>JAEOAD010000034.1:0-5955000 GCA_036365145.1 Orientallactaga sibirica | reverse complement strand
GATTTCAGAGCTTGTTACCCAGTTTTGAATCCTGCCTCTTCCATCAACTAGGCAAGTTGCTGAATCTCTGTGCCTTAGTGTTTCCCACCTGTAAAATGGGGCTAAGCCTAGTGCCTGATTTTAGGGCTAAGTGGGCTACATGAGCGAGTATATGGGAGGTTCCTGGAATGCACTCCATGCCAGTGGTTGGATAAAGGTCCCGAAGGTTCCACTGCATGAGAACTACTGATGGTGTCACTGTCTTCGTGGTGTTTGTTACGTCAGCATTACTGGGGATGACGGCTGCATCCCTGCTCACATTCTTCTGCCTCAGCTGCCTGCTTTGTTGTGTCTTCCCACCTCTGATCCAGCTGACAAGAGCCTGGCCTTTCCCCTCACAACCTAGCTTCGTTCTCTTCCTGTGGCCACCCTGTTGGGGCCAGAGCTTTACAAGAAGATTCCGCAGAAGCCAGGCACCATGGTGCACACATCCCAGCACTTGGGAGGTGAAAGCAGGAGGATCAGGAGAACAAAGTCATCATTCTCAGGTGTACATCCAGTTAGGCTATGGCACAGATCCTGATAAGGAGCCACTCTATGGGAGGGAGTTTAGGACAGACTGGCCCTCTGGGCTTGGAACCCTTCTGACAGCTGCCACATAGAGGCACTCTGCTGCCTGGAGGCTTCAACACCCAGTCGGATCCTCTTTGTTTACAGAGTGCTCCTGTGGGAACAGGCAGCCCACACCTGACTCTTCTTTGAGAACTGCTTATGAGACATCTTAGTATTCTTTTTTTAATTTTAATTTTAATTTCACTTGGTCCAGGCTGACCTGGAATTAACTATTGTCTCAGGGTGGCCTCGAACTCACGGCGAACCTCCTACCTCTGCCCCCGAATTAAAGAAGACAATAATTGAAGACAATATCCCATGTTATTTCCCTCCCTCCCCCCTTCCCCTTTGAAACTTTACTCTCCATCATATCCCCTCCCCCTCTCAATCAGTCTCTCTATTCAGTTTGATGTCATGATCTTTTCCTCCTATTATGATGGTTTTATGTAGGTATGTCAGGCACTGTGAGGTCATGGGTATCCAGGCCATTTTGTGTCTGGAGGAGCACGTTGTAAGGAGCCCTACTCTTCCTTTGGCTCTTACATTCTTTCCGCTCCCTCTTCCGCAATGGACCCTGAGCCTTGGAAGGTGGGTTTGAGATGTTTCAGTGCTGAGCACTCCTCTGTTCCTTCTTCTCAGCACCATGGTGCCTTCTGAGTCATCCCAAGGTTGCCACCATCTGAAAAGAGAAGCTTCTCTAACCAAAAGTGAGAGTAGCATTCATATATGGGTGTGGACATTAAGAGAAGTGCTTACTGGGCATTTTGGTGAGCATAGTATATACATTTAGCAAGACTCCAGCAGACATTACACCCTTAGGGCTCATGACTACCCTTGTCATACGTTTTCAGTATCAGGGATGCGTTCCCTCCCACGGAGCGGGCCTCCAGTCCAATTAGAGAGCGGTTGGTTTCCCCCATAACAGACATGCCACTATTGCACCCATTGGCTCATTTGGCCTGGCTGGCCAAATTTAAAGCTTGCAGTGTTCACTGTTGAGTATCTTCACTGGTGTTTTCTCTCTCCCATTGAACTGCATGCAGCGTAGCTTTTTACAGCTTTCTGTCAGCTGGTTCACATGGAGGAGGCTTTCTGCTCAGCTCCAGCAGGATTTCTCAGTGAACTTGCCACCCAAGTATATGGAGTCTTCAGCAATAGGATCTTACCATCTATTTCTGGGGAAACCAAGGGCCTCAGCAATGTCCTATAATGTTTTGGGGGGTATCTGTGACCTCCCTGGCCAACAACTCACTGGAAGGTATCCCATCCCTGGCACTGGAAAGTTTCTAGTAACAATCTATGGCTTCTGAGTGTTCCATTGTCCAGAAAAGTGGTTTTCCATATGACTTATTTATATCCTCTTAGATTTTGATTAGCCCTCCTTCCACCGTTCCTTTAATCAATCTCTTCCCCTGACCTCACTTAGGCCTTTTCACACCCATTAATCTGTTCTTCTACTTACATATATATACAGTACCATCCTATTAAGTTCCCCCTCCCTCCCTTTCTATTCCCTTTATATCCCCTTTCTAGCTTACTGGCTTCTGTTACTGAGTTTTATTTTTACTCACTTAGAAGTCCAATCATTTGTAGCTAGGATCCACATATGAGAGAGAACATGTGACATTTGGCTTTCTGAGCCTGGGTTACCTCATTAAGTATAATCCTTTCCAGATCTTTTTTTTTTTTCCCCCCCCGAGGTATGGTCTCACTCTAGCCCAGGCTGACCTGGAATTCACTATGTAGTCTCAGAGTGGCCTCGAACTCATGGTGATCCTCCTACCTTTGCCTCCTGAGTGCATCTTAGTATTCTTGACCCTACCCCACTGGCTGAGTACCACTCGACCCAAGATGGGCCAATTAGATTCTACCCTGGGAATTTCCATTCAGAGTAATTAATTTAATTTAATTTAATTTAATTTAATTTAATTATTTACAAGGAGAGAGAGAGAGAGAATTTACATGCCAGGGCCCCCCAGCCACTGCAAACAGACTCCAGATGCATATACCACTTTGTGTATCTGGCTCCACGTGGGCACTGGGGAGTCAAACTCAGGTACTTACACTCTGAAGGCAAGTGCTGAACAATCTCTCCAGCCCCAGAGCACTTTTTGTTTTGTTTTGCATGTGTGTATGTGAGTTTGTGGGTATATGTACATGTGCATGAATGTGGAGGCCAGAAGTCAACATCAGGTTCTATGACTTTTCCACCTTATTTTTATTTATTTATTTATTATTATTATTTTGGTTTTTCAAGGTAGGCTCTCACTCTAGCCCAGGCTGACCTGGAATTCACTATGTAGTTTCAGGGTGGCCTTGAAGTCACGATGATGCTCCTACCTCTGCCTCCCGAATGCTGGGATGAAAGGCGTGCGCCACCACATGCGGCTCTTCCTTATTTTTATGAGACAGGGTCTCTCACTGAACCCAGAACTCATCTATTCAGTTAAACTACCTAGCCAGCAAGTCCTGGGACTCCTTCTGTCCCTGCCTCCACAGGTCTGGGATTACAAATGTGTGCCACCACGCCTAGCTTTCATATGGGTGCTGGGGCTCCAGACTCAGGTCCTCATGCTTGTGTGGCAAGCACTTTATCCACTAAGCCATCCCCTTACCTTTTTTTTTTTTTTTTTTTTAAAGACAAAGATCTCATTACATAGCCCAGGCTGGCCTTAAACTCATGTCAATCCTTCTGCCTCAACCTCTCCAGTGGTGGGATTATAGGCATGTGCCACCACACCTCTAGCTTCAGAGCAAATCTTTGTTGGTGCACACACAACCTACCAAAGGTAGTCACAGGGCCAAAGAAGCCAAGAGCAAAACAAATTGCCCTTGGTCCTAAGCATTCTAGAGGGTTCTGCGAGTTTCCTGGATCTCTGTTTTGGTACCTGGAGAGCTTGGCTGGATCTCTTTCTTCACGTGATACATTCCCCAGCCCCTTTTAAGCTAAGCTCAGGAAGGTTCCCCTCTCTCATGCAGTGCTGAGCCTTCATGTCCCCACTGGGTTGTCTATGCAGAGGAAATAACTGGCTTTGCTCTGGCCAGCCCAAGCAAGACAGGCTTCAGGGTATGATTTACTGATGCAGCAAGGCTGACCGGCACCTTCCGGGAAGCATCTGTCCAGCTGCTCCGTCACTACACTGAGCGCCTGGAAGAGGTCCTCCAGCCAGCACAGGAAGCCGGAGAGTCTATGTCATCTCCTGCTGGAGAGGACCAGCCATGAGAGAGAAGCCCCTGTGAGGTCAGGGGAGGGTCGGGGGGAGCGTGCAGTCTCTGCTCAGAGCACTAGATTGTTTTCTTCTTGCAAAATGGAAATGGCTTTGTTTATTATGAATATAAATGCAGACATGTGGGAGTTTTTTTTTTTATTAAAAACCATTACGCAAATGCAGGAAATGTTAAAGAAAATAAAAGCCTCCTTCACCTCTGATCCTATCATACAGAAAACGCACAAACACACACATTTTTTTTTCTCACAAAGGAAATGAAACTGTACATACTGTGAGACTCTGCTTTTGTTTTGTTTTTGTTTAATTTGAACAGATAGGATGTCACTTTGTAGCTCAGGCTGACCTTGAATTTATAACCATTGTCCTACCTCAACCTCCCACATTCTGGGATTATAGGCATGAGCCTTTGGCCTTTTTTGTTTGTGTATGTGTTTTTAAATTTTATTTTTACTTATTTATTAGAGAAAGAGAGAATGGGTGTGCCAGGGTCTCCAGCCACTGCAAACGAACTCCAGACACATGCGCCACCATGAGCATCTGGCTTACGTGGGTCTTGGGGAATTGAACCTGGGTCCTTAGGCTTCTCAGGCAAGTGTTTTAACTGCTAATCCATCTCTCCAGCCCTGTTTGTATTATTTGAAACAAGGTCTCACTCTAACCCAGGCCAATCTTGAATTCACTCAGTAGCCCAAGCTGGCCTTGAACTCATGGTGGTGATCCTTGTACCCTCAGCCTCCCAAGTATGCTGTGTGGGATAAAAGGCATGCCACCAGAACATGCTTCCCCCCCCCCCCAGACATGCACTCTCTGTGTAACCAAAGCTGTCCTTGAACTAATGTCAGTCCTCCTACTTCAGCCTCCCAAGTTGGAATCTATTTTGTCTTTTGTTGTTGTTGTTGTTGTTTTCTTTTCTTTTTCAAGGTAGGGTCTCTCCCTAGCCCAGGCTGACCTGGAATTCACTATGTAGTCCCAGGCTGGCCTCGAATTTATAGTGATTCTCCTACCTCTTTCTCCAAGTGCTGGGAATAAAGGCATGTGATACCATGTCTGGCTATTTTGTCTTTTTGTTGTTGTTATTTATTTATTTTTTAAGTCAGGGTTTCACTCTAGCCCAGGCTGACTTGGTACTCACTCTGTAGTCCAGGCTGGCCTCGAACTCACAGAGATCCTCTTACATCAGCCACCTGAATGCTATGCTAAAGACATGTACCACCGTGCCCAGCTAATTTGAATTTTTTTTTTTTGAGGCAAGCCCAACAGACTGCCTTTTTTGTTTTGTTTTGTTTTTTCAAGGTAGGGTCTCACTCTGGTCCAGGCTGACCTGGAATTAACTATGTAGTCTCAGGATGGCCTTGAACTCACGGCAATCCTCTTACCTCTGCCTCCTGAGTGTTGGCATTAAAGGCAAGCACCACCATGGCCGGCTCCTTGCCTTTTTTTTTCTTTTTAGTAAGAGGAAGAAAGAGAGAGAGAGAGAGAGAGAGAGAGTTGGCACACCAGGGCCTTCAGCCACTGTAGTCTAACTCTAGACACATACACACCCTTGTGCACATGTGCGACCTTGCATCTGGCTGGCTTACATGGGACCTGGAGAATCAAACATGAGTCCTTAGGCTTTGCAGGCAAGCACCTTAACTGCTAAGCCATCTATCCAGCCCTAATTTATATTTATATTTTTTTGTTTGTTAGCTTTTTTTTTTCTTTTTTTTTTGGGAGAGACACAGAGAGAGACAGAGAGAAAGGGAGAGAAAGACAGATAGAGATGGGTGCGCCAGCAGCCTCTCAGCTGCTGCGAATGAAATCCAGATGCATGTGCCCCCTTGTGGTTAAGTGCGGCATTGTGCCCCTTTGCATCTGGCTAAACGGGGGACCTGGAGGTTGGAACCGCTGGAGATTGGAACCAGCATTCTTAGGCTTAGGAGGCAGGCACTTTAACTGCTAAGCCATCTCTCCAGCCCTGTTTGTTTGCTTTTTGAAGTAGGGTCTCACTCTATCCCAGGCTGACTTGGAACTCACTATGCAGACTCAGAGTGGCCTCAATAATTTGTCTTTTTTTAAAAAAATATTTATTTATTTTGTTTTTTCAAGGTAGGGTCTCACTCTAGTTCAGGCTGACCTGAAATTCACTATGTAGTCTCAGGGTGACCTTGAACTCATGGTGATCCTCCTACCTCTGCCTCCCAAGTGCTGGGATTAAAGGTGTGTGCCACTAAGCCTAGGTTTTTGTCTTTTTATTTTATTTTATTTTATTTTATTTTATTTTATTTTATTTTATTTTATTTTATTTTATTGCAAGCAAAGAGAGATAGAAAGAAGAGAGACAGAGAGAGAGCATGGGTGTGACAGGGCCTCCAGCTGCTGCAAATGAACTCCAGATGCATGTGCCACTTTGTGCATCTGGCTTTATGTAAGTACTGGGGAATCGAACTTGGGTCGTTAGCCTTTGCAGGCAAGTGCCTTAACCTCTAAACATTCTCTACAGCCCAATTTGTCTTTTTTTAAAAAATATTTTTAAATTTTTATTTATTTATTTGCAAGCAGAGAGAGAGAGAGAGAGAAGAGAGAGAATGGGCATGACAGGCCCCTCTAGCCACTGTAAACAAACTCCAGATGCATATGCCCCTTTGTGCATCTGACTTATGTGGGTCCTGGGTAATCAAACCTGGGTCCTTTGGCTTCACAGGCAAATGCCTTAACAGCTAATCATTTCTCTGGCCCTTCTTTTGTTGTTGTTGTTGTTGTTTATTTGTTTGTTTGTTTTGAGGTAGGGTTTCATTCTAGCTCAGGCTGACCTGGAATTCACTATGTAGTCTCAGGTTGGCCTCAAACTTGTGGCGATCTTCTTACCTCTGCCTCCCAAGTGCTCAGATTAAAGGCGTGCACCTCCATGCCCGGCCCCAATTAGTCTTTTTTTTTTTTTTTTTTTAAATATTTAATTATTTATTTATTTTTATTTGACAGAGACAGAAATAGGCAGGTAGAGAGAGAATGGGTGCATCAGGGCCTCCAGCCACAGCAAACGAACTCCAGATGTGTGCGCCCCCTTATGCATCTGGCTCACGTGGGTCCTGGAGAATCGAGCCTCGAACCAGGGTCCTTAGGCTTCGCAGGCAAGCATTTAACCGCTAAGCCATCTCTCCAGCCCCAAGTTGTCTTTTAATTGTGCTCTAAAGAGCATCTTTTCTAAAACATATCTTTTCACAGATATAATTGACAAGGAATAAATTGTATATAAGGTTTGCATGTAGTTTCAATATATGTACACCCCTGAACTTGCTACCTTTCTCCTTGCTAGGACAAAAACAGGACAAGGGCTGGAGAGATGGCTTAGCGGTTAAGGCACATGCCCGTGAAGCCTAAGAACCCTGGTTCAATTCTCCAGGTCCCACGTTAGCCAGATGCACATGGTGTTGCATGCATCTGGAGTTCGTTTGCAGTGGCTAGAGGCCCTGGTATGCCCATTCTCACTATTTCTCTCTCTCTCTCTCTCTCCCTCTATCTCTAATAAATAAATAAAAAGAAAATCTTTTTAAAAAACAGACAAAAGGGCTGGAGAAATAGCTTAACGGTTAAGGCGCTTGCCTGCAAAGCCAAAGGACTCAGGTTTGATTCCCCAGGACCCATGTAAGCCAGATGCACCAGGTCGTGCATGTGTCTGGAGTTCATTTGCAGCGGCTGGAGGACCTGGCATGCCTATTCTCTCTCTCTCTCTCCTTCTTTCTCTCTCTATCTCAATTAAATAAAAATAAAGAATAAAAATAAATAAATACCTGACAAAAATCAGGAAGGGTTTATTTCAGGTTACAGTATATCATAGTGGGGAAGACATGGCGGCAGAAGCTTGAGGCAACTGCTCACATTAAGACCTCAGCGAGGAAGCCGAGAGCAATGCATGCTTGTGCTCAGCCAGCTCTCTCCTTTCCATCTAGTCCAGGACCCCAGCCCATGGAAGGTCTTCCCACCTCAGTTAATCTAATCAAGATAACCCAGATACTCAAAGTGGTGCATGTGTCTGGAGTTCATTTGCAGTGGCTAGAGGCCCTGGCATGTCCATTCTGTCTCCCTCTCCTTCTCTGCTTGCAAGTAAATAAATAAAAAAAATTTTTTTTAAAAGCCAGCCAAGCCAGGCGTGTGGTGCACGCCTTTAATCCCAGCACTCGGGAGGCAGAGGTAGGAGGATCCCTGAAAGTTCGAGGCCACCCTGAGACTACATAGTGAATTCCATGTCAGCCTGAGCCAGAGTGAGACCCTACCTCGAAAAAAAAAAAAAAAAAAAAAAAAAAAAAGGCAGCCAATTGGTCTGTTTCTCTGAATGTGTTTCTGCAGAAATGTTAGAGAGAGCTGGCAATAGTTAGTGATGCCATGTTATGAGCCTTAAGGATACTTAAGGTTGTTAAGGTCCCTGAAAATGGCTACCATACCTTCATGTTGAAGCATTTTCTTAAGATTTAATTTTAATGCAACTTGTTCTAAGTTTAATGAAAACTAAGTTAATAAATTGCATTTTTTTTCATTTTTTTAAAAAAGATAACCGCTCATAAGCAAGTCCAGAAACTGGTTTCCTAGGAGATGCTAAGTCCTGGCAAGTCGAAAATCAATATATATCACACCACCCATGAACTCATCAGCAGAAGCAAGAGACAAGAACAGAGCCATCAGCACCAAGTGTCCTGGTGCTCTGGCACTCGACTGCCCCATCCCCACACCTCCTTTTTAAAAAATTAAAAAAAAATTTTTTTTGGTTGGTTTTTCCAAGTAGGGTCTTGCTCCAGCTCAGGCTGACCTGGAATTCACTCTGTAGTCTCAGGGTGGCCTTGAACTGACAGCAATCCTCATACCTCTGCCTCCCAAGTGCTGGGATTAAAGGCGTGAACCACCACACCCAGTTTAAAATTTTTTTAAAATTTTTTTTTATTTGAGAGCAACAGAGAGAAAGAAGATAGATGGATAGATAGATGATAGATAGATAGATAGATAGATAGATAGATAGATAGATAGATAGATAGATGATAGGTAGAGAATGGGCGTGCCAGGGCCTCCAGCCACTGCAAATGAACTCCAGATGCATGTGTTACTTTCTGCATCTGGCTTACATGGGTCCTGGGGAATCAAGCCTCGAACTGGGGTCCTTAGGCTTCACAGACAAGCATTTAACCACTAAGCCATCTCTCCAGGCCCCTTTAAAATTTTTTTAATTTATTTATTTATCTATTTATTAGAAACAGAGAGAGGGAGAGAGAGAGAAAGAGAGTCAGAATAGGCACGCCAGGGCCTCCAGCCACTGTAAACGAACTCCATATGCGTGTGCCACCATGTGCATCTGGCTTACATGGGACCTGGAAATTAAACCTGGGTCCTTAGGCTTCCCAGGAGGCACCTTAACTGCTAAGCCATCTCTCCAGCCCAATTTTTTTTAAAAAAAATATTCATTTAGAGCTGGAGAGACTTAGTGGTTAAGGTGCCTGCCTGGGAAGCCTAGGAACGCCCGTTTGATTCTCCAGGTCCCACGTTTAGCCAGACACAAAAAGTGATGCAAGGGCACAATGTTGCACTTGCCCACAGGGGCACATGCGTCTGGAGTTCGTTTACAGCAACTGAGAGGCCACTGGCACACCCATTCTCTATCTGTCCCTCTCTCTCTCTCTCAAAAAAATATTTATTTAGCTGGGGGTGGTACACGCCTTTAATCCCAGCACTCAGGAGGCAGAGGTAGGAGGATTGTTGTGAGTTGGAGGCCACCCTGAGATTACAGAGTGAATTCCAGGTCAGCCTGGGCTAGAGTGAGACCCTACCTCAAAAAACAACAAAAAATTTATTTAATTAATTAATTTATTTATTTTAATTTATTTTGGTTTTTCGTCGTAGGGTGTGCCACCACGCCTGGCTTATTTTATTTATTTGAGAGAGAGAGAAAGGAGGAGAGAGAGAGAATGGGCACACCAGGGCCTTCAGCCACTGTAAATGAACTCTAGACACATGCGCCACTTTGTACATCTGGCTTATGTGGGTCCTGGGGAATCAAATCTGGGTCCTGTGGCTTTGCAAGCAAACGCCTTAACCTCTAAGCCATCTCTCCAGCCCTAAACTTTTTAAATTTTTTATTTTTATTTATTTATTTATTTGAGAGAGAGAGAGAGGAAGACAGAGAGAGAGAGAATGGGTGCACTCAGGCATCCAGCCACTGCAAATGAACTCTAGATGCATGCGCCATCTTGCATCTGGCTTATGTGGGTTCTTGGGAATCGAACCTGGGTCCTTTGGCTTTCTAGGCAAGCACCTTAACCACTAAGCCATCTCTCTAGCCCTAATTTGTTTTGTTTTGTTTTTTAGTTAGAGTTTTATTCTAGCCCAGGCTGACCTGGAAGTCACTCTGTAGTCCCAGGCTGGCCTCAAACTTACAGTGATCCTCCTACCTCTGCCTCCTGAGTGCTGGGATTAAAGGTGTGTGCCCCACACCCAGTTCCTCACTTTTTGGTCATCATTGTTAGTTTGCATTTCCTAAAAAATTTTTATTTGATTTAAAAAAATTATTTATTTTTATTGACAACTTCCTTAATTGTAGACAATATCCCATGGCACTTCCCTCCCTCCCCCCACTTTCTCCTTTGAATCTTCACTCTTCATCATATCCCGTCCTCGTCTCAATCAGCCTCTTTTCATTTTGATGTCATGATCTTTTCCTCCTATTATGATAGTCTTGTGTAGGTAGTGTCAGGCACTGCAAGGTCACGGATATCCAGACCATTTTGTGTCTGGAGGAGCATGTTGTAAGGAGTCCTACTCTTCCTCTGTCTCTTACATCCTTTCTGCCACCTCTTCCGCAATGGACCCTGAGCCTTGGAAGGTGGGTTTGAGATGTTTCAGTGCTGAACACTCCTCTGTCCCTTCTTCTCAGCACCATGGTGCCTTCTGAGTCATCCCAAGGTCAGCACCATCTGAAAAGAGAAGCTTCTCTAACCAAAAGTGAGAGTAGCATTAATATATGGGTGTGGACATTAAGAGAAGTGCTTACTGGGCAATTGGTGAGCATAGTGTATACATTTATCCAGACACCAGCAGATGCTACACCCCTAGACCTCATGACTACCCCTGTTGTAGGTTTTCAGTATCAGGGATGTATTCCCTCCCATGGAGTGGGCCTCCGGTCCGATCAGAGAACAGTTGGTTTCCCCCATAACAGACATGCCACCATCCCACCCATTGGCTCATTTGGCCTGGCTGGCCAACATTTCCTAGAATTTTAATATTTTATTTATTTATTTGCAAGGAGAGAGAGAATGGGTACACCAGGTCCTCTTGCAACTGCAAACAAACTCTAAATGCATATGCCACTTTGTGTATCTGGCTTTATGTGGGTACAGGGGAATTGAACCCAGGCCTTCAGGCTTTGCAAGCACGTTCCCTTAACCACTGAGTTCATTTGCAGCAGCAAGAAATTCTGGAACACCCATACTCAATCTGTCTCTATCTCTCTTTCTCTACTCACAAATAAATAAATAAAAATGCACCTTAAAAAAATTCTGTATGAGGCCAGGCATAGTGGTACAGGGAGGCTAGAGTGAGGGTCTACCTTGAAAAACAAACAAACAAACAATTTTTTTTTTTTTAAATTCTAAGGGGTTGGCACTGGAGAGATGGTTTAGTAGTTAAGGTGCTTGTCTGCAAAGCCAAAGGACCCAAGTTTGATTCCCCAGTGTAGCAGACAGCTTCAGGTTCGCTGAGATGAACTTCCAGACCAGGCACAGTTATGGAGGAGGGGATATTTATTGAAGCTTACAGATCTAGGGGAAGTTCCATAATGGCAGAAGAAGCTGGCCTGCCTTCACAGGACCAAACACAGAGAGAAAGCCAAAAGCCACACAGCACAGCACACTTCAGGAACTCCAGCTAGGCACACTTTGCATATCTTTAGATTGAAATCCTAAACCCACCACCACACCTTAAGATCTACCCAGTGACATTGCCTCCAGCCAGGTGGATGCAGATGCAAACTACAAACTAATAAAACACTGAATATATTGGGGGACATCTATTCAAACTACCACACCCAGGACCCATGGAAGACAGATGCACATGGTGGAGCATGCAGCTGGAGTTTGTTTACAGGAGCTGAAGGCCCTGGAGTGTCCATTCTCTATACCTCTTTTTCCCTTTCTCTCAAATAAAATAAATAAATAAATAAAAATTTCTAGCTGGGTGTGGTAGAACACACTTTTTCTTTTTTTCTCTTTTTTTTTGGTTTTTCGAGGTAGGGTCTCACTCTGGTCCAGGCTGACCTGGAATTAACTATGTAGTCTCAGGGTGGCCTTGAACTCTCGGCGATCCTCCTACCTCTGCCTCCCGAGTGCTGGGATTAAAGGCGTGCGCCACCACGCCCGGCTTTTTTTTTGTTTTTTTGAGGTAGGGTCTCACTCTGGCCCAGGCTGACCTGGAATTCACTATGTACTCTCAAGCTGGCCTCAAACTTTCAGTGATCCTCCAACTTCTGCCTCCCGAGTGCTGAGATTAAAGGCGTGCGCCACCACGCCCAGGAGGCACACACTTTTAATCCCAGCACTCCAGAGGCTGAGGTAGAAGGATCACTGTGAGTTTGAGGCCAGCTTGGGGCTACAGAACAAGTTCCAGATCAGCTTGGCTTAGATCGAGACCCTACCTCAATAAATAAATAACTTTATTTATTTATTAGTTAAAAAAGCGGACTGGAGAGATGGCTTAGCGGTTAAGGTACATACCTGCAAAGCCTAAGGACCCAGGTTCGATTTTCCAGGTCCCACATAAGCCAGATGCACGTGGTAATGCATGCATCTGGAGTTCGTTTGCAGTGGCTAGAGGCCCTGGCTCACCCATATACTCTCTCTCCCTCTCTCTGTCTCTAATAAATAAATAAATAAATAAATAAATAAAATTTTAAAATTCTGTATGAACTTCTGTTGTTATTTCTCCTAGGTTGATACATCAAATTACATACAAATGGCTGCATCAGATGGAAAGTATATGCTCAGCTTAAAAAAAAAAGTTTTTTAAAATTTATTTATTTGCAAGAGAGAGAAAGAAAAAAAGAGGAGCATATGGGCACTCCAGGGTCTCTTGCCACTACAAACCACAGACATATGCAACCACTTTATGAATGTGGGTATTGAGGAATTGAACCCAGGCCAGCAGGCTTTGCAAGCAAACACCTTTAATCACTGAACCACCTTTCCAGACCCATGTTCAGCTTTTTTTTTTTTTTTTTTTTTTTTTTTCAAGGTAGAGTCTCACTCTAGCCCAGGCTGACCGGGAATTCACTATGTAATCTCAGGGTGGCCTCGAACTCATGGTGATCCTCCTACCTTTTCCTCCCGAATGCTGGGATTAAAGGCGTGCGCCACCACGCCTGGCTCCATGTTCAGCTTTTTTTTTTTTTGGTTTTGCAAGGTAGGGTCTCACTCTGGTCCAGGCTGACCTGGAATTAACTATGTAGTCTCAGGGTGGCCTCGAACTCTCTGTGATCCTCCTACCTCTGCCTCCCGAGTGCTGGGATTTAAGGCATGCACCACCACGCCCGGCCATGTTCAGCTTTTTAAGAAACCACCCAAACATTTTCTAACAAGGTGTCATCATTTCACACACACTCCCAGCAGCAATGTGAGTTCTGGCAGTCACATCTTTGCCAATATTTGATATGGTCGGTCCTTTCCACTCAACTACCCTTCTATTATGCGTGTCATGATATCTCATTGTGGCTTTAATTTGCATTTCCCTGGGACTCATGGAGCAGTGTCTTTTCCTGTGCTTATTTGAAGCCACTCTGCTAAATCTTCCATGTCAATCCATGAAAACCTAAGTGGAGCTTGCTTATAATCCCAGCCCTCAGGAGAGTAAACAGGCAGAATGCTATATAGCACAGCTATATAGCAGGACCTACATTATCTTTTAAAAAAATATTTGTATTTATTTATTTGTAAACACAGAGAGAGAGACAGATATACCGAGACAGAAAATGGGTACACCAGGACCTCTAGCTTCTACTGAGCCACCATCTCTCTAGTCCTACATTATCTTTTTAAAAAATATATTTTATTTATTTATTTATTTATTTATTTATTTGAGAGTGAGAGAGAGAAAGGCAGATAGTGAGAGTGAGAGAATGGGTACACCAGGGCCTCCAGCTACTGCAAATGAACTCCAGATGCATGTGCCTCCTTGTGCATCTGGCTTATGTGGGTCCTGGGGAATTGAACCTGGGTCCTTTGGCTTTGCAGGCAAATGCCTTAACCGCTAAGCCATCTTCTCCAGCCCTATCTTTTTTTAAAAAGATTTATTTTTATTTATTTACTAGAGACAGATGGAGAGAGAGGGAGATAGAGAGAAAGTGAGAATGGGTACGCCAGGGCATCCAGCCACTGCAAACAAACTCTAGACTCATGCACCACCAGGAGCATCTGGCTTATGTGGGACCTGGAGAATCAAACCTGGGTCCTTAGGTTTCGCAGGCATATGCCTTAACCACTAAGCCATCTCTCCAGCCCTATTTTTTTAATTATTAATTTTTTTATTGACACCTTCTATATTTACATACAAAAAAACATATGATATTTCCTTCTCCTCCCCCATTCCACTTTAGAACACTAATCTCCGTCATATCCCCTCCCTCTCTCCATTAGTCTTTCTTTTAATTTGATGTCATCATCTTTTTCTTCTATTTTTTGAGGGTCTTGCGAAGGTATTGCTAGGCACTGCAAGGTCATGGATATCGAGGCCAATTTCTGTCTGGGCAGTTGCATTGTAAGAAGTCATACCCTTCCTTTGGCTCTTCCATTCTATCCGCCCCCTCTTCCACAATGGTCCCTGAGCCTTGGAGGGTGTGACAGAGGTGTTTCAGTGCTGGGCACTCCTCTATCCCTTCTTCTCAGCACTATGTTGCCTTTTGGGTCATCCCAGTGGTCATCGCCATCTGAAAAGAGAAGCTTCTCTAACCAGAAGTGAGAGTAGCGTTAATATGTGAATATGAGCATTAAGTGTAGTGCCCCCAGGGCAGCTTGGTGGGAATAATATATACATTTAGTCAGACAAGAGCAGGCTTTATACCCCTAAGGCTCATGACCTCACCTGCCATAGACTTTTGCTTAGGTTTTTCAGTACCAGGCATGTATTTCCTCCTGTAGAAAGGGCCTTCAGACCAATTATGGAGCAGTTGGTTACCCTAAGAGTAGACATGCCACTATTGCACCCATTCAGTCATTGGGCCTGTATGGCCAAACTTGAATATTCAGTGTCTACTGTTTTCACTGCTGATGACTTCTGTCTCCCATACGGCTGCATGCAGTGCAGCTTTTTCCAGCTTTCAGTTGGCTGGTCTACAGGGAGAAGGTTTTCTGCTCAGCACCAGCTTGCTTTCTCAGTGGCCTTGCCTCTCAGGCAAGAGATGTCTTCAGCAATAGGGTCTTACTATCTGTTTCTCAAGGGAAACCAAGCAGCCCTATTTTTTTTTTAAAGATTTTTGTTTTGTTTTGTTTTGTTTTGTTTTGTTTTTCGAGGTAGGTTTCACTCTAGTCCAGGCTGACCTGGAATTAACTATGTAGTCTCAGGCTGGTCTCAAACTCATGGTGATCCTCCTACCTCTGCCTCCCAAGTGCTGGGATTAAAGGCATGTGCCACCATGCCCGCCAGCCCTATTTTTTAAAAAATCTTTTATTTTTTTAAGCCGGGCGTGGTGGCGCACGCCTTTAATCCCAGCACTCGGGAGGCAGAGGTAGGAGGATCGCCGAGAGTTCGAGGCCACCCTGAGACTACATAGTGAATTCCAGGTCAACCTGAGCCAGAGTGAGACCCTACCTCGAAAAACAAAAAAAATAAAATAAAATAAAATAAAAAAATAAGATAAAAAATCTTTTATTTTTATTTATTTATTAGAAACAGAGTGAAGGAGAGAAAGAGAGTGAGAATGGGCATGCCAGGGCATCTAGCCACTGCAAATGAACTCCAGATTCATTGACCACCATGTGCATCTGGCTTACGTGGGACCTGGAGAATTAAACCAGGGTCCTTAGGCTTCACAGGCATGCACCTTAACCGCTAAGCCATTTCTCCAGCCCCCTATCTTTTTTTTTTTTTTTTTTTTTTTTTTTTTGGTTTTTCGAGGTAGAGTCTCACTCTGGCCCAGGCTGACCTGGAATGAACTATGTAGTGTCAGGGTGGCCTTGAGCTCTTGGTGATCCTCCTACCTTTGCCTCCTGAGTGCTGGGATTAAAGGCATGTGCCACCACGCACGGCTCACACTATATATTTTTAAAACTGCTTTCTTAGCCGGGCGTGGTGGCGCACGCCTTTAATCCCAGCACTCGGGAGGCAGAGGTAGGAGGATTGCCGTGAGTTCAAGGCCACCCTGAGACTACATAGTTAATTCCAGGTCAGCCTGGGCCAGAGTGAGACTCTACCTCGAAAAACCAAAAAAAAAAAAAAAAAAAAAAAACCTGCTTTCTTTTTATTATTTTATTAGAAAGAAAGAGAGAGGGAAGAAGGGAGGGAGAGAGAGACAGAGAGAGAGAGGGAAAGAGAGAGAATAAGCGTATCAGGGCCTCTAGCCACTGCAAACAAACTCCAGATGCATGCATCACTATGTGCAGCTATCTTACATTGGTTCTGGGGTATCAAACCTGGGTCAAACCTCTCTCTCTCTGTCTCTCTCTGAAAAATAAAACAAAATAAAATAAAACTTAAAAAAATTTATGACTAGGCGTGGTGGTGCACGCCTTTAATCCCAGCACTCTGGAGGCAGAGGTAGGAGAATCACCATGAGTTTAAGGCCACCCTGAGACTACATAGTGAATTCCAGGTCAGCCTGAGTTAGAGTGAGACCTACTTTGAAAAAACAAAGAAAAAATATTTATTTGCAATCAGAAAGAGATAGAAGAGAGACAGGTAGAGAGAATGGGTTCACCAAGATCTCTAGCCACTGCAAACGAATTCCAGATGCATGGGCCACTTTGTACATCTGACTTCATGTGGGTACTGAGGAATCAACTCAGGTCATTAGGCTTTACAGGTAAAGCCTTAACTGCCGAGCTATCTCTTCAGCCCCACCACTTTATTTTTTGAGACAGAGTCTCTCGCTGAACCTGGAACTTACAATTCATATAGTCTAGGTAGCCCGCAAGCCCAGCTATCCTCCTGTCTCTGCCTTCCCAGTAATGGAATTACCAGCATATGCCACTGCACCCAGCATTTTACATAAGCAGCTGGATCCCAATTCAAGTTCTCATGCCTGCATGTCAAGCATTTTACCACTGAGCCATCTCCCTAGCCCTAGATTATAATTTTTAGTGACCACATACTATTACAACATTAGAGCCATCATTTTATTTAATCAAGACCCTGGGGGCTGGAGAGATGGCTTAGCGGTTAAGTCATTTGCTTGCAAAGCCAAAGGATCCCGGTTCAATTCTCCAGGACCCATGTAAGCCAGATGCACAAGGTGGCACATGCCTTGGAGTTCATTTGCAGTGGCTAGAGGCCCTGGCGTGCCCATTCTCTCCCTCCCTCCCTCTCTCTCTGCCTCTTTTTCTCTCTCAAATAAATAAATAAATAAATCATACATATATAATACATATATAATATGTATATTATATGATGATATATATACACATATATAATATCTGTATAATATATATAGACAGAGAGAGAGAGAGAGAGACCCTGTTGGCAGGCATCATGGGTGACTTGGAAGTGTTTCTGTTCCACAGAAGGCTGTAATCCATCACCTGGCACGTGCATTCCTGCACAGTTACGTATTTCCTTCCTGGTGTGGACCGTGGGAGGGATGCATGTTTTTTTAAGACTTGAAACACACTGACGAATATCTCCCCTGGAAACCTGCATCCTTGGAAACCTGCACTGGCTCATTCCGGCCCCTTTGGCAGCTTATAGGAAATGGTTCCTGCTTCTAATTCAGGCAGAAACCTCCAGAACGATGACTTGCAAGGTTTGAGGAAGTCTTTCAAGTGTGACCCCATGACTTTTGGCAGGAAGCCAGAAATGAGGGTAAATTGGCCGCAGAACTCACGCAGAACAGCCTTGGAAAATGCTTTGGATGGGCTCGGGGAGTGAGGCTGTTTCACGGTTGAAGATAAAGGAGAAGAGTGGGGGTCAGGCCTGGGGTGAGCCTAGGTACATTCAGTCCTTGCTCTGTGACTTTGGCTCAGCTATTTGACCTTCCTAACCACTTTTCCCAGATGTGGAAATACTAGCCGTTAAGTATGGGAACAAATATGGGAACAAAGATGTGCTGGCAAGAGAGTTTGTTTTTATTTGATATAGGGTCCCATCAAGCCCAGGATGGCCTTGACCTGGTTATGTAGCTGAGGTGGGTCTTGAACTCCTGATCCTCTTGTCTCCACCTCTCAAGTGCTGCAATTATACATGTTCGTCCCAACACCTGGCTTTGGTAGGAACTTTTCTTTTCTCTCCAGATATGGGGGCTGGCAGGATGGTTACTGGTGAAAGGTACTTGCTTGCAAAGCCTACTAGCTTGGGTTTGAGTCCCCAGTACTCATGTAAAGCCAGATGCACAATGTGGTGTATGTGTCTGGAGTTCATTACAGTGACAAGAGGCCCTGGTGTTCCCATGCTTTTTCCCTCCCTCCCTTTCTCTCTCTCTCTAGTAAATAAAATATTTTTAAGCAGGGTCTTGAGTGGCACACACCTTTAATCCCCACACTTGGGAGGCAGAGGTAGGAGATTCATGAGTTCGAAGCTGCCCTGAGACTATTTAGTGAATTCCAGATCAGCCTGGGGTAGAGTGAGATCCTACCTCAAAAATAAATAAATAAATAAATAAAAATAAATTTTTTTTGTTGTTTGTTTTTGTTTTTGCAAGATAGGGTCTCACTCTGGCCCAGGCTGACCTGGAATTCACTATGTAGTCTCAGGGTGGCCTCAAATTTATGGTGATCCTCCTACCTCTGCCTCCCGAGTGCTGGGATTAAAGGCGTGTGCCACCATGCCCGGCTAGTAAAATATTTTTGAAAAAGAATGTTCTATGATATGCGCTGGGAGGACAGTTGTAGAGTGCTTCTTTATTTACTTTTTCTTTCTTTCTTTTTTTTTTTTTTTTTTTTGGTTTTTCAAGGTAGGTTCTCATTGTAGCCCAGGCTGACCTGGAATTCACTATGTAGTCTCAGGGTGGCCTTGAACTCATGGCGATCCTCCTACCTCTGCCTCCTGAATGCTGAGATTAAAGGCGTACGCCACCACACCCGGCTGAGTGCTTCTTTATTATTTTTTTAAATACTTTATTAGGGCTGGAGAGATGACTTAGCAATTAAGGCATTTGCCTACAAAGCCTAAGGACCCAGGTTCAGTTCCCCAGTGTCCATGTAAGCCAGATGCACAAGATGGCACATGTGTCTAGAGTTTGTTTGCAGTAGCTGGAAGTCCTGGCATGCCCATTTTCTTTCTCTCTCTGTTTGCCTCTCTCTCAAATAGATGAAGTAATTTTTAAAAAATTCATTGGTGCCAGGCATGGTGGAGCATGCCTTTAATCCCAGCACTCAGGAGGAAGAGGTAGGAGGATCACCACGAGTTCGAGGCCACCCTGAGATTACATAGTGAATTTCAGGTCAGCCTGAACTAGAGTGAGACCCTACCTCAAAAAAACCACACACAAAAAAATTGCTTGGGAGGCAGAGATAGGTGAATCATTGTGGGTTTGAGGCCACCCTGAGACTACATAGTGAATTCCAGGTCAGCCTGGGCTAGAGCAAAACCCTACCTCCAAAATAAAAAAATAAAATAAAATAAATTATTGGACTGGAGAGATGGCTTAGCAGTTAAGACACTCTCCTGAGAAACCTAGGGACCCAGGTTTGATTCCCCAGTACCCACGTAAGCCAGATGCACAAGGTGGTATGCATCTAGAATTCCTTTGCAGGGGTTTGGAGACCCTGGTGTGCCCATCCTCTATCTGCTCTTCTCTCTTTCTGTCTCTCTCCTTCTCTTTGCCAAATACATAAATACCACCATGCCTTTAATCCCAGAACTTGAGAGGCTGCGGTAGGAGGATGGCCATGAGTTCAAGGCCACCCTGAGACTACATAGTGAATTCCAGGTCTGCTTGGGTTAGAGCAAGACCCTACCTTGAAAAACCAAAAAATAGCCAGGCGTGGTGGCACATGAATTAATCCCAGCACTTGGGAGGCAAAGGTAGGTGGATCATTGTGAGTTCAAGGCCACCCTGAGAATACATAGTGAATTCCAGGTCAGGCTGGACTAGAGTGAAACCCTACCTCGAACCCCCCTCCCCAAATATTTTATTTATTTGAGAGAGAGACAGGGGCAGACCAAGGCAGAGAAAGAGCCAGTATGGGCACGCCATGGCCTCCTGCCACTGCAAACAAATTCCAGACACATGTGCCACTTTGTGCATCTGCCTTTACATGGGTACAGGAGAATAGAACCCAGGCTCTCAGGCTTTGCAAGCAAGCACCTTTAACCACTGAATCATCTCTCCATCCTGAGAGTTTCTTTATTATGCATAAGACCCTTAATTCCAACCCTGTATGCTCTACTTTCCATGATGCACAAAATCTTCTCACCATACCATCAATCCATGACTCAATGTTCTCATTTTAAAGTTTACTGTCTGTCTGGAGAAATGGCTTAGTGGTTAAGGTGCTTGCCTGCAAAGCCTAACAACCCCAGTTTGACTCCAGTATGCATGTAAAGCCAGATGCAGTGGTGCATGCATCTGGAGTTTATTTGCAGTTGCTGAAGGCCTTGGTGTGTCCATTCTCTCTCTTTCTCTGCCTCCTCTCTATCTCTCTCTGCTTGTAATTAATTAGTTAATTAATTAATTCAAAGTTCACTGTCCCCACCATGGTACACAAAACTCTGTCTGGTATGGCCCTGTTTAATTTTTTTTTTGGGGGGGGAGGTTCAAGGTAGGGTCTCACTCTGGCCCAGGCTGACCTGGAATTAACTATGTAGTCTCAGGGTGGCCTCAAACTCATGCTAATCCTCCTACCTCTGCCTCCCAAGTGCTGGGATTAAAGGCGTGCACCACCACAACCGGCTTAATTTTTATTTATTTTTTAAAGCTTATTTCTTTTTTTCTCATTAAAAAAATTTTTAATTAGTTACTTTTTATGACAACTTCCTTAATTGTGGACAATATCCCTTGGTACTTCCCTCCCTCCCCCCACTTTCCCCTTTGAAACTCCATTCTCCATCATATCCCCTCCCCCTCTCAATCAGTCTCTCTTTTCAGTTTGATGTCATGATCTTTTCCTCCTATTAGGATGGTCTTATGTAGGTAGTGTCAGGGACTGTGAGGTCATGGATATCCAGGCCATTTTGTGTCTGGAGGAGCACGTTGTAAGGAGTCCTACTCTTCCTCTCTCTCTTTTTTTTTTTTTTTTTTTGGTTTTTTTTTTGGTTTTTCGAGGTAGGGTCTCACTCTGGCCCAGGCTGACCTGGAATTCACTATATAGTCTCAGGGTGGCCTCGAACTCACGGCAATCCTCCTACCTCTGCTTCCCAAGTGCTGGGATTAAAGGCGTGCGCCACCACGCCCGGCTTCCTCTGTCTCTTACATCCTTTCCGCCACCTCTTCCGCAATGGACCCTGAGCCTTGGAAGGTGGGTTTGAGATGTTTCAGTGCTGAGCACTCCTCTGTCCCTTCTTCTCAGCACCATGGTGCCTTCTGAATCATCCCAAGGTCAGCACCATCTGAAAAGAGAATCTTCTCTAACCAAAAGTGAGAGTAGCATTAATATATGGGTGTGAACATTAAGAGAAGTGCTCACTGGGCAGTTTGGTGAGCATAGTATATACATTTATCCAGACACCAGTGGATGCTACACCCCTAGACCTCATGACTACCCCTGTTGTAGGTTTTCAGTATCAGGGATGTATTCCTTCCCATGGAGTGGGCCTCCAGTCCGATCAGAGAACAATTGGTTTCCCCCATAACAGACATGCCACCATTCCACCCATTGGCTCATTTGGCCTGGCTGGCCAAATTTAAAGCTTGCAGTGTTCACTGTTGAGTATCTTCACTGGTGTTTTCTCTCTCCCATTGAACTGCATGCAGTGTAGCTTTTTCCAGTTTTCTGTCAGCTGGTCCACATGGAGGAGGCTTTCAGCTCAGCTCTAGCAGGATTTCTCAGTGACCTTGCAGCCCAAGTATGTGGAGTCTTCAGCAATAGGGTCTTACCATCTATCCCTGGTGGGAAACCAAGGACCTCGACAATGGCCTGTAATGTTTTGTGGGTATCTGTGACCTTCCTGTCCAACCACTCACTGGAAGGTATCCCATCCCTGGCACTAAAAATTTTCTAGTAACATCTATGGCTTCTGAGTTCCATTGTCCAGAAAAGTAGGTTTCCGTATGACTTGTTTATATCCTCTTAGATTCCGATTAGCTCTCTCTCTGTTTTTATTTATTTGAGTGAGTGACAGAGAGAGTGCGTGAGAGAGAGGCAGATAGAATGAGAGAGAATGGGCGTACCCGGGCCTCCATCTGCTGCAAATGAACCCAGATGCAGGTGTCACCTTGTGCATCTAGCTTTTGTGGGTCCTGGGGAATTGAACTTGGATCCTTTGGCTTTGCAGGCAAGTGCCTTAACCTCTAAGCCATCTTTCCAGCCCCCTGTTTACTTTTCAAGACTCCTCCTAGAACTCTGTCTTTAAAAACGTTTTATTTTTAAATATTTCATTTTTATTCATTTATTTGAAAGAGGGAGAGAGAGAGAGAGAGAGAGAATGGGCACACCAGGGCATCCAATCATTGCGAATGAACTCCAGACACATGCGCCACCTTGTGCATCTGGCTTATGTGGGTCCTGGGAAACTGAACCTGGGTCCTTAGGCTTTACAGTCAAGTACCTTAACCGCTGTCATCTTTCCAGGCCCCATTCTCTTTCTCTTTCTCTCTCTTTTATTCTCTGCACTCAACTTCTTTTATCCCCAGAAATGAATAAGACCTGCCCTTCTTGCCTTAGGGCCTTTGCCCAGACCATTCCATCTAGCAGGCATGCAGCCACCCAGCTCTGTACTTGCCAGGCTGCTCCATCCTCTGTTCTCTGCTCCCAGAGCTCTGGCTTCCCCACCCTCCAGCTAGATCAAATGCAGCATTGCATTCCACAGATACATGCCTTTGTGGTTGGTTATCTGATTGATATCTCCATCCCCCAGAAGGTCGTGGGGGCCAAAAGGTAAGTGTTTGGGAAAGGGATAAATAAGGAAATAAACAACTGACTGATTACTGAAGGAATTGCCAGTGGAGCCAAAGGGTTGGTATTGTTCTCATCTAGAGATTTTTTTTTTTTAATTTTGAGACAGCCTCAAACTTACTATGTATGTGAAGCTGGCTTGGAACTCCTGATCCTCCTGCCTCCACCTAGGATTACATTCATTACCACCCCTAGGTTTTTTGTTTCTGTTGTTATTTTCTTTTTCCTTCTTTGTTTCTTTTTTCTTCTTTTTCTTATTTTTACTTATTTTTTTAAAATTTTTTATTGACAATTTCTATACTTACATACAAAAAACGCATGGTATTTCCCTCCCCCCATTCCACTTTAGAACTCCAATCTCCATCATATCCCCGCCCTCTCTCCATTAGTCTCTCTTTTAATTGGATGTCATCGTCTTTTTCTTCTATTTTGAGGGTCTTGCGAAGGTATTGCTAGGCACTGCAAGGTCATGGATATCAAGGCCAATTTCTGTCTGGACAGTTGCATTGTAAGGAGTCGTACCCTTCCTTTGGCTCTTACATTCTTTCTGCCCCCTCTTCCGCAATGGGCCCTAAGCCTTGGAGGGTGTGACAGAGATGTTTCAGTGCTGGGCACTCCTCCATCCCTTCTGCTCAGCACTATGTTGCCTTTTGGGTCATCCCAGTGGTCATCGCCATCTGAAAAGAGAAGCTTCTCTAACCAGAAGGGAGAGTAGCATTAATTAATATGTGAATATGAACATTAAATGTAGTGCTTTCAGGGCATCTTGGTGGGAATAATATATACGTTTAGCCAGACAAGAGCAGGCTTTATACCCCTAAGGCTCATGACCTCCCCTGCCATAGACTTTTGCTTAGTTTTTTTCAGTACCAGTCATGTATTCCCTCCCGTAGAGAGGGCGTTCAGTCCAATTATGGAGCAGTTTTATTATTTATTTATTTATTTTGTTTTGTTTTGTTTTTTGAAGTAAAGTCTCACGGCAATCCTCCTACCTCTGCCTTCTGAGTATTGGGGTTAAAGGCATGTGCCACCATGCCCAGCTTGGTTTTATTTATTTATTTATTTATTTATTTATTTATTTATTTATTTTAGTTATTTATGAGAGAGAAAGAAAGAGAGAGGAGAGGAAGACAGAGAGAGGGAATGGACATGCCAGGACCTCTAGCCACTGAAAACGAATCAGATGCATGAGCCACCTTGTGCATCTGGCTTATGTGAGTACTGGGGAATTGAACCCAGGTCCTTAGACTTCACAGGCAAGCATCTTAACTGCTAAGCTCTCCGACCCTGTTTTTCTGTTTTTTTTTTTTTTTTTTTTTTTTTGACGTAAGGTTTTCCTGTTGCACAGGCTGACTTGGGATTCACTATGTAGTCTCGGGTGGCAAGTCTCCCAAGTGCTGGGATTAAAGATGTGTACCACCATGTCTGGCAGGTTTTTTTTTTTTAATTTGTGTGTGTGTGTGTGTGTGTGTGTGTAGGCATGCCAGGGTCTCTTGCCACTGCAAATGAATACTCACATGGCTTTAAATGGTTGGCTGGGAAATTGAACCCAGGCTGGTAGGGTTTGCAAGGAAACACCTTTAAGTGCTAAACCATCTCCCCACACCCTACCTTTTAAAAAAATAATTTATTCTATTTTAAGCCAGGCATGGTGGTGCACACCTTTAATCCCAGCACCTGGGAGGCAGAGGTAGGAGGATCACCGTGAGTTCAGGACCACCCTGAGACTACAGAGTGAATTCTAGGTCAGCCTGAACCAGAGTGAGACCCTACCACGAAAAACAAAAATAAATAAATAAAAATAAAAAATAATTTGCTCTATCTTATTTATTCGCAGGTGTATGGGCATGCCAGAGCCTATTGCTACTGCAAACAAACACCTGGCTTACATGGGTGGCTTGGAAATTGAACCCAGGTTGGCAGACTTTGCAAGCAAGCACCATTAACGTTTGAACCATTTTCCAGATGCTTCCTCACCCCTGGTTTTATACAGTGCTAGAAATTGAACCCAGGCCTTTGTGCATGCTAGGTAAGCACTCTACCAACTGAGCCACATCCCCAGTCTTTCATCCACTTTTTTTTTTTTTTTTTTTTTTTTATTGACAACTTCTATACTTACATACAAAAAACATGTGATATTTCCCTCCCCTCCCCCCCATTCCACTTTAGAACTCCAATCTCCATCATATCCCCTCCCTCTCTCCATTAGTCTCCCTTTTAATTTGATGTCATCATCTTTTTCTTCTATTCTGAGGGTCTTGCGAAGGTATTGCTAAGGACTGCAATGTCATGGATATCGAGGCCAATTTCTGTCTGGACAGTTGCATTGTAAGAAGTCATACCCTTCCTTTGGCTCTTCCATTCTATCCACCCCCTCTTCCGCAATGGTCCCTGAGCCTTGGATGGTGTGACAGAGGTGTTTCAGTGCTGGGCACTCCTCCATCCTTTCTTCTCAGCACTATGTTACCTTTTTTTTTTAGAGGATGATGGGCTAGAAACACGATTATATTATGGCATGGGTGCTTAAGTTCTTAATTTATTTTATTTATTTATTTGAGAGAGAGAGAGAGAGAGAGAGAGAGAGAGAGAGAAATGGGTGCGCCAGGGCCTTTAGCCACTGCAAACGAAATCCAGATGCATGCGCCCCCTTATGCATCTGGCTTACGTGGGTCCTGGAGAGTCAAGCCTCGAACCGGGATCCTTAGGCTTCACAGGCAAGCATTTAACCACTAAGCCATCTCTCCAGCCCACTATGTTACCTTTTGATTGTTTTGTTTTTTCAAGGTCCGATCTCCAGGATCCTAGAGTGACCTGGAGCTCACTCTGTAGCCCCAGGCTGGCTCAAACTTAGACAATCTTCAAACCTCTGCCTCCGAGTGTTGGAATTAAAGGCGTGAGCTACCAGGCTAGCTTCATTCCGAGAAGCTGAGAGTCACCAGGAAACCTGGAAGTCTTCCTTCTGTCTTACAGGAATTGGAGCTTGGGGCTGGGGTTCTGAGCAGAGGGCCACTGTGAGTAAGGGTCAAGGCTAGAGGAACTTGGGCCCATCCTGGAAGCAGGTCTTCCAGAGGATGTGCTGGGCCCAGCTGCCCAGGCAGAAGAGGAAGGAGCACACGAGGCAGGAGTGGGGACGCCCAGAATCTGTGCCCTGTGGCCCAGCAGACCTGGCTCCCACCCCATCCACATCCCTGGGCCACACCCTCACTCACACATTCACTGTGACCAATGTTGCCATACAAATGACTTTTTTTAGAGGGGTCACACTGAGAGTGGACAAAAGTTGGAGTCAGGTCCACTTGCCCCCTGTGGGCAGGAGTGGAAAACAGTTACCACCATTTGGGAAAATGTGTCAGTACTGTGAAAGCATTCAAGGTATGCATGTCACCTTGACCCCTTAGGAATCCATTTGTGGGAATTTATCCTCAAGAAAGGCTAGCTTCACCAGCAGCAAGATTCACAGGAGGTTTTCAGAGCACAGATGGTCCTGGCACAGAGCTAAGAGCCGCCAATGTCCAGCCAGAGGAAACAGCTAAATAAATGATGTTCACGGACTTCACAGAGAGCAATGACGTTCAGAGCATTGGCTGACTGCAGAGAGGGGGCTCTCCATGGCACTGTGCTTGCCTGGCATGTGTGTGGCCCTGGGGTACAACTCCTGTAGAGAGAGAGAGAGTGAGAGTATAAATCTATGAGTTAACATAGAAGGGTGGTCATGATATTTGTTTGTGTTCTTAAAAATAGCTAAGGGCCAGGCTGGAGAGATGGCTTAGCGGTTAAAGTGCCTGCCTCCTAAGCCTAAGAACACTGGTTCCAATCTCCAATGGTTCCAATCTCCAGGTCCCGTGTTTAGCCAGATGCAGTGATGCAAGGGCGCAATGCCACGCTTGACCACAAAGGGGCATATGCATCTGGATTTCGTTCGCAGCAGCTGAGAGGCTGCTGGCACGCCTATCTCTGTCTTCCTCTCCCTCTCTTTCTCTGTCTCTCTCCAAAAAAAAAAAAAAAAAAAAGCTAAGGGGTGCTGGGCATGGTGGCACATGCCTTTAATCCCAGCAGGAGGATCACCATGACTTCAAGGCCAGCCTGAGACCGCATAGTGAATTCCAGGTCAGTCTGGGCTAGAGTGAGACCCTACCTCGAACCCCCCCCCAAAAAGAACCTAGGGTGGGAAGCTGGCTCAGTGAGTGTTGTGCAAACACTAGAACTTGAGTTCAGATCCCCAGAATTTGAACTTAAAGCCTGAAGTGTTTGCAAGATGGGAAGCAGAGACAGGAGAATCCACAAAAGCTCACAGGGCAGGGAGCCTGGTGTCCACCGTGGAGAACAAGACCTGCCTACAACAAGGTGGAAGGTGAGGACTGACACTGGAGGTTGCTTCTGGCCACTACATGTACATCCATGCACCCATGCACCTGCACTCATACACACACATGCAACAGATTAAAAAATAAAAAAAATAGGGCTGGAGATATGGTCTAGTGGTTACAGTACTTGCCTGCAAAGCCTAACAACCAGAGTTTGATTCCCCAGCACTCACACTGACCCAGATGCACAAGGTGGTGCATGTATCTGGAGTTCATTTGCAGCTGCTGGAGGACTTGTTGAATTAATAAAAAAAAGAAAAAAAAAAAAAGGCCAGCCTCAATATGTGTGTGTGTGTGTGTGTGTTTTATAAAAAAGGCAGCACTCAGGAGGCAGAGGTAGGAGGATTCCTGTGAGTTTGAGGCCAGCCTGAGACTATACAGTGAATTCTAGAATTCTAGGTCAGCCTGGGCTAGAGAAAGATCTTACCTCGAAAAAACAAAACAAAACAAAACAAAACAAAGAAGTCAGGGGCTGGAGAGATGCCCCCCATAAGCTGATACCATACATGATATAAAATACAATGCATTCAGTCCAACCTTAAAAGTCCCCATAGTTTTATCAATCCCAGTGATGTTCAAACATCCCTGTAATCCAAGGGTTTTTTTTTTTTTTTTTTTTTTTTTTTTTTTGAGGTAGGGTCTCACTCTGGCCCAGGCTGACCTAGAATTCACTATGTAGTCTCAGGGTGGCCTTGAACTCATGGCGATCCTCCTACCTCTGCCTCCCGAGTGCTGGGATTAAAGGCATGTGCCACCATGCCCGGCTTTCCAAAGTCTTTTAACTGAGCCATAATACCAAAAAATCCACCCCCCAAACCATAATGACACAGAATAAACATTCACACTGCAAAATATGGCATTGGGCATAGCAAAGAAATATTCAACCAATACAAGATTTAAACAGAGCAAATATCAAACTCTGTAGCTCCAAGTCCAATCACTCGGGCTGGAGAGATGGCTTAGCAGTTAGGACACCTGCCCCCTAAGCCTAAGAACCCGGTTCCAATCTCCAGGTCCCACATTTAGCCAGATGCAAAGTGACGCAAGGGCGCAATGCCTCACTTGACCACAAGGGGGCGAACACATCTAGATTTTGTTCATAGCAGCTGAGAGACTGCTGGCGCGCCCATCTCTGTCTCCCTCTCATTCTCTGTCTCTCTGTGTCTCTCTCCAAAAAATAAAAAAAATAAAAAAACAAAAAGGCAAGTCCAACCACTCTAGTCGGTGACAAAACTCTAAGTGACAAGTCTCTGGAGTTCCAATTCTGCCCCTCTAGCTAGGCTACTCACAGTCCTGGAAAATTTCATCAGGGGCCGGCAGCTTTTCTTAGCAGCCATCTCTTGGTCCCGGCATCTCCACTGGGTCTCCACTGCAATCCACGGTCCATCCTCACAACCCCATTGGGTCTCCATGCAGGCATCCAGCAAGCCTGCTTCACACTGCCCATGGCCATTTCCAAAACACAAGACTGTGTTGCAAATTCAATGACCCTCTGTTTCCTGCATTTCTTTTTTTTTTTTTTTTAATTTTTAAAATTATTTTATTTATTTTTGGAGAGAGACACAGAGAGAGACAGAGAGGGAGAGGGAGACAGATAGAGATGGGCATGCCAGCAGTCTCTCAGCTTCTGTGAACGAAATCCAGATGTGTGCGCCCCCTTGTGGTCAAGTGCGGCATTGCGCCCTTGAGTCACTTTGCATCTGGCTAAACGTGGGACCTGGAGATTGGAACCCGGTTCTTAGGCTTAGCAGGCAGGCGCCTTAACCGCTAAGCCATCTCTCCAGCCCTTTCCTGCATTTCTTATACTCCATAATACCAGGTAGGGTGCCAGTTTGTTAATCCAGGAAGTAATAAAGCAGACTTTGAAGAACAGGACTTCCTGTTGCCCCAGTGCAGATCAGCTGGCCCAATCTCAAAGATTGTAATCTCTCATATAATTTCAGCTGAACAGGCAGAAGTTTCAGCCCAAAGATTTCAATTCTGTGCTATATCTTTCTGCTCACACCAGTCCATATCTATGCAAAGCCACCCTGCACAAGTTCTCAGGACATGGGCATAACAGCAAGCCTCTCACACAACCTGCTTCCAGCCCAGTCCAGGCAAAGCTTTCTCACCCTCATCAGCCAAACCTCATAGTCCATAGTTCTTACTGCATTCACGTCTTTCAACTCTGACCAGAATAGTCCATCAAGCTGTACTTACAGCACTGCAAGGTGTCTCTTAGGCCAAGGTTTCAAATCCTTCTATATTCCTCTTGAAAATCAGCTCCAAAAGACCAAAGCCACACAGTCAGGTGTCTAGCAGCAATCCCACTCCTCCATACCACTTTACTGTTGCAGTCAGGGTCACATTGCTGGCAGAAATCACCCGACCAAGAGCAGCTTTTAAGAAAGAAAGAAACTGGGCCTGGTGGAACACGCCTTTAATCCCAGCACTTGGGAGGGAGAGGTAGGAGGATTGCCATGAGTTCAAGGCCACCCTGAGACTATATAGTGAATTCCAGGTCAGCCTGAGCTAGAGTGAAACCCTACCTCTAAAAAAAAAAAAGAAAGGAAGGAAGGAAGGAAGGAAGGAAGGAAGGAAGGAAGAAAGAAAGAAGAAAAGAAAGATCTGAGCCAGGTGTGGTAGGAGGATCACTGTGAGTTCAAGGTCAACCTGAAACTACATAGTGAATTCCAGGTCAGCCTGAGCTAGAGGGAGACCCTATCTTGAAAAACAAAACAAACAAACAAAGATTTGGCATGATGGTTTACACCTATATTCTTACCACTCAGGAAGCTGAGACAGGGAGATCAATTCGAGTTCAAGGCCAGCCTGGGCTACAAAGTGTCTAAAAAAAACAGGCTGAAGAGATGGCTTAGTGGTTAAGGTGTTTGCCTGCAAAGCCAAAGGACCTTGGTTCGACTCCCCAGGACCCACGTAAGCCAGGTGCACAAGGGGGCACACACATCTGGAGTTCGTTTGCAGTGGCTGGAGGCCTTGGCACACCCATTCTCTCTCTCTCTCTCTTTTTCTCTCTCTACCTGTCTATTTCTGTATCTCTCTCTCCAATAAATAGATAAAAATAAAATATAAAAAATGTCTGGGCGTGGTGGCTCACGCCTTTAATCCCAGCACTCAGGAGGCAGAGGTAGGATGATCTCTGAGAGTTCAAGGCCACCCTGAGACTACATAGTGAATTTCAGATCAGCCTGAGCTAGAGTGAAGCCCTACCTAGGACCCCAAAAAAAAAAAAATTTAAAAATAAAACCAGGGGACTAGGGAGATGGCTTATTGGGTAGCATGAGCACATGAGTTTGGATTGTACACCTGTCCCCAGCAATGGGGAGGTGTAGACAGAGAATCCCTGGAGGCCAGTAGTTAGCTAATCTATCCCAACCTGTGAGCTCTGGGTTCAGTGAGAGATCCCGACTCAATTAGGTGCAGAGCCATCAAGTAAGACACCTGATGTCAAACTCTGGCACACACGTGAACCCATGCCCTCACACGCCTAAGAACATACATACACACACCTACCATCTCAGTTAGGTTCTCTTCACTGGGACAAAATACACAACCAGAAAGAGCTTATGGAAGGACACGGTTTATTTTGGCTTTCAGTTTCAGGGGAAAATCATGGCACCCCACCAGGGAGGAAGAAGAGGCATGAGCTAGCTAGCACTGGCAAGCAGGGCTGGACTATATCAGACCTATGCCCATGTCAGACTTGCTGGAGCAGGGCTCTGCTCCCCAAAGGTTCTACCAGCTGGGGATTAAGTATGAAGCTTAATCACAAACACTTGAGATCATGGGGTGGGAGAACATTTTACATTCAAACATCACAGGTACACATGCAAAATAAAAAAAAGAAAGAATAGAAGCCGGGTGTAGTGGTGCACCGCAAACCTTTTATCCCAGCACTTGGGAGGCAGAGGTAGGAGGATCGCCATGAGTTCGAGGCCACCCTGAGCCTACATGGTGGATTCTAGGTCAGCCTGGGCTAGAGTGAGACCCTACCTCAAAAAAGAATGAGAGAGAGAGAGAGAGAAAGAAAGAAAGAAAGAAAGAAAGAAAGAAAGAAAGAAAGAAAGAAAGAAAGAAAGAAAGAAAGAAAGAAAGAAAGAAGAAAAAGAAAAAGAAAGGATAGGTTCATTTCTGAGGTTTAGATTTCAAAAAGGCTCAGGCTTTCCTCTGTTGCCTTGCTTGCAGGCTCTGATAAAGCCACTAACCACATTAGGAGCTTCGGTATAGAGAGGTTCACATGGCAAAGAACTGTGGGAGGTTTTGGCCAATAGCCAAAGAAACTAAGACTTGCAAAGCAAAGGGCCACGAAGAACATTCCTGCCTGAGAGGCCCTGGGCCCCTGTGGACACCTGGAGTGCAATTTTGCAAGACATCTTGAGCCAAAAGCCCAGCTCAGTGGCCCCTGGGTTCCTGCCCACAGCAACTGTAACATATGTATTGGTTCTTTCAGTGCGGGGAGAGGGATGTGTGGCACAGCAGCAGGTAAGCAATTTAGTCCCCCTCTTTTTAGGCCCCTCTCTGGTCCAGGGTCTGTGACATAGACCTGTTTTGGCTCAGATCCAGGCAGAAAGGCTGCCACAGGCCAGGCACTGGGTGTTGGCTCCCATGTGGTAATTTTATAAGGTTATTAAAATAAAAACTAAAAATTTGAAAATTCTCTGAAGAGAACTTGGAGGCTATCATTTTACTTTCCTTTTTTTTTTTTAAATTTATTATGAGAGAGAGAAAGAGGCACAGAGAGAGAGAGAGAGAGAGAGAGAGAGAGAGAGTACACCAGGGCCTCTAGCCACTGCAAATGAACTCCAGATGCATGCTCCACCTTGTGCATCTGGCTTATGTGGGTACTAGGGAATTGAACCTGGCTTCTTTGCTTCACAGGCAAATGCCTTAACTGCTAAGCCATCTCTCCAGCCCAAGAATAATGGTTTTAAAAATGATAGCCAAGCCAGGCATGGTGGCACGCGCCTTTAATCCCAGCACTTGGGAGGCAGAGGTAGGAGGTTTGCTGGGAGTTTGAGGCCACCCTGAGACTACACAGTGGATTCCAGGTCAGCCTGAGCTAGAGTGAGACCCTATCTCGGAAAACCAAAAAACAAAACAAAAACAAAACAAAAACAAAAACAACAACAACAACAAAAAACCAGATAGCCTCCAGGGCCGATCTTTCCAGCCCTCTCCTATATTTTTCTTTTTTAAAAAATTTTTACTTATTTACTTATTAGAGACAGAAGGGGGAAGACAGTGAGAGAGAGAGAGAGAAAGAGAGAGAGAGAGAATGGGCATGCCAGGGCCTCTAACCACTGTAAACGAACTCCAGATGCATGTGCCACCTTGTGCATCTGGCTTATGTGGGACCTGGAGAATTGAACCTGGGTCCTTAGGCTTTGCAGGCATGCACCTTAACCACTAAACCATCTCTCCAGCCCCCTCTTCTATATTTTTCTATGGCTTCTGTTCCTTATTCAGGCTTTTTGTTGTTGTTGTTGTTGTTGCTGTTTTGTTTTGTTGTGTTGAGGCAGGGTCTCATTCTAGTCAAGCTTACCTGGAATTCACTCTGTAGACCAGGCTGGCCTTGACCTCATGGAGATCCTCTTACCTCAGCCTCCTGAGTGCTGGGATGGAAGGTGTGCCTCAGTTTTTTTTTTTTTTTTTTTTTTTTTTGAGAGAGACACAGAGAGAGACAGACAGAGAGGGAGAGGAAGACAGATAGAGATGGCACTCCAGCAGCCTCTTGGCTCAAGAACAAAATCCAGATGCATGCGCCCCCTTGTGGTCAAGTGCAGCATTGAGCCCTTGCATCACTTTGCATCTGGCTAAACGTGGGACCTGGAGATTGGAATGGCTGGAGATTGGAACCAGTGTTCTCAGGCTTAGGAGGCAGGCGCCTTAACCGCTAAGCCATCTCTCCAGCCCGTGCCTCAGTTTTAAAGGCCACAGAGTGGCAGAGACTGGCCCTGATCACTCCCTGTCCTGTTTCCATCTCAATCACATTTCCTTATTTATTTATTTCATAGCGTGGACCGCCAACTGAAATCACTTTGTTTAGTTATTTATATGTCTGGGAAGCTGATATATATATATATATATATATATATAATATAAATATAATAGTTGATATGTATTTTATAGAGAGAGAGAGTGACTATGGGCACACCAGAGCTTCTTTTTTTTTTTTTTGGTTTTTGCAAGGTAGGGTCTCACTCTGGCCCAGGCTGACCTGGAATTAACTATGTAGTCTCAGGGTGGCCTTGAATTCACAGCGATCCTCCTACCTCTGCCTCCTGAGTGCTGGGATTAAAGGCGTGCACCACCATGGCCGGCTCCACACCAGAGCTTCTTGCTGTTGTGAACAAACTCCAGATGCACGTGTCACTTTGTATGTCTGGCTTTATATGTGGATACTGGGGAATTGAACCTGGGCCAGCTGGTTTTGCAAGCAAGTGTCTTTTTGGTTTTTTTTTTTGTTTGTTTGTTTGTTTTTCGAGTTAGGGTCTTGCTCTAGCCCAGGCTGACCTGGAATTCACTATGTAGTCTCAGGGTGGCCTAGAACTAATGGCAATCCTCCTACCTCTGCCTCCCCAGGATTAAAAGCCACCTGCTTTTATTTATTTATTTATTTATTTATTTATTTATTTATTTATTTATTGAGTAGGGACTTCTCAAATTTACAGCAATCCTCCTACCTTGCCCTCCCAAGTGCTAGGATTAAAGGCATGAGCCACCACACCTGGCTAGTAAATTAGTTTTGAATTAAAGTCTCACATATCACAGGCTGGCCTCAAACTAGCTGTAGCTGAGGGTGACCTTGAACTTCTGATCTTCCTGCCTCCATCTCCCAAGTGCTGGGATTATAGGCATGCAGTGCTGGTGCCCAAACCCAGGGCTTCATACAAGGTGGGCAAGCACTCTATCCACTGACCTACACCCTAGCCCATGCTGTTGTTATTCTCTTATCATCCACCACCCTTGAACATAAGCTCTAGGAGGGATTGGTCAGTCTGGAGGTTTGCTCATGGCTCTGTCCCCAGCACAGAGCCTGATTTACAGCAGTCAGGCCAATAAGCATGTGATGAATGAATGAATAAATGAAGAGAAAGAACAATTGAGGGGCTGGATAAATTGCTCAGAGGTAAAAGGCACTTGCTTGCAAACCTGACAATCTGGATTTGATTCCCCATTACCCATCTTAAAGTCAGATGCACAAAGTGCCAAATGTATCTCGAGTTCATTTGTAATGGCAGGAGGCCCTGACTGCCTATTCTCTTTTCTCTTTCGCCTCTCTCTCAAGTAAATTAATTAATTAATTATTTTTAAAAAAAGACCTAGGGCATGGTGGTGCACACCTTTAATCCCAGCACTCAGGAGGCGAGGTAAGGAGGATTGCCGTGAGTTCAAGGCTACCCTGAGACTACATAGTGAATTCCAGATCAGCCTGGGCTACAGTGAGACCCTACCTTGAACAAAAAGGAGGAGGAGAAGAAGAAGAATGAGTGGGCTGGAGAGATTGCTCAGTGGTTAAGGCACTTGCTTCCAAAGCCTAATGACCTGAGTTCAGTTCCCCAGTACCCATGTAAAGCCAGATGTACAAAGTGATGTAAACATCTGGAGTTCATTTGCAGTGGCTGCAGGCCCTGGTGTGCCCATTCTGTCTCTGCCAGGCGTGGTGGCGTACACCTTTAATCCCAGCATTTGGGAGGCTGAGGTAGGAGGATGGCTGTGAGTTCGAGGCTGGCCAGAGACTAATTCCAGGTCAGCCTGGGCTAGAGTGAGACCCTACCTTGAAAAACATTTTTATTGTGATCATGGGCTCTGGAGCTGAATAGATCTGCTCACACCCTCTTCCTAACTTTTCCTCCTAGCAACTGTGTGACCCTGGGTGAATGACTCAGCCTCTCTAAGTATCATTTTTTCCACCTGGGGTTTCCTGAGAGTTTCCGTCTCTCAACACAGTGTCTGGTGCACCAGCTGGGGACAGTAGCCATCATGTCTGTCCACCTTGGCCAGTGTGGTGCCTGGCTGTCAGACACAGGCAGGTGCATGCCTGAGGCTTCATGACCCGGAGCCCTTCCTCAAACAGCCGCACCCCAGGCCACCACCCTGCCTTTGGGTGGAGACACAAGAGGGGTCAGAAGGCTGTGTTCCTGGCTGCATCAAGCAGGCTGGGCCTCCCTCTGAGGAGAGTTAACAGGCTTCTAGAATGTGCCTTCTCAGCACTTCCTTCCTCTGTGTGGCCCAGGGCTGTTCTCCCAGGGTATTGGGAGGGCTTTGCTTCAAGAAAGCTGTGGCCAATCAAAGCTCTGGGATAGGAGAAGGGCAGTGGTAATGGGCACACATGGAGTGAACCTGGGGGGCTGAGGATTAGGAGGGGTCCTGTGCTCCCAGAACAGAAAGCGTGAATTCTGGCAACATGAAAATGGGAGAAAGGGACTCCACATTACTTCCAGATTTGAACCGTGACAAAGGACAAATCTTCATATTGTCCTCTACCGTCTCACTCACCCTATCTGCCATCTACATATCTTATGCCTTGGCTACCAGCACAGAGTGTAGGACCCCTGTGGTTGGAACCCCAGGACAGTTTTGTGGAGAAAGTCTTCCCCTTACCCTGTCATTGGACTTCACTAGAATGGGAACTAACCCTGGTCGATTAGCGACAGCCTCAGAGGTCTCAGCACCGAAGCTAACAGCGTGTTCTACCAGATCATCTTGGGCAAATATTTCTTTTTTTCATTTGCTTGATTTTAAACAGGGTCTCATTTTAGCCCAGGTTGACCTGGAACTCACTCTGTAGCCCAGGCTGACCTCACACTCATGACAATCCTCCCACCTCAGTCTTCCAAGTGTTAGGATTAATGTCATGCACCGTCAGGCCTGGCTTGGGCAAATCTTTCTAAAATGATCACTGTGGTGCTTGGAATCAGATGTCCCCCAAAGATGACTGCTTTGGTTCCCGGCTGATGGTAATTTGGGAGGCGGAGCCTTGCTGGAGGAGGTGTGTTGTTGGGAGCGGCCTTATGCGTGTTACAGCCTGCTTCTCCTTGCCAGTGTTCAGTTCACTCTCCTGCTGCCATTGTCCACCTGATGTTGGCAAGGAGGTGATGTCCAGTCTCTGCTCATGCCATCCGTTCCCCTAACATCATGGAGCTTCCACATAATACAGACATGGAGACTGTAAGCCAAAAATAAATCCTTTCCTCTTATAAGCTGCTTAATAGTAACTGCAACAATTCTATTTCTCCATCAGTTTGCTTAAGGGAGACATATATATTATAAAAAATGTAGGGCCAAGGCCAGGTGTGGTGGCACGTACCTTTAATTCCAGCACTCAGGAGGCAGAGGTAGGAGGATCGCCATGAGTTTGAGGCCACCCTGAGACTACATAGTGAATTCCAAGTCAGCCTGGACTAGAGTGAGACCTTATCTTGAAAAAACAAACAAAAAAAAGTAGAGCTAGGGAGATGTCTCAACTGTTAAAGATGCTTGCTTACAAAGTCTGCCAGCCTGGGTTCAATTTGCATCAGCAAGAGGCCCTGGTGCACCCATTTTCTCTCTCTCTCTCTTCCTGCTTGCAAATAAATTTATTTTTATATTTATTTATTTATTTATTTGAGAGAAACAGACAGAGAGAATGGGCACACCAGGGCCTCTAGCCACTGCAAACAAACTCCAGATGCATGTGCCACCTTATGCATCTGGCTTACATGGGTCCTGGAGAATCGAGCCTCAAACTGAGGTCCTCAGGCTTCATAGCAAGCACTTAACCTCTAAGCCATCTCTCCAGGCCAATAAATATATATATATATATATATTTTGGTTTTTCGAGGTAGGGTCTCACTCTGGTCCAGGCTGACCTGGAATTAACTATGTAGTCTCAGGGTGGCCTCTCCTCCAGGTGCTGGGATTAAAGGCGTCTTTCAACGCCCGGCCGTCAATAAAAATATTTTAAAAGGGGCTAGAGAGATGGCTTAGTGGTTAAGGTACTTGCCTACAAGGGCTAAGGACCCAGGTTTGATTCCCCAGTAACCATGTAAGCTAGATGCAGAAGGGGGAGCATGCATCTGGACTTTGTTTACAGTGGCTGGATGCCCTGGTGCACCCATTCTCTTTATATATCTGCCTCTCTCTCTCTCGAAATTGATAAATAAAAAATAAAATAAAGGGCTGGAGAGATGGCTTAGCAGTTAAGGCATTTGCCTGCAAAGCCAAAGGATCCTGGTTCAATTCTCCAGAACCCATGTAAGCCAGATGCACAAGGGGGCTCATGTGTCTGGAGTTTGTTTGCAGTGGCTCAATGCCTTGGCATGCCCATTCTCTCTCTCTGTCTCTCCCTCTCTTTCACTGCCTCTTTCTATCTCTCAAATAAATAAATAATTCTTTAAAAAATATATAAAAAACAAAAATTTTTAAAAAAATCACAGAAACGAATGAAGGCCGGGCGTGATGGCATATGCCTTTAATCCCAGGTCTCAGGAACAGAGATAAGAGCATTCCTGTGAGTTCGAGGCCAGCCTGAAACTACCTACTGAATTCCAGGTCAATCTGGGCTAGAGTTAGACCCTACCTCAAAAACAAACAAACGGGGTTGGAGAGATGGCTTAACAGTTAAGGCGTTTGTTTGCAATGCCTAACAACCTGGGTTCAATTCCCCAGCAGGTAAAGCCAGATACACAAAGTGGTGCATGCATTTGCAGTTCATTGGCAGTGGCTGGATACTCTGGTGTGTCCATTCTCTCTCTCTGTCTCACTCTTTCTCTCTCTCTTTCTCAACTCTCTGTCTCTCTCTGTGTCACTAAATAAATAATATATATATTTTAAATTTCAATATGCTTTTTAAAATTTTTTAAATTATTTTATTTATTTTTGGAGAGAGACACAGAGAGAGACAGACAGAGAGGGAGAGGGAGACAGATAGAGATGGGCGCACCAGCAGTTTCTCAGCTGCCATGAATGAAATCTAGATACATGCACCCCCTTGTGGGCAAGTGCAGCATAGCGCCCTTGCGTCACTGCATCTGGCTAAATGTGGGACCTGGAGATTGGAACCAGCGTTCTTAGGCTTAGGAGGCAGGCACCTTAACCACTAAGCCATCTCTCCAGCCCTCAATATGCTTTTTTATTAACATTAAAACATCATATTTGCTGTAAAAATACAAGTTAAAGAATAAAGTAGGGGGCTGGAGAGATGGCTTAGTGGTTAAATGCTTGCCTGTGAAGCCTAAGGACCCCAGTTCAAGGCTTGATTCTCCAAAACCCACGTAAGCCAGATGAACAAGGGGGCGCACGCATCTGGAGTTCGTTTGCAGTGGCTGGATGCCATGGCACGCCCATTCTCTCTCTCTCTACCTGCCTATTTCTGTATCTCTCTCTCTCTCTCTCTCTTACGCAAATAAATAAATAAAATTTAAAAAAATAATAATTTAAAAAAAAGAATAAAGTAGGGCTGGAGAGATGGCTTAGCGGTTAAGGCGTTTGTCTGCGAAGCCTAAGGATCCTGGTTCGATTCTCCAGGTCCCACATAAGCCAGATGCACAAGTGGGTACACGCTTCTGAAGTTCGTTTGCAGTGGCCAGAGGCCCTGGCGTACCCTTTCCCTCTCTCTGTTCCTAATAAATAAATAAATAAAAATAAAATCTTTTGAAAAAGGAATAAGGTACAACCTGTTATTTATATATTTTATATTATTATAATATAAAATATATATTATGATAATATAAAATAATATATATTATTTTATATATTTTAACAGTATTTCAATACATAAGAATAACATATAATGAAAAACACATGCTTACTTGGTGCTAATGACCTAACATTTCACTATCTTACAGATGAAGCAAAACATGTAACTTGAACCAGATGTTAAAATGGTTAAGTATCAGTTGCTGGAGTGTGCTTCCTTATGGTGCTGCTGGTCGCTTTTCTCTCTGCATGGACCTGTGAAAGGGTCCCAGCTTCTTCTGTTATTATGCAACCTCCCCTGAATCCATATGTTTCCATATATTTCATTCCTCCAGTAACTTGTGCCTTGTTTAGAAGTTCATCCCAGCAATGTGCAGCTAAGTACAATAGAGGGCGTTGAGCACCTGTGACTCAAGGAGAACGTTAGCTTCCAAGCACCTGCAATCATCTCTCTCTGTGGACTGAGTGTGACCAATTGTGACCTGGAATTGTAATAAACCCTTCCACCTTTAAAAAAATGGTTAAGCATCTAAGGGTAAATATTTTATGAATATTTAAGAATATGTAGAAATGGAACCATAAAATTGCTATAGGGAGTACTCTACCCAAGTATTTTCACATTACACTTTACCTGATTTCTCAAAATGCAATTGTGGTTTTTTTTTAAGATTTTATTTATTTATTTATTTATTTATTTATTTTTGATTTTTCAAGGTAAGGTTTCACTCTAGCCCAGGCTGACCTGGAATTCACTATGTAGTCTCAGGATGTCCTCGAACTCACAGCGATCCTCCTACCTCTGCCTCCCGAGTGCTGGGATTAAAGGAGTGCACCACTATGCCCGGCAAGATTTTATTTTTATTTATTTATTAGAGATGGAGAGAGAGAGAGAGACAGAGAGAGAGAGAGAATGGACACACCAGGGCCTCCAGCCACTGCATATGAACTCCAGATGCATGTGCTACCATGTGCATCTGGGTTATATGGGACCTGGAGAATTGAACCTGGGTCCTTAGGCTTTGCAGGCATGTGCCTTAGCCACTAAGCTATCTCTCCAGCCCTGCAATTGTGTTCAGATCTCAACAATACAGTTCAGCATAGTAAAGAGCTCAAGTTTTAAAGTCAGATTTTTGGCTTTCTCAATTACTGGCTATAAGAATTTGGGAAACCTAAAGTCTGGGCTTCAGAGAACTCAACTGTAGAATGGGGATGGCAACAGTTAAACCCCTCTCATAAGACGATCATATTGTTAGGAGTAAGATAATACCTCTAAAGTGCTCTTCCCAGCATCTGACACATATTAAGTACTCAGTATAGCATACCAAGTATTACTACTGCTATTAATACAAGAGTAACTCTTTAAATTTAAAGATGTTTTATTTATTTATTAATCTGAGAGAGAGAGAGAGAGAGAGAGAGGCAGAGGCAGAGAGAAAGAGCGAATGGGCACACCAGGGCCTCTAGCCACTGCAAACAAGCTCCAGACACATGCATTCCTTTGTGCATCTGGCTTACATGGGTTTTGGGGAATCAAACCTGGGTCCTTAGGCTTTGTAGACAAATGTCTTAACCACTAAGCCATCTCTCCAGCCCCAGAATAACTCTTTAAATGTAAAACATCTACAGTGAGTGAACATATGAGACCAGCAACATCGGAGGTGTAGGTTCATCCATGCTCTGGTCATGGCAGTTTAGGGATAAAGTGGAGTAGAGGTAGAGGGCAGGCGCTGAGGTTGAGAAATCTGGAGTTGGCTATATTTGGTCATGCAAACAATGATAATTATGCTTCAGGATTAGAACAGGAAATGATGGCAAGGAAGACTTAGCCGCAAAGATCACATTGGCTGTAGGAGAACAGGGAAGATGATCATATAGCCCTGCTCTTGGTCTTCTCAGGATGCCCACCCCTCTTTGGCCTAGTTCTTGCTAGCTCACCTCTACCCCTACTTCAGCCTACTTTCCCCTGCAAATAAGCAAATCAGAAATATGCCACAAAGCTATTTCCAGCAGCACATCACAAACAATCCTTGGGAACTTATAAAGTGCCACCCATTGTAGATCGTATGGGGTGGTTAACATGCTTCATGTCTTCACACCTTGTGACACAGGTGAACAGATCAAAATATGAAAACAAACATATGGATATTGACATCACTTAAAACACGCCTCAGCGTGGTGGCGCAGGTCTTTAATCCCAGAACTTGGGAGGCTGAGGTAGGAGGATCACCGTGAGTTTGAGGCCATCCTGAGACTACATAGTGAATTCCAGGTCAGCCTGGACTAGAGTGAAACCCTACCTCAAAACAAAACAACCCCCCCCCAAAAAACCCACTCCACTGCAAACAGCAAATGTAAAACAAGATAGCCAACAGAATAATTTTATCTTACTAACACCTACCACCTGTATATCCACAGAGTACTTCTTGCTGACAGACTAGAGGGTGACTCCTTTGGGTTACTTAGTAAAACTCTCTTTTAATTCAGATCACAGCTATCCCACCCATGTCATCTGGTTTTGCCCTTCTTTTGGTGCTGGGGATGGCTTTACATGTGCCTACCAGGAACTCCACCACTGAGCTCTACCTTCCAGCCATGTGGCTTTTCTAGGAAGTCTGATGTGACATGGCCCATCTAACATTTTCAGTAAAGAATGCTTTATGCAGATTTTGGCACTTTTTTTTTTTTTTTTTTTTTTTTTTTTTTTTTTTTTTGGTTTATCAAGGTAGGGTCTCGTTCAGGCCCAGGCTGACCTAGAATTCACAATGTAGTCTCAGGGTGGCCTCAAACTCATGGTGATCCTCCTACCTCTACCTCCTGAATGCTGGGATTAAAGGCGTGCACCACCACCATGCCCAGCAGATTTTGGCTTTTAACTGATACCTACTGACAGAAGAAAGAGGAAACCACAGTCAATTCTAAGAAAAAGTCTAAAATCAGATATAGAGTAGCTTAGAAGGAACTGACTCATTGTAATTTTAAATATGATTCCTCCCAGCCACTTTCCTCTATGACATACCATCATATTTTTCAAGAAGGAGCTGAGTGTGGTGGCGCACGCCTTTAATCCTAGCACTTGGGAGGCAGAGGTAGGAAGATCACTATGAGTTCAAGTCCACCCTGAGACTACATAGTGAATTCCAGGTCAGCCTGGACCAGAGTGAGACCCTACCTCGAAAAAAAAAAAAAAAAGACTCAAAGCAGCTACTTTAGAAACCAGTACTGGTTTATTAATACAAGCTTCTACACAGCTGAGGAGGTTTACATCAAATTGACAAAAATATGTATGGAGGCAAGAAATGATGGCGTATTTCTATAATTCCAGGATTTGGGAGGGTAAGGCAAAAGGATCACAAGTTCAAGGTCATCTGGGCTACATAACAAGATCCTGTCTCAAAAAACAAAAAAAAGATTTACAAACTTCTATACAGAAAGACTTAGAAAAATCCATCTCCTGAAAAGCAGGTGAAATGGAATCAAAGACTTCAACAAAAGCAAAAAAGCCCACTGCGTGGAAGAGACCCAATAGGAAGGATGTAAAGCGTCCTGGAACATAGATAGTCCATGTGATCAAGAAGCTATTTTTCTTCCCGATCTAAGGCGCTTGCCTCCAGCTTGGACTTGGAGAAAGGTCTTGTTCACTTGAACTGGTTGTCTATCGATGCCCCCTTCATTTTTACTTTCTTGGCTTCCAGTTCAGCCAGCTCTTGCAGGCTCCTCTTGCTCATGCCTTTGCGCTCCAGTTGTTTTTCATTCACTTTGGCATTCTGTGCATTAGAGCCAGCAACTTCCCTAGCCTTGATCTCTTCTTCCTCTTCGTCAATGGTAGACACAGTCTCAGAGCTGAACTGGCTGATGTCTTTAGTTCATTTGGGTCATCATCACCTTCTTAGGAGGCTCTTGTTTCTGAGTGTATATATTTGTTTCCCCAAAACCCTGGCCACATTTCACTACTGCTCCATCCACGATGAAGGTCACGGCTGGGACTGGTAGAAAAGCGGTAGTCCACACTTTGCACACTTCTTCCTGTACTGACATTCAGTGCCTTCAGGTCTCTGAAGATACATAGTCTCCTCATCTTCTGTGTTACAAAACTTATGGGCATGTTTGGCTGCATCAATCACACGAGATCGGTCCTGGGGCCTCATGGGTAACTTCTCTAACTGACAGTCCAGGACCAGGACCCTCTGGCCCCACAAACAGTAATAGACGTGGAGGGGCTTCTCACCATTGTCATATTCCTCACAGTCCCGAGTGTCGGAGCAGACTACTGATTGGGACAGAAAAAATATTTTTTTATAAAAGAAGTGAATAAAGGTCCTTGGGATTTGCCTGACTCCTGCAATGGGATATAGTCACTATTCAGAGTTGAAAATATCCTTCCTTATTTTTCCTATGCATTTTTCCCCCATGATATAATTTTAGTTAAAAAGTATCATAATGAGGGCTGGAGAGATGGCTTAGTGGTTAAGGCACTTGTCTACGAAGCCTAAGGACCCAGGTTCAATCTCTCTCCAGATCCCACATAAGCCCGACACATAAAGGTGAGGCAAGCACAAGTTCGCACGTGTCCACCAGGTGGCACAAGCATCTGGAGTTCAATTGCAGTAGCTGAGGCGCTGGCGCACCAATCTCTCTCTCTCTCTCTCTAGAAAAAAAAAGGGGGGTGCTGGAGAGATGGCTCCAAAGCCAAATGACCCAGGTTCAATTCCTCAAGACCCACATAAGCCAGATACACAAGGTGGCGCATGCATCTGGAATTTGTTTGCAAACTGGCACACTGATTCTTTCTCTCTCAAATAAATATATAAATAATTTTTTTAAGTATCATAATGAGCTGGGCGTGGTGGTGCACACCTTTAATCCCAGCACTTGGGAGGCTGAGGTAGGATGATCACTGTGAGTTTAAGGCCAGCCTGAGACTACAAAATGAATTCCAGGTCAGCCTGGGCTAGAGGAGACCCTACCTTGAAAAACCAAAAACAAAAACAAAAAGAAAAACCCGACTATTTTATAATAAAAACAACTGAAGCCGGGCGTGGTGGCACACACCTTTAATCCCAGCACTTGGGAGGCAGAGGTAGGAGGATCACAGTGAGTTCAGGGCAACCCTGAGACTATAGAGTGAGTTCCAGGTCAGCCTGGGCTAGAGTGAGACCCTACCTCAAAAAAAACAAACAAAAACAACTGATTTTATAATGAATACTCATATTCCACATGACCTAGATTTTTTATTTGTTTTGGTTTGATTTGAGACATGTAGGAGAATCTCTGTGAGTTCAAGGTCATCCTGAAACTACACAGTGAATTCTAGGTCAGCCTGGGCTAGAGGGAGACCCTACCTTGAAAAACCAAATCAAACCAAACCAAACCAAACCAAAACAAAAAAACCAGAATTGCTGACATGTAGGGCATGGCACAAGCTCACTGATGTTTAGAGTTGTCAATCTTTCTACTTTTTTAAAAAAAGATTTTATTATTTATTTATTTATTTATTTGAGACAGAGAGAGAGAGGGAGAATAGGCACACCAGTGCCTCTAGCCTCTGCAAACGAACACCAGATGCATGTGCCACTATGTGTATTTGGCTTACATGGGACTTGGAGAATTGAACCTGGGTCCTTAGGCTTCACAGGCATGAGCCTTAACCCCTAAGCCATCTCTCCAGCCCAGTCTTTCTACTTTTGACATGTTGGGTGATTGTCAAAGTTCCCTCTTTGATTTCCATATCTGATGATGAATGAGGAACACTTACTTCTCCATGCACTTACCAGTAACTCAGATAGCCTCTCCTTAGAAATTCCACCCAAATCTATTACCATTTTGTTTGCGTTTTCTTATTATTGAATTCTAGGAGTTATATACATACCTTGCACATCGATATTTTGTTAAATGTATCTTTTTCAAATATTTTCCCCAGTCTGTGACCTACATACTACACATAATTATTTTGTTGTTACTTTTTGGGACAAGGTCTTCTGTAGCCCAGGCTAGCCTAAAGTGCTCTGTGGAGACAAGGATGACCTTGAATTCCCGTTCCTCCTGTTTCTACCTCTCAAGAGACCTATGCCACTATGCCAGGATTTGTTTTGTTTGAGACAGGGTCTCACTTCAGCTCAGGTGGACCTGGAACTCACTCTGTAGCCCATCCCAGGCTGGCATCAAACTCACAGTGATCCTCCTACCTGGGCCTCCCAAGTGCTGGGATAAAAGGTGTGTGCCAAAGCGTGCAGGATATTCCCCCCACCCCAGACAGGGTCTTGGTAAATAGCCTTGGCTGGCCTGGAACTCACTATGTAAACCAGTCAGGCCTCAAACTTCTGGCACTCCTGTTTCCTCCTTCCAAGTGCTGGAAGTACAGGCCTGCTCCACCATGCCCAGCAAGACTTCCTTTCACTTATCAGTATATCATGGAAACTTTTCCATATTTGGTCACAGGAATTAGTTGCATTCTTTTTAACTTTGGCAAATCATTTCATGGTTCACTAAAATATACTTAATGAAGAGCTGGGTGTGGTGGTGCATGCCTTAGATCCCAGCACTCAGGAGGCTGAGATGGGAGGATTGCCATGAGTTCAAAGTCAACCTGGCCTACAGAGTGAGTTTCAGATTAGTCTGAACTAAAGTGAGACTCTATTTATTTATTTATTTATTTATTTATTTATTTATTTATTTAAGAGAGAAAGGGAGAGAAAGAATGGGCCTCTAGCCACCACAAATGAGCTCCAGATGCATGCACTATCTTGTGCATCTGGCTTACATGGGTACTGGGGAATTCAACCTGGGTCCTTAGGATTTATACACAAACGCCTTAATTGCTAAGCCATCTCTGCAGCCTGAGACCCTGTTTTATTTATTTATTTATTTATTTATTTATTTATTTATTTATTATTTATTTATGAGAGAGAAAGAAAGAAAGAAAGAAAGAAAAAGAAAGAAGCTAGGCGTGGTGGCGCATGGTTTTAATGCCAGCACTCAGGAGGCAGAGGTAGGAGGATTGCCGTGAGTTCAAGGCCACCCTGAGACTACATAGTGAATTCCAGGTCAGCCTGAGCTAGAGTGAAACCCTACCTTGAAAAACCAAAAACCAAACAAACAAACAAAAAAAGAAAAAAAGAAAAAGCAAGCAAGCAAACAAGCAAGCAAGCAGACATGCACCAAGGCCTCTAGCCATAGCAAATGAACTCCAGATGCATGCACCACTTTGTGCATCTGGCTTTATGTGGTTACTGGGGAATCGAACTTGGGACATTAGGCATTGCAGACAAATGCCTTCACTGCTGAACCATATCTCTAGCTCCTCCCCTTGAAGATTCTATGCCCTCCAGGAACAATTGTTTTGGTATGAATTTTCTCTCTATCTCCAGGGTCTTGTATAGCCCAGGCTGGCCTCAACTTGATATGGAAGCCAGGATGACCTTGAGCTCCTGATCTTCTTGCCTTCACCTCCTGAGTGCTGTGACTGCAGGAGATCACCGCCGCATGGCACGGCAACGAGGTTTTATGCAGCGCATGCTAGGCCAGCACTCTGCCAACTGAGCTATGTCTCCAGCCTCATGGCATGCATTTCCAGACCAGTTTTCTCAGTGGCAGAAGAGGCCATGGAGCTAGGGGTTGAGTCTCACACTTGGACCTGCTTCAGGTAAATGAAAAGTGGGACAGGGTCATCACCTTCATCTCACAGATGACGAAAGTAGCTGGCTCAGAGAGGGACAGAGACTTGCCTCAGGCTGCACAGCTGGACAGTGACAAAATCAACAGTCAGTCATGTCCCCTGACTCCTGGACCTTCTTTCCAGATTCCTATCAGGCTTAAGTGTCAGGCATGGGAGACTTGTGAGTGTCCAATCCCTACAGGAACCTTTCCTCTGGAAATCAGAGGAAAGTGAGACATCTAGACAGGAGTCATAAGTGCCACAAATGACACTAACCAGTGAGTGGGCAAGGCCACGGACAAGCCAGGGCTGCGGGCCTCTGAGACAGGGACAGAGGGGGCAGGAAGGAAAGAGGAAGTGGGACCTCACATGAGAGATCAGCTCCTAATAATGGTTATCACAAATTCATATCTCTGAGGCAGCACCGGAAACAGGATGTGGGTTTCCCTTTCAGGGGCTGGTGCCCCAAACTGACATGTGAACATCACAGAAGAGGCAGTGGGCTAACTGGTTAGCACAATGTATTTGGAGTAAGACAGGCTCCTTGACATGTGGCTGCTAATGTACAGCTTGACCTCTCTGGGCCTCTGAATAGAACCTACCATACAAGGCTGGAGAGATGGCTCAGCACTAAAGGCCCTTGCTTGGCCCAGGTTCGACTGCCCAGTATCCATGTTAAAGCAAGATGCACAAAGAAGTGCATGTGTCTGAAGTTCATATGCAGTGGCAGAAGGCCCTGGCTTGCCCATTCTCTGTCTGTCCATCTCCTTCTCTCTCAAATAAATTAATTTTTTAAAATGTTTTTATTCTTTAATTCCAGCACTTGAGAGGCAGAGGTAGGACTGTGAGTTCAAGGCTACCCTGAGACTACACAGTGAATTCCAGGTCAGCCTGGACTAGAGTGGGACCCTACCTCAAAAAACCAAAAAAGAAAAAAATTGTTGTTTTGTTTTGTGAGATAGGGTCTCATTCTGGCCCAGGCTGACCTGGAATTTACTTGTGTCGTCTCAGGGTGGACTTGAACTCACAGTGATCCTCCTACCTTTGCCTCCTGAGTGCTGGGATTAAAGGCGTGCGCCACCACGCCCGGCTTATTTATTTATTTGTATGCAGAGAGAGAAAGAGAGAAGAGAGACAGACAGACATAAAGAGTATGGGAACACCAGAGCCTCTAGCCACTGCAAACTCCAGATGCATGCACCACTTTGTGCATCTGGCTTTACGTTGGGTACTAGAGAATCAAATTCAGGTCGTTAGGCTTTGTAGGCAAGTGCCTTAATAGCTGAGCCATCTCTCCAGCCCCTCAAATAAATTAATTTTTTTTAAGCCGGGCGTGGTGGCGCACGCCTTTAATCCCAGCACTCGGGAGGCAGAGGTAGGAGGATCGCTTGAGAGTTCGAGGCCACCCTGAGACTACATAGTTAAATCCAGGTCAGCCTGGACCAGAGTGAAACCCTACCTCGGAAAAAAAAAATTAATTAAAAAAAAAAATGGAATGACTTGATCAACTTTATCCAGTATCTGTATTAAGTACAGAGGGGGAGCCTGCTGGGAAAGACAGGTCCTCGTCTCCCCACATGTCCCTCCACATTGGTGTCCCAACCCCTGTGCCTCATGACAGAGGTTGACTGAACCCCTTCCAGGCACCAGGTTCCCATGGCAGGAGAGGTAAGTGTCCTGCTCTGACCAGATCCTGTGTCAGATGTATCTGGGAGCCACAGTCCAAGTTTTCAGTCATGGCTGGACAGCCAGGATGACTGTAAGGAAGGGAGAGTCCTGGGAAGGGCACTGAGCAAGGTGCTACAGGCCCTTGCCTAGACCCCACAGGGCCCTAGTTTTTCTGCACGGTGATGAGCAAACCCTGCTTCTCTCTGCGCATTGCACTGAAGGGCAAGCATGCAGAGGTCTTCCCAACTAGTCAAAACAGAGGCCTCGAGCTCAGGAGTCAGACAGCCCCTGGAGGTTTGACTCCTTCCCGTCTATCACTTTCTGGCTGGGTGACATTCAGGACAGGACGTTATTTAACTCCCTGAGCCCATTTCCTCAAATCAAATGTCTGACTAATGACGAGGATTGTTTAGAACACTAACTGGAAAGGTTACCTGCTTAATCCACAGTAGGAGCTCTTACACAGCCACTGCTCCAATGAGCTGATGTTTCCTTTAAAATAATGTTTTAAAACTATTTTATGCCGGGCGTGGTGGCACACCCCTTTAATCCCAGCACTTGGGAGGCAGAGGTGGAGGATTTTCAAACCCTGAGACTTTGAATTCCAGGTCAGCCTGGACCAGAGTGAGACCCTACCTTATTTTATGTATTATTTACTTGCAAGGAGAGAGAGAAAGAGAGTAAGAGAGAGAGAGAGAATGAGAGAGAGGATGGATGCACCAGGGCCTCTGGCCACTGCAAATAAGTGCCAGATGCATGTACCTCTTTGTGAATCTGGCTTTGTTGGGTACTGGGAAATTAAACCCAGGCCAGCAGACTTTGCAAGCAAATGTTTTTAATCACTGAGCCATCTATTCAGCCCCTTTAAAATATATTTTTTTGTTTTAAAATATATTTATTTATTTATTTATTTGAGAGAGAAAGAGAGAAACAGGCGTGCCAGGATTTCTAGTCACTGCAAACGACCTCCAGACACTTGTACCACCTTGTGCATCTGGTTTATATGGATGCTAGGGAATTGAACCTGGATCCTTAGACTTTGTAGGCAAGTGCCTTTGCCATTAATCCATCTCTCCAGCCACCACACCCCCTTCTAAAAAATATTTTATCTATTTATTCGCAAGGAGAGAAAGAATGGGCACAATAGGGCCTCCAGCCACTGCAAACAAACTCCAGATATATACTCCACCTTGCACATCTGGCTTTATGTGGGTACTGAGGAGTTGAACCCGGGTCACTAGGTTTTGCAGGTAAGCGCCTTAACTACTGAGCCATCTCTCCAGCTCCCCCTTTTTTGAGGTAGGGTTTTACTCTAGCCCAGGCTAGACCTGGAATTCACTATGTAGTCTCAGGCTGGCCTCAAATTCACAGTGATCTATCCCTCTACTTCTGCTTCCAAGTGCTAGAATTAAAGGCGTGCACTACCACATCTGGCATAAAATAATTTTTATTGTATCAAAAGAATATCACACTTCAGTAGAAGAACAGATGGGAGTGAAAAGGCCTAAGTGAGGTCAGGGGAGAGATTGAGTAAAGGAAAGGTGGAGGGAAGGCTAATCAAAATCTAAGAGGGTATAAATTAGTCATACGGTAACCTACTTTTCTAGACAATGGAACACTCAGAAGACATAGATTGTTACTAGAATTTTTATTGTTGTTGTTTTTTTTTCCAGGTAGGGTCTCACTCTGGCCCAGGCTGACCTGGAATCAACTATGTAGTCTCAGGGTGGCCTTGAACTCACGGCCATCCTCCTACCTCTGCCTCCCAAGTGCTGGGATTAAAGACATGTGCCACCATGCCTGGCTGTTACTAGAAAATTTTCAGTGCCAGGAATGGGATACCTTCCAGTGAGTTGTTGGCCAGGGAGGTCTCTGATAACTCCAAAACATTACAGGCCATTGTCGAGGCCCTTGGTTTCCCACCAGGAATAGATGGTAAGACCCTATTGCTGAAGACTCCACATACTTGGACTGCAAGGTCACTGAGAAATCCTGCTGGAGCAGAGCTGAAAGCCTCCTCCATGTGGACCAGCTGACAGAAAACTGGAAAAAGCTATGCCACATGCAGTTCAATGGGAGAGAGAGAAATCACCAGTGAAGATACTCAACAGTGGACACTGTGAGCCTTAAATTTGGCCAGCCAGGGCAAATGAGCCAACGGGTGCAATAATGGCATGTCTGTTATGGGGGAAACCAACTGCTCTCTAATTGGACTGGAGGCTCACTCCATGGGAGGGAACACATCCCTGACACTGAAACCCTCCAACAGGGGTACTAATAAGCCCTAGAGGTGTAAAGTCTGCTCCTGTCTGGCTAAATGTATATACTATGCTCACCAAACTGCCCAATAAGCACTTCTCATAATGTTCATACCCATATATTAATGCTACTCTCACTTTTGGTTAGAGAAGCTCCTCCTTTCAGATAGCAGAGACCTTGGGATGACTCAGAAGGCACCATGGTGCTGAGAAGGGACAGAGGAGTGCTCAGCACTGAAATATCTCTAACACGCCTTCCAAGGCTCAGGGTCCATTGCGGAAGAGGTGGCGGAAGGAATGTAAGAGCCAAAGGAAGGGTAGGACTCCTTACAATGTGCTCCTCCAGACACAAAATGGCCTGGATATCCATGACCTCACAGTGCCTGACACTACCTACACAAGACCATCATAATAGGAGGAAAAGATCAAGACATCAAAATAAAAGAGAGACTGATTGAGAGGGGGAGGGAATATGATGGAGAGTGGAGTTTCAAAGGGGAAAGTGGGGGGATGGGTGAATTACCATGGGATATTGTCTACAATTATGGAAGTTGTCAATAAAAAAATTAAAATTAGGGCTGGAGAGATGGCTTAGCAGTTAAGGCACCTGCCTCCTAAGCCTAAGAATGCCAGTTCCAATCTCCAGGTCCCATGGTCAGCCAGATGTAAAGTGACGCAAGGGCGCAATGCCACACTTTACCACAAGGGGGCACGTACATCTGGATTTCGTTCGCAGCAGCTGAGAGGCTGCTGGCACACCCATTCTCTATCTGTCTTCCTCTCCCTCTCTCTCTGTTTCTCTCTCCAAAAAAAAAAAAAAAATTAAAATTAAAAAGAATACTACACTTCAATGAGCCTAAGACATCACCAACTATAGCACGCACCACTCCTCACACACCAGCAAAAGAGAACATTGGCAGTACTTTAATGCCACTCAGGAGGCTGAGGCAAGAGGATCACTGTGAATTTGAGGCCAGCTTGGACTATAGACTGAGTAGCAGGCCAGCCTGACTAGAGTAAGACCCTGCCTCAAAGCAACAAACAAGGAAACAAATGAGAATGTTGGTGGGGCTGGGGAGATGGCTCAGTCCGTAAAATGTTTGTCTTGCAAGTATGAGGACCTGAGTTCAAATTCCAGGACCCACCTAAAAAACTACTAGTAATCTCAGCAATGATAGGTGGAGAGAAAAGGACCCCGGGGCTTGAAGGTCTGACCTACTTGGCAAATTCCAAGTCAATGAGACATCCTATCCTCCAGGAGATGGACAGTTTCTGAAGAGATTATCCTCTGGCCTACACACACACACACACACACACACACACACACACACTCATGCACCTGCACACCTATGAATATGCACACACACAGAGAAGAGAAGGCATTGGCAGTGGTAGCTGTCCACGGAAGGAAACATCCTGATGTCAAGCATGCTAACGCAGAGGAAGGAGCCTCTCGGAACTGATGAAATGCAGTCTGTGCAGGGAGGGCAAAATCAACTGGTCCCAAAGACAGAAAGCACACAGCCATTTCCTGTGGACAGCCGCCAGCAATAGCCACTCTCTGCTCTGGGAGCTGTCTTTTTTTCCCCTAGCACTAAAACATCTCATATTTCTTTTCTTTTGTTGGAAGGGGCACATGCTTGTACACATAAGAGTGTTTGTGAAGCCAGGCGTGGTGGCGCACACCTTTAATCCCAGCACTCGGGAGGCAGAGGTAGGAGGATCGACATGAGTTCAAGGCCACCCTGAGACTACATAGTTAATTCCAGGTCAGCCTGGACTAGAGTGAGACCCTACCTTGCAAAACCAAAAAAAAAAAAAAAAAAAAAAAAAAAAGTGTTTGTGTATAAGCACACCAGGGTCTCTTGCTTCTACAAACAAACACGTTGCATCTGGCTTTCCATGGATGCTGGGAAATTGAACCCTGGCACCTTTAACCAGAGTTAGCTCCCCAGTCCACATCTCGCATTCTTTTAAAAAAAATTTTTAATTAATTGATTTTTGTATTGGCAACTTCCATAATTGTAGACAATAATCATATTCTTTTTAAATTAAAAAAAATAGCCAGATGTGGTGGCGCACACCTTTAATCTCAGCATTTGAGAGGCAGAGGTAGGAGGATCACCATGAGTTCAAGGCCACCCTGAGACTGCATAGTGAATCCCAGGTCAGCCTGAGCTAGAGTGAGACCCTACCTTGAAAAACCAAAGTAAATAAATAAAATCAATATTTTTATTTATTTACAAGAGAGAGGGGGAGCACTTCAAGGTGACTTGCCACTGCAAATGAACTTTAGATGCATAATCCATTGTGTGCATCTGCTTTATATGGGTACTAGGGAATCAAACACAGGCTGGTAGTTTTTGTAAGCAAATGCCTTTAATGACTGAATCATCTCTCCCGCCTATACCTCTTGTATTTCCTTTTTAAAAAATATTTTGTGAAGCCAGGCATGGTGGCACACACCTTTAATCCCAGCACTTGGGAGGTAGAGGTAGGAAGATTGCCTTGAGTTCGAGGCCACCCTGAGACTACATTGTGAATTCCAGGTCAGCCTGAGCTAGAGTGAGACCCTACCTCAAAAAAAAGGGGGGTGGGCTGGAGAGATGGCTTAGCGGTTAAGGCGCCTGCCTGCTAAGCCTAAGAACCCGGTTCCAATCTCCAGGTCCCACGTTTAGCCAGATGCAAAGTGACGCAAGGGCACAATGCCACACTTGACCACAAGGGGGTGCACACATCTGGATTTCGTTCACAGCCACTGAGAGACTGCTGGCACGCCCATCTCTATCTGTCTCCCTCTCCCTCTCTGTCTGTCTGTCTGTCTCTCTCTCTCTGTGTCTCCAGAAATAAATAAAATAATAAAAAAATTAATTTAATAAAGGGGGTGGGCTGGAGAGATGGCTTAGCGGTTAAGGCATTTGCCTGCAAAGCCAAAGGATCCTGGTTCGATTCTCCAGGACCCATGTAAGCCAGATGCACAAGGGAATGCATGCATCTGGAATTCATTTACAGTGGCTGGAGGCCCTGCTGTGCCCCTTTCTCTCTCTCTCTCTCTCTCTCTCTCTCTGCCTCTTTATCTCTTTCAAATAAATAAATTAAATTAAATTAAAATTTGTGGGCTGGGGGCTGGAGGGATGGCTTAGCGGTTAAGGTGCCTGCCTCCTAAGCCTAAGAACGCTGGTTCCAATCTCCAGCAGTTCCAATCTCCAGGTCCCACGTTTAGCCAGATGCAAAATGACACAAGGACACAATGCCACACTTGATCACAAGGGGGTGTACGCATCTGGATTTCATTTGCAGCAGCTGAGAGGCTGCTGGCGCGGCCATCTCTATCATCTGTCTTCCTCTCCCTCTTTCTCTGTCTTTCTCTCTATGTCTCTCCCCCCCCCCAACAAAAAAGTTGTGGGCTGGAGAGATGGCTTAGCATTTAAGGTGCATGCCTGCGAAGCCTCAGGACCCAGGTTCCGTTCTCCAGGTCCCATGTATGCCACACTCAGGGCTTCCTATATGTTAGACATACGCTCTTACCACTCAGCTACCTCTACCCTTGTTTTTCAAATCCGTTTTCAGGCTGGGGAGATGACTCAGTGGGTGAAGCATTTACTGTGCAACTCAGTATTTGAGTTGGGGGTCCCCAAGAGCCATGTATAAGCCCAGAATTGTGGCAGGCTTCTGTTTCCCAGTGTGCCTAGTGTGAGAAGGGAGGCAGAGACAGGAAAACCTCTTAAATGGAGTGGCTTCGAGTAAGGTGGAAGGTAAGATTGACCCAAAAGTTGTCCTCTGACCTCCATACAATGTGCACACACATTAAGTAAATAGATATTTTTAAATTTTTGAGGTAGGGTTTTGCTGTAGCCCAGGCTGACCTGGAATTCACTCTGTAGTCTCAGGGTGGCCTCAAACTCACAGCGATCCTCCTACCTCTTCCTCACGAGTACTGGGATTAAAGGTGTGTGCCACCATGCCCAGCTAAATAAATAATTTTTTTTTTTTTTTTTGGTTTTGCAAGGTAGGGTCTCACTCTGGTCCAGGCTGACCTGGAATTCACTATGTAGTCTCAGGGTGGCCTCGAACTCTCAGCAATCCTCCTACCTCTGCCGCCCAAGTGCTGGGATTAAAGGCGTGCGCCACCACGCCCGGCCTAATAAATAATTTTAAATTGGTTTTCATCTCATTCTGTAGCTCAGGCTGATGTTGAACTCACAGCACTCCCCCTGTTACAGCCCCCTCAAATACTGGGAGTACAGACCCATCTGGCTAACATGTGGTATGAACCACAGTTTGGGCAACCTTTAGACCTGGGATGGGCATTTGGGTTGTTTTGCCTGCTATGAGTAAAGCCACTACTACAAACATTCCTGACCAAGGCCTTAGTCAGACATTTGCTTTCATTCCTTGTGACTAAATATCTAGGAGTGGAATTCATGACTACAGCCAGTGTAGGTTTAAGTTGACAAGAACTGTAAAATTACTTTGTAAAGTAGTTTTTCCAGGTTTCATCACTAACATCAACAGATGAGGGTTCCAGCTGCTTGCCCTTCTCAACATTCGTAATTATTGTCATGTTATTACTTTGTTGTTTGGGGTTTTTTTTAGACAGAGTCTCAGGTAGCCCAGGGCAGCCTCAGATTCGCTATGCATCCAAGGCTGGCCTTGAACTCTTGGTCCTCCTGCCTCTGCTTCCCTCCCAAGAGAATTGATTTCTCCCTTTTCCTGTTAGGTGATGCTGGAGATTGAAGCCGGGGCCTTGTCCACGCTAGGCAAGCACTCTACCTCTGAGCTGTACGCTCCACCCGAGATTGTGTTTTGTTTTGCTGACCTGGAAATTCACTCTGTAGCCCAGGTTGCCTCAATCTCACAGCCATTCTCCTACCTCAGTTTCCAGAATGGTGGGATTGAAGGTGTTAGCCACAATACCTGGCTACTGAGATTTAAAAATATGCTTTTAGAGCCAGGCGTGGTGGTACATGCTTTTAATCACAGCACTCAGGACACAGAAGTAGGAGGATCACCATGAGTTCAAGGCCACCCTAAGACTACAGAGTGAATTCCAGGTCAGCCTGGGCTAGAGTGAGACCCTATCTCAAAAATAAATAAATAAATAAATAAATAAATAAATACAACAAAAAATAAATAAATATGTTTTTAGGGCTGGAGAGATGGCTTAGCGGTTAAGGCACCTGCGAAGCCTAAGGACTCATGTTCAACTCTCCAGGTCCCACATAAGCCAGTCACACAAAGTGATGTAAGTGTGCAAGATTGCACATACACACAGGGAAGGTAACAGTTGCTACATCTTGTGCCACTCAGGTGCACCAGGCTTGAAAGAAAGCAAAGATATTTTTTTAGATTTTAATGATGTGTCCTTGTTTCCTTGACTAGAGATCATTCTGTAGGGTCAAATGACAGGCTATCTAATCAAACCCACAGGCTCCTCCTGTACGGATTACGTTTGCCACCTGCTACAGCTTGTTAAATAATCTTTGTTTTTTCCTGGTTTGTAACCTGGGATTAGGACCATCACTTTGGTCCAGTATGAAATGGAATTGACTAGAACACTTAAAAAAAGAAGAAGAACTCTGGCAATCCTCCTACCAGCTGCAAGCCAGCAACAGAATGAAAGTCTCTATCTCTGTCTTCTGATGGGTCTTTGTTAAATAATTTTAAATTGGTTTATTGATCTCATTCTGTTTAAGGCTTGATGTTGAACTGCAGCACTCCCCTGTTATCCAGCCCCTCAAATACTGGGATTACAGACCCATCTTAGCTAACATGTGGCTATGAACCACAGTAAATTCAAACCTTTAAACCTGGGATGGGCATTTGGGTTGTTTTGCCTGTATGAGTAATCAATCACTCCCTATCATTCCTGACCAAGGCCTTAGTGACATTTGCTTTCATTCCTTGTGACTAAATACCTAGGAGTGGAATTCATGACTATAGCCAGTGTAGGATTAAGTTGACAAGAACTGTAAAATTACCTTGTAAATAGTTTTCCAGGTTTCATCATAACATCAACAGATGAAGGTTCCAGCTGCTTGCCCTTCTCAACATCTGCAATTATTGTCATGTTATTACTTTGTTGTTTGGGGATTTTTTAGACAGAGTCTCAGGTATACAGGGCAGCCACTGATTATGCATCCAAGGCTGGCAATGAACTCTTGGTCCATCCTGCCTCTGATTCCCTCCCAAGAGAATTGATTTCTCCCATTTCCTGTTAGGTGATGCTGGAGAGAGAAAAGCCAATTTCCACACTAGGCAAGCACTCTACCTCTGGCTGTCTTTTTATTGTGTTCCTTTGTTTTATGACCTGGAAATTCACACGTAGCCCAGGTTGCCTCAATCTCACAGCCATTCTCCTACCTCAGTTTCCAGAATGGTGGGATTGAAGGTGTTAGCCACAATTTAAATGGCTACTGAGATTTAAAATATGCTTTTAGAGCCAGGCATTTGGGCTTTTAATCACAGCACTCAGGACACAGAGGCAGGAGGATCACCATGAGTTCAAGGCCACCCTAAGACTACAGAGTGAATTCCAGGTCAGCCTGGGCTAGAGTGAGACCCTATCTCAAAATAAATAAATAAATAAATAAATAAATAAATAAATAAATAAATAAATAAATAAATAAATACAACAAAAAATAAATAAATATGTTTTTAGGGCTGGAGAGATGGCTTAGCGGTTAAGGCACCTGCGAAGCCTAAGGACTCATGTTCAACTCTCCAGGTCCCACATAAGCCAGTCACACAAAGTGATGTAAGTGTGCAAGGTCACACATATGCACAAGGTGGCACACATGTCCAGAGTTCGATTACAGTGGCTGGAGGCCCTGGCACACCAATTCTCATTCTCTCTTTTGCTCTCTCGCATAAAAAAAAAAATGCCAGTCTGTTGAGCTTGCCTCAAAAATATATTTAAAAAATTATTTGGGGGCTAGAGAAATGGCTTAGTGGTTAAGGCACTTGCCTGCAAAGCCCAAGGACCCAGGGTCAATTCCCCAGGATCCACATAAGCCAGATGCACAAAGTGGTGCATGCATTTGGAGTTCATTTGCAGAGGCTGAAGGCCCTGGTGTGCTCATTCTATCTGTTGCTCTCCCACTTCCTCTCTCTCTCTCTCAAATAAATAAATAAATAAAAACAATAAAAATAAAAAATAAAATTTATTTGGGGCTAGAGATGGCTTAGCGGTTAAGACATTTGCCTGAAAAGCCTAAGGACTCGGGTTTGATTCCCCAGTACTCATAAGTATACATAAACCAGATGCACAAGGGGGTGCTTGCATCTGGAGTTTGTTTACAGTGGCTGAAGGCCCTGACATAACAATTCTCTCTCTTTCTAGGTTGCACATGTGCACTAGGTGGCACAAGCGTCTAGAGTTTGATTGCCTTGGTGAGCCAATTCTCTGTTTCACACTCTCACTCTCTAAAAATAAATAAATAAATAAATAAATAAATAAATAAATAAATAATAAAATAAAAGAGATGGAAAGTGAAGATCAAAAGCCAAAAGTTGTCCTCTGACCTCCAGGTTGTGGCATGTGCTTGCCTATACTCATGCACAAATGAACATATACATACACTTATATTCTCTACACCACACACACATAAAGCCGTTGTTAAAGAACAACAGACTAGAAGAAAAATATTTATGATCTGTATCTCTGATAAAAGATATTTATATCCAGAATCTACAATTCAGTAAGTTAGGGCACTTGCTTGAAAAGCCAAAGGACCCAGGTTTGATTTCCCAGGACCTACATAAGCCAGATGCACAAGATGGCAAATGCTTCTGGAATTCATTTGCAGTAGCTAGAGGCCCCAGTGTGCCCATTCTCTCTCCTCCCCTCAAATAAATAAATAAACATAAAATATTTTTAATTTTTTTAAATTGGGGACTGTGGAGCTGGAGAGATTGCTTGCCTGCAAAGCCTAAGGACCCAGGTTTGGCTCCCCAGAACCCACATAAAACACGTGCACATGGTGGTGCATGCATCTGGACTTCTTTGCAGTAGCTAGAAGCCCTGATACACCTATTCTCTCTCTCTCTCTCTTTCAGTCTCTCTCATAATAAGTAAATAAAAATTTAAAAACTGGGGGCTGTAGGTTCAATTCCATGTAAAGCCAGATGCAGCAAAGTGGCACATGCATCTGGAGTTCATTTGCAGCAGCTGGAAGCCCTGGTTCACCCATTCTCATTCTCTCTGTCTCTTTTCTATCTTTCTCTGCTTGCAAATAATTAAATAAAAATATTTTTTAAATGGAGGCCAGACAGATGCACATGGTACTATGCATCTGGAGTTCACTTGCAATGGCTAGAGGCCTTGACTTGCCCACCCTCACTCTTTCTCTCTCTCTCCCTCTCTCTGTCTCAAATAAATAAATAAATAATCTTTAAAATGGGGGATAGAGGGCTGGAGAGATGGCTTAGCAGTTAAGGCACCTGCCTGCAAAGCCTAAGTTCCCATCACGATTCTCCAGGTCCCACATAAGATAAGATGCACATGGTGGCGCATGCATCTGGAGTTCGCTTTGAGTGGCTAGAGGCCCTGGTCTCAGAAAAAGAAAAACTCTTTCTCTTCCTTTCTTTGTCTGAAATAAATAAATAAATAAATAAATAAATAAATAAATAAATAAATAAATAAATAAAATTGAATAGGGGGGTAGAGAAATGGTTCAGTGGTTAAAGGCACTCATTTGCAAAAACCTGCCTGTGGGGTTCAATTCCTCAGTACATGTAAAGCCAGATGCTCAAAGTGGCTCATGCATCTGAAGTTCATTTGCAGCAGCAAGAGGCCCTGGTGTGCCTTTACTTTCTCCTCACAAATAAATGAATAGAAAACTGGATAGTGGCTTAGCGGTTAAGGTGCTTGCCTGTGAAGACTAAGGACCCAGGTTTGACTCCCCAGAGCCCATGTAGGCCAGACTCACAAGGTGATGCATGTGTATAAGGTCATGTATGCACACAAGGCGGCACATGCATCTGGAGTTCGATTGCAGTGTCCAGAGGCTCTGACATGCCAAGTCTCTCCCTCTCTCTCTTTCTCTCATAAAAAATTAATAAATGGGAGCCAGGTGTGGTGGTGCACACCTTTAATCCCAGCACTTGGGAGGTAGAAGTAGGAGGATCACTGTGAGTTCGAGGCCACCCTGAAACTTCATAATGAGTTTCAGGTCAGCCTGGGCTAGAGTAAGACCCTACTCGAAAAACCAAAAAAAAATAATAATAATAGTAAATGGGGTTGGGGAGATGGCTTAGTGGTTAAGGCACTTGTCTGCACAGCCTAAGGACCCATGTTCAACTCTTCAGATCCCATGTAAGCCAGACACACAAAGTGACACAAGCACGGAAGGTTGCACGTGGGCAAAAGGTGGCACACATGTCTGGAGTTCGATTACAGTGGCTGGAAGCCCTGGTGTGCCAATCCCCCCCCCCCAAAATAGAAAAGGCCAGTCTGGTTGGGTGTGGTGGTGCACGCCTTTAATCTCAGCACTCGGGAGGCAGAGGTAGGAGGCTCACCATGAGTTTGAGGCCACCTTGAGACTGCATAGTGAATTCCAGGTCACCCTGACCTAGAGTGAAACCCTACCTTGAAAAACAAAACAAAAACAAAAACAAAAAAAAAAAGAAAGAAAAGGCCAGTCTGTTGAACTTGCCTCAAAGAAATTAATAAATGAATAGAAATATTTTTAATGGGGCTGGAGATGGCTCAGCAATTAAAGGCACTTGCTTTCAAAGCCTACTGGATCATGGCCAGGGTTCAATGCCCCAGTACTCATGTAAAGCCAGACACACAAAGTGGCACATGCATCTGAAGTCGTTTGCAGTGGCTAAACGCCCTGGAGTGCCCATTCTCTTTGTGTCCTTCTCTCTCTCTCTCTCTCTCTACTCTCTCTTTGGCTTTAAAATAGAAATAAATAAATAAAATATAGGTTGATAATAGCCAGGCATGGTTGCAAATCCTGTAACCTCAACATTCAGGAGGTAGAGGCATGAGCATCAAGAGTTCAAGGCTCGCCTAGAATACTTGAGCCATTTAAGTGTGAATAGCCTGGGCTGCATGAGAGCCTGTCTCAAAACAAACAACTCTGTCCTGTAGTTTGATTGGGAAGGCAAATTCCACATGCATGATTAACCTGTCCTCGCTGGTTGTTTTCTTGGAAAAGAATTCTCTGTGCCCTGTATAGACTCCTCCCATTCTTCCCATCCCAGGGACAGGATAGAAGGAGCAAGCAGCTCCAGTTTTCCTCCTGCTTCAGCCACTTGGGGCTTATTCTGCTTTGCAAGGTTATTTAATATTTTTTGATATCTTTTATTTATTTATTTGAGAGAAAGAGGCAGAGAGAGAGAAAGAGAGGGAGGAGAATAGGTGCACCAGGGCCTCCAGCCACTGTAAATGAACTCCAGATATATGTGCCCCCCCTTGTGCATCTGGCTTATGTGGGCCCTGGAGAATCGAACTGGGTCCTTTGGCTTTGCAAGCAAATGCCTTAACCGCTAAGCCATCTCTCCAGCCCTTAATATATATTTTTTAAATTTTATTTAGCCGGGCATGGTGACACACATCTTTCATCCCAGCACTCAGGAGGCTGAGGTAGGAGGATTGCCATGAGTTCAAGGCCAGCCTGAGAGACTACATAGTGAATTCCAGGTCAGGTCAGCCTGGGCTAGAGTGAGACCCTACCTTGAAAAACCAAAAAAAATAAATAAAATAAAATAAAAATAAATACACACACACACACACACACACACACACATTTGCAAGTGCACAGAAAAAGAAGGAGAAAGAGAGAATGCTGTGCCAGGGCCTCCAGCCACTGCAAACTCCAGACGTATGTGCCACTTTGTGCATCTGGTTTTATTAGGCTTTGCAGACAAGCGTCTTAACCACTGAACCATTTCTCCAGCCCCTATTTAATCTTTTGGCGCCACAGTTTCCCCATCTAGGAGGAAGGAAAGAAACAATTCAGTAAGTTAGGGCACTTGCTTGAAAAGCCAAAGGACCCAGGTTTGATTTCCCAGGACCTACATAAGCCAGATGCACAAGATGGCAAATGCTTCTGGAATTCATTTGCAGTAGCTAGAGGCCCCAGTGTGCCCATTCTCTCTCCTCCCCTCAAATAAATAAATAAACATAAAATATTTTTAATTTTTTTAAATTGGGGACTGTGGAGCTGGAGAGATTGCTTGCCTGCAAAGCCTAAGGACCCAGGTTTGGCTCCCCAGAACCCACATAAAACACGTGCACATGGTGGTGCATGCATCTGGACTTCTTTGCAGTAGCTAGAAGCCCTGATACACCTATTCTCTCTCTCTCTCTTTCAGTCTCTCTCATAATAAGTAAATAAAAATTTAAAAACTGGGGGCTGTAGGTTCAATTCCCATGTAAAGCCAGATGCACAAAGTGGCACATGCATCTGGAGTTCATTTGCAGCAGCTGGAAGCCCTGGTTCACCCATTCTCATTCTCTCTGTCTCTTTTCTATCTTTCTCTGCTTGCAAATAATTAAATAAAAATATTTTTTAAATGGAGGCCAGACAGATGCACATGGTGGGGCATGCATCTGGAGTTCACTTGCAATGGCTAGAGGCCTTGACTTGCCCACCCTCACTCTTTCTCTCTCTCTCCCTCTCTCTGTCTCAAATAAATAAATAAATAATCTTTAAAATGGGGGATAGAGGGCTGGAGAGATGGCTTAGCAGTTAAGGCACCTGCCTGCAAAGCCTAAGTTCCCACGTACGATTCTCCAGGTCCCACATAAGCCAGATGCACATGGTGGCGCATGCATCTGGAGTTCGTTTGCAGTGGCTAGAGGCCCTGGTGCACCCATTCTCTCTCTCTTTCTCTTCCTTTCTTTGTCTGAAATAAATAAATAAATAAATAAATAAATAAATAAATAAATAAATAAATAAATAAAATAAAATAGGGGCTAGGGAAATGGTTCAGTGGTTAAAGGCACTCATTTGCAAAACCTGCCTGTGGGGTTCAATTCCTCAGTACACATGTAAAGCCAGATGCTCAAAGTGGCTCATGCATCTGAAGTTCATTTGCAGCAGCAAGAGGCCCTGGTGTGCCTTTACTTTCTCCCTCACAAATAAATGAATAGAAAACTGGATAGTGGCTTAGCGGTTAAGGTGCTTGCCTGTGAAGACTAAGGACCCAGGTTTGACTCCCCAGAGCCCATGTAGGCCAGACTCACAAGGTGATGCATGTGTATAAGGTCATGTATGCACACAAGGCGGCACATGCATCTGGAGTTCGATTGCAGTGTCCAGAGGCTCTGACATGCCAAGTCTCTCCCTCTCTCTCTTTCTCTCATAAAAAATTAATAAATGGGAGCCAGGTGTGGTGGTGCACACCTTTAATCCCAGCACTTGGGAGGTAGAAGTAGGAGGATCACTGTGAGTTCGAGGCCACCCTGAGACTTCATAATGAGTTTCAGGTCAGCCTGGGCTAGAGTAAGACCCTACCTCGAAAAACCAAAAAAAATAATAATAATAGTAAATGGGGTTGGGGAGATGGCTTAGTGGTTAAGGCACTTGTCTGCACAGCCTAAGGACCCATGTTCAACTCTTCAGATCCCATGTAAGCCAGACACACAAAGTGACACAAGCACGGAAGGTTGCACGTGGGCAAAAGGTGGCACACATGTCTGGAGTTCGATTACAGTGGCTGGAAGCCCTGGTGTGCCAATCCCCCCCCCCAAAATAGAAAAGGCCAGTCTGGTTGGGTGTGGTGGTGCATGCCTTTAATCTCAGCACTCGGGAGGCAGAGGTAGGAGGCTCACCATGAGTTTGAGGCCACCTTGAGACTGCATAGTGAATTCCAGGTCACCCTGACCTAGAGTGAAACCCTACCTTGAAAAACAAAACAAAAACAAAAACAAAAAGAAAAAAAAGAAAAGGCCAGTCTGTTGAACTTGTCTCAAAGAAATTAATAAATGAATAGAAATATTTTTAATGGGGGCTGGAGAGATGGCTCAGCAATTAAAGGCACTTGCTTTCAAAGCCTACTGGATCATGGCCAGGGTTCAATGCCCCAGTACTCATGTAAAGCCAGACACACAAAGTGGCACATGCATCTGAAGTACGTTTGCAGTGGCTAAACGCCCTGGAGTGCCCATTCTCTTTGTGTCCTTCTCTCTCTCTCTGTCTCTCTACTCTCTCTCTTGGCTTTAAAATAGAAATAAATAAATAAAATATAGGTTGATAATAGCCAGGCATGGTTGCAAATCCTGTAACCTCAACATTCAGGAGGTAGAGGCATGAGCATCAAGAGTTCAAGGCTCGCCTAGAATACTTAGCCATTTAGAGTGTGAATAGCCTGGGCTACATGAGAGCCTGTCTCAAAAACAAACAACTCTGTCCTGTAGTTTCGGTGGGAAGGCAAATTCCACATGCATGATTAACCTGTCCTCGCACAGAGCCCTTCCCTTGGTTGTTTTCTTCGGGGAAGAAGTCTCTGTGCCCTGTATAGGACTCCTCCCATTCTTCCCATCCCAGGGACAGGATAGAAGGAGCAAGCAGCTCCAGCTTTCCTCCTGCTTCAGCCACTTGGGGCTTATTCTGCTTTGCAAGGTTATTTAATATTTTTGATATCTTTTATTTATTTATTTATTTGAGAGAGAGAAAGAGGCAGAGAGAGAGAAAGAGAGGGAGAGAATAGTTGCACCAGGGCCTCCAGCCACTGTAAATGAACTCCAGATATATGTGCCCCCCTTGTGCATCTGGCTTATGTGGGTCCTGGAGAATTGAACTGGGATCCTTTGGCTTTGCAAGCAAATGCCTTAACCGCTAAGCCATCTCTCCAGCCCTTAATATATATATATATTTTTAATTTTATTTAGCCGGGCATGGTGACACACACCTTTAATCCCAGCACTCAGGAGGCTGAGGTAGGAGGATTGCCATGAGTTCAAGGCCAGCCTGAGAGACTACATAGTGAATTGCAGGTCAGGTCAGCCTGGGATAGAGTGAGACCCTACCTTGAAAAACCAAAAAAAAATAATAATAATAAAATAAAATATAAATAAATACACACACACACACACACACACATATTTGCAAGTGCACAGAAAAAGAAGGAGAAAGAGAGAATGGTGTGCCAGGGCCTCCAGCCACTGCAAACTCCAGACATATGTGCCACTTTGTGCATCTGGTTTTATGAGGGTACTGAACCCAGATCATTAGGCTTTGCAGACAAGCGTCTTAACCACTGAACCATTTCTCCAGCCCCTATTTAATCTTTTGGCGCCACAGTTTCCCCATCTAGGGAGTGAAGGAAAGAAACATGGCTACCTCAAACTTACAGGGCTCCTACCTGCTTCTTGGGCATGGCAGGTCTGGGCCTTTAGCGTTGCCATGCCCGCAGAGCAGAGCAGAGGAGAGTGAGGTCCAGTAAGGAACGGGGACCTAGAATCCCATGGCTGGTCCAGGCACTTGGGGTTCCTGGCTTCTTTTCTTGAGCTCCTTCTGCATCCAGAGCCACCTTTGAACTAGATGGGCTGGTAGTAGCACCAGCCGTGTCCTCTCCTACGGGTAGAAGAGCCTGCTGCTTTCTGCCAGGGCTGGTCAGACTCCAGTCACCTGCTCTCTCACTGAAGCCTGAACTGTTCAGACTGCGCCAAGCCTTACTGCAGTTGTGTAGCTCCACCTTGGGGACACACTGAGAACATACTGTATGGGTTTGACCAGCCCCAGAGTCTACAAACTCCTTCCTGACTGTCTGGAGAAAAGCAGGTTTGTATGCTCAAGCCAGAGCTCTGTGCCCTACATGGGTCTCTCCTCTACATCCTCACCACAACCCCTCAAGACAGGAAATCAATTTCAGTATTGAATCATATATAACATGCCTTCTATTGAAATATAGACCATTTCATTGCCACTAAAAAAAAAAAGAAAAAAATTGTCTTTTACAATGTAACACCATCCTTCATTCATCACTTAGAGTTTTACTTTGGGGCTGGGGAGATTGCTCACTGGTTAAAGATACTTGCTTGCAAAGTTTGCTGGCCCACATTCAATTCTCCAGTACCCACATAAAGCCTGATGCACAGAGTGGCATTTGCATCTGGAGTCCATTTGAAGTGACAAAAGTCCCTGGTGCATCCATTTTCTTTCCCTTCCTCCCCCTTCCCTATCTGTATTTCTCTCTCTTTCCTTGAAAATGAATAAGAAAGTGAAATTATTGGGCTGGAGAGATGGCTTAGCAATTAAGGCGCATGCCTGTGAAGCCTAAGGACCCAGGTTCAATTCTCCCCACATAAGCCAGATGTGCATGGTGGCACACGCATCTGGAGTTTGTTTGCAGTGGCTAGAGGCCCTGGCGTGCCCATTCTCACTCTCTCTCCCCCTCTCTCTGTCTCTAATAAATGAAAATGAAATATTAAAAAAAATTTTTTTTAAAGGGAAATTATTCAAGGTATGGTGGCAGGCCATTCCTTTAATCCCAGCACTCAGGAGGAAGAAGTAGGAGGATTGCCATGAGTTTGTTTGAAGCCATCCTGATACTACATAGTGCATTACATGTCAGTCTGGGCTAGAGCTAAAAACTACCTCAAAAAAAAAAAAAGCCAGGAATGGTGACCCAAGCCTTTAATGCCAGCACTTAGTAGGCAGAGATAGGGAGATTAATGTGAGTTTAAGGCAAACCTAAAACTATATAGTGAATCCAGGTCAGCCTGGGTTAAAGAGAGACCCTACCTCAAAAAAACTGAAAAAAATAAAAGGGGGGTGAATTTTACTTTGCCAGGCATGGTAATCTTAGCACTGCAGAGGCTGAGGCAGGAGGATCACCATGAGTTTAAGACCAGCCTAGAATACACAGTAAAACCCTGTTTCAAAAAAGAAAAAAAAGGGGGGGTGGCTGGAGAGATGTCTTAGTGGTTAAGGCATTTGCCTGCAGAGCCAAAGGTCCTAGGTTTGATTCCCCAGGACCCATGTATGCCAGATGCACAAGGAGGCACAAGCATCTGGAGTTTGTTTGTAGTGGCTGGAGGCCCCGACATGCCCTTTCTCTCTCCCCTCTCCCTCTCTCTCAAGTAGATAAATAAAAATAGAATTAAAAAAAAAAAAAAAGCACTCGGGAGGCAGCTGGGCATGGCCAAGGTTCGCCACCCTGAGCTACTTTAATCCCCTGAACCAGAGTGAGACCCTACCTTGGGAGGCAAAAAAAAAAAAAAAAAAAAAAAAAAAAAAAGAGTGGGCAGGATTAATCCCAGAACTGGGAGGCAAGGTAGGAGGATTACTGGCCACCACCCTGAGACTAATTAGTGAAGTCCAGGTTAGCCTGGGCTAGAGTGAGACCTTACCTCAAAAAAAAAATTAGCAATGGTGTTAAATATTTCCATATATGCAGTGTCTGACTTCTGGGGATTACTTTTTTTTATGTGAGAGTAAGAGGGAAAGAGAGAATTGGCATGTCAGGGCCTCCAGCCACTGCCATCAAACTCCAGATACACATACCTCCTTGTGTGCATGTGTAACACTGCATGCTTGCATCACTTTGTAAGTCTGGCTTATGTGGGATCTGGAGAGTCAAACATGAGTCCTTAGGCTTTGCAGGCAAGCTCCTTAATCGCTAAGCCATCTCTCTAGCCTGAAATTGCTTTTTTTTTTTTTTTTTGAGGTAGGGTCTCACTTTAGCCCAGGCTGACCTAGAATTCATTCTGTATTCTCAGGGTGGCCAGGCTGACCTAGAGTTCATTCTGTATTCTCAGGGTGGCCTTGAACTCACAGCAATCCTCCTACCTCTGCCTCCCCAGTGCTGGGATTAAAGGCATGTGCCACCATGTGCGGCAAGATTACTTTTTAAAATATTTTAAAATTTTTATTTATTTATTTGACAGAGAAAGAGGGAGAGAGAGAGAGAATGGGCATGCCAGGGCCTCCAGCCAGTGCAAACTAACTCCAGATGCATGCGCCACCTTGTGCGTCTGGCTAACCGTGAGTCCTGGGGAATTGAACCTGCCCAAAGGCCTTAATCTTCCCTCCAGCCCACTTTTTTTTTTTTTTTTTTTTTTTTTTTTTTTTTCGAGGTAGGGTCTCACTCTGGCCCAGGCTGACCTGGAATTAACTAAGTAGTCTCAGGGTGGCCTTGAACTCATGGCAATCCTCCTACCTCTGCCTCCCGAGTGCTGGGATTAAAGGCGTGCACCACCAAGCCCAGCCCAGCCCAGCCCACTTAAAAAAAAAAATATTTTTATTTATTTAACTACATTAGAGAAAGAGGCAGAGAGAGAGAGAGAGAGAGAGAGAGAATGGGCGCACCAGGGCATCCAGCCACTACAAATGAACTCCAGATGGCATGTACCACCTTGTGCATCTGGCTTACATGGGGCCTGGAGAGTCGAACTGGGATCCTTTGGCTTCGCCGGCAAGTGCCTTAACCACTAAGCCATCTCTCCAGCCCCCAGCCCACTTTTTAAAATTAATTAATTAATTTGAATGAAAGAGGCAAAGAGAGAGAGAAAGAATGGGAGCTCTAGGGCCTTCAGCCACTGCAAACGAACTCCAGACGCATGTGCCCCCTTGTGCATCTGGTTTTATGTGAGTATTGGGGAATTGAACCTGGGTGTTTTGTCTTTGCTGGCAAGCACCTTAACCACTAAGTCATCTCTGCAACCTGAGATTCTTTTTTTTGGTAGGGATGCTGGGGCTTGAACCCAAGGCCTCTCAGTTACCCAGCTGCTTCTGAGCCCCACCCCAGCCTCTGTCCTCTGTGCCATCTAGAGCACGGGTGACTCAGTCCTTCTTTGATGTATTCCACCATCTTCCTACATCCTTCTGGGATGTGTACATGCAGGCATTGGAACATGCATCACCATCACTCTCTGATCACTATGGCCCTAGGATTCACCCTGATTAGAATGTGTGTAAAGCACATCTCAGAACAATGAAGCCTGGTGTTAGCACTACAAACAAAAGTACAGGAGACCTGCGCTATGCCCGCCCTGTTCAAGAGACAGGAAACAGCCCCAATTAAAGACTGGCTGGTTCCTGCCCTCAGGAAGCTAAATGTGCTGCAGGGGGAGACATTACCAAACAGAACTGCTTAAAGGCCACAGTTGTGAGATTGTAACTGTTCAAGGTGTGGCTCTTGTGACACTGACTGGAGCCAATAACTGGAGAGACAGGGACAGGAGAAGAAGGTTCGATTGGCAACCACCTGATGGGAGAAGGACGGAAGATAGGGGCCTCCACTCAAATCCCATCTTGCTAGAGGTCACAGGTGCCAAGCTTAAATGGGGTTAATGGGAGTTGGAATCTAAAGCTACATCCTGTGGGCACGGGCATGGGCATTCCTTCTCGCAGGAATCAACTTCCTTGACATGATTTCAGTGCTGTCCTTGAGTCACCAGGATTCAGGCATCCTTGGTCCCTTGAAAACTAAAGAAAGGCCAGGTATGGTGGCACATGCACTTGGGAGGTAGAGGCCAGAGGATCAGGAATTCAAAGCCAGTCTGGGGCTGGGAGGATGGCTCAGAAGTTAAATGTGCTTGCTTGAAAAAGTTTGCCAACTTGGTTCAGTCCCCCAGCACATATGTAAAAGGCAAATGCACAAAATGGAGTTTGTTGGCAGTGGCAAGTGGCTCTGGTGTACCCACGCACTACATACATACATACATACATACATACATACATACATACATACATACATACATACAATTTTTTTTGCTGGGCATGCTGGCTCATGCCTTTAATCCCAGCACTTGGGAGGCAGAGGTAGGAGGATCGCCATGAGTTTGAGGCCACCCTGAGACTATATAGTGAATTCCAGGTCAGCCTGGGCCAGAGTGAGACTCTACTTCGAAAAAACTAAAAAAATTTTTTAAAGCCAGGCATGGTGGTGCATGCCTTTAATCCCAGCACTCAGGAGGCAGAGGTAGGAGGATTGCTGTGAGTTCAAGGCCACCCTGAGAATACAGAGTGAATTCCAGTTCAACATGTGATAGAGTGAACCCCTACCTTGAAAAAAAAATTTTTTTTAAGCAGTTTGGACTATATAGCAAGACCCTGGTGTAATCAATCAATCAATCAATCAATCAATCACAAGCCAAGTCACAGAAAGCAATGCAGCTAGAAATGGATGAGACTCAGGAGGACCAGAGCTATCTTTTCTCTCTCTCTCTCTCTCTCTCTCTCTCTCTCTTTCTTTCTTTCTTTTAATTTTTTTTTAAGGTAGGGTCTTGCTGTAACCCAGGCTGACCTGGAATTCACTCTGTAGTCCCAGGTTGGCCTCAGTCTCAGAGTGATCCTCCTACCTCTGCCTCCCAAGTGCTTGGACTAAAGGCATGTGCCACCATGCCCAGCCACTGATGATTTAGTGGTGAAATTTTGCCTTGTCAGTTGTCAACTTTATTTCTCAAAAAAAGAATTTATTTTTTTCTTAAAATTTTTTAAAATTTTTATTTATTTATTTATTTATTGGAGACAGAGAGAGGGAAAGAGAACAGGATAGAGAGAGAATGGGTGTGCAAGGGCCTCTAAGCCACTGCAAACGAACTCCAGACACATGTGCCACCTTGTGCATCTGGCTTATGTGGGACCTGGAGAATTGATCCTAGGTCCTTAGGCTTTGCAGGCAAGCACTTCAACTGCTAAGTTATCTCTCCAGCCTAAACTTAAAAAAAAAAAAAAAAAAACCTTTTATTTATTTATTTGAGAGAGAGAAAGAGGCAGGGAGAGAATGGGCACACCAGGACCTCCAGCCACTGCAGACTAACTCCAGATGCATGTGCCCCTTGTGCATCTGGCTTACATGGGTCCTGGAGAATCAAACTGGGGTCCTTTGGCTTTGCAGGCAAACGCCTTAACCGCTAAACCATCTCTCCAGCCCTAAACATTTTAAAAAATGTATTTACTTGAGAGAGAGAGAGGAAGAGGCAGATAGAGAGAATGGACACATCAGGGCCTCCAGCCACTGCAAATGAACTCTAGATGCATGCTCCATTTTGTGCACCTGTCTAATGTGGGTACCAGGGAATGGAACCTGGTCCTTAGGCTTTGCAGGCAGGCACTTTAACCACCAAGCCATCTCTCCAGCCCCTGTCTTTCTTCTTTTGAGACAGGATGTCACTGAAGCCCAGGCTGGACTGGAATTCACTATGGTAGCTGAAGTTGACCTTAATCTCTTGAGTCCTCTCCATCTATCTCCCCTAGGATTACAGACATGTGTTTCTTTTTGTTGTTGTTGTTAAATATTTTTATTTATTTATTTGTGAGGGAGAATGGGTGCCACAGGGCCTTCTGCCCCTACAAATGAACTACAGGTGCATGTGCCATGTTGTACATCCGGCTTTACTTGGGCACTGGGTACTGGGGAACTGAACCTGGGTTAGCAGGTTTTGCAAGCAAGGCCTTTAACTGCTGAGTCACTTCCCCAGCCCCAATTGTTACTACTTATTTTTCTTTTAGTTTTTTTTTTTTTTTTTTTTTGAGGTAGGGTCTCACTCTAGCTCAGGCTGACCTGGAATTCACTGCCTAGTCTCAGGGTGGCCTCGAACTCATGGCAATCCTCCTACCTCTGTCTCCCAAGTGCTGGGATTAAAAGCATGTGCCACCATGCCCAGCTGTTACTATATTTTTTTTATTTTTTATTTTTTGGTTTTTTTTGAGGTAGGGTCTCACTCTGGTCCAGGCTGACCTGGAATTCACTATGTAGTCTCAGGGTGGCCTCGAACTCCCGGCGATCCTCCTACCTCTGCCTCCTGAGTGCTGGGATTAAATGCGTGTGCCACCATGCCCAGCTGTTACTATATTTTGATGCACAGTTAGCGTGTAGTCCTCTTGGGGTTCTGCAGTAATTTCTACTCCTTTTAGAATTCTGAGAGTGTCCCTTCACCCTGTTGCCAATGGTGCCAGCTGGCCCACTATTTTATCTAGGCCAGTATAACAGGTTAGTTCCTTTCATTCATGTTTGAACAAGCACTGTTGTCCAGCTCAGGCCTGTACTTTCAATCCAACACTGACCAGCTCAGGAAATGGGGGCCTATGAAGGATAAGGGACTATCCCTAAGTGGCATAGCAGGGCAGATTATATTCTAGACTCCAGGCCTCCAGACCCCCAGTTCTCCACTCACATTCAGTTCCAGCAGTCCAGGCCAGGCCCCAGCCACTGCCCCACCTTTCTGAATCCTACCGAAACCACTGGTGCTTGGAGAGCAAGGGTCTGTACCTTCTTTGGTTCCAGGAAACTTGGTCAGCTGGTGCCTTGTTCCCAGTCTATACTGGTGGTAGCTAGTTACAGGCTTCTGGAGCCTTCCCATGCCATGCAAGCTCCGAGTGGACCTAGCCTCCTGATACAGCAGGTAACAACTGCCCTATGCCATCCTCCACCCACCCTGATAGGGACGGGTCGAAATCCAGCCCCTCCTACCTTACAGTCCTGCTTGAAGGCAAAAGGGCTCTGGGCAAAAGGGCTCAAGACACAGTTTCTAAGATCCACAGCTGGCCATCCAAGCGTGCCTACAGCCCCCTCCCCTGGGTACAACCCCAGGACCAAAGATCCTGGGATAGACAGCTCAGTGCTCTGATATGCTTTTTAAAGAAAAAAAACATTATTTACTTATTTATTTGCTTATTTATTTATTTGAGAGAGAGAAGGGGGGAGACAAAGGGAGAAAGAGAGAGAGAGAATGGGTGTTCTCGGGCCTTCTGCCACTGCAAATGGATTCCAGACTCATGTACTACTTTGTGTATCTGGCTTTATGTGGGTGCTAGGGAATTAAACCTGGGCCATCAGGCTTGGAAAACATGCAGCGTTTAATTGCTGAGCCATCACTCCAGCCTCTGCTTTTTTCTCCTGCCCAGAAAAATCCCTACAATTGAAGTTGCTAAGACAAGAGACCCTGAATTGAATTTATTTTTTATTTTTTTTATTTTTTTTTTTAATATATTTTATTTTATTGTTTTTATTATTTGAGAGAGAGAGATACAGAAGTAAGTAGGCTGCTGGGTGTGGTGGTGCACGCCTTTAATCCTAGCACTCTGGAGGCATAGGTAGGAGGATTGCCATGAGTTCAAGGCCACCCTGAGCTAAAGTGAGACCTTACCTTGAAAAACAAAAAAGAAAGAAAGAAAGAAAGAAATAGGTAGGTAGAGAGAGAGAATGGGCACAACAGGGCCTCTAGCCACTGCAAACGAACTCCAGATGTGTATGCCCCTTGTGCATGTGGCTTACGTGGGTACTGAGGAGTTGAACCTGGGTCCTTTGGCTTTGCAGGCAAGTGCCTTAACCACTAAGCCATCTCTCCAGCCCTGAATTGAATTTATTTAAGAGATGGTCTAGATACATAGATCAGAGTGAACTTGCAGTCATCTGCCTGTATCTGCCTCTACTTCAGCCTCTTGAGTGCTAGTATTATAGGCATGTACCACCAAGCCTGAGTAAGTTTTTCATTCTTTATCTACTTTTTTATTTCTTTGGTTTTTTTTGAGGTAGGGTCTCACTCTAGCCCAGGCTGACCTGGAATTCACTATATAGTCTCAGGGTAGCCTTGAACTCATGGCAATCCTCCTACCTCTACCTCCTGAGTGCTGGGATTAAAGGTGTGTGCCACCACGCCTGGTTGTTTTCATTCTTGGGAAAAAAAAAATTTACGAGAGAGAGAGAGAGAGAGAGAGAGAGAGAGAGAGAGAGAGAGTATAGGTGTGTCAGAGCCTCTTGCTGATGCAAACAAACTTCTGATGCATGTGCCACTTTGTGCATCTGGCTTAACATAGATACTGGAGAATTGAACCCAGATCATCAGGTTTTGCAAGCAAACACCTTTCACCACTAGGCAATCTCCCCAACCTGATCTCCACCCCCACTTTTTTTGTTGTTGTTTTTGTTTTTTGTTTTTTGTTTTTCGAGGTAGGATCTTGCTCAAGCCCAAGCTGACCTGGAATTCACTCTATAGTCTCAGGGTGACCTTGAACTCACAGTGATCCTCTGCTTCCTAAGTATTGGGATTAAAAGTGTGTGCCACCATACCCAGCTTCTTTTTTAAAAACCCTGTTTTAAAAAATATTTTATTTTTATTTATTTAGTTGAGAGAGGCAGGTAGAAAAAGAGAGAATGGGCACACCAGGGCCTCTAGCCACTGCAAACACCTTGTATATCCAGCTTTACGTGGGTCCTGGAGAATTGAACCTGAGTTCTTTGGCTTTGCAGGCAAGTACATTAACCACTAAGCCATATCTCCAGCCTCTTTTTTTCCATCAGCATGTAGTTCTCCTAGGATTATGTAGCAATTTCTACTCCTACAGGTCTGAGAGTGTCCCTCCACCCTGTCACTATTGATGCCAGCTGTCCTCTATTTTATCAAGGCCAGTACAACAGGCTAGTTGCTCTCCTTTATGTTTGAAAGAGCACTGTAGTCATTGAATAGTGTTTCTCAGACTCGACATGAATTATTAGAATCTGGAGCTTGTTAGGAAAGTGGAAGGGTGAGCACAGATTGGGAGTAAATATTTGCCAAAAAAAAAAAAAAATTATGTGACAGAGGACTTGTCTCTAGGGCTAAAAAGAATTCTTTTTAAATAAATAAAAAATAAAATATTTATTTAAAAATTAGCCTGGCCTGGTGGTGCATGCCTTTAATCCCAGCACTTGAGAGGCAGAGGTAGGAGGATTGCCAAGAGTTTGAGGCCACCCTGAGACTACAGAGTGAATTCCAGGTCAGCCTGGACCAGAGTGAGACCCTACCTCGGGAAAAAAAAAAACAAAACAAAACAAAAAATCATAGTGCTGGAAAAGTGGCTTAGCAGTTAAGGCGTTTGCCTGCAAAGTCAAAGGACTATGGTTCGATTCCCCAGGACCCATGTAAGCCAGATGCACAAGTGGCACATGCATCTGGAGTTCGTTTGCAGTAGCTGGAGGCCCTGGTGCACCCATTCTCTCATTCTTTCTATCTCTATCTGCCTCTCTCTCTCTCTCTCTCAAATAAATAAATAAATAATAAAGTATTTTTTTTAAAAAAAAGAATTCTTTTTTTTTTTTTGGTCTGACATGGAATGCACTCTGTATTCTCAGGGTGGCCTCGCCTCTGCCTCCCAAGTGCTAGGATTAAAGGCATGTGCCACCACACCCAGCTTCTCCTTTTCTTTTTGAGCCCAAGTTTTGATATCTAGCCCAGACTAGACTGGAACACAAGATCCTCCTCCCAAGGGCTGGAATTACAGGTATGCACCATCATTCCTGGCTTAAAAATAATTCTTTTATTTATTTATTTTTTATTTTAGAGAGAGTGAGAGAGACAGAGAGAGAATTGGCACGCCAAGGCCTCAGCCATTGCAAATGAACTCCAGACACTTGTACCACCTAGTGAGCACTTGCAACCTTGTGCTTGCCTCACCTTTGTGCATCTGGCTAATGTGGGATCTGGAGAGATCGAACATGGGTCCTTAGGCTTCACAGGCAAGTGCCTTAACCACTAAGCCATCTCTCCAGCTCCAAGAATTCTTTTTTTTTTTTTTTTTTTTTTTTTTGGTTTGAGTAGGGTCCCTGGAATTAATTCTTTTTTGCCTCCCGAAAAAAGAATTCTTTTTTTAAAAAAAATTATTTTTATTTATTTGAAAAAGAGAGAAAGAAACAGAGAAAGAATGGGTGGTAAACTATCCCTCAACATGTGATAGGATATACACACTGTGTTCTATATCCTACTCAACAATAAAGGCATGAACTATTGATCCCCACAACATCAAAGCATTGCACAACACTTAGGCTTGGTGGAAAAGTCAAAGAAAGAGAGCAGGCTGCATGAGTTCACGTCTGTAATAAAAACACAAACTAATCTAGAGTGACAGAAAGTAGACCAGACGTTGCTTGGGGAAGCAGTGGGGAGTGAGAGAAGACTAGAAGGGACTAAGAACTTGCAGGTTAGGAAGGTTTTCATGGTAATTCTCACTATCTCACTTGTGGCCACGGTTTCATAGCTGTACTTTCGTACTCCATCAAATTGTTAAATATGTAGACTTTATTATATATCAAATGATACATCAATAAAATAGTTTATTTTTATGATTATTATTTTATTTTATTTTAGAGAGAGAAAATTGGTGTTCCAGGGCCTCAGCCACTGTAATTGAACTCCAGATGCTTGCATCACCTAGTGGGCACGTGCGTCTGGCTTATTTTGGATCTGAAGAGAGATTGAACATGGGTCCTTAGGCTTCACAGGCAAGTGCCTTAACTGCTAAGCCATCTCTCTAGACCTGTTTATTATTATTATTATTATTTTGCTATTTTACTTCTCTGAGTGAGAAAGTGAGTTAGTATGGGCACATGCTAGGGCCCCTTGTTGCTGCAAATAAATTCCAGATGTATGAGCCATTTTATGCATCTGGATTTATGTGGCCACTGGGGAATCTGAATCTAGGATAGTAAACTTTGCAACAACTACCTTTAACTACTGAGCCATTTTCTCAGCCCTAAAATTGTTTTTAAAAATTCAGATAAGGGCTGGAGAGATGGCTTAGTGGTTAAGTAGTTTGCCTGCAAAGCCAAAGGATCCTGGTTCGATTCTCCAGGACCCACATAAACAAGATGCACAAGTGGGAACATGTGTCTGGAGTTCGTTTGCAGTGGCTGGAGGCTCTGGCACATCCATTCTCTCTCTGCCTCTTTCTCTCAAATAAATAAATAAATAATGTATTTTTTAAAGTTTTTTAAAAATTCAGATAAGCTGGGCCTGGTGGCACACACCTTTAATCCCAGCACTTGGGAGGCAGAGGTAGGAGGATCACTGTGAGTTTGAGGCCACCCTGAGAATACATAGTGAATCTCAAGTCAGCCGGAGGTAGAGTGAGAACCACCCCCACCTTGAAAAACCAAAAAAAAAGTTCAGATAATAATTTGGACTGGAGAGATGGCTTAGTGGTTAAGGCACTTGCCCGCAAAGACAAAGGACCCAGGTTAGATTCCCCAGGACCCACATAAGCCAGACATACAAGGTGGCACACACATCTGGAGTTCCATTGCAGTGGCTAGAGGCCCTGGTGCACCAATTCTCTCTCTCACTCTCTGTGTTTCATGAAAAATAAAATAATTGTTGGGCATGGTGGTGTACGTCTTTAATGCCAGCACTGGGAGGCAGAGGTAGGAGAACCATGAGTTTGAGGCCAGCCTGAGACTACATTGTGAATTCCAGGTCAGCCTGAGCTAGAGTGAAACCCTACCTTGAAAAACAAACAAACAAACAAAAAAATATATATATATATGTATGTATATAGATACAGATATAGATATAGATACACACACACACACATACACACACATATATTTTTTTTTTTAATAAAACAAGGGACTGGAGAGATGGCTTAGTAGTTAAGGCATTTTCCTGCAAAGCCAAAGGACCTTGGTTCGATTCCCCAGGAGCCATGTAAGCCAGTGATGCACAAGGCGGCACATGGATCTGCAGTGGCTGAAGGCCCTAGTGTGCCCATTCTCTCTATGTGTGTCTGCCTCTTTTACTCTCTCGCTCTCTCAAACAAATAAATAAATTAAATTAAAAATAAATAAATAATCCCAGTACTGGCGTGGATTGTGGTGCCACCCTGAGAATACATAGTTAATCCCAGGTCAGCGTGGGCCAGAGTGAGACCCTACCTTGAAATCCCAGGGGAGGCAGAGGTAGGAGGAGGATCGCTGAGAGTTCGAGGCCACCCTGAGACTACATAGTGAATTCCAGGTCAGCCTGGACCAGAGTGAGACCTTACCTCGAAAAAACAAAAACAAAAACAAACAAAAAAAAAAAAATAAAATAAATAAAACAAAAAATTCAGATAATTAGTCACCAGACCTAGTCAATGAACCCCAGCTTCTGAAAGTGGGCCTGGGCAATATAAAGTTGCCTGTGGGTCTGGGGTTGAAGCTCAGGGGGTGGAGTGCTTGTCCACCATGCGCAAGGTCCTTTGTTCCCTTCCTAGCAGTGCATGAACTGAATATGGTGGTACACACCTGCAATCCCAGCATTCGGAAGGTAGAGGCAGGAGGACCAGAAGTTTAAGGTCATCCTGGGCTGCATGAGACCCTTTATCCCTCCCCTAAAAAAAAGGCTTTTCCTTATGGAAGGAGAGGTTTAAGCAGTTACTGGTCTGTGAGGTCCTGCTGGCTATGGGGGAAGGATGTGAGGAATCCTAAGACAGACTATTTTACAAGTGAGGACACCAAAGCCTTGAAAGTGAACTGCTGCTTTTTCTTCTTCTTCTTCTTCTTCTTCTTTTTTTTAAATTTATTAGCAAGAGAGAGAGAGAGAGAGAATGGGCACACCAGGGCTTGGTGGATAAAGGTGGTTGCTTCCAAAGCCAGGGTTCAATTCCCCAGTCAATTTAGGAATCCACAGACATTTCTCTTGGGCAGGTCTCTGAAAGTGCTTCCAGAAAGAACTGAATGATGGAGGAAGTCCTTCCTTCAGAGTGAGCGGCCCTCCTGGTGGTGGAAGGTAGAAGGAAGCTCTGGAAGAAAAGAGCCCCTTTCCCGCCTGGCTGCCTGCTCTGCTCGCTGGTGAGCGCCTCCACTTGCATGTGCATCTGTCCTGTTCTGCTGTCCTTTGTTGGCATTGGAACCAGTTTCCTCAGCCTTCCAGTGTGGACTGAAGACCAGTGGCTCTCCAGGAATCCTCCAGGCACATGGACTGAGCAGCTACTGGGATCCTTGAATCTCTGGCCTGCAGACTACTATTGGTGGACTGCTGTCAGCTAACCCAATAAACTCCTCTTTTTTAAAAAAGATTTTTAGGGCTGGAGAGATGGCTTAGGGGTTAAGGCGCCTGCCTCCTAAGCCTAAGAACGCTGGTTCCAATCTCCAGGTCCGACGTTTAGCCAGATGCAGTGACGCAAGGGCACAATGCCACACTTGACCACAAGGGGACGCACACATCTTGATTTCGTTCTCAGCAGCTGAGACACTGCTGGCGCTCCCATCTCTGTCTTCCTCTCCCTCTCTCTGTCTCTCTCTCTCTCTGTCTGTCTCTCTGTGTGTCTCTCTCCAAAAAAATAATAATAATAATAAAGATTTAAAATTTTTTTTATTTATTAGAGACAGAGAGAGGGAAAGAGAGAGAGGGAGAGTGAGAATGGGTGTGCCAGGGCCTCTAGCCACTGCAAACTCCAGACGCATGCGCTCTTTTGGGCATCTGTCTTACATGGGAATCGAACCGGGGTCCTTAGGCTTCACAGGGATGTGCCTTAACCACTATGCCATCTCTCCAGCTCAAACTCCCCCCCTTTTTGTTTTGTTTTTCGAGGTAGGGTCTCACTCTAGCCCAGGCTGACCTGGGCTTCACTATGTAGTCTCAGGGTGGCCTCGAACTTGCAGCAATCCTCCTACCTCTGCCTCCTGAGTGCTGGGATTAAAGGCATGTGCCACCACACCAGGCTGTAAACTCCCCTTTTAATACAATTTATCCTATTGGTTCTGTTCCTCTAGAGATCCCTGACTAAATACACCATGTAAAGCCAGATGCATAAAGTGGTGCATGTATCTGGAGTTCACTTGCAGTGACACTAGGCCCTGGCATGCTTATTCTCTCTTTCTCTTTCTCGCTCGCTCTCTCTCTCTGCTTACAAATAAATAAGTAAAAATATTTTTTAAAAAAGCTGGGCTTGATGGTGCATGCCTTTAATTATAGTACTCTGAAGGCAGAGGTAGGAGGATTGCTGAGAATTCAAGGTCAGCCTGAGACTACAGAGTAAGTTCCATGTCAGCCTGGGCTAGAGTGAGACCCTATCTCAAAAACAAACAAACAACAAAAAAAAAAAAAAAAAAACATGGGGGCTGGAGAGATGGCTTAGCAGTTAAGGTGCTTGCCTGGGAAGCCAAAGAACCCAGGTTTGATTCCCCAGTACCCACATAAGCCAGATGCACAAGGAGATGCATGCATCTGGAGTTTGTTTGCAGTGGCTAGAGGCTCTGATGCGCCCATTCTCTCTCTGTCTCCTCCCTCTCTCTCTCTCTCTCTCTCTCTTTCTCTTTCTCTCTGCTTGAAAATAAATAAATAAATAAATTAATTAATTAATTTTTTTGTTTTTGTTTGTTTGTTTGTTTGTTTTGCGAGGTAGGGTCTCACTCTGGTCCAGGCTGACCTGGAATTCACTATGTAGTCTCAGGGTGGCCTCGAACTCTCAGCGATCCTCCTCCCTCTGCCTCCCGAGTGCTGGGATTAAAGGCGTGCGCCACCACGCCTGGCAAATAAAATAATTTTTAAAAACCAGAAATCACTTGGGTTAGTTACCACAAATAAAAGGAAGAGGTCAGAAAAATACAAATGTCTCCCAAGGAGCCTTGTGAATTAGAGGCCAGGCCTGGGATGCTCATAGAGTTATGGCCTATTGGAGTATCCCAGCCAGTCTCTTCCTGAACCTGCCCCCTTTCCCCTCCCTGTGCTCATTGGTGTGTGAGGTTCAAGAAGGTCCAACGGCAGCCCTGCTCAGCAGGACTGAGCAGGCCTCTGGATCTAATTCCAAATTTCATAAAAAGAACCACTGACTGGGTTTGGACCTTGAATCCTCATCCAATCAGCTGTGGCCAGAGGGACAATATCACGAAGTTCACACGTGGAGGGGAGAATAGTAAGGAGGGAGAGAAGTGTGTTCAAGTGCATGTCTTAGTTAACCATCAACCCCTTAATCCCTTCCTACCCCAACCATTTCCCTCATCTGTACTTGCTTCTATCAAAAGTCTGATTTATTTATTTTTAGTTTTTCAAAGTAGGGTCTCACTTCAGTCCACACTGGCCTGGAATTCACTATGTAGTCTCAGGGTGACCTCAAACTCATCCAGATCCCCCTACCTCAGCTCCCAAGTGCTGGGATTAAAGTCATGTGCCATCATGCCCAGCTGGATATCTAGTCAGACAGATCCCCCTCAGGGATGGCTGGATCCAAGTACCCAAATCCCGACAGAAACCTTTCTCCATCCTCTGCTTAGCTCTCTCCTGGGTTGATTCTAATACTGGATGGACTTTCTCCATGGAGTGACTGACTGCCTCACAAACCTCGGGCTTTCATTCTTATGGCTTAAAACTGTCTATGGCTCAGCTGTTAAAGATGCTTGCTTGTAAAGTCTGCCAGCCTGGATTCAATTCCCCAGTACCCACATAAAGCCATATGTGCAAAACAGCACATGCATCTGGAGTCCATTTGCAGCCACTAGAGGCCCTGGCACAGCCATATTCTCTAGGGTTGGAGAGATGGCTTAGTGGTTAAGAGCACTTTCTGCACAAGTATGAATTATCTGAGGGAGCCTGACACTACCAGAGTTCAATCTCCAGATCCCATCTAAAAACAGCTGGGCACGGCCATGCATGCCTATAACCCCAGACCCCACAGGGGCACAGAGACCAAAGAATCTCCAGAATTAGTAAGAGACTGCAGCTCAAAACAAGATCAGGGCATGGTGGTGGCACACCTTTAATCCTAGCACTCGGTAGGCTGAGGCAGGAGAATTGCCATGAGTTCAAGGACACTCTGAGACTACAGAGTGAATTCCAGGTCAGCCTGGACTAGAGTGAGACCCTACCTTGAAACAAACAAACAAACCAAAAAAAAAAAAAGCAAGCCAGGTGTGCATTACTACACCTGGCAAGAATCAGGAAGTATGACTACACACGTCCAGACCACCTATTACCTAACTTTTTCTCAGCACTCAGGAGACTGAAGTAGGAGGATGGCTCTGAGTTTGAGGCCTGAGACTAATTCCAGGTGAGGCTGGACTAGAGCAAGACCCTACGTGGGGGGGAGGGGGAGACGACCAAAAAAAAAAAAAAAAAGGATTAGGTGGAAGAGTGATGGAGCAGAACACCCAGTCACCCAATGTTCCAATGTTCCACTCAGGCCACTGCCAACGAGGGACCCCCGTGGCAAGTGAGGGTATGGGGTGCTAAAGAACACATATACATGGGCACACACACCACACTCTCTCACACACACAGATTTTATTTTATTTTTTTTTATTTTTTTTTTTTTGGTTTTTCGAGGTAGGGTCTCACTCTAGTCCAGGCTGACACACTATTTTAAAGGGGGCAGCTGGAGAGATGGCTGGGATTAAAGGCGTTAGTGATTTTAAAGGGGGCAGCTTGCCTGTGAAGCTGAAGGACCCAGGTTCAATTCCTCAGTACCCACATAGGCCAGATGGACAAAGTGTGTCTGGAGTTCATTTGCAGTGGCTAGAGGTCCTGGCATGCCCATTCTCTCTATCTGCCTCTTTTTCTCTGTCTAATAAAATATTTAAAAAAAAAAAAAAAACTCTAGTGACAAGCTGGACATGATGGTGCACTGGCAATTAGGAGCTGGAATCAGGAGGGTCAGGAATTTAAGGTCATCCTCAGCTACATAGGGAGTTTGAGGCCAGCCAAGGTTGCATAAGACCCCACCTTAAAAAAACATTTTAAAAAGCCGGGCGTGGTGGCGCATGCCTTTCATCCCAGCACTCCAGAAGCAGAGGTAGGAGGATCACCGTGAGTTTGAGGCCACCCTGAGAATACAGAGTGAATTCCAAGTCAGCCTGTAATAGAGTGAGACCCTACCTCAAAAAAATAAAAATAAAAAGTCAGGTGTGGTGGCACTGTGGGGGGCGGAGCAGGGCTGGGGAGGATGATTCAGTGGTTAAAGGCACTTGCTGGCCCAGGGTTCAATTTCTCAGCACCCACATAAAGCCAGACAGGCATTCATTCACAATGTCAAGAAACCCTGCCACATGTGCACGCATGTGCACACACACACCTGTGTGCACACACAAATAAATAAATAAAAATTTAAAACAAAACAAGAATAAAATAAAAATACTTGACAGATGTGGTGACACACACCTTTAATCCCAGCACTTGGGAGGCAGAGGTAGGAGGATCATTGTGAGTTCGAGGCCACCCTGAAAGTACATAATGAATTCCAGGTCAGCCTGGGCTAGAGCGAGACCCTAACTTGAAAAAAAAACAAAAAAAAATAAAATAAACACATTTCATGCCTTTTCATAGGATGCATGTTCCCAAAATGGTGGCATTACTGTAATCTAAGGGTAGAGTTTTTTGGATTTCTGTCATCAAAATGCCACCATTAGACAACTGTACAGGCACCGATAACTGATTTGAGGTGGACAAAACTGCTTTCATGTTCCTGAAAAATGACTTCAAAACTGTTACATAGCAACTGTACATCAGAGATGTTACAGAGAACAAGACTAATGGGAGTGTGCTACCTAGCCATGGTGGCCCCTACAATCAGTGATCAAAGCAAGTGGCTACAAGCCAGCAGAGCTGCAAGGTCTATTCAGGTTTGCCCTTGGTGTGTACCTCTGTGGGCCAGCCCTGGGCCACATCTACCTCACTGCAGGACAGTTGAGAAACCTCTCCCAGTTTCATGGGTTGAGAGTGAGGAAGGACAGCTCTCTGAGACAACAACAGAATGTCATGGTCAAGAGGAGTCCTAGGGACTTCTCAGGCACCAAAAATAGCTAGAAGAATAAGGCAGACATAGGAAGATCATGAGTTCAAGGCCAGCCTAGATTAAATAACAAATTCAAGGCCAACCTTGGCTACATGAAGAGAATTTATTTCAAGAAAACAGCCGGGCATGGTGGCGCACGTCTTTAATCCCAGCACTAGGGAGGCAGAGGTAAGAGGATCGCCGTGAATTCGAGGCCACCCTGAGACCACATAGTTAATTCCAGGTCAGCCTGGGCCACAATGAGACCCTACCTCAAAAAAACAAAAAAAAAAGAAGAGGAGCTGAAGAGATGGCTTAGCAGTTAAGCGCTTGCCTGTGAAGCCTAAGGACCACGGTTCAAGGCTCAATTCCCCAGTACCCACATAAGCCAGATGTACAAGGTGGTGCATGCACCTGGAGTTCATTTGCAGTGGCTGGAGGCCCTGGTGCACCCATATTCTCCGCCCCCCCCCTCTCTCTCTGTTACTCTCAAGTAAATAAATAAACAAAAATTTTTTTAAAAATGGCTGGAAATATGCTCAGCAGTTAAAGGCACTTGCCTACAAATCCTGCTTGCTTAAGTTTGATTCCCCCAGCACCCACATAAAGCCAGATGTGCTTGGCAAGAGATCTGGCACACATACACCCCCCCCCAACACACACACAAATGTACATAAGTAAATAAAAGTTTTCAAAAATAAAATGGATAGGGCTGGAGAGATGGCTTAGCGGTTAAGCGCTTGCCTGTGAAGCCTAAGGACCCTGGTTCAAGGCTCGATTCTCCAGGACCCACGTAAGCCAGATGGACAAGGGGGCGCACGCATCTGGAGTTCCTTTGCAGTGGCTGGAGGCCCTGGCACGCCTATTCTCTCTCTCTCTCTACCTGCCTATTTCTGTATCTCTCTATCTCTCTCAAATAAATAAATAAAATATTTTTAAAAATAATAATAAAACAAAATAAAATAAAATGGATAAAAAAGAATGGTAAGGGCTGGAGAGATGGCTTAGCTGTTAAGGCCCTTGCTTGCAAAGCCTAAGGACCCAGGTTCAATATCCCAGACCCACATAAGCCAGATGCACAAGGAGGCACATATGTCTGGAGTTTGTTTGCAATGGCTAGAGGCCCTGGCATGCCCATTCTCTCTCTCTCTGAAATAATTAATTAATTAATTAATTAATTAATCTGAGTTCAAGGCCAGCCTGAAGTTCAAGGCCAGTTGAGATTACATAGTAAATTCCAGGTCAGCCTGGGCCAGAGTGAGTCCCTACCTTAAAAAAATATATATCAAAACGTGAAACAAAATCCCAAAAACTAAAGCAGCAGGGCCCAGCATGGAGTTGCATGATTCCAGGTTTCTCAGGAGGCAGAGACAGGAAGATCATCATGTATTTGAGGCCAGGCTATCCTATATAGCAAGCTCTAGACCAGCAAGGGCTACCTAGCAAGAGCCTGTATTGAAAAATCCAACAGTTAGGCATGGTGGCATATTCCTTTTAAGCCCGTCACTTGGGAGGCTGAGGTAGGAAGGTGTTGTGGTCAGGTTCATGTTGCTGGCAGAAATCACCCAACCAAGAGCAGCTTGTGGGAAAAAAGAGGTTCATTTTGGCTTACAGGCTTGAAGGGAAGCTCCATGATGGCAAGGGAAACGAAGGCATGAGCAGAGGGTAGACACCACCTCCTGGCCAACATAAAGTGGACAACAGGTACAGGAGGGAGAGTGTGCCAAACACTGGCAAGGGGAAACTGGCTATAAAACCCATAGGCTGCCCCCAACAATACACCACCTCCAGGAGGCTTTAATTTCCAGTTGCCATCAGCTGGGAGACTAGCATTCAGAATACCTAAGTTTATGGGGAACACCTGAATCAAACCACCTCAGAAGGTCACCATGAATTTGAGGCCATTTGGGCTACAGGGTAAGTTCTAAGTCAGCCTGCTTAATAAAAGAAAAAAAAAAGAGGGCTGTAGAGATGGCTTAGTGGTTAAGGTATTTGCCTGCGAAGCCTAAGGACCCATGTTCAACTCGCCAGATCCTACCTAAACCAGACACACAACGGTGAGGCAAGTGCAAGGTCGTACATGCCCACTAGGGGGTGCAAGTGTCTGGAGTTCTATTATAGTAGCTGAGTCTCTGGTATGCCAATTCACTCTCTCTCTCTCTCTGAAATATATATATTTAATTTTTTTAAAAAAGATGGTCTGGAGAGATGGCTTAGTACTTAAGGTACATGCCTGAGAAGCCTAAGGATGCAGGTTCGATTTTCCAGGTCCCATGTAAGCCAGATGTACATGGTGTCTCATGCATTTGGAGTTCATTTGCAGTGGCTAGAGGCCCTGGTGCACCCATTCTCCCTCTCTCTCTCTCTCTCTCTCTCTCTCTCTCTGTGTGTGTGTGTGTGTTTTTCTAATAAATAAAAATCTTTTTTAAAATTTTTAAAAAAGAAAGAAAGAAGTGCTCCCAGCACTTGGGAGGCAGAGGTAGGAGGATCTCCGAGAGTTCAAGGCTACTCTGAGTCTACATAGTGAATTCCAGGTCAGCCTGGGTTCTTAGAGTGAGACTCTATATCTTGGGGGGAAAAAAAAGACATAAATAAATAACTGGGTATGATAGACCATTCCTTTAGTCCCAGCATGGAGGAGACAGAGGTGGGAGGATTGCTGAGTTTGCAGCCAGCCTGAGTCTAATTCCAGGTCAGCCTGGGCTAAAGCGAGACCCTAATTCAAAAACAAAACAAATAAGAAGAGAAAGAGAGGCCACCACAACCAAACAACAATAAAACGGCCAAAGGAGATCAGAGCTGCCTTTTGGCCCAACCTCCCACATGACCAGGATCCAGTTGGAGGCCCTCAATGACTTCAGCCTAGGTGGGGTCACCTGCACAGCCAGTCCCACTTTGTATTTGATTCCTGACAGGTGGGTGGCATTTGAGTATCATTGCCAGCATGTTCACTTGACTCAGCCCAGAACAAAGCAGAGCCCAACCTAGGATCTCACAGTGAGTCAGACTGGCCCTGGCAAAGGAAGGGGCACCCTTACCAGGGCCAACCTAGGTAGGACAGTCACTCCCATGAAGGAAGGCAGGTAAGGCATAGAGGAAAAAGGACCTGGCATCCAGCCTCCTGCCTGCTAAGCTCTGCCTTCAGCTGCCTGTTTCTGGCTCCTCCTGAGATACTAGCCACTGGTCCCCAAAGGGTTACGTGTGGAATTTGCAAACAGACCTCCATAGGTTGAAACAGTTCAGTGGGCCCTTGTTTGGTTTGTGGGAGGTTTAGAAACGCTTGGAAATCAATATGTTTAAACTGGAAGATTTCACATTCAACCCTGGGATTCTGACTTGTTTTGTAGAAAGGGACAGGCAGGGTAGGGCCTTAATCCTGACCTTGAGGTGGCCTAGTAGCAGGTTCCAGACTCCCTTCGGCTTCTTGCAGGGGCAGCCCCTTATCGGAGCTTAGCTATGCTATCAGAGCTACCTTGGGTAACAGGCAAATCAGACCATGAGGCAGAGGAGCAGAACCCTCAGAGAACTATGCTTCAGGAGGCCCTTTCCTGCTCCTCATTTCTTTGCCTGCATTACACTCCCAGGGTCTCCACAGATTTCTCTTGTATTGATCTCAATGAATACTGTCTCAGCCGTTGGGCAGGAATTAAGCTGATAGCATCTCCCAGCCCAGCAGGTGCTTGGACTTTCCCATGATCTCAGCCCTCAGGTGGGGCTGGCATACAAGGTGAGGCTCCTTATGCTCCCATCACAGGTCCAGGGTCCAAGCTGCAGGTCTGGAAGGCTGACTCGTGAGTGAGCTGTCCACTCTCACGAGAGGTTGACTCACAGAGGGAGGCATGCCTAGGGTAGACTCCTGGCTCTGCCACTTACAAATATGTGCCATCTGGTGACTGTCTTGACTTTGGTCTCTACCTCTCAGTGGGAGGAATGCAGACCATCCTACGGAGTTATCACCAGCATTCTGCTCAGTCAGCGCTGCAATAAAGGGTGCATCAAGCCGGGCATGGTGGTGCACTCCTTTAATCCCAACACTCAGGAAGCAGGGCGTAGGAGGATCACTGTGAGTTCAAGGCCACCCTGAGACTACATAGTAAATTCCAGGTCAGCCTGGGCTAGAGTGAGACCCTACCTCAAAAGAAAAAAAATTGCTTGTTGTGTATGCCTGAAACCTGAGTCCAGATCCCCAGAACCCACATGTAGTAGACAGCTTCATGTGGCTGGAATAAACATCCAAAGCAGACACAGTTTATGGGAGAAAGGGGTTTGTTTCAGCTTACAGATCCAGAGGAACATCTATGGAACATCTGACAGAAAAAGCTAGCTCCCATTCAAAATCCAAGCACAGAGAAAAACTACAGCAAGCAAAACACCAGCACCAGCAAAAATCAGCAAGGCTGGGAATGGTGGTGCACACCTCAAAAATATTTATGTATTTATTTTTAATCTTTTTTATGAGAAAGAGATTGAGAATTGGCACACCAGGCCCTCCAGCTACTTCAATGGAATTCCAGATGCATACACCACTTTGTTTGCATGTACGACCTTGTGTGCTTGCAACACCTTGTGTGTCTCGCTTACGTGGGACTTGGAGAGTCGAACATGGGTCCTTAGGTTTCACGGGTAAACACTTTAACCACTAAGGTATCTCTCCAACCCTTATTTTTTTTAATATTTATTTATTTATTTATTTATTTATTTATTTATTTATTTATTTATTTATTAGAGAGAGAGAATGGACACACCAGGGCCTCTAGCCACTGCAAACAAACTCCAGATGCATGCACTGGCACACATCTTTAATCCCAGCACTCGGGAGGCAGAGGTAGGAGGATCACCATGAGTTCAAGGCCACCCTGAGACTACAGAATGAATTCCAGGTCAGCCTGGGCTAGAGTGAGACCCTACCTTGAAAAACAAACAAACAAACAAAAAAACCTCAAAAAACAAAAAAAGGTGTATAAAAATAGTCCAGGACTGGGGAGATGGCTCAGAGGGTAAAAAATGCTTGCTGTATGTGGCTGGGAATGGTGGTGAACGCCTTTAATCTCAGCACTCAGGAGGCAAAGGTAGGATGATCACCATGAGTTTGAGGCCAGTCTGGGACTACAGAGTGAATTCCAGGTCAGCCTGGGCTAGAGCAAGACCCTAACTCAAAAAGAGAAATCAAGCCGGGCATGGTAGTGCACAACTTTAATCACAGTACTCAGAAGGCAGAAATAGGAGGATTTCCATGAGTTCAAAGCCACCCTGAGATTACATAGTGAATTCCAGGTCAGCCTGAGCTACAGTGAGACCTTATCTCGAAAAACAAAAACAAAAACAAAAAAATCAGGGCTGAAGAGATAGCTTAGCGGTTAAGGCACTTGCCTGCAAAACCGAAGGGCCCAGGTTCAATTTCCCAATACCCACGTAAAGCCAGATGTACAAGGTGGCGCATGCATCTGGAGTTCATTCGCAATCACTAGAGGCCCTGGCATGACCATTCTCTCTATTTTTGTCTCTGTCTCTCTCTCTCTCAAATAAATAAATAAAATATTTTTTTACATCAGCAAACACAAACCAGCAGCAAGCAGGGACCATGCCAGAGCTCAAAAATCTCTCTGTAGGGCTGGAGAGATGGTTTAGCAGTTAAGGCACCTGCCTTCCAAGCCTAAGAATGCGTGTTCGATTCTCCAGGTCCCACATTTAGACAGATGCAAAGTGATTTAAGTGCACAATGCCGCACTGACCACAAGGGGGCACACACATCTGGAGTTTCGTTCACAGGAGCTGAAATGGCCCTGGCAAGCCCATTCTCTGTCTCTCTCTCTCTCTCTCTCTCTCTGCCTCTTCCTCTGCTTCTCTCTCTCTCTCTCTCTCTCTCTCTCTCTCTCTCACACACACACACACACACACACAAAACTCTCTCCATATCTTTGGGCTGAAAGTCAGAACTTCCTCCAATGACACCTCCTCCAACCAGGCAGCTAGAGACCCAAGTTACAAGCTTTAATAAAACACCTGAGTCTATGGGGACACACATTCAAACTACCATACCACATAAAACCGGAAACAATAGTGAGCGCCAGTAATCTCAAGCCTGCTTTGATGAGATGCCAGGCAGAGATGGGAGAAAGCTGGTGAGCCAGCTAGCCTGGCATACACAACAGCAAACAAGAGCCCTGCCTTAAACTAACACTTGAGGTTGCCCTCTGACTTCCACAAATGTGCCACGGCACGTGCATACCTCCACTCAACAAATGCAAATATACATACATCTTATATATACACACAAAGACAATTTTTAAAAATCTTAATTAAAGGCTGGAAAGTAAAAAAAATTTTTTTTAATCTTAACTAGGGCTGGAGAGATGGCTTAGCAGTTAAGGCACATGCCTGCGAAGCCTAAGGACCCCAGTTCAATTCTCCAGGTCCCATGTAAGCCAGATGCACAAGGTGGCACATGCATCTGGAGTTGTTTGCAGTGGCTAGAGGCCCTGGCACATCCATTCTTACTCTCTCCCCCCCTTCTCTGTCTCTAATAAATAAATAAAATATTTTTAAAAATTAAAAAAATCTTTTTTAAAAACATTGTAAAAAAAATCTTAGAACCGGGTATGGTGGCCCACGCCTTTAATCCCAGCACTTGGGAGGCAGAAGTAGGAGGATCTCCATAAATTCAAGGCCACTTTGAGACTACATAGTTAATTTCAGGTCAGCCTGGACCAGAGTGAGATCCTACCTCGAAAAAAAAAAAAAAAAAAAAAAAAAACAGCCAGGTGTGGTGGCACACGCCTTTAATCCCAGCACTCTGGAGGCAGAGGTAGGAGGATTGCTGTGAGTTCAAGGCCACCCTGAGACTACATAGCTAGTTCCAGGTCAGCCTGGACCAGAGTGAGACCCTACCTCAAAAAACAAAACAGAACAAAACAAAAAAAAAGTCTGACCTACCATGCATGGTGGTGCACACCTTTAATCCCAGCACTTGGGAGGCAGAGGTAGGAGGATCGCTGTGAGTTCAAGGCCACTCTGAGATTACGTAGTGAATTCCAGGTCAGCCTGAGTTAGAGTGAAACACTACCTCAAAAAACTAAAAAAGGGCTGGAGCAATGGCTTAGAGGTTAAGCACTTGCCTGTGAAGCCTAAGGACCCCGGTTTGAGGCTCAATTCTCCAGGACCCACGTAAACCAGATGCACAAAGTGGTACATGTATCTGGAGTTCGTTTGCAGTGGCTGGAGGCCCTGGCACACTCATTCTCTCTCTCTCTCTCTCTCTCTCTCTCTCTCTCTCTACCTGCCTATTCCTGTATCTCTCTCTCTCAAATAAATAAATAAAATATTTTTTAAAAAAATTAAAAATAAAAGTTTGGGGGATGGAGAGATGGCTTAGTGGTTAAGATGCTTGCCTGTGAAGCCTAAGGAGACCCATGTTAGACTCTCCAGATCCCATGTAAGCCAGATGCACAAAGGTGAGGCAAGCGCAGAGTCACACACATACCTACTAGGTGGCACAAACACCTGGAGTTTGATTGCAGTGGTTGAGGCCCTGGTGCACCAATTCTCTCTCAAAAATAAAAAATTAATTTAAAAAACAAGTCTGGGAGCTGGAGAGATTGCTTAGTGGTTAGGCACTTGCCTGTAATGCCAAAGGACCCAGGTTCAATTCCCCAGGACCCACATAAGCCAGCTGCATAAAGTGGTGCATGCATCTGGAATTCATTTGCAGTGGGTGAAGGCTCTGGTGTACCTGTTCTCACTACCTGCATCTCTCTCTCTCTCTCTCTCAAATAAATAAAACATATTAAAAAATTTTTAAACAAACAAAAGTCTGTCCAGGCACACCTCTAATTCCAGCACTTGGGAGGCAGAGTTAAGAGGATCACCATGAGTTTGAGACTACCCTGAGACTACATACTGAATGCCAGGTCAGCCTAAGTTAGAGTGAGACCCTACTTCAACCCTCACCCCGCCAAAAAAAATCAAGAATCCTGGACTGGGGAGATGGTTCAACAATTAAAGAGCCTTGAAAAACCAAAAAACGAACAAACAAAAAGTCTGAGCTGGGCGTGTTGGCACATGCCTTTAATCCCAGCACTTGGGAGGCAGAGATAGGAGTATCACTGTGAGTTTGAGGCCAGTCTAGTACTACAGAGTGAATTCCAGATCAGCATGAGTTAGAGTGAGGCCCTACCTCAAAACAAGTAAACAAACAAAAACGCTGAGATATACAAGGTGGTGCATGCGTCTGGAGTTCATTTGCAGCAGCTAGAGGCCCTGGCACGCTTTTTCTCTGTGCCTCTTTTCCTCTCTCACTCTCAAATAAATAAAAAATAAAGATAAATTTAAATTTTTAGGCTAAAGAGATGAATCAGTGGAGAAATGCTCATTCTGTGTAAGCATAAAGACTTGAGGAGGCCCAAGTCTGTCTGAGTTCAAATCTCCAGATCCCATGTAAAATAGCTGGGCATGACCACACAAACACCTGTAACCCCAATCCTGCAGGGAAGCAGAGACCCAAAAATCTTTGGAGCTTCACGGGCTCCAGAATGAGTAAAGCAACAAAATGAGGTGGAAGAGTGATGGAGCAGGACACCCAACATTCTGTTCGAGTCTCTACAGGTGAGCATTTGGGGTGCAAGGACATATACACACGCAAACACCACACACGCACATGAAAGCAAAAAATAAATAGTCCAGGGCTGGAGAGATGGCTTAGTGGTTAAGGTGCATGCCTGCAAAGCCAAAGGACCCAGGTTCTATTCTCCAGGTCCCACATAAGCCAGATGCACATGGTGGCGCATGCATCTAGAGTTCATTTGCAGTGGCTAGAGGCCTTGGCATGCCCATTCTCTCTCTCTCTCTCTCTCTCTCTCTCTCTCTCTCTCCCTGTCTCTAATAAATAAAATTCTTTTTTTTTTTTTTTTTTTTTTTTTTTGTTTTGCAAGGTAGGGTCTCACTCTGGTCCAGGCTGACCTGGAATTAACTATGTAGTCTCAGGGTGGCCTCGAACTCTCGGCGATCCTCCTACCTCTGCCTCCCGAGTGCTGGGATTAAAGGGTGTGCCACCACGCCAGGCTTTAAATAAAATTCTTTAAAAATAAATAAATAGTCCAGGGCTGTGCTATGCATTCGAACAATAACTATAAATGAGACAGATGGTGTCATAGTAGGAGGAGAATGTTGCCACCCAAGGGACATTTGGTGAAGTCTGAATACATTTCTGATTGTCACCAAGGAAAGGTTGGGGGGTGCTCCAGGCATCCAATGCTATGAAACATCCTAAATGTACAGAAGAGCCCCTCAACACAGTTATCCAACTCAGGACGGTGATCATGCTGAGGGTGACACAGACAGACATGAATACATGGGCTGGAGAGATGGCCCGGTGGTTAAAGGGCTTGCCTGTAAAGCCTAAAAACCTAGGTTCGATTCTCCAGTACCTACATAATGCCAGATGCACAAAGTGGCACATACATCTAGAATTTGCAGCAGCTGGAGGCTCTGCTGTGCCCATTCTCCCTGTCGATCTCCTATCTCTCTCTGCTTGCAAATAAATAAATAAATAATAAAACATTAAAAGGGATTACATGTGTGTACACCTGAGTATCGTGTGATTAACATGTGAGAGGACACATAGGGTGTGGCCTAGAAAGGCTCCCTGCAGGAAGTGATGTCCAAACCAGATGTAAAGGATGAATGGAAGTCAGGAAAGTGAGAAGGAAGATGTTCTGAGCAAGAGAAACAGCTAAGACTCACACAGGTTTGGAATCTAGAAAAAGAGCCTGGGCGTGGGCATGGGCTGAGTATGGTGGTGCACACCTTTAATTCCAATACTGAGAAGGGTGGGGTAGGTGGATCATAGTGAGTTTGAGGCCAGCCTGGGCCAGAGTGAGACCCTGCCTCAAAAAAAAAAAAAAAAAAAAAAAAAAAAAAAAGCCGGGCATGGTGGCGCACTCCTTTAATCCCAGCACTCCAGAGGCAGAGGTAGGAGGATTGCCGTGAGTTCGGGGTCACCCTGAGACTACATAGTGAATTCCAGGTCAGTCTGGGCTAGAGGGAGACCCTATCGGAAAACAGAAAGAAAAGAAAGAAAGAAGGAAGAAAGGAAGGAAGGAAGGAGGGAGGGAGGGAAGGAAGGAAAGGAAGGAAGAAAGAAAGAAGAAAGAAAGAAAGAAAGAAAGAAAGAAAGAAAGAAAGAAAGAAAGAAAGAGGGAAAGAAAGATAGAAAAGAGCCTAGTTTTTAAGGAAGTAGAAGAAACAGTGCCAAGTACAGTGTGGGAAGGCAGCATCAGAGCCTGAAGTGTCCCGGACCACACTGAGGACTTAGACTTCATCCTGACAGTCTCTGAAGTCACTGAAGGGATGGAGCAGGGAGCAGCCTTCTGAAGAGGCCAGGCTGCTGGGGGTGGCACAGGTGAGAGAGAATGAGTGATTGGACTTAAAAGAGGAGAGCATGGAGTTGAGGATGCCAGGAGGTCTTCCCAACCATCAGACATGCAAGGAGATATTATGGGAGGGATCAAAGATGTCACCCAGGTATCCATTTAGAATAGCCATAGATCTCTCAGAAGGGAGTCAGACAGAAAACAAATCATGTCACAAGAGATGAGTGGACCCAGGGTGCTATGGGAGGGACAACAGGGAAAGCACTGACTTATGCACTGGGCTGGTCAGGAGTTAGGAATGTCGCTTAAGGAAGTGAAGCCAAGCGGAGCCCTGAAGGCTGGCTATCCAGTTGGCCAGGGGACAAAAAGGAACAGAAAAGGCCTTGTGTTGGCAGAAAGCCAGCACATTGAAGCACAGCCTCTGCACCCATGTCCTGGGGCAGGCCACTCGGATAACCACATCCCCCTTTACAAATATCCATACCAAGTTCATTGCATCATCTCCAACTAAAAGAGTTAGGTTTGACCCTGTCTGTGCTTCCCAGCAATACTCCTGGCCCCCTTCCCAAAGCCTGAAGCAATTGTCTAGAACTGCTCCAGGGTCAAAAGATCATTTCAGGAAGATTTACAAGCAAGATCTGTGAGTGAGCTATCTTGGAAGTAGAGCATCCAGCCCCAGGGGACCACCCCAATGTGCACTGAGAAAAAGAGAAGTTGTTCCTTTTATTATTTTTATTATTTTATTTTATTATTATTATTATTATTATTTTATTATTTATTTATTTATTGGTTTTTCGAGGTAGGGTTTCACTGTAGCCCAGACTGACCTGGAATTTACTCTGTAGTCTCAGGGTGGCCTCACACTCATGGTGATTCTACTACCTCTGCCTCCCAAGTGCTGGGATTAAAGGGGTGCACCACCACACTGGGCAAGTTGTTCCTTTTAAGCCCTGCTTAAATTACAACATGATAAGCAAATAAAAGACTGAGTTCTTGGGCTGGGGAGATTGCTTAGTGGTTAAAGGCACTTGCTTGTAAAGCCTAAAGGCTCAAGCCATGTTCAAATCCTCATTAAAGTCAGATACACAAAGTGGCACATGCATCTCTCTCTCTCAAACTTTAAAAAAAAAATTATTTATTTTTATTTATTTATTTGTTTGTTTGGTTTTTCAAGGTAGGGTCTCACTCTAGCTCAGGCTGACCTGGAATTCACTATGTAGTCTCAGGGTGGCCTTGAACTCACGGCGATCCTCCTACCTCTGCATCCCGAGTGCTGGGATTAAAGGTGTGCGCCACCATGCCCGCCTTATTTACTTATTTATTTATTTGAGACAGAGAGGGAAAGAGAGAGAGTGAGAGTGAGAATGGGCATTAAAGGCATGCACCAACAAACTCAGATGTGCCCCCCTTGTGCATATTTACCTTATTTATTTATTTATCTTATTTTTATTTTTTTATTTTTTTATTTTTATTTGAGATTTAGAGGGAAAACAGACAGACAGAGGAAAGAGAAAGAGGAGAGAATGGGCACACCAGGGCCTCCAGCCACTGCAAATGAAACTCCAGATGCATGCACCCCTTATGCATCTGGCTTACATGGGACCTGGAGAACCTCGAACTGAGGTCCTTAGGCTTCACAGGCATGCACCTTAACTGCTAAGCCATCTCTCCAGCCCTCAAACTTTATTTTTTTGTTGTTGTTTATTTTTTTATTTATTTATTTATTTATTTATTTGAGAACAACAGACAGACAGAGGGAAAGGGAAAGAGAGAGAATGTGCATACCAGGACCTCCAGCCACTGCAAACAAACTCCAGATGCATGCACCACCTTGTGCATCTGGCTTACATGGGTACTGGGGATTTGAGCCTCAAACTGAGGTCCTTAGGCTTCACAAGCAAGTGCATAACCACTAAGCCATCTTCTCAGCCCTCAAACTTTTTTTTTTTTTTTTTTGGTTTTTCGAGGTAGGGTCTCACTATAGCTCAGGCTGACCTGGAATTCACTATGTAGTCTCAGGGTGGCTTTGAACTCACGGCAATCCTACTACCTCTGCCTCCCGAGTGTTGGGATTAAAAGCATGCACCACCATGCCCAACTCCTCAAACTTTTTTTAAAAATTATTTATTTATTTATTTATTTGAGAGAGAATTGGCATGCCAGGGCCTCTGCAAACAAACTCCAAACACATGTGCCACATTGTGCATCTGGCTTACATGGGTACTGGGGAATCAAACCAGGGTTCTTGGGCTTCACAAGCAAGTACCTTAACCACAAAGCCATCTCTCCAGTCCTCAAATAAACTTTTATAAAGATGGTGGTCATCATGCCCCTGTGTTTTAGAGTAATGGTTACATAGCAAAAAAATGACTGAAACAAGTAGCTACTTTTTAAAATTTTTTGAGAGAGAGAGAGGCAGAGAGAGAGAATGGGTGCACCAGAGCCTTCAGCTGTTGCAAACAAATTCCAAATGCATGCGCCCCCTTGTGTGCATATGCAACATTGTGTGATTTTATACCAATGCAACTGGCTTGCATGGGATCTGGAGATTCAAACATGAGTTTTTAGGCTTCACAGGCAAATGCCTTAACCATTGAGCCATCTCTCCAGCCCCAAGTAGCTACTTTTACTCAGACCAACTCTGTGTCACAGTAGATGCTGTGTGAAGTGAGCTGCAAGCATCAATTTGCTTTCACATTAACCTTGTTTAGAGAAGGATATTTCAATGTGGTAGCTGAGGTATGGAGAAATCAAATAATTCTATCCCAGAGCACAGTAAGGGACAAGCCGAATTTGAAGAATAGCTCTGGGGCCTGGGAAGAGGAATCAGTGGTTAAAGGCTCTTGCTTACAAACCCTGCCAGCCCAGTGTTCAATTCCAAAGCCACCCACATAAGCTGGATGCAAAAAGTGGTGAAAGGGCTGGAGAGATGACTTAGTGGTTAAACGCTTGCCTATGAAGCCTAACCCTGCCAGCCAATTCTCCAGTGTTGCAGTTAGTTTGCAGTGGCTGGAGGCAAAGCCACCCTCATACCTTGGATGATAAATAAATAAATAATAAAATATTTTTTTTTAAAGTGGTGAAAGCATCTGGTGTTTTTTGTTTGTTTGTTTTTTGTTTTTTGAGGTAGGGTCTCACTCTCTAGCTCAGGCTAACCTGGAATTTACTATGTAGTCTCAGGGTAGCCTTGAACTCCCAGCGATCCTCCTACCTCTGCCTCCTGAGTGCTGGGATTAAAGGCGTGAGTCACCATGCCCAACTGTTTTTTTTTTTGTTTTTGTTTTTGTTTTCCCAGCAAAAGGCCCTGGTGCACAGGCGTGGGTGTAGTGGGTATACTGGCGCATGTGCAAACACACACACACAAAAAAAAAAAAAAAAAGATTTTTAAAAATCCAGAAACTAAAGAATAGCTCTGGTCACAAGCCTGCATATGTTTATTCATGCTGACCACAGGCAATTGCAGGGGCTTTGCTGGGCAAATCACCGAGTGGGGGAAGCTGCTCTCCCAACCCAGATTTGGCACAGTCAAGGAGCCACAGCCCCTGCCTAGCTAAGCACTTATGCAAACCCACAGTCCTGGTCTGTTTTGTAAGTGTCTATTCTTTTTTTTTTTTTTTTTCGAGGTAGGGTCTCACTTAGCTCAGGCTGACCTGGAATTTACTATGTAGTCCAGGGTAGCCACAGAACACCTCCTTTTGCCTCCCAAGTGCTCTTATTCTTTAAAAAAATATTTTATTAATTTTTAAGCAGAGAGAAAGAGAAAGAGGGAAGAGAGCAGACAGAGAGAATAGGTGCACCAGGGCCTCTAGCCACTGCAAACAAACTCCAGATGCATGTACCACTTTGTGTATCTGGCTTTAGGTGGGTACTGGGGGATTGAAAATCGAGTCATTAGGCTTTGCAGGCAAGCACCTTAACCGCTAAGCCATCTTTTCAGCCCTTAAATGTTATTCTTCTGTGTGAATATGGAGACCAGAGGACAACCTCAGGTGTCATTCCTCAGAAGCTGTCCACCTGTTTTTGGCTTGGGACTTGTCATGTAGGATAGACTGGCAAGTCAGCATGTCCAGAGGCCCGTCCTGCCTCCCCAGTACTGGGAGTAAGTTCAGGCTACCATGCCTATACAGACCTCTCTATTTGGAACCCTTAACCGAAGCCTTCTGTGGTCATTTAAATCAGCTGTCAGCCTGGAGACATGGCTTAGAGGTAAAGGTGCTTATCTGAGAAGCCTGAGGACCTAGGTTTGATTCCCTAGTACCCACATAAACCAGATGCATAAGGTGGCACATGTGTCTGAAGTTCATTTGCAGTGGCTAGAGGCCCTGGCATACCCATTCTCTCTCTTTCTCTCTCTCTCTCTCTCACTCCTTCCATCTTTCTTTCAAATAAATAAATAAATAAAATATTTTTTTTATTTTTAATTGATTTTTAATATGATATTTTTCCCCATTCCACTTTAGAACTCCAGTCTCCATCAGATCCCCTCCCTTTCTCCATTAGTCTCTCTCCTAATTTGATGACATCATCTTTCTCTTCTATTTTGAGGGTCTTGCAAAGGTATTGCTAGGCACTGCAAGATCATGGATTTTTTTATTTGAGAGTGACAGAGAGAGACAGAGGCAGATAGAGAGAGAATGAGTGCACCAGGGCCCCCAGCCGCTGCAAACAAACTCCAGATGCATGCACCACTTTGTGCATCTGGTTTACATGGGTCCTGGGGAATTGAGCCTCAAACCAGGATCCTTAGGCTTTTCAGGCAAGCGCTTAACTGCTAAGCCATCTCTCCAGCTCTTTTTTTTGTTTTTTTGAGGTAGGATCTTGCTCTAGCCCAGGCTGACCTGGAATTCACCATGTATTCTCAGGTGGCCTTGAATTCTCAGGTGGCCTTGAACCCGGCATTAAATAAAATATTTTTATTTATTTATTTATTTATTTATTTATTTTATTTTATTATTATTTTTGTTTCTTGTTTTTTCGATCCTCTCACTTTCAGGCTGACCTGGAATTAACTCTAAGGTGCTGGGATTAATCCTCCTACCTCTGCCTCCCGAGTGCTGGGATTAAAGGCGTGCACCACCACACCCGGCTAAATAAAATATTTTAAATCAGCTATCCCCAATACATTCATGTGCTTTCAATGCTTGGTCCCCAGCTAGTAATAATTTGGGAGGTGTGGCCTTGCTGTAAGAGGTGTGTTGCTGGGAACTGGCTTTGGATGTTATGGCCTAGCTTCCCCCTTGCCAGAGCTCAGTTCACTCTCTCGCTGCTTTCTGCCACCTGCTGTGGCAGAGGTGATGTCCAGCTTCTGCTCTTCCATTCTTTCCCCTGCCATCATGGAGCTTCCCCTCAAGACTGTGAGCCAAAATAAACCCTTTCCTCCCATCAGCTGCTTTTGTTTGGGTGTTTTGTACCAGCTACATGAAGTTAACTATGACAACTTCCTACATGTCTCAGTCAGGGCTTCCTGGCAGAAGCTGGGCAAAACTTGAAGAGTATGGATCCTGGAAGAGTTGAGGAAATCATTTTGTTTTGTTTGATACAGTGTCTTGCTATGTAGCCCAGGCTGGCCTAGAACTTGTGAGCCTCCTGTCTCTGCCTCCTGAATGCTGGGATTATAGACTCTAAGGAATCTTGAAGAAGTTTTTCTCCCTGTACACCCCTCTCAGTTCCTTCCCCTTTAGCCTCCCCTGTCCATGAAGCAGCTGGAGCTTTTCTTCCCAAGGGCCCTTTGGCAATGAGGTGACTTCCACACCTTCAGTCCATCTGAGAAAGTATATGTGCCCTTCCCATGGTACTGTCTGTCCCATGGGGGAGAATGGAACATAGTGAGCCAGGGACTGTCATTCTCTCCTTCTTTCTTTCTTTCTTTCTTTCTTTCTTTCTTTCTTTCTTTCTTTCTTTCTTTCTTTCTTTTTTTTTTTCTGGGTCTCATTCTAGTCCAGGCTGACCTGGAATTCACTATGTAGTCTCAGGGTGACCTCAAACTCACCATGATCCTCCTACTTCTGCCTCCCAAGTGCTGGGATTAAAGGCGTGCACCACCATGCCTGGCACAGGGACTGTCATCTTTTCCGCACCTTTAGACTTTCTCCTAAGGAACTGCTGGGACACCTAGTAACCGCACAAGCTCCAGTTCAGCTCAGCACTAGACAACTCACCCTTTCAAGCACCTGTGACCACAGCTAACCATCTCTGATGCCAAGTATTGGGAACTGAGCTAAACAACCACAATGATTCAAGTCTGGGCTACAGAATGGGGTTCAAAGGTCAGCATGACAACATAGTGAGACCTGGCTCAGCATAAAAGGCTACAAAAAGGAGCTAGGGAAATAGTTTAGTGGTAGACTACTTGCCTAATATACCTTGGGTTCAATGCCCAGCACCTCCCCCAAACCCCTATCACTCCCCAAAAAAAGTAGCTGAAGGCATAGGCTATCCTAGGACACAAAACAGCTCTGTGGCTTTAAGCAGACTGTTTAACCTTTGACCCTGAGAGTTCTTGTCTGGAAACTGAAAACACTACTTCCTGGGAATGATTGATGTAAGGAGTCAATGACATACTGTTTGGAAGGCCTGTACAGAGTAGCCTGTATTTATCACTAAACACTGATGAGAAAGAGAACATGCCCAAGAAGGCTGAGATCCTTCCAGAATGAAGGTTAGTCATATTCAAATGAGTATCTCTGCTCTCTGCTTGGCAGGACTTCTCACCTATTCAAGGAAACTGCTAAGAACCAGTCCACTCCGCAGCAGGATCCCTGTTGAGTTTGAGTTTTATTACAGTGTGGGAGCCAAAGATCTTTTTTTTTCTTGTTTTGGTTTTTTGAGGCAGGGTCTCACTCTAACCCATGCTGACCTGCAACTCACTCTGTAGTCCTAGGCTGCCCTCAAACTCGTAGGGATTCTCCTACCTCTGCTTCCCGAGTACTGTAATTAAAGGTGTGTGCCACCACGCCCAGTGAGCAGAGTTCTTAGCGATCATGAAGTCTTCCCATCACTAGGACAGCAGAGCATGTTTGTAATGTAGAGCCATAGCACTTTGCCTCCAGGAGTCTGTTCTAGGCATTAGGTGAGACCTGGGTAATTTTCCCCAAATCTGAAACTGTACACTAACCCATGAATAGGTAAACTTCTATAAAGAGCCAGTGAATAACTATATGGGGCTTTATGCGCCACACATTGAGAGGGAGTGAGGTAGCTTTGTTATGCTCTTAGGGTGACTGGGCCCCTGATAGGTCTTTGGGCCTTGGGCCTATCCTTGCAGCCTCCACTTTGTTAGAGATCAAAGTATGATCTGACTTCTTTCTTTATTTTTATTTTATAAAATATATTTTATTTATTTATTTGAGAGAGAGAGAATGGGCGTGCCAGGGCATCCAGTCACTGCAAACAAACTCCAGATGCATGTGCCCCCTTGTGCATCTGGCTTACATGGGTCCTGGAGAATCGAACCGAGGTCCTTTGGCTTTGCAGGCAAACATCTTAACCCCTAAGCCCTCTCTCCAGCCCGATCTGACTTCTTATCTCTTCACTACATCCATTTTTCCACAAACAACCAGGGCTCTTCCTGGGAGGGAGGTCTCTCTTGAGATTTAAGTCTAGCCCTAACAATTGTGGTTGGTTTCAGGCCCCAGAACTTGGCATACTGGATGGCCTCTTCCTGAGCCAGCCTCTAGCCCAGACCAATTAGCTGTCTCTCTGGCTCACCTGAGCCGGAAGGTAGGGCCCACCACCACTATAAGGTTATAGATAGATGCATTCGAGGGGACAAGCTTCTTTTCTTGGCAGCCTGTTCATCACTTCTGGTGAGTATCTCCTCTGCTCAGCCCACATGAGCTTAGACGAGGGAGAATCCACTCACCCCTACTTTCCACATGGGCTCTTTACCACCTCCTCTTTGTACTTTCTCTCTCTCTCTCTTTTTTTTTTTTTTTTTTTTTTTTTTTTTTTTTTTCAAGGTAAGGTCTCACTCTGGCCCAGGCTGACCTGGAATGGAATTTACTATGTAGTCACAGGTTGGCCTCCAACTCACGGCAACCCTCCTACCTCTGCCCCCCAAGTGCTGCTCTTTGTACTTTCTTTTCTGTCCTCTCTACAATTTTTCCAGGCCCACCATGTGGGCTCTCAGGCCATGTGAATATATTCATCTTCCTTCCCTGGGTTCTGTACTTCCCTAAATAAATACAATAATTTAATAATTATCCTTCTCAGTCTTATTCAATGCTTTGACTAAAATTAGACATGAAGCTGGGTGTGGTGGTGCACACCTTTAATCCCAGCACTGGGGAGCAGAGGTAGGAGGATCACTGTGAGTCCAAGGCCACCCTGAGACTACATATTAATTCCAGGTCAGCCTGGACTACAGCAAGACCCTACCTTGAAAAACAAAACAAAACAAAACAAAAAAACAAAACAAACAAAAAAATAGACATGAACCTAGGGTTTAGAGTTCAAGGGCTTTCCTGAACCCCCAGCACCCCATTTCAACATGTCACTGTTACAGCTACTCAACTCTGCTATTACAGGACAAAATAGCTATAGATTCCTAAATGACTGAGTCTACCAATTTTCTTTATTTAGTTGCAAGAGAGAGAAAAAAAGAGAGAGAGAGAGAGAATGGGCACACCAGTCTCTGCAAAGGAACTCCAGACAAATGTGCCACCTTGTGCATCTGGCTTACATGGGTTCTGGGGAATTGAACCTGGATCCTTTGGCTTTGCAAGCAAGTGTCTTAACCATTAAGCCATCTCTCCAGCCCTGCCTATGTTCTAATAAAACTTTATTTACAAAAATAGATGGTGGGGGCTGGAGAGATGATTTAGTGGTTAAGGTGCCTACCTGCGAAGACTAAGAACGCCAGATCACATCTCCAGACACCACGTTTAGCCAGATGCAAAAGTGACACAAGCGTGCAATGTCGCATGTGTGCACAAGGGGGCACACACATCTGGAGTTCGTTCACAGTGGCTGAAAAGGCCCTGGCACACCCATTCTCTGTCTCTCTCAAACTAAAAAAAAAAGAAAAAATAGGTGGTGGGCCAGATTAAGTCTGTGGGCCATAGTTCACAGCTCTTTTCTATGTATGACCATTAAAGACACAGAGAAGTATGTACAAAAAATTTATTTTCTTTAATTTAAAATGATAACCTAGAAAGAGCTAGTCAGTTTCAGAGATCCAGGCTTCGTTATAGTCCAACGGAACAATCACCATATTGGCTCAGATTTCCAACCCGGAGAAAAAACAAACTGACTCACAAATCTTTAGGAAGTCCCTGCAGTTATCCTGCTAGGGCCAACAGGTTCCACAGGCCAGGATGTCCAAGCTGCCAGGACTCCTGCCAAGTGGGAGTTTCCACTGCCATCCAACTCCCTCACTATGCCCTATTTCACTCCTTGTAGTACTCTAAGTACTATACATGCCTCCATGGAAAAAGGAACATGGAGCAGTGACCTCCCAAAGTCTCCAGGGGCTTCTTCCTGTGACCACGATTTCTATACATGCCTGTCCAGAAGGGCAGCCTGGCCTTTTGCTTGGCTGAGATTTAGAACTGTGAGTTGTATCACCAGTCACATGTGGCCCAGGCACAGGCAACAAAATAGTCAACTTGGAGAGCCGGGCGTGGTGGCGCACACCTTTAATCCCAGCACCTAGGAGGCAGAGGTAGGAGGATCACTATGAATTCGAGGCTGCCCTGAGACTACATAGTGAATTCCAGGTCAGCCTGAGCTACAGTGAGACCCTACCTCGAAAAACAAAAACAAAAAAAAAAAAAAGGAAACCTGGGATGCCATCTGGAGAGATGAAATTGCCTCTCTGCTCCTTCATGACACAGAATTCAAAGGGTTCCACTTACTAAATGGTCTCGAATCTCCCACCTCTTACATTCAAGGTCAATGCTGGCTTTGGATTCACTGAGCCAGTCAGATGGCATCTTGAGAACATGAAGGAGAGGATTCCAGGGTGGGCTGCTGAGCAGGCCTCTGTATATGCACTGTGTTTTAGACATGTGGTCAGCAGAGAGGAAGAAAGGGTGTGGCACAGAGTCACCTTTCTCGAGTCTTTTCAAAGGGGATTCACCTACAAAATAAATAAAACTGGCTTGAAATCAGCTTTCTAGAAAAATCCAATGGCTCACCCCATTGCAGTAGGGGACTCCATACTGGTTTTCTCTGAAGTCTGATGTGTGTCCAAGTCTGAGGGGACAGCTAATCACCTAAGGGCTGCCCAGAGATGCTGTGGAAGACCAGAGAGGGGCCAACCCATTCCCACCACACACAGTATTCCTGAGCCAGTCTGGATGCATGCTAGGTGTAGACTAGGGGCATCTCAGGGCACTTCTAAGAGCTAGGATGTGCCTTGGTGAAGGTGGCACACAGCCAAAAGGAGAGTCCCCTGAGAACTGAGGCACAAGAAGGAGGGGGGAGGTAAGGTTTCTTCCTCTGGCTCAGTGGTGGCGGGAGAAATTCTCATAAGGTAGGAAGGTGTTATTGCATTTCCACCAGCACCACTGCTAGGGTTGTACTGAAAAGGATGGCACACCCAAGTTGGGCCCCCCTACCCCTCATTGAGAACCAATATGTCCTTACAGTTATCCCAGGCTGAATCTGGGTCATGTCCCATCACTAGCACAATATGACCCCCAGCTAAACCTTCCAGACTTTATCAAGGCAGCTCCAGAGGTGAGACTAAGAGAGTTTGGGTCCCAGGAGCCCAGCAAGTCTCTCTTCCAGTCTCTTAAAACACTGAGCCCCAAATATCTATCCAGGAAGGTGCTATCCACGTGGCCCATTCAAAGCCAATCACGGAAGCCACTTGCAAGACCACAGAGGTTTCTTCTAATCATGGCAAGGCTGGCTTGATCCCTGCCTTCACTGGATGATGCTGTCTGGCTGCCCATTCTGGGCTACCTGCCCAGGGTCAGAGGCTGGGGTTGGGTTGGGTGTGTTACTCTGTAAGTAGCGACGGAAATCTTTGATCATGGGCCGGAGGACCTGGATGAGGACGCTCAGGGCCGCCTGGGTGCCCTCCATGGCCTGGGCCTGACGCTCCTGGGCACAGGCCTGCACCTCCTGGGAGCGCCGGATCATCTGCAGCAGATCATTCTGCTGCTCCAGGTGCTGAGCAATCTCCTTCACGTGCAGGTTGGTGACACGCTGCTCCTGGATCAGCTTGGCAGAGTTGAGGGCAATGCGGCTCTTGAGTGCCTGAGGTTTGACAGACGTGTCAGCATGCTGGGCTATCATTTCCACTGGGGCCTCAGCTGGTAGGGGAGGGGGAGCTTCGGTGGTGCAGTACTCCACCACTCCCTCCTCCAGCGTGTGAAAGGTGGTCTCAGTGGGGACTGTGGAGAAGAAAAAGCCGAAACAGAGGCAAGTTACTTTCTGGAAGGAATGAAGCTGGCCCTGAAATGTGGGGAAGAGGCCATTAAACTCTGTCCTGCAGAGAGATATAGGGAGATTCAGGTGTGCCCTTGCTTTATAGCTATCTGCATAGAAATTTAGAATCTGAGGGGTTGGGATCTCTTTGTTCCTTAGGGCTGGGGTTGAACCCAGGGCCTTGTACATGCTAAGCATGTGCTCTCCTACTGAGATCTCTGCCCTCAGGCTTTAGGATCTGAATCAACTTGTAGCCAAAAGGCAGTTGATTTGGCCAAAGAAAAGATACCAAAAGGGACTGGAGAGAGCTCAGTTGGTAAAGTGCTTGCTTCATAAGCATGAGGACCTGAGTTCAATCTGTAGTACCCACATTAAAATGCCAGGCATGGTAGCACATGCTTCTAATCCCAGTGCTGGCGAGGTGAAGAAGTAGGATCCCTGGGACCCACTGGCCAGCAAGTTTAGCCTAATTAGTGAGCTCCAGGTCAATAACAGATCCTGTCTCAAGAAAAATGTTGAAGGGGCTGGAGAGGTGGCTCAGTAGGTAAAGGAACTTGCTGTAAAGCTTGCTGGCCCTAGTTTGATTCCCCAGCACCCACATAAAGAAGAATGCAAGGTGGCCCAGGTTTGATTCCCCAGCACCCACATAAAGAAGGATGCAAGGTGGCCCAGGTTTGATTCAACCAGAGAAATGCAAGGTGGCCCAGGTTTGATTCCCAGCACCCACATAAATGCACACAACCAGAGAAAGCCTGGTTAGAAACACCTGAGGTTGTTCTCTGGCCTCCATGTGTACACACACATTCTATTAATTTTATTTCTTTATTTAAGAGAGAGAAAGAGGCAGAGAAAGAGAGTGGGCATGCCAGGGCCTCCAGCCACTGCAAATGAACTCCAGATGCATGTGTCTCTTGTGCATCTGGCTTATGTGGGTTCTGGAGAATCGAACTGGGATCCTTTGGCTCTGCAGGCAAACGCCTTAACTGCTAAGCCATCTCTCCGACCCCCATTCTATTAAATTTTATTTATTTATTTATTTGCATGTGTGTATGTGTGTGGGTGTGTGGGGTGAGGTGCTACAAACACTTGTGCCAGTATTTGCATCCAGCTTATGTGGGTAGCTTGGGAATTAAATCCAGGCTTTGCAAGCAAGTATCTTTATCTGCTGAGCCATCTTCTATATAATACATTAAAAAAAAAAAAAGAGCCAGGTGTGGTGGCACACTTTTTTTCCCCCATACCTCCAAGAGGCAGAGGTAGGAGGATCACTGTGAGTTTAAGGCCACTCTGAGAGTATATAGTGAGTTCCAGGTCCATCTGGGCTAGAACAAGACCCTACCTTGAAAAACCGAAAGAAAAAAAAAGATGCTAACAATAATGCTAGCAAAAATTCAGAGGACTTATGTGCCCCTTTGCACTTATTAGCTCAATGAATGACAAAAGGTCAATACTGTCCTCTTCATTTTCAGAGATGAGGAAATAGACTCAGAAACATGGAATGACTTCCTCAGGATACACAGCAGAGCCAGGTCTCTCTACAGCAGACCCAGCATGCTCCAAATCAGTTCACTGGGCTGCTTCTAGCTAATAAAGGCACCTCAGAGGCAGGGTCGCATGCTCCCCAGTGTATCAGCACATTCAGCAGGCTTTCTGGGAGGCTCTCTATGCAACTGTTTGTAGCCACCTCCTTTGATGCTGTGTGACTTTCATATCCCTTCCATGTGACGAAGCAGAAAAGGAGGTGGGAGAGGAAAGAGGGGCAGTAGCAGCTAGTAAAATCTCCTTCTCTCTTTAACCACTTTGGTGCATGGGATATCTAAACATCCTTCCTGTTCTAGAAGGCATCTGATTTAGACCAGTGTTTTTCCCCCACTTTCCCACCTTGATATGTACTTAGGACCTTTGGTATCATAGGGGTAGCACTCACACATGCATAAGCCCCACCAAGACGCAGTGGTGGATCTAGTTCAAAACCCTTCACAACTGAGCAGAGATCCTGGTCACTGACAAACCCTTATCTCAATTATAAAACCCAACCGAAGATAGTTCTGTTGTTACTCTAGTACCTTTGGAGGGAGCCTAGGAGGGAGCCTAGGGGTTTGGGCCTTCATGCATGTGGGAGATATCTTCACCATTCAATGTCCATCCATTGTGTGTCCCCACCTTACCAGGAAGCCCACTTCCTCTTGTGAGTCCTTGGGTTTCTCTTCTGATTGTAAAGCTACTTATATATGTGCCTCATTTGACCTGCTAGAATATAATGGGCCTACACTTTTATTTATTTTTGGCAGTTCTGAGGATTGACTCCATGGCCTTCCAAATGTTAAGCACTCTACCAGTTCCCAGTTCCCAGGCCTATTACAATTTGGTCATCCCAGTGCCCAGAATAAGTTGCTTGATAAATGCATGTATATATTATCACCAGGAACCATGAGGTTCCTGATGAATGTTTATCACTGAAAACAGAATGTCTTTGTCCAGAATGGATGTCTCAGAACGGGTAGTATTCCCGTCTATTCATTCAGCAAGTATATCCTGGCTGTCTATGATGTGTTGGGCCCTGAGATAAGTCCTATGGGAACTCAGACAGTCTTCAAGGACCGCTTAGTTTGGCAAGTGGAGGTAAGTTAGGGACATAAATGGTGTCAACACACAGGAGAAAGCTATCCAGCTTGCTAGAAGGCCAGATCACATGCTGAGGAAGTCCCAAAGGGAACAAGGTCACTTCTGTCTGGGGAGTGCTCAGGAATAAGCCTCATGGTTTTTCAAGATCCCCATATGACCTTTGACCCTCGGCAGCCAACCTACCCCAGGCCGCCCCAGCATTTGCTGGCCCTTCCCGTTTTATGCAGCTGAACTGGACAGGAGAGGTCACTCACTCTGTGTCAGGGTGACCGTGGCTGCAGCTGCAGTAGCCGTAGGTCCGAGGGCCACAGGGTGGATCTCTGTGGTACTGGGCAGGCTGATGATGGTGGCTTCACCCAGCAGGTTGCAGATGCGTTGTTGCATGGGGGTCAGCAGTACAGGGGCTACAGCTGGGCCACTGCTGCCACTGCCACCGCCTGTCCCAGGCCCACCAACTCCATCCTCCTCTGTAGGCCCTTGTGCCTCACCACCCTCCACGGCAGCCCGGACTTGGGCAACCTTGCGTCGGACCTCGGTCTTGAGGTCAGACCACTTCTTCTTGACCTCAGGCAGCTCTCTGCGGCAGGTGGCCACTGCATTGACCCTTCTTAGGATGCTGTGCCAGGCCGCGCTCTTGGCAGCCAGAGGGACCCCAGCATTGAAGTGGTTCACCAGCAAATGCTTCTTCAGCTCTAGCTCCTCCACGATGATCTCCACCTCCCGCTCTGAAAAGTTCATCTTCCTCTTCTTGGCTGGGACCGCCATGGCCTCTCCTTTCCTCCTCTTTTTAAACAAATTATAATGCCCTCAACAGCCTCAATTTCCCTTCTCTTCTTCCTCAGCCTCGCACCTCACCTACCCCCACCCCTGTCAGGGGATAGGCGGGGCTTGCTCAAGGCCAAGCACAAGGCCTTAAGTAACCCCCCGCGCTACGCAAAGTGCGTAGGGCCCAGCCCGGACCTGCCCTACCGCTGCCAGCCAGCTGCGTAATGGCTTCCTGAATCTGCCTCTTCCGCCCGGGCGTGCGGAGATCCGCCCACTTCCTTTCTTCCCGCCCCTTAGCGCTTCCCCCAGGGAGTCCTCCCTTCTGGTTGGACGAAGCTTAACCATCATATCGGTCATTGGTTGGTCTGGTCTGTCATTCAGCTAAGGGGCACGCCTACTTACCAGAACTAGCTTGATCATTGGTTTAAAGGCGTGTCTGTCGCTTCAGAGTGTCCGCCCACATGGCTTCCATTCACTTCCATTGGAAAATCATTCTGTCGTTCAGTGATCAGTGTTACGACTATTACGCCGTTAAACTCAAGCTATTTCATTGGTGGTTTAGGAAGTAAAACTACTGAAACTGGGCCTCTCGAGGTTACTTAGCGTTTTCCGCCCTGAGTCGGTAGCCAATTAATTTTTAATTTTACTCAAGGTCTCCAACTGTGCCTTAGAACTTGAATTCACAATTTCTCTCGCGCAAAATCCTGGTCCCTACTGTCTTCTCCGTACTCAACCTCTCCTCCCATCCTTGACAATTCCGCAGTCTCTTCTCAATGGGAATTGGACACACCGCCTTCCACCTGCCAATCACACGACTTCAGCCTATAAACGGTCAGATTCCCCTTCTCCAGCCAATCCCCGCCTCCCTCAGTTTAAATCCGCTCCAGACTTGAGCGGAGTAGCCCCGACCCCCTCATTGATCCGGGTAGTCCTCAGGAAGGCCCCGCCCCTGGAGGGCCGGCATTCGAGCATTGTAACTGGCCGGCCACATGCTTGGGGGCGTGGCCAAGACGGCGGCGCGCGGAGGGGTGGGGCGGGGTTCCCGGAAGCGGCCCCTCCCTCTAACTTGCCGGCAACTCGGATCCCGCGCTTGCAAGTCCGAGGGAACCCGGCGTGCTTCCGCGCTCTGGTTGCCGGCCTGCCCCAGCCCCGCGCCCGTCGCCCCTGCCTCGCGCCCGATGGTGAGCAGTGTGTTGTGCCGCTGCGTGGCCTCTCCGCCGCCGGACGCCGCCTCCACCCCCTCGTCGTCCGCCTCTTCGCCGGCGTCTGTCGGGGACCCTTGCGGCGGCGCCGTCTGCGGGGGCCCAGACCACCGGCTGCGTCTGTGGAGTCTCTTCCAGACACTCGACGTCAACCGCGACGGCGGCTTGTGTGTCAACGACCTGGCCGTGGGGCTGCGACGCCTGGGACTGCACCGCACCGAGGGCGAGCTCCGGGTAGGCTGCGTACGCCGTCCGCGCGGGCCGGGAGGGACCCCATCCCCACCCCCACCCCGGGTGGCCCTAGTGACAGGTCTGGACATTCGGGCTTCTTGGACATCTCTTTGAAGTTTGACAGGTTTGAGTGGACAGCTCTGGGGCTGGGCAAGGACCCCTAGTGTTGAGGGATAGTCCCCTAACTGACAGATGGAAGCCCCATTTGTACCCTGATGACAGTGGGACCTCCCCTCCGTGGGTGCTTGGTCCACGAGAAAGACTTGTTCGTGAGCAGAGGTGGGCATCCTTTGGGCTTCTTGCTCTGGCTTTGGCCCAAGGTAGAAGGCCAAGTCTCAGGAGTGTCTTCATTACCTCCTGACCTCAAGGCCAAGTTGATGTCTCCCTCCCAGGTTCCTATCCATCTATCTTCTCTGATACCCCTCACCCTCTTTCTCCCCCTCTCGTTTCCATGCCACCGTGAGCCCTGATCTGGTTGCTTTCAGAAATATGTGGGTGTTGGGAGGAATAAAATGGGAACTGGGGTTTCAGTGGATGTGGGTGGTGAAGATTGACAGTTCTCATGGCTTTAGGTGCAGTCCCAATGCTTGTCCAGAACATGGGGTCATGATCCCTTGCAGAGTTGGAGTGTGCATAATTCAAAGACTCTGGGTGTGGGGAATTCTTTCAAAAAGTGAAAGTATGGTATACCTAAGGGTGTACTTATCTTGGAGTGGGGTGGGGCCTTTGGCTAAGGATGGGGGAAGTGAAGCAGAAAAATGGCCATCTCTGGGCCTTCCAGAAAGAGAAGAGGAGTCCAGGGAGCAGGGGCTTTTTCTTCCGTTTTTGTCTCGTGATGTTTTTTCAGTTTGATTTTTGTTGTATTGTGGCTTAACCTGATTCACAATGTGGCGTTGTTCTACTGAGTGCTTTGCCTAATAGCCTGTTTCTTTTCAAAGTTAGAGTTTGGTTCTTTATGTGTACAATTAATTAAGCACTCTCATAGCCATGTGTGAAGAAAAATGTTGGTACACAGCCAGTGAATTATTAATTTTTTGCTTGGGTGGCTGTACCTAAGGTGTCATGCTTGTGCTCGCTCTGGCAGCACATATACTAAGGTGTCATGTCCAAGATATATTGGATCAGCATCCAAGGTATTTAACCTACTTAGGATCAGTGTAGGAAGACCAAGGGCAGCACTGTGTGATACAGACTCTTGGGTTAATCCTGAGAGGTTTAGAGACAAGGTTTCTGCTTGTATGTTCTCGCCCTGCCCAACTTCCTAGAGACAAGTTTAAATAAAATTATTATTTTAAAATTTATTTGCGCTGGGTGTGGTGGCACACGCCTTTAATCCCAGCATTCGGGAGGCAGAGGTAAGAGGATGGCCATCCTGAGACGACATAGAGAATTCCAGGTCAGCCTGGACTAGAGTGAAACCCTACCTCGAAAAACCAAAAAAAATAATAGTAATAATAATTTGCATGTGTGTGGGCATGCCAGGGCTTCTTGCCTCTACAAAGGAACCCCAGACACTTGCACCACTTTTTGTACCTGGCTTTGTGTTGGTGGATTGGGGAGGAGTGGCTTGGGAGTTGAACCCAACCGGTAGCATTGTAAACAAGCACCTTAACCACTGAGCCATCTTTCTAGACCCGTAATTATTATTATTTTTTTTTTGAGGTAGGGTCTCACTCTAGCTCAGGCTGACCTGGAATTCACTATGTAATCTCAGGGTGGCCTCGAACTCACAGCAATCCTCCTACTGCTGCCTCCCGAGTGCTGGAATTAAAGGTGTGTGCCACCATCCCCGGCCACTTTGGTTTTGTTTTTAAGGTAGGGTCTTGCTCTAGACCAGGCTGACCTGGAATTCACTATGTAGTCTGAGGCTGTTCCTGAAGTCAGTTTGGCCTCCTCTGAGTGTTGAGATTGAAGGCATGCACCACCACACTTAGCAAAAAAACATTTTAAGACAGGGTTTTCTTACATAGAAGTTGGCATTCAACACATAATTTTCCTGTCTTCATCTCTTTAGTGATAGGATTGCCATACCACCGCCACACACATCTGGCTTAAAAAGAAACTTAAGCTGGGCGTGGTGGTGCACGCCTTTAATCCCAGCGCTTGGGAGGCAGAGGTAGGAGGATCGCTGAGAGTTCGAGGCCACCCTGAGACTACATAGTTAATTCCAGGTCAGCCTGGACCAGAGTGAGACCCTACCTTGCAAAAAACCAAAAAAAAAAAAAAAAAAAAAAAAAAAACTTAAGCTGGGTGTGGTGGCGCACGCCTTCAATCCCAGCACTCAGGAGACAGAGGTAAGAGAATCACTGTGAGTTCAAGGCCACCCTGGGACTACGTAGTGAATTCCAGGTCAGTCTGGACTAGAGTGAGACCCTTCCTTGGAAACCCCCCCCCTAATAAAAAAGAAACTTAAAAAATATTATTTGCAAGCAGAGACAGAGAATGGATATGCCAAGGACTCTTGCCATTGCATACACTCTAGATGCATGCACCACTTTGCACATCTGCTTTACATGGATGCTGGAGAATTGAACCTGGGCCATCAGGCAGGCTTTGCAAGTATGAGCACTTTTAACTGCTGAGCCATCTCTCCAGCACCTACACTTTTTTTTTAAATTAATTTATTTATTTGCAAGCAGAGAGAGAGATAGAAGAGAGGCAGACAGAGAGAATGGGCACGCCAGGGCCTCTAGCCACTGCAAATGAACTCCAGATGCATGTGCCCCTTGTGCATCTGGCTTACATGGGTCCTGGAGAATCGAACCAGGATCCTTTGGCTTCGCAGGCAAACGCCTTAACTGCTAAGCCATTTCTCCAGCCCCACTTTTTTTTTTTTTTTTTTTTTTTTTTTTTAAAGAAATTGGTTTTAGACAGAATAGTGGTTTGTGAGCTTGGCCATTTCCCCATACATTTCTGATGAATAAATCACTTGAGAACATAGCTGAACTCAAAGGGTCTGTGGAGGAGGGCTCAGGGCAACCTGGGACCAGGTAAACCTTTCTGTTCTTGTGAACCTATGTAGTTGGCGAATGCTGCCAGGAACATTGAGGACATCTGGCTGCGGGAGCCTATTTGATGTTTACACCAAGCATTGTGGCTCTACAGGAGTCAGAATGTTCTGGCATTTCCTAACACATCTGATATTGATCCCAATCCATCTTTTGGGCAGTGAATTTGCCAAGGGCAAGTAAGGAGAAAGTGATTACTCTTCCAGTACTAAAAGATAACTTTCTGTATTTTTTTTTATGAGATAGGATCTTATTCTGTAGCCCAGGATGGCCTTGAACTCATAACAGTCCTCCTGCCTCAACCTCCCAAACACTAGAATTATGGGATTACAATCATGAGTTGATACCACACCAGGTAAAAGAAAATATTTTATTTTTATTATTATTATTTTACTTATTTTTGATTTCTGAGGTAGGGTCTTGCTCTAGTCCAGGCGGACCTGGAATATTTATTTATTTACTTATTTACTTACTTATTTATTTAATAGAATGGGCACGCCAGGGCCTCTAGTCACTGCAAATGAACTCCAGATGTATGCACCATTCCCCAGTATCCATATAAAGCCAGATGCACCTGACATGCCCATTCTCTCCCTCTCAGCTTGCAAATAAATAAATATATAAAATTTTAAAAAATTTAAAAATCTTTGATGAAGCAGAGAGACCTAGCTCCTTGAGGGTGGTCACTTTGATTTTGTGTGGAATCTAAGTTCTGTTGTATGAAACAATTCTTTTTTTAATTCCTTTTATGTATGGATTTAATAATGAACTCTTTTTTTTAATTTACTTAGGAGACAGTGAGAGAGGGAGAGGCAAGAGAAAGAGAATGGGCGCACCAGGACCTCCAGCCACTGCAAACAAACTCCAGATGCATGTGCCACTTTGTGCATCTGGCTTACGAGGGTCCTGGGGAACTGAACTGGGGTCCTTAGGCTTCGCAGGCAAATGCCTTAACCACTAAGCCATTTCCCCAACCCAATAATGAACTCTTAATTCTTCTAGCTTTAAAAAAAATTCCTTTATTTTTATTTATTTATTTTTTTACAGGTAAGGTCGTGGAGATCCTCCTACCTCTGCCTTCCAAATGCTGGGATGCCACCATGCCCGCATTAATATAGGGACTCACTCTAGCCTTGGTTGACCTGAAACTCATTCTATGCCCATACTAGTCTGGAATTTACAGAGATCCTCCTACCTTAGCCTCCCAAGTGCTGGGATTATAGGCATGAGTCACTGTGCTTGGCTTTAATTTTTTTTTCCATTTAAAAAAATATTTAAATTTTATTTATTAGAGGGGAGCAGACAGAGAAAGTATGGAAACCTAGGGCCTCCTGCCACTGCAGAGGAACTCCAGATGCATGCACTACTTTGTACACCTGGCTTTACATGGGTACTGGGGAATCGGACCCAGACCAGCAGGCTTTGCATTTTAAGAGCCATCTCTTCAGCCTCCCCCTTTTTTTGTTTTTGAGGTAGAGTCTCACTTTAACCCAGACAGATCTGGAACTTGCTCTGTAGTCCAGGCTGGCCTTGAATTCATGGTGATCCTCCTACCTCAGCCTCGAGTGCTGGAATTAAAGGTGTGTACCACCATGCCCAGGTATAACTTATTTTTGTCTTTTTAATTTTTATTTATTAATATTAACTTATTTTTAAGTTAGCATACAAAGTAGTGGGTTTCATTATGTCATTATATATATGTCTGTATACTTTGTTCTTACCCAGCCCCTCCTTCTCCCCACCAGCTTTTGAGCAATTTAAGTCATTATACAGCTTTGAGAGAAAGATTAGAAGTGATTAATTTAGAGCCAGGCGTGGTGGCACATGTCTTTAATCCCAGCATTCAGGAGGCAGAGGTAGGAGGATCTCCATGAGTTCAAGGCCAGCCTGAGACTACATAGTGAATTCCAGGTCAGCCTGGACTAGAGTGAAATCTTACCTCACAAAATCAAAAATAAATAAATACATAAATAAATAAATAGAAGTGATTTATATTAGCTTATTACCTGTAAATGAATTCCAGTTAGTTCTGTCTGTGGGGAATGTTTAAGCATTAGAAAGAAAAGTCTTCCTTTCTGTGAATAACTGGGCTACAGGAAGACACCCTGCCTCATGTATCCCCATACCACTTCCTGTTGAGTTTATTAGTATTCTATGCTTACCCAGAAAGCAATGCTGATGTTTTACAGAACTGGCAGGAGCTGCAAGAGAACTTGGGGGCCCTTTGGTTAAAAATGGGTGTCTTCCGTGGGAATAGGCATGGGAAACAGTACACGTTGGAGGCTGCTTCCTGTAACCCAGGTGAAACCTGTTTGAGATGGAAGGTTTGCACAGGAATCAGCTGTGAATGCTTTTCAGTGGGTGATGGGTGAACCTGGGCCACGTGACTCTACAAAACCTCCTGCTAACTTTTAGAAGCTTGAGGTGAGGTTTTCTTTAAAAATAACCCAGCAAGTTTTGCCATCTGCCTTTGTTTCAGAAGAGATTGAGACAGAAAAATTACTTAAAATGGAAATGGGCAGAGAAGCCCATGGCAGCCAGCCAGGGAAATTTTCTTTGTAAAGGGCATATGAGCAAGAAACCCGTCTTGGGACAAAAGAAGGGAAGGGTTTATTAAAGAAAGAATAAAAGATGACGACAGCGATAGTGACTTTGGGAGATGAGATTCAGCCGGAGTTAATTATAGCATTGACTATTTCAGGCATTTTCATGTGACCAAACAAAATCTTTGTCTTAAACAAATTTGAAACATAGAGTTGGCAGCCAATTAAAGGAGGAAAGCAAGCTGTGTTCCTCATAAGCTGTTGTCTTTCTCCGTAGCTAAGGCTTGTGGGTTCTCATGGGTGCAAGTGTTTCATGCAGGTGAACATTCTAGATGCTTGTGTTGAGTTTGCTGATCTGGAGACTGGCATATTTGAGTCCCACAAGAAGACAGTAACATGATTTTACATTTTGCAATAGAAGGAAAAGCCACCCAAAAAGATGATGATGATGTCTCTGATGGTGGCATGTACATGTAGTCCCAGTTGAGGAGTAGAGAGGGGTGAGGCTGAGGCAGGAAGATCACTTGAGCCCCAGGAGTTCAAGGCCAGTCTGGGCAACACATCAAGAATCCATCTCAGGGGCTGGAGGGACGGTTTAGCGGTTAAGGCATTTGCCTGCAAAGCCAAAGGACCTGGGTTCAATTCCCCCAGGATCCACGTTAGCCAGATGCACAAGGGGGCACATGCATCTGGAGTTCGTTTGCAGTAGTTGGATGCCCTGGTGCACCCATTCTCTTTCTCTCTCTCTCCCTCTCCTCTCTCTCTGCCACTTTCTCTCTCTCTCTGTTGCTAATAAATAAATAATTAAAAAAAAAAAAAGAAGAATCCATCTCAGTCCCAGTGGCGTGGTGGCTCATACCTTTAATCCCAGCATTTAGGAGGCAGAAGTAAGAGGATCACTGTGAGTTCAAGGCCACCGTGAGACTACATAGTGAGTTCTAGGTCAGCCTGGGCTAGAGTGAGACCCTACCTTGAAAAACCAAAAAAAAAATTTTTTTTAATTAAAAAAAAAAAAAAAAAGCCAGGTGCTTTGGTGTGTGTCTTTAATCCCAGCACTCAGGAGGCAGAGGTAGGAGGATCACTGAGTTCAAGGCCACCTTTAGACTACATAGTGAATTCTGGGTCAGACTAGGCTACAGAGAGATCCTACCTCAAAAAAAAGAAAGAAAGGGGCTGGAGAGATGGCTTAGTGGTTAAGGCGTTTGCCTGCAAAGCCAAAGGATCCCAGTTCAATTCTCCAGGACCCACGTAAGCCAGATGCACAAGGGGCACATGCATCTGGAGTTCATTTGCCATGGTAGAGGCCCTGGCATGCCCATTCTCTCTCTGTCTGCCTCTCTTCTATCTCTCTCTCTCTCTCTCTCTCTGCTTGCAAATAAATAAAAATAAATAAAAAATTAAAAAAAGAAAGAAAGAAATCAAAAACAGAATCCATCTCAAAACAAAACAATAAACCAGGATGAAGCAACATCAAAATCATTTGATCACTAGAAAATAAACAGAAAAGGGACTAGAACCATCTGATTCCCACTCCTCTCTTTAATGAAGAGAGCCAAACCTGGGACTTGGGAAGAAACTTGAGAAAGGTGAGACAAAATCCTTCCCATTCCCTTTGGTAAACAGTGCTGGATGTCAAACTCAGGGTCTTGTGCAAGCTAGAAAGCACCGTACTACTGAGCTACATCTCCTGCTCAAGAAAGCCATTTAAAACCACATGTGTTACTTCCAAAGTACAGATTTCAAGATTATCCTACACGTCTACTATCTAAGAATGAGAACCCACCCTGCCCTGTGTCTCTCCTTGACCTGAGTGAGCAGTATGCACATGAAGCAATCCCTGTTAACTTGAAGACCAGTGAATGGAAGATCATTAATGTTGAGCTGCTGTTGCTTAACCAGAAAGCAAAGCTGAACTCTATACCTTTTTCATGTTTGGCCAATTGTGGGAAGAATATTTGTCACAAATAGGGAGGCTTAGATAAGATAGTCTAGTCTATAGACGAAAAAGGGATTTTTCTTTTTCGAGGTCGGGGTCTCACTCTAGCCCAGGCTGACCTGGAATTTTCTATGTAGTCTCAGAGTGGCCTTGAACTTATGATGATCCTCCTACCTCAGCCTCCCAAATGCTAGGATTAAAAGCTTGTACTTTTTGTTTTGTTTTGTTTTTTGGAGGTAAGGTTTCACTCTAGCCCAGGTGGACCTGGAAATGCTATGAAGTCTCAGGGTTACCTCGAACTCATGGCGACTCTCTTACTTCTGCCTGCCACCCTGCTGGGATTAAAGGTATATGCCACCACGGCTGACTCTTTTTTTTTTTTTTTTTTTTTTTTTTTTTACTTTAGATTTTTACTTAATTAATTAATTTTTTATTTATTTGAGAGAGAGAGAGAGAATATGGGTGCACCAGGGCCTCCAGCCACTGCAAACGAACTCCAGACACATGCGCCACCTTGTGCATCTGGCTTAAGTGGGTCCTAGGGAATCAGGTCCTTTGGCTTTGCAGGCAGACACATTAACCACTAAGCCATCTCTCCAGCCCTTGGTTTGGGTTTGTTTGTTTGTTTGTTTGTGAGCAACAGATAGGGAGAGAGAGAGGGAGAATGGGCACACCAGGGCCTCCAGCCACTGCAAACAAACTCCCAGATGCATGCACCACCTTGTGCATTGGACTTACGTGGGTCCTGGGGAATCAAGCCTCAAACTGGGGTCCTTAGGCTTCATAGGCAAGCACTTAACCGCTAAGCCATCTCTCCAGTCCCTTTGGTTTGGTTTTTGAAACAAGATCTCATGTAACTAAGCTGGTCTTGAACTATATGTAATTGAGAATGGCCTGGAACTTGCTGTATAGAGACCAGGTTGGCCTTGAACTTGTGTGGCTATCCTGCTTCAGCCTCCCAAATTGTGGGATGAGAGGTGTGAGCTGTTTGTCGGCTAAGAAAGAGCTTTTGTCATTGAAAGAGGGGATAGGTATCACGGGGAGAAATGTAATGACTCATGAAGAAAAGAACTATTTGTAGATTGGGTTGAGTGTATTTTTTAAATCGATTGTGCTATAGTGCTGTAAATTACTTCTTGGAACAAAGTCATGGTCATGGAGCTAACTTGAAAATAATTTGAAAAATGAGAAGATATTTGAAACTGGGCATGGCGGTGTCTAGCACTTGGGAGGCTAAGACTGCAGGAGGGAGAATTCAAGGCCAGCTTGGGTTGTATATAGAGACTATCTTCAAAAACTGGCATTTGGAAAGATGGACCAAAGTAATAATACACCAGAGTCCATCTGATGTGAAATTTGGGTACATAAATTCCTTTGATGTTCAGAGCACAGAGCATTAATTTAATTGTTGAAATCTCCCAGAAACCACAGAGGAATGAAACAAACAAATATTATGCTGGTATTCACTTTTGGTCTAGCTAAATCCAGTTGTGGGATGAAATCTGTGAACAAAACTATGTAGGACTAGTCTCAGACACAAAGGCTACACAGACTTTGTTTTGAAGCATTTCCTACTAGAAACCCTGAAATGCAGTCTTGAAAGGGCCACTGGTAACCATAGCCACCCAGATTATTTTTCAGCCTTCTACTCAATGTGAGATTGTCCATCCTTCAGGGATGGTCATCCAACCAGTTCCTTTATGGACCTATCATGATAGCTCTCTGTTACCTGAAACCAGTGGCCTGGTATCTGCTACTCCTGTGATAAAAGTATGCTTTCATGGGGAGCAGAAAGGTGATCCAGGGGCCCTTTAAGAAACTGAAGATTATGAGCTGGGAGGTAGAGGTAGGAGGATCGCTGTGAGTTCAAGGCTAGCCCGAGATTACATAGTGAATTCCATGTCAGCTTGGGCGTGGTGGCGCACGCCTTTAATCCCAGCACGCGGGAGGCAAAGGTAGGAGGATCGCCGAGAGTTCGAGGCCACCCTGAGACTACATAGTTAATTCCAGGTCAGCCTGGACCAGAGTGAGACCCTACCTCAAAAAACCAAAAAACAAACAAACAAACAAAAAAACAAAAAAACAACAACAATAAGGCTGAGACAAGAAGGTTACAAGTTTGAAGCCAGCTTGGGCTACATAGCAAGACACCTCCCCCCACCCCGCAAAAATCTGAAATTTTGTTATTTGTATAATTGCTGCTGCTGCTGCTGCTGCTGATGTTGCTGCTAAAAGCAGTAGGTGTTACCATGTGCATCTCACATGACATGCCTGCCACGTTTTTATGACTTCCTGGGCTGACACCCTGTCCTGTGGTAGTTACTAGCACAGCCTTTGCTAAAATGCAACCAGGCAAAAGAAGCCAGTCGAGAAGGGCATGCATTTTATGATCCGTCTATATAAAGCCAGAAGAGGAATGTCTGTAGAGATGGAAAGTCAATTCGTGGTGGCCTAAAGGAGAAGGAAAGAAGGGAGGAATGATAGAAATGAGGTAAGGTAGGGCAGTGGGCTGCTTCTCCTTCCTCCCCCCAGGTAAGGTCTCACTGTAGCCCAGGCTGGCCTTGCTCACAGAAATCCTCCTGAGTCTGCCTCTCAAGTGCTGGGATTAAAGACATGCCAGTATTGGGCTGCTTTTTGACATGATAAAAATGTTTTCAAGTTGACCATACTGAGACAGAGTCTCATTTGCCCAGGTGATCCTGATCCTCCTGCCTCCGTATCCTACCTTAGCCTCCTGAGTAGGTAGGACTATGGGTCTGTGCCACCAAATTTGACTGACTTTCTTTCCTTCCCTCTTTCCTTTCATTTTATTTATTTTTTTCTTTCTTTCAAAGACAGGTCTCATTCTAGCCCAAGCTGACCTTGAATTCATGGTGATCCTACCTCAGCCTCTTGAGTGCTGGGATTAAAGGAATGCACCATCATGCCTGGCTGACTTTATTATATCTTTATTATTTGTTGGGGGCATCTACAGGGTCTCACACTGTAGCCCATGCTGGCCTTGAGCTTATGGCCATCCTCTTGCCTCAGCCTCTTGAGTATTAAGATTATGGGTATGAGCTACCACATCAGGCTCAAATTAATAAATCTATGAAGAGCTTAGTGCAGTATCTGATGCACCAGGCGTTCAGTACCTAGTAACTTTTCTCCCCATTGATTCTTTGAAAACAAGATGAACAGAATTGGTTAGAATCATCTGCCTTCTGCTCCCTTAGGCTTAGGTGAAGAGTGAGAAGCAAGGGACAGTAAAGGATGGAGGTGTCTGTCCTAGGTAAAGGCAAGAGCACAGTGACACCTGCAAAGTCGAGCAGTTTGGAGGGGTGTAGGTTGTGGGAAGTTGAGACGGGGAAAATTAAAACAAGGAAAGCACCTGAAGTACAAGTCCATCTGTTTACACATGTGGATGTTTGGTCAAGTGTTTAGGACAGAAGCAGACCCTTAGCAGCCTTGACTTGACAAGCCTGTCACCATCTCATAAGCCATGGATCATCTGCAGTTCTGAGGGAAGATGGAAGCTTCAAGAAGAGTTTAGTAAGCTGGGCATGGTGGCACACGCCTTTAATCCCAGCACTCGGGAGGCAGAGGTAGGAGGATCGCCTTGAGTTCAAGGCCACCCTGAGACTACATAGTGAATTCCAGGTCAGCCTGGGCCAGAGTGAGACCCTACCTCAAAAAAACAAAATAAATAAATAAATAAATAAATAAATAAATAAATAAATAAATAAATAAAGGAGCTTAGTTAAAACCTTTTTTTACTTTATATATATTTGTTTGCTTATTTATTTATTTGAGAGAGAAAAAAAGGTAGATAGAACGGATACATCAGGCTTCCAGTCACTGCAAACTAATGCGAGATGCATGTGCCACCTTATACATCTGGCTTTACGTGGGCATTGGGGAATCCAACCTGGGTCTTTTGGCTTTGCCAGCAAGTGCCTTAACCACTAAGCCATCTCTCCAGCCCTGTTTTATTATTTTGCAGAACAGGGTTGAAGTCCACAGGTTGGCTTCATTGAAGACCATGCCAGTAACTGGACGTAGGATTTTGATTCTGCCCCACACAGTCTTTCTTTTATGGTCTGCTTGCCCATAAAACTTTACAATGTTGCACTAGGTGTAATGGCTTATGCCTATGACTACAGGCAGCACTTGGGAGTATAGCAGGTTTGAGGCCAACCTGAGCTACAGAGCAAGACACTACCTCAAAACAAAACAAACAAAAGAACACAAATGAAAATTTCACAGTTTGCTTTCAGTTCATAACACTGTTAGATGTTCATAATATAGCTCAGCATCTCAAGGCTCTTGGTATTCAGGAAGCATGTCCCAAAATGGACCTAAATGACCCAATGCAGTGCCTGAAAAAAGGCATTGTCGCCGTGCGTGGTGGCGCACCTTTAATGAGAGGTAGGAGGATCCCCACCCTGAACTAATTCCAGGTCAGCCTGGAGTGAAACCTACCTCGAAAAAAAAAAAAAAAAAAAAAAAAAAAGGCATTGTCTTATACTGGGTATGGTGGCACACGCCTTTAATCCCAGCATTTGGGAGGTAGAGGTAGAAGGATTTCTGTGAGTTCAAGGCCGCCCTGAGACTACATAGTGAATGCCAGGTCAGCCTGGGCTAGAGTGAGACCCTACCTCAAAAACAAAACAAAGATAACATCTTTAAGATTCGTCTCCTCCTGACATGAACCAACTGGGCGATTTATGACCCCACAGAGATTACCAATACCCCACAAGACCTGTACAGTTCTGAGCCCATCAACATTTTACATGGAGGATGGAGTCAGACAAAAGGAAAAGACCACAAAACAGGAAGGACTACCTTGAAAGAGGAGAGTCCTCTGTGGAATGGGGGCAGGGTGAAAAGGGACAAAAGAGCGTACCATGAAGGGAGCACAACCAAATCATGTTTGCATGTAAAGTTCTCAATAAAAAGATGCCTTTCCTTTAATGTAAATAAATAAGTGAATTAGATAGGTGCTCCCTGTCTGCTTCACATTCTTGACTGGGTTTCAGGAAGTAGGAGGTGAGTCATGGCTCCTCTACAGGGGCAGTGAGGAAGTGAGATGGCCTCTGTCCTTGTTCTTCAGGTGCCTGAAGCCTTCCACATTGTGCTATCCACCCCTTCGCCTACTATTTCACTCCAGCTCCCCATTCCCACTAGAGGTGGAGCTCATAACAAAACAACAAAAACTACCTGTGTGCTTGAGAAAATTCAGAAACCATTGAAATGTTAGTGGTGGGGAAAAAGTGTGTGTGGGGAGAGGGAGATTTACTTTTTAAAAATTTTTATGTATTTATTTTTTAGAGAGAAAGAAAAAGAGACAGATAGAGAGAATGGGTATGCCAGGACCTCCAACCACTGCAGAGAACTCCAGACACCATGTGCTACCTTGTGCATCTGGCTTTATGTGGGTACTGGGGAACCTGGATCATTAGGTTTCACAGGCAAGTGCCTTAACCAGTAAGCCATTTCACCACCCCCAGGTTTACTTTTTGTTTTTGTGCCTTTCTGGGTGTCAAACCCTGGACCTTGCTCATGCCAGACAAGTGCTCTACCACTGAGCTGCACTCCGAACAAATTGTCTACCAAACCTTCTGTTCCAGTGTGTGACACAGATGAATCATCCCACTGGTTAAAACTAGCAACAGTGGTCACCTTAACTAATCCTACTGACCCTTTGCCCATCCCCAAATGCCTAAACCTGCTGTTGCCATGTTTGTATGTATGTGTGTATGTGACAAGGTCTCACTATGTAGTCCGTGCTGGGATTATACGTGTGCATAGTCATGTCTACCGGTTAATACCTTTAGAGATGGGGTTTGAACCTATAGGATGTTAGGATGCTTTCAAGGTGTAGTGTTCAGTCTCCTAACTTAGTAAATAGTTTTATTTCTTTAGTGTTTGTGTATGTGTGTGAATGTGGGCACACACGCACCATGGTGTGCATGTGGAGGTCAGTGTCATTCCTCACCTACCTTTTAGTTTGTTGTTGTTTGTTTGTTTGATTGTTTTGAGGTGGGTCTCACTCTAGCTCAGGCTGACCTGGAATTCACTATGTAGTCTCAGGGTGGCCTCGAACTCCTGGCGATCCTCCTACCTCTGCCTCCCAGTGCTGGGATTAAAGGTGTGCCCAGCTGTCACCTACCTTTTTGAGGCAGGGTTTCTTATTCATTACTTTGTTTACAAGTTCTTGGGAACTTCTCCTGTCTCTACCTCCCTTCTCACTGCAGTTGCACTGGGATACAGAAGCCTGACATAGCTTCCAGCTTTTATGTAAGGTCTGGGGATCCAAACTCAGGTACTCAGAGTTGTGTGACAAGTGCTTTATCTGCTGAGCCATCTCCCCAGTCCTCTTACTTTAAAAAAATTTTTTTGTTTTCTTTTGTTTTTTGTTTTGTTTTGTTTTTCGAGGTAGGATCTCACTCTACCCCAGGCTGGCCTGGAATTCACTATGTAATCTCAGGCTGGCCTTGAACTGACGGTGATCCTCCTACCTCTGCCTCCCGAGTGCTGGGATTGAAGTGTGTGTACCACCACGCCTGTGTAAAAATTTTATTTTATTTGAGAGAGAGAAAGAGGTAAAGAAAGAGAGAGAATGGGCGCACCAGGGTCTTGAGCTACTGCAAACGAGCCCAGATTCATGTGCCACTTAGCCGCTAACTTCATCTCTCGGTTTTTGAAACAAGATCTCATGTAACTAAGCTGGTCTTGAACTATATGTAATTGAGAATGGCCTGGAACTTGCTGTATAGAGACCAGGTTGGCCTTGAACTTGTGTGGCTATCCTGCTTCAGCCTCCCAAATTGTGGGATGAGAGGTGTGAGCTGTTTGTCGGCTAAGAAAAGAGCTTTTGTCATTGAAAGAGGGGATAGGTATCACGGGAGAAATGTAATGACTCATGAAGAAAAGAACTATTTGTAGATTGGGTTAGTGTATTTTTAAAATCCCGATTGTGCTATAGTGCTGTAAATTACTTCTTGGAACAAAGTCATGGTCATGGAGCTAACTTGAAAATAATTTGAAAAATGAGAAGATATTTGAAACTGGGCATGGTAGTGTCTAGCACTTGGGAGGCTAAGACTGCAGGAGGGAGAATTCAAGGCCAGCTTGGGTTGTATATAGAGACTATCTTCAAAAACTGGCATTTGGAAAGATGGACCAAAGTAATAATACACCAGAGTCCATCTGATGTGAAATTTGGGTACATAAATTCCTTTGATGTTCAGAGCACAGAGCATTACTTTAATTGTTGAAATCTCCCAGAAACCACAGAGGAATGAAACAAACAAATATTATGCTGGTATTCACTTTTGGTCTAGCTAAATCAGTTGTGGGATGAAATCTGTGAACAAAACTATGTAGGACTAGTCTCAGACACAAAGGCTACACAGACTTTGTTTTGAAGCATTCCTACTAGAAACCCTGAAATGCAGTCTTGAAAGGGCCACTGGTAACCATAGCCACCCAGATTATTTTTCAGCCTTCTACTCAATGTGAGATTGTCCATCCTTCAGGGATGGTCATCCAACCAGTTCCTTTATGGACCTATCATGATAGCTCTCTGTTACCTGAAACCAGTGGCCTGGTATCTGCTACTCCTGTGATAAAAGTATGCTTTCATGGGGAGCAGAAAGGTGATCCAGGGGCCCTTTAAGAAACTGAAGATTATGAGCTGGGAGGTAGAGGTAGGAGGATCGCTGTGAGTTCAAGGCTAGCCCGAGATTACATAGTGAATTCCATGTCAGCTTGGGCGTGGTGGTATGCGCCTTTAATCCCGCACGCGGGAGGCAAAGGTAGGAGGATCGCCGAGAGTTCGAGGCCACCCTGAGACTACATAGTTAATTCCAGGTCAGCCTGGACCAGAGTGAGACCCTACCTCGAAAAACCAAAAAACAAACAAACAAACAAAAAAACAAAAAAACAAAAAAACAACAACAATAAGGCTGAGACAAGAAGGTTACAAGTTTGAAGCCAGCTTGGGCTGCATAGCAAGACACCTCCCCACCCCGCAAAAATCTGAAATTTTGTTATTTGTATAATTGCTGCTGCTGCACAGTGTTTGCTGCTAAAAGCAGTAGGTGTTACCATGTGCATCTCACATGACATGCCTGCCACGTTTTATGACTTCCTGGGCTGACACCCTGTCCTGTGGTAGTTACTAGCACAGCCTTTATAAAAATGCAACCAGGCAAAAGAAGCCAGTCGAGAAGGGCATGCACATGATCTGTCTATATAAAGCCAGAAGAGGAATGTCTGTAGAGATGGAAGTCAATTCGGTAATTGGTCTAAAGGAGAAGGAAAGAAGGAGGAATGATAGAAATGAGGTAAGGTAGGGCAGTGGGCTGCTTCTCCTTCCTCCCCAGGTAAGGTCTCACTGTAGCCCAGGCTGGCCTTGCTCACAGAAATCCTCCTGAGTCTGCCTCTCCAAGTGCTGGGATTAAAGACATGCCAGTATTGGGCTGCTTTTTGACATGATAAAATGTTTTCAAGTTGACCATACTGAGACAGAGTCTCATTTGCCCAGGTGATCCTCCTGCCTCCGTATCCTACCTTAGCCTCCTGAGTAGGTAGGACTATGAGTCTGTGCCACCAAATCTGACTGACTTTCTTTCCTTCCCTCTTTCCTTTCATTTTATTTATTTTTTCTTTTCTTTCAAAGACAGGTCTCATTCTAGCCAAGCTGACCTTGAATTCATGGTGATCCTACCTCAGCCTCTTGAGTGCTGGGATTAAAGGAATGCACCATCATGCCTGGCTGACTTTATTATATCTTTATTATTTGTTGGGGCATCTACAGGGTCTCTGCTGTGGCCCATGCTGGCCTTGAGCTTATGGCCATCCTCTTGCCTCAGCCTCTTGAGTATTAAGATTATGGGTATGAGCTACCACATCAGGCTCAAATTAATAAATCTATGAAGAGCTTAGTGCAGTATCTGATGCACCAGCGTTCAGTACCTAGTAACTTTTCTCCCCATTGATTCTTTGAAAACAAGATGAACAGAATTGGTTAGAATCATCTGCCTTCTCCCTTGAAGCAGGTGAGAGTGAGAAGCAAGGGACAGTAAAGGATGGAGGTGTCTGTCCTAGGTAAAGGCAAGAGCACAGTGACACCTGCAAAGTCGAGCAGTTTGGAGGGGTGTGAGGTTGTGGGAGAGATTGAGGCGGGGAAAATTAAAACAAGGAAAGCACCTGAAGTACAAGTCCATCTGTTTACACACATGTGGATGTTTGGTCAAGTGTTTAGGACAGAAGCAGACCCTTAGCAGCCTTGACTTGACAAGCCTGTCACCATCTCATAAGCCATGGATCATCTGCAGTTCTGAGGAAGATGGAAGCTTCAAGAAGAGTTTAGTAAGCTGGGCATGGTGGCGCACGCCTTTAATCCCAGCACTCGGGAGGCGAACAGAGGTAGGAGGATCGCCTTGAGTTCAAGGCCACCCTGAGACTACATAGTGAATTCCAGGTCAGCCTGGGCCAGAGTGAGACCCTACCTCAAAAAACAAAATAAATAAATAAATAAATAAATAAATAAATAAATAAATAAATAAATAAATAAAGGAGCTTAGTTAAAACCTTTTTACTTTATATATATTTGTTTGCTTATTTATTTATTTGAGAGAGAAAAAAGGTAGATAGAACGGATACATCAGGCTTCCAGTCACTGCAAATAATGAGATGCATGTGCCACCTTATACATCTGGCTTTACGTGGGCATTGGGGAATCCAACCTGGGTCTTTTGGCTTTGCCAGCAAGTGCCTTAACCACTAAGCCATCTCTCCAGCCCTGTTTTATTGTTTGCAGAACAGGGTTGAAGTCCACAGAGTTAGCTAAGTATGAGAGATGTGCCAGTAACTGGGCGTAGGATTTTGATTCTGCCCCACACAGTCTTTCTTTTATGGTCTGCTTGCCCATAAAACTTTACAATGTTGCACTAGGTGTAATGGCTTATGCCTATGACTACAGGCAGCACTTGGGAGTATAGCAGGTTTGAGGCCAACCTGAGCTACAGAGCAAGACACTACCTCAAAACAAAACAAACAAAAGAACACAAATGAAAATTTCACAGTTTGCTTTCAGTTCATAACACTGTTAGATGTTCATAATATAGCTCAGCATCTCAAGGCTCTTGGTATTCAGGAAGCATGTCCCAAAATGTGGGACCTAAATGACTAATGCAGTGCCTGAAAAAGGCATTGGCGGGCGTGAGTGGCGTACGCTAATCCCAGCACTCGGGAGGCAGAGGTAGGAGGATCGCCGAGAGTTCGAGGCCACCCTGAGACTAATTCCAGGTCAGCCTGGATCAAGTGAAACCTACCTCGCCAAAAAAAAAAAAAAAAAAAAAAAAAAGGCATTGTCTTATACTGGGTATGGTAGCTGCATGCTAATCCCAGCATTTGGGAGGTAGAGGTAGAAGGATTTCTGTGAGTTCAAGGCCACCTTTAGACTACATAGTGAATGCCAGGTCAGCCTGGGCTAGAGTGAGACCCTACCTCAAAAAACAAAACAAAGATATCATCTTTAAGATTCGTCTCCTCTGACATGAACCAACTGGCGCATTTATGACCCCACAGAGATTACCAATACCCCACAAGACCTGTACAGTTCTGAGCCCATCAACATTTTACATGGAGGATGGAGTCAGACAAAAGGAAAAGACCACAAAACAGGAAGGACTACCTTGAAAGAGGAGAGTCCTCTGTGGAATGGGGGCAGGGTGAAAAGGGACAAGAGCGTACCATGAAGGAGCACAACCAAATCATGTTTGCATGTAAAGTTCTCAATAAAAAATTTTTCCTTTAGTAACAAATAAATAAGTGAATTAGATAGGTGCTCCTGTCTGCTTCACATTCTTGACTGGGTTTCCAGGAAGTAGGGAGGTGAGTCATGGCTCCTCTACAGGGGCAGTGAGGAAGTGAGATGGCCTCTGTCCTTGTTCTTCCAGGTGCCTGAAGCCTTCCACATTGTGCTATCCACCCCCTTAGCCTACTATTTCCTCCAGCTCCCCATTCCCACTAGAGGTGGAGCTCATAACAAAACAACAAAAACTACCTGTGTGCTTGAGAAAATTCAGAAACCATTGAAATGTTAGTGGTGGGGAAAAGTGTGTGTGGGGAGAGGAGATTTACTTTTTAAAAATTTTAGAATCAGGTCCTTTGGCTTTGCAGGCAGACACATTAACCACTAAGCCATCTCTCCAGCCCTTGGTTTGGGTTTGTTTGTTTGTTTGTTTGTGAGCAACAGATAGGGAGAGAGAGAGGGAGAATGGGCACACCAGGGCCTCCAGCCACTGCAAACAAACTCCCAGATGCATGCACCACCTTGTGCATTGGACTTACGTGGGTCCTGGGGAATCAAGCCTCAAACTGGGGTCCTTAGGCTTCATAGGCAAGCACTTAACCGCTAAGCCATCTCTCCAGTCCCTTTGGTTTGGTTTTGAAACAAGATCTCATGTAACTAAGCTGGTCTTGAACTATATGTAATTGAGAATGGCCTGAACTTGCTGTATAGAGACCAGGTTGGCCTTGAACTTGTGTGGCTATCCTGCTTCAGCCTCCCAAATTGTGGGATGAGAGGTGTGAGCTGTTTGTCGGCTAAGAAAGAGCTTTTGTCATTGAAAGAGGGGATAGGTATCACGGGGAGAAATGTAATGACTCATGAAGAAAAGAACTATTTGTAGATTGGGTTGAGTGTATTTTTTAAATCGATTGTGCTATAGTGCTGTAAATTACTTCTTGGAACAAAGTCATGGTCATGGAGCTAACTTGAAAATAATTTGAAAAATGAGAAGATATTTGAAACTGGGCATGGCGGTGTCTAGCACTTGGGAGGCTAAGACTGCAGGAGGGAGAATTCAAGGCCAGCTTGGGTTGTATATAGAGACTATCTTCAAAAACTGGCATTTGGAAAGATGGACCAAAGTAATAATACACCAGAGTCCATCTGATGTGAAATTTGGGTACATAAATTCCTTTGATGTTCAGAGCACAGAGCATTAATTTAATTGTTGAAATCTCCCAGAAACCACAGAGGAATGAAACAAACAAATATTATGCTGGTATTCACTTTTGGTCTAGCTAAATCCAGTTGTGGGATGAAATCTGTGAACAAAACTATGTAGGACTAGTCTCAGACACAAAGGCTACACAGACTTTGTTTTGAAGCATTTCCTACTAGAAACCCTGAAATGCAGTCTTGAAAGGGCCACTGGTAACCATAGCCACCCAGATTATTTTTCAGCCTTCTACTCAATGTGAGATTGTCCATCCTTCAGGGATGGTCATCCAACCAGTTCCTTTATGGACCTATCATGATAGCTCTCTGTTACCTGAAACCAGTGGCCTGGTATCTGCTACTCCTGTGATAAAAGTATGCTTTCATGGGGAGCAGAAAGGTGATCCAGGGGCCCTTTAAGAAACTGAAGATTATGAGCTGGGAGGTAGAGGTAGGAGGATCGCTGTGAGTTCAAGGCTAGCCCGAGATTACATAGTGAATTCCATGTCAGCTTGGGCGTGGTGGCGCACGCCTTTAATCCCAGCACGCGGGAGGCAAAGGTAGGAGGATCGCCGAGAGTTCGAGGCCACCCTGAGACTACATAGTTAATTCCAGGTCAGCCTGGACCAGAGTGAGACCCTACCTCGAAAAACCAAAAAACAAACAAACAAACAAAAAAACAAAAAAACAAAAAAACAACAACAATAAGGCTGAGACAAGAAGGTTACAAGTTTGAAGCCAGCTTGGGCTACATAGCAAGACACCTCCCCCCACCCCGCAAAAATCTGAAATTTTGTTATTTGTATAATTGCTGCTGCTGCTGATGTTGCTGCTAAAAGCAGTAGGTGTTACCATGTGCATCTCACATGACATGCCTGCCACGTTTTTATAACTTCCTGGGCTGACACCCTGTCCTGTGGTAGTTACTAGCACAGCCTTTGCTAAAATGCAACCAGGCAAAAGAAGCCAGTCGAGAAGGGCATGCATTTTATGATCTGTCTATATAAAGCCAGAAGAGGAATGTCTGTAGAGATGGAAAGTCAATTCGTGGTGGTCTAAAGGAGAAGGAAAGAAGGGAGGAATGATAGAAATGAGGTAAGGTAGGGCAGTGGGCTGCTTCTCCTTCCTCCCCCCAGGTAAGGTCTCACTGTAGCCCAGGCTGGCCTTGCTCACAGAAATCCTCCTGAGTCTGCCTCTCAAGTGCTGGGATTAAAGACATGCCAGTATTGGGCTGCTTTTTGACATGATAAAAATGTTTTCAAGTTGACCATACTGAGACAGAGTCTCATTTGCCCAGGTGATCCTCCTGCCTCCGTATCCTACCTTAGCCTCCTGAGTAGGTAGGACTATGGGTCTGTGCCACCAAATTTGACTGACTTTCTTTCCTTCCCTCTTTCCTTTCATTTTATTTATTTTTTTTCTTTTCTTTCAAAGACAGGTCTCATTCTAGCCCAAGCTGACCTTGAATTCATGGTGATCCTACCTCAGCCTCTTGAGTGCTGGGATTAAAGGAATGCACCATCATGCCTGGCTGACTTTATTATATCTTTATTATTTGTTGGGGGGGGGCATCTACAGGGTCTCACACTGTAGCCCATGCTGGCCTTGAGCTTATGGCCATCCTCTTGCCTCAGCCTCTTGAGTATTAAGATTATGGGTATGAGCTACCACATCAGGCTCAAATTAATAAATCTATGAAGAGCTTAGTGCAGTATCTGATGCACCAGGCGTTCAGTACCTAGTAACTTTTCTCCCCATTGATTCTTTGAAAACAAGATGAACAGAATTGGTTAGAATCATCTGCCTTCTGCTCCCTTAGGCTTAGGTGAAGAGTGAGAAGCAAGGGACAGTAAAGGATGGAGGTGTCTGTTCTAGGTAAAGGCAAGAGCACAGTGACACCTGCAAAGTCGAGCAGTTTGGAGGGGTGTAGGTTGTGGGAAGTTGAGACGGGGAAAATTAAAACAAGGAAAGCACCTGAAGTACAAGTCCATCTGTTTACACATGTGGATGTTTGGTCAAGTGTTTAGGACAGAAGCAGACCCTTAGCAGCCTTGACTTGACAAGCCTGTCACCATCTCATAAGCCATGGATCATCTGCAGTTCTGAGGGAAGATGGAAGCTTCAAGAAGAGTTTAGTAAGCTGGGCATGGTGGCACACGCCTTTAATCCCAGCACTCGGGAGGCAGAGGTAGGAGGATCGCTTGAGTTCAAGGCCACCCTGAGACTACATAGTGAATTCCAGGTCAGCCTGGGCCAGAGTGAGACCCTACCTCAAAAAACAAAATAAATAAATAAATAAATAAATAAATAAATAAATAAATAAATAAATAAAAGAGCTTAGTTAAAACCTTTTTTTACTTTATATATATTTGTTTGCTTATTTATTTATTTGAGAGAGAAAAAAAGGTAGATAGAACGGATACATCAGGCTTCCAGTCACTGCAAACTAATGCGAGATGCATGTGCCACCTTATACATCTGGCTTTACGTGGGCATTGGGGAATCCAACCTGGGTCTTTTGGCTTTGCCAGCAAGTGCCTTAACCACTAAGCCATCTCTCCAGCCCTGTTTTATTATTTTGCAGAACAGGGTTGAAGTCCACAGGTTGGCTTCATTGAAGACCATGCCAGTAACTGGACGTAGGATTTTGATTCTGCCCCACACAGTCTCCTTTCTTTTATGGTCTGCTTGCCCATAAAACTTTACAATGTTGCACTAGGTGTAATGGCTTATGCCTATGACTACAGGCAGCACTTGGGAGTATAGCAGGTTTGAGGCCAACCTGAGCTACAGAGCAAGACACTACCTCAAAACAAAACAAACAAAAGAACACAAATGAAAATTTCACAGTTTGCTTTCAGTTCATAACACTGTTAGATGTTCATAATATAGCTCAGCATCTCAAGGCTCTTGGTATTCAGGAAGCATGTCCCAAAATGTGGGACCTAAATGACCCAATGCAGTGCCTGAAAAAGGCCCAATGCCCAGCACTGCCAGAGGTGGAAAAAGAGTTCGAGGCCACCCTGAGACTAATTCCAGGTCAGCCTGGATCAGAGTGAAACCCTATAAAAAAAAAAAAAAAAAAAAAAAAAAAGGCATTGTCTTATACTGGGTATGGTGGCACACGCCTTTAATCCCAGCATTTGGGAGGTAGAGGTAGAAGGATTTCTGTGAGTTCAAGGCCGCCCTGAGACTACATAGTGAATGCCAGGTCAGCCTGGGCTAGAGTGAGACCCTACCTCAAAAAACAAAACAAAGATAACATCTTTAAGATTCGTCTCCTCCTGACATGAACCAACTGGCGCATTTATGACCCCACAGAGATTACCAATACCCCACAAGACCTGTACAGTTCTGAGCCCATCAACATTTTACATGGAGGATGGAGTCAGACAAAAGGAAAAGACCACAAAACAGGAAGGACTACCTTGAAAGAGGAGAGTCCTCTGTGGAATGGGGGCAGGGTGAAAAGGGACAAAAGAGCGTACCATGAAGGGAGCACAACCAAATCATGTTTGCATGTAAAGTTCTCAATAAAAAGATGCCTTTCCTTTAATGTAAATAAATAAGTGAATTAGATAGGTGCTCCCTGTCTGCTTCACATTCTTGACTGGGTTTCCAGGAAGTAGGAGGTGAGTCATGGCTCCTCTACAGGGGCAGTGAGGAAGTGAGATGGCCTCTGTCCTTGTTCTTCGGGTGCCTGAAGCCTTCCACATTGTGCTATCCACCCCTTCGCCTACTATTTCACTCCAGCTCCCCATTCCCACTAGAGGTGGAGCTCATAACAAAACAACAAAAACTACCTGTGTGCTTGAGAAAATTCAGAAACCATTGAAATGTTAGTGGTGGGGAAAAAAGTGTGTGTGGGGAGAGGGAGATTTACTTTTTAAAAATTTTTATGTATTTATTTTTTTAGAGAGAAAGAAAAAGAGACAGATAGAGAGAATGGGTATGCCAGGACCTCCAACCACTGCAGAGAACTCCAGACACCATGTGCTACCTTGTGCATCTGGCTTTATGTGGGTACTGGGGAACCTGGATCATTAGGTTTCACAGGCAAGTGCCTTAACCACTAAGCCATTTCACCACCCCCAGGTTTACTTTTTGTTTTTGTGCCTTTCTGGGTGTCAAACCCTGGACCTTGCTCATGCCAGACAAGTGCTCTACCACTGAGCTGCACTCCGGAACAAATTGTCTACCAAACCTTCTGTTCCAGTGTGTGACACAGATGAATCATCCCACTGGTTAAAACTAGCAACAGTGGTCACCTTAACCAATCCTACTGACCCTTTGCCCATCCCCAAATGCCTAAACCTGCTGTTGCCATGTTTGTATGTATGTGTGTATGTGACAAGGTCTCACTATGTAGTCCGTGCTGGGATTATAAGTGTGCATAGTCATGTCTACCGGTTAATACCTTTAGAGATGGGGTTTGAACCTATAGGATGTTAGGATGCTTTCAAGGTGTAGTGTTCAGTCTCCTAACTTAGTAAATAGTTTTGTTTATTTAGTGTTTGTGTATGTGTGTGAATGTGGGCACACACGCACCATGGTGTGCATGTGGAGGTCAGTGTCATTCCTCACCTACCTTTTAGTTTGTTGTTGTTGTTTGTTTGTTTGATTGTTTTGAGGTGGGTCTCACTCTAGCTCAGGCTGACCTGGAATTCACTATGTAGTCTCAGGGTGGCCTCGAACTCCTGGCGATCCTCCTACCTCTGCCTCCCAGTGCTGGGATTAAAGGTGTGCCCAGCTGTCACCTACCTTTTTGAGGCAGGGTTTCTTATTCATTACTTTGTTTACAAGTTCTTGGGAACTTCTCCTGTCTCTACCTCCCTTCTCACTGCAGTTGCACTGGGATACAGAAGCCTGACATAGCTTCCAGCTTTTATGTAAGGTCTGGGGATCCAAACTCAGGTACTCAGAGTTGTGTGACAAGTGCTTTATCTGCTGAGCCATCTCCCCAGTCCTCTTACTTTAAAAAAATTTTTTTGTTTTCTTTTGTTTTTTGTTTTCTTTTGTTTTTCGAGGTAGGATCTCACTCTACCCCAGGCTGGCCTGGAATTCACTATGTAATCTCAGGCTGGCCTTGAACTGACGGTGATCCTCCTACCTCTGCCTCCCGAGTGCTGGGATTGAAGTGTGTGTACCACCACGCCTGTGTAAAAATTTTATTTTATTTGAGAGAGAGAAGGAGGTAAAGAAAGAGAGAGAATGGGCGCACCAGGGTCTTGAGCTACTGCAAACGAGCTCCAGATTCATGTGCCACCTTGTGCCTCTGGTTTATGTGGGTCCTGGGGAATTGAACCTGGGTCCAAAGGGCTTATGTGGGTCCTTTGGCTTTTCAGGCAAGCACCTTAGCCGCTAACTTCATCTCTCTAGCCCCCCCCTTTTTAAATTTTTATTTATTTGAGAGAGAGACAGCTTTTTTTGAAAAAAATTTATTTACAAGCAGAGAGAAAGAAAGAATACGAATAGGCCACCAGGGCCTCCAGCTGCTGCAAACAATCTCCAGATGCGTACATCACTTTGTGCATCTGATTTTACATGGGTACTAGGGAATTGAACTCAGGTCATTTGGCTTTGCAGGCAAGTGCATTAACTGCTGGGCAATCTCTCCAATCCCCCACCCCCCAGTCCTCTTATTTTATAGAGAGGATAAGCAGCTTGTCTAGAGTCCTACAGAGGCATTGCAGGGGAGTTTAGAGTAGAGAGAAAGGTTTTTGTAAACACCTATAGTCATGTGTTGGGACACAGCTCACTTTTTTCCACTTTCCTTTCACATCTTGGGTTTATTTACTGAATTTCTTTCCTTCTAACCTATAATAAAGGAAAAATAGGATCAGGGAAAAATAGTTCCATAGTTGGAATTTCTTTTCTGAACTGTTTTGAAGAGGTGGCCTGGTTTAACTAGTCTTTCTTAGAATCCTCCCAACTGCCCTCATGTCTTGAGCAGCCATGCCTCCTCCTTCTGCACCAAGCAGCTGCTGGGATCTTAGTCGGCTTCCTGCTCTTGACCCTGCAGTCCTCAAGCAATGCAGAGCAAAGCTGATTCAGCTAATCTGTCTCATTTGACCCTGCTGATTGTCCAGATTTGCTGGGACCTTCTGGGTACAGCCATCTTCCTCCCAAGTACTAGGACTTGTAGGTGGGTACCACCTCACCCAGCCTGATCTCTGTTCTCAAGCCTTGTTATTTTTTATTTATTTATTTATTTATTTTGGTTTTTGCAAGATAGGGTCTCACTCTGGTCCAGGCTGACCTGGAATTAACTATGTAGTCTCAGGGTGGCCTTGAACTCTCAGCGATCCTCCTGCCTCTGCCTCCCGAGTGCTGGGATTAAAGGCGTGCGCCACCATGCCCGGCTCCTTGTTAGTTTTAAGAAGCTGAAAACATTAATATTTGTTTTGGTGGTATGGAACCAAACCCAAGATCTTAGTGTGGCTTCTTTTTTGTTGTTGTTGTTTTGTTTTGTTTGTTTTTTGTTTTTCAAGGTAGGGTCTCACTCTAGCTCAGGCTGACCTCGAAATCACTCAGGGTGGTCTTGAACTCACGGTGATCCTCCTACCTCTGCCTCCTGAGTGCTGGGATTAAAGGCATGTGCCACCATGCCCAGCTAGTGTGGCTTCTTAATGAACCTGTAGATCTGCCTTTCACATAAGAGAAGGAAAGGCAAGAGTAAGGATACCATGACTGCAAGGCTTACTATGTTAGATCTGTGTTGCTGTTACCTACCAGTGTTGGATTGCTTGGGGAGTTCTTGATCATCATAGACCACTGGGCATTCTAGCCTCAGTCCATATCCACCAGGTCCTCCTCCCAAGCTTGGTAGATACTAAATCTGAAGGAGAATCTTACCCTTAAAAGAGCAGAAAGAGGGGAAATTGATGTATCTTTCTATGTAGACTGTTGCCTCCTAGAACTCACAGTGTCTTATAACTTGAGAGTCCTGAGCTTAAAATTGGGTAAATTAGCCAGGCATGGTGGCCTACGCCTTTAATCCCAGCATTTAATCGAGGCAGAGGTAGGGGGCTCACTGTGGGTTTGAGGCCAGCCTGAGACTACATAGTGAGCTCCAGGTCAGCCTAGACTAGAGCGAGACCCTTGGGGGAAAAAATGGGTAAATTTTGTACACTTTTTTTTTCCTTTGAGAGAAAAGAAAAAGACATCTTTGTTAAAAGGCATTCACCTTGAACTTGGGACCTCAATGGGAACTGGCATAAACAAGCCAATCAAGAGTCTGTTTTCTAGACTTCTTGTTCTTACCACAGTCATGGGAACTTTCCCCAATGCTAGCTTTTCCAGTTTTACTTCTAAAATGGAAATAGATTAGAGGAGTTCACCTTTTTCATCACTGCCATCATTGATCCCTTGGCATCATGTGTGCCAATGGGACAAACACTGGCTCCTCATTCTCTAATTGAGGGCTGAGTCACTGGCAGGAGGGGTTTAATAGCCCTGCCTTACATCCTGAAACCCCAGCTCCCTTAGGAGAGCTTTGCATTTAAATTAGCTGGTTGATTCATTTCAGCAGGTACTGATGCACACTCACCTGCTGCAGTTGTGTCTCAGAAATAATCATGGGTCTGGGGAAATGGCTCAGCGGTTTAAAGGCATTTGAGTCCAAAGCCTGCTGGTTTGGGTTCAGTTCCCTGGCCACCCACAGAAAGTTGGATTGGCATTCCCTTGTAGCAGCAAGAGACCACACACACATGCAAATAAATTAGTTTAAAAAAGAAATAGGGCTGGAGGAAATGGCTTAGCAGTTAAGGCACTTGTCTACCCAGGCTTGATTCCCTAGTACCCACATAAGCCAGATGCACAAGGTGACACATGTGTCTGGAGTGCTTTTGCAGTGGCTAGAGGCCCTGACACACCCATTCTCTCTTTCTCCTTCTCTCCTCTCTCTCAAATAATAAAAGAAGAAATAGTAAATTATGACCACATCAATATGCAAAAAAGCTTCTTCAAACACTTCTGTATCCTGTACTACCCTAAAAGAATTGTACAAAGTAGGTATTTTCATATTTTGTACATCTGCCTCAAATGTTTTTGTTAGTATTTTTTTTTTTTTTATTTATTTATTTTTTTGGTTTTTCGAGGTAGGGTCTCACTCTAGTTCAGGCTGACCTGGAGTTCACTCTGTATTCTCAGGGTGGCCTTGAACTCACGGCGATCCTCCTACCTCTGCCTCCCGAGTGCTGGGATTAAAGGCATGAGTCACCACGCCTGGTTTGTTTGTTAGTTTTAATAATAATTTTAAAAAAAACTTAGGGGGTTGGAGAGATGGCTTAGCAGTTAAGCGCTTGCCTGTGAAGCCTAAGGACCCCAGTTTGAGGCTCAATTTCCCAGTACCCACATTAGCCAGATGCACAAGGTGGCACATGCATCTGGAGTTCATTTGCAGTGGCTAGAGGCCCTTTCATATCCATTCTCTCTCTCCCTTTCTGTGTCTCTAATAAGTAAATAAATAATAATAAAACTTTAAAAAAACAATTTAGCATTGGGACTAGGGAAATGGCTCAGTAATTAAAGCTGCTTGCTTACAAAGCCTGGTGGCCTTGGTTCAACTTCTTCAGTGCCCACATAGGGCCAGATGCACAAAATCTTGCAGCTTTAGGTTTGACCCATTCAGTTGATGGACAAAACCCTCCCCGTGACCTTATTGGTAGAATTGGTCTTCATTATCAAATCATCCTGGTTTTCTATCATATAAAATGTGACTTCATTTTTCAATTAAAAAGTGCTGACAGCTGGGGAGATGGCATAGCGGTTAAAGGCACTTGCTTGGAAAGCCTGTAGGCCCCAGGTTTGATTCCTCAGTACCCATGTAAAGCCAGATGCACAAAGTGGCACATGCATCTGGAATTCATTTATAGGGACCCTGGCATACCTATACTCAAATACACATGCTTTCTCTTTACAAGTAAGTCAAACTTTAAAAAAATTTTTTTATTTTCAAGGTAGGGTCTAGCTCAGGCTGGCCTGGGATTCACTGTGTAGTCTCAGGGTGGCCTTGAACTCATGGTGATCTTCCTACCTCTGCCTCCCAAGGGCTGGGATTAAAGGCATGCATCACCAAGCCCTACTAATAAAACTTTTTTAAATTTTTATTTATTTATTTATTTGCAAGCAGAGAGAGAGAGATAGAAGAGAGGCAGACAGAGAGCAAATGGGCACGCCAGGGCCTCTAGCCACTGCAAACAAACTCCAGATGCATGTGCCCCTTGTGCATCTGTCTTACATGGGTCCTGGAGAATTGAACTGGGATCCTTTGGCTTCACAGGCAAATGCCTTAACCGCTAAGCCATTTCTCCAGCCCTAATAAAACTTTTTTTAAGTGCAGGAGATGAGGCCTTCACCGAGAAGGGCCCCAGGAAAAGGGGACCAGGAGCAAGAGGATAAAAGAATATAATCTGAGCCGGGTGTGGTGGCTCACGCCTTTAATCCCAGTACTTGGGAGGCAGAGGTAGGAAGATTCAAGGCTACCCTGAGACGATATAATGAATTCCAGGTCAGCTTGAGCTAGAGTGAGAGCCAACCTCAAAAAAACAAAACAAAACAAAAAGTATCTGTTATACATATAAAATAAATAAAATAAAATTTGGGGGCTAGAGAGATAGCTTGGCAGTTAAGGTGTTTGCTTGCAAAGCCAAAGAACCCCAGTTCGGTTCTCCAGGACCCACATAAGCCAGATGCACAAGGGGGTACATGCATTTGGAATAAGTTTGCAGTGGCTTGATGCCCTGGCACACGCCCATTCTCTTTCTTTCTTTCTTTCTTTTTTTTGTTTTTTTGTTTTTTGAGGAAGGGTCTCACTCTAGCCCAGGCTGACCTGGAACTCACTATGTAGACTCAGGGTAGCCCCGAACTCACAGTGATCCTCTTACCTCTGCCTCCCGAGTGCTGGGATTAAAGGCGTGCACCACCATACCCGGCTTCTCTTTCTCTCAAATAAATTAATTAATTAAAATTTTAAAAAGTACAGGAGAGGGCTGGAAAGATGGCTCAGTGGATAAAGCACTAGCCACACAAGCATGAGGACCACAGTTTAGATCCCCAGCTCCCCCATAAAATCAGACCTGTGGTAAGATGGGACATGAGAATTGGAAGCTCACAGGCCAATTAACCTGGTGTATGCAACAGTGAACAGAAGAAATCCTGCCTCAAACAAGGTGGAAAAGTTGTGCTCTGACTTTCACATATATGCACACCTACACACAGATTTTAAAAAGCATTAATAGGGCTAGAGAGATGGCTTAGCAGTGAATGCTCTTGCCTGCAAAGCCAAAGGACCCCAGTTTGATTCCCCAGGGCCCATGTAAACCAGATACACAAGGGGGTGTGCATCTGGAGTTGATTTGCAGTGGCTGGAGGCCCAGTGTGCCCATTTCTCTCTCCTTCTCTGTGTGTGACTGCCTCTTTCCCTCTCTTGCTCTCTCAAATAATTTTTTTTTTTTTTTTTGTTTTTTTTTGTTTTGCGAGGTAGGGTCTCACTCTGGTCCAGGCTGACCTGGAATTAACTATGTAGTCTCAGGGTAGCCTCGAACTCTCGGCGATCCTCCTACCTCTGCCTCCCGAGTGCTGGGATTAAAGGCATGCGCCACCACGCCCGGCTACAAATAAATAATTTTTTTAAAGGACTATTTAAAAAAGAAAGATGGGTAGTCAATAAACAGGTAGATGAGACTTGGAGACTGTTGTTGGAATTAAGTCAACTGAGAGCAACCACTCCCTGCACTTGTTACAAGACTCCCTCAGGACTCTGCTGTTGGCCTTCTGTGTAATGTTCCAGGAGAATCTGTACCTTGTACAATTCATCAGGGTGGTTTGGGATAAGTCATTTGACTACTTGCCACTGGTCCATTCCATCAGATTTTTTTTTTTCTGAACAGTATTAGATCCTATGACATGCTGTCATCCATTAAGTCTGTTTTCTAGGTTCTTAGAAACATGAGTCATAGCCTTGTCTAAACCAGTTTCTATTTATTGCTATGTATAAGGGACAGGTATAGGAGGCTTCCACATGCCAGCCCTGTCCTGGATATGGGTGGGTTTCTCATACTCAAGATGTTAATTAAGTAATTGACATGTAATTCAAAAGGAACTAATCTATCCAAGAGTGCTGATTTAGGTGATGCTGTGGTATAAGAAATTTATTAGACTAGCACTTGGGAAAATCAAAGGTACATAATAAAGACAAAAGTTACAAGGGGGCCAGAGGGATGGCTTAGCAGTTAAGGTGTCTGCCTGCAAAGCCAAAGGACCCAGATTCGATTCCCCAGGACCCACGTTATCCAGATGCACAAGGGGGCACATGCGTCTGGAGTTCATTTGCAGTGGCTGGAGGCCCTGGCACACCCATTCTCTCTCTCTCTCGCCCCCTCTTTCTCTGTCAAACAAATAAATAAAAATAAAATAAGCCGGGCGTGGTGGCGCACGCCTTTTAATCCCAGCACTCGGGAGGCAGAGGTAGGAGGATCGCCGAGAGTTCGAGGCCACAGAGTGAATTCCAGGTTAGCCTGAGCCAGAGTGAGACCCTAACTTGAAAAAAATATATAAATAAATAAATAAAAGTTACTAGGGTTTAATATTAAAAGTATTGGCAATAGCCAGGTATGGTGGTACACACCTTTTTGAGAGAGAGAGAGAGGAAGAGACAGAGAATGGGTGCACCTGGGCCTTTTCAGCCACTGTGAACAAACTCCAGACGCATGCACCCCCTTGTGCACATCTGTGACATTGCGCACTTGCATCACTTTTGCATCTGGCTAAACATGGGACCTGGAGATTTGAACAAGCGTTCTTAGGCTTCACAGGCAGGTGCCTTAACTGCTAAGCCATCTCTCCAGCCCATGGTGCACACTATTAATCCTAACACCTGGGAGGCAATGGTAGGAGTATCACTGTGACATAGTGAATTCCAGAATTCCAGGTCAGCCTGGGCTAGAGTGAGACCCTACCTCGGAAAACAAAAAAAAATTATATGTGTGTGTGTGTGTGTGTGTGTGTGTGTGTGTGTATGTATATGTACGTATATAACATACACTATAGTGGAGCACATGTCCATTGGTTCTTGGCTTCTGTGCTGATCAAGAGAGATTGTAGGATAAATGAGGCATGGTGTCTTCCCTCAGCTGAACCTTATGTGATGGTTAAGTTTGTGTCACCTTGATTTGTGTAGGAATCCACAGACATTCCTCATCAGTGTGTTTCTGAGGCTGCCTCTAGGAAGGATTAACTAAAGGAAGAATCCTGCCCCCAGGTAAGCCTTCCCATGGGCGGCCCCTCTTGGAGGAGGGGGCTGGTTGATAAAAGTCTGGGAAGAAAGGCTCTCTCCCACCTGGCTGCCGGTGCTACTAGCTGCTTGGTGTTTTCTGACCTGCTGCTTGGTGTTGCTGCTCTCAGTGTGGACTGAAGACCAGGGTGGACTGAAGAGCAGCGTCTCTCCAGGAAGCCTCCAGGCCTTCAGTGCCGGATTGGGACTGCTGAGGCCTCCAGCCTCGTGCACTGAGCAGCTAAATGCAACCTGCTATTGCTGGACTGTGTAAGCTAATCCAATGAATCCCCTTTTAATACAATTCATTCTGTCCATTCTGTTCCTCTAGAGAACCCTGACTAATACACCTTATTACTTTGGGTTTAATTGTTTCTTTTAAATTATTTTTATTTTATTTATTTATGAGAAAGAGTAAGAGATGGGGTGCACCAGGGCCTGTTGCCTTTATAAACGAACTCTGGATGCTTGTGCCACTTTGTGCATCTGGCTTTACATGGGTAATGGGGAATTGAACCCAGGCTGTCAGGTTTTGCAAGCAAGTGCCTTTAACTACTGAGCCATCTCCGGTCCTGTTTGTTTTATTTTCTGTTGTTTTTTCAAGGTAGGGTCTCATTCTAGCCCAGACTGACTTGGAACTCAGTCAGTAGTCCCAGGCTGGCCTTGAACTCACAGTAGTCCTCGTACCTCTGCCTCCCAGAGTGCTGGGATTAAAGGTGTGCACCACCACATTTGGCCTATTTGTTTTATTTTTGAGAAAGAGTCTTGTGTAGTCCAGGCTGGACTTAAACTCCTGATCCACCTGCCTCTACTTTATGAGAGCTGGGATTATAGGCATGTGTCATTACACTAAGTGTTTCTTTTCCTCTGGCATGCACTTTCTTGGGTGTCACCAAGTTGCCCAGGGTGGCCTTGAATTTTTATTTTTTTTAAGTTTTAAAAATTTGGGGCTAGGGCTGGATAGATGGCTTAGCAGTTAAGGTGCTTGTCTGCAAAGCCAAAGGACCCAGGTTCAATTCTCCTGGTACCACATAAGCCAGATGCACATGGTGGTGCCTGCATCTGGAGTTCATTTGCAGTGGCTAGAGGCTCTGGCATGCCCATTTTCTCTCTCTCTCTCTTTCTTACTACCTGCCTATTTCTCTACCCCTTTCACTCTCACAAATAAATAAATAAAAATAAAGTAGTTTTTAAAAAATTTTTTAAAAATTGGAGCCAGGCACGCCTTTAATCCCAGAATTTGGGAGGCAGAGGTAGTAGGAGGATCACCATGAGTTCGAGGCCACGCTGAGACTACATAGTGAATTCCAGGTCAGCCTGAGCTAGAGTGAGATCCTACCTCAAAAACAGAAAAAAAAAAAAAAAAAAAAGAATTGGGGGTGCCAAGCGTGGTGATACACATTTTTAATCCCAGCTAGAGTGAGACCCTACCTCGAAAAAATAATTGGGGGCATATGCCAGGCATGGTGGCGCACACCTTTAATCCCAGCACTCTAAAGGCAGAGGTAGGAGGATCACCATGAGTTCGAGGCCACCCTGAGACTAATAGTGAATTCCAGAGAAGCCTGGGCTAGAGCGAGACCCTACCTTGAAAAACAAACAAAAAAAAATGGTGGTTAAAAGCACTCGCTTGCAAAACCTAATGGCCTCCGTTCAATTCCCCAGTACCCTCGTAAAGCCAGATGCACAAAGTGGTGCATGTGTCAGGAGTATATCTGCAGAGGCAGGAGCCCTGTTGCACCCATATTCACTCTCTCAAATAAGTAAATATATTTCTAAAAAATTATTTGCATTACTGTGTGTGTGAGAGAGAGAGCCATTTCACCACGCTACTATGTGATCTTTTTTAAAAAAAGATTTTATTTTATTTTATTATTTTTTTGTTTTTGTTTTTGTTTTTTTGAGGTAGGGTCTTTTATCTGATTTGAAAACTCTGAGTCTCAGGGTGGCCTCAAACTCGGAAAGAGGCAGGTTAAAGGCGTGCACCACCACGCCCGGCTAAAAAAAGATTTTATTTTTATCTATTTGAAAGAGAGAGGGAAAGAGGCAGGTAGAAAGAGAGAGAAAGAGAGAGAATGGGCATGTGAGGGCATCCAGCCACAGCAGACAAACTGCAGATGTGTGGACCACCATGTGCATCTGGCTTACATGGGTCCTGGGTAAACAAACCTGGGTCTTTTGGCTTTGCAGGCAAGCGCCTCAACCGCTAAGCCATCTCTCCAACCCAAAAGGTTGTTCCATTGATAGGGATATTGGTTTGGTTTTATTTTGTTTTGTTTTGTTTATTTATTTTTTATTTTGAGGTAGGGTCTCACTCTAGTCCACACTGACCTGGAATTCACTATGTAGTTTCAGGCTGGCCTCGAATTCATGGTGATCCTCTACCTCTGCTACCTCCCAAGTGCTAGGATGAAAGGCCTGTGCCTATGTGATCTTCTTAATGGTGTGTTGCGACTCCACGGGGACTCTGCAGGTCTTCAGAGCTCACACTCCACAGTTTACTTCCTCTTTGGTAGCCTGCCTTGCATACTCTGTCTGCCTTGTATATTCTCAACTCTGTCTCCTTAGCTGAGGGAGACTGTCTACCTCTGCTGGAGCTTCCCCTTTGTATGGGAGCCAGGAAACTCCAGGCAGGAAGCTAAAGCAATGGTTAAAAATGCCTTCCTTTGTACATATTTCTCAGGAAACACTGTTTTCTGTTGTCCAGGGGCATTGTTTCATATGTTTTGTGTAGACTTTAACTTGTTACAGGCAGGAAGGTGTGAATCAGTGCCTGCTACTCCCTCCTTGCTGGAAGGCTTGGATTTCATAACTCGGGTCCATGCTGGGGAGAAATCCATTCAGTTAAAAGCTAGTAAGCAAGCCAGGCATGGTGGTACATGCCTTTAATCCCAGCACTCAGGAGCCTGAAGTAGGAGAGGATTGCTGTGAGTTTGAGGCTAGCCTGAGACTACATAATGAATTCTAGGTCAGCCTGGGCTAAAGCAAGATCCTATCTCGAAAAACCAAAAAAAGAAAAAGAAAAGCTGGTAACCTACTACGTAAGGGATTTTTATTTGTAGGCTGGAATGAAAAACATCACTTTCTTCTTCATTTCATCAGCTTTCCCAGGACTCATTAACTTGGACTGGATATGTAGCTCTGTAGGTAGCTTGCTTGCCTAGCACATGCAAACCCAAGTTCCATCCCCACCATGTAAAAATATAAATAAAGAGGATTTTTTTTTTTTTTTACTTAGGGGTTTGGCTTTAGACTGGATCCAAGTAACAGTTCTGTTACTGCCCTTATTCCCTCATTTTGCATATAAGAACACTGATTAGAGATGGGCCTGGTGCCCACGTTTGTAACCCCCCTGCTGGAGAGTTTAAGGCCTAGGGATTGCTAATCCAATACCTGCCTTACCTAAAGAGTAGAGAGTGAGTCCAAAGACAGCCTGGGCAATAAAGGAGGTCTTCCCTGGAAAGAGAAAGAACAAGAAAGAAAGAAAGAAAGAAAGAAAGAAAGAAAGAAAGAAAGAAAGAAAGAAAGAAAGAAAGAAAGAAAGAAAGAAAGAAAGAAAGAAAGAAAGAAAGGGAGAAAGAAAGAAAGAAAGAGAAAGAAAGAGGGAGGGAGACAGAGAGAGAGGGAGGGAGGGAGGGAGGGAGGGAGGGAGGGAAGGAAAGAAGAAAGGAAGGAAGAAGGGAGGAAAGGAAGGAGGGAGGGAGGGAAGAAGGAAAGAGAGAAAGAAGGAAAGAGAAAAGAAATGAAGCTCATGCCTAGTATCCCTCAGGCCCTCAGTTTAACCCCCAGTACCAAAGTGGAGGGGGGAGAGAGTTAATCACAAGTTAAGATTATTGATTTAAAAAAATTTTTAAACTTATTTGCTTATTTATTTGCTGCTGTTGTTTTGAAGCAGGATCTCTATCCCAGACCGGTCCTGAACTCACAGTGATCATCCTACCTCAGCCTCTCAAGTGCTAGGACTAAAGGCATGGCTCCTGGCCTGATGTTTTTGATTTTTAAAAGAGAATATTGAGAGCTGGAGAAATGGTTTAGCAGTTAAGGCACTTGCCTGTAAAGCCAAAGGACCCAGGTTCAATTCTCCAGGGCCCACATAAGTCAGATATCAAGGTGATGCATGCATCTGGAGTTTATTTGCACTAGCTGAAGGCCCTGGTGTGCCCATTCTCTCTCTCAAATAAAATAAAAAAGAGAATATTGAGTTATAACTAATGTGATTTATGATCACACAGCTGGCAGGCAGGTGATGGCCAGAATTTGAACCTTGTGTCTGGCTTCGAAGACCTTGCATTTAGTTTTCATACAAAACTGCTCTGTGGTTATTTGTTCTGTCACCCAGTAAAAGGGCAGCTGGTTTGTGCAGGCTTTTCTTTTCTTTTCTTTTCTTTTCTTTTCTTTTCTTTTCTTTTCTTTTCTTTTCTTTTCTTTTGCTTGCACATACGTGCATGTGTGTGGTATATGCATGTCTCTGTGCTCCTGCAGCACCCCACGCACTCGCCTGTGGCTGTGGGTGCTCACCTATAGTGGCTGGAGCTGAGCGTCAGGTGTCCTGCTTCATTGCTGTTCTGCCAGCTCTTACTTGAGCCAGGGTCTCTTTATTGATTCCTGAGCTTGCTGGGTTTTGCCTGGTCTCTTTGTTCCCCTTTGTGGGGCGGGGTTATGGGTGCGCTTGGCCTCACCAGCTGTTTACTTAGGATCTGGAGATTCAAACTCTGGCAGTTTCAGGCCCTCTTAGGCTCTCATGCTTTCATAAGAAGCACACTTAGGGGCTAGGTAGGTAGGTGGTTCAGTAGTTACAGGCTCTTGCTGGCAAAGCCTGCTGTACCATATTCAATTCCTCAAAACCCATATAAAGCTAGATGCAAAAAGTGGCACAAATATGTGGCATTTCTTTGTGGCAGCAAGAAATACGAGCACACTCATACACACGCCCAATGCAAATAGAATATTTAAACAAACAAAAAAAGTACACTAAGCCATCTCTCCATCCCCATATAGGCTTTTTCTACGAGAATTAGGACGTTCTATCCTGGCTGACTGGCTGGCTTTCTGTCTTGAGTCTTCCTTTTAAATAATTATTTTGCTTATATATGGGCAGGTCAGGCACATGGTTCAGTTTCACCAGGTAAAAGAGGACATTCAGTGAAAATCAATCTCCCATCAGCCTGCATTCTCTCGAGTCCCTAAATGCTCTCCTTGCCCCAAACCCTCTTTTAGTATCTTTTCAGAGGTAATCTTCACATGTAAAACCTTAGCAACAACTGTTTTTTTAAATTTTGTCTATTTTTATTTATTAGCAACAGACAGACAGAAAGAGGCAGAGAGAGAGAACAGGTGCACCAGGGCCTCCAGCCACTGCAAACAAACTCCAGATGCATGTGCCCCTTGTGCATCTGGCTTACATGGGTACTAGGGAATCAAGCCTCAAATCGGGGTCCTTAGGCTTCATAGGCAAGCACTTAACCACTAAGCAATCTCTCAAGCCCCGTTTTTTTTTTGTTTGTTTTGTTTTGTTTTTTGACAAGGGCTCTTCAGTTTATCTCATAATAGTACATATACTATAAGAGCTGCCTGTGTGTGTGTGTGTGTGTGTGTGTGTGTGTGTGTGTGTGTGTGTGGAGGGGGTTCAAAGTAGGGCCTAGCTCTAGCCCAGGCTGACCTAGAATTCACTATGTATAGTGTCAGGGTGGCTTCAAACTTAAGGCAGTTGTTTTACCTCTGCCTCCTGAGTGCTGGGATTAAAGATATGCACCACCATGTCTGGATTTATTTATTTATTAAATATTTTATTATTTATTTATTTGAGAGGAAGAGGGAGATAGAGACAAAGAGAGAATGGGCACACCAGGGCCTCCAACTACCACAAACAAACTCCAGATGCATGTGCCCCTTTCTGTATCTGGCTTACGTGGGTCCTAGGGAATCCAACCAGGGTCCTTAGGCTTCTCAAGCTATTTCCTCAGCCTAGGACTTATTTTTTTTTTTAACTTTATTTATTTGAAAGCAGGGAGAGAGACAGACAGATAGAATGGGCATGCTAAGGCCTTCAGCTGCTGCAACAAACTCCAGGCACACATGTTACTTTGTGTTCTGGCTTTACAGAGGTTCTGGGGAATTGAACCCTGGCATGGGGCTTTGCAGGTGAGTGCCTTAACTGTTGAGCCATGCTGCCTTATTTTTAATACTTGCAAAGGGGTTCCATCATATAGATACACTATAATACCTTCACTCATTCTTCTAAAACACTGTTTTTGAACCTTGTGCTATATAGCCAGGTGTGGTGTCCCTTGCCTGTAATCCCAGCACTCAGAAGACTAAGGCAAGAGGATTGCAAGTTCAAGGCCAGCAAGTTCAAGACACTATCCAAAGTAAAAAAAAAAAAAAAAAAAAAAAAGTTGGTGATATAGTTTAGTGTGTTCAATCCTCAGTACTGCTGCCAAAAAAAAAAAAAAAAAAAAAAAAAAAGCACATATAAGCAAAGTTACCAAAAAAAAAAATCACAATCTATCATCTTATATATGATGTAAGCTGGGCATGGTGGCACATACCTTGAATCCCATCTTGAGGCAAAGGTAGAAGGATCACTGTGAGTTTCAGATCAGCCTACATACTGAATTCCAGGTGAGAGTGAGACCCTATCTCAAAAAAAAAAAAAAAAACCCAGTTATATGATATATATGCAAGTTTTCTGCAGAAATTCCTAAAAGTGGACAGAGGGTTGGAGCTTTTGAAATATTGGTACCTGTAACTGAATTCTCTTCTGTGAATTGTAACTGTGGGTGAGGTGCACTCTGCTGAGAGCTTCTGACTGTTTTCTGTGTCTTTTCTTTATTTTCTTTCTTTCTTTATTTTTTTATTTTTTTTGGTTTTTCAAGGTAGGGTTTCACTCTAGCCCAGGCTGACCTGGAGTTCATTATGGAGTCTCAGGGTGGCCTTGAACTCATCATAGTCCTCTTTCCTCTGCCTCCCAAGTTCTGGGATTAAAGGCCTGTGCCACCACGCCCAGCTTATTATTATTATTTTTTTTTTTTTTTGAGGTAGGGTCTTGCTGTAGCCCAGGCTGACCAGGAATTCTCTATGTAGTCTCATGGTGGCCTTGAACTAGGTCCTAGCTCTGCCTCTTGAGTACTAGGATTAAAGGTTTACACCACCACACCAACTTGTCTTTTTTTTTTCCGGTGCTGAGGACCAAACCCAGGGCCTTGCGCTTGCTAGGCAGGCGCTCATCCACTGAGCTAAATCCCCAACCCCTTCAACTTGTCTTTTAAATAATTTTTATTTTATTTTTTTTATTTATTAGAGAGGTAGAGGAAAGGAGAGAAGGAGAGACAGAGAATGGACAGGTGAGGGCCTCTAGCCACTACAAATGAACTCCAGACACATGTGCCACTTTGTGCATCTGGCTTACAGGGGGTCTGGGGAGTCAAACCTGGGTCCTTGGACTTCGCAGGCAAGTGCCTTAATTGCTAAGCCATCTCTCCAGCCCCCCGCCAACTTATCTTTTAAAATAGAGTGGCATGAACACTTGGTGTCACCTTTGTGAAGGACAGTAGTAGTTTGTCACTGTATTTGTCTGCTAGTAAACTAAAAAGCAACTAAAGAGTAACCCTTTTTAGCTCTGCTCATTTGCTCAAGTGACTAGGGTGGCAGGGTCTGTGAAATGGTCCTTGTTCCCAAGCAGCTGTGGCACTTACTATGTGGTATGTTTCTGCCAAGTGGGTTAGAGAAATTTGAATAATAGAACAAGGGAATGATGCTAGATGTCTTAAGCATTACTGGGGATTTTTGGGTCACATTAAACTTGATGAGTGCCATCCAGGAAGCCACCACCAGAAGAGTAGGAAGTTAGAGCCCGCATGCTAGGTAGATTCCTGGCGCTCTCTAGAGTCTGCACCTCCCTGCGGACTTGGACTTGCGGAGATGCAGGCAGGCAGGAAATCCGCCGCCTGTGATTGGAGGGCTGGTGCTGGTCGGGATAATGAACTCGGTAGTGTCGACAGAAGTGATTGGCCAGGCCCTGCTGCAGTGAGAATGCAGGCTGGATGCTCTGTCCTCAGCTGGGGTTGATGAGCAGTACAGCTGAATGAGAGCTGGAAGTTGTTTCAGCCTCCACGAGAGGTCTGTTTGGACATCGCTTTTGCCTTATTAAAAAAAAAAAAAAAGCCAAACCTTTGATTGCGGGCCACCTGCAGAAGTGAGTTTTCATTGAAGAAACCCAGCTGTTCTTATTCCTAGCCGCCTGCTCGGGAGGAGTCTAAGTGAGCTGCTTCTCAGGCTAGGCACGACAGCAGTGCTAGCAGATTTGCTAAAGCAGGAAACAGCCCCTGCATGCAGAGCTTCCAGCCTGAGAGCTCCCCAGGCTAGTCTTCCAGACGGCTGGGTAGTCAGAAACCCTTGGTATTGTGGCCACATCCCTCAAAAGTGAGCAGTCACCCGAAGTGGCATTGGAAGGAAGCTGCGATGCTGCATATGTTGTGGCATTTTCTGTCCAGCTACTTCCCTGAAGCTGAGTGCCAAGGTTCCAGAGAGGGCATCGATCATGAAGTCAGAGGCACCCAATCTCCTGCTCGGGGAGACCAGATGTCCAGCTTTTTGGGGAAACAGGACGGAAGGGCTGAGGCCACGGAAAAGAGACCCACCATTTTGCTGGTGGTTGGACCTGCAGAGCAGTTTCCTAAGGTAACACCCTCTGTCAAGAGGACCTTCTAGTTTGGGGCTGGTCCTGAAGAAAAACAAATGGTTGGGGAGGAAGGGAGTTCAAGACATCAGTGTGGTATTAGGGGTCAGAGAGAAGGGTTAGTGAAGAAGGTCTTACTTTCTTATCCATGGTGACCACCCAGCATGGCTATTGAGGGGAAGGTCGATTTAGTAGATTTGCCTTAGGGTTTGTCTGCTTCACTAGAAAAAGTCATTTGAAAGTAAGGGACAAACTAATGTCTTGTTTGCACTGAACAATGCTGAAGGGACCAGCTGAAAGGGACAAAAGAAAGTGCCTGAAGAGGGGGCAGATTTTGTCAGCATCCTGAAGGTCACACTCCCCTTGCCTCAGTGAGCCCTGCTTGGCCTTCAGGCCATAAGGAGTACAGGGTAGAGGTTGGGTCCCAGGAGTGTCTACAGCATGGAGGTACAGAAGTTACTGTCCCTCTTGGAATGATCACAGCCACCCAGGATCAGCTGAGCTGTTCTTTCTGAGCCCTGAGCATTGAGTTGTTGCATCCAATCCTCACAAGAGCCAAGGTGAGTGTCAGCACTCCCAAGCTAAGGATGGGAAAAGTCAGCGATGTACAGAAAGGCTAAGTAGTTTGTGAGCCCAGAGTTACACAGTTGAGAGAGGTGAGCTGAGATTCAACCTCGTCTTTCTGGAACTCTGCTCTGGACTACCTTACTGTCACTTTAAAAAACCAAGGGACTGATGGAACTCCCAGGACTAGAACAATGATTGGAGGATGGTGACTGGCTGGGCTCTTTCTTGTCTGCATTAGATGTGACCTTGTTCTGCTCCTGAGCTGTGGTTTTTTGGGGTCTTTTCTCTGGCACATTCTAGGTGTCCCTAGAACATTTGTCAAGTTGAATCAATGAGTATAAGAAGTCAGCTCTTGTTTGCCTTTGCCAGCAGAGAGACTCGGCTGTGGGACCTTTTGCAATAGTTGAGCATGACGTTAGGAGAATCCTGAGATGTGATGAGCTCTCTGGTTGTCAGGGACTCACAGTCTGTTGTGCTTACTGTGCTGCAGGAGGTGTCACTTTCTACCTCCTTTTAGACAAGATCAGAAATGGTGGCAGTGCTAGTTTTTGAGCAACTTTCACCTATAGTTCTGCTTTCAGTTTTAAGGCCTAGATTAGCTGGCTGCCTTTTAAAATCACCTCTTTTCTGACTTTAATTAAGTACTCCATTTCCCAGGTACCCCTTTCCAGCTCTCTCCTCCCAGGGGTTGCCTTGAGTAGGACTTTCTGTTCTGAATAGCCTAGTTCCTGGCCTGCAGCATCTAAGAGACCCACACCCTTAATGGCTGTGTTCAAAGAAGGAAATGGATCCGCTGGCTGCATGTGGAGCCCCATGAGGTAGATGGAGCAGCTGTGTGGTTTGAAAGCAAAAGAAAAAGCACATCTGAGCAATGCAGGTTATCTGAAAGCAGGTCACCGAAGAACAGAATAGTCAGTGCCGTGAAGATGTGAGAACCCAGCGTCCAGCTCCTCAGTGCCCAGCCCAGCAGCTCTTCTTTGTTTCCTTCTCATCTCCCCCGAGTAAATTTTTCTGTGAGGAAGGTTCCCTCAAGCTGATTCTAGGAACACTTCCCATCTCCCCCTTTATCTTTGCTTTGCAGTCAGTCTGCAGTTGGCAAAGAAAGCCATTTGTCTGGGGTGGGTGGTTCCCTCGCAGCACTGGAGCTTGCAAATCCTGAGGGGCTGGCTTCTTAGCAGCTCAGAATTTTGCTCATTATGTGTGTAATTGCCAAGTGTAGGCAGGTTTCATTGGAAATCTGCTATACTGGGCTGCCATGGTAACTCTTTCATAAAACGACAGGGCAGCCAATGAGATTGGAGAACCTTGAGGGGGGTGGGACTTGCTAAGCTCCTTCACTTAATATTTCTGGCTTAGTCTGAGTCACTGCGGGGAGGGGGGGGTGCTTTCTGACCCAGTGCTACACTCCCAAAGGCACTGTACCTGCCCTGTTCTTACTCATTGTATTCCAGCCCTTACAGGAAGTACTTGCTTGGGGGTGCAGGCATATAAGAGTGCCAGGCCCAGGAAAACTGGATAGTGACGTGTCAGATCTAGAGTGGAAAGATGCTCATGGGAGGGACGGCTCCTCTACCTAGTGAATGAACGCTGATGCCATTACAATCTAAAGGGTCTCGTGCTGTCATTGTTTCCACGTACTAGTCATGAGAATGGACATGGGAGGAGAGGAAACCTAGATCTGGGACACAAAATAAAAGTAAGAGAGCAGAGGAGAATTGTGTGCAATGCACTGTGCTGTCGCCAGAGCTTGGAGAACCGTGAGCTGGGGGAATATCAGAAATGGAGCCTGAGCCCACTGTTCTTGCTTCCTTGCTGTGTGGCACAGACACGTGCTCACAAGCAGGTACATAGAAATGGTTTGTTTTTGTGTTCAGCTAAGGCTAAACTTGCTCACGTTACACTTTTCCCACCTACTAGTATGAGCTGTTGCTTACTGGAGGTCTTAGTATCAGGCTTCTAGCTCTTTGGGAACTGGACTCTAAAATCTCCTTCCCCAGTGTTGGCTTAAGGCACTGTTTTTTTTTTTTTTTTGGATTTATTAATAAGAAATAGGCAGGAAGAGAGAGAGAGAGAGAATGGGCGTGCCCTGCCACTGCAAACGCTCCAGATGCCCCCTTGTGCATCTGGCTCAGAATCGACAGGCCTTGGGGACTTGGCAGCGTTTAAATCAGCCCCAAGTGGATTTTGTCCCCCCAGGCCTCTTTGAACTAGAGACTTACTGCTCCAGGCCTCTTTGAACTAGAGATTACTGCTAAAAGGACCCCAAGCTGTGTGAGCCCCTGCAAGTTTCAGGGTAGATCAGTTGCCTTGAATACCAGGCTCATTCTGAAAGCATCCATTTCTTTTTTGTTTTTAATATTTTTTTAAAAAATAATTATTTTTTTATTGACAACTTCTATACTTGCATACAAAAAGTACATGGTATTTCCCTCCCCTCCCCCCATTCCCCTTTAGAACTCCAATCTCCATCATATCCCCTCCCTCTCTCCATTAGTCTCTCTTTTAATTTGATGTCATCATCTTTTTCTTCTATTTTGAGGGTCTTGTGAAGGTATTACTAGGCACAGCAAGGTCTTGGATATCGAGGCCAATTTCTGTCTGGGCAGTTGCATTGTAGGGAGTCATACCCTTCCTTTGGTTCTTCCATTCTATCCGCCCCTCTTCCGCAATGGTCCCTGAGCCTTGGAGGGTGTGACAGAGGTGTTTCAGTGCTGGGCACTCCTCCATCCCTTCTTCTCAGCACTATGTTGTGTTTTTAATATTTTTTAATCTTTTTATTTGAGAGAAAAAATGAGCATACCAGGGCCTCCAGCCACTGCAAGTGAATTCCAGACACATGCACCACCTTGTGCATTTGGCTTATGTGGGTACTGAGGAATCAAATCTGGGTCCTTAGGCTTTGTAGGCAAGCACCTTAACCACTATACCATCTCTCCAGCTGGAAGAATATATTTCTGTGTGAAGATAAAATTCTGAATTACATGTGCATCTCAATAGAATGGATTGTTTAAGTAAACAAACAAGTATTTGGGTTTACCCAATGAAGACCTTTATTTGTTAGGGGCATAGGGTCTCCCTATATCGTCCAGGCTGGCCTCAAACTCGGGATCCTCCTGCCTCAGCTTTCTGGGTATAGAGATAAGTTTCACCATTCTTGACCTCTAGTGAAGACAACTTGGTACTTTAATCCCAGCACTTGGGAGGCAGAGGTAGGAGGACTGCCTGAGTTCAAGGCCGGCCTGGGACTACACAGTGAGTTCCAGGTCAGCCTGGGTTAGAGTGAGACCCTACCTCGAGAAAAACAAAACAAAACAACAACAACAAAAAAACTAATGGAAAACTAGGTGTGGTAGCTCACTCCTTTCTCCCAGTACTCAGGAGGTAGAGGTGGAAGGACTTCCCGTAAGGTCAAGGCCAGCCTGGGGCTACATAGTGAGACTGCCTCGAACAAAACATGCCTATAATTCCAGCACTTGGAAAGCTAAGGCAGGAGAGAATCCTGACTTCAAAGCCAGCCTGGCCTTACATAGAGAAACCCTGTCACAACAACAAAACCAGGAGTCAGGCGTGGTCGAGAAAGAAAAGGATCCAGGATCAGTTACCCAGTACCCACATAAAGCCAGATGTACAAGGTAGTGCATGCATCTGGAGTTCATTTGCAGTAACTAGAGGCCCTGGCACGCCTATTCTCTCTCTCTCTTTCTCTGTCATACATACATACATACATACATACATACAATGTTGGGTCTGGGAGTATGACTCAGTGGTAAAGCACTTGCCTAACATTCAAGGCTCTGGACTTAATTCCCCTACTAAAAAAAAAAAAAAAAACAAGACAGAACTAACATTGAAATAGAGTAGAATTGATGTCATCATTGTAAGATAACATGTTGACAGGCACATGTAGAACATTTCAGAGAACTTTTCTTGGCCCCTTGAAACTGTTGGTCTTTGTTCTAACCAAGGAAATTTATTCTTTTTTTTTTTTTTTTTTTTTTTTTTTTTGTAGGGTCTCAGTCTAGCTCAGCCTGACCTGGAATTCACTATGTAGTCTCAGGGTGGCCTTGAACTCTTGGCAATCCTCCTACCTCTGCCTTCCAAGTGTTGGAATTAAAGGCATGTGCCACCATGCCCGGCTTATTCTTTTATTTATTTTAATGAGAGAGGGAGAATTGGTGGTTTAGGGCCTCCAGCCACTCCAGACATGTGTGTGCCACCTAGTGCGCATGTGTAACCTTGTGTTTGTGTCATCTTGTGTGTCTGGCTTACATGGGATCTAGAGTCCAACATAGGTCCTTAGACTTCACAGGCAAGGCCCCAGGTGCATGTGCCACTCTGTGCATCTGGATTTATGTAGGCACTGGGGATTTGAACCCAGGCCTTTAGGCTTTGCAAGCAAACTCCTTTACCACTGAGCCATCTCTTCAACCCAAATTCATTTTCTAGGGAAAAAAAAAAATGCTATTATTTGACAAGTTGTTGACAGGTTTTTTCTTTATTTTTTATTTTTTATAATTTTTTGTTTATTTATTTATTTGAGAGCAATAAACAGAAAGAGAAAGAGTCAGCGAGAGAAAGAGACAGAATGGGCGCACTAGGGCCTTCAGCCACTGCAAACAAGCTCTAGATGCATGAGCCACCTTGTGCATCTGGCTTACATGGGTACTGGGGAATCGAACCTGGGTCCTTAGGCTTTGCAGGGAAGCGCCTTAACCACTAAGCCATCTCTCCAGCCCTACTTTATTTATTTTTTGTTTTGGTTTGGTTTGGTTTTTGGTTTTCACTCTAGCCCAGGCTGACTTGGAATTCACTTTGTAGTCTTGCAGGCAGGCATCTGAACTCACAGGAATACTCCTAACTTTGCTTCCCGAGTGCTGGGACTAAAGGTGTATGCCTTCATGTCCAGCTGTTTTTGTTGTTGTTGTTGTTTTGTTTTGAGGTAGGGTCTCACTCTAGTCCAGGCTGACCTGGAATTCACTATGTAGGCTCAGAGTGGCCTTGAACTCACAGCAGTCCTCCTACCTCTTCCTCCCAAGTGCTGGGATTAAAGACATGTGCCACCATGCCCGGCCAGCTATTTTTTTTTGTTTGTTTGTTTTTTTAAATTTCAGAGAGACAGAGAATGGCACCAGCAGCATCTCAGCTGCTATGAATGAACTCCAGATGCATACACCCCCTTGTGCACATGTGCGACATCGCATGCTTGCGTCTGGCTAAACGTGGGACCTGGAGATTCTAAAGGGTATTCTTAAGCTTTGCAGGCAGGTGCCTTAACCGCTAAGCCATCTCTCCAGCCCAGCTGTTTGTTTTTTGAGAAAGGGTCTCACTGTAGCCTAGGCTGGCCTGGTACTTACAGCAACCCTCCTGCCTTAGTGTCCTGAGTGCTAGGACAGTTGTGAGTCATTATGCCCAGCTCAATAATACTTTAAAAATTTCCCCTTATAATATATAATATTATATATTCATATATAAATAATAATATAATGTGTAAAATAAAGTATTTTACAGGGCTGGGGATTAAACCAGGACCTCATGCATGCTAAATGGGCACTCACCACTAAGATATATAGATATATCCATTGCCCTAGAACATAAGTCTCACCTTTGGGGGGGTTGAGGTAGGGTCTCACTCTGGCCCCAGCTGACCTGGAATTCACTTTTTTGTTTTTGTTTGTTTTGGTTTTTCAAGGTAGGGTCTCACTCTAGCCCTGGAATTAATTATATAGTCTCAGGGTGCCTCTGAACTTATAGCAGTCCTCCTACTTCTGCCTCCTATGTGCTGGGATTAAAGGCATACATCACCACACCCAGTTAAGTTTCACTTTTTTAAAAATTATTTTCAAACATCTTCATAAATGTATGTAACAAAGGGAAACCAGCATTTAAAATATTTTGTTTTTATTTATATATTTATTTGACAGAGAAAGAGGGAGAATGGGTATGCCAGGGCCACCAGCCACTGCAAACAAACTCCAGATAGATGCACTGCCTTGTGCATCTGGCTAACATGGGTCCTGAGGAATCAAACCTGGGTCCTTTGGCTTTGCAGGCAAACATCTTATCTGCTAGGCCATCCCTCCAGCCCAGAAAACCAGTATTTAAAAGTTCAACACTCAGGGGCTGGAGAGATGGCTTAGCAGTTAAGGCATATGCCTGCAAAGCCATTGGATCCCAATTCGACTCTCCAGGACCCACGTAAGCCAGATGCACAAGGGGGTGCATGCATCTGGAGTTTGTTTACAGTGGCTAGAGACCCTGGCGTGCCCATTCTTTCTCCCTCTTTCTCTCTCTCAAATAAGTAAATAAATAAAATATATTTTAAAAAAAGAAAAAAAACTTTAAAAAAAACAAAAGTTCAACACTCATCTATAAATATAAACTTATAAAATAAGTGAGAGAACATCATCTTGTTCCTTTGGACTAGATGCTCTAAGCCTCTATTTGCAGATGCCTAGGTCTTTGTAGAGAGTGGTTATGTGTCCATTTCTTGGAGTCTTGGAGGCCAGCTTCTAATGAAGCCCCTCCTGTGATTCAGTCAAGAGGTGAGTGCCAGGACACACAGCAATGTAAAGCCATGGCCTGCCTTTAGGACCACCACAGTGAGGTTCGGGTGCATGTTAAAATAGCTCCTGTCCTGGGCTAGAGTGAGACCCTACCTCCAAAAACCAAAAATAAATAAATAAAAATAGCTCCAGAGCAGTACACTCTGGGTTAGGTAGCTAAGAGACAACTGAAGATAATCCAAGTTCTTCATCAGATCTGCCCCAGTGCACAAGGCTTGCTTTTACTCACTCATCAAGTCTCTTGAGAGAGCCAAAATGCCCTCTCACTTATAATATTGTTCCTCTTGTACACAAGCCTTAGCGTCTTATTCTAGAATCCTCTTCACATGTTCTTGGCAAAACGTTTTGTAGTGAGTGGGGAAGCCCTTTCGATTTTACTGATCCCCAATGACAACTACATTTTTATCCATCCCAGGAGTGAGAAGTCTTCGTCCATATTAGGAAGCAATACACTGTAGAAGGAAGGAGGGTGGGCCTGATCCCATTCTCATCTTGATGACGTGCTCTCTTCCTCCGCAGCATGAGTCTGTAGGAAGGAATGGGTAGAGAATGCAGGTTGCTGGGGAGTACAGTCTTCCTCATTAATGGCCATTTCTTTCTAGGGTCTGAGATGGGTTCTCCTCCTCTCCTGAAAGCCCTCTTCTAGAACCAGGACATTTCTGTGACCATGGAAATGTCTGGTGACCATGCACAAGCATTCATGGTGTGCACAGAACTGAGGAGCTATATTTTCATTTGGCATTCTTCCTTTTTGTTTGTTTGTTTAATTTTTGCTATGAATGAACTCCAGATGCATACACCCCCTTGTGCACATGTGCGACATCGCATGCTTGCGTCTGGCTAAACGTGGGACCTGGAGATTCTAAAGGGTATTCTTAAGCTTTGCAGGCAGGTGCCTTAACCGCTAAGCCATCTCTCCAGCCCAGCTGTTTGTTTTTTTGAGAAAGGGTCTCACTGTAGCCTAGGCTGGCCTGGTACTTACAGCAACCCTCCTGCCTTAGTGTCCTGAGTGCTAGGACAGTTGTGAGTCATTATGCCCAGCTCAATAATACTTTAAAAATTTCCCCTTATAATATATAATATTATATATTCATATATAAATAATAATATAATGTGTAAAATAAAGTATTTTACAGGGCTGGGGATTAAACCAGGACCTCATGCATGCTAAATGGGCACTCACCACTAAGATATATAGATATATCCATTGCCCTAGAACATAAGTCTCACCTTTGGGGGGGTTGAGGTAGGGTCTCACTCTGGCCCCAGCTGACCTGGAATTCACTTTTTTGTTTTTGTTTGTTTTGGTTTTTCAAGGTAGGGTCTCACTCTAGCCCTGGAATTAATTATATAGTCTCAGGGTGCCTCTGAATTTATAGCAGTCCTCCTACTTCTGCCTCCTATGTGCTGGGATTAAAGGCATACATCACCACACCCAGTTAAGTTTCACTTTTTTAAAAATTATTTTCAAACATCTTCATAAATGTATGTAACAAAGGGAAACCAGCATTTAAAATATTTTGTTTTTATTTATATATTTATTTGACAGAGAAAGAGGGAGAATGGGTATGCCAGGGCCACCAGCCACTGCAAACAAACTCCAGATAGATGCACTGCCTTGTGCATCTGACTAACATGGGTCCTGAGGAATCAAACCTGGGTCCTTTGGCTTTGCAGGCAAACATCTTATCTGCTAGGCCATCCCTCCAGCCCAGAAAACCAGTATTTAAAAGTTCAACACTCAGGGGCTGGAGAGATGGCTTAGCAGTTAAGGCATATGCCTGCAAAGCCATTGGATCCCAATTCGACTCTCCAGGACCCACGTAAGCCAGATGCACAAGGGGGTGCATGCATCTGGAGTTTGTTTACAGTGGCTAGAGACCCTGGCGTGCCCATTCTTTCTCCTTCTTTCTCTCTCTCAAATAAGTAAATAAATAAAATATATTTTAAAAAAAGAAAAAAAAACTTTATAAAAAACAAAAGTTCAACACTCATCTATAAATATAAACTTATAAAATAAGTGAGAGAACATCATCTTGTTCCTTTGGACTAGATGCTCTAAGCCTCTATTTGCAGATGCCTAGGTCTTTGTAGAGAGTGGTTATGTGTCCATTTCTTGGAGTCTTGGAGGCCAGCTTCTAATGAAGCCCCTCCTGTGATTCAGTCAAGAGGTGAGTGCCAGGACACACAGCAATGTAAAGCCATGGCCTGCCTTTAGGACCGCCACAGTGAGCTTCGGGTGCGTGTTAAAATAGCTCCTGTCCTGGGCTAGAGTGAGACCCTACCTCCAAAAACCAAAAATAAATAAATAAAAATAGCTCCAGAGCAGTACACTCTGGGTTAGGTAGCTAAGAGACAACCGAAGATAATCCAAGTTCTTCATCAGATCTGCCCCAGTGCACAAGGCTTGCTTTTACTCACTCATCAAGTCTCTTGAGAGAGCCAAAATGCCCTCTCACTTATAATATTGTTCCTCTTGTACACAAGCCTTAGCGTCTTATTCTAGAATCCTCTTCACATGTTCTTGGCAAAACGTTTTGTAGTGAGTGGGGAAGCCCTTTCGATTTTACTGATCCCCAATGACAACTACATTTTTATCCATCCCAGGAGTGAGAAGTCTTCGTCCATATTAGGAAGCAATACACTGTAGAAGGAAGGAGGGTGGGCCTGATCCCATTCTCATCTTGATGACGTGCTCTCTTCCTCCGCAGCATGAGTCTGTAGGAAGGAATGGGTAGAGAATGCAGGTTGCTGGGGAGTACAGTCTTCCTCATTAATGGCCATTTCTTTCTAGGGTCTGAGATGGGTTCTCCTCCTCTCCTGAAAGCCCTCTTCTAGAACCAGGACATTTCTGTGACCATGGAAATGTCTGGTGACCATGCACAAGCATTCATGGTGTGCACAGAACTGAGGAGCTATATTTTCATTTGGCATTCTTCCTTTTTTGTTTGTTTGTTTAATTTTTTTTTTTTTCGAGGTAGGGTCTCACTCTGGCTCAGGCTGACCTGGAATTCACTATGTAGTCTCAGGGTGGCCTTGAACTCTCAGCGATCCTCCTACCTCTACCTCCCGAGTCTGGGATTAAAGGCATGCACCACCACACCCGGCTTTGTTTAATTTTTTTAATTGATATTTGTCTTTCTGGGAAATGAACCTTGTGCTAGTCTTTTGTTTGCTTGTTTTTTGTTTTTTTGTTTTGTTTTTCGAAGGTAGGGTCTCACTCTAGCCCAGGCTGACCTGGAACTCACTATGTAGTCTCAGGCTGGCTTCGAACTCACAGAGATCCTCCTACCTCTGCCTCCTGAGTGCTGGGATTAAAGGCGTGCACCACCACACCTGGCTTGTTTGCTTGTTTTCAAGACAAGAGTTTCACATAGTACAAGGCTGGTCTTGAACTATGAACAGTTCTCTTGCCTCAGCCTCTTGAAGGCAAGGATTACAAATCCTCCATCATATGCAGCAACTAGTTAGTTTTATGTTTCTGTGATGTCTGAGTAGACAAATTAGGAAGGAAGGATTTTTGTTGCTTTTTGATTTCAGAGGTCTCATTCCATCTTGGGAGCTAGGAAACAGGGAGAGAAGACTTGTGCCCCTGCCTTTCTCCTCCCTCCTTGATTTGATCTGAGACCCCAGCCTGTGAGATGATGCCACCTGCATTTGGGATACCTTTTCTCACCTTAGCTAATGCTCTCTGGAAACCTAGTCATAGACATATTCTGGGGTGCGCTTGGTTAATCCCCCTGGTGCTTCTCCATCTAATCAAGTTGACAGTCAAGAGTGACCATCCCAAACCTAGAGCCTGTAGTGTACTAGGAAAGTGTTCTACCAGAGAGTTACAGCCCCAGCCCTCTCTCACACCTAGTGTTTGAGACAGGGTGGGCATGTAGCTTAGGCTGTCCTTGAACTCAAGAGCCTCCCGCCTTGGCCTCCTGAATGCTGGTATCATAGGTGAGCCACTGCACCCAGCTTATTTGATTTTAATTAATTTAGAAGGATTCTAGGGCTGGAGAGATGGCTTAGTGGTTAAGTGTTTGCCTGTGAAGCCTAAGGATCCTGGCTTGAAGCTCGATTCCCCAGGACCCACGTAAGCCAGATGCACAAGGGGGTGCATGCATCTGGAGTTCATTTGCAGTGGCTGGAGGCCCTGGCGTACCCATTCTCTATCTATCTGCCTCTTTCTCTCTCTTTCTTTTGCTCTCAAATAAATAAATAAAAAATAAATCTAAGCCGGGCGTGGTGGCGCACGCCTTTAATCCCAGCACTCGGGAGGCAGAGGTAGGAGGATCGCCGAGAGTTCGAGGCCACCCTGAGACTACATAGTTAATTCCAGGTCAGCCTGGACCAGAGTGAGACCCTACCTCGAAAAACCAAAAAAATAAATAAATAAATAAATAAATAAATAAATAAATAAATATATTTTATTTTGGGCTTTATTTTAATGGCTAAGTGCTTGCCTGTAAAGCCTAAGTACCCCAGTTTGAGGCTCGATTCCCCAGGACCCATGTAAGCCAAGTGCACAGGGTGGCTCACACATCTGGAGTTTGTTTGCAGTGGTTGGACGCCCTCGCGTGCCCATTCTCATTCTCTCTCTCTCTCTCTCTCTCAAATAAATAAATAAAAGTAAAATGTTTTTTTAAAAATTATAAAAGAGTTCTAGATGGTGGAGCAAAGCTCTCTGCCAGAAAGTCATGAACAAGCCAAGGTTTTAGTGTTCTGAGTGGTCCTGTACTTTGAAGCTATGAGCCCTCTGCTGCCCTCTGGGGAGTTGCTCAGCAGTCCTTTAGAGTGTAGGATCCTTGTCCGCTTCTGTTGCGTTGTGGATCCTCCCAGAGGAAGCCTGGGAGGGGGGAGTACTCAGGTTGCTGAGGGCCCTGGAAGCAGTTTCCAGGTATTACACACCTGTGGCTGCGTTGTCTTCCAGACAACGAGGGATGTGGCTCTTAGACTCTCATCTCACAGCTGTCCCAGATCTGTTCAGCAGGCATTGATTCAGTCTCTATATCCACTAAATTTTTGGTAGGAAATGATTTACTAAAGGTAGAAAACTGCTGTATAGTGTGACGCATTTGGGGACCTTGTATGAAACAGACTGCAGGCCATTTGTTTATTTGGAGGAGTTGGCAGCCAGGGGGTGAAGGTTTGTTTGGGCATGGGACTGCAATCCAGGGCAAAGCCTGCTGCTTTAGCTCCAGCAAGAGTTAACTGCAGGCAGTGGTGACGTCAGTCCTGATCTTTGCACCTCTGCGCTTGAGCAACCTGATACTGCCAGCAGCTGGGGCCTGTACTCATTGGCTGCTGGCCTCACTTACAGTGGGCGGGATTTTTTTCAATTAAGTAAAAGGGCAGGGCTTCCACAGCCAATGACAGCCGTGGCCTGACATATCTTGTGCGAGTTTCCCGGGAGCTGCGGCATTTCCCATTCTTGGCTCTGCCAGCACCTGCTCCCGACGGTAGCTGAGCACCCAGTCCTGCCAGCATGCTCTGCCTGTGTCTGTATGTGCCAGTCATTGGAGAGGCCCAGACTGAGTTCCAGTACTTTGAGTCCAAGGGGCTTCCTGCTGAGCTGAAGTCCATCTTCAAACTCAGCGTCTTCATCCCCTCGCAGGAGTTCTTCACCTACCGCCAGTGGAAGCAGGTGTGTATGCTGAGCAGGGTGGTGAGGGGCACCAGGCAGGGTCTGGTTTTGAGTGAACAGATGAGTGATAGGCAGGCATGACTTCCCCAGCGAAATGGGAAGAATGTCTGAAATGTAGGTGCTTTCCCAGCCCATGTGTGGCTGTAGCCAGCAGGTTTATGTCACTATCATGGCATGACTGGTTTTCATGTGACTTTCGTGGAGGGTTGGAATCCCAGGAAGGCGCTCTTGGGAGATGGAATCGCTAGGGAAGGAGTCCCTTTTGTTGACTGAGGCAGAGCATCCTGAGATGTACAGGGCCAGGAAAGGCCTGGGGTTGTCTGAGTGCTATGGGCCACTTTCTGACTAGGGGTGATAGATGAGAGTCCAGGAGCCCAAAGGAGGGAAGATATGGGATGCTCATCTTTGGAGGCCCAGGATGAGGGAAGGGCGCTCCAGAGGGAAGCTAAGGGCTGGAGCTGGCTGTCCTGGACCCTGGGAGGAAAGAAGTACCAGAGGGCAACTTTCCCGCCTTCTAAACCTTAAGATGTCCTAAGGAACAGGGTGGCAGCAGGGATCCTGACCTGTCAATGATGGGAAACTGAACTATGGAGTTCACTTGTATCTGCCCTTCCCTGTTCATCAGATTTCCTGCTGTTCCTCCAGTGCTGGCAATAGTAACATGCTCTTGGGGGTGATTTGCAGATCACAGGAAGGGATAGAAGCAAGCTTGTTCCTCATTCTCTTTCCCCCCCCCTATCTTGCTATGTAGTGCAGGCTGTCCTCAAATTCATTCCAGCCTCAGCCTAGGCATACACCACCATGCCCAGCTATAAAGCAAGCTCTTTGAGATTTTTTTTTTTAGTTTGCTTCAGTTAAAATAGTCATGGATGATCTGTGCCACAGAGCACCACCCCAGGACAGTGCATGCATGCATCACTTTGGTGGCAGGCAACTCCATACATAATTTTTGCCTCCTCCCTAAGTGGCATGTAGACTTTATTTCCCCTCCTACTTAAAATCTGGGGTGGTTACCCTTAGCTACAAGCACAGTTGTCAGCAGGAAGTTAATATAATCCCAGCTAGCAGATAAGACATGTTCCCCATCTACTCCACATGCCAGCCTTGCCCCCGCACACGGTGTCGAGTCCTAAGGATCTGTCCAGGCCTCAGCCTTGATCAGTGGTTAGAGTGTTATCTAAGAGGGAGATCACAATGGCCACGCTTTAAGAGCACAAGCTAGTCAGTGGCCCATCAATTTTCACACCCAGCTAGTGAGTGGACTTCTCAGTGAGGGAATCCAGGAACACAGGGAGTATCACCATTTTCCTGTGGAGACTTTCAGTTCTTGTCTCACCTTTGTCTCCCATGTCCTTGAGAGGAACCTTTAGGGTGGCGGCAGGATCTGAGGGAGGCTCAGGATGCAGATGGGTCCTGCCCTCCACTGCTTTGGCTGTGTGACCTCGTGTGAGTGAGTGTCTCTGAACTCCTGTTCCTTGCTCTGTAACATGGGGGAAGTAGAGCCTACCTCCTAGAGCTGTTTGAGAGGATCCAGTAGAACATTCCGCATGACCTGTGCCCTGTGCTTGGGCTGAAGCTCTGGTTGCTTAGCACCCAGCACTGGGCCCAGCAGCTGAGCACCTCAGAAGGACAGGTGTAACCAAGTAACAGGGTCTCCTGAAGCCTTCTTGGGTCACCAAAAAGTAGAGCTTCCCTGCTGTTCAGTGTCTGACAGAGGCCTGGGGTTAGTTATATCATCTGGCACCCCTGAAACCTGGGACTGGCAGTACCACTAAGTACAGACCCAAGAATAGTTGCCCTTGGCCCTACCACTCAAAGCCTTCAGAGTGTTCCCTGGCAGGGTTTCTGCCAAATAGGCATTGCTATGTACCCTCCCACTGGCCATCAAATTGTTCTTGGGCCAGTGCTGCCTCACCGTAGGGGATGGAGGGAATTTGGGGACTGCAGCTGACCCTGGCTGTGCAGCAAGCTGGTCTTACGGATGCTTAGGAGAAGCAAGGACCAGGTGGCCAACTGGCCTCTGTCTAAAGCCCCCCCCCCCGAAGCACTTTTGTCTTAGCCTGTCAGGGAAGCAGGATAGGCCCCTGCCTGGCTTCTAGTCAGTTGTGGAGATCTAAGAAGTGCCTTTAGCATGTAAGTAGGTCGATATACTGGTGTTCTTGTGGGTCACTGGGGAAATCTTTGTTCACAGATTAACACAGTTGCTTACTGGGAAAGGGGGTCCCACCAGTGACAAGAATGGGCTGGTGAACAAACTCATAAATTCTTGCTTTTGTTTTCTAGAAAATTGTGCAAGCTGGTGACAAGGACCTAGATGGGCAACTAGACTTTGAAGAGTTTGTCCATTACCTCCAAGACCATGAGAAAAAACTGAGGCTGGTGTTCAAGAGTCTGGACAAAAAGAATGATGGTGAGTTTGGCTTGTAGCACCTCGGCTGGCTGGGCCTGGGCTTTCTACACGCTCAGGCCCTGCTCACAGTCCTTTTGTCACAGGACGCATCGATGCACAGGAGATTATGCAGTCCTTGCGGGACCTGGGAGTCAAGATCTCCGAACAGCAGGCAGAAAAGATTCTCAAGAGGTAAGTGCTCAGAAACCGTCGTGTATTTTATAAAAGGCTCTTGGACTAACCTGTGATGTTGTTCACTGTGTTGACCTGTTTTCCTGAACTTCGCCTTCGTGGGGTTTGTAAGGACAGATAAATAGCCCCATCTTAGAGCCAGCCTCTCCCCAGGTTTGTAGCCCTGCTTCCATTTGAAGAATCACAAATCTGGAATTATGCCCATTTGTCAGTGACCCATGAAAAGACAAGACTAGTTAGGGTCGTTTCAGGTTGGTAAGAAGTGTCCCTTGAATGCCTTCTCTGGCTGCTTGGGCAGGGAGAAGGGGCTCACACCAGTTGTGGCTCCTGGTGTGGGGTGGATTTTTCCCCCTACTAGTGACTTGATCTTCCCACTATAGTCAGATATGCTGTCTGCAAAGATAGTTTGCTTGTGCGAGGGGACTGCTAGGAAGCACTACAAACAGTTTAGATGTTTCTTCCTCTCCTGGCTAAGCCTTTCCAAACTCCTGAGGCCCAAAACCTGGCTGGCCACAGGGGCGTGAGCCCCTCAATGTGGATGGGCTCGTCTGCGCTGTTCTGCACCCCTCCCCGCCGCGTCCTTGGGTGTGTGCTTGCTTCACTAACATCTGCGCCGAGCACTTATTCGTGTTGTTTCTCCTCTCTCCTCTGCATCCTCCTTTGTCTGTCTGTCAGAATACGAACGGGCCATTTCTGGGGCCCTGTCACCTAGTAAGTATCCCAGTGACTCCCTCCCTCCCTGACTCCTGTGTCTAGTCAGAATGGGGTTCTTGTGGGCCAAGCCTATCCCTGCTTAGTGGAATGTGGAGCCATTTTGCCCTCTCTCCTGGGCACACTGGTGCCTTTTGTGGTTTCCTCAATAGCCATAGCTCCTACTTTTGGCTTGGCTCATCTGTCCATCCAGGAGGTGGGACATACAGCTAGGGGATGGATGTGGTTACATGAGGGTGACCATGTCTCCGTCTTGCAGCATGGATAAAAATGGCACAATGACCATTGACTGGAACGAGTGGAGGGACTATCACCTCCTGCACCCTGTGGAGAACATCCCCGAGATCATCCTGTACTGGAAGCACTCCACGGTGAGCCATACCACGCCTCCCCCCATCATCTATTCCTGCCTGGCATCATATCACTTCATCCCCAGCCCAGGGCTGAGGTGGGGATCCTAGCTGAGCAATAGACTCCTTTGCCATCCCAGTAGAGCCAGCCTTGTGCTCCCCCCATTTCCCACACACTGACCAACCTTACTGTTCTCCAGTGCTCTTCTGTCTCCACATGCCACCTCTCTTCACAGCTAATTCCAGGTGTCCCTTTCCCTGATGTTTCCAGTTCTCCAAAAGCACAGGCCTTCCCTCATGGAGTGAGGGAAGATGCATGCTCTGGAGAACACACTTAGCGCCATCAGAAGCCACCTCACTTCCCTTTTTGGCAGTGTCATTCCTCTCTGTGAAAAAGTGCCATGTCCCAGTCAGGCATGGTGGCTCACACCTATGTATAATTCCAGCATTCAGGAGACTCAAGGACAACCTGGGCTACAGAATGAGACTATCTCAAAAAAAAAAAATCAAAAAGCCCACATGCTGCCCTTTCAGCTGTCAGTGTGATTCAGGGATGCTGATGTCTGTCTGCTGTGCTCTTGACCTCCCTTCCCAAGACCCTTCATGCTGGTCCTGGCTGAGCTGCTCCACCCACAGAGCCAGGCCAGGGTTCAAAGCAGCTGGCCTGTCTCTGGCCTGCGGCCCTGGGTCAGAGTAGAGCCAGCTCGTACCAGCTCCAGAAAGAGGGTATTACGCAGGCAGCACAGGGCTCTGCTTGCTGAGGCCTTGCATAACGTTCTGCCAGCACAATCCGGTTCCGCATCAGGTTGCAGGATCTGTGCTCCTTCCCTGATCCTCATGGTCCAGCCAGCCCTGCAATCCTCACTGAAAGGCTGCAGCAGTTGCCTTTGAAAGAGTCACCCTCAGTTCCATAGCTGTTCTCTACCCAAGGCTCCTCAAGGCCACCAACAAGGCCAAGAGCTTTGCTGTGTGTCCTATCCAGAGTCCCTGGTGTACTTGGCATTTCTGTGGTTGGTCCCTTGACGTAAGGTTGGCTATGTCTCCGTTGTTCTTCCTTACAGATCTTCGATGTAGGTGAGAATCTGACAGTCCCCGATGAGTTCACAGTGGAAGAGAGGCAGACTGGGATGTGGTGGAGACACCTGGTGGCAGGAGGTGGTGCAGGGGCCGTTTCCAGAACCTGCACGGCCCCCCTTGACAGACTGAAGGTCCTCATGCAGGTGAGCAGGAAAATGGCCTGGTTGTCAGTCTGCTCCAATTGGTTGCTTGGCTTCCCCCTCCCTCTGTAAGTAGCTGCTGAGTCCCTGCTTTGAAAGCCCAGACTTTCCCAACCATTTAATGAACTGTTGGAATTCCTGCTCTTCCTGGGTACCAGAAGATCCAGTCCTAGGTGACCTTTTGCACTGAGCTGATCTAATTTTATCTGAGACGTTTAAGCCAGCCATCTCTTTACGTCAGTCAGCTTATGTGGACTGAGTAAGCCAGTGATACTTGAAGTATGGCAGGAAGCAGTTTCCTTAGGCGCATTTCAGGGATGAGATAGGGTACCCCATCAGGGTCAGGGCAAGCAGATCCTTACCTGACCTGGAGCCTTCAGAAAGCAGTGTTTTACCTTGGCTGGGCATGCAGTTCCACGTCCACAGGGCACAGATAAGCTTGTCTGATGTCAGGGGTAGCATTGTGAAATGACCCACATGTAGACACACTGGTGGACTTTGATGTCTATCTGAACAGTGACCAGTCACCCCTTGTCCTTTTGCTGGTGTCTAGCACTTTTTTTTTTTTTTTTTTTTTTTTTTTTTTTTTGTACAGTCTCACTCTAGCTCAGGCTGACCTGGAATTCACTCTGTAGTCTCAGGGTGGACTCAAACTCATGGCGATCCTCCTACCTCTGCCTCCCGAGTGCTGGGATGAAAGGCATGCCCGGCTGTGTCTAGCACTTTTGATGCCAAGAGCCCTGCTCAGAAGCAGTGGCATCCTTTCCTCTCCCTGTGTAAAGAGTAAAGAGAATCTTCCCGTATCTTCTGGAAAGGGAGGCTGAAGCAGGGAACTGAGCATTCTGTGCAGCTATGCATATAGTATAAGAGCCTGCCTCAGAAAACAACAACCATGCTGTTTAATTCTCATGATGCTGGCTTACGCCTCAGATAACTGAGATGGAAGAGCCTTCCTGGTGGCCCTGAAAAGAGGCTCCTCCCCAGGTAGACAGTGACAGCCCTCAGTCCTACCACTGAGTTCCTCTGACCACTTGTTCTCTACCTCAGGTGCACGCCTCACGCAGCAACAACATGTGCATTGTAGGCGGATTCACGCAGATGATTAAAGAAGGGGGTGCCAAGTCGCTGTGGCGGGGTAACGGCATCAATGTCCTCAAAATCGCCCCTGAATCAGCTATCAAATTCATGGCATATGAGCAGGTGAGGACTTGGCTTCTGGCAAGATTTACCAGCTGGCAGCTGCTTACAGTGTGTCTGCTGGACTGAAGTCCCTGAAACTAGAGCCAAAACTTATACCCAAGGGACCGTAGGGGAAGTGGCAGGCCTGTGCCTGACCCCAGCTCCACTGCCAGTTCTACTTCAGGCCAGTTCCTTTCATTTCTGGGCCGCATCAAGTGGCCAGAGTCACTGGCCGTGTACAGAGGGGCAGGGGCAGGAGAGTCGCCATGGCCCCTGGGTACATCCATTTGTTTCTCGTGTTGCAGATGAAGCGGCTTGTTGGTAGTGACCAGGAGACACTGAGGATCCATGAGAGGCTTGTGGCAGGCTCCTTGGCCGGGGCCATTGCCCAGAGCAGCATCTACCCGATGGAGGTGAGGGCTGCCTGGGCGCTGGAGTGCACAGTGTCGTGGGGCAGAGGGAGGAGTATGCCGTGTTCATGTTCCTTGTCACCTTGTTGCAGGTTCTGAAGACCCGGATGGCCTTGCGGAAGACAGGCCAGTACTCGGGCATGCTGGACTGTGCCAGGAGGATCCTGGCCAAAGAGGGAGTAGCTGCCTTCTACAAAGGCTACGTCCCCAACATGCTGGGCATCATCCCCTACGCCGGCATTGACCTAGCTGTCTATGAGGTGAGGTTCTAGTGCTTAGACCCCAGAACCAGAGGAAGAGATTCAGCTCTTACCTCTTATCCACGCCCTCCCCGGCTGTCTCCCTTCCTAATGGAGATGCTTAGGACAAGAGACAGCACTTGCCTATTTACTGCAAGAGTCTGCTGCCACCCCGCTGCAAGTTCTGCAGATTCTGGGGCTCAGCAGGCAGACCGCAGAGCAGCATGGTGGTCTTTGGGTGCTCACAAGCCCCCTCAGACTTCATGCCACAGAAGCCAGGCGCTCTGTGTGGGGTTGGGCTGCTTTCTCTACCACTCCCTGCTCTTTGTTCTAGCCAGGAATCTCTAGTGGCAGCAGAATCAAAGGGCAGACCAGTCAGGAGTTCAGCAAGGTCCAGGCCAAGTGAATCAGGTTACATCAGCCTCTCAGATCCCATGTGATAGGAAGCAGCTCTAGTGTGGATCCAGTAACCACCCTATTCCCCATGCCACACTTCTGTGCCAGCTCTTGCCAGGGCTCTCACGCACCCCACTCCCCTTTGCTCCTAGACACTCAAAAATGCCTGGCTGCAGCGCTATGCAGTGAACAGTGCAGACCCTGGCGTGTTCGTGCTCCTGGCCTGTGGCACCATCTCCAGCACCTGTGGCCAGCTAGCTAGCTACCCCCTGGCCCTAGTCAGGACGCGGATGCAGGCACAAGGTAAGGCTGGTCTCCATCTCCGGGACAGGTTGGGAGGGCTAACAGGAGGCATCTGACTGGTGTCCTCTCTCTCACCCACAGCCTCCATGGAGGGTGCACCTGAGGTGACCATGAGCAGCCTCTTTAAGCAGATCCTGAGGACCGAGGGGGCCTTTGGGCTGTACCGGGGTCTGGCCCCCAACTTCATGAAGGTGATCCCAGCTGTAAGCATCAGCTACGTGGTGTACGAGAACCTGAAGATCACCCTGGGCGTGCAATCACGGTGACGGGAAGGCCACGGACTCACTGATCCTGGGCTGCGGCTCAGGGTGTGCAGCCATCTCATTCTGTGAATGTGCCAACACTAAGCTGACTTAACCAAGCTGTGAAACCGGGGATGCTGCAGGGGAGACATGGGGAGAGCTGGCAGACCATGGGCCCAGCAGACCTTCATGTCCCTTCTAGGGAAGACCCATGGGCATTCCTCAGGGTCCAGGGTCATCAGGACCTAGGCCTGTGCCTAGGGACAGGATGTTCCTGCAGTGCTTGCCAGATAGTGAGCTTGGAGGCCGGCTTAGTTCTCCCATCTTGTCCTGGCAGCCAGACCTCGGCCATACCCTCCCTCCCTGTGGCCCGCTAAGCATTCCTGTGCCCACTTCATGTCCTTTCCCTCCAATGTGCTGTGGTAGAAGAAGGGCCGCCAGCGCACCCTGACTCCCCCTTATCACTTACCCCTCAGTGCTGGTGAGAGGTGGTTCTGCCTGTCGCCTCACCCCTTTTCTGAGCCGCAGCATTGATGCAGACTTGTGGTGCAGGAAGCCAAGTGGGTCCCACTTACACTCTCTTCAGCAGGGCCACCGAGATGTGTGCTGGCACTGGGAATGTTAGCTGCCTGGTGCCATGGTGCATGGCTTTGCCGAAGGCTAGTGCTAGGGCCTGGAGCCCAGAGGACCTGTGCTGCCTGCCTGGGACTTGTGTCCTATGAGTTGTGTCTGGACAGGACTGGCAGCAGCTCAGAACCACACTCACTGTCCTCCTCTGTGGCCTGAGGGTGGGGCAGGGTGTCTGCCCATGTCTGCTGCCCTGGTGATCAGGAAAAGATGCTGAAGGCCTTAATTATGTCTTGCTGGGAAATGGATTTGGTTCAGGACAAGCTGGACACACATGTGCAAGTACTGTGCCTCCAGAGAAGACAGAGGGAGAAAGTAGTTTGGCTGCATTCAAGTTTATCTGGGGCCCCTGGGGATTTGTGTCTGGGCCCCATGGGGCCAAACGGGACCAGCCTCACATTCCGACATGACATACCACACTGCTTGGAGCCTATTTATTTTGTATTTATTTGAACAGAGTTATGTCCTAACTATTTTTATAGATTTGTTTAATTAATAGCCTGTCATTTTCAAGTTCATTTTGTATTCATATTTATGTTCCATGGTGGATTGTACCTTCCCGTCACCACTTCATGTGGGGAGATGAGATGGAGGGGTGGCCACAGAGTGACCCTTGCTTCTGCCTACACTGATGTCATGTCTGTCCAAAGAAATCCTCTCCAGACTGGAGACAGAAGAAAGGTCATGAAGGGAGGGGACCCTGACCATGTCTCCATGTCCCCTGGCAGGCCAGGGTGGGGCAGCGTGAAAGTCCAAGTCCTTTTCTGGGCTGGGAAGATTTCTTTATTTTGCCCTTTCTGAATAAGTGAGGTGCCTCTTGCTGTGAATTTGGGGTAGAGATGGCAGACAGTGCCCAGCTCCCCACCCCATGTGCAAAGTGAGCTGCCTCCCGGCTCTCCGCTGCCCTCACACTCAATAATGCGTCAGCTGGCCACTTGATAGTTGTGCCTCTGCCCCCCCCATACACACACATAATGGCCTGATGAGGAAAATCCAAATAGGATGCAAAGATCAATGCAAAAAATTATTGTTCTGCATAAACATACATAATTATAACTGGAGTTTGTCAGAGAGCAGACTAAGAATTGGAAGTTGTCATTTAGAACAGCCTTCTAATAAAATTGCTTCAAATGTGTTGGAGTCAGGATTTTCCTGCTCTGGGCTTGCGTGGTTGGGGTTATTTACATTTTTTTCTATTTTATTTATTTATTTCAGAGAGACAGAGGAAGAGGCAGAGAGAAAGAGAGAATGGGTGTGCCAGGGCCTCCAGCCACTGCAAACGAACTCCAGACACATGCACCCCCTTATGCGTCTGGCTTACGTGGGTCCTGGGAAAATCTAACCAGGGTCCTTAGGCTTCACAGGCAAAAATGCCTTAACCACTAAGCCATTTCCTCAGCCCGGTTGTTTACATTTTTCTTGTCCAGAGCCTGTGAGCTATGGGAGGCACTTCCTCTTTGGTGTTGGTTTGCTCTGACAAGTTGCCCTGTTCTGATTGAGCCTGTTTAGGGCAGGAGCCTCCCCTTCCTGCTGAAGGCCCCCCCCCTTTTTTTTTTTTTTCACCTTTTCCAGGTAGGGTCTCACTGTAGCCCAGGCTGACTTGGAATTCACTATTTAGTCTCAGGGTGGCCTCGAACTCATGGCGATTCTCCTACCTCTGCCTCCCGAATGCTGGGATTAAAGGTGTTTGCCACTATGCCCGGCTGAAGCCCTAGTTTTACAGTCTCCACACATCGTGGGCTTCTCTCACCTGGGTCTCTCTCACCTGCACCTCACAGGTGTGTCCTTTGTGATATCCATGTCCTCGGATGCCTCAGGCAGTTCAGACCTCTCTACCCACACTGAGCAATGTCATCTCACCAGAGTTCTATTCATATGACCCTGACTTTGTGCTTGAAGCTACTCCAGGTTTGTCCACCCAGCCAGGAACTCAGCCACTCCACTTGAGCAGCTGACAAGCATTCAAGTGTTCACATGTCTAAGGCCAAACTCCTGGCTTTCTTCCCTGGTCTGCTTCTCCGGCTCATCCCAGTAAAGGACAGTTCCTTTCTTCTCGTAACTTAAGCCAGAAACCTCGGGGTCATCAGCAATTTCCATCTCATTCTAGTCCCACCTACCAGTAAATCCTGTCACCTCTACCTTCAGATAACTGCTTCTCAGGACATCTACCGTGTTGCCTGGCCAGAGGCAAGTTATTTCTCACTTTGACCCTGACAAACCTTTCAGCCTGTCTCCCCTGTGCTAAGCCTTTAGCTCCCCAGGGCTGGGAGGAAACCTTACACATAACCTGTATCAGAGCCTCAGAACCAGAATGTAAATCCTGCAACTCAAAAACTGACAGCCAAGCCGGGCGTGGTGGTGCACGCCTTTAATCCCAGCACTCGGGAGGCAGAGGTAGGAGGATCGCTGAGAGTTTGAGGCCACCCTGAGACTACATAGTTAATTCCAGGTCAGCCTGGGCCAGAGTGAGCCTACCTCGAAAAACCAAAAAAAAAAAAAAAAAACTGACAGCCTGGCATGGTAATAAGGTGGTGTACTCCTTTAACCCAGCACTCAAGGTTGATGGAAGAGGGTCACCATGAGTTTGAGGCCAGCCTGAGCTAGGGAGAAACCCTGTCTAAGAACAAAAAAATAAATAAAAATAAAAATAATTGATAGTTCCCAAAGGAAGATGAATGGATTGCCAAAACGTTTAAAATGGGTGAGAATGCCGGGTATGGTGGTGCACGCCTTTAATCCGAGCACTCAGAAGGCAGAGGTAGGAGGATTGCCGAGAGTTCAAGGCCACCCTGAGACTACATAGTGAATTCCAGGTCAGCCTGGACTAGAGTGAAACCCTACCTCGGAAAAAAAAAATAGGGGGTGAGGGAGCAGGGGAGGCTCAGGACCATTAATTGTGTGGCGTCACATGAAACCTTCCCTGGGACACCCTTCTGTTCACCCACGTAGGGTTCAAACAAAACACCAAAACAGCACAATTGCACCAATCCCGCTTTTGGTGAGCCAGTGAGTTTGTTGGGGTTGTTTACAGAGCAGGGTGAGGGTTGCTTACAGGAGCAATAGCAGCTACATCACCAGAAAGCCCACCCCAACATAGGTGATGACTGTCCGAAGCTGCGCCATTTGCAGGGAGTTTTTTACAAGCAGTTGTTTGCCCTCAAGGTGGGGTCATTTAAGTTTCACCTCTCCCAGGCTTGTTGACCTCCTTCCAGGAGGGAATAATTCAATTTGAAGGGATTTGCCATACACCATCAGGAAAACAATTCTTCTTAAAGTGATACCAGTACGCACACACTAAAATGATTAGAAGTGAAGGTGACAATACCCAAATTTGCTGACAGAATGGCAAAAAAGATCAAGTATTAACCATTTGGAAAAACTTCTAATGATATTTAAGCAGCTAGTTCCCATATGAATCAGCAGTTCTGCTCCTAAGTATTTACTCCTGTCTAAATGAAAATACCTGTTAAAAAAGACTAGCGGGGCTGGAGAGAGGGCTTAGCACTTAAGCACTTGCCTGTGAAGCCTAAGGACCCCAGTTCGAGGCTTGATTCCCCAGTACCCACGTAAGCCAGATGCACAAAGTGGCGCATGCATCTGGAGTTCGTTTGCAGTGGCTGGATGCCCTGGTGCGCCCATTCTCTCTGTCTGTTGCTCTCAAATAAATAAATAAATAAATAAATAAATAAATAAATAAATAAATTTTTGCCTGCGAAGCCAAAGGATCTTGGTTCAATTCCCCAGGACCCACGTAAGCCACATGTACAAAGGGGCGTATGCATCTGGAGTTCATTTGCAGTGGCTGGAGACCCTGGTGCACCCATTCTCTGTCTCTCTCTCTCTCTACCTGCCTATTTCTCTATCTCTCAAATAAATAAAAATAGAGAACTCACTCTAAAAAAAAAAAAAAAAAAAAGACAGCCAGGCGTGGTGGCTTATGCCTTTAATCCCAGAACTTGGGAAGCAGAGGTAGGAGGATTGCCATGAGTTCAAGGCCACCCTGAGACTACATAGTGGATTCCAGGTCAGCCTGGGCTAGAGTGAGACCCTACCTCGAAAAAACCAAAAAAAAAAAAAGAAAGAAAGAAAGACTGGATGTGGTGGTGCAGTCTAATTATAACACTGAGGTAGGCACATAATGAATTTGAGGCCATTCAGGGCTACATGACCAGTGAATGTGTCTCAAAAAATTGAACCGAGCGTGGTGGCACATGCTATTCATTAATCCCAGCACTCAGGAGGCAGAGGTAGGATTGTCGTGAGTTCGAGGCTACCCTGAGACTCCATAGTGAATTCCAGATCAGCCTGGGCTAAATTGAAACCCTACCTTGGAAAACCAAAAAAAAAAAAAATTGGGCTGGAGAAATGGCTTAGCGATTAAAGTGCTTGCCTGCAAAGCCAAAAGACCCAGGTTTGATTCCCTAGTACCCACGTAAAGCCAGATGCACAAGATGGCTCATGTATCTGGAGTTCATTTGCATTGGCTAGAGGCCCTGGCACACCCATTCTCTTTGTATATCTGCCTTTCTCTCAAATAAAATATTGTTTTAAAAAATTGTGGATTGGGCTGGAGAGATGGCTTAGTGGTTAAGGTGCTGGCCTGCTAAGCCTAAGAACCCGGTTCCAATCTCCAGGTCCCACGTTTAGCCAGATGCAGTGTCGTAAGGGCGAAATGCCGCACTTGACCACAAGGGGTCGCACACATCTGGATTTCGTTCTCAGCAGCTGAGAGACTGCTGGCGTGCCCATTCTCTGTCTCCTCCCTCTCTTTCTCTCTCTGTGTCTCTCTCCAAAAATAAATAAAAATTTTTTTTAATTTAAAAAAATTGTGCATGGCTCCTAGCAGCTTCATTCACAGCACGCAGACACTACACAGGAAACGGTGCAGATACTCATCCACAGCACAGGCTCTCCAGACCAGTGTCCGGGCATTGGAAGGCTGCTGGGCAGTACAGGCAACAACAGGATAGTCTCTAGAACACAGAGTGAGTTGGGGAGGTGGCACATATTTGAGGTATGGTCTCCCTCTAGCCCAGGCTGGCCTCAAACTCATGGCAGTCCTCCTACCCCAGCTTCCAAAGTGCTGGGATTAAAGGTGTGCACTACCATGCCTGGCCCCTTTCCTCAAAGTTTCTGAAGTGATATAAGCTACAGAGCCCCAGTAGCCACCAGCCCCACCCAGGATCCGCCCCACTGGCTGCCCTGGGGCCCCAACACACTCCAGCCTGGCCTTTGTCCCCAGACACCCCCTTCTGCTTCCTGTGCTTTGTTCTGTCTAGCTGAGATGTGGACGCAGCTGGTCTCAAACTCCAGAGTTCTAGCAATTCTACTCACTCAGCTTCCCGAGCCCTGAGACTATTTCCAGGTGCCTAGATTTTTCCCTGACGTTTTTTATTTCCCTTCTGCCGCCTCCCCAGGAGAGGTGAGGCCTTAGCACCAGGGTTTGCAGTTGTCTTGCACATGCCTGAGACAGACTGGTGCACAGTGCTCTGTCTTCTGAAGTCCAGATGCCCTCCCTGCGCCCCAGAGCCCCAGGCTGGGTTTCTTTGGGGATGATGTGAAGCAGCTCAGGGCAGCAGCATGTTCCACTTAAACCAGATTGAGTAGTCCCCCTTAAATTTGTATCCACCTAGAACCTCAGAATGTCACCTGATTTGAAAATGGGATCTTTGTAGATGTAATCAAGCTAGGTGTTTCTGGAGTGTTCGGGTCTTTCCCATGGAAACAAGAGAAGTGACAGTGAAGTGTGTCGCTGAGTACAGACAAGGCTTTAATAGAAATCGGCTCTCAAGAGGAAGAGCAAGGGGGAAAGTGAAAGGGGGATTATTATGGTTTATTGTCTGTAATTATGGACATTGTAAATAATTTAAAAATTCAAAAACAAATAAATAAAGAAGAAAAATAGCCTTTATTGGTTTGCTTGGGTGGGTTAACAAATGGGCCTTATCTCCTCATCTTTCTGGAAGGCCTTAGGTGCTCAAGAGCGAGGGATGGGGTAGAAGCTGGAAGATCCTGGTTCAATGCATGGCTGTAACAATCCAAGGACCCCCAGAGTTCACCTGCTTTCTGTCCTTCATGGTGGTTCCCAGCTGTCTGAAGGCTACTCTGGATTAGGATGGGCCCCAAATCCACCTCTAGATGCATGCACCTCTTTTTTTATATGGCATCTGGAGTTCCTTTGCAGTGTCTGGAGGCCCCAGTGCACCCATTCTCATTCTCTCTCTCCTTGTAAATAAATCAATAAAAAATACTGTTAAAGGGCTGAAGAAAGCCGGGCATGGTGACGCATGCCTTTAATCCCAGCACTTGGGAGGCAGAGGTAGGAGGATCACCGAGAGTTCGAGGCCACCCTGAGACTACATAGTTAATTCCAGGTCAGCCTGGGCCAGAGTGAGACCCTACCTCGAAAAAAAAAAAAAAAAAAAAAAAAAAAAAAAGACTGAAGAGATGGCCTAGTGGTTAAGGCGCATGCCTGTGAAGCTTAAGGACCTTGGTTTGATTCTCCAGGTCCCATGTAAGCCAGATGCACATGGTGTTGCATGTGTCTGGAGTTCGTTTGCAGTGGCTAGAGGCCCTGGTGTGTCCATCCTCACTCTTTCTCTCCCTCTCTCTGTCTCTAATAAATATATATATATTTTTTTTTTTTTAAAGAAATGGGCTGGAGGGATGGCTTAGTGGTTAAGGTGTTTGCCTGCAAAACCAAAGGACCCAGGTTTGATTCCCCAGGACCCACATTAGCCAGATGCACAAGAGGACGCACACATCTGGAGTTTGTCTGCAGTGGCTGGAGGCCCTGGTGTGCCTATTCTCTGCCCCCCTTGTCAAATAAATAATTTTTAAAAAGCCCAGTGTGGTGGTACATGCCTTTAATCCCAGCACTCAGGAGGCAGAGGCAGGAGGATAGCTGTGAGTTCAAGGCCACCCTGAGACTACATAGTGAATTCCAGGTTAGCCTGAGCTAGAGTGAGACCCTGCCTCAAAAAACCAAAATAATAATAATAATAATAATAATAAACAAAATAAAAAAATTTTAAAAGAAATTTTATATTAAAAATACTGTTAAAAAAACATAATGGGAGGGCTGGAGAGATGGCTTGGTGGTTAAGGCGCCTGCCTGCCAAGCGTAAGAACACCGGTTCCAATCTCCAGGTACCACATTTAGCCAGACACTAAAAGTGACGCAAAGGTGCAATGCTGCACTTGCCTACAAGGGGGCACATTCGTCTGGAGTTCGTTCACAGTGACTGAGAGGCCACTGGCACGCCCATTCTCTCTCTATATATCTCTCTGTCTCTCAAATAATAATAATGATGATGATGATGGGAGCTGGACATGGTGACACACGCCTTTAATCCCGGCACTTGGGAGGCAGAGGTAGGAGGATCACCATGAGTTCAAAGCCAATCTGAATCTAAAGACTACATAGTGAATTCCAGGTCAGTCTGGGCTAGAGTGAGACACTACCTCAAAAACAAAAACAAAATAATAATAATAATAGGCTAGAGAGATGGCTTAGCAGTTAAGGTGCTTGCCTGCGAAACCTAAGGACCCATGTTCAACTGTCCGGATCCCACATAAGCCAGACACAGAAGGTGATGCAAGCACACAAGGTCTCACATGCACACAAGGTGGCACATGTGTCTGGAGTTCTGTTGGAGGTCCTGTCGTGCCAGTTTTCTCTCTCACTCATAAAATAATAAAATAATAAAGTCTGGGGAGATGGCTCAGCAGTTAAAGGTGCTTGCTTGCAAAGCCTGTCAGGCCAGGTTCCATTTCCCAGTACCCATGTAAAGCGAGAGGCACAGAGTAGCCCACTCCTCTGACAGCAAAATACCCCAGCATATCCATACATTTTTCTCTCTCAAATAAATAAATAAAAATATTAGGACTGGAGTAATGGCTTAGCGGTTAAGGCATTTGCCTTTGAAGCCAAAGGATCCCGGTTCAATTCTTTTTTTTTTTTTTTTTTTTTTTTTTTTTTTTTTTTTGGTTTTTTCGAGGTAGGGTCTTACTCTGGCCCAGGCTGACCTGGAATTACCTATGTAGTCTCAGGGTGGCCTTGAACTCACAGCGATCCTCCTACCTCTGCCTCCCGAGTGCTGGGATTAAAGGCGTGCGTCACCACGCCCGGCTCGGTTCAATTCTTCAGGGCCCACGTAAGCCAGATACACAAGGGGGCACATGCATCTGGAGTTTGTTTGCAGTGGCTAGAGGCCCTGGTATATCCATTCCCTCTGTGTCTGCCTCTCATCTATCTCTCTCTTTCTCTCTGCTTGCAAATAAATTAATGAATTTTAAAAAATTAAAAATAAATAAATAAATAAAAATATTTAATAAATAGCCTGGCATGGTGGTGCACACCTTTAATCCCAGAACCAGGGAGGCAGAGGTAGAAGGATCACCGTGAGTTCAAGGTCAATCTGAGACTACAGACTGCATAGTGAATCCCAGGTCAGCCTGGGTTAGAATGAGACCCTACCTCGAAAAACCAAAATAATAATAATAATTAATAATAATAATAATAACAGCCAGACCTAGTGGTGCACACCTTTAATCCTAACACTTGGGAAGCTGAGGTACGATTGCCATGAGTTTGAGGCCAGTCTGGGGTCTAGGGAAATATAGTATGCTCCACGCCAGCTTGGGCTACAGTGAGACCCTGCCTCAAAAAATAAATAATACAACTGGAGAAATGGCTTAGCAGTTAAGGTGCTTGCCAGCAAAGCCAAAGGACCCAGGTTCAATTCCCCAGGACCCACATAAAGTCAGATGCAGAAGGTAGCACATGCATCTGGAGTTCATTTGCAGTGTGCTAGAAACCCTGGCATACCCATTCTCTCTCTTTCTCTACCTATACCTCTCTCTCAAATAAATGAATAAAATATAAAAAATAAATAATAAAAGTAAATACATGGAGAGTGGAACTCAAAGGACAGATACAAACCCTGCATGAGAAGGCAGAGGTTGGAATGTCCATCTGCAAGAGGAGAAACAGAGGATCATGGAGGTCAGCCACCCGAAGCCAGGAGAGAATGAACGAGGGTTTCGCCATCCATGGTTATGGGAATTGGCCTTGACCCACATAAACAGCTTATTCCAGGTAGTTGTGACCAAGGTAATGGATAAATCATTTCTCAAACACTGAGTCCTGGCAGATTGATCCCCAGCTCCCAGTCGGCTCTCCCACCTCATCCAGACCTCCTCCTCTGTTCCAGCCAGCCCAGGGGCCTCGTTAGCACTGAAGCCAACCGTGTGGGCATTTGAAGGTGGGCACGGCGTAGAGCTCACCAGGCCAGTCTCCCTGGTTCTCTATCCCTCTGCCCATGTGCAGTCTACTTGTGTATGGTCTTTGGGAGGTCTTCACTGCCCACCAGGTTAGCGCAGTTCCCTCCCAAGCCGCTTCTCCCTCCTGTTGCGCCCCAGCATATTTCACCATCAGCTCCACGGCTTATTTTCACTCCTTGGATTTTTTTTTTTTTTTAGTTTATTTATTTATTAGAGAGAGGGAAAGAGAGAGAGGGAGAATGGGCACGCCAGGGCCACCCTAAGATGACATAGTGAGTTCCAGGTCAGCCTGGGCTAGAACGAGACCCTACCTTAAAAAACCAAAATAATTGCCGGGTGTGGTGGCGCATGCCTTTAATCCCAGCACTCAGGAGGCAAAGGTAGGAGGATTGCCATGAGTTCAAGGCCACCCTGAGACTACATAGTAAATTCCAGGTCAGCCTGAGCCAGGGTGACACCCTACCTCGAAAAACAAAAAAAAAAAAAAAGAGAGAGAGAGAGAGACTCAGGAGCCCGGCATGGTGGTGCACACCTTTAATCCCAGCACTCGGGAGGCAGAGGGAGGTGGATTGCCAAGAGTTCAAGGCCACCCTGAGATTACATAGTTAATTCCAGGTCAGCCTAGGCCAGAGTGAGACCCTACCTTGAAAAGAAAAGAAAAGAAAAGAAAAGAAAATAAAAGAAAAGAAAAGAAAAGAAAAGAAAAGAAAAGAAAAGAAAAGAAAAGAAAAGAAAAGACTCAGGTTGGGGGTTTTTATGAGCCTCATGGATGGGAGACTGGTTTAGCCAGTCTAGTCCTAACATCAGGCGTCTGGGGTCAGGATTTCTAGAAAAGGGCAATTTCCCCAGAAATCTTAATTCTCTAGGTAGGGCTTTCTCAGAAGGGAGTGGAAGGACTCCCAAAGAGGGTGGAGATAAGGAAAGACCAGTCCCTTCTGATATTTCTGCCTTGAAATAAAGTATAATAACCTAGATTGCCCCTACAGGCCCAGGGATAATTCCCATGTTTAGTTAAGGAGAAAGCTATTCATTTTGGGGTCTTATCACCCCTACCTAAACAGCCTCCTTACTGACTGATGTGTATCCAGGTAATACTCATGTCTTTATGTAGTTGGCAGGCTTATACCTGTTTGCAGAACCTGCAAATTAGGTTGTATGATCAATTAAGACATGGTGTGATCTTGGGCTAGCCTGTCCGCATTGCTAAGCTTCAGTATCCTAGTACAAGATGGGCCAGGTACCTTCCTTCCAGCTCTGCAGGGGTGGGGGAGGGGAGAGGTGTGTCCCAGTCCATCAAAAGGGGGAATGGCCTTGTTCTCCACAATGGCTGGCACTGAGTTGCCCTTAATCCAGACTTCACTGGTCTGAGTAGGTTGGAAAGTAGGGGAAAGGTGGAAGAGGAGGAACCAGTGTGCTGGGCCCAGCTGTCCAAATGGACCTTGGTCCCTGTGCCTAGGGGCCGACCAGCCCAGCGTGGCAGGTCTTGGTAGCTGCAGAGGTTAACCTGGCCTGGGTCGGAGGTTCATGAAGGAGATGGAACAGGAGTAAACTGAGGCCAGAGACGGCCAGGAGCCTGACCGGGTCATGCAGAGGCCAGATCAACCTGGGCCTGCTGAACTTGGCTTCCAGGACATATCAGCCAGTTCTGCTGGCCGTGTAAAGGCATCAGCAGTCAGTTCCTTCAACAGGTTCTGGGAAGAATCTAGTTTCTAGAGACTTCTGCACTTCTCATCTTTTTTAAATTTTTTTTCAAAAATTTGTATTTATTTATTTGCAAGCAGAGAGAGAGAGAGAGAGAAAAGAGAGGCAGACAGAGAGAGAATGGGCACACCAGGGCCTCTAGCCACTGCAAATGAATTCCAGATGCATGTGCCCCTCATACATCTGGCTTACATGGCTCCTGGAGAATCAAACCGGGATCCTTTGGCTTCACAGGCAAATGCCTTAACTGCTAAGCCATTTCTCAGTCCACATCCATCTCTTTTTAATTTAATTTAATTTATTTATTTGAGACAGAGAGAGAGAGAGAGAGAATGGGCGCTCCAGGGCCTCTAGCCACTGCAAACAAACTCCAGATGCATGCACCACCATGTGATTCTGGCTTACGTGGGAACTGGAGAATAGAACTGGGGTCCTTGGGCTTTGCAGGCATGTGCCTTAACTGCTAAGCCATCTCTCCAGCCCCACATCCATCTCTTTTGATCACACCTCCTTCTGCTTGCTTTGGTTTTGGAAGGTTTCTGAGGAAGTCTCGTGTGGCCGAGGCTGGCCTGGTGACTCTTGATTGCCTTGCCTCCACTTCCCAAGTGCTGGGATTACAGGTGCACAACATCACACCTGACTTTCTGCTCGCTTCTTACACTTGTAGCTACTTTTACAGCCTGTGTGGATAATCTCTCCATCTCAAAGTCATCAATTGGAGCCTGGAATGGTGGGTCACACCTTTGGAAGCTGAGGTAGGAGGATCACCATGAGCTCAAGACTAGCGTGGGCTACAGAGTGAGTTTCTAAGTCAGCCTAGACTAAAGTGAGATCCTGTCTTCAAAAAATATATAAGTAGGACTGGAAAGATGGCTTAGTGGTTAAGGCGCTTGCCTGCAAAGCCTAATGACCTGAGTTTGATTCCCCACTACCTACATAAACACAGATGCACAAAGTGGTGCATGCACCTGGAGTTCATTTGTAAGTAGCTAGAGGTGCTGGCATGCCCACTCTTTCTGTCTGTCTCTCTTTATCTCTCTCTGCTTGCAAATAAATGAATAAAAATATTTAAAAATAACTGGGTGTAATGGTGCATGTCTTTAATCCCAGCACTGAAGGGACAAAGACAAACTTGATCAATGTTTGACTAATGTGACTCCATTTTGTGTACTCCACCATTTGTGCTTAACCCCTCACCCAGCCCCAATTCCAAGAAAAACCAAAAAAAATTTCCCTCGAGGGCTGGAGAGATGGCTTAGCAGTTAAGGCACCTGCCTCCTAAGCCTAAGAACGCTGGTTCCAATCTCCAGCGGTTCCAATCTCCAGGTCCCACGTTTAGCCAGATGCAAAGTGATGCAAGGGTGCAATGCCGCACTTGCCCACAAGGGGGCGCACACATCTGGATTTCGTTCACAGCAGCTGAGAGACTGCTGGCGCACCCATCTCTGTCTTCCTCTCTCTCTCTCTCTCTCTCTCTCTGTGTCTCTCTCTCAAAAAAAAATTTCCCTTGAGCTACAGAACAAACAGCTCTTGCCTCCTGATAAAAATAAAACCTTGAAGTTTGTTGGTGTCCTAACACTGCAAATAACATGGGGGGGCTTCCACCAATCACGTTAAGGGTCACTCTGTTCTCCCTAGGTAAAATGTCCTTGCAGCTGTTTGTGGTTTTTCCCTTTAAAAACCCTGCTCCCCTACCCTTTGGGGTAGCAGTTCAGTTTCCGATACTGGCTGCTTCCCTAATCGATCAGAATTGATTAGTTTCCCGCGTCTTTAATAAAATCTTCAAAGGCTTGCGCTCAAACCTCCACCTCTGTCTCCATTACTGCACAATTCTCAAATCCTAACAGCACTCAGGAGGCAGAGGTAGGAGGATCATCATGAGTTCAAGGCCACCCTGAGACTACACAGTGAATTCCAGGTCAGCTGGGCTAGAGTGAGACCCTACCTTGGAAAACCAAAACAGGAAGAAAAAAAAAAAGGCTCCGGGGATTAGGACTGGCATTTATGTGGGGCCACTGGTTAGGTGGCCACACTGCTCCCCACCACTGTTCCCTGCCAGGCATAGCTGAGGCAGGAGGATTCCCAAAAGTTTGAGGCCAGCTTGGGCTATATAGTGAGTTCTAGGCCAGACAGACTCTGTCAAAACAAAACAAAAAATCCCAACTGGGGGCTGGAGAGATGGCTTAGTGGTTAAGGCATTTGCCTGTGAAGCCTAAGGACCCCGGTTCGAAGCTCAATTCCTCAGACCCACGTAAGCCAGATGCATAAGGGGGCTCATGCATCTGGAGTTCGTTTGCAGTGGCTGGAGGCCCTAGCGTGCCCATTCTCTCTCTCTCCCTCTTTCTCTCTCTCAAATAAATAATAAAATAAATAAAAATATTTTTAAAAAGCCAACCACTTCTCCCCATCAAACACATCCACCATCAGAATCCTTCCTATTGTACTGAGTAAATAAAACAGGGAACAATGACAGCAGGAATGTGGCACACTGCAAAACTATGCAATTACTGGGACTGGTGAGAGAGAGAACAGTTCTGACCCAGAATCTCTATGTAGAATAAACATTCATTACTCACATAATCCAAATGAAGATTTAACAGACAAAAACAAGCCACTCAGGATCCTCCCTGTGGGCTTGCCCTCCCTAGGGCCACTCTGGCTCCCAAGGAGGCATCTTGCAGTCTGCATTCAGGACTCTCAGTTCTTATTTCCTAGTGGCCTTGACCTGAAGGGCTTGGGAGCCAGCCTAGAACACAGTGGGGCTGGTGTTCTAAGAAGAGCAGCTGACCTGGCCACTGAGACAGCACCCTTCCAATATCAACACTGTATCATTTTCCAAATGCCTCCTGACCTCTGACCTCACCACCCCCATCTGGGGGTTCCCAGATGCCAATTCACAAGACACAGCCATCAGTGGCAGGAGCCCCAACTCAGACCTATGCTTCCATCAAGGCCACAGGGAAAGCCTAGGCACTGCGGAGGACACCTGTAATCCAAACACTCAGAAGGCTGAGGCAAGGGGATCATGAGGCCAGCCTGGACTACGGGTATAGAACACTGTCTCAAAAAAGATGAACAGGGGCTGGAGAGATGGCTTAGTGGTTAAGGCACTTGCCTACAAAACCAAATGACCCAGGTTCAATTCCCCAGGACCCACGTAAGCCAAATGCACCAGGTAGTGCATGTATCCGGAATTTGTTTGCAGTGGCTGGAGGCCCTAGTGTGCCTATTCTCTCCATCTGCCTCTCTCTCATAAAGATAAGAATGACTTTAATCACAGCACTTGGGAGCCAAAGGTAGGAGGACTGCCTTGAGTTCAAGGCCACCTTGAGACTACATAGTGAATTCCAGGTCAGCCTGGGCTACAGTGAAACCCAACTTTGAACCCCCCCCCAAAAAAAAAGTAATAATAGGGCTGGAGAGATGGCTTAGTGGTTAAGGCACATGCCTGGAAAGCCTAAGGACCCTGGTTTGATTCTCCAGGTCCCTTGTAAACCAGATGCACAAGGGGCACACACATCTGGAGTTCGTTTTACAGTGGCTGGAGGCCCTGCATACCCATTCTCACTCTCCTTCTCTCGCTTTCCTTCTCTCTGTCTCTAATAACTAATTAATTAATTAAATAAAAATAAAATCTTTAGGGCTGGAGAGATGGCTTAGCAGTTAAGGCGCCTGCCTGCTAAGCCTAAGAACCCGGTTCCAATCTCCAGGTCCCACGTTTAACCAGATGCACTGACTCAAGGGCGCAATGCCGCACTTGACCACAAGGGGGCGCATGCATCTGGATTTCGTTCACAGCAGCTGAGAGACTGCTGGCATGCCCATCTCTATCTGTCTCCCTCTTCTTCTCTGTCTTTCTCTGTCTCTCTCCAAAAATAAATAAAATAACTTTAAAAATTAAAAAATAAAATAAAATAAAATCTTTTTTAAAAAATAGGGAGCTGGAGGGATGGCTAGCGTTTAAGGCACTTGCCTGCATAGCCAAAGGACCCAAGTTCAATTCCCCAGGACCCACATAAGCCAGACACACAAGGGGGCACACACGTCTGGATTTTGTTTGCAGTGGCTGGATATCCTGGTGAACCCATTCTCCTTCTCTCTGCCTCTTTCTCTCTCTCAAATAAATAAATAAAAATAAAATATTTTTAAAAAATCTTGCCGGGCATGGTGGCTCACGCCTTTAATCCCAGCACTCAGGAGGCAGAGGTAGGAAGATCACCATGAGTTCAAGGCCACCCTGAGACTACATAGTGAATTCCAGGTCAGCCTGAGCCAGAGTGAGACCTTATCCCGGAAAACCAAAGGAAAAAAAAATCTTTAAGAAATAATAAAAAGACAAATAGTCTGGGTGTGGTGGTGCATGTCTTTAATCTCAGCACTGAGAGGCTGATGTAGGATTGCCATGAGTTCAAGGTCACCCTGAGGGGCAAGAAACCCTGGTGCACCCATATTCTCTTGCTCTCTCTCTTTTTTCCTCTCTCTCTCTCTCGCAAAACACACACACACATAAATAAATAAATAAATAAATAAATAAATAAATAAATAAATAAACAAACAAACAAATAAATACATAAATAAATAATTTAAAAATCAAACACAGCTGGAAGTGATGGCGCACACCTTTCATCTCAGCACCAGGGAGGCAGAGGTAGGAAGATCGCTGTGAGTTCGAGGCCAGCCTGGGACTACATAGTGAATTCCAGGTCAGCCTGAGCTAGAACAAGACTTTACCTCGAAAAAAAAAAAAAAAAAAAAAAAAAAAAGCCAAGACCACAAGCGATGTCTGACCCTAGCATGACAAAGGTCAGGCCAGGGCAGAGTCCTATTCCACCAAGAGATTAGTTTTTCCTACTCACTTATTTTCAGGCTCTTAAAGCCCTAAATCCATTTTTACAGATGGGCTATTTGGACAATGTCCAACTTGTCCTTAACAATGCAGGCCACCCAAACCTGGAGCTGGACACAAGGAAACTGCCCGTGCAATGTCCATCCCTAGCCGACCTTCACAGATCTTTTGCGCCCCCTGGTGGTTGGAGGACAACACAATGAGAGAAGTGCCCCCATCTGGGAACAGTCGCTGGGGTGAAGGTGTTCTCTTAAGCAGCAGTGCCCTGTGGTGGCTTCAGCCTGACCAGCCATTCTCCAGCTACAGTCACAAGGATCAGCTAGAGTCCTGGACTTTTCATCATCGGCCCCCTCAGTGGAGGCACATGCAGGCTCTTCCATACCCACAGCTGCCCCAGGGAAAAAGCCTTCAAAGGCATGCTTGAGCTTCTCATGACACACACACACACACACACACACACACACACACACAAGTACACACACACACGCACACACACACACACACACACACTGCTTCAGGTCTAGATTCTCCCCTTCCTCCTGCCACACTGAATGTTGGCACCTTAACACTGCAGAGGGTGAAGGTTGGGTGGACGGAATGGAACACATCTGAGCAGGTGCTTTGAAAGGAGCCAGGGTGACGCATGCTGACAAGGGCATAAGGGTGGGAGTGAGACACTGCAAGTGACGGAACAGCCCGGGGAAAAACTGAAATCACTGACACTACAGCTCTGCACACACCTCACTGTCTTTTAAGGTTACAGGAAGTAGAATTGCTTCTGTTTTAAAAAATAACAATGTGGGGCTGGAGGGATGGCACTCAGGCAGAGATAGGAGAATCACTTGTCTGAAAAGCCTAAGGAGCTGGAGGGATGGCTCAGCGTCTGAAAAGCCTTCTTCTCCAGTGCCCACCTAAAACCTGCACAACATGGCACATGTGTCTGGTCTTTGTTTGCAGTGGCTGGAGGCCCTGGAGTGCACCTCCCCTCTCTCTCTCTCTCTCTCTCTCTGCTTGCAAATAAATAAATAAGGACTGGAGAGATGGCTTAGCAGTTAAGGCGAATGCCTGCGAAGCCTAAGGATCCAGGTTTGATTCTCCAGGTCCCACATAAGCCAGATGTAGATGGTATCACATGCATCTGGAGTTCGTTTGCAGTGGCTAGAGGCTCTGGCACTCCCATTCTCTTTCTCTCTCTCTGTCTGTCTCTAATAAATAAATAAATTATCTCTGCTTGCAAATAAATAAATATTTTTTTAAAATAATAATAATGTGGCCAGGTGTGGAGGCGCTCACCTTTAATCCCAGCACTTGGGAGGCAGAGGCAGGAGGATCACTGTGAGTTCGTGGCCACCCTGAGACTACATAGTGAATTCCAGGCCTGAGTGGGCTAGAGTGAGACCCTACCTAAAAAAAAAAAAAAGGTAAAAAGCCAGACTCTGTAGCTCACACGTGGGATTCCAGCTGAGGTAGAGGATCATCAAGAGTTCAAGGTCCTTTTCTTGGTGGCCTGTTCATCCCTTCTGGTGAGTGTCTCCTCCACTCACCCCTACGTTCCACCTGGGCTCTTTATCCCTCCTCTTTGTACTTTCTGTTCTCTTAGTCTTTCCAGGCCCAACAAGTGGGCTCTCAGGCCACATGGGTGTATTCATTTTCTTTCCCTTAGTTCTGTACTTCCCTAAATAAATACAATAATTTAATAATAATAAGAAGAAGCCAGGCCTTTAATCGCAGCACTCAGGATGCTGAGGTAGGAGGATTGCTGTGAGTTTGAGGCCACGCTGAGACTACATAGTGAATTCCAGGTCAGCATTGGCTAGCGTGAGACCCTACCTCAAAAAATCATGTGTGTGTGTGTGTGTGTGTGTGAGAGAGAGAGAGAGAGAGAGAGAGAGACAGCACATTGGCATGCCAGGACCTCTAGTCGCTACAAATGAACTCCAGACACATGTACCACTCTGTGTATCTGGCTGTATATGGGCAGCTGGAGAACTGAATCTGGGAGGTTAGGCTTTGCAAGCAAGTTCCTTGAACCACTGAGCCAACTCCCCAGCCCAAGGTAAACATTAAAAACCTTCCCTTCCCAGCCGGGCGTAGTGGCACATGCCTTTAATCCCAGCACTCGGGAGGCAGAGGTAGGAGGATCACCATGAGTTCAAGGCCACCCTGAGACTACATAGTGAATTCCAGGTCAGCCTGGACCAGAGTGAGACCCTACCTCGAAAAACCAAAAAAAAAAAAAAAAAAAAAAAAAAAACCCTTCCCATCCCAAGAGGGCTGAGGAGACGGGTTGCCTAGTCTCCTCATTAGGAGGGCTGGGTGCAGAGAGGCTAGCCCCCTGCCTGGCCTCTGGAGGCCCCTTTGCCAGCCCCAATGTTCTTTATGGAACCTGGGAACTCAGGAGGAGCGTCTCCACAGCCGTGCTTGCTCTGAAAGGGATGAGCTTCTTTTCACAGCTCCTGCACTAGGCTGGGCATAATGATGCCTGCTTGTAATCCCAGCAGACGGTGGAGGTAAGAGATTCATTTCAAACTCAAGTCCAGCCTGGGCTACATAGTGAGACCATGTCAAAAAAAAAAGAAAGAAGGGAGGGAGGGAGGGAGGGAGGGAGGGAGGGAGGGAGGGAGGGAGGAAGGAAGGCGAAAAAACAAAACAAGGGCTGGAGAGATGGCTTAGCAGTTAAGGCATTTGCCTGCAAAGCCTAAGGATTCTGGTTCGATTCTCCAGGTCCCACATAATCCAGATGCACAGGGGACACACATATCTGGAGTTCGTTTGCAGTGGCTAGAGGCCCTGGAGCACCCATTCTCACTCTCCCTCTCTCTGTCTCTAATAAATAAATAAATAAATAAAAATTTAAAAATCTTTAAAACAAAACAAAATTAAATAAACACCCTGGACTGAAGCCCCCTGCTGCCAGAGGTCCTCAGGACAGTGTATGTGAAGCAAGGCCCCCTAACCTGCAAAGCAGAGTGCCGCTAGCCCCTCACTGTGCTGGGGGTCCTGCTTTGTATCTGACCTACACCTTGTCACAAAACCCTTGCAACTTTTTATTGTTTTTTTTATTTATTTAATTTTTTTAAAGATTTTATTTTTATTTATTTATTTATTAGACACAGAGAAAGGGAGAGAGAGTGAGAATGGGCGCACCAGGGCCTCTAGCCACTACAAATGAACTCCAGACACCACCATGTGCATCTGGCTTATGTGGGACCTGGAGAATCGAACTGGGGTCCTTAGGCTTTGCAAGCATACACCTTAACCACTAAGCCATATCTCCAGCCCTAAATATTTTATTTTTATTTATTTATTTGACAGAGAAAGAGGAAGAGAGAATGGACACACCAGGGCCTCTAGCCACTGCAAACAAACTCCAGACACATGTGCCCCCTTGTGCATCTGGCTTACGTGGGTCCTGGGGAATAGAACCTGGGTCCTTTGTCTTTGCAAGCAAATACCTTAACCACTAAGCCATCCCTCCAACCCTATTTATTCATTTTTTAATATTTAATTTTTTAAAATTTAGTTTTATTTATTTGAGAGAGGGAAAGAGACTGAGAAAGAGAATGGGCACGCCAGGGCTTCCAGCCACTGCAAACAAACTCCAGATGCACGCACCACCTTGTGCACTTGGCTTATGTGGGTCCTGGGGAATTGAACTGAGGTCCTTTGGCTTTGCAGGCAAGTACCTTAACTACTAAGCCATCTCTCTAGCCCATAATTTTTTTTTATTTTTTTTTGAAAGAGAGACAAGGAGAGGGAGAAAGGGACAGAGAGAGAGACAGAGAAAGAGAATGGGTGCACCAGGGCCTTTCAGCTGTTGTGAACAAACTCCAGACACATGCACCCCCTTGTGCGCATATGTGACATTGCACACTTGTGTCACTTGCTTCTGGCTAGTATGTAGGACCTGGAGATTTGAACAAGCATTCTTAGGCTTCACAGGAGAGCGCCTTAACTGCTAAGCCATCTCTCCAGCCCCATTTATTTATTCATTCATTTATTTATTTATTTATTTATTTATTTATTTATTTGTTGTTGTTGTTTTTTCGAGGTAGGGTCTCACTTTAGCCCAGGCTGATCTGGAATTCACTATGTAGTCTCAGGGTGGCCTCGAACTCATGGCGATCCTCCTACCTCTGCCTCCCAAGTGCTGGGATTAAAGGCATGTGCCACCACACCCAGCTTCAGCCCTATTTATTTATTGCTTGTTTGTTTGTTTTTGAGGTAGGGTCTTGCTCTAGCTCAGGTTGATCTGGAATTCACTATGTAATCTCAGAGTGGCCTTGAACTGTCAGCAATCTTCCTACCTCTGCCTCCCAAGTGCTGGGATTAAAAGTGTGCCCAACCCTTGTTTTTATTTATTTTTTAACATTTATTTATTTGCAATCAGATAGACAAAATGGGTGTGCCATGACCTCCAGTGCTGTAAACGAACTTCAGAAACATGCATTACCCTGGGCATCTGGCCTTACATGGGCACTGAGAAATCGAACTCAGATCTTTAGGCTTTGCAGGCAAGCGCCTTGACGGCTAGGCCATGTCTCCAGTCCCGTTTTCTACTTTTTTTTCCGTTTCTATTTTTTTTTTTTTTTTTTTTTGGTTTTTCGAGGTAGGGTCTCACTCTGGCTCAGGCTGACCTGGAATTAACTATGTAGTCTCAGGGTGGCCTTGAACTCTCAGCGATCCTCCTACCTCTGCCTCCCTAGTGCTGGGATTAAAGGCGTGCACCACCACGCCCGGCCCGTTTCTATTTTTGAGACAGGCTGGCCTTCGATCCTCCTGCTTCAGCCTCTCAGGTGGCTTTGGGATTACTGGCTGTATACTACCCGGCCTGGTTTCTCCATAGCTTTCCCAAAGGTGGGACTATCACTCTACCTACCTGACAGATGGGAAAAACTGAGGATCAAAGAGTGATGCTACTACTCCCCCACCAGACTAGTCCCCTACCCTCCCCACCACCCCACGATTCTGTGGCAACTACTCAGCCTCTACCCCACATGACACATTGGGCACTGACATTGACAGAGGGGCTGGTGCATGCTTCCCTGACCTTGCTGACCCACAGCCAGCCATGACATTCACCACACAGACCTCAATACAGTAGCTGCCTGAAGGGAGCAGCAGACCTCTCCTTTATTGCAAGTAAGACAGTCCCGGGGGGCGCCTAAGAGCCAGAACCAAGGGAACTGGTAACTGGGCTCCCCAACACAGACTATCCTTGTCTTGTCCAGGGAGGGAATCAGTCTGATCCCTGTCCCCAGGGTGCCACCAAGCTCCAGCAGAAGGCTGAAGGCCAGGAGGCCCAGGTTGGGAGATCAGGCCATTGAGACTGGAGTGAGGAACAGTCCGTCTGAGACCCCTGACCAACTCTCAGAGTAGCTGTGAGAACCCGCTATGCCTGGGTCTTGCCCCTAGCATTCAGGGTCCTGGAAATGTCCAGTGTTAGAAGCAGAGGACTGGGGGCAGAGTGGATATGAAACACGGGGACTGTGGCCCCCAGTCGCTGTCTTCTTCTGTGTCTCCCCCGCCCCCGGGGCGGTGCTCAGTGTGTGGGGGAGGCCTCAGCGATGGCCTTCTCCATCCGCAGGTACCAGGGCTGGATGCGCGAGTGCTGCATCAGGTCTTCGAAGGCCTCCAGACCCTCCATCACACGCAGTACACCGTATACCGCCTAGGGGGAGGTCACAGAGCGGTCACTGAGCTGGACTCAGATGGGCACCAAGACCTCAAAGGCACCATCCAGACCTGCCCACCCTCAGCCAGTGCTGTGCCCTGGACCATCCACTGCCCTGAGGGCTGGTGACCCACCAAAGGGCCAACGGGGCACACTCGCTAGGGTGAGGCACCTCAAATGGCTGCAGGTTCTGTTGGGCTCAGGCCCATGCCTCCTCCGCAGGCAACAAGCCCGCCCCAAGTGTCCTTGGGGCAAATGCCTCAGCCCCAGATTTAAAGAAGACATATCAGCTGGGTGTGCTGGCGCACGCCTTTAATCCCAGCACTTGGGAAGCAGAGGTAGGAGGATCGCCATGAGTTCAAGGCCAGCCTGAGACTACATAGTGAGTTCCAGGTCAGCCTGGGCTAAAGTGAGACCTGATCTCGGAAAAAAAAAAAAAAAAACAATAAAGAAGATATATCCCAGTGCCCTGTTCCCAGACCGAGGCTGTCCAGTGGTGGGACCACTCAAGGATGGCACTTGAAGCCATATCAGAGAGATGGTGCCAGGTAGAAGGCTTTAGAGCATACCTAGGCCTGCCCATGACTGAGCCAGGATGTCAGTTAAGATGGCAACCGGGGGGGGGGGGGTCGGGGTTGGAGCGATGGCTTAGCGGTTAAGGCACCTGCCTGCCAAGCCTAAGAACACTGGTTCCAATCTCCAGGTTACCACATTTAGCCAGACACAAAAAGTGACGCAAGGGCGCAATGCCGCACGCGTCCGTTCACAGAGGCTGAGAGTCTGCTAGCACGCGCCCATTCTCTATCTGTCTCCCTCTCTCTCTACCTTACTCTTTGTCTCTCTCCAAAAAAAAAAAAAAGATGGCAACAGGGAAAGCCTGGATCCAGCCAGGCCTAAAGCCAACCTCTTCCTGGAGCTTTTCAAGTACAGAAACCATGAAGGTTCTGTTTGCTCTTTCCCCTGACCACAAACACAGGAGGCTAGTTCCTCAGGGGAACAGGGAGCTTCAGAGGCAGACCTTGCCTGGGCTTTCCTTCCCCAGAAACCCCTCACCCACCACTCCCACCCCCACCACTCCCACACCTACCAGGTCAGCAAGGTTTGGCTTCTGGCCCCCCATGAAGGGCCGGTCTTTGCCCACGGCTGCCACCCACTTGTTGGCAGCCTCGTAGAGGTCCTCACGCACATCATCCTGGAGGTGGTGTCTGGGTGAGGAACACAAAGATCAACCAGGGAACACTTCCACCGGCCCAGGTAGGAAGCATGACCTCCTGGGGGAGGCATGTGTCTTCACTTTGTGTGTTGGGATTAATGTGGGGCGCTAGGGAACTGAACCCATGCTGGCAGGCCTTGAGAGCAAGTACCTTTAACCACTGACCCATATCTCCAGCCCCTGTTTTCTTGAGACAAGGTCTCAAGTAGCCCAGGCTGGCCTGAAACCTGCTATGTAGGATGACCTTGAACACCTGCTCCTCCTGTCTGCACTTCCCAAGTGCTAGGCTTACAGATGTGTGCCAGCACGCCTGGTTATCCTGCGGGGTCTGATGGGTTACCACAGACTCATGCTGGGGACCAGGGGACAACATAGCCCTGCCCCCCACATGCATCCACACTTACATACGGGCCATCACCTGCTTTTGAGACGTTTGCTGATGAGGTACATGGCAGCTGCACCCACATACTTGGCCATGGCGCCCTCCACAGCCCCAAATTTGCCCTCACGGACAATGTAGTCGAAGGAGGCCAGGGCCTCGGTGGGCGTGCGGTACACGTTGGGGGAGATGAGGTGCACCAGCCAGTCATCTGCCCACTGCCGCCACTTCATCTCCTCCCTGCAGGCAAAGGACAAAGGAGTGAGTGGCCGGTCAGGGCATCCCTGAGCCAGGGCCTGAGGTGTGCTGGGAGCTCGTTAGCTCTGTCTCCTCCAGCCCTCGGGTCCTCCCAGAGTCCCAGACAGCATCTGACTTAGCTTGGCTCTCACTACCACCCCCCAACCCGCAAGCCCAGCCCCACTCACGTCCTTGCCTCCTTCCTTCCGTACATCTGCTGCGCCTCCTTCTCATCTAGCATGAGCCAGTACTTGTTGCAGAACTCGGTCACTTCCTTGCCCTGGTCATTCACGGCCTTCATGGGTGGGTAATAGGTGATGATCTCTTCTAGGGGTTGCCTTTAGGGGAGGGCAGAGTCTCAGCCTAACGCCTCCTGCCCTCTTAGTCCACTAACCCAGACTGACCCAGCCACCCCATGACCCAGCCCCCAGGTGGAGCCAGGACCAGCAAATAAAGGCACGACGTTCACTTGCAGCCAAAGGGATTCGGGTGAGACATCAGGAGCAATTGCCTGACAAGAGATGGGGGAGCTGAGGAGACAGGACTGAGGATAGGGTGCCCTTGGCCCCACTTTGGGAATTTCCATAGCAGCCCTATCTTCAGATGAAGTCTCATGCCCACCCCAGCCTCACAGGGGTCCTTACCCCGACACCAGGTAGGTCTTGAGGGCACTGATGATGACGGAGGAGTCGTTCAGTTGTTGCTGGGAGAGAAGAGACAACTGTCTTTTGCAGGGCCATGGGTGGAACCCAGGGCCTCGGGCATGCTGGACAAGCGCTCTGCCACTGAGCTATACTCCCAGCCCCAAAAGGCACATTCGGACCAGAGGCTCTGGCTAGAGGTTGGTAGTATTCTCACAGCTCCTAAACAAAAGCAATGGCCAGGTATCTCAAGGTACCATGTCACAAGAAGTTTGGGCACTATTTATCCATTGCAGGGACTTGTCCTAAAATCCATGCCCTTGGGGCTGAGGAGATGGTTCAATGGTTAAAGGTGCTTGTTTGTGAAGCCTGTTGCAAAGGGTTTGATTCCCTACATAAAGCCAGATGCACAAAATGGTGCATGCATTTGGAGTTTGTTTATAACGGCAAGAGACCCTGGCATGCCCACTCTCTCTCTCTCTGCCTCCCTGTTTGCAAATAAATAAAAATATTTTTCTAAAAAAAACCCATGCTTGGGCTGGAGAGATGGCTTAGTGGCTAAGGCGCCTGCCTCCTAAGCCTAAAAACACTGGTTCCAATCTCCAGGTCCCACCTTTAGCCAGATGCAAATTGACGCAAGGGCACAATGCTGCACTTGACCACAAGGGGGCGCACACATCTGGATTTCGTTCGCAGCAGCTGAGACACTGCTGGCGCACCCATCTCTGTCTTCCTCCCTCGCTCTCTCTCTCTCTCTCTGTGTCTCCAAAAAAAAATAATAAAAAGTAAAAAGTTAAAAAAAAAAAAAAAAAAACATGCCCAGGCCAGCATGGTGGCACACGCTTTTAATTCCAGCACTCGGAAGGCAAAGGTAGGTGGATCACCATGAGTTCGAGGCCACTCTGAGACTACATAGTGAATTCCAGGTCAGCCTGGACTAGAGTGAGACACCACCTCAAAACAAACCAACAAAAAATCAACATCAACAACAAAAACAAAATTCAAAAGTCAACCAGGGAGCTGGAGAGATGGCTCAGTGGATAAAGCACTTGTCACTCAAGCCTGAGTACCTGAGTTCCATTCCCAGACTCCATGTAAAAAGCCAGAAGCTGGGCTGGAGAGAGGGCTTAGCAGTTAAGGCACTTGTCTGCAAAGCCAAAGGGCCCAGATTCCATTCCCCAGGACCCATGTAAGCCAGATCACAGGGTGGCGCAAGCATCTGGAGTTCGTTTGCAGTGAATGGAGGCCCTGGCATGCCCAGTCTCTCTCAAATAAGTAAATTAATTAATAAAAAATCCAGAAGTCTTGGCAGGCTTCTGTAGTCCCAGTACATTGACACGCTGATGAGGAGATGGGAGGTAGAGAGAGAATTTCCAAGAAGGTCACAGCAAGCATAGAAAAGAACAATAGCAGAACATGATCTTGTGAGAGAAACCCTGCCTCAGAATGAGGTGGAAAGACGAGGACCAAGCTGAAAGTTGTCCTCTGGCCCACACATGTGCACACATTGTGGCACATGTGTGACTGCACTTCTATAAATGTACACACACAAGCCAACTACATACTATGCATGGTGGCACATGCCTATCATCTCAGCACTCAGGAGGCAGGGTTGTAAGTTGGATGTCAACCTAAGTTATATAGCAAGACCCTGTCCAAAAAAAGGGGGGCTGGATAGATAGCTTAGCAGTTAAGGCACTTGACTATAAGCCTAAGGACCCAGGTTTGATTCCCCAGGACCCACATAAGCCAGATGCACAAGTTGGCACATGTGTCTGGAGTTCATTTGCAGTGGCTGGAGGCCCTGGTACGCTCATTCTCTCTGTCTGTCTCTTTTTTCTATCTCTCTCTGCTTGCAAAAAAATATATATATTTTTTTATTTTTTGATTTTTGGTTTTTTGAGGTAGGGTCTCCCTCTAGCTTAGGCTGTCCTGGAATTCACTATGTAGTCTCAGAGTGGCCTCGAACTCACAGCGATCCTCCTACCTCTGCCTCCCAATTGCTAGGATTAAAGAAAGGGGTGTGATACCATGCCTGGCCAAATATACATGTGTGTGTGTGTATATATATGTTGTTGTTTTTTTTTTTTTTTTTTTTTTTTTGGCTTTTCGGGGGAGGGTCTCACTCTGGTCCAGGCTGACCTGGAATTCACTATGTAGTCTCAGGGTGGCCTTGAACTCATGGTGCTCCTCCTACCTCTGCCTCCCCAGTGCTGGGATTAAAGGCATGCGCCACCACGCCCGACCTATATATATATTTTTAAAGCCCAGTCAAAGAGACTAAAGTCATTTGCCCCAAATCACACAGCTAATGAATGGCAGAGCCACACTTCAGATACACACCACCCCAATTGCAAGACAAATTTGTCCATTATCTGGCTTCCCTGAGACTCAGTTGGTGATTGGGTGCTGGCAGGGAAAGAGAAAGGCCTACACTAATTTTGGGGGACTTTTATTGCGACAGTCTAGCATCACACTCCTGGGCTCAAGCGACTCTCCAGAGCAGCTGCGACTACAGGTGTGTGCCACCCCACATTTACTGAGCATCCTTGGTACCCCAGCTGGTCTCCCTCCCTAATTCTCAGCAGAGGTCCAGTGGGCACTGGTTATTTCAGGAGTACAGACTTGGCCCAGATTCAGGGGTACTCCTAGACCACCCAAGGTAAAAGGGAGGCAGGGAGTTCCAGAGGCTCACCGAGCTGTCACCTTCCTGGGCCACCAGGATGGGCACCTTCCTGTAGGAGGAGAACTTGATCTCAGCCCTTCGGACAGGATTCACCTCTACCACCTTATAGGGTAGGGCATGGAAGTCGAGGAAGGCACGGACTTTGCTGCAGAAGGGACATGCCTTGTACTGGTACAGGGTCAACTGCAGGCGACTGGACAGGGACAACTGGAAGATGAAGCAGAAAAGGGTGTCTGAGGCCTAGTGTCCCAGGAGCCCAACCCCAGCTCCAAGCAACCCCCCCCCCCCGCCCCGCAGTCTTCTAAGGTGACTCTGAGAATATGAGAACGAGGAGAGGGTAGAGAGAATGGATTTCAGGTACACAAAGGGCTCAGGTAATGAGCTGCAAGCACCCAACAGCATTGCCCCAGAGCAGGGACTCAACTTCTGTGAACAGTCTGCTTTGAGAGAGGCAGGCACCATTCCTTTCCCTCCGGTCTCAAGGGACCACCACACAGTCCCAGGGTACGTCTCCCTCCAGCTATCGTGGCCCCCAAGGCTCACCCCCACTCCTCCTACCCCCATTGGGTCAAGAGCAGAGCAGACTGTAGTGGAGTATACTTTAGCATTCCAAAGGGGGCTGCCTCTAGCCACAAAGTCTGGATCTAGTTCCTGTGCAGAAAAGCCCACAGGTGGGCTTAATGCAGTTGCAAACAGCTTCCCTCAAGGTTCAGAGGGATGGCCTGGGAGGTGGGCAGGGAGCCACAGGGACTCCACTCCCTTTCCCACTCCTGACTCTGGGAAAGCAGCATGGGGGCGGGGGCGGGGCAGGGGAAGCTATAATTGTGCGGTGCATAGTGTCTCAAGGTAGGCAGACCTCCACGTTGGGATCCGGAGTCAGAGAGGCATCCGTCCCATCAAAGTATACAATTCATGTCGCTGCGCACAGCCTTAAGACACGGGAGAAAAACCCAGGGAATGAAAAACACAAGCTCTAGGTGGCTGCCATGAGTAGCACCTCCCACCCCCATTTTACAGATAAGAACGCTGCGGGTTTGGACTCCTAAGGCCAAGTCCCTCGAACAAGGTCACCAGCGGCGAAGGAAGCGCCTGCCGGCCCAGCAACTTCTCAGCAGTCCGAGTAGGTCGCGGATCCCGAGGCCCCCACGTACAGCGTACCTGCACGGCCGAGCGCTCGGCGCGGAGGTGCTGGGCGCGCAGGTGCCACCGCGCTGTGTGGTACAGCCCCAACGCGCCCCCCAGGGCCAGCGCCGCCGCTCCGAGCCACCGCGGACTCCCCCGGCCGATCACACCGCCCGGGCCCTGGCAGCCTGCCGCCCCTGCCAAACCCACCCTACTCGGCCCTCGGAGCCCTGGCCAGGGTCGCTTGCTCAGCCTTTCCGCCAGGGTGCCCCGACTGGGCCGCAGAGCCCGTGCGACCCACGCCGCCAGGGCCATGTCCGCTCTACCGACGCCGCGGTCGGGCGCGCGAAACTAACAAAGCAGAGGCTGGGGGCGGGGAAGGTGCCTTAAAGGGCCAGGATGCCCGGCGGCGTGTTGCCAGGGGTGGTGGTGACGCTAAACGGGGACCCGGTTGGGATTAGGTGTGCACACGCCTGTCACAGCGGTAGAATCTCACCCGCGGTCGGGCGTTTGGAAGCAGCTCTGTGTCTCTGGTTTACACGGGGAAGTGTGTGTGTGTATGTGGGGGGGAGGGTGCCTCTGTAGGTCTCAGCAGTAATGAGTGCCTCATGATTGGTCGTTCTCACATACATCTATTCGAAAGAAATGAAGCTTGCCGGATGCCCTTGAAAGGGGAAATGTTAGCTACAGGTGTTAGGCGGGATGGGGCTCCCAAGATGGAGTCAACCAAGGATAGCAGAATGGTGACAGAGGCATAAGGAAGTGGATTATCCACATTCTTCAAGAAACCACCCAGTCATTATCCCTTCCCTGCTTAACAATGCCCCAGGTCATGGTTTCCAGCACCCTTATCTCATAAGTTACATGGTCCCTGTTCTGGTGTCACACCCTAGCTATTTTATTTTATTTTATTTTATTATTTATTTATTTATTTATTTATTTGGTTTTCCAAGGTAGGGTCTCACTAGCCCAGGCTGACCTGGAATTCACTCTGTAGTCTCAGGGTGGCCTCAAACTCACAACAATCCTCCTACCTCTGCCTCCTGAGTGCTGGGATTAAAGGTGTGCACCACCATGCCCGGCTCACCCTAGCTATTTTATTTTATTTTTATCAATTTATCAACTTATTTATTTATTTATTATTGACAACTTCCTTAATTGTAGAAACCCTAGCTATGTCTGACTTATCCAGATTGAGAAACGTCTAGGGTCTTTCTCCACTGATCCAACACACTATACCAAAGAATTTCGCTACCTCACCCAGGCCTCTGACATGATCTCTTTGTAGGTCTTTCTCCATTCTCACTCCTGATGAACAAGAACGTGTCTGGGTGGCTGCTCAGGCCCATGCTGATGAGGCTCACTGATAACACTTTCCCAGTGGGGACACTTGCTATCCCCAGAGAGGACCCTGACTGGGAATACCATGCTCCCCTAACTTCCCCGGAAGGAAGGCCCATGATAGAATGGTTCTTTGCCTCCTGGCTGGCCTCCAAAAGGCATCCCATAAGTTTGTCAATTTTGACAAACTCCACTTACCCAGAGGGCTAATGAAAATCCAACAATGGGATGCCTAACTGAGGCACTCACCCAATACACTCGCCTCGACTCTGCTTCCCAAGAGGGCATGATAGTTCTCAACACCCACTTCCTGTCCCAGTCTGCCCCTGACATCAGGAAAAAAATTAAACGCTTAGAAAAGGGCCCTCAAACCTCTCAGGGAGATCTGCTTGACCTGGCATTTAAAGTTTTTAATAACAGGGATGGAGAGATGGTTTAGCGATTAAGGCATTTGCCTGTGAAGCCTAAGGACCCAGGTTCGATTCCCCAAGACTCACATAAGCCAGCTGCGCAAGGTGGCCCATGCGTCCGGAGTTTGTTTGCAGTGGCTGAAGGCCCTGGCATGCCATTCTCTATCTGCCTCTTCCTCTCTCTCCCTCCCTCCCTCCCTCTTTCTCTCAAATAAATAAATAAGAATAAAATCTTTTTTAAAAAAAGCTTTATTTATTTATTTATTTATTTGAGAGAGAGTGAGAGAGAATGAGAGTGCCAGGGCCTCTAGCCACTGCAAACAAACTCCAGATGCATGCGCCACCATGTGCATCTGGCTTACATGGGACCTGGAGACTCAAACCTGGGTCCTTAGGCTTGCGCCTTAACTGCTAAGCCATCTCTCCAGCCCAAATAAAGTTTTTAATAACAGAGAGGACCAGCAATGGACTGAGAGGGTGGCCATAGTCAGACAGCAGTTCCAGTTCCTGGCTGTGGTCCTGAGGCCTCCTCCAAAGAAGACGATGGAGCTGCAACACTCACCACCAGGACCCTGCTTCAAGCGTGGCCACGACAGTCACTGGGAAAAAGCCTGCTGCATCCCACGCCCGCTGCCAGGACCCTGTCCTCACTGCGGACTAGCTGGACACTGGAAGGTAGGCTGTCCTTCTTTGCCTCAACAAGGTAGGCCAGCCCCTTCCCGTCATCCCTCATGAGAGCCAATCGCTGATCTTCTGGGCCTGGCAGCCAAAGAATGACGGTGCCCTGGAACCTCGGCCCCCACCAACACTCTCCATATCACCAAGGAGGAGCCCAGGGTCACAGTCCAGCTGGCAGGAAGGCCTGTCTCATTTGTCATCCATACGGAGGCCAGCTGCTCAGTCCTGCCCTCCTACTCTGGTAGGACTTTTCCCTTGCAGATCTCTGTGTCGGGTATTGACAGCCTCTCTCACTCTCCATGCATCACCCCCCCACACCTTGTGTAGTCTGGGACACTCCCCTCTCCCATTCATTTCTCATAATACCCTCTTGTCCTGTTCCCCTCCTGGGTTGAGATCTTATATTTTAAAAAAAAAAAAAAAAAACTTTCTCTCTCTCTCTGACTTACAGCTCACACCGTCTTCCTCCTCATGCCAGCCCCCTGCCTTATAAATACCCAATCTCACTTAAACATCGCCAAGGACTCACACCAATTATTTCTCGCTTGCTCCCAGCCGGCCTCCTTCGCCCCTCTCATTCCCCTTGCAATACTCTGATCTTGCCTGTTATCAAATCTGATAGGACCTACTGCTTAGTCCAAGATTTGTGCCTAGTCAGTGCCGTGGTTAGGCCCATTCATCCAGTAGTCCCCAACCCCTACACTCTCCTCTCCCACATCCCCTCCTCCACTACTCATTTTTCAAAGATGCCTTCTCCATCTTCCTCCACCCTGATTCATATGATCTCTTCGCTTTTACCTGGGAGGACCCCGAGTACTCATCCTGCCTCTCAACTCACCTGGACTGTCCTTCCCCGGGTTTTAGAGACAGCCCCCACCTATTTGGTCAAGCTCTCTCCACTGATCTTTTGTCCTGGATCTGTCGCCCAGCACTCTTCTACAGTATGTAGATGATCTTTTGTTCTGCTCACCCTTTCTTTCTCTATCTAAACTACACACCAACAAACGTCTTAACTTTCTAGGATCTAAGGGATATTGTCGAGTTTCCCCCCAAAAAAGCTCAATTTTCTTTTTTTTTTTTCTTTCTTTCTTTCTTTCTTTCTTTCTTTCTTTCTTTTTTTTTTTTTTTGTTTGTTTTTTTTTGTTGTTGTTGTTGTTTTTCGAGGTAGGGTCTCACTCCAGCCCAGGCTGACCTGGAATTCACTATGTATTCTCAGGGTGGCCTCGAACTCATGGCAATCCTCCTACCTCTGCCTCCTGAGTGCTGGGATTAAAGGCGTGCACCACCACGCCTGGCTTTTTTTTTTTTCGAGGTAGGGTCTCACCCCAGTCCAGGCTGACCTGGAATTCACTATGTAGTCTCAGGGTGGCCTCGAACTCATGGTGATACTCCTACCTCTGCTTCCCAAGTGAACTCATGGTGATCCTCCTACCTCTGCTTCCCAAGTGCTGGGATTAAAGGCGTGTGCCACCACGCCCGGCTCTTTTTTTTTTTTTTTTTTTAAGGTAGAGTCTCAGGCTGACCTGGAATTCACTCTGTAGTCTCAGGGTGGCCTTGAACTCACGGTGATCCTCCTACCTCTGCCTCTCGAGTGCTGGGATTAAAGGCGTGCGCCACCACCCCTGGTAGGCTCAACTTTCTTTAACCCAAGTTAGGTACCTGGGCTTTCCCCTCACCCCCACCTCACGACAACTCACCCTAGACGACAAACAACATCTCCCCACCTAACTCTAGGGAAGAAATCCTCTCTTTTTCTTGGCTTTGCTGGGTTCCTTAGAATGTGGATTCCAACCTTTGCCCTCCTGGCAAAGCCCCTTTACAACAAGGCTAAGGGAAGCCCTCATGAACCCTAGACTCTAAATCAGAGACAGAAGCTGCCTTCTCCCTCCTGTGCGATGCCCTCTTGGAAGCTCCAGCCCTTGCACTTCAGACCTGCAGCAGCCTTTTCTTCTTTATTCCACAGAAAAAGGGGGTATGGCATTGGCAGTTCTGGGTCAAATGAAGGGCCCATCCTTTGCCCCTGTTGCCTATCTCTCTAAATAACTAGAAACCTCTGTGGGGGCTGGCAACCGTGCCTACGCGCTCTTGCTGCAGCTGCTCTCCTGGCCCACGAGGCACAGAAATTCACTTTTGGGCAACAACTATCTTTTCCCCCCACAGGCTTAAAAATCTACTATCCAAGCCGGGCATGGTGGCGCACGCCTTTAATCCCAGCACTCGGGAGGCAGAGGTAGGAGGATCACCGAGAGTACAAGGCCACCCTGAGACTACATAGTTAATTCCAGGTCAGCCTGGACCAGAGTGAGACCCTACCTCGCAAAAAAAAAAAAAAAAAAAAAAAAAAAAAAAAAAAATCTACTCTCCAACTCTTGCCTGTCTACTCTGACCCCATCTAAAATTCAACTCTTTCATATCACTTTCCTTGATAACCCCGACATCACACTTGACTCTTGCCTTCCACGTAACCCCACTACCCTCCTGCCTCTACCCAAACAACTTACACACTCCTGCTTAGAGACCCCCAGAAGAACTCACCTATCACAAGCCTAGAATCTCTCCTCTCCCCAACCCCGATCACACTTGGTATTTAGACAGCAGCTCTCCAATAACTCACAGGGCTCTCGGATAGCGGGGTATACTATTGTCTCAGATGATCAGATAATAGAGACTGGCCCGTTGCCTAAGGAGAGTACATCCCAAAAGGCTGAGCTAGAGCCCTCACTTTGACACAAGGCAAGACAGTTAACATCTACACTGACTGCAGATAGGCTCTCCATATTCTGCATCACCATGCTGCTATCTGGAAGCTAAAGGAACCCCCGTTACTAACAGGCCCCTTATCCTTAAGGGGCTCCTTGCTGCCTATCTTCCTGCAAAGGTGGCTCTAACTTCACCTGTGGCCAAGGGAAACTCTTCAGCAGACAGAGTTGCCAGGAAATCCAGCCTCCACAGCACATATTCAGCTTCAGCCTTTTTTTCCTTACCCCTATCTCCTTCACCCCTCCCATATACTCCAGAACAGTAGCACACTCTAACTATCCCAGGACCACAAGGCTGGTACTCCTGGGGGGCCTCTACTGCTTGTCTCATCTCCAAGCTACTACCATCCTGACCCACCTACACAATCTATTTCATGTGGGAGCCCCCCTCTACAAAGATTCCTGACCCCGCTCCTTTTCCAGCCTTGCCTCTCCTCTCTAATCTCCCCCGTGACACAGGCTTGCTCACTCTGCACCAAGGCCTCTCCCTCTTTTAAACTCCACCGACACAAGGGCTCACTTCCCCGGGGTGGACTGGCAGATAGATTTTACTCACATGCCTCCTCACAAAAAGACTAAGTCCCTTCTCACTATGGTGGGTACTTTCTCGGGGTGGATTGAAGCTTTTCCTATGACAGGGGAAACTGCAAATACAATTGCCTCTCACATTCTTTTTTTTTTTTTTTTTTTTTTTTTTTTTTTGGTTTTTTCGAGGTAGGGTCTCACTCTGGCCCAGGCTGACCTGGAATTCACTATGTACTCTCAGGGTGGCCTCGAACTCACAGCAATCCTCCTACCTCTGCCTCCCGAGTGCTGGGATTAAAGGCATGCGCCACAACGCCCGGCTAACCTCTCACATTCTTGAGTCTATTCTGCCCCGCTTTGGCCTTCCCCTTACCATTCAATCAGACAATGGACCGGCCTTCATTTCCAAGGTAACCCAGGAGGTATCCAGAGTCCTGGGAATAGACTGGAAACTTCATATTCCATATAGGCCTCAGTCCTCAGGCAAAGTGGAAAGAGCAAATGCCATCCTCAAAGCTCACCTATCTAAACTGACTTCTGAACTTCACCTATCCTGGCCCCAGCTCCTCCCACTTGCCTTAGCCTGAATCAGAGCTACTCCTTGGGCCCCTCCTTCCTTAGCCCTTTTGAACTCACATATGGGTACCCCTTCCTATTAAACAAGTTCCCCACTACCAGAAACTCCTCTCCATGGGTACTTACCAACTTTCACCTTTATCAGAAACCTTCTCTGGGAACATGCTGACCGCCTTCTTCCCCTGCCATCAGAGGGAGCCACAACTCTCTCACTGAACTCTGGAGATCAAGTCTACCATGAGCAGTCTTGCCCACAAGAACTCAAGCCACTCTGGACGGGACCTCATCTGATGATCCTAACCACTCCCATGGCCACAAAGCTTCAGGGCATCCCCAGTTGGACCCACCTATCACAGTTTAAGAGACTCAAGCCACCTCCATCTTACCCTACCTCATCCAGGGACAGTACACCTCCACCCCAACAGGCCCTCTCAAACTTAAACTCTGTCATGTTCCCACTCTTCCCCCAATCCCAGAATGTTCCTCTCAAAGACACTGATGCCCCTCTGCCTCCTCTCTCTTGCCCCCACCCCTCTATCCCTCACCTCTGAGTGCTCATCTCCCCTCGTGCCTGACATTTTGATGTCGTAGCTGTTGACAAGGATAACAAGCTCCTTAATTCTTCCTTCTGTCCTCTCATGGGGTACGTGGAGCCCATCTCCATCTCCCTCACCTTCTCTATAACAGATGTCACCAGTGACTGCTCCGAAGCCAGCTCAATACAGGGATGGTAGGAGAGATGTCTCTGCTTTGCTCAGGACAAAGTCGTAACAGCATGCTCCACTGGCACTGTCGGAGGGTTCCCACTATCAATCTCACCACTCTGCCACCTCTAGCCACCATGGAACTGCCACCTCATCACCTGCCCTGAAGGGAGACCCGTCGACCGCATTATCCAGCCTCTCCCATAAGAACTCGTCGCCCCTACGATCAGCATGAAGACACTACAGAAAAGAAATTAACCTTTGTCCCTTGTCATTAACAAAAGGCTGGAATATTAGGTCAGGATGGGCTCCCAAGATGGAGTCACCAAGGTCAGCAGAATGGTGACAGAGGTATAGGAAAGTGGATTATCCACATTCTTCAAGAAACCACCCCATTCCTGTCCCTTCCCTGCCTAACAATGCCCCAGGTCATGGTTTCCTGTCCCCTTATTTCCTAAGACACATGGACAGTGTTCTGGTGTCACACCCTAGCTTTTATTTATTTATTTATTTATTTATTTATTTATTTATTTATTTATTTATTTATTTTTGGTTTTTCGAGGTAGGGTTTCACTCTAGCCCAGGCTGAGTAGTCTCAGGGTGGCCTCTGCCTCCCAAGTGCTGGGATTAAAGGCATGTGCCACCACACCCGGCTCACCCTAGCTATTTTAAATGGTTAATGTAATGATCTCCCCTAAAGGAAGTTCTCTGTTTAACTTCACAAAGGAGTTCTTTTTCCTTCCTCACCTTCCCCCAACTGAAGAAGCCTATAAAGCCCACTACCTGAAAACTCAGGTGGGCTGTGCTCCTCTCTTGTGAGTCTGCCCTGGCAGCTCGTGCTTTTCCCAAATAAAAGCTTTCAAATTCGCCTCAGAGCGGTTTGCGTGGTCATGGTCACTCCCGAACCTTACAACAGGGAAACTATTTTGAAAGAAAAACAACTCAGCACCCCCCATCTCGAGAAAAACGTGTTTGCTCTTTCTCATGAGATAACACCAGGCCCTCCTGGTTCCAGAAAATACCTCTAGTGCCTGATTCCTAATCTTGGGCCATGAGCCAAGTGGCAAGTTACACTTCCGTGCACATCTTTTTGCTTTCATAAACTGTTTAGAAAGTCCCTTGCACCCACCCCATGCCTCCACTTTTGTTGTTTTCAGCTTTAAAAAATGAGCCTAGGGGCTGGAGAAATGGCTTAATGGTTAAGGCATTTGCCTGCAAAGCCAAAGGACCCAGGGTCGATTCCCTAGGACCCATGTAAGCCAGATGCACAAGGTGGTGCATGCATCTGGAGTTTGTTTGCAGTGGCTGGAGGCCCTGGCGTGCCTATTCTCTCTCTCTCCCTCTCTCCTCTCTCTCTCTGCCTCTTTCTCTCTTGCTCTCTCAAATAAATAAATAACATTAAAAAAAAAAAAAAAACGAGCTAAGAGAGAAGTCAGGGCTGCACTCAGAGATCCTGACTTCAAGGGTGCAGTCCTGATGCATTCATGTTGCCCAATAAAAACTTTGCCTCGTACTCTGTGAGTCGGTGGTCTTACTTGTGTGACATGAGACCCCATAAAATCTTGGGTCTTGTCCGGGACCCATATTTCAAGCCCTCCCCCCCCCCCGCAACTACAGGGTGACCAAATAGGGGAAAGACCTTTAATCATAGCCCCAGAACCGGATCTCCAGCCGTCCGTTTGCACGTTCCTGGTTTTGGAGTAGGTAGCAAACTGTTGATGGGGGTCTTTCACCTAGGACTGCAGCTGCCCCCTTCCTTTATTGGGTAAGGAACCTCCAGAGGTGATTTTTCACTTTTCCCTTTTTGCTTTTCTTTCTTTTCTTTCTGATTTTGTGCACTTTTCTGAGTCCAGAGGGAAGCTGGACGCAGCATTAATTCCCCTGGACGAGGGGCCATCTTTGACCCTCTCTGGCTCTGTTCTGAGATCCCGGACAGAGGTCTGTTTCTGGTATAGTTTTGGTCTGGCAGCTGCACGGCAGAAAGACCATTATTGCTAGCATAATCACGTTCAGTGTGTGTTCGTCTGTCTTGTCCTCGTCTTTAAAGATATGGGTCAGAGCCATTCTGTTGAAAATACCCTTTATAATTGATCAAAAATCATTTCAAAGATTTTCAGAAAAAAAAAAAAGTGGCAGAATTGGACGACCAAGTCTTTCCTGGTAAATGAGATACTTTCTGGTCAATTGATTGGCTGGCATCTGATGGCCACCAGAGGACACCTTTAACTTATCTTTAATTTACTCTGTACAGAGAAGGCTCTTTCCCTCTCCAGGTTCCCTGGACCAAATTCCTCACGTCGTCGGGTGGCGATATCTTGTGGAAGAACCCCTTCTTGGTTCTTATTGATAAACCTAAATCTGATCCAAATCAGGTTCTTTCTGAAAATGAGGAAGAAATCTCTCCACCCTACAAGTCTCCGATGCCACAGCCACCTTCTAAACACCTTCTCAGCCCTCTCCATACTCCCAGCGGCTCTCAATACCAACCCCCTTCTCAGCCTGCCCATCCTGGCCCTTCTGAATCACTCGGGACCTCTGCCCTCATTATGCCACTCTGACAGGCTCCCCTGATGGTGAATCCGCCACCCGATGTGGCTCCCCATTTGTTTATGGCTTATGCTCCCTTTTCTACCAGCGACCTGTATGGTTAGAAAAATCAGAATTCCTCTTTTTCAGAAAAACCCCAGAACCTGATATCGCTTTTCAAGACAGCCTTCTATACCCATCAACCCACATGGGAGGATGTCAGCAACTCTTGCAGACCCTCTTCACCACAGAAGAATGAGAAAGAGTTAGAAGGGAAGCTAAGAAGCTGGTACTGGGTGCTGGTGGCCGCCCCATGGAAAACCCTCACATTATTGATGAGGTTTTTCCTTCCACTCGGCTGGACTGGGACCCTAACACCAGTGAAGGTAGGGCGTCCCTTAACGTCTTTCGCTGGACTCTGATGGGTGGTCTCCAGGCATCCACTGGGGGCCCCATAAATATGTCTAAGGTGAGTGAAGTGACCTAAGGGCCCACTGAGTCCCCTGCTGCTTTCCTAGAAAGGCTGCAGAAAGCATATAGGATATACCCCCCCATAGATCCTGAGACCCCTGAGAATATATGAGCTATTTGCTTTTGTAACTCAGCCTGCTCCAGATATTAGAAAGAAGATTCAGAAAAATAGAAGGCTTTGAGGGTAAGCTTCTTTGAGAGTTAGTAGAGATTGCTGTCAGGGTATATAATAATAGAGACACTCCGGTCAAGATAGGCTAAGAAAATGACGCAGGTACCACCAATGGGGATGAGGGAAAGGGGGACAGAGCCAGGCAGATATTGGGAGGTTGATTTCACAGAGGTAAAGCCAGGTCAGTATGGATATATTTACTTGTTTATGTTGATACCTCTTCAGGATGGGTAGAAGCCTTCTCTACCAAGTCTGAGATAGCCCAAATAGGAGCTAAAAAATTGTTAGAGGAGATAACTCCCCATTACGGGCTGCCCCTCAAGATAGGATCAAATAATGGACCTGCCTTTGTGTCAGAAGTCACTAAGAAATTGACTAGGATGCTGGGGATCAATTGGAAATTGCATTGCACCTCTCATCCCCAAAGTTCAGGACAGGTAGAAAGGATGAATCGGACCTTAAAGGAGACTCTAACTAAATTAACCCTGGAGACTGGCAAAGGCTGGGTGGGACTCCTTCCTTTGCCCTATTAAGGGCCAGGTGTACCCCTTATGTAAAAGGAACTACTGCATTTGAAATTATGTATGGAAAACCCCCTCCCATCCTACCCCATGGGTCTTGAACAGATAACTGACTTTACTAATGAAAGGCTTCTTTGTTCTATCCAAGCCTTACAGAGTCCAGGAGTCAATTGTTCCAACAGTCAAGGCTGCTTTTCAGACACACCTTGTTTTCCCCCATCCCTTTCAGCCCAGTGACACAGTGGGTAATCAAAAGATATTGGAGAGATGGCTTAGCGGTTAAGGCATATGCCTGTGATGCCTAAGGATCTAGGTTTGAATTCTCCAGGTCCCACATATTCCAGTAGCATATGGTGGCACATGCATCTGGAGTTCGTTTGCCGTGGCTGGAGGCCCTGGTGCACCCATTCTCTCTCTTTCTCTCTCTCCCTCTCTCTCTCTGTCTCTAATAAATAAAAATAAAGCTTTTTTTTTTTTTTTTTTTTTAAAAGGTATCACTGGGCATGGTGGCACACACCTTTAATCCCAGCACTCGGGAGGCAGAGGTAGGAGGATCACTGTGAGTTCAAGGCCACCCTGAGACTACATAGTGAATTCCAGGTCAGCCTGAGCTAGAGTCAAACCCTACCTCAAAAATTTTTAAAAAGAGCACTGGGAGGCAGAGGTAGGAGGATCAAACCCTGAGAGTACCCAGGTCAAAAAGAGTGAGACCCCACCTAAAAAAAAAAAAAAAAAAAATTAAAAAAAAAAAAAAAGGGCTGGAGAGGTGGCTTAGCGGCTAAGGCACCTGCCTGCTAAGCCTAAGAACGCTGGTCCCAATGTCCACTGGTTCCAATCTCCAGGTCCCACGTTTAGCCAGATGCAAAGTGAGGCAAGAGCGCAATGCCACACTTGACCACAAGGGGGCGCACACATCTGGATTTCGTTCACAGCAGCTGAGAGACTGCTGGCACGCCTATCTCTGTCTCCCTCTCCCTCTCTGTCTATCTCTCTGTCTCTGTCTCTCTCTCTCTCTCTCTCCAAAAATAAAAAAAAATTTTAAAAGGTACCATACTGAGACATTGGACCCCTGCTGGAAGGGCCTCCACCAGGTCATCCTGACCACTCCAACGGCCATGAAAGTGGACGGGATACGCACCTGGATTCATCACTATCAAGTGAAAAGAACAACAACTTCTGAGGACCCCTTGAAAGGACTGAAGGAAGACAAGAGATGGTGGATCCTGAAACATCCAGAAGAGCTACTAAAGATAAGACTGACATGTTTACTGTAGCTCATGTATGTGTCACTTTCATAGGCCAGACCACTGCTTATGCCCCCAAAAAACTATATATGGGAACTAAGAGATACTGTCACTAGCCAGGTCCTCACCTTCCAAACTAAACATGAAGGTGGTCCCCATACCCTCTCTGTTACCATATGCAGCCTCTTTTCTAGAATAGACCAGAGCCCCTACACAGTATCATTATTGCCAACTTGATTGGAAATGTTACAGGGATGGGCTTCAATTCTGTGCCTGCTCGGCTTCTGGCCCTTCTAGCTGCCAAAAGAATCAGCAGTATCATTGTGCTAAGCCAGGCTGTGAGTCAACAGCCTCCTGGACCCAGAAGGATATTTTTCTCACTATTCAAATCACAGTTCCCAAAGGAGCAGATAGAAATGATTTCCTGTTCTTTAAGCCTCAGATCAAGGTTTTAAGTCACAACACAAAGGCATGGGACACAGGATGGTCCTGGGGAATCCACCTTTATATAACTGGCACAGACCCAGGAACCATGATTACAGTACAGAGGAAGCTCTACAGGAGCAACCCTCTGTTCCTATACGACCAAATGCTGTTCCGTCTCCAGATCCTAGTCATAATGACACCTCAGACCTCGAGGCCCCAACTATATCTAACTCCCTCCTTGATACATAAGCATAGGGCCCAACCCAAGTTAATACCATCAATCGGACTGTATGCTGAACAGGTATGCACTTGGGGACAACATCCTTCTGTCACATTAGAAGACCTCCAAGGACAAGGATTATGTCTCCTTTCCACACAATACAACCTTGATGAATCCCCGTATAAAGGCAGCTGCCTCCAGTCCACTCTTGTTAAACAAACTGAAGGCACAGATTGGCTAAAGAGCCCGCCCACCACCTGGTTTGCTAGTTCAGCAGGATTTACACGCTGTATCAAATTCAGTTGTTTCAAACACAAAGAATTATGTGTCCTAGTCCTTGTTATGCCCCAAGTTTACCTATATGATGGGACAGCCGACAGGGACACGGCAACACCTAGGCCTTCCCCCTGAGCTCCCCCGGACTAAGAGAGCTCATACCATACTAATCCCCCTGGTAATACGGATGGGGATAGCAAGGTCAGCAGCCTTAGGAACTGCGGCCCTAACCATAGGGGAAAAGAATCTGCAGATGCTCAGTAAACAGATAGATCACCTGGAAAATTCTATTGGCTGCTTAGAACAAGTTGAGCACCAGACATGGTGGCGCACGCCTTTAATCCCAGCTCTCAGGGAGGCAGAGGTAGGAGGATTGCCCTGAGTTCCAGGCCACCCTGAGACTACATAGTGAATTCCAGGTCAGCCTGGGCTAGAGTGAAACTCTACCTCAAAAAACAAAACAAAACAAAACAAAACAAAACAAAAAAAGAACAAGTTTTCTCCCTAGCTGAAGTAGTGTTTCAAAACAGGAGGGGATTGTGTATTAGTCAGGGTTCTCTAGAGGAACAGAACTGCTAGAATGAATTATATTACAAAGGGAATTTAAGCCGGGTGTGGTAGTGGGAGACTGAGCTAGGAGGATTGCCCTGAGTTCAAGGCCACCCTGAGACTACATAGTGAATTCCAGGTCAGCCTGGGCTAGAGTCAGACCCTACCTCAAAAAAATAAAAATAAAGCCGGGCGTGGTATCACACACCTTTAATCCCAGCACTTGGGAGGCAGAGATAGGAGGATCGCCCTGAGTTTAAGGCCACCCTACCTCAAAAAAACAAAATAATAATAATAATAATAATAAAATAAAAAAAAAGGGAATTTACTGAATTAGCTTACCAATTCTTTGACTCTGAGGCCTGCAACTGCTATTGGACTACAGGGAAACCACTTTGAAAGAAAAATAGCTCAGCAACCCCCATCTTGAGAAAAAAAAACGAGTTTGCCCTTTCTCATGAGATAACACCAGCTCCTCCCTGGCTCCAGGAAATACCCCTAGTGCCCGATTCCTGACGTTTGCCCTTTCTCCCCTTTCCCATCAGATGACCCCAGTCCCTCCCTGGCTCCAGGAAATACCCTAGTGCCTGGTCCCTGATCCTGGCCATCTTGGGGCCATGAGCTAACTCGCCAACTTCCACTTCTGTACACATCTGCTTGCTTGCAAGTAAACTGTTTGGAAAGTCTCTCGTACCACCCCTACGCCTCCATTTTTGTGGTTTTCAGCTTTAAAAAAGGAGCCTAGGGCTGAAGGGATGGTTTAGCAGTTAAGGCGTTTGCCTGCAAAGCCAAAGGACCCAGGTTAGATTCCCCAGGACCCACATTAGCCAGACGCACAAGGGGGCGCACATGTCTCTTTCTCTCTCTCTCTCCCTCCCTCTTTCTCTGTCAAATAAGTAAATAAAAATGAAATATTAAAAAAAAAAAAAAAAAAGCCTAAGAGCGCAGTCTGGCCTGCACTCAGAAATCCCGACCTCAAGGGTGCAGTCTTGATGCATCAACCTTACCCAATAAAAACTTTGCCATAGCAGGGCGTTGGTGGCCCACGCTGAATAATCCCAGCACTCCAGAGAGGATCATCGTGAGTTCGAGGCCACCCTGAGACTACATAGTGAATTCCATCCAGGTCAACCTGGACTAGAGTGAAACCCTATCAAAAAACTTCGCCTTGTACTCCGAGAGTCGGTTGTTATTACTTGTGCAACACCAGGACCCCATAACACCCTGGCTTCTGGCCCGTGCAGGAGCGACAGAAGCCTTCCCCCCCGTCCCCCCCGCAAGTAGGCTAGGGCGATGAGCGCTCTCTACACCCTCCCGCCTAAGTCTACACTTCTGCTGTGACTCGCACCATAAACTTTTCCCAAACAAAACCGGAGGGGGAAGGTGAGTCCTTGAAAACCACGTGTTTCTCTTGTGCCCAACGCAGAGCGGCCGACTTGCCCAGAGTCCTCCAGGGACCCAGATGGGACACACTGGGGAACCCTAGCCGCCAGGTGCCTCGGCCGTCTCTTCACCTCCTGGGCTTCTCCACGGGCAGTCCCGGCCTGGCCCCGCCCAGCGGCAGGGAGAGAAGTGGGGCTTGGCGGCTAGAGGGCGGAGTTATGTAGATCAGGGGCGTGGCTTGGGACGGACTCCCCTCCCCCCGTCGGTTTTCACCTTCCAGGGTTCCTGGCAGCGAATTTCCAGTGAGAGAGAAGAGAGGGGAGGGAGGGAGGGAGGGAGAGAGAGAGAGAGAGAGAGAGAGAGAGAGAGAGAGAGAGAGAGAGAGAGAGAGAGAGAGAGAGAGAGAGAGAGAAAAAGAAAGGGCATACTAAGGCCTCCAGCCACTGCAAATGAACTCCAGATTCCCACATTGAGAACCACGATAATGCTGATGGCTTACAAGTGAGTTCTTCTCCCAGATAAAGAATTAGGTAGAGGGGGCTGGAGAGATGGCTCAGCAGTTAAGGCATTTGCCAGCTAAAGCCAAAGGATACCAGTTCAATTCTCCAGGACCCACATAAGCCAGATGCACAAGGTGGCACATGCATCCAGAGTTCATTTCCAGTGGCTGGAGGCCCTGGCATGTCTATTTTGCCTCTCTCTCTCTAAATAAATAAATAAATAAATAAATAAATAAATAAGGAGGAGGTTTAAGAGCTGGCTCAGTGCCGGGTGTGGTGGCGCACGCCTTTAATCCCAGCACTGGGGAGGCAGAGGTAGGAGGATCGCTGAGAGTTCGAGGCCACCCTGAGACTACATAGTTAATTCCAGGTCAGCCTGGACCAGAGTGAGACCCTACCTTGCAAAACCAAAAAGAAAAAAAAAAGAGAGAGAGAGATTGCTCAGCAGTTACAGCATTTGCCTGCAAAGCCTAACAACATGGGTTCAATTCCCCAGTTCCAGTACCTATGTAGAGCCAGATGCATAAAGTGATGCATGCATCTGGAGTTCATTTGCAGTGGCTAGAGGCCCTGGTGCACCCATTCTGTTTCTCTCTCTATCTGCCTCTTTCTCTCTCAAATATAAATAAATAAAAAAAGAATTAAGGGTTTGGAGAGATGGCTTAGCAGTTAAGGCACATGCCTGCAAAGCCTAAGGACCCCGGTTCAATTCTCCAGGTCCCACATAAGCCAGATGCACATGGTGGTGTATGCGTTTGGAGTTCATTTGCAGTGGCTAGAGGCCCTGGCACACCCATTCTCACTCTTTTTTTTTTCTCTCTCTCTCCCTTTCTCTATCTCTAAGAAATAAAATAAAATGAAAATAAAAGAAATTTTCAAAACAAAGAGTTAAGGGCTGGAGAGATGGCTTAGTGGTTAAGGCGCTTGCCTGCAAAGCCTAAGGACCCATGTTTGATTCTAGATCCCACATAAGCCAGGCGCACTAAGTGGCACAAGCACCTGGATCACAGTGGCCGAGGCCCTGGCATAGCAATTCATTCTCATTCTCTCTCTCCCTCAAAATAATAATAAATTTTTTTTTAAGTTGGGCATGGTGGCATTTGACTTTAATCCCAGCACTCAGGAGGCAGAGGTATGAGGATCGCTGTGAGTTCAAGTCCAGCCTGAGACTACATAGTGAATTCCAGGTCAGCCTGGGCTACAAGTGAGACCTTGCCTTGAAAAACAGAAACAAAAACAAAAACAAAATTAAAAAAAAAAAAAAAAAAGAATTAGGCTGGGCATGGAGGCACATGCCTTTTATCCCAGCACTTGGAGCAGAAGTAGGAAGATTGCCATGAGTTCAAGCCTACTCTGAGACTACATTGTGAATTCAAAGTCAGCCTGGGCTAGTGTAAAACCCTACCTCAAAAATAAAAAAAAAAATTAGGAGGGCTGGAAAGATGCCTTAGTGGTTAAGGTGCTTGCCTACAAAGCCTAACAGCCCAAATTTGATTCCCTAGTACTCAGATACACAAAGTGGCATGTGTATCTGGAGTTCATTTGCAGAGGCCCTGGCATGGCCATTCTCTCTCTTTCTCTGCTTGGAAAGAAAGAAAGGAAGGGAAGGAGGGAGGAGGGAAGGAAGGAGGAAAGAAGAATTAGAAAACAAGAAGATAGGTATAACAAGGCAAAAGAAAGAGCTTATTGACAGAAAAGTTCCCTCAGACATTGGGAGGGGTCCAGGCTGGGTTATCACTGTCTCTAGTAAATGATTAAATAAATTAAAAAAAAAAAAAAAAAAAAAAAAGAGGGCCAGGCTGGGCTGGAGTGATGGGTTAGCGGTTAAGGCACTTTTCTACAAAGCCAAAGGACTCAGGTTCAATTCCCCAGTACCTACATAAGCCATATGCACAAGATGGTGCATGCATCTGGAGTTCGTTTGCAGTGGTTGGAAGCCATAGCACTCCCATTCTCTTTCTCTTTCTCTCTCTGCCTCTTTCTCTCTCTCTCTGCCTCTTTCTCTCTTTTTCTCTCCCTCCCCTCTTTCAAATAAATAAATAAATAAATAAATAAATATTTTTAAAAAGAAAGAAAAATTTTATTTTTGTTTTAGTAGCACATGCCAGGCTTGGAATCCCAGCACTCAGGAAGGCAGAGGTAGGAGGATCACTGTCTGCCTCCCGAGTGCTGGGGCCACCCTAAGACTACATAATAAATTCCAGGTCAGCCTTTAATCCCAGCACTAAGGCAGAGAGACCCTACCACAAAAATAAATTCCAGGTCAGCCTAAACAAAGAAAAAAAAAAAAAATAAAAAAATAAAAAGAAAAGAAAAAAAGAAAGAAAAGAAAGAGTAGGGCTGGAGAGATGGCTCAGCGGTTAAGGCACTTGCCTGCAATGCCTAATGAATTGGGTTCAATTCCCCAGTACCCATGGAGAGCCAGATGCACAAAGTGATGCATGCATCTGGAGTCCCTTTGCAGTGGCTGGAGGCCCTGGTGCACCAATACTCATTAATATTCATATTCTCTATCTCTCAAATAAATTAAAATTTTTTTAATTTTAAAAAAATTTATTTATTTATTTGCAAGCAGAGAGAGAGATAGAAGAAAGACAGGCAGAGAGAGAGAGAGAGAGAGATGGCATGCCAGGGCCTCTAGCCACTGCTAACAAACTCCAGACACATGTGCCCTGTATGCATCTGGCTCACCTGGGTCCTGGGAAGTTGAACCTGGGTCCTTTGGCTTTGCAGGCAAGCACCTTAACTGCTATGCCATCTCTCCAGCCCTAAGGAATATTTTTTTTAAAATAACTAAATAAGGGCTGGAAAGATGGCTTAGCAGTTAAGGGACATGCCTGCGAAGCCTAAGGACCCCGGTTCGATTCTCCAGGTCCCACATAAGCCAGATGCACAAGGGGGCGCATGTGTCTGGAGTTTGTTTGCAGTGGTCGGAGGCCCTGGTGCACCCATTCTCACTCTCCCTCTCTCTCTCTTGCCCTCTCTCTGTCTCTAATAAATAAATAAAAATAAAATCTTTTTTAAAAAAATAAAATAACTAAATAAGCCAGGTGTGGTGGCGCATACCTTTAATCCCAGCACTTGGGAGGCAGAGGTAGAAGGATTGCTGTGAGTTGAGATTACATAGTGAATTCCAGGTCAGCCTGGACTAGAGTGAAAGCTTACCTTGAAAAAACAAAAAACAAAAACAAAAAAGAGAGAGAAAAAAAAAAAGAAAAAGAAAATAAATACGCCACCATGCCTGGCCCCTTTGTTTTAGAACAAGGTCTCACACAATATCCCAGATTTGGCTTGGAATTTACTATGGAGAACAAACTGGCCTCACACTCAAAGCAATCCTCCTGCCTCAGCCTCTCAGATGTTACCACACTTATTGGCCACACAGTGAATTTTTGATTTTGGACTGTGGCCTTTGGAATGTGTGGTTCTAAACCAATAGCTTGTGGTAAATTTTTGTTGTAATCTGATGATTTGGGAAATTCTCAGCTTCTCCAGATTGCAGAAGCCATTGACAGGAAGTTCAGTTAGGAAAGCACACTCCACTCCCAAGAGAAGGCCGAGGGTGTGGTTGGCAGGGGACCTATGGATGGGGTAAGAGGGCCATAGGAAATGTGGAAGTGGCCTGAATGTAGTCCCTCCCCCAGCAGTATGGGGGAAGTCGAACCGAACAGGGGAACTCACCAGCGTCACGAGGGGGACCTAGAAATGCAGGTAGAGAGCAGGGAGCCGTGGGCTGGACCTGGCAGACAGACTATGGCTGAGCTCCTGGGGGTGGGGCACCTAGGGCAGCAGACCAGGGCTCACCCAAGGAGCTGTGGGCCCAGAGTGGGGCAGCTAGCCTTGTACTTCGTGATCTCTGACCTGTCTGTCCATCATGCCAATATGGAGGGTACCGCCCCTGGGAGGGGATTCTGAGAACCATGGCAGGGGTGGTGATGTCCCTCCAGGCCAAGATCTGAGCCACTAAACCCTGTCCCCAGGAACTCACTTCACTCCAGACCTGGCTTTTTTTTTTTTGGCGGGGGGTGGCGGGTGTCAAAGTAGGGTCTCACTGTATCCCAGACTGACCTAGAATTCACGCTGTACTGTAGTCTCAAGCTGGCCTTGAACTCATGGTACTCTTCCTACCTCTGCCCCCCAAATGCTGGGATTAAAGGTGTATGCCACCACACCTCGCCCTTATTTTTTCTTAAGTCTGTGTATGTGTGTTCATATGTGAGTGCAGATACACATGTGCCACAGGGAAGCTCAGAGGGCAGCTTCGGGTATTGGCCCACCTTGCGAGCTTCCAGGGTTCTCCCACCTCTGCTCCCATCTCCCCACAGGAGGCTTGGGACTACAGATGGCTGCTACTGCATCGGCATTTACGTGGGCTTTGGACATTTGAACTCAGGTAGTCACACTTGTGTGGGTAAAACCCACTAAGCTATTTCCCAGCCCCCCAAGAGCACATGGGTGTGAGATGGGCACACGGCTGGAAAGTGCTTCTGCAAACATGAGACACCAGATAAAACTCTGGGGAGGTCAGCACCTCATACAGGACAGTCTTTCCCACTGTGGGGTGATTGGAGTAGGGCTACTGACCAATCTGTGGGCACCATGAAAGGGCTGTGGCTGGGTCCCTGTTTGCTTGCTTGCTTGCTTATCAGCGCTGGCATGAAGCCCAGGACCCTGGCATGCTAGGCAAGTGCTCTACCACGAAGCCATATCCCCAGCCCTCTCCAGTGTCTCTGACGTGAGAGCTCCTCTCTAGGAAGCTGTAGAAAGCTGAAGACTTCTCAGCCAGCTCCACTGCTCCACCCTTCAAACAGATGAGAGGGGGCAGCATAAGCCCTAGCCCCTCATGCCTCGGTTCAACATTGCTCATGAGCTTTTGAAAACCAGACTAGGGGGTCAGACTGGATTCCTGAGATGCAAGAATCAGTCATTAAAAAAAAAAAAAAAAAAAAAGAATCGGTCATGAGGGAACATTTCCCTGCCTTCAGGGGTGGATTAGACCAGGGTAGGAACTGGCAGCAGTCTGAGTTCTCCTGGATTCCAGCCACAGAAAACATAGGTGCAAACAGCCATGGTGGTGCATACCTCTAATACTGGCACATGGGAGGCTGGGGCAGGAGGATGGCCACAAGTTCGAGGCCAACCTAGGCTACATAAATAGGTCAAGGTCAGCATGGGTTATGTAGTGAGATCCTGTCTCAAACAAAAAAGTTAAAAAAGCCGGGCATGGTTGTCCATGCCTTTAATCCCAGAACTGGGGAAGTAGAGGTAGGAGGAATGCACTGAGTTTGAAGCCAGCTTGAGACTAGAGTGAGATCTAGGTCAGCCTGGGCTAGAGTGAGACCCTACTTTGAAAAAGAAAACAAAAGCTGGGCATGGCCAGGCACATCTATAATCCCATTGTGTGAGGGTGCTGGGGGTGGAGGCAGGAGAATCCAGAATCATGGGGGCTTGCTGACACCAGCTTCTGGTTGAGGGACCCATCTCAAGGCAAAGGGCACCTGGTGTTGTCTGGCATTAGCATGCACACCCATGGGGCACACACATCTGCACACATGTGCATGTACCACAATATCATACACCATACCACATGCATACTCTACATATACACACAAGTAAAACATAAATAAAAACAAACAGCCAGGCGTGGTGGCGCACGCCTTTAATCCCAGCATTCAGGAGGCAGAGGTAGGAGGATTGCTGTGAGTTTGAGGTCAGTCTGAGACTACATAGTGAATTGTAGGTCAGTCTGGTCTAGAGTGAGACCCTACTTCAAAAAACCAAAATAAATAAATGCAATATATTGTTTTACATTCTTTTATTTTTATTTATTTGACACAGAGAGAGGCAGATATATATAGAGAATGGGTGCACCTGGGTCTTCAGCCATTACAAACGAACTCTGGGCACATGCGCCACCTTGTGTATCTGGCTTACGTAAATCCTGGAGAATCAAACCTAAGTCCTTTGGCTTTGCAGACAAGTGCCTTAACTGCTAAGCCATCCCTCCAGCCCTAAGAATAAAAGTATTTTTAAAATTACATTACATGGCTGGAGGGATGGCTTAACAGTTAAGGCATTTGCCTGCAAAGCCAAAGGTCCCAGGTTTGATTCCCCAAGGCCCATGTAAGCCAAATGCACAAAATGGTGCATGTGTCTGGAGTTTGTTTGCAGTGGCTGGTTGCCCTGGCATGCCCATTCTCTTTCTCTCTCATCCTCTCTTTCTTCTCTCTGCTTCTTTTCTCTCTCTCTCTCTCAAATAAATAAAGAATTGTTTTTTTAATTTCTATTTTTTTAAATACAGAGGTAGGAGGAAGGGAGACTATGGGTGCAGCAGGGTCTTTTGCCACTGCAAACAAACTCCAGATGCATGTGCCACTTTGTGCATTTGGCTTTATATGGATACTGGGAAGTCAAACTCAGGCTATCAGGTTTTGCAAGTAAAATGCTTTTAACTGCTGAGCCATTTCTCCAGCTAATGTAATTTTTAACAAGGAGTAAGGAAAGAAAAATCTAAGTGTGATGGCTTACTCTTGTAATCTCAGCACTCTGGAGGCCGAGGGAATAGGATTACTGTGAGTTTGAGGCCAACATGGGCTACAAAGTGAGTTCAAGATCACACTGTGCTAGAGTGAAACCCTACAACCAAACAGTTTGTGTTATTCTCAGTAACTTAGGGAGTTCACAGCCAACTTGGGCTAGATCCTATCTATTAAAGGGGGTGGGGAGGGCATGAGCAAGAGGGAGAGAAGTAAAAAAGAAGGAAGGGAAAGGAAAGGAAGGAGAGATGAAGGCCGACTCAAGTGTTGGCATTGTCCCAGCTCCTGCATTGCTAAGCAGGCCCACTGCAGGACTTGGGGGCCCAACCCGGGCTCTTTGGAAGGAACTTGGCCCAAAGCTTCTTTGTGGCCTGTTGACAGCTCCACTGGGAACCTCTTCAGCTCTTAAAAGTGTAGGAAACTGGTGAGAGTGGGCCTTCAGGACCAGACCAGGAATGACAGTGGAAATCATGAGCAAGGCCAAGGGGAGGTGGGCAAGTGGCTGAGGAGTCATACACGGTGCCACACATGCCAAGTGCCACAAATACACCTGGAGGAACCAGCTTTCCAAATGGCCAGGGCTCTGAGCCAGGCCATCTTCCTTCCCTCCGCTAGCTCTGGCATTCTCATTTGCAGACCCAGAACCCTGCCTCAGCTCAAACCCTAGAATCCCACTCAAGAAGCACTAGCAGCTCAGCAGCCCCTGACTTGCAGAGCCTGGAATATTCTACCCAGCAAGTCCTCTGTGATTTAGGGCACCAGTCTCTTTCCTACTGAAAATTCGTGGGGGTTCTGCCCGTTAGCCTCTCCAACATCCAACCATCACCAAAGACTGGAGGCTACCTTTTTAAAATTATTTTTATTTATTTTCTATTTATTTATTAGAAACAGAGGGCAAGAGAAAGAGAGAGAGAGAGAGAATGAGTGTGCCAGGGCCTCAAGCCACTGCAGACGAACTTCAGATGCATGCACCACTGTGCATCTAGCTTACGTGGGACCTGGAGAATTGAACCGGCTTCGCAGGCATGGGCCTTAACCACTAAGCAATCTCTCTAGCCCTCAAAATTTTATTAGTTATCTATATAATGTGCATACAGCCATGATGGTACCATTGTTAACTTTCTCCCTGTCCTCCCCCCATGGGGATTGTGGGTCTTGCATTGTGGGGGTAACCCTCAGATATGGGGGTGTGGAGGCTATCTTTTGAACTGAAACGCTTTAATAAATGGGAAAGCCCTTCTCTTTTTTTGTGGTGCTGGTGATGGAACCTAGGGCCTTGCACAAGCCAGACAAACATTCCACCACCACTAGCTATACCTCTAGCTCAAGAATCCCCCTTTTTTTCCAGGTAGGGTCTCATTCTAGCCCAGGCTAACCTGGTATTCACTATGCAGTCTCAGGCTGGTCTTGAACTCACAGTGATCCTCCTCCCTCAGCCTCAGTGCTGGGATTAAAGGCGTGCGCCACCACGCCCTGGCAAGAATACCTTTTAAGGTCACAGAAAATAGCAGGGTAGGGCCTCTAGGCTAGGACAGGGGGGAATTGACAGGTGGGGATAGTGGTACTTCCAGAAGGGCAAGCTGTGATGGCCACATTGTCCCCACAGCTTGACTCAGCTTCACTTCCTGCCCTTTCATCATCCAAAAGGGTACTGAGAGGACAGAGCATGGCATGGCTGTGTCTGTACCCAGCTCACCAGCCCACTACCCCAGTGCTCAGCGCAATGAGCTCTTTTATTTTATTTTATTTATTTTTTTTTTTTTTTTTGGTTTTGCGAGGTAGGGTCTCACTGTGGTCCAGGCTGACCTGGAATTAACTATGTAGTCTCAGGGTGGCCTCGAACTCTTGGCGATCCTCCTACCTCTGCCTCCCGAGTGCTGGGATTAAAGGCGTGCGCCACCATGCCCGGCCGAGCTCTTTTATTTTTATTTATTTAATTAATTATTTTTTAAGTTAAATGTTTTTTTTGTTTGTTTGTTTGTTTGTTTTTTGGAGAGAGACAGAGAGGGAGGGAGAGGGAGAGGGACACAGATAGAGATGGGCGCGCCAGCAGTCTCTCAGCTGCTGTGAACAAAATCCAGATGTGTGTGCCCCCTTGTGGGCTAGTGCAGCATTGCACCCTTGTGTCACTTTGCATCTGGCTAAACATGGGACCTGGAGATTGGAACCCGGTTCTTAGGCTTAGCAGGCAGGCGCCTTAACCGCTAAGCCATCTCTCTGGCCCAGTTAAATGTTTTTAAAAATATTTTTATTTATTTATTTGAGAGAGAGAAAGGAAGACAGAGAAGGGAGAGAGAAAAAGAGGGAGAGAGAAAGAAGGAGAGAGAGAATGGGTATGCTAGGGCCTCTAGCCACTGCAAACGAACTCCAGACACATGCACCACTTTGTGCATCTGGTTTACATGGGCCCTGGGGAATCAAACCTGGGTCCTTTGGTTTTGCAGGTAAGCACTTTAACTGCTAAGCCATCTCTCCAGCTCTAAAATATATATTTTAAATATTTTATTTTTATCTATATTTATTTATTTATTTGTTTTTCTTTATTTCTATTATTCTGATTTTACATTCATAGTATTGGTTCCATTATCCTCCTCCCTGTCTTCCCTCTTCCAAAGGGACCCTCATCAATGGGGAATGTGGATCATGCATTGTGGGGGCTGTCAAGAGTTCTGGGGGGTAGGCCCCAGTCTCTGTGCTTAATGCCCCAACTTGCGGCTCTAACAATCTTTCTGCCCCCTCTTCCGCGAGTTTCCCTGAGCCACATTGGGATCATTTTTGTTTGGCTTCAGTAATGAGGTTTTGGGGGCCTCTGTGTCTCTGGATAGCTGGCTTAGTTGGAGTTGGATGTTCTCTGTGTTTATCTCCTTCAGCCCTTTTCTGGTGTTGTGATCGCCATGGACGCTGTATTCTTGCCCTTCCCCTGTGTTGTTCTATGGTTTCAGCTGGGGCCCTGGTGAGGTGTGGTTAGCTGGTCCTCGCATCAAGTTCGTTGTCCATCCGAAAAGAGATAAGCAAATTCTCCAACAGAGAGAGAAATTAGTACTAGATAGAAGGGATGACCATATATGTTTTGGAGAGAATTTTATATGCGTCCTCTCTCTTCTAGCCCACATTTGGTGGTCTCTTGAACTTGGAGACTGAGCTCGTTTTTTGTACCTGGTTTTTGACTTATTTCCCAGTTCCAGCTATGTGTTCCATTCCACTGAGTGGATCTATTAGCCAAATCAAGAGCAGTTGGTTACCCACCATGGCTGTTTGCCACTACTGCACTTGTATGAGCATTACGTCAGGTTGTTACCTACTGGGTATCTCAGTCTACAAGTTGTTTGGACCAACGTCGGACATTTTCCCCCAGTTGCTCGTGTAGCGCCCTCTGGTACTAGACTAGCTAACTGTCTGGGGACTGACCCTCTTCCAGATTCTGGCCAGGTCTCTCTGTGTTTGGTCTCACACACGTATGCTGTCTTCGACAGTAGGGTCTTACCATTAACCTTTGATGGGTCACCAAGATATTTATTTATTTGAGAGAGAAAGAAAGAAGCAGACAGAGAATTGGGCACGTCAGGGCCTCCAGCAGATGCAAACAAACTCCAGATGCATGTGCCATCTTGTGCATCTGACTTGTGTCGGTCCTGGGGAGTTGAACCTGAGTCCTTTGGCTTTGCAGGCAAACGCCTTAACCACTAAGCCATCTCTCCAGCCCCTTAAGATATTTTTATTTAATTATTTGCAAGCAGAGAGAGCAAGACAATGGGCACACCAGGGTCTTTTGCCACTGCAAACAAACTCCAGATGCATGCTCCACTTTGTGCATCTGGATTTATTATGTGGATACTTAGGAGTCAAACTTGAAGCCAGGCATGGTGGCACATGCCTTTAATCCCAGCACTCAGGAGGCAGAGGTAGGAGGATCACTGTGAGTTCGAGACTACCCTGAGACTACATAGTGAATTCCAGGTCAGCCTCGGCCACAGTGAGACCCTACCTCAAAAAACCAAAAAAAAAAAAAAAAAAAAAAAAAACTTGGGTTGTTAGGCTTTCAGACAAGCACTTTAACCACTGGCCAACCTCCCCACCCCCTCTTATCATTTTACTTTTTTTAATTTTGGTTTTACGAGGTAGGGTCTTGCTATAGCCCAGGCTGACCTGGAATTCACTATGTAGTCTCAGTCTGGCCTCAAATTTATGGCGATCCTCATACCTCTGCCTCCTAAATGCTGGGATTAAAGATGTGCACCACCACGCCTGGCTGGCTCATTTAATGTTTTTATCCTATTTATATTTTAAATATTTACTATCTATTTGCAACGAGAGAGAGAGAATGTGAGCACCAGAGCCTTTTGTCACTCAAATAAACTCCAGATGCATGCACCACCTTGTGCATCTGGGTACTGGGGAATTAAACCCAGGCTGTCAGCTTTGTAAACAAGTATCCTTAACCACTGAACAATCTCTCCAGACTCAATGAGCCCTTTTAGTCCTGTATAATGCCCAAGGGACTCTCAGTGCAGCCTCAGGTCAGGTGTCCAGGCAGATGCAGCTCTTATAGGTGACCCCTCTCTGGGGACACCACACAGAACCTGAGATCCATCACTGCCTCCCACACATGCTGGCTAGGCTCCCAGTAAGAAAACAGTTTGGCTTGGGGATGAGGTTTGGGTCAGCATCTCAGGGACAGTTGTGGGACCCCAGGCCCCAGTCACTGGGCTCCAACGCTATGGCCAAAGAAGGAGAGATGGTCTCAGTGATTTTTCCACAACACCAAATCCTTGCATTCCCTCTGGTCCAAAGCAGTGGAGTACAGAGTACAGAATGGATCCCACCTTTCCCAGGGTAGGTACCCCACAAAGTCCACTTACCAGGGCTCCATGGTGAGCCCGGGCTTCAACACAACAGCCCTTGGCTTTGAAAGCAGCTATAGGAAGGGCGGGGAGGGGTGTGTTTCTGGATGTTCTAGTGCTGTGTGGTCTGCTCCTGAAAAAGAAGTGGGTTCATGAGAAAGTGGAGGAGTTTAGTGCATGGGGCATTCCCAGACCAACCACTTGGGCACTTCATCCTGTGCCAGGACCAAGTCTGGGCTCAGCAGGCTCAGAGCAGATGTCCCTTCCTTCCTTGTCTAGAACATTCATTTTCAGCTGTGCCATCCTTGCCAGACTTTTCCAGGAACCAGGAAGCACGGCATTCTTCTGGTGGTGCAGAGCATTCTTGGTTTTCAGCAGGTGTGGGTGCAGGGAGGGGCCCTCACCACACATTCTCCACCCTGGGCTGCTCATAAACAGAGGCTCCTTGGGCTCAGAGGGGACAATCTGTCCAAATCTGAGCTGCTGACCCACAGACAGAGCCAAAGGCACAGAGAGTGCCCTTATCTGCCGGATAGCAGAGCTCTGGGAATGTCCCTCCTGGTCCCCTCTCCTAAAGCCCTTCCTGTCTCTCCACCTTGCACAATCCTGACCAGGGAGAGAAAGAGGCAGAAATCTTGCCAAGTATTTCAGCAGGACTTGCTGGCAATTGCCTCACCCTTCCTGGACTTGGCAAAGAATGAATCCTGCCCCACCCCCCCCCATAGGGGGACTGGTAGTGAGTGACCCATAAATAGTCCCCCCAGGCAGGATTCCTCACTCCCTCCTTTTCCTCCTGCAACACCCACCAGGCTGAACAGCTGCTAACAGCATGACCCTGGGTGTCCTGTGGCTGGCTCTCACCCTCCTCGGGGCCCTGCAGACTCAAGCACAGAAGTCTGCTCCAAACCTGCTCCCTGCCCCATCTCTGCTCAGGGTTCCCCTGCAGCCTAACTTCAACTTTGAGCAGGTAAGGAGCCTGGAGGGGCAGCTGCAGGGAGGATCCAGGGAGAAATGGGGTGCAGAAAGGAAGGTGAGGCCCACAGTTTCACAGGCAGCATTGGCTGGAATGAGCAGGATTCAAGGAGTCCAGGGTCCAGGTTTCAGTTTAGCCTACCCTGGGTTCCTGATGACAGACTCACCCCATACCCCCATACCCCCATTCCCTTCCTATCTCAGTCACCTGAACAGACCTTCCCAGTCCACACCTGCTCTCCCATAGTCCCCATTCTCTTTTTTTTTTTTTTTTTTTTTTGAGGTAGGGTCTCACTCAAGCCCAGGCTGACCTAGAATTCACTATGTAGTCTCAGAGTGGCCTCAAATTCATAGCAATCCTCCTACCTCTGCCTCCTGAGTGCTGGGATTAAAGGCGTGCACCACCATGCGCATGGGGGGAATAGTCCCCATTCTTCATGACAACACCTTCTTTCTCTCTGCATAGATGAGGCAAAGAAGGATCTGGAAGGCCTCTTGCCCAGGGCCACCCCATTCTGCCAATTCAGTGCTAACTCCAACCAGGACTCCCAGCTCTGGAGGCATTCAGTTCCTGCCAGTCTGAGGGCAGACCCAGCCTGGGGCCCTGCTGTTTAGTGAGAGAGATCCCTAGTTGCTGGCCAGCTACTTAGAGGTGCCATCAGGAACAATGCAAGAGAGGTACCCATGAAGGCCATTCCTGGGCTCTGCCTGTCATTAGCCCCTTGCCCCCTTGCAGTTCCAGGGCAAATGGTACGTTGTGGGCTTGGCAGGCAATGCAGTTCAGAAGGAAGAACAAGGCCGCTTTAAGATGTACAGCACCACCTATGAGCTGAAAGAGGACCACAGCTACAATGTCACCTCCACCTTACTCAGGTGTGTCATCACCTCCCAGGGGTCTGAGAGCCAGCCCAGTGTCACAGCCAAGGGATGACAGAAGCTGAGGGACACCGTTACTCATCTCTTGGCTTGGCATTGGATCCATTTATTGCTTTCTTTTCCCTTCCCTTCTTTCCCTCTATCAAAGTATGGCTCCAGCATAGATAAAAAGACAGTAATGGGCCGGGCGTGGTGGCGCACGCCTTTAATCCCAGCACTCGGGAGGCAGAGGTAGGAGGATCGCCAAGAGTTCGAGGCCACCCTGAGACTACATAGTTAATTCCAGGTCAGCCTGGACCAGAGTGAGACCCTACCTCAAAAAACCAAAAAAAAAAAAAAAAAAAAAAGACAGTAATTGGAGCTGGGTGTGGTGGCGCATGCCTTTAATCCCAGCACTCAGGAGGCAGAGGTAGGAGGATCACCGTGAGTTCGAGGCCACCCTGAGACTACAGAGTGAATTCCAGGTCAGCCTGGGCTAGAGTGAGACCCTACCTTGAAAAATCAAAATAATAATAATAAAGGGGGGGGATGGAAAGATGGCTTAGTGGTTAAGGCATGTGGCTGCAAAGCCAAAGGACCCAGGTTCGATTCCCTAGGACCCACGTGAGCCAGATGCACAAGGTGGCACATGCATCTGGAGTTAATTTGCAGCAGCTGGAGGCCCTGGCGCACCCATTTTCTCTCCCCACCCTCCCCCTCTGTCTGCCTCTTTCTCTCTGTCAAATAAATAATAAAATAAAAATAAAATATTAAAGAAGAGGGAGAGAGTAAGGTGTTCAAGGGTAGGAGGAGGGGACACTGAATGAGGTCTTGACCCTACCTATAGTCTCCATCCAAGGATTCTAGGGAAGTGAGTTTAAAGAAGCCATCATGCCCCAGGAGGCTGGGGTGTGCACTGCCAGAGCTGGTAGGCTTGGGATCAGACATCATGCCTTTAGGAGGAAACAAGCCATTGGCGTGGCCACCAACAATGTCTGGGACAGAGGCTCCTACAAGGACAAGAATATAGACTCAATTTTAGCAGGGAGAAACAGTGAGGAATCACTGGGAGATAGCAAGAATAGTGAAGGTGAGGTCTGGCAGGCATGGGGGTGGGGTGGGGAAGGGGGGTGACAGCAGTGAGGTTATGACCTGGAGAGCAGGGCTCACCTCCTACAGTGATTCTGAAGGGGACGACTGGAATTTTGGCATCTAAGGAGCAAAGGGCATAAGAAAGGCAGTTTGTGGGAGTTTAGTCTGGGGTCCCAGGGGGGTAGGGTGGGTGGGACTCAAGAAAAGCCACATTTGGCCCAAGAGCTAGGAGAGTCCTTGGCTTGGGGCAGGCTGACAGCTTAGAGTTAGTTGCCAGAGTGCTGACAGAGGGGGAGCAGGACTGGGTGTGGGGAAGGCCACCCAGGGGAGGCAGTGGGAGGAGGGATAGTAGATAGCAGAGGGTGGGTCTGAGCAGGGTCAGGCGGCTTCTACGGTTACCAGACAGGGACAGCCAGGGTCAGATTCAGAGGGGGAAGCCCAGATCCAAGTGCCATGGTGGGAGACAGGCTGTCAAGGGTTAAGCTGGACAATGAGGAGAGGTGGGAGCAATCAGAATCCTGTTCCAGCCCAGGGGCTCAAGTCTGTACCCTCTCCCTCCTCACCTTCATCTTTTGCACAGGGATCAGCATTGTGACTACTGGATCAGGACTTTCATCCCAAGTTCCAAGGCTGGCCAGTTCAGCCTGGGCGACATTCGCAGTGAGTCCTGAGTGAAACAGAGGTGGGGAGGGGGCTGGCCCTGGGGTTGGGGAACAAACCTCACTATCCACCCCTAGATGACAACCAGAACATTCTGGTTGAAGAGAAAGGGGATAGTCCCCTCCTCCCAGCCAGCCCAGGGCTGACTCCATGCCTACAGGTTACCCTCATATCCAGAGTTATACTGTGAAAGTGGCAGCTACTAACTACAACCAGTTTGCCATTGTGTTCTTCAAGAAGACTTCTGCAAACAAGCAGTACTTCAAGACCACTCTGTACGGTGGGTCATCGGCCTACTCCTTGGAGACTAGGATCCTGGTCACACTGGGTGGGTGGGATCCCATGGTCTTCTCCAGCTCCAGCCCCTTCAGGGAGACCCTCCATGGGAAAGGAATCTGAGGCCTTGTTCACCTGCTCAACAATATTGATGGACTGTCTTTCTGCGGCCATTTACTGACCATCTTGGCCACAGGGAGAACCAAGGAACTTCCCAGTGAACTGAAGGAGCGTTTCGTCCGCTTCGCCAAGTCTCTGGGCCTCACAGATGACCATATCATTTTCTCTGAACCCATTGGTAAGACCCAGATGGGGAGAGGAGATGGCAGTGCAGGAACTTTCTAGTCCTAGCACTGTCCCATCAGGGAAAGAGGCCTTCCCAGATGAGGATTTTAGGCCCACATCCAAGTTTCCCCAGGGGGCCACCTCCTCCCATATCCCCAGCTCCCGTTGTCTTGGACTACTTTCTACACTTTGAGCTTTGTTGTCCTGGGCCTGTCCCTTGCTTTTTAGTGGCCTGGGCAGAGGAAGTTAGGCCATTCAGGGCCACCAGCTGAGCAACTGCCAGGGCTCAGTGAGTAAACAGTAGGAAGCCTGAGAAGCTATGGGGCCTCTACCTCCCAGGACACCCCATCTGGGCCTTTCTGTCCCACCTGGGCCCTTCTTTAGCTCCAGCCCTGGGAGAGGCCCCAGGTCTTCTGCAGCTCAGCCCAAGGCAGCAGAGGGGCAGAGCAGAGGTCCTGGTGGTAACAGATCTCACACACATCCCTGTCCTATTTTTGTTTGTTTGTTTTTCCAGGTAGGGTCCCACTCTGGCCCAGGCTGACCTGGAATTAATTATGTAGTCTCAGGGTGGCCTTGAACTCATGGCGATCCTCCTACCTCTGCCTCCCGAGTGCTGGGATTGAAGGCATGCGCCACCACGCCTGGCCCTGGTTTTTTAAAAATATTTTATTTTATTTTTTTATGAGAGAGAGAGAGAATGAGCATGCCAGGGCTCCTAGCTATTGCAAACGAACTCCAGATGCTTGTACCACCTTGTGCATCTGGCTTATGTGGGATCTGGGGAATCGAACCTAAGTCCTTAGGCTTCACAGGCAAGTGCCTTAACTGCTAAGCCATCTCTCAGCCCCCTGTCCTGTTTTGATGATCTTTCTTCCTTACAGATCAGTGCATCGACGAGTGAACAGAACAAAGGGTGAGTCTGACTGAACCAGGCAGGAGCTGATGGGATGCCAGGGCCCAGTGGGTTAGAGGTCTCACCCTTGCCTTAGCACCTCCCCTAAACTGTGATGTCTTTACTCTGCCAGCTTCTCTCAGATGCCTCCTGTCTCTCCTCCTTTCCTTTTTCTATTGCCTCTGCCTAGGGAGCCACTTGGCTGTCCCAGTAGCCACGAAGCCAGTAAGAGCTAGAAGACCCTTCCTATGAGGTGATGCTGCCATTCCTTGGACCAAAGCTGCCTCGCTGATGGAGCCCTCTTGTCTGCTAAATAAACATATGCACTCAGGTCCTTGAGTCTGTGCTCCTTGACTCCAGGGCCCTGGGAGAGGAAGAACAAAGGGTGGGCTCGCAATGTGCATTACTCTCTGGGCCTATGGTCTCCAATCCCAGCCTAATGGCAGGGTTGCAGAGACAGGGCACAAGGAGAAGAAAGCTCCAGAGCTCCAGCCTGTCCTCAACTCCCACCATAGTGACCATCAACTGCCCCGAGTCCCTCCCCGGGAGACAATATTGCACTCGCTGCTGACTTGGCCGGACACTCCTAGCCTAATCCTCGGCTCACCACTACAGCAGTGGGCATTCCTTTGTGCCCTTGCCTATGATGGGGTGCCTGTTCCTGTGATTAGGTCTCAGGTCAGGCTCACATTCAGCCACTTACCACAGGTCCCAAGGCAGCAGCCACTTAAAGACTAGGGAGTTGGAGGGGACTAAAATAAGGTGAAGCAAGCCACCCTCGATTCACCAGGACTCTGCAACTGCTGGTTGTCTGTGGCCAGGGTAGGAGGGTACAGAGAGGCAGAGAAAGGTTGGGCCTGTGTTTGGCCTGACAAACCTCTATCCATAACTGTATTTGTCCCACAAAGAGCCTTCCTCCCATCTTTTCTTCTTCTTCTTCTGTTTTGTTTTGTTTTTTGTTTTGTTTTGTTTTGTTTTGTTTTGTTTTGTTTTGTTTTGTTTTGTTTTTGAGGTAGAGTCTCACTCTAGCCCAGGCTGACCTGGAACTCACTATGCAGTCTCAGGCTGGCCTCAAACTCACAGTGATCCTCCCATCTCTGCCTCCAAGTGCTGGGATTAAAGGCGTGTGCCACCATGCCCAGCTTTCTTCTTCTTTTTTTAAAATTTTTTTAAATCTATTTATTAGAGAGAGAGAGAAAAAGAGACAGATAGAGAATGGGTGCTCAGGGCTTCCAGCCACTGCAAAGGAACTCTAGACGCATACGCCCCTTTGTGCATTTGACTTACATGGGTCCTGGGGAGTTGAACCTGGTCCTTTGGTTTTGCAGGCAAATGCCTTAACGGCTAAGCCATCTCTCTAGCCCCCACCTCTTCTCTTGAAAGACCAGTGGCTAGAGTGTGTGCGGTTCCAAAGAAACCCCGCCTTCCCACCTCACACACACTGATGCTCTTCCCTTCACCCTGACTGGAGAGGAGATGCCTGAGCAGTGACCAGTCCAGCCATGGTCTACACGCTGAGACCTGGCTTACCAGATAATGTCGAACTCTGGGCTAGACTCCAGGGATGCAACGGGAGGGTGGGGGGGTCCTGGCTGAGAGGAGTATCTGAGGGCTGCTGGCCAAAACACCACTACCTGGCTAAGAGCATAGGAGCCTAGCCTCTGGGCTCCACTGTGGGCAACAGACATAAATTTTTTTTTTTGAGAGAGAGAGACACAGAGAGATACAAAGAAAGAGGGAGAGGGAGACAGAGAATGGGCAAGCCAGCAGTCTCTCAGCAGCTGTGAACGAACTCCAGATGTGTGTGCCCCCTTGTGGGCAAGTGTGGCATTGTGCCCTTGCATCACTGCATCTGGCTAAACGTGGGACCTGGAGATTGGAACCGGCATTCTTAGGCTTAGTAGGCAGATGCCTTAACTGCTAAGCCATCTCTCCAGCCCAGACATAGAATGTTTACACACACACACACAAAATTTTTTTTTTTGGCTTTTTAAGGTAGGATCTCACTCTAGCCCAGGCTGACCTGGAATTCATTATGTAGTCTCAGGGTGGCCTTGAACTCATGGCAATCCACATACCTCTGCCTCCCAAGTGCTGGGATTAAAAGCATGCACCACTACGCCCAGATTTAAAAATTTTTTTAAAAAAATATTTTCATTTTTATTTATTTATTTGAGAGAGAGAGGGGAGAGAAAGAGACAGAAAGAGAATGGGGGCTCAGGGCCTCCAGCCACTGCAAACAAACTCCAGACACATGCACCTCCTTGTGCATCTTGCTTACGTGGGTCCTGGGGAATTGAACCTGGGTCCTTTGGCTTTGCAGGCAAATACCTTAAAGGCTAAGCCATCTCTCCAGCCCTTTTTGGCATTAAAAAAATATTTTCATATTTATTTATTTATTTGAGAGAGGGAGAGAAGAAAGACAGAGAATTTAAAAAAATATTTTTATTGGGTTGGAGAGATGGCTCAGCAGTTAAGGCACTTGCCTGCAAAACCTAAAGACCTGAGTTTTATTCCCCAGTACCCATGTAAGCCAGATGCACAAGGTGGCACATGCATCTGGAGTTTGTTTGCAGTGGCTAGAGGTCCTGGTGTGCCCTTTCTCTCTATCTGCCTCTCTCTCAAATAAATAAATAAAAATATATATTAAAATATTTTAAAATATATTTTATTTATTTACTTGCAATTAGAGAGAGACACACAGAGAGAATGGGCGCATCAGGGCCTCTAGCCACTGCAAACAAACTCCAGATGCATGTGCCACCTTGTGCATCTGGCTTACGTGGGTACTGGGGAATAAAACCTGGGTCCTTTGGCTTTGCAGGCAAGTGCCTTAACTGCTAAGCCATCCCTCCAGCCTTTAAAATATTCTTATAACACATGATGTGTCCATACGAAGTTTGTACTTAATAAACAACATTTTTTAAATTTATTTGCGAGAGGGAGAGAAAGTGAATCGGCATGCCAGGGCTTCTTGCAGCTACAAAAGAACTCCAGAAGCATGTGCCACTTTATGTATCTGACTTTACATAGGTACTGGGAATTGAATCCGAGCCACCAGGCTTTGCAAGCAAGTATGTTTAACCACTTAGCCATCTTCCCAGCTCCAGATATATACTTTTAAAAATATTTTACTTTTGGGCTGGCGAGATGGCTTAGCAGTTAAGGCGCCTGCCTCCTAAGCCTAAGAACGCTGGTTCCAATCTCCAGCGGTTCCAATCTCCAGGTCCCACGTTTAGCCAGATGCAAAGTGACACAAGGGCGCAATGCCACACTTGACCACAAGGGGCACACACATCTGGATTTCGTTCACAGCAGCTGAGAGGCTGCTGGCACGCCCATTCTCTGTCTTCCTCTCCCTCTCTCTCTCTCTCCAAAATATATATATATATATATTTTTTTTTCCTTTTATAAGAGAGAGAGAGTGAGAATGTGGGGGCCAGGGCCTGTAGCCACTGCAAACTCCAGATACATGTACCACCTTGTGCATTTATGTAGGTGCTGGGGAATCAAACCTGGGTCCTTTGGCTTTGCAGGTAAGCACCTTAACTGCTGAGCCATCTCTCCAGCCCCAGATATAGATTTTTTTCTTTTTTGTTTTTTTGAGGTAGGGTTTCACTCTGGTCCAGGCTGACCTGGAATTAACTATGTAGTCTCAGGCTGGCCTCGAACTCATGGTGATCCTCCTACCTCTGCCTCCCAAGTGCTGGGATTAAAGGCGTGTGCCACCACGCCCAGCTTCCCAGATATAGATTCTTATGTTGGCCTATGCAAGGCAGCTTCCCAGCCTAGGCTACATAGCAAGAACCTTATCTGTCCATAGTCCTCTGCTCCTGTTGGGCCTTTCAGGATCAGAGTCTCAGAGTACAAATATTTTTTTGTTTGTTCTGTTTTTCTTTTCTTTTTCTTTTTTCTTTCTTTCTTTCTTTCTTTCTTTTTTTTTTTTTTTTTTTTTTTTTGAGGTAGGGTCTCACTCTAGCCCAGGCCAACCTGGAATTCACTATAGTCTCAGGGCGGCCTCGAACCTATGGTGATCTTCCTACCTCTGCCTCCCGAGTGCTGAGATTAAAGGCATGCACCACCATGACTGGCCTGTTTTGTTTTTCAAGGTAGGGTTTCACTCTAGCTTAGGCTGACCTGGAATTCACTATGTAGTCTCAAGGTGGCCTCGAACTCATGGTGATCCTCCTACCTCTGCCTCCCAAGAGGTATGTGCCACCACACCCATTTCAAATGTGGTTTTGTGTTCCTTCCTGGCTGGAGGTATGAATTTCCTACTGCCACTATAACAAGTTACCACCTGCATGTACCTATTCTCCTTTGGTTCGAGAGGCTAAAGTTTGCAGTCAAAGCTTCACAGTATCTACAGATGATGATCCCTCCAGGGCTCTGGAGAAGAATCCACTTCCCTGTCCTTTCCGACTTCTAAAGCTGCCTTCCTTGCTTTCCTTTGGCTTGGGGGATCTTCAGAAAGGCAGTTAGCCTCAACAAATCCCTCCGCTGTAATGCTGACTTACAGGCAATGAGAGTCAGCTGATCTGGGTGAGACTTTGCTCTGAAATTCCTTAGGCATTGATTCAGCAGCACCTGTCACTACTTAACCTGGTTCAGGGAGTTGGGGCTGCCTAAGCTCTCATCAGTGGTGGCCATTACAGCAGACTGTGGGTTCCACCTCACTTCTACCTTCCCCCAGTGGAACAATGGGGGTGGTTTGGGGGTCTAGGAGGAGAGTCTATCCACTATCATCTTTTAGGCTGGATCCCTGTGTTGAGAACAGCCTGCACTCTGGAATATCCAGTGTAAGACCTGGACCAGGCTGCTGTTGCCATGGAGTCTCCTGGCTGTAACAGCTACAGGAATCCCAGTAACTGCCCCTCTCTGGGACACTGGCTTGACTTTTTTAAAAATAATTTTTATTTATTTATTTATTTGAGAGAGAGAGAGAGATACAGAAATAGGCAGGTAGAGAGAGAGAGAATGGGCATGCCAGGGCCTCCAGCCACTGCAAACAAACTCCAGATGTGTGTGCCCCCCCTTGTGCATCTGGCTTACGTGGGTCCTGGAGAATCGAGCCTTGAACCGGGGTCCTTGGGCTTCAAAGGCAAGCGTTTAACTGCTAAGCCATCTCTCCAGCCCTGGCTTGACTTTTAATTGGACCAAGGATCATACCTTTGGGTTCAGTCCAGAAGATTCTTGCTGGCTTGGGGACTTTGTGCAGATGTCCTTTTCTTGGGGTGGGGGATGACAGCAGCTGGATGACTTTATCATGAAGCCCTCTTTAATGCACCACTCATCTGGCACACAGATCTCCATGAGGCCATGCAGCACCCACAGGAGGGGGCAGCAAACCTTTCCCTTATTGAGAACATGACACAGTCTAGAGACACTGGAGAAGACTGTCACACTCCTCTCCCAACTCCCATGCTGTCTGAGGCATCCTGGGTGAAACAGACTGGCCCTGTGTCTGCTGTGTAGTGCTGAGGTCCCGTGCTTCCCACCCACAGTAGGCCACCACAGAGGCAAGCAGTGGGCTAATCAATAGGTTTGCACTGGGTGATGCTGGAGAACAATGGCCAGATATTTTCAGGGTGTGCCATGAAGATCCTCCCAGAATGTCACATTGACAGATTCGTAGGCTAGTGCAGAAGAGGCTGTCCCAGACATAAGGAAAGGCTTCTTGGCACTGACAAAGCCTGGCCTGGAGACACTGCTTCCCCCAGCCTGACACAGAATGGGGAATGTTGATCATGACCAATTATTAAGAGCTGGCTGTGGCCAGGCCTGTACTGAGCTCTGGGTATATTGGAACCCTAGCCCTTGAGTGCCCTAAGAGGAGCACGAAAGACCAGGAGGCCCAGGCTAGGATAAGGATGATGGTTTTTCTCTGCTAGGACTGTGGAAGGCCTAGAGGATGCAGATCCTGGGTGACTCTGGGAAGAAGGAAGGGTTGCTGTTAACAGGAACTTCCTGAAACCATAGAAGGCTTTGGAAAGCGCTTATCTGATTCTGACCATGCGGAAAAGCGGAAGCAGCAGGATGAGGCCTGGTGGGGATCCCAAGCTGTCGCTGGCCAGGCCTCCGCTGCGGGCAGGCTGTCCCTGGGCCTGGAAAGGGGCGGGAAGGTAGCAGGCGAAGCGCTACGGTGAAGAAGGTCCCGGCGAGGTCTGGGCTGGGGGCGGAGCCAACCAGTGGGGCGTGGCGTTAAGGGGCGTGGTTAAGTCTGGGGGCGGAGCTCCGGGCTGCTGCTCTGCCTCAGGGGCGGGGCCTGGGCTTCCAGGCGGCGACGCGAGCCTGCGTCCCACCCTTCCGGCCCGGCTGTCAATCAGCGGCTGGCACTTTCCGCCCACCGCCGGCTTTCGGCGCCACGGTCGTGTTCTGTCGTTTCGTGGTCCGGTGGCGCCCGAGCCTGCAATGTCAGGCCCCAACGGGGACCTGGGCATGCCGGTGGAGGCGGCCGCGGAAGGCGAGGATGATGGCTTTGGAGAAGCAGGTGACCTGGGGAGGGGGGCTGCTGAGGCGACCTTTGCTTTGCTAGGGTGCCCTCCTGGGAAGGGGAATCGAGGCCCGATGGGGGACTTGGAAGGGACTGTAGAGCCCTCCTAACCCTCTCTTGTGTGGGTCCGGAGTTGCCCCACAGCCGTCCCAGAGATGCAGGATGGGCACCGGCGAACGGATCCCTGGAAACCGCAGTATTGTAGAACTGGGGGTAACCAGCCCTGTTTACGTATGGGGAAACTGAGGCAGCTTTAGCCTCCTTGTCCAGCTCGGATTTGCTCCAGCCACTTTCTTCCCTGAGGTGGGGTGCGGAACCCAGTTTGGCTGGCTTAGCTTAGCAGGAAGAGGGCTGTCTAGGTGGGCACCCCTGCTCTGCTGAGTCAGCACCCCAGCCACCTGGCCTTGCTGGTGTGACCTGCTTACAGAAGCTCATTGAGTGCACAGCACTGCGGGAGGGCAGGAGAATGGTCAACCAAAGACTCCATCTTCACCTTCTGGAATCTCAGTTTTTCTATCTGTAATATAGGGCTAAGGTAGTGTCTCCTGCATTGAGCTGTGTCAGGATTAAAGGGAAATCTGACTGGAAAATGCTTAACAAGCTCCAGCATGCACTGGTTTCATTCAGTAAGTGAATGTTGCCTCTATTCTTTTTAGTGTAGCAAATGACCGGTACATCACTGGAAAGGGCAGGACAGTGTGAAGTAATGATGGGTGTGTATATGTGCTTTTTATTTTGGGGTTGTTACAGCTTTATTGAGTTATATTTAACACTATACAATTTGCCCATTTACACTGGACAGCCAGCTCCATGGGCCTTAGCATAGTCACAGTGTACACACAGTGAGTGCATACATCGCTACAATAGTTATAGAATAGTTTTCATCACCTAGGGTCTGCTCTTCACAGGAAGAAGTGGTAGGCCAGTAGGTTTGCACTGGGCAGTCCTGGTGAACAGTGGTCAAGGTGTGTGTAGTGACTTCTGACAGTCATAGTGGGAGAGTCAAGAAGATCCTCCCGCATGGAAGTCACACTGAGTGGACATTGGCAGATTCACAGGATGGTGGAAGGAGGGTGTCCCAGGCAGAAGGAAAGGCTTGCAACTAGGAAGTACCCTTGGCACAGGTAAAGCCTGGCCTGGAGACACTGCCTCACCCAGTCTCTCTCCCAGCCCAACACAGAATGGGAAATATTGATCATTACCATCTATCAAGTACTTGCTGTGGCCAGACCTGGACGGAGTTCCTCTTGGTATATTGGAACCCTCAGTCAGGTCTTTCCCTCCTTCTAGAAAGGAGCTGCAGTCACTTGCTGGGGTAGATTTAGGACTCAAATACAAAGGTCTCAGATCCCCAGGTCAGAGTTGTCACCAAGTAAATATAGGAAGCTGTGCTGGTTCCTGCCTTCTTAGGCCTCAGTTTCCCCATCTATCATAAAGGGGAAGACTTCACAGGACTCTGTCCCCTGGGAAGGGTGCCCTTTCAGGGTGATGGGTGTCCTTCCCCCAAAGTCAGGCACATTTTCACTCCCACCCTTGATACCCTTTCCAGGCCCTGGCTTTTTCTGCCACCAGCCTCTTCCCCTTTGGTCCCATGTTGGCAGCTGAGTGTATCTGAGTCATGGGCTGGCTCAGAACTGGGTCCCGCAGTAGGCATAGGCCCAGATCTTGGGTCCTAAGGGATACTGTGTTGCCAAGAGGCAGGTCAAGAGTAGCTGTAGAGGGGAGAGATCAGGGATGACTTCTTGGAGGAGGCATTTTGAGCCGGTCCTTGAAGGGTTGTTATGATGGACGAAGTCTAGATGGTAGAGAAAGCAAAGGCAGGGGCTGGAAAGTCAGAGCTTCATTCATTCATTCACTCATTCCATAAGGGCTTATTTTGTGTCACTGAGGAGACAGCAGAGAACACAAGACCAGTCAACTTAGAATTTTATAGTAAAGTGGGAAGAATCACAGCTGTCATTCCTGAAGGGAAGGCTATGGAGGGGCAAGGGCGTTAGGGAGACACCTTGATGTATCTGGGGCACTGGCAGGGCTCCCCTGGTGACAGCTGTACTGAGAATAGAAGGGCCAGTGGGAGATATATAGGAGAGGAGGGAAGGAAAACAGGGGGATCCGGTGCCTTCCAGTCAGAGCCAGTAGCACACTGAGAGCGTCTAGGAAGGCAAAGGCAGGTGTGAGGGGAGAGGAGAGGAAAGCACTCGGAGAGAGACTGGGCGAGGCAGTGTCTCCAGGGATGGGCAGAGTCTGTGCCCAAGCCTGGGAGAGCTGCTATGTGGTAATGGTACTATGAAAGCAGAGGGAGCCGCAGAAGGGCTGGAGATTAGGGTCTGCTTAGGACAGAGGCCTTGATTGCCCAACTCGGTGGTGGTGGGGGGGGGTCGTGGGCTCTGACCTCTACAACTGCTGAAGGAAGTGCAGAATAAGTAGACTTGACACCAACAGGACCTCCCTGGCAGGACACTGACTGGCTGCCCTGGGACTGCCCTAACCCTACAAAAAAAAAAAAAAAAAAGAAGAAAGAAGGAAAAGAAAAGGAAAAAAAGATGGTGGTGCTGGGTGTGGTGGTGCACGCCTTTAATCCCAGCACTCGGGAGGCAGAGGTAGGAAGATTGATGTCAGTTGAGGCCACCCTGAGAGGTAGGAGGGTAGGAGGATTGTTGAGTTAGAGGCCACCCTGAGACTACACCGTGAATTCCAGGTCAACCTGGGCTAGAGCGAGACCCTACCTCAATAAACAAAACAAAACAAAACAAAACAAAACAAAACAAAGATGGTTGTGCTGGGTGTGGTGGCGCACGCCTTCAATCCCAGCACTCGGGAGGCAGAGGTAGGAAGATTGATGTTAGTTGAGGCCACCCTGAGACTACATAGTGAATTCCAGGTCAGCTTGGGCTACAGTGAGACCCTACTCAAACAAACAAACAAACAAAAAAAAAACAAACAAACAGCCGGGTGTGGTGGCGCACGCCTTTAATCCCAGCACTTGAGAGGCAGAGGTAGGAGGATTGCAGAGAGTTCGAGGCCACCCTGAGACTACATAGTTAATTCCAGGTCAGCCTGAGCCAGAGTGAGACCCTACCTCGCAAAAAAAAAAAAAAAAAAAAAAAAAAAAAAAAAAGATGGTGTACTAAGTATTATTCAAATCTCTTCCTCTTGTGGTACCCCGTTTTTTCCCCAGATGACGACACTGAGGCTCAGAAAGGAATGGGGACATGCCCACAGCTCTCTTGGGGATGGGCTGGGGAGGGACAGTGGGATGTATGTCTCTGCAAGCCCTAAGGAGACACAGGACCTTGGCTCTGTCTTTCCCTCTCCTTCCAGAGTATGCTGCCATCAACTCTATGTTGGACCAGATCAACTCCTGTCTGGACCACCTGGAGGAGAAGAATGACCACCTCCATGCCCGCCTCCAGGAGCTGCTGGAGTCCAACCGGCAGACACGCCTGGAGTTCCAGCAGCAGCTTGGGGAGGCCCCCAGTGATGCCAGCCCCTAGGCTCTGGGAACCTTCAGCCAGGCCCTTTCCTTGCCTCCCTGGGCTAGACTCGGGCACAGGCACATACTAACCGGCCTAGACACCTTCTCAGGGGTTGGTCTTCAGTCCCCCTAAGTGGGTCTGTCTGCCTGGGTCATTCCCTACTGCCCAGCATCCTTCCTGGGGCCAGGTATGGTCCTGTGACCCACATACTTGCTCGTGTGCCCAACTCCTGGGCTCTCCCCATCCTACCCAAGATTGAGCCTCCATATTAAACAGGCATCCCACACCACCATGCCTCTCTTTGTGTGCTGGGATGAGGACTGCACTGGCCAGTGGACATGAATAGGGTGAACATGGCTTGACTACCTTGTATTTTTGAATATAAAGGATACAGGTGAGGTCAGGGCCTCCTCCCTACCTGGTGTGTTCCTGGCTGGCAGCTGCTTCCTAACCTGTCTGAGACAAAGTCAGATGTCCTAGGTGACCTGATGGGAGGCACTCAGCTGAGTGCTGGGGTCTTTCACCAAGATAACTAACACCAAGGTATGCTGAACGACTTTGGCCTTAGTCCCCCCAGCTGGCCAGTAACACAGCTAGTCTGATGGTCTGTCCAGAAGTGGCTCAAGGACTCTTAAGGGTCGTTTCTTTACATGAGAAAACAGAAGTGGCTAGAGAGTCACTCAACATGGGTTCCCTTCACTACTCAGCCATCACAGGGTTGGGAGGGCTACACCCCCGGGGAACCAAGAGCTCACCCTGGTTGTCAGGACCCCTCCATGCCCTACATTTCCATTTCTGTGAGGTCCAACTTAACAGAGGCCAGCACAGAGGGTCCTAGCTCATGTCTGGAGCTCTGTGACCACTGGCAAGTCACTTGACCTTTCTCAGGTTCCGGGTTATCATCTGTAATTTGGGGGCAGCAACAGCTCACCTAGCAGGGACATTCAACTCTTCCTCGAAGTTACTCTTCTAGCCCTGAGACATTGTGAGGGAAACTGAGGCTCAGAGAGGTGAAGTGCCTTGTGATCCCAGAGTCCCTGCCTCTTGGGGGTCATCCATTGGGCCTCCCCATTCTGCCACTAAGCTGTGCCCAGAGAGACAGCACACTTGCTGCCCCTTCCCCTGTCCACCCCAACACATTGCTGGTGGGAACTGCACAGCCAAACAAATTTCTTTTATTGGATTTTGAGTAAAAATACCAATCATGTGAACATTTACACACACACACACACACACACACACACACACACGGAGAGAAAGCTGTAGCAAGTCTGACCAGGCTTGGGCACCCAGAGCTCCCTCTATCAGGTCTTGAGACGGGATGAGCGCCGAGGGGGACAGGGACATGGGGGGCTGGGGACCTGAGGCTTCACCTTGCTGGGGGGGTTTGCTGAGTCCTGAGGGTTGGGCTGGCCAGCTGGCTGGCCACTGCTGCCCTTGCCGGAGGTGAACAGCGCAGTCAAGGCATTGCGGGCGTTGATGGCGCACCTGCGGCCCTTGGGCCGGGTGCTGGGACCAGGGTTCTTGGCTGCTTTGTATTTCTGGAAACAAGGTGTAAGTAAGGTCAGGGCTTCTCGCTTACCTACGGCATTCCTGGCCAGCAGCTGCTTCCCAACCCTGGCCAAGACAGCCTCCATGTGCTGTGTGATGCTCTTGGCCTCTCTGGACCAAGGCTGGGGGCCAATGGCTTGGTCCCCAGAAAACCCAAGGATAATAGCAGGAAGAACCCACCCCCCTCAGCCCTGATTCCCTCAATGCTGTGAAGTCCTAGGAACTGAGGCTGAGCCCGACGGAGGTATAGAAACTGGGTCTGTGGGCAGTGCAGGTGATGGGCTGTCCACTCACCTGCAGGTTCTCAAAGTGGGCCAAGGACTTGCAATGGGAGAGCTGTGCCCCTGAGTTGTTGTCGTAGAATTTGTGACAGATACGGCAAACATAGCCCATCACAGGCACCAGGAAGTCCATACCTGCAGGGCAGATGGCAGGATCTGGTTACTCACACCCCCCTCACCTGTGCTCCCTAGGTAGCCATATGCTCCCCTACCCTCTAGGTGGGGAAAGAGAATAAAGGACAAGATGGGTCACCCAAGTGTCATGGCTGGGGTCTTTTGGAGGGAGGCCCCAGGGCTGAAGGTCTTACCATATGCAGTGTTGGAGTTGTAAGTCTCTGAGCCCTTCCACTCTATGGATAAGTCTTGGGACTTCATCTGTAGAGGGAGTGAGAGGCTCAGCTGGGACCCAAACTGCCAGCTGGACGTAGGTAAGGGGTCTGAACCAAGAGCCCACCCATGGTCTCAAACACACCATTCCCTTGGTTTGTAGGCAGTTGGCATTCTCTGAGCCTTGGCAGGTGCTGATCCTGCCTCCCCAAGTGCCCTTCCCGTGTACATTTTCCAGGCTCTGTTCCATCAGCTCTCTCCTCCAGGCGGCCCTCCTGCTCCCTAGTAACCATAATCCATACCAGCTACGCCCAATACAACATGGATGTCACTCAATCCACAAACTAGCCCTCTATGGTCATATATATCTTACAACAAAGGAAGCAGAGATAACACACTTGCCTAGAGGCTATGGGCTGGTTTGGGGAAGAGCCAAGTATAAACCCTGATGTGGGCCAGAGATCAAACTTCTGCCCGTGAACCCCCACCAGCAACCTGAGTTCTTCCCGAGACTGCAGTGGCCATGGTCTTGGGGGTGGGTTTCAGGTATCAGCCCTAAAATATTTTTATTATTTTTATTTTGTTTATTTTTATTTTTTTAAGTATTTTTAAAATTTTATTTTTATTTATTTATGAGAGTGAGAGAGAGGAAGAGAATGGGTACTCCAGGGCCTCCAGCCACTACAAACAAACTCTCGACACATGCACCACCATATGAATCTGGTTTATGTGGAACCTGGACAATTGAACCTGTGTCCTTAGGCTTCACAGGCAAGTGCCTTAACTGCTAAGCCATCTCTCCAGTCCTAAAATATATATATAATTTTTTTTTTTTTAAGGAGAAAGGTGGGCTGGAGAGATGGTTTAGCAGTTAAGGATTTTGCCTGCAAAGCCCAAGGACCCCAGTTCAATTCCCCAGAACCCATGTAAGCCAGATGCACAAGGTGGCACATGTGTCTGGAATTTGTTTGCAGGGGCTAGAAGCCCTGGTATGCCATTCTCTCTCTCTCTCTCTGCTTCTTTTTCTCTCCCTCTATCTCAAATACACTAATTAATTAAATAAATAAATGAAAAAAAGAACTTTCGGGCTGGAGAGATGGCTTAGCGGTTAAGGCACTTGCCTGCAAAGCCAAAGGACCTAGGTTTGATTCCCCAAGACCCAAGTAAGCCAGATGCACAAGGAGGTGCCTGCATCTGGAATTCATTTGCAATGACTGGAGGCCCTGGCGTGTCTATTCTCTCTCTCTACCTGCCAATTTCTGTATCTCTCAAATAAATAAATAAAAATATTTAAAAGGGGGGAGGCTGGAAAGATTGCTTAGTGGTTAAGGCATTTGCCTGCAAAGCCAAGGATCCCGATTCCATTCTCCAGGACCCACATAAGCCAGATACACAAGGAGGCACATGCATCTGGAGTTCGTTTGCAGTGGCTGGAGGCCCTGGCACACCTATTCTCTGTCTCTCTCTCTGCCCCTTTTCCTCTCTCAAATAAATAAATAAATAAATAAATAAATAAATAAATAAATAAATAAATAAAATATTAAAAAATAGTGTTGAGCCGGGCATGGTGGCGCACGCCTTTAATCCCAGCACTCGGGAGGCAGAGGTAGGAGGATTGCCGAGAGTTCGAGGCCACCCTGAGACCACATAGTGAATTCCAGGTCAGCCTGGACCAGAGTGAGACCCTACCTCGCAAAACCAAAGAAAAAAAAAATAGTGTTAAAAAAAGAACTTTCTTCTAAAAGAAGCTTTTCTTTTCCTTTTTCCCTGCGGCAAGCCCAATGAACTGCCTTTTCTTTTCTTTTTTTTTTTTTTAATGCAAGAGAGAAAAAGCCAGGCCAGGCATGGTGGCACACGCCTTTAATCCCAGCACTCAGGATGCAGAGGTAGGAGGATCACCATGAGTTTGAGGCCACCCTGAGACTATATAGTGAATTCCAGGTCAGCCTGGAATAGAATGAGAGCCTACCTAAATAAAGATTTTACCTCAAAAAAATTAATTAATTAATTTTTTTTTTAAATGCCAAATGTGGTGGCACACACCTTTAATCCCAGCACTTGGGAGGCAGAAGTAGGAGAGTTGCCATGAGTTCCCTGAGACTATATAGTGAATTCCAGGTCAGCCTGGGCTATAGAAAGACCCTTCCTCAAACAAACAAAAAAAATAAAAAGGCAGAGGAGCTGGAGAAATAGCTTAAGTGGTTAAGGCATTTGCCTACAAAGCTAAAGGATCCCAGTTTGATTCTCCAGGACCCATGTAAACCAGATACACAAGGGGGTGCATGCATCTGGAGCTCGTTTGCAGTGGCTGGAGGCTCTGGTGTGCCCATTCTCCCCGCCCCAATAAAAAAATAAAAAATATATATTTTTAAAAACCCATCATAATAGAAAGAAAAGATCATGACATCAAAATAAAAGAGAGACTGATTGAGAGGGGGAACTGCCTACTGCCTTAAAAGAAAAGTTTTATTTACTATGGTGGGGGGGGCAAGGGCTCCAAATGAACTCCAGATGCATGCACCACTTTGTGCATCTGATTTTACGTGGGTACTGGGGAATTGAACCCAGACTGGTAGGTTTTACAATCAAGCGCCTTTAACCACAGAGCCATCTCCCTGCTGTGCCCCCACCCCCTTTTGAGACAGGGTCTTGTAATGTAATGCAGGCTGGTCTGAAATTTGCAATCTTCCTGCTCCAATGCTGGGATTACAGGCATGCTGACATACCATTCACCTCCATGACTTTTTTTTTTTTTTTCAGTACTTGGGATTAGATCTAGGGCCTTGTGCACATTAGGCAAGTGTTTTATCATTGGGCTATATCCCCAGCCCTCTATACCTTTCCCTACCCCAATTCATCTATATTTCTTTTATTTTGTCCAGACACAGCATGAGAAATCTCACACAAAGTCTCATGTGACTACAAAGAGTTTGCTGCTAGCCTTTCCTCTATGTCTTTTAAAAAATTTTTCCCAATTGTATCCGTTTTGAAATTTCAGCATTTTTTTTTATTTGCAAGGAGAGAGAAGAGAAAGAGAGAGAGAGAATGGGTGGGCCAGGGTCTCTAGCCACTGCAAGCGAACTCCAGACGCATGCACCACTTTGTGCATCTGGCTTTACATGGGTACTGGGGAAATGAACCTAGGTCCTTAAGCATTGCAGGCAAATGCCTTAACCACTGAGCCATTTCTCTAGCCCCCTTCTATGTCTTTTTGGATAGTCATCCTATGTTTATTTCCATGGTCACGTGTGACACAGTCTATACTAATAATAAACTCAAGGGCTGGAGGGATGGCTTAGCAGTTAAGGCATTTGCCTGCAAAGCCAAAGAACCCTGGTTCGATTCCCCAGGACCCATGTAAGGCAGATGTACAAGGTAGTGCATGTGTCCAGAGTTCGTTTGCAGTGGCTGGAGGCCCTGGCATGCCCATTCTCTCTCTCTGACTCAAATAAATAAAACTTAAAAAATAAATTCAAGCATGCATTAGTGCCTACAAATGCCAGCCCAGTGCCTTGGCTCCCAGAAGAAGGTAAGGGCCCCTCTGGGCTCCCGACATCCTCCAACAACACACCTGCTTGCAGAATTCCTCGTCCACCTCAATCTCCTCTTCTTCATCCTCATCCTCGTCCTCGTCCTCATTTTCATCGCCCTCGAAACAACCAACAGCATCCACTGTGATGAAGTGGTCCTCATCTGGGCTGGCTGTCTCCTTCTCAAGTGTCTTCAACTGCCCAGGGACATGGGTGAGGGGCTTAGGTGAGCTCTCGGCAGCTGTGACGCCACACAGCCCTGAGGATCCCAATCCCTGTCAGCCATGTGCCCTTGGGCTCATATCCCCTAAGGCAGCTGGGCTCACCTCCTTGACCTTGTCCTTATGTCCCTGGGATTTCACATGCTCCACAAACTTGCGGGGGGTCTTGAAGTAGCGGTTGCATATAGTGCAAAAAGGTCGTAAGGACTGTTTGGCAATCTGGGGGAAAGAATGCAGGCTGCTTAGTGTCAGGTAGCATCTCCAGGGGCAAGCCACCTGAGTGGCCAGCGGGACCTTGCTTCTCACTTGTAGACCCAGGGTTCTATCTGTAGTCAGCCAGCCTGGCTCTGCTCCTGCACTGAGACATGCGAAAACACATCTCTTCTCTTTGTGAGATAGCAGGTGGGCAATAGAGACAGGACAGGAGGGAGGACAGCCATCAAAGGCACCCCATAAGTGGCTGAGCATCAGGGTGAGCTAGTGCCCACACTGCACAGATCAGAAATGTAAAGCCCAAGAGGAACATGACTGTCTGATCAGAAACTGCAATGAGTGATGGTCACAAAGAGCCAAAGCCCTTTACCTCCCATTCCTGCCCTATCTGCCACCAGACTTGGAGATAGTTGAATTTTTTTTGTTGTTGTTTTGTTTCTGTTTTTTTTTTTTTTTTTTTGGAGGAAGGGTCTCACTGTAGTCCAGACTGACCTGGAATTTGTGGCCTCAAACTCACAGTGATCCTCCTACCTCAGCTGGGATTAAAGACGTGTGCCACCACACCTAGCAGGGCTTGGAGACCAAACATGTAGGTACCTTCACACCATGCTATGGTCCTCCTACCTTGTGCTCCTGTGTCCGGCGGTGCTGAATCAGGTCTCCCATGTAGTACACTTGGCAGGTGTTGCACCAGCGCTTCGGTGGAGGGTCTCTGAATAATAACAAGCAAAATGAGCAGTGTGCCAGGTGTGGTGGCACGCGTACACCTTTAATCCCAGCACTCCGGAGGCAGAGGTAGGAGGATCGTTGTGAGTTTGAGGCTACCCTGAGACTACATAGTGAATTCCAGGTCAGCCTGGGCTACAGCAAGATCCTATCTCAAAAAACCAAAAAGTAAAAAATAAAATAAATTAATTAAAAACAACAACAACAAAAAAAGAAGTCTGACACTATGTCCCCTCAGAATGCTCCCTATGTGGAATGCAATTCTAGGGCCGGGGGATGACTAAGCAGGTTACCCACTTGGCCATCTCTTCAGCCTCAGAATAGCCTCTACTCCAACTTCCCACCTAATTATTATTATTACTTTTGTTTGTTTTTACGAAATAGGATCTCCCTCTAGCCCAGGCTGACCTGGAATTCACTGTGTAGTCTCAGGGTGGCCTTGAACTAAGGGCAATCCTCCTACCTCTGCCTCCCAAGTGCTGGGATTAAAGGTGTGCATCACCATGCCCAGCTATTTCTTATTTCAAAATAAATTCTAGTGGTTAAAAGCACTTGCTTTCAAAGCCTTAAGGCCCACGTTGGAGATCCCAGTGCCCATGTAAAGCCAGACACACAAAGTGGCACATGCAACTGGAGTTCATTTGCTGTGACAGGAGGCCCTGGAGTGCCCAGTGTGTATCTCTCTCTCTCTCTCTCTCTCTGCCTCTTTCTGTCTTATAAGTAAATAAAATTATTTTTTAAAAAGCATACATTATCCAATGAATATCAAGCCAATTTGCTATCCACTTACAGGATAGCTTTTTTTTTTTTTTTTTTGTTTAGGTAGGGTCTCGCTCTAGCCCAGGCTGACCTGGAATTCACTATGTAGTCTCAGGGTAGCCTTGAACTCATGGCAATCCTCCTACCTCTTCCTCCTGAGTGCTGGGATTAAAGTGCCACATGGCCTGGCTCAGAATAGCCTTTTAAAAATTTAACTTTATTTATTTGCAAGCAGACAGAGAGAAAAGAGAGACAGAGAGAATGGGTGCACCAGGCCTCCAGCCACTGCAAAGGAACTCCAGATGCATGTGCCATTTTGTGCATCTGGCTCTGTGTGGGTACTGGAGAATTAACCTGGGTTGTTAGGCTGAGCAGACATGTGCCTTAACCACTGAGCCATCTCTCCAGCCCAAGAATAGCCTGTTTTTAATGAACCACAGCCAATTCTTATTCAAATTCTCCAAAATTTATACCAAACATGCTAATTGCATCTAAAATGACAAATAGCCTTCTTTGAGGGGGGGGTGCTGTGTGTGTGTGTGTGTGTGTGTGTGTGTGTGTCACGGCACAGAGGACAACTTTCCAGGGTCAGTCTTCACCTTCTACCTCATTCAAGATAGGGTCTCTCTTTTTTTTAATTTTTATTATTTTTTTTAATTTATTTTTGGAGAGAGAGACAGAGAGAGATAGACAGAGAGGGACAGGGAGACAGAGATGGGCACACGCCAGCAGTCTCTCAGCTGCTGTGAACAAAATCCAGATGTGTGCGCCCCCTTGTGGGCAAGTGCAGCATTGCGCCCTTGCCTCACTTTGCATCTGGCTAAACGTGGGACCTGGAGATTGGAACCGCTGGACATTGGAAACAACGTTCTTAGGCTTAGGAGGCAGGTGCCTTAGCCGCTAAGCCATCTCTCCAGCCCGAGATAGGGTCTCTTGTTAGCCAGGAGCTTGTGGGGAGATTCTCCTGTCTCTGCCTCCATCTCACCATCCATGTTCTGGGAATAGAGAAGACCATCAAAGCTGCCAGCTTTTACACAGGGTCTAGGGTTCTGAACTTGGGTACTCAAACTTGTGAGGCAAGTGTTTTATCTACTGAGCCAGCTCCTCAGCCCAGAATAGCCTTCTGCTCCCACTTCCCCCTTAATTCTAGCTAGACTATGAGAAATGCAGGTGTAAGACTCAAAACTATATATATAGATACAGATAATATTTTGAGACAGGTCCTCATGTAGCCCAGGCTGTTCTCAAATTTGCTATGTAGCCAAAGATGACCTTGAACTCCTGATCTTCCTACCTCCACCTCTCAAGTGCTAGAATTACAGGTGTGTGCCACCATGCCCAACTTCAAAACCATATACTTTTAGATGGATGTGGTGACACACACCTCTAATTGTAGAATGCAAAAGTCTGAGGTAAGAGGATCACTGCATGCTCAAGGCCAGTTAGGCTACATAGTGCATAGGACCCTGCGTAAAAATACACACACAGCCTGGACTAGGGTGAGACCCTACCTCGAAAAACAAAAAACAAAAAAAAAAAAAAAAAAAAAATACACACACAGGGCCAGAGAGAAGGCTCAGTGGTTAAGGTGCTTGCCTGAGAAGTCTAAGGAACCTAGTTCAATTCCTCAATATCCAAGAAAAGCCAGATGCACATGGTGGTGCATGCATGTAGAATTTGTTTGCAGTGGCTAGAGGCCCTGACATGCCCATTCTCTCTCTGTAGCTACCTCTTTCTCTCACTCACTCTCAAATAATTAAATAAAATATTTTTTAATACACACACACTTTTAAAAGGGGGGAGCCAGGCATGATGGCACACACATATATATAATCTCAACACTCAGGGGGTAGAGGAAGGAGGATTGAGAGTCTGAGGTTAGCCTGAACTACATAGCAAGACATTGTCTCAAAAAAGGGGGGGATCTGGAAAGGATTATACTAAGTGAGGTAACTCAGGCTCAGAAAGCCAAACGTCACATGTTCTCTCTCATATGTGGATCCTAGTCACAAATGTATAGACTTGTGTGTGAACTGGAACCAAAAATCGGTACCAGAAGCCAGTAAGCTGGTAAAAGGCTGTAAGGGAGGGAGGAAAGGAAGGACTTAAGTGGATGGTATTGTACATATGTAAGTAGAAGAACAGATTACAGAGAGAAGAAAGGCCATGGAAAGAGAATGCATAAAAGAAGGGCAGGGAGAGGGTCAATCAAAATTCAAGACTTATATAAACCTATTTTTTTGAATAATGGCACATCCATAGACTGTTACTAGAAAATTTTCAGTGCCTGGGATGGAATACATTCCAGTGAGTTGGCCAGGGAGGTCCCTGATACCCCCAAAACATTACAGGCCATTGCTGAGGCCCGTGGTTTCCCTTGAGAAACAGATGGTAAGACCCTATTGCTGAAGACCCTCTTGCCTGAGAGGCAAGGTCACTGAGAAAGCAAGCTGTTGCTGAGCAGAAAACCTCCCTGTAGACCAGCCAACTGAAAGCTGGAAAAAGCTGCACTGCATGCAGCCATATGGGAGACAGAAGTCATCAGCAGTGAAAACAGTGGACATTGGAAAACTCAAGTTTGGTCATACAGGCCCAATGACTGAATGGGTGCAATAGTGGCATGTCTGCTCTTGGGGAAACCAACTGCTCCATAATTGGACTGAAGACCCTCTCTATGGGAGGGAATACATGCCTGGTCCTGAAAAACTAAGCAAAAGTCTTTGGCAGGTGAGGTCTTGAGCCCTAGGGGTATAAAGCCTGCTCTTGTCTGGCTAAATGTATATATTATTCCCACCAAGATGCCCTGAAAGCACTACACTTAATGTTCATATTCACATATTAATGCTACTCTCACTTCTGGTTAGAGAAGCTTCTCTTTTCAGATGGTGATGACCACTGGGATGACCCAAAAGGCAACATAGTGCTGAGCAGAAGGGATGGAGGAGTGTCCAGCACTGAAACATCTCTGTCACACCCTCCAAGGCTCAGGGTCCATTGTGGAAGAGGGGGCGGAAAGAATGTAAGAGCCAAAGGAAGGGTACGACTCCTTACAATGCAACTGTCCAGACAGAAATTGGCCTCAATATCCATGACCTTGCAGTGCCTAGCAAGACCCTCCTAACAGAAGAAAAAGATGTTGAAATCAAATTAAAAGAGAGACTAATGGAGAGAGGGAGGGGATATGACGGAGAATGGAGTTCTAAAGGGGAATGGGGGAGGGGAGGGAAATATGGTTTTTTGTATGTAAGTATAGAAGTTGTCAATTAAAAAAAATTTTAAGGGGGGGAGGGGCTGGAGAGATGGCTTAGCAGTTAAGGTGCTTGCCTGTGAAGCCTAAGGACCCAGGTCTGACTCTCTAGTACCCATGTAAGCCAGATGCACAAGGTGGTGCATATGTCTGGAGTTCATTTGCAGTGGCTGGAGACCCTGGTGCACCCATTCTCTTTCTCTGCCTTTCTCTCACTTAACTAAATAAATGAATAAATTTAAAATTTTTTTTAATTTTTGAAAAAATAAAAAGGGCTGGAGAGATGGCTTAGCAGTTAAAGTACTTGTCTGCGAAACCTAAGAACCCATGTTCTGCTCTCCAGATCCCACAAAGCCAGATGCACAAAGGTGAGGCAAGTGCAAGGTCACACATGACCACTAGGTGGCACAAGCATCTACAGTTCATTTGAAGTGGCTAAGGCCTGGCATGCCAATTCTCTCTCTCTCTCACTCTCTCTAAAATACAAAATCTTTTTAAAAATATGCCAGGTGTGGTGGCACACACCTTTAATCCCAGCACTTGGGAGGCAGAGGTAGGAGGATCACCATGAGTCCAAGGCTATCCTGAGACTACTGGGATCACAGGCATGCATCACCACACCTGGCTTCATTGTTGATCTTTTGAGATTGTGACATTTCCCATGTCATCTAGGTTTCTGGACTCACCTAAAAAGCTGGGAGTTCTGGAGCTGAGGTAGCTGGCCCAGAAATCAAAGCATGGATGTCCTGGCACTAGAGCCAATATTGTCCTCATTCTCTAATGACACCCACAGCCCTGTGAGCCTGTCACAGCCACTGGGACTTGTCAGCTCCTCTACCCTCCCACCAGGCATTCTAGTACTAGTCTCAGACTCCAGAAGGGCAGGCATTTCAGACCACTCCTTCTCCCATGGCAATGGAAGGGGAGACTCAATGAAGTTCTAACCTCAGGTCACAAGATGACCTGAAATTCACCCTTGTGTCCCTTTAGTTGGGGTTGGCACATGTCCCAAAGGAGCAACATTCTATGCCACAACCCACCTCACTTCCACAGTGAGGTCTCACCCTTTCTGTCTGAAAAGAGCTTTAAGAAACTGTCACCATACCCCTCACCAGGCCATTTAACAGAATGGGGAAACTTGAGGTCCAGGGTGACAGAGTTTATGGTGTGGAGGGTAATCTTCAACACCAGGCAGACCTCACAGAGGGCACATAAAGGGCTTGGCCTGTGACACCGACTGCCCACCCCCAAGCCCCAGCCCCAGCCTCCATCAGCCCCTACTCACTCAGCTTCCCTCTCGAGCACATCCCGGGGCACGGGCAGCAGGGACAGCAAGCAGGCCTGGTTCGAGTGCTGCATTTCCCCTAGCCGCTGCTGGTGCTGAACCTCGGACAGGTGGTCCTGGAATTCCTGTAGCATGAGGGAGCCAGGAGTGGCCATGAGGCATGGGCCCAGGGAAAGACAACTGTAGCCTCAGCTTCAAGGCCACTCTGCATGTCTGAAAGTCTAGTCCTCTTATCTGACCAGGTGTGGGACACAGCAGAGCTGGTAAACTGAGGCAGAGAGGGAGAACACACCAGCTGGAGCTTCTGCCCCTCCTGGCAAGTGTATGTCTCACACATAAGGAAAGCTCTGGTTAACTTGGGTCCCCATGGCTCAGTTCAGGCCAGGCCCAGCATCACAGAGCTAGAAGTAAGTAGCGCCAGGGGTGGTGGCACACGCCTTTTAATCCAAGCACTTGCAAGGCAGAGGTAGGAGGATCACTGTGAGTTCGAGGCCAGCCTGAGACTACATAGTGAATTCCAGGTCAGTCTGGGCTAGAGTGAGACCTTACCTCAAAAAAACAAAACAAAACAAAAAAAACAACAAGAAAAAAGTAGGGCTGGAGAGATGGTTTGGTGGTTAAGGTGCCTGCCTGCCAAGCCTAAGAACACCAGTTCTAATCTCCAGTTCCCATGTTTAGCCAGACAGTAAAAAGTGACGTAAGGGCGCAATGCCACACTTTCCCACAAGGGGTGCACATGTTTGAAGCTTGTTCACTGGCTGAAAGGCTGCTGGTGTGCCCATTCTCCCTCTCTATCTCTCCAAAATTAAAAAAAAAAAAAAAGTAGGTAGCAATAATATAAGGACATTGGGGTTTTTGTTTGTTTGTTTGTTTGTTTGTTTTTTGAAGTAGGGTCTCATTCTAGCCCAGGCTGACCTGGATTTTGCTATGTAGTCTCAGGCTGGCCTTGAACTCACAGTGATCCTCCTACCTCTGCCTTCCAAGACACTGTTTGTTTTTTGAAAATTTGTTTATTTTTATTTATTTATTTGAAAGCAACAGAGAAAGAGGCAGAAAGAGAGAATGGGCACACCAGGGCCTCCAGCTACTGCAAATGAACTCCAGATGCATGCGCCACCTTGTGCATCTGGCTTACGTGGGTACTGGGGAGTTGAGCCTCGAACCAGGGTCCTTAGGGCTCACAGGCAAGCGTTTAACTGCTAGGCCATCTCTCCAGCCCCAGGACACTGTTTAATATGAGTTTTTTTTTTTTTTTTTTTTCAAGGTAGGGTCTCTCTCTCTAGCCCAGGCTGACCTGGAATACACTATGTAGTCTCAGGGTGGTTTTGAACTCACAGTGACCCTCCTACCTCTGCCTCCCGAGTGCTGGGATTAAAGGCGTGCACCACCACACCTAGCTCTCTGCCTCCTAAATACTAGGATTAAAGGTAGTGCCATCATGCCCTGCTCTGGGTCCTTTAAAAATATATAAATATATATATATATTTGCAAGCAGAGACAGAAAGAGAATGGGTGCGCCAGGACTTCTAGCCACTGCAAATGAGCTCCAGACACACGCACCACCTGGGGCAACTGGCTTTACATGGGTATTGGGAATTGAACCTGGGTTGTTAGGCTTTGTAGGCAAGTGCCTTAACTGCTGAACCATCTCTACCTCTGCCTCCCAAGCACCTTAACTACTAAGCCATTTCTCCAGCCCTTTTTACACTTCTTTTTAATTTTAGAGAGAGAGAGAAAGAGAGAGAGAGAATTGGCACACTAGGGCCAGACACTTGTACCACCTAGTGGGAATGTGTGACCTTGCACTTGCTTCACCTTTGTGCATCTGGCGAGTAGAACATGGGTCCTTAGGTTTTGCAGATAAGTGCCTTAACCGCTAAGCCATTTCTCCAGCCCCCTTTTTTTACTTTTTGAGATAGGATCTAGAAAAGTTGACTAGTTTGGTCTTGAACTTTTTTTTTTTTTTTTTTTTTTTTTGGTTTTTCGAGGTAGGGTCTCACTCTAGCTCAGGCTGACCTGGAATTCACTATGTACTCTCAGGGTGGCCTCAAACTCATGGCGATCCTCCTACCTCTGCCTCCCAAGTGCTGGGATTAAAGGCATGCACCACCACACCTGGCCACTCCTCTCTGTCTGCCTCTTTCTCTCTGTCTCTCTTACTCTTAAATAACTAAACAACAATTTTTTTTTTCAAAAGAGGCTGGAAAGATGGCTCAGTGGTTAAAGCAGTTGCCTGCAAAGCCTAACAATCAAAGTTCAATTCCCCAGTACTCACATAAAGCCAGATGCACAAAGTGGCATATGCATCTGGAGTTCATTTGTTCATTTGCAGTGGCTGGAGGCCCTGGTGCATCAATCTCTCTCTGTCTCTCTTTTCTCTACCTCTCTCTGTTTGCAATTAAGTAAAAATATTTTAAGCTGGGCGTGGTGGTGCACACCTTTAATCCCAGCACTCAGGAGGCAGAGGTAGGAGGATCACTGTGAGTTCGAGGCCACCCTGAGACTACATAGTTAATTCCAGGTCAGCCTGGACCAGAGTGAAACCCTACCTCGAAAAAAAAAAAAAAAAAAAAAAAGAAAAAAAAATATTTTAAAAAGAAGAAGTAAGAGGAAGGAGGAAAGAAGGAAGAAGGAAGAAAAAGAGAAAGAGGAAGAAAGAGAAGAAGAAATGTTTCTGGGGATAAGGAGATGACCCAGTGGTTACAAAAGTCACTTGATGGCAAAGCCTGATGGCCTGGGTTTATTTCCCCAGCTGCTCATGTAAAAGTAAATGGGCATTCCTTTGCAGTGACAAGAGACCCTGTGTGAGTGCATTACTGCCCTCCCTCCAAATAAATAAATAAATAAATAAATAAATAAATAAATAAATAAATAAGGCTGGAGAGATGGCTTAGCTGTTAAGGCACTTGTCTGTGAAGCCTAAGGACCCAGGTTCAATTCCCCAGAACCCACATAAACCAGATGCACATGGTAGTGCATGCATCTGGAGTTCATATGCAATGGCTAGAGGCCCTGATGTGCCCATTCTTTCTTACACACACACACACATAAATAAATAAATGAATAATTTTTTAAAATGAAATGGGGTTGAGTTGGAGAGATGGTTCAATGGTTAAGTGCACTTCCTGTGCAAGCATGAGACCTGAGGGGGCCTGAGATCACCCAAATTCAAATCTCCAGATCCCATGTAACAGCTGGGCATGGCCACAAAGGGGAGCAAAGAGACCAGGGAATCACCCGAAGAGACTCTGGCTCAAATAAGAAGGGGCTGATGAAGCTGGACATCCAGTGTTTGGCTCTGGCCACGGCAGGTGAGTGTCCCATGTTACAGGCAAACACATGGGACTCCACAGGGCACATATATATGCCCACACTGTAACATACACAGAAAGAAAAAAGAAAGAAAGAAAGAAAGAAAGAAAGAAAGAAAGAAAGAAAGAAAGAAAGAAAGAAAGAAAGAGAGAAAGAGAGAAAGGAGGGAGGGAGGGAGGGAAGGGAAGGGAAGGGAAGGGAAGGGAGAGGGAGAGAAGAAAGAAAGAAAGAAAGAAAGAAAGAAAGAAAGAAAGAAAGAAAGAAAGAAAGAAAGAGGGAAAGAAAAAAGAAAAGAAAAAAGGTTTCTAAGCAGATGGACTACTGCTTGAGGCCTCAGGCCTGTACAGTCAGTGGACAGCATGGAAAAGGAAGGCCCAGCATCCCTGTAGACCTTAGCCCTCCTCTCCGGTTGGCCTAGAGTACCTGCTGGCTGCTGCAGCTGGCTTTGCAGATATAACAGAAGAACTGGAGGGCCTGCTTGGAGGGTATGCTGGTGGCTGCAGGGGAGGCAGGCGTAGAGTCACCTGGTCGAGGTCCAGGTGTGAGGGGTGTTGCAGTGTTAAAAGCCCGGCTGTTGCTGCTCTGCAAGATGGTGACCTTCAGGGAGCCCCCAGCACCCCACATCTGCAGCAGAAGCAAGGGCACAGCTTCTACCACCCGAACGCTTATGGTAGGCTAGCCTCAGCAGGAAACATCTGTAAACACCGTCCCATATCATGGCCTCCTCACAGATAGGGAAACTGAGGCTCTAGCCTGTTAAGATGACTGCCTAAACTCACACACATAGTTAGAATGTACTGTAGCCGAGACTTGAATTCAATTCTGCATAATTCTTTTTTTTTTTTTTTTTTTTTTTTGTAGGGTCTCACTCAAGCCCAGACAGACAAGGAATTCACTACATAAGTCTCAGGCTGGCCTCCAACTCACAGTCATCCTCCTACCTCTGCCTCCCGAGTGCTGAGATTAAAAGCGTGTGCCACCATGCCCAACAGATCTGCGTAACTCTAAAGTCCAACCCATGCCACCCCTCACATGACAGACAGATGCAGAAAGTGACACCCAGGAAGGGAAGGGGTTTGCCTACAGTTATACTAAAGGCAGAGGTGGGACACCCAAGTCCCACAGGGAGGCTTCTACTCTGCTCTGTCTACTAAAGTGATGTCACACAGGTAAGAAGAATGGGCATTCTAGCTTGGGGATGACCAATCCAGAAGGGAAGTTTCATATAGAGGAAATACTGCACAATCTTCCCAGTCAGCCAGGCACAGGGCTACTGTCCCTTCCACAGATGAAAAACACACAAGATGTCCCAGGGTACCCTGGGATAGAGAGGCCACCCTATCACCAGGCCCTGCTTACAGGCTTCTACGCACCCCAAGCATCTCTCTTGCTCTTTTTTCACATTCTCCCACATCCAGGCCACCAGCTGACTCCTCCTGGCTCGTCTCCTCGCTGACCTGGTCACCCACTGGCTCCAGTAAGGCCTCTTCCAGGCCTGAAATGACAAGTGTGCTTCTTTCCCTACATGTGTCTATCTCCTGGGCCCCAAGAGCTGCCCTTCTCTGCCCACAGCCAGGACCCTGAAGTCTCAGGCAGATACAGCCACAGACCTGAGAGCCGGACCCAGCTCTCAGTCCCCAGCAGTACCCAGGAAAGCCTGGACAATGCCAGGGGAAAGAAAAGAAAGTTCAGACAGAGCTGGCCCATCACCAAACTACCTAGAGAGCCCACACTTACCTTCTCCAGCTTCTGCGATATTAGGCGGTATCTCCAGTTCTGTGGCATGAGCTGCACCAGGCTCTTGCTCTGGTATGGGCACTGATTCCTGCGACTGGCCCTGGGGCTGGGTCTGCCCTGGTGACTGCTCTAGCAACTGTCCCAAGGGCTGTTCCTGTGGCTGTGCTTGGGCGTATACCTGTGGACATGTCTGTGTCTGTGTCTGGGCCTGCTTCTGCAACTTGTTTGGCACCTGGGTGTCCGCCGTTGGCATCTGTGGCTGCACCTGGGGCTGGGCACATGGCAGTGCTTGGGCCCTGGGTGGCTCTGGCAGCAACTCTGGTGTCTGTGTCTGCTTCGGTACTGTCATCCGGGTCTGTGGCTGGACCTTGGCCTGCGGCTGCCCTGGAAGCCCCTTTTCTGTGGACTCCTCTGAGCTATGAAAGATTCAAAAATTGAAGTCCTATCTTCCAAGAGACCTGAGGAATCCCAAGAAAGGCCAAGACAAGCCAGACCCATGGTCCAGGTCTGTCATCCCAGCCACAGGGGAGGGTGAGGCAAAAGGAGCACAAGTTCAAAGCCTGCTCGGACTAGAGTGAGTCCAAGGCCACTGTGGGAACTTAGTGAGGCCCTGCCTCAAAATAAAATCCAAGAGCTGGGTGTGGTGGCACACGCCTTTAATCCCAGTACTTGGGAGGCTGAGGGTAGAGGACACTAAGACTTCGAGGCCAGCCTTGGTCTATAGAGTGTGGTCAGCCTGGGATAGAATGAGACCCTGTCATGAAAAATAAAGAAATAAAGAAGGAAGGAATGCCAGGTGTGAAAGCACACGCCTTTAGTCCCAGCACTTGGGAGGCAGAGGTAGGAGAATCGCCGTGAGTTTGAGGCCACCCTGAAACTACATAGTGAATTCCAGGTCAGCCTGGGCTAGAGTGAGACCCTACCTTGAAAAACAAAACAAACAAACAAAAAAGTAAAAAGTGGGCTGGAGAGATGGCCAAGTGGTTAAGGAGCTTGCCTATGAAGCCTAAGGACCCATGTTGAACTCTCCAAATACCACGTTAGCCAAATGTACAAAGGTGAAGCAAGGTTGCACATGCCCACTAGGTGGTGCAAGCATCTGGAGTTCAGTTGCCGTGGCTGAGGCCCTAGCATGCCAATTTTCTATCTCGCCTCTTTTTCACTTGCTTTCTAAAATAAAAATAATAAAATTAGGCTGAAGAGATGGCTTAACGGTTAAGGCACATGCCTGCAAAGCCTAAGGACCCAGGTTCGATTCTCCAGGTCCCACATAAGCCAGAGGCACAAGGGGGTGCACGCATCTGAAGTTCATTTGCAGTGCCTGGAGGCCCTGGCACACCCATTCTTTCTCTCTCTCTCTCAAATAAATAAATAAAAAGATTTTAAGTTAAAAAAATGAATATTTATTAAAAAATAAAAAGAGATTAAAAAAGTAAAAAGAGGGTTGGGGATATAGCTTAGCAGTAGAAGATATGCCTAGCACTGGTTCAATCCCCAGTCCCACAAAAAAAGAGAAAGAAGCTGAGTGTGGTGGCGCACGCCTTTAGTCCCAGCACTCAGGAGGCAAAGATAGCAAGATCACTGTGAGTTCAAGGCCACCCTGAGACTACAGAGCGAATTCCAGGTCAGCCTGGGCTAGAGTGAGACCCTACCTCGAAAAAAGAGAGAGAGAGAGAGAAACAAAGGAAGGAAGGAAGAAAAGGAGGGGGGAGGGGAGAAAGGCCTGGACCCAGTTTCCGATCCTCTCTCTCCCATTTACAACGAGGAATATGGGCAAAATTTGTGGCTGTTTGGGCCTCCGTCTCACAAAAATAAAATGGGAACAACTGAGTCCCAGCCTCCAACCCCCAACTTGTACTGTTCCAATTTAGTTCTGTAATGCTGCCATCTTCTTCCCACTCTGCAAGGTCCAGGGTTGTAGTTTCACCCTCCATCCTGGCTACCCAGCCTGGACTTCTGGTGGCTTAACCTCAGCGAAGACGCCAAGGTCTACCTAGAGCCTGCCCAGGCAGATACAGGAGTTAAGTTAGACACCAAGGCCCTTTCCTGGTTCCTGAGCCAGCCCTGACGTTGCAGGAGCGAGCCAACAACCCCTGAGCCCCAGCATGTGGCCAGCACCACTTACCTCTTCAATCTCTTGGCTGGTGGTTCAAACTCCTCACAAGGCCCAGGGTTAGGCACTGAGGTATGCGTCTCGTCCGTGGTGCCATCCGGGCAGATGGGTAAATTTTGGTCTACAGGGGAGGCAGGTGAGGGAACACAGGGCCCCAGGAGACAGCCCTGGATCACCTGCCACTAAATTCCCCACTCCCGCATCAGCCTGCAACACCACCACAACCCTTGTTCCCCGTGAAGGGCAGCAGACCTCTGTTCCCTCACCTTCAAGTGTGTCCATTCGGGGCTCTGCAGCTTCCTCAGACCCCCCTGAGGGGTCTGTGCTGTCTTCCTCAGGCACCGTCTGGGAAGAAGAGTCCTGCTTCCTTTCAGAAACCATTCATGACATCGGCCACCCAAGTGTGCAATATGGCCACCACTGTCCCCAGGGACTGAAGGGGTTCAGGGGACCTCTGGTGGGCCTGGCTACAGAGCTGGGAGGCAAATGATCTGAAACACCCCAAAAGTCATGTCTGGGGCCCCATCTAGCTGACTGCTCCATGAACCTAAGCTGAGGAAGACACAAAACCTTATCCTGTCCCCACTGGTCATCTGGACCCCCTTCTCCATAGCAGCCAAAGGGAGCCTTCCAAGTGCACATGACCACGTGTCTGGTCTCTTTCAGGCTCCTGTAGAACCTCCCTAGGGTTCTCTTTATCCCAAGCCTGGAACTTTCCCTCCCCTCCCATCTTGCATATCCTAGACCTCTGCCCATCTCAGCCTCTCCTGAAGACCCTGTCGTTCCAACTCTGCCCCAGTGCATCTGCCTCTCTCTGGACATACTCACTGGCTCCCTCTCTGGTCAAGTCCCCCAAACTCTACCCAGAACCCAAAAGACACTTTTAAAAATTATTACTGGAGGACTGGAGAGATGGCTCAGTTAAAGAACTTGTTAAGGCTCTTGCCTGCAATGCCTAACAACCTGAGTACGATTTCCCAGTACCCACATAAAGCCAGATGCACAAAGTGAGGTATGCATCTGGAGTTCACTTGCAGTAGCTAGAGGACCTCGTGCACCCATTCATTTTCTTTTAAATAAATTAAATAAACAAATAAAAATTATTATTGGAGAGCTGGACATGTTGGTGCATTCTTTTAATCCCAGCACTCGGGAGGCAGAGGTAGGAGGATCCCGTGAGTTCGAGGCCACCCTGAGACTACATAGTGAATTCCAGGTCAGCCTGAGCTAGAGCGAGACCCTACCTCAGAAAACCAAAAAACAAACAAAAATTATTATTGGAGCCAGGCATGGTGATGCATGTCTTTAATCCTAGCACTTGGGAGGCAGAGGTAGGAGGACTGCTGTGAGCTAAGGCCAGCCAGAGACTACAGAGAGTTCCAGGTCAGCCTGGGCTATAGTGAGACCCTACCTTGAAAAAATACAAATAAATAAATAACAACTATTATTGGGAGCTGGAGAGATGGTTTAGCAGTTAAGGTGCTTGCCTACAAAGTCTAAGAACCCATGTTCGATCTCCAGATCCCACATAAGTCAGATGCAAAAAGGTGACACAAAAGCCAGGCGCGGTGGCACATGCCTTTAATCCCAGCACTCGGGAGGCAGAGGTAGGAGGACTGCCATGAGTTCGAGGCCACCCTGAGACTACATAGTGAATTCCAGGTCAGCCTGGGCCAGAGTGAGACCCTACCTCGAAAAACCAAAAAAAGAAAAAAAAGGGTGACACAAATGCAAGGTTGCACATGCACATGTTGTGCAAGTGTGTGGAATTTGATTGCAGTGGCTGAGGCCCTAGTGTGCCAATCTCCCCCACTTCTCACTCTCTCTAAAAAAAACAATTAAAAAAAAATTAAAAAATTATTACTGAGCTGGCGAGATTGCTCAGTGGCTAAAAGCACTTACTTACAAAGTCTTCTGGCCTAGGTTAGACTCCTCATTTCCCAAATAATGCCAGATACAGAAAATGGTGTATGTATCTAGAGTTCATTTGCAGTATAGCAAGAGGCCCTGGCATGCCCATACTCTAACTCAAGCATTTCGCCCCCTCCCCCACATCACAAAAAAATAAAATATTTTTTAAAGAAAATTATAAACCTCTTTTTATTTATTTTTCATTTAGACTGTACTCATGTAAAATGTATTTACAATGGGGGGGGGGAGCCTTGAGGTACAAAACCCAAAAGAATATCTGAGGTATAAATACAAGTATACTTTAAATAATAACCTTTATCATGCTTTATCTATATCTGAAAGCTCAGTGGACAGTCATGTGTACATATTTCTCAATAGAATTCTATATACAGCAGTCAATTTTACAAATCTGGAAGCCAGAAAAATTGAATATACACAAATATCTTCACAAGGAACACTGATAGCCAAAATACTCAAATGTTAAAAATTCTACTCTGATCCCCCCAAATTCTTCAAAGAACCCTTGAAATAATACTGACAATGGTAACTAAACTATTACAAAATGAAAGTCCTTCTTCAACTCTCACACACTATTCATCTTTTAACCATACAAAATAAATTTACTAATATTATAAAATATTTTTAATAGACATATATATATTTTTTGGTGGCCTCAAACTTGCAGCCATCCTTCTACCTTTGCCTCCCAAGTGCTAGGATTAAAGTTGTGCAAACCACACCTGGCTCAGTCCTTATTTTTTTCTTTTGTTTGTTTGTTTGTTTTGTTTTGTTTTTCTGGCCCAGGCTGACCTGGAATTAACTATGTAGTCTCAGGGTGGCCTCGAACTCTTGGCAATCCTCCTACCTCTGCCTCCGAGTGCTGGGATTAAAGGCGTGCACCACCACGCCCGGCTTTTCATTTACTTTTTATTATTTAAAAAAAAATTTTTTATTTATTTATTTATTTATTTATTTATTTATTTATTTATTTGAGAGAGAAAGAAGGAGAGATTAAGAGAATGAGTGTGCCAGGGCCTCCAGCCACTGCAAACTCCAGACACATGTGCCACCTTGTGCATCTAGCTCATGTGGGTTCTGAGGAATTGAACCTTGGTCCTTTGGCTTTGCAGGTAAGTGCCTTAACTGATAAACCATTTCTCTAGCTCCTCGTTTATTTTATTTTTTTATTTCATTTTATTTTATTATTTCATTTCATTTCATTTCATTTTTGTTTTTCGAGGTAGAGTCTCACTCTAACCCAGGCTGACCTGGAATTCACTCTATTCTCAGGGTGGCCTCAAACCCATGGTAATTCTCCTATCTCTGCCTCCCGAGTGCTGGGATTAAAGGTGTGCGCCACCACGCCCAGCTTCTTGTTTATTTTTTATACTAATCATGGGTTGAAATAATTTTTTTATTATCTATATCAGTTTACAAGGGTAGGTATGGCACTGTGTCCATTGTAAAGAAAGGTGAAGCAGTGAGGCAGAGAGAGAACGGGTGCACCAGGGCCTCCAGCCACTGCAAACAACACCAGACACATGCACCATCTTGTGCATCTGGCTTTATGTGGGTACTGGGGAATCAAACTGGGTCCTTTGGCTTTTCAGGCAAGTGCCTTAACTGCTAAGCCATCCCCCCAGCCCAATTTTTTATGTTTTATAACTAATTTATAATAGTTAAATTGATTTTACCTGTTGTGTTTTTGTTGTTGTTGTTTTGGTCTTTTGAGGTAGGGTCTCACTCTAGCCCAGGCTGACCTGGAATTCACTATGTGGTCTCAAAGTGGCCTCAAAGTCATGGCAATCCTCCTACCTCTGCCTCCTGAGTGTTGGGATTAAAGGTGTATGCCACCATGCCCGGCTTTGTTACCAGAACAGTTTAGATTATATATATGACTCATACTTTATTTTTACCGGGTATTGTTGATGTAAAGAGAGATATTAGGGCTGGAGAGATGGCTTAGCGGTTAAGGCATTTGTCTGCAGAGCCTAAGGACCCATGTCCAATCCCTCTGATCCCACATAAGCCAGACACACAAGGTCACGCATGCACAAAGTGCTGCTTATACACAAGGTGACTCACACAGCTGGAGTTCGATTGCAGTGGCGGAAGACCCTGGCATACCCATTCTCTCTCTCTCTCTGCCTCTCTCTCTCAAATAAGTAAAATAAAGAAAAAAATAGAGATATTAAATAAGTAATAATAACAGTGGTATTTAGGTGAAGTAACATCACCTCAGGGGGCCTGGCATGGTGACACACGCCTTTAATCCCGGCACTCGGGAGGAGGCAGAGGTAGGAGGATCACTGTGAGTTTAAGACTACATAGTGAATTCCAGGTCAGCCTGGGTCATAGGGAGACCCTACCTCAAAATACAAAAAAAAAGGGCTGGGGAAATGGCCTAGAGGTTAAGGCATTTGCCTTCAAAGTGAAAGGACCTCGGTTCAATTACCCAGGACCCACGTAAGCAAGATGCACAAGGGGCACATGCGTCTGGAGTTCGTTTGCAGTGGCTGGAGGCTCTGGTGTGCTCATTCTCTCTCTCTATCTGCATCTTCTGCCTCTTCCTCTCTCTCTCAAATAAATAAATAAAATATTTTAAAAATACAAAAAACAATCAATCAATCACCTCAGGGGCAGAGGAAAATTTGAAATTTGGGAAATGCTAGGTAAACCCAACTCCTATCTTCATTTTACAGATAAGGACACTGAGGAACAAAGAGTGAGTGTAATTGGGCCAAAGACCCTGGGTGATTACAAACAGGTAGGTGTCCCCTCTCCCTTTTGTGTACCCCTTACTCACCTTGCGATTGGGGATGGTAGAAAAGGTCCGGGCCTGCTTCTGGGGGTTCCTCCCTGAGTGGATAAGTTGGGAAGGGTTCATAGGGACCCCAACAGGAGGGGGGCCCAGCAAGGACTGGCGAGTGGCCTGGGGAAAGAATTGTTGCAGATTTGGAGGGGTCAGCTGTGGTGGTGTAAGGCTGGGAGCTGCCAGGCTCGGGGTTGCCATGTTGTAGTTGCGGAGGCCACCTGCAGGCAAGAGGCAAGAAGAGAGGTCACACTATGATTGGCTGGTTGAAGCTAGGGTCAGGGGTCAGCTCCCCTAAGCATTATGGGAACACCAAGGATAACTTCCCAGGGAACCTTCCCACCCAGGATAGCCAGAGGAAAGAGGGGAGAGGCAAGACTCAGGCCCAGTGTAGGAAATGGCAGGAAAGGACTTTTCACTGCCTTTCTGCTCTGGCTAGTGGTGGAAGCTGCCTTTCCTCCCATGAGCAGCCAGCAACCCTGCTGACCCTCAGGCATGCTCTAGGTAGAATACCCCTTAGGTATAGGAGAGACCCAGCCCACCACCCACTGGAGAACTAGACAGATTCTGGTCCCTGGAATCATAAGGTACTTTGTTCACCACCAGCTTCTCTCCATCAAAGACCTAAGTCCCAGGTACTCCTATCGCTGCATCAGCACTCCCCTGGCTGCCAGGTGTCAGGGTAGATGTGACCATCTCTTTACCAGTGACAAAATGGAGACACAAAACTGGGAAGTAGATTGCAAGGGGGAGGGTGTCTCTGTACGACACTGCCATCCACCCACTGACCACAGCCAGCATTCTAGGGAATCTTCCTTGCCCTATCCCCATCCAAGCCATCACCAAATTCTAACTCTACTCCCTATGCCCCTTTCCAACCTGGCTTCCCCTCTCCATCTCCCTCCTTCAAAGCCACTTCAGCCACTGCCTGTATTGCAGTCCAGCAACCAGGATCTTTCAAAAACCACATTCTTACCTTATCCTGTCCTATGCCCAAATGCTTTCATATCTCCCAACTGCTCGGAATGAAGTCCATTCCTTCTAGCCCAACGTCGTCTGGTCCTTCCCACCTCCTCAACTTCCTTTTTTTTTTTTTTTTTTTGGTTTTTCGGAGGTAGGATCTCACTCTAGCTCATGTAGTCTCTCAGGGTGGTCTTGAACTCACAGCGATCCTCCTACTTCTGCCTCCCTAGTGCTGAGATTAAAGGCATGTGCCACCACGCCCAGCCAACTTCCTTTCTTGAGAGTCACCCTTCACATGCCTCATTACATTCCAGGCCCCTGTCCCTGTGCAGTCCTTCAGGGACCCTGCCTCGGGGTTTCTGCAGATGCTGCTCTGTTCCATCCACACCCACACACCCTGCAGATCTCCCCTTAGGGGTTTTCCCTCTCTTCTTTAGGAGACCTTCCCAGACTCTGTGTCCCTACAGGTTTCTATGCCAGAGCCAGCCACATCATTTCTTTATCTGATTCCAGGTGGCATCTCTTCTGACTCAGATCTGCCCCCAGGGGAGGCTGAGAGTCTGAAAAAAAAGTTTCAGGCATGGAAAACAATTGGAACTCTTGCCCTGATGCTAGGGCAGGAAGCAGAGGGGTTAAAGGCATGGGTCAGCTGTGCTGAGTGCCAATCCAGACTCTACAGCACTACCTCTGTGACCTTGAACAAGTCACTTCCCTTTTCTTAGCCTCATCTGTAAAATGGGGATAACATCGTGCTTGTTTCATAAGGATTCAATGAGATATATTAATAAGCCTGATAACAGTGTGGATTAACACTAATGCACAACCAATATAGATGTACGTAAGTGCACAGAGCCAACTAGCTCCCCAAAACACGACAGAAGATGGAACACCCTCAAAGAAAAATGGACATAGGACATGGGCAAGTCACAAAAAGAAATACAAATGTTTAACAGATGAATAAAAAATGTTCAACTGCCCTTGAAAATGTAAACCAGAACATTAACGACACCACTTTTTTTGCCAACCAACTTAGTAAGTTATATGTACATACACATTTTATTTATATATATATATAAAAAAAATCATATAATACCCAACGTTGCCATAGGTATGGTGAGGCCGGCACTGTCATACGTGGCTGGTGGCATTGCAAACTGGTCCAGTCCTTTAGGAAAGCAATTTGGTAATATTTATCAAGAGCTGTAGAACATCCATCCCCACCCTTAGATTCACTCATTCTTCTTTGGGAATTGAAGAAAATTGTCTCAAACATTATATTCATCCTAATATTATTTCAAACAGCAAAGAGAAAGGGGAAAAGAGAAAAATAAATAGCTAAGCTACTAAAAAGGTTTAGCTAAACAAGGGTACATCCATTCAGTAAAATATGAGAAACTATTAAGAATAACCTGGGCCGGACGTGGTGGCGCACACCTTTAAGTAATCCCAGCACTCAGGAGGCAGAGGTAGGAGGATTGCCATGAGTTCAAGGCTACCCTGAGAATACAGAATGAATTCCAGGTTGGCCAGGGCTAAAATAAGACCCTACCTTAAAGAAAAAAAAAAAAAAAAGGAATAACCTGGGAAATAAGGTGAAGACACTGAGGGGCAAGCCTAGAATTCCATCATTTGGGAAGTGGAGGCAGGAGGATCAGAGTTCAAGGTCAGCTTCCACTTCATAGTAAGTTTGAAAACAGTCTGCGACATAAGACCTTGTCTCCAAAAAAAAAAAAAAAAAAAAGAAAAAGAAAAAGAAAAAGAAAGAAAAGAAAAATGAAAAAAAACCCTAAAAACCCTAGTACTGGTCAGGCATGGTGCCTCACAACTGTGTAATCCCAGCACTCAGGAGTGAAGGCAGGAGTATTGCCATGAGTTCAAGACCAGCCTGGGCTACACAGAAAGCTCTAGGATCCCTGGGTTAAAGAGTGAGACCCTGTCTCAAGCAAACCAAAACAAACAAACAAAGAAGAAAAATAAAAGCTACACACACAAAAAAAAAAAAAAAAAAAAAAAGCCAGGTGTGGTGGCAACACGCCTTTAATCCCAGCACTCCCGGGAGGCAGAGATAGGAGGCCACCCTGAGACTCCATAGTAAACTCCAGGTCAGCCTGGGCTAGAGCAAGAGCAAGACCCTACCTTGAAAAACAAAACAACAACAGCAACAACAACAAAAAACCCTTTCACTGGGAAAAAAAAAAAAAAAAAACCTTAACAGAGACGATGAAAGGTTAGCCCAATATTCAAGTCAGTAAAAAGAAACAGGAGAAGATGGCTCAACAGTTAAAGGCACATACCTGCAAAGATGGCTGGTCAGGGTTCTATTCCCAGTGCCCACATAAAGCCAGACACAAAAAGTGTCTGGCCTTTCTCTGCCCAGGTATGCACACATATGCATGTGTGTGCACACACACACAAAGAAATTTTTTTAGAAAATACAGCCTCTTGCCGAGCGTGGTGGTGCACGCCTTTAATCCCAGCACTCAAGAGGCAGAGGTAGGAGGATCACGGTGAGTTCAAGGCCACCCTGAAATTACAAAGTTAATTCCAGGTCAACCTGGGCCAGAATGAGATCCAAAAAGCCAAAAAAAAAAAAAAAAAAAAAAAAAAAAAAAAAAAAAAAAAAGAAAATTCAGCCTCTTGCTTATATTAATCACAATAATCATACACAGCTCCCCAAGCTTGTGCCTGGGGGGGGGGAATGGAGGAAAAACATCAAAATCTCAGTCAATTACTATTGTTGGGAAATGTTTTTCTATCACTCTGTTTTTCTTTTCTTTTCTTTTTTTTTGGGGGGGAAGGGGTTGGTTTTTGAGGCAGGGTCTCACTCTAGCTCAGGCTGACCTAGAATTCACTATGTAACCTCAGAGTGGCCTCGAGCTCATGGTGATCCTCCTACCTCTGCCTCCTGAGGGCTGGGATTAAAGGCATGCATCACCACGCCCGGTTCTTCTTTTCTTTTCTTTCTTTCTTTTTTTTTTTTAATTTTTGTTTATTATTTGAGAGCAACAGAGAAAGAGGCAGAGAGAGAGAGAGGGGGGAGAGAGAGAGAGAGAGAGAATGGGTGCACCTGGGCCTCCAGCCATGCAAATGAACGCCAGATGCATGCACCACCTTGTGCATCTGGCTTATGTGGGGTATTAGGGAATCAAGCCATGAACTGGGATCCTTAGGCTTCACAGGCAAGCATTTAACCACTAAGCCTTATCTCCAGCCCTCGTTTTTTTTTTTGTTTGTTTGTTTGTTTGTTTGTTTGTTTGATTGGTTGGTTGGTTTTTCAAGGTAGGGTCTCACTCTAGCTCAGGCTGACCTGGAATTCACTCTGTAGTCTCAAGGTAGCCTTGAACTCACTGTGATCTTCCTACCTCTGCCTCCTGAGTGCTGGGATTAAAGGCGTGTGCCACCACATCCAGCTATTTTTTATTATGTATTAGAGATAGAAAGAGAATTAGGTGTAACTGGGCCTCTTGCCACTGCAAATGAATTCCAGATGCACGCACCACTTTGTGTATCTGGCTTTAAATGGGTACCAAACCCAGACCAGCAGGCTTTGCAAGCAAGTGCCTTTAACTGTGGAGCCATCTCCCCAGCCTTCAAATGTCATCTAATCTGCACTCAAGTGAGGTGCGGTGAATTAAGCTGAGCTCTGCCTGAAGAGCCAGCACCATGGTCAAGGACACACCTCTGTGACCACATAGCTCTGCATTCAGCTGAGAACTTTAGGGACTTTGACTTCCTGGAACTCCAGTGTCCTTATCTGTAAGCCAGGGTGTTCTCAGGGTTTCTGTGTGGATCTGGTGAGACTGAGTACAACGGGGCTGCTTGGAGCTGGCAAGAACATAGGATGTAAATTCGTCATACCTTGCAACTGCTGAAGAAGCAAAGCTCTCTGCAGCATGGAGCCATTGAGCAGGGAGGCCGAGGGGGTGCCCTGGAGATTCAGAAGCTGTTGCTGGGTTGACTGCTGGGGGAAGACTCTGTGTGATGGGAGGGGGTGTGAGAAGGTTATTGGGAAAGCCAGAGCCTCCATCCTCTGTAAGACCCCTCACCTGCTTTGTGTGGCCCCTGTATGACAGCTAAATATATTGCCTAGGGGGAGGAACTCAAACAAGGATGCCAGTGGGAGAAAGGACTGAAGTTGAGGTTCCAAGACTTGGGACTATCAGATTCGAGCGCCTGGAAACTCACCGATTGACAGGCATGGCCAATGAGACTTGTGGTGGGGATTGCTGGAGCAGTTGGTGGAGCTGCAGCAACTGCTGCTGTTGCAATTGTTGCTGCTGGAGCTGCTGCTGCTGCTGCAGCTGCTGTAATTGCTGCTGCTGTTGCTGGTTGAACATGGTGGCTGAGGGAAGAAAGGAGGTAAGGCCAAGGTAACAGTCCAGCTCCCCTCCCTTCCAAAGCCACCATCCCAGTCCACAACTACAAACACTGCTGCACAAGTACAGGCCCAACCCTGGCCCAGAGCATGCTGCATTCGCCCAGGTGTTTCCAGTCCTTCCGGGCCAGCTGCCAATCTTGCAAGAGGATCCAACCAAGCCCTGGCCCTTCAGATTCCAAACCTCGACCCCCTCTCTTCAGAGCTGACGATTTCATCCTTTCAATCCAAATACACCTCCCCCACCTCCACCTTCTGCCGTTCTCACTACTTATAACTTCCTGACACCAGCCCCTCCCCACTCACACCTTTTTTTTTTTTTTTTTTTTTTTTTTTTTTGGTCCTGCCACCTTTTCCCTAAGTTGTGTCAATAACATCGGCACCCGTCCCCAGCCTTTCACTTTCTTCCATGAATCCTGGAGGGGGGAAGACTTCCCTCCACTGTCATACACTCCCCCGCTCCACTGAGCCCTCCGTTTTTCCACTCGCTGCTTCCGCAGAAAGGCCAGACATTATGTATTAGACCCCCCCTTCCCCCAATGACCCCGCCTGCCCATGAAGCCTGCAGCCTCCATGCAAGTCGCCACTGACCCTACAGTCCACCTTCTCCCGGCCCACCCCACCTCACCTCCCTGTGTGTCTTTGGCCGCCGGCACCGCGCAGGCTGCTGCGGCACCTGCAAACAATCGTGTCTCCCCACCAACGTGGGCGGCGCGAAAGCCACGCGCGGACCTGGCGCCTGGGGCTCGCGGGCTCAGAGGCTCCCCGCAACCCGCCTGGGCCTGGACGCTTCCAAGGCCCGTCTGGGGGCCAGGCCGGCACAGCGCCATCTGGAGGAGCGGAGGCTCCAGCGCGGCTGCCCGAGACGCCGGAACTGCCCCGGGGGGACCTGTCTCGCAGCCCTGCTTATCCAGTGTTAGGGCAACTGTGGTTTCCTGGTAGTCGGAGACACTGGGCAGCGCGGAGTCTCTGTCCCGAGCCCCAGGACCGTCTGTTGTCCCGCAGGGGGCATGGCGGGGGGATTTCTAGGAAGATCTGTCTCCAACCGACCTCCCCGAGGCCACCGCTGCCCCGCGATCCAGAGCCCGCGCGGACTGGAGCCGGAGAGAGCGTGCAGATGCGCATTCTGTGACTGAGGTCCTCTAGAGGGCCGCCGAGCTCGCACAGCCCCACAGGAGTTTGCCCTAGAAGGGACTAATGGGAGCGAGTCGGTTTGGGGAAAAAAATTATATATATATTTGTTTTTTTCTATTATTTATTTGAGAGATAGAGAGAAAGAGGCAGATATATAGAAAGAATGGACATGCCAGGGCCTCCAGCCACTGCAAACGAACTCCAGACGCATGTGTCACCTTGTGCATCTGGCTTACATGGATTCTGGAGAGTCGAACCTGGGTTCTTAGGCGACGCAGGCAAGCGCCTTAACCGCTAAGCCATCTCTCCAGCAGGGGAAAAAAATTTATTAGGCTTGTCCCAGGAAGGATGAATTTTGTATGTACGTATTTATTTAAAAAAGGTTTTATTTAATTTATTTATTTATTTATTTATTTATTTATTTGAGACAGAGAGGGAGGGAGGGAGAAAGCGAGAATGGGCACGCCAGGGCCTCTAGCCACCGTAAACAAACTCCAGATGCATGTGCCACCCTGTGCGCTGGCTTACATGGGACCTGGAGAATCGAACCTGGGTCCTTAGGCTTTGCAGGCAAGTGCCTTAACAGCTAAACCATCTCTCCAGCCCCGCATGTATTTTTCAAGGTAGGGTATCACTGTAGCGCATGCTAACCTGGAACTCTGTAGTCCAGGCTGGCTTGGAACTCACAGCGATGCCCCTAATTTGCTGGGATTAAAGGCGTGCATCATCACACCCAACCATATAGATTTTTCTAAATGGCCCTCATTCTACCCCTAAAACGGCCCTGCCACCACGGACTCCCTAATCATCGCTCTGTCCCTCACCTTGGCACCCAAACAAGTCTTGGCTGTTTCTAGCATGAAACCATCTCCCGCCTGAGCAATCGGCTCGGGCCGCACGGTGGCGCTGGGACCGCAGACCCGGGATGCTGCAGTAGGCTAGCGTCCACCCATCACTGCAGTCAGGTGACAAGCGCTAGCCACAGACTCGCGACCATCTCTATCCAGGCCCATGGCGGCAGTAGTGTGCAACTCTACCTGGGCGTGTTGCGCAGGAGCTGGGACTTAAAGGACTAAAGTGGCTCCACTTGGTCCAAGCACAGGGTGTGGCGGAGGCCAGAGGAACGTTGGTGATGATGCATGGAAAGGCAGCTTGGGAACTCCGGGCTGAAGAAGGGGTTCATTCCTGAAGGGTATGGGGCTTTAGGGAAAGGTATGAAGCTCCAGAGTGATAAGATCGAATACGCGGATTAGTAGATGCACTTGGGCTCAGCATGGTAACATACGCCTGTAATCCCTGCACATGGGAGGCAGGATTAGGACTATCAAGAGTACAAGGCCAGCTTGTTCTACAGAGCAAGTTGCCGGGCATATAGTAAGATCTCATGTCAAAAAGAAAGGGGGCCGGGTATGCTGGTGCACGCCTTTAAACCCAGCACTTGGTAGGCAGAGACAGGAGGATCTCTGTGAGTTCGAGGCCAGCCTGAGACTATGTAATGACTTCTAGGTCAGCCTGGACTGGAGTAAGACCCTCCCTTGAAAAAGAAAAACAGGAAAAAGAAAGAAAGAAAGAAAGAAAGAAAGAAAGAAAGAAAGAAAGAAAGAAAGAAAGAAAGAAAGAAAGAAAGAAAGAAAAAAAAAAGGAAGGAAGGAAGGAAGGAAGGAAGGAAGGAAGGAAGGAAGGAGGGAGGGAGGGAGGGAAGGAAGGAAGGGAGGGAAGGAAGGGAGGGAGGAAAAGAAAGACGTTCACGCCTGAACAAGCTGAATGGTGCATGGAGCAGGGAGGGAGTTGGATGCCTGGTGTGCTCAGTCTGATTGGGGAGCCTGCCATTGGAAAAGTCCTGGGTTGAATCATGGCTCCTTGACTTCAGGCAACATAACCCTGAGGGACAGAAGAGTCTTCTCAACCCTTTTCTTTGTCAGTAAGATGAGTGAACTCTCCAGGGGTGAGGGTAAGGATGACATTACATAATGCTTAGCCCTGGCACTGGCACACAGTGAATTTAGCAAATTGCTAAAGTGAAAACACTAAAAATAATGCTGGTGCTGGTGAAGATGGGGAAGCCAGCGCCAGCTCACTACGTGTGTGCACCTTTCTGGAAAGCAATTTGCAAATGGTCTATTATAAGGCCCTCTTAGAACACTTTCAGTCCTTTGACCAGATAAGTCTATGCAGGAATATAGCCAAAGAATATGATCAGAAATGAGACAAAAGCCAGCAGATTTGTTCCTGGAAACATTATTTATCATAGCTGTCTAGAAAAGTCAACTTCAGGGAATGGCTACATAACTCATGGTGTCTGCCTTTTAAGGAATAGTAAGTACATGGCCATCAAAAATTAGGTTTTGTGAGCCGGGCGTGGTGGCACACACCTTTAATTCCAGCATTTGGGAGGCAGAGGTAGAAGGATCACCATGAGTTTGAGGTTATCCTGACAATACATAGTGAATTCCTGGTCAGCCTGGGCTAGAGTGAGACCCTACACAAAAAAAAAAGAAAAGAAAAAGAAAAGAAAAAAGAAAAGAAAAGAAAAAAGGAATGTGGGCTGGAAAGATGGCTCAATAGTTAAGGCACTTGCCTGCAAAGCTTAAGGACCCCAATTTGATTTCCCAGTATCCACATAAAGTCAAGTGCACAAACTGGCACATGTGTCTGGAGTTCATTTGCAGTGGCTAAAGGCCCTGGTGCACCCATTCTTTTTCTGTCTATCTGCTCACTCTCAAATAAATAAACAAATAAATAAATAAATGTTTTTAAGGTAGGGTTTCACTCTAGCTCAGGCTGACCTGGAATTCACTATGCAGTCTCAGAGTGGCCTTGACCTCACAGTGATCCTCCTACTTTTGTGTCCCTAGTGCTAGGATTAAAGGTGTGCACCACCATGACTGGTTCAAAAAAATTTTAATGCTTTACTTATTTATTTATTTATTTGTTTATTTGTTTATTTGAGAGAGAGAGAGAGAGGGAAAGAGGCAGATAGAGAGAGAAAGAATGAGAGTGCCAAGACCTGTAGCCACTTCAAAGGAACTGCAGATACATGTGCCACCTTGTGTATCTGGCTTACTGGGGAATTGAATCTGGGTCCTTAGGCTTTGTAGGCAAGAGCTTTAACCACTAAGCCTTCTTTCCAGCTCTTAAAAAATTTTTTTTTTGTTTGTTTTTTGAGGCAGGGTCTCATTTTAGCCAGGCAGGGTCTCATTTTAGCCCAGGCTGACCTGGAATTCACTCTGTAGTCTCAGGCTGGCCTTAAACTCATGGTGATCTTCCTACCTCTACCTCCTGAGTGTTGGGATTAAAGGCATGCGCCACCATGCCTGGGAAATTTTTTTTTTTAGTATTTTATTTTTATTTATTTATTTATGAGAGAGGGAGAGAATGGGCACACCAGGGCCTCTAGCCACTGTAAATGAACTCCAGATGCAAGTGCCGCCTTACGCATCTGGCTTTACATGGGTACTGGGGAATCAAGCCTGGGTCCTTAGGCTTTGCAGGCAAGTGCCTTAACCACTAGGCAATCTCTCCAGCTCTACTTTTTTTTTTTTTTTTAACTTATATTGTATTATATGTTGTAGTTGTGGAAAAGCTTAAATCTTTATCCTCATTTTTTTTCAACTTAATAGTGAAGTCAAGCTAGGTATGATGGTGTATGCCTATAATTACAGGATTCAGGAGGCAGAAGCAAAGCGCAGGTAACTATAAGTTAAAGGCCAGCTTGGTCTGCAAAGAGAGTTCCAGGCCAGGAGGCTGGAGTCATAGCTCAGGTTGTAGAGTACTTGTCCTGCATGCACAAAGCTCCAGTGCATTTCCCAGCACCACACTAACCGGGCATGGTGGTCCATACCTGTATTCTCAATACTGTGTTGGTGGTGACAAGAAGACTGGGAGTTCAAGGTCATCCCTGGCTACAAATTGAGATTGAAGCCAGCTTGGACTACATGAGATGCTATCTAAAACAGAGATGGGGGCTGGAGAGATGGCTTATCGGTCAAGGCGCTTGCCTGCAAAGCCAAAGGACCCAGGTTCAGTTTCCCTGGACCCATGTAAGCCAAATGCACAAGGGGGCACTTGGGTCTAGAGTTCATTTGCAGTGGCTAGAAGCCCTGGCACGCCCATTTTTTCCCTCTCTCTCCCCGCCTATTTCTGTATCTCTCTCTCAAATAAATTAAAAATTTTTTAAATAAAACAGAGATGGGGCGGGGGAGAAGGAGAAGGGGCAGTTGTTTGCTCCATGTCATACAGGGCTGTAGAAGTAAGACCCTCAAGAAAAAAAAAGTGAAACCCAATTCTTTCTAAGCTAATAAGAATATTTTAAAAGTTGAGGCTGGGGCTGGAGAGATGGAGCGGTTAAGGCTCCTATCTGCTAAGCCTAAGAAAGTCAGTTCCAATCTCCAGGTCCCATGTTTATAGCACAATGCAGTGATGCAAGGGCGCAATGCCGCACTTGCCCACAAGGGGGCGCATGCATCTGGAATTCGTTCCCAGCAGCTGAGAGGCTGCCGGCACGCCCATTCTCTATCCTCTCCCCCTCCTCTCTCTCTCTAAAATAAAAATAAATATTAAAAATAGATTTTAAAAAGTTGGGCTGGAAAGATTGCTTAGTGGTTAAGGCACTTATTGCAAAACCTGACAGCCCCAGTTCATTTACCAGGACCCACATAAAGCCAGATGCACAAGGTGGTGCACACATGCATCTGGAGTCCATTTGCAGTGGCGGGAGGCCTTGGTGCATTTTCTCTTTCCCTCATAAAAAAATATTTTTGAATATTTAAAAATAAAAACAAAATAATAACAATGAGATCAATATCTGATTACTGAAGCCTCACAATATCTTACAGTTTTGTTGATTTCTTCCCAAGTACTATACAGTTTCCTGGTTTTTGTTTTTTGTTTTGTTTTGTTTTTTGTTTTTCGAGGTAGGGTCTTACTCTAGCTCAGGCTGACCTGGAATTCACTATGTAGTCTCAGGGTGGCCTCAAACTCACGGCAATCCTCCTACCTCTGCCTCCTGAGGGCTGGGATTAAAGGCGTGCGCCACCACACCCGGCTGTTTTTTTGTTTTTTGACGTAGGGTCTGGAGCACACTCTGTAGGCCCAGGTTGGCCTCAAAATCTTGGCGATCCTCCTATCTCTGCCTCCCAAGTGCTGAGATCAAATGCGTGCACCACCATGCCCGGCCCACCTCTGCAGTCTCTATAGTGGCTTTTTCCACTATTTTCCCAGTACACTTTCTAAGTGGCTATCGATTATGGCATCTTTATTTTATTTTTAATTAATTTATTTAACAGAGAAAAAGAGAGAGAGAGAGAATGGGCACGCCAGGGCCTCCAGCCACTGCCAATGAACTCCAAACACATGCGTCACCTTGTGCATCTGTCTAATGTGGGTCCTGGGGAATCGAACCTGGGTCCTTTGTCTTTGCAGGCAAACGCCTTAACCGCCAAGTCATCCCTCCAACCCTGGCATCTTTATTTTGTAGCCTCTTCCTCTTCACCTTACATTACTTCTGTCCTCAGTGGTACCATGTGCACCTTGGTGACAAAAAAAGAATTGTCTCCATGTCCTTGGGAGCTGGCTCATCCCTGCATATCAGAGTTGCATGGTAAAGCTCCCTTAAATGAATGAATGAATGAGCTTCCCTCCTTTATATCTACATCCATCCACTACAGAGGAGGGTCCCAGCCACCCACTCACCACAGCACACCAACACAGACCGCAAGGTGGGCCCCACCACCAGACACTACAGCTCAGAATTCCCAGGAACAAGCAGTGCTCAGCAGCAGCTCCAAATCAGGCAAGAGGCAGAGAAAAATGTAGACCATATGCTTATCACATGGCCTCTCCAGTGGCTGTCGCCCACCTGTGCCTCTTCCCATAAATAAACGGGTGAGACAGACAGGGGAGAGGGATGGGAACAACCAGAATGGGCACAGCCTGTTTGCCATCTCTATCTGTGGGACAGGTTCTCTTCTGACTTGGGGACTTATTTGATCATCTTTGTTGGACCTGTTTGCTAAGAAGTGACTGCAGAGTGTCCAGCATTAAATGAGACATCTCTATCTGGGAGGCAGGGTAGGAGGATTGCAAGGCAGGTTCTCTTCTGACAATTCCAGGACTTATTTGAAAACAAACATCTTTATTGGACAGAAGTGACTTATAATAGGGTTGGAGAGAGCCCCCATTTGTCTGCAAAGCCTCCACCCTCACCCTCCAGATGCTGCCTTCAGCAATGATGACCACTCCCTCTGACTCAAAAAATCACCAAATCTTTTAAAAAAAGTGCTAATAGGAGTGACAATGCAAAATAGATGAGTGTCCAGCAGTGGAGGGGATAAGTGAGAGGGGAGGGTGGTAAGGGTGGTGAGAGGAGATAATGATAATAGTACATTATCTATATTTATGGAAGTTGTCAATAAAAAACAAATACATGCCAGGCATGGTGGTACATGCCTTTAATACCAGCACTTGGGAGGCAGAGGTAGGAGGATCGTCATGAGTTCAAGGCCACCCTGAGACTACATAGTGAATTCCTAGCCAGCCTGGGCCAGAGTAAGACCCTACACCCCCCGCCCCTCCCCCCAAAAAAGAAAAAAAGAAAACAAATACTCTTCTACAGATGAAAAAAACTGAGGCTCTAAGAGGTGAAGTACCTTGCTCCAGGGAATGAAGTCAGAAAATAGTGGAGTGTGAACACCAGAGCTTGGGCTTCACCCCCGGCCAGGGCACAATTAACACCATGAGTCCCTGTCCTCTCCCAGGCTCATGGACAGTATTTCTTCACAGGATTGAAGCAGGGTGAGCAGAGACACCTGGATCACCAGCTCCCCTAAACCTCTGGGAAACCTTGGTGCCCAGCCTCCAGCTTGTACATTCAAGCCTAGGCCAGGGCCTTCCTCAGCAGAGACACTGCCCCAGGGCCCTTGTTCCTCTTACCTCATCTGCCAAGCTTGTCTTTCACCCCTGTGAATCCCTATTGTCTGGCAGGAGGAGACTTGGGTATTGTTAAACTTTTCATTCCCCTATGTCTTGTATTGATTCTGGCACCAAGTAGCCACTGATCCTTACCTGTTGAAGAAAAGACAGTAGTGAATGATTGAGTGGCTAAATTCAAAGGTCAGCCTTAGACATATATGAGAGGGCCATGGTTCTGATTAGCTGGCACATTTTTTATTGTTTGGTTTTTCGAGATAGGGTCTCACTCTAGCCCAGGCTGACCTGGAATTCACTATGTAGTCTCAGGGTGTCCTCAAACTCATGGTGATCCTCCCACCTCTGCCTCCCAAATGCTGGGAGCTGGGATTAGAGGCATGTGCCACAACGTCCAGCATAGCTGGCACTTTTTATTTTGCTTGTGTGTGTGTGTGTGTACATGATATGGTGTGGTGTGTGCTGCATGCATGCATGTGTCCTTCTGACGCTGTACACTTACCTGCAGCAGGACAGCATTCACCTACAGTGGCCTGCACAGAATGTCAGGTGTCCCGCTATATCGCTCTTTCTTCCGCTGGGGCTTGTTTTGGGCTGGAGTCTCTTTACTGATTCCAGAGCTTGCAGGGCTCTGATAATTCTCAGGACTCTGCTCCCATTTGGGATTAGGGTTACAGGTGCACATGGCCACACCTAACTGTTTACAGGAGATCTGGAGAGAACTTAGAACCCATCAGGAAGCTGGTCATCTCTCAGCCCTCCCATCAGGCATTTGCTATGTCCATGTTAGTCTTCACAAGATATTAGTGTGTGGTTTTTGTTTTTGTTTTTGTTTTTTTTTTTGGTTTTTCCGCTGAGTCATCTCTCCAGCCCTAACTGGCACTTTTTGGGCATTTGCTATGTCCATGTTAGAAACTTTATCACAAGATATTAGTGTGTGGTTTTGCATGTATTAAAAATACATAGATTTGTGCCAGGCATGGTGGAGCACACTTTTAATATCAGCACTTGGAAGGCAGAGATAGGAGGATGACTATGAGTTCGAGGCCACCCTGAGAATACAGAGTGAATTCCAGGTCAACCTGGTCTTGAGTGAGACACTACCTCAAGAAAACAAACAACAAAAAATACATAGATTTGGGCTGGAGAGATGGCTTAGCAGTTAAGGTGCTTGCCTGAGAAACCTAAGGACCCAGGTTCAATTACCCAGTACCCACATAAGCCAGATGCCCAAGGTGGCACATGTGCCTGGAGTTAATTTGTAGTGGCTGGAGGCTCTGACACACCTATTGTCTCTCCTTCTCTCTGCCTCTCTCTCTCAAATAAATGAGTCAAAACATTTTTTTGTGGGCTGGAGAGATGGCTTAGTGGTTAAGGCGTTTGCCTGCAAAGCCAAAGGATCTTGGCTCACTTCTCAAGGACTCACGTAAGCCAGATGCACAAGGGGACACATGTATCTGGAGTTTATTTGCAGTGGCTGGAGGCCCTGGTGTGCCCATTCTCTCTCTCTCTCTTCTCTCTCTCTCAAATAACTAACTAAATAAAATATATTTAAAACCATTTTTAAAAGCAGATAGATTTGGGCTGGAGAGTTGGATTAGCGGTTAAGGCACTTGCCTGCAAAGCCTAAGGACCCAAGTTTGACACCCTAGAACCCACATAAGCCAGACACACAAGGTGACTCATGTGCACGTCACACATGCGCACAAGGTGGTACACATGTCTGGAGTTTGATTGTGGTGGCTATAGGCCCTGGCATGCCAATTTTCTATCTCTCACTCTCTCTTAAAATAAAATAATTTTTTAAAAAATACACAGATTGGACTTAATGATATGAGTCATACTGACCTCTGTCTATAACTTGCTTCCTTTATTTCTTGGCTTTGTGACCTTGAACATGTACCTCACTGGCCTCTCTGTGTCTCTGCTTCCTCATCTGCTACTAAAAGTTCTGTGGGGTGGAAGGAAGGACAGATGGCAGGAGACAGTAACCAGGCAGGGAGGAGGCTCTCAATGAATGGTCCTGTTACTAATTCGCCACCTTGATAATTCAACTTCTGAGAAGGGTCTCAGTGCTCAAAGGAGAGAGTCAAAGAAATGTGGAGGACTCTTGCTTAATTCACTGGCTTGCAGGGCGCTTAGCTTCTCTGAGTCTGAGGAGAAGGGGACCTTTGCAGTGGCTTTCCTTCAGCTCCTACCAATCTCTGTGCCTCTCCAACTTCTGTGTGCATGGCAATCTCCTGGAGGTTTGCGTTTTTTTTCAATTCAAATTTGGGGTGGAGAGATGGCTCAGTGGTTAAGGCACTTGCCTACAAAAGCTTAATGACTTGGGTTGGATTCCCCAGTACCCAAGTAAAGCCAGATGCATAAAGTGGCACATACATCTGGAGTTAGTTTGCAGCTGCTGGAGACCCTGGCATGTCCATTTTCTCATTCTTTTTTTTTAATTGTTTTTATTATTTTATTTATTTTTGGAGAGAGACACAGAGAGAGACAGACAGAGAGGGAGAGGGAGACAGATAGAGATGGGCACGCCAGCAGTCTCTCAGCTGCTGTGAACCAAATCCAGATGCGTGCGCCCCCTTGTGGGTAAGTGCGGCATAGCACCCTTGCATCACTTTTGCATCTGGCTAAATGTGGGACCTGGAGATTGGAACCGCTGGAGATTGGAACCAGCGTTCTTAGGCTTAGGAGGCAGGCGCCTTAACGGCTAAGCCATCTCTCCAGCACCCATTCTCTCATTCTTTCTCTGTGTGTCTCTTCTATTTCTCTGCTTACAAATAATTTTTTAAAATATATTTTATTTATTTACAGAGAAAAACCAGGCATTGTGGCACACACCTTTAATCCCACCACTCGAGAGACAGAGGTAGGAGGATTGCTGTGAGTTAGAGGCCACCTTAAGACTACATAGTTAATTCCAGATCAGCCTGGACCAGAGTGAAACCCTACCTCAAAAAACCAAAAAAAAAAAAAAAAAAAAAAGTTGAGCATGGTGGCGCATGCCTTTAATCTCAGCACTTGGGAGGCAGAGGTAGGAGGATCACCGTGAGTTCAAGGCCACCTTGAGACTACATAGTTAATTCCAGGTCAGCCTGGGCTAGAGTAAGACCCTACCTCGAAAAAAAAAAAAAAAAAAAAGACAGAGAAAGAGGAAGAGAGGGAGAGAGAGAGAGAGAGAGAGAGAGAGAGAGAGAGGGAGGGAGGGGGAGGGAGGGAGAGAATGGGCATGCCAGGGCCTCTAGCCACTGCAAACTCCAGACATATGCACCACCTTGTACATCTGGCTTTCATGGGCCCTGGGGAATTGAACCTGGGTCCTTGGGTTTCACAGGCAAATGCCTTAACCACTAAGCCATCTTTCCAGCCCCAAAATATTTTTAAATATATTTATTTATTTATTTATTTATTTATTTATTTATTTATTTATTTGACAGAGAGAGAGAGAGAGAGAATGAGTGCGCTGGGGGCCTCCAGCCTCTGCAAACAAACTCCAGACACGTGCACCCCCTTGTGCATCTGGCTAACATGGGTCCTGGGGAATTGAACCTAGGTTCTTTGGCTTTGCAGCCAAGCACCTTAACCGCTAAGCCATCCCTCCAACCCCCCCCCAGATATTTTTAATATTTAATTTTTATTTATTTGAGAGAGAGAGAGAACGAGGCAGATAGAGAATGGGCATGCCAGGGCCTCCAGCCACTGCAAATGAACTCTAGATGCATGTGCCACCTTATGCATCTGGTGTGTGGGTATTGGGGAATCAAAACTTGGGTCTTTAGCTTCGTAACTGCTAAGCCATATGTCCAAATATTTTTGGGTGGTACATGCCTGTGATCCCAGCACTTGGGTGACAGAGGTAGGAGGATAGCCATGAGTTGGAGGTCATTCTGAGACTACATAGTGAATTGCAGGTCAGTTTGGGCTACAGTGAAACTGTACTTCAAAAAAAAAAAAAAACAAAAAAAAATTAAATTAAATAAAAATGCAAATTTGATACAGCAGATCTTGGGTGAGTACTGGAAATCTGCATTTCCAATCACCTCTCTATCAGTTCCCAGCTGTGGGTCTGGGTCATGAATACAACATTACAGGAAATGTAGCATGATCCCATTTCTGTAAAGATAAAATAGAAATAAATAGAATAAAATAGAATAAACCCCAAGTTGTAGATGGTGTTAGCTGAAACTTTCAAGTATTTCCTTTATGTGTATGTGTGTGTATAATCTTTTAATTTATATTTGCAAGGAGGGAGAAAGAGAATGGGTATGCCAGGGTCTCCAGCCACTGCAAATGAACTCCAGATCCATGTACCACTCTGCATCTGGCTTTATGAGGTTATTGGCAAATCCAACCTGGGTCCTTAGGTTTTGCAGGCAAGTGCCTTAACTGCTGGACCATCTCTCCAGCACCCAAGTCTTTTTTTTTAAATTATTTATTTGTGCACATACATACACACCAGGTTCTCTTGCCAGTGCAAATTAATTCCATCTGACTTTATGCGGGTGGCTGTGGACTTGAACCTAGGTCATCAGGTTTTGTAAGCAAGTGCCTTTAACTAATGTACAATCTCCTCAAGTTCTTGTGATGAGATTGGGCATGTTCAGGATGGCATAGCCACAGACAAGTCCTTCTGTAAAGTTTGATTTTTTTTTCTTTTGGTTTTTTCCCTTGAACTCATGGCAATCCTTTTACCTCTGCCTCCCAAGTGCTGGGAGTAAAGGCATGTGCCACAATGCCCAGCCTAAAGTTTGATTTTTTTTTGTTTGTTTTTTGAGGTAGGGTCTCACTCTAGTTCAGGCTGACCTGGAGTTTACTCTGTATTCTCAGGGTAGCCTTGAACTCATGGCAATCCTCCTACGTCTGTCTCCTGAGTGCTGGGATTAAAGGCGTGTAGATATTTTAAAAGTATTTTATTTTTATTTATTCATTTGAAGGAGAGAGAGAGAGGCAGATAGAGAGAATGGATGCACCAGGTGCAAACAAACTCAGATGCATCCACCACCTTGCTGATTGGAGTTCTTTAACCATCTCTCCAGCACCCAAGTGTGCACATACATACACACAGGTTCCTTGCCAGTGCAAATGAATTCCAAGTCTGACTTTATGGTGGCTGTGGACTTGAACCTAGGTCATCAGGTTTTGTAAGCAAGTGCCTTTAACTAATGTACAAGTAAGTACTTGTGATGAGATTGGGCATGTTCAGGATGGCATAGCCACAGACAAGTCCTTCTGTAAAGTTTGATTTTTTTTTTCTTTTTGTTTTTTCCCTTGAACTCATGGCAATCCTTTTACCTCTGCCTCCCAAGTTCTGGGAGTAAAGGCATGTGCCACAATGCCCAGCCTAAAGTTTGATTTTTTTTTGTTTGTTTTTTGAGGTAGGGTCTCACTCTAGTTCAGGCTGACCTGGAGTTCACTCTGTATTCTCAGGGTAGCCTTGAACTCATGGCAATCCTCCTACGTCTGTCTCCTGAGTGCTGGGATTAAAGACGTGCGCCACCACACCCAGCTAAGTTTGATTTTTTAAAAAGTATTTTATTTTTATTTATTCATTTGAAGGAGAGAGAGAGAGGCAGATAGAGAGAGAATGGATGCACCAGGGCCGGCAGCCACTGCAAACAAACTCCAGATGCATCCACCACCTTGTGCATCTGGTCTACACGGGTCCTGGAGAATCGAACCTAGATCCTTTGGCTTTGCAGACAAGTGCCTTAACTGCTAAGTTATCTCTCCAGCCCAAGTTTGATTTTTTAAAAAATATTTTATTATTTTTTATTTATTTGAGAGAGAGGCAGACAGAGAGAGAGTGTGTGTTGGATGTGCCAGGGTATCTAGCCACTGCAAACGAACTCCAGATGAAAGTGCCACCTTGTGAATCTGGCTTATGTGGATCCTGGGGAACTGAAGCTGGTTCCTTTGGCTTAGCAGGCAAGCACCTTAATCGCTAAGCTATCTCTCCAGCCCCCAAGCCTGATTTTTATACTACTTTCATTATTGTAATTATCGAAATTGAAATTATTATATTAAAAAGAGGAAGTAGGAAGTTGGGTGTGGTAGCACACACCTTTAATCCCAGCACTCAGGAGGCTGAGGTAAAATGATAGCTCTGACAGGTTTGAGGTAAGGGCTAGAGTAAGACCCTACCTTGAAAATAAATAAATAATAAAAAAGGAGAAAAATAGAGCCTAGGGAGATGGTTTTGTGGTTAAAGGTGATTGCTTACAAAACCTGACAGCCAGGGTTCAGTTCTCCAGTATCCATATAAAGCCAGACACACAAAGTGCACATGTCTAGAATTTGTTTTCAGTAACAAGAGGCCCTGGTGTGCCTATTCTATTCTCTGCTCCCTTTCTCTCTCTCTCTCTCTCTCTCTTTTTTTTTTTTTTTTTTTTTTTTTGAGATAGAGTCTCACTCTGGTCCAGGCTGACCTGGAATTCACTATGTAGTCTCAGAGTGGCCTCGAACTCACAGCTATCCTCCTACCTCTGCCTCCTGAGTGCTGGAATTAAAGGAGAGCACCACCATAACCGACTCTCCTCTCTATCATAAATAAAAATATTTAAACAATAAAATAAAAAGAGAAAAACACTAAAAGGCCAGTCGCAGTCTCACAATGGTACCCCTCCAGGCAGACATTTGCAAACTGTCCCTTCCTGCCCAAATGTAACAGTGCTACTTATTGTGCCTCATATCTTTGCTCTCTCTGGCCTTCAGAGCATCTTAATAGGCTAGCCAAGAACAGCTTCTCCATATGAGAAACATGGGGGGCTGATGCTCCAACTGCCTTAATGGCTGGCATGATTGTTAACGAGGGTCTCTGAGCACCAGGTCTGGGCTAGACCCTAAACAGGCATTCTGATCTATCATGATACCCATTATCCAGTTTAGATTACTGAGATAACTCAGAGACATCTCCTACAACTATGTAAGACCCAAACCAGGGCCCTATCCTATGCCCTAGCACTACCAGGATCTGCTGGTTCCCCTCTGACAGCCTGGAAAATTCCTCTGCACATCAACTACTGCCTCACCGCTCTAACGTCACCTCACCAGACAGCTCCCTGACAACTCCATACACAGTAGCAACACTACCCCTCCCTGCCCCTCTGCTCATCATGATAGAATCTTATTTATTGGCTTATTTGCATATCCAATTTTCTGCTAGACTATAAACCACTCAAAAATAAGGACTTTGGGCTAGGGAGATGGCTCAGCAGCGAAAGACACTGTTTGCAAAGCCTATAGTCCCAGGTTTAATTCTCCAGCACCTGTGCAAAGCAGGATGTACAAAGTGACACATACATCTGGAGTTCATTTGCAGCCACAAGAGGCCCATCCGTTTCCCCCTCTCACACACAAACACAAATCAATACTTTTGTTGTTGTTGTTGGAGGTAGGGAGTCTTGCTCTAGCTCAGGCTAACCTGGAATTCACTATGTAGTCTCAGACTGGCCTTGAACTCATGGCAATCCTTTTACCTCTGCCTCCCAAATGCTGGGATTAAAGGCATGTGCTACCATGCTAGGCTCACTTTTTTTTGTTTGTTTGTTTTTGTTTTAATTTTTTTTCATTTTTTTTTTTTTGGAGAGAGACAGAGCGAGAGAGAGAGAGAAAGAGGGGAAGACAGAGATGGGCACGCCAGCAGTGTCTCAGCTGCTGAGAGCGAAATCCAGATGTGTGCGTCCCCTTGTGGTCAAGTGCGGCATTGCGCCCTTGCGTCACTTTGCATCTGGCTAAACGTGGGACCTGGAGATTGGAAGCGCTGGAGATTGGAACCAGCGTTCTTAGGCTTAGGAGGCAGGTGCCTTAACCCCTAAGCCATCTCTCCAGCCCTTTTTTTGGTTTTTTGAGGTAGGGTCTTGGTCTAGCCCAGGCTGACCTGGAATTCACTCTCAGGTTGGCCTCGGATTCACAGCAATCCTCTTACCTCTGCCCACTGAGTGCTGGGGCTAAAGGTATGTGCCACCAAGCCTGGCACTTTTTTTTTTAAGTAAGGATAAGCTGAGCATGGTGGTACATACCTTTAAATCCCAGCAGTGGGAGGCAGAGGTAGGAGGATCCCCATGAGTTCGAGGCCATCCTGAGACTACATAATGAATTCCAGGTCAGCCTGGGTTACAGCGAGACCCTACCTCAAAAACCCAAAAATATAAAAAAGATATATAAAGACTTTGCCATTCTTTTTTTAATATTTTGTTTTTATTTATTTGAGAGAGAGAGAGAAAGGCAGAGAAGAGAGGGAGAATGTGCATGCCAGGGCTTCCAGCCACACAATTGAACTCCAGATGCATGTTCAACCTTGTACATCTGGCTTACGTGGGTCCTGGGGAATTGAACCTAGGTCCTTTGCCTTACAGGCAAGCGCCTTGACTGCTAAGCCATCTCTCCAGACCATGCCATTCTTTAAAAAATATTTATTTGCAGAGAGAGAGAGAAAGGGAGGGAGGGAGGGGGGGAGAGAGAAAATGGGTGTGCCAGGCCCTCTTTCTGTCACCAGCAAACTCCAGTCACACGAGTGACTTTGTGCATCTAGTTTTAAGTGAGTACTGGGGAACTGAATCCTGGCCAGGAGGCTTTGCAAGCAAGGTGGTCTCTGACCACTGAGCTGTCTCCTCAACCAACTTTACCATTTGTTCTTTTTGTTTGTTTGTTTGTTTTTTATTTTTTGAGGTAGGATCTCACTCTAGCCCAGGCTGACCTGGAATTCACTATGTAGTCTCAGTGTGGTCTTGAACTCATGGCAATCTACCTGCCTCTCTGCCTCCTAAGTGCTGGGATTAAAGGCGTGCACCACCGTGCCTGGCTTTTACCATTCTTTTCACTGCTTTGTCTTCTAGAGTTCAGCACAGTATTGGTCCAGGTACCATGTAGTCAATGGATGAAAAATTAAGTCTCTAACTCCCAAGATATTACTCTGGCCCCCTAACACTGTTCTCAACACAAGAAAATGATCTGCTGACCCCCTAAATATCATGGAATAGGCTGGACTCCTGTTTTGGCCTCCTTGTGAAGATTCCTAATTAGGTTCTGTAAGTACAAAGGCAAATGTCTGGGCATGGGGCTCCACAGTCTTTCTGTGTGAAAGAGATAAGAAGAGTAGGGTTGGAGAAGTCTTGGATTTGAATCCCTTAATTTACCACCGTACTAATATGTGTACAGATTGGCACTCTCTAGGACAGGAACTTCCAACTCTTCCAAGAAGGACTTTCCAAGTGTCAGAGCCTTTACACTCGTTTTTTTTTTTTTTCCTTTTATTCTTCCCAGCTTGCTGTTTCCCTGATCTGCCTGTGACTGGCTCCTTTCTTATCATTAGTTATCTTCTCAAAGGTCACTTCCTCAGAGAACTTCTCACTTCTCCCAGGCTAATGTGGACTTTCCCCATCTACAGATATCTCTCTTCACATTCCCTGTTTATTTCCTCCATTGCTGCTGTTATAGATGACTTTTGCTTTCAGTATTTCATTCTTCTGCCTACTCAAATACTGTCTTTCCCATCACCTGCATGTAAGACCTTTGATGGTGAAAACCCCGTCTGGCTTGATCAGTGCTGTATGTGCAGGGCTAGGATGGGCTCTGGCTTATCATGAATGCTCAGTATTTGCAAAGTTAATTTTTCATCTTTCTCCTAGAAACAGAGAAACCGAGGTCCAAAGACAGGAAGGAACATTCTGGAAGTTAGTGTTAGAATCTAGAACAGAGGGGCAGCGAGGTCAAGTGGAACTCTGTGTCATCTGGGTCAGCCGACTGAGACCTTCCGGGTGCCTGATATTTCCTCTAGGCCTCAGTTTCCCCGCCTGCAAACTGGAGTGAGGAAACTAGGACCATGGTACAAGAACTCATAGTTAAGGGTTGACATGCCTCCCATTGCCAGAAATTATATCTTCGTTTGCAGATCCGCGCCCCCAAAGACTTTGGTAAAGCGCCCCCTCCCCACGAAAGCCGCAGAAGCAGAAAACTACAACTCCCATGGCACCCCGCCAGGCGCCTGCGCACGGCGTCCAGTCCGCAGGTTCGCGTGTGCCCCCTACAGGCATCTCGGCGCAGCGCTCCGTTCGGATCCCCGAGGGGAGGCGGGGTGGGGGGGGGAGACGGGGACCCACGGCGCACGCAGTCGGGGCGCGCGGCTGCAGCGGCTTGAGCCAGAGCCGGAGCGGGAGCGGGCGGCCGGATCGCAGCCCTCCGGGCCCGCCGCAACCATGGGCAACCGCGGTATGGAAGATCTCATCCCGCTGGTCAACCGGCTGCAGGACGCCTTCTCCGCCATCGGCCAGAACGCGGACCTCGACTTGCCGCAGATAGCCGTGGTGGGCGGCCAGAGCGCCGGCAAGAGCTCGGTGCTCGAGAATTTCGTAGGCAGGTAGGAGCAGCGCGCGACCCCCCCCCCCAACACATCCTCCTCCCGAGCGCAGACACCCCCACACAGACCCCAGGTCCCCGCCCCGGGCTCCGACGGCGCCGCGACCTGCCTGCCACCCACAGGCGCTGCGCTGGCGGACGGCGCGCCCCCCAGCCCGTCTCCTCCACCGCGGGAGTCCCTGCGGACGGAGGCGCCCTCGGCCGGTCTGCGGACGGTGTCAAGCCACCCACCACGGACTCATGTCCCCCTCCTCCACCGCGTCCTTCAGGGAAGACAGCGCTCTGCAAGGGGCAAGGGGGAGGGGGTGACCTGGCAAAGGGCTGCCCCTCGCCCCGATCTAGGCACCGAGGGCTCCCGCATTACTCAGCGCTTCCCTTCGGCTCGGCGAGTCCCTCGGAACGGGCAGCACCCCGGGGGACAGCGTCCCCCTTCCCACCCTATGGAACGCAGTCCCAGCCTCCCATGGGAATTGCTGGTCGTGACAAGGGACAGACTCATGCCCCATCACCACCAAGTCCCTAAAAAAGGACATAGCCCCATGGGCATCGGGGACCGGGCACAGCCTCCCCCCCCTTCACTCGCACACGCACACACACACGCGCGCGCGCGCACACACACACACACCTCTGCGGCTCCCGCCGCCATCCGTGCGCAGCGCGGCGGAGGGGGTGGCGCGGGCTGCGGGGTGAGGAAGGGAAGGGGGAGGAGAAGCCGCTTTCTGATCCTTTCGAGCAGCCGGCCCCTGGCCTCATCGCCCCCCTGGATGGGGGTGGGGGTGCCTGTCACTGTCACTGTCTCTTCCCCCCACACAAACCCCCCTTGGTCTGGCTGAGGGATTGTAATGGAAGGGAGAAGGCAGGCTGAGGGCAGAGATGACTAAGACGGGGAGAGGCAGGATGGCGGGGAGGGGGGAGCCATTTGCAGAACCTAATCCCCCTCCCGCCTCTGATCCCACAAGGCGCTGGGAGGACCAGGTGGCAGAGTGGGGGACAGGCGCAGAGACAAAGGGTCTTGAGGCTTGTGGGGTGGGCAAGCAGGGTCGTGACCTCTAGGCTCCCCCAATGAACAAGGGGAGACTTTGGTGGCTGATCTTGGCGCTGAAAAGGAATAGGAACAGAATGGGGGTGGGTGGGGTGTTGCTGAGCAGACTCAGGAAGGACACCAGAGAGTTGATACTGACCTCTGACCTGCATGATTTCCCTCCCTCACCTCTCTAGAAATCTTTACTTTCTGGCAATGACCTTCATGGCTAAGGAAATGACTATCCTGAGAGAGAGGGACACAGGATCCTCTCCCCCTAAAGGGACAGCAGTTTTGTAAGGTGACATCCTGGGTCCCAGCCAGGTTCACCTAGAAAACCTGAGGCAAGTCCCTAGTCTTTGCTGAGCCTCAGTTTCCCCATCTCTAATATGGATGGTTGGATTGAATGGTTGTTCTTGTCCCTTGAATATCTTGGGAAGCCCACTGCCAGCGACCATAGAGGGAGGGAGAGGGGCGGACCTGAGCAAAGCCATGTTTCTGTGGGATATAGGAAAGCCACCATGGGGGGCGGCTATGCCCATCTGGTTAGCAGAGGGAGAGAGGTGGCTGTCTCTGGATCACATGACCCCAGAGCCGCAGAGACATAGGCAAGAGATGCACAGATGGGTCCCTTCCCCAAAGTCATTGCTGGGGCGGGGGGGGGGCACCCTGGAGACAGTGGCATGCAAGGATGCCCAGCACTTTACATTGTGAAAACCAAATTCCTACCTTTTACCTCCTGAATGTTTCCTAAACTGCACTGAGCCAGGCTGTGTTCTGTGGTCAGACTGGGGGTCTTCATGGAGTCATGTGCCCCATGCAGTCTGTGAGGCAGACACAATGAGCCCATTATGCAGATAGGGAAACTGAGGCCCCACACATTACTTAGACGCCTTGTCCAAGGTCATACATGGTGAAAGGAGGGGACTTGTCAGACTCCATAGTCTCAGTTCCTGGACTTGACCTTGTGTTGGCTCTGGAGAAAGGCTGGTATGTGGACCTCTGCTTTCCCTGTCTGTGGGATGGGGATTCTGATAGCACATCTGGCCCCTCCTACGAAGGTTCAAAAGCTCTTCAGTAAACCCATGGAAGGGAAGTGTTTAGAGTCCATTAAGGCTGGAAGTCTGCTCATGGCACTCCTGCCCACTTGGAGTGCAGCAAGCCAGCCCAGTTCATGGCAGAAACCCATGGCTATTTGTTTTGTTGAGTGGCAGAGCAAGATGTGAACTCTGCCCTCTGCACCCTGATGCCCTTGACCATGGCCTCTACAGAAAAATATGGAAGCCGGGTGTGGTGGTGCACGCCTTTAATCCCAGCACTCGGGAGGTGGAGGTAGGAGGATTGCTGTGAGTTCAAGGCCACCCTGAGACTACATAGTGAATTCCAGGTCAGCCTGGGGTAGAATGAGACCCTATCTTGAAAAACCAAAAAAAAAAAAAAAAAAAAAAAAAGAATATGGAGCGTGTTCAGATGCAGGTCCCAAGCAAAGGAAGATGTCCTCTCCCAATGTGGAGGAGTGGGCAGGAGGCACTGTTGATCCTGTGGAAGCTTGTGAGGAAGCCTTGGCAGGGCCATAATCAGAGAGACACAGGCTGAGCTGGGCCTTTCCAGTCAACTCTGCTTGTTCCCTCATGGGCACCCAACCTTTTCAACTTGGTCTCCCCCCAGGACCGTGAGCTTGGTAACAGCGGCTCTGCCTCCCGAGGCTTCCCAGGAGCCAACACCCCACGGAGAGGAAGTGGAAAATTCACCAGAGGAAGCAGGCCAATCCAGGCCAGCCTGGCTCCTAGGCACTCAGGAGGACCCTGCTTCAGTTCTGTGATGGAGGTGGCCAGTAGCTGCCCAGGACCCTGATAAGACTTGACTGGGTCTATGTTATTTCTTCACTCTGTTTTAAGAAGGGGAAACTGAGGCCAGCTCATTCAGTCAGTCATGTACCAGGCATTCGTGGAGAGTCCGCAGTGAGTCACAATAGGGCCCTTCATTCCCAAGGGAGAGAGTAAGACAACAGAGGATGTGGTCAGGGAGCAGGTAGGGCAGCTTTTTGCAGAAAAGATCTTAGGAGCCGGGTGTGATGGTACACACCTTTGATCCCAGCAGTTGGGAGGCAGAGGGAGGAGGATCGCTGTGAGTTCGAGGCCACCCTGAGACTAATTCCATGTCAGCCTGGGCTAGAGTGAAACCCTACCTCCAAAAACCAAAAAAAAAAAAAAATTTAGGAAAAGGTGGCGCTAAGAAAGAGAACAAACCAAGCCATGACAAGCCATGTGAGGAACTTCCCCAGTGAGGAACTGGGGAAGGAGAATCCCAGACAAGGAAGCAGTATGCACAAACACCCTGTGGCAGAAAAGAATTTGGTGTGGTTTGAAATACAAACATGTGCCACAGTGGCTAGTTTCTGCCTAGTAGGAGAGATGGGACCAGAGAGGTAGTCGGGGGCTGGATGTGTGAGGCTTTACACCATGGTGAGGAGCTTCGGGTTTATTTTCGTTTTTTTAATTTTTTTTTATTTATTTAGCCAAATGTGGTAGTGCACACCTTTAATCCCAGCACTCCAGAGGCAGAGATAGGAGGATCACCATGAGTTCAAGGCAACCCTGAGACTACATAGTGAATTCCACATCAGCCTGAGCTAGAGTGAGGCCTTACCCTGAAAAATACAAATAATAATAATAATAATAATAATAATACACACACACACACATATGGAGAGGGAGGGGAGGGGCAAGAAGGGAGGGAGAATGACAATGGGTGCTTCAAGGCTGTCAAAAATGAACTCCAGCTGCATGAGTCACTTTGTGCATCTGGCTTTACATAGATACTGGGGAATAGAACCCAGGCCATCAAGCTTTGCAAGCAAATGCCTTTAAGCACTGAGCCATCTCTCCAGCGCTGGGTTTTACTTTTATTATTCTTGGAGGCTCTTTAGTAGCGGAATGACTTGAACTGATTGTAGCAAATGTCAGGGTCAAGAGAGAGGGCTGGGGTCACCGAGAATAGTGGGCTCAGGATCAGGCTGGAGGCAGATCTCACTGGTCAGTGACTGGGAGAGGGGACATGAGGAGATGGAGAGGAGTGAACAGTGACTTCAGGGTCTTTGACCCAGACTCCTGGGTTGTTGGCATTAGTAGAATCAGGAAGTGTCCAGGATGAACAATCTAAGGGACAGTTGGGGATGTGATGGGGTGATGAGGATTCCATCTTGAAGGTCTTGAACCCCAGGAGCCCAAAACATCTGGAGGTGTCAAGGAGATGAGGGGAGGGCAAGCTAGAAGTATAAATTTAAACCCGTGAGAGTTGATGAGATCATCTTGGGTAAGTGTAGATGAAGGAGTGTTTGTGGACCCCACAACTCTCCAGCAGTTCCTGAACAGATGTCTGGTGCCCAGGCCAAAGGACACCTTTAGCCCTCCTACTTGCCCCTCCCCCGGCACTCCTCCTGGGCAGATTGGCAGGTGAGTTGAGTCACCTCCTGCCCCTGGGCCAAACCAGTGAGACGATGGTGAGAGACTAGAGCTCGGATTCTGTAAAGTGGAAGCCCAGCTTTGCCATGTCAAATACAGCAGCCTCGAGCACTTTTCCCCAGCTTTAGCCAGCTGCTATTTCTGGATCTGTAAAATGGGGCAGCAACAGCACCTCCCTGGCGAGGAAACACCTAGGGAGCACTCAGGCAGCCTGGGAGTTAGGCAGGTAGGTGCAGGGCTCGGGGGGCAGGAGTCTTCTCCATCCAGAGTGGGGTAGGGACAATGAGTGAGCCTCTCCTGGGAGTCAGCCTTGGAGCAGGTATAAGTAGCTGCTCCCCACACTTCCATTAGGTTCCTTCTACAGCTTCATCCTCACATGTCTTGATGTTCTGGTGACAGCCTTGAGAGCCCTTCTCTGTGTCAGGCACACCTCCCTAGGGGAAACTGCCCAGTCCTCACTATTAAGCTCTGACTCCATCAATCCCCTGATCATTTTGGGACACATCCTAGTAGTCCCATTTCTCAGTATGGGAGACTGAGGCCCAAGAAAGTTAGGAGATAACAGGCATCCTTGGCCGGGGGTTTCTGGCCTGCAGAGAACAGAGGGAACTGGTTTGTTCTTGGCTTGCCTTAAGGAGGTAGCGTTAAGGTTGAATGAAGATCAGGACTTGTACAAACCAGGGTTCAAAGCACTCCAGGTGCTGGGTGTGGCCTTGGTGGGGAGGCGCCCACAGTTTAAAAATCTCTAGCAAGGGCTGGAGAGATGGCTTAGCAGTTAAGACACTTGCCTGTAAAACCAAAGGACCCAGGTTCAATTCTCCAGGACCCACGTAAGCCAGATGCACAAGGTGGCACATGCATCTGGTCTGGAGTTTGTGACTAGAGGTCCTGGCTCACCCATTCTCTCTATATATGCTTCTCTCTCTCTCTCTCTCAAATAATAAATAAATAAAATACTAAAAAATAAAAAAAGAATCCCTAGTAAGCACAATGAGCCACAGGTGAGATTAGAAAGGTCAGGAAGCTGGGGCTTAATGGACCTTTTGGGGCTCCCAGTTCCCCCGTCCCCCAAGACACTGTAGGCTCTCACCTTCTTGGTTCCCAAGCATAAGCTCCTCGTGGGCTCCTTGTGGAGCTCCATCCCAGCTGGAGGACATCCTCCCAGCCCTGCCCTTCTGGGGGCCCGGAGGAGCTAGGGATGAAAGGTGACCCTGGCAGACAGCATCTGATCCCTGGCGCCAAGAGAGTCGAGTTTCCCAGGCTTGATTGAGCTTAGAGGGTAGGAACCTGGTTGGGGGTGAGGGGCACAGAGAGCCAGGCAGGGCAGGGGTACAGGAAGCCAGACTTGGGCACAGTGTTGTTAGGCGTGGGCAGGAGCAGAACTGGAGGCCCACATGCCATATGTCTAAATATTCCAGCTATAAATCAAGGCTCAGAGTTGCTTTATGCAATGCATTCTGCCCTCCCACCTTGACAAGCCCCCCTTCCTAACAACCTGGAGGGGGTCTGGTTTGTATTTAGAATTACAGCTTCCTCACATGAAGACTGTGGAAACTGGTCTTCCTTCTTTCTCCCCCAGGCTGCCAGTCCCTCCTCACTCCATTTTGCATCACATGGCCCTACCAACCTCCAACCTCACGTGTAGACATTTCACTTACTAGATCCCAGCTCCCTTCACAGCCCCAGGATGAAGTGTCTCTGAAGTGAAGGCCAGTGCCCATCTGCCCCTTGCCCATTGGGTGGGTGAGACTCAGGGTCAGTACCTGATTCCCTACACCTAAGGACAGTACTAATTGTTGTTATCTTTGTGGAGCCAACAACCTACTGCCAAGAACGGTGAGTGGACTATCAGTTCAAGTTTTCAGATGGCGAAATGGCACAGAAGAGGTAGGGGACCTGCCTAAAGTCACATAACAATTGAGGACAGGCAGGATAGGTCTCCTGCTTCTGCGCCAGATCTCCCCACATGTCTGTCCACACCCTACCCCACCCCCTCCTATTTCAGTTCTTCCCTACTCCTTCTGGGTGTCTCTGGCACTCTTATCCTTCCTGGGACAGAAGTCTGGCTGAGGGCCGAGAATGGTTTGGAGACATGGCTCTAGCAACTTGGAATTGCTACAGCAAAGGGAAAGAGAGAAGGTGTTCAGGACAGTCTCTCTCTCTCTCTCCCTCTCTCTCTCTCTGTCTGTCTCTTTCTCTCTCTCTCTCTCTCTTCAAGGTAGGGCTTCACTTTAGCCCAGGCTGACCTGAAATCCACTATGTACTCTCAGGGTGGCCTTGAACTCACAGTGTTTCTCCTACCTCTGCCTCCCAAGTGCTTGGGATTAAAGGTGTGCGCCACCATGCCTGGCTATTTCTCTCTCTCCAAGGTCTCACTCAAGTCCAGGCCAACCTGGAAACTCATTCTGTAGCCCAGGCTGGCCTTGAATTCATGGCTATCCTACTTCAGCTTACCAAGTGCTGAGATTATAGCTGTGAGCCACCAAGCCTGGCTGTAGGGACAGCCTCTTAATTCCAACTGCCCATTGTCCTGGCCAGAGGCCCAGAGACCAGTCTCCTCCATCCTCTGCATCTAGTTCAGGTCCCAAGTCCTGTAGCGCCAACCTCTGGGTCAGTCACCTCTCTTAGTCCCCTCCAGTCCATTCCTTGCCCAGCTGCAATGAACTTTTTACCTGCTTCCAAAATCTGCTTTTTCCTTCCCGAATCCCTTCTTGGACCCTATGACCTCAAAATTGATGCCCTGGCTTCTGAGTTGGCTCTCTGAGCCTGATTCCAGGCTCAGGCCTGCTTCCTTTCGAGTCACTACCTCCTGCTCTGCCTGCATAGCTTGCAGTTCATGGAGGAAATGGGTTGAGGCCTGTCTGTCCTGTGGCCACTGCACATGCTGGCCCCTCTGCTCTCCTGGCCCCTCTTCCCCCTTCACTGGCTGCTTCCTCCAAGTGTCAGCATCCAACACATCCTCTGGATGCCTTCCCTGACCCTTCCCCCACCTTCCTGTTCTCCCCCAGGATGAGAAAGAGTGCCATGGCTTTGGGCTTCAAGCTCCTGGCAGACAGCAGCTTGCAGCATGTTACTGTTCTATTACTGTGCTATTCTTTTATCCCTCCGCCTCCGAGGCACCTGATCTTAGTGAGGGAAAGGAGGCCAGTAGCCAGGATGGAGCGAGAAATCTCAGCAGGTGACTGCCTGTTCACCTTCTGTCCCTAATGAATACGGAGCACCCAGAGCAAGGCAAGGACTCAAGAATGGGCGCCCCCAGTGGGCACTCTTGGTTAGGTTTTCTGCAGCTAGGATCTTGGGGCATCCTCTCAAGAACCCCTAGGACAGAGCTGCTGCATAGAGTCTCATCCATTCATTTCCTTCCTTCCTTCCCTCCCTCCCTCCCTTTCTCCCTCCCTTCTTTCTTCTTCTTTTCTTTTTTCTTTTTCTTTTCTTTTTAGATTTTTAAGGTAGGGTCTCCCTCTAGCTTTGGCTGACCTGGAATTCACCCTGTTGTCTCTGGGTGGCCTCGAACTCTCAGCAGTCTTCCTACCTCTGCCTCCTGAGTGCTGAGATTAAAGGCGTGCGCCACCACGCCCCATTCTTTTCTTTCTTTATTCCTTCCTTCCTTCTTCATTTATTTATTGACAGTTTTTATACATGTGTGTAATGTATTTTGATCCTAATCCTTCCATTACCTTCTCATCTCTACTTCCCATTCCCCTTTCACTAAACCCCTGCCCAATTAGTCGTTTTTCTTTTTTTCTTATTTTGGTTTTTTGAGATAGGCTCTCACTCTAGCCCATGCTAGCTTGGAATTCACTGTGTAGTCACAGACTGGCCTCAAACTCATGGTGATCTTCCTACCTCTGCTTCCAGAGTGCTGGAATTACAGGTTTGGGGGAGCTGGTGCATTTTCTCATCAAACTCATAGGAAATAAAGACCCCGGGCTGGAGAAATGGCTTAATGGTTAAGGCGCTTGCCTACAAAGTCTAAGGACCCAGGTTCATCTCCCCAGAACCCACGTAAGCCAGATGCGCAAAGTTGCACATGTGCTCAAGATGTCACAGGCATCTGAAGTTCAATTACAGTGGCTAGAGGCTCTGGCATGCCCATTCTCATTCTCTCTCTCTCTCTTTCATAAGTAAAATTTAAAAAAAAATAAAGATACCCCCCCACCAAAAAGAAAGAAAGAAAGAATGAATCAGCTCCATACTGGATTGCTGGGGAAATGTCCCTGATTTTGTGAGGCAGTTGAGTAGGAGCATACATAAGGGCACATGAATTCTCTCTGAGCCTCAGTTTCTTCTTCTGTGAGGCAGGGGAACAGATCACACTGACCTCACTCAGCCCTGAGAGCATCGGTCCAGGCAATACAGATTCTTAAACAGCTTTCTTGCAGCATGATTTATGTGCCATAAAATTCACCCATTTTAAGTGCACAATTCAGTGATTTTTTAGTGTATTTACAGAGCTCTGCAAACATCATCATAATCTAATTTTAGAACATTCCCATCACCCCCAAAAGAAATCTCAGAACTCTACAGATTTTCAAGGCTCTGGCAGTCTAGCCAACCGTCAGTAACCCGTTAGGGTTAGCCATGCTTACTGTTACTGATAATGAACTGTTTACAATTGCTGGCCCTGGGGGTTGGGACAGTGGTTGGATTTTGCTTTTTAAAATATTTTATGTATCTTCTGAATTTTTTTCAAATGGAGAAAATATAATTTTTTTTGAAGCAAGCCCAACAGACTGGCCTTTTTTTTTTTTTTTTTTATGAGAAAGAGTAAGAACTAGAGAGAGAGAGATTGGCACACCAGGGCCTCTGGCCACTGTAATCAAACTCTAGACATGTGTGCCACCTTGTGTGTCTGGCTTACGTGGGATCTGAGGAGTCAAACATTCATTGTGAAAATATAAAATCATCAACATTAGGAAGGAAGGGGAGCATGGACGAAAGGATGAAGGGAAAGAAGGAGGAAAAATAAGGAGGAGGGAAAGGCAGTCAGGTCTCTGTAGTAAAGCAAACAGTTGCTATGGAGGGAACACTGGGCTTGGAGTCCAGAGCCCTGAAGCCAATCCTACCCTGTTATCAACTTACACATGAACTTGGGCAACACTCCTCCTGGTTTAGGTGCCTCAGTGTCCACTGCTGTCCAGTCAGCTGAGAGTGAGGACTGAGAGAGTTCCCCTCCATCTACTCTCCGTCAGCATGGTGTCCACCCTTGCTGGCTCTACTTGGGTACTGAGACATGGTGGCAAGTTCCTCCCAATCCGTGCTCCAAGACCATCAGCAAGGCCCAAACTGCCCTGAAATGTTCAAAAGTCAGCTGAAATTTCACAAGCTGTGATGTGGGATGCCTTAGGCCTTCTAGGGCCTCCTGGGACAGCAAGAACAGAGAGGGACTTATTGCCTGTGGCAGGCTTACCTACTCCTGATGTATTTCTTGGCCTACCCATTCCTGGTCTGTCATTCCAGCTCGCTGCTTAGGAGGCCACCTTGGAGCCTGCCCAGTCCTGCCTTTCACTTTCAGGAGCTGCATTTGGTCCTGAAACACCACAGCCCATCCTTATTCATCCAGCCAGGCATCCAACTCTCTCCCTGCTTCACGCACTATACCAGCTTGTTTAGGTGTTAACATCTTTTCTTTTTCATTTTTTCTTTTCTTTTCTTTTTCTTTTTTTGGTTTTTCGAGGTAGGGTCTCATTCTAGTTCAGACTGACCTGGAATTCACTATATAGTCTCAGGGTGGCCTTGAACTCACGGTGATCCTCCCACCTCTGCCTCCCAAGTGCTGGTATTAAAGGTGTGTGCCACCACTCCTGGCTCATCTTTTCTTTTTTCAAGGTAGGGTCTCACTCCAGCCCAAGTTAATCTGGAATTCACTATGTAGTCTCAGGCTGGCCTTGAACTCACAGTGATCCTCCTACCTCTGCCTTCCCAGTGCTGGGATTAAAGGTGTGTGCCACCATGGCTGGCCAGGCATAAACTTCTATAAGTTTCATGGCCACCTATTTCACTGATGTGGAGACTGAGGCTTGGAGAGGTATGGTTGTCCACAGCCATACAGCCCCCAAGTGGGAGTTCTGATAGCGCTAGGCTTGTCTGACATTAGAGCCCAAGAAGGATGGCCATGACTGGACACACACAGGCATGCTACTTCCTGTCATTTCCATCCAGCGAGGTCTGAGAGCTGGGGTTCCTGAGCTCTGGCCCAAATCTCTGTCCTGGAGTAGAATTGGGGGTTCACTTCAGCCCTTTGGTGTGGCTTCTCCAGACTCCTCCAGGGATGACAGTGCTAGTTCACTCAGGCAGTGGGTGGTGCTGAGGTCCTGAGAGGAGTCTATTTTGTCCCTTCTGTGCTTCAGGTTTGAAGGTGTCTCTGCAAATGGCAAGGCAAGGTTTCTCTGGGAAACCACCATCTGTTCAATATGAGGGGGTGAGCTGGCAGGTTACCAACCTTCTCCTGATACTGGGCACAGCACTAACCACTGAGGCTGGTGGGCCAGCACGCTTTGTCTAAGCACCTGCTCTGCCTTCCCTTAGCCTAAACAGGAGGTGCAGAGGTGACCCTGGTAGAAAGCTAGATAAAAAATATTAACACTTCACTGGATGTAGTGGCACATACCTTTAATCCCATTACCTGGGAAGCAGAGGTAGGAGAATAATTGCGAGTTCAAGGCCACCCTGAGAATACATAGTGAATTCCAGGTCAGCCTGGGCTTGAGTGAGACCCTACCTCAAAAAACAATATATATATATATAATTTCACAGAGCACCAGAACAGGACAGTGTGTCCAGGGTAAGGGAAAGAGCCCTGGAACATTCTTTTTTTTTTTTTTTTTTTTTTTTTTTGAGGTAGGGTCTCACTCTAGCTCATGCTGACCTGGAATTCACTCTGTCTTCTCAGGGTGGCCTCAAACTCACGGCGATCCTCCTACCTCTGCCTCCCAAGTGCCAGAATTAAAGGCGTGCGCCACTACGCCCGGCTCACCATGTTTATTCCTTCCACCTTCACTGAGCACTGAGAGTTTGTTGGGCTCTGTGTCTGCACATGAGGACTGACCCATCTTTTCTGCTGTCTGTTGGTCCTATCTGCTGCCTGTCTAGGAGTGGGACTAGGTATTCAGTCTCCGGGTCCTGGTGTCACTTCCAGCTCTTCTTCCATCACTGCATGCCTGACCTCTCTGGGCCTCAGTCTCACCTTTGGGACAGTGCCAGGGAATGCAATGGTCTCTGCTGCTCGTGTCCATCTTGCCTTTCATGGTTGCATGGTCAGAATCCTGACCTGTTTTTGGTGCCCTGAGGAAGTGAGGCAGAGGGTTCTATAGGGCTTCAGATTCCTTGCTGCCTTTTGGTAAGCTTCCTAGAGGAGGGTGAGATGGGGGACACTCCAAAGCCCTCTCTAGCTATTGTATCCCATGCTCCACTCTTTTCTGTGGAGAGGCCCAAGGAACCCTCTTGCAGTCACATGTGGCAGCATGTGACATCTGATTAACATTATATCCAGTTAATATGATAGAGCTAAGCACTTTGAGGCCGGGTGGGTGAAGGAGCATGCACCAGGAAAGTGGAGGGGCGGAGGTAGGATTTGAACCCAGGGCTTCTGCCTGGCACTGGCTCTTAGCCATTCAGCCCCCAAGCTGTAGTACAAGACAACATGACAGTGAGGTGGAATATGCCTCCCCCTCTGGAGAGCACATTTGAACCGCAAGTGGCCCCAGGAATTCTGATGCAGGCCATGGGTGAGAGGACCTCACTTTGAGAACCTGGGCTCTAGCCACGGTAGAGCACCCTTACACCTACCATAGCTCTAAGAGAACTTGGTTTGAGACCTAGACTCTGCCCTCTAACCTCTGGTGCCTATAAACTGCTTGTCCTTGAAGCAGTCCTGGAGTGGCAGTGACTTTGAGCCTCCCCAGGTGGGCCCAGGGATCCCCACACTTTTTGTAACACCTCACTGACCTCCAACCTCAGTCCCTAGGGATGATTAGGCCCATTTACTCATGGGGAGGGCTCTCTGTGGGGAGTCCCTTCCTTTCCAGCCCCTCATGCAATTTCCATGGCAACTGCTGTTTCCATGGTATTACTTGGTGAGAAGCTGGTGGAGAAGAGGGTGGACGCCAGGCCCCCACACTCTTTGCAAGAGCAGATGTCTTATCTCCAGCCCTGGGAACCCCCAAACAAGGGTGCCCCACCAAAGAATCACTGAGCAAAGGATGAGGAGATGAGGCAGGAAGTCCCCCCAGGGAGCGGCTGCTCCCTCCCTGGGCTGCTTGAGCAGCTCTGTGCTACCACAGGCCACATTGCGCTGCACGATCTGTTTACTTGTCTGTCCTTCCACCGCACTTCCAGTGCCTCGGGTGGGGAGCTGGCTGACTCATCTCCCATCCCCACGGCCCAGCACAGGGCCTGGCACAAACCAGATTTAATTGAATTACATAAAAAGCCAAGTCTGGCTCCTTGGGTGTTGGGGGGTGGCATTGGCGGATGGGGAAGTTTCTAGCCTCTGGAATCTATCAGACCATCAGGTTTGAATCCCAGGTCTGGGGCTGGAGATATTGCTCAGTGGTAGAGGGCTTGCTTAGATGCACAAGGGCCTGGGTTCAAACCCCAGCACTGCACAAAATAGTAAATAAATAGAAAAGTCAATTCCTTGGGTGAATCCTAGCTCTGATGTGTGTCCTTGAGTGAGTCACGTCCTCACTTTGAGCCTCAGTTGATTCATTGGAAATGAGAATCTTTATATGAGAGCCTTGTTTGGGTATCTGGGGGTTCCTTAAGCATTTATTGAGCACCTTGGGAGGCCTAAGCCCTGGGACTGGGCACAGTATACAGTGGTGGAGAGAATGTGTTGACCCTATTGTCCTGCAGCTTGAAAGTATTAATGCATGTCAAGTTACCACCCTCTCCTTGCTCACTGCTCCCCAGCACAGAGATGGCACAGGTGAGGGCCCCAAGAGGAAGCCTTGAACTTGAAGGCCCTGGGCCAATCTGTTGTCCCTGGATGCTTTGCCCTTGTGTCTGGGATGCTGGAAGTATGGTGAGTCTGGATCAGGCTCTGGGCAGAGGCTGAGTCTGTGTTCCCCTCCTCTGTTCTTGTGTGCCTCTTTCAGAAAGTGGCTAGATCAGTATGCTCCCTCAGGCTCTGGCCTGCTTCCCCATTTCCTGGGTCCTGGGGATCCCATGACTGCTGATTCTGACAGCTTGATTCCTGGAGAGGCCTCCACCCTCCAGACAGCCTGGGAGGAGGCGAGTGGTGGTAACCAGAAAAGCTGACATAACAGAGTCAGGCGAAAGGACAGCTCAGTTGGCATCAACATGAACAGATTTTGGGTGCACACTGCCAAATCTGGGAAGAGGTGACACTGGAACTCCAGTCTTTCAAAGGACTCCAAGGAGATTGGGACCATGGGGACTTCCACAGTCTGAGTCCAGGATCTGCTCTGTTAGATTTAATCCATGCAATCTGAACATCTCCAAGCCGGTTTTCCTGTCTGTAAAGTGGGGACAGTAACGCACCTGCCTTCTGGGATTGCTGCTGTCTGGAGTCCATGGGATACTTCCCACAATGTGGCTGGCATATAGCAGGCACTGAAGAAGCTCAAGTTCTGTTCCTTGCCTCCTCCTCTTCCTCCTCCTCCTGCATCTGCCTCATCCTCAACCCCAGCCAGATGGGGCCTGGGGAAGGGGAACTGAGAGGCCGCCTTCCTCTCAGCAGGAGGGAGGGAGGAGGCACAGTGCCCATTCCTGGTATCCATTCTGGTCCCTTGGGCTGCACCATGCCTGTTCTCCTGGGCAGAATGGCAGTGGCTGGGTTGGGACTAGGACTTCCTGCTGGCACACAACAAACAGGGCATAGACACCTGGGAGAGGGGCTGCTTTGCTAGCCTCTCAACAGCTTAGATGCAGAGGACTTGGAGCCCTCTATACTTAGTGACTTAAAACCCTCCATAAGGGCTGGAGAAATGGCGTAGCAGTTAGATGCACTTGCTTGCAAAGCCTGGGTTTGAGTCCCCAGTACTCACATAGAAAACCGAGATGTAGCCAGGCATGGTGGCACACACCTTTAATCCCAGCACTGGGAGGCAGAGGTAGGAGGATTGCCATGAGTTCAAGGCCACCCTGAGACTCCATGGTGAATTCCAGGTCAGCCTGGGCTAGAGTGATACCCTACCTCGAAAAACCAAAAAAAAAAAAAAAAAAAAGAAAGAAAGAAAAGAAAAAAAAAAAAAGAAAAGAAAAGAAAGGCGAGATGTAACAAAGGCCCTGATGTGCCCCCCCCATGTGTCTCAAATAAGTAAATAAAAATAAAATAGCCGGGCGTGGTGGTGCACGCCTTTAATCCCAGCACTCAGGAGGCAGAGGTAGGAGGATTGCCAAGAGTTTGAGGCCACCCTGAGACTACATAGTGAATTCCAGGTCAGCCTGAGCCAGAGTGAGACCCTACCTCAAAAAAACAAAACAAAACAAAAAAATTAAAAATTTTAAAAATAAAAAATAAAACAATAAATACTCTCAATAAGGTGCCATGGTGTCTGTCCTTGGGGGAATCTTAGATCTCCAATGCTCCCTCAATAAAGGGGAGCTGGGCTGGAGAGATGGCTTAGCATATAAGGCACTTGCCTGCAAAGCCTAAGGATCCAGGTTCGGTTCTCCAGGTCCCATATAAGCCAGATGCACAAGGCAGTGTGTGCATCTGGAGTTAATTTGCAGTGGCTGGAGGCCCTGGCGTGCCCAGTCTCTCTCTCTCTCTAATAAATAAATAAATAAATAAAAATAAATCTTAAAAAAAATAAATAAAGGGGAGCTCCTGAGGACCTTTATTTTTTATTTAAGAGAGACAGAAAGTGAGAAAAAGAGACAGAGAAAATGGGTGCACCAGGGCCTCCAGCCACTGCATATGAACTCCAGATGCATGTGCCACCATGTGCATCTGGTTTATGTGGGTACTGGGGAATTGAACCTGGGTACTTGGGCTTTGCAGGCAAGTGCCTTAACCACTAAGCCATCTCTCTAGCCCCATCTCCTGAGGATCTTGATCCTCTTCTAAGTCCCAACTCATTTCAGGGACTTCTTGCCCCGAGGATCTGGAATTGTCACCCGACGTCCCCTGGTCCTGCAGTTGGTTAATTCTACCACAGGTATGCAACCTGTCCAGTTCCACTCCTCTCCTCAAAATGAAGTTCAGCATAGTCTCTGAAATTGCTTGACTTTACACGAGGGCATGCTCCCATCCCTAGGGCCTCTGTTCTCTATCTGGACAGTGGGTGTGCAACTGTATAATGGAGACCTGGATTGTGTTTGGAGGTGGGGAGTGTCTATTGCTTGTGTGTGGGTTTCTGGCTATGATACCTCTCCCCTACCCCTACTTGCTTCTGGAGCAGAGTATGCCGAGTTTCTGCACTGCAAGGGGAAGAAATTCACCGACTTCGAGGAGGTGCGCCTGGAGATCGAAGCTGAGACCGACCGGGTCACTGGCACCAACAAGGGCATTTCACCGGTGCCCATCAACCTGCGAGTCTACTCGCCCCATGGTGAGAGACCTGGCCACGCCCCACCCTTTTGTCTTCTCTACCTAGCCACGCCCCCGAGGAATTTTATGGGGCCCGCCCCTTTCTGGCCTTCGTTTTGTGCGCCCCCTCCTCCTTCAGACCCCGTCCCCAAGAGACCTCCCATCCCAAGCTGCACCCTGGCCGGGACTCCACCGTCTTAGGACGTGCCTCTCACTTGCTGTCAGCCCTGGTCTCCCTAACCCCGCCCACCTGCTACCACCCTCACTGTAAACCTGGCATGCTCCTTAACTCAGCCCGCCCACGGCCACATCCCCAGCCTTGAGCCCGCCCTCTCGCCGCCCTGTCCAGTGCTGAACCTGACCCTGGTGGACCTACCCGGAATGACCAAGGTCCCAGTGGGGGACCAACCTCCCGACATCGAGTTCCAGATCCGGGACATGCTTATGCAGTTCGTCACTAAGGAGAACTGCCTCATTCTGGCTGTGTCCCCTGCCAACTCTGACCTGGCCAACTCAGATGCCCTCAAGATCGCCAAGGAGGTGGACCCTCAGGGTAGGTTCCCAGCTGGTGGTCGATATACAATGCTCCACAATGATCTAGTGTTACTTTAGGGGAAGGTCCTAGAGGGTCGAAGTACAACAGTAATGGGATCAGATTTATGCCTTTAACAATGATTTGAAACTAGGGGTGATGGAGCACACGTTTGATCCCAGCACTCAAGAGGCAGAGGTAGGAGGATTTCTGTGAGTGCGAGGCCAGCCTGGGACTACAGAGTAAATTCCAGGTCAACCTGGGCTAGAATTGGACCCTACCTGGAAAAAAAAAAATCATTGGAAAGCCCTGATGATGTGTGGGTCCAAGCCTTATAATCCAAGCATTTGGGAGATAGAGGCAGGATCAGAAGTTCAAGGCCAGTGCCAGCTACATAATGAGTTCTAGGCTAGCCTAGATTACATGAAATCCTGTTGCAAGAAAGCAGGGCTGGGATGTAGCTCAGTTAGCAGAGTGCCTGGTTAGCATGTGTGAGGCTCTGAGTTTTATCCCCAGCCCAGCACAAATGGGATGTAATATCAGCACTCAGGGAGTATAAGCAGGAGGATCAGAAGTTTAAGGTCATACTTGGCCACATGGGGTGTTAAGGAAAGTCTGGACTACAAATGATCCTGTCTTCAAAAAAAGAAGGAGGGGGCTGGAGAGATGGCTTAGCAGTTAAGACACCTGCTTGCAAAGCTTAAGGACCCATGTTCAACTCTCCATGTGCACAAGGGGGCGCATGCATCTGGAGTTCTATTTCAGTGGCTGGAGGCCAATTATCTCTCTCTCTTGCATAAAAACAAAGGCCAGTCTGTTGGGCTTGCCTCAAAAAAAAAAAAAAAAAAAAAAAAAGAGGAGGCTGGAGAGATGGCTTAGCAGTTAAGGTGCTTGCCTGCGAAGCCTAAAGACCCAGGTTCGATTCCCCAGTACACAGGTAAACCAGATGCACAAGGTGGCACGTGCATCTGGAGTTTATTTGCAGTGGCTAGAGGCCCTGGCACATCCATTCTCTCTATCTGCCTCTCTTTCAAATAAATAAATTAAATTAAATTTAAAAATACCTCTTGAAGCCGGGTGTGGTGGCGCACGCCTTTAATCCCAGCACTTGGGAGGCAGAGGTAGGAGGATCGCCGAGAGTCCGAGGCCACCCTGAGACTATATAGTTAATTCCAGGTCAGCCTGGACCAGAGTGAGGCCCTACCTCGCAAAAAACCAAAAAAAAAAAAAAAAAAAAAAAAGAAAATACCTCTTGAAAAAAAAAGGACCAGAGGCTGGAGAGATAGCTTAGTGGTTAAGGCATTTGCCTGCAATGCCAAAGGATCCCAGTTTGATTCTCCAGGACCCACGTAAGCCAGATGCACAAGGGGGCACATACATCTGGAGTTCATTTGCAGTGGCTGGAGGCCCTGGCATGCCCATTCTCTCCCTCTCTCTGTGCCTTTTTCTCTCTTTCAAATAAATAAATGAATAAAATAAAAAGATATTAAAAAAAAAAGGAACCAGGCATGGTGGTGCACCCCTTTAATCCTAGTACTTGGGAAGGCAAAGGTAGGAGGATCACCATGAGTTCGAGGCCACTCTGAGACTACATAGTGAATTCCAGGTCAGCTTGAGCTAGACTGAGACCCTACCTTGAAAAACCAAAAAAAAAAAAAAAAAAAAAAAAAAAAAAAGGTATCATTTTAGCAGGACTGGGATATAGACCAATGGTAGAGTATTTGCCTAGCATGGAGAGGTCCTAGTACCACACATACAGAAAAGGTCATTTTGGAGCCGGACATGGTAGCATATGCCTTTAATTCCAGTACTCAGAGCAGAGGTAGGAGGACCCCTCTGAGTTCAAGGCCAGCCTGAGACTACATGGTGAATTCCAAGTCAGCCTCGGCTAGAGTGAGACCCTACTTTGGAAAACCAAAAAAAAAAAAGTCTGGGCTGGAGAGATGGCTTAGCGGCTAAGGCGCCTGCCTGCTAAGCCTAAGAATGCTGGTTCCAATGTCCAGCAGTTCCAATCTCCAGGTCCCACGTTTAGCCAGATGCAAAGTGAGGCAAGGGCTCAATGCTGCACTTGACCACAAGGGGGCGCACACATCTGGATTTCGTTCACAGCAGCTGAGAGACTGCTGGTGCGCCCATTTCTGTCTCCCTCTCTGTTTATCTGTCTCTCTCTCCAAAAATAAATTTAAAAAAAAATTTTTAAAGTCATTTTGGTACTCAGTGTACCAAAGGTAGAAGATGATTTTAGCTGGGTGTGATGGCACACATCTTTAATCCCAACACTAGGGAGGCTGGGGTAGGAAGTCCAATGTGAGTTCAAAGCCAGGTTGGGCTAGCGTGGAGACCAGCACTTGCTTCCAAAGCCTGCTGGCCTGCGTTTAAGTCCCCAGCACCCATGTAAAACCAGACACAAAGTGGTGCATGCATCACTTTTTTCATTTGCAGTGTGGTGAGAGGCCTTGGTGTACTCATACATAAGACCCCCATAAGACCCCCCCCACGTGTTTAAATAAATAATAAAATTTAAGAAAAAAAAAGAAATACCATGATTTTGAGACCAGAACAAAACAGAATCTAACAAGTTTGAGATCAGCTTGAGCTCAGTAGTCAGACCTGGAATTCACTATTTAGTCTCAGGGTGGCCTTTAACTCACAGTAATCCTCCTACCTCTGCCTTCCGAGTGCTGGGATTAAAGGCGTGCACCACCATGCCCAGTTATTATTGCTGGAGAGATGGCTTAGCGGCTAAGGCGCTTGCCTGCAAAGCCAAAGAACCCAGGTTTGATTCCCCAGGACCCATGTAAGCCAGATGCACATGTAAGCCAGGTGGCACATGTGTCTGGAGTTTGCAGCGGCTAGAAGCCCTGGCGTGCTCATTCATTCTCTCCCTCTCTCTCAAATAAAACAAGCATTAAAAAATGCCAGGCCATTCATGCCCCTGGGATGAAGCCTACCTGATCAAGGTGGATAATACTTTTGATGTGTTGTTGAATTCAGTTTGTGAGGATTTTGTTCAGGATCTTTGCATCTACGTTCATTAGGGGTATAGGCCTATAGTTTTCTTGTATCTCTGGTTTTGGTATTAGAGTGATGTTAGCTTCTTAAAAGGAGTTAGGGACCATCCCCTGTTCTCTGATTTTATGAAACAGTTTGAGAAGAATTGGTTCAGTTCTTCAATGAAGGTCTGATAGAACTCGGCTGAGAAGCCATCTGGTCTTGGACTTTTCTTTTGGGGGAGGTTTTTGATTACCTTTTCAGTCTACATGGATGTGATAGGTTTGTTGAGGAGATTAATCTGCTCTGGGTTTAGTTTAGGTAGGTGGTATGTGTCTAAGAATTCATCCATTTCTTCCAGATTATCCAGTTTTGTGGAGTAGAGGTTTTAGAAGTACATCCTGATGATTCTTCTAATTTCACATCTCTTTTTTTTCCTTTGATGAAATTGGCCAGGGTTTATCAATCTTGCTTATTTTTTCAAAGGACCAGCTCTTCGTTTCATCTATTTTCTTTCTTTTCTTTTCCTTCTTTTTCTTATCCTTTTCTTTCCCCTTCCTTCCTTCTTCCCTCCCTCCCTGCCTCCCTCCCTCCCTTCCTTCCCTCCTTCTTTCCTTTTTTTTTTTTTTTGGCTTTCATGGTAGGGTTTCATTGTAGCCCTGGCTGACCTAGAATTCACTATGTCATTTCAGGCTGGCCTGAAACTCAGGGCGATCCTCCTACCTTTGCTTCCCAAGTGCTGGAATTAAAAGCATGTGCCACCATGCCCGGCTTCATCGATTTTCTTAATTGTTTTCTTAGTTTCCAATTCATTGATTTCTTCTCTGATCTTGATTATTTCTTTCCATCTGGAGCTCTTAGGGTTGGATTCTTGTTTTTCCAATGCCTTTAGGTGGATGGTTAGGTTTAAAAAAAAAAAAAGTCTCCAGGCATGGTATTACACTCTGTTAATTCTAGCACTCAGGAGACTGATGTAGGAGGAGTGAATTCCAGGTCAGCCTGGGTAAGAGTGAGACCCTACCTCACAAAATACAAAAATAGGGCCTGAGAGATGGCTCAGCAGTTAAGGCACTTGCCTGCAAAGCCTAATGACCCAGATTTGATTCCTCAGTACCCACATAAAGCCAGATGCACGAAGTGGCCAATGCATCTGGAGTTCATTTGCAGTGGCTAGAGGCCCTGGCATGCTCATTCTCTCTCTCTCTCTCTTCCTCTTTTCTTGCAAATAAATTTATATATATATATTTATATATTTCAGTCACTGTGGAGCATGAGAGAAGAGACCTGAGGGAGGGAGGGAGTGGACAAGGAATGAGAACAGAGTGGTAGGAGTGAGAATGCATGAGGCCTCCTGTGTGAGGGTGGGTGCAGATGTGACTGACAGTCCTCTTGCTGTCACCATCCAGGTCAACGCACCATTGGGGTCATCACCAAGCTGGACCTGATGGACGAGGGCACAGATGCTCGGGATGTACTGGAGAACAAGTTGCTCCCCCTTCGCAGAGGTAGGGAGGCTACCTCCTGCCCCACTTTCCTGCTCTTCCCCTCACCTGCCTCTCTGGAAGGCTGGCTGCCTCTGACCTTGCCCCTGTCCACAGGCTACATAGGGGTGGTGAACCGGAGCCAGAAGGACATAGATGGCAAGAAGGACATCACGGCCGCCTTGGCTGCTGAACGCAAGTTCTTCCTCTCCCACCCATCCTATCGCCACTTGGCTGACCGCATGGGCACACCCTATCTGCAGAAGGTCCTCAATCAGGTAGGGGAACGGAATGGGCCAGGCTGGGGCCTGGGGAAATGAGAATAGTTTCAGTGCATCTTAAGGGTGACTAGGAGAGACTAGCATCCCTCTCATGCTGAGCACAAACCAAGATCCAGAAAAGTGCTATAGCTTGTCCTCAGTCCCCCAGGGAGGTAGTAACAGACAGCTTTCTTGACATTTCCCTGTCTGCGACCTGAAAGGAGAGCCCCAAGACTCCCAGATAGAAAGCAAGCCAGGGCCTTGTGTGGATGGTGGCCCTAGCCAGGGTTTCAGTGGGGGCCAGACTAGTATGTACTCAGTTGACTTAAGTCCCTCTGACACGAGAGAGGCTGACCACAAAACCACTAGAAGCTTCCCTGAATGTTTCTCCATCCGGAGTGTGTGTGTGTGTGTGTGTGTGGTGAGAGGGAGGCAATTTAGAGTACCGCAGACCTGGGTTCCAATCTCAGCTTCATCACTCACCCACTGAGACACTGTCTAGCTCTCCGAGTCCCCACTGCTACCTCTGAAAAGGGGATAATGGTGACTAGACTGTCTCATAGGGTCACCATGAAGGCTCAGGGCCCTTGCTCTCAGGCTTGGGGAACCTAACAACCTTGAGCATCTGAACTCACTCTGGTCCAGGCTGACCTGGAATTCACTATGTAGTCTCAGGCAGGCTTCAAACTCAATGGCGATCCTCCTACCTCTGCCTCCCGAGTGCTGGGATTAAAGGTGTGCACCACCACGCCCAGCTTAACTTAATATTTTTATTTTTTTTTAACTTAATATTTTTAGATACTAGAACCCAAATGCATTTGGGCAGCAGAGGCTGAAGGACACCCCCTTGCACCCTCTGTGTTCCAGGCCTCCCTTAAGATAATTCTCAAGTTCTTAGGACTGATACCTGAGGTTGTTCTCTGGCCTCCACATGCATACACACACATGCACCACATATGCATCAAAAATATTAACTTAGCTGGGTGTGGTGGTACATGCCTTAATCCCAGCACTCAGGAGGCAGAGGTAGGAGGATCAAAGCCAGCCTGAGACCACATAGTGAATTCCAAGTCAGCTTGGGCTATAGCAAGACCCTACCTCGAAAAACAAACAAACAAACAAAAAAAAATAAAAAAAGTTAGCAAAATATATTTCAAATACAAATCCAGACTTGTAAAAATTGAAAATTGAATTGTGGTTTACTGATTCAAATAGTACACCTAGTTTCAAATACAAACTCCAGACTTGAGGATCACCGAGAGTTCAAGGCCACCCTGAGAAATTGCTAATTCCAGGTTAGCCTGGACCAAAGTGAGACCCTACCTCAAAAAACCAAAAAAAAAAAAAAAAAAAGTACACCTCTGTGAATGCCAGCTGAGTGCCAGGCCTGCCCTCTGCAGCTTTTGTGCTGGTAATGGGGCAACATGAGGCAGCATGTGTGGCTGCCTTCCCATAGCTCTGTGCTTTATCACATCCACACAGCCTCATGGCATCTCTTGCCCTGTCTGGGCTCTGTGAGCATGTGGGGTGGTTACCGTGGCCTTAACCCTTTCCTCACCCCACCCCTAGCAACTGACCAATCACATCCGGGACACACTGCCAGGGCTACGGAATAAGCTGCAGAGCCAGTTGCTGTCCATTGAGAAGGAGGTGGAGGAGTACAAGAACTTCCGTCCTGATGATCCATCCCGCAAGACCAAGGCGCTGCTACAGTGAGGCTCCTGAGCCCCCATGAATCCCCATGAAGAGCAGCCTCAACTCCAACCTCCTGGGTTCAGGGTTGCCTCCTCCACCCTCTTCATGGCCATACCTCTCTCCCACAGGATGGTCCAGCAGTTTGCAGTGGACTTTGAGAAGCGCATAGAGGGCTCTGGAGACCAGATCGACACCTATGAATTGTCAGGGGGAGCCCGCATCAACCGGATCTTCCATGAGCGCTTCCCTTTTGAGCTGGTCAAGGTAGGAATGGAAGCCCCTTGGCAGGAGGCTGCTGAGCCCTGGGGCCCAGCCCTGGGAGCAGTATGGGCCTTGTCTTGACCTCCCAGTGGCAGGGATGGGCCCTGACTATCTTTCTATTGGTTATCCTCTGTAGATGGAGTTTGATGAGAAGGAACTCCGCAGGGAGATCAGCTACGCCATCAAGAACATCCATGGCATCAGGCACGTACTGGGACAAGGGCGGGGGCTGCACCCTAAAAATGAGGGACACGGGGCTTAACGAAGAGGTTCCACAGGAAAGACCTGAGGATCCCCAGTCCTCTCCCACCCAACTTTCTTCCAGCCAGCTCAGCAGGCTCCAACTAGAGGAGGTGCATGGGATGCCTGGGCCACCAGGACCCTGCCTCCTGCTTGCCTCATTTGCTATCCCAGTAGCATGGCCTAGAGGCACAGGACACAGGTGGCTAGGGAAGCACCCTGCGGGGCTAGGTTCCCACCCCTCCCCAGAGGGGAGATAGCTTTGTCCAGTGCCACTTAGGTGGCTGAACAAAGGCCCACACCACTGGGGCAGAGCACTGGGGTAGAGTTTCAAGTCCCTTAATGATGGAGTGGGACTTCTCAAGCCACATGACGGTCCTGACTTCTGATTAGCCTGACATCACCCATTCTACCCAACTTCTTCCCAGGCTACCCCAAAGCACATGGTACAGAAAGGAGGATTGTGGGGTACACTGCTGCTTAGAGCCCTTAAGGACTCAGACCTACACTTCCTCATTCAACCACTTCAGCAGAACAATTTAAAGCACCTACTTGGTGCCTGGCAGTGAACAAGACAGAGATGCCTGTGTTCATGTAGGCTCCAAGGGGAGGCGTGGCTAGGAATTTGTATACTCATAATTTCATTGGCCAAAGCAAGAAGACCTCTCTCTCTCTCTCTCTCCTAGTCTTAACATGAAAAGCTCAGGCTGGAGAGGTGGTCAGCAGTTAAAGGCACTTGCTTGCAAAGCCTGCTGGCCCAAGTTCAGTTCCCCAGTACCCACATAAAGCCAGATGTACAAAGTGGCACATGCATCTGGAGTTCATAGCAGCAAGAGGCCCTAGCATGCCCTTTCTCTCTCGCCCGCTCTCTCAATAATTATTTAAAAGCTGAAAAGCTCAAGTCCCAAAAAGGCTCTTAAGGAAGACCCAATATGACAATTTCCGAACAGTTTTGGACCATAGAACCTTTTGTAGGAACACTTAAGAGGAAGAAGAATGGACAGAGCAGATGCTCAAGCAGACCCTGTGTTGGCCGTTAGTATCAATGGAAAGCCATTCATTAGGATCTCCCACCCAGGGCTGGGTGGCACAGTGGGTAAAGTGCTTGTCTCATAAGGACCTGAATTCATATCTGTCACCCATGTAAAGTGTGGGGTGTGGTGATTGATATGTACCTTTAATCCCAGCACTGACGAGGCAGATCCAGGCGAATCCTAGCAGAATCAGTGAGCTCTTGGTTCACTGAGAGACCTTGTGTCCAAAAATATGGTAGAATGAAGGGCACATCCAGTGTCAACCTCTGGCCTCTACACATGCTTGCATACATGTGAGTGAGCACCTGTGCTCACATGCATGCGTACCTACAAATCACACACACACACAATGCTGGGAATGATGGCTCACTCTCTCCTTTAATCCCAGCACTCAAAAGGCTGAGGTAGAAGGCCAGCCTCGGCTACAGAGTGAATTCCAGGTCATCCTAGGCTAGGGTGAGACCCTGCTTCAGAAAAAAAACAAACCAAAGCCAGGCATGATGGCACACACCTTTAATCCCAGCACTCAGGAGGCAGAGGTAGGAGGATCACCATGAGTTCAAGGCCACCCTGAGATGACATAGTGAATTACAGGTCAGCCTGCGCTAGAGTGAGACCCTACCTTGAAAAACCAAAAGTAAAAAAATAAATAAATAAATTCCCACTGACTGTACAGATTGAGACAGCTGAGGCCCAGAAAAGGTTGTTGGAGGATCCCCCAGGCACAATTCAGGGGCTGGGGAGGGGCCCTGGCCTGACACTCCTGGCAGGTGCCAGCCTGTGACACTGTGCCCTTCTCCCACTCCGGGCATTCAGAACAGGGCTGTTTACCCCAGACATGGCCTTTGAGACCATTGTGAAAAAGCAGGTGAAGAAGATCCGAGAACCGTGTCTCAAGTGTGTGGACATGGTTATCTCGGAGCTAATCAGCACCGTTAGACAGTGCACCAAGAAGGTAACCAGCAGCCCTGGCCAGCCCTGCCTCCGTCCCACCCTGCACTGCGCTGCCAGGCACTCCTTCCCCACATCCCCCACCACTTCCTTGGTAGCATGTACAGGCCTCAGCGGGGTGGGGAAGGCAGGAGACCACAAAGAAGGGTGGGGAGGGGGTCTTCTGAAGGGACCTCGTACATCCCCTGATCCCCAGCCCTGGGTGGCCACTGGGGAGACATGTGTGATGGCATGACCCTGAGAGCCACCAAAAGTTCAGAGAGGATGCTGTTAGAGGGGACCCTGAGCCCCCTCTTTGCTCACAGAGGTGGGATCATCTTCTGGGACTCTAGAAGGGATCTTAGGGAAGCCTTGGCCAGAGGACAGATGAGGTACAGGACCTTCTGGGATGCTGTGTGGGAGCCTAGGTAGCCAGAAGGGTGCAGGGGGCCTAGGACTGGCAGGTACCATGTCTCCCTGCTGTCCTTCATCCTTCTCATCCTTCCTTGACTCTCCCTCAGGACGCACTCAAGCCTTCACTCCCCTTCCATTCACATTCAGCCTTGCAGGGACAGAGTTCCATTCATTGAGTCTCACAGACACCCCCCCCCCAGGAGGGCAGGGCAGGGAGGATGGCACCATTTCACACCAGGAAAACTGAAGCTCCAGATTCACTAAGAAGTGGCAGAGCTGTGACTGGAAGCCGAGGCGGTGGACGCCAAGTCCAGTGCTCATTGGTTCCACCCCAGCCTCCCTTCCTCTTCTCTCGCACTGCTGCTCTGGGCCCTCTCAGTCACCACCTCTCTTTCTGTCTTTCCTCTCTTCTCTCTCTTTCTGTCTTTTGGATTTGCGCTTCCCTCAGACCCATTTGGAGGAGAGGCAAAGGAATAGCCCTCGAAGGGAAAGGAAGGGGCAGGTTAGGGTAGGGAGCTGGAGAGCGAAGTCGGATGGGAACTCCGGGAGGCCTCATCTACATCGCACTCCGTGCCAGTGGAGTCCCTCCAACGTGCAGTGCACAGTCTAGGTGGCAGCAAAACCCAACCCATCCTGGCAGAGGTAGTGAGCGAGCCTGGGCTGCCAAGTCAGGATGAAGTAGGGGTTCTGGAAAGCCTAAAGTTAAGCAAGATGGGTGGGCTGGGTCCTGGCCTGGGTCAGCTCCTTAGGAGTATATATAAACCAAGATAATAAACAAGAGTGGCATCAGAAGAGACCAGGCAAGCTTAGTGTATTTGAGGAATGTATGCCTCATAGGGGTGTCCCCAAACTGAGCAGGGCTCTCTCAGAGCAAAGGCTTGGTCCCTGACACCTCTGGCCATACCCCCAGAGCCCTGGTGGGGGGTGTTTGGCAGCACCAGGCAGGTGCGACTCCAGAGGTGGTGGAGGGCTAGGTCCCACGCTCATGTTGTCTTCTGTTCTCTTTCTTTCTCTGTGTTGGTGTCTCTCTCTCTCTCTCTCTCTCTCTTCCCTCACCCCATGCCTGTGCCATCCTCACCCACCCCACCCCCAAGTCTGGCTGCTTGATTTTCACTCCCTCTCCTCCTCCTCCTTTTGCCCACCCGGCTGCTCCTCCTTGTGACCCTTCCTCCTCCCTGGGTGCAGGACGGGCCTCTTCACACCTGACCTCGCTTTTGAAGCCACAGTGAAAAAGCAGGTGCAGAAGCTCAAAGAGCCCAGTATCAAGTGTGTGGACATGGTAGTGAGTGAGCTCACGTCCACCATCAGAAAGTGTAGCGAAAAGGTATGGCAGCTGCCTGGGTGGGGCTGGGCCCCAGCTGTCCCTTTCCTATGGCCACACCCTCCTTCGGGAGAAGAACCATCTGTCCAGCAGATGTGATGGCCTCTTGGCTCCCCACTGGGACCCAGGCACTCATGCAAGGCCAGGTGATCCCTGGCCTGATATTTTCTGTCACGACCCTGGGGTTACCTTCACTTGTGGTCCCTCCAGACCCTTGTCCCTGCCAGAGGGCTGTGCTCCACTCCAGGCTTCCTCAGCAGCCCCTTTTCCATCGGTGAGGTTGGCAGTGACAACCGCGGTGATGACAGGTGATGGCTGTGTATTGAACAGCCTCTATGGGCAGTCTCTGGTGTAAGTGTCCTTACTAGCTGACTTAATCCTCTTACCCCACCTAAGAAGTAAGGAGCGTTATTTTTCCCATTTTACAGGTGACCAAACAGTCTTGGGAACAGCAGAGTAGAATTCAGATTTAGGAAGGGGTCCAGGGTCGGGGCTTCCTGGAGTGCGGAAGCCATCCTAGTACCTCAAGACCAATTTGCCTAAAAGCATATTGGATTACTCACTGTGCAGTAATCCATGCATGTTAGATGTGGTCAGCCTCTTTGGAGTTGTCTGGGACCTTTCGATGCCTTTTTCCTATTTGTTCACTTTTGGGCATTTCAAGGATTTTTTTTTTTTAAGCCTGGTTCAGGGGTGTGCACAGGAACCCATCAGCTACAGGAGCTTTGGCAGAATTCACAGGCTGAGCCAGGCTCTGGGATGAAGCTGGCCTCACCTGAGTCTGAAAAGATCCCTTGGGCAGTGGGGGTGGGGGGGGCACATGTCTTTCTTAGCTGGTCTTTTCTTCAGAACACTGTGCTGTGGAGTCCTCCTTGTATGTGGGTGCAGAGCCCATTGGGCTGCATCCCACTGCAAAGAGGTGGCAAGATCATGTATTTGGGAATCTGTTGACAGGTGCTTAGGGTGCTCCAACTCCTCTTGTTTGTTTTTTCAAGATAGGGACTCATTCTAGCCCAGGCTGATCTGGAACTCACTGTGTAGTCCCAGGCTGGCCTTGAACTCACAACAATCCTACTTCTGCCTCCCAAGTGCTGCGATTAAAGGCGTGTGCCACCACGCCTGATTCTCTTTTTTTTTTTTTGTTTTGTTTTGTTTTATTTTTTCCAGTTTTTCGAGGTAGGGTCTTGCTGTAGCTCAGGCTGACCTGGAATTCACTATGTAGTCTCAGAGTGGCCTCAAACTCATGGTGATCTTCCTACCTTTGCCTCCTGAGTGCTGGGATTAAAGGCGTGAGCCACCACACCCAGCTCTGGTTCTTTTAAAAATATATATTTTAAATTTTATATATTTATTTGAGAGAGAGAGAGAGAGAAAATATGAGTACTCCAGCCTTTACAAATGAACTCCAGATGCATGTGCCATCTTGTGCATCTGGCTTTATATGGGTACTGGGGAGTTGAACCTGGGTCCTTTGAGTTCTTTGAGTCCTTTGACTTTGAGGCAAGTGCCTTAACTGCTAAGCCATCTCTCCAGCACCCCCCCTTTTTTTTTTTCAGACAGTCTCATTCTGTAGCCCAGGCCGAGGTGGAACTCATGCCAGTCCTCCTGACTCAGTCTCCTGAGTGCTGAGGTCACAGGTGTGAGCCACCCCCACTCAGTTTACAAACTCATATGTCTACAAATCTGTGGGTGGGTGTGTATAGTGGGCAGTCATGTGTGGGTATGTGTATGTGGACACGTGTGTGTAGGTGCACATGCATTTGTGTGTGAGTGGAAGCCAGAGGTTGATATAAGGTATCTCCCTCAATTGCATGCCACTCTATTTCTTGAGGCAAGGTCTGGCACTTGAACTTGGCTTACTGATTCAGCCTATCTTGCTAGCTAGCCAGCTTGCCGAAGGGATGTTAATCTCTGCCTCCTGAGTGCTGGGATTACAGGCGGCCACCATGCTCACCGTGCCTTCACATGGGCGCTGGGGATGTAAACTCAGGTCCTCACTCTGAAAGAGCTGCAAGCGTTTTAGCCACTGAACCATCTCCTGGCTCTACAAATCCTTTTTCTATGAATTGCTTTGCTTATTTTGACCATGTGTACACTGTGAATATATATTGCTTTTTCTCTTAATGACACACATTTTTGGGTGGAATTATCCCACAGACTATATAAGCATTTTAATAGTGGCATGTGCTTGCATAGAATGATTCACCTGACTTTTCCTGCTGCCATTTAGGTAGTTTCCAATTTTTCAATACTTACATAAAGATACATTATTTTTCTTTCTCTAGGATCTTTTTCTTAGGATAGATTCCTAGAAGATTGACTACTTGGACATAAACATTTAAAAACCTTAGAACACTTTGCTGAATTGCTTTTCAAAAGGAAAGTAGTAATGGTAAATAGTGAAGCTTTGAAAGCAATCCAGCTGCCCATCAGGAGAACAATCAATAATAGGCGAAGTATTACAGAGACAGTGGAAGAGTGCAGCTGCTAGAAGCTGGGAAGCTGGGCATGGTGGCTCACACCTCTAATCCCAGCACTTGGGAGGTGGAGGCAGGAGGATCAGGAGTTCAAGGTCATCTTTGGCTGCATAGTGAATTCAAGGCCAGCCTGAACTATAGGAACCACTAGCTGAAAATACCAACTCTTCCCATAATGGGGGAGAGGTTTCAGAAAACAATGTATACAGCATTTTGGGGGAAGAACTAATATAAATCGGATGATAAAATTCCAAAGTCATATTTACCACATTTTTAGCTTTTTTTTTTTTGGTTTTTGAGTTAGGGTCTCTCTCTAGTCCAGGCCAATCTGGAATTCACTATGTAGTCTCAAGATGGCCTCAAACTCATGGCGATCCTCCTACCTCTGCCTCCCCAATGTGTGCGCCATCATGTCTGGCTAACTATTGTTTTTTTTGGGTTTTATTTATTTATTTTTTTTCTTTTGGTTTTTCGAGGTAGAGTTTCACTCTAGTCCAGGCTGACCTGGAATTCACTATGTAGTCTCAGGGTGGCCTCGAATTCATGGTGGTTCTCCTACCTCTGCCCCTCGAGTGCTGGAATTAAAGGCATGCGCCACCACACCTAGCTTTAACTATTGTTTTTTATTTTTATTTTTATTTTTATTTTTTTTGGTTTTTCGAGGTAGGGTTTCACTCTGGTCCAGGCTGACCTGGAATTAACTATGTAGTCTCAGGGTGGCCTCAAACTCACGGCGATCCTCCTACCTCTGCCTCCCAAGTGCTGGGATTAAAGGCGTGCGCCACCACGCCCGGCTCATTGTTTTTTAATGTTTTTAAAAAATATTTAGGGCTGGCGGGATGGTTTAATGGTTAAGGCACTTGCCTGCAAAGCCTAAGGACCCTGGTTTGATTCTCCAGATCCCACGTAAGCCAGATGCACATGATGGCGCATGCATTTGGAGTTCATTTGCAGTGGCTAGAGGCTCTGGCATGCCTATTTTCTTTCTCTCTCTAATAAATAAATAAATAAATAATAAAATACTAAAGAATATATATTTATTTATTTGAGAGAGAGAGTGTGAACATGCCAGGAACTCCTGCCACTGCGCACAAACTCCACATACATGTATATGGCTTTATGTGGGTACTGTGAAATTGAACCCAGGCCATCAGGCTTTGCCAGAAAGTGCCTTTAATCATTGAGCCATCTCTCCCGCCCTGTTTTTCTTAATTTTTTGGGGAGGAGGGAGGAGAGTTTTGAGGTAGGGTCTCACTCTAGCTCAGGCTGACCTGGAATTCACTATGTAGTCTCACGGTGGCCTTGAACTGCCTCCCAAATGCTGGGATTAAAGGTGCGCGCCACCATGCCCAGCTTTTCTTAATTTTTATTTATTTGCGCGCGTGCATGTGTGTGTGTGTGTGTGTGTGTGTGTGTGTGTGTGTGCCTGCGCTTGCACGCACCAGGATTCTCTTGCTACTGCAGATAAATGCTTGCTGGGATTTAAGTGAGCGCTAAAGAATTAACCCAGGCTTTGCAAGCACCTTCATTGTTTTGAATAAGGGAAAGAAATATAGGAATGTCTTCATTTCTGTTTCATAATATTTAGTCCTTTAAGCCTTTTACTATTATCTGGATGATTTTTGTGAATAGAAAAATTGGTCAAAGGTTGGAGAGTTGGCTTAGTGGATAAGGCGCTTGACTGCAAAGCCAAAGGACCCACATTGAATCCCCAGGACCCATGTAAAACCAGATGCACAAAGTGGCGCATATGTCTGGAGCTCATTTGCAGTGGCTAGAGGCCCTGGTGTGCCCATTCTCTCTCTACCTAACTACCTACCTCTTTCTCTCTTTCAAATAAATAAATAAGATTTTTTTTTTTTGAGGTAGGGTCTTGGTCTAGTCCAGGCTGACCTGGAATTCACTATGTAGACTCAGACTGGCCTCAAACTCATGGCAATTCTCCTACCTCTGCCTCTCAAGTGCTGGGATTAAAGGCATGCACCACTACACCCAGCTCAAATAAATAAGATTTTTTTTAATTGGACAACAAAAACTTTATCAAGGGGCTGGAGAGATGGCTTAGTGGTTAAGGCACTTGCCTTCAGAGCCTAACAACCCGAGTTCGATTCCCCTAGTACCTGCATAAAGCCAGATGCACAAAGTAGTACATGTATCTGGAATTCATTTGCAGTGGCTAGAGGCCCTGGCACACTCATTCTCTCTGTCTGCTGTCTGTCTCTCTGTCTTATCTGCTTGCAAGTAAATAAATAAATAAATGTTGAAAAGGAAAATTTTGATATTAAACAAGGATATTTTTGTCTTTTAATGGACAATAGTTATTTTTCTTTATATGCCAAAATTCACCTATCTCGGTTGTTTTGCTTTTCTCCCCCAAGTTTTCTAAGCTTAGCAAGACTGCTTAGTAAGATTCTGTCAGACATTTTTTCATATCTGGGCAAAATTCAGAGTTTAATGTTGGGCAACAACCCTAATGTGCAAAACACCTTCTGCTCGCTTGATACACGGAGGAAGGGATGCCCAGAGTGAGGTCTAGTGGCTTTTTTAAAGAGAAATGGCTTTGCCGGGGGTGGTGGCATATGCTTTTAATCCCAGCACTTGGGAGGCAGAGGTAGGAGGATTAACATGAGTTCGAGGCCACCCTGAGACTGCATAGTATTTCCAGGTCAGCCTGGGCTAGAGTAAGACCCTACCTTGAAAAACAAAAAAAGAAAGAGGAGAGAGAGAATTGGCTTTGGACACAGCACCTTGTCCCTCTGGGGGCTGCATCCCCAACCACTCAACCAGCGGGCTCCAGGCTTGCTACCACACACAGCCACTGACTGAGAGAGAAAATTTCCATTGTAAAAACTGGCTAAAAGTCCTGGAAATGCTCAGAGGCAGCCAGAACGGAAAAAGATGCTCAAAGGAACAGAAGCTCTCAAAGGGGCTGAGGCTGCCCTGTCCGTGCGCGACATGTGTGGAATTCTTGAGAAATGTAACATCCAGGCTCTTAGTGGGGGAATTGGTCATGCTCTTTGGCAAATTGCTCCCTCTTCCCTCCTTGTTGCTCCTCACCCCTGCCCTGGGAGGGGGCCTTGGGACCACCTCAAAGGCCTGGTTGGTGGCTGTGACTCAGGCCCAGATTGCAAAGAGCCTCGAGGGGCAGCAGACACCCCCCCCCCAACTTAGAAATGCCCTGGTCTCAGGCTGGTCCTCCCAGGTCTCTTTGTGCTCTGCTGCCTCAGCCACACCCTTGGCATAGCCATAGGATGTGGGATCTCAAATTTGCCTTTGCCTTGCCTGGGATTGGGTCCAGAGCTCTGCTTTCTTCCCCATCCTCTGCCACTCCTGGCAACCCCAAGGCCTTGCCCCTAGACATGCCATTTGGATCTGTCTCCCTAGGATCCTCCTGAGGGTCCTGACCTAGCACAGAGAAGGTAGTCAGTGGAGACTGGAGGACCCAGTGTGTGGGCTCCACTGTCAGAAGCTCAGTGAGGCCCCATCCCTGAGAAAGAGCTGATCACATGCAAGGTTAAGGACCCTGTGTCTGCTCACTCTGGGCAAGGAGAAACAAAGACTTTCATCCTTCATCCATTCCTCATTCCTTCAACATGTCCTCTTTGAGCACTGGTGGTGCCCAGCCCCACCATACTCCCTGGGACAGTGACTACCCAGATGAATGAGGGAAGCTGAGGGCTATAAAGGCAGGCTTCTAAATCAGCTCTCAGAGGTCAGTCTGGACAGACTTTCTGGAAGAGGTGTAATCTGACAGAAGCTTGTCCAAAACATGGCTGAGCTGAAAGCAAGGGTTCCCAGGAGTTCAAGGTCATCCTCAGGTACATAAGGAGGAAAATGGGTGCTGTTGAACTCCTACCCCAAGAGACCTCTGTAGCAGCAACCTGGCCAGCGAGCTCGGAACTGAGCATCTGCGGCTGGGGATGATGATGTCAGAGGCATGCAAAGGAAGGCAGAATGGGGTGGGTTCTACCAAGAGGGCCCAGGGCCCAGCCAGGCCCCCCGCGGGGTACTGCTCATGCTGCTAGCACCCACACCTCCGCATGCTCCCTTCTCCCTCGCATGCCTGTGCCTGTGACTACTGCATGTCCATTGTTGTGACTGCTGGTTTGTCCCCTGCCACTCCTCCTCCCCTTGGCTCTGACAAGGAGCATTGCCTGTCCCCAGCCTGACTCAGGAGGCCAACTGGCACCATGGGCCCTGCCCTACCCCAGTTCCTTCTGGATAGGATTCTAAAGGTTGTCCCCTGGCTGTCACTCCAAGCCTTTAGGAAGGCAAGGGGCAACCCTGAGAATCAGTGAATACCTGGGAGCTAGGGGTTACCCCAAAGGCCACCATCTGCCAGATCAGTCCCCAAGACATCGGTACCTAGCAGCCTGGTTCCCTCATTATTTCACCCTCCAGCCCCTTCAGCACTGAAGTTGCCCAGGTGGGCCAGTAAGAGGGTCTGGAACCAGGAAGATCCTTGAATTGTCATTGGAAGCCACACTTGGGGAAAAGGGGTGGCCGTGGCTTGGTGCCATCAGCTTCCTGGGGCCCCAGGGCTCTCTTTCCCACCTTGCAGGCTTCCCATGCATTCCTCCCACCCCACGCCCCTGGGTCTCTGGACTTGGGTGGGGTTTGGGTGCCCTCTGGCTAGGCCCTGTGTGTACTTGGCTCTCTCCTCCCACCCTTCCCCCCAGCTCCAGCAGTACCCACGGCTTCGGGAGGAAATGGAGCGCATCGTGACCACTCACATCAGGGAGCGAGAGGGTCGAACCAAGGAACAGGTGAGTGTATGATCTCCAGCTTCCTCCTCTTCTCCTACTAACTTTATTCTTGCTTTTTAAATTATTATTATGGTAAAATACGCAGGACATAAAGGGTACCATTTTAGCCATTTTTAAGTGCACACACACTTCAGAGTTACCTAGTGCATGGACCTTGTGTTGCAAACATCACCACTATCACCATACTCCTGACAGCCATCTTCCTCCTTTCTGTTTTTATGAATTTAACTACTTTTTTTTGTTTTGTTTTTGTTTTTGAGGTAGGGTCTCACTCTAGCCCAGGCTGACCTGGAATTCACTATGTCGTCTCAGGGTGGCCTTGAACTCACGGTGATCCTCCTACCTCTGCCTCCCGAATGCTGGGATTCAAGGCATGTGCCACCACGCCTGGCCTCTTTTTTAATTTTAAAAATTTATTTATCTAAGAGAGAGAAAGAGGCAGAGACAGAGAGAGAATGGGCATGCCAAGGCCTCTAGCCACTGCAAATGAAATCCAGATGCATGCACCACCTTGTGCATCTGGCTTATGTGGGTCCTGGGAATTGAACCTGGGTCTTGGCTTTGCAGGCAAGCACTTTAACCGCTAAGCCAGCTCTCCAACCCTTACCTACTTTTAACTGGAATCATATAGTATTTGTCCTTTCGTGTCAAGTTTATTTCTCTTAGCATAATGCCTCAAAGGTTTAGCCAAAGTCTTGTGTGTGCCATAATTTGTTTTTAATGTTTTTAAAAATATTTAGGGCTGGCGGGATGGTTTAATGGTTAAGGCACTTGCCTGCAAAGCCTAAGGACCCTGGTTTGATTCTCCAGATCCCACGTAAGCCAGATGCACATGATGGCGCATGCATTTGGAGTTCATTTGCAGTGGCTAAAGGCTCTGGCATGCCTATTTTCTTTCTCTCTCTAATAAATAAATAAATAACTAATAAAATACTAAAGAATATATATTTATTTATTTGAGAGAGAGAGTGTGAACATGCCAGGAACTCCTGCCACTGCGCACAAACTCCACATACATGTATATGGCTTTATGTGGGTACTGTGAAATTGAACCCAGGCCATCAGGCTTTGCCAGAAAGTGCCTTTAATCATTGAGCCATCTCTCCCGCCCTGTTTTTCTTAATTTTTTGGGGAGGGGGGAGGAGAGTTTTGAGGTAGGGTCTCACTCTAGCTCAGGCTGACCTGGAATTCACTATGTAGTCTCACGGTGGCCTTGAACTGCCTCCCAAATGCTGGGATTAAAGGTGCGCGCCACCATGCCCAGCTTTTCTTAATTTTTATTTATTTGCGCGCGTGCATATGTGTGTGTGTGTGTGTGTGTGTGTGCCTGCGCTTGCACGCACCAGGATTCTCTTGCTACTGCAGATAAATGCTTGCTGGGATTTAAGTGAGCGCTAAAGAATTAACCCAGGCTTTGCAAGCACCTTCATTGTTTTGAATAAGGGAAAGAAATATAGGAATGTCTTCATTTCTGTTTCATAATATTTAGTCCTTTAAGCCTTTTACTATTATCTGGATGATTTTTGTGAATAGAAAAATTGGTCAAAGGTTGGAGAGTTGGCTTAGTGGATAAGGCGCTTGACTGCAAAGCCAAAGGACCCACATTGAATCCCCAGGACCCATGTAAAACCAGATGCACAAAGTGGCGCATATGTCTGGAGCTCATTTGCAGTGGCTAGAGGCCCTGGTGTGCCCATTCTCTCTCTACCTAACTACCTACCTCTTTCTCTCTTTCAAATAAATAAATAAGATTTTTTTTTTTTTGAGGTAGGGTCTTGGTCTAGTCCAGGCTGACCTGGAATTCACTATGTAGACTCAGACTGGCCTTAAACTCATGGCAATTCTCCTACCTCTGCCTCTCAAGTGCTGGGATTAAAGGCATGCACCACTACACCCAGCTCAAATAAATAAGATTTTTTTTAATTGGACAACAAAAACTTTATCAAGGGGCTGGAGAGATGGCTTAGTGGTTAAGGCACTTGCCTTCAGAGCCTAACAACCCGAGTTCGATTCCCCTAGTACCTGCATAAAGCCAGATGCACAAAGTAGTACATGTATCTGGAATTCATTTGCAGTGGCTAGAGGCCCTGGCACACTCATTCTCTCTGTCTGCTGTCTGTCTCTCTGTCTTATCTGCTTGCAAGTAAATAAATAAATAAATGTTGAAAAGGAAAATTTTGATATTAAACAAGGATATTTTTGTCTTTTAATGGACAATAGTTATTTTTCTTTATATGCCAAAATTCACCTATCTTGGTTGTTTTGCTTTTCTCCCCCAAATTTTCTAAGCTTAGCAAGACTGCTTAGTAAGATTCTGTCAGACATTTTTTCATATCTGGGCAAAATTCAGAGTTTAATGTTGGGCAACAACCCTAATGTGCAAAGCACCTTCTGCTCGCTTGATACACGGAGGAAGGGATGCCCAGAGTGAGGTCTAGTGGCTTTTTTAAAGAGAAATGGCTTTGCCGGGGGTGGTGGCATATGCTTTTAATCCCAGCACTTGGGAGGCAGAGGTAGGAGGATTAACATGAGTTCGAGGCCACCCTGAGACTGCATAGTATTTCCAGGTCAGCCTGGGCTAGAGTAAGACCCTACCTTGAAAAACAAAAAAAGAAAGAGGAGAGAGAGAATTGGCTTTGGACACAGCACCTTGTCCCTCTGGGGGCTGCATCCCCAACCACTCAACCAGCGGGCTCCAGGCTTGCTACCACACACAGCCACTGACTGAGAGAGAAAATTTCCATTGTAAAAACTGGCTAAAAGTCCTGGAAATGCTCAGAGGCAGCCAGAACGGAAAAAGATGCTCAAAGGAACAGAAGCTCTCAAAGGGGCTGAGGCTGCCCTGTCCGTGCGCGACATGTGTGGAATTCTTGAGAAATGTAACATCCAGGCTCTTAGTGGGGGAATTGGTCATGCTCTTTGGCAAATTGCTCCCTCTTCCCTCCTTGTTGCTCCTCACCCCTGCCCTGGGAGGGGGCCTTGGGACCACCTCAAAGGCCTGGTTGGTGGCTGTGACTCAGGCCCAGATTGCAAAGAGCCTCGAGGGGCAGCAGACACCCCCCCAACTTAGAAATGCCCTGGTCTCAGGCTGGTCCTCCCAGGTCTCTTTGTGCTCTGCTGCCTCAGCCACACCCTTGGCATAGCCATAGGCGTGTCTCAAATTTGCCTTGCCTGGGATTGGGTCCAGAGCTCTGCTTTCTTCCCCATCCTCTGCCACTCCTGGCAACCCCAAGGCCTTGCCCCTAGACGTGCCATTTGGATCTGTCTCCCTAGGATCCTCCTGAGGGTCCTGACCTAGCACAGAGAAGGTAGTCAGTGGAGACTGGAGGACCCAGTGTGTGGGCTCCACTGTCAGAAGCTCAGTGAGGCCCCATCCCTGAGAAAGAGCTGATCACATGCAAGGTTAAGGACCCTGTGTCTGCTCACTCTGGGCAAGGAGAAACAAAGACTTTCATCCTTCATCCATTCCCTCATTCCTTCAACATGTCCTCTTTGAGCACTGGTGGTGCCCAGCCCCACCATACTCCCTGGGACAGTGACTACCCAGATGAATGAGGGAAGCTGAGGGCTATAAAGGCAGGCTTCTAAATCAGCTCTCAGAGGTCAGTCTGGACAGACTTTCTGGAAGAGGTGTAATCTGACAGAAGCTTGTCCAAAATATGGCTGAGCTGAAAGCAAGGGTTCCCAGGAGTTCAAGGTCATCCTCAGGTACATAAGGAGGAAAATGGGTGCTGTTGAACTCCTACCCCAAGAGACCTCTGTAGCAGCAACCTGGCCAGCGAGCTCGGAACTGAGCATCTGCGGCTGGGGATGATGATGTCAGAGGCATGCAAAGGGAGGCAGAATGGGGTGGGTTCTACCAAGAGGGCCCAGGGCCCAGCCAGGCCCCCGCGGGTACTGCTCATGCTGCTAGCACCCACACCTCCGCATGCTCCCTTCTCCCTCGCATGCCTGTGCCTGTGACTACTGCATGTCCATTGTTGTGACTGCTGGTTTGTCCCCTGCCACTCCTCCTCCCCTTGGCTCTGACAAGGAGCATTGCCTGTCCCCAGCCTGACTCAGGAGGCCAACTGGCACCATGGGCCCTGCCCTACCCCAGTTCCTTCTGGATAGGATTCTAAAGGTTGTCCCCTGGCTGTCACTCCAAGCCTTTAGGAAGGCAAGGGGCAACCCTGAGAATCAGTGAATACCTGGGAGCTAGGGTTACCCCAAAGGCCACCATCTGCCAGATCAGTCCCCAAGACATCGGTACCTAGCAGCCTGGTTCCCTCATTATTTCACCCTCCAGCCCCTTCAGCACTGAAGTTGCCCAGGTGGGCCAGTAAGAGGGTCTGGAACCAGGAAGATCCTTGAATTGTCATTGGAAGCCACACTTGGGGAAAAGGGGTGGCCGTGGCTTGGTGCCATCAGCTTCCTGGGGCCCCAGGGCTCTCTTTCCCACCTTGCAGGCTTCCCATGCATTCCTCCCACCCCACGCCCCTGGGTCTCTGGACTTGGGTGGGGTTTGGGTGCCCTCTGGCTAGGCCCTGTGTGTACTTGGCTCTCTCCCCTCCCACCCTTCCCCAGCTCCAGCAGTACCCACGGCTTCGGGAGGAAATGGAGCGCATCGTGACCACTCACATCAGGGAGCGAGAGGGTCGAACCAAGGAACAGGTGAGTGTATGATCTCCAGCTTCCTCCTCTTCTCCTACTAACTTTATTCTTGCTTTTAAATTATTATTATGGTAAAATACGGGACATAAAGGGTACCATTTTAGCCATTTTTAAGTGCACACACACTTCAGAGTTACCTAGTGCATGGACCTTGTGTTGCAAACATCACCACTATCACCATACTCCTGACAGCCATCTTCCTCCTTTCTGTTTTTATGAATTTAACTACTTTTTTTTGTTTTGTTTTTGTTTTTGAGGTAGGGTCTCACTCTAGCCCAGGCTGACCTGGAATTCACTATGTCGTCTCAGGGTGGCCTTGAACTCACGGTGATCCTCCTACCTCTGCCTCCCGAATGCTGGGATTCAAGGCATGTGCCACCACGCCTGGCCTCTTTTTTAATTTTAAAAATTTATTTATCTAAGAGAGAGAAAGAGGCAGAGACAGAGAGAGAATGGGCATGCCAAGGCCTCTAGCCACTGCAAATGAAATCCAGATGCATGCACCACCTTGTGCATCTGGCTTATGTGGGTCCTGGGGAATTGAACCTGGGTCCTTTGGCTTTGCAGGCAAGCACTTTAACCGCTAAGCCAGCTCTCCAACCCTTACCTACTTTTAACTGGAATCATATAGTATTTGTCCTTTCGTGTCAAGTTTATTTCTCTTAGCATAATGCCCTCAAAGGTTTAGCCAAAGTCTTGTGTGTGCCATAATCTTCCTTTTTATTTATTTATTTATTTATTTTATTTTATTTTTTTATTTTTTTGGTTTTTCGAGGTAGGGTCTCACTCTGGTCCAGGCTGACCTGGAATAATCTCAGGATGGCCTTTCCTGGCTATCCTCCTATTTTTTTTATTTTTTCTTTTTTTTTTTATTTTTATTTTTATTTTTTGGTTTTTTGAGGTAGAGTCTCACTCTAGTCCAAGCTGACCTAGAATTCACTATGTAGTCTCAGGGTGGCCTTGAACTCACAGCAATCCTCCTACCTCTGCCTCCTGAGTGCTGGGATTAAAGCCGTGTGCCACCACACCTGGCGTAATCTTCCTTTTAAACTCTTGAATAATGTTCCATTGACCATATACCACATTTTTGTTCATCCGTGGGGATTATTCCCACCTTTTGGCAGTTGTGTATAATTCTGTTAATGAAGGGGGATATAGAAATACCTATTTAACCCTTTGCTTTTAGAAATGGAATTGCTGGATCGTGTGGTGATTCTGACTGTTTATGGTTCTGGGGATTGAACTAAGCACACTCTCTACCACTGAACTGCACTGCCCCCCCCAGTCCCATGTGTTCAAGTTTTTTGTTTTGTTTTGTTTGGTTTGGTTTTTGAGGGAGAGTCTCACTCTAGCCCAGGCTGACCTGGAATTCACTAGACTCAGGGTGGCCTCGAACTCACAGTGATCCTCCTACCTCTGCCTCCCAGTGGTGGGATTAAAGGTGTGTGCCACCATGCTTGGCATTTTAAAGTTTTTGAAGGACTACCATACTGATTGTGCCGGTGGCTGCACCATTTTATATTCCCATCACTTGTGCTTTCTCTCTTCCCCTTTTCCCTTCTCCCTCCCTCCCACCTCACCTCACTATCTTTTCTTTTCTCTCTTTCTTTCTGACAGGCTATGTAGTCCAGACTGACCAGACTTGCTGACTCAGCCTCTACCACCATCACCTAGTTTAGTTTCCTTTCCTTTGTTTTTTTTTTTTTTTTTTTTGTTTGTTTGTTTTTTTAGTTTTTAGTTTTTTAAGGTAGGGTCTTGCTGTAGCCCAGGCTGACCTGGAATTCAATATGTAGTCCCAGGCTGGCTCAAACTCACAGTGATCCTCCTACCTCAGCCTCCCGAGTGCTGGGATTAAGGAAAGGAGTGCACCACCACCATGCCAAACTCTCCTTTCTCCTTTGAGGCCATACTGGACAACACAGAGAGACCCTGTCTCAAAAACAAACAAAAAACAGTCAGTATAGAAATGGTCAAATTACAAGTCAGTTTCCTGTTATTCACTATTACCCACCCCCTCCCACAAAATCAGCATGACTCAGTTTGGTGTGGCACTGCCCAGCCATTTTCCCAGCTCCCACTCCCATACTCTCCCAACCAAACCAGTCACTATCTCAAAAAAAAAAAAAGGTGGATAGAAAAGCCAGGTATGGTGGCGCACGCCTTTAATCCCAGCACTTGGGAGGCAGAGGTAGGAGGATTGTTGTGAGTCCAGCCTGAGCTACAGTGAGACTCTATGTTGAAAAAAACAAACAACAACAACACAAAAGTGAAGGGGCTAGAGAGATTGTTCAGTGGTTAAGGCACTTGCCTGCACAGCCTAATGATTCCACTTCAATTCCCCAGTACCCATGTACTGCATGGAGGTATTTGCCATGGCGATAGGCCTTGATGCGCCCATTCTCTCTGCCCATCTATCTTCTCTCTCTCTCTCTCTGCTTACAAATAAATAAATAATTTTTTAAAGAGAAAAGTGGAGAGAGGGATGGAGAGATGGCTTAGTGGTTAAAGCATTTGCCTGCAAAGCCTAAGGACCCAAGTTTGGTTCCCCAATACCCACATAAGCCAGATGCACAACGTTGCACATGCATCTGGAGTTCATTTGCAGTGGCTGGAGGTCCTGGTATGTCCATCCTTTCTCTGTGGATTTGCCTCTCTCTCTCTCAAATAAGTAAATAAATATTTTGTTTGTTTGTTTGTTTTGTTTTTCGAGGTAGGGTTTCACTCTAGTCCAGGCTGACCTGGAATTCACTATATAGTCTCAGGGTGGCCTTGAACTCATGGTGATCCTCCTACCAGTGTGGTGGCACATGCCTTTAATCCCAGCACTCGGGAGGCAGAGGTGGGAGAATCACCATGAGTTTGAGGCCACCCTGAGACTACATAGTGAATTCCAGGTCAGCCTGGGTTAGTGTGAGACCCTACCTCGAAAAAAAAAAAAAAAAGATTTATGTGAGAAGAGAGAACAGAGAGAATGGGCATGCCAGGGCCTCTTGCTACTTTAAATGAACTCCAGACACATGCGACACTTTGTGCATCTGATTTTACAAGGGTACTGGGGAATTGAACCCAAGCAAGTGCCTTTAACCTGAGCCATCTCTCCAGCTCCCTCATTCACTTTTTGATGGCCATTGATTTGTTCCCAACCTTTTTCACTACAAATTATACTACAGCCAAGCATGGTCACATGAGACTGTTATCCCAACTACTGGAAAGACTGAGGCAGGAGGATTGCTTCAGTCCAGAAGGTCAAGGCCATCCTGGACAACAAACATCAATGCCCTATCTCAAAAATAAATAAATAGGGCTGTAGATTTGGCTCAGCAGTTAAAGGCTTACTTGCAAAGCCTCTCAGCCCTGGGTTCAATTCCCCAGCACCCAGTTGTAAAGCCAGATGCACAAAGTGGCACATGCATCTGGAATTCATTTACAGGGCAAGAGGCCCTGGTGCGCCCATTTTCTCTCTTTCTCTCCCCCCTTGCAAATAAATAAATAAAAACATTTAAAACAAAACAGACTAAAAAAACTATACTACTGTGGACATTCTTATACCTAAATCTTTGATTGTTTGATGAGTTTATCTGTGAAACAGAATTCAAGAAGGGAGCATGTTCATCTCGATGTTTCTTGCTATCATCAGATTGCCTGTAGAAGGGCTGGGGCTGGAGAGATACTCAGTGGTTAAGACACTTGTTTGCAAAGCTAAAGGTCCAGATTCAATTCTCCAGTACCCACGTAAAGCCAGATGCATGGAATGGAACGTTCAGTGTTGTTTGCAGTGGCAGGAGGCCCTAGGGCCTTCCCAATCCCCGCCCCCCCCACTTGCAAATAAATTTTAAAAAATACTTTAAATTGTCTCTAGAAAGTGATGCTAATTTATTCTCATCAGCTTGAGAATGGTAGAACACTTCAGTGGTAGAACACTTCAGTGGTAGAGCACTTGCCTATGTTGAGTAACTGGGCTCTATCATCAGCACTCTCCAAAAAAAAGAAAAATGATACTTCAACCAAGAGTGTATGAGGGCTGGAGAGACGGCTCAGTGGTTAAGGTGCTTGTCTGCGAAGCCTAAGGACTCATATTCCACTCTCCAGGTCCCACGTAAGCCAGACATACAAGGTGATGTAAGTGTGCAAGGTCACACATGCACACAAGTTGGTGTGCACATCTGGAGTTCAATTACAGTGGCTGGAGGCCCTAGTGTGCCTGTTCCCTCTCCTCTCTTGCTCGCTTTAAAAAAAAAAAAAAAAAAAAAGCCACTCTGTTGGGCTTGCCTCAAAACAAATTTTCTCCCTATAGTTGGGCCCATCCTGGTGAGTGGATATTTGATGATTCAAAAAGGATCACACTGTGATAATTTAGATTTCTTTATTAATGAAAGGGAGAAATGTTTTTGGATTTTTTCTCTTTTTAATTTAATTTTCATTTTATTTTATACAAATTATAACAGGTTATACTCTTTTATCGTCTCACCCCAGCTCCCATGAAGGCCATCCTCAGTGGGATTATGGTTTTCAGTGTGGGTCATGAAGGCCTCCGTCAGTCCCTGTGTCTCAGGATATTCCTGCCCACTTTGTAGCTCTTACAATCTTTCTGCCCCCTCTCCCACAATGTTCTCTAAGCCATGGCAGGCCTGTTGGCAGTCTGATTTAGTACTGAGTTCTCTGTAGCCTGAAGGTGAGCATTTTAAACATGTTTTTATTAATTATATATATTTTGAATATCTTATTTATTTATTTATTTATTTATTTATTTATTTATTTATTTATTTGAGAGAGGCCTCGAGAGAGAATCCTCCTACCTCTGCCTCCCAGTGCTGGGATTAAAGGCTAGCCACTGCCTAACAAACTTTTTAATATTTTATTTATTTATTTATTTATTTATTTATTTATTTATTTATTTATTTATGGAGAATAGAACCAGGCATCCTAGGCTCTAGCAGGCAAATGCCCCCAGATGCATGCACTAAGCCATCTCTCCAACCCCTTAATTAGGATTTCTTCCATTGATTTGTGTCCCCTTAATTATATTTCTTCCATTGATTTGTGTCTCTTTTGTTTTTCACTTATTAATTGTAGGAATTTTTTGTTTGTTTGTGTTTTGGGTTTTTCGAGGTAGGGTCTCACTCTAGTCCAGGCTGACCTGGAATTCACTACGTAGTCTCAGGGTGGCCTTGAACTCAAAGCAATCCTCTTACCTCTGCCTCCCGAGTGCTGGGATTAAGGTTATGCACTACCACACCCAGTTTGTAGGGAATTTTTTTTTTTTTTTGTTTTTCAAGGTAGGGTCTCACTCTGATCATTTTATTTAGGGTCTAGAGAGATGGCACAGCGGTTAAAGGCACTTGCTTGCAAGGCCTGACAGCCTGGGTTTGATTCCCCAGTACCCACTTAAAGCCAGATGCATAAAGTGGCACATGTGTCTGGAGTTCATTGCAGTGGCAAGAAGCCCCAGCATACCTCACCTCTCGGTGTCTCTTTGCTTGCAAACAGATAAATAAAAAGATAAAATAAGTACAATTTATTTATTTGAGAAAGAGAACATATGGGCATGCCAGAGCCTCCTGCCACTGCAAGCAAACCACAGACACATGTACCACTTAGTGTGTCTGGCTTTATGTGGGTACTGGGGTTTTGAACCATGGCTGCCAGGGTTTGCAAACAAGCATCTTCAACCACTGAGCCATCTCTGCAGCCCCAACTTTTTAACATATTAAGGATACAAACTTTCAATAGGTGCCGCAAGTATTTTTGCCCTTGTCATACATTTTTAAACTTTGTTGTGTCTTTTCCACTGGCTCACTGACCTGTGTCCCGTGAAGGTCATGCTTCTCATCGACATTGAGCTGGCTTACATGAACACCAACCACGAAGACTTCATAGGCTTTGCCAAGTGAGTGCTCCCAGCTCCGTGACGTGACCCCACGTGTGTGTCCACACACGTGCATGTGCATATACCCATGCACACTTGTGTATACATGTGTGTACGTAGAGTCCAGTCCCACCAGGTTAACCTTCATGGTACTGTGCCCCCTGAGCAGTGGGCAGTGGAGTTGGACCTCTTGAGGGGAGTTCTAAGACTCCTCCCCTCTCTCCCACTAGTGCTCAGCAGAGAAGTAACCAGATGAACAAGAAGAAGACGTCAGGGAACCAGGTGAGTGGGCCCCAGTGGCCCAGCCCGAGGGATGGAGGGTGCCGGATGGACGCGCAGCTCTGAGAACCCTCTCCCCGAGGGGAAGGGTCCCACTGGGGGCCAGAGAGCCTGTCTTCTGCCAGCCACAAGCCTTCCACTCTGCCTCAGTAACCCTCTCTCCTCTCTCCTCGATGCTTCTCGTGGTTGCTATGGTTACCTCTTTGCAGGATGAGATTCTGGTGAGTACCAGTACTGGGGCTGTTGACTTGCTCAGTAAGGGGGAGGAGGGATCCATCGGTGATGGGGGTCTTTAGGGGACACAAGGGTGCCCTTTGGCTTGAGCTACTTGCACACAGCATCAGCACATGAGTGTTCCACACCCGCTCACAAGCCAGAACAAGGCCTAGCCACACACAGTCCCATCAAACCATCCATCACTGTGCATGAGCCAAACATCTGCTTCAGGCAAAGCTAGACCATGTGGGAGTGGGTAGGCCTGGCTCTCCTTAAACATCTATTGGATGGATAGATAGATGTTTGGATAACTGTTTGAATGAGTGGATGTAAGACAGAAGTGTTCTTTGATAAGCTGACAACCACTTCCTCTGGAGAGCCTGAGAGGTGAATGACAAGTCAAGAAAGAGACAAGTCCCTCCTCCCCTAGCTTCCTGCTCAGTCCTTCAGATGTCGTCCTCAGAAATAGCAGTCATCAGTAATCCATGTACTACCTCAGTCTCCGTTGTACACATAAACACTGGGGTCCTCGGTGGGTTTTTTTGGTTTATTTGTTTGTTTTTTATGAGAGAGAGAGAGAATTGGCATGCCAGGGCCTTAGCCACTGAAAATGAACTCCAGATGTATGTGCCATCTTGTGCATCTGGCTTACATGGGTCCTAGGGAGTTGAACATGGTTTTGCAGGCAAGTGCCTTAACTGTTAAGCCATCTCTCCAGCACCTCAGTGGTTTTATTTTTTAATTAATTAATTTATTTATTAGAGAGAGCCCAGACACATGCATTACTTTGTGCATCTGGTTTTACATGGGTAAAACCTTAACCACTGAGCAGTCTCTCCAACCCTGTTTCTGTTGTGGTTGTTTTCATAGTTTCCAGAGGCTGTGGTTGATGAGGCTTCATAAGGGGAGAGATGAGTCTGTCTTGGTTCTCACCAAATCCTCAGCCACAGAAATATAGTAGGTGCAGGCTGGACAGATGGCTTAACGGTTAAGGTGCTTGCCTGCAAAGCCTAAGGAGCCATGTTCAACTCTCCAGATCCCACCTAAGCCATATGCACAAAGGTGAGGCAAGTGAAAGGTCACACATGCCCACTAGGTGGTGCAAGCTTCTGGAGTTTGATTGCAGTGGCTGAGGCCCTGATGTGCCAATTCTCTCTCTCTATCTATCTCTCTATCTATCTCTCTATCTATCTATCTCTCTCTTGCTCACTCACTCTCTGTTAAAATATATATATATATATATATATATAGTAGGTACTTAGGAGAATGGAGGCATGAGCAGATGTAATGTCCAAGGAAGATTCAATTCATCCAGTGCTCCCTGGTGCCTACACTGTGCTTGTCCCTGGAGAGGAGTCTGGAACCTGCCCCTGCCCTTGTCTCTTAGAGACCTGAGCCTATAGGCAGGGCCTCACCTTTCCTCTGAGAGACACAGGCAGGATGGGAGTGACAAGTCACTGAAAGGAATCCTACCAGCAGGGCAGCAGTGGGGTGGTAGGATGCTTGACTCCTTGGTCCCTGTTAACTGGTCCAGGCAGTGGTATTCTCTCCTCAACTCATCTGCTGATGGGCTTCATGACGTGAGTTCTCAGAGAAGTTCCCAGAAGGCTGAGCAGGTCAGAGAGCTCTAGGAAGACACCTAGAACCTCAGAAGCAAGCCTGGACACTAAAGCCTTTGCTGCCAGCCTGAGGTCCCCTTGGGTCTCTCTGCATACTTAGAGAAGTAGCCAGGGAGGTCAGGACCTGGGGGAGTAACAGGAGCCACCCCATCCTCCTCATTCTGAACCACTGCAGGACCTGGACAGTGACCTTGCCCTTGGAGTAGTGTCCACAGTCTCTGATCTGTGGTGATGGCTTGAAGCAGACTCTTGCTTGTTACTCTAACTTTCTGTAGGAAATAGGAGGCCTGTACAATTTCTGGTTCTGCCCCAAAGGCTTAGAACCATAATAGTGTAGTATTCATTTATTCCTGCCAGCCCAAGTACTTACTGAAAACTTTCTGACTGCCAAGCACATCACAAGGGAGGCCACAAGGTGCTGGGGTACAGAAGAGCCCATGTGTTACAGGGAAGGTTGTAGCAGTGGATTATTTATTCTTCCTCTCTCTCTCTCTCGCTCTCTCTCTCTCTCTCACACACACACACACACACACAGAAGTATATCAGAATTGCCATCTCTGGCTGGGGAGATGGCTCAGCAGTTAAAAGTGCTTGTTTACAATGCTTGCCAGCCCAGGTTTGATTCTTTCCTACCCACATAAAAGCCAGACACAAAGTCGTTCATGCATCTGGAATTCATTAATAGCAAGAGGTCCTGGCCTTGCCCCCACCCCACATATTCTCCCCCACCTCAAATGAATAAATAAAATAATTTTTGAAAATGCAGTCTTGGGGCTGGAGAGATGGCTTAGCAGTTAAAGTACTTTCTTGCGAAGCCTAAGGACCCAGGTTTGATTCTCCAGGTCCCATGTAAGCCAGATGCATAAATCTGGAGTGTGTTTGCAGTGGCACACCCATTCTCTCTCTTTTTGTCTCAAATAAAAAATAAAAATAAATTGCAGTCTCCACTAGAAGAAAATATAAGAGAATGATCAAAGTCATAACTGGGCTTTTGATTTACCTTGAGCCAGGGAGGGCAGTAGATAGTGTAAATCTGAGCTGATACCAAAGGGTGATTAGGTGTATTGGGCAAAAAGGGAAAAGAAGCATTTTTTAGACAGAAGTGACTGCAGCATTTACAAAATGCTTGAGGTTAGAAATAATTTTCAGGGGCTGGAGAGATGGCTAAGTGGTTAAGGCATTTGCCTGTGAAGCCTAAGGACCCAGGTTCAATTCCCCAGTATCCATGTAAGCCAGATGCACAAGGTGTCACATGTGTCTGGTGTTCGTTTGCAGTGGTTAGAGGCCCTGGCGTGCCCATTCTATCTGCCTCTTTCTCTCTCTATCTCAAATTTTTTTAAATATATTTTATTTATTTATTTATTTATTTATTTATTCATTTATGAGAAAGAGGGAGAGAGAATGGGCACCCCAAGGCCTCCAGCCACTGTACATGAACTCCACATGCATGTGCCCCCTTGTGCATCTGGTTTACATGGGTCCTGGAGAGTCGAACTGGGATCCTTTGCTTTGCAGGCAAACACCTTAACCGCTAAGCCATCTCTCCAGCCTTAAATATATTTTTTTTTAAGTTTAAAAAATAGGGACTGGAGAGATGGCTTAGTGGTTAAGGCACTTGTCTGCAAAGCCAAAGGACTCAGGTTCGACTCCCCAGTACCCACGTAAACCAGATGCACAAAGGGGCACACACATCTGGATTTCATTAGCAGTGGCTGGAGGCCCTGGCATGCCCATCCCCTCTCTTTCTCTCTCCCCTTGCCTATTTCTCTCCCTCTCAAATAAATAAAGAAAAATAAAATGTTTAAAGTCTAAAAAATAAAAGGGGGGCTGGAGAGATTGCTTAATGGTTAAGCGCTTGCCTGTGAAGCTTAAGGACCCCAGTTTGAGGCTCGATTTCCCAGGACCCACGTAAGCCAGATGCACAAGGTGGCACCTGCATCTGGAGTTCATTTGCAGTGGCTGGAGGCACTGACGTGCCCATTCTCTCTCTGTCTGCCTCTTTCTCTCTCTGTCGCTCTGAAAGGGAGGAAGGGAAGGGGAGGGAGAAAGGGAGGGAAGGAAAAAGAAAGGAGAGAGGTTTCAGGATAGATTACACTTAGAAAACACTTGTTATGCTGGAGGCAGAGGTGGGAAGATGGTTGTGAGTTTGAGGCCAGCCTAGGACTACAGAGTGAATTCCAGGTCAACCTTGGGCTAGAGTGAGACCCTGCCTCAGTGTTGTCATACCCGAACAGCTACAAAATTCTGCTTGCACACTTTTAGCAACTCCCTACCAAAGCCTCCAGTCCTTTGCTCAGATAGCCCTGTCTGTGAGAAAGCCCTTTATCCTGAGCCAACCTCTGCCTTTCTCTGACCTCTGCTCTCTTTACTTGTGGTTCATACCAGGGCAAGTCTGGCCCCCACCTTCCCTCACCAGTCAGGCCTCGGAGAATTGGGAGGAGTTAGGCTTTTGAATGCCTCTTTGCCCATCACATCCACCTGGGGAAGCCTGGCCCATACCCACCAATCTGTCCCCTCATCCCTCAGGTCATCCGGAAGGGCTGGCTGACCATTAACAACATTGGCATCATGAAGGGAGGCTCTAAGGAATACTGGTTTGTCCTGACTGCTGAGAACCTGTCCTGGTACAAGGATGACGAGGTAAGTAAAGGGGTCATCAAAGGAGTGGGCTGGTGGCCAGAGGCAGGCTCAGAGCATGCCGCAGGCCTGGAGTTGACTTGACCACACCACAGGGGTTTGAAAAGATTCATCGCGGGAGGTGAGATGTGGGATCAGGGAGCTGCCCAGTCACCCAGGCTAAAAGGAGAAGGTGCCTTGGAAGGCCTGGGAGCTCAGGGCTAAGCACCCTGGAGTGGGTAGGGAGGGGTGCTCAGCACCCCTGCTGACAACGGCCCAGTGGCCTTCCTGTTTTCTCCACTCCAGGGCGTGCCGCCTCCTCCGTGGCCCCCACAGACCCATGACACATACAGGTCCAGCTGCCAGACCCGATTAACCCCTGCACCCCAGTCCCCTCAGCCTCTGCCACCCGAAGCAGCTGCCCAGGGTGCCTCCAGGTCAAGGGATCAAGAGTGACAATGCCCTGTAGGGCCACCCCCAGAACACCACCCCGCCCACTAGGGCACTCAGAGGTCCCTGCCACTTCCTTCCCCTGTTGCTGGTCTCCTTTAAGAACGAGTCTATTTGGCTTCCACATCTGGATTCCAGAGGTGACCAGAGAGAACGGGGAGGGGGGGTTGTGGTAATGAACTCCAGCTGGCCAAGGAGTGGGGGAAGGGACCCTCTTGTTTCTGAGGGGGCTGCTGGAGGACAGGGTGCTCTCCACAGGGGAGCAGGGCTCAGGGTAGGGGACTGTGATTTGGGTCTCCGTGCCCCTTCTTCACTCCCTGACTCCTCCAAGTCGGCCTCGGGCAGGGGCCCCACCCCCCCACCTTGGGCGGGGTCCTCTGTCGTCACCAGTGGGGGCGCCAAACCATCTGGATTTCATTACCCCATCCCTAGCCTCTCCCCGAGCCCAGGGGCCCCTGGAAAGGATGGAGTGTGAGGTGGTGTGGGGCTTGGTTGGGGGGGGGGCTGGCTTCCTATCCTGTCAACTCTGGTAGGCCCCCTAGTGCTCCTCATGGACCTGGGGAGCCTATGGGTGCTCCCATACCTGAGTCCTTATATGGGGCCAGTGGGACAGTATGATGGGGTTGAGGACTCACACCTGGCAATCCTGGGAAGGGGGTGAGTAAAACTGAGAGGGGTCCCCAGCCTCATACTTGGGGAGAGGTCTTTTTCAAGATGTCTCTATTTGAGTTTAGTTGTGTATGGGGAGGTGGAACCTGTGTGTGCAATGTGTGAGTGCCTGCACGTGTGTGTAGCTGGAAGATGTTGTGAGGGGTGTTTTGCAAGCACCTAGGTGTGAATGCTTGTGCTCTCATGGGACCCCAGTTTGTCTGCCTGTGCTTGGGTATCACTGTGGGGGTGGGCTGGAGAAGGGAGGGTGTGTGGGATATTTGAGAATATGTGTGTGCTTGGGATGTAAGGTGGGGGAAGGGAGCTTCCCATTGTGAGGCTGTGCTGGGTGTGTGTGCGTGCATGCGTGCACCCATATGTGCGCTTGTGATGTCCGCGTGTGCCTGGAGCATGGATGTGAGCATTAGAGCTGCAGCGTGCAGGGATACATATATGAGCTGGGGCAGTGTGAGCACTGAGGTGCATGGTGAGGCATATGAGTGGGTTTTTGCACTAGGATCGCTGGGGACATGGGGGTTGTCTGGACTAGGGCAGGGATCTGGCCCCCTCCTCCCAGCCGCCTGTCCTCTGGTCTTTGGGGTGAGGAAGGCCCTCTGGAAAGACCAGCAGCTGTCCACACATCCTTAGCTCCAGTGATCCCCAGCTTCTCAGTCTTCCTCCTCTGCCCTCTCCCGCTCTCCCCCATCACGCCCCCCCACACCCCACAGCAGGGTAGCAGCCCCATTGCTTTATACTAACTCCCAGCCCACCCTGAACCCCCCCCCAAGTCCCCCACCCCAGCTCCAGGCTCCAGTTCAGGGACGGCAGCAGTGTCGGTGTAGCTCTCCAGCGGTGGCGCCGAGGGTCTAACCCAGCCCAGCCTAACCAATGTGCAGACTACTGTACAATTTGGGAGTCCTGAACAGATAGTCTAAACACTGGGTAGACGGAGTGGAGGTATCCTCTAGTCCATCCAGGCAGCAGGGTCTGTCCATCCAGTGAGTGCTTCAGTCCCGTGTCCCTGGAGATCAAAGATTCCCCCGGCCCCAGCCCCTTATGTCCCCCAGCCCCAGCCGGCCAGCCACCATCCCTCTCTGCTCCCTTCTCCCCTTCTGCCTCCTTTGACGTGGCAGGGGTGAGCGGGAGCTGGGTTGGGAAGGAGGGGCCTGGGGAGGGGGCTGGCCAGCAGGAAGGGAGGGCTGGGGGAGGAGGCCGCTCCTACCTAGTGTCCAACCCCAAGCGCAGGGCGGGTGGTGGCGGGGCCTCCTTCGAACGGTTCCAGATGTTCCCTGGCCGTGTGTGCAACTTCCTCCTCTCCTCCCCCAGCCGCCCTCTGGGGCTCCCGGCCACCCGCCTGGCATAAAGAGGGCTTTATGTGGCTGCATGGGCCAGGCTAGTGTGGGGTGCAGAGTAGGTGGAGGCGACGCCGGGGTGGGGGAGCAAGGTCCCCCTAAACCCAAGCCCCCACCTGAGCTCCTAAATGAGGTTCAAACCCAGCCCTGAATCCCACACAGACCATCCTTCCCATGTAGATCCTGCAGCGCAGTGTTAGGTGGGCCACTGGGATACAGGCAGCAGAAACCCCTCCCTCTTTTCCAGAGCTCCTACTCCTAACCCTAACCCCTCTCAAGACTCTATGAACCATTCCTCTGGGGCACAGAGCCTATAGAGACATGTCTGTCCACAGATATACATAACTCCTTCCACAGAACTAGACACCAACATGTCTTACCCATTGCATAAACTGTATGTAGTAAGTATGTGTCCCCACAGTCCAGATCCCACAGGCACAGTCGTGCAAATGGGAAGGCATTACAATTTCAGTACATATCCACAGTACTCACACATTCATCATGACACACAAACACACGCTGACACACGATCCTGTTGGATACCTCTATATACGTGTGCACACACCTTTGTTCTATAGTAGACATAAGTAAATGGTGATAGGTGTGCTTGGGCTCACACAACCACATGTATGTTCACACACACACACACAAACTCCAGGCTTGTGCTGTGTATCTGATTGCTAACACATGGGTGGCTGGGGGTGGGGTGGGGTGGGCAGAGCTGGCCCTTTGAAGCCTCTGGGGCTGGTGGCCCCCCTTCCCTGTCTGTGCAGTCAGGAAATGAAGTCAGAGGCGGCCAGGCCAGGACGAGAGAGGCTCATATGAGTTATCCCTGCCTGGGGCCAGGCCTGGCTCTCCTCCAAGACTTGCTTAGGGTGGGATGTAGGAACCACCCTTCGCCTTACCTCCTTGCCAGCCTCCTGTGCAGGGGAGCTGGAATTGGCTTGAAGGTGATCGGGGCTGATGATTCCCGGCCAGGCCAGGACTCCATGGCCAGGCTTTATCAGGTGGTATCTACAGAGTGGGAGAGGCTAGAGGCCAGGGCTGCTCTGGGAGTCCACAGCCCTGAGTGGTCACCAGCATGAAGGCACTTACGGGAATCCAGACATGGCAGTACTGACCTCACCCCTCATCCTTACCCCTATCCACAGGAGAAAGAGAAGAAGTACATGCTGTCTGTGGACAACCTGAAGCTGCGGGATGTGGAGAAGGGCTTCATGTCGAGCAAGCATATTTTTGCCCTTTTCAACACAGAGCAAAGGTGCCTGTGTACCCCTGCTGGGATTCCAGACCCTGAAAGTCCTAGACGACTCCTACTGTGTAGAAACCGATGACACAGATCCAGGAAGGACAAGGACCTGTCCAAGGCTCGCAGCAAGCCAACCATTGGCTACTTAGAGTTGCTACTGTGGCTTAGGCACATGTCTAGATCCCTCCTCTCCTTCCCTCCTTTCACAGCCATTATCTAGTGCCTGCTGTGGATGGTGTGCCCTGCCAGGCACAGGGGACAAAAGTGTCATGGTCAGCCGGGCGTGGTGGTACACGCCTTTAATCCCAGCACTCGGGAGGCAGAGGTAGGAGGATTGCCATGAGTTCGAGGCCACCCTGAGACTACATAGTGAATTCCAGGTCAGCCTGGGCTAGAGTGAGACCCTACCTCGAAAAACCAAAAAAAAAAAAAAAAAAAAAAAGTGTCATGGTCAGACCTAGTCCCCTCCTTATGTTGCCAGTTTCCCCTACTGGGGCCGGTGCCAGGACTAGGCCTCTCACTATCCAACCCCAAGCTGGTTCTTCTTGGGGGCACTCTCCCACTCAGAAGCGGATTACATACAGCTGCTATGGGGGAAGTCTTCAGAAAGCCAGGGAGGGTGCCTATAGTCAGGAGCTGCTGCACTGTTTCACCGACTTATAGGTGTCTTCCCCCTCCCTTTGTGAGACAAGAGTCTAGCCCAGGATGGTCTCAAACTTGAAAGTCTCCTGCCTCAGCCTCCTAAGTACTAGGATCACAGGCATGTGCTGCCATGTATAGTTTCTGTCCCTTTCTAAGCATTGGACTGCTCACTGCCTGAAACCTCCCAATGACCATGGGACAGGAATCATTGCTAACCTATCTCCTGAAGGAGAAAATTGAGGCTTAGAAAAGGAGGGACTTGCTGGGTGTGGTAGTGTACACCTTTAATCCCAGCACTTGGGAGGCAGAGGTAGGAGGATCCCTGTGAGTTCAAGGCCACCCTGAGACTATATGTTGAATTTCAGGTCAGCCTTGGCTGGAGCGAGACCCTATCTCAAAAAAAAAGAAAAAGAGAAGAAAGAAAGAAAGAAAGAAAGAAAGAAAGAAAGAAAGAAAGAAAGAAAGAAAGAGAAAGAAAGAAGGGAAGGAGGGAGGGAAAGAAAGAAAGAAAGAAAGAAAGAAAGAAAGAAAGAAAGAGAAAGAAAGAAGGGAAGGAGGGAGGGAAAGAAAAGAAAGAAAGAAAGAAAGAAAGAAAGAAAGAAAGAAAGAAAGAAAGAAGAAAAGAGGGAGGGAGGGAAAGAAAGAAAGAAAGAAAGAAAGAAAGAACAAAAGAGAGAGAAAGAAAGAGAAAAAGAAAGAAAGAGAAAGGGAGAGAGAAAGAGAAGGAAGGAAGGGAGGGAGGGAGGGAGGGAGGGAGGAGAAAGAAAAGGAGGGACTTACCCAGGGTCAGCAAGAATGCCAGAGCTGGACTCTAGGCAAGATGACCCCCACATCCATGCATGTCCTTAATCCTGAGGAAGGCAAGTCTTTGTCTTATTGTCCCTCCTACCTGCCCCATCTTGCAGGAATGTCTACAAGGATTATCGGCAGCTGGAACTGGCCTGTGAAACCCAGGAGGAGGTGGACAGCTGGAAGGCCTCCTTTCTGAGAGCTGGTGTATACCCTGAGCGTGTTGGGGTGAGCAGTGGGGCAGATAGAGGAGGGTGAGCTACTTGTGCCAGAGGGTCCTGGGGCACCACACTCTGAGATGCCAAGTCATGCCATAGTACTAAGCCCTTATTTGACTCATAAGAGAAGAGAGAGCAAACACCCCCCTGCCTCCTGACTTAGATGGGACCAGAATTAAGCCCTCTGGTTCTCCCGTTCTTCTCCTGCAGCAGTTTTATGTGGCCCTTTCCCTGTCACAGCAGTCATTTCTTGCAGCTTCATATACAGGGGGCTTTGGTGGCTGCTGTCTCTCGGGTCTCTCTTTGCTGCGGCAGTGTCTTCATGAGCCAGGGCTGAGACAATGTTCTAGATTCACCCAGTCCCTGCTTTTTCCTCTCTGTGTGTCTCTGCCTGTGCTCCTGATGCTGTGGTGGCGGTGCTGATGTGGTGGACACTGCGGCTTTGGGCATCCAGGACAAGGAGAAAGTAAGTGTGCTCCACCCCTACTTCCTGCCACGCACCTCCAGCCAGGCATCAGCTCTGGCCAGTTCTGCAGGCAAGGGAGTGGGAGCATGGAGGTGTCCTTTTCTAATGTCTGAATTGAGAAACAGGCAAATTCTAGGCACTAGCATCAGAGCCAAATCCAAGCTGAATTAAGGGGTCTGGGGTCCTAAGAGGCACTGCAGAGAGCAAGCCCTGAGCTCCAAGTGGCACTCTTTTTTTTTTTTTTGAGAGTCAGAGAGAGAGAGACAGAGACAGACAGAGAATGGGCGCGCCAGCAGCCTCTCAGCTGCTGTGAACAAACTCCAGATGTGTGTGCCCCTTGTGGGCAAGTGCAGCATTGTGCCCTTGCATCACTTCGTCTGGCTAAACGTGGGACCTGGAGAATTGAATGAGCATTCTTAGGCTTAGCAGGCCTTAACCGCTAAGCTATCTCTCCAGCCCTCCATGTGGCACTCTTGCAGAGGCTAAGGCCCTGGCAATGCCTGGAGTCTGGATGCCCAGGCCTGGCCAAATTAATGCCCTTCTTTTCCCAATGACAGGCCAGCGAGACTGAAGAGAATGGCTCAGATAGCTTCATGCACTCCATGGACCCACAGTTGGAGAGGCAGGTGGAGACTATCCGGAACCTGGTAGACTCATACATGGCCATTGTCAACAAGACTGTACGGGACCTCATGCCCAAGACCATCATGCACCTCATGATCAACAACGTATGTACCTTAAGTAGGGGGGGGCAGGTGGTCCTTCAGGGCCAGGGAGAGGTATTGGTCCACCCCAGTGCAACTGGTCCAGAGGAGGCCAGGCCTAGAACAGAGCTATCCAACAGAAATAGCCTGTAGTTTTATCCCTTGTAGTAATCATGTTAAAAGTTGGCCGACAGGGCTGGAAAGATGACTTAGTATGGGTAAGGTTCTTGCCACACATGCATGAGGACGTGAGTTCTAATACCTAGCACCCTCATAAAATGCCACTTGTGGTGTTGTGGGCCTGTAATCACAATGCTGGGGAGGCCAAGATAAGGAATCCCTGAGGCTTACTGGCTAACTAGTCTAAGCCAAATCAGTAAATTGTAAGTTGAAGGAGAGACTCTGTTTCAGAGAATAAGGGGAGAGCTACTGGGGACAAAAATCCAATATCGATTTCTGGTCTCCACATGCACACATGTACACATGTACATGTACCTCCCACACACATGCATTGGAACACATACGTTAACAAAAAGATAGCTGGGGTAGAGTTTAGTAGTAGATCTTATGCTTAAGGCCCTGGATTTGGTCTCTAAGCACCATAAATAACAAAAAAGAAAAAAAAAACTCTTAGTTTTTTTATTTTTTGGTTTTTTGAGGTAGGGTCTTACACTAGCTCAGGCTGACCTGGAATTCACTATGTGGTCTCAGGGTGGCCTCGAACTCACGGCGATCCTCCTACCTCTGCCTCCCAAGTGCTGGGATTAAAGGTGTGTGCCACCACATACAGCTTCTTAGTTTTTTTTTTTTTTGGTTTTGCAAGGTAGGGTCTCACTCTAGCCCAGGCTGACATGGAATTCACTATGTAGTCTCAGGGTGGCCTTGAACTCAAGGCGATCCTCCTACCTCTGCCTCCCAAGTGCTGGGATTAAAGGTGTGTGCCACCATGCCTGGCTCTTAGTTTTAATAGTATATATTTTTAGTCCAAGAAATCCAAACTAATAATTATGATTTAATTGCTTTTTTTTTTTGAGGTGGGGTCTCGCTCTAGCCCAGGCTAACCTGGATTCACTATGTAGTTTCAGGATGGCCTCAAACCCACAGTGATCCTCCTACCTCAGCCTCCCGAGTGCTGGGATTAAAGGTGTGCACCACCATACCCAACCTTAATTGCTTTTTGAGACAAAAATCTTGCTATGAATGGAGACTTGTTGGCCTGGAACTCACAATGTAGACCAGGCTGGCCTCCAATGTATAGTTGATCTGCTTGGCCTCTGAGTAACTGAGATTACAGGCCTGCATGACCCTGTCTGGGTCCTGGGATTACAGGCCTGCATGGCCCAGCATACTGGGATTACAGGTCTGCATAATAATCCTGTCTGGGTACTGGGATTATAGGCCTACATAATCCTGTGTGAGTACTGGGATTACAGGCCTGCATGGCTCTGTCTGAGTACTGGGATTACAGGCCTGCATTACCATGTCTGACTCCCAAAATAATGTTATTCTTTTCTATCCATTACAGAAGAACATTTTGATTGCTCCCAGTTTCCACTGATTATAAATAGTGCTACTATAAATACTGTGTTCAGGTTCCAAAATATTATTTTTCAACATGCTATCAACCTAGAAAAATATTTTTTGAGACAGCTTTGCTGTTTTCCAGGTTGGGTTTGAACTCCTGAACCTTCTACCTCAGCTTTCTAAATGCTGAGATTATAGGTGTGCAGAATCATACAAGCTGGTTCTTCTTGGGGCACTCTCCCACTCAGAAGCGGATTACATACAGCTGCTATGGGGGAAGTCTTCAGAAAGCCAGGGAGGGTGCCTATAGTCAGGAGCTGCTGCACTGTTTCACCGACTTATAGGTGTCTTCCCCTCCCTTTGTGAGACAAGAGTCTAGCCCAGGATGGTCTCAAACTTGAAAGTCTCCTGCCTCAGCCTCCTAAGTACTAGGATCACAGGCATGTGCTGCCATGTATAGTTTCTGTCCCTTTCTAAGCATTGGACTGCTCACTGCCTGAAACCTCCCAATGACCATGGGACAGGAATCATTGCTAACCTATCTCCTGAAGGAGAAAATTGAGGCTTAGAAAGGGAGGGACTTGCTGGGTGTGGTAGTGTACACCTTTAATCCCAGCACTTGGGAGGCAGAGGTAGGAGGATCCCTGTGAGTTCAAGGCCACCCTGAGACTATATGTTGAATTTCAGGTCAGCCTTGGCTGGAGCGAGACCCTATCTCAAAAAAAAAGAAAAAGAAAGAAGAAAGAAAGAAAGAAAGAAAGAAAGAAAGAAAGAAAGAAAGAAAGAAAGAGAAAGAAAGAAGAAAGGAAGGGAAAGAAAGAAAGAAAGAAAGAAAGAAAGAAAGAAAGAAAGAAAAGAAAGAAGGGAAGGAGGGAGGGAAAAGAAAAAGAAAGAAAGAAAGAAAGAAAGAAAGAAAGAAAGAAAGAAAGAAAGAAGAAAAGAAGGAGGGAGGGAAAGAAAGAAAGAAAGAAAGAGAGAGAAAGAAAGAGAAAGAAAGAAAGAGAAAGGGAGAGAGAAAGAGAAGGAAGGAAGGGAGGGAGGGAGGGAGGGAGGGAGAAAGAAAAGGAGGGACTTACCCAGGGTCAGCAAGAATGCCAGAGCTGGACTCTAGGCAAGATGACCCCCACATCCATGCATGTCCTTAATCCTGAGGAAGGCAAGTCTTTGTCTTATTGTCCCTCCTACCTGCCCCATCTTGCAGGAATGTCTACAAGGATTATCGGCAGCTGGAACTGGCCTGTGAAACCCAGGAGGAGGTGGACAGCTGGAAGGCCTCCTTTCTGAGAGCTGGTGTATACCCTGAGCGTGTTGGGGTGAGCAGTGGGGCAGATAGAGGAGGGTGAGCTACTTGTGCCAGAGGGTCCTGGGGCACCACACTCTGAGATGCCAAGTCATGCCATAGTACTAAGCCCTTATTTGACTCATAAGAGAAGAGAGAGCAAACACCCCCCTGCCTCCTGACTTAGATGGGACCAGAATTAAGCCCTCTGGTTCTCCCGTTCTTCTCCTGCAGCAGTTTTATGTGGCCCTTTCCCTGTCACAGCAGTCATTTCTTGCAGCTTCATATACAGGGGGCTTTGGTGGCTGCTGTCTCTCGGGTCTCTCTTTTGCTGCGGCAGTGTCTTCATGAGCCAGGGCTGAGACAATGTTCTAGATTCACCCAGTCCCTGCTTTTTCCTCTCTGTGTGTCTCTGCCTGTGCTCCCTGATGCTGTGGTGGCGGTGCTGATGTGGTGGACACTGCGGCTTTGGGCATCCAGGACAAGGAGAAAGTAAGTGTGCTCCACCCCTACTTCCTGCCACGCACCTCCAGCCAGGCATCAGCTCTGGCCAGTTCTGCAGGCAAGGGAGTGGGAGCATGGAGGTGTCCTTTTCTAATGTCTGAATTGAGAAACAGGCAAATTCTAGGCACTAGCATCAGAGCCAAATCCAAGCTGAATTAAGGGGTCTGGGGTCCTAAGAGGCACTGCAGAGAGCAAGCCCTGAGCTCCAAGTGGCACTCTTTTTTTTGGAGAGAGTCAGAGAGAGAGAGAGACAGAGACAGACAGAGAATGGGCGCGCCAGCAGCCTCTCAGCTGCTGTGAACAAACTCCAGATGTGTGTGCCCCCTTGTGGGCAAGTGCAGCATTGTGCCCTTGCATCACTTCTCGTCTGGCTAAACGTGGGACCTGGAGAATTGAATGAGCATTCTTAGGCTTAGCAGGCCTTAACCGCTAAGCTATCTCTCCAGCCCTCCATGTGGCACTCTTGCAGAGGCTAAGGCCCTGGCAATGCCTGGAGTCTGGATGCCCAGGCCTGGCCAAATTAATGCCCTTCTTTTCCCAATGACAGGCCAGCGAGACTGAAGAGAATGGCTCAGATAGCTTCATGCACTCCATGGACCCACAGTTGGAGAGGCAGGTGGAGACTATCCGGAACCTGGTAGACTCATACATGGCCATTGTCAACAAGACTGTACGGGACCTCATGCCCAAGACCATCATGCACCTCATGATCAACAACGTATGTACCTTAAGTGGGGGGGGGGGGGCAGGTGGTCCTTCAGGGCCAGGGAGAGGTATTGGTCCACCCCAGTGCAACTGGTCCAGAGGAGGCCAGGCCTAGAACAGAGCTATCCAACAGAAATAGCCTGTAGTTTTATCCCTTGTAGTAATCATGTTAAAAGTTGGCCGACAGGGCTGGAAAGATGACTTAGTATGGATAAGGTTCTTGCCACACATGCATGAGGACGTGAGTTTTAATACCTAGCACCCTCATAAAATGCCACTTGTGGTGTTGTGGGCCTGTAATCACAATGCTGGGGAGGCCAAGATAAGGAATCCCTGAGGCTTACTGGCTAACTAGTCTAAGCCAAATCAGTAAATTGTAAGTTGAAGGAGAGACTCTGTTTCAGAGAATAAGGGGAGAGCTACTGGGGACAAAAATCCAATATCGATTTCTGGTCTCCACATGCACACATGTACACATGTACATGTACCTCCCACACACATGCATCGGAACACATACGTTAACAAAAAGATAGCTGGGGTAGAGTTTAGTAGTAGATCTTATGCTTAAGGCCCTGGATTTGGTCTCTAAGCACCATAAATAACAAAAAAGAAAAAAAAAACTCTTAGTTTTTTTATTTTTTGGTTTTTTGAGGTAGGGTCTTACACTAGCTCAGGCTGACCTGGAATTCACTATGTGGTCTCAGGGTGGCCTCGAACTCACGGCGATCCTCCTACCTCTGCCTCCCAAGTGCTGGGATTAAAGGTGTGTGCCACCACATACAGCTTCTTAGTTTTTTTTTTTTTTTTTTTTTTGTTTTGCAAGGTAGGGTCTCACTCTAGCCCAGGCTGACATGGAATTCACTATGTAGTCTCAGGGTGGCCTTGAACTCAAGGCGATCCTCCTACCTCTGCCTCCCAAGTGCTGGGATTAAAGGTGTGCCACCATGCCTGGCTCTTAGTTTTAATAGTATATATTTTTAGTCCAAGAAATCCAAACTAATAATTATGATTTAATTGCTTTTTTTTTTTGAGGTGGGGTCTCGCTCTAGCCCAGGCTAACCTGGATTCACTATGTAGTTTCAGGATGGCCTCAAACCCACAGTGATCCTCCTACCTCAGCCTCCCGAGTGCTGGGATTAAAGGTGTGCACCACCATACCCAACCTTAACCCTTAATTGCTTTTTGAGACAAAAATCTTGCTATGAATGGAGACTTGTTGGCCTGGAACTCACAATGTAGACCAGGCTGGCCTCCAATGTATAGTTGATCTGCTTGGCCTCTGAGTAACTGAGATTACAGGCCTGCATGACCCTGTCTGGGTCCTGGGATTACAGGCCTGCATGGCCCAGCATACTGGGATTACAGGTCTGCATAATCCTGTCTGGGTACTGGGATTATAGGCCTACATAATCCTGTGTGAGTACTGGGATTACAGGCCTGCATGGCTCTGTCTGAGTACTGGGATTACAGGCCTGCATTACCATGTCTGACTCCCAAAATAATGTTATTCTTTTCTATCCATTACAGAAGAACATTTTGATTGCTCCCAGTTTCCACTGATTATAAATAGTGCTACTATAAATACTGTGTTCAGGTTCCAAAATATTATTTTTCAACATGCTATCAACCTAGAAAAAATATTTTTTGAGACAGCTTTGCTGTTTTCCAGGTTGGGTTTGAACTCCTGAACCTTCTACCTCTGCTTTCTAAATGCTGAGATTATAGGTGTGCAGAATCATAACCAGCTCCAACCTAGAAAAAGAATTGTGTTTGTAGCTGGGCATGGTGGCGCACACCTTTAATCCCAGCATTTGGGAGGCAGAGGTAGGATTGCTGTGAGTTCGAGGCCACCCTGAGACTACATAGTGAATTCCAGGTCAGCCTGAGCTAGAGTGAGACCCTACCACGGAAAAAAAAAAAAAAAAAACAGAATTGAATTGTGTGTGTCTCTCTCAGGCACCTTCCACCTTTTATTTTATTTTATTTTATTTTATTTTATTTTATTTTATTTATTAGAGAGAAGGGAGGGGAGAGGATGGGCATGCCAGGGCTTCCAGCCACTGTAAATGAACTCCAGATGCATGTGCCATCTTGTGCATCTGGCTTTACACGGGTACTGGGGAATTTAATTGAACCTGGGTCCTTTGGCTTTGCACACAAGCGCCTTAACCCCTAAGCAATCTCTCCAGCACTAGTTTGGTTTTATTTTATTTATCTGTGTGTGGTGGGGGGAGGCGACATACCAAGGCCTCTTGCTGCTGCAAATAAACACTTTTTGCATCTGGTTTAGGTGAGTGGTGGGGAATTGAACCCCATGCCAGCAGGCTTTCCAAACAAATGTCTTTAACCACTAAACCATCTCCCTATCCCCTTTTGAGACAACTCTTATTGGCCATTTTCCAAGCAGGCACATCTAGCTGGCCAGTGAGCCTCAGGGATCAACCTGTCTCTTCCTCTCCAGCACTGGGATTACAAAGGAGTGCCACCACACCTGTTTGTTTTTTCATTTGGGTTGTGGGGATTGAATGTAGGTCCTCCTGCTTGCAAGGCAAGCACTTTACTCACTGAGTTATCTCCCCAGCCCCCAATCTAGAAAATACTAATTTTTTTACATACTATTTTTTTACATGTAAAATACGGACGATAACCATAAGATTGAAGGTTTGTTAAGTGTAGCAACATAAAGCAGGTGCTCAACATATATTTGGATAATAGCCAAATGCAGTGGGTGTATGTAGGCTATAAACTTTTCAGCACCTCTCCATGAACGTCTCAGAGCCTGGCTAGAGTACTGCTTAAAACAGTCTCATTTCCCTCCATGCAAGGCCCTCTCTCAAGGGCTCAGAACATTTGAAACGGTCCACTGAATCATACAAGTTCCCGAAAAGGCTCAGAAAGCTGAGTAGGCAGTTGTCTTAGTGATGTGCAGGGTTCTCAGTCTACTCCCAGATCATGGGAGAATATCCCAGGTGATTTTCCACTCTAGATCTGTGTCCCCATCTGAGAAAGGGGCATTAGTTGAGGGCATGGGAAGACGGCCGCGACGTCTGAACCCCACCACCAGCACTGGCTCCCAGTTCTGTGCAAAGAGACGTGGTGGCCCAGGCGTCAGATCCCAGCTCCCTGCCCTCTTTGCCCGCTCACAGACCAAGGAGTTCATCTTCTCGGAACTGCTGGCCAACCTGTACTCGTGCGGGGACCAGAACACTCTGATGGAGGAATCGGCCGAGCAGGCTCAGCGGCGCGACGAGATGCTGCGCATGTACCACGCGCTCAAGGAGGCCCTCAGCATCATCGGCGACATCAACACGACCACCGTCAGCACGCCCATGCCCCCGCCCGTGGACGACTCTTGGCTGCAGGTGCAGAGCGTACCAACCGGACGCAGGTACCAGGGCCGGCCCCCACGGCCCCAAAGCCCCCCAGCCCGGGGCCCGCGGGAAGAGGGCCGGGACCGGGCAGTGGCGCGCCCGGGTCCCGGGGGCTCCCACCTGGAGCGAGGGACGGAGCTTAGGAAAGGGCGGGGCTTGACGCGGGGCGGGGCTTGCCGTGAAGCGCTGGCTGCGGGGTGGACCGCGAACTTGGACGCCCTGGGGGCGGGGCTAAGGCTCCAGCGCTCGCCTCCGGGCGCGGAGGGGGCGGGGCTTGCGTGCATGGGCGGGGCCGGCATGGGGCTAGGGGCGGGGCCTCGGTCTGGGGCTGAGCGGCTCATCGTCCTGGGCTTGTTTCTTTCTCCTTGTCGCCAGCAGATCGCCCACGTCCAGCCCCACGCCGCAGCGTCGAGCCCCCGCCGTGCCCCCAGCCCGGCCCGGGTCGCGGGGCCCTGCTCCTGGGCCTCCGCCTGCTGGGTCCGCCCTGGGGGGGGCACCCCCCGTGCCCTCCAGGCCGGGGGCTTCCCCTGACCCTTTTGGCCCACCTCCCCAGGTGCCCTCGCGCCCCAACCGCGCTCCGCCTGGGGTCCCCAGGTGAGTAGGGGCTGAAAGAGGCGGGAAAGGCCTCCGGCCGGGCGGGCTTGATCGCGAGGCAGGTGGGGTCGGATTCTAGAGCCTCGTCCCTGGAGGCAGAACTGCCTCTCTGCATCTCAGGAGCTGGGATCGTGGTGCGGAGTCCACGGGATTTGCGGCCAAGAGGTGGCAGCCCTGCCTCTTAGGGGGCGCTGAGTCCCGGAGGTGGTCGTTTCTGGGGAGGGGTTTGTGGGGCTCACCCCCATGCCCTTTCCAGCACTTGCATGGCGCTTCCCTCTTTTTTTTTTTTTTTTTCCACTTTCTCTCCTGGCCTCCCACACATTGCATTCTTAAATCCTTCTGGCTCTCCCTCCTTCTTTCCATCCTCAACTCCCCTTCCAGCTCCTGGTGAGCGTACCTCATGTCTAGGGCTCTGACCCTACATCCTCTGAAACGTTTGGGTCTCTTCGATTATGTTCAAGGCTATCTTGATGCCCCACTTCCACGTCCCAGGCCTGACTCTTGAGCTGTCCCAGGGTGGTGTCTAGCCTCTGGCCCACAGGATCAGAGGCCAGGCTATCATAGTATGACCAGCAAGGTGTGTGATGTGCGTGTGGGCGTGCACACGAATGTGAATGTGAGTTTCACCCAGGCATGGGGGATAGGACAGGAAGCAGCTGGGGAAGGGATCTGGGAGCCATGGGCTATATCTGGTGGTCTGAACCCACATGGTGGGTGGGTGTGGGACAGGGCGGTGAAGGCTACCCGATTCCCATAGATTTCCAGGGAAAGGGATTCCACTTCATCCGCTTTACCTTCTTGCTCTATGACCCTCTCTCAAAGAAATTCACTCAGTCTGCCTGGGTTCCACTGGCCATGATCTCTGAGGAAGGACCCATCATCAGAGCAGTAGCATCTGCTTAGGCTGCCAGATGGCTGGAGGGTAGGGATGGAGTTCTAAGTCCCATAAACAAAATGAGGTATGGATGAGCCCTCTTTTAAGGGACTGTGATTGAAATAGCACAGTATGGCGTAAGAACGCTGGACTCAGAATTCCAGAGATGCTAGTTCACCCTGGCCCTCAAGGTAATTCATCTTCCTTCCCAAGGGCCTGTTTCCCTTCTGCAAAATAACCTTCATTTCTCTGAGAGTAGTGTGAGCTCAAGGAAGGCAGTGGTCGTAGGAATGGCACAGTTACAGCTAATGTAGGTGCAAAACCAGGCAGGTTTGGAGGACCTTCAAGTCCACAGATGATGTCTGCTTGTTGGGACTCAATACTGTAGTGAGTAAGGAGCCATGGAAGTCTCTGGGGCAGAGAAGTGACATCCGAATCCTAGAAAGCAAGCTCTGTCCCCAATGGAGCAGTTTGGTAACCCTCTGGCACACCAGGCACGGTGTGCAGGGAGCTGGTGCAAAGAAAGGCCTTCTGTGTGCAGGCAAGCTTTTGTGTTGTAACAGCCCACGCGTGTGCTTCAGTGTGCCGAGTGGCTGCATGCCCCAGATTCATGCTGCACGCGCCAGCCAGAGAGGGTGCTGGGCACTGGAAGGTGGGGGAGGGGAGGCAGATGCGTGTTTGTGAGCATGTGTGTTAGCGTGGGCATGCAGGGCCTTGCGGCCTCACAGCATGTGTGTGCACGCCCAGGCGTGTGCGTGTGTGTGTCCCTTGCCCCAAGGCCTGGCCCCATCTGTGAGTGTGAACTGCCCTGTTGATTTCGTGCTGTCTTTCAGAATCACTATCAGTGACCCCTGAGGAGTGTCAGCCACGGTAGGTATATACTCTGAGCCTGCTGCATGAAGGGTGTGTCTGCCCCCTCGCTGCACCAGCTCCACCGAGGGCAAACCTGGGACCTCTGAGCCAGGCCCTTCCTTCTCCCTTCAGCAGCTTCAGACTCCCTCTTTCCTTTCTGCCCTCTGCCAGCTGACTCTCTCACCTCCCATCTCAGTGAGCCTCGGGACTCAGCACCACTGCCCAAGGCCTCCCTGGCTGAGCTGAAGGCTTGTGGGACAGGTTTTCTGCCCTAGTTGGTGGATGCGGGTGCTCTCTGGAGCCATCAGAAAAGCCAGACTTAGTTCATGGTGTGGGGCCTGGGAGCTTGGAGGGATGTGTTGACTAGCCACTGAGGGGGCTAGAGACCTTAGAAGTTCAACCTGGGAGTGCCACAGCCATCTGTCAATCTGAGCAGTGCTGCTGAGGCAGTGCCCCCAGCTCCCGGCCCTGGAGCAGCAGGAATGGAGTCTGCCATGGGACAGGCATGGCAATTGGACATCAGTTGAGCTGAAGCTGTAGTTGTTTGGTGGTTTCTGACAGTTTAAGAGCTTTAGACACACAGTCAGCCCAAGACACATCACACGGGAGGCAAGAATACATAGCCTTCCTCTCCCTACCTCTTTGGTATCAGGACACCTGTGGCTTGAAGGCTGTGTCCACAGTCCCACATTGAGTACCACAGCCAGTCTGCAGGCTCCTGCATCTTAGCCTGTTGATCACAGGAGTGATCTGTGCTTTTCATCTAATGACACCACAGTGTCTGTTGACCTGGGCAAGTCGGCTTCTATGAGTTCTGCCTGGCTGGGCACGGAATTCGCCCAGTGACCCCGCCGCCGCCACTCTTCCCTGGCCACTGACTCACTCTTCTGCTTTTCCCCAGCAGGAAGGGCCCAGCCTCGCCTACGCGACCTGCAGCCCCCCGACCAGCGGAGGCTCCCCTCTTAGACTTATGAGTCTGTGGCCACTAGCATCAGCTGCCTGCCTCCCAGCCTCCCTAGGGTCCCCTCAGAGGACTCCTGGGCTTTCTGACCACCTGAGGGGCCTCCAGTGCTCCCTCCAGCCATCCATTTTAGCATCACCCTCCTGGTTCAAGCACTCTTCTTCCTCCAGCCTTGTGGCTGTTACATGGGGCTTCCTGAGGCTGAGGGTGGCCCTGGGCCAGTGGGATGGGAGACAGAGTGACCAGAGAAGAGGGCAGCCCTAGTGGGCTGGGCATGTGTCTGGAACTATGTGTGGGTGCGCTGCCTGGGTGGTGTGTGAGAGGTTGTGTGCGTGATGGGAGAGGGCCACCCAGGCTCTGCCTAGACTACCTGCTACCTATGGCCTGGCTGCCTCTGGCACCACCCTTCTGCCTTCCCTTTCCCATTCATTGGCTTTCTGCTTCCTCTTTTCCAGAAACCTTGCCCTACCCCACACCAGCATCATGCCTCTGCCTCTGCTGGGGGTGACTGCTCTTGCCTTACCAGCTCTCCTTCCTTTCTCTCTCCCATTCTCTCTTGGCTTTCTCTCCAACTGCCAGCCGATCGGGTCAGGCAAGTCCGTCCCGTCCTGAGAGTCCCAGGCCCCCCTTCGACCTCTAACCAGATCCCTCCTACTTCTCGGAAACCTCCCTTATCAAGCCTGCCTGGACAGCTGTTCTGTGACTTGACAGTGCCCCCCACCTTGGCCCCAAAGCATCCCCTTCATCTGTGACTAGTCTGTTGTAGTGGTGAGCTGACACATCCAGGTGTAATGTTGGTGAAACTTTGTGCCCCTCTGTGATACTGCTCCTGCCCCATTCTATAAATATCTATAAATAATCATATATATATATATATATATATATACACACACACACACACACACACACACACACACATGGCTGACATGGCCTCACCTGTAGTGTTGAAAATCAGCCACCATGCAGTCCTTGTGGAGTCATGTGGTCCAAGTACAAGGGAACACTGTCACCCTGACATCCCTCCAGTGTGCCACCCCCAGTCAACCTCCTGCCCTCTCAGCCTGTGGACAGCCAGCCCCTTGGCCATCCTTCCACCCCACAACATGGGGTTGCTGCACTGGCAGCTGTGCTGTTCTCTGACCCCACCAGTCTTGCTGTCTCTTGACTGAGAATAAAACCCAGTTCTGGACAATGGGGAACCAAGTGTTCTCTGCTGGCTTGTGTTCTCTGTGGAGCTTGGGGGAGGGGGAAGGGGAGGTATGAACACTGGGAACAGGGTAAGGAAAGGCCCTTGCTAGGGTGCAGTAAAGCGAGGTGACTTGAGGGCTGCTCCCACCACTAGAGGGCCTGGATGGAGGGTGTCGCTGAAACCTGTGCTCTAGGGGATGACAGAAGGACCTGGCTCAATTATGGATAGGCCAAGGGAGCAGGGGGATGAATAAGCCTGGCCTGGAATTAAGTAGCACTAGGCTTGAGTCCATGGCCCTAAATTAGAGAAGGCCAGCACTCCCCCTGGAATCCCAGGTGTCACCAAGCAGCATACAAGTGACAGGCACTTGGGCTCCTCACACACCAAAAGCATGTCCTCTGCTGGCAGGACACACCCCTGCTCAGTAGAGGGAGGCTGACCCCAGGACCCAGAGACAAACAGGCTCACCCAAGGCCAGCACTATGGCTAAATCCATTTATTCTGAAGTAAAAAGCAAAATAAACAGGAGCTGCATCAGCAGGGTGCCACAACCCTGTCTCTGCCTCCTTTCCTCTGTCCTATGCTACCAAATAAATAAGTTTCCCAGTCCCAAATAATTATTAGAACCTCCTTCCCATTTGCCAGCTCCAACCTCCACTATTATACAGGGGGCATCCCGACCCCAGAATATACAAAATGGTACACAAGTACAATATGTACACCAGGGGAGGAGAAGCCCATCCCCCCAGCAGCCTCTGCCTTACCTAGTTTCCCCAACTGTCATAAGGCCTGAGAAAATGATACCCATTTGCCCTGCCCCAAAGTGCCTCTAAGATGGGAGACCCCCAAGTGGGCTGCCTGCTTCGACTGCCCTGGCTTATAGTAAGCCCAAGTGCCTGGCGACCCACAAGAATGCTGCCCAGCCCCCTGGCCTAAAGTGCCTCTAAGAAGATGGGAGTTGGTCTGGATATGTGTAGGGCTCTGAGTTCCATCCCCAGCATCACCAAAATAATAATAAAAAATTAAAAAAAAAAAAAGCTGGTGCTGCATAAGTAGCTTGGTTGGCAAAGTGGTTGCTAGCACCGTATAAAACCAGGCATGGTGGAAGAAGAATCAGATATTCAAGATGACGTGACTTTAAACCCAGCCTGGGATACATGAGACTGTCTCAAGGAGAAAAGAAAAAAAAAAGAGCCCAGCTGAGTGCAGGATTACTAGTTAGTCTGTTCCACCTCACCTATGAGCATGAAAACGCTGCCTAGTTGTTTTGCCCCTGAGCACCTTGAGTAAGGACTGAGACCCTTGACAGGAAGGAATGCTTGGTGAAGGAGCCACCTAGGAGCCCCTGGCCCTCCAGAGGCCATCCACTCTCCAACATGAGTCCAGAAAGGAAGACTCAGTCCTGGCCAAAGGGCAAAAGGTCTACACCTGTTTCTATCCCCATTAAGAAAGGGGTGCCTGATCTATTAAGGAAAGTGGATTTTTTTTTTAAGACAAGGTCTCATGTAGTCCAGGATGGCCTCAAACTCACTTGATAGCCAATAACGACTAGCTTCTGATTCTCCTATGTCCAGCTCCCAAGTGCTGGGGTGTCCAACCACACCTGGTTTAAGAGGTACTGGAGATCAAATCCAGGCTTTTGTGTATGCTAGGCAGACACTCTACCAACTGAGCCAAATCCCCAGCCCCTTAGGGATTTGCACTTACTACTGTAAGGATAAAAGGAAGACTGGGCAGGAATGGTGGGGACTGGGTAACACACAGCCTTTGGCTGCCCTTCTCCAGGCTTTGGCTGAGTCTTTCAGACAACCATAATCTTCACTTCATCATTCTCATCAGCACGGTAGAAGAAAGGGATGCAGGGATTGCTTCCCAAGCCTGGGCACTCCTGGGGGTTCTGGATCTCACGCAACAGCTGCATGATCTGCTGGGCAGTGGGGTTCTCGGGGAGAGAGGCTGCTGCAGCCTCTCCTTGTGCAGGCTCTGCATTGTCAGCAAGGCTCACCTCTCCAAAATCTTTGGGGAAGGGAAGGAAAGTGGGCTGAGTGATGTGCAAGCATCTCCTAGGTACATCTACACCCCCACCCCTCACATGCCAGTACGCAAGGCTCTACTCACCACCCTGCTGGTCAGCAGCTCCAAGTTCCTGGGGGCCCAAGGACCCTGGGGTAGGTACATCAGCAGGGCTCTGGGTTGCTGCCAGGTACTTGCTCTGCCACTCATTCCGCTCACTTACGAGCCTCAACACCAGCTCCTCCAGTTCCAGCAGCTTTATCTGTTGGAAGAAGTGCTCAGTGGCACAGCTCTGGACCAGCCCCACCCAGAGCAGCGCACAGAGATGTCAGGGCCAACCTTCATCTCCTCCTTGTCCTGGGCCAGCCGGCTGATGTACTCCTCCTTTTCCAGGTGCCGTGCCTTCAGCACTGCCCTCTGGTTTTGGTAAAGGGCAATGTACTCTCCTATGCAGACATGCAGGCAGGTGGACAGGGCTCAGACACTGCAGCTCTGCCAACCCAGTCCATGTGCACCCCTGCTGCCTTGGGCTTGGCCCTAGCTCACCTATGGTGTCCGTCTCTCCAGAGAGCTGGATACAGCGGTGTTCCAGTTCCTCTACCCGCTCCTTGAGCTCCACTTTCTCCTGCATGACCTCCAGGAAGCGGCTCTGTAGCAAAGATAGGCATCTCAGTTCTCAGCAGAGATGTGCTCTGTCCCCACCCTTCCTGGCCATTGACAGGAAAGACATACCTGCAGCTTCTCCATGGCCACCTGGAGGGCCTGGTGACTCTCCCCAGACACACCACTGCTCACACTCTCAGGGATCACGGCCTCCTTTTCAGGCTCGCGATGGGCTGGCACTGCCAGGTGAGCCAGATGCCGGCAGCGTGCCTTCTGTTCCCTCAGCTGCCCTCGTAACTGAGCCTGTGCTTCCTGGGCACTGGCTAACGCAGTCTTCAAGAATGCCACCTGCAGACAAGAGTGGGGTGTGCTTGTTAGGAGACTACTCAAAGAGGGCAGGGGGCTAGAAAGGCCATCCCTTCTGGACCTCTGTGGAACATCTGTTCTTCCCAAGTGCAATGATGTCTGACCTTGGCTCCCAGAGGGTGTGAGGATTGTGAGGGTGTTTCAGGTGGCCAAAGGGAGGCAGGGAAGGCAGGAAAGAGAAGAGGCAGGGTAGAACCCAGTTTACCATGGCCTCTTGGCTATCCAGGTCCTGTGGGATGGTCAGATGGGGCTGAGGAGACTCCTCTTCCTGTTCTTCCTTGTCCTCTTCTTCTCCTATTAGGGGCAGACACTGGGCTGTCTATGACAACCCACTGCACAGACAGAGTGAGGCCCAGGGAAGAGAGCTCAGGGAAAACTCCCTCTATCCACACACATAGCATACCCCTTGGCCAGCCACTGCCTGGAAAATTCTCAAAAGCTCTTCAATCTAGTCTGCCAAGAGTCCTCAGGCTCTCTTCTCCTCCCATATGGCTCTTACCTTCTCCCGGGAGAGCCAGAAGGCTCAGCTGAGCTTGTAGCTGCTGGTTCTCTTGGCTAGTGGCTTTCAGGCGCTCCTAAGGGGCCAGGAAAGAGTGAGAAGGTACAGAGGTGACCAGGTCTTCCCACTGGGACCTAGCCTCAGCAGCGGCCTCACCTGGGCCTCTTTAAGCTCCTGGCGGGCTATCTCAGCTGCCATCTTCCCCTGCACCTCCTCATGCTGCAGCTGGTCCATGAGCTGGGTCTGCTGCAGAAACTGTCTATGCAGAGCCTCCTTCTCAGAGGTCAGCTGCTCACAGGCAGCCGTGCACTGTTGATAGGCTGCTGCGTACTGCTGCAGGTGGGCCAGGTATTGGTCTCGCTGCTCCTGGAGACCCTGGGCCTCTTGGCTCTTGAGCTCCACCTGTAGGAAGGCCTGGGCATGAGAGTAGGTGGTAGCTGGCTTCTAGATCCTGAGCCCATCACTGAGGGGCCACAGAGCCTATGCCTCCTGCACCCAGCCTCACCCCTCAACCCCTTTCTCATCACTTCAGGCCCTAGATGTGGAAAAGCAGAGAAAGAGCCAACCCACATGTGTTCGGTGACTACTACTTGTTCCCACCCAAATCTGCTAATCTCAAGATCCTGAACAGGTTTAGTGATGTGAAGCATTTAAAGTGACTAGTGAGCCAGGCGCGGTAGTGCACGCCTTTAATCCCAGCACTTGGGAGGCAGAGGTAAGAGGATGGCTGTGAGTTCAAGGCCACCCTGAAACTACATAGTGAATTCCAGGTCAGCCTGAGCTAGAGTGAGACCCTACCTCAAAACAAAACAAAACAAAACAAAGTGACTAGTGTAGCCAAGAATCCAGCCTGAACCTAGAGCGTTTCATCATCACTCAATGTTCAAGGAGATAACTCCAGGCTTGTGGCATGAATGAAGGGGTGCCTAGAGCTACCCACCTCTAACAGAGAAATAAGAAGCTGGTCTGCAAGACCAGATCTGGGGTCACCTGACTCCCCAAACTATAGTGGAGCTTGTGCCTCTGCTAGCCTGTCACATGGGCCAGAGGTTACCGTCTCCTTCAACTCTCCCAACTTCTCCTGCAGCTGGCCCAGCTTCTTGGCCAGTTCCTTCTTGACATGCTGCTCTGACTGCAATGCACTGGTAATTTCCATGTTCTCATTGGTCTGGAGAGAAAGCAGCAAAAGCACCACCCAATGGGGCTGGGTCCCCAACAGTGGGTGTCTGCCTCTTCCCACAGAGCAGGGAAGGCTGGAGAATCACCCCAACATGCTCCAGGGCTCGGGCTCACAAGGAGCTTTCACCAACACCACTTCATGGAAGGTTGGTTGACAGCATTCCATTTTAGGGAGGGAGTGGACGAGATGGGGTAAGTATGTTGCCCTGCCAAGGACAAGGGCTTGTGGGCTACGCACCAGCCTGACAAAGCCATTCTGCAGCTCTGCCAGCTGCTCTTTGAGCTCGCGGTTCTGCGAGAGGGCCCGGCTGATGGTGGTGCGGTCACTCTGCATGCTCTCCAGGATCTGCTTGCGCTCCTCATCCTGCTCACTCCAACGCTCCGCTGCCCGCTCCAGCTCCAGCAGCCGCTCCTCCTGCTCCCGGTTCAGGTGGCTCAGGCTCTCATTGTCCTGCACCTGGGCATGCAGCTGTCCTGTCACAATCTCCAGCTCCTTTTGCAGCCTCTCCACTTCTGCCTGCAGCCGTTCTTCAGTCTCAGAGGGCCCTGCCGGTGGTTCTACAGATGGTGGCTCCACTGAGAAGGGAAGCACACCCCAGTTAGGGGTTCAGCCTCTGGCTTCTCAGACTTCAATTGTCAGTTCATTTGTTTGTCTGGGGAAGAGTATCGCTCTAGCCCAGGCTGAACTCACTCGGTAGCCCAAGATTTTTTTTTTTTTCGGAGGCAGGGTTTCTTACTGAACCTGAAGCTCACTGATGAGCTAGACTAGCAGGCCAGCAAGCCCAGGAATCCAAACTCAGGTCCTCCGGCTTACATGATAAGCACTTTCTGACTAAGCCATCTTCTCAGCTTCTAAAAACAAATTTCTTTTGAGGTAAGGTTTCACTCTAACCAAAGATGACCTAGAAGTCACTCTGTAACCCAACTGGCCTCAAACTCAGTGATCCTTCTACCTCAGCCTCAGAGTGCTGGGACTGCAGGTGTGAGCCACCATAAGTGGCTCAAAATTTTAAGTCTCAAGACAGTGTCTAAATGGTTGTTCAAGACAGTCAGTCAGCTCTTGAGCTGAGCTTTGTCCTAAACCTTGGCTGAGGGCTTGTTTTGTGGGGTTTTTTTGTTGTTGTTGTTTGGTTGGTTTTAATTTTTTTTTTTTTCTCAAGTTAGGGTCACTCTAGCTCAGGCTGACCTGGAACTCACTCTGTAGTCTCAGGACAGCCTTGAACTCACGACAATCTTCCTACCTCTACCTTCCAAATGCTGGGATTAAAGGCATGCACCACCACACCCGACTTAATGTTGTGTTTTTTTGTTTTATATTTTTGTTGTGGGGGAGGATGGGGTCTTATATTCAAGTCACTTCCCATTACAATTCTGTTATTCTCAAGCCAACTGCAGGAGATGTCAATGGGCAATCAGACCACTTTGCACAAGGGACCACAAAGGCTCAGATATGACAAGACTTGCTATCTCCTGGTAGAGACCCCCTTTCCTCTGCCACACTGCCCTGGCATCCACCTGTCTCCCTGGATCAGTCAAAGCCACCTTCCCAGCCCTTGGACACACTTCTACTTCCAGATCACCCTTACCCACTCACCCATCTGGCTCTTCAATTCGGCCAAGCTGGTCTCCAGCTCCTGCACCTGACTCTGGCTATGCTCCTTCTCCTCCCTCAGTGTGCGCACCTGCCCAAGGCACAGGACGAGAGCTGGAGGCTACCAGGCACCATCTCCCACTCGGCCACCACCTCCAAAAACCAAAACACATAAACCCCTCTTGGCTGCACTCCACAGATGCCTGAAAAGACCAAGGGAGCCCCAAGGACCTGCTCTGCCATTTGCTGCATCCTCTGCTGCCACATGGCGCTCTCTCCTTTCAGGTTCTCCGCATACTGGTCTCTTTCCATCTGTAGCTGTTTCAGCGACTCCATCAACTGGACCAGTGAGTGCACAAGTTAGGAAGGGCTGTCACTGGTCTTCCCCTGCTCCTGGCCACTTGGGGTCATGCTCCTCCCCGATGTCTCTCTGCAAAGCCTCACCTGGTTCACATGTACCTCCAGCTGTGCCCGCTCCTCCATGGCCTGCTGTAACTGCTGGTTACTATCAGGGGCCTCAGCCTGGCTAGAAAACTGTATGAGGAAAACGAGGAGTTTAAATCTGGGGAACCCAGGCTATTCCATCCCATGCCCCCAGCAAGGGTGTAAACTAGGGTCAGTGTACAATTCAGGGTCAATACCATACAAGAAAAGGGCTGGGAGGAGGTAAGTAGATATTTGGGCGAACCATATAAATGAAATCAACAAAATGACTATGCTATGCATGATAGCTCACACCTCTAAACACTGCACTTGGGACTGCCCTGAGTTTAAGGCCAGCTTCAGCTACCCAATGAGTTTCACATTAGCCTGGGCTGCAGATGACTTTTCAGTCAGAATACTTAATTTTTTTTTTTTTTGGCTGAGGGCTGGAGAGATGGCTTAGCAATTAAGGCACATGCCTGTGAAGCCTAAGGACCCCGGTTCAATTCTCCAGGTCCCATGTAAACCAGATGCACAAGGGGGCACACATGTCTGGAGTTTGTTTGCAGTGGCTAGAGGCCCTAGGTGCCCATGCTCACTCTCCCTCTCTCTGTCTCTAATAAATAAATAAAGGCAGGCATGGTGGCACACGCCTTTAATCCCAGCACTTGGGAGGCAGAGGTAGGAGGATCACTGTGAGTTCAAGGCCACCCTGAGACTGCATAGTAAATTCCAAGTCAGCCTGGACTAGAATGAAACCCTACCTCAACCCCCCCCCCAAAAAAAAAAAAGCTGAGATTCTGATTTCACCAGTGTGGTCAGGGCTCTAATTTTTTTTTTTTTTTTTTTTTTTTTTTTTTTTTTGCAACCATTTCCCAGGCTGACCTGGAAATCTCTGTATTCTCAGGGTGGCCAAATCCTTTGGCCTTTGGGATTAAAGGTGATGGCAGGATCAAACTGGACTTTGGCTAGGTGATGGCACAGACTGGCTGGCTAGGGCTCAGCAGCAAGGGCTGCACCTCACCTGTTGCAGTAGAAGCTCAGACATCTCCAACTTCTTCTGCAGCTCCTCCACTCCAAACTGTGCAGCTGCTTTCTCTGCTACTAGGACTCTAAGTTTCTCTTCCAGTTCTGAGTTCTGCTGCTTCAGGTCCTCAGTATTTTTGCTGTGGCCAGAGGAAGTGAAGAAAGGAATGAAGAGAGAACAGAAAGAACCACTCTGGAGACTAACCCCTAAACCTTGCCAAGCAGCCACTGAACAATGGCATCAGAAAGAACAAGAGGAATCGAGTCACAAGTGACAAGCCACAAGGAGGACGAAAGTTACCGAGGCCACCTCATTGAGTTAGGAGCACAACTGGGACTACAGTTCAGCTCTTTAACACAAGCAAGCCTGTACCTTGACCTGCCCTCACTGATCACCCACACGATGCTCCCACACTATGCATTCTCCTCTCCTCCCTCCCTCCCTCCCTCCCTCCCTCCCTCTCTCTCTTTTTTTTTTTTTTTTTTTGGAGAGAGACAGACAATGGGCGTGCCAGCAGCCTCTAGCCACTGTGAACGAACTCCAGTTGCATGCGCCCCCTTGTGGGCAAGTGCAGCATTGCACCCTTGCATCAATGAGTCTGGCTAAACGTGGAACCTGGAGAACTGAACGGGCATTCTTAGGCTTAGGAGGCAGGTGTCTTAACCCCTAAGCCATCTCTCCAGCCCCTCCTTCCCTTTCTTACTTGTTCTTATACAGCTCCAGCTTGAGGGCATCTCGCTCTTTGGTAAGGTCCTTGTTGTACTGCAAATAAAGTTGAGTCAGGATTGGGCAGGATAAAGAGGCAGCTGGCACACCAACAGCCCTAGTAACTACTTCACAGTGACACTTCTCCCCCCTCAACCACACTCGTTTTTCCAAGGCATTTTCGAGCCCAGAGTATTATTTGTGTTTGTTTTAAGATGAGGTCTCACTACATTGCACAGGCTAGTCTCAACAGAACCTCCTGCCTCAGCTTCCCCAGTAGCTAAGACTAAAGGTCTATACCACAATGCCCAGCCATCAGGGTTGCACATGCCAGTTGCTTTACCACTGAGACCAGGGTCCCATTCTATGTCCCAGGCTGACTTGGAATTCATTATGAAGCCCAAGTGGCTTTGAACCCAAAATCTTTCTGCCTGCTTCTGCCTTCCCAATTATGGAATTACAGGCCTTGCCTGTAATTTATTTATTTGAGAGAGAGAGAGAGAGAGAGAGAATGGGCACACCATGGCCTTTAGCCACTGCAAACAAATTTCAGATGCATGCGCCACCTTCTGCATCTGCTTTCATGGATACTGGAGAATTGAACCTGTGTCCTTAGGCTTCGCAAACAAGTGCCTTAACCACTGAGGAATCAAGTGCCTTAAATCCCACACTGAGGAATCTCTCCGGCCTGACTTTTAAAAATTCCAGGTCAGCCTGGACCAGAGTGAGACCCTACCTTGCAAAACCAAAAAAAAAAAAAAAAAAAAAAATTTCATTCATTTGTGAGCAGAGAGAGATAAGAGAATGGGCATGCCAGGGCCTCTAGCCACTGCAAATGAACTCCAGAGGCATGCGCCACTTTATACATCTGGCTTTACATAGGAACTGGGGAACTGAATTCAGATCATTAGGCTTTGCAGGCAAGTGCCTTAACTGCTAAGCCATCTCTACAGCCCTCTTTTTTTTTGTTTTTTTGGTTTTTTTCAAGGTAGGGTCTCACTCCAGCCCAGGCTGACCTGGAATTGACTATGTAGTCTCAGGGTGGCCTCGAACTCACGGCAATCCTCCTACCTCTGCCTCCCAAATGCTGGGATTATAGGCGTGCGCCACCACACCTGGCTTTGTATTAAAAATATTTAAATTTTTTTAATAAAACAAAGCCAGGCGTGGTGGCGCACGCCTATAATCCCAGCATTTGGGAGGTAGAGGTAGGAGGATTGCCGTGAGTTCGAGGCCACCCTGAGACTACATAGTCAATTCCAGGTCAGCCTGGGCTGGAGTGAGACCCTACTTCGAAAAAAAACAAGAAAAAAAAATTTAATTTATTTATTTTACAAAGAAAGAGAGAGAGAGAATGAGTGCACCAGGGCCTCCAGCCACTGCAAATGAAGTCCAGATACATGCTTCCCCCCTGTGCATCTGGCTAACGTGGGTCCTGGGGAATCAAACCTGGGTCTTTTGGTTTTGCAGCCAAATGCTTTAACTACTAAGCCATCCCTCCAGCCCATCTTTTTTTTTTTTTATTATTATTTTTTTTATTTTTTCAAGGTAGGGTCTCTGGCCAAGGCCATCCTATGTAGTCTCAGCCCATCTTTTTTTGCTTTAAAGGCATTTTTCAGCCCATCTTTTTTTTTTAAGGCGTGCACCAGCCATTTCTTTGTGAAATTTTTTTTTTTTTTTTTTTTTTTTTTTTTTTTTTGTTTTTCGAGGTAGGGTCTCACTCTGGCTCAGGCTGACCTGGAATTAACTATGTAGTCTCAGGCTGGCCTCGAACTCACGGCGATCCTCCTACGTCTGCCTCCCGAGTGCTGGGATTAAAGGCATGCGCCACCACGCCCAGCTTTTTTTTTTATTTTTATTTATTTATTTGAGAGTGACAGAGAAGGAGGCAGATAAATGAGAGAAGGGGTGCACCAAGGCCTCCAGCCACTGCAAACAAACTCCAGATGCATGTACCACCTTGTGCATCTGGCTTACGTGGGTCTTGGGGAATCGAACCGGGGTCCTTAGGCTTCATAAGCAAGCACTCAACCACTAAGCCATCTCTCCAGGCCTCCATCGTTTGTTTTTTGATAAGAACTCAGAATAGGGACGGGGAGATGGCTCAGCGGCTAAGGTACTTGCCTGTAAAGCCTAACACCTAGGTTTGATTCCACAGTATTCTCATAAAGCCAGATGCACAAAGTGGTCCATGAATCTGGAGTTTGTCTGTAGTAGCTAGAGGCCCTGGTGTGCCCATATTCATTTTTTTCTTTCTCTCTCCTTCCAAATAGATAATTTTTTTTTTTTAATTTGAGAGAGAGAGAGGAAGAGACAGAGGGAGAATGGGTGTACCAGGGCCTTTCAGCCGCTGTGAATGAATTCCAGACACATGCACCCCCTTGTGCACACATGTGACATTGTGCACTTGCGTCACTTGTGTTTGGCTATATGTGGCACCTGGAGACTTGAACAAGTGTTCTTAGGCTTCGCAGGCATGCGCCTTAACAGCTAAGCCATCTCTCCAGCCCTAGATAAATATTTTTAAAAGAACTCACAATAGAAGAGACAGAGAAAAACAATGAAAATTGGGTGTGTTGGCATAAGGCTGTGATCTCAGCATTTGGAGGCTAAGGCAGGAGGACTATGAGTTTAAAAATAAAAGATCAAGCCAGTGTGGCACACACCTTTAATCCCAGGAGGCAGAGATAGGAGGATCACTGTGAGTTCAAGGCCACCCTGAGACTACATAGTGTATTCTAGGTCAGCCTGGGGTAGAACAAGATTCTACCTCGAAAAATAAAATAAATAAATAAAAAAGATCACATTTGGACTGGAAAGATGGCTCAACAGTTAAGGAATTTGACTGCAAAGCCTAACAAACCAGATTTGATTCCCCAGTGCCCAGACAAAACCAGATGCACCAAGTGGTACATTCATCTAGAGTTCATTTACAAAGGCCCTGGTGTGCCCATTCATTTATTCATTCTCTCTCTCTCTCCTTTCAATACATGAAATATTTTTTTATTTTATTATTATTATTATTTTTTTTTGGTTTTGCAAGGTAGGGTCTCACTCTGGTCCAGACTGACCTGGAATTAACTATGTAGTCTCAGGGTGGCCTCGAACTCTCGGCGATCCTCCTACCTCTGCCTCCCGAGTGCTGGGATTAAAGGCATGCACCACCACGCCCGGCTCCATGAAATATTTTTTTAGAGGCAAGCCCAACAGACTACCTTTTTTTTTTTTTTTTTTTTTTTTTCGAGGTAGGGTCTCACTCTGGTCCAGGCTGACCTGTAATTAACTATGTAGTCTCAGAGTGGCCTCGAACTCTCGGCAATCCTCCTACCTCTGCCTCCCAAGTGCTGGGATTAAAGGCGTGCACCACCACGCCTGGTCCTTTTTTTTTTAATGAGAGCAAGAAAAAGAGAATTGGCACACCAGGGCCTCTAGTCATTGTACTTGAATTCCAGATGTGTGCACTACTTGTGAACATGTGTGACCTTGCGCATGCATCACCTTGTGCATTTGACTTATGTGGGATCTGGGAAGTTGAACATGGGTCTTTAGGCTTTGCAGGTAAGCACCTTAATTGCTAAGCCATCTCTCCAGCCCTAAAAATGTGACTTTTAAAAAATATTTTATCTAGGCTGGAGAGATGGCTTAGCAGTTAAAGTATATGGTAGTTTGAATATATGGCCCCCAATATATTCAGTGTTTTGTTAGTTTATAGTTTGCATCTGTAGCCACCTTGCTAGAGGCAATGTCACTGGGTGGTTCTTAATGAGTGGTGGTGGGTTTGAGATTCCATTGTAAAGATATGCAAAGTGTGCCTAGTGGGAGTTCCTAAAGTGTGCTGTGCTGTGTGGCTGGTGGTTTTTCTCTCTCTGCTTGGCCCTGTGAAGGCAGGCCAGCTTCTTCCGCCATTATGGAACTTCCCCAGGATCTGTAAGCTTCAATAAATAATATCCCTTCCTCCATAACTGTGCCTGGTCTGTAAGTTCATCTCAGCAAACCTGAAGCTGTCTGCTACAGAAGTGGTACCGAGAGTGGGGTGAAATGAACCTGATCAAGTGGATATTCATCTTTTGGAACCTTTGTTTTGGAGGAATGGGCATGGACTTGGTGCTTGCAACTGAAGATGCCTTCTGGAGTGGTAAGCCAAGTATTACAGACTATTCTGATGAGAGTTTGAGAATGCTAAGTGCACACGGTATTGAACTTCGAGGCTTGGCTTATGAGCTTTCTAAGCTGAAGGAAAGACTGCAGAGGACTTTGTTGGAACTGGGCTACTGGCATAAGGGATGGCTACGTTCTGCTGCCCAGGCTCAGAGAGTTTGATCAAAGTTAAATTTGTAATGGACTGATGTGCTTGGCTAAAGATATTGGACTGAGAGATTTAAGATTTTAAATTGGAAAACCTCAAGCAAGTTAAAATTAGAGGCACTGAGACTGGTTTTAGGTTACTGGAGCTGCTACTGTCAACACATTAGCAATCTTAAGAAAGGTGGAGCCGGGCGTGGTGGCGCATGCCTTTAATCCCAGCACTTGGGAGGCAGAGGTAGGAGGATCACCATGAGTTCAAGGCCACCCTGAGACTACATAGTTAATTCCAGGTCAGCCTGGGCCCGAGTGAGACCCTACCTCAAAAAACCAAAAAAAAAAAAAAAAAAAAAAAAAAAGAGAGAGAGAGAGAAAGAAAAAAAGAAAGGTGGAAGGAAGGTAGCCTGACTGCTTTATATTAAAACAATGGAGAGGATGCCTGAGGAAAGACTGTTAAAAATGCAAACTCTTTTGGAAAGAGTGTTGACTGGAGAAGGAACCTGCTTTTCAAAGTTATGATTTATTTCGTCCCTGGATTAAGAATATGGCTGTGTCCTGCACACCTGGTATTAGTTTTGGAAACATGAAAATTACATGGAGTAGTCACGAATTGCACACAATTCCAGAAGCTGCTGCTGAGATGCGGAATGAGGTAGGGCATGAGGCCCTTATAGGCTGGAAGAGCCTTTGGAAGATGGACCCTGGTTTGCATGGAGACCTGAAGATGTTTTGGATATACCAGGACTATACAAGGGCTACCATGGAGTGCAATGTTGGCCTAGGATCAAAGTTTTCCCTGGCTACTCTGCCCAGCTGGAGGAGAGGAATTGGAAAACCTGGAGACTGTCAGTCTCTGGTTATATTGAACTTGAACTGCAGAAGTTTGATGACTGCTAATGGTGGTTGAATTTGCATTATTCTAGTTTCTCCTTGCTATGCCTTATACCAGTTAAAAATGTTTACTCTGTGCCTTTACATGTTGAAAGTATTTAACTTGTTTGATTTTACAGGACTCACTATCTTAAGTTGGTCAACACTGTAAGAACCTTTGAAATTGGACTGAATACAATTTACAATGTGTGATAGTTATAAATCTATTGGGGGCCAGGAGCGGAATGTGGTAGTTTGAATATATGGCCCCCAATATATTCAGTGTTTTATTAGTTTATAGTTTGCATCTGTAGCCACCTTGCTAGAGGCAATGTCACTGGGTGGTTCTTAATGAGTGGTGGTGGGTTTGAGATTCCATTGTAAAGATATGCAAAGTGTGCCTAGTGGGAGTTCCTAAAGTGTGCTGTGCTGTGTGGCTGGTGGTTTTTCTCTCTCTGCTTGGCCCTGTGAAGGCAGGCCAGCTTCTTCTGCCATTATGGAACTTCCCCAGGATCTGTAAGCTTCAATAAATAATATCCCTTCCTCCATAACTGTGCCTGGTCTGGAAGTTCATCTCAGCGAACCTGAAGCTGTCTGCTACAAGGTATTTGCCTACCAGCCAAAGGACCCTGGTATGATTTCCCAGGATCCAGGTAAGCCAGATGCACTAGGTGGTGTGAGTGTCTGGTGTTCATTTGCAGTGGCTGAAGGCTCTGGCATGCCCATTCTTTCTCTATCTGTCTCTTTCTCTCTTTGCCCTCAAATAAATAAATAAATCCTTTAAAAAATAAATCACAGTGCTGGAGAGATGGCTTAGCGGTTAAGACACCTGCCTCCTAAGCCTAAGAACACTGGTTCCAATCTCCAGGTCCCACGTTAGCCAGATGCAAAGTGACGCAAAGGCGCAATGCCGCACTTGACCAAAAGGGGGGCGCACGCATCTGGATTTTGTTCACAGCAGCTGAGAGACTGCTGGCGCGCCCATTCTCTATCTGTCTCCCTCTCCCTCTCTCTCTGTCTGTCTCTCTCTGTGTCTCTCTCCAAAAATAAATAAAGTAATTAAAAAAAAATTTTTTTTAAATCACAGGCTGGGTATAGTGGCACACACCTTTAATCCCAGCACTTGGGAGGCAGAGGTAGGAGGGCTGCTGTGAGTTTGAGGCCACCCTTGGAATACAGAGTGAATTCCAGGTCAGTCTGGGCTTAAGTGAGACCCTACCTCGAAAACCCAAAAAATTAAAATAAAATAACATTGTCAAAGCTGGGCACAATGATACACACCTTTAATCCCAGCACTTGGGAGACAGAGGTAGGAGGATCGCCATGAATTCAAGGCCACCCTGAGACTACCGAGTGAATTCCAAGTCAGCCTGGGCTAGAGTGAGACCTTACCTTGAAAAAAAAAACCTCATTTTCAGGTGAATAACACTGGCCGCAAACTATCAGACACTACTGGTATTATTACTATTCACTCTTTACACTTTATTGACTGCATCACAAGGGCCCATGCTAACAATCCCTTTAAATCTTCACAATGCCCTATGAGAGTTTCTGTACCTCTGCTGGGTAGGTGAAATAGTGTGTAAGAGGCTAAGTGCTAGCTAAGATCACTTAGGCAAGCTGGGATTTGACTATCCTTGTCTGTCTAATTCTCTAGGCCCATTTTCCCTGGGGATGGGTGTGCAGATTGAAGGAGGAAATACAACTTGTACTTTAACCCTTTGGTTGCCTTCTCAGTGGATGATACACTCATACAGGCTGAAACTCAGAAGGTACAGAAGAAAAATTTTTCCAAGTACCCTGGTCCCCAGCCCTGAGTTTATGAATCCCCTCAGACAATACTGTATGTATACTGTACATAAATGCCTCCTCTATCCCCACAAATGGTAACATGCTAAGCACCATATCCCTCCTCCTAGTATTTGGCCATGGCTACAGCCAATTAAGGCATGGCAGGCACCTGCCCTCAGGTTCTGCATCTAGTGCTTGCCCTGAGAAGCACCCCAAATTGTCCACCACAGCTGACATCCACAGGTTGCTTCCACCAACCACTCAGCTAATGAAGCAAGAAATGGCTGTGCTTCATTCTGAGCAATGAAACCCTTGCTCTGCAGAAAAGCCCTTCAGGATCACTTCCTCACCAGAAAGCTAGGCTACTGGTGACTAGGGAGGGGACTGGCCTCACCCTGTCTGCCTGTTTCTGCTGTGTGGAGACAGCAGACAGAGTTCTCTCCAGCTCTCCCACTCGCTGCCGGGAAGATTGCAGGCGGCTGGCAAGATCTTCAGATTCTCCTGGAATGACAAGAGGTCGAGATGGGCTCCCAAGACACCCCTCAGGCCTGCTAGTGTGTCAGTGTAAAGCTGAAGGAGTACCCAAGTCCTACCCGCTTTCTGCTTCGCTGCTTGCTGAGTGTGGCCCAGGGCTGTCTGTAATTCTGCCTTCTCGGACACTAGGATGCCTATGGTCTGAATATGAACCTTTGGAGAAAAGCCACACAGGTACTGACAAAATAGAAAAGAAATGCTCTCCAGGGTACAAGGGAACCCCATGACCACCCACCTGCAGTTGTTCCCTCAGAGCTCCTTGCTCCTTTGCCAACTTCTGCTCATAATCCTTCTTTTCCTGTTGGGGAAAGGAAGCTCTTACCTGGGGAGGCAGAGATGCAACAGCAAAGGACACCCCCACAGAAAAGCTATCATTGGCTAAGAAAAGGCCCACCAATGAGACCAGATTAACAGAAATCCTCAAAGGACAGGGCCTTCTCCAAACTGGAAGTAAGCACAGAAAAACCTAGGGCCTTTCCAGGCATGGTGGCACACACCTTTAATCCCAGCACTTGGGAGGCTGAGGTATCAAGGCCAGCCTGAGAATACATAGTGAATTACAGGTCTGCCTGGACTAGAGTGAGACCCTACCTTGAAAAAACAAAAAAATAAAATAAAAAATAAAAACCAGGGCCTTGCCGGGTGTGGTGGCGCACACCTTTAATCCCAGCACTTGGGAGGCAGAGGTAGGAGGATTGCCGTGAGTTCAAGGCCACCCTGAGACTACATAGTTAATTCCAGGCCAGCCTGGACCAGAGTGAAACCCTACCTTGAAAAATCAAAAAAAAAAAAAAAAAAAAAAAAAAAAAAAAAAAAAAACAGGGCCTTTACCTATGAGGCCTCCCCCAACTACAAGCCAATAGCTATGAAATGAGAAAACACAGAAATCACATTACTTTTTCCAGTTGATCCAGAGCCTCTTGGTTCTGTTGTTTCTGTAGGGGAAAAACAAAGGAAGGTAACTGGGGCTGGCTCCTTTCATGCAACTCCCCAGACCAAGACAAGGCAGCCAGAGGCCCAGGATGCATTTGAAAGAAGCGCTCAAATCCAGAGGTCCGTGAACCAACAAAGTCCTCAAGCTCCCAAGGAAAGACAGCCTGGAGGTCTTGGTTGCTTGCTTTCTGCTTACAACCATGTAACTGGAGGTCTGAATCTGAATCCTCTTTTTTCTTTTTTGGTTTTTCAAGGTAGGGTCTCACTCTAGCTCAGGCTGACCTGGAATTCACTATGTAGTCTCAGGGTGGCCTTGAACTCTCAGCAATCCTCCTACCTCTGCCTCCCAAGTGCTGGGATTAAAGGCTGGGTCCTCTTTAAAGACCACCATGAACCTCCAGAAACTGAGCTGAGAGAAGCAGGCTGCCCTCTGCCTACCTAGGACTTAGAAGGGTGTATTGTGAACACAGCTAAGCACATCAGGCAGGCACAATGAACAAGGAGTAAAAATGAGGACAGACAAGATCCCTTCTCCCTGGCTCTGACAATCCAGGGAGCCTCCAAACCCTTGCCTCTTGGGATAGAAAAAAGTGACTCTGACACTATAATTCTACTTCTGCAGAAAGCTAAAGCCCAAGGAAAGGTAGCTTGGCCAAAATCAAAGAGCAAATTAGGGTCTGAGCCAGGGCAGGACATGGGCTCTCAACAACCAGCACAGCTTGTGCTCCCACTGGAGGCACCAGCCCAGGACATATGGGGCGAGGAATCAAGCAGGGAGTCTGGTGGACAGAGAAAAGGCAGAGAGAGCAGAGAGGGGAAGAGACATGCTGCATGCTCTGTGCTCTGCATTCCTTCAGCTGAGAGCTAGGTTCCCAACCCCCCATTCCCTCTTGGTTCCAGGGACCCCCAGTCCTTTTCTTCAGAGCCCCAGGGGGAAATTAGAGCCCAGGACTGGCAGCAAGAATCGGGGACCCCACTGGACTCTTACCAATTCCTCTATCGTGCTACTGAGTTGTTTGTTTGTTACATAGCTGGAGTCCAGGGCTACTGCTAGCTCTTGGTACCGGCTCTGAGGCGCATGCAGAGAGGAGGAGTTGGAAGGATGGGGAAGAGGTAAAGAGAGCATCATTAGGGCTGGGGGGTGGACTGTCTCAGCTGGCAGCGGGCACCCAGGTCCCACTGTGAGAGGAGATGGGGGGCTGGCTTGCAGGTCACTGGACCATAGTCCAGAGCTACTCACCTCCAGATCCTTCATGTTAGAAGATGTGAGGCCCTCCCCGTTGATGTAGGATGTAGACTAGAAGAGATGAGACCTCACATGGAGATGCTCTGTTGCCTTCAATGTTTAACTTCCTTTCTTCCTCAACTAACAAAGGTTGCTTTCCTGCCTACCTTGAACCCATCTCTCACACATCCCTTCTATGCCTACTTCTCAGTGCTCCTCTCCCAAGGAGGTCTCATCCTGAGCTCTCTGCACCAGAATAAAATTCTACCCTCCCCCCCACAAAAAAGAATAATAGGAAAGCCAGGTGTGGTGGTGCACTCCTTTAATCCCAGCACTTGGGAGGCAGAGGTAGGACGATTGCTATGAGTTTGAGGACACCCTGAGACTACACAGTGAATTCCAGGTCAGCCTGGGCTATAGTGAGACCCTACAAAAAAACAAAAAAAGAAAATTTTATCATCCATTTTGGTTCAAGTCCACATCTTCTCAAAGTGGAAGAGTCTTGTGTGAATTTATCATTCTTGTGAATCCTTGCCTCTGTTTCCATTATGCTTTTGTGGTAGTTTGATTTAGATGTCCCCCATAGACTCATTTTGTTGTTGTTGTTTTTGTTTTTTTGAGGTAGGGTCTCACTCTGGCCCAGGCTGACCTGGAATTAACTATGTAGTCTCAGAGTGGCCTTGAACTCATGGTGATCCTATCTCTGCCTCCCAAGTGCTGGGATTAAAGGTGTGCACCACCACGCAAGGCTAACTCATGTTTTAAATGCTTTGTTCCCAGCTGGTGGCAATTTGAGAATTGCAGCTTTGCTGGAGGAGGTGTGTTGTTGCCAGGCATTGGGGTTTATAGCCAGGTCCCCTTCACCAGAGCTTACCACACTCTCCTGCTACTGTTGTCTACCTGCTGTAGCAGAGGTGATGTCCACCCTCTGCTCAGAACATCTTTTCCCCCATCATCAATGGAGCTTCCCTTTGAGAATGTAAGCCAAAATAAACAACTTTCCTCCCATCAGCTGCTTTTGGTTGGGTGCTTTGTGCCAGCAACAACGTTCTCCTTCCCCCTCTACCCACTTCTGGGCCCCAATCCTGGGGTACCTCAGACACAAGACCATTGAGCTGTTGAGAGAGTTGTCGCAGGCTCTCAGTTGATGAGAAAGTCCTATGGAAAAAAAAATATGGTCAGGGGTGCAGGTAGCTTCATGGCAAAGGGGCTCACAGGCAGTGGCCTGCCCCGACTCCCCCACTTACTTGGTCTCTTCCATGAGATTAGAGCAACTGTCAGCATCATGGTTCTGTTTAGGAAAAACACATGAGGTCATCACTCAACTTCTGCTTATCACCCAGAGATGGGATGAGGTGAGCCAAGTCCACCTGATATCCTTCCATCTCCCAAATCTCCCCCATCTTGGCATCCCCATGTCAGGCCCTAGAAGGAACACCTGGCTCTGAGGGCCATGCTACATGAAGAGAATCCAGAGAAGGTAGAGTCCTTTGGGAAGAAGGATGAGGCAAGCAAATTAATCAGCAGGGGGTGAAAGGCACAAACCTGAGATGATGCCTTGCCAGGGAGATCAGCATCAGGGGGAGGGACAACACCAAGAAACATAGTGTCATCAGCGGTTGGTGGTGTGGGAGCAGCAGAGTTTTTGGATGCCTGTCACAAAACAGAGCAGGGGATTAGCAAGACATGTGCCCCATGCCATGGACATGAGGGGGGGGGGTGGACAGGCAGGACGGTGTTGCTGCAGTTGCAGGATAGTCACACATGCTGGGAGACACTGGGGATGTAGTCACAGCCCAGGCATTGAGCTAATTTGGCAGTAGTTTGGATGGTCAAAGTTCAAAGCAGAGACTGCAAGGTTCCTTTCTGAATACCCAAGGAGCTTGTTCTTCCTGGAGCTGTGACCTACGGCAGTCACAGCAGGTAGAAGGAAATGCCTAAGTCTGCCCAAGGGAGCCAGAGAGCCAGTCTATGCCACCAAGCGACCCTGATCATGGGCCTCTGCTGGTGTAATGACTACTGGACATGACCAACATAAGCACTCAGCCTCTCCTTTTGCTTCCTGCCTTCCTTCCTCCCTGTCTAATTCAGAACCGAGCTGAGAGAGCAGAAAACAATGTCTGCTCTTTGGCTCTAGACATCCTGGAGGTCATATGGCCTCTTTCCTAGGAACTGTAGCCAGGGATCAGGAAGTCTTTCCCACTTCCCCAACTGGACCTACTTGCTCGACCAGCCACACCCAGTGTGATGGTTCATCTGGTAGTCAACTTGACTGGACCTGGAATCACCTAGGAGAAATCTCTGGGGATGTCTGTGAGAGAATTTCTAGACTGAGGTAAGACTGCCCGCCACTGTGGGTGGTACCATTCCATGGGCTGGAGTGTACAGAATGAAAAGGATTAAGGGGGCAGAAACACTGTTAAGAGCCATAGGGTGTGAAGAAGTATGTATCCAGCCAGAGGCTGCTGCTCTCCTAACTCATAACCCGAAGTCCCATGATGAATAACCCTACTGAGGAGGGCCATCAGTAGAATGAAGGTAGGGAGGAGGGATATATATGGGATTTAAGTTAACCTGACATGGCAGCACATGCCTTTAGTCCCAGAACTTATGAGGCTGAGGTAGGAGGACTACATTGAGTTCAAGGCCAGCCTGGGACTACAGGGTGAGTTCCAGGTCAGCCTGGGATAGAGTGAGGTCCTGCCCCGCTAAAAACAAAACAACAGGGCTGGAGAGATGGGTTAGCAGTTAAGGAGCTTGCCTGTGAAGCCTAAGGTGGTGGCACATGCATCTGGAGTTTATTTGCAGTGGTTAGAGGCCCTGTCACGCCCATTCTCGCTCTCTCTCTCTCCCCCTCTCTGTCTCTAATAAAAAAATACATAAAAATAAAAATCTTGCTGGGTGTGGTGGCACACGCCTTTAATCCCAGCACTCGGGAGGCAGAGGTAGGAGGATCACCATGAGTTCAAGGCCACCCTGAAACTACAGAGTGAATTCCAGGTCAGCCTGGGCTAGAGTGAGACCCTACCTCAAAAAAACAAAAATAAAAATAAAAAAATAAAAAATAAAATAAATAAAAATCTTTAAAAAAAAAAAAGTGAGGGCTAGACAGACGACAGTTTAGCAGTTAAGGTGCGAAGCCTAAGGACCCATGTTCCACTCTCCCAGTCCCACATAAGTCAGATGCACAAGGTAAAGCAAGCATACAAGGTCGCATATGCAAACAAGGTGGCGCAGCGACTGGAGTGGCATGCCAATTCTCACTCTCTCATACAGGCGTGTGCCACTACACCCAACCAAAAAAGTAAGTGAAAAAGCTAGGTGTGGTGGTGCATGCCTTTAATCCCAGCACTAGGAGGATCACCCTGAGACTAAATAGTGAAATCCAGGTCAGCCTGGGCTAGAGAGTGAGACCTTACCTCGAAAAACCAAAAAAAAAAAAAAACAAGAGAGAGTCATCTAAGGCCAGCCTGGGACTACAGAGGGGTGAGTTCCAGGTCAGCCTGGGCAAGCCACACTAACCATGAACATTAATCGCTTTCTGCTTCCTAAGTGCAGATGCCATGTGACCAGCTGCCTGCTTTGCTCCTGTTACCATGTCTTCCCTGCCAAGAGAGACTGTAGTCCCTCAAACTGTTGGCTGAAATAAACGTTTCCTCCTTTAAGTCATTTCTTGTCAGGTATTTTGCTCCATCATCAAGGAAAGTGCCATACCCAGTCACTCCTCAGCCTTACGCCTAAATCTTAAAAGTAATTCTCTGGACTGGAGAGATGGCTTAGTGGTTAAGGCATTTGCCTGTGAAGCCAAAGGATTCAGGTTAGATTCCCAAGTACACACATAAAGCTAGATGCACAAGGTGGGGCATGCATCTGGAGTTCGTTTACAAAGGCTAGAGGCCCTAACATGCCCATTCTCTCCCTCTCTCCCTCCCCCAAGTAAATAATTTGTTTTTTCAAAAAAAGAGTAATTCAGGCTGGAGAGATGGCTTAGCAGTTAAGGCGCTTGCCTGTGAAGCCTAAGGACCCAGGTTTGATTCTCCAGGTCCCATGTAAGCCAGATGCACAAGGTGGTGCATGCATCTGGAGTTCATTTACAGTGGCTAGAGGCCTTGGTGTGCCCATTCTCACTCTCTCTCCCTCTCTCTGTCTTTAATAAATAAATTAAAATAAATCTTTTTTTTTTTTTAATTCTTAAAAAAAAAAAAAAGAGTAATTCTCTGGCTTAGAGCTCTCACCTCCAAAAGGCCTGGTGGATAGGAAATGATAAAGACAAGGGAAACATACCAGGGAGCCCAGACCTGCCCAGGGATGGCTCTGGGAAGGAAGTAGCCAGGCCTTTCACCAAAGACAAGGTTGCCTGCTTTCTGGATCTTCAGCCTCAGCCTCTAGAAACTCCTTCCCCTTCCCTCCACTGAGCAAGTGCTAAAGAGCCTTGGCCAAGGAAGGATGAGCCTCACTTTCTGCAGGTTACTGGGACTATGGCCTGGAAGCCCATGTGACTATTAGGCCTGAATCACCCACAGTGTTGCCTTGACAACATCTATAGTTGAATCCAATAGGTAAGAGCATTAGGAGTTTGGCACTCCCAGCCACAGACCCTCCCAGGCTCTGGATCATTTATGGCATCATAGGTTCCCCTGAACTCTAGGACTGAACACAGAAACAGTCAGAGAGAAAAAAAAAATGTGTTTTTCTGGGCACTTTTCTGTTTTTACCTTTTTTTTTTTTTTTTTTTTAAGGTAGGTTCTCGCTCTAGCCCAGGCTGACCTGCAATTCACTATGTTGTCCCAGGCTGGCCTGGAACTCAAGGCATGTGCCATTCCACCCAGCTGTGTTTAGCTTTTTGATGTTTTGAGTTGTTTTATTTATTATTATTGTTATTTTTCCTTTTCCAGGTAGAGTCTCACTCTAGCCCTGGTGGACCTAGAATTCACTATCTAGTCTCAGGGTGGCCTTGAACTCATAGCAATCCTCCTACCAATTCCTCCCAAGTGCTGGGATTAAAGGCATGCGTCACCACGCCCTGCTGTTTTTAGCTTTTTGAGACAGGCTCTCTTTTTGAAGCCCAGGCTGACCTCAAACTTTCTATGTAGCCCAGGTTAGCCTCAAACTCAAGATCCTTCTGTCTTAACCTCCCAAACACAGAGGTTACAGTGACGGGCTAAGATACCCAGCCAGAAGACTTTTAAATATACATGTAGTTTCATGTAGTCTTACAGCTAAGTATGAAGTTTTTTTTTTAAAAATGGCTTATTCTCCTTAAAATGTCCAGTCCAATCTCATTAGAAATGTTTTGCTCTCTCCATTACTCCACATTTCTCGAAATCCCATCAGCTCCACTCAGGAGATGACAATCACAAGCCTTCATTCCTGGAGCAGAGAGTTTACATGGGAAGTAGTTATTGGTGTAGAGATGGTTAAAAAAACCCACATCTTCATTTCCAGAGCAGAGGTGTCTGGGGTAAGTACAGAATCTTAGAGCAATAGAACAGACTAGTATTTTTCCAGTGAGGAAACAGGCTCCAGACCTCCTATGGCTGGCTCCTTAGTAAAATCCATACGTGTGTGTGTGTGTGTGTGTGTGTGTGTGTGTGTGTGTGTGTATAACTGCAAGATTCCCCTAGGCCTGCCCTACCCCCAGTGTGTGCCACCTCTGAGCTGTCAAGGTGAGTCATAGCACCTAAGCAGACCACAATGCCTGGACAGGTTCAACTGTGATGGCTGCAAAAGTATCTACAGCTGAGACTCCACGTTCTGTTCCTCTCCCTATACAGAACTCCAACATGATGTAGCCCTGACTCAGCAGGTTTCTTTAGGTTGGCACATGTCCCTCAGGACATGTTAACTATGAAAGAAATGCTATCATATCTGGAGAGGAAAGGCCATCCCTGCGCCATGTGAATGCGGGTCCTGTCACATTTGGATGCCTGACATACCTGGAAGGTACTTATGAGCTTGTAATGCTATCCTAATGGTGACCTCATTGTTTCCCTGCTCCCCAACTCTTCAAATTTCCTACCCTTTAATCTTCAAAGTAAGTACACATGCCACCTTCTCTGGCCTCAGTCTACTGGGGACTCACCTTCCCCAGCTGAGCATTTGGAATGCTGCCTCCCTTAGCTCACATCTTATCTTGTTCATCTACTTTGTGTCTGTTTGAGACAAGGCCTCACTAAGTAGTCCAGACTGGCCTCAAACTTGCCATCCTCCTGCCCCAATCTCCTGGATGCCAGGATTACAAGCATGTACCATCACACCAGCTTGTTCATCTATCTTTGCCACTGTTTAGCAAAATGTGTTTGCTATCCAGGGCCAATGAATATGACCAAGTATCCTCTCCTGATTGTTAAAAATGATTAAGAGAAGAGTGTCCTGGTCACTCATCTTTTTGGTTAACCTGACCTCTTCTACAGTTAGTCCCACAGGGAGAGGAGGGGAAGTAACCTGAATTAATGAGAAAAAAAAATCACAAACCATGGTCTATTGGTCTTTTGGAGACAGATGTCCAAAGGTGTTTTTATTGTTTTATTCTCTTCCAGACCCAGTCAACCAGCCCACATTGGATGATCAAAAGCCCAAGTACCACACACCTCTCTGAAAGTTATTCCCAAATTAGCTTTAACCTTCAAGGAGCATCTCAACTTCACCAAGATGATAAATGATGTGGCAGAAGGACAAAAAGCCCAATCAACCAAGCAGATGAAGAAGCAGGCATAAGGGGACCGAGGGTTAGTGGCGGTAACATAAAATAAGCCAGAGGCAGAGGATTTCCCCCAAAGAAGAGAACCCTTAAGGACATGCACAGCTGGGAGAGAGCAAGCTAGAGGGAGTCTTAGCACTGCCTCACCTTCCTCTTGTCCAATGGGGGTAGCGCTACCCCATTGGAACGGTTAAGGTCGGACACCAGCACCTTCAGAATGTCCTGAATCTACAGGAGGCGAAAAGGGAAAAACAAGGGCGGGGGAAAGAGAGAAGTGGCTTAAGAGAGGCAAGAAAGTCAAGGAAGAAGAGGTAGGTACAGGGAAATGGAACACTGAAGAGAGATCAATTCCAGGGCCTGTGTTGTCCTTCCACAAGGCCACCTGCTGTCTGCCAAAAGCAGCAATCAAGGTAAATAAATAGAAATATTCTCTGAGCAACACAATCACTTAACCCATCAGTAGCTCTTACAGGCACATGAGTCCCACTCTTCAGGCCCAGAACGTGTAGAGCAATCTGGAAAGGCTTCAGACTCCTTCTCCACCTTTTTTGTTTCTTTTTAAGGCAGGGTCTCACTCTAGCCCAGGCTAACTGGGAACTCATTCTGTAGCCCAGATCATGAGGATTCTCCCATCTCAGCCTACAGGTGCGTACCACAATGCCTTAGCTTCCCATATCCATTTTAAAAAGACAGACTTCCAAATAAGGTTCACTTATGTTAGCTATAGTTGACATTCAAGTTTGTGAGATACTGATCTAATCCAGTATCTTGTAAGAAAAGGAAACCGAGGCCTAGTGAAGAAAGTAATCTTTCTGAGGTCACCCAGCAAGCTGATAGCAAAGATGGATTCAAAACTTAGATCTTAGATCAAAACATTAGTTTGTCGACAGAGCCCTCCTGCCAAGTGGGCTAACTTGTCCCCAGACCGAGGTTAGCCTCCCAGGTCCAGGGCTTGTGCTCCGTGTGGGTGCCACACATGACTCAGAGGTCCCAGCTACAGAGCCTCAGCACCCCATCTGTTCTGAAAACTGTTGAGGACCCAGGAATTCTGACTGATAGGTCATATCAGCCCATTGTCCGTACTAGAAAGTAAACCTAGGGTTTTATTTTGTTTTTGTTTTTGTTTTTTTTAAAAAAAAAAAAAGCCGGGCATGGTGGCGCGCGCCTTTAACCCCAGCACTTGGGAGGCAGAGGTAGGAGGACCACTGTGAGTTCAAGACCACCCTGAGAGTACATAGTGAAAATTCTAGGTTAGCCTGAGCTAGAGTGAGACCCTACCTCGAAAAACCAAAAAAAAAAAAATTAGTTTGTGTTTGGGGTTAAGGGCAAGTGCTGGTCTTACTGGCCTGTTCTCCCTACCCCCACAAGCTTATCAACAGCAACTATTATTTAGTCATGTTAACTCCACACCAGGTCCTCTACTAGAGCCAACATGAAAACAACAAAAAATCTCATATAGACTTTATAAATATACCTGAAACATTACCCCTATTTTATCAATATGGAAAATGAAGCCCTTTATCATATCATATTCCTAGCAAAGGGAGAGGTAGGATTCAAACCCAGTTTTTTTTTTTTTTTTTTTTTGAGGGGGGTTTCGAGGTAGGGTCTTGCTCTAGCCCAGGCTGACCTGGAATTCACTATGTAGTCTCAGGGTGGCCTTGAACTCACAGTGATCCTTCTACCTCAGCCTCCCGAGTGCTGGGATTAAAGGTGTGTGCTACCATGCCTGGCTGTTTTTGTTTTTTGAAGCAGGGTCTCACTATCACCTGGAATTTACTCTGTAGCCCCAGGTTGGCCTTGAACTCAAGGTGATCTTACCTCTTCAGCCTCCCAAGTGCTGGGATTAAAAGCATGTGCTACCATGCTGGGCCTCAGAATTTTTTTTTTTTTTTTTTCCTGTGCTAGGATGGAGCCACAGCCTTTTGCATGCTAGGCAAGTCCTCTATCACTGAGCTATGCCCTCAAAAGCCAGAATTCTTCACCAATATCTCACTTCTTCCATCTTAACAACTGCCCTCTCTGGCTCCTTGAGTCCCTACCCCAGGGAGCCAGTTAGCCAAGACTCACGTCCTCAGGTGACTGACAATCATCAGCAGTGGTTCTCTCAGGGCTATTGCCAGTTCTAATCTTCTTCTTCTTCTTCCCTCCTGCAGGAATGCCAGGGCTGTTCTTTTGCTGATATTCTCTTAACTGTGGAAGAGAAAAGAAAATAAGCCGGGTGTAGTGGCACACGCCTTTAATCCCAACACTTGGAAGGCAGAGGTAGGAGGATCGCCATGAGTTCAAGGCCACCATGAGACTACCTAGTGAATTCCAGGTCAGCCTGGATAGAGTGAATGAGACCCTACCTCAAAAAGAAAGAGAGAGAGAGAGAGAGGGAGGGAGGGAGGGAGGGAGGGAGGGAGGGAGGGGAAGGAAGGAAGGAAGGAAGGAAGGAAGGAAGGAAGGAAATAAAAGAAAAAGTACACTGATATACCCTTGCATCCACACCCTCCCTCTTATTTTTTCTTTCCTTCTTTATTTAAGAGAGAAAGAAACAGAGAGAGAGAGAAAATGGGTGCACCAGGGCTTCTTGCCACTGAAACAAACTTCAAACTCCAGACCCATGCCCACCTTGTGCATCTGGCTTTACATGGGTACTGGAGAATTGAACCCAGGTCCTTAGGCTTTCCAGGAAAGTGCCTTAACCACTAAGCCATCTCTCCAGCCCCTCTGCTACAGTTTTTTATAAAATACTAATACATACATCACCTCATGTTATGCCACCAACAACCAACCCTACAAGGTGTTATAGCTAAAAAGGCAAAAGTTGGGTAAGAAGCAGTGGTAGCACACTTGCCTTATGAAAAACCCTGAGTTCCATCCTCAGCAACACACAGACACACACACACACACACATTCACACTCAGAGGCAAAAATGGAATGTAAAATGCAATCTTCGGAAGCCCACAGCTCTGAGACCTGCATCTCCAGGAAGCAAAACAAGAGGTAGGGCTGGAGAGATGACTTAGCAGTTAAGGCACTTGCCTGCGAAGCCTAAGGACCCATGTTCAACTCTCTAGGTCCCATGTAAGCCAGACACACAAGGTGATGCAAGGTCACACATGGCACACAAGGTGGCACACACATCTGGAGTTCAATTGCAGTGGCTGGTGGCTCTGGCACACCAATTCTCTCTCTCTCATAAAAAATAAAAAAATCTAGAGGTAGAAATGAAAATGTAAACATTGTGGTAGCACAGACCAATAATCCCAGCAATTGCCAAGGGTAAGAGGCAGAGGAATGAGTGCTGAAAGGCAATCTGAGCTACACAGTCATACCCTATCTCTGATGGGAAAAAAAAAAAAAGAATAAGCCGGGCATGGTGGCACACTCCTTTAATCCTGGCACACAGGGAGGCAGAGGTAGGAGGATTGCTGTGAGTTTGAGGCCAGCCTGAGACTACACACTGAATTCCAGGTCTGCCTGGGCTAGAGTGAGACCCTACCTTGAAAAAACAAAATAACAAACAAAACAAAACAAAAAAACAGACATCAGGCTTTTTTTTTTTTTTTTTTTTTTTTTACAAGACTCACTATGTAGTTAAGGATGATCTTGAATGCCTGATCCTCCAGCTCCACCTCCTGAGTTCTGGTATCAGCATGCTCAGTTTATGAGGTGCTGAGGCTCTAACCCTTGCATGCCAGGCAAGAGTCCTTTCCAACTGAGCTACGTCTCCAGCTCCATTGGGATCCTTTCTTAGCACATCTGTTAGAGCTACTTCCCAAACGTTTACAACACATCCCAAAGGCAAAGACTGTGGAGGTACAGCCTTAGTAGATCTAGGGGGTACAAAGCGCACAACTTCAGGGGACTCTGGTCTCAGAACCCTGGGAAATTCAGATCTTAAGTCTCTCTGTAGAGTAGCTACCTGGGGGGGGGGGGGGGACAAACCAAACCAAATCTGTCCTCTTATGGCCATCAAGGGACACTGCCAATGTTTTGAGCTCATGTCAATGTCTAAATTAAGGGTGTATGGGAGCCTGACACTACATTCCATACTCGAGTTCCTTTTCCAGGTGGAAATGTGTGCCCCACCACAGAAATTGGAGAAGGGGAGAAAACATTTAGGAGACCAGGTGGGAAGATCCAAAGCCCGATCTGGAGGTAGTAATGACAGTTTCTGACAGTTCCGGAGGGGTTTACGACGTAACTACATTCCACTGCTCGGGGGACCGACGTGACCCGAGTGGCCGCTCCGCGGTGGGGGAGGAGAGCCCAGGGCCAAGAAGAGGTCCTTGGAGACCCGAGCCAGGGGAGGTCCGAGCCCCGAGAGTCACAGGCCAAAGTCACCCCAGGGGCAACCGGGGAGGGCGGGGGCTGGGTGGCCGAGGGGGCGGGGCTGGCCGAGAAGACTCTGGTGCGGGGAGCCAAGGGGCGCCGAGGGGCTCGCCCCCCACCCTAGTGCCTCCGTCTCTTGAGGTATATGGTCCTGCCATCGGAGGAGCTCGGGCTGGGGTTAGGGGCCGCGACCCCGAGCGCTTTACCTTTTTCTTGGCCGCAGCCAATTTGCTCTGCCTGGTTTCTTCCGACATCCCGGGGCGGGGAGGGGGGAAGCGGGGGGGCCACATCACCACGATCCCGGCAGCCACCGCGGAACTGCTTCCGGCAGCTATAGCGCCACCGTGGAGGCCAGAAAAGGCGGCTCCAGGGCGGTACAGAATGTGGGCGTGGCCTAGATCTCCAAGCCCATTGGTTGAACAGAATGATGAAAGGACAAGACGGCGTGGCCACGCTGCCTGGAACCAAGAAAAATGGGCGGGGTCACGGGGAAGCTGCGCACGCATCCCTGACCCCGCGGCCGCCCACTCCGAGGATGGGGCGGGGTCTAGCTGGGTGCGCGCGCAGCTCGGCGTGTGTCCGGGTGGACAGCCTCCATCTGCTGAATTCTAGATTTGCCTGAGGTGGCTGAGGGACGAGGCCGTCAAGTTCCCAGGAGCCCTGGAGCCTCCTCCTGCACTGCAGACACCTCCATCCCGGGGCCCTCGGACCCCAGGGCTCAGGAGGTGCGCGAGGAACGGGCAGCAGTGGACAGTACATCACTTCAAGGGCCTTTCCTGACTTCTCACAGCCCTGCCCCAGACTCCGAAGTCCCCGTCAGGATGCCCTCACGGCCAGCTCTCGAGCATGTCCCCTTTCCTTTCACAAATGGGTTCCCCTTGCCTCCTCGAAGGTCCCTGCCTGTGCCCATGGCATATCTGACTCCCTGGCCGCTGGGCCCGCCCTTCCCAGCCGCTGCTCGTCCCGCATCCCCACCGGAGCGCGTTTCCTCTCGGCGCGGCTCCCGGTGCCATCAGCCTTCTTTCCCTTCGGGTTCCTCCCCAGGACGGAGCCGGCACTGAACCGAAGCTGCCGCGGGGCCTTCCGATCTCCGGTGAGTGTGCCTGCTCGGTGCCCCTCCCCTGCCCTCCTCCCCATCCCTGCGCCCCGGCTCACCCACCTCAGCCCTCCGCAAGAGCCTCCCCGGCCACGAGCTGTTCTGAGCAACTCCAGATCATTTCTTTTATTTGCAAGCAGAGATAGAAGAGAAGCAGACAGAGAGAGAATGGGCGCGTCAGGGCCTCCAGCCACTGCAAATGAACTCCAGACACATGTGCCACCTTGTACATCTGGGTTCTGTGGGTCCTGGGGAATCGAACTGGGGTCATTTGGCTTCGCAGGCAAAAGCCTTACCCGCTGAACCATCTCTCCAGCCTTCAAATCATTTCTTAATCCCGCCCCACCCCTCCTCATTAAAAGTGTTGTCCTGCTCCTGCCTCCCCACAACTCTTCTTCAGACACCTCCTCCTCACTGGTTTCTTCTGGCACCCAGTCCTGCCTTTAATCCTGCCCACTGCTCCCCAGTCAAGAAATTTTTGGCTACTAGTTATCTCTTTTTTCTGGCACCCCACAAACGCAGACTCCTTCATTTCTCATCCCCAAAGACGAGTTTTCCACAGTTACACAGATCATGGAAGACTTAATATCCATGTTTTTTAAAAATATTTTTATTTATTTGCAAGTAGACAGAAGAGAGACAGGGCCTCCAGCCACTGCAAATGCACTCCAGATGCATGTGCCACTTTGTGCATCTGATTTTACATGGGGACTAGGGAATTGAACTCCAGTACTTGGACTTTGCAGGCAAGCACCTTAAGTGCTAAGCCATCTCTCCAGCCCTGTGTTTTTTTGTTTTTTTTTAATGTTTTATTTATTAGCAAGCAGAGAGAGAAAACAGACACATCAGGGCCGCTTGCTACTGCAAACAAACTCTAGAAGCATGCCCCACTTTGTGCACCTGTCTGCTGATCTGGAACTCTCTTTAGCCCAGGCTGGCCTAGAATTCATAGTACCCCTCCTACCTCAGCCTCCCAAGTGCTGTTTGTGCCACCACACCCAGCTTCCACTTTAAAAAAAAAAAAATTTTTTTTTTTTGTTTTTTTTGAGGTAGAGTCTCACTTTAGACCTGGAATTCATTATGTAGTCTCAGGCTGGCCCCAAATTTACGGAGATCCTCCTACCTCTGCCTCCTGAGTGCTGGGATTACAGGCATGTGCCACCACACCCTGCCCTTTTTTTTTTTTTTTAATTTATTTCCACGAGAGAAAGAGAGAGTATGGGCATGCCAGGGCCTCTTGCTAGTGTAAACCAACTCCAGATGCATGCACCATGTTCTGCATCTGGCTTTATATGGGTACAGGTTTTGCCAGCAATTTTCTTTAATCACTGAGCCATCTCCCTGGTCAGCGCTTCCTTTGTTTTCTTGCATCATGTGTAGACAAGTCATCCAACATACATTTCCTGAAGACGAGCTGAGTACTAGGCCCTTCACAAGTTTAGAGGCAAAAAGGTCAAAGATGGAGCACAGCCTCAAGAAAAGTTTTGTTGGCCAGTAGAATATAAACCCAGTGTCATTGCACATCTGGAGCATATTCTCTGGCTCAGACTGGAGGTCTAAGGGGCCAGTTTGGTTAGGATTGGGTTTAGCTGGGAAGATAATTCCAAGTAACAGTGGCCTAAACAGCCATTAGGGATTCAGCCCTGTGTTTGCTCCAGCCTTTGAGGCTGTTGCTTCACCATCCAAGATTGCTGATCAACTCTTGCATTAATTACATCCACATTCCAGGCAGAGCAAGGCCAGAGGAAGGCATACTCTCTCTCTTGAAGGACATACATTGCTATACTACATCCAATATCTTATTATTTATTTAAAAGAAAAACAGAATGGGCATACCAGGGCCTGTAGCAACTGCAAACAAACTCCAGACACATGTATCACCATGTGCATCTAGTTTACGTGGGTACTGGTGAGTCAAACTTGGGTCCTTAGCCTTCACAGGCAAGCACCTTAACTGCTAAGTCATCTTCCAGCCCTCCAATACTACTACTTTTTTTTTTTTCCAAGGTAGGGTCTCACTGTAGCTCAGGCTGACCTGGAATTCACTATGTAGTCTTAGGATGGCCTTGAACTCATAGCAATCCTCCTACCTCTGCTTCCCAAGTGCTGGGATTAAAGGCATCCACCACCATGCCTGGCTCTTTTTTTCGTTTTTTTTTTTTCTCCCCTGAGGTAGGGTCTCACTGTAGCCCAGGCTAACCTGAAGTTCACTGTGTAGTCTCAAGGTGGCCTCGAACTCACAGCGCTCCTCCTACCTCTGCCTCCTGAGTGCAAATGCTGGGATTAAAAGTGTGCAATACCATGCCAGGCTCTGATGAAGTTTTTCTTGTCATAACTTAAAGGAGTACACCTAATTCCTAATTCTGAGGATTAGTGGACCTATGACCAAGTAGAAAGTGGAGGAGTGGTTATTGGAGGACATCACATAGGCTCTGAATTATGGATAACTGATAAGTCTGATTTGGCAAAGTTTACTGTAGGCCTACTAGGTGCTAGACCCAGAGAATAGTGACTGCAGGGTAGTCCTGCCTTCCTGAAACTTACAGCAAGGCAGGTGATCTGCCTATCCCCTCACTCCTAGTAATCCTGTCCAAGTAAAGCTGCCCTTTTGTGCCACTCAGCGACCATCTCCCAAGTCTGGACAGGCTGATGGAATCAGCGAGGAGTCCTTGCACCTTGACATTCAAAAACTGAAGGAGAAGAGGGACATGCTGGACAAGGAGATCTCTCAATTAATATCTGAGTAAGTCTTTTTTGTTTGGTTTGTGTTGAGTGTTTTAACATATCTTGTGTAATCCAAACTAGTCTGGTACTTACTTTATAGCCAAGGATGACCTTGAACTCCTGATCCTCCCTGCCTCTGCCTCCCAAGAGTCGAGAATACAGGTATGGGCAACTATGCCTGGCTTTCTGAGTAAGTCTTTTGGTGGAGTTGTAGTTAAGATAACTTTAGGGCTGGGCATGGTGGTGCACGCCTTTAATCCCAGCACTCAGGAGGCAGAGGTAGGAGGATCACCATGAGTTCGAGGGCATCCTGAGACTATATAGTTAATTCCAGGTCAGCCTGGACTAGAGTGAGACCTTACCTCGAAAAACCAAAAAATAAAAAATAAAAAATAAAAAATTGGGGCTGGAGGAATGGCTCAGCAGTTAAAGCGCTTGGCCTGCAATTCCCCAGTACCCACATATAGCCAGATGCACAAAATGGCGCATGTATCTGGAGTTCATTTGCAGCAGCTGAAGTCCCTGGTGTGCCTATTCTCTCCCTCTCTCTTTCTCTTCTATCTCTCTGCTTGCAAGTAAGTAAATAAAAATAATTTGTTTAAAAATAACCTGGGTGTGGTGGCACACACCTTTAATCCCAGCACTCGGGAGGCAGAGGTAGGAAGATCACCGTGAGTTCAAGGCCACGCTGATCCTACGTAGTGAGTTCCAGGTTAGCCTGGGCTGGAAAGATGGCTTAGCGGTTAATGCTTGCCTGTGAAGCCTAAAGATTCCGGTTTGAGGCTCGATTCCCCAGGACCCAAGTAAGCCAGATGCACAAGGTGGCGCATGCATCTGGAGTTCATTTGCAGTGGCCAGAGGCCTTGATGCGCCCATTCTCTCTCTCTCTCTCTGCCTCTTTCTCTCTGTCACTCTCAAATAAATAAATAATAATAATAATAATAAATTAAAATAATAATAATAAAATTAAAAAAAAAAACTTTTAAGCTCTAAGTGTTGCTCTGTGGTGGAGTGTGTACCTAACATATATAAGGCCTTGGGATAGATCCCATACTGCTGTATGCATACAGCAATCAAAATTTTTTAACTTTTGCCGGGGGTGGTGGCGCACGCCTTTAATCCCAGCACTCGGGAGGCAGAGGTAGGAGGATCGCCGTGAGTTTGAGGCCATCCTGAGACTACATAGTGAATTTCAGGTCAGCCTGGGCTAGAGTGAGACCCTACCTTGCAAGACCAAAAACAAAAAAAAATTTTAACTTTTATTTCAATTTTGGTTTTGTTGTTATTTGCTTTTCAAGGTAGGGTCTTGCTCTAGCTCAGGCTGACCTGGAACTCACCCTATACCTAGACTGGTCTTGAACTCTTAAACTAATGGGAAGCCTCCTACCTCAGCCTCTCAAGTGCTAAGGTTAAAGATGTGTGCCACCACACTTAACTTAAAATTCAACTTTTAAAAAATATATATTATTTATTTATTTATATATTTGAGAAAGAGAAAAATAGGCAGGTTGAAAGAGAAAGAGAGGGTAGGGGGAGAATGAGCACACCAGAGTCTCTAGCCACTGCAAACAAACTCCAGATGTGTGCACCCCCTTGTGCATCTGGCTTATGTGTGTCCTGGAAAATTGAACCTGAGTCCTTTGGCTTTGCAGGCAAACACCTTAACTGCTAAGCCATCTCTCCAGTCCTTCATTTATTTATTTATTTATTTATTTATTTATTTATTTATTTATTTATTTAATTTTTCAAGGTAGGATCTTGCTCTAGCCCTGGCTGACCTGGAATTCACTACGTAGTCTCAGGGTGGCCTCAAACTCACAGCAATCCTCTGCCTCTGCCTCCCAAGTGCTGGGACTAAAAGCATATGCACTACCACGCCTGGCAAAATTTAACTTTAAAAAAAATTTTTTTATTTATTTTTATTTTTTACTTATTTAGGAGAGAGAGAGAGAGAAAGAGGCAGATAGAGAGAGAAAATGGGCACTCATGTGCCACCTTGTGCATCTGGCTTATGTGGGTCCTGAGGAATCAAAACTGGGTCCTTTGGCTTTGCAGGCAAGCCTTAACTGCCAGTCCACAAAACTTAACTTTTAATTAGTGCCCAGTAACTGCAACCCAGTTGCATGAGTTTGGCATAAAATCTCTGCTATTGGCCAGGCGTGGTGGCACATCCCTTTAATCCCAGCACTTGGGAGGCAGAGGTAGGAGTATCGCTATGAGTTCAAGGCCACCCTGAGACTACCTAGTGAATTCCAGGTCAGCCTGAACTAAAGTGAGACCCTACCTCAGAAAACCAAAAAAAAAAAAAAAAAAAAAAAAAAAAAAAAATCTCTACTATTGTATTCAGTTCTCAGCAGCCTCTCTGAGAGGGTGGTGGTCAGGCTGGGGAGAGCCAAGACAAGGATCTAGAAAGCTGTCAGGAATGGCCACTATGGCTCCTGGTCTCTCTCTAGAGCTATATTCTGGGTTCCCCTGGCTATATCTGGACTTCATTCTCTCCTGGGATGGAGTTTTTCCTCATGCTCATCACTCCAGACAGAGTCACAGAGACTAAGCAGTACAGGATGTATATTCACATACGGTAATCTGCTTGATTACCAGGATCATGTGCCCATTTGTGAATCTCTCAGTTGTGGCCAGGTCATGTGGTACCAGCATGGCTGGGATCCTTCCTTAGGGCATAAGACAGGTTTACTAGGAATGAAAGGCTAGGCAGATCCCCTGCCCTGCTGTAGCTGTCTAGCACCTAGTAGGTCTTTAGTGAACTTTGGCTAAATAGATGCCTCACTGTTGCTGTCTGAGCTGGGGTCCTCATCAGTGTACCTAACAGCATCCTTCCTGTATTTCTCTCCATCCCTCTCCCCAGGGGCTACAATGTGGATGAACTAGAGGACCACATCTCCCAGCTCCATGAGTACAACGACATCAAGGATGTAGGGCAGATGCTACTGGGCAAGCTAGGTGAGCAGCCGGCTCCTGAGGGGCCTCCTAAAGGTGTTAGATTTTGTTCCTGGGTCCCCTGACTTGCCAACTGTTCCACTTTTCTCAACTGCTCCTGCTTCTCTGCCCCAGCCCCTCTTCTCACCAGCCTCTACCCACTGAACTGCCCCCACTACCCAGTAATGAAACAGTGCAGCCCTTACCCAAGTCCTAGGGATTTCTCAAACACCAGACCTGCTTTGGAGCCAGCTTGAACAGAGCTTGCCCACCTGTGAGCCTGTGGACCAGGGGGTCCTATTGAGATACCATCTGCCTCCATTGGCTGGCTTGATAAAGAGACAGAAGGTCCAGGGTAACCCTTTATGGCTTAAAGTAGGATTTTGTTCCTCCTCCTACCAAATCTTGCTATCCAGAGACTTTGAACCAAAGCATATACCTGTGTATCTGGGCTGGCTAGGGTAGCCTGCTTTGGAGGTAAGGAAATGTATAAGTGACCTCATACAAACTCAGTCCCTTCAACTGGCCCAGATAGGCTCTGGGATAGTGGTCTTCAGAGCTGAGGCTGTCTACCAGTTGCTGCATGAGTTTTAGTACTTTTTGCAGAAACCTCCATCAGCATTCCATAGCACAAAGTGTTCCTCTGTGTTTCACTGGAGAATGTGTGCCAGAGGAGGGGAAGAAGAAAGCAGGAGGGAAATGTGGATGACTAAAGAAGAGTGACCAGGGCCCAAGAAGAAAGGATGTGCAGCCAAATGTGGTGCATACCTGTAATCCCAGGAGGCTGAGGCAGAAGGATTGCAAGTTCAAGGCCACCCTGGGCTACATAGTGAGTTCCAACCAAGCATAGGCTGTGTAAGTAGACCTTGTCTCATAAAAAGGTGGGGGCTGGAGAGATGGCTTAGTGGTTAAGGTGCTTGCCTGTGAAGCTTAAGGACCCATGTATGACTCCCAGGATCCTGCATAAGCCAGACTCACAAGGTGATTCATGCGCAAGGTCGCACATGCTCATAAGGGGGCACACATCTGTGGAGTTCGATTACAGTGGCTGGAGGCCCTGGTATACCAGTTCTCGCTCTCTCTTACTTTCACTCTCATTTTAAAAAGGCTAGTCTGGGCTGAAGAGATGGCTTAGCAATTAAGTCGCTTGCCTGTGAAGCCTAAGGACCCAGGTTTGATTCTCCAGGACCCACATGATGACACATGCATTTGGAGTTTGTTTGCAGTTGCTACAGGCCCAGGTGTGCCCATTCTGTCTGTCTGTCTGTCTGTCTGTCTGTCTGTCTGTCTGTCTGTCTCTCTCTCTCTCTCTCTCTCTCTCCTCTCTCTGTTTCTAATAAATAAATACATAAAAATAAAGGCTAGAAGGAAAGAAGCCAGGTGCGGTGGCACACACCTTTAATCCCAGCACTTGGGAAGCAGAGGTAGGAGGATCGCTGAGTTTGAGGCCACCCTGAGACAAATTGAATTCCAGGTCAGCCTGGGCTAGAGCAAGACCCTACCTCAAAAAAGCAAAAAGAAAAAGAAAAAAGGGGCTAGAGAGATTGCTTAGCGGTTAAGGTGCCTGCATGCAAAGCCAAAGGACCTAGATTATCCAGTACCCACACAAAGCTGGATGCACAGATGGCACATGCTTCTGGAGTTTGTTTGCAAACTGGTGGCTAGAGTGACTAGAGGGCCTGGCATGACCATGCTCTCTCCATCTCCTTCTTTGTCTATCTTTCTTTCTCTCAAATAAATAATTTTTTTAAATCAGGCATGGGGACTGGAGAGATGGATCAGTGGGTTAAGGTGCCTACCTGCAGAGACTTAATGACCTGAGTTCAATTCCCCAGTACCCATGTAAAGCCAGATGCACAAAGTGACACATGCATCTGGAGTCTGCTTGCAGCAGCTAAAGGCCCTGGAACACCCATTCTCTGTGTTTTTCTCTTCTATCTCTCTTGCAAATAAATTAAAAATATATTTATTTTTTATTTTTTATTTTATTTTATTTTTATTTCTATTTGAGAGAGAAATAGGCAGAGAGAGATTAGAGACAAGGAGACAGATAGAGAATGGGCATACCAGGGCCTTTAGCTGCTTCAAATGAACTCAAGAAGTATGTGCCACCTTGTGCATCTGGCTTACGTGGGTTCTGGGGAATCAAACCTGGGTCATTTTGCTTTATAGGCTAGTGCCTTAACCACTAAGCCATTCCTCCAGCCCTAAAAAAAGATATATGTATATATATATTTATAAAATATCAGGCATGGTAGCTCACTCTGGTCCAGGCTGACCTGGTGCAACTATGTAGTCTCAGGGTGGCCTAACTCCCAGCATCCTCCTCCTCTGCCTCCTGAGTGCTGGGATTAGGAGGATTGCCACGCCCGGCAAGGCCATATATTTTTAAAAATCAGGCATGGAGCCAGGCATGGTGGTGCACGCCTTTAATCCCAGCACTCAGGAGGCAGAGGTAGGAGGATCGTCAAGAGTTCGAGGCCACCCTGAGACTACATAGTTAATTCCAGGTCAGCCTGGACCAGAGTGAGACCCTACCTCGCAAAACCAAAAAAAAAAATATATATATCAGGCATGGAGTCACATGTATGCCTGTAATCCTAGCTCTCTAGAGACTGAAGCAAGAGTATAGAAAGTTTGAGGGCAGCCTTGGCTACATAAAAGACCTTGCCTCTTAAACAAAACTAACATTCTTGTTAGAATCATCTGGAGACCTTTCATTTCCAGGCATTAAAGTCTGGTACATATCCCTTTTCTGTTTACTCAGAAAGTTTGTTTGTTTGTTTGTTTGTTTTTAGAAACTTCTTTATTTATTACAGAAAAAGAGAGAATGGACACACCAGGGCCTCCAGCCACTGTAAACAAACTCCAGATAAATGCACTACCTTGTGCATCTGGTTTAGGTGGGTACTAGAGAATCAAACCTGGGTTCTTAGGCTTCACAGGCAAACACCTTAACTGCTAAGCCATCTCCCCAACCCCTATTTTGTTTTTGTTTTTCTTTTTTTGGCTTTTTGAAGTAAGGTCTTGCTCTAGCCCAGCTGACCTGGAATTAGTCTGAGGTTGGCCTCGAACTTAACAGCAATCCTCCTACTTCAGCCTACCAAGTGTTTAGCTTAAAGGTGTGTGCCATCATACCCAGCTAGTATTTTTTTTAATTTTTATTTATTTATTAGCAACAGACAGAGAGAGAAAGAGAATGGGCGCACGAGGGCTTCCAGCCACTGCAAATGAACTCCAGATGCATGCGCCACCTTGTGCATCTGGCTTACGTGGGTCCTGGGGAACTGAGCACCAAACTGGGTTCCTTAGGCTTCACAGGCAAGCACTTAGCCACTAAGCCATCTCTCCAGCCCCTAGTATTTTTTTTTGGGGGGGGGTTTGCAAGGTAGGGTCTCACTCTGGTCCAGGCTGACCTGGAATTAACTATGTAGTCTCAGGGTGGCCTCGAACTCTCGGCAATCCTCCTACCTCTGCCTCCCAAGTGCTGGGATTAAAGGCGTGCGCCACCACGCCCGGCTTAGCCCCTAGTATTTTTTTAAAATGTTATTTATTTATTTATTTGCAAGCAGAGAGAGAGAGCAAGGAAAGACAAACAGAATAGGCACACCAGGACCTCCAGCTACTGCAAATGAACTCCAGACACATGCACTATTTTATGCATCTGGCTTTATGTGGGTACTAGGGAATCAAACCTGGGTCGTTAGGCTTTACAGGCAAACACTTTTACCATCTAACCATCTATCAAGCCCTCAGTAAGGATTTATTGGGCACCTTCTCTATGTTAGATACTCTATAAGATGTGTCACTATAAAAAGGACTCTGGAAGGCCTATCCTCATGTTGCCTGGGTTTTAGTGTTGAGGGTGGGCAGAATGGTCAGTCAATAGATAATACAACATGATTCAATATGTTAAGTACTATGAAAGAAACAGTTGGGAAAAAAAATGGTGGGATCCTAGTACTAGAAAGGTGTTGACAGGAGGATCAGAAATTCAAGATCATCCTCAGCCACATAGTGAGTTGGAGGCCAGAGATACACCAAGACCCTATCAGAAAGGAGGGCGCTGGGGATAGTGGTGCTCGCCTTTAATCTCAGCACTGGGAAAGCAGAGGTAGGAGGGTGGCTATTAGTTTGAGGCCAGCTTGAAGACTACAAAGTGAATTCTAGGTCAGCCTGGCTAGAGTGAGAAAACCGAAAAAGAAGAAGAAGAAGAAGAAAGAAAGAAAAAGTAGTAGTAGCCTGAATAAGATGGTGTGGTAGGAGGAGGCCTCTAAAGAGAATCTTCCCAGCAGAGAAAGGACAGGGCTTTTAGGGAGAGCAGCAGGAGGAGCTGGACCTGTGGGCTGCAGACTTAAAAGGGCTGGCTGGAGGCTCTCCTGAATAGCTGAGGTCTTCAGACATGGGAAATGATTAACATTCTAGACAGATGACTTCCTGCTCTGTGTGGTGAAGGAGTCTAAGAGAGCTTCATTTCAGTCTGAAAAATGAGGTGAGTTCAAGGAGAGTCAAGTACCACAGGCCAAGCCTTGAACATTTGGTTGGTATGTGATGGCCAGGCCGTGCCCACAGGTCCAGCTCCTCCTGCTGATGCTTGAAGAGAAAAACAGGGACTTAGCCAATTGGGCAGGGTGTGAGTCTGCACACTGGCTGCAAGCCAGAGGTACTGTCCTGGGTGAGTCAAGGCAGTGGCCCTATTCCCAGATTTTCACTGTTCTCCCTCCCATTCCTCTCCACTAGATAGTAATCCTTTATTTTCTTCCTTTCAGCTGTGATCCGAGGTGTCACCACCAAGGAGTTGTATCCAGAATTTGGTCTGGACATGAATGACTGAGCAGAAGCTTATAGACTTCTGTCTAAGGCCCACAGGAACAGACCAATGGGGACATCAAGAAGCAGACAGCCCAGTCAGTGCACCTGCATGGTTTTCTGAGAAACCCTTTTCTGAAGAACCAAATTAAGTTCAGAATGGATCTTAGAGAAGAGGACATAGGGGAACTGGTATTTCCAGCTCCCAGGTTCTTGGGTGTCTCAGAAGTGCTTGTATATTGATGTGTGTGTCCCCTTGCTTAATAAACATGAAAGTCTCTGGGCGTGGTTCTGATCCCTGTCTTCTACTGTCCCCTCCCCCTAGTCCTGCCTGGAAGGGAAGCAGCTGGCCTTGGATTAGGTGAGGCTTACTCATGCTGGGCCTTATGTCCATCATTTCTATGCAGTCTATAGGAATTGGTGTTACTGTCACATCTTACAGATGGGGAAACTGAGTCAGAAAAATTACTTGCTCAGACTCGCACAACGGTAAGTGGCAGAGCATAGGTTTGAGCCCAAGATTGTGCTTTGCAGTTGAAGAGAAACAGGTAAAAGCAGGAATGAGACATGCCAGTGTTGCTAGCACAGCTTTGTGTCTTTGTATCAGTGATCACTTTTGGGGAAAATATGTAAGTTTTCTAAGTTTTGTTTTTTGGGTTTTTTTTTTTTTTTTTTTTTTGGGGTGGGGTTCGAGGTAGGGTCTACATTCACTATGTAGTCTCAGGGTGGCCTGTTTTTTTTGTTTGTTTTTGTTTTTTGAGGTAGAATCTTGCAGTAGCCCAGGCTGACCTGGAATTCACTATGTAGTTTCAAGGTGGCCTTGAACTCCTCCTACCACCACACCCAGCTGGTTTTGTTTTTTTGAGGTAGGGTCTCACTGTAGCCCAGGCTGACCTGGAACTCACTTTGTAGCCCCAGGCTGGCCATGAACTCACAGTGATTTTCTTATGTGCTGGGCTTAAAGATTTGTGCCTGGAACTCACTGGTGGACCAGGCTTTAATCCCAGCAACTCACAGTGATTTTCTTGAGTTCGCCACCCTGAGACTTAAAGATCAGCCTGAGCTAGAGTGAATCCTACCTCAAAAACCAAAAAAAAAAAATACATATATATATATATTTGTGCCATAATGCCTGGCTTTCACCAGTTTTCTTTCTTTCTTTCTTCCTTCCTTCCTTCCTTCCTTTCTTTTTTTTTTTTTTTTTTTTTTTTTTTTTTTTGTTTTTCAAAATAGGGTCTCGCTCTAGCCCAGACTGACCTGGAATTCACTATGTAGTCTCAGGGTGGCCTTGAACTCAACAGGGATCCTCCTACCTCTGCATCCCCAAGTGCTGGGTTAAAGGCTTGTGCCACAACACCCGGTGTTTTTTTAATTTTATGAGGTGCCTTTCCACCTCATTTTGAGTCAAGGTTTCTCTCTGGATCTCACTCTGCTGTCTTTATGGAAATTCTCCTGACTCTGCATCCCACCTTGCTGCCAGTGTGCTGGGATTACAGATGCCCACCACAGCTTCTGGCTTATTATGAGAGACCTGAGTAGCATCAAACTCTGGAACTCAGGCTTGAGCAGTGACCACTTTCTCCATTGAGCCATCTCCCCAGCCCTCCATTTCTGTATCCGGAAGTTTTCCTATTTTTTTCCCTCTATCAGTTTCAGAGTTTCAAGTCTCAAGTTTCATGTTAAAGTCTTTGTTAGCCAAGCATAGTGGCGCACACGTTAATTTGGGAAGATGGCTCTGTCATTGAAGGTACTTGTTTGCAAAGCCTGTCAGCCAGGATTCAATTCACCAGCACCCATATAAAACTATCTGCAAAACATGCATCCAAAAGAAATTAAGTCTTCTTGTCCTTTTAGAGTTGATTTTTTTGTGCAGTTAAACATAGGGATCTCTGTTCATTCCTCTGTGTAGCTGTCTTCAAAATTTTTACCATCATGGTTACATTCAAAATTCCCTTCATGAATCTTCATTAATCTTTTGTTTGTTTGTTTGTTTGTTTGTTTGTTTGTTTGTTTGTTTGTAACAAGGTCTTACTCCAATCCCAACTGATCTGGCTGGAATTCACTGCATAGCCCAGGCTGGCCTCAAACTTAGTGATCCACCTACTTTAGTATCCCACATTCTGAGATTATAGGCTTAAGTCACTGCTCTCAGTTTAGGTTAACTTTTTTAATCTAATTTACTAGAGAGAGAATGGATATTCCAGGGCCTCCTGCTATGTAAAATGAATTCCAGACACATGTGTCACTTTGTGTATCTGGCTTTACATGGATACTGGGGAATCAAACCCAGGCCATCAGGCATTACAAAGCAAGCCCCTTCAACCACTGAGCCATCTCTTCAGCCCAAGGTTAATCTTAAATAAACCTTTTGGAAGTTCATTAAACCCTTTTCAACTTGCTCAAAGCTTGGATGACAGTTGAACTTTCAGTTTTGTCCTGTATTGCTCCCTTCACATTCTGGATAATCCAGATAATCTACTTTTAAAAGAAAATTTTCATTTTACCAAACATTTTCATACAAAAAGGAAATTTAGCCAAGTGTAATGGTGCATACCTTTAATCCCAACACTTGGGAAACTGAGTTACGAGAATTACTATGAGCTCCAGGCCAACCTGGAGATAGAGTGGATTCTAGATCAGCCTGGGTTCCAGTGAGACTCTATCTCAAAAAGTGGGGCTGGAGAGATGGCTTAGTGGTTAAGGCACCTGCCTCCTAAGCCTAAAGAATGCTGGTTCCAATCTCCAGGTGCCACGTTTAGACAGATGCAAAATGACGCAAGGGAGCAATGCCGCACTTGCCCACAAGGGGGCGCACGCATCTGGAGTTTGCAGTGGCTGGAGGCCCTGGCATGCCCATTCTCTCTCGCTCTCCCTGTTTCTCTGTCAAATTAATTAATTTATAAAAAGCCAGGTGTGGTGGCACACACCTTTAATCCCAGCACTTGGGAGGCAGAAGTAGGAGAATCGCCATGAGTTCAAGGCCACCCTGAGACTCCATAGTGAATTTCAGGTCAGCCTGAGCTAGAGTGAGACCTTACCTAGAAAAATACAACAACAACAAAAAAAAAAAAAAAAAAAAAGTTTTTTTTTTTAAAAAAGGCTGGGCATGGTGGCTCATGCCTTTAATCCCAGTACTCGGGAGGCAGAGGTAGGAGGATCACCATGAGTTCAAGGACACCCTGAGACTACATAGTGTCCAGTTCAGCTTGGGCTAGATCAAAGCCCTACCTCGAAAAACCAAAAAAAAAAAAAAAAAAGAAGAAGAAGAAAAGAAAGAAAGAAAAGGAGGGGGCTGGAGAGATGGCTTTCTGGTTAAGGTGCCTGCCTAGACCTGTAAGAACACCTGTTTAAAAAACAAAATGTTTAGCCAAAAAAAAAGTGATGGTTTTTTTCATATGCTAGGCAAGGGGGCACATGCATCTGGAGTTCTTTCACAGCAGCTGAGAGGCCAAGGCGTGCCCATTCTATCTGTCTGTCTCAAAAAAAAAAAAAAAAAAAAAAGGCAGGCAAGGGAGGATCACCCTGATTAATCCACAGACACAGAGGTTGAGGATTGGGCAGAGTAGATCAAAGCCCTACCTCAAAAAACCAAAAAAAAAAAAAAAAGAAGAAGAAAAAAAAAAAAAGAAAAGGAGGGCTGCCACCCCCTGAGAAGAACACCTGTTCGAATTTCCAGGTCCAATGTTTAGCCAAACGCAAAAGTGATGCAAGGGCACACAATGTTGCATATGCGCACAAGGGGGCACATGCATCTGGAGTTCTTTCACAGCAGCTGAGAGGCCAAGGCGCGCCCATTCTCTCTGTCTGTCTCAAAAAAAAAAAAAAAAAAGCCAGACGTGGTAGCGCACGCCTTTAATCCCAGCACTTGGTAAGAGGTAGGAGGATCGCCGTGAGTTCGAAGACTACAGAGTAAATTCCAAAGAGTGAACCCTACCTCAAAAAAAAAAAAAAAAAAAGGAGGGCTGGAGAGATGAGATGGCTCAGGGCTCAGAGGTTAAAGGTATTTGCTTGCAAAGCCTGACATCCCAAGTTTGATTCTCCAGTACCCATGTAGAGCCAGATGCACAAAGTAGCATCTAGAGTTCATTTGCAGTGGTAGGAAGCCTTGGCATTCCCAGGCCCTCTCCTTGCAAATAAATACTAAAAATATTAAACCAGGTGGAACACACCTTTAATCCCAGCACTTGGGAAGCAGAAGTAGGAGGATGGCTGTGAGTTTGAGACCAGCTTGGGACTAGAGTGAGTCCCAGGTCAGCCTGGGCTAGAGTGAGACGCTCCCTATCTTGAAGAAAAAAAATTTCAGGATGATTGTAGAGGGGGAAAAAACTATAATATACTTGTTATAAGTTTACAGCTTCATGTACCAACACAGCATCTAGCACCTAGACAGCCCATCCCATGCCCCCCAACCCATGCCAGTGTTCTGGACCCACTGCTGACTTTACACACTTGCCTGCATCTTTTTTATTGACAGCTTCCATAATTATAGACAATAAACTATGATAATTCCCTCCCCTCCACCACTTTCCCTTCTCAAACCCACTCCGTCATATCCCCTCCCCCTCACAATCAGTTTTTTTTTTTTTTTTTTTTTAATTTTTGGCTTTTTGAGGTAAGGTCTCGCTGTAGCCCAGGCTGACCTGGATTTCACTATGTAGTCTCAGGGTGGCCTTGAACTCTCTGCGATCCTTCTACCTCTGCCTCCTGAGTGCTGAGATTAAAGGCATGCACCACCACCATCAGGCTCTTAAGTCTTATTTTGATGTCATCTTTTCCTCCTATTATACTGGTATTGTGTAGGTAGTACCAGACATTGCCAGGTCATGGATATCCAGACCATTTTGTGTCTAGAAGAGTGCATTAATAGGAGTCCTACCCTTCCTTTGGCTCTTACATTCTTTTTTTTTTTTTTTTTTTTTTTTTTTTTTTTTTTTTTTTTTTTTTGCGAGGTAGGGTCTCACTCTGGTCCAGGCTGACCTGGAATTCACTATGTAGTCTCAGGGTGGCCTCGAACTCTCGGCGATCCTCCTACCTCTGCCTCCCAAGGCTCTTACATTCTTTCCACCACTTCTTCTGCAAAGGACCCTGAGCCTTGGAGGGTGATAGAGATATTTCAGTGCTGAGCACTCCTCTGTCACTTCTCAGCTCATTGGCTCAGCTCTTGGCTCATTCTGCCTAGCTGGCCAACCTTAAGGCTTGCAGTGTCCACTGATGTTTGTCTCCACTGATGACTTCTGTTTCCCATAGGGCTGCATACAGTGTAGCTTTTTTTCCAGCTTTCTGTCAGCTGGTCTACAGGGAAGAGGTTTTCAACTCAGCTCCAGCTTGATTTCTCAGTGACCTTGCAGCACAAGCATGTGGAGGCTTCAGCAATAGAGTCTTACCATTTATTCCTGGTGGGAAACCAAGAGCCTTGGCAATGGCCTATAATGTTTTTTTTTTTTTTTTTTTGGTTTTGCGAGGTAGGGTCTCACTCTGGTCCAGGCTGACCTGGAATTAACTATGTAGTCTCAGGGTGGCCTCGAACTCTCGGCGATCCTCCTACCTCTGCCTCCCGAGTGCTGGGATTAAAGGCGTGCGCCACCACGCCCGGCTCTGGCCTATAATGTTTTGAGAGCATCAGGAACCTCCCTGGCCAACAACCCACTGGAAGGTATCCCATCCCTGGCACTGAAATTTTTCTAGTAACAATCTATGACTTCTGGGTGCACATTGTTCAAAAAAGTAGGTTTCAGCTGGGCGTGGTGGCGCACGCCTTTAATCCCAGCACTCGGGAGGCAGAGGTAGGAGGATCGCCGTGAGTTCAAGGCCACCCTGAGACTACATAGTGAATTCCAGGTCAGCCTGGGCCAGAGTGAGACCCTATCTCGAAAAACCAAAAAAAAAAAAAAAAAAAAAAAAAAAAGGTTTCTATATGGCTTATTCATACCCTCTTAAATTTTTTTCTAAAATATTTTTTATTTATTTATTTGAGAGAAAGGGCTGGAGGGATGGCTTAGCAATTAAGGCATTTGCCTGCAAAGCCAAAGGACCCAGGTTCAATTCCTCAGGACCCATGTTAGTCAGGTGCACAAGGGGGCACATGCATCTGGAGTTCATTTGCAGTGACTGGAGGCCCTGGTGTGCCCATTCTCTCTCCCTCCCTCTTTCTCTGTCAAATAAATAAATAAAATAATTTGCGAGAAAGAGAGGGAGCAAGAAAATGAATGGGCACACCAAGGCCTCCAGCTGCTGCAACCGAACTCCAGACACATTGAGGTAAGGTTTCACTCTAGCCCAGTCTGGCCTGGAATTCACTGTGTAGTCTCAGAGTGGCCTCGAACTCAGGTGATCCTCCTATCTCAGCTTCCCAACTGCAGGAATTAAAGTCATGCACCACCACGCTTTGCTCTTCCTGGCCATTTCTTCATAGCATTGTCACAAACACCTTATGAGATAGGCTCCATTACAGTCCTGTTCTGTGGATGAGGAAGCCGCCTCAGGGAAGTAGCCTGTCAGTTGCACACAATGAATTATTGAATAAGCCATAACCAGAGTCCTGCCTGGCTGACTCCTGTTCCCAGATTCCTAACCTGGATACCAAAGGAGGCCTTTCTACCACATTGGGTGCTAGAGACCAAGATTTTGACCAATTTGTGTCGATAATACCTTCTTGCCTATGGTTGTTTGAATGTGTGTCTCCCATAGACTCCTGTGTTTTAAAGCTTGTAACTTGGGTCTCCAGCCACCTGGCTAAAGGAGGAGTCACTGGGGGTGGATGGATCCTGGAGTCCAGCCCTAAGGTGTGTTGGGGCGGATCTGATTTCCAGCCCAAGGTTATGCAGAGAGGTGTGAGCGCTACCTGGGCTCCTGCCTGCTGCAGGTTCTTGCTTGCTGTTTTTTGGTGTGTGTGTTGGTGCTGATGTTTTGCTTGCTGCAGTTTTTCCTCTCTGCTTGGATGTGTGGAAGCAAGCAGCTTCTTCCACTGCTGATGGAACTTCCCCCTGAATCTGTAAGCTTAGAGTAAACCTCCTCCTCCCATAAACTGTGTCTGGTTTGGATGTTCATCCCGGCAATGTGAAGCTATCTACAACACTGTCTGTATCCCAAATGTGCTCAGCATTCACAATTGTGTGGCTTCCATCCATCCTGTTTGTTTTGGCCTGGGTGGAGAGCCAGTGACCTAACTGGAGAGGGAATCAGGATAGGTATGGCTTCAAGACTCAGGCTTCTTAGACCTGCAGCAATTACTTTCTCATTGTTGGGGAAAAATACTTGACCTTCTAGAAGTAGCTTGTGGAAGAAAAGGGTTTATTTTCAGCTTAGTTTTGAGGGGAAGGCTCATGATGTCAGGACGAGGAAGCTGGCTCACATCCTCAGATTAGAGAAGTAGAAAAAGCGATCCAGGCGTGGTGGCACACGCCTTTAATCCCAGCACTTGGGAGGCAGAGGTAGGAGGATCGCCTTGAGTTCAAGGCCACCCTGAGACTACACAGTGAGTTCCAGGTCAGCCTGGGCTAGAGTGAGACCCTACCTTGAGACAACAAAATAAAATAAAATAACATAAAAATAAATAAATAAAATAAAATGAGTATAGGAAATATATGACTTTTTCCTTTTCATCCTTTTCAGTTTCTTTTTTCTTTTTTTTTTTTCAAGGTAAAGGTCTCACTCTAGCTCAGGCTGACTGGAATTCACTATGTAGTCTCAGGGTGGCCTTGAACTCTGCGATCCTTCTACCTCTGCCTCCTGAGTGCTCGGATTAAAAGTATGAGCAACCACACCCAGCTTTTTCCCTTTTTTTTTTTTTTTTTTTTTGAGAGAGAGACAGAGAGAGAGAGAGAGAGAGAGAAAGACAGAAAGAGATGGGCGCACCAGCAGTCTCTCAGCTGCTGCAAACGAAATCCAGATGCTTGTATCCCCTTGTGGTCAAGTGCAGCAATGCGCCCTTGCGTCACTTTGCATCTGGCTAAATGTGGGACCTAGAGATTGGAACCAGCGTTCTTAGGCTTAGGAGGCAGGCACCTTAACCGCTAAGCCATCTCTCCAGCCCAGCTTTTTCCTTTTTTAAAAAAAGATTTTATTTTTATTTATTAGAGACAGAGAGGGGAGAGAGAGAAAGAGTGAGAACGGGCACACCAGGGCCTCTAGCCACTGAACTTCAGATGCATGCGCCACCATGTGCATCTGACTTACGTGTGATCTGGAGAATCAAACTGGGCTCCTTAGGCTTTGGAGGCATGCACCTTTAACTGCTAAGCCATCTCTCCAACCCAGAAATTTATGACTTTTTCAAAGATGATGTATGAAGTCAAAATAATTACATAAAGTTCTCAGTGTTAGTTGCTGGAGAAATACCAAATAAATAAATAAATAAATAAATAAATAAATAAATTTTATTTACTTATTTGAGAGAGAGACAGAGAATGGGTGTGTCAGAGCCTCTAGCCACTGCAAATGAACTCCAGCTGTCTGGATTCTGAGGAGTCGAACCTGGGTCCTTATGCTGTGCAGGCAAACACCTTAACCACTAAGCCATCTCTCTAGCCTCTAAAGTATTTATTTTTAAACTTTGTATTAACAACTTCCATAATTATAGACAATAAACTATGATAATCCCCTTCTATCCCCTACTTTTCCCTTCACAAATCCACTCTCCATCTCCCCTCCCTCTCTCAATTAATATCTCTTTTATTTATTTGAAAGAGAAAAAGAGACAGAGAGAATGGGCATGCCAGGGACTCCAGCCACTGCAAATGAATTCCAGACGCATGCACCACCTTGTGCGTTTGGCTTATGTGGGTCCTAGGGAATCAAACCTGGGTCCTTTGTCTTTGCAGGCAATTGCCTTAACCACTAAGTCATCTCTCCAGCCCCAAGTCTCTCTCTCTCTTTTTTTCAGATTTATTTTTATTTATTTATTAGAGAAACACAGAGAGAAAGTGAGAATGGGTGTGCCAGGGCCTCTAGCCACTGCAAATGAACTCCAGACGCATGTGCTACAGTGTGTGTCTGGCTTACGTGGGATCTGGAAAATCAAACCGGGGTCCTTAGGCTTCGCAGGCATGTGCCTTAACTGCTAAGCCATCTCTCCAGCCCCCAAGTCTCTCTTTTATTATGATGTCATCATCTTTTTTTTTTTTTTTTTTTTTGGTTTTTCAAGGTAGGGTCTCACTAGCCCAAGCTGACCTGGAATTCACTATTTTATTTTATTTTATTTTATTATTTTTTTTTTTTTGCGAGGTAGGGTCTCACTCTGGTCCAGGCTGACCTGGAATTCACTATGTAGTCTCAGGGTGGCCTCGAACTCTGGGCGATTCTCTTACCTCTGCCTCCCGAGTGCTGGGATTAAAGGCGTGCGCCACCACGCCCAGCTTATTTTATTTTATTTTTTTTGTTTGTTTTTCAAGATAGGGTCTCACTCTAGCCCAGGCTGACCTGGAATTCACTATGTAGTCTCCGGGTGGCCTCGAACTCATGGCGATCCTCCTACCTCTGCCTCCCGAGTGCTGGGATTACAGGCGTGCGCCACCACACCTGGCTCTGGAATTCACTTGGTACCAGTGATTAGTACCCGATTACATTTCCACCAACAGTGTGGAATTTATTTATTTTTAAAAAATATATTTTATTTATTTATTTGAGAGAGAGAAGAGAGAGAGAGAATGGGCATGCCAGGGCCTCCAGCCATTGCAAACAAACTAGATACATGTGCTCCTTTGTGCATCTGGCTTACATGTCCTGGAGAATTGAACTGGGGCCCTTTGGCTTTGCAGGCAAACGCCTTAACTGCTAAGCTATGTCTCTAGGCCCCTAGAATTTATTTTTATACTTCTTTTTTAAAAAATTTCTTTTTCAGGGCTGGAGAGATAGCTTAGTGGTTAAGTGCTTGCCTGTGAAGCCTAAGGACCCTGGTTCAAGGCTCGATTCTCCAGGACCCACGTAAGCCAGATGGACAAGGGGGCGCACGCATCTGGAGTTCATTGGCAGTGGCTGGAGGCCCTGGTGCGCCTATTCTCTCTCTCTCTCTCTACCTGCCTATTTCTGTATCTCTCTCTCTCTCTCAAATAAATAAATAAAATATTTTTAAAAATTTTTTCTTTTTCAGCCGGCCGTGGTGGCGCATGCCTTTAATCCCAGCACTGGGAGGCAGAGGTAGGAGGATCGCCGTGAGTTCAAGGCCACCCTGAGACTACATAGTGAATTCCAGGTCAGCCTGGGCCAGAGTGAGACCCTACCTAGAAAAACCAAAAAAAAATTAATTAATTAATTAATTAATTTTTCCTTTTTTTTTTTTTTTTTTTTTTGAGGTAGGGTATTACTATAATGCAGGCTGACCTGGAATTCACTATGTAATCTCAGGCTGACCTTGAACTCACAGCGATTCTCCTATCTCTGCCTCCCAAGTGCTGGGATGAAAGATGTGTGCCACCACACCCAGCTTAAAGTTTACTTTTATTTATTTATTTGAAAGAGAGAATGTGCAGCACACCAGGGCCTCTAGCCACAGCAAATAAACTCCAGATGCATGTGCCACCTTGTGCCTCTGGCTTATGTGGATCCTGGAGAATTGAACTATGGTCCTTTGGCTTTGCAGACAACCGCCTTAACCACTAGGCCATCTCTCCAGCTCTTTTGTTTTTTTAGAGGTAGGGGCTCACTCTAGCCCAGGCTGACCTGAAATTCACTCTGTATTTTCAGGGTGGCTTTGAACTCACAGGGATCTTCCTATCTCTGCCTCCCAAATGCTAGGATTTGCTAGGTGTGTGCCACCATGCCCAGCTCCAGCCCTTTTTTAAAAATTTTGATTTATTCACATGTGTATATGCTCACACCAGGAGCTATTGTTATTGCAAACTAGATGCTGTGCCATTTTTTGCATCCATTTTACCTGGGTGGCTTGGGAATTGAACCTGGGCTGGCAGGCTTTGTAAGCAAGCAGTTTTACACAAAAGCTGTAAGAACTATCTTCCCAGCCCCTTACGTCAATCTGAATTACATAAAAACAGTGCTGGGAAAGAAAGCGGCACAGGTTGTTTTCCTGTGGGAGATAGCTCTTTTCAGGTGCTGTGACAGACATGAGCCTCTGGGGGGCACTGTCCACTAAGAGATACCCTGCCATACTTTGAGAGCCTCACTAGATTCACCAGGAGTGGTGGCACACGCCTTTATCCCAGCACCTGGGAGGCAGAGGTAGGAGGATCACCTTGAGTTTGAGGCCACCCTGAGACTCCATAATTAATTCCAGGTCATCCTGGGCCAGAATGAGACCCTACCTCGAAAAAAATATATATAAAGGGCTGGACAGATGGCTTAGTGATTAAGGCACATGCCTGTGAAGCCTAAGGACCCCTGTTCTTCTCCAGGTCCCATGTTAGCCAGATGCACATGGTAGCACATGCATCTGGAGTTTGTTTGCAGTGGCTACAGGCCCTGGCTTGCCCATTCTCATTCTTTCTCTCTCTCCCTCTGTCTGTCTCTAATAAATAAAATCTTAAAAGGTATATATATGCCAGGTGTGGTGGCACACACCTTTAATCCCAGCACTCATGAGGCAGAGGTAGGAAGATTGTCATGAGTTCAAGGCCACCCTGAGACTACATAGTGAATTCCAGGTCAGCCTGGGCTAGATAGTCATTCTTTTAAATCTGAAATTGCCAATTCTTTGTTTAGTTTACAGATATGAACTTAGGGCTTGGGGTTCTAGGAAGCACTCCAGTACCCCAATTTCCCCATTACAACACTTCTCAATGTTATTGCTGCTTTGGGGTTTCCACATTCCTTTAATTAGCCCCCTCACGCTTTGTAAGTAACCCCAATAAACTCATTGATTCACCAAACCTGATTTTTTTTTTTTTTTTGGTTTTTCGAGGTAGGGTCTCACTCTGGCCCAGGCTGACCTGGAATTAACTATGTAGTCTCAGGGTGGCCTCGAACTCATGGCGATCCTCCTACCTCTGCCTCCCGAGTGCTGGGATTAAAGGCGTGCGCCACCACACCCGGCTCACCAAACCTGATTTTGATGCAATGATGTTTTGGTCTGTTGTCTCTATCTGGGGTGACTAGACCTGTGTTCATATCTTCCCTGGGAAAAAGTTTCATTTACTTCCTTTTCATTTACACACAAGGGGTTTGCTTGGGTAGCTCTTCTCCCACAAATCTGAAGATACCAGTAAGGAGCCACCTGCTGGTGATGTAGATTTCTTGGGGTGTCCCAGTGGGGCTGCCATGAGCTGGGCGAAATTCTGAGCTGCTCGCTCACAAGGTGCTCTCCGGGTGCGCGGATGGGCTGTAATGGGGCAAGGGTCTGGGTCTGACGATCAAGGGTCCCTGGCCTGGACCTTGGCCTTTGTGCCCCGCCCTCCCCGGAGCCAGAGAGGCCGCACTCGCTCTCCGGCGTGCAGGGAGTGCCAGCTTCCTACAGAGCTGTGGGCTGCTTGTTAGGGAGCTCCTTGTTGCAGGGAGTGTGCCAGAGGCCAGGCTTGGGGAGTATTGGTAGTGCCACGCCCTGAGCAGCGCAGCAGCAGAGGCCACCCGCCGAGGGGGCAGGCAGGCAGCCTCCGGGATCTTGACTTCGAGAACTTCCATCAGACACACCTCTGGGAGCGCCAGCTTCTTTAGTGGGGAGGTCCATTAGCCACTCTTCTGGATTCCAACTAGTAAAGTGATTCGGAGCTTGGGCCTTGGTTAGGAACATGCGAACTTGGCCCTGCTGAGGGCCTCGGGGCCACACGCTAGAGAACTTTGAGTCTGGGTTATCCTAGGGATGGGGCCGCCCTGCCAGGGGCTGAGCCCTACTGACTTTCCTGCCCACCATTCATTCATTTATTCATTCAGCCTCTTTCCATCTAGCATCTGCTAAGTGCCTAGGTCATGGGCTGACTCTGGGTTCCGAATGGTGAACGGCCCCCTTAGGTACCTCCATTCCTGCTCTGTGGTAAATCTCTGCTTCTGAGGAGGGAAACCAAGGCCTGGAGAGGGGAAGGGACTTGGCTGAGGTCTCAGCACCTTCCTGGCTGTGCCTCTGTAGCCTCAGAGGGGCTTCTTGGAGGGCATCCAGGGGAGAAGGTACTTGCCACAGAACATTCAAGCTGTGATGTAGGACCTGGCTGGGGACAGTTGGTAAGGTCTAGTCCCCTGTAACACATCTTTGTATTTCTTTTGTTTGTTTGTTTTTTCGAGGTAGGGTCTCACTCTAGTTCAGGCTGACCTGGAGTTCACTCTGTATTCTCAGGGTGGCCTTGAACTCAAGGCGATCCTCCTACCTCTGCCTCCCAAGTGTTGGGATTAAAGGTGTGCCCCTCCACTCCCGGCTTTCTTTGTATTTCTTAGAATGCTGAACTTGCTTCTTTTTTTGTTTGTTTGTTTTGAGGTAGGGTCTCACTCTAGCCCAGGCCGACCTGGAATTCACTATGTAGTCTCGGGCTGGCTTTGAACTCATAGCAATCCTCCTACCTCTGCCTGGGATTAAGGCGTGCACCACCACACCCTGCTTGAATTTTTTTTTTTTTTTTCCGAGGTAGGGTCTCACTGTAGCTCAGGCTGACCTGCAATTCACTATGTAGTCTCAGGGTGGCCTCGAACTCATGGTGATCCTCCCAGCCTCCCGAGTGCTGGGATTAAAGGCTTGCGCCACCACGCCCGGCAGAATTTTTTTTTTTTTTTTTTTTTTTTTTTGTTTTTCGAGGTAGGGTCTCACTCTAGTTCAGGCTGACCTGGAATTCACTATGTAGTCTCAGGGTGGCCTCGAACTCACGGCAATCCTCCTACCTCTGCCTCCCGAGTGCTGGGATTAAAGGCGTGAGCCACCACACCCGGCTAGAATTTTTTTTTTAATGGAGTTTAAAACATGACACAATATAACCTGTACTTTCATCCCTGGGATTCAAGAGAGAATTTCTGGCTGGCACAGTGGTAGTGCCATAAATGTCATAAAAAGGTTACACGTCAGTAAGAGAGGTAAGGGAAGAAGCCTAACCCAGGGACCCAATGCTCCTCTGTAGTGAGGGAGGGGCAGGTTGGGAGTCCCAAACCTGATTCGTGGAGGCATGGTGAGGAAAGTTCCAGATCATGTGGACAGGTATAGACAATGAGGTCAAAGGTGACAACCACACACCCAAACCATTCACAAGCCAAAGGTTTCAACAGACAAAGGGCTGAGGACTGCAATATCCTGCCTTGCACAACTCTGCAGAGTAGCCTCTCATTGAATCCCTGACACCAGAGTGCCTCATTCCCCAACTGAGCCGACTGCTCTCACAGAGTGAAGAACGGATCTGATCGATTGCCTAACTCCAGTGCTGGCTGAGTAACAATGGATACTGTCCCCCCTCCACAGTGGAGGTCAGCCTCTAGTCAAGGTCAAACATTAAGAAACGGAGGATAGGGCTGGAGAGACGGCTTAGCGGTTAAGGCGTCTGCCTGCGAAGCCTAAGGATGCTTGCTCAAATCTCTGGGTCTCAAATATAGCCAGATGCAAAAATGATGCAAGTGCACAATGTCTGAAGTTTGTTCACATTGGCTGAAAAGGCCCTGGCACGCCCATTCTCTCTGCCTCTTCCTCTCTCTCTCTCTCTCTCTCTCAAAAAAAAAAAGAAAGAAAGAAAGAAAGAAAGAAAGAAAGAAAGAAAGAAAGAAAGAAAAGAAAAGGAGGATCGCCAGGCATGGTGGTCCCAACACTGAGGAGGCAGAGGTACGTGAGTTCTAGGCCACTCTGAGACTACATAGTGAATTCCAGGTCAGCCTGGGCTAGAGAGTGAAACCCTACTTCAAAAAAAACAAAAAAAAAAGCTGAGCGTGGTGGCGCACGCCTTTAATCCCAGCACTCGGGAGGCAGAGGTAGGAGGATTGCTGTGGGTTCAAGGCCACCCTGAGACTACATAGTGAATTCCAGGTCAGCCTGAGCTAGAGTGAGACCCTACCTTGAAAAACCAAAAAAAAAAAAAAAAAAAAAAAAAAAAAAAAAAAAGGATGAAGCTGGGCGCGGTGGCACACCCCTTTAATCCCAGCACTCAGGAGGCAGAGGTAGGAGGATCGCTGTGAATTTGAGACACCGTGAGATTACATAGTGAATTCCAGTTCAGCCTGAACTTGAGCGAGACTCTACCTCGAAAAACCAAAACAAAACAAAAATGATGATATCCTCAGCACTTGGGAGGCAGAGGTAAGAGGTAGGAGGATCACTGTGAGTTCAAGGCCTGCCTGAGGCTATAGAGAGAGTTTCAGGTCAGCCTGGGCTAGAGTGAGACCCTACCAAAAAAAGAATAGAAAAGAAACCAAGAGTGGTGGCGCACACCTTTAATCCCAGCACTCTGGGGCAGAGGTAAGAGGATCATTGTGAGTTCAAGGCTAGCCTGAGACTACATAGTGAATTCCAGGTTAGCCTGGGTTACAGCAAGAGAAAAAAAAAAAAAAAAAACAAAGGTTAATCAGCTGGATTCGAGACTAACGGGTGACTACAGAGTGAGTTCCAAAATAGCCTGGCCTAGAGTGAGACTTTACCTGGGGCTAGAAGAGAAGGATCTCAACACACAAGCACAGGCTAAAACAGGTAGATTGCTGAGTTTGAGTTCAGCCTTAGCTAAAGGTTGACTCATTTTTGTTGTTGTTGAGTGTTTGTTTTGGTTTTTTTTTTTTTTTTTTTTTTTTTTTTTTTTTTTTTTGAGGTAGGGTCTCACTCTGGCCCAGGCTGACCTGGAATTAACTATGTAGTCTCAGGGTGGCCTCAAACTCTCAGCGATCCTCCTACCTCTGCCTCCCGAGTGCTGGGATTAAAGGCGTGCGCCACCACGCCCGGCTCTTGGTTTTTTGTTTTTTAATAAGAACTCTTAAATTTTATTTATTAGAGTCAGAGAGAGGGAGAGAAAGAGAATGGACACACCAGGGCCTCTAGCCACTAACTCCAGACACAGGCACCACCTTGCATCTGGCTGATGTGGGACCTGGATAATTAAACCTGAGTTCTTAGGCTTTGCAGGCAAGTGCCTTAACCACTGAGCAATCTCGCCAGCTCATGTTTTGTTTTTGTGTTTTTTTTTTTTTTAATGTATGGTCTCACTCTAGCCCAGGCTGACCTGGAATTCACTATGTAGTCTCAGACTCAGTGATCCCCCTACCTCTGCCTCCCATATGCTGGGATTAAAAGTGTGGGTCTTTTTATTATTTATTTATTTATTTTTGAGAGAGAGAGGGAGGGAGAAAGAGAATGGGTACACCAGCAGTCTTTCAGCCACTGTGAATGAAATCCAGATGCATGTGCCCCCTTGTGGGCAAGTGCAGCATTGTGCCCTTTGCATCACTTGCATCTGGCTAAACGTGGGACCTGGAGAACTGAACAGGTGTTCTTAGGCTTGGCAGGCAAGCGCCTTAACCACTAAGCCATCTCTCCAGCCCTATTTATTTATTTTTGAGGTAGGGTCTCCCAGCACTTGGGAAGCAGAGGTAGGAGGATTGCCATGAGTTTGAGGCCACCCTGAGACTACACAGTGAATTCCAGGTCAGCCTGACTAGCGTGAAACCCTACCTTGAAAAAACAAAATAATAATAATAATAACAAAGGAGGGCTGGAGAGATAGCATGGCGGTTAAGTCACTTGCCTGCGAAGCCTAAGGACCCATGTTTGACTCTCCAGATCCCACATAAGCCAGACACAAAGGTGAGGCAAGTGCAAGGTTGCACATAACCACTAGGTGGCACAAGCATCTGGAATTCTGTTGCAGTGGCTGAGGCCCTGGTATGCCAGTTATCAGTTCTGTCTTTCTCTGTCTCCCTCTCTTTCTCTCTCTCTAAAATAAACAAAAAATAAAAAAATAAAAAACCTACAAATAAAACAAACAAACAACAAGAACAAAAGAACTGGGTATGGTGGTGCACTTGGGAGGCAGAGGTAGGAGAATCACTGTGAGTTTGAGGCAACCCTAAGACTACAAATTCCAAGTCAGCCTGGGCTAGAGCAAGACACTACCTAAAACAAACAAACAAACAACAACAAAAAAAACCTTTAATCCCAGCACTCAGGAGGCAGTGGTAGGAGGATCACCGTGAGTTCACGACCACCCTGAGACTACATAGGGAATTCCAGATCAGCCTGAGCTAGAGTGAGACCCTACCTTGAAAACCCCCTCTTTGTTTGTTTTAGGCTTAAATTAAATAATGGCTTAAATTAAATAATTAAGAGGAGCTGGGTATGTGTGGTACATGCCTTTAGTCCCAGGACTTGGGAGACTGGAGGCCAGCCCCAGATCAGCCTGGGATAGAGTGAGACTCTACCTTAAAAATATATATAGGGCTGGAGAGATGGCTTAGCGGTTAAACACTTGCCTGTGGAGCCGAAGGACCCCGGTTCGAGGCTCGATTCTCCAGGACCCACATCAGCCAGATGCACAAGGGGGTGCACGCATCTGGAGTTCGTTTGCAGTGGCTGGAGGCCCTGGCGCACCCATTCTCTCTCTCTCTCTCTCCCTGCCTATTTCTGTATCTCCCTCTCTCTCAAATAAATAAATAAACAAAATAAAATATTATATATATATACACATACATACATATGGCTGGAGAGATGGTTTAGCAGTTAAGGAACTTGTCTGCGAAGCCTAAGGACACATGTTCAACTCTCCAGATCCCACATAATCCAGATACCCAAAGATGAGGCAAGCTCATAGCTGCACATGCCCACTAGGTGGCACAAACATCTGGCATTCAATTGCAGTGGCTGAGGCCCTGGTGTGCCAGTTCTCTCTCTCTCTCCCTCTCTTTCTCTCTCTCTCTTTACCTCTCTCTGTCTCCATAAAATAAAAAAATAGGCAAGGCATGGTGGAGCACACCTTTAACCTGAGCACTTGGGAGGCAGAGGTAGGAGGATCACTGTGAGTTCAGGGCCACCCTGAGACTACATAATGAATTCCAGGTCAGCCTGAGCTAGAGTGAGGCCCTACCACAAAAAAACAAAAACAAAAACAAAAAAAAAAGACTAATGGAAAAAACAGAATTAAATAAATAAAATGTAACAAGCTGGGCATGGTGGCGCATGCCTTTAATCCCAGCACTAGGGAGGCAGAGGTAGGTGGATTACTGTGAGTTCAAGGCCTCCCTGAGACTACATAGGGAATTCCAGGTCTGCCTGGACTAGAGTGAGACCCTACTTGAAAAAACAAAATAACAACAACAAAAAGTAACAAAGCAAAAAGCCGGGCGTGGTGGCGCACGCCTTTAATCCCAGCACTCGGGAGGCAGAGGTAGGAGGATCACCGAGAGTTCGAGGCCACCCTGAGACTACATAGTTAATTCCAGGTCAGCCTGGACCAGAGTGAAACCCTACCTCGCAAAACCAAAAAAAAAAAAAAAAGTAACAAAGCAGGGCTGAGAAGATGGCTCAGTGGATAAAGTAAAGCACTTGCCCTTTAAGCCTGAGCACTGGAGTTTGATCCCCAGACCCCACAAAAGAGCTAGAAGCCATGATGGACTTCTGTTACCCCATCTCATTCTAACAGTGAGCTGAGGCAGTCAAGGGAGGATTTCCTAGAAAGAAACTACCGTCTCAATTGAGGTGGAAAGCTGAGGACTGCCTGAAAGTAGTCCTTTGACCTCCATGCATGTGATGGCATGTATCACACACACAAAAAGAAGAGGTGGGTGGTTACCAGGTATATAGTTTAGTGTTACAGCACAAAAACAAACAAATTATATATTTTGGTCACCAAATTCTGATTTTCATGCCAAGCTTTTCTGAATTTTTTAAGTTTTTTTTTTTTTTTTTTTTGAGGAAGGTCTTGCTCTATCCCATAGTGGAATTCCCTATGTTGTCTCAGGGTGGTCTCAAACTCATGGCAATCCTCCTACCTCTGCAGTGCTGGGATTAAAGGCATGAGCCACCATGTCTGGCAATTTTTTAAGTTTTTATGTATGTGGGATTTGGTGTGTGATGTGCGAGTGTGTATGCTCATTTGTGAGCACACATATCTGGATAAACATGCACATGCTTGTTGCATATAAAAGCTAAAGATTTATATCAGATATCCTTCTCAGTCACTCTCCTCTAAATTATTCATTCATTTATTTATGTGTATGTCACTGCAAACAAACACCAGACTTCTTGTGTCTGTCTTTTTTTTTTTTTTTTTTTTTTTTTGTTTGTTTGTTTGTTTTTTGTTTTTTCGAGGTAGGGTCATACCACTCTGGCCCAGGCTGGCCTGGAATTAACTTTGTAGTTTTAGGGTGGCCTTGAACTCACAGCAATCCTCCTACCTCTGCCTCCCAAGTGCTGGGATTAAAGGTGTGTGCCACCACACCCAGCTTGTTGTGTCTTTCTTTCTTTATATATTTATTTATTTTTGAGGTAGAGTCTTTTTAAAAAAATACATTTTATTTATTTATTTGAGAGAGAGAAAGAGGCAGAGAGACAGAGAGAGAGAATGTGCATGCCAGGGCCTCCATCCACTGCAAATGAACTCCGATGCATGCGCCCCCCTGGGCATCTGGCTTATGTGGGTCCTGGAGAATTGAACCATGATCCTTTGGCTTTGCAGGCAAGCATCTTTAACTGCTAAGCCATCTCTCCAGCCCCTCGAGGTAGTCTTGCTCTAACCCAGGCTGACCTGAAATTCACTGTGTAGTCTCAGACTGGCCTTGAACTCACAGGATCCTCCTACCTCTGCCTCCCAAGTGCTGGTATTAAAGGTGTGCACCACTATACCCAGCTAATTATTTTATTATTACTTTTTTTTTTTTTTTTTTTTGGTTTTTCAAGGATAGGGTCTTGCTCTAGACCAGGCTGACCTGAAATTCACTATGTAATCTCTGGATGGCCTCAAACTCACAGCAATTCTCCTACCTTTGCCTCCCAAGTGCTGAGATTAAAGGGATGTGCTACCATGCCTGGCCTCAGCTAATTATTATTATTATTATTATTTTTTATTATTATTATTATTTTTGAGGTAGGGTCTCACTCTAGCCGACGCTGACCTGAATTCACTATGAGGTCTCAGGGTGACCTTGACTCACAGCGATCCTCCTACCTCTGCCTCCCAAGTGCTGGGATTAAAGGTGTGCGCCACCACACTCAGCTTTATTTATTTTTATTTTGAGATTGGGTCTCACTAAATTAATGGGCTAACTTAGAACTCACTGTGTAGTCCAGGCTAGTGTTGAACTTGTAATCTTCTGACCTCAGCCTCCCAAGCAACAGGGGTTCTACAGGCCTGTACTTCCAGACTTGGCTTCCATAAAAGTTGGTAATATTTATTACAGGCCTACACCACCAGTTCAAATTCCCCTAGGAACTGTTAATATCTTTTACTTCTGGTTCCCATGTCCCATGGTATCTGATGAAATTGCATCTAACTACCAATAATAATGTCCTGACAAATCCTGCCTCAAACCAGCTGGCCTTCAAACACAGCCACAAAACCACCTGACCCTCAGAGCAGCATGGGCCACTCCATCACATAGGTGAGATTGGATCTGGCTCTTCCCCAGTGCTCTCTGGAATGCTCTGGTGTTCCTTGACTCTCATCATTCCCTGGAGCTGAGTTGCTCCACTACCCTCCTTCCTGGCAACAGCAAACCTGCTCAGCTGGTTTGCCAGCGAGGAGCTGGTCTTGTTTGCCATCCATCCCAGGGTTCTTCTGATTTATTAAGAACTCAAGAAGTACATGGAGGGGTCAGAGATGGGACTGAAGCTGTGTGTGGTGATGCACATCTTTAATCTCAACACTCAGGTGGCAGAGATAGGAAGATCACTGTGAGCTCAAGGCCAGCCTGGAAGGACAGAGTGAGTTCCAGGTCAACTTGGGTTAAAATGAGCCCCTACCTTGAAAACAAACACACACACACACTAACAAGACAATGGAGAGCTGGAGAGATGGCTTAGCGGTTAAGGCATTTGCCTGCGAAGCCTAAGGACCCAACTTTGATCTCTCTCCAGATCCCACATAAGCCAGATGCACAAAGGTGAGGCAAGAGCAAGATTGCACATGTCTACTATGTGGTACAAGCATCTGAAGTTCGATTGTAGTGGCTGAGGCCCTGGTGCATCAATTCAATCTCTCTCTCAAATAAAAATACTACAAATAAAAATAAATAAAGACAACAGAGGTGGACTGAGTCAAGGAATTGGGGAAGCAGGTCCCTTTTGACTTCAGCTTGTTTTGTAGATCCCAAGATGGCTTGAAGGGCCCAGGACAGTCCCACCCTACAAATCACACTCTGGCCACCCACCTCCTATGCTTGTCTCTTAATCAGAGTCCACCACCCCCACAGCATTCTCATCCCTAGCCACCTCCTTTGTGTGACTAAGTCTGCCTTCCTGTTATCCAGTCCATCTCTGGAAGAGGGCCCAGTGCTCTTGCTGAGGTACTTGAAGGATGGCATTGGTCAGGAACTAATGGGATTAAGAGGAAATGAAGGTGCTGATCATAAAACAGATATGGGTTTGTTTTCTTTTGTTTTTCAAGAGAGTCTCCCTTGCCAGATGAGGTGGCACACACCTTTAATCCCAGCACTTGAGAGGCAGAGGTAAGAGGAACGCGGTGTGTTCTAAGACCAGCCTGAGGCAACATAGTGAATTCCAGGTCAGCCTGAGCTAGAGCAAGACCCTACCTCAAAAAAAAAAAAAAAAAAAAAGAATCTCCCTATGTAGCCCAGGCCAGACTTAAACTTGCAATCCTCCTGCCTCAGCCAACCAAGTGCATCACCATACCTAGCCTAGTGTGATAGTTTATCTTCATATATATATATTTTTTTTTCGAGGTAGCGTTTCACTCTAGCCAGGCTGACCAGGAATTCACTATGTAATCTCAGGTGGCATCAACTCATGGTGATCCTCCTGCCTAGTGCTGGGATTAAAGGCATGCGCCACCATGCCCAGCCTTGTGATAGTTAATCTTTATTTTTTTTTTTTTTTTGGTTTTTCGAGGTAGGGTTTCACTCTAGCCAGGCTGACCAGGAATTCACTATGTAATCTCAGGGTGGCCTTGAACTCATGGTGATCCTCCTGCCTCCCGAGTGCTGGGATTAAAGGCGTGCGCCACCATGCCCAGCCTTGTGATAGTTAATCTTTATTCTCGACTTGACTGAAATTAGAATCACCTTGGAAACATACCTTTTGGGTTGTCTATTAAGGTGTTTCTAGACAGGTTTCACTGAAGCGGAAAGACCCAGACCACCCTTTCTCCCGAATGTGGTGGCACCATCCCATGGGCTGTGATCTCAAACTGAATTAAACGGAGCACCAGCATTTATCGCTCTCTGCTTTTTCACTGCGACTGCAAAGTGACCACCAGCCTCAGACTCCTGCCATGCCTTCCCTAGCAGTGATGAATTAGAGCCTCAAACTGTGAGCCAAAATCAACCCTCCTTTCCTAACTTACTTTAAAATATATATTATTTATTTGAGAGAAAGAGGCAGAGAGAGAGAGACAGACAGACAGACGACAGACAGAAAGAGAGAATGGGCATGACAGGGACTCTAGCTACTGCAAACGAACTCCAGAGGCATGTGCCCCCTTGAGCATCTGGCTTATGTGGGTGCTGGAGAATCGAACCAGGATCCTTTGGCTTTGCAATCAAATGCCTTAACCTCTAAGCCATCTCTCCAGTCTAACTTGCTTTTGTCAGGTGTTTTGTCATAGCAATGAAAAAAGTTAACCAATACACCTTTAAAAACATTTTTTTTTTTTTTTTTTCGAGGCAGTGTTTCACACTAGCCCAGGCTAACCTAGAATTCACTATGGAGTCTCAGGGTGGTTTCGAACTCATGGCAATCATCCTATTTCTGCCTCCCGAGTGCTTGGATTAAAGACATGCGCCACCACACCTGGTTGTTTGTTTATTTAATTAATTTATTTATTTGAGAGCTACAGACAAAGAGAGAAAGAGGCAGAGAGAGAGAATGGGCACACCAGGGCCTCCAGCCATTGCAAATGAGCTCCAGATGCATGCATCACCTTGTGCATCTGGCTTATGTGGGTCCTGGGGAATCGAGCCTTGAACCAGGGTCCTTAGGCTTCACAGGCAAGCGCTTAACCACTAAGCCATCTCTCCAGCCATCCCCCTCCTTTTTTTTTTTTTTTTTTTTTTTTTTTTTTGCTTTTCAACGTAGGGTCTCATTCTAGCCCAACTATATAGTCTCAAGCTGGCCTCAAACTCATGCAGTCCTCCTACCTCTGCCTCCTGAGAGTTCTGGGAGTAAAGGCATGTGCCACCACGCCCAGTAGCAACTTTTTTTTTTTTTTTTTTTTTTTTGCTTGCTTTTCATTTAAGGCCAAACAGAAAGCTCATTACTCCATGGTGTGTACAGATAGACCTAGAGGTAGGGCTGGTGGCTTGGCCACACCAGGCCTTGCTTTCTCCACCTGTCAGAGGACAACTAATGTCTGCGATGGCCACCTCACCTTTATGAAGTCAGGTTAATGATTGTACAGATGCTGGCCACTATGATCTCAGTGTCATGATGGTGGCATTGTGCTCCAAGCAAATTCCAGGCACTGAGGCAATTACCGTAGAACCTTAAGGAGCCTACTGCTGGAAGCACTGGGAAGGACAGAGGAGATATGCAGTGGACTGGGGAGAAGCTGAAGTTACAGCAATATAGTGGTGTTCAGATTCATCTAGTTGTTGGTTCATTTATTCAGGCCTCCATTCCCCAAGTGTTTTGTGAGTTCTAAACTCCAGGGAGGGGCTGGGGAGATGGCTCAGTGGTTAAATAGCATGCCTGTAAAGCCTAAGGACCAGGGTTTGATTCCCTAGTACCCAGATAAAGATGGATGTGAGCTTCCTGTGCAAGTGTGAGGGCCTGAAGGGGACTGAGACCACCAGAGTTCTAATATCCAAGTCTGATGTAATCAGCTGGACATGGCCCCACTCACCTATAACCCTAGTCCCTCAGAGGAGTAGAGAATTGAGAATTATTGGAGCCTCAAAAGCTCTAAAATCAGTAAAGAGGTTCCAATTCAAAAATAGCCAGGCATGGGCTGGAGAGGTGGCTTAGCAGGTAAAGTGCTTGCCTGCAAAGCCTAAGAACACAGGTTTAATTTCCCAGTACCCACATAAAGCCAGATGCACAAGGTGGCGCATGCGTTTGGAGTTCATTTGCAATGGCTAAAGGTCCTGGCATGCTTATTCTCTCTCTACTTTATCTGCCCCCAAAATAAATAAAATAAAATAAATAGCAGGGCATAATGGTGCACACCTTTAATCCCAGCACTTGGGAGGCAGATGTAGGAGGATCACCATGAATTCAAGGCCACCCTGAGACTATATAGTGAATTCTAGGTGAACATGGACTAGAGCGAGACCTTACCTCAGAAAACCAAAAAAAAAAAAAAAAAAAAAAAAAAGGCCAGCATGGTGGCACTCGGGAGGCAGGAAGATTGCTATGAGTTTGAGGCCACCCTGAGACTACATAGTGAATTTCAAGTCAGCAGCCCGGGCTAGAGTGAGACCCTTCCTCGAAAAAGAAAGAAAGGCTGGAGGGACAGCTCAGTGGGAAGTCGCTTGCCCACAAAGCCATATGATCCAGGTTTGATTCAAGCCAGATACACACGGTGGAGCATGCGTCTGGAGTTTGTTTTCAGTGTAGAGACCCTAACACACTCATTCTCTCTCTTTCTCTCTCAAATAGTTAAATAAATAATGATAATAATAATAATAAAGCTTGGCCACCCAGCATTGGAAAGCAGAAGTAGGAGGATCACTGTGAGTTTAAGGCCAATCTGCATGAGTTCCCGGTTAGCCTGGGCTAGAGTGAGTCCCTACCTCGAAAAATAAAAATAAAAATAAATAAATAAGGGCTGGAGTGATGGCTCAGCTGTTAAAGGCACTTGCTTGCAAAGCCTCAGGGCCTAGGTTCAATTCCCCAGTACCCATGTGTAGCAGCCAGCTTCAGCTTTGCTGAGATGAACTTCCAGACCAGGTGGAAAATGGAATATGAAAGGACACAATAGACCTGGTCAAGCATCCTCCTGTGCAGCCCTTGCCTTTAGGAACACATAATGGAAGCCACCACCCAAAGTTGATCTTCCTGACAAACAAAGGAGAAGTTTCAGGAATCCTTAACATAGGCCTTATTGCAAAATCCAGGTGTTCACTGTTACCTAAGGAATGGGATGACCCCTCTGTGCAAATGTACCATGACCTTTCTGTATCTCTTTGTTTCTAAATATCTTTGTGATTACATAGCATAGAATGTTTCTTGCTTCTGTTCTGCCTATGTGATAATGAATACCTTGTAACTTCTTGTAATACCCTCCCCCCCCCATTTAACAGTAACTTTATGGTTTAACTCCCATCCTGTATTTTCTATGAACATCATGTAGTTCTTTCCAATAAAAGCTGACATTCTGAACAGTTCAGTGCTGCATCCTGAAAACCTGAACCCTGGTGTGCACCAGCTTTTTCTTCTTTTTCTTTTCTTTCTTTTTTTACCCAATAAAACTTTGCCTCACATTCCGTGAGTCGATGGTCATACTTGTGCAACACCAGACCCCATAACACAAGCACGGTTATGGAGGAAGGGATATTTATTGAAGCTTACAGATCCAGGGGAAGTTTCAGAATGGCAGAAGAAGGGCCAAGCTGAGAGTGAGAGAGAGAGAGAGAGAGAGAGAGAGAGAGAGAGAGAGAGAGGCCAAAAGCTACACAGCACACTTCAGGAACACCAGAAGGAACTGAGGCACTTTGCATATCTTTAGATTGGAATCTCCACCATACCACTACACCTTAGGGCTGGGCCCTAAGATCTACAAAATGACACAGCCAATAGCCAGGTGGCTGCAGATGAAACCTACAAACTAATAAAACACTAAATATATTTGGGGCCATCAATTCAAACTACCACATTTTGTGCCTGGCCCCTGATAGATTCAAAAGCATCACACACTATAAATTGTATTCAGTCCAATTTCAAAGGTCCCCACAGTCTTGACCAACTTAAGATAGTGAATCCCAGGCTGGAGAGATGGCTTAGTGGTAAAGGTGTTTGCCTGCAAAGCCAAAGGATCCTGGTTCAATTCTCCAGGACCCATGTAAGCCAGATGCACAAGGTGGCACATGCATCTAGAGTTCATTTGAAGTGGCTGGAGGCTCTGGTGTGCCTATTCTCTCCCTCTCTCTGCCTCTTTCTCTCTCTCAAATAAATAAATATATTTAAAAATTTAAAAAAGCCAGGTGTGGTGGTGCATGTCTTTAATTCCAGCACTCAGGAGGCAGAGGTAGGAGGATCATCAAGAGTTTGAAGCCACCCTGAGGCTATATAGTAAATTCCAGGTCACCCTGAACTAAAGCAAGACCCTACCTCAAAAAAAAAAAAAAAAAAAAAAAAAAAAAAGATACTGAATCCTGTAAAATCAAACAAGTTGCTGGGCATGGTGGCACACACCTTTAATCCCAACACTCAGGAGGCAGAGGTAGGGTTGCCATGAGTTCGAGGCTGCCCTGAGACTACATAGTGAATTCCAGGTCAGCCTGAGCTAGAGTGAGACTCTACCTTGAAAAAAAAATACAATAAAATCAAACAAGTTAAATACATTCAACATATAAAGGAACAAAACAAACATTTTCAACTGGTATAAGGCATAGCAAGGAGAGACAAAAAAAAATACAAACTCAACCACCATCAAACAAACATCAAACTTCTGCAGTTCTGATTCAAAATACCCAGAGACTGACAGTCTCCAGATTTTCCAATTCCGCCCCTCCAGGTAGGCAGAGTATCCAAGGAACCTTTCCATCCCAGGCCAAGAATATGATCCATGGTAACCTTTGCATAGTCTTGGTATATTCAAAACATCGTTGGGTCTCCATGCAAACCATGGTCCATCTTCCAAAGGCTCTTCCAGCCTGTCAGGGTCATCACATCCTGCCTCATGCTGCATCTCAGCAGTGGCCTCTGGAACAGTGTGCATTTCATGACCACTCCATGCATTTCTCATGCTTCTGAAACCAACACCAGGTGTGCAGGACACAGCTCTATTCTTTTTTTTTTTTTTTTTTTTTGGTTTTTTGAGGTAGGGTCTCACTCTGGTCCAGGCTGACCTGGAATTAACTATGTAGTCTCAGGGTGGCCTCAAACTCTTGGTGATCCTCCTACCTCTGCCTCCTGAGTGCTGGGATTAAAGGTGTGCACCACCACGCCCGGCCACAGCTCTATTCTTAATTCAGGGATGAAATAAATCATGACCTTGAAGAGCAGGTTCCTTCTCCAGTCAACTCTCTCCAAAAGAGTCTGTATTTCTATCATAGTCTTTCCTCAGGCATCCTCTCCATTGTTTTACTATAAGGAAGGTGGGCCATCTTCATTAAGATTGCTAATGAGTTGACAAGAGCAGCTTCAGTAACCTAAAACCAGTCTCAGTGCCTGTAATTTTAACTTGCTTGAGGTTTTCCAACTTCAAATCTTAGATCTTTCAGTCCAATATATTTCACCAAGCACATCAGTCCCTTACAAATTTAAAAAAAAAAATTGACAACTTCCATAATTGTACACAATATCCCATGGTAATTCCCTTCCTCCCCTGTGGGGTCCAACCCCCCTCCCGGGGAGTCTGTTTGCCTAAAAACATCCTGTTCCACTCCCATTTTATGGCCTAACCACAAGTTCCATTTGCCCCAGGTGGCTCTTGCTTACAGTAAACAACAGGATATGAGAACATGACCTTCTGACCCTGGTACTTTTCCACAGTGCTGTAAGGCTGTATATATATCGCCCTCTGACTTCAATAAACGGCATTCTTAAAGCACGAATGACCCAATGATTATCTTTTCAATCCTCGGCACCTCGCCCAGCTCGGGGTCTTGGTGGTAGCGCGGGTGCTACAGCTGGAGGTCCCACCGAGATCGGGAAAGAAGAAAAACTGCTGAAGGATTGCTCCTGAAGGCTGGCCAGCCGTAGAAGAGGTAAGAGCGGAGCACATTAAAAATGGGTACCACAGCCGGGTGTGGTGGCGCACGCCTTTAATCCCAGCACTCGGGAGGCAGAGGTAGGAGGATCGCTGAGAGTTCGAGGCCACCCTGAGACTACATAGTTAATTCCAGGTCAGCCTGGACCAGAGTGAAACCCTACCTCGAAAAACCAAAAAAAAAAAAAAAAAAAAAAAAAAAGGGTACCACTAGCTCTCATTCATTGCTAGTCAATCAGTTAGTTGAATTGCTAAGGAAACGAGGTATGGGCATTAAATGTATTACAGCAAGACAATTTATTAAGACTTTACATCTTGATCCAGAGAAAACCAATTTATTAAGACTTTGCAAAAGACAAGCCCTTGGTTTTTGTTTCGGGAGGCCTTAATGTTTCGGATTGGAAAAAAGTAAAACTTGATTTCACTATACATCTTTATCCAGAGAAAGCCAATTTATTAAGACTTTGCAAAAGGCAAGCCCTTGGTTTTTGGTTTTGGGGGCCTTAATGTTTTGGATTGGGAACAAATAAAACTTGATTTCGCTATGCATCTTGATCCAGAGAAAGCCAATTTATTAAGACTTTGCAAAAGGCAAGCCCTTGGTTTTTGGTTTCAGGGGGCCTTAATGTTTCGGATTGGGAACAAGTGAAACTTGATTTCGCTATGCATCTTGATCCAGAAAAAGCCAATTTATTAAGATGTTGCAAAAGACAAGCCCTTGGTTTTTGGTTTCGGGGGGCCTTAATGTTTCTGACTGGGAACAAGTGAAACTTGATTTCACTATACATCTTGATCCAGAGAAAGCCAATTTATTAAGACTTTTCAAAAGACAAGCCCTTGGTTTTTGGTTTTGGGGGGCCTTAATGTTTTGGATTGGGAACAAGTAAAACTTGATTTTGCTATGCATCTTGATCCAGAGAAAGCCAATTTAACTCTTATCTATTCCCTTAAGAATTTCATGTGCTTTGTTCTCAAGCTTAACTATTCTCAACTTAACTCTTCCAATTCCTTTGATGATTCTACTGGATGCCTTATCCTAAGCCCACGGTCAATTACAGACTTTTCACCTAATTCCACCAACTGTTCTGTACATGGTTTACAGCATATCTGGGACTAATGAAACTCCCTCGGGAGATATCCTCAATTGTTCTTCACAGGACTGCCACCTGAAAACTTGACAGACGTAGCTGATTCTCACCTGACAGAAAAGAGACTTTAGCGTATCTGTAGCTATCGTCACTGCAATTGCCACCGCTGCTGCAGCAGCTACTGTTGCTGGCATAGCCCTTTCCCAATCTGCGTTTACAGCGAGCACTGTGGACTTGCTCTCAGGGGAAGTGGCTTCTGCACTCAACACTCAAAATCATTTAAATTCTCTTATACAGTTAGGTATACTAAATTTAAATCAACAGACAGCTCTACTACAAGAACAAATAGATTTACTTTGGGAAACCCATATGGTGACCTGTACTCCTCTATACCCCCGGTCTCTGGGAACACATTGACAATTTGCAGGCCGTCTCTTTAAGGAATGGAGTGGGTCTATGGCCCTAGGGCTAATCGCCCTGGGTGGTGTGGCTTTGTCCTTGGCCTGTTTGCCGTATGACAAAAACTCAAGCCCAGCGCCAATTGGTGGTGTGGCAACAGATAACCCCACTGTCCTTGGCCTGTTTGCAATGACAGGTAAGACCTGGGAATGTCAAACCTAAGACTCAAGCCTCCATGACGGGTAAGATAGATGTTGATGTCTGAAACAACCTAAGACAGATGCTGTGGGTCCAACCCCTCCCGGGAGTCTGCTGACCTTTGACACCAAGGATTGTTTGCCAAAAACAGGTCCCTGATGTTGCAGACAGCTCTTCGGAGATGAAGTTCCAGACAGATAACCCCACTGCTCAGATCCAGGGGAAGTTCCATGGCTGAGCTTACAAGATAAATGAAAAGTAATCAATGAAACAGGTAAGAAAAGGTCCACTGGAACTCCTGGGCAATTTGTCTTTACAATGGACAACCATAAGACAGAGTGACCTTGCCTCTAGCAAGGTGATTGCAGATGCAAACTATAAAGTAATAAAACATTGAATATATTGGGCCTGGGCTACCACATTCCGCCCCTGGCCCCCAATATATTTAGCTCCTGGCCCCAATAGATTTATAACCATTGTAAATTGTACTCAGCCCAATAAGGTTCTCAGTCTTGATCAACTTAAGATAGTGAGTCCTGTAAAATCAAACAAGTTAAATACTTTCAACATGTAAAGGCACAGAGTAAACATTTTAACTGTATAAGGAATAGCAAGGAGAGACTAAAACAATGCAAACTCAATCACCATCAGCCATCATCAAACTTCTGCAGTTCAAGTTCAATATAACCAGAGACTAACAGTCTCCATGTTTACCAATTCCGCCCCTCAGCTGGGCAGAGTCGCCAGGGAAAACTTTCATCCCAGTTCAACACTGCACTCCATGGTAGTCCCCAAAACATCTTCCTCTCCATGCAACCTGCCATCTTCCAAAGGCTCTTCCAGCCTATTCTGAGGGTCTTCATGCCCTGCTTCATGACTGCAGCAGCTGAACCGTGTGCAACTCATGATCATTCTATGCATTTTTCATATTTCCAAAACTTGGTTTTCTTAATCCAGGGACAAAATAAACATCCTCCAGTCCTCTTTCCAAGAATTTGCATTTTTAACCTTTCCTCAGGCATCCTCTCCATTGTTTTAATGTAAATCAAGTCAGGCCACCTTCCATTTGCTAATGTGGTTGACAATAGCAGCTCCAGTAACCTGAAACCAGTCTTGGTGCTCTACTTTTACCTTGCTTGAGTTTTTCCAACTTAAAATCTTAAATCTCAGTCCGATATCTTCAGCCAAGAACATCAGTCCATTATAAATTTAACCTTGATCAAACTTTCTGGGCCTGGATAGCGGAACGTAGCCATCCCTTATGCCAGTAGCCCAGTTCCAACAAAGTCCTCTGCAGTCTTTCCTTCCCCTTAGAAAGCTCATAAGCCAAGCCTCGAAGTTCAATACAGTCTGCACTTAGCATTCTCAAACTCTCATCAGAATCGTCCATAAAACTTGGCTTACCATTCCAGAAGGCATCTTCAGTTGCAAGCACCAAGTCCATGCCCATTCCTCCAAAACAAAGGTTCCAAAAGACGAATATCCACACGGTCAGGTTCATCTCACCCCACACTCCTCGGTACCACTTTACTCTTGCAGACAGCTTCAGGTTCGCTGAGATGAACTTCCAGACCAGGCACAGTTATGGAGGAAGGGATATTATTTATTGAAGCTTACAGATCCAGGGGAAGTTCCATAAAGGCAGGAAAAGCAGCCTGCTTTCAACAGGGCCAAGCAGAGAGAGAAAAGCCAACCAGCCACCACAGCAAACAGAGCAAAAATACAGCCAAAAGGTCACACAGCACACTTCAGGAACTCCTGCTAGGCACATTTGCATATCTTTACAATGGACTCTCAAACCATCACCACACCTTAAGACCAGCCCCCAGTGACCTTGCCTCTAGCAAGGTGATTGCAGATGCAAACTATAAAGTAATAAAACATTGAATATATTGGGGGACATATATTCAAACTACCACACCCATTTTATGGCCTAACCACAAGTTCCATTTGCCCAGGTGGCTCTTGCTTACAGTAAACAACAGGATATGAGAACATGACCTTCTGACCCTGGTACTTTTCCACAGTGCTGTAAGGCTGTATATATATCGCCCTCTGACTTCAATAAACGACATTCTTAAAGCACGAATGACCCAATGATTGTCTTTTCAATCCTCGGCACTTCGCCCAGCTTGGGGTCTTGGTGGTAGCGCGGGCGCTACACTCCCCCCCAACTTTCCCCTTTGAAACTTCACTCTCCATCATATCCCCTCCCCTCTCAGTCAGTCTCTCTTTTCAGTTTGATGTCATGATCTTTTCCTCCTATTATGATGCTCTTGTGTAGGTAGTGTCAGGCACTGTGAGGTCATGGATATCCAGGCCATTTTGTGTCTGGAGGAGCACGTTGTAAGGAGTTCTTCCCTTCCTTTCGCTCTTACATTCTTTCCACTACCTCTTCTGCAATGGACCCTGAGCCTTGGAAAGTGTGTTAGATATTTTTCAGTGCTGAGCATCATGCAGTCTTGTGTCACACAAGTAAGACCATTGACTCACAGAATGTGAGGCAAAGTTTTATTGGGTAAAAAAGAAAAAAAAATAAGGAAAGCTGGTGCAGACTGGGGCTACATCCAGAGTTCGGGACCTCAGGATGTAGCCTCAAATTGTTTGGATAGTCAGTTTTTATTGGAAAAAAACTACAAAATGTTTATTGCAAAACGAGGATGGGAGCCAGGCATGGTGGCACACACTTTTAATCCCAGCACTTGGGAGGCAGAGGTAGGAGGATCACTGTGAGTTCAAGGCCACCCTGAGACTACAGAGTGAATTCCAGGTCAGACTGGACTAGAGTGAGACCTTACCTCGAAAAACAAAACAAAACAAAACAAACAAACAAAAAAACAGGATGGGAGTTAAACCATAAATCACAATTCCCTCCCTGGCCAACAACTCACTGAAAGGGATCCCATCCCTTGCACTGAAAATTTTTTAGTAACAATCTATGGCTTCTGAGTGTTCCATTGTCCAGAAAAAATAGGTTTCCATATGACTTTTATATCCTCTTAGATTTTGATTAGCCCTCCCTCCTTCTTTCCTTTACTCAATTCCTTCCCCTGACCTCACTTAGGCCTTTTCATCCCCATTAATCTGTTCTTCTACTTACATATATACAATACCATCCTATTAAGTCCCCCCTCCCTTTCTATTCCCTTTCTAGCTTACTGGCTTCTGCTACTGAGTTTTATTCTTACTCAAATAGAAATCTAATAATTTGTAGCTAGGATCCACATATGAGAGAGAACATGTGATATTTGGCTTTCTGGGCCTGGGTTACCTCACTAAGTATAATCTTTTCCAGATACATCCATTTTCCTGCAAATTTAATCCTTTACAAATTTAACCTTGATCAAACTCTCTGGGCCTCAGCAGCAGAATGCAGCCAGATCTTATACCAGTAGCCCAGTTCTAACAAAGTCCTCTGCAGTCTTTCCTTACCCTTAAAAAGCTTATAAGCCAAGCCTTGAATTTCAATACTGTCTGTACATTGCATTCTCAAATTCTCATCAGAATAGTCCATAAAACTTGGCTTACTGCTCCAGAAGGCAACTTCAGTTGCAAGCACCAAGTACATGCCCATTGCTCCAAAACAAAAGGTCCAAAAGACCAAAATACACATGGTCAGGTTCATCTAACCCCACTCCTGGTACCAGTTTCTATAGCAGACAGCTTCAGGTTAGCTGAGATGAATTTCCAGACCAGGCACGGCTATGGAGGAAGGGATATTTATTGAAGCTTACAGATCCAGGAGAAGTTCCATAATGGCAGAAGAAGGTCCAAGTAGAGAGAGCAAGATAATGAGACACAGCATCAAAAAATAAAGGACAAAGCTCTGTTCTCTATCTCACCTGGCTTCAAGGCAAATTCTGGTAAGGCCACACCCAGGGCGCTTGCTCATGGCTCAGCCTGGCCAGTGTCTGGGGTATGAAGCTTACCTTCTTCTGCTCTGGATGATGGTATAAATTACCAACATGATATACAACTCCTGAGTTAATGATAGTTCTTTCTTTCTTTCTTTTTTTTTTTTTGGTTTTGCAAGGTAGGGTTTCACTCTGGTCCAGGCTGACCTGGAATTAACTATGTAGTCTCAGGGTGGCCTCGAACTCATAGTGATCCTCCTACATCTGCCTCCCGAGTGCTGGGATTAAAGGCATGTGCCACCATGCCTGGCAATGATAGTTATTTTTTATCTGTGTCCCTCATTGCCTTCAGGCCTTTATTCAATTGAACCCTTTTTTGTTTTTAATAATTTTTGTGTTGTTTTTAAATTTTTTTTAATTTTTATTTATTTGAGAGCGACAGACAGAGAGAGAAAGAGGCAGAGAGAGAAAGAGAGGGAGAGAGAGAATGGGCACACCAGGGTCTCCAGCCACTGCAGACAAACTCCAGATGCATGAGCCACCTTGTGCATCTGGCTTATGTGGTTACTGGGGTATTGAGCTTTGAACTAGGGTCCTTAGGCTTCACAGGCAAATGTTTAACCACTAAGCCATCTCTCCGGCCTTTTTTTTTTTTTTTTTTTTTTTTTTTTTTTTTGCGAGGTAGGGTCTCATTCTGGTCCAGGCTGACCTGGAATTAACTATGTAGTCTCAGGGTGGCCTTGAACTCTCGGCAATCCTCCTACCTCTGCCTCCCTAGTGCTGGGATTAAAGGCGTGCACCACCATGCCTGGCTCTTTTTTTTTTTTTTTTTTTTTTTTTTTGAGGTAGGGTCTCGCTCTAGCCCAGGCTGACCTGGAATTCACTCTAAGGGTGACCTTGAACTCATGGAGATCCTCCTCTTGCCTCTGTCTTCCGAGTGCTGGGATTAAAGGCATGTGCCACCACACCCGCCTAAGGAACTCATTTTTGTGGCTTTATTGAACAGTGCTTCCTTTGGACTGTCTTTTATTTTTTATTTTTTGGTTTTTCGAGGTAGGGTCTCACTGTAGTACAGGCTGACCTGGAATTCACTATGTAGTCTCAGAGTGGCCTTGAACTCACAGTGATGCTCCTACCTCTGCCTCCCAAGTGTTGGGATTAAAGGCATGGTGCCACCACGCCTGGTTTGACTGTCTTTAGTAGTTATTCTTGGGCTTACAATAATAGTAGGCGCTAAAAAAATATTTGTACAGGGATGTTGAATAAACTGGCTGGAACCCAGGCCTTTGAGAAAGTCACTCATCCTAGCGCAACAGTTTCTCAATAGAAAGGCACAACCCAGGAATGGGAAAGGTCAGAGCCCAAGGAGAGATAAGCTGTTTTCCAAGGCAGCCTATCTCCCTCACCACCTCCGAGGAAGGAATGCACAGGTCTTATGGGCAGACTTGGGGAAGTAGTCGTGCCTTATTGTTAATCAAAGTTGTAATTCATTGTGTGTACAATTCCACTTTGGTAAAAACCTGACCACAGGGCAAGAGAGGAATCTCAGTGATAGAGCATGTGCTAGCTAGCATCTACAGGGCCTTAGGTTTGATCTCCAGCAGTAGCAGAAAAGGAGGAGGAGGAGGAGGAGGAGGAGGAAGTATCTTACTAATTCAACTGACATGACATATATATCCACATGCATATGTATATACCAAACATTGTTTTTTAATATTTCCTATGTTATTTATTTGACAGAAAGAGGCAGAGAGAAAGAGAGAGAATGGGCGTGCTATGGCCTCCCACTGCTGCAAGTGAACTCCAGACCCATGTGCCACCTTGTGCATCTGGCTTATATGGGTCCTGGGGAATCAAATCTGGGTCTTTGGCTTTACAAGCAAGCACCTTAACCACTAAGCAATCTCTCCAGCCCCCAAGCATTTTGTTTGTTTGTTTTTCTTTTTGTTTTTAGTTTTTTCAAGGTCCGGTCTCATTTTAGCCCTGGCTGACCTGGATTTCACTCTGTAGTCCTAGGCTGGCCTTGAATTCACAGTAATCCTCCTACCTCGGCCTCTGGAGTACTGGTATCAAAGGCTTGCACCACCATGCCCAGCTCATTGTTAAAATATATTTTATTTGTTTGAGAGACAGAAAGAGTCAGAGAGATAAAGGGAGAGAATAGGTGCACCAGGGCCTCCAGCCACTGCAAACGAACTCCAGATGCATGCACCCCTTTGTGCATCTGGCTTACGTGGGTCCTGGAGAGTCAAACCGGGATCCTTTGGCATTGCAGGCAAACGCCTTGACCTCAAAGCCATACCTCCAGCCCCTCATTGTATTTGTTGTTGTTTGTTTTGGTTTTTCATGGTAGGGTCTCCTCCTAAACCCAGGCTGACCTGGAATCCACTATGTAGTCACAGAGCAATCCTCCTACCTCAGCTTCCCAAATGTTTGGATTAAAGGCATGCACCACACCTGGCCTTTTTTTTTTTTTTTTTCCCCCTGAGGGTGAAGACACTGCCAAAGTCTTTATTGATCCACCAATAGATAATTGCAGGTATAAATCAGATATATCATTAGCTGAACATTTCTGCTGATACAGCTATCCTTTTGCCTGCTTTCTTTCTGAAGTTTCTTTCCCAAAGATAGGCAAATGATCACAGATGAGGACCACTTTACTGATGACACAGCTCTCGGTTGAAAATCCAGGAACCGGAAATATAGGTTAGGCTCTTCAGACTCTGCCAAGAAAGTTGGGGGCCTCTTGGTTTCCTCATTCACCGCACATCTCCATTGGGTACAGCTAGATGAATGACATCATAACTGTCCTGAATGGTCACCCCACTCACCTGCTAACTTGGTCTTTCTGCTCTTACACCTTCAAGGCAGTGACCCAAAGCACTGCCATGAGCCAACAGATGTTCCCAGGATAGATGGCCAACAGATTCCCACTATTTCTTGGGTTCAGCAATAACTTATCATAAGATCCCATCATTTCTGCTGGTTTGTAGAACATGAAAATTTTAATAAAGACCTCTGGCTATCCCTGAGAAATAGAAGGTATAATGGTTTTGTTTTTATGACAAGATCTTGTTTGTAGCAGAGGGTGACCTAGAGTTAATGATCCTTCTGCTTCATGGTCGCTAATGCTGGGACTACAGGAATATGTAGGCTCAAGAATTCTTTCTTTTCTTTCCTTCTTTCCTTCCTTCTTTCCTTCCTTCCTTCCTTCCTTCCTTCCTTCCTTCCTTCCTTCCTTCCTTCCTTCCTTCCTTCCTTCCTTCCATTTTTGGTATTTGCTTGTTTGTTTGTTTGTTTGTTTGTTTTTCAAGGTAGAGTGTCACTCTAGCACAGGCTGACCTGAAATTCACTAGGTAGTCTCAGGGTGGCCTTGAACTCACAGTGATCCTACTTCTGCCTCCCAAGTGCTGGGATTGAAGGCGAGCCACTATGTCCAACTTTTTTATTTTTTAGTTTTTCGATGTAGGGTCTTATTCTAGTTCAGGCTGACCTGGAATTCACTGTGTAGTCTCAGGCCGGTCTCAAACTCTCAGTGATCCTCCTATCTCTGCCTCCTGAGTGCTAGGATTAAAGGCATGCGCCACCATGCCCAGCCAACTTTTTTTTTTTTTTTTTTTTTTTTTTAATATTTGACAGAGAGAGACAGAGAAAGACACAGTGAGAGTGCACATGGGTGTGCCAGGGCCTCTTGCCACTGTAAACAAATTCCAGATACATGTGCCACTTTGTGCATTTGGCTTTATGTGGGTACTGAGTAATCGAACTTGGGCCTTCAGGGTTTGCAAACAAGTGCCTTTAACCACTCAGCTATCCCTCCAGCCCTCTTGTTTTTGGTTTTTTTTTCATGGTAGAGTCTCACTATAGCCAGGGCTGACCTCAAATGCACTATGTAGTCTCAGGGTAGCCTTGAACTCGCCACAATCCTCCTACCTCTGCCTCCCTGGTGCTGGGTTTAAAGCCATGAGCCACCATACCCAGCCTGGCTCTTTCTTTTTGAGACAGGGTCTTATGTAGCCCAGGCTGGCCTTAAACTCAGTGTGCAGCCAAGAATGACAATGAACTTCCTTATCTTCTTGCCTCTACATTCAGAGTTCAAGTGCTGGAATTACAGTTATGCTCCCTTCACACTTGGTTTTTCAAGGTAGGGTCTCACTCTAGCCCAGGCTGACCTTGAATTCACTCTGTAGTCTCAGGCTGGCCTCAAACTTACAGGATTCTCCTACCTCTGCCTCCCTAAGTGCAGGGATTGAAGGCGTGTGCCACTATACCCAGCTGTGGCTTCCAATGATTAAGTTTTTTTCCTCTTGAGCCAAGGTCTCACTCCAGCCCAGGTGACCTGGATCTCACTCTGTATCTCCAGGCTGGCCTTGAACTCATGACCATTCTCTTACCTCAGTCTCCTGAATGCTGGGATTAATGCATGCACCACCACACCTATCTAACTAATAATATTTGTTGTTGGACTACTTTAAGCAAAATTGGACTGTAGTAAATATGTATAAGGCTGGCCTTGAATTCACAGTAATCCTCCTACCTCGGCCTCTGGAGTACTGGTATCAAAGGCTTGCACCACCATGCCCAGCTCATTGTTAAAATATATTTTATTTGTTTGAGAGACAGAAAGAGTCAGAGAGATAAAGGGAGAGAATAGGTGCACCAGGGCCTCCAGCCACTGCAAACGAACTCCAGATGCATGCACCCCTTTGTGCATCTGGCTTACGTGGGTCCTGGAGAGTCAAACCGGGATCCTTTGGCATTGCAGGCAAACGCCTTGACCTCAAAGCCATACCTCCAGCCCCTCATTGTATTTGTTGTTGTTTGTTTTGGTTTTTCATGGTAGGGTCTCCTCCTAAACCCAGGCTGACCTGGAATCCACTATGTAGTCACAGAGCAATCCTCCTACCTCAGCTTCCCAAATGTTTGGATTAAAGGCATGCACCACACCTGGCCTTTTTTTTTTTTTTTTTTTTTTTTCCTGAGGGTGAAGACACTGCCAAAGTCTTTATTGATCCACCAATAGATAATTGCAGGTATAAATCAGATATATCATTAGCTGAACATTTCTGCTGATACAGCTATCCTTTTGCCTGCTTTCTTTCTGAAGTTTCTTTCCCAAAGATAGGCAAATGATCACAGATGAGGACCACTTTACTGATGACACAGCTCTCGGTTGAAAATCCAGGAACCGGAAATATAGGTTAGGCTCTTCAGACTCTGCCAAGAAAGTTGGGGGCCTCTTGGTTTCCTCATTCACCGCACATCTCCATTGGGTACAGCTAGATGAATGACATCATAACTGTCCTGAATGGTCACCCCACTCACCTGCTAACTTGGTCTTTCTGCTCTTACACCTTCAAGGCAGTGACCCAAAGCACTGCCATGAGCCAACAGATGTTCCCAGGATAGATGGCCAACAGATTCCCACGCTATTTCTTGGGTTCAGCAATAACTTATCATAAGATCCCATCATTTCTGCTGGTTTGTAGAACATGAAAATTTTAATAAAGACCTCTGGCTATCCCTGAGAAATAGAAGGTATAATGGTTTTGTTTTTATGACAAGATCTTGTTTGTAGCAGAGGGTGACCTAGAGTTAATGATCCTTCTGCTTCATGGTCGCTAATGCTGGGACTACAGGAATATGTAGGCTCAAGAATTCTTTCTTTCTTTCCTTCTTTCCTTCCTTCTTTCCTTCCTTCCTTCCTTCCTTCCTTCCTTCCTTCCTTCCTTCCTTCCTTCCTTCCTTCCTTCCTTCCTTCCATTTTTGGTATTTGCTTGTTTGTTTGTTTGTTTGTTTGTTTGTTTTTCAAGGTAGAGTGTCACTCTAGCACAGGCTGACCTGAAATTCACTAGGTAGTCTCAGGGTGGCCTTGAACTCACAGTGATCCTACTTCTGCCTCCCAAGTGCTGGGATTGAAGGCGAGCCACTATGTCCAACTTTTTTATTTTTTAGTTTTTCGATGTAGGGTCTTATTCTAGTTCAGGCTGACCTGGAATTCACTGTGTAGTCTCAGGCCGGTCTCAAACTCTCAGTGATCCTCCTATCTCTGCCTCCTGAGTGCTAGGATTAAAGGCATGCGCCACCATGCCCAGCCAACTTTTTTTTTTTTTTTTTTTTTTTTTTTTTAATATTTGACAGAGAGAGACAGAGAAAGACACAGTGAGAGTGCACATGGGTGTGCCAGGGCCTCTTGCCACTGTAAACAAATTCCAGATACATGTGCCACTTTGTGCATTTGGCTTTATGTGGGTACTGAGTAATCGAACTTGGGCCTTCAGGGTTTGCAAACAAGTGCCTTTAACCACTCAGCTATCCCTCCAGCCCTCTTGTTTTTTGTTTTTTTTTCATGGTAGAGTCTCACTATAGCCAGGGCTGACCTCAAATGCACTATGTAGTCTCAGGGTAGCCTTGAACTCGCCACAATCCTCCTACCTCTGCCTCCCTGGTGCTGGGTTTAAAGCCATGAGCCACCATACCCAGCCTGGCTCTTTCTTTTTGAGACAGGGTCTTATGTAGCCCAGGCTGGCCTTAAACTCAGTGTGCAGCCAAGAATGACAATGAACTTCCTTATCTTCTTGCCTCTACATTCAGAGTTCAAGTGCTGGAATTACAGTTATGCTCCCTTCACACTTGGTTTTTCAAGGTAGGGTCTCACTCTAGCCCAGGCTGACCTTGAATTCACTCTGTAGTCTCAGGCTGGCCTCAAACTTACAGGGATTCTCCTACCTCTGCCTCCTAAGTGCAGGGATTGAAGGCGTGTGCCACTATACCCAGCTGTGGCTTCCAATGATTAAGTTTTTTTTCCTCTTGAGCCAAGGTCTCACTCCAGCCCAGGTGACCTGGATCTCACTCTGTATCTCCAGGCTGGCCTTGAACTCATGACCATTCTCTTACCTCAGTCTCCTGAATGCTGGGATTAATGCATGCACCACCACACCTATCTAACTAATAATATTTGTTGTTGGACTACTTTAAGCAAAATTGGACTGTAGTAAAATATGTATATGATTTTTTTCCTCAAGGTATGGTCTCACTCTAGCCCTGGCTGACCTGAATTTACTATGTAGTCTCAGGGTGGCCTTGAACTCATGGCAATCCTACCTCTGCCTCCCAAGTGCTGGGATTAAATGGAATTAAAGGTGTGTGCCACCACACTAGTTTGTTTTGTTTTTTAAAGTTTTTTGTTTGTTTGTTTGTTTGTTTTCGAGGTAGGGTCTCATTCTAGCCTCTGAAGCTCAGCTTCCTCATCCATTGAAAAATAATCATGACAATGCCCATTTTTGTGAGGTTATTGTGGGAACTGATGTAATTTGGTGTCAGGTGCTAATGTAACTACCTCGCCAGATGTGCTGTCTGTGCACCACTCACCTTCTGCATCAGCAATGACCTCAGAGCTAGACCATGACAGGAGATATAGAATTAGGCTTTCCCTACACTTGGTTTTTTTTTTTTTTTTTTTTTTTTTTTTTTTTTGCATAAAAGATTTGTCAGCTAGCGCCGGGCATGGTGGTGCACACTTTTAATCCCAGCACTCGGGAGGCAGAGGATCACCATGAGTTCGAGGCCACCCTGAGACTACATAGTTAATTCTAGGTCAGCCTGGGCCAGAGTGAGACCCTATCTCGACAAAAAAAAAAAAAAAAAAAAAAAAAAAGATTTGTCAGTTAGGTATCTGATATTTAGGACCTCAGCATGGCAAGCTAGTGATATTGGCAGTCATAAATCATGCTGAGCTGACTGTGTGATGAAATTGGCCCTTTACTTCTGTGATCTTTCTTCTGATGATCCACAACCTCTAAGGAGAAAAAATAAATAAAGAGACAGAATCTAGTAGAGGGGCAGCCTGCAAAGTACCTGACAAAGGTCAAAAGCAAGGAAAGGAGTAAGTATGGGTGCACCAGGGCCTCCTGCCACTGCAAACAAACTCCAGATGCCACTTTGTGCATATAGCTTGATGTGGTACTGGGGAATCAAACCCAGGCTATCAGGCTTTGCAAGCAAGGGCCTTAACCACTGAGGCATCTTTCCAGCCCCACAAAATGGCTTGTTTTTCAAGGTAGGGTCTCACACTACTCAGCTGGCGGGGTGTATGCACATCTTTAGTTCCAGCACTTGGGAGGCAGAGGTAGGACAATAGCATTGAGTTCGAGGCCAGCCTGAGACTACACAGTGAATTCCAGGTTAGCCTGGGCTAGAACGAGACCCTACCTCAAAAAAACCCAAAACCACCCCCCCCCAAAAAAAACCAGGGTTGGGGAGATGGTCCAGGATTCAATTCCCCAGTACCCATTTAAAGCCAGATGCACGAAGTGGTGTGTAGATCTGTAGTTCATGTGCAGTGGCTAAGGCCAAGACGCCCCATTTTCTTTGTATCTGTCTCTGTCTCTCTCAAATAAATAAAAATATTTAACAAAACAAAACAAAACAAACTGGGTGTGGTGGTACGTGCCTTTAATCCCAGCACTCAGGAGTGTTGAGAAAGGAGAATGGTCACAAGTTCAAGGCCAGCCTGGAGGTACAGAGTGAGTTCCAGGTCATCTGGGCTAGAGTAAGACCTTGCCTTAAGGAAAAAATAAACATAAATAATTGGAAGTCAGAGCTGGGTTGCACATGCCTTCAATCCTGGAGACTAAATCAGTCATGGAGAATAAGCAGTACACTATTGAATGATGAATAGGTCATTGAAGAAATTGAAAAGGAAATCAATAAATTCCATAGAATCCCACATGACAAGAATACAACATACCAGAACCTTTGGGACACAATGAAGGCAGTCCTAAGAGGGAAATTTATAGCTCTAAGTGTCTATATTAAGAAATTAGAAGGAAGCCTGGCATGGTGGCGCACACCTTTAATCCCAGCACTCCGGAGGCAGAGGTAGGGGGATCACCGTGAGTTTGACACCATCCTGAGATGACACAGTGAATTCCAGGTCAGCCTGAGCTATAGTGAGACCCTACCTCGAAAACCAAAACATAAAAAAAAAAAAAAATAAAAAAATAGAAGGGCTGGAGAAATGGCTTAGAGGTTAAGGCGCTTGCCTGTGAAGCCAGAGGGCATATGGAGTTTGTTTGCAGTGGCTGGAGGCCCTGGCGTACCCATTCTCTACCTTTCTGTCTCTTTCTCTGTCTGCCTGTCACTCTCAAATAAAATAAATAAAGATTTTTTAAAAATTTTAAAAAGTATTTATTAAAAAAAAATAGAAATAGGGCTGGAGAGATGGCTTAGTAGTTAAGGCGCCTGCCTGCAAAGCCTAAGAACACACGTCCAATTCTCCAGATCCCATGTTTAGCCAGACACAAGTGACACAAGGGCACAATGCCTCATTTGCACACAAGGGGGCACACATGGCTGGAATTCGTTTACAGCAGCTTTTTTTTTTTTGGGGGGGGGGTTTCAAGGTAGGGTCTCACTCTGGTCCAGGCTGACCTGGAATTAGCTATGTAGTCTTAGGGTGGCCTCAAACTCACGGCAATCCTCCTACCTCTGCCTCCCGAGTGCTGGGATTAAAGGCGTGTGCCACCACGCCCGGCTACAACAGCTTTTAAGAGGCTGCTGGCATCCCCATTCTCTCTGTGTCTCTCTGAAAAAAAAAAGAAAAGAAATTAAGGAGTTCACAAGTAAACGATTTAATGTTTCATCTTAAGGCACTGGAAAAAGAAGAACAAGGCAAACCAAAAATCAGTAGACAGGAAGCAGTAATAAAGATTATGGCAGAAATTACTGAAATAGAAACAAAAAAAAAAAAAAAAAAAAATCAATTAAACAAAGAGTTGGTTCTTCGAAAGGGTAAACAAAATTGACAAACCTTTAGCAAATCTGGCCAGAAGAAAAAAAAGAGACACAGATTTAATAAAATTAGAAATAAAAAAGGCACTATTACAACAGATACCAAAGAAATTCAGAAAATCCTAAGGACATACTTTAAGAATATATACACCTTTAGCCAGGGGTGGTGGCACACACCTTTAATCCCAGCACTTGGGAGGCAGAGGTAGGAGGATAGCTGTGAGTTTGAGGCTACCCTGAGACTATATAGTTAATTTCAGGTCAGCTTGGACCAAAGTGAGACCCTACCTCAAAAAAAAAAAACAAACAAACAAACAAAAAACAAAACAAAACAAAACAAAAGAATATATATGCCTCTAAGTTTGAAAATCTGAAAAAAATGGATGATTTCTTTGATTCATATGACCTACCTAAATTAACAAGAACAGAGATCCAAGCAGTTATAAAAAGTCCTCTGACTAAAAAAAATTGAGACCCAGATGGATTTACTGGTGAATTTTACCAGACCTTCATGGAAGAACTAACATCAATGCTTCTCAAACTTTTTTCCATAAAATAAAAGAGGAAGGAATTCTACCAAATTCCTTCTATGAAGCCAGCATCATCCTGATACCAAAACCAGACAAAGACAGAACAAAAAAAGAAAGTTACAGACCAATCTCCCTCACATAGATGCAAAAATTCTCAATAAAACACTGGCAAACAGAACACAAGAATATATCAGAGGGGCTGGAGAGATGGCTTAGCAGTTAAGGCGTTTGCTTGCAAAGCAAAGGACCCCGGTTCAATTCTCCAGGACCCACGTAAGCCAGATACACAAGGGGTGCATGCATCTGAAGTTTGTTTGCAGTGGCTGAAGGCCCTGGCACGCCCATTCTCATTCTCTCTCCCCCTCTTTCTCTCTCTCAATAAATAAATGAATTAAATATATTTTTTAAAAAAGAATATATCGGGCTGGAGAGATGGCTTAGTGGTTAAGGCGCTGGCCTGCTAAGCCTAAGAACCGGGTTCCAATCTCCAGGTCCCACGTTTAGCCAGATGCAAAGTGACGCAAGGGCACAATGCCACACTTGCCCACAAGGTGGCGCACACATCTGGATTTCATTCTCAGCAGCTGAGACTGCTGGCGCGCCCATTCTCTGTCTCCTTCTCCCTCTCTGTCTGTCTTTCTCTGTGTCTCTCTCCAAAAAAAAAATAAATAAATTTAAGGAAAAAAAAAAAGAATATATCAAAGCCAGGCATGGTGGCACACGCCTTTAATCCCAGCACTCGGGAGGCAGAGGTAGGAGGATCGCCGAGAGTTCGAGGCCCCCCTGAGACTACATAGCTAATTCCAGGTCAGCCTGGACCAGAGTGAAACCCTACCTTGCAAAACCAAAAAAAAAAAAAGAAAGAAAGAAAGAAAGAAAGAAAGAAAGAAAGAAAGAAAGAAAGAAAATATCAGAAAGATTATTCACCCTGACCAAGTAGGCTTTATCCCAGAGATGCAGGGATGGTTCAACATATACAAATTGATAAATGTAATACACTATATAAATGGATGGACTGAAGGACAAAAATCACACGATCATCTCAATAGATGCAGAAAAGGCATTCGACTAAATCCAACATCCCTTCATGATAAAAGTCCTACAGAGACTGGGAATAGAAGGAACATAATAAAAGTTATTTATGTCAAACCTACAGCCAGCATACTAAATGGGGAAAAACTTAAAGCTTTTCCACTAAATTCAGGAACAAGACAAGTATGTCCACTGTCCCCACTTTTATTTAATATAGTCCTGGAAGTCCTAGCTATAGCAGTAAGGCAAGAAACTCTCATGAAAGGATACAAATTGGAAAGAAAGAGATCAGATTATCATTATTTGCAGATGATCTGATTCTATACATAAAGGACCCTAAAGACTCTACCAGCAAACTGTTAGAGCTGATAAACACTTTTGGCAACGTAGCAGGATACAAAATAAACACACAGAAATCAGTAGCCTTCCTATATACTAACAATGAACATACGGAGGATGAAATCAGAGAATCTCTCCCATTCACAATTGCCTCAAAAAAATAAAGTACCTTGGAATAAACCTAACCAAGGAAGTAAAAGATCTCTACAATGAGAACTTTTAAAACACTCAAGTGAGAAATTGCAGAAGACAGTAGGAAATGGAAAGAATCTCATGTTCTTGGATTAGAAGAATCAATATTGTGGAAATATCAATCTTACCAAAAACAATCTACATATTTAATGCAATCCCCATTAAAATTCCAATGGGACTCTTCACAGAAATAGAAAAAAAAATCTAAAATTCATTTGGAAGCACAAAAAGCCTTGAATAGCCAAAACAATTCTGAACAACAAAAATAAGGCTGGTGGTATCACCATACCTGATTTTATGGTATATTATAAAACCATAGTAACAAAAAACAGCATGGTACTGGCACAAAGGCAGACATGTAAATCAACAGAACAGAATAGAGGACCCAGATGTTAATCCAGGCAGCTACAGCCATCTGATTTTTGACAAAAATGCCAAAAATATTCACTGAAGAAAAGACACCCTCTTCAACAAGTGGTGCTGGGAAAATTGTATATCTATATGTAGAAGGATGAAAATAGATCCTTGTCTTTCTTCGTGCACAAGAACCAAAAACAGGATCAGGGACCTTAATATCAGACCTGAAACTCTGAAACTGCTAGAGGAAAAGGTAGGGGAAACCCTTCAACATATTGGCATAGGCAGTGACTTTCTGAATATAACCCCAATTGCTCAGGAAATAAAACCACTAATCAACCACTGGGATCTCATGAAATTACAAAGCTTTTAAAAAAATTTTATTTATTTGGCAGCGACAAACAGAGAGAGAAAGGCAGAGAGAGAGAGAATGGGTGCACCGGGGCCTCCAGCCACTGCAAACAAACTCCAGATGCATGCACCACCTTGTGCATCTGCCTTACATGGGTATTGGGGAATCGAGGCTTGAACCTGGGTCCTTAGGCTTCACAAGCAAGCACTTAACCACTAAACCATCTCTCCAGCCCCACAAAGCTTGTGTATAGCAAAGGACACTGTGAATAGAGCAAAGAGGCAATCTACAAAATGGGAGAAAATCTTTGCCAGCTTCTACATCTGACAGAGGATTAATATCCAGGATATACAAAGAACTCAAAAAACAAAACAATACAAAATCAAACAACCCAATTAAAAAATGGGCTATGTAACTAAATAGAGAGTTCTCAAAGGAAGAAATGCAGATGGTATATAAACATCTGAAAAAGTATTCTAAATCCTTAGCCATCAGGGAAATGCAAATTAAAACAACTTTGAGATTCCATCATACTCCTGTCAAGACAACAAATGACAAAAAATGTTGGCAAGGATGAGGAAAAAGGGGAATATAATCTGGTACAGCCATTGTGGAAATCAGTGTGGAGGTTCTTGACACAGCTAAAAGTAGATTCACCATATGATCCAGCTACAGCACTCCTAGGCATATATCCTAATGACTCTTCTCACTACCTTAGAGATATTTGCACAACCATGTTTATTGCTGCTCTATTCACAATAGCTAGGAAATGGAACCAGCCTACATGTCCCTCAATAGGTGAATGAATAACAAAGATGCAGTACATTTACACAATGGAGTTCTATTTAGTGGTAAAGAAAAATGAAACTAAAAATTTGCAGGGATATGGATGGATCTGCAAAGGATTATAGTAAGTGAGGTAATCCAGACCCAGAAAGGCAAATGTTACATGTTCTTTCTCATATGTGGATCCTAACTACAAACGTTTAGACTTGTGTGTGAGTTGGAACTAAAAATTGGTAGCAAAGGCCAGTAAGCTAGAAAAAGGCTATAAGGGAGGGAGTAGAAGGAAGGACTTTAGGGGATGGTATTATATATATGTAAGTAGAAGAATAGATTACAGGGAGGGGAAAGGCCTAAGTGAGGCCAGGGGAAGAGATTGGGTATGAGAAGTGTGGGGGAGGGCCAATCAAAATTCAAGATATTCTGAATAAGATATATGAAAGCCTACTTTAAAAAATTTTTTTAAACCGGGCGTGGAGGCCCATGCCTTTAATCCCAGCACTTGGGAGGCAGAGGTAGTAGGATCACTGTGAGTTCAAGGCCACCCTGAGAATTCACCAAGTAAATTCCAGGTCAGCCTGGGCTAGAGTGAGACTCTACCTTGAAAAACAATAAAACAAAAATAAAATTTAAAAAAAATCTTTTTTTTGAAAGACAGAGAAGGCAGAGAGAGAATGGGTGGACCAAGGCCTTTTCAGGTGCTGTGAATGAACTCCAGATATGTGTGCCCCTTTGTGCACATGTGCGACACTGTGTGTTTGCGTCACTTTTGCATCTGGCTATACATGGGACATGGAGATTTGCACAAGCGTTCTTAGGCTTCGCAAGCAGGCACCTTAACCACTAAGCCATCTTTCCAGCCCCCAAAAGCCTACTTTTTAAGATAGTGGCACATCCAGAAGCCATAGATTGCTACGAGAAAATTTCCAGTGCCAGGGATGGGATACCTTTCAGTGAGTTGTTGGCCAGGGAGGTCCCTGTTGCCTCTAAAAAATTACAGGATATTGCCAAGGCCCTTGGGTTTCCCACAAGTAACAGATGGTAAGACCCTAGTGCTGAAGACTTCACATGCAAGGGCGTCAGGTCACTGAGAAACCAAGCTGGGTCTCAGCTGAAAACTTTATCCTTGTAGACCAGCCAACTGAAAACTGGAAAAAGCTGCACTGCATGGAGGACAGAAGGTATCAGCAATGAAAACAGTGGACACTGGAAGCCTCAAGTTTGGCCAGACAGGCCAAATGGCCAAATGGGTGCAATAGCAGCATGTCTGCTCTGGGGGAAACCAACTGTCTCTAATTGGACTGAAGGCCCTCTCTATGGGAGGGAATACATGCCTGGTACTGAAAAACCTAATCATAAGTCTATGGCAGGGGAGGTCATGAGCCTTAGGGGTATAAAGTCTGCTTTTGTCTGGCTAAATGTATATATTATTCCCACCAAACTGCACTGAAAGCACTACACTTAATGTTCCTATTTTTTTTTCTTTTTTTTTTTTGGTTTTTCGAGGTAGGGTCTCACTCTGGCCCAGGCTGACCTGGAATTCACTCTGTATTCTCAGGCTGGCCTCGAACTCATGGCAATCCTCCTACCTCTGCCTCCCAAGTGCTGGGATTAAAGGAGTGCGCCACCACGCCCACCTTAATGTTCCTATTCATATATTAATGCTACTGTCACTTTTGGTTACAGAAGCTTCTCTTTTAAGATGGTGGTGACCACTGGGATGACCCAAAAGGCACCATACTGCTGAGAAGTGACAGGAGTGTCCAGCACTGAAACATCTCTATCACACCCTCCAAAGCTCAGGGTCCATTGTGGAAGAGGGGTCGGAAAGAATGTAAGAGCCAAAGGAAAGGTACCACTCCTTACAATGCAACTGACCAGACAGAAATTGGTCTCAATACCCATGACCTCGCAGTGCCTAGAAATACCTTCACAAGGCCCTCATATTAGAAGAAAAAGACAATGACATCAAAATAAAAGAGAGAAGCTGGATATGGAGGCGCACGCCTTTAATCCCAGCACTTGGGAGGCAGAGGTAGGAGGATCGCTATGAGTTCGAGGACACCTTGAGACTACATAGTGAATTCCAGGTCAACCTGAGCTATAGTGAAACCCCACTTCAAAAAAAAAAAAAAAAAAAAAAAAAAAAAAAAAACTAATGGAGAGAAGGAGGGGATATGATGGAGAGTGGAATTGTGAAGGGGAAAGTGGGAAAGGGGAAGGAATTATCATGGTTTATTTTAAGTATAGAAGTTTTAAATTAAAAAAAAAAGCCATGTTATCTTGTCATCTTTCTGAGAACTTTTTACTGGTTTTTCAAGGTAGGGTCTCACTCTAGCTCAAGCTGACCTGGAATTCACTATGTAATCTCAGGGTGCCCTCGAACTCATGGTGATCCTCCTACCTCTGCCTCCTGAGTGCTGGGATTAAAGGCATGAGCCACCATACCCAGCAGTTAACATCTTTTTTTTTTTTTTTTTGGTTTTTCGAGGTAGGGTCTCACTTTAGCTCAGGCTGACCTGTAATTCACTATGTAGTCTCAGGGTGGCCTCGAACTCACAGCAATCCTCCTACCTCTGCCTCCCGAGTGCTGGGATTAAAGGCGTGCGCCACCATGCCTGGCAGTTAACATCTTTTATTTGGTAGACAAAGCAGTGTCCAATATAAATGTCCCTCAAACACTTAAGACCTGTAAATTTATTTTTCTTTATTTTATTTTGTGTGTGTGTGTGTTTTTTCCGAGGTAGAGTCTCACTCAGCTCAGGCTGACCTGGAATTCACTCTGTAGTCTCAAGGTGGCCTTGAACTCATGGCAATCCTCTTACCTCTGCCTCCCAAGCGCTGGGATTAGAGGCGTGAGCCACCACACCCAGCAGACCTATGAGTTTCTGACCAGATCACAAAACCACTAACTGACACTTCAGATTTTTTTTTTTCCCTTTTATGAGATAGGGTCTCAGTCCAGGCCCAGGCTGACCTGGAATTCACTATGCAGTCTCAGGCTAGCCTTGAACTCACGGTGATTCTCCTACTTCTGCCTCCCAAGTGCTGGGATTAAAGAGGACTCTAACTGATAACTTTAGCAAGAAGGAAAAACAAATCTAACAGACTGCCATTTCTACAGACATTAGGGTGGAAACTTCCAGAAGTGTCATACAAGCTGTCTTTCTGGGTAAATGGGAAATAGAGCTCATATAATATATTAAAAAATTCAGCTAGTCGTGGTGGCACATGCCTTTAGTCCCAGCACTCGGGAGGCAGGGGTAGGAGGATCACCATGAGTTCCAGGCCATCCTGAGACTACATAGTTAATTCCAGGTCAGCCTGGGCCAGAGTGAGACCCTAACTTGAAAAAAAAATTCACAAGATGTGATTATATTTTGACATATTAACAAACATTCTCTTTTTCTTTTTTTTTTTTTTTAAAGAAATTGTATTTATTTATATAGTTAGTTATTAGACAGAGAGAGAGGGAAAGAGAGGGAGAATGGGCATCTCAGGGCCTCTAGCCACTGCAAACAAACTCCAGATGCATGTGCCCCTTGTGAGTCTGACTTACGTGGGACCTGGAGAATCAAACTAGGGTCCTTAGGCTTCGCAGGCATAAACATTCTCTATTTGTCTCCTACAAAGCAGGCTAAGCAAATAATGTAACCATCTTTACAGAGTAAATTAAGGCTACAAGTTATACACAAGAACAGAACTGCTTGTGCATTAACTGTTCAGCTCCACTGTTATGCTCAAATGTTAGCTCTTAAACTTTTTTTTTTGAGGTAGGGTCTCACTCTGGCCCAGGCTGACCTGGAATTTACTATGTAGTCTCTGGCTGGCCTTGAACTTATGGTGATCCACCTACCTCTACCTCTGCCTCCTGAGTGCTGGGATTAAAGGTGTGTGCCACCATGCCCAGCCTTTAAACCATTTTTGGTTATACACAAGCAAAGGTTATTATATACTCAGTAATTAATAAATCTTCAGTAATTTAAAATATGGTAGCTTAAAGAAGCAGACTGAGGGCTAGAGAGATGGCTTAGCAGTTAAGATGTATGCCTGCGAAGCCTAAGGACCCTGATTCTCCAGGTCCCATGTAAGCCAGATGCACACGGTGGCGTCTGGAGTGGCTAGAGTCCCTGGCGCACCCATTCTCACACTTTCTCTCCATCTCTCAAATAAATAAATAAAAAATCTTTTTAAAAAAAAAGAAGCAGACTAAAGAATGGTCTTGGTAAGGCAGGTAAAAATTTTTAGAGGGGGGCTGGAGAAATGGCTTAGTGGTTAAGGCATTTGCCTGCAAAGCCAAAGGATCCCGGTTTGATTCTCCAGGACCCACATAAGCCAGATGTGTGAGGGGCACATGCATCTGGAGTTCGTTTGCAGTGGCTAGAGGCCCTGGCATGCCCATTCTCTCTGTGTCTGCCTCTCTTCTCTCTCTCTCTCTGCTTGCAAATAAATAAATAAAAAGTTAAAAAATATTTTTAAAAAATTCTTAGCGGAACTATGCTCATAGAAGCATCTATAATGTTTGTAAATACCCAGACTGAAATGAAAGGTTTAGATTAAAATATTTTGTGGGCCAGGCGTGGTGGCGCACGCCTTTAATCCCAGCACTTGGGAGACAGAGGTAGGAAGATTGCTGAGAGTTTGAGGCCACCCTTTGACTACATAGTGAATTCCAGATCAGCCTGGACTAGTGTGAGACCCTACCTTGAAAAACAAAAAAAAAAAAAAAAAAAAAAATAAATACATTATTTTGTGGGTGTCAGGGTGTCTTTTAACTTTCTTTTTCAACTGCATAATCAGGCAGAATGAGTCAGGTAAAGCTCATGTGCACATGAGTAAGAAAGGTTGTGTACTGAAATGGAAATTTTCAAGGGTAAACAGTTTTTATTTTTAAATTTTTTTTTTTTGTTTTTTTTTTTTTGTTTTTGGTAACTTGGCTCAGGCTGACCTGGGTAAACAGTTTTCCTATTTTTGGGATTAAAATATTTTACTTGAGAATTTTTAAAAATATTTTACTTGAGAGAGAGAGAGAAAAAAAAAAGTGGCAGATAGAGAGAATGGGCACACCAGGGCCTGTAGCCAATGCAAACAAACTCAAGATGTATGCACCACCTTTTGCACCTGGCTTTACATGGGTACTGGGGAATTGAACCATGTTCCTTAGGCTTCTCAGGCAAGTGCTTTACCCATTGAGCAATCTCTCCAACCCTGATTTTGGATTTTTTTTGAGGCAGGGTCTCATTCTAGCCCAAGTTGACCATCTAGAACTCACTCTGCAGCCCCAGTATGGCCTTGAATTGAGATCCTCCTACCTCAGCGTCCTGAGTGCTGGGGATTAAAAATGTGCACTACTAAGCTGGGCTTCTTCTCCTTCTTTTTTTTTTTTTTTTTTTTTTTTGGTGTTTCAAGGTAGAGTCTCACTCTAGCCCAGGATGACTTGGAATTCACTATGTAATCTCAGGGTGGCCTTGAACTCTCAGTGATCTTCCTACCTCTGTATCCCAAGTGCTCCACCATGCCCGGCATCTTCTTTTTATTAATCCTCCTGCCTCCACCTTACTAGGAGTACAGGCATGTGCCACCATGCCAAGCCCTCACACTTACTTTTGTGTAGTCTTCAGTTCTGTCTTTTTTTTTTTTTTTTTTTTTTGAGGTAGGGTCTCACTCTGGTCCAGGCTGACCTGGAATTCACTATCTAGTCTCAGGGTGCTGGGATTAAAACGCGTGTGCCACCACGCCCGGCTTCAGTTCTGGCTCTTGAACAGAGAGCCTTTCTCTTTACTCAATGACTACCCAGCAGCTGCTTGGCTTTTCAATGCTTTGTATAGCTCTCTCCCTGCAGAGTGGACCTGGGGCCTTTTGAGTGCTGGGGTTGCTCAGCACTGGGAAGCTGCTGGCTGTCTACCCCTGACCTCAGGTTCTTTCTCAGTTCTGCCACTACCCGTGGGGCGGCACCCTGGATGGCATCCTGGATGCTATGTAGGTCCCACTGAGTCCTCAGGAGGGCATCGTCCAGTGTGAAGAAGCCATCGCGTGTACGCCGCACTTGTCTGCAGACAGCAGTGGTCTTCAGCTCCAGGCCAATTTCATGCACCAACTTCCGCAGCTGCTGCTGTGTCTCATGCATACACTGCACCTCTGCCAAGAACACAACAGTGTATAAGGCTGTCAGAGACACGGCCTCGCTTAGGCCAATCCCCTCCCTGTAATCTGTTCTTCTACTTACATATGTGCAATACCATACATGACTCTAATCCCAGGCCTCATTACACCCCATCACACCAGTCCAACTCCTGGGCAACCTACCTAGTAGGAATTCTGGAGGCTCAAAGTGTAGGCACCGGATGCCAGTGATGAGCATCGGGGACTTATTCATTGGCCGGAGCATGCCTCCCACGGCCATCTCGTAGGCCTCCTGGGACTGCAGGTCCATGTTGGAGTACCTGAGGAATAAGAGGGCCAATGTGTGATGCTGTGCCCAACATGAAAGTGCTTACCCTCACTCATTCTCCACAGTCCCTGGAGTCCCTGACTCCTCCAGCCACCTCTGAAGCTATCTCTTTTCCACTTCCCCTCTAGTCACTGAAGGCAACCTCTGATCATGCTCCTGGCTTCACTGGTCACACAGCTGAGGGTTCCTAAGCCTCTCCCTGCGCCTTGTACTCCAGTGACTCAGCCTGGACATCCTACAGGCACCTCCCTTCAACTCAACCCAACAGTTGTTAGTGCTACTTCCAACTCAGGGCCCTCCCCAAATAGGACGGATGGACACACATACATGGCCCTGAGTGCCCTCCAAGCCTCTTGTCTCCCTGTGTTCACATCAACCTGTTCACCCTGCTTCCTAAATCTGTTCCAACCACTCGTTCCCCACCCATTGCCCTTGCTGCATTCAGGCCTTGCTCAGTGTGCACTGAGCACCATCCTCATAGCCTGCCTCCAACTTTATCATCTGCCCTTTCTCCCTGAGTGCCCAGAAACAGAATCTCAGACCACTGCTGCTTCATATCAGGTCCCCTTGGCCCTGGTCAGCCTTACCCTGCTTCCTTCTACTCCTACTTCTGCCTTCCTCCTTTACACTTCTGAACACATCTGGTGGTTTCAGCCCTGGCACACCCTTTATAGGTGCACAGTACAGGGGTTGGCCTAATCCTCTTTCCAGCCCTGTGCCTCATTGATGTGGATCCTTGGTTTCCTATCTACTACATCACATGTATACTAGAAGCGCAATGGGAATCTTTCTTTCTTTCTTTTTTTTTTTTTTTTTTTTTTTTTTTTTTTGAGGTAGTATCCAGGCTGATCTGGAATTCACTATGTAGTCTCAGGGTGCCCTCCAACTCATGGTCACACTCCTGCCTCTGCCTCCCAAGTGCTAAGATTAAAGGCGTGCACCACCATTCCCGGCTCAATGGGATCTCTTGTTCCCCTCAGCTTGGCAAGGCCAGCCCACCCTGGGAGGAATGGGCAGTTTCACCTGGTTTAGGATTTTGTCAACGAGTGTGCCTGGGGCCCACAGAACTCCATGAGCACTTCCTGTTGTCCATACACCCCCCCCCAAAAAAAAAGCTCCACTTACATCACCAGTGCTTTCTGATGGGAGCCTTGGATCACAGCCAGGATCCTGTCCAGCTTCTCTCTGCTCACATGGTCTGGAAAAGCACAGTAGGGGTCAGTGTGCAGGTGCTCCCTGAGCATAGACCATAGAACACTAGCAAGCTCCTTGCCCCAAAGCAGCCCCATCCCTGGAATTGGCCAGAGGATCCATGTGAGAGATTTCATGTCAGGGTATGTGTTCACAGTCCTTCAGAAACACTTTTATTCTTTTTTTTTTTTTTTTTTTTTTTTTCGAGGTAGGGTCTCACTCTGGCCCAGGCTGACCTGGAATTAACTATGTAGTCTCAGGGTGGCCTTGAACTCACTCGCGGCGATCCTCCTACCTCTGCCTCCCGAGTGCTGGGATTAAAGGCGGGCACCACCACGCCTGGCTAACATTTTTATTCTTAATTAATTATTTATTTATTTGCAAGCAGAGAGAGATAGAAGAGAAGCAGACAGAGAGAGAATGGGCACACCAGGGCCTCTAGCCACTGCAAATAAACTCCAAATGCATGTGACCTTTGTGCATCCGGCTTATATGGGTCTTGGGGAATTGAACCAGGGTCCTTAGTCTTCACAGGCAAATGCTTTAACTGCTAAGCCATTTCCCCAGCCCCATTTTTTTTGCCCCCCCCCCCCAAGGTAGAGTCTGACTCTAGCTCAGGCTGACCTGGAATTCACTATGTTGTCTAGGCTGGCCTTGAACTCATAGTGATCCTACTTCTTATTTTTTTTTTTTTTTTTTTTGTGAGGTAGGGTTTCACTCTAGCTCAGGCTGACCTGGAATTAACTATGTAGTCTCAGGGTGGCCTCGAACTCTCGGCGATCCTCCTACCTCTGCCTCCCGAGTGCTGGGATTAAAGGCATGCGCCACCACGCCCGGCTGATCCTCCTACTTCTGCCTTGCAAGCACCGGAATTAAAGGTGTGCACTACCATGTTTGTTTTTTTTTTTTTTTTTTCAAGGTAGGGTCTCACTCTAGTTCAGACTGACCTGGAATTCACTCTGTAGTCTCAGGGTGGCCTTGAACTCTCAGCGATCCTCCTACCTCTGCCTCCCACCTCTGCCTCCCAAGTGCTGGGATTAAAGGCGTGCGCCACCACACCAGGCTCTTTTTTTTTTTTTTTAATTTAATTTATTTATTTGCAAGCAGAGAGAGAGAGAGAGAGAAAAAGAGAAGAGAAACAGAGAGAGAGAGAGAATGGACTCTCACCATATGTTGTCTTTTCTACTAGCCGCCCATCTTCACAGAAGTTGTCTGTGGCTTTACCCAGGAGGCCACGCACTGTGTAATCCTGTGAGGAAAGGGCAGGAAAGACTCAGACAGTGTCCCCATTCCAAGCCCTGGTGCTGAGGAGGTGCAAGGCTGATGCTGGAGTGGGACCTCAGGTCTCCCTCAGGGAACTCCAAAACTCACAACCTTGCCTGATGCTCTACTGCCCTGGGGCAGTTGTGTTTTTAGTTTTATTTTTTTGAGGTAGTGTCTTGCTCTATCCCAGGCTGGCCTGGAATTCACTATGTACATTCAGGGTGACCTTCAGCTCACAGTGATCCTCCTACCTCTGCCTCCCCGAGTGCCAGGATTAAAGATGTGTACTACCATACCTGCTTTATTTTATTTTATTTTTTATGAGAGAGAGAGAGAAAGAGGGATAGAGAGGAGGGAGAGAGAGCAGGGAGAGAGAATACGCACGCCAGGAACTCCAGCCACTGCAATCGGACTCCAGACGTGTGTGCCACCTTGTGTGTGTATGCAACCTTGCGCCTTTGTGTCACCTTGTGTGTCTGGCTTACATGGACCTGGAGAGTTGAACATGGGTCCTTAGGCTTCATAGCCAAGCACTTTAAATGCTAAGCCATCTCTCCAGCCCTGGACTGTTTATACTCAGCTATACTCTGTGACATGGGCTTGATGCCAGGGCTAGTCTTACAGTGCTATCTCACCATCCACCTGCAAAGGGTGCTGATGGCCACACTGAGGTCACCCAATCAAACCTGACAAGTGTCTTTCCACATATGCCCTGTGGGCTTCTCTCTAGCCTCTTCAGAAGGGACTGGGTCTCATCAAGGTCCATGTAAAGGCCTCCTGCCTCAATGCTCACAGGACCTCATCTTCTTGAACTCTGTGCAGCCAACTGCCTCTTCTACCCTCAAGTGGTAACAGTGACCAGTGACATTCACTGAGCATGTGCTATATGTCAGAAACTGTGTGTTGCAGTCAGGTTCGCATTGCTGGCAGAAATCACCCGACTAAGAGCAGCTTGTGGGAAAAAAAGAGGTTTATTTTGGCTTACAGGCTCGAGGGGAAAGCTCCATGATGGCAGGAAAAACGATGGCATGAGCAGAGGGTGGACATCACTCACTGGTCAACATAAGGTGGACAACAGCAACAGGAGAGTATGCCAAACACTGGCAAGGGGAAGCTGGCTATAATACCCATAAGCCCGCCCCCAACAATACTCTGCCTCCAGGAGGTGTTAATTCCCAAGTTGCCATCAGCTGGGAACCTAGCATTCAGAACACTTGAAGTTTATGGGAGACACCTGAATCAAACCACCACACTGTGCTAACACTTTTAGTCTTCAACTTAATCCTCAAAGTAATGGTATAGGGGGACTACTACCTTCATTCTCATTGTAGACATGAGGAAACTGAGGCACACAATTGTTAAATGATCCACCCAGGGACAAGTAACTTGCAGAAAGAGAGAAGCTGGGTGTTTTGTTTGTTAGAGGTACCATCTCGCTCTAGCCCAGGCTGACCTGGAATTCACTGTACAGTCTCAGGGCGGCCTTGAACTCAGGTGATCTTCCTACCTCTGTCTCCGGAGTGCTGGGGCTACAGGCATGTGCCACCATGCCTAGCCCAAGAAGCTAAGTTTTTGTGGTGCAGAGGATGGAACTGAGAGCCTCTTGAGTACTATGCAAGAAAGCCACCACACCTACATTCCAGCCCTGAAGTGGTTTATTATTAGTTTTTTTTTTCTTTTGAGGTAGGGTCTTGCTTTAGCCCAGGCTGACCTGGCACTCACTCTGTAGTCCCAGGCTGGCCTCAAACTCATGGCACTCCTCCTACCTCCCAAGTACTAAGATTAAAGGTATGTGGTACCATGCCTGGCTTTATTTATTAGTATTTTAAAAAAATTTTTCGCCAGGCGTGGTGGTGCACGCCTTTAATCCCAGCACTCAGGAGGCAGAGATAGGAGGATCGCCGTGAGTTCGAGGCCACCCTGAGAATATAGAGTGAACTCCAGGTCAGCCTGAACTAGAGTGAGACCCTACCTCAAAAAACCATCAAAAAAAAAAAAAAAAAAAAAAAAAAAAGTTTTGGCCAGGTGTGGTGGCACATTCCTTTAATCCCAGCACTCGGAAGGCAGAGGTAGAAGGATCACCATGACTTTGAGGCCACCCTGAGACTACATAGTGAATTCCAGGTCATCCTGGGTTGGAGTGAGACTCTACCTAAAAAAAAAAAAAAAAAAGTTTTGTTTTTTTTGAGATAGGGCCTCATTGTAGCTCAGGCTGACCTGGAATTCACTCTGTAGTTTCAGGGTGGCCTTGAACTCATGGCAACTCTCCTACCTCTGTCTCCTGAGTGCTGGGATTAAAGATATGTGCCACCATACATGATTAGTATTTTTTTTTAATTTTTAAATTATATTTATTGAGGGAAGTACAGAGCCAAGGAAAGTCACCCATGTGGCTAGATATTTCACATGGAGTGCCTGGAAAAAAAAAAAAAGGAAAGCTGGGCGTGGTGGCGCACACCTTTAATCCCAGCACTCAGGAGGCCATGAGTTCGAGGCCACCCTGAGACTACATAGTGAATTCCAGGTCAGCCTGAGACAGAGTGACACCCTACCTCGAAAAACCAAAAAAACAAAAAGAAAGAAAAAGAAAAAAGGAAGTACAAGGAGCTCTTTCTTGCCATGTGGGGAGCTAGAGTGGGTAAAAGAGCCCATGTAGAGAGTAAGAGCTAGGCGGCCCTCCCAGCTAGGCCTGCTGAGTCAGCCAAGGCCAGCTGAGGGAAAAACTCACCCACAGCTCGAAGTTCCCAAGTCCTCAGAGACTAGTATTTTTATTTATGAGAAAGTGTATGGGCACTCCAGGGCATCTTGCTGCTGCAACCAAACTCCAGATACAGGCGCCACTTTGTGCACCTGGCTTTAAGTGGGTGCTGGGGGAATCAAACCTGAGCCAATAGGCTTTGCAAGCAAGAACCTTTAACTGCTGAGCCATCTCCCCAGCTCTGAACTTTTTGTTGTTTGGTTTCTGTGGTAGGGCCTCACTGTAGCCTAGGCTGACTTAGAACTCTCTATAGCCCCAGGCTGCCCTCAAATTTATGGTGATCCTCCTACATCTTCCTCCAGAGTGCTGGGATTAAAGGCATGCACCACTACGCCCAGTATGGAACTTGGGTTTGTTTGTTTGTTTTTCAAGGTAGAGTCTCCCTCTAGCACAGTCTGACCTGGAATTCACTATGTAGACTCAGAGTGGCCTCAAACTCACTCAAGGCAATCTTCCTACCTCTAGAGTGCTGGGATTAAAGGTGTGCACCACCATGCCCAGCTTTTTGTTTTGTTTTGTTTCTCTCTCTCTTCCCTCTTTTCTTTTGGTGGTTTTTGAACTTGTGTTTTCTTTTAATATTTTATTTATTTGAGAAATAGGCAGGGAGAGAGAGAGAAAATGGTGCACCAGGGCCTCCAGCCACTGCAAACTCCAGATGCACTAAGGCAGCTCCACTCCACCACCCTCAGCCACTATGAACTCCAGATTTATGTGCCCCCTTGTGCATCCAGCTCATGTGGGTCCTGAGGAATCAAACCTGGGTCCTTTGGCTTTGTAGGCAAGTGCCTTAACCAGTTAACCATCTCACCTGCCCTGAACTTGTGTTTTTAATTAGAACTACGTGGGCCCACTCAGAATCTGGGCTTTTCAGCACTGAAGATATGGCCCCCTACTGGGGCACAGGCTTCCTGGTACCACGGACTGGACAATTGACATCCACATTTTCAGTCTTGGAAAGACAAAGGGTTAGAATTGGAGTGTGGGAGAGATCAGAGCTCAAATTGCAACTCAAGAAAGCCTTAGAGACTGTGACCCTGGCCATGCATCCCCTCTCTGAGCCTCAGTCTACTCATATGTACAAAAGGGTAATGAGAATGGAGATGGTAGCACATGCTTTTAATCCCAGAAGGCACAGGTAGGAGGACTGCCATGAGTCTGAGGCCACCCTGAGACTACATAGTGAATTCCAGGTCAGCCTGAGACAGAGTGACACCCTACCTTGAAAAACAAAACAAAACAAAAAGGAGAAGTGGGGGGCCTGGAGAGATGGCTTAGTGTTTAAGCGCTTGCCTGCAAAGCCCAAGGACCCTAGTTTGAGGCTCGATTCCCTAGGTCCCACGTAAGCCAGATGCACAAGGTGGCGCATGAATCTGGAGTCCGTTTGCAGTGGCTGGAGGTCCTGGCATGCCCATTCTCTATCATTCTGCCTCTTTCTGTCACTCTCAAATAAATAATAAACCAAAAAGGGGGGGAGTGGGGAAGCTTCCCCAAAGAAATTAATTAATGGACGATGTTCACAGAGTAGCCAGTATGGGATGACAAAAAATGCCTGCTGCTGGCCTGTGTGTTCTTTGTGGAATCATCAGCATTAGAATCCTGTTAGTGAACCCACTAGTAAAGAACCAAAGGATAAGCAGGTTGTCCCCAGAATCCTGTACCTTTGTAAGGTGAGCATCGTACATGTCAGTGAGGAGTCTGCGTCCATGTCCCACGCCGAGCACTGAAAGGGAGTCAGCCTCACCTTACCCTTGGAGTCCCTTTCCCATTCCCTGGACAACTACCCCTCATAATCCCTCATCAGAATACTTCCTCTTCTGAGGCTGTTGAAGCCAGTATGGGAAAGGAGAAATCCATAGGGATCAAGGAAGCCCTGTAAACAGGAAGATTTCTAGGCCTCACCCATGTGTACTGAATCTGAATCATTCCCATCCTAGCAAACTGGCAAGGGTATGGATATAGTCACAAGCAAGAAATCGCTGACTCAGGGCAAGATGGAAGGAGGCAATGCAGAGAAAGTAGACACAAAGGATCCAACAAATGATGGCCAGTGGGGCGACTTCCTGTCTGTTTCCTGGTCTGTCTGTCCCTTTGACTGAAGGAGAGAATAAGCCTCCATTTACTGTTAGAGAAGGGCACAGAGAAGTGGCATGAGATCATGTCTGCCTGCCCACACCCTAGGAAGCAACATAAGGGGACCAAGACTGTTGAGAATGGACAATGAAGCCACCACATGACCCCGGGACACAGACGGCTCATGTAGGGCCTTGTGTGTCCGGCCAGCTCTGGCAAGACCCAGATTTTGGCCAGAGGAAACAGAGTCATACACTAGCTGCCTCAAATGTGATGGTGGTATTCCCTAAGGATCAAGGCACTCACTGGCCCTGCAGACCAGGCCGGGTCACCTAGACTCCTAAAGTCTTACTCTCTTCACAGAGTATCTCCCCTAGAGGATATGGTGGTGAATGTTCACAAAGTGCCTTGAACCACATGTTCCCTGCAGGAGTTACCTGATGATAGAAGTAGGTGATTACTATCCTGTGACCCCCTTCCTTCCCACTGATAATCCCCTCAGGGATCCCAGGAGGTGGGCAAAGGTAAGATGTGGCTGTCAGATAAGAAGTGGTCTGGGCTCCTGTATATCCTTAATCCTTCCCAAGCCTACAGCACTGCATTTCTAAGCTGTCTATATCACCTACCAAGCACTCCAGAAGCCTGGACATCCAGACGGTGTCCCACGCCAATCTTCAGGCTGGTGAATGCTGGTCCACGGACTAGAAAGAAAGAAAAAGACCACTTTTTCAACTAATCCAGCCTCAAGGATAACTTTGGGCATAATGACCTCATTCCTATAGGCTAGAACCTCAGAGCCAGACATGGTGGCACACACCTTTAATCCCAACAGAGGTAGTAGAGTCTGAGGCCACCCTGAGAGTACACAGTGAATTCCAAGTCAACCTGGGCTAGAGCAAGACCCTACTTTGGAAAACAAACAAATAAAAAAAAGAAAAGAAACAAAGAAAAAACAAAAATAGAAGCTCAGGAACCCAAACTAGGATCAGGCCAAATTCTTGGCCTTCCCAACCATGTTAGCCGGGAGCCCAGAACTATTTCTTCATATCTCTGGGCCCTGAGAAAGGGCAACCCAAGAGGCCTTTTAGTGTGCCTGTCACTATCTTCCCTGTCAGAGGAGTCAAGAGGACCAGACTGAGGACCAGCATCAAGGACTTCCTTGCCACACTCTTTTTAAAAAATATTTATTTATTTTTATTTATTTATTAGAGACAGAGAGGGGAAGAGAGAGAGGGAGATTGAGAATGGGCACACCAGGGCCTCTAGCCACTGCAAACAAACTTCAGATGCGTGCACCCCCTTGTGCATCTGGCTTACATGGGACCTGGAGAATCAAACCAGGGTCCTTAGGCTTTGTAGGCATGTGCCTTAACCACTAAGCCATCTCTCCAGTCCTTCCTTGCCACACTCTTGCTGACAGAGCTCCTAATGGAAGCCATTGTCCTAGGAAGAAAACAGAGACTGAGCATCCTAAGTGGGATCCGGCTCTGTCCAAGATCTACTAGGTGTGTCCAGACACAATTGCTCAGAAAACTACGAAAAGAATTAATACAAACTGGGCACAGGACCACACTTGTAATTCCAACACTTGGGAAGTACAAGCAGGAGGCATGTAGCAAGTTTTCTAGGCCAGCTTAGACTAAACAGGGAGATCCTATCTCACAACTGCAAAACCAAAATAAATAATAAGACTGGATATAGGAATGAGACAGAATTAGCCACAGATGGTGGTTAGGAGCCTATTTATTCTGGCTTATATCATCACCCTATATCAACTCAGCTCAGATTGTTCATTTTGAAATGGACCTATCTCATAGCACTGTGCTAAAGACTCACTGACATCACAATTGGAAAAGGGGTAACACAGTGTTTAGCACACAGCAGGTACTCCATATGTTATAGTTGTCATTATTATTTTGTGTTTTTTTCTTTTCTTTGATGTGTATGCACCTTGTGTGCAGATTTAATCCAAGTACTCATTAGGCTGAAATAGGATTGAAGTGAGTTTGAGGCCAGCTTGGGGCTACAGACAGAAGTTCAGGTTAGTTTAGACTAAAGTGAAACTCTACCTTAAACACACACACACACACACACACACACAAAAAAAAAACAGGCATGGTGGCATGTGATTTTAATCCCAACACTTGGGAGGTAGAGGTAGTAGGAAAATAGCTGCGAGTTCCAGGCCAGCATGAGATTACATAGTGAATTCCAGGTCACCTTGGGCTAGAGCTACACCCTACCTAAAAAACAAAACAAACAAATAAAAAATTGGGGCTGGAGAGATGGTTTAGCAGTTAAGGCAGTTGTGTGCAAAGCCTAACAATCCAGGTTCAATTCCCCAGTACCCATGTAAAGCCAGATGCACAAAGTAGTGCATGTGTTTGGAGTTCATTTGCAGTGGCAGAAGGCCCTGGCATGCCTGTTTTCTCTCTTTCCATCTTCCTCTCTCCTTGCAAATTAGTAAACGGAGCTGACCAAAAAACAGCAGCTCTGGGTTCAGTGAGAGACTCTGTCTCAGGAAACATGCAGATGAGGAAAAGAAGAATGCCTGACAGTCTCCTCTGGCCTCTGCATGTGCACCTGCATGGGCCACACCCATCTGCATATACTACATACACATATAGGTATGGAAAAAAAAGCAAACAAAACAAAATATTCCCCAAGGGCTAGGCATGGAGGTACACTTGTGATCTCAATATTAGTGAGTTCAACCCCAGAACCCAGGTTAAAAAATAAATAAATAGGGCTGGGCAGGGTATCACACACCTTTAATCCCAGCACTTGGGAGGCAGAGGTAGGAGGATAGCCATGAGTTCAAGGCCACCCTGAGACTACATAGTGAATTCCAGGTCAGCCTGAGCTAGAGTGAGACCCTACCTCAAAAAACAAAACAAACAAACAAACAAACAAAAAAAAATAAATAAATAAATAAATAGGGCTGGAGAGATGGCTTAGTAGTTAAGGTGCTTGCCTGCAATGCCAAAGGTCCTAGGTTTGATTCCCCAGGACCCACGTAAGCCAGATGCACAAGATGGCGCATGTATCTGGAGTTCATTTGCATTGGCTGGAGGCCCTGGTACACCCATTCTCTCTCTCTCTCCTTTCTTTCTCTGTCTGTCGCTCTCAAACAAATAAATAAAAATAAAAATTTTTAAAAATTTAAAATGATAAATAAAACAGACTGGGTGTGATCTTCCAAGCCTTTAGTCTCAGCCACGTGGGAGTATTATTGTGAGCTTGAGGCTACAGAGTGAATTCAGGTCAACCTGGGCTACAGTGAGACCCTGCCTCAAAACATACAAACAAAAAACCAGGCATGGTGGCAAGTGTTTGTAATCCCAATGAAAGACAGAAACAGGAAAATTACCTGGGGCTCACTGGCTAACCAGTCTAGCCTGCTTAGCAAGTTTCAGGCCAGGGAGAGACTTTGTCTCAAAAAAGATGGGCATACTTGAGAAAGCATGCATAAGGGTGACACAGCCTGCAAGGCTTCAAGTGTTTAAAATATGCCCTTTTCTAGGAGAAGTTTGCCATCCCTGGTCTAGTACTTTTTCCCAAGTGGCTTCCTGCACCAGGACTTCCTGTGAAGTGACACCCAGGATGCTGCTTGAATATGCCTTACCCAGCCTGTGAGTGGTAAGGGTGGGCACACTGGTGGCTGTGAGAGTCAACTCCTTTTCACTGCCTTCCACAGGGCCAAGCAGGAAACGAACACGCTGTTCAGGGGCAGGAGGCTTTCCAGCATTGAGACCTAAATGCACACAGATAAGAATATATTGTTAACAGTATCTCAACAGCTGAATAGAAGGAGCAGTTAAAGGGACTTACTTGCAAAGCCTGCCAGCCAGGACTTGATGTCTCATGCCATATAAAGCCAAACACAAAGTGGCAAATATGTCTGGAGTTTGTTTACACCAGCAAGAGGACCTGGTTGCTCACACAGTCTCTCAGATAATAATCCCAGCACTTGGGAAGCAGAGGTAGGAGGATCACTGTGAGTTTACAAGTGCCTTAACTGCTAAGCCATTTCTCCAGCCCCTAAAATTTTTTTTTGTTGTTGTTTTGTTTTTCGAGGTAAGGTCTCACTTTGGTCCAGGCTGACCTGGAATTAACTATGTAGTCTCAGGGTGGCCTCGAACTCTTGGCGATCCTCTTACCTCTGCCTCCCGAGTGCTGGGATTAAAGGCGTGCGCCACCACGCCCGGCACCCTAAAATTTTTTTAAGAAAAGAAATACTTGAGGTTAAGGCTCCTGCCAGCAAAGCCAAAAAGACCCAGGTTTGATTCCCCAAGATCCACGTAAGCCAAATGAACAAAGGGGTGCATGCAAAGATTTTTGGAATAAGAAATAAAGAAATAAAATAAAATATTTTAGGCTGGAGTGATGGTTTCGTGGTTAAGGCTCCTGCCAGCAAAGCCAAAAAGACCCAGGTTTGATTCCCCAAGACCCACGTAAGCCAAATGAACAAAGGGGTGCATGCATCAAGAGTCTGTCTGCAGCAGCTGGAGGCCCTGGAATACCCATTCTCTCTCCCTCTCTGCTGGTGTGTGTGTCTCTCAAACAAAGAAATAAAATAAAATATTTTAGGCTGCAGAGATGGCTTAGCGGTTAAGGCACTTTCCTGTGAAGCCTAAGGACCCAGGTTTGATTCCCCAGCACCCACATAAGCCAGATGCACAAGATGATGTATGCATCCGAAGTTTGTTTACAATAGCTATAGGCTCTGGAGCCCCTATTCTCTCTATATATCTGCTTCTTCCTTTCTCTGTCTCTCTCTTAAATAAATAAATAAATAATAAACTATATATTTGAGTTTTGTGAGGTAGAGTCACACTCTAGCCCAGGCTGACCTGGAATTCACTATGTAGTCTCAGAGTGGCCTTGAACTCACAGAGATCCTCCTACCTCTGCCTCCTGAGTGCTGGATTAAAGGCGTGCACCACCACACCCAGCTAAACAAAATTTTTCTGTCTGTTTTTCTTTTTTTTTTTTTTGGTTTTTGCGAGGTAGGGTCTCACTCTGGTCCAGGCTGACCTGGAATTAACTATGTAGTCTCAGGGTGGCCTCGAACTCTCAGCGATCCTCCTACCTCTGCCTCCCGAGTGCTGGGATTAAAGGCGTGCGCCACCACGCCCAGCTTGTCTGTCTGTTTTTCAAAGTAGGGTCTTACTCTAGTCCAAGCTGACCTGAAATTATATGTGTGTGTGTGTATACTACATAGTGAAGTCTCAGGGTGGCCTCGAACTCCTGACGATCCACCTACCTAAGTCTCCCCAGTGCTGGGATGAAAGGCGTGCGCCACAAGGACGGGCTTCTGCCTCTTTATCTCTATAAATAAAAAAATAAAAATAACAACGTTCTGAGACGACGATACTAGTGCCAAAAATCAACCAGACTGTGTCAGTTTTTCTTACAGCAGTAAGTGAGGGTTATAAGAGAAATGAGGAAAGCTCTCTCCCCAGGCAAACGGGTCACGTGACTTTATTTTGCAGGAGGATCCCAAACAGCTATGGACCTCCTCCAGTAGGACCAGCAGGATCCTGAGTCTGGTTTGAAGCACTCACCTTTAAGCAGCTGCCGCTCTACAGTGTCCCGCAGGTGCAGCCACTTTAGCCCTGGCGGTTTGTACACCGCAAAGAGGCCCTGCAGACGTACCAACCCAGCGGACCCCATCCCGAGGCCGGGGCTCAAGGCATCGCAAAGCAGGGATGCAAACGGAAGTGTCGTGCGGTCCTACCTCATCATAGCGCGGTCCGCTTCCCCAGCAGGAAGTGGTTCCTTTCTTATTAGCCTCCGTAGGAAACGTGACGCAGGAAAGGAAATAAGGTCCGCTGTTGAACCGGGTGTTGAAATCTGAATCTTTGTTAAATATTTATTATTATAATTATTCATTCATTCATTCATTCATTCATTCGTTTGTTTGTTTGTTTATTTGAATGAGCGCTCCAGGCCCGCCAGCTGCTACAAACGAACTCCAAATGCAAGCTTCACTTTGTGCAGCTGGCTTATGTGGTTACTGGGGAATTGAACCTCAGTCCTTTGGGTTTGCAGGCAAGCTCCTTAACCGCTGAGCCATCTCTCTTTAAGGTAGGGCTGACCTGGGACTATGTAATTCAAAGCTGGCTTTGAACTCATCCTGATTCTTCTATATCAACCGAATAGGAGATTAAAGGCATGAATCCCCACGGTTGTCGCGTTTATTTTTTCCATATAGGGTCTCACTCTAGGTCAAGCTGACCTGAATTCGCTATGCAGTCTCAGGGTTACCTCGAACTCACAGTGATCTTCCTACTTCTGCCTCCCGAGTGCTGGGATTAAAGGCGTGAGCCACCACACCCGGCTTTTTAAAAACTCTATTATAGACCATTTCCATAAGTGTAGGCAATAAATAATAATTCCGTCCATTGACTCCCTTCGTTCCAAATAGTCGTTCTTTTGTGATGGAAAATTGGGCCTTTACATGGCCTAGGATGGCCTCGAACTCGCTATGGCTTTTTCTTTTTTTTTCTTTCTTTATTTTTTTTTTAATTATTTTTGGTTTTTCGAGGTAGGGTCTCACGCTGGTCCAGGTTGACCTGAAATTCCCTATGTAGTCTCAGGGTGGCCTCGAACTCATGGTGATCCTCCTACCTCTGCCTGCAACGTGCTGGGATTAAAGGCGTGCGCTACCACGCCCGACTGCTATGCCTTTTCAATTCCTTGATCCTAATGCCTCCACCTCCATCAGGCCTGCGGGTTGTCAGATCTCCGAGGAAGTCAAGTGGTGGACAGCTCACGTGCATTTAGCGTAGGCTTCGTTGCTCGGCGGCGTTTCTCCTCAAAAACCACAGACAACACGGTCGCGATGCAGGTTTTTTTTGTTGTTTTGTTTTTCGAGGTAGGATCTCACTCTAGCCCAGGTTGACCTGAAAGTCACTGTGTAGTCTCAGGGTGGCCTCGAACTCATGGCGATCCTCCTACCTCTGCCTCCCGAGTGCTGGGATTAAAGACGTGCACCACTAGGCCGGTTTCTATGTAGTTTTTTGACTCCTCCGGCGCTCCATCCAGAGGACCTTGACACGCCGACCAGGCCCCGCCCCTCTGACCGCCCACATCCGCTGCCATGGCGACACTGCTGCGCCGGGCCCTCCGCCCCCTTCGCTGGTCAGCCGGCGGTCCCCGGCCTGCCACTGGTAAGTAGCATGGTGTCCCGGAGCGGAGACGGGAGAAGCCAGCGGTCGCCTGGCCTCCCTCACCTCGGCTCTTTGCCTCTCCCGCAGATGTGCCCCTCAGGACCCGGAGCCATGGTGCCCGCCGGCTGTACCCAGACCACATCCCCACCTCCCCGCTGCAGAAGGCTCTTCTGGCCGCGGGCTCGGCGGGGATGGCACTCTACAACCCCTATCGCCACGGTAAGGCTGGGCTCCGCGTTTGCGTCCGGCCACTGAGCCTTAACCTTGGACAGGTCACGACCTCTGACAAAGCTTCCGTTTCCTGGGGACGACCGGAGAGTAGATCCTCCGCACACCTGGGCTACACCTTACGAGGCTTGCTTCCCGCCAGAATCACTGAATGGGCTGGACAACTGGAGAGGAGGAGGAAAGAGAAATGAAGTCTGCATGTTAGCCAATATTAATTCTCACTCAGCCATACCGAGAATTTCTGAACTAAATGACTTATAAGTACCCCGTAACATTATAACTTTCCCGCTAGGAATTGACTGCTCCGTTCTAATATTTCTGCAGGATTTTTATTTGTTTATTTGAGAGGGAGAGAATGTGTGTATGGGCGTGCCAGGGCCTCTTGACACTACAAAAGAACTCAGGTGCTTGCACCACTTTGTGCATTTGGCTTTTATGTGGGTACTGGGGAATGGAACGAGGGCAGGCAGGTTTTACAAGCAAAAAAGCCTTTAATTGCTGGGTGTGGTGACGCACGCCTTTAATCCCAGCACTCAGGAGGCAGAGGTCGGAGGATCGTTGTAAATTTGAGGCCCCCCTGAAAATACAGAATGAATTCCAGGTCAGTCTGTACTACAGTGAGACCCTGCCTCGAAAAACAAAACAACAACAACAAAAAGTATTTATTTGCGAGCAGAGAGAGAAAGACAGGGAGAGAAAGGGTGTGCCAAGGCTTCTAGCCACTGCAAACAAACTCCAGATGCATGTGCCACTTTGTGTATTTGGCGTTACATGGGTACTGGGGAATCAAACCCAGGTCATTAGGGTTTGCAGGTGAGTGCTTTAACAGCTGAACCATCTCTGCAGCCCCATGGCCTTAAAATCTTTATGTAACCAAGGCCAACCTTAAACATCCGATCTTCCCACTTCCGCCTCCCAAGTGCTGAGATTAGAGATGTACACTACCTTGTCTGGTTCATGCAGTACTAGGAATGGGATCCAGGGCCTTATGTATGCTAGGCAAGGACTGTACCAACTGAGCTAGATCCCCAGCACCGTTTTTTAAAAACTTATTATATATAAGCTGGGCGTGGTGGCTCACGCCTTTAATCCCAGCACTTGGGAGGCAGAGGTAGGAGGATCACCATGAGTTCGAGGCCACCCTGAGACTACATAGCTAATTCCAGGTCAGCCTGGACCACAGTGAGACCCTACCTTGAAAAACCAAAAAAAAAAAACAAAACAAAAAAAAAACTTATTATATATGTATGTGTGTATGGGCACACCACTGCCTCTTGCCACTGTAAATAGAATGCATTAGACATATGTGCACCCTCTCCCTTTTTTTTTTTTCCCGAGATACGGTCTTACTCTAGCTCCGGCTGACCTGGAATTCACTATGTAGTCTCAGGGTGGCCTGGAATTCATGGTGATCCTCCTACCTCTGCCTCCCGAGTGCTGGGATTAAAGGCAAATACCATCACGCCCAACTACATGTCACTTTTTGAGTGCATCTTTATATGGGTGGCTAGGGAATTGAACCCAGGATGGCAGGCTTTATAAGCAAGTACCTTTAACTGCTGAGCCATCCTCTTTAACTCCCTACAGCCCAGCACAATTTGATCCCCAAACCAATACTAATCAATGGAAACATGATATTCTATTTCAATAGTGGGATATAAAAGCAATTTATAAACCCTATTTACCAAAGCCACTCCACTTCAGTAGATTAGTAATATCAACAATGGTAGTGGCTTGGGCTGGAGAGATGGCTCAGCAGTTAACTTGAGTTTGATTCTCCAGTACCCACATAGAGCCAGATACACAAGGGGGTGCATGCATTTGGAGTCCATTTGCAGCAGCTGGAGAGCCTGGCACACCCATTCTCTCTGTCTTCTCTCTTTCTCTGCTTACAAATACTTTTAAAAATTAAAAAGAAGAATGAAGCCAGGCATAGTGGCACACACTTTTAATATCAGCACTTGGGAAGCAGAGGTAGGAGGATCCCTATGAGTTCAAGGCTACCCTGAGACTACATAGCAAATTCCAGGTCAGCCTGAGCTAGAGTGAGACCCTATCTTGAAAAACAAAAAGAAAAAGAATGATAGAACCTGGTGTGATGGTGCATGCCTTTAATCCCAGCACTCAGGAGTCAGAGGGAGGATTGCTGTAAGTTCGAGGCCAGCCTGAGACTACATAGTGAATTCCAGGTCAGCCTGGGGTAGAGCAAGATTCTACCTCAAAACAAACAACAACAACAACAACAACAAAAAATGGTTGGAGAGGGCTGGAGATGGCTTAGTAGTTAAGGTGTTTGCCTGTGAAGCCTTAGGACCCAGATTTGATTCCCAGTACCCACGTAAACGCACAAGGCAGCACATGTGTCTGGAATTCATTTGCAGTGGCTAGAGGCCCTGGCATGCCCATTCTCTATCTGCTCCCCCCCCCTTCTCTTTCTCTCTCTTTCACTCAAATAAATAAAAGGGGGCTGGAGAGATGGCTTAGTGGTTAAGGTGCTTGCCTGCAAAGCCTAAGGACCCATGTTCGACTCTCCAGATCCCATGTAAGCCAGACACACAAAGGTGAGGCAAGTGCAAGGTCGCACATACCCACTAGGTGGTGCAAGCATCTGGAGTTCAGTTTCAGTGGCTGAGGCCCTGGTGTGCCCATTCTTTCTCTCTCTCTCTCTCTCTCTTGCTCTCATGCATTAAAAAAAAAAAAAACAAAAAGGCCAGGGTTGGAGAGATGGCTTAGTGATTAAGGCGCCTGCCTGCCAAGGCTAGGAACACTGGTTTGATTCTCCAGGTCCCAACATGTAGCCAGATGTAAAGTGATGCAAGGGTGCAATGCCACACTTGCCCACAAGGGGGTACACATGTCTGGAATTCGTTCACAGCAGCTGTGAATGGTGCGCCCATTCTCTATCTGCCTCTCTCTCTCAAAAAAAAAAAAAAAAAAAAAGCCAGCCATGGTGGCGCACGCCTTTAATCCCAGCACTTGGGAGGCAGAGGTAGGAGGATCGCCATGAGTTCGAGGCCACCCTGAGACTACATAGTGAATTCCAGGTCAGCCTGAGACAGACTGACACCCTACCTCGGAAAAAAAAAAGGGCTTAATCCAAGTCAGGTAATACAGACCTAAGATTCCCCATCTCTGCCCACTTCTGTCATTTTAGACATGGTTGCAGTCCTAGGGGAGACTACAGGACACTGTACCTTGAAGGCCCTCAGGGACCAGATGAGAAAGGATCCAGAAGGTGCCCAGATCCTACAGTAAGTTCCAACTCTGCCTAGAGGTTTGGGAGCATTCCCTAGGGGTCCTGATCTCTATATAGAGTCACATATTGTCAGTCTTCTGCCTCCAAGGGGCTCTTTAGAGTGGTGGGGCTTATAGGACAGATTTTGCTCAACTCTGGGAGTACACATACATGTATGCATGATGATGAACTCTGGGTTGTGCAATGGGCAGCTTAGCTCAGTGCTAGCCATAGGACCTGGCCTTCATTAAGCTCCCATTATGTGCTAGTTGTATCCCTCTTCACATGCTGGCTGCACCCATGCCCTGTCTCTTACTCTTTGAGAGTACCCTGATCACATCTGAAGGCTCCCTCCCTAACAAGATGGTGCCCCTGGGAGGTAGCAACCAGTTCCTTGGTTTGGGATGGTCTCCTCAGACCTTGATATTGGCTTGGCCAATAATAGCTCCATTGCTGCTCTGTGTCCGTACTCCCACCCAAAGCTGCCTCCAGATGGGCCTTTCACGAGCCTTTGTTGACACCCTTCCAGTATTCAAATCCTACATTCTGCCTGTCAGGGAGCGTCCTCGGATCTCACTGTCTACCCTTGACCTGGGTAAGCTCCAGAACTTGCCTGAAGGCTCCCTTGGCCGCGAATATCTCCAATTCCTCGATGTGAATGTGAGTTTCTGGCTTCTGTGCATCTGGCAGTCACCCTGGGAATGGGAACAGAATGATAACCTGAGGCAGGAGGATGCCTGAGCTGCTGCCATGGGCAGAAGTGCTTTTTAGGCTTGTGTCCAGGTTATGCCATTTTCTATGGGATAGGCAAGTGGGCTGGGAACATTACTGCGAATGATCGCACTGCGTGGTGGTTCTTACCATCCAGCTGCAGGCCAGACGTCAGGTTCATCCATGATCTCTGAATCCTCCCACCAACCCTGTCAGGTGTGTGCTGATGTCATCCTCTTGCAACACATGAGGAAACAGAATCAGCAGTGAAACAGCTTGCTAATGTCGTTCAGCCAGCATTCAGCTCCAGTTGTGATCTGGACTACTGTGCTGTGATGCCCTGTACCAAAGAACCTTGCTCTCCTAGGGTGTGGCAATCCAGCCTCAGGCAGGGAAGATGGTGGAAAGAGGGTTCTCAAATACTGAAGAACTCATTTATTCAGCATGTGCCATGTGCTCTCCAATGTTTGATGAGCTTGAGTATAGCAGGCAATGTCCCTGTCCTTGGGCAGCTTGTATTCTAGTTGGAAAGGAGATTAGAAAATGGTAAGAAAAGCCCGGCATGGTGGCACACGTCTTTAATCCCAGCACTCAGGAGGCAGAGGTAGGAGGATCACTGTGAGTTTGAGGCCACCCTGAGACTACATACTGAATTTCAGGTCAGCCTGAGCTACAGTGACAACCTATCTTCATAAACCAAAAAATATATTTAAAAAAAGGTAGTAAGAAAAAATAATCATACAAGCTGGGCATGGTGGCGCACGCCTTTAATCCCAGCACTTGGGAGGCAGAAATAGCAGGATCACCATGAGTTTGAGGCCACCCTGAGAATGCAGAGTGAATTCTAGGTCAGCCTGGGCTAGAGTGAGACCCTACATCAAAAAAAAAAAAAAAAGAAAGAAAGAAAGGAAGGAAGGAAGGAAGGAAGGAAGGAAGGAAGGAAGGAAGGAAGGAAGGAAGGAAGGAAGGGAGAGAAAATGCAAGGACTGAGGTGGCCACAGCTCCTATGCAAGCATGAAGTTCTGAGTTTGGTTCCCAAGACATATATACAAAGACAAATGTGGGGGGCTAGAGAGGTGGCTTAGTGGTTAAGCACTTGCCTGTGAAGCCTAATGACCCCAGTTCAAGGCTCGATTCCCCAGTACCCACATAAGCCAGATGTACATGGTGGCTTATGCATCTAGAGTTCATTTGCAGGGGCTAGAGGCCCTGGTGCGCCCATTCTCTCTCTCTTTCTGTGTCTCTCTCTCTTCCTCCCTCTCCCTCTTACTGTCTCAAATAAATAAATAAATAAGAGTAAAAACTTTAAAAATAAATAAGTCAGGCTTGGTGGTGCATGCCTTTAATCCCAGCACTCGGGAAGCAGTGGTAGGAGGATCACCATGAGTTCGAGGCTACCCTGAGACAACATAGTGAATTCCAGGTCAGCCTAGACTAGAGTGAAACCCTACCTCAAAAAAACAAAACAAACAAATAAATAAAAGTTAAAAATAAATAAAAAACAAATGTGGAGATGGAGAGATGGCTTAGTAATTAAGGCACTTGCCTGCAAAGCCTAAGGACCCATGTTCAACTCTCCAGGTCCCTCATAAGCCAGATGCACAAGGTGACACAAGCACAAGGTTACACATACATACAAGGGGTACACATGTCTGGAGTCCAATTGCAGTGGCTAAAGGCCCTGGCATGCCAATTCTCTCCTTTGCAATTTTATTTTATTTCAAGGGTGGCCTTGATCTCATGGTGATCCTCCTACCTTTGCCTCCCAAATGCTGGTATTAAAGGCATGTGCCAACCACACCACGCCCAGCTTCTCTCTCTCTCTCTCTCTCACTCCCAGTCCCGTTAAAAAAAAAAAAAAAAAAAAAAAGCCGGGCATGGTGGTGCATGTCTTTTATCCCAGCACTTGGGAGGCAGAGGTAGGAGGATCGCCTTGAGTTCGAGGCCACCCTGAGACTACATAGCGAATTCCAGGTCAGCCTGGGCTAGAGCAAGACCCTACCTTGGAAAAAAAAAAAAAAAAAGCCAGTCTGTTGGACTTACCTCACAAAAGAAAAAAAAAGGCTGGAGGGATAGTTTAGCGGTTGAGGCACTTGCCTGCGAAGCCAAAGGACCCAGGTTCCATTCCCTAGGACCCATGTAAGCCAGATACACAAGGTGGTGCATACATCTGGAGTTCGTTTGCAGTGGCTGGAAGCTCTGGTGCATCCATCCTTGTCCCCCCCCCCCCGCCTCTTTCTCTCAAATAGATAAATAAAAATAAAATGTAAAAAATAAATAGCTGGGGGCCTGGAGAGATGGCTTAGTGGTTAAACGCCAAAAATAAATAAATAAATAAATAAATAAATAAATAAATAAATAGCTGGGGCCTGGAGGACCCTGGTTCAAGGCTCCATTCCCCAGGACCCGCATAAGTCAGATGTACAAGGTGGCGCATGCATCTGGAGTTCGTTTGCAGTGGCTGGAGGCCATGGCGTGCCCATTCTCTCTCTCTCTATCTTCCTCTTTCTCTCTGTCTGTTGCTCTCAAATAAATAAAAAATAAAGAATAAAAAAATGCAAAGATACATATTTGTTTAAAAATAAAATAAAATAAACAGCCGGGTATGGTGGCACATGCATTTAATCCCAGCACTTGGGGGGCAGAGGTAGGAGGATTGCTGTGAGTTTGAGGCTACCCTGAGACTACATAGTGAATTCCAGGTCAGCCTGAGCTAGAGTAAGACCCTACCTCGAAAAAAAAAATGAATAAATAAATAAGCCAGGCGTGGTGGCGCACACCTTTAATCCCAGGACTCGGGAGGCAGAGGTAGGAGGATCTCTGTGAGTTCGAGGCCACCCTGAGACTACATAGTTAATTCCAGGTCAGCCTGGGCTACAGAGAGACCCTACCTTGAAACCCCCGCCCCAAAATTAATTATTTAATTAAAAATATTTGGGCTGGAGAGATGGCTTAGTGGTTAAGGTGCTTGCCTATGAAGCTGAAGAACCCAAGTTTGACATCCCACAACCCATGTAAGCCAGATGCACAAGGGGCACATACATCTGGAGTTGGTTTGCAGTGGCTGGAGGCCCTGGTTTGCCCATTCTATCTGCCTTCTCTCTTTCACTAGTTAATTAAATAAATAAATAAATAATATTTTAAAAAATTAAGGACAGTGGGCTGGAGAGATGGCTTAGGTGTTAAGGTGCCTGCCTCCTAAGCCTAAGATCGCCTGTTTGATTTTCCAGGTCCCATGTTTAACCAGATGCAAAGTGATACAAGGGGGTGCACACCTCTGGAGTTCATTCACAGTGGCTGAGAGGCTGCTGGCACGCCCGTTCTCTATCTGTCCCACCTCCTCCCCCCACCCCCATCTGTCTCTGACTCTCTCAACTCAAAAAAAAATTAAGGACAAAAAATTGGGGTCTGGAGAGATTGCTTAGTGGTTAAGGCTCTTGCCTGCAAAGCCAAAGGACCCAGGTTCAACTGGCAAGAACCACATAAGCCAGACACACAAGATGATGGATATGTATACAAGCTGGTGCGTGTGTTTGGACTTTGATTGCAGTGGCTAGATGCCCTGACGCCACTTCTTCTCTCACTCTCTCTGATAAAAAAAAAAAAAAAAAAAAAAATCAGGTAGAATATTTATTGAAGAGCCAGGCATGGTAGTGCATGCCTTTAATCCCAGCACCAGGGAGGCAGAGATAGGAGGATCACCCTGAGACTATATAGTGAATTCCAGGTCAGCCTGGGCTAGAGTGAGACCCTACCTCTATCTTGCCTCCACCCTGGATTACACACACCCCATTGGAGTCAAAAAGCCAGGAGTCAGTCAGGAAGGAAAAGGGTGACCAAAGGTCACTCTAGGACAGCTGGATGAGTCTTGGTTGAGAGCTGTCTTGTGCCTTCTAGGCGGTCTCACAGCATCCCTGGCCCCTATCCACCAAATGTTAGTAGAAGCTCACCTCCCCAGTGGTGACAACCACAAGTTCTTTAGACTTCCCAAAGGTCTCCTAATAAGCAGTTGAGAACTACTGTGCATTAGTAACCTATCCCTTACCCTCACCTGACACTCGGCCTGGCAGGGTAATCATCTGCCCTAATTTATGCCATCTCCCCGATTTCCACAGGATGTATGTTATTTCATCAGTGGGAACCCTGCTGTAGCAACCTGCCCTAAGTGCTGCCCAAGAGGGACAGCTTCTGTAGGTCCTCACAGCCTTCAGTCCTGTGTCTCTGCAGGGGAGGGGCTAGCAGAGAGGGGTATGCCAGGACCATGGTGAGTACTTTGCCCAGCAGCTGCTCTATTAGGGTGACATCCTGGAGATACAACATTTCTGGAGCAAGGAAATCAGTGTGAGAGGGAACACCTTTCCCTGATGGGATTTAGGCAAAGGTTCAAGGTGAGGCTACAGGAGCTGAGGCAGACATGGCTAGAAGCAGGTGTGGGCTCTGGAGTTAAGAGAAGCAGAGATAATATTCCATCTTTTTCCCTATTTTACACCCCTGGGCAAATGCTCACCTGAAGTATGTGGGCACAGCCTTTATCTCCAGAACATTTAAAAATGCCGATTGAAGCCGGGCGTGGTGGCGCACGCCTTTAATCCCAGCACTCGGGAGGCAGAGGTAGGAGGATCGCTGTGAGTTCAAGGCCACCCTGAGACTACATAGTGAATTCCAGGTCAGCCTGGGCCAGAGTGAAACCCTACCTCGAAAAACCAAAAAAATAATAATAATAAATAAATAAATAAATAAATAAATAAATAAATAAAAATAAAAATGCCGATTGATTGTAGATGTCAAGTCTACTGGCTTTGGAATCCAGACTTTGTTCCAAACTCTGACTCAGCAACTGTATTACCTCTGTTTTCTTGAGCAAGTTGGTTATCTTTCTTACCTATGCCTGATAGCATCTATTTTATATTCGCCATGGGAACAAAATATGGCACTGTTTAAAGGACATGAGATGCAACTGGCACAAAGCAGACTCTTCCTAAGAGTAGCTGCTGTTGCTGTGATCACTTCTGCTTCATAGGCAAGAGGAAATTCAGATGTGTTTGTGTGGATGTTTTGGTTGGCTGGATTTTTGAGGCAGGGTCTCACTCTGTCTAGCTCAGGCTAACCTTGAACTCATGGCAGTCTTCCTATCTTAGCTTCCCAAGTTGCTGGGATAGCATGCATGAGCCACCACCCCTGACTAGAAATGAAATCTTGAGGCCTGGCAGAGACACAGATTCATACCAAACATGTCACTGAGCCAGCAGCCCCAATACAGTGAGGACTTTCAGATCCCTCGGCCTCTGGACAAACTGGGTCATGCCTTGGGAACAAGCAGACCATGCTACCTCACTCACTATGTGCCTGTACTACTGAGGACTCAGGCAGAGGCAGGCTAGTGAGGACAGTTGCCCTCCCTGCCTAGGGTCATGGAAGTACGAATTCAAGAGATTATTTAGCCTGGCTCAGAAAAGAAACCAAGCATGGTGACGCACACCAGTAATCCCAACACTTAAGAAACAGAGGCAAGAGGAATTCTATGAGTTCCAGGCTATAAAACAGCACCTTCTCAAAAAAAGCAAAGAAAGCCAGGCATGGCTGCGCACACCTTTAATCCCAGCACTTGGGAGGCAGAGGTAGGAGGATCGCCATGAGTTCAAGGCCACCCTGAGACTACATAGTGAATTCCAGGTTATCCTGGGCTAGAGTGAGACCCTACTTGGCCGGGGAGAGAAAGCATAAAAAGATGCTATTCATCCAGACCAGGCACCAGAATTACAATAGTGAATAAAATGGCCAGGCTTGCCTCATGCCACAGCACCCCATAAAAATAGAACTCAAAGACCAGGCGTGGTGGCTCACGCCTTTAATCCTAGCACTCTGGAGGCTGAGGTAGGAGTTCAAGTCCACCCTGAGGCTACATAGTAATTCCAGATCAGCCTGAGCTAGATTGAGACTCTACCTCAAAAAAATAACAACAACAAAATTAATTAATTTAAAAAAATAGAACTCAAGGGCTGGGGAAATGGCTCAGCAGTTAAGGCGCTTGTCTGCAAGGCCTAAGGACCCCGGTTCGATTCCCCAGTACCCACGTAAGCCAGATGCACAAGGTGGCACTTGTATCGAGTTCGTTTGCAGTGGCTGGAGGCCCTAGCATGCCCATTCTCTCTCTGCCTCTTCCTCCTTCTCTCTCAAATAAATAAATAAATAAAATATTTTTAAAAATAGAACTCAAAGCCGGGCGTGGTGGCGCACACTTTTAATCGCAGCACTCGGGAGGCAGAGGTAGGAGGATCGCCGAGAGTTCGAGGCCACCCTGAGACTACATAGTTAATTCCAGGTCAGCCTGGACCAGAGTGAGACCCTACCTTGCAAAACAAATAAACAAACAAAAAAATAGAACTCATGCTCTAGCCCAGGCTGACCTGTAATGTACTATGTAATCTCAGGGTGGCCTCATGGTGATCCTCCTACCTCTGCCTCCCAAGTGCTGGGATTGCTGGGATTAAAGGTGAGTACCACCATGGCTGGCTTGTTGGGGTTTTTTGTTGTTATTGTTGTTTTGGGTTTTTTTTTGGGGGGGGGTTCGAGGTAGGGTCTCACTGTAGCCCAGGCTGACCTGGAATTTGTAATGGGTCTGGGGTCACTCAGAGATTTACCATTCTGACACAAATATGATATCAATAAATAGAGGCAGGCTGGAGAGATGGCTTTGTGGTTAAGGTGCCTGCCTGCTAAGCCTAAGAACGCCATTCTATTCTCCAGATCCCACATTTAGCCAGATGCCCATTCATTCTCTCTCTCTCTCTCTCTCCAAAAAATAAATAGAGACATTTATTTTGAGGCGGGAACTCAAGAGTGCAGCCCCCAGTTACAGCTGGTCAGGGTTTATAAGGATAAATTGCTAAACAAGCCTACCTGACAACAGTCACAAGCCTAGTGACAAAAGCAAAGAAAAAAAAGGTTAGAGGTTTTCTCATTCAAGCTGATGGCTTGGTATTCTGCACACCAAGGATAACATTTGCAGGGTACTACATCCTGTATACCACTGGTAACATTTCTTTATTACATTTCCTTATCCATCACATTCCCTTATCTATCACAGAATTCACTCTGTAGTCTCAGGGTGGCCTCGAACTCCTGGCGATCCTCCTACCTGTGCCTCCCAAGTGCTGGAATTAAAGGCGTGCACCACCATGCCTGGTGTGGTTTTTTTGTTTTGTTTTGTTTTGTTTTGTTTTGGCTTTTCAAGGCAGGGTCTTGCTGTAGCCCAGGCTGACCTAGAATTCACTATGTAGTCTCAGGGTCACCTTGAAGTCACTGCAGTCCTCCTCTCTGCCTCGTGAGAGCTAGGATTAAAGTCATGCGCCACCACTCCCAGTTCACAGTATATATATGTTTTTTATTTATTTATTTTTAATTTGAGACACAGAGATAGAGACAGAGAATGGGCGTGCCAGTGGCCTCTCAGCCGCTGTGAATGAACTCCAGATGCTTGCACCCCCTTGTGCGTATGTGTAACATTGCGTGTTTGCATCACTTTTGCATCTGGCTAAATGTGGGACCTGTAGAACTGAACAAGCATTCTTAGGCTTCGCAGGCAGGTGCCTGAACTACTAAGCCATCTCTCCAGCCCTAATTTATTTATTTATTTATTTATTTTTCTTGGTTTTTGCAAGGTAGGGTCTCACTCTGGTCCAGGCTGACCTGGAATTAACTATGTAGTGTCAGGGTGGCCTCGAACTCTCGGCGATCCTCCTACCTCAGCCTCCCGAGTGCTGGGATTAAAGGCGTGCGCCACCACGCCCGGCCCTAATTTATTTTTAAAAATATATTTTATTTAAAAAAAAAAAAATATATATATATTTTATTTATTTATTTGAGAGAGAGAGAAAGAGATAGTGTGTGTGTGTGTGTGTGTGTGTGTGAGAGAGAGAGAGAGAGAGAGAGAGAGAGAGAGGGAGGGAGGAAGGGAGAGAGAGAATGGGCACACCAGGGCCTCCAACCACTGCAAATGGACTCTAGATGCATGTGCCTCCTTATGCATCTGGCTTATTTGGGTCCTGGGGAATCAAACTAAGTACTTTGGCTTTGCAGGCAAACGGCCTTAACCGCTAAGCTGTATTCTCCAGCCCCTATTTTATTTTATTTTATTTTATTTTATTTTATTTTATTTTATTTTATTTTATTTTATTTTATTTTATTTTATTTTTGGGTTTTTTGAGGTAGGGTCTTACTCTAGCTCAGGCTGACCTAGAATTCACTATGTAGTCTCAGGGTGGCCTTGAACTCATGGTGATCCTCCTACCTCTGCCTCCCAAGTGCTGGGATTAAAGGAGTGTGCCACCACACCTGGCTCTAATTTATTTTTTTATTGACAGCTTCCATAACAGTAGACAATAATCCATGACAATTCCCTCCCTTCCCCACTTTGCCCTTTGAAACTCCACTCTCCATCATATCCCCTCCCCCTCTCAATCAGTCTCTCTTTTCAGTTTGATATCATGATCTTTTCCTCCTAGTAGGATGGTCTTGTGTAGGTAGTGTTAGACACTGTGAGGTCATGGATATACAGGCCATTTTGTGTCTGGAGGCGCACTTTGTAAGGAGTCCTACCCTTCCTTTGGCTCTTACATTCTTTTTTTTGTTGGTTGGTTGGGTTTTTGTTTTTCAAGGTAGGGTCTCCCTCTAGCCTGGGCTGACAGGGAATTCACTATGTAGTCTCAGAGTGGCCTCAAACTCACAGCAATCCACCTACCTTTGCCTTCCAAGTGCTGGTATTAAAGGCGTGTGCCACCACGCCCAGTTTCTGCAATGGACCCTGAGCTTTGGAAGATGTGATAAAGATACTTTAGTGTTGAGCACTCCTCTGTCATTTCTTCACAGCACCATGGTGCCTTCTGAGTCATCCCAAGGTCATTGCCATAGCTTCTCTAACCAAAAGTGAGAGTAGCATTAATATATTGGTATGAACATTAAGAGAAGTGCTTACTAGGCAGTTGCGTGAGCATAGTATATACATTTAGTCAGACACCAGCAGACATTACTCCCCTAGGGCTCGTGACTACCCCTGTCGTAGGTTTTCAGTATCAGGGATGTATTCCCTCCCATGGAGTGGGCCTCCAGTCCAATTAGAGAGCAGTTGGTTTCCCCCATAACAGACATGCCATTATTGCACCTATTGGCTCATTTGGCTTGGCTGGCCAAATTTTTTGTTTGTTTATTTTTTGTTTTTTAAGGTAGGGTCTCACTCTAGCTCAGGATGACCTGGAATTCACTATGTAGTCTCAGGGTGGCCTTGAACTCAAGGCAATCCTCCTACCTCTGCCTCCCAAGCGCTGAGATTAAAGAAGTGTACCACCACGCATGGCTCTTGGCTGGCCAAATTTAAGGCTTGCAGTGTCCACTGTTGAGTATCTCCACTGGTGATTTCTCTCTCTACCATGGAACTGTATGCAGTGTAATTTTTTCCAGCTTTCTGTCAGCTGGTCAACATGGAGGAGTGTTGGAGTCCCTCCTAGGGCCAGCTCAGTTCCAGCAGGATTTCTCAGTGACCTTGGAGCCCAAGTATGCGGTGTCTTCAGCAATAGGGTCTTACCATCTATTCCTGTTGGGCAACCAAGAGCCTCAGCAATAGCCTATAAGGTTTTAGGGGTATCTGTGGCCAACAACTCAGTGGAAGGTATCCCATCCCTGGCATGAAAATTTTCTAGTAACAATCTATGGCTTCTGAGTGTTCCATTGTCCAAAAAAGTAGGTTTCCTTATGACTTATTTTATCCTCTTAGATTTTGGTTAGCCCTCCTTCCACCTTTCTTTATTCAGTCTCTCCCCCTGACCTCATATAATATATATATTTTTTGGGGGTTGAGGTAGGGTCTCACTCTGGTCCAGGCTAACCTGGAATTAACTATGTAGTCTCAGGGTGGCCTCAAACTCCCGGCGATCCTCCTACCTCTGCCTCCCAAGTGCTGGGATTAAAGGCGTGTGCCACCATGCCCGGCTCATATAATATATATATATTTTTTTAATGCAGCAAATCCCAGAACTTTTTTTCTCTTAGAAAACAGCAATTCCAGCTGGGCGTGGTGGCGCACGCCTTTAATCCCAGCACTCGAGAGGCAGAGGTAGGAGGATAGCTGTGAGTTCAAGGCCACCCTGTAACTACATAGTGAATTCCAGGTCAGCTGAGCTAAAGTGAGACCCTACCTCGAAAAAAAAAAAAAAAAAAAAAAAAAAAAAAAAAAAAAGAAAGAAAAAAAGAAAAGAAAACAGCAATTCCATACCCACCAAACTGCCCCCTGTTGCCTCTTCCCCAATAACGGCTTTAGAGGCCAACAGATTGCAAACATGAGTAAGCCAGGGTAGACCCACAGGTGCTAATTTCTCTATGTTCCCTGCCTGGGGCCTTCCCTGTTGGCATATGTGGACAAAACAGCAGGGTTTTTAGATGTTGGGGGTATGTGTTCTTTATTTTTTATTTATTTTATTTTATTTTTTGTTTTTTTGAGGTAGGGTTTCACTATCCCAGGCTGACCTGGAATTCACTATGTAATCTCAGGGTGGCCTTAAACTCATGGTAATCCTCCTACCTCTGCCTTCCAAGTGCTGGGATTAAAGGTATGCACCACCACATGATGCTTTTTTAAAATTTTTATGTATTTAAAAGAGAGAGAAAGAGGCAGATAAAGAAAGAGAATTGGCACACCAGGGCCTTTTACTGCTGCAAACAAACTCCAGACGCATGGACCATCTTGTCCATCTGTCTTACATGGGTACCTAAGAATTGAACCTGGGTCCATTGGCTTTACAGGCAAGTGCCTTAACTGCTAAGCCATCTCTCCAGCCCTCAGATATGTTTTGAATTTGGTAGGAATGGTTGAGAGTCAACAAGAGGCTAGCTAGTTGAGTCCTGGAAGGTGTCTAAGATAGTGTCATGTTTACCAGAGGGTCTCACCAGATACCCGAGTGCCCACCCGCTTTGTGGATGATGAGGAACTCGCCTACGTGATTCAACGGTACCGCGAGGTGCACGACATGCTGCATACCCTGTTGGGGATGCCCACCAACATCCTCGGTGAGTGTTGCCAAGCCAGCTACCTGAGAATGAGTGATGGCAGCACACCCCACCAGATCTATCTGTTGGGGATGGGGTTCCTCACCTCTCTCCTTCACCCATCAGCCAATTCAGTGTCTACTTTCCTTCCTGCTTTATATAATGTCACTCATCCCCACTCCTCCAAGGCTCCTTGTTTCTGAAACCCTCAGCAACTCCCTGAGGCCTATAGGAACCATTGTCAGCCTGACTTTATTTAACTTTTGTTTGTTTGTTTTGAAGTAGGGTCTCACTCTAGCCCAGGCTGACTTGCAGCTCACTCTGTAGTCCCAGGCTGGTCTAGATCTCATGACGGTCTTCCTACCTTTACCTCCCAAGTGCTGATATTAAAGGTGTGTGCCACCATGCCAGCATAACTTTTTTTTTTTAATTCTTTTGTTTTTGTTTTTTTTTTTTTTTTTTTTTTTTGCAAGGTAGGGTCTCACTCTGGTCCAGGCTGACCTGGAATTAACTATGTAGTCTCAGGGTGGCCTCCAACTCACAGTGATCCTCCTACCTCTGCCTCCCGAGTACTGCTGGGATTAAAGGCTTGCCCCACCATGCCCAGCTTTTTTTTTTTTTTTTAACTTTTAAAAAATATTTTAGAGCCGGGCGTGGTGGTGCATGCCTTTAATCCCAGCACTCGGGAGGCAGAGGTAGAAGGATTGCTAAGAGACCACCCTGAGACTATATATATATATATATATATATTTTTTTTTTTTTTTTTTTTTGAGAGAGAGAGAGAATGGGCACACCAGGTCCTCTAGCCACTGCAAACAAACTCCAGATGCATGCGCCCCCTTGTGCATCTGTCTTACATGGGTCCTGGAGAGTCAAGCTGGGACCCTTTGGCTTTGTAGGCAAACACCTTAGCTGCTAAGCCATCTCTCCAGCTCCCCGGCTAACTTTTTTTTTTTTTTTTTTTTTTTTTTTTTTTGGTTTTTCGAGGTAGGGTTTCACTCTGGTCCAGGCTGACCTGGAATTAACTATGTAATCTCAGGGTGGCCTCGAACTCTCAGCGATCCTCCTACCTCTGCCTCCCGAGTGCTGGGATTAAAGGCGTGCGCCACCATGCCCGGCTTGTTTGTTTTGTTTTTGTTTTTTGAGGTAGGATCTCGCTGGAATTCACTTTGTAGTCTCAGGGTGGCCTCAAACTCTTGGCAATCCTCCTACCTCTGCCTCCCTAGTGCTGGGATTAAAGATGTGTGCCACCATGCCCAGCTTTATTCTTTTTATTTTTATTTTTATTTATTTGAGAGAGGGAAAGAGGCATAGTGAGAGAGAGAGTGAGAGAGAAAATGGGCGTGCCAGGGCTTCCAGCCACTGCAAACGAACTCCAGATGCATGCACCACCTTGGCTTTGCAGGCAAGTGCCTTAACCGCCAAGCCATCTCTCCAGCCCTCCAGCTTTATTCTTATTTATTTATTTGAGAGAGACAGAGAGAGAGGGAAAGCATGGGTATGCCAGAGCCTCCTACCACTGCAAACTAACTGCAGACACATGCACCACTTTGTGCCTATGGCTTTATGTGGGTACTGATAAATTGAATCCAGGCCATCAGGCTTTATGAGCAAGCACCTTTAACTACTGAACCATCTCTCCGGCCCTGTACCATTTTTGCATCTGGCTTTATGTGAGTGTCTGGGAAATTCAACCCAGGCCTGCAGACTTTGCAAGCAAATGCCTTGAACCACTGAGCAATCTCCCCAACCCCTTGTTTGTTTGTTTATATTTTTGTGGTTAGTGTTGTTTTCAAGGTAGGGTTTCATTCTAGCCTAAGCTAACCTGGAATCACTTTAGTCCCAGGCTCGTGTCAAACTCACAATAATCCTACCTCTGCCTCTCAAGTGCTGGGAACATAGGGCCTAATCCACCATGCCCTGTTTAGTATGCCTTTTTTTTTTTTTTTTTTTTTTTTTTTGGTGGGGATTGAGGCAGGATCTCACTCTAGTCCAGGCTGGCTGGGATTAAAAACATGGCTTTTGAGACCATCTACATGCTGACCCCCAAGCTTCACTCTGGCCACTCCCCTACCCCTAGCTGAGTGTTCCAGAGCCAGCATAGGATAGGACTGCCTTAGAAGAGGTTTTGGGGCTGTCACCACTAGCCACGCTCTAGGCATCTACTTACCTTTCACCCATCCTTTGCTCCCAGGGGAGATTGTGGTGAAGTGGTTTGAAGCTGTGCAGACAGGCCTGCCCATGTGCATACTGGGTGCACTCTTTGGACCCATCCGCCTCCGTGCTCAGTAAGTTTTCTGTAGGTGGGGAGGAATGGGGCTAGGGCTTCAGGAAGAGGGAAGGATATGCAGGTCCCTCCATGACTCTCTAAGAAGGATGAGGGAAAGGGAAATTGGATGGAGCAATGAATAACCTGGACCCCATGGTCTCTTGGCTCAGGCCTCAGGGCTGGGTCAGAATGACCGGAATCAATGGGAATGTGAGGTATTGGTAGTTTGTAGAACTGGACAGATTTCTACTTAAACAGCTTTGGTGTGTTCAAGATAGTGATTTGGGGTATGCAATTTTTACCTCCCTGAGCTTTCCTTCTGCACAGGTCTGAGGGAGGGTTGCCCGGGAAAATGGTAGCAGCTGCTGAAAACAGAGCTTCCTGCCTCTTGGGGACCTTACATCTTTTCTTCCCTCTGCTGCCCCACAGGAGCCTGCAAGCACTGCTCTCGGAGCTAATCCCATGGGCAGTTCAGAACGGGCGCAGGGCCCCCTGTGTCCTCAACCTCTACTATGAGCAACGTTGGGAGCAGCCCCTGATGGCCCTGCGGGAGGAGCTGGGCATCACAGCTCCTCCTCTGCACATCAGGGGCCTGGCCTAGCCTGGACTCTGGCACAAGAAGGGCCTGGCCTTACCTCATATGCTCTGCCTCCCTCTGGGCAGGAACCTTTGCCACTGCCTTTGTTCTGTGAACCATGACTATAGGATATCATTTATTTTAATCATCACAACCACTTCTCTGTGGCCAGGGAGACAGCAGGCAGGCAGTGGGGCCCTCAGGCTACTGGAAACTGCTCACTGAAAGACATATAAGCACAAAGAATCACCACCCAGGATCATGCTGATGTTCAGTCACTCTTGCAGACTCCTAGTCAGAGCTTTCTGGGGGCCAGGCTGGTTGTCACCCGGCTTGAGAGCTACACCCACCCAGTTCCAAAGACTTGAGAGTGGGAGGCATCTGCTGCCTGAATAAATAAAGGCTCCCATGAGGCCAAGTCTCTGCTTGTCTTCCATGGCCCAGTGCTCTGGCAACTTTGGACCTTCCCAGTGGTAAAGCAGAAATTCCCTCAGCACTTGCACTTGAGTTGCTTGTCCTTAGGTTGGGTCAAGCAGGCCAGGAATCAAGTCCCCAGCTAGCAGAAAACTGAGGCAAGTCTCTCACTTCTGACTTTTGTTTGTTTGTTTGTTTGTTTTTGTTTTTGTTTTTTCAAAGTAGGGTTTCTTTCATTCTAGCCCAGGCTGACCTGGAATTCATTATGTAGTCTCAGGGTGGCCTCGAACTCACAGTGATCCTCCTACCTCTGCCTCCCAAGTGCTAGGATTAAAGGCATGTGCCACCACGCCCGGCTCACTTCTGACTTTTGTCATCAGTAGAGGGAATAACTAGAGTGCCTGCCTGCTAGGGCAATGTTGGAGGCTTCCTGCAGTGACGCACAAAAATGCCATAGAGAAAGGACCAAGGAACAGGAGCCATTAAAATACCTGCAAGATTTTAAAAAAAAATTAAAAAGCTGGGCGTGGTGACATACACCTTTAATCCCAGCATTCCAAAGGCAAAGGTAGGTGGATCATTGTGAGTTAAAGGTCAGCCTGGACCAGAGTGAAACCCTACATTGAAAAACTAAAAATAGAACTGGAGAAATGTCTTAGTGTTTAAGGTGCTTTCCTGCAAAGCCAAAGGACCCAGGTTCAATTCCCCAGGACCCATGTAAGCCAGATGCACAAGAGGGTGTATGCATCTGGAGTTCGTTTGCAGCAGCTAGAGGCCCTGGTGTGCCCATTATCTCTCTCTCTCTTTCCCTGCCTGTTTCTCTCTCTTAAATAAAGAAAAATAAAAAAATTTTTTAAAAGAAAAACTAATAATAAAATACTTGCGCCGGGCGTGGTGGCGCATGCCTTTAATCCCAGCACTCGGGAGGCAGAGGTAGGAGGATCGCCGAGAGTTCGAGGCCACCCTGAGACTACATAGTTAATTCCAGGTCAGCCTGGACCAGAGTGAGACCCTATCTCACAAAACCAAAAAAAAAAAAAAAAAAAAAAATACTTGCAAGAGAGGCTGGGCAGATTTCTCAGTGGTTAAGGTGCTTGCCTTAATGACCTGGGTTCAATTCCCCAGTACCCACGTAAAGCCAGATGCACAAAGTGGTGCATGCATCTGGAGTTAGTTTGCAGACTACTAGAGGCTAGAGGCCCTACCATGTTCATTCTCTCTCTCTCTACTAATCTTTTTTTTTTTTTTTTTTTTTTTCTTTTTTTTTGGTTTTTCAAGGTAGGGTTTCACTCTAGTCTAGGCTGACCTGGAATTCACTATGTAGTCTGTAGTCTCAAGGTGGCCTCAAACTCACAGTGACCCTCCTACCACTGCCTCCCCAGTGTTGGGATTACAGGTGTGTGCCACCATGCTCGGTTTATACTTCTCTTTCTGCTTGCAAATAAATAAAAATATTTTTTAGGACAAGAGAGATCTGGAATATTTTTGCAGTGGCTAGCGGCCCTGGCACACCCATTCTCACTCACTCTGTCTTCTATATGTTAAGCAAATATTCCTATCACTAAACTACAAACACAGTTTGTGGGGGTCCTGGCAGTTTCTGGCTAGAAACTCAACTCAACCTAGTCATACTTGCTCCTTCATCTTCCTGCTATCAGACACTTGCTTGTTCTGCTTTTTTGTTTTTTGTTGTTGTTTTTTTTTTTGTTTTTTGAGGTAGGGTCTCACTCTAGCCCAGGCTGACCTGAAATTCACTGTGTTGTCTCAGGGTAGTCTCAAATTCACGGCAATCCTCCTACCTCTGCCTCCCAAGGGCTGGGATTAAAGATATGCGCTACCACGCCCAGCCTTTTTTTTTTTATTATTATTTTATATATTTACTTGAAAGAGAGAGAGAGAGATGCAAAGGAACTGCAAAGGAACTCCAGATGCATGTGCCACCTATGTGTCTGGCTTACATGGGTCCTGGAGAATGGAACCGGGGTCCTTAGGCTTTGCAGGTAAGCACCTTAACTGCTAAGCCATCTCTCCAGCCCTGCTTTTTTGTTTTGGGACAGAGTCTCTCTACATAGCAACCTCAGGGTCCTTGTGCCTCAGCTGTCACATCTTGCTGAATTCTCAACATCTGCATTCTACACATGCCCTGAAAATGTCAAAGAAGTGCTAGAGTCTGGTGGGCTTTGGCATCAAGACATGCTAGAGGAAAGGCCCCATGTAGGTAGAGTGTGCCTGAACAGATCATGTATTAGGCTGAGGAACTGATCCCAGGGGCAATGAGAAGCCATTGAGGGCTTTCTAGGAAGGGCAGACTAGGTTCTGTCGCTCCTGAAACAGGCCTAGCTCAGGCTGACCTCTCTGTGGTCTCCTTATCACCGATGAGACCCTATTTGTACCAGTTTAAGGAGCTCACATAATGAGCAAACTTACTAGGAACAAGCCTCTGGGCGCATGGAGCTCTGGACCCCAGATGATTTGGCACATAGTGTTTACCCCAGGGGGGCTTGACCAGCAGCACACAGTAGGTGTTTACACCATACATATTCCAATCTCTTTGGCCTTGAGGAGCTACTGAGCTGTAGAAATCCTCCTCCTCAGGGTGTGTAGAAAATAATACCTTGTCCGGGGGCAGAGGTAGAAGGATTACTGTGAGTTCGAGGCCACCCTGAGACTACATAGTGAATTCCAGGCCAGACTGGGCTACAGTGAGACCCTACCTCGAAAAACCAATAATAAAAATAATACCATCTTGTGATGGCTTCACAGCTCTGCATAGGCTTTCCTGGCCAACGATAACTTACTTTTCCAATGTGCTCAGAATGTGCCAAACAGAACTATGAGAGAGTATGGATGTACCAGAGCCTCTTGCTACTGCAAATGAACTCCAGACACATGTGCCTCTTTGTGCATGTGACTTTACATGGGTACTGGGGAACTGAACATGGCCCAACAGGCTTTGCCAGGAAATGCTTTTTATGGCTCAGCCATCTCCCCAGCCCTCCCTCCCCACTTTTAATATAAAGAAAGAGACTTTGAACTTTCTGAGAACTTGAATCTAGTCTGCTTGGCCATGCCCATAAACATGAGGCAACAACACTCCCTCCTGAGTTTGATACCCTAGAGGAGGTGGTACCTGAATCTACTACCCAGGTCTTCCAAAGCATAGTTCTAAATCCTAATTGGACCAACATTTCATCTTTTTATTTAATTAATTTATTTATTTTATTGACAACTTCCTTAATTGTAGACAATAGTCCATGGTACTTACCGCCCTCCCTCCCCCCCACTTTCTCCATTGAAACTTCACTCTCCACCATATCCCCTCCCCTCTCAATCAGTCTCTCTTTTCAGTTGATGTCATGATCTTTTCCTCATATTATGATTGTCTTGTGTAGGTCGTGTCAGGCACTGTGAGGTCATGGATATACAGGGTATTTTGTGTCTGGAGGAGCATGTTGTAAGGAGTCCTACCCTTCCTTTGCCTCTTAAATTCTTTCCGCCACTTCTTCAGCAATGGACCATAAGCCTTGGAAGGTGTGATAGAGATGTTTCAGTACTGAGTACTCCTCTGTCCCTTCTTCTCAGCACCACGGTGCTTTCTGAGTCATCCCAAAGTCGCCACCATCTGAAAAGAGCAGCTTCTCTAGCAAAAAGTGAGAGTAGCATTAATATATGGGTATGAACATTAAGAAAAGTGCTTACTGGGCAGTTTGGTGAACATAGTATATACATTTAGCCAGACAGGAGCAGACGTTACACCCCTAGGGCTCATGACTACCCCTGTTGTAGGTTTTCAGTATCAGGGATGTATTCCCTTCCATGGAACAGGCCTCCGTTCCAATTAGAGAGCATTTAGTTTCCCCCATAACAGACATGCCACTATTGCACCCGTTGGCTCATTTGGCCTGATTGGCCAAATTTAAAGCCTGCAGTGTTCACTGTTGAGTATCTTCACTGGTGATTTCTCTCTCCCATTGACCTGCATGCAGAGTAGCTTTTTCCAGCATTCTGTCAGCTGGTCCACATGGAGGAGGCTTTCAGCTCAGCTCCAGCAGGATTTCTCAGTGACCTTGCAGCCCAAGTATGTGAAATCTTCAGTATTAGGGTCTTACCATCTATTCCTGATGGGAAACCAAGGGCCTTGGCAATGGCCTATAATGTTTTTGGGGTATCTGTGATCTCCCCGGCCAACAACTCACTGGAAGGTATCCCATCCCTGACTTTTTTTTTGTAAAATTTTTAAATTTTCTTTTATTTTATTTGGTTTTTCAAGGTAGGGTCTCACTCTAGCCCAGGCTGACGTGGAATTCACTATGTAGTCTTAGGGTGGCCTTGAACTCACGGTGATCCTCCTACCTCTGCCTCCTGAATGCTGGGATTAAAGGTGCATGCCACCACACTCAGCTCATCTTTAATACCTATAAATAGACCTTGAAACCCACTTCTCTACCCTTTAAGGATCTTCATTGTTCTGAAGCACCAAGATTTATTTAAGGACCAATGACAGCTGTGGATGATCACATATTTGGTCATCCAAAAGCCTGGTTTTCAGAGGCCCTGAATTCCTCAGGGCTGGGAATCCAGCCCCTGGGAAGTTCTTTCTGAATCTCACAAAAGTACTCAAGACCATAAAAGAGCTGAGGGAAGGGGCACTAAAACTCAGTGGTGGTTCACATCTCTAATCCCAGTACCCTGGAGGCGGAGGTAGGAGAATGGAGGATCCCTGTGAGTTTGAGGCCAGAGGAGTGAGTTCCACGTCAGCCTGGGCTAGAGTGAGACCCTGCCTAAAAAAAAAAAAAAAAAGCTGAAAGAGCCAGGCATGGTGGGGCACACCTTTAATCCCAGCACTCATGAAGCAGAGGTAGGAGTATTGCCATGAGTTCAAGGCCACCCTGCAACTGCATAGTGAGTTCCAGATCAGCCTGGACTAGAGTGAGACCTACCTCAAAAAACCAAAAAAAGATATGTATATATAGAGAGAAAAGGGGAAAAAGTAAAGAAATTGGGTATGGTGACACAAGCTTTCATATTATTTTTTTTTTTTTTTTTGGTTTTCCAAGATAGGGTTTCGCTCTAGCTCAGGCTGACCTAGAATTCACTATGTAGTCTCAGGGTGTCCTCAAACTCATGGCAATCTTCCTATCTCTGCCTCCCAAGTGCTGGGATTAAAGGCATGCACCACCACCCGGCCCATGACAAGATTTTAATCTCAACACTTGGGAGGCAAGGGGAGGTGGATTACTGTGATTTTGAGATAAGCCCAAGACTACATAGTGAATTCCAGTCAGCCTGGGCTAGAACAAGGCCCTACCTCAAAAAAAAAAAAAAAAAAGTAGGGATGGAGGGATGGCTTAGTGGTTAAGGCACCCTAGGTTCAATTCCTCAGGACCCATGTTAGCCAGATGCACAAGGAGGCGTACGCATCTGGAGTTCATTTGCAGTGGCTAGAGGCCCTGGCATGCCCATTCTTTCCCTCTCTATCAAATAAATAAATAAATAAAAATAAAATAGTAGGGCTGGAGAGATGGCTTAGCAGTTAAGGCACATGCCTGCAAAGCCAAAGGATCCCTGTTCCATTCTCTAGGACCCACGTAAGCCAGATGCACAAGGGGGTGCATAAAATCTTTTAAAAAAATAAACAAAGGCGGGGGCAGAGAACCTCCACTGTAGTGAATGATTCACCATTCTAGGTCAATGTGCTTGCTATTGATTTTCCCACAGAGCAGATTATTAGGGTTTGCCTGAAACTGTCCTAGCATTCTTCAAATAGTGTTTGCCCCTTGTTAAATTCTGCTCCAAGTTGGGGATAGTAGTTTATGACTGTAATCCCAGCACTCTAAAGATTTAGGTAGACGAATTGCAACAAATTCAAAGCCAGCCTGGGTGACATAGTGGTTTCCAGGTCAGCAAAGCTACAGAGTGAGTCTATGTCTAAATAAACCTGGGCTTGCCTGCAAAGCCAAAGGACCCAAGTTCAATTCCCTAGGACCCATGTAAACCAGATGCACAAAGTGGTGTCTGCATCTGGAGTTTGTTTGCAGCAGCTGGAGGCCCTGGCCTTCCCATTCTCTCCCTCTCTGCCCTCAGTCTCAAATAAATAAAAATATAATGTTTTCGCCGGGTGTGGTGGTGCATGCCTTTAATCCCAGCACTTGGTAGGCAGAAGTAGGAGGATGGCCATGAGTTTAAGGACACTCTGAGATTACATAGTGAATTCCAGGTCAGCCTGGACTAGAGTGAAACCTTAACTTGAAAAAACAAACAAATAAATAAATAAAAATATTTTTTTAAAAAGAAGCTTGTGGTGGTGTGTGGTGGTGCATGCCTTTAATCCCAGCACTTGGGAGGCAGAGGTATGAGGATCACCATGAGGTCGAGGCCACCCTGAGGCTTCATAGTGAATTCTAGGTCAGCCTGAGCTAGAGTGAGACCCTACTTCAAAAAAAAAAAAAAAAGAAGAAGAAGCTGGTGGTCTTGGCACATGTCTTTAATCCTTTAATCCCAGCTCTCTGGAGAAAGAGATAGGAGGGTCATCTTAAATTGAGGACAGTTCATCTTAAATTGAGGACAGTTTAAGACTAGTCCAGGTCAGCCTGGGCTAGAGTGAGACCCTACCTCGAAAAACCAAAAAAAAGAAAAAAGAAAGAAATGAGCCAACAGGTACAATAATGGCATGTCTGTTATGGGGGAAACCAACTGCTCTCTAATTGGGAGGCCCACTCTATGGGAGGAAATACATCCCTGATACTGAAAACCTACAACAGGGTAGTCATGAGCCCTAGGAGTGTAAAGCCTGCTCCTGTCTGGCTAAATGTATATACTGTGCTCACCAAACTGCCCAGTAAGCACTTCTCTTAATGTTTATACCCATATATTAATGCTACTCTCACTTTTGGTTAGAGAAGCTTCTCTTTTCAGATGGCAGTGACCTTGGGATGACCCAGAAGGCACCATGGTGCTGAGAAGAAGTGACAGAGGAGTGCTCAGCACTGAAACATCTCAAACACCCCTTCCAAGGCTCAGGGTCCATTGCTGAAGAGGGGGCAGAAAGAATGTAAGAGACAAAGGAAGGGTAGGACTCCTTACAACGAGCTCCTCCAGACACAAAATGGCCTGGATATCCATGACCTCAGTGTCTGACACTACCTACACAAGACCATCATAATAGGAGGAAAAGATCATGACATCAAACTGAAAAGAGAGACTGAGAGGGGGAGGGGATATGATTGAGAGTGGAGTTTCAAAGGGGAAAGTGGGGGGCAGGAGGAAATTGCCATGGGATATTGTCTACAATTATGGAAATTCTCAATAAAAAAAATTTAAAAAGAAGAAAAGGCTGGGAAAATGCTTAGTGGTCAAAGTGCTCGCTTGTAAAGCCTGCCAGTCCGAGTTCAAGTCCCCAAACTAGTCATGAAAACCAGACACAAAAAAGTGCAAGCATCTGGTGTTCATTGACAGTGACAAGATGCCCTAGCACATCTATATACATAAACAAGTAAAAATAATCTTTAATCCCAGCACTCCGGAGGCATAGTGAATTCCAGGTCAGCTTGGGCTAGAGCAAGACGCTACCTTGAAAAAACAAACAAACATAAAAACCCAACAAACAACAACAACAAAAAAAATTAAAGGCCAGGTTTGGTGGCGCAAGTCTTTAATCCCAGCACTTGGGAGGTGAGGTAAGAGGATCTCTGTGAGTTCCAGGACAGCCCGGAGCTAGAGTACGTTCCAGGTTAGGCTGGGATAGTGAGAGCCTGCCTCAAAAATCCAAAAAATAAAATAAAAAGAAAAGTATAACAAGTGAAGTCTGCCTTGACCTGGGAACAGGTTTAAAATTCTTTTTTTTGTTTTGTTTTGTTTTGTTTTGTTTTTCCAGGTAGGGTTTCTCTCTAGTCCAGGCTGACCTGGAATTCACTCTATAGTCTCAGGGCGTTCTCGAACTCCCCAGTGCTGGGATTAAAGGCATGTGCTACCACACCCAGCAGGTTTAGGATTCTCAAAAGACCACGCAGGTGGGGATGCGCTCCCCAGGGACTGCACGGAGGCAACACCTATTGGACTACAACTCCCAACATGCCCCGGAACTCGAATTACGACTCAGGTGGTGCTGCGCGGCAGCGGAGACAGTGGCGCGCGCAGGGCTGGCTGGGCGGGGCTGTGCCGAGCGCACTGGGCTTGGGCTGGGCTGGGATTGCGCCGAGCCTTGGGCTCAAAGCCTTGCCCGTGGCGGAGACGGCGCGGGAGACTGGGGGCCTAACACAGCCCGTTTGGGTGCGGGTGGGGGTGGAGCACGACTGCCGTGGGGATCCCACACAGGCGCAGAGCCGGCCAAGCGCCTCCAAGTCTCGGCTGTACGCGCCCAGGGGCGGCCGATGCCCCCAGCACTCCGCACTCTGCTGCCGCAGCCGGGCCGCATTTGGATAGGGCGCAGCGGAGCCGAAGCCGGGTAAGCTCTGGTGGGGACGGCAGGTTCCCTCGAGGGGAAACCTAGTCTGGCCAAGTGGTGGGGACACGGCGGTGCCCGCCTGGTTGATGGGCGCGCCCTGTCCTTCCGTCTCCCTACCGGGCGGTGCTCTACTGTCCTGCCGGTCTAGGGACAAGATGGGTCTGCACTATCCCCTCCTTGTCCTTTCCCCTCTCAGCCTTCCATGAACTCGTTCCCAACCTTCTCTCTGGCGGGCGTTGAGGCTAGAGGTGTGAGAACCTTGGGGAGATCTTGACATTGGGCAAGCCGGATTAGGCCTCCCACTCCTGGTTTATGCTTTTCTTCAGGAGAAAGGGACTCCCTGTGATCCAGGTAGTGTCCTCAAGCTAGCTTGAAGGTTCTGTAGCTACTCCACATCCACTGAAGACCTTCTGCTCCTCCCAAGAACAGGGAAATCCTAAGAAAACCTGAATCCCATTAGTTTTCTCCTTGAACAGTCCACAAACAGACCGGAATAAAGCCTGAGTCTTAATCTCAGCCCACCTTCTTCAGCACAGTCAGCCTTTCCCATTCCTCTAAGCTCTAGTCCCACAAAGATTCGTCTGGTGTGTGGGTGGGGTGCTGAAAGACCCTCTTCTTCTCTCTCATCTTGCCCCACCCTTCCTGGGCTGTCACCTCTCAGGTATCTCCTGCTGTAACCCATTTGCTGAGTTGCCCTCTGTGGACCAATACAGGCACAGTATTGTCAGAGTCCGTGGGGAGGGACTGTACGGGGCTCCCTTGTCAGGAAGCTGCCTTAGATCTCTGGAAGGGTAGTCAAGCCAGAAGGTGCTTAATCAGTACCCACCATCTTGGTTAGGTTCCTTGGATCTAGAGGAGTAGATTGCCCTATTTGGACTGCAAAAGCCCAGAGAACAAGTCTCACTATCCCATTGCCTAGGGCAAAACCCCATTGCATGTAGCCTGAAGTGGGAAAGGGATTGGTCCTCTGTCACTTGGTGAGTGGTAGTTAGAGGTCAGACTAGAGGCTAGAACTTCTTCCCTCTGCTTACCCCTAGAACTCTTCAGGTTCTAGCCAGTCATGGAACCAAGGCCTGGAAAGGAGCCCCATCCTCACCCATCCCCTTTAGGGGTGGCTAAACCTCATGTTGGCTTAACCTTTTGGGATCATAGTGAAGTGATTGCTGGGTCAAGAAGTGGAGAAATAGATGTTTGAGTCCCCTGACTGCTTTGTGTGTACAGGTCATGATGCTGCTCGGGGCATCTCTGGTGGGGGCGCTGCTATTCTCCAAGCTGGTGCTGAAACTGCCCTGGACCCAGGTGGGGTTCTCTCTGGTCCTTCTGTACTTGGGCTCTGGTGGCTGGCGCTTCGTCCGGATCTTCATTAAGACCATCAGACGTGATGTCTTGTGAGTACCTGATCTAGCCCTGTTTGGAGGTTCTCAACTACACTAGGCTTCTTAAACCAGACCCCATTGTCCCTACCAGTGTAGAACACCTGGGTCCCAAAGGCACAGCTTCTGTTCCACACCCTTCCCCTGACAGTAGTACTTGGTACCTCCATCTCCAAGGTCAAAGTCTTCTCCCAGGGAGTCTAATTGAGGCTCCTTGGCCTGGGGCAGACTTCAGGAGCTGGGATATAAATCAAACCAGATATGCTGAGGAGACATCTTTAAGGAGTCCTGTAGACACTCTGGCTTATAATAAGGTGAAAAGGCCCTGAGACTACATAGTGAATTTCAGGTCAGCCTGAGTTAGAGTGAGACCCTACCTTGAAAAAAAAAAATAATAATAACAAGGTGAAAAGGAACCCAGTGTGAAAGTATATGTCCTCAGGTGGGCTCTAGCCTGTGGGATCACAAGAGGGCACTCCCAGATGTCTGTGAGAACCTGCTGCACTTACTGTATGTTGGGTGCCAGGCTGGCTCTGAGACCCAGAGAGGAACAAGGCAGATCCCATCTGCCAAGCTCAGACGAGCCAGAGGATAAGAAAGGGATGAAGTAACTCCCTAAACTGACAGTGCCATGCAGGCAGAGACCCTGGCAGTCTTGCTCACTCCTGTGTTCCAGCAGTGTCCAGCATAGTGAGCCACTCCCAGAACAGGTGGCTTAGCATTTGTCAGTCTGGGCTGACTTTAAAAGGAGGTATCTGGTGGTCGTACAGGAAAGTTACTAGCATGTTGGAGCATAAAGCAGGGAGAGACAGCTTCAGACCAGGAGCCAAGGCAGTAATCCCAGAGGTTTCTTGGAGGGAAGGAAAGGGTTGTGCTTAAGAGTTGCTGGGAAGGAACGGAAGAAGGGGAGCATAACCAGAGGACCCAGCACTGGCAGAGGCATAACTAGAGGGTGACAGGTTGAGGTATGAAGGAGGACTTGCCAGGTGCCAGGAACACTGAACATTTTCCCTGTGCCTGGCATGGAGTAGACCTGAGAGACAAGGTGGTGAATGTAAGAGACCAGAAGTCTAGACTGTGGGCAGAGGTCCTGGAAGGCTTGTGGCAGAGCTTAGAATGGGATAGGAGTTAAGCTCTGGAGCCACTGAGGCCTGGGGTTCTGTTCTCAGTTCAGCCACATTCCACTAGCCCTAGGCAGCTCATGGCACCACAGGAACCAGGTTTCCTCCTACTCCATCAAGGGAGAGTACTCGCAGGATCTTTGAGTGCTGTGAGACCTTGGTGAGAGGGTATGTGTGACAGTTGCCATGTACCCTTGATCTACCATTTGGAAGTGTTATGAGGGAGCTTGCATCTGAGACAAAGGCCCCCAGCCTTCCAGGCATAGCAGTCATGGCTGTCTTGCTGGCTTGCACACAGTGGTGGCATGGTGCTCTTGAAGGTGAAAGCCAAAGTCCGGAGGTACCTGCGGGAGCGAAGGACGGTGCCCATGCTGTTCGCCTCAACGGTGCAGCGCCACCCCAACAAAACAGCCCTGATTTTCGAGGGCACGGACACCCACTGGACTTTCCGCCAACTGGATGACTATTCAAGCAGTGTGGCCAATTTCCTGCAGGCCCGGGGCCTGGCCTCAGGCAATGTGGTTGCCCTCTTCATGGAAAACCGAAACGAGTTTGTAGGTCTGTGGCTGGGCATGGCCAAGCTAGGTGTGGAAGCAGCCCTCATCAACACCAACCTTAGACGCGATGCCCTGCGCCACTGTATCGATACTTCAAAGGCACGAGTCCTCATCTTTGGCAGCGAGATGGCCCCAGGTGAGCTTCAAGGGGTGCGGGATAGGTGGGAGGGACCTTGGCACAGATGACAGCCCCCTTGCAGCCCTTTGGGAGGCTGTGTAGATTCATAATTATAAGCAGTATCCCTTGGAGTCAGAGGTTCTGGTCCCTGCCAGGAATGTTGGAGATCCTCAGTGACAGATTGTCTGAGCCTTAGGTTCCCCATCTGTTGTACCACAAGTGTCAAGAAGGTTCTTGCTGGGATGGAGAGATGGCTTAGGGTCAAGGAACTTGCCTCAGGTTCAATTCTCCAGTACTCACGTAAGCCAGATGCACATGGTGGCTCATGCGTCTGAAGTTCATTTGCAGTGGCTAGAGGCCCTGGTATGCCCATTCTCTCTCTCTCTCTCTCTCTCTCATAAATTAAAATAAATATTAAAAAAAAATTTTGGCTGGGCATGGTGACACACACCTTTAATCCCAGCACTTGGGAGGCAGAGGTAGGAGGATCACCATGAGTTCAAGGCCACCCTGAGACTACATAGTGAATTCCAGATCAGCCTGGACTAGAGTGAAACCCTACCTCAAAAACCAAAAAAAAAAAAAAATTTTTTTTTTGGCTGGAAGTGGTGGCGCACGCCTTTAATCCCAGCCAGCACTTGGGAGGCAGAGGTAGGAGGATCGTAATGAGTTTGAGGCCACCCTGAGACTACATAGTGAATTCCAGGTCAGCCTGGACTAGAGTGAGACCCTACCTCAAAAAAACAAAACAAAGCCGGGCATGGTGGCACACGCCTTTAATCCCAGCACTCGGGAGGCAGAGGTAGGAGGATCGCCGAGAGTTCGAGGCCACCCTGAGACTACATAGTGAATTCCAGGTCAGCCTAGACCAGAGTGAAACCCTACCTTGCAAAACCAAAAAAAAAAAAAAAAAAAAAAAGGTTCAGGCAGCCGGGCGTGGTGGCACATGCCTTTAATCCCAGCATTTGGGAGGCAGAGGTAGAAGGATCCCCACAAGTTCAAGGCCACCCTGAGACTTCCAGGTCAGCCTGAGCTAGAGTGAAACCCTACCTCAAAGGTGCAGGCCCTGAGGGACTAGCATAGTGGCCAGTGCTAGCTGGCTGTAAGACATGATGGCAGCTGACCCCATGACTGGCTCACTTCATTATATTATTTCTACAAGAGGAACAGAATCCACTCCCCACCCTCCAACAGAGCCTGCATTTAATTTGTTGCTGCATCACACACTGAAAGTGCTGAGCATGGTGCTTTATGTGAGCAGCTCTGGTCTTCACTAGGACTGGGGAGGGAAGGATTGTTGTCTGGTTTTGTGGTTGATGGGACAGGTTCAGAGGGGAGTGAGGAGTTCACCCAAGGACGTAGCAAGATTGGGATTTGATCTTGGGTCCCTGTTCTTTGTCCCCATACTACTATGCTCATGGAGTAATAGGGAAGGTATTAAAATATGGCAAAGGGAGAAGGAAGAATACTGCAGGGAGGTAGAAGGGGGGGAAGCCAGAGAGGCTGGAGTTGTAGCTCTGTGGTACAGCACTTGCCTAGCATGTGGAGAACCTAGGTTCTACCTCCAACACTGAAGGAAAAAAAATGCTGGGGAAATGGATCATCAGTAAAGAGCATGTGCTGCTTAAGCATGAGGGCTGGAAAGGCCTGAGACTGTTCAAAAGCTGGGGGAGCCAGGCGTGGTGACACACGCCTTTAATCCCAGCACTTGGGAGGCAGAGGTAGGAGGATCACTGTGAGTTCAGGGGCACCCTGAGAATACATAGTGAATTCCAGGTCAGTCTAGGCTAGAGCAAGACCCTACCTAGAAAAACCAAAGAAAGAGAGAAAGGGAAAAAGGGAGGAAGGGAGGGAAGAAAGGAGAGAGGGAAAGAAGAGAAGATGAAGGAAGGAGAGAGGGAAGGAAAGAAGGGAGGGAGGGAGGGAGGAAAGGAAAGAAAAGGAAAGCTGGGTGAAGGCCAGGTGTGGTAGCCCATGTTTTTAATCCCAGCACTGGGGAGGCAGAGGTAGGTGTATCACCTTGAGTTCGAGGCCAGCCTGAGACTACATAGTGAATTCCAGGTCAGCCTGGGCTAGAGTGAGACCCTACCTTGAACCGCCCCCAAAAAAAAACCAGGCTGGGTGTAGCCATGCACCTGTATAACCCAGTCTTCAGGGTATAGACCAGACAATCCCTGGGGCTCACTGCCTAAAAACTGCAGCTTGCGGTTGAGGGAGAGACCTCATCTCAAGGAACTACATGGATGAGCCACAGAGAAGGCACCTGAAGATCTCTATCCTCTGCATGCACATGCGTGACATGCTCACATCTTTACACACACATCACACATGACATGCCATGCCACACATAACCTATACACATACACAAGCAAAGTAAGTAAATAAGAAGCCAGAAGAAATAGGAGCAACAGGCCAAGACTGTCCCATGCTCAGGCTGAGTATCTGGAGTCTGCAGTCCCGAGAAGCCTGTGAGAAGGGGAACCTCTGAGCCCCACTATGCAGTCCCCCACATAGGGCCATACTACAGTGGGCTTCATGTGATATAGAGCCATTTCTCTCATCCTCAGCACTTGATTCCTCATCTGTAAAATGGGCTCGTGGCAGCTGAGCATAGTGTGGCACATCTGTAATCCCAGTATTTGGCAGGCTGAGGCAAGAGGATTGCTACAAATTAAAAGCAAGCTTGGGGGCTGGAGAGATAGCTTAGGGGTTAAGGCGACTGCCTCCTAAGCCTAAGAATGCCCATTCGATTTTCCAGGTCCCATGTTTGGCCAGATGCAAAGTGATGAAAGGGTACAATGCCAAACTTGCCCACAAGGGGATGCATGCATCTGGAGTTCTTTCACAGAAGCTGAGAAGTTGCTGGCATGCCCATTCCCTGTCTCTGTCTCTCTCTCTCTCTCTCTCAAAAAAAAAAAAAAAAAAAAAAAAAAAAAGCAAGCTTGGGTAACATCCACAGCCAGGGCTACATAAGCAAGACTGTATGCCAAAAAGATACAAAGAGAAGGAGGGCTGATATTGGTCCCCTTTCCTAGGGCAATGAGATAAGAAGCCCACTGTAGTTAAGCAAGCAGCTCAAGGCAGCTGTAGCTCCTAGCAACAGTGAAAGGGTTTCACTCACCTCCACCCCACACCAGGAAGTCTTTCCTGACAACATGGCCAATGCTAGTATGAACAAAGGTCCTAGGAGCATGGGGCTTCCTGGCCTGCCTGCTGACCTGTCCTTTCTCCCCCACAGCGATCTGTGAAATCCATGCCAGCCTGGACCCCTTGCTCAGCCTCTTCTGCTCAGGCCCCTGGGAGCCCAGTGCAGTACCCGCCAACACAGAGCACCTGGACCCACTGCTGGAAGATGCTCCCAAGCACCTGCCTAGTCAGCCTGCCAAGGGCTTCACAGGTGGGTCCCTCAGCCCTGGAGCATGCTGAAATGGGCCAAGGACAGCAGCGGCCTCGGGACCAGAAGGCTTGGGTTTTCTGCAAACTTGCCATGCTCCTTGAACAGGTCACGTCACCTCCCATTTTCCATCTGGACAATGGGGATGGAAAGCCAGGAACAGTCTGGGTGAAATGTAAGGTGAAATGGGCTGATGTGTGTGGAAGTACCAGGCTGAAGCAAAGCACAAGGTCAACTTCTCTGATTTGCAGAGCAGCCTAACTTGATGCCTAATGTGCAGAACCAAATGTACCCTAAGAGCCTGCTTTGGCTGCGTCTTGGCTGGGATTGAGGTGGAGAGATGGGTGAGGGGCAAGACCCTCAGCATGTTCATCAATCCCTTGTCCGGTATAGGATCTGCCAGGTCCCCAGCTATGGTCCTCCTTGCGCTGGAATGCTCCCCCCCGCCCCCCCAGGAACCCTCCTTGACCTCTCATCCCTTCTTCCTACACTAGATGTACCCTATCCTCTCCTTTAGTTTGGCCTCTCTCTCCTTTCCCTGGGAAGTCACCTAGCCTCACATTGCCCAACCCTGCCACTTCTTTTGTGTGACCATTGGTATTGACCTGTGCTCTGAGCCAAATAGTTGGGGATACTAACAATCTACGTTTTGGGTTTTGTTTGTTTGTTTGTTTGTTTGTTTGTTTTGATTTTTCGAGGTAGGGTCTCCTTCTAGCCCAGGCTGACCTGGAATTCACTTGGTAGTCTCAGGCTGGCCTCAAACTCACAGTGATCTTCCTACCTCTGCATCCCAAGTTCTGGGATTAAGGGCGCGCGCCACCACACCGGGCACTAACAATCTACTTTATGGGTCAACTATAAGGTTTGAAAAATATAGTCTGGGTCAAGCCCTGAGGCAAAGGCACAGCAGACAGGGCTCACTAACTTGTCATTTCCTTGTCATCACCACTGTTGAGCCTCCCTTATCTTTTCTCCTGGGTTCTTTTGTGCTTCTTGTGGGCAGGTCTTGTGGCTGGTTTACCCCATGCCCTCATGCTGCTGAGGCCTGACACACAGAAGGGTGCCAGACAATCTGATGTAATTGCTGTAAATGTCACCCTGTGGCTAAGCCTTGGATAGGCACTACTATGTGACAGTCCCTGTTTTGGGGTAGAGATCAGTGGTACAGAAGTTACCTCTCTACCCCACTTCTTGCAGCTAAACTTGCAGAGGGCATCCTTTCCTTTCAGAAGCCCACCTGGGCTTGGTGTGGTGGTGCACGCCTTTAATCCCAGCACTTGGGAGGCAGAGGTAGGAGGATTACTGTGAGTTCGAGGCCACCCTGAGACTACATAGTGAATTCCAGGTCAGCCTGGGCAAGAGTAAAACCCTACCTCAAAAAAAAAAAAAAAAAAGGAAGGAAGCCCACCGGATCCATCAAGGCCTGGTTCAGTAGTAATGCCAGGTTTTGTCAGGTTCTGTGCTCCTGCAGTTGGCTCAGTGTCAGAAGAGCCTTTCCCTTATCTGATTGGCCCACTCAGCTGGTACCTCCAAGAAGGCTAGCCCTGTACCCATCTTAGCCAGCAGTGACTCTCTCTAACCTGCTTCAGAGTGAGGCCTAGAGGTGTGGATGCAGAACAGTTTTGGAGGCTGTCAGAATAGGCTTCCTGGAAGAGTGATCTACAGAACACTTGGGATGAGCCACTCATAGCAACTCATGTGTGTTTTCTTCAGATAAGCTCTTCTACATCTACACGTCTGGAACCACAGGGCTACCCAAAGCTGCCATCGTGGTGCATAGCAGGTAAAGAGCAGTTACCCCAGGGTAGAGGTGGGTTTGAGTGGGTCTGGGGAGCCTCTTTGAGGGGCCCACCAAACCCTTTGCCCTGTACTCCCAGGTATTACCGCATGGCTGCTCTGGTGTACTACGGATTCCGCATGCAGCCTGACGACATTGTCTATGACTGCCTCCCCCTCTACCACTCAGCAGGTAGGTAACCCTGGGCCTGCCCCTCAGCTTCGAGTACCTGTGTGTTCCTAAGAGCCCCACCCTTCTGGCCAAGGTAGTATCATGCAGTAGAAACACATGAGGTTAAATCCAAGTTCAAACCCAAACATGGCCATTGACTTCATCTCAGTCTCCTTGTCCATTGATGGTGACATGAGACTCCTAATAGGGGACTGTGTCTCAAGGGGCACTTGGGCTGCTCTGTGTTGAGATTGTTTTCCACAGATGTGTTCAGTCCAAAGGAAGACAGGGCTTGAGTATGTTGTTCCGACCCTCAAGGTGCTTCTGGACAGTGTGTGCATTGAGCAGTGGGGGATGATGGGAACCTAGCCCAACATAAGGGGAAGGATAGCAGATGACTTGATGAGGGTGGAGGAAGGACAGAGAGCACAAATACCACATACAGGGACACCAATGGTGAGGGCCAGGAGAAGGTTGGAGTGAGATGCAGGGGGAGCTCAGTCTTTCCTGGCTGAATGGCTAGCGCCAGTCCCCTGGGGCAAAGTAAGGAGTGTAGGCTTGATTCCATAGGTACTGGGGAGTTGTAGAAGGTGTCTGAATAGGGGAGAGGTATGACCAGTTGGTGTAGGCAGAACAGGGAAGAAGGAGACCAGAGGAAAGGGCCTATGAGAGGTCAGCCTGGAAGCCAGGTGCAGTGGTGGATGCTTAGAATACCAGCAGCACCTAGAAGGTAGAGGCAGGAAGATCAGATGCTCAAGGTCATCTTCAGCTACATGGTGAGTTTGAGCTTGGACTGCATGGGGCCCTGTCTCAAAAAAACAGGACTGGGGGCTGGAGAGATGGCTTAGCAGTTAATGCGCTTCCAAAGGACCTCAGTTCAATTCTCCAGGACCCATGTAAGCCAGATGTACAAGGGGGCACATGCACCTGGAGTTTGTTTGCAGTGGCTAGAAGCCCTGGCGTGCCCTTTCTCTCCTTCCTTCTCTCCCTGCCTCTTTCCCTCTCTTAAATAAATAAATGAAAATTAAAAATTTGGCTGGGCATGATGGCACATGCCTTTAATCCCAGCACTTGGGAAGCAGAGGTAGGAGGATCACTGTGAGTTCAAGGCCACCCTGAGAGTACATAGTGAATTCCAGGTCAGCCTGGACCAGAGTAAGACCCTAACTCGAAAAACCAAAAATAAATTAATTAAATTAAAATTTAAAAAATTTTAAAAACTAAACAAAACAGGACTAGGGCTGGAGAGATGGCTTAGAGGTTAAGGCACTTGTCTGCAAAGCCTAATTGACCCAAGTACAATTCTCTGGTTCCCACATAAAGCCAGATGTACAAAGTGGCACACGCATCTGGAGTTTATTTGCAGTAGCTGGAGGCCCTGGCATACCCATTCTCTATGTCTATCTCTCTCTGCTTGCAAATAAATAAATAAATAAATAATACTTTAAAAAGCCAGGCATAGGCCGGGTGTGGTGGCGCACGCCTTTAATCCCAGCACTCGGGAGGCAGAGGTAGGAGGATCGCCGAGAGTTCAAGGCCACCCTGAGACTAGATAGTGAATTCCAGGTCAGCCTGGACCAGAGTGAGACCCTACCTCGCAAAACCAAAAAAAAAAAAAAGCCAGGCATGGTGGCATATGCCTTTAACCCCAGCACTCAGGAGGCAGAGGTAGGAGGATCACTGTGAATTCAAGGCCACCCTGAGAATACATAGTGAATTGCAGGTCAGCCTGAGCTAGAATGACCCTATCTCAGAAAACCAAAAAAAATAAATAAACGCCTGCCGTGGTGGCACACACCTTTAACCCCAACACCCAGAAACAGAGGTAGGAGGATCACTGTGAGTTTGAGGCCACTTTGAGACTACAGAGTGAATACCAACTCAGCTTTGGCTAGAGTGAGACCCTACCTTGGAAAAGAAAATACCAGGCTGGCAAACTTGCTCAGTGGTTAAAGGTGCTTGCTTTCAAAGCCTGAAGGCCCAGGTTCAATCCTCAGTACCCATATAAAGCCAGATGCACAAAATGGTGCATGTGTTTTGAGTTTGTTCTAGTTCTCTGTGTGTGTGTGTGTCTTTCTTTTCACAAATAGCCTGAGAAAGATGAGGCTCTAGGGGTAAGGTTCCTGTTTCCTTGACCTCCAGCCCCTCCTTTTCAGGAAACATCGTAGGGGTGGGCCAGTGCTTGATCCATGGCTTGACAGTGGTGATCCGGAAGAAATTCTCAGCCTCCCGATTCTGGGATGATTGTATCAAGTACAACTGCACTGTGAGTGAGAAGGGAAGGGGATGAGCAGTCCCTGTCCCTCTTTCACCCATACTTTGAGGCATCTGTTGTATAGTTGGTATGGTTCAAAAGGGTTCCTTGGACATTTCTGTTAGTCAGATGGGGAGACTGAAGCTCAGAGAGGGAGAGGACAGCCAGGCCCTGAGGGTGGAGTGGTTGGGAGAATGGGGAGGTGCTGAAGTAAGGTACCCCCAGGAGCCTAGACTCACATCACATCCACTTCAGATCGTGCAGTATATCGGCGAACTTTGCCGCTACCTCCTGAATCAGCCGCCCCGTGAAGCAGAGTCTCAGCACAAGGTGCGCATGGCACTGGGCAATGGCCTTCGGCACTCCATCTGGACTGACTTCTCCAACCGCTTCCACATCCCCCAGGTGGCCGAGTTTTATGGAGCCACCGAGTGCAACTGTAGCCTGGGAAACTTTGACAGCCAGGTGCGGTTCAGATTGGAGGTGCTGGGGGTGGACCATGGAATGGCTCTGAGCAGCAAGAGGGATGGGCAGAGTTTTAGCATGAGAGTGGTTGTCAGAGCTCCTGCTGTCCCCCATTGTCTAGTCAGGGGACCCATGCAGCCCTGGCTCAAGTGTTGTCTTTCACAGGTGGGAGCCTGTGGCTTCAACAGCCGCATCCTGTCCTTTGTGTACCCCATCCGGCTGGTACGGGTCAATGAAGACAACATGGAGCTAATCCGGGGACCTGATGGAGTCTGCATTCCCTGTCAACCAGGTCTGTCCCAGGAGGGAATTGGGGGTCAGTGGAAGAGGTCTTGGCCCTGGAGAATCATCGGTCAGTTGGATGGACAGAGAGCCTGATTTGACCACCAGTGGTTGTCAGTCAAGCTCTGCTCTTAGGACTGCCAGTTATGTGTTTGCATTCACCACTTATGCATTGGTCCGTGTTCCTATCGTTCTAATATTTTATTTATTTATTTGAGAGAGAGAATGGGCACACCAGGTCCTCCAGCTACTGCAGAAAAACTCCAGATGCATGAGCCATCTTGTGTATCTGGCATATGTGCCTACTGGGGAATTAACCTCAGCCCTTAGGCTTTGCAGGCAAGCACCTTTTCATGGTGACTCAAGAGGGCCCTGCAGTCTGACCACAGGGGATTGATTCTGGCTTAGCCTGTGCTTCAAGTGAGTCAACCTCTGTGCCTGAGTCTCCATCTGCACCCAGTGCTTATGGCAGCGCCTGCCTCATGGGTTGACCTAAGGATTATATGTGATAAAGAACATGAAGCTCTTTGAGTACAGCCGTGGCTGGAGCAGGGACTCAGTGGTGCTGGCTTGTTCAGTAGAGCCTGCACCCCATTCACTGTTCTTCCCTGGATCAGTTCATTGAACCTAAATCACTGAGGGCCCAGGCATCAGACCTGCCAAGCTGAACTTCCTGCCCTTGGCCAGCTCCTGACTGGGGAGGAAATGGAACATTTCTGAGAGGTTTTTTTTTTTTTTTTTGTTTTGTTTTTTTGTCTTTTTATTTTGGGGGGGTTGTTTTGTTTTGTGTTTTGTTTTTTTTTTTTTTTTTTTTTTTTTTTTTTTAAGGTAGGGTCTCACTCTAGCCCAGGCTGACCTAGAATTCACTATGTAGTCTCAGGGTGGCCTTGAATTCACAGCGATCATCCTACCTCTGCCTCCCAAGTGCTGAGGTTAAAGGCGTGTTCCACCACACCTGGCTTCTTATTTATTTATTTATTTTTTTTAAGGTAAAATCTCACTCTAGCTCAGCCTGACCTAGAATTCGCAATGTAGTCTCAGGGTGACTTTGAACTCACAGTGATCTTCCTACCTTTGCCTCCTGAGTGCTGGGATTAAAAGCAGTTTTGTTGCTTTCTTGTGGAGCTGGGGATTGAGCCTGTGGCCTTATGCGTGCTAAATGTCACCCTAGTGCTGAGCTACATCCTCAACCCCAAAAATGAGGTGTGTCTGTGGCAGGCAGAACGAATGGAATCAGTTTAAGATTCAGGGTGCATTAATTGGGGAGGAAAGGCCACCCAGGCCACACGTCTGACCACGTTCCCCATCCCTAGGCCAACCTGGCCAGCTGGTGGGCCGCATCATCCAGCAAGACCCCCTGCGCCGCTTCGATGGTTACCTCAACCAGAATGCCAACAACAAGAAGATCGCTAATGATGTCTTCCGGAAGGGGGATCAAGCCTACCTCACTGGTGGGTCTCCAACCCTTTGCCCGCCTCTTGAAAGAGGCAGGGAGGGGTGAGGGATATTTCTGCCACTTTCTTTTTTTTTTTTTTTTTTTTTTTTTTTTTTTTTTTCGAGGTAGGGTCTCACTCTAGTTCAGGCTGACCTGGAATTCACTATGTAGTCTCAGGGTGGCCTCGAACTCACGGCAATCCTCCTACCTCTGCCTCCCGAGTGCTGGGATTAAAGGCATGAGCCACCACGCCCGGCTTCTGCCACTTTCAAAGAACACCTGTCCAGGACTCCCCTAGCCCTGCCCCTGTGGTCAAATACATCTTTGGGTTCTAGTGAGAACTGCCTGGGACAACAGCTAGGCTGACCCAGGTCCTGGTTCACTTAATCCCTCCCTAGGTGATGTGCTGGTGATGGATGAACTGGGCTATCTGTACTTCCGAGACCGTACTGGGGACACATTCCGTTGGAAAGGGGAAAACGTGTCTACCACCGAAGTCGAGGGCACACTCAGCCGCCTGCTAGACATGGCTGATGTGGCGGTATATGGTGTTGAAGTGCCAGGTATGTGTGGGGAGAGAGAAGTGCATGTCAGAGCACTGCCTGCCATTCATTATGTACTCTCCTGCCCTCAGGAACTGAAGGCCGGGCTGGAATGGCTGCTGTGGCCAGCACCACCAAGAGCTATGACCTAGAGCACTTTGCACAGGCCTTGGAGAAGGAGCTGCCCTTGTATGCACGACCCATCTTCCTGCGCTTCCTGCCTGAGCTAACCAAAACAGGTCTGTCTCTCCTCTATTCCAACTCCTGGGTTCTAGGCCTCAGTCCTTTCTGGATTCTGGAGAAAATATTCCCTGGTTGTTACTTGTTTTTGTTATGTTGTTTGTGATGAAATGGGAGAGGCCAGCAGGAGCCAGAAGCCTAGGATCTCATGGACCAGAATGAGAAACATCCAGGCTGAGGAGTAGCCATTGTGAAGTCTCTGAACAGGAACTCTCTGGGAACAGAAGGGAGCTATAGAAGTGTTTGAGCAAGGTAGTAACCTGGTCAGATCCACAACCTCCAGAGATCTCTCACTGCTGGGTGGAGTGTGGCAGAGGATCCCAGATGGCCCAGAAGGAGTGGAATGATGAGAGTGACTGTTGTAGGTATCTGTGAGAGCAGTTAGCACACAGTCATATGGCAGGCAGTGCCATCTGTTTACCTATTACTGGTCTGCTATGGCTTTTGGGAGTTCCTTAGGGTATGAAGTGCAGAGGCTGGTTCCCAGACTTCCACCTCATGTTCTTGCTGCCCCTTCCTGGCTCTCCCCATTGCTCAGCCTCTCATCTTGGGGTACATGTGTCTGGCCACCTCCTGTATGTCATCATGTCAGCCCCTGCTTGATTGCAGGCTACTGACATGGTCTATGTCAGGTAGTAGATACCTGGATCTCACGGAGTAGCTGAAGCAGTAGGAAGGGCCAGTGAAGCTTCAGTGTGGTACAGGAGGTGACACTGGTGTCAGGCTCATTGAATAAGACTAAATGTAGCGATTCTCTCTCTCTCTCCCCCTCTTTCTCTCCAAATAAATAAATAAAAATAAATTTTTTTTAAAAAAAGACAAAAAAAATAGGGCTGGAGGGATGGCTTAGCGGTTAAAATGTTTGCCTGCAAAGCCAAAGGACCCAGGTTTGATTCCTTAGGATCCACATAAGCCAGATGTACAAGGGGGCACACATGTCTAGAGTTCATTTTCAGTGGCTAGAGGCGCTGGCACACCCATTCTCTCTTTCTCCCTCTCTCTCTCTGTCAAATAAATAAAAATAAAATATAATAAATAAATAAATAAATAAATAAATAAATAAATTTTTTAGAAAAAGATAAAAAGACTGTGAATGCCTCAAGAATTGAACATATGTGACTTCTGTCCAGGAGAGGCAGGGAGGCTTTTAAATGGCCTTGCTACAGAACAAACTGCATGTAAAGGGTTTTAGATGCCACTTTATTTATTTGTTTGTTTGTTTATTTATGTATTCTTTTTGTTTTTTGAGGTAGGGTCTCTCTCTAACCCAGGCTGACATGGAATTCCCTGTGTAGTCGCAGGGTAGCCTCAAAATCACAGTGATTGGGCTGGAGAGATGGCTTAGCAGTTAAGGCACCTGCCTGCTAAGCCTAAGAACCCGGTTCCAACCTCCAGGTCCCACATTTAGCCAGATGCAAAGTGATGCAAGGGCGCAATGCAGCACTTGACCACAAGGGGGCACAGGCATCTGGATTTCGTTCACAGCAGCTGAGAGACTGCTGGCGCGCCCATCTCTATCTGTCTCCCTCTCCCTCTCTGTCTCTCTCCAAAAATAAATAAAATAATAAAAAATAAATAAATAAAAAATCACAGTGATTCTCCTACTTCAGCCTTCTGAGTGCTGGGATTAAAGGCATAAGCCACCACGCCTGGCTATTTATTTTTGATTTTTCAAGGTAGGGTCTCACTTTAGCCCAGGCTGATCTGGAATTCACTATGTAATCTCAGGGTGGCCCTGAACTCATAGCAATCCTCCTACCTCTGCCTTCCGAGTGCTGGGATTAAAGGCATGAGCCACCATGCCTGGCTATTTTAATATTTTTATTTGAGAGAGAGAAACAGAGTATGGGCATGCAAGGGCCTCTGGCATTGCAAACAGACTCCAGATGAATGAACAACATTGTGTATCTGACTTTGCATGAGTACTAGGGAATAGAACCCAGGCTGGCAGGCTTTGCAAGTAAGTATCTTTAACCACTGAGCAATCACCTCAGCCCCAGATGCCACTTTATTTGCTCACAGTTCTGTGGTTCAGCAGTTTTGAGGGTTAAGCTCAATTATAAGTTGTGGTAGGAGAAGCTGACATGGCCTTTGTTACTTCTGGCTCTTGGCTAATTACTCCTGCAGCCCTTTCAAGCAGAATTTTCTGTGATGATGGGAATGTTTGGTATCTCCACTGTCCACTATGATCACAATTAGCCCTGTGTAGCTAGCTGTTGAGTGCTTGAAAAATGGCCAGTGTGACCAAAGAAATCCTAAGTGGGGTTTTTTTTTTTTTTTGTTTTTGGTTTTCCAAGGTAGGGTTTCACTCAAGAATGATCTGGAATTCACTATGTACTCTCAGGGTGGCCTCTAACTCTGCCTCCTGAGTGCTGGATTAAAGGCGTGCACCACCACGCCCAGCTGAAATCTTAAGTGTTTTAAGTAGTCACATATGAACAGCGTCAGTCTTAGGGCCTTTACCCAGGATGGTCAACATCTGTTCCACATGGCTTCTCATCCTTCCCAAGTTTGGAGTGGTCCAAAGGCACCCCCAAGAGTGTGGGATGGAACTGACACAGTTCCATGAGGCCTAGACTCATGCAGAACTCCCACAACATTGCTTCTGCCACATTTTCTCTGTTAAAAACAAGTGCTAAACCGGGTGTGGTGGTGCACGCCTTTAATCCCAGCACTCAGGAGGCAGAGGTAGGAGGATCAACCATGAGTTTGAGGCCACCTGAGAATACAGAGTGAATTCCAGGTCAGTCTGGGCTAGAGTGAGACCCTACCTCAAAAAAAAAAAAAAAAAAAAAAAAAAAAAAAGTGCTAAGGCTAGTTCAGAGTCACAGGGTTTAAGGAAGACTGCAGTTCCTGCTTGGAGCATTGGCCACCACAGAGGCTGGTGGGCACAGGCAGGGGAGGATTCTGTAGCCATATTTGGTATTCATCAAACCCACGGTCAAATTCCAGCTCTGCCACTTTATTAGATGTGTGACATGGGCCAAGAAATGTACCCCTGTGAGTAACAATCTTCTCTCTGTAATGAGGCTCACACCAATGAATGAGAAATGTAGGAGCTGGGGATGTAGCTCAGTTGATAGAATGCTTGCCTATCATGCATGGAGCCCTGGGTTCCACTCCCAGCTCCACATATTCCTCCTGTGGTGCTGGATACCTGTAATTACAGCACTGGCCAAGTGGAGGCAAGGGGGATCAGAAGTGTAAGCTCATCCTCAGTTACATAGCTGATTAGAAACCAGCCTAGGCTACAGAGTGAGTTCCAGGTCAGCCTGAGCTAGAGTGAGAACCTGCCTCAAAAAACAAAACAAACAACAAAAAAAAAACCACTATTTTACCAAAAAAAATTAAGCAACCATACATAGTGGTACACACCTTTAATCCCAGCACTTGGAAGGCAGAAGTAGGAGGATTGCCATGAGTTCAAGGCCATCCTGAGACTACATAGTGAATTCCAGGTCAGCCTGGACCAGAGTGAGACCCTACCACAAAAAACCAAAAATAAAGAAGAAGGAGAAGGAGAAGAAAAAGAAAACAAACAAAAACAAAAGTAAGCAGGGGCCGGGTGTGGTGGCACACACCTTTAATCCCATCACTCCTGGAGGCAGAGGTAGGAGGATCACAGTGAGTTCAAGGCCACCCTTGATTGCTATGAGTTCAAGGCCAGCCTGAGACTACATAGTGAATTCCAGGTCAGCCTGAGCTAGAGTGAGACCCTACCTCAAAAAAACAAAACAAAACAAAAAAAGTAAGCAGGGCTGGAGAGATAGCTTAGTGGTTAAGACATGTGCCTACAAAGCCTAAAGGACCTAGGTTTGATTCCCCGGCACACATGTAAGCCGGGTGCATAAGGTGGCACAAACATCTGGAGTTCATTTCCAGTAGCTATAGGCCCTGGTGTGCCATTCTCTCTCTCAGCCTCTTTCTCTCAAATAAATAAATAAATTTTTTGTTGCTGTTGTTTTTGTTTTTCGAGGTAGGGTTTCACTCTAGTCCAGGCTGATCTGGAATTCACTATGTCATCTCAGGGTGGCCTGAAACTCACAGCAATCCTCCTACCTCTGCCTCCCAAGTGCTGGGTTTAAAGATGGGAATTAAAAGTATGTGCCACCATGCCTGGCTTTAAATTTTCGTTTTTGTTTTTGTTTTTCAAGGTAGGGTCTTACACTAGCCCAGGCTGACCTGGAATTCACTATGTAGTCTCAGGCTGGCCTCGAACCCATAACAGTCCTCCTACCTCTGCCTCCCAAATGCTGGGATTAAAGGCGTGCACTACCACACCCGGCTAATTTATTTTTTTAAAAAAATAAAATAGGGGGGCTGGAGAGATGGCTTAGCGGTAAAGGCACTTGCCTATAAAGCAAAGGATCCTGGTTCGACTCTCCAGCACCATGTAAGCCAAATGCACAAGGGTGCACATACATCTGGTGTTTGTTTGCATTGGCTGGAGTTCCTAGTGTGCCCATTCTCTCTCTCTTTCTCTCTCTCTCTCTGCCTCTTTCTCTCAAATAAATAAATATATTAATAAAATAAGGTCTGGAAAAAAAGAAAAAGAAAAAAGGAAGGGCTGGAGAGATGGGTTAGTGGTTAAGGTGCTTACCTGCAAAGCCAGAGATCCCAGGTTCAATTCCCCATGACCCACATAAGCCAAATGCATAAGGTAGAACATGCATTTGGAGTTCGTTTGCAGTGGCTGAAGGCCCTGGTGCCCCCATTCTTTCTCTGCCTTTCTCTCTCTCTCTCTCTCTCTCTCTCTCTCTCTCTCTCTAACAAAGTTTAAAAATAAAATAATTTTTTTTAAAAAAGGAAGTAAACTGGGCTGGAGAGATGGCTTAGTGGTTAAGGCGCTTGCCTGTGAAGCCTAAGGACTCCAGTTCGATTCTCCAGGTCCCATGAAAGCCAGATGCACAAGGGGGCATACACATCTGGAGTTTGTTTGCAGTGGCTAGAGGCCCTGGCATGCCTATTCTCTCTCTTCTTCTCTCTCTTTCCCTCTGTCTCTAATAAATCAATAAAAATAAAATCTTCAAAAAAAAAAAAAAAAAAAAAGGAAGTAAACTATGTCAGAGATGTTAAAATCTGAAAACACGTAGCTAGTCAGGGTGGGGGGTGGCAGAGGCAGGAGGATCACCCTGAGTTTGAGGCCAGCCTGGGCTAAAGTGAGGCCCTACCTCAAATAAAACAACAAAACAAAAACACATGCATCTTAGATGACTATGCACCTGCTTCAAGACCCTGAAGCATCTATATTCACTAGGTACTTAAATAATGGGAAACTCCACAGTCAGAAGACCCCAGTTCTGGCCCTCACTCTGCTGTCACCCACTGGGAAATGTTGGTTATATAGTGTCAGTGTCCCTGTTAGGACTCAGTTACCCCATCTGCAAATTGGGCAGAGGTAGCATGCTTGTCCCTGAGTTTGACACTGCCCCCCCCCCACACACACACACTGCCTGGTCTGATCTGAGAAGAAGAATAAAATGAAGCCTTCTTTACAGACTATAAAGGGTGGCGCCTCTTCCTCCTACACTGTTCTTTCTTCTCCCTATCCCTCCCTCTCATAACACTGGTCATCAGATTTCCAGGAGCTCAGGCCCCTGATTGCACTTTCTGAGTTTTCCTCCCCACCCACTAGGGACCTACAAGTTCCAGAAGACGGAGCTTCGGAAAGAGGGCTTTGACCCGGCCGCTGTGAATGATCCACTCTTCTACCTGGACGCCCGGAAGAGCCGCTACCTTCCACTGGACCAAGAGGCCTATATTCGTATCCAGGCAGGAGAAGAGAAGCTGTGATTACCCCTCATGTCCCTCTGAGGGCCAGCGGATGCTGGATCCAGAGCCCCAGCTTCCACCCCAGAGGGGTCCTGGGCAATGCCAGACCAAAGCAAACAGGACCCGCACCTCCATCCCAAGGTGCTGATCCCATCCCTCTAAAACTGCCAAGTGACTCACTGCCGCCTCTTCACTCCTCAGAAGGCTTTCTGTGAAAGCCTTATGTCCATGTTGTGTCTTCTGGGCCAGGTGGGGCCTCTAGGCCCCAGACTGAGACTGACTGGCCCCTTCCGGATGATGTCTTCAGTCACACTGGGCAGGGAGAGGTATAGAAGTCACCAAGCTCTCTCTGAAGGGTAGGGAGCTCGTAAATGGGATCAAGGGAGAAGCTCCCAGACTCAGGAAGCCAAGTGGACAGGGACAGTAGTGATCATTAATCAGGAGGCTACAGAGCATCCTGGCCCCAGAGCTGCCCAAGTATCATCGAGCCCTATCCACTCCTGGACGAACAGAGGAGGAGGACTCCTTGTGGCATGCATGCCCCACCTGCATCAGGAAGTCAGGAGAGCACTCTGCATCTTCCCAAGCTCCCTGCACCCTCATCTCAGGGGTGGAGTGCCTGTCCATGGGTCTATGCTTCCTCCATCTCAGTCTTGGCCTGACTGAGAGGAGGAGGCCAGGGGGGAAGGCTCAGGGTCAATAAACTCTGCCTTGACTCCTCTTAGCCTGTGTGTATGCCACCTAGCCCATCCCCATCCCACTCGGGCCCTACTTCCTGCTCCTCTGGTCCATTCACTCACCGGCTTGGACTTAGAATAGAGTGGTAGCTACCATGCTCCCACCACCACCTTTCTCCCCACTGGCTGGATTATGGAAAGAAATACAGGAATTTGGGGTTCCTTGTACACCAGCACACCAGTAATTTGGGGTATTCCCAGATCCTTGGCCTATGAATTTGAAGAATGAAATGCACGGATCACAGAATAAGGTTCAGAAAGAGTTTATTATAGCTTAAAGCTTTAGGAGTAAGGAAGCAAGGTGGAGCTCTTGCCCAGGGAGGCAAGAGGGGGATGAGAAACCCACCTTGAGACTACTCAGATCTGGGTTGGTTTGTTGGTTGTTTTTTTTTTTTTTTTTTTTTTTGGTTTTTCAAGGTAGGGTTTTCGCTGTAGCCCAGGCTGACCTGGAATTCACTCTGTATTCTCAGGCTGGCCTCTAACTCATGGCAATCCTCCTACCTCTGCCTCCCAAGTGCTGGGATTAAAGGCACGCGCCACCACGCCCGGCAGTTTGTTGGTTTTTGACTTTTTTAAAATATATTTTATTTATTTGAGAGATAGAAAGAGGCAGAGAAAATGGGCATGTCAGGGCCTCTAGCCATTGCAAACGAACTCCAGGTGCATGCTCCCCCTTGTGCATCTGGCTTACGTGGATCCTAGAGAATCGAACCTAGGTCCTTTGGCTTTGTAGGCAAATGTCTTAATCATTAAGCCATCTCTCCAACCCAACTTTTTTTATTGACAATTTTCATAAAGATTTAGGTTTTTATGGGGAGTGGCTATGTGAGGAAGACCAGATTTCACAGCTTTGCCAGTAATCGTAGGTAAGGATCAGAGTTTCTGTCCTCTAGGAAGGGTACAAGCTTAATCTAGAGATCTTTCCTGGGGCCTGTAACATCCAGGGTTCTGCAAATTTAGTGATGTTTCCTGCTTTTAGTCAAGAAATTAAAAAAAAAAAAAAAAAACCACTTGTGCTGAAGAGATGGCTTAGTGGTTAAGGCACTTGACTGCAAAGCCAAAAGACCCAAGTTTGATTCCCCAAGACCCACGTAAGCCAGGTGCACAAGGTGGTGCATACATCTCTCAAATAAAAAGTAAAAGTGTATATCATTTTTTTTTAAATAGCCATGTGTGGTGGCATATGACTTTAATCCCAGCAGTTGGGAGACAGAGGTAGGATTGCCATGAGTCCGAGGCCACCTTGAGACTACATAGTTAATTCCAGGTCAGCCTGGGCCAGAGTAAGAGACCCTACCTCAAAAAATTAAAAAAAAAAAAATCTGTTGGGGTTCTGTTAGCCAATTTCTGTCTCCTATCAGAAGTTCCCACAGAGTCTGACAAGCTATGAAATAATGAGCTTCAGCCAAAAAAAAAAAAAATCCAAACCAGCTGTCAATTAGAAGTGAAATTTGTGGTTTTGGGCAAGTGACTCCATCTCCTGTATAATGGGACAATCAGCGTTACACTAAAGGGAACTGTTGTGAGGAAGGGGGGAACCCTCATTCAGGGCAGAGTCATCTCTAGGCTCTTGTCCTATCTGCAGGGCGTATCCCTAATTGTTTAGGAGAAAGATTTTCCAGGGTGATGTCAGAAAACCAGAGGGAAGCAGTTTGACCAGCCTGGGCAACTCTGGAGGAGCCAATAGCACCTAGAGGAGCCAGCCAGCTGGGAGTGTACCAGTCTGAAAATCAGCCATGAGCAGGGTCTACTCACCAGGGGGGTGGTGTGCAGCATGTGCCCCAAGAGCTGTATCTCCACTGTTCAGCCTTCACCCTGAATCTGGAATCTGTGAATCTGGGGTTTTCTCTGAGACAGAGTTTCATGTAGCCCAGGTTGGCCTTGAACTTGGCGTTAGCTGAGGATAACTTTGGACTCCTGTTCCTCTTGCCTCTACCTCCCAAGGGTTGACATTACAAAGTGCCACTATGCCTTGCTTGAGGCAGATCGTATAAATGCGCTATTCAAGAAAAGACCCAGAGCGTGGGGGTTCTAAGTCACTTGGCCAAGGTCACACAAGGCAAGTAATGGGGGCTGGAATGCAAACCCGAGATAGTGCCCTTCCCCAGCACACCACACTACCCCACATGGTGCAGAAGGCAGCAGGAAGCCAGAAATTGTCATTCTTCACATGCCTATGGGCCACGCCCCTGGCCATTGACAGTTCAGAGGCTCAGTGAATAGGCTAAGAAAGCAATCTAGCCGGTGTGGTGGAATCCTAGCACTCTGGAGGCTGAGGTAGCAAGATCATGAGTTCAAGGCCAGCCTGGCTACATAGTTCTGGGTCAGCCTGAGTTACAGTGAGACCTGTCTCAAAAAAAGAAAGGAGAGATAGCTTAGCAGTTAAGACATTTGCACCTCGGTCCGATTCCTCAGGACCCACGTAAGCCAGATGCACGAGGTGGCGCATGCGTCAGGAATTCGTTTGCAGTGGCTGGAGGCCCTGGCGTGCCCATTCTTTCTCTCTCTCTCGCCCTCTCATTCTCGTTCTCTCAAATAAATTAAATGAAGAAAGAGGTGGCACACACCTTTAATCCCAGAACTTGGGAGGCACGGGTAGGAGGATGAGTCCTGGACGAGAGTGAAACCCTACCTTGAAAGAAAAGAAATCTGAAGGCTTCCTGGGATTCTTAGTACACTGAGAGGACTGGGGGGAAGGGAGAGTGAGACACAGCTGATGTGCCAAATATGACCAGCAGAGGGCGTGAGAAGCTCAAAGAATCCAGCCAAGGAGGGCCTGTGCCTATTGCCTCCTAAACTGGTACCAGAATACAGATTCTGTGTCTGGCCTTTGAGTTTTGTCAGGCTTCCAAAGGTCTAGTAGGCATGGTAAAGGAAAAAGGATACATTTTCAGATGAAATCCCAAACCAAGTTGTTTCCCACATCCCCACTGGGGACTTTCCCTGTCTCCTCCATGATGGAGAGGCATTCATGCGCCTGTGGGCCTTCTGGTTCTTGAGTATGTATCTGCCATCTCCAAGCCATGGCTGTGTGAGTCCAGGCATGCAGTAGCTGTTCAACATCTGCTTGTAATGTTAATTAATGACGTTTATTGGGCAATTCCTGACATTTATTAAGTGTTACACAGTTTATAGAGTAGCACATCAGTTCATCTACTTAACAGGTTCCTTTTTTTTTTTTTTTTTTCCTTTTTACTGCAAACAAACCCCAGATGCAAGCACCACCATGTGCATCTGGCTCTATGTGAGTACTGGGGATTTGAACCTGGGTCCTTAGGTTTCATAGGTAAGTGCCTTAACCACTAAGCCACCTCTCTAGTCCCTGTGCAGGTTCTTTTGTTTGCTTGTTTGTTTTTGTTTTTTGGAGGTAGGGATTTGCTCTCGAGCCCAAGATGACCTTGAATTCACTATGTAGGCTCAGGGTGGCCTCTGTCTCCCTAGTGCTGGGATTAAAGGTGTGCGCCACTGTGCCTGGCAAGAAAAAAAATTTTTTTAATTTTTTAAATTTTTTTATTTGAGAGCGACAGAGAGAAGAAGAGGCAGATAGAGAGAAAGAGAGAAAAATGGCACGTCAGGGACTCCAGCCACTGCAAATGAATTCCAGATAAATGTGTCCCCTTGTGCATCTGACTTACATGGGTCTTGGGGAATCGAGCCTCAAACCAGGGTCCTTAGGCTTTGCAGGCAAGCACTTAACCTCTAGGCCATCTCTCCAGCCCCCGAAAATTTTTTTGTATATATTTTTATTTTTATTTATTTGAGAGAGAGAGAAGCAGAGACAGATACTAAGAGAATGGGCTCCAGCTGCTGTAAATGAACTCCATACACATGCACCTTGTGCATCTGGCTTACGTGGGTCCTGGGGAATCAAACCTAGGTCCTTTGGCTTTACAGGCAAGCACCTTTAACTACTAAGCCCAGCCCCAGGAAAAAAAATTTAAGACATCGTTTCTGGGCAGGCTTCGAACATCAGGGGAGAGAGAGAGAAAGCGAGAGAGGGAATGGGTGAGCCAAGGCCTCTTGCCAATGCAGAGGACATCTAGCATACACTACCTTGTGCGTCTGGCTTTACGTGGGTACTAGCAAATCAAACGCGGGCTGTCAGGTCCTGCAAGCTAGCCCCTATAATCACTAAGCCACCTCTTTGATTCTCCTGCCTTGGTCTTCCAAATGCTAGAATTACCATGCTCAGCTCCAGGAGTCATGTGTAGAGTGTGGAGCACTGGCAACCATGAGGAAAGAGAAGCACACTGAACACAGGATTTCACCAGCATTGGCACTGCGGGGCTGATCTGGGCATAAAGCAGGTCTTGGTGTTCACGTCATGGCAAGTGCTATTAGTCTTTGGTAATAGTTCTCTTCTGGGGAGTAAGAGGAGGATGCCAAAAGTGTTTTTTTTTAATATTTTATTTGAGAGAAAGAGGCAGAGAGAGAGAGAGAGGGAATGAATCAGCATGCCAAGGCCTCCAACCACTGCACACGAATTCAAGACTGATGTGCCACCTTGTTGCATCTGGTTTCTGTGGGTTCTAGGGAATTGAACCTACTAGGTCCTTTAAGTTTGCCATCTCTCTGGACCCTGTTTTTTTTTTTTTTTTTTTTTTTTTTTTTGTTTGTTTGTTTTTAAAGAAAATATCCCTGCAAATGAATTCCAGACACATGCATCACCTTGTGCATCCAGCATTACATGGGTACTGGGGGATTGAACCTGGGTACTTTGGCTTTGCCAACAAGCACCTTAACTGCTAAACCATCTCTCCAGCCCTTTTTGTTTGTTTGTTTGTTTGTTTTTCGAGGTAGGGTTTCACTCTTGTCCAGGCTGACCTGGAATTAACTATGTAGTCTCAGGGTGGCCTTGAATTCATGGCAACCATCCTACCTCTGCCTCCCAAGTACTGGGATTAAAGACGTGCGCCACCATGCCCAGCTGTTTTTTTTTTTTTTTAATTTGAGAGAGTGAGAGAGAAAGAAGCAGAGAAAGAGAGAGAGAGAGAGAGAGAGGGAGGAGAATGGGCATGCCAGGGCCCCCAGCCACTGCAAACGAACTCCAGATATATGCGCCACCTTGTGCATCTGGGCTGACATGGGTCCTGGGTAATTGAACCAAGGTCCTTTGGCATTGCAGGCAAACGCTTTAACCACTGCAGCCTGTTTTTTGTTTGTTTTTTGTTTTTAAAGATTTTATTTTCATTTATTTATTTATTAGAGACAGAGAGAGTGAGAATGGGCATGCCAGGGCCTCTAGCCACTGCAAACAAACTCTAGATGCACGTACATCTGGCTTACGTGGGACCTGGAGAATCGAACCTGGGTCCTTAGGCTTCACAGGCATGTGCCTTAACCGCTAACCATCTCTCCAGTCCTTGTTTTGCTTTGTTTTTTTTTTTTTTGGGTTTCGAGGTAGGGTCTCACTCTGGTCCAGGCTGACCTGGAATTAACTATGTAGTCTCAGGGTGGCCTCGAACTCACGGCGATCCTCCTACCTCTGCCTCCCGAGTGCTGGGATTAAAGGCGTGCGCCACCACGCCCGGCTCTGTTTTGTTTTGTTTTTAATTGGAGAGATATAGAGAGAGAAGAGCTAGGGATATATATATATATGGTGAGAGGGAGAGAGAGAGAGAGAATGGACATGCCAGTAGCCCCTCAGCCACTGTGAACAAACTCCAGGTGTGTGCGCCCCCTTGTGGGCAAGTGCGACATTGTGCCCTTGCCTCACTTTTTGCATCTGGCTAAATGTAGGATGTGGAGATTGGAACCAGCGTTCTTAGGCTTGGCAGGCAGGCGCCTTAACCGCCAAGCCATCTCTCCAGCCTTTGTTTTGTTTTATTTTGTTTTAATTAGGACAGTTAGGCTACAGAGATTAGGAAGGGGGTCAATGTTGAGTGTTGTGAAAAGTGAACCCCTTCACGGCACTTCATGTCACCACAGTCAACCAAGAATGAAGCAAATCCTCTATTCCAGGCCCTGGGCAATGGGTTTTCTGGGCCTGGTTTCATTAAATCCTAATGCGAAACACACACGATTTTTTTTCAGGGTAGGGTCTGGAATTCTGGCTGACCTGGAATTCACTACGTATTCTCAGGGTGGCCTCACACTCATGGCGATCCTCCTACCTCTGCCTCCTGAGTGCCGGCTTGTTTTGTTTTTAGCCAGGTAGAGTCTCACTGTAGGCAGGTTGACCTGGAATTCAGTATGTAGTCCCAGGCTGGCCTTGAACTCACAGCAATCCTCCTACCTCGGCCTCCCCAGCGCTGGGATTAAAGGCGTGCGCCACCACACCTGGAGTATACACGATTTTATCGGTATTCTACAAATGGGAGAGAAGGCTTGTTCCCCCACCACCTCCCAGCACAGTGCTCCAGTCCTGAAGGCTGGAAGGGACCAACCTCCAGCCTCCCTGGCAGTCCAGTGCCCTCGAGGCAGGCAAGTGGCTGGCCTGGCCAGTTCTAGGCTATCACTTTCAATTCCTAGGAAGAAGGTTAAATACCTCCAAAGGACCCATTGAACGGCAGCAGCAAGGGAGGGGGTGACTGAACGACTTTCAAAGGGACCTGAAAGCACTGCCAGTCTCCCCCCACTCCCAGGAGGGGGGCCCTGCTTCCTCCAGACCTAATGATATTCTGGGATCAGCCCTCATCTTTGGCGGCAGTTTAACCCCAGCCAAGGCAGATTTCTTTCTCACTGATCTCAGCTTGACACCCAATTAGCACAAGAATGGGAGGAGGAAGCCTGTGAGAGGCGCCCCCCAGACTCCTGGGGCGCTGGAGGGAAGACAAAGGGGCAGCGGGCAGGGGGCACCCGCGCCCTGGCCTCCCCCCACCGACCCCGCCATTGTCTCTCTTGGAGCTTCAGAGAGGACAGAGGCCTATGCCCTGCCTGGCTGGCCGGCCTGCCGAGGGGACAGGGAGTGGGGCCCAAGCCCCTGTTCCAAGGCATTCCAGGGGAAGGTTATTTGATTGAGACTGAGGCAATGAGGAGGGGCAGGGATCCTGAAGGCATAAAAAAATTGACCTTGGGCAAACCACACCTTCTGAATCTCAGTTTTGTCATTGGAAAAATGGGAGTCCCTGTAAGGAATAAATTAAGAAATGCATGCATATGGTTCAATAAATTTTCTCTCTTTTTTCCTTCCTTCCTTTCTTTCTTTCTTTCTTTCTTTCTTTCTTTTTTTTTTTTTTTTTTTTTTTTTTTTTTCAAGGGTCTTGCTCTAGCCCAGGCTGATCTGGAATTAGCCTCACTGGCCTCAAACTCATAGCAATCCTACTTCCTCAGCCTCCCAAGTGATTAAAGGTGTGTGCCACCACGTCAGGCCTGTAAATTCTCTTTAAATGAACACAGTATTACACCAGTATTGCTGCTGCGGGTTGAGTAGGTATGAAGCAGTTTATGGGTAATAGAGCCCCTGAAAGCAAAAGCAATGAATGTTCTTTTTGTTTGTTTGTTTGTTTGTTTGGGGGTGGGGGTTCAAGGTAGGATCTTGCTCTAACCCAGGCTGACCTGGAATTCACAATGTAGTCTCGGGCTGGCCTTGAACTCACAGGATCCTCCTACATCTGCCTCCCTAAGGCTGGGATTAAAGATGTGGACTACCATGCCTGGCAAAGAATATTCTTGAACCTGTAAAGGACTATCTGTTTTGATTGTTTGTTTGGTTGGGTTTTTGTTTATTTGTATGTTTGTTTTCCGAGGTAGGGTCTCGCTCTAGCTCAGGCTGACCTGGAATTCACTATGTAATCTCAGGGTGGCCTCAAACTCATGGTGATCCTCCTACCTCCATGTTGGGCCCTATTTTTAATCCCCCCCCTCCTTATTTCTATTTTCTGTCTGTCTAAAGGAATTCCTGCAAGCTCTACTTTGCTAGAGGCCCCGAATTTAAGGGGAGAATCTGGTTTTTCACAGAAGAGAAAATCAAGAGAAGAGATCACTACCTATCTTAAAAACCTGGTAGCACCTAGATACCTGGCCTGAGGCTGAACTAACCAGTTCATCCCCATCCAGTAACCCTCCCCCATAAAAGAAGACCCCAACCTGGGTATATAGAAGAACTTTCCCATTTCCAGGAACCTCGTGTCGCATTCTCTTGAGCAAAAGCTCCATGGTTTTCCTCCTTTCTTTTCTTTCTCTCTCTCTGTTTGAATTGGGGTCTTTAGCTCAGACTGACCTGGGACTCTATAGTCCCAGGCTGGCCTTAAACTCACAGTGACCTTCCTACCTCTGCCTCCTGAGTGCTGCAATTAAAGGCCTGGTTTCTTCTCTTCCCTTAAGATCTATGATCTTTATAATAAATCATTCTCAACTTTATCCTCTCATCTAAACTGCATAAGAGTACAGAGGCCACTAACTCAGAAGCTTTGTGTGACTGAGTGTCCAGCATCCCTGTGGAAACTCTCTTCTTTTAGGCAGTTTATGTTAGGAATTGGAGCCCAGAGAGAACCAATGCCACCTCCCTCTGGCAGGAATGGAACTCATGTCTGATCAAGACTCATCTACAACAGCTAGAGTGCTATCTGCTGCCCACAGTCTAGCATGCTACCTAGGTGGGCTGCCCTCTGGAGTCTGCTCTTCAAATCTACAAACCAATCAGGTCTTCTCTTTGCATACCTCAATTTGAGGAAAGAATACATTTTCAATGAACTATGAAGGCTATTATTTCTCCCTCTCGCGCTCTCTCTCTCCATCTCCTCACTCTGCTTTGTGTTCCCTGCTTAGATACACTTGGCTCGGGCATTCCCCCATACCCAGCCTAGCTGAGTGCACGAGAGCAGAATACTGTTTCTTGGTCTGAGTAATTTTTTGCCTCTGCTTTATGCTTTGGGGTAACTTTTGACCACACCTCCCTTACTCTCTAAATCTACAATATCGGTGCTTTCTCTAACTCTGAGCCTGTTACCTTTGTAATTTCTATAAATGCGGGGTGATCACAGCTGTAATTCTTCTTACTTATCTGAATTTTGTGGTTTTGGTATTTTCCCTCTGCTATTCTTTTTTTTTTTTTTTGCAAGCAGAAAGAGAGACAGACAGAGACAGAAAGGGCCTCTAGCACTGCAAACGAACTCCAGATGCATGTGCCCCTTATGCAGCTGGGGAATCAAACCTTAAAAAGCCTTAACCGCTAAGCCATTTCTCCAGCTCTATTTTTAAAATTTTTATTTATTTATCTTTTAGAACAAACTCCAGACACATCCACCACCATGTGCATCTGGCTTATGTGGAACCTCGAGAATCGAACTGGGGTCTTTAGGCTTTGTAGGCATGTGCCTTAACCATTAAGCCATCTCTCCAGCCCCCCTTTTAAAATATTTATTTATTTATTTATTTATTTATTTATTTATTTATTTATTTATTTATTTATTTTGGTTTTGTGAGGTAGGATCTCACTCTGGTCCAGGCTGACCTGGAATTAACTACGTAGTCTCAGGGTGGCCTTGAACTCTCTGCAATCCTCCTACCTCTGCCTCCTGAGTGATGGGATTAAAGGCATGCGCCACCACGCCCGGCTAATATTTATTTATTTATTTATTTTGTTTGTTTTTGTTTTTGTTTTTTCGAAGTAGGGTCTCACTCTGGCCCAGGCTGACCTGGAATTAACTATGTAGTCTCAAGGGTGGCCTTGAACTCACGGCAATCCTCCTACCTCTGCCTCCCGAGTGCTGGGATTAAAGGCGTGCGCCACCATGCCCGGCATATTTATTTATTTTATTTTTTTATTTTTATTTTTTTTTGGTTTTGCAAGGTAGGGTCTCACTCTGGTCCAGGCTGACCTGGAATTAACTATGTAGTCTCAGGGTGGCCTCGAACTCTTGGTGATTCTCCTACCTCTGCCTCCCGAGTGCTGGATTAAAGGCGTGCGCCACCACGCCCGGCATTTATTTTTTAAGAGAGACCATTGCAAACAAATTCCAGATACATGAGCTCCCTTGTGCATCTGGCTTACGTGGGTACTGGGGAATTGAACCTGAGTCCTTTGGCTTTGCAGGCCTTAACTACTAAGCCATTTCTCCAGCCCCCCCCCTTTTTTTTAGAGATAGGGTTTCACTCTAGCCCAGATTGACCTGGAATTCACCATGTAGTCTCAGGGTGGCCTCAAATTCATAGCAATCCTCCTACCACTGCCCTGCACCCCCACCACCACCCAAGTGCTGAGATTAAAGGCATGTACCACCATGCCCAGCAATTTTTTTTTTTTTGTTTTTTTCAGGCTGACCTGGAACTCACTATACAGTCCCAGGGTGGCCAAGTGCTGGGATTAAAGGCTTATGCCACCATGTCATAGTGGGCATGTGCAAACTTGTACTTGGCATCATGACTGGTCTCTTCCTGAGGGTTGGACTGTTGGTGTAGCAGTTAAGGCACTTGCCTGCAAAGCCTAAGGATCCAGGTTCAATTCCATAGTACCCACATAAGCTAAATGCACAACGTGGTGCATGTGTCTGGAGTGGGCAGTGGCTATAGGGCCTGGTGCATCCATTCTCTCTCTTTATCTGCCTCTTGGTCTCCCACCTTCAAATGAATAAGATTTTTAAAAATATATATATTTTAGCCGGGCATGGTGGTGCATGCTTTTAATCCCAGCACTTGGGAGGCAGAGGTAGGAGGATTGCCATGAGTTCAAGGCCACCCTGAGACTACATAGTGAGTTCCAGGTCAGCCTGGACTAGAGCAAGATCCTACCTTGGAAAACAAAACAAAACAAAAATTGTATTTATTTGCAAGCATGGAGAGACAGAGAGAAAAAGACAGCAGAATGGGCACATCAGGGCTTCCAGAAATAGACTTCTCTCATAGCAGTCTGGTATTGAGCTGGCTTCCAAGTAGTCACTGGTGACATCTGTTATAGTGAAGGTGAGGGAGATGGGCTCTGCAGACCCCGTGAGAGGACAGAGTGAAAGGACAGAAGGAAGAATTAAGGATCTTGCTGGGCGTGGTGGCGCATGCCTTTAATCCTAGCACTCGGGAGGCAGAGGTAGGAGGATCACCAAGAGTTTGAGGCCGACCTGAGACTAAGTAGTGAACTCCAGGTCAGCCTGAACTAGAGTGAGACCCTACCTCCCAAAACAAAAGAAGGAGGAGGAGAATTATTAAAGGGCTGGAGGGATGGCTTAGCGGTTAAGGCATTTGCCTGCAAAGCCAAAGGACCCAGATTCAATTCCTCAGGACCCATGTTATCCAGATGCACAAGGGGGCACATGTGTCTGGAATTCATTTGCAGTGACTAGAGGTCCTGGCGCGCCCATTCTCTCTCTCCCTCTTTCTCTGTGAAAAGGAAGGAAGGAAGGAAGGAAGGAAGGAAGGAAGGAAGGAAGGAAGGCGGAAAGAATTAAGGATCTTGTTACTCTTGTCAACAGCTATGACATCAAAATGCCAGGCACAAGGGGAGGTTGAGCACTCAGAGGCAAGGGATAGGGGCTTGGGGCAAGAGAGAGGAGGCAGCGGGACATTAGAGAGGGAAAGAGTAGGAACATGAGAGAGTTTAAGTTTGAGAGTGCCCCTTGGGTGGTGGTGTACCACCCTGGATGAGGTAGGGTAAGAGCTAAGGCAAGAGGGGTCCTGAGGAATATCTCTGATTCTGGCTAAGGCAAGTGGGAGGAGCTGGGGTCAGGGTAGGTGAAGTTAATCACGGATAGGTAGAGACAGAAGGCATGAGTTAAAGTTTGAGTTTAGTACTGTTAAGTCAGCATCAGACAGGGGAGACTATTAGTCTGAATCATTGTTTATATTGTAATTATATTTTGTAGTTATGTTTTTCTTGCTGGGTAATTAAGACCATGTAGGCTGCCAGAGTTAACTGTATATTTTGGAGGTCAATAATGGTGCTATAGGAGAGATCTTTAGGGACCTGTGCTGAGTTCTATGACTCTCAGCATTGTCATCTGTTAGAATAAGTCAAGGCTGTGCTGACCAAGTGGGCCTCCTTCTTTTGGGAGGCCTGGAGGACTGATTTTCCTCTGATGTGACTCTCCTGTTTGCAGATACACTGACTTGGAATCCATCTCCGGGTCTCCATATCCTCCTGATCAAGAAGATAAGTAACTTATCAGAGGCTACAAATTAGCAAGTGTCCTATCCTGTGGTCTTCTGTGACCTGGGAGCAGGAACCAAAATATTGGTTATATGTTGGGGTCCCAAGGCCAGCTCAGGAGGCACGATAGGGTCTCTGCCGAATGGGGGTGAGCAGCAGCGGAGTCACGACACAGACTCCGGGAGTTGGGTGAAAGTGGAGCGAGAATCCACAAACTCGTTTATTCAGGAAGTGCACATGGGTTTTAAGGGGCTGTTAATCCTTGTATGGGGCGGTCCCCTTTTGGTGACCAATGACAGCTTGTCTCTGGACAGGACATCTCGTAGTAGGCTTCTCGCGAGCATGGGGCTGTAACTGTTGTCACATCAAGCCTGCGCAAAACGCCACTTTTACAGAAGCCACTTCCTGTTGTCTTTTGCCATGCGGTCTGGCTAGGACCAGGCCTGTATTGTGCCATACAGTTATATATATGAAAGATGTATTTATTTGAGAGAGAAAAAGAGGCGGGCCGGGGGAGAATAGGAACACCAGGGCTTCCAGCCACTGCAAATGAACTCCAGATGCATGTGCTCCTTGTGCATCTGACTTACGTGGGTCCTGGAGAGTCGAAGCAGGATCCTTTGGCTTTGCAGTCAAATGCCTTAACCGCTAAGCCATCCATCTCTCCAGCCCCTTGGTTATCCTTTTAACCCCAATGTTTCCAATTGATTTTGGCTTCTACATATGGTTATTAATCACTCAGAGAGATTGTACATATCTGATTAGCAAAACAGATTAGTTAAAAGGTGCAGAACATATCTGGTTAGCAAAGCAGATCTGGTTACAGAATGACAATAGTTTAAAAATCATTCTGATTAATATTTTAGTTGTCAGGTGACAGTGTGTAAGCTATATCTGCAACATAGAAAACATACAGATTTTATCTTTTAAGTATCTGTCAGTTATAAGTATAGGCAGTAGTCCTGAAAATAATATTTTGCTGGTTTTGTTTTTGTTTTTGTTTTTCGAGGTAGGGTTTCACTGTAGCTCAGGCTGACCTGGAATTCACTATGTAGTCTCAGGGTGGCCTTGCACTGTCGGCCATCCTCCTACCTCTGCCTCCCAAGTGCTGGGATTAAAGGCGTGCGCCACCATGCCTGGCTCTGAAAATAATATTTTATCAATAACTTTAAGTCAATTGCAGAAATTGTATGCCAGGGAAAGACAAGACAGTATAAAAACTTAGCATCTGTGTTTGAAAACAACTTTGGCTAGTCTGTATACCAATGCAAGTACCAATTATCGCCCAAACTGGAAGCAGAACAGCAACTTAACATTATTTTTCTAGGGCAGGAAACATGTCTTAAGTATTAATATCTGTATATGCAATGAACTTAAGATATCAGAAATGACACAATTAATTAAGTAAAACCTTGACTGAGACTGATTATACATAGCTTAAGAATAAAATGAAATGTGGTTATTGTTGAGTTAAGCAAGCCCAATTTTTTTTTTCTTTCTTTCTTTTTTTTTTTTTTTTTTTGGAAAGTAGGGTCTCACTCCAGCCCAGGCTGATCTGGAATTCACTATGTAGTCTCAGGCGGCCTCGAACTCACGAACAATCCTCCTACCTCTGCCTCCCAAGTGCTGGGATTAAAGGCGTGGGCCATCACGCCCTGCCTGATTTTAATATACATTAGAGACAATATGAGAGATATAAAGTAATTTTTTAAAATAAGTACTTTTTACCATTGAACAATTATTTTTATTATTATTTTTTTTTTGGAGAGAGACACAGAGAGAGACAGACAGAGAGAGGGGGAGAGGGGGACAGAGAATGGGATCGCCAGCAGTCTCAGCTGCTGTGAATGAAATCCAGATGCGTGCGCCCCCTTGTGGGCAAGTGCGGCATTGCGCCCTTGTGTCACTTTTGGCATCTGGCTAAATGTGGGACCTGGAGATTGGAACCGGGTTCTTAGGCTTAGCAGGCAGGTGCCTTAACCATTAAGCCATCTCTCTAGCACCCATTGGACAATTTTAAGGCTTAACTAAAGAAATATTTATGACTGTCATATGAAGCTTAGACAAACTATATTAACATTGTTTGTATACACTGGATTTCCCTAAGACATGGGGAGCTTTTTCAGTTTTTCTAAGAACAAGATTACAATAAGTCACCTTTTATAAGGCTTAGATTATAACCTAAGAGATAATCACCCAGGAAAACTAGCATGAACAAAACAAGAACCATCATAAAATTACAGTTTTAGCCATTGTGCAAACTTGTACTTGCATCATGACTGGTCTCTTCCTGAGGTTGGACTGTTGGTGTAGCAGTTAAGGCACTTGCCTGCAAAGCCTAAGGATCCAGGTTCAATTCCATAGTACCCACATAAGCTAAATGCACAACGTGGTGCATGTGTCTGGAGTGAGCAGTGGCTACAGGGCCTGGTGCATCCATTCTCTCTCTTTATCTGCCTCTTGGTCTCCCACCTTCAAATGAATAAGATTTTTAAAAATATATATATTTTAGCCGGGCATGGTGGTGCATGCTTTTAATCCCAGCACTTGGGAGGCAGAGGTAGGAGGATTGCCATGAGTTCAAGGCCACCCTGAGACTACATAGTGAGTTCCAGGTCAGCCTGGACTAGAGCAAGATCCTACCTTGGAAAACAAAACAAAACAAAAATTGTATTTATTTGCAAGCATGGAGAGACAGAGAAAAAGACAGCAGAATGGGCACATCAGGGCTTCCAGAAATAGACTTCTCTCATAGCAGTCTGGTATTGAGCTGGCTTCCAAGTAGTCACTGGTGACATCTGTTATAGTGAAGGTGAGGGAGATGGGCTCTGCAGACCCCGTGAGAGGACAGAGTGAAAGGACAGAAGGAAGAATTAAGGATCTTGCTGGGCGTGGTGGCGCATGCCTTTAATCCTAGCACTCGGGAGGCAGAGGTAGGAGGATCACCAAGAGTTTGAGGCCGACCTGAGACTAAGTAGTGAACTCCAGGTCAGCCTGAACTAGAGTGAGACCCTACCTCCCAAAACAAAAGAAGGAGGAGGATAATTATTAAAGGGCTGGAGGGATGGCTTAGCGGTTAAGGCATTTGCCTGCAAAGCCAAAGGACCCAGATTCAATTCCTCAGGACCCATGTTATCCAGATGCACAAGGGGGCACATGTGTCTGGAATTCATTTGCAGTGACTAGAGGTCCTGGCGCGCCCATTCTCTCTCTCCCTCTTTCTCTGTGAAAAGGAAGGAAGGAAGGAAGGAAGGAAGGAAGGAAGGAAGGAAGGAAGGAAGGAAGGCGGAAAGAATTAAGGATCTTGTTACTCTTGTCAACAGCTATGACATCAAAATGCCAGGCACAAGGGGAGGTTGAGCACTCAGAGGCAAGGGATAGGGGGCTTGGGGCAAGAGAGAGGAGGCAGCGGGACATTAGAGGGAAAGAGTAGGAACATGAGAGAGTTTAAGTTTGAGAGTGCCCCTTGGGGTGGTGGTGTACCACCCTGGATGAGGTAGGGTAAGAGCTAAGGCAAGAGGGGTCCTGAGGAATATCTCTGATTCTGGCTAAGGCAAGTGGGAGGAGCTGGGGTCAGGGTAGGTGAAGTTAATCACGGATAGGTAGAGACAGAAGGCATGAGTTAAAGTTTGAGTTTAGTACTGTTAAGTCAGCATCAGACAGGGGAGACTATTAGTCTGAATCATTGTTTATATTGTAATTATATTTTGTAGTTATGTTTTTCTTGCTGGGTGATTAAGACCATGTAGGCTGCCAGAGTTAACTGTATATTTTGGAGGTCAATAATGGTGCTATAGGAGAGATCTTTAGGGACCTGTGCTGAGTTCTATGACTCTCAGCATTGTCATCTGTTAGAATAAGTCAAGGCTGTGCTGACCAAGTGGGCCTCCTTCTTTTGGGAGGCCTGGAGGACTGATTTTCCTCTGATGTGACTCTCCTGTTTGCAGATACACTGACTTGGAATCCATCTCCGGGTCTCCATATCCTCCTGATCAAGAAGATAAGTAACTTATCAGAGGCTACAAATTAGCAAGTGTCCTATCCTGTGGTCTTCTGTGACCTGGGAGCAGGAACCAAAATATTGGTTATATGTTGGGGTCCCCCCCAAGGCCAGCTCAGGAGGCACGATAGGGTCTCTGCCGAATTGGGGTGAGCAGCACGGAGTCACGACACAGACTCCGGGAGTTGGGTGAAAGTGGAGCGAGAATCCACAAACTCGTTTATTCAGGAAGTGCACATGGGTTTTAAGGGGCTGTTAATCCTTGTATGGGGCGGTCCCCTTTTGGTGACCAATGACAGCTTGTCTCTGGACAGGACATCTCGTAGTAGGCTTCTCGCGAGCATGGGGCTGTAACTGTTGTCACATCAAGCCTGCGCAAAACGCCACTTTTACAGAAGCCACTTCCTGTTGTCTTTTGCCATGCGGTCTGGCTAGGACCAGGCCTGTATTGTGCCATACAGTTATATATATGAAAGATGTATTTATTTGAGAGAGAAAAAGAGGCGGGGCGGGGGAGAATAGGAACACCAGGGCTTCCAGCCACTGCAAATGAACTCCAGATGCATGTGCTCCTTGTGCATCTGACTTACGTGGGTCCTGGAGAGTCGAAGCAGGATCCTTTGGCTTTGCAGTCAAATGCCTTAACCGCTAAGCCATCCATCTCTCCAGCCCCTTGGTTATCCTTTTAACCCCAATGTTTCCAATTGATTTTGGCTTCTACATATGGTTATTAATCACTCAGAGAGATTGTACATATCTGATTCGCAAAACAGATTAGTTAAAAGGTGCAGAACATATCTGGTTAGCAAAGCAGATCTGGTTACAGAATGACAATAGTTTAAAATCATTCTGATTAATATTTTAGTTGTCAGGTGACAGTGTAAGCTATATCTGCAACATAGAAAACATACAGATTTTATCTTTTAAGTATCTGTCAGTTATAAGTATAGGCAGTAGTCCTGAAAATAATATTTTGCTGGTTTTGTTTTTGTTTTTGTTTTTCGAGGTAGGGTTTCACTGTAGCTCAGGCTGACCTGGAATTCACTATGTAGTCTCAGGGTGGCCTTGCACTGTCGGCGATCCTCCTACCTCTGCCTCCCAAGTGCTGGGATTAAAGGCGTGCGCCACCATGCCTGGCTCTGAAAATAATATTTTATCAATAACTTTAAGTCAATTGCAGAAATTGTATGCCAGGGAAAGACAAGACAGTATAAAAACTTAGCATCTGTGTTTGAAAACAACTTTGGCTAGTCTGTATACCAATGCAAGTACCAATTATCGCCCAAACTGGAAGCAGAACAGCAACTTAACATTATTTTTCTAGGGCAGGAAACATGTCTTAAGTATTAATATCTGTATATGCAATGAACTTAAGATATCAGAAATGACACAATTAATTAAGTAAAACCTTGACTGAGACTGATTATACATAGCTTAAGAATAAAATGAAATGTGCTTATTGTTGAGTTAAGCAAGCCCAATTTTTTTTTTCTTTCTTTCTTTTTTTTTTTTTTTTTTTGGAGGTAGGGTCTCACTCAAGCCCAGGCTGATCTGGAATTCACTATGTAGTCTCAGGGCGGCCTCGAACTCACGGCAATCCTCCTACCTCTGCCTCCCAAGTGCTGGGATTAAAGGCGTGGGCCATCACGCCCTGCCTGATTTTAATATACATTAGAGACAATATGAGAGATATAAAGTAATTTTTTAAAATAAGTACTTTTTACCATTGAACAATTATTTTTATTATTATTTTTTTTTTGGAGAGAGACACAGAGAGAGACAGACAGAGAGAGGGGAGAGGGGACACAGAGAATGGGATCGCCAGCAGTCTCAGCTGCTGTGAATGAAATCCAGATGCGTCGCCCCCTTGTGGGCATCTGGCTAAATGTGGGACCTGGAGATTGGAACCGGGTTCTTAGGCTTGTGTCACTTTTGGCATCTGGCTAAATTAAAGGGACCTGGAGATGACTGGAACCGGGTTCTTAGACAAACTATAGCAGGCAGGTGCCTGGATTTCCCTAAGACATTAAGCTTTTTCATTTTTCTAAGAACAAGATTACAATGGACACCTTTTATAAGGCTTAACTAAAGATAATCATTTAGGAAAACTAGCATGAACAAAACAAGAACCATCATAAAATTACAGTTTTAGCCAGGTATGGTGATGTATATTTACATTGTTTTTTTTTTTTTTTGGATTCTCACTCTGACCCAGGCTGACCTAGAACTATGTAGTCTCAGGGTGGCCTCGCTTTTTCAGTCTGCCTTTCTTAAGAACAAGATTTTTGAGGTAGAGTCAATAAGTCACCTGGAATTACTAAGGTCTCAGGGTTATAACTCATGGTGATAATCACCTCTGCCTGAACAAAACTGGAACCAAATATCAGGCAAATGCCACCACCCCGCTTCATGTACTTTGGTATGTATGTTACAATATTTGATATCTTGAAAATCATGGTATTTTTTTTCACATTTTAAGGCACATGAGGCTATAGAGGGTCTCTATGAACAAAAGATCCAGGCTAAACAAGAATTAATTATGCTAAATGTGAAGATATGAAAAATTTTACAACTTTTAAAGTTCATCAGAAATACGATACCTTTATATAATATTACATATATATATATATATATTTGTTGTTCTTTTTGTTTGTTTTTGACTCTCTGCCTCCTGGAAGTGCTGGCCTCCTTCCTCATCTTAATCTCCCATCTGCCTCCAAAGTTTCTCTCTTAATCCCTCTTCGTGTTTCTTCTAGGCTAGGTCCATGCTCAATTTCCACATGAGCTCTCAGACCACATGGGTGTATCCATTTTCCTTTCCTAGGTTCACAGACTCTCCCTCTCCCTCATATCTTTCTTTCTTTAATATATTTATTTATTTATTATTTATTTATTTTTGGAGAGAGACAGAGAGAGAGGGAGAGGAAGACAGATAGAGATGGGCATGCCAGCAGCCTCTCAGCTGCTGCAAACGAAATCCAAATGTGTGCACCTCCTTGTTGTCAAGTATGGCATTGCGCCCTTGTGTCACTTTGCCTCTGGCTAAATGTGGGATCTGGAGAATGGAACCAGTGTTCTTAGGCTTAGGAGGTAGGTGCCTTAACCGCTAAGCCATCTCTCCAGCCCTATATTTATGTATTTGAAAGAAAGAGGCAGAGAGATAGAATAGGCATGCCAGGGCCTTCAGCCACAGCAAACGAACTCCAGATGCATGCACCCCCTTGTGCATCTGGCTTACGTGGGTCCTGGAGATCAAACTGGGATCCTTTGGCTAGGCAAACAAATGTCTTAACCTCTAAGCCATCTCTCTAGCTAGATAGCTTCCTTCCTTCCTTTCTTTCTTCCTTCCTTCCTTCCTTTCTTTCTTTCTTTCTTTCTTTCTTTCTTTCTTTCTTTCTTTCTTTCTTCATTTGGTTTATCAAGTAGGGTCTTGCTCTAGCCAAGGCTGACCTGGAATTCACTATGTAGTCTCTGGGTGGCTTTAAACTCACAGCAATCCTCCTACCTCTGCCTCCCAAGTGCTGGGATTAAAGGCGTATGCTACCATGCCTTCATATATTCCTGAATTAAAAGGAAATGGTTTATAAATTATCCTTCTCAGTCTTGTTCTATCCAATTCTTTGGCAAAAACAGACATGAACTTAGAGTTTGGAGTTTAAGGAAAACTGTAACTTTCTAAATTCCAAAACCCTTGTTACAGTGTGTTACTTGGTGCATCTGGCTTCAAGTGAATACGGGAGAAGTGAACCCAGACCATCAGTCCTTTCAAGCAAGCACTTTTTAAAAAAAATTATATTTGGGGCTGGAGAGATGGCTTAGTGGTTAAAGCGCTTGTCTGTGAAGCCAAAGGACCTCAGTTCGATTCCCCAGGACCCATGTAAGCCAGATGCACAAGGGGGCACATACATCTGGAGTTCATTTGCAGTGGCTGGAAGCCCTGGTGTGCCCATTCTCTCTCTCTCCCTCACCCTCACCCTCTTTCCTTCTCTCAAATAAATTAATAAAAATATATTTTTAAATTTATATTTAGCTGGGCGTGGTGGCTCACGCCTTTAATCCCAGCACTCGGGAGGCAGAGGTAGGAGGATTGCCGTGAGTTCGAGGCCACCCTGAGACTACATAGTGAATTCCAGGTCAGCCTGAACTAGAGTGAGACCCTACCTTGAAAAACAAAACAAACAAAACAAACAAACAAACAAAAAATATATATATATATATATATATATATTTGTTTATTTGACAGAGGGGGGGGGGAGAGAGGAGACATCCAGCCACTACAAATGAACTCCAGATGCATGTGTCAGCTTGTGCATCTGGCTAACGTGGGTCCTGAGGAACTGAACCTGGGTTCTTTGGCTTTGCAGGCAAATACCTTAATTGTTAAGCCATCTCTCCAGCCCAAGCAAACACTTTTAAATGCTGAGCCATCTTTCCCATCAAAACATATTATTTCCATGTGCATATAAATCATAATTGAGTTTTTTATTATGTGTGTGTGTGATGTGTTTATATTTATGGGCTTTTGCCCTGGCATGAGTATATTTGATGTATGCAGATCAGAGGACACCTCAGGGTGTCAGTTCTCACCTTCAACTTTGTTTGAGATGGGGTTCTTCTTGTTCAGGGCTGTGAAAGACTGACTGGCTAGTCTGGGAACTTCAGTATTCTCCAGACATGTTCCAATACACCAGTCTTTAATTGGGATCTGGGGATCCAAACTTGGGTCATCAGACTTGTGCAGCAAGTGCTTAGTCACTGGCGCATCTTGCTAGCCCTGTTTTTTTTTTTTTTTTTTTGGAAGAGAGACACAGAGAGAGACAGAGAGAGAGGGGGAGGGAGACAGATAGAGATGGGCGCACCAGCAGTCTCCCAGCTGCTGTGAACAAAATCCAGATGCGTGCGCCCCCTTGTGGGCAAGTGTGGCATTGTGCCCTTGCATCACTTTGCATCTGGCTAAACATGGGACCTGGACATTGGAACTGGGTTCTTAGGCTTAGCAGGCATGCGCCTTAACCACTAAGCCATCTCTCTAGCCCCCTGTTTTTTTTTAATATTTTATTTTTATTTACTTATTTATGAGAGAGAAAGAGAGAATTCGCATGCCAGTGCACATAGCCACTGCAAATGAACTACAGACACATGGGCCACCATGTGCACCTGGCTTACGTGGGTTCTGGGGGACTGAACCTTGGTCCTTAGGCTTCGCAAGCAACTGCCTTAACCGCTAAGCCATCTCTCCAGCACTTTTTTTTTTTTTTTTCTTTTTAGTTTTTCAAGGTAGGGTTTCATTCTAGCCCAGGCCGACCTGTAATTCACTATGTAGTCTCAGGGGGGCCTTGAACTCATGGTGATTCTCCTACCTCCAGAATGCTGGGACTAAAGGCATGCACCACCACACCCGGCTTTTTTTTTTTTTTTTTTTTTTTAGGAAGGATCTCATTCTAGCCCAGGCTGATCTGGAACTCTATAGTTCCAGGCTGGCCTCAAACTCACCATGATTCTCCCACCTCTGTGTCCCAAATGTTGGACTTAAAGGCATGCACCACCACACAAGGTTTCAGATTTTTAGTCAGGCTGGCCTTGAACTCATAATCCTCCTACCTAAGTCTCCTGAATGCTGTGATTACAAGCATGCTCCACTATGCTCAGCATAGTTCATACTCTAGTTTGTAAGATCTCTTTATTGGATTTCAGGGTCTGGAGAGATGGTTCAGTTTTACAAGTACTTCCTGTGCAAGTGAGGGCCTAAAGAGGCCTGAAAGACCACTCTAGTTTGTATCCCAGGACCCATATAAACAGCTGGGTGTGGCCACACTCATTGTTTATCTGTAACCCAGTCCCAGAGGGGAGCAAAGACCTGAGAATTGTAGGAGATTGGGAACCAATGACCAGTTCAGGGGCCAGTAAGAGGCTGCTGCTCAAATAACAATGAACTGAATAAAAAAAATAATAATAATAAAAAGCATGGGCTGAATCAGAGCCACGCCTTTAATCCCAGCTCTTGGGAGGCAGAGATAGGAGGATTGCCTTGAGTTCAAGGCCACCCTGAGACTACAGAGTGAATTCCAGGTCAGTCTGAGCTGAGACCCTACCTTGAAAAACCAAAAAAAAAAAAAAAAAAAAAAAAAAACAAATCAAAGCCAGGAGTGGTGGTTGCACACCTCTAATCCCAGTACTCAGGAGGCAGAGATAGGAGGATTGCAGTGAGTTCAAGACTACCCTGAGACTATAGAGTGAATTCCAGGTCAGCCTGGGCTAGAGTGAGACCCTACCTTGAAAAAAAAAAAAAAACCCTAGCTTCTCCTTCCTGAACAATACCACCAATAGCCCAGGAAATTAAATAATCTCTCAACCAATGGGATCTCATGAAGCTAAAAAGCGTTTGCGCAGACAAACATACCACAAGCAGAACCAATAGATTACTCACAGAATGGGAGAACATTTTTGCCAGCTATACCACTGATATAGGCCTAATATGTAGAATCTGCAAAGAACTCAAAACTAAACAAATTTCAACACATGTTGGTGAGGATGTGGGAAAACAGGAACCCTCATTCACTGTTGGTGGGATTTTTGAAACAGATGAATATAGAACTACCAACAGACCCAGTTATTCTCTTACTGGGCATTTACCCTAAATGCTCCATGCTTCACTACAGAGATATTTGCTCAACTATGTTTATGGCTGCTCAATTAAATTTTTAAAAATTATTATTATTATTATTATTATTATTATTATTATTATTATTTTGGTTTTTCAAGGTAGGGTTTCACTCTAGTCCAGGCTGACCTGGAATTCACTATGTAGTCTCAGGGTTGCCTTAAACTCACGGCTATCCTCCTATCTCTCTTTCCCGAGTGCTGGGATTAAAGGCGTGCGCCACCACGCCCGGCTCTTAAATTATTATTATTTTTTTTTCTTTTTGGTTTTTCGAGGTAGGGTCTCACTCTGGCCCAGGCTGTTAAATTATTTTTTTAATTTACTATTTGAGGGAGAGAGAGGCAGATAGAAAGAGAATGGGCGTACCAGGGCCTCCAGCTACTGCAAACAAACTCCAGAAATATGTACCACTTCATGCCTCTGGCTTACGTGGGTCCTGGGGAATTGAACAAGAGTCCTTTGGCTTTGCAGGCAAGCGCCTTAGCCACTAAGCCATCTCTCCAGCCTGGCTGTTCAATTCATAATAGTTAAGAACTGGATTCAATCTGGTTGCCCATCATTGAGTGAATGGATAACAAAGTTGTGGTACATTTACATAATGGAATTCTACTCAGCAGTAAGAAAAAACCAGACAATGAAACTTGTAGGAAAATGGATGGCCTTAGAACAGATCATACTCAGCAAACACACACAATCACAGAAAGGCAAATGCCGCATGTTCTCACTCATCTATGGTTCCTAACCTGGATCAGCTTGAGTTGCTGGCATACCAGATAGGCAACTTGAGGCCCAGACAATAGGGATAGAATGGTTTATGGGGGAGGGGAATGGGATGGTTGGGGGAATAAACACAAAATTAAACCCAAAATGAACTGGTATCATAGAAACCTTTATCCTTGAAGGTAGACTAAAAGATATAACGCTCAACAGGGGAATGTCTAAAAAGAAGGGTCCTGGAGAGGGTAAGCTGAAGACTAACTTTAAAAAAACTTTGGCTATGGGCTGGAGAGATGGCTTAGCAGTTAAGGTGCATGTCTGTGAAGCCTAAGGACCCAGGTTCAATTCTCCAGGTCCCACGTAAGCCAGATGCACATGGAGGTGCATGCATCTGGAGTTCGTTAGAGGTGGCTAGAGGCCCTGGTGCGCCCATTCTCTATCTCTCTCTCCCTCTTTGTCTCTAATAAATAAATAAAATAAAATAATATAAAATTAAAAAAAAAACTTTGGCTAGCCGGGCGTGGTGGCGCACGCCTTTAATCCCAGCACTCGGGAGGCAGAGGTAGGAGGATCGCTGAGAGTTCGAGGCTGAGACTACATAGTTAATTCCAGGTCAGCCTGGACCAGAGTGAGACCCTACCTCACAAAACCAAAAAAAAAAAAAAAACTTTGGCTCTAGGGCTGGAGAAACGGCTTAGCGGTTAAGGCGTTTGCTTACAAAGCCAAAGGATCCCGGTCAATTCTCCAGGACCCACGTAAGCCATATGCACGAGGGGCACATGCATCTGGAGTTCGTTTGCAATGGCTAGTTCCTGGCCTCTCTCTGTGTCTGCCTCTCTTCTATCTCTCTGCTTGCAAAAAAACAAACAAACAAACAAAAACCAACTTTGGCTCTAGTCTGGAGAGATGGCTCAGAGGTTAAGGCATTTGCCTACAAAGTCAAAGGACCTGGGTTCAATTCCTCAGGACCTATATAAGCCAGATGCACAAGGTGGCGCATGCCTGACAAAAAGTACACACCAGAGCAATGGCAGCACACAGCGTTGGTGGGTAACCAATGCTTTTCTGATTGGCTAAGTAATCCACTCAATGGAAAGGAACTGTATTAGTCAGGGTTCTCTAGAGGAACAGACCGATAGAATGAATTGTATTAAAAGGGAATTTATGCCGGGCATGGTGGCACACACCTTTAATCCCAGCACTCGGGAGGCAGAGGCAGAAGGATCACCATGAGTTCAAGGCCACCCTGAGACTACATAGTGAATTCCAAGTCAGCCTGGGCTAGAGCGAGACCCTACCTCGAAAAATAATTTTTTAAAAAAGGGAATTTATTGGGATTAGTTTACGGCAGTCCAACAATAGCAGGTTGCAGGCCTGAGAGTCAAGAACCCCATAGCTGCTCAGTCCACAAGGCTGGATGCCTCAGCAGTTCCAATCCCGCACTGAAGGCCTGGAGGGTCCTGGAGAGATGCTGCTCTTCGGTCCACACTGGTCTTCAGTCCACGCTGGAAAGGAGCAAGCATCAAGTAGCGAACAGCAAGCACCAAGCAGCGAACAGCAAGCAGCCCCGACAGCCAGCAGGGAGGAGAGGATCCTTTCCTTTCCCGACCTTCCTTAGATAAAGTCTCCCCTCTGAGGGGCTGCCCACTCTGAAGGAAGGGCTCACTCTGGGAGAAGGATTCCTCCTTAGTTAATCCTTCCTAGAAGCAACCTCAGAGACACTTATGAGGAATGTCTGTGGATTACTAAACAGATCAAGTTGACACAAACTTAACCATCACAGGAACCCCTAACTAGAACTGGGAACCAGGTCTGAATCCTATGGAAACAAAGATTGGCTAAAAGAGGGGCTACCTCCATCTAATTCTCCCTAAATTAATAATGCTTATCCAATTTAACCTATGCTGACTTCACTCTCTGTTGGAGAATATTTTTCTTTTTCAGAAGGTAGCGAGACCAAAGGAGATAAACCACCCCATGCATGTCAGTCAAGGCCCAGGTGAAACCACAGAGAAAGTGGGGAGACCAGCAAGAGTGCTGCTTCTATGGTGAACCTGACAAGCAGCAGCAGGATGAAGGAGACAGACACTGAGGACACTCAACACCTACCAAAGCAGAGATCCAGAGGCTCCTAAGAGCTCATCACTGAAGTAGACTTAAAACACCCCCAGCAAGGCTCAGGGAACTTTGTGGAAGAGGGGACGGAAAGATTGTAAGAGTCATAGGTGGGGATGTTGCCGGGCGTGGTGGCGCACGCCTTTAATCCCAGCACTCGGGAGGCAGAGGTAGGAGGATCGCCGAGAGTTCGAGGCCACCCTGAGACTACATAGTTAATTCCAGGTCAGCCTGGGCCAGAGTGAGACCCTACCTTGAAAAACCAAAAAAAAAAAAAAAAAAAAAGAGTCATAGGTGGGGATGTCATGGCCAGAGACATAGCTTTCCCCCAATAACTGACTGCTGCTCCCACAGTGTATAACCCACAACCCTGTGGGCAATACCAGCAACCCTACTGAGGTGGGTCCTGTGGAATGGGGCCAGGGAGGAGGGAAAAGATGGTACCAATACATGATGTATCCATACAAAATATATTCTTTTTTAATTATTATTTTTTATTGACAACTTCTATACTTCTATACAAAAAAATGATATTTCCCTTAAAATAATATTCTTTCTTTTTTTTTTTTTTTTTTTTTTTTTTGGTAGGGTCTCACACTAGCTCAGGCTGACCTGGAATTCACTATGTAGTCTCAGGGTGGCCTTGAACTCACAATGATCCTCCTACCTCTACCTCTGGAGTGCTGGGATTTAAAGTGTGTGTCAACATGCCCTGCCTTTTTTTCTTTCTTTTTTTTTTTTAGTTTTTCGAGGCAGGGTTTCACTCTGGTCGAGGCTGACCTGGAATTCACTATGTAGTCTCAGGGTGGCCTCAAACTCATGGCGATCCTCCTACCTCTGCTCCCGAGTGCTGTGATTAAAGGCGTGTGCCACTATGCCTGGCCTGGTTTCTTATTTATTTATTTTAATTAATTTATTTATTTATTAGAGACAGAGAGAGAGAGAGAGAGAGAATGGGTGCGCCAGGACCTCCAGCCACTGCAAAGAAACTCCAGATGCATGCGCCACCTGTGCATCTGGCTTACATGGGTAATGGAGCCTCGAACTGAGGTCCTTAGTCTTCACAGGCAAGCGCTTAACTGCTAAGCCATCTCTCCAACCCCCATTTTATTTATTTTTAGCCATGGTCTTACTCTAGTCCAGGCTGAACTGGAATTTATTCTATAGTTCAAGCTGGCCTTAAATTCAAAGTGATCCTCCTACTTCAGCTTCCCAAGTTCTGAAACTAAAGAAGTACATCACCATGCCCAGCTAAATAATGTATTTAATTATTTGTGTGTGTGAAAAAGAGAAAGAGAGAGAGGAGGAGGCAGATAGAGAATGGGTGCACCAGGACGTCCAGCTATTGCAAATGAACTCCAGACATATCCACCACTTTGGCATTTAGCTTACATGGGTACTGGGGAATTGAACCCTGGTCCTTAGGCTTCATAGAAAAGTGCCTTAACTGCTTAACTGTGCCATCCCTCCAGCTAAAAAAAAAAAAAAAAAAAAAAAAAAATTAACAAGACCCCCACCTTCAAAATCCAAAAAAGAAAAAAGAGTGAGTTGAATTCTGCCAAGGGGGAAGCTGTGCTATAACATCCCAAAGCCCACTCTCTATCCCCAGAAACACATCTCCATCAAGTTTCCATCTCACACATTGCCACCATCTGGGGAACAAGAACTCAAAGCACAAGTATATGGGACACATGATTCAAACCACCACAATTAGCAACTGCATCCATAGCAGCAATGATTTCTGGCACATGAAGCCCAAAAAGTAACCGTTGAGAGAATGGCATCTAAGGCAATATCAAAATGAGTGACTGAGGCCAGTCATGGTGGTGCTGGCCTTTAATCCCTGCACTTAGGAGCTTGCAGTAAACACCTTAACGGCTAAGCCATCTCTCCAGCCTTATTTATTTATTTTATTATTATTATTTTGGTTTTTCGAGGTAGGCTCTCACTGGAGCTCAGACTGACCTGGAATTCACTTGGTAGTCTCAGGGTGGCCTCGAACTCACAGTGATCCTACTACATTTGCCTTCCGAGTGCTGGGATTAAAGGCGTGTGCCACCACACACGGCTTCGTATTTATTATTTTTTTGAGGCAGGGGCTGACTATATCCCAGCCTGATTTGAAATTCACTCTGTTGCCTTGGCTGGCCTTGAACTCCTGGCAATTCTGCTTCCGCGTCCCGAGTGCTGGGATTATAGGTGTTACCTACTATGCCACGCTTGAAGATATATTTGTAAGTAATGTTAAATGAATATGTGGCTCAAAGTATAATGATACAGGGGGCTCTCGGACGCCTAGCGTGGTCGCGTACAAGTTGTTTCCCACTCTGGCCCTCTGCGTTCAATTCCTAAAAGTCAAAGGGAGAAGCCGGGCATGGTGGCACACGCCTTTAACCCCAGCACTCGGGAGGCAGAGGCAGGAGGATCGCCGTGAATTCGAGGCCCGCCTGTGAGTACATAATGAATTTCAGGTCCGTTCCTTAAGCCTCGAGTCTTCTGCCAATAGCTGAGTAATATGGCCTAATAAGCACCGCCCCTTCCGTGCGCAGCGCCGGGCGTCCACCGGAAGTGGGCGGGCGCGCCGGAAATTGAAGGGCGTTTCCTGCTAGTTTGGCTTCCTCAACATGGCAGCGCCCTTGTGTGTGGAGGTGGAGTTCGGGTGAGTCACTGAGCCGGGCGCCGTCGGGATGGATTAAAGTTGTCGGGTCACAAACTGCAGTCCCTGCTTGGCCGGCCGTAGTTCTATTGTCGCGGCCTCTGCCCGCCGGGAGCTGTTGCCACCAGCCTCGAGTATGAGAGGCTCGGTCTCCCCGGGCGACGACCGTAAGTGCGAGAGTAGAGGCGCACACGCGGGTAGGGAGGTGCGCTCCCGGGTACCGAGGGAAGCTCTGTATGATGCAGGGCTGGAGAGGCGTGACAGTTAGCAGCAGGGATTCCCACTTAGACCGTTCTTGGGGAACTTGGATCTCATGGAAGGTGTAATCCAGATAGGACTCCTTTTTTTCTCTTTCCCAAAATGTAAGAGTTGGGGGGCCGGGAGATAGCTCAGGGCTCAAAGCCTACTTACTGGCCTGAGTTTGATTCCCCAGTATCCTTGTAAGGCCAGTTGCACAAACCGACGCATGCATATGGAATTCCTTTGCAAGAGGCCCTGGGGCACGCTGTCTCTCTCCTCACAAATAGATAATTAGGAGGTTTAAATAGATCCAAGCCTCAGCTTTCATTATAGAATGATTATTGAGTGCTTTCTGTAGATCTTTAGTTCAGGAGACAGAGATAAATAAGATACTGCAGGTAGGGACACTCACACTGGCAGCATAGTATGCACAAGATAAAAACTGCCAGAATTGGGACATAATACCAATAATTGAAGAAACACAGAGCAAGTTGGAAATCATCTCACATCACTATCCTGTTCCTCCATCAAACTGAAGATATGTCATGGTTTCAACAACTGCAAAAGGGCTGGGGAGATGGCTTAGTGGTTAAGGCACTTCCCCAGGAAGCCTAAAGACCCAGGTTCGATTCCCCAGTACCCATGTAAGCCAGATGCACAAAGTAGTGCATGCATCTGGAGTTCGTTTGCAGTGGCTAGAGGCCCTGGTGCGCCCATTCTCTATCTGGTGCGTTCTCAAATAATAAATAAAATATTTAAAAAATTGCAAAAGAAACCGGGCGTGGTGACACATGCCTTTAATCCCAGCACTTGGGAGGTCAAGGCTGCTCTGAGATTACATGGTGAATTCCAGGTCAGCCTCAGCTAGAGTGAGAGTGAGACTCTACCTCAAAAAAAAAAAAAAAAAAAAAAAAAAAAGATGAAGCCAGACTTGGTTGCACATGCCTTTAATCCCAGCACTTGGGAGGTAGAGATAGGAGGATTGCCATGACTTCGAGGCCACTCTGAGACTACATAGTTAATTCCAGATTAGCCTGAGCTAGAGTGAAACCCTACCTTAAAAACAAACAAACAAGCCGGGCGTGGTGGCACACGCCTTTAATCCCAGCACTTGGGAGGCAGAGATAGGAGGATCGCCATGAGTTCAAGGCCACCCTGAGACTACATAGTTAATACCAGGTCAGCCTGGGCCAGAGTGAGACCCTACCTCGAAAAACCAAAAAAAAAAAAAAAAAAAAAAAAAAAAAAAAAAATGAGTGGAGCTGGGCGTGGTGGTGCACACCTTTAATGCCAGCACTCAGGAGAGGTAGGAGGATCACCGTGAGTTGAGTCCACCCTGAGACTACAGAGTGAATTTGTGAGTGTGAGACCTTACCTTGAAAAACCAAAAAAAAAAAAAAAAAAAAAAAAAAAAAAAGTGGGAGCTGGGCATGGTGTCACACTTTTAATTCCAGCACTCAGGAGGCAAGAGGATCTCTTAAGTTTGAGGCCGTCCTGAGACTAGTGAATTCCAGGTCAGCCTCTGCTAGAGCAAGACCCTACCTCAAAAAAAAAAAAAAAAAAAAAAAAAAAAAGTGGGATAGTCATGGTGGCAGACACCTTTAGTGCCAACACTAGAGGAGGCTAAGGTAGGCAGATCACAGTGAGTTTGAGGCCAGTCTGGTGCTACAGAGTGAGTTGCAGGTCAGCCTGGGCTAGAGTGAGACCTGCCTCCAAAAAACCAAGAGAAAAACCCAAAAAACCCTCAAAAGAAACAAAAAGATGGGCAGTTATCATTTCCAGGATCACATGGAAAAGCTGAAACTGTATGTGTGTCTGTCCATGGGCCTACACAGATGAAAAGTCTGATAGAAACCTGAAACCTCTGTCCACATGCCTCTCCTCCCATGGGTTGCCCCCAGCTTCTTTCATGTTTTTCCTTCATTGGGTAGTTCATTTGCCAGTCATTTATTGAGTGCCTACCATGTGCCAGGCAGTGAGCCAGACACCAAGGATACAAAGATAAATAGCACTCTGTCCATGCCCTACAGTGTTCCGCATTTCTGTCCCTTAGAAGGGGGTAGTCTCATGAATGTTAAGTGCAGTTTAATTGATGATATTGTCTGGCTGCTTGGATCCAATTAGAACTACATTGGTCTGGCCTCCTGACTGTTTTGCTTCTCTGACCCTTTACCCAGCTATTCCCCTCCCCACACCAGCCTGGGGATAATAGGAGAATCCCTGCTGCCTTGACAGGCCTCAGCAAAGCTGGAAAGGAAGAAGCTACAGATTGTCAGTGTTCAAATTTATCCACAGCCAACTTGCCTTTCATTCATACCGAGTCAGGCATGGGATTTAGTTACCAGAGATTACTTCTGCCAGATACTGTGCTGCACACAGTGGGGAAGTCGTGAGGGAAATAAGACCTTTGCCTTCCAGAGCTTACAGACCAACACAGATGCTACTTTTCCAACTTCAGCCGTTCTTACTCTCAAGAGCATTAATGAGCCCCAGCAAAGCAGGACATCTTTTACCCACCTGTCCATCTCCCTTCACTTCTACACACATCATAGTATCCCATGACAATTTCAGCTTGTCTGGACATGGTAGTTTATGCCTGTAATCCCAGCCCTTTGGAGGCTGAGGCAAGAGAATTGCTTTGAGTTCAAGGTCAGCTTGGGCTATAACATGAGACCAAATAGTCAACTTCATAGGAAGTAAGAATGCCCAAGGTGTGTGCCAAAATAAAAAACAAGAGCCTTCTTTTAGTTTGCATCTTTGTTTTGTTTTGTGATAGGATTTCATGATGTAACCCAGACTGTCCTCAAATTTCCTATGTAGCTGAAGCTGGCCGTGATCTCCTGATCTTCCTGCTTCCACACTCCTAGTGCTGGGATTGCAGGCATACCCTACCCTGGCCCCTTGCATATTTTCACCTGACTATTCATTTCCTGAATCACTTAGCAGGTATGCTTTATCTTTAACTATAAACAGTGTATTTGCAAAGAAGCTGCTATGCCTGTTATTCTCTCCTAAGCGGTCCTAGACATCTAGACCTGGACCCCTGCAGAGCGAGTCCTCTTGGTTCTATCAGCTCTTCAGTGAGCCCCCTGGAATCTTGTACCTTTCTCTCACTTATCTGGATCAATTCTGCTATCTTTTGGCTTGCCTCCTGAACTGTTAGCAGAGCATTTTCTCAGGACACACAGGATTTGAAATATGTACTAGGGATATGTTGTGGGTCCCTCCTCTCCAGGCTATAAAGGCTTGAAGGTGAGATTTCCTCTGTCCCATTCCTTTCCCTGAGTTAGGGAGGTTGGAGCACAAAATTAAAGTCAGAGAAGTAGGAGAAATAGTTACTTTAGCAAGGCTTCTATTCCAACATCTTAACCAGAAGTCTCAGAAATAGTAATTTTATTTATTTATTATTATTATTTTTGTTTTGTTTTTTGAGGTAGGGTCTTATTCTAGCTCAGGTTGACCTGGAATTCACTATGTAGTCTCAGGGTGGCTTCAAGCTCACAGCAATCCTCCTACCTCTGCCTCCCCAAGTGCTGGGATTAAAGGCATGCTCTACCATGCCTGGCCTTCTGTTAATTTTTTTGAGACAATGTCTCATGTAGACCATGCTGGCCACCAAATTCCTTTGTAGTAGAGGATGATCTTAAACTTATTATCTTCTGCCTCTGCTTTCCAAATACTGGGATTACAGGTCGATGGCACCATGCCCAGCTTTTAGATAGATTATTTATATTTTATTTATTTGAGAGAGAGAATATGAATACAAGCATACAAGGACCTCTAGCCACTGTAGACGAACTCCAGATGCAAGTGCCACTTTGCATCTGGCTTAAGTGGGGTACTGGGGAACTGAACCTGGGTCCTTAGGTTTTCCAGGCAAGTGCCTTAACTGTTAAGCCATCTCTCTAGCCTGAGATAGATTTTTTTTTTAATTTATTATATTTGAGAGAGAGAGGGAAAGACAGAGAGAGAGAGAGAATATGAATGGGCACACCAGGGGATCCAGCTACTACAAACGAACTCCAGACGCTTGTACCATCTTGTGCACCTGGCTTACCTGGGTCCTTTAGCTTTGCAGGCAAGTGCCTTAACCTCTAAGCCATCTCTCTAGCCTGAAAGATAGATTTTTAAAAATGTTTTATGTTTTATTTAATTTTTTTTTTATTTTTTGGTTTTTCAAGGTAGGGTGTCACTCTAGCCCAGGCTGACCTAGAATTTACTATGTAGTCTTACGATGACCTTGAATTCACAGCAATCATCTTACCTCTGCCTCCTGAGTGCTGGGATTAAAGGTGTGGGGTACCATGCCTGGCTTTTTTTTTCTTTTTTCTTTCTTTCCTTTTTTTTTTTTCCTTTTCAAGGTAGGCTCTTACTCTACCCCAGGCTGACCTGAATTCACTATGTAATCCCAAGTTGGCCTTGAACTCACAGTGATCCTCCTACCTCTGACTCCTGAGTGCTGGGATTAAAGGTGTGTGCAATCATGCCTGGCTTTTTTGGAGATTTTTAAAAATTCAGGTAAACTGGAAAAAGATCTTAAGGCAGTTTGGGGAATGTCTATATCTGTTACTGGTATCAGCAAACATAGCCACCAGGAATTGGGGAGCAAAGGGAAGATGGAAGTATCTTAGTTAAGTTTGAATAGAAAATCCTGTAAGACTTAAGAAGATCTGCCTTAGGTCTCTGGGGTAAAACAGGCTTCCTCCACTCCAGATGTGCTGACAGAAATGCCGGCCTTGAGCCAGATGTGGTGGCACACACCTTTAATCCCAGCACTTAGGAGGCAGCGGTAGGAGGATCGCCGTGAGTTTGAGGCCACTCTGAGACTACATAGTGAATTCCAGGTAAGCCTAGGCTAGAGTGAGACCCTACCTTGGAAAAAAATAAAAAGCCAGCCTTTCCTTTGGGACCTATGAAATCCTGAAGTGATGGGTCCCTCTCTGATCCAGATTGGTTCTCTCTTCATCCATTTGTAAGAGGAAAAACAGGCTTGGCCTCCGAGCCTGGCACCACCAGGTTTGGCCACTCTTGGTTGTTTTGCCTGTGACCCAGTGTCTCCAGTTCCTACCTCTCCTCTCTGACCTCCAAGTCCGCAGTCCCATGCCTGTCACCCTCCCCCAGCCCAGCTGCTGCATGTGCCAACCCCTACCCAGGAGAAAATGAGGCTCTTGGAAGGAGATAAATGGAGGCTCTATGCAGGCTTGCAGCTGAAATGGCCCTGTGCACATCCACAGATGGGTGTCTGCTCCCCCTCCACATTTCTGCATCAACAAAGCGAGACCTTGTTTAGATGACAGTCGCCCCATGTTTCCCCCATGACACTGTTTGCCTTTGCCTCCCAGTGGGCTGCTTGGGGACATCTCTGTTCCCTGAAATTGGGTGGTGGATGGGAGGTATGGCATACATCAAAAGTCTGTTAAGGTCTTCTTAGTTCAGACCCACATGAAGTCTTAGATGGGAACGAGGAGACTCAGAAGGAGAAGCACTGGGAGTCGAGGACACTGCAAGAATCTTGCTGCTTATATCAGAAGTCCTGGCTTCTGGACATGGCTTTGAGTATTTCCTATGTTAGCCTTCCCTTGGCCAAATGCTAGGACATAGAAATGAACCAAACTCTGCCTTCAGGAGGCTTTGGGAAATTAGGTTGCTGGGACTGAGCAAGAACCAGTTAGATTCATATTTCAAGTCCCAGTTAAGTCACTTGTCTGACCTTGGGTGTCAATCTCTGTAGGCCTCAGTTGGCTTCTCTGTGAGAACCTTTGCTGGAATAACTTAAGAAATGGGATGAGAACATCCTGTAACTGGCAAGGTGATGGGAACCATTTTTCCTAGGCAATGCTAAGCCTAGTGGATTCTTTTTGCCTCCATTGCTTTGGTATGTCTACCAGGCAAGCACTAGTGAGCAGGGACAGAGGTATTTCCAACCCTCACCTGTCAAAAGAAACCAACAAGATGGACAGTGTCTCCAGAGGGTTTCACAAGGGCTTCTCAGCACTTTCACAGATGGGAAGATCAAAACCCGAGAAGGTGAAATCACATGGCCAGGGTCTGGTTGGTAGGCAGAGGTAGACCCTGGTTTGCTACTTGGGCCTGGCAGCTCCAAAGCCTGTGTGTTACAGCTGTGTGCTAAGCAGAGGGGTAAAAGTGAGAGGCTGTAAATTTGAGTGCTTGATCAATCAGTCACTGGTATCTTGGATGTTTCTGAACTTTGCTTTGCATCTCCTATGCTTTGGCTTAGTCTCAGGTTCAAGCTACCTATTTGCAGGAACTCACAGGCTGTCTTTCTCTGGCCTTTGCAGAGGTGGCGCGGAGCTCTTGTTTGATGGAGTAAAGAAACATCAAGTCACCTTGTCTGAGCAGGAGGGGCCCTGTGAGTATTGGCTTTTTTTTTTCTTTTACAAGGTAGGGTCTCATTCCAGTCCAGGCTGACGTGGAACTTACTGTGAAGTCTCAGGCTGGCCTTGAACTCACAGTGATCCTCTTACTTCTGCTTTGCAAGTGCTGTGATTAAAGGCATGAGCCACCATATCCAGGTAATAACTAAAATATTGTTAAGGGCTGGAGAGATGACTTAGTGGTTAAGGTGCTTGCCTGCAAATCCTAAGGACTTAGGTTCGATTCCCCAGTACCCACATAAGCCAGATGCACCAGGTGCATCTGGAGTTCGTTTCCAGTGGCTAGAAGCCCTGGTGTGCTCATTCTATCTTCCTCTCTCTCTTTAATAAATAAAATAAAATATTGTTAAAATGCAAATAAGGTTTTGGGCTGAGGAGATGGCTTAACATGTGAAGTATTTATTTATTTATTTATTTATTTATTTATTTATGGGTTTTATTTACTTATTTTAAAAAAATGTTATTTCTTCAAGGTAAGGTCTTGCTATAGCTTAGGCTGACCTGGAATTCACTATGCAGTCTCAGGGTGGCCTAAAACTCTTGGTGATCCTCCTGCCTCCCAAGTGCTGGGATTAAAGGCGTGTGCCATCACCACCTGGCATTATTTTTATTTATCTTATTTATTTATTTGAGAGAGGGGAAGAAGCAGAGAAAGAGAGAATGGGTGCACCATTGCAAACAAACTCTAGATGTATATGCCACCTTTTGCATCTGGCTTACGTGGGGAATAGGACCTGAGTTCTTTGGCTTTGCAGGCAAGAGTCTTAACTGCTGAGCCATCTCTCCATCCCCATGCGAGCATCTTATTTATTTTTTATTTTTTAATTTTTATTTATTTATTTAGTTTTTTTCGAGGCAGGGTTTCACTCTAGTCCAGGCTGACCTGGAATTCACTATGTAGTCTCAGGGTGGCCTTGAATTCATGGTGATCCTCCTACCTCTTCCTCCTGAGTACTGGGATTAAAGGTGTGTGCCATCACACCCAGCTAAGCATCTTTTTTTTAAAAAAAATTTAATTTATTTATTTGGGAAAGTGGGAAAGAATGGGTGTGCCAAGGCCTCTAGCCACTGCAAATGAACTCTAGGATGCATGTGGCACCTTGTGCATCTGGCTTATGTGGGTATTGAACCTGGGTCTTTAGGCTTTGCAGGCAAGTGCCTTAACCTCTAAGCCATCTCTCCAGCCCCCATCTTTTTTTTTTTCCCCCAAGATAGGATTTTACTCTAGCCCAGGCTAAGGCTGACCTGGAATTCACTATGTAGTTATGTAGTTTCAGGGTGGCCTTGAACTCAGCAATCCTACCTCTGCCTCTGGAGTGCTGGGATTAAAGGCATGTACCGCCACGGCCAGCCCATGCAAGCATCTTTTTTTTTAAATTATTATTATTATTTTTTTTTTTTTTTTTTTCAAGGTAGGGTCTCACTCTGGCCCAGGCTGACCTGGAATTAACTATGTATTCTCAGGGTGGCCTCGAACTCTCGGCGATCCTCCTACCTCTGCCTCCCGAGTGCTGGGATTAAAGGCGTGCGCCACCACGCCCGGCTTATTTTTTATTTTATTTACTTATTTGAGAGAGAAAAAGAGGCAGAGAGAGAGAGAATGGGCGCACCAGGGCCTCTAGCCACTGCAAACGAACTCCAGATGCATGCACCCCCTTGTGCCTCTGGCTTATGTTGGTCCTAGAGAGTCGAACTGGGATCCTTTGGCTTTGCAGGCAAATGCCTTGACTGCTAAGCCATCTCTCCAACCCATGCAAGCATCTTTAGAAAAAATTTTTTAAATATTTTTTAAAATGTATATATTTGACAGAGAAAGAGGGAGAGAGAGAGAGAATGGGCACGCCAGGGCCTCCAGCCACTGCAAACCAACTTCAAACACTTGTGCCCCCTTATGCATCTGGCTAATGTGGGTCCTGGGGAATCGAACGTGGATCCTTTGGCTTTATAGGCAAACACCTTAACCACTAAGCCATCCATCCCTCCAGCCCTCATGCAAGCATCTTTAACCATGGAGTCAGCTCCCCAATCTCCAAGACGTTAATTTAGATCCACAGTAGCACCTGTGTAAAATGTTTGGCATGGTGGCTCACGCCTTTAATCCCAGCACTCAGGAGGCAGAGGTAGGAGGATCACCGTGAGTTCAAGGCCACCTTGAGACTATATAGTGAATTCCAGGTCAGCCTGAGCTAGAGTGAGACCTTGCCTCGCAAAACCAAAAGAAAAAAACAAAAAAAAAAGAAAGAAAAGCTGGAGAAGCAGAGATAGGAGGATACTTGTGACTTGCTGGCGAGCTTGTCTAATAGACACAGTGACCTCTAGGTTCAGTAAGAGACCCTGTCTCAAAATAACTTTGGGAACAGTAGCTGGGGAGATGGCTCAGGAGTTAAATGTGCTTGTTGGCCCAGGTTCAATTCCCCAACCATCCACATAAAGTTAGATGGGTGTTCACTTGCAGCAGCAAGAGAGCCTGGTGGGGTGGTAGGAGATATTTGACATCAGTCTTTGGCCTCCATAGACATATGCACGTGAACATGCACACACCAGGAAAAAGTAAATTTTGGGACTAGAATGTGGCACGATGATAGAGTACTTGCCTATCGTGCATACGGCCCTAGGTTCAATCTCCCTACACTAAATCTTGCCAGAAAGATTGGAGGAGGGAGGTTAACCAAGTGAGAGAGTGGATTTTTTTTTTCAAGGTTGTGTCTTGCTCTAGCCCAGGTTGACCTGGAATTAGTTTCAGGCTGACTTCAAACTCACAGCAATCCTCCTACCTCAGCCTTCCCAATGCTAGGATTAAAGGCATGTGCCACCATGCCTGGTGGATTTTCAATCCATTTGTTTATTAAAATGCTTGTTAATCTTTCTTCCACAAACACATATTGAGCCTTTCTTACATGGCTGACCATGGCTAGTAATGCAGGGCATAGACATGAACCAAAAGTCCCTGTCTTCAAGTCGGCATGGGGGGGTCGGTTAAAGAGGTAACCCTCAAAGGTCTGGCTAGATTGTGTCAGTATAGCTTATACAGTAGCTGATACAGTGCATCCTTGTAAGAGCAGAATGCTTGGGATAGAGTCCAGTCTCCATCTATGACTGAGACACTCCTGGGGAGAAGAGGGCAGCCCTCATCTGAGGAGTCAGGGTAGTGAGGTTCCTGCACATGGAAGGTAGAAAATGATCATTAGGTGGGACAGGATTCTTTCTGGAGTGAATACACACCTGCCAAGAATTGAGTAATCATGATTGACCAAATTCATTGACTGCCATAGCTAACTCTGGCTCTCCCTGGGGCCAGAGGATGGATGGCAGCAGTGGGTGGGTCTTGTACATAGACTACATACTTACAGGCTGAGAAACACATGCTGGTCACTGTCTCCCTTGAGCTGATGATGGATAGATAGGCAGTCAGGGTTAGATGTGAGAGGTTAGGGTTGGATTTCTCTACTGGGTTAAGATGGTGGAAGGGGCTGGAGGAATGGCTTAGTGGTTAAGGCTGCAAAGCCAAAGGACCCTGGTTTGATTCCCCAGGACTGACGTAAGCCAGATGCACAAAGTGGCGCATGCATCTGGAGTTTGTTTACAGTGGCTGTAGGCCCTTGTGTGCCACTGTCTCTCTCTAAAATAAATTTAAAAAAAGAAAGAAAGAAAAGAAAAGATCCATGGAAGACTGCAGTACAAACCAGGGGTTCTCAGGTGAAATCTTTCAAAGAGTCCATCTCAAGGCTGCCTGCAAGTTCACGCAAGTCCCACAAGTGGGCTTGGGATGTAGCGCAGTTGGTAGAGTGGTTGCCTAGCATTCATGAAGCCTTAGGTTCCATTCCAGCACCACATGATACAGGCGTGGTGGTTCATACCTGTAATCCCAGCGCTTGGGAGATAGAGGCAGGAGGATCAGGAGTTTAAGGTTGTAGCATGTCTGAAGCCAGCCTGGGACACATGAGACACTGTCTCCAAAAATGAGTGAATAAGATACCACAAGTTATTATTTCCCATTAAATTTGCTTAACACACACATCTATTAGTTAAAAAAAAAAAAAGCTAGAGAGATGTCTTAGCAGTTAAGGCTCTTGCTTGTAAAGCCTAAGGACCCAGGTTCAACTCCCCAGAACCCACATAAGCCATATACACAAGGTGATGCTTGCGCACAGGTGGTGCATGTGCACAAGGTAGCACATTTGTTTGCAGTGGCTAAACCCCTGGTACACCAATTTCTCTCTCTCTCATTAAAAAAAAAAAAACAAACAAAAAAACCTATGCTAGGCGTGATGTCACATGCCTTTGATCTCACTACTCAGGAGGCAGATGTAGGATTGCTAAATTCAAGGCCAGCCTGAGACTACCTAGTGAATTTTAGGTCAGCCTGGGCTAGTGGGAGAGAATACCTTGAAAAACCAAAACAAACAAAAAAGTCAACTACAAGTTTTCACAGCTGTAGCTGCAGTCCTTACCATTCATTCTCTGAATACTCAGCACTTTATTCCTTCATGAGGTTGGCAGTGTGCTTTGAGTGCCATCCTTGCTGCTTATTGCTGGTGAACAAAACAGATGAGTGGGGCTGGAGAGCTGTCTTAACTGTTAAGGTACTTACCTGAAAAGTCAAAAGACCCAGGTTTAATTCCCCAGGACCCATGTAAGCCAGATGCACAAGTGGCACATGCATCTGGAGTTCGTCTGCAGCACGTGGAGTCCCTGGCACCCCCATTCACTCATTCTCTATCTGCCTGCTTCTCTGTCTTTCCCAAATAAAAATTAAAGAATTATATTTAAAAAAACACAAACAGAGCCGGGCGTGGTGGCGCACGCCTTTAATCCCAGCACTTGGGAGGCAGAGGTAGGAGGATCGCTGAGAGTTCGAGGCCACCCTGAGACTACATAGTTAATTCCAGGTCAGCCTGGATCACAGTGAGACCCTACCTCGAAAAACCGAAAAAAAAAAAAAAAAAAAAAAACAGAAAACAGATGAGACAGGCGTGGTAGTGCATGCTTTAATCCCAGCACTCAGGAGTCAGAGGTAGGAAAATTGCCATGAGTTCAAGGTCACCCTGAGACTACATAGTTATTTCCAGGTCAGCCTGGGCCAGAGTGAGACCCTAGGTCAAAAAACCAAAAACAAAGCCGGGATTGGTGGCGCATGCCTTTAACCCCAACACTTGGGAGGCAGAGGTAGGAGGATTTCAGTGAGTTTGAGGTCACCCTGAGACTACATAGTGAATTCCAGGTCAGCCTGAGCTAGAGTGATACCCTACCTCGAAACACCCCCCCCCCCCGCACAAAAGAAAAAAACAGAGCCAGGCAGGAGGCAGAGGTAGGAGGGTCGCCATGAGTTCAAGGCCACCCTGAGACTATATAGTGAATTCTCGGTCAGCCTGGGCTAGAGGATGACCCTACCTCGAAAAACCACAAAACAAACCCAAAAACAGGTGCTGGAGGGATTGCTTAGCAGTTAAAGAGTTTGCCTGCAAACCCAAAGGCCCCCAGTTCAATTCCCCAGGACCCATGTTAGCCATGCATCTGGAGTTCATTTGCAGTGGCTGGAGGCCCTGGCATGCCCATTCTCTCTCTTTTCCTCTTTCTCTCTGTCAAATAAATAAATAAAATACATTTTAAAAAAACAGATGGGTAGGTGGTCTTGCTCTGTGAATTTGTGACAGAAGTGGATCCAGACAATAAACAAGAAAATAAGTAAATACATCACCTTCTTTACCATCTAGTGATTGACATAAGAACAAATGAGTGTTTTGTTTTCTTTTATTTATTTATTTTATGGTTTTTCGAGGTAAGGTTTCACTCTAGCACAGACTAACCTGGAATTCACTCTATTCTCAGGGTGGCCTCGAACTCATGGCAATCCTTCTACCTCTGCCTCCCGAGTGCTGGGATTAAAGGCTCTCTGTGTTTGTTTTAATATATTTATTCACTTGTTTGTTTATGAGAGAAAATATGGGCATGCCAGGGCCTCCTGCCACTGCAAACAAATTCAGATGCATGATGCATGAGCCACTTTGTGCATCAGGCTTTTCATGGATACTGGAGAATTTAACCTGCACTGTCAGCCTTTATAGGCAAATGCCTTTAATCACTGAGCCATCTCCAGCTCTGTTTTTTTTTTTTTGTTGTTGTTGTTGTTGTTGTTGTTTTTGGTTTTGTGAGGTAGGGTCTCACTCTGGTCCAGGCTGACCTGGAATTCACTCTGTAGTCTCAGGGTGGCCTCGAACTCTCGGCGATCCTCCTACCTCTGCCTCCCGAGTGCTGGGATTAAAGGTGTGTGCCACCACGCCCGACTTCTGTTTTGTTTTTTTGAGGTAGTATCTCACTGTGGCCCAGGCTGACCCCAAATTCACAGTGATCCTCCTACCTCAGGCTCATGAGTGCTGGGATTAAAGGCGTGAGCCACTATTGTGCAGTTTAGGACTCACGGTTTGTTTCTTGTTGGACTTTCGAGGTAGGGTCTCTCTCTAGCTTTGGCTGACCTGGAATTCACTACATAGTTTCAGAGTGGCCTCAAACTCTCAGAGATCTCTTACTTCTTCCTCCCAAGTGCTGGGATTAAAGGCGTGTGCCACCACACCTGGCAGGACTCAAGTTTCTGACCCTTAACTCTGTAATTGCTGTACAGGGAAAAGGTAGCGATCTTTCCCCCTAAGAAGGAAGGGGGGGTCTAAGGAGGGAAGGCAAGATGTGTCTCTTGCTCATTCTTTGGGTCCTTGGCAGTGAGTCTCTATTCCTGTTTCCTTTTATGTCCTGCAGTTCCCAGAGGCAGAGTTAGACATGACACAGCAGTCACACAGCTGCTTGGTAGTTGCCAGGCTGTACCGTGGCATATGTGAGTTTAAAAAGATGCTGCTGGGAAAGTCTTACTCTTTCCCCAAACTTGTGCCCATACCCATCATTTGAGAGCCTTTCCAGTCCAGGGGATGTCACTGGGCCAAGCAGGTTTTGGAGGCTCTGGAATAGCACCATCTATAATGTGGTATGATACCTGCCTTTCATTTCAGGAGGCTGAGGCTGAAAGATGTGAGTTCAAGGTTAGCCTGAGCTACCTGTGCTTAAAAAAAAAAAACCAAAAAAACCAGAACTGGGTGTAATGGCATTCACCCTTAATCCCATCCAAGGCAGGTAGGAGGATAGCTGTGAGTTAGAGACCAGCCTAAGACTACATGGTGAATTCCAGTTCAGCATGTTCTAGAGTGAGACCTTATCTTAAAAAACTGAAAGGAGGGCTGGAGGGATGGCTTAGCGGTTAAGGCCTTTGCCTGCAGAGGCAAAGGACCCAGGTTCATTCCCTAGGACCCATGATAGCCAGATTCATAGGGGGCGTACATGTCTGGAGTTTGTTTGCAGTGGCTAGAGGCTCTGGCACGCCCATTCTCTCCCTCCCTCCCTCTTTTTTTTTTTTTTTTTTTTTCGAGGTAGGGTCTCACTCTAGTCCAGGCTGACCTGGAATTCACTATGTAGGCTCAGGGTGGCCTCGAACTCATGGCAGTCCCTCCTAATTTTGCCTCCCAAGTGTTGGGATCAAAGGCATACATCACCACACCTGGTTCTCTTTCTGTTTCTTTCTTTCTCAAATAAATAAAATATTGGGGCGGGGGGAGAAGAACAAGGCTTCAGGCAGTACTCTTCTTATTGCCCCTTGCAGTGTGCTCAATAAAGTTCATGAATTGTGATGACAAGGGGAGAGCTTCTAACCTAGCCAGCATGGAAGAAAAAGAGAAAGAGCAAAAGGGGTGAGACAGTAAGAGGGTCCCTGATAATGCAGGTCTCTCCCCCATACAGTGGAAGATGGGCTGGTTCTGTTCTTTGTTGAGGTGTTTGTTGTTGTTGGTTGGTTGGTTTGTTTTTTGGTTTTTTGAGGTAGAGCTTCACTCTAGTCCAAGTTGACCTGGAATTCACTATATATTGTTTTGCTTTGTTTTTTGAGGTAGGGTGTCCCTCTAGCTCAGGCTGACCTGGAATTTACTATGTAGTCTCAGGGTGGCCTGGAACTCACAGTGATCTCCTACCTCTGCCTCCCGAGTGCGTGTACCACCATGTCCGGCAGCTTTTCTTTCTTTCTTTCTTTCTTTCTTTCTTTCTTTTTTTTTTTTTTTGTAACATTTTTACTTTTTTTTATTTCTGAGAGAGGGAGGGAAGGAGAAAATAGGCACCCCAGGGTCTCTAGCCATTGCAAAGGAACTCTGGACACATGTGCATCTGGCTTATTGTGGGTACTGGGGAATCAAACCTGAGTCCTAAGGCTTTGCGGGCAGGTGCCTTAACCACTAAGCTATCTCTCCAGCCTTTTGTTGGGCTTTTTATCTGTTTGACAACTCCAGTTTTGGAAAAGGAGCTGCATCTAAATCTAATATACTTTTGTGAAGTAGGGTGTGCAGATCTAATGACAGATTCGTGTTTCAGCAGGGTGATGGGTGTCTTTGGCAGAGATTGGTTAGGTTCCAGCTTTTGGCCATTTTGGCTTTTACTTCTCAAGGATCCTTCAGCCCTAGGAAACTGTTCCCTCACCTTTTCTTGTGAGCTTCCTCTGCAGCACCATCTCCACCACCAACCATCATCATTGCCTCCTCCTCCCACTCCAGTCACATTAAAGGGTAGCTGTGAGGGAGGGCAGGAGCTGAACAGCAGTTCTTGGGCGCTTTAAACTGCTTAGCATGCATTTCACAGCCTCTCTGGGGCCAGCTGTTCCTTTCTCTGCTCTCTGGGCCTGTTTGCTGATCCCTTCTCTACCTCCCTCCTCTCCCCTCCCTACCCCTCCCAGTCCCTGTGCAAAATTGCTTTTGAAAAGATCCACTTTCTGCTTAATTAAACAATGAGGAGCGTCCCCTCACACATCTGTAAACCTCCTTCTGAGGCCAGTTTAGCCCACAAACTGCTCCATTCTTACCCGTATTCACTTGTAAATGGAGCCTCTGAGGTTCCCTCCACCCCTCTTCTCTTTCATTCCCCCATGCCTGCTCTTTCTTCTCCCTTTCAACTGGGCATGGGGTGGGATCCCAGAAGAATTCTGCTTGGAGGCTAGTGTACTTGGTAGGAATAGGACAGTTTAGCCTCTTACGGAAGAGAAGGTTTAGGGGATCACTGTTGCTTAAATCTCAACAGCCCAGGTGGGGATGAGTGAACACATTTGTTGGCATGGCCCTTGTAAATCAGTAGGCACAGTGGGTGGGAGTGACAGAAGAGACTACTGCTTGGGAGAAAAATGCTCCCAGTGGAGCAGAAGTGACCTCCTGTACCCTAGGTGTTCAAAGAGGCTAGATAAGGCTCTTCTGTGTCAAGGATTCAATGTCACATGGGACTGTGTGAATCATACCTCTTCAGCTTACTCTGAGAGGATGGGGTTGACACTCTTAGGAGTCTGCCACAGTGGGCCTTCAGTATCTCCTAGAAAAGGACAAGTCCACTAGGGCAAGGGATTATAGCAGAAGCTCTCTCTCTCTCTCTCCCTCTTTTCCAAGGTAGGGTTTTGCCCGACAATAATATATATATAATTTTTTAATGTTTTTTTGAGATAGGGTCTCACTCTAGCCCAAAATAAAAAATTTTTTTAAAAACTCGGGAAGAGGTAGGAGGATCGCTGTGAGCCCAGGCCAAAAATATTTTTTAAGGTCAGCCTGGGCTACATAGTGAATTCCAGGTCAGCCTGGGCTAGAGTGAGACACTACCTCGAAAAACAAAAAAAAAAAAAAAAAAAAGGAAAAGAGCGGGGCATGGTGGTGCATGCCTTTAATCTCAGCATTTGGGACACAAAGGTAAGAAGATCACCTTGAGTTTGAGGCCACCCTGAGACTACATAGTCAGTTCCAGATCAGCCTGGGCTAGAGTGAAACCTGCCTCAAAAAAAATTATATATATATAAAATGAGAGAGAATAGGCGAGCCAGGGACTTTTGCCACTGCAAAGGAACTCCAAATGTAAGAACCACTTTGTACTGGGGCTGGCTGGCTTTGCAAGCAACCACCTACTAAGCCATAAGTCATCTCCCAAGCCCTTTTTTTTTTCCGGTTTTTTGAGGTAGGGTCTCACTCTAGTCCAGGCTGACCTGAAATTTACTATGTAGTCTCAGGGTGGTCACAAACTCAGAGTGATCCTCCTACCTCTGCCTCCGCCTCCAGAGTGCTAGAATTAAAGGCCTGTATGCCTAGCCTCTTTTTTTTTTTTTTTTTGAGGTAGGGTCTTACTGTGGTCCAGGCTGACCTGGAATTCACTATGTAGTCTCAGGGTGGCCTCGAACTCTTGGCGATCCTCCTACTTCTGCCTCCCGAGTGCTGGGATTAAAGGCGTGCGCCACCACGCCCGGCTTTTTTTTCTTATTTTGAGACAGGATCTCATGTAGCCCAGATTGGCTTCCAACCTGCTGTGTAGCTGAGGATGACCTTAAACTTTTTATTTACCTCTACCTCCCAAATGCTGGGATTATATGTTTTAGCCACCACATTACAGGCTGGTGGTAGCTTTCATAAGTGTACTCTATGATGAGCATGTCGTAGTGCCTCTACAGAGAGCCTCCTTTAGGACAGGGTCCTGGTGGCTTGAGGTCACTTGAGCACACATCTTAAAATGTCCATTTGTTAGCCAGGCATGGTGGCTCACGCCTTTAATCCCAGCACTCGGGAGGCAGAGATAGGAGGATCGCCATGAGTTCAAGGCCGCCCTGAGACTACATAGTGAACTCCAGGTCAGCCTGAATTAGTGTGAGACCCTACCTCGAAAAACCAAAAAAAAAAAAAAAAAAAAAAAAAGTCCATTTGTTAATTGGGCGTGGTGGTGCAGGCCTTTAATCCCAGCATTTGGAAGTCAGAGGTAGGAGGATTGCTATGAGTTCGAGGCCACCCTGAGACTACTTAGTGAATTACAGGTCAGCCTGGGCTAGAGTGAGACCCTACCTCGAAATACCAAAAAAAAACAACAAGAAAAATGCCCATTTGTTGATTATGTCCCATGTATTTGCCACTAATGGCCTGTTGTAACATTATGTCCCATTTGCCAGAGAATAGATCATACCAAGACACTGAGGTGAGGTGACTTCCTGTCCAAAGGCCATCTAGCCCTCAGTGCAGGTTCTTCTGTCTCGAGAGTCAGAACTAACCACTCCACCACAGAGCAGCAGCTCCCATCACTTACTCTCCTCAGGTGAGCAGGCTACATACATCCCAGGGCCTCTTACACTGGAGACCTTGAATTAGGGTACCATTTCCTTCCCTGATACTAAGTGTGTGGCTGGTACCAGCACTTAACAACCTCGGAGTATGATTCCCTCCATGTGGGTTGCCCCAAGAACATTAGCCACCTTCTGTCATTTTACAGCTCTGCATATTTATATAGGAAGACAATGGGTGGTAAGAGTAGAGGCTGAGGCAGGATTGCCTGAGCTCAGGACCTTGATGCCAGCCTGGGCAACATAGTGAGAGAGCATCTCAGAAAAGAAAGAAAAGAAAAAAGAAAGAAAAGAAAAGAAAGAAAGAAAGAAAGAAAGAAAGAAAGAAAGAAAGGAAGGAAGGAAGAAAGAAGGGAAGAAAGAAAGAGAGATAGAGAGAGAGAGGGAGGGAGGGAGGAAGAAGAAAAGAAAAGAAAAGAAAAGAAAAGAAAAGAAAAGAAAAGAAAAGAAAAGAAAAGAAAACTAGTCTACTACCCCATACCTCTTTCCTATTTCTGCTGTTCCCTTCTAGCTTCTGGTGAGCAGATACTGGATCCCACAGAAAGCCTGATTACTGGTATGACTCTCTTGCCATTAAGGTAGACAGAGAATGTGGAAACTGAGGGTGTCTCCTTTTGGATCCAGTGCCAGCAGAGTGCTGATTTGGAATTCACTATGTAGTCTCAGGGTGGTCTCAAACTCATGGTGATCCTCCTTCCTCTACCTCTGGGATTAAAGGTGTGCACCACCACATCAGTCTTTTCTTTCTTTCTTTTTAAATTATTTTTAATTTATTTATTAGAGAGAGAGAGAGAGACAGAGTGAATGGGCATGCTAGGGTCTCTAGACACCTGTGCCACCTTGTGTGGGTCCTGGGGAATTGAACCTGGGTCCTTTGGCTTTGCAGGCAAGCATCTTAACCACTAAGCCATCCTTCTAGCCCTCAGCCTTCTTTTCTATAACTAGGAAATGATGTGGTCCAACTCAAAACCAAGACTGGCCAAGTGATACATACCTGTAATCGTAGCACTTAGGAAGTAGAAGCAGGAGTTCAAGGTCATCCTCAGCTACCATAACAAGTTAGAGGCCAGTCTGATCTACATGAGACCCTGTCTCAAAACAAAAAAATCAAGATTTTCAACTCTACCTTCCATGTCTTCATCTGATTCTTCTCCCTCTCCACTGGCCAATTGTCTACATGTTTAGCAGGATCGTGGGGTGGAGTTGTGAAGACAATACCCCTGAGCTGCCCTCAGACTTTCCTCTGGGAATAATGGAATGTTTGATCCCAGTGTTGTTTCATGTTTCAGGACCGAAACACAGGAACATGAGGCCCAAGGAGCACACACTCAGTGCTTACTGCTGGGGTTCACAAGGAGAGCGCATCCTTATCCAGAGTCTGCTCTCCCTCAGGGCCCCCCTCATGCTGATTTCCTGCCTCCTCTGTTCTGCTACCTTGAACCTGCCAGTTCTGTCCTGCCTCAGGTCTTCCCATATGTTCTTCCTTCTGTCCAGAATGCTCCCTCATGCCACCCCCCTCCACTCACGCTTTAGGCCAGAGCTTCAATGTTAACACTCTTGCAAAGGCCTTTCCTGATCCCAGACAAAGGAGGTAGCATTTATCACAACTAATTAAGTAAGTGATGTCTGTCTCCCCTGCCGCCCTCTTCCATGCAGGGAGTCTGCTTCCGTCTTGCTCACCATCATCTCCCCAGCACCTGGCACAGAATAGTTGCTCAGTATGTATTTGTCTTGTGAACGGTTGTGTGGTACCCCAAAAGGGAAACCAACCTCAGTAGGAGTGGGAAAGCAGGAAAGCACAGTGGAAAGGTGAAAGTGAGATTTCCCCAGCCCCCATCTATCCCAGAACCACCCCCAAGCATCAGTCCCTGACTCTGCTTAACCCTTCCTCCTCCCCTGGGCGCCTTTGGAAGCCGACCATCTGGCTTGGAGCCTATTTGCATATTGTCTGGGCCTCAACAAGCCAAGCAAGATGTCCCTGGGGGTGTGTTTCAGGCCAGGCCTAGTGGCCCTTGCAGCCTGCAAAGGGAGCCATGAGTTCCACCTCTCCCCACCCCCAAATCCAGGCAAGGGGAACAATACCGGTGGTGAGGCAGTAGCCTCACCATGGTAACTGGCTATCAAAAATGTGGGCCGGCTTGGGGGGGGGGGTACGGGCAGAAGGAGGGAGTGACCTCAGCAAATAGGAGCATCATGATAAATGAGCCAGCACTGGGCAGCAGACTCATCCCCCAGCCCACCCCTCTGGGAGTCCATGACAGTCCCATCACAGGGATGACCCCAACATGACCACTAACCCTTCCCCCATTCCAAACCCTATCTAGAATGGAGCGGAAACACCTTCTCTTTGGAGGGACCCAGGGCTGTGGAGGTGTAGCTTGTGGTTGCCAGTCTAGGCTCTATCCAATCCCTCTCACTGTCCCTCAACACACAGGCACAGCTCCGCCTGTCTACGCTGGCTGATGGATGTGTCAAACCCCAGTGGCTCTATCGAGCGGCCACAAGATGTATGGGCTGGCTGCCTACCAGACAGTGCCAAGATGGAGGCCAAGAGAATTCAGGGCCAAGGGGAAGCCTCTGCAACTTGAGCCTTTGGGAGGAGCCCACAAGGAGTTCAAGTGGCCTGCAGCTAATGGGGTGCAGCACTTCCTCCTACTTGCTCTGGGGATCACAGACTCCAATCTGCTGTGTTTAAAGAGAGGACTTGGGCTGGGCGTGGTGGCGCACGCCTTTAATCCCAGCACTTGGGAGGCAGAGGTAGGAGGATCACTGAGTTTGAGGCCACCCTGAGACTACATAGTGAATTCCAGGTCAGCCTGAGCCAGAGTGAGACCCTCTCTCGAAAAACCAAAAAAAAAAAAAAAAAAAAAAGGACTTGGGCTAGAGAGATGGCTTAGCTGTTAAGGCACTTGCCGGCAAAGTCAAAGGACCCAGGTTTGATTCTCTAGTACCTGTTGTATAAAGCCAGGTGCACAAGGTGGCGTATACATCTGGAGTTCATTTGCAGTGGCTAGAGGCCCAGACCTGCCCGTTCTCTCGCTCTCCCCCCCCCACATCTGCCTCTTTTTTTATTTTTTGGTTTTCAGAGGTAGAGTCTCACTCTAGAGCAGGGTAGCCTCCAACTCACAGTGATCCTCCTACCTCAGCCTCCCCAGTGCAGTGCTGGGATTAACTGCATGTGTGCCTCTTAAGTGAGCAGGACTCCAGCAGCCTCAGGTGAATAACCTGATTGATGAGTAGGTGGTAGAGACCCTGGGCACTAGGAAGTATCCGTTGAGGTCGATAGCAGTGTGCTATGGCCTGGCTCCCCTACTCCTGAGAAAGGAGAGGTAACCTTGGGGACAGCTACCTCTGAGCCTCCACCTGGTGTACAAAGAGACTACTGGCTGTCCCAGAACTGCATCCCACAAGGAGGCAACTTTCCATTCTTAGCTGAGTAGGAGAGTCCCCTTTTCCACAATGAATCTCTTGCCTCTCCAAGGGCCACCCCCCCTAACCTGCAGGGCTCAACAAGGGGGGAGTAATGGAGCAGTGATTTGTCAGTGTCTCTGGTTAGTAAGGAGCCTCCTCTCTCTGCTAGAGGAAATTAACTGATGTTATCATCTCAGCAATTGTTTTTCTCCCCTCACAAAGGGAAATATATGCAGACCCCTCCAAGAGCAAAGCTGAGGCCTCCCCAGCTGGACTGGCAAGAGAGATAAAGGTAGAAGTGGCTCTTTGGTGCCCTCTCAGCAGCCTTGTTGAGGTCGCATCAGACCAGTGCTGTCCTCCTGCCCTTTAGATGTGACAGTCCCTACCACTGTGTGCCCCGTGTCCCTTGCTAGAGGTAAAGCCTTTCTCAGTGCCAGGGGCCACTCTCTCTGATCTCAGGCAGGTCATTGGCCTCTTCTAATTCATATCCTCATCTTGGGAAACATCAAGTTCCTGGGCCATTACAGCCTGGTCTAAAAAGCCCTGTGAGCCCTGTGCTTTTTTCTTTGGGGCTAGGAGTTCTTTGTGTCTAACAGTTTGTCCTGTGCCCTCTTCTCTAGGGGACATCCGGAACCTCCTTGTCTGGATCAAGAAGAATTTGCTAAAAGAGCGGCCAGAGCTGTTTATCCAGGGAGACAGCGTGTGAGTTCCCTTCCTCCCTTCCCTAAGAAGAGTAAAGGGAGGGAAGGATGTCTTAGTCCTGTCTTTAGGTTCTGAATGTTGCATCCTCCTCTGGCCCCCCATTTTGTCTGAGACCTCTGAGGAAAGAATTTCTGTTTAGCTCTGTCTCAAGTCTGTTTCTAGTTTTGTTACCACATTAGACTGTTGGGAGTTCAGAAGAGCCCAGATAAAAGCAGCCTGACGAATTTCTCCAGAAACTTGGATTATATTTCTGGTTGCCACAGACTTGATGTGGAACCTTAGGCAAGTTACTTTGCTTCTATGGTTCTTAATTACTTTCTCTGTACAGAAAATACTACGGAAATCATGCTGCCCAAAAGTCCCTCTCATCCTTGACTATACAGGATAGGGCTGTCCCCTGTCTGTGCTGCCTAGTATGATAGCGGTTGATACCTTGAGCTAGTTGAGACCTTTCAATGTGACCAGTGTGACTAAGGAACTAAATATTCTGTTTTAGCTGAGTATGATGATACACACCTATAATCCCAGTAATGAGAAGCTAAGGCAAGAGGATTGCTGCAAGTTTGAAGCTAGGCTACATAGTGAGACGCTGCCTCAAAACAATAAAAGCAAACACACAATAAAATGTTGGCATGGTGCCACAATACTTAGAAGGCTGAGAGAGGATGATTGCCATGAGTTTGAGGCCAGCCTGGATTACCTAGCAAGACCCTCAATGCCTTTAACTTCTGAGCTGTCTCTCCAGTGCAAGACCCTCAAGAAACAACCAAGGCTGGGTGTGGTAGCTCACACCTCTACTCCAGCACTCAAAAGGCTGAGGTAGAGAGCCAGGCGTGGTGGCGCATGCCTTTAATCCCAGCACTCGGGAGGCAGAGGTAGGAGGATCGCTGTGAGTTCGAGGCCACCCTGAGACTATATGGTTAATTCCAGGTCAGCCTGGATCAGAGTGAGACCCTACCTCAAAAAAACAAACAATAAAAAAAGGCTGAGGTAGAACTATCACCATGAATTCCAGGTCAGCCTGGGCTAGAGTGAGACCTTGCCTCAAAACAAAACAAAATAAAGCTGGGCATGGTGGTGCATGCATGCCTTTAATCCCAGCACTTGGAAGGCAGAGGTAGGAGGATTGCCATGAGTTCAAGGCCACCCTGAGACTACCAAATGAATTCCAGGTCATCCTGGACTAGAGCAAGAGCCTACCTCTAAAAATAAAAATAGAGTCGGGCATGGTGGCGCACACCTTTAATTCCAGCACCCAGAGGCAGAGGTAGGATTGCCATGAGTTCGAGGCCACCCTGAGACAACAGTGAATTCCAGGTCAGCCTGGACTAGAGTGAGACCCTACCTCGAAAAACAAACAAATCTATTTATTTATTTCATTGTAATTACAATAGCTACATGTGGCTAGTTATATATACTATATAGGACAACACAGGCCCATGATTCCAGGGAGCCATTGACTGAGAGCACATACAGATATACATACATAGCTGCTGCTGCTTTTTTTTTTTTTTTTTTTTTTTTTTTTTAGTTTCTCGAGGTAGAGTCTCACTTTTCCCAGGCCTGGAATTCACTATGTCGTCTCAGGGTATCCTTGAATTCATGGTGATCCTCCTACTTCTATCTCCCAAGTGCTGGGACTAAAGGTGTGCGCCACCACACCTTGTTCACCCTCTCCTTGAGGACACCATATAGGAGCCCAACCCATGTTAGCCCAACCTTTTAGCTATGGTCCAGCACCATGTGCCAAGAAGCCACTTCACTTCTAAGTAGAGCTGACCTCCTGTGAAAGAGGTAGGCAGTTGGGGGCTCCTTCATCTGCTTTGCAAAGGTGTCCGCCCCCAGCCCTCGGGGCTAAGACTGCCATCCAGCCTGCAGTTCAGATTGTGGTGCAGCAGTCCTAGAAGCCGTCTGCAAGGACAGCAATACTCCCTGGGCCACTTCCTCCCATAGGCATGACTGCTCTCCAGCATTCAGGTACTGGGTGCCACCAGCAGCCCTCACCCTTCCACACCCCGGCCCAGAAGGAGGATCCCAGCTAGCCTCCTCTTCAGTGTAGGCATGCAGGGTGCCTAAAAGCCAGTCTTCCTTTTCAGAGCCTAGGAGAACAAGATTAGACCCTGGAGAAGTAATAAACTTCTGCTGGTTACTGAGATGGACAGGGTGGTGAGCAAATCCTGCATAAATGTCTTATTGCATCCTGAGCAGACTTTATGGGGCAGACCTTATAAACGGCCTCATTTTCAAATGATAAAAGCTGAAGATGCTCAGAGATGTAAAATGATTTGCCTAAGGTCTGGTTGATGGGGCTGGCCTTCCCACCCATTTTCTCTCATTCAGATCCCTGTATGTGCAGACTTCCTGTGAGACCTTTAACCAGAAACTCAGAAGGAAGGGCTCCCTTGACACTCCTGTATGCCAGAGACTCTGAACCTCTTGCTTTCCACTCCCTGCTCCTTACCACACCCTCTTTCCCACAGGCGGCCAGGAATTCTGGTGCTGATTAACGATTCAGACTGGGAACTGCTGGTCAGTACCTCCAGGAACACCACCCTCCCTAGCTCCTGCCCTCCTTGCTTCAGGTGGAAATCTGGACCTCTCATCAGCCCTAGATAGAGTGGCTGGGTAATCCGTCCCACTCTGGCCCCCAGAATGACACTACTCCAGTGTCCTACCCTAAGTGACTAGTGAATGTCTGTTGGGGAAGTGGGGAGCTGTCATCCCTCCTGGAGACTTGAGAGTGGATGTGTAGGGTTTCCATTTTTCTGGTGAAACCTTTTCCAGAACAGCCACCCTTCCCCTCCCCTTTCCCCTCCTAACTAACTCCTGGGGAGAACCTGGGCTTGTGCCATAGTTCCTGTCCCTCTCTCCTGCCCAGGGCGAGCTGGACTACCAACTGCAGAACCAGGACAGCATCCTCTTCATCTCTACGCTGCATGGGGGCTGAGGGCCTCTCTCTGAGCCCACTTACCCTTGTGAGGAGAGAACAGAACAAACACACATCCCCTTGGGCCCTGCTTCCAGGTCTCCTGTCCCCCTTGGCTGCCTCCTTCCCTTCTATATCCTCTGAGCTCCCTCCTGGCAGGGAAAAGAGGCCAGGTGCTAAAAATGAGCCTTTCTGGGCAGGGCACGTGAGCAGGGTAGGGAGGGCAGGTGCCTGAGCCCGGCACGGCCCTCTTCCCAGCAGCTGAGGCGGGGGCAGGTGTTCCTGTGGTATGTCAGGAGCTGAGGAGGGCTCTATGCCCAAGTGACCCAGCTGCCTTCCATGCCTCTGTCTTACTCCAAGCATTAAGTGACCACCAGCAGGGCACTCCAACTCCAGGACCATCTTCATGGGGAAGATGAATGGACTGGAATGACTGATGAGAGCCCCCTCCCTTTCAAAGATTACAGGAGTCTCCGCCTCAGTTTCCCCTTCTGGAAGCAGAGGTCTTTGCCTGTCCCCCACTGATGTCATTATGGAACCCCAGCTGAGGTCCCCTATTCAGTGCTGACCCCCTTCCCTCTATCCAGCAGCTGCTCTCCCAGCCACACCTCTCCTCCTGCTCCACTGATTCCCAGCCCTTGACCCTGGCTGTCCTCCCCCCCTCCACAGGCCACCAGATGGGCTCCTGAGACACTCCCCAGGCTGTGTACAGCTCATTCTGCCGGGAGTGGAGAAGTGGGGAAAGGGGCCTAATCTTGAACTGACCAGTAGAGACCTGGTGAGGGGGATAGGACCAGTATGTCTCAGTTGACTCATCTACAGCTGATTATTTATAGTATCTGAAAATTGGAGAGAGATTTGTCACCACAAATGTAGAGTCTCCACTTCCTGCAGGAAGCAGAGTGGGGGCAGGCAACACCTGGTACCTGGTAGTTCTTCTGGAAGTCTGGGGACCTCATGCCTACAACAGCTGGCCTTGGACAAATAAAAGACTATATTGCTTACTAGCCTTGCGTGAAGTTTCATCCTTAGAAACCAGCAATATCCCATATCCTACCAGTCCTGGAGTCCTGACACACTTTCCATCATCAGCCTAGGGCTCTCAGATGGCCTTCACCTGAAAGGCTAAAATTCACACTATACTAGAGGGGGTGGTCCATCGGGGCCTTCTGTAGTAAGAAGTATAGGTCCATGCTGACCAGTGTGGCTCCCAGAACAACTCCACCAGTCTTAATAAGGGTTGGCTTTGTTCTATCAGCCACAATTAGCAGCCTCAGAACCTAGAATGAGGGTGGCATAGATAAGACTGTTGAGCCCCACTTTCTTTCAATGATCTGGAGAAAAGAGCTTTTCATTGTATGTCTGTAGGGGAATTTCTCACCCTGTGGAGATGAAAATACCTAATAGTGTTGGGCAATATTGAGGAGCAGGGAACACATCTTCTTAGAGGACAGATGACCCCTGGCTGGTGAGCCACAGAGCAAGCCCTGTGAGCTTGTGTGGGTGGCAGCAGCTATGCTGGGGTTACTGGTAGGAACCTGCTGGATGACAGACAAGAAGCCAGTTTTGGGTCCAGGTGCTGGCTAGATGCTGAAGTTAAAGTCTTGTAATGGCCCTTACTTCTAGAGGATCAACCTGTCCTAGTTCTTATAACCTGGAGGTTCTTTTCCTCCCTCCCGTGCCTGAGCTGCAGGAATGGCCTGTTGTCCCACTCCTGAGACTGGAGAATGGATGCCTGCAAGGGATGGGTGAAGGGGCAGTGTAAATGCAGGGCTTCCCTTCCCCCTGTATACCCCAGTTAATGCTGAGAAATCACGGAGGACCGGCGGGAAAATACAGCTCTTCCCACCACGGGCATGCCAATGTCATCGTGGAAATTGGCCAGGGTCAAGGCACTCTTCAATTTCAAATCATTTTTCTCTCCTAACCAAAAGTGGTCAGAGGCAGGTGACTCACAGCCCCCCCCCCAGCAACTTCTGATCCCTGCTTTTGAGGAAATAAACAAATAAGCCCTGCTATCTCCAAAGATTTTTTTTTTCTTTAATGAAAAGGATTCGTTTGTCCAAGTTCTATTTCCAAAGCCGAGTGTTACCCGGTTGGAGCGCATCATTCCTGAGCTTCTCAGTTTCTGGCAGCAGTCGGTCGGAGGAGACTCAGCCCATCGGTCCGTCACTGGAGCTTGTGGGAGGGGTTGGTTGGTTGGTTGGTTGGTTTGGGATTTAAGAATTGATTTAGGATTTTTTTGTTTGTTTGTTTGTTTGAGGGGTATTGGTCGGGGGGCAGGTTAGAACAAATTCAAAACGAGTTAGTGAACGCATTCTGCTGGCATCTGCTTTCACTCCCGACTTCCTGTGGCACTGGGCGAGGGTGAGCTGCGCGGACCACATTCGGGTCCTTGCCGCTTCGTTCTGGTCGAAATTTTGAAAGGGGGAAATCAGTGCAATCGATGGACTGGAGGACCTCATCAGCCGGGACAGGTCACCCGCACAGAAGAAGGAATGAGGACGAAGATGAGGATGGTGGCAAGCGACCAGCGTCCCTTCTTTGCGCGCGCCCGGTTGGGGCCGCGATCCTCAGCCTGGGGACCAGCCAGTCGCCGCCCCGGGGGTCTCGCTCGCGCTGAGCGCTGAGCTCCGAGCTCTGTCTCTGCGGCTCCCACCCCTGTTGCTCCCGGAGCTCAGCCACAGATGTCCAGCCACAATTCTCGGTTGGCCGCAGACTCGTACAAGAATTGCGTTTGGACAATCAGTGGCGAAGCCCCTGAGTTCACGGCCCCGTCTCCTGCGGGGTTCCGCCGGGCTCCTTAAAAGCGCCGCACCAGGAGATGTCCAGAGCTGCGCGTCGGAATACGTCTCAGCAGTCGCAGCCCATCCCGCGGTAAGGTGGACCAGCAGGAACGCACATCCGGCCCTGCACGGGCATCCCCATCGCCCCCGGCGTGTTGGCTCCGATCGTGGCCCCGGGGTGCCTAGAGTAGCCTGCCTTGGGTCTCTGAGCCGCCCCAGGTTGGAGGAATCTCCTGTCAGGCCCAGGGAACCCCGACTCCCCTCTCCCTGCCCCTAGGCTGGGTTCTCTGAGACCCAGAACACTGGGTCCCCCTCCCCCGAGACCAGGTGGCGTTTCCAAGCCCAGGGTCCTGGCTGCTGGACTCACGGGGGTCCCCGCCCCCGGCCCAGTCCCGCGCACGCACCGGCTCGGGGCGCTCTCCGCTTCCTGGTGGCTGAGTCGCGGCCAGGGCACTGGTGGCGGTGGCGGTGGCCCCGGCAGCGGGGAGCGCTGGAATGTGCCGCCGGGTCACCTGCAGCGCCCGGGGGAACGGGACCGGGAGCCGGCGAGGCGCAGGGTTGAACCCAAACGGGAGCCTCTGGCGGCTCGAGGCCGGGGCGGGCTTTTAGTGGGCCGCTCCAACAATACGGGCCTGGCGCGGAGAAAGGGGCTCGGCTGCAATTGGTACTGGATTTGAATAACGCCACGGGGCCATCAATGGTCATTGTGTCGGCGGGTAATGAATCTCCGCTGTCTCTCGGGCTGGCCAGGCAGCTGCAACCTGCGCTCAGGCAGCTCTTAAAGACATAGCATGCCCCTCCCTGGGGGCCTCCCCCCTGCACCAGCCGGACCCTGCACCCTCCCACCCCCATTCTGCACCCTCCACTCCCAATGCCCCGCCTGCTGCCTCGGCCTGACCCCTTTGCTAGTGGTCCCCTCCCAACTGGACCAGGCACCCACATCTCGGCCCTGTATGCTGTGGATCTAACTCAGGCCTCTGGCCTTGGTTGAGCTCCCCAACATTGCCCAAGGGACCTCAGCATCTTTGAAGGCCCAGACCGTCTCCCAGTTACAAGTAAATCTGAGCCTCTTGAGCCCTTCCTTAAGTTCTGCCCAGGAGTTTCTCAGAAGAGTAAAAGGAACAACAGTCTGGAGGGCAGAGGGTCATACCCCCTCAGAATGCTAAACTGAAGGGTAAGGGAGGAGGGGTGTAGTCTCAAACCCCAGACTGAGGATGCCATCTCCATAGACCACACCTCCAAGAGGGATCTGGAGGCCACCCCTTCCCCCACCAGGCTTGTTTCCCAGGCCCCTGCAGGCTTTAGGAGACCTGTAAGCAAAGGTGGGGGCAGTAGATGGGTGTGAGGGTGTGGACTCTATTAATGCTTGTCTCCTTTTATTTCTTCCTTTGGATATAACCCACCCATCCAGAGAAGTAGGGGCTCTTTGGAAAGGTCTGATGAGTCCCTGTCCCCACTCCCACCCTGGCCGTGTCTGGCACAAAGGTTTCTTCTACTTGGTGAATGCAGCCTAGATTCTCACCCCCAAGGCTCAGCCTCATTTCCTCAATGAATATCATACCCTAGAGGAGGAATAAGTAGCCAGCCTTCATTCACTCTGCCTTCCATCCATCCATCCATCCATCCATCCATCCATCCATCCATCCCAGAGTGCATTGAGCACCCTGTCTGCACTTCCACACCCGGCTGCCCTGCCTAAAATGCTTTCCTGTACATCCCCACAACCTCTGGGCAGCCCTGCCACGTGCCCAGCTGAATTGTGATTATCTGGTTTTCTGATTTCTCCTCACTAGCGCAGGAAGTGGGTCCTAAGGATCTTTGTAGTCTGGGTGTCCCCCAACCAATCATTAAGTGCATGTGGATGTTTGTATGCATGGTCTATGCCTTGAAAATAAGCTACATTTCTTAGAGTTTCTTACAAGGGTTGATAAAAATGCAGCTACTGGATTTTATGGAGAGGGAGACTTGCCAGCTAAATCTCAAACTCCTGGTAATGCTCCCCCTAATGACAACAGAGTCATATGTGCCCAGCACTATGTGCCTGTAGCCTCAGCTACTTGGGCAGCTTGAAGGAAGAGGATCACTTGGACCCAGAAATTCCAGACCAGCCTGGGCAACATAGCAAAATACCACCACTTCAGGGCTGGAAAGATGGCTCAGCAATTAAAGGCACTTGCTTGGCAAGCCTGATGGACTGTGTTCTACTCCCCAGTACCCATGTAAAGACAGATGCACAAAGTGGCTCATGCACCTGAAGTTGATTTGCAGTGGCAGGAGGCTCTGGCATTCCCATACACTCTTTCAAATGAAAATAAATATTTTTAAAATATTTTATATATTTTTGAGAGAGAGAGAGAATGGGGGTGTCAGGACCTCTAACCATTGCAAATGAACTCTAGGTGCCTGTGCTACTTTGTGCATCCAGCTTTTCATGGGTACTGGGGAATCGAACCTGGGTCCTTTGGCTTTGCCAGCCAAGTGCCTTAACCGCTAAGCCATCTCTCCAGCCTCCCATAATAAATATTTTTAATGCCATTTCAAAAACAAGTGAGGAGCCGGGCGTGGTGGCTCACACCTTTAATCCCAGCACTCGGGAGGCAGAGGTAGGAGGATCGCCGAGAGTTCGAGGCCACCCTGAGACTACATAGTTAATTCCAGGTCAGCCTGGGCCAGAGTGAGACCCTACCTCGAAAAACCAAAAAAACAACAAACAAAAAACAAGTGAGTAGCTTATTGAAGACAGTGCTTGTTGACTCCTCACAATCCTAGGAAGCAGGTCCTATTATTATCAGGCCCATTTTACAGACAAAGAGATTGGTGGCTAGCAACCAGCTAGGAGGGAATGCAGGCAGTTAGAACAACCTAGGGCTGTCTAACCCATAGCACACTGTTTTCCCAGCCTTCAAGGAGACATTCTGTGTCTGTATAGATTATAATTCATCTACAGCTTCACTGCAGCCTGTGTTAGCCCATTGGGCAAGGGATTCTGCAGGAGTGAAGCGCTCTGGGCTGGCCCCTAGTGGTGTTTAAGGAAGAGCACCTTTCCCACCTTTCTGTCCTGTCCCATTCCGTCTTCTCCATATAAGCAGTATCGCTGTTTTGTCGTTTGTGGTGTGGGAACGAAACCCAGGACCTGAAGCACTCCACCCACTGCTGTGCCTCCAGCCCCATGGCAGCACTAACGCCCATTGGTTCTAGGCAAAGAATGGTTAGTCGCCCTCACCCTTAAGGAATAAGGAGCCAGGAAGAATCCTGTCTCCATTCATGGAACATTTATGGAATGTCCACGGTATGCTAGTCAGAGGTTCAGCCAAGAATAGCCAGGTATCTCCAAAGGAGGTACATAGTATAGCTAGGCAGATCCCAGAGAGTAAGCCTCTCAAGGAGGGGAGGAATTAGGTGTGAAGATGGCTGCTGTCCTGGGCAGAGGTTACTGCCTACTCCAAAGCAAGCAAGCAGGAAAGATCATGGCAAGTTCCAAGAAGAGAAGGAATTTGGAGTGGTTGGCACGCAGAGAGGAACAGGAAGTCCCAAATAAAGCTGAGGTCGACCCTGAGAGGATTTGTGATTTTATCCTAAACGCAGTGGGGATCCTGAAAAGTCCCACAAGTGAAGATTTACATTTTTAAAGGTTTGCTGGGATTGAAGGGCAGAGGCTGAGGTGGGGAGGGGTGTTGAGTTGCCTGGTTTCTGCTGGTGACCTGGCAACCCAAGAGAGACAGTCCATGTAACCCGTACAGAGCAACCACTGGCAGTCAGGGGAGGAGAAAGATGAACAGAATGAGGTTGTTCCGGAGTACCCAGCCAGTATGCAGGTGGACAGACAGACACAAAGTCCCAGCCAATCCCAATAAAAGGAACAAAGCCATGGGGGAAGCACTTTTTTTTTCTTGAGGTATGGTCTCACTCTAGCCTAGGCTGACCTGGCTAGAACTCTGTAGTCCCAGGTTGGCCTTGAGCTCACAATGATCCTCCTACCTCTTCCTCCAAGTTTTGGGATTAAAGGCATGTAACACCATGCGCGACTTGGGAAACACTTTTTTTTTTTTTTTTGGAGGTAGGGTCTCTAGCTCAGGCTGACCTGGAATTCACTCTGTAGTCTCCCTCGAACTCATTGCGATCCTCCTACCTCTGCCTCCCAGGTGCTGGGATTAAAGGCGTGAGCCACCACGCCAGGTTGGGGGGGGGAGGGGAACACTTTTAATTGAAGTATTGGCAAATATCTCTGGGATCATAGAAGGCAGAGATTCAGTCCAACAGGGAGGATATGAGGAAACTTCTGGAATAGGAAGGATTGCCTTGGTTTCCAGAGCAAGTGAATTTTAATAATCTGAGCCATAGTTTTGCCCTCTGAAGTGGGCTCCTTATTCCTGCCCACTGTGCCCGTCTTGCCTCGCTAGAGATGGTTGTGGTTTTAGGAGGCTTCAAACACACTTTTTGGCATTTGCTTGTAGTAAGGACAGCATTATCACTGTCCTGCAGAACACAAACACAAATGGGTACCTGTGTGTACTCAACTCATCTATCCTCTATAAAAACCAGTTCTGGGCTGAGGAAATAGCTTTAGCGGTTAAGGCGTTTGCATCTGGAGTTCGTTTGCAGCAGTAAGAGGCCCTGGTGTGCTATTCTATTTCTTTCTATCTGCCTTTCTCTCTCTCTCAAATAAATTAAAAAAAAAAAAAAAAACAATTCTCAGACTTTAATCCCAGCACTCAGGAGGCAGAAGTAGGAGGATCCCCATGCGTTTGAAGCCACCCTGAGACTACACAGTGAATTCCTGGTCAGCCTGGGCTAGAGTGAGACCCTGCCTTGGAAAACAAAGGGAAAAAAAAAAAAAAAAAAACTAGCCCTCAGAAATGGGCCAGCTGAGTTAAAGCGGGTATGGTGGCTCTGTAATTCCAACACTAGGGAATCTAAGGTAGAAGAGGATTGCTGTGTTTGAGGCCAGCCTGGGCTAAAGTGAGACCCTGCCTCAAAAAACCAAAAATAAAATAAAATAAAAAGTCAAAGCTGAGCCAGGCGTGGTGGTGCACACCTTTAATCCCAACATTCAGGAGGCAGAGGTAGGAGGATTGCCGTGAGTTCAAGGCCACCCTGAGACTACAGAGTGAATTCCAAGTCAGCCTGAGCTAGAGTAAGACCCTACCTCAAAAAAACAAAAAAGCCAAGGGAGGGCTGGAGAGATGGCTTAGCGGTTAAAGCGCTTGCCTCCTAAGCCTAAAAATGCTGGTTCCAATCTCCAGGTCCCACGTTTAGCCAGATGCAAAGTGACACAAGGGTGCAATGCTGCACTCAACCACAAGGGGGTGGAAGCATCTGGATTTCGTTCACAACAGCTGAGAGTCTGCTGGCGCGCCCATCTCTGTCTTCCTCTCCCTCTCTCTCTGTCTCTCTTTAAAAAAAAAAAAAAAAAAGCCAAGGGATAGCTGGGCATGGAGGTGCAAGCCTTTAATCCCAGCACTTAGGAGGCAGAAGTAGGAGGATAGCCATGAGTTCGAGGCTACCCTGAGAATACAGAGTGAATTCCAGGTCAGCCTGGGCTAGAGTGAGACGCCTACCTTGAAAAACAAAACAAACAAAAATCCCACCAAGGGCGGTCTGGAGTGATGGCTCAGTGGTTAAGGCGCTTGCCTGCAAAGCATAGTGATGCAGGCTCAATTCCTCAGTACCCACGAAAAGCCAGATGTACAAAGGGGCGCAAGCATCTGGAGTTCATTTGCAGTGGCTAGGAGCCCTGGCATGTCCATTCTCTGTCTGTCTCTCTTCTTTCTATCTCTCTTGGCTTGCAAATAAGTAAATTAAAAAACAAAACAAAACAAAAAAATGAGGGAGCCAAGCGTGATGTACATGCCTTTAGTCCCAGAACCCGTAGGCAGAGGTAGGAAGATCACCAGGAGTTTGAGGCCACCCCGGGCTAGAGTGAGGCCCTATCTTGGGGAAAAAAAAAAAAAAAAAAAAGGGCAAAGATTGTAGCTCAGTGGTAGAGTGATATTATCTAGTATTTGTAAGACCATAGGTATTGGGGGGGGAATAATAATTGACAGTGGGTGCATGAATATTTATCGCAAATCAGCTGAGGTTCTAGGTGTGGAACTGGAGCATTGAAAGGGGCTGAGGAGTGCCCTCCATCACACCAGGACTGCCATAGGGAACTTCAAAGGCAAGCCTAGGACCTAGCGCATAACAGAAAGTTCCCAGGGAGCAGCTGTGGTGGTAACAGGATTCTGTGCTGGGTATTCCCAACTCTGCAGTATTTTCCCTAGGGCTCCTGTCAGTCCAGCTTTTACTGTGACCTGGTCTTGCAGTCTAGAATAGAGGGAAGAGTATTGTTGCTACTTTTACCGTGTCTCCCCAGGCCAGCCCTGACTATCACCACCACCACCACCACCACCCAGGCTCCAGTAGGGAGCACTTTAGCATGTAAGAGTGGCCTGTGCTCTTTTTTTTTTTTTTTTTTCTGGTTTCAAGGTAGGGTCTCACTGTAGCCCAGGCTGACCTAGAATTCACTATGTAGTCTCAGGGTGGCCTTGAACTCACAGCCATCTTCCTACTCTTCCTACCTCTACCTCCTGAGTGCTGGGATTAAAAGCATGCACCAAAAAAAAAAAAAAAAAAAAAAAAAAAAAAAAAGCACCACCATGCCCAGCCTGAGTACTCCAGTACTCTTACATGACCTCAAACACAACAATCTTCCTACCTTAGCATCTGTTTCGTTTGTTTGATGTAAGGTCTCACTTTAACCCAGGTTGACCTGGAACATATTCTGTAATCCCAGGCTGGCCTCCACCTCATAGCATTCCTCCTACCTCTGCCTCCTCCTCTCCAGTGCTGGGCTTAAAGGCTGTGCCACCATGCCTGGCTGCCTCAGCCTCTTGAGTACTGAGGATTATAGGCATGTGCTACCACATCTGGAGCTACCACACCTGATATATATATGCGTGTGTGCGTGTATATGAATATACGTGTATATATGGATGGATATGGGTATGTGTTATTTATTTATTTATTTATTTATTTATTTATTTATTTACTCAAGAGAAAGTGAGTATAGGTACACCCAGACTTCCTGCCACTACAAATGAAGAACTCTAGATACATGTGCCACTTTGTATATCTGGCTTTCATGGGTACTGGGGAATCAAATCTGGAATATTAGTCTTTGTGAGCAAGTACCTTTAACTTCTATGCCATCTCGCAGGCCCCACTTTTTGTTTTTGTTGTGTGCATACTATGTGGGGTGTGGTGTATGGTGTTGGCATATATGCTGATGTAGCATCCTGTGCACTCACCTGTGTCCCCCCTCCATCACTCACCTGCCTGTTTTCTTCTTGAGACAGTCTATTACTGATTCTGGAGTTTGCTGTTGAGCTCCAGTGATTCTCCCATCTCTGCACCCACCGGACTGGGCTTACAGATGAATGTAGCCATGCCCAACTGTTTACATGGCTTCTGGAGATTAGAACTCGGGAGCAAATTGCATGAGTATAAATTACATCTCAATAAAGCTACTATTTCAAACAGGAGTTGGGGCCCAGAAATCCTACTTCTTCTTCTTCTTCTTCTTCTTCTTCTTTTTTTTTTTTGAAATATTTAATTTATTTATTTATTTGAGAGAGAGAGAGGGAGAAAGTGGGCACATCAGGGCCTCCAGCCACTGTAAATGAACTCCAGACGCATGTGCTCCTGTGCATCTTACTTACGTGGGATCTGGAGAATCATACTTGAGTCCTTAAGTTTTGCAGGCAAGTGCCTTAACCACTAAGCCATCTCTCCAGCCCTTTTTTTTTTTTTTTTTTTGGAGAGAGACAGACAGAGAGGGAGAGGAAGACAGATAGAGACGGGCGCACCAGCAGTCTCTCAGCTGCTGCAAACGAAATCCAGATGCATGCACCCCCTTGTGGTCAAGTGAGGCATTGCGTCCTTGCATCACTTTGCATCTGGCTAAACATGGGACCTGGAGATTGGAACTGCTGGAGATTGGAACCAGCGTTCTTAGGCTTAGGAGGCAGGCGCCTTAACTGCTAAGCCATCTCTCCAGCCCTCTCCAGCCCTTTTCTGTTTCATTTCATTTGGTTTGGGTTTTGGTTTTTTGAGGTAGGGTCTCACTCTAGTCCAGGCTAACCTGGAATTCACTATCTAGTCCCAGGGTGGCCTTGAACTCATGGTGATTCCCCTACCTCTGCCTCCCAAGTGCTGTGATTAAAGGCATGAGCCACCATGTCTGGCTTCCCTTTTTTTAAAAAAATTTTTTTAAATTATTTATTTGCAAGCAAAGAGAGATAGAAGAGAGGCAGACAGAGAATGGGCCTCCAGGGCCCCCAGCCAGTGCAAATGAACTCCAGATGCATGCACCCCTTGTGCATCTGGCTTATGTGGGTCCTGGAGAATCAAACTGGGATCCTTTGGCTTTGCAGGCAATGCCTTAACCACTAAACCATCTCTCCCGCCCTCCCTTTTTTGTTTTTTGACCTGGAATTCATGATGATGTAGTCTCAGGCTGGCCTGGAACTCATGGTGATCCTTCTACCTCTGCCTCCTGAGTACAGAGATTAAAGGCATGTGCCACCACACCTGATGTATTTCCATTTTATTAAGTATAAAACCTAGGCCCCAAGAAGGGAAATGACAATGCAGATGACAGCTGGTGGTAACAAGAAGGATTTGAGCTTGGGAATCTTGGCAACACCTTGTCTTGTAGCACTGTTTAGACTGGATGGATGTCTTCCCCTCCACCTCCACTACTCTGTTGTCTTCTCCCTTCAGTTGAGTTCTGGGGTCCTGTCTGCCTACTGCCCATGCCCAGAGCATACAGACATAGTGTGGTGCCCCCAGGGCCCAGGACACCCTAATCCTCTAGCACCCCTCTACCCACTCCTAGGGCCACGATGTTGTCTTGTAATAAAGAAAATATCTCAGCTACCCTTCCATAGTTGCTTGGCAACCCCAAGGGTGGCTGGATGGGGGGGGTGGCAAAGGAGAAGGGGAGAGGGAGGGGGAGGGGAAGGACTCTGGAGCCAATCTGGAGACAAAGAGTAGAATTTGGGTGACATGGAGCCTGTTAGTGCTAACCTGGCCTGGCTGGGGCGGCGGGTGGGGGCAGGGGCTTCCTCCCACCCCAGTGTCTCACACCAATAAATATGGATTAGGGAAATGGGCAGAGTTCTTCCCACGGGCCTGAAAGGCCCCATCTGACCTTTCTACCCTCTTTATGTACCAATGTGACAGTCAGTGAGAGCAAAGAGTGAGACCCCCTGTGATGTCTCCCCCATGGCCTTCTGACTTGAAGAAACTTTTACCCTCCTTCCGCTGGCCTCAACCCAGGTCGAAACCATTCCTGGGCCCCTGTCCCAGGCTGGGTTTCAGGTGGGCATCCCAGCATCCCTGTCTGGGCAAAGAGCAAGGCAGTGAGGCCCTAGACCAGCTCTGTCTCCTGACCCAGCCCTCTGCCCCTTAGGCCTGAAGCCTCCTCCCAAAAGGCCTGTGTTTTTTTTTTTGTTTGTTTGTTTTTTGTTTTTTGTTTTTTTCATGGTAAGGTCTTGATATAGCCCAGGCTGACCTGAAATTCACTATGTAGTCTCAGGGTGGCCTTGAACTCACAGCAATCCACCTACCTCAGCCTTCAGAGTGCTAGGATTAAAGGTATGTGCCGCCACACCTGGCTGAATTTTTTTTGTTTGTTTTTTTCCAGGCAGGGTCTCACTCTAGACCAGTCTTACTCTGTAGTCCTAAACTGGCCTTCATACCAGGCTTCCAAAAGGACTGTTACCTCTCACCAGTCTCTGTCTTTCCACCACCTCTCCCTCCTCCCTTCCCCACCCTCTCCTCAACTCTGTCTCCCTTTTTCTCTTCTCCTTTGGAGAGCACCCCAACCACCCACCCTGGTCCCATGAAACTGGGAGGCCCTTGTGGGTGCTGGTTCCGTGTTCTCTCAGTGAGGACGGCAGGAAGGAGGGAGGCTGAGTGGTGATCTCGCTCCCTGGTGCCCTAGCTCTCTGGCTGCTGGCCTGGGGTGGGATGGGCCACTCTGAATGGAGCCAGTGTGGAGACAGGAAAAGCAAACACCTCAGTGTGGGCCCCACTGGCCTTGGGTGGGGGTAGGGCAGAGGGTCTGGTCAGCTCAGCTTCCTAATCGGCCTTTTCCAGCTCCTGAGGACCCCTGGCTCACTGGACCCCTGGTCCACAGGGCCTAGAGAGTGAGATGAGGGTTGGGGACAAGCCCTGTGAGAGACACTTCTCTTCCATCCTTCCTGATCCTTCCACCCAACCCCCAGCCAGTGCCCTTCCTGCCCAGAGATGCCAGGAAAATCTAGGCCTGGGAAGGGCTGCCTGGCCAGCCCTCCTCGGCAACAGGACCTAGGCTGGTGTGTACCCGAGACACCCCAGCAGTGCCATCTGCCTCCCGTGCTGAGGGGGACCCCAACATGCTCTGCCGGGTGAGTGCTCCTCTGGTCCCTCAGCCAGGCAGGGAGAGGGGGGCTGTCTTTGGTAGGTTCCTTAAGACCCTCACAAGTTCCATGAGTCTCCAAGGATCATGGCATTTTGGGTTTGGACTGTCTTAAACACCGTAGCTGGTGTGTTGTAATGGTGGTTTGGGCAGGAGAGTCGAAGGGACAGTGGTTGGAGAAGCTGGACATGAAGCATGTAAATGAAGAGAGCAGGCGGCTGGAGTCTGGGTGGTAGAACTAACTCCTGGATTCCAAGTCAGCTCTGTCTGCGTGAGTGTGGGAGAGAAAGGATATCACCATATTGCCCAGGCTGGCCTCAAACTCAGGTACAGACACAGATTGTCATGCTCCCCAATTTTAATTTGTTTTTAATTTTAAATATTTTTATGTAATTGAGAGAAAGAGAGAGGCAGACAGAGTTAGTATGGATGTGCCTGGGCTTCCTGCAATTGCAAACGAACTGCAGACTTTGTGCACCTGGCTTTATGTGGTTACTGGGGAATTGAACCCAGGCTGTCAGGCTTTGCAAGCAAGTGCCTTTATCTGCTGAACCATCTCTCCAGCCCCCAAATTCACTTAAATTTTTTTTATTTTAATATATTTTATTTATTTATTTAAGTGTGAGAAAGGGGCACAGAGAGAGAGAAAGGGAGAGAGAATGGGCACGCCAGGGCCTCCAGCCACTGCAAACAACTCCAGATGCATGCACCCTCTTGTGCATCTGGCTTACATGGGTTATGGGGAATGGAACTGGGGTCCTTTGCTTTGCAGGCAAACGCCTTAACCACTAAGCCATCTCTCCAGTCCTGGTTTTGTTTATTGAATAAGGTCTTGCTCTAGCCCAGGCTGACCCAGAATTCACTATGTAATTTCAGGGTGGCCTCGAACTCATGGCGATTCTCCTACCTCTGCCTCCTGAGTGCTGGGATTAAAGCCTGGCCTAAATTCACTTTCTGATTGGACTGACAGGATCACAGTGGCTACATTAACACTTTGGATACTAAAAGACTAGCCAGGCATGGTGGTGCATGTCTGTAAACCCAGCACTCGGGAGGTAGAGGCAGGAGATTAGACTTGAGTACATTATATCCAGCCTCAAAATAAATAAATAAACAATAAATAACAAACCTGTAGGATGAGCTCAGAAAGGGAATTACATTTGGGTAAACAGCAAATCAGTGGAGGAGTTTATGTTCAATCCAGGCAGGCCCCCTTAGCACTGTGAGGGCAGTACTAGCTGGTGCTGTGGTCACCACCCTCACCACCTCCCTCCTTCCATGTCCACGTACACAGTTCAGTGCCTTTGAGGTCTGGATAGGACCTCACGCCTCTTCTCTTTCTGTCTCTGCTCCAGGCAATATGCCCAGAGCCAAGCCTGGATGGTGGAGCAACCCCTGCTGGGCATCAGAGTAACCAGTCTCCTCTGACTTCCCCCCCAGAAGCCATAGTTGGCCTTTGCCTTACAGGTCTCAGAACAGGGAGCCTCTTGCTCTTGGTATCTAACCATAGTCTTTCATACTGTAATCAAAGCCCAGCCACATCCTGTAAAGCAAAGTCAGTGGTATGCCATAGTATCCCAGTGGTGCCCCATGGGGAGTGAGGTGTGCTGGCTTATGGGATGTGGCCAGGAGGACCGTGCCAAGTAGAAATAGACCTCACTGAGCCAGGCTCTGTTCTGAGGCCTTGGCTGGAGCTCACTGAATGGGCATTGCACTCCTGTAAGTTGGGTTTGTGGTTTTATACATGGGAAGATTTGGGTGGGTATGGAGGGGGGACACAGAGAATTGAAGGAACTTGTTCATGGACTCACAGCTGGGAAAAGTCAGGGGTAAGATTCAAACCCACAGCCTGGCTCCAGAGTCTTAAGTTTTTAAACAACCTTTGTATTGCCTCTGATTCCTAGCCATCACTGGGGGTCATTGTGTCCAGTCCCCTGCATCTGGGTGTCCAGCCAGGCCAATCTCCTCTGCTCATACACAAGAATCAATCCAGTTTTTAAAGGCACCTGCTCTGAGGGTGGAATTCCCCCTGGGGATAATCAGACATTTATTTATTCATAGCCTTCTGCTAGGAGGGGAGGCCCTTCCACCCCAGCTCACCAGTGGCCAGCTGCCTCCTCTCTTTCTTGCTGGAACAGTCATGAGTAAAGCAGCGAGTGCCTGAGGCCTGGCTCTCCAGTGTGGTCCTAGGCAAGTGACTCAACTTCTGTAAGCCTCAGCTTATCAACTAGATTGTGGGGTTAATTATACACCTGTTTGGTGAGGTGGATGAGGTTTAAATGGTTGAAGGGGATAAAGGCTAAAAGGACTTGAAAGGGGCTGGAGAGGCGGCTTAGTGGTTAAGGTGCTTCCTGTGAAGTCTAAAGACCTGGTTTCCATTCCCCAGTGCCCACATAAGCTAGTTGTACAGGGTCCCTTTGCAGTGGCTGGAGGCCCTGGCAAAGCGTGCAAAGCCAAAGGACCCAGGTTCGATTCCCCAGAACCCACGTAAACCACAGCACAAGGTGGTGCATGCATCTGGAATTAGTTTGCAGCGGCTAGAGGCCCTGACACACCTATTCTCTTTCTCTATCTGCCTCTTCCTCTCTCTCCCTCAAAAATTATTTTAAAAAAAGGAAGAAGAAGAAGAAAGAAAGAGAGAGAGAGAGAAAAGAAAGGAATGAGGTCAGGCATGGTGGTGCAAGCCTCTAATCCCAGCACTTGGGAGGCAGATGTAGGAGGATCACTGTGAGTTAGAGGCCAGCCTGAGGCTGCATAGTAGTGAATTCCAGGTCATCCTGGGCTAGATAAGACCCGGCTGCCTCCTCTCTTTCTTGCTGGAACAGTCATGAGTAAAGCAGCAAGTCCTTGAGGCCTGGCTCAAAAAAAAAAACCTCCTCAAAAAAAAAAAAAAAGAAAAGAAAAGAAAGAGGGTGAGGGCTGGAGAGATGGCTTAGCAGTTAAAGCGCTTGCCTGCAAAGTCAAAGGACCCTCGTTCGACTCCCCAGGACCCATGTAAGCCAGATGCACAAGGGGGCACAAACGTCTGGAGTTTGTTTGCAGTGGCTGGAAGCCTTGGTGTGCCCATTCTCTCTACCTGCTTCTTTATGACTCTCTCTCTCTCTCTCAAGTAAGTAAAAATAAAATATTTTTTAAAAAGAAAGAAAAAAGAAGGAAGGAAGAAAGGAAAGGAAAGGAAAGGAAAGAAAGAAAGAAAGAAAGAAAGAAAGAAAGAAAGAAAGAAAGAAAGAAAAAAGAGAGAGAGAGACTTAGAACCAGACGGCACACTCCTTTAATCCCAGCACTTGGGAGGTAGAGGTAGAAGGATTGCTGTGAGTTTGAGGCCAGCCTGAGACTACATAGTGAATTCCAGGTCAGCCTGGGCTAAAGGGAGACCTTACCCCGAAGGAAGGAAGGAAGGAAGGAAGGAAGGAAGGAAGGAAGGAAGGAAGGGAGGGAGGGAGGGGGAGGGAGGGAGGGAGGGAGGAAGGAAAGAAGGGAGGGAGGGAGGGAGGGAGGGAAAGAGAAAAAGGAAGAAGGAAGGAAGGAAGGAAGGAAGGAAGGAAGGAAGGAAGGAAGGAAGGAGGGAAGGAGGGAGGGAGGGAGGGAAGGAGGAAGAGACTTAGTAAACACAGTACCTGGATCTATAAAGTACCTCCCAAATGGAGTGGTAAATATGTTCTCAAACCATCACTTTTTTTTTCTTTAGACAGGGCTTAGTATCTTGCATAGGCTGCCCTGGGTCTCCTGGGCTCTAGGGATGCTCCCCCCTCAGCCTTCTAAGCTATTGGGACTCCAGGCGTACATCCCTGCCCAACCATCCTAATTATTCAAACCCTTCTGCCACCAGATCAGAACTGCTGCTTCCAACCTTGCAGTGTAACTTCCTTAAGTCAGAGGAGGAAACTAAGGCCACATGCAGAAGGACCTGCCCAAGGTCATATAAGAATTTGGTAGGAGAGAAGGAAAATGATGCTCAAACCCCCTGATTTCCAGTTGGGCCCCCAGACTCTTTTACCTCCTGCCCACCTCAAGTCCTCAGGTGTGCCCAGAGTGCATGCCTGGCACCCAGCACGCCTGGGTGGAACCCAGGAGAGAAGTGAAGAGGTGCTGGTGGGAGCCGTCCAGAGGCTGGCCCGCATTAGCTTTCTCAGCCCCGTCTCTTTGTTTGCTGTTTTGTGATGGTAAGTGCTACTCCTAAATCAGGTCTGTGACACTGTTATTGTTGCCCAGGGCGCAGAGAGTCTAAACTTTTCCCCTGAGGTCAAGAATGTGGCCAGTCCTCTAGCCGCCCAGAGCAGGGCCTGGGTGACTGGGGGTGGGGCTGGGGCCTCACCCTGAGCTGGGGCGAGATGTGGGGAGGGTAGGGAGGGGGTCAGTGGGAACAAAACGCTTTGAAATGCCTCCTCTCCATCACTGCCAACATTGTCCACTGCCCGCGGGGGGCCTGGCACCGCCTTGCCGGGGCTCCGGCCCCCAGCCCAGGCCAGACCCAGCCCAGCATCTGAAAATGGACAGAAGGTTATTGTCCCTTCCAGCAGCCCTTTGTCTGCCCTAGTTCCAGATGTCTAGGCTGGGACCAGGGAACTGACCCATGGTGGGCAGGGAGGAGGAGACAAAGGAGGAGAACACGGGTCACTGCATCCTGAGGGGTCATTCCCAGACCCTGAGATCCCACCCAGCCTCAGCCAAGTCACCTTCTGGGCTGTCATAGCCCTGGGAATGTCCCTCTTCCCTTGCCTTTTCCCCAGACCAGGTTCCAGTACCTGCGGAGAAGGCACAGGAGTGTAGAGTAAGAGCAGGGGGCCTTGGAAGATCAGAGACGGGCTGAAGCCCTACTCCACCCAGGTAACAGGTGACCATGATCTTGGGCATGTTGTGGCCCTCTGCCACCCTGCTTTCCCCATGAGGGGACCCCCAGACAGGCTCTACTCGTTCACAACTAATAACAAAATCCTCCTATGCACCAGCTCTGCGCTGAGCATGGAGGTATCCATGGTGGCTGGGCTTCTTTGCCCCTTCCACACTGTGGTTGATAGTCATACTGGCAAGAAATGACATTTCCTACCATGTCCTCTGTGTTGGGTCCAGGGCTATCCACTACCCTGCATTTTCAAAACTGAGGATGAAAGCTGGGTATGGTGGCTCACGCTTTTAATCCCAGCACTCAGGAGGCAGAGGTAAGAGCATCACTGTGAGGTAAGAGCATCACTGTGAGTTCAAGGCCACCCTGAGACTGTATAGGGAGTTTCAGGTCAGCCTGGACTAAAGTGAGACCCTGCCTTGAAAATAAATAAATAAATAGGGCCGGGCGTGGTGGCGCACGCCTTTAATCCCAGCACTTGGGAGGCAGAGGTAGGAGGATCGCCGTGAGTTCAAGGCCACCCTGAGACTACATAGTTAATTCCAGGTCAGCCTGGGCCAGAGTGAGACCCTACCTCAAAAAATAAAATAATAATAATAATAAATAAATAAATAAATAAATAAATAAATAAATAAAAACAAAAAACAGGATGCATTATTTTCATCTCCATTTTCTAGCTAAGAGGTAGTCATTTGCCCCAAGCCAGGCAGCCAGGAGGCAAGGAAGCTGGGATCTTTGCCCAGGCCAACCGCAGCCACCAAGAGGAGTAATCTGCTAATAAATAGTTGGAAGGTGTTGTGCTCGGAGCAAGGCACAGTGCCCAGCTCTGAATCCAGGACTGGTGGAGTGGTTAACTCTATCCATCAGTTTCCCCGTTTCACAGATGGGGCTCCTGAGACCTAAAGCTAGGAAAGAGAACCCGAGTCAGGGGCTCAGGGAAAACTTAAATAGCCACAAACATCAAGGGCAATTCCAGAGCCACAAGGGCTACCCTAGTATCAAACCAACTTGGGCTGAGCTTGGGCAATAAATAAAATAAAAACATTTCCTGTGTGGGTTGGAGAGATAGCTCAGTGGTTAAAGGTGCTTGCTTCAAGCCGGGTGTGGAATGTGGTGGTAATACACCTTTGATCCCAGCACTCAGGAGGCAGAGGTAGGAGGATTGCTGTGAGTTTGAGGCCAGCCTGAGACTACATAGTGAATTCCAGGTCAGTCTGGGCTAGAGCGAGACCCTACTTTGAAAAACCAAAAAAAAAAAAAAAAAGTGCTTGCTTGCAAAGCCTGCAGGCTTGGGTTCGATTCCCCAGTACCCACGTAAAGCCAGAAGCTTTGGGTGTTTGGAGATTGTTTGCAGCAGTAACAGACCCTGACACGTCTATTCTCCTTATCTATCTTTCCATCTATCTTTCCATCTATCTATCTATCTATCTATCATCTATCTATCTATCTATATCTCTTGCAAATAAGCAAATAAAAATATATTTTTTAAATTTCCTATGAGGGCTAGAGAGATGGCTTAGCGGTTAAGGCGCCTGTCTTCTACGCCTAAGAATGCCAGTTCCAATCTCCAAGTCCCACGTTTAGCCAGATGCAAAGTGACGCAAGGGCGCAATGCCACACTTGACCACAAGGGGGCGCACACATCTGGATTTCGTTCGCAGCAGCTGAAAGGCTGCTGGCGTGCCCATCTCTATCTCCCTCTCCCTATCTCTCTCTGTCTCTCTCTCCAAAAAAAAAAAAAAAAAAAATTCCAACCAGGCACACCGTTAATCTTAGCATTCAGGAGGCAGAGGTAAGAGGATTGTCGTGAGTTCGAGGCCACCCTGAGACTACATAGTGAAATCCAGGTCAGCCTAGGCTACAGTGAGACCTTACCACGAAATCCGCCCCCCCCCCCAAAAAAAAACAGGGCCTGGAGGAATGGCTTAGCAGTTAAGGTGTTTGCCTGCAAAGCTAAAGGACCCAGGTTGGATTCCCCAGGACCCACGTTAGCCAGATGCACAAGGGGGCGCATGCGTCTGGAGTTTGTTTTCAGTAGCTGGAGGCCCTGGCATGCCCTCTCTCTTTCTCTCTCCCCCTCTTTCTCTGTCAAATAAATAAATAAAAATAAACTATTTTTTAAAAAGAAAAAGAAAATTCCCTATGCCACAGAGTTGTGAAAATGAATTTAGGTGACTCAGTTAAGCACTTAGCTTAATGCCTGCTGGTGAGTTTTTACAGCAGTCAAGGCCCGCTATTATTATTATAATTATTCTGAATGGGGGTGGGTAACATTCATCACTTTGTACTTCTGCTTTCACCTGGGTTCACTTGAGGACAAGGCTCTGTGGGGAGGGAGTGGAAGTTGTTGAAAGGGTTGAGGATGGCAATACTTGGCATTCTTAGGGTCTCTAGAAGTCTTCTGCCGGTCTAGGGAAAGCAGAAAGAAATGGGAATGGTAGGCAGAAGGGGCGGCCACCGGGCCCTGAGGAGTTAACTGCTTCCAGGCCCAGGCCCAGCAGGGCTGCCACGCTGCAGCTGAGCAAGGATTTTAGCAGAGGAGCCAGGGCTGCTTTCTGATGGGCAAAACAGCTGGCTGCCCAGGAAAAACAGCTGGCTTGGTCCCAGCCTCCTGAGAGCAGAGGCAGAGCCTCAGAGGACAGTACCACATCTGGGGTCCTGTAGAGGAAGAGGGAGAGGGTGGTCCTTCAGAATACGTGGGTGTTGGGTGGACCCCGGAGAGGAGATGAGAGGGGCGTGGGCCAGTCCCTAAAGCAGAAAGGCCAGAGTACACTAAGTCTAAACAGACTGGACTGGGGTGCCTGCACATGGAATCTGGGGTCAGTCTTCCCTCAAACAGAGAAGATGAGGGGACACAGGGGACTACGGGGATGAAGCCTCTGCTCAGCCCTGGCTGCTCTTGGAACCAGGGCTGAGAAGGGTGCCCATGCCGGGCTCCTGGATCCCCATCTGCTGAGCTGCATCCAGAACCAGGAGCAAGGTGAGGGCTGGTCCTCTGGCCAGGATCCTGGGGTACCATGGCCACAAAGCAAGCTAGGGGCCCAGAAAGCCCCCAACACAAGAGACGGGAAGCTGGCAGCTGGTAAGAGCTCCATCTAAGCGTCCTCCCTGCTTTGGGTCTCCACTCCCAGCCTGCTTGGATGCCAGGCCATGAGGAGGACTCCTAACCCAGAGCCCTGACTGAGCCCCTTCACACTGCCCCTATCCATGACAGGGGGGCAGCACCCGAGACCACCAATAAGTCGCCGCATAATAGGCAGTGGGTTAATGAGGGGTTTGGACAGACTCCATTGGACCACAGCTATCTATCTGGATTATTTACTTAAAAGTCCCAGAGGCCTGGCACCCCTAATTTCTCTCTGACCCCTTTAAAGGGTCTCTAACTCACTTTCCTAACCCTCAGGTGTAAGGGATTGACTCCCCCCACCCCAATTAGAGTGTGCCAGCTTTAGGGCCCAAGAAGGATATGCCCATGGGCAGCCTTGGAGCTCAGGTTCTCAGAGGGAGGATAAGTGCTCTGGGTAAGGGGACCTTCTTCCAGGGGCACTAGTTCAGGTTGCCTGGCTGAAGCCCTGAGGTGCTGGCGCCACCACCTGGCTTTCCCCAGAACTACCGGGCCAAGGGGCCTGTGGAATTGAGGGGCAAAATAGAGAGCCACTGGGCCTTGGCTGTAGCTGGTCGGGATTCTACTCAGCCAAATGGGTCCCAGAAATCAGTTTTCCAGGCATGTACCAGTACCTACATGACCAAGAGAACTAGGGCACATAGCACAGCAGTTTCAAACCTTACACTGCCTCAGAACTGCTTGGAATTCTTTGTTAAAACAGACAGGGCAGCACTCGGGAGGCAGAGGTAGGAGGATCACCGTGAGTTCGAGGCCACCCTGAGACTACAGAGTGAATTCCAGGTCAGCCTGGACCAGAGTGAGACCCTACCTTGAAAAACCAAAAAAAAAAAAAAAAAAAAAAAAAAAAAAAAAAAAAAACCAGACAGGGGTGGGGGTGCAGGTCCATGGTAGAGAATGTAATTAGCATACAGGAGGCCTTTGGCTGGAGTCCCAGCACGCTAAAATAAAGCCAAGCATAAACGTGGTAGCACACACCACTCATCTCAGCACTGGGGGAGGCTGAGGTAGGATTGCCTTAAGTTGGAAGCCAGCTTGGGCTACAGAGGGAGTTCAGGTCAGCCAGAGCTAGAGTGAGACCCTGCTTCAGAAAAAAAGAAAAGAAGCCTGGTGTGGTGGCGCTTGCCTTTAATCCCAGAACTGGGGAAGCAGAGGTAGGAGAATCGCTGTGAGTTCAAGGCCAGCCTGAGACTACCTAGTGAATTCCAGGTCAGCCTGGGCTTAGAGCAAGACCCTACCTGGAAACAAAACAAGACAGGAATAAAAAGAAAAGAGTCAATTGTGGTGGCGCACACATGTAATTTCAGCACTCAAGACTCCAGGGCAGGAGGGTCAAGAGTTCCTGGCCAACCTGGACTACACAGGGAGACACAAAATTCTGGGGTTCAAATCCCAGCGCTGCTGAAGATGAAGGCAGGAAGCTCGGGAGTTCAAGACCATCCTTTGCTAGGTGAGACCCTGTCTCCCTCCTCCATTAAAAAAAATTTTTTAAATAAAATAAAAATAAATAAATATATAAAGAACTGGAGGGATGGCTTAGCGGTTAAGGCATTTGCCTGCAAAGCCAAAGGACCCAAGTTCAATTCCCCAGGACCCACATGAACCAGATACACAAGGTGGCACATGTGTCTGGAGTTCATTTGCAGTGGCTGGAGGCCCTAGAGTGCCCATTCTCTCTGTCTCTCTCGCAAAAAAAAAAAAAAAAAAAAAAATATATATATATATATATATATATATATATATATATGTAATAAATTTAATTAGCCAGGCTTGGTGGTGTACACCTTTAATCCCAGCACTCAGGAGGATTGCTGTGAGTTCGAGGCTACCCTGAGACTACATAATGAATTTTAGGTCAGCCTGGGTTAGAGTGAGATTCTACCTTGAAAAACCAAAAAGAGGGCTGGAGAGATGGCTTAGCAGTTAAGACATTTGCCTGCAAAGCCAAAGGATCCCAGTTCAATTCTCCAGGACCCACGTAAACCAGGTGCCCAAGGGGGCACGTGCATCTGGAGCTCGTTTGCAGTGGTTAGAGGCTCTGGTATGCCCATTCTCTCTCTCTGTCTGTCTCTCTCTCTCAAAAATAAATAAATATATATTAAAAAAGAAGAAGAAGAAAGAAAGAAAAACCTAAAAGAAAAAACAAAGCTGGGCATGGTGGCACACACCTTTAATCCCAGCAATCGGGAGGCAGAGGTAGGAAGATTGCCATGGTTCAAGGCTACCCTGAGACTACATAATGAATTCCAGGTCAGCCTGAGCTACAGTGAGACCCTAATCTCGAAAATAAATAAATAAATAAATAAATAAATAAAAAGAAAGAAAGAAAGAAAGAAAAAAAGAGTGCATATCAAAACCCAATGCATGTGGTGTCACATGCCTTTAATCATAGAGGCAGAGGTAGGAGGATCATTGTGAGTTCAAGGACAGCCTGGAACTACAAAGTGAGTTCCAGGTTGGCCTGGGCTAGACTGAAAACCTACCGTGAAAAAGCAAATTGGAAAAAAAAAAAGGAATTATTTTTATTTTTATTTTTTAGGTAAGGTCTTCTAGCACAGGCTGACTGGGATTCACTATATAAAAATCGAATGCAAAAAGAAAAAATAAAAAAAATTTAAAGAAAACAGATGACCTGTACTCATAGAGTTCCTGGTTCCCTAGGCATGGGGATGGGGCTAGGCACTTCCATTTCATACTATGTATTCCTGGCTGGCCTGGAATTCATTGTGTAGCCCACACTGACTTCAAACACATGGGTTCCTGCCTCAATTTGTAGAGTGCTGGCATTATAAACCTACACCACTACTCTTGGCTCTTTCATTTGAGAGGGGAGTTGGCACAGGGGTCTTGCTAGATAGGCCTTTCAACAATCCTCCTTCCTAAGCCTCCTGACTGCTGGAATCTCAGGCATGAGCGGCGGCCATATCCCACAGCATTTGCATTTATAACAGCTTCCAAACAAGGCCTCTGCTGCTGGCTCAAGGACCATACTGTGATGAGCACTGTGGATTTAGAATCTGTGAATTTGCCAGTGTCACTTTTCAGAGTTCATCTCATGATTTGAGAGTAAGGAGGAGTGTAAGGGAGGGCTGGTATGTGGTGAACTCCCCTCCATCAGTGATCCCATCATGTTTCGGCAGAGAGCCCACCACAGGGCCATGGGCTGGGGATGCAAAGGTAAACACAGCAGAGAGTGGGGAATCAGAGCAGAAGGGTCCACTACATGCTTGCTTTCTCATGGAGACCCAAGACAGCTTAAAATAAGTGTGGAACCAGGGCTGAAGAGATGGCTTTGCAGTTAAGGCACTTACATACAAAGCCAAAGGACCAAAGGACCCAAGTTTGATTCCCCAGGACCCAAGTAAGCCAGATGCACAAGGTGGCATATGCATGTGGACTTTATTTGTAACACCTGGAGGCCCTAACATGCCCATTCTCTTTCCCTATCTTTTTTTTTTTTAATTCGAGGTAGGGTCTCACTCTGGTCCAGGCTGACATGGAATTAACTATGTAGTCTCAGGGTGGCCTCCAACTCACAGCGATCCTCCTACCTCTGCCTCCTGAGTGCTGGGATTAAAGGCGTGCGCCACCACGCCCGGCTCTAACACTTTTATTTTTGTTTATTTACTTGTGAGAGAGAAAGAGACAGAGAGAGAGAGAATGGGCGCACCAGGGTGTCCAGTCGCTGCAAACAAATTCTAGACACATGTGTTACCCTGTGCATCTGGCTTACATGGGTTCTAGGGAATTAAAACAAGGCCCCTTGGCTTTGCAGGCAAGTGCCTTAATTACTAAGCCATCTCTCCAGCCCAATAAAAATGTTTTTAGAAGCCAGGCCTGGTGGCACAAGCCTTTAATCCCAGCACTCAGGAGGCAGAAGTAGGAGCGTTGCCATGAGTTCAAGGCCATCCTGAGACTACAGAGTGGATTCCAGGTCAGCCTGGGCTGGAGTGAGACCTTACCTCAGGTTTTTTTTTAGAAAGGTCAAAAACAGTACCTTCTGAGCCGAGCGTGGTGGTGCATACCTTTAATCCCAGCACTCGGGAGGCAGAGGTAGGAGGATCGCCGAGAGTTCGAGGCCACCCTGAGACTACATAGTTAATTCCAGGTCAGCCTGGACCAGAGTGAAACCCTACCTCGAAAAACCAAAAAACAAACAAACAAACAAACAACAAAAAAAACCAGTACCTTCTGATTCTGCCTGTCCTTTCTTTTTTCCTTCCTTCCCTCCTTCCTTCCTTCCTTCCTTCCTTCCTTCCTTCCTTCCTTCCTTCCTTCCTTCTTTCCTTCTACCTTAACCTCATCTGGGACTAAAGGCATGTACCACCACACCCGATCTTTTCTAAAATTTGTTTATTTATTTATTTGCTAGGAGAAAAAAAAAAAAGAGAGAGAGAGATGTATGGGTGAGTCAGAATGACCTATAGACATGGGGAATTGAGCCTGGGCTTTCAGGCTTTGCAAGCAAGCACCTTTAAATGTAGCGCCATCTCTCTGGCCTCCAGGTTTTTCTTGGTTTTTCCCATTTAGTAACTAGTCCAGCTCACTCAAATCAGATGCAAAAGCTATCTTTATTCCTCACTCTATCTCACACATGCAATCCCATCAAGCCCTTAGGCTCTGCCTCCATCTCATTGCTGCCCGCCTGAACAAGCTTTTCCTGTGCTGGAGTCTCCAGACTTTCATCCCTGACCCCATGTCTACCCTCTGGTCTGTAATCTTTGTGTTGCTGTTATTTAAAACAAAAAATTTCGGGTGGATATACTGGTGCACGCCTTTAATCCCAGCACTCTGGAGGCAGAGGTAGGAAGATCACCGTGAGTTTGAGGCCTCCCTGAGAATATATAGTGAATTCCAGGTCAGCCTGGGCTAGATGGAGACTCCACTTGGGGATTGCACCCAGAGCCTTGCGTATAATAAACACGTGTTCTGCCCCTAAACTACACCCCACCATCTCAATAGTATTCTTTTTTTTTTTTTTTTAGTTTTATTTATTTATTTGAAAGAGAGAGCCAGACAGAATGAGTGTGGGTGTGCCAGGGCTTCCTGTCACTGCAAATAAACTCCAGATGCATGCTCCACTTGGTGCATCTGGCTTTATGTGGGTACTGGGGAATCGACCCTGGGCTGTGAGGCTTTGCAAGCAAGCACCTTTAAATGCTGAGCCATCTCCCCAGCCCTCAATAGTATTCTTTTAAGTCAGACATGGTGGCGCACACCTTTAATCCCAGCACTTGGGAGGCAGAGGTAGGAGGATTGCCATGAGTTTGAGGCCAGCTTGAGAATGAATTCCAGCTCAGCCTGGGCTAGAGTGAGACTCTACCTTGGGAAAAAAAAAAGAATTTTTATTTTTATTTTTTAGGTAAGGTCTTCTAGCACAGGCTGACTGGGATTCACTATATAGTCTCAGGCTGGCTTCGAACTCATGGTGATCCTCCTACCTGTGCATGTATATGTGTGCATGTGTGCGGGTACATGTACACATGTAGAAAACTACCAAAGCATGGAGGGTATATGCCGAGCAAAGGAACTGGAGAAGCAGGGACTTGTTATCCCTGGAGGAGGTTGGAGCTCTGTGCTAAGGGCAGTGGGCAACATCAAGGCAGACATTTGACTTAATTTTGTTTTTTTCAGAGCTGGGAATAAAATCCAGGCCTCATACACACTAGGCAAACACTCTACCCAGCCCTTTGTGTGTGTGTGCGTGCGTGCACACACATGCGCGCCCCTGGGCATGTGAAGGGCTAAGAGGAGAATGTTGGCGTTCTTTCTTTATCACTCATCCACTTGCTTTTTTTTTTTTTTTTTTTATTTTTTATTTTTTGAAGTAGGGTCTCACTCTGGTCGAGGCTGACCTGGAATTCATTATGTAGTCTCATGGTGGCCTCGAACTCACAGAGATCCTCCTACCTCTGCCTCCTGAGTGCTGGGATTAAAGGCGTGCGCCACCACGCCCGGCTTTTTTTGGTTTTTCGAGGTAGGGTCTCATTCTAGCCCAGGCTGACCTGGAATTCACTATGTAGTCTCAGGATGGCCTTGAGCTCATGGTGATCCTCCTATTTCTAACTCCCAAGTGCTGGGATTAAAGGTGTGCACCACCATGCCTGGCTGCTTTTTAATATATATATAAATAATTTATTTATTTATTTTGCAAGGAGAAGAGAGAGAGAGAGGGGCATGCCAGGGCTTAGTCACTGAAAATGAATTCCAGATGCATGTGCCACTCTGTGCATCTGGCTTTACTTGGGACTGGGGAATTGAACCCAGGTCGTTAGGTTTTGCAGGCAAGCACCTTAACCACTGAGGCATCTCTCCAGCCCCCCACTTGCTTTCTTGAGACAGGGACTCTCACTGAACTCAGAACTGCTATTTGTCTGCTCAGACTGGCTGGCCAGGGAACTCCCAGAAATTCTCTAAGTTTTGCTTCCCACATGACTATGGTGACAGGTATGCATGGCCATGCCCAACTGTTTATGTGGGTGCTGGGGAATTGAACTCAGGACAAGTTAGGCCCTCTCAAGCTCTCCTACTTGTGCAGTGAGCATTCCATTTTTACCAACTATTTATTTACTTATTGTGTATGTGTGTGTGTGTACTTGTGCCATAGCACACATGTGGAGGTCAAAGAACAACCTTGGTCCTCTCACCTTGATTGAGACAGGGTCTCTTATTTTCTGCTGACCAGCCTGCAAGTTTCAGTACTCTCCTGACTCCACCTCCCATGTATTTGTTACTGCTTTAAAAGAAAAAAATAGGGCTGGAGAGATGGCTTAGCGGTTAAGGTGCCTGCCTGCCAAGCCTAAGAATGCCCCTTCGATTCTCCAGATCCCACATTTAGCCATATGCAAAAGGTGATGCAAGGGCGCAATGCTGCACTTGCCCACAAGGGGGCACATGCGCCTGGAGTTCGTTCACAGTGGCTGAGCTGCTGGCACACCCATTCTCCATCTCTCTCTTTCTCTCTCTCTTGGACTCTCTCAAAAAAAAAAAAGACGTAAAAGAAAAAATATAGCTGGGTGTGGTTGTGCATGCCTTTAATCAAGCACTCAGGAGGTAGAGGTAGGAGGATCGCTCAGAGTTCGAGGCCATCCTGAGACTACATAGTGAATTCCAGGTTAACCTGGGCTAATGTGAGATCCTACCACAAAAACCAAAACAAAAAAAATTAAACTCTAACCCAGGCTGACCTGGAATTCATTATATATTCTCAGGGTGGCCTCAAACTCGCGGCGATCCTCCTACCTCTGCCTTCCCAGTACTGGAATTAAAGGCATGCGCCACCACGCTCTGCTGCCGCTGTTTTTTTTTTTTTTTTGTTTTTTTTTAAACATATTTTTCCTTATTTTCCTTTTTCTGGTTTTTCGAGGTAGGGTCTCACTCTAACTCAGGCTGACCTGGATGGAATTCACTATGTATTCTCAGGATGGCCTCAAACTCACATCAACCCTCCTACCTCTGCCTCCTAAGTGCTGGGATTAAAGTTGTGCGCCACTGTGCCTGGCTTTTTTTTTTTTTTTTTTTTATTTATTTATTTATTTAGAGAGAGGAAGAGAGAGAATGAGAATGGGTGCACCAGGGCCTCTAGCCACTGCAAACCAACTCCAGACACATGTGCCACCATGTCCATCTGGCTTATGTGAGTCCTGGAGAGTTGAGCTGGGATCTTCTGGCTTTGCAGGCAAACACAACCACTAAGCCATCTCTCCAGCCCAACATTTTTATTTTTTTTCAAGGTAGGGCTTTGCTGTAGCCCAGGCTGGCCTGGAATTCGCTATGTAGTCTCAGGGTGGCCTCGAACTCATAGAGATCCTTCTACCTCTGCCTCTCAAGTGCTGGGATTAAAGGTGTGCACCACAATGTCTGGCTCTAGTTTTAAATTTTTACATTCATTTACATGACTAGTTGTTTTGTTTGTTTTTGGTGTGCACATGCGTATGTGTGGTATCATGTGTATGGTATATATGCATATGTCCTATGTGCAAGCATATAGAGGCCAAAGAAGAATGTCAGGTGTCTTTCTCTACTGCTTTCTCATATTGGTTCCTTGAGACAGAATCTCTCACTGAACTCAGAACTGATGCTTTTGGGTAGACTGGCTGACCAGTGGGCCCTAGGGATTCTTTTGTCTCTGCTCCTTATTGAGCTGGGTTTATAGGTGTGTGGGGGCCAAGCCCAGCTTTTTGTGTGGTGCTGGGGATCAAACTCAGGCCATCTCAGGCCCTCATGGTTGTGTGACAAATGTTCTTGCCTGCTAAGCCATCCCCTCAGCCCCAAACAACCACCTAATGAATTATTTTGGCATGTATATGTGTGTGGATATAGTATGTGTGGTGTGTATGTAGATGGGTATGTCTCATGTGCACACATGGAGGCCAGAAGAGACTATTGGGTGTTCTACCACTCTTTCTCCTTTGTTTCCTTGAGATCAGGAGCTGTTGTTTCTGGGGTCAAACTCAGTCTCTCATGCTTTGGGGCAAGCTCTCACTCTTATACACTGAGCCATCTCCTCAGACCCTATTTGAATTTTCTTTTCTTTTCTTTTTTGGATTTTTCGAGGTAGGGTCTCACTCTAGTTCAGGCTGACCTGGAATTCACTATGTAGTCTCAGGGCGGCCTTGAACTCATGGTGATCCTCCTACCTCTGCCTCCCGAGTGCTGGGATTAAAGGCGTGCGCCACCACACCTGTCTGTTTTATATTTTTGATGCAGAAGTTTTTATTTTTTTATTTCTTTTTATTTTAAAAAATTTTTTGTTTATTTTTATTTATTTATTTGAGAACCACAAAGAGAGAAAGAGGCAGAGAGAAGAGAATGGGAGCACCAGGCCCTCCAGCCACTGCAAACAAACTCCAGATGCATGCGCCACTTTGTGCATCTGGCTTATGTGGGTACTGGGGAATCGAGCCTCGAACCAGGGTCCTTAGGGTTCACAGGCAAGCGTTTAACCACAAAGCCATCTCTCCAGCCCTCTTTTTAGTATTTTAAATTTAATGTGGAATGCTTCATGAATTTGCGTGTCATCCTTGTGCAGGGACCATGCTAATCTGTATTGTTCCAATTTTAGTTTATGTGCTATCAAAGCAAGCACCAGAGGCTTTTCTTGAATCACTGGGATGGTGAGACTTTAGAAAAGCAATCCTTGCCCAAGGACTGTGAGTGCCTTCTTGCCAGAGGGTATCTAGTGCCAGCCAAGGAGAGGACTCTTCTATCTCTCCAAGACCCTTCCATGGTCCTCTCCCATTGCAGGGCTGATGGCCTGGAAATGGCCCAACAGGAAGCTGTGACTGGAGCCAAAATGGAGATGAGATGTCAGGGTTCAATGCTCCCACGTGTGGTCTTATCACCAGGTAAGCCCCTTTGTGCTGGCACCACCCCTCCCATACTCTCTTCTTCCCTCCCCTCCCCTCCCAGTGGATATAGTGTGCTTCAGCCTAACCCCCTCCTTGAAGGCTGGAAGAGGCTGAAGGGTAACTCTAAGGAACCCCCAGGAGGGCAGACTTTCCAGGTGGCTTGGCAAGAGGTGGGCCTATAACTTCAGCACGTGGGCGGTAGAGGAAGGAGGATCAGGAGTTCAAGGTCATCATCAGCTACACAGTGAGTTCAAAGCCAGCCTGGGCTATATGAGACCATGACTCAAAAAAAAAAAAAAAAAAAAAAAGATGGATCAGGTTTCATGCAGAGAAAGTTTCAAGTACATTCATTCTCAAGGACTTCTTTCAAACCTTTAGGTGTCATCGCTGAGCGTTACCTGTCTGAGGTCATCTCCAGTGTCATCCTCCCTTCTCTCCACCCTCTCTCCCCCACCCCACCCCCACCAATCTAGAGACTTCCATCCCATCCCAGGAGGGTTCCTTGCCCCACGGGAGGCTGCATCCCTGGGCTTTGGATACACCATCAGGGGCTCTGTGGTGTCCGGAAGCCCAATACTTAGAATGGACTTTGCTCTCTTAAAGGACCGGAGCAGTGCTGGTGCCGGCGACAGAGGCGAGGACAGTGACGCATGGGCCCGATCGGCTGCACGACAAGGACAGCGAGCCCAGGTCAGGGGAACCCCGTCCCCGCCCCCTCTCGGGGTTCCCTCTCCAGCTCCGGGAAAGTCTGGCGGGTCTGTGAAGTTCCCTGTATGGCCGCTAGAGGGCGCGCCGGACGGAGCTGGAGGCGAGAGCCCAGACTCCTCGGGAAGCTTCCTGTGTCCGCCCCAAGGTGGTGGTGGTGGGAGGGTTGTCTGCGGCAGACATCCGCGCGTGATCTGAGTCAAGAAGCCTGAGATTTAGGGGCGTCTGGGTTCCAGGCGGGAGATGCACGCTCAGGCTCCGACGCCATGCTGTCACCTCTGCGGTCCAGCAGCTGGGGGCTGCTCCTGGGATGCACCTCGCGCCCGGAGCAGATTTCTGGCCCTCCAGAGCTTCAGCGGAGGAGAGAATACTGGAGCTTCCGGGCCTAGGCGAGGGGCGTGGGGGTTCACTCTGCAGAGGCACGCCCCCTGCCCTCCCCTCCAGCCCACCATGGCCCCGCCCGGGTCGATGCCCCGCCTCGCCCTCGCCCCTCCTCGGCCGGGAGACCCGGGGGCCTCCGCCGCCACCGGACGCCAGCCATGCGCGCCACTCCGCTCGTCCCGCTGCTCCAGTTGCTGCCTCTCTTGGGGCTGTGGCTCCACGCTTCGGAGCCCCCACTACCCACCGTGGTCCTGGCCATCCTGGCTCGCAATGCTGAACACTCTCTACCCCACTACCTAGGCGCCCTGGAGAGACTGGACTACCCCCGGGCCAGGCTGGCCCTCTGGTGAGAGACCTAGGAGTGGGCACTTGTGAATATCAAGCTCCCAGCCTCAGGACAGCCACTCCCCAGGCGGCCCCATCATGATCACCCAGCCCCCCCCCCCAAGCTCTTCACATACTCACACACACTCTTTCTTTTCTCTGTCTGTCTGTCTGTCTTTCTTCACATTCCCAAACCCCTATCCAGGATCCCTTGTTCCCTGCTGGGCAAGGACAGACCTCTAAGGCCATGGTTGGTTTGGGGACACCCATCCCTCCCTGGGTCCTCCTAATCTTCCCAGCCTACCGCTGGCAGTAAGTTGGGCCCTGCCCTTCTTGCTACAGCCCATAGAGCCCAAACTGCATCCCTGTGAAACCTGTGGTCAATTTGAATTGGAATGGAGCAGAAGAGAGCCTCTGGGGCCCAACGTGGCAGGGATCAGGGATTGGCCTGACCAGAGGTTCCTAGGGAGCAGATGGGGCCCTCAGCACTGGGCTTCATGCTGGGCAGGGCCATCAGACCTGCCCCCCTTCCGCTAGTGCTGCTGGTACTTCCAGCCTCTCTGGGTAGAAGGGCTGGTCATGACAGCCCAGGGTTCCTTTCCCATAGGACACTGTGAAGGCCCTCTTGTCTATAAAAGTCCAAACAGGGAGGAGTCCCAAGTTGAGGCTGGGGATGAACCTAGACAAATGACAAACAGCCCCTCATGGCACACCAAAGTTGGGTTGGAGGTGGAGCTGTGGCCTGGGGAGGCCGCCCACAGATACCACAGTTTGGGAGTTAGTTCCCACCCCTGTACGGCTTGACACGTAGCTAGTCTTCATTTCTGGGGAATTGGCTTAAAGGGGCAGCATCGCCTAAAACCTGGGCTATTGACTAAACCTTCTACCTCCATTATGGGAGCCCCTGCCCCAGGAGAAAGGAGGTTCTGCTCCGTGACAACAGAACTAGGACCCATCAGCACTTCTCAGGGATGCTCAGAGCATGGTTTGGTCCTAATGACAACAGTTCTTCTTTCTGTCTGATTCAGAGAGGGAAAGATCTTGGCTTCTGGTGCCACAGGGAGGAAGGGAGGGATGAGTGGAGGGAAGGAGGAAGGGACTGGCAGGTGCCATCCTACTTTAAGGTCAAGGTATTTTTCATCTTTCAAAATGCACTCATCAGCTGAGGCTCTTGCTCAGAGATAGACAGCTGGCCTAGCACACAGAGCCCCAGGTTCAATCCCTGCTACTGAGGGGGAAAATGCACAAAGTAAGCCGGGCATGGTGATGCACGCCTTTAATCCCAGCACTTGGGAGGCAGAGGTAGGAGGATCTCTGTGAGTTCAAGGCCACCCTGAGACTTAAATAGTGAATTCCAGGTCAGCCTGGAATTTTTCCTACCTCAGGAAAAAAAATGCACAAAGTGGGCTGGAGAGGTGGCTTAGTGGTTAAGACACATGCCTGCGAAGCCTAAGGACCCTGGTTTGATTCTCTAGGTCCCACATAAGCCAGATGCACAAGGGGGCGCAAGTGTCTGGAGTTTGTTTGCAGTGGCTATAGAGGCCCTGGTGCGCCCATTCTCACTCTCCCTCTCTCCCTCTCTCTGTCTCTAATAAATAAATAAATAAAAATAAAATTTAAAAATTATTTAAAAAATGCAAAAAGTTACAGGGGGAGGAAGTGAAGACACAGGGATAGGACTTGTCTAGGCTCACATGCAGGTCACAGGATGATCAGTGCTTAGCTGTCCTACTTCTTGCCCCTCCACTGTAGCACATCTCCCCTCTTTGCTCCGAGCCTTAGGGATGTTGGCATTTCAAGGTCAAGGCCAACCTTGGAGGTTCAGTCCTTCAGAGGCCGTGCTCCCTCACCCTTTTTCTTTTGTGTCCCCAGGTGCGCCACAGACCACAACGTGGACAACACCACAGAGATGCTGCAGGAGTGGCTGGCGGCTGTGGGTGGTGACTATGCAGCTGTGGTGTGGAGGCCCGAGGAGAAGGCCAGGTGAGACTCTGAGGACAAGGGAGCCAGAAGCTGACCACTGCTCTGCAGAGAGGAGAGGCCTCTATCCCAAGGGAACACTGGTCTCTTTATCACCTTAGGGCCTACCCAGATGAGGAAGGTCCCAAGCACTGGACCAAGGAAAGGCACCAGTTTTTGATGGAGTTGAAGCAGGAAGCACTGACCTTTGCCAGGGCCTGGGGAGCTGACTACATCCTGGTAAGGAAGCCTGGCTTAGCACTAGGCTTCTGACAGCCTCTGGCATCTGCCCATGACAGAAGTCCTAATGTCACCAAACCACCCGTAGGCTGCATGTTTCAGAGCTTAGATCAGATGTTGAGCTTGGATCCCTGTGTTTGAGTTCAATCTAGGTGCAGAGTCTGAGTCTCTGATACAGAACCTAGGTTGAAACCTATGTTGGGCCTAGATTTCTGGGCTACTGTCTAAGGGTAAATTGAGAATAGTCCTGGAATAGAGCTCTGAGAAGATCTTTGGATATGATAGAGTCTTTTTTTGTTTGTTCGTTTTTCAGTGTAGGGTCTTGCTGTATCTCAGGCTGACCTAGAATTCACTATGTAGTTTCAGGGTGGCTTCAAACTCAAAGCATTCCTCCTACCTCAGCCTCCTGAGTGTTGGGAGTCAAGGTGTATGCCACCATGCCTGGCTATTATTTATTTATTTATGTATTTACTTATTTATTTGCAAGCAGAGAGAGAGATAGCAGAGAGACAGACAAAGAGAATGGGCATGTCAGGGCCTCCAACTTCTGCAAATGGACTCCAGATACATGTGCCACTTTTTGGGTATTGGGAAATTGAACTTGGGTCAGTACTTTCTGCAGGCAAGTGCCTTAACCACTGAACCATCTCTCCAGCTCCCTGTTTTGTTTTATTTTTTAATTATTTGCACGAGAGAAAGAGAATGAGAATGGGCACACCAAGGCCTCTTGCCACTGCAGACAAACTCCAAACACATTGTACCACATTGTGCATCTGGCTTTACATAGGTACTGTGGAATCAGACCCTGGCCAGCAAGCTTTGCAAGCCAGGGCCTTTTACCACTCAGCCATCTCCCCAGCCCTGGGTCCATTCTTTAATACAGATCTCAGATAGATTTTTTTTTTTTTCTGTATAGACATTAGTCTAGTACTTTTTTTTTTTTGTTTGTTTTGTTTTTTTGAAGTAGGGTCTTACTCTAGCTCAGGCTGGCCTGGAATTCACTATGTGTCTCAGGGTGGCCTCGAACTCATGGTGATCCTCCTATCTCTGCCTCCTGAGTGCTGGGATTAAAGGCGTGTGGCACTACGCCTAGCTTTCTTTCTTTTTTAAAAAAATATATTTTAGCCGGGCGTTGTGGCGCACGCCTTTAATCCCAGCACTCGGGAGGCAGAAGTAGGAGGATCATTGAGAGTTCGAGGCCACCCTGAGACTACATAGTTAATTCCAGGTCAGCCTGGACCAGAGTGAAACCCTACCTCGAAAAACCAAAAAAAAAAATATATATATATATATACATATATTTATTTATTTATTTATTTGAGAGAGAGAAAGCGGCAGAGAAAGAGGGAATGGGTGCACCAGGGCCTCCAGCCACTGCAAACGACCTCCAGATGCATGTGCCACCTTGTGCTTTTGGCTTACATGGGTCTTGGAGAGTCGAACCCGGATGCTTTGGCTTTGCAGGCAAATGCCTTAACTGCTAAGCCATCTCTCCAGCCAACAGCTTTCAATTCCTATGTTTTAATTTTTTTAAATTTTATTAGATTTATTTATTTATTTATTTATTTATTTATTTATTTATTATTTTGTTTTTTCCAGGTAGGGTCTCACTGTAGCTCAGGCTGACCTGGAATTCACTAGGTAGTCTTAGGGTGGCCTCAAACTCATGGCAATCCTCCTACCCCTGCCTCTCGAGTGCTGGGATTAAAGGTATGCGCCACCACGCCCGGCTTATTTTTATTTATTTATTTGAGAGAGTGAGAGAGAGAGAAAGAGGCAAATAGAGAGAGAGGGAGAGAGAATGGGCACGCCAGGGCCTCCAGCAAACAAACTCTAGACACGTGCCACCGCGTGTATCTGGCTTATGTGGGTCCTGGGGTATTGAACCTGGGTTCTTTGGCTTTGCAGGTGAGCACTTTAACCCCTAAGCCATCCCTCCAGCCCTCAGATAGGTTCTTAGATCAGTTACTCTGGTCTAATCTCTGGATTTGAACTCTGAAACAATGCCCTGGACTGTTTTTTTTTTTTTTTTTTTTTTTTTTTTTTTTTTTTTTTTTGGTTTTTTGAGTCAGGATCTTGTTCTAGCCCAGGCTGACCTGGAATTTAGTATATAGTCTTAGGTTGACCTTGAACCCATATCCATCCTCCTGCCTCAGCCTCCCAAGTGCTGGGATTAAGGGTGTGTGCCACCATGTCCTGCCAGACCTTTTTTTGTTTGTTTGTTTGTTTTTTAAGATTAATTTAATTTAATTTATTTATTTGAGAGAGAGAATGGGCTCTCCAGGGCCTTTAGCCACTGCAAAGGAACTTCCATTTGCATGCGCCACCTTGAGCATCTGGATTCTATGGGTCCTGGGGAATTAAACCTGGGTCCTTGGGCTTTGCAGGTTAACCAGTAAGCCATATCTCTAGCCCCAGACTGTTTTTTTTGATAGAAATAGATCTAATGGGTTTGTTGGTTAGACCTCTCAAAGGGAATACCCATTGCCTACCTGAAGCTATGCAGGAGGAATTCCCACTCAGTGAATGTCTTGGGGCTTCAGCTCAGATAGGACCGGGACCTGTAACACCCCCTTCCCAAAGTTTGCAGACACAGACAACATTCTGACCAACAACCAGACACTGCGGCTTCTGACTGAGCAGGGTCTACCCGTGGTGGCCCCAATGCTGGACTCCCAGACCTACTACTCCAACTTCTGGTGTGGGATCACCCCACAGGTGAGGCTGAGGTGAGACCTCAGTAGGCTTGAGGTCCTGGGAGGTGGGAACTGGAGAAAAGAGAGCCTGAAGTTTCGGGGTGTGTGGGCTGGCCGGGTCAAGGGTGCCCTCAGTCCAGAGCATCCCTTCCTCTAGGGCTACTATCGCGAACAACAGAGTACTTCCCACCAAGAACCGCCAGCGCCAGGGCTGCTTCCGTGTCCCCATGGTCCACTCTACCTTCCTGGTGTCCTTGCGGGCTGATGGGACAGCCCAGCTTGCCTTCTACCCACCTCATCCCAACTACACTTGGCCCTTTGATGACATCATTGTCTTCGCCCATGCCTGTCAAGCTGCCGGTGAGGACCAGCCCTCCTTGCGCACTCCTTGCAGGTCTCTGGGCTTTGCACATACTGATCTCTTTGCTTAACATGCCCATCCCCATTCCAAGTCTCACCTTGCCACCAACACCAACCCTGTTTTGTCCTTTCAGTCATAAGCATTTTCTCTCTCTCTCTCTCTCTTTTTTTTTTTTTTTTTTTTTTTTTTTTTGGTTTTTCGAGGTAGGGTCTCACTCTGGTTCAGGCTGACCTGGAATTTACTATGTAGTCTCAGGGTGACCTCGAACTCACGGCAATCCTCCTACCTCTGCCTCCCAAGTGCTGGGATTAAAGGCATGTGCCACCACGCCCGGCTTTTTTTTTTTTTAATTTTACTTTTAGTTTATGGAGAGAGAAAGAGACAGACAGAGAGACAGAAAGAGAATGGGTGCACTGGGCCCTTCTGTTGCCGCAAACGACTCTAGATGCATGTGCCACCTTGTGCATGGGTGGGACCTGGAGAATTGAACCTGGGTCCTTTGGCTTTGCAGGCAAGCACGTTAACTGCTAAGACTGCTAAGCCATCTCTCCAGCCCTCTTTTTTAAAAATTTTATTTTTATTTATTTATTTATTTGAAAGCAACAGACAGAGAGAGAGAGAGAGAGAGAGAGAATGAGCACACCATGGCCTCCAGCCACTGCAAACTAACTTCAGATGCATGGGCCACCATGTGCATCTGGCTTATGTGGGTACTGCAGAATCAAGCCTCGAACTGGGGTCCTTAGGTTTCACAGGCAAGGGTTTAACCACTAAGCCATCTCTCCAGCCCTTTTTTTTTTTTTTTTTTTTTTTTGGTTTTGTGAGGTAGGGTCTCACTCTGGTCCAGGCTGACCTGGAATTCACTATGTAGTCTCAGGGTGGCCTCGAACTCTCGGCAATCCTCCTACCTCTGCCTCCCAAGTGCTGGGATTAAAGGCGTGTGCCACCACATCCGGCTTTCCAGCCCTCTTTTTAAAAAAATATTTTTATTTTTATTTACTAATTTGAGACAGAGAAAGAGGCAGAGAGAGAGAGGAAGACAGAGAAAGAATGGACACACCAGGGCTTCCAGTCACTGCAAATGAACTCCAGATGCATGTACCACCTTGTGCATCTGGCTTACATGGGTTCTGGGGAATTGAACCTGGGTCCTTGGCTTTGCAGGCAAGCACTTTACATGCTAAGTCATCTCTCCAGCCCCAACTTTTTTTTAGAGAGAGAGTGAAGGAGAGAGAGACAGAGAGAGAGAGAGGAGTGAGAGAATTGGCACACCAGGGCCTCAGTCACTGGTCTCGAACTCCAGACACTTGTGTCACCTACTGGGCATGTGCGACTTTGAGTTTATCTCACCTTTGTGCATCTGGCTAACATGGGATCTGGAAAGTAGAACATGGGTCCTTAGGCTTTGCAGGCAAGAGCCTTAACCACTAAGCCATCTCTCTAGCCCAAGCCTTTCTTTTAAAAAATATATATACATACATAATCATTTATTTGTGAGGAGAGAGAGTAGAAGGGTGCACCAGGACTTCTTACCACCAAAAACAAACTCTAGATGCTTGCACCACTTCATACATTTGGCTTTATGTGGATCCTGGAGAATTGAACCTGGGCTGGCAGGTTTGCAAGCAAGTGCCTTTGACCCCAGAGCCATCTGTCCAGCCCTGAGTCTTAAGCCTTTCCTGTCTTCTGTCTTCCTTCCTTCCTTCCTTCCTTCCTTCCTTCCTTCCTTCCTTCCTTCCTTCCTTTCTTTCTTTTCTTTATTTTGGTTTTTCTAGGTAGGGCCTTCCTCTAGCCCAGGCTGACCTGGAATTCACTATGTAGTCTCAGGGTGGCCTTGAACTCACTGCAATCCTCCTACCTCTGCCTCCCAAGTGTTGGGGTTAAAGGCCTGTGCTACTACACCCGGCTTCCTTCCTCCCTTCCTCCCCTCCCTCCCTCCCCTCCCTCCCTCCCTTAGCAACAGACAGAGAGAGAAAGAGGCAGATAGATAGAGAATGAGTGCTCCAGGGCCTCCAGCCACTGCAAACAAACTCCAGATGCATGCGCCACCTTGTGCATCTGGCTTATGTGGATCCTGGGGAATTGAGCCTTGAACCAGGGACTTTAGGCTTCACAGGCAAGTGCTTAACTGCTAAGCCATCTCTCCAGGCCCCCGGCTCCTTTCTTAAACCTACTGCTTAATGGGTCAAATATGGCTGTGCAAGTTGTGATGCTTTCAGATTTCCCTCACTGGGCAAATATTTATGGAGCACCTGCCATGTGACAGGCACCGGGAGACAGTGGTGAGTAAAACCAGGCGGTCTTTTCCTTCCTGGAGCTTCCAGTCCAGTCAACCAAAGGACCTCACAAATCAGTGTGTAGTAACCACTGTGACAGGAAGGAGACATCTTGATTATAGCTCTTCTGGGAACATAAACTAACCTAGTCTAGAGATTATCTGGTCTGGGAAGTTTTGTTTTGTTTTTTGAGGAAATGAACAACTTTTGGGCTGAGAGCTAATGGAGGGGAAGGCAATAGCAAGGATGACGACAAGAAAGAGCATTTGCTGGGTGTGGTGGCGCACACCTTTAATCTCAGCACTTGGGAGGCAGAGGTAGAGGATCACCATGAGTTCAAGGCCACCCTGAGACTACATAGTGAATTCCAGGTCAGCCTGGACTAGAGTGAAACCCTACCTTGAAAGAAAACCAAAAAAACAAAAACAAAAGCATTTTAGAGCTGATGAGACAGCCCAGTGGTTAAAAACACTTGCTTGTAAAGTCTATAGGCCCCAGTTAATTTCCCTAGTACCCATGTAAAGCCAGATGGACAAAGTGGCTCATGTGTCTGGAGTTCATTTGCAGTGTCATACTTTGTCTCTCTCCTTGCAAATGAATAATATATTTTAAAAAGAGGGCTAGAGAGATGGCTTAGTCTCCCAAGTGCTGGGTTAAAGGTGTACTCTAAGCTGGTTGTGGTGGTGCACCCCTTTAATCCCAGCACTTGGGAGGTAGGAGGATCACCATGAGTTCGAGGCCACCATGTGACTACATAGTGAGTTCCAGGTCAGCCTGGCCTAGAGTGAAACCCTACCTTGGGGGAAAAAAAAAAAGGATACTCTACCAAGCCCGGCCTGATTTTTATTTTAAAATTTTTATTTATTTTATTTTTATTTATTTATGTGAGAGAGAAAGAGAAAGAGCCAGAGAGAGAGAGAAAGAGAGAGAGAGTGGCCTCCAGCCACTGCAAACGAATTCCAGATGCATGTGCCATCTTGTGCATCTAGCTTATATGGGTCCTGGGGAATTGAACTTGGGTCTTTTGGCTTTGCAGGCAAACACCTTAATAACTAAGCCTTCTCTCCAGCCCTTTATTTCTTTTTTATTAGAGATACTATGTACACACCAGGGCCTCTTGCCACTGCTAAACAAATTCCAGATTCATGTGCTACTTTGTTCTGCTGGCTTTACTTGGGTACTGGGGATTGAATACAGGCCAGGCTTTACAAGCAAGCACCTTTAGCCACTGAGCAATTTTCCCAGCCCAAAGAAGTACCTTTAACTGCTGTGTCATCTCTCTAGCCCCTAGTATTAACTTTTTTTTTTTTGGTCTTTTGAGGTAGGGTCTCCCTCTAGCCCAGACTGACCTGGAATTCACTATATAGTCTCAGGGTGTCCTCGAACTTATGGTGATCCTCCTACCTCAGGCTCCCAAGTTCTGGGATTAAAGGTGTGCTGCCATCGTGCCTGGATTTAAGGTCTCTTTTTAATTTTTTTTTTTTTTTTATTTTCAAGGTAGGGTAATTCACTATGTAGTCTTATTAGATTTATTTATTTATTTATTTATTTATTTATTTATTTATTATTTTGTTTTTTCCAGGTAGGGTCTCACTGTAGCTCAGGCTGACCTGGAATTCACTAGGTAGTCTTAGGGTGGCCTCAAACTCATGGCAATCCTCCTACCCCTGCCTCTCGAGTGCTGGGATTAAAGGTATGCGCCACCACGCCCGGCTTATTTTTATTTATTTATTTGAGAGAGTAGAGAGAGAGAAAGAGGCAAATAGAGAGAGAGGGAGAGAGAATGGGCACGCCAGGCCTCCAGCAAACAAACTCTAGACACGTGCCACCGCTGTATCTGGCTTATGTGGGTCCTGGGGTATTGAACCTGGGTTCTTTGGCTTTGCAGGTGAGCACTTTAACCCCTAAGCCATCCCTCCAGCCCTCAGATAGGTTCTTAGATCAGTTACTCTGGTCTAATCTCTGGATTTGAACTCTGAAACAATGCCCTGGACTGTTTTTTTTTTTTTTTTTTTTTTTTTTTTTTTTTTGGTTTTTGAGTCAGGATCTTGTTCTAGCCCAGGCTGACCTGGAATTTAGTATATAGTCTTAGGTTGACCTTGAACCCATATCCATCCTCCTGCCTCAGCCTCCCAAGTGCTGGGATTAAGGGTGTGTGCCACCATGTCCTGCCAGACCTTTTTTTGTTTGTTTGTTTGTTTTTTAAGATTAATTTAATTTAATTTATTTATTTGAGAGAGAGAATGGGCTCTCCAGGGCCTTTAGCCACTGCAAAGGAACTTCCATTTGCATGCGCCACCTTGAGCATCTGGATTCTATGGGTCCTGGGGAATTAAACCTGGGTCCTTGGGCTTTGCAGGTTAACCAGTAAGCCATATCTCTAGCCCCAGACTGTTTTTTTGATAGAAATAGATCTAATGGGTTTGTTGGTTAGACCTCTCAAAGGGAATACCCATTGCCTACCTGAAGCTATGCAGGAGGAATTCCCACTCAGTGAATGTCTTGGGGGCTTCAGCTCAGATAGGACCGGGACCTGTAACACCCCCTTCCCAAAGTTTGCAGACACAGACAACATTCTGACCAACAACCAGACACTGCGGCTTCTGACTGAGCAGGGTCTACCCGTGGTGGCCCCAATGCTGGACTCCCAGACCTACTACTCCAACTTCTGGTGTGGGATCACCCCACAGGTGAGGCTGAGGTGAGACCTCAGGAGGCTTGAGGTCCTGGGAGGTGGGAACTGGAGAAAAGAGAGCCTGAAGTTTCGGGGTGTGTGGGCTGGCCGGGTCAAGGGTGCCCTCAGTCCAGAGCATCCCTTCCTCTAGGGCTACTATCGCCGAACAACAGAGTACTTCCCCACCAAGAACCGCCAGCGCCGGGGCTGCTTCCGTGTCCCCATGGTCCACTCTACCTTCCTGGTGTCCTTGCGGGCTGATGGGACAGCCCAGCTTGCCTTCTACCCACCTCATCCCAACTACACTTGGCCCTTTGATGACATCATTGTCTTCGCCCATGCCTGTCAAGCTGCCGGTGAGGACCAGCCCTCCTTGCGCACTCCTTGCAGGTCTCTGGGCTTTGCACATACTGATCTCTTTGCTTAACATGCCCATCCCCATTCCAAGTCTCACCTTGCCACCAACACCAACCCTGTTTTGTCCTTTCAGTCATAAGCATTTTCTCTCTCTCTCTCTCTCTCTCTTTTTTTTTTTTTTTTTTTTTTTGGTTTTTCGAGGTAGGGTCTCACTCTGGTTCAGGCTGACCTGGAATTTACTATGTAGTCTCAGGGTGACCTCAACTCACGGCAATCCTCCTACCTCTGCCTCCCAAGTGCTGGGATTAAAGGCATGTGCCACCACGCCCGGCTTTTTTTTTTTTTTTAATTTTACTTTTAGTTTATGGAGATAGAAAGAGACAGACAGAGAGACAGAAAGAGAATGGGTGCACTGGGCCCTTCTGTTGCCGCAAACGACTCTAGATGCATGTGCCACCTTGTGCATGGGTGGGACCTGGAGAATTGAACCTGGGTCCTTTGGCTTTGCAGGCAAGCACGTTAACTGCTAAGACTGCTAAGCCATCTCTCCAGCCCTCTTTTTTAAAAATTTTATTTTTATTTATTTATTTATTTGAAAGCAACAGACAGAGAGAGAGAGAGAGAGAGAGAATGAGCACACCATGGCCTCCAGCCACTGCAAACTAACTTCAGATGCATGGGCCACCATGTGCATCTGGCTTATGGGGTACTGCAGAATCAAGCCTCGAACTGGGGTCCTTAGGTTTCACAGGCAAGGGTTTAACCACTAAGCCATCTCTCCAGCCCTCTTTTTTTTTTTTTTTTTTTTTTTGGTTTTGTGAGGTAGGGTCTCACTCTGGTCCAGGCTGACCTGGAATTCACTATGTAGTCTCAGGGTGGCCTCGAACTCTCGGCAATCCTCCTACCTCTGCCTCCCAAGTGCTGGGATTAAAGGCGTGTGCCACCACATCCGGCTTTCCAGCCCTCTTTTTAAAAAAATATTTTTATTTTTATTTACTAATTTGAGACAGAGAAAGAGGCAGAGAGAGAGAGGAAGACAGAGAAAGAATGGACACACCAGGGCTTCCAGTCACTGCAAATGAACTCCAGATGCATGTACCACCTTGTGCATCTGGCTTACATGGGTTCTGGGGAATTGAACCTGGGTCCTTGGCTTTGCAGGCAAGCACTTTACATGCTAAGTCATCTCTCCAGCCCCAACTTTTTTAGAGAGAGAGAAGGAGAGAGAGACAGAGAGAGAGAGAGAGAGTGAGAGAATTGGCACACCAGGGCCTCAGTCACTGGTCTCGAACTCCAGACACTTGTGTCACCTACTGGGCATGTGCGACTTTGAGTTTATCTCACCTTTGTGCATCTGGCTAACATGGGATCTGGAAAGTAGAACATGGGTCCTTAGGCTTTGCAGGCAAGAGCCTTAACCACTAAGCCATCTCTCTAGCCCAAGCCTTTCTTTTAAAAAATATATATACATACATAATCATTTATTTGTGAGGAGAGAGAGTAGAAGGGTGCACCAGGACTTCTTACCACCAAAAACAAACTCTAGATGCTTGCACCACTTCATACATTTGGCTTTATGTGGGTCCTGGAGAATTGAACCTGGGCTGGCAGGTTTGCAAGCAAGTGCCTTTGACCCCAGAGCCATCTGTCCAGCCCTGAGTCTTAAGCCTTTCTGCCTGTCTTCCTTCCTTCCTTCCTTCCTTCCTTCCTTCCTTCCTTCCTTCCTTCCTTCCTTCCTTTCTTTCTCTTTCTTATTTTGGTTTTTCTAGGTAGGGCCTTCCTCTAGCCCAGGCTGACCTGGAATTCACTATGTAGTCTCAGGGTGGCCTTGAACTCACTGCAATCCTCCTACCTCTGCCTCCCAAGTGTTGGGGTTAAAGGCCTGTGCTACTACACCCGGCTCCTTCCTTCCTCCCTCCCTCCCTCCCTCCCTCCCTCCCTCCCTCCCTCCCTCCCTTAGCAACAGACAGAGAGAGAAAGAGGCAGATAGATAGAGAATGAGTGCTCCAGGGCCTCCAGCCACTGCAAACAAACTCCAGATGCATGCGCCACCTTGTGCATCTGGCTTATGTGGATCCTGGGGAATTGAGCCTTGAACCAGGGACCTTAGGCTTCACAGGCAAGTGCTTAACTGCTAAGCCATCTCTCCAGGCCCCCGGCTCCTTTCTTAAACCTACTGCTTAATGGGTCAAATATGGCTGTGCAAGTTGTGATGCTTTCAGATTTCCCTCACTGGGCAAATATTTATGGAGCACCTGCCATGTGACAGGCACCGGGAGACAGTGGTGAGTAAAACCAGGCGGTCTTTTCCTTCCTGGAGCTTCCAGTCCAGTCAACCAAAGGACCTCACAAATCAGTGTGTAGTAACCACTGTGACAGGAAGGAGACATCTTGATTATAGCTCTTCTGGGAACATAAACTAACCTAGTCTAGAGATTATCTGGTCTGGGAAGTTTTGTTTTGTTTTTTGAGGAAATGAACAACTTTTGGGCTGAGAGCTAATGGAGGGGAAGGCAATAGCAAGGATGACGACAAGAAAGAGCATTTGCTGGGTGTGGTGGCGCACACCTTTAATCTCAGCACTTGGGAGGCAGAGGTAGAGGATCACCATGAGTTCAAGGCCACCCTGAGACTACATAGTGAATTCCAGGTCAGCCTGGACTAGAGTGAAACCCTACCTTGAAAGAAAACCAAAAACAAAAACAAAAGCATTTTAGAGCTGATGAGACAGCCCAGTGGTTAAAAACACTTGCTTGTAAAGTCTATAGGCCCCAGTTAATTTCCCTAGTACCCATGTAAAGCCAGATGGACAAAGTGGCTCATGTGTCTGGAGTTCATTTGCAGTGTCATACTTTGTCTCTCTCCTTGCAAATGAATAATATATTTTAAAAAGAGGGCTAGAGAGATGGCTTAGTCTCCCAAGTGCTGGGTTAAAGGTGTACTCTAAGCTGGTTGTGGTGGTGCACCCCTTTAATCCCAGCACTTGGGAGGTAGGAGGATCACCATGAGTTCGAGGCCACCATGTGACTACATAGTGAGTTCCAGGTCAGCTTGGCCTAGAGTGAAACCCTACCTTGGGGGAAAAAAAAAAAAAAGGATACTCTACCAAGCCCGGCCTGATTTTTATTTTAAAATTTTTATTTATTTTATTTTTATTTATTTATGTGAGAGAGAAAGAGAAAGAGCCAGAGAGAGAGAGAAAGAGAGAGAGAGTGGCCTCCAGCCACTGCAAACGAATTCCAGATGCATGTGCCATCTTGTGCATCTAGCTTATATGGGTCCTGGGGAGTTGAACTTGGGTATTTTGGCTTTGCAGGCAAACACCTTAATAACTAAGCCTTCTCTCCAGCCCTTTATTTCTTTTTTATTAGAGATACTATGTACACACCAGGGCCTCTTGCCACTGCTAAACAAATTCCAGATTCATGTGCTACTTTGTTCTGCTGGCTTTACTTGGGTACTGGGGATTGAACACAGGCCAGGCTTTACAAGCAAGCACCTTTAGCCACTGAGCAATTTTCCCAGCCCAAAGAAGTACCTTTAACTGCTGTGTCATCTCTCTAGCCCCTAGTATTAACTTTTTTTTTTTGGTCTTTTGAGGTAGGGTCTCCCTCTAGCCCAGACTGACCTGGAATTCACTATATAGTCTCAGGGTGTCCTCGAACTTATGGTGATCCTCCTACCTCAGGCTCCCAAGTTCTGGGATTAAAGGTGTGCTGCCATCGTGCCTGGATTTAAGGTCTCTTTTTAATTTTTTTTTTTTTTTATTTTCAAGGTAGGGTAATTCACTATGTAGTCTCGGGGTGGCCTCAAACTCATGGTGATCCTCCTACCTCTGCCTCCTGAGTGCTGGGATTAAAGGCATGCACCACCACACCTGGCTGCTTTTTAAATTTTTATTTATTTATTTATTTTTAATTTAATTTTTTTTTTTTTTTGGAGAGTGACAGAGAGAGACAGACAGAGAGGGAGAGGAGACAGAGAATGGGCCCGCCAGCAGTCTCTCAGCTGCCGTGAATGAAATCCCCCTTGTGGGGAAGTGAGGCATTGCGCCCTTGCATCACTTTGCATCTGGCTAAACATGGGACCTGGAGATTGGAACCCTGTTCGTAGGCTTAAGAGGCAGGCGCCTTAACCGCTAAGCCATCTCTCCAGCCCTAGAAGTTATTTTTAAAATGAAAATACTTAGAAAGTGGCCAGGCATGGTGGAGGCAGAGGTTTGCCTTGAGTTTGAGGCCACCCAAAGACTACATAGTTAATTCCAGGTCAGCCTGGACCAGAGTGAGACCCTCACAGAACCAAAAAAAAAAAAAAAAAAAAAAACCTTAGAAAGTGCATGGGTATGAGTGGGATATATCCAGTCCTGAAGAAGAGTGGAAGATGAGATTGGGACAGTACATTGAAGTCCCTACTTGAGAAGGTTACAGAGAATGTGATTACGGTCTGGACTGAGGCTTGGTCTGTTAAGGGTATGAAGACCATCTGGTGGGAGAAAAAGGACTTAGCTGAGGGTCAAGGAGTCAGAGGTGTTGACTGAGTCCAGAGTTGTCATACCTCCTGAGCAAGCAGTGTGTCCAAAGCATCCAGGGAGGAATGATGCCCTTCCTTTGATGCGCAAGATGTTAGTGACATCAGCAGTGTATAGACTTGTAAGAAGAAAGCAGCTGGAGCTTTAGCTTTCTGGTCCTTGCTACAACTGCTCCTAATAGGAACCCTTCTTAATCAGTTGCTGGTTTGGAGGAATTCCATAAATCGTGTTTTTTTTTAAATTTTATTTATTCATTTATTTGAAGCAAAGAGAGAGAGAATAGACACACCAGGGCCTCCTGCAACTGCAAATGAACTCCAGATATGTGCACCACTTTATGGGCACTGGGGAATTGCACCAGGTTCCTTAGACTCTGCAGGAGAGTGCCTTAACCACTGAGCAATCTCCCCAGCCTGGTTTTTTTTTTTTTTTTTTTTTTTTTTTTTTTTTTTTTTTAAATATGGAACACTTCACTAATTTGTGTGTCATCCTTGTGCAGGGGTCATGCTAATCTTCTCTGTATCGTTCCAATTTTAGTACATGTGCGGCCAAAACAAGTACTGCTTTTGTTGATTTTTGAGACAAGGTCTGATCTAACTCAGACTGGCCTCAGTCTTTGACCTTCTAATCTTTCTGCCTCTACCTCCTGAGTGCTAGGATTCCAGACATGTGTGCCAACATGGCCATTTTTGTGGGAGGTGCTAGGAAGTGAACAGGGCTTTGTTCATGCTAGGTAAGGACTCTATCAACTGAGTTACACCTCCAGCCCAAAAGGTGATTTGGTCTTCATCTTTCAGGTATCCAGCAGGCAGCTGATGCCCCCCTGCTCTGTGTCAGGCTCTATGCTCTCTTCTGGGCATGGGTTTAAAATTTTTTTTTTAAATTATTTTTATTTGAGAGAGAGAGAGAGAGAGATACAGAGACAGAGAGAATGGATGTGCTAGGGCCTCCAGCCATTGCAAACGAACTCCAGATGCATGCATCACCTTGTGCATCTGGCTTACGTGGGTCTTGGGGAATCGAACATGGGTCCTTTGGCTTTCTGGGCAACTGCCTTAACCATTAAGCCATCCCTCCAGTCCTGGGCATGGGGTTTTATTTTTATTTATTTATTTATTTATTTTGGTTTTTCAAGGTAGGGTCTCACTCTGATCCAGGCTGACCTGGAATTAACTATGTAGTCTCAGGGTTAACTCTTGCCTCCTCCCTCTGCCTCCAGTCCTGGGCATAAAGGGGTTTTATTTTTTATTTATTTATTTTTTTTATTTATTTATTTTTTTGGTTTTTCAAGGTAGGGTCTCACTCTGGCCCAGGCTGACCTGGAATTAACTATGTATTCTCAGGGTGGCCTCGAACTCTCGGCAATCCTCCTACCTCTGCCTCCCGAGTGCTGGGATTAAAGGCGTGCGCCACCACGCCCGGCTTATTTATTTTTTAATTATTAATTTTTTATTGACACCTTCTAAACTTACATACAAAAAAACATGATATTTCCCTCCTCTCTCCTCCCCCCACTCCATTTTAGAACACCAATCTCCATCATATCCCCTCCCTCTCTCCATTAGTCTTTCTTTTAATTTGATGTCATCATCTTTTTCTTTTATTTTGAGGGTCTTGCGATGGTATTGCTAGGCACTGCAAGGTCATGGATATCGAGGCCAACTTCTGTCTAGGCAGTTGCATTGTAAGAAGTCATACCCTTCCTTTGGCTCTTCCATTCTATCCGCCCCCTCTTCCGTAATGGTCCCTGAGCCTTAGAGGGTGTGACAGAGGTGTTTCAGTGCTGGGCACTCCTCTATCCCTTCTTCTCAGCACTATGTTGCCTTTTGGTGATCCCAGTGGTCATCGCCATCTGAAAAGAGAAGCTTCTCTAACCAGAAGTGAGAGTGGCATTAATATGTGAACATGAACATTAAGCGTAGTGCCCCCAGGGCAGGTTGGTGGGAATAATATATACATTTAGTCAGACAAGAGCAGGCTTCATACCCCTAAGGCTCATGACCTCACCTACCATAGACTTTTGCTTATGTTTTTCAGTACCAGGCATGTATTCCCTCCCATAGAGAGGGCCTTCAGTCCAATTATGGAGCAGTTGGATACCCCAAGAATAGACATGCCACTATTGCACCCATTCAGTCATTGGGCCTGTATGGCCAAACTTGAATATTCGGTGTCCACTGTTTTCACTGCTGATGACTTCTGTCTCCCATACGGCTGCATGCAGTGCAGCTTTTTCCAGCTTTCAGTTGGCTGGTCTACAGGGAGGTTTTCTGCTCAGCACCAGCTTGCTTTCTCAGTGACCTTGCATCTCAGGCAAGAGATGTCTTCAGCAATAGGGTCTTACTATCTGTTTCTCAAGGGAAACCAAGGGCTTTGGCAAAAGCCTTTAATGTTTTGGAGACTACCAGGACCTCCTTGGCCAACAACTCACTGGAAGGTATCCCATCCCAGGCACTGAAAATTTTCTAGTAACAGTCTACAGCTTCTAGATGTGCCATTATTCAAAAAAGTAGGTTTACATAAGTCTTATTCACAATGTCTTGAATTTAGATTGACCCTCCCCCTGCCCTACTTTTACGCATTCTCTTCCCATGGCCTTGCTTAGGCCATTCCCCTCCCTGTAACTAGTTCTTCTACTTACATATGTGCAATACCATACACTTAAGTCCTTCCCTTTCCTCCCTCCCTTATAGCCTTTTACCAGCTTACTGGTTTCTGGTACCTATTTTTGGTTCCAGTTCACACACAAGTTTATACATTTGTAGTTAGGATCCACATATGAGAGAGAACATGTGACGTTTGACTTTCTGAGCCTGGGTTACCTCACTTAGTATAATCCTTTCCAGATCCATCTATTTCTGGGCATGGGGTTTTAAATGATGCCCTGTGCCGTCTTGAGAATAATTATAATAAAACTGCCAGATACTGAAGGAGGAAAGTCCACTTTGGTTGTCAGGTAGAAGATATGTGGAGGGGAACCACAGAGGGTGTGGAGAAGCAAGGAGATCTGGTAGGTGGTATGGTGTCTGGATTGGAGAGGCACAGGGAGGATGAGGAGGAGGAGGGGAGCTTGGGGGAGTGAAATCCCAGGACTTATGATGTTCCATGGCCTATAGCCAGTGGGCAGTTTGTCTGCACCTTCCTGTGATTCCCTGAGAAAAGGGATTCCATCTGCCTTGGTCATGACCATAACCCTGAGCCCAGCAGGTGCCCCAGGCAGGACTGTTGAATGAATTAACCCTTCTCACACCACGTGAACCTGTCCCACTGGCTGCAAAACCGGGTCCCAGAGAAGACTTGTATAACTGTCAGTGCTGCCCTGGGAATCTTCCACTGCGCTGTGAAAGCCCGACCCTGACGCCAGCACTCACTAAGGCCTCTCTGCAGGGGTCTCTGTCTATGTGTGCAATGAGCACCGGTATGGCTACATGAACGTGGCAGTGAAACCCCACCAGGGACTGGAGGACGAGAAGATCAACTTCATCCACCTGATCTTGGAAGCACTAGGTGAGCACTGCCCTCTAGTGGTGCTGCTGTGCTGGACCCAGATTTAAGTGTCTTGGTTGCTAACCCTAACCCTCAGCTCATTCCCTGACTATGAGGACTGTGAGCAAGTATCTTTCCCTTTGGAGCCTCAGTCTCCCCATCTCTGCCTTGGGGCAGGCAGATTCTCTGATCTCAGAGGGCCCTTCCTGGCCTGTGTTCTGATTTGGGGCGATGAACAAGGCTGTGGCCAAGGACTCCAGAGTGGCTGTGACCAGGAGTCAGTAGGGACTCCTGACTGGAGGGTGCTTCCCTTTGCAGTGGATGGGCCCCCCATGCAGGCCTCAGCTCATGTGTCACGGCCCCCAAAGAAGCCCAGTAAGATGGGGTTTGATGAGGTGAGTTCCCCAATCTGTGGGTTTGGCGTGGGGAGGGTAAGCATCTTCTCTCCCCTACCGCCACCCCTCTGCCTCCTCCAGGTCTTTGTCATCAGCCTGGCCCGCAGGCCCCAGCGCAGGGAGCGCATGTTGAGTTCACTTTGGGAAATGGAGATCTCCTCCCGAGTATTGGATGCTGTGGATGGCAGGTGAGGTTTGCAGGGATGCGGCTCCAAGAGGACAATGGGATCCATTTCGGATCTCACAGAAACAGGCAGGCAGACCAGTTGAATGTGTTTTCTAAAGTTCTGGGAGGTATCCGAATAGATCCTAAGTCACGTTACCTCTGGGTGTTCCCATGCACAGAGAAACCCTTCTTCAGCCCCTGAGAGTGAGGAGAATGCAATGCTTGTAGTTCCAGGGCCTGAGTTGTTTTGTTTTTGTTTTTTCAAGGTAGGGTCTCACTCTAGCCCAGGCTGACCTGGAATTCACTATGTAGTCTCAGGCTGGCCTCGAACTCACAGCAATCGTCCTACCTCTGCCTTCCCCATGCTGGGATTAAAGGTGTGCACCACGGCTTTGAGTTCCAGTTTTGTCATTTACCAGCTGTGTGTTTACATGGCCCAGGTAGGCCTTGAACTTGCTATGTATCTGAGGCTGACCGTAACCTGATCCTTCTGTCTCTGCCTTTCTAGTGCTAGGATTACAGGCATGCACCAACACACCTAGCTGTTTTATTTTATTATTTATTTGCAAGCAGAGAGAGATAGAGGGAAGAGAGACATACAGAGAGAATAGGTGTGTCAGGGCCTCCTGCTGCTGAAAATGAACTCCAGATGCATGCACGACTTTGTACATCTGGCTTTATGTGGGAACTGAAGAATAGAACCCAGGTTGCTTGGCTTTGCAGGCAAGCACCTTAACTGCTAAGCCATTTCAGCACCCCTTTTTGTTTGTTTGTTTGTTTACTTATTTATTTTGAGAGAGACAGAAAAAAAAAATATATATATATAGAAAGAGAGAGAGAGACAGCAAATGGGTGCACCAGTGCCCTTTCAGCAGCTGTGAACAAACTCCAGATGTTTCTGCCCCCTTGTGGGCAAGTGTGGCATTATTTCCTTGCGTCAGGCTAAATGTGGGACCTGGAGAATCAAATGGGCATTCTTAGGCTTGGCAGGCAGGCACCTTAACTGCTAAGCCATCTCTCCAGCCCTATTTAAGTTTTTTGAGGTAGGGTCTCACTCTAGCCCAGGTTGACCTGGAATTCACTTTGTAGTCTCAGGCTGGCGTCGAACTCACAGCCATCTTCCTACCTTAGCCTCCTGAGTGCTGGGATTAAAGACATGTGCCACCATGTCCAGCTCTATCTATTTATTTGTTTGTTTTTCAATGTAGAGTCTCACTCTAACCCAGGCTGACCTGGAATTCACTTGGTAGTATCAGGGTGGCCTTGAATTCATGGAACTCGTGGTGAACCTCCTACCTGGCCTCCCAAGTGCTGGGATTAAAGACATACGCCAGGGGGCTGGAGAGACGATTTAGCACTTGTCGGCAAAGCCTAAGGACCCAGGTTCTATTCCCCAGGATTCATGGAAGGCACAATGTAGCACATGCGTCTGGAGTTCATTTGTGGTGGCTAGAGGGCCTGGCGTGCCATTCTTTCTCTCTTCCTCTCTCTGCCTCTTTTTCTCTCTCAAATAAATAGATAAATAAACATTAGTTTTAAAAAGATGCTACAGGGCTGGGCATGGTGGTGCACGCCTTTAATCCCAGCACTTGGGAGGCAGAGGTAGGAGGATAGCTGAGAGTTCGAGGCCACCCTGAGACTACATAGTGAATTCCAGGTCAGCCTGGACCAGAGTGAGACCCTACCTTGCCAAAACCAAAAAAAAAAAAAAAGATGCTACAAACCCGGGCGTGGTGGTGCAAGCATTTAATCCCAGCACTCTGGAGGCAGAGGTAGGAGGATCACCGAGAGTTCGAGGCTACCCTGAGACTACATAGTTAATTCCAGGTCAGCCTGGAGGACCAGAGTGAGACCCTACCTCGAAAAACCAAAAAAAAAAAAAAAAAAAAAAAGATGCTACAGCCAGGCGTGGTGTCACATGCCTTTAATCCCAGCACTTAGGAGGCAGAGGTAGGAGGATCACTGAGAGGCCACCCTGAGACTACATAGTGAATTCCAGGTCAGCCTGAGCTAGAGTGAGACCCTACCTTGGGGAGGAAAAAAAAGATGCTGTAGGCAGAGCAGAGTGGCCCAAGCCTTTAATAGCAGCATCAGCCTCATAGCAATGATGATATTAACTCAGAATTCATAGCGATCCTCCTGCCTCTGCCTCCTGAGTGCTGGGGTTAAAGGCGTGTACCACTATACCTGGTCAATGAACCACTTTGGATCTGGCTTTATATGGGTATGGGGAATCAAACCCAGGCCAATAGGCTTTGCAAGAAAGTATCATTAACCTCTGAGCCATCTTTCTTAGCCTTTTTTTTTTTTTTTTTTTTTTTTTTTTTTTTGTTTTTTGAGGTAGGGTTTCACTCTGGTCCAGGCTGACCTGGAATTAACTATGTAGTCTCAGGGTGGCCTCGAACTCTCAGCAATCCTCCTACCTCTGCCTCCCGAGTGCTGGCCTTTTTGTTTTTTTGGGGGGGAGCTGGGTCTCACTCTAATCCAGATTGATCTGGAACTCACTCTGCAACCCAGGCTGGCCTGGAATTCACAGTGATCTTCCTACCTCTGCCTCCTGCAAGCAGTGCTGGGATTAACGGTGTGTGCCAGCACCTGTCACTCATATATGCTTATGCCTCATAGAACACTCAACAGCAGTACCCTTAGGAGTCTTGGCGTAGACCTGCTCCCTGGCTACCAGGACCCCTACTCAGGCCGCACTCTGACGAAGGGCGAGGTGGGCTGCTTCCTCAGCCACTACTTCATCTGGGAAGAGGTGAGCACACTTACTGTCTCCCGCCATGCCCTTTGGCAACAGAGTCAGCAGAGGCTGGTTTACTATCATGGCTGTGTGCCTGGCACACAGGTGCACTCAGGTCATTGACTGAGTGAGTGAATAAATGAATGAAGAGATTGGCCAGTAGCTTTGGATGTTCTCTGTGCTCAGCACTTTACTGGCACACCACCAAGTGATGAGCACCTTCTGGGCCCTAGGAGGTATTCTGCTCAGAGAATAGAAATAAGTATAAGAAAAATGTAGTCAGGCATGGTGGCCTTTAATCCCAGCACTTGGGAGGCAGAAGTAGGAGGATCACCATGAGTTCAAGGCCACCCTGAGACTGCATAGTGAATTCCAGGTCAGCCTGGGCTAGAGTGAGACCCTACCTTGAAAAAAAAAAAAAAAAAAGAAGAAAAAATATGCCACATCAGGCATGGTGGTGCACACCTTTAATCCCAGCATTTGGGAGGCAGAGGTAGGATAATTGCCGTGAATTGGAGACTACTTGGAGACTACATAACAAATTCCTGGTCAGAGTGGGCTAGAGCAAAACCCTACCTTGAAAAACAAAAACAAATAAATAATTAAGAAAGAAAGAAAGAAAGAAAAAGAAAGAAAGAAAGAAAGAAGGAAGGAAGGAAACTCTGTTAGTCTCCTTCTTGCACAAGGGAGATCTTCCTGGGGCTCTTGAGGCCTGAGGGGAACAGAAATCAAGAGTTCAGCTGAGCGTGGTAGCACCCCTCCAGGAGAAAGCATGTACACTCCTTGATTTCATTTTCCACCCCAGCCAAAGCATATGTGAGTTCATGTTTCCATATACCATGTGAATAAATTGAGGGATGACTCAGTTTGCCATTTACCAAGCTGATTTTCTTTTCATATTTTTCAAAGTTGGTGGCTGGGTTTCTCACACCCCCATCTGGTTTAACTTTCATCAGGAAACTCAGGAGAAAAAAATGATAAACCTGGGGCTGGGGAAATGGCTTAGTGGTTAAGGCATTTGTCTGGGAAGCCTAAGGACCCCAGTTTGATTCCCCAGGACCCATGTAAGCCAGATGAACAAGGGGGCCCATACGTCTGGAGTTCGTTTGCCTCTTCCTCTCTCTTAAATAAATAAAATATTTAAAAATGATAAACCTGGCCCTGGGCCTGCTGGAGATAAGCAGTGGCTCCAGCTTCTGGGATTTACCAGGGCTCAGTGAATGTAGTGAGGATTGTGATTTACTGTACAGGGGCCCTGGAGGGCCTTACATGCCGGAACAAGATTTCTGTTCCCAAGCATTGGGAACTCCAGCAGGCTTTGGAGTAGCTGCATGACATGGCCAGGACCTACCTTATGGCAATTACTATGCGGCATGTAGCTAATGCCAGGCAAAGTCTGTTGGTTTTGGCAGATAGGAAGGTGATTGCTTGGGTCTACAAAGTCATCTCCCATGATGTGTGTACCCCAGGTCGTTGCCAGGAACCTGGCCCAGGTTGTGGTTTTTGAGGACGACGTACGCTTTGAGAGCAACTTCCGGAGGCGATTGGAGTGGTTGATGGAAGATGTCTCAGCACAAGAGCTTTCTTGGGACCTGATGTAGGCAGCTTACCGCTTGAGGGGCAAGGGAGAGGACGGGTCGTCAGAGGAGTTGGCTTTTTCCTGCTTGGACCCTGGCCAGCCATGCCTGCAGAGCCTGGCTTTCTCTGTTAGAGGGTTCTGGGGAGGGTCTAGGACATCCTAGTCTCTACGGTGACTCCTGGTACCCTTGATGTTATTTGCAGCTATCTTGGCCGGAAGCAGGTGAACCCTGAGGAAGAAGTGGCTGTGGAGGGATTGCCGAACCTGGTGGTCGCTGGGTACTCCTACTGGACATTGGCATATGTCCTGAGCCTGGCGGGTGCCCGCAAATTGCTGGCTTCCCAGCCTCTGCGTCGCATGCTGCCTGTGGATGAGTTCCTACCCATCATGTTTGACCAGCACCCCAGGTGAGCCCTGAGTGATGCAGGAAAGCAGCATCTCAGCCAAGGGCCTGACTTACTGTTCCCTCCCTAGGCTGCTGAGGACAGGGAGACAGGCAAGGTCCAGTCACTTGGCCCAGGTCAACCAAGAGGTGCCCAGGACTCAGAACCTAGATGAGTGTGAATGTGTGTGGCCTGTGTGTTTTTCATGTGTGTGTATACGTGTGTGGGTGGGGGCACATATATGGGCAGATGCAGGTATGTATGTGTAGTAAAAGCCAGGCTGGGTGTGGGGGCACATGCTTTTAAACCCAGCACTTGGGGAGGCAGAGGTAGGAGGATTGTTGTGAGTTCAAGGCTAGCCTGAAATTACGTAGTAAATTCCAGGTCTGCCTGGGTTAGAATGAGACCCTACCTCAAAAAACAAAACAAAACAAAAAGAAAGCCAGAGGACAACCTCGGGTGTTCTTTAGGTGTGCCATACACCTTTTCTTTCTTTTTTTTTTTTAAATTGACAACATCCATAATTATAGACAATAAACCATGATAATTCCCTCTCCTACCCCACTTTTCCATTTCAAATCCACCATCCATCATATCCCTTCCCCCTCTCAATTAGTCTCTCTTTAATTTTTTTTTTTTTCCGAGGTAGGGTCTCACTCTATAGCCAGGTTGACCTGGAGTTCACTATGTAGTCTCAAGGTGGCCTTGAACTCTGCCTACCAGGTACTGGGATTAAAGGTGTGTGTCATCACACCTGACTCTCTAATTTTCATGTCATCATCTTTGCTATTATGAGGGTCTTGTGTGCTTTTTTTTGTTGTTGTTATTGTTGTTTTTGTTTTTCGAAGTAGGGTCTCACTCTGGCTCAGGCTGACCTGGAATTAACTATGTAGTCTCAGTGTGGCTTCAAACTCATGGCGATCCTCTTACCTCTGCCTCCCCAGTGCTGGGATTAAAGGCATGAGCCACCATGCCTGGCATATGCATCTTTTTTTTATTATTTGAGAGAGGGAGAGAGAGAGAAAGATGCAGATATATAGAGAGAATGGGTGCACCAGTGCCTCTAGCCACCGCAAACAAACTCCAGATGCATGCATCACCTTGTGCATCTGGGTCATGTGGGTACTGAGGAATCGAATCTGAGTCCTTAGACTTTGCAGGTAAGAGTCTCAACTAGTAAGCCATCTCTCTCTCTAGCCTGTATATGCCTTTTTTTTTTTTTTTTTTTTTTTTGCTGTTGTTTTGAAGCAGGGTCTCACTCAAGGTCAAGCTTACCTGGAACTTACTCTGTAGCTCCAGGTTGGCCTTGAACTCACTGTGATTTTCTTACCTCTGATTCCCAAGTGCTGGGATTAAAGGTGTGTACCACTACCCCTGGTTTATCCACCTTTTTTGTTTTGTTTTGTTTTTCGAGGTAGGGTCTCACTCTGGTCCAGGCTAACCTGAAAGTCACTATGTATTCTCAGGGTGGCCTCGAACTCTCGGCGATCCTTCTACCTCTGCCTTCCCAGTGCTGGGATTAAAGGCGTGCGCCACCACGCCCGGCTATCCACCTTTTTTGAGACAAGGTCACTCATTGGCCTAGGACTCATCAGTTAGAGTAGACTGGCTGACCAGTGGACTACAGCGATCCATCTTTCTCTGCCTCCCCAGCATTAAGATTATAAATTTGGCCGGGCATGGTGGCACACACCTTTAATCCCAGCACTTGGGAGGCAGAGGTAGGAGGATTGCCATAAATTCGAGGCCACCCTGAGACTACAGAGTGAATTCCAGGTCAGCCTGAGCTAGAGAGTAAGACCCTACCTCAAAAACCAAAAACAAACAAACAAAAAATTATAAATTTGCACTACGATGCCTGGCACTTTTACTTGGGTTCAGGGGATCAAACTCAGATCCTCATGCTTATGAAGTGAGCACTTTAGGCTAAGCCATCTCTCCAGTCCCCTCACCCATTTCACCACACATACATACTGCAGGTTTGTTTGTTTTCTGAGGTAGAGTCTCATTCTAGCCCAAGCTGACTTGGAACTCACTCTGTAGTTCCAGGCTGACCTCAAACTCCTACTGATTAAAGGCGTGTACACCATGCCCAGCTTTTTTTAACTTTATCAAGGTAGGGTCTTGCTCTAGCCCAGGCTAACCTGGAATTCACTGTGCAGTCTCAGGGTGGCCTCGAACTCACAGTGATCCTCCTACCTCTACCTTTTGAGTGCTAGGATTAAAGGTGTGCACCACCATGTCTGGCCTCCAGCTTTTTATATATGTATATTTTATTTATTTGCAAAGGGGGAGAGAGAGGAAAAAGGGAGTATGGGTGTGCCAGGGGCCTCTTGCTACTGCATAGGAACTCCACTTTGTGTATCTGGCTTTTGCATGGGTACTGAGAAATTGGATCTAGGCCATCAGCCTTTACAAACAAGTGCTTTTAATACTGAGCCACTCTCTAGCCCCACTCTTTATTTTTATTTTTTTTGTTGACAACTTCCATAATTATAGATAATAACCCATAGTAATTCCATCCCTCCCCCATTTAAATTTTTTGTGTGTGTATATGGCTTTTACTCTTTAATTAATTAATTAATTTTTATTTATTTATTTTGTATTGACAACTTCTTTAATTGTAGACAATATCCCATGGTACTTCCTTCCCTCCCCCCACTTTCCCCTTTGAAATTTCATCTCCATCGTATCCCCTCCCTCTCTCAATCAGTCTCTCTTTTCAGTTTGATGTCATGATCTTTTCCTCCCATTATGATGGTCTTGTGTAGGTAGTGTCAGGCACTGTGAGGTCATGGATATCCAGGCCATTTTGTGTCTGAAGGAGCATGTTGTAAGGAGTCCTACTCTTCCTTTGGCTCTTACATTCTTTCCGCCCCCTCTTCCGCAATGGACCCTGAGTCTTGGAAGTTGTGTTAGAGATGTTTCAGTGCTGAGCACTCCTCTGTTCCTTCTCAGCACCGTGGTGCCTTCTGAGTCATCCCAAGGTCTCCACCATCTGAAAAAAGAAGCTTCTCTAACCAAAAGTGAGAGTAGCATTAATATATGGGTGTGGACATTAAGAGAAGTGCTTACTGGGCAGATTGGTGAGCATAGTATATACATTTAACCAGACACAGCAGACATTACACCCCTAGGGCTCATGACTACCCCTGTTTTCAGTATTAGGGATGTTATTTCCTCCCATGGAGTGGGCCTCCAGTCCAATTAGAGAGCTGTTGGTTTCCCCCCATTTTTTTTCTTTTTTTCCACTGTGTGGTTTTTAATCAAATGGCCTCCCTATTGTAACCCTCACTTTGTTTGTTTGGTGTCCTCCCCCTCCCGCCCCCAGGTAGGGTCTCACTCTAAACCCAGGCTGACTTGAACTCACTTGCCCAAGGCTGGTCTCTAACTCAAGTGATCCTCCTACCTCAGCCTCCTGAGCCACCACTCCTGGCTACCCCTCAGTTTTCTCATCTGGGGATACTAGAAATGACTCTTCTCAGGTTACTATGAAAACTAGTGTGCAGAGCAGAGAGGTCTCGATATGTGAACCTCCAGCTCAGGCCTGGCATGGGAACTGCAAGCAGAGGTCTTTTCAACCCACCTGAACTACCCCTCTATCTCACAGCGAGGAGTACAAGGCACACTTCTGGCCACGGGACCTTCAGGCCTTCTCAGTCCGGCCCCTGCTTGCTGCTCCTACCCACTATGCAGGGGACGATGAGTGGCTCAGTGACACAGAGACATCCTCTCCCTGGGACGACGACAGTGGCCGCCTCATCAGTTGGACTGGCTCTCAAAAGACCCTCCGTGACCCCCGCCTGGATCTGGCTGGCAGCCATGGACATAGCCTCCATCCTCACCCCCGGGATGAGCTCTAGGTGAGGCTGGCTTGGAAGGAGTTCAGCCTGTGGCCTCGACTTTCTTCTCCTCTTGGCTCCATTTCCATCTTTCTTAGCTATTCTCTATTTTTTTTAACCTCTCCATCTTATAAGGCTCTTTTTTTAGACATTTTTAAATATAATTATTTATTTATTTGAGAGAGAAAGAGAGACAGAATGGGCACACCAGGGCCTCCAGCCACTGCAAATGAACTCCAGATGCATGTGCCACCTTGTGCATCTGGCTTACGTGGGTCCTGGAGAGTCAAACCGGGATCCTTTGGCTTTGCAGGCAAATGCCTTAACTACTAAGTCATCTCTCCAGCCGACTATTTTGTTTTGTTTTGTTTTTTGTTTTTCAAGGCAGGGTCTAGCTCTAGCCCAAGCTGACCTGAAACTCATTATATAGTCTCAGGATGACCCTGAACTCATGGGTGATCCTCCTACCCTCTGCCTCCAGAGTGCTGGGATTCAAGGCGTGTGCCACCATGCCTGGTTAGTTTTTTTTTTAATTTTAATTTTAATTTTTTATTGACAACTTCTTTAATTGTAGACAATATCCCATGGCTGGCTAGTTTTTGTTATTTTATTATTTTGTTTTCTCTCTGGTTTTGTCTCCATCTTTGTTGCTGTATCTGGCTATCTCTGTGTCTCTCTGTAGATTTTTCTCTGTGCCTGTCTGGTTGTTTCTTCATATCTATTGGCATCTTTGATGGCCTCTGACTGGCTCTTTCCTTTTCATCTTGCCTCCTGCACCCCTGTCCCACCAGGTCCAAATGGGTACTCCAAAGGAATGACAGGAGCAGAGCAGGAGACAGCTGACAGGAACCACAGAACTTGGCTGTCTCCTTGGGCTCAGCCACTCGGCCCTCTGGACCTGTCCCAGGTCAGGAGAACCACTCAGAGACATTCCCTGAAGGTCACATACTAAAAGGACAGAACTCTCAGGCTCCTGAGCCTGCAGCTCATTTGGAGCCCAGGAAGAAAGACAAGAGGCCCTCAGCCTTCAGTTTCAATCTGGGCACATATCTGAGTCCTGCCCTCCCTGAGGACTCAGCTGCTGGGATCTCTCTGCCCCCATCTACCTCCAACTTGGCCTCTTCTGAGCCTCACCAGCACCCACTTCCCTGGCTTATGGAACATGCAGGGAGGTAAGAGGCGGCCCCGGCACACTTTGTGTCCAGCACACCATCAGTTCTCAATAAAAGCCCACTGCATTTGCACTTTAAAATATTTTATTTATTGAGAGAGAGAGAGAGAGAGAGAGAGAGAGAGAGAGAGAGAAGAGGTGCATGCATCTGTGATCCAAGTGTACTTATTGTGGAGCCAAGAGAATTTGAAGTTCTCTGGCCAGCTAGCCTGAAGTTTGTTTGCAAAGCTGGGGAGATGGCTTATCCATGAAAAATGCTTGCTTACAAAGCCTGCCAGCTCAGGTTTGATTCCCCAGTGTCCACATAAAGCCACATGAACAAAGTGTGAAGTTGGTTTGCAGTCTGGCTGTTCATAGAGACCCTGTCTCTAATAAACTGGATCACAGACACTTCAAAGTTGTCCTCTGACCTCCACAGATGCTCTGTGGCACATGAAAACACACACACACACAAAAATAAACAAATGAACATGTTTATTTATTTTTTGGTTTTTCGAAGTAGGGTTTCACTCTAGCACAGGCTGACCTGGAACTCACTATGTACTCTCAGGGTAGCCCCAAACTCACGGCAATCCTCCTACCTCTGCCTCTCGAGTGCTGGGATTACAAATAAACAACTGAAAAAAAAAATTCTTTTTTTTCAAGGTAGGGTCTCACTCTAGCCCAGGCTGACCTGGAATTCACTATGTAGTCTCAGAGTGGTCTTGTACTCACGGTGATCATCCTACCTCTGCCTCCCAAGTGCTGAGATCAAATGTATGTGCCACCATGCCTAAATGAAAAAATTTTTTTTAAATCCTACAACCTACAGACCCTTCCTCATGCCAGTCCTGGAAACCACCCATCTATTTTTGTTGTTGTTGTTGTTGCTGTTTTTTCGAGGTGTGGTCTCACTCTGGTCCAGGCTGACCTGGAGTTCACTATGTAGTCTCAGGGTGGCCTCAAACTCATGGTGATCCTTCTGCCTCTGCCTCCCAAGTGCTGGGATTAAAGGCATGTGACACTATGCTCCACTCATATGGGTGGAACCATTTGGTGTGATGGGCTTTCAAGCCTGTCTTACCCAGTGTGGTGCCTTTGAGATTTCTTTTGGTTGTTGCAGGATTTCATTCCTTTTGATGGGTGAGTAGCAGTCCATCGTACGGCTCCACCACAGTTCACTTATCCATTGACGATTGTTAGACATTTAGAAGCAAGTGCCTTTAACAGCTGAGCCATCTCCCACCCGATTGTTACACATTTGGGTCATTTCCAGTTTGAGGCTATTGCCAATTAAGTTCTTATACATATTTGGGCTTTGTGTGGACATAGGTTCCTGGCAGAGAACTGGATGTACTAAGTTATAAGTCTCTAAGACACTGCCAAACTATTTAGAAAGCTTTAACTTATTGTTTGTGCAACTCCATTCTAGACCTTATAGTACAGATCCCTTCTCCCCAGGGAAGTGTTGTGGCAGTTGCATCAGGGTCCTGGAGGAGGTGTTCCTGGATGGAAACAGTCTAATTAGGCCCTTGGGCAAATGGAGAGGCCTCTGAGAGGACTTCTGGGCGTCCCCCTGCCCAGAGTTGCATGGCCAGGGCCAGGGTGGGAGTCCATAGCAACTGCTTCCCCTGGGGTTACTTCTAAACTACCATATAAAGCCTGTGTTCATTGTCAGTATTTAGGAAAATAAAGAAACAAACAAAAAAAGAACTAGGAAATCAAATAACCAGTGTTAATATTTTGAAGTATGGTGGTTTAGGTAGAGCCTAGCATGTGTTAAGCACATGGAAGGTACCAGTCCCAGCACCACAAATCACATCAAACCAAGCCAAAACAAAACAAGCTATTTTGAGAAAATGCCTCCTGTGTTGAAATATTTTTATTTATTTTCAATGAGAGAGAGAATGGGTGTGCCAGGGCCTCTAGCCACTGCAAATGGACTCCATAGGCATGTGCCACTTTGTGCATCTGACTATACGTAGGTACCGGGGAATTGAACCTGGTCCTGCAGGCTTTGCAAGCAAGTGCCTGTAACTGTTAAGCCATCTTTCTAGCCCTCATCTTTATTTATTTATTTATTTATTTATTTATTTATTTATTTATTTATTTTTGGTTTTTCAAGGTAGGGTCTCACTCTGGCCCAGGCTGACCTGAAATTCACTATGTCATCTCAGGGTGGCCTTGAACTCAAGGTGATCCTCCTACCTCTGCCTTCCGAGTGCTGAGATTAAAAGGCATGATCCACCATGCTCGGCTAGCCCTCATTTTTAGAAAATATATTTTTATTTATCTGCAAGCAGAGAAAGATAGAGGAGACAAAGAGATTAATTTCTCAAAATACACTCCAAGAGGGCTGGAGAGAGGGGTCAGTGGTTAAAGGAACTTGCTTGCAAAGCTTGCCTGCCTGGGTTTGTTTCCCCAGTGCCTAACTAAAACCAGATGAACAACATGCCATATACATTTGGAGTTTGTTTGCAGTGGCAAGAGGCCCTGGTTATGCACTCACTCGCTGTCTCTTAGATAAAAATAATTTAAAAACTATACTCCAAGCTGGGCGTATACCTTTAATCCCAGTACTTGGGAGGCAGAGGTAGGAGGGTCACTGTAAGTTTGAGGCCAGTCTGAGACTAAAGAGTAAATTCCAGGTCAGCCTGGGCTAGAGTGAGACCCTACCTCAAAAACAAAAACCAGAGTCGGGTGTGGTGGTGCATGCCTTTAATCCTAGCACTGGGAGGCAGAAGTAGGAGGATCACCACAAATTCAAGGTCACCCTGAGACTACATAGTGAATTCCAGGTCAGCCTGAGCTAGAGTGAAACCCTACCTTGAAAAACAAACAAAAAATAACAAACGAACAAACAAAAAAATCCAACCAAACAACAACAACAACAACAACAACAAAACAACCAGCCAACCAACCAACCAAACAAAAAAACAAAACAAAACAAAAAAACAAAACACCACTTCATACCAAGAAGTGAACTTGATGGGCCAAAGAAAGAAAGGAAATACAAACAGCAACAAAGACTTCCCACCCAACAAAGAATAGAAATTTCTATGATCCATTAACTAGATTCTGGGAGAATTCTTCATAGTTCCTGAATAAACCTGCCTCACACAGATAGATGTTCTCCTCTCTGGGTGTGTGTTCATCTCGCTTCCTGTGCTCTACTGCACCTGCTTTCACTGAATCTTCTATGAGTTTGATCAAGAACTGTGGAGACCTCCAGTCCAGTAGCAGCTCTTCAGTAGGCCTGCAGATGCTTGGTGGGTAATTGTTGAGATCCAAAGTTGAACTATTTTTATTTTATTTTATTCTTTTGAGGTAGGGTCTCATTCTAGTCCATGCTGACCTGGAATTCATAGTAGTTCCAGGCTGACTTCAAATTCATAGGAATTCTTTTACCTCTGCCTCCCGAGTACTGTGATTAAAGGCGTGTGACATATGACTACCACTAATCTCTTGTTTTCTTTGGCTAACTATACTAGTTAAAATTCCTCTCTTAGTTGGGCATGGTGCCACACGCCTTTGCCCCCCCCCCCAAGGTAAGGTCTCACTCTAGCCCAGGCTGACTTGAAATTCACTACGTAGTCTCAGGGTGGCTTTGAACTCATGGCAATACTCCTACCTCTGCCTCCTGAGTGCTGGGATTAAAGGCATGCGCCACCACGCTTGGTCTAATTGTTTTATTTATTTATTTATTTGTTTGTTTGAGAATGAGGGCATATATATATATATATATATATATATATATATATATAGAGAGAGAGAGAGAGAGAGAGAGAGAGAATATGTGTGTGCCAGGCCCTCTAGTGCTGCAAAGTCCAGATGCATGCACCACTTAGTGCACTTGGCTTTATGTGGTTACTGGAGAATCAAACCTAGGTCCTTTGGCTTTGAAGGCAAACACCTTAACTGCTAAGTCTTCTCTCCAAACCTAATTATTTGTACTTTAAAAAAATATTTATTTTAATTAATTAGAGACAGAGAGGGGGAGAGAGAGAGAGAGAATGGGCGTGCCAGGGCCTCTAGCCACTGCAAACGAACTCCAGACACATGTGCCACCATATCCATCTGGCTTATGTGGGACCTGGAGAATCGAACCTAGGTCCTTAGCCTTTGCAGGAATGTGCCTTAACCACTAAGCAATCTCCCCAGCCCAATTTGTGCTTTAAAAAAATTTTTTTTTTAACTTGGGAGGCAGAGTAGGAGGAGTGCTGTGAGTTTGAGTCAGCCTGAGACTACATAGTGAATTCCAGGTCAGCCTGAGCTAGAGAAAGCCCCTACCTTGAAAACAAAGCCATAAACACACACACACACACACACACACACACACACACACACACACACGCACATTTTATTTGCAAGGACAGAGAGAATGAGAATGGGCATACCAGGGCCTCTAGCAGCTGCAAACAAACTCTAGATGCACCACCACTTTGTGCATGTGGCTTTATGGGTACTGTGGAATTGAACCCAGCTTGTTTGGCTTTGCAGGCAAACACATTAACAGCTAAAACCTCTCTCCAGTCCCTCTTATTTGTATTTTGAGAACAGGTCTTGCTATGTAGACCTGGTCCCTAACTTAGTGCATTCCCCATGCTTCAGCCTCCCAAGTGCTTTGTGCCACCACACCTACTTTTACCAAAAGAGACATTTTACATAGATATTTGACCTAGGCCTTGAAGTTTATCATAGGAGCAAGAAGCGGAAGAGGAACTTAAAGAGTGGGGAAGTTAAGGATGAGAGAGAGTGGAGAGAAAGTTGAGGGAATTCCATTTGTTGGTTTCATTTTCCTCTATGAAAATAAGAGAGTTGAAGTATGGAATAGGGAAAAGACAAACATTTGGTTTAGAAATTGCAGCAATTTCTGGACAGTGTCCAGGGATCAGCTGAAAGATGGAGGCAACTATGTAGATTTATGTAATACTGAAAATTGAATCTAGGGCGTCTCACATGCTAGGCAAGTGTTCTACCACTGAGCTATGGCCGCAGTTGTGAATTTGATCTTTGCATAGCCTCAGTATGGTAAGAGTTGCGATCAGGGTTCCCTTTATTTTTTCAAGGTAGGGTCTCTCTGTAGCCCAGGCTGACCTGGAATTCACTATGTAGTTTCAGGGTGGACTCAAACTCATGGTGAGCTTCCTACCTCTGCCTCTAGGAGCGCTGGTATTAAAAAGTGCCACCACACCCAGCCTTTTTAAAATTTTTATTTATTTATGTTTAAGACAGCCTCACTTCAGTCTAGGTTGGCCTGGACCTTTGTAGCCCAGGCTGATCCTTGAACTCATGGTCATCCTCCTGCTTCAGCCTGGGTGCTGCTATCACAAGACCTGTGTCACCATACCTGACACTATATTCAAACGTGAAAAAATGAAAATGGTCAGTCAAGGGAGTGTGGAGGCCTCCATAGTGTTAAGAATAAACACTGAATGGCCGACTGTGAAAATGACCTTGAGTAATAACAGATTCTATCCCTTAGAGGGGCTGGATAATGGAATTTAAGATTTCCAGGTGAGAAGGTGTGTAAGTAATCCTGGTGGTATGTGTGGCTGGAGAGGTGCTTGGAAGGTGACTTGGGGATACAGGTGTCCAGGAGATGAGGTCTGTTGGGTCCTGAGGTTGTTAAAAAAGTCTCCCAGAATCCATGGCGACGCTGTGAGCCGCGTGACAGTCCCCTTGATTGGTTAAGAAAAGGATAGCTGGTGGAGAAGATGGCGGGTCAGCGAAAACCTCGACAGAATAGGTACAGAGGCGGCGTCGAGCGTGCAAGGAGGGTGGTGAGGGCCGAAGGGTGATGATGCCCACTCTTCTCCTCCGGTCTGGGGCAAAGCTAGAGGCAGCGTGGGAAGGGACCCAAGCCTGGCCAGTGTGCACAAGCCCTTTCCCCTGCACCGGGGCTAAATTTCCAGAAGCAATGCGCAGTCGCAGTCACTGACTTGTACGGTGCCACCATCCCCCGCCCCGTCCCTCTCTGGACCCAGGGACCTAACAGTGTATCAAAGAGGTGCGCGTCCCAAAGCCACGGCCAAAAAAAAATGGCGGAGGGGACGCCTGTGAACGGCGGTGGAGGCGGAGCAGGCGGGTCGGAGGCGTCGCGCGTCTCCCTGGTGACGGGCGGAATGGCGGGGGGGCGGGGAGCGGGCTGAGCATCCCGCGGGGCGGGGCATCTCTGTGACGCTTGGAGTGGGGGGGGGCCGGCTCCAAATGGCGAAACCCAAACGGCTCCGGGGGGGGGTTTGAACTGGCCAATGGGCGAGCTGCCGACCGGGTGTCGGAAAAGGAGGCGGAAGCGGGGAGGAGCCGCCGCGGGAGCCGGACTGCATCGGCCGCGGCGTCTCCATGGCACGACCCTGGCCTCCGACTTCAACGACTTCATAAGGAGACGTTTCTGGGCGCAGCCGTGTCGCTCTTGGTGAGAGGCCGCTGGGGCAGGCAGAAGGGTGGGGACCCCGGAACCCGGTGCTGGTGGTGGTGGAGGTGCTGGTGGTGGGAGGGAACCGCCGGGCTCGGTCCCCGCCATCAAGTGTCCCCCCCCGCGCCTTGGTGCCGGGATCGCTAGGCCCGGCTGGCGCGCTCCGGCCCTCCGGCCAGAACCCGGCCCCGCCCCCTCCCATCCCCCCCTGGGCCGGCGCGGGGCTCGTCCTCCTCCTCCCGCTAACGGGCGGGCCGGCCGCCTCCCTCCTCTCCGGGCCATCGGCAGGGCTCTGCTCCCTCCTCTGCTGCCCTCCAGCAGGGCTTCGCCCATCTTGCCCGCTGGTGGGTTGGCCGTCCCTTCTCTTCCACGACGGAGGCGGCCTTTTCGCTCTCTTGCCCACCGGGGTCCCCCTTTCGCGTCCCTCCCTCGGGTTTCCCTTGGCACCGCAGTTAGACGCGCTCCTCGTGGGCAGTCTCTGGGACTTCACCCCTCCACCCCCGCCCTTGGGTCCCTCCCACAGCCAGCCGCCGCCCCGACGTCTGACCAACCCCACACCCCTTTCTGTAGTTCGCTCTTAAACCCGGGCTGGCCCCCTCTCTCTCGTCCATCAGCTCGCTGTCCCCCACCTGCCCACTTACTCGCTTGCCCAGCGGAGGCTCCTCCCCTCTTGAAATACTATTGGTTCTTCCCAGTATCTATTCTTCCGGGAACGCCCCTTCACCTAGGAGACTGTTGCCCTAGCACCGCCCCCGAATATCCCTCCAGCTCCCAGCGCGGGTTTCCGCCCCTTGGGGGCCCACTTGGGGCCTAGCGGTTCTCACCTTCTTCGCCAGACAGCCAACCCTCAGGTTTTTCCCCCTGGTAGCCATCCACCGTTGTCCCTCCCGGGTGGGGTCTGGGCACGGTGGTCCTTTTCCTCTCAAACTATGTCCGCCCACTCCCTACTCTTCCCTCCCAGCCGCACCCTCCATTTGCCTACAGGCAGCCCACCTGTCCTCCCTCCGACGGGTCACTCAGCCTCTCCTATCTCCTTCCACCTCCACTTTGGCAGGACAGTTGCTGTGCGACTTGGACAGTAGAGGAGCGCCTCCCAAGTTTTCATCCAACTGCCACCCCCAAAGCTACCACCCTCCTCCCCTCAGAGAGAGGACGTTTGATGCCTGGTCCCTGAGATTCTCATTGACAAGCCCCTCTGGGTCCCCCTGAGCAGAGCCTGCTGACCCAATTGCCCACCTTTGTGGCTTTGATGCTTAGCCATGTCTGCCTCATCCTCAGGTGGCTCCCCCAGGTACTACCAATGTCGGGGGCGCCTTTGCAGTAGGGCAGGGAAATGTGGTTAGGGGTCCTCAGGCCCAGGCTCTCTGGAAATTTCTCTTGGGTTTCCCTGTTCTGTATACTGGAAGTCTGGACCAAAAACATTTAAAAATGTTTTGAAAGGAAAGGAGAAAAGATTCACTCACCATCTCAGCTTTGCCTCCCCTCCTTTTTCTCCCTAGGTGATACAGCAAATAGGGTCTGTCATGCCTTTATGGAGTACTAAGCTCTTACTTAGCCTGTTTTGAAAAAAGGCTGGGTATAAAAAAACTCTCAAGGTGTGTGTGAAATGGTATGGATTTAGCATGGTGCTTACAGTCCAGATAGTTGGTTTAGAGGCCTTCCCCCTGAACTATTGACTTTATTTATTTATTTAGTTAGTTAGTTATTTAGTTAGTTAGTTAGTTTTTTGAGGCAGGGTCTCACTCAGCTCAGACTGACCTGGAATTTACTATATATTGTCAGGGTGGCCTTGAACTCATGGCAATCCTCTTACCTCTACCTCCCGAGTGCTGGGATTAAAGGTGTGCACCACCACGCCTGGCCTATTTTTGACTTAAAAAAAAAATTTTTTTTTTAATTTACTTATTTGCAAGTGCAAGAGAAGAGAAGAGAGACTGGGAATCCCAGGGCCTCTAGCCACTGGAAACAAACTCGAGATGCATGTGTCACCTTGTGCATCTGGCTTTATGTGGTACTGGGGAAACAAACCTGGATCCTTAGACTTTCCGGCAAGCACCTTAACAGCTAAGCTATCTCTCCAGCCCCCTTGAACACTTTTGTTTTTTTCAAGGTATGGTCTTATTCTAGCCCAGGCTGACCTGGAACTCACACTGTAGTCCCAGGATGGTCTTGAACTTACAGTGATTCTCCTACCTCAGCCTTCCCAGTGCAAGGACTTAAAAGCCTGCATGACAGGCCACCATGCCTGGCTGGCCTTGAACTTTTCATCCTCCAATCTTTGCCTCCCAAGTGCTGGGATCACAGGTGTGGGCAACCATGCCTGGCTCCAAAATATTGACATTAGAGATACATGTTTTTGTTATGTTTGTTTTTGAGGTAGGGTCTCACTAGCCCAGGATGACCAGGAACTCACTCTGTAATCTCAGGTTAGACTTGAACTCACAGGAATCCTCCTACCTCTGCCTCCTGAATGATGGGATTAAAGGTGTGCACCACTATGCCAGGTGAGATACCTTTTTTTTTTGAGGCAAGCCCAACAGACTGCCCCCCCCCTTTTTTATGAGAGAGAGAAAGAGAAAATTGACATTGATGTGCCTGGGTCTCCAGCCACTATAATTGAACTCTAGATACGTGTGCCACCTTGTGCGCATGTGCGACCTTGCTCATTCATCACCTTGTGCATCTGGCTTGCATGGGATCTGGGGAATCAAACATGGGTCCTTAGGCTTGACAGGCAAGTGTTAAGCCATCTCTCCAGCCCTCTTTTTTTGTGAACCAGTGAGTTTATAAGGGTTACTTCAGAGCAGGGTGAAGTTGCTTACATGAGCAATAGATGACTCAAAGGCAGCCACACTACCAGAAGTCTCATCCCATCCTGGATGGCAATCTCCCCATAGCTGCTTCAATCAAAGGCAGCTGTATCGTCAGAAAGCCCACTCTAGCACAGATGATGACTCATGGAAGCTGCATCTCTGGAGCACACTGAGCCACTTGCAGGCAGCTCAATCAGAGTCTCATCTCCAAGCAGTTGTTCCCCCTCCCTTTTTTTTTTTTTTTTTTTTTTTCAGGTAGGGTCTCACTTTAGCCCAGGCCACACTGGAATTCTCTGTGTATTCTCAGGGTGGACTTGAACTCACAGTGATTCACCTACCTCTGCCTCCCAAGTGCTGGGATTAAAGGTGTGTGCCACCACGCCCGGCTCTGTCCCCCTTAAAAAAATATTTTATTTATTTGAAAGAGAGACACAGAGAAAAAAGCAGCGAGAGAGAGAGAGAGAGAGAGAATGGGTGTGCCAGGTCCTCCTGTCACTGCAAACAAACTCCAGACATATGAGCCACTTTTTGCATTTGGCTTTTTGTGGGTACTGGGAAATTGAACCCAAGTCATCTATCTTTTAGGTTTGGCAAGAAAGCAAGCACATTTAATTGCTGAGCCAGTCTCTCTAGCCCAAGATACCCTTGTTTATTTATTTGTTAGAGAAAGAGAGAATGGGTGTGTCAGGGCCTCTAGCCATTGCACATGAACTCCGGATGCATGCACCACCATGTACGTCTGGCTTATGTGGGTTCTGGGGAGTTGAACCTAGGTCCTTAGGCTTTGCAGGCAAGGGCTTTAACCATTAAGCAATCTTTCCAACCAAAGATATCTCTTTTTTGTTTGTTTGTTTGTTTTTCAAGGTAGAGTCTTACTCTAGCCCAGGCTCACATGGAATTCACTATGTAGTCTTAGGGTGGCCTGGAACTCATGGCGATCCTCATACCTCAGCCTCCCAAGTGCTGGGAACAAAGGCATATGCCACCATGTCTGGTTTTTTTTTTTTTGTTTTTGTTTTTGTTTTTTTGAGGAAGGATCTCACTCTAGACCAGGACTGACTTGGAACTTACTCTATAGCCCCTAGGCTTACCTCCTACCTCAGCCTGTTCAGTGCTGGGATTGAAGGTGTGACTTTAATATTTTTATTATTTTATTTTAAGTTTTTATTTTTATTTATTTGAGACAAAGCAAGGGAGAGAGAGAGAGAGAGAGAATGGGCACTCCAGGGTCTCTTGCCACTGCAAACGAACTCCAGATGCATGTGCCACCTTGTGCATCTGGCTTACATGGGTCCTGGGGAATTGAGCCTCGAACCAGGGTCCTTAGCTTCATAGGCAAGAGCTTAACCACTAAGCCATCTCTCCAGCCTGATATTTTTATTTTTTAAAACTTTTTATTTATTTATTAGAGACAGGGAGGGAGGGAGGGAGAGAGAGAGAGAGAATGGGCACATCGGGGCCTTTAGCCACTGCAAATGAACTCCAAACCCATGCGCCAACCTTGTGCATCTGGCTTATTATGTGGGACCTGGAGAATTGAATTTGGATCCTTGGCTTTGCAGCCCTTTTATTATTATTTTTAAAATTATTATTATTATTATTATTATTATTTATCTTTTGAGAGATAGACAGAGAGGGAGAGGGAGACAGAGATGGGCGCGCCAGCAGTCTCTCAGCTGCTGTGAACGAAATCCTGATGCGTGTGCCCCCTTGTGGGCAAGTGTTGCATTGAGCCTTTGCCTCACTTTGCATCTGACTAAACGTGAGACCTGGAGATTGGAACTGCTGGACATTGGAACCAGCGTTCTTAGGCTTAGCAGGCAGGCGCCTTAGCCGCTAAGCCATCTCTCCAGCCCAGCCCTTTTATTTTTATTCTTATTTATTTGAGAGAGAGGGAGAGAATGGGCATTCCAAGGCCTCCAGCCTCCACAAATGAACTCCAGGTGGCATGTGCCACCTTGTGCATCTGGCTTATGTAGGTCCTGGGGAATCAAACCTGGATCCTTTGGCTTTTCAGGCAAGCACCTTAACCGCTAAGCTATTTCTCTAACCTTAAAGGTGTGACTGTACAATATTTTTATTTATTTATTTGAGAGAGAGTGAGAGAGTCTGACAGACAAATAGAGAAAGAAAGTAAGTGAGTATGGGCATGCCAGGGCCTCTTGCCACTGGAAATGAACTCCAGACACATGCCACTTTGTGCATCTGACTTTATGTATGTATGGGGAACTCAAACTCAGGCCATCAGGCTTTGCATGCAAGTGCCTTTAACAGCTGAGGCATTTCTCTAGTCCCTAAAGGTGTGACTTTAAACCAGCAGAAATGTTGCAAGTGCAGAAGGTAAGAATCCTGAGTTCCCAGGTTTGGTATTCTTCTGCCAAATAATAATAAGGCTCAATTAATAATTTTTTTTGTTTGTTTTTCAAGGTAGGGTCTCATTCTGGCCCAGGCTGACCTGAAATTCACTATGTAGTCTGAGGGTGGACTCGAACTCATGGCAATCCTCCTACCTCTGCCTCCCGAGTGCTGGGATTAAAGGCGTGCGCCATCACACCCGGCTTCAATAATTTTTAAAATCAAGTATGATGTTCCTGCACTTGGGTTAGCTTGGTTGGAGGATCTCTGAGTTCAAGGTCAGCCTGGGGCTATACAGTAAGTTCCAGATCAGCCTAAGTTAGAGTAAGACCCTGCCTAGGGAATTTATTTTTTAATTCACTAAAAAGCACATAATACTGCTGTTTTTAATTTTTATTTATTTTAAAAAATATTTATTTGGGAGAGAGGAAGAAGCAGAGACAGAATATGGGTGCACCAGGGCCTTTAGCTGCTGCAAACAAACTCCAGACTCATGTGCCACCTTGTGCCATCTGGATTAGATGGGTACTGAGGAACTGAACCTGGTTCTTTAGGCTTCACAGGCAAGCTCTTTAGCCTCTAAGCCATCTCTCTAGCTCCTAAATTTTATTTATTTAATTTTTTTTTTCTTTTCATTTTTTGAGGTAGGGTTTCACTCTAGTTCAGGCTGACCTGGAATTCACTATGTGGTATCAGGGTGGCCTCAAACTCACAGTGATCCTCCTACTTCTGCCTCCCAATTTCTGGGATTAAAGGCATGTGCCACCACGCCTGGCTTTTTAGTTTATTTTTATTTTTTTTAATTTGAGAGGGAGAGAGAGAATGGGCATGTCAGGGCCTCCAGCCACTGCAAAGGAATCTAGTTGCATACGCCCCCTTGTGCATCTGATTTACATGGGTCCTGGGGAATTGAACCGGGGTCCTTTGACTTTGTAGGCAAATGCCTTAACTGCTAAGCCATCTCCCCAGCCCTATTTATTTATTTATTTATTTATTTATTTATTTATTTATTTATTTTATGTAGGGTCTCATTCTAGCCTTGGCTGATCTGGAGCTCACTATGTGGGGTCCAGGTTGGCTTTGAACTCATGGTGATCCTCCTACCTCTGCCTCCTGAGTGCTGAGATTAAAAGCATGCACTATAATGCCTGGCTTATTATTATTATTGTAATATATATATATATTGTGCTGAGGACCGAACCCAGGGCCTTGTGCTTGTTAGGCAAGTGCTCATCTACTGAGCTAAATCTCCAACCCCTGGCTTACTATGTTTTAAAACATTTATTTATTTATTTACTTATTTATTTGAGAGAGAGAATGAAAGAAACAGATAGAGAATGGGTGCGCCAGGTTCTCTAGCCTTGCAAATGAACTCGATTCATGTGCCACCTTGTACATTTGGCTGGCTTACGTGGGTCCTGGGCAATGAAACCTGGGTTCTTTGGCTTTGAAGGCAAGTGCCTTAACCACTAAGCCATATCTCTATCCCTAGTGCTTTTTTTTGTTGTTGTTTTGTTTTTGTTTTCTAAGGTAGGGTCTCACTCTAGCTCAGGCTGACCTGGAATTAACTCTGTAGTCTCAGGGTGGCCTCACACTCACAATGATCCTCCTACCTCTACCTCCTGAGTGCTGGGATTATAGGCTTGTGCAACCAGGCCTGGCTAGTGCTATTATTTTTATGTTTAGTATTTCACCTGAAGAATCTGTGCAGTGGGCAAAGTGTTATTTTGGGGCTGTCATGGTTAAGTGTGATGGGTGGAATGATCCTCTCATCCTGCTCTTCATGGATGGACTGCTGATTTTTAAGCAGGTTTAATTTTTTGCTGTCTTTGTAAAACTTGTGTTGGGCTGTATATGAATAAGCAATAATACCCTTAAAGGTTAACTAGTGGAATATAGTAGGAAGTAAGTACTTTTTCATGTCTTTAAGTGAATATTTGAGCCTTTAGGAGCTCAATTCACAGTGACTTTGTTGCTGAGCTGAGCATTTCTTCAGTGCCACCTCTTTGTCTGGAACTGTTTTGGGGAATGTACTTGGCTACTTTTTGTGTGTTGCCAACTTTTTGTCACCTGGCAGGATGATAGGTAGGCTTTTCAGCAAAAGGTCACAATACATGTGATGTGATGGCCAGTTAAAAGGCCAGCTGTGTAGATGCCCATACCTTGTTTCTATCTTCTTGCTGGGTATACTATGCGTACCTGGTGCACACCTATGGGGAACAAAGCAATTCCGGACTGATTCTCCTGGCTGTGAACTCCACAGCCACCACATGCGGTGTGTAGTCTCCTGAGAGCTCAGAAATAGGAGAACCCCTCTGTTTTCTGCTCATAATCTGGATCTTGTGCCCGGGTACAGGTTTCCATCGTGTGGGAAGAACGGAGTAACCAGTCTCACGCAGAAAAAGGTCTTGAGAACTCCTTGTGGCGCACCCAGTGTAACAGTGACGGTAGGTGACATGTGCTCAAAACAGTGCTGATCATTTGTGATCCCCAGAAATGCTTCTGCATACTTTTGCTAGGAGCTGCCTGCACCATGGTGGCTCTGCATGGTACTGTTACGCATGTCTTGCTGATCTGTTAACTAGAATTTCGCTTGTGATAAGGCTGCCAGGTATGAGGAGGTTGTCTTAACATTACCCTTCTAAGAAAATCCCCAAAATCTTTGTTTTAAAATGATTGTATTTATTTGCAAAGAGAAGAGAGAGAGAGAGAGAGAGAGAGAGAGAGAGAGAGAATGGGTGCACCAGGGCCTAGTGTCACTTGTAAATGAACTCCAGACATGTGTGTCACTTTGTGCTTCTGGCTTTACGTGGGTACTGGAGAATCTATCCCAGGCCGTTAGGTTTTGTAGGCAAGTGCCTATAACTGCTGAGCCCATCTTTTTTGTTTGTTTGTTTGTTTGTTTGTTTTATTTTGTTTTCTGAGGTAGGGTCTCGCTTTAGCTCAGGCTGACCTGAATTCACTATATAGTCTCTGGGTGGCCTCAAACTCACAAGTGCTGGGATTAAAGGTGTGTGCCACCATATCTGGCCCCAAAAAATACTTTTTTAAGAGTGACAGGCAGACAGAGAGAGATGGGTGCACCAGGGCCTCTAGCCCCTGCAGACAAACCTTGTGCATCTGGCTTATGTGGGTACTGGGGAATTGAGCCTCAAACTGGGGTCCTTAGGCTTCACAGGCAAGTGCTTAACCGCTAAGCCATCTCTCCAGCCCAAAATACTTTTTTTTTGGTTTTTCGTGGTAGGGTCTCACTCTAGTCCAGGCTGACCTGGAATTCACTATGTAGTCTCAGGGTAGCCTTGAACTCATGGCTATCCTCGTACCTCTGCCTCCCAAGTGCTGGGATTAAAGGCATGTGCCACCACGCCTGGCCAAAATACTTTTTTTTAAAAAATATTTTTTATTTTTTTCATTTATTTGAGAGAGAGACAAGGTGGCAGATAGGAAGAATGGACATGCCAGGGCCTCCAGCTGTTGCAAATGAACTCCAGACGTATGTGTCTCCTTTTGTACCTGGGTTACATAAGTTCTGGGGAATTGAACCTGGGTCCTTTGGCTTTGCAGGCAAGTGCCTTAACCACTAAGCCATTTCTCTAGCTAAGCTGGGCTTGATGACATATACCTTTAATCCTAGTGAATTCCAGGTCATCCTGGGCTAAAGCGAGACCCTACCTCAAAAAACTAAAAGACCCGGGCACGGTGGCGCATGCCTTTAATCCCAGCACTCGGGAGGCAGAGGTAGGAGGATTGCGTGAGTTCAAGGCCACCCTGAGACTACAGAGTGAATTCCAGGTCAGCCTGGGCTAGAGCAAGACCCTACCTTGAAAAACAAACAAAAAAACCCAACCAAACAAAAAACCCAAAAGAATTTTTTCCAATTACATTTATGAGAGACATACCTAGATAGAGACACAATGAGAATGGGTATGCCAGCCTCTTGCTGTTACAAAAACCCTCCAGATTCATGTGCCACTTTCTGCATTTGGCTTTTATGTGGATGTTGGGGAATTAAACCTAGGCTGCAGGTTTTACCAGTAAAACTGCAGTCACTTCTGAAGCCCAATCTCAAAAAAAATTTTTTTTTTTTTTTTTCGTTGTAGGATTTTACTCTAGCCCAGGCTGACCTAGAATTCACTATATAGTCTCAGGGTGGCCTCGAATTCACGGCAATCCTACCTCTGCCTCCTGAGTGCTGGGATTAAAGGCATGCGCCACCACACCTGGTCTTCAAAAAAAAATTTTTTTTTAATTTTTATTTTTTTAGTTTTTTTGAGGTAGGGTTTCATTCTGTCCCAGACTAACCTGGAACTATGTAGTCCCAGGCTGGCTTCAAACTCACAGCATTTCTCCTACCTCTGCCATTCAAGTGCTGGTATTAAAGGTGTGTACCACCATGCCTGGCTCAAAAATCTTTAGATATTTAAAGAGGAAAAAGAAAAAATTGAAAAACACAAGAATGAGCGGGGAAGGGATAGGAGCTGGTGATAGGCAAGATGTTTGAGGCTGCCCTACTCATGGTTTCTTTTAGATTCTGAACAACCTTCTCATCCTTGGTGTTCCCACCAGCTTTCTATTTCCACAGCCTTTACCCACGTGCAATCAGATTTGTTTCCCACTCTAACCATTTTGTGTGTTTCCCATGCTAATCTGCATGTCTGTGTAGAAACATCCCCTTGCTTTCCAGCTGAGCTACACTTAAGTCCAAGGAGTATCTATGCATTCCAGTTGGCCTGGGTGGAGATGCAGCTCTGAGGACCATGTGGCCTGTCTTTGGGCTCTCATAAGAGAGAGACCTGCTCTTGGTTGTACCTGTTGTGTCTTCCTGGTGGCCTTCAGCTGGGATCTCTGCTGCAGCCTGCTGAATGATGCTCCTGCCTTGCACCCTGCCTGCATGCCAGTAGTTGGTAGCTGCTCTGCTCACTTGATGGCTAGGCTTTCATTTGGCCCCAGAGGCTTGGAACTCTGTTTTTATGCCCAGTTTACTCATCCACAGATCAACCTTTTTTGTGTTGCCCTCCCTTGCCTGCCAGAAGTGAACCATGAAGGACCGCTCTTCAACTCCCCCCTTACATGTTCACGTGGATGAAAACACCCCTGTCCATGTTCACATAAAAAAACTCCCGAAACCATCAGCGACCAACAGCCAGGTAGGAGCATAGAGGCAGTGGGGCGAGGTACCAGCTGTGGATCAGGGCAATCCTGCCCGGCCCAGCCTCCTCATGCTTCTGACTCCAAAGATTTGGGAGATACGCACACTTTTCCGGAGGTCACTTGCCTGGTTAGAAGGTAGGAATCTGTTATCCAGAAGTGGCAGCAGTAAGCAGTGTCTTAAAAGTGGCACCCCAGCAGAGTTGGAGGTGGATGCCACCAGAGTGGTACTGTAGCCAGCTGGCATAAAAATAATCCTGGGTTTGTCCCTTTCCACAGAAATCTCATAAGCGCGGAATGAAAGGGGACACCGTGAATGTGCGACGGAGTGTCCGAGTGAAAACCAAGGTACCTTGGATGCCCCCTGGAAAATCATCTTCCCAGCATGTGGGATGCAAGTGGGAGGTAGGCTCATTCTTGTTCAAGCTTTTCTTCTCGGACTGGTCAGTCAGCTTCTAGCCGGCCTCAGAGTTGGTATGATTCAGGGTTTGGCTGCAGCTGTGAAATCCTAATAGGCCTCAATTACTGAGCACCTTGCTAAACCCTGAAAGTTCCATGGTTCTTTTCAGGTCCCTACGAGACTGATTTCTGGTAGGTCCTAATGTTCTACCAGAGATTGAAACTGATTGTGGATTTTTTTTGTTTGTTTGTTTTGTTTTTCCGAGGTAGGGTCTCACTCTAGTTCAGGCTGAAATGGAATTCACTAATGTAGTCTCAGGGTGGCCTTGAACTCAGGGCAATCCTCCTACCTTGGCCTCCTGAGTGCTAGGATTAAAGGCATGTGCCACCAGGGCCAGCTTAATTGTGGAATCTTATAGAGGAAGCAACAGAGCCAGAGTTAGAGCTCTCTGTGTCTCATTCTAGAGGATGAACTCAGCTCTTCCTTGTGGATGAGAAGTTGGCTATGCCTTCAATAAATCTGTCACCCTACCTGAAGCATAGTTACAGCTAAATTTAGTGCTGGAGAGATGGCTCAGCAGTTAAAGGCACTTGTTTGCAAAGCCTGCTGGTCTGGATTCAATTACCCAGACACACTCCTATAAAGCTCCATACAAAATGTAGTGCAAGTGGGCAGGGTGGCACATACCTTTAATCCCAGAACTAGAGAGGCAGATGTAGGAGGATTGATGTGAATTCAAGGCCATCCTGAGACTGCATAGTGAATTCTAGGTCAGCCTGAGCTAGAGTGAGACCCTACCTCAAAATACCAACCAACCAAACAACAACAAAAAAGTAGTGAGAGGGCTAGAGAGATGGCTTAACGGTTAGGGCACTTGCTTACAGTCTAAGAACCCATGTTTAATTCTTCAGGTCCCATGTAAGCCAGATATGCAAGGTCACACATGCGCACAAGATGGCGCAGGTATAATGGAGTTTGATTGCAGTGGCTGGAAGCCCTGGCAAGCCAATTCTCTCTCTCTGTCTCATTAAAAAAAAGTAGACCGAGGGGCTGGGAGGAGAGCTTAGCTGTTAAGGCACTTGCATGCAAAGCATAATGACCCAGGTTTGACTCCTCAGGACCCATGTAAGCCAGATGCATGGAGTTCATTTGCATTGACTGGAGGCCTTGATGTGCACTTTCTATGTATCTGCCTCTTTCTCTCTCTCAAATAAGTAAATAAATAAAAATGTTTAAAAAAAAAAGCCGGGCATGGTGGCACATGCCTTTAATCCCAGCACTTGGGAGGCAGAGGTAGGAGGATCACCATGTGTTCGAGGCCACCCTGAGACTACATAGTGAATTCCAGGTCAGCCTGAGCTAGAGTGAGACCCTATCTTGGAAAAAAAAAAAAAAAGAGCTGAGTGTGGTGGTTTACGGCTTTAATCCCCCAGCACTGGGGAGACAGAGGTAGGTGGATTCTATGAGTTCAGCCTAAGACTACATAGTGAATTCCAGGTCAGCCTGAGCTAGAGTGAGACTCTATCTTGGGGAAAAAAAAAAAAAAAAAAAAAAAAAAAGAGCTGAGTGTGGTGGTTTACGGCTTTAATCCCCCAGCACTGGGGAGACAGAGGTAGGTGAATTCTGTGAGTTCAACCTAAGACTACATAGTGAATTCCAGGTCAGCCTGGGCTAGAGCAAGACCCTACCTCAAACAACCAAAAAAAAAAAAAAAAAAAACAACGAAAATTGAAAGACAGCCAAGCATGGTGGTTTATGCCTATAATCCCAGCATTAAAATAGGAGGATTGCTGTAAATTCAAGGCCAACCTGGGCTACAGAGTGAGTTCCAGGACAGGCTGAGCTAAAGTGAGACTCTGCCTCTCAAGAAAAGGAAAAAAAAGAACAAGGTTGGGTCTATAGGTTATTGGTAGAGTGTTGCCTAGGATGCACAAAAACCTAAATTTAATCTCTAGTACTGCTAAGAAAGAAAAAAGTGAGCAAGCTGGTGTGGTGGCGCACACCTTTAATCCCAGCACTTGGGAGGCAGAGGTAGAAGGATCACTGTGAGTTTGGGGCCACCCTGAGACTGCATGGTGAATTCTAGGTCAGCCTGGGCTAAAGTGAGACCCTACCTCGAAAAACTAAAACAAACAAAAAGTAAGCAATGTCTAGAGAGAGGTTGTGAAAATTAACTTCCTACTGACATGGGTTGTCAGCGTGATGAAAGTGCTCCCTTTCCCTCCTTGGTATTGTGTGGGAGCTGAATCTACAGATACTTAATGCTCCCCTTGTTCTGCTGCTACACTGCCCATGCCCAGGAAGCAACTTGTCCAAGATGTCCTGGCAGCTCCAATAGTAGCTATTTTTCCTGCTTTGTCTTCTGTCTTCCACTTTCCACTTACCAGTGATACCTGTGTTTGCAGGAAGCCCTAACCTGACCCAATATATATTTTTAATTAAATTACTATATTTATTGAGGGAAGTACAGAGCCAAGGAAAGGCACCCATGTGGCTAGAGATACCACATGGAAGGCCTGGAAAAACCACAGAAAGAGAAGAGAGAAAAGAAAGTTACCCCCCTGTGGGGGGAGCTGAAGCAGATAAAAGAACCCATGTAGAGAGTAAGGGCTAGGGGCCCTCCCGGCTGGGGGAAAACTCACCCACAGCTGGAAGTTCCCAGGTGACCAGAGACCTGACCCAGTATTTAAAGGATTTCTTTTTTCTTTTTTTTGGGAGGAGGGGTTCGAGGTAGGGTCTCTCTAGCTCAGGCTGACCTGGAATTCACTATATAGTTTCAGGGTGACTCGAACTCTTGGCAAAAATCCTACATCTCCCAAGTGCTGAGATTAAAGATGTCTGTTACCACACCCAGCTTGATCCAGTATTTAAACTTTTTTTTTTTTTAATTTATTTGAGAGAGAAAACAAGAGAGAATGGGCACATCAGGGCCTTCTGCCACTGTAAACTGACTCTAGATGGACATGCCACTTTGTGCATCTGGCTTTACATGGGTACTGGGGAATTGAACCCAGGCCAGCAAGCTTTACAGGCAAGTGCCTTTAATGACTGAGCCATTTTGAGAAAGGTCCCTCCCAAAAGGTAGTTTGGGATTGAGCTTGAAATGGAGACCAGAAACTGCTATGTACATGTGGCATTCTTGTTTGATTTATTGCTAGTGTTGATGGTCGTGGTAGTGATGGTAATTCTGGGGGTGGACCAGAGTCTTATTCATGCTAAACATGTATTCTATAACTAAGCTACTCTCCCAGCTGGTTTGGTTTTTCTCTCTAATCTTTTCTCCTATACAGTTGTCTTTAAGAGAAAGAACTTTTAGGGCTCTTAAAAATTTATATATTTAAAATATATAAATATTTTTAGAGCTTTTTTCTTGTGATTTTTCAAGTTAGGGTCTCACTCTAGCTCAGGCTGACCTGGAATTCACCATGTAGTTTCAGAGTGGCCCAGACATATGGTGATCCTCCTACTTCTGGCTCCTGAGTGCTGGGATTAAAGGCGTTTGCCACTACTTCCAGCTTAAAGCTTTTTAAAAATTTTTAAAAAATATTTTACTTATTTGGGGAGAGGGAGAGAAAAAGAGGCAGAGAGAGAGAGAGAAAAAAAAAAACGGGCACTCCAGGGCCTCTAACATCTGCAACAAACTCCAGATGCATGTGGATACTGGGGAATTGAACCTGGGTCCTTAGGCTTTGCAGCCATGCACCTTAACCACTAAGCCATTTCTCCAGCCCCTAAAATATATTTTAAAATATTTTTATTTATTTGAGAGAGGGAGGGAGAGAAAGAGAATGGGCACACAAGGGCTTCCAGCTGCTGCAAATGAACCCCAGATGCTTGTGCCACTTTGTACATCTGGCTTTATGTGTGGACTGGGGAATCAAACCTGGGCTGTCAGACTTTGAAAGCATGTGCCTCTAACCACTGTGACATCTTTCTAGCCTTCCAAATATACATATATATATATATATAATTTTTTTTTTCCTCCCGTGGTAGGGTCTCGCTATAGCTCAGGCTGACCTGGAATTCACTATGTAGTCTCAAGGTGGCCTTGAACTCACAGAAATCCTCCTACCTCTGCCTCCCCAGTGCTGGGATTAAAAGTGTGTGCCACCGGGCCCAAATATTTTTATTTATTTATTTGAAAGGAGAGAGAAAGGGTACACCAAGGCCTCTTGCTATTGCAAACAAACACCAGATGCATGTGCCCCTGTGTGTATCTGGCTTTACCTGGGTACTGAAACCCAGGATGGCATCCTTTGCATACAAGTTCCCAGCACAGTAATACTATTTATTTTATTTTTAAATTTTTATTTTATTTATTTATTTATTTTGGTTTTTTGAGGTAGGGTCTCGCTCTAGCCCAGGCTGACTAGGAATTCACTATGTAGTCTCAGGCTGGCTTTGAACTCAAAGCCATCCTCCTACCTCTGCCTCCTGAGTGCTGGGATTAAAGGCATGTGCCACCACACCCAGCTCTATTTATTTTAATTTTAATTTATTTATTTAAGAGAGAAAGAGCCGGGCGTGGGGGCACACGCCTTTAATCCCAGTACTTGGGAGGCAGAGGTAGGAGGATGGCCATGAGTTCAAGGACACCCTGAGACTACAGAGTGAATTCCAGGTCAGTCTGGGCTAGAGCGAGACCCTACTTCGAAAAACCAAAAAAAAAGAAAAGAGAGAGAGTAAAAGGCAGAGAGAGATAGAGAATGGGTGTGCCAGGACCTCTAGCCAGTGCAAATGAACTCCAGACGCATGTGCCACCTTGTGCATCTGGCTTACATGGGTCCTGGGGAATTGAACCTGGGTCCTTTGGCTTTGTAGGCAAGCACCTTAACCACTAAGCCATCTCTCCAGCCCAGTAATGCAATCCTCCTACTTCTACCACCCAAATAGTGGGATTGAAGGCATGTGCCACCATGTCCAGCTAAAAATTTTTTTAAGATTTATTTTTATTTATTTACTTATTAGAGGCAGAGAGGGAGAGAGAGAGAAAGAGTGAGAATGGGTGTGCCAGGGCCTTTAGCCATTGCAAATGAACTCCAGGCGCATGCGCCACCATGTGCATCTGGCTTACGTGGAATGTGGAGAATCAAACCTGGGTCCTTAGGCTTCACAGGCATGTTCTTTAACCGCTAAGCCATGGCTCCATCCAGCTAAAATATTTTTAAAATACTTCTATTGTATTTATTTGTGAGAGAATGAGTCTATTGGGATGCACTGGCCTCTTGCAGCTGCCAACAAGCTCCAGATACATGTATCACTTTGTGCATCTGGCTTTACGTGGGTACTAGGAAATCAAACCCTGGCTGGTAGGCTTTGCACGCATTTTTAACTGCTGAGCCATCTCCCCAGTTCATAATGTGTGTGTGTGTATATTTTTTTCTTTTGGCTGGGGGTGCTGAGGCAGGTTCTCACTCTAGTCTAGTCCAGGCTGACCTGGAACACACTGTATTTTCAGGCTGTCCTCAAGCTCCTGGCAATCCTCCTGCCTCAGCCTCCCAACTGCTGGGATTCAAGGCATCCACCACCATACCCAGCATGTAAAATTTTGAAAAATATTTTCCAGATGTCATAGATTTGTGTTTTGTTTTAAGTCAGGGTCTCTGGTAGCCCAGGCTGACCTTAAATTCAGTTTAGCCAAGGATGACTTTGAACTCTAAGTGCTGAGTCATTACCATATCTGGATTTTTTAAATAAATTGTTTTAATTTAATTTATTTATTAGCAAGAATAGAGAGAGATAGAGGAGAGACAGGTAGAGTGGGCTCATCAGGGCCTCCAGCCACTACAAACGAATTCCAGATGCATAAGCCACTTTGTGCATCTGGCTTTTTGGGTACTGGGGAATTAAACCCAGGTCATTAGGCTTTGCAAACAAGCGTCTCAACTGCTGAGCCATCTCTCCAGGCTCCCCCCCCCTTTTTTTTAAGATAGAGTGTCCCTCTATGTTGCCCAGTTTGGTCTTTCTTTAACTCCTGGGGTCAATGATCCTCCCAGAGGTCCTAGCCTTCCAAGTAGCTAGAACTACAATATCCATACATTCCAAAACCTGGCTTTCTTTACTTTAAGCTTAACATTCTAACTTCAGGATTTCTTTCAAAGTTAGAAATTCTTCGAAAGCATCATTTAGGGCTGGAGAGATGGCTTGGTGGTTAAGGCACTTGCCTGCAAAGCCTAAGGACCCAAGTTCGACCCTCCAGGTCCCATGTAAGCCAGGTGCACATGGTGTCACATGCTTCTGGAGTTTTTTTTGCAGTGACTAGAGGGCCTGGAGTGCTCATTCTCTCTCTCTCTCTCTCTCTCTCTCTCCCTTTCTTCCTTTGAAATAAATAAATAAATAAGTAAATAAATAAATAAATAAATAAATAAATAAATATATTAAAAAAAAGAAATTCTTCAAAAGCATCATCTAGACTTGTGTAGCTAATGTTTCCCTAACATGGTTGTTATTTTAGCTGGGCGTGGTGGCACACAAGAGGGTCTGGAGTGGTGGTTTTCTTGGGTAGGTTCTCTGGGGCTGACCATTGGCTCGGTTAGCTCATCCCTCAGCAGTCAGCCAGTCTTCAGGGAACAAATAGCTGCTGTAGAATTCTAGTCAGAGGCCAAACCTCAGAACCCACATGTCTCTCCTTTTCTACATCAGACTCCACCTCACTGCCTGGAGATCACACCACCGTCCTCAGAAAAACTAGTCTCGGTGATGCGATTAAGTGACCTCTCTACAGAAGACGACGACTCAGGACACTGCAAGATGAGCCATTATGATAAGAAAATTGACAGTCTAATGAATGCTGTTGGTTGTCTAAAGTCTGAGGTGAGGACGTTTGTGGGCTGAGACAGCTAGTACCTTGAGAATGAGCAGGGCAGGGTTATGAGTGGATGTGTCCCTCAGGCTAACTCTCTGCCCCCTCAGCAAGGCTCCCTCTAGGAGGTAGCTGGGGTACCTTGGGTTCCCATCATATTGGAAGAGCCCTCTCTACACAGCACTTTGTTATCATATCCGAAGCTCTCTGTGGGTGGTGTGGTGTGTGACTCATAGGAGTTTATGAAGCTGGTGATGGTAGTGTCCTTTTCAATTCTTGAGTTTAAGTTTTTTTTTAATATTATTTATTTATTTGCAAGCAAAGAGAGAGAGAGAGAGAACGAGCACATCAGGATCTCTTGCAACTGCAAATGAGCTCCAGATACATGCATCACTTTGTGCATCTGGCATTACATGGATACGGGGGAATTGAACCCAGGCTATCTGGCTTTGCAAACAAGTGCCTTTAACTGCTGAGCCATCTCTCCAGCCCTGCAACTTCTTGCTATGTAGATGAGACTGGCTGGCCAACTTAAAGCAATTCTTCTGCTTCAGCCTCCTGAATGCTAGGATTATTAGATATTGCTTAACATTCATATTATTGAGATAAAGTGACCATAAAAAACTGGAACCCTGCCGGGTGTGGTGGCTCACGCCTTTAATTCCAGCACTTGGGAGGCCAGGATAGGAGGATTGCAGAGAGTTCGAGGCCACCCTGAGACTACATAGTGAATTCTAGGTCAGCCTGAGCTAGAATGAGACCCTACTTCAAAAAATCGAAAAACAAAAACAAGGGGCTGGAGAGATGACTTAAGCAGTTAAGGCGTTTGCCTGCAAAACCAAAGGATCCCAGTTCAATTTTCCAGGACCCACATAAGGGGCACATGCATCTGAAGTTCATTTGCAGTGGCTGGAGGCCCTGGCATGCCCATTCTTCCCCACTCCCCCTCCCTCCGTCCTCTTTCTCTCAAATAAATAAATTTAAAAAAACAACAAAAAATCTGGAACCCTCCCGTCTTATACAGAAGTTAAGCAAAAGCAAAGCCCCCCCAAAGACCAAAGTTACTTGGCCTCATTTGTGGAGCTGTTCCTTGGGAGAAGGGAGAGAGTAATGGAACTGGAAACAGAACCACTCCAAAGTCCTCAACCAGGAAATTGATGGGGGCTAGCATTAAAAGCCAGGTCCTCGGGCTAGAGAGATGGCTTAGCAGTTAAGGCGCCTGCCTGTGAAGCCCAAGAACACGTGTTCAAATCTCCAGGTCCCATGTTTAGCCAGACGAAAAGTTATGCAAGTGTGCAATGTCGCACATGCGCACAATGGGGTGCAGGCGCCTAGAGCTCTTCACAACGCCTGAAAAGACCCTGATGCGCCCATTCTCTCTCTGCCTCTTCCTCTCTCTCGCTGTCTCTCTGTCTCTGTCAAATAATAATAAAAAAAAAAAGCCAGGTCCTAATTGCTAAGGGACCTTGGGTCTTCAATCCTACACTCTATACTTGAGGACTTGTGAACTCTTTTGGAGGACTGAGAGCAGACAGACAGACCCTCCAGCCCCAGACCCGTTTGCAGAAGCTTTAAAAAATTATTTATTTATTTATTTATTTACTTACTTATTCATTTTAGAGAAAGAAGCAGAGAAAACGGCGCTCATGGCCCTAAGCCATTGCAGTCGAACTCCAGATGCATGTGCCACTTTGTGCATGTGGCATAATATGGGTTCTGGGAAATCAAACTCAAGTGCCTAGGGTTTTTAGGCAAGTGTTTTCACTGCTGAGCCATCTCTGCAGCCCAGCTTTTTTTTTTTTTTTTTAATTAGAAAAAAAAATGTATTTGCGACTTGGGCGTGGTGGCATATGCCTTTAATTCCAGCATTCAGGAGGCAGAGGAAGGAGGATTGCTGAGAGTTCAAGGCCACCCTGAGACTACATAGTGACTTCCAGGTCAGCCTGAGCTAGAGTGAGACCCTACCTCGAAAAAAAAATTATTTGCAAGGAGAGAGAAAGAGAAAGTATGGTTGCAACACGTCCTCTTGCCACTGCAAACGAACTCCAGATGCATGCCCCAGTTTGTGCAACTAGCTTTACTACATGAGTACTAGGGAATCAGACATGGGCCATTTGCAAGCAAATGCCTTTAACCACTGAACCACCTCTCCAGCCCTGCAGAGGCTTTTTTATTTTTTGGTTTTTCATGGTAGGGTCTCATGCTAGCCCAGGCTGACCTAGAATTCACTATGTAGTCTCAGGGTGGCCTCAAACTCACGGTGATCCTCCTATCTCTTCCTCCTGAGTGTTGGGATTAAAGGTGTGCACCACCTCGCCGCGCTAGAGGCATTTTGATAACAATTTTCCTCCTGTGGCATGCTAGCTGAAGCAGTGTTACTACCAGGCTCTACTGTCAGCCAGCAGGTCACAGGCTCTGTGGTCTGGAGGCATGGGTTAGTGGTTAAGGTGCTTGCCTGAAAAGTCAAAGGACCCAGGTTTGATTCCCCAGGACCCACATAAGCCAATGTACAAGATAGCGCTTGTGTCTGGAGTTTGTTTGCAGTGGCTGGAGGTCCTAGTGTATCTATTCTCTCTCTCTCTCAAATAAATAAATAAAAATAGGGACTGAAGAGATGGCTTAGCGGTTAAGGCCTTTTGCCTGCAAAGCCAAAGGATCCCAGTTCGACTCTCCAGGACCCACATGAGCCAGGTCACAAGGGGGCACATGTATCTGGAGTTCATTTGCAGTGGCTAGAGGCCCTGGCGTTCCCTTTCTTTCTCTCTCTCTCTTTCCCTACCTCTCTCCCTCTTTCTCTCAAATAAATAAATAAATAAATAAATAAAATTAAAATAAACAATTTAAAAAATAAATAAAATATTTAAGAAAGTAGTCTATGCCTGGGGGAGGGGCAGTGTTTATGAGTATTCACTGAGACTGTGCCTGTCAGGCTCTGGGCACAGGGCTTGGGTATGGTGATGTGGTGTCAGATGAGAGCCCTCCCATCAGTGACCCTGCCCACATGCCCTTGGGCAGGTCAAGATGCAAAAAGGCGAGCGCCAGATGGCCAAAAGGTTTCTGGAGGAGCGCAAGGAGGAGCTGGAGGAGGTGGCCCACGAGCTGGCCGAGACCGAGCATGAAAACACAGTGCTGAGGCACAACATCGAGCGTATCAAGGAGGAGAAGGACTTCACCATGTAAGGCGCCCTGGCCCAGCCTGTCCACATCATTTTCTTTCTTCCTTCCAGGCCCACAGTCCCGAGGTGAAAGGAAAGCAGTGGAGGGAGGAAATTACCAGGACACTAAGCCTGTGGGGGTGGGAACGTGTTCAGCATAGTCACACAGCTGTCTGTGAGGTGAAAGTAGGTCCTCCCCCCCTAATAAGGGGTAGTAGGGGTGTGATCAGGGAACTTTTCCTCCAAATAGTGGCATTGAAGGGGACAGGATGGTGATGGCTAAGTATGTGAGTCAGGAAGAAAGTGATATTCTGGAAACATCTATGGGAAGGCCACAGGGTGGGTAGCCTTTGCCCCTGAGCAATGGAAAGTAGGCCAGAACTGGCAGCAGAGGGCATATTTTATATATATATATATATATATATATATATATATATATATATATATATTTTTTTTTTTTTTTTTCATTTGTAGAGGTGGAACCCATAGCCCACTCACAGACTTTTTAGGAATACTTTGAGGAAGGAAACTGGCAGCTGAGGAAAGATTTTATTTTTTTTAATTTTTTTACTTTTTTGGATTTTCAAGGTAGGGTCTCACTTTAGCCCAGGCCGACCTAGAATTCACTATGTAGTCTCAGGGTGGCCTTGAACTCACGGCGATCCTCCTACCCCTGCCTCCTAAGTCCTGGGAATAAAGGCATGCGCCACCATGCCCAGCTAAGGAAAGGTTTTTATTTTTATTTTTTATTTATTAAAATTTTTTAAAAATTATTTTATTTATTTTTGGAGAGAGACAGAGAGGGAGAGGGAGACAGAGATGGGTGTGCCAGCAGTCTCTCAGCTGCTGTGAACGAAATCCAGATGTGTGCGCCCCCTTGTGGTCAAGTGCGGCATTGTGTCCTTGCATCACTGCATCTTGCTAAACGTGGGACCTGGAGATTGGAACCGGGTTCTTAGGCTTAGCAGGTAGGCGCCTTAACCACTAAGCCATGTCTCCAGCCCAGGAAAGGTTTTAAAGGCAAAGCAATAGCTGGGCATGGTGGCACGTGTCTGTAATCCCAGCATCCAGGAAGTCCAAGCCAGGAGGATTAAGAGTTCAAGGCCTGTCAGAGCTACATGAAACGCCATCTCAAACAACCAGAAAAACCCAAATAAACAAAAAACAATGACATTGATGAGGCTTGGCACCATTCTAGGGAGGAGATGGAAGAGTTTAAGTAAGATCTGGCTGGGCATGGTGACCCATGCCTTTAATCCCAGTACTACGGAGGCAGAGGTAGGAGAATCACCATGGGTTCGAGGCCACCCTGAGACTACATAGTTAATTCCAGGTCAGCCTGGGACAAAGTGAGATCCTACCTTGAAAAACAAAACAAAACAAAAAAACCAAAAAAACCCCACATCTGAACAAGGCTGTTACCCTGGCTGGGGCATGGAGAGATGACTTAGCAGGTAAGGTGCTTTCCTGCACAGCCTAAGGACCCAGGTTCAATTCCCCAGTCCCACATATGCCAGATGCACAAGGTGGTGCATACATCTGGAGTTTGCAGTTGCTGGAGACTCTGGCATGTCCATATATTCTATATACACACACTCTTTCTCTGTTTGCAAATAAATCAGACCTAAACAAAATTTTAAGTGTTAGGGCTGGAGAGATGGCTTAGCAGTTAAGGCGCTTGCCTGCAAAGCCTAAGAATGCATGTTCGAATCTCCTGTAGCCAGACATAAAGTGATGCAAGCGTGCAATGTCTCACATGTGCAAAAGAGGGTGAACGTGTCTGGAGTTCATTTACAGTGGCTGAAAAGGCCCTGGCATGCCCATTCTCTCTCTCTTTCAAAAATAAAACAAAAAAATTTAAAAAGAAGAAGAAGAAGCTGGCTGGGTGTGATAACACACGCTTTAACCCCAGCACTTGGGAAGCTGAGATAGGAGAATCACTTTGAGTTTGAGGCCAGCATGAGACTACATAGTGAATTCCAGGTCAGCCTGGGCTAGAGCAAGACCCTACCTTGAAAAACCAAACAAAAAAGAAGAAAAAAATGGTTCAGCAAGTGTGAGATCCTGAGTTCAGATCCCCTACATCCATGTAATGTAAATGTTCATGCACACCTATAAGCCCAATATTCAGGAGGAGATGTAGGTAGGCAAATGCCCAGGGCAAGTTGCCTAGCTAGACTAGCTGAATCAGTCATTTCTCCTTTCATTGAGAGATCCTGTATCAATAAATAAAGTGGACAGCAGTAGAGGGAGACACCCTACAATGATCTCTGGTCTCTTCACATATAAACTTACATGTGTGCATATCCCCCCCCCGCCCCAAACACATTCACATGCATGCATACCACACACAACATGCATGCACAAACGACCACAGCAATATGAACGTCATAAAGTGTGTCTTGATGTCTCCTGGGGTGGAAGCTCTTTTCTTATGCCAAAACAGGTCATACGACTTTTGGGCCCTCAACCTTCTAGAAGGCCACTGGCACAGAAAGGGCTGCCCCCATTCCTATTGTTCCCTGGCAGGAAGGGAACCTCTTAGGGCATTGTGAGGTGGGCCTCGGAGCTCCGGGCAGGCAGGGGCCTGCAAGGGCTCACGGAGCCCTGTCTTTGTGGCCCCAGGCTTCAGAAGAAACACCTCCAGCAGGAGAAGGAGTGCCTCATGTCCAAGCTGGTCGAGGCTGAAATGGATGGAGCAGCTGCCGCAAAACAAGTCATGGCTTTGAAGGATACCATCGGGAAACTGAAGACTGTAGGTGGAGCCCTGGGGCGGGTGGGGTAGGTTAGGTGTGGGGCTTTACGTAGTCATCAGGCTGACTTTATGACATCTCCAGGCTGGGGGTGGGCACACTTAACTCTTCAGCCCCCATCCCCATATTCATTTCCTGGGCTGTGACCCTTGAAAGATGACCTCTGGTGGGCAGGGCCTCTGAAGAGACTGCATCATGGGTCACATGGGATCACAGTGAGTCAAGGCATGTGGTTGACTCCTGCAAGTTTCAGCCACTAGGTGTTAACCCTTCCTTCCTGCCTCCCTCACCATAGTCTCCTACATGAGTCCCTCCTGTCTCTTTCTACGCCCCTTTCTTCCCCAGGCCCACCTCTTCTAGGAAGCCTGCCCTTTACTCCTCTTGTCTGAGCTTCCTGGCACCATTAGTTCTTGAATCCCTTAAGAGGCCTGCCTCTTCCCTTTTCCTTCTGCACGGTGTAAGATGGGTTTGTCTTGCAGGAGAAACAAATGACCTGCACGGACATTAACACCCTAACGAGGCAAAAGGAACTTCTCCTGCAGAAGCTGAGCACTTTTGAGGAGACCAACCGCACCCTCCGAGACCTACTAAGGGAACAGCATTGCAGAGAGGTGGGTGTCTGGCCCAGCTTTCAGTCTAGTCCCAGTCCTGGGTTCCAGTGCACCCCTCTGCATCACTTGTCCAGCCTCTGAGCTCTTTTATCCTAGTCTAGAAAGAAGATAGTCAAGGAGAGGTTTAATAGTCATTCACTCAAGGGCTTGGTACTGTTATGGCTGTGGTTGAAGTAAGGCCAGAAAGCTCTTGGAAGGCAGTGGAAGAACAGTACAGATTTGGGGAAGGGTTCAGGCTATTCTAGGGATCCTGGGGAGAGGGGAATGTGCTAGACCTGTTTTTTTTTTTTCCTCCTCTCCCTTTCTGTGTGTGTGTGTGTGTGCGCACGCGCGTACACACACACACACACACACAGGGTTTTGATATAGATTTAAGCATGGACTTTAAGGGAGGGCAACAGAGACATGTAAGAAACAGGAGTCTTTTTTTTTTTTTTAAGATTTTTTTATATTTATTTATTTATCAAGAGACAGAGGGAAAGAGAGAGGGAGAGTGAAAATGGGTGCGCCAGGGCCTTTAGCCACTGCAAACGAACTCTAGATGCATGCGCCCCGTTGTGCATCTGGCTTACGAGGGACCTGGAGAATTTAACTGGGGTCCTTAGGCTTCGCAGGCAAACTCCTTAACCACTAAGCCATCTCTCCAGCCCAGGAGTCTTTTTGAATGGAGGCAGGGTGCCATCTTCTGTAGCTCAGAATGACCTGGAACTCAGTATTAAGGTCAGGCTAGTTTTGTACTTAACAGCTGGCCTTGAACTCATGGTGATCCACCTACCTCTGCCTCCCAAGTGCTGGAATTAAAGGCATTCCCCACCACACTTAGCTCAGGTTTATTTTATGGTAGTTGTTTTGTTTATTTCTTGAGGTAGGGTCTTGTTGTAACCCAGGCTGACCTGGAATTCACTATGTAGTCTCAGGGTGGCCTTGAACTCACAGCGATCCTCCTATCTCTGCCTCCCAAGTGCTGGGATTAAAGGCATGTACCACCATGCCTAGCTTGTGTTTTATGTTAGTTTTTTTTTTTTTTAATCTTTTTAAAAATTTTTATTTATTTTTGGAAAGAGACACAGAGAGAGACAGACAGAGAGAGAGGGAGACAGATAGAGAATGGGCGCGCCAGCAGTCTCTCGGCTGCTGTGAACGAAATCCAGATGTGTGCGCCCCCTTGTGGGCAAATGCAGCATTGCGCCCTTGTGTCACTTTGCATCTGGCTAAATGTGGGACCTGGAGATTGGAACCGGGTTCTTAGGCTTAGCAGGCAGGCACCTTAACCACTAAGCCATCTCTCCAGCCCTTTATGTTAGTTTTTGAACTCACTACATAGCCCAGGCTGACCTAGAACTGGCAGTCCTCCTACTTGTATCTCCTTGAAGATTATAGGCATAAAAACCACCTGGCTCCAACATAGTGTTATGAAATAAGTATAGATTATAGAGTAGCACAATCAAACTAATTGACATGTGGTACTCATATACTTAGCATTCATTTGTGGTGAGAGCACTTAAAATCTACTGTTAGTACTTTTCCAGGATATAATATGTTGTTATGAACTTTAGTCACCATCTTGTACCATAGGTTTCTTGAACTTTTTTTTTTTTTTTTTTTTTTTTTTTTTTTTTTGAGGTAGGATCTCACTCTAGCCCAGGCTGACCTGGAATTCACTATGTAGTTTCAGGTAGCCTCAGATTCATGGTGGTCCTCCTATCTCTGCCTCCCAAGTGCTGGGATTAAAGGCATGTGCCACCACACCTGGCCCTTATTCTATTTTAACTAAAATCGGTATCCTTTGGCCTACATCTCAGCAGTTGTTCACCTCTTCTCACAAGCCTCTGGTCATCACCTTTTTGCTCTCTGCTTCCGTGAGTTTGACTTTTATTGTATTGGAAGCATGATTTCACTCTAGCCCAGACTGGCCTTGAATGCACCTCAGTCACCCTATCTCGCCCTCCCAAGTGCTGGGATTAAAGGCATGCACCACCACACTGGGCTCAGTTTGACTATTTTAGATTCCATATAAAAGTGAAGTTATGGGCTGGAGAGATGGCTTAGGGGTTAAGGCGCCTGCCTCCTAAGCCCAAGAACGCCAGTTCCAATCTCCAGCGGTTCCAATCTCCAGGTTCCATGTTTAGCCAGATGCAGTGATGCAAGGGCGCAATGCCGCACTTGACCACAAGGGGGGCGCATGCATCTGGATTTCGTTCACAGCAGCTGAGAGACTGCTGGCCTGCCCATCTCTATCTGTCTTCCTCCCTCTCTCTGTCTCTCTCTCAAAAAAAAAAAAAAAAAAAAAGTGAGGTTACGTAGCCAGGCATGATGGCGCACGCCTTTAGTCCAGCACTCAGGAGGCAGAGGTAGGAGGATCACTGTGAGTTTGAGGCCACCCTGAGACTACATAGTGAATTCCAGGTCAGCCTGGTCTAGAGTGAAAACCTACCTTGGGGGGACAAAAGTAACAAAGCTTCCTAATAAAACTAATGGAGATGGGTGTGTTGATGCACAACTTTAGTCCCAGCACTCTGGAGGGAGAGGTGAGTTCAAGGCCACCCTGAGACTACATAGTGAATTCCAGGTCAGCCTGGGCTAGAGCAGGACCCTACCTCAAAAAAACAAACAGAAAAAAAGCGAGGTTATGTGTCACTTGTGTCTCTGTGTCTGGCTTGCTTCACTTAATAATACAGTGTTCTAAGCCGGGCGTGGTGGCGCACGCCTTTAATCCCAGCACTCGGGAGGCAGAGGTAGGAGGATCGCCGAGAGTTCGAGGCCACCCTGAGACTACATAGTTAATTCCAGGTCAGCCTGGGCCAGAGTGAGACCCTACCTCGAAAAACCAAAAAAAAAATAATAATAAAAAAATAAAATAATAATAATAATAATAATAATAATAATACAGTGTTCTCCAGTCTCATCTGTCTCATCACATGGCAAGATTGCCTTTCGTTCTTTTTGTTTTTTTTTTTGAAAGGCTGTTTAGTATTCCATTGTATGCATACTCTTTCATCTGTTGCTGGATTTAAGTTATCTCCATTCCTTGGCAATTGGGAGGAGTCCTAGATCAGCAAGCATTTATGTTTTTCAGTGTTATTGGGTATTAAAACAGGGCTACAAGCATCGTAAAGCGTGCTCTACTACAGAGCTACATCTTCAGGCAGGCAAGCACTTCTGAACAGACTGATAGTGTCAACAGTTATTTCCTTGTTCAGCTCAAAGAATGTCAAGGGTCTCAAAATGCCATAAAATGATAACATTTTTCTTTTCTTTCTTTTTTTTTTTTCCCGAGGTAGGGTCTTGCTCTAGCCCAGGCTGACCTGGAATTCTCAGGGTGGCCTTGAACTAATGACAGTCTTCCTACCTCAGCCTCCTAAGTGCTGAAATTATAGGCATGCACCACCACACCTGGCCATTCTTTATATTTTTTAAATATACTTCACTTGGGTGAAGAAGAGATGGCTCAGTGTTTAAGCGTACTTCCTGTGCAAGCATGAGGACTTGAGGGGACCTGAGGCTGCCTGAGTTTCAATCTCCAGATCCCACATAAAAGTGCTAGGTATGGCCACAAGTGCTTGTAACCTAGTCCTGAAGAGGCACAGAGATTCGAGAATTCTTGGAGCTCTACAATCAGTAAAAAGAGACCAGACAGAAGAGATTGGCTGTGGTGCATTGGTGTTCCACACTGAATGCAGACAAGTGACCTCCACAGCAAGCAAGTGTATGGGGCACTGTAAGGTCACATACATGTGTATACACCACACACATGCATGAAAAACAGCAAAAATTTAAAAATATATACATATGTAGCTTTGGGATTTGCTCAGTTGGTAGAGTGTTTGCTTAGCATGCATGAAGCCCTGGTTCAATCCCCAACACTGCCTAAACCAGACAGGAAGATCAGGAGTTAAAGGTAGTCCTCAGCTCCATAGTAAGTTTGAGGCCAGCTTGTGTGGGTGGGTGGGTGGGTGGGGGTGTAACTGGGTAGGTGGTATATCCCAATACTCAGAAGACAGAGGTAGAAGGATCTAGAGTTCAAGACTAGCTTGGGCTATAGATCAAGACCTGTTTCAAACCCTCCCCCCCAAATCTATATGCTTGAATACATAATAAAAAGTGGTAATTGGGTATGGTGGCATACGCCTTTAATCCTAGCACTGGAGAGGCAGAGGTAGAAGAATCACCATGAGTTTGAGGCCACCCTGAGACTACATAGTGAATTCCAGGTCAGCCTGGGCTAGAGAGAGAGCCTACCTCGAAAAACAAAACAAACAAAAAAGTGTACTCACTGCCTAGCTTCCAATGTCAACCTTGTCCACATAAGATCAATCCTTTGTGTCTCCTTCTGTGATAATACCTTGCTCCCCTTAAAGAGAACTTTATTTTGAATTTAATAATTTTTAATTTTTATTTATTTTTTATTACTTTTACTTATTAGAGACAGAAAGAGAGAGTGAGAATGGGCATGCCAGGGCCTCTAGCCACTGCAAACTAACTCCAGACGCAAGCGCCACCATGTGAATCTGGCTTATGTGGGAACTAGAGAATCGAACTGTGTTCCTTAGGCTTTGCAGGCATGCGCCTTAACTGCTGAGCCCTCTCTCCAGCCCTGAATTTGATAGTTTTCAGTTTTTATTTACTTACGTATGTATCCCCAAGCTATGCCAGTGCTATTTAGGATGTATTTAAATTTCACCCCAATTACACTGTTGCACATGTGCTCTGGGCTTGCTTGGTTGGCTCAATCCTTTTTTTCTTTCTTTTATTTTTTTTTCCGAGGTAGGGTCTCGCTCTAGCTCAGGCTGACCTGGAATTCACTATGTATTCTCAAGGTGGCCTCGAACTCATAGTGATCCTCCTACCTCTGCCTCCCGAGTGCTGGGATTAAAGGTGTGTGCCACCACATCCAGCTTAACCTTTTTGTTGTTTTTTGTTTTTTGGAGGTAGGGTCTCACTCTAGCCCAGGCTGACCTGGAACTCACTATGTAGTCTCAGCATGGCCTCCTCTTACTTCTGCCTCCCAAGTGCTGGGATTAAAGGCATGGGTCACCACGCCCAGCATTGGTTTTGGTTTTTTGAGGTAAGATCTGGCTCTAGCCAGGGCTGGCCTGTAATTCACTATATAGTCTCAGGCTGGCATTGAACTCACAGTGATCCTACCTCTGCCTCCCAAGTGCTGGATTAAAGGCACGTGCCACAATGCCCACCTCAAACTTTTTCTTTTTTGTTATGCAAAGTGAATTCCAAACCATATTCTAGAATATGTTTCTTCAGTTTTACTAGTTTTAGCCAAAATCGTCTCTAAAATAATTATACCTGGTTTTCTTTTTTCTTTTCTTTTCTTTTCTTTTCTTTTTTTTTTTTTTTTTTTTTTTTTCGAGGTATTGTCTCACTGTAGCTCAGGCTGACCTGGAATTAACTATGTAGTCTCCGGGTGGCCTCGAACTCACAGTGATCCTCCTCCTACCTCTGCCTCCCAAATGCTGGGATTAAAGGTGTGCGCCACCATGCCTGGCTTTTTGTTGGTTTTTTGAGGGAGGGTCTCACTCTGGCCCAGGCTGACCTGGAACTCACTATGTAGTCTCAGTGTAGCCTCGAACTCATGACAATCCTCCTACTTCTGCCTCCCAAATTCTGGGATTAAAGGTGTGAGTCACCATGCCCAGTTTATACTTGGTTTTCTATCTTAGTAAGCTGGAGGAGGTGGCTTGTACATCGCTGAGCCTCAGCTTTACCACCTACTAAATGGACAGAACATCTTCCATTTGGTGTTGTGCAAGGATGAGAGAATTTATGGATAGGAACTCATATCCCTTTTGGTACATGACAATGTGTCTCCAGCGAACGTGTAGGTGCTTTTGTGGCTACTGTTTGTCCTGGGACTACTGGCACAATAGAAAACCTCTTACTGGAGCTGGGCGTGGTGGCACACGCTTTTAATTCCAGCACTCAGGAGGCAGAGGTAGGAGGATCACCATGAGTTCCAGGTCACCCTAGAATACATAGTTCCAGATCAGCCTGGGCCAGAGTGAGACCCTACCTCAAACCCCCTCCCCCCCCCGCAAAAAAAAAAAGAAAACCTCTTACTGTTACCCAGTTGCTTTTTCCCTGTTTTAAAAAAATATTTTTTTTTCCATTCTCTGTCTATCTGCCTCTTTCTCTCTGTCTGTCGCTCTCAAATAAATAAATAAATAAATAATAGGGATGGAGAGATGGCTTAGTGGTTAAGACGCCTGCCTGCCAAGCCTAAGAATGCCTGTTCAATTCTCCAGGTCCCACATTTAGCCAGAAGTGAAGTGACGCAAGGGCACCATGCCGCACTTGCCCACAAGGGGCCGCACACGTCTGGAATTCGTCACAGCAGCAAAGAGGCTGCTGGTATGCCCATTCTCTGTCTCTCTCTCAAAAAAAATTTTTTTTTGTTTGTTTATCTATTTACTTATTTGGGAGAGAGTGTATGGGCCCTCCAGAGCCTCCTGCTGCTGCAAACTTCAGATATCTGTACCACATTGTGCATCTGTCTTTATTTGGATACTGGGGAATTGAACCTGTACCAACAGGCTTTGTAAAGAAATGTCTTTAATTACTGAGACGTCTTCCCAGCCCATCTTTTTTCTTTTTTTTGGGGGGGAGGAGGGTTTGAGATAGGGTCTCACTCTATCCCAGGCTGACCTAGCATTCACTATTTAGTTTCAGGGTGGCCTAGAACTCATGGTGATCCTCTTACCTCTGCCTCCCCAGTGCTGGTATTAAAGGCATATGCCACCACGCCCCACCCATCTTTTATTTTTTATTTATTTATATTCTTTTATTTTTTCCAGGTAGGATCTAGCCCAGGCTGACCTGGAACTCACTGTGTAGTCCCAGGCTGGCCTCCAACTCACAGTGATCCTCCTACATCTGCCTCTGGAGTGCTGGGATTAAAGGCATCATGACCACACTCAGCCATGTTATAGTTTTTTTTTTGGTTTTTTTTTTTTTTTTTTGGTTTTTCTAGGTAGGGTCTCACTCTGGCCCAGGATGACTTGGAATTAACTATGTAGTCTCAGGGTGGCCTCGAACTCCCAGCAATCCTCCTACCTCTGCCTCCTGAGTGCTAGGATTAAAGACGTGCGCCACCACACCCGGCTTTTTTATAGTTTTTTTTTTTTTTTTTTTAAATTTTATTTGCATGCATGTGTGTGTGAAAATGTGCTCACATAACAGGGTCTCTTGCTGCAGTAAATAAATTCAAGTTACATGGGCCACTTTGCATCCTGCTTTACATGGCTACTGGGGAATTGAACCCAGACAATAGGCTTTGCAAGCAATTGCCTTTAACAGCTGAGCTGTCTCCCTAGCCTTCTTTTCCTTTCTTTTTTTTTTTTTTTTTTTGTGTTTTTCAAGGTAGGGTCTTACTCAGGCTGACCTGGAATTCACTGTGTAGTCTCAGGCTGGCCTTGAACTCACAGTGCTCCTCCTACCTCAGCTTCCCACGTGCTGTGATTATAGGTATGTGCCACCACACCCAATTTTGATAAACTTTTAGGTTTTTTTCCAGGTCTGGTCTCTTTACCCAGGCTTACCTGGAAGTTACTCTGTTGTCTCAGGCTGGCCTCGAACTTAACAGTGACTCTGCCTCCCAAGTGCTGGGATTAAAAGCATGCGCCACCATACCCGGCTTTAAAATTTTTTTATTTTTATTTTTTTCAAGGTAGCGTCTCACTCTAGCCCAGGCTGACCTGAAATTCACTATGTAGTCTCAGGGTGGCCTCAAACTCATGGCTGTTCTCCTACCTCTGCCTCCCAAGTGCTGGGATTAAAGGTGTGTGCCACCATGCCCAGCTCATACCCAGCTTTTTAAAAAACATGTTTTATTTATTTATGTGAAAGCAGAGACAGACAGACAGAATGGGCACACCTTGGCCTCCAGCTGCTGAGATGAACTCCAGATGCATACACCACTTTGTGTATCTGGCTTTACTTGGGTACTGGGGAATCAAACCTTGGTCATTAGGCTTTGCAGGCAAGCGCCTTAACTGTTCAGCCATCTCTTTAGCCAAACTTAGGTTTTTGAGATGGTATCTCATGTATCCAAGCCTGGCCTCAAACTCATTATGTGGCCAAGGGTGACCTTTAACTCCTGATCGTCCTCCCTTCACCTTCCAAGTCCTGGAATTTTGGTATGCACCACCATAACTGGTTTATGCACTGCTAGGGATCAGACCCAGAGCTTCTTGCACACTAGACAAGCACTCTACCAACCAAGCTCAATCCCTGGCCTTGTATTTTTTAAAAATATATTTTAATATATTTTATTTATTTGAGAGAAAGAGGCATAGAGAGAGAGAATGGGCATACCAGGGCTACCAGTCACTGCAAATGAACTCCAGATGCATGTGACCCCTTGTGCATCTGGCTTATGTGGGTTGTGGAGAATCAAACTGGGATGCTTTGGCTTTGTAGGCAAACACCTCTTTGGTCCTGAATTCTTTATTTTATTTTATTTTATTATTTATTTTTATTTTTTAAGTTTATTAGAGAGAGAGAGAGAGAAAATGGGCACACCAGGACCTCTAGCCACTGCAAACGAACTCCAGATGCATGTGCCACCTTGTGCATCTGGCTTACGTGGTTCCTGGGGAATCGAACCAGGGTCCTTTGGCTTTGTAGGCAAATGCCTTAACAGTAAGCCATCCCTCCAGCCCTGAATTCTCTCTCTCTCTTTTTTTTTTTTTTTTATGAGAGAGAGAGATTAAGAATTGGTGTGCCAGGGCCTCCAGCCACTACAATCGAACTCCAGACACATGTGCCATCTTGTGTGCATGCGTCAACTTGTGCATCTGGGTTATGTGGGTTCTGGGGAGTTGAACCTGGGTCCTTAGGCTTTGCAGGCAAATGCCATAACTGCTAAGCCATCTCTCCAGCCCTATTTTTTATTTTTTTATTATTTATAACTTCCATAATCATAGATGATAACCCATGGTAATCCCCTCCCCCATTTTCCCATTCACAACGCCAGTCTTTTTATTTTTTTTAATTAATTAATTTTTTTTTTTTGAGGTAGGGTCTTCCTCTAGCCCAGGCTGACCTGGAATTCACTATGTAGTCTCAGGGTGGCCTTGAACTCATGGCGATTCTCCTACCTCTACCTCCTGAGTGCTGGGATTAAAGACATGCGCCACCACGCCCGGCTTCTACTCCACTCTTCATCATATATCCTCCCCCTCTCCATCAGTCTTTTATATTAATGGCATCATCTTTTCCTCCTATTATGGTGGTCTTGTGCAGGTAGTGCCAGGGCATAGATGTCCAGGCCATTTTGTGTCTGGAAGAGTGCATTGTAAGGAGGCCTCCCCTTCTGTTGGCTCTTACATTCTTTCCGCCACCTCTTCTGCAATAGACTCTGAGCCTTGGAAGGTGTGATAGAGGTGTTTCAGTGCTTAGCACTCCTCTGTTACATCTCAGCACTGTGGTACCTTTTGAGTCATCCCAAGGTCACTGCCATCTGAAAAGAGAAGCTTCTCTAACCAAAAGTGAGAGTAGCATTAACATACGGGTATGAACATTAAGAGAAGCATTTACTGGGCAGTTTGGTGAGCAAAATACATTCATTTAGCCAGACATCAGCAGGTGTCACACCCCTAGGGCTCATGATTTCCCCCATCATAGGTTTTCAGTATCAAGTATGTATTCGCTCCTGCGGAGCAGACCTCCAGTCCAATTAGAAAGCAGTTGTTTTCCCCGTAATGGACATGCCACTATTGCACCAGTTGGCTCATTTGCCTGGCTGGCCAAACTTTTCAGTGCCCACTGTTGTTTATCTCCACTAGAAGATTCACTCTCTTCCATAAAGCTGCATGCAGTGTAATTTTTTCCAGCTTTCTGTCAGCTGGTCTACATCAAGGACGTTTTCAGCTTAGTTCCAGCAGAATTTCTCAGTGACCTTGCAGTCCAAGCCTGTGGAGTCTTCAGCAATAGGGTCTTACCATCTATTCCTAGTGGGAAACCAAGAGCCTCGGCAATGGCCTGTAATGTTTTGGGGGTATCAGGGACCTCCCTGCCCAACAACTTATTTTGGAAGGTATCCCACCCCTAGCATGAAAATTTTCAAGTAACAATCTATGGCTTCTGGGAGGCCTTGACTTCTTGATCCTTCTCATCCCACCTCCTGAGTATAGGGAGTACAGATGTATTATACTGGCCCGAGTGTTCTCCTTTTTTATTTTTATTTATTTATTTATTTATTTTTGGTGTTTCAAGGTAGGGTCTTGCTCTTTTTTTTTTTAGTTATTTATTTTTTTTGGTTTGGTTTTTGAGGTAGGGTCTCACTGTAGCTCAGGCTGACTTGGAATTCACTATGTAGTCTCAGGGTGGCCTTGAACTCACTTCGATCCTCCTACCTCTGCCTCCTGAGTGCTGGGATTAAAGGCGGGCGCCACCACGCCCGGCCTGGGTCTTGCTCTTAAGAGCCCAGGTTGACCTGGAATTCACTATGTAGTTTCAGACTGACCTCAAACTCACAACATGAGTATCTCTGCTTACTGAGTGCTAGGATTAAAGGCATGTGCCACCATGCCCAACTTTATGTCATCTATCTAACTATATATATTTTGAAAATATTTTTTATTTACGTATTTGAGAGAGAGATAATGGGTATGCCAGGGCCTCCAGCCACTGCAAGTGAACTCCAGATGCATGCACCTCCTGTGCATCTGGCTTATGTGGGTCATGAAGAGTCAAACCTGGGTCCTTTGGCTTTGTAAGGAAAAGCCTTACCCACTAAGCCATCTCTCTCCAGCCCCTATCTATTTATTTATTTATTTATTTATTTATTTATTTATTTATTTATTTATTTATTTATTTATTTTTGGAGAGAGACACAGAGAGAGATGGAGAAGAAGACAGATGGATGCGCCAGCAGTCTCTCAGCTGCTGAGAACGAAATCCAGATGCGTGCGCCCCCTTGTGGGCAAGTGCGGCATCGCGCCCTTGTGTCACTTTGCATCTGGCTAAACGTGGGACCTGGAGATTGGAACCAGTGTTCTTAGGTGCCTTAAGCCATCTCTCCAGCCCCATCTATATATTTTAAAAAATATTTTATTTTTATTCATTTAATTGAGAAAGGAGAGTGAAAGAGGTGGAGGGGGAGGGGGAAAGAATGGATGCACCAGGACATCCCATCACTGCAAATGAACTCCAGATGCATGTGCCACCTTGTGCAGCTGGCTTATATGGGGCCTAGGGAATCAACCTGGGACCTTAGGCTTTGCATTCAAGCACATTAACTGCTAAGCCATATCTCTAGCCCCCTAACTACATATTTTTTATTTATTTATTTATTTTAATTTTTTAAAGTTTATTTGCAAGCAGAGAGAAAGATAGAAGAGAGGCAGACAGAGAGAGAATGGGCATGCCAGGGCCTCTAGCCATTGCACACAAACTCCAGAATCATGTGCCCCTCTTGCATCTGGCTTGCATGGGTCCTGGAGAATCAAACTGGGATCCTTTGGCTTCGCAGGCAAACGCCTTAACCGCTAAGCCATTTCTCCAGCCCCATATTTTTTATTTTGAGGCAGGGTTTCACTGTAGCCCAGGCTGTCTTTAAAGTCACTCTGGGCCTTCTGAGTACTAGGATTAAAGATATATGACAACAAGCTGGGTGTGGTGGTGAACACCTTTAATCCCAGCATTTGGGAGGCAGAGATAGGAGGATCACTGTGAATTCGAGGCCACCCTGAGACTACATAGTGAATTCTGCCTCCCATTTATGTGTGTAGAATGTGTGGATGTATATGTGTATATGTGGGTATGTGTGTGTGCACGTATCTTTGTGTCCACCGTGGTGCATGGACAACTTCGGATTATTTGTCTTCTCCTTTTTGCTTGAGACCAGGTTTCCCTTGTTTTGTTTTGTTTTTGCTGCTTCATGTGCACCCATGTATCTGGGCCTGATCTGCCTGGTTCCTCCACCTTCTGTGATCACAGGCCTGTGTTGCTACTTTGCGTTCAGCTTTTTTTGTTTGTTTGTTTGTTTGTTTTTTGGTTTTTCGAGATAGAATCTCACTCTAGTCCAGGCTGATCTGGAATTCACTATGTAGTCTTGGGATGGCCTTGAACTCACGGCGATCCTCCTACCTCTACCTCCCGAGTGCTGGGATTAAAGGCGTGTGCTAGCATGCCCGGTGGGTTCAGCTTTATGTATGGACTTCATGCCAGATGGTTGCAAGTAAGCACTTTTAACCACTTAGCTGTCTCCCTGACCTGATTCGATTTCCCCAGGACCCAGGTAAGCTAGATGCACAAGGAAGCGCAGGCATCTGAAATTCTTTGGAGTGGCTGGAGGCCCTGATGTGCCCATTCTCTCTTTTCTTTCTTAAATAAATAAAGCATATAAATAAAAAGAGTAATGTGCTGGGCATGGTTGTGTACACCTTTAATCCTAGCTTTTGGGAGGCAGTGGTATCACGGAGTTTGAGACTACAGAATGATTTCCAGGTCAGCCTGGGCTAAAGTGAGATCTGACCTTGAGAAAACTAAAATAAACTAATTAAAAATAAATAATGTACCAGAGTAATTCAATTATATTTTAACATAATTTTCCAGCTTTGTTGAGGTATAATTGACAAGTATTGTGTATATATTGATGGGCATGGTGGCGCATGCCTTTAATTTCAGCACTTGAGAGGCTTAGTTAGGAGGATTGTTGAGTTCTTGGGACTAATTCCAGGTCAGCCTGGGCTAGAACATGACCCTACCTAGAAAAAGAAAAGAACTGTGTATATATGCTCAGTGAGATAATTTGATATGTATATTGTGTTATGATTACCATAATCAAGCTCATTAATAGTGATCCTTTTTTTTTTTTTTTTTTTTGTTTTCTAAGGTAGGGTCTCACTCTGGTCCAGGCTGACCTGGAATTAACTATGTAGTCTCTGGGTGGCCTTGAATTCATGGCGATCCTCCTACCTCTGCCTCCCGAGTGCTGTGCTGGGATTAAAGGCGTGCGCCACCACGCCCGGATCTGATCCTTTTATATTACATTTTTTTTGTTTGTTTTGTTTTTTTTCGCTTTTTGGGGTTTTTGTTTTGTTTTGTTTTGGTTTTGGTTTTTCAAGGTAGGATCTAGCCCAGGCTGACCTGGAATTCACTATATAGTCTCAGAGTAGCCTTGACCTCCCAAATGCTGGGATTAAAGGAGTGCACCACCACACCTGGCTTGTTAACTGGTTTTTGGGAACACATAAGCTCTGTCTTAGCAAATTTCAAGATTCTAATACAGTATGTTTAATTGGTCACTATGCTGTACACTTTAAATAGTATGGCATCCAAGCTTATTTGTTTGTTTATTTGGTTTTAATGAGATAGGTTCTCACTCTAATTCAGACTAACTTGGAACTTACTTTGTAGCTGCAGGCTGGCCTTGAACTCATGGTGATTTTCCATTTTCTGCCTCCTGAGTGCTGGGATTAAAGGCATGCAACACCATACCCAACTTTAAATTTATTTTTTTAAGTTAAAAAAAATTTTTTTTTTTTTTTTTGGAATTAACTATGTTGTCTCAGGGTGGCCTTGAACTCATGGAGATCCTCCTACCTCTGCCTCCCAAGTGCTGGGATTAAAGGCGTGCGCCACCACGCCTGGCCAAAATTCTTTTTTTTAATTTTATTTTAGGAGAGAGACACAGAGAGAGACAGAGAGAGAGGGAGAAGGAGACAGATAGAGATGGGCGTGCCAGCAGTCTCTCAGCTGCTGTGAACGAAATCCAGATGCGTGCGCCCCCTTGTGGGCAAGTGCGGCATTGCGCCCTTGCGTCACTTTGCATCTGGCTAAACGTGGGACCTGGAAATTGGAACTGGGTTCTTAGGCTTAGCAGGCAGGCGCCTCAACCACTAAGCCCTCTCTCCAGCCCATAAATTTATTTTTTATTTTTGTATTTTATTCATTATTTATCTGAGCGACAGAGAAAATCCTACAGAGATAATGACTATGGGCATGTCAGGGCCCCTAGCTGCTGCAAATAAACTCCTCATGCATGTGCCACTTAGTGCATTCTGGCTTATATGGGTACTGAAGAATCAAACCTGGGTCATTAGGCAAGCACATTAGCCTCTGAGCCATCTCTCCAGCTACTAAGTTTGTTTGTTTGTTTATTTATTTATTTATTTTGGTTTTTCAAGGTAGGGTCTCACTCTAGTCCAAAGTGACCTGGAATTCACTATGTAGTCTCGGGCTGGCTTCAAACTCATAGTGATCCTTCTACCTGTGCCTTTCTAGGGCTGGGATCAAAGGTGTGCGCCACCACGCCTGACTCACTAAAGTTTATTTTTAAAAACACTTTTATGTATTTGCAAGCAGAGAGAGAGAGAGAGAGAGAGAATGAGAATGGGTACACAAGGGCCTTTTGCTGCTGCAAATGAACTCTAAATGCATGTGTTACTTTGTGCATCTGGTTTACATGGATACTGGAGACTCAAACCCAGGCCAGCAGGTTTTGCAAGCAAACACCTTTTAAACTCTGAGCCATCTCTTCAGCCCTAGTATCCAAGTTTATATCTCAACAGAGCTCTTTAAAAAATCAAGTTGCCACCGGGCGTGGTGGCGGAGGCAGTGCTAGGATTACCGTGAGTTCAAGGCCACCCTGAGACTACATACTGAATTCCAGGTCAGCCTGAGCTAGAGTGAGATCCTACCTAGAAAAACAAAACAAACAAAAAAATCAAGTTGCCGCTGGGCGTGGTGGTGCACACCTTTAATCCCAGCACTCAGGAGGCAGAGGTAGGAGGATTGCCATGAGTTCAAGGCCACCCTGAGACTACATAGTGAGTTCCAGGTCAGCCTTGGCTAGAGTGAAACCCTACCTCGAAAAACCAATACATACATACATAAATACAAATTAAGAAAAATAAAAAAATAAAAAATCAAGTTGGCTGGGCGTGGTGGTGCATGCCTTTAATCCCAGCACTCGGGAGGCGAGAGGTAGGAGGATTGCCATGAGTTCGAGGTCACCCTGAGACTACATAGTGAATTCCAGGTCAGCCTGAGCTAGAGTGAGACCCTACCTCGAAAAACAAAAAAAAAAAAAAAAAAAAAAACAAAACTGTAGGATGGAGAGATGGCTTAGCAGTTAAGGCACTTGCCTGCGAAACCTAAGGATCCTGGTTCGATTCTCCAGGTCCCACATTAGCCAGATGCACATGGTGGTGCATGCATCTGGAATTCATTTGCAATGGCTTAGAGGCCCTGGTGTGCCCATTCTCTCTCTCTCTGTCCTTATCTAATAAGTAAATAAATAAATAATTTTAAAAAATTAAAAATATTTAAAAAGTCAAGTTGAAAGTGTGGCATGGTAGCATATACCATCAATCCTAGTACTTGGGAGGCCCTAGGCAAAATTATTGCAGGAGTTTGAGGCCAGCTCTTGGCTATATAGTGACTTCCAGGTCAACCTGGGCTACAAATACTACTTTTGTCAAATGAAACTTTTCCTTCGTTTTTCTTTCTCCTTACTTCCTCCTCCCTCCCTCCCTCCCTCCCTCCCTCCCTCCCTCCCTCCCTCCCTCCCTTCTTCCTTCCCTTCTTCCTTTCCTCTCCCCCTCTCTTTCTTTTCTCTTTTTCTCTCTCTCCCTTCCTTTCTTTCTTTCTTTCTTTCTTTCTTCTCTCTCTTTTCTTTTCTTTCTTTCTTTCTTTTTTGAGGTAGGTCTCATTCTGGCCCATGCTGACCTGGAATTCACTCTGTAGTCTCAGGGTGGACTTGAACTCAAGGCGATTCTCCTACCTCTGCCTCCTGAGTGCTGGGATTAAAAGCATGAGCCACCATGCCCAGATGAAATTTATCTTTGTTTACCTACCTAAAGAAAAGTTTCTGGGCTGGAGAGATGGCTTAGTGGTTAAGCACTTTCCTGTGAAACCTAAGGACCCCAGTTCTAGGCTTAATTCACCAGTATCCACGTAAGCCAGATGCACAAGGTGGCGCATGCATCTGGAGTTCATTTGCAGTGGCTGGAGGCCCTAGTGTGCCCATTCTCTCTCCCCCACACCTCTTTCTCTCTCTGTTGCTAATAAATCAACAAAAAAAAAATTAAAAAAAAAGAAAGATAAGTTTCTGTATGTGAAGCTTGATGTTAATGTACTGAAAAAGGATGGAAGGTACCATCACCAAGTTACTAGCTTTTAGCCTGAGGACTGGAGGTTGGGTGTGAGGATTTGAATTGCATTGATGCTCATTATTTTAATTGTAAGGTTAGAAATGCAGTTTAGGAAAGGAAATCAGTAGGATGTAAGCTGGATTTGTTGATGACTTGGTTTTTCCTTGCCCTCCTGAAGGATTCCGAGAGACTAATGGAGCAACAAGGTGCATTACTAAAACGACTGGCAGAGGCGGACACAGAGAAAGCGGTAATGACAGCACCCCATACTGATTGAGAGGATGCAGGTAGCCATAAGGGCTGGGCTCTAAAGAATGGTGGCACTGGATGGAGGCAGCAGGGCTGGAGCACCTGCCCTGCTCTGACACTTCTCTGTTTCCATGTTCTATAAAGTGGTTGGCATCCCCTTTGCTTCATGCTCTACTAGGCCTTTGTAGCTGGTCACTGAATAGCTTGCTACAAAGCTGGGCCCAGAATAAGGGATTGTAATAAAGATGATGGATTTATAGTTTATTTATTTATTTGACAGAGAAAGAGATAGAGAATGGGTGTGCCAGGGCCTCCAGCCACTACAAATGAACTCCAGATGCATGTGTCCCCTCATGCATCTGGCTTACCTGGGTCGTGAGGAATCGAGCCTCAAACCAGGGTCCCAAGTTTCACAAGCAAGCACTTAACCACTAAGCCATCTCTCCTGCCCCTATTCCAGGAATCTTTTTCAAAGACACTATTAAGCTCTGTAAGATATTAACTAAGGGCTGGAGAAATAGCTTAGTGATTAAGGCACTGCTTGCCAGGTCAAATGACCCAGATTCAATTTCCCAGGACCCATGTACCAGATGTACAAGATGGTCCATGTGTCTGGAATTCATTTGCAGTGGCTAAAGGCCTTGGTGCTCCTGTTCTCAATCTCTCCCTCAAATAAATAAATTATTTTAAAAAATAAATAATACTTAAAAGAAGATGTTGAGCCAGGTGTGGTGGCACACACCTTTAATCCCACCTTTAATTAGGAGGTAGAGGTAGGAGGATTGCCATGAGTTCAAGGTCATCCTGAGACTACATAGTGAATTCCAGGTCAGCCTGGGCAAAAACGAAACCCAACCTCGAAAAACAAAAACAACAAAAAAAAAGATGTTAACTAAAGGGTGCAAGAAACAAAGGGAGGAGCCTATGGTCAAATCAATTTGGGGAACTTGGCTAGCCTGAAGTAAAAGTTCAATAGGCTTATTAATCCCAAGACTTTTAATAGCCTTTGATGTATTAATGTCCTTAAGTCCCCAGGAGAGGGAAAGAGGATGAAAGTTCTTCGAGGTGTGGCTATTGCCCATGCTTGTCTGACCAAATATCACTGAAAAATAATGATCTGAGGAAGGAGGAGTAGTGGAGATCATGGTGCATGCCATTAACCCCAGCACACAGGATGTAGAGAGAGGAGGATTGCTATGAGTTTTAGGCCAGCCTGAGACAACATAATAAATTCCAGGTCAGCCTGGGCTAGAATGAGACTCTACCTCAAAAAACAACAACAAAATTTAATATATTTGGTGTCTCCCACCTTTGTCTCTGTAAAATGAACCAGGGGATTTCTGTATGGGCCAGTGGCCAGGCATCAGAATTCTCTCCCACCTGGGCTGGGCCTCTTTGCCCATCACAGAGGGTGCATGATAGTGTGTCTTCTCTCCCAGCGCCTTCTGTTGCTGCTGCAAGACAAAGACAAGGAGGTAGAAGAACTCCTCCAAGAGATACAATGCGAGAAGGTACCATGCCCAGCATTTGCACTTTTTATGAGCCATTAGAGCCAGTAGTGTCCTGGGGCTGGGTTCCAGTTCCAGCTTCATCACTTTTTCCATCTCCCAAGGCTCAAGCAAAGACAGCGTCGGAGCTTTCCAAGTCCATGGAGTCCATGCGTGGGCATCTACAGGCACAGCTTCGGTGCAAAGAGGCTGAGAACAGTCGCCTGTGCATGCAGATCAAGGTACCTGCTTGGGCTTCAAGTCAGGGAGGAAACCGCAGACCCTGGATGTTGAAGTGCAGTAGTCTGGTCCAGGGGATCCCACCCCAGAGCTTTATGGGGCAGCCATTGCCAAAGAGCTTGTACATTAGAGATTTAGGATGATGTCAAGAGCAGTAGACAGAGAACCTGAAGGGCTTGGGTGTTCCCTTCCCAACAGTGGCAAGGTTGGATGTTATGCCTCTAGGCTTTTCACTCCCTTAGCACTCCCATTGACTACCTGAGAGAAGACACTAGTCTCAAATGCTCTCAAGGGTCCCCTGAGGTGGCAGCTTTACTAAGTGACTTAGTTATCTGATGACGTGATTAGAAATTCAGAGGATTTCAAAAGATCCCAATGTGGGTTTTTTAAAAAATATATCTATATTGAAATATATAGGGCTGGAAAGATGGCTTAGCGGGTAAGGTGCTTGCCTGCAAAGCCAAAGGACCAGGCTTCCATTCCCCAGTACCCACATAAAGCCAGATGTACCAGGTGACACATGTATCTGGAGTTTGTAGTGGCTAGAGGCCCTGGTGTGCTGATCCTCTACCTGCCTCTTTCTCTCCCTCAAATAAATTTAAAAAAAAAAAAAAAAAAAAAAAAAAAAGCCGGGTGTGGTGGCGCACGCCTTTAATCCCAGCACTTGGTAGGCAAAGGTAGGAGGATTGCTGTGAGTTCAAGGCCACCCTGAGACTACATAGTTAATTCCAGGTCATCCTGGGCCAGAGTGAGACCCTACCTCAAAACCAAAAAAAAAAAAAATATATATATATATATATATATATATATATATATATATATATATATATATGACTGTTTTTGAGGTAATGTCTCACTCTAGCCCAGGCTAACCTAGAATTCACTCTGTAGTCCCAAGCTGGCCTCAAACTTAAAGTAATCCTTCTACCTCTTCCTTCTAGTGCTGGGATTAAAGGCATGTGCCACCACACCTGGTTTTAAATATATGTCTTATTATACTTTTGAGAGAAAGAAAGAATCAGACAGACAGATTATGGGTATGCCAGGGTCTCCTGGCACTGGAAATGAACTCCATACACATGCTCCATTTTGCATCTGACTTCTTCACGTGGGTACTGGGTAATCAAACCTAGGGGCCATCAGGCTTTGCAAGCAAGCACCTTTAACCATTGAGCCACTTCTCCAACCCTTCCAAAGATCCCAGTGTTTTGAGAGATCTAGAAAGGCTGTGGGGAGTTAGAGGGATCAGGGTTCTGGTCCCTATCCTGTGTGGCCAGTCCTGTCACAGCTGCTGATCCATTTTCCTCTGCATCATTTCTCTGTCTCCCTCTCCTTTCCCTGTGCCTTACCTCCCTACTCTTTTTCCCACCTCTCTACCTCCCTCTTGGCCTTCCTCCGCCTCCCAGAACCTAGAGCGCAGTGGGAACCAGCACAAGGCGGAAGTGGAGGCCATCATGGAGCAGCTGAAGGAACTGAAGCAGAAAGGAGACCGAGACAAAGAGACCCTAAAGAAGGCCATCCGAGCCCAGAAGGAGCGAGCCGAGAAGAGCGAGGAGTACGCCGAGCAGCTACACGTGCAGCTAGCCGACAAGGTAGCAGGCTTAGGCCCTCCCTAGCCTCACAGAGGGGTGTTTAACAGTGGGGGTTGGTGAATAAAGCAACTACAGTCATAGGAAGGGTAAAAACTGGTAGATGGCTAGTTGGGGGAGGAAGGATGGAAATCATTGAAGGATCAGTAAGACAGCCCAGCACATCTGCATGGTGAATGGGAAGATGGTTCAGACTCTGCCCAGAGGATGCACACGATACTGGGAGTTGGGGAACACAGGTGGGCCCTCTGTCACTCCTATTGTACTCTTGTCTACAAAAAGGCTGCAGATTTTTTGAAAGCCAGGTTATCTAGGTGAGCCCAGCCCCTCCCCGCAGCCCGTGTGTTACTAGGCTGACATGCCCACTGTCCTGTGTTCCCAGGACCTTTATGTCGCTGAAGCTTTATCTACCCTGGAGTCATGGAGGAGCCGCTACAACCAGGTTGTAAAAGACAAGGGAGATCTCGAGTTGGAAATCATCGTCCTAAATGAGTACGTCTTCATGGTAGGAGAGGATGCTGAGGAACTTTCCAGTGCAGGTGGAAGGAGCCTGGTTCCCTGCCAGACTCTGGGTCTAGCCCTGGGCTCCTACCTCACTCCCAGGAACCCGTGAAGGAGCAGGCTTCTCCATCACAAAGGCCCAAGCCTCGCCCCAGTCTATATAGCAAGATGTGAGCACACCAGTGTCCTCATTCTTTGTTTTTTTGAGGTAGGGTCTCACTCTAGCTCAGGCTGACCTGGAATGCACTATTGTAGTTTCAAGGTGGCTTCGAACCCATGGCAGTCCTCCTACCTCTGCCTCCCAAGTGCTGGGATTAAAGGCGTGTGTCACTATGCCCAGCCCAGGGTCCTCATTCTTGTTCTCTGAAAAAAGCCTTTCTTCGGGAAGTGCCTTTGCTATAGTCAAGTCAACTCAGCAGATGTTTGCTGGGAACCTCCTATGTGCTGGGTACTATCCTTAGGGCATGGAGAATCTCTATGTAGTAGAAGAAAAGAGATCATTAAGGTATAAGGAAGGCTATGTGGTCCAGATGAGAGGAATTGGAGAAGAGGTGTCCTCACAGGGAAAGTCTGAACTGGGCTTATAATGGTGTGAGTAGTAGGCTGCCAAGTAAAATATGTTGGCTTATGCCTAGGCAGCGCTCAGTATTTGCTGAATGATAGACTCTTAAGTCAGCAGTACTGAAAACACAAGTGGCATTGTAGCCCAGTGTAAAGCACTTGCCTGGCACTTGAAAGGCCCTAGGTTTCATCTCCTACATGGCAATAGCAAGAACAATATGAAAAACACTTGAGCGGCCAGGTGTGGTGGTGCATGCCAAGTGTGCTAATGTGGAATGCCTGGGCAGTAATCCCTGACCACCAACCTAGAAGTTGAGGGAAAGATTGTAGCCAGGCATGGTAGCACACACCTTTAATTAATCTCAGCATTCGAAAGGCTGAGGTAGGAGGATTGTTGTGAGTTTGAGGCCACCCTAAACTACTTAGTGAATTTCAGGTCAGCCTGGGCTAGAGCAAGACCCTACCTTGAAAAAACAAACAAACAGGGCTGGAGAGATGGCTTAGCGGTTAAGGCGCCTGCCTGCAAAGTCTAAGAACGCTGGTTCCAATCTCCAGCAGTTCCAATCTCCAGGTCCCACATTTAGCCAGATGCAGTGATGCAAGGGCGCAATGCTGCACTTGCCCACAAGGGGGCGCACACATCTGGATTTCGTTCACAGCAGCTGAGAGACTGCTGGCGCGCCCATCTCTATCTGTCGCCCTCTCTCTCTGTCTGTCTCTATCTCTGTGACTCTCTCCAAAAATAAATAATAAAAATAAATAATAAAAATAATAAAAAATTAAAAACAAACAAACAAAAAATAGGTTATAGAGAAATCTATTGTAACACCAAGAATAGGTGGGCCAAGAGTGCCAGGAGATGCTGGGGCAGCTGAGAGGACTGACTCATTGCTTATGACTAAATGAAGATGGGTCTTGGAAGGGGTGTCATGGGAGACAAATCTTAAAGGGTATTATGGGAAAATGGGACACAGATGTGGGAAAGCTGCTTCTTGGTGTGGAAACTGAGGAGCAAGCAGGTAGCATATCCTGAGGTGGCAGTGGTTTGGGGGCATGTCACCCGCCCCACAACAACCTGGACTCCTGACAACCTGTGGAACTAATTCTGTCTGCTGTTAATTTATGACCTTCCAGCCGTGTGACAGATCTCGTAAATCAGCAACAAACTTTGGAGGAGAAGATGAGGGAAGACCGGGACAGCCTGGTGGAGAGACTGCACCGGCAGACTGCCGAGTATTCTGCATTCAAGCTGGAGAATGAGAGGCTGAAGGTTGATGGGGAGCTATGAGAGCAGTTGGGTGGAGAAGAGTGGGGCCAGAGGAGGGCTGGGTGCAGAGATGAGCCAGAGGTTCTTCAGAGGGTGTGGAGGAAGCAGTGTGATTAAATGGGAGTTAGTGAGGTCTGGGTTCAAGTCCTGATTCTTCCTCTTACTAGCTGTAAGGTGTGCCTGAGAGATTTTCCATTTATTGTTATAGTTCCCTGAATGGAGAGATGATGTCCTAGTCAGAATGTGGATAATGCTTGTCAAATGTTTATATGATGTACCCAGCCCATGCCCACAAGATAGAATTGGCTTGTATATATATTTATTAGAAAGAGAGAGACAGATACAGAGAGGGAATGGGCCTCTAGCCACTGCAAATAAACTCCAAACACATGTGACGCTTGGTGCATTTATCTCATGTCAATAATGGGGAATCAAAGTTAGGTCTTTGGCTTGATAGGCAAGTGCTTTAACCACTAAGCCATCACTCCAGCTCAGAATAGACTTTGAAATTAAACTTGGTTCTTTTTTTTGTTGTTGTTTTGTTTTGTTTTTAATTTGAAAGAGACAGAGAATGGGCACGCCAGGGCCTCTCAGCCACTATGAACAAACTCCAGATGCGTGCGCCCCCTTGTGTTTATGTGCGACATTGCGTGCTTGCGTCATTTTTGCTTCTGGCCAAATGTGGGACCTGGAGATTCGAATGGGAGTTCTTAAGCTTTGCAGGTGCCTTAACCTCTAAGCCATCCCTCCAGCCCTAAACTTGGTTCTTTTAAAAATAAAAATTGTGGGCTGGAGGGATGGCTTAGCTGTTAAAACATTTGCCTGCAAAGCCAAAGGAAGAACCAGGTTCGATTCCCCAGGACCCACATTAGCCAGATGCACAAGGAGGTGCACGTGTCTGGAGTTTATTTGCAGTGGTTGGAGGCCTTGGCACACCTGTTATCTCTTGCTTTCTCTGTCAAATAAATAAATAAATTAATTAATTAATTAATTAATTAAAAATTTAAAAAAAGAGAAAAATTTGTTATTTTTTAAAAATATATTTTATTTGTTTATTTGAAAGTGAGAAAGGGCAGATATATATATATATATATATTATTTTTTTTCCTTGAGGTAAGGTTTCACTCTAGTCCAGGCTGACCTGGAATTCACTATGTAGTCTAATTAATCTCAGCATTCGAAAGGCTGAGGTAGGAGGATTGTTGTGAGTTTGAGGCCACCCTAAACTACTTAGTGAATTTCAGGTCAGCCTGGGCTAGAGCAAGACCCTACCTTGAAAAAACAAACAAACAGGGCTGGAGAGATGGCTTAGCGGTTAAGGCGCCTGCCTGCAAAGTCTAAGAACGCTGGTTCCAATCTCCAGCAGTTCCAATCTCCAGGTCCCACATTTAGCCAGATGCAGTGATGCAAGGGCGCAATGCTGCACTTGCCCACAAGGGGGCGCACACATCTGGATTTCGTTCACAGCAGCTGAGAGACTGCTGGCGCGCCCATCTCTATCTGTCGCCCTCTCTCTCTGTCTGTCTCTATCTCTGTGACTCTCTCCAAAAATAAATAATAAAAATAAATAATAAAAATAATAAAAAATTAAAAACAAACAAACAAAAAATAGGTTATAGAGAAATCTATTGTAACACCAAGAATAGGTGGGCCAAGAGTGCCAGGAGATGCTGGGGCAGCTGAGAGGACTGACTCATTGCTTATGACTAAATGAAGATGGGTCTTGGAAGGGGTGTCATGGGAGACAAATCTTAAAGGGTATTATGGGAAAATGGGACACAGATGTGGGAAAGCTGCTTCTTGGTGTGGAAACTGAGGAGCAAGCAGGTAGCATATCCTGAGGTGGCAGTGGTTTGGGGGGGGGCATGTCACCCGCCCCACAACAACCTGGACTCCTGACAACCTGTGGAACTAATTCTGTCTGCTGTTAATTTATGACCTTCCAGCCGTGTGACAGATCTCGTAAATCAGCAACAAACTTTGGAGGAGAAGATGAGGGAAGACCGGGACAGCCTGGTGGAGAGACTGCACCGGCAGACTGCCGAGTATTCTGCATTCAAGCTGGAGAATGAGAGGCTGAAGGTTGATGGGGAGCTATGAGAGCAGTTGGGTGGAGAAGAGTGGGGCCAGAGGAGGGCTGGGTGCAGAGATGAGCCAGAGGTTCTTCAGAGGGTGTGGAGGAAGCAGTGTGATTAAATGGGAGTTAGTGAGGTCTGGGTTCAAGTCCTGATTCTTCCTCTTACTAGCTGTAAGGTGTGCCTGAGAGATTTTCCATTTATTGTTATAGTTCCCTGAATGGAGAGATGATGTCCTAGTCAGAATGTGGATAATGCTTGTCAAATGTTTATATGATGTACCCAGCCCATGCCCACAAGATAGAATTGGCTTGTATATATATTTATTAGAAAGAGAGAGATAGATACAGAGAGGGAATGGGCCTCTAGCCACTGCAAATAAACTCCAAACACATGTGACGCTTGGTGCATTTATCTCATGTCAATAATGGGGAATCAAAGTTAGGTCTTTGGCTTGATAGGCAAGTGCTTTAACCACTAAGCCATCACTCCAGCTCAGAATAGACTTTGAAATTAAACTTGGTCCTTTTTTTGTTGTTGTTTTGTTTTGTTTTTAATTTGAAAGAGACAGAGAATGGGCACGCCAGGGCCTCTCAGCCACTATGAACAAACTCCAGATGCGTGCGCCCCCTTGTGTTTATGTGCGACATTGCGTGCTTGCGTCATTTTTGCTTCTGGCCAAATGTGGGACCTGGAGATTCGAATGGGAGTTCTTAAGCTTTGCAGGTGCCTTAACCTCTAAGCCATCCCTCCAGCCCTAAACTTGGTTCTTTTAAAAATAAAAATTGTGGGCTGGAGGGATGGCTTAGCGGTTAAGGCATTTGCCTGCAAAGCCAAAGGAAGAACCAGGTTCGATTCCCCAGGACCCACATTAGCCAGATGCACAAGGAGGTGCACGTGTCTGGAGTTTATTTGCAGTGGTTGGAGGCCTTGGCACACCTGTTATCTCTTGCTTTCTCTGTCAAATAAATAAATAAATTAATTAATTAATTAATTAATTAAAAATTTAAAAAAATAGAAAAAATTTGTTATTTTTTAAAAATATATTTTATTTGTTTATTTGAAAGTGAGAAAGGGGCAGATATATATATATATATATATTTTTTTTTTTTCCTTGAGGTAAGGTTTCACTCTAGTCCAGGCTGACCTGGAATTCACTATGTAGTCTCAGGGTGGCCTTGAACTCTCAGCGATCCTCCTACCTCTGCCTCCCAAGTGCTGGGATTAAAGGCGTGCGCCACCATGCCCGATTTATATATTTTTTTAAACTTTAATTAATTAATTTATTTATTTGAGAGAGAGAGAAAGAGCAAGAGAGAGAGAGAATGGGTAGCCAGGGCCTCTAGCCACTGCAAATGAACTTCAGATGTATGTACCTCCTTGTGGATCTGGCGTACATGGGTCCTGGGGAATCGAACTGGGGTCCTTTGGCTTTGCAAGCAAACACCTTAACCGCTAAGCCATCTTCTCCAGCCCCCCCTTTTTTTTTGTTTGTTTTTTGAGGTAGGATCTCTCTCTAGTCTAGACTGACCTGAAATTCACACTTCCTCTGCCTCCCGAGTGCTGGGATTGAAGGCATGTGCCAGCCAGGTGTGGTGGCACACAACTTTAATCCCAGCACTCGGGAGGCAGAGGGAGAGGATTGCCGTGAGTTCGAGGCCACCCTGAGACTACATAGTGAATTCCAGGTCAGCCTGGGCTAGAATGAGACTCTACCACAAAAAAACAAGAAAAAAAAATAATAAAATAAAATTTAATTTAAAAATAAAGGCATGTATCACCATGCCTGGCCTTGAAAAAAATGTTTTTATTCATTTACAAGAGAGATAGAGTGAGCAAGCCCCAGGGCCTATTGCCCCTTCAGAGGAACTCTAGAAGCAAGTGCCACTTTGTGCATCTGGCTTTATATGGGTACTGAAGAATTGAACCCAGGGTGGCAAACTCTGCAGGCAAGTGCCTTGCACCTCCGAGCCATCTCTCCAGCTCCTAACTTTGGCTGTTTTGGGCCACTTCTGTGAACCCCTTCATATGCATTCATATTTTCAGAACTATAGATATATAGCCATAGCTTGGGCCTTGGGCATATGATTAATATGTCTTGGTTTTATAGTCATCTCCTCCCTGTACCCCAGTGGCCTTGAGCATCATAGGCAAGCTACTTCTACTCAGCTGCACCCAGTCCTCCATTTCCTTTAATGATTATTTATTGCTTTGGGGATACAAAATGTAGTTTATTTGCATCTCTGTCTACTTGAGCCTGTCACATTAGGAGTTTTACTGATAGCCTCTCTGATGAAAATTGCTGTGAGTGTTTGAGTAGGGAGCCTTTCCTTTGTGGGTTCTTAAATTAGATTGAGTGTGGGAGGGTCCCTGGTCTGGAGCCTTCCTGTTGGTTGCTCATATTGAGCCACTCCTTATAGGCTAGCTTTGCCCCAATGGAGGACAAGCTCAACCAGGCCCACCTAGAGGTCCAGCAGCTGAAGGCATCGGTGAAGAACTACGAGGGGATGATAGACAACTATAAGAGCCAGGTAAGCCTCAAATGGCCTGGCCCCCCTGCAGTATCCACTCACCCCACCAGGCTGGTGGCTCAGCATCAGGTCTTTCAGGGAAAGGGTGGGGTAGCAGGTGGTTCTGCCTAAAAAGGTCCATTGTGGTTTGTTCCCTAGGTGATGAAAACCAGATTGGAGGCTGATGAAGTGGCTGCCCAGCTAGAGCGCTGTGACAAAGAGAACAAGATCCTTAAAGATGAGATGAACAAAGAGATCGAGGCGGTACTGCTCCCCTCCCTCCCTCCTCTTTTTTTTCCTTCCTTCCTTCCTTCCTTCCTTGCTTCCTTCCTTCACCACTGTGACCTTGAACCCTGTTTGATTTGGACCACAAGAGTAACTGATTTTTCCCATTGGCGTGCTGGTCTACCCAGCCTGTGTACTCTATTTTTTTTCTGTCTCTTCTCTTTTTTTTTCTTTTTCATGCTTTCTTTGTCTGCTTTTTCTCTCCTAGTTTTCTTCCTCCTATTTCCTTGAAACAAATCAAAACCAAAAGCTCTTCCTGTTTGGAGCATCCAGGTGGGCTCACATCCACTGGTCTGCCAGGTTTGGCAGGCTTATTCCATCCCAAGTGGAATCTTTGTTTTGTGCCATCCATAACTGACTATATCTCCCCTTCCTAAAGATCCTTTTCTTTTTGTGATGTTGGCTGACTGATGTGTAGGGATTATCTGAAAGGTAACCTTGGAGACAGGTTGAATCAGGCTCAGCCAGTCATTTCCTTGGCAGCTGACTGCCTTTCTGTGGTCCTCAAGTCTCCTTGTTAAAGCACAAGAATGAACCAGGGGGCCAGGCGTGGTGGCACACGCCTTTAATCCCAGCAGAGGTAGGAGGATTGCTGTGAGTTTGAGGCCACCTTGAGATTACATAGTTAATTCCAGGTCAGCCTGGGCCAGAGTGAGACCCTACCTTGAAAAACCAACAACAACAACAAAAAAGAATGAACCAGGGCCTGGAAATATGAGGTCAGTGGTTTAGATGTTCGCTTGCAAAGCCTAAAGACCCAGGTTTGATTCCCAGTACCAACATAAAGCCAGATGCATAGAGCAGAGCATGCATATGTAGTTCATTTTCAGGGCAGGAGGCCCTGGTGCACCTCTTCTCTTTCTCTACTTGCAAATAAATAAATTAAAATATTATAAAAAAGAGCCAGGCACGGTGGGGCACACCTTTAATCCCAGCACTTGGGAGGCAGAAGTAGGAGGATCGCTGTGAGTTCGAGGCCACCCTGAGACTACATAGAGAATTCCAAGTCAGCCTGGGCCATTGTGAGACCCTACCTTGAAAAAATAAAGAAAAAAAAAAACAGTAAAAATATATATGTATAATTATTAAAAAGAAAGAATGAAAAAAAAGAATGAATGAATCAGGATTAGATAAACTATTTTCCTCTGACTGGTAGCATGGTGGCTTTTAATACTGGCTTTGCCAGGTTTTTAGCTCAATGACCTTGGGCAAATAACTTTGCTCCCTGGACCCTTACTGTCCTTAGTGGCTACAACTTTGCCTACTTTATTATTATTATTTTATTTCTTTTTTAAATTTTTATTTACCTATTTGAGAGAGAGCTATAGAAATAGGCAGGGAGAGAAAAAGAGAGAGAGAGAGAAAGAGAATGGGAACGCCAGGGCCTTCAGCCACTGCAAATGAACTCCAGATGTGTGCGGTCCCTTCGTGCATCTGGCTTACGTGGGTCCTGGGGAATCGAACCTGGGTCCTTTGGCTTTACAGGCAGTATCTTAACCGCTAAGCCATCTCTCCAGCCCCTTTGTTTGATTTTTTTTGTTTTTATTTATTTATTTGAGAGTGACAGAGAAAGAGGCAGAGAGAGACAGAATGGGTACACCAGGGCCTCCAGCCATTGCAAACGAAGTCCAGATGCATGTGCCACCTTGTGCATCTGGCTTACACAGGCCCTGGGGAATCGAGCCTCAAACCAGGGTCCTTAGGCTTCACAGGCAAGCACTTAACTACTAAGCTATCTCTCCCGCCCTCCTTTGTTTGATTTTTTTGAGGTAGGGTTTCACTCTAGCCCAGGCTGGTTTGGAATTACTATGTAGTCTCAGGGTGGCCTTGAACTCATGGTGATCCTCCTCCCTCTGCCTCCCAAATGCTGGGATTAAAGGTATGTACCATCACACCCAGCAGCTCCTACTTTATCATTATCCAAATTAAACCAGTAACTGAAGATAGCCCTTAGCATGGTGACTGAGTCCTGGTATTTATTACACAGCTGTCACTATTATTTGATGACTAAATGAATGGCTACGTGGAAGGCAGGCCTAACTGTATCCTATAGAAGACAACTAGATACCTGGCTAGGCCTGTGGGAAGGGCAGCCCATAATATGGCCTACAAATTCCTCAGAATCTTCTTCCGGAGACTAGTTGTAGGCCTGCTCTAACTTTAAAGGACTCTGCCTGACCCCATCAGCAGCCAGGCCTAGCCCACAGTTGATTTCTCTTCCTGCTGCAGGCCCGCCGGCAGTTCCAGTCCCAGCTGGCTGATCTTCAACAGCTACCTGACATCCTCAAGATCACTGAGGCTAAGCTGGCTGAGTGCCAAGACCAGCTGCAAGGCTATGAGAGGAAGAACATCGATCTCACAGCCATCATTTCAGACCTGCGCAGCCGGGTAAGGGACTGGCAGAAAGGGTCCCACGAACTGGCCCGAGCAGGGTCCCGCTTACCGAGATGAGCTGCACGCCCCCCAAGGGAGGACCACTTCCTTTTTCTTGGCTGCCGATTTCTGAAAGGAGTGAGCTATCATCAGTGCTGTGAAATAAAAGTCTGGTGTGCCAAATGCTTCGTGTTTGCACAAAGTGATTGTAGCTATAGGAGCCGTCACTGTGTTGGAGCCCTTGGGCCCTTCTGCTATTGACCCACCCAAGTGCTTTGTGCTCTGTCTGCTTCTGCCTTGCACATTTTTCTGCTGCCCTCTGCCCAGCAGAATGGAGACCAGCAGACCCTAGCGTCGCCACCTTTGTTCTCTCTAGCTTTAATTGCCTCTCCTTGTTCTTCACAGATCCACTGCCTGAGATTCTGTCCTGAGAGGCAGAAGCAAGCAGCCCCTATGTCCAGAAGCAGTCTGTCTCCGGGTTACTACCATGCCTACTGCCTGTGTTGTCCAAAGTATCATATACCACTCATTTTCAGTGTGACCTTGGCCAGGGCCCTTCCCCTCTCTTTAAATTTATTTTCTTTTTTAAAAAACTTATTTGTTTATTAGAGACGAGAGAGGGAAAGAGAGAGAGAGGGAGAGTGAGAATGGGCGCGCCAGGGCCTCTAGCCACTGCAAACAAACTCCAGATGCATGTGTCCCCTTGTGCATCTGGCTTACGTGGGTCCTGGAGAATCGAACTGGGGTTCTTAGGCTTCACTGGCAAATGCCTTAACCACTAAGCCATCTTTCCAGCCCTAAATTTATTTTCTTTTTTTAGTTTTTTTTTCTTTTTAAATTATTTATTTATTTATTTATTTACTTGAGAGAGAAAGAGGTAGATAAGCAGAATGGGTGCACCAAGGCCTCTAGCCACACTGTAAACAAACTCCAGATGCATGAGCCACCTTGTGCATCTGGCTTACGTGGGTAATGGTGAACCGGGAATCGAACCTGGGTCCTTTGGCTTTGCTGGCAAATGCCTTAACTGCTAAGCCATCTCTCCAGCCCCTATAGTCTTATTTGTTATTTATTTTTAAACAGGATCGTCTAGCTCAGAGTGACCTGGAACTCACTCTGTAGTCCAGGCTGGTCTTGAACTCACAGCAATCCTCCTTCCTCAGCCTCCCAAGTGGTGGGATTAAAGGTGTGTATTACCATGTCCAGCTAGTTTTTTTGTTTTTTGAGACAGGATTTCATGTGGCCCAGGCTGGCCTTGAACTCTTTTTTTTTTTTTTTTTTGGTTTTGCGAGGTAGAGTCTCACTCTGGTCCAGGCTGACCTGGAATTCACTATGTAGTCTCAGGGTGGCCTCAAACTCTTGGCTATCCTCCTACCTCTGCCTCCCGAGTGCTGGGATTAAAGGCATGCACCACCACGCCCGGCTGGCCTTGAACTCTTAAATAGCCTGTCTCCACCTCTCAAGTGTTGGGATTATAGTTGTATGCCACCATGCCCTGCTTCTTCCCCTCTCCTGACCTATTTCATTGGAATGACCATTAAAATGAGCTACCATTTTTGAGCACCTACTTTGTGCTCCTCTCCCAGGAATTTAGTGAGGTATACATATTACTTCCCCAACAATAGCCCAAGGATTAGAGGGAACAAGTTGTTTCCTAATGTCAAGAGCTACTTGGTATCCATGGGAATTGGAGCTACCAGCTCTGTGTGGTTCCCAAGCCCATGCCCTTAGACTCTTGCCTCCTTTTCTGTTGAACTTGGGTGTTCTCAGGGCGTTTTAGGCCTTGTTACCTGAGGCTTCTGCATAAAGCAACCCTGGAGGTAACTTACCAAACTTGCCAGTCTAAAGGAATCAGAAATGTCCTATTTCCTTGCTGTGTTGTCCCCAGTTAAGGGGCGATGGCATCAATGCTACCAACAACATAATCAGGAATGCTCATGGTTTTTGGACTTATGGTCCACTGTGTGCTTCCACTTTCTCATGTGTGCCTCAGTCTCAGCTGGGCCTCTGGGGAGGGAAGGCTCTCCTGATCTAGAAAGCATCATGGTTGTGTTTCTCCAGCATCCAACTTGATTCCTCCCAGTGTGTGAAAGTCTTTGGAGTGGGCCAACCCTGCCCCTGCTCCGCCTCTCCTCTTCCAGGTTATGCTGTGAACTTGGACACCTTACAGAGGGAAGCATGCCTCTTTTCCTGGGTGTGGATGACAGGTCATGGGGAGAAGAGAAAATTTCTTCATAAACCAGTCTGTGTTCCTGTCATTTTAGATCGAACATCAGGGGGACAAGCTGGAGATGGCGAGAGAGAAACAGCAGGCTTCCCAGAAGGAAAATAAACAACTGAGTCTGAAGGTGGATGAACTGGAGAGGTTAGAGGCACTTGGTCCCATCTCTGTCCTCTTCCTAGGACCTGAGACTTCAGCCACTTAGCAACTTTGTGCTTAGTGTGCAGAAGTGTTTGAGGGACTCAAGGCCCTGGAAGGTGCTAGGCAGACCTCAGAGGAAATGCTGCTTCCATTTCAGTGGTAAGCCTTAGAGAGAGGAAGGTGGCGTCAGCCTGGAGGGATTGCCTTTTGATGGCAAGGTCAAGCCTATCCTTAGGCATCACTATCTCAGAGGCATGCTTGGACCGAGCCGACCAACAGGGCCTGGTTCGAACAGAGTAGCCAGCACGCTACAGCGGGGCATCTCCCATTTTCCTGCCCTGTGTTCCTGATTAGCCTTCCCATAACCACTCTCATCTGACTCTTATCAACTGTTAAGGCAATCAGAGGTGCGGCATACACCTTTTGGAATCACAAGTCCTGGCCTTGGGTCCCAGCTCTGCCACTTAAACTGCATTGTGACTTTGAGTAAGTCATTGAATTTCTCTGAACCTTGTCTCTTCACCTTGAGGAAGATGGATCAATGTAGGGAAAATAGCCTAGCTGATGGAGCTACGGCCAGTCTGCAGTGTGAGCATACTCATAGGGGACTGAGGACGTTGCCTGGCATAGAGAGATGCTCAAGATAGACTAGTAGCTGGGCATGATGGTGTATGCCTTTAATTCCGGCGCTCGGGAGGCAGAGGTAGGAGGATCACCTTGAGTTCAAGGCCATCCTGAGAGTACATAGTGAGTTCCAGGTCAGCCTGGGCCAGAGTGAGACCCTACCTCGAAAACTCAAAAAGGAAAAAAAAAAAGCCAGGCATGATGGCACACACCTTTAATCCCAGTGCTTGGAAGGCAGAGGTAGGAGGATCATGTGAGTTCGAGGCCACTCTGAGACTACATAGTGAATTCCAGGTCAGCCTGGGCTAGAGTGAAATACTACCTCAAAAAACAAAAACAAAAACAAAAAAAAAAACAATGCTAGGCATGGTTACACATGTCTTTAATCCCAACACTTGGGAGGCAGAGGTAGGAGGAGTCACCGTGAGTTTGGGGCCACCCTGAGACTATATAGTGAATTCCAGGTCAGCCTGTGCTAGAGTGTTATCCTTCTGTGAAAAATCTAAAAAAAAAAAAAAAAAAAAAAAAAAAAGGCTAGAAAATTTAACTGTTTTTATTTTATTTTTTTTTATATGAGAACAACAGAGAGAGTGAGAGAGAGAGAGAATGGGCACACCAGGGCCTTTAGCCACTGCAAATAAAATCCAGATGCATGCGCCATCTTGTGCATCTGGCTTACGTGGGTACTTGGGGAATTGAGCCTCGAACCAGGATCCTTAGGTTTCACAGGCAAGTGCTTAACCACTAAGCCATCTCTCCAGTCCCATGATTTTATTTTTAAAAATATTTTGTGTATTTATTTATTAGGAGAGAAAAAGAGGCAAATAGAAAGAGAAAAAATGGGCACACCAGGGCTTGTAGCCCACTGCAAAGGAACTCCAGACACATGCACTACTTTGTACAGTACTGGGGAATGGAATTCAGGTCATTAGGCTTTGCACGCAAGCACCTCAATCCAACTGCTGACCCATCTCTCTAGCCCAGTATTTTGTTTTGAGACAAGATCTCATTCTGTAGCCCAGGGTGGCTGAAATCCCCTTGGCCTAAGCTTCCTGAGTTTTGGAATTACAAGCATTGAGCCACCAGGTCCAGCTATCTCTCTCTTTTTTTTTTTTTTTTTTTTTTTTTTTTGTTTTTCGAGGTAGGGTCTCACTCTAGCCCAGGCTGACCTGGAATTCACTATGTAGTCTCAGGGTGGCCTTGAACTCACATCGATCCTCCTACCTCTGCCTCCTGAGTGCTGGGATTAAAGGCGTACGCCACCATGCCCGGCTCAATTTTATTTTATATTTTGTGGGTGTGGGTGTATGTGTATAATGTCTGTGTGCATGTATATATATGGGTGTTTATGTGCCATTACGTGCATGTGAAGGTCAGAGGATAATGTTGGGGTATAAGCCTTTGCCTTCCACATTGCTTGAGATAGAATCTCTGAATGTCAGAAGCTAGCTCACAAGCTTTAGAATTCTGGCTCCACTTCCCATTGCCATAGGCACATTGGGAATACAGACCCATGTCCCATTGCATCTGACTTTACTTGAATCTTAGGGATCCAAATTCCATCATTGTCAAGAGTGTGCATCAAGTGCTTTCATTTATTTATTTTTGGTTTTTTGAGGTAGGGTCTTACTCTAGCCCAGGCTGACCTGACATTCACTAGTCTCAGGCTGGCCTTGAACTCAGGGCAATCCTCCTATCTCTGCCTCCCAAGTGCTGAGACTAAAGGCTTGCCCCACCATGCCTGGCCAGTTTTTGTTTTTCGAGGTAGTGGCCCAGGCTGACGTGGACTTCACTATGTAGTCTCAGGCCTCAAACTCACATCGATCCTCCTACCTCTGCCTTGGGAGTACTGGGATTAAAGGTGTGCACCACCGGGTGTGCCACCATGCCTGGCAGCCCTACTTTAACACGTAAGTGTATCTTTATATGTGAATGTTCATGTTCATGTGTGCTTTTTGCCAGAGGACAATCTTGGGTATCATTCCCCAGGTATGCATGTGCCTTTTTCTTTTCTTTTTAAGTTTTATTTACGAATGAGAGGGACCCGCCGGGCGTGGTGGCGCACGCCTTTAATCCCAGCACTCGGGAGGCAGAGGTAGGAGGATTGCCGTGAGTTCGAGGCTACCCTGAGACTACATAGTTAATTCCAGGTCAGCCTGGACCAGAGTGAGACCCTACCTTGCAAAACCAAAAAAAAAAAAAAAGAATGAGAGAGAAAGAGAGGGGAAGGGCATGTATGATGTATGGGCATACCTGGACTTCCCGGCTGCTGCAAATGAACTTCAGATGCATGTGCCACTTTGTATGTCTGGCTTTACATCGGTACTAGGAAACAAATCCTGTCAGGCTTTGCAAGCAGACATTGTTAACCACTGAGCCCTTACCTTTTTTTTTTCTCCTAGAGACAGGATCTGATTAGCCTAGAGCTCTCTCCAATTAGGCTAGACCTGCCACTGAGCCCAGGGATCAAACTCTCTGCCTCCATAGTGCTTACAGCCAACATCTTGATATTTTTACATGGGTTCTGGGGATTAAACTCTGGTCCTCGTGCTTGCAAGGCCATTACTTTACTGAGCTATCTCCCCAGTCCATTCCAATTTTAAATTTGGGGAAACTGCTCAGAGAGAGGTTGTGACTTGCCTACACAGCTGGTACCTACCAAAGCTGCTACTTAGACCTGCATCTTCTGCCAGAGTTCTGTCAAAACATCTCATTGTCTCAAAACCAAAAAACAAAGAAAAGGGCTGGAGCCTGAATTTCAGAGGTGCTAGGGCCCTAAGTGTGTCAGGTGGCCTTATATGGTCAGCAGAGAGGCTCCACCTCTGCTTGTCCCTGATGGCTTGGGAAACATAGCTGGCTCCAACAGGACTTACAGGGCTCCTTAAGTTGGAAGATGTTCTGGAAGAGCTGTGAGGACAGTGTGCACTGGAATGGCTTCAGCTGGTCTATGACTGTCACAGAACATGCTGTGTGGCTCAGCTGATGGCCCTTTGCTGAGCTGGGGTTTGGTTACAGACCTGCCAGCTGTGTTGACTTCAGGCCAGTGACCTCTCCTCCTCAGTTCCTTCATCTCTGGAGTGGGGATCATAATGGTGGCCCTTTCCTGAACTGCAGGCTGCTATGCTCCGTGTGTCAACGCTAGTACAGTGCACATTCAGCGCACTCAATTACACTTGCTCCTTCATGCTGTTCTTTGACCAGCTGCTCCTGTTGTACAGTGACGTAACTGCCTTGCTGATCTGCAGTGTTTCTCTAGTTTGTTCCCGTGGCTCCCCGGAGATTGTTGGCGTGATGATATCCCCAGTCCAGAGGTGGCGGAAGCCCCCGACAGTGGAACAAGATGTAGATTATTGCAGGGTCTGATTGAGTGCTTTCATATAGGAAGCTGGAGGCGACCAGTGCCCAGAATGTCGAGTTCCTACAGGTGATTGCCAAAAGGGAGGAGGCAATCCACCAGGCCCAGTTACGGCTAGAGGAAAAAACCCGAGAATGTGGGTCCTTGGCGAGGCAGCTGGAGAGTGCCATTGAAGATGCCAGGAGGCAGGTCAGTCTCAGAACTTCTCTAGAGCTAACCTTTCTCAGTCTATGCTCCCATTTGAAGAATGGGTGTTTGGGGCTGGAGAGAGGGCTCAGCAGTTAAGGTACTTCCTGCAAAGCCTAATGACCTGGGTTAAATTCCTCAGTATCCATGTAAAGCCAGATACACAAGGTGGCACATGCATCTGGACTTCATTTTCATATTTATTTATTTATTGGGGCCTGGAGAGATGGCTTGGTGGTTAAGTGCTTGCCTGTGAAGTCTAAGGACCCTAAGTCAAGGCTCAAATTTCCCAGGACCCACGTAAGCCAGATGCACAAGGTGGCACATGCATGTGTAGTTCGTTTGCAGTGGCTAGAGGCCTTGGAGTGCCCATTCTCTATCTGACTCTTTTTTTTTTTTTTTTTTTGGTTTTTCAAGGTAGGGTCTCACTCTGGCCCAGGCTGACCTGGAATTAACTATGTATTCTCAGGGTGGCCTCGAACTCTCGGCAATCCTCCTATCTCTGCCTCCCGAGTACTGGGATTAAAGGCGTGCGCCACCACGCCCGGCCTCTATCTGACTCTTTCTCTGTCAGTCTGTCTGTCATTCTTTTTTAAGATTTTATTTTTATTTATTTATTAGAGATAAAGAGAGGGAAAGAGAGACAGGGAGAGGGAGAATAGGTGTGTCAGGGCCTCTAGCTACTGCAAACAAACTCCAGATGCGTGTGCCCCCTTGTGTATCTGGCATATGTGGAACCTGGAGAATCGAACCAGGGTCCTTAGGCTTTACAGGCATGTGCTTTAACCACTAAGCCATCTCTGCAGCCCTGTCTGTCATTCTTAAATAAATAAACAAACAAAATGTTTTTTAAAATTTTACTTATTTATTTGAGAGAGAGAGAGAGAGAAAGAGCCAGAGAGAGGGAGAGAGAGAGAATGGGCATGCCAGGGCCTACAGCCACTACAAACAAACTCCAGATGCATGTGCCTCCTTGTACATCTATCTGGCTTACGTGGGTCCTGGAGAATTGAACATGGGTCCTTTGGCTTTGCAGGCAAACGCCTTAACCACTAAGCCATTTCTCCAGCTCGCATCTGGAGTTTGTTTCAAGTGGGTGGAGGCTCTGGTGTGCCCATTCTCTCTCTCTCTCTCTCTCTCTCTCTCTGCTTGCTAATGAATAAAATATTAAACAAAAAGGGGTGTTCAGTAGTACCTTCCTCCTAAATTTATTTATTTTTTATTTTAAAAGATATTTTTATTTTTATTATTTTATTATTATTATTATTATTATTATTATTATTATTTTGGTTTTTCGAGGCAGGGTCTCACTCTAGCTTAGGCTGAACTGGAATTCAGTATGTAGTCTCAGGGTGGCCTTGAACTCTTGGCAATCCTCCTACCTCTGCCTCCCAAGTGCTGGGATTAAAGGCGTGTACCACCATGCCCGGCTTTAAATAATTTTTTAAGATTTATTTTTATTTATTAGAGACAGAGAAAGAGTGATAATGGGTGTGCCAGGGCCTCTAGCCAATGCAAATGAACTCCAGATGCATGCGCAACCATGTGCATCTGGCTTACGTGGGACCTAGAGAATCAAACCTGGGTCCTTACGCTTCACAAGCATGTGCCTTAACTGCTAAGCCATCTTTCCAGCCCCTAAATTTATTTTTTGTTTAATTTATTTATTTGAGAAAGAGGGAGGGACAGAATGGGCATGTCAGGGTCTCTAGTCACTGAAAACAAACTCCTGGGGAATCAAACCTGGGCCCTTTGGCTTTGCAGGCAAATGCCTTAACTGCTAAGCTATCTCTCCATCCCCCCCAAATTTGTTTTGATAATCAAATGAGTATTATGAAGAGCTTGGCCCTTTATATATGATTGCTCAGTTACTTTCTAACCTGATAACTCATGGGGTACTGGGAAAGGGCAGGTAAAGCTGGATGGCACGAGTGGACTCCATAGTCATCTCTTGCCTCAAGGCTCCAGAGAACACTTTCCACAATGATATGTAAGAAGCGGTGTCTATGACTGGGTAGTAGGCGGAGCCAACCTTCTCTTTCCCAGTGTCCTGGTACCAGTTCAGCCAGACCCCACTCCTACCTTCTGTGCAGGTGGAACAAACCAAGGAGCAGGGACTCTCTAAGGAGCGAGCAGCCCATAGCAAAATCCTGGACCTTGAGACCCAGCTGAGCAGGACCAAAACTGAACTTGGCCAGCTGCGGCGGAGTCGTGATGATGTGAGTCTGGCTAGTGGTTGGGGCAGAGCAGAAAAGTGGGCAGCATTGAGCTTCCTTAGGGACTCTAGGGCAGAGTCTAGTGTTTCTATGAATTGCAGGGTTTAAATTTTTTTTTCCTTTTTTTCATTTTTTAAAATTTTAAAAAAGATTTATTCTTATTTATTTGTTAGAGACAAAGAGAGAGGGAGAGTGAGAATGGGTACGCCAGGGCCTCTAGCCACTGCAAATGAACTCCAGACACATGTGCCACCATGTGTATCTCACTTACGTAGGACCTGGAGAATCAAACCTGGCTTCACAGGCATGCACCTTAACTGCTAAGCCATCTCTCCAGCCCCTAAAATTGTTTTAGAGAGAGACAGAGAAAAAGAGAAAATTGGCACACCAGGTCCTTAGCCACTGAAATCAAACTCCAGACCCTTGTACAGTGGGTATATGTGACCTTGCACTAGCCTCACCTTTTGTGCATCTGGCTTACGTGGGATCTGGAGAGTTGAACACAGGTCTTGAGGCTTTGCAGGCAAGCGCCTTAACCGCTAAGCTATCTCTCCAGCCCACAAATTGTAGGATTTTTTTTTTGTTGTTGTTTTTTGAGGTAGGGTCTCACTCTGGTCCAGGCTGACCTGGAATTAACTGTGTAGTCTCAGGGTTGGCCTCAAATTTATGGCAGTTCTCCTACTTCTGCCTCCCAAGTGCTGGGATTAAAGGCGTTCGCCACCACGCCCAGCTGAATTGCAGTTTTAATGGTCTCTAGTCACATCCCCTCATTAAGGATATTGAAGACAAATCCTTTTTTTAGTTTGTTTTGTTTTGGGAGTTTTTCAAGGTAGAGTTTCACTCTAGCTCAGACTGATCTGGAATTCACAATTCAGGGTGGCCTTGAACTCACAGCAATCCTCATACTTCTTCCTCCTGAGTGCTGGGATTAAAGGCGTACACCACCACACCCGGCAAAGAATGGGCAAGCCAAGGCCTTTAGCCACTGCAAACAAATTCCAGATGCATATGCCACCTCTTGCATCTGGCTTTATGCGGATACTTGGGAATCGAACTCTGGTCCTTGGGCTTTGTAGGCAAGCGCCTTAACCACTGAACCATCTCTCCAGCCCTTTTTTGTTTGTTTGTTTGTTCTATTGAGGTAGGGTTTTGCTTTAGCCCAGGCTCAATTCCAGGTTAACCTGGGCTAGAGCAAAACCCTACCTCAATAAAACAAACAAAAAAAAACATGATGGAGCTGGGCGTGGTGGTGCACGCCTTTATTCCTAGCACTTGGGAGACAGAGGTAGGAGAACTGCCATAAATTTGAGGCCAACCCTGAGACTACACAGTCCAGGAGGAGTTCAAGGCCACCCTGAGACTACATACTGAATTCCAGTTCAGCCTAAGCTAGAGTGAGACCCTACCTCAAAAAGCCAAAAAAAAAAAAAAAAAAAAAAATGCTGGGGGTTTGGAGAAATGGCTTAGTTAAGGCCCTTGCCTGCAAAGGTTATGGACCCAGGTTCAATTTCCCCAGACCCCACATGATGGCACATGCACCTGTAGTTTGTTTGCAGCAGCTAGAGGTCCTGGCACGTCCATTCATCTCTCTCTCTCAAATAAAAAAAAAAATGTGCTGGGAGCGGGACATTGTGGCACATGCCACACTCCCTGTACTCAGGAGGCAGAGTTAGGAGGATCACTGAGTTTGATGCCAGCCTGAGACTACATAGCAAATTCCGGAGAAGCCTGAGTTAGAATGAGACCCTACCTGTAAAAACCAAATAAGCAATAAAACAATAACAACAAAAACATTTGGGGTACAATGGCACACATCTATAATTCTAGTTACTTGGGATTCAGAATTGCTTGAGAGTGTGAGACCAGTCTGTGAAATAGATATTGTCTCTTAAAAACAACGAACTAGGGCTGAAGAGATGGCTCAGTAGGGCACTTCCTGTACAAGCATGAGGGCCTGCATGGGATCCCCAGGACTGACATAAACTGCTTGGCATGGCCACTCATGTCTATAAGCCCACTCCTGTAGACCTTTGAGTTTGCCTACTGTGGACATCTCACACTCATGCCCCTGCTCTGCTTGTTCTCTTAGGCAGACCGCCGTTACCAGAGCCGGCTGCAGGACCTGAAAGACCGCCTGGAGCAGTCGGAGAGCACCAACCGCAGCATGCAGAACTACGTCCAGTTTCTCAAGTCCTCTTATGCCAACGTGTTTGGGGATGGTCCCTACACCTCCTACCTGACCAGCTCACCCATCCGTTCACGATCTCCCCCTGTCTGAGCCACCTGTCTAGGGCCTGGAGCCTAATGCCAGGGAACTGAGGCGTTGCCAAACCATAGCTGGAGAGCCCTGGCTTCCGTCTCTTACAGTGATGGAATGTGTTCAGGGTCTTGTTCTTAGCTACTGAATTCAGAAAAGTGTCTAGAGCAGCAGGGTATGAATCAGGAAGTACTTGGTTCTCTCCTCCCTGATGTAGACGCCTGATGGAACTTTGTAATGACTTTCACAGACCTTATATTTACTATATTAGGTACCAGATTTTAATTCACTGACTTTTCAGGGACTCCCCTTCCTTGCCTCAGAGAACATATGGCTGGTCTTTTTACTCTAGTCCCCTTTCAGCCCTCATTCTTTTAGGAATCTCTATCTTGGGTTTTCTCTGACCTGAACCAGCAGTGAACATCTCCACTTGCTATTTTCTTACTTCTTGTGTAGGGTAGGATGCAGGCTTTTCCCTAGTGCCAGTGGAAATCTCCCATGTCTGAGTTTCCTTGAGGCCACTTGTCCCAGGCACTTCAAAAATCTTAGAGAGGCTCATGTCCATCTGGCTTTACAAGTGTAATACCAATCTCACTGTTTTTTGTTTTGTTTTGTTTTGTTTTTTTCCTCTTTATATCCCTGGAATCATTTATTCTTGAAATATTTGTTTGGTTAAAAAAAAGTTTTACATTCCACTAATTAAGACTCCTTTGGATGATTTTTTTTGGATGATTTTTTTTTTTTTACCCTGTCTATCCCTCTTTTAAAAATGATAAATGATTAATTCCAGCACTCAGGAGGCAGAGGTAGGAGGATCGCCGTGAGTTCAAGGCCACCCTGAGAAGACAGAGTGAATTCCAGGTCAGCCTGGACTAGAGTGAAACCCTACCTCGAAAAACCAAAAATGAACCAGGCATGATGATGAATATGTGCCATCCCAGAGCATGGGAAATAGAGGCAGGAAGAGCAGGGGTTTAAGGTCATCTTCAATTACTTATCAAGGCCATCCTGGGTTATATGAGATCCTATTTGAAAGCAACACAAAAATCATATATAATTATTAAAGTGCTGCTACCATTTCCATTGAATTAAGCCCATATTCATGCCTTTCGCATGGAAGCTCTTGAACTTAAGTTCTCATGACAGCAAATTTTCACCAACATGTGCATATATTATCACTGTATAATTCTTGTTATTTAAAAAAAAACTATTTATTTTTATATTTTATTTGAGAGAGAGGAAGAGGCAGAGAGAAAGAGAGAATGGGCATGCCAGGACCTCTGGCCACTGCAAATGAACTCCAGACACATGCGTCCCCTTGTGCATCTGGCTTATGTGGGTCCTGGGGAATCGAACTGGGGTCCTTAGGCTTTGCAGGCAAAAGGCTTAACCTCTAAGCCATTTCCCCAGCCCTTTGTTTGTTTGTTTGTTTGTTTGTTTGTTTATTTATTTATTTATTTTGAGGTAGGGTCATACTCTAGCCTAGGCTGACTGGAATTAGTCTCAGGTTTGCCTCAAAACTCAGAGTGATCCTTCTACCTCAGCTTCCGAGTGCTGGGATTAAAGGCATGGGCTACCAAAAAAAAAAAAAAAAAAAAAAAAAAAAAAAAAAAAAGGCATGGGCTACCACATCCAGCTTTTTTTTTTTTTTTTTTTTTTTTTTTTTTGAGAGAGCATGGGTGTGCCAGGGCCTCCAGCCGCTGCAAATAAACTCCAGACACATGCACCACCTTGGTGCAACTGGCTTACATGGGTCCTTTGGCTTTGTAGGCAAGCACCTTAACTGCTAAGCCATTTCTCCAGCCCTTGTTTGTTTGTTTGTTTTCCAAAGTACTGTAAACCATGCTGGTGAAGTTCAGGGTTCTGTGGCACAAATGATATGAGGGAAGTGCTTTTCAGAGTCCATTCCTGGCACTCATCCAGAATTTTTATTTTGCTTTATTTACTTATTTATTTATTTATTTATTTTGGTTTTTGAGGTAGGATCTCACTCTAGCCTAGGCTGACCTGGAATTCACTGTGTAGTCCTCAGGGCAGCCTTGAACTCAACGGTGATCCTCCTACCTCTGCCTCCTGAGTGCTGGGATTAAAGGCATGTGCCACCATGCCAGCTCTCATCCAGAAATTTATCTTTGCAAAATATTAGGGATAATCCAGGGCGTTTGTAAAAAAAAAAAAAAAAAAAAAAAAAAAAAGATCAGCATGGCATGGTGGTGGCTGAGGTAGGAGGCTCACCATGAGTTCAAGGCCAGCCTGAGACTACATAGTAAATTCCAGGTCAACCTGAGCTAGAGTGAAATCCTACATCAAAAAAACAAGAAAAGGCTGGAGAGATGGCTTAGCAGTTAAGGTGCATGCTTGCAAAGCCTAAGGACCCAGGTTTGATTCTCCAGGTCCCATATAAGCCAGATGCACATGGTGGTACATGCATCTGGAGTTTGTTTGCAGTGGCTAGAGGCCCAGGTGTGCCCATTTTTGGTCTTTTTCTTTCTTTCTTTTTTTTTTTTTTTTTTTTTAGGTAGGGTCTCACTGTAGCTCAGGCTGACCTGGAATTCACTTTGTAGTCTCAGGGTGGCCTTGAACTCACAGCAATCCTTCTACCTCTGCCTCCCGAGTGCTGGGATTAAAGGTGTGCGCCACCACACCCCTCTGGTGTGCCCATTTTTATTCCCTCTCTCTAATAACTATATAAATAAAAATAAAATCTTTAAAAAAGAAAAACAAAACAAAACAAAAAAACTGATCAGACCGGTGGCTCTCCCCTTTAATGCCAGACTCGGGAGGCAGAGGTAGGAGGATCGCTGAGTTTGAGGCCAACCCTGAGACTACATAGTGAATTCCAGGTCAGCCTGAGCTACAGTGAGACTCTACCTTGAAAAAACAAACAACAACAAAAAATATCAGGGCTGGAGAGATGGCATACCGGTTGGGGTGCTTGCCTATGAAGCCTAAGGACTCATGTTTGACTCTCCAGATCCCATGTAAACCAGATGCACAAAGGTGAGGCAAGCACATAGTTGCACATGCCCACTAGATGGTTGCAAGCATCTGGAGTTTGATTGCAGTAGCAAGACCCTGGCATACCAATTCTCTCCCTTGCTATATCTAAAATTAAAAAAATAAATAAAGTGTGAAAATGCTTATATTGTTCATTTCAGGGAAACTTTCCTACCTCAAAAAGATGTCATGAAATAATGGACAGTTCAAAGTCTATAGACTCAGGCTCGGGAGATGGTGCAGCAGTTAAAGAATCTTCCTTCTAAAGACTGCTAGCCCAGGTTCAAGTCCCTGTAGCTACATGCAAAAGAGCATGCATCTAGCTAGTGTGCATGTGCAGTGGCAAAAGGCCCTTCCCCATACATACATGTACAATTTTTTTTTCAAGGTAGGGCTTCACTGTCGTCCAGGCTGAAGGTTGGCCTGGAATTCACTGTTGTAGTCTCAGGCTCTCCTTCAAGTCAGTGATCCTCCTACATTGGCTTCCCCGGTGTTGGAATTAAAGGTGTGCATAAATAAATAAATAAATAAATAAATAAATAAATAAATAAATAAATAATAAAGGTGTGCACCACTATGCCTGGCAAAGAAAATGTGTCCAGGCTTCACGCTATCCCAGGCTGACCTGGAACTCACGGTGATCCTCCTATCATTCATTACCTCCCAATTTCTGGGAGAAAAAAGGCATGATACACTACGCCCGGTTACAGGCAAGTACTCTTAACCGCGAGCTATCTCTCCAGCCCACGTATAGCCTTTTGAGAAAGGCCAGAACGACCCCCACAGTCGCTGTCCCACTTAAACCTCAGGAACAGCCCATTTCCCGCCTCCCGACATTCGGCCCAGCGCAGGCGCAGCGGCGGGAGGCTCCGGCTCGGGAGGCGGAGCTTGGAGCCGTTAGGGGCGGGGCTCCACAGAATGCGTGTCCCGGAAGCGGAAGCTGTCGCTTTCTCCTTGCGGCTGATTCGAAGGTTTGTTTTGTCACTAGCGGCTCCCGCGGAGCCTCAGCGTCCCGGGGCTATGCCGTCCGAGAGTCGCTGCTGGGAGACCCTGCAGGCGCTGCGCAACTCCACCAAAGGTCGCCTCTGCTACCAGCGCGACTGGCTACTGCATTATGAGGTGAGCGGTGGCCCCTGCTCCCTGGCTTCCCGCCCCGTCCTGCGCGGGGGATCCTTGTCTCTCAACTCCCGTGTGGACATGCCCCTGTCGTAGCGCCTCTGTCCTCGCTGGTCCGGTACATGCTTTGGACAGCCTCCCTTCGTCAGAAGTTGTCCTCCTCGGTTGTCACAGCGACGCTGCCATCCCAGCATTTCATTTGCTGGGATTGATAGATCAGGCGGCGAGAGAAGAGCCTGACCTAACTCACTGCTGCCCGTGAAAGGGGCGTGGTCACTGCGCCCAGTATTTGCAAAGACCCGCCACAATGAGTGTATCAGTTGACTGTCTTTGTTGTTGTTTTTCTAGATAGGATCTCGCTCTAGCCCAGGCCTGATCTGGAATTCACTATGTAGTCTCAGGCTAGCCTTGAATTTACAGCGATCCTCCTACCTCTGCCACCTAAGTGCTAGGATAAAAGCCGTGTACCACCACGCCCGGCTTAAATTGTATTAAGAAAATATTTTTTGAAATCCGAGGGTGGTGGCGCAGGCCTCTAATCCCAGTACTCGGGAGGCAGAGGTAGGAGGATCGCCAAGAATTCGAGGCCAGCCTGAGAATGCATGCATAGTGAATTTCAGGTCAGCCTGAAGACCCTGCCTTGAAAAAAAATTTGTTTTTATTGACAGCTTCCATAATTGTACATGTTATGGGGTCTGGTGTCACACAAGTAAGACCATCGACTCACGGACTGTGAGGCAAAGTTTTATTGGGTAAAAAAGAAAAGAAAAAGAAGAAAAGCTGGTGCACACGGGTATACCCAGAGTTCGGGCTCCCAGGATGCAGCACGGAATTGTTTGGAGGGTCAGTTTTTATTGGAAAAAACTACAAAATGTTTATTGTGAAAACAGGATGGGGGTTGAGCCATAAATTACAATTCACATTCTTAGAAGATTATAGGGGGAAAAAAAAAACCAGAATGAACTTGTGAACAGGTATGTTGGTCAGTTACAGGAAGTGCCTGGGGTTAGGTAGGCCCCAGGACCAAGAATCTCCAAATGTCCTATTATCTGCACTTAAGGATTTTGACCAACAACGCAGGCCCTGGGTTGTGGGGGTAATGCTATTTAGACCAGCAGAGCATCCTGTTTATCTACTATCTCTACCTGCTGAAGCAAGTGTTTAATTTCATTCTTTTTTTTTGTTTGTTTGTTTGTTTTTTGAGGTAGAGTTTCAGTCTAGCCCAGGCTGACCTGGAATTCACTATGTAGTCTCTGGGTGGCCTTGAACTCACTATGATCCTCCTACCTCTGCCTCCCAAGTGCTGGGATTAAAGGTGTGTGCCACCACACCTGGCTTTTTTGTTTTTTTCAATGTAAGGTTTCACTCTAGTCCAGGCTGACCTGGAATTCACTATGTAGTCTCAGTGTGGCCTTGAACTCACAGTGATCCTCCTACCTCTGCCTCCAGAGTGCTGGGATTAAAGGCATGCGCCACCACACCTGGCCTCTCTTTTATTTTGATGTCGTCATCTTTTCCTCCTATTATGATGGTCTTGTGTAGGTAGTGACAGATGTTAGGGTCTGAAAATCGCTGAAGGGAGACTCAGACTCACATAGCATGTAAAAACATAGAGCGTTTATTGTGCAGAGAAGTCCAGCATGCAGGGGTCCACCATTTGCACTACATGGCAACCCTGGGAAGAGCTCGCTGGCTGTCCAAATCCGGGTCCGGCAGGAGGGTGGCAGGGTTGAGGGCCTGGCTGGCATTAAACTGAATTCAGGGTGGGTTGAGGAGAAGAGCCTGGTAATGAGTCAGTCTGGCATTCATTAGCCATCTGTCGAGGGTTGTTTTAGTATTCCTTTGATGGCATGGGGAGTAGTCACTTTCAGAGTCTGGCCCCAAGTCAATTTATCTGAGTCACTAACAGGGCAGTGGCAGCAATTATTCGGAGGCATGGTGGCCATCCCATTGCCACTGGATCCAATTTCTTTGACAGATATGCAATTGGCCTTTTCCAGAGGCCAAGGGTCTGAGTCAGTACTCCTTTGCTATTCCCTTACTTTCATCCACGTGTAGATGAAAAGGCTTGTGTATATCTGGTAGAGTCAGTGCTGGAGGCTTCAGCAGAGCCTCCTTTAGTTGGAGGAAGGCCTTTTCTATATCAGGAGTCCATTCTCATTTCCTCGGGTTGCTCGTAGAGAGGCTTGGCAATCTCTGTAAACCATGGTACCCAGAGCCTACAGAATCCTGCTGACCCCCAAAATTCATGAATCTGCCATCGGTACTTGGGGGAGGGGATGTTGAGGATTATCTCTTTTTGGGCTTGGGACAACAAGCGTTGTTCCCCCTCCCCCCCAGTATGTACCCCAAATACGTTACCTCCTTTTTTTTTGGTTTTTCGAGGTAGGGTCTTACTGTAGCTCAGGCTGACCTGGAATTCACTGTGTAGTCTCAGGGTGGCCTCGAACCCATGGCGATCCTCCTACCTCTGCCTCCCGAGTGCTGGGATTAAAGGCGTGTGCCACCACGCCCGGCACATTACCTTCTTTTGACAAAGTTGAGCCTTCATGGCTGAGACGCTATACCCCATGTGGTCCAGTTCTTTCAGTAGAGCTTCTGTGGCTGAACAGCAAGCCTCTTCATCTGGGGCTGCTATGAGAAGGTGGTCATCATACTGTAGGAGGGTTATTTGGGGGTGGGTTCTGCGGTACTCACCCAGGTCTTCATGAAGTGCCTCATCAAAGATAGTGGGAGAGTTCTTGAATCCTTGAGGAAATCTTGTCCGTGTCAGCTGTCCGTTGAATCCACGTTCTGGATCACTCCATTCAAAGACAAATAGGGGCTGACTGGCTGGGGCCAGTGGTAGGCTGAAGAATGCGTTCTTCAGGTCCAGTACTGTGCACACATTGTGCTCAAATGGTAGAACATTCATCAGAGTGTACGGATTCAGCACTGTGGGGTGAATGTCCTCCACCCATTTATTAATTTCTCTTAAATCCTGCACAGGTCGGTAGTCATTAGAGTTGGGCTTCTTTACTGGCAGGAGGGGAGTATACCAGGAAGATTGACAGGGGACCAATATCCCTTGTTCCCAAAGTCAGTTCACATGTGGTGTTATACTGAGCTTGGCCTCTTGGGGAATTGGATATTGGCGAACCCTGATGGGACTGGCATTTGCTCAGAGCTGGACTACAATTGGGGCCCGATATTTAGCCAGTCCAGTCTGGTTCCTGTCTGCCCAGACACTTGGAATTTCGCCCCATAACTTTCTCAGATACGGGCTTTCAGGAAGGCCCTGTGATGGGGATGTGTAGAGCTTATATTCTTCCTCCAAAGCTACAGTCAATACACATGCACAGGGCCCTTCTGATTAAAAACTTGGACCCCCCCCCTTGGGGCTAAAATGAATATGTGCTCCCATTTTGGTTAAGAGGTCTCGTCCCAGGAGTGGGTAGGGGCACGCAGAGATGATCATGAATGAATGGGTTACCCATTCCATTCCTAAGTCCACCTCTCTTCGGGTAGTCCATGAATATTGGTTGGTTCCAGTAGCTCCTTGGACCCATGTTCTTTTAGTGGATAAGGGCCCCATAGATTGTTTTAAAATTGAATGTTGAGCCCCAGTATCGACCAGGAAAGCCACTGGTTTCCCCTCCACCTTTAGGGTTACCCAGGGCTCATGGAGGGGACGTGAGCCCCAACATCCTCAGTCATCGAGCTCTCCAATCTCTAGAACTTTTGGGGCTTTATTTTTATCCTTTGGCCTCTGGGGACATTCATTTTTCCAATGTCTTGTCTCCTTACAATAGGCACATTGGTCCTTTTGGAGTTGGGGTCGGCGCTGTTTTTCCCCTCTTGGCCATGTACTTGGTTTGTTTCTGCCTTTCCCAAAAGCTAAAGCCCTTAATTCTCCCTGGTCAGACTTCCCTGTGGCTGACAACAATATCTTAGCTAGCCCCTTTGTCTGCTTATCTTCTGGTGTCTCCCTATTGTTTATAGACCTTTTCTGCTATGGCCACTAACTCAGACATTTGCTTACCCACGAAACCATCCAGTCGTGGGAGTTTTCTTCAGATGTCTAGAGTGGCTTGATTGACAAATGCCATGTTAATTGCAGACTGGTTTTCCCTGGCCTCTATGTCCAAGGGTGTGTAGGTCTTGTATGCTTCCAGCAGTCTCTCTAGAAATGCCCCTAGGCTTTCCTCCTTACCTTGTAAGGTAAGGTAAGGCAGGTGCCCTACCTTAGACAAATTTTGGGGCTTTTTTTTTTTTTTTTTTTCAAGGTAGGGTCTCACTCTGGCCCAGGCTGACCTGGAATTAACTAGAATTAACTATGTAGTCTCAGGGTGGCCTCGAACTCTCGGCGATCCTCCTACCTCTGCCTCCCGAGTGCTGGGATTAAAGGCATTTGCCACCACGCCCGGCCCATTTGTGGGCTTTCTTGCGGCCCCTCGGATACACCCCCCACTAGAAGCTGGTGATAAGACTTTAGTCTCTCCTTATCTACATCATTATTGGGGTCCCAGTCTGGGCGGCTTAAAGGGAAAGCATTGTCTAGTTCTGCCAGGGTGGTTGTAGGCTGTCCATCGGCTCCCAGCACCAGTTTGCGAGCAGCTGCCAGAGTTCATTCCCTTTCCTCTGTAGTGAAGAGAACCTGTAAAAGCTGTTGGCAATCATCCCAAGTGGGTTGGTGGGTTATCATTACGGAATCTAGCAGATTTAACAGGGCTGAAGGCTTATCAGAAAACTTTAGGTTTTACATTTTCCAATTATAAAGATTACCAGTGGAAAAGGGAATGTAAGTCATGAATTGCTGTCCGCCAGGACTGGGAGGACCTGTAGCTCACAACGGCAACACAACTGTTGTGGAATCCGCCTGCCTTGCGGTACGGGCCCGCATGTGGGGAGGATTTGCCGCGTTTTGGTCGTCCTCTCCTGGTCCCGGGTCAGCCATGGCGGCAGCCTGTTGCATGGGTTCCGGTGCAGGGGAAGGTACGTAGGGAGGTGGGTACAGATCTTCAGGAACAGAGGGGGGCAGGACTGCCAGTTTATGGTCCTTTGGTGGCCCTTACTCCCTTACAGACAGGATCGCAGGCGTTGGTAGCAAAAAGGGACTTAGCCAATAGGGGGAGCTCTCCACCAAGCATTGCCAGATTGTGATGTAGGGAACCTGATCTGGGTGGCCATGGCTCATATACACAATATCCTTAACTCTGCAGATAGTGGGGAGGTGGAAGGTTCCCCTTTCTGGCCATCCTACGTTGAAAGTTGGCCACTTGTTCCTGCAAAAGATGGTTAGTTTTCCTGATCGTACTATTAAGCCTAGACTTTCCGCCATATGTCGGAAGTCCTTAAAATGGGTCAGAACCAAGTCTAATGGAGTAGAACTTGTGGTCTGCTCCATGACTGTTTACAACTATTTCATTAACAAGTAAATGAAAACAAAATAGACACAGACACACAGACACAAGAACAGACTTCCCGGGAAATGAAAAAGAAACCAAAAAGCTGCGGATAGTGGCCTTTCTCTCAAGCGAGCTCCACCAGACAGGTGCAACCCGTTGTTTTCTAGCAGCACTAAATTCAGATCAGAGCCTTCTGGCTCAGACAGTGAGGAGCCTAGCTCCGCCAGATGGGGGTCCAGAGCGTTCTCTGAAACCCCCGGCCCTGAGGTAATATGCGGCTCGTCAGCCTTACTTCCATTGTCCTCCAGATTGAGTCGGGACTCCAGACCTGTTAGAAGCTGACAGGCAGACTGGTTACACACAGACCTATAGCACGCACTTCACTCACCAATTGGCGGAGAACCAATAGTCCCCCTAGAATGCTCTACTGTTGAGTCTGGGGTCCACAGCATTTCCTGGCCAACGCACCAATGTTAGGGTCTGAAAATTGCTGAAGGGAGACTCAGACTCATATAACGTGTAAAAACATAGAGTGTTTATTGTGCAGAGAAGTACAGCATGCGTGGGTCCACCATTTACACTAAATGGCGACCCCGGGAAGAGCTCGCTGGCTCTTTTTAAGGACAGCTAAACAAAGACCTGTAACACAATTGGCTAATTTGAACGATATAGTATTTGTGCACTCTTGACTGGTTATAATTTCGCGCACGCAGGTTAAGGGAGGCTAAGGGAAGGGGTCTCTAAGGAAGTTAAAGTTTCCTAATGTTGCCAGTTATGTGGCTAGTAAGCATATTTCATATTCTTTTATTTCTGATTGGCCTGGGCCAAAAAGGAGGGAATGGCCTTACGACATCTCTGAAACCTTCCAGGAAATGACTTGGTTCTTTCTTCTGTTCTCCCAGAATTTAGTTCAGGCTTCTTGAGAAATTGAAACTTAGGCCTAGCTAGGAAATATCTTTTTATTTTTTAATTAAAAAAATTTTTTTTTGGTTTTGCAAGGTAGGGTCTCACTCTGGTCCAGGCTGACCTGGAATTAACTATGTAGTCTCAGGGTGGCCTCGAACTCACGGGGATCCTCCTACCTCTGCCTCCCGAGTGCTGGGATTAAAGGCATGCGCCACCACGCCCGGCTCTAGCTAGGAAATATCTTATTGAAGCCTGTCATGGTGTTGGCTTGGCTCTTTCACAGGCATTGTGAAGTCATGGGTATCTAGGCCATTCTGTGTCTGGAGGAACACGTTGTAAGGAGTCCTACCCTTCCTATGGCTCTTACATTCTTTCTGCCACCTCTTCTGCAGTGGACCCTGAGTCTTGGAAGATGTGAATGATATTTTAGAGTTGGGCACTCCTCTGTCCCTTCTTCTTAGCACCATGGTGCCTTCTGAGTCATCCCAAGGTCACTGCCATCTGAAAAGAGAAGCTTCTCTAACCAAAAGTGAGAGTAGCATTAATATATGGGTATGGACATTAAGAGAAGTGCTTATTGGGCAGTTTGGTAAGCATAGTATATACATTTAGCCAGACACCAGCAGACGTTACACCTGTAGGGCTCATGGTTGTTGAATTGTATTTTAACTAATAACTGATGGACTACTTAATTAAGAAGTGTTAACACTTAAACATAGGGCCTTGTGGATTCTAGACACTTTACCATTAATCTTCATCCCAATCCCAGCATTTGCTTATCTTTTCTTTCTTTCTTTCTTTCTTTCTTTTTTGTTTTTTTTTTTTTGTTTTTCAAGGTAGGGTCTCACTCTAGCCCAGGCTGACCTGGAATTCACTATGTGGTCTCAGGGTGGCCTTGAACTCATAGCACTCCTCCTACCTCTCCCTCCCAAGTGCTGGGATTAAAGGCGTATGCCACCACAGCCAGCTAGCATTTGCTTTTCTTGAGACAGGGCCTTACTATGTAGAGCTGGATGGCTTTCAACTTGCTGAGTAGAGCAGAATGGTGATCCTCCTGCTTCTAACTTCCCAAATGCTTGGATTACAGGCATGCATATCCTCAACTGGCTCCATTTGTTTTATTTATATAGTTATGCTCATATTTGTTATTCCTTCTTTTCGACTAAAAACTGAATCTTTGGGGGCTAGAGACATAGCTCAGTGGGTAAAGTGCCTGCCTCACTAACCTGAGGATTGTGGGACTTTCAATACCCACATAAGAAAATGCAGCCAAGGGTGACCTTGGGATGACTCAGAAGGCACCATGGTGCTGAGAAGTGACAGAGAGAGTGCTAAGCACTGAAACATCTAAAACATACCTCTCAAGGCTCAGGGTCCATTGCAGAAGAGGTGGCAGAAAGAATGTAAGAGCCATAGGAAGGGTAGGACTCCTTACAACGTGATCCTCCAGACACAAAATGGCCTGGACACCCATGACCTCACAGTGCCTGACATTACCTACACAAGACCATCGTAATAGGAGGAAAAGATGATGACATCAAAATATGAGACTGGTTGAGGGGGGGATATGATAGAGAGTGGAGTTTCAAAGGGGAAAGTGGGGGAAGGGAGGGAATTACCATGGGATATTGTCTACAATTATGGAAGTTGTCAATAAAAAAAATTAAAATTAAAAATAAGCCGGGCGTGGTGGTACACGCCTTTAATCCCAGCACTCAGGAGGTAGAGGTAGGAGGATTGCCAGGAGTTCGAGGCCACCCTGAGAATCCAGGTCAGCCTGGGCTAGAGCGAGACCTTACCTCGAAAAACCAAAAAAAATAAATTAATAAATTAATTAAATTAAATTAAATTCCTGAAGATAGCACCTGAATGTACATGTGTACACACACATGCATGAAAATAAATTCAATCAATCAATAAATCATTGAAAAAATTTAATTGAATCTAGCCAGGTATGGTGGTGCACAAGTTTAATGCCACCACTCGTGAGGCATAGGTAGGAGGATTTCTGTGAATTCACAGTCAGCCTGAGACTACAGAGTGAGTTCCACATTAGCCTATGCTAGAGGGAGACCCTACCTCAACAAAACAAATAAAAAATAAATTTTGGGCCCGGCATGGTGGCACATGCCTTTAATCCCAGCACTTGGGAGGCAGAGGTAGGAGGATCGCCATGAGTTTAAGGCCACCCTGAGACTACATAGTGAATTTCAGTTCAGCCTGCGCTAGAGTGAGACCCTACCTCTAAATAAATAAAATAAAATTTGTTTTGCTTTAATTTTTCTTTTTTTTTGCTTTTTCGAGGTAGGGTCTCGCTCTAGCCCAGGCAGACCTGGAATTCACTATGTAGTGTCAGGGTGGCCTTAAACTCATGGCGATCCTCCTACCTCTGTCTCCCAAGTGCTGGAATTAAAGGCATTTTCCACCACGCCTAGCTATTTTTTTTTTTAGTTGTTGTTTTTATGTTTTTCTTTGTAGGGTCTCCCTGTAGCCCAGGCTGACCTGGAATTCACTATGTAATCTCTGCCTCTCAAGTGCTGGAATTAAAGGCATGCACCACCACATCCATCTTGCTATAGTTTTTTTTTGTTTTTTTTTTCTTTTGGTGGTGGTTTTGTTTTTTTTAGGTAGGGTCTCACTGTAGCCCAGGCTGACCTGGAATTCACTATGTAGTCTCAGGGTGGCCTTGAACTCACAGCTATCCTCCTACCTCAGCCTCCCAAGTGTTGGGATTAAAGGTGTGCGCCTTGCTATAGTTTTTTTAAGACGGGGTCTTACTTAGTCTTGGTTTGCCTTGAACTCAGTATGTTATCCTGAATTTCTGATCCCACTTGCCTCCCCCTTGCAAGTGTTGGGATTTTATGGATGATCCACTTACTGTAGCTTCTGTTTTCCTTTACTTGTTTGCTAGGCAAGTATGAGGACCTAAGTTCAGTCTCCAATACCCATGTAAAAATACTGGGTATGGTGGCATATTTGTAATCCCAGTGCTAGGAAGCAGAAACAGGAAGATACTCTGGACTCATTGGCCAGCTAGTCTAACTTAATAGGCGAGCTCCAAGCAAATGAGAGACCTTATCTCAAAGGCCGTGGATAGTGTTTCTGAGGAACACCACCATAGGTTTTCCTCTGGCCTGCACTCAAACCTGAACATACATAAATGTACATAATACACACAGAGAAACTAAATTTTAGGGCTGGGAAGATGACTCAGCACTTGAGTGTTTGGTGCTTAACCATGAGGGTCTAAGAGGTCCTGAGATCAGTCCAATTCAATTTCCCCAGAACGCATATAAACAGCTGGGCATTGTCACAGACATATGTTACCCCAGTCTGCAGAGATTTGGGGAGTAAATAGTGGAGACCAGAGAATCACTGGGGCTTGCTCATGAAAAAGGGAGTAGCTATGAGTTGAGGGATAGATTCCATCTCAAAGAAATAAAAAGAAGAGCAGTGGAGAAGAGCATCCACACACTATACACACATGTGCAAAAAAAAAAAAAAAAAAAATCTGGGACTGGAGAGATGGCTCAGCAGTTAAAGGCACTTGGTTGCAAAGCCTGACAGCCTAGGTTCAAAGTCCCAGAACCCATGTTAAGCCAGATACACTTTCTTTTTCTTTTCTTTCTTTTCTTTTGTTTTAGAGAGTGAGGGAGAGAGCGAGAATTGGTGTGCTAGGGCCTCAGCCACTGCAATTGAACTCCAGACTCTTGTGCCACTTAGTGGGCATGTGTGAAATTGCACTTGCCTCATCTTTGTGCATCTGGCTTAGTTGGATCTGTAGAGTCGAACAATGGGTCCTTAGGTTTCACAGGCGATCACCTTAACTACTAAGCCATCTCTCCAGCCCCAGATGTGCCACTCTCTAAGTACTAGGATTATAGGCATGTGCCACCTTGCCTGGCTTTAGTTTTATTTTCTTCAGAAATATAGTCTTCAAGTCATCAAAGTTATTATCAAGAAACTATTGTAGCTGAGTGTGGTGGTGCACACTTTTAATCCCAGCACTCAGGAGGCAGAGATAGGAGGATTGTTGTGTGTTTGAGGCCACACTGAGACTACATAGTGAATTTTAGGTCAGCCTGAGCTTAAAGCAAGACCCTATCTTGGGAAAAAAAAAAAAAAAAAGATAAAAATAAAATAAAAAGGAAGAGGGCTGGAGAGATGGCTTAATGGTTAAAGCACTTGCCTGCAAAGTCAAAGGACCCAGATTTGATTCCCTAGGACCCAGGTAAGCCAGATGCACAAGGGGCACATGTGTCTGGAGTTTGTTTGCCATGGCTAAAGGCCCTGGCGTACCCATTCTCTCTTTGTCTGTTTCTCTTCTCTCTCACACTCTTTCTGCTTGCAAATAAATAAATAAAATTAGAAAGAAAAAGAGAAAGAACGAAAAGAAACCATTGTACTTTCTGGATATGGTGGCTCACTAATGTAATCTTAGCACTTTGGAAGTTGCAAGAAGGAGAGTTGGGCTCAATTTCATCCTTGGCTGGCTATATATATGAGACCCTGTGCCACAACACATATATGTAGAAAAGAATTAGAAACCACTGTATCTCTTTCCTTCCTTCCTTCCTTTCTTCCTCCCTCCCTCCCTCCCTTCCTTCGCTTTTTGAGGTACGGTCTCACTCTAGCCCAGGCTGACCTGAAATTCCCTATGTAGTCTCAGGATGGCCTTGAACTCACGGCAATCCTCCTACCTTTGCCTCCCAAGTACTGGGATGAAAGGCATGCGCCACCATGCCTGGCCTTGTATTTTCTTTTCCTCTCTGATTGCCAATGCAATTGCTTTTAGTCTTCAGAATGGATTTATTTGAGCCCATAGGGGTTCAGCAAGACTGGTAATGTATGATACTAATGTCAGTAGTGCACATGCAAATTAGGCTGTTCTTCTTTTTAGGATGCTCTGGAAGAATGCATATCTCTTCCCAAGCTATCTTCTTACTCGGGATGGGTGGTAGATCATGTCCTCCCCCACACCTCACCCCCCACAGAAGAGAACTCTCCTTCCTCTGAGATGTCACCATCATCTGGATGTACTTCAGGCCTGGACCAAGCCTCGCTTCTTTCCAAGTCTCCTGTCAGAAGTTCATCAGCATCCCCCACGACACCAAATGAACTTAAAGTAAGATTAACTTGGTTAAAACAAAAGACCTGGTGGATGCAAAGTTGAAATGCTTTAGGGCTGGAGGGATAGCTTAGCGGTTAAGGCATTTGCCTGCAAAGCCAAAGGACCCAAGTTCGATTCCTTAGGACCCACGTTAGCCAGATGCATAAGGACGCACATGTATCTGGAGTTCGTTTGCAATGGCTGGAGACTCTGGCGTACCCATTTTCTCTCCTTTTCTCTATCAAATAAACAAAAATAAAATATTAAAAAAAAGAAAATTTATATTAAAAAAGTTGAAATCCTTTAATATTGTTATAGGACAGTGACTTTATGGTAGAGAAAGTAACTATTGTTTCCCATTGCAGCTGTTTGTAGGGGCTGCCTTTCCTGTCATTCAGTGTTCTCTTCTAGAGGATTCTGAGAGAGAAATTCTCTATTCTTGGTACCAAGAACAGGAATTTCATGAGTAGTCAAATTGGTGGTTTTTTTTTTTTTGTTTTGTTTTGTTTTTGGTTTTTCAAGGTAGAGGTCTCACTCTAGCTCAGGCTGATTTGTAGTTCATTCTTAAGTCTCAGGGCGGCCTAGAACTCACAGCAATCCTCCTACCTCTGCCTCCTGAGTGCTGGGATTAAAGGCATGTGCCACCATGCCTCGCGAAAAACAAAATTTTTTTTTTTTTTTGGTTTTCTGAGGCAGGGTCTTGCTCTAGCTCAAACTGACTGGGAACTCACCATCTAGCTTCATGGTGGTCTTGAACTTATGGAGATCCTCCTACCTCTGCCTCCCAAGTTCTGGGATTAAAGGCGTGCTAAAAATTTTTTTTAGAGAGAGAATTGACACACCCAGGTTTCAGCCACTGCCATCAAACCACAGACACTTGCGCCACCTAGTGGGAATGTGCGACCTTGTACTTGCCTCATCTTTGTACATCTAGCTTATGTGGGATCTGGAGAGCCTCTGCAGCCCCCCTAATATTTTTTTTGTTGTTATTATTTGTGTGTGGTGTGTATGTGTGTATGGATGCGTGCATATGAACTCTGAGGACAACTTCAGGGTGTTTGTCCTCTCCTTCCACTTTCTTTTTTTTCTTTTCTTTCTTTTTTTAATTTTTAAAATTATTTTTATTTTTTATTTTATTTTATTTTTTAATATTTATTTATTTATTTGACAGAGAGAGAGGGATGGAGGGAAGGAGGGAAGAAGGGAAGAAGAGAGAGAGAATGGGTGCACCAGGGCCTTTAGCCACTGCAAACAAACTGTAGATGCATGCGCCCGCCCCCTTGTGCATCTGGCTAATGTGGGTCCTGGGGAATCAAACCTGGGTCCTTTGGCTTTGCGGGCAAGTGCCTTAACCGCTAAGCCATCCCTCCAGCCCAATTTTTTTTTTCAAGGTAGGGTTTCATTGCAGCTTAGGCTGACCTGGAATTCACTATGTAGTCTCAGGGTGGCCTCGAACTCACAGCAATCCTACCACTGCCTCCTGAGTGCTGGGATTAAAGGTGTGTGCCACCATGCCCAGCTTCTACCACCTTCTTTCTGAGACAGAGTCTCGTTGTTTTGCTGCTGCTTGTATACCAGTGTAACTGATCTTCAAGCTTCCATATTCTCCTGGCTCTACCTCCTAGTGATCTTTGATTACTGGTGCATGCACCACTCTGTATCTGGCTTTACATGGGTGCTGAGGAATTGAACTCAGGCCAGCAAGTGTACAAGCATCTTTAACTGCTGAACCATCTCACCAGCCCTTCTGTCTTAATCTTATTTTGTTACTAGTTATTCTTTTTTTGTTTGTTTTGTTTTTTTCTAGGTAGGGTCTCACTCTAGCTCAGGCTGACCTGGAATTCACTATGTAGTCTCAGAGTGGCCTCGAACTCAAAGCAATCCCCCTCCTACCTCTGCCTCCTGAATCCAGAGTGTTGGGATTAAAGGCAAGCACTACCATGCCTGGCTCTTTTTTTTTTTTTTTTTTCGAGGTAGGGTCTTGCTCTAGCCCAGGCTGACCTGGAATTCACTATGTACTCTCTGGGTGGCCTCGAACTCATGGCGATCCTCCTACCTCTGCCTCCCGAGTGCTGGGATTAAAGGCATGTGCAACCACGCCTGGCTTCTTTTTTTTTTTTTTTTTTTAAAGGCAGTCTTTGCTAGGCCATCACTCTAGTCTCAACCCAGCCTCTTTTTAATTTTTGTTTAGAGTCAGGATCTCACTCTGTAGCCTAAAGTGGCTTTGGGCTTAGAATCCTCCTGCCTCAGCCTTCCCAGTAACTTGGCTTATAGGTCTACACCACCAGACCTAGTTAAGGAACAGCATTTTGGGGCTGGAGAAATGGTTTAGCAGTTAAGGTACTTGCCTGCGAAGCCTAAGGACCCAGGTACAATTCCTCAGTACCCATGTAAGCCATATGCACATGAAAGTGCATGCGTCTGGAGGTTGTAGCAGTGGCTAGAGGCCCAGGCACACCCATTCTCTGTATATGCTTCTCTCTCTCTCTCCTCTCAAATAAATAAATAAAAATAAAATAGTTAGCTGGGCGTGGTGATACACGCCTTTAATCCCAGCACTTGGGAGGCAGAGGTAGGAGGATTGCTGTGAGTTCAAGGCCACCCTGAGACTACATAGCGAATTCCAGGTCAGCTTGAGCTAGAGTGAGACCCTGCTTCGAAAAACCAAAGTAAATAAATAAATAAAATATTAAAAAAAAAAAAAGAAACAGCATTTTGTTAAAGAAAACAATTATGGCTGGGTGTGGTGGCACAGGCCTTTAATCCCAGCACTTGGGAGGTAGAGGTAGGAGGATCAACGTGAGTTTGAGGTCACCCTGAGACTATATAGTGAATTCCAGGTCAGCCTGGACTAGAGTGAAACCCTACCTCAAAAAAAAAAAAAAAAAAAAAAAAAGAAAGAAGAAGAAAGAAAGAAAATAATTATGCTTTTCAGCTTTTTGGCTATGATCATGTGTAAAACAATTAAAGGCTAGAGATATGGCTCACTGATGAAGGGCTTAGCGTGCTGAAGGTCCTTGCTTCAAACCTTAGCACAAGAGAGAAGTGCAAGGAGACCAAGAACACAGACACAGTTTATTATTGCTTCATAAATTGGGAGGTGTTATTTTTGGATCTGAAATGTCACCCAAAGGCTCATGAGTTGAAGGTTTACTCCCCACTGCAACAGTGTTAAGGGGTGGAAAGTGATTGGATCATTCTGATCATGGGATATGTTGATGGCTTCCTAATTTGATGGGACTTTGAGAAATAATGGAAGCACAGGAGGTGGGACCCATTTGAAGGGAGTGAGTCCTTGGAGTTATGTCTTTGTTAGCTGTATTTTACAATTGTTTAAATTTTATTTGTTTGTGCATGCACTCACATGTTCATGCTTGTGGAGGTCAGAGGACACCTTTGGGTTGGTCCTCTGTCTATCTCATTTGAAGCCAAGTTTCTCTCTCTGTATTTTTGCTCTGGTGTTCTTTACTGGCCTTGCCAAGAGCTTCTGGGAATTTTTCCTGTCTCCCCCTCCCATCTTGCCATCAGTGTCAGCAGGCTGGGATTGCAGAAGCCCACCAAGGCTTTCAGCTTTTTATGTGTGGGCTGGGGATTTTCATCTTGAGCAGATAGCACTTTCACACTGTGCCCTCTCTGTAGCCCTCCTATCAACTATATCTTGTCATTTGTCCCTTTGGTCTGACTGTTTGCCAGCCATCGTGAGGTGAGCAGTTTTGCTGTATAACATATTCCCTGCCATGATTTAAGAAGCCTTGCCTCAGGCCACAAACAAAGGAATCACGTGACCATGTACCCTCTGGATTTGTGAGCCTAAAGAAATTGATCTTTTTTTAACTTTTTGTTGTTGTTGTTGTTGTTTGTTTTTTGTTTGTTTTGTTTTGTTTTTTTGGTTTTGCGAGGTAGGGTCTCACTCTGGTCCAGGCTGACCTGGAATTCACTATGTAGTCTCAGGGTGGCCTCGAACTCTCGGCAATCCTCCTACCTCTGCCTCCCGAGTGCTAGGATTAAAGGCGTACGCCACCACGCCCGGCTTGTTTTTTGTTTTTTGAGGTAGGGTCTTATTCTAGCTCAGGCTGACCTGGAATTCACTACATAGTCTCAGGGTGGCCTCGAACTCATGGCGATCCTCCTACCTCTGCCTACCGAGTGCTGGGATTAAAGGCATGCGCCTCCACGCCTGGCTTTTTTTTTTTTAACATTTTAAATTATTTGATATAGAGTGAGAGATAGAGAGACACAGAGAGAGAATGGGTGTGCCAGGGCCTCAAGCTGCTCCAGATGAACTCCAGATGCATGTTCCACCTTTTGCAGCTGGCTTACATGGGTCCTGGGGAATTGAACCGGGGTCTTTTGACTTTGCAGACTAATGCCTTAACTGCTAAGCCATCTCTCCAGCCCTTGATCTTCTTTAAGATGATTTTCTAGGTATTTTGTCATATCAACAGAAATGTAATAAAGATAAGGTTTTTGTTTAGATAATATAATACCAACTTGATCATGTTAAAAGCATAATTCAGCCGAGTGTGGTAGCACACGCCTTTAATCCCAGCACTCGAGAGGCAGAGGTAGAAGGATCACTGTAAGTTTGAGGCCAACCTGAGACTACATAGTGAATTCCAGGACAGCCTGGGCTAGAGTGAGACCCTACCTTGAAAACAACAACAACAAAAGCATAATTTATTTTCTGTCTTTGCAGGGCAAACATGAACCCCAGCACACAGAACCTATGGCACTTCTGTCCTCCCATGCAATCAAAGTGGAGGGCTGCATCCGAATGTATGAATTGATGCATAGAATGAAAGGAACAGTAAGTGAGCCCATGATGCCAGACAGAATTATTGCTAGGGAGCCACTTTTCACTGTGATTTCCTCAGGTCTCAGAATGCTCACTACATGCCAATTGTGATATCCTGCCCACCAGGAGTGTACTGGGGGGGGGTGGTAGTATAATGTAGAGGTTAAGAGTAAGCACTCTGATGTGAAATCTGGGTCCATATCCTCATTTTTCTTTTCTGCATATAATTTTGGGGAATATACTTGGCTTTTGTATGATCTCTTTAGTTCTTTACAATTTGGAGGGTGGGCCAGGCTATGACAATGGGAACTTAGTCTCTGCAAATACGGCAGCACTATGTTGATTTATTAATTTGACTTTTGGAAACACTTCTATTTTTTATTTTATTTTGTTTTATTTATTTGAGAGAGAGGGGGAGGGAGAATGGGTGTGCCAAGGTCTTCTGCTGCTGCAAACAAACTCCAGACATATGCACCATATCATGCATCTGGCTTACATGGTGTTGCAGTCAGGTTCTCATTGCTGGCAGAAATCACCCAACCAAGAGCAGCTGTTGGGAAAAAAGGGGTTTATTTTGACTTATAGACTCTAGGGGATGGCAGAGGAAAACAATGGCATGAGCAGAAGGTGGACATCACCCCCTGGCCAACATAAGGTGAGCAATAGCGATAGGAGAGTGGGCCAAACACTGCAAGGGGAAGCTGGCTATAATACCCATAAGCCCGCCCCCAACAGTACACCACCTCCAAGAGGCTTTAATTTCTCTTGCCATCAGCTGGGGAGACTAGCATTCAGAATACCTAAGTTTATGGGGGACACCTGAATCAAAGCACCACACATGGGTCCTGGGGAATTGAAGCTAGGTTCTGTGGCTTTGCAGGCAAGAGCCTTAGCTGCTAAGCCATCTCTCCATCCCCCAAACACTTCTATTTTATGGAATAAAGTTTTGGCTGATTCTGGAATCAGATGCTCTACCATTGTGCCATGAGGCCCCATAAGTTTTGCCTGATTCTATGATTGAAAATAAAGCAAATTTTTAAAAAATAGAGGGGCTGGGGCTGGAGAGATGGCTTAGCGGCTAAGGCGCCTGCCTGCTAAGCCTAAGAACGCTGGTTCCAATCTCCAGCGGTTCCAATCTCCAGGTCCCCCGTTTAGCCAGATGCAAAGTGAGGCAAGGGCACAATGCCGCACTTGACCACAAGGGGGTGCACACATCTGGATTTCGTTCGCAGCAGCTGAGAGACTGCTGGCGCGCCCATCTCTGTCTCCCTCTACCTCTCTATCTTTCTCTGTCTCTCTCTCCAAAAATAAATAAAAAATAATTTAAAAAAAAAATTAAAAAAAAAAAATAGAGGGGCTGGACAGATGGCTTAGCAGTTAAGGTGCTTGCCTTTAAAACCTCAGGATCCAGGTTCAATTTCCCACTACCCATGTAAGCTATGTGCATTGTGTCTGGAGTTCATTTGTAGTGGCTAGAGGCCTGGTATGTCCATTCACTCCCTTTCTCTTTCTCTATCTTCCCCTCTCAAATAAATAAATAAATAAATAAATAAATAAATAAATAAATAAATAAATAAAATGTTTACAAAAAGACAGAAAAGGGTTGGGTATGTAGCTCAGTTGGCATATTGCTTGCCTAGCATGCACCAAGTCCTGGATTCAAGCCCTAGCACCATGTAAATCAGATTGAGTTGGCGCACAACTGTAATCCCAGCACTTGGGAGGAAGAGAGAGGAGGATAAGAAGTTCAAAATTGGGCTGGAGAGATGGCTTAGTGGTTAAGGCACCTGTCTCCTAAGCCTAAGAACGCTGGTTCCAATCTCCAGGTCTCACATTTAGCCAGATGCAGTGACGCAAGGGCGCAATGCCGCACTTGACCACAAGGGGGCGCACACATCTGGATTTTGATCTCAGCGGCTGAGAGGCTGCTGGTGCACCCATCTCCATCTGTCTTCCTCTCCCTCTCTCTCCAAAAAAAAAAAAAATTGGGCTGGAGAGATGGCTTAGTGGTTAAGGCACTTGCCTGCAAAGCCTAAGGACCCAGGTTCGATTCCCCAGTACCCACATAAGCCAATTTCACAATATGGTACATGGATCTGGAATTCATTTGCAGTGGCTGGAGGTGTTGGTGTGCCAATTCTCATTCTCTGTCTCTCTCTGTCCTCTGTCTCTGCTTACAAATATACATATGTATGTATGTATATAAGTATATGTATGCATCTATATATTTCAAAATCATCTTGGGCCACATAGCAAGTTTGAGGGCCATCCTGAGCTACATAAGACACTATTGCCCACCCACACAAAAAAAATCCACCCAAGAAGGAGGAACTCTTACACAGGTCCTGAGAAATTAGCACATGTCTCTGAGGTGTTCAGAACCCAGGGAGTGTGGTCAGGGAGCAGAGGAGCCACGTGATGATGGTGATGCTATAAGGACTGGTGTGATGGTTTTAGGAGGGCCTGAGGCAGTGGCAGGAGGAGCAGGAGAGGAAGGTTCGAGCCCTCTCTGAGATGGCGTCTGAACAGCTGAAGCGGTTTGATGAGCTGAAGGAACTGAAGCAACATAAGGAATTCCAGGATCTACAGGAGGTAATGGAGAAGAGGTGAGTTCCTGAATGGGAATGTCTGTGTGATAAGATGGGACACTTTTCCTGAGTAAGTCCTGAAGTGCTGAGTCCTTAAATATCAAAATAAAGTAGCCAGGAAAGTTTTCAACCTAGAGAAGTGACCAGCCCTGGAAAGATGACCCATGTGGCAGTGAGGGAGAGGGGAAACAGAGGAAGCATCCCTGACTCTTCCTCTGTGCCTTTGTCATGCAGTACCAGGGAAGCCCTGGGCCACCAGGAGAAGCTGAAAGCTGAGCATCGCCACAGAGCCAAGGTCAGTTTGTGGGAGAATCAGTATGAGCAAGAAGTTGGTGTTGTCTGTAACCTGTTGAGGAGTCAGTTCTGGAGGTGATTATCCTGGTCCATGATTGTGCCCGGGAGCCTGGCTGTGTCACCAAATACCTGAGACAATAACTGAAAGGGAGGAAAAGGATTACATTGGCTAATAGTTTCAGATGTCTCAGATCATCACAACAGGCATGGTGTGGGGAAGCAGAGAGAAAGCCTGTGTTCTGGTTTTCTCCTTTCATTCCATCAGGGACCTTAGCGTATGAGATGGTACCAGCCACATTCAGAGCAGGTTCTCCTGCCTTAGTTAATCTTTCTGGAAATGCCCTCAGACACCCCAGAGGTATGCTTTAGTGTCTCCTAAGCACTTCTCATGCCAATTGGTTGAAAATTGACATTAACCATCATTGGTGAAAAAAATCCATTTCCTAATCTGAGCCCATGTGTGAAATTATCTAGCTCACTAGGTAATTTGAGCAGTGTGGAACAGGAAAGGCCCCCTCAGCACCTCTGTGGCCTTTCTGTAGATTCTAAACTTGAAGCTGCGGGAGGCAGAGCAGCAACGTGTGAAGCAGGCTGAGCAGGAGCAGCTGCGGAAGGAGGAAGGCCAGGTCCGCCTGCGCAGCCTCTATGCCCTGCAGGAGGAAATCCTGCAGCTCAACCAGCAGCTAGATGCCTCTGGCCAGCACAAAGACATGCTGAACGTCGACTTGGCTGCCTACCAGACCCGGGGCAACCAGCTGTGCAGCCTCATCGATTTCGCTCACAGTAGCTGAAAGATTGCCATGCACTCCATCTCTGTCTGTGTCCCTCCTCTCTCTGTCTGTCTCTCTCTGTGTCTCTCTCAAAAATAAATAAAATAATAATAATAAAAAAATAAAAAATCAACAGGAAAAAAGTTAGGGAACTCACAGGCAAATGAAAAGTAATCAGTTTGAGACAGGCAAGCACAGGGCTAGTGGAACAACTTGGAACTCTGCTTGCTTTGACTTACCATATGCACATGAAAGTGCATGCCACTTCAAACAATGCTAAGAGATCTTTCACTTCTCTGTATATGCTTCTCTCTCTTCCCCTCTCAAATAAATCCTAAAAATAAAAGAGATGGGCCAATACGCCTTTAGCTGGTTGGGAGGCAAATGAGGATGGTGCTATGTCCCTTTGGCCACCCTGAGACTACCATTGTGTCAGCTGATCTGCTTCGAAAAACCAAAGTAAATAAATAAATAAAATGTAAAAAAAAATATTGACAGCATTTTGTTAAAGATAGGTTTATGGCTAATTTTCTATATTGTTTGGGGTCCTAGGAGGAAGAGACTTTGAGGCTTTTGAACAATGAATTCCAGGTCAACCTGGACTAGAGTAAACCCTACCTCAAAAAAAAAAAAAAAAAAAAAAAAAAAAGAAGAAAGAATGAAAGAAAAATTTTATGCTTTTCAGCTTTTTAGCTATGATCATGTGTGAAACAATTAAAAGGCTAGAATATGGCTCACTGAACAATGATATTTTGGGGTTGGAGAGATGGTTTGCTTCAAGACCTTAGCTCCTAAGAGAAGTGCACTGGTTCCAAGAACACAGACACAGTTTATTATTGCTTCATAAGATGAAAGGTGTTATTTTGGATCTATGAAATGTCACCCAAAGGGGCATGAGCGAAGTTTACTCCCCACAGCAACAGTGTTAGGGTGGAAAGTGCGCTTGGATCATTCTGATCATGGGATATGTTGATGGCTTCCTAATTTGATGGGACTTTGAGAAATAATGGTGCGCACAGGAGGGGGACCCATTTGAAGGGGCTGGAGTCCTGGGATGCCATGTCTTTGTTAGCTGTATTTTTGCAATTGTTTAAATTTTATTTGTTTGTGCATGCACTCCCATATGTTCATGTTGTGGGGTCAGAGGAGATTGCTTTGGGTTAGGTCCTTGCTGTCTCTCTATTTGAAGCCAAGTTTCTCTCTCTGTATTTTGCTCTGGTGTTCTTTACTGGCCATCTGGAGCTTGGGAATTTTTCCTGTCTCCCTCCCCATCTTGCCATCAGTGTCAGCAGGCTGGGATTGCAGAAGCCTGCCAAGGCTTTTCAGCTTTTTTATGTGTGGGCTGGGATTTTCATCTTTGAGCAGATAGCACTTTCACACTGTGAACCTCTGATGTAGCCCTCTATCAACTATATCTTGTCATTTGTCCCTTTGGTCTGACTGTTTGCCAGCCATATCTGTGAGGAGCAGTTTTGCTGTATAACATATTCCTGCCATGATTTAAGAAGTTTTGCCTCAGGCCACAAACAAAGGAATCACGTGACCATGTACCCTCTGGATTTGTGAGCCTAAAGAAATTGATCTTTTTAACTTTTTGTTGTTGTTGTTGTTGTTTGTTTTTTGTTTGTTTTGTTTGTTTTTGGTTTTTTCTGAGGTAGGGTCTCACTGGACCAGGCTGACCTGGAATTCACTACCATAGTCTCAGGGTGGCCTCAAACTCTCGGCAATCCTCCTACCTCTGCCTCCCGAGTGCTAGGATTAAAGGCGAGGCCACCACGCCCGGCTTGTTTTTTGTTTTTGAGTAGGGTCTTATTCTAGCTCTGACCTGGAATTCACTACATAGTCTCAGGGTGGCCTCGAACAAGCCCGATCCTCCTACCTCTGCCTCGCCAGTGCTGGGATTAAATCTGGCATGCAGTGTCCACGCCTGGCTTTTTTTAACATTTTAAATTATTTGATATAGAGTGAGAGATAGAAGGACACAGAGAGAGATGGGTGTGCATAGGGCCAAAGCTGCTCCAGATGAACTCCAGATGCATGTTCCACCTTTGCAGCTGGCTTACATGGGTCCTGGGAATTGAACCGGGTCTTTTTGACTTTGCAGACTAATGCCTTAAATGCTACAGCCACTCTCCAGCCCTTGAGTGGTTCTTTGTAAGATGATTTTCTTGCAGGTATTTTGTCATATCAACAGAAATGTAATAAAGATAAGGTTTTTAATTAGATAATATAATACCAACTTGAATATGTTAAAAAAAGCATAATTCAGCCGAGTGTGGTAGCACACTTTAATCCCAGCATTTGAGGCAGAGTAGAAGGATCACTGTAAGTTTGAGGCCAACCTGAGAAACATAGTGAAATCCAGGACAGCCTGGGCTAGAGTGAGACCCCTACCTTGAAAACAACAACAACAAAAGCATAATTTATTTTCTGTCTTTGCAAGGCAAACATGAAACCCCAGCACACAGAACCTAGGGAACTCTGTCCTCCCATGCAATCAAAGGGAGGGCTGCATCCGAATGTATGAATTGATGCATAGAATGAAAGGAAAGAGAGAAAGTGAGCCCATGATGCCAGACAGAAAGAAAGAAAGCTAGGAGCCACTTTTCACTGTGATTTCCAGGTCTCAGAATGCTCACTACATGCCATTGTGATATCCTGCCCACCAGGAGTGTACTGGGGGGTCTGAGTATAATGTAGAGGTTAAGAGTAAGCACTCCTGATGTGAAATCTGGGTCCATATCCTCATTTTTCTTTTCTGCATATAATTTTGGGGAATATACTTGGCTTTGTATGATCTCTTTAGTTCTTTACAATTTGGAGGGTGGGCCAGGCTATGACAATGGGAACTTAGTCTCTAAAAATCCTCGGCAGCACTATGTTGATTTATTAATTTGACTTTTGGAAACACTTCATTTTTATTTTATTTTGTTTTATTTATTTGAGAGAGAGAGGAGGGAGAAATGATTGTGAATAAGGTCTTCTGCTGCTGCAAACAAACTCCAGACATATGCCCCATATCATGCATCTGGCTTACATGGTGTTGCAGGTTCTCATTGCTGGTAGAAATCACCCAACCAAGAGCAGCTGTTGGGAAAAAAGGGGTTTATTTTGACTTATAGACTTACTAGGGGATGGCAGAGGAAAAACAATGGCATGAGCAGAAGGTGGACATCACCCCCTGGCCAACATAAGCTGAGACAACAGCGATTGGAAGAGGGCCAACACTGCAAAATACACTGGCTATAAGACCCAAAGCCCACCCCCAACAGTAACACCACCTCCAGGAGGCTTTAATTTCTTTGCCATCAGCTGGGGAGACTAGCATTCAGAATGTAAGTTTATGGGGACACCTGAATCAAAGCACCACACATGTTTCCTGGGGAATTGAAGCTAAAATCTGTGGCTTTGCAGGCAAGACCCAGTGCTAAGCCATCTCTCCATCCCCAAACACTTCTATTTTATGGAATAAAGTTTTGCTCAGCATTTGAAAATCAGATGCTCTACCATTGTGCCATGAGGCCCCAGAAGTTTTGCCTGATTCTATGATTGAAAATAAAGCAAATTTTTAAAAATAGAGGGGTTGGGCTGGAGAGATGGCTTAGCGCTGCTGCGCCTGCCTGCTGTTTCTAAGAACGCTGGTTCCAATCTCCAGCGGTTCCAATCTCCAGGTCCCCGCTTAGCCAGATGCAAAGTGAGGCAAGGGCACAATGCTGCACTTGACCACAAGGGGGCACACACATCTGGATTTCGCTCACAGCAGCTGAGAGACTGCTGGCGCGCCTATGTAGCTCAGTTGGCATATTGCTTGCCTAGCATGCACCAAGTCCTGGATTCAAGCCTAGCACCATGTAAATCAGATTGAGTTGGCGCACAACTGTAATCCCAGCACTTGGGAGGAAGAGAGAGGAGGATAAGAAGTTCAAAAATTGGGCTGGAGAGATGGCTTAGTGGTTAAGGCACCTGTCTCCTAAGCCTAAGAACGCTGGTTCCAATCTCCAGGTCTCACATTTAGCCAGATGCAGTGACGCAGGCGCAATGCCGCCGAAGACCACAAGGGGGGCGCACACATCTGGATTTTGATCTCAGCGGCTGAGAGGCTGCTGGTGCACCCATCTCCATCTGTCTTCCTCTCCTCTCTCCAAAAAAAAAAAAATTGGGCTGGAGAGATGGCTTAGTGGTTAAGGCACTTGCCTGCAAAGCCCTAAGGACCTGGGTCGATTCCCCAGTACCCATAAGCCAATTTCACAATATGGTACATGGATCTGAATTCATTGCAGTGGCTGGAGGTGGTTGGTGTGCCAATTCTCATTCTCTGTCTCTCTCTGTCCTCTGTCTCTGCTTACAAATATACATATGTATGTATGTATATAAGTATATGTATGCATCTATATATTTCAAAATCATCTTGGGCCACATAGCAAGTTTGAGGGCCATCTGAGCTACATAAGACACTATTGCCCACCCACAAAAAAAATCCACCCAAGAAGGAGGAACTCTTACACAGGTCCTGAGAAATTAGCACATGTCTCTGAGGTGTTCAGAACCAGGAGTGTGGTCAGGGAGCAGAGGAGCCACGTGATGATGGTGATGCTATAAGGACTGGTGTGATGGTTTTAGGAGGGCCTGAGGCAGTGGCAGGAGGAGCAGGAGAGGGAAGGTTCGAGCCCTCTGAGATGGCGTCTGAACAGCTGAAGCGGTTTGATGAGCTGAAGGAACTGAAGCAACATAAGGAATTCCAGGATCTACAGGAGGTAATGGAGAAGAGGTGAGTTCCTGAATGGGAATGTCTGTGTGATAAGATGGGACACTTTTCCTGAGTAAGTCCTGAAGTGCTGAGTCCTTAAGTATCAAAATAAAGTAGCCAGGAAAGTTTTCAACCTAGAGAAGTGACCAGCCCTGGAAAGATGACCCATGTGGCAGTGAGGGAGAGGGGAAACAGAGGAAGCATCCCTGACTCTTCCTCTGTGCCTTTGTCATGCAGTACCAGGGAAGCCCTGGGCCACCAGGAGAAGCTGAAAGCTGAGCATCGCCACAGAGCCAAGGTCAGTTTGTGGGAGAATCAGTATGAGCAAGAAGTTGGTGTTGTCTGTAACCTGTTGAGGAGTCAGTTCTGGAGGTGATTATCCTGGTCCATGATTGTGCCCGGGAGCCTGGCTGTGTCACCAAATACCTGAGACAATAACTGAAAGGGAGGAAAAGGATTACATTGGCTAATAGTTTCAGATGTCTCAGATCATCACAACAGGCATGGTGTGGGGAAGCAGAGAGAAAGCCTGTGTTCTGGTTTTCTCCTTTCATTCCATCAGGGACCTTAGCGTATGAGATGGTACCAGCCACATTCAGAGCAGGTTCTCCTGCCTTAGTTAATCTTTCTGGAAATGCCCTCAGACACCCCAGAGGTATGCTTTAGTGTCTCCTAAGCACTTCTCATGCCAATTGGTTGAAAATTGACATTAACCATCATTGGTGAAAAAAATCCATTTCCTAATCTGAGCCCATGTGTGAAATTATCTAGCTCACTAGGTAATTTGAGCAGTGTGGAACAGGAAAGGCCCCCTCAGCACCTCTGTGGCCTTTCTGTAGATTCTAAACTTGAAGCTGCGGGAGGCAGAGCAGCAACGTGTGAAGCAGGCTGAGCAGGAGCAGCTGCGGAAGGAGGAAGGCCAGGTCCGCCTGCGCAGCCTCTATGCCCTGCAGGAGGAAATCCTGCAGCTCAACCAGCAGCTAGATGCCTCTGGCCAGCACAAAGACATGCTGAACGTCGACTTGGCTGCCTACCAGACCCGGGGCAACCAGCTGTGCAGCCTCATCTCTGGGATCATTCGCACCACTGTGGAGGTACGGGCTGCAGGATGAAGTGACTGCTTACTGGTAGAAATGGAGATGCTTAATGGCAAATGTGTTCCAACTTAAAAGTAATGCCTGCCTATTGGGGAAATACTGATCGTTACTTGTCATCTCCCTGTCAAGAGGTAACCATGGACAACATTTGCCTGTTTTGTTGCTGATTGAAGTATTTTTTTGTTATTAAAAAAAAATTTTTACTTATTTTTAAGAGAGGGAAAGAGGCAGACACAGAGAGAGACAGAGAGAGGGAGAGAATGGGTGCACCAGGTCTTCCAGCCACTGCAAAGAAACTCCAGACACATGCGCCACCTTGTGCATCTGACTTATGTAGGTCTTGGGGAATGGAACTGAGGTCCTTTGGCTTTGCAGGCAAACGCCTTAAGTGCTAAGCCATCTCTCTAGTCCCCCCGCCTTTTTAAAAGATTTTATTTATTTATTTATTTATTTATTTATTTATTTATTATTTATTTATTAGAGAGAGGGAGAATGGTCATGCCAGGACCTCTAAGCCACTGCAAATGAACTTGAGATGCGTGCACCACATGCACCTGGCTTATGTGGGACCTGGAGAATCGAACCAGAATCCTTAGGCTTCACAGGCATGTGCCTTAACTGCTAAGCCATCTCTTCAGCCCGCTGATTGAAGTTTTTATGTATGTATGTATGTATATATGTGCATGTGTACTCTCTCTCTCTCTCTCTCTCTCACACACACACACACACACACACACACAAACACATAAATGAGAGAATTGACATGCCACAGCCTCCAGCCACTGCAATTGAACTACAGGGTGGCCTTGAACACACAGTGATCCTCCTATCTCTGCCTCCTTAGTGCTGGGATTAAAGGTGGGTGCTCCCATGCCTGGTTATATTTTGTGTTTCTTTTCTTTTCTTTCTTTCTTTCTTTTTTTTGTTTTGTTTTTTGTTTTTTGAGGTAGGGTCTCACTCTGGTCCAGGCTGACCTGGAATTAACTATGTAGTCTCAGGGTGGCCTCGAGCTCGTGGCGATCCTCCTACCTCTGCCTCCCGAGTGCTGGGATTAAAGGCGTGTGCCACCATGCCCGGCTTTTTTGGTTTTTCTAGGTAGGTTTTCACTCTAGTCCAGGCTGACCTGGAATTCACTATGTAGTCTCAGGGTAGCCTCAAACTCATAGTGATCCTCCTACCTCTGCCTCTCGAGTGCTGGGATTAAAAGTATGTGCCACCACACCTGGCCTTTTGGGTGGTTTTTCTTTTGTTTAGTTTTTTAATATTTATTTGCAAACAAAGAGAGAGGGGGGCAGAGAGAATGGGCACACCAGGGCTTCTAGCTACTGCAAACAAACTCAAGATGCATGCACCACCCTGTGCACCTGGCTTATGTGGGTCTTGGGGAATTGAACTTGGATCCTTTGGCTTTGCAGGCAAGCGCCTTAACCACTAAGCCATCTCTTCAGCCCTACTATATAGTTTTTATCTGCATGTAACTATAATGTCATTATATGGTGGCATTTATTTTATTTTATTTATTTATTTATTTTGGTTTTGGTTTTCTAAGTAGGGTCTCACTCTAACCCAGGCTGACCTGGAATTCACTATGTCATTTCAGGCTGGCCTCAAACTCACAGTGATCCTCCTGTCTCTGCCTCCTGAGTGCATGTGCCCCCACACCCAGCTGTGTGTTGTTTTTTTTTATATATATTTTATTTATATAGAGACTGCAATAGAGAATGGGCACACCAGGGCCTCCAGCCTTTGCAAATGAACTCCAGATGCATGTTCTACTTTGTGCATCTGGCTTTACGTGGGTACTGGGGAAGTGAACCAGGGTCATTAGGCTTTGCAAACAAGAACCTTAACTGCTAAGCCATCTCTCCAGCCCTATTTTTTTTTGTTGTTTTTTCAGGGTAGGGTCTCACTCTAGCTCATGCTGATCTGGAATTCACTATGTAGACTCAGGGTGGCCTTGAACTCATGGCAGCCCTGCCTCCCAAGTGCTGGGATTAAAGGCATGTACCCCCCCCACAGCTAGTTTTGCTTTTATTAATTAATTTTTTTTCTCTTTGTGCATGTGTGGGTGTGTGGATGGGGTTGAAGAGGGCACTGTAGGGCCTCTTGCTGCTGCAAATGGACACCAGACGCTTGGGCCACTAGGGTTTTTTGTTTTTTTACTCGAGGTAGGGTCTCACTCTAGCCCAGGCTGACCTGGAATTCACTATGTAATCTCAGGGTGGCTTGGAACTCATGAAAATGCTCCTACCTCTGCCTCCTGAGTGCTGGGATGTGTGTACCCCTATGCCTGGCCTGTTGAGTGTTTTTATGCTCTCATCAACAATGGTCAGAGTAGTGAATTCCAGGTCAGCCTGGGCTAAAGTGAAACCCTACCTCCTACCTGGAGCAACCAAAAAAAGAAACAAAACACTCACTAGAAGGGCTGGAGAGATGGCTTAGCAGTTAAGGCATGTGGTGGTTTGATTCAGGTGTCCCCCCATAAATTTAGGTGTTCTGAATGCCATGTCCCCAGCTGTCAGCAATTTAGGAATTAAACCCTCCTAGAGGTAGTGTACTGTTGGGGGTGGGCCTATGGGTGTTATAGCCAGCTTCCTCTTGCCAGTGTTTGGCCCACTCTCCTGATGCTGTTGTCCATCTAACGTTGGCCGGGAAGTGATGTCCACTGCCTGCCCATGCTATTGTTTTCCCTTGCCAGCATGGAGCTTCCTCTCAAGTCTGTAAGGCAAAATAAACCCTTTTTTTCCACTAGCTGCTTTTGGTCCAGTGTTTTCTGCCAGCAACAAGATGCTTGCCTACAAAGCCAAAGAACCCAGGTTCAATTCCTCAGGACCCACGTAAGCCAGATGCACAAGGTGGTGCATGTAACCCCCTTGTGCACATGCAACATTGCATGCTCACATTACGGTGTGTCTGGCTTATGTGGGACCTGGAGAGTCAAACACGAGTCCTTAGGCTTCACAAGCAAGTGCCTTAACTGCTAAGCCATCTCTCCAGCCCTAACACAATTTTTTTAAAAACAAAATCTCCCTATATGGATGTGCCTGGCCTGGACCTCTATGTAGACCAGGCTGTCCTTGAACTTGCAGCCATCCTCCTATCTTTGCTTTCTGATGCTGGCTGGAATTGTAGACATGAGCCACCACTGCTGGTTCTATGATAGTAAATCTCTAAGAGCAGAGGATTGCAGTAGTTATCACCATATTGAATGTAGGTGTGCTGGTGGTCCAACAGTTCCACTTCTAGAAGGTACTGGGTGAAGTGTAATTTAGCCCCACAAGAAATGTAGGGAAAAATCAAAAACCTGTCTCTGTCACTCTTAACAGAGTGGCTATCCCACAGCAGAAAACCAAGCAGAGGCTGAGCGAGCCCTACAGGAGATGAGACACCTTATTTCTACCTTGGAGCAAGAGATCACCAGAGCCTGTGAAGACAAGAAAAAGCGAGATAAAGAGGAGGCTCAGATCAGGCTTGGAGAATCACAGGTGCAGCAGGGAACAAGTGCTCCCACACAGTCTGTAGCCCCCAACCAGGGCTTAGGACCAACAAAGAATGAAGGTGGGTTTTGGTATGGATACAATCCTTGAACTTCATTTGGCAGAACATAGAAAGAAATAAGAATGTGTCAGGCAAGAGAGGTAGCCCAGAGGATAAGAGCACTTCCCACACAAGCATGAGGGCCTGAGACTGCCTGAGTTCAGTTTCCCAGCACCCACATGAACAGCTGGGTGTAGTCACATCTGTAATGCCAGAGAATCACTGGGCTCACAAAAACAGCAAGCTCTGGAATTATTCAGAGACTGTCTCAAGGAAATACAGATGAGCAATGGAGGGGGACATCTGATGTTTTCCTCTGACCTCCCCATATACCACATGTGCACATGCAAAGAAAATGCATTAAACCAGGCATGGTGGCTGAGTGAAGCCTTAATCTCAGCACTCAGGAGGTGGAGGTAGGAGAATTGCTGTGAGTTTGAGGCTACCCTGACAGTACAGAGTGAGTTCTAGGTCAGCCTGGGCTAGAGCAAAACCCTACCTCCAAAAAGCAGAAAATAAAAACTTCAGGGCTAGAGAGATGACTTAGCGATTAAGGCACTTGCCTGCAAAGCTTAAGGACTGATATTCGACTCTCCAGGTCCAACGTAAGCCATATGCACAGTGATGTACATGCACACAAGAGAGCACACACATCTGGAGTTTGATTACAGTGGCTGGAGGCCCTGGCAGCATGCCAGCTCTCTTTCCTTTCCCCTACCTTGCATTAAAAAAAAAAAGGCCAGTCTGTTGAGCTTGCCTAAAATAAAATAAAGTAAAAATAACATGTTATCAGTTTTGGTATAGAACCTGATTTTAGATTCATACACTTTTCATGAGGAATTGAAAGCCTGTATAATTTTGTTTTTTGGTTTTTCAAGATAGGGTATTGCTCTACCCCAGGCTGACCTAGAACTCACTCTGTAGTCTCAGGATAACCTCAAACACACAGTGATCCTCCTACCTCTGCTTCCCGAGTGCTGGGATGCTGGGATTAAAGATGTGAGTCATGCCGGGCGTGGTGGCGCACGCCTTTAATCCCAGCACTCGGGAGGCAGAGGTAGGAGGATCGCCGAGAGTTCGAGGCCATCCTGAGACTACAGAGTTAATTCCAGGTCAGCCTGGACCAGAGTGAGACCCTACCTTGAAAACCAAAAAAAAAAAAAAAAAAAAAGATGTGAGTCACCATGCCTAACTGAAATTCTATATAATTCTAATAGATACATTTCAATTTCTGTGCTGTTGAGTTTTTTGTTTGTTTGTTTGTTTGTTTTTTACGAAGCCCTCTGTCCAGATCCATAGCAGTGCTTTTATCTCAGCCTCCCAAGTGCTGAGATTATAACCATGAACCACTATACCTGGCTGATAGAAGGTTTTATTTTATATATGTATTTTTTTTTTTTTTTTTTTTTTTTTTTTTGGTTTTTCGAGTAGGGTCTCACTCTGGTCCAGGCTGACCTGGATGGGACTAGCTCAGGGTGGCATTGAACTCTCGGCGATCCTCCTTCTGCCTTCTACCTTGTTTTTTATTTTGTTGGGAGTAGCATGCATGTAGAGGATGGGACAGCCTCAGGGCATTGGTCCTTTCCTTCTACCTTGTTTGCTACTTGTGTACCATGAGCTTTCAGGATTCTCCTGGATCTGCCTCACCTCCTCCTATCTTGCTGTATAGGTGGACTGGGATTACAGAAGCCTGCATTACTATGTGCCACTTTTACATAGGTTCTGGGAATCTGAACTCCACCTGTCTGGCTTGCATAGCTTTTAACCATTTAGCTATCTCCCTAGCCCGCAGATTACAGTGTTTTAGAGTGAGGTGCCAGAATTAGATCTGTTTCTACTTACTTTTGCAGTATAACCTTGGCAAACCATTTAACCTTTCCATGCCTGTCTTTAGCCATAAAATGGAGATACTGAACAATATTATTGTGACCACTAAGGCAGCTAACACATAAAAAAGGGATTAGGGCTGGAGAGATTGCTTAGCGGTTAAGGCACATGCCTGCGAAGCCTAAGGACCCTGGTTTGATGCTCCAGGTCCCACATAAGCCAGATGCACATGGTGGCGCATGCATCTGGAGTTCGTTTACAGTAGATAGAGGCTCTGACCTGCCCATTCTTTCTCTTTCTCTCTCTCTCCCTTTCTTTGTCTCAAATAAATAAATAATTTTAAAAAGAGGGATTAGAAGCCCACTGTGGTGGCAGACACCTTTAATCACAGCACTCACTAACTAGCAAGTCTAGCAGAATCAGTAAGTTATATGTTTAGGGAGAGATCCTTTATCAGAGAATATGGTGGAGAGCAATTGTGAAAGGTACCTGATACTGTATTTTGTCCTCTACACATACACATATGCATGTACACACAACACACACATATCAAAAATATATGTCCTGGGCTGGAGAGATGGCTTAGTGGTTAAGGCATTTGCCTACATAAAAATATTTTAAAAATTAATGGGATATTTGACATTCCTTTCTTGAAACATTCAAGATCTGGTGCATATTTTACACAGCATTTTCTCAGTTGGAACTAGCTGCAATCGTCACCAAAGGACAGTGGCTACCATATTTGACTATGTAAAGCGACAATTGAATATGGCTGGGCAGATCATGAGAGAAGCCAAAAGATTCCGGTTCGATTCTCCAGGACCCACATAAGCCAGATGCACAATGGGGCTCATGCATCAGGAGTTTGTTTGCAGTGGCTGGATGCCCTGGCACGCCATTTTCTCTCTCTCTCTCTCTCTCTGCCTCTTTCTCTCAAATAAATAAATAAATAAAATATATTTAAAAAGAAAAGAAAAGATACACACACATATACATATATATATATATGTATGTATATATGTCCTAAGGGGGAAAAATACATATATATAGCTGGGCATGATGGCACACCCTGAGACTATATAGTGAATTTCCAGCTCAGCCTGAGCTAGAGTGAGACCTTACCTCGAAAAACCAAAAAAAAAAAAAAAAAAAAGGAGAGAGAGAGAAAAGGGGATTAGAATAGTTCCTGCCTAATATGATGTGTCCAATAAGCACAGCTGCTATTAAAGCCTGTCTTGTATTCCTCAGGCCTGCAGGTGAAGGTCCAAGACAGTACAATGCAGTGGTACCAGCAGCTTCAGGATGCTTCCACCCAATGCATGTTGGCCTTTGAGGGCCTGACCAGCAGCAAGGACAGCCAGGTAGGGGAGGGGTGAATGGCAATAATTCTTATGGTGTGCCCCATAGCCTCATGTCCTAAAAGAATATACTTAATGTGTCATGTTCCTTCATCCTAAGGCATGTACTCAGCTCAGTATAACACCATATGCCTTCTAATGTTTCTCTTCTGGCAGGCCAAAAAGATAAAGATGGATCTGCAGAAGGCTGCCACCATCCCAGTGAGCCAAATCTCTACCATTGCAGGTGGGTCAGAGGCTACAGAATGAAGGTCTTTGCTTCGTCGTCTTAGTTTTTAGATCTACTTAGCTGTATACTTCTTCTTCTTTTTTTTTTTTTTTTTTTTTTTTTTTTTTTTTTTTTTTTGCAAGGTAGGGTTTCACTCTGGTCCAGGCTGACCTGGAATTAACTATGTAGTCTCAGGGTGGCCTCGAACTCTCGGCGATCCTCCTACCTCTGCCTCCCAAGTGCTGGGATTAAAGGCATGCGCCACTACGCCCGGCTAGCTGTATACTTCTTAAACAAAAGCTATATTCAGCCTGGTGATTGGCTCAGTAGTAGAGCATTTACCTAGCATTTGAAAGGCCTTGGCTTCCATCCCCAGTAACTACAAAAGATAAAAATAAATTCAATTTAAAAAATATATATATATAGCCAGACATGGTGATGCATGCTTGTTTTTTCAAAGTTTTTATTTATATTTATTTATACAGAGAGACAGAGAAAGGCAGAGAGAGAGTGAGAGAGAGAGAATGAGCACGCCAGGGCCTCTAGCCACTATAAACAAACTCCAGACGCATGTGCCACCTTGTGCATCTGGCTTACGTGGGTACTGGGAAATCGAGCCTCGAACTGGGGTCCTTAGGCTTCACAGGCAAATGCTTAACCACTAAGCCATCTCTCCAGCCTGATGCATGCCTTTAATCCCAGCACTCGGAAGGAAGAGGTAGGAGGATCTCTGAGACTTCAAGGCCACCCTGAGACTACATAGTGAATTCCAGATCAGCCTGAGCTAGAGCAAGACCCAAAAGGGAAAAAAAAATACACACACACACACACACACACACACACACAGACTGGGGAGATGGCCCAGTGTATAAAATACTTGCCTAAAAGCCGGGCGTGGTGGCGCATGCCTTTAATCCCAGCACTCGGGAGGCAGAGGTAGGAGGATCACCATGAGTTCGAGGCCACCCTGAGAATACAGAGTGAATTTCAGGTCAGCCTGGGCCAGAGTGAAGACCCTACCTCCAAAAAGCAAAAAAAAAAAACTTGCCTAAGTAGAATATTTAAGGACCTAAGTGGGTCTGCACACCTATGTAAAATGTCAGGCATAATGGTATGTGCCTGTAATTTCAGTGCTGGGGAGGTATAGACAGGGAATTACTGAACCTCACTAACTAGCAAGTCTAGCAGAATCAATAAGTTCTAGTAGGGAGATATCCTTTATCAAAGAATATGGTGGAGAGTAATTGGGAAAGGTACCTGATACAGAATTTTGACCTCTACACATATAAGCATGCTTGTACACACAACACACACATAACAAAAATATGTAACCTAGCCGGGCGTGGTGGCGCATGCCTTTAATCCCAGCACTTGGGAGGCAGAGGTAGGAGGATCGCTGAGAGTTCGAGGCCACCCTGAGACTACATAGTTAATTCCAGGTCAGCCTGGACCAGAGTGAGACCCTACCTCGCAAAACCAAAAAAAATATATATATATGTAATCTACCTGGGTGTGGTGGCACACGCCTTTAATCCCAGCACTTGGGAGGCAGAGGTAGGAGGACCGCTGACAGTTTGAGGCCAGCCTGAGAATACATAGTAAATTCCAGGTCAGCCTGAGCTAGAGTGAGACCCTACCTCAAAAAAAAAACAAAATATACATATATATCCATCCAGCTGGGCATGGTGCTGCATGCAACATTAACCCCAGCACTTAGGAGGGAGAGGTAGATGAATAACCATGAATGTGAGGCCTGCCTGGTGCTATAGAGTGAGTTCCAGGTTAGCCTGGGCTAAAGTGACACCCTACCTTGAAAAGATAAAACAAAACATAATGTCCAAAGCCAGGTATGGTGGTACATGCCTTTAATACCAGTACTTAGGAGGCAGAGGTAGGAGGATTGCCAAGAGTTCGAGGCCACCCTGAACTACATAGTGAATTCCAGGTCAGCCTGGACCAGAATGAGACCCTACCTCGAAAAACCAAAAAAAAAAAAAAAAAAAAAAAAAAAACTAGAGCACAAACCACCAGGACCTGCTTTTACTTATCTTGCTTATGTGCTTTGTGCCCCAGTAACTTGCCACCAAAAAAAGCACAGGAATGTTACTCATTCTGCCCTCAAGAGGCCATATGATAAAACTTACACAATCCTTTGTTGCTGGAAATTCTTTCTGGAACAGGGCAGAATATAAATAACAACAGGAATTTAAAGTGCTGTTTCTTTTTAGAGCAACAACAAAGAGAAAGAGGTGGCCTAGGCTGCCACTCCACACCTTGATTGCTGTCCTTGGTTTATCTTCAATCCTTACCCCTCTGTGACCACATATAGCCTCTTTTAGCTATAGCAGGGAAATGGAAACATGGCATGAGTTCCTCAGAGGTCTGCCCTGTACACCTCTCATAGCTCTACTTACTTGAAAAAATTTATTTATTTATTTATTCAAGAGAGAAAGAGAGCCGGGCGTGGTGGCGCACACCTTTAATCCCAGCACTCAGGAGGCAAAGGTAGGAGGATTGCCGTGAGTTCAAGGCCACCCTGAGACTACATAGTGAATTCCAGGTCAGCCTCGGCCAGAGTGAGACCCTACCTCAAAAAACCAAAAAAAAAAAAAAAAAGAGAGAGAGAGAGAAAGAGACAGACAGAGAATGGGGGCGTCAGGACCTCTAACCACTAAATGAACTGGAGACACATGTGCCACTTTGTGCATCTGGCTTACATGGGTACTGGGAAATCAAACCTGCATTATTTGTCTTCATAGGTAAGTGCCTTAACCACTAAGCCATCTTTCCATTCCTGTTTTTTTGTTTGTTTGTTTGTTTTTGTTTTTTTGTTGTTGTTGTTTTGTTTTGTTTTTTCAAGGTAGGGTCTCACTTCAGCCCAGGCTGATTTGGATTTCACTATATCGTCTCAGGGTGGCCTTGAACTCATGGCAATCCCTTACCTCTGCCTCCCAAGTGCTTTTTTTTCCCTGAGGTAAGGTCTCATTCTAGCACTGGTTGACCTTGATCTCACTCTATAGTTCCACAATGGCTTCAAACTCAGCAATCTTCCTACTTCTGTCTCATGGGATTAAATGCATGTACCACCACACCCAGCTATATTTATCTCTTAGTCTCCTATTTCCAAGGCTGCAGTAGCCTTCCTGCCCCAGCTTACCTTTCCAGAAGTCTGCAATTGTTCCCATCCCTTATGTCTCCTGTAAGACTTACACTTAGGAGTTTTTTTTCTTCTCTACTTTCTGTGATTATTCACTTGCCCAGGCTTCTTGTCCTCAGCCTATAAACGTGATGGAGTGGTTCACATCCTAATGTCTCCCTTGACCCACTGTCTTCTGATCTTCCCCATGTTTCCATTCTCTATGAAACACAACAGCATCCATAGTGCCACTACTTCCCAGCTTCTGCCCACCTTTTCCTTTGTGGGTTCCTTAGTCTCCGGTTACTGCCTGTAGCAGAAAGCTTCACATCGCTTTTTTGACCTTCCAAGTCAGGCACAGTTATGAAGAGATATTTATTGAGGCTTATAAATCCAGGGGAAGTTCATATGGCAGAAGAAGCTGGCCCACTTTTCACAGGTCCAAGTAGAGAGAAAAAGGCCAAAAGCCACCTCTAGCACCACAAGCAAGCACAGTTCCAGGAACTCCAGGCAGAGCTCAGGCACTTTGCATATCTTAGGTTGGAATTTAGATCCATCTTAGAGCCAGACCCTAGAATCCACCCACACTGACAACTCTTCTAGCCAGGTAACTTCAGATCTAAACTATAAGCTTTAATAAAATCCTGAATATATTATGGGGCCATCCATTCAAACCTACCATACTGCCCTAATTGAAGGTGCTTCCTAGGCTTCTCCTGTTACCCTCAGTTCTCTCCGTCCTGCACACCCCCATGGCTCCAAACATTGCCTTTGTGCTGGTGAAACCCAAGTCTCCTTTGGTACATCCCTTTGCTCTGAGTTTCATTCTCCACCTGAGAGATTTCCTGGCCTAAATATCTCAGCAACTTCCCAGCCAGTTGCTCAAGTCTGAATGTGCCCTCTTCTCTGTTACTTTTTTCCTTCTTCCTCCAAGTAGTCAGAATCCTGATCTGTCACCATAGCTGGAACCTGGGAGTTATCCACATGTCTGCTCCCTCACAACTGTAAGCCTGTTGAAAGTCTACAAGCCAGCCAGACCCACACCATGTTCTGGGATTGAATGAGTGAGAGGAAAAATTACCTCATTCCTGTCTCTTACAGAAAAGCTGATGTCTGAATAGTTGTATTTAGGGAACATTTAGATAAAGACGTGCACTGATGGATATGAGAAGCTTAGGGGTAGAAAGGTACTGAGAGAGGCTGGATGGGGGACTTAGCCAGCCCTTGAAACTGTTAGTAATAGTGACAGAACATGACCAGCAGAAATGTGAGCTGGGGAATGTGTGTGGAAAGGCACTATTTTTTTTTTTTTAGAGAGAGAGAGAGAGAGAGACTGAGAATCAGGGCCTCAGCCACTGCAATTGAACTCCAGATGCTTGTGCCACCTAGTGGGCATGTGTAACCTTGTACTTGCCTCACTTTTGTGTGTCTGGCTTATGTGGGATCTGGAGAGTCATACATAGGTCCTTAGGCTTAACAGGCAAGCCCCTTAACTGCTAAGCCATCTCTCCAGCCCTGGAAAGGCACTTAAAAATTTATTTACAGCCGGGCGTGGTGGCTCACGCCTTTAATCCCAGCACTCGGGAGGCAGAGGTAGGAGGATTGCCGTGAGTTCGAGGCCACCCTGAGACTACATAGTGAATTCCAGGTCAGCCTGAACTAGAGTGAGACCCTACCTCGAAAACCCCCCCCCAAAAAATTATTTATTTATTTATTTATTTATTTATTTATTTATTTGCAAGAGGCAGAGAGAGAGAGAGAGAGCACAAATGGGCCCACCAGGGCCTCCAGCCACTGCAAATGAATTCTAGCACTTGGGAGGCAGAGGTAGGAGGATCGCCGTGAGTTCGAGGCCACCCTGAGACTACATAGTGAATTCCAGGTCAGCATGAGCTAGAGTGAGACCCTACCTCGAAAAACCAAAAAAAAAAAAAAAAAAAGGGGGTGCACCACCATGCCCAGCAGCAAGTCACTGATTTTCTTTCTTCCTCTCCTTCATGCCCAGGCTCAAAGCTGAAGGAGGTCTTTGACAAGATCCACTGCCTACTCTCTGGCAAGCCTGTACAGTCTGGTGGGCGCTCTGTATCTGTCACACTTAACCCACAGGGGTTGGACTTTGTCCAGTACAAACTGGCAGAGAAATTTGTGGTAAGAAGCCTTGTTACCCGAGATGTGGGAACAGGCTGGTGGACAGTGCTGAGCCTTTCTCTGATGTGAATTTAAACATATGCCCATCTCTATGTTCATAGAAACAAGGTGAAGAGGAAGTGGCCTCTCACCATGAAGCAGCATTCCCCATTGCAGTAGTGGCGTCTGGCATCTGGGAACTCCACCCCAGAGTGGGAGACCTCATCCTTGCTCATCTGCACAAGAAGTGCCCTTACTCCGTTCCTTTCTACCCAGCTTTTAAGGAAGGGATGGCTTTGGAAGACTATCAGCGGTAAAGTTCTTTTTCTCCTTACTTATTGTCTATGGGGAGATTACTGGAATTATAAATAGAATTGGAATTTGTTTTCTCTCCTTCTCATAGAATCTCTTATGTACCTTAAATGTTCTGTCAGAAATATGTCTTGCTGGGTGTGGTGGTGCACACCTTTAGATCCAGCACTTGGGAGGCAGAGGTAGGAGTATTGCCATGAGTGTGCGGCCACCATGAGACTACATAGTGAATTCCAGGTGAGCCTGGCTACAGTAAGACACTACCTCGAAAAGCCAAAAAATAAAAATAAAATAAATCTTAAGTTGCATGTGTTGCTACGTGCCTGTAATTCCAGGACTTGGGAGGCTGAAACAGGTGTATGTTGCCAATTTGAGGCTAACTTAGGCTATATAGCGAGACCCTATCTCAAAAAATAAATGATAAAATATTTTTTTAAGAAAGGGGGTGCTGGGGAAATGGCTTAGTGGTTAAGGCATTTGCCTGTGAAGCCTAAGGATCCCGGTTCAATTCTCCAGAACCAGATGCACAAGGGGATGCATGCATCTGGAGTTCGTTTGCAGTGGCTGGAGGCCCTGGTGTGCCCATTCTCTCTCTCTCTGCCTCTTTTTCTGTCACTCTCAAATAAATAAATTTACTTTTATTTATTTATTTATTTATTTATTTATTTATTATTAATTAGTTAATTAATTTAATTAATATATGCCTTTCATGAAAACTAGACAGTTTAGGTTTTGTGCAGATTTGGGTACCAATAACCATACTGGATCTAGAACCCAGGGTTGTTGGATTTTTTTATTTATTGATTTTTTTTTTTCAAGGTAGGATCTTGCTGTAGCCCAGGCTGATCTGGAATTCACTATGTAGTCTCAGGTTAACCTCAAACTCACCAAGATCCTGCTACTTCTGCCTTCTGAGTGCTGGAATTAAAGTTGTGGGCTACCGTGCCTGACGTTTTAAATTTTTATTTACTTATTTATTTATATTGAGGTAAGGTCTCACTGTAGCCCAGGCTTTCCTAGAATTCACTGTGTGGCTTTAGGCTGGCCTCAACTCACAGGGATCATCCTACCTCTGCTTCCCAAGTGCTGGAATTAAAGGAAATGTATCACCATGCCCAGCCTTATAAACATAGATTAAAAAAAATTATTACTTTTTTTTTTTTTTTTTTGGTTTTTCTCTGAGGCAGGGTCTCACGCTAGGTTGGGCTGTATTCTCAGGGTGGCCTCAAACCCACGGCAATTCTCCTACCTCTGCCTCCCCAGTGCTGGGATTAAAGGCGTGCGCCACCATGCCCAGCTCAACCAAGTGCCTTTTTTTTTCTTATTTATTTTTATTTATTTATTTCTGATTTATTTTTATGTATTAGAAACAGGAGAAGGAGAGAGAGAGTGAGAATGGGCGTGCCAGGGTCTCTAGCCACTGCAAATGAACTCCAGACGTATGTGCCACCATGTACATCTGGCATTTGTGGGACCTGGAGAGTTGGACATGTATCCTTAGGCTTTGCAGGCAAATGCTTTAACCGCTAAGGGCCACCTCCAGTCTTGCTCCTCCTCATGAGAGGAAAGAAAAAGCACATTACCTTATAGTGGGCACATGGAACTCAGGTTCACTTGCGATCAGAGCAGCCTCCAGGCCTAGGGTACCCAAGCTGGCCCGGCTGCCCTTCCGGGAAGAGTCCCTGAACGAGCCAGCACTGGTGTCCTCGTCGGAGGAGTTATCGTCAAAGGAGCCCAGGATGAAGTTGGTCATGAGCTGTCTCTTGATTCGAGCCTGCTTCCTGTGGCTCGCTGACCCTGGGGTCTGGGCGGGGAGGACAGGCCTTTGGTATCTGGGGCCTCTGGGCCTTGGGCTCCTGTCCCATTGGTTTGGAGTTCTGGGGAGGGCCAGGTGTCATTGGAAGACAAGGGGTTTCTGGGAGGCTTCTGATGTGAGGGTGGCAGGGAGCTCCTCTGCCCTCAGACATCTCTGGGTCTTTGCTGGAGGCAGACTCAGCCTGGTCGGGAATCTCTGACAGAGAGCTCGTGTCCTCAAGTGTTTGTAGTGGCTCCTGGGAGCTGTCTGAGGCTGGAAAGGGCTCCTCACTATGAATGAGGCTCGCTTCCAGCTTAACTTTGTTGGCTTGCTTCGGGTCTGTGATTTTCTCCCAGATTTTTAACCAGGAAAAGGTCAGGCAGGAGACAATGAGGCAGGAAAGAAAAAGAAGCAAGAACATTCAGAAAATCCTATCAATGGCACTGCCCTTCTTCTGAGCATAGGAGCCCCACAGCAAGAAAACAAGGCCACTTAGGTTCTGATTGAGCCATGACACCACGGCATGGGTGAACTGCTCCCAACCCCGCTCCTTATGGGAGTTGGCTTGATGGGCCCGGACCGTGAGGAAAGCGTTGAGGAGAACACCTTGTTTGGCCCACCCAGACAAATCTCCATGGCCAGGATGAACGAAACCATCTATGTCTGTGGACAGCTCTTTGTAAATGTTTTCCAAACTGGGCGGAGGCAGAACCGGTCTTTGGACACTGAAGCACAGCCCATGAGCTTGATTGGGTCCGTGATAGGGATCCTGTCCCTTCACATCTCTTATGTCACACATTTGGGTCCATGTGAAGACTTGGTTCGGGGGTGGATAGATGGTGTAATGTTTTCTTTCTTCTGCAACAAATCCCATTAGCTTGATAAAGTAGGGTTTCCCGAACTCTCCGCTGAGTTGCCTCTTCCAGCTGTCATCAAAGCCCTCTGGCACGTTTTGGGCCGCGAGTGTTAGCAAGGCCGCGGCCTTGTTCTTTTGAATCCTGACCAGTTGCTTGGGACTCAAGGGTGAGGACAGAGGGGTACCAGGCTCATCTTGCCGGGCCGGGCTTTTTTGGCGGGACTGGCCACCGCATCACTGTCGTCCTTAGCTAAGGCCGCCTCGCCGGTCCCCGGGTGAGCCGGCTCGGGGCTGTGGATGCTGTGCTTGCCCGTGGGGCTCGGGGAGAAGAACGAGTAGAGGGTCTTCTGGCCGATCATGCCGGAGCCGATGGCGGAGACCACCTCTCCGTGGAGGTCAATACGGCACTTGGTGATGGGCTGCCCGGCACGCTGCACATGCTTCAAGCAGGGGCTTATCTCTCAACCAAGTACCTTTAACCGCTAAGCCATCTCATATCATAGAGGGGCTAGAGAGATGGCTTAGAGGTTAAGGCATTTGCCTCCGAAGCCTAAGGACTGAGGTTTGATTCCCCAGTACCCACATAAAGCCATATCCACAAAGTAACACATGCATCTCAAGTTCATTTGCGTCAGCTAACGGCTTTGGCACATCCATCCTTCCACCATTTATCTCTCTGCTTGCAAATAAATAATATTAGCCAGGCATGGTGGCTCACTCCTTTATTCCCAGTACTTGGGAGGCAGAGATAGGAGGATAACTGTGAGTTTGAGGCCACCCTGAGACTGCATAGTGAATTCCAGGTCAGCCTGAGCCAGAGAGAAACCTTAGCTCAAAAAAAAAAAAAAAAAAAAGTTATCATGGATATGAATGTTTTTTAAACACAATATTCTAGAGATGTAATAATAGTACTGTAATTTTATTACTTTTAGCACTAAAATGAAATCTACTTTTGGTCTTGTCGTATTGAATTTTATTTCCCACATAGGATGCTTGGCTACCAAGTGGAGGGTTCCAAGGTGGAACAGCAAGACAACTTTCTAAAACGCATGTCTGGGATGATCCGTCTCTATGCTGCCATCATCCAGCTCCGATGGCCATATGGAAACCAACAAGTGGTAGGTACAAAAGGCTTGCTGTCATTAAGGAAAGGTGAGATGAATGCCCGTTTTAGTGTTCCCTTCTGCAGCAAATATTTGCCTTTGTGTTAGTGAGCTTTCTGTTACTATAATGAAATGCCTCTGAGAAACAACTTACAAGGTAGTTTTCAGTCCACAGTCACTTGGCCTAGTTGCTTCTGGACCTAGGGTGGGACAGAATATCATGGTGGTAGAAGAAAAAAACTGCTCCTTGTGGCCTGGTACTGAAAAAGTGAGGCAGAAAGGGGGGGTTGAGGTCCCAGTATCCCCTTCGAGGCTATGTCCTTAATGACGTGACTTCTGAGTCCTGCCTCCTAGTAGTGCCATAGGCTGGTGTCCAACCTTTCACACATAGGTCTTTGGGGTACTTACAAACTTAGCCTCAGAGAATCAATGTAGTAAAACAATAAAGTAAGATGCATGTAGCTTCATGTGCATTTTTATTTTTAAATTTTTTAATTTTGATGTCATCATCTTTTTTCTTATTTATTTTTCTAGTCCATTGCCATAACCACTTGGCCGTGACTACATTATTTATTTATTTATTTATTTATTTATTTATTTATTTATTTATTTTTGGTTTTGCGAGGTAGGGTCTCACTCTGGCTCAGGCTGACCTGGAATTAACTTTGTAGTCTCAGGGTGGCCTCGAACTCTCGGCGATCCTCCTACCTCTGCCTCCCGAGTGCTGGGATTAAAGGCGTGCACCACCACGCCCGGCTATTTATTTATTTTTATTGACAATTTCCTTAGTTGTAGACAATATCCCATGGTACTTCCCTCCCTCCCCCCACTTTCCCCTTTGAAACTCCACTCTCCATCATATCCCCTCCCCCTCTCAATCAGTCTCTCTTTTCAGTTTGATGTCTTTTCCTCCTATTATGATGGTCTTGTGTAGTTAGTGTCAGGCACTGAGAGGTCGTGGATATCCAGGCCATTTTGTGTCTGGAGGAGCACGTTGTAAGGAGTCCTACTCTTCCTCTGGCTCTTACATTCTTTCTGCCACCTCTTCGGCAATGGACCCTGAGCCTTGGAAGGTGTGTTAGAAATATTTTAGTGTTGAGCACTCCTCTGTCCCTTCTCAGCACCATGGTGCCTTCTGAGTCATCCCAAGGTCACCACCATCTGAAAAGAGAAGCTTCTCTAACCAAAAGTAAGAGTAGCATTAATATATGGGTATGGACATTAAGAGAAGTGCTTACTGGGCAGTTTGGTGAGCATAGTATATATTTAGCCAGACAGGAGTAGCCATTACACCCCTAGGGCTCATGACTATCCCTGTTGTAGGTTTTCAGTATCAGGGATGTATTCCCTCCCATGGAGCGGGCCTCTAGTCAAATTAGAGAGCAATTGGTTTCCTTGTTGGCTAAATTTAAAGCTTTCATTGTCCACTGTTGAGTATCTTCACTGGTGTTTTCTCTCTGTCATTGAATTGCATGCAGCATAGCTTTTTCCAGCATTCTGTCAGCTGGTCCACATGGAAGAGGCTTTCAGCTCAGCTCCAGCAGGATTTCTCAGTGACCTTGCTGCCCAAGTATGTGGAGTCTTCAGCAATAGGGTCTTACTATCTATGCCTGGTGGGAAACTAAGAGCCTCAGCAATGGCCTGTAATGTTTTGGGGGTATCTGTGACCTCCCTGGCCAACAGTTCACTGGAAAGTATCCCATCCCTGGCACTAAAAATTTTCTAGTAACAATCTATTGCTTCTGAGTGTTCCATTGTCTATAAAAGTAGTTTTCCCTATGACTTATTTATATCCTCTTAGATTTTGATTAGCTCTCCCGCCACCTTTTCTTTACTCAGTCTGTTCCCCTGACTTAGACCTTTTCACCCCATTAATCTGTTCTTCTACTTACATACATACAGTACCATCCTATTACATCCCCCTCCCTTTCTATTCCTTTTATATCCCCTTTCTAGCTTACTGGCCTCTGCTACTGACTTTTATTCCTACTAACATAGAAGTCTAATCATTTGTAGCTAGGATCCACATACGAGAGAGAACATGTGACTTTTGGCTTTCTGGGCCTGGGTTACCTCACTAAGTATAATCCTTTCCAGATCCATCCATTTTCCAGCAGATTTCATAACTTCATTTTTTTTCTTTACTGCTGAGTAGAACTCCATTATGTAAACGTGCCATATTTTTCATTATCCACTCATCTGTTGAGGGACATCTAGGCTCGTCCCATTTCCTAGCTATGTGTAGAGTGGCAATAAACATGGTCAAGTAAGTACCTCTAAAGTAGTGAGACGAGTCCTTAGGATATATGCCTAGGAGTGGTATAGCTGGGTCATAAGCTAGATCTATTTTAGCTGTCTCAGGAACCTCCACACTGCTTTCCACAATGGCTGGACCAGACTGCATTCCCACCAACAGTGTAGAAGGGTTCCTCTTTTTCCACATCCTCGCCAGCATTTATGGTCATTTTTTTTCATGATGGTAGTCAATCTGACAGGAGTGAGATGGAATCTCAATATAGTTTTAATCTGCATTCTAAAAATTTATCTGAAAAATGTACACATTCAATGAAAACAACACAGAGTATTTCTGCATGATTAGGTATTATGACAAACAGATCCTCTGACAAAGTCATAGTCCCTAAGAATGTGTGTTGCCCCACACCCTTAATGCTGTCAACTGGGAGGCTAAGATTTCTGGTCTTCAGATGGTTCCAAGGTCAGCTTGTGACCGAGTGAGACCCTTCCCCAATGAATGCCAGAAGAGGAAACAAAGGCACTATTAATCAGGAAGCAATAAACAACAAGCCCAATATATAGCTTATTTAAGAATGTCAAATCCAGCCAGGGGTGGTGGCACATGCCTTTAATCCCACCACTCAGGAAGCAGAGGTAGGAGGATCGTTGTGAGTTCAAGGCCACCGTGAGACTACATAGCTAATTCCAGGTCAGCCTGCGCCAGAGTGAGACCCTACCTCAAAAAAAAGGGGGGAAGCCAGGCGTGGTGGTGCACGCCTTTAATCCCAGCACTCGGGAGGCAGAGGTAGGAGGATCGCCGTGAGTTCAAGGCCACCCTGAGACTACATAGTTAATTCCAGGTCAGTCTGGACCAGAGCGAGACCCTACCTCGAAAAACCAAAAAAAAAGAAAAGGGGGGGGGGGCGGGCAAATCCTACCATCCATCAGATTTAACATATAATTTACCCTGACATGGAAGATGCAATTAGCACTCCCGATGCAAGCCAATATACCTGGCTTATTTGGTGGGTACCAACTTGGTGTAATCCAGTTACCTTTTAGGATGGCTTTGGTCTCAGCTATGCTGCACAGCCGCTTGGGTCCCTCTTTGCTGTGCTGTGGGCTCGGGTAGCCTGGCCGAGTCTGTGGTCGCTGCTCTAATTGCCTGTGCCAGGTGCTGTGTAGATGAGCTCCCTTCCCCGGGCCTCTGGTGTTTTCTGGCACTTGTGCTGGCTGTGGGAGAGGGGAAGCTGTGGATGGTGGTTGAAGTCCTCCCAGTGGTCCTCATGATCCTCTTCCTCACAAGCTGCTCCACTGGTCTCTGACATCCTCTTTCCACATTTTTTGAATTTGTGAGGAGGCCACTGTGTGTAGAAAAACCCCTCACTTGGTTTTAAAAATCTGCAGCTCAGGCTGAGCCTGGTGGCTGTGGCCATGTGAAACTCATTCCTCTGCTGCTGGAGTCGCTTCTCTAATGTGCATTTTTAGAGGAGCATGTTGATTCTTAGGAAGTTCAATGGAGGCCAGGCTTTGTGGTATGTACCTTTAATCCCAGTACTCAGGAGGCAGAGGCAGGAGGATCACCATGAATTCAAGGCCACTCTGAGACTACATAGCAAATTCCAGGTCATCCTGGACTAGAGTAAGACCCTACCTTGAAAAAAAAAAATGTTTTAAGTGTTTAAGCCATGCATGGTAGTGCACTGAGCAGGCAAGTTTCAGACTACCCTGGGAGTACCATGCCAGCCTGGGATAAATTGTGAGATCCTGTCACTCAAATAACAAATACCAATGAGCAAGACAAAGTGCCAGATTTATGCTAGGCATGGTGATTCATGCCTTTAATCTCAGCACTTAGGAGGCAGACGTAGGAAGATTGCTGTGAGTTCAAGGCCACCCTGAGGCTACAGAGCTAATTCCAAGTCAGCCTGGGCTAGAGCAAGACCCTACCTTGGAAAAAAAAAAGCCAGATTTGAAAAACTAGGTATGTTAGTGCATGCCTTTAATCCTAGCACTGAGGAGGCAGAGGTATAATTGCTGTGAGTTCAAGGCCAGCCTGAGACTACAGAGTGAGTTCCAGGTTAGTCTGAGTTAGAGTAAAACCCTAGTTCATGGTTTAAAAAAAAAAAAAGTAAGGGGCTGGAAAGATGGTTTAGCGGTTAAGGCGCCTACCTGCTAAGCCTAAGAACCAGGTTCTAATCTCCAGGTCCCACGTTTAGCCAGATGCAGTGATGCAAGGGTGCAATGCCACACTTGCCCACAAGGGGGCGCACGCATCTGGATTTCACTCACAGCAGCTGAGAGACTGCTGGCGCGCCCATTCTCTGTCTCCTTCTCCCTCTCTCTCTGTCTGTCTCTCTCTCTGTCTCTCTCAAAATAAAAATAAAAAAATGAAAAGGCCAGATGTGATGGTTCATGCTTATTATCTCAATTTGGGAGGGTAAGGCAGGCTGACCACCATGAGTTCAAGGCCAGCCTGAGCTGCAGAGTGAGAACTTGTTTCCATACAAAAAGAAAGGCTTGTGGAATCCCTGAAACTGAAGCTAGCACTTACATATCAGAGACATCCTATAAAGAGTGTGTGGGAGCGCCTTAGCTTATGTTCTTTCTACCCTAGGGCATATAATCTTGGGGTTCATACTCACTTGGTAATGGGTAAATGATAACATGGAGTATTTCTCTCAGTAAAATGAGATCAGGTCTGGAGAGATGGCTTCACAGTTAAGGTACTTGATTGTGAAGCCTAAGGACCCAGGTTTAGTTACCCAGTGCCCATGTAAGCCAGATGCACAAGGGGGCACATGTGTCTGAAGTTTGTTTGCAGTAGCTGGAGGTCCTGGCATGCCCATTCTCTCTCTCTTTTCTCTCCCAAATAAATAAAAATAAATTTAAAAAATTTTTAATGAGATCAAATCATGTATCTCTTTACTAGGCTCACCCTCATGGCTTAAATCATGGCTGGCGCTGGTTGGCACAGATCTTAAACATGGAGCCTCTATCAGATGTGACAGCTACTCTCCTTTTTGACTTCTTGGAGGTATGTAATTCAGTTACCACACAAGAGGAAGCTAGTGGTTGACATGGCCCCAACACTGAAGTAGAAACAATATAAAAGTGGTACCTAGGCCGGACGTGGTGGTGCACGCCTTTAATCCCAGCACTCAGGAGGCAGAGGTAGGAGGATCGCCATGTATTTGTGGCCACCCTGAGACTATGGAGAAGATGGCTTAGCAGCTAAGGCATTTGCCTGCAAAGCCAAAGGACCTTGGTTTGATTCCCCAGGACCCACGTTAGCCAGATGCACAATGGGGGCACATGCGTCTGGAATTTGTTTGCAGTGGCTGGGTGCCCTGGCATACCTATTATTTCCCTCTCTCTCTCTCAAATAAATGAATAAATTAAATACATTAAAAACAATAAAAAAAAAAGAGGGCTAGAAAGATGGCTTAGTAGTTGAGGCACTTGCCTGCAAAGCCAAAGGACTCAGGTTCAATTTTCCAGGATCCATATACAGATCAGCCAGATACATAAGGTGGTGCATGCATCTGGAGTTCATTTGCAGTGTCTGGAGGTCCTGGCATGCCCATTCTCTCTTTTTCTCTCTCAAATACATGCATGCATGCATGAGCTGAAAGCTGGGTATAGTGGTGCATGCCTTTAATCCCAGCACTCAGGAGGCAGAGGTAGGAGGATCACCATGAGTTTGAGGCCACTCTGAGACTACATAGTGAGTTCCAGCTCAGCCTGGGCTAGAGCGAGACCCTACCTTGAAAAACCAAACAAACAAAAAAAAAAGAGCTGTGTGTGGTGGCTCACACCTTTAATCCCAGTACTCAGAGGTAGGAGGATCCCTGTGAGTTCGAGGCCAGACTGAGAATGCATAGTGAGTTCAGTCAGCCTGGACTAGAGTGAGACCTTTGTGGGAGTGGGGGAAGAAAATTAGGCTGGAGAGATGGCTCAGGTATTAAAGGAACTTGCTTATAATGCCGGATGAACTGGGTTTGATTCCCCAGTACTTATGCGAAGCCAGATAGATGCACAAAGCTGATGTATGCATCTGGAGCTAATTTGCAGTGGCAGGAGGCCCTGTTATGCCTGTATATACTCTTTCTCTCCCTTCCAAATAAATATTATTTCTTTCTTTTTAAAATTTATTTATTTGAACCAGGCATGGTGGCGCATACCTTTAATCCCAGCACTTGGGAGGCAGAGGTAGGAGGATTGCCATGAGTTCAAGGCCACCCTGAGACTACAGAGTGAATTCCAGGTCAGCCTGGGCTTGAGTGAGACCCTACCTCGAAAAACCAAAAAAAAAAAAAAAAAAAAAATTATTTGAAAGAGAGAGAAGGGGGTGCACCAGGGCCTTCAGCCACTGCAAACAAACTCCAGATGCATGTGCCACCATGTGCATCTGGCTTATGTAGATCCCGGGAAATTGAACCTGGGTTCTTAGGCTTTGCAGGCAAGTGCCTTAACCACTAAGCCATCTCTCCAGCCCTCAAATAAATATTTTTAAAAAGCCAGGTGTGGTGACACACCCCTTTAATCCCAGCACTTGGGAGGCAGAAGTAGGAGGATTGCCATGAGTTTGAGGCCACCCTGAGACTACATAGTGAATTCCAGGTCAGCCTGAGCTATAGTGAAACCCTACCTCGGGGGAAAAAAATCATTCATTAAGGCGTGACAAGCTGGGTGTCGTGGCACACGCCTTTAATCCCAGCACTTGGGAAGGCAGAGGTAGGAGGATCTCTGAATTCGAGGCCAGCTTGGGAATACAGAGTAAGTTTCAGAGCAGCCTCAGATAGAGTGAAACTCTACCTCAAAAAAGCAATGTGTGTATGTGTGTATTTGCAAGCACAGAAAGAATGAACCAGGGCCTCTTACCACTGCAAATAAACTCAAGACACAAGCATCACTTTATTTATTTTTTTTTTGCTTTTTGTGGTAGGGTCTTGCTCATGCCCCGGCTACCCTGGAATTCACTCTGTAGTCTCACGGTTACTTTGAACTCACTGTGATCTTCCTACCCCTGCCTCCTGAGTGCTGGGATTAAAAGCATACACCAGGGCTGAAGAGATGGCTTAGTGGTTAAGGCATTTGCCTGCAAAGCCAAAGGATCCCAGTTTGACTCCAGGACCCACATAAGCCAGATGTACAAGGGGGCACATACATCTGGAGTTTGTTTGCAGTAGCTGGAGGCCCTGGCGCACCCATTCTCTTTCTCTCTCTCTCAAGTAAATAAATAAATAAATTTTTTTTTTTTTTTGGTTTTGCGAGGTAGGGTCTCACTCTGGTCCAGGCTGACCTGGAATTCACTATGTAGTCGCAGGGTGGCCTCGAACTCTCGGCGATCCTCCTACCTCTGCCTCCCGAGTGCTGGGATTAAAGGCATGCGCCACCACGCCCGGCTAATAAAATATTTTTTAAAGTGTAAAAATAAAAAAAACCATGGACCACCACACCTGGCTCCATGCAACAGTTTGTGTATCTGGCTTTAAGTGGGCACTGGGAAATTGAGCCCACATCATCAGGCTTTGGAAGCTCCTATAACTGCTGAGCCATCTTTACACACCCTACTTTAAAAAATATATTTTTGGGCTGGAGAGATGGCTTAGTGGTTAAGGCGTTTGCCTGCAAAACCAAAGGATCCTGGTTCAATTCTCCAGGACCCACGTAAGCCAGCTGCATAAGGGGCACATGCATCTGGAGTTCGTTTGCAGTGTATGGAGGCCCTGGAGTGCCCATTCTCTCTCTCCTTCTCTCTCTCAAATAAATAGATAAATAAAATATATTTTTTTAAAAATATATTTTTGCCGGCCGTGGTGGTGTACGCCTTTCATCCCAGCACTTGGGAGGCAGAGGTAGGAGGGTCACCGTGAGTTCGAGGCCACCCTGAGACTACATAGTTAAGTCCAGGTCAGCCTAGCCCAGAGTGAGATCCTACCTCTAAAAAACAAAACAAAACAAAAATATATATTTTTATTTGTGATAGAAATATATATATGTAGAATGTGGTTGTGCCAGGATCTCTTGCCATTGCAAAGGAACTCCAGATGCATGTGCTATTTTGTGCTTTTAGCTTTACGTGGGTACTGGGGTATCAAACTTGGGCCATCTGGCTTTCCTAGCTAGTGCCTTTAGCCACTGAGCCATTTCCCAAGCCCCTTTTATCTTGTTTTTAAATGTTTTGTTTATTTGTAAGCAAAGAAGGAAGGAGAGGGGGAGATAATTAGAATGGGCCTGCCAGGGCCTCTTGCTACGGCAAACAAACTTCAGATGCAGGAGTCATTTTGTGCATCTGGCTTTATGTGTATACTGGGGAATCAAACCTGGGCTGCCAGGCTTTATAAGCAAGTGACTAACCACTGAGCCATCTTTCTGGCCACAACGTGAAAGTCTGAAATGGAGGTATGTGTGTGTGTTTTGGTTTTTCAAGGTAGGGTCTTGCTCCAGCCCACGCTAACCTGGAATTCACTGTGTAGTCTCAGGCTGGCCTCAAACTCATGGAAATCCTCCTAACCTCTGCCTCCCAAGTGCTAGGATTTTTTGTGTGTTTTGTTTTTGATTTTTCAAGGTAGAGTCTCACTCTAGCCCAGGCTAACCTGGAACTTACTCTGTAGTCTCATGCAGATCTTGAACTCACAGTCTAGCAATCCTACCTTTGCCTACCAAGTGCTAGGATTAAAGAGCATGAGCCACCATGTCTCTGTGTGTGTGTGTGTGTATATATTAATATTTTTAATTTGTTTATATATTTGAGCGAGAGAGGCAGATAGAGAAACGGGCAGGCCAGGGCCTCCAGCCACTGCAAATGAATTCCAGACACATGTTCTACCTTGTATATCTGGCTTAAGTGGGTACCAAGGAATTGAACATGGCTCCTTAGGCTTCTCAGGCAAGCACCTTAACCTCTAAACCATCTCTTCAGCCCTGTGTTTTTTTTTTTTTTTTTTTTTTTAGTGTGTGTGTGTGTGTGTGTGTGTGTGTGTGTATGCATATTTATTTATTTGCAACCAGAGGATGAAAGAGAGGGAATGGGCACACCAGGGCCTCTTATCACTGCAAAGGAATTCCAGATACAGGAACCACTTTGTGCATCGTATTTTACATGGGCACCGGGGAATCAATCCTGGGCCATCAGTCTTTGCCAGCATGCACCTTTAACTGCTAAGCCATCTCCCCAGCCTTTTTTTCCCCTTGTGCCAGGGATGGTCTAAAGCCTTGTGCATGCTAGGTGCTCAGCACTCACCGATAAGCTACACTCTCAGTCCATAAAATTGGATTTTTCCACTTATTCCCTCATTCATTCCGTTACACTGTAGCTAAAATTTTTTAATAATTTTTATTTTTTGTTTATTTAATTTTGTTTTTTAATACTTATTTTGTTGCTTTTTAAATTTTTTCTTCTTTCTTTTAATTTAATTAATTTATTTATTTATTTGCAAGCAGAGAGAGAGAGGAGATAGACACACAGAGAGAATGGGAGCACCAGAGCTTCTAGCCACTGCAAACCAACTCCAGATGCATGTGCCCCCTTGTGCATCTGGCTTACGTGGGTACTGGGGAATCAAACCTGGGTTCGTTGGCTTTGCAGGCAAATGCTTTAACCACTAAGCCATCTCTCCAGCCCCGAGACTAATTTTGATTTATCTATTAGATACAGAGACATAGGGAGAGAGAGACAGAGAGTGAGTGAGATGGGTGCGCCAAGGCCTTTAGCCACTGTAAACAAACTTGAGACGCATGTGCCACCATGTGCATCTAGCTTATGTGGGACATGGAGAATCAAACGTGGATCCTTAGGCTTCGTAGGCATATGCCTTAACCACTAAGCCAATCTCTCTAGCCCTTTTTTGGGGTTTTTTTAAGGTAGGGTGTCACTCTAGCCCAGACTAACCTGGAATTCACTATGTAATCTCAGAGTGGCCTTGAACTCCTACCTACCTCTGCCTACCGAGTGCTGGGATTAAAGGTATGTGCCATCATGCCTAGCTATTCATTTTAATTTTATTTATGTATTTGAGAGAGAGAGAAAGAAAGAGAGAGGCAGCTATATAGAGAGAAAATGGATGTACCAGGGCCTCCAGCCATTGCAAACAAAGTCCAGACACATGTACCACCTTCACAAGGTGCTTATGTGGGTCCTGAGGAATCAAACATGGGTCCTTAGGCTTCTCAGGCAAATGTCTTAACCCCCAACCCTAGATAATTTTTAGATAGAAGTGATAGGCAAATAGATGATGTGCTTCTGCAAGTGGATTTTTATTCTCTGCTCTCATAGTACTTATCTTTCCCTCTAGGTATGTGGGAATGCCCTAATGAAGCAGTATCAGGCCCAGTTCTGGAAGATGATTCTGCTCATCAAAGAGGACTACTTCCCCAGGTATAAGGCTACTTGAGTATTTCTCATCTGTGTCAAAAATACCGTGCTTAAGCCAGGCATGGTGGCACATGCCTTTAATCCCAGCACTCTGGAGGCAGAGGTAGGAGGATCACCATGAGTTTGAGGCCACTCTGAGACTATATAGTGAATTCCAGGTCAGCCTGGGCTACAGTGAGACCCTACCTAGAAAAATCAAAAAGAACATGCCTAGCCAGATATAGTGGCGCACACCTTTAATCCCAGCAGTTGGGAGGCAGAGGTAGGAGGAATGCTGTGAGTTCAAAGCCACCCTGAGAATACAGAGTGAATTCCAGGTGAGCCTGGGCTAGAATGAGACTCTTCCTCAAAAACCTAATAATAATAATAATAATAATAATAATAATAATAATAATAATGCAGCATAAAGTGGGGAGGCTGAGGTAGGATAATCACTGTTTGAGGCCACCATGAGATTACATAGTGAATATCAGGCCAGTCTGGGCTAGAGTGAGACCCTACCTCAAAAAAAAAAAACAAAAAAGGACTGGAGAGATGGCTTAGCAGTTAAGGTGCCTGCCTGCGAAGCCCAGGAACTCCTGTTCAGTTCTCCAAGTCCCACTTTTAGCCAGATGCAAAAAGAAAAAGTGATGCAAGGGTGCAACACTGCACTTGCTCACAAGGCGACGCACGCATCTGGAGTTAGTTCACAGTGGCTGAGATTCTGCTGGCATGCCCATTATCCATGTCTCTCTCAAAAAATATATATATATATAGCTGGGCATCGTGGTACACACCTTTAATCCCAGCACTCTGGAGGCAGAGGTAAGAGGATCACCGTGAGTTTGAGGCCACCCTGAGACTACATAGTGAATTCCAGGTCAGCCTGAGCTAAAGTGATAACCTACTTTGAAAAACCAAAAAAGGGCCTCTTTTGATCCCCAGCAATAGGTTGGGGGGCAAACCCATGTAAAGGATACATCCAGCCACCGCAAATGAATTCCAGACACGTGCACCCCCTTGTGCATCTGGCTTACGTGGGTCCTGACAAATGGAACCTCAGTCCGTTGGCTTTGCAAGTTTACCTTTTTTTTTTTCAAGGTAGGGTTTCACTCTAGCCTAGGCTGACCTGGAATTCACTCCATATTCTGAGGTGGCCTCGAACTCACAGAGATCCTCCTACCTCTGCCTCCTGAATGCTGGGATTAAAGGCATGCACCACCATGCTCAGAACTTGTTTTTGGTTTTTTGAGGTTCGAGTCTCACTCTAGCCCAGGCCTTGAATTCACTCTGTAGTCTCAGGGTGACCTTGAACTCACAGCCTTACAGCATTCCTCCTACCTCTGCTTCCCAAGTGCTGGGATTAAAGGCATAAACTACCATGCCCAGCTTCTCTTTATTTATTTTTATTTTTATTTTTATTTTTATTTTTTTCTTCGAGGTAGGGTTTCACTCTAGCTCAGGCTGACCTGGAATTCATCATGTAGTCTCAGGGTGGCCTCGAACTCAGGGTGCTCCATGCCCGGCTTTTTTTTTTTTTTTTTTGAGGTAGGCTCTTATTGTAGCCCAGGGTGACCTTGAATTTACTATATAGTCTCAAGATGGCCTCAAAATCACAGCGATCCTCCTATCTCTGCCTCCCAAGTGCTGGGATTAAAGGCGGGCACCACCACACCTGGCTGTTTTTGGTTATTTCATTTTTTTATTGTTTTGTTTTGTTTTGTTTTGTTCTGTTCTGTTCTGTTTTCGAGGTAGGGTCTTACTCTGGCCCAGGCTGACCTGTAATTCACTATGTAGTCTCAGAGTGGTCTTGAACTCATAATGATCCTTCTACCTCTGCCTCCTAAGTGCTGGGACTAAAGGTGTGCCCCACCATACCCGACTGAAAGGTTGTTTTTTTGAGAGAGTCTCATGTTGCACAGACTGGCCTTGAACTCATTATGTAGCTGAAGATGACCTCAGACTCCTGATCCTCTCACCTCCACCTCCCAAGTACAAGGATTACAGGCATGTGCCACTCACTACACCTGGCTCTGACATTTCTTCTTTCTTTCTTTCTTTTCTTTCTTTCTTTCTTTCTCTTTCTTTCTCTCTCTCTCTCTCTCTCTCTCTCTCTTTCTTACTTTCTTATTTTGTGAGGTAGGGTTTCACTCTAGTCCAGGCTGCCTCTTGAGTGCTGGGATTAAAGGTGTGTGCCACCACGCCCGGCTCTGACTCTAATATTTTAACTTTGTTTTCCAGACTTCCCCTGGCATGCTTATGACCTGTAGTCATGAATTGAATCAAGGAATCAAGTCCCTCATTAAATCAGTAGAAGAAACTGATTTATCCACTAGTTTGATTAACTCTGTCATTCACTTCTAAGTACCCTTTTCTCTTTTTTTTTATTAATTTTTTTAATTGACACCTTCTATACTTACATACAAAAAACATATGATACTTCCCTCCACTCCCGTCCCCCAATTCCACTTTAGAACACCAGTCTCCATCATATCCCTTCCCTCTCTCCATTAGTCTTTCTTTTAATTTGATGTCATCATCTTTTTCTTCTATTTTGAGGGTCTTGCAAAGGAATTGCTAGGCACTGCAAGGTCATGGATATCGAGGCCAATTTCTGTTTGGGCAGTTGCATTGTAAGAAGTCATACCCTTCCTTTGGCTCTTCCGTTCTATCCGCCCCCTCTTCCGCAATGGTCCCTGAGCCTTAGAAGGTGTGACAGAGGTGTTTCAGTGCTGGGCACTCCTCTATCCCTTCTTCTCAGCACTATGTTGCCTTTTGGTGATCCCAGTGGTCATCGCCATCTGACAAGAGAAGCTTCTCTAACCAGAAGTGAGAGTAGCATTAATATATGAACATGAACATTAAGTGTAATGCCCCAGTGCAGCTTGGTGGGAATAATATATACATTTAGTCAGACAAGAGCAGGCTTTATACCCCTAAGGCTCATGACCTCACCTGCCATAGACTTTTGCTTAGGTTTTTCAGTACCAGGCATGTATTCCCTCCCGTAGAGAGCCTTCAGTCCCTAAGTACCCTTTTCGTCTCAACTCAAGGGTATTTCAAATAGGGGGAATGTCTTGACAGAACCCAGCCCAGTAGATCACAAAGACCTCAGAAAGCAGCATTGTCCTTAGCCAAGAAGTGTCATTGAATCTAACCCTCACTCCATGTCAAAAGTGTACCTTATAGCTGGACACGGTGGCGCACACCTTTAATCCCAGTACTCGGGAGGCAGAGGTAACAGGATCCCTGTGAGTTTGAGGCCACCCTGAGACTATATAGTGAATTCCAGGTCAGCCTGAGCTAGAGTGAGATCCTACCTCAAAAAAAAAGAAAAAGGAAAAAAAAGTGTATCTTATACCTCACCAAAAGATAGGGATGCTTCATTGCTGAAATTGACAAGTCTCCCCTCCCTCCCCACTGTAGAATTGAAGCCATCACAAGCTCAGGACAGATGGGTTCTTTCATACGTCTAAAGCAGTTCCTGGAGGTAAGATGTCCTTACTCCTGCATGTATTGGGACATATATTTGTCTTGGCAAGCTCTGGGATTCCAGACCCTAATTGCTATTTTTTCCTCCTAGTTTGTTCACAGTCTGCTTTTTGTTTATCACTCCCCCTTTCCCTTTACAGTAAGGGCTAGCTTTCTATCTTCTTCCTATATGCCATTCTCCACACTGTCTGTGAGGCAGCTATCCTAAAAGACAAATGACGTATAATTAATGAATTTCTCACTAAAATTGTTTTGGTTTTGCATGTTAACCAAGATTTTTCCTCAGTCTCAGGTACAGGGAACTGGTGAGGGCTTGTCCTCTGTTTCTTAGTACCAAGACATTTTTCTTTATATATGTATATTATTATTTATTTTCAAGGCATGGGGGGGCAGAAAGAGAGAATGGGAATGCCAGGGGGCCTTTTGCTACTGCAAATGAACTCCAGACACATACACCGCTTTGTGCATCTGGGTATCTGGGTTTATATGGATACTGGGGAATTAAACCCAGACTGGCAGGAATTAAAGGCATGAGGCCCCACAGCTGTCACCAAAACATTTAAAAATTTGTTTGTTTGTCTGTCTGTCTGTTTGGTTTGGTTTTTCAAGGTAGAGTCTCACTCTAGCCCAGGTTGACATAGTATTCACTGTGTAGTCTCAAGGTGGCCTGGAGCTCATGGCAGTCCTCCTATCTCTGCCTCCCTAGTGCTGGGATTAAAGGCATGCACCACCACACTCCGCAAGAGATTAAATTTTTCTTTTTTATTCGAGAAACAGCAAGAGAAAGAGATAATTGGCATGGCAAGGCCTCTAGCCACAGCAATCAAATTCCAGACACATGTGCCCCCTTGTGCACATGTCCAACATTGCGTGCTTGCATCACTGCATCTGGCTTAGGTGGGACCTGGATTGTCGAACATGAGTCCTTAGGCTTTCCAGGCAAGCACCTTAACAGCTAAGCCATCTCTCCAGCCCCAATAGGTTATTTTTTGAGGTAGGGTCTCACTCTAGCTCAGGCTGACCTGGAATTCACTCTGTATTCTCAGGGTAGCCTTGAACTCATGGCGATCCTCCTACCTATGCCTCCCGAGTGCTGGGATTAAAGGCGTGTACCACCACGCCCAGCTCCAATAGATTAATTTTAACAAATCATATAGAACTCTGAGGTAGCTCTGCCTGGATAGCCCACTGAGTGAATGTTAGCTAGGAGCCCAATTCTGAAAACCGTGATGGTGACAGATTCAACAAGGTTTTGGGGAGACAAAGGTGAGACAGGCATGATAGCAGTACCTTGTAACAGCATTAAACAGAGGCTTTGGGCTGGAGAGATTGCTTAGTGGTTGAAGTGCTTGCCTGCAAAGCCAAAGTACCTAGGTTAAATTCCCTAGAACCCATGTAAACCAGGTGCACAAGGTGGCACATGCATCTGGAGTTTGTTTGCAGTGAGTGGAGGCCCTGATGCCCAGTCTCTCTCTCTCTCTAATAAATAAATACAAATTTAAGTGAAAAAAAAATTTTTTTAAATTTATTTTTATTTACTTATTTATTTAACAGAGAAAGAGGGGGGAGAGAGAGATAATGGGCACACCAGGGCCTCTAGCCATTGCAAGCAAACTCCAGACCTATACGCCCCTTGTGCATCTAGCTTATGTGGATCCTGGGGAATTTAACCTAGGTCCTTTGGCTTTGAAGGCAAATGCCTAAACTGCTAAACCATCACTCCAACCCTTTTTTTTTTGTTTGGTTTTTTGAGGTAGGGTCTCTATCTCGCTCAGGCTGACCTGGAATTCACTGTGTAGTCTCAGGGTGGCCTCGAACTGACGTCGATCCTTCTACCTCTGCCTCCCAAGTGCTGGATTAAAGGGTGGTCTGGCAGTAAAAATTAAATAAATTAAAAAAAAAGACAGAGGCTTCTGCTTTTTCTTCTTCATTTATATGTATTTATTTATTTATGGTTTTTCGAGGTAAGGTCTCACTCTTGATCAGGCTGACCTGGAATTCAATATGTAGTCTTAGGGTGGCCTTGAATTTACGGCAATCCTCCTACCTCTGCCTCCCAAGTGCTGGGATTAAAGACACGCAGCACCACTCCCAGCATTTTTTTTTTTAAGATTTATTTATTTATTTATTTGATTTATTTATTTGGTAAAGAGAAAGAGAGAGTGTGAGAATGGGCACGCTAGGGCCTCTAGCTATTGCAAACAAACTCCAGACCCATGTGCCACCAAGTGCATCCGGTTTACATGGGACCTGGAGAATTGAAACAGGGTCCTTAGGCTTCACAGGCAAACGCCTTAACCTCTAAGCCATCTCTCCAGCCCTTTTTTTTTTTTTTTTTTTTTTTTTTTTTTTTTGGTAGGGTCTCACGCTAGCCCAGGCTGACCTGGAACTATGTAGTCTCAGGGTGGCCTTAAACTCTTGGCGATCCTACCTCTGCCTCCCAAGTGCTGGTATTAAGGGTATGTGCATCCACACCAAGCTCAGCTTCTGCTTATGAGGGTTTTTTTCCCCCTTTTTGTCTACTCCTCTACAGGACCTTGAAAATGCCTTTTCATAGAGTTTTTCCTAAGTGCTAAGTGTTAAAATTAGTTTTATCAAAAATTCAGCGGCTGGGCGTGGTGGCGCATGCCTTTAATCCCAGCACTCAGGAGGCAGAGATACAAGGATCGCCATGAGTTCAAGGCCACCCTGAGACTACAGAGTGAATTCCAGGTCAGCCTGGGCTAGCGTGAGACCCTACCTCAAAAAACAAAACAACAACAACAAAAAAATTCAGCCATGTGTGGTGACGCACACTTTTAATCCCAGCATTTGGGATGCTGATGTAGGAAGATGGCAGTGAGTTGCAGGCCACCCTGAGACTATATATGAATTCCATCCAGGTCAGCCTGGACTAGAGTGAGACCCTACCTTGAAAAACAAAAAAGAGAAGAAAGGAAGGAAACTCATCCTGTGTTCTTCATCTTTCCCTGGCCAGAAATGTTTGCACCACAGGGAGATTCCTGTCCCCAAAGGCTTTCTGTCTTCCTCCTTCTGGCGTTCCTGATGTCCCTTCATCATCAGCCATCACGTTATGTTGGAGAGGGACAGTAAGAAAGCAATTGAAGACAGCTCTGCTTGGAAGAAATCATGTCCGATTTGGAAATTTGTCAGTGTGTTTATGTAATTGTACCATGTGACTAAGAGGAGATTTTTCATAGGTCACAAAATTTTGGCAGTCCCTCTGCAGACTTGGTAGCTCCTATAGGTGCCCACATGATGGAGGAACTGGACCTGGCCTTACTGGTGTTTACAAATTATAGGAAGAAGTCTTCAGTGCTCAGATGCATCTTTTGTAGTATCTTTCCCTTTGTCTGTAGTACCTTTCATAAAATTGATGAGATTAAACCATTTTACACAGACCTGGAGTGAGCCCACCATTTTTACCTCCAGCCCCTACCCCACCTCTACCCCACCCCTTTTTGCATGCATTCTCAGAAAGAGTAAGGCTCCCAAGATTCCCTTTAAAGTATCATGTATTAGTTGAAGCCAAATCTTGCCACACAAGTCTGAGTTGTACTGATTTTACAAGCACTTAAAAATGTAAATAAACAACATGTGTGATGTAGGCATGGACTGATTCCCAGAGTGCAGGGTAACTAACTAGGTGTCTGAATTAGGCCTAGAAACATGGCAGTATGGGACAGTCTTTGTCCCTCTTCAATTTGAAATCTGACCCCTGTGTGACTGGGAATGCATGCACCTGACTATGTACCCTCTTTTATTGTTTTTCAGTCTAAAATGGGCTGAGATATGGCTGGCAACCTTATACGTGAGCTGAGCATCCATAAGCAATGAATTTGGGTTAAAGGTGCTCTGGAGGAAGTGAGTCCTCAAATACAAGTTGATGGTTGTTTTTCAGAAGGACTGATTCTGTTATGCACTACAGAAGCTGCCTTCTGATATGCTTCTCTGTCTTAAGTGCCTGGGGATGGGTATTCATTGGGACTCTTCAGTGGCCTGAAGCAACCCTGTTGTATCAATTGTTGACTATAGTGCCAAAACATAAGTAATAAAGCTTGACTTTTTAAAAAACCCATTGTCAATTTATAGTTGATTCAACATGACCAATTTCCTGTTCTTGAGCTATGTAAAGCATTACAAGCATGGCATTATACAAGTCTAGGTATGGAGTAATGGATTTCTTTTTTTGTCATCTTTACTGTCACCTTGAGATAACTGTTTTTGTATCATTTTTTTTTTTTTTTGGAATTACATGCCAGTAACTGCTTTATCTAGAGAGTTGTGAGGAGTTGAAAGTATAGCTCAGTAATATGGTATTTATCTACCATACATAAGGCCCTGAGATCCAGCCACAGTGCTCCTCCCAGAAAAAAGAAATGCAAATGCCAGCACTCAAAGGATGAGGTTGGGATGAAGGGATGGTTTAGTGGTTAAGGCACTTGGCCTGCAAAGCCTAACAACCCAGGGTCAATTCCCCAGGACCCATGTAAGCCAGATGAGCAAAGTGGCACATGCATCTGAAGTTCATTTGCAGTAGCTAGAGGCCCTGGCGTGCCCATTTTCTCTGTCACTCTTCTATTTCTGCTTGCATATAAAAATATTAAATAAAATACCACATGGTTATTTTAATAATCTGCCTCTACATTTGTGTTTGTCACTTGATGATGGTGTTCCTGATGGATTCTCAAGGGTAAACAAAGAAGAGCATTGGGAAGCCGGGTTTTGATATCCACTGATAGTGTCACTTCAGAGATCATGATTGTCATCTGATGGACACAGCTCTGCCTGGGTCCCCACATCAGATTCCTTTCCACAGAATGCTAAGGGCTAGGCTGCATTTGATTTTCAGCTCAAGTACTCACTTGTTGGCCTGCTTCCTCTTCAGCTTGACCTCATTTCTCAGGCTGAGTGCCCGCATTTTTGTCATATCATTGTCCTATATCATCTTAGTGCAAATTTTGATGATGTAGTGAAAATTCCAATAGGCTAGGAGCTGCATATCCTTTGTACGGAAGAATAGAATTGCTCTGGGGATTTTCCACTGGATGATGGGAGCTCTTCCCTCCTCACGCTTTTGGTGATGATAGCAGTGACTTAATTCAGTTCAGACATTCCTCGCAGTGACCAGACAACAAAAAGCTCTAAGAGCCACAGAGCTTCTTTACAGGACCTTGACACACAAGGCCATTTCTCTGTCCTATCTAATAAATTCCTGATACTAGATTTCCTGTGGACCTACAAAAAGCATAGGATAGCTGTGGCTTCTAGCTATGTGAAACACAAAAATACCTATTATAGAGGGATTTATGCCCTAGTGTATAACCAGGCCTCATTAAAATTACCAGTTTAGGGGCTGGAGAGAAGGTTTAAGCAGTTGAGGCACGTGCCTGCAAAGCCTAAGGACCCAGTTTGATTCTCCAGGACCCACATAAGACAGATGCACAAGGGGGCACACACGTCTGGAGTTCGTTTGCTATGGCTAGAGGCCCTGGCGCACCCATTCTCACTCTCACTTTCTTTCCCTCTCTCTGCCTCAAATAAATAAATACAAATTTTAAAATTTACCAGTTTATGGGGCTAGAATGTAATTCAGTAATCCCAGCACTTGGGAGACAGTGGTAGGAGGATTGCTATGATTTCAAGGCCAATCTGAGACTATGTAGTGAATTCCAAGTTAGCCTGGGCTAGAGTGAGACCCTACCTTGGGGGGAAAAATGAGTTGGAGAGATGGCTTTAGTGGTAAAAGCATTTTCCTGCAAAGCCAAAAGACCCAGGTTTGATTTCCCAGTACTCATGTAAGCCAAATACATAACATGTCTGGAGTTAGTTTATTTGCAATAGCTGAAGGCTCTTTCTCCCTCTTTCTCTATCAAATAAATAAAAATAAAAATATATATTTAAGGAGACTTTTTTTTTTTTTTTTTCAAGGTAGGGTCTCACTCTAGCCCAGGCTGACCTGGAATTCACTATGTAGTCTCAGAGTGTTCTTGAACTCATGGTGATCCTCTTACCTCTGCCTCCCGAGTGCTGGGTGGCACCACCACACCTGGTTAATTTAAGGAGACTTTTTTTTTTTTTTTTTTTTTTTTTTTTTTTTTGAGGTAGGGTCTCACTCTAGCTCAGGCTGACCTGGAATTCACTATGTAGTCTCAGGGTGGCCTTGAACTCATGGTGATCCTCCTACCTCTGCCTCCCAAGAGCTGGGATTAAAGGCGTGCGCCACCATGCCCAGCTTTAAGGAGACTCTTAACTTGGAAAAAAAAATTATTTAGGGCTGGAGAGATGGCTCAACAGTTAAGGCACTTGCCTGCAAAATGTAGCAACCAGAGTTCAGTTCCCCAGTACCCATATAAGGCCAGATGCACAAAATAGTGCATGCATCTGGAGTTTACTTGCAGTGGCTAGAGGCCCTGGGGTGCCCATTTTCTCTGTCTGACTGCAAATAAATAAATAAAAATATTTTTAGCCAGGTGTCATGGCACACACTTTTTATTTTATTTATTTTTTATTTTTTGGTTTTTTGAGGTAGAGTCTCACTCTAGCCCAGGCTGACCTGGAATTCACTCTATTCTCAGGGTGGCCTCGAACTCACGGCGATTCTCCTACCTCTGCCTCCCAAGTGCTGGGATTAAAGGCATGTGCCACCACGCCCAGCTGATGGCACACACTTTTAACCCCAGCACTCTAGAGGTAGAGGTGGGAGGATTGCCATGACTTTGAGGTCACCCTAACACTCCATAGTGAATTCCAGGTCAGCCTGGGGCTAGAGAGAGACCCTACCTCGAAAAAAAAAAATAGCCGGGCGTGGTGGCGCACTCCTTTAATCTCAGCACTCACGAGACAGAGGTAGGAGGATAGCTGTGAGTTCGAGGCCACCCTGTGACTACATAGTGAATTCCAGGTCAGCCTGAGCTAGAGTAAGACCTTTCCTCAAAATAAATAAATAAATAAATAAATAAATAAATAAATAAATAAATAAATAAGAGAATGAATGAATGGGTGTGTTCATCTACAAATGAACTCCACATGTATGCACCACTTTGTGTACCTGGCTTTTATGTGGGTATTGGAGAACTGAACCTGGGCCATCAGGCTTTGCTAACAAGAGCCTTTAACCATTGAGCCATCTCCCCAGCCAAAATGATTACAGTTCTGTGGCATTAAACACATTCACTAATTCATGATACATCTATCACTCCCACCTATCTCCAGAACTTTCTCTTCTTCCATGGACAGACTATGGGACTATGACTCCCCTCTATCATTGTCTAGTCCCTGGCAACTACCTTTCTACTTTGTCTCTATGGCTCTCATTGAGATTGTATATAAATGGAATCATAAATTAGTCCTTCAGCGTCTGTCTTATTTCACTTAGCATAATGTCCTCAAGGCTTACAGTCACTGTTTGGAAGACTGGTGTGACTGCTTGCCAGATTGTCCTGCAGAATGTCACGTGGGAAGGATGTCAGAATGCCTAAAGACGCCAATCATCTCCTTTACAGGGAGATAAAACAGTACAATATCTGCCTTTGAACTTTGCAGAGTGCATGTTAGGTGTGGAGAGACCAGGAAAGTGGGGATGACTTTCCATGGCTGCAGCATGTGAAAATATCACCAAGCAGTGTTTCCCCAACTGTTGACCCTTTAAACAACTTGAGAAGGTACTGGAGTTACCTAAATGCTAAAGCACAGGGTTTTATTAAGTCTCCAAGAGCTTCAGCCACTTAGAATTCAGTCCTACGCCACTTCTAAGGAGGCCAAGAGAGGTGTGACCCAGTATCTGGATTGATTAGAGCTGCCACACTCCTGTGCTTTTTCTCTTTCTTTCCTGTTTTGCTTTTAATAAACAAAGGTTATTATCTGCTTTATCGTCTCCCACTCCCCACACTTGGTAGTGTGAGAAACATAAGCTAAAACTGGTGAGAAGGATGCAACAATAGAACGCACGAATGGCATTGTTTCTTTTTGCTTATGTGTAATGTGGTGTGTGTGTGCTCCTGGGGCGCTGGTTGTGTTCGCAGGTGCTGATCTTCAGTGGCCAGAGCAGAATGTTGGGTGTCTTACTCCATCACTGGGCTGGGGTCTCTTGCTGATCCCAGAACTTGCTATTTTCTGCACTGCCCCACCCTCCCTCAGCTCTGGGGATTCTAGGGTTTCTGCTCTCCTAAGGAACTGGGGTTACAGAGCTGTGTGGGGCCCTATCTGTTATGTGGGTCATGGAGATCTGAACTCTAGCCATCTCTCAGGCCTCCTCAGGTCCTCATGCTTGCACAGGAAGTGTTCTTGACCACTGAGCAATCTCCCTAGCTCCAAGAATGGCGGTTTTATGTGTCATTTCTAGTGCCAAATACAGAACGGGGTGGGAGAATGAGTGGGAGCCAGAGAGAGCTAGGGCTACTGTTTCTTGGCCATGCTTCAGATCAGAGAAAGGATCAACAAATATGATTTTCATCTCTGCATCAAAACAGAGCTCTCTTTTAGTCTTCATTTTGTTTTGCATCTAGTAGAAGCAGAAAAGCCCCAATTTCATCATAGGGTTGAGATGATTAAAAAAAGAATTCTACAGCCCTGCTCTTTGCTGGAGTTAAAGGTCTAAGAAACTGGAAAGTCACAACTGTGTTAGCCATTTTGTACCCTGGGCTGGGTATCTAATTAAAAAAAAAAAAATGCTGCTATTGGCCTGAGAAGAGGCCATGGACACCATCAGCTGTTTTCAGAAATGTACATTCTAGGACCCAGCTCTGCAGCCGTTTTCTCTACATAGAAGATTGCAGGAAATGCCTCTCAGCTCCTACGTTTTTCCTCCAGATGCTGTAAAGCTATTTCTGGGGTGTGTCCATTCCTTTTCTTGTCTCTCCACTACAAGGAAAGGGACTAGGATATATATATTTTAATGGCTACTGTAAGGGCAGCCTTGACCCAAGGGAAGGAGCTAAACTGCAAAGAACCAGGAAGCTCAGGGCTGGGCTTGGGCCCAAGTTCTGGTGCAATGCCTGGTGCCTTTATATTTATTTAAAGAGGAGGGCTGCTTGGTAACCAGGAGGCTGAGGCCTGCCTGAGCTGCAGAACACCCAGTCTGCCTGACTGCACAGGAATGAGCTGGGTGTTACTCTCAGTGGCTTCAGCCCAGCTGTCCCCAAAATGCGGAGTGAGGAGGGGAGGGCTTTCTGGGGGAGAGGATGGCCTAGCTTCAGAATTTAGAACCAGGCCCTTAAGCGGCTGGGTTTGTACTGAGAAGAAATTACAGGAATCTTATTCTTCTCTTCTCAGAAGCCCAGCATCCACATTACAGTGACACCCTTTCCTAATTGCTTAGGTTCAAATCCTAGCTTTTCTGATTGGTACCTGAAGAGCCCAGAAGCAAGAGTTAGCCTCTATGTCACTGTGTAAACTAGGAAAACAATATTTTACCTTGTAAAATTATGGCAAAGATTAAAGGCCCCCAAAGGCTTAGCATTATATCTGGTAGATAGAAAATTTAATGAAGCGTGGGAACTGGAACCTTAATGTCTCCTTTATGAAAGGGCTAAGGCACCCTAATTCTACTGAAGATGGGTGAGAAAGCTTTTGCTGTAACAAAGTAAGAAACTGATTTTCCAAATCGCGAAATGAAAGCCTTATGTCCCAAAATAGTCCTTTTTACCCCGCCCTGATCAGGATTTGGCCTTTTTCTTTACCACGTCCTCAAACACCGAGCACCAAGTCATCCTCGTTTTAAGAGATCCCAGACTCCACCAGGGCTGGCTGACTTGGGTTCCCCAGCGTCAGCCTCTCTCCTCCTGGGAAAGCAGGCAGGAAGAGCAGCATTCGGGTGATCTCACCCGTGGGGACTGGGCGTTTTTCCGGTCTCGGGGAAAACTGCAACCCCAGTTGGACTGAAGCAGCGACGGCGGCCTGTGCCCCGCCCTTCGCCGCAGTCCTGGAAGGGCTCCCAGGGGCGGAGGGGTGCGGTACAGATTCTCTGCAGGGCGGACGGGGTGGGGCAGGATTGGAGGACCCAGACTGCGGCAAGGGAGGTGCTACCTCACCCGATCTCACCGCCGCCGCACGCCCCTTGCGCGCCCCCTAATTCCCCATCCTCCGCCGCCCTGCCTTCGCTCTCCTCTTCCGCCCTCCCCCGCCCCGCCGCGCCTTATCGGCTCCTTCCGTACGCGCTCGGCCTTTTTCGTCGGGCTGTCGGGCGGCGGGTTCGCTAAAGCTCCGCCCCTTTCCCCTCGGCCGTCGCGCTCCCCCTTGCCCCCCTCCCCGCCCGTCGCGCTGCGCCGCACTGAGGCACTTCCCTCACGCTCGTGCCCGCGCCCGCCTCGGGAGCGCGCGCGGAGGCATATAAAAGAGGAGGGGCGCGCGCGTCGCCGCCACTATCCGCTGCGGAGCAAACGGCGTGGACGAAGCGGAGGCCGCGGCGGCGCATCAGTGTCTCTGGCAGCTCTTAGCCCGGCGTACCCACGCCCCTCACCCGCACGAGTCGGTGAGCCGGGGCTGCGGGCGCGCTCGGGGAGGGAGCGGGGATCCGGTTTAGCCGACGCCGGGAGTCGGAGCCCACAGCCGCCGGGCGGGCGGGCGGGCAAGCGGGCGGGGCCGGCGCGCGGACAGGTGAGCCGGCCGGGCCTCGCCTTTCTCCCGGGTTGGCGGAGGAGCCCGGCGAACCGGCCTCCGCCGCCTCGACGCGTAGGCTGCAGGGAGTCGCGGAGCTGGGGCGTCGGCGCTGGAATGTCACCGGCTGGGGGAGGGGGTGTGAGGCCTCGGGGTCCCTCCTCCCCACCAGCCGCTTCTCCCCCGGTCGCCGCGGCCGCGCCCTGCCGCATCCGTCCGTGGCAGGTGGGTGGCGGCGGCGGCGGGGCGGAGGGATGCTCGCCATCGCCCTCCCCGCGCCGCCCCCGGTGCCTGGTCTCGGTGCCAAGCGACATCTGCAGCCGTTTTTCCCGAATCCCCACTTAGCAATGCCCCGCCACCCCTTTCAGGAGAACGAGCCTAGCATAGAGTTCTTTGACCTTAATTTCATCCTATATGGCGGCTCTTGGCTCTTTCGACGAGACGTTTCCTTTTTCTACCCTTATAATAAACATTTCTTTTTCTCTACAGTTGTGATCTGCTTGTAAATTATAGGTAGTTGCGGCGCTGCCTGGTGTGAGTTCCAAATGAAATAACTTAATAGCTTATATTCTTTTTTTTTTTATGTGAGACTAGGTATTTTATAGAAGGCAGTATATTATTGGTCAAAAATCCTACTACCGTGCCAGTGTGGAACGACAGAAGAATCTTTTGTTTGAAAGCCCTCCCTGAGAATTTGATGAGACACTTCCCCTAAGGAAATTGCTTTTTAAAAGACTCCTTCAGGTACTGGAATAAAATATGTCTTAAATAAAGATATGTTAACGTTGAATTTTTTTTTTTGGGGGGGGGTTGTAGGTAGGGTCTCACTCTAGCTCAGGCTGACCTGGAATTCATTATGTAATCTCAGGGTGGCCTCGAACTCACAGCTGTCCTCCTACCTCTGCCTCTCTAGTGCTAGGATTAAAGATGTGTGCCACCACACCCTTCTAAGGTTGAATGTATTTTAAATGAAAGGCATGAATGGCCCAGAAAGCCGAAGTGAGATGATTTTTTTTTTTTCAGTTGCTATAATACCCTACCAGGTCTTTTGTTTTGTTTGCTTTTTTGAGATAGGGTCTCACTATGTAGCCCAGGCTGACTTGGAACTAGCTCGTAGCCCAGGTTGGCCTTGAAGTAGCCATCCTCCTGCCTCAGGCTCCCAAATGATCAGCTTTATCTATATATAATATCCCTAAAATATTTAGGTCCTTTTTCTGATTTCATGTTATTTTAGAAAAATGTACTATCATGGCTGTTAGGGAAGACTAGAAGGGAGACCATATGAAGTATTTTCACAATGTGTTAAGAAATTGTGTTGTCATAGCAATGGGACTTAAGTAAAACAGAATGTATCAAAGATAGGAGGGTGGGGGTGTCACTGCCATGAAACAAAAATCTTAAGAACAGCAGCAGACACAGTCAGTGGTATGAAGCCATTAAACCAAAGTTCTTACTCTTCAAACTGGTCAAATATTGTCCCTTTCTTTGCAGCCAATGTCTTGGATTTTAAAAGGTCAAATTGAAGTCAAAATTTAAAAAATGTTCTGCAGAGGGGAAAGAATGTGCCACAGGAAGAGCCTGCCTCTGCAGGAAATTAACAATAAGCTTTTTTAAGTAACTGGGCCATTAATTACTCAAAGGGTCCCTCAAAGTGTGTTAACTGATATCCAGGGACCTAGGTGGAGAGAATAGAAAGAAGGGTTTGAACAAGTATGAAGTCATTCTTATGGTAAATTATAAGCCTAGTGACATTTTCTGATATGACCCTCCCGCATGATACGGGGTCTTGATCTAGTCTGGAACTGGCTGTGTTGTTAGTTCAAACTGGCCTTGAACTCACTATTCTATCTTTGTATGCTGAGTACTGGGATTGCAGATGTATACCAAGAAGCTTGGCTTTTGTCCCACTTTTTTTTTCCTTCTTGCCACTTTTTATTTTTATTTATTTATTTTTGGTTTTTCGAGGTAGGGTCTCTCTCTAGCTCAGGCTGACCTGGAATTCACTGTGGAGTCTCAGGGTGGCCTTTAACTCATGGTGATCTTCCTACCTCTGCCTCCCGAATGCTGGGATTAAAGATGTGCGCCACCACACCTGGCTTTATTTATTTATTTGACAGAGAGAAAGAGGGGGAGAGAGAGAGAATGGGCGCACCAGGACCTCCAGCCACTGCAGACGAACTCCAGACCAGTCGCTTGTGCCATCTTGTGCATCTGACTAACATGGGTTCTGGGGAATTGAAATGGGTTCTTTGGCTTTGCAGGCAAACGCCTTAACTGCTAAGCCATCCCTCCAGCCCCTTGCCACTTTTTTAAAGGGAAGTGAGGTCTTTCTATGTAGCCCAGCCTGGACTCAAATTTAGGGGCTCAAGTAGTCGTCATGCCACAGCCTGCCAAGTAGCTGGGCTTACATCAGGCTGTAGCCACCGAAACCAGCTCTTCTTTGATGTGCTTTTTACTTTGGCAACCTGTGTTGTAGTAATCTAATAATTGGAGAAACCTGATGTCACAGGCTCCAGTGTAAGTCTGTCAAGTGATCTGATGAGCAGGTTTAGGTGTTTAGCTGTATTTAGTATATCTTTTGGTTCCCTGGATTAGAATTTTCTGCACGTTTTCTTCCCACTCTTTTTTTTTTTTTGGTTTTGCGAGGTAGGGTTTCACTCTAGCTCAGGCTGACCTGGAATTAACTATGTAGTTTCAGGGTGGCCTCGAACTCTCTGCGATTCTCCTACCTCTGCCTCCCGAGTGCTGGGATTAAAGGCGTGCGCCACCACGCCCAGCTCTTCCCACTCTTCATCACAAAAGGTGGAGCTGCTGTGCAGATCTTGAGAAGTGGCTCTCGTGACATTGCAGAACTAGCATTAAAAACTGAGGGTCTGAGGGCAGCCTGTCTTTGTAATCAATCCTCCATGGGCTATCTGAGAACACTAGTTAAACATCAGGGTCTGCTGCAGCTCAGCTGTAGCCTTATTACAGGAGAACACAATGCACTGGTGGCAAATGCTGACTCCAGGAATGCAGAGGAGGACCACAGAGCTGATCACTCAGAACTGGTTGATTGGAACAGCTGTGCAGTGAACCATCCCCTCGTCCATCCTTTTGCAGATGCTGCTTGTATCAGTTTTGAACGAGAAATAGTAATTGAGAACCGGGCATGGTGGTGCACGCCTTTAATCCCAGCACTCCGAGGCAGAGGTAGGAGGATCACCATGACCATGAGTTTAAGGTCACCCTGAGACTACAGAGTGAATTCCAGGTTAGCCTGGGCTAGAGTGGGACCCTACCTTGAAAAACCAAAAAAAAAAGAAATAGTAATTTATAAAGGAAGTGTGCCAGTAAACTATGCCCAGGTTAAATCAGACTTTGGAGCCTAAGTTCTTTCTTGTTATGATTTCATGAAATCATTCTTTTACTAAATGGAAGGGGATAGAAGAATCACCCAGATCTGGAATGTCAATTAAATGTGGGTGGGAAGGCATATTTTATTTATTTATTTATTTGAGGGGGGGGAGAGAAAAATGAGCACAACAGGGCCTCCAGCCACTGCAAACAAACTCCAGGTGCATGTGCATCTGACTTATGTGGGTCCTGAGGAATCCAACCTGGGTCCTTTGGCTTTGCAGGCAAATGCCTTAACCACTAAACCATCCCTCCAGCCCGGCACTTTTTTTTTTTTTTTTTTTTTTTTTTTTTTTTTTGTTTTTCAAGGTAGTGTCTCACTCTAGCCCAGGGTGACATGGAATTCACTCTGTATTCTCAGGGTGACCTCGAACTCACGGTGATCCTCCTACCTTGGCCTTCCAAGTACCCGGCATACTTATTTTTATTTATTTACTTTTTTTCAAGATAGGGTCCCACTCTAGCCCAGGCTAACTATGGAACTCTAGTCTCAAGCTGGCTTTGAACTCATGGTGAACCTCCTATCTCTAACTCCCGAGTGCTGGGATTAAAGGCATGTGCCACCATGCAGCAATATTGATCCCCTCTCCCCCGAGGTAGAGTTTCACTCTAGCTCAGGCTGACATGGAATTAATTATGTAGTCTCAGGGTGATCTTGAACTCACAGTGATCCTCCTACCTCAGCCTTGTGAGTGCTGGGATTAAAGGCATGCACCACCATGCCTGGCTTCAATATTGTTTTGTTTTTTTTTTAAAAATATTTTATTTATTTATTTATTTGAGAGAGGGGGAGGGAGGAAGAGGCAGATAGAGAGAATGGGCATGCCAGGGCCTCTAGCCACTGCAAACGAACTCCAGATGCATGTGCCCCCTTGTGTATCTGGCTTACGTGGGTCCTTGGGAATCAAATCGGAGTTCTTAGGCTTCACAGGCAAACGTCTTAACCGCTAAGTCATTTCCCCAGCCCAATATTGGTTTTTAAAAGTATATTTAGTATTAAAACTTGAGGAAACTCAAGCCCCAAAGAGGATATGACTTGGTCAAGGAATTTATAACTAGATAATGTTAACTGCCAAGACGTGGGAACCTCCATGCTCTTTTTGCATTTTAAGATTCCTTGTGGAATTGGGACACTATGGAATATCAAAGAAAAGGTGCTGGGGAAATACCTAGAATTTGGTTTTCACCTGTATTTGTATATTTTTCCAGATCTGTTTGTTTTTTCATTTGAAGTGATTCCTTCCACTTGCCCTTAGAAGCATGTTATCTTGCTCTCCCCCCTTTAGACTCCACATACCTCCATCATGTTGTCATCGTTTCCTAAACGCAGAGTCCAGGTATTTAACCAGCATGCAGAAAATGTGTTCCTTTTGGATTTGCCTGGCTTGCAGTGAAGACAAGTTTGTGTCAAAGAGGTTGACCAATCCAAGGGGGGAATCCCTGCCTGCATGACCTTTCTGTTTAGTAGAAAGGTTGGTTAGTTGGTTTGGGATTTCTGCTGTTATACGAGCAGAAGTCTTATTATGTTATATCTTATTAAATTTCCAAAGCCTCCCAGTTTTCTCTTTCCTCTCTTTCTCTTTAAGGCATGGATATATTAATTTCTTACTTGTCACCCTGATGTTTGCATGTAGTGTTTGCTGATTTTTTTAAAATTGATGGCTACTTGGTTCTTAAGAACTAAGGGACTAAATTATCCTAGATATTTGGAAAAATTATATGAAAACATGTAGTTATATAAGTAGTAGTTAAAAAATTTAATAGATACTATAAACTTGGGTTTGTTTCCTCTCCCATTGATTTCTTTTGCCACAATGAGATGGAGCTTACATTTTCTAATTTTTTTAAAGCTCCATATGTTCCATCTTTGTAGTTTTTGAGTGTTTGCTAAAACTGGGCCTTTTTCAAAAAGGAAAAAAAGGCTTAAAATTAATATCTTGATATCATAAAATGAGAATAATTTTAGAAGCTTCTAGTGATTATAGGTGATAAATCCAAGACAGTCCCTTTTATAAGTCAGACCAATTAATTAAGGTTTATAAAAGTGGGCTGGAATAAAACCTTTTCTTGTCTTAAGTCTTAAAAATTATTAAATACCTTTCATCTGCATTTTACAGGTTAAAAGGTAAGTAGCAGCAAGATAGTATTGGGAAGCATCCAGAAGTAAGTTTTCTCAGCATCGCTCTGCTCTGCATTTCCGGGTGTTGATGCAATGCAGTATGAGTCTTTTGCTTTTTAAAGCTCAGTGCTTGCTCACCTCTGCAGAATCGTGCTAACAAGTGGAATTCATCAATCTGAAGTCTGACATGCAGATCACAGTCTTAACAGGAATGTGGTTTAAGCAGAGATGCTGGTTGCCTTCATTTATGGTGCTGAAAGTCTTACTTATGTATTGTTTACTTCTCTGCTTACCATCTGACCTGCCACTAAACTGCAGCTAAGCTGGTTTTGAGTTCCTTGGTTGGGTCCTGAGAATCAGCTAGTAGATAGTTTCATGGGTGCTAACCCATTCTTGGGTGCTTTGTTGTCCAGGGAGCCATTCCACATCTGTAGATGTAGTTTTCTTGCTTTGCAAATCTAAAACTTGGTAACAGGCTATATGCCTGCAAAGCCAAAGCATCTAGGTTCGATTCCCTAGGACCAACATAAGCCAGATGCACAAGCTGGTGCATGTGTCTGGAGTTCATTTGCAGGCAAGTGCCTTAATCTCTAAGCCATCCCTCCAGCCCAAATTAAACTTTTTTTTTTGGGGGGGGGGGTTTCAAGGTATGGTCTTCTCCTTCTTCTTTTTTGGTTTTTCGAGGTAGGGTTTCACTCTAGCTCAGGCTGACCTGGAATTCACTGTGTAGTTGCTGGGATTAAAGGCGTGCACCACCACTCCCAGCAAATAAAACATTTTTTAAAAAAATCAAATAAAAGCTGGGCATGGTGGTGCACGCCTTTAATCCCAGCACTTGGGAGGCAGAGGTAGGAGGATTGCCATGAGGTCGAGGCCACCCTGAAACTACACAGTGAATTCCAGGTCAGCCTGGGCTACTAGAGTAAAACCCTACCTCGAAAAACAAAAAACAAACAAACAAAAAAATCAAATAAAGCCAGGCATGGTGGCGCACACCTTTAATCCCAGACTGGACTATAGTGAGACCCTAACTTGAAACGCCCCCCACCCTAAAAATAAATAAATCTTGTTCTTGCCTGAAAATCAGCATTCATTTTATAATACTCCAAATGCTTTTAATCTCCAGTATGTTCACCTTGCTGAAATAATGGCAATCTCTGCTCTAAAAATAAGGCAAAAGCAAATTTTACATGTGTGTATATATGCTTGTATGTGTATGAGGCCAGAAGTTGGCATCAGGTATCTTCCTCAGTCGCTCTCCACCTTACTTTTTGAGACAGGACGTCTCACTGAATCTAGAGCTCACTAGGCTAGCTAGTCACCAAGTGCCAGCACTGGTATTACAGGTATGTACCACCACACCCAGCTTTTACATGGGTGTTAGTGATCCAAACTCAGCTCATGCTTTTTCAGCAAACACTTCACCTGCTGAGCCATCTCTCCAGCCCAAATTATTTTTCTTTTGGGGTTCCATAAGAAACTGCTGAATTCTTAAACCACTCACTGTAGGTGCCAAGTTTGCAGTCCACAGCCTTTGACCTTTGGTTTGAAAATGTTTTTGCTTGCAGTCTGTTGTGTTGCTTAATAGTATGATTCCCACCCATTGCCTGTCCCTACTCCCACTGTAGATGATACAGTGGTAGACAGTGTCTGTAGATTTCGATGACATTTTAAAATTCCCTAGGTACCAAGAACAGCCTCAACAGCTGTCTCTTGGCATTTGGCAGGCAAACAAAGTTTGGCATAAGATACTCTGTTGTGGGAATCAGCTTCAGTTGTAAATAGATGTAAGCTGTGTTGTGTATGAGGGGTCATTCTTAGGCATGCTGTATCTGTGGATGCAGTTAGAAATCCCTAGCTAAATGTCATACTTTTAGACCCCACTAGATCCAGCAGTATTGTGAGAATGCTGACAAGTCCTTTTTATTCATTGCAGTAGAGGACATAGTTGTAATTCCTGTTTTATCCCTCTGAGATCAATTCACATTGCTTGCTGAATGTTACGGCGGACATTTGGACTGCTGCATTGCAGCATTTAGAAAGAGCTCACCTCCCCTTCTTCTCTATAATCATTTACAAAAATAGGAACTTTCTTTCAGTTACTTTAAATGAGACTGTCCTTAATCATTTAGAGACTACGCACAGTACTCCCCCCCCCCATTCTCCATATACTGGACTTGATTGGCAAAATCAGAGTTGATGGGCTGTCTGGTGATAAGGGGTCAGTTAGATTCCTAGGCTAACCAGGAGTTGTGGTTTTTAGACAGTTAGTGCAGCAGATAGATAGGCTGGTAAGATTGGAGATTTTTTTTTCTTTTTTTAAATTTATTTTTTTATTGACAACTTCCATTAATTATAGACAATAAGCCATGCTAATTCCCTAAACTCCCACTTCCCTCTTTGCAAGTCAACTCAAGATTGGAGATTTTTTTTTTTAACAGCACATTTCCCATACTTTTCCTTCTGAGCCCTTTATAGGTCTTCCTATAAGGCTAGGAATGGCCTGCAACATTCTCTGTGAGTGTGCCTTATCAGACTGCTGCATATGGCCAGGGCAGGGGTGGGGTTTTTTCTGTCATGAAAGGAATGTGGTACACACAGGCAGAGCCCCAGAAATTCCACTGACTCTCTTGATGTTGTTTTGGGTGAGAGGTTTTGTATCTTCAAGTGACAATAATTCTTGTCAGGATTGTTCTTGATAATATTTATGAAAAATTTCCTGTTTCATATAATCTGGAAATGATCCTGTTAAGTGCTAAAAGAAAGTGGGATTCTTGTAGCTAGAGACATAACAGCTCCCTAATCAGGTTAAGAGGGAAATCTCTTATTAACCCATAATATTTTTTATCATTTTCTGTAATCATGCAAATGAAAAATTTGTATGCTGCATACAGTAGGAGCATGATGGTGACTTTCATAAGTCCCAACTCCCCAGAGACAGCCAGTTGTGCTTGGCAAAGCTCCCACCTACTGACGTCAGCTGGTCTGCTGCAGGAAAGAAAAGTCCATTATTGCCTGAGCAAAGCACTTGGTATAGAATTGACTTGTTCTACTTCACTGGGGTGACAAAGAGAGCCTTTTAGGTTGGTTAGCTTAGCAGGCCCTCTATGGATGGTGTCCTTGGATAGGTAGGGCATTTGACTAATAGCAAGCTGAGCCCATACAGGCCCTTCCTCACATGGACTCTTTTTACTTATTATTTTTTTTGTTGTTGTTGTTTTTTGAGGTAGGGGCTTTTGTTAGCCCAGTCTAACCTGGAATTCACTGTGTAATCTCAGGATGACCTTGAACTCACAGCGATCCTCCTACCTCTGCCTCTTAAGTGCTGGGATTAAAGGTATGCGCCACCACACCCAGCTCTAGTTTTTTTTTCCCAATTTTATTTATTCATTTATTTTTGAGAGAATGAGAGAGGGAAAGAGGCAGACACACACACACACACACACACACACACACACAGAGAGGGAGGGAGGGGAGGGAGGGAGAATGGGCATGCCAGGGCCTCCAGCCACTATAAACAAACTCCAGATGCATGCATCCCTCCCTTGTGCATATGGCTTATGTGGGTCCTGGGGAATCAAACTGAGGTCCTTTGGCTTTGCGGCAAATGCCTTAACCACTAAGCTATCTCTCCAGCCCCTCTAGTTTGTTTTTTAAGGTAGGGTCTCACTCTAGCGCAAGCTGTTCTATAACTTACTCCATAGTCCCAGGCTGATCTTGAACTCACAGTGATCCTCCTACCTTTGCAACTTGAGTGCTGGGATTGAAGGCATGCATCACCATGCCAGGCTGAACTGTTTTTAGAATAGTAGATAATTGTTTTTAGTCACACTTGCTGAGGCAATAGAGCTGTGCCTTCCTGAACTGTTTCCCTGTGTTCTCACTCTGTGCTAGTGAAGAGAGCAGTTGATTCCTTGGGACATGCCAGGCAGACCTTCCAAGAATGGTAATATTAGGGTGATGTCTAGTTTTAAGGCTATAATCAGCACATTGTTTATTCGCCATTTCTGTCACAAACCTCACATTTACCAGGGTGGAATTTCAGTGGGACAGTATAGAGAAAAAAATCATTACCCAGTCTTTCTCCAACTCCTTCCAAGTGAAGTCAGAATTGTTGTATATCAGCTGAACACTCACTTAGCATGTACTTGGTCAGTTAGTCAACAAGCGGCATTTCTTTGTTTTCTTCCTTCTTTCTTTCTTTCTTTCTTTCTTTCTTTCTTTCTTTCTTTCTTTCTTTTTTGTTTTTCAAGGTAAGTTCTCACTGTAACCCAGTCTGACCTGGAACTTCACTGTGTTGTCTCAGGCTGGCCTCGAACTCACAGCAATCCTCCTACCTTGGCTTCCAAAGTGCTGGGATTAAAGGTGTGCACTAGCATAAGAAGGATTTCTTCCTTTTTTTTTTTTTTTTTTTTTTTTTGGCTCTTATAATGGCCCAATTTTGTAGAATTTATTTATTTTATGAGAGAGGGAGACAGAAGCAGATAGAGAGAATGGGCACACTAGGGCCTCTAGCCACTGCCAACAAACTCCAGACACACGTACCACCTCATGCATGCAACTTTATGTGGGTGCTGGGGAATCGAACCTAGGCCCTTAGGCTTTGCAGGCAGGTACCTTAACCACTGAGCCATCTCTCCAGCTCCTAAAGAAGCATCTCTTGTTTTGAGGTAGTGTCTTGCTCTAGTCCAGGCTGACCTGGAATTCACTATGTAATCTCAGGGTGGCCTTGAGCTCATACCAATCCACTTACCTCTGCCTCCTGGGTGTTGGGATTAAAGGCATGTGCCAGCTCGTCCAGCTAAAAAAAATTTTTTTTTTTTTTTGGTTTTCCGAGGTAGGGTCTCACTCTGGCTCAGGCTGACCTGGAATCCACTATGAGGTCTCAGGGTGGCCTCGAACTCTCAGCGATCCTCCTACCTCTGCCTCCCGAGTGCTGGGATTAAAGGCGTGCGCCACCACGCCTGGCCTAAAAAATATTTTTATGGGGCTGGAGAGATGGCTTAGCTGTTAAGGCTCTTGCCTGTAAAGCCTAAGAACCCATGTTCAATCTCTCCAGATCCCACGTAAGCCAGATACACTAGGTGGTGCACGCGTCTGGATTTCAGTTGCAGTTTGCCACCAATTCAGCCCCCCTCATTATCTCTTTATATGTGTGTGTGTGTGTGTGTGTGTGTGTGTGTGTGTGTGTTGCAAGCAGGGACAGAGAGAGGAAAGAGACAGAATGGGCATGCCAGAGCCTCCAGTCTATGCAAATGGTCTCCACATGCATGCACCACTTTGTGCATCTGGCTTTACTTGGGTACTGGGGGATGGAATTTGCCTCATTAGGCTTTATAGACAAGCACCTTAACCACTGAGCAATCTCTTCAACCCAGAAGCATTTTTTTTAGGCAAGTCCAACAGACTGCCCCCCCCTTTTTTTTTTTGGTTTTTCCTGGTAGAGTCTCACTCTAACACAGGCTGACCTGGAATTCACTCTGTATTCTCAGGATGGCCTTGAATTTATGGCGATCCTCCTACCTCTGCCTCCCGAGTGCTGGGATTAAAGGCATGCACCACCATGCCTGGCACCCCCCATCATTTTTTTATGAGAGAGGGAGAGGATTGGCATGCCAGGGCCTCTAGCCAGACATGTGTGCCACCTTGTATGTCTGGCTTATGTTGGACCTGGAGAGTCGAACATGGGTCCTCAGGCTTTGCAGGCAAGTGCCTTAACTGCTGAACCATCTCTCTAGCCCTACAGTATTCCTTTTTGTAGTTAAAAGAATAGTCGAGGGTTGCAGAGATGGCTTAGCAGTTAAGGCGCCTGCCTGCTAAGCCTAAGAACCCGGTTCCAATCTCCAGGTCCCATGTTGAGTCAGATGCAAAGTGACACAAGGGCGCAATGCCACACTTGACCACAAGGGGGTGCACACATCTGGATTTCGTTCACAGCAGCTGAGAGACTGCTGGCGCGCCCATCTCTGTCTCCCTCTCCCTGTCTGTCTCTCTCCAAAAATAAATAAAATAATTTAAAAAAAACATTTTTTTAAAAAAGAATAGTTGAGCTGGAGAAATGGCTTAGCGGTTAAGGCGTTTGCCTGTGAAGCCAAAGGATCCCGGTTCGATTCTCTAGGACCCACGTAAGCCAGATGCACAAGGGGCACATGCATCTGGAGTTCGTTTGCAGTGGCTAGGGGCCCTGGCATGCCCATTCTCTCTCTGTCTGCTTCTCTTCTGTCTCTCTCTCTCTCTCTCTCTCTCTCTCTGCTTGCAAATAAATAAAAATTTTTTTTAAAAGTACCCTTTAAAAAAAAAAAAAAGAATAGTCGAGCATGGTAGCGCACACCTTCCCAGCAGAGGGATGCAGAGGTAGGAGGATTGTTGTGAGTTCTAGACCTGAGACTACATAGTAAATTCCAGGTCATCCTGGGCTCTAGAGCAAGACTCTATTTGAAATACCAAAACAAACTCCAGATGCATGCGCCCCCTTGTGCATCTGGTTTATGTGGGTCCTGGGGAGTTGAACCTGGATCTTTTGGCTTTGCAGGCAAACACCTTAAAGGCTAAGCCATCTCTCCAGCCCCTTGTTTACTTTTTGAAACGGGATCTCATTAGAAAGCCCAGGTTAGTTTTGTTTTTTTTTTTTTTTTTTTTTTTTTTGGTTTTTCGAGGTAGGGTTTCACTCTGGCCTAGGCTGACCTGGAATTAACTATGTAGTCTCAGGGTGGCCTCGAACTCACAGCAATCCTCCTACCTCTGCCTCCCAAGTGCTGGGATTAAAGGCATGTGCCACCATGCCCAGCTCCCAGGTTAGTTTTGACTTCTCCATCCTCTCACCTCAACCTCCTAAAACAATTTTGTTGGTAGTGTTGAGGAATCAGTTGTTTCGTAGGTATGTGCTACTACACCTGGCGCGTGCTCTCCCTCCCTCCCTCTCTCTCTCTCTCTCTCTATATCTATATATATATATATATATATATATTTTTTTTTTTTTTTTCTTTTAGTTTTTCGAGGTAGGGTCTCACTGGCCCAGGCTGACCTGGAATTCACTATGTAGTCTCAGGGTGGCCTTGAATTCACAGTAATCCCCTACCTCTGCCTCCCATTAAAGGCATGCACCACCACTCCCAGCTCTGGCTATAATTTTTCTAAATTTATTTTATTTATTTGAGAGAGAAAGAGGCAGATAGAATGGGTACACCAGGGCCTTCAGCTGCTACAAATGAACTTTAGATATATGAGCCACCTTGTGCATCTGACTTACATGGGTCCCGGGGAATCAAACCTGGGTCTTTTGCTTTTCAGGCAAGTGCCTTAAGTGCTAAGCCAACTCTCCAGCCTCTAGCTGTAATTTTCTATGGTCTTGAATCTGTCATATTACCTGTAATTGTTCGCTACTCTAGGAAACTGGAAAGGTGGTTTGTACAATGTCATATGTTGCTGACACATTTAGAAGCTCCCTTCCCCCAAAGGCTGATCTGGTAACTTACTCTATAACCCCAGGCTGACCTCCAACAGTGATCCTGCTATCTCAGCCTCCTGAGTGCTGGGATCGTAGGCATGCTCAAGCCACATTTAGAAGCTTTTTGTCATTAATCTGCATGTGTTTATTTCTGTGGTCCTTAATTGGTTAGAAGATAAAATGACTTACCTCCTGTGGTGCTAGGACGAAATCAAAGTGCTGTACCACTGAGTGGCATTGCCAGCCTGGCTAGTCCTTGATAATGTCAAGTAGAATATTATGTGTTTCTAATGTAAATAGGTCAAGTTCCCTTTTTGACACTAAAATTTGACAAAATGCTCAAACTGTGGGAGGGTAAAGAGAAACCCAATTGCCCAGTCTACATTTACAGTTACCTTCTAATTGATGCTGAACCTGCACAGCCTTCCTACTTTTCAGGTAGAAGTAAAGAGGAGGGTAAACCAAGCCTAGTAGCTCAGGCCTATAATCTCAGCTACTTGAGAGGCTGAGGCAGGAAGATCAAGTTCCAGATCAACCTGAGTAACTTAGCAAGATCCTGTTTGAAAATAAAAACAAAACAGGGTTGGAGATATAGCTCAGTGTTAAAGTCCTTGTCTAGCATGAAGCCCTAGGTTCAATCCCTAGTACCACCAAAAGAAAAAAAGGGAGGGGAGGAAAAGAAGGAAGGAAATCATTTGTACAGCTTCCCCCTCCCCCAATACACAGTGATACAGTTTTTCAAATTCAGGTGAAACAAGACCTTTTATTGCCCAGCCTGTCTGACATCCTGAAGACTTGTAGAGCTAACATTTTATTTTATTCTATTCCTTTTATTTATTGTTGGGGTTTTGAGGTAAAGTCTCATTCTCTAGTCCAGGCTGACCTGAAATTCACTATGTAGTCTCAGGGTGGCCTCAGACTTGCAGCGATCTTCCTACCTCTGTCTCTCGAGCACTGGGATTAAGGGCATGCACCACCATGCCTGGCTTATTCTTTATTTTTATTTATTTATTTTGGTTTTCCAAGGTAGGGTCTTACTCTAGCTCAGGCTGACCTGGAATTCACTATGTAGTCTCAGAGAAGTCTTGAACTCACAGTAATCCTCCTACTTTTGCCTCCGGAGTGCTAGGATTAACGGTGTGTGCCACCACACCTGGCTTTTATTTATTTATTTTTAATATACTTATTTATTAATTTATTTGAAAGAGGAAGAGGCAGAAAGAAAGAGAATGGGCGCACCAGGGCTTATAGCTACTGTGAATGAACTCCAGATGCATGCGCCCCCTTGTGCATCTGGCTTACATGGGTCCTGGGGAATCAAACTGGGGTTCTTAGGCTTTGCAGGCATGGGCCTTAACCACTAAGCCATCTCTAGCCCTTATTTTTATTTTAAAAATATTTTATTTTTATTTATTTATTTTTTTTTTTTGAGAGAGAGAGAGGCGTGCCAGGGCATCCATCCACTGCAAACAAACTCTAGGTGCATGTGCCACTTTGTGATTCTGGTTTATGTGGATCCCTTGGCTTTGCAGAACTTAACTGCTAAGCCATCTATTCAGCCCTGTTTATTTTATTTTAAACATTCATTCATTTTTAAAAACTTTATTTATTTATTTATTTATTTATTTGAGAGAGAAAGAGAGAGAGGCAGATAGAGAGAATGGGTGTGCCAGGGCCTCTAGCTACTGCAAACGAACTCCAGATACATGCACTCCCTTGTGCATTTAGCTTACATGGATTCTGGGGAATCGAACTGGGGTCCTTTGGCTTTGCAGGCAAATGCCTTAACCACTAAGCCATCTCTCCAGCTCTATTTATTTTATTTATTAGAGAGAGAGAGAGAGAATATGGATGGGTGCTAGTGTCTTTCTGCCAGTGCAAACTCACTCCAGATGCATGTGTCACCTTGTGGCTCTAGCTACATGGGTATTGGGGAATCAAACCCAGGCCATTAGGCTTTGCAAGTAAGCATCTTTAACTGCTGAGTCATCTCTCTAGCCCAAGCTAACGTTTTAGAATAACTGAAAAGTTAGCTGCTTTGTCAAGATAAATTCTGTGCTTGATTGAGAAGCAATGGATCTTGTTTGTTTGTTTTTGAGGTAGCGCCTTGCTGTAGCCCAGACTGAGTTAGAATTCACTATGCAGTCTCAGGGTGATCTCGAACTCACAACCATCCTCCTACGCTCTGCCTTCCAAGTGCTGGGATTAAAGGGGAGCTCCACCACACACGGCTTACAGTGGATCATTTCTGTTGGAATCAGTTGTTTCTTTTTCTTTTTTTTTCCAAGGTAGGGTCTCGCTGTAGCCCAGGCTGACCTGGAATTCACTATGTAGTCTCAGGCTGGCGTGGAACTCACGCCAATCCTCCTACCTCTGCCTCCCGAGTGCTGGGATTAAAGGCGTGCGCCACCATGCCCGCCTTGGAATCAGTTGTTTCTTAATCATTTCTTTCATTAACTTGACAATCTGAGACTTGGAAAGACGCAGGGAAAAGCTGGTCGGAATAAGAGTAAATCAGGGCTGGGAATGTAGCTCAGTTTGTAGAATGCTTGCCTAACATGTACGAAGACCTGGGTTTGATTCCCCAGCACCACATCAAACGACATGATGGGTACACATGTAATCTCAGTACTTGAGGTGGAGGCAGGAGGATTAGAAGTTCAAGGTCATCCTCAGCTACATAGTGGGTTTGAGGCCAGCCTTGGATACATGAGACTCATTCTATTCTCTACAAAATGAAATGCAGACACCAGATGAAAGAATTAAAAAAAACTTTTTAAACAATATTTGTTAGAAGGGCTGGAGGGATGATTTAGCAGTTAAAGCATTTGTCTGCAAAGCCAAAGGACCCAGGTTCAATAACCCAGGACCCACATTAGCCTGATGAACAAGGTGGCGCATGTATCTGGAATTTGTTTGCAATGGCTGGAAGCCCTGGCACCCCATTCTCTCTCTCTCTTCCCCTTCTATCAAATAAATAAATAAAAATAAAATATTTTTAAAAATTTATTAGGGAGAGAGGAAGAAACAGACAATGGGCATGCCAGGGCTTCTAGCCATTGCAAACAAACTCTAGACACATGCACCACCTTGTGCATCTGGCTTACATAGGTACTAGGGAATCAAACCTGGGTCCTTGGGCTTTGCAGGCAAGTGCCTTAACTACTAAGCTATCTTTCCATCCCCTGAAAGGATTTTTTTTGTTTGTTTGTTTGTTTGTTTTGAGGTAGGGTCTCACTCTAGCTCAGGGTGACCTGGAATTCACTCTATTCTCAGGGTGGCCTCAAACTCACGGTGATCCTCCTACCACTGCCTCCCAAATGCTGGGATTAAAGGCATGCACCACCAGGCCTGGCCCCCCTGAAAAGATTTTTTAAAATATTTATTTATTTGAGAGAGAGAGAGGGAAGGGAAGAGAATGGGAGTGCCAGGGCTTCCAGCCACTACAATCAAAATTCAAATGCATGTGTCACCTTGTGCATCTGGCTTATGTGGGTCCTGGGGAATCAAACCTAGGTCCTTAGGCTTCATAGGCAAGTACCTTAACTGCTAAGCTATCTCTCCAGCCCTGAAAGGATTTTTTTGAATGGACTTATTAATAATTCTCTCTGTACCAATATTAGTTTTTTAGTTTTTTTTTTTTTTTTTGAATCTTGAAGCCTTTGTACCATTATTGAAAACCTACTTCTATTTATCTTCTCCACTTGATTTCATTGCCATATTGGCTAAGCATCCTCTGAGGGCCCAAGTACATAGGTGCTGTGGGCAGTGAAGAGCTGTTGTTCATAAAGGGCTTTATTGTTGGGTCCTTACAAGGGGCCACTTCTTAGTTCATTTGTCTGCTAGGACTTACTTTCTGTCCTTCAGAGAGCCCAATTCTACTCAGTCTTTCTTGTCTTGTGGTGCTTATGTCAAGGTATTCTGTGTTTTCAGAAAATGGACCCAAGCGGGGTGAAGGTGCTAGAAACAGCAGAGGATATCCAGGAGAGGCGACAGCAGGTCCTAGATCGATACCACCGCTTCAAGGAGCTATCTACCCTGCGGCGGCAGAAGCTGGAAGATTCCTATAGGTTCCAGTTTTTCCAAAGAGATGCTGAGGAGCTGGAGAAGTGGATTCAGGAGAAGCTTCAGATTGCATCTGATGAGAACTACAAAGATCCTACCAACCTGCAGGTGGGCTGGATATCCTAGAATTTCTGGCCAAGATTCAGGGGCCCAAGAAATGGGGAAGCAAGAAGAATGTAGACCAGGGGCTGGGGAGATGGCTGAGTGGGTAAAATGCTTGCCACACAAGCATGAAGACCTGAGTTGAAGCCAGGCGTGGTGGTGCACGCCTTTAATCCCAGCACTTGGGAGGCAGAGGTGGGAGGATTGCCGCAAGTTCAAGGCCACCCTGAGACTATGTAGTGAATTCTAAGTCAGCCTGGGCTAGAGCAAGACCCTACCTTGAAAAACCAAAAAACAAACAAAAAAACCCTGAGTTGAGCACTCCAACACCTGTGTAAATGCCAGGCTGCATGGGCCTTAACTTCAGCAGAGAAAGGAGGGTCCCCAGGACTTGCTGGCTAGCTAGTCCACTAAAGCCAGTGAGCTAGAGGTTCTGTGAGAGACCCTGTCTCAGAAAATAAGGTGGAGAACAATTGAAGAAGATAACTGACATTGGTCTGTGGCCTCCATATACATTCACACCTGCACCCACATATACACAAACACACAAACATGAACATACACCATACAAATTTTTTTGTTTTCTCTTTTTTCTGATTTTTTTTATTGACAACTTCTATACTTACATACAAAAAACGCATGATTTTTCCCTCCCCTCCCCCCATTCCCCTTTAAACTCCAGTCTCCACCGTATCCCCTCCCTCTCTCCATTAGTCTCTCTTTTACTTTGATGTCATCACCTTTTTCTTCTATTATGAGGGTCTTGCAAAGGTATTGCTAGGCACTGCAAGGTCATGAATATCAAGGCCAATTTCTGTCTGGGCAGCTTCATTGTAAGGAGTCATACCCTTGTCTCTTCCATTCTATCCGCCCCCTCTTCCGCAATTGTCCCTGAGCCTTGGAGGGTGTGACAGAGGTGTTTCAGTGCTGGGCACTCCTCCATCCCTTCTTCTCAGCACTATGTTGCCTTTTGGGTCATCCCAGTGGTCATCGCCATCTGAAAAGAGAAGCTTCTCTAACCAGAAGGGAGAGTAGCATTAATATGTGAATATGAACATGAAGCGTAGTGCTTTCAGGATAACTTGGTGGGAATAATATATACATTTAACCAGACAAGCGCAGGCTTTATACCCCTAAGGTACATGACCTCCCCTGCCACAGACTTTTGCTTAGATTTTTCAGTACCAGCTATGTATTCCCTCCCATAGAGAGGGCCTTCAGTCCAATTATGGGGCAGTTGGTTACCCCAAGAGCAGACATGCCACTATTGCACCCGTTCAGTCATTGGGCCTGTATGGCCAAACTTGAGTTTTCAGTGTCCACTGTTTTCACTGCTGATGACTTCTGTCTCCCATAAGGCTGCATGCATTGCAGCTTTTTTCCAGCTTTCAGTTGGCTGGTCTACAGGGAGAAGGTTTTCTGCTCAGCACAAGCTTTCTCAGTGACCTTGCCTCTCAGGCAAGGGATGTCTTCAGCAATAGGGTCTTATCATCTGTTTCTCAAGGGCAACCAAGGGTTTTGGCAATAGCCTTTAATGTTTTGGAGGCTACCGGGACCTCCTTTGTCAACAACTCACTGGAAGGTATCCCATCCCAGGCACTGAAAATTTTCTAGTAGCAGTCTACAGCTTCTAGTTGTGCCATTATTCAAAAAAGTAGGTTTACATAAGTCTTATTCACAATATCTTGAATTTTGATTGACTCTTCCCCTGCCCTTCTTTTACGCATTCTCTTCCCATGGCCTTGCTTAGGCCATTCCCCTCCCTGTAATCTGTTCTTCTACTTTGTTTTCTTTTTTTGTTTTTTTCAAGGTAGGGTCTCACGTTAGCTCAGGCTGACCTAGAATTCACTATGTAGTCTCAGGCTGGTCTCGAACTCACAGTGGTCTTCCTATCTCGGTCTCCTGAGTGCTGGGGTTAAAAGTGTGCATAACCACACCCAGATTAAAACATTAAAAAAAGTATTTTTATTATTTGAGAGATACAGAAATAGGTGTGTGTGGGGGGTGGGGGGAGAAGATGAGAATGGACACACCAGAGCTTCCAGCTACTGCAAACGAATTCCAGATGCATGCGCCTCCTTGTGCATCTGGATACTGGAGAATCGAGCCTCGACCTGGGGTCCTTAGGCTTCACAGGCAAGCGCTTAACTGCTAAGCCATCTCTCCATTTATTTATTTATTTATTTATTTATTTATTTACTTACTTACTTACTTACTTGAGACAGGAGAATTGACATGCCAGGGCCTTCAGCCACTGCAAACAAACTCCATATGTATGTGCCACCTTGTGTATCTGGCTTTTGTGGGTCCTGGGGAATTGAGCCTGGGTCCTTTGGCTTTGCAGGCAAGTGCCTTAACCACTAAGCCATCTCTCCAGCCCTAAAAAAATTTTTTTAAAAATGTAGATCAGGGCCTGGAAGCCAGATGCACAAGGTGGTGTATGCATCTGGAGTTCGTTTGCAGTGGCTGGAGGCCCTGATGCGCGCGCGCACGCTCGCTCTCTCTCTCTTTCTCTGTCAAATAAATAAATAAAATATATATATTTTAAAATGTAGATCAGACATATAAGGAAGAAGTAACTTGGTGCTCTGAAAAGCCCCTAGAGTATTAAAAAGGGAGAGAATGGGGCCTTTCAGGTATTACATTTTCATTTCTGTATACCTTAAACTGATGGTTCTCCAACTACTGACTTGAAACCATTGGGAACCCTTAACTTAAACATTTCTGGAAAAGATCTGGATTGTTATCTTCAACTGTTTGGAGAAAGGTGTGCTAGCTATGTTGTTGTTAGCAAAAATACATAGTTATGCCAGGCATGGTGGCGCATGTCTTTAATCCCAGCACTCGGGAGGCAGAGGTAGGAGGATCAATGTGAGTTCAAGGCTGCCCTGAGACTACATAGTGAATTCCAGGTCAGCCTACGCTAGAGTGAAACCCTACCTCAAATAACAAAAAAAAAAAAAAAAAAAAAAAAACCCAAAATCATAGTTAAAAGTCAAGTGGCTCAGTGGATAAAGTGCTTACCATGCAAACATGAGCATCTGGGATCAGGTCCCCAGAACTCAAGTAAAGCTGGTTACTTCCTGGAAGCTTGTGGGCCACCTAACCTGGTGAACACAGCAGTTAACAATACCCTCCTCAAATAAGATGGAAGACAACTTCTTACACTTGAAGTTGTCTCTGACCTCCATATGGGCACAGTGGCATGCATGTGCCCACATGTGCATGAACACACACAGTACCCATCAAGTCTCAGTAGGAAATCTTTTTTTTAGCGGGTATTCTGTTTTTGAGGTAGGGTTTCACTAGCCCAGCCTGACCTGGAATTCACTGTGTAGTCTTAGGCTAGCCTCCAACTCATGGCAGTCCTCCTACCTTGGCCTCCTGAGTGCTGGGATTAAAGGTGTGGGTCACCATGCCTGGCCCTGAGTGGTAAATCTTATCAAAACCAAAGCCTGGGGGCTGGAGAGATAGCTTAGCAGTTAAGGCGCAGACCTGCAAAGCCTAAGGTCCCAGGTTCGATTCTCCAGCTCCCACATAAGCCAGATGCACATGGTGGCACATGTATATGGAGTTCATTTGCAGTGGCTAGAGGACCTGGCGTGCCCATTCTCACTCTCCTGTCTCTCTCTTGCCTCTCCCCCAACCCTCAGTCTCAAATAAATAAATAAAACCAAAGCCTGGAGCTGGGGAGATGGCACTTGCTTATAAAGCATGCTGGCCTGGACTTGATTCTCTAGTATCCCATTAAAGCCAGATACATAAAGTAGTGCATGTGTCTGGAGTTCATTTGCAGTCGCAAGAGGCCATGGTGTACCCATTCCCTCCCTCCCTCTCAAATAAATAAAGTGAAAACATTAGCGAAATTTTTTTTATTAATTAATTTATATATTTATTTATTTTGCGATATGGTCTCACTTTAGCTCAGGCTGACCTGAAATTCACTATGTAGTCTCAGGGTGGCCTGGAACTCCATGATCTTCCTACCATTGCCTCCTGAATGCTGGGATTAAAGGTGTGTGCCACCACACCTGCTTTTTTTTTTTTTTTTTTTTTTTTTTTTTGAGGTATCTAGCCCAGGATGGCTTCAAACTCACAGCAATCTCCTACTTCTGCCTTCCCAGTGCTAGGATTAAAGGCCACCACACCCAGCTAGCCACAAATTTTTGATCCTCCTGCTCCACCCTCCCAAGTGCTAGAATAACAGGTGTGTATGCATCCAACAAAGCCTGAATCTTACAGTATTTTATTTCTTCCAGTCCTGGGGATTGAATTTAAGGCCTCACACATACTAGAAGTAGTTGGGCTCCATGGTTTCTGTGACTGCCCCAAAGCAGTGTACAAAGAGAAGATGATGGACAGTAATTAAGGTGCAGTCCTGCCTGAACCTATTCCAGCTCAGTCTTTGACAGGAAAAGTGGTATTGAGCAATAGAAGGTAGGCAGGATCAAAGTGTGGCTTCTAAGTAAGTGGAACAGAGGGTCATGTGTGAGTGGATTATTTGCGGGTGGTAAACACTTCCTCTAGGAAGACTGTCAGTGTGTGGTCCTATTTCTAGAAGGTATTAAATGTCTGCACAAAGGCTCATTTCCCAGTACACAGTAAAATTGGCCATATTCTGTAGCATTGTTCTTCTGCAGAGTTGGAGGTCCTCAGACTAATCTTCTACAGGGCAGTGGAGAGGCATCTTTGTGTTTAAGTGGTTGACTGAGTAGAGAATAGATGGAATGCTGATGGTTGCTTCCCTAACTAGAGGAAATGGGAATGAGACAAGGGAGCTCTGAAGAGATGAGTGCTGTGATGAAACCTGTGGTTCACTTGTGTCCACACACCAGGGAAAACTCCAGAAGCACCAAGCCTTTGGAAGCTGAAGTGCAGGCCAACTCAGGAGCCATTGTCAAACTGGATGAGACTGGAAACCTGATGATCTCAGAAGGACATTTCGCATCTGAAACCATCCGGTAAGTTTGAGCAGTACTTGGTCAGGATGGCCTCACCTGGTGGAGGAATCTGGCACCTAAGAGGGTGGGCTTTTCCAGACATCTGAGAGACTGTGCAATCTCCTAAAGAAACTGTCCATGTCCCAAATTTGTGGTGTGGTGCAGCATGAATAGAAACTAGTGTTGATGGCAGGCAGTGGGAAGTAATATTCTTCTGGTAGGACAAATCAGGATGTGTTTCACACTTTGAAGGAGGTTATTTTTGTGTCAGTTAACTTTAACAGTTGCATAGGTAATTGGATAGGGAGCTTATTAGTGAAAATTGATGATTTACAGATTAGAATACAAACATAAGTATGAAATCACCAATACTCTTAGGAAGTGGAGATGGCACTTGCTTATAAAGCATGCTGGCCTGGACTTGATTCTCTAGTATCCCATTAAAGCCAGATACATAAAGTAGTGCATGTGTCTGGAGTTCATTTGCAGTCGCAAGAGGCCATGGTGTACCCATTCCCTCCTCCTCTCAAATAAATAAAGTGAAAACATTAGCTAAATTTTTTTATTAATTAATTTATATGTTTATTTATTTTAATATATGGTCTCACTTTAGCTCAGGCTGACCTGAAATTCACTATGTAGTCTCAGGGTGGCCTGGAACTCCATGATCTTCCTACCATTGCCTCCTGAATGCTGGGATTAAAGGTGTGTGCCACCACACCTGCTTTTTTTTTTTTTTTTTTTTTTTTTTTTGAGGTATCTAGCCCAGGATGGCTTCAAATTCACAGCAATCTCCTACTTCTGCCTTCCCAGTGCTAGGATTAAAGGCCACCACACCCAGCTAGCCACAAATTTTTGATCCTCCTGCTCCACCCTCCCAAGTGCTAGAATAACAGGTGTGTATGCATCCAACAAAGCCTGAATCTTACAGTATTTTATTTCTTCCAGTCCTGGGGATTGAATTTAAGGCCTCACACATACTAGAAGTAGTTGGGCTCCATGGTTTCTGTGACTGCCCCAAAGCAGTGTACAAAGAGAAGATGATGGACAGTAATTAAGGTGCAGTCCTGCCTGGAACCTATTCCAGCTCAGTCTTTGACAGGAAAAGTGGTATTGAGCAATAGAAGGTAGGCAGGATCAAAGTGTGGCTTCTAAGTAAGTGGAACAGAGGGTCATGTGTGAGTGGATTATTTGCGGGTGGTAAACACTTCCTCTAGGAAGACTGTCAGTGTGTGGTCCTATTTCTAGAAGGTATTAAATGTCTGCACAAAGGCTCATTTCCCAGTACACAGTAAAATTGGCCATATTCTGTAGCATTGTTCTTCTGCAGAGTTGGAGGTCCTCAGACTAATCTTCTACAGGGCAGTGGAGAGGCATCTTGTGTTTAAGTGGTTGACTGAGTAGAGAATAGATGGAATGCTGATGGTTGCTTCCTAACTAGAGGAAATGGGAATGAGACAAGGGAGCTCTGAAGAGATGAGTGCTGTGATGAAACCTGTGGTTCACTTGTGTCCACACCAGGGAAAACTCCAGAAGCACCAAGCCTTTGAAGCTGAAGTGCAGGCCAACTCAGGAGCCATTGTCAAACTGGATGAGACTGGAAACCTGATGATCTCAGAAGGACATTTCGCATCTGAAACCATCCGGGTAAGTTTGAGCAGTACTTGGTCAGGATGGCCTCACCTGGTGGAGGAATCTGGCACCTAAGAGGGTGGGCTTTTCCAGACATCTGAGAGACTGTGCAATCTCCTAAAGAAACTGTCCATGTCCCAAATTTGTGGTGTGGTGCAGCATGAATAGAAACTAGTGTTGATGGCAGGCAGTGGGAAGTAATATTCTTCTGGTAGGACAAATCAGGATGTGTTTCACACTTTGAAGGAGGTTATTTTTGTGTCAGTTAACTTTAACAGTTGCATAGGTAATTGGATAGGGGAGCTTATTAGTGAAAATTGATGATTTACAGATTAGAATACAAACATAAGTATGAAATCACCAATACTCTTAGGAAGTTCTTTATTGGAGAGCTTTTTGTCTGAATCTCGGTAGCTTGTCCTTAAAGCAGGTCATGGAAGTCGAAACAGCAAGCCAGTAAAGGTCCAGCTCTAAGGAATTGGTCCCACCTGTTGTTGGTCTTATAACACTGTGCTCAAACTTGAACTCTTCGGGGCTGGAGAGATGGTTTAGTGGTTAAGGCACTTGCCTGCAGAGCCAAAGGATCCAAGTTCAGTTCCCCAGGACTCATGTAAAGCAAGATGCACAAGGTAGAGCATGCATCTAGAGTTTGTTTGCAGCAGTGGGAGGCCCTTGGTGCACCCATACTCTCTGTATATATATCTTGCCTGTTTCTCTCTCTTTTTCTCTCTCTCAAATAAATAAAAATAAAAATATTTTTTTTTAAAAAATGACTCTTTGGGACAATGATAGATCTTTTTCTGCTTTGTTTCACAATACTAGAACATTAAGGAAAAACACATCTCTTTCTGATAACTGTCATGTTGAATTTCACACATGGAAATGTTTTTACCTAATCTATCTTTAATATACTTCATATCTAGCTGTGTTTTGAGTGTTTATTTGTGGCAGATCTAGCTTTGCAGCCCAGACTGGCCTCAAACTCCAGATGGAGATCCTCTTCCCATAGGCTCTCTCTCTCAAATCCTGGAATTATAGGTATGTGCCTCACCCTTGGCCTTTGTTAGGTTTTTTGTCTCCAAAGCTCCCTTTAGTTGAGGGCCTAATCTTTTTCAGGCCCCCATTCTTTTCAAGGACTATTTTGGATGTTTTGTTCCCTTGGAACCCAAGCTGACGATCTCTCTCTCTTCCCCTGCTCCTCTGTCCTTCCCTTTCTCCCTCTGGCTCAGAATAAGGTGTTTTATTCCATCTCTGTTTCATGAACTTCTCAGTCTCAGAGTTCTAAATGTGATAGGCCAGCAGCAGTGTACAGGATGTCTGCAGGTGTAGAGGTGGGTGGTAGTATTACAGCTCAGGAGGCTGGCATCACAAGAGGATGTCATCTTTTATGTTTATTGGTCTCCCTGCCCTAGTAAGAGGCAAGAAGCTGTTAAAAACAAGGGATGGAAGCCAGGCATGGTGGCGCATGCCTTTAATCCCAACACTCGGGAGGCAGAGGTAGGAGGATCACCAAGAGTTCAAGGCCACCCTAAGACTACATAGTGAATTTCAGGTCAGCCTGGGCTAGAACAAGACCCTACCTTGAAGAAAACAAAAACAAAACAAATAAACAAAATAACAAAGGGTGGCATTCCTGGATAGGCTCGAATAACTAACATTTCAGTTGGCAGTCTAATGTGTTAACCAGTTGTGCCACTGAGTCTTAGCGAGGCTGATAGCTTTCAACAACAGGTATTTATTTGTGTGTCCTATTTGCTCTGCTGGGCTTGTTTTTCCACCCAATCTGCTCTTGGTGTTCCTGAGGTAGACTTGCCTCCCTGCTTACTCACTGAAGATTTGTATTAGCTCTGAGCTTTTGACTAACAAGCCATTAACTACTGCAGTAATGGCTGGAAGAAGTAAAAGTGAGTGCCAATTGTCATATGTCCAACCATCTAATTATACTGAGCCTATTTGGGCAATGTAATGCATCTCTGCACTTAAATAAAATATTTGTCCATTTCCCACCCCCAGCTTATTATTGTTATTTTTAAATATATTTTATTTATTTATTTGAGAGAGAGAGTCAGAGAGAGAGAGAATGGGCACACCAGGGCCTCCAACCACTGCAAATGAACTCCAGATGCATGTGCCCCATTGTGCATCTGGCTTACGTGGGTCCTGGAGAATTGAACACATAAATGAAATCGGTCTTCTGCTTATTTCCCTGATAGAAGTTGTTTACCCAAACAAAAATGTGTGGCCATATTGATTCATGTTGGTTGGGATAGGAAACCAAAGCTGACTTCATTTGGGTCTATTAGTGCTCCTTGCAAATCTTCTCAAAATAGCTTTAAACCTCCTGGTAACTATCATTTGTTGAGCAGCTATTAAGGTGTAGGCACTGCTATTCTCTAATCTGCAAGATACCCTTTCTCTCCATGCCGTGGAAGGATAGAAATTGAGGCTCAAAGAGTTTTGAGTAACCTGTCCAAAGTCCCATAGCTGACACCTGTAATTTTAGTCTATTACCTTCTTTTTCCTGTCACTATTCATTGCTTTTTTTCCGACCTGGATTTCATTTCTATTTTCTTAATCTTTCTTGCTCTGTATCTGAAGGCTCAAGCTGCTGGCTCATGCCTCTTTCACGAAATCACCTGAGTGATAATTGGACTTGCCTCCCCCTCTGTCTGTTCCTGGGATTTCTGAGGTGCACTTACCCCCCTGCCCTCTCATGCTCCCAGACAGGAGAAAGCCTCTGCAGCTGGGTCCTAACCTGTGGGATACACGAGATCCTACTAGGGATGGAAATTTGTTCTATTATGTGAGTTGTGACTTGAGTGTGTGAAAATGAAATTTGTGAGGCTGACTGCAGATTTGAGGGTGAGGTTTCTCCAGCCTCTTGGCCCCATTCTTAACTTGAGCAGGGACCTCGGTGGCTCTCATTTGCAGGCTCATCGTTTCCATGGTCAAGTCAGCAGCTAGCTTAGTTGGAGGGGTAGAGCTAGCACAGAAGAATGTGGGTGGTATGGAGGGCTGTGTTTGTGTCCTGTATAACCTGTCTGTCATGGTTTAGACTTTTACACCATACCGGACGGCGTGGCGCCCTATAGTTACCTCCACTCACATCGGGTCCCACATCCGAGTAGGTGGAGTATGGACGGACTTGCTCTCGGTTGCTGTGGAGTGACTTTCACTTCCTTCTCAGTGGTGGTGCTGTGCAGTCCTCACCCACTGGTGGAAGTGAACTGTGTGAGCCCTTGTTTCCCTACTGCTTTCTCCTTGCCAGTGAAGCATTCATGCTTGCTTGTTTCAGGAGACTCCACCCACGCTGACTGTCCCCTGGCTTTCACAGGGATTTGTTTTTGCTGAGTGGCATTGCAACGATGGGTGGATCCTAGACTGTGTTTGTGTTTGAACCTTTCTCTGTGGTTTACCTCTGCCTGCTAGTGTTACCCAGAAACTCCCAGTATCTTGGGTGGACATGGGCAGGTCAGAGTACCAGAATGTAGCACGCAGATATGAATGCTTTCTTGGTTTCCCTAGTTCTCAAATCCTTACTGCATAGGTGCTATGAACACCCAATGATGCTGGGAAGTGAATTCATTTGGCCCTGTGGCTACTACTTGGGGGAAGTTTGAAATGATCTAACTTGAAAAGGATGTAGTGTTCCACAGCTGTGTTACCATATAGGCCTCCAAAGCTTTTTCTTTTTTAATAAATTATTTATATAGTAACTTTAAAGCAATATTCCACATGAAAAAATAGTTCAGTATAATGCTTTTACTCTCCTCTTAGGGAAAGTACTTTACAAAATGCTGATGTTAAGATAATAATTGGTGGTGGAGTGGTTGCCTAGTATGCACAAACCCTGGGTTCAATCCCCAGCACCATATAAACTGGGCATAATGGTGCATGCCTGTAATCCCATCCAAAGCTTTTTCTGCCAAAAGTCCTTTGATAGCTATTTTTTCTACTGTCATCTCAAGGTTTTCCTGTGTGTCTCACAAACTATAATGTGTATAGGACCTTGTTTTTTAATTTTTTTAAAGTAACATTTTATTTTTATTTATTTTTATTTGAGAGAGGGAAAGAGGCAGAGAGAGAATGGGCATGCCAGGGCCTCCAGCCATTGTAAATGAACTCCAGATGCATGCGCCACTTTGTGCATCTGGCTTACTTGGGTACTGGGGAATCAAGCCTCTATGGGGGTCTTTAGTCTTCATAGGCAAGTGTTTAACCACTAAGCAATCTCTCCAGTCCTATAGGACCTAGTCTGGAACTCATGGAGATCCTTCTGCTTGAGCCTCTTTAGTGCTGGGATTATAGGCATGAATCTATAATCTTTTTGTTTGTTTTGTTTTTTCAAGGGTAGGGTCTTACTCTAGCTGCGATTGACCTGGAACTCACACTGTAGTCCCAGGTTAGCCTGGAACTCAGCAATCTTCCTACCTCAACTGAGAGTAAAGGCATGTGCCACCACATTTTAGAAATGATCTTGCTAAATAACCCTAGCTATGCTGGTACTTAATGTATTGACCAGGCTGGCCTAACCTAGAACTCTCAGCAACCTTCCTGTCTCTTCCTCTTGAGTTGCTAGGATTACAAACACTACCATATAGAGCAGACTTTTTTTTTTTTTTTTTTTTTTTTTTGGTTTTTCGAAGTAAGGTTTCACTCTATCCCAGGCTGACCTGTAATTCACTATGTAGTTTCAGGGTGGCCTCAAATTCACGTTGATCCTCCTATCTCTGCCTCCCAAGTGCTGGGATTAAAGGTGTGCCCCACCACACCTGGTTTAGGGCAGATTTTTTTTTTTTAACAACCATTTAGTTCCATTAGTTCAGAATACAGCCCTCAGCATTTTTCACTCTCTAATCTTTTTTTTCCCCCACTTTCATTCCACATTAATTCCTCATCATTCTTCCCCAGTAGTCTTCTGGCCTCAGTAATCTGGAATAATAATCTGAGATCTCAATAATCATTAATAACATGTGATTACTAACAGCCAGGCGTGGTGGCACATACCTTTAATCCCAGCACTCAGGAGGCAGAGGTAGGAAGATTGCTGTGAGTTCAAGGCCACCCTGAGACTACATAGTGAATTCCAGGCCACCCTGGGCTAGAGTGAGACCCTACCCCCCAACAAAACAAAACAAAACCAAACAAAAACATGTTATTACTAATATGAAAACAGTAGTTATAATTCAGTAATTTCCTTGAAATAAATTATAATCATATATATGTGAAAATCTGTTATTTTGTACAAGCCACTGTGAAGTACGTGATTTTTCCTGCTCTCAGTTAAATTCATGATATCCTATCTGCTTAGGGATTTTTCTTTTCAAAACTTTTTTTTTTTTTTTTAAATTCAGAGCTTCATGAGGTTGGCTGTATCTTGTCAGAACTCTGTGGAAGAGCTAGATCCCACAAAATGGGGTTGTAAATCCAGTTAAAAATGTGACTTTTGAGCTGGAGAAGATGGCTTAGTGGTTAAGGCCTTTGCCTGCAAAGCTAAAGGACCCCAGTTCAATTACCCAGGACCCACATAAGCCAGATGCACAGGGTGGCGCATGCATCTGGAGTTCCTTTGCAGTGGCTAGAGGCCCTGACATGCCCATTCTCTCTCTCTCTCTCTCTCTTTCTCTCTCTCTCACTCTTTCTCTCTCGAATAAATAAGTAAATGAATTTTTTAATGTGACTTTTTAGGGCTAAAGAGATGGCTCAGTGAGCAGTTAAGGCACTTGCCTGTAAAACCTAAAGACATGGGTTTAATTCCCCAGTACCCACGTAAGCCAGATGCACAAAGTGGCACATGTGTCTTGAGTTCGTGTGCAGTAGCAGGAGGACCTGGTGTGTCCATTCTCTTACTCTGTCTCCCATCCCCGTGCCTCTCTCTGAAATAAATATATTTTTTAATGTGATTTTTAACTTTTAGACACGTTTGATGGAGCTGCACCGCCAGTGGGAATTGCTTCTAGAGAAGATGAGGGAGAAAGGAATCAAACTGTTGCAGGCACAGAAGCTGGTGCAGTATTTGCGGGAATGTGAGGACGTGATGGACTGGATCAATGACAAGGTACCCTTGGGGAGGAGGGCAGGTGTGCTTAGACCTTCACCAAGAGGGAACATATTCCCTGTCATAGAGGTGAAGGGTGCAGGAGGTAGTTCTGTCTCTAGCTGCTGTTGGGACTTTACATTCTATAACTGAAATCTGGAGTCTCTGGGAAATAAGAAACTGCACAGAAAACTGTGTCCATTAAAGTTAATGTGGCTCCATCTCTAACGTATCTATTTCATGGGAACCCTTGATATCAGTGATTGCCTGGTGATTCTGGCTCTATTTCTGTTCCTGAATAGGAAGCAATTGTGACTTCTGAGGAGCTGGGCCAGGACCTGGAGCATGTGGAAGTACTACAGAAGAAATTTGAAGAGTTTCAGACTGATTTAGCTGCTCATGAAGAAAGAGTTAATGAAGTGAACCAGTTTGCTGCCAAACTCATCCAGGTGAGATCAGAGTGCTATGTCCTGCTCTCGGCATCATGAGCCTTCTAGCATATCCATATCAAAGTGAGTAAGTTTTATAGGAATCTTCTGAGTTTGTCCAAAAGTAAATATAGCCTCATACTGATCTACCTCTGAATGAGAACATGCTCTTTACATTGTGCCCTGGCAGGACTAGGTAAAGTTTTTATTGGGCTGCTGGAGCTGAATCTGAGTTTCTCAGATGAGGGTGTGGTGCTGAGTACCTGCCTGGGGTTTGCAGGGGTACAGTGGTACGTGCCTGCATGGTGTTGGCAAGCATCCACCAGTTCCCGTTGCTTTTTTTTTTTTTTTTTTTTTTTTTTTTTTTTTTTTTTGTGGCTTTGTGCATTCAGGAAGTCTGAGGGATCTCTAAGAATGGACTCTCCACTAGTAACTCTGGAGCCCAGTAAGAAGGCAAAGGTAGCTGGGCATGGTGGTACAAGTCTGTAATCCCAGAATTTAAGAGAGAGAAGCAGGAAGATTTAGGCTACATGGCTAAGTCTTGTCTCAGAAAGGAGGTACAAGGTAGGGCAGCAGGGCACACTTTCCCTGTTGCTCACACGTGTGCATCATGAGCTGCTGTTTCATTTCATCCTCCCTTCTTGCAGAGTTCATGTGCTCCAAACACACTGTGCAGTAGGAAACAGCTTTTTTTTTAAATTCTTTTTTTCTGAAATTTTTTTTTTAATGTCAAGATTTTATTTACAAAGCTTTTTGTTGTTTTACAGAAAGTAAAAATGTTGTTACAATCCCAGTGTAACTGATAGCCATAGACAGTTATCCATGCTACAGCAAGAATCTTACACAAAAACCTAACAACGCTTACAATTTTGTTGGGGTGAAGTCCCCAAGCTTGGTGGTAGATTACCAAGAGGGTCTAAATGTAGGAAGGTGGGATGTCACAGGAACTATTCTTTGGCTCTTTCGGTGGGTGGGTGTCCTGGGGTTTGTATCACAGCTACCTTTTTTTTTAAAACAGCTACCAAATCCATGAGCAGTCCAACCAATACTGAACAGTTCTGTTTCTGCAGTTCATTTGGGTCTTAATCATCTTCTCCTTTATCATCTGTTTCTCTCTTTCTCTTTTTGCCTTTCCCGCTCTCTTCCTCTTCTTCATCCTCATCTTCATCAACTTCTCCATCATGTCCAAATTCTTCTTCCTCACCACTGACTTCATCTTTATCATCTTCTACATCTTCATCTTCATCAAACTCTTCCTGTTCACCATCTTCCTCCTCGTCATCATCTTCATCTTCTCCTTCTTCATCCTCTTCCTCTTCATCCACACCATCCACCTCTGCATCTGAATCAGGGGCTTCCTGGTCCTCTCGGTCATAGCCATCCAGGTAGGTCATTTAGGTTAGTGACCTCACAGTTAAACAGATCCAGGCTTTTCAGACAATCCAACTTTTTCAAAGGTTCCAAGGTGCTGATATCTTTCAATGTATTTCCACTTAGGTTTAGATGTGTGAGATTTGAAAGTTCTTCTGCTAATAGGTCCAGACCTCCAAAGATTCTATTGTCGCTGAGCTCAAGCTTTTTCAATTTAGGTAGCTTGAGTAGATTTGAAACTGACATCAAACCTACACCTATTAAACTGAGGAACTCTTAAGTTCACAAACTCAGGTGTTAACCCCTCAATTTTTCCATCATTTGATTTGCAATTGTCCAAGACAAGTTCTCGAACCCACTCCCAATCTTGGGCAAACAGCCTGATCCGCACAGTCTCTCTTGGCCAAATGTGGTCTCAAGTGCCATTGAGGACCCCCATGGGGACAGAATCGCTGCCCGCCTGAATGGTACCTCGTGGCACCGGGCGCGGTTTAGCGTCCAAAGAATTGTGCAGGGACCCAGGCAGCTTTGGCCGCTTGCCCAAGCGATGCTCTAAGTGAGCAGTCCTAGTCAGGAACTTTCCCTCCGTGTTTGTTTTTAAACATTTTAATGTGAGTTAGCAAATGCAAACATTTTTAGAGGAGCCTCAGTCCCGTGCTCCCCAGGAGACCTCTCTATCCTTGGGGCACCCCGGTAAGGTGTGTAAATTCTGGGCCTCCATTTAGGGGAAGCCTGGCAGGCAGCTTTTGTTATGGTCTGGCTCAGAGGGTCCCTCTTTTTTCTAAAATTTTTGTTTATTTTTATTTATTTATTTGAGAGCAACAGACAAAGAGGCAGAGAGAGAGAGAGAGAATGGGTGCATCAGGGCCTCCAGCCACTGCAAACGAACTCCAGATGCATGTGCCACCTTGTGCATATGGCTTATGTGGGCACTGGGAATGGAGCCTTGAACTGGGGTTCTTAGGCTTCACAGGCACTTAACTGCTAAGCCATCTCTCCAGCCCCAGGAAACAGCTTTTGCATTGGGAAAACTTTTGAGGGGTACAAACCTTTTTCATTTTATTTTATTTTATTTTATTTTATTTTATTTTATTTTATTTTATTTTATTTTATTGGTTTTTCAAGGTAGGATCTCAGTCTAGCCCAGGCTAGAATTCACTATGTAGTCTTAGGGTGGCCACAAACTCTTGGTGAACCTCCTACCCCAGCCTCCCAAGTGCTGGGATTAAAGACATGTACCACCACACCCTTTCAAATTTTATAATTTCTTTGGGAGTGATACTTTCTTCTGGTCAGCGACCAGTGATTCTGGTCAGCATTCTAGCCGGGCATGGTGGTGCATGCCTTTAATCCCAACACTCGGGAGTCAGAGGTAGGAGGATTGCTGTGAGTTCAAGGCTACCCTGAGACTAAATAGTGAATTTCAGGTCAGCCTGAACAAGAGTGAGACCCTACCTCGGGGGGAAAAAAAAGAGGATAGTCAGCATTCCTAAATCAATCTTACCATTCCAGAGAGCCACTGTTGCCTCCCAAGTCTCAAGCCATCCCAAAGATGTGCTAGGCAAGACTCAGATCTCACAAGTGGGTCCAAAACTTCACTTGACCATTTCACTTTTTTTTTTTTTTTGAGAGAGAGAGAGAGAATGGGTGTGCCAGTGGCCTCTTAGCCACTGTGAATGAACTCCAGATGCGTGCATCCCCCTTGTGCACATGTGCAACATTGCGCACTTGTGTCACGCTAAACGTGAGCACCATGTCTGCCTCCACATGTTCATTCATCCTTTTCTTTTTTCTTTTTTTTTTTTTTTTTTTGGTTTTGCGAGGTAGGGAGGTAGGGTCTCACTCTGGTCCAGGCTGACCTGGAACTAACTATGTAGTCTCAGGGTGGCCTCGAACTCTCGGCAATCCTCCTACCTTTGCCTCCCGAGAGCTGGGATTAAAGGCGTGCGCCACCACGCCCGGCTCTTTTTTTTTTTTTTGAGGTAGGGTCTCTAGCTCAGGTTGCCCTGGAACTTACTCTGTAGAATCAGGCTGGCCTCGAACTCACAGCCATCCTCTTACCTCTGACTTCTCAAATGCTGTGATTAAAGGCATGTGCCATCACACCTGGCCACGTGTTTTTTTTTTTTTTTTTTTGAGGTAGGGTCTCACTCTAGCCCAGGCTGACCTGGAATTCACTATGTAGTCTCAGGGTGGCCTTGAACTCACTGCGATCCTCATACCTCTGCCTCCCAAGTGCTGGGATTAAAGGTGTGCGCCACCACGCCCGGCTCACGTGTTCTTTTTAATTAAGACAAAGCAATGAAATGTGATTGGTAGGGAAAAGTCTTGTTAATAAGAGATTTCCAATCTGAATCCTAAGAATAGGGTTTGGGATATAGCTCGGTTGATATAGTGATTACCTAGCATGCACAAAGCCCTGGGTTTAGTCCCCAGCACCCATCATCCCAGGTGTGGTGGTGTATGCCTATAATTCCAGCACTCTGAGGGAGAGTCAGGAGGATCAGAAATTCAAGGTTGTCATCTACTACATAGCAGGTTCAGGCCAGCCTAGGCTACATGAGACCCTCTTTCTCTTTTTTTTTTTTTTTTTTTTTTTTTTTTTCTGAGGTAGGGTCTCGCTGTAGCCCAGGCTGACCTGTAATTCACTATGTAGTCTCAGGGTCGCCTCGAACTCACGGCGATCCTCCTACCTCTGCCTCCAGAGTGCTGGGATTAAAGGCGTGCGTCACCATGCCCAGCGAGACCCTCTTTCAAATTAAATAAACAAATAAGTCCAGGAACAAACCCTTAAGCCCTGAAAGTCTTATGTGTCTGGACGTTAGTGCTTAACTGTTTCATGAGCATGTGAAATTAAAGATTTTTGAGCACTTGGGACAGATTGGTGCATGGATGAAACTTGCATAAAGTTGGACCTGTGATGCCTATGCACAGAACGTAAGCTAAGCACATTTCTTCAAGGGCTAGATAACTGTTGCATGAATGTTCCCTGGGGAGACATAAACATTTCACCTCTGACAGGGGACCAATGACAGACAAAAGTAACTCTTGTACTCAGGTCTAGGTTGGTGAACCAGTGAGTTTACTTACAGGAGCATGAGTGACCCCAAAACAGCTCCATACCTGGAAAGTTTCCCCCAGCATAAATGACAACCTTCCCGTTGTTGCATAGAGTCTCCCCTTCAATTAACATTCCACCTTTCATATAGTCTCATACCTAGAGAACACACTTAACTGGGACAGAATCATATACTGCTAGGAGGGAGGTGCAGGAGCAGGTGGTGTCCCCCCTCCCTAACAACTCTTATGAGGGACCGTCAATAGGGCCAGTTGATATTGTGGGTCTTTGAGGTAGGCATAGCTGCTGTGATTAATATGGTAATCACAGCTGGGTATGGTGGTGCACGCTTTTAATTCCAGTACCCAGGAGGCAGAGGTAAAAGGATCACTGTGAGTTCAAGGCCAGCTTGAGACTACCTAGTGAATTCCAGGTCAGTCTGGGATACAGCCTCAACCCCCAACCCCCCCCCAAAAAAAAAAAAAAAGAGGACAGCCTTCCAGAATGACAGTTTGTTCAGAAGAAATTGATTCTCTCTTGAGTTGTACCTAACTTCATTTAACAGAGGCTAAGAGGCCAGGGTTTCTTTAAAATGATGAAGACATGTCCATGCAATTGGATCCAATCCCAGGAGCCAGAGCTGACAGGCAAATCCAGTCTCTTCTCCTCATCCTTGTGCAGGAGCAACACCCTGAGGAGGAGCTGATCAAAACCAAGCAGGATGAGGTGAATGCAGCCTGGCAACGGCTGAAAGGCCTGGCTCTTCAGAGGCAGGGGAAACTCTTTGGGGCTGCTGAAGTTCAGCGCTTTAACAGGTACTATTTCCACAGAGGGCTTTGGTGACTGGGTTGGACTGGGCCTTTGTTGTATTCCCAGTACACCCAGACAGCTGTACACTTGAGTTGACGGGTGTCTTTTCTGCAGGGATGTGGATGAAACCATCAGTTGGATTAAGGAGAAGGAGCAGTTGATGGCCTCTGATGACTTTGGCCGAGACCTTGCAAGTGTTCAGGCTCTGCTTCGGAAGCACGAGGGTTTGGAAAGAGATCTTGCTGCTCTGGAAGACAAGGTGGGTTTTTTGTTTTTGATGTTTTTGTTTGTTTGTTTTTCGAAGTAGGGTCTCATTCTAGCCCAGGCTGACCTGGAATTCACTATGTAGTCTCAGGGTGCCCTCAAACTCTTGGCGATCCTCCTACCTCTGCCTCCCTAGTGCTGGGATTAAAGGCGTGTGCCACCACACCTGGCTAAGGTGGGTTTTGAAAGCAGCTGAGTGTCTAAGTCAATTAGCAAGGGTGAAGAGAGAAATCTGACAAGTCTTATTTCTAGGTCAAAGCCCTATGTGCTGAAGCTGACCGCCTGCAGCAGTCCCATCCTCTGAGTGCCACCCAGATCCAGGTGAAGCGAGAGGAGTTGATCACAAACTGGGAACAGATCCGCACTCTGGCAGCAGAGAGACATGCACGGCTGGATGACTCATACAGGTACCCATTGATCCTCAGGTGCTTAAGAACCAATGTCCTTTGATTCTGTTGTACAGAATTGGGTGGGGTGGGGGAGGGTCAGTTCTAGATACCAAAAACCTTTCTACTTACTTTGCCAGGTATCACCAGGCAAGAAAATACAGGGTACTTTTTATCACCTATATTAATTTTATTTTTAGACTGGTAGCTTTCCAATCTCTGTCACTTTATTATGACTGATAGAATGGAAATATTCCCACAGCTATCTGAACATTATGTGAAATAGTGTATTAAAGTTGAGTCAGTCAGGCTGGAGAGATAGCTTAGCGGTTAAGGTGCTTGCCTGCAAAGCCTAAGGACCCAGGTTTGACTCCCCAGAACCCACAGTAGCCAGATGCACAAGGTGATGCATGCGCACAAGGTCACACATGCACACAAGGTAGTGTGCAGGTCTGGAGTTCAGTTGTAGTAGCTGGAGGCCCTGGCATGCCAATTCTTTCTCTCATTTAAAAAAAAAAAAAATAGGCCGGGCGTGGTGGCACACGCCTTTAATCCCAGCATTAGGGAGGCAGTGGTAGAAGGATCGCTATGAGTTGAAGGCCACCCTGAGACTACATAGTGAATTCCAGGTCAGCCTGAGCTAGAGTGAGACCCTACCTCGGAAAAAAAAAAAAAAATTGAAGCCAAGCATGTTGGTACACGCCTTTAATCCCAGCACTCTGGAAGCAGAGGTAGAAGGATCACTGTGAGTTCAAGGCCAGCCTGAGACTCCATAGTGAATTCCAGGTCAGCCTGGGCTAGAGTAAAACTCTACCTCGAAAAACAAAAAAAAAAAAAAAAAAAAAAATTGAGTCAATCAAGGATTAGAAAGGAAAAGAATGCTTCTTACTGATCCTAAGGTGACCCTGGGAATAAGGAAGTTAAAGATATGGGACAGTGACCAACTGGGCAACATAAGAAGATCCCATCTCAAAAAAAAAAAAAAAAAAAAAAGGTGGGATAAGATTTAAGATTGTTGCCAGGCATGGTAGCGCACACCTTTAATCCCAGCATTCAGGAGGCAGAGGTAGGAAAAGCAGGATCGCCGTGAGTTCAAGGCCACCCTGAGACTACATAGTGAATTCCAGGTCAGCCTGGACCACAGTGAGACCCTACCCCAAAAAACCAAAAAAAAAAAAAAAAAAAAAAAAAAAGATTTAAGATTGTTGTAGTGAATAATAGAACGTGGTGTTCTGCTTTTTTAAAGATTTTTTTTATTTTTTCATTTTTATTTATTTGCAAGCAGAGAGAGAGAGAATGGGCACCCCAGGGCCTGTAGCCACTACAGATGAACTCCAGATTCATGTGCTCTCTTGTGCATCTGGCTTATATGGGTATTGGGGAATTGAACCTGGGTCCTTTGGCTTTGCAGGCAAACACCTTAATCGTTAAACCATCCATCCAGCTCCTGGTGTTCTGCTTTCTCTTGCTATCTTTTGGTCTAAGTTTGAGATACTTTTGTTAGGCTTTTTTTGTTTGTTGGTTTGGTTTGGTTTTCTAGGTAGGGTCTCACTGTAGCTCAGGCTTACCTGGAACTCACAATGTAGTCTCAGGGTGGCCTCAAACTCATGGTGGTCCTCCTACATCTGCCTCCCAAGTGCTAGGATTAAAGGCATGCACCACCATGCCCGGCCTTGTTAGGCTTTTGAGAACATAAAATTCAGAGCTCTAGGAAGGCCACCTCTATCATGGAACCACCACTAGAGACATCTAGTAACCTATGTTTGGTTTTCTCAAGGCTTCAGCGCTTCCTTGCAGACTTCCGCGACCTCACCAGCTGGGTAACTGAGATGAAAGCCCTCATCAATGCAGATGAGCTGGCCAATGATGTGGCTGGGGCTGAAGCTCTGCTTGACAGGCACCAGGAGCACAAGGTACAATAGCACCACCATCTTCCTGAAGTCAAGACATCACATAATGGTCAGTACCTCACTGTCCAGGACGCCTGTATTTGGAGCTGGTAGCCTGATGCTCACAAGTCTCTATCAATGTGGTTTTGCTTTGGAGACCTATCCTACCTGCTGCTAGTGGAGGGTTCATTGTGATCTGTGAAAGGAGATACTTGAGCTCTGGCCACAGAGGTGCTGCTGCTTTGCTCATCTATCTGAAATGTCTTAAAACGTGTCTGACTAGAGCCAGGAGTGGTAGTACACACCTGTAATCCCAGCACTTGGAAGATAGAGGTAGGAAGATCTGGAGTTGAAGGTCAGCCTGGACTGCATAGTGAGTTCATGGCCAGCCTGGACAGCATGAGACCTTGTGAGAAAGCTTCAAAATTTGTTGATGTATCAGACTCAAACAATACCACATGTGTCATAAGTGTGTGTAGTCAAGGTTAAAGTGTGTGTGTGATGAAAAGAGAAAGTGGCAAGGAGAAGGTGAGGAAAATCTAAAAGGATATGATGGGGAATAGAAGGTACTAGAATACATATCACAAGAAAATAGGAAGTGGGGGACCAACAAGAAGGGGAAGCAGATTGGGGGAGAATAGTGGATAGGGGTGAATAAGAACACACATGCTTGCATGCGTGTGTGTGTGTGTGTGTGTAACTGTATACTAACGTAAAAAACTTTTTAGCCGGGCATGGTAGTGCAAAGCACTAATGAACCCCATAATTCAAGGCCACCCTGAGACTTGTGAATACAGCCTGGGCTAGAGTGAAATCCTGCCTTGAAAAAAAATTTTTTTAATCCCAGCACTCGGCATGGTAGGAGGATCGCATGCCTTTAATTCAGCCTAGCACTCAAATATTTCATTTTTATTAATTTGGAGGCAGAGGTAGGAGGCAGAATGGTAGCCACTGTAAACAACTACAGATTAAAGGCATATGGGCATGGGGAGTTGAGCCTGGGTCCTTTGGCAGGCAAGCACCTGCCCCATCTCTCCAGCTCATTTGTTTGTTTGTTTGTCTTTTGTTTTTTTTTTGAGTAAAAACTTTTTTTCAGGCTGAGGCCTCCCAGTGGGGATTAAAGGCTCCACCATGCCCAGGTTTTTTTGGTTTTTTGTTTTTGTAAAAATTTTTTGAGGTAGGGTCTCACTCTAGCCCAGGCTACCTTTGAACTCTCTGTGAACCTGGACCAGTAGGCTTTGCAAACAAGCTCCTTTAACTGCTGAGCCATCTCTCCATCCACAATAACTTAATTTTTTTTTTCTGCAAGATACTGGAACTAAACTCTTCCTCTTTTCTCTTCAGGGTGAGATCGATGCTCATGAAGATAGCTTCAAGTCTGCAGATGAGTCTGGACAGGCACTGCTGGCAGCTGGCCATTATGCCTCAGATGAAGTGAGGGAGAAGGTAAGGGATGAAAAGCTTCTGCAAGGGAAGCAGGGCAGCGAGAGCTCTTCTCCATCCTGCAGAGTCAAGACACAGCACCCATCACCACTTAGCCCACAACTGCCTTCAAGGGGCAGCCTTTCCCTTTAGAGATTTGAAAGGATCTGTGTTTATTTGGGGTATGTGTGACACCTTTCTTAAAAAGGACTTTGCAGAGAGCTAGTCCCATTTTAGTAGTTGAAACGAAGAAACAAATTTTTATAAAGTGTCTGGATGATTCATGAATTTATGTAACAGTCTTTATAGAGCACCCACTCAGTTGACTTTTCTCACTTGTGAGTCCCTTCTCCATTTAGATGGCCACTTTTTAAGACAGCTCTTTTCCTACTGTCTACCAGTCTACTTGGCATCTGTACCTAAAACATTTGGGATAACGTGGTAATAAATTCGAGTTTCAGAACAGGGCTAGCCATCTTTTATAACACACACAGGCCAGCTATGCAGCATTTACATGTTTCTTGGTGATAGGCTTTGTACATAGCAAATTGCAGATAAGTCCTTTCCATTTGCAAATCAGAAAAAGGCCTGAAGGGTAGCATGTGGACTAGTCTCCCCAGGACTGCCTGTTTGCCTGGAAGGCAGGAGGCTGATCTTGCTTCCCATCCCCCAAGCTGACCATCCTTTCGGAGGAGAGAACTGCCCTGCTGGAGCTATGGGAACTGCGCAGGCAGCAGTACGAGCAGTGCATGGACCTGCAGCTCTTCTACCGAGATACTGAGCAGGTGGACAACTGGATGAGCAAACAAGAGGTAATTTTCAGCAGGAGACTTACGCAGCCTGGGAGGGAGAGACCAGTGTTAATCCACTTTATGACTGGTTATTTTGTTTGAAGAAATCAAGGTAATTTCAGGTTTTAATCAAGTGAAGGAAAGAAAGCTAAGCAGGCATGTTAGCCCTACGTGCCTCATCACTAGGCCTTTTAGAGAAGGGCCTTGGTTTTCCAATTTGTAGAATGTAATTTTTTTCAAGGTAGGGTCTCACGATACCCCAGGCTGACCTGGAATTCACTATGTAGTCTCAGGGTGGCCTCGAACTCACAGTGATCCTCCTACCTCTGCCTCCCGAGTGCTGGGATTAAAGGTGTGCACCACCACATCTGGCTTGTAAATTTTTTTTTTTTTATGAGAGACAAGGAGAGAGAATTAACACACCAGGGCCTCCAGCTACTGCAGTCAAACTCCAGACACATGCATCACCTCATGTGTCTGCCTTAGGTGGGACCTGGAGAGTCAAACATGGGTCCTTAGGCTTCACAGGCAAGCAACTTAACACTAAGCCATCTCTCCAGCCCTAGAATGTAAAGTTTTTTGGGTTTTGAGGTGGGGTCTCACTCAAGCCAGGCTGAGTCTCAGCCTGGCTTCAACTCACGGCAATCCTCCTACCTCTGCCTCCTGAGTGCTAAGATTAAAGGTGTGCGCCACCATGTCTGGCATGTTAACTTTTTTAACTAAAAATTAGAATTTAGGCTGCACATGGTGGCACATGCTTTTAATCCTAGTATATAGGAGGCAGAGGTGGAGGGTTTCTGTGAGTTTGAGACCAGCTGGGATTACAAAATGAGTTCCAGGTCAGCCTGGTCTAGAGCAAAACTGTACCTTGAAAACAACAACAAAAAAGTTTAGTAGAAAAAGAAGTTCAGTAGAATCTATGATAAGTTCCCAGTGGCCTGGCATGGTAGTGCCTACCTTTAATCCCATTACATGGGAAGCAGAGGTAGGAGAATCACCATGAGTTTGAGGCAAGCCTGGAACTACAGAGAGTAACAGGTCAGCCTGAGCTAGAGTGAGACCCTACCTTAGAGGAAAAAAAAAAAGTTCCCAGTGTTGCTAGGTTGATATTAAGAAAATCTGAAAAGGATATAGACTTTGCAAAAGTAATCTTGTAAGCATCTCTCCTGCATTTTGGCCAAAGTACCTTTTTGCTTTCAAGTCATAGATGATGGCAGAACCGAACATGAATGCATGCTTTGTGTTCTTCCATTAGGCATTCCTGCTGAATGAAGATTTAGGTGACTCTTTGGACAGTGTGGAAGCCCTTCTTAAAAAGCACGAGGATTTTGAAAAGTCCCTTAGTGCCCAAGAGGAAAAGATTACAGTAAGATCCTTTTTGTTGCATGATCCACAGCATAAGCACCAGTCCTGTTTTGTCAACAAAGTTTCTGAGCAGACTGTTGAAGGAGCTGTGTGCAAGACACTCCAAGGGGCACTTAAGAACTCACGGTGACAACAACATGCCATTGAGTATGATGCACAGCTTCATAGAGTGAAATGACTTGATGGAAACCTGCCCGTTGAGATGAACCATCCACCAAAACTAGTTCAGAGTTAAAGCAACATGCACTTTTCCCATTGATAACACACCTTTGGGGGCTGGAGTTAAAGGCACTTGGGTGAGAACACACCCTAGAAGGATGATGACTCAGTAGGCTGTCGGCCTATGGCTGGCACTTGTCAGGGGCTCGTGTCTGCAGCTTGAATGGAACAAGCAGTCTTGTTCTACCTAATAACATGAAGCAGAACTGTACACATTACAGGGAAATGCTGTTGTTGTCGACCAGAGTGCAACACTGACTGTTGACTTAGGGTATTTAGTGACCTTGTTCAGCAGTTCCTTTTCCCACCAGCCAGGAGAGTGAACATGCTGACAGTGACAACTCTTGCCTTCCTTCCTAGGCACTGGATGAGTTTGCAACCAAGCTCATTCAGAACAACCATTATGCAATGGAAGATGTGGCCACTCGCCGTGACGCTGTAAGTCCCAGGCTCTTCATGATCCCCACTTGCTATACGCAGATTCCCCGTCCAAGATAGTTGCTAGAGTTCTGTCTTGGGCTGAGCAGCTCTGCGGAAGTATGAACCAGAGATTCACAGGGTTCAATGTCTTCCAGCTGCTGAGCCGCCGCAATGCCCTTCATGAGAGAGCCATGCACCGCAGGGCCCAGCTGGCTGATTCCTTCCACCTGCAGCAGTTTTTCCGTGATTCTGATGAGCTCAAGAGTTGGGTCAATGAGAAGATGAAAACTGCTACTGATGAAGCTTATAAAGTAATATACCAGTAACATTGTCACCCTTTTGTCACAAACCACACTAGTTGACATGAGTTATTTTATGAGTATAAAGGTAATGTGAAGTAACTTTATGTACTTGAGTTCAAGGTAGAATCTTTTTCTCTCTTTGATGGGCAGGACCCATCCAACCTGCAGGGAAAAGTCCAGAAACATCAGGCTTTTGAGGCTGAGCTCTCAGCAAACCAGAGCCGTATCGATGCCCTGGAGAAAGCTGGGCAAAAGTTGATAGATGTCAACCACTACGCCAAGGATGAAGTAGCAGCTCGTATGAATGAGGTCATCAGCTTGTGGAAGAAGCTGCTGGAAGCCACAGAACTGAAAGGTAGGAGGAAATGGTACATTAGAAGGTCATAGGAATGTTTGGCTTCAGTGCTACCTGGGGTGGTTGGTGACAGCTTAGGGGTATGGCTAGGGAGAATAGGGTTATGTGCCATATAGGACTTACTTGGCTTGGGTTCTCAATGCTTTGCTAATTTGGGGAGTGTGGTTGAATATGCCAGTTGGTTGGTTGGTTGGTTGGTTGGTTGGTTGGGTAGCCTGACAGGAATGAATTGGGCCTTTCTTAAACTCATAGTTCAGCTGTGAACAAAGGGTATATAATCATCCCCCAATGCTCTTTCTCGTGGGGCTTAGAATACTTCTCAGACAGCTTCCAGTTTGTCTCTAGATGTAGAATCGTGGTTGCACTTAGGGTTTCCTTTACCTGGGTGGTAAAGGTGATGTGATGACTAAAATTCTGGCCCATAATCCTTCACCTGGATACCATGGTTCACAAACAGCATTAGTAGAAGAATCACATTTGCCAGCAGAAAATTACACCTGCCTCCTTGAACAGGAATAAAGCTTCGTGAAGCGAACCAGCAGCAGCAATTTAATCGCAATGTCGAGGACATTGAATTGTGGCTGTATGAAGTAGAAGGTCACTTGGCTTCAGATGATTATGGCAAAGACCTGACCAATGTCCAGAACCTCCAGAAGAAGCATGCTCTGCTAGAAGCAGACGTAGCTGCTCACCAGGTGGAGTGTGAATTGGGGCCTGTGGTTGGGCAAGTCAGTGCTGAACGGTAGGCAGGAAAAATGGTGAACATTTCAGGATGAGACCAGTGGTGGGAAGAATGGAAATGATGGAAGCTCTCTGTCTTAGAGAACTCTACATGCTTCTGCTCTAGCTGTCCTCTCTTAGTTTTTGGTAGCCCTAAGTTAGGAAAGGACATGGCTGAGTATTTTTACTCTCAAAGTGGGAAAAGCAATATGTTAATTTAAATTTTTCTTCAAGTCTACTGAAACATCATCCTGGAAGTATGTATAGCAGAGCCACTCAGTAGTTTGCAGCTTTCAAACCTGTCTCCCAACTATTCTCAGGATCGAATTGATGGCATCACCATTCAGGCCCGCCAGTTCCAGGATGCTGGCCATTTTGATGCTGAAAACATCAAGAAGAAGCAGGAAGCCCTCGTGGCTCGCTATGAGGCTCTCAAGGAACCCATGGTGGCCCGGAAACAGAAGCTGGCAGATTCTCTGCGTTTGCAACAGCTTTTCCGCGATGTGGAGGATGAGGAAACATGGATTCGAGAGAAGGAGCCCATCGCTGCCTCTACTAACAGAGGTTAGTCTGCTCCTCTCAGGCAGGATCATTTGCTACTGTAACATACTGTGCCATAAAGGGTTACCTGTAAGAATGAGAGAGATCAGGTTTAAGTCACTGAACTGGAACTCTGGTGGGAACTCAGAGTGACAATTTAGTGCTGACTTTTCCCCGTGTTCAGATGACAAGGGAGTGTTTTCTGCTTTCAGGCAAAGATTTGATTGGAGTCCAGAATCTGTTAAAGAAACATCAAGCTTTACAAGCAGAAATTGCTGGACATGAACCCCGCATCAAAGCAGTGACACAGAAAGGAAACTCCATGGTGGAGGAAGGTGAGTGATTTTGGTCAATGCCCAAGACTTAGTTTTGTTTTTTGTTTCTCCCTCTGTTGGCTAAGTGTGTGAACTTTAGCACAGCCAACTAACTTGGGGCTAACTCCTCTCCCCATTCTGTCCTAAGTCCTAACCATGTGACTTTGAGAATGGTTGCCCTTGGAAGCCTTTTTTTTTAATATACTTTTTTAAAAAAATATTTTTATTTATTTATTGGAAAGAGAGAGAATGGGTGCGCCCGGGCATACAGCCACTGCAAACAAACTCCAGATGCAAGCACCACCTTGTGCATCTGGCTTACGTGGGTCCTAGAGAATCAAACCAGGATCCTATGGCTTTGCAGGCAAATGCCTTAACCACTAAGCCATCTCTCCAGCCTGGAAGCCTTTTTCTTTTCTTTTTCTCTTTTTTTTTTTTTTTTTTTTTTTTTTGCATATTGTTTATTTAATTTATTTTTTTGGTTTTTCAAGATAGGGACTCACTGGAATTTACTGTCATCTTGGAACTCAGGGTGATACCTCTGCCTCCCAAGTGTTGGGATTAAAGGCATGCACCACCATGCCCGGCTTGTTTAATGTTTTAAAAAGTTGTTTATTTGGGCTGGAGAAATGGCTTAGCAGTTAAAGTGCCTGCCTGCTAAGCCTAAGAACATTAGTTCCAATCTCCAGGTCCCACCTTTAGCCAAATGCAAAGTGCCACAAGGGCACAATGCCGCACTTGTCCATAAGGGGCACACACATCTGGAGTTTGTTTGCAGTGGTTGAGAGGCTGCTGGCACACCCATTCTCTATCTGTCTTCCTCTCCCTCTCTCTGTGTCTCCCTCCAAAAAAAAAAAAAAGTTGTTTATTTGACAGAGAATGCGTGTGTGCATATGTGTGTGTGTACATACACTTGCCAGTGCCTCCACGACTACAAACACAAACTCCAGATACACACAATACTTTGTGTGTCTGGCTTTATGCAGGTATTGGGGATTTGAACCTCAGCCATCAGACGTTGTAAGCAAGTACCTTTAACCTCTGAGCCATCTCTCTAGCCCATAGGCTTGCCCTTGTGAGGTTTTTTTTTTTTTTTTTTTTTTTGTGTGTGTGTGTGTGTGTGTGTGTGTGTGTGTGGTTTTTCAAGGTAGGTTTTCACTCTAGCCTAGGCTAACCTAGAATTCACTATGTAGTCTCAGGGTGGTCTCAAACTCACAGTGATCCTCCTATCTCTTCTTCCCAAGTGCTGGGATTAAGGGTGTGCACCACCACACCCAGCTCCCTTGTGAGTTTTTTTTTTTTAATATATTTTATTTATTTATTTGAGAGAGAGAAACAGGCAGAGGCAGAGAATGGGCTTGCCAGGGCCTCCAGCCACTGCAAATGAACTCCAGATGCATGCACCCCCTTGTGTATCTGGCTTATGTGGGTCATAGAGAATCGAACCAGGGTCCTTAGGCTTCACAGGCAAATGCCTTAACTGTTAAGCCATTTCTCCAGCCGCCTTTTGAGTTTTATATGTCATGTGAAATGGCAGTGGGAATAACAATGCCCTCTCTTATTGAGGTAAGTATTAAATGGCTCAAGACAGGGTTGGCTAGATGACTCCACAGTTAAAAAGCAGTTTGCAAACCCTACCAGCTCGGGTTCAATTCCTAGCCATCCATGTAAAGCTGAACAGGTATGTGTCTGCAACAGCAAGAGACCTTAGCTCACGTACAAACACACTCACAAATAAATAAATGAAAATTTTTTTAATGGAATTTTAAAAATGGTCCAGGAGAGCACAAGAAAAGCAGGCAGTGTGTTAAAGGTTGGAAATTGGTGCTTGTCACTAGAGATTACAGTTGCCCAAATGTAGTGAAGTGCTGTGAATATAGAACTCTTCCCTGACCTCTGCTGACCCATCAATGTACTACTCTTTGCTGTCCCCACCTTCAGGCCATTTTGCTGCTGAGGATGTGAAGGCCAAGCTGAATGAGCTAAACCAGAAGTGGGAGGCATTGAAAGCCAAGGCCTCCCAGCGGAGGCAGGACCTGGAGGATTCACTGCAGGCCCAGCAGTACTTTGCCGATGCCAACGAGGCTGAGTCCTGGATGCGGGAGAAGGAGCCCATTGTAGGCAGTACTGACTATGGGAAAGATGAGGATTCTGCTGAGGTAACCGGAGCTCTCAGCCTTGAGCCTGCCAGGGAAATGGGCCAGAGCTTGGAATGGGAAGTAGGGTAGGGAAAAGACTGGTATATGACATCATGGTGGCTGAATTTAATTTAAAAATTTTTAAATCTTATTTGTGAGCATACAGAGAGAGTTAAGAGTATGGCTACACCAGGGCCTCTTTCCACTGCAAATAAATTCCAGACACATGTGCCATATTGTATATCTGGCTTTATGTAGGAACTGGGGATAGAACCCTGGGCCTGAAAGCTTTGCAAGCAAGTGCCTTTAACTGCTGAGCCATCTTCCCAGCCCCATCATGGCTGATCTTTTTTAAACTTTTCTTTAGTTTTGCTTTGCTTTGTTTTGTTTTTTGTTTTGTTTTGTTTTGTTTTTTGAGGTAGAGTCTCACTCTAGTCCAGGCTGACCTGGAATTCACTATGTAGTCTCAGGGTGGCCTTGAACTCATGGTGATCCTCCTACCTTTTCCTCCTGAGTGCTGGGATTAAAGGTGTGCACCACCGTGCCTGGCTGTTTTGTTTTTGTATGTTAAGATAGGGTCTCACTTTTAGCCCAGACTGACCTGGAATTCACTATGTAGTCTCAGGGTGGCCTTGAATTCACGGTGATCCTCCTACTTCTGCCTCCTAAGTGCTGGAATTAAAGGCATGCACCACCACAGTCAGCTTAACTTTTTATTACAGAGGTTGGCAACTAAAGAAGATGACTTCCTGAAACTCGCCTTTAGCTATTACATAATCTTTTGCCATTTTTATCTCATTTATTCTCTCTACAATATACACTCAGACATACACATGGTCATACCAGCATACACACAAACATACCAACACACACACACTGAAATATATATTCCTTCTTTTTGCTAGTCATCAATTTTATTTTTTAAACTTTTTTTTTTTTTTTTTTTTTTTTTTTTTTTTTTTTGGTTTTTCAAGGTAGGGTCTTGCTCTAGCCCAGGCTAACCTGGAATTCACTCTGTAGTCTCACGCCCAGCACAGTGAGGCATTTTAAAGAGCAACATGTGTAGCCAGCTTTGACATGTTGCCTTCTGTTTCATAGGATGATGGTGGGTTCACCAGTATGTTGGATATTCTGGGTATGGGAAAGATAAAACTGTATTATGCAGCCGGGTGTGGTGGCACACGCCTTTAATCCTAGCACTTGGGAGGCAGAGGTAGGAGGATTGCCATGAGTTCGAGGCCACCCTGAGACTACATAGCTAATTCCAGGTCAGCCTGGACCACAGTGAGACCCTACCTTGAAAAACAAAAAAAAAAAAAAAAAAAGACTGTATTACACCCTTGACATTAAATGTCTATTTTAAAGAAGGGCGAGAGAGTACAGGGCTGGCAGCAACCCTATTTTCTGTGATTAAAGGGGCCTCCAAGGTATGGTAGTCTTCATGTATGATTGTGGTTTCAGGCTCTGCTCAAGAAACATGAAGCTTTGATGTCAGATCTCAGTGCTTATGGCAGCAGCATACAGGCATTGCGAGAACAGGCTCAGTCATGCCGGGTAAGTTGTGCAGCTGTTCCAGATTTCACAGGGCACAGGGAAGGGCAAAAAAAGTTGAGGGACCATACATTGCCATGTTATTGCTGTGGGAAACAGTGAGACAGTGAGGCACTTGTTTTGGATTTTTTTTGAGAGAGAGAATGTGTGTTTGGGGTGGGGCGGGGGTATGCACTTTTGGAATGTCCCATGCACTTACCTGTGGTGGAGAGGACTTGCTTACCTGTGGTAACCAGAGCCAAAATTTGGGTATCCCACTTCCTTACTCTTCTGTCTGTTCTTATTTGAGCCAGAGTCTCTTCCTGATACTGGAGCTTGCTATTTTTTCATGAGCCTATGTAATTCTCTGCTCTCTGCTACCTTTTGTGGGACTGGGGTTACAGGTGCCTGTGGCCACAGCAGCTGTTATATGTAGGATCTGGAGATTTGAAATCAGGTAGTTTCAGGCCCCATTATACTCCCATGCTTGTGCCAGAAGTACACTTAACTGCCAGGCATGGTGGTGCATGCCTTTACTCCCAGCACTCAGGAGGCAGAAATAGGGAGATTTCCATGAGTTTGAGGCTACCCTGAGACTACATAGTGAATCAGGGCAGCCTGGGCTAGAGCAAGACCATACCTTGGGAAACAAAAAAACAACAAGGGCTAGAGAGATGGCTTAGCAGTTAAGGTGCCTGCCTGCTAAGCCTAAGAACGCTGGTTCCAATCTCCAGGTCCCACGGTTAGCCAGATGCAGTGATGTAAGGGCACAATGCCTCACTTGACCACAAGGGGGAGCACACATCTGGATTTCGTTCACAGCAGCTGAGAGGCTGCTGGTGCACCCATCTCTATGTCACCCCCCCCCCCATCTCCAAAAAAAATATACACTTGGGCCTGGCGAGATGGCTTAGTAGTTAAGGTGCTTGCCTACAAAGCCTAAGGACTCAAATTCAATTCCCCAGGACCCACATAAGCCAGATGCACAAGGTGGCACATGCGTCTGGAGTTTATTTGTAGTGGCTAGAGGCCCTGGAACACTCATTCTCTATATGCCTCTCTCAAATAATTTGTTTTTCGTTTTGTTTTTTGTTTTGTTTTTCAAGGTACAGTTTCACTCTAGTCCAGGCTGACCTGGAATTCACTATGTAGTCGCAGGGTGGCCTCGAACTCACGGTGATTCTCCTACCTCTGCCTCCCAAATGCTGGGATTAAAGGCGTGCACCACCACACCCTGCTAGGACTTTTTTTTTTTTTTTTTTTTTTTGGTTTTTCAAGGTAGGATCTCACTCTAGCCCACACTGATCTGGAATTAACTATGTAGTGTCAGGGTGGCTTTGAACTCATGGCAATCCTCCTACCTCTGCCTCCCAAGTGCTGGGATTAAAGGCACGTGCCACCCCACCCAACTACTTTTTTTTTTTTTTTTTTTTTTAATATTTATTTGAGAGCAAGCAAGAGGAGGAGGCAAGGGGAGGGGAAGAAAGGGGTTGAGAATGGATACATCAGGGCTTATAGCCACTGCAAATGAACTCCACATGCATATGCCACCTTGTACATTTGGCTTACATGGATATTGGGGAATCGAACCTGGGTCCTTAGGCTTCTCAGGCAAGCACTTTAACCGCTAAGCCATCTCTCCAGCACTGTTAGGTATCTTTAAAAGTATCTCTGGGGCTGGAGACGTGGCTTAGCCATTAAGGTGCTTGCCAGCAGAACCAAAGGACTCAGGTTGAATTCCACAGAACCCACGTGTGCCCATTCTCTCTCTCTCTCTCTGCCTCTTCTCTATTGCTCTCTGACATAAATAAATAATAAAAATTTAAAAATAAAAATATATGGCTGGAGAGATGTCTTAGTGATTAAGTGCTTGCCTGTGAAGCCTAAGGACCCCAGTTCAAGGCTCGATTCCCCAGTACCCACGTAAGCCAGATGCACAAGGTGGCTCATGCATCTGGAGTTCATTTGTAATGGCTAGAGGCTCTGGTGTACCCATTCTGTCTCTATCTGCCTCTTTCTCTGTCTCTGTCAAATAAATAAAAATAAAAAAATAAAGATACCAGCTGGGCATGTTGGCATATGCCTTTAATCCCAGCACTCGGGAAGCAGAGGTAGGAGGATCACCATGAGTTCGAGGCCACCCCTGAGAATACAGAATGAATTCCAGGTCAGCTTGGCCTAGAGTGAGACCCTGCCTCAAAAAACCAAAATAAATAAGGAAGGAAGGAAGGAAGGAAGGGAGGGAGGGAGGGAGGGAGGAAGGGAAAGAAAGGAAGGAGGGAAGGAGGGAAGGAAGGAAGGAAGGAAGGAAGGAAGGAAGGAAGGAAGGAAGGAAGGAAGGAAAAGGAAGGAAGGAAGGAAGGAGGGAAGGAAGGAGGGAAGGAAGGAAGATAGATACCTAACAGCTTAAATAAGGTTCCACTGGTAGTTTTAGTGAAGAACTGTTATATATATTTTGTAAATTTGATGCGGCCATTGTTAAAAGTTAGCCCTTTTTGTTTCTTTGTTTTTGTTTTGTTTTATTTTGTTTATTTGACAGAGAGAGAGAGAATGGGCGTGCCAGGGCCTCTAGCCACTGCAAACAAATTCCAGATGCATGCACCACCTTGTGCATCTGGCTAACATGGGTCCTGGGGAATCGAACTGGTGTTCTTTGGCTTTGCAAGCAAACGCTTTAACCACTAAGCAATCCCTACAGTCCTGTTTTTGTTTTCAAGGCAAGGGTCTCACTCTAGCTCAGGTTGACCTAGAACTCATCTTATAGCTCCAGACTGGCCTCAAACTCATGGTGATCCTCCTACCTCTGCCTCCCAAGTGCTGGGAATAAAGGCGTGTGCCACCATGCCTGGCCCTTTTTTAAATGTAATCATTTTGTCTTTTCTTTGGACTTTTAGCAACAAGTGGCCCCCATGGATGATGAGACTGGGAAGGAGCTGGTCTTGGCTCTCTATGACTATCAGGAGAAGAGTCCTCGCGAGGTCACCATGAAGAAAGGAGATATCCTCACCCTACTCAACAGTACCAACAAGGCAAGGCACAGAGTGGCTAGGCTGGCCTGGGCTGGGCACAGCAGTACTGCTCAGTTTCTCTGTTTGGTGTCCTTGGATGGTAGAATGGGAAGAGATAGCAGGGTTTTCTCAATCTCCCACTTAGTCCTTATTACAGTCAGGTTCGCATTGCTGGCAGAAATCACCTGACCAAGATCAGCTTGTGGGAAAAAAACAGTTTATTTTGGCTTACAGGCTTGAGGGGAAGATCCATGATGGCAGGAGAAAACGATGGCATGAGCAGAGGGTGGACATCACCCCTTGGCCAACGTAAGGTGGACAACAGCAAGAGAATATACCAAACACTGGCATGTGGACATTGGCTATAATACCCATAAGCCCGCCCCCAACAATACACTGCCTCCAGAAGGCATTTAATTTCCAGTTGCCATCAGCTGGGAACCTAGCATTCAGGACACCTAAATTTATTCGGGACACCTGAATCAAACCACCACAGTTATTTATCCAGTGCCAAATACGACCAGGGTGCTACTATACTAAATCCATTGCCTTGAATCTGACAAGGGCATGTGGTATAAAGAATTGCACTCTAAGGGATTGCTTTCTTCACAAATGACCATCTGTGGGTGAACTCTTTCCCTTTGTTTAGTTTTTTTAAAATATTTTATTTATTTATTTGAAAGAGAGTCAGATAGGGCCTCTAGCCACTGCAAATGAACTCCACACACATGTATTTGGCTTACATGAGTATTGGGGAGTCAAACCTGAGTCCTTAGGCTTCATATACAAGCACCTTAACTGCAAACCATCTCTCCAGCCCACCTTTGTTTAATTTTTTTGTTTTGGTTTTGGTTTTGGTTTTTCTAGGTAGGGTCTCACTCTCTAGCTCAGGCTGACCTAGAATTCACTATGTAGTCTCAGGGTGGCCCCAAACTCACAGCAATCTTCCTACCTCTGCCTTCACATGCACCACCATGCCCGGCTTTTTAAAAGTTTTTTTGAGGTAGGTTCTCGTTCTGGCTGACCTGGAATTCACTATGTAGTCTAAGGATGGTCTCAAACTCACAGATCCTCCTACCTCTGCCTCCCAAGTGCTGGGAGTAAAGGTGTGCACCACCATGGCCAGCTTGTTTAAATTTAAAAATATATATATTAATTTATTTGAGAGAAAGAATATGGGTGCACCAAGGCCTCTGTCACTGTAAATGAACTCTAGATGAATGTGCCACTGGAGAATCAAACCCTGGCCATCAGACTTGCAAGCAAGCACCTTTAACTACTGGGCCATCTCCTCAGCCCCTCTTTCCCTTTTGAGCCATGATCTGTTGCATCATAACTTGTACCTTTTGCGTGTTTTTGTTATTTGTGGTGCACAGAGCCCAGGATCTCCTGCTGCCAGGAAGGTTGTGCTACTGCTTTTGCTTCTTGATTGTTCATCTAGACTGCATAGCTGTAGTATAAGCCTGAGGACAGCTGTAGCTTCACCCCAGAGGCTTTGTTTTGTCCACGTTTTAAATACTGCCTACCTCATCATCCTTCCTGCCTTTTTTTTTTTTTTAATTTCTTTTTGTTTATTTAAAAAATTTTTTGTTGTTGTTGTTTATTTGAGAGCAACAGACAGACAGAGGCAGATAGAGAAAGAATAGGCATGCCAGGGCCTCCAGCCACTGCAAACGAGCTCCAGATGCATGTGCCACTTTCTGCATCTGGTTTATGTGGGTTCTGGGGAATCGAGCCTTGAACCAGGGTCTTTAGGCTTCACATGCAAGCGCTTAACCACTAAGCCATCTCTCCAGGCCCATCCTTTCTTGTCACGTGCTGAGGTGACACTGTCCTTAAGGATCTTTCCTCCCAGCTTAGTTACAGCAAAAGAACCATTTAGCCATTTATAAGGAGCTCTGTCTTCCCCCATTCATTTACCCTCATCATAGGTGGTTGAGAAAATTGAGGTTCTTACCACTCTCCTGACTGATTGTAAATTGAAATCAGCCCTCTAGAGTACCTTGTTTATTCAAGATCAGTGTCCTGCCCACTTTCTTGTGAGATCAGGAATATTTGTTGTGTGTCTGAGCTGCCCCTATAAGTAACTTAAAGCTATTCATGACAGTACTTGAACTGTACAGTGCAGTTGAGGGAGTTCAGTTCTAATGTAAACCATGTGGCTGGTGGCTACAGTGTGGAGCAGCATAGTTTTTGACTAAGCAAGAAAAGGCTGACCTTCTTGGTTAGTTGGCATTGTGTGGCAGTGCAAAGTGAATGAGTCTATCACAGGCCTCAAAGTGAAAAGAGCTCTGTTGTGTTTGCTACACTTGTGCAGAGAGACCTGTGTAGACTTTTTCCTCTCTCAGAAAAGGAATCCTCTTTCAGTACTCCTCTTTTCTCCCTCAGGACTGGTGGAAGGTGGAAGTGAATGATCGTCAGGGTTTTGTGCCAGCTGCGTATGTGAAGAAGCTAGACCCTGCCCAGTCGGCCTCAAGGGAAAACCTCCTGGAAGAGCAGGGCAGCATCGCACTGCGGCAGGGGCAGATTGACAACCAGTAAGGACACACAAGCAGCTTGGGCCAGGCAGCATTCAGGGCATAGTCCAACCCTCAGGCTTGGTGTAGGCAGTGTCTGAGGCCCATGGAGTCATTCTGCCCTCTTCCTGATTCCTCCAGATCTCAACCCACCAGCCTCCTTATTTGAAGCCACATCCCCAACTGATACCTTAATCTCCCTCATTTTGTTTTTTCCCCATGTTTCTGAATTTCTTTTTCTATGCCACATTTTACTACTCGTTGCTATCTTAGCCTTTGCCTTGTGGTTCAAGATGCTTTTTGAGGTTGGATTTTCAGATAACTCCCTTGGCTGTGTTCCCTCTGAACGGCTTCCTAGAGAGCATCTTTCTCTCTCCCACAGTTTTGTGTTATGAGAATGGAATATTTTTACAGTCTGCTTCTATCCTCACTCCTACTGCCAAGCCCCATACTTCCCTGTGTCCTTTCTTTATTTAGTTCATGCCTTCCTTCACTAATGAAGTCAGCAGCTTTGGAATCTTGGAAAACACCCAGAAAATATATTTCCAAGTCCAGTCGGGCTCAGAATAAGGGAGCTTTTCTGACCTTAGTGACCCTTGAAATATAGACCTTACTGTTGAGATAAGATGGGTTTGTGTTCAAAGAGACACTTGGGTTTATGTTCATATCAGAGTGTGGATCATAAAAAGCTGATAAAATATTTAGTTAAGTTGGCTATTGGCAGTCAGTATAATTTTTCTTCCAAGTTCATTTGTTCTCCTGGCCTTGCTCTGTAAAGTTAACAGTGTTCACAGTACAGGAAAATCTGCCTTGAGTATGGCAGATTTGTTGGGAAAAATGAAGGTAAACTAACCCTCATTTAATTTTCCTGCTGCTTCTTCACTGATTTCATTCATGGCCTGGACTGCTTCTAAGAGCTTTTAATGATTCCTTAATTTTCCCTACTTTAAAGCATCTGCCATCATGGCACCAGTTGGAGCTGCCGCTTTTCATTCCCATGGATTAATCCCACTAATGTGTGCATGCTTTTGCTGTACCCCCTCTGTGCAGGACACGCATAACTAAGGAGGCCGGCAGTGTATCTCTGCGTATGAAACAGGTGGAAGAACTGTGAGTAGGCTGAGAGCCTCGCTGAGCACCCCGTGTCCACTGCTACACCTGTCCATTCCTCCCTCTACTGCTTCTCTCCCAAGGCACTTGTCCATCCAGAAAAAGGAGATGGTGGGAGGGACTGTGCATCTGTGAAACAGCTTTGCTGGTGAGGGGAGTTTTCGGTGGAGCTGCTCTGGGCAGTTGCTTCGTCCGCAGCTTTGTGTTCCAAGTGGTGTTGGTTCACTCTGTTGGTTTTTGTGGTAGACCAGCCTCTATCCACAAACCTGCATTCTGTTGCATTCCTCAGTAGAAGGATATGAATTGCTTCTTAGAGGGTTCTGATTCCTGGAACCTTGTTGCTTGTTTGGAAGCTTAGATTTAGTGGTGACTTTAGATTTTTGTTTAACCTTTCATTTAGATTCTTAATCAAATTTGTTGTCTTCATATTCTCTAAAGATAGTAGGAGTGTAGTTTTCCATATTTTAATACTCATGGGTTAGAATATTCTTTAACTCTTTTAAGTTTTATAGATGATCAAATGGTATAGATAACTACATTCCACCTGATTTTCTTTCTGAAGTTCCATGAATTTTTCAAAATTTATCACTATAGAAATGTCCTACCGAGCCAAAGACGTAGCATCCTATATTGGGCTATTTTAAAGCTGGTGTACCTTCCTCCATCTGAGGAAGAATTAGAAAGACAAGGAAATCCCTTTTTGTACATGATGTAGCTTCATCTCATCTCAGCAGTAGTCACATGAGCCCTATGTTCTATGCTAAGTGCTTGGTTTCAGGTGTCTGTGGTTGTAATAAATGCAAATTTGGCCTGGGGATGAGTGTGCCTGGGCTGTCTTAGCCTCCCAGTTATGAATAATAAAGTGTGTGCTTATTCTGGAGGCTGTGGTTTGGGTATGTAGGGTCTCATCTTCATGTGTCCTGAGCCCGTGTTGTTAGGGCATCACCATTACACACTCATGCCTTGGATCACACCTTGGAAGTGCCTAGTGGTTGCCCTTGTATTAGCATCTGTAAGTAGCTAACTGCCTTTCTTGCTCCTTTGTCTCCCTCTTGACTCACATCAGGTATCATTCTCTGCTGGAACTGGGGGAGAAGCGAAAAGGCATGTTGGAGAAGAGTTGCAAGAAGTTTATGTTGTTCCGTGAGGCGAATGAACTGCAGCAGTGGATCAACGAGAAGGAAGCCGCTCTGACCAATGAAGAGGTTGGCGCAGACTTGGAGCAGGTGGAGGTGCTGCAGAAGAAGTTTGATGACTTCCAGAAGGTATGGGAAGTCTGCATTGTAACTGAAAGTTACTTAAGCACTTCCTTCTGGTTTTTGACCACAGATTAATAAAAAAGATGTATGTGCTGATGTGGCTCCCATGGGCTCGCCTGAGGGGGCCAGAGGAAAATATCAATTTCCCCCCTTCATCACTCACTTGCCTGTTTTTTCTTCTGATGGAGTATCTTACTGATTTCAGAGCTTACCCTAGTCACTTTCTGGTCTCACAGGACAAGGGTCATAGATGGGCATGGCCATAGCCAGCTGTTTACTTGGATTCTGGAAATTTGAACTTGAGTGGTCTCAGAACCTCATGTTTGCACAGGAAGTGCACTTAACCACTGAGCCATCTCTCCAGCCCATTTGTAGCCATTTTTGAATGACTTGAATAGAAATTTCTTGGACCATTTTCAAGGAAAGGCAATGCTCTTCTTTCTGTTTTTGTTTTGTTTGAGGCAGGGTCTTCCTCTAGCCTAGGCTAACCTGGAACTCACTCAATCCTCCTATCTCAACCTCCTAAGGTATGAGATTATAGAAGTGAGCCACTATACCTGGCTATGGCCATGTATTGTTTCTGTTTATTTGTTAGTTTTTGGTAGGTAGGTTGACTTTTTTTTTTTTTTTTTTTTTTTTTTTTTCGAGGTAGGGTCTCACTGTAGCCCAGGCTGACCTGGAATTCACTCTGTATTCTCAGGGTGGCCTCGAACTCATGGTGATCCTCCTACCTCTGCCTCCCGAGTGCTGGGATTAAAGGCGTGCGCCACCACACCCAGCTGACTTTTTTTTTTTTAATTATTTTTATTTATTTATTTATTTGTGAAAGAGGCAAAGAGGTAGATAGAGAATAGGCACACCAGGGCCTCCAGCTGTTGCAAATGAACTCCCAACATATGTGCCATCTTGTGCATCTGGCATATTTGGTTCTTGGGGAATTGAATCTGTGTCCTTTGGCTCTGCAGGCAAGTGTGTTAACCGCTAAGCCATGTCTCCAGCCCTGTTTTTGTTTGGTTGGTTGGTTTTTCAAGGTAGGGTCTCACTCTAGTCCAGGCTGACCTGGGATTCACTCTGTAGTCTCAGGCTGGCCTCAAACTCACGGTGATCCTCATACCTCTGCCTCCCAAGTGCTGGGATTAAAGGCATGTGCCACCATGTCTGGCTAGATTCATTCTCAGGGAGCCCAGGCTAGCCTCAAACTCACAATGTAATCAAGTCTGGAAAACCCATAATCCTCTGGCCTCCAGCTCCTGAGGTTTGAGACAGGCTCATTAGCCCTGGCTGGCCTGGGTCTTAATGAATAGACCAAGCTGGCCTTGAACATAATAATATCCTCTTGCCTCTCTCTCCCAATTGCTTTTAAAAAAAAAAAAAAAAATTTCATTTCTTTACAAGTAGAGAGAGAGAGAAGAAAGACAGAGAGAATGGGCACACCAGGGCCTCCAGTGACTGCAAGCGAACACCAGATGCATGTGCCACTTTGTGCCTTTGGCTTCTCGTGGATTCTACGGAATCAAACCCAGGTCACTAGGCTTTGCAGGCAAACACCTTAACTACTAAGCCGTCTCTCCAGCCCTTGTTTTTGTTTTTGTTTTTGTTTTTGTTTTTGTTTTTGTTTTTTAAAAAAAAAAAAAAAACAACAGGCCCAGCACTCTGTTATTTATTTAGTTTTTTGTTTTGTTTTTCGAGATAGGGTTTCACTGTAGCCTAGGCTGACCTGGAATTCACTATGTCATCTGAGGGTGGCCTTGAACTCATGGTGATCCTCCTACCTCTGCCTCCCGAGTGCTGGGATTAAAGGCCCGGCCCTCACAGACTTGTAACTAAAAAAAAAAAAAAGGCCAGCCACGGTGGAGCAGGCCTTTAATCCCAGCACTCGGGAGGCAGAGGTAGGAGGATCACCATGAGTTCAAGGCCACCCTCAGACTACAGAGTGAATCCCAGGTCAGCCTGGTCTAGAGTAAAACCGTACCTCAAAACAAACAAACAAAAAGTGTCTACAGCAAGACCCTACCTCTGCCTCCTGAATGCTGGGATTAAAGGTGTGTGCCACCATGCCCAGCACCCTGTTTTGTTTTGTTTTGTTTTGTTTTGTTTTGTTTTGTTTTGTTTTGTTTTGTTTTCCTTGATGGCAATGGTTAGGGTTTCTAATCTAGACCTGCTGTGGAGGAGCAATGCCAGCCAAAGGGGATACCTGTTGGAACAGATCTCCATAAGCTCACACCATTGATTCTGAGTGTCTGTGCCTCCCTCTCCCTTAACTTGCTCCTGTGGGTTTAGTTATTGTGGCTTTTGCTTTAAAGGATCTAAAGGCAAATGAGTCCCGGCTGAAGGATATTAACAAAGTGGCTGAAGACCTAGAGTCTGAAGGTCTGATGGCAGAGGAAGTGCAAGCAGTACAGCAGCAGGTGGGTTCTCAATTGTGGGGCAAGGCCTTGTTGCCATTGGTTCCTCACAGGCCACACATTTCATAGCATAGAATTGTGACTTGGATGCAGATCCTGTGTGTCTTAAACCATTTTAACTTCCTGTGGCCAGTATCTCTCAGCTTCATCCGTTGGCGGATCCTGTGCTCACGTAAGCCCATGAAGTGCTATGAATGCTGGTGATTGTTTATATTGTCCTTGGCTGAAAATTTATGAGCTCTTTAGATAAAGAACTGCTTTGCACATTTGGAGTTCTGTTGACCTGTTCGACTAACTCTCCAGTCTCTTCTGTTACTTGTCTCCTGTGGTGTTTTCACTATAGCATGTTCTGGAAAACATGCATTTCCTTTGGTATTAACGCTGCTTTCCCTCTCTCCTTGCAGGAGGTGTATGGCATGATGCCCAAGGTAAGTTACAGGGGCTCCTTGTGGAACTTGACAAGGATTTAGATCTTAGAGAATATAAAGACAAGAGGTACTGAACCTCAGAGGCCTTTTGGTTAAAAAATAATAATAAAAAAATCTTCCTGGGATTACAGGATTACAGGAGTATACAGTGTTTTATAACTTCATTTCTCTAAAATGCTTTCCACAACTATCATTAATATCTAGTACCTCTTTCAAAAAATTCTATGAGTATGACATAGAGACAAAATGGTCATTTTCTTAAATTTCTTCATTTCCCATCTTTTCTGGATTTAAAGAAATGGAATTTTTCTATTTGCTTGCATGATTCCTATTAACTACGCTTGGGTTTATTACTACCTAGAGTTGGCTGTAAGTTGCAGAGGGAGATGTTCTGTTGTTTTATCTGGGATTTCCTCTGGGAACAGTCACTGACTTGTAAGGTCAGGTTCTGGGTATATCTCTACTGTGAGACACATGCCTAAACTCCTCCTTCTCTGAGTAGGATGAAGCAGACTCCAAGACAGCCTCCCCATGGAAGGTAAGGACTCTGCAAGTCACTCTTTCCAAGGGTTTAGTGTGCCTTTCTCTGGGTGTTCAGCTTTTCTTGAACTTGTACTCATTTGATCTGGCCTCCTGCTGACCTTAATGGTACAGAGAAGAAACTTACAATGTGTAATACCCAGAAGCGAGTGCACTCCTTCTGGGGCTCAGTAAGAGTGGATGGTGGTGGTACCACAGTCTGCCTTGAAAGGGCCATTTTGTTAGCAGGCATAATCCCATTGGATGACAGTTCTATGAAATGGGGTAAATGAATGAGGTTGTAAAGAACAGTAAACCCTGTTCTTCCCTACCTGGCCTGATCTCCTGTAGTCTAAAGGCTTTGTAGATGATTCCACATCCAGAGGAAAAAAGGGAGGAACAGATTAAAGCTGCAGTAGGCATCATTCAGGTGGTATGCAGTGCTTCTTTAGGGCTGCCAGGCTCAGACCAGGAGTACTGGAAATGGCCTTTATGTGCTGTGTTTGCAGCTAAGATTATGACACAAGTTACTTGGACCCAGCTGTAAGAATACACTTCTTGAGCTATAGATAAGTTGCATAGTAGATACCTGCAAATTTTTTTTTTTTTTTTTTTTTTTTGAGAGACACAGAGAGAGGGAGAGGAAGACTGAGATGGGCATGCCAGCAGCCTCTCAGCTGCTGCAAACAAACTCCAGATGCGTGTGCCCCCTTGTGGTCAAGTGCGGCATTGCACCCTTGAGTCACTTTGCATCTGGCTAAAGGTGGGACCTGGAGATTGGAACCGGCGTTCTTAGGCTTAGGAGGCAGGCGCCTTAACCCCTAAGCCATCTCTCCAGCCCGATACCTGCATTTTAAAAGTATATCTTGGGGTTGGGGAGATGGCTGAGCAGTTAAAAACACTTACATGCAAAATCTGCTGGACTGGGTTCCTTTCCCTAATACCCACATAAAGCTGAACCCAAAGTGGCACAAAGCTGGGCATGGTGGACCATGCCTTTAATCCCAGTACTCAGAAGGCTGAGGTAGGATAACCATGAATGAGTTCAAGGCCAACCTGGTAGTACAATGTGAGTTCCATGCCAGGTCAGCATGAGCTAAAGTGAGACCCTGCTTCAAAAACAAATAGCCGGGCATGGTGACGCACACCATTAATCCCAGCACTCAGGAGGCCGAGGTAGGAGGATTGTTGTGAGTTCAAGGCCACCCTGAGTCTACATAGTAAATTCTAGGTCAGCCTGGGCTAGAGCAAGACCCTACCTCAAAAAACCAAAATCAAACAAACAGGCTGGGTGTGGTGACACACATCTTTAATCCCAGCACTTGGGAGGCAGAGGTAGGAGTATCACCATGAGTTCAAGGCCAGCCTGAGACTTAGTGCATTCCAGGTCAGTCTGGACAAGTGAAACCTTACCTCCAAAAACAAAACAAAACAAAAACAAACAGGGCTGAAGTGATGGCTTTAGTGTGGTTAAGGCACTTACCTACAGCACCTAACTACCCACATTTGAATCCCCAGTACCCACAAAAGCCAAATACACAAAGCGGCATATGCATTTGGAGTTTGTTTGCAGCACCTGGAGGCATGCTCATTCTCTCTATCTCTCTTCTGTTCCCTTCTACTTGCAAATAAATAAATAAATATTATTGTTTAAAAGTGGCATAAGCAGCTGGCATTCTATTTGCAGTGGCAAGAGGATCTGGTGTGCCCCTCCCCCCATCTACATGCAAATTAAAAAAAATAAAGTATATTGGTGAGATAGAACATGAAAATCCAAACTCAGAAGGTCACTGTCACAGACTGACCTTTCGGCTCACCTTTTTGCCTGCTCTGTCATTTTCTGTGACCTGCTGGTCTGTCTGGTTCCTGGGTCCTCAGTTTCCCTCAAAGATCTGACTAAACAGGTTGGGAAATAGGGTGTTTTTCCTGTGATTCAACTTTCCATTTCTCAGTCTCATTCTTTCTCAACTACCAAAGTGTGATGATTAGTGCTTGTTTAGGTGTAGGTAGCCTTTGAGATGGCTCTTAAATTAGGCACTTTGGGTTTTCTTGTACCTTTGTACGAGTTGACATTTTATTAATGCCTTGATCCAATCATTGCCAGTCTCTCTCTCTTTTTCTTTTTTTTTTGGGGGGGGGTTTGTTTGTTTTTCAAGATAGGGTCTTGCTCTAGCCCAGGCTGACCTGGAATTCACTATGTGGTCTCAGGATGGCCTTGAACTCATGGGAATCCTCCTACCTCTGCCTTCCAAGCGCTGGGATTAAAGGCGTGCACCACCACGCCCAGCCATTGCTAGTCTCTTTAGCATGTTGGTTGACCATTGGTACCTACTCATTAGCACTCACAGCTCAGATCTGTCCCTTAGGTAACAGTTAACAGACACTTGACTGGTTTTTCCTCTGCTCTCCTCTCAGTCTGCTCGTCTGATGGTTCACACTGTGGCCACCTTCAATTCCATCAAGGTAAGAAATGGCAACCAGTTCCCCTGGCTGCCCATGCTTTTCTTCACTGTCTTCCTCCCCTGTCTACAGCGGTTGCTGGGATGAACTGTCTCCTAGAGACTCTCAAGTGTCTCTCAACTGGCAAGGGCTAGCCCTCTCAGGGATGCCTTGCTTGACTTTGCTAGTCTAGACCTCACCTGTCTGAGAGTGTTGTGGGCCTGTCCTGGGGTTTCTAGCAGAGCAGGAGCCATAAAACATCTCTCCTCAAACAAGGATAATGGCCTTTTGTGGCTGTGTATGCCTGCACTCAGCTTCTCCCAGATGTTCTCTGTCCAAAGGATGCAGCTGTTATTAGTGCTGTGAGGAAAATCTTGGCATGTATCCACTCAGCAATCGTTCATAAAGCAGGTGTCACATGCCTGCCACCTGGCTAGTGGAGACTGAGGACAAATTACTCTCTTTACTGCTACTAAGGAAGTTCCTAGGTCAGGCCTTCAGGGGTGTTAAAGAAATTAGATACAGCTGGTTTTGATGTCTGGAATGTTGCTGTTGTTGTATATTGGTTTATTTAAGGAAGGCCAGACACAGGAAGTTATAGCTGTACTAGCACTTTTTCAGTTGAGCCTTTTTTTCCCCCCAGTGTCTGATTGTGGGCATTCCTGAGCAGAGTGATAGAGGTCTGACACTGCCATTCTCCCACAGGAGCTGAATGAGCGCTGGCGGTCCCTGCAGCAGCTGGCCGAGGAACGGAGCCAGCTCTTGGGCAGTGCTCACGAAGTGCAGAGGTTCCACAGGTGAGGGGCCCTGTACTGCCTGAGGCAAAGAGAAGTAGACTGGTCACCCCATACTGATGCCCTGGCTGCTGAGCAGGATCTGGCCTAACAGCTAGCTTCCATGATTTTTTTGGTCTCAACCACCAAGACCATGTCTGACATAGTAGATGCTCATTTAATATTGCTGAGGGTGGCTATGTAGTCATGACAGAAAAATCCTAGCTAAAGGGATTTTCCCTGAGTGTGCCCTGAAGCAAAGGCAGTGGCACTTGGTATTTATTAACCTGCATGTGCTTATTGCAGAGACGCTGATGAAACCAAAGAATGGATTGAAGAGAAGAACCAGGCTCTGAACACAGACAACTATGGCCATGATCTAGCCAGTGTCCAGGCCCTGCAGCGCAAGCATGAAGGCTTTGAGAGGGACCTTGCTGCTCTAGGTGACAAGGTGAGAAATGCCCTGGGTGAAGGCTTAGGCTGTACAGAGCAGCACTCCCTTTCTGGGCTTTCTCACCACTGTCTTCCTGCAGGTGAACTCCCTTGGAGAGACAGCCCAGCGCCTGATCCAGTCTCACCCTGAGTCTGCAGAGGATCTGAAGGAAAAGTGCACTGAGTTAAACCAGGCCTGGTCCAGCCTGGGGAAGCGTGCAGACCAGCGCAAGGCCAAGTTGGGCGACTCCCATGACCTGCAGCGTTTCCTTAGCGACTTCAGGTAAAAACCAGTATCACTTAAAAGCTCTAGTGCATAGGACCCTTTTTGTAATAGTCTTTTTTTTTTTTTTTTTTTTTTTTTTTTTTCTTCGAGGTAGGGTCACACTCTGGCCCAGGCTGACCTGGAATTAACTATGTAGTCTCAGGGTGGCCTCGAACTCTTGGCGATCCTCCTACCTCTGCCTCCCAAGTGCTGGGATCAAAGGCGTGCGCCACCACGCCCAGCTTGTAATAGTCATTTTTTTTTTAATTTATTTTTATTTATTTATTTGAGACAGAGAAAGGGGGAGAGAGGGGGGATGAGCACACCAGGGCCTCTAGCCACTGCAAAAAAACTCTATATGCATGCACCACCATGTGCATCTGGCTAATGTGGGATCTGGAGAATAGAACCGGGGTCCTTAGGCTTCGCAGGCATGTGCCTCAATCACTAAGCCATCTCTCCAGCCCTGTAATAGTCATTTTTATTGTGAAAATAACCTGCACTGTATGAAGTATACATACTACTAAATGCCAAAAATTGCATGTATACCTAATATGCATACACAGTCACCTCCTTATCCCTTCATAGATGTGTTTTCTTTTCTTCTTAGACTTTTATTTTACTTAATATAGATATACTTGGGCTTTTCTACCAACATTTTTGATTTTGAAGATTTTCAAGGCCACATAGAAATAGAAAGGGGTGACACAGGAGCAACTGTGGTGTTGTCAGTCACCAGTTAACTTTGTAACATTCCTGTTATCTCTGGGGTCCTTAGTTTTCAGAGATCCTGCATATAGGTTGTGGCTCCCTGCATTTTCATCCACATAATGAAATCCCCATCATAAGATCATTAATATCTAAATACATATTCAAGTTTTTTTGTAATATGTGTTTTTCTGGGGGGTTTTTTTGGTATGCTTGTGTATGTGTGTGTGTGTGTGTTTTCAAGGTAAGATCTCACTCTAGCTCAGGGTGGCCTTGAACTTATGGCGATCCTCCTACGTCTGCCTCCTGAGTGCTGGGATTAAAGGCGTGCGCCACCACATGGGGTCAATATGTTTTATAACTAGTGAACCAGAGGTTATGTTTGATCCAGGGTTCAATTGGGTGTACCAGTGCATTTGGTAGTCTCATAGTCTCATCTTAGTCTCTTTGAACCTGGAGGTGTGTGCCCACCTATTTGTTGTCTTTCATGCCGCTGACATGCTGTTTTGCTTTATTTTATTTTATTTTGTTTTACTTTATTTTATTTATATATTTATTGGGTTTTCAAGGGAGGGTCTCACTCTAGTCCAGGCTGACCTGGAATTTATTTAGGCTAGCCTTGAACTCACAATGATCCTCCTACTTCTCCCTCCCAAGTGCTGCAATTAAAGGCATATGCCACCATGCCCAGTTCTGTTTTACTTTTTTTATATATATTTAAGAAAGATAGGGGCTGGAAAGGGCTTAGTGGTTAAGGCACATGCCTGAGAAGCTTAAGGACCCCAGTTCGATTCTCCAGGTCCCACGTAAGCCAGATGCACAAGGGGGTGCATGCATCTGGAGTTCATTGGCAGTGGCTAGAGGCCCTGGCATGCCCATTTTCTCTCTCTCTCTGTCTCTAATAAATAAATAAAATAAAAGTAAAATCTTTTAAATTTTTTTATTTTTTATTTTTGGAGAGAGACAGAGAGAGGGAGAGGCAGAGAGAGAATGGGCACACCACCAGCTTCTCAGCCGCTGTGAACAAACTCCAGACGTGTGTGCCCCCTTGTGGGCAAGTGCGGCATTGCACCCTTGCGTCACTTTGCATCTGGCTAAACGTGCGACCTGGAGATTGGAACCACCATTCTTAGGCTTAGCAGTCAGGCACCTTAGCCGCTAAGCCATCTCTCCAGCCCAAAGTAAAATCTTTTTAAAAAAAGAAGCCGGGTGTGGTGGTGCACGCCTTTAATCCCAGCACTTGGGAGAAGAAGTAGAAGGATTGCCATGAATTTGAGGCCACTCTGAGGTTTCATAGTGAATTCCAGATCAGCCTGAGCTTGGAGTGAGACCCTACCTCAAAAGAAAAGAAAGATGGGCTGGATGGATAGCTTAGTGGTTAAGGCACTTGCCTATAAAGCCTAAGGACCCAGGTTTTGTTCTCCAGGCCCCACATAAGCCAGGTGCACAAGGTGGTGCCTGTGTCTAGAGTTCATTTGCAGTGGCTAGAGACTATGGAGTACCCATTTTCTCTCTGTCCTTTTTCTCTCCCTCTCTCTGTTTCTCATAAATAAAATTTTTAAAATCAATTAATTAAATTAAAAAAAGAAAGAAAGCCAGGTGTGGTGGCACACGCCTTTAATCTCAGCACTCAAGAAGCAGAGGTAGGAGGATTGCCGTGAGTTTGAGGCCACCCTGAGACTATATAGTGAGTTCCAGGTTTGCCTGGGCTAGAGCAAGATCCTACCTTGGGGGGAAAAATAAGTGTGTGTATGTGTGCCAGGTCCTCTTGCCCCTGCAAACAAACTCTAGATCCCTTGTGCCACTTTATGCATATGGGTTTACATGTATACTGGGTGATTGGGCCCAGGCAGACAGGGTTTGCAGGCAAGTACCTTTAACTGCTGAGCCATCTCCCTAGCTCAGCATAGGTGTTTTTTAGGAGTACAGACCAGGTGTCTTGCTATTGTCCCATGATCTGGTACCTCAGACTTTTAATGTCTGACTATGTGGAATTCTGAGTGGTGATAAACAACTTACAGTAGACATGAGAACAGAAGTCTCTTGTGTTTTATATTCTTCAATAATCTTACACACTACTGTGCATGATGGTGCATGCCTTTAGTCCCAGTACTCGGGAATCAGAGGTAGGAGGATTGCTGTGAGTTTGAGGCTAGCCTGAGACTACATAGTGAATTCCAGGTCAGCCTGGCCTAGGCTAGAGCGAGACCCTATCTCAAAAAAAAAAACAAAAAAGGGGCACCTGCCTGCTAAGCCTAAGAACACCCGTTCGATTCTTCAGGTCCCACGTTTAGCCAGGCTCAGTGACACAAGGACATAATGCCGCACCAGCCCACAAGGGGGCGCATGCATCTGGAGTTTGTTTACAGTGTGGCTGAGAGGCTGCTGGCATGTCCATTCTCTATCTGTCTCTCTCAAAAACAAACAAAAAAGAATTAATAATAATAATCTTCCACACGCATACACTCATGTGTGCAGTCTCAGGCATTCCTCTGATTGGGAGTAGGCAGTATCCTCCTTTCCAGGTTAAGGATCCCAGTTGTTTTTTTCACATTCTTTCTTCTTCTTTCTTCTTGTTTTTCCCCCCCCCTTTGGTTTTTTGAGGTATGGTCTCACTCTAGCTCAGACTGACCTGGAATTCACTATGTAGTCTCAGGGTGGCCTTGAACTCACAGTGCTCCTCCAACCACTGACTCAAGTGCTGGGATTAAAGGTGTACGCCACCATGCCTGGCTTTTAAAAAAAAAAATTTTTATTATTATTTATTTATTTTTGGAGAGAGACACAGAGAGGGAGAGGGAGACAGATAGAGATGGGCGCGCCAGCAGTCTCTCAGCTGCTGTGAACAAAATCCAGATGTTTGCACCCCCCTTGCGTCACTTTGCATCTGGCTAAACGTGGGACCTGGAGATTGGAACCGCTGGAGATTGGAACCAGCATTCTTAGGCTTAGCAGGCAGGCGCCCTAACCACTAAGCCATCTCTCCAGCCCAGACTGGTTCTTTTTAAAATTTTATTTATTTATTTGAGAGATTGAAAGAAGCATACACAGAAAGAGTGAGTATGAGTATACCAGGGCTTCCTGCCACTGAATATGAATTCCAGATGCATGTGCTACTTAATGCATCTGGCTTTACATGGGTACTAGTGAATCAAATTCCAGTAATTAGGCTTTGCAGGCAAGTACCTTAACTGCTGAGCCATCTCTCCAGCCCTCTCAGATTTCTTTTTAAAGTGAAAGTCACATAGCATAGTTAGCCATTTTAAAACATCCAGTTCAGCTACACTAAAGTTGTTGTTGTTGAAGCAGGGTCTCATTCCAGCCAAGGTTTATCGGAACTCACTAAATAGCCCAGGCTGGCCTCAAACTCATGGTGATTCTCCTAACTAGGCTTTAGAATGCTGGGATTAAAGGTGTGTGCTGGAAGCAGGCATGGTGACACATACTTTTAATCCCAGCACTCGGGAGGCAGAGGTAAGGAGGATCACTGTGAGTTCAAGGCCACCCTGAGACTACATAGTGAATTCCAGGTCAGCCTGGGCTTGAGTGAGACCCTGCCTCAAAAAAAAAAAAAAGAGGTGTGTGCCAGACTGGAGAGATGACTTAGCCATTAAGGCACCCTAAGGACCTAGGTTTGATTTCCCTGGATGCACAGGTGGCATAAGTGTCTGGAGTTTGTTTGCAGCAGCTAGAGACCCTGGCAGACCCATTCTCTCTATATATATGCCTCCCTCTCTCTCTGTCTCTGTCTCTGTCTCTCTCTCTCTCTCTGTGAAAATGTTAAAGCTGGGCATGGTGGTGCACGCCTTTAATCCCAGCACTCGGGAGGCAGAGGTAGGAATATCACCATGAGTTCAAGGCCACCCTGAGACTACATAGTGAATTCCAGGTCAGCCTGAGCTACAGTGAAAACCCTACCTCGAAAAAAAAAAAAAAAAAAAAAAAAAAAAAAAAGAGCCAGGCATGATGGCCTATGCCTTTAATCCCAGCACTTGGGAGGCAGAGGTAGGAGGATCGTCATGAGTTTGAGGCTACCCTGAGAATACAAGTGAATTACAGGTCAATGTGAGCTAGAGTGAAACCCTGCCTCGAAAAAACAAAAAACAAAACAAAAAAAAAGGTTGTGAGGCACTACGCCCATCTCAACAAGCAGTTACACAACCACTATCATTTTGGAGGAGACTTTTGCCTCTCTCTAGCTATCTGTACTTCATCTCTTCTCCCAGCCCTGCTGGCCCCTCTGTCCCTGTGTATTTGCCTGTTCTTGACATTTCCTTTGAAAAGAATTACATAGTGGTTAAGGCATTTGTGAAACCAAATGACCCAGGTTCAGTTCCCCAGGACCCACGTAAGCCAGATGCACAAGGTGGTGTATGATCTGGATTTTGTTTAGTGGCTGAAGGCTGTTTCTCATAAATAAAATTTTTAAAATCAATTAATTAAATTAAAAAGAAAGAAAGCCAGGTGTGGTGGCACACGCCTTTAATCTCAGCACTCAAGAAGCAGAGGTAGGAGGATTGCCGTGAGTTTGAGGCCACCCTGAGACTATATAGTGAGTTCCAGGTTTGCCTGGGCTAGAGCAAGATCCTACCTTGGGGGGAAAAATAAGTGTGTGTATGTGTGCCAGGTCCTCTTGCCCCTGCAAACAAACTCTAGATCCCTTGTGCCACTTTATGCATATGGGTTTACATGTATACTGGGTGATTGGGCCCAGGCAGACAGGGGTTTGCAGGCAAGTACCTTTAACTGCTGAGCCATCTCCCTAGCTCAGCATAGGTGTTTTTAGGAGTACAGACCAGGTGTCTTGCTATTGTCCCATGATCTGGTACCTCAAACTTTTAATGTCTGACTATGTGGAATTCTGAGTGGTGATAAACAACTTACAGTAGACATGAGAACAGAAGTCTCTTGTGTTTTATATTCTTCAATAATCTTACACACTACTGTGCATGATGGTGCATGCCTTTAGTCCCAGTACTGGAATCAGAGGTAGGAGGATTGCTGTGAGTTTGAGGCTAGCCTGAGACTACATAGTGAATTCCAGGTCAGCCTGGCCTAGGCTAGAGCGAGACCCTATCTCAAAAAAAAAAAACAAAAAAGGGGCACCTGCCTGCTAAGCCTAAGAACACCCGTTCGATTCTTCAGGTCCCACGTTTAGCCAGGCTCAGTGACACAAGGACATAATGCGCACCAGCCCACAAGGGGCGCATGCATCTGGAGTTTGTTTACAGTGTGGCTGAGAGGCTGCTGGCATGTCCATTCTCTATCTGTCTCTCTCAAAAACAAACAAACAAAAAAGAATTAATAATAATAATCTTCCACACCCATACACTCATGTGTGCAGTCTCAGGCATTCCTCTGATTGGGAGTAGGCAGTATCCTCCTTTCCAGGTTAAGGATCCCAGTTGTTTTTTTCACATTCTTTCTTCTTCTTTCCTCTTGTTTTTCCCCCCCTTTGGTTTTTTGAGGTATGGTCTCACTCTAGCTCAGACTGACCTGGAATTCACTATGTAGTCTCAGGGTGGCCTTGAACTCACAGTGCTCCTCCAACCACTGACTCAAGTGCTGGGATTAAAGATGTGTACTACCATGCCTGGCTTTTAAAAAAAATTTTTATTATTATTTATTTATTTTTGGAGAGAGACACAGAGAGGGAGAGGGAGACAGATAGAGATGGGCGCGCCAGCAGTCTCTCAGCTGCTGTGAACAAAATCCAGATGTTTGCACCCCCCTTGCGTCACTTTGCATCTGGCTAAACGTGGGACCTGGAGATTGGAACCGCTGGAGATTGGAACCAGCATTCTTAGGCTTAGCAGGCAGGCGCCCTAACCACTAAGCCATCTCTCCAGCCCAGACTGGTTCTTTTTAAAATTTTATTTATTTATTTGAGAGATTGAAAGAAGCATACACACAAAGAGTGAGTATGAGTATACCAGGGCTTCCTGCCACTGAATATGAATTCCAGATGCATGTGCTACTTAATGCATCTGGCTTTACATGGGTACTAGTGAATCAAATTCCAGTAATTGGGCTTTGCAGGCAAGTACCTTAACTGCTGAGCCATCTCTCCAGCCCTCTCAGATTTCTTTTTTAAAGTGAAAGTCACATAGCATAGTTAGCCATTTTAAAACATCCAGTTCAGCTACACTAAAGTTGTTGTTGTTGAAGCAGGGTCTCATTCCAGCCAAGGTTTATCGGAACTCACTAAATAGCCCAGGCTGGCCTCAAACTCATGGTGATTCTCCTAACTAGGCTTTAGAATGCTGGGATTAAAGGTGTGTGCTGGAAGCAGGCATGGTGACACATACTTTTAATCCCAGCACTCGGGAGGCAGAGGTAAGGAGGATCACTGTGAGTTCAAGGCCACCCTGAGACTACATAGTGAATTCCAGGTCAGCCTGGGCTTGAGTGAGACCCTGCCTCGAAAAAAAACAAAAAAAGAGGTGTGTGCCAGACTGGAGAGATGACTTAGCCATTAAGGCACCTAAGGACCTAGGTTTGATTTCCCTGGATGCACAGGTGGCATAAGTGTCTGGAGTTTGTTTGCAGCAGCTAGAGACCCTGGCAGACCCATTCTCTCTATATATATGCCTCCCTCTCTCTCTGTCTCTGTCTCTGTCTCTCTCTCTCTCTGTGAAAATGTTAAAGCTGGGCATGGTGGTGCACGCCTTTAATCCCAGCACTCGGGAGGCAGAGGTAGGAATATCACCATGAGTTCAAGGCCACCCTGAGACTACATAGTGAATTCCAGGTCAGCCTGAGCTACAGTGAAAACCCTACCTCGAAAAACCAAAAAAAAAAAAAAAAAAAAAAAAAGAGCCAGGCATGATGGCCTATGCCTTTAATCCCAGCACTTGGGAGGCAGAGGTAGGAGGATCGTCATGAGTTTGAGGCTACCCTGAGAATACAAGTGAATTACAGGTCAATGTGAGCTAGAGTGAAACCCTGCCTCGAAAAAACAAAAAACAAAACAAAAAAAAAGGTTGTGAGGCACTACGCCCATCTCAACAAGCAGTTACACAACCACTATCATTTTGGAGGAGACTTTTGCCTCTCTCTAGCTATCTGTACTTCATCTCTTCTCCCAGCCCTGCTGGCCCCTCTGTCCCTGTGTATTTGCCTGTTCTTGACATTTCCTTTGAAAAGAATTACATAGTGGTTAAGGCATTTGTGAAACCAAATGACCCAGGTTCAGTTCCCCAGGACCCACGTAAGCCAGATGCACAAGGTGGTGTATGATCTGGATTTTGTTTAGTGGCTGAAGGTCCTGACACGCCCATTCAACACCCCTCCCCACCCCCCTGCCTCTTTCTATCCCTCTCTCACATAAATAAAATTTAAATTAAAAAAAGGAGCTGGGCATGGTGGTGCAAGCCTTTAATCCCAGCACTTGGGAGGCAGAGGTAGGAGGATTACCATGAGTTTGAGGCCACCTGAGACTACATACTGAATTCCAGGTCAACCTGAGCTAGAGTGAGACCCTACCTCAAAAAAGAAAAGGATTTAGGGGGCTGGAGAGATGGCTTAGCAGTTAAGGTCCCAGGTTTGTAAGCCAGGCACAGAAGGTGACACATGTGCACAAGGTGGTGTACATATCTGAAGTTCCTGCAGTGGCTGGAGACCCTAGAATGCCAGTCCCCCCCCCCTCTCTCATAAAAATAAAAGCTGGCATGGTGGTGCAAGCCTTTAATCCCAGCACTTAGGAAGTAGAGGTAGGAGGATCACCGTGAGTTCAAGGCCACCCTGAGAGAATTCCAGGTCAGCCTGGACTAGAGCAAGACCCTACCTTGAATAAAAGGAAGAATTTCATTTGACACTATCAGAAACATAAGCACTAGCTGAACATTGTGGTGCACACCTATGATCCCAGCACTCACACTTAGGAAACTGGGGCAGGAAAAAAACCCTTAAGCACAGCTTTCATTTCTGTTACAACTTGTTACTCTGTAAACTGAAAGATCTTTTCTTTTTGTTGAAGGTTTCATGTAGCTCAGGCTGGCCTCAGCACACTATGTAGCTGAAGATAACCTTAAACTTCAGATCTTCTTACTTCTCCTTTCAGAGTGCTGGATTTATTAGAATGTGCCACCTTGCACAGTTGGGGTGAAAGGTCTTAGTTATATAGATCTTTATTCTTGCCTCCACCTTCAGAGTACTGGGACTATAGGCATGTGCCACCATGCCTGGGTGATGAACTCAAGATTTCACGCATACTAGGCAGGCACTTTACCAACTGATCTACATGCCCAGCCCTTTTTTTAATAATATAAACAAGAGACTGTGAGACCAGACCGTATTCAATACATGACTAGGTTAACCCAAAATAACCTTCTGAGGTAAGAGATGCAGGTATTTCCTAGGCAGAAGGCCTGCTTGCCAGGTAGTGTAATAGATGTTTCTCTGTGGATCTGATTTCTAGGGACCTCATGTCTTGGATCAATGGCATACGGGGGTTGGTATCCTCAGATGAGCTAGCCAAAGATGTGACTGGAGCAGAAGCTTTATTGGAGCGACACCAGGTGGGTCTTGCCTGTTGAGTGGCCTTTCCCCCACCCTCTGTTGGGAGCCAGTGGTTGACACCAGTGTGGTCATCTTCTGCCAGTTACCTAATCCCTTCTCTCCTCTTGGCAGGAACACCGGACAGAAATTGATGCCAGGGCTGGCACTTTCCAGGCATTTGAGCAGTTTGGGCAGCAGCTGTTGGCACATGGACACTATGCCAGCCCAGAGATCAAGGAGAAACTTGATATTCTTGACCAGGAGCGTGCAGACCTGGAGAAGGCCTGGGTTCAGCGCAGGATGATGCTGGACCACTGCCTGGAGTTGCAGGTGCGTGTGCTCTGGGTTTTTGACCAAGGGTTTCTTGCCAACCACCCATCTTTCTTCTCACCTTCCTGTTCCCTCTGCAGCTGTTCCATCGAGACTGCGAGCAAGCCGAGAACTGGATGGCTGCCCGAGAAGCCTTCCTAAACACAGAAGACAAAGGAGACTCGCTGGATAGTGTGGAGGCTCTGATCAAAAAACACGAAGATTTTGACAAAGCTATCAATGTTCAGGTGTGGCCTAGGACCATGGGGTCCTCATCTAGATTTGTCCTGATTCTCATTTGGTGCTTGTTCTCCTTTCTTTTTTTGTTTTTTGTTTTTCAAGGTAGAATCTCATTCTAGCCCAGGCTGACCTGGAATTCACTATGTAGACTCAGGCTGACCTTGAACCCTCAGCAATCTTCCTACCTCTGCCTCCCAGGTGCTGTCCTTTCTTATCTTAATGGTTAAACTAAGAATTATTGGTCCTGGTTATATTAGCTAGAGAGCTAAAGTACTTGCTATTTGGGCTAAGGATTTAACTATATGGTAGAATTGAATATTTTGTCTAGTATGCAGGGAGCCCTGGATTCAATCCCCACTACTACAGAAAATAAGCAGTATAGTCACTGTCACATCTCAAGGGAATACTTCTGTGGTCAGGGAAACTGTTTGTATAAACAATTAAAAACCTTAAGGTGCTGGCTGTGGTGGTGCATACCTTTAATCCTATCACTCAGGAGGCAGAGGTAGGAAAATAGTTGAATTTGAGGCCAGCTTGGGACTATAGACTGAGTTCCAGGTCAACCTGGGCTAGAGCAAGACCCTACCCCACCCCACCCCCCAAAAAAAGAGGAGCCAGGCGTGTTGGTACACGCCTTTAATCCCAGCACTCAGGAGGCAGAGGTAGGAGGATCACCATGCATTCAAGGCCACCCTGAGAATACAGAGTGGATTCCAGGTCAGCCTGGGCTAGAATGAAACCCTACGTCAAAAAAACAAAGAAAAATCCAGGTGTGGTGGTGCATGCCTTTAATCCCAGCACTCAGGAGGCAGAGATAGGAGGATCACTGTGAGTTCGAGGCCATCCTGAGACTACATAGTGAATTCCAAGTCAGCCTGGACTAGAGTGAACACTGTACCTCGAAAAACCAAAAGAAGAAGAAAAGAAAACCTTAGCTGGACATAGTGGCGCATGCCTTCTTTAATCCCAGCACTTGGGAGGCAGAGGTAGGAGGATCACTGTGAGTTCCAGGTCAGCCTGGACTAGAGCGAGACCCTACCTCAAAAAAACCAAAAAAGGGCTGGAGAAATGGCTTAGTGGTTAAGGCGTTTGCCTGCCTAGCCACAGGATCCCGGTTCAATTCTCCAGGACCCACGTAAGCCAGATGCACAAGGGGCACATGCATCTGGAGTTCGTTTGCAGTGGCTAAGGCCCTGGTGTGCCCATTCTCTCTGTGTCTGCCTCTCTTCTCTCTCTCTCTCTCTCTCTCTCTCTCTCCTCCCTCCCTCTCCCCCTCTCCCTCTCCCCCCCTCCCTCTCCCCTCCCCTCCCCCTCTCTCTCTCCCCCTCTCCCTCTCTCTCTCTCTCTCTCTGCTTGCAAATAAATAAGAAAAAATTTTAAAAAAAAGAAAGAAAACCTTTAAAAACTCAAATTGAGTACTAGATAGTTTTGTGTGTATATGCATATGTACATATGTGTGTACATGATCAGGAGTGGGGAGTTTCTGTACATACTTTGGTGTGAAGGTCAGAGGACAGCTGTGGGTGATATCCTCAGCCTCTATCACCTTTTATTTTTGAATTTTTTAATGCAGCTTTTATTTTTTTTAAGATTTTTATTTATTTATTTATTTATTTATTTCAGATGGGGAGGGAGAGGGGGAGAATGGGCATCCCAGGGCCTCTAGCCACTGCAGATGAACTCCAGACACATGTGCTACCATGTGTATCTGGCTTACGTGGGACCTAGAGAATCAAACCTGGGTCCTTAGGCTTCGTATGCATGTGCCTTAACCACTGAGCCATCTCTCAGCCCCCTTTTTTTATTTGAGAGAGAGAATGGGTGCACCAGGGCCTCTAGCCACTGCAAACAAACTCTAGACACATGTTACCATGTGCAACTGGCTTACGTGGGTTTGGTTTGGGGAGGGGGGTCAAACCTAGGTCCTTAGGTTTTGCAAGCAAGGGCCTTAATCATTAAGCCATCTCTTCAGTCCTCCATCACCTTTTTTTTTTTAACTTTTTTTTTTTTTTTTTTGGTTTTTCAAGGTGTGGTCTCACTCTAGCTCAGACTGACCTGGACTTCACTATGTAGTCTCAGGGTGGCCTTGAACACATGGTGATCCTCCTACCTCTGCCTCCCAAGTGCTGGGATTAAAGGCATGTGCCACCATGCTCAGCTAGAAAAATTGTTTTTTGCTTTGATTTTTATTTATTTGTTTTATCGAGGTAGGGTCTCCCTCTAAGCCCACGCTGACCTGGAATTAACTATGTAGTCTCAAGGATGGCCTTGAATTCATGGCAATCCTCCTACCTCTGCCTCCCAAGTGCTGGGATTAAAGGCGTGCGGCACCATGCCCGGCTGAAAATTGTTTTTAAGGGTGGGAATTTGTATGTTGGTAAGGGGATATCATATTTGTTAAAATATTGCAGCCTTATCCAATTATGAAGAATAATTTGTTGTGACATCTTCTGCTGTACCACCACCTGCCCACCTCAGTGTGACCTGGAGTCCTTGAGTTAAAACCTTCTCTAGTAATGATGAAAGTCAAGCTGGCTTCTAGAGTGTCAGTGTGTTCCGATCCTGCCACCAGCTAGTCTGGTCACCCCACGTAACCGTCCTCTTCTGAAGACTAGCAGGATAGGCATGACATGCTCAAGCCACCCTGACCTCTCACTGTTTGCCCTCAGGAGGAAAAGATCGCTGCCCTGCAAGCCTTTGCTGACCAGCTCATCGCTGTGGACCACTATGCCAAGGCAGACATTGCCAATCGGCGCAATGAGGTCCTAGACAGGTAGGTGTCCTTTCGTATTGACAGACACCAGCCCTGACAGGATGAATGCTCCTATGAGAAGCCCCACGCACTCCAGCTTCCTCCTTGCTGGTAGAGCCTCACATTGGGCCTCACTTTCAGGTGGCGCCGCCTGAAAGCCCAGATGATTGAGAAAAGGTCAAAGCTTGGAGAATCTCAGACCCTGCAGCAGTTCAGCCGGGATGTGGATGAAATCGAGGCCTGGATTAGTGAGAAATTACAGACAGCAAGTGATGAGTCATATAAGGATCCCACCAACATCCAGGTGAGTGGGGCTTATTGGATGCTTGTCCTGAAGTAGCCCTGGCTTAGTGGATACTGATAAATAAGGCTCTTTAAAGGGGGTATGCCTGTAAGACAGTCTTCAGCATGGTGAAGCTCATTGAACAGTGGAGCCATTTGAAGCTTCCTTTCTTACTGGTCTCTGTTGAAGCCCTGTCTGTTATATAATGTCTATGGAACATGCTCTTGTAATGTTCCCAAATGTTGAGCTTCCCTGGAGAAGTATTGTGGCAGAATGAGTCTGTTTTAATAGCTGAGTATGTATTCACATCAGTGTACTGAACTGTTGTTCTTTCAATCTGTTTTTGTAGCTTTCCAAGCTGCTGGTAAGTTTTTACATTTTTAAGAGTTCTAGCTACATAAGCTCCGGGATTTGTGTTCTTCTCTGTAGAGTACTGTTATTGTGGTCACACATGGTCTGCTGGTGTCACCTCATCCATCCTCCTCATCTCTCATCCCATCACCCTCCATCAAGTGTCCCTGTGGGGTGTGGCTTTCTCTGTTGTAGTAGCCTGCAGCCCCCATCCCTCCCTCTCCCAGTTCATCATGTAGGCAAGTTCTGTACAGTGTTTGATTTGGGGGCAGTAGTTGACTACTTTCTTTCAAGCAAGGGGGTGCTTCCTTTGAAAATTGAATAAGCTTTTCTGTGTAGACTTAGGCTCAGTCTTGCTGTGGCTTTAAGTGTCAGGTAGCCTGGGCAGAGCAATCTAGTCTGGTGAGAGTCCAGTACACACTTGGGTTGACCTTCAGAGGTGCTAGCCTGGAGAACTAGAATAGGAAGATGTGCTTCCAGATCCAAGAAGATCGGGAGCTAGAGGTTAAGATGTAAAGCAGACATTACTTGGGAGATAACAAAAGGATATGTCTCCGTCATCACATAGCTCAAAAGTTACATAAGTGGGTAAACATTTGAAGCTATAGAAGAGAAAAATGAAATTTGAACCAAAAAGTCATTAGAGCAAGACAAAGCAGAATTGGATTTTTGTCCATGTCAATTGTTGAGCCCTGTTTGGTCCTTACATTTTGGATTGGGGATTGGAGCACAAACACCAGCACCTCACTGGTGTGGACTGAGCCAGCCAGAGGACCCTACCCTGTAACAATTGCTGCCTCTGAAATGAAACATTAGATGCAGAATTCTTAGCAAACTTCGCTGCTTTTTTCCTCTTAGTTTTCTTTCCCCTATACACTCTCTCCTAAGGCTGCATTTCTCCCCCACCCAGTGTTTTTCCCAGAATTGTGCTACAGCCGCCATGTCCACAGTCATGTCTTGTAGTGTTTCAGCTGAAGTCTTTTGTTCCCGAATGATTCCTTACAAACAGTACTAAGCCCCCAGCCTCTCTTCTGACAAAAAGAAATTCCCCTAGGTTAGTTGGCGTGTACCTTTATTTAATCCCAGCACTCAGGAGGCAGAGATAGGAGGATTGCTATGACTTCATGACCAGCCCGGGCTGCAGAGTGAGTTCCAGGTCACTATGAGCTAGAGTAAGACTCTGCCTCAAAAAATACAGAAAAAACAAAAACAGGCGTGGCGTTACATGCCTTTAATCCCAACACTTGGGAGGTAGGAGGATCGCCGTGAGTTCGAGGCCACCCTGAGATTACAGAGTGAATTCCAGGTCAGCTTGGCTAGAGTGAAACCTTACCTCAAAAAACCAAAAAAGAAAGAGAAAGAAAAGAAAAGAAAAGAAAAGAAAAGAAAAGAAAAGAAAAGAAAAGAAAAGAAGAAAGGAAAGTTCCATTGTATTCTTAGTCTGGGTTTTGGCAGCAACCTCACATTTGATGAACCAAGTAAACCAAGTCTTGAACAACAGAAGACCCACAGGAGCCATTAGATGTGTGGCTGGGTGGTGATGGCTGTCTTAGAGATGAGATAGCCCTGTGTGTGTAATCTGTCAGAGCTCCTGACCATAAGGATAAAAGCCGTGCGTGGAAGTTGGCACACAATTAAAATCATGGGTGAAATTGGCACTGCCATCACCTACAAAATGCTTAAAAGTGGATAATTACAAGGCTGTGATCTTGGCCAGCTGGTGCAGTTATTCAGAACTAACTCTCTGCCTCTGCTTCTGAGGCAGAGCCTTCCTTCTGCGGCCCACACCTACCCCTCTGAGCTCCTGCAGACCCTCCTAGCAACTGCATACTCCTGTTGTGGTTACCTTGCATCCACACAACAGTGCTTGCCCTGTCCTTTATGTTTCCCAGTGCTCCTCCCTCCTCCCTTAAGGATGAGCCTGGCAAGACAGGCTCTGAAATATGGTTTGGTATTTTCAGAGCAAACACCAGAAGCACCAAGCCTTCGAGGCAGAGCTGCATGCCAACGCTGACCGCATCCGCGGGGTCATTGACATGGGCAACTCACTCATCGAACGTGGGGCCTGCGCTGGCAGTGAGGATGCTGTCAAGGTATAGTCAAAGGGTTTCTGCTGTCCCCGGGAAGAATGGCAGCATGCTGCCATTCACTGGACAATGCAGCCTGGAGTCTCTGGGCCAAGTCAGATGGACAATGCCAGGACAAATGGTTTCTCTGAATGTTTCCACTTCCTCTTCAGTGGTCTCTGCGTTGGGCTTAGGGTGGGTCCTTCAGAGACTTCCTCATCCCCAGTGGCTCCTGTCTCTTCCCAAGGCCCGCCTGGCTGCCCTTGCTGACCAGTGGCAGTTCCTGGTACAAAAGTCAGCTGAGAAGAGCCAGAAGCTGAAAGAGGCCAACAAGCAGCAGAACTTCAACACTGGAATCAAGGACTTTGATTTCTGGCTCTCTGAGGTAATGGGAAACAGTTCTCACTCACTGCCGGTAGAATGTTCCTAGGCATTTGGCAGATGAAAGGGTCAGTTAGCCACTTCCACACTGTGAGAAACAGAAGTCCTCACTGTCAGGTGGCTCCAAAGCAGAGCTGAGAGCAGGGAGCTAAGAGCCATGGTCAGGCTATTTCCATGTACCTGTAAGAAGTTGAGAAAGACAATAAGGAAAGGTTTTTTTTGTTTGTTTGTTTTTTGTTGTGTTTTTTTTTAAAGAAATCTCAATTATGAACACTTCAGAGTATTTCCAGGCTGTGTAGATGTCCATGAACCTTTGTAGAGGTATATCTTATATAAGTGAGTTCACAATATAATGGGAGTTTTTATTTTTTATTTATTTATTTATTTATTTTGAGAGAGAATGGCCGTGCCAGTGGGCTCTCAGCCACTGTGAATGAACTCCAGACATGTGCGCCTCCTTGTGCACATGTGTGCCATTGCATGCTTGCATCACTTTTGCATCTGGCTAAACGTGGGACCTGGTGATTCAAACAGGCATTCCTAGCCTTCGCAGGAAGGCTCCTTAACCACTAAGCCATCTCTCCAGCCCCTTATATTTTATTTTTATTTATTTATTTGACAGAGAGAAAGAGGGGGAAGGGGAGGGGAGAATGGGCACACCAGGACCTCCAACCACTGCAAACTAACTCCAGACACGCATGCCCCCTTGTGCATCTGGCCTACATGGGTCCTGGGGAATTTAACCTGAGTCCTTTGGCTTTGTAGGCAAATGCCTTAACTACTAAGCCATCCTTCCAGCCTCACAATATGTTTTTTTTATTATTGTATCCTAAGTCACTTAAAAAAAAAAAAACTCCCAATATGTTTGCATTAGAAGAGTTCATAGATTTCTGACATTCCTGTTTTCCGTGATTGGGAGCATCTGAGTTTTTGCCCAAGTGAATGTCTTTGATATTAACATCTACTCACACTGTTGGGCCTCTTTGCCCTTGTATCTCCAGGGAGGCTTGGGGCCTGTGCTTTCTCCTTACTCTAAACAGGCTCTCAGCCAGGTGGGATCAGCAGAGACAGTGCATGTCTATCGGGCTGAGCAGATGGACTCAGCTCAGGGGGCATAACAATGACTCGTGATTCAAAAAGTCCTGGCACAGCAGATGGGCATTCTGGATCTTCCAGAATACCATGTGTGCATCCACCATACAATAACCATTCCCTTTGGTGTGGCCAATGGCAGGTGGAGGCTCTTCTGGCATCTGAAGATTATGGAAAAGACCTGGCTTCTGTGAACAACCTGCTGAAAAAGCATCAGCTGCTGGAGGCAGACATATCAGCCCATGAGGTAAGCAGGGCCAGCTGGGTATGTGAGGTGAGCAGAGGAAGTCCCAGGAGTGTCCAGCAAGGCTTCCCAGGACTCAGGAGAGCTAGGCTTTTGCAAGAAAGAGAGCATTGTCTGGCACTTAGGACAATGGCTTGCAGACATGTTGGTCTTAGAGAACATGATATTCTTAGTGATTATCCAGAGCCCAAGTGTGTGCAGGTTTTGTGAACATCATGAAAAATTAAAGTGACTTTTTGGCCGGAGATGTAGCTCAGTGGTAGAGCACTTGTCAAGCATGCACAGTGGTCTGAGTACATTACCTTGCAACTACAAAAAAAAAAAAAAAAAAAAAAAAAGCCGGGCGTGGTGGTTCTCATGCCTTTAATCCCAGCACTCGGGAGGCAGAGGTAGGAGGATCACCATGAGTTCAAGGCTACCCTGAGACTACATAGTGAATTCCAGGTCAGCCTGGACTAGAGTGAGACCCTACCTCGAGAAACCAAAAAAAAAAAAAAAAGTATTTGTCAAGTGTGGTGGTAAAACCTTAGCTACAGAGTGTGTTCCAGGTCAGCCTGGGCTAGAGTAAGACCCTGCCTCATTAAAAAATTAAAAAAAAAAAATCTTTATTTTGAGGCAGGGTCTCATTTTTATAGCACTGACTCAAACTTGTAACAGATTTTCTGCCTTCCAAGTGCTGGGTTTACTGGTATGTGCCACCATACCGCAACTTTAAATATTAACTTAGGTAGTAATAAACTCAACACATTATATAATATGAATACTATCTGTAGGAAATGAATGAGAAAATTGACATTAAATTTTTTGCAAATTTCTTTAACGTTCAGTATGCTAGGAATATCTGGATATTAGCACTGTTTTTTTGTTTTTGGGGGTTTTTTGTTTGTTTGTTTGTTTTTGGTTTTTTCGAGGTAGGGTCTCACTCTGGCCCAGGCTGGGGTTTTTTGTTTGTTTGTTTTTGTAGTGTTTCGAGGTAGGATCTCACTTTAGCTCAGGCTGACCTGGAATTCACTATGTAGTCTCAGAGTGGCCTCGAACTCACACCAATCCTTCCTCTACCTCCCGAGTGCTAGGATTAAAGGTGTACACCACCATGCCCGGCTTGTTTTTTGTTTTTATTCTTGGGGGTGAGGTTTCTGAGGTAGGGTCTCACTCTAGTTCAGGCTGACCTAGAATTCACTGTGTAGTCTCAGAGTGGCCTCCGAACTCACAGCAATCCTCCTACATTAATACTGTTTTTTGTTTTTTGGTTTGTTTTTGGATTTTCTTTCTTGTTTGATTGATTTTTTTGGGGTTTTTTTTGTTTTGTTTTGTGCACCCCCCTTGTGCATCTGGCTAACGTGGGTCCTGGGGAATTGAACCTAGGTCCTTTGGCTTTGCAGGCAAGCGCTTTAATCGCTAGGCCATCCCTCCAGCCCCTTGTGTTTTTGTTTTTCAAGGTAGAGTCTCACGGTAGCTCAGGCTAACCTGGAACTCACTGTGTAGTCTCAGGGTAGCCTTGAACTCATGGTAATCCTTCTACCTCTGCTAGGGTTAAAGGCGTGTGCCACCATACCCAGCCCTTTTTTTTTTTTTTTTTTTTTTTTTTTTTTTTTGAAAAAGAATATGGGTACACCAGGTCTTCTAACTGCTGCAAATGAACTCCAGACACTATCGCTGTAGCCCCTACTTTTTGGGGGGGCGGGGAGACATAGTGAGAGGAAGACAGAGATGGGCGTGCCAGCAGCCTCTCAGCTGCTGCAAATGAAATCCAGATGCATGCGCCCCCCTTGTGGTCAAGTGCGGCATTGCACCCTTGCGTCACTTTGCATCTGGCTAAATGTAGGACCAGGAGATTGGAACATGCGTTCTTAGGCTTAGCAGTCAGGCACCTTAGCCGCTAAGCCATCTCTCTAGCCCAATTTTTGGTTTTTTGAGATAGGATCTCAACTCTTTAATGTCATGTCTGGCTCACCTGGGAAATAACTGGTCCACTGAGTTATGTGTGTTCTAAATGTGTTTCACATCTTTCTTTCTTTTGTTTTGTTTTGTTTTGTTTTGTTTTGTTTTGTTTTGTTTTTTTTTCGAGATAGGGTCTCCAGGCTGACCTGGAATTCACTCAGTAGTCTCAGGGTGACCTCGAACTCACAGCAATCCTACCTCTGCCTCCCGAGTGCTGGGATTAAAGGCGTGCGCCACCACGCCCACCGTTTTTTTTTTTAATTATTATTTTATTTTTATTTATTTATTTATTTATTTATTTATTTATTTATTTATGGTTTTCTGAGGTAGGATCTCACTGTAGCTCAGGCTGACCTGTAATTCACTATGTAGTCTCAGGGTGGCCTCAAACTCATAGTGATCCTCCTACCTCTGCCTCCTGAGTGCTGGGATTAAAGGCATGCGCCACCACGCCCGGCATTTTTTTAAATTTTTTATTTCATTGAGAGAGCAAGCAAGGGGAAGAGGCAGATAGAGAGACAGAAAGAATGGGCATGCCAGTGTCTCTAGCCACTGCAGATGAAGCCCAGATGTGTGCACCCCCTTGTACATCTGGCTTACGTGGGTCCTGGGGAATTGAACCAGAGTCCTTAGGCTTCACGGGCAAATGCCTTAACCACTAAGCCATTTCCCCAGCCTTCACATATCCCCAAACATAACACTTGTTAATGGCACACCTAGTTTCATCAGAAAAGTCTTTGTTTGGAAAATTATCAGACTCAAGGTAGCAATAAGAATTTTCAAAAAATTCTTATTTCAGACTGGATGGCTGAGTGATTAAAATGCTTGCCTACAAAGCCTAACAACCCAAGTTCAGTTCCCTAGTACCCACGTAAAGCCAGATGGACAAAGTGGCTCATGTGCCTGGAGTTCATTTGAAGTGGCTTAAGGCCCTGATGCACCCATTCTCTCACTCTCTTCTCTCTACTTACAAATAAATAATTTTTTTTTTTTGAGGTAGGGTCTCACTCTGGTCCAGGCTGACCTGGAATTCACTATGTAGTCTCAGGGTGGCCTCGAACTCTCGGTGATCCTCCTACCTCTGCCTCCTGAGTGCTGGGATTAAAGGCATGCAACACCACACCTGGCACACAAATAAATAATTTTTTGATATTTATTTTCAAGGAGAGAAAGTTTGAATTTTATCACTATAAATCATTAGTTTCCTTTGAAATATAGGTTCAATTTAGACCCTTTATTGAGGTTGCTGAGCCAGGTCTCATTCTGAAGCCCAGCCTGGCTTGGAATTCACTATGTAGCATAGGCTAACCTCAATTTCATGGCAATCAATCCTGACTCAGCCTCTCAAGTGCTGAGATGACAGGTGTGAGTCACCACTCTGGCTCATTTTATCCTTTTGGACAAAGTATCAGTTGAAAACCCAGGGCTAAATGTCCTTGCTTGTGAGGTCTTTGAAGTACAAAAGCTTGGATGTTTAATGAAACTAACATTTTCAGCTTTTTCAAGAATACTGTTGGGCTGGAGAGATGGCTTAGTGGTTAAGGTGCTTGCCTGCAAAGCCTAAGGACCCATGTTTGACTCTTCAGATCCCACATAAATAAGACATACAAGGTGATGCAAGTGTGTTAGGTTGCACATGCACACAAGATGGCTCATGTGTCTGGAGTTTGTTTGCACTGGCTGTAGGCCCTGGCACACAAATTCTCTCTCTCTCTCTCTCTCTTATTTTAAAAAAAAAAAAAAAAAAAAAAAAGCCAGGCATGGTGGCAAACACCCATAATCCCAGCATTTGGGAGGCAGAGGTAGGAGGATCACTGTAAGTTCAAGGCCACCCTGAGTATACATAGTGAATTCCAGGTCAGCCTGGGCTAGAGTGAGACCTGCCTTGAGGAAAAAAAAAAAAAAAAAAAAAGGAGTACTGTGAAGCCATGTGTGGTGGCACACACCTTTAATCCTAGTACTCAGGAGGCAGTAAGAGGATTACTGTGAGGTCGAGGCTACCCTGAAACTACATAGTAAATTCCAGGTCAGCCTGAGCTAGAGAGAGACACTACCTCAACCTCCCCACCCCTGCTGCCAAAAACAAAAAAATACTAAATGAGCCAGGCATAGTGGCACACACCTCTAATCTCAGCACTCGGGAGGCAGAGGTAGGAGAATCACTGTGAGTTCAAGGCCACCCTGAGAATGCATTGTGAATTACAGGTCAGCCTTTGCTAGGAGACCCTACTACCTTGAAAAACCATATAAAGGGTTGGAGAGGTGGCTTAGCAGTTAAGGTGCTTGTCTGCTAAGCTTGGGGACCCAGGTTTGACTCCCCAGAACCCATGCAAGCCAAATGCACAAGGTCACACATGCACACAAGGTGCCGCATGCATCTGGAGTTCGATTGCAGTGTCTAGAGGCCCTGGTGCACCTTTTCTCTTTCTCTCATACTCTCTCACACACAAAATAAATAAGTAAAAATATTATTGAGACTGTAGGGTATAGCTTAGTGGCAGAGCATGTGCTTATTATATATACGCAAGGCTCTGGATTCAATCACTCGCACCAAAAAATGAAACAGAGGGCTGGAGAGATGGCTTAGCTGTTAAGGCGCTTGCTGGCAAAGCTAAAGGACCCAGGTTCATTTCCCCAGTACCCACATAAAGCCAGACACACAAGGTGGCACATGTGTCTGGAGTTCATTTGCAGTGACTAGAGGCTCTGGCAAGTCCATTCTCTCCCTCTCTCTAATAAAATATTTTTTAAAAAATGAAAAAGGTAAGCCGGGCGTGGTGGCGCATGCCTTTAATCCCAGCACTTGGGAGGCAGAGGTAGGAGGATCGCCGAGAGTTCGAGGCCACCCTGAGACTACATAGTTAATTCCAGGTCAGCCTGGACCAGAGTGAGACCCTACCTCGCAAAACCAAAAAAAAAAAAAAAAAAAAAAAAAAAGGTGCCAGGCGTGGTGGCACACGCCTTTAATCCCAGCACTTGGGAGGCAGAGGTAGGAGGATCGCCGTGAGTTCGAGGCCACCCTGAGACTACATAGTTAATTCCAGGTCAGCCTGGACCAGAGTGAAACCCTTTAAGTTCTGGTTTTTTTTGTTGTTGTTTTTAAGGAAGAAACTGAATGTTTATAAGAAATAAACTAATAAAGTTAGGTTTGGCCATGAAAAAAAAAAAAAAAAAAAGACCCAGCACTCCAGGAGGAAGAGGTAGGAGGATTGCTGTGAGTTCAGGGCCAGCCTGATAGTACATAGTGAATGGCAGGTCAGCCTGGGCTAGAGTGAGACCAAACCCTACCTCAAAAAACCAGAAAGAGGGCTGGAGACATGGCTTAGCAGTTAAGGCGCCTGCCTACAAAGCCTAAGAATGCCCGTTCAATTCTCCAGGTCCCACATTTAGTCAGACACAAAAGTGACACAAGCACGCAATGTCACACATGCACACAAGGGGCATCTGGAGTTTCATTCACAGTGGCTGCAAAGCCTAAGGACCCAGGTTTGATTCTTCAGTACCCATGCCAGATGCACATGGTAGCACATGCATCTAAAGTTTGTTTGCAATGGCTGAAGGCCCTGGAAGACCCATTCTCTCTCTCTCTCTCTCTCTCTCTCTCTCTCCCCTTGCAAACAAATAAATATTTTTTAAAACGGGGGTGGCTGAAGGCCAGGCTTGGTGGCACACGCCTTTAATCCCAGCACTCGGGATGCAGAGGCAGGAGGATTGCTGTGAGTTCGAGGCCACCCTGAGACTATATAGTGAATTCCAGGTCAGCATGAACTAACGTGAAACCCTACCTCGAAAAAACAAAGGGGAAGGGGTGGCTGGAGAGATGGCTTAGTAGTTAAGGGACTTGCCTGCAAAGCCAAAGGACCGAGGTTCAATTCCCCAGGACCCACATGAAGCAGATGTACAAGGTGGTGCATGTGTCTGGAATTCATGTGCAGCTGAAGGCAGGCCCTGGCGTGCCCATTCTGTGTGTGTACTCTCTCAGATAAAAATAAATAAATAGCTGGGTGTGGTGGTGCATGCCTTTAATCCCAGCCCTTGGGAGGCAGGGGTAGGAGGATCACCAGGAGTTCAAGGCCACCCTGAGACTACATAGCCTGGACTAGAGTGAGACCCTACCTTGAAAAAAACAAAATAAATAATAAGTAAATAAAAATCAAGACAGGCCTGGAGAGATGGCTTAGCAGTTAAGGTGTTTTCCTGCAAAGCCAAAAGATCTGGTTCAATTCTCCAGGACCCACGTAAGCACAAGGGGGCACACGCGTCTGGAGTTTGATTGCAGTGGATGGAGGACCTGGCATGCCCATATTCTCCCTCCCTCCCTCTCTCTCTCTCTCTCTCAAATAAATACATAAAAATATATTTAATTAAAAAATCAAGGCTATTTCCTTGCTGCAAGTATATAGAAGTGAAGAATGGATTTTTGAGTCTAGTCTATGGCTGCTTGGCTGTGAGGCAAGGTTCTGGTACTCTCTACCCCTGCCTTTGCCCCATCAGTGCAGATGTCTACACAACAGAACAGGCAAGTCAAGTCCTAGTGTCTTTATGAGGATGTTCTGACCTCCAGGATCCACATAACACACTCTTACTCTGTGAGGCTGCACTCTTCAGTAAGGAATGCCTGAGCTCTACCAGGTTTCTGACCCTTCTCTTTTGTCTCTTCCCAGGATCGTCTGAAGGACCTGAATAGTCAGGCAGACAGCCTGATGACCAGCAGTGCCTTTGACACCTCCCAAGTGAAGGAGAAGCGGGATGCCATCAATGGGCGCTTCCAGAAGATCAAGAGCATGGCAGCCTCAAGGCGAGCCAAGCTCAGCGAGTCCCACCGCCTGCACCAGTTCTTCCGTGACATGGATGATGAGGAGTCCTGGATTAAGTATGTGTCCCTGAACCTGTGTGCACAGGCCCTGGGCTGTGGAGGTAACAGAGGTGTGGCTGAAGGGCACAATTAAGAGACCTGCCAGCCAGGATCCCACCTCAGTTCTTCCACTGCCCACATGTACAGTGACTAACCATGACCCCTGATGGTGCTGACTGTGGTGTCACACTAGACCCTTCCTTTTGGGTCCCTGGGAAAGTGGGTGAGTTTCCAAAAGCATGTTTAGCCGTTACATTCTCATTGCTGGGCCAAAACACTCAACCAGCTTTTGGAAGGAAAGGGTTTATTTTGACTTATAGTTTCAAGGTCATATTTTATCATTGCAGGGAAGGGGGCTGGGGTGGGAACATGCATGGCGAGAACAGAAATAGGGCATTACATCTTGTCACACCAGCTGAGAAGAAGCAGCAAGAGTGAGCTAAGCATGCCTTTAATCCTAGCACTCAAAAGGCTGAGGTAGGAGGATCACTGAGAGTTCAAGGCCAGCCTGGGGCTACAGAGTGAGTTCCAGGTCAACCTGTGTTAGAGTAAGACCCTACCTCAAAAACAAACAGGGCTGGAGAGATTGCTCAGTGGTTAAGGTGCTTGCCTGCAAAGCCTAACTACCTGGGTTTGATTTCCCAGTACCCACATAAAGCCAGATGCACAAAGTGGCACATACATCTAGTTTGTTTGCAATGGTTAGAGTCCTTGACACACCCCTTCTCTTTCTTTCTCTCCCCCTCTGAGATAAATACTAAAAAAAAAAAAATGGAGCCAGGCATGGTGGCACACGCCTTTAATCCCAGCACTCGGGAGGCAGAGGTAGGAGAATTTTCATGAGTTCGAGGCCACACTGAGAAAACATAGTGATGAACTCCAGATCAGCCTGAGTTAGAATGAGACCCTGCCTGGAAGAAAAAAAAAAAAGGCTGGAGTGATGGTTTAGCAATTAAGTCTTTTGACTGCAAAACCAAAGGACCCAGGCTCAATTTCCAAGGACCCACATAAGCCAAATGCACAAGGTGGTGCATCTGGACTTGGTTTACAGCAGCTGGAGGCCCTGGTGTATCCATTCTCTCTATCTACCTCTTTCTCTTTCTCTCTCTCTCTCTCTCTTTTTCTCAAATAAAAATTTTAAGAATTAGCCGGGTGTGGTGGCGCACGCCTTTAATCCCAACACTCGGGAGGCAGAGGTAGGAGGATCGCCATGAGTTCGAGGCCACCCTGAGACTACATAGTTAATTCCAGGTCAGCCTGGACCAGAGTGAGACCCTACCTCGCAAAACCAAAAAAAAAAATTTTTTTTAAGAATTAGCCGGGCATGGTGGCGCACGCCTTTAATCCCAGCACTCAGGAGGCAGAGGTAAGAGGATCACTGTGAGTTTGAGGCTGCCCTGAGACTACAGAGTGAATTCTAGGTCAGCCTGAGCTAGAGTGAGACCCTGCCTCGAAAAATAAAACTAAAATTTAAAATGAGAAAAAAAACAAGCTAGCTAGCAAAACTCCACTTTCCAAAGTTCCACCAGCTGGGGATTAAGTATGGCAGTCACAAACATGAGACTATGGGGGACAGATACTTCACACCCACACAGCATGAAAAGAGAGTCTTCCTCCTTCCACCAGATTTTTATTCCATTTCAATATATATATATTTGGCATGTAAACAAATCACTTTTGAATTTTTAAGATGATCTTATATGGCCCAGGATGTCCTGGAACTTCTTATGTTCCTGAGGCTAACCTTGATCTCCTGATTTTCTGGCCACTGTGTCTGCTTTTAAAAAGCCACTTTGGGCTGGAGAGATTGCTCAGTGATTTAAGGCACTTGTTTGTAAGGCCTGATGGCTTGGATTTGATTCTCTAGTACCCATGAAGACCCAGATGGACAAAGTGACTCATCCATTTGGAGTTTGCAATGATAGGAAGCTCTGGTGTCCATATGTGCATATGCACACACACTTTCTCACTCTCTCTGCAAGTGAGTAATAAAAATTTTTTAAAGGGGGGGGCTGAAGAAATGGCTTGGCGGTTAAGGCATTTTCCTGCAAAGCCTAAGGACCCCAATTCGATTCTGCAGGACCCACGTAAGCCAGAGGCACAAGGGGGTGCATGTATCTGGAGTTCGTTTGCAGTGGCTGGAGGCCCTGGCGCGTCCATTCTCTCTCTCTCTCTTTTTTTTTCTCTCAAATAAATAAAATTTTTTTGAAAAAAATTTATAAAACACTTTTAAGGACAAACTCCTCTGTTCATTCTTCACTTCTTTGAGACCTTTAAAATATTATACATCTATCTAGAGAATGGAGTCTTTCAAAACCAAGAAAATAAAAAACATTTCTAGGGTTAAAGAGATGGCTTAGCAGTTAAGGAGCTTGCCTACAAAGCGTAAAGACCCAGGTTCAAATCCCCATTACCCACGTAAGCCAGATGCAACAAGGTAGCTCATGTGTTCTGGCCACCCTGAGACTACATTTAATTCCAGGTCAGCCTGGGCCAGGCCCCTACCTTGCAAAAACCAAAAAAAAAAAAAATGCCCATTACCCACGTGCACTGCACAAGGTCTCTCTCTGAATAAATACATAAATAAAATTTTTTCTTTTTTTTTAATTTATTTTATTTTAGGAGAGAGACAGAGAGGGAGAGGGAGACAGATAAAGATGGGCACTCCAGCAGTCTCTCGGCTGCTGTGAAAGAAATCCAAATGAGTGCGCCCCCTTGTGGGCAAGTGCAGCGTTGCGCCCTTGCGTCACTTTGCATCTGGCTAAACGTGGGGCCTGGAGATTGGAACCGCTGGAGATTGGAACCGGCGTTCTTAGGCTTAGGAGGCAGGCGCCTTAACCGCTAAGCGATCTCTCCAGCACATAAATAAAATTTTAAAATTGATTTTTTTAAAAAATCTAAATGCCTTTATGTTTATCTATATGTGATGGGCACATGATTTTATAGGATTGACAAGGGCAGTGCTAAGGGCACCCCTGTACCCAGGGCAGTACTATTTTTCTGCATTATGCCCTGACCATATTCTTGGCCAGAGGCACTCATTTGTTAAATAGGCTTTGTTCCTAGCAAAGTGGGAAGGGATCTTTCTGGAGAGAGTGGTAGATCGTGGAAAAGGGCATTGTGGGTCAGTGGCTGACCTAACGCTCTAGAAAGTGATGAGGAGGTGCGGGCTGACCAGGCTGCCTCTGTCCTGCAGAGAGAAGAAGCTGCTAGTGAGTTCTGAGGACTATGGCCGGGACCTTACAGGCGTCCAGAACCTGAGGAAGAAGCACAAGCGGCTGGAAGCAGAGCTGGCTGCACACGAGCCAGCCATCCAGGTGAGTGGTGCTGAGGAAATGGTGCCAGGAGTCCCCTGCTCTTAGTGCACTGAGATCCTCTGTCATGACATTTCATCACAAACTATGAGAAAGTTCAGAATGCCAAGTTGCGGCCTTTCTGGCGCTGCTGGCTGGTGACTCACTGTTATTGTTGGTCAGGGCGTCCTAGACACTGGGAAGAAGCTGTCCGATGACAACACCATCGGGCAGGAGGAGATCCAGCAGCGCCTGGCACAGTTTGTGGAGCACTGGAAGGAGCTGAAGCAGCTGGCTGCTGCACGGTGAGCACTACAACAAGGCAGAGGCCAGGTTGCTCCAGCGCCACCTCCAACAGGATAACACTGCCCCAGCATGTGATTCCAGAGCCTTCTCTCTGAAGAATACCCTGTGTGTGTTGTATCCTGGAGAAGGCTGGATTAAACCATTTCACACACATCCCTTCATGAGTATAATAAGCACATGTTGTGACCTGTCAGAATTTAAGTCAGATAAGAGAGGATGTCTTTTTTTTTTTTTTTTTTTTTTTTTTTTTTTGGAGAGGGAAAGACAGATAGAGATGGGTGCACCAGCAGCCTCTCAGCCGCTGTGAACAAACTCCAGGTGCGTGCGCCCCTTGGTGAGCAAGTACAGCATTGCACCCTTGTGTCACTTTGCATCTGGACCTGGAGATTGGAACCGGCATTCTTAGGCTTAGCAGGCAGGTGCCTTAACCCCTAAGCCATCTCTACAGCCCTTTTAAGTTTTTCAGTGTAGGGTCTTGTTCTAGCCCAGGCTGACCTGGAATTCACTATGTAGTCTCAGGGTGGCCTTGAACACATGGTGATCCTCCTTCCTCTGCCTCCCAATTGCTGGGATTAAAGGTGTTCACTACCACACCCGGCTGATGTCTGTTTTTCTTTTTTCTTGTTTTTCTGGTTCTATAATTAGCGGGCAGCGGCTAGAAGAGTCCTTGGAATATCAGCAATTCGTAGCAAATGTAGAAGAAGAAGAAGCCTGGATCAATGAGAAAATGACCCTGGTGGCCAGTGAAGATTATGGAGACACTCTTGCTGCTATCCAGGTCAGGAGAGCTCAGTGTAGTGTCATGGGGGCACACAACCACAGTGTGAAGAAGTCTCACAGATCTGGAGCCTGGGAGTGTGAGGTTGTGGTGCAGGAGGCCAAGCTCCCTCTATGTCCTATAGAAGTAGAATCCTTACCACTTCCAGCTTGGTGGCCTTGGGTGTGCTTGGCTTGTGGCACCCTCCTATCTGCTTGAACATAGTGATATCTTTCTCTGTGTCTGCTCTTCTTGGCATTCTCTGCTCTGTGTCTTTCTGTCCACATTAATTGCTCCCTTTTGGTGAAGACACTCTTCTTATTGATAGGAGGGGCTGCACAATGCCATGGTTACATATTTCACCATAATGACCTTATGGTCTCTTGGCACATTTTATTTGCAAGAGCTTGTTTCCACATTCATAAGTCCCAGAAGTTAAGAGCACATCTCAGTCCCTAGCAACTCCCTAAATTAGCCAATTACTGCATCATATCTAGCTACCTAGATAAAATTCAGTGTTTGAAAGCACCAGCCATTTCCTCTTGCCCTTGAGTCTGAATTGGCGGGCATGTGTTCTCAATGCGGTTTCCTAGGCGGAGGTAGATGGGCCAGAATATCTCAGATGGCCATAATCATACCTCTGGCAGCTTGGTTTGTCTTAGCCCAGGAGATTCTTTGCTCCCCTCCATGTGGCCGTCATCCTCCTTTAGGCTACACCAGCTTCCTTCCGAGAGGCAAAAGTAGTAATCTCAAGGCCATCACACACTGTCCTTCCCGCACATTGGTTAGAGCTGTTCCCAAGGCAGCCCAGTTACCAGCTAAGTGAGGAGGTGCTAGGCATATGCTGCTGTGTCCCAGCCAGCACATGGAGAGCCACCCTCCTCACAGCAAGCAGCCTGTTTAGTGTGTCAGGATGATGTCAGGGGAGTATGAAAAAAGTTAGTGACCTCCCATAGGGCATGGTTGATGTCCCTAGAGGCAGCAAAAATGGTGTGTTGTCTCCAACATTTAGTGAGCTAAGCAGAAGAAAGACTTTGGAAGATCCCTGGTGAGGTGTGTTTAGTAAATGTCATTGCTTTGTTCCAAGTTAACCTCCAGCTTTGTGTGTCCTTTCTCATGCCCTTATAAAGGGTCACTCAGCCAGCTTTTAACTTCTGTAGGAAGGCCTTCTGGGCCTGTTTCCCCACCCCCATATAGTACTGACTCAACTATTGTCCATGTGCCATGTTAGTGGTGCTCCTACCTAGACTAGAGGGCAGGGGCTCGCCCATTGTGTCACCCTCTATCCCAGGACCTAGCACACCACAGGTCTGACTGGCCTGACTACTTCCTTCCTAGGGCTTACTGAAGAAACATGAGGCTTTCGAGACAGACTTCACTGTCCACAAGGATCGCGTGAATGATGTCTGTACTAATGGCCAAGACCTCATTAAAAAGGTGAGCCTAAAGCAGGGTGTGGTGGTGCATGCCTTTAATCTCAGCACTCAGGAGCCAGAGGTAGGAGGATCTCCGAGAGTTCAAGGTCAGCCTGGGCTAGAGTGAGACCCTACCTCGAAAAACCAAAAAGAAAAAGAAAAAAAGTGAGCCTGGCCAGGTTTGGTGGTGCACACCTTTAATCCCAGCGCTTAGGAGGCAGAGGTAGGAGGATTGCTGTGAGTTTGAGGCTACCCTGAGATACATATTGAATTCCAGGTCACCCTGGGGTGGAGTGAGACCCTATCTCAAAAAACCAAAAACAAGCCGGGCGTGGTGGCGCATGCCTTTAATCCCAGCACTCGGGAGGCAGAGGTAGGAGGATCACCGAGAGTTCGAGGCCACCCTGAGACTACATAGTTAATTCCAGGTCAGCCTGGACCAGAGTGAGACCCTACCTCACAAAACCAAAAAAAAAAAAAAAACTGTTAACTATTCATTGTGTTTATCATGAAAGGATAGTAGATCCCACTGCTGGAAATAAAACTAGTGAATACATTATTGTAATTTAAAACCCCAGCCCCTTTCTCATGCTCCTATAGTATTAATACCCAGATGTGACACTGTCAGCCCCACATCTTTGCTCAGTAGCAGTGGCCAGGGAAAAGAAGCCCCCTGACACAGACTGGACACCTTTTGGGAGCCAGAGGCTTGCCTCAGGTAGACAGATGCAGGGTGCGATGGGGCTGATGGTTTGCTCCTCTTCCTGGCCTAGAACAACCACCATGAGGAGAACATCTCCTCCAAGATGAAGGGCCTGAACGGGAAGGTGTCTGACCTGGAGAAAGCTGCAGCTCAGAGGAAGGCGAAGCTGGATGAGAACTCCGCCTTCCTTCAGTTCAACTGGAAAGCCGACGTGGTGGAGTCCTGGATTGGTGAGCATTCTCAGCAAAGGCTAAAGCTTCTCACTCTCTGAGCCCAGAGCCACAGTGTGTGTGTTTTCACACAGGTGGTTTTCTGCTGCAGAGAAGAAACTGATGGAACACTGATTAGAGCCTGCTACAGGACAGGCCTGGCTGCCAGTTAGGCGAGATGTCCAGAGGTTACAGCCACTATAGTAGTGCCAACACTGAACTAACACTAGGGTTCACCAAATAAGGGCCTATAAACTTTGACACAAAGAGTAGAGGGAAGCCGGGCGTGGTGGCGCACGCCTTTAATCCCAGCACTTGGGAGGCAGAGGTAGGAGGATCGCCATGAGTTCAAGGCCACCCTGAGACTACATAGTTAATATTCCAGGTCAGCCTGGGCCAGAGTGAAACCCTACCTCGAAAAACCAAAAAAAAAAAAAAAAAAAAAAAAAAAAAAGAGGGACCAAGCAACAGGCTAACCACTTCAGAATCTCCTCCTAGATGCCTTGTCCAAGGTACCATCCAGCCCCTTCATGAGGGATACTGGTTTCTGAAAGTAGAGCCTGTGTGACCTGGGAGGGCCTCTCCTGGCTCAAAGGAGGCCACAGAGTGGGTGTGTGGTGGAGCTGCTGCTGTGGGGGTCAGAGGCATTGGTAACTTTGGGGTTTAAATGTAAGCCAAATGGTGTTTGCTTCAATTCTATAGCTCTTTTGTAATTGGTCTGCTGCTCTGTGAAGGGATGGTACAGTTTTCACACTTGCTTCCTAGGGGAAAAGGAGAACAGCTTGAAGACAGATGACTATGGCCGAGATCTCTCTTCAGTTCAGACTCTGCTCACCAAGCAGGTCAGTATGGCCACCTTAGTGACAGGTTAGGTTTATTCAAATAGTACTTCCTAGGAGGTGGCATGGAGGGGTCCTTCCTTCAGATACTCATTGGCTCCTGTGTAGCCATGGCATTCAGCAGTGAGCACACATCCTCTAGTCCTAGGACTTGAACTTCCAGACTTAACTGCAGGATCAAACACAGAACCAAGCATCTATCTATGTAGCAGCCTGATGAGACTGACAAGGGTAAGGACCAGTGAGAGCTTAGACACAGGGATGCCTCACAGTCTTCAGCAGGCAAGGGTCTATGGGACAAGCCTTTTTGGATTCAGTCACAAAGTGTAAACTGAAAGTGGTCATATAGGGACAGGACAGTCTGGCATGTCTGAGGCCATGCCCAGATCCTCAGTGCTGGAATGGAAGGAAGGGCTCATGGCCAGAGGCCAGAAGGCAGCCACTGCCATAATCTGTGGTGTGAAGCAAGCAGGCAGATGTGAGTGATGCCAGAAGAAGGTGGAGCAACCAGGCCACCTAATGAGCTGCCTGGTGGAGAGCTGCTCATGCCAGTCTAAGCTGAGACTCTCCAGGCATCTGCAGTCCCTGTGTGAACCAGCCTATGGCTCCTCCCCCCAGGAAACCTTTGATGCTGGCCTGCAGGCCTTCCAGCAGGAGGGCATTGCCAACATCACTGCCCTCAAAGATCAGCTGCTGGCAGCCAAGCACATACAGTCTAAGGCCATTGAGGTCCGTCATGCCTCCCTGATGAAGAGATGGGGCCAGCTGCTGGCCAACTCAGCCACCCGGAAGAAGAAGCTTCTGGAGGCCCAGAGTCATTTCCGAAAGGTGAGTGTATGACCAGATAAGGTTCTGCAGACCCACCTTACCTTTGCCATGCTGTGCCATCATCCCGTAAGGAAGCTGTGACCTTCAGCCAAAGAGGAGCTGAGGGTGGGTCTGGAGTCAGTGGAACCTTGGGCACATGGGACCCTTGCCTTAGTGAAGTTGGCCTTTGAGACACAAGACAGGCCAAGGGGAAATGGGCGAGAGGAAAGAACAAGTTGGAAAGACTTTAAGGCTGAGATGTAGAGATGAGCCCAAGAGGGGAGCCTGCTCCCAGCAGATGGTGCTTCCCTCTGATTGCCAGGAGCTGCCTGCCTTTCCTGCCCACACACCTGGTACCCACCGTCTTGCTTTGGTGTCCCTGACTCTGCCCCTCTGTTTCTAGGTGGAGGACCTCTTCCTGACCTTTGCCAAAAAAGCATCTGCTTTCAATAGTTGGTTTGAGAATGCCGAAGAGGACTTGACAGACCCTGTGCGCTGCAACTCCCTGGAGGAGATCAAAGCCTTGCGTGAGGCCCATGATGCCTTCCGCTCCTCCCTCAGCTCCGCACAGGCTGATTTCAACCAGCTTGCTGAGCTCGACCGCCAGATCAAGAGCTTCCGTGTGGCCTCCAACCCCTATACCTGGTTCACCATGGAGGCCCTGGAGGAGACCTGGAGGAACTTGCAGAAGATCATAAAGGTATTCCTGGCCCAGGGTGTGTCTTGTTGGGTCAGCTTCCTCCCTTGAGGTAGATCTGTGTTTACAACCCTGTCCAAGGGCAAACATCAAGGTCTCCCTTTGGTCTCAGGAGCGAGAACTGGAGCTGCAGAAGGAGCAGCGGCGGCAGGAGGAGAATGACAAGCTGCGCCAGGAGTTTGCCCAGCATGCCAATGCCTTCCACCAGTGGATCCAGGAGACCAGGTGCCTGTACCTCCAGGGCATGGGGAGCCTTATTGGAAACTTGAGGTCTACACCAAGCATGCTGGTACCCATTTATAATCCCAGCACTCAGAAGGTAGTGACAGGAAGGTATCCACAAATTTGAGGCTCACCTGGTTTACATAATGGCTTTCAGGCTGGCTTGAGCAAGACCTTGTCTGAAAAAAAAGATGGGGGGGGGCACTGGGGAGATGGCTCAGCAGTTAAGGCACTTGCGATTAAGCCTAACAACCTGGTTTTGATTCCCCAGTGCCCACATAAAGCCAGATGCACAAGGTAGCACATGCATCTGGAGTTCATTTACAGTGGCTGGAGGCCCTGGTGCACCCATTCTCTTTCTCTGTCCATGTAAATAAATAAATAATACTGGCACATACTGATCAGGCTCTGGAGCACAAGAGTAGGCAGCTAAGGGAACTCCATGGTAAAAGATTGTTGCCAGCTGTGTGTGCATGGACCCACAGGCAGACTTGGCACTAATGCAGCCACAGCTGGCACAGGGCCCATGGCAGAAGGGTACTGATGTTCTGTTGTGTTTGTCTTTTCTTCTCTGCCCCCTCCTCCGGTTTGCTGCTGCTGCTGGGTCCGGAAACCATCTTGTCTCGGGTCCACGTGAACTTCCACAGAACATATCTCCTTGATGGGTTAATATTGTGTTCTTTCTCCGGGCTCATGGTGGTCGTGGCGTGGTGGTGTCTTGTGTGCTTGTCCCTGTGCCCTTTATCCCTTGATGGCCTGGCTTGCAGAGGATCCCAGGATGGGCCTTCCTGCCCACCTTGCTCCCTCACAAGGAGTGTGTGCCTTGTCCCACACCCAGTGTTCTAGAGCCCATGGTCTTTGGGGAGTCACTCTCCTTTCTGCCCAGATCAGCTAGGGAATGTGACCCACAAAGAGGGCAGAGCCAAAGTCCAAACCCTGGACTTCTGTCCGTGCTGTCCAGGCACCAGGATTGTATTGGACTTCCTTTTGCCTGTTTCTCTGCTCTCATCAAAAATACCACACTTAGTCCCCAGTGGTCTGGGCATGAAGTTGGATGGCAGTACTGGGGGCTCAGGCTGGGTGCAATATCAAGCTGATGGGGAGTTGTGCAGCCCCCAGGGCTGAGGTGGCCCCTAGATTTCCCCTAGGGAGGGTAATCAGAACTGTTCACCATCGCAGAAGGCAGAAACGCCCAGTGTTCCAGTGTGGTATGGAGATAGGACTTGGAGGAGCCCCAGGGAGGAGCAAGGCTTCCCCAGTTGCAGCAGAGGCCTGCAGCTAGGCCATTCCCCTGTGCCGTCTCGGGAGACCACCCAGACTAAGGTTCTCCAGATGGGACAATCAGGCATTTGAAGGTGGTGATGGGAAAAATCTGCCCAAAGCAGTCAGGCTGCAAAAGGTGGGAGGGATGGCTGTGTCTGGCCTGAGCCCCATACCAAGCAAGGATCCCCAGGCTTGCCCCACCCCCCGCTGTCTGCTGCTCTTGGTCTTGTCTCTGTGCAATGCCATGCTCCCTCACCTGTGGCTCCTTCCAAGCCCTGTCCCGCCTGGCCCAGTGCCCCGTGAGCTGCCCCTGGATCCCACCCAATGCCAGGCTGCCCTTGCCTGTGCACTTGCTGCCAGCTTGGGCTTTGTGGCGCGTGTCTGTCTCGATATGCTCTTGCCTCGCCTCCCTTTGGTGTATTCATTTGGTTTCTTTTCTTTGAATAGCATAGCATATCGTCGGGTCATTCGTGTCTATCAGTATGAAGTTGGGGATGATCTGTCTGGAAGGTTCTTCTCCTCTTATTTCTCTTCTTCCCTCACTGTGGTTTTTACCAATGCACTCTGGATTTCCCAGGCGGCTCTGCTTTCTAACCCACGCCCTGGCCGCTTAGGAGGAGGGTCCATCCCCCTCCGCTGCACTGGCCCTACTGCCTGCCCTAGACCCTGGGGCTCCCTTTTCCCGGGGAACGGAGCGTGCCTGTGAGTCTCGCCTGCTGGGGTAGGAGGAAGCCTGGTGCTTTGCCTTGCTAGAGCACGGGAGATTTTAGAGATCACCCTGGCTCTCTGGAGTCACAAGGGTAGGTTGGGGCAGGTGTGGGTACAGAGAAGATGGGGCTGAAATCACCAAGGCCATGCGCACTGTGTGAACTTGTCCCTGCACGTGTCCCTGCTCGCTTGATGTCTTTGTTCACTGGGAACCTTCTGTGACCTTGCACTGTTAAGTCTTGGAGAGAAGCAGGCTCCCCCAACCTCACCTGCTCTTAAAACATGGTCCTCGAAAGGTAGCCTGGCCTAGCTGTGTCTAGATGCTCAAATCAAGTCCAGGTCTCAATCATCTCTGTGTCCCTTTTCAGCTAGTTGAGAACCACTTACCCAACACATCCTACTTGTCTGCTAGGCAAGGAGCCATGCTGTCACCCTAGAATATAGCCGCTTCCCCTTGAGGGTCTAGAGGGGAATCAGGGTACTGTCAGTGCTCCCACATGTCAGTTTCTGAGCCTCCCTGGCTGCAGAGAAGGGGCTGTCAGGCCTGTGGCCACTCTGTTCCCATAAGAAACAAGTTCAGTTCTGAGTGACCCTTGAGAGCTGAGTAGCTTCATGAGAAGCAAGGGCCCTGGCTTGGGCCCAGACCCGTGTGTATCTAAAACAGAAATGGGACCTGCTCTGGGCTCCCAGGTCCATTAGGAGAGATGGTATAGTACCATATAGGTTGTTTGCTCAGTGAAAGCAGTTTGTAGGTTGCCAGGCATTGTTGACCAAGAGGACAGTTAATGTTGGGCACTGTCCCACCAAGATCAGACTCCCTCACTGTGCTTCTGTGTTTAGGTCCTGCATGGTAGAAGAATCAGGAACTCTCGAATCTCAGCTTGAAGCTACCAAAGTGAGTGGCCGCCCAAGAGCTTTAACCCACATTAGGCCCTTCCCCCAACAAAGCAGGCCATTCCTCTCCTCAGTCTTCAGGACCCAGACTGGCTGGCTTCTTGACTTAAACAGTCTAGGAATTGGTATTTTACAGAAAGTTATTTCTCTAGCACATACGCCAGCTGGTTTGGGAAGATATTTCCCTCTACAGAATTTCTGAGTTTCTGTAGATTCACCCCATCCCGCTTTTCCCTTCCTTGACCAGAACCCGCACAGCGCTCCTGAGCTGGCTAAGGGTCGCTGTCTCACACTGCTTTGCCCCACCTTGCAGCGCAAGCACCAGGAGATTCGAGCCATGAGAAGTCAACTGAAGAAGATTGAGGACCTGGGGGCCGCCATGGAGGAAGCCCTCATCCTGGACAACAAGTACACGGAGCATAGCACCGTGGGCCTGGCCCAGCAGTGGGATCAGCTGGACCAGCTGGGCATGCGTATGCAGCACAACCTGGAGCAGCAGATCCAGGCCAGGTACCATGCCTGATCCAGAGCAGGGCAAGAGGTTCAGGGCCTGACCAGGGGTTAGCCCAGAGTGCAACTATCAGCAAAGGGTTGGCACTGGAGGAAATGTGCCACCTGCTGTGTGGAGGGCCCAAAACCTATTTGTGCTTTTCTTGCAGAAACACAACAGGAGTGACTGAGGAGGCCCTCAAGGAGTTCAGCATGATGTTCAAGTGAGTATGGCTCTAGCTCCCTGGCCACGGGTAGCCAGGCACCAGGGCCATGCACTGAGTAGCCCTGGTTTCTGTGCTGTAGACACTTTGACAAGGACAAATCTGGCCGGTTGAACCACCAGGAGTTCAAGTCCTGCCTTCGTTCCCTTGGCTACGACCTCCCCATGGTGGAGGAAGGAGAACCCGACCCAGAGTTTGAGGCAATCCTGGACACTGTGGATCCCAACAGGTAAGCTACAGGGCAGTGGTGCGCATAATCTTGTCCTCCTGAGGCCCTCACTTCTCACTGAACCCACCTCTGCCCTCCCCCAGGGATGGCCATGTCTCCCTTCAAGAATACATGGCTTTCATGATCAGCCGAGAAACTGAGAATGTCAAGTCCAGCGAGGAGATTGAGAGCGCCTTCCGGGCCCTCAGCTCTGAGGGGAAGCCTTATGTGACCAAGGAGGAGCTCTACCAGGTACGACTTGGGCAGGGCAAGATTTCCTGGGGACAACTGAAGTCAGAGGGTGTGTGAGACAAAGCAGTCTAGGGTAACAGCCCTCCATTTTGAATCTGACCTGTGAATGCAAGAGTCTCAACCCATTCATACTGCCAGGGTCCTGTGCGTGCTGGCAGAGCTGGCCCCACCCAGCTCCTTCTGGCTGAGAACATTTGAGGCCAGAGCTAACCAAGCTAACTAGTGCCTTTCCCTCCAGAACCTGACTCGGGAACAAGCCGACTACTGTGTCTCCCACATGAAGCCCTATGTGGATGGCAAGGGCCGCGAGCTGCCTACTGCTTTTGACTATGTTGAGTTCACCCGCTCACTCTTTGTGAATTGATCCGTGGCTCCTAGGCTAGTCAGACCCATGCCAATTGCCCTGCTGTTGCCTTGCTGCATGTCAACTCCTCTGTGCTTTCAAGGAGAATATTCCAGACAGTGTTACTTTACAATGTAACCGTAAGCCCGCTTAGCTTGGGGTAAGATGTAGAAAAATGGTGCTTCAATAAACTGCTTCTGGTCCAGTCACAATCACCATGTTGCTGTGGGGACCCAGGTCCATGTCTTGAGCCAGCTGCCCTCATTCCGACTAGAAAAAAAAATCAAAGCAGCTGGCTCACCCCTTGTTCTCTGCCCCCTCCAGATTTCCTGTTTTCATGTAAAAGACAAATAAAGGACTCAACTTCCCCTAAAAGCTTTGTTCCTCTTTATTTGTCACAGCCTTCCCCTGAAGAGTCACTCCAGCCCTGCTGCCCTCAAGTGGCTACCTGCGCCTCCAACTGGTCCAGGTCCTCTGTTTCTCGGGGCCCTTGTTCTGTGAAGGCTGTGCTCAGCTGCCACACCTTCACCATGCCCTTGGCATCACCAGCAGCCAAGAGTTGGGTCTGCTGGCTATTAAATTCAAGACAGTAGACAGGGCTTCCATCCTGGGTTTGTGTAATAGATACTGTGGGCTTCTGTGAGCTTTTCTGGAGATCAAACAGCTGCACATCACCTAGTGGGAGGAAGGTTCAGAAAGCAGACACTACAGTAGAAAAACAGGCTACTGCCAGCATGCAGTCTCTCCCCAAACCCAGAGTCCCACACTTAGATTCAGTACAGGTCCTACCTCCCCCAGAAGCAGCAGCAAAAACCAGGGGGCGCACAGGGGACCAGCGCACAGCAAACAGGTACTTATGGGAGAGCTGCAGCGAGGTCAGGGGCTGGGCCTGCAGCATGGAGTACAGGTGGATGTGGCCATCTGTCCCCGCACTCAAGAAGAGATTCCTATACATAAGAGGTGCAGAGAGGCAAGGTCTGTGGGGCTGACCACACTCCTCCTGGGCTATCAGCTCTAAAAGCTCCCTTGGATCCCAAACTTGTTGATCCTGGGACCAACCACCAAGAGCTCAGATGCTTTGAAAGCCTGATCAGGAATAGCCCTGTGCCTGAGTTGGGAGCTCCAGGCCATTGCCCCTACCTGTGGAAGGGGGAACAGCTCACAGAGTACACAGGGCCACCATGGGGAGAGAAGGTGAACTGCACAGGGGCCCTGAGGGGCACAGAGCTGGGCATCCGTGTCATGGCTACTGCTTCTGCTGCCAGGGAACACTTGAGTGGGAATCCACCTTCTGTACCCAGAACGAAGAGGCTAGGGTCGAAGCTGGAGAAAGCCACTGCTGTCACGCCCACCTCTGTCTCCCCCCGGGGTGGCTGTGGAGAAGTCAGCAGTAGGGTCAGAGCCAAGGGCCTCCTGCCAGCCACTGCCAACCAGTGAACAGGAGGGAAGGGTACAGGTAGGGAAGTCCCACAGCCCTGGCTGCCTTGAGGCTGTGTCCTTGGCCTTCTTGTACCTTCTTTAGCCTGGTGCTCCGTGGCAGCTGTTGCATGAGCAGGGCAAAGCCCTTGGTGAGCTGTAGCTGGCTAGCCCCAACCCCCTGCCACAGCAGCACCTTCCCATCAGTGGACACACTCAGCACCTGGAAGCGGTGGCTGTGCCGGGGCTCAGGCAGCCACAATACCTGAAATGACAGAGTGTTAGGCACGATGGTGAGGAGAGTAGCCCGAGCGTTGACCTTGCTCCCACCTCCCTTTGCAGGAAAAAGAATTTTGGGGATGTCCTAGTACCTACCTCACCCACAAAGGGCAGCCACAGAAAGTTCCAATGTTCCTACCCCAGCTTGCAAATCTACCACCCAGAAAGAGGCCAGCTGGGCACCTACCGCTCAGGCCACCTATGTAGGAGGCTGGGAAGGGCCACGGGCCCTGAAGGGCAAGCTCCAGGGCAGCTGGGAATGCCCAGGCAGCCATCCAACCGCCAGCTCCCTGGTGACGAAGCTGCAGCCTTCCCCTGTTAACAGGTCCCCCTCCCTCCCAGGGAAACTGCCCCCTGCCCCACCCAGCAGCTTTGGTCTCCTGACCTGGTACACTGGGTCTGTGTGGGTGTCCTCAGTCAGACCTGTGCGCCAGAGCAGTGGGTCCTCTGATCGGCTCATGTCCCACACCAGCACTTCACCACTGTATAGACCCCCTATGGGGACCAGGATCTAGGTATCAGCTCAAGTCACTCCCAGGAGCCATGAAGGCAGGACGTAGGGCCTCAGAAGTTTTTTCCCTAGAGGGAAAGTCCTGGTTTCTGAGCCTCAAACTCAGTCCCTCCTTGCTGTGCCCCCAATGCCTATGCCCAGAAACCTAATCCTCCCAGCATGTGCAGCTCCTGTCACCACTCATCGCAGCCCTTTCTCAAGATCCCACACCCTCTGCACATCTGTACAGCTCTCCCCGCCAGCTGCAACAACCCAGCAGGCCAGGGTAGCCTCACTGTCTCCCAAACAGGCTGCCAGCAATGCCACACCAGAGACTGACAGGCCAACAGAAAATATCTGGACCAGACTACTAGGCAGGAGGAGACTCCTGTGAGGAGCAGGGGCCAGGGAGAGCCAGGCACTCACCTGCAATGTGTGAGGGCTGGGTGGGGTGGAAGGCCAGGCACATGACTGCGCTGGGCACTTCCACCACCACTGATGGCTGCTGGGGGTTCAGGCCTCGCCGGTCCAGGTTCCAGGTGCACACATAGGATTTGAGTATACTCCAGTCCCCATCATCCAGCCTGCGTGGGAACATGACCTGAGCTACCTCTGGGCCTCCCACCACCTCCTCCATCTCTCATCTACTAATCCCAGGAGGATTTGTTTGTGCCCCCTCCATACTTGGCTCCTCCATAGAACCCAAATGACACAATATTCTCTAATAAAGTGTTCCCAGGCCAGGCATGATGTCACAAGCCTGTGATCTCAGCATTTGGGAGGCTGACACAGGAGGATCAAGAGTTTGAGGCCAACCTGGCTAGATAGCAAGATCCACAGCAGGGGTAAGGGTGAAGAACAGTCCCAGACCCACCACCATGATGGGTGAGGACCCTGGTGCATTAAGAAACAGCACCAGGGGCTGGAGAGATGGCTTAGCGGTTAAACACTTGCCTGTGAAGCCCAAGGACCCCCGTTCGAGGCTTGATTCTCCAGGACCCACATAAGCTAGATGCACAAGGGGGTGCAAGCATCTGGAATTCATTTGCAGTGGCTGGAGGCCCTGGCGCACCCATTCTCTCTCTCTGCCTGCCTATTTCTGTATCTCTCACTCTCTCAAATAAATAAATAAATAAATAAATTTTTTAAAATTAAAAAAAAAAAAGAAACAGGCACCAGAGAAACAGGTGGCAGACAAGGTGAGGCAGGACATGCTGCCCAGTGGGCAACTGGGCCAGGAGGCTGGATTCTTAGCTCCTCTCTCTGCTCTTTTAACTGCCAAACCACACAACTAGGATGGCCAAGCTCTTGGGGCAAAGGAGCCCAAAGGAGTCTCCCACTGCCTCCCACCAACCCAGCTGCCACTTACCGGCCATAGGCACAGGCTAGCACAGAGCCGGTAGCATTCCATGAAATGCCAGTCACATGAAGGCCCTGCCCTTGAGCTGGAGGGTAACACAGGGTATGCAGACAGGACACCTGCAGAGACAGGCCAGCCCCAGCCTTGAGCACCAAAGCCACTTACATGACCTCAGGGTCTCATGGCTACATAAGGAAAACCACACCAAGGCCCAGGCTAACCAAGTCCTAATTGCTGTGTGAGTCCTCTACACAGTCCTGAGGAAAATGAAGAGCTGGGGGCTGGAGAGATGGCTTAGCGGTTAAACGTTTGCCTTTGAAGCCTAAGGACCCCGGTTCAAGGCTCAATTCTCCAGGACCCACGTAAGCCAGATGCACAAGGGGGGCACACACATCTGGAGTTCGTTTGCACTGGCTGGAGGCCCTGGCGTGCCCATTCTCTCTCTCTCTCTACCTGCCTATTTCTGTATCTCTCTCAAATAAATAAATAAATAAATAAAAATTATTTTAAAAAAAAATGAAGAGCTGGGCACAGTGGCTTACTCAGGAGGCTGAGGTAGCATTACCATGAGTTCTAGGTAAGCCTAAACTACGCAGCAAGTCTATCGAGAGCCACAAAGCAAGACCTGAACTCAAGCACTTGCCAAAAGAAGGCCAGGCGTGGTGGTGCATGCTTTTAATCCCAGCACTCGGGAAGCAGAGGGAGGAGGATTGCTGAGTGGACGAGGCCACCCTGAGACTACACAGTGAATTCCAGTTAACCTGAGCTAATGTAAAACCGTACCTTGAAGAAAGAGTGGAAGGGAGATAGAGAGGAAGTAAAGAAGGAAAATGGGGCTAGAAAGATGACTCAGTGGTTAAAAGTACTTGGATGCAAAGCCTGCCAGCCTGGGTTCAATTCCCCAGTACCTATGTAAAACCAGACAAAAAAAAGTGGCATATGCAGACTGGAGAGATGGCTCAGAGGTTAAGGCGCTTGTCAGCAAAGCCTAATGGCCCGAGTTCAATTCCCTACTACACACATAAAGCCAGATGTACAAAGCAGCACACGCATCTGGAGTTTGTTTGCAATAGCTAGAAGCCCTTGCATACACAATTTCATTCTCTCTCTCCTTACAAATAAATAAAAAAAATTTTTAAGTGGCACATGAAGCCAGGCGTGGTGGCGCATTCCTTTAATCCCAGCACTCAGGAGGCAGAGGTAGGAGGATCGCCATGAATTCAAGGCTACCCTGAGACTACATAGTGAATTCCAGGTTAGCCTGGGCTAGAGTGAGACCCTACCTTGAAAAACCAAAAATAAAGTGGCACATGATAGCCAGGTATGGTGGCACACGCCTTTAATCCCAACACTTGGGAAGCAGAGGTAGGAGGATAGCTGTGAGTTCAAGGCTACCCTGAGACTACATAGTTAATTCCAGGTCAGCCTGGGCTAGTGAGATCCTACCTCGAAAAAAAAAAAAAAAAAAAAAAAAAAAAAAAAAAAAAAACTGACAAGGAACGTACATTGTAAAGTCTTACACAAACAAGCAAAATCTAACTAACTGGCAGCTCAGTGGCTATTTAACATGTACATAGTTCCATCCCTACGACCTACAAACAACAGAGAGAGTGTGTGGGAGGTAGAAAAAAGGGCTTAAAGAGATCCCTCTTCCAGGCATGGTAGTGTACACCATTAACCCCAGCACTCAGGAGGCAGAGGTAGGAAGACAGCCTAACTGTGAGTTTAAGGTCACCCTGAGACTATACAGTGAACTGCAGGACAGCTTATACTAGAGCTAGACCCTACCTCAAAAAAAAAAAAAAAAAAAAAGAGAGAGAGAGAGAAAAGAAAAGAAAGAAAAAAACAAAGAAAAAAGAAAAGAAAAACCAAAAGAAAAAAGAGAGATTCCTCTAAACACTGGCAAGCTGGGCTTATTACTTACTTATTAATACACCTCAAAGTCTGCTCCCAGTGGCACACCCTTTCTGCCACCAACTAGGGACCAAGTATTCAAAACATATGAGGCTATAAGGAGACATTTCAAACCACCGCTATGGATTTCCAAAAACCCAAATCAAATAAAAAATCTAACCAACTATTCTACAGCATGCCGCTGAAAATGAAAAAAAAAGACATTTAAATTTTTTCCTGAGGCTTAAGAACAAATGAAAGCCGGGCGTGGTGGCACATGCCTTTAATCCCAGCACTCTGGAGGGAGAGGTAGGAGAATCACCTAGAGTTCGAGGCCACCCTGAGACTACATAGTGAATTCCAGGTCAGCCTGGACCAGAGTGAGACCCTACCTCGCAAAACCAAAAAAAAAAAAAAAAAAAGAAAAAAAAAGAACAAATGAGAGGCTGGTAGCCAGGCGTGGTGGTGCACGCCTTTAATCCCAGCACTTGGGAGGCAGAAGTAGGAGGATCACTGTGAGTACGAGGCCACCCTGAGACTACATAGTGAATTCCAGGTCAGCCTGAGCTAAAGTGAGACCCTACCTCGAAAAACAAAAAAAAAAAAAAAAAAAAGAGAGAGGCTAGAGAGATGGCTTAGTGGTTAAGGCACTTGCCTGCGAAGCCTAAGGACCCAGGTTCAATTCTCCAGATCCCATGTAAGCCAGATGCACACAGTGGCGCATGCATCTGGAGTTCATTTGCAGTGGCTGGAAGCCCTGGTGTGCCCATTCTCAATCTCTCTTTCTCCCTCTCTCTGACTCTAATAAATAAATAAAAATTTAAAAATATAATCTTTAAAAAAAGAACAAATGATGGCTGGAGGAATGGCTTAGCGGTTAAGGCATTTGCCGGCAAAGCCAAAGGACTCAGGACCTAGGTTAGTCAGATGCACAAGGGGCGCATGCATCTGGATTTCATTTGCAGTGGCTGGAAGCCCTGGTGCACCCATTCTCTCTGAAAGAAAGAAAGAAAGAAAGAAAGAAAGAAAGAAAGAAAGAAAGAAAGAAAGAAAGAAAGAAAGAAAGAGGGAAAGAGGGGAGGGAGGGAGGGGGAGGGAGGGAGGGGGGGGAGAGAGAGAGAGAGAGAAAGAAAGAAAGAAAGAAAGAAAGAAAGAAAGAAAGAAAGAAAGAAAGAAAGAAAGAAAGAGGAGGGAGGGAGGGACAGAGGGAGGGAGGTAAGAACACACGCACAAATGAGGCTGGGGATATAACAGTTGGTAGAGTGCTTGTCTATCTAGTATGTATGAAGCCCTGAGTTGTTTGGTTCCCAGCACTGCCTGGTGGCACAAGAAGGGAGCCTGTAATTCCAGCATCTGAGAGATGGAGGGTCAAAGTTCAAGGTCATCTCAGCTACATAACCAGTTTCAGGTTAACAGAAAAAAAAAAAAGCAGCTCACAAAAGGACCAATGGCTAGCCATACAGAAAGACCGTAATAAGCATGTTCTGCTTTGTATATATAGAAAACACACACACACACTTATTAACTCTTCCAGTGACTAAAGGTATATCAAAATAGTTCCAGAAAAAATACCAAGAGTAGCCTTGAAAGAAAGAGTAATTTAAAAAAAAAAAAAAATGCATCAAAATAGTTCCAGAAAAATAAGCCTATCCCGTGGCACCTGGTGATGGCAAGCTGGTCGCAACCAATCAGCCTTGAGTAACTCTATAAAAGCAGCTGCAGATTTGGGCCTCTGCCCTCCGCCATCAACTCATCTGTTAAAAAAATAAAACTGTGATACAAGAAGGATCTTCGTTTGTGGCTGTTCCTTTCCTGCTGGTTGGGAATTTATATTTCTTATTAATCACTGATATGGAAGTGGTGATGTGCTGCTTATCAGAGAAACAGACAAGTCAGCTCTGTCATTATGCAAACATCAGTACACTTACACAAGTTAAAACAGCTGCCCCAAGGCAATGTAACCCCATGTGACCACTGTCACTGAACATCAACCAAGATGGGGTTATGCACCATTCTTCCCCATTGATTTCCTTTATCAATATGCCCAGTTAAAAATTACATTCCCGCCGGGTGTGGTGGCTCACGCCTTTAATCTCAGCACTTGGGAGGCAGAGGTAGGAGGATTGCCCTGAGTTCGAGGCCACCCTGAGACTACATAGTTAATTCCAAGTCAGCCTGGACCAGAGTGAAACCCTACCTTCGAAAAACCAAAAAAAAAAAAAAATTACATTCCCGCCAGCTGACAGAAAGCTGGAAAAAGCTATGCTGCATGCAGTTCAATAGGACAGAGAAAACACCAGTGAAGATACTCAACAGTGAACACTGCAAGCCTTAAAGTTGGCCAGCCAGGCCAAATGAGCCAACGGGTGCAATAGTGGCATGTCTGTGTTATGTGGGAACCAACCACTTTCTAATTGGACTGGAGGCCCATTCCATGGGAGGGAATACCTCCCTGATACTGAAAACCTATGACAGGGGTAGTCATGAGCCCTAGGGGTGTAACGTCTGCTGTGTCTGGCTAAATGTATATACTATGCTCACCAAACTGCCCTGTGAGCACTTCTCTTAATGTCCACACACATATATTAATGCTACTCTCATTTTTGGTTAGAAAAGCTTCTCTTTTCAGATGGTGGTGACCTTGGAATGACTCAGAAGGCACCATGGTGCTGAGAAGGGACAGAGGAGTGCTCAGCACTGAAACATCTCAAACCCACCTTCCAAGGCTCAGGGTCCATTGTGGAAGAGGGGCAGAAAGAATATAAGAGCCAAAGGAAGGGTAGGACTCCTTACAACATGCTCCTCCAGACACAAAATGGCCTGGATATCCATGACCTCACAGTGCCTGACACTACCTACACAAGACCATAATAGGAGGAAAGATGATGACATCAAAATGAAAGAGAGACTGATTGAGAGGGAGAAGGGGTATGATGGAGAGTGCAGTTTCAAAGGGGCAAGTGGGGAGAGGGAGGGAAGTACCATGGGATATTGTCTACAGTTATGGAAATTGTCAATAAAAAAAATTTAAATATTTAAAAAGAAAAAAGAAAAAGGGTGGTGGCCTCAAACTCATAGCAATCCTTCTACCTCTGCCTCCCTAGTGCTAGGAGAGTATTGCAGTGAGTTTGAGGCCAGTCTTAGACAATTCAGGGTTGGGATGGGGCTCAGTGGTAAAGAATGTGCTTAGCATGCACAAGCACAAACACAAGGTTCTGAGTTCTATCCCCAGCACTCAAACAAAAAGCCAAATTGTCCCACCAACAAACTGCTGTGGGGAAAAAGAAGGTGACCTTGGGCCCAAGGTGGTGCAAAATCCAAAAGCCCCCCTCATCATTCAGTGGCTCCCTCATCTCAGCTGTGTGTCCAGCTGCACGTCTGTGCAGACTGTGAGGAGGGAGACCACACTCAGCTGTGCCTTGGGAGCAGAAAGGCCAAGAAGTGATGATACCACTAGCACAGTCATAAGAGCAGACAGGCCAGGGTGCAAGCTCCTGCTGGGCCAGTTTAGAGCTGTGAGACCTTGGACACGTCACTAGACTCTCAAAGCCTCATCCCTAGAGCAGAGGTTCTAAGAGCACTCCTCATACAGCGGCCCTGAGGAGAGAACAGGCCACCATCGCAGGATATGCTCCAGGGTTGTGACGACCTAGAAAAGCCCCTGGATGGAGGCGGACCTGGGAAGTGTGGCAGCAGGCTGTCCTTGTTCAGACACTTCTTTTGGCCACTTGGTTCCATCCTAGACAAACCATTTCCTCTGTGGGTATCCACCTCCCAAATGCAGGATGGAGAGCAGGTGGAACTCCTCCTAGGGTGAGCCGGCCTCAGGACCTGAGCTCAAGACCTGACAGAAGGTTCTAGCACTGTGTTGCTAGGTGGAGCAATAGGGAAGCTCTAGAGTGGCTGGAATGGTCTCACAGAGAAGGTGCCAACCCAGGGCTGGAAGCCAGTGACCTACCGTCTGCTGCGGCTCTGTCCAGTTCACCTCAAAGCCATCAAAGGCATGGCTCTGCCAGTTCTTGTTCAGCTCCCGGATGACCATGGCCTCCACCTTCCGGAGAAAGGCTATCAGCCGGGGACCATCATGCCGTGACATAGGAGCCATGGCCACTGGCTCAAGGGTCTCGGTCTGCACCTGGGCATCTGCATGCCTCCTGGCCTGGGCGGATGCTTCAGCTGTGGCAATGCTGGCCGTCTGGCAACTTTTCTGGAAGGAAAGCAAACCCAGCATCACCACCCAACCACACACCTGTGCCACCTACCCAGCGACGCCCTCCTCACTTTCATCCTCCTCTCCTGCACAGCTCATCTCACTACTGGCATCTCAGGCTAACGGGCACCTAGTCACTGAGTCTGGAGATGCCCCCCCATCTTATGCTCACTGAGGGGGAAGCATGGCCTCCAGCCAGCCAGTGGGGAAGCTGTACCGCTCTCCTAGCCACAGGGATGGCTAGCCACAAGCATAACCAGGAAGGCAGATCCTTCCCCAAGACATTTGCTCAAACTGCTGGATGGCGACTGTGCAAAGCCTGGCAGACGAGAGCTGCAACCTCTGAAGCCGGGTAAAGCCTGTCTGTACAGAAGGAGCAGAAGGCTCTGCAGACCACTGCCCAGCACTGTGGGTTGCTTACTCCCCACTTCCCACCCACCCACACAGGTGCCTTCCACCCAAACAGTTGCCATGACAAGCCCGTGGGGAGAAAGCCAACCACTGCTCCCCTGTGACCCTTCCTCCACCCTGCTACCTGTGTCAGGTCCTGTCCCTGCCTAACTGGGTGTGGGAACAGGCATCAAATCAGAGGTGCTGCTGGACATGGTGGCGCACGCCTTTAATCCCAGCCCTCGGGAGGCAGAGGTAGGAGGATCATCGTGAGTTTGAGGACACCCTGAGACTACACAGTGAATTCCAGGTCAGCCTGGGCTAGAGTGAAACCCTACCACTAAATAAATAAATAAATAAATAAATAAATAAATAAATAAATAAATGCCTAGCAACAATAAAATCCCAATTACCTGAAAACTTTCTCTGAGAACTGTAAGAAACCATCATTATTCTGCTCTAGGATAAGCCAGCTCCACTGTTCTGAGTTCCCTTTGGGTTTAAGCACCAATAAGCAGCCCCTGGAGTGTGTGTGGGAGAAATGGGACCCCCCACTTCTTCCCAGGTCTGGACTACACAGGGAAAGACACAGAATGGTCAACCCCCACCTCCACCCACCTGCCGCAGGAGGCTCCAGATCACAGCACCTGAAGGCCTCATGAAAGGACAGGAGAAAACGACTAAGCAAGGCCCAGGTCTTCAAGCAACAAGCAACTGAGGAGCCTTGGGAAGCTGAAACCAGCTCTCCCCTCCCTAGAGAGCCCGGGAGCCCACAGCCATGGAAGACCCCAGGTCCCGAGTTCTGCCAACGGAAACCAAGACCAAAAGGAGGAAGGGGGTATCTTCTGGACAATCTGCCTCTCACAAGGACCTCTTTCTCAGAAACTTCCTCCCACACCATAGACTGGGTCCCAAGTCCTGACTCCTGCTCACTGAGCCAATGTGAAGTAGACACTATCCCAGCTGGGCCAAGTGCATTCTCTTGGAAACTGGAGAGAGGCAAAGACAGAACAAGTCGGGGATGAGATACAGCTCAGTGGCAAAGTGTGAGCTTCACATGCTCTAGGAGTGGGAGCTGCAAAAACCAAGACTTGAGGAGCTAGACTGCAGGTGCCTGCAGCAGAAACCCAGTGTCAACCAGGGTTTCCCTGCAGGCCAGGGCCACAGCAATCTGCAGAGGGGCTCAGAGGATGGTGGAACAGCAAAGCTGACATAGAGGGAGCCCCCCAAAACTCCATCCCAGCTACTCTCACTACATGCACCATGTAGAGGACCTGGCACATGCCACAAAGAATTGGGCATGAGCTGGTTTGGTTAGTTTCCACCAAACACTGCCAAAGGGTCCTGAGACAACATGCAGGACTGCACAGCACATTACCTGCCCCCTCATCCTAAAGGGGTGTCTGGCTAGCACTGGCCAATCAAACTCAGGAATACTTGTCCTGACAGAGAAAATGAACTACTGGGGCAGTTACCAGCCACTCTTTCAGGCCGCCTGGGCAGATCATGAGGGGACTGGTTCTCCTGCACCCTCTCTGCCAAGGCTAAGCAAGACTGTGATCAGCCCAAACATAGATAATTCAGGCATTCCCAGACTTCCCCTAAGGGAGCTCTATGATGAGATCAGCATGGGGTGGACTAAGCACAATCCAGCCACTTGCTTATTGAAAATATGCAGAAACCAGACTTGGTGGCTCACACTTGTAATTCCAGCACTGAGAAAACGGAGGCTCAAAGATTGCTGAGTTCCAGGCCAGCCTAGGTTACAGTTTAAGACCCTGGATCAAACAATGAAAACTGGGGTGAGAACCTACCTCTGAAAACCAAAAAAAGAAAAGAAAACTGGGAGCTGGAGAAAAGGCTCAGTGGTAAAGGCGCTTGCCTGCGAAGCCAAAGGATCCAGGTTCAATTCCCAAGAACCCACATAAACCAGATGCACATGGTGATACATGCATCTAGAGTTGTTCCTTGCAGTGGCTAGAGGCCCTGGAGCACCCATTTTCCTCTTCCCTATATCTCTCTCTTCATCTCTCTCATAAATAAATAAAAATACAACAAAAAATTAAAAATAGAGCCTTGAGCCGGGCATGGTGACACATACCTTTAATCCCAGCACTAGGGAAGCAGAGGTAGGAGGATCACCATGAGTTCAGGGCCACCCTGAGACTACAGGGTCAGCCGAAGCTAGAGTGAGACCCTACCTCAAAAAAAAAAAAAAATAGAGCCTTGAGGGGCTGGAGGGATGGTTTAGCAGTTAAGGCATCTGCCTGCAAAGCCAAAGGATCCCAGTTCAACTCTTCAGGATACACGTAAGCCAGATGCACAACAGGGCACATGGATCTGGAGTTCGTTTGCAGTAACTGGAGGCCCTGGCACGCCCATTCTCTCTCTCTGCCTCTTTCTCTCTCTCTCAAATAAATAAATAAAATACTTTAAAAAAAAATACAGCCTTGGGGCTGGAGGGATAGCTTAGGGGTTAAGGTGTTTGCCTGCAAAGCCAAAGGACCCAGGTTCGATTCCCCAGGACCCACATTAGCCAGATGCACAAGGTGGCGCATGCATCTGGAGTTCGTTTGCAAAGGCTGGAAGCCCTGGCACACCCATTCTCTCTCTCTCTCTCTCTCCCTCCCTCCCTCCTTCTGTCAAATAAATAAATAAATATAAATTTAAAAAAAAGAGCCCTATTTACTTTTACATGGTGAATTCCAGATCATCCTGGGCTAGAGTGAGACCTTACCTTGAAAAAACAACATAAATAAATAAATAACACAAATTAAAATACACAATCCAAGCCAGGCATGCTGGCTCACACCTTTTATCCCAGCACTCCTGAGGCAGAGGTAGAAGGATCGCCATGAATTCAAGGCCACTCTGAGACTACATAGTAAATTTCAGGTCAGCCTGGGCTAAAGCAAGCTCGATCTTGAAAAAAAAATACAATTAGGGCTGGAGAGATGGCTTAGCAGTTAAGGCACTTGCTTGCAAAGCCTAAAGACCCAGGTTCGATTCCCCAGTACCCATGCAATGTACAAGCTGGTGCATACATCTGGAGTTCGTTTATAATGACTAGAGGCCCTGATGCACCCATTCTCTATCTGCTTCTTTCTCTCTCTCTCAAATAAATAAATAATGTATTTTTTTAATACACCCTATTTGATTCTTAAAGGATCCATTCTGGTCTATAAATGCATGTGCTCCAGCAGAGGGGATGGGGCATGCACTGTGGAATCTCACATCAAAGCCATAGAGGGTAAGAGTGTGCCCTCCAGTGGACAGAAGTCGCCTAGCAAAGGCTAATGGAAAGAAAACCTTCAGTTCACATTTCCTGGGTGCAGGAGGATATGGAGAAACACACAAGATCCACTCCCTGCTCTCACCCAGCTCAGAGTCCATTTGGAATCTGCAACCATGGTCAAAGGAGGAACCCCACTCCACTGAGCAATAAAAAGTCCTAGAGCAGGTAGTGTGGACACACACTAGTAAGCAAATTTGAAAGAAGAGGATCACCTGTTCTGTTTGAAGCCAGCATGAGATACACCGCCAGCTGGGGATATAGTCCAGTGAAGAGTGTTTATCCAACATGAACGCATGCACTCTCGGTTTATTTCCCAGTATTGCAAACAAACATAATAGAAACATACATACATACACACGTGCGTACATACATACATACATACAGTCATAAATGTCCAACACTCAGGAGGCAGAGGTAGGAGGACCACTGAGATAGAGGCCAGCCTGGAACTAGAGTGAGTTCCAGGTCAGCCTGGCCTAGAGGACGATCCTGCCTTGAAAAAAAAAAAAAGCCAGGAATGGTGGCACAAAGCCTTTAATCCCAGCTCTTGGGAGGCAGAGGTTGGAGGATCGCTGTGAGTTCAAGGCCACCATGGGATAGAGTAAGACCCAACCGCGCAAAATAAAATAAAAAAAAAAAAAAAAAAAAAGTCCTAAGCCGGGCGTGGTGGTGTATGCCTTTAATCCCAGCACTCGGGAGGCAGAGGTAGGAGGATCGCCCAGAGTTCGAGGCCACCTTGAGACTACATAGTTAATTCCAGGTCAGCCTGGACCAGAGTGAGACCCTACCTTGCAAAACCAAAAAAAAAAAAAAAGTCCTAGATGTAATATGCCACTGACCTATACAATTTAAATACTTTTTTGTTTTTTGTTTGTTTTTTTGGTTTTTTTGAGGTAGGGTCTCACTCTAGTCCAGGATGGCCTGGAATTCACTTTGTAGTCTCAAGGTGGCCTAGAACTCATAGTGATCCTCCTACCTCTACCTCCTGAATGCTGGGATTAAAGGCGTGCGCCATCACTCCCAGCTCAAAATATATATATTTTGTTTGTTCTTCTCGAGGCAGGGGCTCACTGTAGCTCAGGCTGACCTGGAATTCACTATGTATTCTCAGGGTGGCCTTGAACTCATGGTGATCCTCCTACCTCTGCCTCTTGAGTGCTGGGATTAAAGGCGTGCACCATCATGCCCAGGTAAACACCACTTTTTGCATCCGTCTTTGTGGGTACTGGGGTATCAAACTTGGGCTGGCAGACATTACAAGCAAACTCCCTTTAACCAGAGTCATCTCCCCAGGTCATGATTTCTTTATATACTTATTTAGTTTGGTTTGTAGAGATGTCTCCAGGCTCTGCAAACAGATCAGCAAGACCCCAGGGCCTTTGTACCAACCATTTGTTCTACCTGGAGAGCTCTACCCCAGGTCCTAACTCCTGGGGTCCTCCAACTCTTACTCCTCCAAGTCTTTGTTCAAATGTCATGTCTCAGTGAAGCCCACTCTTGCGATTCACCCTCCTATTCCTTACCAGAGCCACTACTTTCTTTTGTCTGTGTCTCAGCTCACTGTCTAACACAGGACATCGTTTATTTACTACGCGTATCATTTATGTAGTCTCAGGTTGGCCTTGCACTCACAGTGATCCTCTCACCTTGGTCTGGGGTGGGGGCAGAATGGGCACACCAGGACCTCTAGGCACTGCAAACTCCAGCTGCATGCACCACTCTGTGTATCTGGCTTTATGAGTGTACAGAGAAATCAAACTCCAGTGGTTAGGCTTTAACCACTAAGCCCTCTCTGCAGCCCAGTACCTATCATTTACATTCTGTCCCCTGCAATCGCCCTGGATCAACTCAGGGAGTGCAGAGAGATCTGTCTCTCTGGGCTGAACCCCAGTACATGAGTACTCAGTGTCCTATACTCAGCCCTTCATCTCATCAGAGCACCTCACCTTGCGTGCTTTTGATAAAACGAAAAAACAAACAAAAAAAAAAAAAAAAACATTTGAAGCTGGATGCAGTGGCGCATGCTTTTAATCCCAGAGGCAGAAGTGGAAGGATCACTGTGAAATCAAGGCCATCCTGGGACTACATCCTGAATACCAGGTCGACTGGGCCAGAGGACGAGACCCTACCTCGAAAAACCAAAAAACTATTTCAGGTAACCCTTTTTGATGCAATGTTTGAAATATCTAAAACCTGCCGTTCACGTGAAATCGTTTAAAACATGGGCTCCTAGGAGTTGTCCTAACTCTGTTTCTCCATTGGTCATCAAAGACTTGGGAGATGCCGGGCGCGGTGGCGCACACCTTTAATCCCAGCACTTGGAAGGCAGAGGTAGGAGGATCACTGTGAGTTCGAGGCCACCCTGAGACTACAGAGTGAATTCTAGGTCAGCCTGAGCTAGAGTGAGACCCTACCTTGGAAAAACAAAACAAAACACACACACACAAAAAAAAAAAAAAAAAAAAAAAGATTTGGGTGAGCCTGGACTGAAAGCACGCCCTGGTTTGGGGAGTTTGGGGGCTAAGAATATAAAAACACCACCGTATAGCCAGTAATCCCAGCACTTGGGAGGCAGAGGTAGGAGGATCACCATGAGTTCGAGGCCACCCTGAGACTACATTAGTGAATTCCAGGTCAGCCATGCTAAAGCAAGACCCTACCTCGGAAAACAAAACAAACAAAAACCCACAACCATGGGCCCTCAGCACCTGGAGGTCCCGCCGCGCACGCGCCGGCCCGCGCGCTCACCGTCTCCCCGCGGGTGCCCTGGATGCTCCTCCACTGCGAGGGCACGGACGCCACGCCCAGGGTCTCATCCTGCAAGGGCGCCGGCCTCCCGGGCCCCTCGGCGCCCGCAGCTCCACCAGAAGCCAGAGCAGCTGGGCCTGCACTTCCCGCCAAATGGAGAGACCCGGGCGACACGAGCATTGCCATGGTGACGGCCTAGCCCTCTCACGTAGGCGCACTCACACGTGACCGCAGGCCTACGCGCCTCCAGGAGCGGAAATTAGGCGAGTGAAGCCGGCGCCGCCATTTTTGTACTGGTCACAGCGTCGTCCAGAAGACCCAGGAGGATTAAAATAAAAAAAAAAGGAATGATTCTTTTCAGCCAGTGCGACAAATATAACTAGTTTTTGCGTTCCCTATTTTCAGAGAACATATTTGGGGCCGGGAACAACTCGCCGTTGGTAAAGAGAAGGGCAGAAATGGGGCGCACGCTCCAGGCTCAAAGATGGCGCCGAGCTGCGAGGCGTGGAAGCGAGGGGAGGCGGCTGCGAGCCAGTAAGCTGCGCAATGCTGGGGCGGGGACCTGAGCTGGCTGAGCTCCCTGGTGCTCCGCACAGAGCAGGAACCCTGCGGCTCGAAGTGGTGGCACCTCCGATTTTTGTTTGTTTGTTTGTTTGTTTGTTTGTTTGTTTGTTTGTTTTTCGAGGTAGGGTTTCGCTGTAGCCAGGGCTGACCTGGAATTAACTCTGTAGTCTCAGGGCTGGAGAGATGGTTTAGTGCTGTTAAAGGCGCTTTTCTGTCTCAATGGCAGATAATGGAAAATAACCATAAGATCTTACCTGAAGAGTTGGAATGCCCACCAAAAAAAAATAGTAATGATAAACTGGCTCAATTCCCAACACTCGTACAGAGGTAGGAGGATCACTGTGAGTTCAGACTACAGAGTGAATTCCAGGTCAGCCAGATGCACAAAAATAGGGCTGGGCCGGGCGTGGTGGCGCACGCAGAGGTAGGAGGATCACTGTGAGTTGGAGTTACATAGTTAATTCCAGGTCAGCCTGGGCCAGTGGACCCTACCCTAGAGATGGTTTAGTGGTTAAGCGCTTGCCTGTGAAGCCTAAGGACCCTGATTCAAGGCTCAATTCCCCAGTACCCATTCTGCACAAGGTGGCGCATGCATTTGGAGTTCTTGCAGTCCCCTGGTGCTTCTCTCTCTCTCTCCCCTCTGTGTCTGTTGCTAATAGATAAATAAAAATAAAACATTTTTAAAAAATAAAAGGGGGTGGGGGAAGCTTGTTAAGTCGAAATTAGATACTACTCCTGGGGTTGGCTTAAGCTCAGTAGGTTCAAGCCCCAACAAACACATTGTAATTAATGAGTGCCTACTATGCGCATTTGGTCAAAGAGCCAAAAAGTATCAATGTTTGATCCTTGAAGAAGCAACTGTGTTTTTTTTGTTGTTGTTTGTTGTTTTGTTTTGTTTGAGAAAGAATAAGAGGCAGAGAGAGGGAGAGAGAGAATGGGCGCACTAGGTCCTCCAGCCACTACAGAGGAACTCCAGATACATGCGCGGCCTTGTGCATCTGGTTTTAGGTGGGTACTGGGGGAATCAAACTCAGTTCCTTGCCGGGCGTGGTGGCGCACGCCTTTAATCCCAGCACTCGGGAGGCAGAGGTAGGAGGATCGCCGAGAGTGAGGCCACCCTGAGACTACATAGTTAATTCCAGGTCAGCCTGGACAGTTCCTTCCTTAGGCTTTGATTCTTAAGGTACCTTGCCTGCAGTTAAAGGGTTCAGGCTTAGGGTACATGCATCTGGAGTTCGTTGCAGTGGCTAGAGGCCCTGGCACATTCATTCTCTCTCTCAAATAATAAATAAATTTTAAAAATAAATAAAATATTCAAGAGCCTCAACCACTAAGTCATCTTTTCAGCCCCCGGAACCGTTTTTTGTTCTGTTTTGTTTTGGTTGGTTGGTTTTTTTTTTTTTTTTTTTTGTGCAAGGTATCTCAAATCCAGGCTGACCTGGGGTCTCAGGGTGGCCCATCAACTCCTCCTACCTCTAAGCCTGGGATTAGGCGTCCACCCACGCCGGCTTTGGTTGGTTGGTTTTGAAGGTGCTGGGGATCAAATACCCAGGGCTTTCACCATCCTAAGCCATGCTCTCTCTACCAGTGCAACCTACTTGCTATCTATCTACCTGTTATATACATATATATCTTGAGGGTGCTGATGGTCAGAGACGTGACTCATGAGGTACCTGGTAAGATCTACTATTGGCCTGCCTGATCTCAAAACGAAGTTCTGAGCCTCTATGAGGAATCCAGTAGCCACTACCTCTGGGTCTATTTCCTCCTTACTGGGACTTGGAAACCTGCCTGGGTCTGGTTCCCTGTGGACCAGTGACAGGATTCTCCTCATCAGCATTCTGTTCCACCCAAGGTCATGAGGTCAGTCCGATTAGATTAGCAACTCTGGGACCAAAGTGAAAAGTCTTCCAAGGAAATAAAGCTAGACAACATTCTCTTTGTAAAGACCTCTTACCCTTAGACAAGTTTGCAGACATCACCAACATCTCCAAAAATCACACTGGAAAAGCAGTTCACGGCTGTGGGAGTAGAGCAACTGGATTGAAGCCTAGAGATAAATGTGTCCTTTTTCACAGGCTTGGTACCTCCCTGGCCTTACTTTATTAGGTGGAAAAGGAGACTAGGAAGAGACCTAATTCACCTGGCTACAAAAAGAACATAAGGGAAGAGAAGGATGGTTATGGTGTAAAATGCTACAAGCAGCTCAATAAAGATAAAGCTAGGATGCAGGAGGGATGGCTTAGCAGTTAAGGCGCTTGCCTGCAAAGCCAGTGGACCCAGTTTCAGTTCCCCAGAACCCACGTAAGCCAGTTGTACAAGGTGGTGCATGTGTCTGGAGTTCCTTTACAGCAACTGGAGGCCCTATCTACCTGTGTTACCTCTGTCTCTCAAATAAATAAATAAAATAAAATATTCAGGGGCTGGAGGGGTGCTTAGCGGTTAAGACATTTGCCTGCAAAGCCAAAGGACCCAGGTTCAATTTCCCAGGACCCACATTAGCCAGATATACTAAGGGGCACACGCATCTGCAGTTCGTTTGCAGTGGCTGGAGGCCCTTACGCACCCATTCTTTCTCCCACTTTCTCTGTCAAATAAATAAATAATATTTTTAAAAATATTCAGGGGCTGGAGAGATGGCTTAGTGGTTAAGGCACCGGCCTGCTAAGCCTAAGAATGCCCGTTTGATTCTCCAGGTCCCACGTTTAGCCAGACGCAGACTCAAGGATGCAATGCTGCACTTGCCCACAAGGGGACTCACACATCTGGCATTCGTTCACAGTGGCTGAGAGGCTGCAGGCAGGCCCATTCTGTGTCTCTGTGTCTCTCTCTCTCTCTGACTCTCCCTCTCTCTCTGACTCTCCCCAATATATATATATTCAGGGCTAGGGTGGGCATGGTGGCACATGCCTTTAATCCCAGCACTTGGGAGGCAGAGGTAGGAGGGATCGCTGTGAGTTCAAGGCCACCCTGAGACTACATAGTGAATTCCAGGTCAGCTTGGGCTAGAGTGAGACCTATCTCAGGAAAAAAAAAAAAAAATCAAGGCTTAGTGGTTAAGGTACTTGCCTGCAAAGCTTAAGGGTTCAGGTTTGATGCCCCAGCACCCACATAAAACCAAATGGCACATGCATCTGGAGTTCCTTTGCAGTGGCTAGAGGCCCTGGCACATCCATTCTCTCTCTCTCAAATAATAAATAAATTTTAAAAATAAATAAAATATTCAAATATATATTTTAGTCACCCTGGGTTAGAGCAAGACCTTACCTAGAAAAACCAAAAAACACAAAAATATTTTACATCAGGTGAAGTGGCACATACCTTTAATCCTAGCACTTGGAAGGGTTGAGGCCACCCTGAGACTACAGAGTGAATTCCAGATCAGTCTAGGCTAGAGCAAGACCCTACCTGGAAAAACCAAAAACAAGAAATAAAAGCCGAGCCGGGCGTGGTGGCGCACGCCTTTAATCCCAGCACTCGGGAGGCAGAGGTAGGAGGATCACCGTGAGTTCAAGGCCGCCTGAGACTACATAGTGAATTCCAGGTCAGCCTGGACCAGAGTGAGACCCTACCTTGAAAAACGAAAAACCAAAAAAAAAAAAGCCAGACGTGGTGACGCACACCTTTAATCCCAGCACTCAGGAGGCAGAGGTAGGAGGAATGAATGAGTTCAAGACCACCCTGAGAATACAGAGTGAATTCCAGATCAGTCTGGACTAGAGTAAGACCCTACCTCAAAATACCAAAATAAATAAATAAATAAATAAAATCAAAGGTGACTAACCAGCAATACAGGTTCTGGCTCTTGTCCTAAAGGCAAGACAGAGTCCCTTTACCCTTCTAAATGTCTGCTGGACCTTAGTCTGCCCATCAAGCCATTTCCTGGAGTCTCCTGCCTGCTTCCTACTTCTCCTTGCAGCAAGAGCTGGGTGTGGGCCCCACTGAACACTGGTTGCTTGCTGAGTTGTTCCTGTTACCTGTTAGTGGGGCAGTAGTGCAGGCTAGGCCACAGATGTGGTATGTCCCAGGCTTTGGACTATGTTGCATATCTATTATGCTCACTATGTCATCTTTCCTGTGGCCTGTGTGGTCAGAGCTGTGGACTACCACCTGGAATGGTTGGTTCATCGGGGTGGGGGGTGGGGAGATCCTGATCTGTAGAGGAAGAAAAGGCCATGTAGGAGGGGCAGGAGAATTGCAAGCTGATTGAGTTGCTAAACAAAGACCGCACCCAGGTGGTGAGACCTAAGAACAAACTGGAATTTGCCCAGAGCAGTATTCATACAGGGCCTGGGCCCCACAGGGCTGTGACCACTCCTGTCATCATTTCTACCCAGCCCCAAAACATACGTACACCTGATTTGCTTTGCTACTTATTCTGGCCCCGTAGCCACACACCTACTAATTGGTTACTCTTTGTTGTTGTTGTTTTTTTTCAAGGTAGGGTCTCACTCTGGCTCAGGCTGACCTGGAATTAACTATGTAGTCTCAGGGTGGCCTTGAACTCATGACGATTCTCCTATCTCTGCCTCCCCAGTGCTGGGATTAAAGGCGTGTGCCACCACACCCGGCTAGTTGATTACTCCTTTAAGGAAGGCCAAGCAAAGAGAAAGGCCCTGGCAACTGCTCAGGCTTCCAGCCTTTCCCTATGCTCAGCAGGGATGGGCACTGTGAAATGAACTCACTCTGTCTCCCTGCAGAAACAGTGGGAAGGGCTGGGATTTGAGTGTGGCCTTTGAAAGGGTACCTACATGTCTAGTTTGACTGGGGAAGAATTCAGAACTCTCCCTGGCTCCCTTGACTAGTTTGCCCTACTTGCTGTGTTCAGGATTCCCTTGTCAGCTCAGGAATGGGATTCCCATTGTCTTGTGGGAAGCTCCGCTGTTCACCCCGGGAGCAGGAGGGGCATATGGTTCCAAACAGTCCACCCTCCCTCACTGTGTAGTGAAAATCTCCATTATAGGGCTGGGGAGATGGTGTAGCAGTTAAAGGTACTTCTTTGCAAAGCTTGTCAGCCTGGATTCCTTTGCAGTAGCAAGAGGCCTTAGTGTGCCCAGTGCCCATACTCTCCTCTTCTCCTCTCTCCCCTTTTCTCTCTGCATGCAAATAAATAAAAATAAAAATTACAAAAAAAAAAAAAAAAAAAAAAAAAGCCAGGTGTGGTGGCGCACACCTTTAATCTCAGCACTCAAGAGGCAAAGGTAAGAGGATCGCCTTAAATTCAAGGCCACCCTGAGACTACGTAGTGAATTCCAGGTCAGCCAAAGCCAGAGTGAGACCTTACCGCAGAAAAAAAAAGAAGAAGAAGAAGAAGAAGGAGAAGGAGAAGGAGAAGAAGAAGAAGAAGAAGAAGAAGAAGAAGAAGAAAGAAAGAAAAAGAAAGAGAGAGAGAGAGAAAGGAAGAAGGGAGGGAAGGAGGGAGGGAAGGAAGAAGGGAAAAGAAAAAAGAAAAGAGAAAAGCTCCATTAAAGTGGCATTAACCATTAAGTGTGGCCGGGCGTGGTGGCGCACGCCTTTAATCCCAGCACTTGGGAGGCAGAGGTAGGAGGATCACTGTGAGTTCAAGGCCACCCTGAGACTACAGAGTGAATTCCAGGTCAGCCTGAGCTAGAGTGAGACCCTACCTCGAAAATCAAAAAAAAAAAAAAAAAACCCTAAGTGCTAGAATGAGACCTTACCTTGAAAAAGCGATGGTTTAATGGTTTAGTGGTTAAGGCACATGCCTGCAAAGCCTAAGGACCCAGGTTTGATTCTCCAGGTCCCATGTAAGCCAGACGCACATGGTGGTACATGCGTCTGGAGTTCATTTGCAGTGGCTAGAGGCTATGGCATGCCCATTCTCACTCTCTCTCTCTTTCTCCCCTACCACTCTCTCTGTCTCTAATAACTAAATAAAAACTTAAATCTTTGAAGAAGAACAAAAGAAGGGGGTGGAGAGAAGCTGGGCGTGGTGGCGCACACCTTTAATCCCAGCACTCTGGAGCCAGAAGTACTTCTGTTCAAGGCCAACCTGAGACTACACAGTGAATTCTAGGTCAGCCTGGAGACCCTACCTCGAGGAAAAAAAAAAAAGGAGGGGTGGGAACAGGCATGGTGGTACAACACTTTCAGGCTGACTTGGAATTTACTATGTAGTATCAGAATGGTCCTGAACTCTCAGTGATCCTCTTACCCCTGTTGGCCAAATGCTGGGATTAAAGGCATGCACCACTATGCCTGGCCTTTTTTTTTTTTTTTTTTTTTTTTTTTTTTTTGGTTTTTTGAGGTAGGGTCTCACTCTGATCCACTGGAACTCACTATGCAGTCTCAGGTGGCCTTGAACTCACTGGAATTCACTATGCAGTCTCAGGTGGTCTTGAACTCATGGTGATCCTCCTACCTCTGCCTCCCTCATGCTGGGATTAAAGGGAATGGGCATCTAGGGCCTCTAGCCACTGCAAACGAATTCCAGACGTGTGCGCGCCCCCTTATGCATCTGGCTTATGTGGGACCTGGAGAATCGAACCAAACTCCTTAGGCTTCACAGGCATGTGCCTTAACCACTAAACCATCTCTCCAGCCCTTTTTTTTTTTTTTTTTTTTTTTGATGGTGCAATGCTTTTATTCCCAGCACTCAGGAGGCTGAAGTAGGAGGATCCCCTGGAGATACAAAATGAGTTCCAGGTCAGCCTATAGTAAGACCTTGCCTCAAAAGAAAATAGAAAAAAAAAAAAAAAAAAAAAGAACTGAAGAACTGGCTAGGCATGGTGGCACACGCCTTTAGTCCCAGCACTTGAGAGGCAGTGCTGGGAGAATTGCTGTAAGTTCAAGGTCAGCCTCAGCTAGAGTGAGACTATACCTTGAAAAACAAAAACAATCAAACTGAAAAGAGAGACTGTTTGAGAGGGGGAGGGGATATGATGGAGAGTGAAGTTTCAAAGAGGAAAGTGGGGGGAGGGAAAGGAAGTACCATGGGATATTGTCTACAATTAAAGAAGTTGTCAATAAAGCCAGGCGTGGTGGCGTATGCCTTTAAATCCCAGCACTTGTGAGGCAGAGGTAAGAGGATTGTCATTAGTTCAAGGCCACCCTGAGAATACACAGTGAATTCCAGGTCAGCCTGGGCTAGAGCAAGACCCTACCTTGAAAAACCAAAAAAAAAAAAAAAAAAAAAAAAAAAAAAGAAGTTGCCAAGAAAAAAATAAAATAATAAATAAATAAGGATAATAACTTAATGACTAAAAAGACCAAAGAAAGAAAGAACTGGGACTAGGGAGATGGCTCAGTGATAAAAGAAACTTGCTGTGGCTGGAGAGATGGCTTAGAAGTTAAGGTGCCTGCCTGCTAAGCCTAAGAACACCAGTTTGATTCTCCAGGTCCCACCATTAGCCAGAGTGAGGCAAGGGTGCAATGCAGCACCTGCCCACAAGGGAGCGTACACATCTGGAGTTCATTCACAGCAGCTGAGAGACTGCTGGCAGGCCCTTTCTCTATCTGTCTCTCTCTCTCTCCAAAAAAAAAAAAAAACACTTGCTTGCAAAACCTTTAGTCCCAGGATTGATTCTCTAGTACCCACATAATGTCAGATGCACAAAATAGCACATACATCTGGAGTTTGTTTGCAATCATGAGTCTCTGCTGTGACTATTCTCTATTAAACAAATATATTTTCAAAAACTAAGGGGCTGGAGAAATGGCTTAGCAGTTAAGGTGTTTGCCTGCAAAGCCAAAGGATCCTGGTTCAATTCTCCAGGACCCATGTAAGCTAGATGCACAAGGGGCATATGCATGTGGAGTTTGTTTGCAGTGGCTAGAGGCCCTTGAGTGCCCATTCTCTCTGCCTCTCTTCTCTCTCTCTCTGTTTGAAAACAAATAAATAAATTAATAATAATAAATAACCATGGGCTACAGAGATGGCTTAGTAGTTAAGGTGCTTGCCTGTGAAGCCTAAGGACCCACATTCAACTTTTCAGATCCCACATAAGCCAGACACACAAGATCACACAAGCGTGCTAGGTTGCACATGCACACAAGGTGGCGCACACATTTGAAGTTTGATATCAGTGGCTGGAGGTCCTGGTGTGCCAATTCTCTCTCATTCTCTCACATTAAAAAAGGGCGGGGGGAAGCCGAGCGTGGTGGCGCACGCCTTTAATCCCAGCACTTGGGAGGCAGAGGTAGGAGGATCGCCAAGAGTTCGAGGCCACCCTGAGACTACATAGTGAATTCCAGGTCAGCCTGGACCAGAGTGAGACCCTACCTCGAAAAACCAAAAAAAAAAAAAAAAAAGCCGGGCATGGTGGTGCACACCTTTAATCCCAGCACTCTGAGAGGCAGAGGTAGGAGGATTGCTGTGGGTTCAAGGCCACCCTGAGACTACACAGTGAATTCCAGGTCAGCCTGCACTAGAGTGAGACCTACCTCGAAAAAAAAAAAACAAAAACTTTTTAAAGTTAAAAAAAAAAAAGGAAAAAAAAGAGGGGGCTGGAGAGTGGAGAGATGGTTTAGTGGTTAAGGTGCTAGCCTGTGAAGCCTAAGGACCCATGTTCGACTCTCCAGATCCCATGTAAGCCAGGTGCACAAAGGTGAGGCAAGCACAGGTGGCACATGCCCACTAAGTGACGCAAGCGTCTGGAGTTCAATTTCAGTGGCTAAGGCCTGTGGTGACAATTCTCTCAACCTCTCTCTGTCTAAAACAAAAATTAAATTAAGGCCAGGCATGGTGGTGCATGCCTTTAATCCCAGCACTCAGGAGGCAAAGGTAAGAGGATGCCATGAGTTCAAGGCCACCCTGAGACTACATAGTGAATTCTAGGGCACCTTGGGACAGAGTGAAGTGAGACCCTACCTCGAAAAACCAAAAAATAAAATAAAATAGATAAAATAAAATAAATAAAAGCCAGGTGTAGTGGTGCACATCTATAATCCCAGAATTTGGGAGGCAGAGATAGGAGGATCACCATGACTTTGAGGCCACCATAAAACTACATAGTGAATTCCAGGTCAGCCTGGTCTAGAGCGAGACCCTACCTCAAAAAAAAGGGGGGGGGCTGGAAGGATAGCTTAGCAGTTAAGACCCTTGCCTGCAAAGCCAAAGGAGCCAGGTTCAATTACCCAGGACCCACCTAAGCCAGATGCACAAGGTGGCACATGCATCTGGAGTTTGCTTGAAGTGGCTGGAGGCCCTGGTGTGCCCATTCTCTCTGTCTCTCTCTCAAATAATAAATAAATAAATAAATAAATAAATAAATAAATAAATAAATAAGAAAGGATGACTGTGCATGATGGAGCATGCCTTTAATCCCAGCACTCCAGAGGCAGAGGTAGGAGGATCACAGTGAGTTTGAGGCCAGCCTGAGACTACATAATGAATTCCAAGTCAGCCTGGGCTAGAGTGAGACCCTACCTCAGAAAAAAAAAAAAAAAAAAAAAAAGGGCCTGGAGAGATGGCTTGGTGGTTAAGGTGCTCACCTGCCAAGCCTAAGAACACCCATTCGATCTCCAGGTCCCACGTTTAGCCAGACATAAAGTGATACAAGGGCATAATGCTACACTTGCCCACAAGGGGGCGCATGCATCTGGAGTTCATTCCCAGCAACTGAGAGTCAGTTGGCAGGCCCATTCTCTCTCTGCCTCTTCCTCTCTATCTCTTTCTCTCAAATAAAAAAAGAAAGGAAGGGGACTAGAGAGATGGCTTAGCAGTTAAGCGCTTGCCTGTGAAGCCTAAGGACACGGTTTGAGGCTCAATTCCCCAGTACCCACATAAGCCAGATGCACGAGGTGGCACATGCATCTGGAGTTCATTCGCAGTGGCTGGAGGCCCTGGTGTGCCCATTCTCTCTCTCTTTCTCTCTCTCTCTGCCTCTTTCTCTCTCTGTCTGTCATTCTCAAATAAATAAATAAAAATAAAAACAAAAAAAATTTTTTTTAATTTAAAAAAAAGAAAGGAAGGAAGGAAGAGAAAGAAAGAAAAGTGTGTTACTGGCTGTGTTACTGGCCCATGCCTATAATTTCAGCACTGGGGAGGTAGAGACATGAGAATCAGTAGTTCAAGGTCACCCTTGGCTGCATTACATAGTGAGTTCCAGGCCAGCTTGGGCCACATGAGACCATCTCTGTCTTAAAAGCAACAAGAATGGGTTGGAGAGATGGCTTAGCGATTAAGGTGCTTGCCTGTGAAGCCTAAAGACTCATGTTTGACTCTCCAGGTTCCATGTAAGCCATACGCACAAGGTGACACAAGTATGCAAGATCACACATGTGCACAAGGTGGCACTTGCATCTGGAACTTTATTGCAGTGCCTAGAGGCCCTGGCACACCGATTCTCTGTCCCCACCCCCAAAAAAAAAAAAAAAAAAAAAAAAAAAAAAAAAAACTGGAGCCGGGGCGTGGTTGTGGATGCCTTTAATCCCAGCACTCATGCATGCATCTGGAGTTTGTTTGCAGTGGCTGGAGGCCCTGGTGTGCCCATTCTCTCTCTCAAATAGTAAATAAATAAATAAATAAATAAGAAAGGATGGGCTGGAGAGATGGCTTAGTGGTTAAATGCTTGCCTATGAAGCCTAAGGACCCCGGTTTGAGGCTTGATTCTCCAGGACCCACGTAAGCTAGATGCACAAGGGGGTGCATGCATCTAGAGTTCGTTTGCAGTGGCTGGAGGCCCTGGCACACCCATATTCTCTCTCTCTCTCTCTCTCTCTACCTGCCTATTTCTGTATCTCTCTCTCTCTCAAATAAATAAATAAATAATAAAATATTTAAAAAAAAAAAAAAAAAAAAAGAAAAAAAAAAAGAAAGGATGACTGGGCACGGTGGAGCATGCCTTTAATCCCAGCACTCCAGAGGCAGAGGTAGGAGGATCACTGTGAGTTTGAGGCCACCCTGGGAATACATAGTGAATTCCAGGTCAGCCTGAGCTAGAGTGAGACCCTACCTTAAAAAAACCAAAAGAGCCGGGCGTGGTGGCGCACGCCTTTAATCCCAGCACTCGGGAGGCAGAGGTAGAAGGATCGCCATGAGTTCGAGGCCACCCTGAGAATACAGAGTGAATTCCAGGTCAGCCTGGGCTAGAGTGAGACCCTACCTCGAAAAACCAAAAAAAAAAAAAAAAAAAAAAACCAAAAAAAAAAAAAAAAAAAAAAAAAAAAAAATAAAAAAACTGGAGTTCAGGAAATGGCTCCTTGCTCCAAGGATAAAGCACTTGCCCCCAAGCTTGAATTTGATCTCCAAACCCCAAGTAAAAAGCCAGAAGCTGGGAGAGGTTCAGTAATCCCAGCATCTAAAAGCCTGGAGGCAGAAAGCTCAGAAGCAGGGAGGGCTAGAGAAACAAACCCAACCTCAAAGGAAGTGAATGAGGAAAAATGTCCTGGGGGGGGGGAGGGGCTGGACAGATGGCTTAGTGGTTAAAGCATTTGCCTGCAAAGCCAAAGGACCCAGGTTCAATTTCCCCAGGACCCACGTTAGCCAGATGGACAAGGGGGCACATGCATCTGCAGTTTGTTTGCAGTGGCTGGAGGCCCTGGTGCACCCAAAATCTCTCTCCCTCCCTCTCTGTCAAATAAATAAATAAATAAAAATAAAATTTATAAAAACAAAGAAGCCGGGCGTGGTGGCACACGCCTTTAATCCCAGCACTAGGGAGGCAGAGGTAGGAGGATCGCTGTGAGTTCGAGGCCACCCTGAGACTACATAGTTAATTCCAGGTCAGCCTGGGCCAGAGTGAGACCCTACCTCGAAAAACCAAAAAAAAAAAAAAAAAAAAAAAAAAAAGAAAGAAAGAAAGAAAAAGAAAAATGTCCTTGGACCTCCACAAAACACACCATGGCATGCATTTACACACATGAATGCACACACATACACACAAATACCTTCCCAAAGGCTCTTGCCACAGTCCAAAAAAAAAAAAAAAATGCCACTGGGCATGGTAGCACACGCCTTTAATCCAAGGTAGAGGTGGGAGGATTGCTTTGAGTTCGAGGCCATGCTGAGACAACATAGTGAACTCCAGGTCAGCCTGGACCAGAGTGAGATCCTATCTCGAAAAACCAGAAAAAAAAAAAAAAAAAAACCCTCCAAAAGAAAAGGCATCCCTACTGGCAGTTATTTTAGGCACACTCAATTCCTTTCAGTGAACAACTCAACTTTTAAACATCTATGCAAGTGCCCAGGATGAAAGAACTAATTATAATATTGTAGAATGATACCTCCTAACTCCTATGGTGTATTGTGCTCACCATATTGGCAGGAGTCCTCACAACACCCTGACACATCTGATGAATACTACTCACACCCTAGTAACATGGAAGATAAAAAGACTGTCAGTAGCCGGGCGTGGTGGCACACACCTTTAATCCCAGCACTTGGGAGGCAGAGGTAGGAGGATCACCTTGAGTTCAAGGACTCCCTGAGACTACATAGTGAATTCCAGGTCAGCCTGAGCTAGAGCGAGACCCTACCTCAGAAAACACACACACAAGCTGGGCGTGGTGACGCACGCCTTTAATCCCAGCACTCGGGAGGCAGAGGTAGGAGGATCACCATGAGTAAGGCCACCCTGAGACTACATAGTTAATTCCAGATCAGCCTGGGCCAGAGTGAGACCCTACCTCGCAAAAACGGCAAAAACCAAAAAAAAAAAAAAAAAACAACTGTCAGTAATTTATCAAAACTGGTGAGTGGTGGAACTAGAACCCAGGACTTAATTCATGTTATAAGCACTTTATCAATTGAGCTATATCCCTAGCATCTTTGGGAGTTTGTTTGTTATTTGCAAGCAGAAAGAGATATAGAGAAGAGAGACAGAGAGAATAGGCTCAGAGGTTAACGGTGTTTGCTTTAAAAAGCCTGATGGGGCCGGGCGTGGTGGCACGTGGTGGCCTTTAATCCCAGCACTGGGGAGGCAGAGGTAGGAGGATCGCAGTGAGTTCAAGGCCACCCTGAGTCTACATAGTGAATCCAGGTCAGCCGGGACCAGAGTGAAACCCTACCTCGAAAAACCAAAAAAAAAAAAAAAAAAAAAAAAAAAAGAAAAAAAGAAAAAGCTGATGGCGGGGGGGACCCATATAAATCAGATGCACAAGGGGACACATGCCTCTGGAGTTCACTTGCAGTGGCTGGAGGCCCTGGCATGCCTATTCTCTCTTTCTCTCTCAGATAAAATAAATTTAAAAAAAAAAAGTTTTTAGGCTGGAGAGATGGCTTATCGGATAAGGTGCTTGCCTACAAAGTGAAAGGATCCCAGTTCAATTCTCCAGGACCCATGTAAGCCAGATGCACAAGGGGGCCCACACATCTGGAGTTCGTTCTCTCTCTCTCTCTGCCCCTTTCTCTCTCGCTTTCTCAAATAAATAAATAAATAATTTAAAAAATTTTTAAAAGGTTAAAAAAAAAGTTTTTAAAAAAAGTCTGATGCCCTGGGTTTGATTTCTCAGTGCCCACATAAAGCCAGATGCAGTTCATATGTAGTGACAAGAGGCCCTGGTACACCCATATTCCCTCCCTCCCCCTCTCTCAAAATAAATAAATAAATTTTAATTTTATTAATTCGAGAGAGAGGTAAACACAGAGTGTGGGTGCACCAGGGCTTCTTTTCACTGCATATGAACTCTAGATGCATGTGCCACTTAGTGCTTTATATGGGTACTGGGGAATCAAACTCTGGTCCTTAGGCTTTGCAGGTGCCTTAACTGCTGAACCATCTCTCCAGACTTTTTTTTTTTTTTTTTTTTTTTTGGTCTTTCAAGGTAAAGTCTTGCTCGAGCCCAGGCTGACCTGGAAATCACTCTGTAGTCTCAGGGTGGCTTTGAACTCATGGCAATCCTCTGACCTCTGACTCCCCAGCGATGGGATTAAAGAGGTGTGCCACCATGCCCAACTCTGTGTGTGTGTTTTTCGAGGTATGGTCTTACTCTGGCCCAGGCTGACCCGGAATTCACTATGTAGTCTGAAGGTAACCTTGAACTCAAGGCAATTCTACTACCTCTGCCTCCTGAGTGTACCACCACACCCAGCCTAATTTTTTGTTTTTATTTATTCATTTATTTATTTGAGAGGAAAGAGAAAGGGAGGGGGAGAGAGAATGTGAATGGGTGCGTTAGGACTTCTTATGCCACTTGGTTCATCTGGCTTGATGTGGATACTGGTGAGTTGAAGCCAGGCCAATGCTTTAAAACCATGAACCTTAACCACTGACCCAACTCTCCACCCCCTAAAATTAAAAAATATATATTTTATTTATTAGCCAGGTGTGGTAACACACACCTTTAATCCCAGCTTGGGTGACTAGGGTAGGAGGATCACTATGAGTTTGAGGCCAGCTTCAGACTATATAGTGAATTCCAGGTCACCCTGAGCTAAAGTGAGAGTCTACCTTGAAAAACAAAACAAACAAACAAACAAACAAAAAAAGCCGGGCATGGTGGTGCACACCTTTATTCCCAGCCCTTGGGAGGTAGAGGTAGGAGGATCACTGTGAGTTTGAGGCCACCCTGAAACTACATAGTGAATTCCAGGTCAGCCTGGCCAAGAGTAAGATCCTACCTCAAAAAACAAAACAAAAAAAGCTAAATTAAATTTATAGCTGGGCGTGGTGGCGCACGCCTTTAATCCCAGCATTTGGGAGGCAGAGGTAGGAGGATCACCGTGAGTTCAAGGCCACCCTGAGACTACACAGTTACTTCCAGGTCAGCCTGAGCCAGAGTGACACCCTACCTCGAAAAACAAAAAATAAAATAAAATAAAATAAAGCTGGGCATGGTGGCGCACCCCTGCCTTTAATTCCACACTTGGGAGGCAGAGGTAGGAGGATCGCCATGAGTTCAAGGCCACCCTGAGACTACAAAGTGAATTCTAGGTCAGCCTGGGCTAGAGTGAGACCCTACCTTGAAAAACCAAAAATAAATAAATAAATAAATAAATAATAAAATATTTATTTGTTTATTTATTTGCAAACAAAGAGAGATAGAAAAAAGAGAGATGGACAGAGAATGGAGGCACCAGGGCCTTCAGCTGCTACAAATGAATTCCCAATGATGTGCCACTTTGTGCTTCTAGATTTACATGTGTACTGGCAATCAAACCTGGGTCATTAGATTTTGTAGTCAAAGCCTTAACTGCTGAATCATCTCTCCAGCCCTAAAATATTTTTAATTTTTTTGTTTATTTTTATTTATTTATTTGAGAATGACAGACAGAGAGAAAAAGGTAGATAGAAAGAGAGAGAATGGGCATGTCAGGGCCTCCAGCCATTGTAACTGAACTTCAGATGCATGTGCCATCTTAGGTATCTGGCTAACGTTGGTCCTGGGGAATCAAGCCTCAACCGGGGTCCTTACGCTTCTTCACAGGTAAGCGCTTAACTGCTAAGCCATCTCTCCAGGCCCCCCTAAAATATTTTTTAAAAGCAACAACAAGCCAGGCGTGGTGGTGCAAGACTTTAGTCCCAGCACGCAGAGGCTAGCTGAGGTAGAAGAATCACCAAGAGTTCAGAACCAGCCTGGAGGCAGAGGTAGGAGGATCAATGTGAGTTTCAGGCCAGCTTGGAACTACAGTGAGATCCAGGTAAGCTTGGGCTAGAGTGAGACCATACCTTGAAAAAGAAGACTGAACAAAACAACAACAAACAAAAGACTTGCTTTGAGTGCCAACGAGATGGCTTAGTGAATAAGAGCACTTCCTGCCCAAGCCTAAGGACCTGAGTTCAATTCCCAGAACTCATGTACAAAGCCAGACATGGCTGCACATGCTTGTAACTCCAACCACAGTGCTAAAGGGGGCTTGTCGGAGACCATGAGCAGCATAACAGCCATCTTGTATGAGAAGCCATCTTATGGACTCAAAAGGCCTTAGGATCAGAATTGCCCCAGCTACAAGCCCTGGCTGCAGGCGATCACTTTATCTACCTATCGGATCAGAGTTGCCCCAGCTACAAGCCCTGGCTGCAGGCGATTACTTTATCTGCCTATTGGAATGTAACAACAGACCTTCCCATGACCCCTGGGATTAAGAGTCCCATGATCTAACCTTATCAATCAGAGCATCTTGTAATCCTGGGTCAATGACCCCTGGGATTAAGAGTCCCATGATCAAACCTTATCAATCAGAAAGTCTTGTGACCCTGGGTCAGTTTCTAGTTTACCTTCCTCCTGCCTCCCCTATATAAACCTCTGTGTGAAAAATAAAATTTGAGACTTTGACCAGGTATTAGGCTTAGTCTCCTTCTTTGTGTCTGTTTGTCTCTCTCATCCAGGTTAATCTCCCCTCGGGCTCTTGTTGAACTCCCGCTGGTCGGGGCAAGTGGCGCCCAAACATGGGGCTCGAGGTACGAGGACTGACTTGGGCGTCGCCGGGTGAACGGCCGTCATTCTTTCATTGGATCGCCACCTCAGTAACAGAGGTCACCGCAGGGAAAGCCCGCCTGTGACACAGACCCGGATAAGGTAAGAAGAGCGACGAAATTATGGGACAAACATTGAGTAAACATGAGTTATTCATTCAGGGACTTAGAGTCTCTCAAGACACGAGGAAATTGGGTTAAGATGCGTGGTTAATAGGTGAGTGATCCCTTGGGGACATCCTCCTGGGACTAACAGGCCCCAGTGGCCGCCTCCCCAGTGAGGAACTAGTCTCCCCACTGACGGACTAGGCGAGATATAATGTAAAGAAAAACAAACTTTCCCGTTCTCCATCAGAGAAAGGCAAAACTATAGGCCCAGTGGCCGCCTCCCAGTGAGGAATTAGGTGAGGTATACCCATCAAAAGGAATCCCAAATCAGTGGATTAAGGACATTTCTTAAAGTTAGGGGCATAAAACTCTCTCAAAAAGAGGCCAACTTATTCTGGGAAAAAGTCCTCCAGATCTCAGTCACTGTGGCCATGGCCCATGCTCCAAAGCCGCGGCAGGCTGACAAGAGGCAAAGGCTGCTGGACTGCGCTCCACTCTGGAGCCAGGGCTGCCCATGCTCCAAAGCGCCACAGGCAGCAGAGGAGACAATAGCTACACCTGAGGGGAAAAGAGTGCCCCCCTGCTTCTCTCCCTGCTCACAGCTGGGTTCAGGCCCAGGCTCCAGGGGCCTGGCTGATGCCACGTGGGCTCAGGTGGCCTGATACCCTCCAGCCACACCCGCCAACAGGGTAAACAAGGAGATAATAGATTTATTAAAAAAAAAAACTGAAAATGGCAAGATTCTTAGCTTCCTGGCTTGCAGAACCTGGGGACTACAAACACAAAAAATCGAAATATGGGTAAATGCCAAATTACTATAAATAGATGTGGATTTCTTATAAGTATTTACAACTGTTTTAAGCTCACTTTTGCCTCTTTATGCTTTTCTGGGACTACTAACAAAAAAACAGTCTCAAGAATTGTATTTAAACTTAAATATGTACTCAATACTAAATTTGTTAGAAAATTTCTAATAATGCTCAAATCTACTTTCATAATGTGTTTCAAAAGTCAAGTCTGATCTACTTTTAAAGATATTTCATAAGACCTTTTATTAAAAGCCTCATGGTAAAAACAATAAAAGTTTAGTTAAACTGAGAAAAAAACTTTAAATGTTGGTAACTATTTGATAAAAAAAAGATTGTTACAAAATGGTTACATAGCTTGTAAGATAAAAATATGTAAATGTAGATATTAAGCAAACTTAAACAGAAGGTTAAAGACAAAACACTTAACCAAATTACAGATCTTTTGAGATACAATAAAATGATTATTAACCTAGGGCTTACATCAAACTAATAAAAGCATGGCTCTAGCTGATAGAAGGTTACTATGGTATTCAGTTAGTAAATTTACAACTTTAACTTGTTGATATTAATCTGGTCATGATGATGGTTAAAAAAGACTAAATTTAGAGTACCCAATAAAGTTAATTAAGTTCCTATTTGTCAACATTTTAACTATACGTTAAGGTTAAAATTGACTCATTAATATTTAATTCTCTCACATGGTTGATATAACTAATATACAAAACATTCCTAACATCTCCCTCCATTGCCTGTGATAATTGTTTCCTATCCAACTGTGTTTTCAAAACATCCAACCCTGGGATCCCCAGCACTCATACCGGTCTGGTGAGTATCTGAGCGCTCTCTCTCTCTCTCTCTCTTTTCTCCTTTTTAAATTTGGTTCTGAAGCGCGCATAGCTCTTCTTGGGCCCTCTGTTTCTGTCATATTCATGTGTCTATGTTATTGGGCCCTCTGTTTCTGTCATATTCGTGTGTCTGTGTTATTGGGCCCTATGTGTTTCTGTCATATTTGTGTGTCTATATGTTAATTGTTTCCCTATGGACGGACGCTTCTCCCTTGACTTAATAAAATGGGACAGTTCCCCTCCCCCCTTTTCACCCCTTTCTTTACAGGTGCTGGCAGCCACAGCCAAAAGAGACATCAAGCCCACCGCTGAAGCCTCCGTCCCAATTCTTGTGTGGGGGAGGCAGTGGGGACTGGGAATTACATCTCAGGTCAATAAATGGTTTACAAAATTTGTCTGTTACAAGGACCAGAGGCCCCCATGGCTGAGTATCTCTAAAAGGTCCTACAGGTGTGAAAACTCCCCAAAAGCTATGTTATTGGACTGATTAAAATTTTTCTCAAACTTTTTCATCACAGATAGATATTGATAAAAAGCTGTCAGTCAGGTTAGATACTCTAGAAAATGCTGTTATGTATTTTAAAAGGCAGATTGTTAATCTGGTGGTTCAAAAGCAATTGTTCTGTCATGTAAATTATCAATTCATAAGTATTACTCCTTTATCTTACAATGGGACTGCTACTGTATGGTAAAAGGTTAAAAATCATATTTGGGGTATTTAAAATCATGATAATCTTAACATAGATTTACAAGGTTTACAAAAGAAAATATCTGTTATTTCATATAGTCATTTGTCTTTTGGTGATCCTGCTAAGGCTGCAAAAGGATTTTTTTTTTGATGCCTTAAGTATCTCCCAAGCAGTTTCTTTCTCAGATTCTCATTTGGCTTAAGCAGGGGGGAATTTACTGCCAAACAAACAAACATAGATTACAGAGTTGGAGGTCAACACGTTTGTCAGCTAGTTCCTTATCTGAATCAGGCCTGGGCTTAATGACTATCTGTTCTATATAATGGCAGTACTGTTGTCTGGCTATTAAATGATATCTTCTAAGTAAAAAGAAAAAACTTTAACTTGGTTTACAAATGTTTCAACATGCAGGAATGGCTGTGCCTGAGTCAGGCTGAGCAAACAATGTTACAGAGGCTAAATGTGGTTGGCTTCCAGAGCTCAAGTGTTCCAGCAGCTCAACAGATTGCTGATCACAGACTGGAGCTGACAAGCCGAGGAATCGCTTGATAAAGTAAAACCTCCATAGTCTCTGTGGTCGCTTAGTTCAGCCTCAGAAAGCACTGTAAATTTGTTTACTTTTTATAATCATTCTAGGCATGTTGGCCAAGGTTCAATACTCCAAGCCTCTCCGGGAACCGTGATAAGTTTTCAGACCTATGCACCCCTGGGGGATGGGTACCAACGTGGTCTGGAAAAACCGCAAGGGAAGGTCCCTTTGACCGCTTCTGAATTCCTGAGAGTCAAACCTGACTTGCATGGAGGTTGGTACCATACATAATGCCTCCTCCACAAAAGGTACTGAGGGCCAAATCTGTGGGTGATAAACATGACCCACGGAGGAGTCAGGTCACTACTCCCCCAGTTGGTTAAAGCCCACTGCTGGATAGCAGGCCTCCCCCTCCTGTTTGTATAAAAGAAGGGAGGAGATGTCGGAGACTGTGGTAGTTTGAATATATGTCCCCCAATATATTCAATGTTTTATTACTCTATAGTTTGCATCTGCAATCACCTTGCTAGAGGCAAGGTCACTGGGGGCCCGGGTCTTAAGGTGTGGTGATGGTTTGAGAGTCCATTGTAAAGATATGCAAATGTGTCTAGCAGGAGTTCCTGAAGTCTGCTGTGTGACCTTTTGGCTGTAGTTTGTTTTGCTCTGTTTGCTGTGGTGGCTGGTTGGCTTTTTCTCTCTCTGCTTGGCCCTGTGAAGAGCAAGGTGCTTTTCCTGCCTTTATGGAACTTCCCCTGGATCTGTAAGCTTCAATAAATAATATCCCTTCCTCCATAACTGTGCCTGGTCTGGAAGTTCATCTCAGCGAACCCGAAACTGTCTGCTACAGTAAAGTGGTACCAGGAGTGGGGTGAGATGAACCTGACCGTGTGGATGTTCATCTTTTGGAACCTTTGTTTTGGAGGAATGGGCATGGACTTGGTGCTTGCAACTGAAGATGCCTTCTGGAGTGGTAAGCCAAGTTTTATGGACTATTCTGATGAGAGTTTGAGAATGCTAAGTGCAGATAGTATTGAACTTCGAGGCTTGGCTTATGAGCTTTCTAAGGGGAAGGAAAGACTGCAGAGGACTTTGTTGGAACTGGGCTACTGGCATAAGGGATGGCTACGTTCTGCTGTCCAGGCCCAGAAAGTTTGATCAAGGTTAAATTTGTAATGGACTGATGTGCTTGGCTAAAGATATCGGACTGAGATTTTAAGATTTTGAGTTGGAAAACCTGAAGCAAGCTAAAAGTAGAGGCACTGAGACTGGTTTAGCTGCTATTGTCAACCACATTAGCAATCTTAAGGAAGGTGGAAGGAAGGTGGCCTGACTTGATTTACATTAAAACAATGGAGAGGATGCCTGAGGAAAGACTGTTAAAAATGCAAATTCTTGGAAAGAGCTGACTGGAGAAGGAACCTGCTTTTCAAGGCTGTGATTTATTTTTTCCCTGGATTAAGAATATGGCTGTGTCCTGCACACCTGGTATTAGTTTTGGAAGCATGAAAAATGCATGGAGTGGTCATGAGTTGCACACGGTTCCAGGAGCCGCTGCTGAGATGCGGCATGAGGCAGGGCATGAAGACCCTCAGGAATAGGCTGGAAGAGCCTTTGGAAGATGGACCGTGGGTTGCATGGAGACCTGAAGATGTTTTGGATATACCAGGACTGTGCAAAAGGGCTACCATGGAGTGCAGTGTTGGCATGGGATGAAAGTTTTCCTGGCGACTCTGCCCAGCTGGAGGGGGAATTGGAAAACCTGGAGATTGTCAGTCTCTGGTTATATTGAACTTGAACTGCAGAAGTTTGATGACGGCTGATGATAGTTGAGTTTGCATTATTCTAGTCTCTCTTTGCTTTTACCAGTTAAAAATGTTTACTCTGTGCCTTTACATGTTGAAAGTATTTAACTTGTTTGATTTTACAGGACTCACTATCTTAAGTTGGTCAAGACAGAGAACCTTTGAAATTGACTGAGTACAATTTACAATGTGTGATAGTTATAAATCTATTGGGGGCCAAGAGCTAAATATATTGGGGGCCAGGGGCTCTGTGGTAGTTTGAATATATGTCCCCCAATATATTCAATGTTTTATTACTCTATAGTTTGCATCTGCAATCACCTTGCTAGAGGCAAGGTCACTGGGGGCCCGGGTCTTAAGGTGTGGTGATGGTTTGAGAGTCCATTGTAAAGATATGCAAATGTGTCTAGCAGGAGTTCCTGAAGTCTGCTGTGTGACCTTTTGGCTGTAGTTTGTTTTGCTCTGTTTGCTGTGGTGGCTGGTTGGCTTTTTCTCTCTCTGCTTGGCCCTGTGAAGAGCAAGGTGCTTTTCCTGCCTTTATGGAACTTCCCCTGGATCTGTAAGCTTCAATAAATAATATCCCTTCCTCCATAACTGTGCCTGGTCTGGAAGTTCATCTCAGCGAACCCGAAACTGTCTGCTACAGAGACCATGAGCAGCATAACAGCCATCTTGTATGAGAAGCCATCTTATGGACTCAAAAGGCCTTAGGATCAGAATTGCCCCAGCTACAAGCCCTGGCTGCAGGCGATCACTTTATCTACCTATCGGATCAGAGTTGCCCCAGCTACAAGCCCTGGCTGCAGGCGATTACTTTATCTGCCTATTGGAATGTAACAACAGACCTTCCCATGACCCCTGGGATTAAGAGTCCCATGATCTAACCTTATCAATCAGAGCATCTTGTAATCCTGGGTCAATGACCCCTGGGATTAAGAGTCCCATGATCAAACCTTATCAATCAGAAAGTCTTGTGACCCTGGGTCAGTTTCTAGTTTACCTTCCTCCTGCCTCCCCTATATAAACCTCTGTGTGAAAAATAAAATTTGAGACTTTGACCAGGTATTAGGCTTAGTCTCCTTCTTTGTGTCTGTTTGTCTCTCTCATCCAGGTTAATCTCCCCTCGGGCCCTTGTTGAACTCCCGCTGGTCGGGGCAGGGGCTGAGACAGGAAGATTGCTGGGGAGAGCTGGTCAGCCAGTCTAGACAAAATATGAGCTCCATGGGCTGGAGAGATGGTTGAGTGGTTAAGGCACTTGTCTGCGAAGTGTAAGGAATCATGTTCGACTCTTCAGATCCCAGGTAAGCCAGACACACAAGGTAACACAAGCATGCAAAGATCGCACATGTGCACAGGGTGGTGCACACATCTGGAGTTTGATTGCAATGGCTAGAGGCCCTGCTGTACCAATTCCCCTTCTCTTTCTCTGTCTCTTTCACTCATTCTTGCTTTCTCACATTAAAAAAAAAAAAAAGAAGCCGGGCGTGGTGGCGCACGCCTTTAATCCCAGCACTCGGGAGGCAGAGGTAGGAGGATCACCATGAGTTCGAGGCCATCCTGAGACTACAGAGTTAATTCCAGGTCAGCCTGGGCCGGAGTGAGACCCTACCTCAAAAAACCAAAAAAAAAAAAGAGAGAGAGAGAGAGAGTATTGTATATATGTAAGTAGAAGAACAGATCAATGGGGGTGAAAAGTCCTAAGTGAGGTCAGGGGAAGAGATTGAGTAAAGGAAAGGTGGAGGGAAGGCTAATCAAAATCTAAGAGGATATAAATAAGTCATATGGAAACCTACATCTCTGGACAATGGAACACTCAGAAGCCATAGATTGTTACTAGAAAATTTTCTGTGCCAGGGATGGGATACCTTCCAGTAAGTTGTTGGCCGGGGAGGTCACAGATAGTCCCAAATATTATAGGCCATTGCTAAGGCCCTTGGTTTCCCGCCAGGAATAGATGGTAAGACCCTATTGCTGAAGACTCCACATATTTGGGCTACAAGGTCATTGAAAAATCCTGCTGGAGCTGAGCTGAAAGCCTCCTCCATGTGGACCAGCTGACAGAAAGTTGGAAAAAGCTACACTGCATGCAGTTCAATGGGAGAGAGAGAAAACACCAGTGAAGGTACTCAACAGTGGACACTGCAAGCTTTAAATTTGGCCAGCCAGGCCAAATGAGCCAATGGGGCGCAATAGCGGCATGTCTGTGTTATGGGGGTAACCAACTGCTCTCTAATTGGATTGGAGGCCCACTCCGTGGGAGGGAATACATCCCTGATACTGAAAACCTACAACAGGGGTAGTCATGAGCCCTAAGGGTGTAATGTCTGCTGGTGTCTCACTAAATGTATATACTATGCTCACCAAACTGCCCAGTAAGCGCTTCTCTTAATGTCCACACCCATATATTAATGTTACTCTCACTTTTGGTTAGAGAAGCTTCTCTTTTCAGATGGTAGCAAACTTGGGATGACTCAGAAGGCACCATGGTGCTGAGAAGAAGGGACAGAGGAGTGTTCAGCACTGAAAGATCTCAAACACATCTTCCAAGGCTCAGGGTACATTGTGGAAGAGGGGGCAGGAAGAATGTAAGAGCCAAAGGAAGAGTAGGACTCCTTACAACGTGCTCCTCCAGACACAAAATGGCCTGGATTTCCATGACCTCACAGGGCCTGACACTACCTACATAAGACCATCCTAATAGGAGGGAAAGATCATGACATCAAAATGAAAAGAGAGACTGATTGAGAGGGGGAGGGGATATGATGGAGAGTGGAATTTCAAAGGGGAAAGTGGGGGGAGGAAGGTAAGTACCATGGGGTATTGTCTACAATTAAAGAAGTTGTCAATTAAAAATAAATAAATAAATAAATAAAATTTAAAAATGGGGCTGGAGAGATGGCTTTGTGCTTAAGGTGCTTGGCTGCAAAGCTAAAGGACCTAGGTTTGATTCCCCAGGACCCACGTAAGCCAGATGCACAAGGGGATGCATGTGTCTGGAGTTCGTTTGCAGTGGCTGGAGGCCCTGGTGTGCCCATTCTCTCTATCTGTCTCTCTCTCTCTGCTTCTTTCTCTCTCTCAAATAAATAAATTAAATTAAAAATAAATATAGAGAACATTAAAAAAAGCTGCGTGTGGTGGCACATGCCTTTAATCCCAGCACTTGGGAGGCATAGGTAGAAGGATTGTCATAAATTTCAGGCCACCCTGAGACTACATAGTGAATTCCAGGTCAGCCTGAGCAACAGTGAGACCTTACCTTGAAAAAAAAAAAAAAAAAAAAAACCAGTCTGTTGGGCTTGTCTCAAAATAATAAGAATAAGAATAAGAATAATGAGCTCCGGGTTTAATGCTTAATCTTGTCTCAAGGAGAGAGAGTGGAAAAGCAATAGAGGACACCTGACATCCTCTGACCCCACTATGTGTACACAGGCATATATATTTGCATACATACCCATTGCACATTGCACATTAAAATAAATAAAGTTTTAAACAAGAACTGCTTGGAGGGACTGGGGAGATGACACAACAGCTAAAGACACTGCTTGCTAAGCCTGAAGGCCCAGATTCAATTCCCCAATATCCACATAAAGCCAAATGCACAAAGTGGTGCATGCATCTCAAGTTTGTTCACAGGTGGTGCACCCATTCTCTCTCTCCTTGTTAAAAAAATAAATAAATAAAATAACTGGGGGCTGGAGAGATGACTTAGCGGTTAAAGTGCTTGCCTGTGAAGCATAATGACCCAGGTTCAATTCCCCAGAACCTATGTAAAGCCAGATGCAGTGGCATATGCATCTGGAGTTCATATGCAGTGACTGGAGGCTGTGAGTTTGAGGCCACCCTGAGACTACATAGTGAATTCCAGGTCAGTCTGGGCTAGAGCACAACAAATAAAAATATTTAAAAAGTATGCCGGGCATGGTGGTGCACGCCTTTAATACCAGCACTTGGGAGGCAGAGGTAGGAGGATTGATGTGAGTTCCAGGCCACCCTGAGACTGACTACATAGTGAATTCCAGGTCAGCCTGGACTAGAGTGAGACCCTACCTCAAAAAAAAAAAAAAAGTAAATAAAATAGGGCTGGAGAGATGGCTTAACAGTTAAGGCACTTGCCTGCTAAGCCTAAGGACCCAGGCCAGATACACAAGGTGGTGCCTGTGTGTGGAGCTCGTTTTCAATGGCACACTCATTCTCTCTCTCTCTCTCTCTCTCTCTGCCTCCCCCCCCCTCTCTGTCTAAAATAAAAATAAAAAATAAATAAAATGGAGCTGGAGAGATGGCATAGCGGTTAAGGTGCTTGCCGATAAACCCTAATGACCTGAGTTTGATACCCCAGTACTCATGTAAAGCCCCAGATGCACAAAGCAGCGCAGGCGTCTAGAGTTCATTTACAGGATGCCCTGGCACGCCCATTCTCCTGTCTCTCTGTCTCCCTCTGCTTGCAAATAAAATAAAAATAAGTAGATGGATGATAGATAGATGATAGATAGATAGATGATAGATAGATAGATAGATAGATAGATAGATGATAGGTAGGTAGATGATAGGTAGGTAGATAGATGATAGAAGATAGATGATAGATTAGATAGATAGATGATAGATAGATAGACAGATGATAGATAGATAGATAGATAGATAAATGATAGATAGATAGATAGATAGATAGACAGATGATAGATAGGTAGGTAGATAGATGATAGAAGATAGATAGATGATTGATAGATAGATAGATAGATAGATAGATGATAGATAGATAGATAGATAGATAGATAGATAGATAGATAGATAGATGATAGATAGGTAGGTAGATAGATGATAGAAGATAGATAGATGATAGATAGATAGATAGATAGATAGATAGATAGATAGATAGATAGATAGATGATAGATAGATAGACAGATAGATAGATGATAAAATGGATTCTTTCAGACTCAGGTATGTAAAGGAAGTCCTGATTGGTCTGCAGATTCAGAAGGAGGACCCCACATGCCGGCCCACCTAGGTAGTGTGCTAGACTGTGGGGGCAGCAGGGGGCGCTGTAGCCATTGTGGGTGAACCTGGATCAGACAGAAGTTCCATTCTTACAAGGCCGGATAACATCTGGTTCTCTCCTTGGGCTCGTGTCCCTATCTGAAACTGCTTAAAAGAAGCTAGCTCTCTCATGAGTCTCCCTCATTGGAGCGAGAGACTTTTCTTATCATTCTCCATTGAAATTTTCCAATACGTGCATCTAAGAGGTCTCTAGCCTTGGTTATTACCAGTTCGTTACTGGTGCGTTTTGTGTGCTATGATCTGCATGTTCCCTTTTCGGTCCTGTCTTCCATGCCAGGCAAGTGCCCACCCAGGGTGGGTACCTGATAAATGTGTGCCTAGGGTAAGTGGACAATACTCACAAGCTCAAGGTAAAGACTGAAAATGCCTGTCTGTGCAAGCTCTTTGTTTGGGGTCTGGGGTGATCCTCCACATGGTTAGTGAAGGGGAAGCATCCAGGTGTAAGGTCCAGGGTGGAAAATTGTCACCTTTGTACTTCTATGATTCTAGGCCTGTAATTAACCCTGAGAACAACTTGTTCAGAAAATAACATCCTTTCTTTCTTTCTTTCTTTTTTTTCTTAGTTTATAGCTAGAGTCTCACTCTAACTCAGGCTGACATGGAATTCACTATGTAGTCTCTCAGGGTGGCCTTGAACTCATGGCAGTCTACTTACCATCACACCCAGCTTCTCTTTCTTTCTTGTTTTTATTTATTTTTTTAAAGGTTTTATTTTTATTTATTAAAGACAGAGAGGGAAAGAGAGAGAGAGAGTGAGAATGGGTGCACCAGGGCCTCTAGCCACTGCAAAGGAACTCTAGATGCATGCATCCCCTTGTGCATCTGGCTTACATGGGACCTGGAGAATCGAACTGGGGTCCTTAGACTTCACAGGCATGCGCCTTAACCACTAAGCCATCTCTCCAGCCCTTATTTTATTTTTTTGAAGCAGGATCTCACTATAGCCCAGGCTGATCTAGAACTCACTCTAGTCCCAGGCTAGCCTTGAACTCACAGCAATCCTCCTACCTCTGCCTCTGAGTGCTGGGGTCAAAGGTGTGTGCCACCACACCAGGTTTATAGGGGTTTATTTTATGGTTGTTGGAGATTTTTTTGTTTGTTTGTTTGTTTTTGTTTTTGTTTTCTAGGTAGGGTCAAGATCCTCTAGCCCAGCTGACCTGGAATTCACTATGTATTCTCAGGCAGGCCTCAAACTCATTGCTATACTCCTACCTGTCTGCCTTCCAGGTGTTGGGATTAAAAGCGTGTACCGCACCATGTCTTCCAGATTTATTTTATTTATTTATTTATTTATTTATTTATTTATTTTGGTTTTTCTCTCACTCTGGCCCAGGCTGACCTAGAATTAACTATGTAGTCTCAGGGTGGCCTGGCACTCATGGCGATCCTCCTACCTCTGTCTCTTGAGTGCTGGGATTAAAGGAGTGTGGCACCACGCCTGGTCATTTTTATTTATTTATGAGAGAGAGAATGGGCGCTCCAGGGCTTCTAGACACTGAAAACAAACTCCAGATGTATGCACCACCTTGTGCATCTAGCTTACATGGATCCTGGGGAATCGAACTGAGGTCCTTTGACTTTGCAGGCAAGTGCCTTAACCATCAAGCCATCTCCCCAGCCCTATTTATTTATTTAAGAGAGAGTATAGGTATGCCAGAGCCTCATGTCTTTGCAAAGGAACTCTTGTTTGTTTAAGACAGAGTTTAACTCTGTAGCCCATGCTGGCCTGGAATTCACTATGGAGTCAGGCTGCCTCAAATTTATGAGGATCCTTCTGTTTCAGCCTTCTAATTATTTTTTTAATTTAAATTTTTATTTATTAAATACAGAAAGATGGAGAGAAAGAGAGAGAGTGGGTGCGTCAGGGTGTCTAGCCACTGCAAACAAACTCCAGATGTATGTGCTACCTTGTACATCTGGCTTACGTGGGACCTGGAGAATAGAACCTGGGTCCTTAGGTTTCTCAATTAAGCCCCTTAACCCCTAAGCCATCACTCTAGCCCTGGTTCAGCCTTCTGAATGCTAGGATTATAGGTATGAGCTATGACCTGAACACAGGTATGTCTTTATCAACCTTGGATTTTTTTTTTCTAGGTAGGGTCTCAGTCTAGCACAGGCTGATCTGGAATTCACTATGTAACTCAGGGTGGCCTTGAACTCACAAATATCCTCCTACCTCTGCCTCCCAAATGCTGGGATTAAAGGCATGCACCACCATTCCTGGCTAATTTTGGATTTTTTTTTTTTTTTTTTTTTGGTAGGGTCTCACTGGCTCAGGCTGACCTGGAATTCACTATGTAGTCTCAGGGTGGCCTCGAAATCTCGGCGATCCTCCTACCTCTGCCTCCCGATTGCTGGGATTAAAGGTGTGCACCACCACGCCCAGCTAATTTTGGATTTTTATTATAATATTTTTTAATATTTTATTTTTATTTATTAGAGAGAGAGAAAGAGGCAGATAGAGGGAGAACAGGCATGACAGGGCCTCCAGCCAACTGCAAACAGCATCTGGCTTACATGAGTACTAGGGAATCAAACCTGGATCCTTTGGCCTAACAGGTGCTTTAACTGCTAAACCATCTCTCCAGCCCTTAATTTTGGATTTTTAAAAAAGATTTTATTTTATTTTTTATTTATTTATTTATTAGAGACAGAGAGAGAGGGAGAGTAAGAATGGACATGCCAGGACCTCTAGCCACTGCAAACGAATTCCAGATGTGTGCGCCCCCTTGTGCATCTGGCTTATGTGGGACCTGGAGAGTTGAACTGGGATCCTTTGGCTTTGCCGGCAAATGCCTTAACTGCTAAGCCATCTCTCCAGCACAATTTTGTACTTAAAAAAAAAATTTTTTTTAATTTTACTTATTTATTTGAGACAAACACACAGAGAGAAAGAGAATGAGAATGGGTACACCAGGGCCTCTAGCCACTGCAAAGGAACTCCAGACACGTGCGCCACCACATGCATCTGGCTTATGTGGGACCTGGAGAATTGAACCGAGGTCCTTAGGCTTCTCAGCCATGTGCCTTAACGGCTAAGCCATCCCTCTAGCCCGAGTTTTTTTTTATTATTTATTTTTTTTAATTTATTTTATTTATTTGTAAGAAGAGAGACAGAGCTGGGCATGGTGGTGCACACCTTTAATCCCAGCACTCAGGAGGCAGAGGTAGGAGGATTGCCAAGAGTTCAAGGCCACCCTGAGACTAGTGAATTCCTGGTCAGCCTGAGCTAGAGTGAGACTCTACCTCAAAAAAAAAAAAAAAAAAAAAAAAAAAAGAGAGAGAGAATGGGCATGCCGTTGTGCATCTGGCCTTATGTGGGTATTGGGGAATTAAACCGGGATCCTTAGACTTTGCAGGCAAGCACCTTAACTACTGAGCCACCTCTCCAATCTCTTATAATTTTGGATTTTGTTTTTATTATTAAGACAGGGTCTCATGTATCCCATCAAGCCTCCAGCTCTCTCTGTAGCCAAGGATGGTGAGATTACAGACGTGAGCTGAGTTAATATTTTCCACCTACCAAATATAAAGTTCAGGGAATGAAGCCAGGCTCTGTGCAATACACATAAACTGCAGAATAGCAGCTGGACAATTTTGCAATGTCTTTAAAACACTTATTGCTGGGTGTGGTAGTACAGGCCTTTAATCTCAGCACTCAGGAGGCAGAGGAAGGAGTATCCCTAATGGCTTTGAGGCCAGCCTTGAGATTACTTAGTGAATTCCAGGTCAGCCTAGACTAGAGCAAAATCCTACCTCAAAACAAAAGAAAAAAAGAAGTTAGAGCCAGGCGTGGCGACACGTGCCTTTAATCTCAGCGCTCAGGAGGCAGAGGTAGGAGGATCACCGTGAGCTCGAGGCCACCCTGAGACTACCTAGTGAATTCAGGTCAGCCTGAGCTCGAGTGAGACCCTACCTCAAAAAACCAAAAAAAAAAAAAAAAAAAAAAAAAAAAAAGAAGAAGAAGGAGGAGGAGGAGGAGGAGGAGGAGGAGAAGAAGTTGTTATAGTAGGCGTCTGGGAAATATCATTGTTTATTGTCTGTAAGTATACAAGTTATCAATAAGACAAATATTTTTAAAAAGGGCTGGAGGGATGGCTTAGCAGTTAAGGCATTTGCCTGCAAAGCCAGAGGACTCAGGTTAGATTCCCCAGGATGTCCCCATATTAGTCAGATGCACAAGGGATGGGGGGCATGCGTCTAGAGTTCATTTGCAGTGGCTAGAGGCCCTTGTGCGCCCATTCTCTCTCTCTCTCCCTTTCTTTGTTAAATAAATAAAAATAAAAAAATATTTTAAAAAAAGAGTCAGGCCGGGCGTGGTGGCTCACGCCTTTAATCCCAGCACTCGGGAGGCAGAGGTAGGAGGATCACTGTGAGTTCAAGGCCACCCTGAGAGTACATAGTTAATTCCAGGTCAGCCTGGGCCAGAGTGAGACCCTACCTCGAAAAACCAAAAAAAAAAAAAAAAAAAAAAAGAGTCAGGCATGGTGGCTCATGCCTTTAATCCCAGCACTCAGGAGGCAAAGGTAGGAGGATCGTAATGAGTTCGAGGCTACCCTGAGATGAAATAGTGAACTCCAGGTCAGCTTGGGCTAGAGTGAGACCCACTTCTCAAAAACAAACAAGCAAAAGAAGGGCTGAAGAGATTGCTTAGTGGTTAAGGCACTTGCCTGCGATTCCCCAGTACCCACATAAGCCAGATGCACAAGGTAGTACATATGTCTGGAATTCCTTTGTAGTGGCTAGAGGCCCCGACCCACCCATTCTTTCTTTCTTTTTTTTTAAATTTTTTAAATTTTTATTTATTTTTGGAGAGAGACATGGAGAGAGACATAGGGACAGAGAGGGAGAGGTTTTCAGATAGAATGGGCACGCCAGCAGTCTCAGCTGCTGGTCCAGATGCTGACCTGGAATTAACCTTGTGTCACTTTGCATCTCAAAAGTGGGACCTGGAGATTGGAACCAGGTTCTTAGGTTTAGCAGGCAGGCACCTTAACCTAAGCCATCTCTCCAGCCCCCATTATTTCGTGCTGGTTTTTAAAATAAATTTTTTAAAATAAAACAAACCATTTTATTTATTTTGGAGAGATGGTTCATGGAGAGAGTGCTTGCCTGAAAAGCCTAACTACCTAGGGATTCAGACCCACATAAAGCTAGATGCATATTGGCAGATGTATCTGGGAGTTCATTTGCAGTGGCTGGAGTCCCTGACATGCCTGTTTTATATCTCTGTCTCCTCTCTATCTTTCTCTGCTTGTATATAATTTTTTTTTGTTTGTTTTTTTGAAGTGTGACAGACCTGGAATTTCTCAGGGTGGCCTTGAATTGTGTCCTCCTTGCCTCTGGTGCTGGGATTAAAAGTGTGAGACCTGGCCTGGCTAAATTTTTTTTTTAAAGAAAAGAGTTCTTTTATTTATTTATTTGCAAGCAGGCACCTTAATGGCACGCCAGGGCCTCTAGCCATTGCAAAGGAACCATCTCCCAGCCCCTGGCTATTTCTTTCTTGAACTAGGTCCTTTCTTTGCTAAACACCTGCCTGCTTCTATCTCTCTAAAAAATAAATTTTTTTTAAAAATGTTTTAAAATAAATAGAAACCATATATATGCACCACAGCCTCCAGCTATATATATAGCCCTATATACCTAATGTATATGGATATATTTTTTTTTTTTAAGATTTATTCCCTCCAGCCCAAATAAATAAATCTTAAAAAAAAAAAGGGATGCCTTAGCGGTTAAGGCGTTTGCCTGCAAAGCCAAAGGATCCCGGTTCGATTCTCCAGGATCCACGTAAGCCAGATGCACAAGGGTTGCATGCATCTGGAGTTTGTTTGCCATGGCTAGAGGCCCTGGCATGCCCATTCTCTCTCTGTCTGCCTCTCTTCTATCTCTCTCTCTCTGCTTGCAAATAAATAAAATAAAAAATCAAAATTCAAGATATTGTGAATAAGACTTATGTAAACCTACTTTTTTGAATAATGGCACATCTAGAAGCTGTAGACTGTTACTAGAAAATTTTCAGTGCCTGGGATGGGATACCTTCCAGTGAGTTGTTGGCCAAGGAGGTCTTGGAAGCCTCCAAAACATTAAAGGCTATTGCCAAAGCCCTTGGTTTCCCTTGAGAAACAGATAGTAAGACCCTATTGCTGAAGACATCTCTTGTCTGAGAGGCAAGGTCACTGAGAAAGCAAGCTGGTGCTGAGCAGAAACCCTTCTCCCTGTAGACCAGCCAACTGAAAGCTGGAAAAGGCTGTACTGCATGTAGCTGTATGGGAGACAGAAGTCATCAGCAGTGAAAACAGTGGACACTGAATATTCAAGTTTGGCCATACAGGCCCAATGACTGAACGGGTGCAATAGTGGCATGTCTACTCTTGGGGTAACCAACTGCTCCATAATTGGACTGAAGTTGTCAATAAAAATTTTTTAAAGAAAATATAAAAAATTAAAAAACAAACAAACAGGGATGCAGAGATGGCTTGCCTGTGAAGTCAAAGGACTCATGTTCAACTTTCCAGGTCTCACATAAGTCAGATACACAAGGTCACACATGCACACAAAATGACACATGTGATGGAGTTCCATTTTAGTGGCTGGAGGCCCTGGCATGTGGCACGTCAATTCTCTCTGTCTCTGTCTTTCTGATAAAAAAATAAAAAATAAAATTGGTGGCTGACACCTTTAATCCCAGCACTTGGGAGGCAGAGGTAGGAGAATCACTGTGAGTTTGAGGCCACCTTGAGACTACATAGTGAATTCCAGTTCAGCCTGGGCTAGAATGCGACCACATCTTGAAAAAAAAAAAAAAAACAACAGGGCGTGGTGGTGCACGCCTTTAATCCCAGCATTTGGGAGTCTGAGGTAATAGGATCACCATGAGGCCGAGGCCAGCGGAGGACTACAGAGTGAGTGCCAACTTAGTCTGGGCTAGAATAAGACCCTGCCTTTAAAAAGACACACATACAAAAACATAGGTGTTGAGCTGGGCAGGCGTGGCCTTAATCCCAGCAATTGAGAGGCAGAGATAGGAGGATTGCTGAGTTCAAGGCCACCCTGAAACTACATAGTTAGTTCCAGGTCAGCCTGGACCACAGCAAGATCCTACCTTGAAAAACAAAAAAAAAAAACAAAACAAAAACAAACAAGCCCCAGCATGAGAGGCAGAGATAGGAAGATCACCATTTAATCCCAGCACTGGGGAGGTCAGCCTGGACTACAGGAAGATCCTACCTTGAAAAACAATAAAAACAAAAACAAACAAACAAGTTCATGGTGGCCACCCTGAATCCCAGACTGGGGAGGCAGAGGTAGGAGGATCGCCATGAGTTCAGCCACCCTGAGCTCAGCCTGGGCCAGAGTGAGACCCTACCTCAGAAAAACAAACGAACAAAACCAAGTAGGTGTTGTGGTGCATACCTGTAATCCCAGGTTCTTGGCAAACTGAGGCAAAAATATTGCAAATTCAACACCTGCCTATAGAGTTAAAGGCCAGCCTATCAATTTAGTGAGATCTTGTCTCAAAATGAAAACATTAGCTAGGCATGGCACTTGGGAGGCAGAGGCAGGTGTATTACTGTGAGTTCAAGGCCAGTGTGAGACTACATAGTGAATTCCAGGGTGGTCTTGGGTCAAGTGAGACCCTATCTCAAAAAACCAAAAAGGAGCTTGGCTTGGTGGTGCATGCCATTAATCCCAGCACTTGGGGAGCAGAGGTAGGAGGATGATCCTGAGTTCTAAGCCATATTGGATCTACATAGTGAAATCTAGGTCAGCCTGGGCTAGAGTGAAACCCTACCTCAAAAAAAAAAAAAAAACACACTGTTTACTATTTTGTGCCTTAAGTCTTTCAGGCACCATGTTTGTTCGGTAAGTTTCTTTCACATTTTTCTGTGTAAATTGTAGCTCATTTATTTTCATTGCTATACACTGTTTCTTTGTAAGAATCTCTTACAATGTATCCATTCTGTTGGAATTTGGAGACAGACATTTTTATTGTTTTCAGATTTGGGTTAGTTATGAATTTTGCTGTAATCAACATTCTTTTTTTTTTTTTTTTTTAAATCAACGTAGGGTCTTGCTCTAGCCCAGGCTGACCTGGAATTCACTATGTAGTCTCAGGACGGCCTCACAACAATCCTCCTACCTCTGCCTCTGGAGTGCTAGGATCAAAGGTTGGCCACCATTCCAGGCAGTTTTATTTTTGTTTTTTTGTTTTTTGAGGCACGGTCTCACTCTAGCTCAATCTGATCTAGAATTCACTCTGGAGCTCCAAGCTACACTCAACTCACAGAAATCCCCTATTTCAACCTCCAGAGTGCTAAGGTTAAAGGTTGAGCACTGGGGCTGGAGAGATGGTTTAGAGGATAAGGTGCTTGCCTATGAAGCCCAAGGACCCAGGTTCAATTCCTCAGATACACATGGTGGCACATGTATCTGGCATTCCTTTGCAGTGGCTAGAAGCCCTGGTGCACCCATTCTGTCTCTCTGCCTCTTTTTCTCTCTCAAATAAATAAACATTTTTAAAAAAAATTATCTTAGCCGGGCGTGGTGGTGTACGCCTTTAATCCCAACACTCGGGAGGTGGAGGTAGGAGGATCACCAAGAGTTCGAGGCCACCCTGAGACTACATAGTTAATTCCAGGTCAGCCTGAGCCAGATTGAGACCCTACCTCGAAAAAAAGAAAAAAAATTATGTTTTTAGAGACAGCGACACACACACACAGAGGAGAGAGAGAGAAAGAATTGTCACCCTAGGGCCTCAGCCACTGTAATCGAACTTCAGATGCTTGTGTGCATTGTGACTTTGTGCTTGCCTCAACTTTTTTTTTTTTTTTTTTTTTATTTTGAGGCAGGGTTTCATTCTAGTTCAGGCTGACCTGGAGTTCACTCTGTAGTTTCAGGGTGGCCTGGAACTCATGGTGATCCTCCTACTTCTGCCTCCCAAATGCTGGGATTAAAGGCATGTGTCACCACGCCTGGCTTGCCTCACCTTTTGTATGTCTTGCTTATGTGGGATCTGGAGAGTTGAACATGGTTCCTTAGGCTTCCAATGCAAGTCATCTCTCCAGCCCTTAAACAATTTTATTTTTTTTTTTAGGCCAGGTATGGTGGCACACGCCTTTAATCCCAGCACTCGGGTGGCAAAGGTAGGAGTTTTGCCATGAGTTCTAGGCCATCCTGAGACTACATAGTGAATTCAGGTCAGCCTGGGCTAGTGTGAGACCCTTCCTGGAAAAACCTACCCAAAAATTTTTTCTAAAATATATTTTATTTATTTATTTATTTGAGAGCAAGAAAGAGGGAGAGAGAGAGGGAGAATGGATACTCTAGGGCCTCCAGCCACTGAAAACCCACTAGTGCATCTGGCTTACGTGGGTCCTGGAGAATCCAACCAGGATCCTTTGGTTTTGCAGGCAAACACCTTAACCGCTAAGCCATCTCTCCAGCCCCCCACATTTTTTAAAAGTTTGTGCACTATTATGTTTGGCATGTTATGAATATTCTTTTATTGATTTGTTTCATTTAATTTTAATTTAATTTTAATTTTAATTAATTTATTTATTTTTGGTTTTTCAAGGTAGGCTCTCACTCTAGCCCAGGCTGACCTGGAATTCACTATAGTCTCAGGCAGGCCTCACAGCCATCCTCCTACCTCTGCCTCCCGAGTGCTGGGATTAAAGGCATGCCCAGCTCTTTTATTTTATTTTACTTTTCTTATATTTTATTTTTTATTTTTTTTTTTTTTTGGTTTTGCAAGGTAGGGTCTCACTCTGGTCCAGGCTGACCTGGAATTAACTATGTAGCCTCAGGGTGGCCTCGAACTCTCGGCGATCCTCCTACCTCTGCCTCCCGAGTGCTGGGATTAAAGGCGTGCGCCACCACACCCGGCTTCTTTTCTTATATTTTAAAAAGAGTTTATTATTTATTTATTTGAGAGAGAGAGAAAGAGGCAGATATATATAGAGAATAGGAATGCTAGAGCTTCTAGCCAGTGCAAACAAAATCCAGACACATGTGCCACCTCATGTATCTGGCTTATATGGATCCTGAGGAATTGAACCTGAGTCCTTTGGCTTTGCAGGCAAGTGCCCTAACTGCTAAGCCATCCCTCCAGTCTTATTTTACTTTATTTATTTTTATTTATTTATTTATTTCTGAGGTAGGGTCTCACTCTAGCTCAGGCTGACCTGGAATTCACTATATAGTCTCAGGGTGGCCTTGAACTCTTGGCGATCCTCCTACCTATGCCTCCTGAGTGCTGGGATTAAAGGCGTGAGCCACCACGCCTGGCTTATTATTATTATTTTTTTTATATTTGAGGTAGGGTTTCACTCTAGCCCAGGCTGTCCTAGAATTCACTATATAGTCTCAGGGTGCCTCGAACTCACAGCAATTCTCCTACCTCTGCCTCTTGAGTGCTGGAGTTAAAGGCATGCACCTGGCAATTTATTTTATTTAAAATTTTTATTCTATTTTATTTGCAAGTAGAGAGAGAGAGAGAGAGAGAGAGAGAGAGAGAGAGAGGAGACAGACAGGGAGAATGGGTGGGCCAGGGCCTCTAGCCACTACAAATGAACTCCAGACGCATGTGCCCCCTTTGCATCTGTCTTACCTGGGTCCTTTGGCTTCGTAGGCAAGTGCCTTAACTGTTAAGCCATCTCTCCAAGCCCCCATTTTATTTATTTTGAGGTAGGGTTTCACTCTAGTCCAGGCTGACCTGGAATTCACTATGTAGTCTCAGGTTGGCCTCAAGCTCACTGTGATCCTCCTACCTCTGTCTCCCAGGTGCTGGGATTAAAGAAGTGCGCCACCACACCTGGCTACTTTGTTTTGTTTTTGTTCAAGGTAGAGTCTCTAGCTCAGGCTGACCTGGATCTCACTCTGTAGTCCCAGGCAGGCCTTGAACTCACAGTAATCCTACTTCTGCCTCCTGAGCTACCACACCTGGCTTTTTTGTTTTGTTTTGTTTTTCAAGGTAGGGTTTCACTCTAGTCCAGGCTGACCTGGAATTCACTCTGTCTTCTCAGGGTGGCTTTGAACTCACGGCGATCCTCCTAGCTCTGCCTCCTGAGTGCTGGGATTAAAGGCGTGGGATACCACGCCCAGTTTACTTTTTATTTTTTATTTTATTTATTTTTATTGACAATTTCCATAATTATAGACAATAAACCATGATAATTCCCTCCCCCCCAATTTTTTTTTTTTTTTTTTTTTTTTTTTTTTTTTGAGGTAGGGTTTCACTCTGGTCCAGGCTGACCTGGAATTAACTATGTAGTCTCAGGGTGGCCTCGAACTCATGATCCTCCTACCTCTGCCTCCCAAGTGCTGGGATTAAAGGCGTGCACCACCATGCCCAGCTCCAAAATATTTTTAAAAATATATTTTACTTATTTATTTGAGAGAGAGAAAGAATGGGCCCACCAGGGCCTCCAGCCACTGCAAAGGAACTCCAGATGTATGGGCCCTGTTGTGCATCTGGTTTATGTGGAGCCTGGAGAGTTGAACTGGAATCCTTTGGCTTTGCAGGCAAACGCCTTAACCGCTAAGCCATCTCTCCAGCCCCTAAAAATATTTTTAATTTTGTTGAGACAGGGCCTTCTATGTAGCCATTTGACTTAAACCCTGTGATACTTTTGCCTGAATTTTCCAGTGCTGGGATTACAGGCTGCACCAATTCACTAGACTTCTCCTAACTCTATTTATTTGAGACAGAGAGAGGAAGAGAAAGAGAGAGGGAGAATGCAGTGAGAGAATGGGCATGCCAGGGCCTCTAGCCACAGCAAACTCCAGATGCATGCACCACCATGTGCATCTGTTAAGTGGGACCCGGAGAATTGAACCTGGGTCCTAATGCTTCACATGCAAAAGCGCCTTAACCGCTAAGACATCTGTCCAGCCTTTCTCCCCACTCCCAAGCATCCTGTTCTGCAAAGTGTAACATGAATGGATGCTCCAAACCTTCTCACCCCTCCCTCACCATAACTTTTCCAATTCTGGACTGGGAATCCCCTACCCCCTTTTTTTTCTTTCTTTCCATGTTCATCTTTCCCTCCAAACTGGGAAGGAGTCAAGCCAGACCATGGAATTGGGGTGGGGTGGGGGAGTAAGTGAAGAATGTTCCTGGCTGAGCTGAGGCAACTACACATATCTAGGTCTCCTGGAGACCAAAGCGGGAAGGGGGTGGGGGGTAGAGGAAGGCCGGGTGTGGTGGCGCACGCCTTTAATCCCAGCACTTGGGAGGCACAGGTAGGAGGATCGCAGTGAGTTCGAGGCCACCCTGAGGCTACAGAACGAATTCCAGGTCAGCTTGGGTTACAGTGAGACCCTACCTCAAAAAACAACAACAACAAAAAAGGCATTCTCCAGGAGAGCCAGACCGCGTGCCTCTGGGAGGGGATCGGCAAGCAGTTAGGGAACGGGCGGAGGGAGGTTAGAAAGCCGCGCGCGCGGCTCCGGGGGCAGAAGCCGCCCCCTCCTCCAATGCCGAGAATGCCCCCGCCGCGAGCGACTCAAAGGACTTCCTCCTGATTGGCGGGAGGGCGCGGTGGGGGAGGGGGCCGGGGGTGTGCGCGTCCCTCTGTCATGTAAATGTCCCCCGCGGGCCGGACGGCAGCGGGGCACTTTTAAACCTCCGCTACCTGGGGCAGCCTCCCTTCTGCGCTCCAGGATCCCGGAGCAGGTTTAGTAGCTGCGGGACTTTTCTTCGTGGCATGGCCCCGAAACGCCAATCTCCGCTCCTGCCTCAACCCAAGAAACCCAGACCGGCCTCTGCGCTGAAGCCGGCCGACTCGTCGGCCTCGCCGGGTTTGCAGAAGGGAGGTGAGTCCCTGCGCTCTTGCGTTCTCGGTGACTTGAAAGCATCTGCCACGACTGACGCCGTGACCTTCCCCGGGGTGTGTGAGCCGGGGGCGGGATCTGGGGGGGGTGAAGAAAGCGCGGAACTCGGGAGACCCCACTCCACCACCACCACGCGGGGCTGAGCTTTGTCCCCCGAACCCCAGAAACTCGCCCCGCTCGGGCTCCCGGCTTGGCAAGTGGCATCACCACCCTGCTTTGCGGCCTTCCCTTCATCCCTCTATACCCAGCTAATCCCCGAGTGCTCTCAGAGCCATCCACTTCCCAGCATGGCCCTCCTGCCGCCGGCCCACAAGTACGGCCTGAATTACTGCCACCCTCCTCTTGCTGCTCCCAGCTTCCTCTTCCTCCCTTCCCAACCCCAGCAAAGCTAGTCACGTGACCTACTGCCAGCCTTAAAGCCCTCCCAGGCCTTTGCGTCGCCCTCCAGGTACAGGCTAAGACTTCCGGGCCCCGCCCACCTTTCCAGGTTTCCCCCCCCGCCACACACACACCCAGGCCTAGCTCTGGCACCCTTATTCTCTCTCTTGTGCTTCCGTGGCTGCACCGTTCTCACTTCCCCCTCTGCCAGGATCAGTCGGCTACCTGTGCGCATCGTCCAGGGGAGAGGTTCCTTCAGCTCTGGGACAGTCATTTCTTGCCGATATTGTCCCCTGTGCTTCAGTCCTTTCTTATCAGTCGCAGCCCCCTCTGCGCTGGGAGCACCCAGTCAGCCCATGCTTGGTAGCACTTTTGGGTCATGCTACATTCAAAATTGGTTTCATACGTGACCTCCCCTTCCCAGGAGACTCTTAAACCTGGTCGGTTTCTCAGAGGATGTATGTAGTGCGGCCTTTGGGTAGGGAACAAGACAAGAAAGGACACGCGAAGCGTCGACTTGAGTGGGGCTTTGCTTCCCACGTGCGCTAGGAGCAGTGAATACGAAGTCCACATCTCAGTGCTCCTGTGAACCTGCTTTCCTTTTACTGAATCTCAGGCCCTTATCTTTCAAATAGCATGCAGAAACCTGCCCTCTGATGCCCAAGTATGGTACTGCCATGTTTTCTGTGAAACCTACCTTGTTCAGCCGGACATTTATTTGTGCTTTTTCTGTCAAATGGGTTCAACACTTTATTTTACTTATTTATTTAGGTTTTCAGCTAGTGTCTCTATCCTAGGCTGAGTCTGTAGTCCCAGGCTGAACTTGAACTCACAGCAATCTTCCTTCCAAGTGCTGGAGTTTAAGGCGAGCATCACCACGAAGGCTCTTTTTTTTTTTTTTTTTGAGAGAGAGAGAGGAGGCAGATAATAAGAGATAGAGAATAGGCACACCAGGGTCCCCAGCCGTTGCAAAGAAACTCCAGACACATGCACCACCTTGTGCATCTGATGGCTTATGTGGGTCCTGGAGAATAGAACCTGGGTCCATTAGCTTTGCAGGCAAAGGCCTTGACCGCTAAACCATCTCTCCAGCCCCTTGTTTGTGTTTTCAAAGTAGGGTTTCACTCTAGCCCTGGTTGACCTAGAACTCATAGGGATCCTACTTCCTCAGCCTCCCTGGCATTAAAGATACTGTGACACCATGGCTGGCTTATGTATGCATGCATGTATTTGAACAGTAAGTCTGTGTATCCCAGCTGGCCTTGACCCTTCTGCCTCTCTCTCTTGCTGAGATTACAGACATGCACCACCAACCAGATTTTATGGCTCTGCTAGGAATCAAATCCTGAAAAACTTTGTGTTTTTGTTTTTTAAAAAAATATTTTATTTATTTACTTGAGAGATTGAGAGAAAGAGGCAGATAGAATTGGGCATGCCAAGGCCTCCAGCCACTGCAAACGAACTCCAGACGCATGTGCCCCTTTGTGCATCTGGCTTACATGGGTACTGGGAATCGATCTGGGGTCCTTAGGCCTTGCAGGCAAGCGCTTAACCACTAAGCTGTCTATCCTATCCAGCCCCCCCTTTTAAATTATTTATTTGAGAGAGAGGGAAAGATGCAGATAGACAGGAATGGGCACGACAGGTTCTTTAGCCACTGTAAATGAATTCCAAATACATGGGCCACCTTGTACATCTGGCTTACATGGTCCTGGAGAATCAAACCTGGGTCCATTGGATTTGTAGGCAAATGCCTTAACCACTAAGCCATCTCTCCAGCCCCATTTTTCATTCTTTTTTTTTTTTTTTTTTTTTTTTTGGTTTTTCGAGGTAGGGTCTCACTCTGGTCCAGGCTGACCTGGAATTAGCTATGTGGTCTCAGGGTGGCCTCGAACTCACGGCGATCCTCCCACCCCTGCCTCCCAAGTGCTGGGATTAAAGGCGTGCGCCACCATGCCCGGCTTGTTTTTTTTTTTTTTTTTTTTTTTTTTTTTGGTAGTGTTTCACTGTAGTCCAGGCTGACCTGGAATTCACTACATAGTCTCAGGGTGGCCTTGAACTCATGGAGATCCTCCTACCTCTGCCTCCCGAGTGCTGGGATTAAAGGCATGCGCCACCACGCCCGGCTTCCCATTTTTCATTCTTGCTGAGACTTGAGTCTAAGCAATGCACATAAGACAGCTAGTGACATAATTTGCTCTCTTGAGATTAGTGTCTTTCCATTTAGCTTTCTGTCAGACTAGATTAGAAGAGATAGGAGGGTGAAACTATAGTCTTTCCCAGTCCCCACATGGATGACCTGCCACACCCAGCCTTTCTCTATCTCATCAGTCCTTAACAGCTGTTGCATTTGTGGAAATCAGATCAAAAAGAGGTGTGGGGGTGGGTAGCATTCAAGGCCATGCTAAGGCTTCAGTTCCAGTCTGTGGTGTTCTCTTCAAAGGAAGCTAAGAAGGCAAGTAAGTCTTCCTTTCCTTCTTTTTTCTGATATAGGGTCTCACTCTAGCCCAGAGTAACCTGGAATTCACGATGTAGTCTCAGGGTGGCCTTGAACTCATAGTGATCCTCCTACCTCTGCCTCCCTAGTGCTGGGATAAAAGGCTTGTGCCACCATGCTTGGCTTAACCACTAACCCATCTCTCCAGCCCAGGGGAAGGAATTCTAAGAATGGAGTAAGAGGCCAGAGAGAGGATTGTGGGTGTTGCAGAGTCAGGAGAGAGCCATATTCAGTGGCTGAGTTATCTCTGCCATGCCCACACCCCTCCTTTGTTTGCTCTTTTCCTTTCTCTTTTCTACTTCCTACTGTTCTTATATTCACCTTGAGAAGTACTTCTGGAAAGGTCTCCAAGAGGAATAGGATCTTTCTAAAGGCTGCTATGAGGGTGGGAAGGGAACCTTGAAACCCACTATCTATCAGAAGGCATCACAAGGTTCCCTGGGTTTCCTGCAATGGTTGCTGGGAACTTGACTCAAAGTGCTCTAGATCACTTGCACCAACCTGTGGAGTAGGCTTTGTGGGTAAAAACAGCAGCAGTATTTTGCTGTCTCAAGTTTCATCTTAGTAGTGGCTCTTGAAGTCAATTTGGTGGTGTTACTTGCATATGAAAAAGAATGGAAATTAATCATCCTTAGGGTGAGTTGTACTTCCAGTGTGCTTGTACAAGGTCATAATATTGAACATCATATGTTACATTTAAAAAAATAGGACTAGGCCCTGTGTGGTGGCGCACACAGAGGTAGAAGGATTGCTGTGAGTTCAAGGCCACCCTGAGACTACAGAGTGAATTCCAGGTCAGCCTGGGCTAGAGTGAGACCCTACCTCGAAACTCCACCTCCCCCAAAAAAAAAATAGGACTGGGAGCCAGGTGTGATGGCTCATGCCTTTAATCCCAGCATTTGGTTGGGAGGAGGTTGGATCCCACCTATCTCTCTACCTCTCTCTTAAACAAATAAACAAAAGTTACAAACAACAAAAATATTTAAAAGAATAGGATTTAGCTGGGTGTGATGTTGCATGCCTTTAATCCCTGCACTTGGGAGGCAGAGGTAGGAGGATCACTGTGAGTTGGCCTGAGACTACATAGGGAATTCCAAGTCAGCCTGGGCTAGAATGAGACTGAAAAAATAAAAAAGGATTGGGGAGCCGGGCGTGGTGGCGCACGCCTTTAATCCCAACACTCAGGAGGCAGAGGTAGGAGGATCGCCAAGAGTTCAAGGCCAACCTGAGAGTACATAATGAATTCCAGGTAAACCTGGACCAGAGACCCTCCCTACCTTGCAAAACCAAAAAAAAGGATTGGGGACTGGAGAGATGGCTCAACAGTTAAGGCGCTTGCCTGCAAAGCCTAATGATCTGGGTTCCATTCCCCAGTACCCATGTAAAGCCAGATGCACATGGTGGCACATGTTTGGGGTTCATTTGCAGTGTTTAGAGGCCCTGCCATGCCCGCCCATTTTCTTTCTCTCCCACTTCTATCTCTGTGTACAAATAAATAAAAATATAAAAATATATATAGGACTGGCCGAGTGTGTTGTTGCACACCATTAATCTCAGTACTTGGGACAAGGGTCACCGTGAGTTCGAGGCCATGCTGAGACTACATAGTGAATTGCAGGTCAGTCTGAGCTAGAGTGAGATCTACCTTGAAAAACCAAGAAAAAAAGAAAGTAAGAGATAGCTCAGTGTGCTTGCTTGGAGCCAGGCATGGTGGCACATGCCTTTAATCCCAGCACTTGGGAGGTAGAGGTAGGAGGATCACCAGTACTTGAAGGCTGTCCAGGTGTACATATCACCATGAGTTCGAGGCCACCCTGCAACGACATAGTGAATTCCCGGTCAGCCAGGGCTACAGTGAAATCCTACCTTGAAAAAAAAAAAAAAGTGCAAGGTGCTTGCTTGGAAAGCCTGGGAGCCTGGGTTCAAATCCCCATTATGTACATCCAGCTGATGCACAAAGTGACTCATGCATCAGGATTTCATTTGTAGATGTTGTGGTTCTGCTGAGTCCTTATGATGGGATTTTTTGTAACTGTTCAGTGACAATATAGGGCTAGCTTGAAATTGACAGAAGTGAAAATACATTGCTGAAATCAGTAAATGTTAAAAAAATTAGTTTTTTGTTTACTTTCTCTTTTGTCAAACCTTTACTATATCAGGTTGTCACAGGTGCTAATGATTCTGCCTTTAAAGAAAAATTTTAAATTATTATTCATCTATTTGAGAGAGAAAAAGAGAAAGAAAGAATGGGCAGCAAAGGCCTCCAGCCACTGCTAATGAACTCCAGACTACATGCGTCACCTTGTACAGCTGGTACTGGGGAATTGAACCTGGGTCCTTTTAAGTTTTGCAGGCAACCACCTTAAGTGCTAAGCCATCTCTCCAGCCCCTCTTTCTTTTCCTTTTCCTTTTTTTCTTTTTTTGGTTTTTCGAGGTTGGGTTTCACTCTAGCTCAGGCTGACCTGGAATTCACTATGTAGTCTCAGGGAAGCCTTGAACTCATGGCAATCCTCCTACCTCTGCCTCTCGGGCTGGGATTAAAGGCATGTGCCACCATGCCTGGCTCTCCTATTTCTTTTTCGAGGCAGAGTCACTATCCCAGGCTGACCTGAAATTCACTATGTATTCTCAGGATGGCCTCATATTCAGCAATTCTTCTACCTCTGCCTTTGGCTGGAGTCCTGGCAAGGGAAAAAAAAAAAAGAAAGAAAATTTTTCTTTCTTTTTTTAAATTTTTTTTTTAAATTTTATTTATTTGCAAGCAGAGAGAGAGATAGAAGAGAGGCGGACAGAAAGATAATGGGCATGCCAGGGCCTCTAGCCACTGCAGATGAACTCAAGATGCATGCGCCCCCTTGTGCATCTGACTTACATGGGTCCTGGAGAATCGAACCGGGATCCTTTGGCTTCGCAGGCAAACGCCTTAACCACTAAGCCATTTCTCCAGCCCAGAAAATTTTTCTTTTGAGACAGGGTCTTATTCTAATCCTCTAGCCCAGGTTGACTTGAAACTGACTCTGCAGCCCAGGCTAGCTTTGAACTCAACAGTAATTTTCCTGTCTCAGCCTCCCTAATGCTGAGACTAAATGCAAGGCGAGCGCCACTATATCAGTAGGGTAGTAACTCTTCCTTTAAAGAGGCTGTCCAGAGCTGTGTGTGGTGGTGAAGGTCTGTAATTGGTGGTAGGGACAAGAAATTTCTCTGTGGAAGTTAGCCTAGGCTATATAGGAAGGACCCTGTTTTAAAAGGGGGTGCTGTTGTTTAAAGGCTGTTGCCTACAAAGCCTGCCTGTCAGTGTTCCACTACCCATATAAAGATCCACTTAAAGCTGTATGTGTCTGGAGTTCATTCGCTGTTTACAGTGGAACAGACCTTGGTGTGCTCATGCATACATGTGCCTGTGCAAATAGAATTTAAGTCAGCTGTGGTGGCATGTCTTTGATCCCACCAAGAGTTCCAAGTCAGACCCTTTTGAGGCAGTTTCACTCTAGCCTAGGCTGAACTGGAACTCACTCTGTAGTCCCAGGCAGACCTCAAAGTCACATCTCAGCCTCCAGAGTGCTGGTATTAAAGGTCCTTGCCACCAATTGCAGTAGATGTGAGAGGAGTTGGTCTCTATTGAGCATATGATTTGCAGGGAAGGCTCTTTCTGGGTTTGGAGAAGAGTTCTATGAATTTATTTGTATTCTCTACCATGGAGTGTCAACATAGTTAACATTAATCAATCACCCACCATGAACTCTTTATTGTAGCCACTGCTTGATCTTTTTGGTTTCTCGAGGTAGGGTCTATCTAGTCCAGGCTAACCTGGAATTCACTATAGTCTCAGGGTGGCCTTGAACTCACTGCCATCCTCATGCCTCTGCCTCCCAAATGCTGGGATTAAAGGCGTGCGCTACCACTCCTGGCTTTGCTTGATCTTTTACTGATAGTAAGATTTGAGTACTAGAAGGTAATAGCCCAAGTTGTGGTTATAAACACCCAGGGAGCGATCTCTGGCTTTTCCTGGACCTTGTATTCGCATGTATGTTCATTTCCTGGAGATTTAAACAGCAGCCTCGCCCCTACTTAGTGGTTCAGGGCTTTGCTTTTAGGTTCTCTTCTCTGCTGGGTTTTTTTTCTTCTTTTTTTTAAAGTAGAGTCTCGCTCTAGATGAAGCTGTCCTGGAATTGACTATGTAGTCTCAAGGTGGCCTTGAACTCACAGCAGTCCTCCTACCTCACCCTCACAAGTGCTGGGATTAAAGGGGTGCGCCACCACGCCCAGCGTGGTTTTTTTCCTTTTTTTTTTTTTTTTTTTTTTTTTTGGTTTTTCGAGGTAGAGTTTCACTCTAGTCCAGGCCGACCTGGAATTAACTATGTAGTCTCAGGGTGGCCTCAAACTCATGGCGATCCTCCTACCACTGCCTCCCGAGTGCTGGGATTAAAGGCATAAGCCACCACACCCGACTTCATTTTTTGATATGCAAGGAACCTAATACAACCCTGCGCCATTTTTGGCCTGCAAAGATGTTCCTATCCCTGTGGGAATGGGTGCTTGATACTCAGTGGAAGAATGTGGTACTTTTACTTTCAGAGGCATTCCATCTTAGCGTGACCCTGATTAAGTATGACACCTGACAGCGTTTATAACTACTTCATAACTGAAACAAGTGTAGAGAGAAGAGCTGACATAGCCTCCTGGCAGGACTTGTACCCAAACCCCCAGAAATAGCTCGGACTGGATGGTTTCTGGCTTTGCAAACAACAAACCTGAGTTTTGACTTGGGACGACAGCTTCCCCGTGTGCAAGATAGGATGGAGGTGTCACTTGCTCCCCCTAAAGGGCTTTTAGGTGTCCCATTGGGGACCCCAGGATGCCGCACCCTAGGCGGGAAAGGTTTCCAGGTCCCGGTGGAAGCTAGGTGGCGAGTACAAGGCCTGCACTTCAGGAGGCTCCGTGCGCACCTCTCTCCCGCGTCCCGCGCCGCCCGCGGAAGGGAAACAGCTCCGCCACCACGTGATGCGCCGGCCGAGGGGCGGAGGGCCGGCCGCGCGCAATCCGTCGAGGCTCCGCCCCCCGAGCCGCCGCGCGCCAATGTCCCGGGTCGGGCTGGAGAAGGGGAAAAGGAGTGGGGGGGAGGGGAGGGGAGCGCGGCGTTGGGGGGCCGGCCCCGGACGTCGCGTCGTCCGTTCCTTCCTCCCGCCTCTTCGGCAGGCCCTGTGTGTCTTCCCCCGCCGCGGTTCCGCCCTCTCGGCCCCGGCATCGCAGCCAATGGCGGCCCGGCGCGAGCCTCTCCGGCCGGAGGCGGAGCGTACGCGCAAGCCTGGCGCGCTTGCGCCGTGCAGCCCGCCCCTTGCCGCGAGGAGGAGGAGGAGGAGGAGGTGGTGGTGGTGGTGGAAGAGAAGAAGGAGGAGGAGGTGGGTCGGGGAGAGACACACAGAGAGCGAGCAGGCAGCGAGCCGGAGCGCGAGTCAGGGACCGAGCCATCGGCAGTCGTCTTCTCTCTGCGACCGAGAGCCCGGGCCCGGGGCCCGGCACGCCGCCCCCGCCCCTCCCCGGTCAGCAGGCCGCGAGGGCCGCGCTAGCGAGGGGGAGGGAGAACCAGCTAGCGCCGGGAGGAGGCGGCCGGACCGAGCGGGCGCCCGCGCGTGTGGCGTGAGGGGAAGCCGCCTGCCCGCCCGCCCCCTTCGCCTTCCCTTCTCTTTCCCCCCCTTCCCCGCTCCCCCCCGTCACGACCGCGGAGCAGCACCATGTCGGCGCCGGCTGCCAAAGTCAGTAAAAAGGAGCTCAACTCCAACCACGACGGGGCCGACGAGACCTCAGGTGAGGACCGGGCGAGGCGGGGGCCAGCGGCGCCGCCATCTTCGTCGCCGGCCCGGGCCGCAGCCTCCGGGGTGAGCCCTTGTGGTGGGGAGGGGGGCTCCGTGGAGGAGGGGGGGTCCGCACGGCCGGGCGGCCCTGGAGCCGCGGCTTCGGCGCCCTTTTTGTGTGAGTGTGTGTGTGTGTGTGTGTGTGTGTGCGTGCGCGCGGCGGGGCCGGGGGCCAGGGTGGCGCCGCGGCGGCGGGCGGGCGGGCGCGGCGAGGCGGGGGCGCTGCGGCCTGCTCGGCGCGGGCGGAGGAGACCCCCCCTTCTCCCCCCTCCCTCGCTCTCCTCCCCCTCCCTCCCTCCCGAGAAGCCTCTTTATTGTGCTCCGCCATGATGCCTCGCTCCCATCAGCCGCCGCCAGCCACATGGTACGGCCGGACGCGGCCCCGAGCCCGGCCTCCCCGCGCCGTTCTCCTTCCCGCCCGGGCGTCCATTTCCCCCCCGCCCCCCACCAGGCACCTCCGCCCGGAGCTGGCCCCGGCGGGACTGATGATGCCTGTGTCTGGGCGGGGTGGGGGCGCGGGGAGCACGCGGCCGGCCGGGGCCCGGCGGCGGGAGGATGCTCTTGGCCCTCCCGGGGCGCGCAGCCCCACGTGGGGCGGGCACTCTGTCGAGCCAGTTTGCGAAGACTGGCGCGGCGGCTCAAGGGGATGGAAGGACTTTAAAGGATCGTTTAGGACTTGGCCTCTAACGGAGAGGATCTCTCCCGGCAGTGGGGCAGCCGACCCTGGGATGGTTACCGGAAATGAACGGCGGGAGCAGGCCCCTTCACGCCCACTTGGCTTTGTAGCCTTCGCAGTCCTCACCGGACAAAAGGGCTCCTGTTGGGAGCACACCCCTTTTCCTCCTAAGTCTCCTAGTTTGCTTTTCTTTTTTTAAAATCATATTTCATTAGTAAGTGGGCTCCAAAATCGTGTGTGGATGCTTAGAGGATCGGTCCACCAGGCTTGAGTTTGCAAGAGTAAGGTCAGGTTCGGATACTGGGGTTTACACTCTTTAAAGCAAAGCTGAGTCCCTGGGACGGTCGTGGATCTATGCTAAATCTGCCATCATCGACATATGTTGGTCTTTGCCTATGGATACGCAGTAGCGCCTTCAACTTTTCTATGAAAAATTGTTGCACCACTGAAGTTGGTAGTGTCCTAATTTGTATCAGTGTCATGGATGAGTTTCCATATTGTTAGAAGCTGGCAGTATTATTGTGTATGATAGACAATGGTACTGTTCCTTCTCACCTTTCATAGTAGAGACCCACTTTTAATGAAACTCAAAGTGCTACCATTAAAACATGATTTGTGAATGTTCTCTTAATGAAAATGATTTGTCTACTGCTTGCTTGAGCACGTGGAGGGCATGCCTTATATGTAAGCACCTTTTTAAAAAGCAACTTTACAACTAACAGTTCACATTCGTGTTTCCTAACAGCAGGGAAGATTAGTTTATAACTAGTATTGAGTCTTAACACTCGTTTTTTTTCCCCTCCAGAAAAAGAACAGCAAGAAGCAATTGAACATATTGATGAAGTACAAAATGAAATAGACAGGTAAAACTTACTTACTGTAGGGGAAGATTTCTCATGTATCTGATGGATCAGTAATTGTTGAAATTGATAAAATTGTCACTAAAGGGAGCTGGTTATATGCTTATGAATATCTAATATTTAATGTATTTTTCTGAGAGTTATAAAGTTACAAAAAGGCATGTGATCCTAAAATGATTGTGTCTTTACTAATTTATTTGGAGACAGGCTGCTGCCTAGACTGCTCACCCTTCCACCCCAGTCTCTGTTCTATGAGTACAGGCTGAGTTTGCTCTAAAAGGATACCTTCTTGTGGAACATTGTGGCATCAATGTTGCTTGCCTTGTAACTTTGTTTATCAACAGCTTTATTTACCACTGGTACTGGGGAGCAGAATTGGAATAAGTCTGGAAGTGGAGTAAATTAAAACATACAGTGTTACTAAGCCAAGGATTGGAGATTTAGCTCAGTGGTGAGCCCCTGGCTTTGGTCTCCAGCATAGGAAAAATGAGCAAAAATAATTTTATAAAGACCCTCCCCCCACAAAAACAATAGCAACAAGAAAAAATCCCCAAGCGAACAACAATCTTAACAAGACCACTTGGCTTGATAAGAGTTGCCATCTTAGACTATAGTTTCTAGGCATAAAATACTAGGTGGTTTTGTTAAAATAAATAGGCATTTTTGCACAGGCCTAAGGCAAATAAGAATAAATGTACAAAAAAAGTAAAAATGCATTTAGGCTATAATAATTGTCAAACATGTCTTCCCATTTGCTTCAGACTTAATGAACAAGCCAGTGAGGAAATTTTGAAAGTAGAACAGAAATATAACAAACTTCGCCAACCGTTTTTTCAGAAGAGGTCAGAATTGATCGCCAAAATCCCAAATTTTTGGGTAACAACATTTGTCAACCATCCACAAGGTAATGTTGATGGCATAACATTAAAATATTATGGTTTTACTTGTTATGGCATGGAAAAACTTTGAGGACAGTCCATGTGGGGTACATGCAGAGGTTAAAAACCTCAATGAGAAGAGACTTGTAATTAATACTTTGTTTTTTAGTTTTTTGAGATAGGGTCTAACCATAGCCAAGGCTGACCAAGAATTCACTATGTAGTCTCAGGGTGGCCCCCAATTCACATTGATATTCCTACCTATCTCTCCCAAGTGCTGGGATTAAAGGCTTGTGCCACCATGCCCCGGTACAAACTCTTGATTCTCCTGCCTTGGTCTTCCAAGTGCTAGAATTACCATGCTCAGCTCCAGGAGTCGTGTAGAGCTTGTAACCATGAGGAGAGAGAAGCGGGGTTGATCTGGGCATGAAGCAGGTCTTGGTTGTGCACTTCGTAGCTAGTGCTATTAGTCATTGTAATAGTTCTCTTCTGGGAGTAAGAGGAGGATGCCAAAAGTGGGTTTTTTTTTTTTTAAATATTTTATTTAGCCTGGTATGGTGGGGCATGCCTTTAATCCCAGAGGGAGACAGAGGTAGGAGGATTGACATGAGTTCAAGGCCTCCCTGAGAATGGAGTGAATTCCAGGTCTGCCTGGGCTAGAGTGAGACCCTGCCTTGAAACACCCCCCCCCCCCAAAAAAAAATTTTATTTATTGGAGAAAGAAAAAGTTGCAGATAGAGAGAATGAGTGTGCCAGGGCCTACAGCTGCTGCAAAGGAACTCCATACACATTTGCCACATCGTGATCGTGATCTGGCTTATGTGTGTCCTGGGGAATCGAACCTGGGTCTTTAAAGGCACATGCCTTATCTGCTAAGCCATCTCTCTTGCCCTCAAATACATTAAAAAAAAATAGTATTGTTACTTATTTGAGAGGCAGAGAGGGAAAGAAGAATGGGAATTCTAGGGCTTTCAGCCACTGTAAATAAACTCCAGACACATGTACCACCTTGAGCATCTGGCTTATATGTGTCTTGGGCTTACATGTGTCTGTGGCTTTTCAGGCAAGCGTGTTAACCTGCTGAACCATTTCTCCTACCTCCAAATAAACACGATTTTTGGTTTTTTGAGGTAGGGTCTCGCTCTAGTCCAGGCTGACCTGAAATTCACTATATAGTCTCAGAGTGGCCTCAAACTCATGGTGATCTGCCTCCTGAGTGCTGCAATTAAAGGTGTGCACCACCACACCTGGTCGCAAATACAATTTTTAATATTGGGTTTATGAAATCAAAGGGCTAAATTTGGAAACATCAAAAGGAATCACTTATTGTAAGATATCTGTGTGTACCCATTTAGTGTCTGCACTGCTTGGGGAAGAAGATGAAGAGGCGCTGCATTACCTGACCAGAGTTGAGGTGACAGAATTTGAAGATATAAAATCAGGTTACAGAATAGATTTTGTAAGTTGGTAATTTTGTCATCATGGAAATGAATTTGAGCTTTGTTTAGTATAGTTTGTCTGTATTGATTTCTGATCCTTCAACCTTACAGTATTTTGATGAAAATCCTTACTTTGAAAATAAAGTCCTCTCCAAAGAATTTCATCTGAATGAGAGTGGTGATCCATCTTCAAAGTCCACTGAAATCAAATGGAAATCTGGGAAGGTATGCTGTGAGGGATTGCTATACAAAATAACTCTGGGATCTTAGTTTAACTGAACCATTTAACTACTATGCATGCGAAGTCTTAATATAAATGCCCAATCTGGACACCAACTAGAATACTTGAGACCTTTCACATACTGAATTATATTTATATTTGCAAGGTATTTGTTTATTGAAGAGGGAGGTAGGTGAAGAGAAAGCCAGGGCCTCTAGCCACTGCAAACAAATTCCAGATGTGTGCATGCCCTTTTGCATCTGGCTTACGTGGGTCCTGGGGAGTCAAACCTGGGTCCTTTGGCTTTGCAAGCAAGCGCCTTAACCTCTCCAGCCCTGATTTATTTATTTATTTATTTATTTATTTTTTGGTTTTTCGAGGTAGGGTCTCACTCTAGTCCAGGCTGACCTGGAATTAACTATGTAGTCTCAGGGTGGCCTCGAACTCTCAGCAATCCTCCTACCTCTGCCTCCCGAGTGCTGGGATTAAAGGCCTGTGCCACCACGCCCGGCTCTGATTATTTTTTTAAGCATTGATGATTGAATTTTTTGTTATTTTGAGTTAGGATCACTTAATTCCAGGATGACCTGGAATTAAGTCTCAGAGTGGCCTTGAACGCACAGCAATCCTCTTACCTCTGCCTCCTGGAATGCTGAGCTTAAAGGCATGAGCTACCATACCTGGCTGTTGATTGACTTTCACATTTTTTTTGATTCTGTGGGAGTTGTTTTGTTTTTTCGAAGTAGGATCTCACTCTAGCTCACCCTGACCTGGAATTCACTGTTCTCTCAGGGTGGCCTTGAACGCATGGTGATCCTCCTACCTCTTCCTCCCCAGTGCTGAGATTAATGATGTGCTCCACCATGCCTGACCTTGGTTTTGTTTTTGGGGTAGGGTTTCACTCCAGCTCAGGGTGACTTGGAATTCACTATGTAGTCTCAGGGTGATCTTCCTACCTCTGCTTCCAGAATGCTGGGATTACAGGCCTGTACCACCATGCTCAGCTTACAAATGGCAAATTTTGAAGGCGTTTATTTGAAATCCAAATATTCATAAATGTATTTATATAGTGAGGTGTTTATTTTGAGAGAGAGGTTGAGTATGGGCATGCCAGGGTATCTTGTCACTGCAAAGAAGCTAGAGATGCATGCACAAATTTGTGGGTGCATACTGGGGAAATTAACTCAGGTCATCTGGCTTTGCCTACAAGTGCCTTTAACCAATGAGCTGTCTCTTCCACCCCAGCTGTGTTGGGTGGCTTACCTTGAATTCAAAACCATCTGGCATCAACTTCACCTTAGTGCTAGATTATAGATGTGCATCACTGTCTTAATGCTAGTGGTAGTAAAAAAAAAAAATGGGGGCCCTGGAGAGATGGCTTAGTGGTTAAGGACCTTGCTTTTTGAGGCTCAATTCTTTTTTTTTTTTTTTTTTTTTTTTTTTCAAGGTAGGGTCTCACTCTGGTCCAGGCTGACCTGGAATTAACTATGTAGTCTCAGGGTGGCCTCGAACTCTCGGCGATCCTCCTACCTCTGCCTCCCGAGTGCTGGGATTAAAGGCGTGCGCCACCACGCCCGGCCCTTGAGGCTCAATTCTATCTGCCTCTTTCTCTGTCTATTGCTCTCAAATAAATAAATTTTAAAAATGGAAGGGTCTTAAAAATTTTTTTTGAGCCAGGTGTGGTGGCACATGCCTTTAATCCCAGTACTTGGGAGGCAGAGGTAGAAGGATTGCTGAGAGTTCAAGGCTACCCTGAGACTACATAGTAAAATCCAGGTCAGCCTGAGCCAGAGTGAGACCTTACCTCAAAAAACCAAAAAAAAAATTTTTTTTGGACAAAATGTAATTGCAAATTGGGTTGGAGGGGTGTGTGCTCTTTCTCTTTGGCAGGTATATATTTTACCATTGTAATAATACCAAGAAGAGTGTTTCAGTGTTGAAATCTACACTCAGAAGGACATTGCATTTTCTTTTAGGATTTGACGAAACGCTCAAGTCAGACACAGAATAAAGCCAGTAGGAAGAGGCAGCATGAAGAGCCAGAGAGCTTCTTTACCTGGTTTACAGACCATTCTGATGCAGGTGCAGATGAGTTAGGAGAGGTCATCAAAGATGACATTTGGCCAAATCCTTTGCAGTACTACTTGGTGAGTTTGAGAACATTTTCTCTTCCCCTTTCTCCTTGAGACACTAATAGTCTCAGATCATGATCAGATTTTTTTGGTTTGTTTTTTTGTTTGTTTTCATTGATGCTGGGTCTTACCTATTCTGGGTTGGTTTGAACTCAGCAATCCAGTTGAGGTCTTAAGGGAAACTTTCTTTTCAAGGTTCCTGATATGGACGATGAAGAAGGAGAGGGGGAAGATGATGATGATGATGATGAAGAAGAAGAAGGATTGGAAGATATTGATGAAGAAGGGGATGAGGATGAAGGAGAAGAAGATGAAGATGATGATGAAGGGGAAGAAGGAGAGGTAAAAGGAAATTTGGCTAAGCTATAAAAGATTGTTTGCAAGGAGTCTGTTCCACATCGGGTTATAAAGTTGATGGAACTGACCTAAAACTCTGGGTGGGGGAGGTTATAGGCTGTGAATTTATACTTAGGCACAAGAAATTTGGTGCTCCCCAAGAATATTATCATGCTTTCTGGAGTCCATCCAAAAGCTAGTTAGTGCTTTTAGAATTAGCTTTAAAAACTAACTGTAAACTTTTTCTTTCAGGAGGATGAAGGAGAAGATGACTAATAGAAAAGAACACTGATGGATTCCAATCTTTTATTTTTATTTTTTATTTTTAAAATTTTCTCCAGTCCCTGGGAGCAAGTTGCAGTCTTTTCTCCCCACAACCTCTTATGCTCAGTAGCCCTATTTTTTTGAGGTCTCTTTTTCTCTACATCATGGTTCTCCGCTTATTTTTGGGGGAAATACCCTGATCAGAATACAACAGGAAAAGAATTTTTAAAAAAATTTTTGTTCTAAATTCATTTTTATCCCTTCCTGTCTAAACAAGAACTGTATGGAATCACCACCACCACCGTGCTCTGTGGGAAAAAAGAAAAACCTTCTGCTCCCTTCACTCTGACGGAAGCTGGAGGGTGCTGGCCCTGTGTAGTAGTGCATAGATTCTAGCTTCTTTCCTCCTTTCTCTGTATATTGGGCTCAGAGATTACACTGTGTCTCTATGTGAATACGGACAGTTAGCATTTACCAACATGTATCTGTCTACTTTCTCTTGTTTAATAAAAACAAAAAAATCTTTTAAAAAAATGGGGTATAGAAGGTCAGCAAAGGGTGGGTTTGAGATGTCTGGGTGGGTTAAGTGGGCATTTTGACAACATGGCTTCTCCTTTGGCATGTTTAATTGTGATGTTTAATGGACATCCTTGCAGTTTAAGATGACACTTTTAAAATAAAATTCTCTCCTAATGATGACTTGAGCCCTGCCACTCTATGGGAGAATCAGCAGAACCTGTAGGATTTATTTGGAATTGACATTCTCTATTGTAATTTTGTTTTATTTTTAAATTTTCTTTGTTTTCACTGGAAAGGAAAAAGATACTGCTCAGTTTTAAACGTTAAGTGTACCAGTTGCTTTGTTACAATAAAACTAAATGTGTACACAAAGGGTTTGATGCTTTTCTCTCAGAATAGATGCTTAATATGACCTTCCAAGTTTGACTTGTATAATGACGTCACTGTCAAACTTTGTCTCCCTAACTGACGTATTTTTTATACGCACTTTGCAGGATGACCTCAGGGCTATGCAGATACAGTAAAGGGATTTGATGTCTTAATGTTGCCATAGCTGGGTAATATGGGTACAGTTTATCGCCATTGATTTGTGCCCTTGATTTTTATCTCCACTTGGCTTTTTTTTTTTTTAAATGGGCCTTTAGTTAACTTAGATATTATAATAGCGCCTGCTACCACTGGCAAAAACCCGTTTCTCTAATGCCAAGTCGTACATGGGACAGTTGCTGGTGTGTTTTCTTTGGCACTAGCCAAGAAGATGGGCTGTCAAAGAAAAATCCATCAGTGGTTAGGAATATGTTGTCTTAAGTCCCAGGTATGTAGCAACAAGTTCTCAAAAATGTGACTGTGAATCTGGGTGGGATTAAGATGTCTGCTCAGTGCCATCATGCAAAGTATTTTGGGAAGCTACCTAATGCATAAGCTTTTTAATGCTGTAAAATATAGCTAAAAATTAAATGCCACTTTTTCTGAGGTGATTAATGGACAGCCTGGTCAATTCAAGGCTTTTTGATGTATAAAACTTTATAAATGGAATGATTCCATCAATAGACAAAGTGTAACCAAAACCTGTCTAGATGGATAGTATGTGATTTCTCACAGGTCTGTTTAGTAGCTACATCACTGTACACTGGTCAGGAATATTGCTCCAATAAAGGAACATAAAGATTTTTTTGGACTGGGGTGATTCTCCTTGTTTTGTAGAAAATGTTGCCTGATTTTGAATTTTAGTTGGTTCGAGTGGGGTCAATTACTTATAATTCAACAGTAATTAGCCATGTAATACATCTATATAAGAGCAGTTCTGGTCTGAAAAAATACATTTTTGTTTTTGTTTTTATGCTGTAGCCTAGGCTGACCTGGAATTCACTACATTCACAGAGCAGCCTCCTAGCTCTGCTTCCCAAATGCTGGTATTAAAAGCATGCGCCAAAAATTATTATATCGCTAGGCTAGTCATGTACATCCAAAATAGCAGTCCTGCCTTCAGCCTCCCAAATGCTGGGATTACAGGTGTGAACCACTACCCACAGTTCCAATGCCTGAGATTAACCTTCCTGCATATTGAAAATCAGACCTTTTTATGGCGGTGGAAGTGGCTGGGGTTTCAGTATAGTTGGTTTCATGCTAGGTAAGTTCTCTGCTATTGACCTACATTCCCAGCACTCGTGTGCCCCCTCCCAGGTGGGGTGTCACTAGCCCAGACTGACCTGGAATTCACAGCAAGCCTACCTCTGCCACTCGCTTCTGAGATTCGTTTTGTAATATATGTAGCCCATGCTACATTAGGGGCTGGGGAAATGGCTTAGTGGTTAAGGCCTGGGAAGACAAAGGACCCTAGTTCTAGACCCCAGGATCCACATAAGCCAGATGCACAAGGAGGCACATGCGTCTGAAGTTTGCAGTGGCTGGAGGCCCTGCCATGCACATTCTCTACCAAGGTTGACCTGGAGTTCACTATGTAGTCTCCAGGGCCTGTCAACCTCAGCAATCCTATCTTTGCCCAAGGGCTGGGATTAAAGGTGTACCACTACTCTCAGGTCCTTTATTTTTTGTTTTGTTTTGTTTGTTTTTCGAGATACGGTCTTGCTGTAGCCCAGGCTGACCTGGAATTCATTATGTAGTCTCAGGGTGGCCGTAAACTCTTGTTAATCCTCCTAACTGCTTCTCGAGTGCCACCATACCTGGCCCAAGGCTTTATATTTTTTTGAGAGTAAGAGGAGAGAAAGGCACATAGAATGGGTGTGCCAGGGCCTTCAGCCACTGCAAACAAACTGCAGATGCATTCACCACCTTCTGCAACTGGTTTATGTGGGTACTGGGGAATTGACCTGGGTCTTTTGGCTTTGCAGGCAACTGATCCTCCTACCTCTGCCTCCTAAATGCTGGGATTAAGGCATGAGCCACCACACTCCTAAAATATATTTTTTTAAAGATTTATTTTTATTTACTTAGAGAGAGAGAGAGAGAGAGGGAGAATGGGCTCGCCAGGGCTTCCAGCCAACTGCAAACAGACTCCAGATGTATACTCCACCTTGTGCATCTGGTTTATGCGGAACCTGGAGAATCGAACCTAGATCCTTAGGCTTCGCAGGCATATGCCTTAACCGCTAAGCCATCTCTCCAGCCCCCCTAAAATATTTTTTAAATGATCCAGGTGTGGTTGGAACAGGCCTTCAATCTCAGGTAGGAGGATCCTTGGCTCACTGAATTTGAGGTCAGCCTGGGCTAGAGTGAGACTACCTCAAAGGAAAAATAGGGCACTGGAGTGTGTTGAAGGAGTTTTTGCTCCCCAGTACCCAGGTAAACCAGATGCACAAGGTGCACCGCCATGCCCAGCTGAAAATAAAAATATATATTTAAAAAGATTTAGATTAAAGCCGGATGTGGTGGCGCATGCCTTTAATCCTAGCACTCGGGAGGCAGAGGTAGGAGGATCACCGAGCGTTCGAGGCCATCCTGAGACTACATAGTTAATTCCAGGTCAGCCTGGACCAGAGTGAGACCCTACCTTGCAAAACCAAAAAAAAAAAAAAAAGTTAGATTATAGCTTGGAGGCTGAATGAGGAGGAATTTAAACACCAGGGTGAAGCTGAGACAAGCAGATTACATGTTTGTTACCTTGTACAAATGAGTCAACTAAGTGCAGAATAAGTGCTCACTGCCTGCACATTTTATTTTGTTGACTTCCTTTTTTTTCCGAAACAGGGTCTCACTAGCTCAAACTGACCTGGAATTCACCATGTATTCTCAGGGTGGTCTCGCCCAGTTTGTTGACTTTTTATTTGCAAGGAAAGAGAAGAGAGATGAAAGGCCAAATGGGCACAATAGGGCCTCCAGCCACTGCAGACAGACACATGCACCACTTTGTGAATCTGGCTTTATGTGGGTACTGGGGAATTGAACCTTGGTTCTTTGGCTTTGCAGGCAAGTGCTTTAATTGCTAAGCTATCTCTGCAGTCTATTTTGCACCCCAGGCTGACCTGGAATTCTAGTCTCAGGCTGGACATGAATTTACAGATCCTCCTACCTCTGACTGCTTTGTACCGGGATTAAAGGCGTGTGACACCATATGCCCTGCATGTTAAGGATATTTTAAAAGCTGGGCCTGAAGTCTGAGGTAGGAGTTTGGGCTACAAAATGAATTTAGCCAGCTTGGGCTAGAATGAGACCCTGCTTCAAAAAAAGCTTAAAAAAATTTTTTTTTAAAAGGCCTGGAGAGACTTCTCAGTGGTTAAAGCACTTGCCTGCAAATCCTAACAACCCCGATTCAATTCCCCAATACAGATGCACAGTGACGTGTGCATCTAGTGTTGGTTTGCAGTGATTGGAGGCCTTGGTACCCTATTCTCTCTCTCTCTCTGCTTGCAAATAAAAATATTTTTTGCTTTTGTTTGATTAAAAACTCTAGTCACAGGGTGGCCTCGAATTCTTGGTGATCCTCCTACCTCTGCCGCCCGAGTACTGGGATTAAAGGCATGCACCACCACGCCTGGCTTGAAAATATTTTTTTTAAACTTACTGAGAGCCGGGCGTGGTGGCATACACCTTTAATCCCAAGCACTCTGGAGGCAGAGGTAGGAGGATTGCCCTGAGTTCAAGGCCACCCTGAAACTACATAGTGAATTTCAGGTCAGCCTGGGCTAATGAGTCCCTACCTTGAAAAAAAAAAACTTACTGAGAATTCCATTATTGGAGTATTGTCACTTTTTTTTTTTTTTTTTTTTTTTGGTTTTGCAAGGTAGGGTCTCACTCTGGTCCAGGTCCAGGCTGACCTGGAATTAACTATGTAGTCTCAGGGTGGCCTCGAACTCTTGGCGATCCTCCTACCTCTGCCTCCCGAGTGCTGGGATTAAAGGCGTGCACCACCACGCCCGGCAAGTATTGTCACTTTTTGCCACGCTATAGAACACAGCTGATCTAGTCAGACTCGTGCAGCAGCCTCAGGTTGAGTTTTCCTGTAGGCCTTCCCAGCCCAGATGCATGGGATGGACCTCTGAACTACTACCCCTGCATGTACAAAGTTAAGTAAATGCTTAATGGCAAACACTAGAATAGTTTCCAGGGTCCAGGTGTAGATCTATGGCCCTGAAGCTGAGGAGTGAATGCCTTCCTAAGAGAGTTTTCTATGACTTGGTTCAGCAATAAGTGTTTCCCTAGCATGTGCAAAATGGGGTTGATCCCCAGCACCACAAAAGAAAGTAAAGGATTGAGTTGGAGGCTTTTTCCTCCAGTAGAAATGTAGGCACCTTTTCTTTTTGGTTTTTTTTTTCGAGGAGGGTCTCACTCTAGCCCAGGCTGACCTGGAATTCACTATGTAGTCTCAGGGTGGACTCAAACTCATTTCCATGCTTTTTTGCTAGGCCCTCCATGTAGAATGTCTAGCCATGTGGGCTCCTTTCCTTGGCCCTGTACTTCTCTCAATAAATATAATTAATAATTATCCTTCTCAGTCTTTTAATCAGTTCAATTGGTTTTTCAAGATAGGGTCTCGCTCTAGCCCAGGCTGATCTGGAATTCACAATGTAGTTTTATGGTGGCCTTGAACTCATGGCAATCCGTGTTGGGATTAAAGGCCTGTACTAACACACCTGGCTAAAATACATATTTTTAAAATATATATTTATTTGAGAGAGGGAGAAAAGGGCAGATGGAGAGAATGGGCCTCTAGCCACTGCAAAAGAACTCTAGACACATGCGCTATTTTGTGCATCTGGTTTATATGGGTACTGGGAAATTGAACCTGGGTCCTTAGGCTTCACAGGTAAGCACCTTAGCTGCTAAGCTGTCTCTCCAGCCCTGAAATACATATTTTATATGTATATTATTTATTTATTTTTGGTTTTTAGAGGTAGGGTCTCACTCTAGCCCAGGCTTACCTGGCATTCACTCTATTCTGAGGGTGGTCTCAAACTCATGGCTATCCTCCTACCTCTGCCTCCTGAGTGCTGGGATTAGAGGCATTCTCCACTATGCCTGGCTCTGAAATACATATTTTTAAAGGCTTAAAAAAAAGATTTTTATTTATTTATTAGAGACAGAGAGAGGAGTGGGGGAGAGAGAGAGGGTGAGAATGTATGCACCAGGGCCTCTAGAACTCCAGATGTGTGCGCCACCATGTGCATCTGGTTTACATGGGGCCTGGAGAATTGAACCTGGGTCCTTAGGCTTTGCAAGCATTTGCCTTAACCTATAAGCCATTTCTCCAGCCCTGAAATACATATTTTTCAGTTGATTAGCTGAATTGTACTATTGGGGAACTCCAGAAGGGAAGACGTTTCTAATTTAATTCTTGTCTTTAAAGAAATTATGAGCCAGGCATGGTGGCACACACCTTTAATCTCAGTACTCAGGCAGCAGAGGTAGGAGGATTGCCATGTGTTCAAGGCCACCTTGAGACTACAGAGTGAATTCCAGGTCAGCCTGAGCTAGAGCTAGATAGAGTGAGATCCTACCTTAAAAAAAAAAAAGAGAGAGAGAGAGAGAGAGAGAAAGAAATTATTTATGGGCTGGAGAGATGTCTTCACGGTTAAGGTGTTTGCCTGCAAAGCCAAAGGACCCAGGTCCAATTCCCCAGGACCCATATAAGCCAGATGCACAAGGTGGTGCATGTGTCTGGAATTCGTTTATAGCAGTTGAATGCCCTAGCATGCCCATTCTCTTCTATTTGCCTCTCTCTCTCAAATAAATAAAATAAAATTTAAAAATTTTTTATGGGCTGGGTATGGTGGCACATACCTTTAATCCTGGCACTAGGGAGGCAGGGGTAAGGATCACTGTGAGTTCTAGGTCAGCCTGGGTTAGAGTGAGACCCTACCTATAAGGGCTGCAGAGATGGCTTAGTGGTTAAGGAACTTGCCTGAAAAGGCTAACAACAACCTATTCTCTATCTGCCTCTCTCTCTCACACACTCATAGAAATAAATAAAATATTTTTAACAATTTAAAAAGGGCTGGAGAGATGGGCTAGCCGTTAAGGTGCCTGCCTGCCAAGCCCAAGAAAGCCTGTTGGATCTCCAGGTCCTACAGTTAGCCAGACCCAAGTGCTCAATGCCATGCTTGCTCACAAGGGGTGCACGCGTCTGGGGTTCATTCACCGTGGCTGAAATGGCCCTGTCGCGCCCCATTCTCTCTCTGTCTCTCTCAAAAAATAAAAAAGTTTAAAAAAATAAAAGAGGAGAAGGTACTTTGGCTGTGTGACCATAGTGGAACTCTGTCAGTGATGGTTAGTTTTTGAATATCACTGGACATTTTTAGTATCAATTAAAAACTAGCCAGGGGGCTGGAGAGATATGGCTTAGTGGTTAAGCTGTTTGCCTGCAAAGTCGAATGATCCTGATTTGATTCTCCAGGACCCACATAAGCCAGATGCACAAGGGGCACATGCATTTGGAGTTCGTTTACAGTGGCTGGAGGCCCTGGTATGCCCATTCTCTCCCTCTTTTTTTCTCTCTCTGCCTCTTTTTCTGTCTCAAATAAATAATAAATGAATAAAATAAAAATTTAAAACTAGCCACTAATTTGTGGTTATGTTAGTAAGAATTGTCATTCTAGGGCTGGAGAGATGGCTTAGCAGTTAAGGCGTTTACCTGAGAAACCAAAGGACCCAGATTCGATTCCTGGGTCCCACATAAGCCAGATGCACAAGGTGGCAAATGCCTCTGGAGTTTGTTTACAGTGGCTGAAGGCCTTGGCATGCCCTTTCTCTCTCTCAAATAAATAAAATAAAATAAATTTTAAAAAATTAAAAAAAGAAATGTCATTCTAGGGCTGGAGAGATGCCTTAGTGGTTAAGGCATTTGCCTGCAAAGTCTAAGGATCCAGGTTCAGTTCCTCAGTACACACGTAAGCCAGATGCACAAGGTGGCGCATGTGTTAAGTTCATGTGCAGTCTGGAGGCCCTTATGTGCCCATTCTCTCTATCTGCCTCTTCCTTTCTCTCTCCCTCCCTCTCCCTCAAATAGATAAATAGAATATTTAAAAAGAAGAGGGGCCGGGCATAGTGGCACATGCCTTTAATCCCAGCACTCCGGAGGCAGAGGTAGGAGGATTGCCGTGAAAAACCTTGAGAAACTAAAAAACAACTGGGCTGGAGAGACTGCTTAGCGGTTAAATGCTTGCCTGTGAAGCCTCAGGATCCCGGTTCAAGGATGCACATAAGCCAGAACACACATAAAACAGATGCACGAGGGGGCACATATATCTGGCATTTGTTTGCAGTGGTTGGAGGCCTTGGTGCACCCATTCTCTCTCTCTTTCTCTGTGTGTTGTTCTCAAATAAATAAACAACAACAACAAAAAAACCCACCAACTAAAAAAAAAAAAACTCATTGTAAGGGCTGCTGGAGAGATGGCTCATTGGCTAAGGGCACTTGCTTGTAAAACCTGACAACTTGATTCCCCATGACCTGCGTAAAGCCAGATACACAAAGTAGTGCATGCATCTGAAGTTCATCTGCAGTGGCAAAAGGTCATGGTGTTCCCATTCTCTCTTTCTTCTTGAAAACAAATTTAAAAAAAATTTTTTTTTTTTTTTTTGTTTTTCGAGGTAGGGTCTCACTCTAGTTCAGGCTGACCTGGAGTTCACTCTGTATTCTCAGGGTGGCCTCAAACTCACGGCGATCCTCCTATCTCTGCCTCCCGAGTGCTGGGATTAAAGGCGTGCGCCACCACGCCTGGCAAATTTTAAAAATTTTAAATATTTTTTATTTTTATTTTTTTGAGGTAGGGTTTCACTCTAGTTCAGGTTGACTTGGAATTTACAATGTATTCTCAGGATGGCCTTGAACTCATGGTGATCCTCCTATCTCTGTCTCCTGAGTACTGGGATTAAAGGCATGTGCCACCACACCTGGCTTTTCATTTTTTTAAAATAATTTTATATATTTAACTTCAGGCAGAGAGAGAATGGGTGTATCAGGGCCTGCTGCAAATGAACTCCAGATACATGGGCCAGTTTGTGCATCTGGCTTTACGTGAGTACTGGGGAATTGAACTCAGGTCATTAGGATTTGCAGGCAAGCAATCTCTCCAGCCCTAAAAATGTATTTTTAAAAATCTCATGTAACCCTCCTCCTTATAATGATTGACTCATCATATCTTATAACCCACGAACCAGCAATCCCACTGAGAAGATCTCTCAATGGAATGGGGTCAGGGAGGAAGGAAATGATGAGACTAACATACTAACATATGATGTGTCCATACAATTTTTTAAATTTATTTATTTGAGAGAGAGAGCAAGCGAGAATGGCGCATCAGGGCCTCCAGCCACTACAAACTCCAGACGCATGCGCCTCCTTGTGCATCTGGCTTATATGGGTCCTAGGTAATTGAACTGGGGTCATTTGGCTTTGCCTTAACTGCTAAGCCATCTTCTCCAGCCCCTTTTTTTGTTTTTTTGAAGTAGGGTCTTAGTCTAGCCCAAGGTGACCTGGAATTCACTATGTAGTCTCAGGGTGGCTTCAAACTCATGGTGATTCTACTACCTCTGCCTCCCGAGTGCTGGGATTAAAAGTATACACCACCATACCTGGCTCACAATTTTCTACTTAAAAAAAAAAAAATTCGGGCCAGGAGTGGTGGCGCACGCCTTTAATCCCAGCACTCGGGAGGCAGAGGTAGGAGGATCACTGAGAGTTCGAGGCCACCCTGAGACTACATAGTGAATTCCAGGTCAGCCTGGACCAGAGTGAGACCCTACCTCGCAAAACCAAAAAAAAAAAAAAAAAAAAAAATCGGGCTGGGTGTGGGGGGCACACATTTAATTTCAGCACTCAGGAAGCAGAGGTAGGAGAATCGCCATGAGACTCCATAGTAAATTCCAGATCAGCCTGGGCTAGAGTAAAACCTTACCTCAAAAACAAAACAAAACAAAACAAAACAAAACAAAACAAAACAAAACAAAACAAAACAAAACAAAACAAAACAAAACAAAACAAAACAGGTCTGGAGAAATGGCTTAGCAGTTAAGGTGCCTGCCTGCTAATCCTAAGAACGCTGGTTCCAATCTTCAGGTCCCACGTTTAGCCAGATGCAAAGTGAGGCAAGGGTGCAATGCCGCACTTGCCCACAAGGGGGCGCACACATCTGGATTTCGTTCACAGCAGTTGAGAGACTGCTGGCGTGCCCATCTCTGTCTCCCTCTCCCTCTCTGTCTCTGTGTCTCTCCAAAAATAAATAAAATAATTAAAAAATAAAAAAAAAATAATCAGGCTGGAGAGATGGCTTAGAGGTTAAGGCACTCGCCTGTGAAGCCTAAGGACCCAAGTTCAACTCCTTAGAATCCACATAAGCCAGATGCACTAGGTGACGAATGTATACAGGTGGCACATGCGTGCAAGGTGGTATATGTGTCTGGAGTTTGTTTGCAGTGGTTAAAGCCTTGCTCCATAAATTAAAAAAAAATCATATGGGGAAGAATGTTTACAGTTCATTCCAAGTAAAAAGTATCATTGTTCATTGCACTGTACATAAAATCCTCTTTTTGTAAAAAGTTGTAGCACTCAGGAGGCAGAGGTAGGGGGATTGCCCTGAGTTTGAGGCCAGCCTGAGACTACATAGTGAATTCCAGGTCAGCCTGGGCTAGAGTGCAACCCTGCCTCAAAACGGCCCCCCGCAAAAAAGTTACAGTGTTTGCATGAATGTGTATTTATATACACAAAATATATCAATAAATTAAGTTGAACTCCCCCCTCAAAATAAGATAAGGTCTGGCATAGTGGTGCACGCCTTTAATCCCAGTACTCTGGAAGCTGAGGTAGGAGGAGCCCGGTGAGTTAGAGGCCACCCTGAGACAACATAGTGAATTCCAGGTCAGCCTGGGTTACAATGAGACCCTACCTCAAAATAATAAGAGGGCTGGAGAGATGGCTTAGCGGTTAAATGCTTGCCTGTGAAGTCTAAGGACACTGGTTTGAGGCTCAATTCCCCAGGACCCACATAAGCCAGATCCACAAGGTGGCACATGCATCTGGAGTTTGTTTGCAGTGGCTGGAGGCCTTGGTGCCCCCATTCTGTCACTCTCTCTCTCCCTCTTTCTCTCTATGTTTCGCTTTCTCTGTTGTCGCTCTCAAATAAATAAATAAAAAACTTTTTTGTTTATTTTATTTTTATTTATTTGAGAGAGAGGCAGATAGAATGGGCATGCAAGGGCCTCTAGGCACTGCAAATGAACTCCAGATGCGTGGGCCACCTTGGGCATCTGGTTTACGTGGGTACTGGGGAATTGAACCTGGATCCTTTGGCTTTGCAGGCAAATGCCTTAACTGCTAAGTCATCTCTCCAGCTCTCTAATTTTTTTTTTTTGGTTTTGCAAGGTAGGGTCTCACTCTGGCCCAGGCTGACCTGGAATTCCCTATGTCGTCTCAGGGTGGCCTTGAATTCTCATCGATCCTCTTACCTCTGCCTCCCGAGTGCTGGGATTAAAGGTGTGCGCCACCTCGCCCAAATTTTTTTTTTTTTTTTGAGGTAGGGTCTCGCCCAGGCTCACCTGGAATTCAAGATGTAGTCTCAGGGTGGCCTTGAACTCACAGTGATCCTCCTACCTCTGCATCCTGAGTTCTGGGATTAAAGGCATGCGCCACCACGCCCGGTTTTGTTTTGTTTGTTGAGGTAGGGTTTCACTCTAGACCATGCTGGCCTGGAATTCACTATGTATTCTCAGGGTGCTGCGATTAAAAGCGTGCACCACCACTCCCGGTTAGTCTTCTAATTCTTTACTTGAGAGAGAAAGAAAATGGGCACACCAGGGCCTCCAACCACTGCAAACAAACTCCAGACGCATGCGCCACTTTATGCAGCTGGTTTACCTGGGTCCTTAGGCTTTGCAGGCAAGAGCTTTAACAGCTAAGCCATTTCTCCAGCCCTCTAATTTATAATTTACAATAGTTGGGAATTGGATGAAAGTTTACTACACCTTGGGAGCTGGGACTTTCTACAAAAGACATCCAATATTCCAAGATGACGGGAGGGATAAGGCTTTGTTAGGGGGCAGGAGCCAGTTGGTGGTCTGGGCTGTGAGGAAGAAGGCAGGAGTTACACAGGTTGCCTCCCCGACAGTGGGCCGGGCAGCTGGCAGAGGGCGCTGTCCCAGCTGAGCACACAGCGGAACCCAACCCCCTCGGGCCTTCCCAATCTCCAGGAGGATCGACTGTCATGCCAGGACAGAACGAGAGCTCTGGCTGCAAGAGAGCTGGACGCAGGTCCCACGGGGTCCTCCTGGGAATCTGGGCCGTGAGAGTTTCGCGCGCTGCCGGCAGGTGGCGCTGGCGCTCAGGCCGTCACGAGCCCCCGTGCGCGTGTCGGGAGGGGGCGCCCGATCCCGCGGCTCGCTCGCCGCTTCCCGGGAAGTTTCAAGTTTGAAAGACCCGGTGCAGCGGCCGGGGCTTCCGGGACCCGAGTGGAGGAGAGGAGGGGCCCGCGCGACGCCATGGAGGAGGTGAACCCCGCGGGGGAGGTCGGCCGGGTTGCGCACGGGGGTGGAGGGGTAACCTGGTGTGTCGTCCTGGGCGTGCACCCCCAGCCCGGGTCGCATCCCCCAAGTCCCATCCCCGCCCCACCTTACCTGGCCGTGACCCATTCGCAGAGCAGACCTGAGCCCTGGCTTAAGAAGTTCGTGTTCCCGCACTGACAGAACCTCTGTAGTCAAGCCAGCCCAGGAGTACATCTGAAACCGCTGTAGGCGCCTGATGCAGGGTGGGTGGGCCCCCAAATTTCCTTGAAATCGGTTTTCTGAGCCAGTGGCCACGCCTATAATCTTAGCATTCAGGAGGCCCGAAGCTGGCGGGTCCACATGAGTTCAAGGTCAGTTTGGTAGACGTAGTGAATTTGAGACCAACCTAGGCTACGTGAGACACTGTCACCAAAATGCCTTTAATCCCAGCAGTGAAGCTGAGGTAGGAGGATCTGGGTGAGTTCTAAACCAGCCTGGGGCTACAGTGAATTCCAGGTTTCCTAGGCTAGATTGAGTCCTTGCTTTGGGGAAAACACACACACACACACACACACACCTTCTAGGGAGTCTTAAACAGATTGGAATTAGCCAGGGGAGCAAGAGTGGAGGTGCCTGAGAGGGAGCTGGTTGGAGGGAAAGAAAAGGCTTTCACCGCCCAGCGCTACAGAGGAACCTTCAGGCGCACAGAGAGCTCCAAAACGTGGAAGGGGTCAGTTTTCTTCCCAGAACTGACAATAGTGTGTCATGTGTTACTGACCAGGGAAAAGTGGTTGGGGTACTGCTCCAGAACAGTTGTGAGTGAGGTGGGACATTTCCATTTACCTGCTAGAAAGGGTTCTAGCACAGGGCAGAAAGAAGGGAGGTGTCTGTGTGTGTTTTATCAGGACATGGGATATTAGGTGAGGTGCCATATATAGGGCTTCAGGGCTGAATCTCCCCCCTCCCATCCCTTTCCTCTGGAGTTCCCTCTTGTCTGTTCCAGCAGTTGCTTGTACACATTTTCCGATTTCCTGCGAGCCTCCGCCCAAAAGCTGCAGCTGGGTGACTCAGGACCCTGGTGGCCTGGTCCCCAGCGCCATGAGATCTTTGTTTGTTCAGGCCTTTGGCTCTGGCCTTCTCGACTGGGGCAGTCAAAGGATTTCCTGAACCTCGCCCTTGCCCTCTGACAGCCAAGACTGAGCCCACAGGCCTAGCTGGGGACTGGGGTGGTGGTGGGGGGGAAATCCCCGACTGGGTAGCTACCTGTCCACTGGGCTCGAGAGATGGAACACAGCAGAGAGGTAAGACAAAGTCGCTGCCAGGGTGCCTGGGATGAGGGTCTGGGCCGAGGTCACAGTGGCACTGGTCCTTCATAGTGTCAAGGATCTGGAGAGGGGTTTTTCCTCTTCCTGCTGCCTCTGACCTGGTGAGTACTTGAGGGAGTCTTCTACTTACTGCCAGAGCTGAGCTGGGGGCCGATGCCGTATACCTTCTCAGCAAATCTTGGTCTCTCAGGCCCTTGGCTGCCTTCTGCGTTCTCAGACCAGGGAAAGCAACATGGCTGTCAGGGAGAGGGTGAGGTGCCTCCTCACCCCCTAGTGGACTCTCCTCTGGGTGCTGTAGGCAAGCTGCTCAACCTTTCTGTGTTCATTCCTCGCATATAAAATGGGGATGAGAACTTCCTGGGGGGGGGGGCAAGAGGTATGGCTCAGTGGTGTGCTCCAAGCACCACGAAAGAGAGAGAGAGAGAGAGAGAGAAAGAAAAAAAGAAAGAAAGGGGAGGCTGGAGAGATGACTTAGTGGTTAAGGTGTTTGTGTGCAATGCCAAAGGATCCCTGTTCAATTCTTCAGGACCCACGTAAGCTAGATGCACAAGGGGGCACATGCATCTGGAATTTGTTTGCAGGGGCTGGAGGCCCTGGCGTGCCCATTCTCTCTCTCTGTGCCTCTTTCTCTCTCAAATAAATAAATAAATAAATATATCTTTTAAATTTTTTTGTTAATTTTTTATTTATTTATTTGAGGGTGACAGGCAGAGAGAGAAAGAGGCAGATATAGAGAATGGGCACACCAGGGCCTCCAGCCACTGCAAATGAACTCCAGATGCATGTGCCCCCTTGTGCATCTGGCTTATGTGGGCCCTGGGGAATCGAGCCTCGAACCAGGGTCCTTGGGCTTCACAGGCAAGGGTTTAACCTCTAAGCCATCTCTCCAGGCCCAATAAATAATTTTTTTTGTTTGTCGATATAGGCGACCACACCTGGCAAATAATATATTTTAAAAAGAAAGAAAGATAGATAGACAGATGATGCTCGGCATGGTTGCGCATGCCTTTAATCAGGAGGCAGAGGTAGGAGGATCACCATGAGTTCAAGCCCACCCTGAGACTACATAGTGAATTCCAGGTCAGCCTGGGCTACAGTGAAACCCTACCTCAAAAAACAAAAGGCCCGGCGTGGTGGCGCACGCCTTTAATCCCAGCACTCGGGAGGCAGAGGTAGGAGGATCACTGTGAGTTCGAGGCCACCCTGAGACTACATAGTGAATTCCAGGTCACCCTGAGCTAAAGTGAGACCCTACCTCGAAAAACCAAAAAGAAAAAAAAAAAAAGAAGAAGGAAGAAAGAAAAAAAAGAAGAAATTAAGAGAGAGAGAGAAAAAAGAAAGATTGTAGTGGAATTGCTTGAGGGTAGTAATGAATCAAGGTATGCAGAGCTCTTTCTCTTTATCCTAGAATTCCATAAGCACCATGAGAACCATAGCAATTTCCCTTCTTTAAAAAGGAAGCAAAACCGGGCGTGGTGGTGCACTTTTAATCCCAGCACTTGGGAGGCGGAGGTAGGAGGATTGCTGTGAGTCCAAGGCCACCCTGAGACTACATAGTTAATTCCAGGTCAGCCTAGACCAGAGTGAGACCCTAACCTCGAAAAACCAAACCAAAACAAAACAAACGAACAACAACAACAAAAAAAACAGAAGCAGGAAGACAAGAAGCAAATGTTTGGCTCTACAGACAGCTGCACTTGTCTGTCTGGGTGCTGTCTGCTCTCCCTTGCTGTAGAGGACGGTGGGCTATCATTCCTCTGCCCTTTGCAGCCTGGGCCTGGCCAGCATTCCTCCGAAGATGAGAAGGAAGTGATCCGCAGGGCCATCCAAAAGGAGCTGAAGATCAAAGAGGGAATGGAGAACCTGCGGCGTGTGGCCACGGATCGCCGCCACCTGGGCCACGTGCAGCAGCTGCTGCGGTCCTCCAACCGCCGTCTAGAGCAGCTGCATGGCGAGCTGCGGGAACTGCATGCCCGTGTCCTGTTGCCGGACTCGGCTGGTGAGTGAGGCATTTTACCAGACCCCGCAGAACAGGGGGTGCTCCTGGCTTACCTGCTCCATGCATGTCCACCTCTCCACCAATCACCCTGTTGCTGATATGACTGAGAGGGGAAGAAAGTTCCATCACGGGGGTCTCAGCAATGGTGACAGGACCATGTGTCCCGCATCCCCTGCCCACAGGGCCTGTGGCCTCAGGAAGTCGGCCACGAGCAGAGCAGTCACGGGCTCGACAGTTGGAGGCTTTACAGAGGCAGCTGCAGGTAGAGCTGAAGGTTAAGCAGGGAGCGGAGAACATGACTCACACATATGCCAGTGGTACCCCCAAGGTAAGCTCTGTGGTCTGGTAGGGAAGACCTAGCTGGATCTCCAACCTGACAGGAGATACTTGGTTCTCATATGGTAGAAGAGGCTCTATACTGACAGGGAAATGCAGGCCAGTCCAGCCCTCATCTAATGGCTGGAGCACAGCTCCAATTCCAAGGACTCTTTTTTTTTTTTTTTTTTTTTTTTTTTTTTCCGAGGTTGGGTGTTGCTCTAGCCCAGGCTGGCTTGGAATTCACTATGTAATCTCAGGCTAGCCTTGAACTCACAGTGATCCTCCTACCTCTGCTTCCTAAGTGTGGGGATTAAAGGCGTGCACCACTATGTCTGGCTCCCAGCCCTCTTTTTAGAAAAATACTTATTTATTTGAGAGGGAGGAAGGGAGGGAGGGTGCACCAGGTCCTCCTGCCACTGCAAACCAACTCTGGACACATATGCTACTTTGTGCATTTGGTTTTGCATGGGTACTGGGGAATTGAACCTGGATTGTCAGGCTTTGCAAGCAGGTGCCTTTCAGTGCCGAGCCACCTTTCTAGCACCAGATTCAACTTCTAACCCAGAAATAAACTGCCAAGAACAGTTTGTGGGCACCCCAGCCCAGCCATCAGGCCCAGTTCCCAGCCTGATGTGGGGTGCTCCACCTATGTTCATCTGACAGGATGGCTTAGCACTCATAAGCCTTGGTCTGAAGAGGGAACCTTGACCTCAGCCCTTGTCAGTGTTATGGAGTAGGTTCTGCTACACCCATACCTAGTCTAACAAGGGAGGCTTGGCTGTAGTGTTTAAAAACCACCCGGGGCAGCCTAGGCTTGAACCCTGCTCTGACAGGGGAGGCTCAGCTCCAGTCTCTGGTTGGCCACAGCCCTAGTGCCACGGGGCAAATATCCTTATAGGAGAGGAAGCTCCTGGCAGCTGTCCAGCAGATGCTGCGGGATAGCCAGCTGAAAGTGGCCCTGCTCCGGATGAAGATCAGCAGTCTGGAAGCCAATGGGTCTCCCGAGCCAGGTGAGGCCTCACTAAACAGGGAGGGCCATGCTGTGCGGCTGGGGCTGAGGGCTGACCTCCTCCCCCACAGGCCCTGAGCTCCTGGCAGAAGAACTGCAACACCGCCTGCGCATTGAGGCTGCTGTGGCCACAGGTGCCAAGAATGTGGTTAAGCTCCTCGGTGGTCATAGAACGCAGGACCGTAAAGCTCTGGCCGAGGTTAGAACACGTCCCTAGCTTGCTAGGCCTGCTGTGGGGACCCAGTGTATTGAGACCTCCTCCTGGGTGTCTCCAAGAGGCCTTGGCCAGCCACTGCTCTTCTGTCCGTACCTCACAGCTTATCTCCACCTGTGTCCCCGCTGTAGGCCCAGGCCCAGCTCCAGGAATCCTCTCAGAAGCTAGACCTCCTGCAGCTGGCCTTGGAGCGGCTACTGGAGGGGCTCCCTGCCACCCACCCTCTGAGAAGCCGGGTGGCCCGAGAGCTGCGGACAGCCATGCTTGGGAAGCCCCAGCCTTCTGGGACACTTGTGAAACCCACCGCTCTAACAGGTAGCCAGGAATCCCTCCTACTTGAGGGATCTCCTTCCTTTTCAAAGAGGACCCTGAAGCACTTTAGTGAAGAATGGTAGTCCTGGCCCCACACCCTGTAGCTGTGTGACCTTGGGCAACTGATATCCCCTGTCTGATCTTGTGTCTCCATCTGGAAAATAGAAATCATTACCTTTAGTCCCAGCACTCAGGGGACTGAGGTAAGAGGATTGCTGTGAGTTTAAGGCCAGCCTGAGACTACACAGTGAGTTCCAGGCTAGCATGGCCTAGAGCAAGACCTGACCTCAAAAAACCTAAAAAAAAGCCGGGTGTGGTGGTGCATGCCTTTAATCCCAGCACTTGGGAGGCAGAGATAGGGGGATCTCTGTGAGTTCAAGGCCACCCTGAGACTACAGGGTAAATTCCAGGTCAGCCTGGGGTAGAGTGAAACCCTACATCAAAAAACCAAAAAATAAAATAAAATAAAAAAGAAATTATAACAATGCTTCCACAGAGTTGCTGAAAAACTTCAATGACTTATGAAACTTTTTTTAATAAAGTTTTTTTTTTTTAATTATTGGAGAGAGACACACAGAGAGAGGGAGAGGAAGACAGAGATGGGCGCGCCAGCAGCCTCTCAGCTGCTGCAAACGAACTCCAGATGCGTGCGCCCCCTTGTGGTCAAGTGCGACATTGCATCCTTGCGTCACTTTGCATCTGGCTAAATGTGGGACCTGGAGATTGGAACCAGTGTTCTTAGGCTTAGGTGGCAGGCGCCTTAACTGCTAAGCCATCGCTCCAGCCCAAAACTTTTTTTTTTTTTTTTTTTTTTTTTTGTTGGTTTTGCGAGGTAGGGTCTCACTCTGGTCCAGGCTGACCTGGAATTAACTATGTAGTCTCAGGATGGCCTCGAACACTCTGCAATCGTCCTACCTCTGCCTCCCGAGTGCTGGGATTAAAGGCGTGCACCACCACGCCTGGCAAAATTTTTAATTTTAATTTAATTTTATTTATTTGAGAGAGAGAGAGAGCCAGAGGCACAGAGAGAGAGAGAGAGAAAGAGAGAGAATGGACATGCACCAGGACCTCCAGCCATTGCAAAGGAACTCCAGACATATGTGCCACCTTGTGCATCTGGCTTATGTGGGTACTGGGGAAGTGAACCTGGGTCCTTAGACTTTGCAGGCAAGTGCCTTAATCGCTAAGCCATTTCTCCAGCCCCAACTTTCCATTGTTAACCACAGTGGGCACAGTTGGCTCTTGGCCAGTGTAGCTACTGTTTGTTTTGTTTTGTTTTCAACATAGTTTCACTCTAGCCTAGGCTGACCTGGAATTCACTATGTAGTCTCAGGGTGGCCTCAAACTCATGCAATCCTCCTATCTCTGCCTCCCAAGTATGCTACCATACCCCACCTCTCCTTATAGGAGAGGAAGCTCCTGGCAGCTGTCCAGCAGATGCTACGGGATAGCCAGCTGAAAGTGGGTGCTTTTTTAAAAAGATTTTTAAAAATTTATTTATTTATTTATTTGAGAGAGAGAGAGAGAGGCAGATAGAGATAGAAAGAACAAGAGAATGGGCGTGCTAGGGCTTCCAGCCACTGCAAACGAACTCCAGATGCATGCACCATCTTGTGCATTTGGCTTACATGGGTCCTGGGGAATGGAACCATGGTCCTTTGCCTTTGCAGGCAAGCACCTTAACTGCTACACCATTTCTCCAGCCCTGGTTTTTATTTATTTATTTATTTATTTATTTATTTATTTATTTATTTATTTAAGACACAGAGAGAGAAAGAGAGAGAGAAACAGTGAGAATTGGCATGCTAGGGCCTCTAGCCACTGTAAATGAACTCCAGATTCATGTGCATCTGGCTTACATGGGACCTGGAGAATCAAACCTGGATCCTTAGGCTTCACAAGCTTGTACCTTAAGTGCTAAGCCATCTCTCCAGCCCTTTTTTCATTTTTTTAAAAAATATTTTTAGAAAAAGATGATGACATCAAATTAAAAGAGAGACTAATGGAGAGAGGAAGGGGATATGACATAGAATAGAGTTCTGAAGGGGAATGGGGAGGGGAGGGAAATATCATGGTTTTCTTGTACATAAGTATAGAAGTTGTCAATAAAAAAATAAGATGAAGAAAAAGAAAAAATATATTTTATTTATTTATTTGAGAGAAAGAGGAAGAGAGAGAGAATGGGCGCTCCAAGGCCTCCAGCCACTGCAAAGGAACTCCAGATACATGTTCCCCCTTGTGCATCTGACTTACGTGGGTCCTGCAGAATCAAACCGGGATCCTTTGGCTTTGCAGACAAACGCCTTAACTGCTAAGCCATCTCTCCAGCCCTTTTTTTCATTTTTTTGAGGTAGGGTCTTGCTCTAGACCAGGCTGACCTGGAATTTACTATGTAGTCTCAGGTTGGCCTCAAACTCATCAATACTCTTACCTGTTGGGATTAAAGGCATGGGCCACCACACTGGGCTCTAGGCCAGGCTGACCTGGAATTAATCTCAAACTCATGGCACTCCTCCTACGTCTGCTCCCAAATGCTGGAATTAAAGATGTGCACCACCACACCAGGCTGTGTGTGTGTGTGTGTGTGTGTGTTTTTGTTGTTGGTCGAGGTAGGGTGTATCTCTCTAGCCAAGGCTGACCTGGAAGTCACTAAGTAGTCTCAGGCTGGCCTTGAACTCACAGCAATCCTCCTACCTCTGTCTCCAGAGTGCTGGGATTAAAGGCATGCACCACCATGCCCAGTCTGTTTTTATTATTTATTTACTTATTTTTTGGTTTTTCGAGGTGTGGTCTCACTCTAGCTCAGGCTGACCTTGAATTCACTATGTAGTCTCAGAGTAGCCTCGAACTCATGGTGTTGGGATTAAAGGTGTGCACCACCACACCCAGCTTATTTTTTTTTTATTATTGTTACTTTTTTTAGTTTTCCAAGGTAGGATCTCAATCTAGCTCAGGCTGACCTGGAATTCACTATATAGTCTCAGGGTGGCCTTGCATTCTGGGCAATCCTCCTACCTCTGTCTCCAGAGTGCAGGGATTAAAGATGTGTGTCACCATGCCCAGCCTTTTCTTTTTTTTTAAATTTAATTAATTTATTTGCAAGCACAGAGAGAGAATGGGTGTACCAGGGCCTCTAGCTTCTACAAACGAATTCCAGATGTGTATGCTATTTTGTGCATCTTGCTTTATGTGGGCACTGCAGAATTGAACTTTATTTTTATTTTTAGAGAGAGACAGACAGAGAGAGAGAGGGAGACAGATAGAGAATGGACGCTCCAGCAGTCTCTCAGCTGCTGTGAACGAAATCCAGATGTGTGCTCCCCCTTGTGGGCAAGTGCAGCATTGTGCCCTTGCATCACTTTGCATCTGGCTAAACGTGGGACCTGGAGATAGGAACCCTGGAGATTGGAACTAGCGTTCTTAGGCTTAGGAGGCAGGCGCCTTAACCACTAAGCCATCTCTCCAGCCCCCAATTTTTTTAATTGACACCTTCTATACTTACATACAAAAAACATATGATATTTACCTCCCCTCCCCCATTCCACTTTAGAACACCAATCTCCATCATATCCCCTTCCTCTCTCCATTAGTCTTTCTTTTAATTTGATGTCATCATCTTTTTCTTCTATTTTGAGGGTCTTGCAAAGGTATTGCTAGGCACTGCAAGGTCATGGATATCGAGGCCAATTTCTGTCTGGGCAGTTGCATTGTAATGAGTCATACCCTTCCTTTGGCTCTTCCATTCTATCCGCCCCCTCTTCCGCAATGGTCCCTGAGCCTTGGAGGGTGTGACAGAGGTGTTTCAGTGCTGGGCATTCCTCTATCCCTTCTTCTCAGCACTATGTTGCCTTTTGGGTGATCCCAGTGGTCATCGCCATCTGAAAAGAGAAGCTTCTCTAACCAGAAGTGAGAGTGGCGTTAATATGTGAACATGAACATTAAGTGTAGTGCCCCAGGGCAGCTTGGTGGGAATAATATATACATTTAGTCAGACAAGAGCAGGCTTTATACCCCTAAGGCTCATGACCATAGACTTTTGCTTAGGTTTTTCAGTACCAGGTAGGTATTCCCTCCCGTAGAGAAGGCCTTCAGTCCAATTATGGAGCAGTTGGTTACCCCAAGAGTAGACATGCCACTATTGCACCCGTTCAGTCATTGGGCCTGTATGGCCAAACTTGAATATTCAGTGTCCACTGTTTTCATTGCTGATGACTTCTGTCTCCCATATGGCTACATGCAGTGCAGCCTTTTCCAGCTTTCAGTTGGCTGGTCTACAGGGAGAAGGTTTTCTGCTCCGTACCAGCTTGCTTTCTCAGTGATCTTGCCTCTCAGGCAAGAGATGTCTTCAGCAATAGGGTCTTACTATCTGTTTCTCAAGGGAAACCAAGGGCTTTGGCAAAAGCCTTTAATGTTTTGGAGGCTACCGGGACCTCCTTGTCCAAGAACTCACTGGAAGGTATCCCATCCCAGGCACTGAAAATTTTCTAGTAACAGTCTACAGCTTCTAGATGTGCCATTATTCAAAAAAGTAGGTTTACATAAGTCCATTTTTTTTTTTTCGAAGTAGGGTTTCACTCTAGTCTAGGCTGACCTGAAATTCACTCTGTAGTCTCAGGCTGGCCTCAAACTCTCAGCGATCCTCCTACCTCTGCCTCCTGAGTGCTGGGATTAAAGGCGTGTACCACCATGCCCTGCCAATTTTTTAAAGTCCTTGTTAAAAGGCTTGTTTGGTGCTGGGGATGTAGCTCAGTTAATAGCGATACTGCCTAGTATGCTGGAAGCCCTAGGTTTGATCCCTTACACCTCATAAAACGTAAAACCAGGTATAGTGGTGCATGCCTAAAATCCCAGCATTTGAGAGGTAGAGGGAGGAGAACCAGAAGTTCAAGGCCGCCCTGGGTTTTGGCAGGTGGCTTCAGAGTCCTAATATGCACAAGGTCTGGGTCAGCTACTCCTAACCCTAACCCTCCTAGAGAAAGTAGTATCACTGGGGTTCCAGGGCCCTTTGGTGGTAGCACCTGACACCCCTCCCCCACCCACTCCTCCACAGGGACACTACAGGTTCGTCTCCTGGGCTGTGAGCAGCTGTTGACAGCTGTGCCTGGACGTTCTCCAGTGGCTGCACTAGCAGGCACCTCCTCCGAGGGCTGGCTGCGGGCCAGGGCCAAGCAGCAGCGGGGTGGAGAGCTGTCCAGTGAGTAAGGGACAACTATGGGAGGCAGCGGGGATCCCTGCTCTGGATCTTCTGTGAACCCCAGCCCTGGTCCTACAGGTGAGGTGCTGGCTGTATTAAAGGTGGATAACCGTGTTGTGGGCCAGACAGGCTGGGGCCAAGTGGCCCAGCAGTCCTGGGACCAGACCTTTGTCATCTCCCTGGAACGAGTAAGGCTGGCTTTTGTGGGGTCAAGCCGAGGGCCACAGAGAGGAAAGCCACCCAGGTGGGAGCTATTACCACACTCTGTCTCTCAGCCTGGCCTTCCCAACACAGGCCCGTGAGCTCGAGATCGGGGTGCGCTGGCGGGACTGGCGCCAGTTATGTGGTGTGGCCTTCCTGAGGCTGGAGGACTTCCTGGACAATGCCTGCCACCAGCTCTCCCTCAGCCTGGTGCCACAGGGACAGCTCTTTGCTCAGGTTCTCCTTCTGCTCCCTGACTTCTGACCTTTGTTGGTGGGTTCTTGGGTGTAGGGATAGAAGGGTCTTGAGAACTGTTATCCCATCTGAGAGTGGAAACTGAGGACTGAAGAGAGGTCTCCACAAACAAGGAGTTCCAGAGCTTTCTACAGGGTCATTGAGAAACTTGTACCTCTGGCTTGATTCTGCCCAGCATCATGTGTGACCCTGGACAAGTGCCTCTTCTCAGGCCTCAGTTTCTCCACTGGTACCGATGAGGATATAGTATCTTCTACTTTAAAAAAGTATGTTTGTTTGTTTATGTATTTTGGTGTTTTGAGGTAGGGTCTCACTCTGGCCCAGGCTGACCTGGAATTCACTATGCAGTCTCAGGGTGGCCTCAAACTCACAGTGATCCTCCTACCTCTGCCTCCCGAGTGCTGGGATTAAAGGTGTGTGCCACCATGCCTGGCTAAAATGTGTTTATTTATTTATTTGTGAGAGAGAATGAATGGGCATACCAGGTCCTCTATGGGCATCTGATTTATGTAGGCACTGGGGAATTGAACCCAGGCAAGCAAGTGCCTTTAACTTCTGAACCATCTACCCAGCCCACCATTCTGGGTTCTTCTAGCTTTGCTTTCATTGGTTGATATTAGGAGCTGAGGTTGGGGTACCAGGGAGAGTAGTCGTGGTGACAAACTTGGGATGGGAGGTGAGTGGAATTCAACTCTGGCCTTGCCCCTGCAGGTGACCTTCTGCGACCCTGTCATTGAGAGGAGGCCACGCCTGCAGAGACAGAAACGCATCTTCTCCAAACGCAGAGGTATGGTGGGTGGGGGCTCTGTACAGAGGGGGCGAGACCTGGCCAATGAGGATGCTGGGACTGAGCCCCCATCTCCTTCAGGCCAGGACTTCCTGAGGGCTTCCCAGATGAACCTCAGTATGGCAGCTTGGGGGCGCCTGGTCATGAACCTGCTACCCCCCTGCAACTCACCAAGCACAGTCAGCCCCCCCAAAGGGTGCCCTCCAACTCCCCCTGTACCACACGGAGCCTCCAACCCTTCATCCCCCAGGTGAGGAGTCACCTCAGGAACACCGCCCACTTCTTTGGGTGTTTTGTCTTTCTCTTGCTAACCCTTTGACTTTCTGTCCCTCCTCACCACTGTGCCTTCTTCCTGAGCACTGCCACGCCCGCTTTCTCTCCACAGTAATGTCCTGCCCAAGAAGATCTCCTTGGCAGAAGACATCAAGCCCCCACCCAAGCCCCCACGCCTCTATCTACCACAGTCACCAACCCCAGAAGAGACTCCGGTGAGGACCAGTGAGGGTGGACCCTGGGGCTGCTGGGACTGGTGCGGGCAATCTAGGAAGGAGAAAGGACAGCAGTCCTGCCTTGTCCTGAGGGTATAAAGTCCTGCCTTTACCCTCACAGCGCACCAAACGCCCTCACATGGAGCCTAGGACTGGACTAGTGCCCACTCCAGCTGCCTCACCCACCAGGTACCCATTGGTTTGCATTTGCTTTCAGACTTCTTTCTTTGAGATAGGGTCTCACTCTGTAGCACTGGTTGGTTTGGAACTTGCTATGGTTTTGGCCCTCTGCCCTTGAGCCTTTGCATATCAGTGCCCACCTTACTCACTGGCTTCTTAGGCATATGCACTGGCTCAGTTTCTTCTTTACTTGTTGAAGCTATTTTTTTGTTTTTGTTTTTGTTTTTGTTTTTGTTTTTGTTTTTGTTTTTGTTTTTGTTTTTCGAGGTAGGGTTTCACTCTAGTCCAGGCTGACCTGGAATTCACCATGTTGTCTCAGGCAGGCTGGCCTCAAACTCACTGTGATCCTCCTACCTCTGCCTCCCGAGTGCTGGGATTAAAGGCGTGAGCCACCACACCCGGCTTTGAAGCTATTTTTTTTGTAAGCAGAGATACACACCCACCCTTTTTTCCATTTATTTATCTATTTATTTATTTATTTTGGTTTTTCGAGGTAGGGTTTCACTCTGGTCCAGGCTGACCTGGAATTCACCATGTAGTCTCAGGCAGGCTGGCCTCAAACTCACTGTGATCCTCCTACCTCTGCCTCCTGAGTGCTGGGATTAAAGGCATATGCCACCACACCCAGTTTGAAGCCACTTTTTTTTTTTTTTTTTTTTTACTTATTATCCATTTTATTTTTCAAAAAAAGACTTATTAGGGTATAGTGGTGCATGCCTAAAATCCCAGCATTTGAGAGGTAGAGGGAGGAGAACCAGAAGTTCAAGGCCATCCTGGGTTTTGGCAGGTGGCTTCAGAAGCATTGAATCACTGGCCAGAAATGAGCCCGGTATAATTACATAGCTTTCCCACAAATCATTATCACCAAAAACTACCCAAATCCTTGAGGCTGAGTATAACATTCTTTCTACAACCCAGTGAACATTTATTTAAGCTTATCAATAAGTTTTCAAAATGTATCTCTCTTCTGACAGGACCAATTCATATTAAAAACAAACAAAACAAGCTGGGTGTGGTAGCACACGCCTTTAATCTTAGCACTGTGGAGGCAGAGGTAGGAGGATCACTGTGAGTTCGAGCCACCCTGAGAATACAGAGTGAATTCCAAGTCAGCCTGGGCTATAAAGATCCTACCTTGAAAAAACCAACCAACCAACCAACAAACAAAAAAAACCAAAAACCTACAAATGAGGTCTTGTGCTCATCTGTCAGTTTCACACTTGCCTAACAGCTCCAGGTCCACAGACCAGTTAGGGATAAACTACCCCACTTCTGCTAAAAAGAATTTCTGGAAAAGCCTTACATTGGAGACAAATCCCCACGTCACTTGGGGTAGGAGAGTATTCCAGAACGTGGGGAGAGATTAAAAGAAATTGAATCTAGCAGGGCATGGTGGCTCACTCCTTTAATCCCAGCACTCGGGAGGCAGAGGTAGGAGGATCGCCGTGAGTTCGAGGCCACCCTGAGACTACATAGTTAATTCCAGGTCAGCCTGGACCAGAGTGAAACCCTACCTCGAAAAACCAAAAAAAAAAAAAAGAAATTGAATCTAAATTCTTCATTAGTTATGTCCAGAGTGGCCTTGGTTCCTCCTGCTGGACGAGATCTGCAGACCTTTTGGCTCTTCTTTCTGGTGGCCTCACCTACAGGCTGTACATGGGCTGAATGCGCAGCAGCTTTTAAAGCCCGAAGGGCTTCCTGCCACTTGGCCTCCATCTGAGCCCTGTAGTCCCCAAACATGGAGCACATCAGCTGTCTCTTCCTGGGCAAAGGGGTTCTTTCACTGTGCAGGATTCGGATTGCCCCAATAGCCTGCTCTTTTTGCTTCTAGGTGGGTTTCTGCATCTTGAGGCCCAGCTCCAGCTGCTCCATGCACCAGGCCAGCTCTCGGGGCCAGCTGCTCTGCCTGGGCTTCCGTACTGTGCGCAGGTTCCTCTGCAGCAGGCCTCTCTCAGGTCTTCCCATTTCCATTAGCTACAGAGGACCTGTTCTGGACTTTCTTCTTCTTCTTTGGCTTCCTTGAGACTGCGTCGCTTTTCCCTTCTAAGGTGGCGCCATCTGTGCATGTGGGTTGCCCTGAACAGAGAAAAGCAGAAAGACCTGGGGTGCCGACACAGTTGGTACTTGGGTGTGAGGGTGCTGGTGCCCCTGGGCAGGACGTTCCAGCTCTATAGCCGCTGTGCGCTGCAGCAGCCAACCGGAACCTATGTAGGGCCATTAGTACCATAATCTGAAGCCACATTTTTTTTTTTTTCAAGGTAGGGTCTCACTCTGGATCAGGCTAACCTGGAATTCACTATGTAGTCTCAGGGTGGCCTCGAACTCTTGGTGATCCTCCTACCTCTGCCTCCCAAGTGCTGGGATTAAAGGCGTGCGCCACCACGCCCGGCTGAAGCCACATTTAAAAAAAAATAGTGTCCTTCCTTCCTCCCTCCCTCCCTCCCTTCCTTCCTTCCTTTCTTTCTTCTCTCTCTCTCTTTCTTTCGGCTGACCTGGAATTAACTATGTAGTCTCAGGGTGGCCTCGAACTCACAGCGATCCTCCTACCTCTGCCTTCTGAGCGCTGGGATTAAAGGCATGCGCCACCACGCCTGGCTAGTTTTCTTTATTTCTTTATTTTAGAGCGAGAGAGGGAGGCATGTATGTATGTATACATATAGAGAGGGGGGGATGGGTGTACCAGGGCCTCCAACCACTGCAAAAGAACTCCAAATGCATGTGCCACCCTATGCATCTGTGAAACCAAGTTTTTGATCTGTATGCCAGACTTCAGGAAACCACTATTTTCAGTCAGTCCTCACTCAGGGCTCTGGGCATTCCCACCAGTTCCAGCTGTGAGGACAGCCCAGGACAAGGAGGCCTAACCTTGGTCCTATATGGTCTTTCACGCCCTTTCTTTTTTGCAGGAGACCCCTCAGGCTTCAGGACTTCCACTGCTTGGCTGTACTAGGCAGGGGACACTTTGGGAAGGTAATGGGTTGAGAATGATGGCCTGGAGCTAATAGATGGGAAGGCCTTAGCACATTAGCTAGGAGATCTTGGGATCTGGGGGCAGTGGGTGGGGAAGTGAAAGCTCCTTGTCCTGCCCACTTGGGGCCTAACTCTTTCTGGTCCCCAGGTCCTCCTGGTCCAGTTCAAGGGGACGGGGAAATATTATGCCATCAAAGCGCTGAAGAAGCAGGAGGTGCTGGGCCGAGATGAGATTGAGAGGTGTGTGATGGAGAGGAACCCAGTACTGTTTGATCCCCTGGCCTGGGCTCCAAGGCAGTTAAAGACTACTGGGGCTACACAGGCCCCTTCTCTTTTTGCCACTTGCATTGTAGACTGTGTGCTATTTGGAAGCCCCCTTGTCTCTTAGCATCTCAGTGGCTCTTCTGTAAAATGAGGCCATGGTGTTTGTGCAGGCTCTGAGCCTTCCATTTATAGAAAATCATGATCTTAGCCAGGCGTGGTGCTGCACGCCTTTATTCCCAGCACTCTGGAGGCAGAGGTAGGATCGCCTAGAGTTCAAGGCCACCCTGAGACTACATAGTGAATTCCAGGTCAGCTAGAGTAAGACCCTACCTTGAAAAAAAAAACAAAAACAAAAAGCCGGGCGTGGTGGCGCATGCCTTTAATCCCAGCACTCGGGAGGCAGAGGTAGGAGGATCACCATGAGTTCGAGGCCACCCTGAGACTACATAGTGAATTCCAGGTCAGCCTGGGCCGGAGTGAGGCCCTACCTCGAAAAACCAAAACAAACAAACAAACAAACAAACGAAAATCATGATCTTGCCTGCCTGGGGTCATTAGGACCCACTGAACCATGGGTGTTGTGTGGGTGTCAGGGCAGAGCCCGTGGAGGGCTTCCATCTCATGGCCTCATCACCCACAGCCTGTACTGTGAGAAGCGGATCCTGGAGGCTGTGGGCTGCACAGGACATCCCTTCCTGCTCTCCCTTCTTGCCTGCTTCCAGACTTCCAGCCACGCCTGCTTTGTGACCGAGTTTGTACCTGGGGGTGACCTCATGATGCAGATCCACGAGGACGTTTTCCCAGAGCCCCAGGCCTGGTGGGTTCCCTAGTTCCCTGGCCCCAACTTCCTTCCTCCTGCTTCTTCAAGGTGTACCCATCTACCAGGGAGATCAGAGGGGCCTTGGTGCAACTCTTAGGACATATGGGAGCTTGAGCCTCCATTTGCATAGCTGTGCATCAGGCTTATTATGCTTTCAGAGATGTGAAAGAAATGCTTAGATCGGAGTCAAAGGCATGATGAGTATCTCCCACGGGCTGCCAGTTCTGAGCATTAAACCTGGGGCTTGGTGCATACAGGTTAACACTCTACCACTGAGTTAATCTCTAGCCCTTGTTTTTTAAATTTAATTTTTATTTATTTATTATTTTTATTTTTTATTTTTATTTTTTGGTTTTGCGAGGTAGGGTCTCACTCTGGTCCAGGCTGACCTGGAATTAACTATGCAGTCTCAGGGTGGCCTTGAACTCTCAGCGATCCTCCTACCTCTGCCTCCCGAGTGCTGGGATTAAAGGCGTGCGCCACCACGCCCGGCTAAAACTTTTTTTTAAAGAGGGTCTTACTATGTAGTTAGGCTGCACTTATACTTATTTGACTACCTCAGTCTCCTTTGTAGCTGGGATTACAGGCCTGTGCCACCAGGACCAGTAGCCCTGCCACAGTTGAAGACCCCAGGAAGGGTAGACTGTTAGTATGTAGCAACACTGGGATGACCATGGACCCTTCCAACCCAGACATGATTCTTGTCTGTTTAGTCCCTCACCCACGTCTGGACTGGCCAGGATGTCCTGGTGCTTGGCCTGGGCTTGAATTCCCTTCACTTCACTCCTTCAGCTTTTACCTGGCCTGTGTGGTCCTCGGGTTGCAGTTTCTACACGAGAAGAAGATAATTTACAGGTAGTTTTTGCCTTAGAGATGCTGGGCAGTGAGGGCTTGGTCTGGAGCTGGACACTGTCTTCCTGCCTTGCTGTGTGGGTGGCCACTATGTTCTGGGCCTCAGCCATTCTCTGCCTCTTTGATCTACCCCCTTCCTTCAGGGACCTGAAGTTGGATAATCTGCTGCTTGATGCCCAGGGTTTCCTGAAGATTGCAGACTTTGGACTTTGCAAGGAAGGTGGGGCCCACTGTTCAGGAGCCGTATCTTCTAGCTTTGGCTAGGCCAGCAGGAAATCTCCCCACCCATGGTGCCCCGCTTCCCCCTAGCTCTGATTCCCCATCCAGGTCCTTGTTCAGGGAGACAGCGGAGGACATTAGCTCTTACTTCCTAGTGTGTAGTTGGTCAGAGGGATAGTGTGTGGTCAGAACTGGAGGGGGCGTTGGGTTCTGCCTTCTTGTTCCCTTGTAATGTGAACTCAGTCCAGACTTGGCTTCCTCATGCTGTCACATGGCTGCATCTTGACATCTAAGTATGGTGGCTTTGCGGGGTTCCTATAAGTTGGCACTGATTGATGGATTTTTTTTTTTTTTTTTCCAAGGTAGGGTCTCACTCTAGCCCAGGCTGACCTGAAATTCACTATGTAGTCTCAGGGTGACCTCAAACTCACAGCAATCCTCCTACCTCTGCCTCCCAAGTGCTGGGACTTAAGGCGTGCATTGCTCTGACATTGATTCTTTTTATTTTTTAAAATATATTTTATTTATTTGATTCTTACCACCACAGAGGTGATAGGGAAAGGTCCCCACCCAGCAGGCATTGGTGTGGATGTTGGTTTGCAGGAATTGGTTTTGGGGACCGGACTAGCACCTTCTGTGGCACCCCTGAGTTCCTGGCCCCTGAGGTGCTGACCCAGGAAGATTATACACGGGCTGTGGACTGGTGGGGGCTGGGTGTGCTGCTCTATGAGATGCTAGTGGGTGAGGTAAGTACCGCCGGAATGGGGCTGCGGGGCCTCTGGGGTGGGGAGGGTGTGACCCACGCATTCTTATAAGCCTTCTCTACAGTGCCCATTCCCAGGGGACACAGAAGAGGAAGTGTTTGACTACATCGTTAATGCAGATGCCCAGTACCCCCACTTTCTGTCAGTTCAGGGGCTTGAGCTCATTCAGAAGGTGGGTCCCATGGGTCCAGGGCTGGGCCAAGCAGCTGCTTGGGCCTTCTGTGCCACCTGCCATCATCTTGAGGCCCTGTGGCACTGCTTAAGTGGGGCAGCCAGGGCCTGGGTTGAATGCCCTATGTTCACACCTGCCCTGCCACCCCACCAGCTCCTCCAGAAGTGCCCAGAAAAGCGTTTGGGTGCAGGAGAGCGGGATGCCGAGGAGATCAAGGCCCAGCCATTCTTCAGGGTGAGTGGCCAAGGCCCGGGGGCCATTCCCTTTGGGGCAGGAAGCCTGCTGTTCCCTCCTTCTCAGGTTCCTCTGCTCTTGCCCTTAGACCACTGACTGGCAGGCTCTGCTTGCCCGAAACGTCCGGCCCCCCTTTGTGCCCAAACTCTGTGGCCCTGCAGATCTGCGCTACTTTGAGGGAGAGTTCACCGGGCTGCCGCCAACTCTGACCCCACCTGCTCCTCGAAGTCTCCTCACCGCTCGTCAACAGGCTGCCTTCCGGGACTTTGACTTTGTGTCCAAGGAATTCCTGGAGTACTGAGGAACCTCTCTTGGCACCTCTGTCTCCCAAAACTATTAGGAACCCCACTTTATGCCTGCCTGGGGCACAGGCATTTATGAGCCTGTGGTGGATGGTCAGATGGCTGCTGTCAGGCAGCTTTCCTCAGTGCTACTGGGTGAAGTGTGTCCTCTGTCCCCACTCCCTCCCAGCATTCCACCTCTGCTTCTTGGAGAGATCTGGACCAGAAAAGGGGACCATAGCAAGGCATGGTTTGGTTTGTCTTTTTAATACTTTATGGATTATTAAATTAGTAATAAAACTCTGCACCCAGAGGCATCCTGGCTGGAGGGGTGCAGTAGAGTTTGGAGTTCCTTTGTGCTGAGCTCTCCTCAGGTCCTCTACCTTAGGAAGGCAGGACTTTTGTCTCGATGCTGAGGTCTGGGAGCCCAGGGTCCTCTGGGGGCTGATCCCTGCTGGTGCAAGCCTCTAGTTTTCAGGCACAAGATGGCAGCCCTGCCTCTAGCAACCCTACACAGCCTGGCTGCTGCCTTCTTCCTCGTCCTCCTCAGCCCAGAGAGTCTGCCAGGGCCCTGAGGGCCACCCACAGAAGAAGTGGGCCAGGTTGCGAGTCAGACCACGGTCAAAGGGGTTGCTGGGGCGCTGGCGGAGGTAGACAGTGCGGTGTGAGGAGATGAATTCCCAGGTGGTGGTGTTGATAGCCACCAGGTAGAGGTGCGAGGCCAAGAGCAGGCTGACCACCAGTGAGAAGAACAACAGTAGCAAGAAGGTGGCAAACAGGAGCCCGTGGAACCGCAGCCACAGACCCAAGGGCTGGTAGAAATGCAGGCCAGACCTACAAGGCAGGGATGGGGAGGCAGAGGTGGGGGAGGTCAAGGGAGATTGGCACTCCTCAACAGGCCCCAGGGAAGTCCCACCTGTGCAGCCCACACTTCCTGACACCTGAGTAGCACCTACCATGCCAGGTACAGGCCCCACAAAAGAACCACCAACTGTAGTGTCAGGTAGGCCACAAAGAGTGGGTGGTTGCGTTCCCCCACACAGTTCTCCATCCAGGGGCAGTGGTGGTCATAGCGGCGGACGCAGCGGCGGCACTCTCGACAGTGCCGGGCCCTCAGGGGCTGCTGTGGGATGAGGGCCCAGGGACACAGCCTGAATCTGAGAGGCCTTACCTCTCAGAGGCAGGAATAAAGCCACGGCACAAATGCCAGGGCAGAAATAGGTCAGGAGATCTCAACTTAGCCCCATGCTCTCCCACAAAGTACATGTGTGCATTACCCACCAGCACCAGGCAGAATCTGCAGCGCCGAAGTGGGGTGGCCTGAGGAACCATGGCTATCTGCTCCTCCTTGGGCTCCTGTTGAAAATGAGGGACAGGGGCTAAAGAGATGGCTTAGCGGTTAAGGCACTTGCCTGCAAAGCCAAAGGACCCAGGTTCAATTCCCCAGGACTCATATAAGCCAGATGCACAAGATGGTGTATGCATCTGAAGTTTGTTTGCAGTGGCTAGAGGCCCTGGAGTGCCCATTTTCTCTATCTGCCTCTTTCTCTCTCACTCAAATAAATAAAAATTAAAAGGAGGGACAAGGTATGAGACAGGGTCCCTTTGTGAGGCAGATATGCTAGAGGCATATCTCTTAGGGGACAGCTTGGCTATGAGTATGGACAGCCTAGAGCCCATCCCAGAAGTGTGGGTAAAACAGAACACTGGGAACTGACTGGGCACAGCTGGGCAGTCTTTGTAAGGTACTTCCCCTCTCTGGGCCTTGGTGATTTCTCACTGAGGATTTGGAGTTAGCAAGCAGATTCACAGAGGTACCCTGCAAATAACAGGGCTTGACACAGGCATATTTCTAGGGTGTCCATTCCCTTTAGCTCTGATTGGGGCATGGACCTCAGGTTACCTGAGCCTGGAGCTGAGTGTTCACATAGCCTGGGTCCATGAGCGATACAGCCAGGTACAGCAGCAGGGAGCCCAGCACCAGGAGCAGAAAGGTGAGGGGTAGGAGCAGTTCCCCCTGCTTTTCCCATTCCCGCAGCTCTGGAGAGGCCAGAGGACAGTGAGGTGCACACAAGGTGGGACATGCAGGGGAGAGGAAGGGGAAAGGGGTTGAATATATTGGATGACTGAAGAGAAAGGGGTCCTGAGTCTCTGCCTCCTCACAGAGCAAGCCAGACCAGGTCCAAAATACCTGAGACCCTTGAGAAGAGCCTGGACTTTGGATTGAGTGGGGTATGGGCAGAAAACCAGTCCTTAAATCTAGTTGATCCTTTTACTCTAACGCACGGGAGGCAATTCCTGGGAAGGACAGGGGGCCAGGGGGATTGGGGGCTCTAAGTCAGTTTTGGGGAATGGGTCTTGAGATGGACTGGACATTGTCAGTGACAGAAAGACGCTGGGATTAACTAGGGATCAACTGGTTATCAGGCAGAGAGCACGTGGCTCCTGGACTGGTAGATGGGGCTGGAGCCTCAGGAGCTGGAAGAGACAGAATGGACGGCCAGCATGTCTGAAGATGAGGCAGGGAAACCAGTGAGATCCAAACGTGAGGGGGAACCAGGCGGTATCGGGTGGGCCTGGGGTCGCGCGGGGTCCGTCTCACCGGTATCTTGCAGGAAAAGCACCAGCGTGATCCCCCAGGTCAGCACGGTGTGCCCCGTTCTCACCAGCACCCCAGAGCTAAGGAGCGCCCAGGGTGCCATCGCCTCGGCCCCGGGCCCCACCCGGAAGACGCGCCCGAGGGGCGGGCCCTCGGAAGGGAGAAAGAGTCCGTGGCTACCCAGGGATTGGTGAATGCGGGAGGTGGGCGTGGCCTGTACGGGCCAGAGAGACTGTCTATTGGATGGCAGCCACGGCCGAGTGGATCCCTTAAGCCAACAGGTGCCTGAGGAGGGCGGGGCAGGCGCGCGCGCAGCCCGCAACTACCGCCCCCCTCCACCCCTGCGGCGGCCAGGTAACTTTCTCGAGCCGGAAGCGAGCCCCGAACCCCGCCAGACGCCAGCTCCTCGCGCATGCGTGCCGCTCCCTGGGCGCCTGGAAGATAACAGGTGCTTGCTGTGATTATTATTATTTTTTTTGGTTTTGCAAGGTAGGGTCTCACTCTGGTCCAGGCTGACCTGGAATTAACTATGTAGTCTCAGGGTGGCCTTGAACTCATGGCGATCCTCCTACCTCTGCCTCCCGAGTACTGGGATTAAATGCTGTGATTCTTGGAGGTCGGAGTGTACCTGTTTTAAATGTGTGATGGTCCAGGCCTGGAGAGGGGCAGGACGTTCCTAACGGTGATCGTCACCATTGGTGTGTAGTGTGTGTGTGTATGAGAGAGGCAGACAGACTGAGACTCAGGAGAACCAATTAAAATACTGAGAGCTGGAGAGATGGCTTAGCAGTTAAGTGTCCTGCATAAGCAATAAGGACCTGAGTTGCCCTGAGACACTCACCCCCACCTCCTGCCCTCGTTCAAATCACAACACACAGAAACAACTGGGTGTGCCTATACACATCTTTAACCCCAGTCCTGTGGAAAGCAGACTGGATAATAGCTGGGACTCACAGATTTCAAGTTCTGGAATCAATAAGAGATCTTATTGCAGGGAAAAACAGCTGGGTAAGTGATGGTGGGCTACACCTGACATGCTCCTCCAGCCAGTGCAGGCAAGCCCACAGGGTACTGCATCGGCAAATACATACATACATGCATATACCACATATGGAAAAAAATTATTTCTTATTTGAGAATGTGAATGGGGGTGGCACCAGGGCATCCTGCCACCGAAAATGAAGTCCAGGTGCATGAGCCAATTTGTGCATCTGTTCCTCTTTATGAGTCTAGGGGGATTGAACACAGACTGTCAGGCTTTGCAGGTAAGCACCTTGAACTGCTGAACCATCTCTCTACCCCCTCTTCTGCCTATTTTTATTTTGAAATGGCATCTCTTACTGATCCCAGAGATTGGCCTGTTTTTGCAAGCTCTGGTGATTCTCAGGTCTCTGCTCCCCTATGGGACCCAGCCATGGAAATGGATTCTGAGGGTCATATTCAGTTTTCCTCAGACCCCTCATGCTTGCATAGCAAGTGTTCTTAACCACCAGGCCATCCCTCCAGCCCAAGAATGATTCTTGTAGCAGATATATACACATCTACAGAGAGACAGAAAAAGGATTCATAATTGTAAGTTGGTTTCATTCATTCAGGATGTTGGTGATGAAATCCAGGGTCTTGTATATGCTAGGCAAGCATTCTACCACTCAGCTAAACCCCTTAGTCTTCCAAACCCTTTCAGTCAATGCTCTCAGAGCGATGGTGGAGCTATTGTCAGGTCTTATCAAGAACAAACAGTACATTCTTTTGGTAGCCTTGAGTTTTCTCAGGCAGGCAGTTATGGTTGTCCTAGAGGTGGGACCTTGAGCTCTTAGAAACTGTTAGTTCTTGTCTTTTAATGTGGGTGAGGGTTGTATATGATATTATTTGTGCAAAGATGATTATGTTTTTTAAATTTTATTTGAGACAGGCAGAGAGAGAATGGGGGTGCCAGGGCCTCCAGCTGCTGCAAATGAACTCCAGACGCAATGTGCCACTTTGTGCATTTGGCTTACATGGATCCAGGGAAATCAAACCTGGGTCCTTTGGCTTTGCAGGCAAGCACCTTAACTGCTAATCCATCTCTTCAGCCCTAAGACTGTGTTTTTAAAAATATTTTATTTATAAGAAGGCCACGTGTGGTGGTGCATGCTCTGTATTCTCAGGCTGGCCTTGAACTCACGGCGATCCTCCTACCTCTGCCTCCGGAGTGCTGGGATTACAGGCGTGCACACGCCAGCTTGCTTTTGTTTTTTTCTTTTTGGTCTTTCTTTCTTTTTTCTTTTCTTTTCTTTTCTTTTCTTTTTTTTTTTTTTTTTTTTTTGGTTTTTCAAGATAGGGTCTCAACTCTAATCCAGGCTGGAATTCACTATGTAGTCTCAGGGTGGCTTTGAACTCATGGCGCTCCTCCTACCTCTGCCTCTCTAGTGCTGGGATTAAAGGCGTGTGCCATCATGCCAGGCTTCTTTTTGGGTTTTCGAATTCGACCTGGAATTCACTATGTAGTCTCAGTGTGGCCTTGAACTCACGGCAATCCTCTTACCTCTGCTTCCCAAATGCTGGGATTAAAGGCATGTAACCCACCATGCCCAGCTTGAACTTTTTTTTTCTTTTTTTTTTTTTTTTTTTGAGGTAGGGTCTCACTCTAGTTCAGGCTGACCTGGAATTTACTATTTAGTCTCAGGGTGGCCTTGAACTCATGATGATCCTTCTACCTCTGTCTCCCAAGTGCTGGGATTAAAAGGCGTGTATCACCACGCCCAGCTGAACTTTTTTTTTTTTTTTTAAATGTTTATTTATTTATTTATTTGCAGGTAAGAAAGAGAAAGATTGGGGGAAATGGGCACACCAGGCCTCCAGACACTGCAAAGGAAATCCAGATGCATGTGCCACTTTGTGCATCTGGCTTCATGTGGGTACTGGGGAATCGAACCTGGGTCCTTTGGCTTTGCAGGCAAGCACCTGAACTGCCTAGCCATATCTCCATCACCCCTCCCCCCTTTTTTTTTTTTTTTTTTCAAGGTAGGGTCTCACTCTAGCCCAAGCTGACCTGGAATTCACTGTGTAGTCTCAAGCTGTCCTCGAACTCATAGCAATTCTCTTACCTCTGCATCCCAGAGTGCTGGGATTAAAGAGACATGCACCACCACGCCTGGCAAGAGTCTGGTTTTTATCAATCAGGGTTGAGTGGCCACAAAGAAGTGGAACATATCATCAAAACTAGCCAACTTCTTTTTTTGGGGGGAGGGTTAAGGTCTCACTCTAACTTAGGCTGACCTGGAATTCATTATGTAGTCTCAGGCTGGCCTCGAACTCACGGCGATCCTCCTACCTCTGCCTCCCGAGTGCTAGGATTAAAGGTGTGTGCCTCCACGCCCGGCACTAGCCTACTTCTTAAATCTTGAACACAGGGACAAAGGAAGGGGACCAGCTGGGCTAGATTAGTCACTTTGATGACAATGCTTTAGAGACCAGCTCTAAGTTTCTTCCAAAAGTTACCTCAAGCCACCCTGTGCATGTCCTACCACAGACCCAGTGTACTAGCTTATCCTTTGGTCTGTGAATGTGAACCTAGCCACATCCTGGCTTCCAGGGTGGGTCTCTGTTTCCTGCACTTAAGACACCATAACTGTTCCAGAGGTTAGTTTGACCCAGAGGCCTTCAGAGAGTTCATATTTTGCTTGGGAAGAAATAAAAAAACTTGGGGGTTAGAATGGCTCAGTGGTGGGATGCCTGTCTTACATATTTAAGGCCTGGGTTCTGTCACTAGCACATAATGATACTAAACATTGTTATTTGCAAGCAGAGAGGAAGACAGAGAGAGAGAGAGAACGAATTGTGCACCAGGGCCTCCGGCTACTGCAAATGAACTCCAGATGTATGCACCACTACATCTGGCTTTTCATGGGCACTGGGGAATCGATCCGGGATTGTTAGGCTTTGATGGCAAGTGCCTTAACCACTGAGACATCTCTCCAATCCCATAACACTTTTTTTTTTAGTTTCTTGAGATAGGGTTTCACTCTGGTCCAGATTGATGTGGAATTTACTATAGTCTCAGGGTGGCCTCAAACTCACAGTGATCCTCCTACTTCTTCCTAAATGCTGGGATTAAAGGCATGTGCCACCACACTGGCTTCATAACAATACTTTAAAAAAAAAAAAGGGCTGGAGAGATGGCTTAGTGGTTAAGGGGTCTGCCTTCCAAGCTAAGGGACCCAGGTTCGATTCTCCAGGACCCACATAAGCCAAATGTACAAGGTGGTGCATGCATCTGGAGTTCATTTGCAGGAACTAGAGACCCTGGCATGCCCTTTCACTCTTCTCTCTCTCAAATAAATAAATAAAAAATAAAACATCTTTAAAAAAAAAAAGCCAGCTGGGAGTGGTGGCGCACGCCTTTAATCCCAGCACTTGGGAGGCAGAGATAGGAGGATCACCATGAGTTCGTGGCCACCCTGAGACTACATCGTGAATTCCAGGTCAGCCTGAGCTAGAGTGAGACCCTACCTCGAAGAGAAAAAAAAAAAAAAAAACCCGGGGGCTGGAAAAATGGCTTAGTGGTTAAGGTGCTTGCTGGCAAAGCCAAAGGACCCAGGTTGATTCCCCAGGACCCATGTAAGCTAGATGCACAAGGGGGTACATGCATCTAGAGTTTGTTAGCAGGAGCTGGAGGCCCTGGCATGCCCATTCTCTCTCTCTCAAAAAATAAAATAAAAAAGAGGCCAAGGGATGGAGAGATGGCTTAGCATTTAAGGCCCTTGCCTCTGAAGCCTAAGGACCCAGTTTGACTCCCTAGAATCCATGCAAGCATATACACATGGTGGCACATGCACCTCTGGAGTTCATTTACATTGGCTGGAGGCACTGGTGCACCCATTCTCCCTCCTTCTGCTCAAATAAATAAATTAATTAAATAAAAATTTTAAAAAGCCAGGCATGGTGGCACATGTCTTTAATCCCGGCACTAGGGAGGCAAAGGTAGGAGGATTGTCGTGAATTCATGAGTTCGAGTGTTTGAGGCTACCCTGAGATTACATTGTGAATTCCAGGTCAGTGTGGGCTAGAGTGAGATCCTACATTGAAACACCAAAAACACCAGCCAGGCCAAATGAGCCAACGGGTGCAATAGTGGCATATCTGTTATGGGGGCAACCAACTGCACTCTAATTGGACTGGAGGCCTGCTCCATGGGAGGGAATACATCCCTGATACTGAAAACCTAAAACAGGGGTAGTCATGAGCCCTAGGGGTGTAATGTCTGCTGGTGTCTCGCTAAATGTATATACTATGCTCACCAAACTGCCCAGTAAGCACTTTTTTTTTTTTAGAATTATTTTTATTTATTTGAGAGAGAGAGAATGGACACACCAGGTCTTCCATGAACTCCAGACGCAGATGCCACCATGTGCACAGGCATACCCTTAACCGCTAAGCCATCTCTCCAGCCCATTTTTTAATTTTTTTATTTTTTGAGATAGAGTCTTACTCTAGCCCAGGCTGACCTAGAATTCACTCTGTATTCTCAGGGTGGTCTCGAACTCATGGCAATCCTCCTACCTCTGCCTCCTGAGTGCTGGGATTAAAGGCATGTGCCACCATGCCTGGCTTTTTTTTTTTTTTTTTAAAGAAATCTTTAATATATATTTTTTTGATTTTTCTTTCTCTTTTTTGGGAATTTAGAAAAATTTTATTGGGCTGGAGAGATGGCTTGGTGGTTAAGGTAATTGCTTGCAAACCTTAAGGACTCAGGTTCGATTCCCCAGGACCCACAAAAATCAGGTGCACAGGTCACACATGCACACAAGGTAGCACGTGTCTGGAGTTCGATTGCAGTAGTTAGAGGCCCTGGTGCACCAATTCTCTCTCTCTCACTCTCTTATAAAAAGAAGAAAAAACCAGGTGTGTGGCGCACACCTTTAATTCCAGCAATCAGGAGACAGAGGAAGGAAGATCGCTGTGAATTCGAGGCCACCCTGAGACTACATAGTTAATTCCAGATCAACCTGGTTCAGAGTTAGACCTCACCTTGAAAAAAAAAAAAAGATCAAAGATCAAAATACTATATGAGAGAGGAAAAATAGATAGATGAATGTGCCACTTTGTGTCTCTGGGTACTGGAGAACTGAACCAAAGCCAGCAGGTTTTGCAAACAAGTGCCTTTAACAGCTGAGCCACCTCTCCAGCCCAATTAGAAAAAAAATTGGAGCCAGGCATGGTGGCGCACGCCTTTAATCCCAGCACTTGGGAGGCAGAGGTAGGAGAATTGCCATGACTTTGAGACCACCCTGAGAATACAGAGTGAATTCCAGGTCAACCTGAGCTAGAGACCCTTCCTTGAAAAACAAAACAAACAAACAAACAAAAAAAAAATTGATGTGTACTATGTGTTGTGTGTAGATATGCACACCACATGCACTAGTGTGCATAGGCTAGAGGAAGACTTGGGCTATTCTCTATCACTCTTCTGCCATATTTCCTTCATTTATTACTTTTTTGCATGTTTGTAGTATATAGTGTAGTCTATATGCTTGCCTGAGACACCCTGTGGGCTCTCCTACAGTGGTTGGAGAATATCAGGTATTTCCCTCCATCACTCACCCATTTTTTTTTTAAATTTTTTTTTTATTATTTTATTTATTTTTGGAGAGACACAGAGATAAGACAGAGAGGGAGAGGGAGACAGAGATCAGCAGTCTCAGCTGCTGTGAACGAAATCCAGATGTGTGCGCCCCTTGTGGGCAAGTGCCATCAAACGTGGGACCTGGAGATTGGAACCGCTGGAGATTGGAACCAGCGTTCTTATTTTAAGCCATCTCTCCAGCCCACACTCACCCATTTTTACATGCAATAGTGTCTCCGATCTTACTGATTCTGGAGCTTGCTGTTTGGAGCCCCATTGATTCTCCAGTCTCTGCTCCCCAAAGGACTGGGGTTCAGATGTATGTGGCCTATTTACACGGGTCCTAAGATTTGAACTTAGGAAGTTTCAGGCCCCCTCAGGTTCTATAGAAAGTGCATTTAACTGCTAAGCCATCTCTCCAGCCATATTTCTCTTATCTTCCCTTCCTTCTCTCCCTTCCTTCTTTTGCTTCCTTGCTTCCTTGCTTCCTTCCTTCCTTCCCTCCCCTCCTTTCCTTCTTTCCTCCCTCCCTCCCTTCCGTTTTTTGGCATGTGTTTTCAAAGTAGGGTCTCACTCCAGCCCAGGTTGACCAGAACTCAGTCTGTAGACCCAAGCTGGCCTTGAACTCATGGCGATCCCCCACCTCAGTCTTTTTTTTTTTTTTTTTTTTTGGTTTTTCGAGGTAGGGTCTCACTTTGGTCCAGGCTGACCTGGAATTAACTATGTAGTCTCAGGGTGGCCTCAAACTCTCAGCGATCCTCCTACCTCTGCTTCCCAAGTGCTGGGATTAAAGGCGTGTGCCACCACGCCCAGTTTACCTCAGCCTTTTGAGTGCTGGGATTAAAGGTGTACTCCACCACACTGGCCTTATTTCCTTTATTTTCCTGGGATATCTCTCACTGAACCTGGAGCTCCCAGTTTTTCAGTTAGACTGGCAGACAAGAAGGGCCTAAAAATCCTCCTGCTTTCATCCCCCTCAACAGTGGTTACAGGCACACAGGCCAAGCTTTTTGACATAGGTGCTGGGTCATAGACTCAAATCCTCATGCTTATACAGCAAGTGCTCTTACCCACTGAGCCATCTCTGTAGCCCATTATCTCTGAGTCTTGGGGTCCCTATCTGTGGAATGAACTGTCAGGACTGAGCAGCAGAATGTAGACCAAGCATTTCCCACAGGATGCAGCACACAGACGAAGGCTTTGACAGTGCCAGCTGCCACTGGCAGTTTCCTCCCAGACTCAGATGATCCCCTAGGATTTCAGGGCAGGCCATCAAATTCTGATGCCTTTTCTGCCCAGGCGAAGAGGGGGTGTGGTCAGAGTGCCAGGTCCCATGAATGTGTAATCTGGTCCCTCATGGCCTCCCCTCCCCACTCTCATGGCCAGAAGGGGACCTGATCATATAGCTCATTATTCATTCAGGTTCACAGTTACAGTAGGACACAGGACTGTTTTGGGCAAAGCCCAAGTCTGGTCACCTCAGGTCTGTCCCCAGTTACTTCTTTGTCCCCTCCTTCCAACCCCCTTTCTTTCATGCTGCCCCAGTCCCATGGGACTTCCTTTTCTTCCTCGCAGGTTTGTCTTTTTTTTTTTTAAGATTTTATTTTTATTTATTTATTTATTTATTTATTTATTTATTTATTTATTTATTTATTTGAGACAGAGAGATAGAGAGAGAGAGAATGGGCATGCCAGGGCCTATAGCCACTGCAAACGAACTCTAGATGCATGCACCACCATGTGGAGAATCGAACTGGAGTCCTCAGGCTTCGCAGGCATTCACCTTAACCACTAAGCCATTTTGCCAGCCCCGTCTAGTTGTTTTTGTAGTGCTGGGAATTGAACCAAGAGCTTTTCACCTGCTAGGCAAATGCTCCCCCACTAAGCTACACCCTCACAAGACCTACTGTCTGAGATGCTTTCCTTGAGTGGTGTACGGCCAGGCCCAGCAGGCTCCATCTGTCTGCAGGGTTCAATTCAAATGTGTTACCTTGGAGAGGCCTCCCCAGAGTGTGTGGAGGATACCATGCTGGCTCTCTCTTGTGCACCACTGCCCAGCACCCTGCAGTCTTAACAGAGCCTCATCCCCTCCCAGCAGCTTAGAGGATCCCTTCTTCCTACCCTTGCTGCACAGGGTTGTGACCTGTTTACCATCTGTCTCTCCCAGCAGACTCTCATCCTGGGCAGAGGTCCTGCTGGTCAGGTGGCTGGCCCTGATCTTAGTGACTAGGCAAAAATGTGAAGAGACTGTGATGGAAACAGATATTCTACCTGTCCACAGCCTGCAGTTTATTGCCCCTGCTGACACACCAACCCACTCAACATAGCCTTATCCACCATGAAACCACCCACAGGGTCCTGCTGGAAGTCTCCTAGCCCCTCTCCTGACCCTCACCCTCTTGGCTAGCATCCCACACCCTTTCTGAAAAAAAAAAAAAAAAAAAAAAAAAAAAAAGACACTCTGCTCTTTTGCACTTTGCACAAAAATGTATTTCTGTGACATCCCAAAGTACAGACATTTCCCCAGGCCCCAAGTGGTAAAGCAATGTGAGGTGAAGTCTGCCTATGGTCTGGCTGGGGCCAGAAGGACCTGGGATGGAAAGGAGGGCCAAGGCAGACCATCCACCACACTGGAAAAATAGGGCTAAGCCTTTCCTCGCAGCCCAGGTGTGAGGTTCCTCAAGAGAGGACAGTTACCTCTCCAAGTTCTGTGAACTTGGCCCCTTCTGTCTAGAGGCAGACATACCAAGAGAATCCAAAAACATGTCTAGGAAAGGAAGAACAAGCCACCCAAGGGCACCCTCCAGGGTCAACTTTGCTCCCTAGGCCTGCCTGTTCTGTATGGGTTTCCTCAGCACCCATAAGTCCATGAGAAGCAATGCTGAGATTCAGCAAGGGAGGGCCACAAAAGGTTGAGACGGCTGTCACTGTGTCTGAGGCACAGCAGGGCAACTTCCCAGGGACAGCCTGAGCAGACAGACGTAGGGGAGGGATGGCCAAGTGCTGGTCTAGAAGTGGCTGCCTGCTGCCTCTGCTTAGGGCTGGAGTGGGGATCTCCTGCCTCAGAGGGAGCTGTAGGGTCCTCTGGGCAGCAGGATGGGCTCAGTTCTGCTGGTGGGAGTGCCTGGGCACCTGGGGTGCTTGTGGCAAATGAGGGCTATGAAGCAAGAGAGCAAGACCTTGGCCCTGATAGGTGCTGGCTCCCAGACCTGGGGCAGGTGGATGTGTGTTTGGCAGAGGGGGCAGTAGAATCTACCCCTGAGATCTGACCATCCCTGGCCTGGGGCCGTCAATAGCCTGGGGCCTGAGGGAGACTCAGAGGCAGTCTCCATAGCAGCATGGCCACAGGCAGGCCTGGCCAGAGAGTGTTGGGCCAGTGGGAGCCTCACTCTTCCAGGGTCTTCCAGGGCCCAGACTTGGAACAGCTCACCCTCTGGACCCAGACAGCCCACAGCCCGGAGCACCAAGGCTTCTGGGAGACCCAGTGGGGTTAGTCTTAATCCCAAAACCCCATCAGTCTCACCTGGGAGCCCAGATGGGGAGCTCAGATAGGGATGGTATGGGAGTTGCTGGAGCAGCCTGGTAAGGGCCAGTTCCTCTCACAATAGACAGAAGCTCAGCCAGGGTCTATGCTCACTGGAAAAGGACTGGACACTCACAGCGTTGGAGGGAGTGTGGCAGCGATGAAGGCTCGGAGATGGTTTGAGAATGGCCAAGGAAGCTGCAAAGACTCAGGAGATTGCTTTTGTTTTTGTACAGAAATCATACACACAAAACTTCACACTTCCTAACCAAAAAAAAATAATATATATATAATATATATATATATCTCACTAATGTTAAGGAAAAGCGTCGGTTGTGCAAAAGTCCCCTCTGTCTCTTCGTCTTGTGGGAGGCTCTTGGGCCTGCCCACTGGGCCTCGAGTGCCTCCTCTCTGCCTGTGGTCCGAGCAGTGGCAGCCGTGGGGTGAAGCCTCTATCTGGATGTGTCCATGTTCTCCTCTCTAAAGTTACTGCAGTGCTCAATCACCTTGCTGGAAACAAATGGGGAAAGAGGCTTGGAGGGCAGGCTGGCTGGCTCCTCCTAGGAACCAGCAACCGCTTAATCAATGTTAAGAATGTCCTGGCTGGTTGGCAGAACACCAATAAAATGGTACCTATGGCCAGCCATAAATACTGTCACTGCCCATCTTCCCCTTTGCCTTTCTCATTCTCCTCAGACCCCTGACCCCAGTCCCAGGACAGAGCGTCCTGCAAGCAACTCAGGCCTGACCTCCTAAACCCATTTGTTCTTTCTTCAGCAACTTTCCTGTAAACTAGCCCTTCCTCTGTCCAGAATTCCACTGGAGGTCCCCAAACTGGCTGCATGTCACATTCACATGGAGACAAGGACCTGCTTATAGCAGCAGGTCTAGCCATGCTGGATCCAGGGCCACCAATGCCCTGTGGCAGTCAGGCTTCAGCTCAGCAGATCTGTCCCTTGCCCACTGCAGCCTGATCTCTGGGAACTGCTGTCCAATGCTGTCGGGTGTCACCTTGGACCCTACTCTATTACCTGCTTAGCATGAAGCCTCTGGGTTGGGGGTTCACTGCTGCCTCTATGTGCTGAAAGAGTGTCCCAAAACCTTTCAGAAGGAAATGCCCTGAGTAGGCCAGGAAGCTTTGGCTTCCTGAATGCCTTCTGCATCCTCCAGGGTCATTCATTAATCAATGTCAGAAGGTCTATGAGCTCAGATATACATCTTAGGGCATTAGGAAAATGTTAATGACACTGAAACAGCCCACTGGCCAATCTTCCATAGTGACTCTCAAATTTTCTGGGATCCCTGTTTATCAGGGATAGTCCTAGGCCCACTGGAAAAGAAAACCCATGGTGTGGGGCCTATTCATTTTGACACTGTTTTCTGGTGTATCCTTGGGGAGATTAAGTTTAAGGATACTCATATTACCATCCCCCAACTCAGACCTGTCAATGTTTAAGCAGTGCCAATAATAATGGTGGAGCCTACTGATGCCTCCATCCGGAACATCACAGTGTGGGGAGTCTGAGCACCAGGTCTCTCTTCTATGTTATATTTATGTTATATTTACTCTATACCATGTTCACAATTATGACAATGACCACTGGGTAAATGTGACTACTTCCCCTCCAGAATGGATCCTGGAAAAGAAGGCCATCAGTGCTGATTCTGATACGGGGCATACATAAGGAACCACTCAAGGACTGATGGGAGAACCAGAGCCAGTGTTTTAGACCCAACCAAACAAGACAGGACAAGGACTCTGGCATGTCTTTAACTTTCCCATTGATTTTTTGGGATAGGGGTGCTATTGGGAGGCAGGGATGCTGGAGGTGAAACCCAGGGCTATGAACATGCTAGGCAAGTGCAATTTTTCTCCTGTGACCTTCACCTTCACATTTACATTCAGAGCCCGGCACTCTGCCTAATATGGCTTTTAGGATGTATCTTACCATACTGAGCTCTCTGTCACTTGAATGTTTGTGGCCAAAAATAATGCAGCATTCTGACTGACTTGCTAATCCCTGTAACCAGAATGGGATTGGCTGGCAATAAAAGATTGCTAAGTTTGTGAAAGTGGGCAGTAATGACTGTCCATGTCTCAGTCCTCTGGTTTCCCCAAGTACTATATAGCTGAAATGACAGAGGCTCCTGTGGGCACCCACATGTTGTCCACCTCCACATTTAAGCCTGAGGGGCCCCTGGAAGTTCAGCTGTTCCCAATGCCCCACCCCACCCCCATAAAGGCATCCAGTGGGAACACATGGTTTGTCTCTTACCGGGCCATTTCCTTGGTCTCCTGCCGGGCAGTGGCCATCTTGATCATGTCCCTCAGAAGGGGCATCCCACCTTCTTTGATCAGCAAGGGGCAGTACTTGTCAGCTGTGAGGTAGGGGCAGGTAGTTGATGATGGGTGGGCCTTCTAAGAGTCTGTGCCCCAGATACCCACCCTTGTTTCCAGGACTACCTAAAGGACAGCTTTGAGGGAAGACATTATTGGGAACAGGAACAAGTCACATCTGAAAGCCCTAGGGAAAGGTTCAATGCTGTTACATGATTTCCAGAGCTTGTCCTATGGAAGAGATCATCCAGGGGCCCAAAACACTGTTCCTTGAGAGGCTTTTGCCAAGATACAGGTTACTATGTTCTGCCCTGGAAACTGATTTGAGCACTCTGAGGTTTGTATTTATGGTATTGTTAAAAAACAGTACCAAATGATTGTGGTGGCCAGCCTGGCTGAAACTGGGTGTTGCTCTGCCCTGTGGGTGGCAAGGCAACTAGAGGGTTCAAACACAGGGGCAGGAGGCATTAGGAAGCTGCCTGGGAACTCTGCACAGGCTGGGCTGCTTCTGGTGCTGTGGTAGGACCCAAGCATCCTGTAGGAGTACCCCCAGTGAGAAAGCACAGAGGGCTTTGCTCTAAGGCACGTGTCCCCTGTGGGCATGCTGTCTTCAGCCTGGGTGTTATCTGAATCCAGGGAAGGTGGGCACTCACGATAGACAGACACAAGGTTGTACAGGGCCCAGGTTGCCCAGTGTTGGCTGACAGGAGAGATGCCTTGGGGAAGAAGTCGTAGGATTGGTTCAAAAGACCTGCAGGGAGAGAAATCAGTGTCACCTCTGATGCTAAGAGCTGGGATGAGTCTTTTCTTCTCTGAGCTCTTCTCCCAGAAGGAGCCTTACAGCAACCATGGACAGGTCTGTGGGATGCCAGGGGAAAGAACAGTGGCCTTTCAACTGTTGTAGGTTCCACCAAGGAGCTCACTTGGGAGAACACAAAGGCAAAAGCAGAGGTAGGGGCTGGAGAGATGGCTTAGCGGTTAAGGTGCCTGCCTAAGCCTAAGAACCCGGTTCCAATCTCCAGGTCCCACGTTTAGCCAGATGCAGTGACGCAAGGGTGCAATGCCGCACTTACCCACAAGGGGGCGCATGCATCTGGATTTCGTTCATAGCAGCTGAGAGGCTGCTGGCGCGCCCATCTCTGTCTCCCTCTCCCTCTGTCTGTCTGTCTCTGTGTCTCTCTCCAAAAATTAAAAAAATTTTTTTTTTTTTTAAAAGCAGAGGTAGAGGGCAAGGGGGCTTAAGGCTAAGGGCAGAAATCTGGACATCAGCAAGCAGTACAAGGCCAGCCTAGTGAGGAGAGAGAAGTCCTGGGAAGCTGGGGAGAAGTGTTGTATCTCCTCCCATGGCCTCAGATCCCCAAAAGCAGTCAAGCCAAAGCTCCTAGGGTCCTGTGATTCAGGTGTCTCACAGGAACCTCAGTCATGGGCCTCAGCAGAGAAACACCCAAGCTCACCCTCCCAGGTGGGCATGTAACTTAAATGACCAGCTGTACAGGATGGCTGAAGGAAGAAAGGGCCTGGGTCACAGGGCACTGAGGGAGAGCTGGGCATAGTAGCAGCAAGCCAGGCATGGTGTAGTAAGAACTGAGGTCAGGAATGGCACTTGTGCACAGAAAAGGTGTTGGCAGGGGAACACTACTTCACTCAGGGTCCCCATCAGAGAGCATGACTATAAATCATTTCTGCTTTGTTTTCCCCTGCTGTGTGTGTATACTTTCTCCTTGTCACTTTCCACATATAAATATGCATCAAGTATCTGTAAGGTGCAGGCCTTGGGGATACACAGGAGCAGGAAAAATGCCCCAGTCCTGCAAGTAGCCTTGGGTACTACATATTCTTTTCTTTCTTTCTTTCATTTATTTATTTATTTTTATTTTTATTTTTATTTTTTGGTTTCTTGAGGTAGTGTCCCACTCTAGTCCAAGCTGACCTGGAATTCACTCTGTATTCTCACGGTGATCCTCCTACCTCTGCCTCATGAGTGCTGGGATTAAAGGCGTGCACCACCACACCTGGCTTTATTTTTTGGTTTTTCGAGGTAGGGTATCATTTTGGCCCAGGCTAACCTGGAATTAACTATGTAGTCTCAGGGAAGCCTCAAACTTATGGCAATCCTCCTACCTCTGCCTTCTGAGTGCTGGGATTAAAGGCATGTGCCACTATGCCCAGCTCTACACATTCTTTTCTGTCAGGTCACAGCTCAGTGAGCGACAGCAAGAACCTCAAGAGGACAGAAGGATGGAAAACTGACCACACCACGCTGACTCTATGCTGAGCCCCTTCTACCTCATACCTGTAATTGATATTCCTCCGGGAGTTGATGTCCCAGCTCTGGATGGCTGCCCACATACGCTCCTCCACCTCTACCCGCTGGGGTTCACAAACACCCCAGGCCTCAGGCCCATCGAACATGATGTGGGAGAGGACGCCACAGGCATTGTAGGAAACCTCGATGCCATCAGCCTTGCTCTCTAGCAGGTTGCTGCAGGAGGAAGAAAGAAAATTCCATCACACATTCTGATGAATTGCAAGCTAGATACCAGATGCCAGAGGTACAATTATTGTCATCCTCCCACCTCTGTCTTTGCAGTGCTGGGATTACAGATATATACCACCATACTTAACTACTTATTACTTCTATATGTGTGTGTGGGGGGGTTGCGAGGTAGGGTCTCACTCTAGCCCAGCCTGACCTGGAATTCACCATGTAGTCTCAGAGTGGCCTCCATCTCACAGTGATCCTCCTACCTCTGCCTCCCAAGTGCTGGGATTAAAGGCCTGCAGGGCTGGAGAGATGGCTTAGCGGTTAAGGTGCCTACCTCCTAAACCTAAGAATGCGGTTCCAATCTCCAAGTCCCACGTTTAGCCAGATGCAAAGCGGCACAAAGGCACAATGCCACACTTGACCACAAGGGGGGTGCACACATCTGGATTTCGTTCACAGCAGCTGAGAAGCTGCTGGCACACTCATCTCTATCTGTCTTCCTCTCCCTCTCTGTCTGTCTCTCTCCAAAATAAAGAAAGAAAGAAAGAAAGAAAGAAAGAAAGAAAGAAAGAAAGAAAGAAAGAAAGAAAGAAAGAAAGAAAGGCCTGCAGCACTACCACACCTGCTAGCTTTGGTGGTTTTTTTAATATATATTATTTGAGAGAGAGAATGGGTATGCCAGGCCTCTAGCCACTGCAAACAAACTCCAGACACATGTGCTACCTTGTACATCTGGCTTTGCATGGGTACTAGGAAATCAAATTCAGGTTCTTAGATTTCACAGGGCAAGTACCTTAACTGCTAAGCCATCTCTTCAGCCCCTACTTTATTTATTTATTTATTTTTGAGACAGGGTCTTATGTAGTCCAGGCTAGCCTTGAATTTACTATATAAAGTCTGGCATGGTGGCACTCGCCTTTAATCTGAGCACTTGGGAGGCAGAGGCAGGATTATTGTAAGTTCGAGGTCACCACGAGACTACATAGTGAATTCCAGGTCAGCCTGGGCTAGAGCAAGACCCTATCTTGAAATAACAAAATAACAACAAAAGTCCTAAAAGTATATACCACCTAGCCAGACTTCTGTTGTTTTCTTGAGGCAAGGTCTCACTCTATCCCTGGCTGACCTGAATCTCACTTTATAGCACAGGATGGCATGAGTTACCAAATCAGCTCTTTTTTTTTTTTGGTTTGGTTTTGGTTTTTCAAGACAGGATTTTGCTCTAGCCCAGGCTGACCTGGAATTCACTATGTAGTCTCAGACTGGCCTTGAGCTAACAGCAATCCTCCTACTTCAGCCCTGAAGTGTTGGGATTAAAGGTGTGCGCTACCATGCCTTGGCAGCTTGTTTATTTTTGAGGAAGGGTCTCCTGTAACTCCTGAACTTGCCATGTAGCTGAGGAATACCATGAATTCCTAATACTTGTGCATCTGTTTCCTGAGTGCTAAGATTCCAAATACGAATCATGTAAGAGATCACTTTGCAGAGGAAAGGCAACATGTACAACAGAAAGCAGACTAAGAATAGTTGTGGCTGCTGATTAGACTACAGTTCTGAGCATCCTGGCAGCCAAGCAAGAAGTACTGAGGGCAATTAAGGCACTTGCCTGCAAAGCCTAAGGTCCCAGGTTTGATTCCCCATTACCCACATAAACCAGATGCATAAGGTGGCATATGAATTTGGAGTTCATTTGCAGTGGCTAGAGGCCCTGGCACACCTATTTTCTCCACATGCCCCCTCACTGCCTCTCTCTCTTTCAAATATAAATAAATAAATTAAAATACTTAAAAAAAAGGAAGCATCAAACCTGAAGACACTGATGAACTGGGAAGTCATCAGCTGAGGCCGTAGCTCCTTTACCTCTGCCACGTTCCCCAGGAGCCCCAGCATGTTCCGATGCAATTCCTGCTTCTCTGGGAACTCCTGGAAGATGAGAGCCACTGAGGCCACTGAATGTACATGTGAGTGCTTAGTGCCTAATACTGTTAAGTGACCATTCTGAGTACACAGAGGACTACAATGAGCTGCCCCCTACTTCCTAGTACCCCCACAACAGAGCTGGGCACACAGGATGATGAACTACAAAGGTGGAGGTTCCTTGCCATATGACCAAGGCTGTCCTCTGTGGAAAATGTGGTTCCATTTACTGGGATCCCCTGAGAAGCTACAGAGGGGTGTTCTAGAAAGATAATCAGGGCTGGAGAAATGGCTTAGTGGTTAAGGTGCTTGCCTGCAAAGCCTAAGGATGCAGGTTCGACTCCCCAAAACCCATGTAAACCAGATGTACATGGTGGTGTGTGCATCTGGAGTTCATTTGCAGGAGCAAGAGGCCCTGACACATTCATTCTCTCTCCCTCTTTCATAAATAAAATTTAAAAAGTGATATATATTAATTTTTTGTTTGTTTGTTCTTTTTGTTTTTCGAGGTAGAATTTCACTCTAGCTCAGGCTGACCTGGAATTCACTGTGTAGTCTCAGGCTGGCCTCGAACTCACGATGATCCTCCTACCTCTGCCTTCCGAGAGCTGAGATTAAAGGTGTGTGCCACCATGCCCGGCCTATCGTTCTTTAAAAAAAAAATTTTTTTTAAGCTGGGCATGGTGGTGCATGCCTTTAATCTCAGCACTCGGAAGGCAGAGGTAGGAGGATCATCGTGATGTTCGAGGCCAGCCTGAGACTACACAGTGAATTCCAGGTCAGCCTGAGCTAGAGTGAAACCCTACCTTGTGTGTGGGGGGGGAAGAACGATAGACAGATCCACTGGGCAGAATTCTGACACCTGGAAGGGGAATGGCTTTCAGTCACATAGACAACCTAAGAAATGGCTGCTGAGAATATAGGCCGGGGGGTCCTTTGGTAGAGGGACCTCAGCCAGGTGGCATGCTTGAGGTGAGATCTCCGTGCTTCTGCTATCATACAGTCACCCCATAACCTGTGTGCCCTATGTGGGGAGTAGAGGCATTGGGTAGCAGGAGCTGGGGACAAGGGTGTGGGGTGGTGAGCCTTGGAGGCCGTTACCTTCAGACAGTCCAGGAAGAGCTTCATGCCATTGAAGTTGAGGAACATCTCACAGTTGTCAGGTGTCTCATCTGTGATGTTCCACAGGGCGCTCCAGGAGAACTCCATGACCTGATCACACTGTGGGGGAGGCACCAGTCAGCCATGTGTCTGGTCTCCACAGCACACATGGCCACCCCCAGGTAGCAGTCTCTGGGGCTGGGGAAGGCAGAGCGGTTATGAGGCCCCACTTACCGTCTTGTCCAGCAGCTTCTTCTGAATCAGCTTCAGCATGGTCTGTGGGCAGAGGAAAGGGACTGCAGAGCCAGGTTTGCTGACCATGGTCCTCCAAGAACCCAGCCCTGGGTAACACAGCCCAACCACACCTATCTCTGCAGTTATTCAGGAGGTTGTTTGAGGGCAGTCAGGGCAGTATCCATCCTGTCATCATGAATTTATTCTCACTAGGTCAGGAAGTACCGTGGGCGCGGTGGCAGAAGTGCAAGTTATGCCTTCCCTGTGTATCTTACCACCTGGGAGCTGAGTGGAAGGGTTGAAGAGACATGGAAGAACTCTTTGGGTCATAAATAACTCATTAGTAAGAAATTTTTCTGAGGGATGGAGGTGTAGCTCAGGGGTACAGCCCATGCTTAGCATATGCAAAGCCTTTGTTCAAAAGAAGAAAGGTTGGGGCTGGGCGTGGTGGTGCACACCTTTAATCCCAGCACTGGGAGGCAGAGGTAGGAGGATCGCTGAGAGTTCAAGGCCACCCTGAGACTACATAGTTAATTCCAGGTCAGCCTGGACCAGAGTGAGACCCTATCTCGAAAAACCAAAAAAATAAAAAATAAATAAATAAATAAATAAAAACCAAAAAAAAAAAAAAAAAGAAGAAGAAGAAGAAGAAAGGTTGGCCTGGTATGGTAGTATACACTTTTAGTCCCAGCACTTGGGAGGCTGAGATAGAAGGATAACCATGAGTTTGAGGCCAGCCTGGGCTATGGAGTGAGTTCTAGTTTAGCCTGGGTTAGAGTAAGATCCTGCCTCGGGGGAAAAAAAAAAAGAGGAAAAATCATGTTCCTTTTGGTCTAGCTTCAAGCCTTCATGTTTTAGCATACCCTTCTCACAACCCACTCATACATCATGACCCCAGGCCTCACTAAAAGTGGAAGGTGGGAGAGTAGTACAGTGTGACCAGGAGAGCGTTCCACAAAAGGGGGCACACAGCTGCCTACACGTACCACGACGAAGCCCATCTTGCCCACGGCCTCCTTGTGGTCGTTGTCCACCTGGCAGACCAGGGCGTTGCACAGGTGCACGGCGATGCGCTGGATGGACTCGTCCTGCCGCGTGGGGTTGAGGATGCTGAGCAGGAGCTCATTGACCCGGCGGTACTGGAACTCCAGCTCCTCAGGGATGCTGAAGTTGCAGAGGGTCAGGCAGCAGTTCCGCTGCACCTGGGCCAGACCGGGAGATAAGCACAGCACGTTCAGGGCAGGCTCGGGAGCAGGACTCCAAGGCTCTCCAGAGGCATGAGGCCAGTTAGAACCACAGAGGTCCAGAAAGCCTCTGCAAGAGGAGGCTACAAGGCCTTTGTTTTGTTTTTTCATTTTCCGATTTGCTAAAGCTATTTTAAAAAGAAAATTTTTAGGCTGACCTGGAATTCACTATGTAGTCTCAGAGTGGCCTGGAACTCATGGTGATTGTCCTACCTCTGTCTTCTGAGTGCTGGGATTAAAGGTGTGCGCCACCACGCCCAGCTAAAATTTTTTTTTGGTTTCTCGAAATAGGGTCTCACTCTAGCCCAGGCTGACCTGGAATTCACTGTGTAGTCTCAGGGTGTCCTCAAACTCACAGTGATCCTCCTACCTCTGCCTCCCAAGTGCTGGGATTAAAGGCACTACCTTCTGGTTTATGTGGATACTGGGGAATCAAACCTGGGTCGTTTGGCTTTGTAGGCAAGTACCTTGAGTGCTAAACCATCTCTCTAGCCCCAAATTTTTTAATTGCTTGTTTTTTGAGGTAGGATGGCATGAGTCTGAAGTTCATTTGCGTAGCTGGAGGCCCTGGTGTGCCTATTGTCTCTTTCTCTCTCAAATAAATAAATAAGCCAGGTGTGGTACATGCTTTTAATCCTAGCACCCAGAAGGCAGAGACAGGTATATTGCTGTAAGTCTGAGGCCACCCTGAGACTACATAATGAATTCCAGGTCAGCCTGGGATAGAGAGTGAGATCCTACCTCAAAAAACCAAAATAAGGGGGCTGGAGAAATGGCTTAGCAGTTAAGGCACTTGCCTGCAAAGCCAAAGGACCCTGGTTCAATTCCCCAGGACCCACATAAACCAGATGCACAAGGGGGCGCATGCATCTAGAGTTTGTTTGCAGTGGCTGGAGACCCTGGTGTGCCCATTCTCTCTGTCTCTCAAATAAATAAAAAATAAAATAATTTTTTAAAAAAGCAAATAAGTGCTGGAGGGTTGGCTTAGCGGTTAAGGTGCTAGCCTACAAAGCTATAGGACCCAGGTTCGATTCCCCAGGACCCATGTAAACCAGATGCACAAGGTGGCACATCTTCTGGAGTTCGTTTGTATGCCCATTCTCATTCTCTATCTACTCTCTGCCTCTTTCTCTCTCAAATAAAAATAAAAATAAACAAAATATATAAATAAAATACATAAATAAAATGATTTTAAAAAATTGAAGCCAGGCATGACAGCACACGTCTTTAATCCCAATACTTGGAAGACAGAGGTAGGAGGATTGCCATGAGTTCAAGTCCAGCCTGAGACTACATAGTGAATTCCAGGTCAACCTGGTCTAGAGTGAGACCCTACCCTGAAAAAACAAACAAACAAACAAAATAATTGGTCTAGAAAGATGGTTCAGTGGTTAAAGGTGCTTACTTTCAAAACTTGCTGGACTATGTTCAATTCTCCAGTACCCACATAAAGTGAGACACACAAAGTAGCACATGAAACTAGTGTGCAACATGCTCATGCACACATACATTCTCTCTCTCAAATAAATAAAATGAAAACTTTCCCTCTGGACACAAAGGGATTGGTGCATCTATGACATCACAGTGGAGGTCACAACCTCCATAAGACCTGAACAATATTGAGCCCATCAACATTATGACAGATGTTAGAGGGGGAGGAAAGAATGAGATCATAATGGGGTGTGGTGGCGCATGCCTTTAATCCCAGCACTAGGGAGGCAGAGGTAGGAAGATCACTGTGAGTTAGAGGCCAGCCTAAGACTACACAGTGAATTCCAGGTCAGCCTGGGCTAGAGTGAGACCTGAACTTGAAAAACAAAAAACAAACAAACAAAGAAGAATGAAATCATAATACAGAAGGAAAAGAGGAGTGGGTTCATTGGATCATTGGAACCAGGGAGGAAGAGGGTAATAGGAGAGGACTTATTCTCAATAAAGACAGGGCTTGTGCTAGAGAGATGGCTTAGTGGTTAAGGCGCTTGTCTGCAAAGGCAAAGGACCCAGGTTCAATTCCCCAGGACCCACATAAGCCAGATGCACAAGGTAGCACATGTGTCTGGAGTTCCTCTGCAGCTGCTGGAGACCCTGGTGCACCCATTCTCTATCTGCCTCTCTCTCAAATAAATAAATAAATAAATAAATAGATAAACAAACATTAAAAAAATTTTTTTTTGAGATAGGGTCTCACTCTAGCCCAGGCTGACCTGGAATTCACTCGGTAGTCTCTGGGTGGCCTTATACTCATGGCTATCTTCCTACCTCTGCCTTCCAAGTGCTAGGATTAAAGGCATGAACCACCATGCCTGGCTAATTTTTTTTTTTTTTTAATTTGAGAGAGGCAGAGGGAGAGACAGGAAGAGGCAGAGAGAGAATGGGCATGTCAGAGCCTTTTCAGGTGCTGGAACAAACTCCTGATGCATGCACCCCCTTGTGCGCACGTGCAACATTGAGCGCTTGTGTCCCTTTTACCTCTGGCTAAACATGGGACCTGAAGAGTTGAACAAGTGTTCTTAGGCTTCGCAGGCAGGTGCCTTAACCGCTAAGCCATCTCTCCAACCCAATAAACTTTTTTTTTTTTAAAAAAAGACAGGGCTAGCCGGGTGTGGTGGCGCACGCCTTTAATCCCAGCACTTGGGAGGCAGAGGTAGAAGCATTGCCATGAGTTTGAGGCCACCCTGAGACTACATAGTTAATTCCAGGTTAGCCTGGATCAGAGTGAGACCCTACCTCGAAAAACCAAAAAAAGACAGGGCTAGGGGGCTGGAGAGATGGCTTTGCAGTTAAGTACTTGCTTGTGAAGCCTAAGGACCCTGGTTCAAGGCTCGATTCCCCAGTGCCCAAGTAAGCCAGATGCAGAAGGTGGCACATACATCTGGAATTTGTTTGCAGTGGCTGGAGGCCCTGGTACACCCATTCTCTCTCTCTCTCTCTCTCTGCTGCCTCTTTCTCACCCTGTCACGCTCAAATAAATGAATGAAAATAAACAAAAAAAAATTTAAAAGAAGACAGGGCTAGAAAGATGGCTCAATGGTTAAAGGTTCTTGCTTGCAAAGCCTGTTAGCTGGGGTTCAGTTCCCTAGCACCCACATAAAGCCAGATGCACAAAGTGGTTCATGTGTCTGGAATTTGTTTGAAGAGGCAAGAGGCTCTGATGCACCCATACTCCCTTTCTCTCTCTCTCTCTCTCTCTGCTTGCGAATAAATAAATACTGTTTAAAAATTTTTTTTTTTTTGTATTTTGAGGTAGGGTCTCACTCTAGCCCAGGCTGATCTGGAATTCAAACTATGTAGTCTCAGGGTGTCCTTGAACTCACAGTGATCCTCCTACCTCTGCCTCCCCAGTGCTGGGATTAAAGGCATGCACCACCACACCCAGCATTTTTTTTTTTTTGAGGTAGGGTTTCGCTCTAGCCCAGGCTGACCTGGAATCCACTCTGGAGTCTCAGGGTAGCCTTGGACTCAGAGTAATCCTCCTACCTCTGCCTCCCAAGTGCTGGGATTAAAGCATGCACCACCATGCCTGGCTTTTAAAAAAGTTTATTTTTTAATTTTTATTTTCTGAGACAGAGTGAGAGAGAGAAAGAGAGAATGGATGCCAGGGCCTCTAGCCACTGCAAATGAACTCCAGACACATGCACCACCTGGTGCATCTGGCTTACCTGGGACCTGGAGAATCAAACCTGGATCCTTAGGCTTGGCAGGCAAGCACTTTAACTACTAGGTCATCTGTCCAGCCCTAAAAAGTTATTAAAAAAAAAAGAAGAAGAAGAAGAAGAAGAAGAAAAGCTGGGTTGGAGGGATGGAGAGATGGCTTAGTGGTTAAGGCGCTTGCCTGCAAAGCCTATGGCCCCATGTTCGACTCGAAGGTCGCAGGTAAGCCAGATGCACAAAAGATGAGGCAAGCACAAGGTCACACATGCCCACTAGGTGGCACAAACACCTGGAATTCAAATGCAGTAGCTGAAGCCCTGGCACGTCAATTCTCTCTATATATAAAAAACAAAAACAGGGCTGGAAACTGAAAGCTGGAAAAAGCTGCACTGCACGCAGCGTATGGGAGACAGAAGCCATCAACAGTGAAAACAGTGGATGCTGAATATTCAAGCTTGGCCAGACAGGCCCAATGACTGAACGGGTGCAATAGTGGCGTGTCTACTCTTGGGGTAACCAACTGCTCCATAATTGGACTGAAGGTCCTCTCTATGGGAGAGAATACATACCTGGTACTGAAAAACCTAAGTAAAAGTCTATGGTAGGTGAGGTCATGAGCCTTGGGGGTATAAGCCTGCTCATGTCTGACTAAATGTATATATTATTCCCACCAAGCTGCCCTGGGGACACTACACTAAATGTTCATGTTCACATATTAACGCTACTCTCACTTCTGGCTAGAGAAGCTTCTCTTTTCAGATGGTGATGACCACTGGGATGACCCAAAAGGCAACATAGTGCTGAGAAGAAGGGATGGAGGAGTGTCTAGCACTGAAACACCTCTGTCACACCCTCCAATGGCTCAGGGACCATTGCGGAAGAGGGGGTGGATAGAATGGAAGAGCCAAAGGAAGGATATGACCTCTTACAATGCAACTGCCCAGACAGAAATTGGCCTCGATATCCATGATCTTGTAGTGCCTAGCAATACCTTTGCAAGACCCTCAAAATAGAAGAGAAAGATGATGTCATCAAATTAGGAAAGAGACTAATGGAGAGAGGGAGGGGATATGATGGAGACAGGAGTTCTAAAGTGGAATGGGGGAGGGGAGGGAAATATCAGGTGGGGTTTTTTTGGTATGTAAGATTAAAAGTCAATAAAAAAAATAATAATAAAAAAAAGATATATGCAATTACTAAAAAAAAAAAAAAAAAAAAACAGGGCTGGAGAGATGGCTTAGTGGTTAAGGCCTGCAAAACCAAAAGATCCTGGTTTGATTCTCCAGGTCCCATGTGAGCCAGATGCACAAGGTAGCACATGCATCTGGAGTTCATTTGTGGCTGGAGGCCCTGGCAGGCCCATTCTCTCTCTCTCTCTCTCTCAAATAAATAAAATATTTTTAAAAAGAGCATACAAGTCATCCACGATCCCACCACACAGTCACCCTTAGCACTGGATATCTGTGCACTGGGATTTAGTAAATGGGATCATGTCCGAGAACTCTGCATGCTGATTATGTGACCTGGATGGTGACTCCAACAGTGTTTATTTGTACAACACTCATGACAGTGAAGGGACTAAAAAGTTTTTATCTTTAAAAAAAAATATTAAACTTGACGGGTGTGGTGGCGCATGCCTTTAATCCCAGCACTTGGGAGGCAGAAAATAGGAGGATCTCTGTGAGTTCAAGGCCACCCTGAGAATTCCAGGGCAGCCTAGACCAGAGTGAAACCCTACCTCAAAAAACCAAAAAATAAATAAATAAACTCCAGATGCATGTACCACCTGTGCATCTGGCTTACATGGGTTCTGGGGAACTGAACCTGGGTCCTTGGGCTTTAAAGGCAAGTGCCTTAACCACTAAGCTATCTCTCCAGCTCTTTTATGCTCTTTATATTACTATGCTGTTGTTTAAAAATATCATTACTTTTCTGAGCCGGGCGTGGTGGCGCACGCCTTTAATCCCAGCACTCGGGAGGCAGAGGTAGGAGGACTGCCGAGAGTTCGAGGCCACCCTGAGACTACAGAGTGAATTCCAGGTCAGCCTGGACCAGAGTGAGACCCTACCTTGCAAAACAAAAAACAAAAAACAAAAAAAAAATCATTGCTTTTCTAATAAAAATAGCTCTTAGAAAAAAAACACACTTCCAACCATTATGAGACAGAAAAAGGGCTGAGGAGTTAGCACCCTGAGACCCAGAGGCAGATCCTAGCCTTCACATGCGGCAAATGGCAGGTGGAGTGGGTGTAGGTTAGGGCTGGCTCCTGGGGACTCTGTGTGCCAGGTCCAGGAGTATGGGAATGCAGCTGTGGGAAGGGGAGCTAGCAGGGAAGCTACCAGGGCCAGATAAGCCCAAGGGACCTGTGTGTGTGTGTCTGGGACCCTGGGGAGCAGGAAAAGGGTGCTGGGCCAAAGCATGCAGGCCATGGTGGGCAGGGGGCTCACCGTCACCTCCTGGTAGGACTCCATGCCATTCAGCACCACCTGGATGACCTGCCGGCGCAGCTTGACACTCTGCTCTGAACGGTACTCAGAATTGGTCAAGTAGAAGAGGGCAGCGCTGCCAGTCACTTGAATGTTCTTGTCATACTTGTGGCACTTGAGGGCTGTGATGACCAGCTGTGTGAAGAAGACAGGGTTGGGGCCTGGTCTGGAAGTGTTGGCACAGTCAGGTGGGGACAGGTCCTCTAGGGCAGGGTCCTGCTCTTCTGGGGCAGATGTGGGGACAAGAAGGAGGAACTAGCCGGGCGTGGTGGCACACGCCTTTAATCCCAGCACTAGGGAGGCAGAGGTAGGAGGATCGCCGAGAGTTCAAGGCCACCCTGAGACTACATAGTTAATTCCAGGTCAGACTGGACCAGAGTGAGACCCTACCTTGCAAAACCAAAAAAAAAAAAAAAAAAAGAGGAACTAAAGGGGGGGCTGAACAAGGCAGTAGGAAAGCAAGCCAGGTACTGCCAACAGGATGAGGGGTTTGTCTGTTTCCTGGTGATGGGAAGATGCACAAAGGGACAGGGGATAGGGACACAGTACCCTCTAGGTTCAGATGTCTTAGAACCCAAAGGCCCTGGGTTAACACTGACCTTCAGGGCCCGCAGAAGCTGGTTGCAACGTTCAATGCGCGCAATGTCAAAAAGCAAGTTGATGGCTCGGGAAGTGATCTCAGGCCGGTGTTCTGTGTAGGCCTCAATGGCATTCAGCACCTGCTCCTCATTTTTGTCACCACTTACCTGGGGATAAGGTATGCTCAGGATAACTGAGAAAAGGCCAGAGGGTGTGATCCTCAAATACAGTGATGCTCCCAGCAACTTCCCTTCTCCCAGACTTTCCCAATCCTCCCTCTTGCACTGATTCTTACTTTGTAGGCTGGAATGTGTGTGAGGCGACACAGGGAGGTTTCAAAGAGCCCAAGAAACTGCAGTGGCCTCTTCAGAGCTCGGAAAGGCATGATGCTACTCTTGGAAGGCTCGATGCTGGGGAAAGAGGATTCCAGGATCAGTGCCTTGGGGACTGGCCTGATTTGGGCTTCCTCCAAAAGCTGAGAATTTAACTAATGCTCTATTAGGCCCTTCACCCTTACCCTGCACCTCCCTTCCCTTTCCTTTCTTAGCATAGAGGGTATAGCCCTCTTTTTCTTTCTGATTTTTAAAAATTTTATTTATTTACTTATTTGAGAAAGAAAGAGAGAACGAGTTCTCCAGGGCCTCTAGCCATTGCAAATGAACTCCAGGCACGTGTGCCATCTTGTGCATCTGGCTTACATGGGTACTGGGGAAATGAACCTGGGTCCTTAGGCTTCGCAGGGAAGTGCTTTAGCCACTAGGCCATCTCTCCAGCCCCTCTTTCTGATTTTCTTTGTTTTTGAGGTAGGGTCTCACTGTAGCCCAGGCTGATCTAGAATTCACTCAGTAGTCTCAGGGTGGCCTTGAACTGGGATTAAAGGCATGTGCCACCACACCCGGCTTTGGTTCCACTTAAAAAAAAAATTAAGTCAAGCCCAACAGACTGGCTTTTTTTTTTTTTTTTTTTTTTTTTTTTTTTTTGAGGTAGGGTCTCACTCTGGTCCAGGCTGACCTGGAATTAACTGTAGTATCAGGGTGGCCTTGAACTCTTGGCGATCCTCCTACCTCTGCCTCCTGAGTGCTGGGATTAAAGGCGTGCGCCACCACACCCGGCTTCAGATTGGCGTTTTTAAATTCTTTTTAAATGACAGAGAGAGAGAATTTGTGTGCCAGGGCTTCCAGCCACTGTAATCAAACTCCAGATGCGTGTGCTACCTGATGCGCATGCGCGACCTTGCACATGTGTCACCTTGTGTATCTGGCTTACATGGGATCTGGGGAGTCAAGAACATGGTTCCTTAGGCTTCACAGGCAAGCGCCTTAACCACTAAGTCATCTTTTCAGCCCTCTCACTTTTTCTTTTTTTTTTTTTTTTTTTTTTTTGTATTTGTTTTTTCAAGATAGGGTCTCACTCTAGCTCAGGCTGACCTGGAATTCACTATGTAGTCTCAGGCTGGCCTCGAACTTACGGCAATCCTCCTACCTCTGCCTCCCAAGAGCTGGGATTAAAGGCATATGACACCACACCAGGCTCCACTTTTTTTTTTTTTTGGTTTTTCGAGATAGAGTTTCACTGTGGTCTGGGCTGACCTGGAATTAACTATATAGTCTCAGGGTGGCCTTGAACTCATGGCGATCCTCCTACCTCTGCCTCCCAAGTGCTGGGATTAAAGGCGTGCGCCAACACGCCTGGCTCAGGCTCCACTTTTTAAAAATAAATATTTTCACTTATTTAGATTTATTTATTTATTAGACAGAAGATGAATGGGGCATCAGGGCCTCTAGTTACTGCAAATTCCAAATACATGCACCACTATGTGCATCTGACTTACATGAGTTCTAGGGAATTGAACCTGGATTCTTAGGCTTCATGGGCAAGTGCCTTAACCGCTAAGTCATCTCTCTAGTCCCTCATTTATTTGAGAAAGATATAACACAGAGAAAGTGAGTATGGCATACCATGGCCTCCTGCCACTGCACACAAAGTCTAGATGCATGTGCCACTTTGTGCATCTGGCTTTATATGTGTGCTGGGGAATTGAACCTGTATCTTCAAGCTTGCTAGTATTAAAGCTGTGTGCCACCATGCCTGGTGACCCCTCCCTTTTTTGGTATAGGGTCTCATGTATCCTAGGCTGAACGTGAACTCATTATGTAAATGAGGATAATCTTGAACTCCTGATTCTCCTACCTCCACTTCCCGAGTTCTGGGATTACAGGCATGTGCACACCTTGTGTGGTTTTGGGGATTGAAGGCACATACTAGGCAGGTACTTTACCAACTGAGCTACATCCTCAGCTGAGTTCACTCATCATGGAAGGGTAGTAAGGGTACATTATAGAAGAAGATAGGATGGAAGTTGCTGCAGCCACCTTTGGAAAAGGTGCCATTCTAGCAGGGACATGATTCCCTTAGGTTTCACCAACAATCATAAAGTGGTTGTGCTCTGTTACCACATATCACTAATATATGGCTAATCAGACCTTGCCAACAGCCCACTTAGGCACCAATTAGCCATACTACACTTCAGACGCAGCAGACCCTGTCAGACGGGTCCTCCCCTGCTATAGCACCAGGCCAGAGCCAGGTTGGTTTTCCTGGCCCTCACTCTTACCCATGCTGTAGCACATGAGGTTTTCTTGCTGTCTGCCTTCTGTGGCAAACTCAGAATAGCCAGAATTGGGATTGGGGGATGCTACTTCTCCCCATCCTCTTCCCCAGTGCTCAGGGCCACCACAATCTGCAGCTATCTGGCCAACCCTCAGAATAACTTGTCTGTTCCAATTGTCTCCCACAGGCCCACAGGACCTTATTGGCTTATCTCCAACACTCAGTACAGTACTTAGCAAAGGGCACTTAGTCAGGGCTCAGTGAGTGATGTCCTCCCAGCAGCCACAGAGGCAGATGCTCACCTGGTCTGTCCTGCTTCCTCGTCCATCTTAGAGATACTACAGTTCTCCAAGATCATGTGGCCAGAGATGTCCAGGGACATCAGGTTCCCCAGCTTCTGCACCAAGAGGCTCAGCACCTTCCGTGTCAGCTTGAACTTGTAATAGCTGGAGAGACGGTCTCTGGAGATGTCTAGGTGGCTGGAGGTTGGGTGAGGGCTGAAGGTCAGGATCCTGCACCTTCAGGCCATAGCAGGAGAGGACCTATGCCTGCTTCAACTGCTCCATGGCATTCTGGGGAAAAGCCCTGCTGCGACCCAGGTGCCCTAAATAGCCCTTATCCAAATGAAATACTGTGTCTAGGAATAGGCTGTTTCTGTTCCATGCTAAGGTTGCCTGGCCAGGTACTGCTGAACTTGATCCAACAACACCCCCTCCCACCTCCAGTTAGCCCACCCCTGGCTCTGGAAGCTGGGCTGGCAGCTCACCGCAGCTTGTGCAGCTGGACGATGACACGGATGTGGTCATCTGAAAGATCCATGTTGTAGAGCACAAGAGACACCAGGCTGTCCTTCCACTGGGTTAGGAAAGTGGCATCACTGGTCTGGATGCCAGAGAGGTCCAAGGCAGCCAGCGAGCTGAGCGGCCGCAGCAGTGACTCCACAGGGACACCGTCGATCATACGGCCCAGGTTGAGGAAGCGCAGCCGGCTAAAACCCTCAAAGGTGAAGTCCTTGACCAGCACCTGGCAAGTGGGGTTGACGAGGCACTCGTCTTCACAGCCCCCTGGATTCTCCTCCTCATAGAAAATGTTGGCACAACCAAAGAGGCTCAAGGACACCAAGCTGTGGCTGAAGCTCCGCAGTGTCTGCAGGCTTTTGGCGGACAGCTTCTCACAGTTGGTTAGGTACAGCTCCACCAGGTCCTGGAACAGGCACAACTCAGTCACTGCACACTTCCCACCTCATCCACCCCACTCCAGACCTCTGGGGCTTGATAGGAGGCTGCATCACAGGGAGGGTGTGGAAGACTGGACAGGTGAGTTGGCTCAGGCAGCCTCACCTGCTTGCGAATGGCCTCTAGGTCCTGGTCCTGCACCAGGTCCTCACGGAGGTGGATCCGGGTGAGGCGGGTGCTGCGGGGGTCTGAGAAGAGGCTGAAGAAGCTCTCATGTGGCTCAAAGGTGCAGGCAGCATTGACCAGCTCCACATACCTGGGAGAGAAAAAAGATCATGGCTCAGGGAGGGCTAAGGACCCAGCGCTGCCTTCTGAGCACAAGCTCTGCCTGCTGAGGTCTGATTGGCTCACTCCACCTGCAACTACCTCCTCATCCTCTTCTCCTGACAGTGTCTAGTTAGATCTGAAGTTTACCCATTGCCACCTCCCCAATGTGGTGTATTGCACACACAGACTCAATCCTCACCTGCACACTCATGCAATGACCCCACGCCAACCCCTTGCTCACTCATTGACCAGCCGGTCACAGATCTCGCTGGGCAAGAAGATGTCTGGATGCAGCTGTAGGGTCTCTTTGTCCAGCAGGTAGCCCAGGGTGCCATCAAGGTTGCGCAGGCAGAAGTCAGTACAGAGGGCCATCAGGGACTCAGGCGTATCAGACGCCATGCTGACAACAGGCAGATGGCCACTCTAGGGTAAGGGCCCTCAAGGGCAACAAGGACTCCCCAACACTCACAATCTCATTGGTGAGAGCCAAAGCCTGGGAAGGAGAAAAGAAACCAAATAACTTCCGATAAGGGCCAGAGCTGGTGGTTAGACTGTGTCTACTGAATGGGGAGACCAACGCCCCACATGTCACATTCAAATTACTGGCTTAACAGTCAGGCATGGGGCATAAGCCTATGATCCCAGTGCTTGGCAGGATCAGGAGTTCAAGGTCATCCTTAGCTACAAAATGACTTCTAGGCCAAGCTAGGCTACATGAGACCCTGTGTCAAAAACACAAATAGGGACAGGTGTGGTGACACATGCCTTTAATCCCAGCACTCAGGAGGCAGAGGTAGAGGTGTTCGAGGCCAGCCTGAGACTACATAGTGAATTTCAGGCCAGTATGGGCTACAGTGAGACCCTACCTCGAATAAACAACAACAACAAAAAATTTAAGTAAGGAAAAAATAAAAGCTGGGCATGTGGGGCACACCTTTAATCCCAGCACTCAGGAGGAAGAGGTTGGAGGATTGCTGTGAGTTCGAGGCCACCCTGAGACTACTTAATTCCAGGTCAGCCTGGCTAGAGTAAGACCCTATCTTGAAAAACCAAAAATAAATAAACAATAAAAAAATATAGGCCACCCTGAGACTACAGAGTGAATTCCAGGTCAGCCTGGGCTAGAGTGAGACCCTACCTCGAAAAAAAAAAATAAATAAATAAATAAATAAATAAATAAATAAAGCAAGCAAGCTGGCATAGCTATTCATGCCTATAACCTGGCACTGAGGAGAGCAGAGACAGGAGGATTTCTGGGGTTCTACCAGACAAATAGTCTACTAGGAAAATGGCAGTTCCAAGTTTAATGAGACTCTGCATCAGGGAAATAAGACAGAGAGTGATAGATGAGAACATCCTGACATTTTTTGACTTCTACATGCATATGCATGGAGCATGCACATCACATACATGTGCATTTATTACACACACGTAAAACCACATGCTAAACCGGGCGTGGTGGCGCACACCTTTAATCCCAGCAGTCGGGAGGCACAGGTAGGAGGATCGCCATGAGTTTGAGGCCCTGAGAATACAGAGTGAATTCCAGGTCAGCCTGGGCTAGAATGAAACCCTACCTCAAAAAACCAAAACAAAGCCGGGCGTGGTGGTGCACGCCTTTAATCCCAGCACTCGGGAGGCAGAGGTGGAGGATCTAGAGTTCGAACCCTGAGACTGAAACCCAGGTCAGCCTGGACCAAAAACCAAAAAAAAAAAAAAAAAAAAAAAAAACAAACAAACAAACAAAAAAAAAAAAAAAAAAAAAAAAAAAAAACAAGCCAGGCATGGTGGTGCATGCCTTTAATCCCAGTACTTGGGAGGCAGAGGTAGGAGGATCGCCACGAGTTCAAGGCCACCCTGAGACTACATAGTTAATTCCAGGTTAGCCTGGATCAGAATGAGACCCTACCTTGAAAAACCAACCAACCAACCAAACAAACAAAAAACCCCACATGCTACATGCATACACCCCCCCCAAAAATAGTTGAATTAAACCAGGTCTGGTGGCACACACCTGTAATCTCAGCACTTATGAGGTGGAGTTCCAGATTCGCCTGGGCTATAGATTGAGACTTTCACTCAAAAAACAAAACAAACAAAAACGAATATTACAAACAAACAAAGACGAATATTAGCAGGTGTGGTGGCACACGTCTTTAATGCCAGCACTAGGGAGGCAGATGTAGGAAGATTGCTGTGAGTTTGAGGCCACCCTGAGACTACATAGTGAATTCCATGTTAGCCTGGGCTAGAGTGGGACCCTGCCTCCAAAAACAGCCTGGACTATAGTGAGACCTTACCTCAAAAAACAAAAAAACAAAAACAAAAACAAAAAAACGCCAAAAGGTTACATATCATTTGATTCCATTTAAATGAAACACCCAGCCACACACACAAAAAAAACAAGTCTATAGAAACAGAAGTAGATTAGTGGCTGGGAGAAATGGGGAGTGACTGCTAATGGATACAGGGTTTCCTTTGGTGGTGAAGAAAGTGTTCTAAAAATGATTCCAATGACGGGTGCATGCTGTGAATATACTAAAAGCTACTGACCTGCATATATTAAATGGATAGATGAATTATGTGGCTTGTGAATTATACCCAAATTATTTTAGTAAAAGGCGAAAGATTTATATGGTCCGAAGAAAAACCAGAGTATCTGAATTGTTTTAGAAACTAAAGCCTCTGGGGCTGGAGCTCAGTTGGTAGAGTATGCTTGCCTAGCATACATGATACATTGGGCTCGATCCACAACACTGCATATATTGGACATGGTGGCATACATCTATAACTCCAGCACTTGGAGGCATGAGGACCAGATCATCCTTGGCTACATTATGACTTTGAGGTCAACCAAGGACACGAGACCCTGGCTGGGATCATGGGGCTGGGAAGACAGTTTCGGCTTGCTTTGCAAACCTGCTAAATTGAGTTTGTTCCCCAAAACTCAATTAAAACAGGATGTAAAGTAGCACAATGTAATACCAATGTGTCTACAGTAAGGAGAGGCAGAGCTAGGAGAATCCTGAAGCTCAACAGCCAGCTAGGCAGGCCTTTCCAGTGGGAAAAAGACAAGTGATGGTGGTTCAAGCCTTTAATCCCAGCAGTTGGGAGGCACAGTAGGAGGATCAACGTCAGTCTGAGGACAACCTGAGATACACAGTGAATTCCAGGTCAGCCTGGGCTAGAATGAGACCCTACCTCAAAATAAATAAATAAATAAATAAAAATAACCCCAGCTCTCAGGAGACAGAGGTAAGAGGATTGCTGTGAGCTCAAGGCCACAGTGAGACAACATAGTGAATTCCAGGTCAGTCTGGGCTAAAGTGAGACTCGAAAAACCAAAAATAAATAAATAAATAAATAAATAAATAAATAAATAAATAAATGATGGCTAAGTGATTAAAGGTACTTGCAAGTGATTAAAGGTACTTGCTTGCAAAGCTGGCTGGCCCAGTTTTAATTCCCCAGTACCCATGTAAAACCAAATGCACAAAGTGGCATATGCATCTGGAGTTAATTTGCAGTGGTAAGAGGCCCTGGTTCACTCATATTTTTATGTTCTCTCTCTCTCATCTCTCTCTCCTTGCAAATAAATAAATAAAAATATTTTGCTGAGCATGGACCCAATACTTGGGATGTAGAGGTAGGAGGACCCACCATGAGTTTGAGGCCACCCTAAGACTATATAGTGAATTCCAGGTCATCCTGGGCTAGAGTGAGACCCTACCTTGAAAAAAAAAATATTTTAGGGCTGGAGATGGCTCAGCAATTAAGACACTTGCCTGAAAACCTAACAACCCAGTACCCACTTAAGCCAAATGCACAAAGTGGTTTATGCATTTGGAGTTTGTAAAACAAACAAACAAAAAACCCCAAAGTTAAAAATAAATAAATAAGGGCTGGAGAGGTGGCTTAGCAGATAAGGTGCTTGGCTGTGAAACCGAAGGACCCAGGTTTGATTTCCCAGGACCCATGTAAGCCAGATGTACATGGTGGTGTATGCATCTGGAGTTTGTTTGCAGTGGCTGAAGGCCCTGGCACACCCATTCTCTCTCTCCCTATCTGCCTCTCTCTCTCAAATAAATTTTAAAAAATTTAAAAAATAAAAGTAAATAAATTAAAAAATAAAACAAGGCCGGGTGTGGTGGTGCACACCTTTAATCCCAACACTTGGGAGGCAGAGATAGGAGGATCACCCTGAGTTTGAGGCCAGCCTGAGACTACATAGTGAATTCCAGGACAGCCTGGGCTAGTGTGAAAGCCTATCTTGAAAAACCAAAAATAAATAAATAAATAAAATAAAACAAGCAAAGCCGGGTGTGGTGGCTCAGCACTCAGAATGTTGATGCAGGACTATCATGAGTTCAAGGCCAGCCTGGGCTACAGAGAGAACATGCCTCAAACACCCACAAAACAAAAGTAAAAAGTATAATCTGTGTCTGAGCTCTAGCACAAAAAAAGGACAACTGGGGTAGCTTAGTGGTAGAGTATGTACTTAGTATTCAAAAGTTCCTGGGTTCAGCATTTAGGACTCAGAGGTAGAAGGATCCCTATGAGTCAAGACCAGCCTAGAACTACAGAGTGAGTTCCGGGTCAGCCTGGGCTAGAGTGAGACCCTACCTTGGGGAAAAAAAAAAAAAATCTTGAGTTTAATAGCAAGCACAAAAAACTGGAATCTATTAGCTTGTTGACCTTTGGATACATAAAGACTTTCTCCCTTCTCTCCAGACAGTCTTGTTCTCTCTCTCTCTCTCTCTCTCTCTCTCTCTATATATATATATATATATTGCCCTGGCTGACTTGGTCCTCATTATATAGCCCAGTCTTTGAATGCATAGCAATCCTTTGACTCCTCCCAAGTGCACTGCCTAGCCCAACTGATGAAATCACTGCCTCCTATAAACTCATAAAGATGTTTTACTGCTTTAGAATGCTGGAATGATAGGAATGTGCCACCATGCCTGGCCTAAGATTTCTTAAACGATCTCAAAAATGGGGGCTGGAGAAATGGTTTAGTGGTTAAGGCATTTGTCAGCAAAGCCAAAGAACCCCAGTTCAATTCCCCAGGACCCACGTAAGCCAGATGCTCAAGGCGGCTCCTACATCTGGTATTTGTTTGCAGTGGCTGGAGGCCCTGGTGCACTCATTCTCTCTCTCTTTCTCTCTCATAAATTAAAAAATATATTAAAAATAAAGGTCTTGGGCTGGAGAGATGGCTTAGGGGTTAAGGCGCCTGCCTCCTAAGCCTAAGAACACTGGTTCCAATCTCCAGCGGTTCCAATCTCCAGGTCCCACGTTTAGCCAGATGCAAAGTGATGCAAGGGTGCAATGCAGCACTTGCCCACAAGGGGGCACACACATCTGGATTTCGTTCACAGCAGCTGAGACACTGCTGGCACGCCCACCTCTGTCTTCCTCTCTCTCTGTCTGTCTGTCTCTCTCTCTCCAAAAAAATAATAAAAAATAAAAAGTTAAAAAAATAAATAAATAAAGGTCTTAGCCAGGCATGGTGGCGCATGCCTTTAATCCCAGCACTCGGGAGGCAGAGGTAGGAGGATCGCCGTGAGTTCAAGGCCACCCTGAGACTACATAGTTAATTCCAGGTCAGCCTGGGCCAGAGTGAGACCCTATCTTGAAAAACCAAAAAAAAAAAAATAATAATAATAATAATAATAAATAAAAAAAATAGGCCGGGCATGGTGGCGCATGCCTTTAATCCCAGCACTCGGGAGGCAGAGGTAGGAGGATTGCCGTGAGTTCAAGGCCACCCTGAGACTACATAGTGAATTCCAGGTCAGCCTGAGCTAGAGTGAGACCCTACCTTGAAAAACCAAAAACAAAGAAAAATAAATAAATAAATAAATAAATAAATAAATAAAGGTCTTGGGGCTGAAGAGATGGCTTAGTGGTTAAGGTGCTTGCTTGCAAAGCCAAATGACCTTGGTTCAATTCCCCAGGGGCTACATAAGCCAGATGCACAAGGGGGCACATGCATCTGGAGTTTGTTTGCAGTGGCTGGAGGCCCTGGCATACCCATTTACTCTCTCTCCCTCTGCCTCATTCTCTCTCTCAAATAAATAAATAAAATGAAATATAAAAAAAGTCTCAAAAATGCTAACCATGGAGCTGGGAAGATCGCTTAGTAGTTAGAGGTGCTTGCTTGCAAAGCCTGCTAGCACTGGTTTAATTCCCAAGCCACTGGCATAAAGCCAGATAGGCATTTGTTTGCAGTAGCAAGAGACCCTATCACTCATACACACATATATACAAACAAATCTATAAACAAAACAAAACAAAAAAACCCTGCTAACCATACATTAAATGATCTATACAAGTGAAGAAACATCTGTTGACACACAAGAAAGTTAATTCCAAATACAGGACAGACCTCAGTGTGACAGAAGGGTAGAATAATAAATTTTCTAGGGAAAATGATATCTTTATGACTTTATAGCAGGCAATGATTTCATATAAAGAGAAAGAAATTGATAAGTTGGGGACTGGGGAGCTGGTCCAGGGGAAAATAAGGTGTTTACTACTCAAGACTGTGTACCCATGCCAATCCCCAGACTCTATGTAAAAAGCCTAAAAGCCAGGTGTAGGGGTGCACGCCTTTAATCCTAGCACTCAGGAGGCAGAGGTAGGAGGATCACCATAAGTTCAAGGCCACCCTGAGAGTACATAGTGAATTCCAGGTCCACCTGGACTAGAGTGAGACCCTACCTCGAAAAACTAAAAAAAAATAAATAAATAACCTAAAAAGCTGAAAGCTGTGGCAGGCTTTAGTAATCCCAGGACATCAATGATGAGATGGATGGGAGGCTGAGACAGGAGAATTTCCTGGAAGTGTACATGAGCACAGTTGAGAATAGCAGGATAAGATCCAGAGAAAGAAACCCTGACTCAAATGAGGGGGAGAGGCCAGGACTGACCTCAAAGTTATCCTCTGACCTCCACATATCTAATGTGGAACATATGTACTTATGCTCACACACACAAACACATAAAAGAAGAAAACAAACCAGGTGTGGTGGCTTTAATCCCAGCATTTAGGAGGCAGAGGTAGGATTGGTGTGCATTTTTATGATGCCAGACTGGGACTACAGAGTGAGTTCCAGGTCATCAGGATGCAGTCAGTAAAAATCCAACTAATGGGCTGGAGAGATGGCTTAGGGGTTAAGGCGCCTGCCTCCTAAGCCTAAGAACGCTGGTTCCAATCTCCAGCAGTTCCAATCTCCAGGTCCCACATTTAGCCAGATGCAGTGACGCAAGGGTGCAATGCCGCACTTGACCACAAGGGGGTGCACACATCTGGATTTCATTTGCAGCAGCTGAGAGACTGCTGGTGCACCCATCTTTATCTGTCTTCCTCTTCCTCTCTGTTTCTCTCTGTGTCTCTCTCCAAAATTAATAATAAAAAAAATTTTTAAAAATTATTTAAAAATCCAACTAATATTAAATCAACCACTGCCTACAAAGATTGAAAATGGAACTTTCATTATAATTGGGTGAACAAGAAACAATTTATTTTTTTATTTTAATTTCTTTGGTTTTTCGAGGTAGGATCTTCCTCTAGCCCAGGCTGACATGGAATTCACTATGTAGTCTCAGGGTGGCCTCGAACTCACAGCAATCCTCCTACCTCTGCCTCCTAAATGCTGGGATTAAAGACGTGTGCCACCACGCCTGGCAACAATTTCTTTTTTAAAATTATATTCTTGGGGCTGGAGAGATAGCTTAATGGTTAAGGAACTTGCCTGCAAAGCCAAAGGATCTCAGTTCAATTCTCCAGGACTCACATAAAGCCAGATGCACAAGGTGGCACATGCATCTGGAGTTCGTTTGTAGTGCCTGGAGGCCCTGGTGTGCCCATTCTTTCCCTCTCTCTCTCTGCCTGCATCTTTCTCTCTCTCAAATAAATAGAATAAAATAATTTTTTAAAAAAAGTATACTCCTTTTTTTGGGTGGGGGGTTTCAAGGTAGGGCCTCACTCTAGCTCAGGCTGACCTGGAATTCACTCTGTAGTCTCAGGGTGACCTTGAACTCATGGTAATCCTTTTACCTCTGCCTCCCAAGTGCTAGGATTAAAGGTGTGCACCACAACCACCTGTCTAAAAATATTTTCTTTAATTATTTTATTTTTTATGGAGAGCAACAAAGAGGCAGAAAGAGAGCGAGAGAATGGTTGCACCTGGGCCTTTCAGCCACTGTGAATGAACTCCAGATGCACACATGCCCTTGTGCAACACTGCACACTTGCATCACTGTGTGTGTGGCTACGTCGGACCTGGAGATTCGAACATGCATTCTTAAGCTTTGCAGCCAACCCTGAGGATCCAAATTCCATTCCCCAGTATCCACATAAAGCCAGATGCACAAAGTGGCACATGCATTTGGAGTTGGTTTTCGGTGGCTAGAAGCACTGGTGTGCCCTTTCTCTACCTATTTATTTCTCCTATTCATAAACATATATGTGTGTGTGTGTGTGTGTGTGTGTATGTATGTATGTGTGTGTGTATGTATGTATGTATGTATGTATGTATGTATGTATATATATCTTCCTACCAAATGCTGGGATTAAAGGCATGTGCCACCATGCCTGGCTCCATAAATAAATACTTTTAGTATATGTGCTGCTGAAACGAGCACAATAAATAAATACTTTTAAAAAAAATCTAGGGAGGGCTGGAGAGATGGCTTAGTGATTAAGGCGCCTGACTCCTAAGCCTAAGAACGCTGGTTCCAATCACCAGTGGTTCCAATCTCCAGGTCCCACGTTTAGCCAGATGCAAAGTGACACAAGTGTGCAATGCCTCACTTGACCACAAGGGGGCGCACAAATCTGGATTTCGTTCGCAGCAGCTGAGAGGCTGCTGGCGTGCCCATCTCTGTCTTCCTCTCCCTCTCTCTCTGTGTCTCTCAAAAAAAAAAAAAAAAAAAAAAGGGAAAAATCTAGGACAAGAGAGATTGCTTAGTGGTTAAGTCCTTTGCCTGTACAGCCTAACAGTCCCGGTTCAATTCCCCAGTACCCACATAAAGCAAGATGCATCCACAAAGTGGCACATGGCTCTGGAGTTGGTTTGCAGCAGCTGGAGGCACTGACATGCCCATTCTCTCTGTGTCTCTGTCTTTCTCTGCTTGCAAATAAATAAATAAATAAATAAATAAATAAATAATTTTTTAAAAGCCTAGCAACTAGGACAGTTGGAAATTAATCCCTAACCTACTACTTTCCTACTAGGGTCTGTATCAGAGGTGGAAATGATAAGCAAAACCAATTTCTGGTGTTGAAAGTCAGGGGAGTGTCCACTTTTGCAGTCAGTCAAGAATTAGAAAGTGTGTGGGCCAGAGAGATGGCTTAGCAGTTAAGGCACTTGCCTGCGAAGCCTAAAGACCCAGGTTCGGTTCTCCAGTACCCATGTAAGCCAAATGTACATGGTGGCACATGCATTTGGAATTCGTTTGCAGTGGCTAGAGGTCCTGGCGTGCCCATTCTTCTTTCTCTCTGTCTCTAATAAACAATATATATATAAACTTTAAAAAAGAATTATAAGATAGGAGCCGGGGAAATGGCTCAGTGGTTAAAGGTGCTTGTTTGCAAAGTCTGCCAGCCTGGGTTCAATTCCCCAGCATCCACTTAAAGCCAGATGCACCAGATGCAGAAAGTGGCACATATGTCTGAAATTTGTTTGCAGAAGGTGACAGAAAGGCTTCTGGAGTGTGGGCCAACTGTGCTCACTTATAGAAGCACATCACACTCCCACTCCTATTTTAGTGCTTTTCCTTACATGTGCAGTACACAGGTTCAACATCCATGAATTCAACTGTGGATCAAAAACATTTGAAGCCAGGCATGGTGGTGAATGCCTTTAAATCCCAGCACGTAGGAGGCAGAGGTAGGAGGATTGCTGAGTTTGATGTTACCGTGAAACTACAAAGTGAGTTCCAGGTCAGCCTGGGCTAGAGTGTGATCCTACTTGGAAAAAAATAAAAATAAAAAATACAAAAAAAAAAAAAATTGAGGGGAGGCCTAGAAAGATAGTTCAGCAGTTAAGGCATTTCCTGCAAAGCCTGATGACCCAGGTTTGATTTCCCCCATTCATTTGCAGCACCTGGAGGCCCTGGTATACCTCTGGATCCATGTGTCATCTTGTATATCTGGTTTACGTGGGTCCTGGGGACTTGAACCTGGGTCCTTTGGCTTTGTGGGCAAGTGCCTTAACTGCTAAGCTCTCTCTCCAGCCCTACCTTGAAAAACCAAAAAAATAGTCAGGCATGGTAGCACATGCCTTTAATCCCAGCACTTGAAAGGCAGAGGTAGGAGGATCACTGTGTGTTCAAGGCCACCCTGAGACTATATAGTAAATTCCAGGTCAGTCTGGGCTAGAGTAAGACCCTACCTCAAACACCCCCCAAATAAATAAATAAAAACCAAAACTAAACTAAAATAATTATATATTTGAGGGGTTAGGGAGACACTTCAGTGATTAAAAGCATTTATTTGCAAAGCCTGCCAGCCTAGGTTCAATTCTCTAGCGTCCATGTAAAACCATTCACAAGCCAGACTTGTTTGTAGTGAAAAGAGATCTTGTCTCAAAGAAGGTGGAGCACAGACCTCTCCAGACCGCCTGGAAAATGGGGATAATGACTCCTTCCTGGCCCAGTATGGTGGCACATGCCTTTAATCCCAGCACTCAGGAAGCAGAGGTAGGAGGATTGTGCTGAGTTCAAGGCCACCCTGAGACTAGAGAGTAAATTCCAGGTCATCCTGGACTAGAGTGAGACCCTACCTTGAAAAACTTAGGGGAAAAAAAAAAAAAAGGACTCCTTTCTGTACAGATTAGTCTAGGGCTTCATCACATCATCTCTTTGAGGGTTCCAAAACAGTGTGGGGCCCAACATCTGGGAACCCCTAAGGCTGCTCAGAACATGGAGCAGGAGGCCCTTTGCCCTGAGTGCTTTGTAGTCAGCAGTCTTCAGTTCAAGTGAGCAGCATGAGATAGGAGTGACAGTCCCCTACTCATAGCACTGGTGAAGAGTTCATGCAATAACACATAAAGGGGATGGCGCCAGGCCAAGCATGTAGAAATCACTCAAAGAAAAATAAGCAATTCTAGCTGGGCATGGTGGCGCATGCCTTTAATCCCAGCCCTAACGAGGCAGAGATAGGAGGATCACTGTGAGTTTGAGGCCTCACCCTGGGAATATAGAGTGAATTCCAGGTCAACCTGGGCTAGAATGAGACCCAACCTGAAAATTAAAAAAAAAAAAAAAAAAAAAAGAAAAAGAAAGAAAGAAAGATAGTAATTCTGCTGGCCCAAGTGGCACAGTCTGCAATCCCAGCACTTGGGTCTTTGGAGGCTAAGGCAGGAAACTCACAAGTTCAAGGTCATCTTGGACAATATAGTGAAACTTTGTCCTTGTTTTAATTTTTTTTTTTTTTTTTTTTTTTTTCGAGGTAGGGTCTCACTCTAGTCCAGGCTGAACTAGAATTCACTATGTAGTCTCAGGGTGGCCTTGAACTCATGGCAATCCCCCTACCTTTGCCTCACAAGTGCAAGAATTAAAGGCGTGCGCCACCACACCCGGCTTTTGTTTTAAAATTTTAAGCAGGTCATGGTGGTGTACACCTTTAATCCCAGCACTTGGGAAGCAGATGTAGGAGGATCACTGTGAGCTTAAGGTCATCCTGAGACTATATAATGAATTCCAGGTCAGCTTGGACTAGAGCAAGATCCTATCTCAAAAAATAGCTGGGTGTGGTGGTGCTCATGTTTAATCCCAGCACTTGGGAGGCAAAGGTAGGTGGATTGCTGTGAGTTCAAGGCCACCCTGAGATTATATAGTGAATTCTAGGTCAGCCCGGGCTAAAGCGAGATCCTACCTCAAAAAAACAAAATAAATAAATAAATAAAATTTTAAAAAGGAGTGAGTATGTAGTTCAGTGGTAGCTCCTGCTTGTCTGCCCTGGCCTCCACACAGAGCAAAGTCCAGGCTACAAGGGCCATGTTAGCTGTCCTATTGGACACTCTTGAGGGAAGGCATGAAAAATGCTGTACCTTGGCCCTGGCATGACATTACCTGCATACCCTTAAGAGCCTGGCACTTGCCTGGCTGGGAAGCTGGAGCCTGGGGGAGCTGTATGGGCATACCTGCCTTGCTGGAAGCCAGCAAGTCCAACCCCTTCCATCAGGCACCTGAGTGAGGACTCTGGAATTAGAACTAGCTTTCTGGTCTCCACAGTGCCCTCTGATTCCCACTCTGATGGTTAATCTTCTCTATCAGATGGCAAGAGATCCCTGGCCTAGACCCCTTCATTCCCTTGCTCATTGCACTGTCAGCTGGGACCACCTGAATTCAACCAAGCAGCTCCTAGCTCTTCCAATATACTACCACTGAACTCTCTTCATACTGGGTATATGCCAGTGATAAGGAAAGCCAGGGAGCTCCTGCTCACAACGCCCACAGGCCCTACCCTGGTGTCAGTTTTTAATCATCCTGCTTTCTTGGCAGGCAGAAGCTCAATGAGGGCAGGAACCAGGCGTCCTTGTTGGACAGTGCTTCCTTGCACCTATGCACCCCGCCACCACCCACTGAGTGCTGTGGGTCCAAAAGTAAGCAAGACAGGGTGCTGCCCACGTGCAGCCCTCTGACTCTGGGAGACAGACACCTACTGAAGCAGCACTGGGAGAGACCTAAAGTCACTGGGAACAGGGCTCTGAAGGAAAGGATCTTCAGTTGCTCTGGGGTGCCATGCAGGCTTCCTCAGAAGTGACATTTCAGCCATGACTCCAAAGAGGAGCTAATGTGGAGGTGGGATAAGGGAAAAGATGTGCTAAGGCTGAGAGGAGAGGATGCAGGAGACACTGGCACAGAGGGCCTAGGTCCAGGGCTGCTGGTCAAATGAACAAAAGTGGCACTGAATACCCAGCACAAGTTTGGGGTCAGGAAGGTTTCAACAAATGCCTATGGCAGGAGGCACAATGGACTGGTAGGCTGTAAGCCCCATGAGGCTAAGCATGGGTCCACTGTGCCCAGGACCCTGCAGCTGAAGACTTGTGACAGACAAGGCAAGAGTAGCCAGGGGATCTGCAGGGCTGAGCCCAAGCCTCACTCAGAGGAAGCACTACCACATCAGCTGCTCAGGTCACCCCAAACCACCAAAAGGCAAACTGGGTAGATGGTGCCCACTGCTAACCTCCTTCTGATGGTATAGACTCTGTGGCTTGGGGCCTGGGCAAGCTGGAGAAGGAAGAAGCCATTATCATCTGGCACCAGTGTCCAGAGGGTTTGGAACACCCTACCACTTGTACCCCATCCAGCCATAGGCCTAGCACCAGTCAGAGGCAGTTACCCCCACCCACTCTACTCCATGGGGCCTTGGGGAATCCTCATTCTCATGAAACATTCCGGCCATCTGGAATTTGGGCAACTGACAGGCCAGACTCTGATTCCGTTTGTTTTGAAGCAGGGTCTCACTTTAGCCCAGGCGGACCTGGAACTCACAGCAACCCACTTACCTCAGCCTCTCAAATGCTGAGATTATAAGTGTGAACCACCACGCCTGGCTCAAGACTCTGAATTTTTTTTTGTTTGTTTGTTTTCCAAGGTAGGGTTTCACTCTAGTCCAGGCTGACCTGGAATTCACTATGTAGGCCCAGGGTGGCCTCGAACTCACTGTGATCCTCCTACCTCTGCCTCCAGAGTGCTGGGATTAAAGGCATGTGCCACCATGCCCGGCAAGACTCTTAATTTTTTTTGGCGGGTGGGGGGGAGGTTCAAGGTAGGGTCTCACTCTAGCCCAAGCTGACTTGGAATTCACTATGTAGTCTCAGAGTGGCCTCGAACTCACAGTGATCTTCCTACCTCTGCCTCCTAGGTGCTGGGATTAAAGGCATGTGTCACCATGCCCAGCAGGACTCTGATTTTGACAGACTACCATAGAGGGAGAACCCTGTGCTTGTCAGTCCTTCTCCTTGCAGGGTCTCTAAAGCTGGACATACCAAGAGCTTAGGCCATGGGATGGGGACACAGGAGAGAAGAGGGAGAAAAGCAAGCAAAGCAGCCAGTGTAATGGCCCTGCCACTGCCCACTTCCATGACGGGTGCTTCCAGATGGGGACTGAGCTCCTTACAGATTTTACTCTTGATTTTACCAGCCAAACATCACAGACCAGCACTGGTATGGAACAAATCATTTGTCTAACAATTTGTCTGTGACCCTCCCCCCAGACACCAGCTTTAGAGGACAGACTGGCGGCTTGCACCCACGCCCACATCCCCCGTGCCTACTTGTGCCTGGCATTTAGCAGAACAAAGGTTTGCTGCTGCCAGGAATTACCTCACGGTGGCAGTCCGAGGTAGAAACTGCTAGCCCATTTGTTGAAGAAAACACCGAGACTCACAACTAACTCAAAGATGGCCAGAGATAGCAAAACTGACTGGGGTGGGGAGGCAAACCTAAGCCAAACTCACTAATCATGCGCTTTTCCATTCATCCACCCAAACAGCCAAAGAAGGGGAGCAACAATGAAAGTCCACCAGAGGGAGTAAGGGACCCCACCAGCATCCTGATAGCCAGGGGACAGAGTAGGGAGCCAGAAGCTTTTAGCCTTGGAGCAGTGCCCTCCCTGTGAAATATTAACCCATGAGCAGGGGGAACCCAAACAAATGTCCTATTTACAGAGGCTGGACACTTTCCAGGAAGGAGTGGATCCCAGGCTAGAGATTGTGGTCTGCTGTGATAGGAGTCAGGGCAAATGACAGGGGACTCCTGGGGCAGAGGTCCAGGTAAGGATTATAGGTCAGCGATAACCCAGCCTAAAGAAGCTACAGAGACTAAATCTGTGTGCTAGGAAGATGCAGAAATGTAATAAAGGAGGAATGCATGTCCTCACTAGCTAGGAGGCTGCTGGTGCCTCTTCTCTTGATAAAGAAACAATTAACAAATACTGAGGGGGAGCCTCTACTGGGGAGACAGGTAGGTGAGGTTCTTTCTATGCAATCACACTTCTACATGGCTACAGTGCTGCTGGCCGATAGGTCATGACCCTGCTCAGTATTTGATATACATTAGTTTCCTTCCTTATCTCAGCCCCACAGAAGGCAGGAGCTCCATCTGCACCTTCCAGGTGCAGCAGCTGAGGCTGATGGCAAGAAGTTGGCCACAGTGTGGGCAGATGTGTTCTCCACTCATCAGCTCAAGTTTCTGGTGTGCTGGCTTTCCACATACGTTCTCATTGGTGCCACTGAGGATCCTTAGGAAGGATGGATTCTCAAGCCTAGCTTTCCCTTCTGTGCAGAAGCTGTCACTGTGTCCTTAGAACTCAGTGCATCCTTGGGCTCTGAGTGAAGATGATCTGCTGTTGTGACTGTGATTCCATGTATATATGCCATTTTTTTCTTGACCAGGGCTGGAAAGTTACTGAAGGTAGAGACCCTGTATAATCCGCAATACAATAGAGTGTGTGTGACAGCTAGTTGTGGTGAAGGGACCTGAATTCCATGAGGTCCCTGGCCAATATTTTCTACCTTCAGCATTAACCAAGGTCCTCACCTGTCAAGTGTTATGAATGGCACCTGACTCATGGGGTTGCTGAGGAGAAGCCCTGAAATAGGCAGGAAGGTGGTAAGCAAGCATTATGAAGGGGAGTCATGTTCCTGAGTGCACACCTGGAGAGGCCTTTCTCACTGCTGAAGCTGGAAAACCAGCTCAGGTGAGTAAACCAGGCTTGGTGTTGGTCCCCAAATAGCTGACCCCACAAGGAGTCACAAACAGCAGGCACTGAAGCTAAGCAACAACCCTGTGGCACGAGCAATAATAACCAACCATCTTTACCTTTGTGGGGTTTCAGAGGACAACTCCTTCCACAGCTACCAGAGTTAGTGGAGTAAGAGGACATTATTCTCAGTGTACAGATGGGAAAACGGGCCCAGAGGGGATATGGGATTTGCCAAAGTATACACAGCAAGCCATCAGCAGAGCTGTGGCTTGAACATGTCTGGGGTTCTAATCACAACAGCCTGCTCTAGCACACAGCCTCCCTGTTTTTATGCACTCTGACTTTGATTTGATTTTTGTAGTGCTTGAGATGGAACCCAGCTTCATGCATTCTAGATAAGCATTCTATCACTGACCCTTTATCCTTGCATTTTTCAAATCTGCTGGCCCTGCTTAGCCTGTGACCCATTCCTAATAATATAGTCTGGCTCAAAGCGTGAGGAAGGAGATCCAGGGATATCCTTCTCTAAGGCAGACTGCAAAATCACATCCTCTACCAGGCAACTCCAGGATCCATAGCCTCCACTTGCAGGCCTGTCCACACACTCAGTGTCATAGCTAGTCCCAACAAACACTGCCCTCCACAACCTACCTCTAAGTAGCATTTGTTTCCACACCATCATTTTGCTTAAGTAATGTAATAGAATGGGGCCACACATGGTAATACACAGTTATCTCAGAGCCTGGGAGAGTGAAGCAAGAGGATTTTGAGTTTGAGGCCAGCCTGGGCTACATGGTAAGCCCCTATCTTGAAAAACCTAAATAAACAAATAAATAAATAGTCCTGCTATCAAAGCTGGATGTGGTGGCACATACCTATAACCCCAGCACTCAGAAGGTGGCAGCAAGAAGATCAGGAATTCATGGCAAGCCTCAGCAACATGAGATTCTGCCTCAAAAAACACTAGGCAGGGCTGCAGAGATGGCTTAGAGGTTCAGGTGCTTGCCTGCGAGGCCAAAGGACCCAGGTTCAATTCCCCAGGACCCATGTAAGCCAGATGCACAAGGGACAACATGCATCTGGAGTTCGTTTACAGTGGCTGGAGGCCCTGGTGTACCCATTCTCTCTCTCTCCCTGCCTATTTCTCTCTCATAAGTAAGTAAACAAACAAATAAATAAATAAATAAAGCTGGGCATGGTGGCACATGCCTTTAATCCCAGCATTTGGGAGGCAGAGGTAGGAGGATCACTTTGAGTTTGAGGACACCCTGAGACTACATAGTGAATTCCAGGTCAGCCTGAACTAGAATGAGACCCTACCTCAGAGAAAAAAAAAAAAAACACTTAAGCAACAAAACGAACAAAAATTTAGGTCGATCGCTGTGATTTTGAGAGTAAGTTCCAGGTCAGCCTGGCCTAGAGCGAGAGCCTACCTTGAACACAAATAAGTGAACAAAAAAAGTCAGAACCACCAGCCTGGCATGGTGGTACCAGCTGGTGCTAAGACACATGGGAAGACAGTTCCTCATCATCTCACCATCAACACCGCTGCTATACACTACGTGTGACATGCCCAAGCATTACCATCCATGCCTGTCATGTTTCTCAGCAGCTCTGTTTGAGAGAGAAAAAAACTGGAGCAGAGGAAGAAGTTCTCTTGCTCACATTCTCACAAAGTTGTGACATGATTTAGCCACAGTGTTGTCTTTTTAAGGATTTCTTTTATCAGTGGTCACTAGAAAGATAGGGAAAGGGCACTTAGAAGACAAGACCAGAGCACAATAGCTATTTATCATCTTAAGACAAATCTGCATTTTCTCCAGCCTTCAGACACTTCAACAAATCAAATTTGACCAAGCATCTTATGGACAGCCCCTAACATGCTGCCTACCATTTAGTCCCAACTCTTCTGATTTCTTTGCCTTCTTCACTCTGACTCAGCCTTGTTCTCTTGCTCTAGCCTTAAAAATCCTTAGCATAGCACAGGGGGCTGGAGAGATGGTTTAGCAGTTAAAGGCTTGTGCATGCAAAGGCTAATGACCAGGGTTCTATCCCCCAGTATTCACATGAAACCAGATGCAATGTGGCACATGTGTCTGGAGTTCCTTTGCAGTGGCTAGAGGCTCTGGCACAATCATTCATTCCCACCTGCTTTCTGCCTCTCTTCTGTCTCCTCCTGCTTGCAAATAAATAATTTAACAAAATTATTTAGCCAGGCGTAGTGGTGCATGCCTTTAATCCCAGCACTTGGGAGGCAGAGGATCACCAAGAGTTCGAGGCCACGCTGAGACTACATAGTGGGTTCCAGGTCAGCCTGAGCTAGAGTGAGAACCAATCTCGAAAAAAACAAAACCAAAAAAAAATTTTTTTTAAATCCCTAGCACACCACCATACCTTTGCACCTGCTGTTGAATGCTATGCCACCAGACAGCTGCATAGCTTGTTCCTTCACACATCTCTACTCAAGATTATCACTGTATCAGAGACCTTCCCTATTCATGTTCTAGGAAAGGTAATTCCGGTCTCTGCCCCACCATGGTCCTTCCTGCTTTATTTTTCTCCGTGGCACCGTACCATCACCTGACAAGTTATTATGTGCTGAATGAAGCAAAGACAAGAGGCCCCTCCTCACTCTTGACAACCACCTCTTGTCCTAAGCATAGCCTGCTGCGACAATGTTCAAAACTCTCTCCCATGGTCTCTGCTGGAAATATCCCAGAGCATGCTTTTCTCAGGCCGTCAGGCATCTCCCTCCCCCTTAGAAACCAAATTCTCTCACAAGACACAAGCAAACAAGAGAAATCTTGACCTCCGGTCAAAGAACAGTAAAATCAAGTTGCACCCACAGAGCTCTAGTGTCTAAACCAGTCAGTTTCATTTTCGACTCACCTAGGGACGCCTTGGACTTCAGATTGTAAGCCCACCCGCTCCTTTGCAACCCTGTTGCATTTCCCTACACCTTGTCCTCCCTTTCCCTGAGCATATATAAGCAGTGTTCCGGGGGAACTTAAGCTCATCCAACAGGTAGGAGGGGCAGAGGCTGGCCTTCCCAACCTACATAACATTGATCTCCCCCATCTTGGAGGGGCGTCCCACAGAGCATCATTCTTGTGGAGGGAGGAGGGGGGGGGTTCGGTTTTCACGAGCCAAATCTCAGACCTGGTGACCAAGGGAGGAGCAAACAGCCCTCCCACCACTGACCAGGGCAGAGCTCTGTAAAGGATTGCAGCAGCAATACTTAGGCCCTGAAGACAGGAGGAGGAGGAGGACGCAGGTACATCGTGGTCCCGGGGTCCAGGACCTACCCTGGGATGGGGCTGCTCCCTGCGTTGGGAAGGTGACGGGATGCTTCGTTGGCGAGGAGGAGCGGAGGATGGGGCCCGGGAGAATCAGGAGCCAGAGCGCCGCAGGAGGTTGGTGAAAGCTTGTCGCTCTAGAACCCCGGGTCCGGGAGAGACCGGGGGTCGGCGGGGCGGGGCTTGGGTGGCGCTGGGCAAGAGCACCCCACCCCACCCCCGGACGGAGGAAGGGTCACGACGGAGACTCGCGGCCGTTACCTTGCCCTCAGGGCTGCCGGGCAGGGCCGAGGGCCGCCGGGTGCTGGCTCCAGGCCCGGCCCCTCCCCCCCCGCCCCGCGAGTCCCGCTCCTACAGCTCCGAGCCTGTGGCCGCCGGTGCGCTGTCAACAAAGCGTCACTTCCGGGCAGCCCCTTAGCAACAGCGCTGGGGTTCCCCCGACGCGTCCCGCGGCGAACGCGGGCGGCCGTGGCGCAAGGTTCCGGGTCGTGTGGGCGAAAGACTCTTTGGCACCCCCCCCTCCACCTCCGCGCTCGGCACCCCGGGGGAGGCAGCGGCGAGCTCGCACCTCGGCACCACGGCAGGGCCTCCCGGGTCTCTCCAGGCCGCTCAGCTCTCCCCCACCCACCCCCTCGTCCTCGAGCTGAGGCACTGGTGAAGGGCAGGACGGACTCCACCTCCCGGAGTCAGCGCTGACTCAGCGCCAATCCCTCCACCCGCGACCAATCGAACGTCTCTCGGGTTCCGGGAGGCAACCCACTTCGCGCGGCCCCCACGGCCGTCACATTACGTGCAAACGTGCCCACGCCTCCTCCCTGGGAAGGCTCCCTCCCGCCCACTCCCAGTTAGGTAGGAAGTTGGGGGTCAGCGCCTTGAACTCTGCATTTCTCTCAGCCCTGGGTCTGATCGTCTTGGATCTCAAACCAGCCCCTTCGCTCTTTCCTTCTGTCCGCCATCATTTCGTGTTTTCCTTTGAATAAAGTCTCTCTTTAGCCCAGGCTGACCTGGAATTCACTATGTTGTCTCAGGCTGGCCTCGAACTCACAGCAACCCTCTGCCTCCAAAGTGCTGGGATTAAAGGCTGGCGCCATCCTTACACTGCAACTGTCCAGACAGAAATTGGCCTTGATATCCTCGACTTTGCAGTGCCTAGCAATACCTTTGCAAGACCCTCATAATAGAAGAAAAAGATGATGACATCAAATTAAAGGAGAGACTGATGGAGATAGGAGTTCTAAAGGGGTATGGGGGCAGGGGAGGGAACTATGCATTTTTTTGTATGTAAATATAGAAGTTATCAATAAATTAAAAAAAAAAAAAAAAAAGGCCGGCCAGGCGTGGTGGCGCACGCCTTTAATCCCAGCACTCAGGAGGCAGCCTGGGCTAGAACAAGACTCCACCTCAAAAAACAAAACAACATAAAAGATCATTCACCCTGACCAAGTAGGCTTTATCCCAGAGATGCAGGGATGGTTCAACATATACCAATAGATCAATGTATTGCACTATATAAATGGACTAAAGGACAAAAATCATATGATCATCTCAATAGATGCAGAAAATGCATTTGGGGGCTGGAGTGATGGCACTTGCCTGGGAAGCCCAAAGTCCCAGGTTCAATGCCCCAGCACCCACATATGCCAGATGCACAAGGTGGCGCATGCATCTGGAGTCTGTTTGCAGTGGCTGGAGGCCCTGCACCCATTCTCTCTCTGTGTGCCTCTTTCTCTCTCTGTCTGTTGCTCTCAAATAAAATAAAATAAAATAAAAAATAAACAAAAAAAGGAATATAGAAACTTGGAATAGAAGGAACATATTTCAATATAACAAGGGCTATTTATGACAAACCTACAGCCAACATAATAGAAAATGGGGAAAAACTTAAAGCTTTCCAGTAAAATCAGGAACAAGACAAATGTGTCCATTGTTCCCACTTTTATTTAACATAGTACTGGAAGTCTTAGCCATAGCAATAAGGCAAGAGACACACATAAAAGGGATGCAAATTGGAAAGGAAGAGATCAAATTATCATTATTTGCAGATGATATGATTCTATACATAAAGGACCCTAAAGTTTCTACCAACAAACTCTAAGAGCTGATAAACTTTTAACAATGTAGCAGGATACAAAATAAGCACAGATAAATCAGTTGCCTTCCTAGATGCTAACAAAAACATGCAGAGGATGAAATCAGAGAATCACTCCCATTCACAATTGCATAAAAAAAAAAAAAAAACCCACCTCAAAAAAAAGTGAAAAAAAAAAAAAAAAAAAAAAGCCAGGTATGGTGGCTCATGCCTTTAATTCCAGCACTTGGGAGGCTGAGGTAGGAGGGTCACTGTGAGTTTGAGGCCAGCCTGAGACTACATAGTGAATCTCAAGTCAGCCTGGGCTAGAGTGAGACCCTACCTAAAAAAAAAAAACATAAAGTAAACAAAAATCATTGAAAACAACAACAAAAAAAAAATAAAGTATATTGAATAAACCTAACCAAGGAAGTGAAGGATCTCTACAATGAAAACTTTGAAACACTCAAGACAGAAATTGCAGAAGACACTAGAAAATGCAAAGACATCCCATGTTCTTCAATGGGAAGAATCAGTACTGTGAAAATGTCATCTTTTTTTTTTTTTTTTTTTTTCCAATGTAGAGTTTCATTCTAGTCCAGGCTGACCTGGAATTCACTATGTAGTCTCAGGGTGGCCTCGAGCTCACCGTGATCCTCCTACCTCTGCCTTGCAAGTGCTAAGATTAAAGGCATGTGCCACCAAGCCTGGCTGAAAATGTCAATCTTTTTTTTTGGGGGGGGGGGAGAGTTTGAGGTAGGGTCTCACTCTAGCTGAGGCTGACCTGCAATTCACTCTGTAGTCTCAGGATGGCCTTGAACTCATGGTGATCCTACTTCTGCCTCCTGAGTGCTGGGATTAAAGGCGTGTGCCACCACTCACGGCTCTGCAAAGCTTTTGTACAGCAAAGGACACTGTGAATAGAGCAAAGAGACAACCTACAGAATGGGAGAAAAATCTTTGTAAGCTTCTACATCTGACAGAGGATTAATATTCTGACAAAAACTCAAAAAAATTGGTGGCGCACGCCTTTAATCCCAGCACTCGGGAGGCAGAGATCACCGAGAGTAACCCTAGACTACATAGTTAATTCCAGGTCAGCCTGGACCAGAGTGAGACCCTAAAAAAAAAAAAAAAAAAAAAAAAAAAAAAAACCTCAAAAACTAATAAGAAATCAAGCAATCTAATTAAAAGATGGGCTATGGACCTAAGTAGAGAGTTTTCAAAAGAAGAAATGCAGCCGGGCGTGGTGGCGCACGCCTTTAATCCCAGCACTCAGGAGGCAGAGGTAGGTGGATCACCGTGAGTTCAAGGCCACCCTGAGACTACATAGTTAATTCCAGGTCAGCCTGGGCCAGAGTGAGACCCTACCTCGAAAAAACAAAAAAAAAAAAAAAAAATTAAAAAAGGGCTGGAGAGATGGCTTAGCGGTTAAGCACTTGCCTGTGAAGCCTAAGGACCCCGGTTTGAGGCTTGATTCCCCAGGATGCAGCTAAGCCAAATGCACATGGTGGCGCATGCATCTAGAGTTCATTTGCAGTGGCTGGAGACCCTGGCGCGCCCATTCTCTCTCTCTCTCTGCTTCTTTCTCTCTCTGTCTGTCGCTCTCAAATAAATAAATAAAAATAAACAAACAAAAAAAAAAAAAAAAAAAATTTAAAAGGGAGGTGGCTCAGAAGATGGCTCAGCAGTTAAAGACATTTGCTTGCAAAGCTTTCTGGCCTGGGTTTAATTCCCAAGTCACCCTCATAAGCCAGAGGCAAACAATAGCATAAGCATCTGGTGTTCATTAGCAGAGGCAAGAGGGCCTGGCACATCTATATTCATATACACATATCACACACAGATTTGCAAATAATTAAGCCAGGTGTGGGGGCTCACGCCTTTAATCCCAACACATGGAAGGCAGAGATAGGAGGATTCCCATGAGTTCGAGGCCACCCTGAGACTACATAGTGAATTCCCAGTCAGCCTGGACTAGTGTGAAACCCTACCTTGAAAAACCAAAAGTAAATAAATTATGTACATATTTATTTATTTATATTTATGTATATATAACTTCCTTCATCTAGTGATCATTATTATCTCAATGTAGAAAAAGCATTTGAGGGCCAGGCGTGGTGATGCACACCTTTAATCCCAGCACTTGGGAGGCAGAGATAGGAGGACTGCCAAGAGTTTGAGGCCACCCTGAGATTACATAGTGAATTCCAGGTCTGCCTGAGCTAGAGTGAGACCCTACTTCGAAAAAAAATATCATGGCTGGTGCCTGCCTGTGAAGCCTAAGGACCCAGGTTCAATTCCCCAGAACCCACGTAAGCCAGATGCATATGGTGGCACATGTGTCTGGAGTTAATTTGCAGTGACTAGAAGCCCTGGCATGTGTGATTTCTCTCTAATAAATAAATATAAATAAAATATTTTTGAAGACCAGGAGCTGAGCCAGGCATGGTGGCTCACGCCTTTAATCCCAGACTCAGGAGGCAGAGGTAGGAGGAGCACTGTGAGTTCGAGGCCACCCTGAGACTACATAGTGAATACCAGGTCAGCCTAGACTAGAGTGAAACCCTACCTCGAAAAACAAAAACAAAAAAACAAACAAAAAAAAATTCAGGAGCTGGAGAGATGGCTTAGCACTTAAGGCATTTGCCTGCAAAGCCAAAGGATCTCGGTTCCACTCTCCAGGACCCACATTAGCCAGATGCACAAGGGAGCGCATGCATCTGGAGTTCGTTTGCAGTGGCTGAAGGCCCTGGCATGCCCATTCTCTCTCTCTCTGTCTCTTTCTCTCTCTCAAATAAAAAAATAAAATACTTAAAAAATCAGAGGCTAAAGTGATAGCTTAACAGTTAAGGCACTTGAATGGTTAGGGCACTTGCCTGCAAAGTCCAAAGACCCAGGTTCAATTCCCTAGTACCCATACACAAGGTGGTGCATGTGTCTGGAGTTTGTTTACAGTGGCTAGAGTCCCTGTTGCATTCATTCTATCTTTCTCCTTTTTTTTTTCTTTCGGTTTTTCCAGCTAGGGTTTTGCTCTAGCCCAGGCTGAACTACTTCACTATGTAGTCTCAGGGTGTCCTTGAACTCATGGCTACATGGCTATCCTCCTACCTCTGCCTCCCAAGTGCTGGGATTAAAGGTGTGCACCACCACACCCAGGCTCTCTCTTCCTCTTTCTCAAATAAATAAAATTTTTTAAAAATCCTTGTGGCAATGGGGGACATACATTCACATTAAAAAAAAAAATCAGGGCTGGAGAGATGGCTTAATGGTTAAGGCACCTGCCTCCTAAGCCTAAGAACGCTGGTTCCAATCTCCAGCGGTTCCAATCTCCAGGTCCCACGTTTAGCCAGATGCAAAGTGATGCAAGGGGTCGCACACATGTGGATTTCGTTCTCAGCAGCTGAGAGACTGCTGGCGTGCCCATCTATCTGTCTTCCTCTCTCTCTCTCTCTCTCTCTCTCTCTCTCTGTGTGTCTCTCCAATAATTAAAAAAAATCAGCCAGGAAAAGGAATAGAAGGGAACTTTCTCAGCATAATAAAGTCCATATAAAAATCATAACATTATGATCAATAATGAAAAAAATGAAAATTCCTCCAAAATCAGGAATAAGACAAACATGTCCACTTTTCACCTATTTGACATAAGACTGGAAATTCTAGCCAGAGCAAATAAGGAAAAAAGAACAAAAGACAAGTTGGAAAAGTAAATTAATTTATTGATGTAATGTAATCTTACACAGTAAACCTTAAACTACAATAATGTTATAGCTAATAAATGAATAAAGTAGGGTACAATATAGGCTCACAAAACCAGCTGCTTTTCTATACTCTTGAAAATCTGGAAAGAAAATTATTATTATTATTTTGATTTTGATTTTTCAAGGTAGGGTCTCGCTCAAGCCCAGGCTGATCTGGCACTCACTATTTACTTTCAGGCTGGCCTCAAGCTCGCAGCAATCCTCCTACTTCTGCCTCCCAGGTGCTGGGATTACAGGCATGAACCATCATGTCTGGTGTAATATTTAATAATGAAAGAGCAAGGCATGGTGTCTCACATCTTTAATCCCAGCACTCTGGAGGCAGAGGTAGGAGAACTTCTGTGAGTTCGAGGCCAGCCTGAGACTAAAGAGTGCCAGATCAGCCTGGGCTAGAATGAGACCCTACCTGGTGGTGGTGGGTGTGTGTGTGGGAGAGGTCTCTTCAAAAATGAGAGGGGGGGGTCTCAGAGCTGGGAATCCCTCTGAGTGGGCCCCAGAATCGTTATGGCAGGGATTATAGAGTCACCCACTTCCCTCCACTTATGCAAATGATGGATCTCATCTTCTTATTGGTCCCTGTTGCCAAGGAGCGTCTTCCTTTGTCCTATTCGTCTGTCCACCCATCTGGTCAGGTAGGTCTGATGTTGGGTTTGCTGTTCTTCCTGATGTAGGGTGTCTTTTTTGGACCCTTCCCACATATATGGGCGGGGCGGGCGGGGGAGGGTGAGCAGGCTCCTTCCACTTCCCCGACTTGCAGGTAGCTCATGTTGAAGCCTGGAGGAGAACATATGGGCCCCATGTGCGCTGCCTGAACCTGCCCTGTTCAACCCACTGGGCCATTTCCCTGGGGCGCAGATACTGGAATGCTGCAGGCCATAGTCAATGCAATTGCAGTGGCTGCAGCTGTGTCGTCTGTGTCCCCTCTTAGCAGGGTACTGGTGCAGGCCATGGTGCACTTTCCAGCTTGAAGCCTGCCTTGCACTGCACTGACCTCTGTGGGTGGGAAGCGACCACAGCACCTACCCTTTTGAGGGTTCATGTAGTTCGGGCTAGACTTGAACTCATGCTCATAGCCAAGGTTGGCCTATAACACCTCATCTTTCTACCTCCACCTCTAGGATTACAGGTATGTACCACCACACCCGGTTTCTACTGTCCACATTTGTGTGTGTGTGTGTGTGTGTGTAGAGAATACTGTGGTGTGGTGTGTGTGATATATATGGTATATGTTCCTGTGTGTAGATTCATGTGTTCCGTGGTGTGTGTGTGTGTGTGTGTGTGTGTGTAGACCAGAGGAGAACATCCGGTGTCCTCCAATTGTGTATCTGTTTATTTCTCTGAGATGGGGTCTCACCCTCAACCCAGACTTGCTGTTGGTCAGAAGGCCCCTGTGCTTCTCTGGTTTCCACTCCCCACAACCTGGAGTTACAGACTAGTGTGGCCATGCTCAGCTTTTTCCATAGGTTATGAACTCGGTGGTCTTCCAGAAGTCTTCATGTGGCAAGCTCTCCTAACCACTGAGCAATCTCCCCAGCCCTGCTGTTCATATTTCAGCATTTTGGTCTTCCAAGCTCCTAATAGAACCACCCGTTCAGATCTTGTTTGTTTTTTTTTTTTTTTGAGGGGGAGTGGTTTTGAGGTAGGGTTTCACTGTAGCCCAAGCTGACCTGGAATTCACTATTTAGTCTCAGGCTAGTCTTGAACTCACAGCAATCCCCCTACCTCTGCCTCCTGAGTGCTGGGATTAAAGGTGTGCACCACCACGCCCAACTTTCTTGTCTTATAGGACTTCTCCAATTGTATCTCTAACCTTTTTCAAATTCCTCCCGTAAATCAGTTCTAATGGCTTCTGAGTTATATCACTAGGAATAAGTGTAATAATTACATTTCTCTTTAATTTTTAAATTTATTTATAAGAAGAGAGATAGAGGGAGAGAGAATGGGTGCAAACAAACTCCAGATGCAGGTGCCACTCTGTGCATCTGGCTTTATGTGGATACTGATGAATCAAACCCAGGTTATTAGACTTTTCAGGAAAGTGCTGAACCATCTCTGCAGTCCTCTTTTTTTTTTGTTTGTTTGTTTGTTTGTTTGTTTTTCGAGGTAAGATTTCACTTTCGTCCAGGCTGACCTGGAATTCACTATGTAGTCTCAGGGTGGTCTCAAACTCACGATGCTCCTCCTACCTCTGCCTCCCAAGTGCTGGGATTAAAGGGTGCACCACCATGCCCAGCTCAGTCCTCTTAAAAAAAAAAATTAGGGGGCTGGAGAGATGGATTAAGGTGTTTGCTTGTGAAGCCTAAGGACCTGGGTTCGATTTCCCAGTACCCATGTAAGCCAGACACACAAGGTGGCACATGTGTCTGGAGTTTGTTTGCAGTGGCTAGAGGCCTTTGTGTGCCCATTCTCTCTCCTCTCTCTCTCTCTCAATCTCTCTCTCAAATAAATAAAAATAAAATATTAAAAAAAGTTTTTTTTTGGTTTTTCGAGGTAGGGTCTCACTCTAGCCCAGGCTGACCTGGAATTCATTATGTAGTCTCAAGGTGGCTTGAACTCATAGCGATCCTCCTACCTCTGTCTCCCGAGTGCTGGGATTAAAGGTATGCACCACCACATGTGGCAATAAAAAATATTTTTATGAATTTATTTGCAAGCAGAGATACAGAAAGAGGCAGAGACAGAGAGAACGGGCACACCAGGGCCTTCAGGCACTGAAAAAGAATTCCAGACACATGCACCACCTTGTGCATCTGTTTTTCCATGGGCGCTGGGGAATAGAACCCTGGTCATTAGGCAAGTGACTTAACTGCTGAGCCATCTTTCTTTTTTTATTTTATTTATTTATTTGAGAGAGAGGCAGAGAAAGAGAGAGAATGGGTGCTCCATGGCCTCTAGCCACTGCAAATGAACTCCAGACGCATGCGCCACCATGTGCATCTGGTTTATGTGGGTCCTAGGGAATGGAACCTGGGTCCTTAAGCTTTCCAGGCAAGAGCCTTAACTGCTAAGACATCGCTCCAGCCTAAATTTTCTATTAGTTACTTTTGCATACATCTGAATAAAATACCTGAGAGAATAACATCAGGAAAGAAAAAGCTTATGGTTTTGAAGGTTTCAGTCAATCAGGTCCAAGAGAACTTCATGGAGCAGATCTGTTCAACTATGGCAGCCAGGAAGCAGAGTAGGAAAGAAAGGGCCAGGGCACAATGCAGTTCCCAAAATACATCCCCAGTGACTTCCTCCAACCTGGCCCCACCTTCTACAGTTCTACCACCTCCCAACTGTCTATTCAAAGTTTGATTCCATCAATGGATTAACCACTCACTAGTTCACTGCCCTCATGTTCTGATTATTTCTAAAAAATGCCCTCACAGGCTGGAGAGATGACTTAGTGGTTAAGGTGCTTGCCTGTGAAGCCTAAGGACTCATGATCAACTCCCCAGATCCCACATGAGCCAGATGAATGTACAAGGTCATACATGCACACAATGTGGCACACATGTCTGGAGTTCAATTACAGTGGCTGGAGGCCTTGGTGCACCAATTCTGTCTCTTTCTCTCTCTCATAAAAAAATTATTTTTCTTTATTTGATCCCAGCCTCGGGAGGCAGAGGTAGGAGGATCGCCGTGAGTTCGAGGCCACCCTGAGACGACATAGTTAATTCCAGGTCAGCCTGGGCCAGAGTGAGACCCTACCTCGAAAAACCAAAAAAAAAAAAAAATTATTTTTCTTTATTTGAGAGCCAGAGAGAGAGAGAGAGAGCACACCAGGGCCTCCAGCCACTGCTAATGAACTCCAGATGCATGCGCCCACTTGTGCATCTGGCTTACGTGGGTCCTGGGGAATCGAGCTCGAACTGGGGTCCTTGGGCTTCACAGGCAAGCGCTTAACTGCTAAGCCATCTCTCCAGCCCCATAAAAAATAAAAATATAGCCAGGCATGGTAGTGCATGCATTTAATCCCAGCACTCCCAAGGTAGAAGGATTACTGTGAGTTCAAGGCCACTCTGAGACTACATAGTGAAATTTCAGGTCAGCCTGGGCTAGAGTGAGACCCTACCTGGAAAAAAAAAAAAAAATCAGAGCTGAACATGGTGGTGCACACCTTTAATCCCAGCACTCAGGAGGTAGAGGTAGGAGGATCACCATGAGTTCAAGGCCACCCTGAGACTACAGAGTGAATTCCAGGTCATCCAGGCTAGAGTGAGACTCTACCTTGAAAAACCAAAAAAATAAAAAATAAAATAAAATAAAATATAATAAAATAAAATAAAATAATAAATGCCAGCTGGGTTTGGTGGCTCATGCCTTTAATCCCAGCACTTGGGAGGCAGAGGTAGGAAGATTACCATGAGTTCAAGGCCACCCTGAGACTACACAGTGAATTCCAGGTCAACCTGGACTAGAATGAAACCTACCTGGAAAAAAAAAAAAAAAAAAAGAATCAAGATTGGCCATCATGGGCTGGACATATGGCTCAGCAGTTAAGGCCCTTGCTGGAAAGCTTAATGACTCTACCAGAGTTTGATGCAAAAAGTGACCCATGTGTTTTTCCACCTGGTGTGGTGGTACACGCCTTTAATCCTTTCACTCAGAGGCTGAGGTAGAAGGATCCTAAAAGAAGAAAGGAAGCCAGATGTGGTGGCTCACACCTTTAATCCCAGCACTCAGGAGGCAGAGGAAGGAAGATCACTCAGTGGCCTTGAATTTATGGCAATACCTCTGCCTCCTGAGTGCTGGGATTAAAGGTTTCACAGGCAAGCGCTTTAACCGCTAAGCCATCTCTCCAGCTCCTGGCTGGATTTTTTTTTTTTTTATTTGAGAGAGATAAAGAGAGAGGAAGAGGCAGAGAGAGAATGGACGCATCAGAGCCTTTTCAGGCGCTGTGAATGAACTCCAGATGTGTGCGCCCCTTGTGCGCATGTGCGACATTGCACGCTTACATCACTTTTGTGTCTGGCTAAACGTGGGACCTGGAGATTTGAAAAAGTGTTCAGCTTCGCAGGCAGGCACCTTAACTGCTAAGCCATCTCTCCAGTCCCACTGCCTGGATTTAAAAAAAATATTTTATTTTTGGAGGGAGGGGAGGGAAATATCATGTGTTTTTTGTATGTAAGTATAGAAGTTGTCAATAAAAAAATGAACAGGGAGCTGGGCGTGGTGGCACACGCCTTTAATCCCAGCACTTGGGAGGCAGAGGTAGGAGGATCGCCGTGAGTTCAAGGCCACCCTGAGACTACATAGTTAATTCCAGGTCAGCCTGGATCAGAGTGAGACCCTACCTCGAAAAACCAAAAAAAAAAAAAAAAAAAAAAAAGAACAGGAAAAAAAAATTTTATTTTTATTTGAGGGGGGTAATGTAGAGAGAAAAATGGGTGTGCCAGGGCCTCCAGCCACTGTAAAGGAACTCCAGATGAGTGTGCCCCTTGTGAATCTGGCTTACATGGATCCTGGGGAATCAAATCTGGGTCCTTAGGCTTTGCAGGCAAATGCCTGAATTGCTAAGCCATCTCTCCTGCCCTTTTTAAAAATTTTATTTTTATTTATTTGTTTTTGGTTTTTCAAAGTGGGGTCTCACTCTAGCTCACACTGACCTGGAATTCACGATGTAGTCTTGGGTGGCCTTGGTGATCGTTCTACCTCTGCCTCCCAAGTGCTGGGATTAAAGGCATGTGCCATCACACCTGGCTTTAAAAAAAAAATTTTTTTTTTTAGGTCTTTAGTCCTGGCTGACCTGCAGTTCAGTATGTAGTCTCAGGCTGGCCCTGAATTCGTGGACATATTATTTGAGACAGAGAGAGAGAGAGAGTGAGAATAGGTGCACCAGGGTCTCTAGCCACTGCAAATGAACTCCAGATGCATGCACCACCATATGCATCTGGCTTACGTGGGAACTGGAGAGTCGAACTGGGGTCCTTAGGCTTCGCAGGCAGGCGCCTTAACCACTAAGCCATCTCTCCAGCCCTGAATTCCTTTTTTTTTTTTTTTTTTTTTTTTTTTTTTTTTTTTTTGGTTTATCGAACTAGGGTCTCACTCTGGTCCAGGCTGACCTGGAATTAACTATGTAGTCTCAGGGTGGCCTCAATTCTCGGTGATCCTCCTACCTCTGCCTCCCGAGTGCTGGGATTAAAGGCGTGCACCACCACGCCCGGCCCTGAATTCCTTTTAAAAATTTTATTTTAGAGGGCTGGAGAGATGGCTTAGTGGTTAAGGCGCCTGCCTGCGAAGCCTAAGAACTCCTGTTCAATTCTCCAAGTCCCACATTTAGCCAGATGTAAAAGTGATACAAGGGTGCAATGCTGCACTTGCTCACAAGGGGGCGCACACTTCTGGAGTTTGTTCACTGAGGCTGATAGGCCGCTGGCATGCCTATTCTCTTTCTGTCTCTCTTTCAAAATAAAATTATTTTAGAGAGAGAGAGAGTGAGAAAGAATGGGTGTGCCAGGGCCTCAGCCATTGAAATCAAACTTCAGACACTTTTGCCACCTAGTTAGCATGTACGACCTTGCACTTGCCTCACCTTTGTGCGTCTGGCTTACATGTGATTTGGAGGGTCGAACATGGGTCCTTAGGCTTTGCAGGCAAGCGCCTCAAGCACTAAGCCATCTCTCCGGTCCTGGATTCCCTTTTTCTTTTCTTTTCTTTTCTTTTCTTTTCTTTTCTTTTCTTTTCTTTTCTTTCTTTTTTTTATTTATTTTATTTTATTTTATTTTATTATTTTGTTTTTCGAGGTAAGGTCTTGCTCTAGCCTAGGCTGACCTGGAATTTTCACCATGTAGTCTCAGAGTGGCCTTGAACTCATAACAATCCTCCTACCTCTGCCTCCCAAGGGCTGGGATTAAAGGCGTGTGCCACCACGCCTGGCTTTCCTTTTCCTTTTTCTTTTCCTTTTTTTCAAGGTAGGGTCTCACTCTAGCTCAGGCTGACCTGGAATTTACTATGTAGTCTCAGGGTGGCCTTGAACTCATGGTGATCCTCCTAGCTCTGTCTCCTGAATGCTGGGATTAAAGGTGTGTGCCACCGTGCCCAGCTCCTTTTTTTTTTTTTTTTTTTAAGTTTTTTTTTAAGTGTAAGTTTTATTTATTTATTTGTTTATTTATTTATTTATTTATTTATTTATTTATTTATTTGATAAAGTCAGAGAGTGACAGAAAGACAGACATAGAGAATGGGCGCACCAGGGCCACCAGCCACTGCAAACGAACTCCAGACACATGCGCCACCTTGTGCATCTGGCTTATGTGGATCCTGGGGAATAGAACCTTGGTCCTTTGGCTTTACAGGCAAACACCTTAACCACTTAGCAATCCCTCCAGCACCTTTTTTTTTCTTTTTAAAAATGTATTTATGTATTTGCAAGGAGAGAGAGAGAGAGAGAGAAGAGACATGCTAGTCACTGCAAACGAACTCCAAATGCATGCTCTACTTTGTGCATCTGACTTTATGTTGGTACTGGGGAATGGACCTGAGTCATTAGGCTTTGTAGGTCAGTGCCTTAACCAATGAGCCATCTCTCAGTGCATCTTTTCTCTTTGTTTTTGAATTCACAAGACAAGAATCCAGGGATACCCCATAATTATTGGTGTGTTCACATATATTGGTGCATTAGCAAGGGAACTCCAAAATTCTTGTATCAGTTGGGTGAAGTGGCTCAAGCCTTGTCCCAGCATTCAGGAGGCTGAGGTAGGAAGATTACCTTAAGTTCAAGACCATCCAGGTCTACAGAGTGACTTCCTGGTCAGTCTGGACTACAGTGAGAGCTTGCCTAAAAAATAAAAAGCTGTTAGGAGAGAGACTAATGGAGAAAGGGAGGGGATATGATGGAGACTGGAGTTCTAAAGTGGAATGGGGGAGGGGAGGGAAATATCAGGTGGGGTTTTTTTTTGGTATGTAAGATTAAAAATCAATAAAAATAAAAAAAATAAATAAAAAGCTGGGTGGTGGTGCAAGCCTATACTTTAATCTGAGCACTCAGGAGGCAAAGGTAGGAGGATTGCCTTGCCATGAGTTCAAGGCCACCCTGAGACTATATAATGAATTCCAGGTCAGTGTGAGCTAGAGTGAGCCCTACCTCAAAAAAACAAAACAAAACAAGAAGATAAAAAAGAATAAAGATGTGCTGGAGAGATGGCTTAGCAGTTAAGGCGCCTGCCTGCTAAGCCTAAGAACCCGGTTCCAATCTCCAGGTCCCACGTTTAGCCAGATGCAAAGTGATGCAAGGGCACAATGCCGCACTTGCCCACAAGGGGGCGCACACATCTGGATTTCGTTCACAGCAGCTGAGAGCCTGCTGGTGTGCCCATCTCTATCTGTCTCCCTCTCCCTCTCTGTCTCTCTGTCTGTCTCTCTCCAAAAATAAATAAAAATTAAAAATTAAAAAAAAAGATGAACTCAAGAAGGGTAAAATATGAATTATTAAGTTTAGGGAGAAATCACAAATTGTGGGGTTTATTTAAGGGATATTGGGATCTAGGAAGGGAAGGAAAGCTAGAACAGAGTCATAAACACATGGGAAGTAGGAAACATGCTCTCATGTGGAAACACTGCATAGTTTATAAGGTTCATTTAAGAGACATTGAAGCAGGGTGTGGTGGTACATGCCTTTAATCTTAGCACTCAGGAAGCATAGGTAGGAGGATAACTGTGAATTTGAGGCCAGCCTGAGTCTACATAGTGAATTCCAGGTAAGCCTGGGCTACAGTGAGACCCCCACCTCAAAAAACAAAACAAGGGTTGGAGAAATGGCTTAGTGGTTAAGGCGTTTCCCTTCGAAGTCAAAGGATCCCGGTTTGATTCTCCAGGACCCATGTAAGCTAGATGCACAAGGGGCACATGCATCTGGAGTTTGTTTGCAGTGGCTAGAGGCCCTGGAGTGCCCATTCTCTCTCTGTCTGCCGCTCTTCTATCTGTCTCTCTGTTTGCAAATAAATAAATAAATAAAATTAAAAAAAAAAAAAAAGCTGGGTATGGTGGTATATGCCTTTAATCCCAGCACTCCAGAGGCAGAGGTAGGAAGATTTCCATGAATTCAAGGCCACCCTGAGACTAAATTCCAGGTCAACCCGTGCTAGAACGAGACCCTACCTTGAAAAAACAAACAAAAGAGAGCGAGAAAGAGAGCGAGAGAGAGAGGGAGAAACTGAAGTTTTTTGGTGAAAAATTGGAGTAGAGCTGCCAACGTGCAGGAAGTACGATCTAGGAGCATGTGTAGTATTTCTCCGTGTAGGGAAGTTAAGAGGACAACAGTGAGGCTTGAGGAAAAAGAAAGGGCAGATATCAAAACAGACACCAAGAGATTCAGAGGAGATATGAGTAATGAAGAGTTACACTCATGGTATCTTGAGTTTAAAGAAATTACACAGAATCTGGATGTGGTAGTGCACCCCTTTAATCCCAGCACTCAGGAGGCAGAGGTAGGAGGATCACCATGAGTTTGAGGCCACCCTGACTACATAGTGAATTCCAGGTCAGCCTGGCCAAGAGTGAGATCCTACCTCAAAAAACCAAAAAAATAAAATAAATAAATAAATTACACAGACACAGTTAGTCAAAGGTAGATTCAGAGACTAGAGGAGAATTATACATATAATCAAAGTGAGAAGTTTGCTTGCAGTGGCAAGCAAAAGAGTTCCTGCAGACCAAGTAACAGCGTTATGCTATCTCCATCCCCAGGCTAGGTGACAGGGCTGGACTCAAGTTATGTCCTGGTAGCTCAAAGGAGAAGAGGCAGAGCAGAACAGCAGAGCCAGAAACCGAGCTGAGCTGGGCAGGGTGGAACCAGAGACAGGAAAAAGACAGAAGCCTTTTAGGCAAAGGGAAGGTTGGTGGATTTGGAGGGCGCATCCCAGAGCCAGCCTACCTGGACCTTCTACTTATGTAGTGCTCTAGACTTTGGACAGCAGGAGGCGCTGTAGATCAGTCTCCATCAGACATTCGTTCCATTTCTCCCAAGAGTTCCATTCTGTGTCAAGGCGAGATGGCATGTGCGATGGTATCTCCTGGTTCTTTCTTTGGGCCTCAAACACTAACTAAAACTGCCTTTAAAAAGGCTAGCTTTGGGGCTGGAGAAATGGCTTAGCAGTTGAGGTGTTTGCCTGCAAAGCCAAAGAATTCCAGTTCAATTATCCAGGACCCACGTAAGCCAGATGCACGAGGGGCACATGCATCTGGAGTTTGTTTGCAGTGGCTAGAGGCCCTGGGGTGACCATTCTCTCCGTCTGCCTCTCGTCTATCTTTCTCTCTCTTTGCTTGTAACTGAAAAAAAAAAAAAAATTTTTTAAATCTAGGGCTGGAGAGATGGCTTAGCGGTTAAGGCGCCTGCCTGCCAAGCCTAAGAATGCCCGTTCGATTCTGCAGGTCCCACGTTTAGCCAGACACAGTGATGCAAGCGCACAATTCCAAAGCTTGTCTGGAATTTGTCCTCAGCGGCTGAGAGGCTGCTGGTGAGCCCATTCTCTCTCTTTCTCTGCCTCTTTCTCTCTCTCTCTCAAAAAAAAAAAATCTAGGTTTTTAATCCCAGCACTTGGGAGGCAGAGGTAGGAGGATCGCCATGAGTTCAAAGCCACCCTGAAACTACATAGTGAAGTCCAGGTCAGCCTGGGCTAAAGCAAGACCCTACCTTGAAAAACAAAACAGAAGAAAAAAAAAAAAGCTAGTTTTTGGGCTGGAGAGATGGCTTAGGGGTTAAGGCGCCTGCCTCCTAAGCCTAAGAACACTGGTTCCAATCTCCAGTGGTTCCAATCTCCAGGTCCCACGTTTAGCCAGATGCAAAGTGACGCAAGGGCGCAATGCTGCACTTGAACACAAGGGGGCGCACACATCTGGATTTTGTTAGCAGCAGCTGAGACACTGCTGGCGCACCCATCTCTGTCTTCCTCTCCTCCCTCCCTCCCTCTCTCTCTCTCTCTCTCTCTCTCTGTCTCTCTCTGTGTCTCTCTCCGAAAAAAAAAAAAAAAGCTAGTTTTTGCTGGCATGGTGGTGCATGCCTTTAATCCCAGCACTCGGATGGCCATGAGTTTGAGGCCACCCTGAGACTACATAGTGAATTCCAGGTCAGCCTGGGCTAGGGTAAGACCCTACTGCAAAAAAAATCTAGCTTTCAGGCTGGAGAGATGGCTTAGTAGTTAAGGTGCTTGCCTGCAAAGCAAAAAAAAAAAAAAAAAAAAAAAAAAAAAACCAAGATTCATTTCCTCAGGACCCATGTAAACCAGATGCACAAGGTGATCCATTCATCTAGAGTTCGTTTGCAGTAGCTGGAGGCCCTAGCATGCCTATTCTCTCCTCTTTCTCAAATAAGTAAATAAAAATGAAATTAGTTTAAAAAAAAAAAAAAAGCCGGGCGTGGTGGCGCACGCCTTTAATCCCAGCACTCGGGAGGCAGAGGTAGAAGGATCGCTGAGAGTTCGAGGCCACCCTGAGACTACATAGTTAATTCCAGGTCAGCCTGGACCAGAGTGAGACCCTACCTCGCAAAACCAAAAAAACAAAAACAAACAAACAAACAAAAAAAAAAGCTAGCTTTTGGGCCAGAGAGATGGCTTAGTGGTTAAGGCACTTGCCTACAAAGCCTAAAAACACTTGAAGGCAGATACACAAGGTGGCATATGCGTCTGGAGTTCGTTTGCAGCAGCTAGAGGCCCTGGCATGCCCATTCTCTCTCTCTCAAAAAAAGAAATAGGGCTGAAGAGATGGCTTAGGGGTTAAGGCGCCTGCCTCCTAAGCCTAAGAACACTGGTTCCAATCTCCAGCGGTTTCAATCTCCAGGTCCCATGTTTAGCCAGATGCAGTGACACAAGGGCACAATGCCGCACTTGACCACAAGGGGGTACACACATCTGGATTTCGTTCACAGCAGCTGAGACACTGCTGGCGAGCCCATCTCTGTCTTCCTCTCCCTCTCTCTCTGTGTCTCTCTCCAAAAAAAATTAAAAAATTTAAAAAAAATAATAAATAAGACCAGTGTAGTGGTGCATGCCTTTAATCCCAGCACTCAGGAGGCAGAGGTAGGAGGATTGCCCTGAGTTTGATGCCACCCTGAGAATACATAGTGAATTTCAGGTCAGCCTGGACTAGAGTGAGACCCTACTTCAAAAAACCAAAAATAAATAAATAAATAGATAGATAGTAAATTAACAAATAAAAATAGATAAATAAAAAATAAGGTCTAAAATGGCATAAACATGGTGGCTCACACCTGTACTCCCAGAATGTGGGATGCTTATGCAGGAAGATTGTCATGAATTCCAGGTCAGTCTGTGCTGCAGTCATAAACCTTACCTCAAAAAATTGTTTTGAGGGCTGGAGAGATGGCTTAGTGCTTAAGGTGCATGCCTGTGAAGCCTAAGGACTCCAGTTTGAATCTCCAGGTCCCATGTAAGCCAGATGCACATGGGGCACATGCATCTGGAGTTTCTTTGCAGTGGCTAGAGTCCCCGATGTGCCCATTCTCCCTCTCCCTCTCTCTGTCTCTAATAAATAAAAAAATAAAAATAAAATCTAGAGCTGGTCATGGTGGTGTACACCTTTAATCCCAGGACTCAGGAGGCATAGGTAGGAGGATCACCATGAGTTGGAGGCCACCCTGAGAATAAAGTGAATTCCAGGTCAGCCTGGGCTAGAATGAGACCCTACCTTGAAAAACTAAAAAAAAAAAAAAAAAAAAATTGTTTTGAAGCTGGGTGTGGTGGCACACACCTTTAATCCCAGCACTTGGGAGGCAGAGATAGGAGGATCACCATGAGTTCAAGGCCACCCTGAGACTATATAGTGAATTCCAGGCCAGTCTGGGATAGAGTGAAACCCTATCTTGAAAAACCAAAAAAAAAGTCTGGAGAAATGGCTTAGCAGTCAAGGTGCCTGTCTGCGAAGCCTAAGAGTGCCTGTTTGAATCTCCAGGTCACATGTTTAGCCAGACACAAAAGTGACGCAAGCGTGCAATGTCACAGATGTGCACAAGGGGGCGCACGCATCTGGAGTTCATTCACAGTGGCTTAGTGGCTGCTGGTGCACCCATTCTCTTCCTGTCTGTCTGTCTGTGTCACTCTCTCTCAAGTTAAAAAAGAAAAACAAAAATCAAAGCTAAGCGTGGTGGAGCAGCCTTTAATCTCAGCATTTGGGAGGCAGAGGTAGGAGGATCACCATGAGTTCAAGGACATCCTGAGACTACATAGTGAATTCCAGGTCAGCCTGGGCCAGTGTGAAACCCTACTTCGAAAAACCAAAAACAAAAAAACAAAAAACAAAAAAAAAAAAGTGGGGGGGGGTGTGTGATGAGATATGGCTCAATGGTTAAACTCTTGTCTACAAAACCAAAGAACTCAGGTTCAATTCCCCAGTACCCAATGGTGTGGCCGATCATCATAGGTAAGGCATGTGTAGAGAGGAAGCCAGACATACAGATAAATACTTTGTGTAGATAGAAACCAAGGCCCAGCAAAGCTCTAGGAAAAAGCCAGGGACAGGCTAGAGAAATGGTTTAGCTGTTAATGTGCTTGCCTGCCAAGCCTATGGACCCACATTCAACTCTCCAAAACCCATGTAAGCCAGATGCACAAGGTGGCACATACATCTGGAGTTTGTTTGCAGTGGGGTAGAGGCCCTGGTGCACCCATTCTCTAACACTCTAATAAATAAAAATATTAAAAAACAGGGCTAGCCGGGAGTGGTTGCGCATGCCTTTAATCCCAGCGCTCGGGAGGCAGAGGTAGGAGGATCGCCGAGAGTTCGAGGCCACCCTGAGACTACATAGTTAATTCCAGGTAAGCCTGGACCAGAGTGAGACCCTACCTTGCAAAACCAAAAAAAAAAAAAAAAAAAACAAAAAACAAAAAACAAAAAAAAAAACAGGGCTGGAGAGATGGCTTAGCGGTTAAGGCATTTGCCTGCAAAGCCAAAGGATCCTGGTTCAACTCTCCAGGACCCACGTTAGCCAGATGCACAAGGGGGCATGCATCTGGAGTTCATTTGCAGTGGTTGTAGGCCCTGGTGTGCCTATTCTCTCTCTCTGCCTCTTTCTCTCTCTCAAATAAGTAAATAAATAAAATAACATTTAAAAAGAAAGTTTTTTTTTTTAAAAGCCAGTGAGACATCACACTCTGGCCGCCTTGCTGCTGCTGCTGGGCAGCAAGTGTCATGAGGCCCATTGCGCTCATGGTCCACCCCCAATTAATCAATTAATCAATGCATAAGGTTAACCTGAATTGAAGTATATAAAGAAACCTTGCCCTGTTTGGACAGAAGTTTTCAGTGGTGGTAGCTTGGTTAGGGCCCAGGGCTGCCATGTTTTGTCACTGTCCCCTCCCCATTCGTGTCTGGAGTGGGGACAAGTCAGGTTCAGTAAACCACACCTGAAATTAACACACTTGGAAGCATGGTGCCACGACCCGGAAGCTGTTAGTCTTAAGTTGTGGAATCTGCAAACATTGACCGGCATCTTTGCTGACAAGGTGGTGTGCTGTCCAGCATCGTCTCAGAGAACCAGGCTCAGGAAATCCTGGGGGAGCTGGGAGTGGCCTGAGCCCTGCCCTCTATACCCTGCACCCTCGGGGACCTTGGGGCAGTTTGATTTCTTCATCTGTCATGGCTGATGGAGTTGTAACCACAGCATGGCAAGTCCAGAGTGTGCTAACAGGAAACAGGCCATAACCTTCGCCTACTCTTTCTAGGAACTGGTCAAATTACTGATCACTTTCTAGATAACTTTGAGGGAAAATAATGGTAGGATTTGTTTCATTCGAATGATATGTGATTGCCTGAGGATGTGTAATTCCGGACTAGTCCAGGATCAATAACAAATGAACAAGAACTAGCCATCATAGTTACAAGATAAATGTAAATGCCAATCAAAAACTTTAGTCATGGGGGCCTGGAGAGATGGCTTACCAGTTAAGCGCTTGCCTGTGAAGCCTAGGGACTGTGGTTCCAGGCTCAATTCCCCAGAAACCACATAAGCCAGATGCACAAGGTGGCGCATGCATCTGGAGTTCGTTTGCAATCGCTGGAGGCCCTGGCTGCCCATTCTCTCTCTCTCTATGTGCCTCTTTCTCTGTCTTGTCTGTCACTCTCAAATAAATAAATAAAAATAAATAAAAATTTTAGTCATGGGCTGGAGAGATGGCTTAGCAGTTAAGGCACTTAGGCTTCCTAAGGACCTAGGTTCGACTCCCCAGAAACTGATGCTGCTCATGGTGGTGCATGTGTCTAGTTTATGTGCAGTGGCTAGAGGCCCTGGCATGCCCATTCTCTCTCCCTCTCCTCAAATAAATAAAAATAAAATGTTTTCTTAAAAGCCGAGTGTGGTGGCATACGCCTTCAATCCCAGCACTTGGGAGGCAGAGGTAGGAGGATCGCCATGAGTTCGAGGCCACCCTGAGACTAGATAGTGAATTCCAGGTCAGCCTGAGCTAGAGTGAGACCCTACCTCGAAACCCCCTCCCCCCTCCAAAAAAAAGCCCAAACTAAACCAACCAACCAACCAACCAACCAACCAACCAACCAACCAACCAGACAAACAAACAAAAAAAACCCCAACAAAGCCAAGGACGCACAGCATGTGCTGTCACCTCTGGCTTGGCTGCAAGTTTTGCTGGGTTGAGGAACGGAGAGGGTGGCACGTGACCGGAGGGGCGGGGCCTGCGTGCCCGGCTGGTCGGAACGCGCCCGCCAGCGGTTTTGCTTCCGCCCGGAGGCTTTTCCCGAGCGCCCCGCGTCCCTTTGGGGGGGCGGTGGCGGCTGCTGGGGCTGCAGAGGCAGCCTGGGGGTCCGGAAGTCAACACCATGTCGAGTCTGCACAAGAGCCGGTAAGGGTCCGCGGGGGCTGGTCGTCCACAGACCGGTGGCGACCAGGCCTCGTCTTCTCCCTGACAGCTGGTCAGCGCATATGTGGCCAGAATGGGGCGCCGTCTGGCAGGGGTCCCCGAGCGCCCACTTTCTAACCTCATTGCCTGAGGCCCGAAGGGGAGAAAGCTGCAGAGTCGCTTCTTCTATCCTTTTTCTGTCGCTTTGCTTTCTCATCCTGGACCTTTTCCCCTGCTGACTCTGTCCAGACCTTCATATCCACCCCCAGTCCCTTCCCCCCTTAACCTCAGGCTCCAGTACCCTTTTTTACCCAATGCGCCCTACCTCGGTGCCCCGGGCTTATGAGAAATGCAAGAGGACAGGATTTTGCGGTCTGGCCTCGCCCCCAAGGCTAGTTCTTGCAGCATTGGCGAAATTTTGCTCACTCTTCAGTCTTCCTACAGTAGTTTTTTTTTTTTTTTTAAACCTTTTGTCCTTGCCTAAGGGCAGCTCCAGAAGTCTCTTGAGCTGCAGACAGATTTCACAGGTCCGTTGTCTGCGGATGAAATTAGTCCTGGTTTCTATGGTTGGTTGAATTCAGGTAGTGGTGGTGTTATGGGCTGGGTCTGGCCAGCAGGAAGTGACCAGTAAATGCCAGCTCACTAAACAGTGCTTAGTTATATGGTCTTACTTCAGCATCTTTCTACTAAAGCAACCTTCATTTCGCTTCACTGTCATTCTAGGTTTAGAGGAAGAAGTGATATATACAGCTTGCTACTTCCCTAAGCTGCTGGTGGTTGGAGACTGATGGTGTAAGGGCTCTGTGGGTTGCAGGCTTGGTCACTAACCCTTACCACCTCAGGAGTTGGGTGGTCTTCATTTGCTTCCCTTTTCTTCCCTTGTAGAATTGCAGATTTCCAGGACGTCCTGAAGGAACCCTCCATCGCACTGGAAAAGCTTCGGGAACTCAGTTTTAGTGGTAAGAAGCAGCTACACTTGAGAGTTTCATCAGAGCAGCGTTATGGCTAGGATGTAGGGGAAGATGCCGGGGTCACATCTAGTCTGTTGTAGGGCCAGCCTGGTTCATGGGGTCTTCTCCAGATAGTGTAGAGTTGTCCTGGATATAAGTGGAGTTTCCCAGCGGAGTGGTGGCCAAGGTTAGGACTGAGACAGGGAAGGGCTTGATGAATTCTTCTCATTCTCTAGACCTGAAGATGGAGCTCTTCAGGTGAGGACACCTTTTGAGCCTAGGTCAGGCCTTTTCTCATTTCTCAGCTAGCTTCTTATGTTGTGGAGGCTGATTAGCTGCAGGGTGGTTCCTGGTTTCTCTCCCTGGCTTGCAATCCAAGCCAGAGAGTGACCTTTGATTAGTGGTAAAACTCCAGTCTTAACACACAGAACCTCAGCTATGTTTGACTTTGCCCTCCCAGACATGGTTAATCTTCCAGTGCAGAGATAACCTGCTTTTTTTTTTTTTTTTTTTTTTTCTTTTCTGATTTTTCTTTTCTTTTTTTTTTTCTGAGGTAGAGTTTCACTCTAGCCCAGGCTGACCTGGAATTTACTCTCAGGGTGGCCTTGAACTCACAGCAATCCTCCTACCTCTGCCTCCTGAGTGCTGGGATTAAAGGTGTGTGCCACCTCGCCTGGCTCGATTTTCATTTTTATTTGTTTATTTGAGACAGAGAGGGCCTCTAGCCACTGCAAATGAACTCCAGACACATATACCACCATGTGCATCTGGCTTACGTGGGACCTGAAGAATCGATCCTGGGTCCTTAGGCTTTGCAGGCAAGTGCCTTAACCGCTAAGCCATCTCTCCAGCCCGAGATAACCTGCTTTTGTCCCTGTGTTTAAGAACAACCCCAAGGCCTTTGTATAGCTCCCTCTCATACAGTCCCTGTAACTTTGCCAGCAAGGAGTTTTCAGTTTCCCTACCATGCAGATTCTGAGGTGGGGGCATTGACTTATGCTCACAGTAACAGGGAAACCATCACTACAGCTGCTCTGCTGAGGCTTCTGTCAGCATTGCAAAAGTTGGTCTTTGTGTTCTGGAGTGGTGTTGAGGTCCCGGAGATGAGGCAATCTGTGGTGGTGGTGAAGAGCTTGGGACTGCAGAGTCAGACCTCTATGATGGTCCTTGATGGCTCTGTCTTCACAGATAAATGTCCTTGTCTGAAATGAGGACATTGATACTAATCTTCCCTCCTTTCTGGGGCTAAAGTGGGGATTAAGTAAAATACTGCCTGTCAGGTACAAAGTATTTAGCCTAGGAAATGTAGTCTGTGTGCTTTGTCCTGTGCTAGGCACTAGGATTCATAGACAGGTGTGGGTCTTCTCTCCCTGGGGGTCACCAGTTGTAGGAGTTACATTAAATTCACACAAATTAGCCAGGCATGATGGCACATGCCTTTAATCCCAGCATTTAGGAGGCAGAGGTAGGAGTATCATTGTGAATTGGAGGTCAGTTTGGGACAGAGTGAGTGCCAGGTCAGCTTGGGCTAGAGTGAGACTACCTATAAACAAAAGAAAAGAAAAAATAAACTTACACAAATTATTATATAATTCCAGTTGTGATAGATGCTGTCAAGAAGTCACAGCACGATTGTTGTTTATAAGTGGAAAGCCAGGCTGTAAGAGTCTCACGCTCCACCAACTGAGCTCACCGGGCACCCTGAGAAGCCAGGCTTTAATTGGGCCGAGTTGATCCTCCTACCTCTGCCTCCTGAGTGCTGGGATTAATGGCATGTACCACCATGTCTGGCAAGTTGGTGGTTGATTGTGACTCCACTGAAGAAGAAATACCAAGGATGAGGTGTTATCCTCCAAAGAACATTCCAGATAGAGGGAGCTCAGGGCTGGGGGATAGGGTTGAGGATAGAAATCACGCAGAACTAGTATCCAGCTTAGAGATTTCTTTGGTAGAAAATGGTTCTTGAAAAAGTACTTCTTGCCTGCTCCACCCTCTACCTGCCACCTGGCTCCCAGGTGTAGGGCTGGGAGGTTTTGCAACTCTGGCCTGGGGTGACCTTTGCCTGATGTGTCCACAGGCATTCCCTGTGAGGGCGGACTGCGGTGCCTCTGCTGGAAGGTGGGTGTGCCTGGGGTGGGGCTTCTGCTCTGCTCCTACTCCCTGGGTTCCTGCATGGGCTGCCCCTACCCTGGCCCCTTCCTTCTGTTCTGCACCTCCCTGCTTGTCTGAGGAAGTTTTTTTTTTTTTTTTTGGAAGTTCTGGGTTTTTCTTCTGTTCTCGTGGCATCCCCTCCAGGGTCTCTCTGAGGATGAGATACTTTGAAATCCCAGTAAAGATTCTTACTTCCTGGCACATGAATGTCGCAGAAGTGATGCTTACTGGGACAAAACAAAGGCCTGAATCCATTAGCAGAGGTGGTCATGGTTGCCTATTGTCCTGGTTCCCAGCCCTTTTGAGCACCAGGATTCTTTCTTATTTGGAAGAGCCTGTGCAAGGAAAGAAAAGGGCTGGTCTGCTATAAGGAGGAGGGAGGCCATGGGGAGGAATATCTAACGTAGCTCAGGCCTGTGCTTCTGGGCCTCAGCCATCTTGCTTGCTGATGGCTTCATGAAGCCTTTCTCTTGAGGCCCATCTGCCTCCACTGCTGTTTTGGGTTGGGGTGCGGGCGTCGCCAGAGTTGTGCCCCTCTCCTCTGTGCAGATCCTCTTGAACTATCTCCCATTGGAGAGAGCCTCGTGGACTTCAATCCTGGCTAAGCAGAGGTGAGACTTGTGAACAGGGGACAAGGGGATGGCCTTCATCTCACGCAGGACCAGTCTTGCCTCCTGTGGCTGCTTCTCTGGGCTGGACCTTCAGGGGTCATTCCTCTTGTCTGTGTTCTCTCCTGCAGGGGGCTCTATTCTCAGTTCCTGAGGGAAATGATTATCCAGCCTGGTATTGCCAAGGCCAACATGGGTGTGTCCAGGGAGGATGTGACCTTTGAGGACCATGTGAGTAGGGGTTAGCAATGGGCTGAGGGTACATAATGGGGAGGGGAGGAGTATCTGCACAAAAGTCTTCCTCATTAGAAGGTAGTTGGAGCCTGGCCTCAGTTTCATCTGGCTCTGCCAGTTCCTCCTTTCTGCAGTGGGGGGTTGTCCAGCCCCTGAAAACAGTACTGTCTCCCCACTTCCAAGTGTAGCCTGACCGCAGGGATACTGGGCCTAGTTAGTACCACAGACAGAAGAGACTGCTCTTTTGTTTGTTTTACGAGGTAGGGTCTCACTCTAGTCCAGGCTGACCTGGAATTCACTATGTAGTTTCAGGGTGGGATTAAAGGCGTGCATCACCATGCCCGGCTTAGTAATGACTGTTCTGAGAGTGCTATGGGGACAGCTCTTAGTAGACACTGTGCAGGCCTGGTGTCTGCAGTCTTCCTCCCTGGTCTTTTTGGTTGGTTGTTTGAGGCACAGTCTTGGCTATCTTCAAACTCAATATCCTCCTGCTTCAGCCTTCCAACAATAGCTGAGATTATGAGCTTGTGCCATTATACCTGGCTGAGTGTTTAACTTCCTTTTCACAGTACTAGAGATCAAACCAAGAGTTTACATATGCTAGGCAAGTGCTCAACCCCAGAGCAATGCCTCCATCCTCAACCCTGGTCATTGAGGGAGGTACTAGGATTACATAGTTGAAGAAAGACCAGGACAGAAATAAGGATAAAGTGCCTGTCTCGGGCTGGAGAGGTGGCTCAGTGGTTAAAGGTGCTTGCTTTGTAAAGTTATTGACTTGGTTCAATTCCCCAGTATACATGTAAAGCCAGATGCACAAAACAGTGCATGCATCGGGAGTTTCTTTGTAGTAGCAAGAGGCTCTGGCACATCCATTCCACCCCCTCTGCTTGCAAATAAATAAATAAATATTTTATTTACTTACTTATTTATTTATTTATTTGCAAGCAGAGAGACAGACAGAGAGAGAGAAGAGAGGCAGACAGAGAGAGAATGGGCATGCCAGGGCCTCCAGCCACTGCAAACGAACTCCAGATGCATTTGCCCCTTGTGCATCTGGCTTACATGGGTCCTGGAGAATCGAACCGGGATCCTTTGGCTTCGCAGGCAAACGCCTTAACTGCTAAGCCATTTCTCTAGCCCAATAAATATTTTTTAAGTGCCTGTCTGGCCAGGCATGGAGGTACATGCCTTTAATCTCAGCACTTGGGAGGCAGAGATAGGAGGATTGCCGTGATTCTGAGGCCACTCTGAGACTATATAGTGAATTCCAGGTCAGCCTGGGCTACAGTGTGACCCTACCTCAAAAAAAAAAGTGCCTAGCCTGGCGTGGTGGCACACACCTTTAATCCTAGCACTCGGGAGGCAAAGGTAGGAGGATCACCTAGAGTTCGAGGCCACCCTGAGACTACATAGTTAATTCCAGGTCAGCCTGGACCAGAGTGAGACCCTACCTCAAAAAAAACCAACCAACCAACCAACCAACCAACCAAACAAACAAACAAACAAACAAACAAACAAACAAGAGTGCCTGTCTGAGGCCTGGAGGAAGTCCCTTTTTCTCCTCCAATACTGAACTTCTCTCTAAGTACTTCAGTGCCTTGGATCCATCCACCCAGGAGAGGAGTTGACCACTCAGAGCATTGGTGAATAATGAATGATACAACATTCATTCATTAATGTGTTTTCTCATTGACACTTGCATTGGGCAAAGTTCTGGAGTTAGGACAGAACAGCATCTGCCCTGTGCATGTGCTCAGAGCAGGTGCAGGGCTTGCTGCTAGCTGTGCAGTTTGAAGGTGTGTGAGTGCTGTATTGGATGGAAGCACTGGGAAGGCCTCTGTTTTTTTTTTTTTTTTTTCCGAGGTAGGGTCTCACTCTGGTCCAGGCTGACCTGGAATTAACTATGTACTCTCAGGGTGGCCTTGAACTCATGGCGATCCTCCTACCTCTGCCTTCCGAGTGCTGGGTGTTGTTTTTTTGGCCTGTAGGCTGTCTCCAAGCCACGCTGGGTCTGTGGGGGATTGTTGTGAGGTCACTGGGCTGGGTTCTCCCAGGGGTACTGGCTGGTCCTTGGACAGAGCAACTCCTTTTCTCTCCATAGCCCCTCAACCCCAGCCCTGACAGCCGGTGGAACACGTACTTCAAGGACAATGAGGTGCTCCTACAGATTGACAAAGATGTCCGGTAAGAGGCTGCAGGGGCTGGTGGCTGCCAGTGGCCTTCTGAGAGGCTTCTCACCCCTGCAGCAGGAGCCTGTTCACCTGGTTTCAGTTACAGTTTTGCCATTTAGCTGTTTGACCTTGGCCAAGTGACTCAGGCTCTCTGAACTTGACTTTATCTGGAAGTAGGATAAGATGACTCAGGTTGAAGGCATGGAGTGGGGCCTGGGTCTCCATAGCTAATTGGGAGTGGTGTGCTGGTGCCTGTATGCTGCAGAGGCCCTTGAAGTCATCACATTACCTCTGGAGAAGGACCCTTGGTGCTCATCTCACTTCACTCAGCAGCCTCTCCTTGGCCACATAGAACACTCTGTCATTCATGATGACCCTGTGGCATTTCCAAGGAGAGCTCCTGGGGCCCAAGTGGGTGCACCATGGTAGCTGTACTGCTTCCCAAGGAATTTCTCTGCCTGTGTGAACAGGGTTGGAGGTAAATAAGATCAGAAGGGTCCTTCCAATTGACATGAAGAGACAGGTATTCAACCTGGCAATAGTAATTGCATATATTATAAGCACCTTGAAGGAAGAAAATCTGGTGCTCTGAGAGAATAAAGGGCCCTATTTCCAAGGAGGTCATTCACCATGATTTGCAAAGGGAGAGGAGGGCAGAGAGGCACAGAGATGTGTGGAAGAGCCTCTCAGGATTAAGGAATAAATGTAGGGAGTGCCCTGTGGATGGAAAAAGGTATGTGGCAGGAGAACATCAAGGGGGACGGTCCTCCTTGCCCTCACCCCCTTTGGTGTTGCCACTCTGCCCAGGCCCCTCTTCAGATAGCTCCAGGGGACCCCCACACAGAGTGGCTGACAGGGCTGCAGGAGAAAGGGCCTGTCACTGTCTTTGTTCTCAGGCTGACCTTGGTGCAGTCTCTACCCATGTGAGGTATTCTTCTGGTAGCCAGGTTTTTAGTAAGAGCCACATCCTGCAAGGGAGGCATTGGGGATGGAGAGTCTGTGTGTTTCCAGAATGCAGGTTTGCATTGTGCTGGGAGTGAGGGGTCTGAGGAATGGGCATGAACTACGCGGCCTGATCGTGCTCCAGAGCTGCCTCTCTTGCTTTTCCTCTCACTCTCTCCTGCACATGTCTGTGTTGGCAGAGTGTGTGTTTACCCATTCCTTCCCTGTTGTGACTCACACAGCAGTAAACTCTTGTGTGTGTACTTTCTGTAGCAGACAGCTTCAGGTTCGCTGAGATGAACTTCCAGACCAGGCACAGTTATGGAGGAAGGGATATTATTTATTGAAGCTTACAGATCCAGAGGAAGTTCCATAATGGCAGGAAAAGCGGCCTGCTCTCACAGGAGCAGGCAAGAGAGAAAAAAACCAACCAGCCACATAGCACAGCATACTTCAGGAACTCCCACTGGGCACACTTTGCATATCATACAATGGAATCCTAAACCACCACCACAATTTAAGATCTGCCCCCAGTGACGTTGCCTCTAGCAAGGTGACTGCAGATGCAAACTATAAACTAATAAAACATTGAATTATATTGGGGGGCCATATATTCAAACTACCACACTTTCCTACTTGCATACATATATGTACATATAAATATGTGTAATTTTAAAAATATTTTATTTATTTCAGAGAGAGAGAGAGAATGGGCATGCCAGGACTTCTAGCCACTGCAAATGAACTCCAGATGCATGTACCACTTTGTGCATCTGGCTTTATGTGCGTACTGGGGAATTTAACCCTGGTTGTTAGGCTTTGCAGGCAAGTTCTTTAACCATTAAGCCATCTCTCCAGCCCAATATATATAATTTCTGTGCTGGAGATTATACTTAGAGATTCACCCCTTATAAATGTTAGACAAATGTGTATATTTTGCAGTGCTAGGTCTGGAAGCCCTGGTCTTGTGCATTCTAGCTGACTGTTCTACCACTATGCTACATCCTTAGTCCTTAGAAAAAAGATAGAAAGATGTTTGATTTACAAGAAGAATTAGGTTGTATGACCATAAAGATTAAAAAAAAAAATGTATGCAAGGCTGGAGAGATGGCTCAGTGGTTAAAGGCACTCGCTTGTAAAGCCTGATGGCCCCAGGATTTGAGTCCCCAGTGCCCATGTAAAGTCAGATGCACTAAGTGGTGCATGCATCTGGAGTTCATTTAAAGTGGCAGGAAGCCCTGGTGTACCCTACTAACTCTCTCTGTTGGCCCGTTGTTCTATGTCTGTCTCTCTCTCTCAAATAAATAAATATTTTTAAAGTTTTTTTCAATATTTTTTATTTATTTAAGAGCGAGAGAAAGAGAGAGAGAGAGAGAGAGAATGGACATGCCAGAGCCTCCAGCTACTGCAAACAAACTCTAGGTGCATGTACCATCTTGTGCAACTGACTTATATGGGTACAGGGAAATGGAACCTGAGTCTTTAGGCTTCACAGGCAAGCATCTTAACTTCTAAGCCATCTTTCCAGCCAAAGTAAATATTTATTTTGTTTCAAATAAATATTTTTAAAGCCATTTTTTATGTAATACTGTTAATATTTTGGCTTTTTGGCAGTGGGGGAGGGGGGCTGCTTAGAGGTAGAGTCTCACTGTAGCCCAGGCTAACCTGGAACTCACTTTGTAGCTCTAGGCTGGCCTTGAACTCATGACGATCCTCCTACCTCTACTTCCTGAGTGTTGAAATTAAAAGTGTGTGCCACCACACCCTGCTGAAATTTTCTAAATAAAATAAATGGGGACTAGAGGGATGGCTTAGTGGTTAAGGTATTTGCCTGCAAAGCGAAAGGACCCAGGTTTGATTTCCCCAGGACCCACATAAGCCAGATGCTCAAGGTGGCGCATGCGTGTGGAGTTTGTTTGCAGTGGCTGGAGACCCTGGTGTTCCCATTCTCTCTGCCTGTCTGTCTGTCTGTCTGTCTGTCTGTCTCTGTCTCTGACTCTCAAATAAATAAATAAAACTTAAAAATAAATAAATAAGGCCGGGTGTGGTGGCACACGCCTTTAATCCCAGCACTCGGAAGGCAGAGAGAGGTAGGAAGATCGTCATGTGTTCGAGGCCAGCCTGAGACTACACAGTGAATTCCAGGTCAGCCTGCGCAAGAGTGAGACCCTACCTCAAAAAACCAAAAAACAAACAAACAAATAAATAAATAAGCTCAGCTGGGAACCAGGGGGGCGAAAAAAACAAAAACCCAAGGCTGATGATGTATGTAGCTTAGTGGTAGAACACTTTGTTAGCATGTTGAGGTCTCCTAGGTTTAATCTCTGGCACTGCAAAAATAAATGAATAATAATAAGTATATAAATAGCAAGCACCTTGCTTCTAGGGATGCCCCGGCCTTCCCAGCTGGCACCTCCACTCTGAGTGACAGCATTCTCTCCATTCCCTCTTGACAGGAGACTGTGTCCAGATATATCCTTCTTCCAGAGAGCTACCGAGTACCCCTGCCTTCTCATCCTGGACCCCCAGAATGAGTTTGAGACCCTTCGTAAGCGAGTGGAACAAACAACACTGAAATCCCAGACAGTCGCCCGGAACCGCAGTGGGGTCACAAATGTAAGGGGGCTCTGGGAGCTCTACTAACAGCATTTCTCTTCCTGCCTCCCTTGGACCCATGACCATCTACCCTGATAGTCACCCAGAGCAACTTTGGATCACATCTTGTGCTTTCTAAAGGTTGGTGCTGGAGGGCTTGTGCTCCAGCTGGCCATAGTGGTTATGGAGTAGGAAACTATCCTCATGCTCAGGCCCCACTGCTAGAGGTGAACTGGGGATGGCTCTGAGAGAGTCATTACAAGTGTGATGGGAACAGTGCTGGGGGTGGCTAGAGGTACGTACAGGTGTGGGTGTCAAGAGGCTTCTCTGAGGAGAAGGATGGAGAACATTTTATTTTATTTTATTTTATTTTTATTTTATTTTTATTTTATCTTATTTTAATTTTTTGGTTTTTCTGAGGTAGGGTCTCACTCTAGCTCAGGCTGACCTGGAATTCACTATGTAGTCTCAGGGTGGCCTTGAACTTATGGCGATCCTCCTACCTCTGCCTCCTGAGTGCTGGGATTAAAGGCGTGCACCACCATGACCGGCAAGAAAGAACATTTTAGTTATGGAGAGCATGTGACCAAGTCCCCACACAGGAGAGGATGTGCTGTGTTCAAGGCATGAGGGGCTCACATGGCTAGACGCAGACAGAAGGTAGAGGGGAAGGCCACACAGGGCACTTTCCCAGAGTGCTTGAGGGTGATCTTGCAGCATTCTGAGAGGGGCAGTGGCTTGGTTGAGGTCTGGTTTGTAAGAGGTGACCTTGGGCACTGAGGGGATAAACAAGTAGCTGCTGTTATACAGGCTGGAGTTGGGTATGGGAGCTGGGGCTAAAGAGGAACAGGGACTAATGTGCAAAGTAGAGAGCTTGTGCTGGGAAAGTCATGCAGGTGTTTGAACCCCTTTTACAAGGGGCAGCTGCTGTGGCCAAAGAGGTGATAACCTGATTCCTTCATTTAGACCCTCTGCTTTGGCTTGTTCCTCCATCAGTGGGGAAGGCCTTCTGTGAAATCTCTAGCCTGTAGGGGCCTGACAACTGCACAAGCTTGTTCTCCTGCAGGACTAACTGGTCAAGGTATTGGAAGGGCAGCTGGGGTTTCATGAGCTTGCCCCAGGGCTACAGGGCCCATGCTTGGTGGAGCAAACATGTGACTTGCTTTTTGTGCAAGAATCAGCCCCAGGTAATCCCTTCATTGTAGTACTGCGTTCTATGAATTTTTCTTTTGGAAGGCAGCTGTGCTCAGTACTATACCGCCAACACTGCACCTGAATTTTTCCTTTGGATCTTGTCCTGCCAGCAGCAGCTTCACCCCCATGCCTCTGGACCTGTGCTTTAGCTGCTTGAGTTCAGTAGGCCCTTCGTATGATGCTGGGCAAGTGCTACTAGACTCATATTCCCAGATCTGCTTTTTGTCATAAACTGGGCATGATAACTCCTGCCAGGCTTGGCTGTGGAACTGCCAGGACAAAATGAGGTCACAGAGTGCAGGTTCTTGGAAAGCTGTAAGCACTGGATGTTCTTAGGAGGCAGCCTGCCCTACAGGTTCAGCTGATAGGTTCTGGAGTTAGCCAGTCCAGAGGCGAGTCTCAGGGCCGCCACTTACTAGGAGACATCTAAACAGTGAGTGAGCCTGGAAAATGGTGTTGAAAGCTGGGCATAGTGGTACAGGCTGTAATTCCAGCACTTGAAGATGGAGGCAAGAGAATCAGGAATTCAAGGTCACCCTCAGTTACGTAGTGGGTTTAGGCCAGCCTGGGCTACATGAAATCCTATCTTTAAAAAATGTATGTATTTATTTATTTGCAAGCAAAGAGAGAAGTAAAAGAGAGACAGAGAATGGGTGTGCCATGGCCTCCAGCTGTTGCATACCAGCTCCAGATGCATGCATCACTTTGTGCATCTGTCTTTATGTGGGTACTGGGGAATCAAACCCCAGGTTTTGTTAGGTTTTGCAGGCAAATGCCTTAACCACTGAGCTATCTCTCCAGCCTATGAAATCCCATCTTAAAACAACAACAAAGAAGTGTTGAAAGAAGATTGTAGGCTTAAATTGAAGAATTCTCTCATAGCACTATGTGGCATGGAACAAGCTCTAAGTAAGCTGTAGGCCCTCCTCAGTTACTGAAGTGTGCTCAGGTGTGTGTACATATGTACAGGAGTATAGAGATAGTGGGAAAAGGAATTTAATGCCCTGGAGTCACTATGCTTCTAGGATAGCTTCATATGGTTCTCTCCTACAGGTAACCCTGCTCTGGAACTGCTGATAAGCAGACCCAGAGCGGAGCAGGGACACCTAAATTACTATAAAGTTCAGAGGGGTTCTGTGTGGCAGCTGCTATTGGGGGCCCTTGTGCTTGGCATGAGTTTTAGGTGTATCATGACCTCTTTATTTGGCTAGGAGTGCTGGCTCACATCTGTAATACCAACACTTGAGAACCTGAGGCAGGTGGATCACCATGAATTCAGGACCATTTGGGCTATAGAGTGAGATGCTGCCTCAAAAGAAACAAAAAAACAAAACAAAACAAAAAACCAGGGGCTAGGGAGATGGCTCATCATTTCAAGGCACTTTTCTTTTTTTTATTTATTTCCTTTTTTTGTTTGTTTGTTTTTTCGAGGTAGGCTCTCACTCTAGCTCAGGCTGACCTGGAATTCACTATATAGTCTCAGGGAAGCCTCAAATTCATGATGATCCTCCTACCTCTGTCTCCTAAGTGCTGGAATTAAAGTTGTGCGCCACCATGCCTGGCTTATTTACTTTTTTTTTTTTTTTTGGTTTTGCGAGGTAGGGTCTCACTCTGGTCCAGGCTGACCTGGAATTAACTATGTAGTCTCAGGGTGGCCTCGAACTCTCAGCGATCCTCCTACCTCTGCCTCCCGAGTGCTAGGATTAAAGGCGTGCGCTACCACGCCCGGCTTGTTTTTGTTTTTTTGAGGTAGAGTCTCACTCTAGTCGAGGCTGACCTGGAATTCACTATGTAGCCTCAGGGTGGCCTTGAACTCATGACAATCCACCTACCTCTGCCTCCCGAGTGCTGGGATTAAAGGCGTGTGCCACCACACCCAGCAGTTTGGTTTTTTGAGGTAGGGTTTCACTCTAGCCCAGGCTGACCTGGAATTCACTATGTAGTTCCAGGCTAGTCTCCAGCTCACAGTGTTCCTTCTACCTCTGCCTCCTGAGTGCTGGGATTAATTAATTTATTTATTTGAGAGAGAGAGAAAGAAGCAGATAGAGAGATTGGGTGTGCTAGGGCCTCTAGCCATCGTAACAAACTTCAGATGCATGCGCCACCTTGTATATTTGGCTTTACATGTGTGCTGGGGAATCAAACTGGGATCCTTAGGCTTTGCAGGCAAGTGCCTTAACTCCTGAGCCATCTCTCCAGCCCATTTATTTATTTGCAAGCAGAGAGAGAGAGACAGACAGACAAAGAGAATGGGCATGCCAAGGCCTCCAGCCATTGCAAATGAACTCCCAGTGCGTGCCCCCCTTTTGTGCATCTGGCTTTTTTTGTTGTTGTTTGTTTGTTTTTTGTTTTTCGAGGTAGCATCTCACTCTAGCTCAGGCTGACCTGGAATTCACTATGGAGTCTCAGGGTTATCTCGAACTCATGTCGATCCTCCTACCTCTGCCTCCCGAGTGCTGGGATTAAAGTCGAGCACTTAGACCTTAAACTCTTGATCCTCTTGCTTATACCTCCTAAGTGTGGGATTTAAAAACCTCTCCTACCACACTCAGATGAGTTTTTCTTTTCTTTTCTGTTGTTTGTTTAAGCTAACTTGGCATTTACTCTGTAGTCCCGGGCTGGTCTTGAACTCACAGTGATCTTCCTACCTCTGCCTCTTGAGTTTGAGTTCTGGCACCAAAGGTGTGCACTACCATGCCTAAATTTTTTTCCTTTTTTTTTCCTTTTGTTTTTGTTTTTCAAGGTAGGGTCTCATTCTAGCCCAGACTGACCTGGAATTCACTGTATCGTGTCAGGGTGGCCTTGAACTCACGATGATGCTCCTACCTCTGCCTTCCGAGTGCTGGGATTAAAGGCAGTTTTTATCTTCACTTATTTGAGAGAGAGAAAGAGAGAGAGAATGGGCATGCCAGGGCCTCCAACCACTGCAAACCAACTCCAGATGCATGTGCCACCCTGTGCATCTGGCTAATATGGGTCTTGGGGAATTGAACCTGGGTCCTTTGGCTTTGTAGGCAAGTGCCTTAACCGCTAAGCCATCTCTCTAGCTCCCTAGCCAGTTGTTTTATAGAATATCCCTCTTTCTAGATTTGCCTCCTTCTCCCTCACGTTTGTATTTGGTGTGTTTCTCAGTGAAGATAAGCTGGGCTTCATGGAAATATCTGTCCTATTAACAGGCCCTTTTTTTCTCCCCAGATGAGCTCTCCACACAAGAACTCCACACCACCAGCCATGAATGAATATGAGGTGCTGCCCAATGGCTGTGAGGCCCACTGGGAGGTTGTGGAACGGATCCTGTTCATCTATGCCAAGCTCAACCCTGGCATCGCTTACGTGCAGGGCATGAATGAGATTGTGGGCCCTCTGTATTATACCTTCGCCACTGACCCCAACAGCGAGTGGAAAGGTAGATGGTCCCCTTTCTACCCTCCTCCCCCATTGCTAGCTCCCTCACATAGACATTGAGGCCAGCCAGGCTGACAAACTGTATCAGCCTCACCCTCTTTCAGACCTCCATTATCTTGTCTGTTAATATTTGTAACTTAATTTCTGGCAGAAGAGTTGAGATATGTATATAGAAAGTTGAATAATAAGATTTTGCTGAGTGTGGTGGTGCACACCTTTAATCCCAGCACTGGGGAAGCAAAGGTAGGAGGATTGCCATGAGTTCAAGGCCACCCTGAGACTACATAGTGAATTTTAGGTTAGCCTGGGCTAGAGCGAGACCCTACCTCGAAAAAACAAACAGCTGGGTGTGGTGGCACACGCCTTTAATCCCAGCACTCAGGAGGCAGAGGTAGGAGAATTGCTGTGAGTTCGAGGCCACCCTGAGTTTACACAGTGAATTCCAGGTCAGCCTGGGCTAGAGTGAGACCCTACCTCAAAAAAAAAAAAAAAAAAAAAAAAAGAAAAGAAAAGAAAAAAAAAAGAAAAAGGAAAAAAACAACCAAACAAACCGGGGGGAAAAAAAAAGAAAGAAAGCTGAATGATAAGATTTAAAGAGAGTCATGAGCAGCGCTTGTAAGAAACTTCTGAGTAGATAATGTTGTTAGATATGGAAAGGAAATGGTGATGTCCTTGGTCTGAGGTAGACAGTGACCTAGGACAGTTGACAGACTCAGCCTATCCTTGAGAGGGATAGCTTGGTGACACTTAGAAGTGGGCAGATGTCCTATATGCAAGAGATGAGGCGGGACTCAAATTCCTCACTTCAGTTGTGTTCAGCCACACCCTATCACCTCTCCAGAACATGCTGAGGCCGATACCTTTTTCTGCTTCACCAACCTTATGGCTGAGATCAGGGACAACTTCATCAAGAGCCTGGATGACTCGCAATGTGGGATCACCTACAAGATGGAAAAGGTGTATTCCACCCTGAAGGATAAAGACATGGAACTCTACCTGAAGTTGGTGAGGACCTCTGGGCCACACTGGCCAGGACAGATGGGCAGGGAATGCAGAGTCACGCCTGCCTCGAGTCTGGGGGTTGAATGTGGCTGTTCTTGTTGGGGAATACTGACTCATGTGCTAAGGAACCCAAGCAGGTGGGGAAGGGAGAGTTAGTTGATCATGGTGCCTGTTTGTTCAGGCACAGGGCACTGGATGAGGCAAGCATGTTTTAGCTGCAGTCCTGGGAAGTATTAACTTCATTATCATTCTCATCATGATATTTTCATGTTTCTATTTAACCTAGTGCCTTGCCTGTGCTGAGCAAGCAGTCTACTGCTGAGCTATATTCCTAGCCCCTTTTTAGTTTTATTTTGAGACAGGGTCTCACTAAGTTACTTTGGCATTTCAACTCACCATGTAGCCCAGGCATGCCTTGAACTTTTGATCTTCCTACCTCATCCTCCAGAATTGCAGAGGTTACAGATATGTGCCACCATGCCTGGCTATTAATTAAAAACAAAAAAGAGTGGCTAGAAAGATGGCTCAGCAGTTAAAGGCACTTGCTTGCAAATCCTGATGGCCTAAGTTCAATTCCCTAGTATGTGTGTAAAACAAGATGCAGGGTCACGAGACCTGGCTTACATCTTCTCTCTCTCTCTCTTTTTTTTTTTTTTTTTTTTTTTGGTTTTTGGAGGTAGGGTCTCATTCTAGCTCAGGCTGACCTGGAATTCACTATGGAGTCTCAGGGTGGCCTGTAACTCTCCACGATCCTCCTACCTCTGCCTCCCAAGTGCTGGGATTAAAGGTGTGCACCACCGTGCTCGGTCTTTTTCTTTTTTAAATATGTTTTATTTAAAAATTTTTAAATTTACTTATTTATTTATTTGAGAGGGAAAAAAAAAAAGAGGCAGAGAAAGAGTGAAAAAGCCCGTGTGGTGGCACACACCTTTAATCCCAGCACTTGGAAGGCAGAGGTAGGAGGATTGCTGTGAGTTTGAGGCCACCCTAAGACTACATAGTGAATTCCAGGTCAGCTTGGGCAAGAGCATGACCCTACCTTGAAAACCCACCCCCCCCAAAAAAGTCGGATGTGGTGGCTCATGCCTTTAATCCCAGCACTTGGAAGGCACAGGTAGGAGGATCGCCATGCGTTTGAGGCCACCCTGAGACTACATAGTGAATTCCAGGTCAGCTTGGGCTAGAGTAAGACCCTACCTTGAAAAACAAACAAACAAAGAAAGGGAGAGAGAGGGGGGGAAAGAAAGAAAGAAAGAAAGAAAGAAAGAAAGAAAGAAAGAAAGAAAGAAAGAAAGAAAGAAAGGAGTGAGTGAGGGAGGGAGGGAGGGAGGGAGGAAAGAAGGAAGGGGAGAAAGAAAGAGGAGAGGAAGAAAGAAAGAAGGAGGAGAGGAAGAGAGTAGGCATGCTAGGGCCTCCAGCCACTGCAAATGAATTCCAGATGCATGCACCCCCTTGTGCATCTGCCTTATATGGGACCTAGAGAATCCAACCAGGATCCTTTGGCTTTGTAGGCAAATGCCTTAACCATTAAGCCATCTCTCCAGCTCTCCCCTTTATTTTTTTTTATTTTTTATTTTTTTTGGTTTTTCGAGGTAGGGTCTCACTCTAGTCCAGGCTGACCTGGAATTAACTGTGTAGTCTCAGGGTGGCCTCGAACTCTCGGCGATCCTCCTAACTCTGCCTCCCGAGTGCTGGGATTAAAGGCGTGCGCCACCACGCCCGGCTTCTCCCCTTTATTTTTAAATATCTTCATTTATTTATTTGAGAGAGGGAAAAAGGCAAATGTGAGAGAGAGAATGGGAGTGCCAGGGCCTCCAGCCACTGCAAACCAACTCCAGATGCATGTTGCCACCTTGTACATCTGGCTTACATGGGTTCTAGGGAATCAAACCGAGGTCCCTTGGCTTTTCAGGCAAATACCTTAACTGCTAACTGGCTTATAGCTTTAATCCCAGCACTCAGGAGGCTGAGGCCATAGCATTGCTATGAGTTTGAGGCCAGCATGGGCTACAGAATGAGTTCCAGGTCAGCCTGGGCTAGAGTAAGACCCTATCTTAAAAAAAACTTGCATGCATGCATGTGTGTATAATATGTGCTATGTTCTCTGTATACACATGTATTTGCCCATTCAGTGTCTCATGAACTGGCCTGCAGCAGGGTGTGCTTGCCTGCATGTCCAGGGGAACATTAGTCCTCCTGCTCCATCAATTAAACCTATTTTTTTAAAAGACTTGATTCATAACCTGTACAGTTCTTTTTTTTTTTTTTTTTTAAGATTTTATTTTCATTTATTTGTTTGAGACAGAGAGAGAGAGAAAGAGAGAGAAAGAGAATGGACACACCAGGACCTCTAGCCACTGCAAATGAACTCCAGATACATGCATCACCTTGTGCATCTGGCTAATGTGGGACCTGGAGAATCGAACTGGAGTCCTTAGGCTTCACAGGCATGTGCCTTAACCACTAAGCCATCTCTCCAGCCCACATCTATTTTTTTTTTAAGTTAAAAACTTTATTTGGCTTGTAAAACTCCCATGTTGCAAAAGCATGCCTGGATACTTACATCTATTCTTTTTTTACATCTATTCTTTTTTTTTTTTTTGGTTTTTCAAGGTAGGGTCTCACTCTAGCTCAGGCTAACCTGGAATTCACTATGTATTCTCAGGCTGGCCACGAACTCTTGGCAATCCTCCTCCCTCTGCCTCCCGAGTACTGGGATTAAAGGCGTGCACCACCACGCCCGGCTTCTTACACCTATTCTTACTTAATCAGGAATTTCATATAAATCCTGAGACTTGCTTTTTTTTTTAAAAAATTAACTAATTAATTTATTTGCGCGCAGAGAGATATAGGGAGAGAGAGAGTGAGTATGGATGTGCCTGGACTTCTAGCCACTGCAAACAAATTTCATATGTATGTGCCATATCCAGTTTTACATGAATACTGGGGAATTGAACCGGGGTTGTTAGGCTTTGCAAGCAAGTACCTTAACCACTGAGCGATATCTTCAGCCCTTTTTTTTTTTTTTTTTTTTTTTGGCAAGCCCTAGCAATTCTCTGTTCTCTGCTTTCCATAGGATTGGGGTTACAGATGTACATGGTCATCCCCAGCTGTTTATGTGGGTCCTGGGGATCAAACTTGCATGGTCTCTGAGGCCTCAGGCCCTCATACTTGCATACATCAGGCTTTGCTCTTAACCACTAAGCCATCTTTTCAGGCCTAAACATAACCTGTTTGTGAGGGTTTTTTGTTTTCCAACGTAGGGTCTCACTCTCATTCTGTATTCCCAGGCTTGCCTCAAGCTCATGGTGATCCTCCCACCTCTGCCTTCCCAGTGCAGTGATTTATTTATTTATTTGCTTTTGGGTTTTCGAGGTAGGGTCTTACACTAACCCAGGCAGACCTGGAATTCACTATGGAGTCTCATAGTGACCTTGAACTCACTGTGATCCTCTTACCTCTGCTTCCTAAATATTGAGATTAAAGGTGTGCACCACTATGCTCAGCAAAACATAACATATAATTTTTTATTTTTGAGAGCGAGACAAAGAGGCAGAGAGAGAGAGAGAATAGGCACATCTGGGCCTTCAGCCACTACAAACAAACTCCAGACACATGTGCCCCCTTGTGTGACGTGCATTTACATCTCTGTGTGTCTCACTTACATGGGACCTGGAGATTCAAACATGAGTTCTTAGACTTCACAGGCAATCGCCTTAATAGTAAGCCATCTCTCCAACCCAAAACATATCTTTTTTTTTTTTTTTTTTTGGTTTTGCAAGGTAGGGTCTCACTCTGGTCCACACTGACCTGGAATTAACTATGTAGTCTCAGGGTGGCCTCGAACTCTCGGCAATCCTCCTACCTCTGCCTCCTGAGTGCTGGGATTAAAGGCGTGCGCCACCATGCCCGGCCAAAACATATCTTTTTAAACAGACATAGAATGCTTATTTTTTGTTTTTGTTTTGGTTTTTTGAGATAGGGTCTCACTCTAGCTCAAGCTGACCTGGACTTCACTATGTAGTCTCAGACTAGCCTTGAACTCACAGCAGTCCTCCTTCCTCTGCCTAAAGGCAGACTAAAGGCATGTGCCACCATGCCTGACTAGAATGCTCTTTTTTTAAAAAAAATTATTTATAAGCAGAGAAAAACAGAGAGAGAGAGAAAGACTGAGAATATGAATGAATAAGCATGCCAGGGCCTCTAGCTGCTGCAAATGAACTCCAGATACATGCACCACTTTGTGCATCTGGCTTTCCATGGGTCCTGGGGAATTGAACCCAGATTGTTTAGACTTTTAACTGCTGTGCCATCTCTTAGCTCAGAATGCTCTTTTTTTTTTTTTTTTTTTTTTTTTTGGCTGTTTTATAGTATGCTTTTTTTTTTTTTTTAAGTTTTATGAACATTTAATGAAAGCATTTAAAAAATATATTTTATTTATTTATTTGAGAGAGAGAAAGAGGGAGAGAGAGAGGGAGAGAATGTGCACGCCAGGGCATCCAGACAGTGCAAACGAACTCTAGATGCATGTGCCTACTTGTGGCATCTGGCTTACATGGGTCCTGGAGAATCAAACTAGGGTCTTTTGGCTTTGTAAGCAATGCCTTACCTGCTAAGCCATCTCTGCAGCCCAATGAAAGCATTTTTTAAACAATTTAATCACCCTTTAATTGCAAGATATTCGTTTCCTTTCTTTTTGGTACAAATAATAACATAGCTCTTTCTCTATTACATACAGATTAAGCATACCCAGATTCTGAATGTCACTGTTTATAGGGAATACACTTCCTGTAATTTTACAATCTATGGCTTCTGGTTATTCCACTGTCCAAAAAAGTAGGTTTCCATATGACTTATTCATATCCTCTTAGATTTTGATTAGCCCTCTCTCCAAGTTTCCTTTACTCAATCTCTACCCCTGACCTTACCACCATTAATTTCACCCCCATTAATTTGTATATACTTACAGATATACAATACCATCCTACTAAGTCCCCCCTCCCTCCCTTTCAATTCTCTTTATATCTCTTTCTAGCTTACTGGCCTCTGCTACTGAGTTGTATTCCAACACACATAGAAATCCAATCATTTGGGCTGGAGAGATGGCTTAGTGGTTAAGATGCCTGCCTGCAAAGCCTAAGAACACCTGTTTGATTCTCCAGGTCCCAAGTTTAGCCAGACACAAGTGACACGAGTGCGCAATGTCACACATGTGCACAAGGGGGTGCATGCGTCTGGAGTTCATTCACAGCAGCTAAGAAGCTGCTGGCGCACCCGTGTTCTCTCTGTCTCTGTCTTTCTGTCTCTCTCTCTCTGTCCTCTCAAACAAAAAAAAAGTCCAATCATTTGTAGCTAGGATCCACATATGAGTGAGAACATGTGATTTTTGGCTTTCTGAGCCTGGGTTACCTCATTAAGTATAATCCTTTCCAGATCTATCCATTTGCCTGTAAATTTCATAATTTGTTTTCTTTTTTTTTAGTGTTTCGAGGTAGGGTTTCACTCTAGCCCAGGCTGACCTGGAATTCACTATGTAGTCTCAGGGTGGCCTTGAACTCACAGCAGTCCTCCTACCTCTGCCTCCCGAGTGCTGGGATTAAAGGTGTGTGACACCATGCTCGGCCCAATTTCATTGTTCTTTACCACTGAGTAAAATTCCACTGTATAAATATGCCACATCTTCATTATCTACTCATCAGTTGAGGACATGTAGGCTGGTTCCATTTCCTAGCTATTGTGAATAGATCAGCAATAAACATGGTTGAGCAAGTATCTCTAAGGTAGTGAGACAAAGGCCAGGCATGGTGGCTCATGCCTTTAATCCCAGCACTTGAGAGAAAGAGGTAGGAGGATCGCCATGAGTTCAAGGCCACCCTGAGACTACACTGTGAATTTGAGGTCAGCCTGAGCTAGAGTGAAACCCTACCTTAAAAAAACAAAAATAAATAAACAAAAAAAAAAATAAGGTAGTGAAACGAGTCCTTAGGATATATTCCTAGGACTGGTATAGCTGGGTCATATGGTAGATCTATTTTTAGCTGTCTCAGGAACCTCCACACTGATTTCCACAAAGGCTGGATCAGATTGCATTCCCACCAACAGTGTAGAAGGGTTCCTTTTCTTCCCCATCCTCGCCAACATTTTTTGTCATTTGTTTTCTTGACGATAGCCATTCTGACAGGAGTGAGATGGAATCTCAATGTAATTTTAATTTTCATTTCCCTGATGACTATATAGTATCTTTTAAAAAAACGTTTATTTATAGCTGGTCGTGGTGGCGAACGCCTTTAATCCCAGCACTTGGGAGGCAGAGGTAGGAGGATCGCTGTGAGTTCGAGGCCACCCTGAGACTACATAGTGAATTCCAGGTCAGCCTGAGCTAGAGTGAGACCCTACCTCGAAAAACGGAAAAAAAAAAAAAAAACATTTATTTATTTCATTATTATTATTTATTATTTTTGTTTTGTTTTGTTTTGTTTTTTCGAGTCAGGGTCTCTCTCTAGCTCAGGCTGACCTGGAAGTCACTATGTAGTCTCAGGGTGGCCTCGAACTCACAGCGATCCTCCTACCTCTGCCTCCCAAGTGCTGGGATTAAAGGCATGCGCCACCACACCTGGCTATATTTTAATTTAATTTTTATTTATTTGAGAGAGAGAGAGGCAGATACAGACAGGGGGAGGGGGGAGAATAGGCATGCCAGGGCCTCTAACTGCTGCACATGAACTCCAGATGCATGCCACTTTGTTCACCTGGCTTTATGTGGTGCTGGAGAATTGAACTGGGATTGCCCAGGTGATTAGGCTTTGCAGGCAAGTGTCTTAACCACTAAGCCATTTCTCCAGCCCTGTTGCATGCTTTTTTCAGCTGATGTTCAATGTGGCTGACCAAGGTCTTACCTCTTGGGTATAAGTGTCCTATTGGGTTGTAGTATGGCTTAAATAAGTGTGGTAATACATTTAACATGTTGAGTACACATATAATACCTGGTGATAGTCACTCTGCATTTCTGCAGATCCATGTGTACAAAATGAGTAAGTGTACAGTGTTGTATAAGAATAGAGCCATTGGGATGGAGAGATGGCTTAGCATTTAAGGTGCTTGCCTGCAAAGCCTGGGGATCCTGGTTTGCTTCCCCAGTACCCACATAAGTCAGATGCACAGGATGGCACGTGCATTTGATACTTCATTTGCAGTGGCTAGAGACCTGGTATGACCATTCTCCCTCTTTTTTGGTTTTTTGAGGTAGGGTCTCACTCTAGCTCAGGCTAACCTGGAATTCACTATGTAATCTCAGGGTGGCCTCGAACTCATGACAATCCTCCTGCCTTTGCTTCCTGAGTCCTGGGATTAAAGGTGTGCACCACCACGCCAGCTCTCTCTCTCTCTGTCTCTCTCAGTCTGTCTTCTCTCACTTTCTCTCTCACACAAATTGATTAATTAATTTTATTAATTTATTTATTTGACAGAGAGAAAGAGGGGAAGAGGGAGAGAGAGAATGGGCACACCAGGGCCTTCTGCCACTACAAAGGAACTCCAGATGCATGCACCACCTTGTGCATCTGGCTTACATGGGTCCTGGGGAATTGAACCTGGGTCCTTTGGCTTTGCAGGCAAGTGCCTTAACCACTAAGCCATGTCTCCAGCCCATAATTAATTAATAAGACTAGAAGCCAGGCTGGGCATGATGGTGCACACCTTTAATCCCAGCACTTGGGAGGCAGAGATAGGAGGATCACTGTGAATTCAAGACCACCCTGAGACTACATAGTGAATTCCAGGTCAGCCTGAGCTAGAGTGAGGCCCTACCTTGAAAAACCAAAAAATAAAAATAAAAACAAAGAATAGAAGCCAGGCATGATGGTACACACCTTTAATCCCAGCTCTCAGGAGGCAGAGGTAGGTGGATTGCCATGAGTTCAAGGCCACCCTGTGACTACATAGTGAATTCTAGGTCAACCTGGGCCAGACCCTACCTCAAAAAAAACAACAACAACAAAAAAAATAGAGCCATCATTTACAAATCTACATAGTAAATTTTTACATAGTAGAAAATTTCCAGAGTGTTTTGAAAATTAAACGTTCTGGTAACAGTATTTGGCAGCAAGCAACTTCCCTTTTAATGGAGCAAGGCCCTGTAGAGTCATCCCTGCCTGTGTTTCCTCAGCGCTAGGCTCCTGCCTGCTGTTCTTATAGGGTTGCTCCTGGGCTACATGGCTACCCTGCAGCTGACTCCCCACACACCCGTACTGTCTCCCCAGCAAGAACAGAACATCAAGCCTCAGTTCTTTGCCTTCCGTTGGCTGACACTACTGCTGTCCCAGGAGTTCTTGTTGCCTGATGTCATCCGGATCTGGGACTCCCTCTTTGCTGATGACAGCCGCTTTGACTTCCTCCTCCTTGTCTGTTGTGCCATGCTCATGTGAGTGTGTCCCTGACCTGCTGAGTCTTTGAAGGGAACTACAGTTGGGGCAGAGGAACCCTCTGGCCCTAAAGGGAAGGCAGATCTCCTTTTTGTGGCTAGAGCCAGCCTCTGAAATTTTCATGTCCAAGCTATGCTTACCTGGACTAGGGAGTCGTGAGGAAGAAGTGGAGGGTACCCAGGGTGAGGAAAAAGTGAAGGACTCCCAGGGTGAGGAAGAAGTGGAAGCTGCTGAAGTCCCATGGTGAGGAAGAAGTGGAGGGCGCCCAGGGTGATTAGGAAATGGAGGGCAAGCCGGGCATAATGGCAGCTCTTTAATCCCAGCATTTGGGAGGATCACTGTGAGTTCTAGGCCTGCCTTGGCTAGAGTGAGACCCTACCCCACCCCACCCCCCCAAAAAATGAAGGACCCTCAAGGTGAGGAAGAAGTGGGGGGGTGCTCAGGGTGATTAAGAAATGGAGGACAGGGGAATGGGGGAGGGGAGGGAAATATGCATTTTTTTATATGTAAGTATAGAAGTTGTCAATAAAAAAAATTTTTTAAAAGAAAAAAAAGAAATGAAGGACATAAGCCGGGCGTGGTGGTGCACGCCTTTAATCCCAGCACTCCGAAGGCAGAGGTAGGAGGATCACCATGAGTTTGAGGCCACCCCTAGACTACATAGTGAATTCCAGGTCAGCCTGAGCTAGAGTGAAATCCTGACTGGGGGTGGTGAGGGGATGGAGAAGATCCAGGGTGAGGACAAAGTGAAAGGTGCCTGGGGGCCCAGTGCATGGCTGCTTGTTTCCTCAGACTGATCCGGGAGCAGTTGCTGGAAGGGGATTTCACCATCAACATGCGGCTCCTGCAGGTAATGCGGGTCAGAGGGGAAGACCATGCTACCACCAGACACTCTCCAAGTCCTGCTTTCACCTTGTGCTAGCCACTGTGGCAGGCTGGGTTCAAGAATGGGAGCGTGTAGTGGGGTGGGGGGCGGGGGAGTCAGTGTCCAGACCCTGGGGGCAGGTCTGGTTTGGATCTGGGTTGAATCATAGTCCTTATTTAGTGATTTGTGTCCTTCGCTTAGCATACAACTCAATGGGCTCTAAGAACAGAACAGTGGTCATTGGTAATTGTGCTTAGGCCAGGGAGACCTGGATAGATCGCTTAGTCTGGGTGCAGGTGTCAGACAGCTCTGAGTTAATGTCTGTTCTGTGTTTGTTATGTGGCCCAAGCCCGGTGACAACCTTTCTAGGCCTTAGTATCTTCACCACACAGGGCCTAGTGTTGGTTTTCAGTAACTTCATTAACTAGATCTATAAGATGGAGTAATCACAGTGATCCCTCCTAGGGCTGCTGAGGGGCCTGGGCGAACTAGGGCCTGCACAGTGCTGGGCCAGTATGAGTGGGGTTCAGGGGTCCATGGAAGGAGATGAGAGATGAGGCAGTGGGTTCTAATCCTAAGGAAGGAGATCCTGTGAGCCTGAGTTAGAGGCATGCAGTGGTTCAGGCAGGATGCACTATCTGGTAATCTGGCTATCTGGTAAGTAAGTGGTCCCTACCCCTGGCATCTACAGTGTGGAGGTTGGTTGTGGGTGTGGCAGAGGTAGCAAAGGCGGAGCTACTTCAGGGGCATATTGTGGCTTTCCTGTGCCCAGGATTACCCCATCACAGATGTCTGCCAGATCCTACAGAAAGCCAAGGAACTACAAGACTCAAAGTAGCCTGGTGACAAGGAGGCCAGATTTGGGAGAGCAGCCACTGTCAACTTGTGCCCTGACTCCCAGGACACAAAGAAGCCCACAAGATTGCCGGCCTGAAGGGAAGCTGCAGGGTCGACCAACTCCAGGACTTCATATCTTGGCTCCCATAATCCGGGATGCTTCTCATGGGGGCACACTGCTGGGCTCCTTCCCAGCCACCCAGCCCTGGTATACCTGGGATCCCTTGGCCTGGCTGCTGAGCAGGGCTGGAGTTCCCAAACTGGTTTCCTGGAGCTCGGACCATTGGCACAGGAAGCTGGCAAGGGTCTAACCCTGCCTGTGCCCTGCGGCTCCTCATCCTTTCCTGTTTCTGGTCTCCTGGCACCGGTTGGGGGAGGTGCTTGGCAAATGGGCCAGAAAACACACCTGGAATTTGGTGCTGGCACTGTGTGGGGAACTAACACCAAACGAACCGAATGATTGCCAGGCCCAGGCCCCACTCTGTGTCTTCTACTGAGCGTGTTCTCTCATGGCTGATGGAGTGTATATTCCCCGGTGTCTCTGCTTTGTGTGTGTGTGTGTGTGTGTGTGTGTGTGTGTGTGTGTGTGTGTGTGTATTCACATACACGCTAGGGGTGGGAAAGGATGTCTTGGAATCTCTAGTCTCTGCTTCCCCTTCTCTGTCTCTACCTCTGCCTGTCTCCTTCTGCCTCTTCCCTGGAGGTGGTTGGTGTGTGTGTGTGTGTGTGTCTTGCTGTCTCTTCCTCTCTCCTTTACACTCTGCCCTTCTCTCTTGGGGTGCCTTATCCTGAGCCTCTTCCCCACTCCCTTCTAGCTCCCTGAGGCTGGCAGACAGAATGAAGTGTCACAGCAAGGCCCCTGGAGCCATCCTTCACTTTGGCATCTGATTCCTATTCCCAACATGTGGCCCCAGGAGCCCCAGATCCTACTTGGAATCAAATGCTGCCGAGAATGATGGCCTGCAAAGCTTGAGCTTCTTGCCTGCTTTCTGTCCAGGAATGGAGAAGGGAGGAGAACCGTGGATCCTTAGAGGTGATCAAGGACATTCAGGTTATGTAGCTGGAGTTCAATTCCAAGTGTTTCTTCCCAGCCCAAGAAGTGTGAGTACTATCAAGGACAGTGGGACCAAAGGAAGTCCAGGAGTCTCTGAACCTTACAGACCTGGGTTCTGCCAGTGCCAGAAGGGCCAAGTGAGGGCCTGGTATGTCCTTGATGTCAATGAGGCTGTGGTGGTGCTGGCCTTCCTGGTCACCTGCTTGGACTACTCCTGGGGTTTGGGGTGGTGAGTCCCTAACATGGACTCTGACTGCTCCCAGTTCTGTGAGGAGTGGGTTTATTCTAACTAAATCCCTTCCCTCCTTTCCATGTGGAAGGCAGGTGGTTTTTGTCCTGACAGTAGGGCAAGGGTCCTCACCCTCTCCCCAGAGTGGCCAGCAGCTATATTGCCTGAAGCCCTCCTGAAACAGGCAGGGCTTCCTTTAGCCTTCCCAGGTCCAGTTCCTTCACCAGGGCTCCTTGGATGCTGTTGGGACTTTGTGCACTTGCCTTTTTGCCACCTTCTCCCCTAACACAGTATTTTGGGTTTTTTAAAAAATTATTATTTATTAAGACTCCTGGCTATTTATTGTAGATTGGGGAGGGGGGGGGAAGAAGCTGGAATGGTAGAAAGGAGGTGGAGACTTGAATGGTCCTTATATTTCAAGGTTAACATTGACATCTCCCCCTGCCTTTGAGGCCTTCTTTCCTGGCAGGTCCTATGTGAGGGCTGCCAGTAGTACTAGAACTGAGGACAGGGGAGGCCAGAGCTGGCGTCCTTGTGATGGGGTAGATCCAGTCCACTGTCATTTCAGAACTCGTCTTCTGGTGGGTCAGCCCCAGCTTTGACCCCTTTATAGCCTGAAGCTTGGGCCACTGCCTAGGACCCAGCAGACACTGCCCAGGACACCTGATGCATTCCCTCCTTCCTGTCCCTGCTTTTCCTCCTGGGACCATGCGACTTGAATCATGTATCTGATTTGCCTCAGTGGGAGACCTGAGTTCAGTGCCCTCTCCTTGGATGATGTCTTCGTTAGGCTGGCTTCCTGGTGGGGGTGCTGCCTAAGGAAAGGACTTGCCCTTGAAGGGTTCTCAAGAGAGGTGCACAGAGTCTGAGTGCCTGTGATGGCCCCAGGACTGAGACACTGGCTGACTGAGCCGTGTGAGCTCAGCAGGTCTCAGTCCAGAGGGTAGAATGGCAGTACCCTTTTGTTTTTTCCATCTGTTTTCTCTCAATCAGTGCTCTTCATGAGTTGTCTTTAATAAATTGTGTGTTCTTTGCAATGAACATTGGTGCTGTTGTGGGCAGACAGCTTTGAGAACTTGGTGCAAAGGGAAATGTTTAAGCAGGGCACCTTAAGAGTGGCCTAAGAATAAGGCCAGGAAACCCTTGTTCCTGTTAAATTCTGTTTTCAGCCACAACAGTCTGTCTATGGGGTGGAATCGTGATAAATTAGAACATGTTATATGATTACAAAGGAAGTTTATTTTTAGATTATCTATAATCTCACTTTGTAGCCCAGGCTGGACCTAGAACTCTTGATCTTCCTTCTTCAGCTTCCCAAACACTAGGATTTACAGGTGTGCCTCACCTGGCTGTGGTGTGTGATATGTTAATAGTGTATGCATGTGTGTGCAGATGTGCACACCCAGCCAGAGTATAATGCCAGGTACCCTGTCATTGCAGATGTGCTTGACTTACGTGTGGATCTAACGTGGGTCCTGTACTTGTGCTGCAAGCTCTTACCCATTGAGCCATATTCCCTAGCACCTCCCGCCCCTGCTTTTTTTAAACTGTTTTATTTATTTGGAAGGAGGAGAAAGAGGCAGATGAGAGAATTGTCATGCAGGGCCTCTGGCCAGTGCAAACAAACTCCAGACTCATGCACCACTGTGTGCATCTGGCTTATGTGGATATTAGGGAATCGAGCCTGGGTCCATAGGCTTCATAGGTGAGCACCTTAACCACTAAGCCAACTCTCCAGCCTCCTTTTTTTTTTTTTTAAGATTTTTATTTATTTATTTATTTATTAGAGACGGGGGGTAGGGTGGAGACAGAGAGAGAGAGAGAAAATGGGCACTCCAGGGCCTCTAGTCACTGCAAACAAACTCCAGATGCATGTACGTGAGAACTGGAAAATCAAACCAGATCCTTAGGCTTCACAGACGTGCACCTTAACCGCTAAGCCATCTCTCCAGCTGTCCCCCTTTTCCTTTTCTTTCTTTCTTTCTTTCTTCCTTTCTTTCTTTCTTTCTTTCTTTTTATTTATTTATTTATTTTTTTTGGTTTTTCAAGGTAGGGTCTCACTTTAGCCCACGCTGACCTGGAATTCACTATGTAGTCTCAGGGTGGCATTGAACTCAGTGATCCTCCTACCTCTGCCTCCCAAGTGCTGGGATTAAAGGTGTGTGCCACCACCCCTGGCTCTCCCTTTTTATTTTATTTTATTTTTTTTGAGGCATGTATAAGTAAGAGAGAGAGATAGAATTGGCACTCCAGGGCTTTCAGCCACTGTAATTGAACACCAGAGGTGTACACCACCACCTAACGTACATGTGTGACCTTGAGCACTTGTGTCACCTTGCATCTGGCTTATGTGGGACCTCAAGAGTCGAACATGGGTCCTTAGGCTTCACAAGCAAGCCCCTTAGCCACTAAACCCCCTCCTCTTTTACAAGAGAGAAAGAGAGAATTGGTGCACCAGGACTTCCAGCCACTGCAATAGAACTCCAGATGAATGCACCACCTTGTGTGCTTGTGTGACCTTGTGCATCTGGGTTACATGGGACCTGAAGAGTCAAACATGGGTCCTTTGGCTTTGCAGGCAAGCAGTTTAATAGCTAAGCCATATCTTCAGCCCTCTAGCCCCCCCCCCCCGCTTTTTATTCCTTTTTTTCTTTCCTTTTTCTTCCTTTTAAAATATTATTTATTTACAAGCAGAGACTGAAGATAGAGAGAATGGGTACACCAGGGACTCCAGCCGCTGCAGACAAACTCCAGATGCAATGACACTGTGCATCTAGCTTTAACTGGGTACTGGGGAATCAAACCTAAATTGTTATGCTTTGCAGGCAAATGCCTTAGCGACGGAGCCATCTCTCCAGCCCTCATTATTTTTTGTTTTTGAAGGTAGGGTCTCACTCTAGTTCAGGCTGACCTGGAATTCACTATGTAGTCTCAGAGTGGCTTTGAACTCACAGATATCTCCTACTTCTGCCTCCCGAGTGGTGGGATTAAAGGTGTGCGCTATCATGCCCAGCTTTTTTCTTTTTGTGTCTCCTTAGTGCTGAAAAAAAATATATATGTATATTTGTTGTTGTTGTTTCGAGGTAGGGTCTCGCTCTAGCCCAGGCTGACCAGGAATTCACTCTGTAGTCTTAGGGTGGCCTTGAACTCATGGCAATCCTCCTACCTCTGCCTCTGGAGTTCTGGGATTAAAGGCGTGTGCCACCACACCCGGCTTGAAAAATATTTTTAAGTTTTTAAAACACTTAGGTCGCACTTGGGAGGCAGAGGTAGGAGGATCGCCGAGAGTTCGAGGCCACCCTGAGACTACATAGTTAATTCCAGGTCAGCCTGGACCAGAGTGAGACCCTACCTCGCAAAACCAAAAAAAAATAAATAAATAAAACACTTAGGTCATTTTACTTGATGCCAAAAACAAATAAGACTTAAAAGAACAGTACCTCAACACAAAATAAAAGCTATATATAGAAGGTGGGCATTGTGGCACATGCCTTTAATCCCAGCACTTGGTAGGCAGAGGTTCGATGCCACCCTGAGATTAGACTGGACTAGAGTGAAACCCTGCTTCAAAAAACAAAACAAAGCAAAAGCTATATATGAGCTACGTGTGGTGGCGCATGCCTTTAATCCCAGCACTCAGGAGACAGAGGTAGGAGGACTGCTATGAATTTGAGGCCATCCTGAGACTACATAGTGAAATCCAGGTCAGCCCGGACTAGAGTGAGACCCTACCTCAAAAAAACAAAAAACAAAGCTGGGCGTCGTGGCACACGCCTTTAATCCCAGCACTCTGGAGGCAGAGGTAGGAGGATCACTGTGAGTTCAAGGCCACCCTGAGACTACATAGTTAATTCCAGGTCAGCCTGGGCCAGAGTGAGACCTTACCTCCAAAAACAAAAAAAACAAAACAAAAAAAAAACCAGGAAAAAAAAACACAACTATATATGAAAATCCCTAAATTGACACCCTACTCTAACTTGAGAATTTTGTTTTGTTTTGGTTTTTCAAAGTGGGGTCCCACTCTAGCCCAGGCTGACTGGAATTCACTATGTAGTCTCAGGGTGGCCTCAAACTCAATGATCCTCCTACATCTGCCTCCTAAATGCTAGGTGTGCGCCACCTCGCCTGACAAGAAGTTTTTAATTTGTGTGTGTGCATCTGCATACAGGCATACATCTGCTACTATTGCACATGAAGAGGTGAAGGACAGTTTTCAGGTTGATCCTTGCCTTTTAATTCATTTTTAGTCAGCATCTCTTACTGTTCACTGCTCCATTCACAAGCATCAGGGAAATTCTGTTTTAGCCTCCCTTCTCAGTGATAGGTGTGTGTAGTGGGATTACAGAACCTTACCTCATCCCTCAGCTTGAACATGGGGTCTGAGGATCTGAACTCAGGTGCTCAGAATTTTGTGGCAAGCACATTGTCCACTGAGCCATCTTCTTCGTGCTTGAAGTGAATATTAAAACAAGAAGCCGGGCATGGTGGCACATAATCCCAGCACCCAGGAGGTAAGAAACTTGCTGTGAGTTCAAGGCCACCCTGAGACTGCATAGTGAATTCCAGGTCAGCCTGGGCTAGAGTGGAACCCTACCTCCATAAACCAAAAAAAAAAAAAGAAGATGCCCTCTTACAGTCTTGCCACTTTGATTCAACAGTAAGTACTAGAGAGCCGGACGTAGTGGCGCATGCCTTTAATCTCAGCACTTGGGAGGCAGAGGTAGGAGGCTTGCCATGAGTTCAAGGCCACCCTGAGACTACAAGGTGAATTCCAGGTCAGCTGAGCTAGTGAGACCCTACCTTGAAAAAACAAACAAAGAAAAAACCAGTACTAGGAGTCCTCATCAGAGTAATTAGGTAGGTGCAACAAGGAGAGGATATTAAAATATATATATATGGGAAATTGCTGACATGACGATATATGTATGTATATGTAGGAAGCCATAAAAACACTAAACTATTAGAACTAATAAAGATGCAGGATTCAAAGCCACCACACAGGCTAGTGGTGCAGCTCAGTGGTACAACATATACTTAGCATATGTGAGACCCTGCTCTAAACCTCCAGCATCACCCCCCCCCCCAAAAAAAAAGTTTAGCACAAAACCAGTAGCAGGCCAGGCATGGTGGTAAATGCCTTTAATCTCAGCACTCAGGAGCCTGAGGTAGGATTGCCAGGAGTTCAAAGTTAGCCTGGGCTACAGTGTGAGAACTTGTTTCAAAGAAAAGAAAGAGGCTGGGCATGGTAGTGCACACCTTTAATCCCAGCACTTGGGTGGCTGAGATAGAAGGATCATTCAGGGCCACCCTGAGACTACATAGTGAATTCCAGGTCAGCCTGGTCTAGAGCATGATTCTACCTCGAAAAACCAAAACAACAACAACAATAACAAAAAAGTATCATTTCTAGGGCTGGAGAGATAGCTTAGCAGTTAAGGCACCTGCCCGCTAAGCCTAAGAATGTCAGTTCCAATCTCCAGGTCCCATGTTTAGCCAGATGCAAAGTGATGCAAAGGCATTGTGTGAGGGCACATGCATGTGGAGTTCATTCGCAGCGGCTGAGAGGCTGCTGGTGAGCCCATTCTCTGTCTTCCTCTCCCTCTGTCTCTCTCAAAAAAAAGTATCATTTCTATACACTAAATTCTGAAAAGGAATGAAAATCCCACTTTGGGACTTTATTTATTTTTGTAGTGCTGGACACAGAACCTCACCCATGCCAGCTAACTACCACTAAGCTACACCTCCAGCCCCAAAAATAAGCTAACCAAGGAAATGAAACACTTGCATGGTGAGCATTAGAAAACCCCATGTGCCAGGCATGGTGGCGCATGCCTTTAATCCCAGCCCTTGGGAGGCAGAGATAGGATGATCACCATGAATTTAAGGCCAGCCTGAGACTACATAATGAATTCCAGGTCAGCTTGAGCTATAGTGAGACCCTACCTTGAAAACCAAAAAAAAAAAAAGAAGAAAGAAAACTTCACTTCCTACCTCTGCCTCCCGAGCGCTGGGATTCAAGGCACCACGCCTGGCTTCAGACACACGCTTTGACATACATCTGGAGTTCTTTGCAGTGGCAAGAGACCCTGGCATGCCCATACAAACACTCTCAAGTAAATAAAAATATTAACAGAAATTGGTGTGGTGGCACATGCTTTTAATTCCAGCACTCAGGAGGCAGAGGTAGGAAGATTGCCATGAGTTTGAGGTCAGCCTGAGACTACATAGTGAATTCTAGGTCAGCCTGGGCTAGAGTGAGACCTGTCCCCCCCAATAATAATGATAATAAAAAGAACAGTAGTATCCAAGCTGGGGAATGGGGTGATGCATAAATAATTTCAGCAAGACAAAACAAGGTTTATAAAAAACATATTTATGAGAGGGCTGGAGAAATGGCTTAATGGTTAAGGTGTTTGCTTGCAAAGCCAAAGAACCCAGGTTCGATTCCCCAGTACCCATGTAAGGGGACACATGCATCTGGAGTTCGTTTGCAGTGGCTAGAGGCCCTGGTGCACCCATTCTCTTTGTCTCCTCTTTCTCTCCTTCTCTCTCTCTCTCTCTCTGCTTGCAAATATACATACATACATTATATGTATGTGTATGTATGTATGTAGGTATATATGAGAATTAGCACGCCAGGGCCTCTAGCCACTGCAATCAAACTCCAGATGCTTGTGTCATCTTGTGTGCATGCATGACCTTGCACGCATGCATCACTTTGTGCAGCTGGCTTAGGTGGGTTCTAGGGAGCCAAATCTGGGTCCTTAGGCTTCACAGCCAAGCACTTTAACCACTAAACCCTAAAAATATTTTTATTAGTGTGTGTGTGTGTGTATGTCCTCCCCTGTCCACCTCATTGGAGGCAGGGTATTCTCAGGCTATTCCTCTGCTGCTGTTCTTTCTGCTGTGCTTGCTGGGATCTTTGGGGAAATTCTGTCTCCATTTCACTGTCAGTGTGCTGAGCTTACACAAGCCAACCACACTACTTCCAGGATCAAATTCCAATACTAAGTGTTGAGAGATGAGCACTTTTTCCATTGAGCCTTCTACCCGGCCCCAGGAATAGGCTTTTTGGATTCATTCATTCATTAATTCATTCACAGGTGCACAAGGCTCTGCTGGAGATCAGTTATGCACAGTATGATGCCTACACTTAATGTAAAAAGAAGCTGGGGGCGTGGGGGTAGGGCTGGAGATATGGCTTAGCGGTTAAGACAAGATGTTTGCCTGCAAAGCCAAAGGACCCTGGTTCAATTCTCCAGGACCCACATAAGCCAGGTGCACAAGGGGGCACATGCATCTGGAGTCCTTTTGCAATGGCCAGATGCCCTGACACACCCATTCTCTCTCTCTCTCTCTCTCTCTCTCTCTCTCTCTCTCTCTCTCTCTGCCTCTTTCTCTCAAATACATAAATAAATAAGAAGCTGGGCCTGGTGGTACATGCTTTTAATCCACTCAGGAGGCAGAGGTAGTAGTAGGATTGCTGTGAATTTAAGGCCAGCCTGGGACTACAGAGTGAGTTCCAGGTCAGCCTGGGCTAGAGGGAGACCCTGCCTTGAAAAAAACCATATAAATAAGTAAAAGTTGCAAAGAGTACATTTCAAATATTCTCATCACAGTAACTATCTAACATGATAGATATGTTAAGTCACTTGATTTAATTTCTCCACATTGTATACACACATATGTATGTAGAAACATGTTATTACCCATAAATAGAGTTATATGGTATCAATTTACAATAAAAATCTTTGAAGATTCAGAAATATGTAACAAAAGATGCCACACAGGCATCACTTTGTGCATCTGGCTTTTTGTGGGTACTGGGTAATCAAACCAGGGCCAGGATCTGCAGGCATTGCAAGCAAGTGCCTTAACTATTGAGCCATCTGCCTTGCCCTGCTGTATCTTTTTTTTTTTTTTTACTTTCTTTTTTAAAAAAATTATTTATTTAAAAATTTAAAAAATATTATTTAAAAAAAGCAACAGTCATACCAAACTGTGACCAGCTGTGCTGTGTGCACCACAGCAGTGGCCCAGATGGAAAGGGATTTTATTATTATTATTATTTATTTTTTATTGACAACTTCTTTAATTGTAGACAATATCCCATAGTACTCCTGTATCTTTTTTTATTTTGAGGTAGGGTTTCACTCTAGCTGGGGCTGATCTGGAGTTCTTTTATTCTTTTTTTTTTATTGACAACTTTAATTGTAGACAATATCCCATGTTATTTCCCTCCCTCCCCCACTTTCCCCTTTGAAACTTCACTCTCCATCATATCCCCTCCCCCTCTCAATCAGTCTCTCTTTTCAGTTTGATGTCATGATCTTTTCCTCCTATTATGATGGTCTTCTGTAGGCAGTGTCAGGCACTGTGAGGTAATGGATATCCATGCCATTTTGTGTCTGGAGGAGCACATTGTAAGGAGTCCTACTCTTCCTTTGGCTCCTACATTCTTTGACCTGGAATTCTTGTGTGCTGGGATTAAAGGTGTGCTCCACCACACCCTGCCCCTGCTGTATTTTATTTTATTTCATTTTTATTTTTTATTGTTTGAGAGAGACAGAGAGGAAGAGGCAGAGAGAGAAAGAGAATGGGCACGCCAGTGGCTTCTTAGCTGCTGTGAACGAACTCCAGATGCATGCGCCCCTTGTGGGCAAGTTCGGCATCGTGCCCTTGCTTCACTCTGGCTAAAGGTGGGATCTGTACAATCGAGTGGGCGTTCTTGGGCTTGGCAGACAGGTGCCTTAACTGGTAAGCCATCTCTCCAGACCTCCTGCTGTATTTTAAAATATTTACATTAACCGGGCGCAGTGGCCAACACTGGGAGGCAGACGTAGGAGGATTGCCGTGAGTTCAAGGCCACCCTGAGACTACATAGGAAATTCCAGGTCAGCTTGAGCTAGAGCAAGACCCTTCCTCGAAAAACCAATAATAAAAAAAAATAAATAAATAATAAAATATTTTCAGGAAGCCAGGCTTGGTGGCGCATGTCTTTAATCCCAGCACTTGGGAGGCAGAGGTAAGAGGAGCACCAACAGTTCGAGGCCTCTCTGAGACTACAGAGTGAATTCCATGTCAGCCTGGGCTAGAATGACACCTTGCCTCAAAAAAAAAAAAAAAATTCATGAGTTCACTTCTATTTCATCCAATGTGCTAAAAACGTCCTCAACCAGACCCTCCTGAATTTTGCATAGTCCATCTTCTATGACAAAAAAATGCTGTGAACAGCCGTGTGCAAATCCCTGGATCCCCAGTATACTTTCCAGGCTCAGCCCTCGTGGTGAGTTGAAAGGCTGAACACAGCATAGACTTTTCAAGCTGCCCAGTCGCCCATCAGTTCTGGACAGAAGTTAGCATCTGCTGCCGGCAGCTCTGTCCTTAGGCCAGCTAGCAGAATTCTTGGGAGGATAAAAAGGGGCCTCGAGACAAGGTTCTGTTCTTGCTCTGCCTACTAGGACCTTCCTGGTGGCTACTACTATTCTGAGGACTAAAGCAGTGGATAGCTACAGAATCACGCGAGACCGACCATTGGGGGGCGCTCAGCGTCCGGCAGGTCCTTGCACAGGCGCAGAAGGGAAAGTTAGGTCAGGGGGCGGGGACAGATGTAACAGCGACCAATCGCGAGCTGAGAAGGCGGAGCTACGCCCTTAGTGTCTGGTCTTTAAAGGGTAAAGGGAGGGCGCCCAGACACCCACGTGGGGTCGCCTCACCGCCCTCCATCCTGCGTCCGGAGCGTGTGGAAGGGCATTGCACGCGACACGAGCTCCTCCAGGCTTCGGCCCCACACTGCTCTTCCTCTAGAGCCTCTGGTGGACATGCGCGCGGTGCGGCTCGGCGTGACCCTGGCGTTGGGCGCAGCGCTGGGCGCCTCGGCCGAGAGCTGGCGGCGGCGGCGGAAGGACGCGCGGGCGGTCCCGGGGCTGCTCGGCCGGCTGCCGGTGCTGCCCGTAGCGGCGGCCCAGATACCCGCTCTGCCCGGGGGACCGACGGGCCCCGGCGCCGGCGAGCTTGTCAAGTACGGGCTGCCCGGGGTGGCGCAGCTCAAGAGCCGCGAATCCTACGTGCTGTGCTACGACCCGCGCACCCGCGGCGCGCTCTGGGTGGTCGAGCAGCTGCGGCCCGAGCGCATCCGAGGCGATGGCGATCGTCGCTCGTGCGACTTCCGCGAAGACGACTCGGTGCACGCCTACCACCGCGCCACCAACGCCGACTACCGCGGCAGCGGCTTCGACCGGGGCCACCTGGCCGCTGCCGCCAACCACCGCTGGAGCCAGAAGGCCATGGAGGACACCTTCTACCTGACCAACGTTGCGCCCCAGGTAGCGCCCGAGCGCACCCCCTGCCGGGCCTCCGCGGCCGTTCACTCGCAAAACCGTGGGCGGCGGCTAAGGGCACACTTAGATGGGTGCTGGTTTTCAAACCCCGCGCGCTGGCATTAGGAGGGAATCCGATGGCGCCTGACCCTAAACTGTAAAGCCCTACACTTTTCCGTAAAAGTGGCAATGCGTGACATTCAACTACCCATTGTAATGCCTGGCCATTGTTAACGGTGAGCCACAGAACTCACACCACCTTCCGCTGAAACACAGTTGGGCTGTTGGTGCCAGTCACTGCAGATGGAGACTGACTCCTTCCCCGATTTTTCTAGGAGTAACCACCTTTTTCACATTGCAATGAGGCATCAACAAATGTAATGGGCCAAATCCGTAACTTGCGGTCACACACTACACACCCATTAGACCTTGTCTTGAGGGCCAGAAGCTCAGGTGATGTCAGTTTCTTTCCTGCAGCTCTTTGAACTGGGAAGACTTAGAGACCTGAGGGTGCAAGAGGGATGGGTGGAGTGTGCCCTCTGCATGCTTGTTCACCTCAAGACCAGGGGATATCCTGACTGAAAGTTCTAGACATGGTCCTGTTTCTCCCACCAGGTGCCACACCTCAACCAAAATGCCTGGAACAACCTGGAGAAGTACAGCCGCAGCTTGACCCGCACCTACCAAAATGTCTATGTCTGCACAGGGCCACTCTTCTTGCCCAGGTGAGCCTGGGGCCAGCAGGGCCTTCCACTCACAGCCAGGATCACCTCAGGTTTTACTCTCTGGTCTTTTGACAAGTCTCCCTTCCATGGGCTCCCCATTCCACTGTTATTCAGACTTTGGGTGCCCTCCAAGACCTTCTGTGTTCACAAGCACTAGCCTTTCAATCTGCCCTACTCTGACAGCCCTTAACAAACCACACTGTACAGTGAGGCAAAGCCTCTTGGGGTCCCTGGTACACTAGGCTCTTGCCTTTGCCTCTTTTCTGCTGGGGGCATCCCTCCTCAACCCTCAGACCCACCAGACAGGAAGAGTAGAGCTCCTTTGAACTGTTATCAGTTATTTTTTCCCATCTGATGAAAACTGGGCAAAGTGTTGAAATCCTGAGTCCACAGACTTGGGATAGAACCCAGGCTCCTTACTGCCTGGTCCCTCGGTGCCTTCCCCTGAAGTAGTAGTAAGACCTGTGACCTCTTAAGTCACTGAGTGCACAGTTGGCTAGTAGCTGATGCCACACTTCTAGGCCTGGCCCACAGTAAGGGCTCAGCACAGGCTGGCTAAGGCAGCAGCTAGGGCACTAATGAACCTTCATTAGGAAGTGTCCACTGAAGGGAGGATGCTGAGGGGAAACTAGAAGCTGCAGGTCCAGCATCATCTGTAAGTACCAGGCCTATGCTGGACTGGGTTGGATATCATAACCCTCGCCTGCTCGGTGCACTGCCCATGAGGAGATAGCAGTAAAACTTGGCAAACACTTGGAGGTCCCATTGTTTCAGCAGCATGTATTGCCACCCATCCTGCCTGGCCCAATGTTGGGACATGAGGAAGATGAAAGGCAACCACAGCTAGGCTCTACCTTGTAGAGTTCCCAGCCCCAAAGAGGCACCAAGCATGGCACACAAGTCTCTTAATAAGGGGATGGTCCAGTAGATGGCAGTAGTTGAAGGTTAGATCAGGGAAGGCTTTCTGGAAGAAGCAACCTTGGGTCCAACCCAGCCTCCTGGCCATGTTTGCCTGGGTCTACTTGCAGGACGGAGGCTGATGGGAAGTCCTATGTGAAGTACCAGGTAATTGGCAAGAACCACGTGGCAGTGCCCACGCACTTCTTCAAGGTGCTGATCCTGGAGGCAGCAGGGGGACAGATCGAGTTGCGCTCTTATGTGATGCCTAATGCTCCTGTGGACGAGACCCTCCCGCTGGAGCGCTTCCTGGTGCCCATTGAGAGCATCGAGCGGGCCTCAGGACTGCTCTTTGTGCCCAATATCTTAGCACGAGCTGGAAACCTTAAGGCCATCACTGCCGGCAGCAAGTGAGGGTGGCAGGCAGAGACTGGGGGAGTGGGGGCTGGATGAATTAAAGAGAGCTGTTTTTGGAGAAGCAGTCTTGGCCATCTCCTCCTAGGTGACCCACAGCAAGCCCTGCTTTCACTGTTGCCTCTTCACCATGTCTTGAACCTTCAGGAGGTCTGGGCACCAGCCTGGGTGAGGCCAGGCTGCAAGGCAGCCAGGGAAATGAGGATGGCTTCCTGAAGGAGAAATGGACAGTGGGAGGTTAAAGCTAGCTTCATCCCAAGACCCACCACCTGGTGAGTGGCAAGCCCTGTCTCCTAGCACCTCTGTAATACAGGGATGACATAACTAATGTCCGCTGCAAAGACGGGTGAATGAGGTAATGGGCAGTGCTCAGCTGCTTGGGCAGGAGTTGGTGGGACTTGGATAGGTCTCAGGGAGGCAGACTGGGATTGTTCAACTGCAGTTGCCACCCATGAGGCTGATGCAGCAATGGAGCCCCCAACACAGCACCCACAGGGACAGCATTCCACACTGGTATTAGAGGTAGCTACAGGTTCTGTGGGTACTCGGATCTTGTGGGACACTTCCTGAGAGGAGAGATGCATGAGACAGGAAAATGGTGCTGCGCACCTGCAAGGGAGTGGCAGACTGGGGCCACTAAGGAATCCTGAGCATGCAGCTGAGGAAGCCGAGGGGGTGACAAGCCTGGGAACCCAGGATTTATCCCTGTAATCTTTGTGTATTGTCCCTGGGGCTAGTCTGCTATGGTGAGAAGCACATCTCCACAGAAGGCAGCCTGGCGTGGGCTGCAGTGAGAACTGCAAATCTCCCTGCACAGACCCAAGGCCCAGCCTCTGGCTGGAGGTGGATGCAGGAAGCTCACCTCAGTGCGGATGGTGCGGCTGCCCTGCCTGGGGCATGTGTTGACATACAGGTCGAAGAGGACACTGGGTTCAGTCACCTCCAGATTGGGGTCAGAATCCACACCGGCTTCCAGCCCTTGGAGGCCCCCAAACACAACAAGAGCATGCCTGGCACCCAGAGGGGGGTTGGTCACTGGCTTTATCAGAGTTCCACTGAACAGTCCCCAGAGCTTCAGCCTCTCTTGGGCCCAGTGGGGCTCAGTCTATGGACCCGTCCTTCCCACACGGGGTCTGCATTTCCTCCCCAGCCCCTGTCTTAGGCACCACTGACCTGAAGCTGGGTAGCTGGGCGGAAGCCACACTGGAGCCACGCTCTGATGTACCAATGGTCAGGTCATACCCGTCCTGGAAGGGGGACTCGGCAAACACAGCACCTGGGGGTGGGGATAGCTCAGTGGGGTCTAGTAGCTGCAGGGCAAGGTGGAGTTTGAGGACTGACTGGTGGAGGTGATGCGTGAGCTTGGCTGGAGAGCATACAGTGTGGGTAGGATGAGCTCCAGGAACATGCAGGCCTTCAGTTTATCTACCTTCTTGCTCCCAAGTCCCAAACAGTTCACCAGCCAGAATACCTGTCCTCAGTGCTCAGGGACCTGTTTTTGAGACTCACTATATAGCCCAGGCTACCCTTGAACTTGAGGTGATGTTCCTGTCTTCACCTCCCCAGTGCTGAGATTACAGGTGGGAGCCACCATGCCCTGCCCTCAGAGGTCCTTCACTACCCCAGACAGCATATGGAGGAGGAAGGTGCCCCCCAAAGGGTCCCATATCTTGCTAGGACAAAGTCCCTGGCCCAACTTGGTCATGCAGGGGTCCTGATGCCATGTGCCAGAAAGAAGGATGGATGGACACTTGAGAAGGAAATCCCATCCTTACTGAGACAGGAGGCGAGTCGGACAGTGTAGCCCCAGTAGAGACCAGCTTTGATGCGGGGTTCCTGCGATGACACAACTGTTCCTCGGTAGGCCTTGCATTCTGGAGGGAAAACAGGCTGTGAAGATGAATATAAGGGAAAGAGATAAAAGGAGGGGGCTGCAAGCCTGGGGGTAACCAGGCCACTGAAGGGAAGCTTCCAGATAGATACCTGGGAGCTGCTTTTGATTTAGTCGTACAGTCACCCGAAGCCCAGGTTCCAGATTCTTGTCAATCTTCACATCCTAGAGAGAATCCAGAAGAGATGGGTGGGATGTCCCCAAAAACTGGGGCCACTGTTCTCAGAGCTGGCAAAGGACCTAAGGGGTTCTGATCCACCTACCATACCGGAAGGGGACCACTGGTATAGAACTATTAGAAGATAATGTCAGAATTGAAGGCCTGGAGCTTAGAACAGAGTGGAAGTCAGGGTCTCACACAGAGGGAAGTCTCAGACTTCCTTTGCCACTTGCTAGCTGTTAGGAATTTGAGTACATCAGTGAAGTCCTCTCAGCCTGTTTCCTCATCTGTCAAATGGAAGTCTCCATAAACAGGAGCCTTGGCAGGAAACAATCAGCGAATCCAGGGATCTGTGATCAACCATCATTTGTATTCTGTGGCAGGTGGGGATTTACCACACCACATGTGCTTACTCCTTTTATTTTCCCGGTTTCTTTTTTTTTTTTTTTTTTTTAGGTAGGGTCTCCCTCTCACCCAGGCTGGCGGGGAAATCAGAGATGCTACCTCCGCCTCCTGAGTGAGTGCTGGGATTAAAGGTGTGCACCACCAGGCCCAGCTGCTTTCTTCTTGAGAGTTTCTCATGCTTTTTCCCTTTTGTCTGTTATCTTGATATTTTTTTGTTAATTGTTTTGTTTTTTCAAGGAAGGAGCCAAGTTTCATGTATCTAGCCTTCAAACTTGTTATGTGGCCAAGGATGACTGAACTTACCAAAAAAAAAAAAAAAAAAAAAAAAAAGCCAGGCATGGTGGCACGCACCTTTAATCCCAGCACTCGGGAGGCAGAGGTGGGAGGATCGCCATGAGTTTAAGGCCACCCTGAGACTACAGAGTGAATTCCAGGTCAGCTGGGCTAGAGTGAGGCCCTACCTCGAAAAAAAACAAACAAACAAAACTCTGAGCTGGAGAGATGGCTTAGCAGTTAAGGCACTTACCAGTAAAGCTTAAAGACATAGGTTCAATTTCCTAGTACCTATGCAGGCCAGATGCACGAGGTAGCACATGCATCTGGAATTTGCTTACAGTGGCTGAAAGCCCTGGTGCACCTATTCTCTCTGTCTGCCTCTTCCTGTCTCTCTCCTTCTCACTCTGAAATAAATAAAATGTTTTTAAAAATTATTTGCCTGTGTTTGTTTATGTATGGGTGCAGCACCAGGGTCTCTCTTTCTGCTACAAACGTCTTTAACCTCTCCAACCCAACTATTTATTTTTTAGTTTTATTTTTTGGTTTTTCCAGATAGGTCTCTGACCTGCAATTCACTGTGTAGTCTTCAGGGTGACCTTGAACTCATGGAGATCCTCCTACATCTGCCTCCTGAGTGCTTTTTTTTTTTTTTTTTTAAGTTTTCTAAATGCCTTTATTTATTATTTGCAGGCAGAGACTGGGTGCACCAGGCACATCACTTTATGTGCTTTTTATAAAGCATCTGGCTTTATGTAAGTGCTGGGGAATCAAACCCAAGCTGTTAGGCTTTGCATACAATTGCCTTTAACCACTGACCCATTTGCCCAGCCCCTTACTGTGCTTTTTAAAAAATATACATGTTGGGCTGGGGAGATGGCTTAGCAGTTAAGGCATTTGCCTCTGAAGCCTAAGGACCTGGATTCGATTCCCCAGGACACACGTAAACCAGATGCACAAGAGGGCGCATACATCAGTTCCTTTGCAGTGGGGAGGCCCTGGCATGCCCATTTGCTCTTTCTCTGCCTCTTCCTCTCTCTCTCAAATAAAAAAATAAAATATCTTTAAAATTATATATATACAAAAAATGTGTGTGTGTGTGTGTGGGTTTTTTTTTTTTTTTTTTTTTTTTTGGTTTTTGAGGTAGTCTCACTCTAGCTCAGGCTGACCTGGAATTCACTATGTAGTCTCAGGGTGGCCTCAAACTCACGGCGATCCTCCTACCTCTGCCTCCCGAGTGCTGGGATGAAAGGCGTGTGCCACCACGCCCGGCTCAATATGTTATTATTTATATATTTATTTGAGAGAGAAAAGCAGGTAGAGAATATGCACATTAGGACCTCCAGTCACTGCAATGAACTCCATATGCATGTGCCACCTTGTGCATCTGGCTTACTTGGGTACTGGGAATTGAACCTGGGTCATTAGGGTTTGTAGGCAAATGCCTTAACCACTAAGTCATCTCTCCAGCCCTCTTACTACTATGCTTTAAAAAAAAAAAGCGGGGGGGGGGGAGCCCAGTGTAGTGGCGCACACCTTTAATCATTGCAATGCTCGGGAGGCAGAGATAGGAGAATCACTGTAAGTTCGAGGCCGAAGCCACCCTGAGACTCCATAGTGAAATCCTGAGCTAGAGTGAGACCTTACCTCAAAAATAAGGGGGGGGGGGGCAGGTGTGGTGGCGCACACTTAATCCCAGCACTTCAGAGGCAGAGGCAGGAGGATCACTGTGAGTTCGAGGCCACCCTGAGACTACATGACTACATAGTGAATTCCAGGCCAGCCTGAGCTAGAGCAAGACCCTACCTCAGAAAGCCAAAAAAAAAAAAAAAATCAGTGACTTGCTTCTGGCCTCATCTTTTGAACCCTGTTTTGGACACAATTAACATGAATGAGGTTTCACAGGCAGGTCCATGTTGCAATCTCCCCACATATCCTTGCCTGGGTTCCAAGTACGTCACAGCCCTTCCTGTTCCTACCTTCTTTAAGCCACAGTTGACAAAGGAGCCCTGGCTTGGCTTGGTTGGCCGTTCCACCACAACACCTTCTCGAAACTCGGACTCCTCATCCTGACGCATGTGGTGAGGGCTGTCCAAGGGGTTCAGGATCCCTGGGTGGGGGGGAAGAGGGTGGTTGATGTGGAGACCCCACTTCAGATCCCCAGCTCCCACAGACCTGTTGCTTGACATCTGGCTCAGGACTCCATTCCTGCACCTACTTTTCCCCTGAACAAAGGTGGGACTGGGTGACCCTTCTCAGTGCCTGGGGATGGTCCATACCTGCAAACTGCAGGTCCTGGTGCTTGGGAAAGAATGCCTTTCTCAGGTACCTGGGAAAGAACACAGCTCTCAGGAGGTTCCCAGGGAGGCCACCTGGTAGCGACTTTCAAGGTGACTCTCCAACCCCACATACATTCAAGGAAGTCACTGCCTTACTGTGGGCACTCCAGGTACTGCAGGATGCGAGCCAGCTGCACACAGGCCTGCCCCTTCTTACCAACTCCTTTGAATTCCCCCTCCACAGTCCTGGAGAGAGACATAAATCAGGGCTTGAGATCCAAGTGCTGGCTAGAATGCAGCTCTGTCAGTGGAAGAGCATGTGCAAGCCCCAAGTTCAGATTTGTTCAAAAGCAACTCCCACCCAATCTGACCTTTGACACTACCCCATACCCACCAAGGATTATAATGAGGTATTTCAAACAGGACATGCAGCAAAGAGCCAGGCAGGTGACAAGGGGTGAGGAGAAACTATAACCAACCCTAACAATCCCTCCCTCCTCCTTGAGCCCTGGTGAAGGGACCCTCACTTGGCATCTTGGCCATTCTCATCAAATACCACAATCTCATCCACACAGAAGATGGTGCAGGCTCTGGCAATCTGCCCAGCCAGGTAGGTGCGAAGCTGGGGTGACTGGGCGTTGTCCAGGATGGAGCCTGGCAGGGCCACACTCAGGGTATAGGGCCGTCCTACATGGGGGCAGAAAAGCGTGGTTTCCTGGTTAACCTAAGAGGCCATGACCCTCCCTTCCCTTCTTCTTTGTGCATCTGGCTTTACTCAGGTTCTAGGGAATTGAACCTGGGTCATCAGGCTTTGCAAGCCAGCGCCTTTAACCACTGACTCATTTTTCCAGCCCCTCTTTCTTTTATTAAAAGAGGTACCTTGAAAAATGACAAGAAAGAAGAGAAAGAAAGAAAAAGGAAGGAAGGGAGGGAGGGAGGGAGGGAGGGAGGGAGGGAGGGAGGAAGGAAGGAAGGAAGGAAGGAAGGAAGGAAGGAAGGAAGGAAAGAGAGAGGCATCAAGGGGCATAATGCATAGCTTCCACAGGCTGGAGTCTTAAGTAGGTGAGGATTCAATGGTCTAGCTCCCTCCTCTTTTCTGGGCCTCAGTTTCTGCATCAGAACAAGTTGTTTGGCCCTTCCAGATATGACATCCTTTGCTCTACCATCAGGACAGCCCGGCAGGCCATAACCTATACCCATCCCCATGACCCAGCAGCCTCACCCTGGTCTGTCCTCTGGGCAGTCACCTCTTCCTCCTCCTGGTGCTTTGCCTGCTCCTCTTTTGCCAGCTGCCTCTCCAGTTTTTTCCTCATCTTGATGTCTTTCCACTTCTTCTTCTCCTCTTTCTCTGTAGAAGAGAGTATTCTGGTTGGTAGGACGGGGCGGGGGGGGGGGCATGCAGTGGAGCAATAGGAGATAGTTCCCGTTCACTGGGCCATCCTAGGCTCTGGGTCAGACACACTGAGACTGAAAGAGGCCAAAGGTCCTAAGGTCTTAGAATGGTCTCAGGAGAGCACAACACTCTTCCCCAGCCCAGCCCCGGACTTTACTTACTCTGTTGCTTCCATTTTCGCCACTCAACCCTTTGTCCGTGCTCACCCTGGAGAGGAATGGGAGAGTTGAGCCGACAGGCACAATGGTCACACCTCCAGTCATCCTGTCCCTCTTACACCAGGGGATGAGAAAGCCAGGGACCCGCTCCACATTGCTGCAAGCAGGGCGGAGGCCCGCTGGACCCCCAGTGCTGGGCTCAGGTCTGGCATGGTGCGATCAATTATCCGTTGCTTAAGTTCTTAAGGGACAGAAGGAGAAACTGAGGCGCAGGCAACAGGATCTGTCCGCAGTCGCCTTGGGACTCCGCACCGTGAGCAGAGTTCCACCTCCGGAATCCGGTCACCGTAGAGAAGATGAGGGGATCGGGCATGGGGACCCCCACCGCCGCGGGGCGCACGCGGCCACAAACCATTGGCGACCTCGGGCCATCAGGCCAGAGAGCAGCCGGGAGCACGAGACTCGAACCCTCCCGCCAGAAGCCCCGTGGCCGATGGTTCTCCCCATACAGCCCGGCCCAGGCCGAAATCCCACCCGCGATCACCCACCGGACCGCAGGGTCTCTTCCTCTTGAGTTCCGCCATGTTCCACGGAGAACCAGCTTCCTGCCAATCAGACCCAGGTCTTCCGGCCACACCCCTGAGGAGCCGTCCAATCGGAGACCAGTGAGGGCGTGGTCTACGTCAAAGCGCGCTCCCGCGCACGTGGGGTCCCTAGGTGCTTAGTGCAGCCTGGAGAGTATCCTGGAGCCACGTGGGCCTCGTATCCCCAGGTCCTCAGTACTGCCCCACACCCTGTCTTGTCTTATGCAAGGGGGACCCTTAATGCCAGAAGCGAGTGTGACTGCTGAAATGAAGACGGCTTGAGCCGGACGTGGTGGCACACGCCTTTAATCCCAGCACTTGGGAGGCAGAGGTAGGAGGATTGCCTTGAGTTCGAGGCCACCTTGAGACTACAGAGTGAATTCCAGGTCAGCCTGGACCAGAGTGAGACCGTACCTCAAAAAAAAAAAAAAAAAAAAAAAAAAAAAAAAAAAAAAAGAAAGCCAGAAGCCTGGGCTAGAGTGAAACCTTACATCAAAAAAAAAAAAAAAAAAAAGCCGGGCGTGGTGGCGCACATCTTTAATCCCAGCACTTGGGAGGCAGAGGTAGGAGGATCACCGTGCCTTCGAAGCTACTCTGAGACTACATAGTTAATTCCAAGTCAGCCTGGGCCAGAGTGAGACCCTACCTTGAAAAACCAAAAAAACCTTTAATCCCAGCACTCGGGAGGCAGAGGGAGGAGGATTGCTGTGAGTTGGAGGCCACCCTGAGACTACATAGTTAATTCCAGGTCAGCCTGGGCCAGAGTGAGACCCTACCTCGAAACCACCCCCCCCCCCGCAATTTTTTTTTTTTCTCATTAGCCCAGGCTGACCTGAAACTCAATGTGATGCTATTTTAACTTCCTAACTGCTGGGGGTAAAGGCATGAACCACCACTCCCAGGTTGCTTCATTCTTATTTATGGTTGATAATAATGTATCTATTGTTCACAACTGTAACAAAGTACTCCATCAATGCAAATGGTAATGAAAAACTATGATGCAGGGAAAGGGGTCCATGCAAACTGTTATCTTCTTGTCCTTCTTTTTTTTTCTTTTTGCCCAGGCTGTCCTAGAATTCACAATGTAGTCTCAGGGTGGCTTTTTAAAATTTTTTTTTTTTTTTGGTTTTGCGAGGTAGGGTCTCACTCTGGTCCAGGCTGACCTGGAATTAACTATGTAGTCTCAGGGTGGCCTCGAACTCTCGGCAATCCTCCTACCTCTGCCTCCCGAGTGCTGGGATTAAAGGCGTGCGCCACCACGCCCAGCCGGCTTTTTAAATTTTTTAATTAATTATTTAATTTGAGAGAGAGAGAATGAGTATGCCAGGGCCTCTAGCCACTACAAATGAACTCCAAACACATGTGCCACCTTGTGCATCTGGCTTTATATGTGGGTACTGGGAACTGAAACTGGGTCCTTTGGCTTTGCAGGAAAGTGCCTTAACCACTAAACCATCTCTCCAACCCTCAGGGTGGCTTTGAAGTCTTTGCAATCCTACCTCTGCCTCCACACCCAACACTTTTTTTTTTTTGTTTGGAGATAGGGTCTTGTTCTAGCCCAGACTTACCTGGAATTCACTCTGTAGTCTCAGGGTGGCCTCGAATTCACAGCCCAGGCTGACCTGGAATTCACTATGTAGTAGTCTCAGAGTGGCCTCAACTCTCAGCAATCATCCTACTGATGCCTCCCTCCTGAGTGCTGAGATTAAAGGCATGTACCGCCACACCCTGCTCAAAAATATTTTTTTTTGGAGTTTAAAAAATTTTTATATTTTTTATTTTTATTTATTTGTTAGCAAAAGAGAGAGAGAGAAAGAGGGAGAGAGAGAATGGGTACACCAGCCACTGCAAACGAACTCCAGATGCATGTGCCACCTTGTGCATCTGGGCTTACATGGGTCCTGGGGAATTGAGTCTCAAACTGGGATCTTTAGGCTTCACAGGCAAGCACATAACTGCTAAGCCATCTCTCCAGCCCCCAGTTTTGGGTTTTTTTTTTGTTGTTGTTGTTTTGGCTTTTTGAGGTAAGGTTTCCCTTTAGCCCAGGCTGACCTGGAATTCACTACTTAGTCTCAGGGTGACTTCTCATGGTGATCCTCCTACCTCTGCTTCCCAAATGCTGGGATTAAAGATGTGCGCCTTCACACCAGGCTCAAAAATAAATTTTTAAAAATAGTCAGGCGTGGTGGTGCACGCCTTCAATTCCAGTACTCGGGAGACAGAGGTAGGATGATTGCCAAGAGTTCAAGGCCAGCCTGAGAATACATAGTGAATTCCAGGTCAGCCTGGGCTAGAGTGAAACCCTACCTTACAAAACCAAAAAGAAAAAGAAAAAGAAAAAAAAATGATGGTTATCTCGTAACCATCCTGACAGGATGCTCCTCTCTTCGGTTATCAGACTATTAAAACAATGGTCCTAGGCTGGAGAGATGGCCCAATGGTTAAGGTGCTTGCCTGTGAATCCTAATGACACAAGTTTGATTCCCCAGTACCCATGTAAATCCAAATGCACAATGTGGTGCAAACATATGGAGTTCATTTGCAGCAGCTGATGGCCCTGGCACATCCATTGTCTCTGCAAATAATTAAATAAATATATATATATATATATATATATATATATATATATATATATATATTTTTTTTTTTTTTTGGTTTTTTGAGGTAGGGTCTCACTCTGGTCCAGGCTGACCTGGAATTAACTATGTAATCTCAGGGTGGCCTCGAACTCACAGAGATCCTCCTACCTCTGCCTCCCAAGTGCTGGGATTAAAGGCGTGCGCCACCACGCCCAGCTAAAAATATATTTTTAAAAAATGGTTCCCAAGGAATTGGAATTTTCCCAAGAATCTTGTGCTGGAAAAATAAAGTCAAAAGGCTGATTCCTCCTTCCAGTCAGAGGGGAAATTCATTTTCTTAGGAATGAGATTTCCCATCATTCTGACAACTTTTCAGACCATCTCCCAGGATAGACTAGAGCCCAGACCATGCTGATGAAAGGGACCACACCTTGACCAGGTCTGCTTAGTTATGCATACTTTGTCTTCTATTTAAACCCTAACCTCTTGTTTTTTTTTGTTTTTTTTTTTTTTGAGAGAGACACAGACAGAGATAGAGAGAGGGAGAGGGAGACAGATAGAGAATGGAGCCGGGCGTGGTGGCGCATGCCTTTAATCCCAGCAGAGGCAGGAGGATCCCATGAGTTCAAGGCCACCCTGAGACTACATAGTGAATTCCAGGTCAGCCTGGGCTAGAGTGAAACCCTACCTCAAAAAAAAAAAAAAGAGAGAGAGAGAATGGGCGTGTCAGCAGCCACTCAGCTGCTGTGAACACACTCTGGACACATGTGCCCCCTTGTGGGCAAGTGCAGCATTTCACCCTTGCATCACTTCGCGTCTGGCTGAACGTGGGATCTGGAGATTGGAATTGGCCTTCTTAGGCTTAGCAGGCAGGCGCTTTAACCGCTAAGCCATCTCACCAGCCCATAAACCCCAACCTCTTAATAGGACTCTGAAGAGAGGCTGGGGTGGGGGGGGTCACTGGACATCTTTATATTTGTTCATCTTCCCAATGTGGCCACATTGAATAAATCTCTTTTCTCTGCTTGCACATAATTTGTGTCTTTAATTGGCCTCTTGGCTGATAGTAGCATGTTAGAGTTGCAGCTCCAGTAGTGATCACTCAAGGAACTCCTTGTGTTTTTAGGAATTCTGGGCCAAATATGTTTGAGCGAGCATATATTTCATGTGTGTATGTGTGTGCATGTTCACCTGTGTATGAGTACACACGTGTGCATGCACATATGTCTGGAGGTCAGAGGTTAATGATGTGTATTTTCCTAAATTGTTCTCCATCTTTTTATTTTGTGGCTTTTCTTTCTTTCTTTCTTTCTTTTTTTTTTTTTGGTTTTAAGAGGTAGGGTCTCACTCTAGCCCAGGCTAGACTAGCTGGCCAGCTTGCTGTAGGGAACCCTTGTCTCCACGTCTTGAGTGTTGGACTTCAGGCAGGCCACCACACCAGCCGGCCATTTATGTGGATGGTGGGATCTGAATTCAGGTCCTCGTACTTGCACAGCAAGCGTTTTCCTGACTGAACTCTCTCTGCTGCTTCCAAGTGTGTGTGTATGTGTGTGTGTAATGTATTTGTTTATTTGTGTGTGTATGGCCACATGTGCCATGGTGTGCATGTGGTGGTCAAAGAACAAAATTGAGGTTTCAGTGCTTTCCACTTTCTAAAGGTTTTTGTTGTTGTTGTTGTTGTTTTCTTTTTCTTTTTCTTTTTCTTTTTTTTTTTTTTTTTTTTTTGTTTTTCCAGGTAGGGTCTCACTCTAGCTCAGGCTGACCTGGAATTCACTATGTAGTCTCAGGGTGGCCTCGAACTCAGGGTGATCCTCCTACCTCTGCCTCCCAAGTGCTGGGATTAAAGGCGTGCGCCACCACGCCCGGCTTGTTGTTTGTTTTTTTTGAGGTAGGGTCTCACTCTGGCCCAGGCTGACCTGGAATTCATTATGTAGCCTCAGGGTGGCCTTGAACTCACGATGATCCTCCTACCTCTGCCTCCTGAGTGCTGAGATTAAAGGTAAAGGCATTTTTTAAAATGTTTTGTTTTATTTTATTTATTTATTTATTTTTGGTTTTTTGAGGTAGGGCTTCACTCTAGCCCAGGCTGACCTGGAGTTCACTATGTCAGTCAAAAGGCTGATGATTCCTCCTTCCAGCCAGAGAGGAAATTCATATTCTTAGGAAAGAGATTTTTCCATTATTCTGACAACTTGTTACAAGTTTAAGCCAGCTTGGTTTATAAAGTGAGTTCCAGGACAGCCAAAACTACATAGTAAGATGTTGTCTCAAACTCCCACACCAATCTGGGTGGGGTGGCGCACACCTTTAATCCCAGCACTCTGGAGGCAGAGGTAGGATTGCCGAGAGTTTGAATCCACCCTGAGACTACATAGTGAATTCCAAGTCAGCCTGGGCTAGAGTGAAACCCTACCGCAAACAGACAAACAAACAAACAAAAACTCCAAAAAACCAAAGCCCAAATCCCCTCCCTGTTTTGCAGTCAGATATGGCTGTGTGCATGCTCCCTCTCGTTATTTTTTAAAATATTTTAATTATTTATTTGAGAGAGATACAGAAATAGGTAGGTAAAGAAAGAATTGGCACACCAGGCCCTCCAACCACTGTAAATGAACTCCAGATGCATGCACCACCTTGTGTATCTGGCTTACGTGGGTACTGGGAAATTGAGCCTCGAACTGGAGTCCTTAGGCTTCACAGGCAAATGCTTAACCACTAAGCCATCTCTCCAGCCCCCTCTTTTTATTTTTGATGTCATCTTTTCCTCCTATTATAATGGTTTTGTGTAAGTACTGTCAGGCACTACAAGGTATGGATATCCAGGCCATCTTGTGTCTGGAAGCATGCTTCTGTCCTTTCCAAAGAGCCTCCTAAGTGGAACAGAGGTGACTCCTGTCTCGGGCATGTGAGTGGTGCACAGGGGAGCATATACATGTTGGCTCCTCCTGCTTCCTCTAGGGAAGTACCATGTCCCAGCCCTCCAGGCCAATTAGGCAAGCTATTCTCCTATCCCTATGGAGATGCATCCCAAATCCTATCCCTGGCCGGGCGTGGTGGCGCACACCTTTAATCCCAGCACTTGGGAGGCAGAGGTAGGAGGATCGCCGTGAGTTCGAGGCCACCCTGAGACTACATTGTGAATTCCAGGTCAGCCTGAGCCAGAGTGAGACCCTACCTCGAAAAACCAAAAAAAAAAAAAAAAAATCCTATCCCTTCCCACACAAACTACCCTGACTCCATTCTACGTAGCCAGTACCTGTACCTAACGCCCTTGGAGAGTGTCACACAGCAGGTTGTTGGGGGTCTCAGGCTTGGTTTCCCATTAATGAGCCCTGTGATTTCAGATAAGTCCAAGTCCCCACTCTTTTTGGACTTTGGTTTTATTCCACGCACACAAAATATCCTTTAAAGGGGAGGAGTAGGGTCTGAAGATCATCTCAATTGGACCACTCCCTGTCTAGTAGCCCAGGAGAAAAGTGAAAAGCTACCTCTAGGGTTTCAATAACTTAAAACTTTATTAGGAGCAAAAAGACTGACGTCAGAAGCAGTTCCCTCAGGTCCATAGAAAAGGTGGAGGTGCCCCTGAGCCTCAGCTGGGGCTAAGGCAAGGCTGGGACTCAGGCCTGATACTCTGCCCTTGCTGACTGAGCCAAGTCAGAGATTAGAAAGACCCAAGACCCTGTAAGTGCCACAGGGACGAGCGGGAGAGACCCCTCAGCACCTCAGACAGCAGATGCAGGCACTGCCACAATCCCACCCCCAACAAGGGGACTCTTCCCTGGGAACATACTGATTCACAGAGCAGCGTTCTTCAATGCCATCCTCCACCAGAAGGGCATTGCTACAATCAGTGTGAAGGCAGGCATCTTCATGTGTGGGGCTCCTGAGGGAGAGGGCTGAGGGAAGCCTCAAGGCCGGATCTCTGCCTTCCACTTCTGCAGCTTCTGGTCCATGGCCTGGAGGGTGGCTTCGTCCTGTACAACACACATTGGTTCTTCCCTCTCCTTGCCTGGTGTATGGCCCAGGCCCAGAGGTTCCCCCAACCTGCTTTCACCTTCACAAAACAGAAGCGGATATAGTGGTCGAAGTCCTTCTGATGGGGCCGGCTGAAGAAGATGGAGACGGGGATGGCCACCAGGCCCTGGGGAAGAGGAAGCTCATGTCTGTGCCTGCACAAGGATGGCCCTGGCCCTCAGAGCATAGGCCAGGACATAGAGGGAGAAGGACAAAAGGAGATCGCAGTCCATAGCAGAGCCAGAGCAGACAAAGCCTAAGCCTCAGAGATCTGAACTGGTGACCTCAGGGGTCATGGCCAGCTCTTACAGGCAGCATAGCATCTTTGTGCAAATTAGAAACATGCCCCTCATTCTTGAAGTGGAAGTAGCCCTGGCTCAGGACTCATAGAAAAGGTTTGGTTAGTGCCCCTTGGGTGGCCTCCCTTGAACAACGTACAACCTGTGAATCTAGTGGCCTGGGCAGAGGCGCAGCCCACCTTGTTCTTGATCATCCACTTGACAAAGCGACTGTCAAAGGGCTCATCCACAGCACCAGGAAGGTCTGGCATCTTGCTCTCTGGGGAGGACAGAGGCCATGTTGAGCCTTTGCAACCTCAAAACCCTCTGGAACCTGCAAGTAGCTTAGCCCTACTCACTGAAGTCTGAGATGTCGACGATGAGGAAGTAGCTGCCCTGGGGGACCAAGGGCTTGAGGCCCATTGACTGTAGGCTGTGGATCATGTGGTCACGGTTTAGTTGCATGGCCTGTGGCAGCTGCACAAAGTAGCTGCTGGGTTGGCCAAAGTGCTGTTGCTCCCGCTCAAAGCACTGGGCCACTGCAGCCTGGGCAAGGCAGATAGGCAAACAGGTCAGCTGTGTCCTGTCCTTAGGGCCAGCTTGGTCTTTTTAGTTGATCCTTTGTCTCCCCCACTCCAATCCCTTAGGGATTCCTGCCCTCCTCACCTGGCCCTGGGTGGGACAGTGGTAGATAGAGTTCTGGTGTACAGTCCGAAGGTGCTTCATGATGTGATCTGGACCCAGGACCCAGCCCACCTGTACCCGGAACATAGCTGGGTGAGGCACTCAAGATCAAACCAAGCCTTTCTATTGTTTTAATGTTTTGGTTTTCGAGGTAGGGTATCACTCTAGCCTGGGCTGACCTAGAATTCACTATGGAGTCTCACGGTGGCCTTGAATTCATGGAGATCCTGTACCTCTGCCTCCGGAATGCTGGAATTAAAGGCCTGCAGCACCACGCCTGACTTTATTTTAAATTAATTTACTCCTTTTTTTTTTTTTTGGTTTTCCAAGGTAGGGTTTCATTCTAGTCCAGGCTGACCTGGAATTGTCTATGTAGTCTCAGGGTGGCCTCCAACTCACAGTGATCCTCCTACCTCTGCCTCCCAAGTGCTGGGATTAAAGGCGCGCGCCACCTCGCCCGGCTTACTAATTTATTTTTTATTTTTTTGGTTTTCCAAGGTAGGGTCTCGCTCTAGCCCAGGCTGACCTGGAATTCACTATGTAGTCTCGGGGTGGCCTTTAACTTTCGGCGATCCTCCTACCTCTGCCTCCCAAGTGCTGGAATTAAAGGCGTGCAACACCATGCCTAGCTTTATTTTTTATTTTATTAATTTAATTTTTTGATCAAACCTTTCTAAATTCCCCTGCTGGTGTTACCTACCAAGGCCCATAGGGGAAGAGTGGCCACACTTACCTTCCAGCCGGTGGCACTAAAGGTTTTGCCTGCGCTGCCGATGGTCAGGGTCCGTCCCCACATGCCTGGGAGGCTGGCTGCCCAAGGCCAAAGAGAGCAGATGCTGAGATGGGGGAAGTGAGGGGAGGGGGCCTGGGGACAAGCACAATCTCTCAAGTCTGGACTAGTATCTGCTAAGCAGCTGACAAGACCTAGTTCCTCTCCTGCTCCTGACAGCCTTGGGAAAGCAGATGCTACTGTGCTCCTGTGGCCACAGGGAGGGAAAGACCCTGCTCAAGGTCACACAAATGCACAGCTTCACCAGGCCTGGGCTGTTCCCAGCTTGGATTCAAGGTCGGGTTCAAGTGTCCAGGGGAAGCTGCGGCAGGCCTGGCTCACCGATGCTGACGTGCTGGTGCCCGTCGTAGACCAGCCACTGGTAGACCTCATCAGAGATACACACGACATCATGCTGCTGGCACAGGCTGGCCAATAGCTCCAGCTCCGTCTTGGTGAATACCTGCAGGACCCAATGGAGGCACAGCTGTACTGCTGGGACTGTCCCCAAGTGCAGAGCATGAAGCCAATCCAGGTTTGCGGGCTTCTCTTCGTTACCCCTTTGAACATATGCAATACTGAACCTGTGTGTAGATCCTCAAAGAGGCAAAGCCACTGTCCCAAGGCCACCAGGAAGTAACGAGGTACCCAGCCCATGCCATTAAGCCCTCATACCTTTCTGGGGCTCCTGACCCTGAAAGGGACCTGTAGGGGGCTCGGTCCTCAGTGTTCATAGCATGCAGCCCTCCCATTTCACACTTAAGGAAACTGAGGCCTGAGGCCATTCATGCTTAAGGTCAGGTGGGGAGCCCAGTCTTCAGGAGTCTCTAAGAGGAGGTCTCCCCACTACCTTTCCCAGGGGGTTGTTGGGTGTATTGAGGATGAGGGCTTTGGTGCGGGATGTGAACTTGCTGGCCAGTTCTGTGGGGTCCAGCCGCCAGTCACTTCTGGAATCCAGTTGTCCATCAGGGGTGGGGATCTGTAAGAGGTGATGGGAGGAGTGGTGGCAGTGTTCACCTGCCTGACAGTAACTCCCCTTCCCTCCCCTCCCACCCGGGCCCACCTTCTCTTGTGGCCCTGGACCTGTCTCCACACTCCCAGCTCAGAAAACCAGACTCCTTGTCTCATGTTCCAGGGCCTATCTCAGCTCACTCCTTGGGTCCCTAAACCCACTCCACCCAGCACCCTTACCGGCTTAAGAGACACAAACACAGGGCGACCCCCAGCCATCAGTGTCATGGGCTCATAACAGTCGAAAGCAGGTTCTATGATGATGACCTGGTACGAGGGTCACATCAGCTGGGGTCAGCACTGCTCGGATGACCCACCCCACCCTACCCCACCCAAGCCTGACCACTCACCTCATCTCCTTCATCCACCAGGGCCTGGAAGGCTGTGAACAGGGCCCCGTAGGCCCCCACTGTCACCAGCACATTCTTGAGTGGATCCAGCTCCTGTCCCAGCAGCTTGCCAAAGAAACTTGCCAGGATCTTTGTCAGAGGTGGATAACCCTGCCAGGACAGCAGCTCAGTCACCCAGGACCATCCTGGACTCCTCTCCTGCTCAGCTGCACAGGTCAGTTCTAACACCTTCCCATCAAAGCCAGCTCCTGGGGCTAAAATGGCTCATCTCCAACCTGACATGGTGTTTGTCTCCATCAATACTACAGCCAAGCCCACGAGTAGGGATGGAAAGTCCACACTTCCCTGTATGATTAAAAGGCAAGTTTGTAGGTGGGTGTGGTGGTGCATACCTTTAATCAGGAAGGGAAGCAGAAGTAGGAGGATCGCTGTGAGTTTGAGGCCACCCTGAAGCTACATAGTGAGTTCCAGGTCAGCCTGGGCTAGTGTGAAACCCTACCTCAAAAAATAAAAAAATAAAAAAAGCTGGGCATGGTGGCGCATGCCTTTAATCCCATCACTCAGAAGGCAGAGGTAGGATGAATGCCGTGAGTTCAAGGCCACCTGAGAATAGAGTGAATTCCAGGTCAGCCTGGGCTAGAGTGGGACCCTACCAAGAAAAGCCAAAAAAAATAAAAAAATAAAAAAAGGCAAGTTTGTGCTTATCTGATTCTCCTGGCAGCCTTGGAGACAGATATTATTTATTGAGTTGTAAAACAGAATCACAGAGAAAGGAACTGGCGTGGCTGAGATCACACAAGAATAAGGTGCAACAACAGCCCTTTATGTAGCAGTTTTGGAAGCACCTCAGTGGATTCAGGTTTGAATGTAAAGTTTCCCTAACAGCCTTCTGTGCTTATGATTAACCCCATACTTAATATCCTGCTAATAGAACGTTTGGGATTATGTTTTGCTGAGGGCAGGCCTTGGAGTGTTATAGCCTAGTACCACTTGCCCCACTCAGCTGCCTCTCACTAATTCCTTTAATCCCAGCACTGGGGGAGGCAGAGGTGGGAGTGCTGTGAGTTCAAGGCCACCCTGAAGCTACATAGTGAAGACATAGTGAGACTACATAGTCCAGGTCAGCCTGGACTAGAATGAGACTCTACCTCGAAAAAACAAAACAAAAACAACAACAAAAAAAACCCACAACTGTTCTGGGCTAGAGAGATTGCTTACTGGTTAAGGTGCCTGTGAAGCCTAAGGACCCAGGTTTGGTTTCCCCATTAACTGAAAAAGGCAGATGCACAAGGTGGCACATGCATCTGGAATTTGTTTGCAGAAGCTAGAGGCCCTGGCACACCCATTCTCTCTAAAATAAATAAATAAATATTAAAAACAACCACTCTGGAGAGATGGTTTAGCAGTTAAGGTGTTTGCCTGCAAAGCCAAAGGACCCTGGTTTGATACTCCAGGACCCATGTAAGCCAGATGCATAAGGGGGCGCATGCATCTGGAGTTCGTTTGCAGTGGCTGGAGGCCCTGGCAAGCCCATTCTCTCTCTCTCTCTCTGCCTCTTTCTCTCTCTTAAATAAAAAGTTTAAAAACAACCCCTGGGGCTAGACAGATGGCTCAGTGGTTAAGGCACTTGCTTGCAAAGCCTAAGACCCAGGTTCAATTCTCCAGTACCCACATAAAACCACATGCACAAGGTGGCACATGCCTTTGTAGTTCATGTGCGGTGGCTAGAGGCCCTACCACACCCATTCTCTTTCAAATAAATAAAATATCAAAAAAAAACAAACAAACACTGTTCTAGCCCAAGGTTGACAAATATGTACTGAATGGCTCTTATATAACCTGGGATGTAGTTGTCCTTCAGGGCTTGGCTTAGATGATACTTCCTTCTGACCTTCTCCCAAATCCTCTTGCACCCCAGGTGTCAGTTAGTCCTTCCTGTTCCCATGTCCTCCCTCCTCCTACCTCATAACAGGGATCAGCTACTTTGGTCATGAGTGGTTCTTGTCTGTCCTCCTCACTTGGCCCTGAGACACAGGCCCCGGGACAGAGGAGTCGCTCAGTAAACCTAAATGATATTGAACTCAATCTCCTGGGCTCTGTCCCATGGACATTGACACCTGTGTGGCCTTGGTACTCCTTCTCCCCAGGGTCTCCAGAAGAGGTGGGACACTCACAAAGGCCATAGTGTACTGGTTGAGCATGAAGTCCCCACTGGTGGCCTGCTGGAAGGCTTTCAGGGCAAAGTCTGGTGGGGAGAAGTCAGGGAAACCTTGACCCAAGTTCACGACGTCATACTCATTGCTCAGTCTGACAAACTCCACCCTGTAATGAATGGACAGTTAGCACCAGCCAACCCAAGCTCCCACCACAAAGACATCTACCTGCTGCTGGGCAAGGTGAACATATACAAGGCTGCCCTAGAAGGATGGCTAATGGGGGCTTGGGGAGACTGCTTAGCAGTTAAAGGTGTTTGCTCGCAAAGCCTAATGGCTCAGGGTTCGATCCCCCAGGATCTACATAAAGTGAGATGCACAAAGTAGTACATGTGATTGGAGTTCGTTCATAGGAGCAAAAGGCTTTGGTGCATCCATGGTGTGTGTCTTGCGAATAAACACTTTTTTTTGTTTGTTTGTTTTTCAAGGTAGGGTCTCGCTCTAGCCTAGGCTGACCTGGAATTTACTATATAATCTCAGGTTTGCTTCAAACTCACAGTGATCCTCCAACCTTAGCTTCCAGAGTGCTGGGATTAGAGGTGTGAGACACCACACCTGTCATTATTATTTTTTTTTAGGGCTGGAGAGATGGCTTAGAGGTTAAGGTGCTAGCCTACGAAGCTAAGGACCCAGGTTTGATTCCCCAGTACTCATATAAGCCAGATAGATGCAAAAGGTGGTTTCATGCATCTGGAGTTTGTTTGCAGTGGCTAAAGGCCCTGGTGCCCCATTGTCTCTATATATCTGCTTCTTTCTCACTCAAAAATAAATAAAATATTTAAAATTTTTTTAAAAGAAAAAAGCCAGGCATGGCGGTGTGGTGGATGCCTTAATCCCAGCCCTTGGGAGGCAGAGGTAGGAAGATTGCTGTGAGTTTGAGGCCAGCCTGGAAATCCCTCTGTAGTTCTGGGCTAGAGTGAGAACCTAACTGGAAGAAACAAACGGAAGGAAGGAAGGAAGGAAGGAAGGAAGGAAGAAAGGAAGGAAGGAAGGAAGGAAGGAAGGGAGGGAAGGGAGGGAAGGAGGGAAGAAGAAAGGAAGGAAGGAAGGAAGGAAGGGAAGTGAGGGAAAAGAGAGAGAGAAAGATCCATGTGTAGTGGCACATGCCTTTAATCCCAGCACTTGGGAGGCAGAGGTAGGAGGATCACTGTGAGTTTGAGGCCAGCTTGAGACTGCATAGTGAATTCCAGGTCAGCCTGGGCTAAAATACCTCAAAAAAGGGATGGGCTGGAGAGATGGCTTAGTGGTTAAGGCATTTGCCTGAAAAGCTAAAGGACTTGGTTCCATTCCCCAGGACCTATGTAAGCCAGATGCACAAGATGGTGCATGTGTCTGGAGTTTGTTTCCAGTGTCTGGAGGCCCTGGTATTCACATTCTCTCTCTCTCAAATAAGTAAATAAAAATATTTTTAAAAAATATGTTTTTTTTAAAAACGGTTGCTAGATGTGGTGGCGCACACCTTTAATCCCAGCACTTGGTAGTCATAAGTAGGAGGATCACCATGAGTTCGAGACCACCCTGAGACTACACAGTGAATTCTAGGTCAGCTTGAGCTAGAGTGAGACCCTTCCTCAAAAAACCAAAAAAATAATAAATAAAAATTTAAAGCCGGGCGTGGTGGCGCATGCCTTTAATCCCAGCACTCGGGAGGCAGAGGTAGGAGGATCACCGAGAGTTCGAGGCCACCCTGAGACTACATAGTTAATTCCAGGTCAGCCTGGACCAGAGTGAAACCCTACCTCGAAAAACCAAAAAAAAAAAAAAAAAAAAAAAAAAAAAATGGTTAATGGGCTTTTGCCCTAGGCTTGTCAATTTGTGTGGCGTTACAACAGGTCCCATACTTTGATGAGGTGGCCAGGCACTGTGCCAATCATATGGGCCAGCCCACGGGATTTCAAATTTCTTTGACCGCGACTATGGTAAAAAAATAATGTTGACATCCAAAACCATGTGCATGCAAATGTGTACAAAAATGGAGGCTAGAGATTGAAGTTCTTGACTGCTTTTCTTATTTAAATAAATCTCCTTATTTCACTGAAGCAGGGTCTCTCACGTGAGCTTAGATCTCAGATTCAGTTAGTCTAGCTAGCTGGCTTGCCTGGGGGATACTAGCTAGGATTACAGATGGCTACCATGTTCACCAGGCATTCATGTAGGTGCCAGGGACACAAACTCCAGTCCTCATGCTTGTGTGGCAAGCACTTATCCACTGAGCTGCCTCCTCAGCTCCCCACTTTTCATTTTATTATTATTATTATTATTATTAATTTTTTAATTTTTTTTTTTTGGTTTTTCAAGGTAGGGTCTCACTCTAGCCCAGGATGACCTGGAATTCACTATGTTGTCTCAGGGTGGCCTCAAACTCACAGTGATCCTCCTACCTCTGCCTCCACAGTGATGGGATTAAAGGCATGTGCCACCACGCCCATGTCCCCACTCTTCTTTAGAAATAGCTTGTTGTGTACCAGGATCCCCCTGATTGAATATTGAGATAGGAGGATCATATTACCATGAGTTCAAGGCCAGTCTGAGACTACATAGTGAATTCCAGGTCAGCCTGGGTTAAAGTAAGATCCTACCTCAAAAAAAAAAAAAAAAAAATTGGGCTGGAGAGATGACTTAGCCGTTAAGGCATTTGCCTGCAAAGCCAAAGTATCCTGGTTCAACTCTCTAGGACCCACATAAGCCAGATGCATAAGGGGGCACATTCATCTGGAGTTCGTTTGCAGTGGCTGGCTGGAGGACCTGGTGTGCCCATTCTCTCTCTCTCTCAAATAAATAAATAAATAAAATGTATTAAAAATTATATGAATAGAGAGAGAAAAACAATTGCTTGGACAGTGAGCCTCCTATTGAGTTGTTTCTAAGGGGTATAGTGTGTTCCAGACTCTCACAAGACTCTCTCTCCAATTAGCTGAGCTGCCTGCAGGGTATGCAGTATGCTCCTGCAACTGTGCAGTGTTCCAGAGATGCAGCAGTCATGAGTCGTCACCCATGCTGAGGTGTACTCTAGCGATGCAGCTGCCTTTGAGTTGAAGCAGCTATGGGGAGGGAGGTCGTCATCCAGGATGGGATGAGACTTCTTGTGCTGTGGCTGCCTTTGAGTCATCTATTGCTCCTGTAAGCAACCCTTACCCTGTTCTATAAGTAACCCTAATAAACTTACTGGCTTACCAAGACTGGTTTTGGTATAATCATCCTTTGGTCTGTTGTCTGTCTGTGCCCAATCTGGGGAGAAGATGCATGTTCGTATTACCCCAAGGAAAAGGTTTTCTGTGACACACCTGTTCAGCCAAATGTGATAATACATCATTTGGGGGGCTGACACAGGAACATCACCATGAGTTAAAGGCTAGCTGGGAATACATAATGAAACTCTGTCTCAATCCTTCCTCCTCCAAAAAGTCCTGTTGAGGGCTCAAAGATGTATCAGTGGTTGCTTGCTTACAAAGCCTGACAGCCCAGATTTGATTCCACAGTAAAGCCAGATGCACAAGGTGGAGTATGCATCTGGAGTTCATTTGTAGTGGCAAGAGGCCCTGGCACACTCACTGTCTCTCTTCTCTCTGAATGCTGGGATTAAAGGTGTGCACCACCATGTCCGGCAAGAATCATTCATGATTTATAGTCCAGGACTGGATCTGAAGTGGGGACTGAACCTTTCTCGCTGTGGAATAAGACAGGATGCCAGGCAAACAGGGTCAGCAATGCACTGAATGAAAGTCCCTCACTGGGTGTCTGTGGAGACTCAGGTACTGCTTAGTGTGTGAGGTCCCCCTATATCTGGGGCCAGAGATGTGCTCTGCACTATGAGTGAACAGGAGACACTGGGCTTGTCTTTTCCCATGGCTTACAGTGCTTATTTGCAGTTGGGCTGCATTTGATGGACCAGACCACTCACAGCACAAGGTAGCCTAAGGGACAGGTCCTTGAGGCCAGCCATCTTTGGGCCTGGCTCCCCCATTCCTAATGCCACAGAGCATCCAAGGATCTTTGTAAAACACAAATACTACACATGAGGAATGTTTAAAAGAAAAAGTAAGCTGGGTGTGGTGACGCATGCCTTTAATCCCAGCACTCGGGAGGCAGAGGTAGGAGGACTGCCATGAGTTCAAGGCCACCCTGAGACTATATAGTGAATTCTAGGTCAGCCTGAGCCAGAATGAGACTCTACCTAGAAAAAACAAAACACAAAAACAAAACAAAAAAAAAAGTATTCTCAGTTTTTCTAAAGATAAAAACCAACCTTGTTTTGGAAACAAGACTCTTCTATACCCCAGGCTAGCTTGGAATCCATTACTGAGTTCAGGCTGGCCTCAGACTCATCATTCCATGGCCCCTGCCTATTGAATGCTGAGATTATAAGCCATGCACCATCACACCAGGTCAATTATTTATTTATTTTCTTACTTATCTATTGAGACAGGGTCTCACTATGTAGCCTTGGCTGGCTTGGAATTTGCCATGCAGAACATGATGGCCTTGAACTCACAGCGGTCTACCTGTCTTTGCCTCCTAAGTGCTGGAGTTATGAATGTGAACGACCACACGTGCCTACTTATTTATTTTTATTTATTTGCAAGCAGAGAGAGAGAGATAGAAGAGAGGCAGACAGAGAAAGAATGGGCATGCCAGGGCCTCTAGCCACTACAAACGAACTCCACATGCATGTGCCCCTCATGCATATGGCTTATGTGGGTCCTGGAGAATCGAACCAGGATCCTTTGGCTTTGCAGGCAAACACTTTAACCACTAAGCCATTTCTCTAGCCCTCTATTTATTTATTTTGAGCTAGGGTCTTGCTACGTTGACCTGGCTGACTTGGTACTAGATACCCCAGGCTGACCTCAAACTCATATGAATCCTGTCTCAGCCCCTACAATTCCCAGATTACAAGCATGCACCATCATATCTGGCCTATTTTTTTATTTGCAAGCAGAGAGGGACAGAGAGAGAATGGTCATGCCAGGGCCTCCAGCCACTGCAAATGAACTGCAGATTATACATATCACATTGTGCATCTGGCTTTATATGGATGGGTACTGGGGATTTAACCCTGGGTCATTAGGCTTTGCAGGCAAGTGCCTTAACTGCTGAGCCATCTCTCCAGCCCCTGGCTTTTTTTTTGTTGTTGTTTGTTTGTTTTGAAGTAGGTTCTCATGCTAGCTCAGGCTAATCTGGAATTCAGTAGGTAGTATCAGGGTGGCCTCGAACTCACAGTGATCCTCCTACCTCTGCCCCTCCCCCCCCCCCCAGTGCTGGAATTAAAGGTGTGTGCCTCCATACCTGGCTATTTTAATTTTTTTTTTTTTTTTTTTTTGGTTTTTCGAGGTAGGGTTTCACTCTGGTCCAGGCTGACCTGGAATTAACTATGTAGTCTCAGGGTGGCCTCAAACTCACGGCGATCCTCCTACCTCTGCCTCCCAAGTGCTGGGATTAAAGGCGTGTGCCACCACACCCAGCTTATTTTAAATTTTTTATACTTTATTCATTTGAGAGAGAGAGAGAGAAAGAGAGAGGAGGTAATGAGTGCTGCGAATGAACTCTAGACGCATGCACCACTTCGTGCATCTGGCGTATGTGAGTACTAGGGAATCGAACCTGGGTCCTTAGGCTTTGTAGGCAAGCACCTTAACTGCTAAGCTATCTCTCCAGCCCCATCAACTCTTTTTTACACCCTGCTCTCTCTCTCTCTGATTTTTCAAGGTAACGTTCTCGCTCTGGCCCAGGCTGACCTGGAATTCAATCTGTAGTCTCAGGCTGACCTGAACTCACAGCGATCCTCCTCCCTCTGCCTCCTTAGCGCTGGGGTTATTTTACACATCTCTCCATTGTGTCTACTGTTTAATACTAGTAGCAACCGGCATATTCTTAACAGTCCAAATAGAAAAGAACACTGGGCTGATGTGTAACTCAGAGTCCTAGCAAGCTTGAGGTCCTATGTTCTATCCCCAGCACTAATGAAAAAAAAAAAAATCGGCCTGTATCATACTTCCTTAGCTATCTTCCTCCAAAGTAACCATCAAATAAAGTAAAACCTGACCCTTGGTATTTGCAGAAGGTTGGCTCCAAGACCCTCTTCCCTCCAAGATAACCAAATGGACAAAGATCAAGTTCCTTAATTGAAATGGCACAATATTTACATATAACCTGAGCACATCTTCCCATAAATTTTTATTTTTCAGTACTGGGGATGAAACATAGTGTCTAGTGTAGCACATGCTCAGCAAGCATTATACCAATAAGGTGTGTCCACAGCCCTTCCCACACACTTTTCTAGATTACTAATAATACCTAATGCAGTATCAGTGTTATGTAAACAGTTATTACACTGCATTGCTAGTGAGTAAGCCCAGGTGAACAAGTCTACACAAGTTCAGTCGACAATTTTTTTCCCCCCGAGGTAGGGTCTCACTCTAGCTCAGGCTGACCTGGAATTCACTATGTAGTCTCAGGGTGGCCTCAAACTTATGGCAATCCCCTTACCTCTGCCTCCCAAGTGCTGGGATTAAAGGTGTGTGTCACCACACCCAGCAGGCCTCTTTTCTAAAAATTTTATTTTTATTTTTTAAAGATTTTATTTATTTATTTGAGACCGAAAGAACAGGTGCACCAGGGCCTCTAGCCACTGCAAACAAACTCCAGATGTGTGCACCACCATGTGCATCTGGCTTACGTGGGACCTGGAGAATCGAATTAGGGTCCTTAGGCTTTGCAGGCATGTGCCTTAACCACTAAGCCATCTCTCCAGCCCTGACCTCTTTTTTTTTTTTTTTTTTGGTTTGCAAGGTAGGGTCTCACTCTGGCTCAGGCTGACCTGGAAGTCACTATGTCTTCTCAGGGTGGCCTTGAACTCTCGGCGATCCTCCTACCTCTGCCTCCCAAGTGCTGGGATTAAAGGCGTGTGCCACCACGCCCGGCTCCTTACCTCTTTTTTAAAATTTTATTTTATTTATTTGAGAGCAAGAGAGAAAAGGGCAGATGGGGGAGGGGAGAGAATGGGCACACCAGAGCTTTCAGCCATTGTGAACCTCTAGATGCTTGTGCCACCTTCTGCATCTGGCTTATGTGGGTCCTGGGGAATCGAACCTGGGTCCTTTGACTTTGCAGGCAAACACCTTAACCGCTAAGCCACCTTTCCAGCCCTTTCTTTTTTTACGTGAGAAAGTGAGAGCAAGAGAGAAAGTAAGAGAGAGAATTGGTGTGCCAGGGCCTCCAGCCATTGCAATTGAACTCCAGATATGTGTGCCCCCTTGTGTGCATGTGTCACCTTGTACGCTTGCTTCATCTTGTGCATCTGGCTTACATGGGACCCGGAGAATTGAACATGAGTCTTTAGTCTTCATAGGCAAGCACCTTAACAGTTAATCCATCTCTCCAGCCCTTGTTTTTATTTAATTTTATTTATTTATTTATTTATTTATTTTGAGGCTGGGTTTCACTGTAGCCCTGACCTGGAATTTACACTGGAGCCCAGACTGGCCTCAAACTCATGGCAATCTTCTTACTTCAGCCTCCCAAATACTGGGATTAAAGGTATGTACCACCATGCCCAGTTCAAGGTTGTATTAAAAAAAAATTGTCAGCCGGGCGTGGTGGCGCACGCCTGTAATCCCAGCACTCGGGAGGCAGAAGTAGGAGGATCGCCGAGAGTTCGAGGCCACCCTGAGACTACATAGTGAATTCCAGGTCAGCCTGAGCCAGAGTGAGATCCTACTTTGAAAAAATGAAAAAAAAAAAATTGTTATAGCTGGGCGTGGTGGCGCAGGCCTTTAATCCCAGCACTCAGGAGGCAGAGGTAGGAAGATCACCATCTGAGTTCAAGGCCACCCTGAGACTATATAGTTAATTCCAGGTCAGCCTGGGCCAGAGTGAGACCCTACCTCGAAAAAAAAAGAAAAAATTGTCACTGGCATGGTGGGTGCATGGCTTTAACCCCAGCATTCGGGAGGCAGAGGTAGGAGGATCATTGTGAGTTTCAGGTCACCCTGAGACTACATAGTGAATTCCAGGTCAGCCAGAGCTAGAGTGAAACCCTACTTTGAAAAATGGAAAAAAAAAAAAAAGTCAGCTGGGTGTGGTGGTGAACACCTTTAATCCCAGCACTGGGATGCAGAGGTAGGAGGGATTGCCATGAGTTGGAGGCCACCCTGAGAATACATAATGAATTCCAAGTCAGCCTGGGATAGAGCAAGATCCTACCTGGAAAAATCAAAAAACAAAAAAAGTCCTGTTTATTTATTTGAGAGAAAGATAGGAGAGAAAGAGAGAGAATGGACACACCACGGCCTCCTGCCATTGCAAATGAACTCCAGACGCATGCAGCACTTTGTGCAATCTGAACTAGTATATTATGGGCTGCATGGAAACATCAAAGCAGGGGGGCACTAAGATTTGAGGCTAGCCCATTATTTTGGGTGTTGCCTTTCCTTAAACTATGGCTATCACTAAACTATCACTAAACATCCTGGCTATCACTGAGTTACTACAAATTGGAGATGGTTAGCCCATGAGGGAAGGGATGCCCAGACACCTTCCCAACCCATCAGCTCACCAGGGGTTGTGGTCGATCCCATTCAGCCTTCGGGCCTGCAGCTGTTTGGCCATGATGAACTGGAGACAGAGAAGCGAAGGCCTGTGTGAGAATTCAGGTGTGGAGCCTGCTCACAGCCCCAGAGAGTGGCTTTAAAGGCTACAACCCCACCCTCTATTTTCCAGAAAGAGGTGGAGACCTGGGCTCTGGGAAGGTGGATAGGCTCAGCAGGCTATACCTGTAGGCATCTGTCAGGGATCTACCACCCACCAAATTCTACCACCCACTTGCAGAGCTGTGCACCCCAGTTCCGGTTCTGTGTCTCCTGATGGTCAGATTACAGGATGAGTCAGGAGGGGATGAGGACTAAGGAGAGGCAGGAGGTAAGAGACTTCGGCCGCCAGATGTCTTCCTAGGCTTGCCATGGACTGCTCAGAATGACCTGGCTTGGCTCCCCACCCTCCCTTTTTTTTTTTTTTTTTTTTTTTTGTTCCCTTTTGCAAACAGGCAGGCAAGTGCCTTAACCTCTGAGCCATCTCTCCATCCCTTTAGTTTGTTTGTTTGATTTTTTGGTTTTTCGAGGTAAGGTTTCACTCTAGTCCAGTCTGACCTTCAATTCACTATGTAGTCTCAGGATGGCTTCGAATTCATGGTGATCCTCGTACCTCTGCCTCCTGAGTGCTGAGATTAAAGGTATGTGCCATCATGCCTGGCTGGCTTGGCCCCTTTTACAAATGAGAATGTGGGGGCTTTGTGGGGCTGAGATGTTTAAGGTCACATGACAAAATCACTCATATTCAGGCCTCTTGACCCAAGGCTATGTTGTATGTAACTCAGGTTCCACAGGTAGCAGAGACAGGTCACTCCCATTCTGGCACCACCTGATGTGGCCAGTAGTGAACTCCTGCTGTGAATCACAAGCTGCTCAGTCCCCAAGGCAGTCACCAAAAGTGACAAGCTCATCCTGATATAGCACATGATGACACAAGATCAGAGGCTCAGGATGGGCAAAAGGTTAGAGGAGATGTTGACAAGGGCTCCATCACAGTGTCAGCACCAGGCCCTGCCCTAGAGAAAAGTAGTGGGTCTTTACCAGCTCTGCCCACTGTCCCTCAAATGGATCTCTGACGTGGTGGTATTACAGGGCCTAGCACTCAGTGCATACACTAGCACAGCATGAAGGTGATCCATGGGGCAACAGCCTTGTTAGAACCATAACGTAAGGGGTGATTGATTGGCTTTGGTAGTCTGATTAACAGATATTATAATTTTACTTCCTTTTTTTTTTTGTTTTTTTGAGGTAGGGTCTCATTCTAGCCCCAGGCTAACCTGGAATTCACTCTGTAGTCTCAGGGTGGCCTCGAACTCTTGGCGATCCTCCTACCTCTGCCTCCCGAGTTCTGGGATTAAAGGTGTGAGCCACCACACGCAGCTTTAAATTTCACTTCTTTATAGTAATTATTTTTCAAATTTTTGAAAGTCTTTTTTTCTTCTTTTGTTTTGAGGCCCAGGCTAACCTAGAACTCACTCTGTAGCTCAGGCTGGCCTTGAACTCACAGAAATGCTTCTGTCGCAGTTTCCCCAGTCCTGGGATTACAGGGATTCCAAGTTTGAGCAACACCTGGATAAATAATTTACTTTTTCGTTGTTGTTTTGTTTTTCAAGATAGGGTTTCCCTCTGGCACAAGCTTTAGTCTCAGGGTGACCTTGAACTCACAGTGATCCTCCTACCCCTGCCTCCCAAGTGTTGGGATTAAAGGTGTGTGCCACAATGCCCAGCTTTTTAAATTTATTGACAGCTTTCCTTAATTATAGACAATAAACCATAATAATTCCCTCTCATTCCCCACTTTGCCCCCTCACAAATCCACTCTCCATCATATCCCCCCTCCTTTTTCTTTTTTTTTTTTTTCATTTTTCAATTTTTCAAGGTAGGGTCTCACTCTAGCCTAGGCTGACCTGGAATTTGCTATGTAATCTCAGGGTGGTTTCAAACTCATGGCGATCCTCCTACCTTTGCCTTCCGAATGCTGGGATTAAAGGTGTGTGCCACCATGCCCAGCTCCCCTCCCCTTTTTAATTTTTGTTTTGTTTTGTTGTTTTTCGAGGTAGGGTCTCACTCTGGCCCAGGCTGACCTGGAATTAACAATGTAATCTCAGGGGACTGGAGGGATGGCTTAATGGCTAAGGCGCTTTCCTGCAAAGCCAAAGGACCTCGGTTCAATTCCTCAGTACCTACATAAGCCAGATGCACAAGGGTACGCATGCATCTAGAGTTCTTTTACAGTAGCTGGAAGCCCTGGCACACCCATTCTCTCCCTCTTTCCCTCTCTCAAATAAAAAAATATTAAAAAAAAACAACAACGATGTAGTCTCAGGGTAGTCTCAAACTCAATCCTTCTACCTCTGCCTTCCGAGTGCTGGGATTAAAGGCGTGCACCGCCATGCCTGGCTTTTTAATTGTGTGTGTGTGTGAGGTAGGGTCTCACTCTAGCCCAGGCTGACCTGGAATTCACTAGTGTCAGGGTGGCCTTGAACTCATGGTGATCCTCCCACCTCTGCCTCCCAAGTGCTGGGATTAAAGGCATGTGTCACCATGTCTGGCATAGTCTTTCTTTAATTTTTTGTTTTTTGGGTTTTTTTTTGTTTTTCGAGGTAGGGTCTCATTCTAGCTCAGGCTGACTTGGAATTCACTATGTACTCTCAGGGTGGCCTTGAACTCATGGTGATTCTCCTACCTCTGCCTTCCAAGTGCTGGGTTTAAGGCATGCATCACCACACCCAATTCTCTCTTTAATTTTGATTTTTTTCTTTTTTTTTTTTTTTTTTTTTTTCGAGGTAGGGTCTCACTCTAGCCCCAGCTGACCTGGAATTCACTCTGTAGTCTCAGGGCGGCCTTGAACTCACAGTTATCCTCCTACCTCAGCCTCCCAAGTGCTGGGATTAAAGACATGTGCCACCACACCCGGCAGCTAATTTTGATATATTTTTTTTTGATATTTTTAATATACTATTTTTAAAAGTGTTTTACCTATATATATATATAGTTTATTTTTATTTATTTATTTGAGAGTGACAGACAGAGAATCGGCATGCCAGTGCCTCCAGCCACTGCAAACAAACTCCAGATGCATGTGCCCCCTTGTGCATCTGGCTAAGTGGGTCCTGGGGAATCAAACCTAGGTCCTTTGGCTTTACAGGCAAACGCCTTAAAGCAGGGTCTCACTCTAGCCCAGACGGATCTATAGCTCATTCTATAGCCCCAGACTGGCCTCAAACTCATGGAGATACTCCTACCTTAGCCTCCCAAGAACTGGGAGTAAAGGTGTGCACCACCACACCTGAACTTTAAATACCCTAATATGTATGTGTACATACATGCATGTTTTCTATGACTATATATGAATAGAAATCTTTTGGAAGGAAGTTTGTCAAAACATTTACAAGAGTCGGGCGTGGTGGCAAACGCCTTTAATCCCAGCGTTCAGGAGACAGAGGTAGGAGGATTGCCGAGAGTTTGAGGCCACCCTGAGACTACATAGTGAATTCCAGGTCAGCCTGGACCAGAGTGAAACCCTTCCTTGCAAAACCAAAAAAAAAAAAAAAAAAAAAAAAAAATTTACAAATCATGAGCCAGGCATGGTGGCACACGGCTTTAATCCCAGCACTTGGGAGGCAGAGGTAGGAGGAGTGCTGTGAGTTCAAAGTTACCCTGAGATGACATAGTGAATTCCAGGTCAGCCTGAGCTACAGCGAGACCATACCTCAAAAAACCAAAAAAAAAAAAAAAAAAAAAAAAAATTTTTTTTTTTACAAATCTTTCTCAGTGAAGGACACCTGGGGATTCTGCTTCTAAATTTCTCTCTCTCTTTTTGGTTTTTTGAGGTAGGGTCTCATTCTAGATCAGGCTGGCCTGGAATTCACTATGTAGTCTCAGGGCAGCCTTGAATTCATGGAGATCCTCTTACCTCTGCCTCCCAAGTGCTGGGATTAAAGGCGTGCGCCACCACACCCGGCTTCAGTGCCCATTTTTGAGCTTGTACATATCACCATCAATCAACCAACATGTACTGAGCACCCACAGTATCCCAGAAGCTGGGCTGCCACCAGGATAATGGGAGGCAGCAACAGCGGCAGCAGCACATATATTGATTGCCCATGCAGAGCTCTAAGTTGCAGACTGAAGAAGCAGGGCCAAGGGAGGGCAACAACCAGCAGCAATGGAAAAAGACTTACTGAGACAGGCTCATGCACAGCTCTGAAGCCAAGACCAAGCTAGATCCCCTAGCCAGAGTGGTGGACAGGACACTTACAGTCTGGTGCAAGCACCGGTTGAGGGAGCCTCTGGCCTTCTTTCCTGAGAGTGGCCCCAGTAGGTGCACTGAGATGGCTGCTGCGCTCTTGAACATGCCTCCCAGATCCACCGGCACTGTGGACTTCCCCTCAGGGCAGAGATGGGCCTGCGCCAGAAAATGGCTCCAAGCTAGGAACTTGGGTCCCACACAGAGTTCTGAGGATGACGATGACAACACACTGTGTGTCAGACTGGAACCAGAAGCTTCAGCACATGTCTATCCCACTTAGTCATCTCAGTCATAAACATCTCTAGTAACGAAATATCCCAGGTGAAGATAATGTTCCAACTCCGGCAGACACATCCCCTACCCTTACTCCTGCTGTCAAAGATCATTACCATTGGATTGCTACAATACAAAGACCCTGGAGGGGCTGGGGAGATGGTTTAGTAGTTAAGGCACTTGCCTCCAAAGACAAAAGGATCTCGGTTTGATTCCCCAGGACCCATGTAAGCCAGATGCACAAGGTGGCACATGCACCTGGAGTTCATTTGCAGTGGCTGGAAGCTCTGGCGTGCCCTTTTTCCCCCTCCCCCCTCTCTCTCTGCCTCTTTCCCTCTCTCAAATAAATAAAATAATAAAATATTTTTTAAAGAGCCAGGCACGGTGGTGCACGGCTTTAATCCCAGCACTTGGGAGGCAGAGGTAGGAGGATCACTGTGAGTTCGAGGCCACCCTGAGACTACATAGTTAATTCCAGGTCAGCCTGGACCAGAGTGAAACCCTACCTTGAAAAAAAAAAAAAAAAAAAAAAAAAAAAAAAAAAAAAAGGGTCTGGAGGACTTGCTAAAGAACATTATAGAGATGCAAACCACAGTTCACACTGATGGAAGCTACATAGCAAGGGGCTGTTTCTCCCACAACTGAAAGGCAAGGAAAAGAAAAAGGCTAGGAACTGGGCAGGGTGGCTCACACCTACAACCCTAAGCACTTAGGAGGCAGGGGCAATAGGATAGTCACAAGTTCAAGGTCAGGTTGGTCTACATAGTAAACTCCAGGATAGCCTGGGCTACATAATGAAACTGTCTCAAAAATTTCAGGAGAGAGGGCTAGAGAGATGGCTCAGTGGTTAAGAAGCTTGTCTGTAAACCCTAACCATCCAAGTTTGATTCTCCAGGAACCATGTAAAGCCAGATGCACAAAAGAGGTATATGTATCTGGAGTTCATTTACAACAGCTGAAGATCCTGGTGTGCCCATTCCCTCTGTGTCTTTCTCTCTTTCCTTTGAAATAAATAAATAAAAATACTTTTAAAAGCCGGGTGTGGTGGCTCATGCCTTTAATCCCAGCACTCGGGAGGCAGAGATAGGAGGATCGCCGAGAGTTTGAGGCCACCCTGAGACTACATAGTGAATTCCAGGTCAGCCTGGGCTAAAGTGAGACCCTACCTTGAAAAACAAACAAACAAAAAAAATGTTTAAAAAATTCCAGTGTTCACTTTGGCAGCACATATACTAAAATTGGAACAATACAGAGATTAGCATGGCCCCTGTACAAGGATGACACAGAAATTCGTGAAGCGTTCCTTATTTTTTTTTAAAAAAAGGGGGGAGCCGGGCGTGGTGGCGCATGCCTTTAATCCCAGCCCTCGGGAGGCAGAGGTAGGAGGATCGCTGAGAATTTGAGGCCACCCTGAGACTACATAGTGAATTCCAGGTCAGCCTGGGCTAGAGCGAGACCCTACCTCGAAAAACCAAAAAAATAAAAAAAGGGGGGTGGGCCTGGAGAAATGGCTTAGCAGTTAAGGCACCTGCCTCCTAAGCCTAAGAATGCTGGTTCCAATCTCCAGGTCCCACGTTTAGCCAGATGCAAAGGGGTGCAATGCCGCACTTGACCACAAGGGGGCACATGTACCTAGATTTCGTTAGCAGCCCCTGAGAGGCTGCTGGCGTGCCCATCTCTATCTGTCTTCCTCTCCCTCTCTCTCTGTGTCTCTCTCCCCCCTCAAAAAAGGGGGGGCACTGGAAAGATGGCTTAGTGGTTAAGCACTGGCCTTTGAAACCTAAGGACCCTGGTTTGAGGCTCAATCTCCAGTACCCACGTAAGTCAGATGCACAAAGTGATGCAAGCACATGGAGTTCATTTGCAGTGGCTGGAGGCCCTGATGCACCCATTCTCTGTCTCTTTCTCTGTCTGTTGCTAATAAATTAACTAAAATTAAAACAAAATGAGAAGAAATCCCAGGAGGGCTGGAGAGATGGCTTAGTGGTTAAGGCACTTGTCTGCAAAGCCAAAGGACCTAGGTTCAATTCCCCAGGACTCACGAAAGCCAGATGCACCAAGTGGCACATATGTCTCAAGTTCATTTGCAGTGGCTAGAGGCCCTGGCACACCCATTCTTTCTCTTTCTTTCTCTCTCTACCTCTCTCTACTGTCCCTCTCTCTATGTCTCAAAAAATTTTTAAAGGGGGGCTGGAGAAATGGCTTAGTGGTTAAGGTGCTTGCTTGTGAAGCCAAAGGACCCAGGTTCGATTCCCCAGGACCCACGTAAGCAGGATGCACAAGGTGGCACATACATCTGGAGTTTGTTTGCAGTGGCTAGAGCCCTGGCATGCCCATTCTCTCTCTGTCTCTCTTCTCCCTCTCTGCTTGCAAATAAATAAATAATTTTTTTTTAATTAAAAAATATTTTAAAAATATTCCAGGGCTGGAGAAATGGCTTAGCAGTTAAGGCATTTGCCTGCAAAGCTAAAGGATCCCGGATCAATTCTCTAGGACCCATGTAAGCCAGATGCACAAGGGGCACATGGATCTGGAGTTCATTTGCAGTGGCTAGAGGCCCTGGTGTGCCCATTCTCTCTCTGTCTGACTCTCTTCTATCTCTCTCTCTCTGCTTGCAAATAAATAAATTTAAAAAATTAAAAAATATATACCCCCCCCAAAAAAAATTCCAGCTGGGCATGGTGATGCACGCCTTTAATCCCAGCACTTGGGAAGCAGAGGTAGGAGGATCCCCAAGAGTTCAAGGCCACTCTGAGAATACATAGTGAATTCCAGGTCAGCCTGGGGTGGAGTAAGACCCTACCTCAAAAGATCTAAAGACCAAAAAAAAAAAAAAAAAAAAAAAAAAATCCAGGAGAAAAAGAGGAGAGAGAGAGAGAGGAAGAAGGAAGAAAAAGCCAGGGGGCACTAAATATTTTAAAAAGATTTAGCCAGGCATGATGGCCTTTAATCCAGCATTTGGGAGGCAGAGGTAGGAGGGTTGCCAAGTTTGAGCCCACCCTGAGACTACATAGTTAATTCCAGGTCAGCCTGGGCCCGAGTGAGACCCTACCTCGAAAACAAACCCTAAAAAACAAAATTAGGGCTGGAGAGACAGTTTAGTGGTTGAGGTGCCTGCCTGCTAAGCCCAAGAACGTTCATGGAAGATCGCTGTGAGTTTCAGGACAGCCTTGGACAACAGAGTGAATTCCAGGTCAGCCTGGGCCACAGCAAGACTCTACCTCCAAAAAAAAATAATAAAAAAAATAAACAAAAAAAGAAAGCCAGGTATGGTGGCACACACCTTTAATCCCAGCACACAGGAGACACAGTGGTAGGAGAATCACAGTGAGCTCGAGGCTGAGACTACATAGTGAATTCCAGGTTATCCTGAGCTAGAGTGAGACCCTACATCGAAAAAAAAAAAAAAAAAAAAAAAGATTTAGCAGATGGGAATGGAATTCAGAGGTAAAAGCACTTGCCTAGCATGTACAAAGCCTTGGGGTTTGATCCCTAGCACCACAAAAAATAAAATGAAAGCAAATAAAATAAAAATTTAACAGGCAACTGAAAAGCCAATGTCCTAACAACCAGGATAAATTTCAAAACTCACTACAAAGCTGCAAGAACCAAAAACAAAACAAAATAAAACAAAACAAAACAAAAGGATGTGATTATCTGACAAACAGGTACACAAATCACTGATATAAAACTGAAAATAAAGAAATTTTTAAAAAATTAAAAAAAAAAAGAAATTGTCTCTCGTGTTTATGGTTATCTGTTTCTAGAGATGAGTGCCAAGATAACTCAATGGATTATAGAATGGTCATTTCAACAGACACAGTTGGGATATTATTTATTATTTATTAAGTGAGTGAGTGAGAGACAGAGAGACGAATAGAGAGAGAAAGAAAATTAAGCAATAAAGGCACTTGCCTGCAACACCTGAGAACCCAGGTTCGATTCCCTAGTACCCACCTAAAGCCAGATGCACAGGGTGGCACATGCATCTGGAGTTCATTTGCAGTAGCTGGAGGCCCTGGTGCACCTATTCTCTCTGTCTTTGCTTGCAAATAAATAATTTTTTTTTTTTTTTTTTTGGCTTTTCGAGGTAGGGTCTTACTATAGCCCAGGCTGACCTAGATCTCACTCTGTAGTCCCAAGCTGGCCTCGAACTCACAGAGATCCACCTACTTCTGACTTCCGAGTGCTAGGATTAAAGGCATAAGCCACCATGCCTGGCCCAAAACTATATAAACATTTGGGTTTTCGAGGTATGGTTTCACGCTAACCCAGGCTGACCTGGAATACACTATGTGGTCTCAGAGTGGCCTCAAACTCATGGTGATTCTCTTACCTCTGCCTCCTGAGTTCTGGCGTTAAAAGCATGTGCCACCACACCTGGCTCAAGAAAAATATATACATATATTTTTTGGTGGTGGTAGTGGTATTGGGTGGTGGGGTGGGGTGATGGTGGTATCAAAATATTTTGAAAAAATAAGATAAGGCCGGGCGTGATGGAACATGCCTTTAATCCCAGCACTCAGAAGGCAGAGGTAGGTGGATCACCATGAGTTCATGGCCAGCCTGAGACTACATAGTGAATTCCAGGTCAGCCTAGGCCAGAGTAAAACCCTACCCCAAAACCCATAAATAAATAAATAAATAAATTAGATAAAATAAACCAGATGGGGTGGTACATGCCTTTAATCCCAGCACTCAGGAGGCAGAGAGGAGCACCATGAGTTTGAGGCCAGCCTGAGACTACATAGTGAATTTGAGGTCAGCCTGGGCTAGAATAATACCTTACCTCAAAAAACAATCAAAGAAACAAAAATCCCAGTAGTAACTGGGTATGGTGGCTCATGACTACAATCCCAGCACTTGGATGACTGACTGAAGAAGGACTATCAACAAGTTTAAGTCTAGCTTGGGTTTATATAGTGAGTTCTAGGCCAGTTTGAGCTATAGAGTGAGATTCTATCTCAAAAAAAAAAAAAAAAAAAAAAAAAGGGCTGGAGAGATGGCTTAGCGGTTAAGGCGCCTGCCTGCTAAGCCTAAGAACCCGGTTCCAATCTCCAGGTCCCACGTTTAGCCAGATGCAAAAGTGAGGCAAGGGTGCAATGCTGCACTTGCCCACAAGGGGGTGCACGCATCTGGATTTCGTTCACAGCAGCTGAGAGATTGCTGGCGCACCCATCTCTATCTGTTTCCCTCTCTCTCTCTGTCTCTCTCCAAAAATAAATAAAGTAAAAAAAATTAAAAAGAAAGAAAGAAAGAAAGAAAGAAACAAACAAACAAACAAACAAACAAACAATGAGCTGGAGAGATGGCTCAGTAGTAAAGGTGCTTATCTGCAAAGCCTAACAACCCTGGTTCTGTTTGATTCCTGATTTTCCAGTACCCATGTAAAGCCAGATGCACAAAGTGATGCATGCATCTGGAGTTTGTTTCCAGTGGCTGGAGCCCCAGCGCACCATTCTCACGCTTTCTCTTTCTCTCTCCTTGCAAATAATTAAATAAACTAAAAACAAAAAACAAAAACAAACAACAAAAAACAATGAAACAAAGCTGGGCATAATGGCATATGCCTTTAATTTCAGCACTTGGGAGATAGAGGTAGGAGGATCACCTCCAATTTGAGGCCAGCCTGAGCTGGAGACCCTACCTCAGAAAAGAGACAAACAAACAAACAAACAAACAAACAGGGTCTGGAAAGATGACTCAGTGGTTAAGATACTTGTCTGCAAAGGCTAACAACCTAGGTTAGATTCCCCAATACCCATGTAAAGCCAAATACACAAAGTGGCACATGATTGCAAATAAATAATAAATTTAGGGCTGGAGAGATGGCTTAGTGTTTAAGGCACTTGCCTGCAAAGCCAAAGGACCTAGGTTCAATTCCCCGTACACATGTAAGCCAGATGCACAAAGTGGCACATGCGTCTGAAGCTCATACGTAGCAACTAATGGTTCTGCCCCACCCATTCTCTCTCTGTCTTGTTCTAGCCCAGGCTGACCTGGAGTTCACTATGTAATCTCAGGGTGGCCTTGAACTCACAGCAATCCTCCCATCTCTGCCTCCGGAGTGCTGGGATTAAAGGTGTGTGCCACCACTCCCGGCTCTAAATTTTTTTTTTTAATAAAAAAAGTCAAGTGCTGGAAAGATGGCTTAGCGGTTAAGGCATTTGACTGCAAAGCCAAAGTATCCTGGTTTGATTCTCCAGGACCCACGTAAGCCAGATGCACAAGGGGGCACATGCATCTGGACTTCGTTTGCAGTGGCTGGAGGCCCTGGAGTGCCCATTCTCTCTTTCTCTCTCTATCTCTCTGCCTCTTTCTCTCTCTCAAATAAATGAATAAATAAAATATATTTTTAATAAGTCAAGGTTCAGCTGGGGATAGTAGCACACGTCCTTAATCTCAGTATTTGGGAGGCAGAAGTAGAAAGATTGCTATGAGTTTGAGGCTACCTTGAGAGTACATAGTGAATTCCAGGTCACACTGAGCTAGAGTGAAACCCTACCTTGAAATACAAAAAGCAAACAGGCAGGGAATGGTGGTACACTCCTTTACTCACAGCTCTCGGGAGGCAGAGGTGGACAGCCATGAGTAAAAGGCCACCCTGAGACTAGATAGTGAATCCTAAAGCCAGGCATGGTGGTACACACCTTTAATCACAGCACTCAGAATTCAGAGGTAGGAGGATCGCCTTGAGTTCAAGGTCAGCCTGAGACTACATAGTGAATTCCAGGTCAGCCTGCCTGGGCTAGAGCAAGACCCTACATCAAAAAACAAACAAACAAACAAAAATAAATGCTGAATGTGGTGGCACATGCCTTTAATCCCAGTACTTGGGAGGGAGAGGAAGGAAGATTTCTGTGAGTTTGAGGCCACCCTGAGACTGCATACTGAATTCCAGGTCAGCTTGAGCTAGAGTGAGACCCTATCTTGAAACACACACCCCCCAAAAAATAATACTTTAAAAGAGAGTAAGGGCTGGAGGGATGGCTTAGCAGTTAAGGTATCTGCTTGCAAAGCCAAAGAACCCAGGTTCGATTCCGCAGAACCCACATTAGCCAGATGCACAAGAGGGCACATGCATATGGAGTTCGTTTGTAATGCCTGGAGGCCCTGGTGTGCCCATTCTCTCTCTCTCTCCCTCTTTCTCTCTGTCAAAGAAAGAAAGAAAGAAAGAAAGAGAGAGAGAGAGAGAGAGAGAGAGAAAGAAAGAAAGAGGGCAGGCAGGCAGGCAAGCAAGCAAGCAAGCTGGGCGTGGTGGCACACGCCTTTAATCCCAGCACTTGGGAGGCAGAAGTAGGAGGATCACCATGAGTTGGAGGCCACCCTGAGAATACAGAGTGAATTCCAGGTCAGCCTGGGCTACAGTGAGACCCTACCTCGGGAAACAAAAACAAAAATAAACAATTTCTTAAAAAGAAAGACAGAGCCGGGCGTGGTGGCTCACGCCTTTAATCCCAGCACTCGGGAGGCAGAGGTAGGAGGATTGCCGTGAGTTTGAGGCCACCCTGAGACTACATAGTGAATTCCAGGTCAGCCTGAACTAGAGTGAGACCCTACCTCGAAAAAGCAAAAAAAAAAAAAAAAAAAAAAAAAAAAAAAAAAAAGACAGTAAGGAGTCCCAGCAGCTCATCATGTGATATGGGTCACACATTAACTAGGCCCCACTCTCCCATCTTAAGGAAAGGGTGACCTCTAGCACACAGTCCAAGTCTCCTATGCCCCACTCTCCTACCTCAACATACAGCCTAAGTCACATATTCACTAAGCCTGTTTACTTGTGGGGCAAAGACCTCCCTTCCCTGAAAAGCCTTAGAAGTACACCTTTGCTTTTTCTGGGTGGGTGAAAGTATCTACTTCAACCCCCTGCTGAATAGCAGTTTAATAAAAACCTTTTGCCGAGTTTGATGGCACACACCTTTAACCCCAGCACCGGGGAGGCAAAAGTAGGAGGATCACCATGGGTTCGAGGCCACCCTGAGACTACAGAGTGAATTCCAGGTCAGCCTGGGCTAGAGTGAGACCCTACCTCAAAAAAACAACAAAAAAAAATGTTGGGCTGGAGAGATGGCTCAGCAGTTAAGGCACTTGCCTGCAAAGCCTAAGGACCCAGGTTCAATTGCCCAGTACCCATGTAATCCAGATGCACAAGGTGGTACCTGCATCTGGAGTTCATTTGCAGCTGGAGGCTCTGGAGCACCCATTCTCTCTCTTTTCCTCCCTCAAATAAATAGAAAAAATATTTTTTAAAACGTTTAAGCCGGGCGTGGTGGCGCTCGCCTTTAATCCCAGCCCTGGGGAGGCAGAAGTAGGAGGATCGCCATGAGTTCAAGGCCACCCTGAGACTACATAGTGAATTCCAGGTCAGCCTGGGCTAGAGTGAATCCCTGCCTCGAAAACCAAAAAAAAAAAAAAAAAAAAAGTTTAAGCCGGGTGTGGTGACGCACTCCTTTAATCCCAGCACTAGGGAGGCAGAGGTAGAAGGATCGCCGAGAGTTTGAGGCCACCCTGAGACTACATAGTGAATTCCAGGTCAGCCTGGACCAGAGTGAGACCCTACCTTGAAAAATAAAAAGCAAACAAACAAACAAAAGTTAAAAAAAAAACCTGGTAGCTTGGCCTGGTGGCACACCCCTTTAATCCCACCACTCAGGAGCCAGAGGTAGGAGGATCGCCATGAGTTCAAGGCCACCCTGAGAATACAGAGTGAATTACAGGTTACCTGAGCTAGAGTGAGACCCTACCTCGAAAAAAACAAAATAAAGAGCTGGAGAGGTGGTTTAGTGGTTAAGGCACATGCCTGTGAAGCCTAAGGACCCTGGTTCTATTTTCCAGGTCCCACATAAGCCAGATACACAAGGAGTGCATGCATCTGGAATTCACTTGCAGTGGCTAGAGGCCCTGGCACACCCATTCTGCCTCTCCCTCTCTGTCCGTAATCAATAAATAAAAATAAAATAAAATCTTTAAACAAAAAAAGCTGAGGTTGGTGGTACACACCATGAGTTCAACACCACTCTGAGACTACTACATAATGAATTCCAGGTCACCCTCAGCTAGAGAAAGACTCTACCTTGAAAAACAAAACAAAACAAACAAACAAACAAACAAACAAACAAACAAACAAACAAAAACCCTAAATTTTCTAGGGCTGGAGGGATGGCTTAGTGGTCAAAGGTACTTGCCTGTGAAGCCTAAGGACCCACGTTTGATTCCCCAACACCCACATAAACCAGATGTACAAGGTGGCGCATGTGTCTGGAGTTCATTTGCAGTGGCTAGAGACCATGGTACACCCCTTCTCTCTCAAAATAAGTAAATAAATAAATAATAAAATAAAAGCCTTTTGTCATAAAAAGACTTTCTTCTTTATTTTTAAATTTTATTTATTTATTTATTTGTTTTTTTGAGGTAGGGTCTCACTCTGGCCCAGGCTGACCTGGAATTAACTATGTAGTCTCAGGGTGGCCTTGAACTCACCACAGTGATCCTCCTACTTCTACCTCCCAAGGGCTGGGATTAAAGGTGTGTGCCACCATGCCTGGCTTACTTCTTCTTTTTTTTTTTAAAAAAAAGTTTATTTTTTTATTTTTTTTTATTTTGGGAGAGAGACACAGAGACAGAGAGAGGGGGAGAAGGAGACAGAGAATGGGTGCGCCAGCAGTCTCTCAGCAACTGAGAACGAAATCCAGATGCGTGTGCCCCCTTGTGGGCAAGTGCGGAATTGCGCCCTTGTGTCACTTTGCATCTGGCTAAACGTGGGACCTGGAGATTGCAACCGGGTTCTTAGGCTTAGCAGGCAGGCGCCTTAACCGCTAAGCCATCTCTCCAGCCCACTTCTTTTTTTTTTAATATTATTTATTTATTTATTTGAGAGAGGGAGAGAGAGAGAATGGGCACACCAGGGCTTCCAGCCACTGCAAACGAACTCCAGATGCATGTGCCCCCTTGTGCATCTGGCTTATGTGGGTCCTGGAGAATTGAGCCAGGGATCCTTTGGCTTTGCAGGCAAACTCCTTAACTGCTAAGCCATCTCTCCAGCCCTTCTTCTTCTTTTTTAAGGTAAGGGCTCACTCTAGCCTGGGCTGACCTGAAACTCACTCTGTATTTCCAAGCTGACTAGCCCCGAACTTACAGTGATCCTCCTTCCTCTGCCTCCAGAGTGCTGGGATGAAAAGTGTGTGCTACCACACCTGGCTAGGACTATCATTTAAGCAGAGTCTCCATACCTCCCCAAAACCCGACAGTATTAACTTTGCTCTTTTGAGGAAACAGCAATGGAATCTTTTCATGTTGTACTGGACTATGCTAACATTTTTCTTTAGTTCCTTTACCCTCTGACCACTGAGACCAACTGGTATTTGCTTAAAACAGATGGCAATGGGCCTTCAGAGATCCTGCAGAGGTGAGGAAAAGCATGGGCAGAGGCCGTATGTGGTTAAATACAACAACCCGCCAACTGGGCAATCATGATTATTTGAGACCTTGGCACACATTTGCCCTGACTAAATACTTGTATAGATGACATATGCTTGTTCATCACAAAACAAATGTGTTTGTAATAACTAGCTGGCACTGTTCCTTATTCCTGTCAATGCTGTAGGCCTGTTACCTTAGTGAGCCAAAGAATCTAAAAGCAGACTTCTGTGTAATGCCTTTTCTCCTTTCTTTCTTTCTTTCTTTCTTTCTTTCTTTCTTTCTTTCTTTCTTTCTTTTTTTTTTTTAGCTCAGGCTGACCTGAAATTCACTATGTAGTCTCAGGCTGGCCTTGAACTTGTGGTGATCCTCTACCTCTGCCTCCTGAGTGCTGGGATTAAAGGTGTGAACCACCTGTAATCTGTTTTTGTTTCCTTTCTTTCTTTCTTTCTTTCTTTCTTTCTTTCTTTCTTTCTTTCTTTTCTTTTCTTTTTTTCTTTTTTGTTTTCTTCAAGGTAGGGTTTCACTATAGCCCAGGCTATCCTGGAACTTTCTCTGTATTCCCAGCCTGGCCTCAACTCACAGCAACCCTTCCTCTGCCTCCTGAGGGTTTTGTTTGTTTATTTTGGTATGTTTGCAATGTGTGTGCATGTGTAAATCAGAGGACAACTATCCAGTATAAGAAACTCCTTTTCACTCCCTAGGAGTCTGGGTCTCATATTTTTCATTATTGTCACCAGGGTAGCTGGCCCCTGAGCTTCCAGTGTATTCTCCTGTCTTTGCCTCACTTCCGTCCTGTAAAGTGTGGCTGGTATTACAAACGCCTGCCATAATATTTGGCTTCTTCTCCTTCACCACCCTCATTTTTTTTGTTTTGTTTTTTATTTTTTGAGGTAGAGTCTCACTCTGGTCCAGGCTTACCTGGAATTAACTATGTAGTCTCAGGGTGGCCTCGAACTCACGGCGATCCGCTGATGAGTGCAAAGAGAAATTTTTAGAGACAGGTCTTACTACATTGCCCAGGCTGGAGTGCAGTAGCTATTCACAGGTGCGAGCCCACTACTGATCAGATGGGAGTTGTGACTTGCTCCGTTTCCGACCTGAGCCATTCACCCCTCCCTAGGCAACCTAGTGATCCCCCACTTACGGGAGGTCACCATATTGATGCCGAACTTAGTGCGGACACCGGATCGGCATGGCTCACTGCAGTCCAGACTCCTGGACTCAAGCAATCCTCCTGTCTCAGCCTCCTGAGTAGCTGGGACTACAGGCACGGCTTTTTTTTTTTTTTTTTTTAGGGCCTCCAGCCACTGCAAACAAACTCCAGACACATGCACCACCTTGTGCATCTGGCTTATGTGGGTCCGAGGAAACATGAGTCCTTTAGCTTTGCAGGCAAGTGCCTTAACAGCTAAGCCATCCCTCCATCCCACCACCCATTTTTATTAACTTGTGTTTACAATGTACGGAGGTCAGAACAACCTTGGCATGCTTCTCCTCTCCTTCCAACTTATTTTTAGACTGGGTCTCTTTTGCCATTGCTGCTTGGGAGCTTCTAGGTACTCCTGGCTCCACCACCAGTTACTATAGGCACATTGGGATTACAGGATGTATGCACCACTTTTGTCTCCAGCTTTATTCACATGGGTGCTGAGGAAGTTCAAACCTGGGATGGCAGGCTTGTAAGAAAGAGCCTTTAACCACTGAGTCATCTCCCCAACCCTGCTTCTGGCTTTCTCTTTTCTTTTTTTTTTTTGTTTTTTTGAGGTACGGTCTCACTCTGGTCCAGGCTGACCTGGAATTAGCTATGTAGTCTCAGGGTGGCCTCGAACTCATGGCGATCCTCCTACCTCTGCCTCCCGAGTGCTGGGATTAAAGGCGTGTGCCACCACGCCCGGCTTGCTTCTGGCTTTCTTTGTAATGCGTGTTGGGGTTCCAAATCCAGGTACTTCAGCTTGTGTGGCAAGCACTTTATCCACTGAGCCATCTCTCTAGCCCTGATGCTGGCTCTTTTTATGTGTATTATATAAGCCTTCTCAGATGCACGGCTTAGGAAAGTACTTATAGATGATGTCCTCTAAACTAGAATTGTAATGACACTAACCTTTTCCAGGTTTCTGTTTTTGTATTCCTAATCACAGTATGACCATTCTCTTTAGTCAGAGATGACTCAACATGACCTAACAGTGTGTACTCCACACCATGGATTGACTTCAACCACCTAAGAAGTACATCTATAAACAGGCACTTACTTTTCAAGCCAGTTTGCTTAAAATATCTACTCTTAGCCAGGTATAGTGACACATGCCTTTAATCCTAGCACTGGGAATGCAAAGGTAAGAGGATCACTGTGAGTTTGAGGCCACCCTGAAACTACATAGTGAATTCCAGGTCAGCCTGGGCTAGAGGGAGACCCTGCCTTGAAAAACAAAACAAAAAAATCTATTCTTGGAGGTATTTTTGTAAAGCTTTAAAACTGGTTGTTAACATTCTGCAAAAGTGCAACTTCTTTTTTTAAAACATTATATTTATTTATTTGAGAATCAGAGAGGAAGAGAGGATGGGGACACCCCGGCCTTTAGCCATTGCAATGAACTCCAGCCATATGCACCACCTTGTGCATCTGGCTTACATGGGTCCTGGGGAATCAAACCTGTGTCTTTTGGCTTCGCAGGCAAGTGCCTTAACCACTAAGCCATCTCTCCAGTCCAGAAGTGCAACTTCTAACAAAGAAACCTGAAGACTATTTTTGTTTGTTTGTTTTTGGAGGTAGGATCGCACTCTAGCCCAGGCTGGCCCAGAATTCACTCTGTAGTCTCAGGGTGGCCTCGTACTCTTGGCGATCCTCCTCCCGAGTGCTGGGATTAAAGGCATGCACCACCACACCCGGCTCTGAAGACTATTTTTTTTTTTTTTTCGGTTTTTCGAGGTAGGGTTTCACTCTGGTCCAGGCTGACCTGGAATTAACTATGCAGTCTCAGGGTAGCCTCGAACTCTCGGCAATCCTCCTACCTCTGCCTCCCGAGTGCTGGGATTAAAGGCATGCGCCACCACGCCCGGCTCTGAAGAATATTTTTGAGCTGCTAAGACATCATTCACAGGACAAACAGAATATGACAGGTATGCCTGACCTCATAGCCATACCTTCTAGACCTCTTAGTTGCTTAAAATTGGCCATAAAAGGTTTACTGGCACTAACTCCCTGATAGATAACGCCCAACACTCTCCCCCATCAAATCAAACCAACCTGGACAGGTCTCATCCTGGCCATAAGGGGCAGTAGAAATCAACAACCAGACAGATGGTTAAATCCAAATGAAGCCATGCTGGGTATGGTAGTCCCGATGATCTCCTGAAAGCCCAGCACTTGGGAAGCTGAAGCAGGATTGTAAATTTGAGGCCTGCCTTGGCTTCAGAAATCTTGACTTAAACCAACAAGATAACAGTTGCAGCCAGGCGTGGTGGCGCACGCCTTTAACCCCAGCACTCAGAAGGCAGAGGTAGGAGGATCGCTGAGAGCTCGAGGCCACCCTGAGACTACATAGTTAATTCCAGGTCAGCCTGGACCAGAGTGAGACCCTACCTCGAAAAACAAAAACAAAAACAAAACAACAAAAAAAAGATAGCAGTTGCTTGTGACCTTCCAGAAGGAACTAAACCCAAGAGGCTATAGAGAAATGGTTCTTTTAAAAAATTCATTATTTATTTGCATGTGTATGTGCATTTGGGCATGCCAGCGTCTCTTGGTGTTGCAAATGAATGGCAGATAAACACACCATTTTGCATCTAGCTTTATGTGGGTACTAGGAAATCTAACCAGGCCTGCAAGCTTTGCGAGCAAGTGCTCATTTAAGACGTGTTTATTTATTAATTTTCTGAAGGTAGGGTGTCACTCTAGGCCATGCTGACTTGGAACTTACTCTGTAGTTCTAGGCTGGCCTCAAATTGACAGCTATTCTCCTACCTCTGCCTCCCGAGTACTAGAATCAAAGGCATGTACACCACACCAGGCCTGAGAAGTGATTTTTATGCATGGTTACCAGATACTAACTGAATTTTCTAACCTTGGTTCCTACTTGGATTGTTAATGCATTTGGTTTAGGCATAGGCTCATTTTACCTCAAGACTGAGATGTTAAAATATAAAGTGTGGTCTGGGCATGGTGATGCCCGCCTTTAGTACCAGCACTTCAGAGGCAATGAGCTCGAGGCCAGCCTGGAACTACAAAGTAAAAAAAAGTCCATTTGCAGTGGCTAAGACCCTGGTGCCAATTCTCTTTCTCTCTCATAAATAATATAAATAAACAAATAAATAACTAGATAAAACTTTAAGAAAAAACCCAGAGTGTAAGACATGTAACTCTCTCTCTAGAGACACTTGAGGACCTGAGAGGTGGCTCAGAAGTTAAAGAGACACTTTTGCCCTTCCCTTTGACTATGAGACTATTGAAATAATGAACTCCAATTTCTCCAGGTATCTGAGGCTGGGAAAAGACAAGGCTGAAGCTGGGGCCAGCCAGAGGAAAACCTTGTTCTGGGAAGAACTGATGACCTTGTGAGAGAGGCTGGAGTTGAGAAGAGGGATGGGCAGGCCCACATCCTGACAAGGAACTGTTTAGCTATGCAAAGCTCTCACGCCTTCTAGTTAAACCTCATGTCATGACTCCAAGACTAAGGGGACTTCTTTGTTTTCCCTAATGTTGCCACAGGGAGTAGATCGACGTTTTCTGCTTTTTAACTACTGATTTGTCTCCTTTTTAGTTGGTTTATCAAGGGCGCCAAGCTCTGACCTTAACTCTGGCAACAGTATTCCTTTCTATGTTTGGGTTCACTTCCAACATTTTATTCTTTGTGCTTTCAATGTCATGAACATTCTGAGAGCTCCTGTGAGGAGAGATTTTTGTGGGCATCCCTTCTGCAGGGACATCTTCATCTTGTTCTGCAAGAACACGTTCTTCATTGATGTCAGTAAGTTCATCTTCAGGAAGTATCACTGGCTGCAGATGGACTTTTTTCAAACAGGAACTGCTACAGTGCTGGTCATATACTTCTTCCTTATGGCACTGTGGTCCCATGCAAAGGTTACCTCCGGTTTTCCTGCTTGCTTGAATGCCTTGATCAGCCAATTTCCTTTTTTTTTTTTTGCTTTTGTTTTGTTTTGTTTTTGTTTTTCAAGGTAAGGTCTTGCTCTAGCCCAGGCTGACCTGGAATTCACTATGTAGTCTCAGGGTGGCCTCGAACTCATGGCAATCCTCCTACCTCAGTCTCCTGAATGCTGGGATTAAAGGCGTGCGCCACACTGGCCCAATTCCATCTTTTGACAATCTGTTTTGTAAAATGCTAATGGTTCTTAGGGCTTCATCATTGAGTGGCAGGGGTCAGGACAACTTGCTTTGCTGCCCTGCCCCCAAACTAATACTTGTAGAGACCAATCAGCAACTGACTCTGGAGGCAGGAACATGCCTGGTCACCACTGATAGGTATACCTATCATTTCCATTCAAATCTGTGGGCGAAGGATGAGCTGCAAAGTTCACAAGTGATGCAACTACCCATAATTAACATGGTTACTGACATTTGAACCGTGTTATTGAGGACTGGCATTACCTAACTAAGCTTGGCTCTTGAAACTCACTTGTGTCAGAATGGCAAAGCAAGGGCTGTTTATTATGTATGAGACACTGTCAAATTATTAACACTGGCTTCCTTTGGGCTGGGGACTTACAAACTTGTAGAGATTTTTTTTTTGTTTAATTTATTTATTTTAGTTTTTCAAGGTAGGGTTTTGCTCTAGCCTAGGCTGACTTGGAATTTACCATGTATTCTCAGGGTGGCTTTGAACTCATGGTGATCCTCTTACCACTGCCTCCCAAGAGCTGGGATTAAAGATGTTCGCTGCCACACCCAGCTTGTTTTATTTATTTATTTATTTATTTAATTTTATTTTTATTTTGGAGAGAAACACAAAGAGAGAGGGAGAGGAAGACAGAGATGGGCGCGCCAGCAGTGTCTCAACTGCTGTGAACGAAATCCAGATGCGTGCGCCCCCTTGTGGTCAAGTACAGCATTGCGCCCTTGCGTCACTTTGCATCTGGCTAAACATGGGACCTGGAGATTGGAACTGACGTTCTTAGGCTTAGTGGGTAGGTGCCTTAACCGCTAAGCCTTCTCTCCAGCCCTTATTTATATATATATATTTTATTTGTTTATTTATTTGAGAGAGAAAGAGGCAGATAGAGAACTGGCAAGCCAGGGCCTCTGGCTGCTATAAACGAACTCCAGACGCATGTGCCACCTTGTGCTTCAGGCTTACATGGGTCCTGGGGAATCAAACTTAGGTCATTTAGATTTGCAGGAAAATGCCTTAACCACTAAGCAATCTCTCCAGCCCTTATTTTATTTTTGTGAGGCATGGCTTCATGTAGCCTAGGCCTGACTTTGAACTTAATATATAGCTAAGATTGACCTTGAACTTCTGATCCTCTTGCCTCTGCTTCCCAAGTGCTAGGATAACAACAGGTGTGTACCACCATGCTCAGCATAATATCTTTATATTTATTTATTTATTTATTTTGGGGTTTTTTTTGTTTGTTTGTTTTTCGAGGTAGGGTTTCACTCTGGTTCAGGCTGACCTGGAATTAACTATGTAGTCTCAGGGTGGCCTCGAACTCTCAGTGATCCTCCTACCTCTGCCTCCCGAGTGCTGGGATTAAAGGCGTGCGCCACCACGCCTGGCTTATTTTTTGGTTTTTTGAGGTAGGGTTTAGCTCTAGACCAGGCTGACCTGGAATTCATTATGTAGTGTCAGGGTGGCCTCCAACTCATGGCAATCTTCTTACTTCTGCCTCCTAAGTGCTGGGATTAAAGGCATGCACCACCATGCCCAGCAAGATTTGTTTTTGTTGTTGTTGTTCAAGGTAGGGTCTTGCTCTAGTCTAGGCTGACCTTGAATTCACTATGTACTCTCAGGGTGGCCTTGAAATCATGGTGATCATCCTACCTCTGCCTCCCAAGTGCTGGGATTAAAGGCATGTGTCACCATGCCTGGCAATTTGTTTTGAAAAATATTTATTTATTTGCAAGCAGAGAGAGAGGAAGAGAGAAGAGAAACAGACTGAGACAATGGGCATACCAGGGCCTCCAACTACTGCAAACAAACTGCAAATGCATGTGCCACTTTGTGCATCTGGCTTTACATGAGTATTGGGGAATTAAACCAGAGTTATTAGGCTTTGCAGGCAAGAGCCTTAACCACTGAGCAATCTCTCCAGCCCAGATTTTTTTTTTTAATGTGGTTCATTGGTAGAGGAATTGCCTAGCATGCATGGGACCCTGGGTTCTATCCTCCACATGGCTGGAAACTCCATATAGACATGGAATATATTAGTTATGGCCAGAGGTTGGGGATAGAATTTCTCACTAGAAAGGAAGAATAAATGGGTAAACTGAGTCAAGGTATTTGATCAGATTACAAACGCCTTAAGTAAGACAACCATCAGGCTTGCCTAGAGTATATAGAAGAGTAAAAACAGGTGTAACTACAGAGCCCCTCCTAAGGAAATCAGATGATTAAGTTTATAAAACAGCTGGAAGATAAAAGGAATCCCATCAGAACCAGAACTAGATGGTTGCTGAAGACTCCACATGCTTGGGCTGCAAGGTCACTGAGAAATTAAGATGGAGCTGAGCTGAAAACCTCCTCTCTGTTGATCAACTGACAGAAAGATGGAAAAAGCAACATTGCATGCAGCTGTATGGGAGAAAGAAGTCATCAGTGGTGATAAACAGCAGTGGATATTGCCAGCTAGGCCAAATGACCAAACGGGTGCAATAGTGGCATGCCTGTTATGGGGGAAACCAACTGCTCTCTAATTAGACTGGAGACCTGCTCCATGGGAGGGAATACATGCCTGGTACTGAAAACCTAATCAAAAGCCTATGGCAGCTGGCTATGGTGTCACATGCCTTTAATCCCAGCACTCAGGAGCCAGAGGTAGGTGGTTCACTGTGAGTTCAAGGCCTGAGACTACATTTTTCCCCCTGAACAGTAAAAATAAGATCCCAAACTATTGGGGCTGGAGGGATGGCTCAGTGGATAAGGTGCTTGCCACTCAAGCTCAAGTATGTGTGTTCAGATTCCCCAGACCACATATAAAAGCCAGAAGCCATATTTGGCTTCTGTAATCCCAGCACACTGATGGTGAGATAGGAGGCAGAGACAGAATTTCTGGGAAGAGACTACAGAGATGGCTCTGCATTTAAAGAACTTGTGTGCAAACCCTATTGGCCTTGGTTTGATTGCCCAGTAGCCACATATTTTTTTTGCCGGGTGTGGTGGTGCACATCTTTAATCCCAGCACTCAGGAGGCAGAGATAGGAGGAGGATTGCCATGAGTTTGAGGCCACCCTGAGACTACATAGTGAATTCCAGGTCAGCCTGGGCTAGAACAAAACCCTAACTAAAAAAAAAAAAAAAGAATGAGAGGGGCTGGAGAGATGACTTAGTGGTTAAAGTACTTGCCTGCAAAGCCAAAGGACCTAGGTTCAATTCCCCAGGGCACACATAAACCAGATGCACATGGTGGTGCATGTATCTGGACTTTATTTGCAGTAGCTGAAGGCCCTGGCACATCCATTCTCTCTCTATCTGCCTTCTTCCTCTCTCTCTCTCTTTTCTCTGTCTCTCAAATAAATTAAAAGAATGAGAGGCCCTGCACTCAAGAGGCTGAAGTAGGAGGATTACTGTCAGTTTGAGGCCACCCTGAGATGACATAGTGAATTCTAGGTCAGCCTGGGCTACAACAAGACCCTACCTCGAACCCCCCCCCAAAAAAAAAAGAAAGAAAGAAAGAAAGGAAGGAAGGAAGGAAGGAAGGAAGGAAGGAAGGAAAGAAGAATGAGAGGGTTGGAGAGATGGCTTAGTGGTTAAGACACTTGTCTAGGAAGCCTAAGGACTCAGGTTCAGTTCCCTAGTACCCACATAAGCCAGATGTACAAGGTGGCGCATGTGTCTGGAGTTCATTTGTAATGGCTAAAGGCCCTAGTGCATCCATTCTCTCTCTCTCTCAAATAAATAAATACATAAATAAATAAATAAATGTTTAATCCCAGCACTCGGGAGGCAGAGGTAGGAGGACTGCCGTGAGTTCAAGGCCACCCTGAGACTACATAGTTAATTCCAGGTCAGCCTGGGCCAGAGTGAGACCCTACCTCGAAAAACCAAAAAAAAAAAATAATAATAATAAATAAATAAATAATAAATAAATAAATAAATAAATGTTTTAAAGAAAAGTTTAAAAAAAAAGAATAAAAGACCCAAAAGAAAAAGTGTAAGAAGAAAAAAGTTTCCCTGACAAAAAGGATAGCTTAAGATCTAACAAGCACAAGGACTGTGACCCTATCCCATGGCCTTGGAATTGACTGAGGAGACAAAGGTCCTTTGCAGCTATGATGGCACCAGGAGTTTTATAACAGCACACAGGGGTTAATGGAGACCCTGTGTGTGACAAACAATAGGCACTTCACCCTTTATTCCCTTGTACAGTTTGAAGATTCCCCAGGCTAGCTTGACAAATGAAAAGTTCATGAGAGATAGGGAGCCCAGCAGGAACCTTGGGGGACTGTAGATTAGTTTCCTGGGTAGAGAAAGACTTAAAGCAGGGTAATGACTTACCCAGAGTCAAGGTCCCAATAAAGCACGAGAGGTCCCCAGCTGTGAGTTGAAGTCTTTGCTTCTGCCCTCAGGAACAGCGAGAAGGCAGAATCAGAGTTACGGAATTTTTTTTTTCAGGAATGGTTTATGGCCCATATCTGTTGGGACAGGCATGATAGAGACTCCTCCCTGGCTAGGCTGCAGTGATTTGGCTGGCTACAGAGACAGAGGACAGCCTCTTCTCATGGTGTCACTGCACCACGGCATTCTGAGAGCCCCAACCACTGAACATAGCCAGGAAGATAGGAGGAGTCTCCTGTCCGGAGACCTGCACCTTTCTTGGCTCACTAAGGTATGTTGCTCTGGGGACAAAAGGAAAAGGGGGACAGGAACAAACAGGGTGCAGACCTCCACACTGCTAATAAACTCTCCCGTGCTCCTGTGGTTCCATCTGAATTAACAACCAGAAGCCTTGCCATGATGAGGGTAGGGAAGTGAAATGAGGACGGAGGATGGGAAGCCAGAGTTGAAGGTGTCCAGGAGGAAGATTCAAGTGTGCAGAAGCCAGACTGGACATCTGCAACCTGCGCCTGGTCTGATCATGTAGGTTCCTACAGCCGCTTAGCATCCTCAGGCAGGGCGGGGCAGGCATTGTACATGCTTTTCTGTGGCAGATGAAAAGTCACCTCCTGGACTGGAGAGATGGCTTAGCGATTAAGGCACTTGCTTGCAAAGGACCTAAGGACCCAGGTTCAATTCCCCACATAAGCCAGATGCACAAGGTGAAACCTGCATCTGGAGTTCATTTGCAATGGCTAGAAGCCCTGGTACATCTATTCTCTCCTTCTGCCTGTTTCTCTCTCACAGGTAAATAAATAAATATTTACCAAAAAAAAAAAAAAAAAAAAAAAAAAAAAAAAAAAAAAGGTCACCTCCTGAAAGAAGCCCTCTCTGACTTCAGACAACCTGTGCCCATGTCTCCTCCTGTGTGCCAAGGTTTCCAACACATGGCCAACTGCTGAGTTACCTGGCTGCCCTCCCAAGACTGGAACAGTGTGTATGTCCTGTTCCCCAACAGACCCTAGAGGTTGGAAAAAAGGGCAGTGGCCTTGGACTTCATCCTGGGCTCTGTCCCTGTTTTCTTTCACTCTCTCCTTCATCTTGTCTCAGTCTCACTGGATGGCTACCCTATCCCAGTGGAACATGGCTTTTGAATGTCTGACAACAACAACAACAACAACAACAACAAAGAGCTTCTTAGGAGTGGGTAGGACATGCTAGGTCTCAAGCATTAGTGTAGCGTTCAAACTCCAGCTTCTTCACTTCCTGACTGTGTGTGTTTCCTTCAGTTCCCCGGCTGCTCTCAGCCTGCTTCCGCCACACAGGAGAGTTGACACGCGGTACTAACTCAACAGGTTACTTCTTCCTTTTTATTTTGATGAATCCATCTGAGCCTGAGATATTAAGCCCCTCCTCTTGCACGGTACCCCAGGACCCCTGTCAGCCTATGTGAAACACGCAGTGAACGCGGATCTCATCAGAAGTCTGGTGCGTACACAGGCAGGTATCCACACCCACCAACAGAGGCTCCACTCAAGGCTGGTCCGAAGTAGCGGTTTTTCACCTAAATTATCTTGGAAGTAGTCCCACGTTCATGCACACCACGCCGTTTCCGTTTCATGGAAGAAAAAAAACCCCAGCATTTTCCAAAGTGCGAATCACGATTCAACTCAACAGCCACGACCACTGTCGGCGTGGGTACTGCGTGCTGTGAGGCCCCAAAGGATCCACGGAGATACACGGTTGGCGACTGAGGACTTGAGACTCTGGTTCCAGCCGCAGCTCTGCCCCGAATTCGCCGTCACCTGGGCTTCATCTTTATGGGCCGGGAGAGTGGATGTGGGTAGAGAGGGGAGCTAGCCTGACCCGTCCCCGTGCCCGAGTGCAGCGCTGCCAACCGCGCGCGCGAGTTTCTCCCAGGGGACCGATCAATCTTGCCGAGAAGCCGCACAACACACACGAACAGCACAAAACACATCCAGAGCTAACAGAATCCCCTTTAGGGAAACCTGCGGGTCTCAACCAACACGATCTCGGAGCAACCACATTCCCGCAACCAGATACTTACTTCAAACACAGACGCTCCACCACATCGACCGCAAATGAATTCCCCAAGGTTGCAGAGGCTCCTGTTTCTTTAAAAAGAAGCGGAGCCCTCGCAGCACAACTTCCGCCCAGAAAAAACATGGCGCGAAACGCCTTCGGAAAGGCTCTGGAAACAGTTGCGATCCCTTCATAAAGATGGCGAGGGCCCGGCGGCCACCTTCACGCCAGTGTAACGTCGCTTCCGGGGAGGGCGCTAAGTGGCGCGGTGAGAAGCAAACAAACAACAAAAACAAAACAAACAAAAAAAAAAAAACGCGGCGCCAAAGTGAGTGGTGAGGCGCTGTAACAGAGAGCTGAGGGCTGCCTGCTGGGCGGTCGGGGGCGGCGAGCCCAGGTGAGTGGGACGAGTGGGACCAGGGCCGCGAGCTGTCACGTCACGAAACCCACTCCGAGGCGCCCCCGCCACCTGTCCGGCCCCGCACGTCCAGGGCGGTCCAGGCTCTGGCCGCCGGCGCGGTCCTCCCGGGCCCTGCGCGGTCGTTCCACACGTTCGGGCTCCCGTCGGTGCCGGGGCTCCAGGCCCCACCCTCTGGCTGGTGCCGCGGCGCGCGAGCCCCCTCCCGGGCACCCCCGTGTCTCGGTGCTCCTCTTACCCGGAGTTTCCGCCCGGCTCCCGCAGACCCCCACGGTCATCGCCCGGGTCCCCGCGGATCCGCGCCCCTCCACACACAGCCCCTGGCTTCCAGGGGTTCCACCTTGGGCCCTGTCTTGACAGCTGCCCTCCAGCCCCTAGATTCTCCCAGTTCTGAACTCCTAGCTTCCTGGAGCCACCCTTTCCCCTCGGATTCTTCCCTCCTCTTAATCTACCCTGGACAGTTCCCTGCCGTGGGGCAGGACCAGTGTGGGCTCAGGTTTCCTGGACGACCTGCTCTGTTCTGGATGTGAAACTCCCTCTCTGTCTCTGTCCTGTCCCGTGCATCCAGAGAACAAGAGTGCCCGATCTAATGAGGCCCAGGCATAGGTGAACTGTAGCTCCCAGGTGGAAATAACACAGCTAGAAGTTTCTGAGAGCAAGAAAATTAAGAGCTGTGGGCTGGAGAGATGGCTTAGTGGTTAAGGTGCTTGCCTTGCAAAGCCAAAGGACCCTGGTTCGATTCCCCAGAACCCACGTAAGCCAGATGCACAATGTGGCACATGCATCTGGAGTTTGTTTGCAGTGGCTGGAGGCCCTGGTGCGCCCATTCTCTCTGTATCTCTGTCTCTGACTCTCAAATAAATAAAACTAAAACAGAAAGAAAGAAAGAAAGAAAGAAAGAAAGAAAGAAAGAAAGAAAGAAAGAAGGAAAAAAAGAGAAAATCAAGAGCTAAATGATAGAGAAGAGCATGGAGAGGGGTTGTAAGTTCCAAGGACCTTTTTCTCCTTAGAAGGCAATTAACCTCCACCAAGCTGGCGGACAAATAGACACAGAAGAAAGGAGAGCAAAATTAGCTGTTGGGGATACTAACTGTGCTAGGGAAGGGGTGTGGGAATGTCTTCAGAGGCTCCAGGTGGTGCCAGTGACCAACACACTGGGCTCATGACTACCCCTGTCGTAGGTTTTCAGTATCACGAATGTATTCCCTCCCATGGAGCCGGCCTCCAGTCCAATTGGAGAGCAGTTGGTTTCCCCCATAACAGAGAGCAGTTGGTTTCCCCCATTGGCTCATTTGGCCTGGCTGGCCAAATTTAAAGCTTGCAGTGTTCACTGTTGAGTACCTTCACTGGTGTTTTCTCTCTCCCATTGAACTGCATGCAGCATAGCTTTTTCCAGCTTTCTGTCAGCTGGTCCACATGAAGGAGGCTTTCAGCTCAGTTCCAGCAGGATTTCTCAGTGAACTTGCTGCCCAAGTATGTGGAGTCTTCAGCAATAGGGTCTTATTAGGTGCTCTCTTGCCTGGCTGTGGGTTGCCTGTGTGGCATGGAGTCCAGAGACTGGCTTTGGTTTAGTCCTGATCCCTCCTAGACCATTCAAATCCTGATGCCCTCCCACTTCCTGGCTCACTCCTGTCAATGCTTCAGCCTTCTCCCCTGCCTGTGCCACACTCCAGGATCAGGCTGCTTTCCCTACCTGCCCACCCACCCACAAGTCTTCAGAAGTGCCGGTACTTCTCCACACTGCCACCTTCTCTTCAGGTGAACAGCACAAAGTGCCTGCACATGGCCAATGCTCCCTGTGTGCATGCTGACTATGGAGGGTGTGTGCCTGCTTAGCTCACTCTCTTGTCTATCCTGTCTTGTCACTTTCTTCCTCCAGGACTAGATCTGGCCAGGGAGGAATCACAGCATTCTGTGGATGCCACTTTCTCTCCCCTACTCTGCCTCCAGCCTGAATTGCTTTCCTCCCATTCTTCCCCACCCAGAGGTCACTGGGCCCCTGCTTCCGCAGTAGCCTCTGCTGATAGCTCTGGTCTGGGTCTAAGGCTGGTCTTGGCTAGGGAGCAGGGCCTCGCCTCCAGTTGTTTGGAGACTTCTCAGAGAACCAGGGTGTGTGGGGCACCCTTTCCCAGTAGCTTTTGCCCCAGAGCCATGCCCAGGCACCACCAGGTTTCTGTGAACACTGGTAGCACACAGGTATCTCAGAGTTCCATATATGGCTACTAACAGTGCCTCTTACTCCCCTCTAGGGTTATAGCATCCATGCAGGGAAGGACCCTATGCACACAGCCAGGGCAGAACAGCTAGCACACAGCCAGCAGAGCTGCTTTGGAGTAAGTCCGATGCCTGTCTCACTCAGCTGCCTACCACAGGCAGGCAGGGGCAAAAGCCAGCATCTCCATCTCCACCTCTTTTGGATCTTCACTACAGTCCCAGGACATCTGGAACAGAAAAGGTTGGATATAGTCTGTGATACAGTGGATAGCTGAGTGGCATCTAATTGCTGTGGGGTTTTTTTTTTTTTTTTCAAGGTAGGGTCTCCCATGACCTGGAATTAACTATGTAGTCTCAGGCTGGCCTCGAACTCACAGTGCAATACCTCTGCCTCCTGATTGCTGGGATTAAAAGTATGTACCAGGCTGGAGAGATGGCTTAGCGGTTAAGGTGCCTGCCTCCTAAGCCTAAGAACGCTAGTTCCAATCTCCAGTGGTTCCAATCTCCAGGTCCTATGTTTAGCCAGATGCAAAGTGATGCAAGGGTGTAATGCCACACTTGCCCACAAGGGGGCGCATGCATCTGGATTTTGTTCACAGCAGCTGAGAGACTGCTGGCGTGCCCATTCTCTATCTGTCTCCCTCTCTCTCTCTCTGTGTGTCTCTCTATAATAAATAAATAAATAAATATCTTTTTTTTTTTTTTTTTTTTTTTGGTTTTTCGAGGTAGGGTTTCACTATGGTCCAGGCTGACCTGGAATTAACTATGTAGTCTCAGGGTGGCGTCGAACTCTCAGCAATCCTCCTACCTCTGCCTCCCGAGTGCTGGGATTAAAGGCGTGCGCCACCACGCCCGGCTAATAAATATCATTTTTAAAAGTATGTACCACCACCCCCAGCCATTGCTGTGCTTTTTAAATCCAGTACAGTTACATGGAACCTCTGCTGTTTGTTTGCTTGTTTGTGTTATTTGCAAGCAGAGAGATAGAGAGAAGAGAGACAGAGAAATAGAATGGGTGTGCCAGGGCCTCTAACCACTGCAAAGGAACTCCAGATGCATGTACCCCTTCTGCATCTGGCTTACATGGGTCCTGGAAAATTGAACCTGGGTCCTTTGGCTTTGCAGGCAAGCACCTTAACTGCTGAGCCATCTCTCCAACCCATTTTAAAAAATATTTTAATATTATTTAATATTTAATTTTTAATATTATTTTAATATTTATTTATTTGAGACAGAGAAAATACGCACACCAGGGCCTCCAGCCAGTGCAGACGAACTCCAGACTCACGTGCCACCTTCTGCAGCTGGCTTATATTGGTACTGGGGAACCCAACCTGGGTCCTTAGGGTTCACAGGCAAGAACCTTAACTGCTAAGTCATCTCCAGCCCTCCTGAGTGCTGAGATCAAAGATGTGCACCACCATGCTCCACTCAGTTTTTGTTTGTTTGCTTGTTTTTTTGTTTTTGTTTTTGTTTTTTTTTTGGTTTTGCAAGGTAGGGTCTCACTCTGGTCCAGGCTGACCTGGAATTCACTATGTAGTCTCAGGGTGGCCTCGAACTCTCGGCGATCCTCCTACCTCTGCCTCCCGAGTGCTGGGATTAAAGGCGTGTGCCACCACGCCTGGCTTATGACCCAATATTTTTTTGTTTTGTTTTTTTGAGGCAGGGTCTTGCTCTAGCCCATACTGGCCTGGAATTCACTCTCTAGTATCAGGCTAGCCTTGAATGGACCCAGTATTTAAAAGAGTATTTGTGGTGGTGAAAATTAGACTTTGGGAGATGGTGGTAGAATCTGGAAGACCAGCTGGTATCTTCTTGCAGTATGACACATGAGCCAGGCTAGTGGCATGGATGAGTTTGCTGAGATAGAGATAGTGACAGTGATTCTGGGTGTGTTTAAAATACAGCGGTATGGGGCTGGAGAGATGGCTTAGCAGTTAAGGCGTTTGCCTGCAGAGCCAAAGGACCTCGGTTCAATTCCCCAGTCCCCATGTAAGCCAGATGCACAAGGTGGCACATGCCTCTGGAGTTCGTTTGCAGTGGCTAGAGTCCCTGACGTGCCCATTCTCTCCCTCTCTTGCTCTCTGCCTCTTTCTCTCTCGCTCTCTCAAATAAATAAAAATAAAATAAAAACTGTTTAAAATACAGCGGTAGATGCTGACAGATTGAATATGTGTGCTCTAGCCCAATAAGAGACTGTCTCAAAATGAGGTGCTTGATGTTCCTGAGGATAACACTGGAGGTTGTTCTCTGATCTCCACATGCATCACACCTGCACACACGTGCACTCACACACATACAAATATGCATACATGCACAACACACACAGATACCCCCCCAACATTATGAAAAACTGATATTTTTTAGTTTTTAAATTTTATTTGATGTGTGTGTGTTCATGTGTGTGTTCACGGGTGTGCACATGCTACAGTGTGTGTGTGGAGGTCAGAGGACAACTTTCTGGTCAGTCTACCTCATTTGAGGCAGGGTCTTTTGTTCACTGCTCCATCATAAATTTCCACGAAATTCTCCCCTTTCTGCTTCCCCTTACTATGGCACACTGGAATTACAGAGCCCACCACAGCTCCTGGCTTTTATGTAGGGTCTGGGGATCTGAAAATACTTTATCCACTGAGACATCTCCCCAGTCCAATATTTGTAGTTTTTGTTGTTTTGTTTTACTTTGTTCTTTCTTTTAACTTTTTTTTTTTTTTTCTGGTACAGAGTTCTCAATTAGGGGACACAGTCCTGGAATTATAGAAACTAACCCTTGGAGTCATTTACCCAAGAGCAGGCTAGCTGCTTTTAGGAGTAGAGCCTGAGGAATAGGAAACTAACCCTTAGAGCTACCTAAAAGTGGGCTGCCTACTTGTTACAGCAGAGCCTGGGAGAAGGGAGGAAACCTGAACCTTACAGTCATCTAAACTAGGGTTAACCCACTGCCTCTGCTGTTGCTGCAGCTCTGAGGTTCTGCAGCTGTAGCTTTTCCTTCCAGGTTCTCATTGGTGTTTTCATTTGTTTTGTTTTGTTTTTCAAGTTTGGGTCTCTCTCTAGCCCAGGCTGACCTGGAATTCACTATGTAGTCTCAGGGTGGCCTTGAACTCATGGCGATCCTTTACCTCTGTCTCCCAAGTGCTGGAATTAAAGGTGTGCACCACCATGCCTGGCTCTCCTAGCACCTGATTAAAATTTTTTCTTTTTTTTTTTTTTCCGAGGTAGGGTCTCTCTCTAGTATTCTCAGGGTGGCCTCGAACTCACGATGATCCTCCTACCTCCCAAGTGCTGAGATTAAAGGCTTGTGCCACCACGCCCAGCTTATTTTTAGAAATTTTTTTTCAGCCAGGTATGGTGGCGCACACCTTTAATCCCAGCACTCGGGAGGCAGAGGTAGGAGGATCGCCGAGAGTTCGAGGCCACCCTGAGACTACATAGTTAATTCCAGGTCAGCCTGGACCAGAGTGAGACCCTACCTCGAGAAACCAAAAAAAAATTTTTTTTTCAAGATAGGGTCTCATTCTAGCTCAGACAGACCTACAATTTACTATGTAGTCTCAGGCTTCCCTCGAACCCATGGTGATCCTCCTACTTCTGCCTTCCAAGAGCTGGGATTAAAGGCATGTACCACCATGCCCAGCTATATTGGTGTTTGTTTTTTATTTTATTTTTTTAAATTTATTTATTTGAGAGATAGAATGAGGCAGAGAAAGAGAAAGAGAATTGGCACACTAGGGCCTATAGCTACTGCAAATGAAGTCCAGATGCAAACACCATGATGTGTATCTGTTTTATGTGGGACCTGGGGAATCAAACTGAGGTCCTTTGGCTTTGCAGGCAAGTGCCTTAACCTCTAAGCCATCTCTCCAGCCCTACATTGGTGTTTTTATTGAACAGACAAAATATAATACATGAGCAAGTTGAAGATTGCATGGGCAAAGGACAAGGAACTTTTGCTTTGAATAATCCTTAAACATGTGTTTAAGGAAGGGATTTAGCGTTATGACCTGTTGGACCCTGCTGATCCAGAATACACATGCACACACATATACATTCCATTCACAAATGCAGTCACACTAAGACCACCTGTTGTCTTCAACAGATCTGTGGCAGTTCATTACTGACCACACTATCACCACTTCTCACACATGCTGGAACAAACATGTGTTCTGGGTCAAGAGTCTAACCAGGCCAATGAGGACATTGGGCAAAGAACATAACTTAAGATCAATCAGCATCTCTAAACATTGCTTATCAATATTGGTCACCTGTGGTAATCAGGTCAAAGGTACACCAAGGCAGAGGAAACCTCATCACATTGCTTTATGTGGGTAACTTCAGGACTAATGACAAGTAAGAAAAGTTAGCCCTGTGTGGTGGCACATGCCTTTTTTTTTTTAAAGAAGTATTCTTATTTATTTATTTATTTATTTATTTATTTGAGACAGACACAGAGAGAGAGAGAGAAAGAGAGAGAATGGGCACACCAGGGCCTCTGACCACTGCGAATGAACTCCAGATGCATGTGCCACCTGGTACATCTGGCTTACATGGGAACTGGAGAATCAAACCTGGATCCTTGGGCTTTTCAGGCAAGTGCCTTAACCACTAAGCCATCTCTCCAGCTCTGGCACATGCCTTTAATCTGATGCCTTGGGAGGCAGAGGTAGGAGGATCACTGTGAGTTCGAGGCCACCCTAAGACTACGCAGTGAATTCCAGGTCAGCCTGTGCTAGTGCAAGACCCTATCTCGCAAACTCCCCCAAAAAAATAAAAAAAGAAAAGAAAAGAATTCAGGGCATGGTAGAAGGAGAACTTCATTCCAAAGGTATAGCAGGTATTTTCAACAAAAATCATAGAAGAGGGCTGGAGAGATGGCTTAGCAGTTAAGGTGCCCGCCTGCGAAGCCTAAGAATGCCTGTTCAATTCTCTAGGTCCCACGTTTAGCCAGACGCAAAAAGTGACACAAGGGTGCAATGCCACACTTGCCCACAAAGGGGCGCACACGCCTGGAGTTTGTTCACAGCAGCTGAGAGGTCGCTCACAAGCCCATTCTCTCAAAAAAAAAAAAAAAAAAAAAAAAAAACAGAAGAGACCTGGGCGTGGTGGTGCACACCTTTAATCCCAGCACTTGGGAGGTAGAGGTAGGATTGCTGTGAGTTCGAGGCATAGTGAATTCCAAGCTAGAGTGAGACCCTACCTTAGAAAAACAAAACAAAACAAAAAATCATAGAAGAAACTTCCCCCAAATAGGGAAAGCAATGCCAATACAGATATTGAAAATAATTGAGAGAAAAATCAAATCACATGCAGACAAGCCCATCAGGATAACAGCAGATTACTTAACACAAACTTTAAAAGCCAGAAGGGCTTGGAATGATGTCTCCCAAATTCTGAAAGATAACAACTGTCAACCAAGATTACTTATCTAGCAAAGCTATCCATCCAAATAAACCAGGAAATAAAGACATTCCACAATAAGCCAGGCGTGGTGGCGCATGCAGAGGCAGGAGGATTGCCATGAGTTCAAGGCCACCCTGAGACTACATAGTGAATTCCAGGTCAGCCAGTGACATCTACCTTGGGAAAAAAAAAAAAAAAGACATTCCACAACAAAAACAAGCTAACGGAATAAATTAACACTAAACTAGCTCTACAGAAAATACTTGAAAGGATCCTCCATGCTGAAGAGAAAGAAAAATACACACATAAGGAAATAGGAAAAAATAGACCATCCTCAAATAATACTTAATACAAGAGAGTAAAGGAAAAACCAGAAGAACTACAAAACAAGAATGGCAAGAACAAATACACACCTTTCAATAATAACTGTCAACAATAACTGTTAATATCAACAGCCTCAATGCCCCAACACAGGATTGCAGACTGGGTTAAAGAGCAGGATCCTAAACCGGGTGTGGTGGTACACACCTTTAATCCCAGTGCTGGGGAGGCAGAGGGATCGCCCTGAGTTTGAGGCCACCCTGAAACTACGTAGTGAATTCCAGGTGAGCTTGGGCCAGAGTGAGACCCTACCTCAAAAAAAAACAAACAACAACAACAACAACAAAAAAAAACAGCAAACAAACAATAAGCACTCAGGAGGCAGAGGTAGGAGGATCACCACCACCCTGAGACTACAGAGTGAATTCCAGTTCCAAATCAGCCTGGACTACAGTGAAACCTTACCTTGAGAAACAAAAACAACAACAAAAAAAATCAGGATCCGAGCCGGGCATGGTGGCGCACGCCTTTAATCCCAGCACTCAGGAGGCAGAGGTAGGAGGATCACTGTGAGTTCAAGGCCACCCTGAGACTACATAGTTAATTCCAGGTCAGCCTGGGCCAGAGTGAGACCCTACCTCAAAAAAACAAAAAAACAACAACAACAAAAAAATCAGGATCCTTCTATTTGTTGCCTCTCAAGAAACTCACCTTTCCATAAAAGATGAGACACTATTTTAGGATAAAAGGTTGGAAAACAGTATTTCAAGCAAATGGGCCTAGAAAACAAGCAGGTGTCACTATCCTAATAGCTGGCAGGTTGGTTAAAACCAACATTAGTTAGGAAAGATAAGGAAGGTCACTTTATATTGATTAAAGGAACACTCCAACAGGAGGACATTACAATTCTAAACATACATGCACCTAACATGAGGGCTCCAAATTTCATCAAGCAAATATTATTAGAATTAAGGTCACAGATAACTCCAAACACAGTTGTTGTAGTAGGTGATTTCAAAACCCCTTTTTCATCAATTGACAGGTCATCCAGGCAAAAAAATAAACAGAAAAAGAATCTGGATTAAATGAGGTCATAGAAAAAATGGACTTAACATATCTGCAGAACATTTCATCCAAATGCTGCACAATATACATTCTTCTTCAGCAGCATATGGAACATTCTCTAAAATAGACCATATATTAGGACAAAGCAAACCTTAACAAATGCAGGAAAGTTGAACTAATTCCTTGTACTGTATATGATCACAATGGGATTAAACTGCAAATCAACAGCAAAACAAAAGCTATAGATCATACACAAAATAATGGAAACTAAACAATACACTACTAAATGATGGGTCAATGAAGAAATCAAAATGGAAGTGAAAAATTCCTAGAATCAGGGAGGGAATTACCATGGGTTACTGTCTGTAATTACAGAAGTAGTCAATAATTTTTTTTAAAAAAAAATTCTTAGAATCAAATGATAATGAGAACACAACATACCAAAACCTTTGGGATACAATGAAGGCAGTCCTAAGAGGGAAATTTATAGCTTCAAGTATCTATATTAAGAAATTAAGGCCGGCGTGGTGGCTCACGCCTTTAGTGCCAGCACTCGGGAGGCAGAGGTAGAAGGATTGCTGTGAATTTGAGGCCTCCCTGAGACTACATAGTGAATTCCAGGTCAGCCTGACCTACAGTGAGACCTTACCTCGAAAAATCAAAAAAAAAGAAGAAATTAGACCTCCGGGTAAGATGGCGGCATAGGAGCCATGCCAAACCCGCCAGGGAGGAATTTAAGCAAAACCACAGCAAAATACACTCTTCTGAAAAGTGAAAAAGAGTATAGGTTATTCTTAGACACAACAAAGAAGCAGGAGGGACCAAGATCCACCAGAAAGGAAAATGGCCAGAATCCCACTGAGGCACTTGCGCCCCGATCCGCACCACCCACTAGGCATGCTGAGCAGCAGCGGAAGACCAAACAAGGGCATTTTCCAACCTCATCAGCCTCCTTGCAAAGTCAAGAAATCTGAAGAAAAGACAGCTGAGATCAACTAAGGAGCTACTGAAAGAGAAACAGGCTGGACTGTGTGAACAACTCTAGGCTTCCTGCACTCACCCATCCCCCAACCATCAGAAAACCAAAAATAAAAATAAAAAAATAAGCCAGGTATGGTGGTTCATGCCTTTAATCCCAGCACTCAGAAGGCAGAGGTAGGAGGATCGTCATGAGTTCGAGGCCACTCTGAGACTACAAAGTTAATTCTAGGTCAGCCAGCCTGGGTCAGAGTAAGACTCTACCTCAAAAAAACAAAATAAAACAAAATAAAATATAAATAAATAAATAAATAAATAAATGCTATTTATAACAAACATACAGCCAACATACTAAATGGAGAAAAACTTGAAACTTTTCCACTAAAAGACAAGGGTGTCCACTTTCCCCACTTTTAGTTAATATAGTACTTGAAGTCTTAGTTATAGCAATAAGGCAAGAGACACACATAAAAGGCATACAAATTGCAAAGGAAGAGATCAAATTATCCTTATTTGCAGATGATATGATTCTACACATAAAGGACTCTAAAGACTCTACCAGCAAACTGGTAGAGCTGATAAACTCTTTTAGCGATGTAGCAGAATACAAAATAAATACACAAAAATCAGTAGCTTTCCTATAAACTAACAATAACCATGCTGAGGATGAAATCAGGAAATCAGTCCCATTCATAATTGCCTCAAAAAAAAAATACCTTGGGCCGGGTGTGGTGGCGCACGCCTTTAATCCCAGCACTTGGGAGGCAGAGGTAGGAGGATCGCCGAGAGTTCGAGGCCACCCTGAGACTACATAGTGAATTCCAGGTCAGCCTGAGCCAGAGTGAGACCCTACCTCGAAAAACCAAAAAAAAAAAAAAAAAAAAAAAAAAAAAAACCTTGGGATAAACCTAAACAAGGAAGTAAAGGATCTCTACAATGAAACTTTAAAACTCTCAGGAGAGAAATTGCAGAAGACACTAGGAAATGGAAAGACATCCCATGTTCTTAGATTAGAAGAACCGATATTTTGAAAATGTCAATCTTATCAAAAGCAATCTACATATTTAATACAATCCCCATCAAAATTACAATGGCATTCTTCATGAAAATAGAAAAAAAAAAAAGCCTAAAATTCATTTGGAAGCAGAAAAAAACCCTCAAATAGCCAAAGCAATTTTGAACAACAGCAACAAAAGGCTGGTGGTATCACCATACTTGATTTTAAGCCATATTATAAAGCCATAGTAACAAAAACAGCATGATACTGGCACATAGACAAGACACATAGATCAATGGAACAGAATAGAGGACCCAGATGTAAATCTGGGCAGCTACAGCCATCTGACTTTTGACAAAAATGCCAAAAATATTCATTGGAGAAAAGACACTGTCTTTAACAAATGGTGCTTAGAAAACTGGACATCTAAATGTACAATGATAAAAATAGATCTGTATCTCTCTCCATGTACAAGAATCAAGTCCAAATGAATCAAAGACCTTAATAGCAGACCTGAAACTGCTATTTGAAAAAGTAGGGGAAACCCTTCAACATATTGGCATAGGCAATGACTTTCTTAATATTACCCCAGTTGCTCAGGAAATAAAACCACTAATCAACCACTGGGACCTCATGAGATTACAGAGCTTTTGTACAGCAAAGGACACTGTGAATAGAGCAAAGAAGCAACCTACAGAATGTGAGAAAAGCCAGATGTGGTGGTGCATGCCTTTAATTCCAGTACTCGGGAGAATAGGTAGGAGGATCACCATGAGTTCAAGGCCACCCTGAGAATACAGAGTGATGCTAGAGTAAGACCCTACCTCAAACCCCCCCCCCAAAAAAAGAAAAGAAAAAGAAAGTCACAAAATGTAAGAAAATCTTTGCCAGCTATACATCTGATAGAGGATTAATATCTAGGATATTCAAAGAACTCAGAAAACTAAATAATAAGAAATCACAGCCTGGTGTGATGGCTCACGCCTTTAATCCCAGCACTTGGGAGGCAGAGGTAGGAGGATCACCATGAGTTGGAGGCCACCCTGAGACTACAGAATGCATTCCAGGTCAGCCTGGGCTAGAGTGAGAACCTACCTCAAAAAAACAAAAAGAAAAAAAAAAAAGAAATCAAACGAACCAATTAAAAAATGGGCTAAAGAACTAAACAGAGGGGCTGGAGAGATGGCTTAGCAGTTAAAGCGCTTGCCTGCGAAGCTAAAGGACCCAGCTTCGACTCCCCAGTACCCACATAAGCCAGATGCACAAAGTGGTGCACATGTCTGGAGTTCATTTGCAGTGGCTGGAGGCCCTGATGTACCCATCCTCTCTCTCTATCTCCCTCTCTCTTTCTCTCTCTCTCAGATAATTAAATTATATATATATATGTTTTTTGAGGTAGGGTCTCACTCTAGCTCAGGCTGACCTGGAATTAACTATGTAGTCTCAGGGTGGCCTCGAACTCTCGGCGATCCTCCTACCTCTGCCTCCCGAGTGCTGGGATTAAAGGCGTGTGCCACCATGCCCGGCAAATAAAATATTTTTTAAAAAGAACTAAAGGGGCTGGAGAAATGGCTTAGTGGTTAAGGCATTGGCCTGTGAAGCCAAGGGACCCAGGTTCAATTCTCCAGGACCCACGTAAGCCAGATGTACAAGGGGCACATGCATCTGGAGTTTGTTTGCAGTGGCTGGAAGCCCTGGCATGCCCATTCTCTGTCTGTCTCTCCTCTATCTCTCTCTCTGTAGCTCTGCTTGCAAATAAATAAATAAAATTAAAAAAAAAAAAGAAAATGACTTCCTTTAAAAAAAAAAAACTAAATAGAGAGTTAGCAAAAGAAGAAATACAGATGGCATATAAACACCTAAAAAATGTTCTACATGCTTAGCCATCAGGTAAATGCAAATTAAAACTTCTTTGAGATTTTTTTTAGAAAGAACTTTTTTTTTCTTAATTTTTTGTTTTTTATTTATTTATTTGAAAGTGACAGACAGACAGACAGAGAAAGAGGCAGATAGATAGAGAATGGGTGCTCCAGGGCCTCCAGCCACTGCAAACGAATTCCAGACGCATGTGGCACCTTGTGCATCTGGCTTATGTGGGTCCTGGGGAATCAAGCCTCGAACCTGGGTCCTTAGACTTCACAGGCAAGCGCTTTACTGCTAAACCATCTCTCCAGGCCCCTACTTTGAGATTTTATCTCAGTCCTGTCAGAATGACTAGCCTCAAGGAAACAAACAAAAATAAATGTTGGCAAGGATGCAGAAAAACAGGAACACTTCTACGCTGTTGGTGGAAATGTAATTTGGTACAGCAAATTTGGTACAGCCATTGTACAAATCATTGTGGAGATTCCTGAGACAGTTAAAAATGGAGTCACTGAGCTGGATTGGCGCATGCCTGCGAAGCCTAAGGGCCCAGGTTCGATTCTCCAGGACCCATGTAAGACAGATGCAAATGGTGGCACATGTGTCTAGGGTTCCTTACTCTGTCATAAATAAATATTTTTTTAAATTTAAAAATAGATTTACCGTATAACCAAGCTATACCACTCCTTAGGCATATATCCTAAGGACTCTTCTCACTACCTTAGAGATACTTACACAACCATGTTTATTGCCGCTCTATTCACAGTAACTAGAAAATGGAACCAACCTAGATATCCCTCAACTAATGAGTGGATAACGAAGATGTGGTACCTTTATACAATGGAATTCTGTTCAGAGGTAAAGAAAAATGAAATTATGGTCAGGAGTGGCGGCGCACACTTTTAATCCCAGCACTAGGGAGGATCGCCTTGAGTTTGAAGCCAGCCTGAGAATTCATAGTGATTTCCAGGTCTGCCTGGGCTAGAGTGAAACCCTATCTCAAGAAACAACAAAAAGGCCTGGAGAGATGGCTTAGTGGTTAAGCACTTGCCCGTGAAGCCTAAGTATCCCAGTTCAAGGCTCAATTCCCCAGTACCCACGTAAGCCAGATGCACAAGGTGGTGCATGCATCTGGAGTTCATTTGCAGTGGCTGGAGGCCCTGGCGCACCCATTCTCATCTCTATCTACCTCTGTCTGTTGCTTTCAAATAAATAAATAATAAACAATTTTTTTTTTTTTTTTTTTTGCTTTTCCGAAGTCGGGTCTCACTCTAACTCAGGCTGACCTGGAATTCACTATGTAGTCTCAGGGTGGCCTCGAAGTCACATCGATCCTCCTACCTCTGCCTCCGGAGTGCTGGGATTAAAGGCGTGCGCCATCACGCCCGGCTTTAAACAATTTTTTTTTTTTTTTTTTGGTTTTTGGAGGTAGGGTCTCACTATGGCCCAGGCTGACCTGGAATTAACTATGTAGTCTCAGGGTGGCCTCGAAGTCACATCGATCCTCCTACCTCTGCCTCGGAGTGCTGGGATTAAAGGCGTGCGCCACCACGCCCGGCTTTAAACAATTTTTTTTTTGTTGTTTGTTTTTGGAGGTAGGGTCTCACTATGGCCCAGGCTGACCTGGAATTAACTATGTAGTCTCAGGGTGGCCATGAACTCACGGCGATCCTCCTACCTCTGCCTCCTGAGTGCTGGGATTAAAGGCATGCGCCACCATGCCCGGCAACAATTTTTTTTAATTATGAAATTTGCAGGGAAATGGAAAGCTCTGAAAAGGATTATACTTAGTGAGGTAACCCAAGCCAGAAAGCCAAGCGCAGAATGTTCTTTTTCATATGTGGATCCTAGTTACAAATGTTTGGACTTGTATGTGAGTTGTAATAAAACTCAGTAGCAGAGTCCAATAAGCTAGAAAGGGTACATAAGGGCTGGAGGAGAGGTGGGGACTTAGGGGGATGATATTGTATATATGTAAGTACAAGAACAAATTACTAGGTGTGAAAAGTCCTAAGTGAGGTCAGGAGAAGAGACTGAGGAAAGGACCAATGGGAGGAGGGTTAATCAAAATCTAAGAGGGTATGAATAAGTCAGATGGAGACCTACCTTTTTGGACATTGGCACACCCAGAAGCAATAGATTGTTACTAGAAAATTTTCAGTGCCAGGGATGGGATACCTTCCAGTGAGTTGTTGGCCAGGGATGTCCCTGATGCCCCCAAAACATTACAGGCCATTGCCAAAGCTTGTTTCCCACCAGGAATAGATGGTAAGACCCTATTGCTGAAGACTCCACATGCTTGAGCTGCAAGGTCACTGAGAAATCTTGCTGGAGCTGAGCTGAAAACCTCCATATAGACCAGCTGACAGAAAGCTGGAAAAAAACTACCCTTCATGCAGCTCCATGGGAGAGAGAGAAGTCATCAGTGGAGATAAACAGCAAGCCTTAAATTGGGCTAGCCAGGCCAAATGAGCCAATGGGTGCAATAGTGGCATGTCTGTTCTGGGGGAACCAATCGCTCTCTAATTGGACTGGAGGCCCACTCCATGGGAGGGGATACATGCCATACATGTCATGAGCCCCAGGGGTGTAACATCTGCTGGTGTCTGCCTAAATGTATATATTATGTTCACCAAACTGCCTATTAAGCACTTTTTTTTTTTCGAGGTAGGGTCTCACTCTAACCCAGGCTGACCTGGAATTCACTATGTATTCTCAGGGTGGCCTTGAACTCACAGCAATCCTCCCACTTCTGCCTCCCCAGTGCTGGGATTAAAGGCGTGCACCACCATGCTCAGCTCTTAAGCACTTCTTATAATGTTCATACCCATATTTTAATTCTACTCTCACTTTTGGTTAGAGAAGCATCTCTTTTTAGATGGTGGTGACCTTGATAAAACTCAGAAGGCACCATAGTGCTAAGAAGAAGTGACAGAGGAGTGCTCAGCACTGAAATATCTCTATCACACCTTCCAAGGCTCAGGGTTCATTACGGCAAGAGCCACCGGGCATGGTGTCATACACCTTTAATCCCAGCACTCGGGAGGCAGAGGTAGGAGGATTGCCATGAGTTTGAGCCCACCCTGAGACTACATAGTTAATTCCAGGTCAGCCTAGACCAGAGTGAGACCCTACCTTGAAACCTGCCCCCCCCCCCAAAAAAAAGAACGCAAGAGCCAAAGGAAGGGTAGAACTCATTTCAATTCACTCCTTTTAATTTATTTATTTCAAGATAGGGTCTCACTCTAGTTTGATCTCCAATGCTGGGATTAAAGGCATGTGCCACCACGCCCAGCTCAATTCACTCTTCCAGACACAAAATGGCCTGGATATCCATGACCTCACAGTGCCTGAAGCTACCTACATAAGACCATCATAAAAGATGATGACATCAAAATAAAAGAGAGACTGGTTGAGATGGAGAGGGACTATGATTAGAGAGTGGAGCTATGAAGGGGAAAGTGAGGAGGGAGGGAATTATCATGGTTTATTGTCTATAATTAATTAAGTTGCCAATAAAAAATAAAAATAAATAAAAATAAGGATAGGGGAAAGAGAATTACTTCCTCAGATTTTGTTACTCTCCTCTGAATTCTGTCTCTTCTCCAATTTTCCTGGAAATCCCCTTCATGTCCTCTGTCCACTCCCATGCCCATGCTCAACTTCCTGCATGGGTCCTCAGGTCCTACTGTCCCTGTGTGCATGAATGTGTTTGTGTGTGTGTGTAAGCACTGCAGCCTTTCCCTGAATACTAATTTTCCCTAAATAAACTTCCTGAAAATTAATCCTATCAGAGTTTGTTTCTTTAATTGTTTGATGAATGGATAAGAATCTAAAAGAATTGGGTTTCGCAGGTATCCCAAAATTCCATGACACCCACACCCATGTTGAAAGACCCAGGCCAGACTAACACCATGACAGGCCTCAGTCCCTCTGTAGGCCACAGGGGCGAGTTCCCAGAATCAAGGGAAGAACAAGCAGTACCAGGAAAAACCATAAACTTGCTGTGTGAGCATGACTCAACATTCTTGCGGTCCTGGGCCAGATGGCCCAATAAGATCCACCGTCTCAGAGTTTTGTAAATGTCAACCAATCAAATGAATGTAACCGACCACACGCCAACCTGTTCAAATGTAACTGCCGCTTGCTGAGCCAATTAAGTTTGAAATTCCCCTAGACCTAGCCCGCCAAAATCCTAAGACCAATCAAGAACCCCCAAGTACAGTTACTGTTCAAATTAGCCAGTCATGTAGTTGCATAGGTGATGGTCCCCTCCCCCTTGCTCAAACCTCAATAAAAAGCCCGCTTTTCTGCTTCTCCGGGCTCTTGCACGGATCCACTGCGTTGGTGAAGGCAAGAGACCGAGCTTAAGCCCAAGTAAAGCTCTTTGCATTTGCATACGTGTTTGGTCTTCCTTGGTGGTCACTGGGGGCACCTTGAACTGGGCATTACAATGTAATTCTTCCTCAGCTGCCTGTGATTTCAAAAGGTTAACTGAATTGGGGGACTCTAGTGAAGCAGCTTTCAGACGTTGCCTGCCATGCTGGGGTGGACTTGTCAATGATACAATGCCACAACAGTAAGTGACCTTAGCAAACTCATTGGTTCACCAAGGTGGACTTGTATGGTTTGTTGTTGCCTTTTTAATTTATTTTTTATTTAATTTATTTTTTTTTCCCGAGGTAGGGTCTTGCTCTAGCCCAGACTGACCTGGAATTCACTATGTATTCTCAGGGTGGCCTTGAACTCACTGTGATCCTCCTGCCTCTGCCTCTCAAGTGCTGGGATTAAAGTCTGCCACCACGCCCAGCTGTTGTTGCCTTTTATCTGGGTTCAATAGAAAGACTCCCAGCAAAAGTCACACTACACCCTCCCATGTCTCATCCCCCACACCTCATCCGGCATTGCTCACGTGCCTCCAGGAGTCAGGTCATGTTTGTGTTGCCTCGTGGAGGCAAAATCCCTCCTGCCACTTGACATGGTCTGGGCTAGGAGGAGGTTTCCGCATGGCTGGAACCTCAAGATTAAACCGAAACCACTCTGTTTAATTCTTTCAATGGCAATAGCACTCGTGTCTTTTTTAGGCTTTCAAGAAAAGGAATCTGAAGCTGTTCTCTACTGTAGAGAAATAAGAGTGCTGAAAGAAAAACCATTTGTACAGACTTATGCTCCCTAGATAACTATAAGAATATGACTACTAAAGAATCCTTTGCAAAGTTACAGAAAAAATAATTACTTGACCCTCCCATTACAACACCAGAAATTCTGAAGTCCACCTTGAGGAGCATTGCAAAGGCAAATGCATTTAGGTTTCCTGATCCTACTGACCTACCTCTATCCTAGACAGGAATTTATGATGAAAAGAACTTTTAATCAAACAGGTTAACAAGTACTTTGCTAAGCTTGGCTACAAGGAATGTATAAGAAAGTTAGAAGAATGGCCTTTCGATATGAAACAGTTTGTCTAGCACTTTGCTGATATTTTTTTGCTGATAATTGAGTGTTTTGATATTTCCTGGAAAATAAGCCTGCTTTTGTTCTGTAGTAGTACAAATAAAACACGAAGTTTTGAGGAAGGCAGAGACGCTGAATCACCTGAAACAGTAACCTGGTGTCTCTCATTCCTCCCCCACCGACTCCGCATCTACTTCCAGGACCTCACTCTATGTGGGGCTGGCTCCTGGCAGCTGCCCACAGCTCCCTTGTTTTCTTGGACTGGCAGCATCTGGAGCCCTCTCCAGGCCACATGCAGACTGGTGAGCCTGGAAGGCAGAAGTCACATGTCATGCTAGCCCCCATTCTCCTAGCCCAGATTTCTGCCCTGGCTATTTCTGGCACTGTGGGGCAGTTGGAGTATAAGGGGAGGTGGAAATGCCTAGTGTATGATGCTGTCCAGGCCTTTTTTTTTTTTTTTTTTTTTTTTTTTTTTTGGTAGGGTCTCACACTAGCCCAGGCTGACTGGGAATTGGAATTCACTATGTAGTCTCAGGGTAGCCTCGAACTCATGGCGATCCTCCTACCTCTGCCTCCCAAGTGATGGGATAAATGGTGTGCGCTACCACACCCGGCTTCTCCAGTCTCTTGTTGCCTGCACAAGGTCAGCACTTGTAAGCCCTGCCTGTGGGAAGTTCCTGTTGGTTTTGATAAACTGTCCCTAGGGAAGGAGCTGGAACTGGAGCTTGTCTTGCAGCAAGAGCAGGAAGCCTGCATAAGACTCACATTCCTCCACATACCCAGCCCCAGTGTTTTACTCTCATCTTTCTACACCAAGTATGAAATAAAGTGCAGGGTACCTGGAGTACTCAAGTACCCTATACAAAAGAAGGGCTGGGCCTGAGTTCAAGGCCTGACTGAGACTACAGAGTGAATAATTCCAGGTCAGCCTGGGCTAGATTGATAGCCTAACTCAAAAAAAAAAAAAAAAAAAAAAAAAAAAAAAAAAAAAAAAGGAGGCTGGAGAGGAGGCTTAGCAGTTAAATGCTTGCCTGTGAAGCCTAAGGACCCTGGTTCGAGGCTCCATTCTCTAGGACCCACGTAAGCCAGATGCACGAGGAGGTGCATGCATCTGGAGTTCGTTTGCAGTGGCTGGAGGCCCCGGTGCCCATTCTCTCTCTCTCTCTCTGCCTATTTCTATATCTCTCTCTCAAATAAATAAATAAATAAATAAATAATATATATTTTTAAAAGGGGCTGGAGAAATGGCTTAACAGTTAAAGGCTTTTGCCTGCAAAGCCAAAGGATCCGGGTTCGATTCTCTAGGACCCACATAAACCAGATACACAAGGAAGCACATGCATCTGGAGTTCCTTTGCAGTGGTTAGAGGCCCTGGCACGCCCATTCTCTCTCTCTCTCTTTCTGTGTCTCTTTTTCTGTCTCAAATAAAATAAAATAAAATAAAATAAAATAAAATAAAATAAAATAAAATAAAATAAAGACAGGTATGGGGCATATGCCTTTAATCCCAGCACTTGGGGAGATAGAGGTAGGAGGATAGCTGAGTTCAAGGTCACCCTGAGACTACATAGTGAATTCCAGGTCAGCCTGGCTAGAGTGACACCCTACCTCGAAAAACCAAAAAAGAAAAGAAAATTGAGTTTGCAGCTTCAGCCCTGAGCGGGTAGACTCCTGCTGCAGAGGGGCATGTCACTGGGACAGACCTGCCTGAATTCCAGCCTAAAATAATTTAGAGTGGTTTTGAGTTCTGGCTGTGCTTGGTGTTGGTGCTGGCTATTTGTTGTGGTCTTTCTGCTTGGATTTATGGAAGAGCGCCACCTTCTCCCACCATTTGGTGGAACTTCCCCTGGATCTGTAAACTTGAAATAAACCCCTTCCTCCTATAAACTGTGTCTGGTTTGGATGTTCATCTCAGCAACATGACTATAACAACCTGGAACTCACTCTGTAGCCCAGGCTGGTCTTAAACTCATAACAATTCTACCTCAACCCTTTTACACATGCTACCAACATGCCAGTTTCAACAATTGTATTTTAGAAGAATTTTACCAGTGTGATACGCTGATATCAATGGTGTAGTTACCTTCTTGTTGCTGGGACAAAGCACCCCACCAAAAACAACTGATGGGAAGAAGGATCTATTTTGGTTTAATGTCTTGAGGAGAAGCTCCATGATGGCAGAGGAAAGGATGGCATGAGCAGAGACTGGATATCACTTCTGCCACAGCAGGTGGAAAACAGCAGCAGGAGAGTGAGCCGGTTAACGCTAGCAAGCTAGAGATAATAAATTTCAAGATCTGGGCTGGAGAGATGGGTCAGCAGGTAAGGCACTTGCCTGCAAAACCTATTGACCCCTGTTCAATTTTCCAGTTCCCATGTAAAGCCAGATGCACAAAGTAGCACATGTATCTAGAGTTTGTTTCTAGTCGCTAGTGGCTCTGGCACACCCGTTAACCCTCTCTGTCTTTCTCTATCTCTCTCTTTCTCTGATTGAAAATAAATAAATAGGGGCTGGAGAGATGGCTTAGCGGTTAAGGTGCTTGCCTCTAAAGTGTAAAGACCCAGGTTTGATTCCCCAGTACCCACATAAGCCAGATACACAAGGGGGCACATGCATCTGAAGTTCGTTTGCAATGGCTAGAGGCCCTAGCATGTCCATTCTCTCTCTTTCTCTATCTGCCTCTTTTTCTGTCAAATAAATAAATAGCCAGACATAGTGGTGCACACTTTTAATCCCAGAACTCTAGAGGCAGAGGTAGGAGAATCTCTGAGGGTTCAAGGCCACCCTGAGATTACATAGTGAATTACAGGTCAGCCTGAGCTTGAGTGAGACCCTACCTCAAAAAAAATTAAAATAAAAGCTGTAGCTGGGTGTGGTGGCGCACGCCTTTAATCCCAGCACTCGGGAGGCAGAGGTAGGAGGATTGCCGAGAGTTCGAGGCCACCCTGAGACTACAGAGTTAATTCCAGGTCAGCCTGGACCAGAGTGAGACCCTACCTCGAAAAACCAAAAAAAATAAAAATAAAAATAAAAAAAATAAAAATAAAAATAAAAGCTGGGCGTGGTGGCGCACGTCTTTGATCCCAGCACTTGGGAGGCAGAGGTAGGAGGATTGCCATGAGTTCAAGGCCACCCTGAGACTACATAGTGAATTCCAGGTCAGCCTGGACCAGAGTGAGACCCTACCTTGAAAAACCAAAAAAAAAAAAAAAAAAAAAAAAAATTAAAATAAGTAATAAATAAATAAATAAATAAAAATTCAAGATCTACCCCAGCCACACACCTCTTCCAGCAAGTTTTCACCTCTCAAATTGCCTCCAGGTGAGGAGTAAGCTGGGTGTGGTAGTACACGATTTTAATCCCAGCACTTGGAAGGCAGAGGTAGGAGGATCACCATGAGTTCAAGGCCAGCCTGAGACTACATAGTGAATTTCTGGTCAGCCTGGGCTAGAGCAAGACCCTACCTCGAAAAATCAAAAACAGAACACATAATTTTATGGGAGACACCAGATTCAAACCACTATATTTTGCCCCAGGCCCCACAAGCTAATGATCATCTATGATGTAAAATGCAATGTATTCAGTCCAACTTTAAAAGTCTCCATAGTGTTTTTCAATCCCAATAGTGTTCAAACATCCCTATAGTTCAAGGTTTTTTTTTTTTTTTTTTTTTGGTTTTTCGAGGTAGGGTCTCACTTTGGTTCAGGCTGACCTGGAATTAACTATGTAGTCTCAGGGTGACCTCAAACTCTTGGCAATTCTCCTACCTCTGCCTCCCAAGTGCTGGGATTAAAGGTGTGTGCCACCACGCCCGGCTAGTCCAAGGTTTCTTAACTATGAGCTATAAAACAAAAAAATACATAATGGCACAAATTACATATTTACACTGCAAAAGATGGCATTGCAAGGAAAGATTGAACTGATACAAGATATAAAACAAACAGGGCAAACTTCAAATCCTGAAGCTCCAAGTCTGACATCTGTAGCTAGTTACAAAGACTCTGGGGTTCCAATTGTGCCCCTCCAGCTCGGCTGCTCAGTCTGGGGCACAGTCCATCCTGAGCTAGTAGCTCAGTAGCCATTCCCAAAAACAAACTGCATTGCAAATCCAATGACCCTTTTTGTCCTGCATTTGTTATACTCTCATAGTACCAGGTAGGGTACCAAATTTGTTAATCCAAGGGTGAATAAAGCCAACTTTGAAGACCAGGATACTCCTTCAGCTTTCAGGACCCCTACTTTCAAAAGAGTCAGCATTCTTCCTGCTGTCCCAATGCAGAAGAGCTGGCTGACCTCAATGATAATCTCTCAAACAATTGCAACTGAACAGGATCTGTCTCCAGCCTGAAACTTGTTTTTTTGTTGTTGTTGTTGGTTTTTTTTGGTGCCATATTCTTCTGCTCACACCATTTCTATGTAACACAAGCCTTCACAAGTTCTCAGGACATGGAAGAATGCAATAAGCCTCTCACACAAACTACCTCTAACCCAGTCTGGTCAAAGCTCTTTCTTCCCTTCACAATCCTTAGTTCTTCCTACATTTAGGTCTTAAACTGACCAAAATGGTCCTTCCAATTCTACTTAACAGCACTGCAAGTAGTCTCTTGGGCCAAGGGATCTGAAGCCAGGACCAAATTCCATCCCCGGAGCCCCTGGCCAGGAAGGTGGCAGAGTGATGGGCAGAACACTTAACTGTCTGGTGCTAGCACCTGAGAGGGGTCCCAGCAGGTGCACTGAGATGGCTGCTGAGCTCTTAAACATGCCTCCCAGATCCACCGGCACTGTGGACTTCCCCTCGGCAGAGATGGGCCTGGGCCAGAAAATGGCTCCAAGCTAGAAACTCAGATTACCTTATGCTCCAGGTCTAATAACAAATCTGGTCACCAGGCACATGCCAAATGCTTCAGTACTTCAACAGGCATGTTCCTTGCAACTACCATTTACTCTTTGTTGTTGTTGTTGTTGTTGTTGTTGTTGGAGGGGGGTAGCGTTTTACTCTAGCCCAGGCTGACCTGGAATTCACATGTAGTCTCAGGCAGGCTTTGAATTCACAGTGATACTCCTACCTCTGCCTCCCAAGTGCTGGAATAAAAGGTGTGTGCCACCATGCCCGGCTACTTTTTTTTTTTTTTTTTTAATGAGAAAGAGCAAACAAGTGAGAGATAGAAAGAAAGAAAGAAAGAGAATTGGTGCCCCAGAGTCTCCAGATATGGTAATCAAACTCCAGACACATGTGCCACCTTGTGGGCATGTGTGACCTTGCACACTTGTACCACCTTGTACATCTGGCTTATGTGGGACCTGGAGAGTCAAACATGGGTCTGTAGGCTTTGCAGATAAGTGCCCTAACTGCTAAGCTGTCTCTCCAGCCCCCATTTACTCTTTTAAAAAATGTTTATTAGGCTGGAGAGATGGCTTAGCGATTAAGGCACCTGCCTGCAAAGCCTAAGAATACCCATTTGATTCTCCAGGTCCCACGTTTAGCCAGATGCAGTGATGCAAGGGCGCAATGCCACACTTGCCCACAAGAGGGAGCACACATCTGGAATTCATTCACAGTGGCTGAGAGGCCACTGGCATGCCCATTCTCTCTCTCTCTCTCTACCTCTCTCTCTGGCTCTTCCTCTCTGTTTCTCTCTGCTCTCTCTCCAAAAAATGTTTATTGCAGCTGGGAATGTTGGTGCACGCCTTTAATCCTAGCTCTGTGTGTGTGTGTGTGTGTGTGTGTGTGTGTGTGTGTACGAATGTGTGTGTATATAATCGGGAGTGGTGGTGCACTCCTTTAATCCCAGCACTTGGGAGACAGAGGTAGGAGGATTGCCATGAGTTTGAGGCTGCTCTGAGACTACATAGTAAATTCCAGGTCAGCCTGGGCTAGAGTAAAATACAACCTCAAAAGAACAAAGGAGCCTGACGTGGTAGTGCACGCCTTTAATCCCAGCACTGGGGAGACAGAGGTAGGAGGATCACTGTGAGTTTGAAGCCACCCTGAGACTGCATAGTGAATTCCAGGTCAGCCTGAGCTAGGGTGAGACCCTACCTCGAAAAAAAAAAAAAAAAAGAAAGTGCTGGAAAGATGGCTTAGTGGTTAAGGTACTATTTCTCTGCTCATAAATAAATAAAAATGTTTAAAAAATATTTAGAGAGCTGGGCGTTGTGGAGCATGCCTTCAATCCCAGCACTGGGGAATCAGAAGTAGGAGGATCACTGCAAGATTTATTTTTCTTTGTTTGAGAGAGAGAGAGAGAATGGGTGCACCACGGCCTCTAGCCATTGCAAATGAACTCCAGATGCATGGTCACCATGTGCATCTGGCTTAAATGGGACCTGGAGAATCAAACATGAGTCCTTACATTTCACAGGCAAGTACCTTAACCACTAAGCCATCTCTCTAGCCCCAGCTATTTTTTTTTTCGAGGTAGGGTCTCACTCTAGCTCAGGCTGATCTGGAATTCACTATGTAATCTCAGGGTGGCCTCAAACTCATGGCAATCCTCCTACCTCTGCCTCCCAAAGTGCTGGGATTAAAGGCGTGCGCCACCATGCTTGGCTTGTTTTGTTTTTTGAGGTAGGGTCTTACTCTAGCCCAGGCTGAACTGGAATTCACTATGTCATCTCAGAGTGGCTTCAAACTCACGGTGATCCTCCCATCTTTGCCTCACAAGTACGGGGATTAAAGGCATGTGCCATCATGCCCAACTTTTTTTTTTTTTTTTTTTTTTTTTTTTTTTTTTTTTCGAGGTAGGGTCTCACTCTGGTCCAGGCTGACCTGGAATTAGCTATGTAGTCTCAGGGTGGCCTCGAACTCACGGCAATCCTCCTACCTCTGCCTCCCGAGTGCTGGGATTAAAGGCGTGCGCCACCACGCCCGGCTCTTTTCTTCTATTTTTAAATATTTATTTATTTAGAGAGAGTGAGAGAGAAAAGGAGAGAGAGAGAATGGGTATGTCAGGACCTCCAGCCACTGCAAACAAACTCCAGACACATGGGCCACCTTGTGCATCTGGCTTATGTGGATCCAGGGGAATTTAACCGAGGTCCTTTGGCTTTGTAGGCAAATGCCTTAACCGCTAAGCCATCTCTCTAGCCCCCAGCTGGTATTTTTATATTTTAAATTTTCATTTATTTATTTATTTGACAGAGAGAAAGGGGGGGGAGAGAGAGAATGGGTGCGCCAGGGCTTCTAGCCACTGCAAACAAACTCCAGACGCATGTGCCCCCTTGTGCATCTGGTTAACATGGGTCCTGGGAAAGTGAACCTGGGTCCTTTGGCTTTGCATGCAAATGCCTTAACCGCTAAGCCACCCCTCTAGCCCCTGATGGTATTTTAAAATATATATTTATTTATGTGTAAGCAGAACGAGACAGTGAGGAAGAGAGAGAGAGAGAGAGAGGGTGTGCCAGGGCCTCTAGCCTCTGCAAATGAACTCCAGATACATGTGCCACCTTGTGCTTCTGGCTTTATGTGGGTCTTGAGGAATCAAACTTGGGTTGTTGGACTTTGTAGGCAAGTACCTTAACTGCTAAGCCATCTCTCCAGCCCCATCTTTTTTTCTTTTTTCTTTCTTCCTTTCTTTCTTTCTTTCTTTCTTTTTTTGGTTTTTCAAGGTAGGGTCTCACTCTAGCTCAGGCTGACCTAGAATTCACTATAGTCTCAGGCTGGCCTCAAACTCACGGTGATCCTCCTACCTCTGTCTCCCAAATGCTGGGATTAAAAGCTTGCACCACCATGCCCGGCTTCCTCCTCCTCCTCTCCTCCTCCTCTTCTTCTTCCTCCTCCTTTTTCTCCTTCTCCTCCTTCTCCTTCTTCTTCAATGGTTTTTCCAGGCAGGGTCTCACTCTAGTCCAGGTTGACCTGGAATTCACTCTGTAGTCTCAGGGTGGCCTTGAACTCATGGTGATCCTCCTACCTCTGCCTCCCAAATACTGGGATAAAAGGCGTGCACCACAACACCTGGCTTTTTCATCCCCATCTTTTTATTCTCAACATTTGTCACAGAGTCAGCCACATAGTAGATATGCATCTTTTCATCAATCTAAATCTATATTGATTGATATTACCTTGGGTCATCCTCTGTGCTAGATACCATGTATGCAAGGGTTAATTGTCTCTCAAGCAGTGTACATTCCAGTGAGGCAGAGAATTAATTGGGCCACTTTAATATAGTGTGAACCTCAACATAGGAGAACTCCTACAAGCAATAATATCAGATCAAAATCTAACAAGAAAAAAAGAGACAAAATAAAACACTAATATCTGAATGGAAGGAAGTAAATAAAAGTAATAATGGGAAAATTCACACACAAAAAAATGAAAGTAGTGGTAACATGCTTGCTTAGCGCCTCTCACTGCTACTAAGCCTCCTGTGGTCCTCTGTCGCCCCCTCCTGGATTCCTGGATTAGTGAATAGGAGCTCATCCCTGAAGGGCTCTGAGAGGTCACCTGGGAAGTGATGGCAGAAAGAGAAGCCAGGACAGTACCTAACTGGAGGCTTGTCCAGGAGGAAGGGCAGTGTGCACAGAAGCCAGACTGAAGGTCTCCAACTGGCACATGGTTTGATCAGGTCAGTTCCGCAGCCCCTGGGCATTCACAGGCAGAGCTGGGAGGAGTATTTTTGGATTGAATCTCCAGCCTCCTCATTGCATCTTTCAGATTGTCAACACACTTTTCGGTTGCAGATGAAAAGTCACCTCCTGGGAGAAGCCCTCTTTTTTTTTTTTTTTTTTAATATTTTACTTTTATTTATTTATTTGAGAGAGAGAATGAGACAGAAGAAGAGAGAGAGAAAGAAGGAGCACGCCAGGGCCTCCAGCTATGGCAAACGAACTCCAGATGCATGTGCCACTTTGTGCATCTGGCTTACATGGGTTCTGGGGCAATTGAATGGAGGTCCTTTGGCTTTGCAGGCAAGTGCCTTAACCACTAAGCAATCTATCCAACCCATCTTTTTTGTTTTGTTTTGTTTTTTGAGGTAGGGTTTCACTTTAGTCCAGGCTGACCTGGAATTCACTAGGTATTCTCAGGGTAGCCTCAAACTCACAGCGATCCTCCTACCTCTGCCAACCAAGTGCTGGGATTATAGGCGTGAGCCACGATGCCCAACTTCCAGCCCTTTTACTTTTTAAATGAAACAACAGAGTTGTTTTTTAATTTTTTATTTATTTGAGAGACACAGAAATAGGCAGGTAGAGAGAAAGAAAGAGAATGGGCACACCAGGGCCTCAAGCCACTACAAACAAACTCCAGATGCGTGTGCCCCCTTGTGCATCTGGCTTATGTGGGTCCTGGGAAATTGAACCTGGGTCCTTTGGCTTTGCTGGCAAGCACCTTAACTGCTAATCTCTCCAGCCCATTAAAAAAAATTTTTTTTAGAGTTTTATTTCACACACAGAGAGAGACAAAGAGAGAGAATTGTCACATCAAGGCCTCAGCCACTGCAATTAAACTCAAGACACTTGTGCCACCTAGGGGGCATGTGCGACCTTTCACTTGTCTCAACTTTGTATGTCTGACCTAGTGGGATCTGGAGAGTCGAACATGGGTCCTTAGGCTTCTCAGACAAGTTCCTTAAGTACTAAGCCATCTCTCCACCCCAGAAGCCATCTTTTGTTCCTTTCTGATTTCTCCTTTTATTTTTATTATTGACATCTCCCCTAATTGTATCCCATGACAATATCCCATGGTAATTCCCTCCCCGCCACTTTCCCCTTTGAAACTCCACTCTGCATCATATCCCCTCCCCCTCTCAATCAGTCTCTCTTTTATTTTGATGTCATGATCTTTTCCTTCTATTATGATGGTCTTCTGTAGGTAGTGTCAGGCACTGTGAGGTCATGGATATCCAGGCCATTTTGTGTCTGGAGGAGCACGTTGGAAGGAGTCCTACTACCCTTCCTTTGGCTTTTACATTCTTCCGCTCCCTCTTCTGCAATGGACCCTGAGCCTTGGAAGGTGTGTTAACAGATTTTTCAGTGCTGAACACTCTTCTGTCACTTCTTCTCAGCACCATGGTGCCTTCTGAGTCACCCCAAGGTCACCACCATCTGAAAAAAGAAGCTTCTCTAACCAAAAGTGAGAGTAGCATTAATATATGGGTATAAACATTAAGAGAAGTTCTTACTGGGCAGTTTGGTGAGCATACTATATACATTTAGTCAGACACCAGCAGACATTACACCCCTAGGGCTCATGACTACCCCTGTTACAGGTTTTCAGTATCAGGGATGTATTCCCTCCCATGGAGCAGGCCTCCAGTCCAATTAGAGAGCAGTTGGTTTCCTCCATAACAGACATGCCACTATTGCACCTGTTGGCTCATTTGGCCTGGCTGGCCAAATTTAAGGCTTGCAGTGTCCACTGTTGAGTATCTTCACTGGTGATTTCTCTCTCTCCCATTGAACTGCATACAGCATAGCTTTTTCCAACTTTCTGTCAGCTGGTCCACATGGAGGAGGCTTTCAGCTGAGCTCCAGCAGGATTTCTAAGTGACCTTGCAGCCCAAGGATGTGGAATCTTCAGCAATAGGGTCTTACCATCTATTCCTGGTAGGAAACCAAGGGCTTCGGCTATGGCCTGTAATGTTTTGGGGGTATCGGTGACCTCCGTAGCCAACAACTCGCTAGAAGGTATCCCATTGCTGGCATGGAGAATTTTCTAATAACAGTCTATGGCCCAGAAGCCCTCTTTGACCCAGCTTGGACCCATGTGTTCTCAAGACTCTCAACAAGGGGTGGCTGCTGGTTTGTCTGACGCTACCCTCAGACTATCTTCATAGAATGGAAATTGTGCACATGTCCTGTTTTCCACAAAACCCTCAGCCTCTAACAGCTCATCCGACATGTTAGGTCCCAAAGTATTACGAGTGATGACCCCAGGAAGCTCAGAGAGAGAAGCACCCCAACAGCCTCTCCTGGGCCACAGGACAGTGAGGGCCTTTAAGAACCCCATTTGAGCAGCTCTCAAACCTAATTCTTACCAATCTGTAAAATTTGATTTGTCTATGAAAGGACAAGCCACATGGGACCACTCAGGGCTTACTACTATGTCATACTATTAAAAAAAAACTTTTTAAAAATTTTTTTTTGGTTTTGCGAGGTAGGGTCTCACTCTGGTCCAGGCTGACCTGGAATTAACTATGTAGTCTCAGGGTGGCCTCGAACTCTCGGCGATCCTCCTACCTCTGCCTCCTGAGTGCTGGGATTAAAGGCATGCGCCACCACGCCCGGCTTATTTTTTAAATTAATTAATTAATTTCTTATTTTTTGATGTAGGGTCTCACTCTAGCCCAGGCTGACCTGAAATTCAGTATGTTGTCTCAGGGTGGCCTTGAACTCATGGCAACCCTCCTATCTCTGCCTCCCAAGTGCTGGGATTAAAGGTGTGTGCCACCATGCCTGGCTAATTTATTTATTTGAGAGAGAAAGATGGGGGGGGGAGAGAGAGACAGAGAGAGAGAGAATGGGTGTGCCAGGGCTTCCAGCCACTGCAAACAAACTTCAGGTGCATGCGCCACCTTGTGCATCTTGCTCACATGGGTCCTGGGGAATTGAACCAAGGTCCTTTGGCTTTTCAGGCAAGTGCCTTAACCGCTAAGCCATCTCTCCAGCCCCGTCATAGTTTTTGTTATCTTGGCAGGGACACAGAGGGCCTGGTCCACAGGCTCCAGGATGGAAAGTGGTGGTGAACCTTAGACTTCATCCTGAGCTCTGCCAATGTTTTCTTCTCTTCACCCTATCCCTCAGGTTGTCTCCCTGTCACTCCCACCTTTCCTAGTAATAAATACTAGATAATTAGTGGAACACAGGTATTGCATGTCTGAAAACAAAAATAGCTTTTGAAGAGGGAGTAGGACAGGCTAGATCTCAAAGTGTGAAAACTCCTTCAGCACTTCAAGACCAACTTCTTCCAGTACTGGCTATGATTGCTTTAACTGCTCCTGGCCTGTTTCATCTCCACTAGTAAAAGGGGAAACAAGAATTTCTGCAGGATAGCCGGGCGTGGTGGCGCACGCCTTTAATCCCAGCACTCGGGAGGCAGAGGTAGGAGGATCGCCGTGAGTTCAAGGCCACCCTGAGACTACATAGTGAATTCCAGGTCATTCTGGGCCAGAGTGAAACCCTACCTCGAAAAAAAAAAAAAAAAAAAAAAAAAGAATTTCTGCAGGAGACCTGAAACTAGACTCTGGCTTAACAGGTGACTTCATGCATTTACTTAATTATTTAATTTGTTTTTTCGAGGTAGGGTCTTGCTCGAGCCCAGGCTGACCTGGAATTCACTACGCGGTCTCAGGCTGGCCTGAACTCACAGCGATCCTCCTACCTCAGCCTCCCGAGTGCTGGGATTAAAGACCTGCGCCACCCGGCCAGGCCAAGCTTTTATTTTGAATAATTAGTTTGTGCACGGTGATATAAGTTCCTTGTTTTTGCGGGATACACAGTTACCTGGTTCTACTCAAGACAGCTGGTGTAAACGCCTGGAGATACAACATCCATACCTATATATGACACAATAGGTGGCTCACAGCCAGGTCCCCAGTTCTTCTATCTGAGGCGACCAATTAACCTGCCTATCTCATGAGGCAGCTGGTGGGCACACCGCAGATACCCCTAAGGCCCACCCTCAAAACTGGCAGCACCACTCTGCTGCTCCTCTCCCTCCACTTAAGGTGTTTTGGAAGCAGTCCCGTACTTTGTGCACATCGAACACTTCATTTTAATGGTTGCGCAGTTTTCCCAGTTTCAGTGACCGGTTTGACTGCTGTCAATCCCGGGAACTGAGCGGACGCGGGAAGGTCGTCAGAGATGCAGAGCTGGTGTCTGAAGACGTGGTTGTGCGGGCCAGCTCGACTCAAGATTTACTGTTTACCTCGGGCACAGCCCGGTCAGTCGTCGGCGTGTGGCGGGGGGACTGCGTGCAAAGAACACTGTGCGTGGGCACCTGTCATCAGCCCAGGAGCAGCACCCCACGTCAGAGCTCCGGATACAGTGCATATCCGAACGCATAACAGGGCTTCCTGGACTCATCATTGCTGGGCCTCGGTCGGAATCAGCCACTCACTCCAGTTCGGGACACTTGGTAGGTTTTTTTTTCTCCGCGCATCCCTCGGGTTTCAGAGATTCCCGTTTCTTTAAGAAGGCAGAGCCCAATTCCGTTACTTCCGCCCCGAAGCAACTTGGCGCAGGCGCGTGGGAAGAGAGCGGCGTGGAGCCGGGGAAAGAATTCTCCCTTTGCATATATGGCGACGCCCGGGCCGCCGCGTTCGCGCCCGCCGGTGACGTCACTTCCGGGGCGGAGGAGGCTGAGTGGTGCAGTGAGGGACAAACAAAAGGAGGCGCCGGAGGTGCGCGGCGTCCGGCGCGGGGGTTGGGGGACCCGGTGTCCGAAGCCTGGGGCTGCCTGCTGGGCGGTCGGGGGCGGCGAGCCCAGGTGAGTGGGACGAGTGGGACCAGGGCCGCGAGCTGTCACGTCACGAAACCCACTCCGAGGCGCCCCCGCCACCTGTCCGGCCCCGCACGTCCAGGGCGGTCCAGGCTCTGGCCGCCGGCGCGGTCCTCCCGGGCCCTGCGCGGTCGTTCCACACGTTCGGGCTCCCGTCGGTGCCGGGGCTCCAGGCCCCACCCTCTGGCCGGTGCCGCGGCGCGCGAGCCCCCTCCCGGGCACCCCCGTGTCTCGGTGCTCCTCTTACCCGGAGTTTCCGCCCGGCTCCCGCAGACCCCCACGGTCATCGCCCGGGTCCCCGCGGATCCGCGCCCCTCCACACACAGCCCCTGGCTTCCAGGGGTTCCACCTTGGGCCCTGTCTTGACAGCTGCCCTCCAGCCCCTAGATTCTCCCAGTTCTGAACTCCTAGCTTCCTGGAGCCACCCTCTTATCCTGAAACCCTTCCTTTTAATCTGTCCCGTACAGTCCCTTGCCATGGGGGCAGGATTGCTGGCTAGGTCGTTAGGACCAGTATGGGTTGATGTTCCCCGGACGATCTGTTCTGGATGTGAAACTCCCTTCTCTGCCCCTGTCCTGTGCATCCAAAGGACAGGAGTGCCCGATCTAGTGAAGTCTGGGGTCCTGGTCCCGGTGTGAGTGAGCTGGAGCTCCAACTACAATGGTTCCAGACTTCAGGAACACAGCTGGGGTTCCTGACTCTGGTGCTTTGTGGAGGGCTCCCATGCTTCCTTTGGACTGAAGTGAACTAAGATGCCCTGGTTCTCAGTTGATGCAATTATTGCTTTTTTGGGGGGAAGGTTACATGGATTGGAGGCTGAGTGTTAGCCTCTTCTGATGGGGACTGGGCTGGCGGTGTGGGGTGGTCCTGGGAGAGCCGCACTTGCACTGTCAGTCACCTCCTTCCTTGCTCTGCCTGGGATGCCTTTGAGGATGAGGTGTGGCGGGAGATTCAGGAGATTGTTTGTGAGGACAGGGGATTGGAAGCTAAATTGTAGAGGAGGAGATGGAAGGGCTAGAAATCCCAAGGACCTTATCCACTTTGGCCTTTAGTAATACCTTTGACCCCTGATGAGCCGTGTTCTGCCCCCTGGAGCAGATAGACTGGCAGACGGACAAACACTACAGGAAGGGGAGGAGGTTGGTTATTGGGGATGCTTCCTGTGCTGGGAAAGTGGGGTGGGAGTGTGTTCAGAGGCGCCAGGCAGTGCCAGGGGCCCAGACACACTGGTGTTTTTCAGTGAAGGTCAAGTCCTCCTGTGGCTGTCAAGGGGAGGCAAGGACAGATGAGTGGTGCTGGAGGAGGCCTTCCTAGAGCTTGTGTGGTAGGGTCTGAAGCCCCTCTGCCTTCCAGGGATGATTGTATCACAGCAGGGACCCAGGAAACATTTGTGACTCCCCTCTCCCCAGAAGTCACATATGTATTTGTTCTCTGTTCCTCAGGCACACCGGCTAGGAAGCCGTTTGAATGTCTTGTGGAGAGTGGGGGCTCCTAAGGATTGTCTCAGTGGGTTAGGACCCTGGCCAGGTGGCTGGACTTGGCTTGTTGACTGGAGGAGCAGAGGGAAGGAATGAGCCTGTCCTCAAATCTCTCCTGAAACTGGCTGTGGTTCCATGTTTTCAAATGGGGACACTGAGGCCCCACAGGCTGATGGTCAACGACTTCATGGGGACTCAGGTGGAATGTATGGTGGCATTATATGACAGAAATGGTCCTGGGGTAGCCCAGAGGGAGGAGGATGTGGTCCTGAATGATAAGCAGGGCTGCCTAGGACATACTTCGTGGAAGAGGGGGGACTAGAAGAGCCAATGAGTCCAGAGTCCCACTTCTGGTACTGCTCTACCACAGGCAGTCAACCATTCAGCCTTAGCCGATGTCCCTATTCTGGTTGAGGCAGGGTGTTGGGCAGAGATGGCTTGGGTGGCCTCTGTACTTTTCTGGTTCCAGGTGCTTAATTGCCTGATCACTCATGGGCTGCTGGTGCATGTGTCTGCCTGCCAGCAGGGGAGGCTGGCTTCTGCCTCTGCCCTCCAGCACAGACTGGAGCCATGCAGGTATGACACCTGTGCCCATACCCTGATAACCTCCTGGATCCGTACAGGTCCTGTTGCCTTCCCTCACGTTCCTGGCTCATTTCCTGTCAGTGCTTTCGCCTTTCTCTGTGGCTGTGCCATACTCCCGGCTTGGGCTGCTTTCACTGCTACTGAGTGTACAATGGTGCCCACACTTCTCACACTGCAACCTTGTCTCCGGTGAACAGCGCAGAGCAGAGTGCCCATGCATAGCCCATGTTCTGTGTGCACTGCTAACTGTGGAAGATGTGTGTTCCTGTACTTAAGTGGATGTCTTTGCCTGGCCCTGTTCATCATCAGTCACTCCCATCTTGGCATTTCCCAACTTCTAGCACTAGATCTGACCAAGCATCCGTGCACAGTGTTCTCTGGATGGCACCATCTCTCTCCCCTGCTGGTGAACATGTGCTTTGCCTCCTGCCAGGATCCCTCTCCTTCCACTCCTCTCTGTGCAGGGTTTCACCAGGGTGCACCTGCTCCTCCAGGAGCCTCTACTGACCCCTCTGGTCTGGGTCTAGTGGTGGGTCTGGTTCCTCAGCAGGAACTAGCCTCCAGATTGGAAAAGCTATCTTAGGGAGTCCTTAGAGGACTAGGGAGGCATATGGGCACCTGGTCCTAGTGGCTCCTGTTGCCCTGGAGTGCTACCTAGCCTCTGGCACCACCAGGCTCTCCAGCAATGCTGGCAGCAGCACAAGTCTCTCCGGGAGCCATGAACATGCCCATGGAGCATAGCTTCACTTTCCTCCTAGGGTGGCTGCATCCATGGAGCAAAAGGAATGCCAGGACCCTGCGCACATGGACAGGGGCCAGCCTCAACACCCACAGCCAGCACGGAGATAGCAGAGCCGCCCTCAGGTAAGACCCTCAGCAGCCCTGCATGAAGCTCCCCAAGGTAGGAAGCAAAGGCCGGTGTCTCCATCTCCACCATCCTTTGGTGTGTGTAGGATCCAAATGTGGTGTCTGCTTGTGGTGCTGAGGATGGAACTCAGGGCCACACACGTTACATAAGCTCTCTAGCACTAAGCTACACCACAGCACTTTTTTATTTTCTTTCAAGGTAAGGATCTTGCTCTAGCTCAGGCTAACCTGGAATTCACTATGTAGTATCAAGTTGGCCTCCAACTCACCATGATTCTCCTGCCTCCCAAGTACTGGGATTAAAGGTGTGCACCTTCATGCCTTTTTTTTTTGTTTTGTTTTTTAATATTTTATTTCTTAGCTGGGCATGGTGGTGCATGTCTTTCATCCCAGCACTCGAGAGGCAGAAGTAGAAGGATTGCCATGAGTTTGAGGCCACCCTGAGACTACCTAGTGAATTCCAAGTCATCCTGGGCTAGAGTGAGACCCTACCTCGAAAAAACAAACAAACAAACAAACAAAAAAATATATGTACACACACATACATACACACATACACACATATATATATTTCTTTATTTATTTGAGAGGGAGGGAGAGAGGAAGAGGCAGAGAGAAAGAGAATGGGCATGCCAGGGCCTCCAGCCACTGCAAACACCCCCTTGTGCATCTGGCTTATGGGTCCTAGGGAATTGAACAGGCATCCTTAGGCTTTGTAGGCAAATGCCTTAACCACTAAGCCATTTCCCCAGCCTCAATTTTTTTTTTTTTTTTTTTTTGAGATAGAATCTTGCTAAGTTGCTCAGGCTGGTCTTGAACGCTTTGTGGCCCAAGCAGGCTTTGAACTTGTGATCTTCCTCCCTCAGCTCCTGAGTAGCTAGGATTACAGCCTTGTGCCAGGAGACCTGATTTGCTATGTTCTCTGAATCTGATGCTGTTGCACTGGACATGGTTTGTCTCCCCCCTCCTCCTCTTCCGTCCCCAGGTCTTATTAGTGTTAACTGCTAATTGCTAATCATATTACTTTCTGATACTTTTCCCAGCATGTGTTCTATGGGACACCAATCTCTTTGGTCACAGTGGTTAGACAGTTCCAGAAAACAGCAAGTTGTACCTACTGCAGGACTTCTCAGAGCCTTGAAAGCATGTTTAACATTGAGCACAATGAGTGTGAGAGGTTTCCTCACACTTACTTGATCGAATGCATATCTGGTTGGGGACTTTTTTTGCACTTTGGAGAAGAGTTCCCAAGACAGGAAGTGCACTGGCTGGGAACTGACTCTGGCTCGATCCTCAACTCTCACATCTGGCTCAATAACCATAGGTTATTTATAGTATCCTTCTGAGCTTTGGATTCTACATTTTTAAAAGGAGCAATGAACTGGGCGTGGTGGTATATGCCTTTAATCCTAGCACTCGGGAGGATTGTGAGGATCCGTAAAAGTTCGAGGCCACCCTGAAACTATAAAGTGAATTCCAGGTCAACCTGGGCTACAGTGAGACCCTCCCTCACCAAAAAAAAAAAAAAAAAAAAAAAGGAGGACTGAAGCTGGGTGTAGTGATGTAGTCCTGAAATCCCAATACTAGTGAAGGCTGAGGCTAGGAGGTTCACAGGTCTGAGACCAACCTGAGTTACATAGCAAGACCTTGTCTCAAAATAATAAATGGAAGGGCCTGGGGAGATAGGTTAGTGGTTAGACTCTTGCTTGCAAAACCTGCTGGCTCAGATTTGATTCCCCAGTACCCATGTGAAAGCCAGATGTACAATGGTGGGGCATGTGTCTGGAGTTCATTTGTTCATTGTGATAAGAGGCCCTGGTGTGCCCATACTCAGTCTATATCTCTCAAAAAAAATATTGAAAAAGAAAAAAGGTGGGGCTGGAGAGATTGCTCAGTGGTTAGGATGCTTGCTTACAAAGCCTAACAACCTGGGTTCAGTTCCCTAGTATCCAGATGCATGAAGTGGCACATGTGTCTAGAGTTCATTTGCAGCCGCTAGAGGCACTCACTGGTGTGCCCATATTCTTGGTCTCTCTGTCTGTCTGTCTCTGCTTGCAAAATAAATCAATATTTTAAAAAAAGAAATGGAGAAAGGGTAAGGGAGCTCATTGGCAGAATGCTTGCCTGTATGAGGATTGGATCCTCAGCACCTGAACAAAAAGAGGGCATGAGAAGCTGGAGAGATGGCTTAGTGTTTAAGGCACTTGCCTGCCAAGCCAAAAGACCCAGGTTCAGTTCCCCAGTACACACATAAAGCCAGACGCACAAGGTAGCAAAAGTATCTGGAGTTTGTTTGCAGTGGCTAGAAGTCCTAGCCCTCCCACCCTCACTCTCTCTCTCTCAAATAAATAGATAAATAAAAGGGGGTGGGGTAAGATTTGGGTCTACCTCCCTTTTGAGACATTTTGAGGATGGATGTGTAAAAAAGGCACTTAGCAGAATGTCTCAGAAAGTGTTCCCTGCCCAAAGCTGGCCAGTGTGGAGACTGCTGTGTAATCTGCAAAATCCATCCACAACACTGATGTCATGATCCTTTGCTGAAGTCTGGCAGTGGCTGTAGTCCTTTGGTGACTGACACAGGATGTGAAGACTGAGGAAGCCATGTGCTGAAACCCCACAGGAAAGCAAGTGAGGTTGGAGACTTGAGCTTTTGCAACCCAACTTAGCTAGCCAGGTCCTTTGTTCAGGCCTGAGCCCTTCCCACCACCTCCCCCTTCAGCTTTTCCTGGAGATAGACAGGTGCCTCACCAGCTTGGACTTAAGGAAAATAGCAATTTTAGGGCTTTTCCTTTCCTTTCCTTTCCTTTCCTTTCCTTTCCTTTCCTTTCCTTTCCTTTCCTTTCCTTTTTTCTCTCTCTCTTTTGTTTTGTTTTGTTTTTCAAGGTAGGGTTTCACTCTAGCCCAGGCCAACCTGGAATTCACTATGTAGTCTCAGGCTTCGAACTCACAGTGATCCTCCTACCTCAGCCTCCCAAGTGCTGGGATTAAAAGTTTTGAATTCTTGATTCTCCTGCCTCAGTCTCCTGAGTGTTGAGCACCTGATGCTTTTTCCTTAATTCTTAAGGTAGTTGCATGTTTTTTCACATTGTTCAGACTTCACTGTCATAAAGAATCTCCCTATCCTATCTTCAGAGAAGGGAGTAAAAGAGGAGCACTTCTATGTCTGTCCCCTGCCCCTGCCCCTGCATCTGCTTTTCTTTTCTTCTTTCTTTTCTTTTTTCTTTCTTTCTTGAGGTAGGGTCTCACTCCAGCCCAGGCTGACCTGGAATTTACTATGTAGTCTCAGTGTGACCTCGAACTCACAGCGATCCTTGTACCTCTGCCTCCCAAGAGCTGGGATTAAAGGTGTGCGCCACCATGCTCGGCTCCAATCTGCTTTCTTAAACAGGAGTCAGGTCATGTTGGAGCTGCCACCCACAGCTTGCTTTTGTTTCATGGACTGGCAGGGTCAGGAGCTCTTTCCCAGGCTAGATGCAGACAGGCTGGTGAGCCCAGCAGGCAGAAGGCACGGTCTGTGCCAGTGCCCCTGGAACCCTGCCCTGCCTGTGCTGGCGTCTCTAACTGCGTGGGGCATTTACAGCACAGAGGGAGGTGGAAATGCCTGCTGTGTGATGTTGTCCACTCTCCTATTTATTGGAACAAGATCTGTAGTCCTGGGTTGTGCCCTGTAGGAGCTTCCTGTTGGTTTTGAGGAATTTTGTCTCTGGGGAGGGAGGCCTTAGCTAACTCCTATCTTGCTGGGCAGCCATGAGCAGGAAGCAGCAGGACCTGTCTGTTTGAGATGGGCATTCCTCCTCAGTGCCAGGGGCACCTTGCGGGGCTGTCACGTGCCAGCCTGAGAAGCCTGCCCTGCAGGCTTTGCTTCTGCTGCTGCCTGAGGTGAGGCCGAGGTATAGGCTAGGGAGGGGCCCAACATTGGAGTAGGGTTGGGTCATTGTGAAGCCTGAGTCTACACTTATACTTGGTACCTAAAGGGCCACTGAGGGACCTGGATCTAAAGATACCCTGTTGTTTGGGGCACAGCTGACCTGACAGCATGAGGTTTTATTTTATTTTATTTTTCTGAGGCAGGGTCTCACTCTAGTTCTGAATGACCTGGAATTCATTATGTAGTGTCAGGATGGCCTCAAACTCATGACAATCCTCCTACCTCTGCCTGAGGTGTTTTTTTTTGTTGTTGTTGTTTGTTTGTTTTTTGTTTGTTTGTTTTTGTTTTTTCAAGGTAGGGTGTCACTCTGACTCAGGCTGACCTGGAATTTACTATGTAGTCTCACGGTGGCCTTGAACTCACGGTGATCCTCCTACCTCTGCCTCCCGAGTGCTGGGATTAAAGGCATACACCACCACACCTGGCCTTTGTTTTGTTTTTTTGAGGTAGGGTTTTAAAAATTATTTATTTATTAATTATTATTATTATTTCTTTTTGGTATTTCGAGGTGGGGTCTCAGTCTGGTTCAGGCTGACTTGGAATTAACTAATTAGTCTCAGAGTGGGCTCAAACTCACGGCAACCCTCCTACCTCTGCCTCTTGAGTGCTGGGATTAAAGGCATGCGCCACCATGCCTGGTTCTAAAAAATATTCTATTTTTATTTATTTATTTGAGAGAGAGAGAGAGAGAGGCTAAGAGAGGGGGAGAGAGAGAATAGACATGCCAGGGCATCCAGCTACAGCAAATGATACTCCAGATGCATGCGCCGCCTTGTGCATCTGGCTTATGTGGGTCCTGGGGAATCGAACCTAGGTCCTTTGGCTTTTTAGGCAAGTGCCTTACCTGCTAAGCCATTTCTCCAGCCCCTCGAGATAGGGTTTTGCTCTAGCCCAAGCTGACCTGGAATTCACTGTGTAGTCTCAGGGTAGCCTCTAACAGCGATCCTCCTACTTCTGCCTCCTGAGTGCTGGGATGAAAGGTGTGTACCACTATGCCTGGCTATGATGTTTGCATTTTAGTGACTTCATGTGTGTTATGTGTATGTGGGGGCTGTGGGCAGGCTTCATCTTCCCCTATGGAAGATGCATGGAGCTGAGGCTTGTGGAAGGACTTTTACTCCCAGCCACAAGTATTCCCTACTGGCTCTCCCTGTATGTTTCTACTGCATGTATCTCTGGTCTCAGCGAGTTCTCCTATGTCTAAATGTCTTTTTTATTTTTGTTTTCGAGGTAGGGTCTCGCACTAGTCCAGGTTGACCTGGAATTCACTATGGAGTTTCAGGGTGGCCTCAAACTCAGGCATCCTCCTACATCTGCCTGCAGAGTGCTGGGATTAAAGGCATGTGCCACCACGCCCAGATTCTAAATGTCTCTTGAGGGCTTAAAACCTCAAAATAAATTGCCTGCTGCAGTATAGTCTCTCTTCTAAAGTGTTTTGCTGGAGTAAAAGTGGGTGTAAAATTCCATAGCTTTCACATGCCCCTTGAACACCTCAGAGATGCAGCTGCCAAACCTGTTCCTCTGACAGTGACAGATGGGCTGCCCGGCAGCAGAGGTGAGATGCCAGTCTTGTCCTGCGAGGGCACATTTATTTCCCAGTTGACTCCCTAGGAACAGCCACTTCCAGCCCCATTAGAGGACAGAAGATGGCTTGCCTTCGGCCTGGTTCCCTTGGTCCCTTCCTTTTGCCCACCTACGCCTGGGCTCTCAACTGAAGATGTGTCTGCAGGGTCTCCGCTGAGCTCATGCCATCATTTCATAACCAGGTATTCATGGCAGGTCATGGCTTATCTTTAAGGCCACTCTGCCTCCAGGGCCCAGACCTAGAATTGGGTTCCTTAGGAAGTTTCTTTAACACCTGAAATACTAGAAGCATCTAAGTGTGGCCTGCTTGGGGTCCCTATAGAGATCTTGTTTCTGTGCACCCCTCAGGAAAAGGGGTCTGTTCCCAAGAAGCATCTTGAAGAGCCAGGGTGCCAGGTAGGCTCAGGAGATCCACTTGCCTCGGAGGCATGTTGGCACAATGCAGGTCAGCTCTGAGCTGCATCTTCCACTGTCATCTAGCTCTGTGGCCCAAGCAGGTTACTTCAATTCTGGGCCTCAAATGCCACATGTAAAGGGACTTGTAAAACCTGTAATAATAACAGCACAAATTCCTGGGGAAATGGTGGCACATGCCTGTAATGCCAGTTTTCCAGCTATATGGGAGACTGAGGCAAGAGTGCTTCAGTTCATGAGTTCTTTTTTTAATTAATTAATTAATTTGAGTGAGAGAGAGAGAGGCAGGTAGAGAGAGAGAGAGAGAGAGAGAGAGAATGGGTGTACCAGGGCCTCTAGCTACAGCAAATGAACTCCAGATGCATGTGGTAACCTGTGTATCTGGCTTACATGGATACTGGGAAATCAAACCTGGGTCCTCAGGCTTCACAGGCAAATGCCTTAACTAAGTCATCTTTCCAGCCCTTTAAAAAAATTTTTTTTTTTTTTTAGCCAGGCGTGGTGGTACATGCCTTTAATCCTAGCACTCAGGAGGCAGAGGTAGGAAGATCACTATGAGTTCAAGGCCACTCTGTGACTGTTCTAAGTCAGCCTGAACTAGAGGAAGACCCTGCCTTGAAAAAAAAAAATTCGGGCTGGAGAGATGGCTAAGCGGTTCAGGCACTTGCCTGCAAAGCCAAAGGACCCCGGTTTGATTCTCCAGGACCCACGTAAGCCAGATGCACAAAGGGGTGCATGCATCTGGAGTTCATTTGCAGTTGCTGGAGGCCCTGGCATGCCCATTCCCCCCCCGCCCGCGCCTCTCTTTCTTAATTAATTAAAATATATATATATTTCTTTTTTCTTTTTTTCTTTTTTTTTTCTTTTTTCTTTTTGTTTTTTTGAGATATGGTCACACTCTGACTCAGGCTGACCTGGATTCACTATGTAGTTTCAGGGTGGCCTCAAACTCTCAGTGATCCTCCTACCTCTGCCTCCCAAGTGCTGGGATTAAAGGTGTGTGCCACCACGCCTGGCTCTAAAATATATTTTTTAGAAAAGGGCTGGAGAGATGGCTTAGTGGTTAAGGCACCTGCCTGCTAAGCCTAAGAACGCCAGTTCCAATCTCCAGGTCCCACGTTTAGCCAGATGCAGTGACGCAAGGGTGCAATGCCATATTTGCCCACAAGGGACCACATGCATCTGGAGTTTGTTCACAGCAGCTGAGAGGCTGCTGGCGTACCCATTCTCTGTCTTCCTCTCCTCTCTCTCTATGTCTCTACCTCCAAAAAATAATATATATATATATGAGAAAAAAATGTTTTGAGGCAAGGCCAACAGATTGGCATATATATGATTGACAATTTCCATAATTGTAGACAATAACCCATGGTAATTCCCTCTCTTCCCCCACTTTCCCCTTTGAAACTCCACACTCCGTCATGCCCCTTCTCCCTCTCAATCATTCTCTCTTTTATTTTATTTTTGTTATTTCTTTAAAAATTTTTTTTTATTGACAGCTTCCATACTTGTAGACAATAACCCACGGTAATTCCCTCCCTCCCCCCACTTTCCCCTTTGAAACTCTACTGTCCATCATATCCCCTCCCTCTCTTAATCAGTCTCTATTTTATTTTATTTTTGTTTTTTGTTTTTTTTTTTTTGTTGTTGTTGTGTTTTTTTTTTTTTTGGTTTTTCGAGGTAGAGTCTCACTCTGAGACCAGGCTGACCTGGAATTAACTATGTAGTCTCAGGGTAGCCTTGAACTCACGGCAATCCTCCTACCTCTGCCTCCCGAGTGCTGGGATTAAAGGCGTGCGCCACCACGCCCGGCTTGTTTTGTTTTGTTTTTTTGAGGTAGGATCTCTCTCTATCCCAGGCTGACCTGGAATTCACTATGTATTCTCAGGGTGGCCTCAAACTCACAGCAATCCTCCTACCTCTGCCTCCTGAGTGCTGGGATTAAAGGTGTGCACCACCATGCCTGGCTACTCTCTTTTATTTTGATGTCATCATCTTTTCCTCCTATTATGATGGTCTTGTGTAGGTAATGTCAAGCACTACGAGGTCATGGATATCTAGGCCATTTTGTGTCGGGAGGAGAACATTGTAAGGAGTCCTACCCTTCCTTTGGCTCTTACATTCTTTCTGCCACCTCTTCCGCAATGGACCCTGAGCCTTGGAAGATGTGATAGAAATATTTTAGTGCTGAGCACTCCTCTGTCCCTTCTTCTCAGCACCATGGTGCCTTCTGAGTCATCCCAAGGTCACTGCCATCTGAAAAGAGAAGTGTCTTTAACCAAAAGCGAGAGTAGCATTAAAAAATGGATCTAAGGGGGGCTGGAGGAATGGCTTAGCAGTTAGTGTGTTTGCCTGCAAAGCCAAAGGCCCCAAGTTTGATTCCCCAAGACCCGTGTTAGCCAGATGCACAAGGGGGCACATGCGTCTGGAGTTCGTTTGCAGTGGCTAGAGGCCCTGGCACGCCCATTCTCACTCTCTCCCTCCTTCTCTGTCAAATAAATAAATAAAAATATATTTTTTTCAAGGTAGGGTCTCACTCTGGCCCAGGCTGACCTGGAATTAACTATGTAGTCTCAGGGTGGCCTTGAACTCATGGTGATCCTCCTACCTCTGCCTCCTGAGTGCTGGGATTAAAGGCTTGTGCCACCACGCCCGGCCCCAAAATAAAATATTTTTAAAAAATGGATGAGCCAGGCATGGTGGCACATACCTTTAATCCCAGCACTCGGGAGGCAGAGGTAGGAGGATCACCATGAGTTCAAGGCCACCCTGGGGACTACATAGTGAATTCCAGGTTAGCCTGAGCTAGAGTGAGACCCTACCTCAAAAAAACAACAAAAAAAGCCAGGTGTGATGGCGCATGCCTTTAATCACAGCACTCGGGAGGCAGAGGTAGGAGGATTGCCATGAGTTCAAGGCCACTCTGAGACTACATAGTGAATTCCAGGTCAGCCTGGGCTAGAGCAAGACCCTACCTCAAAACAAAAAAAAAAAAGGTATGAACATTAAGAGAAATGCTTATCAGGCAGTTTGGTGAGCATAGTATATACATTTAGCCAGACAATAGCAGACATTACACACCTAGGGCTCATGACTACCCCTGTTGTAGGTTTTCAGTATCAGGGATGGGCCTCCAGTCTAATTAGAGAATGGTTGGTTTCCCCCATAACAGACATGCCACTATTGCATCGTTGGGTCATTTCGCCTCACTGGCCAAATTTAAGGCTTTCAGTGTCCACTGTTGAGTATCTTCACTGGTGATTTCTCTCTCTCCCATTGAACTGCATGTAGTGTAGTTTTTTCCAGCTTTCTGTCAGCTGGTCTACATGGAGGAGGTTTTCAGCTGGCCTTTTTTTTTTTTTTTTTTTTTTTTTTTTTTTTATTTATTTATTAGAGATGGGGGGGGAGTGAGAATGGGACCACCAGGGCCTGTAGCCACTGAGAGAGAGAGAGAGAGAGAGAGAGAGAGAGAGAGAGAGAGAGAATGGGTGTGCCAGGGCCTCCAGCCACTGCAGATGATCTCCAGACGCATGCACCACCTTGTGCATCTGGCTTATATGGATCCTGGAGAATCGAACCGGGATCCTTTGGCCTTGGCCTTTTTAAAAATTTTTTAATTTTTTTTTATTTTAATGGAGAGAGAATTGTTGCATCAGGGCCTCCAGCCGCTGCAATTGAACTCCATACTTGTGTGCCACCTTGTGCGCATGTGCAGCCTTGTGCACTTTCATCACTGCGTATCTGGCTTATGTGGGATGTGAAGAGTTGAACATGGGCCCTTTGGTTTTGCAGGCAAGTGCCTTTACCATTAAGCCATCTATCCAGCCCTAATTTAAAAATATATATATTTTAATGTATTACAGAGAGACAGAGAGAGAGAGATAGAGAACGGGTACACCAGGGCCTCTAGCCACTGCAAACAAGCTCCAGACACATGCACTGCCATATGCATCTGGCTTATGTGGGTTCTGGGGACTCAAACCTGGGTCCTTAGGCTTGCAGGCAAGTGCCATAATTGCTAAGCCATCTGTCCAGCAAAAGTCCTTTTTTTTTGGGGGGGGGTCCAAGGTAGGGTCTTGCTCTAGCCCAGGCTGACCTGGATTTCACTATGTAGTCTCAGGGTGGCCTTGAACTCACAGCTATCTACCTCTGCCTCCCAAGTGTTGGGATTAAAGGCTTGTGCCACCAAGCCCCACAAGTTCACAAGTTCAAAGGCATCCTAGGCAACATAGTGAAACACTGTCTCAAACAAACAATTCCCAATAATGACTATAGCAAACATCTTACTATATGTTAGACATGTTCCAAAAGCATTGTAGGGCCTGCCTCATTCAGATCCCACCACAGTCCACCAAGAAATGGACATGGCAGCCCTGCCAGGCGCAGTGACTTTCCTGGGTCACACTGGTGAGGTGAGGGCTGAAGCATTGCAAGAGAAAGCCTGGGCATGAACCTTACCCACTGGGCTCCAGTGGCCAGAGGGGGAAGCCCAGAAGGTGTCCCTTGCTTATCACCTTTTACCCTGGAACATAGGTCACACACCTTTGCAGGTTTGCACGAGGAAGGACCTGTTTGGGAAGCCCTGCCCAAATGTGAGATCAGTTTAGAGCAGACACTATTCCCCTCCCTCTCCTACTGGCCGCCACCCCTCAGCCCTTCCCCAGGAAGTGAGGGTGTGCCTTTCTGTGCTTTCCAGCCAGCAGCACCCCAGCCCACCACCTCTGACTCACCCCAGCTGGGTGTGGGGGACTGGTGGGAAGTGCCCTGCTTTTTGGATGAGAGGCTAAGTGCCAGATAAGGGTGAGACCTCTACTCCCCTCCTGTATTGTAGCAGAGGAAGCATTAGGCCTGGGGCAGATTCACCGGCCAGAGCCCCAGGGGCAGCAGGATCAGCCACAGTGGGTCTTGCTGGTCCCTCTTGAGGAACAGCCCTTCCCCCTTTCCTGGAAGGGTTTTGGAGGGACCGCCTCTCTTCTGGGCTGTGGGGAAGGATGCCAGCTTCCCGCCTCCCTCCTGCCTGCAGGGAAGTTTTCCCTTTGCTCTGTTTGTGCTCTAACAAAAGACTCTCTGTGTCCTGCTGCCTCCAGCTCCCAAGGGCCTGCTGCCCAGGTGTGGGAGCTGCCCAATCTCTGCAGGGGTCTAGGGCATGTGTGGGTGGCCTCCCTCCAGACCAAAGGGGCAGCATAGCATGTCATTTGTTTGACTCCCCTCTGTGACTGGAAAAAGTGTAGTCTACAGGAAGACACCTGGGCTAGGTATAGTGACACACCCCTGTAGTCCTAGGTACTTAGGTGGCTGAGGCAGGAGGATGACTTTGGGCCAGCCTGGGCAATGTATATTCCATCTTAAGGAAAAGAAAGGGAAAGGGAGGAGGAGGAGAACAGGTAGAGGTGGGAAAAGAAGGAAGAGGGGACAGGGAAAGGAAAGGGAGACCCTGTGGGTTGGGGTGGTCCTTTCTTGGGACCTTGAGCCAGGAGGTCCAGGGGTTCTCTTGGTGGTCTGTTTGCTCAGAGATATTGTGCTTACAGTTTAGCCCTCACCTTGTCTGAAACCATGAATTATGGGAGGAGGGTCTTTTGGGATGGCAGTTGAGTTGTAAATCACCAGTTTGCCTCATATGTTCCAGGTGTTGAATGAATGCATAGAACATAGTCTTGCTCTTAATCCTCACCATAACCCACGTGATGGCTGTGGTCCCCTCTTACAGTTGAGAAAACTGCATGAGAGCCGGGCGTGGTGGCGCACGCCTTTAATCCCAGCACTAGGGAGGTAGAGGTAGGAGGATCGCCAAGAGTTCGAGGCCACCCTGAGACTACATAGTTAATTCCAGGTCAGCCTGGACCAGAGTGAGACCCTACCTCGAAAAACCAAAAGAAAAAGAAAAAGAAAAAGAAAACTGCTTGAGAGAGGAAGTGGTGGTATTCACGCCCTCAACTCCAGGGTCTGAACTGTCTTCTGCCCTGTATGTTGAGGGCTGTGGCAACTGTTGTGTATATTGCAAGTGGGGCAGGGGGCACAGATATGACCTTTTTCCAGTTGCAGCTACTTATAAATTCTTTTATAATCTCCAGGAATCACATGATAATGGAAGTCTTAAGACTTTTTTTCTGAGTTTTGTTCTATTTATAAACATGCTTTATTTAGATAGTAGAAGGAAGTATGTGATGTAGATAGCCCCTGTGGTCTTACCCACCCTCAGGCCTAACCAAATAGTTTATGTACTGCTATGCAGATTGTTTTCATTCATGAAAACATGAAAACATTTCGTGACCTTTTTTTGTTCGTGTATTGTATGGGTGGTGTAGTCTGTGGCGGGTATATGCATGTGTGTGCAGAGGCCAGAGGAGACGTTGGGTGTCCTCTAGCTAATCCATGTGTTTCCTTGAGATGGAGTCTCTCGTTGAACCCAGAACTGCCTTTGTTGGTCAGATTGGCTGACCACTGAGCCCCAGTGATTCTCCTGCCTCTGCTTTTACAGGACTGTGGTTACAGGCATATGTGGCCACATCCAGCTGCTTATGTGGGTGCTGGGGAATCAAACTTGGGAAAATCAGGCTTTTATGTAAGTGCTTTTACTTGCTAAACCCAGAAATAAGTTTTTCACTGATAGGGTTTTTTTTTTGTTTTGTTTTGTTTTGTTTTTTCCAGGTAGGGTTTCGCTCTAGCTCAGGCTGACCTGGAATTCACTATGTAGTCTCAGGGTGGCCTTGAACTCACAGCAATCCTCCTACCTCTGCCTCCCAAATGCTGGGATTAAAGGCATGTATCGCCATGCCCGGCCTTTTTTTTTTTTTTTTTTAAAGGGCTGGGGAGATGGCTCAGCTGATAAGACACTTGCCTGCCAAGCCTAATGACCTGGGTTCAATCCCCAGTACCCACATAAAGCCAGATGCATAAAGAGGCTCATGCCTCTTCATTTGCAACGGCTGAAGGCCTGGGTGTGCTCATTCTCTCTCTCTCTCTCTGCTTGTAAATAAAATAATAAATAAAATTGTTTTTTAAAAAAAAAGGCTAAGCCGGGCGTGGTGGCGCACGCCTTTAGTCCCAGCACTCGGGAGGCAGAGGTAGGAGGATCACTGAGAGTTCGAGGCCACCCTGAGACTACATAGTGAATTACAGGTCAGCCTGGACCAGAGTGAGACCCTACCTCGAAAAACCAAAAAAAAAAAAAAAAAAAAGGCTAGAGAAATGGCTTAGCAGTTTAGGCATTTGCCTGCAAAGCCAAAGGATCCCAGTTCGACTCTCCAGGACCCATGTAAACCAGATGCACAAGAGGGCGCATGCATCTGACGTTCTTTTGCAAAACTCCTGGTGCACCTGTTCTCTCTCTTTCTGTCTTTCTCTCTGTGCCTGTTTCTCTCAAATAAATAAATAAAATATATTTTTAAAAAAAAAACAGGCTGGAGAGATTGCTCAGTGGTTAAGGCACTTGCCTGTAGTGTCTAAGTGACCCTGGTTTGAATCCCCAATACCCACATAAGACCAAATGCACAAAGCAGTGCATGTGCCTGGCATTCGTTTACAATGGCTAGATGCCCTGGTGTACCCATTCTCTCTCTCTGCAAATAAGTAAATGAAATACAAAGAAAAAGAAAAAAGAAAAAAAAGAAAAGGGTTTTTTCAGATGTTATGGTACATGCCTTTAATCCCAGCACTTGTGAGGCAGAGGTAGGAGGATCACTGTGAGCTCAAGGCCACCCTGAGACTACATAGTGAATTCCATGTCAGCCTTGGCTAGAGTGAGACTCTACCTTGAAAAACCAAAAAATGGTTTCATACTTTTGCCCCTGCAAACAGTCCAGATGCATGTACCACTTTGTGTATCTAGCTTTACATGGTGCTGGGGAATCCAACCCAGGCCAACAGGCTTTGCAAGCAAGCAACTTTAACCGCTGAGAAATCTCCTGGGGGCGGGGGAGCTAATTGGTTTTGCCTTATTTATTTGGTTTTTTCAAGGTAGGGTCTCACGCTACTCCAGGCTGACCTGGAATTAACTATGTAGTCTCAGGGTGGCCTCCTACCTCTGCCTCCCGAGTGCTGGGATTAAAGGCGAGTGCTGGGATTAAAGGCATGCGCCACCACACCCAGCTTGGTTTTGCCTTTTTTTTTATTGATTGTATTATGGAAAAATAAATATAACATGACACTTCCCATCTCAGCCGTGTTTTGGTGGCAGTGCTGTGATGATCAGTAAATGCCTGTTTTTGTGGCTATCACCATCATCATCTCCATCTCCAAAATGTTTTTCTTTTTTCTTTTTTTTTTTTTTTTTTTTTTCGAGGTAGGGTCTCACTCTGGCCCAGGCTGACCTGGAATTAACTATGTAGTCTCAGGGTGGCCTTAAACTCACTGCAATCTTCCTACCTCTGCCTCCCGAGTGCTGGGATTAAAGGCGTGCGCCACCAAGCCCGGCTATGTTTTTCTTTTTTAATTTTTGTTTTGTTTTGTTTTTATTTATCTGAGAGAGACAGACAGAGAAAGAGGCAGAGAGAGAGAGAAAGGGAGAGAGAATGGGCACGCCAGGGCCTCCAGCCACTGTAGTTAAACTCCAAAAGCATGCACCACCTTGTGCATCTGGCTTACATGGGTCCTGGGGAATCGAGCCTCAAACAGGGGTCCTTAGGCTTCACAGGCAAGTGCTTAACTGCTAAGCCATCTCTCCAACCCTCCAAAATGTTTTATCTTGCAAAATGAAACTGTCTTCCTCATTAGACACCACCCTTTACTCCCTTGTCCCTCTTTCTGTCTCTGAATTTGACCTGTCTCTATACTTCAGGAAAATGGGACCTACAGTATTTGTCCTTTTCTGACTGGCTGTTTTCAGAGGTCATACCTTTTATATCCTTGCCAGCAACTTTTTTTTTTTTAGCCTGATGTCTCTTGGGTATCTTTTGGGTCACTGCATACAGATCTGTGAAGAGCTCAGCATTCTATTATATTAGAGTTACAAAAACAGAGGCTTGGGCTAAATAAATAATGTGCTTGGGTCCACACAATTGTTTCATGCTGGAGCTGGATCAGAACCCACTCGCCCCATCAGGATCCTCCCCCACCTGCCTGTCACCAAGGGGAGTGCAAGGGTCTCCTTGGATTGTCTGTTTGACCCTGCTTCTCCCTTGTTCCTGTGCAACCCAGGAGAGGGCAGACTGGCCTGTATTGCATGCACATTGTGTGTACATGGGATGGCATGACCAGGTATGGAGGTTGCCCTGAGTTCAGCAGTGTGCTCAGGGACAGTGTCTCCTGGGTAAAGGGAGTGGGGCAGGGCTATAAGAGGAGCTGTGTCTGCTGCCCTGGTAACATGCACAATAGCTCCTGCTGCCTGCTGGGCCTCTGAAGTGTGGGGATGGAGAGAGGACCAGCCAGGAGGGGTGGAGACTAATGCTGGTTCTGGCACCTTTTGTGTCATGAAGTAGCTGAAGCACATAGAAGAGGGTAATGGTGATGATTAGAACAGCTTCCGCTGTATCCACAACTCAGGTTTGTCAGGTCACATTGTTTTGCAGTGATCGTGTCATACACATATGTGCATACACACACACATGCACTTAAATATATATATGTAATGTTTGTTTTGTTTTGTTTTTTGAGGCAGTGTCTTGCTCTAGTTCAGCCTGACCTGGACTTCACCATGTAGTCTCAGGCGGGCCTTGAACTCACAGAACTCACAGCGATCCTCCAACCTCTGCCTCCCGAGTGTTAGGATTAAAGGCATGTACCACCATGCCCAGCTGCACTTAAATATATTAAAGCCCCTTCTCTTGTCCCATTTACTGACCCCCTCCCAGGTGAATCATTATGTTGATTTTGAGACATTCCTTGCCTGTTTTTGTGTCTCCCATGCTTGGGTGTGTATATTATAGGAACCATTTGTAATCTGGGTATCTTCCTATCATCTGTCTAATTTGATTTTCAGCTTCTCACTGTTGAGGATATAGATGTTGACAGATGTGGCTACAGTTCTTAGCTTTAATTGACTGAGTGTTATTTTGTGAGTACAGCTGTTCTTCCTTTCTCCTGTGGACGTTCAGTGTTTGCTGTTACAACAACTCTTCAGTAAGCCTCCTTGTCCTACCTGGTACTTTAGCCTTTTTGCCAATTTGAGGAAGTGAAATATGTATCTGGTTTTACTTTTTTTTTTTTTTTTTTTTTTTTGAGGTAGGGTTTCACTCTAGCAGAGGCTGACCTGGAATTCAGAGTGGCCTAGAACTCACGGTAATCCTCCTGCTTCTGCCTCCCATGTAGTGCTAGCATTAAAGGCATGTACCACCACACCCGGTTTGCATTTCTTTTTTTAAATATTTTACTTATTTGCAAGGAGAGTGAGAAAGAGAATGGGTGTACCAGGGCCTCTAGCCACTGCAAATGAACTCCAGATGCATGCTTCACTTGTGTGTCTGGCTTTGCATGGGTACTGGGGAATTGAACATGGGTCACTAGGTTTTCCTGGAAGGTGCCTTAAGCTCTGAGCCATTTTTCCAGCCCCCCATTTTTTTTTCCTTTGGTTTTTCGAGGTAGGGTCTTGCTCTAACCCAGGCTGGCCTGGAATTCACTGTGTAGTTTCAGGGTGGCCTCGAACTCACAGCAGTCCTACCTCTGCCTCCCAAGTGCTGGGATTAAAGGCATGTGCTATCATGCCCAGCTTTCCTTTTTTTTTCCTTTTTTTTTTTTTTTTTTTTTTTTGGTGTGTCTGTGGTGTATGTGTGTGTATAGATCAGAGGACAACCTCATAGTGTCTGTCTTCTCCTTCCCTTCCCCTACTATTTTTTTTTTTTTTAAGGTACGGTCTTGCTCCAGCTCCAGCCCAGGCTGACTTGGAATTCACTATGTAGTCTCAAGGTGGCCTCGAACTCACAGTGATGCTCCTACCTCTGCCTTCCAAGTGCTGGGATTAAAGGTGTGCATCACTGTGCCCAGCTGGGGATTGTTTCTTTTGAATGCTTGTGGAAGTGTTGTATCTATTCTGGTATTAATCCTTTGGTGGGCATACACATTTAGAAATATCCCCTCCCCCTTCTCTTATCCTTTACTGTGTGCATATATTTTAACTTTGTGTGTGTTTTTCCTTTATCAGTAAATTTGTTAAGATACTTACTGTGTAATAAAAATCCAACCAGAAAGCCTCATCTCTGTGAATGCCATTGTTGGAAGTAGGCTCCAAGGGGAGTTATCACGTTCTGTTCTGGCAGGACAGTCTCCTTCTCTTTATGTAGCTGACACTGTATCCTCAACACTGCATTCCAAAAGCTAGACACTCCTAAGAAGTATGCGGCCAGAGAAGGCAGCAGACAGAGCTAGACACCGCTCCTCTGGCATTGCCATTCTTCTCGTCCCCTGCTGGGCTCCCTGTCTTAGCGCGCCAGCAAGGGTCTAGAATACAGTTGACAGTCCTGCCATAAAACCTGCCCAACTTGGACTTCCCACTATTGTTGGATGCCAGGCTCTTTACTTCAAGATGCGTACTGTCCGTGTGAGGCAATGACTCTGCACAGTCATGTTTCTTTCCTGAACATTGAGCCATGATTCTCTTCTAACTGGATACTAGGTGCTGTTAAAATGCTCACTTTGGGACTGGAAAGATGGCTCAGCAGTTAAAAGCCCGTGCTTGCAAAGCCTGGAGGACTGGGTTTGAGTCTCCAGTATCCACATAAAGCCAGATGCATAAATGTGTACATGCATTTGGAGTTCGTTTGCAGTAGCAAGAGGCCCTGGTGTGCCCATACTCACTCTCTCTTTCTGCTTCTTTCTGTTTCTCTCAAATAAATTAAAAAAGAATTTTTTCAAGGTAGGGTCTCGCTGTAGCCCAGACTGACCTGGAATTCACTATGTAGTCTCAGGGTGGCCTTGAACTCACTGCAATCCTCCTACCTCTGCTTCCTGAGTGCTGGGATTAAAGGCATACACCACTATGCCTAGCTCTGTGTGTGTGTGTGTGTGTGTGTGTGTGGCTTTTTGAGGTAGGGTTCTCACTGTAGTTCAGGCTGACCTGGGATTCACTATGTAGTCTCAGGGTGGCCTTGAACTCACAGGGATCCTCCTACCTCTGCCTCCTGAGTGCTGGGATTAAAGGCACGCCACACCCAGCTTTTATTTTATTTTATTTTATTTTATTTTATTTTTATTTATTTATTTTTTTTTGGTTTTTCGAGGTAGGGTCTCACTCTGGTCCAGGCTGACCTGGAATTAACTATGTAGTCTCAGGGTGGCTCGAACTCACAGCGATCCTCCTACCTCTGCCTCCCAAGTGCTGGGATTAAAGGCGTGCGCCACCACGCCCGGCAGCTTTTATTTTATTTTTATAAATTTTTATTTATTTGCATGCAGAGAAGAGATAGAAGAAAGATAGAAAGAGAAAGAATGGGCATGCATGGGTAAGAATGGGCCTTCATCCACTGCAAAGGAATTCCAGATACATGCACCACTTTGTGCATCTGGCTTTACATGGGTATTAGGGAATCAAACCTGGGTTGTCTTTGTGTGTGCGTGCGTGTGTGTGTGTGTGTGTGTGTGTGTGTGTTCATGCATGTGGAGGTCAGAGGATAACCTAAATTATTGAGTGTCTTTGAGATGGCTTCTTGCCACTTGCAAATAAATGCCAGTCTAGTTGGCCTGCAAGTTTTGGATTATTTTGGTTCTGCCTCCAATTGTGATAGATGTGTTGGGAATCACAGATTCATAGCCACTTTGGGTTCAGCCTTACATGAGTACTAGGGAATTGTACTTGGGTTGGCAGGCTTTCCAAGCAAGTGCTTTTAACCACTGAACCATTTCCTTAGCCCTTTACATGACATTAAAAAAAAAATCTGGGCTGGAGAAATGGCTTAGTGGTTAAGGCATTTGCCTGCGAAGCCAAAGGATCCCGGTTTGATTCTCCAGGACCCACGTAAGCCAGATGCACAAGGGGCACATGCATCTGGAGTTCGTTTGCAGTGGCTAGAGGCCCTGGCGTGCCCATTCTGTCTGTCTGCCTCTCTTCTGTCTCTCTCTCTGCTTGCAAATAAATAAATTAATTAAAAATAAATAAATAAAATATTAAAAAATCATTAAAAAAATCTTAGTTGGGTGTGGTTGCGCACGCCTTTAATCCCAGCACTTGGGAGGCAGAGGTAGGAGGATCGCTGTGAGTTCGAGGTCATGCTGAGACTACATAGTTAATTCCAGGTCAGCCTGGACCAGAATGAGACTCTATCTTGAAAAACCAATAAATAAATAAATAAATAAATAAATAAATAAATAAAATAAATAAATAAATAAATCTTGCCGGGCATGGTGGTACACACCTTTAATCCCAGCACTAGGGAGGCAGAAGTAGGAGGATTGCCATGAGTTCAAGGCCACCCTGAGACTACATAGTGAATTCCAGGTCAGCCTGGGTTAGAGTGAAACTATACCTCGAGAAAAAAAATCTTCCTTTCCTTTCCTTTCCCTTTCCCTTTCCCTTTCCCTCTTCCTTCCTTCCTTCCTTTCTTTCTTTCTTTCTTTCTTTCTTTCTTTCTTTCTTTCTTTCTTTCTTCAAGCAGAGAGACAGAAAGAGAGAATGGGCATGTATGCCTGGGCCTCTAGTCACTGCAAAGAAACTCCAGATGCATGCATGTGCCACTTTGTGTGCATCTAGCTTTACATGGGTACTGGGGAATAGAACCCTTGGCCGTCAGGCTTTGTAAACAAGCACCTTTAACCACTGAGTCATCTCTCTAGCCCCACATGGCATTAAAAAAAATTTTTTTTATCATTTGCAAGGACAGAGAGAATGAGAGTGTGAGAGAGAGAAGGGGTATGCCAGGCAGGGCCTCTTACCACTGCAAACAAACCCCAGACACATGAGCCTCTCTATGTATTTGGCTTTGTGTGGGTACTGAGGAATTGAACCCAGGTTGTCTGGTTTTCCAAACAAGTGCCTTTAGCTGCTGAGCCATTTCCCCGGCCTTACATGACATTTTTCTCCATGGGCTTGAAGTACTTTCAGTGGAAGCTGAGGACCTTGCTCAGAGGGATTCTTGTACATCTGGTGTGTGTCCACCATGACTCCTGGTTGGTCCTGTGCCAACTATGCCTTAGAGGGTGCAGCACCACTGAGCTTTGCTGGGGCCAGAGGCAGCAGTGTTAACAGAGCCGCTTGGTTGATTGGTTGCTTGCTTGTTTTTGGTCTTGGGGATTGAACCTACGACCTCACACATGCTTGGAAAGCACTTTGACTTGGAAGCCCTTCCTAATCCTTGAGTATTTTCAAGTTTTGCTTCAGGTTCTTAATTCACTGGGATTTATTTTTGTGGTGAGAGGGAGTTAGGACCAAGTTTTTTCATGTGACATCTGAGACCTGGCACTGTTTCTACATAGCCATTCCTTCCCTCTGACCTGCAAAGGTAATCCTGTTATGTCTTGTGTTTCCAGAAACCCAACAGTCTGTTCTAAGGCTTTCTTCTGTTCTTTTGGCCCACCTATCCATCCATGTTGTTTGACTTCCTGCATAGTAAGTTTCAGTATCTGGCAGTGTGTCCTCACACCTTTCTCTTCCAAATTATCTTTGCTCTTTTTTTGGAGGGGGGGTTAATTTTTTTTTTTTTTTTTTTGGAAAGAGACAGAGAGGAAGACAGAGATGGGCGCGCCAGCAGCCTCTCAAGCTGCTGTGAACAAAATCTAGATGCGTGCGCCCCCTTGTGGTCAAGTGCGGCACATTGTGCCCTTGCATCACTTTGCATCTGGCTAAACGTGGGACCCGGAGATTGGAACCACTGGAGATTGAAACCAGCGTTCTTAGGCTTAGGAGGCAGGCGCCTTAAACCACTAAGCCATCTCTCCAGCCCAATTTTTTAAATTTTTATTTTATTTATTTATTAAAGACAGAAAGAGGGAAAGAGAGAGAGGGGGAGAGGGAGAATGGGTGTGCCAGGGCCTCTAGCCACTGCAAACGAATTCCAGATGCATGCACCCCCTTATGCATCTGGCTTACATGGGACCTGGAGAGTCAAACCAGGATCCTTAGGCTTCGCAGGTAAACACCTTAACCGTTAAGCCATCTCTCCAGCCTGGATTTTAAATTTTTTAAAATATTTTTATTATTTATTTGAGGGAGAGGCAATAGAGAGAGAGAATGGGCACTCCAGAGCCTCTAGAGAGCTACTGCAGACAAACTCCAGATGCATGCACCATCTTGTGCGTTCTGGCTTTACGTGGGTACTGAGGAATTGAACCTGGGTTCTTTGGTTTTGCTGGCAAGTGCCTTAACCGCCAAGTCTCTCCAGCCCTTAAATGTTTGTTTATTTGTTTGTTTGTTTGTTTGTGAGAAGAAAGAGAGTGAAAGAGAATGAGAAGCTGCAAGAGTGGGTGTGTCAGGGCCTCTTGCCACTACTAACGAACTTCAGATACATGCACCACTTTGTGCATCTGGCTTTACATGGTACTGGGAAATAAACCTGGGCCTACAGCTTTGCAGGCAAGTGTCTTTAACCACTGAGTGATCTCCCCAACCCCTGAGTTTTACTTTTATTTATTTATTTTTATTTTTTATTTTTTGGTGTTTTGAGGTAGGGTCTCGCTGTAGCCTAGGCTGACCTGGAATTCACTATGTAGCCTCAGGGTGTTTTGTTTTTCAAGGTAGGGTGTCAATAGCTCAGGCTGACCTGGAATTCACTATGTACTCTCAGGGTAGCCTCAAACTCACAGTGATCCTGTATCACTCACAGTGATAAAGACATGTGCCATCCTCCCACTGACTCTTTTCCCTGGGGTCAGTCCACTGAGCAACTCTCCTCCACCTTCCACAACCTGGGCTCTGCACAGGGACCATGTCCTACAGAGCTCCCAGTTTTTCCTCCCCTCTCAGGGGTCTCTTGCCCATTGCCTTCTGAGCATGAGCTAGGTGTGGCCAGGGATCTCTACCTCACTGTCAGCCTCTGGTCTTCAGGGGACACTGATGCATCGTTACAGGAAGAAGCAGCTAGAGCCCTGCAAGGCTCACTTTCTTGTCATCTCTTCTCAGGCCCTGACTTCATACTTTTAGTCTTTGTTCTCTGTTTAGGATCCTCTCCAAATTCTTCATCCCTTGGGGCAGAGACCTAACCTGACCCCATCTCCCTATCACCTTGCAAGACACCATCTCAGAGGTACAAACACCTGGTTCCCATACCTGAGTGCTGGTTATTCCCCCTTTTTTTTTTTTTTTTTTTTTTTTTTTTTTTTCAAGGTAAGGTTTCACTCTAACCCAGGCTGACCTGGAATTCACTGTGTAGTCTCATGGTGGCCTCAAACTCATGGTGATCCTCCTACCTCTGCCTCCCAAGTGCAAGGATTAAAGGCATGACTCACCATGCCCTATTCACTCCCTATTTTTTAAAAGGCTATATTTATTTAGCATTTTAAGCCACCACGCCCGGCTTTTTTTTTTTTTTTTTTTCCAGTGCTGGGAATGGAACCCAAGGGTTAGGTACAGGTACATGTTGACAAGTACTCTACCACAGAACTGCAACCCCTGGCCCCACACAATTTCTGTAATCAATGGACGTGGTGGTGCATGCCTTTAATCCCAGCACTCGGGAGGCAGATATAGGAGGGTCACCATGAATTCAAGACCACCCTGAGACTATATAATGAATTCCAGATCAGCCTGGACTAGAGCAAGACCCTACCTCGAAGAAAACAAAAACAAACAAACAAACAAAGGTAGGGTTGGAGAAGTAGGTGCTTGCCTGCGAAGCCTAAAGACATATGTTCAACTCTCCAGGTCCTACATAAGCCAGATGCACAAGACGATGCAAGTGTGCACAAGGTGGTACATGCGTCTGGAGTTTGATTGCTAAAGTCTTGGTGCACCAATTCTCTCTATCTCACTCTCTCATAAAAATAAATTAGAGGGGGAAAAAAAGTAATGCAGTCTAGAAGGATGGCTTAGTGGTTAAAGGTGCTTGCTACCAAAGTCTGTCAGCTGGATTTGATTACCCAGCACCCACATAAAGCTGACTGCAAAGTGGTGTATGTGTGGTACATGTGTACTCCCACCCCCACATACACATACATATAAATTAAAAAAATAAAGATAATGCATGCTGGTAGTATTGCAGGCCTTTAAATCCCACAACTTCAGAGGCTGAGGTAGGAGGATTGTTCTGAGTTGAGTTTGAGGCCATCCTGGAGCTACAGAGTGAGTTCCGGGTCAGCCTGGACTAGAGTAAGACCCTACCTCAAAAACAAAACAAAGCCGGGTGTGGTGGCGCATACCTTTAATCCCAGCACTTGGGAGGCAGAGGTAGGAGGATCACTGAGAGTTCGAGGCCACCCTGAGACTACATAGTTAATTCCAGGTCAGCCTGAGCCAGAGTGAGACCCTACCTCAAAAACAAAACAAAACAAAAAAAGCTAAAGAGATGGCTCTAAGGCACTTGTCTGTGAAGCCTAAGGACCTAGGTTCTATTCCTCAATACCCACATAAGCCAGATGCACAAGGTGGTGCATCTCTCTCTCTATCTGCCTCTCTCTCTCAAATAAATAAATAAAAATAAAGATATTTTTAAAATACAGCCTTAGCCGGGCGTGGTGGCACACACCTTTAATCCCAGCACTCGGGAGACAGAGGTAGAAGAATCCGTGCAAGTTCGAGGCCATCCTGGGACTACATAGTGAATTTCGGGTCAGCCAGGACTACAGTGAAATCCTACCTAAAACAACAACAACAACAACAACAACAACAGCAAAAAACCCAAAACACAGGTGGACTGTGTTTAGGAGGTTAAAGCAGGATTGTTTTAAATTTGAGGCCAGCCTGAGTAAACTGTATCTCAAAAAGCCAATAAAAGGGCGCTGGAAAGATGGCTTAGTGGTTAAGGTGCTTGCCTGCATAAGCCAAAGGACCCAGGTTCAATTCTCCGGTACCCACATAAGCCAGATGCATGTGCCTGGAGCTTGTTTGCAGTGGCTAGGAGACCCTGGCACACCCACTCTCTCTCTACCTGCCTCTCTCAAATAAATAAAATAGCTTTTAAAAATCTTTTTTAAAAAAGCCAAAAAAATTCTGAAAAACGCCACAATGTGGATGAGTCTTGAAGGCTTAATGGTAAGGAACTACAAGAGATCAAATACTGTGATTCTACTCTCTGAGATGCTTGGTGCCAGCAAGTTCATAGAGACAGACAAGGAAATGTGTTAGGCCCTAGGGGCTGTGGGACACTGGAGAAGTTAACATTTTGGGGGGACATGGGGGAAGTTTTGAGGCAGGGTTTCACTCTAGCCCAGGCTGACTTGGAATTCACCGTGTATTCTCAGGGTGGCCTTGAACTCATGGTGATCCTCCTACCTTTGCCAGACAGGTGCTGGGATTAAGGGTGTGCACTACCACGCCCAGCCAGGCCAAAGTTAGTAGTACTAATGAGAAGGCTGCAGGTGGATGTTGGGGACAACTGAATCTCAGTGTTCCCAATGGCTTAACAACCCTGACCAGATACAGACACAGGGAAGATGGCAATATTTATGCTAGTCAAAACCAGCTGAGAAAAGCAGCCAACACCCTGGCTTGCTGTGTGGGTTCTGGGCTGGGCCCTCGCCTCAGACTCTGGATGAGGAGCCGCTCTAACTGTGGGTGCTTAGTCATCTGTCTCCCAGCTGCCCAAGGGCCTCTGCACTGGGCCTCCCTCCTTCTCCATGGCCCCAGCCCCTTACCTAGGCAGGAAGAGGGAGGAACCAACTCTTGCTGGCCCTGCCCATGCCACATCCACCTGAAACTGCTGTCCTGTCACACCCCATGCCCACGCCCTTCCTGTTGCCACTCCCACCCTGTCTCCAGCACTTTCTAGGTGCACCTCTGCGTTTAATGAGCAGCTACCAGGGACCACATACTCCCTGTGCTGAAGAAGCATCTGGCCTGTTCCAGGAGAGGAGGATGGGGTAGATGATCAACCAGCCTACCCTGGAGAGGAAGCAATATTGGTGCCTCTGAGAAGCAGCCCCTCCATACAATGCAGGTGTAGGCCTCCTCTGGAGTCAGCTCCAGACTCTGCCTCTGAACCTCTGTATTTCTGTCTACCTCTGCCCATGACTATGAGAACCTGAGATGGGAGATACACAGTGGACATGTTCATGGGCACCCAAGGACTGACCAGAATTCAGGATGAGGAGCAAGAGACAGTGTTGAAGAGTCAGGCTCAGATGCTTCCCAGCATGGACTGCTTCCCACTGGAGGCAGGTGATCATCCCTTTCAGAGTCCCAGGTTCCTTCACCTGCACATTGGAGCCTGAACACTTTGTATCTCACCCTATACAGCAGGTCAGAGACTTAGCTATGCAAGGAGAGTAGGTATTCCCTATGAATTGACTCCTCACTTCCATTGGAAAGCCAGGGAAGTGTAGTATGGATGCCACATCATGCTGGCTGTTTCCACACCAAATGGCTGGCTTCTTATCCATACCAGAATCCTTCTGGTCTCTTGGGGCAGGCTGCCTAACCCCCTCAGCCCCTCTGTCTTTAGCCCTCTTCTCTTCCTTTCCCCAGTCTTCAGCTGTCCTAGATGAGGCCTCAGGGGGCCTGGAAGGAGGTCTTGTGGGGGTGTCCCAGCTGGAGGCCAACTGTATGATTCAGCAGGCCTCTCTGCCTGCCCTGAGTGCCCCCCTTTCCCAGGAGTGTGGGTGGTGTACAGAGCCAGCTGGTCATTAGAGGGCCAGGGCCTTCCTGTGGGGTGGGTTCTTACCCTGGTCTGGGAGTCCAGGCCTCACCAGCAGGGCTGTTCCTGGGTGGCTGCTGGGCTAGGGCGGATGGTAGTGTCTGCTGGCCCCGAGGTGACCTAAGCTCTGGAAACAGAGGCTGGACATCTGGGCCAAGTTTCTTTCAGCATTGCCTTTATCAGGCATTGCAGGTGTGGGACCTCAGGAAAGAGGTAGGCAAGCCCCACATAGCCGTGAGGATCTCAGCTGATGGTGGGAGACAGACCTGCTGGGTTTCACCTTAGCACCTTTGTTTCCCCACCTGCAATGAAAACTAAAGAGCCCCTGCCCAGTGCAGGCCCACAGCACTGCTGTGATTATTGTCACCTCCGTTAAGTCCCCTGACACCAGCACCAGTCCCTCATCCATCCCCAGGTTCCCACAGGCATTTGCAGAGAGGCCCTGTCTTATGAAGCACTTGTTACTATCGTGGTTGGCATCATCAGTATGAAAATAGTGGCCTAGTCCCTTCCCTGGTGCTCCCCACTCCTGTCCCCCCCAAAAAAAACAAAACCCACCTGACCCAGCTGTATAAAACTTGATGTGAAATCTAGGTTCTAGCCAAGAAAAGAGGAAATACAGTATAAATTAAAATTTTGTTTTTTGTTTTTCGAGGTAGGGTCTCACTCTAGCCCAGGCTGACCTGGAATTCACTTTATGTAGTTTAAGGGTGGCCTTGAACTCATGGTGATCCTCCTACCTCTGCTTCCTGAGTGTTGGGATTAAAGGTGTTCACCACCACACCCGGCTAAAAGAACATTTTTTTAAAGCAAGGTGAGCTGCCACACGCCTTTAATCCCAGCACTTGGGATGAAGAGGTAGGAAAATCAACTACATAGTGAATTCCAGGTCAGCCTGGCAGGCACTCATGACAATCCTCCTACCTTTGCCTCCCGAGTGCTGGTAATAAAGTTGTATACCACCATGCCCAGGTCAGTTTTTTTAAATTCTTTTAAAACTATTTTTATTTTTATTTATTTATTTGAGAGAGGGAAAGAGGCAGAGAGAGAGAGAGAAAAAGAATGGGTATGTCAGGGCTTCCAGCCACTGCAAACTAACTCCAGATGCATGTGCCACCTTGTATATCTGGCTTACGTAGGTCCTGGGGAATTGAACCGAGGTCTTTTGGCTTTGCAGGCAAGTGCCTTAACCACTAAGCCATCCCTCTAGCCCCCAGCTCAGTTTTTATTTTTAAAAATATAAAGAAAAGCCAGAGAAAAGGTTGCAGTGGGCTGCCTTGGGGCTAGGGTTACAGGGGCTTTCATTTTCCCATCTCTTGCATCTTTAAAATAAATAAATAAATAAATTTATTTATTTATTTATTTATTTATTTATTTATTTATTTATTTGCATAAAAGAGGCAGATAGAGAGAATGGGAACACCAGGGTCTATAGCCACTGCAAACGACCTCCATATGCATGTGCCACCTTGTGCATCTGGCTTTACCTGGGTACTGGGGAATCAAACTTGGGTCCTTAGGCTCTGAAGGCAAGCACCTTAACCATTGCACCATCTCTCCAGCCCCTCATCTCTTGCTTTTTATTATTCTTCCAAATGTTCTCCAGTGAACATCCAAATATACATACTTTGCCCTCTCCAGTTTTTTTTTTTTTTTTTTTTTTTTTTTTCGAAATAAGGTCTCACTCTAGTCCAGGCTGACCTGGAATTCACTATGTAGTCTCAGGGTGGCCTTGAACTCATGGTGATCCTCCTACCTCTGCCTCCCGAGTGCTGTGATTAAAGGCATGCACCACCACGCCCAGCTCCTCTCCAGTTTTGAAGACAAGGTAATAACAGCCTCCTTGGTAGGATGGTCACCAATGCCAAGGTTGGACCCCTTACCCAGCCCCCACCTCCAATCCTTCTTGACTCAGCTCTCATAGGGCACAGGCTAGATTTCCCCAGTGTGGTTTCTGGTCCAGTCTTTCCCAAACTTGGCTAATCATTAGAGTCACTGAAGTCATGTGTAAAAATCAGATTCTGGCTTAGAGAGATGGCTTAGCAATAAAGGCATTTGCCTGTGAAGCCTAAGGACCCAGGTTTGGCTCCCCAGAACCCAAGTAAGCCAAAGACACAAGGTGATGCATGCACACAAAATGGTGCACGCATCTAGAGTTCTATTGCAGTGGCTAGAGGCCCTAGTGGGCCAGTTCTCTCTCTCTCTCTCCCCATAAATAAAAAAAGTCAGATTATCAGGCTCCTCCCAAGTCCAGCCAGATTGGACTCTTCAGCAGGGGAGAGGGGGGGTCTGTTTCCCTGCTGTTTCCTGTTTCTTTCCACCACCACCACACCAGAGGTCATTTCATAGGAAGTCATGCATGTCCTCTCTCCTGCACCCATACCACGGTGAGCCTCTCATATGTGCTACTTACAGCCCTATCTGTACATACAGTGTACACATGCATAGAATATGAGAGTGAGTTCCTGCCAGGAATGGTGGCACCACCTTTAATCCCAGCACTCGTGAGGCAGAGGTAAATCTCTGTGAGTTCAAGGGCAGCCTGAGACTACATAGTGAATTCTAGGTCAGCCTGGGCTAGCGTGAGACCCTACCTCAGAAAAAAAAAAAAAAAGAAGAAGAAAAGAAAATGAATTCTTTTTTTTTTTTTTTTTTGGTTTTGCGAGGTAGGGTCTCACTCTGGTCCAGGCTGACCTGGAATTCACTATGTAGTCTCAGGGTGGCCTCGAACTCTTGGCGATCCTCCTACCTCTGCCTCCCGAGTGCTGGGACTAAAGGCATGCGCCACCACGCCCGGCTTGAAAAATGAATTCTTTATAAGCCTCCCTCCTCTTCTTTCCTCAAACTGCAGAAATTTCTTCCTGTCATGGCTGCAATCTCGTGGGGCTTCCAGTCCCTGAGGGTATACAGGGCCCTCTGGTCAGCCTGATTATTCAGTAAGTGAGCTCAAGACAAATGCTCTGGAAAGAATGCCATCTGTCAGCATGAGCCCTGACCTCACAGTTCAGTCTCCTGTCTGTTAAATGGGGAGACTATCCAACAGCCCACCAGGCAACAAATGACCACGTGGTTTCTGCACAAGGGCCTATTGGTAGCCATGCATGTTGCTGCCAGACTCTTACCTCCAAATGTGAGATGGGAGCCAGGCGTGGAGGTGCATGCCTTTAATGCCAGCACTCGGGAGGCAGAGGTAGGAGGGTTGCCATGGGTTTGAGGCCACCCTGAGACTACATAGTGAATTACAGGTCAGACTGGGCCAGAGTGAGACCCTATCTCGAAAAACAAACAAACAAAAGTAAAAAACAACAAAAACAAATGTGAGATGGATTTGGGACAGTGGTGGCATTTTTTTAAATTTATTTTTTATTGACAACTTCCATAATTGTAGAATGGTGGCATTTTTATTGTCTTCTTCCTCTGATTGTTGGGGCCCAAGAATGTCAGCCACCCTGTGGTAACCTCCTCCTACGGGTCCCTTTTAGGTTGAACCATGATTCCGGTGACAGAGCTCCGCTACTTTGCGGACACACAACCAGCATACCGGATCCTGAAGCCGTGGTGGGACGTGTTCACTGACTACATCTCCATCGTCATGTTGATGATCGCTGTCTTTGGAGGCACTCTGCAGGTCACCCAGGACAAGATGATCTGCCTGCCTTGTAAATGGGTCACCAAGGACTCTTGCAACGACTCATTCCGGGGCTGGGCGTCTCCCAGCTCAGAGCCCACCTACCCTAACTCCACAATCCTGCCGACTTCTGACACAGGCCCCACGGGTATCAAATATGACCTGGATCGCCACCAGTACAACTATGTGGACGCCGTATGCTACGAGAACCGCCTACACTGGTTTGCCAAGTACTTCCCTTACCTTGTGCTTCTCCATACCCTCATCTTCCTGGCCTGCAGCAACTTCTGGTTTAAGTTTCCACGTACCAGCTCGAAGCTAGAACACTTTGTGTCTATCCTGCTAAAGTGCTTCGATTCACCGTGGACCACAAGGGCCCTGTCAGAGACAGTGGTGGAGGAGAGTGACCCCAAGCCAGCTTTCAGCAAGATGAACGGCTCCATGGACAAGAAGTCATCAACGGTCAGTGAAGATGTGGAGGCCACTGTGCCCATGCTGCAGCGGACCAAATCTCGGATTGAGCAGGGCATTGTGGACCGCTCCGAGACGGGCGTGCTGGACAAGAAGGAAGGGGAGCAGGCCAAGGCACTGTTTGAGAAGGTGAAGAAGTTTCGGACCCATGTGGAGGAAGGGGATATCGTGTACCGCCTCTACATGCGGCAGACCATCATCAAGGTGATCAAGTTCATCCTCATCATCTGCTACACCGTCTACTATGTGCACAACATCAAGTTCGACGTGGACTGCACTGTGGACATCGAGAGCCTGACTGGCTATCGCACCTATCGTTGTGCCCACCCTCTGGCCACACTCTTCAAGATCTTGGCATCCTTCTACATCAGCCTCGTCATCTTCTATGGCCTCATCTGCATGTACACGCTGTGGTGGATGCTGCGGCGCTCCCTCAAGAAGTACTCGTTTGAGTCCATTCGCGAGGAGAGCAGCTACAGCGACATCCCTGATGTCAAGAATGACTTTGCTTTCATGTTGCACCTCATCGACCAATACGACCCACTCTACTCAAAGCGCTTTGCTGTCTTCCTGTCTGAGGTGAGCGAGAACAAGCTGCGGCAGTTGAACCTCAACAATGAGTGGACGTTGGACAAGCTGCGGCAGCGGCTCACCAAAAACGCACAGGACAAGCTAGAGCTGCACCTGTTTATGCTCAGTGGCATCCCCGACACCGTATTTGACCTGGTCGAGCTGGAGGTCCTGAAGCTGGAGCTGATCCCCGATGTGACCATCCCTCCCAGCATCGCCCAGCTCACGGGTCTCAAGGAGCTGTGGCTGTACCACACGGCAGCCAAGATCGAGGCTCCAGCCCTGGCCTTCCTGCGAGAGAACCTGCGGGCCCTGCATATCAAGTTCACGGACATCAAGGAGATCCCGCTGTGGATCTACAGCCTGAAGACCCTGGAGGAACTGCACCTGACGGGCAACCTGAGTGCTGAGAACAACCGCTACATCGTCATCGATGGGCTGCGGGAGCTCAAGCGCCTCAAGGTGCTGCGGCTCAAGAGCAACCTGAGCAAGCTGCCACAGGTGGTCACGGACGTGGGTGTACACCTGCAGAAGCTGTCCATCAACAACGAGGGCACCAAGCTCATCGTGCTTAACAGCCTCAAGAAGATGGTGAACCTGACCGAGCTGGAGCTGATCCGCTGTGACCTGGAACGCATCCCCCACTCCATCTTCAGCCTCCACAACCTGCAGGAGATTGACCTCAAGGACAACAACCTCAAGACCATTGAGGAGATCATCAGCTTCCAGCACCTGCACCGCCTCACCTGCCTTAAGCTGTGGTACAACCACATTGCCTACATCCCCATCCAGATCGGAAACCTCACCAATCTCGAGCGCCTCTACCTGAACCGCAACAAGATCGAGAAGATCCCCACCCAGCTCTTCTACTGCCGCAAGCTGCGCTACTTAGACCTCAGCCACAACAACCTGACTTTCCTCCCTGCTGACATTGGCCTCCTGCAGAACCTCCAGAACCTGGCCCTCACGGCCAATAGGGTGAGTGATCTGCCAAGGTTGGTATGGTCCACACGGGTGCTCAGGAGTCTGGTGTCTCAAGACAGTCAATCCTCACCCAGTCAGGATCTCTGGGGTTGGGAGTCTTTCTTTGTTACAAAATGATCCAGCGTTCTTCCTCCAGGACAGGTAGGATGACCAGGCAGGATCTATGTCCCGGTGACCTTGAGCTAGGCTCCTCATAGGCAGACATGTGCATGCACAGTAGGTATAAAGCCAAAGTTCTCTTGGGCAGGGTGGTGGCAGGCAGGGCTTATCCTGGAGCTTGAGATATTACCTTCAGCCTGTCTGCAGCCATATTGGGGAGCCAAGGAACCAGGCTGGGGTCCACCAGCAAGAGAAACTATATGGGTGGCTCTGCTGGCTGAGGTCAGGTGGCCTCTGCAGCTCCCTGCATTGTTCTCATCCCTCTCGCTGCATCAGGGGGTAGTGATGGGCAGAGTTGGGTTTAGGTGGGGTCAACTTGCCACCACCTGCCTTTCTAGAGAGGAAAAGTTGTGCAAAACACTGGGGGCCAGCAGAGTGGGAGGAAGCCTTTGAAACTGTTGGTGGCCCTGAGTGCCCATCCCTTGCCTGATGGAAAGTCCCCACCCAGTGGCCTCCTTAGTGAAGGAAAGTGGTTTGGGTTGACGGTAGGGTACCCCTGTAGTTTGTGATCTGGTCTCTCAGTGGAAACCAAGCCTGGACCACTGGGGAGGAATGCCCCATCCAGGGTGCCTGCAAAGCTTCCTGGTCTTCCTGGTGCGGTCAACCAGCTGGAGGCAGAGAACTGGAGAGCCAATTCAGCCACCACCTCTGTGCCTCCATCGCAGCAAGCAGTGTCCTAAAGCAGCATCCCCCTGTGGCTCCTAGCCTCCTCCCACCACACATGCTCTCCAGCTGCCTCAGACAGAAGGACAGAGCAAGGACAAGCATACCTTCTCCACCTCACTGGAGGGCCCTAGCTCCCCGCTGACAGCTTGGAAGCCTTCTTCCTCTGTCCCTAAGGGACCCTTGGTACAGACCAACCTGCCTCCTCTGTGGCAGAGGGATCGTGACACATCCTTTCTTCCCTAAGTGATGACTCATGGGCATGTTTGAGGGTGTTTGAGGACAGGGATCCTGTATCAGGTTGTTTCACAACAGCGGGGTCTGCAAGCCCCCTGAGAAGGGGAATCAGAGTCCCATGAGGGTGAACCACGCTGGGGAAGCAGTGGACAAACAACATCTTTACTGAGCATGGAGGGATGCTGAGTGGCTCCCTGTGGCACATTAGAACTTGGTTACCCCTAGAGTTGGGTTAGACTTTTAGTCACCCACCCTGGAACACTGTACCCCAGGTGCTGGGCTAGGCCCTCCTTATCCTATCCGCCACACCTGGGTCCACACACCAGGCTTGCCTGTTAGTGTCATGCCTGTTGGCTGAGGTCACCCCCTCAGGAAAGCAGCTGTGGAGGCATGCAGTCCTGTCCAGGAAGGAGACCCTGTTTAGCACACTGCTTAATCATATCCTGTCCCCACCCCCTGTAGCACCAGAGGCCTTTATAGGGAAAAAGTTTGCTTAGGGTAGGCAGGCCCTCCTTTTAGGCATTCTCCTTCCTACACTCTCTGGGGCCTTGTGAGCCACTGTGGACTATGGTGGGCAGGGTGGGGCAAGTGTGGCCTTGCTTTGGACCTGGGTGCTTTTTTTCTTCCCCCGATTTATAATGAATACTTTCACAAGGAAAGTATTCATTTGAACACTCAGTGATCCCATTTGGAGTGTTTTCTGAGCATTCTAGTCCAGTTGGGGTGGGCTAGGACCCTGGGGATGCTTAAAGCTCACTAAGAACCAGGTGGCTTGGCATAGTGCAGTAGGAGCTCCTCTGGGACACAGGGAGAAAAAGCTCCTGAAGGAAAGGGATGTCACCTGCCCCTGAAGGACCAGAGGCCATGACTAGCTGAAGAGGAAAGAGAGTGAGTATAGGCTCTTGCTGGGCTGGGAGGCACAAAGAGAGAAACTGCCGTGGCATGTGGACTTTAACCTGAGGACAGAGGCAGTACTGTGCTCAGAGCAGCCTGAGGTTTCTGTCCTTCAGTTTCAATGTCCCTTCATTTGTTTAATGTCTGAATACCTTGCCAGCCCACAAGTGACGGTGCAAGGTCCTTGCTCTTAGTCAGTGCCTGACGAATAGCAGTGTTACCAGAAGTACTGTTGACGGCAGGGATGAGCTGATGTGCTATCGTAGGAAGGTTACTTTCTGTTTTGTTTTGGGGTGCTTGGGATCAAACCCAGGGCCTCACACTTGCCAAATATGTGCTCTGCCACTGAGCTGTACTTCCTGCCTCTACAGCTTAGTGCAGCAGGGCCTGAGTTTGAGAAGCAGGGTTAGTAGTGAGGTAGGAGGCCTGAATAGGCCAAGGATGCTAGAGACAGAGACAAGAATGGATCTGGGAGACTTTGGAGATAGAATCTGTGGGGTGCAGTTAGGGGAGAGGAGGAGTCAGAGTTACCCAAGGTTTCTTTCTTTCTTTTTTTTTTTTCAAGGTAGGGTTTTGCTCTAGGCTAGGTTAACCTGGAATTCACTATGTAGTCTCAGGGTGGCCTTGAACTCACAGCAATCCTCCTACCTCTGCCTCCCGAGTGCTGGGATTAAAGGTGTGCACCACCACACCTAGCAAGATTTCTTGTTTTTTTTAAACTGTTTTATTTTTATTCTTTTTGTTTGAGAAAGAGGGAGAGAGAATTTGGCAGATAGAGAGAATGGGTGTGCCAGGGCTTCCAGCCACTGCAAACAAACTCCAGACACATATACCACCTTGTGCCTCTGGCTTACATGGGTCCTGGGGAATCGAACCTGGGTCCTTTGGCTTTGCAGACAAGCGCCTTATAATCATTAAGCCATCTATCCAGTCCCCAACTCAAGGTTGCTTTATAAGCTGCTGAGTAGATAGAGGATCGCTGAGACCTATGGGAGAAGAAGTATTGGTCTTCAGATGGGAGAACATGTGTCCTGTGTCAGAGGCCTAGGTCTCCTGAGACATCAGGGGCCCATGTTGAATCAGCCTGAAGCTTGAGGAGTCATCTTCACTCAGCTTGTGAAAGAGGGGTCCTTGGCATGGTCACCCAGGAAAGAGGAGAGGGAGGACAGGAGTCTGCCTTGAACTTTAGGTTGGAAGAGGAAGGTCATGTTGGAACATGTGGCCCGGTGTGCTCTGGGAACTGGTGAAAGGAGAACAGCTGTAGGATTAGCTGGTGACTGGCCAGCGTCGAGGTTGAACAGAAGGGCAGAGCTGGACTGTGCTGAGCAGAGAAACAGCATCCTTGCAGATGGTTGATCAGGAAGGTAGGATGCCCTTGGGTTGATGGCATAGCCCAAAGGCTCCTGGTCATCTTTTTCCAAGACCAGTTAGACCTGAGGTCCTTTCTGTGCTGAGAGTGGGTCCCTGAGAAAGCAGGGGTTGGTATTGAAGGGAAACACTTCAGGTCTTCCCTAGACTAGGGACACTTGGGGAGGGAAGGACAGATATTGGCCATGGCAGGGAGCTATGCACTCCTTCTTTTCTCTGGGGTCCAGGGAGCACTTAATGGTGGAGGCAGCATGAGGTTTCTGAGGAGGGAGACTTTTGAGGAGGGGTCTCTGGAGCTGGGTCGATTCCATGTGGACCCAGCTCTTTGGCTTACCGCCTGGAGCCTTTTCCACTGTCCCTGACTTGGTGTCTTCAGAGGAGATCACGGGATGGGGTGGAGAGGTGGCCATTCTGGAAAGGCTTTGGCCCCTAGGTCCTGTAGAATCAACTTCCCATCTGTTCCTGACCTTCTTGTCACTGAACTTCAGACCTCAGAGCCACCTTGTTCCATTCCTGACCCCTGGCCACAGCAGAGGTAGCTTTGGGTCCTCAGATCTCCTTGAGCACATCACTCTGACTCATGGCATGACAAGTACCTTGTGGTACTCATGACAAGTACCCTGCTGGGAAGACTGACTTGTTCACTGGGGACCAGTACCTATGAGGCTGAGGTCCAAAGCTGCTAAAAGTTCCTCAGCCAGGAATGCCTGAGCTGAGAGGCATGCCTAATCCCAGTTTGTATCTTCAAATGGGCAGCTGAGGAACTGAGTGCCATATTTGGCAGCATGGGAACATGATGCAGGTGTGAGTGGGGAAAGAGCCAGGCTTACGTCCTCTCAAGATCTCCTGGTCGAGCACTCAGGTGGTATTTCACCTCTTCAGGCCTTTGTTTCCTCAGCAGGAAGATGGGCACAGTGGTAGAGCCCTTGAGCGTGGTCATTGTGTATCCTCACCTCATCCCCTGAAGGAGACAGGGTTTGGACATGGGCTCAGGAAGGACTCCTATGTGTAGCTGATTGCTCACAGAAGGGCAGGGAAGAGGCTGGCACCCTTGAGGCACTTCCTCTGTGCCAGGACACATGGTATAGCCCTAGTCCAACCCTGTCATTTGCTGTGTGCTCTTGCCATCACTTGTACAGTCCACAGAGCATTTCTGTTGATCCACGTTTAAGTCCTAATACCACCATTTACCTGCTGAACCTCAGGGCAAGTCAACTTCTTCCAGCCATTTTCTCATCTGTAGAATGGAAAGTGTTCACAGAGTCAAGTGAGTTAACAGTGTCTGTACTGAGCATGGCAAGCCACCCATGGATGTTGACTGTTATTCCTATATGGCAATTCTCTAAGTGACCAGTACTCCCAGCACCCACATTCACCCTGTAACTTGACTGATAAGGAAACCAGGCCCTGAAAGAAGTGAAACAACTAGGATTCTTGCCCCTATCAGTGAACTGCCCCAGCTCCCAGAAAGAGTTAAGGGGGTAGAATTTTCTTAGCATGTTGGTTCTGTATTCAGAAACTATATTCTTTTCTTCTTTCTTTGTTTCTTTCTTTTCTTTTCTTTTCCTTTTTTATGGTTTTTCGAGGTAGGGTCTCTAGCCCAGGCTGACCTAGAATTCACTATATAGTCTCAGGGTGGCCTCAGACTTACAACAATACTCCTACTCTGCTTTCCTAGTGCTAGAACTAAAGACATGTGTCACCACACCTGGATATATATATATATAATTTTATTTGAGAGAGCAAGATAAAGGCAGATAGAAAGAGGGTGTTTAGGTATACCAGGGCCTTCTGCCACTGCAAGTGAAGTCCAGATGCATGTGCCACTTTGGGCATCAGAAACTGTTCTTGGGATGGAGAGATGGCTCTGCAGTTAAAGTGCTTACCTGCAAAACCTAATGACCCAAGTTTGATTCCTCAGTACCCACATGAAGACAGATATTCAAAGTGGTGCATGCATCTGAAAGTCCATTTGCAGCAACTGGAGACCATGGTGCACCCATTCTGTATCTCTTCTCTTCTCTTCTCTTCTCTTCTCTTTTCTCTTCTCTCTCTCTGCTTGCAAATAAATAAATTTTTTTAAACTTGGTGTAGGCTATGTCTCTCTTCTCTCTCTCTCTCTCTCTCTCTCTCTCTCTCTCTCTCTCTATATATATATATATATATATATATAAAATTTTTTTAATTCAGATTTTTAAAAAGCTTTTAAAGTATTTTATTTGTTTGAGAGAGAGACAGAGATAATGGGTGCTCCAGGACCTCTAGCAAATGAATTGCAGATGCCTGCACTACCTTGTGCATCTGGCTTTATGTTAGATCCTGGTGAATTGAATCTGGGTCCTTTGGGATTGCAGGCAAACATCTTAACCACTAAGCCATGTCTCTACCCCCTAATTTTTTTTTTAAAGGCAGACATGGTGGCACATACCTTTAATCCCAGCACTTGAGAGGCAGAGATAGGAGGACTGCTGTGAGTTTGAGGCCAGCCTGAGACTACATAGTGAATTCCAGGTCAGCCTGGGCTAGAGCAAGACCCTACATCAAAAAAAAAAAAAAATGAAACCATTCTTTTTTTTTTTTTGGTTTTGCGAGGTAGGGTCTCACTGTGGTCCAGGCTGACCTAGAATTCATTATGTAGTCTCAGGGTGGCCTCGAACTCTCAGCAATCCTCCTACCTCTGCCTCCCGAGTGCCGGGATTAAAGGCGTGCGCCACCACGCCCGGCTGAAACCATTCTTAATGTAAGCAGAGCCAACCAAGAGCTTGGCCCATGGTGAGCCCGGAGATATGGAGATGGGTGGAATAGACGGGGTTGCCAGTGTGAAATGTGCTAGGCAGAGCCACCCTGCTATTTTAGAGCTCAGAAGGATTAGAGCTTAGAGTCCAGAAGGATTAGCACTTTGAAGGAACATCAAGGAAAGCTTCTTGGAGGAAGTGACTAGAGAGACAGACCTATGTACAGGTGGCTAAGGCACTGAAGTGGGGAGCAGAGATGGTATGTGAGGGAGGGAAGCTTCAGGGGTCTGTCTCAGCTTCATGCCCCTCACCCTGGCCCTCTGCTCCTTTTTTGCAGATCGAGACACTCCCTCCAGAGCTCTTCCAGTGCAGGAAGTTGCGTGCCCTCCACCTGGGCAACAACGTGCTGCAGTCACTGCCCTCGAGAGTGGGTGAGCTGACCAACCTGACACAGATTGAGCTGCGGGGCAACCGGCTGGAGTGCCTGCCTGTGGAGCTGGGCGAGTGTCCGCTGCTCAAGCGCAGCGGCCTGGTGGTGGAGGAGGACTTGTTCAACACGCTGCCACCCGAGGTGAAGGAGCGGCTCTGGAGGGCTGACAAGGAGCAGGCCTGAGCAGGAGCATGGAGCAGCCAGCAGCGGGGTCATACATGCCCCCCCAGCCCACCCTCAGGCCAGGCAAACAGTCCTGTCCCCCCAGGACTGCTGGTTAGCCAGCCAAGGTCCAGCTAGGCAGAGCCCAGGCTGGGCATGAGCTGGGCCCGAACAGAGGACAGGAGCTAAGGGGCTGGTCCCTTTTCTTCCTCTGAGACTTTTGCCCCTGGGGCAGGTATCTGCCGAAGAGACCAGAAAATGGCCAGTCTCAGAGAGCAGTATTGGACAATCAGGGTCTCCACCCTTGAGGCCATCTCTATCTCAGAGGCTGAGCTGATGCCAGAGGTCCAGAGACAGCAACTTAGCTCTTTGGTATTTATTTTCCTCCACTTCCCACCTCCTTCCTCCAGATAACTTACACATTCCCAAGAAGGCTTTGCTCCATGGGAGATGTTTAACGTGGCAGTGTTTCCCCTTTTCCTTCTGGGCAATGCTGACAAGGGCGAAGTGCCCTCCCAGACTTGGGCACAGTGGTCTATGGCAAGCCAGCTGCAGAACAGCCACCGTAGTGGCACTAGTTGGGCTCAGCAGCAAAGCCCGTGAGAGACCCGGCCTCCCAAGTAGAAAGGCCTGGGGCTTGTCCCATTAGTTTCTGAAGCAATTTTAGAAAATTTTTTTAATCAAACAAAATTTTTTGTTTCATTTTTTTTTTAAGTTTTGAAAAATGATGGCTTGGATATTAAAAAGAAAAAAAACTTAAAAAAAAAAAAAAGACACTATAAAGGCCAGTGAATTGGAGTCTCAGGGTGGGGTAGCCATTTCCCTTGAGCAAAGCAGCAAGACATTGGATTGTATTTCCTTTCTCTGGAGTGTGGGTGCAGGATATCATCTGGTATTCTGGTATGAACTTAAGTCTAGGAGTTCTGTTTGTTCCTGTCCCCTCCTGGGGCTGAACTTTTATTTTTGTATGTTTTTTTAGTTTTTTTTGTTGTTGTTGTTGTTTTTTTTTTTTTTTTTTTTTTTTTTGGTGTCTTGTTTTGTTTCTCCTCCATGGGTCTTGGCAGGCACTCATTTCTGTGGCTGTCAGCCAAAGGGAATGTTCTAGAGTTGCCAAGAAGGGAGGAAACTCTGGGTCTGCTAATCCCCAGATGAAAGGTGCTTCACCTTCCCTCCCCACCCTCACCCTGTCCTCCTTGCACAGTGTTAAGGAGCCAAGAGGAGCTACTTCCCCAGGACTCTCCCCACCTCCTGTGTCGTGGGTTTGCTCAGTGCCACTACTCGCCTCCACTGCTTCCACTGGCCTTGTCACCATCTGGTCCTTCGTGAAGTGCAGACATTTAGAGGCAGGTTGGGCATGGAAAGGTCACCACTGGGAAGGCAGGCTCCCCAGTTTTTGGTTCCAAGCCAGTTTCCGTCCTGGGCGCCTGGTTTGCACACAGTTCATTCAGCGCCTGGTGGTGGGAAGCCACCCGCTTTAGATCAATCACTCGGATCCCCACTTTAGAAGGGTCCCCGCCTTAGATCAATCACGTGGACACTAAGGCACGTTTTAGCGTCTCTTGTCTTAATGATTATGTCTGTCTCTGTCTGCGTTTTCTGCGTCGCGTCATTGGATGTAACCCTCAGTAATGCACACTAGCCTCTGACAACCACGAAGCCATCCGTTACCTGTGGGTCTGAACGCGTAGACTCCGTTCAAATATAAATAAATCTATAATAACACCAAGTAGCCTTGGAGGTCTCCATGCCACGGGGCTGAGGGTGGAGTACCCCTTACTTCTCTGAACCCTTCTGGGCCCTGTTGACTAGTTGATTGAAGGACCTCTTCTTGGGTACCACCTACAAAATAGCTCTGCTCGTCTCTGCCCTCTAAACTTGGAGCTCTTTGAGCAGTTGCCAAATGGTGTAGGCTGGATGAAGTACTTGGATGTGCCAGGCATGGGCCCTGGCCAGCACATTTTCTATTGTCCCAGTTGCTTATGGTTTCAGTCCTCATGAGCTTTGATGGGTTGGGACTGGAAGAGGCTACTGGAATGGGAGATGGTAGTATGGGTTCTTGTCTGAGTTCAGTCATCTTGGTGCATAAAGCTGGGCAGGTCCCTTCCCCTCTGTGACTTCCATATTCTCCTAGGGATTTCCACTCTGTACTCCTAGAGGTCCCTTGTAATTCCAACAGCAAGCTCCCAAGCTTCTGTAGAGATAGCACTAGGAGTCACCATGGGGTGGGGAGCCTGAGCTGGGGTCTGCTGAAGGTACTAGAGTCAAGGGCACAGACTCAAAGAGGTAGACAGAGCTGCGCTCAGATCCCAGCTGTGGTACATTAAAAAATATATACTTATTAGAATGGTCATGCCAGGGCCTCTAGCTACTGCAAACACAGACATGTGCCACCATATGCATCTGTCTTATGTGGATTCTGGGGATTGAACCTGGTTCCTTAGGCTTCTCAGGCAAATTCCTTAACCACTAAGCCATCTTTCCAGCCCTTTGCAATACATCTGATGTGAGATTTTAATCTTTATTTATTTTAGTTACTTTATTATCATTATTTGGCTTTTTTAGTTAGTTAGTTAGTTTGTTTATTTATTTATTTGAGAAAGAGAGAGAATGGGCGCACCAGGGCCCCCAGACACATGTACCACCATGTGCATCTGGCTTACGTGGGTTCTGGGGGAATTGAACCTAGGTCATTAAGCTTCACAGGCAAACACCGTAACCGCTAAGCCATCTCTCCAGCCCTATTCTTTTCCTTAATATTTTTATTTTTTTTTTATTTAATTATTTGAGAGAGGGAAAGAGGGGGAGAGAGAGAGAAAGAGAGAGAAAAAGGGTGTGACAGGGCTTCCAGCCACTGCAAATGAACTCCAGATGCATGCACCACCTTGTGCATCTGGCTTACGTGGGTCCTGGGGATCGAACCAAGGTCCTTTGGCTTCACAGGCAAGCGCCTTAACTGCTAAGCCATCTCTCCAGCCCCTTATTTTTCTTTTTTAAAATTATTTAAGCCGGACATGGTGGCGCAAGCCTTTAATCCCAGCACTCGGGAGGCAGAGGTAGGAGGAGCGCCATGAGTTCGAGGCCACCCTGAGAATACAGAGTGAATTCCAGGTCAGCCTGGGCTAGAGTGAGACCCTACCTCAAAAAAAAAAATTATTTAAGCTGGGCATGGTGGCATACGCCTTTAATCCCAGCACTCGGGAGGCAGAGGTAGGAGGATCGCCGAAAATTTGAAGCCACCCTGAGATTACACAGTGAATTCCAGGTCAGCCTGAACTAGAGTGCTTGCCTGCAAAGCCAAAGGACCTAGGTTCGATTCCCTAGGACCCACATAAGCCATATGCACAAGGTGGTGCATGCGTCTGGAGTTTGCAGTGGCTGGAGGCACTGGTGTGCCCATTCTATCTCTTTCTGCCTCTTTCTCTCTTAAATAAATAAATAATTTATTTATTTGTAAGCTAAGAGAGACAGAGAAAATGGGCACACCAGGGCTTCCAACCGCTGCAAACAAACTCCAGATACATGAGCCACTTTGTGCATCTGGTTTTACATGGTACTGGGGAATTGAACCTCAGTCCTTAGGCTTTATGGGCAACACCTTAACCAATGAACAATTTCTCCAGCCCTATTATTATTAAATAGAAACTTTTTTGTTGTTTTTTAGAGGTAGGGTCTCACTCTAACTCAGGCTGACCTGGAATTCCATATGTAATCTCAGGGTGGCCTTGAACTCTCAGTGATCCTCCTACCTCTGCCTCCTCAGTGCTGGGATTAAAGGTGTGCACCACCATGCCCTGCTTAAGTAGAAACTTTAAAAAATATTTTTTTTAATTTTGGACTGGAGAGATGGCTTAGAAGTTAAGGCACTTGTCTCCAAAGCCATCTCTCCAGTCCCTAAGTAGAAACTTTGTATGGACACATCATGTTTTGGTCATTTTTTTTTAATTTATTTTTGGAGAGAGAGACAGACAGAGAGAGAGGGAGAGGGAGACAGATAGAGATGGGCGCGCCAGCAGCCTCTCAGCTGCTGTGAACGAAATCCAGACACGTGCGCCCCCTTGTGGTCAAGTGCGGCATTGCGCCCTTGCGTCACTTTGCATCTGGCTAAACGTGGGACCTGGAGATTGGAACCAGCGCTCTTAGGCTTAGCAGGCAGGCGCCTTAGCCGCTAAGCCATCTCTCCAGCCCTGTTTTGGTCATTTTAAAAAAAATTTTTTGTTTATTATTTATTTGTTTGAGAGTGACAGAGAAAGAGGGAGGGAGAGAGAGAGAGAGAATGAATGGACGCACTAGGGCCTCCAGCCACTGCCAACGAACTCCAGACACATGCGCCACCTTGTGCATCTGACTTATGTGGGTACTGGGGAATCAAGCCTCGAACCAGGGTCCTTAGGCTTCACAGGCAAGTGCTTAGCCACTAAACCATCTCTCCAGCCCCTCATTTTTTTTTTAAGGTAGAGTCTCACTTTAGCTGAGCTCAGGCTGACCTGGAATTCACTATGTAGTCTCAGGGTGGCCTCAAACTCACAGGGATCCTCCTACCTCTGCCTATGACTGCTGGGATTGAAGGCAAGCACCACCACACCTCTTTTTGGGTTTTGTTTTGCGGGGGGAGAGAGACAGAGAGAGGGAGAGGAAGACAGATAGAGATGGGCACGCCAGCAGCCTCTCAGCTGCTGCAAACAAAATCCAGATGCGTGTGCCCCCTTGTGGTCAAGTGAGGCATTGCGCCCCTTTGCATCTGGCTAAACGTGGGACCTGGAGGTTGGAACCGCTGGAGATTGGAACCAGCGTTCTTAGGCTTAGGAAGCGGGCGCCTTAACCGCTAAGCCATCTCTCCAGCCCTGGTTTTTTGTTTTTGTTTTTGTTTTTTGTTTGTCTTTTAACATTTCTTTTTAAAAAAAGATTTTATTTTTATTTATTTATTTGAGAGAGGTTAAGAGAGAGAGTGAGAATGGGCACGCCAGGGCCTCTAGCCACTGCAGACGAACTCCAGATGCATGCGCCACCATGTGCATCTGGCTAACATGGGACCTGGAGAATTAAACTGGGGTCCTTAGGGTTTGCAGGCAAGCACCTTCACTGCTAAGCCATCTCTCCAGCCCAGCTTTTAAAATTTCTAAGGAAGAAACTTTTTTTCTTTTTTGGTTTTTCCTTTTTTTTCTTTTTTTGGTTTTTCGAGGTAGGGTCTCACTCTAGTCCAGGCTGACCTGGAATTCACTATGTAATCTCAGGGAGACCTTGAACTCATGGGATTTTCTTAGGTAGGGTCTTACTCTCCTATGTAAGCTGCTAACATAGGAGGGACAGAGGAGCTGTGAACCCCTGGTAGATCCCCTTTTGCCTTTTAATTTTTATTTATTTATTTATTAGTTTTTTGAGTTAAGGTTTCACTCTAGCCTAGGTTGACCTGGAATTCACTATGTGGTCTCAGGGTGGCCTCAATATCATGGTGATCCTCCTACCTTCTACCTCCTACCTCCGCCTCCCAAGTGCTGGGATCTTAAAGGCATGCCTGGCTCCTTTTGCCTTTTTAAAATAAATTTTATTTATTTGCAAGCAGAGAGAGAATGGGCATGCCAGGCAGGGCCTCTTGCCACTGCAGACAAATTCCAGATCCATGTACCACTTTGTGTATCTGGTTTTACCTGAGTATTGGGGAATCAGGCTTTGCAAGCAAGCACCTCTAATCACTGAATCATCTCTCCAGCCATGTGTTGGGCACAGTTGAGGTTTAAGCAGGCCTGAGCTGTCAGGCACAACTAAGGGCCCCAGGCCACAGGAGGCTGCAGCAGGCCTAGATCTCAAGAATCTTGCCTGGTACTCCCAACCCCCACCCCACCTGGGGCACCTGGATGTCCTGATAAGATTTAGGTTTCAGTTTCCTGTGGCCATGTGACTTTTTTTTTCTTGGAGGTAGGGTCTCACTCTAGCCCAGGCTGACCTGGAATTCACTATGTTATCTCAGGGTGGCCTGGAACTCACAGTGATCTTCCTACCTCTGCCTCCTAAGTACTGGGATTAAAGGCCTGCACCACCACTCCTGGCTCCATGTGACCTTTTACTGCTCACCCAGAAGGTCCCTATATGTTAATGAGGTATCAGCCAGCAGCCTTCACACAGCCAATCCCCCACACACACACCGTGACCCATACCCCGTACTTCTTCCCGCCACTACATGGACACATAAGCCCACTCCCCTGGCAAATAAACGAGCTGTCCTCCAACACAGTCTCCAGGGTGTTTCTTCCCGTCGTGCTCACGAACACTCAAGACTCTGATCCCCTGTCACCTGGATGTCTCGGGGTGCCAGTGCGCAACGGCCCCCCAGTGGCCAGGGATCCATAGCCCTGTTTGTTTGTTTTTGAGGCAGGATCTCACATAACCCCAGGCTGACGTGAAATTCACTTTGTAGCCCAGGTTGTCCTCAAGCTCACTGCAGTCCTCCTACTACAGCCTCTTGAGTGCTGAGATTAAAGGAGTGAGCCACCACTCCCTGTGTAGCTCACCTCTTTTTTTGTTCCTCCACAATGGATGGTTTTCTCTCCTGTCTGGTGTGGAACCAACTGTCCCTCCCCCAACCTGGGGATCTCAGATGCCAATGCCCCAGAGCCCAGAGTTCAATCTGGAACTGGTTAGCTTCTGGAAAAAAAACAATGTTGTGAAAACACCACCCACCCTCTTCCCAAAGCCAGCTGAATGGCCTCTCCTCCCTCTCTAACCCCTCACCCACTCCTCTGCACTCTGTTTAAAACCACAGCAGTGGTCTGCCCTGTAGTTACAACAGCCATTTGGAAAATTTGGAGAAGCTCAAAATAATTAAAAAGAAGAGCTGGGCGTGGTGACGCACGCCTTTGATCCCAGCACTCGGGAGGCAGAAGTAGGAGGTAGAAGTAGTAGAGTTCGCGGCCACACTGAGGACTATATAGTGAATTCCAAGTCAGCCTGGGCTAGAGCAAGACCTTACCTCAAAAAACAAAACAAGCCAGGTGTGGTGGCGCACGCCTTTAATCCCAGCACCCAGGAGGCAGAGGTAGGAGGATCACTGTGAGTTCGAGGCCACCCTGAGACTGACTGCATAGTGAATTCCATCCAGGTCATCCTGGACTAGAGTGAACCCCTACCTCGAAAAACAAAAAAAAGAAAGGAAGGAAGGAAGGAAGGGAGGGAGGGAGGGAGGGAGGGAAGGAAAGGAAAGAAAGAAAGAAAGAAAGAAAGAAAGAAAGAAAGAAAGAAAGAAAGAGAAAGAAAAGAAAGAGGAAGGAAGATAAAGAAAAGAAAAGAAATGAAAAGAAAGGAGAAAGAAAAAGAGAAAAGGAAAGGGAAAAAAAAGAACCAAAAACCTTTCAAACCTACTCTGAGGGACCCTGTTAACACTGGGCGAGTGGGTTAGAAGGTACTTCCTGTGTGCCAGGCCCTGGGCCAGGCTGTTTATCAGTGGTAAAGGATTCTTCCTACTTTCTACTCCCAAGAGGCTCTTTGGTTGTCACAAAGTGCAGAAGGTAAGAGCTGGGATCCAGGCTGTTTCACTGAGCTCTGCCTTCGCTGGGGTCCCCAGGCCATTGCTGGCTCAGCATTCTGGGCCCCTTTATGTTCCTGGCACTTGGTGGGTGTCCCTTTTAAGCAGCTGGTTGCATCAGAAAGTCCTAGCTCTGCTGGGAACTTGCCCTGCCCTGTGACTCTACAGATTCTGTCTCTTGCCTCCCCTTCCTGAATTCAATCTTTCAGAAATCCCATCAGCCTCGGGCCCAGTGGGCTCAGCCCTTCCTGGCCTTCTAGAAGCCTGGACAACCTAGACAAAGCAGCAGCTCTCAGTGCAGTGGCCCAGAAAACGCTTGACCTGGGGCCAAGTCTCTTGAGTACTGAGCAGTGTCCCCTCGCTCATTCCTGAGACACTCTGTCCCTTGGCTGTTCAAAGCGACATTTCTGGGAAGGCCAGTGGGCAGTTTTTCTGATCCTAGTGGCCCTTGTCAGCTGCAGAGCCAGCAGGTGTTCTGACTGCCTGGCCAGCCCCACTGGAGATGCCAAACTTTCTGGGCCTGAGAGGGGAGCTGGAGCCCTCTCTTGCCTCCTTCATGAGGAGGCTCCAGGCTTCCATTTCTTTTTTCTTTTCTGTCTTTGGTTTTTCAAGATAGGGTTTCCTGTCTCACTGTAGCCCAGGGTGACCTGGAATTCACTATGTAGTCTTAGGCTGGCCTCGAACTCATGACGATCCTCCTACCTCTGCCCCCTCCCTGCTGAGTGCTGGGATTAAAGGCATGCACCCCTAAACCCGGCTCCTCCAAGCCTCAATTTCTACTTAGCCCTCAGGTCCCCTTTATAGCCCTCCTCCCAGGACCTGGAGGGCTTGAGATTAGAGCTGGAGGGACCCACATGGTTATCTTCCCAGGACCCCTTCTACTTTTGGAATGCAAAGTCATTCAGGACTTGGACCCCAAGTCCCCCAGATCTTTTTGCTACACAGATGTCAATACTGATAGCTGTGGCCTGGGGACTAGAAACTTTCTAATCTTCACTTTCCTCACTTGAGGCTCCCAGGGGCATTTGCCAGAGTCATAGCTACTGGTGGCACCTGGACTACGACCTAATGTCCCCTGGCTGCCCACTGTCTGCTTAGCACTACCAGGACACAATTCCTGGCACCTAGTAAGCAGCTAGCCAGGAGTGGATTCTAGAAAGAAACTCTGAGGAGCAAGAAAGCAAGCATAAGCAGCATGAAGGGAATTGGCTAAGGCTAATCCTGGATTAATGGGGCAGGGGATGGTGCTGGCCTGGAACAGAGGCCAGATCCACTTCCAGGAGCAGAAATTAGAGAGAGGCCAGCAGCCAGAATGGAAGCCATAGGCTAATCTGGGTGTGTTTGTGTGAGGGTGTGACATGGGAGTAAGCATTCTCCAGATAGGGAAGAGTTAAGTCCTCCTGGGCCTCCAGCCACCCTCCCCTTCTGAACTTTCTCCTCTCCAGTCCTGGAGGCAGTACCCAGAGCCACCAGTGTCCTGCAGTGTCCCCATGGCCTGCCTGAGCCCCTCACAACTCCAGAAGGTAGGGGTCTGTGGGCTGGGAGGGTTAGGTAAGGGGGGGGCAGACCTCTAATAGCCTTTGAACTCCAGCATCCCAGCCATTTCACAGAAGGATAGGTTCCCAGGCACAAGCTCTAACTTCTGTGCATGCTCTGAGGCAAGCACGTCACAGGACCAAGGGTGAGGTAGGGTGGAGAGAGAGAGAGAAACTACAGATCATGGGGTAGGGGGCAGAGAAGTCAAATGGACGTGAGGCCAGCTTCCAGATCGACTGTCCCAAAATGGAAGCCTAATTCATGGGAATTAGTGCAATACACGCTATAACCAGCCAGAAATTCACATGCCAAGCTCGTTAATGTTTTGGTATTTAGGGCTAGAGAGATTGCTTAACAGTTAAGGCGCTTGCCTTCAAAGCCTAAGGACCCAGGTTTGATTCCTCAGAACCCACATAAGCCAGATATACATGGTGGTGCATGCATCTGGAGTTTGTTTACAGTGGCCGAAGGCCCTGGCACACCCTCTCTCTAATAATAATAATAATAAATAAATAAATAATAAATAATTTAAAAAATATTTTGGGCCGGGATTGGTGGCACACGCCTTTAATCCCAGAACTCTGGAGGCAGAGGTAGAAGGATTGCTGTGAGTTCGGGGCCACCCTGAGACTGCATAGTGAACTCCAGGTCAGTCTGAACTACAGTGAGACCCTACCTCAAAAAAACAAAAAGAGCCGGGCGTGGTGGCACACGCCTTTAATCCCAGCACTTGGGAGGCAGAGGTAGGAGGAGCACAGTGAGTTCGAGGCCAGCCTGAGAATACATAAGGAATTCCAGGTCAGCCTGGGCCAGAATGAGACCCTACCCCCAAAAATACAAAAACAAAATAAAATATATATAAAGATATATATACCTGTGTGTCTGTGTGTGTGTGTGTGTATGTATTTAGCTCTAGAATCTGTCTCAAAGTCCATCCTGGGGCCAAGGGTGAAGCTCAATAGTAGAGTGCTTGTTCCATACCTGACACCCTTCCTATATGCCCCTCCCCAAAAAGGAGACTTAGTATGTCCTAACAGCTGTCATTGTTGCCCCAGTTCTCAGAGCTACCAAACACTCATGTGTAGCCAGCTTCCCACTCCCCGCTTCTTAAATATATCAGGAACATATTCTCATGTCAGCAAATATTTTTCTACAAGATTTTTGCAGGGTTTTTGTTCATTTTATTTTGGTTTGTGGTTCAGAGGATGGAACCCAGGGCCTTGCACCATACTAGGCAAAAGCACTCTGTGTCTGAGCTGCACACCAACCCACCACCTGCTTTTAACAGCTGTTTGGTCCCAGAGAAGCCAAACTTTGTTAAACTCAACCCTGATGCTGCACATTTAAGCTAACTATTCCCAATGCATTGCTATTATTGAACAAAACTCAGTGGATACATCTGTACATACATCTTTGCTCCCCTCATCCCTAAGGCTTTTCTTTTCTCTTTGGTGTACGTGTGTTCATGTGTATGAGTGCAGGAGTGTGCCTGTCATGGTGCATGCGTGGACATAAGAGGACAACTTCCGATTTTCCTCACCTTCCACCCTGTTTGAGGCAGGGGCTTTTGTAGCTCACAACTGTGTTCGCTAGGCTAGCTGGCCTCAGAGCTTCTTAGGGGAGTCTAGAGGAATATCCTGTCTCTGCCTCCCTTTCACAGTGTAGGTATGCTGGGATCAGAGTGGTCTCCCATAGCATACAGATTTTTTTCCCATGGGTTCTGGGGATGTGAACTCATGCTTCCAAGTGCCTTATCCATTGAGCCATCTCTCCAATCCCCTTTTTAAAAAAAAATTATTTAATTTTTTTGAGGTAAGGTCTCATTTTAACCCAGGCTGACCTGGAATTTACTATGTATTCTCAGGGTGATCTTGAACTCATGGTGATCCCCCTACCTCTGCCTCCCAAGTCCATCTTTTTTCTTTTCCTTCCTTTCTTGCTCCCTTCCTTCTTACTTCCTCCCTTCTCTCTGTCTGTCTGTCTCTCTCTCTCTCTTTTTTTTTTTTTTTGGTTTTCTGAGGTCTCACTCTAGCCCAGGCTGACCTAGAATTCACTGTGTAGTCTCAGGGTGGACTTGAACTCATGGTAATTCTCGTATCTCTGCCTCCCAAGTGCTGGGATTAAAGGCATGTGCCACCTTCCTTCCTTCTTCCCTCCTTCCCTCTTTCCTCTCTCTCTTCTTCCCCCTCCCTCTCCTCCCTCCCTCCCTCCCTTCCTCCCTCCCTCCCTTCCTTCCTTCCTTCCTTCCTTCCTTCCTTCCTTTCTATCTGTGCTGGGCATGAAACTCAGAGCTCTGCACAGGCTAGGCAAGTAAACTACCACTGAGCTGCATACCCAGCCCTGCAGATGTTCTTTCTTTCTTTAGCTCTCTTAACAGTTTCAGAATAAGAGGACTAGGGAGAACTCAGAATAAGTCATCTGCTTTAACCTCCTCAGATGCCCAGCACTCAGGAGAAAGCCCAGCTTCCATGTGGCCCAATCCCTTCCTCGCCTTTCAGCCCTCCCCGCACTCTGTGCTCCATCCCTTCCCAATTCCTCCTGTTCCTTCCATGCTCAGAGGCTTCACTCATCCTGTCCCCCATGTTTGCAGTGCTCTTTCCTAGTTTTCTGCTTCCTGATGGCCTATGCTCCCCTTACATACCCCTTCTCCACAGCTGCTCTGAGAACCCTCTCCTTTTATCTGGTTACATTCCAGGCTCTGCCCTTAGTTCTCAAAGCCTCCCCCTCTATCACTGTGCTCAGCACAATGTGGGATAGTGCATTTAACTGCTGTGATAAGCTCTCCACTAGACTGTAAGCTGTGTAAAGGCAGGCGTTTGGCGAGCATGCTCATTAACAAATCTACAGCTACTAAAACTGTCTAACATAAAGCTAGGCACGGTGGTGCACACCTTTAGTCTCAGCACTCGGGAGGCAGAGGTAGGAGGACCGCCGTGAGTTCAAGGCCACCCTGAGACTACATAGTGAATTCCAGGTCAGCCTGGGCTACAGTGAGATCCTACCTCAAAAAACCAAAAAAAAAAAAAAAAAAAAAAAAAAAAAAAAAAAAAAAAAAAAAAGAGATGGCTCAGCAGTTAAGTCACTTGCCTCTGAAGCCTAAGGACTGGTGTTCAATTCCGCAAGACCCACGTAAGCCAGATGCACAAGGGGCACATGCATCTGGAGTTCATTAACAGTGGCTAGAGGCCCTGGCACACCCATTCTCTCTCGACTGTCTTTCTTCTCTCTCTCTCTCTCTGCCTGCAAATAAATAAAATAAAAAATTAAAAAAAAAAGTAAGCCGGGCGTGGTGGCACACGCCTTTAATCCCAGCACTTGGGAGGCAGAGGTAGGAGGATCGCCAAGAGTTCGAGGCCACCCTGAGACTACATAGTGAATTCCAGGTCAGCCTGGACCAGAGTGAGACCCTACCTTGCAAAAAAAAAAAAAAAAAAAAAAAAAAAAAAAAAAAAAAAAAAAAGTGACTAACATAGAGTGATTCTCAGCCAGTCTTAGTAGAATAGCCCCACATAGGGGAATATACCCATAATCCATAGTACTCGGGAGGCTGAGGCAGGGAGATTCCTATGAGTTCAGGACCACTCTGGGCTACAAAGTGAGTTCCAGGTCAGCCCAGGCTACAGTGAAACCCTACTTCAAAATAACAAAAAACGGCTGGAGAGATGGCTTAGCAGTTAAAATGCTTGCCTGTGAAGCCTAAGGATCCAAGTTTGATTTTCTAGTACCCATGTAAGACAGATGCATATGGTGGCGCATGGTCTGGAGTTCGTTTGCAGTGGCTAGAGGCCCTGGTATACCTATACTCCCTCTGTCTCCTAAATTAAAATAAAAATAAAAAATAAAAGTAAAATATAGGAGACAGGCATGGTGGCACATGCCTTTAATCCCAGCACTTGGAAGGCAAAGGTAGAAGGATCACCATGAGTTCAAGGCCAACCTGAGACTACAAAGTGAATTCCAGGACAGCCTGGGCTAGAGTAAGACCTTACCTCCAAAAACCAAAAAATAAATAAATAAAATAAAATAGCTGGGTGTGGTGGCACATGCCTTTAATCCTAGCACTCGGAAGGCAGAGGTAGAAGGATTGCTGTGAGTTTGAGGCTACCCTAAGACTGCATAGGGAATTCCAGGTCAGCTGGGGCTAGAGAGAGACCCTACCTTCAAAACAAAACAAAACAAAATAAATAAATAATAAAATATAGGGTTGGAGAAATGGCTTTGTGGTTAAGGCGCTTACCTGCGAAGCTTAGGACTCATATTCGACTCTCCAGGTCCCATGTAAGACAGACACACAGTGAAGCAAGCATGCAAGGTTGCACATGTGCACAAGGGTACACATGCATCTGGAGTTCAATTGCAGTGGCTGGAGACCCTGGTACACTAATTCTCTCTTTCTCTCCCCCAATCTCTCACATTAAAAAAAAAAAAAAAAGTCCAGTCTGTTGGGCTTGCCTCATAAAAGCAAGAGGATATATTTCTGTGTGACCCAAGTTCATTGGAAGGCAAGGGAAGGGACAATCTTCCCTTCCCCTTATTCTTTTCCTAAGATCCAAGCAGACCCTGATTGCTCCTCACTGAGTACTAGACACCTTGTCCAGGGTAGAGAACAGAGCAAGGAGCAGGACACTTGGTCGCACTACATACACAGTTCAAGTTCAGAATCAGCTATGAATCATAAGGAATGTTTCAGGGCAGAGGGAAGTCTGAGTCTTGTTCCTGCCTGCAGTTCCGGGAGGATGGATACCTGGTTCTGGAAGGATTTTTGTCTGCAGATGAGTGTGTGGCCATGCAACAGAGGATTGGCAAGATTGTGGCTGAAATGGACGTCCCTCTCCATTGCCGCACGGAGTTTAGCACCCAGGAAGATGAGCAACTTCGAGCCCAGGTAGGTGCACCTGCCCTCCAGAGAAGCATGGAAGGGAGGACACTAAGGCCACAGGCTCCTTCTGAGAAGAGATCTTATCTCAGCCACCTACCTGTGCACAAGGTACATCCATCCTCACTCCTCGCTGTGCATTTACAAAATAGGTATTACTGGGCTGGAGGGATGGCTTAGTGGTTAAGGTGCTTGTCTGCAAAGCCTAAGGACCCAGGTTTGATTCCCCAGAACTCATGTAAGCCAGATGCACAAGGTGGAACATGCTTCTGGAGTTCATTTGCAATGGCTGAAGGCCTTGGCATGCCAATTTTCTCTCTATCTCTCTCTCTCCATATACATACATACATATATATATTTTTTTTTCTTAAAACATATTTTACTTTTATTTATCTAGGGGGGGTGGACAATGGGGGCTCCAGAGCCTCTAGCCACTGCAAACAAACACCAGACACATGTGCTACCTTGAGCATCTGGCTTATGTGGGTACTGGGGAATTGAACCTGAGTCCTTAGGCTTTGTAAGCAAGCGCCTTAACTCCTAAGCCATCTCTCCAGCCTTTTGCTTGTTTGTTTGGTTGGTTGGTTTTCCGAGGTAGGGTCTCACTCTAGCCCAGGCTGACCTGGAACTCAATATGTAGTCTCAGGGTGGCCTTGAACTCACAGTGATCCTCCTACCTCTGCCTCCCAAGTGCTGGGATTAAAGGTGTGCGCCACCATGCCTGGCTCTCTTTCTCTCTTAAATAAATAAATAAATAAATAAATAAATAAATAAATAAATAAATATTTTTTTTAAAAGTAGGTATTACTGTTAACTTTTGACAAGTAGGGAAAGAAAAGCTCAGTTCACTTGCCCCAACCACACCAGAGCTTTGGTACAGTTATCTGCTCTGCTAGGTTTCCTCAAGTTCCCCTGCCACGAAGGGCATCTTAGTGACCAGCATCCCAGAGTAAACCTGAGATTCTGATGGACCACCACAGGGGGAGTCCTCCCCTAACCAGACTCAGAACTCCTAGGACTCAACAGAGTTTGAGAGGACAGGTGATTCTTCTTTTTTTTTTTTTAATTGACAACTTCCATAATTGTAGACAATATCCCATGGTAATTCCCTCCCTTCCCTCACTTTCCCCTTTGCAACTCCACTCTCCATCATATCCCCTTCCCCTCTCAATCAGTCTCTCTTTTATTTTGATGTCATGATCTTTTCCTTCTATTATGATGGTCTTATGTAGGTAGTGTTAGGCACTGCGAGGTCATGGATATCCAGGCCATTTTGTGTCTGGAGGAGCACGTTGTAAGCAGTTCTACCCTTCCTTTGACTCTTATTCTTTCCACCCCCTCTTCCACAATGGACCCTGAGCCTTGGAAGGCGTGTTAGAGATATTTCAGTGCTGTGCACTACTCTGTCACTTCTTCTCAGCACCATGGTGCCTTCTGAGTCATCCCAAGGTCACCACCATCTGAAAAGAGAATCTTCTCTAACCAAAAGTGAGAGTAACATTAACCTATGGGTATAAACATTAAGAGAAGTGCTTACTGGGCAGTTTGGTGAGCATAGTATATACATTTTGCCAGACACCAGCAGACATTACACCCTTAGAGCTCAAGACTACCCCTGTGGTAGGTTTTCAGTATCAGGGATGTATTCCGTCCCATGGAGCGGGCCTTCAGTCCAATTAGAGAGTGGTTGTTTTTCCCCATAACAGACATGCCACCATTGCACCCATTGGCTCATTTGGTCTGGCTGGCCAAATTTAAGGCTTGCAGTGTCCACTGTTGAGTATCTTCACTGGTGTTTTCTCTCTCCCATTGAACTGCATGCAGTGTAGCTTTTTCCAGTTTTCTGTCAGCTGGTCCACATGGAGGAGGCTTTCAGCTCAGCTCCAGCAGGATTTCTCAGTGACCTTGCAGCCCAAGTATGTGGAGTCTTCAGCAATAGGGTCTTACCATCTATTTCTGGTGGGAAACCAAGGGCCTCGGCAATGGCCTGTAATGTTTTGGGGGTATCAGTGACCTCCCTGGCCAACAACTCACTGGAAGGTATCCCATCCCTGTCACTGAAAATTTTCTAGTAACAATGTATGGCTTCTGAGTGTTCTACTGTCCAGAAAAGTAGGTTTCTATATGACTTATTTATATCCTCTTAGATTTTTTTTTTTTGAGGTAGGGTTTCACTGTAGCTCAGGGTGACCTGGAATTCACTATGTTCTCTCAGGGTGGCCTTGAACTCATGGTGATCCTCCTACCTCTGCCTCCCAAGTGCTGGGATTAAAGGCGTGCACCACTATGTCTGGCCCTCTTAGATTTTGATTAGCCCTCCCTCCACCTTTCCTTTACTCAATTTCTTCCCCTGACCTCACTTAGGCCTTTTCCCTCCCTTTGTATTCCCTTTATATCCCTTTTCTAGCTTACTGGCTTCTGCTACCAACTTTATTCCTACTCACATAGAAGTCCAACCATTTGTAGCTAGGATCCACATATGAGAAAGAACATGTGATGTTTGGCTTTCTGGGCCTGAGTTATCTCACTAAGTATAATCCTTTCCTGATCCATCCATTTTCCTGGAAATTTCATAACTTCATTCTGTTTACTGATGAGTAGAACTCCATTGTGAAAATTTGCCACATCTTCGTTATCCACTCATCAGTTGAGGGACATCTAGGCTGGTTCCATTTCCTAGCTTTTGTGAATAGAGTTGCAATAAACATGGTCGAGCAAGTATCTCTAAAGTAGTGAGACGAATCCTTAGGATATATCCTAGGAGTGGTATAGCTGGGTCATATGGTAGATTCTTAACCCTTTGTAATCTGAATTTAGGTTACAGAGCTCATTTTTACTACACTGAGGAGCTCCTGCCCTCTGGTGGGCACAAGTGAATTACAGCCTTAAGCCTTCTCAGGGATAATGGGAGCCTTAGGGAGAGAAGAGTTGAAGCAGGATCTCCTCCTAGCTCAGGATGACCTGGAACTCATTCTGTAGTCCCACGATGGCCTCGAACTCATGCTGATCCTCCTACTTAGAGATGTGAGCTACCATGCCCGGAAACAATGTGATATTGAGAAGGAAAAAAGATTTACAAAATAAGTTTCCTCCAAACTGCTGATCTCATTTGGCTGCAGCTTACCCTCCAGGCAAGCAGGGAGAAGAATCCTGTGGGCAGGCCCAAGTCACCAAGGGCTCTGAGGAGTGCCTCAAGATCAGCTGGAGGCCTACAGGAGACCCTGTGTAACAAAGGGGAAAAGGAGCCAGGCGTGGTGGCACAGGCCTTTAATCCCAGCAGTCGGGAGGAGAGGTAGGAGGATCACCATGAGTTTGAGACTATCCTGAGACTACACAGTGAATTCCAGGTCAGTCTGGGCTACAGCGAGACCCTACCTCCAAAAACAAAAAACAAACACACACACACACACACACACAAAACTAGGGGGGGAGGGGAGGGAAATATCATATGTTTTTTTTTGTATGTAAGTATAAAAGGTGTCAATAAAAAAATTAATAATTAAAAAAAAAAACTAAAACAGAGAGCCAGATGCAGTGGTGCATGCCTTTCATACCAGTACCTGGGAGGCAGAGGTAGAAGGATCACTGTGAATTCGAGGCCACTCTGAGACTACATAGTGAACTCCAGGTCAGCCTGGACTAAAGGGAAACCCTAGCTTGAAAAAGAAAAGGGGGGGGGTGAATGGGGCTGGAGAGATGGCGTAGCGGTTAAGGCACTTGCCCGTGAAGCCAAAGGACCCAAGTTTGATTCCCCAGTACTAATGTAAGCCAAATGCACAAGGTGGCACATGCATCTGGAGTTCATTTGCAATGGCTAGAGGCCCTGATGTACCCATTTTCTCTCTTTCTCAATCTCTCTCTCAAATAAGTAAACAATTCATTATTATTATTTTCTTTTTTTGGTGTTTGGAGGCAGGGTTTTACTCTATCTAGTCCAGGCTGACCCGGAATTCACGATGTAGTCTTAGGATGGCCTCGAACTCATGGCGATCCTCTTACCTCTGCCTCCTTAGTTCTGGGATTAAAGGTGTGCACCACCACACCTGGCTTTCTTTTCTCTTTCTCTCTCTCTCTCTCTCTCTTTCTTTCTTTCTTTCTTATTTCTTTTCTTTCTTTTCCCTTTTCTTTCTCTCTTTCTTTCTTTCTTTCTTTCTTTCTTTCTTTCTTTCTTTCTTTCTTTCTTTCTTTCTTTTTTTTTTGAGGTAGGGTATCGCTCTAGCCCAGGCTGACCTGGAACTCACAAGGATCCTCCTATCTTTGCCTCCAAAGTTCTGGGATTAAAATGTCTGTGCCAGGAGCTGGACAGATGGGTTAGTGGTTAAGACGTTTGCTTGCAAAGCCAAAGGACCCAGGTTTGATTCCCCAGGACCCATATAAACCAGGTGCACAAGGGGGCACATGAGTCTGGAGTTCATTTGCACCAGCTGGAGGTCCTGGCACACCCATTCCCATTCTCTCTCTCTTCCCTTTGGCCTCTTTCTTTCTCTCTCTCAAATAAAAATAAATAAAATAGATTTTTTTTTTTTTGGTTTTTCGAGGTAGGGTTTCACTCTAGTCCAGGCTGACCTGGAATTAACTATGTAGTCTCAGGCTGGCCTCAAACTCTCGGCGATCCTCCTACCTCTGCCTCCCGGGTGCTGGGATTAAAGGCATGCGCCACCACACCCGGCTTAAAATAGATATTTTTAAAAGATACCTGTGCCACCATGCTCAGCAAAGCATTTTCAATTTACAATAATTTCAATTGATGTGAGTTTGTTTGGACCTAGCCCCTATTCTTATTAAAGTCAGGGAGCATTTGGAAATCTCTTGTGTGTAGCTTCAGGCCATATTTCCAGGCACTTGAGGTCCACGCTCTGTGCCTCAACTGACATGTCTGAGAATCCCCTCTCTTCCCTGCCAGCCCCAGCTCTGCCCCAGCATGTTATCTAGTCCCTCTTTTGTCCTATTCCACAGGGCAGCACAGACTATTTCTTGAGCAGCGGTGACAAGATCCGATTCTTCTTTGAGAAAGGCGTTTTTGACAAAAAAGGTTTGGAGCTGGGGCCAATGCGAACTGAAGAAGCAGGGAGAGAGCCTAAGGAAGCAGCGGTTATGGGATCTGCCCTCCAGGACTGGAGGGTGCCAAGACCAGCTTCTACCTATTCTTTGTGCCACAGGAAATTTCTTGGTCCCTCCAGAGAAATCCATCAACAAAATTGGTCATGGTGAGTAGGGACTTGGAGATGCAGGAAAGCAAAATGGGCAGCTGAGGCCTGAAAGAATTGAGAACAAAGCCCATAGTAAGGTGACGCTTGTGCATATGGCATTTCTGCCTGCAGGCTCCCATCTGGCCTTGACCTTCTGTATTGTATGGTACTGATCACCTGGTCTGCCATGCCAACACTGGGAAGAGGGCTCTGCTTGCTCACCTCCTAAGATGGACATGAGCAAGCTTCTCTACTGTGTACCGCCTGGCAGCTATCCACAATGAGTGAGAGTCTGGTAGCTGGGCTATTGCTATCTACTCGTTAGTCCACTGAACCTTATATCAGCCCTAGGAGGCTGGCTGTTGTTCTCATTCCCATTTTACAGAGGAGGAGACTGAGGCTTACAGGAGAGACATGGTTACCTGAGGTTACACAGAAGGAGCAGTACTAGGAGTCTTTCTTCCTCTGTGAGGTGCGGGGAGTCAGGACTGAAGTTCCCCGAGAGCCAGAAGATCATGGATGGGATAGGGACTGGGATGGGAGAAAGCATCTAAGGGCCTTTTAGTTGGTTATAAGCAAGTATAAAGCTTAATGAACCCAAAATAGGTGAGACTGTTACACTGATTCTGGTGCCTTGGGAGTGGGAGGGATGCATGAGGCTGAGGCTGGCCCACCAGCCCACTTCTGACCCACAGCCCTGCATGCTCATGATCCTGTCTTCCGAAGCATCACACACTCTCCCAAGGTACAGGTGAGCAGAGGTGGGGACGAGGGCGGGGGGGGGTACAGATGTGTTTGTGGACAGGGTGACAAGTGTGACTTCTGCTCCCTTCCAGGCCTTGGTCAGAAGTCTGGGTCTGCAGATGCCAGTGGTGGTACAGAGCATGTACATTTTTAAGGTGAGCACCGTGGCCTCTCTGGGCTTCACTTTACTCTCTGTAACATGACCAGACCGCTCATATAAAGCACTTTCCATGGGCCAAAAGCTGCTGGAATTATGGTTTAGTTGCCAGGAGAACATATGAGATTGGCCTCTGGCTAACATACCTTGCACTGAGTTGGTGCTCAGCTTAAATGTGGTGGTGGGGGGGGGGTGCTGGAGAGATGGCTTAGCAGTTAAGGCACATGCCTGTGAAGCCTAAGGACCCAGGTTTGACTCCCCAGAACCCACATCAGCCAGATGTACGTGGTAGTGCATGTGTTGAGTTCGTTTGCAGTGGCTAGAGACCCTGGCGCACCCATTCTCTCCCTCTCTCTCTCTCTCTCTCTCTCTTAAGTAAATAAATAAAATATTTTTTAAAGTAAATTTTTTTTAAAATGTGGTGGTAGGAAGAAAGGGAAACCCAATAGTCCTTGTTCCCCAACTTGGCAATTGAGTTCCCTGTACTCAGAGCTCAAGGGCAACCTCCATGCAACCTTCTGTAAGAAGCCTTCTAGATCCCCTGGGGAAAGAGGGACCCAACTTTGACTTTGGGACCAAAGGCTTGTCCTCTGACTTGCTGTTGGCACTTGGTTCTGCTTTGTGCTCTTACTGGCAGAAGCCTGCTATCTCTCCATAGGCTGAAAATTCCTATTGGGCTGAGTGGTTTCTCTTCATAGCCCTCCCAGGCTGGGCCAGGCACATAGTAGGTGTTCAGTAGCTGGGTACTAATGTAGAACCTGACAGCCAAGGCAGCACAATCCAACAGGATTCAGGGCAAGCCCCTCCCTGCTCTCCTCGGTCCTTACTGGGTCCTTTCCCTCTCTTGCAGCAACCTCACTTTGGCGGAGAAGGTGAGCTGAGGGCAGGCTGCAGGGGCCAGCAAAAGCTCTGGGCTGGAGATGGGAAGGCATCCATGGATAGGCTCTGGGAGGGAGGAAAAGCACTGCCTGTGATGTCTGTGACATGGGTGGGAGTTTGGGCCAGGGGAGGAGTAGCCACCTTCTGTCCCTGCCTGGAACAGCAGACTGGGAGGGAAACCAATATTAACTGCACACTTATCTGTTTAAAAATACAGATTCATGTGAGTTGGAGGCCAGCCTGAGACTACATAGTGAATTCCAGGTCACCCTGAACTAGAGTGAAACTCTACCTTCTAAAACCAAAAAATAAATAAATAAAATAAAATAATTAATTCATTAAAATACAGATTCATGCTGGAGAGATAGCTTAAGAGTTAAGACACTTGCTTGTGAAGCCTTAGGACTCATGATGGCCTCTCCAGGTCCCATGTAAGCCAGACACTCAAGGTGATGCAAGTGTACAAGGTCATACATGGGCACAAGGGGGTGCATGTGTCTGGAGTTTGATTACAGTGGCTGGAGGCCCTGGTACACCAATTCTCTCTCTCAGTCTCACATAAAAAAAAAAAAAAAAAAAAAAAGGCAACCTGTTGGATTTGCCTAAAAAAAAAAAAGGAAAAAAATACAGATTCAGGTGGGACTTGGTGGTGCATGCCTTTAATCCCAGCATTTGGGAGGCAGAGATAGGAGGATCACTGTGAGTTTGAGTCTGAGATTAAATAGTGAATTCCAGGACAGCCTGGATAGAGTGAGACCCTAACTCAACCCCCCCACCACCAAAAAAAAAAATACAGATTCAGATTTGGGGCCAGAGAGATGGCTCAGTGGTTAAAGCCTTGTGACCCCGGTTCGGTTCCTCAGTACTCATATAAAGGCAGATGCACAAAGTGTCTGGAGATCATTTGCAGTGGCAAAGGGCTCTAGCATGCCCATGCTGTCTTTTGTGTGTGTGTGTGTGTGTGTGTGTGTGTGCGCTCGCACGCGCGCGCGCTAGGGTCTCACCCTAGCCCATGCTGACCTGGAACTCACTTTGTACATCCAGGCTGGCCTTGAACTCACAAAAATCCTTCTACCGCTGCCTCCCAAGTGCTAGGATTAAAGGCATGTGCCACCATACCCAGCTCTCAATTTTTTTTTTCACCATAGGGTCTCTTTCTAGCCCAGGCTGACCTGGAATTCACTATGTAGTCTCATGGTGGCCTCAAAGTCATGGTGATCCTCCCACCTCTGCCTCCCAAGTGCTGGGATTAAAGGCATATGCCACCACACGTGGCTATTTTATTTTATTTTTTTGGTTTATTCTTATTTGTTTATTAGCAACAGACAGACACAGAGACAGAGAGGCAGAGAAAAAGAATGGGTGCACCAAGGCCTCCAGCCACTGCAAATGAACTCCAGATGCATGTGCCACCTTGTGCATCTGGCTTACATGGGTACTGGGGAATTGAGCCTCGAACTGGGGTCCTTAGGCTTCACAGGCAAGCACTTAACTGCTAAGCCATCTCTCCAGCCCCCCTATTGGTATTTTTTAAATTTATTTATTTTGAAGTAGGGTCTCACTCTAGTCCAGGCTGACCTGGAATTCACTCTCTAGTTTCAGGGTGGCCTTGAACTCATGTCGATCCTCCTGCCTTTGCCTCCCAAGTATTGGGATTAAAGGCATGTGCCACCATGCCTGGCTACCTCTTGGTATTTTTTTTTCTTTTTTCTTTTCTTTTCTTTTCTTTTTTTTTTTTGCGAAGTAGGGTCTCACTCTGGTCCAGGCTGACCTGGAATTAACTATGTAGTCTCAGGGTGGCCTTGAACTCACGGTGATCCTCCTACCTCTGCCTCCCAAGTGCTGGGATTAAAGGCATGCGCCACCACGCCCGGCCCTCTTGGTATTTTTTTTTTTTAATTATTTATTTATTTATTTATTTGAGAGAGAGAGATACAGAAAAAGGTAGAGAGAGAGAGAGAGAGAGAATGGGTGCGCCAGGGCCTCCAGCCACTGCAAACGAACTCCAGATGCTTGCACTCCCTTGTGCATCTGGCTTACGTGGGTCCTGGAGAATCGAGCCTCGAACCAGGGTCCTTAGGCTTCAAAGGCAAGCGTTTAACCGCTAAGCCATCTCTCCAGCCCCCCCTCTTGGTATTTTTAACAAGCTTCCCAGAGGACTAATTTAGCATAGACCTTACTGATTTAGCTCCACACCTTACTAGATGCTGATTCCTGTATATTTCATTTATAGACTCTCCAGTAGACAAGTAGCCACTTCTGTCTGCTCAATACCTCTGGTGCCATGGAGCTCATGCCCAGACTGACAGCCCTTTCCTGCCTTGCATGAGCCCTAGTCTGTCACCTTGTGACCAATCCCTTCATCCTGCAGGGCAGTCTCCAGAAAGTGTTCTCATCCCCTCCCTATGTCTGTTCTGACAAAATCCATTTCTCTCCCAAAAGCTTTAAAGCCCTCACCATTGAACACTCTCCTTTGGAATTTTCCAAGCCCTTATTGTGTGTTTAGAACACACGGGGTGGAGGTGAGGTTGGTGCTCCTGTTGTGTGGGTCCTCGCTTTTCCTGGGGGTCGTTGGCCACCGATGTCCTGGGTGCAGGAGGAGCTGAGGAATGCAGCGGGCAATGAACCACCCGGGAGATGGTCTGATGGATAGCGCGCTCTTGTTTATTCAAAAGGAAGGGTGGGTTTATAAACACTTGGGAAAGGTTGAGAAGTCACATACAGATCATAAGGTGATTGGATATATAGATTTTATGGGTTGCTATATAAATAGTTGGTGTTGGAAGGGAGAAGTTGCAAGGGAGAAGCTGCAAGGGAGATAACAGAAGTGGCAGGAGAAGCTACGTGACTTCAGCCACATATTGGATGGCTGCAGCTGCAGGGAGACTGCTTACTACCATATAAGGGTCTCTTGGGCAGCTGGCCACAAGGTCAGGAACTGTGGGGGTGGGGGGACTGGGTAAAACCTGACTATGGAATGCTCAGGTGCTTTGGGATGAGGGGGAGGGCCCTCCAGTTCCGCCCCCTCTGGGCGAAGATGAGGCACACTACAACCTTGTGAAAAGGAAGCGCCAGCTCCGTCAGTAGGTTCCTGACAATAAGGCCGCTGCTGCAACCCCCACAGCCCAAGGTCTCTGGCTATGTCCAACAGCCCAGGCCAGCTTCCTTGCAGTCCCAGCCCGTGTTTAACAATGCCCAACACTGTTGTGCTGTTATTGCAGTGAGCTCCTTCGTCCAGTGGTTCTCCACCCTGGCTGTGCCTAGCATCACACAGGGAGGCTTTTATTTTTTTTAATTTTTAATTTTTTTTTTTTCCCGAGGTAGGGTCTTGCTCTAGTTCAGGCTGACCTGGAATTCACTATGTAGTCTCAGGGTGGCCTCGAACTCAAGGCAATCCTTCTACCTCTGCCTCCCGAGTGCTGGGATTAAAGGCGTGCGCCACCACGCCCATCAGAGAGGCTTTTAAAAAGTGGATATACCTGGGCGTGGTGGCGCACGCCTTTAATCCCAGCACTCGGGAGGCAGAGGTAGGATCACCGTGAGTTCACCACCATGGGACACTGCTTTGAAAACTCCCCTCCCCAAAGAAAAATATGGATGCAGATAAGCTGGGATATATCTTGATGATAGAACATTTGCCTACTAAAAAGGTGGCTATGCCAGAAATGGTGGCAGAAGTAGGATCACTGTGAGTTCAGTGGTGTGAGAACTACAGAGTGAGTTCCAGGTCAGCCTGGGCTACAGTGGAACACTACCCCAGAAAACTAAAAAAAAAATAATAATAAATAAATAAGTGGATACCAGGTGGGCCTGGTGACACAGGCCTGTACTCCCATTTACTCAGGAGGTAGGAGGACCGAAAGGTCAAAGCCAGTGAGGTCAAAGTCAGCTTTAGCAACATACTGACTCAAAATAAAGAGTAAAAGGAGGGTTAAGGATACAGCTCAGTGGTAAAATGCTTGCCTAGACACAGGGAATCTTGGGTTTAATACTCAGTACTGGAAAAAAAAAGTGGATGTAACTGGGTATGGTGGTACAAGACTGGCTAGGTAGAGCCCTTGGGCCAGGAGGTGGTGAGGGTGATAGGAAGGTGGCCCTGAGGGCTCCCAGAGGACTATGGAGTGGTAACTGGACCAAGGTGAGGTGTGGCTGAGCAAAGGACCATTTCCGTCACCCCCCGGTATGTCTGTTTCAGTCTCCCCTCACCAGGACGCCACTTTCCTGTACACGGAGCCCCTGGGCCGGGTGCTGGGCGTGTGGATTGCTCTGGAGGATGCCTCGCTGGAAAACGGCTGCCTCTGGTTCATCCCTGGCTCCCATACCAGTGAGGACCCTGTCTTCCTGCCCACCCCACCCTGCCCGCCCCCAGGGAGAAGAACCTGATGAAGAGAGAGGCTAAACTCTATGTTGGTTGGCAGGTGGAGTGACAAGAAGGATGATCCGGGCCCCCACTGGCTTGGGCCCTGGCACCAGCTTCCTTGGATCAGAGCCAGTCCGTGATAACAGTCTCTTTGTGCCCACACCAGTGCAGAGAGGTAGGAGGGATGGATGGCACACAGAAGTAGAAAGCCACACTCAGAGGTCAGTGTTTGCTCTACTACCTGGCATCCAAGAGAGGCTATCCATGGTGCCACCCTAGGGTTGGAGACTGGGAGAAGGTAGACCTGGCAGAGCTTTGGATGTCAGCAAACAGTGTTACCAGAACACATTCTCAGGTCAGGATAAATGCCACATTCTGTTCCTTTTTTTTTTTTTTTTTTTTTTTGTGGTAAGGTCTTACTCTAGTCCAGGCTGACATGGAACTCATGGCTATCCTCCTACCTCAGCCTCCCAAGAGCTGGGATTATAGGCATGAGCCACCACGTCCAGTTCATGACTGTTTTTTTATGGGCTGTTTCTTTGGGCAGATGGGTGAATCTGAGCCTTGGTTTCTCCAAGTGTGAGATGATACATATAGTACATTATAAAGAATCTGTGTAGTGCCCGCTTTTCCTTAAGGAAAGGGGACACTAAAGTCTAACTCACTGTCACCAGGTCCCAGCTGACTGGTACAGTCATGAGTGTTTAACTTTTTTTTTTTTTTGTCTTTTGAGGTAGGATCTTGCTCTAGCCCAGGCTGACCTGGAATTCACTATGTAGTCTCAGGGTGGCCTCGAACTCATGGCGATCCTCCTACCTCTGCCTCCCGAGTGCTGGGATTCAAGGCATGAGCCACCATGCCCGGCTAGTGTTCAACTTTTGTTTTTAATTTTTATTTTATTTTATTGAGAGAGAGATAGAACAAGTGAGAGACAGACAGAGAGAGAGAGAGAATGGGTGTGCCATGGTTTTTAGCCACTACAAATGAACTCCAGATGCATGCATCACTTTGTGCATATGGCTTATTTGGGTCCTGGGGAATTGAATCTGGGTCCTTTGGCTTTGCAGGCAAGTGCCTTAACTGCTAAGCCATCTTTCCAGCCCTAGTGTTCAACTTTTGACAGGACATTGTCATCTACGCTCCATAATCACACAATTGAGCTACAAAAAAAAAAAAAAAAATCTCAAGCCAGACATGGTGGAGCACACCTTTAATCCTAGCATTCAGGAGGCAGAGGTAGGAGGATCGATATGAGTTTGAGGCCACCCTGAGAATACATAGTGAGTTCCAGGTCAGCCTGGGCTAGAGCGAGGTTCTACCTCCCCCCAACCCGCCAAAAAATAAATCTCATAGTGTTTTAAGTAAGCATACAATTTTGTGTAGGACTACTTTAATAGTTATCCTGGCCCATGGGTTAGACAAGCCTAGATCCTGCCTACGGCTTGGGAGCCACAGCACAGGGGACTTGATCTCAGGGGAACCCATGACTAACAGCACACTGCCTTGGACCCTGAAGCAGCTATTTTAAAGGATGTGAATGGGAAGCGGTGGAAGACACAGCACTCCCTTAAGGGAGGAGGGCTGAGTCATCTCTTCCTGGCCCAGGAAGAGGGAGGCTGTGCTATGGGGTTCACGTTCTGGTTTGCTCCTGTCCCCACCAGGGGCCCTAGTCCTGATCCACGGAGAAGTGGTGCACAAGAGTGACCAGAACCTCTCAGACCACTCGCGCCAGGCGTACACTTTCCACCTCATGGAGGCTGCTGGTACCGTCTGGAGCCCAGAGAACTGGTGGGTAGTGGGGGAAGGGGAAGGTGTCCCCCAGAAGTCTCCTGAGGAAACCATGGGGACTGGGAACATTGATCCCTGTTTCTCAAGGTTATCTCTATCTTCTGCAGGCTTCAGCCCACAGCTGAGCTGCCCTTCCCTCCACTGTACACCTAAAGGCCCTTGCAGCCACAAGTCTTATCTCCTCTCCTAAGCTTCCCAATTCTGTCTGTGGCCTTCAGTTTGGCAACAGGCAGAAGTGACAGGGCTACAGCCAGGATGATTGGGGAATCTTCCCCAAGATCTTTGTGTCTCTGCCACCCTACTGCCCCAGCCCAGCCTTCTCCTTTCATGGTCTCTCAGCCAGAAAGGATTCTTGCCGAGTCTCACTAGTGGAACTGATTATCACTGAGCAAGACACGGAATAAAAAAGACTTTTGAACACAGCTTCTGTATCAATTCTTTCCCAAGCAGCATTTCTCCTGGGATGAGAGCCCTGCTGAAAACCACCCCAGGCACCCCAGCCCTGCCTGACATGGTTATGATTCTACTAACAGGGAGTAGCATTTAGTAGGCACTCACTATGGGCCACTCTATGTTCCCAGCTTCAGCACTTTATCTCACTGAATCCTCATGAGGAAAGGCAGGTGCTTTTCTGTGTTTACATACCAAGGAGACGAGACAGAAAAGGTCAAGGAGCTGCCCAAATCACACAACTGCTCAGTTATTCAGACAGCTGGGTCAGCCCAGTCCAGGCCTGAGCTCCTATGCTCATCTTCCTGGTCCTCTGCTGAGGAAAACAAAGTACCTTAGGGATAAGAATCCTGGCCCATGGTGGTCCTGGTTCTGGGACAAACTTCCTCTCTGGCCTCAGCTAGGTCCTTCCTCTCTCAGAGCCTATTTTACCACCTGAACAGGGGACTAGATGAGGATCTTCCAAGGCCACCCTTATTTGGGCATGCTTGGCAGGCACCCAGACCTTAACAATCAGCAAATCTAAAACCTGCTTAGCTGAGGTCTGGCCTGAACTGTGGCCTGCTGATTCTAACTCCAGATGTATTTTGTTTGATAAAAAATATTTGGGGGCTGGAGAGATGGCTTAGTAGTTAAGGCACATTCCTGTGAAGTCTCAGGACCGCAGTTCAATTCTCCAGGTCCCACTAAGCCAGATGCACATGGTGGCACACGCGTCTGGAGTTTGTTTGCAGTGGCTAGAGGCCCTGGTGCACCTATTCTCCCCCCTCCTCTGTCTCTAATAAATGAATGAATGAATGAATGAATGAATAAATAAATAAAATAAAATCTTTAAAAAATATTTTAAAAAAATTGGGGGCTGGAGTGATGGCTTAGCAGTTAAGGCGCTTGTCTGTTCAATTCCCAATACCCATGTAAGCCAGATGCACAAGGTGGCCCATGAAGCTGGAGTTTCTTTGCAGTGGCTAGAGTCTATAGCATGACCATTCTCTCGAATAAATAAATAAAAATAAAATATTTAAAAGCTGGGCATGGAGGTGCACGCCTTTAATCCCAGCATTCGGGAGGCAGAGGTAGGAGGATCACCGTGAGTTCGAGGCCACCCTGAGAATAGAGTGAATTCCAGATCAGCCTGACCTAGAGTGAAACCCTACCTCAAAAACAAAAACAAACAATAAATTTAAAAACCCATTTGGTGGTGCCAGGTGTGGCACAGGCCTTTAATCCCAGCACTTGGGAGGCAGAGGTAGGAGGATTGCTGTGAGTTCCAGGCCACCCTGAGAGACTACATAGTGAATTTCAGGTCAGCCTGGCCTACAGTGAGACCCTACCTCAAACAAACAAACAAATTGGGATCAGTGGTATGATACCTGCACAAGATTCTGGGCTGTATCCCCCAGTAAAACACACATACACACACACAGACACACACACACGGAAGTTTCACATAATCAGATTTCCAGTTTTCTTGAATGGGTGGGCAATTGAAAAAGTTTGGTCTGGGCTGGAGGGATGGCTTAGCAATTATTAGGCGCTTGCTTGCAAAGCCAAAGGACCCAGGTTCAATTCCCCAGGACCCACTTAAGCCAGATGCACAAGGTGGCACATGCATCTGGAGTTTGTTTGCAGTGGCTAGAGGCCCTGGTGTGCCCATTCTCTCTCTCTTCCTCTTTCTGTCAAATAAAAATAAAATATATTTAAAAAAAAAAAAAAAAAAAGAAAAATGTTTGGTCTATGTTCTAACAACTCCCTCTCCTCTCTCTTTTTTGTGATAATGAGGGCTTAGAACTTTGCACATAGTGGGAAAGTGCTTTACCACTGAGCTGCCTCCCCTCTTTTTTTTTCTAGGTAGGGTTTCACTCTGGTCTAGGCTCATCTGGAATTCACTTTGTAGTCTCAGGCTCATTTTGAACTCACAGTGATCCTCTGACCTCTGCTTCCTGAGTGCTGGGATTAAAGGTGTGCACCACTATGCCCAGCAGAAAGAGAATGGGCACACCTGGGCCTATAGAAAAGGAACTCCAAATGCATGCGCCACTTTGTGCATCTGGGTTTACGTGGATACTGTGGAATCAAACTCTGGTCATGACTTTATGGACAAGTGCCTTTATTTTATTGAGAGAGAGATAGAACAAGTGAGAGACAGACAGAGAGAGAGAGAGAATGGGTGTGCCATGGTTTTTAGCCACTACAAATGAACTCCAGATGCATGCATCACTTTGTGCATATGGCTTATTTGGGTCCTGGGGAATTGAATCTGGGTCCTTTGGCTTTGCAGGCAAGTGCCTTAACTGCTAAGCCATCTTTCCAGCCCTAGTGTTCAACTTTTGACAGGACATTGTCATCTACGCTCCATAATCACACAATTGAGCTACAAAAAAAAAAAAAAAAAAAATCTCAAGCCAGACATGGTGGAGCACACCTTTAATCCTAGCATTCAGGAGGCAGAGGTAGGAGGATCGATATGAGTTTGAGGCCACCCTGAGAATACATAGTGAGTTCCAGGTCAGCCTGGGCTAGAGCGAGGTTCTACCTCCCCCCAACCCGCCAAAAAATAAATCTCATAGTGTTTTAAGTAAGCATACAATTTTGTGTAGGACTACTTTAATAGTTATCCTGGCCCATGGGTTAGACAAGCCTAGATCCTGCCTACGGCTTGGGAGCCACAGCACAGGGGACTTGATCTCAGGGGAACCCATGACTAACAGCACACTGCCTTGGACCCTGAAGCAGCTATTTTAAAGGATGTGAATGGGAAGCGGTGGAAGACACAGCACTCCCTAAGGGAGGAGGGCTGAGTCATCTCTTCCTGGCCCAGGAAGAGGGAGGCTGTGCTATGGGGTTCACGTTCTGGTTTGCTCCTGTCCCCACCAGGGGCCCTAGTCCTGATCCACGGAGAAGTGGTGCACAAGAGTGACCAGAACCTCTCAGACCACTCGCGCCAGGCGTACACTTTCCACCTCATGGAGGCTGCTGGTACCGTCTGGAGCCCAGAGAACTGGTGGGTAGTGGGGGAAGGGGAAGGTGTCCCCCAGAAGTCTCCTGAGGAAACCATGGGGACTGGGAACATTGATCCCTGTTTCTCAAGGTTATCTCTATCTTCTGCAGGCTTCAGCCCACAGCTGAGCTGCCCTTCCCTCCACTGTACACCTAAAGGCCCTTGCAGCCACAAGTCTTATCTCCTCTCCTAAGCTTCCCAATTCTGTCTGTGGCCTTCAGTTTGGCAACAGGCAGAAGTGACAGGGCTACAGCCAGGATGATTGGGGAATCTTCCCCAAGATCTTTGTGTCTCTGCCACCCTACTGCCCCAGCCCAGCCTTCTCCTTTCATGGTCTCTCAGCCAGAAAGGATTCTTGCCGAGTCTCACTAGTGGAACTGATTATCACTGAGCAAGACACGGAATAAAAAAGACTTTTGAACACAGCTTCTGTATCAATTCTTTCCCAAGCAGCATTTCTCCTGGGATGAGAGCCCTGCTGAAAACCACCCCAGGCACCCCAGCCCTGCCTGACATGGTTATGATTCTACTAACAGGGAGTAGCATTTAGTAGGCACTCACTATGGGCCACTCTATGTTCCCAGCTTCAGCACTTTATCTCACTGAATCCTCATGAGGAAAGGCAGGTGCTTTTCTGTGTTTACATACCAAGGAGACGAGACAGAAAAGGTCAAGGAGCTGCCCAAATCACACAACTGCTCAGTTATTCAGACAGCTGGGTCAGCCCAGTCCAGGCCTGAGCTCCTATGCTCATCTTCCTGGTCCTCTGCTGAGGAAAACAAAGTACCTTAGGGATAAGAATCCTGGCCCATGGTGGTCCTGGTTCTGGGACAAACTTCCTCTCTGGCCTCAGCTAGGTCCTTCCTCTCTCAGAGCCTATTTTACCACCTGAACAGGGGACTAGATGAGGATCTTCCAAGGCCACCCTTATTTGGGCATGCTTGGCAGGCACCCAGACCTTAACAATCAGCAAATCTAAAACCTGCTTAGCTGAGGTCTGGCCTAGACTGTGGCCTGCTGATTCTAACTCCAGATGTATTTTGTTTGATAAAAAATATTTGGGGGCTGGAGAGATGGCTTAGTAGTTAAGGCACATTCCTGTGAAGTCTCAGGACCGCAGTTCAATTCTCCAGGTCCCACTAAGCCAGATGCACATGGTGGCACACGCGTCTGGAGTTTGTTTGCAGTGGCTAGAGGCCCTGGTGCACCTATTCTCCCCCCTCCTCTGTCTCTAATAAATGAATGAATGAATGAATGAATGAATAAATAAATAAAATAAAATCTTTAAAAAATATTTTAAAAAAATTGGGGGCTGGAGTGATGGCTTAGCAGTTAAGGCGCTTGTCTGTTCAATTCCCCAATACCCATGTAAGCCAGATGCACAAGGTGGCCCATGAAGCTGGAGTTTCTTTGCAGTGGCTAGAGTCTATAGCATGACCATTCTCTCGAATAAATAAATAAAAATAAAATATTTAAAAGCTGGGCATGGAGGTGCACGCCTTTAATCCCAGCATTCGGGAGGCAGAGGTAGGAGGATCACCGTGAGTTCGAGGCCACCCTGAGAATAGAGTGAATTCCAGATCAGCCTGACCTAGAGTGAAACCCTACCTCAAAAAACAAAAAAACAAACAATAAATTTAAAAACCCATTTGGTGGTGCCAGGTGTGGCACAGGCCTTTAATCCCAGCACTTGGGAGGCAGAGGTAGGAGGATTGCTGTGAGTTCCAGGCCACCCTGAGAGACTACATAGTGAATTTCAGGTCAGCCTGGCCTACAGTGAGACCCTACCTCAAACAAACAAACAAATTGGGATCAGTGGTATGATACCTGCACAAGATTCTGGGCTGTATCCCCCAGTAAAACACACATACACACACACAGACACACACACACGGAAGTTTCACATAATCAGATTTCCAGTTTTCTTGAATGGGTGGGCAATTGAAAAAGTTTGGTCTGGGCTGGAGGGATGGCTTAGCAATTATTAGGCGCTTGCTTGCAAAGCCAAAGGACCCAGGTTCAATTCCCCAGGACCCACTTAAGCCAGATGCACAAGGTGGCACATGCATCTGGAGTTTGTTTGCAGTGGCTAGAGGCCCTGGTGTGCCCATTCTCTCTCTCTTCCTCTTTCTGTCAAATAAAAATAAAATATATTTAAAAAAAAAAAAAAAAGAAAATGTTTGGTCTATGTTCTAACAACTCCCTCTCCTCTCTCTTTTTTGTGATAATGAGGGCTTAGAACTTTGCACATAGTGGGAAAGTGCTTTACCACTGAGCTGCCTCCCCCTCTTTTTTTTCTAGGTAGGGTTTCACTCTGGTCTAGGCTCATCTGGAATTCACTTTGTAGTCTCAGGCTCATTTTGAACTCACAGTGATCCTCTGACCTCTGCTTCCTGAGTGCTGGGATTAAAGGTGTGCACCACTATGCCCAGCAGAAAGAGAATGGGCACACCTGGGCCTATAGAAAAGGAACTCCAAATGCATGCGCCACTTTGTGCATCTGGGTTTACGTGGATACTGTGGAATCAAACTCTGGTCATGACTTTATGGACAAGTGCCTTAACCGCTGAGCCATCTCTCCAGTCCCGTCCCCCCCCCCACCACTTTTTTCTTTGAGACTGGATCTTGTTATGTAGCCCTGACTGGCTTGGAACTATGTTAAACAGGCTGACCTCAACCTGTGGTGATCCGCCTGCCTCAGACCTTCAAGTGCTAAGACTATGGTATGAAACTACTGTACCCAGTTTTGGAACTGCCCTTTTTATTTGTTTTGTTTTTTTTGGAGGTAGGGTCTCACTCTAGCTCAGGCTGACCTGGAATTCACTATGTAGTCTCAAGGTGGCCTTGAACTCATGGTGATCCTCCTACCTCTGCCTCCCAAGTGCTGGGATTAAAGGTGTGTGCCAGTGCGCCACCACGCCTGGCCTTTTTTTTTTTTTTTTTTTGAGACAAGGTCTCATGTAGCCCATATGGCTTCAAACTCACTATGCAGCTGATTTGGAACTCTTGATCCCCCTGTTTCCACTCTGAGTGTGTGATTACACTATCTGCCACCATGCCAGGGTTTTTTTTTTTTCTAAATTTATTTGAGAGACTGAGATGGAGAATGGGTGTGCCAGGGTCTCTAGCCACTGCAAACAAATTCCAGATGCATGCACCACCTTATGCATCTGGCTTTCATGGGTCCTGGAGAATTGAACCTGAGTTCTTAGGCGTCACAGGCAAGCACCTTAACTGCTATCTCTCTAGCCTTTGCCAGGTTTTATGTGGTGCTGAGGATTGAACCCAGGATTTCTTATGTTAGGCAAGTACTCTACCAACTGAACTATATCACTAGACCAACCTGTTTTGTTGTTTTGAGACATCTCATGTAGCCCAGGCTAATCTTGAACTCCTAATCTTCTTGCTTCCTGTGCTAGGCTTACAGGTGTGCATCATAATGCCCAGCTTGGAGCTATCTTAAGAAAGACCCAGTGGCGTGGTGGCACACGCCTTAAATCTCAGCATGTGGGAGGCAGAGGTAGGAGGATTGCTGTGAGTTTGAGGTCAGCCTGAGACTACAGAGTGAATTCCAGGTCAGCTTGAGCTAGAATGAGACCCTACCTCAAAAACCCAATAAATAGGGCTGGAGAGATGGCTTAGTGGTTAAGGCACATGCCTGCGAAGCCTAAGGACCCCGGTTCGATTCTCCAGGTCCTACATAAGGCAGACGCACAAGGGGCACACACATCTGGAGTTTGTTTGTAGTGGCTAGAGGCCCTGGCGCACCCATTCTCCCTCTCTCTCTTTCCTTCTGTCTCTAATATTTAAATAAATAAAAATAACATCCTGTAAAAAACCCAATAAATAGGGGGCTGGAGAGATGGCTTAACGGTTAAGGCGCCTGTCTCCTTAAATCTAAGAATGCTGATTCCAATCTCCAGGTCCCACATTTAGCCAGATGCAAAGTGATGCAAGGGCGCAATGCCACACTTGACCACAAGGGGGTGCACGCATCTGGATTTCGTTCGCAGCAGCTAAGAGGCTGCTGGTGCGCCCATCTCTACTGTCTTCCTCTGTCTCTCTCCAAAAAAAAAAAAAAAAAAAAAAAAAAACCAATAAATAAATAAAGAAAAAAAAGAAAGACCCAGTGAAAGGATGGGAGATGGCTCAGCAGTTAAAGGTGCTTTACCTGCAAAGCCTGCCAACTTGGGCTCAATTCCCCAGATACCCATGTAAAGCTGGATGACATTTACTTGCAGTAGCAAGACACCCAGGCATATATACATGCAAAGAAATATAAATTTTGCTGGGCATAATGACATATGCCTTTAATCCCAGCACTTAGGAGGCAGAGGTTGGAGGATTGTCATGAGTTCAAGGCCACCCTGAGACTACATAGGGAATGAATTCCAGGTCAGCTTGGACTAGAGTGAGACCCTACCTCAAAAAACAAAACAAAACAAAAAAGATGGTGGGGGCAGTTAGGAGAGATGACTCAGCAGCTTGCAAAGCCAGATGGCCTGGGTTTGATTCCCTAATACCCATGTAAAGCCAGATTCACAAAGTGGTGCACACACCTGGAGTTCATTTGCAGTGCAAGAGGCCCTGGTGTGCCCACTCTCTTTCTCTCTCTGCTTGTAAATAAATAATAAAATATTAAAAGACAGAGGCCCAGCTCAACTCCATGTCCTCATTCATTGTGTCACCTGCTTAGCCAACCACATTTGGGGCACAGGCTGTCACAGCAGAGATCCTTTCCCAAGTCCACCAAGAGTTGGTAGCATTAGGTTGCCTTTTTTAGCACCAGAAGGCAGACTAACGGGAGAGGTGTGTTACTCTCCACTGGCCGCAGAGGAACAGCTCAGTGTTTTCCGAGGGAAAGGGCTTGGCAATGATCCCCAGGCAGAGGCTTTGGGTCTCTAGAGTTCCACTCCTGGCTTCTGGCCTTGGTGGGTCACAGTTCTCATCTCCTCCTGCCATGCTGGGGGAAAACCTTGTGCAGACTTGGGAATTTTACTGCGCTACCTTCCAACTGATAGCACATAGTCATTTGTTCCATCTGTAGTGTTCCTGCCAGCACTGGGGAATGTGGTGGAAAACCACTCATGGAACCACATCCTGGCTGGAACATGCAGCCTGGCCTTTGGTGGAGACATTTGGAACTCTCAGGTAACTTCCTCAGCTTCTGTGGATCTGACTGTGACATCAGAGTGGGTTTAGACAGGACTGGAATGTAAAAGTCTCAGGATAGCCCCTCTGACAAGGAGCCGGTACTGTTGGACCTATCATTCCCGGCATCTCTCAGCCAGAGAGCAGAGGTGAGGTGAGGTGAGGTGAGGCAGCCCTTCTCTGCACACAAGATGTTGCATGGCTCCCTTCAGCTCTTCCTAGCCTATGCAGAAGAAACCACATGCATTTCCTCTTCCCTTCTTGGATTCTCCGCCAAGTGAAGCCAGTAAGAGCCAATAAAGGTCACTCTGGTTTCCAAGTACAAACCAAACCCCTCCCCTGCAGCTTGCCTGTCTTTTTTTGTTTTTGTTTTTCAAGGTAGGGTCTCACTCTAGCCCAGGCTAACCTGGAAATCACTATGTAGTCTCAGAGTGGCCTAGAACTCATGGCGATCCTCCTACCTCTGCCTCCTGAGTGCTGGGATTAAAGGCATGCGCCACCACTCCTGGCTTCCTTTTTTAATATGAGGATTGCATGACACTTTCCTTACTGATTTCTCATTATGGGAGGGTCATAGGCTGGATACTTTACATACTCATCTCACTGGATCCTTCCAACATGCAGGGAGGTGTACGCTGTCCATCATTCCTATTTGACACACAGGAGAACTGAGTCATCAAAGGTCACAGTTAAGTTGTGTGGCCAAAGATCCTAACCATAGTGGCTTGACACCAGACCCTGAAGCATTAACCATTATGTTCTGTTGCCTCAAGGGTCCACCCCACCTCCTTCTTCCAAAACTACCAGAAGGGGCACCCTCAAGTTCTCTGAGTTGTATGACTTTGCATTTTAAATATCAGCAAAAGTAAAACCAGGGCTAGAGAGATGGCTTAGCGGTTAAGGCACTTGCCTGCAAAGCCTAAGAACTCATGTTTGAATCTCCAGGTCCCAGATAGCCAGATGCACAGTGACGCAAATGCACAATGTCACACATGCCCAAGAGTGTGCATGAGTTTGGAGTTCATTTGCAGCAGCTAAAGGCCCTATCACACCCATTCTCTCTCTCTCAAAATGAGATTTTAAAAAAAGTAAAACCAGGAGAGCTTTGCTTTTTTATTTTAAATCTGAATCAACTGAAAAACTAAGTCTACTTGTCATCCCTTGGCTCTTCATGTCCACATGGCTAGCTGCTGTGGGGACCATTCATTCTCTTTATGTCCATTTCCTCCAACACCCCTGTTGCTACTAGGCCATCAGCAATACCAGGAGGTAGAGAGGCAAAAGGAGATTGTCTATCTGAGTGGTGTATGCTTCCAGAAGGGACACAGTGCTGAGAGACCCCAAAATCCAAGCATAATTGTAGTTTAGGTCCACTCCACTGTCAAAGATTAAGATCAAAGCTACAGAGATGATTTGTGCAAATATAGATGTCATGGTCCCCTCAAATGTCTTCTTGGTTCCAGGCCAGCGGATCTCCCCCATGGTACTGCCAAAGATGGAGGCCACAGTATCACCCACACCTACTGCCAGGACCCCTGCATAGGGAGCTAGGGCTCTTGCTCCCCCCAGGCTACCTTTCTGTGTGCAGGGTCTTGGAACCAACCAAATGGGAAGAGACATGCCCAGAAGCAGGTAGATGTGTGTCAGGATAAGCGGTCCACTGTCTCGTTCATCCAGGAAGAGGGAGAGGAGGCTCCGCAGAGTGTGACCCAAGGGCTTAATGCGGAAATAGCGTACATACTCCAGGAAGATGAAGACTGCCAGACATATAGTAGCAGCCACATAGAGCAGCGGCCGGTCAAAGACGATTCCTGGGATGTAAGTGGCAACTACAATGAAGTGGAAATATTTCCGGGTGATGGTAGGGGCCTGGTGCTTCTTGGACTCAGAAGATGACCGCTTGGTGTTCTGGTATAGCACCACCAGGCAGGCCAAGATGGCCAAGAAAGACCAATAAGCTAGGAGGTAGATACGAGTTTCTGTGTGGAAGAGGAATTGGAGAAGCCAGAGCAGGGGGTTTCTGCGAATGAGCCAGTGCAGCCAAGGGAGGACTACACCAAGGCCCAGCACACAGGTCATGAGGTGGAAGAAAATGGAAGAGGCCCAGGTGCTTGAATCCATGAAGACAAAAAGCGTGCTGAAGAAGACGCCCATGAGCACCATCCCCACCACCACCACCAGCAGGAAGAAGTCCACTGGGTCCCCTTGGCTTTCAGTCAGAGAACGCTTGATGAGCTGGTTGAGGACGAAGCTAATGCCACCCAATACCAGCAGCGCCTCACCAGGGGTGAAGCAGCGAGGCAGCAGGTACAGCAGGATCATATTGAGGTACACAAAGATCAGGAGGACTTCCAGGACCTCGATCACCTCGCCCACACTCAGGGAATGCTTCATGATATAGATGATGATGCCTCCAGCCAAACCCGAGATGGCACAAGTGTTGGTGGGCACCGGGCGAGTGATGCCCAGTGCCAACACGGAGGAGAACAGAGCCACTGCCATGCCAGTGGCTGCCACCACCACGCCGAAGCGCTCGAAATACGGGTTCCCTGCAGCCTGGCAACGCTCCTTCATGACCAAGCCAAGCAAAGGCATGACCATGGAGGCGGGCAGAAGGCCACTGTTTGCAGACATTCGGAACTGGAAGACGGCATTTCCCTGCTGTAGCAGCCGGTCCCACTTGTACTGCACGTAGAAGGCCTGCACAGCAAGGGCCACGGCGCACCACGAGTATCTGTCCCACACGCACGCGTGGATGCTCAGCACCACTGCAAACACCACCGCAGCCTCTGCCAGCACCGGCCCGCTCAGCGGAGCCCCAGACTCGGGGGTTGGCGGAGGGCACTGTCGGGTCATGTCTGGAAGCCCGAGGCTCCGGGAATGGGGGTGGGGTGGAAGCCGGATAACCAGGGACGCCTTAGCCTCTAGGACCCTCGGCCAGCCAAATAGAGGGGGACAGCAGTTTCACCCAGCCAGCAACCTCCTTCGAGGACGTGTTCCACCGCAGGCCACTTTGCAGCCTGGGAGCTGACGTCCCGTCACCCTCCACCGCCTGCAAAACCTACGGTATGTTGTCGACGTCCCCGCTCGTCGCCTTTTTTTCCCCCCACCTCTCACAGCCTCGGCTGATTTCTCAAGTCCTTGGGCAGCGCCATGTTGGTCACGCCCCGCGCCGGCGTCACGGGAAGCTCCGCCCACGCGTCACATCTGATGGGCGGGACTAGAGGTCACGTGGGAACCGCGTCGGGGGGCGGGGCCGGGCCGTACGCGCGCGAAGATGGCGGCTGCCGCCGGCGGGCCGTGTGTGAGGTACGGAGCGGGTCGAGTGCGGGTGGGTGGCTATGGAGCGCGGGGCGGGAGCTGAGGCGGGAACCTGTTAGAGAGTTGGGAGCGGGGATGTTGGCGGGAGGTCGTGAGAGGAACTCCTGTTTGATGGACGGGCCGCTGCGGACGGACGGACGGACGGACGGACGGACGGGAGGCGGTTGCGTCCAAACCGTCCCCTCCCGCGCGCGCGGATGGTAGGGCACTTGTGCAAGAGTGGGCCGGCTGCTCTCCCCGCCCGGGTACTCCCCTTTCGTGCCCGCTTGCTCGTCTTCCCACCCGCGCGTCCCTTGGCGCCCCACCCATGCTTCCTCGTCTCGCTCGGTGGTCTGCAGGAACCCCCACCCCCGGGACCCCGCCGCCAGGTTCTCCCCGTGGGCTCTCCTGGAGTTTTCTCCGCACATGTTTGTTGTACTCATGCCTGCACGGATGGCACTCAGCGGAATGCCCCCTCCCCCGTCGTCCGAGGATACCATGCATCAGAAACAAGAAGATGAATTACTTAAAATAAGAAACAGCTTTGTGTGTGTGTATGCGCGTGCGCGCGGGCGTGTGTTTGAAACATGGTCTCATGTAGCTAAGGGTGGCCTTGAACTCCTGATCTTCCTGTTACTTCTGTCCCAAGTATGGGCATCACAGGCGTGCAACACCACGCCTGGCTTTAAAGAACACTTATGTAGGCGCCTGGCCATGGAGAAACACTTTCCAGGCATTATCTCATTCATTTCCCAAAACTCAGAGAGGCGACTTCGGTTCCACAGATGACTCAGAAATCCCAAGTCATAGTGAGGATTTAGATTGAAGGATGGCCAACCCCAAAGCTATAACTAGACCATTGCACCTCCATATTCCAGGTTACAGGGTGAAGAATTGACTTAAAGATTAATCACTACTATTTTGTTGTTGTTTTCGAGGTAGGGTCTCCCTCTAGCTCAGGCTGACCTAGAATTTATGTTGTCTGTCTCACTGGGGCTGGCCTCCAACTCATTGATCCACCTACCTCTGCCTGCCTAGTGCTTGAGGCCTGTGCCACTGTGCCTAGCATATTCTCTATCTCTTTTTAGTTTTTCTTTTTTTTCTTATCTCTTTTAAAATATTTTATTTTCATTTATTTGAGTTTTATTTAAGAGACAAAGGAGCAGAGAGAGGCAGATAGAGGATGGCTGCACCAGGGCCTCCAGCTGCTTCAAAACAGTGGCATGCACCACCTGTGAATCTGGCTTATGTGGGTCCTTGGGAATTGAACCTAGGTCCTTTGGCTTTGCAGAAAAGCACCTTAACCACTAAGCCATCTCTCCAGCCCTCCCTTCCTTCCTTCCTTCCTTCCTTCCTTCCTTCCTTCCTTCCTTCCCTCCTTCCTTCCTTCCTTCCTTCCTTCCTTCCTTCCCTCCCTCCCTCCCTCCCTCCCTCCCTCCCTCCCTCCCCCTCCCTCTCTCTCTCTCTCTCTCTTTCTTTCTTTCTTTCTTTCTTTCTTTCTTTCTTTTTTAAATTTTATTTATTTATTTGAGAGTGACAGAGGGAGACAGAGAGAGACACAAAGAGAGAATGGGCACACCAGGGACTCCAGCCACTGAAAACAAACTCCAGATGCATGCGCCACCTTGTGCATCTGGCTTATGTGGGTACTGGGGAATCAAGCCTCGAACCAGGGTCCTTAGGCTTATAGGCAAGCGCTTAACCGCTAAGCCATCTCTCCAGCCCACTCTTTCTTTCTTTTTTAAAAACATTTTTATTTATTATTTTTCAAGCAGAGAGAGAGAGAATGGGCACACCAGGGCCTCTAACCGCTGCAAAGGCACTCCAGATGCTGTACCACTTTATGCATCTGGCTTGACATGGGGTTACTGGGGAATCAAGGTAGGGTCTCACCCTAGCCCAGGATGACCTGGAAGTCACTGTGTAGTCTCAGGGTGGCCTCAAACTCACTGTGACCCTTCTACCTCTGCCTCCCAAGTGCTGGGATTACAGGTGTCGGTCACCACGTCTGGCTTTATTTTTTTTTTAATGCTCTTATTTTTTTAAAGTTATTATTGTTATTTTTTTATTAGAGACAGAGAAAGTGAGAGAAAAGGTGCGCCAGGACGTCTAGCCACTGCAAATGAACTCCAGACGCATGTTCCACCTTGTGCATCTGGCTTATTTTATTTAAAAAGATTTTTTTTGTTTATTATTTATTTGAGAGCAACAGACAAAGAGGCAGAAAGAGAGAGAGAGAATGGGTGCACCAGGGCCTCCAGCCACTACAAACAAACTCCAGATGCATGCGCCACCTTGTGCATCTGGCTTAGGTGTGTACTGGGGAATCGAACCTTGAACCAGGGTCCTTGGGCTTCACAGGCAAATGCTTAACCACTAAGCCATCTCTCCAGTCTGCCCTATTTATTTATTTATTTATTTTTAAAAAAAAACCTTTTTGGAGCCGGGCGTGGTGGCGCACGCCTTTAATTCCAGCACTCGGGAGGCAGAGGTAGGAGGTTCGCCAAGAGTTCAAGGCCACCCTGAGACTACATAGTTAATTCCAGGTCAGCCTGGGCCAGAGTGAGACCCTACCTTGCAAAACCAAAAAAAAAAAAAAAAAAAAAAACCTTTTTGTTTTATTTGTTTGAGAGAGAGAAAGAGAAAAGGTGATCCATTTAAAATATTTATTTATTCATTTATTTTTTGAGGTAGGGTTTCACACTAGCCCAGGCTGACCTGGAACTCACTATGTAGTCTTGGTGGCCTTGAATTCATGGTGATCCTCCTACCTCTGCTTCCCAAGTGCTGGGATTAGAGGTGTGCGCCACTATGCCTGGCTTATTTATTTATTTAAGAGAGAATGGGTGCTACAGAACCTCTAGCCATTGCAAATAAAACTCCATACACATGTGCCTCCTTGTGCATCTGGCTTTTGTGGATCCTGGGGAATTGAACCTGTGTCCTTTGGTTTTGCTGGCAAATGCTGTAACTGTTAAGCTGTCTCTCTAGCCTGTGATCCATTTTTATTTTTATTTTATTTATTTTATTTTTAAAATATTTTTTATTTTTGTTTATTTATTTGAGAGTGAGAGAAAGAGGGAGGAAGAGAGGGATAGATAGAGAGAGAATGGTGGTGCTAGGGCTTCCAGCTGCTGCAGACAAATTCCAGATGCATGCACCACCTTGTGCATCTGGCTTATGTGGGTTCTGGGGAATCAAACCTGGGTCTTTTGGCTTTGCAGGCAAGTGCCTTAACTGGTAAGCCATCTCTCCAGCCCTTTATTTTTTAAACTTTTAAAAAAATGTTTTATTTTTATTTATTTATTTGACAGAGAAAGAGAGAGAGAATGGGCACACCAGGGCCTCCAGCCACTGCAAACAAACTCCAGATATGTGCACTCTCTTGTGCATCTGGCTAACGTGGGTCCTGGGGAATTGAACCTGGGTCCTTTGGCTTTGTAGGCAAATGCCTTAGTAAGCCATTCCTCCAGTCCTAAACTTTTTTTTTTTTAATTGACAGCTTCCATAATTATGGCCAATAAACCATGATAATCCCCTACCCCACTTTCCCCTTCACAAGTCCACTCCATCATATCTCCTTTCCCCTCAATTAGTCTGTCTTTTATTTTGATGTCATCGTCCTTCCTCCTGTTATGGGGGTCTTGTGTAGGTAGTACCAGGCACTGTAAGGTCATGGAGGCCGTTTTGTGTCTGGAAGATTGCATTGTAAGCAGTCCTACCCTTCCTTTGGCTCTTTTTTTTTTCTAGGTAGGGTTTCACTCTAGTCCAGGCTGACTTGGAATTCACTATGTAGTCTCAGGGTGGTCTCGAACTCATGGTGATTCTCCTATCTCTGCCTCCCGAGTGCTGGGATTAAAGGAATGTACCACCATGCCTGGCAACATTCTTTTTTCTTTCCTTCTTTTTTTAAATTTTTCTTTATTTATTTTGAGAGAGAGAAAGAGAAGTAGGCAGGGAGAGAGAGAAAGAATGGGCATGCCAGGGCTTTGAGCCATTGCAAAGGAACTCCAGATGTGTGTGCCCCCTTGTGCATCTGGCTTACGTGGGTCCTGGGGAATCAAACCTGGGTCCTTTGGCTTTGTAGCAAGCGCCTTAACCACTAAGGCATTTCTCCAGCCCTCTTAACATTCTTTCTGCCATCTCTTCCACAATTGACCCTGAGCCTTAGAAGGTTGTAATAGAGATGTTTAAGTGCTGAATACTTCTCTGTTACTTCTCAGCAATATGGTGCTTTTTTTTGGGGGGGGGGGGTTTGCGAGGTAGGGTCTCACTCTGGTCCAGGCTGACCTGGAATTAACTATGTAGTCTCAGGGTGGCCTCGAACTCTCGGCGATCCTCCTACCTCTGCCTCCTGAATCAAACCACCATACCTCAGTAACAGACATGCCACTATTGCACCTGTTCAGTCATTTGGCCTAGCTGGCCATACTTATGGCTTGCATTGTCCATTGTTCATCTCCACTGATGACTTCTCTCTCCCATAGGGCTGCATGCAGTGTAGCTTTTTCATCTTTCTGTCAGCTAGTCTACAGGGAGGAGGTTTTCAGCTCAGCTCCAGTTTGATTTCTCAGTGACCCTGCAGCTCAAGCATATGGGATCTATAGGGTCATACCATATATTCCTAGTGGGAAACCAAGAGCCTTGGCAATGTTTTGGGCTCATCAGGGACCTTCCTGGCCATATGACCCAGCTATACCACTCCTAGGCTTATATCCTAAGGACTCATCTCACTACTTGAGAGATACTTGCAATCCATGTTTATTGCTGCTCTAGTCACGATAGCTAGGAAATGGAACCAACCTAGATGTCCCTCAAGTGATGAGTGGATAAGGAAGATGTGGCACATTTACACAATGCAGTTCTATTCAGCTGTAAAGAAAAAGGAAATTATTAAATTTGCAGGGAAATGGATGGATCCGGAAAGAATTTTTTTTTTTTTGGTTTTGTGAGGTAGGGTCTCACTCTGGTCCAGGCTGACCTAGAATTAACTATGTAGTCTCAGGGTGGCCTCGGACTCTCGGCGATCCTCCTACCTCTGCCTCCTGAGTGCTGGGATTAAAGGCGCGTGCCACCACGCCCGGCGAAAGAATTATTTTTTAATATATTTATTTTTGATTTTTCGAGGTAGAGTTTCACTTTAGTCCAGGCTGACCTGGAAGTCATTATGTGATTTCAGGGTGGCCTCAAACTCACAGTGATCTTCCTATCTCTGCCTCCTGAGTGCTGGGATTAAAGATGTGGGCCACCACACCCAGCTATTTATTTATTTATTTATTTATTTATTTATTTATTTATTATTTATTTATTTATTTATTTATTTATTTATTTGTTTATTTGAGAGAGAGACAGAAAAGCAGATAGAAAGAGAATTGAACCTGGGTCCTTAGGCTTTGCCGGCAAGCACCTTAAGCCATCTCTCCAACCCCCATGGTCCATTTTTAGACTTTACTTTTGAACCAAGGTTCTTTCCTTTTATTAAAAAAGGGCATTTTGGGCTGGGTGTGGTGGCACACACCTTTAATCCCAGTACTTGGCAGGCAGAGGTACGAGGATTGCCATGAGTTTGAGGCCAGCCTGAGACTTCATAGTGAAATAGTGAATTCCAGGTCAGCCTGGGCTAGAGCAAGACCCTACCTCGAAAAATAAAAAAATTTAAAAAATCAGTTTGGCCAGGCGTGGTGGCGCACGCCTTTAATCCCAGCACTTGGGAGGCAAAGGTAGGAGGATCGCCGAGAGTTCAAGGCCACCCTGAGACTACATAGTTAATTCCAGGTCAGCCTGGACCAGAGTAAGACCCTACCTCGCAAAACAAAACAAACAAACAAAAAAATCAGTTTGGTCAACTGAGGATGTAGTTCAGTAGGTAGAATGCCTGTCTAGTATGTATGAAGCTCTGAATTCAATCCCTAGCACCCAATAAAATTGGGCCTGGTAAGGAGTATTGTAATTGTAGCACTCAGGAGGTAGAGACAAGAGGATCAGAAGTTCAAGGTTATCTTCAACTACATAGTTTGAGGTCAAACTGAGCTACATGAGACCCTGTGTCAAAAAGTCAAAATTGTGCCAGGCGTGGTGGTGTACACCTTTAATCCCAGCACTGTGGAGGCAGAGGTAGGAGGATCACTGTGAGATCGAAGCCACACTGAGACTACATAGTGAATTCCAGGTCAGCCTGAGCTAGACTGAGACCCTACCTTGGAAAACCAAAATAAATAAATAAATAAATAATAAATAAATAAATAAAAATTGGGAGGCTGGGTGTGGTGGCATATGCCTTTAATCCCATCACTTGGGAGGCAGAGGTAGGAGGATCACTGAGTTTGAGGCCAGCCTGAGAATACAGAGTGAATTCCAGGTTAGCTTGGGCTAGAGTGAAACCTTATCTCAAATAAATAAATAAATGAATAAAAGTTGGGGACTGAAGAGATGGCTTAGCAGTTAAGATGTTCGCCAAAAGATCCTAGTTCGATTTTCCAGGACCCATGTAATGTAAGCTAGATGCACAAGGGGGCACATGTATCTGAAATTCATTTGCAGTGGCTGGATGCCATGGCATGCCCATTCTCTATCTCTGCCTCTTTCTCTCTCTCAAATAAATAAATATATAAAAAATTCATTTTGGGACTGGGTTGATGGCTCAGTCATGCTTAACATGAGTGTAACCCTAGGTTAAGGGGGTGGGGAAGAAGAAGAAGAAGAAAATGCAACATTGTATCATTTATTATTTTAGAAAAAAGAAACAATGCTTGCTTCTCCATCCCTTCCCCCCAAGTAGGGTCTTGCTGTAGCTCAGGCTGACCTGTAATTCACTTTGAAGTGGCTATGTTAATCTGACCTTTAACTGGTTTTATTTTGTGTTTTCAAGTCAATCTCTACTTCCATTTTTCTACATTTCCTAATTTTACAGCTTTATTTAGACAATAAGGGACAAAAATTATGTTTATAGTTTACAAATATGAAAGCTAATTGTCTCCTGAGACCAGGGCTTTTGATATTTTTTTTTTGGTATTCAATCCTTTTAATTGACTCAATAAAATTTGTGCTGTTAGTGACTGAACCCTGCCACTAAGTTTCAGAGTTCAAAGTTGAAAAAAAACAGGCTCCAAGAGTTTTCCACCTTAAGACCAGGCTCTCCTATGCCACCTCTGCCCTTCCCACAATGTTTCAGCCAGTGGTTTGGATGGTATTTATAATTCCATGATTGGAAAAGAAAGGGTCTTTTTTTTTCCCTCCTAACTTCAATATTAGCACCTGAGGCAAATGATCTGCCTGAATATACTCTCCAATTAAAAAAGACTTTCCTGCTTCAGTTTCCATCTTTAAAATGTCAGCTTTGGTTAACTGAGGAACTGGCTTTGTCCTTTATGGGCAACATGACGCTCAGGTAGGAAACATCACAGCTTTGAAGCAGTCTCCCACAGTCCACTTTTCTGGTGCCAGTGAAATTATTTTGAAAAGGTAAAAGTATTGTGAATCTAGAACTAAATCATCGGTTAGCTGTTCTTTCCATTGCTTCACCATTTCCCCGATCAGGCCCCTAATTTTCACCACAATCATGTTGTCCATCTCTTCTCCCTGTCCCCTCCCTCCCCCCCAATTAATACACCAGTAATAGCCAAAAACTACACACATGCTACGCTGTAAAAATGCAGTTAACACTATTGGGAAGAAGGCTGTGGGTTGTGGAGATGCTCTTTGAAGATCAACAGTGTCTTTTTGCTCTACCACACACCCAGTTCTGCAGGTTTTGTCCTTCATAGAAGGCCCTTTGCCTTTCTCAGCAAAGTGCAGAATGGGTTGCCTTGAAACACTTACCCTTTCCCCTCCACTGGGATGGGTGTACAAACTAGACAGCTTGAACAGCTTTAAAGCACTTGGGCTGTTGCAGGGCACAGAAACTATGCTGGCTCTTCAAAGGACATCTTCTCAAGCCACCTTTATGGTGTGAAGACAAGTAGAATTCCTTCCCTCCCCACTTGAAACCCACAGTCAAGAGGTGACAGGGGCTGATCCTCAAGAGAGTTAATTCTTGTCGTCTTTTTTGTCATCATCCTCTGAGGGGTAGGAATGCCACGTCAGCCTTTCCTCATAGAAGGATATGACAACCTGTGGGCACTTGACGTTGGCTTCCTTGGCAGGGACCAGGTCAGCCTCATCAGAGTTTTTCCATTTCATCAGGAACATGAGCTCTCCACTAGAGTCTGTAGCTCCAATAATCCGCTCTGGCTCCAAACCTCGGGCAAAGCCTCGTGGCTTTTCTGACTCTTCTTTCTTCTTCTTTGGTTTGCTCTCCTTTGCTCTATCTTCAGATCTTCAGAATCAGAGTCAGCTTTGCGCTTGCCTCCCTCTGATTTATCTGTCTCATGTGCTGTTTTCTGTGACTGTAGAAACTCAGCAATCAGGTCAGGGCAATCCAGGTTCTCTTCTGGCTCCCATGTATTGTCCTCATCTGAGAAACCCTTCCACTTAAGAAGATATTCTACTTTTCCTTTGACAACTCGTCGATCAAGAACTTTTTCCACCACATATTCCTCTTCCTCCTCTTCTAGGACCTCCTCCACTTTCTTCTTGTTTTGTTTTTTCCCCATAGTGCCCGCCAGCTTTGTGATGTAAAGGGTGACGCTGCTCTCAGCAGCGCCCAAGAGTCCCAGGAGAATCGTGTGTGTGTGTATTTTTAGGTAGGGTCTCACCATAGCCCAGGCTACCGGGAATTCACTAATGTAGTCTTACGCTTTCCTTTTTTTTTTTTTTTTTTTTTTTTTTTTCAAGGTAGGGTCTCACCACTCTGGCCCAGGCTGACCTAGAATTCACTCTGTATTCTCAGGGTGGCCTCGAACTCATGGCGATCCTCCTACCACTGCCTCCCGAGTGCTGGGATTAAAGGCGTGCACCACCATGCCCGGCACGCTTTCCTTTTTTAAAAAAATATATTTATTTTTTGAGCCGGGCGTGGTGGCGCACGCCTTTAATCCCAGCACTTGGGAGGCAGAGGAAGGAGAATTGCCTTGAGTTCAAGGCCACCCTGAGACTACATAGTTAATTCCAGGTCAGCCTGGGCCAGAGTGAGACCCTACCGCGAAAAAAAATATATATATATATTTATTTATTTATTTGAGAGAGAGAGAATGGGCGCGTGCCAGGGCCTCTAGCCACTTCAAACAAAATCCAGATGCATGCACCTCCTTGTGCATCTGACTTACTTGGGTCCTGGAGAATCGAACTGGAATCCTTTGGCTTTGCAGGCAAACGCCTTAACCACTAAGCCATGTCTCCAGCCCCTCTCAGGCTTTCCTTGAACTCAGTGATCCTCCTATCTGTGCCTGAGTTTTGGGATTAAAGGCACGCGACACCACACCTGGTTTTCAGTACCAGGTATGTATTTCTTCCATGGACAACTTTTATACTTACAGACAATAAACCATTATATTTCCCTCCCCTCCCCCCCCATTCCCCTTCAGAACTTCACTCTTCATCATATCCCCTCCCTCTCTCCATTAGTCTCTCTTTTAATTTGATGTCATCATCTTTTTCTCCTATTATGAGGGTCTTGTGAAGGTATTGCTATGCTGCGAGGTCATGGATATTGAGGCCAACTTCTGTCTGGACAGTTGCATTGTAAGGAGTCGTACCCTTTGGCTCTTAAATTCTTTCTTTTTGGGGGGGGGGGTTTGCAAGATAGGGTCTCACTCTGGTCCAGGCTAACCTGGAATTAACTATGTAGTCTCAGGGTAGCCTCGAATTCTCGGCGATCCTCCTACCTCTGCCTCCTGAGTGCTGGGATTAAAGGTGTGCGCCACCACGCCCGGCTGGCTCTTACATTCTTTCTGGCCCCTCTTCCTCAATGGACCTTGAGCCTTGGAGGTTGTGATAGAGATGTTTCAGTGCTGGACACTCCTCTGTCCCTTCTCAGCACTATGTTGCCTTTTGGGTTATCCCGGGGTCATCACCGTCTGAAAAGAGAAGCTTCTCTAACCAGAAGTGAGAGTAGCATTAATATGTGAATATGAACATTAAGTGTAGCGCTTTCAGGGCAGTTTAGTGGGAATAATATATACATTTACTCAGACAAGAGCAGGCTTTATACCCCTGAAGCTCATGCCCTCCCCTGCCATAGACTTTTGATTAGTTTTTTCAGTACCAGGCATGTATTCCCTCCCATAGAGAAGGTCTTCAGTCCAGTTAGGGAGCAATTGGTTTCCCCCAGAGCAGACATGCCACTATTGCATTCATTCAGTCATTCAGCCTGTCTGGCCAAACTTGAGGTTTCCAGTGTCTCCCATATGGCTGCATGCAGTGCAGCTTTTTCCAGCTTTCAGTTGGCTGGTCTACAGGGAGAAGGTTTTCTGCTCAGCACCAGCTTGATTTCTCAGTGACATTGCTACTCAGGCAAGTGAGGTCTTTAGCAATAGGGTCTTACCATCTGTTTCTTAAGGGAAAACAAGGGCCTTGACAATAGCCTTTAGTGTTTTGGAGGCAACAGGGACCTCCCTGTTGCACTGAAAATTTTCTAGTAGCAATCTATAGCTTCTGGATGTGCCGTTATTCAAAAGAGTAGGTTTACAAAAGTCTTATTCAGAATATCTTAAATTTTGATTGATCTTCCCCACCCTGAAATTTTTAATATTTTGTACTCACATGTGTGTGGGTACACATGTGGATGTGCATGTGTGTGTGTGTGGAATTCAGAGGACAGTCTTGAGTATCATCCTCAGGTACACTTTCCACTCCTTTAGGCAGGGTTTTTCATTGGCTAATTAGACTAGATAAACTCCAGGGATCTGTTTGTCCCCGCCTTGCTAGTGTTTGGATTACAAGTATACTCTGCCATGCTCAGCATTTTCTTTATATGAATATTTTAATGTAAAATGCTTAACATTTAAAATTAGAAAAGCTCATTAAAGTTAAATTAAAATTCCATTTAACTACAGATAGTCAACCCCAAAGAATACATGAAGAACTGCATCATTAGCTGTCATTTCTTCCACCGCTCTTCTGCCCTAATACGAAGGAAGGGTGCACAAACAGACATAAGTCAAAATAAAATTAATTAAACTGTGTAGTATTCCTACTAGTTATAAACCAATTTGACTAAGCTGTCTAAACAAACTGCTGGGGAATAACTGCAGGTATTGTTCCAGAGCTGCTAAGAGGTTTTGTTTTGACAGTTTGGAGAAGATCTGCACTAAGTGAGAAATCACAGTATAAGGGTGCATGGTCTGTAAATAGTTATGACATATACACACTTAGTGTCAGTGGCATTTAAAAAAATATTTTATTTTTGCCGGGTGTAGTGGTGCACGCCTTTAATCCCAGCACTCGGATGCAGAGGTAGGAGGATTGCCGTGAGTTCAAGGCCACCCTGAGACTACAGAGTAAATTCCAGGTCAGCCTGAGCTAGAGTGAGACTCTACCTCGAAAAAAACAAAAAACAAACAAACAAACAACAACAAAAAATACATATAATTTTTATGCACCAGGGCATCCAGTCACTGTAATAAACTCCAGACACATGTGCTCCCTTGTGCATTTGGCTAACGTGGGTCCTGGGAATCGAATCTGGGTCCTTTGGCTTTGCAGGCAAACGCCTTAACCTCTAAACCATTCCTCCATCCCCATACTCAGTATTTTATGTGGGATTGGAACTCAGGTTCTCATGCGTGATAGGCAAGCTATTTCCCCAGTCTAATAAGTTGAATTTCATTTTCTTTATATTTTAGGTAGAGTATCATTTTAGCACAAGCTGACCTGGAACTCACTCTGTAGCCCCAGGCTGGCCTTGAACTCATGGTGATCCTACCTCAGCCTCCCAGGTGCCAAGACTAAAGGAGTGTGCCACCATGCCTGGAAAAAAATTTAATTTCTTTTTTTTTTTTTTTTTTTTTTTTGGTTTTTCGAGGTAGGGTTTCACTCTGGTACAGGCTGACCTGGAATTAACTATGTAGTCTCAGGGTGGCCTCGAACTCACGGCGATCCTCCTACCTCTGCCTCCCGAGTGCTGGGATTAAAGGCGTGCGCCACCACGCCCGGCTTGATGCTTATTTTGAATATTGAACGTCTTTGTATTTTGTTTTCCTAGAAGAGCAAAATTAGTCCTCTGCTTTCTCATTTTTCAGGAGCAGTAGAGAACTATGGACAATTCTACTTGGCAGGTCAGCTCTGAGAGAACTGGTAAGTGGTAGAGTTCTTGAGTGGTGTCTAGAGTTTTTGGTAGCTTATGTTACAGTAACAAACAGCTGCCTTTTCTTTCAAGTAGGAAGTTTGTTTTGTTTGAGGCCAGTTTGGATTACCTACTCCCCTATCTCAAAAAACAAATAAAAAAGTTGGGTGTCATGGCAAATACTTTTAATCCCAGCACTCGGGAGGCAGAGGTGAGGATTGCCGTGAGTTTGAGGCCACCTTGAGACTACATAGTGAATTTCAGGTCAGCCTGGGCTAGAGTGAGTCCCTACCTCGAAAAACCAAAACCAAAACAAAACAAAAAACCAACCAGTTTCCTTAAGTATATCTAGCATTAAATGAATGTCAAATATTGTACAAGGGCCAGAAAGCATTTAAAAAATTTATTTATTTATTTGAGAGAGAGAGAGAGAGAGAGAGAGAGAGAGAGAGAGATATGGAATGGGTACACCAGGGCCTCAAACCACTGCAAACAAACTCCAGATGCATGTCCCACCTTGTACGTGTGGCTCATGTGGGTCCTGGGGAATTGAACCTGGGTCCTTTGGCTTTGCAGGCAAGTGCATTAACCACTAAGCCATCTTTCCAGCCACAGAAAGCATTTTGTTTTTTCGAGGTAGGGTTTCTCTCTAGCCCAGCCTGACCTGGAATTCACTCTGTATTCTCAGGGTGGCCTTGAACTCACTGCGTTCCTCCTACCTCTGCCTCTGGAGTGCTGGGATTAAAGGCATGTGCCACCAAGCCCAGCTTGGCTTGCTTTTTTACATTTAATTTAATTAATTTATTTGAGAGAGAGTGAGAGGGAGGAAGAGACAGATATAAGGAGAGACTAGCTGGGCGTGGCGGCACATGCTTTTAATCCCAGCACTTGTGAGGCAGAGGTAGGAGGATCACCATGAGTTCGAGGCCACCCTGAGACTACAGAGTGAATTCCAGGTTAGCCTGGGCCAGAGTGAGACCCTACCTCGAAAAACAAAACAAGAAACAGAGTGGGTACGCCAGGGCCTCTAGCCATTGCAAACAAACTCCAGATGCATGCGCTCCCTTGTGCATCTGGCTTATGTGGGTCCTGGGAAATCGAATCTGTGTCCTGGCTTTAGTGGTTAAGGCAAGTGCCTTAACCACTAAACCATTTCTCTAGCCCAAGAAATGCATTTTTTAAAAAAATAATTTTTATTTGTTTATTAATTTGAGAGAGAGACAGATAGAAAGAGGCAGGTAGAAAACGGGCACGCCAAGGCATCTAGCCACTGCAGTTTAACTCCAGATGGCTGTGCCACCTTGTGCATCGGTTTAGAATCAAACCTGGTTCCTTAGTCTTTGCAGGCAAACGCCTTAATTGCTAAGCCATCTCTCTAGCCCAAGAAATGCATTGTTTATTTTTTTAAGATATATTTTATTTATTTATTTATTGGAGAGAGATAAAGAGGCAGAGAGATAGGGCCTTCAGCCACTGTGAATGAACTCCAGGTGCCTGCGCCCCCTTGTGCACCTGACTTATATGGGTTCTGGAGAATCAAACCAGGATCCTTTGGCTTTGCAGCAAACACCTTAACTGCTAAGCCATCTTTTCAGCCCCTATTTATTTTATTTTATTTTTTTGATTTTTTTTTTTTTTTTTTTTTTTTTTTTTTTGGTTTTTCGAGGTAGGGTCTCACTCTGGTCCAGGCTGACCTGGAATTCACTATGTAGTCTCAGGGTGGCCTCGAACTCTCGGCGATCCTCCTACCTCTGCCTCCCGAGTGCTGGGATTAAAGGCGTGCGCCACCACACCCGGCTTTATTTTTTTGATTTTTTTTTTTTTTTTTTTTTTTGGTTTTGCAAGGTAGGGTCTCACTCTGGTCCAGGCTGACCTGGAATTAACTATGTAGTCTCAGGGTGGCCTCGAACTCTCGGCGATCCTCCTACCTCTGCCTCCCAAGTGCTGGGATTAAAGGCGTGCGCCACCACGCCCGGCTTCTGATTTTTGAAGATAGGATCTTGCTCTAGCCCAGGCTGGCCTCGAACTCGTGATCCTCCTTCCTACCTCTACTTTCTGAGTGCTGGGTTTAAAAGTGTGTGCCACCATGCCTGGCCTTGGGATGCATTTTTTTTTTTTTTTTTTTTTGGTTTTTCGAGGTAGGGTTTCACTCTAGTCCAGGCTGACCTGGAATTAACTATGTAGTCTCAGGGTGGCCTCGAACTCTCGGCGATCCTCCTACCTCTGCCTCCCGAGTGCTGGGATTAAAGGCGTGCGCCACCACGCCCGGCTTGGGATGCATTTTTTAAAGGTAGGGCTGAAGAGATGTCTTAATAGTTAAGGCACTTGCTTGCCAAGCCTAAAGACCAAGGTTGAATTCCCCAGGACCCACTTAAGCCAGATATACAAGGTGGTACATGCATACAACGTCACGCATGCACACAAAGTGGTGCATGCATCTAGAGTTTGATTCCGGTGGCTAGAGGCCCTGGCGTGCCAATTCTCTCTCTCTTACTCTCTCGCTCTCTCTCTCATAAAAATTAAAAAAAACAATGTGGAAGGCTGGAAAAATGGCTTAGTGCCTAAAGCACTTGCCTACAAAGTCACAGGACCTAGGTTCGATTCCCCAGGACCCCTGTAAGCCAGATGCACAAGGGGATGCAAGCATCTGGAGTTCGTTTGCAGTGGCTGGAGACCCTGGCGTGTCCATTCTCTCTCTCAAAATAATTAAAGAAAAATAAAAAAACAAAATAAGATCTATTTTTTAAAAAAAATGCTGGGTATGGTAGTGCACACCTTTAAACCCAGCACTCGGGAGGCAGAGGTAGGAGGATTGCCATGAGTTTGAGGCCACCCTTTGACTACATAGTTAATTCTAGTTCAGCTTGGGCCAGAGTGAGACCTTACTTTGAAAAAAAAATAAATGAATGAAAAGATGTGGTAATATGCAATCTTTAGTGTGATCCTGGAGTCTGATTTAATTTTATATAATTTCCTTGTTCTTTTGCAGAATCAAATTGAGGCAGAACTGAACAAGTACTGGCCACGGTTGTTGGAGGGACTTTCTTACTACAAACCTCCAAGGTATGGCTGTTCCTTGTGTCTGATTAGGCCAGTTTCCTGAGAAACTTGGCATACATGAAAGTGTCCTTATATATAGGGTTTTTTTTTTTTTTTTTTTTTTTTTGAGAGAGAGGGAGAGGAAGACAGATAGACAGATGGACTTGGGCGTGCCAGCAGCCTCTCAGCTGCTGCGAATGAAATCCAGATGTGTGCGCCCCTTTGTGGTCAAGTGCGGCATTGCGCCCTGGCGTCGCTGCATCTGGCTAAACGTGGGACCTGGAGATTGGAACCGGCGTTCTTAGGCTTAGGAGGCAGGCGCCTTAACCGCTAAGCCATCTATCCAGTCCTAGTTTTTTTTTTTTTTTTTGAAGCAAGGTCTCACTGTAGTCCAGGCTGAACTGGTACACACTTTGTAGACTAGACTTGCCTTGAACTTGTGGCAGTTCTCCCACCTCAGCTTCCTGAGTACTGGGATTGAAAGCATGAGTCACAGCATCCAACTTCTTACATACACTATGAAAATATTGTTCAGTTTGGTTGATCAGAGAGAATATGACTTGATTATCAATAAAAACATCTTTTTTTTTTTTTTTTACTATTGAAAGCAAAGGAAATTCACTCCAGAAGTATAGAATTCAGTTATCCTTTTTGTGTTTTTTTAATTTTATTTATTTATTTATTTATTTTTGGTTTTTCGAGGTAGGGTCTCACTGTGGCTCAGGCTGACCTGGAATTCGCTATGTAGTCTCAGGGTGGCCTCGAACTCTCAGCGATCCTCCTACCTCTGCCTCCCGAGTGCTGGGATTAAAGGCGTGCGCCACCACGCCCGTCTTTATCCTTTTTATTTTGTTTTCAGTCCTGGGTATGGCACCCAGACCTTATGCATGCTAGGCAAGCATAGAAATCAGTTTATGTCTAGGCATGACTATTGACTAAATATTCAGCTAGTATTACGGGTTCCCCTAGTTCATATCAGCACTACATGCTGAGATGCAACAGTGAACAAGTGATTGTCAGTGGACATGTGCACAGTGTTTATGATGCGATCATTTTTTTTCCTAAGCAGTTTTCATGTTATTTAATGCAAAAGATTTATACCATACGTTATGTGACCATGGAGTTATAGTTGTTGCGCAGTGGTAGAATGCTAAACAATAATAAAATGCTTACTAGTAAGAGCTACAGTTTGTTCAGTTAGACTCAGCTCCTTTCATTCTTGGTCCTCATCTTGCTATATATCACAGCCCCTTCATCTCCGACTCCCCTCAGCTCTGAGAATCTACTGATTTTAGTACATTTTTACTACTGTCTTTATTTTCTTTCGTTAATGATGAATTTAACCTTCTCATCGTAATTATTCTGAAGCAGACTTTCAGACATTATTATTTTATTTATCACTTTAATCATATTTAGATACTCCATTATCATTATTTCCATTTTACAGATGGGGAAACTGAGGCACAAAGAGGTTAAGTAACTTGCCCAAGGTCACACAGCTAGTAAGTGGTGGAACCAGGATTCAAGCCTGGGATTCAACCCTCCAGTGTCTGTTCCTAGTCCTGGTTCTGTGTTGCCTCTTTCAGAGATGCTGTTACTCGTACACTAGCTTCTGTGTTGTGAGTTTTTTGTGAAATGTGAGAATCTCTGTAAACAAGTCTAATAATGTTACACTTTAGGTTATAGAATGACATTTTTGGCACTATTGTTGTTTTAAGGGGGGAGTGCTGGATATTGAATTTAAGGCCTTGCCAAACATGTTAACACCTGTTATACCTTTGAGCTACCTAGTTTTTTATTGCATGCATGCTTTTTTTTTTTTTTTTTTAGTTGTATATCTAGATGGGTCTAGAACTTTTGCTTTTTCCTATGGTGTGCTGGTCGCATACATGTCTAACCACCTTTTTTATTTTTTATTTTTTGGTTTTTCGAGGTAGGGTCTCACTCTAAGCCCAGTCTGACCTGGAATTCACTCTATTCTCAGGCTGGCCTTGGATTCATGGTGATCCTCCTACCTCTGCTTCCCGAGTGCTGGGATTAAAGGCATGTGCCACCTCGCCTGGCTAACCAACTTTTTATAAAAGCTTTTTTTTTCTTAAATATTTTTATTTATTTGACAGAGAAAGAGAGAAAGAGAGAGAATGAAAGTGCCAGGGCCTCCAGCCACTGCAAATGAACTCCAGATGTGTGTGCCCCCTGGGCTTTAATAAAACTGCTAAATCATTTAGGGCGCATCCATTCAAACTACCACACATGCACAGCCAGGTTCAATTCCACAGGACTCCTGTAAAGCCAGATATACAAGGTGGAACCTGTGCCTGGAGTTCCTTTGCAGTGGCTAGAGTTCCTGACACACCCATTCTCTTTCTTTCTTCTTTCTCTCCAATAAATAAATAAACAAGAAAGACTTTAAAAATAAGAAAATGTCTTCCTACCCCACAGAAACCAGTGACTGCAGTAACTTTAGGGAGGGTTGAAGAAGTGGTCTTGTGAGCCTTCTACCCCATTACTTTCTCCCTTCTCCATCCCCCACCCCCCCAGGTAGGGTTGCACTCTAGCCCAGGCTGACCTGGAATTCACTATGTAGTTTCAGGGTGACCTTGAACTCTTGGTGATCTTGCTACCTCTGCCTCCTCACTTGTCTCTTTAATCAGGTTATGGGCTGGAGAGATGGCTTTGTAAGGAAAGTGTAGGAGAAAAACAAGAAAGATCACTGGAAGTAGATAAGGCATCAAAGTTATTTGCTTGGACTAGGCTCTTTAGCAGAGTTGACTAGGGAGGACTGGATGTCTCCATTCTTTATGGCCTTCTCATCTTAAGGTTAGTTATTAACTCTTTAGTTCCTTCTAGTTTTCAGGGAAGGCTATTAACCCTTCAGTCCAGACTCTGGAAGTATAAAAAGGATTGGGGAGAACTGGGGCATTTAGTGGGGCATTTAGGGGAGGACTGCATTGGCTGGAATTGGGGTGAAGAGCTCTCTTAGACTACTTCCTGCTGGAGCAGTGTAGTAGATTTCTCAGGGTGGCCAGTGCAGTCTTGTGGAGGTTGGATGACCAGGGGCTGATATTCGGTGGCCATGAAGAATTCAGTGACTCACTGTGAAATGAAGAATGTATTCTGTCTTGGAGGAATTTAGTGAGGCATCTGAGTATGCAAGGACCAAAAGAAAGAGTGAATATTAATCTAATCAGGGTAATAAAGTACATGTCAGAGACAGGATAGGTTTAACTTGAAGGTAGTAGAGTTGTAAGTTTTTTTTTTTAACTTAAAACAGTAGATATTTTAGCTGGTCATAGAGATGTCCAGTCACATGCAGAGAAATAATATTATTGGCCATCAAAAAGGCAAATACAGCTGGGCGTGGTGGCACATGCCTTTAATCCCAGCACTCAAGAAGCAGAGGTAGGAGGATTGCCAAGAGTTTGAGACCACCCTAAGACTACATAGTGAATTCCAGGTCAGCCTGAGCAACTACCTCAAAAAAGCAAAAAAAAAAAAAAAAGAAAGAAAGAAAGAAAAAAGGGCTGGAGAAATGGCTTAGTGGTTAAGGCATTTGCCTGAGAAGCCAAAGGATCCCAGTTCAATTCTCCAGGACCCACGTAAGCCAGATGCATGAGGGGCACATGCATCTGGAGTTTGTTCGCAGTGACTAGAGGCCCTGGCATGCCCATTCTCTCTCTCTGTCTGCCTCTCTTCTATCTATCTCTCTGCTTGCAAATAAATAAATAAAAATTTAAAAAAAGAAAGAAAAAAAGAAAAGCTAATACAGCCCAAAGTATTATTGGCCCTGGATTGGTATCGTTTATTTCTCCAGAATTGGTCAGCTTTTGGTTCTTCATTTGATTTTGTACCTTGTATACATAGCAGGCAGTAGTTTCACATGGCTTTTATGAGCAAGCAAGGTGCATTTCTTCAAGAGAGTGATAATTATCTGAGTCAATTGGAAAGAAACTTCTAGATCATATTAAGTCTATTAGCCATTATGAGATGGTTAATATCTATGTATGAATTTTCTTGTGACATGACATTTACAGGTGACATGAATATTATATCTAAGGTTGAAAAATAGTATCATGGGTGATATATAAGAAAACAGGGGTGCTGTCTGTAGGAAAGAAGGAATTGTTAACTTGGATGGGGAGTTAATTGGAATTTTTGGAAATATAAAGATTTGGCTCAGGTAAGGTAGGAAGTATAAAAGACTAGTATTGAAGCAATATTTGAAACATCTTAAACAATTTCTAATTTAAATATGGTAGAGATTAAGAAATTAATTTTGAAGTTTAGTTATTTGAGAGAGAGAAAGAGGCAGAGAGAGAATGAAAGTGCCAGGGCCTCCAGCCACTGCACTCGAACCCCCTTGTGCAGCTGTCTTATGTGGGTCCTAGCGAGTCAAACTGGGATCCTTTGGCTTTGCAGGCAAACTCCTTAACTGCTAAGCCATCTCTCCAGCCCCTGAAGTTTAGTTATCAGGTTTAAAGGTTTTTGTAAGTTCTTAGAAAGCTAATAGTTTTGTTTACTTAGTCCAGAGAGCAAAAGGTCTTACTTAGCTTTAGAGGAACTAATGGAGGTATGTTAGGCTGAAAAAGTTTAAAGTTTGATTAATTTTACAGGCACAATAAATTTTATATAATTAGGTCCAGTTTTTTGTGTTTGTTTTTCTTTTTTGGAATCAGTTTATAGCAAACAAATAAAAGTTTTACTTAATAGGAAAACATATAAGAGTAGAACACTTAAGAAACCTATTGTTGGGCCGGGCGTGGTGGCGCACGCCTTTAATCCCAGCACTCGGGAGGCAGAGGTAGGAGGATCGCTGAGAGTTCGAGGCCACCCTGAGACTACATAGTGAATTCCAGGTCAGCCTGGACCAGAGTGAGACCCTACCTCGAAAAACCAAAAAAAAAAAAAAGAAACCTATTGTTATAAACAGGTGTTTACACAACAAAATACAGGCTTTATCAGATGGAAAACATACAAGCTAAGCATTTGGATATAACTTAGTTATCTTAATCAGAGATGTTTTTACGATCCTTTTACTCTATCAGCACATATTATATGTTTTATGGTTTTGTTTAGGATCAGGAGGAATTTTTCTTTGTTTATTTTTAAAAATTTTTATTTTTATTTATTTATTAGAGTCAGAGAGAAGGAAAAAGAGAGAGGGAGAGCGAGAATGGGTGCACCACGCTCTTCAGCCACTGCAACAAACTCTAGATGCATGCACCACCTTGTGCATCTGGCTTACAGGGCCCCTGGGGAATTGAACCTGAGTCCTTAGACTTTGCAGACATGTGCTTTAACCGCTAGTCCATCTCTCCAGCCCTCTTTAAGACATTTTCATGTAACCCAGGCTGGCCTTGAGCTTGATATGTAGCTTAGGATGACCTTGAACTTGTGATCCTTCTGCCTCCACCTCCCATGTGCTGGGATTACAGACCCAGTTTTATGTGGTGCTGGGATGGAACCAACTGCACTACGTCCCTAGTCCCTAATATCCTCACTTTGTTCTGAATCTAGTCCTGGTACATTGATTCAGTCACCGTGTTTTCTTAGTTTACGCTTACCTGTGACAGCATCGCAGTGTTTTCCTTGATTTCATGACCTTAAACAGTTTTGAGGAGGACTGGTGAGGTATTTTATAGGATGTCTTCCACTTGGATTTTTCTGATGTTTTGCTCATTATAGACTTGACACAGGGTTTTGGGCAGTGAAATGTCATTAAAAAAAATTTTTTTTTTAGGACTGGAGAGATGGCCTAGCGATTAAGGTACATGCCTGTGAAGCCTGAGGACCCAGGTTCGATTCTCCAGGTCCCACATTAGCCAGATGCACATGGTGGTGCCTGCATTTGGTGTTTGTTTGCAGTGGCTAGAGGTCCTGGTACACCCATTCTCACTCTCTCTCTCTTTCCCCTGTCTCTAATCAATAAAAACTTTAAAAAATTTTTTTAGGCCAGGCATGGTGGCTTAAAGATCACTGATAATCACATCACTTAAAGATGTGAATGGACTGGCCTAGCATGCTGGCTCAGACGTAAGATCCCAGCTCTCAATAGGCTGAGATAGGAAGACTGTGGGGAGTTTGAGGCCAGCCTGGACTAGAGTGAGACCCTGCCCCCAAAAAGAAACAAAGCCGGGTGTAGTGACGCATACCTTTAATCCCAGCACTTGGTAGGCCAAGGTAGGATTGCTGTGTCAGCCTGGCCTAGAGTGGAATCCTTCCTTGAAAACCCAAAAAATATATATACAGTAATAAAAATAAATTAATTAATAAAATATAAATTTATTTATTTGAGATAGAGAGGTAGAGACAGAGAAAGAGAATGGGTGTGCCAGGGCCTCTAGCCACTGCAGATGAACTCCAGACACATGCACCATCTTGTGCATCTGGCTTTACATGGGTACTGGGGAATTGAACCTGGGTCCTTTGGCTTTGCTGGTATGTACCTTAACAGCTAAGCCATCTTTCCACTCCCATTAAAAAAAATTAAAAATAATATTATTTATTTGCAAGAATAGAAAGGATGTGTGCACCCAGGCTTCTTGTCATTGCACATGAACTCTGGACACATGACCACTTTGTGCATGTGGTTTACATGGTTATTGGACAATCCAACCCAGGATGTCAGACTTTGTAAGAAAGCACCTTTAACTGTTAAGCCCCAAAATGTTGTTCTTATTACACTGTATCAGAGGGTATGTTTTAGACTGTTAAAGTAGATGGTGATGTTAACTTTGGTCCTGTGACTAAGATGTTTGTCAGGTATTTTTCACTTATGCTGTGCTGAGTATACATGGTGCTACTGGGCATATCTTTAAGGCTTTCTCAGTGTATATGGCTTGATAATACATGTTTGTGTACTAAGGAAAGACATGGTTTTAAATTTTACTTAAGTTTTTTTTATTGGCTGTGGGATTTTTGGTAAGTTATTTCTTCATTCTAAGTGTTGCTAATTGAACTTTCCGGTTTGCAAGGGTCAAAAATAGTGTTACTTGCTGGGCATGGTAGTACACGCCTTTAATTCTAGCAATCAGGAAGCAGAGGTAGGATTGCTGTGAGTTCAAAGCCAGCCTGAAACTACATAGTGAATTCCAGATCACCCTGGGCTTAGAGTGAGACTCTACCTCGAAAAACCAAATAAATAAATAAAATAGTAATAATAATAATAAAAGTAGTGTTATTTAGTAGGGTCTACAGATAACATTAGTATAGCTCTAGTTTATAATAGATATACAGTATTTTATATTAGGTATAAACAGTTCTGTGTTATGAAGTCTAAGGTAGTGATTGTGTGTGTGTGCACGCATGCGCAAGCGTACATTTTGTAGGTACAAACAGCAGAAAGAAAACCTGTAATAAAAGTATCTTTAAATACTTTTATTTTTAAATCTAAGGGGTCATTTTGAATGACTTGCTGTTTTTTTTTTCTTTTCTTTTTGTTTTTTCATAGTCCAAGTTCAGCTGAAAAAGTGAAAGCTAATAAAGATGTTGCTTCACCACTGAAGGAACTAGGTTTAAGAATCAGCAAGTTTTTGGTGAGTAAAAATTTACACTGGTTGTTTATTATAGTGTGGATGCCCATGGTTTTATTTATTTATTTTGGTTTTTCAAGACAGGGTCTCACTCTAGCCCAGGCTGACCTGGAATTCACTATGTAGTCTCAGGGTGGCCTTGAACTCACAGCAGTCCTCCTACTGCTGCATCCCAAGTGCTGGGATTAAAGGCGTGTGCTACCACTCCTGGCATAATTTTTTTTTTTCTGAGGTAAGGTCTCATTCTGGTCCAGGCTGACCTGGAATTCACTCTGTAGTCTTAGGGTGGCCTCAAACTCACGGCAATCCTCCTACCTCTGCCTCCTGAGTGCTGGCATTAAAAGGCGTGTGCCACCATGCCCAGCTTGTGGCATGATTTTATTTTTATTTTATTTATTTTTTATTTTTTTGGTTTTTTGAGGTAGGGTCTCATTCTAGCCCAGGCTGACCTGGAATTCACTCTGTCTTCTCAGGGTGGCCTTGAACCTATGGTGATCCTCCTATCTCTGCCTCCCGAGTGCTGGGATTAAAGGCGTGCGCCACCCCGCCCAGCCTTGTGGCATGATTTTATTATTAATGACAGTTAGTGAACCAGTTCTCCACACCAAAAGTCGTAAAGCAGGTTTGCCTGGCCCATGTACCACATGCTGTAGAGTTTTCTTCAGCTTGTATGTGGTAGTTTTTAAGTTGACTAAGTTCACATTTAAATATGTAGCTGTTTTTACTTTTAAATTTTTTAAAAATTTATTTAGGAGAGAGACAGAATGCCCACTTCAGGGCCTTTAGCCACTGCCAGTGAACTCCAGAAGCATGTCCTACCTTCTGCATCTGGCTTACCTGGGTCCTCGGGAATATAACCTGGGTCTTTTTGCTTTGCAGGCAAAGGCTTTAACCACTAAGTCATCTCTGTAGCCTTAGAACTGATTTTTTTTTTAAGTTTAATTTAATTAAATTAGTTTATTTATTTGAGCGAGAGAGAATGGGCACGTCAGGGCCTCCAGCCACTGCAAATGAACTCCAGATGCATGTGCCCCCTTGTGCATTGGGCTTACGTGGGTCCTGGAAAGTTGAACTGGGGTCCTTTGGCTTTGTAGACAAATGCCTTAACTGGTAAGCCATCTCTCCAGCCCCAGAATTGATTTTTATTTATTTATTTATTTATTTATTTATTTATTTTGTTTTTCGAGGTAGGGTCTCACTTTAGCTCAGGCTGACCTGGAATTCACTATGTAGTCTCAGGGTGGCCTGGAACTCACAGTGATCCTCCTACCTCTGCCTCCCGAGTGCTGGGATTAAAGGCATGCGCCACCACGCCCGGCCAGAATTGATTTTTATTTGTGTTCTATATTCATTCCAGAGGACAGATTTCAAAATGTTTTGCAGTGTGTGTGGTTTCTAGGCTTGCTTACTTGAGATCTGTGTGTTTTAGGGTCTTGATGAAGAGCAGAGTGTGCAGTTACTCCAGTGTTACCTTCAGGAGGATTACAGGGGTACTCGGGACTCCCTGAAGGTTTGTGGATATGCACAGCTTCCTTCTACTGTCTTTGTCCTTTTTCCTTATCTGTTTTAAGATAATTTAGAATTTGGGCACCAGTTTTTTCAAATAAGGAGATATTGGGCTGGAGAGATGGCTTAGCAGTTAAGGCGCCTGCCTGCTAAGCCTAAAGAACGCCGGTTCCTATCTCCAGGTCCCACGTTTAGCCAGATGCAGTGACGCAAGGGTGCAATGCTGCATTTGCCCACAAGGGGGCAGACACATCTCGATTTCGTTCACAGCAGCTGAGAGGCTACTGGCGCGCCCATTCTCTGTCTCTCTCAAATAAAAAAATTTTTTTTAATTAAAAAAAATTATCAAAAAAGGAGGTATCAGGTATATTGGGTGTCAGAAGAGACTTTCTTGGGTTTTTTTTTTGTTTGTTTGGCTTTTTTCAAAAAAATATTTTATTTTATTTATTTGACAGAGAGAGAGAGAGGCAGGTAGATAAAGAGAGAATGGGCACGCCAGGCCCTTTAGCCACTGCAAATGAACTCCACACTTGTACCTCCTTTTGTATCTGGCTTTCATGGGTACTGGGGCATTGAACCAGGGTCCTTAGGTTTCACAGGTAAGTGCCTTAACTACTAAGCCATATTTCCAGCCCCTTTATTTATTTATTTGAGAGAGAGAGAGAGAGAGAATGGGCACACCAAGCCTCTAGCCACTGCAAATGAACTACAGGTGCAAGTGCTGCTTTGTGCATATGTCTTATGTGGGTACTGGGGAATTGAACCTGGGTCCTTAGGCTTCACAGACAGATGCCTTAACTGCTAAGCCATCTCTCCAGGCTCTTGTTGAGTTTTTTTTTTTTTTTTTAATTTTTATTTACTTATTTGCAAGCAGAGAGAGATAGAAGAGAGGCAGACAGAGAGCGAATGGGCACGCCAGGGCCTTTAGCCACTGCCAACGAACTCCAGATGCATGTGCCCCTTGTGCATCTGGCTTACGTGGGTCCTGGAGAATTGAACCAGGATCCTTTGGCTTCGCAGGCAAACACCTTAACAGCTAAGCCATTTCTCCAGCCCCCTTCTTGAGTTTTTTGAGGAAGGGTCTCGCTCTAGCCTAGGCTGACCTGGAATTCACTATGTAGTCTCAGGCTGGCTTTGATCTCACAGTGGTTTTCCTACCTCAGCCTCTATGAGTGCTGGGATTAGAGGCATGCACCACCACCCCTGGCTAATTTCCTGTTTTATTGTACTTTGTTTTTCCAGTCAGGGTCTCACTTTAGCCCATGTTGACCAAGAACTTACTCTTTAGCCCAGGCTGGCCTGGAACTCATAATGATCTTCCTAACTTTATCCTCCTGGGTGCTTAGACTAAACACATGTTTCACCGCACCTGACTCAGACTTTCTTTTTTTTTAAATTATTATTTATTTGAGAGAGAGAAAGAGGGAGAGAGAATGGGCGTACCATGGCCTCCAGAAACTGCAAATGAACTCCCGATGCATGCGCCTCTTTGTGCATCTGGCTACGTGGGACCTGGAGAAATGAACCAGGGTCCTTTGGCTTTGCAGGCAAACATCTTAACCACTAAGCCATCTCTCTAACCTTCAGACAGACTTTCTAAAGGCTTAAAGTCTTTAAAGTGGTTAAAGGCATTTGTTTGCAAAGTCTTCCCGTCCAGGTTTAATTCCCAAGTTGCCTGTAAAAGCCAGATCCAAAAAAATAGCACAACTGTCTAGTGTTCATTTGAAGAGGCAAGAGACCCTGGTGTGCTCATACATATATGTATATACACATGCAAACAAACAAACAAACAAATAAATAAATATAAACATGTATCCAAGATGAGATCTGTCCTCATACGAAGGGGTGGAGAGGCCAGTTGATTGACACATTAGTGATAAAACTGACAAAACACCCAGCCTACCTAGCTGTTCATTTGATGTATGATGCGACTGAGGTCAGAAGAGGGAGGGATTTGAACACAGATTAAAAATAAGTAGAGCCGGGCGTGGTGGCGCACGCCTTTAATCCCAGCACTCGGGAGGCAGAGGTAGGAGGATCGCCGTGAGTTCGAGGCCACCCTGAGACTACAGAGTGAATTCCAGGTCAGCCTTGGCCAGAGTGAGACCCTACCTCAAAAAAACAAAAAACAAAAACAAAAATAAATAAATAAAAATAAGTAGAGAACGCTTACTGAAACTGATGGGGGTCATCATCCTGGTGGCAGGCTGCAGATGTGCATCTGTTTCTTTGTCAGTTTTGTCCATGAGATGTTTTCTTGACTGCTGTTTTCCCTCAGGTGATCCTGCAAGATGAGAGGCAGAGCCAGGCCTTAATCCTGAAGGTTAGTAATCTCCATTTCCCCTCATTGGTGTATAAATTTGGTATAGCTTCTTATTCTTGTTTTCTTGTGCATTCCTGTGCTTTGACTCTCCTGTTGGATAAGCTTTGAGGTCTTAGTAAAAAAGCTTATTAACTTACTTGTGAAACACGAGCCTTTTATCTTCTGGGTCCAGCTGAGGAGTTTTTCCCAAAGAGAGTCTTCAGCTGCTGGTAGTGAGAACTGATTAATGGTAGCTCTTCTTTTAAGTCTAAATTTATTGAATTGAATTTTTTTTTTTGTTTTTCGTTTTTGGGGGTGTGTGTAGTGTAGACAGTGCTAGTGATTGAAGCCATGGCTTCATGGATACTACGCAGTTGCTCTCCCACTAAAACATATCCCCAGCCATCTCAAGTCTAAATTCAGCAGTGTTAATTTGTATTCCCACATTCCCCACCTTCTCTTATGCAACCTTCTCAGAATATATATATTTTTTTGCATGTGTGATGTATGTACGTGTATATGCTGATGTGCTACCTCATGCACACACCTGCCTGGTTTTGCCTTGAGACTTTTATGGATGCCAAAGCTTGCCATTTGTCATGACCTCCAGATCTTTTCATGATCTTTGCTCCCCATAGGCCTGGGATTATAGATATATGTGGCCATGCTCAGTTGTTGACATAGGTGTTGGGGGATTCCAACTCAGGCAGTCTTGGGTGGCCTCAGGCCCCTAGTCTTGCATAAGAAGTTCATTGAACCACTTAGCTATCTTTCCAGCCCCTCACTTAGGATCTTTAAAGTAGGACTTGATTGTAACTAACTTGTTTTGCGAGGTAGGGTCTCACTCTGGTCCAGGCTGACCTGGAATTAACTATGGAGTCTCAGGGTGGCCTCGAACTCTCGGTGATCCTCCTACCTCTGCCTCCCAAGTGCTGGGATTAAAGGCGTGTGCCACCATGCCCGGCGTAACTAACTCTTTTAAATATAAACAGAGTGAAAATGTTTTAGAAAATTGTTTATATTATAAAGTAACAATACCTTTCATCTCCCATCATTTATTTTCTGGCTTATGATGATCTTTTTAGGCAGAGGGAACTATATTCTATATGTTTGTGTTTCTGTGATTGCTTATGTAAATAATGTTTCCATTCACTCCTCCCCTCTCTTCTCCGTAGGGTTTCGCTCTAACCCAGGTTGACCTGAAATTCACTATGTAGTCTCAGGGTAACCTTGAATTGTCCATGATCCTCTTACCTCTGCCTCCCAAGTGCTGGGATTAAAAGCGTGCGCCACCACACCTGGCTCCTTTTACATCTTTAAAACATTAAAAAAAAATTATTTGTATTTATTTATTTGAGAGTGACAGAGAAAGAGAGAGAATGGGCACACTAGGGCCTCCAGCCACTGCAAACGAACTCCAGATGCATGTGCCGCCTTGTGCATCTGGCTTACATGGGTACTGGGGAATTGAGCCTCTAACCAATGTTCTTAGGTTTCACAGGCAAGTTCTTAACCGCTAAGCCATCTCTCCAACCCCATAAAAAATATCTTAGTGCCAGGTGTAGTGACACATGCCTTTAATCTCAGCACTTGGGAGGCAGAGATAGGAAGATTGCCATGAGTTCGAGGCCACCCTGACACTACATAGTGAATTCCAGATCAGCCTGAGCTAGAGTGAGACCCTACCTCGAAAAACCAAAATAAGTAAATAAATAAAAATAAAAATATTTTATCTATTTATATATTTTTTAATTTTTTTGGTTATTTATTAATTTATTTGAGAGCGACAGACAGAGAAAGAGGCAGATAGATAAGAGAATGGATGTGCCAGGGCCTCCAGCCACTGCAAACAAACTCCAGATGTATGCGCCACCTTGTGCATCTGCCTCAGTTGGGTCCTGGAGAATTGAGCCTTGAACCCAGAAACTTAGGCTTCATAGGCAAATGCTTAATTGCTAAGCCACCTCTCCAGCCCCTATTTACTTATTTATTAATTTATGGGAGAGAGGAGAATGGGTGCACCAAGGCCTTTGGCCACTGCAAATAAACTCCAGGTGCACGCACCACCATGTACATACCTGGCTTACATGGGTTCTGGGAATCGAACCTGGGTCCTTAGGCTTTGTAGGCAAGCACCTTAACCGCTAAGCTATCTTTCCAGCCCTTTTCTTTTTTCTTTTTAAATTTTTTATTTTGATTTTGATTTTTCAAGTTAGGGTTTCCCTGTCTAGCTCAGACTGATTGGAATTCACTGTGTACTCTCAGCGTGACCTGGTGATCCTCCTAACTTTGGCTTCTGAATACTGAGATTAAAGATGTGCACCACCATGCTTGGCTTTTTGTTTTTGTTTTTTGTTTTGGTTTTTGGAGGTAGGGTTTCACTCTAGTCCAGGCTGACCTGTAATTTACTATGTAGTCTCAGGCTAGCCTTAAACTCACTGTGATCCTCTTACCTCTGCCTCCTGAGTGCTGGGATTAAAGGCGTGTTCCACCATGCCCAGTCTTTGTTTTTCCATGCAAGGTCTCAGTCTAGTCCAGGTTGGCCTCAAACTCCCCATAGTCTTCCTACCTCAGCCTACTGAGAGCTGGGATCATAAGTTTGAGCCTTGCATGCCAGACTAGTCCACATCTTTTTTTGTTTTTGTTTTTCGAGGTAGGGTCTCAGCACTCTGGCCAAGGCTGACCTGGGATTAACTTTGTAGTCCCAGGGTGGCCTTGAACTCACAGCGATACTCCTGTCTCTGGCTCCAGAGTGCTGGGATTAAAGGCGTGTGCCACCACACCTGGCCATTCACATCTTTTAAGTGATGTGATATCAACAAGTGTAAAATTGAATATCCTGGCCTGGAAAGATGGCTAAGTGGTTAAAGCAGTTGCCTCTAAAGCCTAACAACCTGAGTTCCATTCCCCAGTGCCTACATAAAGCCTGCAAGTTGTGTGTGCATCTGGGGTTCTTTTACAGTGGCTGGAAGTCCCTGGTGCACCCATTCTATGTCTCTTCTCTCTCTCCTTGCAAATAAATAAATAAATAAATAAATAAATAAATAAATAAATAAATTTTTTTTTTTAACAATAGAATATCCTGGGCTGGAGAGATGGCTTAGTGGTTAAGGTGCATGCCTATGAAGCCTAAGGACCCAGGTTCAATTCCCCAGGCCCCATGTAAGCCAGATGCACATGGTGGTGCTTCTGTCTGGAGTTTGCTTGCAGTGGCTGGAGGCCCTGGTGTACCCATTTCTCTCTCTCTCTCTGTCTCTCTGTCTCAAGTAAATAAATAAATGTTTATTTTTATTTTTTTTATTTTTATTTTTATTTTTTTTTGGAGAGAGACACAGAGACAGAGAGGAAGAGGGAGAGGGAGACAGATAGAGAATGGGTGTGCCAGCAGTGTCTCAGCAGCTGAGAGACTGCTGGTGCGCCCATTCTCTATCTGTCTCCCTCTCTCTCTGTCTGTCTCTCTCTGTATCTCTCTCCAAAAAAAAAAAAAAAAAAAAAAATTAAAAAAAAATAGAATATCCTGCCATTTGTGGTGGTGCATGCCTTTAATCCCAGCACTTAGGAGGCAAAGTTAGGAGGATTGCCATTAGTTCAAGGCCACTCTGAGAGGACATAGTGAATTCCAGGTCAGCTGGGGTTAGAGTAAAACCCTACCTCAAAAATACAAACAAATAAACAAAACAAAACAAAAAATATATATATAGAATATCCTTTTTAGCTGGGTGTGGTGGCGCACATCTTTAATCCCAGCACTTAGGAGGCAGAAGTAGTTGGATCACTGTGAGTTCAAGGCCACCCTGAGGCTACATAGTGAATTCCAGGTCAACCTGGACTAGAGTGAGACCCTATGTTTACGAACAAAAAAAAAAAAAAAAAAGAATATCCTTTTTGCAAAAGTAACTGATCTTGAATTTGAATTTTTGTAATTCCTCCCAGATTGCAGATTATTATTATGAAGAAAGAGCTTGTATTCTTCGTTGTGTCTTACACCTTCTGACTTATTTTCAAGATGAAAGACATCCCTATAGGGTAAGGCTGTATAGTTCTTTGGTTTTTTTCTACCTTGTCTCACTCAAACCTATGTTATAATTACATATTTCTTTGAATGTTTTATCTATTATTCTAGGTATGAATTGTGTTTTGATTTTTTTTCAAGGTTGAATATGCTGAGTGTGTTGATAAATTGGAGAAGGAACTAGTTTCAAAATATAGGCAGCAGTTTCAGGAGCTGTATAAAACTGAAGCACCAACGTGGGAGACACATGGGAACCTCATGGTATGTGGCAGCTGTTCCCTCAGGGAGAATGGCATATCCTTGTTCATGAGGCACATGTTACTGTTACTTACTTATTTACACATGTGCACGTGTGTGACTAGGTGACAGGGTCTCTTGCTGCTACAAATGAATGCCTGTCTGGCTTTATATGGGTAGTTAGGGAATTTAACCTGGGCTTGCAGGCTTTGCAAACAAGTGCCTTTAACCATGGAGCCATCTCTCCAGCCCCCAGTTTTTTTACTTATGTATCAACTGAATATATGTATGGGTTATCATTCTTGAAGTGTAAATGTGGCCAAACAAAGCATTTAATACTTAGTACTGGACTTTCCCCTGTTCTTTATCTCACTTCTTTTGTTGCTATTTGTTTGTTTTTGAGGTAGGCTTTCACTCTAGCTCCAGCTCACCTGAACTCTGTATCCCAGGCTGTCCCTGAAGTCATTGATCCTCCTGCCTCAGCCTACCAAGTGCAAGTGCTGGAATTAGACTTGCACCACCATACACACCCTTTTACCTCACTTTAAAAAAAAAATCTGCTGGGCGTGGTGGTTCACGCCTTTAATCCTAGGGCTCCAGAGGCAGAGGTAGGAAGATCACTGAGTTTGAGGCCACCCTGAGACTACAGAGTGAGTTCCAGGTTAGCCTGGGGTAGAGTGAGACCCTACCACAAAACAAACAAAAATAATAATAATAAATAAAAACTATTTATTTGAGAGAGTTTGACCATGTCATTTTAAAAATAATTTTATTTTTATTTATTTTTAATTATTTTTTTGGAGAGAGAAATGCTGGGATTAAAGGTGTGTGCCACCATGCCTGGCTCCTATAAGAATTTTTGTTTGTTTGTTTTTGGAGAGAGACAGAGACAGAGAATGGGTACACCAGCCGCAGTGAATAAATTCCAGACTTGTGTACCCTCTTGTGGGCAAGTGCAGCATTGCGCCCTTGCATCACTGCATCTGGCTAAACTTGGGGCCTGGAGAGTCCAATGGGCGTTCTTAGGCTTAGCAGGCAGGCGCCTTAATTGCTAAGCCATCTCTCCAGCCCTCCCATAAGAAATTTTTAATGTACTGATAAAGGAAATAATCCTTGATGTATTGTATAGTTTATTCTTATATTTTTAAGAATTTCTGTCTGCATGTATTATATAATCAAAATAACACGTGTGTGTATTTATTTATTTATATTTGGATTTTCAAGGCAGGGTCTCACCCTAGCCCTGGATAACCTGGAATTCACTCTAGCCCCATGCTGGCTTTGAACTCATGTGATCTTCCTATCTTAGCTTGAGCACTTGTAACTAAAGGCCTGTGCCACAACCCCTGGCTGATTTTTTGTTGTTGTTTGTTTTGAGAGGGGGGGAATGGGTGTGCCAGGGCCATTTCAGCTGCTGTGAACGAACTCCAGACGCGTGCTCCCCCTTGTGGGTATGCTCAGCATTGCGCGCTTGCGTCACTTGAGTCTGGCTAAACATGGGACCTGGAGAATCGAACGGGCATTCTTAGGTTTGGCAGGCAGGCGCCTTAACCGCTAAGCCATCTCTCCAGCTCCCTAGCTGGTATTTTTAAGTATCTGGTTTTTTATTCTCATTGTTTTTCTCTCCTATTTTTCTTCATTGTTGGTGCAGACTGAGCGCCAGGTGTCTCGCTGGTTTGTTCAGTGCCTCCGGGAACAGTCCATGCTGCTAGAAATTATTTTCCTTCATTATGCATACTTTGAGATGGCACCTAGTGACCTACTCGTATTAACGAAGATGTTCAAAGAACAAGGATTTGGCAGCCGGCAGACTAATCGGCACCTGGTGGATGAAACCATGGATCCTTTCATAGATAGGATTGGGTGAGTCTGAATGAATAGCAGGTTATGGAGCTTGTAAATTGTTTAGACCATTGATACTACAGTGGTTTTCTAAATTCTGTAAATAGATGAAAGTAAACATATACTTTTATTTTAATGACGGGGGAAATAAATGGGTGTACTGACATGTTAGTTCATACAGGAAGTAAGGACTAAGAGTGAGAGGACATGTTCTTAGTCCTCATCTAAAGATCCATTCATTCAACAAAATACAGTTGTTGAGCATCTGTTATAGGCCAAGCACTGTGTGAATGCTAAGAAGATGGTGATAAGCAAGACATATATATTATATTCTCTGCCCTCTTTGAGGTCTTCATTTATGGACTTTGAATTTCTTATTTTTCCTTTACTGATGGCCATGGATATATCCATGTTTTCAGGCCTGTTCCCTCTTTGAGTGAATAAATACACTTGAGAAATAAGACCTTTTACATGTGTCAGGTATAAGTGGTGGCTATAAAACCCTTCAGTACTAAGTCTTGGTCTGTGCTGCCCTGTGTGGGAGACACAGTCACCTATCAGTACCTAGCACTTGAAATTTGGCAGCTCAAAGTGGGATGTGAAAGGAAGTAGGTCTGGCTGGGTGTTGGAGTACATATGTGACTCACATAGACCTTGGGTTTGATCCTTTATTCAACAAAAGAAACAAAGAGCTACCTTTAGTAGAAGTTAATATGAAAACAGAGAAAAGACTCATTACAAACTTTTTAAAGAAATATTTTATTTTCATTTATTTATTTGACAGAGACAGAGAAAGAGAGCGAATGGGCACACCAGGGCCACCAGCCACTGCAAATGACCTCCAGGTGCATGTGCCCTCTTGTGCATCTGGCTTATGTGGGCCCTGGGGAATCGAACCTGGGTCCTTTGGCTTTGCAGACAAATGTCTTAACCTCTAAGCCATCTCTCCAGCCCCTCATTACAAACTTTTTGTAAAACTTTATTTGAGGGGCTGGAGAGATGGCTTAGTGGTTAAGGCATTTACCTGCGAAGCCTAAGGACCCAGGTTCAATTCCCCAGGACCCACGTAAGCCAGATGCACAAGGTGGCACATGTGTCTGGAGTTTGTTTTCAGCGGCTGGAAGTCCTGGCATGCCATTTCTCTCACTCTCTCTGTCTTTCTCTCAAATAAATAAAAATAGCCGGGCATGGTGGTGCACATGCTTGGGAGGCAGAGGTTGGAGGATCACCATGATTTTGAGGTGAGGCCCCCCTGAGACTACATAGTGAATTCCTGGTCAGACTGAGCTAGAGTGAGACCCTACCTTGAAAATACAATACAATAAAATAAAATAAAAAATTAATGAATAAAAATAAAACAGCAAACAGAAAATTAAAAAAACTTCAGGTGACACACACTTTATTTATTTTATTTTATTTATTAGAAAGAAAGGCAGATAGAGATGGACACACCAGGTCCTCAGGATACTGCAAACAAACTCCAGACACATTTGCCACCTTGTGTATCTGGCTTACATAGGTAGTGGGGAATCGAACCTAGGTCCTTAGGCTTCATGGGCAAGCACCTTAACCACTAAGCCATCTTTCCAGCCCAATATTGTACGTTCTTTTTTCTAATTCATATTTTTAAATATTTTTAAAAATTATTTATTTTCAAGCAGAGAGAGAGACAGAGAGAGAATGGGCACACCAGGGCCTCTAGCCATTGCAAAAAAACTCCAAATGCATGTGCCCCCTTGTGTATCTGGCTTATGTGGGTGCTGGGGAATCGAACCTGGGTCCTTTGGCTTTGCAGGCAGGCACCTTAACTGTTAAGCCATCTCTCCAACCCCTAAATCATATTTTTTATTTATTCATTTGAAAGAGGCAGAAAGAGAGTGAGAACGACAAAGAGAGAAAATGAGAATGGGAGTGCCAGGGCCTCTAGCTGCTAGAAACTAACTCCAGATGCATGTGCTACCTTGTGCATCTGGCTTACACGGGTCCTGGGAAATTGAACCTCAGTTCTTTGGCTTTGCAGGCATGCACTGTAACCACTAAGTCATTTCTCCAGCCCTTTTTTTTTTCAAGGTAGGGTCTCACTCTAGCTCAGGCTGACCTGGAATTCACTATGTAGTCTCAGGGTGGCCTTGAACTCATGGTGATCCTCCTACCTCTGCCTCCCGAGTGCTGGGATTAAAGGCATGCACCACCACGCCCGGCTTTTTTTTTTTTTTTTTTTTTTTTTTTTTTTTTTTTTTAATGATAGGGTCTCACACTGGCCCAGGCTGACCTGGAATTTGGAATTCACTATGTAGTCTCAGGGTAGCCTCAAACTCACAGCGGTCCTTCTACCTCTGCCTTCTGAGTGCTGGGATTAAAGGCATGCACCACCATACCTGGCTCTGTCTCCCTCCCTCCCCCCACCCCGAAGTAGGGTCTTACTCTAGGCCAGGGATGGAAAGATGGCTCAGTGTTTTAGGCACTTGCCTGCAAAGCCTAACAACCCTGGTTTGATTCCCCTAGACCCATGTAAAACCAGAAGCACAAAATAGCACATGTGTTTGGAGTTCATTTACAGTGGCTACAAGACCTGACGTGCCAATTCTCTTTCCCATTCTTTCTCTCATCTTGAAAATAAATAAATAGAGTATTTAAAAAATATTAAAGACAAAGCCGGGCATGGTGGTGCACGCCTTTAATCCCAGCACTCAGGAGGCAGAGGTAGGAGGATCGCCGAGAGTTTGAGGCCACCCTGAGACTACATAGTTAATTCCAGGTCAGCCTGGACCAGAGTGAGACCCTACTTTGCAAAACCAAAAAAAAAAATATATATATATATATTAAAGACAACAACAAAAATCCCTACAATCTCAGAAGTTGTAATGGAGTGTCCTCACCGGGTAAACTCTGACTAGAGAAGCATGCAGCTAGAAGGGAAGCTCACCTTTTTGTTAGGGAGAGCACATCATAATTACTGTCAAAGTTATAAGTAAAAAGTTCAACTACTCGGTAACTAATTAAGGAACTTAAAGGCTAATCAATGCATGGTGGCTCATGCCTTTAATCACAGCACTTGGGAAGCAGAGGTGGGAGGATTGCTGTGAGTTCAGGACCACCCTGGAACTACAGAGTGAGATCTAGGTCAGCTTGGGTTAGAGTGAGACTCTGCCTGATGAATAATAACAAAAGTTTTTCATTACAAAAATATTTTTATTTACTTATTTACAAGCAGAGATAGACAAAGAATATGAATGGGTACTCCAGGGTCTCTTGCTACTGCAAAGGAATTCCAGATTAATGTGCCACCTGTGCATTTGTCTTTACTTAGGAACCACGGAGTCAAACCTGGGCAGGCAGGCTTTACAAGCAAGCAACTTTAACCTCTGAGCCATCTCCCCAACCATTTTTCTTTTTTCTTTTTTTCATTTCTAATACTTTCATATATAAAGAGTAATCATCCAAGGAGTTTAAACACAAAAGAGTATTGAACTTATCCATTCTAGGGAAAGAGCAGAGAGGAGTTAGTTGCTGATTCTGTGTGCAGAGGTGGCAGAGTGATCCCTTACTGATAAGGCAGCTGGCGTGTCAGCCTGAAAAGCAAACAGGACAGCAGAGAATATATGGAGACAGTATATATGATTAATGACATGTATCTACTGCTGGGGTTTAGCACTGTGCCAGCAAGGCAGGTGCAGAATGGGTAAAAGTTAACTTTGAATCCAACATAAAACCATGGTATGGGTTTTTCTTTCCAGGTACTTCAGTGCCCTTATCCTGGTGGAAGGCATGGATATCGAGTCCTTACATAAGTGTGCCTTGGATGATAGGAGAGAACTGCACCAGTTTGCTCAGGATGGGCTTATTTGTCAGGTGAACTTAGATGAGCCTTTTTTCTTTCTTTTTATTTTTTAAAAAATACTTTATTTTTTTATTTATGAGAGAGGAAGGCAGATAGAGAGAAGGAGAGAATGGGCAAGCCAGGGACCTCTAGACACTGCAAACGAACTCCAGATGCATGTGTCCCCTTGTGCATCTGGCTTACATGGGCCCTGGAGAATCGAACTAGGGTCCTTAGGCTTCATAGGCAGACGCCTTAACCGCTAAACCATTTTCCCAGCCCCAGTTGCCCCCCCCCCAAGTAAGTGCTTGTTCTAGCCTAGGAATCCATTATGTAGTCTTAGGGTGGCCTCATACAGTGATTCTCCTACCTCTGCCTCCCAAGTGCTGAGTTTAAAGGTGTGTGCCACCATGCCTGGCCAGATTTTTTAAAAAATACTTTGTTTAGGGACTGGACAGATATCTTAGCGGTTAAGCCTAAAGATCCAGGATCGATTCTCCAGGTCCCATGTAAGCCAGATGCACATGGTGGTACATGGATTTAGAGGTCGTTTGCAGTGGCTAGAGACCCTGGCTTGCCCATTCTCTCTATCTCTTTTTCTCCCTCCTTGTCTGTCTCTAATTTAAATAAATAAATAAAAATAAAATCTTAAAAAAAAATATTTTGTGGCCTGGAGGGATGGCTTAGCAGTTAAGGCATTTGCCTGCAAGCCCAAATGACCCCAGTTTGATTCCCCAGGATACATGTAAGCCAGATGCACAAGGTGGCACATGCACCTGGAGTTCATTTGCAGTGGCTGGAGGCCTTCCTGTACCCATTCTCTCCCTCTCCCTCCCTCTCTCTCTCTCTCTCTGTCTCTTTCTCTCTCTCAAATCAATAAATAAAATAAAAGTTTAAAAAATATTTTGTTTATTTCCAAGGAGAGAGTGAGAGAACTGAAAGAGAGAGAATGGGCATGCCAAGGCTTCTAGACCCTGCAGATAAACTCCAGCTATATGCACCACTTTGTGCATCTAGCTTTCCATGGGTACTGGGAAATTGAACCTGGGTCCTTACTCTATGCAGGCAATTAAGTACCTTAACCACTAAGCCATCTCTCCAGCTCAAGATTTTTTAAAATTTTTTTATTTATTTGCAAGTGGGGCAGGGGAGGGAGGGAGGAGACACAGAGAGTGTGCATGCCAGGGCCTCCAGCCACTGTAAATGAACGCCAGACACATGCGCCCCCTTGTGCATCTGACTTACGTGGGTCCTGGGGAATCAAACTGAAGTCTTTTGGCTTTGCAGGCAAGTGCCTTAACCACTAAGCCATCTCTCCAGCCTCAGATACTTAATTTTTAAAAAATATTTCATTTGCCATGTGTGGTGGCACATGCCTTTAATCCCAGCTCTTGGGAGGCACAGGTAGGAGGATTGCCATGAGTTCAAGGCCACCTGAGACTATATAATGTATTCCAGGTCAGCCTGTACTAGAGTGAGACTCTACCTTGAACAAACAAAAAAATATTTATTTGTGGAGGGGGAAGGCAGTTATTAGAGAGAGAGAGAGAGAGAGAGAGAGAGAACTGGCACACCAGGGCCTCAACCACTGCAAATAATTCCAAATGCATGCACCACCTTGTGCATCTGGCTTTTGTAGGAACTGGGGAATCGAACCTGGGTCCTTAGGGTTTGCAGGCAAGTGCCTTAACCACTAAGCAATCTCTCCTACTCCAAATACAGATATTTAGGAGACAGTTTGACATGCTGTATTTTCGTTCTTCTGGGGTTAAAAAAAATTTTTTTTTAATTATTGTTTTTTATTGACAACTTTTATACTTACATACAAAAAACCCACCTGATAGTTCCCTCCCCTCCCCCCATTCCACTTTAGAACTCCATTGTCCATCATATCCCCTCCCTCTCTCCATTAGTCTCTCTTTTAAGTTGATGACTTATTTTGAGAGAGGCAGATAGAATGGTTGCTCCAGGACCTCCAGCCACTGCAAGTGAAGCCCAGACATATGTGCCCCCTTCTGCCTCTGGATTACTTGAATACTGGAGAATTGAATTGGGGTCCCTAGGCTTTGCAGCCATATGCTTTAACCACTAAACCATGTCTCAAGCCCTGACATTCTATAATTTTTGAGGGTGGCCTCAAACTCACAAGTCTCAGCCTTTCAAGTGCTGGGTTTAAAGGTACATACCACCACGCCTAGCTACGTCCTCTATTTCTTTTCTTTTCTTTTCTTTTCTTTTCTTTTTTTTTTTTTTTTGGCTTTTTGAAGTAGGGTTTCACTTTAGCCAACGCTCACCTGGAATTCATTATGTAGTGTCAGGGTGGCCTTGAACTCAGGGCGATCCTCCTACTTCTGCCTCCTGAGTGCTGAGATTAAAGGCATGCACCACCATGCCTGCCTGACATGCTTTATTTTGATCATAATCCCCTCCCATTGTCTTCTTTTGTCCCCCTTAATTTGTCCTTCTTCCATTGAATCCCTTCTTCTTTACAATTAGCCCCTCTGTCATTTTTATGTCTTTTTTGTTGTTGTTGTTCTCAATCATCCATGATGAAACGTTGATGGATTTAATATTATTCAGCTGTTAAGCAGGTAATGATGGTTGCTGTGAGATCATAAATGCCATAGCCCCAGTGTTGAGGAATCTTGATCCTTTCACATGGATGTATTTTCTCCCACTTTAGGAAATGGACCATTTGATGTTGACCTTTGGAGACATTCCACATCATGCCCCAGTACTTTTGGCCTGGGCTCTTCTCCGTCACACCTTAAACCCAGAAGAGACAAGCAGTGTGGTCAGGAAGATAGGTGGCACAGCCATCCAGCTGAATGTATTTCAGTACTTGACGCGACTGCTCCGGTCACTTGCCATTGGTGGAAATGATGTAAGTCTAAAGCTGCTGGTTGTTGAGCATGAGAATGGGCCAAAGAGCAGGGTGGAACTGTGAGAATCATGGTGTGAAATGTAGTAGTGAGGTAAGGATCTGTGATGATACTTTATTCTAATATTTAAATTTTTTTTATTTGCAAGCAGAGAGAGAGAGGAGAGATAGACAGAGGGAGAATGGGCATGCCAGGGCTTCTAGCCACTGCAAACAAACTCTAGATGTATGTGCTACCTGTGCATCTGGCTTATGTGGGTCCTAGGGAGTCAAACCTGGGTCCTTTGGTTTTGCAGGCAAATGCCTTAACTACTAAGCCATTTCTCCAGCCCTATTCTAATATTTATTTACTTGTGTGTGTTTTCTGTATGTTTGTGTGTGCCACAGTATATGTGTGTAGAGATCAGAAGACAACTTTGAGGTTCTTTGTTGTACTTCCTTTGAGATAGGGGTTCTTTCCACTGCAAACAAGTTTCCAGACTACAGGCTTTATGTGGGAGCTGGGGAATTAAACCTGGGCTGGCAGCTTTTGCACAGTGCCTTTAACCACTGAACCATCTCCCTATCTCCTGTCCCCCTCTAGCTCAGGTAAGGGTCTCACTCTAGCTCAGGCTGACCTTGAGCTTATTTTGTAGCTCTAGGCTGGCCTCAAACTCATGGCCTTCCTTTTACTTCAGCCTCCCCAGTGCAGGGATTAAAGGCACGTTCCACTATGCCCGACTGTTTTGTTTTGTTTTGATTTTTGAGGTAGGGTCTCACTCTAGCTCTGGGTGACCTGAAATTCACTATGTAGTCTCAGGGTGGCCTGGAACTTACAGCGATCCTTCTGAGTGCTGGGATTAAAGGTGTGCTGCACTGTGTTGTTTTTAGCAATGGCCACTCACTAAGTAGCCCTAGCTAGCCTTGAACTCTATCTTCTGCCTCAGCTATTCAAATTAGACTTTATTGAGCATTTACAATGAGTACACTGGGTTCCCAGCACTTTTAGCAGCATCTTTTATTATTAACTTATTTTAAATTATTTATTTGTAAGAAGAGAGAATGCATGAATGAAAGAGCGAGTATGTAAGGGCCTCTTGCCCCTGTAAATGGACTATAGATGCTTGCAAACAAGCTCCAGGTGCATGTGCCACTTTGTCCATCTGGCTTATGTGGGTACTGGGGAATCATACCCAGGCCTTTAGCTTTGCAAGCAAGCTCCTGAACCACTGAGCAATCTCTCCAGCCCCCCTCCCCTTTTTTTTTTTTTTCGGTTTTTCGAGGTAGGGTCTTATGGCCACTAAGGCTGACCTGGAATTGACTCTGTAGTTTCAGGGTGGCTTCGAACTCACGGCAATCATCCTACCTCTACCTCCCAGGTGCTGGGATTAAAGGTGTGTGCTACCATGCCTGGCTCTACCACCCGTTTTTTGAGGTAGGCTCACTCTGGCCCAGGTTAACCGGGAATTCACTATGTAGTCTGAAGCAGGCTTCAAACTCATGACAGTTTGCCTGCCTCTGCATCCTGAGTGCTGGGATTAAAGGCATGTGCCACTACGCAGGGCTCTTAAGTATTTTTTAAAATTTATTTTTATTTATTTATTTATTAGAGAGAAAGTGTGTGAATGAGAGAGTGAGAGAGAGTTGAGTGCGCCAGGGCCTCTAGCTACTGCAAACGAACTCCAGACGCATGTGCCACCATGTGCATCTGGCTAACATGGGACATGGAGAATCAAACTTGGGTCCTTAGGCTTTGCAGGTAAGCATCTTAACTGCTAAACCATCTCTCCAGCCTGGCTCTTCAGTATTTTATTTAATCCTTATAATCTCTTTGTGCTAAGGATTATCATCTTGTTCTGTACATTAGGAAAATGAGACTTGGGTATATAATATACTCCAAGCAATAAATAATAGCCAATAATTGGTAAATATAGTTTAAATGCATTATGAGTCTGACTCTGCCAGTAAAGTACTTGTCCTACAGGATAGGTTGGGACATTGTGACTAGAGAAATCTGTTTAGGGAAACTTAACTCTAATAGATGAATTTAAAAAAAAAAAATTCATTTTTGTTTTGATTGAGGCTTAATTTGAATTGTTGGGGTTCAATCAGCTCATTTTGATGGTTAAAGTGAAATGTCAGGGGTAAGGACTTTTAGCTCAGTAAACAAGTGTTTGCCTAGCATATATAAGGCCCTGAGCTTAATCCCTGCATGGGAGGGGGGAGGGAAGATAGGAAGAAAAGGAATGGGAAATTTGAGAGCCGGCAGTCATGCTTCTGGTTTTTACCCAAAGGAGTAAAAGTTGTCCATACCAAAACTTGTTCACACATGTTTATAGCCCTTCCCATTCATAATTATCTTCATAATCACCAGAACTTAGAGATAGGTAAAATGTCTCTCGGTACATATAAGTAAACTGAGATTTCCAGATGATGGAATATTCAATGCTGAAAACAAATCAACTGTCAAACCATGAGAAGACATGGAAAGGGTTGTAGATGAAACTCAGTGATGGAACATTTGCCTAGCATGTGTCAAGTCCTGTGTCCAGTCATGAGTAACACACATGAAGACACGGAGGAATCATAAATGCATATCACTAAGTGAAAGAAGCACATGTGAGAGGCTGCATACTATGTGAATATAGCTGTGTGACATGGAGAAGGCACATCTGTGAAGACTACAAGGGACAACAATTGGGTGTGGTGGTGCCCACCTTTAATCTCAGCACTGGGAACCTGAGGTAGCAGGATCTCCACGAGTTCAAGGCCAATGTGGGCTGCAGAGTGAGTTCTAGGTTAGCTTGGGCTACAGTGAGACCCTGTCTCAAAAAAAAAAAAAAGTACTAGCTCCTAAGGGTTAGTTTAGATGGTGAGAGAGATGAACTACTCAAGTACAAAGATTAGGACAAGAAGATAATTCTGAATGATAAGACCTAAAGCTGCTCTAAAAAATTAAGTCTTGGGACTGGAATACTGGCTCAGTGTTGAAGGTGATTGCTTGCAAAGCCTGGAGACCCGGCTTCAATTCCCCAGTATCAGTAAACTGGTTGCAAAAAGTGGTACAAGTGTCTAGTGTTTAATAGCAGTGACAAGAAGCCCTGACTTGCCCCCTTTCTATGCATATAAAAAAACAAATAAAAATATTTCCAAAAAGATTTTTGGGGGGCTGGAGAAATGGCTTGGTGGTTAAAGTTGCTTGCTTGCAAAGCCTGACAGCCCATTGTATGATTCCCCAGTACCCACATAAAAGTCAAAGTGACTCATGCTTCTGGAGTTCATTTGCAGTGGCAAGAGGCCCTTGGCACACCCATTCTCTCCCCCTCGCCCTGCTTGCAAGTAAAAAATATATTTAAAAAGTCTTTTGTAGCTGGGCGTGGTAGCGCACACCTTTAATCCCAGCACACGGGAGGCAGAGGTAGGAGGATTGCCATGAGTTTGAGGCCACCCTGAGACTATATGGTGAATTCCAGGTCAGCCTGGGCTAGAGTGAGACCCTACCTCGGGGGAAAAAAAAGTCTTGTTCTGGGGATTTAGCTCATTGTCAGAGTGCTTGCCTAGCCCTGTATTCAAATGTAAGTATCACACACAAAAAAATAATTTTTTTAAATTTAGTCTTTTATAAAAGAGGCTGCAAAGAAGGGGTACCAGTAAAGGCACTTGCCTGCAAAGGCAAAGGACCCAGGTTCAATCCCACAATACCCGTGTAAAGCAAGATGCACAAGGTGGCACATGTGTCTGGAGTTTGTTTGCAGTGACTAGAGGCTATGACTTGCCCATTCCTTCTCTCTCTCTCTTTTTTTTTGGTTCTTTGAGGGTAGTGTCTCACTCTAGTCCAGGCTGATCTGGAATTCATTGTAGTGTTAGGTGGCCTTGAACTCATGGTGATTCTCCTACCTCTCTCTTTTTCAAATAAATAAATAAATAAAAATAAGATTAAAAACAACAACAACAAAGCTGAGCATGGTGGCATATACCTTAATCCCAGCACTTGGGAGGCAGAGGTAGAATTGGTGTGAGTTCAAGGCCAGCCTAGAACTACAGTGTAAATTCCTAGAGTGAGACCCTACCTCAAAAATACCAAGCCAGGGGCTGGAGAGATGGCTTAGTGGTTAAGTGCTTGCCTGTAAAGTCTAAGGACCCCAGTTCGAGGCTTGATTCCCCAGTACCCACGTAAGCCAGATGCACAAGGTGGTGCATGCATCTGGAGTTCGTTTGTAGTGGCTGGATGTCCTGGTGCATCCATTCTCTCTCTGCCTCTTTCTCTCTTTCTGTTGCTCTCAAATAGATAAATAAAAATAAACAACAACAACAACAAAAAAAAAAAAACCAAGCCAGGCGTGCTGGCACCTGCCTTTAATCCCAGTACCTGGGAGGCAGAGGTAGGTGGATCATAGTGAGTTCAAGGCTACCCTGAGACTACATGGTGAATTCCAAGTCAGTCTGAGCTAGAGTGAGACCCTACCTTGAAAAACAAAAAAAAAAAAAAAAAGAAAGAAAGAAAGAAAAAAAGAAGGAAGGAAGGAAGGAAAAGAAAACAACAACAACAAAAAAAAAAGGGTTGGAGAGACGGCTCAGCAGTTAAAGGCACTTGCTTGTAAAGCCCAATAAGCCCCGATTTTACTCCCTAGTACCCACATAAAGCCAGATGCACAAAGTGGCACATGCATTTGGAGTTCGTTGGCAGTGGCAAGAAGCCCTAGCACCCCCATTCTCATTCTTGCTCAATTCTCTCTACTTGCAAATAAATTTTTAAAAAAAATATTTTTAAGAAGACAAAGCCAAGCATGATGGTGTGCACCTTTAATTCCAGCACTTGGGAGGCAGAGGTAGTAGGGTTGCAGTGAGTTTGAGGCCACCCTGAGACTACATAGTGAATTCCAGGTCAGCCTGAGCTAGAGTAAGACCCTGCCTCCGGGGGGGGGGAAAAACAAAAAAACAAGAAACCTCAGCCAACTGGCCCCACTTGCTAAATATTGATGGCTGTGTTATTTGTAGTTCTCATACAACCTGTTTGTCTTCTCTTGGTTGGATATGGTTTTCTTTTTACCCACACAAGCATTGACAGTTTGAAAATGCTTCCTTGGTTGGGCATGGTGGCTCACGCCTTTAATCCCAGCACTTGGGAGGCAGAGGTAGGAGAATTACCATGTGTTTAGGCCACCCTGAGACTACATAATGAATTCCAGGTCAGCCTGGACTAGAGTGAAACCCTACCTTAAACCCCCACCCCCCAAAAATGAAAATGCTTCTTGGAATTTTGCTGTTTGCTATCTTAGGGTTTTCTCTTTTCTTCCTTTTTCTTCCTAATCTTATAACTAAATTTGGAAAAGTATGGATGATTTAGATTCCAATTTGTTTACAATGTGATAGGACTATACTATGCTGAGACTAGGGGAATGATGGGTTGTTCAGAGTGAGCCACTGACTCCTTTATCATTACAGTGTACCACGAGCACCGCGTGCATGTGTGTGTATGGGCTCCTTTCCTTCGTGCTGACCTCACTGGAGCTGCACACCCTAGGCAATCAGCAGGTCAGTGTCTGCCTTCTTGAGTTTCCCAAGGCTCTCTCCCATCCAGCATTGCGCTTTTGTTCTTCAGATCTGATACTGTTTATGTTCCTTGCATGGTAATTGATAACTTTTCTTTTCACTTATTATCTTACTAACAGGTGATGTGTTAATTGTAGCAAGATCGGAAAGTGTTGGTATAAAGAAAAAGTTTTAAGGCTGGAGAGATGGTTTAGTGGATAAAGGTGCCTGTTTGCATAGCCAGGCAGCCCAGGTTCAAATTCACAGTACCCTTGTAAAGTCAGATGCACAAGGTGGCACATGTGTCTGGAATTCATTTATACCAGCAGGAGGCTGTGGCAGGCCCATTTTTTTTCTATCTGCTTGCAAATAAATTTATTTTATTTTATTTTTTTTTTGAGGTAGGGTCTCACTCTGGTCCAGGCTGACCTGGAATTAACTATGTAGTCTCAGGGTGGCCTCGAACTCTCGGTGATCCTCCTACCTCTGCCTCCCGAGTGCTGGGATTAAAGGCGTGCACCACCACGCCCGGCTAAATAAATTTATTTTTATTATTATTATTTTTTTTGGTTTGCAAGGTAGGGTCTCACTCTGGTCCTGGCTGACCTGGAATTAACTATGTAGTCTCAGGGTAGCCTCGAACTCTCGGCGATCCTCCTACCTCTGCCTCCCGAGTGCTGGGATTAAAGGCGTGTGCCACCACGCCCGGCGCAAATAAATTTTTAAAAATACATATTTTTAGAGGCAGGGTCTTATTGTAGCCTAGAATGGCCTGGAATTTACTATGTAGTCTCAGGCTGGCCTAAACTCACAATGATCCTCCTACCTCAACCTCCTGTGTTTTTAAAGATTTCATTTTTATTTATGTAATTATTTATTAGAGACAAACAGAGGAAAAGAGAGAGAGGGAGAGTGAGAATGGGTGTGCCAGGTCCTCTAGCCACTACAAACAAACTCCAGATGTGTGTGCCCCATTGTGCATCTGGCTTACGTGGGACCTGGAGAATCGAACTGGGGTCCTTAGGCTTCATAGGCATGTGCCTTAACTACTAAGCCATCTCTCCACCCTCTTTCCCCAAGATTTCTTTTTTATTTATTTGAGAGAGAGAAAAAAGCCACTGCAAACAAACTCCAGACACATGCACCACCTTGTGCATCTGGCTTATGTGGGTACTGGGAAATTGTACCTGGGTCCTTAGACTTTGCAAACAAGTGCCTTAACCACTAAGCCACCTCTCCAGCTCTCTGTTCGTGTTTTGGTTTTTTTGAGGTAGGGTTTCACTCTAGCTCAGGCTGACCTGGAATTCATTATGTAGACTCTGGGTGTCCTTGAACTCATGGAGATCCTCCTACCTCTGCCTCCTGAATACTGGGATTAAAGGCATGTGCCATCATGCCTGCCTTCCATTTGTTTTTTGTTTTGTTTTGTTTTTTTGTTTTTTTTGGTTTTTCGAGGTAGGGTCTCACTCTGGCCCAGGCTGACCTGGAATTCACTATGTAGTCTCAAGGTGGCCTCAAACTCACGGCAATCCTCCTACCTCTGCCTCCCGAGTGCTGGGATTAAAGGTGTGCGCCACCATGCCCGGCCCATTTGTGTTTTTAAGCAGGCACCTTAACGCTGAGCCATCTCTCCAGTCAGCCCCATTTGTGTTTTTAAGATTTTATTTTTAGAGCTGGAGGGATAGTTTAGCAGTTAAGGCATTTGCCTGCAAAGCCAAAGGACCCAGGTTCAATTCCCCAGGACCCAAATTAGCCAGATGCACAAGGGGGCACATGCATCTGGAATTCGTTTGCTATGGCTGGAGGCCCTGGCACTCCCATTCTCTCTCTCTCTGTCAAATAAATGAATGAATAAAAATAAAATATATTTAAAAAGATTTTATTTTAATTTATTTATTATAGATAGAGAGTGGGGGAGAGAAAGAAAGAGTAAGAATGGGTACGCCAGGGCCTCTAGCCACTGCAAATGAACTCCAGACGCATGTGCCTCCATGTGCATCTGGCACATGTGGGACCTGGAGAATTGAACCAGGGTCCTTAGGCTTCACAGGCATGTGCCTTAACCGTAAGCCATATCTCTAGCCCCCATTTTTTTTTCTTTTGGTTTTTCGAGGTAGTTTGTTAACTCTAGTTCAGGCTGACCTGGAATTCACTCTGTCATCTAAGGGTGGCATGAACACTGAGTGATCCTCCTACCTCTGCCTCCCAAGTGCTGGGATTAAAGGCATGCGCCACCATGCCCAGCTCCCGTTTGAGTTTTTCTTTTTTCTTTTCTTTTCTTTTCTTTTCTTTTCTTTTCTTTTCTTTTCTTCTCTTCTCTTCTCTTCTCTTCTCTTCTCTTCTCTTCTCTTCTCTTCTCTTCTCTTCTCTCTCTCCTCTCCTCTCCTCTCCTCTCCTCTCCTCTCTCCTCTCCTCTCCTCTCTCCTCTCTCCTCTCTCCTCTCTCCTCTCTCCTCTCTCCTCTCTCCTCTCTTCTCTTCTCTTCTCTTCTCTTCTCTTCTCTTCTCTTCTCTTCTCTTCTCTTCTCTTCTCTTCTCTTCTCTCCTCTCCTCTCCTCTCCTCTCTCCTCTCTCCTCTCTTCTCTTCTCTCCTCTCTTCTCTCTTCTCTTCTTTTCTTTTGGTTTTTCGAGGTAGGGTCTCACTCTGGCTCAGGCTGACCTGGAATTCACTATGTAGTCTCAGGGTGGCCTCGAACTCTCAGTGATCCCCCACCTCTGCTTCCCGAGTGCTGGGATTAAAGGCGTGCACCACCACGCCCGGCTTCTTTTGAGTTTTTAATGTCACCAAAATACAGTAAAAAAGACTGGCTTATCCAAAGTAAATAGACAACTTTCTTCCCTATCCTAACAGGATGTAATTGACACAGCATGTGAAGTCCTGGCAGACCCTTCTCTTCCAGAACTGTTTTGGGGAACAGTAAGTACATTGGAATGAGTTATGCTCTAATAGTCTCTGGGACAAAAGGATTTATCAAACATTTTGTGTTGTCGGATTTTGTTGTTCTGTTTTGTATGCAGGGTCTCACTCTAGCCCAGGCTGGCCTGGAACTCCTACTTACCCTACCCCAGCCTCCCAAATGCTGGGATTAAAGGTTAGAGCCACCATATCCTACCCTTTATGTATTGTTTTACACTTAACATTTGTGTGTTTTTTTCTCATTTAACCTGTAAAATACACACTATTATTATCACCCATTTGCATATGACAAGATGGTTTGTCCAAGGTCACTCAGATGGAAAGACTTGGGACCCAGTTCTATCTGACCTGAATCTCAAGCCCTACTCATTAATGAATTCATCAGAGTAATATCAGCAGCCAGTATGTTAACTAAATCTTTCATAGTGACATTCTTTTTTAAAAAATATTTATTTATTTATTTATTTATTTATTTATTTATTTATTTATGAGAGAAAGGAAGAGGCTGAGAGAAAGAACGGGCACACCAGGATTTCCAGCCACTGCAGATGAACTCCAGACGCATGTGCCCCCTTGTGCATCTGGTTTATGTGGGTCTTGGGGAATCGAACTGGGGTCCTCAGGCTTTGCAGGCAAATGCCTTAACCCCTAAGCCATTTTCCCAGCCCTCATAGTGACATTCTTAAATATATTTTATTCATTTATTTATTTTAGAGAGAGAAAGAGGGAGAGAGAGAGAGAATGAGCGTGCCAGGGCTTCCAGCCACTGCAAACGAACTCCAGATGCGTGTGTCCCCTTGTGCATCTGGCTTACATGAGTCCTAGAGAATTGAACTGGGATCCTTTGGCTTTGCAGGCAAATGCCTTAACCGCTAAGCCATCTCTCCAGCCCCATAGTGACACTCTTGTAGGTTCCAGGAATCCAAAAGCTCTTGAAAGCCCTGTTACAGGACTGAAACTGTGTTTTACACATTGTGACTGTTGGGCTGGAGAGATGGCTTAGCAGTTAAGGCCAAAGCACCTGCAAAGCCAAAGCACCTCCATTTGATTCTCCAGGACCCACATAAGCCAGATGTATAAAGTGGCGCATGCGTCTGGAGTTCATTTGCAGTGGCTAGAGGCCCTGACACGCCCATTTTCTCTCTCTTTCTGCTTCTTTCTCTCTCTCTTGCTCTCAAATAAATTAATTAAATTTAATTAAAAAAAAACAAATTGTGACTGTTGTGATTATGTAGAATGAGAACTGGCTTTTGAGAGAAGAACTTACTCATATTTGGTGCTAGCATTGACAGCAGCCTCCAGCCTCAGGGTCCAGCTGCTATGTTGTCTTATTTCCCCTTTTATCACAGCCAGGCTGGTCTGCCTGTGGATCTTGCCTTTCCCTTCCTTCCTCCCCCCTCCCTCCCTCCCTCCCTCCCTTCCTTTCTTCCTTCCTTTCTTTTTTTCTTTCTCTTTTGAGTTATATCTTACTATTATAGAAACTTACAGTATTCCTAGGAAGAGCAGCTATAAACTAGGATTTAGATTGAGCATCTCTTGCTTCTGTGTGGTATCTAATTGCTGACATGTTTTATCTCCCAGGAGCATGTTATCTTCGTATAGAAGTAGTGCTGGAAAGCAGTCTCTTTCATGTCATTAATCACTCTGATAATCCTGTTTCTGTGGAAAAATGAAGGTCTTAGATGATTAAGGAAGGATTAATTCTAGATTTTCTGAAGGTTGCTAGGCAATTCTGAAGAAGAATAATCTCTCTTGCTTTCACCATAGGAGCCAACCTCTGGTCTTGGGATCATTCTGGACAGTGTTTGTGGGATGTTTCCCCACCTCCTTTCCCCACTCTTGCAATTGCTCCGAGCCCTTGTGTCAGGGAAGTCCACTGCCAAAAAGGTGAGTTATCCAACCAGATCTCTGAAGACTAGGGGTGGGGTATTGCTGAGGTGCTTTCCCTGGGAATTCTTTGTGAATTCTGTATTGATGTGAATTTATCTGAAGTGGAATGATAGATGCCAGTGTCATTGCCTCACTTCCTTACAACTTCATTAGTCTTTTTGCTAAGTACCTTTTGTATGCATTGTGGAAATAACACCAAGTATAAAGAGTGACAGCTCACAGAAAACCAGGTATATGTAGAAAGTCCTAACTTATCAAAGTAATAAGAATCCTATTTACTTTTCAGGTGAGAAGCTGAGTAGAGTGGGGCTGGGTCTGATGAGTTGGGTGAAGATTAGCTGAGGAGAGTAGAAGGCAATTCCAAGAGCCTCAGTGGTGGCCTGGTGAGAAGTTTGGGGGACCTGCATATACAATCTGGCTGAAAGAGCAGGTGTGAGACTTTGTGACTCATTTTTATTTTTATTTATTTATTTGAGACAGAGAAAGAGAGTGAGTAAGAATGGGCATGCCAGGGCCTCTAGCCACTGCAAACGAACTCCAGACACATGCGCCACCGTGTGCATCTGGCTTATGTGGGAACTAGAGAATCAAACCGGGGTCCTTAGGCTTTGCAGGCATGTGCCTTAACCGCTAAACCATCTCTCCAGCCCAGATGTGAGACTTTGTGCATGTCCCATAGGTGAATGTTTCTTTTTGTATGGTGGCAGGTTTATAGTTTCTTGGATAAAATGTCTTTCTACAATGAACTTTATAAGCACAAGCCCCACGATGTAATCTCCCATGAAGATGGAACTCTTTGGCGGAGGCAAACGTCCAAACTCCTGTACCCTCTGGGTAAGATAGTAGTCCCATGTACAAAGTTCTAGTTAGACCTTATCATTGCTGGTTGAAGCCTTTGTGTGAGGTTCCTTTAAAGCACTTTTTTTTCTTCTCACTGCTCGTTGATTTGTTGATGGGTACAGTCAGTTGCTCTTTTTCTCTTATTCTGTGGATTGGATCCAGAGCTTTATGTACACTTGATAAGTGGTCCACCACTGATCTGTTTCCCTGTCTAGTTTCTCTCTTTCCTGTCTCCATTTTATTAGAACATCTTGCTCTGCAGCTCATGAAGAAAGTCCATGCCTGGTGGAGGAGTCCTCAGATAGTACACTGATCTCTATTCCTCTCTTTCATAGGAGGTCAGACTAATCTTCGAATTCCTCAAGGCACTGTGGGCCAGGTCATGCTGGATGATAGGGCTTACCTGGTACGCTGGGAATACTCCTATAGCAGCTGGACCCTCTTTACCTGTGAGATTGAAATGCTGCTTCATGTTGTTTCGACTGCAGGTAAGGTCAGCTTGCGGAGAGATGACTACAGGGAGGGAAGAGTGGACATGTTTGGAGGATTTGGAGAATAGACAGAATTTCAAGATAAAATTCAGAGCCGTCAAGGTTGGGACTTGTGTGATTTGTTTATATGGTTTTCAGAGAGCATTCACTGATCTTATTTAGAGTGGTTTGTTGTGAAGTCACAGGCCATCTTTCCCCTCAGATGTGATTCAGCATTGCCAACGGGTCAAACCTATCATAGATCTGGTCCACAAGGTCATTAGCACAGACCTGTCCATAGCAGATTGTCTCCTGCCTATCACATCCCGCATCTACATGCTGCTGCAGCGGTGAGTCCTGTGTGGCTAGATAGCCTACAACTGTTTAGCAGAGCTTATAGCACTGAGTCTCTTGGTTCCCAGGAACCAGGCTATACACCCTCTGGGTGCAAGTCTACATGTTTTCCTGTGGGAAGCCCTGATGGATATCTGTTCCCTGCTGAAGGCTTTCCTGTTTTTATATTCCTGCTGACAGAACTGTGGAAAGAAAACTGAGAAATATTTGTGATGGCAGAACTTGTGTTATTCACTGTTCTTAGTGTACTGCTTTGTTCTTCAACCAGGTTGACAACAGTCATCTCCCCGCCTGTGGATGTCATTGCTTCCTGTGTTAATTGCTTAACCGTCTTGGCTGCCCGGAATCCAGCAAAGGTGAGATCTTCCAATAGCCAAGTCTTCCAACAGCCAAAGAGTGTCGTACTTGGCATACCCCTGGAGATAAAGTGGACACTTTATTCTTCTTCCTTCTTTTTCCAGGTCTGGACTGATCTTCGTCACACAGGTTTTTTACCATTTGTGGCCCACCCTGTCTCTAACATGAGTCAGATGATTAGGTAAGCCAGGTCCTGGGTGGGTAGATTTTACTCCCTACTGTGAACTGTCCCTGATCTAGTCAGGCTTTGTTCATTTTTAGAAGCTTCTCTCTCCATGGACTTGAGAGTGAATGAGGACAAGGTAAAGGAGATAAGGGGACATGGGACCCAGAGCCGCTTTCCTCTTCAGGCACACTGAGTGACAGAGTGAGAGAGTTCTTATCCAACTGCAACTAACTTAGTTATGTGGGCTTTAACTTTCCCAGCTGAGAAATTCAGGGGTGTCAGGATCCAGAATCTTGGTGTCCTAGTCTCAAGCACAGTTAGTTTGCTTTTCCTTGATCTGAGGGTACATGAGCTTTCTCTCCCAGTAGACCAGCTACTGATGTCTGGCTCTGTCTTACTGCCCGAACATGCTCACTCTATACTCCTGCTTATGGGAACAGATGTTTCCCTGATGATGCATTTGATTGTTCCCCATAAACCTCTTGAAGTTGTACATCCGTGAAACATGTTTTTAATATGTACTCTTGCATATAAAATTGCCTACATTTGATTATTTTCCTTGTAGAGCTTTTAAATTTTATGCTACAGGCATCTAGACAGTAACAGTAATGCTCTGTAATTACATTCCTGAAGCGTTGAAGTTTCTCTCTCATGTTATTTCTCTGCCTGTCTTTTTTCCCAGTGCTGAAGGGATGAATGCTGGAGGGTATGGCAATCTGCTAATGAATAGTGAGCAGCCCCAGGGCGAGTATGGGGTCACTGTTGCCTTTCTGCGCCTTATTACCACCCTTGTCAAGGTATGGTCTGATCAGAAAATTCTGAAATAGTTCCCCTGTCTCCTGCTACCATAGCATCTTATCTCTAGGCACATGAGTTGACCTGGAGCTATGGCTCTATCACTTTTTGTGTGTTGAGAACATACTACATACCAGTATGTTCTGGAGTTATTGCTTAGTTATGTGAGTTTTTTATAGTACTCAGAAGGCTTACAGGGTGAAAGTTGAAAAATATGGATACTGCAGTATATGTTGAGAGTTGTTTTCACTGTCTTTTTTTTAAAAAAAAATTATTTCAGAGACAGACAGAGAGAGAGAGAGAGAGAATTGGCATGCCAAGGCCTTAGCCACTGCAATCGAACTCCAAATGCTTGAACCACCTAGTGGGCATATGCAACCTTGCTCTTGCCTTACCTTTTTTTTTTTTTTTTTGCAAGGTAGGGTCTCACTATGGTCCAGGCTGACCTGGAATTAACTAGTCTCAGGGTGGCCTTGAACTCTCGGTGATCCTCCTACCTCTGCCTCCCGAGTGCTGGGATTAAAGGCGTGCACCACCATGCCTGGCTTTTTTGCCTTACCTTTGTGTATCTGATTTTCATGGGATATGGAGTTGAACATGGGTCCTTAGGCTTTTCAGGCAAGAGCCTTAACCACTAAGCCTTCTCTCCAGCCCTTCACTGTCTTTTTAAGTCAGTGTGTCCTTTTCTTTCACACAGGCATATGTAGTGTGTACAGTGTGTATGTATAATCTACACACATATGTGTGGAGATGCTCACTCCCTGTTGTTTGGGCATGTGGAGACCAAAGGACAACATTAGGTATACTCTACTGCTTTTCCAGTTTTCTTTGCTTTTTAAAAAAATATATTTTTGGGCTGGAGAGATGGCTTAGTGGTCAAGACGCTTGCCCACAAAGCCAAAGGATCCTGGTTCGACTCTCCAAGCCCCACGTAAGCCAGATGCACATGGTAGCACATGCATCTGGAGTTCATTTGTAGTGGCTGGAAGCCCTGGTGCACCCATTCTTTCTCTCTCTTTCTCTTTCACTCTCAGCCCTTTTCCCTCTCTCAAATAAAAATAAAACCTTTTTATTTTGTTACTTGCAAGCATGTATACATACAGATATATAATATTACATATCTGGCCCAGGCTGACCTGGAATTCACTCTGTATTCTCAGGATGCAGAGGTAAGTGGATTGCCCAGAGTTGGAAGCCACCCTGAGACTATATAGTGGGTGCTCTGGCTTTACAGGCAAGTGCTTTAAACTGCTAAGCCTTCTCTCCAGCCCCTATTTTGGTTTTTGAAGCAGGGTCTCACTCTAGCCCCTGGAACTTACTTTGTAGCCCAAGCCTGCCTCAAACTCATGGCCTTCCAAGTGCTCGGATTAAAGGCCAAGCTAGATTTTCCAATTTTCTTGAAAAAAAACTCATTCTCCCCCCAAGATAGGTTCTCGCTCTACCCCAGGCTGACCTAGAACTCACTAAGTAGTATCAGGGTGGCTTAAAACTCACAGCAATTGTCCTACGTCGGCTGGGATTAAAAGCATATGCCACCATGCCAGGCTGTCATTTCTTTTTTTTTTTTTTTAATTTTTTAAATTATTATTTTATTTATTTATTTTTGGAGAGAGACACAGAGAGAGACAGACAGAGAGGGAGAGGGAAACAGATAGAGATGGGCGCGCCAGCAGTCTCTCAGCTGCTGTGAACGAAATCCAGATGTGTGCACCCCCTTGTGGTCAAGTGTGGCATTGTGCCCTTGTGTCACTTTGCATCTGGCTAAACGTGGGGCCTGGAGATTGGAACCCGGTTCTTAGGCTTAGCAGGCAGGCGCCTTAACCGCTAAGCCATCTCTCCAGCCCTGTCAATTCTTTTTGAATTTAAAGTTGCTGGTTTTTTTTTTTTTTTTTTAAGTTGCTGTTTTTATTTTTTTTTTTGTTTTGTTGTGTTTTTTTTTTGTTTGTTTTTTCAAGGTAGGGTTTTGCTCTAGCCCAGGCTGTCCTAAGTGTTGGGATTGAAGGTGTGCACCAAGACTAGCCTAGATCTGCTATTTTTAGTCAGACTGGATGACTAATGAGTCCCTGCGATTCTCCTGTCCCTGCTCCCCACAGGACTGGGGTTATAGTCTATGTGGCCATGCCCATCTTTTTATTTGGGTGGGAATCTAGAGTACACCTGTGTACATATTCCACAAGTATTTTCCCAATGTAGTATTTACTACAAAGGAAACGTGTTGATGTCTCATATTTAGTCCCCTCAGTTCTTACCTTTTTGTCTTTTTTTTGTAATTTATTTATTTGAGAGAGAGAGGCAGATAGAGAGAAAGAGAGAATGGGCACACCAGGGCCTCTAGCCAATGCAAACTCCAGATACATGCGCCCCTTGTGCATCTGGCTTTCGTGGGTCCTGGGGAATCAAACTGGGTTCCTTAGGCTTTTCAGGCAAATGCTTTAACCACTAAGCTATTTCCCCAGCCCTCCCTCAGTTCTTTTCAGATAAGCAAATTCTTTAATAAACCCAAATTTTTTTTGTTTTTTTTAACTTTTTAAAAAATATTTATTTATTTGAGAGAGAGAAAGAGAAAGAGGCAGAGGGGATGAGGGAAGAGAATGGGTACACCAGGGCCTCCAGCCACTGCAAATGAACTCCAGATGCCTGTGCCCCCTTGTGCATCTGTCCTACAGAAATGATCTGGGATCCTTTGGCTTTGCAGGCAAAGGCCTTAACTGCTAAGTCATCTCTCTAGTCCTCTTTTTTTTTTTTTTTTTTGGGTTTTGCAAGGTAGGGTCTCACTCTGGTCCAGGCTGACCTGGAATTAACTATTCTCAGGGTGGCCTTGAACTCACGGTGATCCTCCTACCTCTGCCTCCGAAGTACTGGGATTAAAGGCATGTGCCACCACACCCGGCTGATTCAACATTTAATGCTTTAAATCTCGCTGACTATAACAATTAGATTTAAATACAAGTGTTTATTTTAACAGTCACAAAACTAATTACAATGAACTATAATGAGTTCTATTAGAATTTATGTTTGTATATTAGAGAATATAACTTCTTTACTACAACCTATTTCTTGTATCAAAAGAGACTTTGTTGTTTTGTTTTGCTTTTTTTTTTTTTTTTAAACTTTTTATTATTATTTTTTGAGAGAGACACGGGGGTGGGGGGAGAGGAAGACAGAGATGGGCGCGCCAGCAGTGTCTCAGCTGCTGTGAACGAAATCCAGATGCGTGCGCCCCCTTGCTGTCAAGTGCGGCATTGCGCCCTTGCGTCACTTTGCATCTGGCTAAACGTGGGACCTGGAGATTGGAACTGCTGGAGATTGGAACCAGTGTTCTTAGGCTTAGGAGGCAGGCGCCTTAACCCCTAAGTCATCTCTCCAGCCCTTTTGTTTTGTTTTTGCTTTTCCAAGGTAGGGTCTCACTCTAGCTCAGGCTGACCTGGAATTCACTGTGTAGTCTCAGGGTGGCCTCGAACTCTCTGCAATCCTCCTACCTCTGCCTCCAAGTGCTGGGATTAAAGGCATGCGCCACCACGCCCAGCCTTTGTTTTGTTTTATGAGGAAGGGTCTCACTATAGCTCAGGCTGACCTGGAATTCACTCTGTAGTCTCAGGGTGGCCTTGAACTCACGGTGATCCTCCTACCTCTGCCTCCCAAGTGCTGGGATTAAAGGCATGCACCACCATGCCTGGCTCAAGAGATTTAAAAAAAAAATATATATATATATATATATATATATATATATATATATATATATTTATGTATTTATGTATTTATTTGAGACAGAGAGAGGGAAAGAGAGAGAGGGAGAGTGAGAATGGGCATGCCAGGGCCTTTAGCCATTGCAAACAAACTCCAGACTTGTGTGCCCCCTTGCGTATCTGGTTTGTGTGGGACCTGGAGAATTGAACCGGGGTCCTTAGGCTTTACAGGCATGTGCCTTAACCACTAAGCCATCTCTCCAGCCCTCAAGAAACTTTAAAATCACTACTAAACTGCAGTGATTTTCTCATCAAACATAATATGCATATACAGCTGTTTTGTGTGGAAGACACTGGTTTTAGGGAAATTAGCATTTAAGCAGGTAGTTTATACCCTTTGGCAATTAGTAAATGTTAAAGTGCTTCAAAAATTGACTCTACAGTTATGTTCCAAGAGGTTATATATCCTATACAAGTACCAACAAAAATATTTTTTAATTACAATAAGATTTGCATTGTTAAAATTGGTAGGTTTGCATTGTTAAGAATGAAAGATTGCATAGTTCTATATTAACTATATCAATTTGCATTGTAATAAGCAAATTCTTGATGCATAATGAATTAATGAATCACAACTCTGAAAAATACTTGTGTCGAATTAAGAACAGGAATGTGGACTAGAAGGGCTACAGAGGTGGCTGACCAGTTAAAGGCACTTGCCTACAAAGCCTGATGGCCCAGGTTCAATTCCCCAGTATCCATGTAAAGTCAGATGTACAAATTGGTATATGTTTGCAATGGGAAGAGGTTATGGTGTGTTGTTCTCTCTCTGTCTCTGCTTGCAAATAAATAAAAATATTTTTAAAAAAATTTTTAAAGGGCCGGGCGTGGTGGCACACGCCTTTAATCCCAGCACTCGGGAGGCAGAGGTAGGAGGATCGCCGTGAGTTTGAGGCCACCCTGAGACTACATAGTTAATTCCAGGTCAGCCTGGACCAGAGTGAAACCCTACCTCGAAACCCCCAAAAAAAAAAATTTTTAAAGGGCTGGAAGGATACCTTAGTGGTTAAGGCGTTTGCCTGCAAAGCCAAAGGACCCAGGTTTGATTTCCTAGGACCCTTGTAAGTCAGATGCTCGAGATGGCACATGCATTTGGAGTTCCTTTCCAGCAGCTGGAGGCCCTGACACGTCCATTCTCTCCCTCCCTCTTCCCCCCCCCCCAGCCCTCTTTTCTCTGTCAAATAATTAAATAAAAATTTAAAAAAGAAAGCTGGAAGCCTGCACTTGGGAGGCAGAGGTAGGAGGATCACCATGAGTTCAAGGCCACCCTGAGACTACATAGTGAATTCCAGGTCAGCCTGAGCTAGAGTGAGACCCTACCTCAAAAAAAGAAAATTAATATCCGGGCGTGGTGGCGCACGCCTTTAATCCCAGCACTTGGGAGGCAGAGGTAGGAGGATCGCTGAGAGTTCGAGGCTACCCTGAGACTACATAGTTAATTCCAGGTCAGCCTGGACCAGAGTGAGAACCTACCTCGAAAAACAAAAAACAAACAAAAAAAGAAAAATTAATAAAGAAGGCCGGGCATGATGGCACATGCCTTTAGTCCCAACATTCTGGAGGCAGAGGTATGAGGATCACTGTGAGATCAGTGCCAGCCTGGGACACTACAGAGTGAGTTCCAGGTTAGCCTGGGCTAGAGTGAGGTCCTACCTGGAAATAACAACAAACAAATATAATGGCAAGCTCCAAGATCAGTAATATCTCCCACTTAAATGTGAAAGAAGAATAGGAGGAAGATTGGTAGGGCAGGACACCCAATATTCCATTCTAGCCACCACAGACAAGCACATCCCACCAGAGGCAAGTATATAAGGTGCCACATGGGCGCTTAAACGTGCATACATTATACACACCACATTACACATGAAAGAAAATGTTTAAAAGCAGAAGTTGTTTTGCATTCAATTGAATTATGTTGATGTTTCAGGTTGATCACTTACCACATGAGTTACTTGGACCCTGGGCAAGTGCAGGCTTTCTGAGAATTTATACAAGAGGAATGGTCTTAACCTCATAAGGTTGACAACAGTATATGAAATACATCTGGGAGCTGGGCCTTATGTCATCTGTAAAGCTGAAGCAGGGGAATTGCAAGTTCAAGGCAGAGAGAGAAAATGGGCATACCAGGGCCTTTAGCCACTGCAAACAACTCCAGATGCACGTGCCACTTTGTCCATCTGATTTGCATGGGTACTGGGGAGTTGAATCTGCTTCCTTAGGCTTTGTAGACAAGCGCCTTAACAACTAAGCCATCATTACAGCCCAGAAAAAACTTTTTTAAAAAAATTATTTATTTTATTTTTTTTATTGACAACTTCTTTAATTGTAGACAATATCCCATGTTATTTCCCTCCCTCCCCCACTTTCCCCTTTGCAACTCCACTCTCCATCACATCCTCTCCCTCTCTCAATCAGTCTCTCTTTTCAGTTTGATGTCGTGATCTTTTCCTCCTATTATGATGGTCTTATGTAGGTAGTGTCAGGCACTGTGAGGTCATGGATACCCAGGCCATTTTGTGTCTGGAGGGGAGCACGTTGTAAGGAGTCCTACTCTTCCTTTGGCTCTCACATTCTTTCTGTCCCCTCTTCTGCAATGGACCCTTAGCCTTGGAAGATGGTTTGAGATGTTTCAGTGTTGAGCACTCCTCTGTCCCTTCTTCTCAGCACCATGGTGCCTTCTGAGTCATCCCAAGGTCACCACCATCTGAAAAGAGAAGTTTCTCTAACCAAAAGTGAGAGTAGTATTAATATATGGGTATGAACATTAAGAGAAGTGCTTACTGGGCAGTTTGGTGAGCATAGTATATACATTTAGCCAGACACCAGCAGATGTTACATCCTTAGGGCTCATGACTACCCCTGTCATACATTTTCAGTATCAGGGATGTGTTCCCTCCCATGGAGCAGGCCTCCCGTCCAATTAGAGAGCGGTTGGTTTCCCCCATAACAGACATGCCACTGTTGCACCTGGCTGACCAAATTTAAAGCTTGCAGTGTTCACTGTTGAGTACCTTCACTGGTGTTTTCTCACTCCCATTGACCTGCATGCCGCATAGCTTTTTCCAACTTTCTGTCAGCTGGTCCTCATGGAGGAGGCTTTCAGCTCAACTCCAGCAGGAGCACATACCCAAGTATGTGGAGTCTTCAGCAATAGGGTCTTACCATCTATTCATGGTGGGAAACCAAGGGCCTCGGCAAAAAATTTGTTTTTAAAAGAGAGCTACATGGGCTGGAGAGATGGCTTAGGGGTTAAGGCGCCTGCCTCCTAAGCCTAAGAACACTGGTTCCAATCTCCAGTGGTTCCAATCTCCAGGTCCCATGTTTAGCCAGATGCAGTGATGCAAGGGCGCAATGCCGCACTTGACCACAAGGGGGCGCACACATCTGGATTTCGTTCGCAGCAGCTGAGACACTGCTGGCGCGCCCATCTCTGTCTTCCTCTCCCTCCCTCCCTCCCTCCCTCTCTCTCTCTCTCTCTCTCTCTCTCTCTCTCTCTCTCTGTCTCTCTCTTTGTCTCTCTCCAAAAAAATAATAAAAAGAGCTACAGTATGGGCTGGAGAGATGGCTTAGTGGTTAAACGCTTGCCTGTGAAGTCTAAGGATCCCGGTTCGAGGCTTGATTCTCCAGGACCCACGTAAGCCAGATGCATAAGGGGGCGCATGCATCTGGAGTTCGTTTGCAGTGGCTAGAGGCCCTGGCGCGCCCATTCTCTCTCTCTCTCTCTCTCTCTCTCTCTCTCTCTCTCTCTCTCTCTCCCTGCCTATTTCTGTATCTCTCTCTCTCTCAAATGAATAAATACATAAAAATAAAATATTTAAAAAAAAAAAAAAAAGAGCTACAGTATGTGGGTAAGGCCCAAGGTTGAATCCACACTACTGCACAGCACTCAGTACCCTTTCAGTCTATAGGAATCAGTGAATGCATAAAAAAAAAAAAACTATATAGAGATATAAATAAATAGTTACAGGTTTTTAAAAAGAATTATTTTTGGTATGTTTGAGGGTGAGTCTCACTCTAGTCCAGACTGGCCTGAGACTGACTGGGTAGCTCAGGCTGGGACTAAAAGCATGAGCCACTAGGCTTACACATAGTCTGTAATTTTCAATAAGAAAGCTGAAATTAACAAGTACTGTTAGAACGAAGAATTTGGGTACAAGCTTTTCTTTCTGGTGTTCCATGATAGAACTGAGCTTAGGGATGGCTGATGACCATGACAGTGAAGATGGCATCTTTGTCATTGATACCTATATCCTTAGTGTTGAAGGTACTTAATTTTGTCAGACTTGACCTATCCTACTCTTCCATGCAGACACCTTTGGTGTTGTCACAGTCTTTATTCTTTTGCATACGTATGTCTGTGGTGTGGTGGGGGTGGGCTTACCTCTGTGAGTGTGTGTAAATCTGTCATGTGGAGGTCAGGTTGATGACAGTGTTTTCCTTGATTGCTATTTACTGAGGCTGGGTCGCTCGCTTTAGTCCAGAGCACACCCGTACATCTAGTCTTACCAGCCAGCTTGCCTAGAGATCCCATCTCCATCCTCCTGTGCACTAGTATTATAGGTGCCCCATATCCACCTAGCATTTATGTGGATGCTGGTCCTCACAGTTGAATGATAAGTGTTTTATCCACTGAACAATCTCCCCAGCCCGTATATTGTGTGTGTGTGTGTGTGTGTGTTTTCTATCTGTACTTGTAAGTGCCTGTGTGCGGAGACCAGAGGAGAAAGCTAGGTAACCCCCTCCATTGCTCATCCACATGTTTCCTTTGAGGCAGAGTCTCTCACTGATTCTGAAGTTTACTGTTTTCTCCAAGCCCTAGGAATTCTTGAGTATCTGCTTCCCAAAGGGCTGGGGTTACAAGAAGTGTGGCCATGCCTAGTTGTTTACATGGGTGCTTTATGTGGGAAATTGAACTCAGGTGGTCTCTGGCTTGTACTTTATGCATTGAGCCATATCTCTAGCCCCCGTATAGTATAGTATAGTATAGTATAGTATAGTATAGTATAGTATAGTATAGTATAGTACTGTACTGTATTGTATTGGGCGGGGGGGGGGGCAGATAAAGACTCCAGGGCTTCTAGCCACTGCAAACAAACTCCAGATGCATGTGTTAACTTGTGCATTTGGCTTACAAGGGTCCTGGGGAATTGAACCTGGGTCCTTTGGCTTTGCAGGCAAGCATCTTAACTGCTAAGCCATCTCTCCAACCCACTTTTTTTTTTTTTTTTTTTTTTTTTTTCAAGGTAGGGTTTCACTCTGGTCCAGGCTGACCTGGAATTAACTATGTAGTCTCAGGGTGGCCTCGAACTCTCAGCGATCCTCCTACCTCTGCCTCCCAAGTGCTGGGATTAAAGGTGTGCGCCACCACACCCAGCTCCAACCCACTTTTTATTATTTATTTGAGAGTGTGTAAGAGAGAAAGAAGTAGATAGCTACAGAGAGAGAGAGAATTGGTGCACCAGGGCCTCTAGCCACTGCAAATGAACTCCAGACTCATTTACCACCTTGTTCATCTGGCTTTACTTGAGTACTGGGGAATCAAACCTGGGTCCGTAGGCTTTGCAGACATGCATCTTAACTGCTGAGCCATCTTGCCAGTCTCCACGTTGGTTTTTTTTTTTTTTTTTTTTTTTTTTTTTGGTTTTTCGAGGTATGGTCACTCTGGCCCCAGGCTGACCTGGAATTAACTATGTAGTCTCAGGGTGGCCTTGAACTCATGGCGATCCTCCTACCTCTGCCTCCCGAGTGCTGGGATTAAAGGCGTGCGCCACCACGCCCGGCTCCACATTGTTTTTTTAGTTGCCTTTTCTAGAGAAACTCACAACAATTTTAGAATATGAGATCGGTTGAAGTAGGGATTTTTTTCTTTTTCTTTTTGAAATAGGGTTTTGTTATATATGTAGTCCTGGCTGGTCTGAAACTTGCTATTTAGATCAGGCTGGCCTTGAACTTGCAGTGATCCTCCTGCCTCTGCCTCCTGAGTTCTGGGATTACAGGCATGAATGAACGACAGTACCTGGCTTGTGCTAGGGATTTCTCATTTTTCACTTCTGTTTATGTGTGTGCTGTGTGATGCCCGGTAATCTCATCGGTGGCTGGAGGCACTTGCCTATAGTGGCTGCAGCGGAGTATTGCTTGACCCTCTCCATTGCTCTTCCACCCAGCTTTGTTTTGAGCTGAAATCTCTTTACTGATTCAGCTGCTTGTAGGGCTCTAAAGATTCTCAGTTTTCTGCTTCTCTGCAAGATTGGGGTTATGTTGCATGTAACTATGCACAGCTGTTTACATGAGATCTGATGGTCTCAGACCTTCATGCTTGTACAAGGAATATACTTAACCTCAGAGCTTTTCTTTCTTTTCTCTTTTGGGTTTTTTTGTTTTGTTTTGTTTTGTTTTCCTTAGAGGTAGGGAATTCACTCTGTATTCTTAGGGTGGCCTTAAAAAACTCATGGCCATCCTTCTACCTCTGCCTCCCAAGTGCTGGGGATATAGGCATGTGCCACCACACCCAGCTTGTTTTTTTGTTTTTGTTTTTTTTTTTTTTGGTTTTTCGAGGTAGGGTCTCACTCTGGTCCAGGCTGACCTGGAATTAACTATGTAGTCTCAGGGTAGCCTCGAACTCTCGGCGATCCTCCTATCTCTGCCTCCCGAGTGCTGGGATTAAAGGCATGTGCCACCACGCCTGGCTATGTTTTTGTTTTTGAGGTAGCGTTTCACTCTAGCCCAAGCTGACCTGGAATTCACTGTGTGGTCTCAGGGTAGCTTCAAACTTACAGTGATCCTCTTACCCCTGCCTCCCAAGTGCTGGGATTAAAGGCATGTGCCACCATTTCAAGATTTCTTGAAAGAAGAAATATAACAAAACTGGGTGTGGTGGCACACGCCTTTAATCCCAGCACACCAGAGGCAGAGGTAGGAGGATCATCATGAGTCTGAGGCCACCCTGAGACTACAGAGTGAATTCCAGGTCAGCATGGGATAGAGGGAGAACCTACCTTGAAAAACAAAAACAAAACCAAAAAAAAACATAACATTTAAAAAGCCCCAACATGGGCTGGAGAGATGACTTAGCAGTTAAGGTGCTTGCCTGCAAAGCCAAAGGACCCAGGTTCAAGTCTCCAGGACTCTGGTAAGCTAGATGCACAAAGTAGTGCATGCGTCTGAAGTTCATTTGCAGTGGCTGAAGGCCCTGACACACCCATTTTCTCTCTTAGCTGCCCCTCCCTCATAGTAAAATGAATAAAAATTTTTAATTTTAGGGGCTGGAGTGATGACTTAGCGGTTAAGGCACTTGCTTGCAAAGCCAAAGGACCCAGGTTCGATTCCCCAGTATCCATGTAAGCCAGATGCACAAGGGGGCACATGCATCTGGAGTTTGTTTGCAGTGGCTAGAGGCCCTGGCATGCCTATTCTCTCTATCTCCTCTTTCTCTGCTTGCAAATAAATAAATAAATAATTTTTTTAAAATCTCGTTTAAAAAAATGTTTTAGGGTTGAAGAAGTGGCTTAGCGGTTAAGGTGCTTGCCTGTAAAGCCTAAGGACCCAGGTTTGATTCTGCAGGTCCTATGTAAGCCAGATGCAGATGGTGGCACATGTGTCTGGAGTTCATTTGCAGTGGCTAGAGTCCCTGGCACACCCATTCTCTCCCTCCCTTTACTTTATAAAAGTGCCCCAAAATGCCAGGGCAAGCGTGCTTTTTGGCCAGTGTCCAAAGAAAAGAAAGGGAAAGTTAAGTTTTTTGAGTTAGGATTCAGAAAAGTAGGTATGTGAACAGTGAGAGATTGTAAACAATTGCCTGCAGTAAGAATTGCTAATGTTTCTGTTTTTAACTGATGGTCAAGGTTTGCCTAGGTCTCCTTTGGACCTGTCTGTGCTTTTGAAGTTATATCTTGTAAGTAAAGGACTCTTCCTTACATGGCAGAGACCCTGACATAATGATTTCCCATAGGGGCAGCTTGGTAGCACCCAGAGCCAAGGCCTGGTGCCCTGTGTGATGTTTGTGTTGAAGGAGATGCTTCCTAGCTACCACAAGTGGCGCTATAACTCTCATGGTGTGCGGGAACAGATTGGTAAGGAGAACATGGGCAGGAAAGGCTGGAGAATCTTTGGAGATCTTTCTCCCTTTCTTGGGAAAAGGGTCATTACACAAGGCCACATTATTGCTATTTTTTTCTGGAGTTTAGGTTGCCTGATCCTGGAGCTGATTCATGCGATACTTAACCTGTGCCATGAGACAGATCTACACAACAGGTACTGAGGAGACTGTTAGTAGAGCCTGCTGCTCACTAGGGGAGACTGGCTGTTGCTATGTAAAGTCATCTCATTTCCTCCAGACAGCTCACCTTGGTTGAATCTAAAGTTCATTAATCTCAAGGTTCTGATTTGCTTTCTGCTGACTTGATGATCATTTCTCCCTGTTGAGAGAGCAAAACAAATGAAGTGGGAATAGGATGTGTTAAGTGTATATGTCTATATGCACTTCATCTTGTTTATGATCTTTACAAAAAGTACGCATGTTCATTAGAAAATACTCATTTAGTGCAAAATGCCCTCCATAAATCTACTTCCCAGAAGTTTTTAATGCGTTAGTGTGTATCCTTCCAGGTTTTTCCCTCTGCTTATACTAACTGCTCTGTAATATTATTTCTATACTACAACATACAGCTGTCTTGTTTGAATAGTTCCTTGTATTCCACATATGGTTAAATCTTGATTTATTTCATTAACTATATCCATTAGTTAATGGGAGTTTAGTTTGCTTTTCAGAGTGGACCTTAGGACCAAGTCTGTTTCAGGAAAGTGATCTTGAAAGTGTCTTGCAAGGAGCTAACCTGCATCACCTATGTCTAGTTGGTTAGGTTTGCCATGGATAGATGTTCTTCATTTCCAATAAAGAACTTGGAAGCTCTCTAGTAACTGAAAACCCCTCTGTTTTCCAGTCACACTCCCAGCCTGCAGTCTCTCTGCATCTGCAGTCTGGCCTACACAGAAGCTGGACAGACAGTCATCAATATCATGGGCATTGGTGTTGATACCATTGACATGGTGATGGCCGCTCAGCCCCGAAGGTAGAGTTTCCGCTGTACCTGCCCCATTACTCTTTGTGGTGCTGTATGTTCTAAGAATTCTATCTTATTGTAACTTGCAGTTGCTTTTTTCCCCCCTCTATGTGTTGGGGGTGAGTTGGAGAGTGGATATGCACGTGTGTATGTGGAGGCCAGAAGTTGACATCAGGTGTTGTCTTTGATCACTCTTTCTTATTTTACTGAGAGCAGGGTTCTTAACCCCAGAACTTAATGTTTCAGCTAGTCTAGCTAGCCCCAGGGATTCCTCCTTTGGGCTGGGATTACAGGTTGCTGCCACTCCCACAATGGGTGCTAAGGATCCAAACTCTGGTCCCCATGCTGGCATGACAAGGGCTTTACTGAATCAGCCATTTCTGGAATTTCATTTCTGCAGTCACATCTCAGAGATATCCTTGTTTAGGTGGCACATGCATCTGAATGAAGTTCGTTTGCAGTGGCTGGAGACCCTGGTGTGCCCATTCTTTCTCTCTCCTTCTCCCTCTCTCACTCTCTCATATAAATAAATAAAATATTTTTTAAGCTGGGCGTGGTGGTGCACACCTTTAATCCCAGCACTCGGGAGGCAGAGGTAGGAGGATCGCTGAGAGTTTGAGGCCACCCTGAGACTACATAGTTAATTCCAGGTCAGCCTGGACCAGAGTGAGACCCTACCTTACAAAACCAAAAAAAAAAAAAAATTTTTTTTTTTTTTCTTAAAAAGATAGCCTTGTTTTTCTGATGCTATAGCCTTTATGTAAACTAGTGGCTACTGCGTATACTGGCACTCTTTCCTAATTTGGACTGGGGCTGGTGAACTCTGGGATCATTGTTGGAGACTAATTCATGAGAGCACATATGTTATAAGGTGAGTCATGTTGTCTGAATTCACTCTGGCTTTCATTTGGCACCCTAGTGATGGGACAGAGGGCCAAGGCCAGGGCCAGCTGCTGATCAAGACTGTGAAACTAGCCTTCTCTGTTACCAACAACGTTATTCGGCTCAAACCTCCTTCTCATGTGGTGTCCCCACTGGAACAGGCTCTCACACAACATGGTATGTATATCTCTTCTAGTCAGACATATTTTGCCCATAGATAAATATTTTTATTTAAGAGAAAGAGCCAGAGAAAGGGAGGCAGAAAATGGGTGCAACAAGGCCTCCAGCCACTGCAAATGAACTCCAAATGTATGTGCCCCCTTGTGTGCATCTGGTTTATGTGGATCCTGGAGAATCAAACCAGGATCCTTTGGCTTTGCAGGCAAATGCCTTAACCGATAAGCCATCTCTGCGCCCCATAGATACATATTTTATGCCATGTTTTGTAACTCATTTCCTGAGCTTGGAAACAATGAAGCTGGATGATACTTCCTGCCTCCTGTTGATGACAGAACAAATAGTTAGAGATGCTGGCTTGAATCAGATTTAGGATTTAGCCCACCATGTGAGAACCTCAGGCATGTTACTTAGAAACTCTGACTCAGATTTTTTCATCTGGCTGATGATAGTGGGTCATACCTCTAATCCTAGCACACTGGGGAGACTGAGGCAGGAGTATCACCATGACTTTGAGGTCAGTCTGAGCCACATAGTGAATTTAGGCCAGCCTGGGCTTTAGTGTGGCATTTTATCTTTTAAAAACACTCCAAAAAAAAAAAAATGAAGAAGGGGTGGAGAGATGGCTTAGCGGTTAAGTCACCTGCCTGCTAAGCCTAAGAATGCCCGTTTGATTCTCCGGGTCCTATGTTTAGTCAGAAGCAGTGACGCAAGGGCACATGGCCACACTTGCCCACAAAGGGGCGCATGAGTCTGGAGTTCGTTCACAGCAGCTGAGAGGCCGCTGGTGCACCCACTCTCAATCTCTCTCTCCTGACTGTCAAAAAAAAAAAAAAAAAAGAAGTAAAAACAAAGATTTCTCATCTGTAAAGTAGGTATAATAGTACTGCCTACCTTATAAGAGTGTGATGGCGAATTCCAGGTCAGCCTGGGCTAGAGTGAAACCCTACCTTGAACAACCAAAAAATAAATAAGAGAAGCCTGGCATGGTGGCATACGCCTTTAATCCCAGCACTCAGGAGGCAGAGGTAGGAGGATTGCCCAGAATTTGGGGCCACCCTGAGACTACATAGTGAAATCCAAGTCAGCCTGAGCTAGATTGAGACCCTACCTTGGAAAACCAAAAAATAAAATAAAGTATGATAAAGAATAAGTAAATGTCTATACCTAATACATGTAGAGAAGACTGGGTCTGACGACACATGTATATAATCACCACATTTTGGTTGGAGAGGCAGGAGGAACTCCACAAGATCTAGGCTAGCCATACCCTTTAAAAAAAAAAAAAAAAAAAACGGGCTGGAGAGATGGCTTAGCAGTTAAGGTACTTGCCTGCGAAGCCTAAGGATCCAAGTTCAGTTCCCTAGTACCCATGTAAGCCAGATGCATAAAGTGGCACATGTGTCTGGAGTTTGTTTGCAATGGCTAGAGGTCTTGGCATGCCCATTCTCTCTATCTTCTTTTTTTGTCTCTCAAATAAATATACAAACAAATGATACCGGGCTAAACGTGGCACACGCCTTTAATCCCAGCACTTGGGAAGCAGAGGTAGGAGGATCATCATGAGTTCGAGGCTACACTGAGACTACATAGTGAATTCCAGGTCAGCCTAGACTAGGGTGAGACCCTACCTTGGGGGAAAAAAAAAAAACAAAAAGCCATGCATGGTGGCGCACGCCTTTAATCCCAGCACTCCGGAGGCAGAGGTAGGAGGATCGCCAAGAGTTCGAGGCTACCCTGAGACTACATAGTGAATTCCAGGTCAGTCAGAGCCAGAGTGTGAACCTACCTCAAAAAACGGGAAAACAAAACAAAACAAAAAAACAGGCTGGAGAGATGTCTTAGCCGTTAAGGCACTTGGCTTGCAAAGCCTAACAACCCAAGTTTTATTCCCCAGTGACTCTGTAAAGCCAGATGCACAGGGTGGTGCATGTATCTGGAGTTTGCTTACAGGGGCTGAAGCCCCTGGCACACCCATTCAGTCTATCTCCTCTCTTTTTCTGCTTGCAAATAAGGAAAGAAGGAAGAAGGGCTGGAGAGATTGCTCAGTGGTAAACGTGCTTGCCTGCAAAGCCTCATAAACAGGGTTCGATTCTTCACTGCCCATGTAAAGTGAGATGGACAAAGTGGCACATGCATGTGGAGTTTGTTTGCAGTGGCTGGAGGACTTGTTGCTTCTTTTCTCTGTCTCTCTTTCAAATAAATAAATAGAAATATTTGAGAATAAAAAATACAGAGCTGGAGAGATGGCTTAGCGGTTAAGGCGCCTGCCTCCTAAGCCTAAGAACGCTGATTCCAATCTCCAGCAGTTCCAATCTCCACGTCCCATGTTTAGCCAGATGCAAAGTGACGCAAGGGCGCAATGCTGCACTTGACCACAAGGGGGTGAACACATATAGATTTCCTTCTCAGCAGCTGAGAGACTGCTGGCGCGCCCATCTCTGTTTTCCTCTCTCTCTCGCTCTGTCTCTCTCTGTTTCTCTCTCCAAAAAATAAAAAAATATTAAAAATAAATAAATAAATACAGGCCATCCCTGAGAATCATTTTGCAGTTAATGGTTGGTGGGGTACAAAGAGACATTTTCTTCAGCGGTAGAGCCATTGATTGGTAAGGTGCCCTTGCTCTGATAAATAACCCCCCACCCATGTTCATGCAGGCTACCCTAATTAAATTGAGTTACCAAAGAAAAAAAACATAAAAACCCCAGAAGAGTTCCTAGTACCTGTCAAACATTGGCTCTTGTCACATTTTGACTTTAAGATAGTCATTTAAAGCAGGGCATGGTGGCGTACACTTTTACTCTCAGTACTCAGGAGGCTGGCTATGAGTTTGAGGCCAATCTAAGACTACATAGTGAATTTCAGATAATCCTGAACTAGAGTGAGACCCTAACTCAAAACAACAAAACAAGGGGCTGGAGAGATGACTTAGTGGTAAAGGCACATACCTGCAAAGCCTAAGGACCCCAGTTCAATTTTCCAGGTCCCACGTAAGCCAGAAAAACAAAGGGGCACATGTGTCTAGAGTTCGTTTGCAGTGGCTAGAGGCCCTGGCGTGCCCATTCTCACTCTCCCTCTCTCTGTCTCTAATAAATAAATAAATAAATAAAGTATTATAAAAAATTAATTTGTATGCTGGGCATAGTGGCACACGCCTTTAATCCCAGCATTTGGGAGGCAGAGGTAGGAGGATCACCGTGAGTTCAAGGCCACCCTGAGACTACATAGTGAGTTCCAGGTCAGCCTAGGATAGAGTGAAACCCTACCTTGAAAAACCAAAAAAAAATAAAATAAAATAAAAAATAATTTGTGATATTACGTCTAAGAACATTTATAACTATACAGTTTGTTTTTACTTACTCTGTGGTGGGAATTCAACCCTAGGGCCTTGTGCATATTAGGCAAGTGTTCTACCACTAAGCTGCTCTAGCCCACCTGTTTTGTTTACCTTTGGGTTTTTTTGTTTGTGGATTTTTTTGTTTGGTTTGAGACAGGGTTTCAATCCAGGCTGGCCATGTCTTGAATTGATTTTCTTGACTCCACCTCCCAAGTGCTGAGATTATAGGTGTGTACCACCATGTCCGGTGTGAAGTTTGGAAACTTTCTGTGATTTTTTTTTCTTTTTTTTTTTTTTTTTTTTGGTTTTGCAAGGTAGGGTCTCACTCTGGTCCAGGCTGACCTGGAATTAACTATGTAGTCTCAGGGTGGCCTCAAACTCTCGGCAATCCTCCTACCTCTGCCTCCCGAGTGCTGGGATTAAAGGCGTGCACCACCATGCCCGGCAATTTTTTTTCTTCATTACAGTGCTCTTTCTTTCTTTTTTTTTAGCTATTTTATTTTTATTTATTTATTAAAGACGTTGAGGGGGATAGCCTTGGGCACACTAGGGCCTCTTAACCACTATAGACAAATTCCAGACACATGTGTCACCATGTGCATTTGGCTTTCATGGGACCTGGAAAATCAATTCTGGATCCTTCGGCTTAACAGTCAAGTGCCTTAACTGCTAAGCCATCTCTCCAGTGCTCTTTTTAAAACTTTTTATTTTTTATTATTTTTTTTGGAGAGAGACACAGAGAGAGAGGGAGAGGAAGACAGAGTTGGGCGCGCCAGCAGTGTCTCAGCTGCTGCGAACGAAATCCAGATGTGTGCGTCCCCTTGTGGTCAAGTGCAGCATTGCGCCCTTGCGTCACTTTGCATCTGGCTAAATGTGGGACCTGGAGATTGGAACCAGTGTTCTTAGGCTTAGGAGGCAGGCACCTTAACCCCTAAGCCATCTCTTCAGCCCTCCAATGCTCTTTTTAAAAAAAATATTTATTTATTCGCAAACCGGGGGTGGGGAGCATACCAGGGCCTCTAGCTGCTGTAAACAAACTCCAGATCCTTGTGCCACCTTGTGCATCTGGCTTTACCTGGTTACTGGGAAATCCAACCCAGGTCATTAGGCTTTGCAGGCAAGCTCTTTAACTGCTGTGCCAGCTCTCTAGCCCGTACAGTCTTTTCTAGCCTGTTTTTTTGTGCCTCTTGGAGGTAGGGTCTCACTGTAGCCCAGACTGACCAATTCACTATGTAGTCTCAAGGTGGCTTCAAATTCAGTGATCTACCTCTGCCTCCTAAGTGCTGGGATTAAGGCATGTGCCACTTGCCCAGATCTAACTTATTTGTTAAATGCATCTATTTTCTTCAAATTGTGTCTTCACCATTAATGAATTGGCTTGAACTGCTTCTACCCAATTAAAAGAATGAATTTGCCAACTAGGTTTATTCTGGCCTGATATACAAGAGTTTTGGTGCCATGGCCTTTTAAAAAACTGGTGAAGTACCCTTGTGTCTTGACTGTTTCCTGTGCTTCTTCAGGTGCCCATGGGAACAACCTCATTGCTGTCTTAGCCAAGTACATCTACCACAAACACGACCCAGCTTTGCCCCGTCTTGCCATTCAGTTGCTGAAACGTCTGGCCACGGTAGGATCCACTCAGCCAACTAGTTCCCTGGGATATAGACTCTTTCTTGTGACTACTACTCTTTTCTTTCCTGTTTTGTTTTGTTTTTTTTTCTTCAGTGCTGGGTATAGTAACCAGGACCTTAGGCAAGGTAGGCAAGTAGTACTATTGAACAACATATCCCTGCCTTTCTTGAGACCACTCTGTCCCTCTTTCAATAGAAACAGCCTGCTAACTTGGTTTAGAAAGAAACAAAAGCAAGCCGGGCGTGGTGGCACATGCCTTTAATCCCAGCTCTCAGGAGGCAGAGGTAGGAGGATCGCTGTGAGTTCGAGGCCATCCTGAGACTACATAGTGAATTCCAGGTGAGCCTGAGCTAGAGTGAGATCCTACCTCAAAAAACCAAAAAAAAAAAAAAAAAAACCCCACAAAGAAAGTAACAAAAGCTGGCTCAGTGGTTAAACTGCTTGCTTGCAAAGCCTGTTCGCCTGGGTTCAATTCCCAAGCAGTCTGTGAAGCTGGACACAAAAAGTTGTACAAGTGTATGGTATTTGTTTGCAGGAACAAGATATCCTGCATGCACACATACAAGTGCAAATGCAGTTTTTTGTTTTTGTTTTTTTGTTTTTGTTTTTTTTTTAGTTTTTTGAGGTAGGGTTTCACTCTAGCCCAGGCTGACCTGGAATTCACTGAGTGCTGGGATTAAAGGCATGTGCCACCACACTCGGCTTGCTTGCTTGCTTGCTTGCTTTCTTTCTTTCTTTCTTTCTTTCTTTCTTTCTTTCTTTCTCTTTCTTTCTTTCTTTCTTTCTTTCTTTTTGTTTGGAGGAGGGGGTTACAAATGCAAATTATTTATTTTTTTATTTTTTTGTTTTTTTCAAGGTAGGGTCTCACTCTAGCCCAGGCTGACCTGGAATTCACTGTGTAGTCTCAGGGTGGCCTTGAACTCATGACGATCCTCCTACCTCTGCCTCCCAAGTAATGGGATTAAAGGTGTGTGCCACCATGCCTAGCTACAACTGCAAATTTTTTTAAAACGAAAGTAATACAGACACACTAGTATGATCATCTTTTTAAAAAAATGATTTATTTGTAAGAGAGACAAGCAAACTCCAGGCACATGCACCCCTTGGTGTATTTGGTTTTGCATGGATATTGGGGAATTGAACCTGGTCCAACAAGCTTTGCAAGCAAGTGACTTTAACTACTGAGCCATCTCCCTAGCCCTGTATGATGGTTTTGTCCTGCTTGCAAGAGGTAAGAATCTTCATTGTAAACTATTTATTTAAATAACGCATATTTGTATATGTATTTTTTAAAATTTTTTTTTGGGGGGGGGTCGTTTGTGAGGTAGGGTCTCACTCTGGTCCAGGCTGACCTGGAATTCACTATATAGTCTCAGGGTGGCTTCAAACTCTTGGCAGTCCTCCTACCTCTGCCTCCCAAGTGCTGGGATTAAAGGCATGCGCCACCATACCTGGCCTTATTTTATTTATTTTTTGGAGAGAGACAGACAGAGAGGGAGAGGGAGACAGATAGAGATGGGCGTGCCAGCAGTCTCTCAGCTGCTGTGAACGAAATCCAGATGTGTGCGCCCCTTGTGGGCAAGTGTAGTATTGTGCCCTTGTGTCACTTTGCATCTAGCTAAACGTGGGACCTGGAGTTTGGAACCGGGTTCTTAGGCTTAGCAGGTAGGCGCCTTAACCGCTAAGCCATCTCTCCAGCCCGTACATGTATATTTTTATTTACACACACATACACAGAAAAGTTACCTGAGATTTCTTCGTGTGTGTGTGTGTGGGTGGGTATGTGTGTTTGTGTGGGTATATATATTAATAAAAGTGTTGCCAGGCATGGTGGCACACACCTTTAATTCCAGCACTTGGGATGCAGAGGTAGGAGAATGGCCATTAGTTTGAGGCCACCCTGAGACTACATAGTGAATTCCAGTTTAGTCTGGGCTAGAGCAAGAGCCTATCTCAAAAAATCAAAAAAATAAGGCTGGAGAGATAACTTAGCAGCTAAGGCCCTTGCCTGCAAAGCCTAGAAATCCTGGGTTCAATTCTCCAGGTCCCACGTAAGCAGATGTAGAAGGTGGCACATGTATCTGGAGTTCGTTTAAAAGAAAGGAAGGGAAAGGAAAGGAAAAGAAAAGAAAAGGGCTGGGGAAATGGGTTAACGGTTAAGGCACATGCCTGCAGTCCTGGGTATGGTTCCCCAGGTCCCACATAAGCCAGATGCACAAGGGGGCGCATGTGTCTGGAGTTCGTTTGCAGTGGCTGGAGGACCTGGTGTGCCCATTCACTCTCTATGCCTCTTCCCCCCCCCCCAGATAAATAAAAACATCTTTTTTAAAAAAAGAAAAAATATCTTTAAAAAAAGAAAAAAGCCGGGCGTGGTGGTGCACGCCTTTAATCCCAGCACTCAGGAGGCAGTGGTAGGAGGATTGCTGTGAGTTCAAGGCCACCCTGAGACTACATAGTTAATTCCTGGGTCAGAGTATGACCCTATCTCCAAAAAAACGAAAAAAAGAAAAAGGAAAAAACAATAAATAAAAAAAAATGTAATATGTGCCTTTCTGTTCTTTATCATACATACTAATGTAACAGTTGGAACTCTTGTAACAGTTGGAACTCTTTAACATCAAGTCTTCCATTCTTGCCACATGGTTTTATTGGTTCTTCTTTGCCAGTCTAACAGGCAGGCAAGTATCTCATTTTCCACTTCTATTTAGCCATGAGAGAAAGTTGCCATCTTTTTTTTTTTTTAAGATTTTATTTATTTATATATGAGAGAGACATAGAGAGAGAAAGAGGCAGAGAGAGAGAGAGAGGGAGGGAGAAAATGGGCGTACCAAGGCCTCCAGCCACTGTAAATGAACTCCAGATGCATGAGCCCCCTCATGCATCTGGCTTGTGTGGGTACTGGGGAATTGAGCCTCAAACCGGGGTCCTTAGGCTTCACAGGCAAGCTCTTAACCGCTAGGCCATCCCTCCAGCCCCGAAAGTCGCCATCTTTAAAAAAAAAATTCTTAGCCTGGTATGGTGATGCACGCCTTTAGTCCACTAAAGTGCACTTTGGAGGCAGATGTAGGAGGATCGCCATGAGTTCGAGGCCACCCTGAGGATACATAGTGAATTCCAGGTCAGCCTGAGCTAGAGTAAGACCCTATTTCAAAAAAACAAAATAGCATGGTGGCACATGCCTTTAATCTCAGCACTTGGGAGGCAGAGGTAGGAGGATTGCCATGAGTTCAAGGATACCTTGAGGCTACATAGTGAATTCCAGGTCAGCCTGGGCTAGAGTGAAACCCTACCTCAAAAAACCTAAATAAATTTAAAAAAACAAAAGAAGCTGGGCATGGTGGTGTAGCCTTTAATCCCAGCACTCGGTTGGTGGAGGTAGGAGGATCGCTGTGAGTTCGAGGCCATCCTGAGACTACATAGTGAATTCCAGGTCAGCCTGGGCTAGAACGAGGCCCTATCTTGAAAAACTAAAATAAATAAATAAATAAATAAATATATATATATATATATATATATATATATATATATATATATTAATTTTTTAAAATTTATTTATTGGAGAGAGAGAGAAAGAATGAACGTACCAGGGCTACCAGCTATTGCAAACAAACTCCACGTGCACATGTCACTTTGTGCAGCTGGTTTATGTCAGTACTGGAGAATCTAACCCGAGTCCTTAAGTTTAGCAGACAAGTGCCTTAACCACTGGTCCGTCTCTCCAGCCCAGGGTCAGCATCTTTTTAATGTTCACTGTTTATTCTGTAAATTTGGGGTCTTAGGCCAGAACTTCATGTCCAAGTTCTTTTATTTTTTCTCATCTTCTGGAGATTTCTAATACTCTTCTACAGAAGCCCGCTACCTTTTCTCTGGAAGCCACATCTAATCCTGTGTGTCCTGGTCTCTGTCAGGTGGCCCCAATGTCAGTGTATGCTTGCCTGGGCAATGATGCAGCTGCCATTCGTGATGCCTTCCTAACCCGCCTTCACAGCAAGATTGAGGACATGCGTATCAAAGTCATGATTCTGGAGTTCCTCACTGTTGCCGTAGAGACTCAGCCAGGCCTCATTGAGCTGTTTCTGAATCTGGAAGTGAAGGATGGTGGTGATGGCTCCAAGGTTAGCCTGCTCATTGAGTGAAGCGAAGTGGCTTCCTGGGAAGTGTGGGGAGGGGACTTGGGCTCCCATCTGTTCTCTCTTGCAGGAGTTTAGCCTTGGTGTATGGAGTTGCCTCCATGTAGTGCTAGAGCTGATTGATTCCCAGCAGCAGGATCGATACTGGTGCCCACCTCTGTTGCATCGTGCAGCCATTGCCTTTTGCATGCTCTGTGGCAGGACCGCAGGGGATAGTGCCATGCTGGTCCTCCCGAACCAAGTAAGTTTCCCCTTGGGCGTTAGTTGGCCTGTGAGGCTCATTGTCCTTGCCTGTAAAATAAGAATAACCATAGTTCTCATTATAGGTTTGTTGTGGCAGTTCACTGGGAATATGAAGAAAAGTACTTAGCACACGGTTTAATACAGGGGAATCTTACGCTTCTTTTCCTTCTTAATTTACTTTCTTTTTCAAATATTTGTAGTAATTCTTTTTTTTTTTTCTTTTGTTTTTCAAAGTAGGGTCTCACTCTAGCTCAGGATGACCTGGAATTCACTATGTACTCTCAGGGAGGCCTTGAACTCCTTGCGATCCTCCTACCTCTGCCTCCTGAGTGCTGGGACTAAAGGCATTCACCACCACACCCAGCAAATATTTGTATTAATTTTTATTTATTTGCAAGGAGAGAGTGAGAGAGATAATGGGTGCACCATGGTCGCTTGTTAATGCAAACAAACTCTACATACATGTGCCACTTTGTGCATCTATCTGGCTTTTACATGGGTAGTGGGAAATTGAAACCAGGCTATCAGGCTTTGAAAGCAAATATCTTAGCTATTGAGCCATCTCTCCATTCCCTCTCCCCCCCCCCATTTGCTTTCTCTTTAATGCTGCCACTAGCAGGTGTCAATTCCATTTGTATTTGCTAACCCCATCAGTCCCATTATTCTTGAGAAACAGCTTCAGACCACAGTGGCTTCCTTTAAGCCATTGGATTGGACTGTGTTGGCACAAAGAGAAGGAATGTTAGAAAAGGCTCAGTTGCCCTCCCCAGTGACTGCTGCTCTCACAATTCATAATCCACAACCCCTTGGGCAATACCTGAGGAAGGCCCTCAGCAGAATGAGGGCAGGGAGGAGGGTAAAGATAGTACCAACACATTGTGTGTCCATCCAAAGTATATTCATAATAAAAAAGAAGAAAAGAAAGGTTCAGTTCTGTAATCTATTGTCTTGGTTTTCTCTCTGCTTCATCCTTTTATTTTTTTTTCCCCAAGCTAAGTCTCATTCTAGCCTAGTTTGACCTAGAACTCACTCTATAGTCCTAAGCCTTGAACTCACCGTGATTCTCCTAATTGCCTTCTGAGTGCTGGGATTAAAGGCATATGCCACTATGCCTGGAGCTCCCTACTTCTATGTAGAGCTTTCATTTTGTGTGTGTGTGTGTGTGTGTGTCGTGGTGTTGGGGGGTATACACATGGGTGCACATAGTATGCACGTACATGCAGAGGCCAGAAAAGGACATGAGTGTCCTCTATCATTGTCCACCTAATGACCCTGAGCCAGTTTTTCTCACTGAACTGTTTTATGTAAACTTGTCAGTCTGGCAAGCCCTAGCTACCTTCTTGTCTCCATCCTCCTCAGTACTGGTATTACAAGCATGCCTAGCTTTTTACATGGGTACCAGTGATCAAACCCAGGAACTCATGATTGTTCAGACTTCACGCTTAACCCACTGAGACATCTCCCCAGCCCCTTGTTGTGTTTTTAGTCATGGTTCCAGTCTGGATTCGAATTTACCATCTTCCTGAGTGCTGGGATTATATGTGTGGACTGCCTCACTTGTTTTTGTGGGGGCTTTTGAAAGTATATCATGGAATAAACCATTAACAGGGTTTGGGGAATGGGGAGGTGGCTCAGTGGTTAAAGGCACTTACTTAGAAAGCCTGCAAGCCTAGTTTCCATTCCCTTGCACCCACATAAAAGCATATGCAGAATACAAGCATCTGGCATTGGTTAGCACCAGCAAAAGACCCTGGTGTGCTCATGCATGCATGTGCAAATACATTTTTAAAATTACAGAAAGAGTCAGAGACAGACAGACAGAGAGAGAGAGAGGGAAGCACCAGGGCCTCTAGCCATTCATTGCAAATGAACTCCAGATGCATGTGCCACTTTGTGTATATGGCTTACATGGATACTGGGAAATTGAACTCAGGTTGTTAGGACTTGCAGGCAAGTGCCATAAGTCCAGCCCCTAAAAAATTATGTTTAAGAGGGATTTTTTTTTTCCTGGCACGTTGACACACACCTTTAATCCCAGCACTTGAGAAGAGACTGGGGGTAGAAGGATCGCTGTGAATTGGAAGCCAGCCTGAGCTTCAGAGTGAGTTCTAGGTTACTTGTTCTTACTGAGCCTGAGTCTCCTGCTGATGTTGGAGCTTGCTGTTTTCTCATGAGCCCTGGCTATTCTCTGCTTTTCTAGGGGACAAGTTAGAGTTGTGTGTGGCCATGCCCAGCTGTTTACATATGTCCTGAGGATTGAATTTGAATGATCTCTCAAGCCCCCTTGGGCCCTCATGCTTTCACATGAAGTGTTCTTTTAAAATATATATATATATATTTGAGACAGAGAGTGAGAATGGGCATTCCAGGGCCCTCTAGCCACTGCAAACGAACTCCAGATGCATACACCACCATGTGCATCTGGCTTACGTGGGACCTGGAGAATCGAACCTGGGTCCTTAGGCTTCTCAGGCATGCACCTTAACTGCTAAGCCATCTCTCCAGCACCCTCGTTTTGCTTCTTGAGGAAAGGTTTCAATATGTATCTTGGGCTGGTCTCGAACTCATAGCCCTTCTGCTTCAACCTCCTGAGTACTGGGATTACAGGCATGCTTTACCATGCCTAGTATTTTTATTGTGTTTGTTTGTTTGTTTGTTTGTTTGTTTGTTTGTTTGTTTGTTTGTTTTTGAGAAAGGGTTTCATACTAAAGTCTGGGCCAGCCTATAACTCACTGATCATCTCTAATGTATAGTTGCACTAATTATGAGGAAAATGTAATGTTAACTAAGGTACCTTTTACATTTGTATAGGAAAAGTTAGGTTATGAAGGGTGTTAAGAGTTGTGATATTAAATCTGAAGAAATATCTCCAAGGGGAACTACAGAAAGGACTATGGGAAAGACAAAGTGTCATTTCCAATAAGTGTTTTTTATTCTAGACCCAAGTTTTGGGAGAATTTAACCAGTCCGCTGTTTGGAACTCTTTCTCCGCCCTCAGAAACATCTGAGGTGAGCTATGGTGGAGGGTGGGACTGGCTGCAAGTTCCTGGGAGGAAAAGGAAGGGCTGAGATGGAGAAAATGATCCTTCCCTGGGTTAAACACTATGTTTTCTTCACTTGGTGCTCCTTTCTCAGACCATTCTGTATGTCTCTTGTTTTGCTTTGGGATGGGCAATGGCTTGTTCTGCTCTGGGTGGACTACGGCTCTGTGACCTCAACTCTTTTAAAAGGAGACCATGTGGTCATGATGCCCCTGCGCTCTGTGTCAGGTGCACAGTCACACTTGCTAGGAATACTTGCTCATTTTCTATGTATTGGTTCCTTGCTCTGTTGGTGTATAAAGACACTAGAGAAGTGCCTTCTTCATGTAAATGGTGTGTTCTGCTCTCCTCTCCACAGCCCAGCATCCTGGAAACCTGTGCCCTAATCATGAAGATAATTTGCTTGGAGATATACTATGTAGTTTATATAATTTTTAAAATTTATTTATTGGAGAGAGAGAGAAAGAATGAACGCATTACCAGGGCTACCAGCTATTGCAAACAAACTCCACGTGCACATGTCACTTTGTGCAGCTGGTTTATGTCAGTACTGGAGAATCTAACCCGAGTCCTTAAGTTTAGCAGACAAGTGCCTTAACCACTGGTCCGTCTCTCCAGCCCAGGGTCAGCATCTTTTAATGTTCACTGTTTATTCTGTAAATTTGGGGTCTTAGGCCAGAACTTCATGTCCAAGTTCTTTTATTTTTTCTCATCTTCTGGAGATTTCTAATACTCTTCTACAGAAGCCCGCTACCTTTTCTCTGGAAGCCACATCTAATCCTGTGTGTCCTGGTCTCTGTCAGGTGGCCCCAATGTCAGTGTATGCTTGCCTGGGCAATGATGCAGCTGCCATTCGTGATGCCTTCCTAACCCGCCTTCACAGCAAGATTGAGGACATGCGTATCAAAGTCATGATTCTGGAGTTCCTCACTGTTGCCGTAGAGACTCAGCCAGGCCTCATTGAGCTGTTTCTGAATCTGGAAGTGAAGGATGGTGGTGATGGCTCCAAGGTTAGCCTGCTCATTGAGTGAAGCGAAGTGGCTTCCTGGGAAGTGTGGGGGGGGGAGGGGGACTTGGGCTCCCATCTGTTCTCTCTTGCAGGAGTTTAGCCTTGGTGTATGGAGTTGCCTCCATGTAGTGCTAGAGCTGATTGATTCCCAGCAGCAGGATCGATACTGGTGCCCACCTCTGTTGCATCGTGCAGCCATTGCCTTTTTGCATGCTCTGTGGCAGGACCGCAGGGATAGTGCCATGCTGGTCCTCCGAACCAAGTAAGTTTCCCCTTGGGCGTTAGTTGGCCTGTGAGGCTCATTGTCCTTGCCTGTAAAATAAGAATAACCATAGTTCTCATTATAGGTTTGTTGTGGCAGTTCACTGGGAATATGAAGAAAAAGTACTTAGCACACGGTTTAATACAGGGGAATCTTACGCTTCTTTTCCTTCTTAATTTACTTTCTTTTTTCAAATATTTGTAGTAATTCTTTTTTTTTTTTCTTTTGTTTTTCAAAGTAGGGTCTCACTCTAGCTCAGGATGACCTGGAATTCACTATGTACTCTCAGGGAGGCCTTGAACTCCTTGCGATCCTCCTACCTCTGCCTCCTGAGTGCTGGGACTAAAGGCATTCACCACCACACCCAGCAAATATTTGTATTAATTTTTTATTTATTTGCAAGGAGAGAGTGAGAGAGATAATGGGTGCACCATGGTCGCTTGTTAATGCAAACAAACTCTACATACATGTGCCACTTTGTGCATCTATCTGGCTTTTACATGGGTAGTGGGAAATTGAAACCAGGCTATCAGGCTTTGAAAGCAAATATCTTAGCTATTGAGCCATCTCTCCATTCCCTCTCCCCCCCCCCATTTGCTTTCTCTTTAATGCTGCCACTAGCAGGTGTCAATTCCATTTGTATTTGCTAACCCCATCAGTCCCATTATTCTTGAGAGAAACAGCTTCAGACCACAGTGGCTTCCTTTAAGCCATTGGATTGGACTGTGTTGGCACAAAGAGAAGGAATGTTAGAAAAGGCTCAGTTGCCCTCCCCAGTGACTGCTGCTCTCACAATTCATAATCCACAACCCCTTGGGCAATACCCTGAGGAAGGCCCTCAGCAGAATGAGGGCAGGGAGGAGGGTAAAGATAGTACCAACACATTGTGTGTCCATCCAAAGTATATTCATAATAAAAAGAAGAAAAGAAAGGTTCAGTTCTGTAATCTATTGTCTTGGTTTTCTCTGCTTCATCCTTTTATTTTTTTTTCCCCAAGCTAAGTCTCATTCTAGCCTAGTTTGACCTAGAACTCACTCTCTATAGTCCTAAGCCTTGAACTCACCGTGATTCTCCTAATTGCCTTCTGAGTGCTGGGATTAAAGGCATATGCCACTATGCCTGGAGCTCCCTACTTCTATGTAGAGCTTTCATTTTGTGTGTGTGTGTGTGTGTGTGTCGTGGTGTTGGGGGTATACACATGGGTGCACATAGTATGCACGTACATGCAGAGGCCAGAAAAGGACATGAGTGTCCTCTATCATTGTCCACCTAATGACCCTGAGCCAGTTTTTCTCACTGAACTGTTTTATGTAAACTTGTCAGTCTGGCAAGCCCTAGCTACCTTCTTGTCTCCATCCTCCTCAGTACTGGTATTACAAGCATGCCTAGCTTTTACATGGGTACCAGTGATCAAACCCAGGAACTCATGATTGTTCAGACTTCACGCTTAACCCACTGAGACATCTCCCAGCCCCTTGTTGTGTTTTTAGTCATGGTTCCAGTCTGGATTGAATTTACCATCTTCCTGAGTGCTGGGATTATATGTGTGGACTGCCTCACTTGTTTTTGTGGGGGCTTTTGAAAGTATATCATGGAATAAACCATTAACAGGGTTTGGGGAATGGGGAGGTGGCTCAGTGGTTAAAGGCACTTACTTAGAAAGCCTGCAAGCCTAGTTTCCATTCCCTTGCACCCACATAAAAGCATATGCAGAATACAAGCATCTGGCATTGGTTAGCACCAGCAAAAGACCCTGGTGTGCTCATGCATGCATGTGCAAATACATTTTTAAAATTACAGAAAGAGTCAGAGACAGACAGACAGAGAGAGAGAGAGGGAAGCACCAGGGCCTCTAGCCATTCATTGCAAATGAACTCCAGATGCATGTGCCACTTTGTGTATATGGCTTACATGGATACTGGGAAATTGAACTCAGGTTGTTAGGACTTGCAGGCAAGTGCCATAAGTCCAGCCCCTAAAAAATTATGTTTAAGAGGGATTTTTTTTTTCCTGGCACGTTGACACACACCTTTAATCCCAGCACTTGAGAAGAGACTGGGGGTAGAAGGATCGCTGTGAATTGGAAGCCAGCCTGAGCTTCAGAGTGAGTTCTAGGTTACTTGTTCTTACTGAGCCTGAGTCTCCTGCTGATGTTGGAGCTTGCTGTTTTCTCATGAGCCCTGGCTATTCTCTGCTTTTCTAGGGGACAAGTTAGAGTTGTGTGTGGCCATGCCCAGCTGTTTACATATGTCCTGAGGATTGAATTTGAATGATCTCTCAAGCCCCTTGGGCCCTCATGCTTTCACATGAAGTGTTCTTTTAAAATATATATATATATATTTGAGACAGAGAGTGAGAATGGGCATTCCAGGGCCCTCTAGCCACTGCAAACGAACTCCAGATGCATACACCACCATGTGCATCTGGCTTACGTGGGACCTGGAGAATCGAACCTGGGTCCTTAGGCTTCTCAGGCATGCACCTTAACTGCTAAGCCATCTCTCCAGCACCCTCGTTTTGCTTCTTGAGGAAAGGTTTCAATATGTATCTTGGGCTGGTCTCGAACTCATAGCCCTTCTGCTTCAACCTCCTGAGTACTGGGATTACAGGCATGCTTTACCATGCCTAGTATTTTTATTGTGTTTGTTTGTTTGTTTGTTTGTTTGTTTGTTTGTTTGTTTGTTTATTTTTAGAAAGGGTTTCATACTAAAGTCTGGGCCAGCCTATAACTCACTGATCATCTCTAATGTATAGTTGCACTAATTATGAGGAAAATGTAATGTTAACTAAGGTACCTTTTACATTTGTATAGGAAAAGTTAGGTTATGAAGGGTGTTAAGAGTTGTGATATTAAATCTGAAGAAATATCTCCAAGGGGAACTACAGAAAGGACTATGGGAAAGACAAAGTGTCATTTCCAATAAGTGTTTTTATTCTAGACCCAAGTTTTGGGAGAATTTAACCAGTCCGCTGTTTGGAACTCTTTCTCCGCCCTCAGAAACATCTGAGGTGAGCTATGGTGGAGGGTGGGACTGGCTGCAAGTTCCTGGGAGGAAAAGGAAGGGCTGAGATGGAGAAAATGATCCTTCCCTGGGTTAAACACTATGTTTTCTTCACTTGGTGCTCCTTTCTCAGACCATTCTGTATGTCTCTTGTTTTGCTTTGGGATGGGCAATGGCTTGTTCTGCTCTGGGTGGACTACGGCTCTGTGACCTCAACTCTTTTAAAAGGAGACCATGTGGTCATGATGCCCCTGCGCTCTGTGTCAGGTGCACAGTCACACTTGCTAGGAATACTTGCTCATTTTCTATGTATTGGTTCCTTGCTCTGTTGGTGTATAAAGACACTAGAGAAGTGCCTTCTTCATGTAAATGGTGTGTTCTGCTCTCCTCTCCACAGCCCAGCATCCTGGAAACCTGTGCCCTAATCATGAAGATAATTTGCTTGGAGATATACTATGTAGTTAAGTGAGTCTTTTCCCATGTAAGGTGTTTTTTTAATTTTTTTTTTTAAATTTGCTGGGCATGGTGGCGCACACCTTTAATCCCAGCACTCAGGAGGCAGAGGTAGGAGGATCATCATGAGTTAGAGGCCACCCTGAGAATACAGAGTGAATTCCAGGTCAGCCTGGCCTAGAATGAGACCCTACCTCGAAAAAACAAACAAAAAAAAATTTTTTTTTTTTGGTCATGCTGGAGAACAACCCAGTGCCTTTTGCATGCTAGGCAAGTGACCTGCCACTGAACTGTGACCCCAGCTTTTAAGAAGGGGCGGGAGAGGATGGAGGCCTACCACTGGGTATGTGGCAGAAGAGAGCTGGTTCGGACCATGTATGGAGGGCCAGTGAACTGTATCCCCTGAGCAGTCCATTAATGGCATTTATGATTGTCAGAAAGAGTTATTGTGAAGCAAACTCCCATGTGACTGGGATTTTATGGAAGAGGAAGCCTGGAAGGGTATCAGCCTAAGCCATTATGTTGAGCAAGATGTCTGAGCCCTCACCTTAGAGGTGATCCTGGAGCTTGCTGCCTTAAGCCCATGTGAGGTGGTTTCCTCTGCCTCAGCAAGGGTCTATGCCCATTACATGCCCACTTGGTTTCAAATCCTGACTGTTGGCTTTGTGTTTTCTTGACACTGTAGGGGTTCATTAGACCGGTCATTAAAAGATACACTCAAAAGATTTTCCAGTGAAAAACGCTTTGCCTACTGGTCAGGGTATGTCAAGTCCTTGGCAGTTCACACGGCTGAAACAGAAGGCAACAGCTGCACGTCTTTGTTAGAGTATCAGATGCTGGTCTCTGCTTGGAGGATGCTTCTCATCATTGCCACCAGTCATGTAAGCACCTCCTCGGGCATGCATGCACTTTAGTAACTTAGCAGTAATGTGTGAGGTACCTGGCACTTACAGCTTGGGATAAGAATAACTCTGAGATTGTCACTGAGAGCTAAAATGTAACAGTGTCTGTGCCAAGAGATAGGGCTGACGGGAGGTGCTTGGGGGTGTTGAGTCTAACAGAAATCCTTTAAAGAATAGTGCAGAGCCGGGTATGGTGGCAGACTCCTTTAGTCGCAACAGTTGGGAGATTTTGGTAGGAGGATCACTCTGAGTTCTAGGCCAAGCTGGGGCTATAGAGTGAGTTCCAGGTCAGCCTTGGCTAGAATGAGATCCTACCTTGAAAAAAAAAAAAAAAAAAAAGAACAATGCAGAGAAGTACCTGCAAATCACCCAGACATTTCTGAAGGTCCTTCAATAGCATTGGCTCTAACTAAGTCTAGGATGTTTTCTGCCTTCATCTGCCTCATGCAGATGTGTGTAGCTGCCTCTGGCGCTGTGGACACGGTATACACCCTTGTCATTTGCAGGCAGCTTTAATAGCTACCACACCCCCTAGCCCTTTTATAGAGTGATTTTTTTTTACTGCCTTTAAAAATCGTTTCTTGGTCTTAGGAAGAGGATAGAAGCCACTGTTTCTTTATTGTGTCTACTGAGAGTTGGTTTCTAAAGAGAGAATTGGCATTTGGGAGGAGTTTCTGTCTTTCTTGGCATTTTTCATAGTTTAACACTGTCATAAAGATATGGTATCTAATTCTTCTCTAGGGAATCTGGGTTAACATCTTGACTTCAGGCCGGGCGTGGTGGCGCATGCCTTTAATCCCAGCACTCGGGAGGCAGAGGTAGGAGGATTGCTGTGAGTTTGAGGCCAGCCTGAGACTACAGAATGAATTCCAGGTCAGCCAGGGCTAGAGTGAGACCCTACCTCAAAAAGCCAAAAAAAAAAAAAAAAAATCTTTATTAGTAATCTGAGTTTGGTATACGCCCCTTTGGTCCAAGAACCTTATATCCTTTTTCCTTAGTGCCAGGCTGCCTGTGTGCTTGGAGTTTGAAGCCTATAGAGAGCAAGTGTATACACACACTCTTGCCATGCTCTGGTGGCGATAGACCTGAGACTGGCCTCAGCCATCTGAGAGTCTAATGTCTGTGTTACCTGCCTTTTAGGAGCCAATGGGGCAGCAGTTCTTGAGTTGTGACTCTGAAAATCTGCTGTCTTCCATCCCCCTAGACCACTTACCTAGTTAAGTCCAGGCATCTTGATCATTGATTGATTGATTCATTCATTCATTCATTTAGTGAATTAATAGATACTTGTCATGGTCCACTAGGCACCAGGGGTACAGCAGATAGGCAGAGAAAATGATCTTTGATCTCACAGAGAATGGCTTGTGAAAGAGGTAAATTATAAACAAATCCACAGGTAAAAATCTACTTCATTCACCTGGGTGTGGTGGTACACACCTTTATTCTCTGCTCTTGGGAGGAAGAACAAGGAAGATTGCTTTGAGTTCAGGTCAGCCTGGGCTAGAGTGAGACCCATCCTTGGGGAGGGGTGAGCCCCCAAAATAAATAAACGTCTACTTCAGATTTTCTAAACCCCCCCCCCCTTTTTTTTTGAGAGGTAGGTCTTATTCTAGCCCAGGCTAACCTGGAATTCATTATGTAGTCTCAGGGTGCCCTTGAACTAATGGCAGTCCTCCTACCTCTGCCTCCCGAGTACTGGGATTAAAGTCATGTGCCATTATGCTTGGCTTGACTTCAGATTTTCAGTTTGCTGTGAAGGTAATAAGATGCCAAGCTGGGTGTGGTAGGACTGTCATGAATTCGTGGCCAGTCTGGACTACGAAGTGAATTCCAGGTCAGCCTTCACTAGAGTGAGACCCTGCTGAATACTGCGGTAGTGAATATGTGAAATAAGAGTAGTCAGAGAGGGGATGTCACAGGTGTGAAGGAGTAAAGGAATCTTCCAAGTGGAAGGCCTGTAGAGAAAAGTCTAGGTAGATGGACTCACAGATGGCAAGTCTGGAAGTAGAAAAGCACTTGATATGTTCTAGGAGGAGCTAGATGTGGTTAGCATGTGCCAGCACTTGGAGGTTGAGACAGGAAGATGGTAAGTTCACGGCCAGCCTAGGCAACATAGGATGAAGAAGAAAAATCATGGGGGAGAGAAGGCGGCTGGAGAGATGGGTCAGTGGTTAAAGGAACTTGTTTGCAAACCCTGATAGCCCTGATTTGATTCTCTAATACCCACGTAAACCCAGATGCACAAAGTGGCACATGTGTCTGGAGTTTGTCTACAGTGGCAGGAGGTCCTCGTGCACCCATGCGAACTTGCTCTTTTTCTCTGTCCAAATTAAAAATGTGTGTGGCCGGGCGAGGTGGCACACACCTTTAATCCCAGCACTTGGGAGGCAGAGGTAGGAGGATCACCGTGAGTTTGAGGCCACTCTAGACTAAGTCGTGAATTCCAGGTTAGCCTGGGCTAGCGTGACAGCCTACCTCAAAAACAAAAAACAAATAGGAAAAAAATAATGTTTTTTGTTTAGTTTTTCTTTTGGTTTTTTGAGGTATAGTCTCGCTATATTCCAGGCTGATCTGAAACTCACTCTATAGTTCCAGGCTGGCCTTAAAGTCCCTGTGTTCCTGTTACCTATGCCTCCTGAATGTTAGGATTAAAGATGTGAACTACTGCTGGGCGTGGTGGTGCACGCCTTTAATCCCAGCACTCTGGAGGCAGAGGTAGGAGAATTGCCATGAGCTCGAGGCCACCCTGAGACTACATAGTTCCAGGTCAGTTTGAGGTAGAGTGAGACCCTACTTCAAAAAACCAAAACAAGCCGGGCGTGGTGGCGCACGCCTTTAATCCCAGCACTCGGGAGGCAGAGGTAGGAGGATCGCCGAGAGTTCGAGGCCACCCTGAGACTACATAGTGAATTCCAGGCCAGCCTGAGCCAGAGTGAGACCCTACCTCAAAAAACCAAAAAAAAAAAAAAAAAACCAAAACAAAAGAAAAAAAAAGATGTGACCTACCACGCCCAGCTAAATTTTTATTTTATAACAGGAAAAATAAATAAGTAAGTAAGGAGGGGCTGAGGAAGGCTGGTCTAGAGTGGACATGGGCCAGTGCAGGCTATGTGGAGGATGTGGATTGTACTTCCTGAGATAGTGGGGGAGGGCTTTGAAAGCTTATAAGCAGTGGAAAAATGGAGTCCTATGGAGGAGACAAACCTGGGTTTGATTCTGAGCAGATCTGTGAGTGGAGAAACAGCAGGGTCTCAGGCCCCATTTTAATCAGGGAAGCAGTGACTTACTAACTAGTAATTGCCAACTTTTTTGGTCCTTTATAGGCAGACATCATGCATTTAACTGACTCTGCAGTGCGGCGCCAGCTCTTTCTTGATGTGCTTGATGGGACCAAAGCATTAGTAAGTGTGTCTGGGAGATTTCCTTATCCCTGAGGTTAGATAGACCTAGACTGCTCACTCCCTGCCAGTTGCACAGTGGTCAGGTCAGGGCTCACATGGCCTGAGAAGCTTGAGGTTACAATGGTAAGCACATGCCCCCAGCTCCTTAGCCTGTCTTGCACCACTGAGAGCTCAAGGTTGGGCAAGGAGGCATGAAGCCAAATGGTATCCTGTGGGTGGGGTCTGAATTTTGTGCCATGTCTACACTCAGGAAGCCAAACTCCTAACCTCTCATGTCCCTCTTGTTGCAGCTCCTTGTTGCATCATCAATGAATTGCCTCCGCCTTGGTTCCATGATGTGTACTCTGCTGCTAGTTCTTCTCCGTCAATGGAAGAGGTGAGTGCTGAGACAGGAAAGCTGACTAAGTCCCAGTGCCTGTTTACCCTTCTCCTTCTTGGAGGAGAGAAAGTGAGGTGAGATGAACTGTTCTTTCAGAGAGTTGGGTGCTGTGGATGATATCCTGGGACCCTTGACAGAGATCCTGGAAGGGGTGCTGCAGGCAGACCAGCACCTCATGGAAAAGGCCAAGGCCAAGGTGTTCTCAGCATTCATCATGGTGTTACAGATGAAGGGGATGAGAGGTGAGTGGCCAGCCTGGATAGAACTTCCGGTTACTTTTCTTTCTTTCTTTTTTCCTTATTTATTTTTGCGTTTTTGAGGTAGGGTCTGGTCTCACTCTTAGCTCAGGCTGACCTGTAATTCACTCTGCAGTCTCAGGGTGGCCTTGAACTCATGGCAATCCTCCTACTTCTGCCTCCCAAGTGCAGGGATTAAAGGCGTGCATCACCATGCCCAGCTCTATTACTTTTCTTTAAAAATATATTTTATTTATTTATTTGAGAGGGGGAGTGAATGGGCATGCCAGGGCCTCTTGCCACTGCAAACAAACTCTAGACACATGTGCCACTTTGTGCATCTCTTTATGTGGGTACCAGAGACTCAAATCCAGGTCGGCAGGCTTTGCAAGCAAGAGCCTTTAACTGCTGAGCCATTTCCCAGCTCTTTTCTATTACTTTTGTTTTCATTTTTTTTTTTATAATGCTCCATTTCTTTGTTTTATCCAAAACAGTGCACATTTTTTAAGCATTTTATGGTAGGACTTTACATTTGTCATTTCCACAAATTAGAAGGTTCTCCTTAAAGTCTTTTTCTCCTTCTTCTTCTTCTTCTTCTTCTTCTTCTTCTTCTTCTTCTTCTTCTTCTTCTTCTTTCTTTCTCTTCTTTCTTTCTTCTTTCTTCTTTTTTTTTTTTTTTTTTTTTCTTCGAGGTAGGGTCTCACTCTGGTCTAGGTGGACCTGGAATTCACTATGTAGTCTCAGGGTGGCCTCGAACTCACAGCGATCCTCCTATCTCTGCCTCCCGAGTGCTGGGATTAAAGGCGTGCGCCACCACACCCAACTTCTTAAAGTCTTTTTTTAAAATTCTAAAACTTCAGCCCATGTGCAGCATAAGAATGTGCAAAACTAGCTTGGAGTGGTAGTGCATGCCTTTAATCCCAACACTCAGGAGGTGGAGATAAGGAGGATCAGGTAGGAGGATCACCATGAGTTCAAGGCCACCCTGAGACTACATAGTGAATTCCAGGTCAGTCTGGGCTGGAGTGAGACCTTACCTCAAAAAAAAAAAAAAAAAAAAGAATAGGCAAAACTACTTTACATTATGCACACTTCTTATCAAAGGAGATACCAAATTTTGGTTTGTAGCTTTAGACAAATATAAGAAGCTTCAAACTAAACACAAAGGGTTAACGTGAATTCTCAAAGATATGTCTGCCCTTTTGTGTTGTATTTCTTTTTTTCTTTGTTTTTGTTTTGTTTGTTTGTTATTCGAGGTAGGGCCTCACTCTAGTCCAGACTGACCTGAAATTCACTCTGTAGTCTCAGGGTGGCCTCGAACTCATGGTGATCCACTTAAACCTCTGCCTCTGAAGTACTGGGTTTAAAGGCGTGTGTTGTATTTCTCTAAGATGTAAATACCAAATTCTTAAGAAATTTTACATTTTCGTTTTCAAAGGAAACCTGAAAAATTACAAGTAAACAAGTCCTTCTTCATTGCCTAATTCGTTGACCAGTTAACTTTCCCTTCCCTTAGTGCCAGACACTGCCTTTTTGTTTTTTTTGGGGGGGGGTTGTTTGTTGGTTTTTTGTTTTTTAAGTTGGGTCTCACTCTCGTTCAGGCTGACCTGGAATTCACTATGTAGTCTCAGGGTGGCCTCGAACTCATGGCGATCCTCCTGCCTCTGCCTCCTGAGTGCTGGGATTAAAGGTGTGAGCCACCTCGCCCAGCTTTTTTTTTTTTTTTTTTTTTTTTTTAATCTTATTTTTTGGAGAGAGACACAGAGAGAGACAGAGGGAGAGGGAGGAAGACAGAGATGGGCGCGCGAGCAGGGTCTCAGCTGCTGCGACCGAAATCTAGATGTGTGCGCCCCCTTGTGGCCAAGTGTGGCATTGTGCCCTTGCGTCACTTTGCATCTGGCTAAATGTGGGACCTGGAGATTGGAACCGCTGGAGATTGGAACCAGTGTTCTTAGGGTTAGGAGGCAGGCACCTTAACCCCTAAGCCATCTCTCCAGCCCTTTTTTTTTGTTTTTGAGGCAAGTTCTCACTCTGACCTGAAACTTACTCTGGAGTGGAGTGTAGGCTAGCCTTGAATTTGTGGTAGTCCTCCTCAGCCTTCTGGGTGCTGGGTTACAAGCATAAGCCACCATGCCTGGCAGTCTTGCAATTTTTTTTCTTTTAAGAAATGTTTTTCTGGGCTGGAGAGATGGCTTAGTAGTTAAGATGCTTGCATGCAAAGCCTAAGGACCCAGGTTTGATTTCCCAATACCCATTTAAGCCAGATGAACAAGGTGGCACATGCATCTGGAGTTCGTTTGCAGTGGCTGGAGGCCCTGTTGCACCCCATCTGCTTCTTCCTCTTTCCTCCTCCCTTTCTTTCAAAAAAATAAAATATTTTAAAGAGAGGAACCTTTTTCTGCCAGGCGTGGTGGCGCATGTCTTTAATTCCAGCACTCTGGAGGCAGAGGTAGGAAGATCACCATGAATTGAAGCCAACATGAGTTTACATAGTTAATTCAAGGTCAGCCTGGGCTACAGTGAGACCCTACCTTGAAAATAAAAAAAGAAAGAAAGAGCCAGGTGTGGTGGTGCATGCTTTTTAATTCCAGCCTTAGGGAGGCAGAGGTAGGAGAGTTCCAGGCCACCCTGAGACAACACAGTGAATTCCAGGTCAGCTTGGGCTAGAGTGAGACCCTACCATGAAAAACTTAAAAAAGGGAAGGGAAGGGAAGAAAACTTTTTCTTTCTCACCATTTTCTCCCCTCCCATGGGACTAACCCTCTTAGTTCTTACTATACCCCAGCTGCTACCTGGGAAGAAAGCCTTGGTGTGCAGTGAGAGTAGGCTGCTGAGTGTGACAATGTTTCCTTTCCATCTGCTCTGCAGTAAGTGAAATCCCCCAGTATTCCCAGTTGGTGCTGAATGTCTGTGAAACCCTACAAGAAGAGGTGATCTCAGTCTTTGACCAGACCCGTCACAGCCTGGCATCAGGCAGTGCCACAGAGGACAAGGACAGCATGGAGACTGATGACTGCCCTCGGCCCCGGCACAAGGACCAACGTGATGGGGTAAGGAGTGTCTCGCAGGTTGTCTGTTCTTCCTGCTGCACTCACAGCCCTTGCTACTTGGGGGACAGTGGTGACAGAGTGCTGCAGAAAAGCTCAGGGAGAGCTCCCAGCCTGCCTTGAGCCTCATGCCTTTTCAGTCAGGGCTCCCCAAGGTAAAGGTAGGCAAAGGGGTAAGGAGAATATGCATGACAGTCATGGGTCAGCATCTTCTGGTGATTTGAGGATTTGCTGGTGTGAGCAGGGTAAAGAGAAGGGAGTGCCAAGGGCTGGAGGTGGCTGCTCTTGTTCATCAGGGACTGAGGTGACATAGGAAATAACTTTTTTTGTGTGTATATTGTTTTTTTTTGGGGGGGGTGTTGGTTTTTTGAGGTAGGGTCTCACTCTTGCCCAGGCTGACCTGGAATTCACTATGTCGTCTCAGGGAGGCCTCGAACTCAACAGCAGTCCTCCTATCTCTGACTCCCAAGTGCTAGGATTAAATGCAAATGTCACCACGCCCAGCTGGAAATAACTTTTTTTTAATAAAGTTTTTTTTAAGAGATTTCCTTATTTATTTATTTATTTATTTATTTATTTATTTATTTATTTATTTGAAACAGAGGGAAGGAGAGAGGAAGAGAGAGAGAGAATGGGCACACCAGGGCCTCTAGCCACTGCAGATGAACTCCAGAAGCATACACTACCAGTCCCTTAACCACTAAGCCATCTCTCCAGTCCAGTCCTATTTAGATTTTTTGTTTTTGGAGGTAGGGTCTCACTGTACCCCAGGCTGACCTGTAATTCACTATATAGTCTCAGGCTGGCCTCGAACTTATGGCAGTCCTCCTCCTGGCTTCCTGTGTCCTGGGATCAAAGGTGTATGCCATCACACATGGCTCTATAAAGTTTTTTATTTATTTGAGATAGAAGAGGCAGATATATAGAGAGAATGGGCACCCCAGGGCCTCTAGCCACTGCAAATGAACTAGATACATGTCCCACCTTTTGCATCTGGGTACTGGGAAATCAAACCTGAGTCCTTAGGCTTTGCTGGCAAGTGCCTTAACTGCTAAGGTATCTCTTCAGTCCATAAATAACTTATTTTGTGTGTGCTAGGGATTGAACCCAGAGCCTCGCACATGCTAGACAAGTGCTGTACCACAGAGCTATATCCTCATCCTGACTTAAGAGTTTTAAGCTAAGGAGGAAAATGCCTGATTTCTGCTCTAGAAGAGATAACTGGATGCAGTAGAGATCAGTGTTTCCTAAAGTGTGAATTGTGGCCTACCAGTTGACTAGAGATTAGGTCTAGGGTCTCACTCTAGCTCAGGCTGACCTGGAATTCACTCTTTAGTCTCAGGCTGGCCTCCAACTCATGGTGATCCTCCTACCTCTGCCTCTCGAGTGCTAGGATTAAAGGCTTGTACCACCACGCCCGGCTAGATTTTTTTTTTTAATGTGAGAAAGAGCCGGGCGTGGTGGCGCACGCCTTTAATCCCAGCACTCGGGAGGCAGAGGTAGGAGGATCGCCGAGAGTTCGAGGCCACCCTGAGACTACATAGTGAATTCCAGGTCAGCCTGGACCAGAGTGAGACCCCACCTCGCAAAACCAAAAAAAAAAAAAAAAAAACTTAAAAAAATTTAATGTGAGAAAGAGAAAAGGGCAAACAAAGAGAATGAGTATGGGTGCACCAGGGCTTCCTGCCATTGCAAATGAATGCCAGATGTGTGTGCCACTTAGTGCGTATGGCTTCATGTGGGTCCTGAGGAATTTAATCAGGGCTGTCAAGCTTTGCAAGAAAGTAGGGAGCCATCTCCCCAGCCCTTCTTCTTTTTTTTTTTTTTTTTTTTTTTTTTTGTTTTGTTTTGTTTTGTTTTGTTTTTGGGTTTTCAAGGTAGGGTTTCACTCTAGCTCAGGCTGACCTGGAATTCGCTATGTAGTCTCAGGGTGGCCTCGAACTCACAGCAATCCTCCTACCTCTGCCTTCCGAGTGCTGGGATTAAAGGCGTGTGCCACCACGCTCAGCTCCCTTCTTTTTTGTTTTTAGATGGAGTCCCACTATATATATAGCACCCAGCTTCACCTCCTGCCTCAAACTCCTAAGTGCTATTATTATAGGTGTGTGCCCCCAGGCCCAGTGAATTCTTTTTTTCACCTAGGTGTGGTGGTGCATGTCTTTAGTCCCAGCACTTGGAAGGCTGAGGTAGGTAGATCACCATGAATTCCAGGTCTTGAATGAGACTCTACCTTGCAAAAAAACAAAAACAAACAAAAGTGTAGAGGGCTGGAGAGATGGCTTAGCGGTTAAGGCACCTGCCTGTGAAGCCTAAGAACGCCATTCAAATCTCTAGGTCCCGTGTATAGCCAAATGCAAAAGTGGCCTAAGCGCACAGTGTTGCACATGTGCACAAGGGGGCGCACATGTCTGGAGTTCATGCACAGCACCTGAAAAGACCCTGGTGCACCCATTCTCTTTCTGCCTCTTTCTCTCTCTGTCTCTCTCAGATAAAAAAAAATTTTTTTTACGTTTTTTTTTTTGTTTTGTTTTGTTTTTTATTTGAGATAGAGATACAGAAATAGGCAGGGAGAGAGAGAGACACAGAGAGAAAGAATGGGAGCACCAGGGCCTCCAGCCACTGCAAACGAAATCCAGATGCATGCTCCCCCTTGTGCATCTGGCTTACGTGGGTCCTGGAGAATTGAGCCTCAAACTGGGGTCCCTGGCTTCACAGGCAAGTGCTTAACCGCTAAGCCATCTCTCCAGCCCAAAGTTTTTTTTTTTTTTTTTTTTAAGTGTAGTAAGACTGTTATCAGGATAGACCTGAGAGCGGAGAAGGAGATGGGTACTATGTTCTATAAGAAGTGAAGCCATTCAGTGCTGGAGAGATGGCTTAGCTGTTAAGGTGTTTGCCTGCAGTGCCTAAGGACCCAGGTTCAATTCCACAGTACCCAGGTAAGCCAGATGCACAGGGTGGCACATGTATCTGGAGTTTGTTTGTAGTAGCTAGAGGATCTGGTGCACCCGGTTTTTTTTGTTTGTTTGTTTTGTTTTTTGTGTTTTGTTTTTTTCCCCTCTCACTTATAATTTTATTTATACACACACACACACACACACACACACATTGTGTTTTGTTTTGTTTTGTTTTGTTTTTTCCCGAGGTAGGGTCTCACTCTAGCTCAGGCTGACCTGGAATTCACTAGGTAGTCTCAGTTTGGCCTCGAACTCTTGGTGATCCTCCTACCTCTGCCTCATGAGTGCTGGGATTAAAGACTTGCGCCACCACGCCCAGCTCAAATAAATATGTATTTTTTAGAAAGCAGGGCATGGTGGTGCATGCCTTAAATCCTAACACTTGGGACGCAGAGTTAGGAAGGTTGCTATGAGTTCAAGGCCATCCTGAGAATATATAGTGAATTCCAGGTCATCCTAGGCTAGAGTGAAACCCTACCTTAAAAACTTAAGCAAAAAGAAGTGAAGCCATTCAAACTGCCAGTGGCTGTCCAGGTAGAAGGTGGCAGTGTGAGGGCGAATAAAGAAAAGGCAAAGGGAGCTGCAGCTGTTTAGAGTACGGACATGCTGGCTAGACTACTATTCCCTAAGAGTTGGGGCACAGGAGAGGTCTGGGCCAGGACAGGCAGCAGTGGTGGCAGTCATATCTCCAGGAGGTATGGGTTACCTAGGTGGTATTGGATAGACAGGCCCAAGGCTGGTGTTTATCCTCCTCTTCCTTCCCTGGAGTTTTTTTTTTTTTTTTTCTCTCATTTTTTACCCATCTTTGTCCCTGGTCTCTAGCAGGTATGTGTCCTGGGCTTGCATCTGGCCAAGGAGCTTTGTGAGGTGGATGAGGATGGAGACTCATGGCTACAGGTGACCCGTAGGCTCCCCATTCTGCCCACACTTCTTACCACCCTGGAGGTGAGCCTCCGCATGAAGCAGAATCTGCATTTTACTGAGGCTGCGCTGCACCTGCTACTCACCTTGGCTCGCACCCAGCAGGTAGGAGGTTAGGCAAGGTGGAGGAGGCTCCTTCCTTGTGCTAGGTAGTGCTCTGATGCTCCAAGATTGTAGGGCCTGGCTTAGCTCTCTTCCCTGTCCCTGGCAAATCTCTTCAGGCTCTGTTGCATTTGTGGTAGGGTAGTAGCAGGTTCCATCTAATTGTGATTTTTCTTCCTTGCAGGGAGCTGCAGCAGTGGCTGGAGCTGGCATCACCCAGAGCATTTGTCTTCCCCTTCTGAGTGTGTACCAGCTCAGCAGCAATGGCACAGGGCAGGTGAGTGCCAGGAGCTTGTCAGTAGCCTGGCCAAGCCACCTGCAGCTCCCAGGTGAAAGGTACTCTCTCCAACCTTGCTATTCTGCTCCCTGGAAGCTGCTGGCTGGTCATGGCTTGTCAAGTGCACCAGTGGCATTGGAACCTTCCTTACCTTTGGCAAATGGCTAGTCAGAGAAACTCAACAACCAGAAGGCACTTGTGTATGTGCTTAGCATTATCCAAGCCCTGGGTCCAATTCCTAGTACCAAAAGAAAATTCATGAAAGCCGAGGGTGGTGGCGCCCACCTTTAATCCCAGCACTCTGGAGGCAGAGGTAGGAGGATCACCATGAGTTTAAGGCTGCCCTGAGACTACATAGTGAATTTCAGGTCAGCCTAGGCTAGAGTGAGACCCTCCCTACCTCAGAACCCCCCACCCCCGCCAAAAAAAAAAAAAGAAAAAAGAAAGAAGAAAATTTATGAAATATGGGCTGGAGAGATGGCTTAGCAGTTAAGGCACTTGTCTGCAAAGCCAAAGGACCCAGGTTCGATTCCCCAGGACCCATGTAAGCCAGATGCACATGGCGCATGCATCTGGAGTTTGCAGTTGCTGGAGGCCCAGGCGTGCCCATTCTCTCGGTGTCTCTTTTTTTTCCTCTCAAATATGTAAATAAATAAATACATACATGAAAGTTCATGAAATAGGTGTCACCAGGCCACTAGGCTCTGTCCACCAGATTTGGGGGATGGGATGACACTTCCTATTACCAGATCAGGCTAAGAACAGATCCTTGGGGCCTAGCTTCTATATCCATGCAGTCTCTTTACTCCTAGTAAAGGCAATACGTGTGTGCAGGTTTTCTACTCATCTCTGTACGTTTCCTGACCTTTGACTAGTAGACATCTCCTAGTGTTAAGAGTAGTCTTCACAGCCGGGCGTGGTGGCGCACGCCTTTAATCCCAGCACTTGGGAGGCAGAGGTAGGAGGATCGCCGGGAGTTCGAGGCCACCCTGAGACTACATAGTTAATTCCAGGTCAGCCTGGACCAGAGTGAGACCCTACCTCGAAAAAAAAAAAAAAAAAAAAAAAAAAAAAAGTAGTCTTCACAAAAATAACTTCCTCCTCTGTTGTTAAGTATTTATTTAAAAAAATTTTTTTTTCTTTTTTATTCTATTTTATTTGAGAGAAAGACGCAGAGATAGAATGGGTGCACCAGGGCCTCCAGCCACTGCAAATGAACTCCAGATGTATGTGCCCCCTTGTGCATCTGGCTTACGTGGGGCCTGGAGAGTCAAACTGGGATCCTTTGGCTTTGCAGGCAAACACCTTAACCACTAAGCCATCTCTCCAGCCCTGTTAAGTATTTCTTATCCAGCCTGGCCTCCCTTAGGAATGAGTATGTGAGGATGAGAGCAAGCAGACTTGTCCTAGTTGACATAGCTGGTTAGTGGCAGATGAATCTCCAAGCAGGATGTAGATCTTCTCCCTCTGCTAGTGCTGAGTCTGCTGGCCACACCCCTTCTGAGTATATCTGACATGGTCTTAGATACCCAGCACCTCTCGGAAGTCCCTGGATGCACCTTCCTGGCCAGGGGTCTACCGCCTGTCCATGTCCTTAATGGAGCGGCTGCTCAAGACTCTACGCTACAACTTCCTGACAGAGGCTCTGGACTTTGTGGGTGTCCATCAGGAGCGGACCTTGCAGGTGAGGAGACACTTAGGGGGTGCTTGTGCCTTCATTTCCAACATGCTCTTAGCAGTCTGACTAGGCTGACAGCCAGAGCTACTGACTGAGCTGGGGGTGGGGGAGGAGGGGACTCTCTGATCTGTTCAGACAGAAACCTCATCATAACAGTAGACCACTGTGGGCACAGAGCCTAACTCTATAGGCTGGCGGGCTAGTGTGTCAGGTCCAAACCATCCTCTCATTCCCTGCTGTCCTATCCTCCTAAGTGCCTCAACGCAGTGAGAACGGTGCAAAGTCTGGCCTGCCTGGAGGAGGCAGACCACACTGTGGGCTTCATCCTACAACTCTCCCACTTCAGGAAGGAATGGCATTTCCACCTGCCTCAGCTCATGCGTGATGTCCAGGTGGGGCTTCAGACAGTTTCTTGGAGGGTTTGGAGGTATGATAAGGGTAGGGAGGCTGCGGGAACTCTGGATTCTTCCAGCAAGACGCAGGCTGTGTGTGAATGTGGATTCTTTGCTTGGGGAAACAGGGTTTGCCCCAGGCCATTTCCTCAGGCTCAGTTCTTGTAGAACTTGGACTCTTGAGGTAGACCTGGGCTCAGAATATACAGGCTTTGGAGGCAGCAGGCTGCTTCCATCTGCTTCTGTGATCTTGGCTGGCCAGTTCACTTTACCTTTGTTCTACAATATGAATGAATTTACCTGTTCATTTACTGAGGACCTTATAACGTGCCAGGCATGTAACTTGGTCCAGGGAGACAGGCTAGGTCTGAGCCCTGCTAGTGGCTGTATCAGTAGGTGAGAGGGAAGGCCCCCTGGTTTTCTGGAGAGGCATGTTTGGTTGGCCTACGCTGGGAACAGGACTGCCTCCAAGAGCCTTCCCTGTCTCTTCTGTCCCAGGTGAACTTGGGTTACTTGTGCCAGGCCTGCACCTCCCTACTGCATAGCCGGAAGATGCTGCAGCACTACCTGCAGGTAACCAAGGCCCAGCCCACACTGCCTCCTTGCCCATAGCCTCCCTGGCTCACCTTCATTTCTTGACTTTCTACAGAACAAAAATGGGGATGGCCTCCCTTCGACTGTTGCCCCCCGAGTTCAGCGGCCACCCACTGCCACCACCTCCACCACCATGACTCCTGCTGCCCCCTCTGGCGGCTCCTCCAAGCAGCTCACTGATGACACTGAGGCTTCAGAGCAGCGAGCCTTGCACACGGTCCAGTATGGTCTTCTCAAGATTCTCAGCAGGACCCTGGCAGCTTTGCGCCACTTCACCCCAGATGTCTGCCAGATCCTGTTGGATCAGGTACCACCCAACACCTCACAGCCACCAGGCTCCCAGCAGCCAGCCTTGAATCTGCTCGGCAGTGTGCTGAGCTGTGCTCTGGAGAGCTACTAAGGTCTTAAGACAAGCCCCAAAGCACTGTTTGTTTGTTTTGCAGTCCCTGGATCTAGCAGAATACAACTTCTTGTTCGCCCTGAGCTTTACCACTCCCACCTTTGACTCTGAAGTGGCCCCCTCCTTTGGTACCCTCTTGGCCACAGTGAATGTAGCCCTCAACATGCTTGGAGAGGTATGTCTGATGCTATTGGACTCTGGCCCCTCTGCTCAACTTTCCTCAGTTTGCCAGTTCCCAGTGGGGCTCATTACCCAGCCTCCCCAAGACTGAGCCTTTTCTTAAAATAGTATGCTAGAGCCTTCCTGAGGAATCAGTGAGGTAACTGAGGAAAACTAGTGCCAGGCCTGCCAAGTATATTCTCAGTAACAGGCAGCTATTACTGTCTCCTGACCTTCTATGCTTGCTTCTGTTCTAGCTGGACAAGAAAAAGGAGCCTCTCACACAGGCTGTGGGGCTCAGCACACAGGCAGAAGGGACCAGAACATTAAAGTAAGACCTGGGACTTAATGAGGGCATGGGGCAGGTATGAGCTGCTGTTCTCTGGCTAAGTGGCTCAGAAGCACCTGCCAGATAAGTAGGCCCTCTACAGCAGTGCCCAAACCTGCCTTCTCCCAGGTCCCTCCTGATGTTCACCATGGAAAACTGCTTCTACCTGCTCATCTCCCAGGCAATGCGGTACCTTAGGGACCCAGCTGTGCACCCCCGGGACAAACAGCGGATGAAGCAAGAGCTGAGCTCAGAGTTGGTATGATGGATAGAGAGGGGCTCTGGATGAAAGGCTGTGCCAGCAGGGAAAAGGTTTCTTAGGGTGGTGCCTGGGGATCAGGGACCATGGCCTAAGGGGCTGGGCCTCATTTGAGCTTGTTTTTCTTGTAGAGCACGCTGCTTTCCAGCCTCTCACGCTACTTCCGAAGGGGTGCCCCCAGCTCCCCTGCTGCCGGTGTCCTACCCTCACCCCAGGGCAAGGCGGCCTCTGTCTCCAAAGCCAGCCCTGAGAGTCAAGAGCCTCTAATACAGCTGGTGCAGGCCTTTGTCCGGCATGTGCAGAGATAGGGCAGTGATGTGCTGCCTGCCTACAGATCATGTAGCCAGACCTGAGCAGAGGGTGCTGCCTCAGTAGGACACCAGTTGCTGAGAACAGTGCTCTTCACCTCTCCCAAGTAGCCGGGACTCCCAACTACCCACCTGCTGACATTATTTTTGTACAAGAGGTCAACAGCAGGAATGGGGAACCTGGGGTCTGGGTCAGAGCTCGGACCCTCAGGTCACAACACCCCAAGGTGGCTTCTTTAAGCATTCCTATGGCATGTGACCAGAGAGTTGCTGGATGCCAACCGCACAGGAGAGGCTATGTGCAGTGTGAGGACTTTCCATAATCTATTCTTGAAGGGTTTTGAAGGGTTTTTTTGTTTGTTTTGGTAATACTGTGCTCTATTTATACAAATATTAAAGTGCTGTTTATAGACAACAGAGTGAAGCCTGGTTTCATGGTCCAGGGAAGGTAACTTTCAGGTGCTTGGACACATGGCCTTAGCCTGTAGTCTAGTGAAGGTAGAATACGTACTGATGGTGACATACCCATTAAGTTCTGGGAAGACGGCATCAAGACTGTCCCTTGCTTGGCCTATCCAGAGGGACCCACCTGTTCCCAGGTGTTGCCTTTCTGGACTAGTGAGGCTTTCTATTTATAGCTAAACTCTACCCCTTTGAACCTCCTGCATGATATGGCCACAGTTGTTCCCAGAGTCAAGCTGACCTAGCCTAGGTCTGAACCCCTGCCTGATTATTTCAAGCTTTAGTATGTTGAGGTGACCATCTAATCTTCCACCCCTCGCTGTGCAGTGTGGATACTGTTTTCTATGAGGACTTGGCACATGCTAGCTTTCAGGCTGAGTCCATAGCTATCAGCTATTTAAGCGTCCTCTGGCAGGCAAACTTCCACTCAATCCACATTTAGGGAACTTTTCCTTAGGAACAATTATTTATTGTGCAGCTTCATGCATGGGAACTGTGCTACCAGAATCTCAGCCAGGAGGCTGTGAGAAACTTTCCTTCTGCCTTGTGCTCTGAGAGCACCCTGCACCCAGGCACCTATACCCCTCCCTCCATGCCACCCCCAGTTAGAGGAGGGGGGGGCCAGTCCCCACCCTCAGTTGGCTCATGTGCTTGGAGACCCTGATGGAAGCCTAGGCAACTTGCACACAAAGGAGCGTTTATTTACCATTGGCTAGAGCAAGCAGACAGGCAGAAGTAAAAATACCAGTTAAAAAGTGGGGGGGGGGGGGTGAAGGCTGCAGCCATCCTCAGCTGAAGCAGTAAGTGGGGGAGGGTAGCACCCGTGGTGCTGCTCTGGTCTCTGCCTGCCTTGCTCTCGCCCCCACCCAGTCTTTGGCAACTAAAAGGCAGATGCTCTTTTCATGCCAAGGGTGCTCCCAACATGTCCTGGGCCTCTGGTGGTGCTGAGCAGTGTTCCTCCCTCATGGTAGCTGGAAGGGCTGGGGTGCACAGGGGTGCAGGTCAGAAGCAGGGTTAGCAGAGGGGCTAGGGCCATTCAGCCTCATGGGCTCCCTCACAGTTGGACGGTGGAGGTGCAGGCAGAATGGGGTTAGGCTCCCCCATCTGAGCAGCTGTGTCACCAACAGACAAGTGGCAGGGTTAGGCCCTGGACAGGGCCTGGGAGGGGTTCTGCTTAACTAAGCAGTTCCAAGTAGGTGACAGGGACCTTGCCCTTCTTGTTGCCTCTCTCACCAATGAGCCAGTCGGGGTCCATGCCAGGCAGGCTGTACACAGTGATAAGCTGTGTGGAGAGCAGAAAAGGAAGCTCATGCCCTGGACAAGGGCAAAACTAGCCCTGTGACTAGGTAGGGACAAAGCTACCATCTCCTAGTGACCAAGCCATCACCCCAGTGTCAGCATCCACTTGAGGGCTATGCTGAGATAGAAGTGGAGCTGCCTCCCCTGAACAGATCTGGTCTCAAGCCTCTGGCAGCTCCGTTTCCAGCTCTTGCCTGCCCTCCCCCTTGTGGCCCCAGGCCCACCTCATCAGCCAGCAGGGCCAGCTCACTGCTATCAGCTGCCTCATAGTCATAGAGCACCCGGGCCTTTCGAGTCCCACTAGCAGGTGGGGCCACCTCCTCCAGGCAGAGTGCAGTCTCCCCTGGAGGGGCCATGCTGGCCGCAGCCGGCACTACAGGCATCGTAGCCACGGTGTTGGTGGGCGAGGTGCTGCTCAGAGGCGGGGCGGCAGGTTCTGTGGTACCCACGAAGGTGCCTGGAAATCTGGAGGAAAGGGGATGTCTCAGTAGCTGGGGTGATCCTATGGAAACTCCACTTGTCACACAAGACACCCCAGAGGCAGGGGCCCCTCTCCCACCCCAGGAGGCCCTGCCCCAGCAACTTACATGGCGCCTTGGGAGCTGGCAGCACGAAGGGAAAAGCAAAGCAAGGGAGGAGTGAGACAGTCCCTCCCTCTTGTTTCTGCCCTCCTTTCCACTCCAGGTGTTCTCTAGAAACATCTTAGAGCTTCAAGGGACTCTGGTCACCAAAGGCAGCTGCCTGAGGCTTACCACATGAGGTACCCAGGCAGTTTTCTGGATAGGGCCCGCCCATCTAGCACATATGCAGTGGGTTTTTTGAGCTCAAGAAAAGGCCAGGGGGCACTGGGTCTGGGAGCTAGGGGGCCTCAGGGCCCAGTCCCACCTGCCCAGCTGCTTCTGCAAGTCCAGCATGTGGCGGTAGCATTGTGCATAGTAGGTCGTCTGAGACTTGACAAACTCATGGAGGCAGCGAAGGTGATTCACCTGTGGGGAAGAGGCTGGGGCTCCCACCTAAGCTCTGACCCCCTCCCCACGGGCAGTATTTTAGGGGACAAAAAGTTCCATCCTCACCCCTTCCCCTGCCAGACCTAGCCCAGGTACCACTAGGTAGGGATGGGATGCTCAGCTTATGAGCTGGCTCTGGTCTGTGCCCCTCTGCTTGTGGTAAGCCTCAGCAGGGCACAAGGATAGGACTCACGTGGGTGCTATTGATACCCTCCAACAGGAGACGAGTCACTTCAGCCTGCCGGTCAAACTCTGTCTGGGCCACTCGAAGTTCCTGTTCAGCCTGGGTGGAGCAGGCAGAGTGAGAGCGGCCCTCTGGTGTATTCCCCCCACCCCCATTAGCCTTCCTGTTCCCACTGAGAGCAATGTCACCTGCAGTCGGGATGCTAACACTGGTTTCATCTGGCTTTGCACCTCAGAGCCCTGAGCCCTGGAGAACCAGAGCCCACTAAGGAAACCCTGTGTGGTTGCAGTGACAGACCCTCTACTACCCAGCAGGTAAAAATGCATCAGGAGCCGGGCGTGGTGGCTCACGCCTTTAATCCCAGCACTTGGGAGGCAGAGGTAGCAGGATCACTGAGAATTTGAGGCCACTCTGAGACTACATAATGAATTCCAGGTCAGCCTGGGCTAGAGTGAGACCCTACCTCAAAAAAACAAAACAAAACAAAAGAAAGCATTAGGAGATACCTCTTTAAGGCACTGTGCTGAGAAGCTGGGGAGTGAACACATCCCACAGAGGGGCGACAGGCTCCAAGAGCCCCGGTGGGTATAGGGAAGAGCCCAGAGCTATAAACCACCCCTTCCACAGCAGCAGGTATACTTGAACTTGTCCCCATCCCTCTATCCCTTGTCCTTTAAGCTCCCTAGACCCCAACTCACCTTATCTACTTCATCATTCCAAAGCTGCAGAGACCACAACAGCATCAGTCAGCAGGAAAAGGGAGGTGGGCACCGGTCAGCGGAGGAGGGGGGACGGCCAGAGCCTGTACCCTGCCTTAGCTCTCTGTCCCCCTGTATCACCCCTCCCCAGCCAGGAGCCGAGACTGGGATGAGGCCTGGCACAGGGGCAGGGAAGTGATAACCACATCCCATGTAACATGCTCCATGCAGGGGACAGCCAGCCAGGAAGTCCTGCTTGTACTTAAGCATCCGCCCCCAACTCTATGTGGGTCTTAAGAGAAACAGAATGCCCCCACCCCCCCCTGACTCCTGCTCAAAGGCAGGACAGGATGAGTGACCCTGGGCCATCACTGAACCTTTCTGTCCTCTGGCAGAGAAAGGCAGCCTCGGGCCTGAGTCACACTGGGGGTCAGTGGCAAAAGAAAAAAACAGGGCGTCCTCCACCCTCCGGGATGTCTCTCCTTCCACTCGGCCCAGGGAGAAGGGTGGGAAGTGTCATCCAGAGTCTGGAGAAAAGAAGCCCCCCCTCCCCCCACGTGACTTAGGAGACCTGATGCTCTGGCCACTTGTGGAACTCTGACCTAGGACAACACCCTGACATAGGCAAAGTGGACCGGGGCTGGCCAGTGTGCCTGGCACAGCGGGAGCAGCATCTACACAGGCCCCACTGGAAGGCCCAGCAACAGTCCCCGAGAGTAAAGCTATGGTTGACACCTCTGGGACAACTGCCAGCCATGGAACGACAGACGCCACAATCACACAGCAGTGTGCTCCAGACAAGAGCAGAGAGCCAGAGGCCAGTTGTAGGAGGGAAAGGTTGGAACAGGAGCGGAGGGAGTGTGGCTACCTGACGCCCACACAGAACAGTGCATACCAACTAACTCAACCACGCTGCACCCAGGAGCCCCCATTACCAGGACCTCCAGTCATCCTGGCCTAACTCTTCCAGCTGCCTTGCCCAGGACATGCCCTGTGTGGCAAGCCTGAGCTCAGGGCCTGGGGCTCAGCTGGGTGCCTCCCAGGTCACCAAGTCAGCATTCTACAAAGGTGCTGGCTGGGCAGAAGGCTAAGAGTGTGAGGAAGGAAAAGTCAAGGACTCTTCTCTGTCCTCAGGGCCTATCCAGAGTCTGCACTGTGAAAAGGTTGGGGGCAGTGCCCCCTTGTGGGAGGGGTGGGCAGCCTCTCTGGTCCCCGAAGGTGATTCAGTGTTGCATTAAGGGAACCATGAGATTCAGTGCAGCTGGTTAATAGGGCATCTTCCTCCTTGTGTGGAGACGAGCTCAGCCACAAGCTAACAACACGGCACCGGGCCAGGCTGTGAGCAGAGAGCGAGCTGTGGCTTCTGTTCGGAGCTGCCTCTAGCCTTTCAGGGCCACCCGCCACCTGAGCAGGGCCCCTGCCTCACCTGCTGGCTCCTGGTCCTGCCCTGGCAGTCAAGGACAGTGGTAGGGGACGAGGGCAGAGGAGGCCAAGATGGGGCAGGGCAGGAGGGGCGCTTACCGCGGAGGCGCTGGCCGAGAGAATGTAATTACGAGGTCTAGTCTCCTGAAAGTCAGGCACCGTCTGGCAGGGAACAGAGTTCATGGGGGAAGGGGTCACCCTGGGCCTGGGCCAGGGCCTGGGTTGAGGCCAGGAGGTGTCCCCCCAGGGCCTCCTATAAGGAGATGCAAGAGGCCCTGGCCCTGGGAGACAGGAGGACACAGACACACATAACACTGATGCCCTTAGGCCCAACTGGAGAAGAGACTTAAAGGCTCAAGGAGTCCACATGATGATCCTGTGAGCAGATATGCTGAGGGCCCAGGAGTGTGAGCTGCTGTCACAGCCCTTACCTGTGAGCAAACCACAGGCTGGGCCTATACCTTTCTCCCTGGACCCCAGGCACACTCAGAGATCCCAATTACACCACAGACCTCCCCAAAACAGCGTTCTCCATCCAGAGTCTGCACACACAAAGCCTCTGGCCTGCATTGAGGCCAGCCCCTTTCCCGACAGGAGTGGACAGATGGACACATAGATGGACAGAGTAAGAGGCTTTCCACATTTGCAAGAAGCTGCCTCACAGGTTATGATACCTGCAGTCCCCAAACCAGAGATTTCACTGCAGGCAGAGGCCCTGGGGGAGACCAGCGATTGCAAAAGCCCAAGGACATGCCCTGGACCAGCCAGGGTACTGGAGCCCTTGGGCGTGACAGGTTGGTCAGAAGCAGCACAGCACATGGACAGGTATACTCACATCTCCCTCACACTGAGCCAAGTTACCCAAAGCAGAACGGAAAGAACAAAAACAGAGAGTTAGTGAGTCCACAGCGCAGGCGGAAGCCGGCCCAGCCAGCCCAGCGGAAGGACACTCACAGCCCACCCTCGGGGAGGTGTGCTGGGGCACACCAGGGGCAAGTTGCTGGGCTCGAGTCCCAGGGACACTGCTCCTGCTGTATGACCTCAAAGGCCTAAAGCTCTCTGGGCAACCTAACTAGGGAAAGGCTTTCTCATTTGGCCAATAGAAAAGTGACAGAAACTGTCCTGCCCAGGTGATTTTCATGTGGTCATCCCAACGGCCACAGGTAACCCTCCTCACGTGTGTACCACACACACCTGGGTGACTTGAGAGCATGTACGGCTCTCGCCACACTGTAGGGAAGGTGTAAGGGGCAGAAGAGAGCCCACCAGGCTCACCAGAACTGGCCTGGCCTTCCTCAGCTGAGAGCCTAGGGAATCAAAGGGGACAGCTGACCTGTCCTCTTTGGAGCTTGAGGTGGCTTTTGGGCTTTTGCACCTGAGCAGCCTGGATGCCAACAATGTGCTTACCCTTGGGCTCAGCTATCCCACTCTGGACCTAGCCTTGTCAAATCAGCTCATGCTGGGACCCACTGGCCTGATGGGACTGACCAGGCCACAGTGGCTGGAAGTGAAGGGGGAGCTGGATGGCCCAGGCCCAGGCCCTGACCCTGCCCAGGATAGGTAAGCTATTCAACTCTGGTGCTCTCCACAGTCTGCAGCGTGGAGGGAGCCAGGGAACAGAGAACCCTGGGCCCAGCATTCAAGCAGCAGGTGGGATAGTTAGTAGGGAAGCCATGCCTGGGCAGGGCTGGGGACAGGAGCTGAGCATCCAGGGATGCAAGAACAGAGTCATGCAAGAAATCCACCTGGTGTCTGGGAGGCTGTAGGGTGCTCTGGCCCAGTTAGGGGGTGGGCACTGCTGGTCTGCCAGCCCTATAAATTATCTGCCCTGGGGCCACCAGGGTGCCTTGGAGGGGGAGATGAAGACCATGACCTGAATGGCCAGCACAGTCCAGGCCCTAGGCAGGTCTCCAGCCATAGAAGGGAAGCATGCCAAACACCAGGTCCCTGTAGCTCCCACCCCGAGGCTTTCACCAGAATCTGGAGGCCAGGAGGTGGGTGGGGACACCTACCGTGGCTTTGGCTTCTGCAGCCTTGGCCTTCTTCAGCCGTGCTTTGCAGGCATCTAGGTCAAGACGACGGTTCTGGAGGAGCCGCCTCTCCTTCTGTAGTGTGGACACCAGGGACAGTGAGACCTCACTAGCCCTGGGACACTCCTGATCACAGCAAGACTGGCCCATGGCACTGCCTGGTCAAGGCCTAGAGGTAGGAGAACACTCTGGGACACTTAGCTTATAGTAACCACTTATGGCAAGGCCCAGGAATCCTGGGTCTCCTGCCTGGAGTGCCTGCCTGTGTTCAGGGCTCTCGGGGGAGGGGGTGGGGGGGTGCAAGACTCCCAGGATGCAAGAAAGTCAGTGGTCCCAGTCCCCTCACCGAAATCGTCTTCCAGTCCCCTTCCAAGAAGTTTCGCAGGGGCGTGAGGAAGCTGATGGAGGCAGCGTGAATAAAATCCCTCTCTGCAGCTCCCAGGCGCTTTTCAGCCTCTGAAACCTGGATTAGTGTTTGCCCTGGGAAGACAAAGTGAGAGGGTAAGTAGGGGGCAGGCTCTGATGGCTCCATCCATCCCTAGGTAGCCAGGAGGTGTCAGGAGCAGACAGGCTGTCAAGGCTTGGGACAAAGTGAGGAGTGGGACACCTAACAGAACATGGTAGGCATTAAGAAGATGGAGGGAAGCCTGGTATGGTGGTTCATACCCACAATCCCAGTACTGAGGGAGGATCATTTTGAGTTCAAGACTAGCCTGGGACTAAAGAGTGAGTTCCAGGGCTGGAGAGATGGCTCAGTGGTTAAAAGTGATTGCTTGCAAAGCCTGGTGGCCTGGGTTTGATTCTCCAGTACCCACATAAAACCAGATGCACAAAGTGGTGCATGCATCTCGAGTTCATTTGCAGTGGCTAAAGGTCCTGGTGTGCCCATTTTCTCCCTCTCCCTCTGTTTTTCTCTCTCTTTGCTTGTAAATAAATTTTGTTGTTTTGTTTTTCAAGGTGGGGACTTGCTCTAGCCCAAGTTAACCTGGAATTCACTATGTAGTCTCAGGCAGGCTTAAAACTCAGTGATCCTGGAGCTGGGCGTGGTGGCGCACGCCTTTAATCCCAGCACTCGGGAGGCAGAGGTAGGAGGATCACTGTGGTGAGTTCAAGGCCACCCTGAGACTACATAGTTAATTCCAGGTCAGCCTGGGCCAGAGTGAGACCCTACCTTGAAAAACCAAAAAAAAAAAAAAAAAAAAAAAAAAAAAAAAAAGTGATCCTCCTACCTCTGCCTCCCCAAGTGCTAGGATTAAAGGTGTGCGCCACTACACCCAGCTATAAATAAATTTTAAAAAAAAATTTAAAGAGTAAGACCCTGCCTTGAAAAAAATTATAAAAAGATGGAAGAGGGCGCTGGAGAGATCACTTAGCAGTTAAGGTGCTTGCATGCCAAGCCTAATGTTCAACTCTCCAGATCCCATGTAAGCCAGTCGCACGAGGTGATGCAAGCACACAAGGTCACACATGCATACTAGATGGCACATGCATCTGGAGTTCAATTACAGTGGCTGGAGACCTTGGCATGTCAACTCTCTCATTAAAAAAAAAAAAAAAAAAAAGACAGGCATGGTGGCATACACCTTTAATCCCAGCACTCAGGAGGGGAGGCAGAGGTAGGAGGATCACCAAGAGTTCGAGGCCACCCTAAGACTACATAGTGAATTCCAGGTCAGCCTGGACTACAGCAAGACCTTACCTCAACAACAACAACAACAAAAAAAAAAAGATGGAAGAGGGGCTGGAGAGATGGCTCAGTGGTGAAAGCACTTGGCTGCAAAGTCTAACAACCTGGGTTCTATTCCCCAGTAGTCACGTAAAGCCAGATGCACAAAGTGGCACATGCAGTCTCCTATTTCAAGCCTCCCAAGTGCTGGGATTAAAGGCATGTGCCACGGTACCTTTTTTTTTTTTGGTCTCACCGTGGTCCAGACTGACCTAGAATTCACTATGTAGTCTCAGGCTGGCTTCAAACTCACAGTGATCCTTCTACTTCTGCCTCCCCAGTGCTGGGATTAAAGGTGTGTGCCACCACGCCTGGCTTTTATTTATTTATTTTTTATTTTTTTGGTTTTGCGAGGTAGGGTCTCACTCTGGTCCAGGCTGACCTGGAATTAACTATGTAGTCTCAGGGTGGCCTCGAACTCTCAGCGATCCTCCTACCTCTGCCTCGCGAGTGCTGGGATTAAAGGCGTGCGCCACCACGCCTGGCTACGCCTGGCTTTTAATATTTATTTTTTAGACAAGATCTCCATATGTTGCCTCGGCTGGCCTCTACCCCTAAGTCCTCCAGCCTCAGCCTTTCTATGGCTGTGATCACAGGCCCAGCAACAATTCCTGACTGGCTTTTCTTTTTATTTAGCTCCCGAGGAGTTGCTTCCTGGTCAGCATTTGTTGGTGGTTAGCCAGTATTAGTCAGAAGTTGTATTTGAACGCCTTGAGTCATAAAACTCAACCAGCAAATGCATGTGTGAGTTAGGAAACTCATCCAAAGTTCAAGCAGTTTGCAAATCTGGACAGCTTTTTGATGTTGTTTTTGTTTTGTTTTTTGAGGCAAGGCCTCACTCTAGTCCCAGGCTGACCTGGAACTCACTCTGTAGTACCTGGTTGGCCTTGAATTCACAGTGATCCTCCTACCTCTGCCTCCTGAGTGCTGGGATTGAAGGTGCACACCACTACGACCAGCCAGCTATTTTTTTTTTTAATTTATTTATTTGCAAGCAGAGAGAAAAGGTAGAATGGGAATACCAGGGCCTCCAGCCACTGCAAATGAACTCCAGATGCATGTGCCACCTTGTGCATCTGGCTTATGTGGGTACTGGGGAATCAAACCTGGGTCGATAGGCTTTGCAGGCAAGTTCCTTAACCACTGGACCATCCCTCCAGCCCCAACTGTTTTTAGAAATTATTTTTCTAAGGCTGGAGAGATGGCTCAATAGTTAAGCTGTTTGCCTACAAAGCCAAAGGATCCCGTTTGACTCTTCAGGGCCCATATAAGCCAGATGCACAAGGGGACGCATGCATCTGGAATTTGTTTGCAGTGGCTGGAGGCCCTGGTGTGCCCATTCTCTCTCTTTGCCTCTTTCTCTCTCTCAAATAAATAAATATATATACTTTAAAAAAAACTGGAGGGGCATGGTGGTGCACGCCTTTAATCCCAGCACTAGGGAGGCAGAGGTAGGAGGATCACCATGAGTTCAAGGCCACCCTGAGACTACATAGTGAATTCCAGGTCAGCCTGGGCTAGAGCGAGACCCTACCTCGAAAATCAAAAAATAAAAAAAATTATTTTTCTATCCAGGAATGGTGGCACATGCTTTTAATCCCAGCACTCAGGAGGCAGAAGTAGGAGCACTACCATGAGTTTGAGGCCAGATTGAGCCTACATAGTGAATTCCAGGTCAGCCTGGGCTACAGTGTGACCTTACCTTGAAAAAACAAACAAAAAAGGATAATGTGTCAAGTGCCAGAGAGATGGCTTAGTGGTTAAGGTGCTTGCTTGCAAAGCCTAATGACCCAGGTTCAATTCTCAGTACCAACATAAAGCCAGGTGCACAAAGTGGTGGCACATGCATCATGCATTCATTTGTAGAAGCTAGAGGCCCTGGTGTGCCTATTCTCTCTCTCTCTCACTCTCTGTATCTCTCTCCTTGCAAATAAATAAAAGTACTTTTTAAGGACTGGAGGCTGGGCATGGTGGCACATACCTTTAATCCCAGCACTCGGAAGACAGAGGTAGGAGGATTGCCATGAGTTCGAGGCCACCCTGAGACTACATAGTGAATTCCAGGTCAGCCTGGACTGGAGCGAGACCCTACCTTGAAAAACCAAAAAAAAAAAAAAGGGAGAGATTGCTTAGTGGTTAAGGCACTTGCCTGCAAAGCCAAAGGACCCAGGTTTAATTCCATAGGACTCATTTAAACCAGATGCACAAGATGGCACATATGTCTAGAGTTCATTTGCACTGGCTGGAGGCCCTGGTGCACCCGTTCTCTCTCTCCATTTGCCTCTTTCTCTCTCTCACCCACACACACAATAAATAAATAAATAAAAATTAGGGCTGGAGGGATGGCTTAGCGGTTAAGGCGTTTTTGCCTGCAAAGCCAAAGGACTCAGGTTTGATTCTCCAGGACCCAGGTTAACCAGATGCACAAGGGGCACATGCATCTGGAGTTCGTTTGCAGTGGCTGGAGGCCCTGATGTGCCCATTCTCTCTTTCCCTCTCTCTCTATCAAATAAATAAATAAATAAAAATAAAATATTGGGCGGGAGAGATGGCTTAGTGGTTAAGGCATTTGCCTGCAAAGCCAAAGCATCCCAGTTCAATTCTCCAAGATCCACGTAAGCCAGCTGCACAAGGTGGCGCATGTATCTGGAGTTTGTTTGCAGTGGTTGGAGGCCCTGGCCTGCCCATTCTCTCTCTCTCTCAAATAAGTAAATAAATAAAACATTTTAAAAATAGGGCTGTAAAAATAGATGGCTTAGCGGTTAAGGTGTTTGCCTGCAAAGCCAAAGGATCCTGGTTTAATTCTCCAAGACCCACATAAGCCAGATGCACAAGGGGCACATGCATCTGGAGTTCGTTTGCACTAGCTGGAGGACCTGGCATGCCACTCTCTCAAATAAATAAATAAATAAATAAATAAATAAATAAATAAATAAAATATTTTTAAAAAATCAGACTTGCCGGGCGTGGTGGTGCACGCTTTAATCTCTGCACTCGGGAGGCAGAGGTAGGAGGATCGCCAAGAGTTGAGGCCACCTAAGACTACATAGTGAATTCCAGGTCAGCCTGGACCAGAGTGAGACCCTACCTAAAAAAAAAAAAAAAAAAAATCAGACTTGTTCTTTTTTTTTTTTTCTGAGGTAGGGTCTCATTCTAGCTCAGGCTGACCTAGAATTCACTATGTCATCTCAGGGTAGCCTAGAACTCACGGCAGTAATGTTCTTTTTTTCTTTTTTTTGGTATTTTGAGGTATGGTTTCACTCTGGTCCAGGCTGACCTGGAATTCACTATGTAGTCTCAGGGTAGCCTCGAACTCACGGCAATCCTCCTACCTCTGTCTCCCGAGTGCTGGGATTAAAGGCGTGCGCCACCACACTCGGCATAACAGTATTTTTTAAAAAGAACATTACTGGGCTGGAGAGATGGCTTAGCGGTTAAACGCTTGCCTATGGAGCCTAAGGACCCCGGTTCGAGGCTTGATTCTCCAGGACCCATGTAAGCCAGATGCACAAGGGGGTGCATGCATCTGGAGTTCGTTTGCAGTGGCTGGAGGCCCTGGCGCACCTATTCTCTCTCTCTCTACCTGCCTATTTCTGTATCTCTCTCTCTCTCAAATAAATAAATAAAAAATAAAATATTTAAAAAGAACATTACTGGAGCCGGGCGTGGTGGCACACACCTTTAATCCCAGCACTCGGGAGGCAGAGGTAGGAGGATCGCCGAGAGTTCGAGGCCACCCTGAGACTACATAGTGAATTCCAGGTCAGCCTGGACCAGAGTGAGACCCTACCTCGAAAAACCAAAAAAAAAAAAAAAAAAAAATAGCTGGGCGTGGTGGCTCACACCTTTAATCCCAGCACTTGGGAGGCAGAGGTAGGAGGATCGCCATGAGTTCGAGGCCACCCTGAGAATACAGAGTGAATTCCAGGTCTGGGCTAGAGTGAGACCCTACCTCAAAAAACCAAAAATAAAGCCGGGCGTGGTGGCGCACGCCTTTAATCCCAGCACTCGGGAGGCAGAGGTAGGAGGATCGCTGAGAGTTCGAGACCACCCTGAGACTACATAGTGAATTCCAGGTCAGCCTGAGCCAGAGTGAGACCCTACCTTGAAAACCAAAAAAAAAAAAAAACCAAAAACCAAAAATAAATAAATAAATAAAATAAAATAAAATAAAATAAAATAAAATGTTACTAGAAAATATCTGTAACACAAAGAAGAGAGTAAAGCAAAAACAAGAATTTAAATTAGGCTGGGCATGGTGGTACATGCCTTTAATCCCAGCACTCTGGAGGCAGAGGTCGGAGTATCGCCATGAGTTCTAGGCCAGCCTGGGACTATAGAATGAGTTCCAGGTCAGCCTGGGATAACATAAGATCCTGCTTCAAAAACTCAACTGAAAAGAGCAGGAATGGTGGCACATGCTTTAATCCCAGCACTCAGGAGGCAGAAGTAGGAGCACTACCATGAGTTTGAGGCCAGATTGAGCCTACATAGTGAATTCCAGGTCAGCCTGGGCTACAGTGTGACCTTACCTTGAAAAACAAACAAAAAGGATAATGTGTCAAGTGCCAGAGAGATGGCTTAGTGGTTAAGGTGCTTGCTTGCAAAGCCTAATGACCCAGGTTCAATTCTCAGTACCAACATAAAGCCAGGTGCACAAAGTGGTGGCACATGCATCATGCATTCATTTGTAGAAGAGAGGCCCTGGTGTGCCTATTCTCTCTCTCTCTCACTCTCTGTATCTCTCTCCTTGCAAATAAATAAAAGTACTTTTTAAGGACTGGAGGCTGGGCATGGTGGCACATACCTTTAATCCCAGCACTCGGAAGACAGAGGTAGGAGGATTGCCATGAGTTCGAGGCCACCCTGAGACTACATAGTGAATTCCAGGTCAGCCTGGACTGGAGCGAGACCCTACCTTGAAAAACCAAAAAAAAAAAAAAAGGGAGAGATTGCTTAGTGGTTAAGGCACTTGCCTGCAAAGCCAAAGGACCCAGGTTTAATTCCATAGGACTCATTTAAACCAGATGCACAAGATGGCACATATGTCTAGAGTTCATTTGCACTGGCTGGAGGCCCTGGTGCACCCGTTCTCTCTCTCCATTTGCCTCTTTCTCTCTCTCACCCACACACACAATAAATAAATAAATAAAAATTAGGGCTGGAGGGATGGCTTAGCGGTTAAGGCGTTTTTGCCTGCAAAGCCAAAGGACTCAGGTTTGATTCTCCAGGACCCAGGTTAACCAGATGCACAAGGGGCACATGCATCTGGAGTTCGTTTGCAGTGGCTGGAGGCCCTGATGTGCCCATTCTCTCTCTTTCCCTCTCTCTCTATCAAATAAATAAATAAATAAAAATAAAATATTGGGCGGGAGAGATGGCTTAGTGGTTAAGGCATTTGCCTGCAAAGCCAAAGCATCCCAGTTCAATTCTCCAAGATCCACGTAAGCCAGCTGCACAAGGTGGCGCATGTATCTGGAGTTTGTTTGCAGTGGTTGGAGGCCCTGGCCTGCCCATTCTCTCTCTCTCTCAAATAAGTAAATAAATAAAACATTTTAAAAATAGGGCTGTAAAAATAGATGGCTTAGCGGTTAAGGTGTTTGCCTGCAAAGCCAAAGGATCCTGGTTTAATTCTCCAAGACCCACATAAGCCAGATGCACAAGGGGCACATGCATCTGGAGTTCGTTTGCACTAGCTGGAGGACCTGGCATGCCACTCTCTCAAATAAATAAATAAATAAATAAATAAATAAATAAATAAATAAAATATTTTTTAAAAAATCAGACTTGCCGGGCGTGGTGGTGCACGCCTTTAATCTCTGCACTCGGGAGGCAGAGGTAGGAGGATCGCCAAGAGTTCGAGGCCACCCTAAGACTACATAGTGAATTCCAGGTCAGCCTGGACCAGAGTGAGACCCTACCTAAAAAAAAAAAAAAAAAAAATCAGACTTGTTCTTTTTTTTTTTTTTCTGAGGTAGGGTCTCATTCTAGCTCAGGCTGACCTAGAATTCACTATGTCATCTCAGGGTAGCCTAGAACTCACGGCAGTAATGTTCTTTTTTTCTTTTTTTTGGTATTTTGAGGTATGGTTTCACTCTGGTCCAGGCTGACCTGGAATTCACTATGTAGTCTCAGGGTAGCCTCGAACTCACGGCAATCCTCCTACCTCTGTCTCCCGAGTGCTGGGATTAAAGGCGTGCGCCACCACACTCGGCATAACAGTATTTTTTAAAAAGAACATTACTGGGCTGGAGAGATGGCTTAGCGGTTAAACGCTTGCCTATGGAGCCTAAGGACCCCGGTTCGAGGCTTGATTCTCCAGGACCCATGTAAGCCAGATGCACAAGGGGGTGCATGCATCTGGAGTTCGTTTGCAGTGGCTGGAGGCCCTGGCGCACCTATTCTCTCTCTCTCTACCTGCCTATTTCTGTATCTCTCTCTCTCTCAAATAAATAAATAAAAATAAAATATTTAAAAGAACATTACTGGGCCGGCGTGGTGGCACACACCTTTAATCCCAGCACTCGGGAGGCAGAGGTAGGAGGATCGCCGAGAGTTCGAGGCCACCCTGAGACTACATAGTGAATTCCAGGTCAGCCTGGACCAGAGTGAGACCCTACCTCGAAAAACCAAAAAAAAAAAAAAATAGCTGGGCGTGGTGGCTCACACCTTTAATCCCAGCACTTGGGAGGCAGAGGTAGGAGGATCGCCATGAGTTCGAGGCCACCCTGAGAATACAGAGTGAATTCCAGGTCTGGGCTAGAGTGAGACCCTACCTCAAAAAACCAAAAATAGCCGGGCGTGGTGGCGCACGCCTTTAATCCCAGCACTCGGGAGGCAGAGGTAGGAGGATCGCTGAGAGTTCGAGACCACCCTGAGACTACATAGTGAATTCCAGGTCAGCCTGAGCCAGAGTGAGACCCTACCTTGAAAAACCAAAAAAAAAAAAAAAAAAAAACCAAAAATAAATAAATAAATAAAATAAAATAAAATAAAATAAAATAAAATGTTACTAGAAAATATCTGTAACACAAAGAAGAGAGTAAAGCAAAAACAAGAATTTAAATTAGGCTGGGCATGGTGGTACATGCCTTTAATCCCAGCACTCTGGAGGCAGAGGTCGGAGTATCGCCATGAGTTCTAGGCCAGCCTGGGACTATAGAATGAGTTCCAGGTCAGCCTGGGATAACATAAGATCCTGCTTCAAAAAACTCAACTGAAAAGAGAGACTGATTAAGAGGGAGAGGGGATATGATGGAGAGTGAAGTTTCAAAGGGGAAAGTGGGGGGAGGGAGGGAAGTACCATGGGATATTGTCTACAATTAAAGACGTTGTCAATAAAAAATAAGCCAGGCGTGGTGGCACACGCCTTTAATCCCAGCACTCGGGAGGCAGAGGTAGGAGGATCGCCGTGAGTTCAAGGCCACCCTGAGACTACATAGTTAATTCCAGGTCAGCCTGGGCCAGAGTGAGACCCTACCTCGAAAAACCAAAAAAATAAATAAATAAATAAAAAATAAATAAATAAAAAATAATAATTTTTTTAATTGCCAGTCAAAAAAAAAAAACAACCTCAAACCCAGCCAGGCGTGGTGGCACACGTCTTTAATCCCAGCACTTGGGAGGCAGAGGTAGGAGGATCACCATATGTTCGAGGCCACCTTGAGACTACATAGTAAATTCCAGGTCAGCCTGGGCCAGAGTGACACTGTACCTCAAAAAACCTAAAGAAAGAAATAAATAACTCAAACCCAAAACCAAATAATAATAGTTAGACCCACATAGTGGGGATAGAGAGATGGTTTAGTGGTTAACCCAGGTTCAATTCTCTAGTACTCATGTAAAGTAAGATACACTAGGTGACCCACACTTCTGGAGTTTATCTACAATGGCTAGAGGCCCTGGCATGCCCATTCTCTCTCCCTCTCTCATAAATGAATAAATAATTTTACAAAGAACCCACAGGGCTGGAGAGATGGCTTAGCAGTTAAGGCACATGCCTACGGAGCCTAAGGACCCCAGTTCAATTCTCTAGGTCCCAGTAAGCCAGATGCACAAGGGAGCGCACGCATCTGGAGTTCTGTTTGCAGTGGCTAGAGGCCCTGGCGTGCCCATTCTCACTTTCCCTCTCTCTGTCTCTAATAAATAAATAAATAAAAATAAAATCTTTAAAAAAAAAAAAAAAAAAGAACCCACATAGGACCGGAGAGATGGCTCCCAGGTAAGAGTGCTTGCTGCTCAAGCACGTGGGGGCCTCTTGGGCTGGAGATGCCAAGTTCAACCTCCCAGAACCCAGGTAAACAGGTGGGTGTGGCCACATACTTCCTAGTCGGTGGGGGGCTGAGATTTGAGGACTACTGGAGGGACAGTAGCTCCGGGTTTGAGGGAGAGACCCCATGTTAAGGAAATGTGTGGAGAAGCCATAACAGATGGACACCCATGCTCTCCTCTGGCCTCTGCACACCATGTATGCATCCATCAAACATCATGTACAAGCATGCGCATGCGCACGTGTGCACACACACACACGCACACACACACGGCTGGGGATGCAACTGAATTCGAGAGTGCTTACCTAGCATGTATAATGCCCTGCGGCCACCCCAGCACAACACAAACAACAAATATATACACAAAATGTACACTGATTAAGGGAGTGTTTCTCCTACAGTGATGGAGGGTTTTACATGTAGAATGAATTTGTATATTATTTGTGTAGTTTTAAGAAAGGAAGGAGAAAGGGGGCAAACTGAGACTCGGCCCCTGGCTATGAGGTCTGCTCACCATAGGGCGTGGTGGGCCCCAGCTCACTGGCCGCCTCTGCCATATACTGAGCCAACAGCTCCCCGTTGGTGACCCGCGAGGGGACCTTCCTGTCCAGCTTCTCATACAGGAACTCTTCCACTCGAGCACCTGTAGGGAGATAGCAGCCAAAGCCACAGGGCTCTTGGTCCAAGCAAAAGAGGAGAGCCACAAGGACAGAAGATCCGAGCCTGGTGACTTTTAGAATAATCTCTTCTATACACCCACCTCCATATATGCTGAGTGACTCAGACATGAAATATCTGTCTAAAACCACACAGCTAGGGATGACAGGGCCAAAGTCAATGTCTGTCCACTTCCCCTTTATAAATATGATCTACAGAACATGACATGTTAGAATGACAATCTGGTCTTGGTCCCCCCAAATTTCTGTCGACACTTGACTTAGTGACAGCAACTTTATAGGAAGATACAAAGTTTGTGTCCCCATGCTAGCCTTCTACTTCAAGCTGGTCTAGAACTCACATCAATTCTCCTATCTTTTTTTTTTTTTTGGTTTTCCAAGATAGGGTCTCACTCTAGCTCAGGCTGACCTGGAATTCACTATGTAGTCTCAGGGTGGCCTCGAACTCACAGTGATCCTCCTAACTCTGCCTCCCAAGTGCTGGGATTAAAGGCATGCGCCACCACGCCCGGCATTTTAAAATTTTTTTTATTTTTGGTTTTTCAAGGTAGGATTTCACTCTAGTCCAGGCTGACCTGGAATTCACTATGCAGTCTCAGGGTGGCCTCCATCTCACAGCAATCCTCCTACCTCTGCCTCTTGGGGGCTGGGATTAAAGGCGTGCACCACCACGCCTGGCTTCAATCCTCCTATTTTACTGCTGGGATTACAGGCCTGCACCACTGCACTTCGCTCTCCCATTTGTGTTTTTATTTTTATTTTATTTATTAATTTTTTGTTTTGTTTTTTCAAGGTAAGGTCTCACTCTAGCCCAGGCTGACCTGAAACTCACTCTGTAGTCCCAGACTGGCCTTGAACTCACGGCAATCCTCCTACCTCTGGTCTCTGGAGTGCTGGGATTAAAAGCATGCGCCACTGTGCCTGGCATTACAATTCTGTGCAAACCTGGCCTTCCATGGCACAGAGGACTGCTTGGAGACCTGCAGCCAGGGCTCAGAGCCTGATTGGGTGCCCACCCGCCCCTGCTCCACTCCCACTCACTGGGGTTGGGCTGCAGCAGCACCTCAGTCTGCCTCAGGATCCGTTCTGTCCAGTTCTTGGTACTGTCTGCCCGGGCCAGGAGGTTCTCAAAGTTGGCATCAAGTTCAGTCTTCTCAGCCTGGCCAAACTTCTCCTCTGTGAACTGAGGGAGGGGGTGGAGAATGCTCAGAAGGTGGTGGCAGGGGAGGTCCCAGCATTGTCATGTCACAACATACCCTGAGCCTCAGTTGCTCCTTTGTGGAGTGAGTAGAGGAGGGGGTGGGCCAGTTAGGATTATGGTTTCCAGAAATCCTATGGCATGCCAGCCCCTCTCTCCACACACACATGCAGGTTCCTTTAGCCTCCATACCGCCAGCAGATGGGGGTCCTCGGGAGGTCACCTCCAGACTTTGGAACCGGGCTGGGGAGGGGAGGAGAGTCTTGGTAGCAAGTACTCAGGGAACAAATGGGGTCCACAGCAAGGTCTAGGGCTGTAAAGAGGTCCATGGACAGCCGGGAGCTGCTAGGGAAGGCTGCCTGCCGGAACCAGAGGGATTCTTTTCAAGTTTCAATTCTGCCCCTGTGTATCTGTGCATCCTTGGGGAAGGCACTTTGCCTCTCTGAGCATGGTTTCCCAAACTGAAAACCATAAGAGGCTTCCCCCACAGGCTACGAGGGTGAGGCAGGAAAGATGTGGGTTAGACATGAAGGGTCTGGCTCCCAGCCCGTGTTGGGGAGTGAAATGCCGCTGTCAACTGCTGCTGCTGCTAAGAGTTGATGGGCAGTATGTCTGGGGACGAAAGAGTGTGAGGAAGGAGGCTAGCCAAATGCTCAGCCACAGGGTGTGGTGAGCAGGGAAGACCGCCAGCCCATCAGAGTCAGCTGCTGGATGCACCCAGGGCCTGGGAGGTCACATGGGTCCCATCAGAGCTGGCACAAGCCATGTGGGCCACCTAGGAATAACCAGAAACTGGCCCAAGTCCTGGCCCTCTGATCTAGAAGGACCCAGGGGCAAATCCCCTTTTCCAAACAGGGATGCCTGGGGCTTTTCCATCCAGAGACCAGGGGCTTGTCCAAAGGTCATGGTCAAGCAGTGAAGAGGTGAAGACCTGTTTCAGGCAAGATACCCCAGTACCTCTGAGATGCACAATGCAAGCAGGATCAAGCTTCCTAGGAGGGATGCAAATGCAGGCCACCACTAAGGCTGAGCAAGGGGCAGACTGCTGGAGTCAGGGTGGGCACTGTCTGGGGGGTTTGTAGGCCCTGCTGAGCCACAGGCAGTGATGAATCACTCAGAGCCTACAGGGAGCCCAGGAGCCGCCAGGCTGCTGAGCAGCCATCAATTATACAAGAGGGTTTGGGTTTCTTCCCGCAGGGCGCAGGGCCTGGACTACAGCCTCCTCCCTCCAGCCCTGTTCAACTCTGTCAGGCCTCATAGTCTCTCCTCCAGACTCCAGCCCCTGTGGGCCCTCCCTCTGCCAGGGTCCAGACCCTATCAGGCCCTACTCCATCCAGCCCCTTGTGGGGACAGCTATTAGCGCCATCTTCCCACCGAGGAAGCCAAGGCTCGAGTTCATCTCCCTGGGCCTCAGTTTCCCCCTGGAGAATAGCTCACAGAACATTTGGCCAGCATATGGAACAGGTTTGATAAATGGTTTTCTTTTTGGTGATGCCCGGGATGGAACATGGGGCCTCACACCACCTACATCAGCACTCTACCACTAAGCCACACCCCAGCTCTGGTTGATGTGAGCAAGTAACATTATCAGCCATAAGAAGCTTCCAGAAGACACTGGTAGCTGCACCCTAAATGTAGAACTCAGCACCTTCTGTCCTCACTGGGGTAAGGACAACCACCAGCTCTCATGCCTCACTCACACCCTCATACCACACCTATGCTCTCCTCAGCCCTGGAGCACCACCCCTGGTTCATGCTGCCAGGAAGATAATGAAGCCACTGTGTCTCTGGCTGCACTATTATGACTGTAGCTCTAACTCTGATAGCTGCTAATAGTGTCAACAGTGTGGCTGCCCACACCCATGCCACCACCTACTCCCACCCCCATGGGCACCTGATTCGAATATGCTCTAGGTTTTCAACCTCACTATCTTCTTTGTTGTTTTTGTTTTGTTTTATATCTTATTTGAAAGAGAGAAAGAAAGAGGGAGAGAGAGAGAGAGAGAGAGAGAGAGAGGCAGATAGAACAGGCATACCAGGGCTCCAGCCACTGCAAATGAACTCCAGACACATGTGCCACCTTGTGCATCTGGCTTATGTGGGTCCTGGAGCATTGAACCTGGGTCCTTAGGCTTCTCAGGCCTTAGCTGCTAAGCCATCTCTCCAGCCCTATCTCACTGTCTTGACAGGGCTGTTCTGCCAATTGGATCCCCAGCTGACTTTCCAGGCACAGCCCCGGGGCGGGGGAGAAGGTCTTCGGTGTAGAAAACCACCTCACATCACTCCTGAAGAAAGGATCCTACCCTCAGCTCTCATCTCAGGGCTAAGGCCTTGTCACCTGCTGGACAGAGGTAAGGTAAGGCCCTTAGAGTTGTCCCTGGGCCACACAGACGCTGGGAGCTTATTCAGTGCCTCCTGGTGCCACACACATTAGTAATAAAGAACCCTCCATCTAGCCTGGTGACTGCCATAGCAGACACCTCTCCTGCCAGGCCACATTTCATGCTCCTTTCTCCTCTCATCTACCACCCTGTCCCTTTCTTTTCTACCAAGGGACAGGGGATCATGCTTGAGTCAGCCAGAGGCTGTTCCCAGAAAGATGGCAGTGGGGAGGGGGGGCGTATGGAGCAGAGAAAGCCTCTATTTATAATGCTCACAGCTCCCTCCTCCACACTAGTCTGGGCCTGAGCACTGGTTCTCTCTCTAGTATGAGTGACCCTGTAAGCCTGCCCCCACCAGGCGGAGCAAGGTCACATAAACCCAAGCACCCCCATGCCTAGGCTCGTAATGGGCCTGGCCAGGTCAGGTGGCAAGGCCGAGCAGTGGCAAGAAACTGGCAGATCAGGTTTTTTCCAGATGTGGAAGATAGTGTGGTTGCCATACCAACACTAGAAAGGGTTCCCCAAACCCAAACCCCCAACTGCAGCTGGTCTGGAGTCCTGGGATCCAGATCTCCCTGCTAGAGCTGGAGTTGCCCACTTGGAAACATGAACCAGACATTCTCCCTTCTCCCTGGGACACTGATCCTCCAAGGGACCCCATGCTTTCTAGTAAACACGACCACATGGGTTCCTGAGAGACTGGCTGTGAGGCAGGGCTCCTCTGGGAGAGAGGACTGTGCCCAACACAGTCAACAACCACCACAAGGGCAGCACAACAGGACCTGCTCCCACAGCACAGAGAAGGGACAGCCCAAGTCTGGAAAAAAAATCATGAATCCTGCACCCACCCTTGGAACATACACTGCCTCCTACCTGACTTTTACACCTGATTTACAGGACAAGTAAGGCTTGGAGAGAAGTGACTAGTCCAAGGTCACATGCAGCACAGGTGCAATTTACAAATAAGATCTGGAGCTTGCCTCTGGTGAGTCCCCCCCCCACCACCACCACCACATTTACTCTCTCAGAATACTCACAGCCATTCAAGGAGTCAGACACTCATCCCATGTCTCAGATTTTAGAAACTAAGGTCCCGAAAAGTGAAGCCCCCGCCCTCGAAGGTCACAGGAGGGGCAGTCACATCTATAACTAAAGCTAGCACTTCATAGAGACATTAAACTGCCTCAGTTTCTCTTCCAGACCCCAGATGGATAGGACCTGGGCCAATCTCGGCACTGCATTATATTACGAGCCTGGACAGCTTCCCAAAGAGGATGCCCAGCCAGACCTTGGCCCTCTCCCCATCTTCCAGGCCTGGAGACTAAAAGGAAACAAGCCTCCCACTGAGCAGAAAGGAAATAACTCCTGGCTTCCGGCCTGATAATCCAAGCGTGTGAAAGGGACCTGATGGAACCACAGATGAACCACCTGCCCATTGCACAGGTTCGGAGACTGAGGCTCCAAGACGGGATTTGGGTGGTTGTGTGAGACCCTGGGCCTGGATTCAGGCCTCCACATGCCTCTTGGAGCCAGAGTCACTGATGAACAAGGACAGGGAGGCAGGAGCCACCCGATGCCTACTCCCTTCCCCAGCTGGGCAGCTGCCAGGGCAGTGGACAAGCCGGCTGGTCTCACTGGTGGGTGCTGATACCACCCCCAAGCAAGAGAACCCAGGCCTGGTTCCCTACTCCCGTGCCACCGCAGAAAATGCAGCCGACTCCCCTCCAGGCTCTTGTGGGCAGCGCAGAAGCAGCAGGAGCTCAGGGAGGCCGAGGTGTCCCCGCGGTAGCAGCAGCAGGGGAAGGGGCTTCCCTGCGCCCCGAGGCTGGTGCAGCACGGTGCCCGCCGCCCGCCCCACATCCGGGCCCCGAGCGCCCGGCGCAGTGCCAGGCCTCACCTGCACCGCCCTGGTGAAGAAGATGCCCGCGTCCGACGCCAGCTTCTTCATATTGAAGTCCATGGCGAGTCCGTACGCACCGCCGCCGCGCCGGTCCGAGCGCAGCCGGCAGCCCCCGGCCCCGCCGCCGCCCGCACCCCGCCCACCTGCTGCAGGCGCCGGCCCTCCGCTCCTCCGCCCGCCCGTCGGTCGGTCCGTGGCCGCCCGGGAGCGGAGCGCAGGGCGGGGCGCGGCGGGCCGCGGGGAGGAGCCTAGCGGGGCGGGAGCGCGGGGCTGCCCCCTGCTGGCCGCTGACCGCACCAGCCTCTGACGCGCCCTTTGACTACCATGATGACCTCCGAAAAGCCAAGAGCACTAGACATTATTTGCCTTCTTGCTCATGCATTTTGTGTGTGTGTGTGTTTTATCGAGGTAGCGTCTCACTCTAGCCCAGGCTGACCTAGAATTCACTCTGTAGCCCCGGTCTGACCTCGAACTCACGGTGCTATTCCTACCTCAGCCTCTCCAGTGCTGGGATTAAACGTGTGCGCCACCACTCCAGGGTTTACACATTTTTTAAAATATATATTTTGGGTGCTGGAGAGAAGACTTAGTGATTAAGGGTTTGCCTGCAAAGCCAAAGGATCTTTGTTAGAGTACCTAGGACCCACGTAAACCAGATGCACAAGGGGGCGCATGCATCTGGAGTTCTTTGCAGGGCTGGAGGCCCTGGTGCGCCCATTCTTTCCCTCTCTGTCTCTGCCTCTTTCTGTATCTCAAATAAACAAATACAATTATATATATATATATATATATATATATATATATATATATATATATATATATATATATAGTAGCACATGCCATAATCCCAGCACTGGGGAGGCAGAAGTAAGAGGATCACTGTGCGTTCAAGGCCATCCTGAGATTACACAGTGAATTCCAGGTCAGCATTTATATGCTTTTAAAAATTTGTGCCGGGCGTGGTGGCACACGCCTTTAATCCCAGCACTTGGGAGGCAGAGGTAGGAGGATCGCTGATAGTTCGAGGCCACCCTGAGACTACATAGTTAATTCCAGGTCAGCCTGGACCAGAGTGAGACCCTACCTCGCAAAACCAAAAAAAAAAAAAAAATTATTTATTTATAAGCAGAGAGAGAAGATAGAGAAAGAAAGGGCATGCCAGGGCCACCAAAGGCTGCAAACAAACTTCAGATGCTTTACGTGGGTACTGGGGCTTTGCAGGCAAGTGTCTTAATGGCTGAGCCATCTCTCCAGCCTGCCTTACATATGTTTTGGGGTTTTTTTTTAAATTTTATTTTCTTTATTTGAGAGTGCGCATGCGCGAGAGAGAGCTACAGAAATAGGCAGGTAGAGAAAGAGAGAATGGGCGTGCCAGGGCCTCCAGCCACTGCAAACGAACTCCAGATGCATTCGTCCCCTTGTGCATCTGGCTTACGTGGGACCTGGAGAATCCAGCCTTGAACCAGGGTCCTTAGGCTTCACAGGCAAGCGTTTAACCGCTAAACCATCTCTCCAGCTCTTGTTTTGGGGTTGGGTGGCCTCCAACTCACAGCAATCCTCCTACCTCTGCCTCCAAGTGCTGGGATTAAAGGCATGCGCCACCACACCTGGCCTTTTTTCTTTTTTAGTTTATTTGAAATGAGACAGAGAGAGAAAGAGAGAGAGAGAGAGAATGGGCATGCCAGGGCCTCTAGCCACTGCAAATGAACGCCATATGCATGTGCCACCATGTGTGGGACCTAGGTCCTTAGGCTTTGCAGGCAAGTGCCTTGACCACTAAACCATCTCTCCAGCCTTTTAATATATATATATATATATATATATATATATATATTATTTATTTGAGAGAGGGAAAGAGGCAGGGAGAGAGAGAATGGGCACGCCAGGGCCTCCAGCCACTGCAAACGAATTCCAGATGCATACACCCCTTGTGCATCTGGTTTATGTGGGTCCTGGGGAACAAAAAAAGACTCAGTAACTCACACTGAACACTTGTAATGTGCCAAACACTTTTTTCTAGGCACTAAGCATAGGCAATGACCAAAATTCCTAAGTCCACAATTTAGCACAGGAAGGCTGGGATTAAAGGCGTGTGCCACCATGCCTGGCTTCATTTTTTAAAAATGTTTTTATTTTTATGTATTTATTAGAGCCACAGAGAGAGGGAGAGAGAGAGAGATGAAGGGAGAGAGAATGGGCATGCCAGGGCTTCCAGCCACTGCAAATGAACTCCAGACACATGTATCACCATGTGCATCTGGCTTATGTGGGACCTGGAGAATCGGACCTGGGTTCTTAGGCTTTGCTGGCAAGCACCTTAACCACTAAGCCATCTCTCCAGCCCAGCATTTTAAAATGTTTATGTTTATACTCATATACCTCCAAAAACCAAAAGAAAAAAGTTTATAAAGGGCTGGAGAGATGGCTTAGCGGTTAAGGCATTTGCCTGCAAAGCCTAACGACCCATGTCTACCCTCTAGGTCCCACCTAAGCCAAATGCACAAGGTGATTCAAGTGTGCAAGGTTGCACATGCACACAAGATGATGCAGGGGTCTGCAGTTTGCAGTGGCTAAAGGCCCTGGAGCTACAATTCTCTCTCTCTCTCTCTCTTGCTTGCTCTCTTTCTCTCTCTAGAGAGAGAGGGAGAGGAAGACAGATAGAGATAGGCGTGCCAGCAGCCTCTCAGCAGCTGCAAACGAAATCCATATGTGTGTGCCCCCTTGAAGTCAAGTGCGGCATTACGCCCTTGCGTCACTTTGCATCTGGCTAAACGTGGGACCTGGAGATTGGAACCGCTGGAGATTGGAACCAGCGTTCTTAGGCTTAGGAGGCAGGCGCCTTAACCACTAAGCCATCTCTCCAGCCCTTAGTTTTGTCTTTTTTTAAAGAGAGACAAAGAGAGAGCTGGAGAGATGGCTTAGCGGTTAAGGCACTTGCCTGAAAAGCCAAAGGACCCAGATTTGACTCCCCAGGAACCATGTAAACCAGATGCACAAGGGGGCACATGCATCTGGAGTTCATTTATAGTGGCTGAAGGCCCTGGCGCACCCATTCTCTCTCTCTACCTGCCTGTTTCTGTATCTCTCTCTCTCAAATAAATAAATTAACATGAAATAAAATACAAAATACAAAAATAAAAAGTTAAAAAAAAAAAACCTTAGCCGGGCGTGGTGGCGCACGCCTTTAATCCCAGCACTCGGGAGGCAGAGGTAGGAGGATTGCCGAGAGTTCGAGGCCACCCTGAGACTACATAGTTAATTCCAGGTCAGCCTGGACTAGAGTGAGACCCTACCTCGAAAACAAAACAAAAAAAAAAAAAAACCTTTTTGGTGAGACCCTACCTGGAAAAATCAAAAAACAAAAAAACCTTTTTACTGACAATCTTCATACATATAGACAATATACCTCAATTATAACTTTTCCCTTCCAAATCCCCTATCCACTGAATGCCTTCTTTCCAACTAATCTTTTTTGTTTGTTTGTTTGTTTGTTGTTTTTGTTTTACGAGGTAGGGTCTCACTTCAGCTCAGGCTGACCTAGAATTCACTATGTAGCTTCAGGCTGGCCTTGAACTCAAGGCGATCCTCCTACCTCTGCCTTCTGAGTGCTGGCAGTGCACCACCACTCCTGGCTTTCTTATTTATTTTGAGAGAGAGCAAGAAAGAGAAAAACAGACAGAGAGAAAGAGAGAGAGAGAGAGAGAGAGAGAGAGAATGGGCATGCCAGGGCCTTCAGCTGCTGAGAACGAACTCCAGATGCATGCCCCCTTTGTGCCCATGTGCAACAATGCATGCTTGCATCACTGTGCATCTGGCTTGCATGGGACCTGGAGATTTGAACATGAATTTGTAGGCTTCACTAGCAAGTGCCTTAACCACTAAGCCATCCCTCCAGCCCCTTTTCTTGGGGTGGGGGGTCAAGGTAGTCTCACTCTAGCCCAGGCTGACCTGGAATTCACTATGTAGTCTCAGAGTGGCTTCAAACTCAGGATAATGCTCCTACCTCTGCCTCCTGAGTGCTGGGATTACAGGCATGTGCCACCATGCCTAGCTTCCCTTTTTTCTTTTTAAATATTTTAATTTACTTGACAGAGAAAGAGGGAGGGGGGAGAGAGAGAGAATGGGCATGCCAGGGCCTCCGGCCCCTGCAAATGAACTCCAGACGCCTGCGCCCCCTTGTGCATCTGGCTAACGTGGATCCTGGAGAATAGAACCTGGGTCCTTTGGCTTTGCAGGCAAACACCCTAACCACTAAGCCATCCCTCCAGCTCCCCTCCCTTTTTTTTTTTTTTTTTTTTTTTTTGTTTTTCGAGGTAGGGTTTCACTCTGGTCCAGGCTGACCTGGAATTAACTATGTAGTCTCAGGGTGGCCTCGAACTCTCAGCGATCCTCCTACCTCTGCCTCCCGAGTACTGGGATTAAAGGCGTGCGCCACCACGCCCGGCTTCCCTCCCATTTTTTTATGTAATATCAGGGTGGCCTTGAACTCACTGCAATCCTCCTACTTCTGCCTCCCTAGTTCTGGGATTAAAAGTGTTTGCCATGGGGGGCTGGAGAAATGGCTTAGCTGTTAAGGCGCCTGCCTCCTAAACCTAGAACGCTGGTTCCCATCTCCAGCGGTTCCAATCTCCAGGTCCCACGTTTAGCCAGATGCAAAATGACTCAAGGGCGCAATGCCACACTTGTCCACAAGGAGGCGCGCACACCTGGATTTCATTCTCAGCAGCTGAGAGACTGCTGGTGCGCCCATCTCTGTCTTCCTCTCCCTGTTTCTCTCTCCAAAAAATAAATAAAATAATAATAAAAGATTTTTTTAAAGCGTTTGCCATGGGCTGGAGAGATGGTTTAGCAGTTAAGGCGCCTGCCTGCAAAGCCTGAGACTGCCGGTTTGATTCCCTAGGTCCCACATTTAGCCAGACCCAGTAACGCAAGGGCGCAATGCCGCTCTTGACCACAGGGGGGCCGCACGTGTCTGTAGTTCATTCATAATGAGAATGGGCATGCCAGAGCCTCTAGCCACTGCAAACGAACTCCAGATGAGTGTGCCCCTTTGTGCATATGGCTTACGTGAGACCTGGAGAATCAAACCTTGGTCCTTAGCTTCACAGGCATGCGCCTTAACTAATGCTAAGCCATCTCTTCAGTCCCTCTTTTCTGTTTTTTTTTTGTTTGTTTGTTTTGTTTTTTTTTTTGAGGTAGGGTCTCCCTCTAGCTCAGGCTGACCTGGAATTCACTATGTATTCTCAGGGTAGCCTCGAACTCATGGCGATCCTCCTACCTCTGCCTCCCGAGTGCTGGGATTAAAGGCGTGCGCCGCCACGCCCGGCCTCTTTTCTGTTTTTTTTAAGGTAGGGTCTCACTCTAGCCCAGGCTGACCTGGAAATCACTATATTCTCAGGGTGGCCTCAAAGTCACAGTGATCCTTCTACCTCTGGCTCCCAAGTGCTGGGATTAAAGGCATGCGCCACCATGCCCAACTAGTCTTTTCTGTTTTGATGTCATCATTTTCTCTCCTATTATGCAGGTTGTCAGCCTCTGTGATGTTATGAACACCACAGCCACTTTGTGTCTGAAAGATAGTTTTGCAAAGCACTCCTCTTCTCCCCCCCCCCCCGTCTCTCTCTCTTTTTTTTTTCAAGGCAGGATCATACCCCAGGGTGACCTGGAACTCACTCCGTACTGACCTGGAACTCACTCTGTAGCTCTAGGCTTGACTTGAACTCACAGCAATCCTCCTACCTCAGCCTCCTAAATGCTGGGATTAAAGGCATGCACCACCACAACTGGCTCCAAATTTTCTTTTATTTTAATTAATTCATTAATTTTTGTTTTTTCAATGTAGGTCTTGCTTTAGCCAGGCTGACCTGGAATTCACTATGTAATTTCAGGGTGGCCTCAAACCCACAGTGATCCTCCTACCTCTGCTTCCTGAATGCTGGGATTAAAGGCGTGCGCCACCACGCCTGGTTAATTTTACGTATTTAGGTGGATGTATGTTTACATGATGAGATGATGAAATCAAATCACCTCCTCACCTCCTTATCATTCCTTATTATTGTTAGGGCATCTCAAGTTACCCTCTTTAGTGAAATATGCACTACCTGATCAGCTACTCTCACCTTGCAGTTGTGCAATAAATCTGGAAAATGATCAGCCCTCCCTTGCCGGCTCCTTCTCTATCCCATGTCACCTGCCTCTCCCTGTTTTTGCTTCTCCATCTCCCTTTCCCTTTATTGCAGCCCTGTCTGTAATCTGCTAAGGCCCCTTCTCTCCCAATTTCTCCACTTCTTTTGCCCTGAGATGCCTCTTGCTAAGACCAATCTGTCCCTGACTTCAGTCTCTGATCTTAACCCTACAAGACAACTGAGCCAGACTGTCCCAGGGGTCCTTATGTTTCCCAAAATTGTGGAAATAGGTACAGAGGGGTTGCATTGAAGAGAGAGGGTCCTGAAACCAGATCCTGGAGACCAGAGTGTGAAGAAAGGTACAGACACCTTCCTTGTGAGGCCCAAGACCATGTCTCTGCTGGGGGAGGAAATGGGTTGCCCTGGGGTATGGGCATTTGCTGACCTTGAACCCAACTTCTCAGCCCCATTGACTTCTCTGTGGCTTCGGTGAGGGCGGCTTGGCTTGTTATCTGCCTGTATCTGTCCTCCTTCCCTACACGATCCTCCTACCTCAGCCAGAATTATAGGTGTGTGTAACCATGCCTGGCAAGGCTTCATCTTTTAAATCAGGGAGAGGTGGTATCTTCTCCTTCCTGGTTTTTTTTTTTTTTTTTTTTTTTTTTGGTTTTTCGAGGTATGGTCTCACTCTGGCCCAGGCTGACCTGGAATTAACTATGTAGTCTCAGGGTGGCCTTGAACTCACGGCGATCCTCCTACCTCTGCCTCCCGAGTGCTGGGATTAAAGCGTGCGCCACCACGCCTGGCTCTGGTTTTTTTTTTTTTTTTTTTGTGAGAGTAGGGTCTCACTCTGGTCCAGGCTGACCTGGAATTAACTATGTAGTCTCAGGGTGGCCTCGAACTCTCGGCGATCCTCCTACCTCTGCCTCCCGAGTGCTGGGATTAAAGGCGTGCGCCACCACGCCCGGCCTCCTTCCTGGTTTTGTTCATCCTTTTTTTTTGCCTTTCTTTAGTTTGGTTTTTCAAGGTAGGGTTGGCTTTCACCCAGGCTGACCTGGACAACTCACTATGTAGTCTCAAGGTGGTCTTGAACTGACTGTGATCCTCCTACCTCTGCCTCCCAAGTGCTGGAATTAAAGGCATATGCCACCATGCCTGGCTTTTTATTTTATTATTATTTTTTAAAACTTTTTGTTTTTTCAAGGTAGGGTTTCACTCTAGTCCAGGCTGACCTGAAATTCACTATGAAGTCTCAGGGTGCCCTCAAATTCACAGTGATCCAATCCTCTTACATCTGCCTCCTGCGTGCTGGGATTGAAGGTGTGCGCCACCACGCCAGGCTTTAAAAAAATATTATTTATTTATTAGAGAGAGAGAGAAAGGCAGAGAGAAAGAGAGAGAGAGAAAGAGAGAGAGACAGAGAGAGAAAGAATGGGTGCGCCAGGTCCTCTAGCCACTGCAAATGAATTCCAGACGCATGTGCCACCTTGTGCATCTGGCTTACGTGGGTCCTGGGGAATTGAACTGGTGTCCTTTGGCTTTGCAGGCAAATGCCTTAACTGCTAAGCCATCTTCTCCAGCCCTGGTTTTTAAACATTTTTTTATTTGGGTCTGATCACTTATTTACCAGTATGTGTCTGTAGCTGATCATAGCATTAATTTAGAACTATCCACTCATACCATCTAACAGTTATATATCAATACAGTTAATGTTCATTCCTTCATTTAATAACTCACATTGACAGAGCTGGGAGTGGTGGTGCATGCCTTTAATCTCAGTACTTGAGAGGCAGAAGTAGGAGGATTGCTGTGTGTTTAAGGCCAACTTAGATCTAAAGAGTGAGTTCCAGGTCAGCCTGGGCTAGAGTGACACCCTCCCTCAACAAATAAAAACAAAGACAAACAAACAAACAAACAAAAAAAAACCTCAGTAACTCACATTGAACCCTTGTAATGTGTCAGACACTTTTTTCTAGGCACTAAGAATACCCTAAACCCTAAGGCCACAACTTAGCACAGGGCAGAGTTTGTTGGTTAAGAACTAAATTTGGCCTCTTTTCTGTTTTTTTAAGGTAGGGTCTCACTCTAGCCCAGGCTGACCTGGAAATCACTATATTCTCAGGGTGGCCTCAAAGTCACAGTGATCCTTCTACCTCTGGCTCCCAAGTGCTGGGATTAAAGGCATGCGCCACCATGCCCAACTAGTCTTTTCTGTTTTGATGTCATCATTTTCTCTCCTATTATGCAGGTTGTCAGCCTCTGTGATGTTATGAACACCACAGCCACTTTGTGTCTGAAAGATAGTTTTGCAAAGCACTCCTCTTCTCCCCGTCTCTCTCTTTTTTTTTTTTTTTTTCAGGATCATACCCCAGGGTGACCTGGAACTCACTCGTACTGACCTGGAACTCACTCTGTAGCTCTAGGCTTGACTTGAACTCACAGCAATCCTCCTACCTCAGCCTCCTAAATGCTGGGATTAAAGGCATGCACCACCACAACTGGCTCCAAATTTTCTTTTATTTTAATTAATTCATTAATTTTTGTTTTTTCAATGTAGGTCTTGCTTTAGCCAGGCTGACCTGGAATTCACTATGTAATTTCAGGGTGGCCTCAAACCCACAGTGATCCTCCTACCTCTGCTTCCTGAATGCTGGGATTAAAGGCGTGCGCCACCACGCCTGGTTAATTTTACGTATTTAGGTGGATGTATGTTTACATGATGAGATGATGAAATCAAATCACCTCCCTCACCTCCTTATCATTCCTTATTATTGTTAGGGCATCTCAAGTTACCCTCTTTAGTGAAATATGCACTACCTGATCAGCTACTCTCACCTTGCAGTTGTGCAATAAATCTGGAAAATGATCAGCCCTCCCTTGCCGGCTCCTTCTCTATCCCATGTCACCTGCCTCTCCCTGTTTTTGCTTCTCCATCTCCCTTTCCCTTTATTGCAGCCCTGTCTGTAATCTGCTAAGGCCCCTTCTCTCCCAATTTCTCCACTTCTTTTGCCCTGAGATGCCTCTTGCTAAGACCAATCTGTCCCTGACTTCAGTCTCTGATCTTAACCCTACAAGACAACTGAGCCAGACTGTCCCAGGGGTCCTTATGTTTCCCAAAATTGTGGAAATAGGTACAGAGGGTTGCATTGAAGAGAGAGGGTCCTGAAACCAGATCCTGGAGACCAGAGTGTGAAGAAAGGTACAGACACCTTCCTTGTGAGGCCCAAGACCATGTCTCTGCTGGGGGAGGAAATGGGTTGCCCTGGGGTATGGGCATTTGCTGACCTTGAACCCAACTTCTCAGCCCCATTGACTTCTCTGTGGCTTCGGTGAGGGCGGCTTGGCTTGTTATCTGCCTGTATCTGTCCTCCTTCCCTACACGATCCTCCTACCTCAGCCAGAATTATAGGTGTGTGTAACCATGCCTGGCAAGGCTTCATCTTTTAAATCAGGGAGAGGTGGTATCTTCTCCTTCCTGGTTTTTTTTTTTTTTTTTTTTTTGTTTTTCGAGGTATGGTCTCACTCTGGCCCAGGCTGACCTGGAATTAACTATGTAGTCTCAGGGTGGCCTTGAACTCACGGCGATCCTCCTACCTCTGCCTCCCGAGTGCTGGGATTAAAGGCGTGCGCCACCACGCCTGGCTCTGGTTTTTTTTTTTTTTTTTTTGTTTTGTGAGGTAGGGTCTCACTCTGGTCCAGGCTGACCTGGAATTAACTATGTAGTCTCAGGGTGGCCTCGAACTCTCGGCGATCCTCCTACCTCTGCCTCCCGAGTGCTGGGATTAAAGGCGTGCGCCACCACGCCCGGCCTCCTTCCTGGTTTTGTTCATCCTTTTTTTTTGCCTTTCTTTAGTTTGGTTTTTCAAGGTAGGGTTGGCTTTCACCCAGGCTGACCTGGACAACTCACTATGTAGTCTCAAGGTGGTCTTGAACTGACTGTGATCCTCCTACCTCTGCCTCCCAAGTGCTGGAATTAAAGGCATATGCCACCATGCCTGGCTTTTTATTTTATTATTATTTTTAAAACTTTTTGTTTTTTTCAGGTAGGGTTTCACTCTAGTCCAGGCTGACCTGAAATTCACTATGAAGTCTCAGGGTGCCCTCAAATTCACAGTGATCCAATCCTCTTACATCTGCCTCCTCGTGCTGGGATTGAAGGTGTGCGCCACCACGCCAGGCTTTAAAAAATATTATTTATTTATTAGAGAGAGAGAGAAAGGCAGAGAGAAAGAGAGAGAGAGAAAGAGAGAGAGACAGAGAGAGAAAGAATGGGTGCGCCAGGTCCTCTAGCCACTGCAAATGAATTCCAGACGCATGTGCCACCTTGTGCATCTGGCTTAACGTGGGTCCTGGGGAATTGAACTGGTGTCCTTTGGCTTTGCAGGCAAATGCCTTAACTGCTAAGCCATCTTCTCAGCCCTGGTTTTTAAACATTTTTTTATTTGGGTCTGATCACTTATTTACCAGTATGTGTCTGTAGCTGATCATAGCATTAATTTAGAACTATCCACTCATACCATCTAACAGTTATATATCAATACAGTTAATGTTCATTCCTTCATTTAATAACTCACATTGACAGAGCTGGGAGTGGTGGTGCATGCCTTTAATCTCAGTACTTGAGAGGCAGAAGTAGGAGGATTGCTGTGTGTTTAAGGCCAACTTAGATCTAAAGAGTGAGTTCCAGGTCAGCCTGGGCTAGAGTGACACCCTCCCTCAACAAATAAAAACAAAGACAAACAAACAAACAAACAAAAAAAAACCTCAGTAACTCACATTGAACCCTTGTAATGTGTCAGACACTTTTTTTCTAGGCACTAAGAATACCCTAAACCCTAAGGCCACAACTTAGCACAGGGCAGAGTTTGTTGGTTAAGAACTAAATTTCAGGCTACGCATAGTGGCACACACTTTTAGTCCCAGAAGTTGGGAGGTAGAGGTGGGAGGATCACTGTGAGTTTGAAGCCACCCTGAGACTATATAGTGAATTCCAGGTCAAACTGGGCTAGAACGAGACCCTACCTCAAAAATCCAATCCCAGGGCTGGAGAGATGGCTTAGCGGTTAAGGCGCCTGCCTCCTAAGCCTAAGAACGCTGGTTCCAATCTCCAGGTCCCACGTTTAGCCAGATGCAGTGATGCAAGGGCACAATGCCGCACTTGACCACAAGGGGACACAGGCATCTGGATTTCATTCGCAGCAACTGAGAGACTGCTCGGGTGCCCATCTCTGTCTTCCTCTCCCTCTCTGTCTCTCTCTCTGTGTCTCTCCCCCCCCCAAAAAATCCAATCCCCACCTCCCCCACCCCAAAACAAACTAACTAATTCTCAGACTGGAGAGATGGCTTAGTAGTTAAGGTGTTTTCCTGCCAAACCTAAGGACCCAGGTTCCATTCCCCAGTGCCCACGTAGGCCAGATGCACAAGATGGCATATGCCTCTGGAGTTCGTTTTCAGCGGCTGGAGACCCTGGCACCACCATCCTCTATCTCTTTCTGACTCTTTCTCTCTCTCTCAAATAAATAAATAAAAATACAATTTTAAATAAAGAAAGAACTAAATCTCGGGCCAGCGGCATGGTGGCGCCTGTCTTTAATCCCAGCACTTGGGAGGCAGAGTAGGAGGATCACTGTGAGTTGGAAGCCACCATGAGACTACATAGTGAATTCCAGGTCAGCCTGGGCTAGATAAGAGTGAAATCCTACCTCGAAAAACAAAACAAACAAATCACCAAATCTCCTGACTCTTAACAGCCAGGGAAGACACTTGCACACAGGTCCAGAACAAGGAGTCTGGCAAGTGATCAAGGCGATCCTGAGGGAAGCTACAGGCAGTGGGATTTGAAATTGGGCAGTTGATGTGGCTGGGACGATCGCTCAGTGGTTAATGGCACTTGTTTGAGAAGTCTCCTCCTGACCCAAGTTCAATTCCCCAATACCCGAATAAAGCTGGATACAAAGTGGCACATGCGCGCACACGCACTTATAAATTAATTACTTGATTAATTAATAAGAAGTGAAATTGGGCACTTGAAGTGCGGGAAGGCCTTGTCCACGTGGGGTAGAAAAGCCTAGAGTTCGGGATGCCCCACGAACTTCCATCAAGCGGCCCCCACCACCCAGAGTCCTGACAGCTTGTTGCGCCGCAGCCCCTTTAAAGTGACTCCGCCCTACTCAAACCACCTGTGTCAATCTAATCCCGACAGCCAATCGTAGGAGAGAAGAAGCCACTTCCGCGCCTCAACCGCACTTAGGAGGCAGGGTGGTGGGTCGGAGAGGCGTGGTCAGAGCCGTCACATGACTCACCCCATTGGCCGAGGTCCACGGCGGCGGGGAGCGGTGTGGAGATGTTCATTGGCCAGAGCAAGGTTGATCCGCTTGGGGCCACGCCCCCCGGCAGCCTGGGCTTGGTTGTGTTGCCGCCGGGGAAGGAGACGCTGCCCTTCCGCAGCGATGGTATCCCGGGTGAGTGGTGAGCCGCGCTGCATCCTGTGGCCGGGCGATCAGCGCGCCAGGGCCCGGGGCTCAAGCTTGCAGTGGGTGGGGAGACCCGACCTACGAAAGGGGCCCTAGATAGGTGCAGGTGTCCTTGCTCAGCCGCTCCGAGAAGGTGCCCAGGATGGGGCCGAGGGTGGCGCGAGAGGATGCCGCACTCGGGGGAAGGGGGTGGCACGAGAAGGTAGCTGGATCTGGGAGGAAGCCGCCCAGGCCCGGAATGTTGCGGGTATCAGAGAGCAGGGGCACAGGTAGACTAGCTCGGTCTGGGAAGGCTTGGAAGGAGCAGGTGTGTCAGTCGTGAGCAGCGTTGAAGGTTGAACTGGACGATCTTCAAGGATATTCTTAGGGGTCGGGGGCCGTAGAGGAAATGGGCCTGCCTAGGCTCCCTAAAACTCGGGATGTTGCCAAGGTCCAATGTGGGGGCTGCTCAGTGCAGGGCTGCGTGGGACAGGTTACTTAGCAGAGGGTGACTCAAGGCAGTGCTTGGATTTGGGGACATTGCTGGGTCACAGTGGGACGAGAGGTTGCTCAGGCCAGAGACATTTAGGGATGAGGTTTTTCGAGGCAGGGGAGGAGGGCCTGGGATGGAAAGCGTGGGTATCTGGATGAAGATGTCATAAGTGCCATAGTGGAGGTCTCAGGTGGAGCCAGGCTCTGTCCTGCGTTAGAAGTATCTACAGTGTGGGGCATTTTAGCATGGGGGAAGAGGCGGTGGCTTTTCCTCTCAGGCCAGGGAAGCAGGCAGGGTATGGATTGATTGCATTTGAACCCTTACTTTTAGTGAAGCAGGTGTACGGGACAGGTAATGTTACCTTCCCCCGTGGGAGGGTCCCAGACACTAGAGACTATCTGGACTGTCCTGCAGACAAAATCAGGCCAGGCTCCTAGAGTGTGTGCCAGGCCCTTTACGTGTGGCATGGGTTAACAGTACCAGTGTGTGTACGGTATGGGGCAGCTGAGGATCAGGCCTGCTGCCTTGGAATTCCTCCTGACTGCTGGTTGCTTATCCCTCAGAGCCTCAGTTTCCCCATCCTCAGATGAACTGTGGTTACCGGTAGCCTTTTGTGAATGACCCAACTTAAAACTGTAATAGAGATCCTGTTGCCAGGTGCCCTGTAGAAGTGCCCAGGCAAGAAGAGCTGGCTGGTCCTCTAATGTTCTCCTCTTCTCTTACTAAGGCCAAGCCAGGCTGGGGGTTAGGACGAGGGGCTTACAGGATTAAACCCAGGTCCTGGCCTCTGGATGTCAAAGCTCAGCTTCATAACCTCCATTGTGGATGTCTCCTGCCCTTGACCAGGAGACAACTTGCTTAGCTCTGGAATGTCACCCTGCCTGCCTCCCCCTCTCCCCCAGCCCCGGGCTAGACTGAGATCTGTACAAATGTACCTCCCACTCACTGAGGATAAGCTGTCTCTTGTGCTGGCCCAGTGACTTTGGCTGCCATCCCAGGAAGACAGGGTCTGTCTTGGCCTGTGTTCCTTCCTCTTGTGGTCCTGGGAGACCTTGAAGGCATTCTTGAACTTGGAGCTGGCAGTGGGGAGTACCCTTGTGGGGTCTTGGGTTCTGGGCTGTGTACGATCCAGCCACTGATTCCCTGGTCTTGTGATTGGGTGGTCGGGAGCCTAGGGCAGGTCTGGGGTGGGGAGCAGCGATGGTTACCCTTGTTCTCTGTGGCTCTGCTGGGGCTGTACTGCCTGCTTGCTTCACATCAAGTTTAGAAGAAGAGTTGAGTCGAGCAGAGTCTAGAGTCCATTAGACATTGATCTAAATCCTCTTCCTACCACATGTCAGCTGTGTTACTTTGGACTCCTGGCTTAGTCTCCCTGAGACAGTTTCCTCATTGGAAGGTGGGAGCATGCGGTTTACATCTGCTTCACAAAGTTGTCATGGTTAGTGAAGTAGAAAGAACTCAGCATAAGCCAGGCAAGGGTGGCTTGTAATCCCTGCCCTGAGAGGCTGGGGCAGGAGGAGTGCCTGGTGTTCAAAGTCAGCCTGGGCTTCATTGTAACCCTGTTTCAAAACAAAGCAAACAAAAACCAGGAAACAAACAAACAAACAAAAAACTCTCCCAGCACACCAATTATCTACAGGAAGTGAAACATTCTTGACTTTGTAGGAGATAAAAAGGTTGTCATACTTCTGTCTAGGGCCTGAGAACTCTGTTTAGCAGATGGGCTGTATACTTAAAAATGGTGAGAGAAGAGAAGTAGTGTGTGGTGGCCTTGGGGGTGGTGGTGGGAGGGCTGAGGTAGGGATCTTCCTGAGGGAGTAAGTCAGCCTGGGACTATAGAATGAGTTCCACATGGTCAGTCTGAGCTAGAGCCTGGAACACTACTCTCCCATAAGAAAAAGGCTGAGCAAGTGCAGAAGGCTCTTAAATTGGAGGTGATCTAGTTATCTCCTAGGCCCCAGGTCCCTTTTGGGGCCAGCATGCCAGAGTTGTCTTCTATTCCCAAGAGGGTATAGGATTTATGGAGCATCTGACTGCTTCTCTGCCTGCAGGGGCAGTGGGCTGGGGCCTGGTTCCAGACCTGGGATTCCAGATGTGGGCTTAGTGATCATCTTGTCCACCTAGCGCACTTTGTGTGTGACTACACATGCTTTATCACTGAGCTATAGGCCCAGCCCACTTTTATGTATGTATGTATGTATTTATTATTTATTTATTTATAAGCAGAGAGACTTAGAAGAGATACAGAGAATGGGCATGCCAGGGCCTCCAGCTGCTGCTATCAAACTCCAGATGCCTGTGCCACTTTGTGCATCTGGCTTTACATATGTACCAGGGAATCAAGCCAAGGTTGTTAGGCTTTGCAGGCTAGCTCTTTAGCCGTTGAGCCATCTCCCCAACACCCCCATTATTTTATTTTTGTTTTTTTCAAGGTAGGGTCTCTTTCTAGATCAGGCTGACCTGGAATTCACTATGTGGTCTCAGGGTAGCCTTGAACTCAAGGCAGTCCTCCTACCTCTGCTCCCGAGTACTGGGATTAAAAGTGTGTGTCACCACACCTGGTGACTTTAAAAAATATATATTTTACAAAAGAACAAAAAAATTATTCATTTGCAAGCAGAGAGAGGATGGGGAGGAAGGGAGGAAGAGAATGGGCATACCAGGGCCTCTTGCAGCTGCAAAAGAACCCCAGAGTCATGTACCACTTTGTTTATATGGCTTTTACTCTCCCTCCCTCCCTCCCTCCTTCTCTTCCTTCTTTTCTTCCTTCCTTCTTGATTTTTTGAGGCAGTGTCTCGATAGCCTGGGCTGACCTGGAATTCACTATGTAGTCTCAGGGTGGCTTTGAATTCAAGGTGATCCTCCTACCTCTGTCTCCTGAAGGCTGGGATTAGAGGCGTGCACCACCACACCAGGCTCTGGTTTCATTTTTTATTTTGAGACAGAGTTTAGCTCAATCGGGCTAATGTCGAACTTGCTCTGTAGTCCAGGCAGGCCTTAAGCTTGGGATTTTTCAGCCTCAGCAACTCAAGCATCTTGGATTGAAGGCCTGCACCTCCCTGAGGTGCTTTTGTCTCACTCATCTTTCTTTTAGCTCTGCGGAGGGACCTTCTGGTATGTGTGCCCCTGTCCTGCTGGGATGTGGATGGTGCTCAGGACCCAGTCAGCAACCAGTTGAAGACATTTTCCTTGGAAGCTCCTGGCCTGAGGGCTTGGGCCTGGGGTACTAGACCTATCATGGCCTTCCGCCGGACTGAGGGCATGCCCATGATCCAGGCTTTGGCCATGACAGTGGCAGAGATCCCTGTGTTCCTGTACACAACGTTTGGGCAGGTAAGGCCTGGGGTGATTGTGGTCTAGTCCCTGTTCCATTCTCCCCTCCCCCACTGACTCTCAGCACTGAGAGTGCTGGGTCCTTGTTAAGTCTACACCATTAACAAAGTATAAGCATCGGCTTAGGATTCTGGGGCCTCACGTCTCGTCTTTGCACTGAAGCTAGGTGCTCAGTTTCTCAGTCTCGGGATGGGATCGGAGTTGTCTTCTCCGACAGCCTCATATGTTTTGGCTGACTGAGCCTCTTGACACTCCTAAAGCTCTGTCTTGTGGGTCAGTGTCCCATCCAAGAGACACCCAGGCCAGTGGCAGAGGGTGGGGATTAGCCTGTATAGATGGGATTGTCCTCAGCTCCAGGAGTCATCAAGCACAGAGGGTCATCAGATCTGGGTTTGAGTCATAGTTCCATCATCGTTGCTGATGTCACCATTCCTTATCTGGAAAACGACAGATTCTGACAGGTGACATGTGTCAAGTCCTGGTACAGTGTACTGCATCCCTGCAGGTATAGTATGGTGACTGACACCCGTTGAACCCGAAGATTCATTTCCTTGGTACTGGCATTGGGCTATCTGTATATCTCTGTGGTTCACATTTCAAAGAGACTGTCCCAGTCCCCTCTCCAATGGTGGCTGCCTTCGTCACTCTTTTTTTAGTTTTTTATTTTTATTTATTTATTTGAGAGGTGACAGAGAGAGAGAGAAAGAGAGAGAATGGGCGCACCAGGGCCTCCAGTCACTGCAAATGAACTCCAGGTGCATGCGCCACCTTGTGTCACTCTTTTTTTTTTTTTTTGAGGTAGGGTCTCACTCTAGCCCAGGCTGACCTAGAATTCACACTATATTCTCAGGGTGGCCTGGAACACATGGTGATCCTTCTACCTCTGCCTACCGAGTGCTGGGATTAAAGGCGTGCACTACCATGCCCGGCTAGCTCTTTATATTTTATTTTATTTTATTTTATTTTTATTTTATTTTTATTTTTTTGGTTTTTGTGAGGTAGGGTCTCACTCTGGTCCAGGCTGACCTGGAATTAACTATGTAGTCTCAGGGTGGCCTTGAACTCATGGCGATCCTCCTACCTCTGCCTCCCAAGCGCTGGGATTAAAGGCGTGTGCCACCACGCCCGGCTATATTTTATTTTTTATTTATGAGAAAAAGAGAGGAGAGAGAATGATTGGGTGCACTAGAGCCTCTAGTCACTGCAAACGAACTCCACATGCGTGCACCAACATGTGCATCTGGCTTACATGGGTCCTGGGGAATCAAACCTGGGTTCTTAGGCTTAGTGGGTGTCACAGTCATCTTTACGTTGCTGTGATGAGCTTCAAACCATGCGCAGTTATGGGAAGAAGGGAATTTATTTGAAGCTTACAGATCCAGGGGAAGTTCCATAATGGCAGAACCTGGCCGCCTTTCATAGATCCATGTAGAGAGAAAAAAACAACCATTCCCCCCCTCCCCAGCACAAGCAAGCACACTTCAGGAACCCCAAACAGAACTCAAGTACTTTGCATACCTTCCAACTGGAAATTCCAGATCCGCCCCCAAACGCACCTTAGGGCTTGACCCTAGGATCCACCCACAGTGACATCTCCTCTAGCCAAATTACAAGCTTAAATGAACCTCTTGAATCTATTGGGAAAATCCATTCAAACTACCACAGCAGGCAAGCACCTTAACTGCCAAACCATCTCTCTGGCCCTCTGTCTCTTTTTTTTAAATTTTTTGAGGTAGGGTCTCACTGTAGCTCAGGTTGACCTGGAATTCACTATGTAGTCTCAGGCTGGCCTTGAACTCACAGCGATCCTCCTACTTCTGTCTCCCATTAAAGGCGTGTGCCACCATGCCCGGCTCCTCTGTCACTCTTAATCAGCAAAGGGACACTGTAAGTAAGCTCCTTTAACAGCTGAGCCATTGCTCCAGCCCCAGCAGAGGGACACTGTTCCTACACACCTAGGTGCTCTTAGAAAAGCTTTCTTTCTTTTTTCTGTTTTTGATTTTTTGAGGTAGGATCTCACTCTAGCACAGGCTGACCTGGAATTCACTATGTATTCTCAGGGTGGCCTTGAATTCCTGGTGATCCTCCTACCTCTGCCTCCCAAGTGCTGGGACTAAAGGCGTGCACCACCACACCCCGCAGAAGAGCTTTCTTGTGGGTGACATGACTGGACCACCTCTCTCTTTCCCGTAGTCTGCTTTCTCACAACTGCGGTTGACACCAGGCCTGCGGAAGGTCCTCTTTGCCACAGCCCTGGGGACTGTGGCCCTGGCCCTGGCTGCCCACCAGCTGAAGAGGCGCCGGCGGAAGAAGAAGCAGGTGGGCCCTGAGGTGGGAGGTGAGCAGCTGGGTACAGTATCTTTGCCCATCCTCATGGCCCGCAAGGTTCCATCGGTGAAGAAAGGTACGTGAGCCACAGCGGGATGCCCTGACCTGGTCATATCCCAGAGCTATTCACTGTGGGGTCTCAGGCTGGTGCTGGTGTTTTCATGGCACATCCCTAGGTTCTCCTTAGTGGGGATCACAGTGGAACACCTTGGACACCAGGCCCACCATTATAGGTAGTACCCAGGTGCATGTGCTTGGCCAGTGGTGGTGGTTCAGGTGTTCTTATCATCTAAAGAACCTTTGGCATACCTTTAGTCCCAGCACTTGGGAGGGAGGCAGAGGTAGGAGGATCGCTGTGAATTCAGAGCCAGCCTGGGAATACAGAGTGAGTTCCAGGTCAGCCTCAACTGGAGTACCTTGAAAAATAAAAATAAAAAAAATTAATAATAAAATAAAATTTGGAGTGCCCAGACTGGGTTCAGGGATGTAAGCTTCCCCAGGCCATAAGGATTCTGAACCATATATTAGTCCTCCCATCATCCTCTCTTTCTCTCTCTCTCTCTTTTTCTGATTTTTCAAGACAGAGTCTTGTTTTAGTCCAGGTTGACTTGGAATTAACTATGTAGTCTCAAGGTGGCCTCAAACTCAAGGTGATTCTCCTACCCCTGCCTCACAAGTGCTGAGATTAAAGGCATGCATCACCACGCCCGGCTCCTCTCTCTCTCTCTCTTTTTGAGAGAGAGAGAGAGAGAAAATGGGCATGCCAGCAGCCTCTCAGCTGCTGTGAATGAACTTCAGACACATGTTCCCCTTGTGGGCAAGTGCGGCATTGTGTCACTTTGCGTCTGGCTAAATGTGGGACCTGAGATTGGAACCCGCGTTCTTAGACTTGGCAGGCAGGCGCCTTAACCGCCAAGCCATTTCGCCAGCCCATCCTCTCTCTCACTCTTTTTCTTTCTTTTTTTTTTTTTTGGTTTTTCGAGGTAGGGTCTCACTCTAGCCCAGGCTGACCTGGAATTCACTCTGTATTCTCAGGGTGGCCTCGAACTCATGGCGATCCTCCTACCTCTGCCTCCCGAGTGCTGGGATTAAAGGCGTGAGCCACCACGCCCGGCACCCATCCTCTCTTTTTAAAAAATATTTTTATTTATTTGAGAGAGAGTATGAGTATGGGTGTGCCAGGGCCTCTTGCAACTGCAAACAAACTACAGATGTATATGCCACTTTGTGCATCTGTTTTACATGGGTACTGGGGAATAAAACCTAGGTTGTCGGACTTTGTAAGCAAGCGCCTTAAATTTTTTCCAAGGTAGGGTCCTACCTCTGGTCCAAGTTAACCTGAAATTGACTATGTAGTCTCAAGATGGCCTTGAACTCATGGCGATCCTCCTACCTCTGCCTCCCATGTGCTGGGATTAAAGGCATCTGCCACCATGCCCGAGTGTTTTTTTTTTTTTTTTTTTTTTTTCGAGGTAGGGTCTCACTCTAGTTCAGGCTGACCTGGAATTAACTATGTAGTCTCAGGGTGGCCTCGAACTCACGGCAGTCCTCCTACCTCTGCCTCCCGAGTGCTGGGATTAAAGGCATGCACCACATGTCTGGCTCATCCTTTTTTTATTAAAAAAAATAATAAAGGATTGATTTGCATGTGATAAAAGGTATGTTAAATATATTTTTAAAATATTTTTTATTTTTATTTAATTTTATTTAAAAAAGAAAGAGAGAATGGAGCCTCTAGCTGCTGCAAACAAACTCCAGACACATGTGCCACCATGTGCATCTGGCTTTTGTGGGTACTGGGGAATTGAACCTGGGTTCTCAGGCTTCACAGGCAAGCTCCTTAACCTCTAAGCTATCTTTCCAGCTTTATGGCTTTAAAAAAAGTTTTAATTTAATTTAATTTTATCTTATTATTTTATTATTATTTTTATTTGCAAGCAGAGAAATAGAAGAGAGGCAGACAGAGAGAGAATGGGTGTGCCAGGGCCTCTAGTCATTGCAAAGGAACTCCAGATGTATGGTGTGCCCCTTGTGCATCTGGCTTATGTGGGTCCTGGAGAATTGAACCGGGATGCTTTGGCTTCACAGGCAAACGTCTTAACTGCGAAGCCATTTCTCCAGCCCTATTTTTAAAATTTTTAATATTTATTTATTTATTTATTATTTTTTTTAATATTTATTTATTTATTTGAGAGAGAGAGAGAGAGAGAGATAGAATGGGTGCACCAGGGCCTCTGTCCACTACAAACAAACTCCAGATACATACGCCACCTTGTGCATTTGGCTTACCTGGCTCTTGGGAAATTGAACCAAGGCAGGCTAAGCCATCTCTCCAGCAATATATATATATATTTTTTTTGAGGTAGGGTCTCACTGTAGCCCAGGCTGACCTGGAATTCACTATGTAGTCCTCAGAGTGGCCTCAAACTCAAGGAGATCCTCCTCTCCTACCTCTGCCTCCCAAGTGCTGGGATTATAGGTGTACTCCACCACACCAAACTTATTTCACCTTTTTTCTTTTTTTATTTTTTGAGGTAGGGTCTCACTCTAGTTCTGGAATTCATTATGTAGTCTCAGGGTGGCCTCAAACTCTGGGTGATTCTCCTACTTCTGCCTCCCAAGTGCTGGGATTAAAGGTATGTGCCACCACGCCCGGCTTTATTTCACCTTTTTTTCTGCCTTCACTACTTAACCAATGCTTTGTGCACACTAAGGATGCGTTCTATTGTTGAGCTGTACCCAAAGCCTCTGCTTTTCTCATTTAAAAATCTTTTGTGCGGGTTGGAGAGATGGCTTAGCGGTTAAGGTGCTTGCTTGCAAAGCCCAAGGACTCAGGTTTGACTCTCCAGAACCCATGTAAGCCAGATGCTGATGGTGACACATGTACACAAAGTTATGCATGCACACAGGTGGCACATGTGTCTGGAGTTCGACTGTAGTGGCTAGAGGCCCTTATCTGCCAATTCTCTCTCTCTCCTCGCTCTCTCTCATAAAAAATCTTTTGTTCCTTGGGGCTGGGGATATTGCTTAGGTGGTAGTGCTTGCCTAGTGTGCATGAAGCCCTGGGTTTGATCTCTAGCACTGCATAAAACTGGGTATGGTGGCACAAGCCTACAACCCCAGAACTAGGGAGGTGAAGGCAAAAGGATCAGAAGTTCAAGGTCATTCTCAGTTCTATAGACAGTTTGGTGGTGTCAGCCTGTGCTAAATGAGACCTTGTCTTAAAAAAAAATCCTTGTGTATTATCTCTCATCTCACACTTTTTTTGTTTTGTTTGTTTTAAAGCAGGGTCTCACTGTGGCCTATGCTAACCTGGAACTTACTCTGTAGCTCAGGCTGGCTTCCAACTCACAGCAATAGCAATCCTTCTACCTCACCCTCCCCTGCTGCTGGGATTAAAGGTGTATACTACCATGCTCCTTTGGAAATTAAAAAAAATTATTTATGTATTTATTTATTTATTAGAGACAGAGAAAGAATGCGTGTGCCAGGGCCTCTAGCTACTGCAAACAAACTCCAGATGCATGCGCCACCTTGTGCATCTGGCTTACGTGGGTCCCAGAGAATTGAACCAGGATCCTTTGGCTTTGCAGGCAAATGTCTTAACCACTAAGCCCTCTCTAGCCTGAGAATTTTTTTAATGTAATTTATTTATCTGAGAGGGAGGTGGGTGTGGGTGGGCTAGAGAATGAGCATGCTGGGGCCTCCAGACACATGTGCCACCTTGTGCATCTTGGGTCCTGGGGAATCGAACCTGGGTCCTTTGGCTTTGTAGGCAAGCACCTTAACTGCTAAGCCATCTCTCCAGCCCTTGGTGAGATTTTGTTTGTTTGTTTATTTTTGGAGGTAGGGTCCCTCTCTCTAGCTCAGGCTGACCTGGAATTCACTGTGTAGTCTCAGGATGGTCTCGAACTCACAGCGATCCTCCTACCTCTGCCTCCCGAGTGCTGGGATTAAAGGTGTGCACCACCACGCCCGGCATGATGAGAATTCTTAATGTGTCACTCAATCAAGCGCATAGGAAAGTGACCAGGCCTCATTCTCATCTTATCCCAACAGAGTGGGGTCCCTCCTGTGGGCCTGGCCCTGTGCTAGCCCTGCAGGCAGCAGGACAGCCCTGTTCCTCCGCTGAGTGCATGGACTCAAAGGGCTCCAAGGGCTCTGCTGGTGGCCTGGCATAGAAGGGCAGGACTTTATTCTAGAAGGTGAGGATGGGGAGGAAGGTTTGGGTGAGGGCCACCTGCATGACCTACCCTTATGCTCCTCACAGGCTACTCCAGCCGGAGGGTACAGAGCCCTGGTAGCAAGAGCAATGACACTCTCAGCGGCATTTCCTCCATCGAACCCAGCAAGCACTCGGGCTCCTCCCACAGCTTGGCCTCGGTGAGCAGCCGGAGTGGGATGTGGATGGGCAGGGACAGCCAGGGTGTCCAACATAGCCTCCCACTCTTCCCTTAGGAAGCTTCTGGGCTGGCAGGGAGATGAGAGAGGCGGACTCCTTCACTGGTTCATGTGTTCATCCATGCATGTGAGCATTCAGAGGTTGTTGCCAATCCCTGCAGGCATTGGTGGGAGACAGATGTGTAGGTGCAGAAGTGGGGAGAGGAGGGTTTCTCGGGGAAAGTGCTTATCTGTAAAAGCACCTGCCCAGAATCCATTCCTCAGACATTGAGCAAGTACCTGTGCGGTGACTAGGGTGACCAGACTGAGAGTGGGCACTGAGGGTCCCGAGAGAAGTGAGAGAAGGAGATGATTGTTTCCCTGGGGTGTGACTTTGCTTCTTTCACTCTGTAGTTTTTTTTTGTTTTTTTTTTCTCTTTGGTTTTTTTGAGGTAGGGTCTCACTCCAGCCCAGCCTGACCTGGAATTCACTGTGTAGTCTCAGGCTTGCCTCAAACATGTCATGGTGATCCTCCTACCTCTGCTTCCTGAGTGCTAGGATTAAAGGCATGTACCACCATGCCCTGGCTAGTTTTTTGTTTTTTAAATATCTTATTTATTCATTGGGGGTGTGTGGTCCGATAGAGAATGAGCATGCCAGGTCCTCCAGCCACTGCAAATGAACTCCAGACACATGCGCCACCTTCTGCATCTGGCTTACATAGATACTGGTTATCGAACCCGGGTCCTTAGGCTTTGAAGGCAAGCACCTTACCTTCTTAGCCATCTTCCCAGCCCTCATCTAGTTTATTTTTTATTTTTATTTTTATTTTTATTTTTATTTTTGAGAGAGAGAGAGGGAGACAGATAGAGAATGGGCGCGCCAGCCGTCTCTCAGCTGCTGTGAACGAAATCCAGATGTGTGCGCCCCTTGTGGGCAAGTGCGGCATTGCACCCTTGTGTCACTGCATCTGGCTAAATGTGGGATCTGGAGATTGGAACCGGGTTCTTAGGCTTAGCAGGCAGGCGCCTTAACCGCTAAGCCATCTCTCCAGCCCCCCCCCTTTTTTTTTTTTTTTTTTTTTAATAAATTTTTTTTTAAACCTAGAACAGGGTTTGATTCTAAATATTTTATTTTTTTTTATTTATTTGAGAGAGAGATACAGAAATAGGCAGGTAGAGAGAGAGAGAGAATGGGCGCACCAGGGCCTACAGCCACTGCAAACGAACTCCAGATGTGTGCACCCCCTTGTGCATCTGGCTTATGTGGGTCCTGGGGAATCAAGCCTTGAACCAGGGTCCTTAGGCTTCACAGGCAAGCGCTTTACCACTAAGCCATTTCTCCAGCCCTCCAGCCCCCTTTTAAAAATTTTTAATTTTTATTTATTTATTAGCAGCGGACAGAGAGGGAGAGAATGGGTACACCAGGGCCTCCTGCAAACAAACTCCAGATGCATGTGCCACCTGTACATCTGGCTTATGTGCGTCCTGAGGAATTGAGCCTCGAACCGGGGTCCTTAGGCATCACAGGCAAGGGCTTAATCGCTAAGCCATCTCTAGCCCCCTCATCTAGTTTTTTTGTTTTGTTTTATTTTGTTTTTTGTTTTTCGATGTAGGGTTTCACTCTACCCCAGGCTGACCTGGAAATCACTCTGTATTCTCAGGGTGGCCTTGAACTCATGGCGTTCCTCTTACCTCTCCCTCTCAAGTGCTGGGATTAAAGGCGTGCGCCACCACCCCCGGCTCTCATCTAGTTTTTAATTACTTCAGCAAGTACCAAGCCCTGGCTTAGATCCAGGCTTTGCCCTCAGGAGGCAGGGGTGTGCAAGAGATGGTTCCTGTCCTGTGGACCCCAGTGTTTTGTAGGAGGGCATTGGCCATTCATGTAGATGAGAGGTTCTGATTTGAGGTAACTACTCTGTCTTCCTTGTCTGCGTAGTAGCACGGGAACTGGGTGGCATCAGTCAGGAGCTGGTCTCAGGTGTTTTCATATGAGGCTCTTGGCATTTGGTACTGTTCAGCTGCCTGAGTTGATGGGTCTGGGCAGTTGTGAGCATGTGAATGCTAGCCTGGCTCACTCGGGGATAGTTTTAGGGGGGACATGTGGCATTTGATCAGGCACTGGAGGTGGGTTTAGAGGGGTCCCACAGATGGCCTCACTACTTCTCCTTACCATTGATTCCCAGATGGTGGTGGTGAACTCATCCAGCCCCACAGCTGCATGCTCAGGCCCATGGGAAGCCAGAGGGATGGAGGAGTCTGTGCCCACCACTGACGGCAGTGCTGAGAGCCTCTATGTGCAAGGTGCGGCCAGGAGGCTGGCCCTGGGCCTTGGGCAGGGTGGTGGAGAGGACTGGCTTTCTGGGAGTCCAGGCAGGGATGACTTTTGGAGGTAGGGTCTCACTTGGCTCAAGCTGACCTGGAATTCACTCTGTATTCTCAGGTCACTTCTCTAGGCACTGCCCCACAATACCCACAAATCCCCATTTCAGCCCAGTCTGGACAGGGCTCACATCTAGCCTAAGTGAAGGATTGGGACCCAGCTGCACAGTCCTGCCTGGTTTTCATCCTTCTGTGGCCTTCTGCCTTGGCACCAATGGCATTGTAAGGCCTGGCTTTTCCCTTCCCTCTCAGGCATGGAGCTCTTTGAGGAAGCCCTGCAGAAGTGGGAGCAGGCACTGACTGTGGGTCAGAGGGGGGATAGTGGCAGCACCCCCACACCAGGGGACAACCTCCGGAATCCAGAGACCTCATCAGAGGTACTGTTGGAGGTAGGTGATTTTTCCGTGTCCCCTATTCCTGTCTTGTTCCTCTCATGGCCCGTACCAGCTATGCAGAAAGATTGGGAGGTTGGAAGATGGACAGGCTGACAATGAGTGTGCCTTCTGCCCGCAAGCTTCTATTGTAGTTTCCCCTCCATGAGGGTGTCTTTCACAGTAAATAAAATAGTTCATGAACAGATCCATGCTGATAATACTCAGACACTTTGTCGTTTGTTTGTTTGTTTGTTTGTTTGTTTTGTTTGTTTGTTTTGCTCAAGGTAGGGTCTCACTGTAGCTCAGGCTGACCTGGAACTCACAGTGATCCTCCTACCTCTGCCTCTCAAATGCTGGCATTAAAGGCATTTGTCACCACACCTGGCTCCCCTTATTATTATTTTTTATTTTGTTTATTTTTATTTTTTTAATTATTATTATTATTATTTTTTTTTTTTGGTTTTGCGAGGTAGGGTCTCACTCTGGTCCAGGCTGACCTGGAATTAACTATGTAGTCTCAGGGTGGCCTCAAACTCTCGGCGATCCTCCTACCTCTGCCTCCCGAGTGCTGGGATTAAAGGCATGCGCCACCACGCCCAGCTAATTCTTATTTTTTATTGACTTCTATACTTATATACAAAAAACACATATTTTCCTCCCCTCCCCCCATTCCATTTTAGAATTCCAATCTCCATCATATCCCCTCCCTCTCTCCATTAGTCTGTCTTTTATTTTGATATCATCATCTTTTTCTTCTTTTTTTTGGTTTTGGAGGTAGGGTCTCACTCTGGCTCAAGCTGACCTGGAATTCACTCTGTATTCTCAGGGTGGCCTAGAACTCATAGTGATCCTCCTACCTCTGCCTCCCGAGTGCTGGGATTAAAGGCGTGCGCCACCACGCCCGGCTTTTTTCTTCTATTTTGAGGGTCTTGCGAAGGTATTGCTAGGCACTGCAAGGTCATGGATATTGAGGCCAATTTCTGTCTGGGCAGTTGGATTGTAAGGAGTCGTATCCTTCCTTTGGCTCTTACATTCTTTCCGCCCCTCTTCTGCAATGGGCCCTGAGCCTTGGAGGGTGTGACAGAGGTGTTTCAGTGCTGGGCACTCCTCTGTCCCTTCTCAGCACTATGTTACCTTTTGGGTCATCCCAGTGGTCATTGCCATCTGAAAAGAGAAGCTTCTCTAACCAGAAGTGAGAGTAGCATTAATATGTAAATATGAACATTAAGTGTAGTGCTTTCAGGGCAGCTTGGTGGGAATAATATATACATTTAGTCAGACAAGAGCAGGCTTTATAGCCCTAAGGCTCATGACCTCACCTGCCATAGACTTTTGCTTAGGTTTTTCAGTACCAGGTATGTATTCCCTCCTGTAGAGAGGGCCTTCAGTCTAATTATGGAGCAGTTGGTTACCCCAAGAGTAGACATGCCACTGTTGCACCTGTTCAGTCATTGGGCCTGTATGGCCAAACTTGAATATTCGGTGTCCACTGTTTTCACTGCTGATGACTTCTGTCTCCCATACGGCTGCATGCAGTGCAGCCTTTTCCAGCTTTCAGTTGGCTGGTCTACAGGGAGAAGGTTTTCTGCTCCGCACCAGCTTGCTTTCTCAGTGACCTTGCCTCTCAGGCAAGAGATGTCTTCAGCAATAGAGTCTTACTCTCTGTTTCTCAAGGGAAACCAAGGACTTTGGCAAAAGCCTTTAATGTTTTGGAGGCTACCGGGACCTCCTTGGCCAACAACTCACTGGAAGGTATCCCATCCCAGGCACTGAAAATTTTCTAGTAACAGTCTACAGCTTCTAGATGTGTATTATTTTTTTATAATTGCAGCACTGAGAAGGCTTTTTATTATTATATTTATTTATTTATTTATTTGAGAGTGACAGAGAAAGAGGCAGAGAGAGAGAGAGAGAGAGAGAGAGAGAGAGAGAGAGAATGGGCATACCAAGGCCTTCAGCCACTGCAAATGAACTCCAGATACATGCACCAACTTGTGCATCTGGCTTACATGGGTACTGGGAAATTGAGCCTCAAACTCAGGGTCCTTAGGCTTCATAGACAAGCACTTAACCGCTAAGCCATATGTCCAGCCTTGGATTCCCTTATTTTAATATTTTGTTTATTTATTTGAGAGAGAGAAAGAGCAGATAGGCAGAATGGGCGTGTCAGAGCCTCCAGCCACTGTAAATGAACTCCAGACACATGCACCACCTTGTGTGGGTTCTGGGGAGTTGAACCTGGGTCCTTTGGCTCTGCAGGCAGGTGCTACAACTGCCAAGTCATCTCTCTAGCCCATATTATATTAATTAATTACATTATATTATATTATATTAATTATATTATTTATTTGAGAGAGAGAAAGAGGCAGGTAGAGAGAGAATGGCTGTGTCAGGGCCTCCAGCCACTGCAGTGGAACTCCGAGATGCATGTGTCACATTGCGCATCTGGTCTACATGGGTCCTGGGGAATCAAACCTGGGTCCTTTGGCTTTGCAAGCAAGCGCTTTGACTGTTAAGCCATCTCTCCAGCCCCCTTATTTTATTTATTTTTTAAAAACATTTTTAGGGCAGGAGAGATGGCTTAGTGCGCCTGCCTCCTAAGCCTAAGAACGCCAGTTCCAATCTCCAGGTCCCACGTTTAGCCAGATGCAAAGTGACGCAAGGGCGCAATGGCACACTTGCCCACAAGAGGGCGCACACATCTGGATTTCGTTCACAGCAGCTGAGAGACTGCTGGTGCGCCCATTCTCTATCTGTCTTCCTCTCTCTCTGTCTGTCTCTCTCTAAAAAATAAAAAATATATATATTTAAAAAAAAAAAAAAAAAAGGAACACTAGTTCCAATTTCCAGTGGTTCCAATCTCCAGGTCCCACGTTTAGCCAGATGCAAAGTGACGCAAGGGCACAATGCTGCACTTTACCGCAAGGGGGAGCACACATCTGGATTTCGTTTGCAGCAGCTGAGAGTCTGCTGGTGCACCCATCTCTATCTGTCTTCCTCTTCCTTTCTGTCTCTCTCCAAAAAAATAAAATAAAATAAAAATTTTTATTTATTTGAAAGAGAGAGAGAGAAAGAGGCAGATTGAGAAGTTGAGTGTACCAGGGCCTTTAGCCTCTGTAAATGAACTCCAGATGCATGAGCCACCTTGTGCATCTGGCTTACGTGGGCCCTGGGGAATCAAACCTGGGACGTTTGGTTTTGCAGGCAAGCACCTTAACTGATAAGCCATCTCTCCAGCCCCATTTTTGTTGTTGTTGGTGGTGGTGAGAGACAGAGAGAGAGGGATAGGCAGAAAGAGAGAGATAATGGTTACGCCAGAGCCTCTCGGCTGCTGTCAACAAGCTCCAGGTGTGTGTGCCCCCTTGTGGGCAAGTGCGGCATTGCGCCCTTGCATCACTTTGCATCTGGCTAAACTTGGGACTTGGAGATTGGAACCGGCGTACTTAGGCTTACCAGGCAGGCGCCTTAACTGCTAAGCCATTTCTCCAGCCCCAGCCCCATTATTTTATTTATTTACTTATTTATTTTATTTTATTTATTTTTTGGTTTTTCGAGGTAGGGTCTTGCTCTAGCCCAGGCTGACCTGGAATTCACTCTGTAGTCTCAGGGTGTCCTTGAACTCATGGCGATCCTCCTACCTCTGCTTCCCAAGTGCTGGGATTAAAGGCATGCGCCACCACGCCTGGCTTAAGTTTTTTGTTTTAGAAATAGTGAGAGTGAGAGAGAATTGTTACACCAGGGCCTCAGCCAGAGCAAGTGAACTCCATGTGCTTGCACCACCTAATGGGCAAGTGAGACCTTGTGCTTGCCTCACCTTTTGTGTGTCTGGCTTACTTGGGATGTGGAGAGTCAAACATGGGTCCTTAGGCTTCACAGTCAAGTGCCTTAACCGCTAAGTCATCTCTCCAGCCCTTCCCTTAGCTTTTTTTTTTTTTTTTTTTGGTAGGGATTAAAGGTATGTGTTGCTATTCCAAGCTCCCCTTAACTTTGTTTTTTCCTTTTGGTTGTTGTTTGTTTGTTTTGTTTTGTTTTTCAAGGTAGGGTCTCACTGTAGCCCAGGCTGACCTGGAATTCACTCTGTAGTCTCACAGTGGCCTTCAATTCATAGCAATCCTCCTACCTCTTCCTCCTGAGTGCTGAGATTAAAGGCGTGTATCACCACGCCTAGCCTCTTATCTTTTTGTAAAAAAATATTTTATTTATTTTTTGTTTATTTGAGAGAGAGAAAGGAAGAGACAGAGAGAAAGAGAGAATGGGCATGTCAGGGCCTCCAGCCACTGTAAACGAACTCCAGATGCATGAGCTCCCTTGTGTACCTGGCTTACATGAGTCCTGGGGAATCAAACTGTGATCCTTAGGCTTCGCAGGCAAATGCTTTAACCACTAAGCCATGTCCCCAAGCCCCCTCTTATCTTTTTATTTATTTTCAAGCAGAGAGAGAGAGAGATAGAAGAGAGGCAGAGAGAGAGAATGGGCACACCAGGGCCTTTAGCCATTGCAAATGAACTCCAGATGCATGTGCCCCTCGCGCATCTGGCTTACATGGGTGCTGGAGAATCGAACTAGGATCCTTTGGCTTCTCAGGCAAATGCCTTTAACCACTAAGCCATTTCTCTAGCCACCCCCCTTATCTTTTTAAAAAATATTTTTTGGGCTGGAGAGATGACTTAGAGGTTAAGGCACTTGCCTGCATAACCAAAGGACCCAGTTTTGATTCCCCAGTAAGCCAGATGTACAAGGTGGCACATGTGGTCTGGAATTCTTTTGCAGGGCTAAAGGCCCTGGCGTGCCCATTCTCTCTCAACCTGCTTCTCTCTCTCTCTCAAACAAAAGAGAATGGGCGCACCAGGGCCTCTAGCCGCTGCAAATGAACTCCAGGCACATGTGTCACCTTGTGCATCTGGCTTACATAGGTACCGGGGAATTAAATCTGGGTTCTTAGGCTTCACACGTAAGGTCCTTAACCACCTTAACCAATAAGCCATCTCTCCAACCCCAAATAAAATATTTTTTTTAAATAATTATTTTAAGGCCTGGCGTGGTGGCGCACACCTTTAATCCCAGCACTCGGGAGGCAGACCTGGGAGGATGCCGTGAGTTCGAGGCCACCCTGAGACTCCATGGTGAGACCCTATCTCTAAAAACCAAAAAAAAATAAAAATAAAAATAATAATAATTATTATTATTATTATTTTATCTCATGCCCAGCTGTTACAATTTTTCTTAAATTTTTTTTTTTTTTTTGGTTTTTCGAGGTAGGGTCTCACCACTCTGGCCCAGGCTGACATGGAATTAACTATGTAGTCTCAGGGTGGCCTCAAACTCACAGCAGTCCTCCTACCTCTGCCTCCCGAGTGCTGGGATTAAAGGCGTGCACCCACCATGCCCAGCAATTTTTCTTAATTTTTTTTCAAGGTATGGTCTCACTCTAGCTCAGGCTGACCTGGAATTCACTCTGTATTCTCAGGGTGGCCTTGAACTCATGGCAATCCTCCTATATCTGCCTTTCGATTACTGGGATTAAAGGAGTGTGCCACCATGCCCGCCATGATTTTTTAACAGCTTTACTGAGTAGTTTTCATATACTAATACAGTTCAGCCACTTTCATTGTACGATTCAGTGACTTTTCATATGTTCATGGACTGTGTATCCATCATGGTAATCACTTTCTATTTTTTTTAAGAGTTTATTATATTTATTTTGTTTTATTTTTTGGTTTTCTGAGGTAGGGTCTCGCTCTAGTTCAGGCTGACCTTGAATTCACTATGTAGTTTCAAGTTGGCCTTGAACTCATGGCAATCCTCCTACCTCTGCCTCCTAAGTGCTGGGATTAAAGGCATGCGCCATCACACCCATAAGATTTTTTTTTTTTTTTTTTGCGAGGTAGGGTCTCACTCTGGTCCAAGCTGACCTGGAATTAAGTATGTAGTCTCAGGGTGGCCTCGAACTCTCGGCGATCCTCCTACCTCTGCCTCCCAAGTGCTGGGATTAAAGGCATGCACCACCACACCCGGCAAGATTTTATTTTTATTTATTAGAGACGGAGAGAGAGGGAGAAAGGACATGCCAGGGCTTCTAGCCACTGCAAACGAACTCCAGTTGCATGTGCCACCATGTGCATCTGGCTTACGCAGGACCTGGAGAATCGAACCTGGGTCCTTAGGCTTTGCAGGCATGCTCCTTAACTGCTATTTCATCTCTCTCTCTCTCTTTTTTTTTTTTTTTTTTGAGGTAGGGTTTCACTCTAAGCTATCTCTCCAGCCCCCCCTTTTTAAAATAAAGATTTAATTAAATTAATTTATTTATTAGAGATAGAGAGAGTGTGAGAATGGGTACACCAGGGCCTCCTGCCCCCAGCAAACGAATTCCAGACACAGGCACCACCGTGTGCATCTGGCTTATGTGGAACCTGGAGAATTGAACAGGGGTCCTTAGGCTTTGCAGGCATGCACCTTAACTGCTAAGCTATCTCTCCAGCCCTGTTTTATTTATTTTTTTCTTATATTTTATTTATTTATTTGACAGAGAGAAAGAGACAGCTATATAGAAAGAATGGGCATGTCAGGGCCTCTAGCTACTGCAATGGAACTCCAGATACATGTGCTACTCTGTGCATCTGATTTTAGGTGGGTCCTGGGGAATCTAATCTGGGTCGTTAGGCTTTGCAGGCAAGTGCCTTAACTTCTGAACCATCTATCCAGCCCTGTATCTGATACATGGCTTGCAGATTTTTTTTTCTCCTTCTGAGGGTTTTCTTTTCACTTTCTTTGTGGTGCACCAGCTGAATTCTGAAGTGTGTCTGCTTTTCTTTTCCTGTGTGTGTTTCTGAGGTCACATATATGAAACTTTACTTACCCTGAGGTCGTTTCACAGAGAGCTGGCAAATATCTCCCAGAGCTGCCAGGCAAGCTCTGCTGGGTCCAGAGAATGAGCCTGACCTTGCCAAAGAACCCAGAAGGGTTGCCCGTGGAGCCCAGAGTCCTGTAGGCCTTTGTCCCAGTGTCCTGCCACACTTTGTCCCAGTGACCTGGGCCACTGAACCTCCTTGAATATTTTCTGTGGAATGGGATCCTGCATTCCTGCCTCAGAGGGATGCTTGCAATGAGTTTCCTGGTCTAGCCCTTAGTGACGGCTACCTCTGGGCACTTCCAGCACTTTATCCTCAGTGTCCTCAAGCTTGATTGGCCCTTGTCTGTTCCCTCCCGGACTACAGTTACAATGGGGCCCACTCTTGCAGCCTCTGTGGAAAGAGTAGTCAGGCTAGCTCTTCCCTCACCCTGGGCCCTGGGCCCAGATGCCCAGGGTGAGAGGAGCAGCACCCCACTTCCCATGATTTGGCTTGGAGGCCAGGTGCAGCAACAAGGCCATGGAGGCCATAGGAAGCTTTTCCCTTTACGCTTGATCCTACCCTCCACCTCTAGTAGAGGTCCTTCCTGGGCCTGCTTTCAGGCTTTCTCCTGCTATCTGCATCCTCCCCTAGACAGCCAGCCTGTCTGACCTTGTCAGATGCAGCTCATGTCACCAGAGCATCATGGCATTGGAGTATCCCTTTTGTATCCAGGCTGCTCCTGTGTCCTGGGCAGTCTTCACTAGGGGGTGCAGGGCTATTTTCAGTACCCTGTTTTTAAAAAAATATTTTATTTTTATTATTTATTTATTTGACAAAGAAAGTGTGTGTGTGTGTGTGTGTGTGAGAGAGAGAGAGAGAGGGAGAGAGAGAGAGAGAGTGAGAGAGAGGAGAGAATGGACGCACCAGGGCCTCCAGCCACTGCAAATGAACCCCAGATGCATGTGTCCCCTTGTTCATCTGGCTAATGTGGTCCTGGGGAATCAAACCTGGGTCCTTTGTCTTTGCAGGCAAATGCTTCAACTGCTAAGCCATCCCTCCAGCCCTAGTACCCTGTTTTTGTTTTTCGTGGTGGGGTCTCACTCTAGTTCAGGCTGACCTGGAATTAACTATGTAGTCTCAGGGTGACCTCAAACTCACAGCAGTCCTAGTTTGCCTCCTGAGTGCTGGGACTACAGGTGTGTGCCACCACGCCCAGCTTCACTACCCTTTTTTAGGGAGGACTTTAGAGGCTGAGGGCTGCTGTGTAAGGCTTTCCTAAGCACACATGGTTTGCACATTGCAGGGCACTTCCACCCCACTCATTCTGTCTCCCACTGCCTCATCACAGCGCATATAGTAACCCTGTTATCAGGAGAGGCAGTGCCCAGTGTTGATCAGAAAAGGTCAGTCTTGCCGGGCATGGTGAGTTCAAGGCCACCCTGAGACTACATAGTGAATTCTAGGTCAGCCTGAGCTAGAGTGAGACCCTACCTTGAAAACCCACCTCCCCAAAAACAAAGGAAAAAAGAAAGAGAGAGAGAGAGAGAAGAAAAGAAAAAAAGCAGTCTTACACAATGTGCTCTTATATACCAGGTCTACATTGTTTGTCCAAAAATCCTAGGAGGCAGGCTGTTGTCTCCACTGAGAGAGAAACTGAGGCTCAGGATGAGGAACCTGTTTGCTGGAGGCTGCAGTTTGGCACTGGGTATGCTGAGTTATGAACACAGATGTGTTTGGCCATAGAGGAAAGCTGTTGAGTAGATGACCTCCTGTCGCCTGTAAGGTTTTCTAGAGAGCATGTTACAAAAACCAAGAAGAAACAGGGGAGATTAATTTAAAAAAATATTTATTTATTTATTTGCAAGGAGAGAGAATAGGCATGTCAGGGTCTTTAGCCACTGCAAAGGAACTCTAGATGCTTGTACCACTTTGTGCATCTGGCTTATGTGGGTACTAGGGAACCAAACCCAGGTCATTAGGCTTTGCAGGCAAGTACCTTAACTACTGAGCCATCTCTCCAGCCTCCATATTTTACTTTATAATGATCAAGTTTTGAACATATCAGGTTACAGAAAATATTTCTAAAATTAATCTCAGGCTGCCTCTAGATTGCTGGGATTACAGACATGCACTGCCATACCCAGCTGCTGAGATATTTTGCATTTTTTGTTGTTGTTGTTCTTGTTTGTTTTTTGAGGTAGGGTCTTACTCTGGCCCAGGCAGACCTGGAAGTCACTCTGTAGTCTCTGGGTGGCCTCAAACTCATGGCAATCCTCCTACATCTGTCTCCTGAGTGCTGGGATTAAAGGTGTGCGCCACCATGCCCAGCTTGCATTGTATTTGGAACTGTCAATTGTTGCACGTGTATATTTACTCTTGATGACCAGGACTATGTGTTTTAGGAGTTATTGGCTACATGTGGCTGGTACCTCCTGCCACAGTCAGGGGCAGTGAAGGTCCAGAGCTTATTCTCTGAGTCTAGAGCCTTCTTCATTCAGGACCTGGTGAGGGAAAGGGCCATTCCCATGGCGAGTTTATCAGCTCCAGGTTGACAGTTGTTGTTTTTGCCACAGCCAGAGTCGCAGCGGAGGGAGTTTGCTGAGAAGCTGGAGTCCTTGCTGCACCGGGCCTACCACCTGCAAGAGGAGTTTGGCTCTACCTTCCCCTCTGACAGCATGTTGCTGGACCTTGGTTAGTGGGGGCTGTGCAGTCTTTAGGGGCCCCAGGGTGTCAGGCATGGAGATAGGAAGGAAGAAAGAGCAATAAGTCCCGGTTTGCCAGTGATAGAGACAAATCATAGTCCCTACAGCCTGAGTCTTTCCCTTAAACATGGCAGACCAAAGTAGAACCAGGATGAGGTCCCAGGAGTCCCGGGCCAAGCATGTCTTGCTCCAATCACTTGGCGGCAGGCCTTGATTCTTGCATGTCCACAGCTCCCTGATGGCTCTCCAGGCCTTTTGGTGGGCTCATATTTTGGCCCAAAAAGCAGGCAGGTTCCACGAGCATGTTCTTTTATCACTCTGTGGAGGTAAGGGGATGTGACAACAGAGAGAGGGAACCAGGTAGTTCAGCCCAATGGCCAGGGCCCTCCTCCTGCCTGTTGTGTGCTGGGCCCTTGTGGTACTACCATCGCCCTGGTCCTTCTCAGGGCACATACACCCCCCATGGGCGCAAGGGAAGATTGGCCAAGGCTGCAGGCCACATTCTGTCCGGTTTCATGTCATGTGGTCTCTGTATGGATTTGCCTGCTGGAAGAATCCAGAGGTTGGTTGGGGACTTTGAGGAGGCCACCATAGCTCTATGTCCTTTGCTTATTTGACATGCCTTTCCTATGTACCCTCAAAGGTCCACTGAGTGGACAGAGTCCTTTCCTATAGAGCCCAAGGTTTGCTAGGCCTAACATCTGTGGTGGGCAAGTCCCCTTGGCAAGCCTGGATCCTCACCTACTCGTCCACCTCCAAGCATGTTGTGAGGGTGAGGGCATCTGAGGTGATAACCCCAGGGTCTTCACGAAGCTCAGAGAAGCTTGTGACCTCTAGCCCTATGGTCCCCAGGCAGAGTCTCTGGGAGTCTGGGTGGGCATGCTGAGCGCTAGGATTCCTACCAGCGCTCGGTGGGTCTCTGCTCAGCCCTGTCTTTTTTTATTTTTTTGGTTTTTTTGGGGTAGAGTCTCACTCTAGCCCAGGCTGACCTGGAATTCACTATGTGGTCTCAGGGTGGCTTCAAATACATGGTGATCCTTCTACTTCTGTCTCCCAATTGCTGGGATTAAAGGTGTGCGCCACCACGCCCAGCTCAGCCTTGTTTTGATGTTCTTTCAGAGAGGACTCTCATGCTGCCCCTGGCCGAGGGCTCACTACGGCTTCGGGCTGATGACGAGGATAGTCTGACTTCTGAAGACTCCTTCTTTTCAGCCACTGAGGTGACTTGTGTGGAGACTGAGTGGGGTCAGGCCAGGCTGGGGCTCCAGTACATGCTGGCTGGTGTAGCACTGAGCTGTGGGGAAACGAGGGCATTATCCCTCATGGAAACCAAGCATTGCTCCTGGGAGCTCAGCAAAGCTGCTGCCTGAGAAGCCAAGGGCCATGGATCCCCAGGGTGAGAGCAGAGGCTCCAGCTCACACTAGCCTCTCTCTCGTCTGCAATCCTCTGGGCCTATTTGGCATTAGTCTATTGCTGTGGCCATGTGTGGGGGTCACCATATCTTTACCTGGGACGGGAAGACAAGAGCACATGTCTTAACAGTACCTTTGGGAAGGGCACCTGGAAGTAAAGGTGCTGAGGGCCAGGGTTAGATGGGAACCCAGGCCAACTGTGTCATGGGCCAGCTGGCCTCTGACATCTTCCTGATGGGGGCATGGGCAGGCCCCTAAGGCTGGGACTCTAGCCCCCATGGGATGCTGCTCACAGGCCTCCTTGGCCCCTTCCCCAGCTCTTTGAGACCCTGCAGGTTGGAGATTACCCACTCCCCCTCTCCAGGCCTGCCGCAGCCTATGAGGAGGCCCTGCAGCTGGTGAAGGAGGGGAAGGTGCCCTGCCGCACCCTCAGGTGAGAGTATGCAGAGGCTGTCAGGTGACCTCTAGCCCCGGGGAAGTGGTACACAGGCCTGCATCGTCTTGAGAGGACTCTGTTGGGTGAGCACAGGCTGACTTAGTGGGTGTTAGAACTCCTATTTCCAACCCTTGGTAGTAGAAGTCAAGAATGAACCTAGGCTTGGGCATGCAGCTCAGTGGTAGAATGCTTGCCTAGCATGTGTAAGGTCCTGAGTTCTATTTCTAGTATCACCAACAAATAAAAGCCTTTGGAGACAGACAGACTTGGGTTCTCTCTAGCTTCTGCTACTTTGCAGTGTAGGCTTTTTTTTTTTTTTCAACGTAGGGTTTCACTCTAGCCCAGGATGATCTGGAATTTACTGCATAGTTTCAGGGTGGCCTTGAACTCACGGCAATCTTCCTACCTCTGCCTCCCAAATGTTGGGATTAAAGGCGTGTACCACCATGCCCAGGTTTATGTATGTGTGTGTGTGTGTGTGTGTGTATATATATATATATATATATATATATATATATATATATATATATGTATAATTTGAGAGAGAGAAAGAAGGAGGGAGGGAGAGAGAGAGAATGGGCACGCCAAGGAACCCAGCCATTGCAAATGAACTCCAGATGAAAGCGCCCCTTGTGCATCTGGCTTACATGGGTCCTGGAGAATCAAACCGGGGTCCTTTGACTTTGCAGGCAAATGCCTTAACTGCTAAGCCATCTCTCCAACTCTTTTTTATTTTTTTAAAATATATTTATTTATTTATTTATTTGACGGAGAGAGAGAGAGAGAGAATGGGTACGCCAGGGCCTCCAGTTGCTGCAAACGAACTCCAGCCAGATGCATGCACCCCCTGTGCATCTGGCTAACGTGGGTCCTGGGGAATTGAACCTAGGTCCTTTGGCTTTGCAGGCAAATGCCTTAACTGCTAAGCCATCCCTCCAGCCCTTATTTTTTAATTTGAGAGAAAGAGAGAGATAGAGAGAATGGACGTGCTAGCGGCCTCTCAGCTGCTGCGAATGTACTCCAGACTTGTGCGCCCCTTGTGCGCATGTGTGTCATTGTGTGCTTGTGTCACTTTTGCATCTGGCTAAATGGGGGACCTGAAGAATTGAATGGGCATTCTTAGGCTTCACAGCTTAACTGCTAAGCCATCTCTTCAGCTCCCTCCCCCTTTTTTAAACTTTATTTGTTTGAGAGAGAGGAAGAAAGGCAGATAGTGAGAATGTGTGTGCTAGGGCCTTCAGTCACTGTAAACAAACTCCTTGTTTACACCACCTTGTGCATCTGGCTTTACGTGGGTCCTGGATAATCAAACCTGGTCCTTTGGCTTTCAGGCAAGAGCATTAACCACTAAGGCATCTCTCCAGCCCTGTGGGCTTTGTTTGTTTGTTTGTTTGTTTTTATTTATTTATTTATTAGCAACAGACAGAGAGAGAAAGAGGCAGAGAGAATGGGCGCACCAGGCCTCCAACCACTACAATCAAACTCCAGATGAATGCACCACTTTGTGCATCTGGCTTACAAGGGTACTCGGGAATTGAGCCTTGAACTGGGGTCATTAGGCTTCACAGGCAAGCCCTTAACCACTAAGCCATTTCTCCAGCCCTGTGGCTTTTTGTCTCTTGGCCTCAACATCCTCTTCTGTGTCTATAGGTGGGTCTCTTGGTCCTCTTTTTGGGGAGAGCTTTTTGAGGAGTTTTGCTACATGTCCCAGGCTGGCCTCAAACTGGCTCTCCTGTCTCAGAGGTCCTACAACACCGCCCCTATTACCTGTTAGCTCTCTGCTGAGTGGCGTGGAACTCAGTGCTTGGTTTTCTAATCATAACATAGACATTTAACTATGCTTAAAATCCAGTGGTCCCAAATGGCTGAAAGTTCAGGACCGAAGTACAGTGAGTAGGATAGAAGCTGCCATCTGGAGGTCATTCAGTCATTCTTGTCTTTTGCCAGTGAGCAGTGAGGGCTAGTCATGTCCTGGAGGAGGCTGAGGCCAACCCAAACTACGTGACCAAATTGGCCTCATGGAGTGTCTATTCAACCTCTGCTGTTGACTGTTGAAACTGAGGCTAGAGGGAGGCTAGTACCAGCTAGAGTCATGCTGTCAGGCTGAGCCAAGGCCTCTCTGAACTTTGTCTTCCATCTCCTTATGCCTCATGCAGCTTGCACCCTGTCCCCTTGGGCTTGGCTGGGCAGGACCAGGTGGCTTGACACCATCTGTTTCTCTCCTCAGGACGGAGTTGCTGGGATGCTACAGTGACCAGGACTTCCTAGCCAAGCTGCACTGTGTACGGCTGGCCTTCGAGGTAGGTGCAGTCCAGGGACCATTCAGAGAGGGTGACAGGTGCAGGTGGAGTTCACCTGCCTAGCTGTTGCTCTTCCCTCTTCATAGGCTTTGGGAGTCTGGCTCATTCTTTTCCTCTCCTTCTTTCTCAGGGGCTTTTGGAAGACAGAAACAATCAGCACTTCTTTGGGGAGGTTGGCCGACAGATGGTGACAGGCCTGATGACCAAGGCTGAGAAGGTAGCAAGAGGGTGGGGTCTGTTTTTCAGAACCCCCCCCAAAAAAACCTTTTATTCAATTCCAGTTTGGTGTTTGCTTTGTGTTGTTGGCTTTTGGTTATTTTTTTTTCCCCCTTTTCGAGATACAGTCTCACTCTAGGCTGAACTGAAATTCACTCTATAGTCCCCAGCTGGCCTTGAACTCATGGTGATCCTCCTACCTCTACCTCCTGAGTGCTGGGATTAAAGATGTGTGCTATCTTGCCTGACTAGTTAGTTTTCTTTTTCTTTTTCTTTTTTTTTTTTTTTTGTTTGTTTGTTTTTCGAGGTAGGGTCTTACTCTAGCTCAGGCTGACCTGGAATTCACTATGTAGTCTCAGGGTGGCCTCGAATTCTTGGCGATCCTCCAACCTCTGCCTCCCAAGTGCTGGGATTAAAGGCGTGTGCCACCACGCCTGGTTTTTTTTTTTTTTTTTTTTTTTTTTTTTAAGGTTTTTTGAGGTAGCGTCTCACTCCAGCTCAAGCTGATCTGAAATTCACTATGTAGTCTCAGGGTGGCCTTGAACTCACAGTGATCCTCCTACCTCTGCCTCCCAAGTGCTGGGATTAATGGCGTGCACCACCATGCTTGTCCACAGCTGTTTTTTTTTTTTTTTTTTTTTTTTTTTTATTTTTTTTTTGGAGAGAGAGAAAGAGAGAGAGGGAGAGGGAGACAGATAGAGATAGGCGCGCCAGCAGTCTCTCAGCTGCTGTGAACGAAATCCAGATGCGTGCGCCCCCTTGTGGTCAAGTGCGGCACTGTGCCCTTGCCTCGCTTTGCATCTGGCTAAACGTGGGACCTGGAGATTGGAACCGGGTTCTTTTTTTTTTTTTTTTTTTTGGTTTTTCGAGGTAGGGTTTCACTCTAGTCCAGGCTGACCTGGAATTAACTATGTAGTCTCAGGGTGGCCTCGAACTCACAGCAATCCTCCTACCTCTGCCTCCCAAGGGCTGGGATTAAAGGCGTGCGCCACCACGCCTGGCTTGGAACTGGGTTCTTAGGCTTAGCAGGCAGGTGCCTTAGCTGCTAAGCCATCTCTCCAGCCCCCTGTTTTTTTTTTTTTTTTTTTTTAGAGCGACAGAGAGAGAGAGAAAGAGACAGAGAGAGAATGGGCGCACCTCTCAGCTGCAGTGAACGAACTCCAGACTCATGTGCCCCTTTGTGCGCATGTGTGACATTACACACTTGCATCACTTTTGCATCTGGCTAAACATGGGACCTGGAGAATCAAACGGGTGTTCTTAGGCTTGGCAGGCAGGCATCTTAACTGCTAAGCCATCTCTCCAGCTCCTTTTTTTTTGTTTATTTTTATTTATTTATTTTGAGAGTGACAGAAAGAGGCAGAGAGAGAGAGAGAATGGGCGCACTAGGGCCTCCAGCCACTGCAAACAAACTCCAGATGCATGTGCCACCTTGTACATCTCACTTACATGGGTCCTGGGGAATCGAGCCTTGAACTGGAGTCCTTAGGCTTCACAGGCAAGCGCCTAACTGCTAAACCATCTCTCCAGCCCAATATCTCAGTTTTAAAAAAAAATATTTATTTAAGTAATTTATTTATTTATGACTGAAAGAAAGAGGCAGATAGAAAGAGAGAGAGAATAAGTGTGCCAGGGCCTCTAGCCACTGTAAACGAACTTCAGATGCATGTGACACTTTGTGCATCTGTCTTTTTGTTTTGTTTTTGTTTTTGTTTTTTCGAGGTAGGGTCTCACTCTACTCCTAGTCCAGGCTGACCTGGAATTCATTATGTAGCCTCAGGGTGGCCTTGAACTCATGGTGATCCTCCTACCTCTGCCTCCCGAGTGCTGGGATTAAAGGTGTGCACCACCATGCCCAGCTGCATCTGGTTTTACATGGGTACTGCATGATTAGGCTTTATAGGCAAATGCCTTAACCACTGATTCCTCACTCCAGTCCCTAGCTCAGTTTTTTTTTTTTTTTTTTTTTTTTTTTTTTTTCGAGGTAGGGTCTCACTCTGGCCCAGGCTGACCTGGAATTCACTGTGTACTCTCAGGGTGGCCTTGAACTCATGGTAGTCCTCCTACCTCTGCCTCCCGAGTGCTGGGATTAAAGGCGTGCACCAGCACACCTGGTTTCCTAGCTCAGTTTTGTGCATTTGGCTTTATGTAGGTATTAGGGAATCGAACCTTGGCTGGCAGGCTTTGTATGCAAGCACCTTTAACCACTGAACCATCTCTCTAGCTCCCACAACAGTTTATAAAAGCCACCGATTATAAAATGAAACTAGTCCTGGAGAGATGGCTTAGCAGTTAAGACGTTTGCCTATGAAGCCTAAGGACCTAGGTTTGATTCCCCAGTACCCATGTAAGCCCAGATGCACAAGGTGGCACATGCATCTGGAGTTCCTTTGCAGAGCCTATAGGATCTGGAGCACCTATTCTTTCTCTCAAAATAAATAAATAAATAAATAATTTTTAAAAAATGAAACCTGCTGGGCATGGTGGTGTATGCCTTTAAGAGTTTGAGTTTGAGGTCAGCCTAGGACTAATAGATCATAGAAGATCCCTGCCCTTTACCTGTTTCATCTGAAATGTACTCCTTCTGGCTCCATTAATCCATGCCTAATCATTGCCCAGTTCCCTAGCCTGCTTACCCTCCTGATGGCCTGAAACTTGGTTTTTTGGTGTCACAGGATAGCTTGTCCATCTTTTTTTTTTTTTTTTTTTTTTGGAGGTAGGGTCTCACTCTGACCCAGGCTGACCTGGAATTCACTATGTAGTCTCAGGGTGGCCTTGAACTCACGGTGATCCTCCTACCTCTGCCTCCCGAGTACTGGGATTAAAGGCGTGCGCCACCACGCCCGGCAGCTTGTCCATCTTATCCCACATCAGGATGTTGGGTGGTGGTTACTGACTGCAGAGTATTCCATTGTGTGGGCCACTTCTTGCCTATCCTGTTCCCTAGTGTGTGGACATTTGAGTGGCATATGATCATCACCAATGCAGACATAACTACTCTGCCTGAGGTGACCTGTGAGCTCTGTCACAGGTCCTGGCAGGATATTTTGAGGGCTGGTGGATCTTGCCAGTTTGCCTTCTGAAAGGCCGGAATGCTTTTGTCCCCACTGGCAAGGTAAGAATGTGTCCTCACACCTTGGCTAATGCCAAACATTTGCAATCTTTTTAACCTTTGCCATTTTACACATTGCTCCATGGCTGTTGATGTGGATGGATAAGGTTGCATAAGTTTTCATTGCTATTGCACACATATGCTTTTCTTTTTTTTTTCTTTTCTTTTCTTTTCTTTTTAATATTTTTTTTTTATTGACAACTTCTATACTTACATACAAAAAGTGCATGGTATTTCCCTCCCCTCCCCCCTTTCTTTTCTTTTTTGGTTTTTTGAGGTAGGGTTTCACTCTAGCCCAGGCTGACCTGGAATTCACTCTATAATCTCAGGGTGGCCTCGAACTCATGGCAATCCTCCTACTTCTGCCTCCCGAGTGCTGGGATTAAAAGCGTGCACCACCAAACCCAGCTAAGGGATTTTTTTTGTTGTTGTTGTTGATTTTTTGAGGTAGGGTCTCGCTCTGGTCCAGGCTGACCTTCACTATGTAGTCTCAGGGTGGCCTCGAACTCATGGCGATCCTCCTACCTCTGCCTCCCGAGTGCTGGGATTAAAGGTGTGCACCACCACGCCCGGCCTTTTTTGTTTTTTTGAGGTAGGGTCTCGCTCTAGTCCAGGCTGAGCTGGAATTCACTATGTAGTCTCAGGGTGGACTCGAACTTATGATGATCCTCCTACCTCTGCCTCCCGAGTGCTGGGATTAAAGGCATGCACCACCACACCAGCCTTGTTTGTGATTTTTTTAATTTTATTTTTATTTTTAGTTTTATTGAGGTAGGGTCTTGTTCTAGCCCAGACTGACCTGGGATTCACAATGTAGTGTCAGGGTGGCCTTGAACTCATGGTGATCCTCCTACCTTTGCTTCCCAAGTGCTGGGATTATGGGCGCCACCATACCTGGCTGGATTTTTTATTTTTATTTTTTTGGTTTTTCAAGGTAGGGTCTTGCTCTGGCCCAAGCTGACCTGGAATTCTCAGGCTGGCCTCAATAGAACTCATAGCGATCTTCTTACCTCAGTGTCCCAAGTGCTAGGATTAAAGGCATGTGCCACTACATTGTTTTTTTTTTGTTGTTGTTGTTGTTTTTTGTTTTTTGAGGTAGGGTCTCACTCTAGCTCAGTCTGACCTGGAATTCACTATGTATTCTCAGGGTGGCATTGAACTCATGGCGATCCTCCTACCTCTGCCTCCCAAGTACTGAGATTAAAGGCGTGCACCACCATGCCTGGCTTAGCCTTCCTTTCTTTTTAAAATATTTATTTATTTGCAAACACAGAGAAGAGAGGGAGAGGGTAGGAGGGAGAGAGACACAGAGAGAGAGAGAATGGGTACACCAGGGTCTCTAGGCACTGCAAACTCCAGACACGTGTCACTTTGTGCATCTGGCTTTATATAGGTTGCTTTGGAATTGGGTCAGGGCTGTCAGGCATTGCAAGCAAGTGCCTTAACCTCTGAGACATCTCTCAAGCCTTTTTTTTTTTTTGGTTTTTTGAGGCAGGGTCTCACTCTAGCCCAATCTGACCTGGATTCTCAGGCTGGCCTCAAACTCACAGCAATCCTCCTACCTCTGCCTCCTGAGTGCCGGTCAGTTCTTTTAAACAACTTTGTTGTAGAATAAACATAGAAGAGAGTAGAAGTGTGTATGGGTTTAATGGATGAGAAGATGACCACTAAGGGTTTTCTCCACCACTGTGACCTTGTCACCCTGCATCCTTCTTGTGGGCGCCACCTCTTGCTCTTCACTTCAGAGTGAGCTCCACAAGGGCTTGGGCCGTGAGCCTGGTGCAGGTGTGCATACAGTTGATGCCCTGGTGCAGGGCAGGTGCTTTGTAAACATCTCTTAGGTAATTATACACCCAGCACCTGCCATGTGCCCCACAGTGAGCTCTGGGTTATACTCACGTTTCTTTAGCTCCCCCACTCATCTGAGCTGGGAGAGGGAAGGAAGCCTGCCTTGTTCACTGTGCCTGTGAAATGAGAAGCCAGGCTTTGCAGCCAAGAAGACCAGGCCCATCCTGTCACCTTCGCTGGCTGGCTGTGGCCTCCCTGGAGGCAGAGGGAGAGCAAGAATGAGGGCGGGGTAAGGTAGGGCTGTGCTGGGCAGGCCTCTCCTGCCTCTGCTCCATTGCAGCACTAGGCATCCTTGTCATTATCAGGTGGGCAGTTACCAAGCCTGTGCTGAGCCATGTGATGGGAGCAGGAGCCCACGTGGCTCCATTAAGGCTCTATAAGCAGGTGAGCTGGGCCAGGCCATGGTCTGAGAGGATGCTGGCCCCGTGAGACTCGTCCAGGCTCTGGATTTGTAATGTCAGGCCACTTCCTAACTGTGCTCCATGTGTTTGTAAGTGGGTGTGAGTAGCTATGTCCCATGCCAGCCACACTCACATGCTAGGCCAAGCCTTCCTGATAAGCCACACCCCCAGCTCCTGCCGCATTCTCCACTGCTCATGGAATACTTAGGACCCGAGGGCTGGCCTGATGCTGGCACAGGGGTGAGTTCAGCACCTGAAGAGTAGTGCATGGATTGGGGCTCCTGCTCTTCCCACCTCACCCCTCAAAACCATCTGCCCTCTCATCCCTACATGGTGAGATAGTGCTGCTGGGTCATGCCTATCTCCTGGAAGGCAGCAGGCACTCAGTAAGTGAGGCAGGGCCGAGGGATATGACGTGGAATCTTTCCCAGACACACCCTAGTTCTCTGGAAGATTTGCCTCCTCTCTTGGGCAAGGCCCCATCCCTGCATTGGCATGTTCCCATCCACCAGCTAGCCTGTCCCTGTGAATCTTGTCCAACTGGGTCTCTGTGCCCCTCCCATGACCAGAACAGGCTGGGTTTCTCTCCCCCACAGAGCCCCAAAGGCTTCCTGGAGAGCTATGAAGAGATGCTGAGCTATGCCCTGCGACCTGAGACGTGGGCCACCACCCGGCTGGAGCTAGAAGGCCGCGGGGTGAGTTGGTTGGTTCATGTTGAATTTCCTGGGGTCATTGAGCATGAGTAGGGGCCTGTGTCCACCCCTGCATCTGTTCCAAGCAGCTGAGATGGCTCTATCGCCGCCCTCACAGAGCCCGCCTTTCAGCCCTGCTCCGGGCCCCGGCTGACCTTGCTTTTCCTGGATGCATAGTGGCTCTAGGCACAGCCCCCCTCTTGCAGGTGGCATGCATGAGCTTCTTCGACATTGTGCTTGACTTCATCCTCATGGATGCCTTCGAGGACCTGGAGAACCCCCCGTCCTCGGTGCTCGCCGTCCTGCGGAACCGTTGGTTGTCTGACAGCTTCAAGGAAACCGTGAGTCACTGCCCCTCTCCCACTCATGCATGTCACGAGATCCTGGGCACTGGCTGGGCTCCCTTCTTGCCATCCCTGGTGGGACACAAGGCTTGGTGCCCACCTATCAGTCCACCTGCTCCTGGGCCATCCTCTGCCCCTCTAGATCTAGGGCTGCCACGCCCAGCATTCCAGCGCTCCCCTTTGCCTCAGGTCCAAACCTGCAGGGTACATGGTTCCCCCTGCATTGAGTTCACACAGTGTCAAGCTAAGATAAAATTGGGGGAAGCTGTCCCAGTTTGCCAGCATTGCACTGGCAACACTGTGGTGCTGCCCAGGGCTGATCTTCAACTAGATCATTTACAGATACTCACTGTGGCTCCCCACAACCACCAGACAGATGGTTGGGTGTCATGTCATGGCCACTTAAAAGAGGGGGAAACTGAGGCTTGGGGACAATCAGCACCTAGTCAGAGACCTAAAGCAGGAAGGATTAGAACCTAAATTTCAAGGGTAGGTGTTTCTGATGCCAAATTAAGGGCAAAGAAGTAGCCAGGCGTCACGCATTCCAGCACTGGGGAGGCACAGGTAGGAGAATTGCCGTGAGTTTAAGGCCACCCTGAGATTACATAGTGACTTCCAGATCAGCCTGAGCTAGAGTGAGATCTTACCTTGAAAAGAAAAGGAAAGGAAAGGAAAGGAAAGGAAAGGAAAGGAAAGGAAAGGAAAGGAAAGGAAAAGAAAAGAAAAAAAAAATAGGGTTCAGGCTTTAAGCCCTGTCCTCCTGCTTGGGAGAGGGCAAGTTGGGGACAGGGCTGGTCTTGGCCAGGGTCTCTGCAGGGCTGGTGTTAGACAAGTTCTGACTCTGGCATGGGCCCATCTGTGTTTTAGGCCCTGGCCACCGCATGCTGGTCTGTACTGAAAGCCAAGAGGAGGCTCTTGATGGTGAGTGACTAGCCAGGCCCCTGGGGAAAGCTGAGCTAGAACCTCAGGCCACCTCTCCTTGCATGGCTGGCTGGGTTGGGTAGGGAAAGAGCTTTGGAAGCCCCCAGCCTGTATGACCTTTTACTGGCTGCCCTTCCCACCATCTCCCCAGGGTCAGGTACACAGTTTCCATCAGTGCATGACCGAGGAGCTGGTAAAGAGAAAAGGCCCTCCTGGTATGGCTGGTGGGGCAGAGTGCCCAAAACAGGCTGTGCCCTTCTTCCCACCTCTCTGGCTGTTGGTCTGCACAAGGTGGCGCTAGCTGCCCTCTCTCAGCTAGGATCTTTTGCTTCCCTTCATCCACCAGCTGCTGCCGCCAGTGCCCTGGCACTCGCTTGCTGAGCTCTGGGGCCCTGCCTCATATAGCCCTTTCTGCAGAATTGAAAACCAGGGCTGCACAAGCTTGAGTCATTTGCCGAGGAGCTAGTCAGGATGTGAATAGGCTTTCAGATTACTACAGAGCCTGGAGGGGATCCCCTTTCAACCTGGCCCTTACCTCTGCCACCCACCACAGGTGCCTGACGGCTTCATCTCCCATTTCTACTCCGTATCGGAGCATGTTAGCCCTGTGCTGGCCTTCGGCTTCCTCGGACCCAAGCCCCAGCTTGCTGAAGTCTGTGCTTTCTTCAAGGTACACAGGAATGACACTGCTCTTTCTCTGCCCCAGTACAGGAACCTCCAGGTGCCAGCAGAGGTCTGGGGCCTTGGGCTGCTCTCAAAGGAAAAAATACAGAGGGGACCCCCCCCACATACACACAGAAGGGAGGTACCCAAGAATGGGCTAGGGTCCTGTGGGTGAGAAAGGGATTTCATGGGATCTGGAGGATTGTCACTAGGGGACGTGGGCCAATGCCAGTCCTCTCTACCCCAGCACCAGATTGTGCAGTACCTGAGGGACATGTTCGACCTGGACAATGTGCGCTACACGTCGGTGCCTGCACTGGCAGATGACATCCTGCAGCTGTCCCGGCGCCGCAGCGAGATCCTGCTGGGCTACCTGGGGGCACCAGTGGCCAGCAGCACGGGGCTGAATGGGGCGCTGCCCCGAGAGAATGGACCCGTAGCAGAGCTGTAGTAGTTGCAAGCACAGGCTGGAGGGGAGAAGCAGCTGCCTGGGCCTAGCTCACGCAGCAGTGGTGATGGCAGGTGAAAGGCTGCCCCTCCTTCCCTTTGGGTTGGCATCCAGCAGCCATGGCGGCTGAGGGCCATTGCCTCCCTCATCTGGGGGTCCTAAGAACCAGGGGACACATTTCCACAAAGATGTTTGGAGCCACTAGGATGTCCCTGGGAAGGCAGAGGCAGGACCAGGGTCAGCAGGGCCTGACGAGGGGAAGGTAATGAGAGAGGAAAGCCTTGTGGAAGTGGGACAGGAAGAGCCGGGGTGCTCAGTATGGGACCACAGAACCTCCAGCCTCCTCTGGACTGGAGACAGTGTGGCTTGGAGAGTGGAAGTGAAGGATGGGGTAGGCAAAGCTGTGTGGTGAAGATTGCAGGGTCTGAGCTAGAAGTAGCCTGAAGCAGTGCACTCAGGCATCTGGCTGTTAGGCAGTCTGGAAGGCTCTCCAAGGGTGGGATGGAGGTAAGCCTGCTCCTTCTGTGCTTGTTTCTGGCCAGAGACTAGCCCTGGACAAACCCAATCACCAGTCCTGGACACTGTCTCCCAACATTCCCATGCCCTGCCAAAGACTCATTTTTCATCCCACCTCTGCCATCACCAAAGATGAAGGAGGTGGGGCCGAGTGCTTTCTCCCCCTCCCTTGTGAGCCCACAACTCCCTGGGTGGTGCTAGGCTCCTGCTGAGAGCTTGGACGAGGGCCCACAAAGGACCCTCCAACTGCTGCTTCTGGTGGTCCCAGCAAGGAGGGTAGGGACCATGGCAGGGGAGGGCAGAGGATGTGCAGCTGGGCTAGTTTCCCAGCCTCATTTGGACTAGAGGCTGGGCTCCGCACTTTGCCTTCAGTTCCATGCACAACAGCTCTGGGGTCACACATGGGTACAGAGTCTGTTGGGGGCTGCTCCTCCTGCCCTCCTGCAAGGGATGGTACCACGTCCACACAGTTGCAGGGATCCTGCCAGCCCTGCAGACCTTGCCAGTGTTTTGTTTTATTTTTTTTCTTTTCCTGAGCTGGTGAGTTTCATTTATTGCCTTAACACTTTATTTGGAGGTTCTGCCCCCTTCCAGATTGTGAGATCTATATGAGGAAAGACTCCTGTCCCCCTGGAGTTGAGCAATGGCTCCTGAGACCAAGTTCCTCTGCCTTGAAGGGAAAAGGATTCCAAGGGCCAGGAGGACTCAATGAGGAGAGGGGAGACGGGGGACGGGAGCAGGCGCTGCTGGGTGAGGGTCTGGCTCCAGATCCACCTTTCTGAAGTGATGCCCAGGAGGGAGCGGCCATCACCATCACCCCCACCTGACATTCCATTCTTTTGCACTTACTTACCCACGCTGTGAATGTAACCCTGGGTCAAGGCCCACTGATTTGCTCCTAAGTCACATGGAAGTTGCATTTTCGTTTTGTCTTGTTTACATGTCTACGCACTGCCTCCAATGCTTGGTCTGTTGCAGCTCCCAAGTTCCATACAGTAGAGCGTGCACCTCAACTGCAAGTCCAATAAACTACTGAAACGGCCTCTTCTGTGCTGTGTGCTGCTGGGAATGGGTGGCTGAGCGGGCCCAAGAGCTGCTCTTTGGTGTGGTGGGTAGAGGTTCCAGGACAAAGGTCAGAGCCTGGTCAGGGTCTGCAAGTCCCTAGGAAGGGGAGGTAGGTGGTCTGGACCCCAATCCAGCTCAAGAATTATCACAGGGAGGCCGCGTCACCCTGGCCAGCGTTGTATAAGGGCTGGGACAGGTTGGACCCTAGCCAATTGCAGTCCTCCAGGTCTTGACCTGTTTTCACAGACAAGTTTCATGTGAAAGGTCTTTGAAAAACAGAGGTTTGATCATCTCTATAGCCCTGAAAAAAAAAATTTTTTTTTTGGAGGTAGGGTCTCACTGTAGCCTAGGCTAACCTGGAATTCACTCTGTATTATCAGGGTAGCCTTGAACTCACGATGATCCTCCTATCTCTGCCTCCCAAGTGCTGGGATTAAAGGTGTGTGCCACCATGCCAGCTTTTTTTTTTTTTTTTGTTTTGTTTGAGGTAGGGTCTTGCTCTAGCCCAGGCTGACCTGGAATTCACTATGTAGTCTCAGGGTGGTCTCAAATTCACAGCAATACTCCTGCCTCCCAAGTGCTGGGATTAAAGGTGTGTGCCACCATACCCAGCTTGAAATTTTTTTTTTTTTTTTTTTTTTGCAAGGTAGGGTCTCACTCTGGTCCAGGCTGACCTGGAATTAACTATGTAGTCTCAGGGTGGCCTCGAACTCTCTGGCAATCCTCCTACCTCTGCCTCCCAAGTGCTGGGGAAAATATTTTATTTAAAAAAAATTTCAGTTGGATTTTGTTTAAAATTTTTTCACTGAGGCCTAGGGAGATGGCTCAGTGGGTTAATGTCACTTACTTGCAAAGCCTGCCAATACAGATTACATTTCTCAGTACCCATGTGAAGCTGAACAGGCATTTGATTACAGCAATAAGAGACTGGTACACTCATGTGCAAATAATTAATTTTTTTCCGAGTTGCAGGGGTACTGTTCAGTGGTAGAGCACTTGCCTATGTAAAAAGCCATGGGTTCAATCCCTAGAACCAAAATAACAAAACTGTTTTACTTATTTCTGAGATAGAGAAAGAGGCAGATAGAGAATGGGCATGCCAGGGCCTTCAGCCACTGTAAATGAACTTCAGAATCATGTACTACCTTGTGTGTCTGGCTTATGTTGGTCCTGGGAAATTGAACCTGGTTCCTTTGGCTTTGCAGGCAAAACCTTAAGTGCTAAACTATCTCTCCAGCCCAAAATAACAAAACTTAAAAACCTGTAAAAATGCTGGAACTCACTATGTAGTCTCAAGGTGGCCTTGAATTCATGGAGACCCTACCTCTGCCTTCAGAGTGCTGGGATTAAAGGCATGCACCACCACACCTTACTCAAGCGCTGAACATTTTGCTTTTTTTTTGTTGTTTTTGTTGTTGTTGTTTTGGTTTTCAAGGTAAGGTCTTGCTCTAGCCTAGGCTGACCTGGAATTCACTCTGTATTCTCAGGGTGGCCTCGAACTCCCAGCGATCCTCCTACCTCTGCCTCCCAAATGCTGGGATTAAAGGCGTGCAACACTATGCCTGGCCTCATTTTGCCATGTTTGTTTTATATATTTCTCCAAAGTAATTTAGAGTAAGCTTCAATCATGAACTTTACCTTGAACACTTAGTGAACAGACTTTTAAGGTAGTTCCAGTGTAACCACAATATAGTAGCATCTAAAAAAAATTGTTGATTCCCTAATATCTTCACTGGGGCTCTGAAAGGACTAGTATTACTACTGGGGGTGGGGCTTGACTCCAGTCCCATCTAAAAAGGAGGGTATGCAGGGTGAAGAGATGGCTCAGCAGTTAAAGATGCTTGCAAAGCCTTCCAGCCTGGGTTCAATTCTTCAGTACCCATGTAAAGCCAAATTCATTTGTTTGCAATAGCAAGAAACCCTGGCATGCTCTCTGTCTCCTACACACACACACACACACACACACACACACACACACGGGCACAAATAAATTTTTTCTGGCTTTTTATTTTGTTTGTATATTTTTATTTACTTATTTGAGAGATAGATAGAGACAGAGAAAGAGAAAATGGATGCTCCAAGGCCTCCAGCCACTGCAAATGAACTCCAGATGTATGTACCACCCTGTGCATCTGGCTCATGTGGGTACTGGGAAATCCAACTTGGGTCCTTAGGATTCTCAGGCGAGTACCTTAACCACTAAGCCATCTCCCCAGTCCGCAAATAAAAAATGTTTTTAAAAATTAGAGCTGGGTGTGGTGGCGCATACCTTTAATCCCAGCACTCAGGAGGCAGAGGTAGGAGGATCGCTGTGAATTCAAGGCCACCCTGAGACTACATGGTTAATTCCAGGTCAGCCTGGGCCAGAGTGAGACCCTACCTTGAAAAAACCAAAAAAAAAAAAAAAAATCAAAAAGGTGCAGGTGTGGTGGTATAGCCTGTAATCACAGGCAAAGGAAGGAAGCATGAGCATCAAGGAAGTCACGGTTGTCTCTGGCCACAACTTCAAAACAAAACAAGGAAACCTTGAGTTCGTAGTGACATTGATAATGGAGGGAAACTGGGCATGGTACACATACATTTAATCTCAGCACTTGGGTGGAGGATCACCATGAATTCAAGGGCAGTCTGGGCTAGAGTGAGACCCAGCCTACACACACACACACACACACACACACACACACACACACACACACACACACACCATCCTGTTCCCCCCATGGAGCCAGCCAGGCATGGTGGCTCAAGCCTATAACCTAATTCTTGGGAGGCTGAGGTCTGGAGGCAGAAGGATCAGAGTTTAATGCTGAAAGAGCGAGGGGGAGAGGAAAGAGGAAGTAGGGAGAAAGAGAGAGAGGTGGGTATTTTGAGTGATGGAAGTATTCTAGGGCCGAGTTATGGTAGTTGGCACACACCTCTGTGAACTTATTGAAATCATTAAACCAAGGCATTTGATTCTGTACAAATTATACCTCAGTAAGGCTGTTTAACCAAACCAGACAAAGCAAACATTTACCAGCACTGAAAGACTCACATTACAGTTCACATCACTAAAATAAGCAAAGGGACAGATTCAAGTATGTTTCTTTTTTCTTTTTCTTCTTTTTTTGAGTCAGAGAGAGAGGGACAGATAGAGAATGGGCGCTCTGCAGTCTCTCAGCCGCTGTGAACAAAGTCCAGATGCGTGCACCTCCTTGTGGGCAAGTATGGCATTGTGCCCTTGTGTCACTGCATCTGGCTAAACGTGGGACCTGGAGAATCGAACAGGCGTTCTTGGGCTTAGGAGGCCATCTCTCCCAAGCCACCTCTCCAGCCTATGTTTCTTAGTTTTTGAAGATTTATTTTTATTTATTTATTAAAGGGAGAGAGAGAGAGAGAATGGGTGTGCCAGTGTCTCTAGCCACTGCAAACGAACTCCAGATGCAAGCGCCACCATGTGCATCTGGCTTATGTGCGACCTGGAGAATCAAACCTGGGTCCTTAGGCTTCGCAGGCATGTACCTTAACTGCTAAGGCATCTCCCCAGTCTGCAATTTTTTTTTAAATCAAAAAGGTTTTAAAAATGGGTTTTAAGTCGGGTGTGGTGGCACACACTTTTAGTCCCAGCACTCAGGAGGCAGAGGTAGGAGGATCACTGTGAGTTTGAAACCAGCCTGAGACTACATAGTGAATTCCAGGTCAGCCTTAGCTAGAGTGAGACCCTACCTTGAAAAACAAACAAACAAACAAACAAAAGGTTTAAAAATTATTTGGTATTTTACAGTCTGTTACAGTCATAACTTTGAAGCTCATAGTCACAGATCTGGCCAGTAGGAGCCTTCCATCTGTTGTTGAGCACCTCCAGGCTGACCGCCTTCTCTGATTTTCCTGGCATGTCCCAGAACTGCTCAAGCAATTCCTGAAAGAACAGCTGGGCCTCTAACCCAGAAGACAGTGCTTGTCACACACATCTTGAGCAACCAAGCCAGGAAAGTTTCCAGAGAACTAGCTGTCATGGCTTTGTCCACAGACTGGCATGGTGGAGTGCAATCGGTCAGAATCTTCCTCAGAGTGCCTCCTGCCTCCTTCTGAGTGCTGGGATTACAGGTATACGCCACCATACCTTTCCCATAACTGCATTTTTAAAAAAAATTTTTGAGGTAGGGTCTCACTCTAGCCCAGGCTGACCTGGAATTCACTCTGTAGTCTCAGGGTGGCTTTGAACTCATGGCAATCCTCCTACTTCTGCCTCCCAAGTGCTGGGATTAAAGGCGTGTGCCACCATGCCTGGCTCCCCATAATTTCATTTTTGAGAAAAGGTCTCAGTAGCTCAAGCTTGGCTTCGGACTTGCTGTGTAGCCCATGATGGACTCAGATTGGGATCCTCCTGCCTCTACCTCTCAAATACTAGAATTTCAGGCATGTGATACCAGGTGTCATATTTTAATTTAAAAAGATAACAAAAGCAAAACAAACCTTTCTCACCCACTCTTTAGAGTTCCCCCTGTCCTCAGCACTAACACTGTTCTAAGAGCCTTGGGTGGCCTGTCCCAACCCACCTGCCCACAGCACCACACAGGTTCAACCACAGGACAGTGACATATGCTCTTCCCTCTGCCAGATCCCTTCCCTAGATCACTCCCACTTCTATTTTTTTTTTTCTTCTTTTTGTCTTCGAGGTAGGGTCTTGCTCTCTAGCTCAGGCTGACCTGGAATTCACCATGTAGTCTCAGGGTGGCCTGGCACACACAGAGATCCACCTGCTACCTTTGCCTCCAAAGTCCTGGGATTAAAGGTGTGCACAACCATGCCCAGACACTCCCACTTCTATTGTAGTTCCTCATCTTTTTAAAAAATATATCTTAGCCGGGCGTGGTGGCTCACGCCTTTAATCCCAGCACTCGGGAGGCAGAAGTAGGAGGATCGCCAAGAGTTCGAGGCCACCCTGAGACTACATAGTTAATTCCAGGTCAGCCTGGACCAGAGTGAGACCCTACCTTGCAAAAAACCAAAAAAAAAAAAAAAAAAAAAAAATATATATATATATATATATATCTTTATTTATTTGAGAGATACAGAAATAGGCAGGTAGAGAGAGAGATAGAGAAATAGGCGGGGGGGGGGGGAGGGAGAGAATGGGCACGCCAGGGCCTCCAGCCACTGCAAACGAACTCCAGATACACGTGCCCCCTTGTGCATCTGGCTTACGTGGGTCCTGGGGAGTCGAACCTGAGTGTTTTGGCTTTGCAGGCAAGTGCCTCAACCACTAAGCCATCTCTCCAACCCCTACTTCCTCATTTTATCACTTCCTCCAGAACATTCTCCCCGTGTGTCAGGGACGTTGACTCTAAATTCAATCTTTGATGGCTGCTCTATCTCTGGGCACTATTTCAGGAAGCTCCTGGCACACTCCTCACACCTCCTGCTTCTCAGAGGCTAATAATGGCAGTGCCTGAGAGCTGAGGGCAGGTGACAAGGAAATGAGAACAGCTGACCCAGACAAACCCAGGCTGGGGGCTGGAGAAGAAGCTGAGCACTTCTTGGGGCCAGGGCCTTCCTGGTCCATGGCTGGGTTCTGAGTCACCAGCATGTCCCCAAACCCATTCAGGCCAGCCTGTATTCCAGGTTTCAGCTATTGGGCAGGTGGGCAGAGTATGCCACGCTGGCAGGTGACCTCCCTGGCTTTTTCTCACAAGCACTATGTTGTCACGTACTAGTTCTAGGTCTGGCCTGGGCCAGGCTCAGGGATGTTGCCCAGGCCTTTTCTAGGTAGCTCTATAACCACTGAACTCCAAATCCCAGAATATACAGCCAAGGGCCCATCCCACACTCCAAAAAGACTTGGAAATCTGTTTTTTACACGTGGAGATGGGTGATAGGTGGCATTAGAGAACCACTGCATACTGCCAACGACTGACAAGGAACCAGTTTGATCCAGTATGGTAAGGGCTGAGATAAGAAAATGGGTTCAGAGCCAGGCATGGTGGTGCACGCCTTTAATCCCAGCACTTGGGAGGCAGAGGTAGGAAGATCGCCATGAGTTCTATGTCAGCCTGGACTAGAGTGAGAGCCTACCTGGAAAAACCAAAAAAAGAAGAAAAAAAAAAAAAAAAAAGAAAAGAAAAGGGGTTCAAAGAGGTACACCTGGAAACCTGTGTAAACAGATGTGAGTCAGATGTGATCAAGCAAAATGGAGCAGGGGCATGTATGTGTGCATTCCAAGCAGAGAAACTATGTGCTCCATCCCAGGAGTGGAAAATGCAAGATTTTAAAAAAATAATTATTTAGCTATTTGCAGGGAAAGTGAGAATGAAAATGATTGCACCTGGCTTTATATGACTATGAGAAATTGAACCCTGTGCTGGCAGGCTTTGCAAGCAAGTGCCTTTAACTGCTGAGCCATCTCCCCAGCCTCAAACTCACGGTCTTGTAACAAAAAGGCTGTCTGTTTTGTGGGACTTCTTCCTTTGGGTTAGTAAAGGGCAGAGAAAAGTAAGTCACCCTGGGGGTTTGGCCTTAGTTTAGTCATAAATAAAAATAACTTGAGCCTGGACCAGAGTGAGACCCTACCTCAAAAAACAAAAACAAAACAAAAAAAAAACTTGAAGGCTGGTTAAGGCACTTGCCTGCAAAGCCTGACAACTGGGCTCAGCTCCCCAGTACTCACATACAGCTGGATGCACAAAGTAGCTCATGCATCTGGAATTTGTTTGCTAGAGCCCCTGGCACGCCTGTTCTTTCTCTGCTTGCAAATAAATAAAGATATTAAAAATAAAATAAAATAAAAATGACTCGGGAGGCTGGAAAACTGGCATGACAGTTAAAGGCACTTGCCTGCAAAGTCTGCCAGCCTGGGTTCGATGCCCCAGTACCCACTTAAAGCCAGGTGCACAAGGTGGTGCATGCATCTGGAGTTTTCAGCAGCTGGTGGTCCTGGTTCACCCATTCTGTCTCTCTTTTATCTCTCCCTGCTTGTAAATAATAAATACTTTTTTTTTTTTTTTTCGAGGTAGGGTTTCACTCTAGTCCAGGCTGACCTGGAAGTCACTATATAGTCTCAGGATGGCCTCAAACTCAGTGATCCTCCTACCTCTGCTTCCGGAGTGCTGGGATTAAAGGCGTGTGCCACCACGCCCGGCATAACTATTATTTTTAAAAATACGATTCAGGCAGGGCATAGGGGTGCAGGCCTTTAATCCCAGCACTTGGGAGGCAGAGGGAAGAGGATCGCTGTGAGTTCAAGGCCAGCCAGGAACTACTGAGTGAGATTCAGGTCAGCTGTGGCTGGAATGAAACCCTACCTTGGAAAAAGTTAAAAAAAAAAAAAAAAGATGATTCGGAAATTAGCCATAGTTGTACACCTCCCCAGTTCTTGGGAGGCTGAGGCAAGTTTGAGGCCAGACTAGTCTACACAGGGAGTTCAAGGCCAGCTTGATCTACATAATGAATTTTCAATTAAAAAAGAAGTGGGTCGGTTCAGACTCCCTGGCGCCGAGGTTCCTTTTCCACTTCAAGCTGGTCCCGCAGAATGCGGCCGCACTCCGGATACCCCGGCAAGCCTTCGCTTTGGGTACAGGTGCCAAGGGAACCAAAGCTCCCACCAAAGTGCTACACGCCCCCTAAGGTAGCACCTGATTGGATCACTCGTCCTACAGTTTGAGACAGCCTTACCTTCTGATTGGCTGTCCTGCTCCCTGGTGTGTGCTGGAACCCTCCTTTCTCCTGATTGGCCAGGCAACTACCTGCTTCCGCCCCGGATTGGACACCGACTAGGCTGGCTCGCAGGCTCCTAGGGGCCCCGCTGTCTGATTCGCCGCTCGGGCCAGCCCCACAACTTGCACGCTGAATGGCTGCGCCACTACCTGTATCGGCCTCGGATTGGGTGCGTGGCGCCTCCCCGGCGTGATAGGTCAGGACCACCGCCCCCCTGGTTCCCCATTGGCTGTTCTGCGAAGCCCGGTCTCCGGGTAAGATGGCAGCGGACGGACAGTGCTCGCTCCCCGCTTCATGGCGGCCAGTGACCCTCACCCACGTCGAATATCCTGCAGGTAAAAGGCGGCCCCGGCTACAAGAATGCCCTCCGAGAGCCAGCTCCTCAATCCCGGGCGCCCCGACCCCCATGGGCCGGCGGAGGGAATGCCGTGAGACTGGGGTGGCAACTGTCAAATAGTGAGCCATGGAGGGGCTCGGCCGGCGCGCGCGCCGCGCAAGCGCAGTGGGGCTGCGATGAGCTGGGCGAAATTCTGAGCTGCTTGCTCGCGCACTGTGCGGCTGCGCGGCCGAGGTGCTCCCCGGGGTCCCGGGTACGCGGATGGGCTGTAATGGGGCAAGGGTCTGGGTCTGACGATCAAGGGTCCCTGGCCTGGACCTTGGCCTTTGTGCCCCGCCCTCCCCGGAGCCAGAGAGGCCGCACTCGCTCTCCGGCGTGCAGGGAGTGCCAGCTTCCTACAGAGCTGTGGGCTGCTTGTTAGGGAGCTCCCTGTTGCAGGGAGTGTGCCAGAGGCCAGGCTTGGGGAGTATTGGTAGTGCCACGCCCTGAGCAGCGCAGCAGCAGAGGCCACCCGCCGAGGGGGCAGGCAGGCAGCCTCCGGGATCTTGACTTCGAGAACTTCCATCAGACACACCTCTGGGAGCGCCAGCTTCTTTAGTGGGGAGGTCCATTAGCCACTCTTCTGGATTCCAACTAGTAAAGTGATTCGGAGCTTGGTCCGTGGGGGAAGACATATCCGAGCTCTAGGGCTGTCCCTCCTCCCTTAGTCACTTCAAGTATCACCCAGCAAAGTGCTTCCTGTGATGGTGTGTGAATCAAATGCCAAAGGCCTGAGAGGTGCTGGGCGCAGTACCTAGTCACAGTAAACACCTAGGAAATACCTGCAGTTAATGCCCCCATCTTCCCAGCACCCTCCATGGAGAAGATACGATGCTTGCTGGAGGCACGGTTATGAAGTCCTTGCTGATTGATCCCTAATTGTTAGCTGCTCTCTTGGTCAGGGACGTGAGAACTTGGCCCTGCTGAGGGCTTCAGGGCCACACGCCAGAAAACTTTGACTCTTGGTTATCCTAAGGATGGGATGGGGCAGCCCTGCCAGGGGCTGAGCCCTACTCACTTGCCTGCCCACCATTCATTCATTCATTCATTCAGCCTCTTTCCATCTAGCATCTGCTAAGTGCCTAGGTCATGGGCTGACTCTGGGTTCCGAATGGTGAACGGCCCCCTTAGGTACCTCCATTCCTGCTCTGTGGTAAATCTCTGTTTCTGAGGAGGGAAACCAAGGCCTGGAGAGGGGAAGGGACTTGGCTGAGGTCTCAGAACCTCCTGGCTGTGCCTTTCTAGCCTCAGAGTGGCTTCTTGGAGGGCGTAAGGGGAGAAGGTACTTCCCACGGAACATTCAGGCTGTGATGTAGGACCTGGCTGGACTGGGGACAGTTGGTAAGGTCTAGTTCCCTGTAACACTTCTTTGCATTTCTTAGAATGCTGAACTTGCTGCTGCTGCTTCTTTTTTTTTGGTTTTCTGAGGTAGGGTCTCACTCTAGCCCAGGCTGACCTGGAATTCACTATGTAGTCTCAGGGTGGCCTTGAACTCACGGCAGTCCTCCTACCTCTGCCTCCCAAGGGCTGGGATTAAAGGGGTGCACCACCACAGCTGGCTTTGCTTCTTTTATATCCATCATTTCACATGGTTTTGGAACATGGTGCAGTGTCAGGCACTGTGCTATATTCAGAGAGAAGAGCGGGACCTAGAGATACTTTGTCATTGCTCTCATGGGGCCTGCAGTATAGGCCCCAAAGCTACTTTACACTAGCGGTTTATGAACTGCCATCGAGTCACAGCTTCCCCTCAGACTGAGCTCTGTGATGGTGTAGTCTTGTCTATGGTTTTTGGCAGCTCTGTTGGGTTTTGCTTTACGTTTGTTGAGCTCACCCCCAGCAGCACCCCAGGTAGGGCAAACTGTGTGTGTAAAGGACCAGAAGTAGGACAGCACAGTGCGTTCAGGGAGCTGGAGTTCCGTCCCTGCAACTGGAGCAGAGGGTAGGAAAGAGGCAGGTCAGGGAGAAGACAAGGCTGGGGGGGGGACGCATCCCAAGGGCAGTGGTGGTGGGTGTGGATCAGAGAGTGGTGAGGCTTGGGGGTTGTGCCTGCTTTGAGACAGCTTGAGGAGATGGCTAAAGGTTCAGGGGACCTAGCCATACCCTGTCCTTGCAGCCCAGTGCTGTCACCATCAGCTGGGTCGTGGAGACAGCCAGGTTCTCAGCTGGGAGGGGAAGGCTAAGGAGACAGAGACTCAGGACTAGTGGGACTGTGCCGACATCAGCACTTGGAGCTAGGTTGCTGCCCTTCTCTCTCAGACCAACTTTAAGCCAGTGTTCTCTCCTCCCAGCCCCTGCTGTAAGGGTAGATAGACCAGGAAGTCTCTGTTCATCTCTTCAGGCCTGGAAGCTCCTCTGCCCTTTGTGGATACCTGCCCTGCTGCTTGTGTAAGACCAGGCTGGTGGTATGGGCCATTTTCCACACTGGGTTCGCCCAGCCTCTGTGAGCCCAAATATGGAAGCATTCTGGGTGCCAGGGACTATACTAGGCATCTCACGGGCCCCATCACCTCAGATCTGCACAGCTATGAGGAAGCATTCATACCCCTATCCAGCAGGAGAGAGTGTGGAGGCCCAGGGAGGTGAAGTCCTTGCCTGAGATCATGCAGGCAGCATGAGCCAGTGCAGCACCTGAACGTTGCCCTCTGGCCTACGTAGTCAAGAGTGCCTACGCCGGGCGTGGTGGCGCACGCCTTTAATCTCAGCACTCGGGAGGCAGAGGTAGGAGGATTGCCGAGAGTTCGAGGCCACCCTGAGACTACATAGTGAATTCCAAGTCAGCCTGAGCCAGAGTGAGACCCTACCTCGAAAAAACCAAAAAAAAAAAGAGTGCCTACATCATCGGCCACCTTGTCTCTAAGTGACAGCAGCCTTTGGACTCAGCTTTGCTTGTGGGCAAGCAAAGAACATGGCATCTCATCTCTTGGCTTCAGTGTCTCCATCTCTCAGGGGGTGATGGTCCTCTTACTGCCTCCATCTAGGCTTGTCAGGAATGTCAGGGTTCACTGTAGCCCAGGCTGACCTGGAAACCACTCTGTAGCTCCAGACTGGCCTCCAAACTCCCAGCAATCCTTCCTAACCCAGCCTCGCAAGTGCTGGGATTTGCCCAGTGAGACTTGGCTTTTTTTTTTTTTTGGTTTTTCAAGGTAGGGTTTCACTCTAGCCCAGGCTGACCTGGAATTTACTCTGTAGTCTCAGGGTGGCCTTGAACTCACTGCGATCCTCCTACCTCTGCCTCTCAAGTCCTGGGATTAAAGGCGTGCGCCACCACGCCTGGCTTGAGATTTGGCTTTTCATCCAGGTCTTACCTCTTTCTGGCTTTGAGTCAGTCACATAACCCTGATGAGACTTAGTTCCCTCTATAGAATGAGAACGTGGAGCTACCAGCTGTAAATTTGTGGCCTATGGGCTTCCATTGTCTGTTCCATTGACACTCGCATTATCCCCATGACACACTTGGTATGTCATGTGGTCAGGTGTGTGTCCATGGCTGTGGCCCTGGGCTCTAGGTCCTATTGGAACCTCCTCTGTGATTTAGGTAGGCCCTGTTGACCAGCATGGACCTGGCTCCTCTTCTGATGTCTGTGTCCTTATCCTGTCCTATCTCCTACAGGTGATCTCTCTGGCCACCTCCTTGCCTACCTGAGCCTCAGCCCTATTTTTGTCATCGTTGGTTTTGTAACCCTTATCATTTTCAAGCGGGAATTGCACACGGTGAGTCTGTTCTTACTTAAGTGCCCTCCTTCCATCCTGGTGCCATGCTGCACCCCGCAAAGCCTGTCTGCTTTGCCTCTCCCCTTGCTTTGTCCCATCTTGAGGTGTGAAGCCCCCCTGGCTGGTCCAATTGTTCACTCATTGGCCTAGAAGATCCAGTCAGAGGCCATGGGTATGGGGATTGGGAATGGCAGCCAGCAAGTACAGAGGCCTCAGCTGACTGTCCGTTTTCCCTCACAGATCTCATTCCTCGGGGGACTGGCACTGAACGAGGGAGTCAACTGGCTAATCAAAAACGTCATCCAGGAGCCTCGGCCCTGTGGAGGTAGGGCCAGGACTATGAGGGCCTGTGGCCCTAGGTTGGGGCATTGCTGGGAGACCCACAACCTCCCATGATGCTTTGCTTTCTCTCTCTTCCAGGTCCCCACACAGCAGTGGGTACTAAGTACGGGATGCCCTCCAGCCATTCCCAGTTTATGTGGTTCTTCTCTGTCTATTCCTTTCTTTTCCTGTATTTAAGGTAAGCTTCTGCCCTAATTGTGGTGGCCCTTAATTGACCCATCCTGAGGACTGAGACTGTCTTGATGTGCCTTTTTTCCCCAGAATGCACCAAACAAATAATGCTAGGTTCCTGGACTTGCTGTGGAGGCATGTGCTCTCCCTGGGGCTCCTCACTGCGGCCTTTCTCGTCTCCTACAGCAGGTATGGAGGAAAGACAAGCCCTGCCCAGCACCTTGCTCACCTGGAGTCCTACTGGGTTCTTGGTCCCTGTTGAACCCTACTGTGGGCCCTGAGCCTACAGATTAGGACAAGGCTTGGAAAGGACCCCTGGTCTCTGCATATTTTTCATTTTGCATTTATGTGTGTGGTGGTGTGTGTGTGCATGATGTGTGTGCAAAAATGTATGTTTGGATGTGGACACCTGTGTGTGTGCGGACTGCATGCATAAGGAGGCCAGAGGCTGATGTCGGGGGTCTTCCTCTCCACTTTATTTAGTAAGATAAGGGCTCCACTTGAACTCAGAGCTCTCTGTTCTGGCTAGTCTAGCCAACCACTGTGCTCTGGGGATATCTTGTCTCTGCCTCCCAAGTTAGGATGACAGGAGGCCATCATGCCCACTGGGCATTTACGTGTGTCCTGGGGATCTGAGCTCCAGTTCTCAGTGTGCATGGCAAACGCTTTACTGACTGAGTCATTGCCCTAGTTCTTTTCTTTTTATTTTAGATTAGTTTTCTTAATATGTAATTTACTTTTTTGAAAGAGGGGAAGAGGCATGTCAGGGCCTCCAGCCACCGCAAACAAATTCAGAAACATGCACCATGTTGTGTATCTGGCTTATGTGGGTACTGGGGAATCAAACCTGGGTCCTTAGGCTTTGCAGGCAAGTGCTTAATTGGTAAGCCATCTCTGTAGCCCCTCCTTTTATTTTATTTTGTTTTTGTTTTTGTTTTCGAGGTAGGGTCTCACTCTAGCTCAGGCTGAGCTGGAATTCATTCTGTAGTCTCAGGGTGGTCTCGAACTCACAGTGATACTCCTACCTCTGCCTCCCGAGTGCTGGGATTAAAGGCGTGCACCACCACGCCTGGCTATTTTTTTGTTTTTGAGGTAAGTCTCACTGTAGCTCAGGTTGACCTGGAATTCACTATGTAGTCTCAGGGTGGCCTCAAACTCACAGCAATCCTCCTACCTCTGCCTCCTGAGTGCTGGGATTAAAGGTGTGTGCCACCACACTTGGCTAGCAGCCTCCTTTTAAAAAAATATTAATTTGGGCTGGAGAAATGGCTCAGCAGTTTAGGTGTTTGCCTGCGAAGCCAAAGGACCCAGGTTTGATTCTCCAGGATCCACATAAGCCAGATGCACAAGGGGCGCATGCATCTGGAGTTTGTTTTCAGTGGCTAGAGGCCCTGGTGTGCCCATTCTCTTTCTGTCTGCCTCTTTTCTATCTCTGCTTGAAAATAAATTTTAAAAAATATTAAATAATTTATTTGGCAGAGAGAGAGACATACAAACAGCAAGAGAGTGAGTATGGGCACACCAGGATGAACTCCAGTCACATGTGCCACTTTGTGCATCTGCCAGTGCCCTAGCTTTAAGGGACAGATTCCAGTTGCAATTTCTAGCCTAGTAGGCTGAGCTGAGATTCTGATGACAGCTCCTTGTATTACATTTGTCTCCAGCCTCCTGGAGGGTCTCTTTGAAGACAAGCTCAGAATTTAGGTGCTAAACAGGAGGGAGACAGATCAGGAGATGGTGAGCAGCTGTTGGCATCTCTTCCAGAAGTGAGGCTGAGGCTGTCCCATCTTTGTGTCTCCACATGTGCACACATGGGCCCTTGGGCATGGGGGATTGTGTAGGCCTGTCCCTGGCTGACTCTCATGAACTTCCCTTCTGGCTTTGGCCCAGGGTCTACCTGCTGTACCACACTTGGAGCCAGGTGCTCTACGGGGGCATTGCTGGAAGCCTCATGGCCATCGCCTGGTTCGTCTTCACCCAGGAGGTTCTCACCCCACTGTTCCCCAGGATAGCAGCCTGGTAACCAGCTCCCCTCCCTTGCCAGCACTGTGGCCCTTCCCTTTCTGCAGGTGTGACTATCCATGGCAGGCCCGTGTCCTAGATGACCCAGCCTCTGTCTCCCTGGGAGGTCTGGTACCCAGGCCTTTGGTGACATGAGACTGTATAACCTATTTGCCTGGCTTCCACCTCTTCCAGGGGCTTGTTGTGGGGGGCTTGCAGGGATTGTCAGGCCCAGCAGCCAGAGCTAGAGGCACTTAGGAGGCATTCAGAGTCCTCTGGGGCATTGTCCCTACATAAAGAACTCAGTGTCTCTGGATTCTTGGGCCAGGTAAAGCCTGTGGGCAGTGGAAGAAGGGTGCAGGAGGCGCCAGAAACTGGTGGGGTGTCTGGCTTGGTAGCCTGCTTGTGCCTTGCTGTGGCTCTGACTTTGGGGTGTCTATCTCTTCAGGCCCATCTCTGAGTTCTTCCTAATCCGGGACACAAGCCTCATCCCTAATGTACTCTGGTTTGAGTACACAGTAACCCGAGCAGAAGCCAGGTGAGTTAACGTGACAGTATTCACCACTGCCCTCTAATTTTTTTTTTTTTTTTTTTTTTTGTGTTTCAAGGTAGGGTCTCATACTAGCTCAGGCTGACCTGAATTCACTATGTAGTCTCAGGGTGGCCTCGAACCCACGGCAATCCTCTTACCTCTGCCTCCCGAGTGCTGGGATTAAAGGCGTGCACCACCACGCCCGGCTCACCACTGCCCTCTATTTGGAGGGTTCCCAAGTGCCAAACACTTGCCTACTTTTCTGATATTGAGTTCTACAACTCCCATGTTAAAGATGGGAAAACTGAGGCTCAGAGAGAAGGTAAGTCACTTGCCTTTGCTCTTTCAGTTAGTGGGTAGGAAGCTGATAGTAAACTGCTGGCCCAGGGTGCTTGCATTTACCCTTTACAGCCTAGAACCAGAGATCTGGGCCACAGGGATTGTCAGGTGTCTGTGTGAAGCCATTTTGGGGACTGTTTAGTAAGGTGCTTTTTTTTTTTTTTTTTTTTTTTTTTTTGGTTTTTCGAGGTAGGGTCTCACTCTAGTCCAGGCTGACCTGGAATTCACTATGTAGTCTCAGGGTGGCCTTGAACTCATGGTGATCCTCCTGTAAGGTGCCTTTTGCAGGTGCACACTGGGGTGAGAGCCAGTTGCAGTTGAATAGAAGATTGAAGCAAAGCTGGGCTTTGGAATGACTTTCTTCTTTTAAATATTTACCTTATCTATCTATCTATCTGAGAGAGAGAGAAACAAGCAGAGAGAGGGGGAGGGGCAGATAGAGAATGGGCATGCCAGGGCCTCTAGCGACTGCAAACTCCAGATGCATATGCCACCTTGTGCATCTGGCTTATGTAGGTTTTGCGGAATTGAACCTAGGTCCTTTGGCTTTATATGCGAGCGCCTTAACCACTAAGCCATTTCTCCAGCCCTGACCTTTCTTATTTTTAGTTTTTTTTTTTCCAAGGTAGTGTCTTGCTCTAGCCCAGGCTGACCTGACCTGCAATTCAGTCTCAGGGTGACCTCAAATTCATGTTGAGTGCTGGGATTAAAGGTGTGCACCACAACATGCCTAGCTTTTTTTAATTTTTTTAATTTTTTTTATTTTTTTATTATTTTTCACTCTTTGCAAGGTCCAGGCTGACCTGGAATTCACTATGTAGTCTCAGGGTGGCCTTGAACTCATGGTGATCCTCCTACCTCTGCCTCCTGAGTGCTGGGATTAAAGGTGTATACTACCATGCCCAGCTTTATTTATTTATTTATTTGTTATTTTTAATTTTTTTGGTTTTTCACTCTCACTCTAGCTCAGGCTGACCTGGAATTCACTATGTAGTCTCAGGGTGGCCTTGAACTCATGGTGATCCTCCTACCTCTGCCTCCTGAGTGCTGGGATTAAAGGTGTATACTACCATGCCCAGCTTTATTTATTTATTTGTTATTTTTATTTTTTTTTTTGGTTTTTCGAGGTAGGGTCTCACTCTAGCTCAGGCTGACCTGGAATTCACTCTGTATTCTCAGGGTGGCCTTGAACTCACAGCGATCCTCCTACCTCTGCCTCCTAAGTGCTGGGATTAAAGGCATGCATCACCACGCCCGGCTTCCAGCTTATTTTTAATTTCTTTTTTTAAATTTTAATTTTAATTTTTATTTGAGACAGAGAGAGAGAATGGGCATGCCAGGGCCACTAGCCACTGCAAATGAACTCCAGATGCATGTACCACCATGTGCATCTGGCTTATGTGGGATCTGGAGAATCGAACCTGGGCAAGCACCTTAACTGCTAAGCCATTTCTCCAGCCCTAATTTCTTTTTTGTTGTTGTTGTTTTCCGAGGTAGGGTCTCACTCTAGCCCAGGCTAACCTGGAATTCACTCTGTAGTCTCAGAGTGGCCTCAAACTCACGGTGGTCCTCCTACCTCTGCCTCCCAAGTGCTGGGATTAAAGATGCGCACCATCATGCCTAGCTTATTTTTTATTTTTTTTGTTTTTTTTGAAGTAGGGTCTGACTCTAGCCCAGGCTGACCTGGAACTCACTCTATAGCCCAGGCTGGCTTTGAATTCACAACAATTATCCTAAGTGCAGGGAATAAAGGTATGTGCCACCACACCCAGTTTTGGAGTGTCCTGACTCATGCTTTTCCACTTAGTTCTCCCAAGTCTGGGGTGGGGTGCCTCAGGTTGGGGACGGGCTGGCCTGGGTTCAGAGGGAAGCTGAGGCAGTCTCAGCTCCAGAGGAATCCTGGGAGTTTTTCCAAATTGAGGTAGTGGGAGCCATACAGCAGGGCAGGGCAGGGCAGGGCAGGGCAGAGCAGAGCAGGTGGGGTATCCCAGCAGCTAGGAAATGTGTTAGTGCATCAAGGTCCAAATTATCCTAATGAGCTTAAGGGTAAAGCCTTGGATCCATGAGGAAAGGGGATTTGGGGGGTTAGGGCAGGGCAATCCCATTAGTGACAGAAAGGCCTCAGCTGGTCCAGGGCTGAGCTCTGCACCTGGCTCCCAGACTGGCCAGTCCTGCCATGCCCTACCCAGCCAGCTACCATCTGCCTTCATTTACTAACTTGCCATGACACCTGCTCTGTGCCAGGTGTGTGCAGGGGCTGGGCACAGAGGGAGACAGACATGGTCCCATTCTCCTGCTGCTTACTGGAGCAGGGAGCCATGAGGAACAAAGGGTCTGCCTGTGTGAGCCACACCAGGAGCCAAGCTCAGAGGCTTAGAACTTGTGACAAGAATCCAGTATGGGAGCAGGATGATCCATAGCCTCCCAGGAGACCAGCCTGGAAGAAAGAGCAAGCCTTCTGAAGCAAGGCTGACAGGGAGGGCGGGGGTCTCAGCAAAGGTCACAGCATGTGGAAGCTCCTGAGGCAAATAGAATTGTGTTGCTAGAGCTCAGGAGCAAGGGGGAGGGCTGGGGCTGTATCACCCAGGGCCTTGTGTGCCACAGTTGTTTTTAGGTTATTTTAAGGGGGTGGGCATTGAGCCCCAGGGTTTTAGTCTAGCCCAAGGCTAATTTCATATTCAACCTGTAGCCCAGGATGACCTTGAACTCATGGCGATTATTCTACCAATCTGGAATTATAAGCAAGAGCCATTATGCCCAGGGACCTTATGATAGCTTGCAAAGCCTGCCAGCTTGGGTTTAATTCCCCAGTATCCATGTAAAAAATCAGGCCCACAAAGTGATGCATGTGTCTGGAATTTTTTTTTTTTTTTTTTTTGGTTTTTGCAAGGTAGGGTCTCACTCTAGCTCAGGCTGACCTGGAATTAACTATGTAGTCTCAGGGTGACCTCGAACTCACGGCAATCCTCCTACCTCTGCCTCCCAAGTGCTGGGATTAAAGGCGTGTGCCACCACGCCCGGCTATGTGTCTGGAATTTGATTGCAGCAGCAAGAGGCTTTGATACACCCACACTCTCTGTGTCAAATAATAAAAATATGGGCTGGAGAGATGGCTCAGCAGTTAAGGCACTTACGGCAAAGTCTAATGACCTGAATTTGATTCCATAGTACCCACATAAAGCCAGAAGCACAAAATGGTGCATGCATATGGAGTTCATTTGCAGTGGGTAAAAACCCTGGTGTGCCCATTTTCTCTCTCTCTCTTCCAGGCATGATGGTGCATGCCTTTAATCCCAGCATTTGGGACACAGAGGTAGTAGGATTACTGTGAGTTTGAGGCCAGCTTGAGACTACATGGTGAATTTCAGATCAGCCTGGGCTAGAGTGAGACCCTACTTCAAAAAACCAAAAATAAATAAATAAATAAAATAAAAATGCTAAATAAATAGGGACCTTAGACAAGCCCTGTTCCCCCTTCCCTCCCTCCTTCCTTCCTTCCTTCCTTTCCCTTCCCTGTCCGTCCGTCCTTCCTTCCTTTTTTTTGGATTTATTTTTATTTGAGACACACAGAGAGAGAGAGAGAGAGAGAGAGAGAGAGAGAGAGAGAGAGAAAATGGGTGTGTCAGGGCCTCTAACCACCACAAACAAACTCCAGATGTATGAGCCACTTTGTGTATCTGCCTTACGTGGGACCTGGAGAATCAAACCTGGGTCCTTAGGCTTTGCAGGCAAGTGCTTTAACCGCTAAGCCATGTCTCCAGGCCCCTGTTCTTCTTTCTGAGCCTCAGTCAGCCCCTTTATTAAGCAGCAGTGAATCCCCTAGCACTCCTCAGATTCCCGGGTGCATCAAGTATATATATAGGTACATTCCAAGCCGGTGCTCCCATCCCCTCTGTATCTCTTCTTTCCCAGTCTCCTATCTTCATGTTCATACCCATTTGCAGAGCTCACCACTTCTGTGTAACTGCTTTGGTGGTAACAGCAGAACCCACCTGGGCTGGCTTATCTGAAAAGGGTACCATGGTTAGCAGGACCCAGCCAGGTACCTGTGGCCTCTTGTCTTGTCTCAGCCCCCATCCTCCCAGTGTCCTGGCTCCCTTCCTAGGCTCCAAAACTGGGTCATTGTGTTGGTACTGCCCAGCCCAGTCAGAGACTCACCAAGTCCCAGGCCCAGGAGGGAGCTGATTGCCCTGGCTTGGATCAGTCACTGGCTACTGGGTGGGCATTTGCCCATTTTGTTGAGACTGTAAGTGGGAAGGGGACAGTTGTGTGGCTGGGCCACTAAACTCCAGGCAACCCGCATCTGTTTTGCAGGAACAGACAGCGAAAGCTGGGGACAAAACTGCAGTGACTGGTGGGTGTGGCTGGGTCCAGCCTCCAAATCTGGCCTGCACCATGCCTTGCAGGTTGGACAGAATGACAGATGGAGGGATGAAGCAGAGACCTCTACAGACCCAAGTCACCAAGTGGAGCCTTTTTTTTTTTTCTTATTTTAATTTTAATGGACAAGATGGACCAAAGGGCCAAGTCAGCCCTTCAGCCAGGACCCAGGGAGGGCCTGCTGCCTGGGGGGCCACATGGCCAGAGACCCTGGCTCTGCTGCTACCAGCCCCTGACTGAGTGGAAAGTGCTCTTGGCATGGGCCCTGGGGTGTGGGGTAGAGCACAGGGGCTTGCACTTCTGGTCTTGGGGCCAGGAATTCCAGGTGGTGTGAGGAGTACACACTATTTATAATTTTTTTGTTTTGTCAAAGGCAGACAGGATTTTGGAGATGAGGCTGGAAAAGCCTACTCCATAGTAGCTGCCCTGTGTTCAGAGGGACCCAGGTCAGTTCCCCAGGCCCTGTGGCCTGAGTCCTGCTGGGCCTGAGGGAGTTGGGGCCAGGAGTGAAGCATCTCCAAGCTCTCTCCGCCACTGTTGCCATTCCAGAACCTCATCAGTGTTTCCTTGTCTGGGGGCAGGGCCTAGAGCGAGCACCCCTTGCGGTGGCAGCTGCTGTCTTTGTGCTCTTCTCCATATCAACCCAACGTCACAAGGGCTTTTCTCTGGTCTCCTATCCCCACGACAATAGTCCCTTTCCGACAAAAGAGCCTGCACATGTGGGTGAGCACACCCAAGCGTTTACAGCTCCTTTTGTCTGGCCAGCCAGTAGCAGTCTGTCTTCATCCCCACTGGAACAAGACTCAAAGGAACCAGGAGTTGGGATCCCCACCCCCTCTGTGTGCTGTGGACATGCCCTGTCCCCAGGCTGGGAACCTGTGTAGGGTCACCCTGAGGCTTGTGTCAAGTGTGGATTAGCTGATCCCAACCTGCCCAACCTGAGGAACCCCCTCCTAGGGGCCTGTTTCTAAGTCACTCTGCCACAGTGGTGGACAGATGTTTCTAGACTTGGAAGTTTCTAGAACCAGGCTCCAGGGGGACTTGTGTTTGAACCATCCCTTCTTTTCTTTGTGGAGGTTCCTAATCTGCTGCTGAAGCACAATTTTTTGGTGCTTTCCTTTCTTGTCTGTTCAAGGCCATGTCTAAAGCCGTTCCAGATGCCAGGACCAGGGCTGGTTTCTAGGGAGGTAGGTCAGTCCCCACAGTTCCTCCCATTCCCCTAGTATTTTTATTTTTTACTTTTTTGCCTGAGACAAGCCAAGTGTGAGGTGGTTTGACTTAAGAAAATAATGAAATTGTTTACTATTGTTTTAAAATAAAACCTGAAACTCTGGAAGCTTGAGCACATGAGAGGAGGCTAGGGGTGGCTGGGTGACATGTAACCCTAAGTCTAAAGATCTGGTTGAGACTATAAAATCATAAGCATCCAGACATCTGTTCCTCCCCAACACCCAAAGCAGGGTTCAAATGGCCTCTTAGACACTTCCTACCTGGCCTTCTGGCCCCTGGTTCCTACCCTGCAGGTCCTGTCAGCCTTCTCCCTGCCTGGTGCAGGCTGGCCCTGCCCTCAGCTAGTTCTTACTTCCTAGGACAGACCTGAGGACTGGGGACAGTTGTGTTGTCAACTCGGTGTTTAGGAGTATGGGTAATTGAAGTGTCAGCCCACTAAGCTGGATGGTCAGAGTTCTTGTAGCACAGAGAAAAAAGATCAGCACAGGCTGGCCCAGCCAAGGTGGGGAGTCTCTTCTTGGCAGATTATGTTGAGATGTACAGGTATACTACTTCTGGGTGAAGCTTTCAGGGAATCACAGAACCTTGACAGCCAATTAAGGGGACTTCTGACTGGTAGGGACCCAGGAAGAATGCATTGTAGACGTCACATAAGTGGTCAGATAGTTTTTCCAGTCATGATGGAGCCTGACTGGGCTCTAGCTCTTGTTCTCTAGGCTGCCTCTCAGCCTTCATGGTGCACTGAGAAGATCCAGGTTGGCCTGGATGGCTCCTGGGCCAGGTCAACACCCTGGCTGGCCAGTTGTTTCCTGTACCTCCTTTGCTTGCTCCTAAGCAAGTCTCCTTTCTACCTTTCATCTCCGCTTTCTCTGGTGCTGCCCTGGGACAGCTAGTGAATGGGATGTGAGGCTAGGGTGGAACTTTTGGGCCTTCTCAAATCCTCCCTGGTTTGGAAAAGTGAAGTGTTCTCAGGAGTCTGCCATTTAGTATCACAGTAAAACTGACTTTTCAGCCTGTCTTATGTGAAAAATGGAAAACCAGCCAGATGTGGTGGTGCATGCCTTTAATCCCAGCACTTGGGAGGCTGAGGTAGGAGGGTTGCAGTAAGTTCAAGGCTAGCCTGAGATGACATAGTGAATTCCAAGCCAGCCTGGGGCTAGAGCGAGATCTACCTCAAAAAAAAAAAAAAAAAAAAAAAAAAAAAAAAGGAAAACCACAAACCACAGTTCCCACCCTCAGGTGATGGCCAAAGGTCAGTCAGGCCATGAAACTAGCCAGCTGCCCAGAACCATTCTTAGGCTTTCACATGTGCCTCAGGGTCTTTGGCGGAACTCATGACCTCTACCAGGTGTATGGGCTGGGGCAGGTACATGGTTCTAATCATTAGTTGCTTCCCTAGTCAACCTGCAGTGGGGGTTTGTCTCAGATGGCTAGCCCTGGGTGAGCATGTTTGCTCTTCTGCTCCTGCTGCTGTGAGCTCTATGGGGGACAGCTACACTAGGCCTTGGGCTGGTGGGGCAGGTCCCATTAGCTAGCCCATTAGACTGGGGCTTATTGTACCCCATAATCCATGGGACTTGGGAAGGCCCTAACCAGTTTAGGTGGGAAGTTGCTGTTAAAGGGCCCTTGGCTCAGTTTGAGGACTCCGCCTGGTTTCTCTGGATACTCTGGCCCACTTTTGACACTGCTGTGTGTCAAAGAACAAGAAAATCTGAAAGAAGGCAAGGCTAGGGTCTAGCTTCTGTCTGTCCCTTAGCTGACACTTATCTTGACCAGCACATCTCCCCTTTATTAATTCCCCAGCATGTTCACATTATAAAACCATGGGTGTCCAAAAGAGTATGGCAGACACATGGGAGATGGATCCTTGATGTGGGTGGGCTAAGGTAGACCCCAAGCATCCCCCTTTATCAGGGATCCTCATCCCTGAACCCTCTGCTCAGTGAGGCTCAGAGCCTCTCAGATCTAGATAATGCTGACTTCAGATACTTTGGGAGTTTAGGGAGCAAGGTACTGATCCTGGCCTGGCAAGGACTGTTTCCCTTCCCCAGGTAAAGCCTTGGGGGGTGATATGTTGGGGACCTTGGCCTTCTGTCTTGCTCAGCCTCTGAAAGCCCCCGTGCACCTGTGGCATGTGCTAAGGGCAAGTCCATGGAAGGCACTTGGCTTGGGCCTACAGAACCCACTTGGGGATGCTTCCCTGGCTCAGTCAAATGGGGAGGCACAGGAGCCAAGGACCTGAGCCCTACCAAGTGCCTATCTCCAAGTGGATGTGCCTGTGGCATTAGCAGACTTGGCCCAGGGCTCAGAGCTTGGCCCGGGGGTGATGTTGCAGCAGGGTGCGCATGTCCAGGAGTGCCTTCTCTAGGTAGTGCGCCATTCGGGCAGCATTGGTCTCAGCACAGCTGTTGTAGGCTGACACGGAAAAGTTGATGTGGGCCTCCATAGGGTTATAGCAGACGCCATAGCCATCTGGGACCACAGGTCCAAAGAACATGACACAGTCTGTCTTGGCAGGGACCTAAGGACAACAGGATTAGAGTTCTCATGCCCAGGCTTGTGGTTCCCTTCCCACCCCAGGGGCACCAGCTTGCCTCTCCATGTCTACCCCACTCTGCCCTTTTCCCTCCCTTCTTCAGGGGGAGACTTCCTCTTGGGTGCGGGGAGCTGCAACAGTTTCTTCTTCGGCATTCCTCTGACCTCCAGCACTTCTCCCAGGCCATCACTGCCTTAGTGCCTTTGTGTCACAGATACTCCGCACAGATGCTGCAAGTTCCTTGGGGACCCAGACTGGTTTGTTTCCAGCTGTGTCCCAGCACCCAGCACAGATTTGTGAAATGTGTGAATCAGGTGGTCACCTATGACTAGTAAATGAATGAAGCCGATGCTCTCTTTTGAGACAGGGTCTCGCGTATCTCCAGCTGGCTTTGAACTTGTTATATAAGTGAAGATGACCTTGAGTTTCTGATGCTCCCACCTCTACCTCCAGAGTGCTGGAATTACAGGGGTGCACCACCATGCCCATTTATTCGGTTCTGGGGATCACATCCAGGGCCTCACACATGCTAGGCAAGCACTCTGCCAAATGAGCTACATCTCCAGCCAGAAGTTGATTCTCTTGAGAAGCCCTGAGCCTTCTCAGCCTGCCTATGCTGTAGCAATGCTCCTGCCCCCAGCTCTTCTTCAGGAGCTTAGCTGCTTTGGCAGTGGGCCTGTGGTGGCCATACCCTTAGGGTTCAGCTGCTAGCAGTTTCTCCTGTTCCCTACCTCCCCTGACGCTGAGGGCAGTGTCATACCTGGCTGGTAGAAAGGTTGAAGTGCATAGCGATGGCATAGGAGGTGTCCATAAAGATGTCAGGCATGCTCACCAAGTCCTCAATAGCTTGCAGCTTCAGGCCCAGCAAGTGTCGGTCGAAGGCCTCCCCACGGATGGCCTGCATGTGGAGGAACCATGAGGGGCAAGCACTGTAGGCCCACAGGGCATCCCTGCCCGCCAACAGCCTGTGGCAGTGCTGCTCCTTCTAACCACTGGTCCCTCAGAACCATGAGGGAGTAGAGTCCTTATATCTTAATTATTTATTTCCAAGGGGAGAGAGAGAGAGAAAGAAAATGAGTGTCCCAGGGCTTCTAGCTGCTCTAGATGAACTTCAGATGCATATACCACTTTGTGCATCTGGCTTTATGTGGGTACTAGGCAAATGAACCCAGGTCTTTAGGCTTTGCAGGCAAGAGCCTTAACCACTGAGAAATCCCCCCCAGCCCAAGCTTCAGTATCTTTATCTGTAAAGTGGGTGGCAGTGAGGGCTGCATATAACATAGGTAGTGTGGGTATATGCCATGTAATAGGCAGGGCCTGTATGGACTGTGTAACAGAACCATGTCTGTACAAGTGTTATGGGCTATGTGCACACCATCTAACAGGCAGTATCTGTGTGCTGCTTAACATGAGCACATTGTACACACTGTCCAGAGCCGGGGGGGTGCCCCAGACTACCACCTCCCTGGCCATAGCTTAAGGTGCTAGAGGTAAAGAAGTGTGCCATCTACTAGAGCATCAGGGAGAGTGAATGAGACAAGATCCAAGGACATGTACTCAGTGTAACTTTGGAACTGGGACCAGGGCAATTGCTGGGCCCAGCTTTGGTTTTTCCAACTTACTTTCTTTCTTTTTTTTTTCTTTTCTTTCTTTCTTTTTTTTTTTTTTTTTGATTTTTCGAGGTAGGGTCTCACTCTAGCCCAGGCTGATCTGGAATTCACTAGGTAGTCTCAAGGTGGCCTTGAACTCACGGTGATCCTCCTACCTCTGCCTCCCAGGAGCTGAGATTAAAAGGCGTGCTCTTCCACGCCCAGCTCCTTTTTTTCTTTTTCAAATATTTGTACTGATTTGCAAGTGGTGGGGGTGTGGAAGAGGAGAGAGAAAGAATGGGTGCACCAAGGCCTCCTAACCTCTATAAATGAACTCCTGATGCAATTTGTGCATCTGGCTTTACTTACGAACTGGGGAATTGAACCCAAGCTACCAGGCTTTTGTAGGCAAGTACCTGTAACCATTGAACCATCTCCCTAGCTCAGTTTCTCCAACTTTCATATGAGGAAGTAGATTGTTCCAGTTGCTCCACTGCTTAGGGGAGGGACAGCTCTAGCCAGGATGGATAGACAGGTGGGGGACAGTAACAGGCAATAAGAAGGGAGAGCAGGGCTCACTCACTCTGTCAGTGTAGGTTCGGTGGGCCTGCACAGCCTTCCGCAGTAGTTCTATCTTCTGGTGCTCCTGGAGACCGGTGGAGAGAGGAAGTGAGGTACTGGCCTCTCCCCATGCCTCTCCACCAACACTAGACCAAGTATTGGAACTGCCATCTCTTTTTCCCGGGCCCAGTAAAGGGCAGATGTCACTGCTGATGAGTGAGTGAATGGGTAAAGGTGCATGCGTCTATTGGCTGCCTGGCTGGCTTCCTTTTGGTTGCCAGGAAGCTCAGCACTAAGTCCAAGGCTCCATCTTCTATGAGGTTCCCATCCCACCCTGGGGCTGGAATACCAGAGATGGACACACAATGTACATCCAAGACAGAAAGGAAAGCACTCAAGCACAGTCTACCCACTCTTGCCCAGACCTCTTACCGTCACACTGGAGTCATCCATGGCCTTCACAAAGGCCAGCGAGTCTATGGAGGCTGAGCGGATGGTGTCTGTGCGGCCCAGGTGAAACATGCGCAGAGAAGCACTTTCATATGTGGCGCATGCCTGCTTGTAGATCCTGGATGGGAGACAGGTTTTAGCATACTTCCAAGGGATATCTGCACCACCCCCATGCTCCTCCAGGGGTGGGTGGGTGGGGTGCACCTGTAGTAGGCCAGCTGCAGGGCCATCTGGATGAAGGCATCCGGGCTCAGCTTCTCTGACTTGGGGAAGTCCTTTCCAAAGTGATGGAATACCATCATGGTGATGTCCAGGTCCTGGATCATACTGGGTTTGGGAACATGGGAGAAGAGGTGAGCAGTAGGCACCTGGCAGCTTGTCAGCCATCTTAGAACAAGGCCAGGCCCACTGACTAGCCTGCATAGGTCCCTCAGCCTCAAGGACCCACCTCCCTTTGCAATGACACCCTGGCACTTACATGCCAAGGTTCTGCTTGGCCTTCTCGATGTCGTTCTTGATCTCAGGTGTGATGTTGAACCGCAGCTTCTTGGGCATGGGCAAGGGCACCATGGGAGACCGCACAAGATCAGGCTTCTTTCTGCATGGAACACAGGGGCTTTTAGGCTCATGCTGTGCCACGGGAGCCTGAGTCCGTCTCTGGGGCTGAGGTGGGGAAGAGAGGTCTTGAAGCTGGAGACTTCCAGGGACATTCTTGGGTTTGCCCTTCTAAAAACTACCTTCACTCCAGCTTCCAATAGGCCAAATGGAGAAGGCCTGGGGAGGGCCAGGCCTAGTATATGGTCACAAGCCTGGGAATTACAAAGCAAGAATTCAAACCCTTGTTTAACCGACTTGAGAAACTATGTTTGCTGCTGCTTACTTTGAAGAAACAAACTCGTAAGTGAAAATGAAAGTAACAGCCCTCCACATGTCAAGTCTATCACCTGTAGGCCACCAGTCACCATGAGCTGGGAACAAGGCTCTAACTATACTCACGTGTACTCTATGACATGGTCCAAGAGGGCCACAATTGGGGGTCCCTCTGCTGCTGCATGCTCATAAACCAGCCCGCAGGAGCCATCTTCTGCCACGATGAACTGTGGACAGTAAGGGACCCTGTCATCCTTTGGTCCTGAGAGTGGCTCCTGACTCAGACACTCTTTAGGTGGGTCTTGTAGGAGGGGTCCCTGAAGTCATCTTCCAGGGATTATGCTAACACTCATCAGGAGCCTTGGCCTCCCAGTCAGGCTGGCATGAGCACACCCTTGTGTTGCACATGCTGGAAGCTGGTTCTTGGAAGCATGCTGCCCAAGAGTTCTACTGTCCCCATTCTACCCGGCACTAGGTGTCTCTAACATGCTGAAAGGCTGTGCTGGGGTGACAGTGACATGCGTCTAGCCAGTCAGCTTCTTGCCTGCTTTACAAGCGAGGGGATGGGAATGCCAGACCCAGGGAGAGGGCATCCCAAGCCTCAATGGACCACATTTGGATGTGTGTTTGGGGGTCATGGCCCTGCCAGGTCCTTACCTGCAGTGTCTTGTCGAACCAGCGGTTGCCACTGTTGAGCTTGCTGCCACCCCCATGCAGCATCTGGCCAGCCACATGGTTGTGGTAGACATCTTCTGAGACCCTGGGCACTGGCTTGTCCAGGCACACAGTGAAGATGCTCTTCTGGATGGAGTTCACTGATCCCCGGTTCACCTTATCTGTGGGGGTGGTAAGTCTACACCTGTGGTCTCCAGCCCAGGGCTCTTCTGGCCTGATTGTGCCCCTCTGGGGAAGGGGAGTTCCCTGCCTTGGGTCTCCAGGGCAGTCACTGAGTGTTCAGCATATATTAAGAGCTTCACCCTTCAAAAGGACCTGTAGCCCTTCACCTCATATGGCAAGGTCCAGAATCTGGCCCACTCTAGATTATGGCCAAGCTGAAGATCAAGGCCACATGGAGAGCTAGTGACACAGTGATCTTATTAGGGACAATTCATATGACCAGTATAGGATTTGGTGAGAAGAGGGAGTAGAGAGGTGGGTTCCTTAGCCAGAGGACTTGTCTAATCCCAACTTGCTACTTACGAGAGAAAAACTGCCCTCATCTATAAAATGGGTTAGTAACATCTGTTCTAAATTGAGAGGATTAAGTGAGAAACATGGCTGTCCCGTGAGCAAGGAGCCCCCTGCGTGTGGCCTCAGCATAGCCCCCCACATCCTGGAGGTACCTTTGATGAGGGTGTTGTAGGCCTTTGCCCAGGTGTTGCGGTGGTTGGAGGTGAGGATTCCCACCGGTTCCTTGTTGGTCTGCAGGGATGAGTTCCAGATCTTCTCCAGCTGTACAAAGATCTGATCCGCGGTGAAGGGTGTGCCATCACTGTGGTATACATCCAGCTCAAAGAACTGTTCAGACATGGGCAGGGGACAGAATGGGGCTAGAGGATCTTTGGTTGAGAACTCCACCAGTTTCCTCCAGCCTAACCAGTGTAGGTCACAGCAAGCGTGGCTTGGGGTCCAGAGGAGAGGGAAGAGGAGGTCCTGTAATGGTGCTCACCTGGTAGTTGTGCACTACAGTGATGTGCATGGGTGGCTTCTTGGTCTTTATGAAGTTCACTACTGTGTCCTGCTTGAGGCCTGGCACACGGCAGGAGGACAGGATCTGATAGTACTGGTTCATGCACAGTGGCTTTCCTCCCAGGTACTCCACGGGCAGGGTCTCACTGCAGGAGAGAGGACAGTGAGGGGCACTGAGCAAGCAAGCAGGGAGAAAGCCAGGGTGGACAAGCACAGATAGTACTGCTGGGGGCCTGGATGACCATGTGGTGAATCACATAGGCCAGCTCAGGCTCCTGATGTCCCTACTTGCCCTCAGCTCAAGACACGAGGGTACAGGCAGGGTCTTCTGGTGGGAGGGGCCTACTATTTATGAATCATTCCAAAACTCCCTCCCCTGTCTGGGTTTCAACGTGCCACAAGGAAGATGTGGCAACTAGTCAACTCTTGGATCCACTGTGGCTGGGATGGGATAAGATCACCAGGAGGGAGTCCCCAGAAGCTGGAGCAGAGAACCTAAGTGTCCCAATCACCAGTGCAAGCTTCCAGGAAGTGAAAATGATTGACATGCATGTTTGTCCAGTGCCCAGCTGACACAGTGGATGATCAGGGTTTAGGATTGAGGTATCTGCCTAGGCAAGGAAGTCAGGGTTGGGGTGAGGTGGCTCACTTGTCAATCATAGCCTTGAAATCCAACACACCCTCGATGAGCTTGGCAGCGAACCTGGAGGATGAATTAGAGATGTGAGGTTGTGTGGACATCCAAAGGAGGCCTCTGGGCCAGGCCAGGGACACATGCTGGGTGAAGGAGCCTCAACTAAGGGCAGAGTCTATGGATTCCCTGCTTCAGCATTTTCAGAGGCCTGGGGAACTCCAGGTGGGCCCCATACACTCCAGCCACGGGAGACCCTTCTGAACCTCTTTCCTCCTCACCTCCAGCCAAAGGCTGCAGCAGGCCTCAGGGAAATGCTGGTGGCCAAGGGCCTGGCAGGACCTGATAGACCCAACACAGCAGGACTGACTAGATCAGGGGTCAGTGCCAGCTGGTTCCACCCACTAAGGGCCTGAACCACACCCTGAGATTGGGAAGGCTGTTGATTTGTTCTAAAGCTGTTATGGGGAAGACCCCTCAGGGAGGTGGAAAAGGGAGCCCCCTGCCAGAAGCCAGGTGTCTCCCCTGCTAAGTCCCTTTCCCTTTTCTGAGCGTTTGTGTCCCTAGACCACTGCTTTGCTCTTCTCCCTGAACTGAGGGATTTTCTGACCCATCCCAACCTCCCCAATGCCTAAGGCCACCCTGACTCTCACATAGAGACACCACTTGGCTAGAATTCCTAGACTGAGCCCCATCCCTAACCAGGGGACCCTGGTCCCATTATTGTTGTGGTTATCATTATTTTGTGTGTGTGTGTGTATGATCTAGGCGTGAACCTAGGATATCACACATGGTAGACAATGATCCCACCACCGAACTACATTACAGCCTTTGCCTCCTTCTTCTCTCCCTCCCTCTCTCTTCTCTTTCCTTCCTTTCTTGCCTTTTTTTTTTTTTTTTTTTTTGAGGTAGGGTCTCACTCTAGCCCAGGCTGACCTGGATTTCACTCTGCAGTCTCAGGCTGGCCTTGATCTCACAGCAATCTTTCTACCTCTGCTTCCTGAGTGCTGGAATTAAAGGTGTGCGCCACCTCACCCGGCCCTCTCCTTTTTATTGCCCTGGTCCCTTTAAGAGAAGCTGGTAGCAATAGCAAGTGGCAGGCCCCTGGGCAGGAGATCCTGCTGCTAGTATTTTTATCTCTGGTAGGACTAGAACAGGGGCCAGGGCAGGTGACATGGCTGAATGTGGAAAAGGGGACTGTGTATAAAGGTCACCAGTGTGCCAGCTGAGGAAAGTGGGAGGGACTCGGGCCAGGGTTTGGTGGTGAATGGTTATAAAGCTCTGGCACTGGGGGCTGGAGAGATGGCTTGGCGGGTAAGCCCTTGCCTGTGAAGCCTAAGGACCCAGGTTCAAGGTTCGATTCCCCAGTACCCATGTAAGCCAGATGCACAAGGTGACACATGCATCTGGAGTTCGTTTGCAGTGGCTGGAGGCCCTGGTGTGCCCATTCTCTCTCTCTCTCTCTCTCTCACTCTTTGCCTCTTTCTCTGTCTGTTGCTAATAAATAAATATAAATAAAATTTAAAAAAAAAAGTTCTGGCACTGGGAACCTTCCCACTTATCCTGACTGGTGATCTTAGGTGAAGGTTCACTTTTCCTCATCTGTAAGATAGGGATAATGGTTTTTACTACATGAGGTTATTTGTAAGGACCAAAGGACATGGTCGAGGGCTCTCTAAATGCCTGGGGAGTGGCCTTAAGGGTTCTGGGAGTCAAAAGAGCCCAGGCCACTGGCTGCCTCCTGGCCTGTGACAGCCTCAGGAGGTGACCTTGAAGACCTACAACTCACCGGAGCTGACCCTGAAGATCCACAAAGTCCTGTTTGGGCAGCATCACACCAGGGCTGGAGCAGATGACCACGGGCTGGCGATACTGGAGGTAGGCTGTTTTGAGCCACCATTCAGACAGCTGGACAAGGACCAGAGCTCATCAGAAGCAGGGCACAGGGACTTGGTGCCCTTTTCTCCACAAACTAGGGACCTGGATGGCCCTGATACCTTATTGTTTTTTTCAAGGTAGGGTCTCACTTTCGCTCAGGCTGTCATGGAATATACTATGTAGACTCAGGGTGGCCTCAAACTGGCGATCCTCCTACCTCTGCCTCCCGAGTGCTGGGATTAAAGGCGTGTGCCACCACACCCAGCCCTGATGCCTTCTGATCTCTCACTCTGCAGCACAGCCTTCCATTGAATGCTAAGGTCCACAGCATCTTTCCCTGCCTCTTTAAATCCATCATCTTCCCCTTAGCCTGAGCAATCAACACTGCCAAGAAAAACACAAGAAAAGACTGGAAGGAAACAGGATGGAGTGGGGGCAGAAAGCTAAACAATCTCCCTCCCAATCTCTCTGTGTTCAGAATTGAACCCAGGACCTCATATGCATGCATGCTAAGAAGTACATGCTCTGCCACTAAGCCCTAACTTTTTTTTTTTTTTTTTTTTTTGGTTTTCCGAGGTAGGGGCTTACTCTAACTCAGGCTGACCTGGAATTCACTGTGTAGTCTCAGCGTGGCCTCGAACTCATGGCAATCCTCTTACCTCTGTCTTCCAAGTGCTGAGATGAAAGGTATGTGCCACTACGCCTGGCATAAGCCCTAATTTTTAAAAATTTATTTCTTTGCATGTGTGTGTTTGTAGGAGGGGACACACCAGGGCCTCTTGCCACTGCAAACAAGTCTGGCTTACATGGGTGGCTTGGGAATCATACCTGGGCCAGCAGGCTTTGTAAGAAAACACTTTTTGCCGGGTGTGGTGGCGCACGCCTTTAATCCCAGCACTCGGGAGGCAGAAGTAAGAGGATTGCCATGAGTTCGAGGCCACCCTGAGACTACATAGTGAATTCCAGGTCAGCCTGGACTAGAGTGAGAGGCCCTACCTTGAAAAACCAAAAACAAAAACAAAAAAGAAAACACTTTTTAACACTGAGCCATCTTCCCAGTCTCCTCCCCCGCCCCAGTCTAATTTTAATTAAAAATTTTCTCAGTTGGGGCTGGAGAGATGGCTTAGTGGTTAAGCTCTTGCTTGTGAAACCTAAGGACCCTGGTTCAAGGCTCGATTCCCCAGTACCCACATAAGCCAGATGCACAAGGGGGCACATGCATCTGGAGTTTGTTTGCAGTGGCTGGAGGCCCTGGTGCGCCCATTCTCTCTTTCTCTGCCTCTTTCTCTGCCACTATCAAATAAATAAAAATAAACAAAAGGGCTGGAAAGATGGTTTAGTGGTTAAGGCGCTTGCCTGCGAAGCCAAAGGACCTAGGTTTGACTCCCCAGGACCCATGTAAGCCAGATGAACAAGGGGGCACATGCACCTGGAGTTTGTATGCAGTGGCTGGAAGCCCTGGCGTGCCCATTCTCTCTCTCTCTATCTGCCTATTTCCATATCTCTCTTTCAAATAAATAATAAAATAATTTTTAAAAAATAAACCAAAAGCCGGGTGTGGTGGCGCACGCCTTTAATCCCAGCACTTGGGAGGCAGAGGTAGGAGGATCACCGAGAGTTCGAGGCCACCCTGAGACTACATAGTTAATTCCAAGTCAGCCTGGACCAGAGTGAGATCCTACCTTGCAAAACCAAAACCAAAAAAAAAAAAAAAAAAAAAAAAAAAAAACCCAAAAAATTAAAAACTTTTTCTCAATCATTATACCAGTAAATAAAAATGCATTCCTGCGGGCTGGAGAGATGGCTTAGCGGTTAAGGCGCCTGCCTGCTAAGCCTAAGAACCCAGTTCCAATCTCCAGGTCCCACGTTTAGCCAGATGCAAAGTGACGCAAGGGTGCAATGCCACACTTGACCACAAGGAGGCGCACACATCTGGATTTCATTTACAGCAGCTGAGAGACTGCTGGCGAGCCCATCTCTGTCTGTCTCCCTCTCCTACTCTGTCTGTCTGTCTCTCTCTGTGTATCTCTCTCCAAAAATAAATAAAATAGCCTGGCGTGGTGGCACACGCCTTTAATCCCAGCACTTGGGAGGCAGAGGTAAGAGGATCGCTGTGAGTTCAAGGCCACCCTGAGACTACAAAGTTAATTCCAGGTCAGCCTGGGCCAGAGTGGTGAGACCCTACCTTGAAAAACCAAAATAAATAAATAAATAAATATAAATATAAATATAAATAAATAAATAAAATAATAAAAAAACAAAAAAAAAACACTCATTCCTGGGAGCTGGAGAAATGATTAATGGTTAATGGTGCTTGCTTGCAAATGCCTGACAGCCCAGGTTTGATTCTCCAGTACCTACGTAAAGTCAGATGCACAAAGTGGCACATGCCTCTAGAGTTCATTTGCAGTAGCAAGAGGCCTTGGTGTGCCCATACACACACTCACTCACTCTCTTTCTCTCCTTGCAAATGATAAAATAGTTTAAAAATATTTTATTTATTCTTTGAGAGAAAGGGAGAGGAAGATGCAGATAGAATGGGCCTGCAAGGGCCTCCAGCCTCGACAAATGAACTCCAGATGCACGTACCACCTTGTACATCTGGCTTATGTGGGTACTGGGGAATTGAACCTGGGTCCTTAGGCTTTGCAGGCAAAGTCCCTTAACTGCTAAGCCATCTCTCCGGCCCCAAATAGTTTTTTTTTGTGTGTGTTTTATTTATTTTTTCAAGGTAGAGTGTTGCTGTAGCTCAGGCTGACCTGGAATTCACTATGTAGTCTCAGGCTGGCCTTGAACTCATGGCAATCCTCCTACCTCTGCCTTCTCAGTGCTGGGATTAAAGGTGTGCACCACCTGCCTGGCAATAAAACAGTTTTTAAAAACACATCTCTGAATAGGTAAAGGGAACAATCTATGAGAAGAAAATTCAGTGAGTGAGCTGGGAATTGACCTGTGTCAGAGGCACCTAAAGACCTGCCCCCATTCTGTGGCCTCAGTTTTTCTTCAAGTCAGACTGGGAAGTGGATGCCTGCTTTGTTCTCAAGATCAAGGCAATTCTGTTTTTTTTTTTGTTTTTGTTTTTGTTTTTCAAGGTAGAATCTCACTGTAGCCCAGAATGACCTGGAATTCACTATGTAGTCTCAGGATGGCCTTGAACTCACAGCAATCCTCCTACCTCTGCCTCCCGAGTGCTGGGATTAAAGGCATGCACCACCACATCTGACTTTCAAGATCAAGGCAATTCTGAGGAGGGAATTCCCAGACATGGTAAGTTATTGTGCAAATATCAAGAGGTAGATGGTGTTTTTTTTCTTTGCTTTGGGATTGGGAATGTCTCTGGGCCAGGTGCAGACATGGTGTTAAAACTTATCTTGGAGCCAGTCATGGTGGCACATGCTTTTTTAATCCCAGCACTCAAGAACAGCCTGATACTACATAGTGAATTCCAGGTCACCCTGGGCTAGAGCGAGACCCTACCTCAAAAAATAAAACAAACAAACAAACAAACAAACAAACAAACACCCAAACCAGCCGGGCGTGGTGGCGCACGCCTTTAATCCCAGCACTCGGGTGTTAGAGGTAGGGGATCGCCATGAGTTTGAGGCCACTCTGAGACCACATAGCAAATTCCAGGTCAGCCTGAGGTAGACCTTACCTAGAAAAACCAAAAACCAAAACCAAAACAAATAAAAAGTTGTCTTGGGGCTGTGCACACTTTCAGGTGCCTGTCATCCTTGAGTCTTCTATACTTATAGCAATACCACCTCAGCACCAGGCCCACACTATAATTTCTGGCCTTATCCCAAACAGCAGGCTCCTTACCACATATTCTATCCTTGGGGAATGGCTGGCTTGTGACAGCAAGCCACTTGCTGTGCACTCTTGGCAAGAAGCAAGTAGGAGGTGCCTTGCCTAGGGCTAGATACCAGGTGATGGCTGCCTGCTGATTCACAGCTGCAAACTGGGCCACCTGATCCAGCCAGGTCTTGCTGTGTAGGCAAGGCCTACTTGAGAGCTGTGGTGATCTACCTCTCTGGGCTTCAGTTACCTCATCTGCAGACAGGTGCACTCTGTTAACCACTAGGGATCTCAGAGCAACTGGTCACAGCTTGGGAGATGAGGGGAACCTTCAGGCAGGGCACCCCGAGAGACAATCTGCCAAGCTATGACAGCAGTGCCTCAGAAACTTTGAAGGGTGGGTAGTCTTACCCCTTAGCCACAGGCTTTTGTTTGAAGGCTTCCCTAACTAGACAAAGGAAGAAAGCCACCAGACTCCAGATCCTCCCAAGTCCTTCCAGAGCCAGCACCCTGATTCCAAGAACCTGAATTGCCAAGGCTCAGGAAATGTCTGTCCCCAACATGTCCCACCTGCCTCCTATCTCCTACATGCAGCCCCAGGCTCACTGAACCCTAGGTCAGTGTTCTCCTGACCACCACCCAAGGCATCCCCTGCTTAATAGTGTAGTCAGCCTTCCAGATCCATGGGTTCCATCTCCACAGACCTGTATCCATGGAATCAACATCCACAGATGGAATCAACCAACCCAGAAGAGAGAGTATTTGAAAAATGAAAAAGAGGATTGCATCTGTAACGTAGTCTTTTTATCATTAGTAACCCTAACTAAGCTGCACAATATAACAACTATATGAGTATTTACATTGTGTTAGGTATAAGTCATGTGGATTTAAGGTATATAGCAGGATATATTTAGTTTTTTCTTTTAATTTTTTTATAGCTTTTAAAATTTCTATTTATTTATTTATGTATGTATTTATTTATTTGTTTGAGAGAACGAGGCAGATAGAGAGAGAATAGGTGTGCCAAGGCTTCCAGCTGCTGCAAGTGAACTCCAGACACATGCACCACCTTGTGCATCTGGTCTGTGTGGGTCCTGGGGAATCAAACCTGGGTCTTATGGCTTTACAGGCAAGTACCTTAACCACTAAGCAATCTCTTCAGCCCTTACATTTTTATTTTTTTTTTGGTTTTTCAAGGTAGGGTCTTGCTCTAGTCCAGGCTGACCTGGAATTTACTATGTAGTCTCAGGGTGGCCTCGAACTCACAGCGATTCTCCTACCTCTGCCTCCCAAGTGCTGAAAGGCATGTATCACCACACCCAGCTTTTTATTTAGGCAGGTTCTCACTCTATAGCCCAGGATGACTTAGAACTCATTTTGTAGCCCAAGCTGGTCTCAAACTCACAAAGATGATCCTCCAACATTAGCCTCCGAGTGTTGAGATTAAAGGGATGTGCCACCACACCTGGTGCAGGAGGATATGTTTAGGAAGGTACTTGAACATCTGTGGATTTTTGTATCTGCAGGGGTGGTGGAAATAATGACCCATGAATACTGAAGGCAACTAGACTTTAAGGGCCAGAACCTAGTTTTGGTTCTCTCTCACAGCTAGGTTCTTCCTCAGTCATCCCCATATTGGCTGTCCCCACCATCCCACTGCATCAACTCGTGCCCTTGGCTGACTCACGACTCTCCCTCTTCCTCTGCAGTGTCAGGCCCAGGCCACAAGCAACCCCCACTCCAGATGAAGGTACCATCCTCCCCCACTTCCAATCACCTCTGGCTCCTGCTTCTACTTCACTCCCAGCAGCTGGGGCTAACTTTTTGTGTGTTGAAATGCAAGATGAATACAGAGAGGTATGCCATGCAGCAGTGTAGACATGTTTTCCAAACTGAACACTCATGTGTCACAGATCACACAGAACCAGGGCCACCAACTGCCATTACTGGCCAATGCCAACTCCCTGATTGAGCTTGTCCCGCAAAGCTCAATTCCAATTCCTTCACCATGACTGTCCACCCTGCCCTTCATTCCAGACCAGCCTGTCTCTGAACATACCATGCTGTTTCCATCTTTGCCCTAGGGTTTCAAACCCAGAATCTTCTCTTCCTGTCTTCCCTGCTCACTCAACAGACACTGCCATCCGCCAGCCCTCCATTGATCTCCCCTCCCCCCATGACTGGAATGGAACTCATGTTCTCTCACTTGCGCTAGGCAAGTGCTCTACCACAGAGTCACATCCTCAGCCCTCATCATATTTTGTTTTTGTCAAGGTAGGGTCTCACTCTAGCCCAGAATGACCTGGCACTCACTCTGTGGTTCCAGGCTGGCTTTGGACTCACAGTGATTCTCCTACCTTGGCCTCCCAAGTGCATGCGCCACCACGTCTGGCTCCTTATCTTTCTTTTTTTTAATTTTCATGTAGCTTCCTTGCCTAAAATGATATCACTTGCTGACTTGTGTCCCATTTACCACCTTTTCCTTCCCCTTGCTTGCATGTTAGCTTTGAGAGGTGACAACTAGGTCCTTATCCACCCTACATCTGCTGAGTGCCAGGCACAGGGAAATGCTATGGAGCCAACAAAGATATCAGATCAGCTGGTATGGAGAACTCTGGGGGTGGGGTTAGCAACAGGCACAGGGAGGAATGATGGGGAGGACCCAAAGCCTCTTGAGGGAGCATCATGCCATCTCACTCACCCAGTTCTCCATCTTCTTGGCTCTGCGTTCCAGCCCCTTCTGCAGGCGTTCCCCTACGCCCCCTGAGCTCTGAAACTTTTCCACCAGCTGCTTGGTGTTGGCCCACTCCTCCTCGCTCACGATGGGCTGCAGTGCCTTGAGGTAATGGTCCAGGGACTGCTGCAGTGGGGGCACAGGCAGCCGTGGCAGGGCATCCTGGTGGGCCTTGAAGCGTCCAGAAATCTTTGTCAGGTTTGAGGGCTTGAGGAGGCCCAGGGGCTTGACCTGTGGGAAACAGAACAGCCTGCTCATTCTCTCCCTAACCCTGTCATCTAAACATCAGTCTTGGGCACTTATATGCTCTCCCTGGGGGCAGAGACAGCCTCATGGGTGGTGCCTGTGTTGACTCCCAGCCCTGAAGCTGTCCCTACCTCTCAGGGGCAGAAAGGGTGGGGTGCAGGGACGAATGACACTGTTGGGGTGGCAGAGGTAAGGGGGGCATCCCACCTGTCTGGATGCACAAGACCAACCCTACTTGCCCTGAGAAGATGAATCAGCCAGTGGAGAGGTGGTAGCTTGCTCTCTGATCTGAGGTCCTCACCTCCTTTTCTCCCACCCTTTGCAGGTTGGGAAAAAGGAGAAAATTGAAAAATTAGCCCAATATTGTCAGCACCTCTGGGGGTGAGGCCTCAGCTTCCGGCTTTCTCCTGCTATGTGGAGTGAAGGTAGGGAGTGTGGGGCAGCAGTGCAGCAAGAGACAGCTGAGTAGCCTGGCATGGAGGATGAGGAAGTAGCAGAGAGAGGTGGAAGGAATTCAGGAGACCCTGGAGGCAGCAGGTAGAGAGACAGGAGGGTCCCAAGCTGCTGGCACAGTGGCAGGCAAGCGGCAGAAGCTCCATTCCATACCTTCTCTCTCTGCTGCTTGTCTTCCATGGCAGGACTGAAGTTCTGAGCCCTGTCTGTCTGCCTTGGCTGGATCTCTAAGCCTAACTGTGCTACCAAGTGGGAGAGCAGAACCTAGTAAGAGGCAGCCACTTGCCGGGGCTGGAAAGAGAAGACAAGAGCCAAGATTCAGGGGTGGGGGAGGAGACAGGGTAGCAGTGGCCACGGCTGTGGTGGCATCTAGGGTGGTGGCAATGGCGGGAGAGGCTACTGAAGGGCAGCAGCTACCACACCATTCCTAGCTTCCAGAAGAGGAGGAATGGGGAGCAGGTGAGCGGCCAGTGGTAGACACTGGAGTGGGCGGAGACTTGGATCTTTCCTCCCACCTTTCTTCTTTGCATGGGTCCAGTGCCAGGGAGGTAGGCCAAAAGGATTTTAAAATCCACCTGTCAAAATCTGCATAGATCTTTTTGATGTGGGAAAACTTGGCTAGTGGGTGGAAACTCTGGCTGTAGCACCCATGGTGCTGAAATCAATCTTGACTGGGATTGGTGCAAGACAGGGGACACCAGGGAAGGGTCAGCAGTGGGCAATATCTGCCATGAACCCTGCTCATCTGTTTCCCTCCTGGATTCTCTGGGGTCACCCCCTCTACCAAAGCCTGGTTTTTCTGAGCCCTGGCTTGTTCAGCTGCTGGCAAAGAGTGGCAGACTTTTGGTATGAATAAATGGCTTCTATTGGGATCGGTCTAAATTTGAATTAGCAGACCTAGGGGACCTAGCCAAGTCCCTCTTTGCCTCAGTTTCCTCAGTAACAAAGTGATCGGGCCAGTCTGGTGGTCACAGAGGATGGTCTAAAAGCAGTCTGTGGGACCTGCCACAGTTCTGGTGGCAGTGTGAAGGGTGAAGTGGAGCTTCAGGTGGGGCTGGGACACCCAGAAGAGTCAGTCTGAGTTGGGATGGGGACACTCAGCCAGCAGACTAGTGTCCCAGACAGAGGCACGGTTACAGAGATATGCTTGTCTGGGGTAGGAACCAAACCCACATCAGGACAGCAGCAATGGGGACAGGGTGGAGTGGGCAGCAGGCACATGGGGCTTGATGGCATTCTAGTGCAGCCCAATTTGATGTCTGCACATAGGTTTCTCTCGGCAATATACAAATGGAGAGGTGGGAGAGGATCTTCTTGTAAATCCCAGAACACTGAGCACCTGATAGGCTTGGAGAAGAGGCTCTGGGCTAGGCAGGGTGACTTAGCCTGAACCCTAGCCCTGAGCCCACGACAGTGTGAGAGTCAGAATTAATTGGGAGAGTGACAGTGGAACTGGGCCCTGGGTCTCTCTTCGTAGTGTGCCTCTGGGTGTAAGGGCTGGTCGGGGTTGCAGACTGAAGCCAGGATTCTCCATTTGTCTTTTCCGGGTTATTGCAGCTACGTGAGTTCGATTCCCGCTTCTGACCTAGCTAAGCTAGTCACGCTCCTCGGCCAAACTAGGGGAAGTTCATTTGGCTGCCCGCCCCTCTGATCACCCTAGGTAGGCCCCGCCGGACAGCAGCTGCTTGGCACCGCCCGGCTTAAAAACGACAACAACAACAACAACAACAACAAAAACAAAAACACCGATCGTGTTCCCTTGTGGGATCGCAGCTGCGCAGCCCGCCCGGCCCACCTGCCCCGGCCCGAACCCTGCAAGGCCAGACGCTGGCCGCACTCACCACGGTCCTGGCGGCAAAGGCTAACATTTTCGCTGCCCGCTTGCGTGACACTCCGTCAGCTCCGCCCCTCGCGCTGGGCAAAGTCCGCGCCGCTACTGGGGTCAGTGGGTCTGTCGCTAGTAGTACTCTAAGTTCAAGGTCGCCGAGTCACAGCCGCCAGTAGATAGAAACAGCTCCGCGCCCACCGGGCCGGGCGGGCGGGCGGCCTAGCGGCCCGAGGACTAGAACTCGAGGGGCGGAGCCTCCTGTGATCGGCGGCAGCCCTGGGAGGCTAGCCGCGAGCGGGGGGCGGGGTCAAAGCGAGGGGGCGTGGCCTGACGGGGGTCGTGTGTCCAATGGTTAGAGACCACCCCCTGGATGACGCCGCGATCCCGACAGTAGTGTCCAACGGACGTCAAGCTCGTTCTTGCTCGCCTATAAATGCCTTATTATTATTATTGTTATTATTTTTTTTCTTAAGAAGCTGTTTAGAGGCGGTCGTGTGCACCCTTCAAGTCCAACCGGTGTCCTTGAGCGACGCTGTCAAGAGTGACAGCCTACTCAGTCCGGGTGTTCAGGGCAGTGTCTCAGATTCCTTGAGTGTGACTCAGTGCCAAGCACACAGACTGACTAGGGGTGGCCCTCGCCCCGCAAACACATGACTGCTGTCAACCCTGAGAAACGGGACGCCCCGCACAAGTATGGCTGCTACCGCCGCCCGTTCACCACTCCCCGCCCCTCCCCCCTCCGTTGACTGGCACGCAGTGGCCGTTAGTGCGCATGTTCCCCACCCACCCCGGCGCCCCGCACCAACATGGCCGCCGTCGCCTCGTAGCGCGCGTGCGCCGCGAGCCCGGCCGTTGGTGAGCATGCTCACTCAGCGGCCCCGCACCGGCATGGCTGCCGCCTTCACCGGGGTGACTTTAATGCTGGTCGCTTTCCGGTTGTAAGCGTCCGGCCCTGTGTCCCGGCGTACAGAAAAGAGCCTGAGCGAGGGGAAGCCGAGCACCTCACACATCCCGGCCCGGCTCTCGTGCGCCACAGAAGAAACATGGCCGAGGGCGAGCGGCAGCCGCCGCCAGGTACGACGGGCCGGCTGGGGGCCGAACGGGCGCGGGGGCGGCTCCAGGCGTGGGAGCGGGAAAAGGGGTGTGGTCCGTAGAGGGCTAGGGGTGGGTGCTCGCGAGCTGGGGAGGGTCGGGACCCTGGGAAACTGGAGGCCAAGTTCTAGGACGACCCCCGCCCCCTACCCCCACCCCAAGTGCCGCGGCAGGTGCGGGCGGTGCAGGAAGGGAAGGGAAGGGAGGTCCTGTCCCTTATCCAGCTATCGGACGCTTACGTTTATCCCGACCTAGTGGCCGACCCCGCCCGGGACGGACGGGGCCCAGAGACATCCAGGCGGCTGGCCACCCTGTTTATTAGGTCCTGCTCGGACGGGCCTGGGCCTGCCTCCTCCACGTCTGCCCATCCCTCATCCTCCCTCCCTCCCTCCCTGCGTCTCCTCTCCGAGGAGGCCGGGCCCTGGGGTTTCAGTGACTGCAGAATTTTTATGGAGAGAAACTGCCCAGGGTGTCTAAACCGCTAATTAAAAGTAACAACAACGATAATAAATTATGCAAGATGAGAGAGTTGGCATCACCGCCTGCCTGTAACTTTTATTTGCACTGACCTCATTTCAGTTCCTCTCAAATAACCGGGGCAGAGGTGCTGGAAGGGGTCTTCGACTACAGACCCCTTTCCTGGAGCAGGAAAAGAGTGTTCGCCCCGGAGGCTAAGAAGAACGGATGAGTTGAAATGCCGACAGACTTAAACACAGCTCTTGCTTTGAAAGCATTAGCTTTTCCTTCTGCCCTGCCTCACATTTGGTGGTCCCTGGGAAAGTCTCAGGAGGAAGGAATTTTGTTTTGTTTTTTTCGAGGTAGGGTCTCACTGTAGCTCAGGCTGATCTGGAATTCACTCAGTCTCAGGGTGGCCTCGAACTTATGGCAGGCCTCCTACCTCTGCCTCCCCAGTGCTGGAAATAAAAGAGTGCGCCACCACGCGGGGCTGAAATTTTAAAAGTCAAAGGAGACATTTCTGTGCCTTCCTCCCGCCCCTCCTCCAAATAGCTGAGTACTCTGCTGGTCTTGTTCTGTCAGGGAATTCTAAACTAGACATTTAACTTGTGCAAAGCCTTAATAAGTTCTGGTGACAACATCAAAAGATAAAAGCTATACGGCCATCAGAATGATCTTATTGTGACTAAAGATAATGAGGGAGAGGTATAGGGGATGAGAACATTTGCACTGAAAGAGAAAGCTTAGAGTGGTTATGTCTATATGACTTCTGGAAAGATCCAGGTCAATGAAGGTGGTCCTTTTTGAAGTATAATACAGGAGCATTTATTCTGTAAAGAAAACACGTTTACTGAGTATACTGTAAAGGGCTGCAGGCTGGGCTGTAACAAGATTACTGCCTGCAGCCAAAATTAGAGTTTTTAGATCAAATGGAAAAAAGTTCTGTAACTCAGTGCAATGGACTTTTGACAAGTCACAACCTCTGTGAGCCTCAGTAGACTTAGAAATGGTAGTGTGTGTACAATCAGATACAGACAAAGCACAGGGCATGATGAGTAGAGTGACTGTCCATGGATTGAACATGCAGACCTGGGCCCAAACGGGAGATGATAATCTAGCATATTCTTGGGCGTTTTTATTTTATTGTTTTTGTTCTGAGACAAGGTCTCATGTAATCCAGGCTGGCCTGGAACTTGCCATGTAGCCAAGGATGATCATGACCTCCTGTCTCCACCTCCCAAGAGCTGGTTGGGCACCACCATGCTTGGCTGTTTTTTTTTTTTTTTTTTTTTTTTTTTTTTTGCAAGGTAGGGTCTCACTCTGGCCCAGGCTGACCTGGAATTAACTATGTATTCTCAGGGTGGCCTCGAACTCTCGGCGATCCTCCTACCTCTGCCTCCCGAGTGCTGGGATTAAAGGCGTGCGCCACCACGCCCGGCCTGGCTGTTTTGTTTTGATACAGGGTCTCACTGTGTAGCCCAGGGTGGCTAGAACTTGAGATCCTCCTGCCTCAACTTCCTGAATGCTACTCTTAGTTTTTTTTTTTTTTTTTTTTTTAAGGAATATCTATAAAACTGGATGTTACCATCTTTTTTCTTTTTTTTTTTTTTTTTTTGGATGTTACCATCTTATGCGGTGAGTTTATAGGGGATCTGCTGTTCCCTGGGACCTTCGTCAGAGACAGAATCTGGGAAGACTGTGGGTATGACAGGGCTAGTCCTGGAGGCCTTCTTTCTTCCCTGTGAAATAGTCTGGAGAGCAGTTTCTTTCAGGGAATAATTTCCCCACACTTGTAAAAGGGCTGTATTCCCAAAGATTATTTGCCCGTTGATTATTTGGAAGGTGCTACATTTTCCTAGACTGGCATCTAAAGCTTTTTGTTTAGCATCTTTTTGTTTTGTTTTGTTTTGAGGTAGGGTCTCACTCTAGCCCAAGCTGACCTGGAATTGACTGTGTAGTTTCAGGCTGGCCTTGAACTCACAGTGGTCTTCCTACCTCTGCCTCCTAATGCTGTGATTAAAGGCATGTGCTACCGTGCCTAGCTTGTTTAACATCTTAAAGTAGCAATTTACTAATAGTAGCTTGATTTTGGGTTCTGGGATGAGGTTTGTAGGACAGGTGGGAGGAGGAGAGCTTCTTTCTGGGGCCTGCTTTGACCTTTTTTTTTTTTTTTTTTTGTTTTGTTTTTCAAGGTAGAGTCTCACTCTTGCCCAGATTGACCTCTGCCTCCCATGTGTTTAGGATTAAAGGTGTGCGCCACCATGCCTGGCTTAGGCTAGGCTTTAGGAGGATGGCATATATATATATATATATATATATATATATATATATATATATATACATACACACACATACATACACACACACACACACACATGTACATACATATGTATATACACACACATATATATATTTGACACTGATTTTTTTTTTTTTTTTGGTTTGTTTTTTCGAGATAGAATTTCACTCTAGCCCAGGCTGATCTGGAATTCACTGTGTAATCTCAGGGTGGCCTTGAACTCACTGTGATCCTCCTACCTCTGCTTCCTGAGTGTTGGGATTAAGGTGTGACCGCACCTGGCCAGACACTGCATTTTTTTTCAAATATTTTATTTATTTGAGAGAGAGAAAGATGCAGAGAGAATGGGCGTGCCAGGGCCTCTAGCCACTGCAAAGGAACTCCAGATGTATGCGCCCCCTTGTGCATCTGGCTTATGTGGGTCCTGGAGAATAGAACTGGAATCCTTTGGCTTTGCAGGCAAACACCTTAACCATTAAGCCATCTCTCCAGCCCCAGACACTACATTTTTAAAGGAAATGCTTACTAAAGCAGAGCATATCCAAATACAGATTCAGGTATTCCAAACCCTGGGGGACCAGGGGAGTTTGGAATTCAGAGTATCTCATTTTCAGGTTTACCCTATACTCAAATAAAACTATTTCAGCAAAACTGATAAATACTTAGTGGGGAACACAACATCTGTTTAAATTATCAATCTATTAATTTTTTTGAGTTTTTAGGCCTTTTGGGATTTTGGAATTATGAATAAGGATTGACGCTTGTGTTTCCTAGTGATACAAATGTTACAGAATGCAGGTTTGGCTGAGGTCTTGGCTTTGTTGTGCAATTTGCCTCTGAGTCAACATGTTGAACTGCCTTAGGTTTTCTTTTCCTTGAACTTTTTGTTTTATTTGTGAGGAGAGATAGTATGGGTGTATCAGGAGCTCTTGTGCCACTTTGTGCATCTGACTTTTTACATGGTTACTGGGGAGTTGACTCCCCCCAAGACAGCAAGCTTTTCAGGCAAGTGCCTTAACCACTGATCCATCTGTCTAGCCCTAAATCATACCTCTTAGAGACAACCATCAGTTGTTTAATCCTGAGAATTTTTTTTGGTGTTTTTACTGTATGTATTTTTTTTTATACAAGAATGGGATTATATTAAATCTAGTGCAATTCTATTCACTATTTTATTATTGTTTTATTTTTTTTCTTTAAAAAATTTTTTTTTGTTTATTTTTATTTATTTATTTGAGAGTGACAGAGAAAGGGGTAGAGAGAAAGAGAGAGAGAATGGGCATACTAGGGCCTCCAGCCACTGTAAACGAACTCCAGATGCATGTGCCCCCTTCTACATCTGGCTTACGTGGGTACTGGGGAATCAAACCTTGAACCAGGGTCCTTAGGCTTCACAAGCAAGCGCTTAACCGCTAAGCCATCTCTCCAGCCCATTATTGTTTTATTTTTATTTATTAGAGAGAGGGGAGGGGCAGATAGAGACAATGGGCACATCAGGGCCTTGGGCTGCTGCAAATGAACTCCAGACACCTTGTGCATGTGCATGTGCCACCTTGTGCATCTGGCTTACCTGGATCCTAGGGAATCAAACTTGAGTTCTTTGGCTTTGCAGACAAGCGCCTTAACTGCTAAGCCATCTTTCTAGCCCTTATTTTATTATGCATGTACCACTTTGTGCATCTGGCTTTACATGGGTACTGGGGAATCAAACCCTGGGCCATCAGGCTTTGCTAGTAAGCACCTTTAAACATTGAGTCATCTCTCCAGCCCTCTTTTCATAATATATATATATATATATATATATATTTATTTATTTATTGGTTTTTCCAGGTAGGGTTTCACTCTAGCCTAGGCTGACCTGGAATTCACTATGTAATCTCAGGTGGCCTTGAACTCATGGTGATCCTCCTACCTCTTCCTCCCGAGTGCTGGGATTAAAGGCGTGTACCACCATGCCCGGCTAAAAATATATTTATTTGCAAGCTGAAAGAGAAAATGATGGAGAGTAGGGATGAATAAGCAAGAGCCTCCTGCCATTGCAAATGAACTCTGGATGCATGTGCTATTTGTATATCAGGTTTTGTGTGGACACTGGGCAATTGAAGCAATTGTACCTGGGCAACAGGCTTTGCAAGCAAGCAAGCAAGCAAGCAAGCAAGCAAGCAAGCAAGCAAGCAAGCGTGCGCCTTTAATTGCTGAGTCATCTCTCTAGCCCTCTCTTTACTATTCATTAAAAAAATTTTTTTATTATTTGAGAGAGGGAGGGAGAGAGAATGGGTACGCCAGGGCCTCCAGCCACTGCAAATGAACTCCAGATGCATTTGCTCCCTTGTGCATCTGGCTTTCGCAGGTCCTGGAGAGTTGAACCGGGATCCTCTGGCTTTGTAGACAAATGCCTTAACCACTAAGCCATTTCTCTAGCCCTCTCTTTACTGTTTAATATTTAGTGTGTTTTCTGGTGCTTATAGTATAGATTTGACTCCTTTTAAAAGGTGCGAAGAGGCTGGGCGTGGTGGCAAGTCCCTATCTCAAAAACCCCCCAAAAAGCAAATAAAGCTGTGAAGAGGGAGCATGCCTTTAATCTCAGCACTGGTGAGGCATAGGTAGGAGGATTCTGTGAGTTCAAAGCCATCCTGGGACTATAGAATGAATTCCAGGTCAGCCTGGGGCTACCTCAGAAAAAAACAACAAAAAGAAGCTGCAAAGAAATCTGGTGTCATAGTTACTTTCTTGTTGGGAGAAAAGGGATTTATTTTGGCTTACTGTCTCAAGGGGAAGCTTCATTATGGGAGGAAAGGGGTGGCACAAGTAGGAAGCTGACCTATGTCTTGGATGGAAGTAGTCTTAGTACTGGGCTTAGAGCTCAAGGTCAGTACCCAGACTCCACCTCCCAAATTGTCAGCAGCTCGGAATCAAGTACTCAAAACACAGGAAGCTATGGTCGACATCTCATTCAAACCACCACACCTGGGGTGGTGGGTCATGCCTGTAATCCCAGCACTTGAGAGGCTACAGTAGGATTGCCATAAGTTTGAGGTCAACCTGGGCTTCATAGTGAATTCCAGGCTAACCTGGGCAATAGGGTGAGACATTCCCCCCCCCTTTCAAGAAAACAAAAGCTATGAAGATTTCCATTGTGTGGGCATATCACTATATAACCATCACCATACTGGTATTTAGGTTGCTTCTAGGTGTTTTTTTTTTTCCCCCACCCCATACAATATGCACCTTTGTGTATATCTTTGTTTCTCTGAGTGTATCTGAAGAGTAGTTTTCTCTTAAGTGGAACTGTTGTCTCTGTGGTTTTTGACCTCAACAGATCAAGCTGAGAAGCTCCTTAGCAGGCCCTACCAGCTAGCACCCTCTTTGAAGTGTTGGTGCCACAGGGTTCTATTTCTTTTTCCCCAGATCAATGCCAGATGGTTTTAATCTGTCAATCTTATCTGTGAAAAGAGAATCACAAGAGAATCACATATAAATTACCTGTCTTTGCTTATTCAAGTGGTTGGTGACTTTTTTTTCTTCAAATGGTGGCGCACGCCTTTAATCCCAGCACTCGGGAGGCAGAGGTAGGAGGATCGCCGAGAGTTCGAGGCCACCCTGAGACTACATAGTTAATTCCAGGTCAGCCTGGACCAGAGTGAGACCCTACCTTGCAAAACCAAAAAAAAAAAAAAAAAAAAAAAAAAAAAAAACCGAAACAAATGGTGGTTGCAATTATTTTTTCTTTAAATCACCTGAGGAGGTATAAAAGGTTAAATTGATTTTTTTCTCTCTTCCTCTCTGCCATTTTCTCCCTTCCTCTCTGCCATTTTCTCCCTCTCCCTCTTTCTGTCTTGACCTTTCTTTCTTTCATTTGTTCTTTTTTTTTTTTTTTTTTCGAGGTAGAGTTTCACTCTAGCTCAGTCTGACCTGGAATTCACTATGTAGTCTCAGGGTGGCCTTGAATTTACTGTGATCCTCCTACCTCTGCCTTCTGAGTACTGGGATTAAAGGCATTCTCCACCACACCTGGCCCTCAACCTCTCTTTCTTTAGTTTCTTGCTTTGTAGCCCAGACTGACCTGGAACAATAATCCTCTTGCCTTAGCCTCCCAAGTGCTGCAATTATAGGTGTGTGTGCCACTGTTATTGGTTTGATTTTTCTTTTTATTTATTATTTATTTATTTATTTTTGTTTTTCGAGGTAGGGTCTCACTCTGGCTCAGGCTGACCTGGAATTCACTATGTAGTCTCAGGGTGGCCTTGAACTCATGGTGATCCTCCTACCTCTGCCTCCTGAGTGCTGGGATTAAAGGCGTGCGCCACCACGCCTGGCTTATTTTATTTTTTTGAGGTAGGGAGGGTCTCGCTCTAGCTCAGGCTGACCTGGAATTCACTATGTATTCTCAGGGTGGCCTCGAACTCTTAGCAATTCTCCTACCTCTGTCTCCCAAGTGCTATGAGTAAAGGTGTACACCACCATGCCCAGCTTGATTTTATTTTTCTTAGTGTTTTGTTTGATTGAGGAGCAGGAGGGCATGGTTATTGGAGGGACTGTCATTGCTTTGTTTTTTGCTCCTTGTAGAGTGAGGAAAGCAGGAGGCCAACTGTTACTTAGTCCTAGGAATATATGTTTGTTTTGTTAGGACTCAGTTGCTGGAGTCTTGGTTTAAAAATGAACATAATGTGGGCTGGAGAGATGGCTTAGTGGTTAAGGAACTTGCCTGCAAAGCCAAAGGACTCAGGTTCAATTCCCCAGGACCCACGTAAGCCAGCACAAGGGTGTGCACGCATTTGGAGTTTGTTTGCAGTGGCTGGAGGCCCTGGCACGCCCATTGTCTCTCTCTACCTGCCTGTTTGTATCTCTCTGTATCTCTCTCTCTCAAATAAATAAATAAAAATAAAATACTTAAAGAAAATGAACATGATGGTGTCTGGGAAGATGGCTTAGCAATTAAGGCACTTGCTTCCAAAGCCAAAGGACCCAGGTTTGATTCCCCGGTACCCACGTAAAGCCAGGTGCACAAGGTGGTGCATGCGTCTGGAGTTCGTTTGCAATGGCTAGAGGCCCTGGAACACCCATTCTCTCTCATATGTGCTTCTCGCTGTCCTCTCAAATAAATTAATAAAATATTAACAAAAGTTTAAAAAATGAACATGATGGGCTGGAGAGATGGTTAAGCCATTAAAGTCCTTGCCTGCAAAGCCTTATGTCCCAGGTTCAATTCCTCAGTACCTGCATAAAGCCAGATGCAAAGTGGTGTGTCCATCTGGAGTTAGTTTGTAGTGGCTGGAGGCCTCTGGCATACCCATTCTCTGTCTCTTTTTTTTTTCTTTGCTTGCAAATAAAAAAATATTTTTAAAGAATGAGCATATGGGCTGGAGAGATGGCTTAGTGGTTAAGGCGCTTGCCTGTGAAGCCTAAGGACCTGGGTTCGATTTCCCAGTACCCTGTGAGCAAGATGTACAAGGTGGTGCGTGTGTCTGGAATTCATTTGTAGTGGCTAGAGGCTCTGGTATGCACCATTATCTCCTTTTTTTCTCTCAAATAAATAAAAATCTTTATTAAAAAATGAGCATTTGCCGGACATAGTGGTGCATGCCTTTAATCCCAGCACTCGGGAGGCAGAGGTAGGAGAATCACTATGAGTTTGAGGTCATCCTGTGACTCCATAGAGAATTCCAGGTCAGCCTGAGCTAGAGTGAGACCCTATCTTGAAAAACAAAAACAAAACAAAATAAAAAAAGCATGACCCGGGTGTGATGGTGCATTCCTTTAATCCCAGCGCTCGGGAGGCAGAGGTAGGAGGATTACCATGAGTTTGAGGCCACCCTGAGACTACATAGTGAATTCTAGGTTAGCCTGGGCTAGAGTGAGACCCTACCTCAAAAAACAAAATGAAACAAAAAAGTGTGAGAGGAGGGGGCAGGGAAAAGGAGAGAGAGCAAGAGTGTGTTGGAGTGAGAGATTCTATTTACTTGTTTGTCTTTTCATGTTTTGTCAAGATTCTTCAGAGGAGACCCCTTCAGTCACTCAGGACTTTATCATTCCAAAAAAGGAGATCCATACAGTTCCAGATATGGGCAAATGGAAGCATTCTCAGGTACCATTGGTGTCTGCATTTGGGGTCAGAACTGGGATGAGAACTTGGGCTTTTAATCAGACAGTGGCTTTTTAAAAAATATATTTATTTGAGGGCTGGAGAGATGGCTTAGCGGCTAAGGCGCCTGCCTGCTAAGCCTAAGAATGCTGGTTCCAATGTCCAGCGGTTCCAATCTCCGGGTCCCACGTTTAGCCAGATGCAAAGTGAGGCAAGGGCGCAATGCCGCACTTGTCCACAAGGGGGCGCACACATCTGGATTTCGTTCTCAGCAGCTGAGCGCTTGCTGGCACGCCCATTTCTGTCTCCCTCTCCCTCTCTGTCTCTCTCTCTGTCTCTCTCTCCAAATAAATAAAAAATAATTTAAAAATTAAAAAAATATATATATTTATTTGAGGAAGACAATATGAATGAATACTTGGGCCTCCTGCCACTGCAAATGAACTTCAGACACACAAGCCACTTTGAGCATCTGGCTTTCAGAGAGTAGTACGAATTGAACCCTGGTTGTCAGGCTTTGCAAGCAAGGGCTTTTAAGTGCTGAGCCATCTCTGCAGCCTCAGACAGTGGTCTTTTAGGCATGATCGGACTATGCACTTCAGGCCTTTCTTGCTCTTGGAGCCTGAGCTTTCAGAACTAGGGAGAGAAATCACAGGGGAGTTGATTGTCCCTTTCTCTCAGAGGTAGCAGCCCAGAGAGTTGCATTATCAGTAAGGTCTCAGGGCCTGGACCTTGGTAAACACTCTAGAGTGTTCCTCTTCAGTTACATACCATTGTTCTTTGAATATTGTACTGGCTGATAAGGAATCTCCTAAATGGTGGTGCTCACTGAATCGTGGTTGCAAGCCACTGCAGATGTAGGAGCCAGTGCAGCAAAGGGAGAAGTAGCTGGCTTGTGGATGCCTCAGCCAGGGACATGGCTGACCTAAAAATAGTTAGGAACTGGGACCCAGCACACTGGGCAGTAGGCTGGCTTTCTCTGCTGTTCAGTCCAGATGGTGGGCAGAAGAAAACAGCTTGTATTTCCTAGGCTTCTGATCTAGGCTGTGGAAGTGTGAAGACTGAGAAAAAGACTATTTTGAATTCTCAGGGGAAGCCTTAGACACAGCTTCAGTCAATCATCAATGCCAGGTCTTTTCACCTGCCATGGAGAATGTTAATTGTACAGATATCAGATGGCAATTGCAGGGCCCTTGCATGCATGACAGTTTGTCCATGCCAGTCTGCTGACTTACATTGAGCTTAGTTAGATCTTGCAGTCTCCATGCTTTTCTTCCATTGGCAGTTGGGGTCATAGGAGTCTGTGCTGTTCCTCTTTCACAAGCATGCCTTCTAAGTATTTGTGGATAGTTATTGTATCCCTTCTAAGTCTTTGCCTGGATAAATATTTTAGTCCCTGAGCTGCTCAAAGGATGAGATTCAGGTCCTTTTATCTTCTCAACCTCAACACCACTGACATTTTGGAACAGATGATTTCTTGTTGTAGGGGACTATCCTGTGCATGTCAGGCTCTACTCTGACTCTCCCCACTAGGTTCCCAGCAGTACCCCTTCTCCCAGAGATGTTGTAGGAAATAATCACACAGTTGAGAATCATTCCTTATCAGAACCTTGAACCTGCTAGTTTGTCTGAATCCAAATGTGACATTGCCTCTTACATTCCAGAGTGAAGACAGTGCTGTGGTCAGAATGAGGGCTTGGTCTTGTCCTGCACTGGGAGAATTGCTATAGATGACCCCCTGGCTCCTGAAAGCCAGCCTATGGCAGGAGGGCCCTGGTATAAGATTGCCTGTTTCTAGATAGCAAGTGTTGGTTCTTATGGTTTGTCATGGATGTCCCAGCATTTACAGACTTGGACTAGGGGGAAGAAAGAGGAAAAGTGGGTAAAGAATGAATGGAGGCATTTGCTCCCAGTAGCTGCTTTCCTAGAACCTGCATCTCAGTGCTTTCTTGTCCCTGTACTGCCCAGCACAGAAGAGAGGAACAAGTTAGAAGCTGGGCTGGTATGCTGGAAGACCTGGCTGTAGACCGAAAATATTTCCTTATATGAGACACCCTGAGATATCTGTGCTGGGAGATTACTGGAGGAGGGACCCTTGAGGCATTCTTTTTTTGTTTTGTTTTCTAGTCCAGGCTGACCTGGAATTCACTATGTAGTCTCAGGGTGGCTTTGAACTTATGGCGATCTTCCTACCTTTGCCTCTCAAGTGCTGAGATTAAAAGTATGTGCCACCATGCCCGGCTCTTTTTATTAATTTTTTTTTTGGGGGGGTTTTCAAGGTAGGGTCTCACTCTAGCTCAGGCTGACCTGGAATTCACTATGTAGTCTCAGGGTGGCCTCAAACTCATGGCAATCCTCCTACCTCTGCCTCCTGAGTGCTGGGATTAAAGGCATGTGCCACCACACCCAGCTTTCTTTTGATTAATTTTTTATATTTATTTATTTGTAAGCAGAGATAGAAGAGAGACAGACAGAGAATGGGCACTATAAATGAACTCCAAAAGCATGCACCACTTTGTGCATCTGGCTTATATGGGTACTGGGGAATCGAACCTGGGTCCTTAAAGGGCTTTGCAGGCAAGCGCCTTAACCACTAAGTAATCCTTCCAGCTTGGTGGGTTCAGCATTCTTTTGACTTATGGTGGCACAGCATAATGGTCAGACACTTGGCTATTCAGTGGAAATAGGCTAGCTAGGTCCTAGCTCCATGTCTGATGAGATCTTGGTCTTGGAAGACCTTGGGCAGATTATTTCTCCCCTTGAAGCCCCTTGAAGGATAACAGTAATATATTAAAAAAAAAAATGAGCTGGGCGTGGTGGCATACACCATTAATCCTAGCACTTGGGAGGCAGAGGTAGGAGGATTGTGGTGAATTCAAGGTCACCCTGAGACTACATAGTGAATTCCAGGTCAGCCTGGGCTGGAGCAAGACACTACCTTGAAAAATCACAAAACAAAACAAAACAAAACAACAACAACAACAAAAACATCTTGTCAAGAGCTGGACATGGTGTCACACACCTTTAATCTCAGCACTTGGGAAGCAGTGGTAGGAGGGTTGCTGTGAGTTCAAGGCCAACCTGGGACTACAGAGTGAGTTCCAAATCAGCCTAGGCTAAAGTGAGAACTCTACCTTGAAAACAACACCCCCAAAACAAAAACAGGCTGGAGAGATGGCTCAATGGTTAAAGGTACTTGCTTGTAAAGCTTGACAACCCAGGTTTGATTCCCTAATACCTACATAAAGCCATATACACAAAGTGGCACATGCATCTGGCTTTCATTTTTAGTGGCAGAAGGCCCTGGCATACCTTCTCTTTCTCTCTTTTTCTATCTCTCCCTCTTTGCAAATAAATTAATAAAAACCTGTCAGCAGCCTTTGAGAGTGCTGGAGGTCAGATGTCATTATGGCCAGAATATTGCCAGCTTTATTGGGGGTGAGGGAGGATGTATTCTGACTCCATCTGATACTGGGTTGGGAGTGGGAGCAGGTGGGGTCTTACACTTCCCTTCCTTCCCGATTCTCCCCTCTGTTTGGCAGGCGTATGCTGACTATATTGGCTTCATTCTTACACTCAATGAAGGCGTGAAGGGGAAGAAGCTGACCTTCGAATACAGAGTCTCTGAGGTAGGCACAGGCAGGGAGACTTGCAACACCATGTGGACTGATCACCCTTAGCAGGCAGGTTCAAAAGATGGGTCACTCAATCACATGTGCATATGACATTGCAATCCATAGTCCTCTAATATTTTAAATCTGTGAACAGATGAATATTCATAATTGGGATCAAGGTAAATATGCAATTTTTTAATAGTTTACATTGTTGCTAATAGGTATTTTTGTACAACTTGGAATTAAAGATGAAAGGAGAGGGATGGGGGGGTTATGAGTTAGTTGTCAAGTATTTGCCTGGCATATGCAAGACAAGACCCTGGAGTCTACCACAGCATTGCAAAATAACAACAAATAGGTCATTAATACAGATACATAAAACATTGATTTTTCTTTTAATTTTTATTTATTTATTTGCAAGCAGAGAGAGAAAGATATGAGAGGCAGACAGAGAGAATGGGCACGCCAGGGCCTCTAGCCAGTGCAAACAAACTCCAGATGCATGTGCCCCTTGTGCATCTGGCTTATGTGGGTCCTGGAGAATCGAACTAGGATCCTTTGGCTGCACAGACAAGCGCCTTAACTGCTAAGCCATTTCTCCAGCCCCCAAATTGATTTTTTTTTTTAAAAAAAGAAAGGCCGGGTGCGCACGCGCGCCGTCCCCCGGAGGCGTCTGGGTGTGCGGAGCGCGCGCGCGCGGCTCGGAGGCGCACCTGTGAGGTGTCCCCCGAGGAGAAGGCTGGTGGGCGCTGGGAGCCCGCGGCCCGGGGCGCTCCCCGGCTGCACTTGGAGCCCGCAGAGCATCCCGCTCAGGTGATGAGGACCACCTCGCGACCCCAGCGCAGAAGGCTGCCGCCACCGGACGCCTCCATTGTCTGACCACCGCCGGGACCGGGCTCTCCAGGATCCCAACTTCTGAAACCCTTCGGCCATCGTGGGCCCCACCTCTGCTGGAATGTCTTGGGGGCTTTGACTGCTGTCACTGTGACCTGTGAATTTAAGAGACACATCCCTCGGAATCAAGTGTGCTTCCTCAGGATCAAAACAGAAGACCAGCGTGCTACTTGTAGGGAGGCCCCAGGAACGCAAGATTGGCCAAATTCCGGAGCCAAGGAGCTGGCATGCTGGCAAGGTCTTCCATCTGATGGGCAGGAGGCAGAGTGACACACTGACTCTCCAGGGGTGCGGCGTGGGCTCACCACCAGCCAGCGCCTTCTGCCCCACGCAGAGCAGACAGGAAACACTGGGCAAGCCTTGTTCTATAAGTGAGATAAATAAGAGAGTACTTTCCAGCAGGAAGATCTAGGGACTGAAAACATAAAGGCTTATACCTTGCTACCCTTGGAATGTTGACCACTCAGGATCTAAAGGAAAGCTCTATGCTAAGGAGTTATGGAATGCATGAGAAAGTCAATGGCACTCAGTAAGAACACTGAGTGAGGAACACTATGCAGGAAGAAACCTTCCACAGAAAGATAGGCAGGGAGAAGTTTAGGCTGCTGGTAAACTCGGCCAGTAGAGCACGCCTGAGATAGACTGCCAAGATGGCCAAATACGCGACTTTATGAAGTAGCCGTCCTGGATTTAGTAGTTGTAAGGCCATTTTCTCCTCTTACATCACGATACCAAATAGGAAAAATGATCTACAAGTGCCCCATGTGCAGAGAATTTTTCTCTGAGAGAGCAGATCTTTTTATGCATCAGAAAATTCACACAGCTGAGAAGCCCCATAAATGTGACAAGTGTGATAAGGGCTTCTTTCATATATCAGAACTTCATTGGCGAGACCACACAGGAGAGAAAGTTTATAAATGTGATGATTGTGGTAAGGATTTTAGCACAACAACAAAACTTAACAGACACAAGAAAATCCACACAGTGGAGAAGCCCTATAAATGTTACGAGTGTGGCAAAGCCTTCAATTGGAGCTCCCATCTTCAAATCCATATGAGAGTCCACACCGGAGAGAAGCCCTATGTCTGCAGTGAGTGTGGAAGGGGCTTCAGTAATAGTTCCAACCTTTGCATGCACCAGAGAGTTCACACTGGGGAGAAGCCCTTCAAATGTGAAGAGTGTGGGAAAGCTTTTAGGCATACCTCCAGCCTCTGCATGCATCAAAGAGTCCACACTGGAGAGAAACCCTATAAATGTTACGAGTGTGGGAAGGCCTTCAGCCAGAGCTCCAGCCTCTGCATCCACCAGAGAGTGCACACAGGGGAGAAGCCCTATAGGTGTTGTGGGTGTGGGAAGGCCTTCAGCCAGAGCTCCAGCCTCTGCATCCACCAGAGAGTGCACACAGGGGAGAAACCTTTTAAGTGTGATGAGTGTGGCAAGGCCTTCAGTCAAAGTACAAGCCTCTGTATCCACCAGAGAGTACACACCAAGGAGAGAAACCATCTCAAAATATCAGTTATATAAGACATTTTACTAAGAGTTAAAAATCTTCAAACCCATAAGTGCCACTAGGAAGGAAACCCTGTATCCACCTGCATTGACCCCAGGAACGTTTACAGCAGTCCCCAGCAGAACGTGTTTTTCTGAGGCAGGCAAGGTGAGGTTTGTGTTCTCGTTCATCAGTTCACGCCAACTGTATCCCACAACTTGATTCTGAACATTGAATCCCTCTGTATGCACCCGGGGGTGTGTCTGTCGTGGGTATGGTGGTTCCTGGGATTCTGGTACTATGCCTCAGTAGTTGAAATAGTTCTCAAAACCTATGAGTGGTGCCCGACCTAAAGTCAACACCTGTCTGTGCTGTGCTGTGCTGTGCTTACAAGCAACCCCAGATGCTCCCTTTGGGAGCTTGTGCCCATTCCTCTCAATTCAAGCCCACTGGTCAATGCATTTGAAGATGGACAGCTCCCGTGAAGAATGAGTTCTGGTACTTCTGAGGTTGCCACTTGACAGCCCTGACATTGCTTTCCATGTTTCCTATTATTTCTGAACCCACTTTACCTCATAGTCTCAGAGAACCCATAAAGCCCACCCCTTCCTAGATGGCATTAAGTTTCATTTTAGAGTTTAGGTGAGTCATAATATCCACTCACAGCCTATCAGGAAATTGTTGGCAGACATACATGGCCTAGAGCTTTTCTTGAGTTTTGTGGACTCTGCTGATCACTGTGTCTCTATGTTAGACTGATTTTTCTAGTGGCTGCATCATGTGTCTTTAACTTGAATTTTAAAAAAAAATAAAAATAGCTGAATGTAAATAGGGAGGAAGAAGCAAGCAAAGAGCGAACTTGCCTCCCTCCAGAGTCCCTCAGGCTCCTTCTGTGATGTGGTGGGGTGTGCCCCATGATTTAGGGGAGGCCTTGGGAGTCACTGAGAGTGTGTCTGTGTTTCTGTCATCTCAGGCAATAATGTATAGGATTCATGGAGTATGTAGCAGTTCTATAAAGGCATGACCGTGTATTGCTAGCCCATCATTCTTCATTCAACAAATATTTATTGAATGCCTCCTGGGGGCCAGGTGCTGTACTGTGTGCTGGGAATGCCAGTGAACCATGGAGTTCACCTCTAGTGGAGGAGACAGGATAAGCAAGTTAACAAATAATGTAGTTGCGATAGTGATTAAGTACTACGAGAAATAAACTAGGGTTGTATGTAGAGGGGGGTGGGGGGCCGGTTAGCTAGAGTCAGGGATGCTGCACTGAGTGTGCTGGGGCCCAGGTGGAGGGAGTGACATCCTGGCACGTGGTGTAGATGCTGCTGGCTCTGGTGGGGACAGGAAGAGGCAGGTGCTTGGAGCTAGTGCGTGTGGGGAGGGGAGGTGCTGAGCCATGTGCTTGGTGTCCTTTTATAGGCCTGTTTTGTTTTGTTTCTGCTTACTGATATTAAAGCCCATGTGGAAGAACTCAAGCGATGTTAAAAAAGACCAAAAGTCCCCAAGGACACAAAAAGCAGCCCGTTATGTTTTTCTTGTTCCTGTTTTCGTGGATCTCCCAATGCAGTCCTTTGCTCAGGAAGTCTTTGGGGAAACTGAGGACCTGGGAAACTCTGAAGTGGATGACTGGTTGGCAGTCCTTGCCAACCGCCTAAGAGGCCTGGAAAGAAAGTTGCCAGGATGGTCCCTGGAGTATGAGACTGCCTGGTTTTTTTTTTGCAGGTGTGAGTTCATTGCTTCTGTTTGGCTGGAAGTGGGTTTTGTATCTCAAATAGGTCTTGTGAGGTGGGTCTTTGGGATGACTGTCACCATGGGTTTTAACACTGAGGGCCAGCTGGCTAACACCGATGCCCCTTCAGGCCTCATGGCTGCCACAACAATTTACTGTAGTGTCTTACCACTTCCATGTCGCCATAGCGTGGAACATTAGAGAAAAGCCTAGACTTTTAGTTGATAGAGAGCTGGTTGAAATATCATTGATAAAATTTTAGTTTTAGGAAAAACTGGGTTTGATTTCTAGCTTTATTACTATTAGGTATGTGAGCTTGGGCAAATCACTTAATCTTTGAGTCTAGTGTTCTCAAAAAATGAGGACATTAGGCTAAATGATTTCCAGATTTCCAGCTAGTCCTAGAGTTCTATATTTCTACGTAGTTGAATTATTTTATCATGCTGTTGCAGGGGAATATGACTAACACTTTTGAAGCTACTAATTTTGTCAAGCTTTAAAGTCCATGATTGTTAAAAATATTATTTGACCTACAGTATGTCCAAATCAGTTTAATAAAATCACTTTATAACAGGGAAAAAAAAAAAAAAAAAAAAAAAAGAAAGGCCGGGCATGGTGGCGCATGCCTTTAATCCCAGCACTCGGGAGACAGAGGTAGGAGGATCGATGTGATTTCAAGGCCACCCTGAGACTACATAGTGAATTCCAGGTCAGCCTGGGTTAGAGAGAGACCCTACCAAAAAAAAAAAAAAAAAAAAAGGAAGGAAGCTGGCCTGGGACTGTAGCTCAATGGTAGAGCACTTGCCTAACATCTCAAAGCCCTTAGTTCAGTCTCTAGCACCACAAAATAAAAAGTTTGACCTCCCTTCATACTCAACTTTCAGGGTAACCCTGGTGACATAAGCATTTCCTTCCTGTCTGGTGGTGTAAGTAGCTGTCCTGTTGAGCTGTGCTGTAGTTTAAACAGTTCCAAACTATGGACTTTTCTGTGGTGTACCTGGACATTGTTACTCTGAACATCCTACATGTAGAACTGTGGGTCTTATTTCCTGAGGATTCATTCTCAGAAGTAGAAATGCCAAGTCAAATGACACTGGGTTCATCCCGTGCATTGTAGGAAGGGCAAGAGCTATGGACAGGCAGAGTGCTCACCTGAAGGAGTTGTTTCACAGGCTGTTTGCTGTTACAATACTATCTCCCAGAACTAGGTCCCAGGCCTCCAGTGGCCTCTTGGGTTCATGTCCCAGTTGGCCTAGAGCCACCTTGAGCCTCTTATCTCAGCCATCAGGACCTGAGCAGCCTTTCTGCACTTTGGCTCACCTGCCCTCTAGCCACAGCCTTGGGCCCATTGGGTAAGGTCTGGCTTTGTTCTGGCCCAGTTTCTTCTCCTGCCCCAGCCAATGTTGACCTTTTAGCTTTCACACCAGGTTCCTGGTGGAGTCTCCTCTTCTTGGCTGTCTCTGGGTGGCCTGATTGGGTTCTGTCTAGTAGAAGGGAGCTAGGATTGCACTGGGGAGAGACAGTTTTCACTTGGGAGCTCCTCCATAGTGATTCCTTGATGTTGCAGTCAAGTTCATGTTGTTGGCAGAAAACACCCACCCAAAGAGCAGGTTGTGGGAGGAAAGGATTTATTTTGGTTTTACAGACTCTAGGGAAAGCTTACAGACTTGAGCGAGAGGCTCCATGGTGGCAGAGAAAAGCAATGGTATGATCAGAGGGTGGACATCACCTCCTGACCAACATCAGGTGGCAACAGCAGCAGGGAAGTGTGCCAAACACTGGCAAGGGGAAGCTGACTATAACACTCATAAGCCTGCCTCCAACAATATACTGCCTCTAGGAGGCTCTAATTCTCAAATTGCCACCAGCTGAGGACCTAGCATCAGAACCCATAAGTTTATGGGGCACACCTGAATCAAACCACTACATTCTGCCCATTCCCCATAAACTGATAACCATCCATGATGTAAAATGCAATGCATTCAGTCATTATTTCTTTCAGTTTTTATTTATTTATTTTTAAATTTACTTATTTGCAAGCAGAGAGAGAGGAGAGAGAGAATGGGCTTGCCAGGGCCTCCAGCCACTGCAAATGAACTCCAGATGCATGTGCCTCTTGTGCATCTGGCTTACGTGGGTCCTAGGGAATTGAACTTGGGTCCTTTGGCTTCACAGGCAAACGCCTTAGCTGCTAAGCCATTTCTCCAGCCATTTATTTATTTATTTATTTATTTATTTATTTATTTATTTATTTTTGTTTGCTTTTCGAGGTAGGGTCTCGCTCTAGCCCAGGCTGACCTGGAATTCACTATGTAGTCTCAGGGTGGCCTCGAACTCACAGTGATCCTCCTACCTCTGCCTCCCGAGTGCTGGGATTAAAGGCATGTGCCACCATGTCCGGCTTTTTTTTTTAATTAATTAATTAATTTATTTTGAGGCAAGTCCAACAGACTGGCCTTTTTAAAAAATTTTATTAATGAGAGAGAGAGAGAGAATTGGCATGCCAGGGCCTCCAGCCACTGTATTTGAACTCCAGGCACTGTAATTGAACTCCAGATGTGTGCGTCACCTTGTGCTCATGTGCAACCTTGCACATGTATCATCTTGTGCATCTGGCTTATGTGAGATATGGGGAGTCAAACATAGATCCTTAAGTTTTACAGGCAAGCGCCTTAACTGCTAAGCCATCTCTCCAGCCCCAGTCAAACTTTAAAAGTTCCCATAGTTTCTATCAAACCCAACGTTGTTCTTTTAACTGAGCCATAATACAAAAAAAGCAAAACAAAAAAACCCATAATGCACAGAATAAATATTCACACTGCAAGAGATGGCATTGGGCATAGCAAAGAAATAGTCAATCAATACAAGATTTAAAACAAACAGGGCAGGGCTGGAGAGATGGCTTAGTGGCTAAGGCACCTGCCTGCTAAGCCTAAGAATGCCATTTCCAATCTCCAGGTCCCACGTTAACCAGGTGCAAGTGACACAAGGGTGCAATGCTGCACTTGCCCACAAGGGGGCGCACACATCTGGATGGAGTTCCTTCCCAGCAGCTGAGGGGCTGCTGGTGTGCCCATTCTCTGTCTTCCTCTCCCTCTCTCTTTTTCTCTCTCTCCAAAAACAAACAAACAAACAAACAAACAAAAAAAAAACAAACAAAAAAAAAAACAGGGCAAACATCAAACTCTGTAGCTCCAAGTCTGACAACTCTAGCCAGTGACAATTGTCAAGTCCGATAATTCTAACCAGTGACAAGTCTCTGGACTTCCAATTCTGCCCCTCCATCTAGGTTACTCATTGTCCCAGAAAACTTCATGTAGTGCTGGTGCCAGCAGCTCTCCTTTGGCAGCCATCCCATAGTCTGGCATCCCCACTGAGTTTCCACTGCAACCCACAGTTCATCCTCATGGCTCCATTGGGCCTCCACACAGGTAATCCAGCAAGCCTGCTTCACACTGCCCATGACCATTTCCAAAAAACAAAACTGTGTGGCAAATTCAATGACTGTTTTTCCTACATTTGTCATACTCCATAGTACCAGGTGGGCTGCCAATTTGTTATTCCGGGAGGGGGGGGGACGGATAAAGCAGACTTTGAAGAACAAGACCCTCCTTTTAGCATTCAGTCCCCTTCAAAAGAGAGTTTGCATTCTTCCTGTTGTCCCAGTGCACATCAGCTGGCCCAATGGCTCAATGGTTGTAACCTCTCAACTACAGGTGAACTGGCAGAAGTTTTGGCCCAAAGATTTCATTTCTGGGCTGGGGAAATGATTTAGTGGCTAAGGTGCTTGTCTGCAAAGCCAAAGAAACTAGGTTCATTTCCCCAGGACCTACATAAAGCCAGATGCACAAGGTGGCAAATCGTCTGAAGTTTGTTTGCAGTGGCTAGAGGTCCTGGTGCGCCCATTCTCTCTTTCTCTATCTCCCTCCTCCCTCAAATAAGTAAAAATTAAAAGTTAAAATTAAGGGCTGGAGAGATGGCTTAGTGGTTAAGGTGCTTGCCTGTGAAGCCTAAGGACCCATATTCAATTTCCAGATTCCAGGTAAGCCATATGCACAAAAGGTGAGGCAAGCGCAAGGTCACACATGCCCACTAGGTGACATAAGCATCTGGAGTTCGATTGCGGTGGCTGAGGCCCTGGCATGCCAGTTTTATCTCTTTAAAATAAGAAAAAAATTTTAAAAATTAAAATAAAAAAGATTTCATTTCTTTCTGTACCATATCTCTCTGCTCACACCAGTCCATTGCTGCACAGTGCAACCCTGCACAAGTTCTCAGGACTTGGGCATAACAGCAAGCCTCTCACACAAATTGCTTTTAGCCCAGTCCAGGCAAAGCTCTTACTCACCCTAATAAGCCAACCTCACAGTCTATAGTTCTTACTACATTCAGGTCTTTCAACTCTGACCAGAGTGGTCCATCAAGCACTGCATGGCACCTCATAGGCCAAGGTTTCAAATCCTCCCACATTCTTTCTTTTCTTTTTCTTTTTTTTCTTTTCTTTTTGGTTTTTCAAGGTAGGATTTCACCACTCTAGTCCAGGCTGACCTGGAATTAACTTTGTAGTCTCAGGATGGCCTTGAACTCACAGCAATCCTCCTACCTCTGCCTCCTGAGAGCTGGGATTAAAGGTGTGCGCCACCACGCCCAGCCACATTCTTTCTTCAAATAACTTCTGAATGACCAAAGCCACACAGTCAGGTTTCTAGCAGCAATAGCCCCACTCTCAGTACCATTTTTACTGTTGCAGTCAGGTTCACGTTGCTGGTAGAAAACACCAGACCAAGAGCAGCTTGTAGGTAGAAAGGGTTTATTTTGGCTTATAGACTTGAGAGGCTCCATCATGGCATGGAAAAACAATGGCATGAGCAGAGAGTGGCCATTACCTCCTGGCCTACATCAGGTGGACAATAGTAACAGGAGAGTATGCTAAACACTGGCAAGGGGAAGCTGGCTATAACACCCATAAGCCCGCCCCTAATAATATACCACCTCCAGGAGGATCCAGTTCCCAAGTTGCCACCAGCTGGGGACCTAGCATTCAGAACATATAAGTTTATTTGGGACACCTGAATCCAATCACCATATTTGGGTTCTTGGGCTGTGGTTTTGGGCACAGGCTGGCTAGTGGGAATGGACTCCTTCTTGAGCCTGTGTTGAGGGTTTCTCAAGTGCCCAACATGCTGGGAACTTTGTGAGAAAAGGCTAATTAAAGGGAAATGCCATAATTACCCCCCAGCTTAATACTCAGCTGCCAATCCCCTTTGAACCCTTAGCTGCTGAGGTAAAGGTAGACATGTGCACTGACCAGATATCTTTATTTTTTGTTTTTGTTTTTCAAGGTGGGGTCTCACTCTGGTCCAGGCTGACGTGGAATTAACTATGCAGTCTCAGGGTGGCCTCTAACTCACAGTGATCCTCCTACCTCTGCCTCCCGAGTACTGGGATAAAAGGCGTGTGCCACCATGCCCGGCTCAGGTGTCTTTATTTTAAGAGCTGTTCTTTTGGCAGGAACACAGTGTGTTTCCATGCTGAGTCTCTGTAGGCAGGCCAACAGTGTTTGCTAACATGCAACTTCTCAGCTAAGTGAGCTTGTCCTGTGCCCTCTTTTTATACCCTCCTGTGGTGCTGGCACTGGAACTTAGGGCCTTGCATATTCTAGGAAGGAGCTTTACCACTAAGCTACACCTCCAGTCCTATCGCTCGTGACCTTGTCCTTTTTCTTTTTTTGTATGTTGTGTTATTTATTTATTTATTTACAAGCAGAGAGAGATAGAAGAGAGACAAAGAGAATGGGCACAGCGGGACCTCTGAGCTACTGCAAACTGACTTGAGATGCATGTGTCACTTTGTGCATCTGACTTTACATGGGTACTGGGGAATTGAACTTGTGTCCTTAGGCTCTATAGGCAAGTGCCTTAACTGCTGTCCATCTCTCCAGCCCGGTTTGTTTGTTTGTTTGTTTTTGAGATGGGGTCTCACTCTAGCCTAGGCTGGCTTGGAACTCATGGGTGCTGAGATTGAAGGCGTGAACCATTGATGTGAGATTATTGGAGTCTAGGAAGGGATTAAATGTTGATAAAGATGCAGGAGATCTCAGGCCTGTGGATCCCCAACTTTGAATCCTTGTCTTAAGTTATCAAAGAATTGAGAATGTGGACTTAGAGAGTCATAAATTATGAGTTATGAGGTATATTTTAGGGAGTTAGGATCCAGAGGAAGGCTAGCAGGGAAATCCAAGTCAAAAGAAATCCTATCCCTTCCCAGCCTCACTGGGAAGGAGGAGAGGAGACAGGAAATCTTCCTCACATAAAGAAAGTTCTGGGAACAGACCAACACGGATGGATGTATGGGAAGCACACATACGGAAAGTAAAGTAGGAAAACACCCAAAACAAGGCATTCCTGCCTAAAGGACAGCTCTTAAAATTCTTAAAATAAGATACCTGGTCAGTGTGGATGTCTACCTTTGCCTCAGGAGTGTCTTGACAAAAAGAAATCCTCAGCCGGGCGTGGTGGCGCATGTCTTTAATCCCAGCACTCGGGAGGCAGAGGTAGGAGGATCACCGAGAGTTTGAGGCCACCCTGAGACTACATAGTTAATTCCAGGTCAGCCTGGACCAGAGTGAGACCCTACCTCACAAAGAAACCAAAAAAAAAAAAAGAAAGAAATCCTCCTCCTTACCAGCCTCCGTGTTTCTGTGGGCCATTTTCTAGCTAAGTACCAGGAAAAGGCTACCTTGCTCCTAACCTGTATCACTACCATACCTGGATCTTTTTTGTATTTTTAAATTTTTTTGTTTATTTTTATTTATTTATTATTTAAGAGTGACAAAGAGAAAGAGGCAGAGAGAGAGAGAGGTGGGGGGGGGGAGAGAATGGGCGCACCGGGCCTCCAGCCACTGCAAATGAACTCCAGATGCATGCGCCACCTTGTGCATCTAGCTTATGTGGGTCCTGGGGAATCGAGCCTCAAACCGGGGTCTTTAGGCTTCACAGGCAAGCAGTTAACCACTAAGCTATCTCTCCAGCCCCCTTTTTTGTATTTTTGAGGTAGGGTCTTACTCTGTATTCCTGGCTGGTCTGGAATTCTCTGTGTAGACCAGTCTGGGCTCAGATTTGTGGTGATTCTCCTGCCTCTTGTGTTGAGATTACAGGTGTGTGCTTACCACACTTGTTCTTTTGACCCTCTGTCCTTATCTGTAGAGTGGGAGGAGTCAGCAAACAGGCATGACCCCACAGAATTTGTGTGGGAGGTGGAGCCAGTGAGATATCCCACATGTAGGAGTTTTGGCTTTACTCTCAGTGCCTTTGCTGTTCTTAGCTGTTGATGTCATTAGTTGTCACTCAGTTCTAACTTTCAACAGCATGTTGTCGCTTCAGCTATGGCTTTTCCCTAGCTGGGGTTCATCCTGGTTCTCTCCTTACTCAGTGTGCAGGATGACTAGTTTGGTCTCCAGAACTCTCCCAATTTCTGCCCATGCTGACAGGGACAGCAGAAGATACTGCTTGTGGCACATGGTCATGATTCTGTGTAGGGCTCTCCATTGGCCACCTGGTCCAGCTGCTGGTTCTCCTGTATCCTCTCACTACTGCACAGATGACTCAAGAGAGGCAGAGAGACCATGGCTAATGGCTTCCATAAAACATGAAGCAAAGAAGTAATGGCAAGGCTAGGAGTTTGTCTAGATCTATGTTGACGAGAGAGACACACAGAGAGAATATGAGAGAATAAATGGGTACATCAGGGCTTCGTGCCACTGCAAATGAACTCCAGATGCATGCCCCACTTTGTGCATCTGTTTTTTTTTTTTTTTGGAGAGAGGCAGAGAGGAAGACAGATAGAGATGGGCGCGCCAGCAGCCTCTCAGCTGCTGCGAAAGAAATCCAGATGCATGTGCCCCTTGTGGTCAAGTGCGGCATTGCACCCTTGCATCACTTTGCATCTGGCTTAAACATGGGACCTGGAAATTGGAACCAGCGTTCTTAGGCTTAGGAGGCAGGTGCCTTAACTACTAAGCCATCTCTCCAGCCATGCATCTGGTTTTATATGGGTACTGGGGAATCAAACCCAGGCTGTTCAGCTTTGTAAGCAAGTGCCTTTAACTGCTGAGTCCTCTCTCTAGTTCTAAGCAATCTTTTAGATTGTTCCCGTCTTAGTTTTGGGGCTTAAAATCTTTGATTTTTGCAAAGAAAACTTGATAATAGTCTATATTTTTGTTTGGATTTTTTTTTAATTTTAATTTTTATTTATTTGAGAAAGAGAGGCAGAGAGAGCGGGTGTGGGGGGTAGAAAGTGCATGCTAGGGCTTCTAGCCACTGCAAACGATCTCCAGATGCATGTGCCACCTTGTGCATCTGGCTTATGTGGGTCCTGGGGAATCAAACCATGGTCCTTTGACTTTGCAGGCAAGCGCCTTTCCCACTAAGCCATCTCTCCAGCCCTGTTGGGATTGTTTTTGCTTTTAGCATACTAAGGGGCAGAACATTCTATTTTAGGTAAGGGTGGGGCTTGGAAAACCACTCCCCTTCCTAATGAGCTAATGACAGTTAAAGGGTGCTGGGGATGAAAACAGTTTTTCAGGCTGGAGAGATGGCTTAGTGGTTAAGTGCTTGCCTGTGAAGCCTAAGGACCCTGGTTCAAGGCTCGATTTCCCCAGGACCTACGTAAGCCAGATGCACAAAAGTGGCGTATGCATCTGGAATTCGTTTTCAGTGGCTGGAGGCCCTGGTGTGCCCATTCTCTCTCTATCTGCCTCTTTCTCTCTATCTCTGTTGCTCTTAAATAAATAAATAAATAAAACAGTTTTTCTTCATGGCACAGTCACTGGTAAGTAATGAGAAGAAAGAGTACAGTGAAACTGAGTGGGATAAAGGAGGGTACATATGATTGAAAAAAAAAATATGAAAATGTCAAAAAAAATTAAAAATCTAAACAAAAAAAATGACATAATTAGTAAAAATTTTAGGGAAGATTTTTAGTGGTCCATGAAATCCAAAAAGGAAGCCGTGCTCTGGAGAGGCAAGGGCAACTGGGATTCTTTGTGCCTGTGAGGGTTCCAGTCCACAGTCCCTACCCCTCTAACCTTTCTCTCCCAGCAGGCCAAACAATGGAGGCAACCTTCTGTGTTCAAAAAGCTCTGCCAGAAGGAGGAGCTGGGAGTCTCTTAATTATTCATTGACCCAGCTGAGCTAGCAGCTGGGACCAGGCTTCTACTGCCCTCTGGAGCCACCTTCTTTATCCCCTTCAGAGCCTGCCAAGGCCACAGACAAATCTACAGAGAGTCTGGAGCCTGCCAGGGCTTCCTGAGGCCAAGACTACTGCCTCATCCTTCATAAGCCCCAGTTGCAAGCCTCTGTTGCCACATGAGGTCATCTTTAGTCTGTGCCCCTCAGCAGTTCTTGGTGACCTGGTTCTTCACAAAGCCAGGCTCTGGCAGCACTTACTATAACATTTCAGCAAAGCAGCTTTATGCCACCCCAGCCCTCTGCCTCATCCTATGGGAAACCTCCCTTTCTCCTGTGTCCTAGGTAAAGGAGGTTAGTGAGAGCCACATACAGGGCTGTGGTCATGTTGTACAGTACTAAGGAACAATTTATGACATGATTTGTGTCTCCTGTGTATACGTGGGGCTGCTGGCCAGCATGAATTCCATTAGCCCAAGCCCTGCCTGTAGATACATCCCTCTCCAGATCTCTGCTCCAGCCAGAGCCTCAGCAGTGCCAAGGGAGACTTGTGCCTGGCCCTCTTAGCCATAGTTTTTCCTGTGGACTTTCCTCACTGGTTCCTACCAGTGCTGGAATTTCCTGGAGATATCTTTTTTTTTTTTTTTTTTTGGTTTTGCGAGGTAGGGTCTCACTTTGGTCCAGGCTGACCTGGAATTAACTATGTAGTCTCAGGGTGGCCTTGAACTCTCGGCAATCCTCCTACCTCTGCCTCCCGGGTGCTGGGATTAAAGGCGTGCGCCACCACGCCCGGCTTTGGAGATTTCTTTTTACTCTGTTCCCATTGACATAGACAGGATCTGTTTCTTGATGCTAAGCCTCTTTCCAGGCTTGCCTGACTTGTAGTTGTCTCTTGATACATCTTTCTGCAGCCATTACTTCTGTCTTGTATCTCCAGGTCACATCTGGAAGGAACATTCTAGCTACCCTCATGGACTTGTGTCTGTGGATGGTTGCCTAGTCTGATTTCCATTTTCAGTAACATTTAATGTGCTAATGCCTCCCACACCTGTGATGCTTCCTCCACTTGCTGGTGCATGTCATCTGTGGGAAAGGCACAGAGAGATGGATCGTTAGACTCTGCCAGCCCTCTAAAGCTTTATACATTGTAACCCAGGATTTTTACAAAAATTGAGATTATTTACCGCAGTGTTTTCTGTGGTAGTGAAATAATTGAAAATAACCTACATATTTAGTAGTGAGGAATTTGCTAAATAAATGACCATATTCACTTTTTTTAAAAAAAAATTTATTTATTTATTTGAGAGAGAGAGAGAGGGAGAGGTAGATATATATATATATATATATATAGAGAGAGAGAGAGAGAGAGAGAGAGAGCGCACACCAGGGCCTCCAGCCACTGCAAACGAACTCCAGATGCATGCACCACCTTGTGCATCTGGCTTACGTGGGTCCTGGGGAATCGAACCGTGGTCCTTTGACTTTGTAGGCAATTGCCTTAACTACTAAGCCATTTCTCCAGCCCCGGTATTCACTTTTTAAAAAAAAAATTAAATACCTATCCTATTTTTTTTTTTTATTTGTGAGAGAGAGAAAGAGAACAGAGTATGGGCATGCCAGGGCCTTTTGCCATTGCACTCTAAGTCAGGCAACCCTGGGAAGAGACTTGGCATCAGGAACTCAAGATGTGTGTGCCACTGTGCATCTGGCTTTACATGGGTATTGGTGACTTGAACCCAGGACGGCAGGCTTTGCAAGCATGTGCCTTTAACTGCTGAACCATCTTCCCAACTCCATTACTTTTTTTTTTTTTTGGTTTTTCGAGGTAGGGTCTCACTCTGGCCCAGGCTGACCTGGAATTAACTATGTAGTCTCAGGGTGGCCTCGAACTCACAGCGATCCTCCTACCTCTGCCTCCTGAGTACCAGGATTAAAGGCGTGCGCCACCACGCCCGGCTTCCATTACTTTTTTAAAGAAAAAAATATATTTGCAAAAAAAAAAAAAAAAAAAAAGTTCATTTGCAAGCAGAGAGAGAGAATATGGATGTTATCAGGACAATGGAGATTAACCACTACACTGGTAATTTTTGTTTCTCCTTTTCACATTTCTGGTTTTTTTTTTGTTTTTTGTTTTCTGTTTTTCAAGGTAGAGTCTTACTCTGGCCCAAGTTGACCTGGAATTTACTATGTAGTCTCAGGCTGGCCTCAAACCCATGGTAATCCTCCTACCTCTGCCTCCCAAGTGCTGGGATTAAAGGCGTGTGCTACCACACCTGGCTACATTTCTGTGTTTTGTGAAGGTGGCTGTTATTGTTCAGTAAAGGCCACAAATCTGTTTTAACAAATGTCAAGGCTAAAGTTTGTTGTGCCTATCCACTGACCTCTGTCAGGTCAGCTGGTTGGAGAAATGGAGCTGAAACCACCTGTGACCCTTTGCTGTCAGTCTATGTTCTTCCCTCAATATAAATCTCACCATGCTTCCCTGACCCTCCTTCACATTCAGGACAGTTGGGAAGAAAGGAGGACAGCTAGGATAATGGCCAGCAGGTGTCATGTATAGGGTTCACCATCCCACAACAAACAGGACTTCACTCTGTGTCTCTAGCCAGGCCATTTAGTCAATATGACATTGTCCCTCTGTTTCACCTCCACAGGCCATTGAGAAACTGATGGCTCTTCTCAACACTCTGGATAGGTGGATTGATGAGACCCCTCCAGTGGACCAGCCCTCTCGATTTGGGAACAAGGCCTACAGGACCTGGTATGCCAAACTCGACCAGGTGAGGCTGCCATACACAAACTAGGACTGGACCAGTAAGAAGACTATTGTGGCACTGAATGGGTAAAAGCAGACATTTTAGGCTTTCAGGCCTATAAACTCAGGGAATTTGTTAGAATGACAATTTCATTTACTTCACTTATAAATCTGTTTACCCTCTGTCTCGGCCATTTTTTGGGAAATGCAACAGTGGTTATACAAGGCTGCTTATTAAGTCATTTTTATTAGCAGCAGATTGGAAATGAAAAAAAGAATAAGGAAGCTATTTAGGGAACTTGATGGAAGGGACTCGTTGTTTAGGTTAAAGAAGCAAAGTGAGATATGGTGGCAAATGCCTGTAATTGTAGCACTTGGGAGGCTGAAGCAGAAGGAAAACCTTGCGTTCTAGGATCGTGCTTTATCAGACTTTTTCTACTCATAATCCCATTTTGCCCAAGAAATTTTTACACACTCCTCGGTTTATACATACATAAAATAGGTATAGAAATCAAATCTTTTTTTTGTTTGTTTGTTTTGTTTTTTGAAGTAGGGTCTCACTCTAACCCAGGCTGATCTGGACTATGTAGTCTCAGGCTGGCCTTGAACTCAGGGCAATCCTCCTACCTCTGCCTCCCAAGTACTAGGATTAAAGGCATGTGCCACCATGCCTGACAAAAATCAAACCTTTTGTTGTAGTCAGCTCCATGTTGCTGGGATGAGCATCCAACCAGACAGTTTATGGGAGGAATGAATTTATTTCAGCTTATAAATCCAGGGGAAGATCATCAATGGCTTCTTTAAAAAAAATTATTTATTTATTTGAGAGAGAAAGAGGCAGATAGAGAGAATGGTCGCACCAGGACCTCCAGCCACTGCAAATGAACTCCAGACACATGCACCTCCCTGTGCATCTGTCTTATGTGGGTACTAGGGAATCAAACTTGGGTCCTGAGGCTTTGCAGGCAAGTGCCTTAACTGCTAAGCCATACTCCAGCCCCATCGATGGCTTCTTACTGGCTCCCTTTCTTTCTTTTTTTTTTTTTCTGGCTGCCTTTCATAGATCCAAACAGAGAAACCCACCAAACACCACAAGCAAGCACCATCCAGCACCACAAGCAAGCATGAACTGCCAGAGCTCAGTCTGTTCTCTCTACACCTTTGGGCTGGAATTCAGATTTACCCCCAAAGACACCTACTCCAACCAGATGCTAGAGACTGAAGCAGGAAGCTTAACCTTAATTAAACATACCTGAAAAAGGGCTGGAAAGAGAGCTTGTTAGTTAAGGTGCATGCCTGTGAATCCTAATGACCCCGGTTCGATTCTCCAGATCTCATGTAAGCCAGGTGCACATGGTGGCGCATGCCTCTGGAGTTTGTTTGCAGTGGCCAGAGGCCCTGGTATACCCATTCTCACTCTTTCTCTCTCTCTTCTTCCCTCTCTGTGTCTCTAATAAATAAATTGATTAAAAATATATTTTAGAGCCAGGCGTGGTGGCGCACGCCTTTAATCCCAGCACTCGGGAGGCAGAGGTAGGAGGATTGCTGAGAGTTCGAGGCCACCCTGAGACTACATAGTTAATTCCAGGTCAGCCTCGACCAGAGTGAGACCCTACCTCGCAAAAAACAAACAAACAAACAAAAAAACCTGGAAAAAAAGCTGGGTATGATGGTGCACGCCTTTGATTCCAGCACTTGGGAGTCAGAGGATCTCTGTGAGTTCGAGGCCATCTTAAAAGTACTTAGTGAACTTCAGGTCAGCCTAGCTAGAGTGAGACCCTACTTCAAATCCCCCCCCCCAAAAAAAAAAACTTAAAAAAAAATACCTGAGGTAATGGGGGACATACATTCAAACCACCACACCTTTACTGATAATAAATCATGAAGTTTACTTTAAAACAATCCTTTGATATACAAGTAGTTTTACCATTTATTAAGAAGAAAGCAAATTTGATGTGATGTGCTTATTTTTACATAAAGAATTAAATCTTGACTGAATATTTTATACTGCAGGACCTAGAATTGATCAGTATTTTGAGATTTTAAAAATATTTTTTAGCCGGGCGTGGTGGCGCACGCCTTTAATTCCAGCACTCGGGAGGCAGAGGTAGGAGGATCACCAAGAGTTCAAGGCCACCCTGAGACTACATAGTTAATTCCAGGTCAGCCTGGGCCAGAGTGAGACCCTACCTTGCAAAACCAAAAAAAATTTGTATTTATATTTGAGAGACAAAGAGGCAGAGAGAGAAGAGGCAGATAGAGAATTGGGTACACCAGGGCCTTCAACCACTGAAAATGAACTCCAAACGCATGCACCACCTTGTACATCTGACTTACATGGTCCTGGGGGATGGAACCTAGTTCCATTAGCTTTACAGACAACTGCCTTAATCTCTTAAGTCATCCCTCCAGCCTTAGTAATTTGATTTTTTTTGTTTGTCTGTTTATCCGAGGTAGGGTCTCACTCTAGCTCAGGCTGACCTGGAAGTCACTATGTAGTCTCAGGGTGGCCTCAAATTCATGGTGATCTTCCTCCTTCTGCCTCCCAAGTGCTGGGATTAAAGGTGTGCGCCATCACGCCCGGCCTAGTAATTTGATTTTTAATTATTATTATTATTATTATTATTATTTTTTTTTTTGGTTTTTCGAGGTAGGGTCTCACTCTAGTCCAGGCTGACCTGGAATTCACTATGTAGTCTCAGGGGCCTCAAACTCATGGTGATCCTCTTACCTCTGCCTCCTGAGTGCTGGGATTAAAGTTGTGTGCCACCACACCCAGCCTTGTAATTTGATTTTTAATCATAAATCTTGAGAGCGCTTTTTCACATAAATACCTAGAAATATGCTTAGGGCCATTTCAGATATTGTTGGAAATTCTGCCATGATCCCAAGCCATACTTTGTTCAACATTTTTTATTTTTATGAAACTTAAGTCAGTAACTCAAAAGCAATTTTTCCTTTTCCTTTTTTTTTTTTTTTTTTTTTTTTTTTTCGGTTTTTCGAGGTAGGGTCTCACTCTAGTCCAGGCTGACCTGGACTTTACTATTTAGTTGCAGGCTGACCTTGAACTCACAGCAATCCTCCTACCTCTGCCTCCCAAGTGCTGGGATTAAAGGCAATCACCACCATGCCCGGCTTTCAAAAGCAATTTTTTGAACATTTATTTATTTATTTATTTGAGAAAGAAGGAGAGAGAGAGAGAGAGAGAGAGAGAGAGAGAGAGAGAATGAGAATGGACACGCCAGGGCCTCCAGCCATTGCAAATGAACTTCAGATGCATGCACTCTTGTGCATCTGGCTTACGTGGGTCCTGGAGAATCAAACCGGGATCCTTTGGCTTTGCAGGCAAAGGCCTTAATTGCTAAGCCATCTCTCCAGCCCTTTTTTTTTTTTTTTTTTTTTGAGGTAGGGTCTCACTCTAGCCCAGACTGACCTAGTCCCAGGCTGGTCTTGAATTTACAGAAATCTTCCTATCTCTGCCTCCTGAGTGCTGGGATTAAAAGTGTTCACTACCACATAAGCTCTGTGTTTTTTTTTGGTGGGGGAGAGAGGAGTTTTCAAGGTAAGGTTTCACTCTAGCCCAGACTGACCTGGAATTCACTATATAGTCTCAGGTTGGCCTCAAACTCATGGTGATCATCCTACCTCTGCCTCCTAAGTGCTGAGATTAAAAAGCATGTGCTACCATGCCCATTTCTTTCTTTTTTTTTTTAATTATTATTTTACATACATACATACATACATACATACATACATTTATTTATTTATTTATTTATTTATTTATTTATTTATTTATTTATTTTGAGGTAGGGTCTTGCTCTAGCACAGATTGACCTGGAATTCACTATATAGTCTCAGACTGACCTGGAACTCATGGTGATTCTCCTACCTCTGCCTCCTGAGTGCTGGGATTAAAGGTGGGCGCCACCAAGCCCAACAGAGAGAAAGGAGAGACAAATGGGCACATCAGGGCCTCCAGTCACTGCAAATGAACTCTAGAAACATGTGCCACTTTGTGTATCTGGTTATACATGGGTACTGAGGAATCTAACTTGGGTCATTAGGCCTTTCTGACAAGGGCTTTATTTGAGAAAGAAGGAGAGAGAGAGAGAGAGAGAGAGAGAGAGAGAGAGAATGAGAATGGACACGCCAGGCCTCCAGCCATTGCAAATGAACTTCAGATGCATGCACTCTTGTGCATCTGGCTTACGTGGGTCCTGGAGAATCAAACCGGGATCCTTTGGCTTTGCAGGCAAAGGCCTTAATTGCTAAGCCATCTCTCCAGCCCTTTTTTTTTTTTTTTTTTTTTTTTTTTGAGGTAGGGTCTCACTCTAGCCCAGACTGACCTAGTCCCAGGCTGGTCTTGAATTTACAGAAATCTTCCTATCTCTGCCTCCTGAGTGCTGGGATTAAAAGTGTTCACTACCACATAAGCTCTGTGTTTTTTTTTGGTGGGGGAGAGAGGAGTTTTCAAGGTAAGGTTTCACTCTAGCCCAGACTGACCTGGAATTCACTATATAGTCTCAGGTTGGCCTCAAACTCATGGTGATCATCCTACCTCTGCCTCCTAAGTGCTGAGATTAAAAAAGCATGTGCTACCATGCCCGGCTTTCTTTCTTTTTTTTTAATTATTATTTTACATACATACATACATACATACATACATACATTTATTTATTTATTTATTTATTTATTTATTTATTTATTTATTTATTTATTTTGAGGTAGGGTCTTGCTCTAGCACAGATTTACCTGGAATTCACTATATAGTCTCAGACTGACCTGGAACTCATGGTGATTCTCCTACCTCTGCCTCCTGAGTGCTGGGATTAAAGGTGGGCGCCACCAAGCCCAACAGAGAGAAAGGGAGAGACAATGGGCACATCAGGGCCTCCAGTCACTGCAAATGAACTCTAGAAACATGTGCCACTTTGTGTATCTGGTTATACATGGGTACTGAGGAATCTAACTTGGGTCATTAGGCCTTTCTGACAAGGGCTTTAACCTCTGAGCCATCTCTCCAGCCCTGTTTTTTGAGACAGAGTCTTTTTTTTTTTTTTTTCAAGGTAGGGTCTCACTCTGGTCCAGGCTGACCTGGAATTAACTATGTAGTCTCAGGGTGGCCTCGAACTCTCAGCGATCCTCCTACCTCTGCCTCCCGAGTGCTGGGATTAAAGGTGTGCGCCACCACGCCCGGCTTAGAGACAGAGTCTTACTCTAGCCTGACCTGGTACATACTCTTTAGTCTAGACCGGCTTCCTAACTCATGGTGTCCCTTCTTCCTTGTGCTGTGATTAAAGGCCTGAGCCACCACATCTGGCTTATAAACAGCAGTTTTGTTTTTGTTTTTAATTCATTTGCAAGCAGAAAGAGAAGAGAGACAGAGAGAATGGGAGTGACAGGGTCTCTAGCTGCCAAAAATAAACTCCAGATGCATGCACCACATTATGCATCTGGCTTTACATGGGTACTGGGGAATTGAACCCCAATCGTTTGGCTTTGTAAGCAAGCACCTTAACCACTGAGCCATCTCTCCAGCCTCAAGCAGCACTTTTTATTATTTTTTTATTATTTTTTTTTGTTTTATATATATATATATATATTTATATTATTTTGATTTTACATTCATAGTAAAGGTTCCATTGTCCTCCTCCCTGTCCTCCCTCTTTCAAAGGGACCCTTGTCAATGGGGAATGTGGGTCAAGCATTGTGAGGTTAGTTAAGAGTTCTGGGGGATTGGCCCCAGTCTCTGTGCATAATGCCCCAACTATGACTCTAAATGACCCCAATGTGGCTCAGGGAAACTTGCGGAAGAGGGGCGGAAAGATTGTTAGAGTCAAGCAGCACTTTTTAAAAACAAAGCATTCAGGGGTGTTTGGGGAGATGATTCAGTGGTTAAAAGCACTTGCTTATAAAGCCTACCATCCTGGGTTCAGTTCCCCAGTACCCACATAAAACCATATACACAAAGTGGCACATGTGTCTGGAGTTTGTTTATAGCCACAAGAGGCCCTGGCACTCCCATACTCGCACTCTCAATCTCACTCAAGTAAATAATATTTTTTTTAAAAATGGAAGCAGGACATGGTGGCTCATGCCTTTTATCCTAGCACTTGGGAGGCTGATGTATGAGGACTTCTGGGAGTTAGAGGCCAGCCTGAGACTACCTAGTGAATTCCAGGTCAGCCTAGGTAGAGTGAGACCCTACCCGGAAACCACAGAACACAGGTCTGGGTGGGCCTAGTGTGCACATTATTCACTAGCTCTTCCAGGAGTCTCCACAGTAAACTCAGAGGCTCAGGTCCATCCTAATTTTTTTTTTTCATCCTAATTTCTTTTTGCAGTGTTTCCTTGTGGAGCACAGTGCCATCCTGAGAGCAGCTAGAGGCTGCCTTTAGACTCTAAGGTGGCACGTGACCTTCCTTTTTCAGAAGGCTTGTATTATTATAATTTAAATGAAAGCTGACAGGTGACAGTCACTTTACAGCTTAAAGGATCTTTGTGGGTTTTTTTAATTTTTATTTTTATTGACAACTTCTTTAATTGTAGACACTATCCCATGATATTTCCCTCCCTCCCCCCACTTTCCCCTTTGAAACTTCACTCTCCATCATATCCCCTCCCCCTTTCAATCAGTCTCTCTTTTCAGTTTGATGTCATGATCTTTTCCTCCTATTATGATGGTCTTGTGTAGGTAGTGTCAGGCATGTGAGGTCATGGATATCCAGACCATTTTGTGTCTGGAGGAGCACGTTGTAAGGAGTCCTACTCTTCCTTTGTCTCTTAAATTCTTTCTGCCCCCTCTTCTGCAATGGACCCTGAGCCTTGGAAGGTAGGTTTGAGATGTTTCAGTGCTAAGCACTCCTCTGTCACTTCTTCTCAGCACTATGGTGCCTTCTGAATCATCCCAAGGTTGCCACCATCTAAAAAGAGAAGCTTTTCTAACCAAAAGTAAGAGTAGCATTAATATATGGGTGTGGACATTAAGAGAAGTGCTTACTGGGAATCTTTGTGGTTTTGTTGTGCACCCATCCCCAGTATCAAGTGGCACAGCATTCCAGTTCTTGAGCAGGGCCCTCATGCCCTTGGAGATTGTTATCACCAAGACTTTCCTCATCACTATTCCATTTTTTTTTTTTTTAGTTTTTTGAGGTAGGGTCTCACTCTAGCCCAGGCAGACCTGGAATTCACTATGTAGTTTCAGGGTGGCCACAAACTCACAGTGATCCACCTACCTTTGTCTCTTGAGTGCTGGGATTAAAGACATGTGCCACCATGCTCGGCCATACATTGATTTATTATTATTATTATTTTATTTATTTTTGGAAAGAGACAGACAGAGAGGGAGAGGAAGACAGACAGAGATGGGTGCGCTAGCAGCCTCTTAGCTGCTGCGAATGAAATCCAGATGTATGTGCCCCCTTGTGGGCAAGTGCGGCATTGTGCCCTTGCGTCACTTTGCATCTGGCTAAACGTGGGACCTGGAGATTGGAACTGGGTTCTTAGGCTTAGCAGGCAGGCCTTAACCGCTAAACCATCTCTCCAGCCCCATACATTGATTTTTTTTTTTTTTTTTTTTTTTTGGTTTTTCGAGGTTTTCTCACTCTGGCTCAGGCTGACCTGGACTTCACTATGTAGTCTCAGGGTGGCCTTGAACTCTCAGTGATCCTCCTACTTCTGCCTCCTGAGTGCTGGGATTAGAGGTGTTCGCCACCATGTCCGGCTTGCATTGATTTTTTTATTGTTGTTGTTTTTTATTGTTTTATTGTTGTTTTTGAGCATCATGTCAATATCTGATGTCTTCTGCTTGATGCTATGTCTATCAGATTCATCCATAATTTCACTGGTAGTGGTATATGTTTTCATTTTTGTGTAGTTTTCCATTTTAGGAATATACCACCATTTATTTTTATGTCTTGGCTACTATAATTAATGCCACTTGGGGCATTCTTATATACGTCATGGCAAACTTAAACAGACTCTTTCTGCCTTGAGTGTGTGAAGGAAGATAGCAACTATGGGGACAGTCATCCTGATCTTCCAAATCTATGAGCCTGCAGTGAGCTGCCTGATGGGAGAATTCATCTCCTGTCCTCCTCACAGACCCCTGTGACCTAGAGAAAGGGTCAGCAGGTGATAAGCCACTCCAGATAGTTTCACTGTTGTGTAAGAGTAAGTGCTTCTCCCCCACTTACTTCTCTAGCCATTCACAATAGGGAACCAGGCCAGTCTGGCAGCCTGGGCCTCAGCAGATGCTGTCCCTGGGTGCTGCTCTCCTGGATGCTGCCTAATCTGTTGCTACCATTTTGTGTCCCTTGTGTTATCAGGAAGCGGAAAACTTGGTGGCCACAGTGGTTCCCACTCACCTGGCAGCTGCTGTTCCTGAAGTGGCTGTTTATCTGAAGGAGTCAGTGGGGAACTCCACACGCATCGACTATGGCACAGGTACTGCTCTTGTGAAGCTCTGAGCTTGTTTGGCATTACTACTTTCTTCTTGCCCCAGACTCTCAGGGGCCTTCTGAGCAAGCTCTAGACTCTCTGAGCCAGTTCGTGGGGATGTGATTCTAGTGTGGCCCACCAGGGGGAGTGGTTGCCACAGGTGCTGCACAGAACTGATTTTTGTTCTTTGTGATTATGTCTCCTCTGTCGATCTCCTCATCACCACATCAGTAACACTTTATTGAGCACTTACTCTACCTCAAGGCCACCGCTTATAAAAGCTAAGAAATGAAACGGGCTGGGCATAGTGGCTCTTTTTTTTTTTTTTTTTTTGGTTTTGCAAGGTAGGGTCTCACTCTGGTCCAGGCTGACCTGGAATTAACTATGTAGTCTCAGGGTGGCCTCGAACTCTCGGTGATCCTCCTACCTCTGCCTCCCGAGTGCTGGGATTAAAGGCGTGCACCACCACGCCCGGCATCATAGTGGCTCTTTAATCCCAGCACTCAGGAGACAGAGGTAGGAGGATCACCGTGAGTTCGAGGCCACCCTGAGACTACATAGTAAATTCCAGGTCAGCCTGAGCTAGAGGCTAGAGTGAGACACTGCCTCGGGGGGAGGGGAACCCGGCTTTGGTAGCCCCTGGCAACAGATGGCCCACTCTCTCTGTGATGCCCTTTGTCTCTGAACCCTGCTCTGTATGCTGTGGACCTTTTTGGCTCTGTTTAAGCCAAGCTGTAGTGGAGCTGGAAAAGAGGGATGGGCACCTGAAAGAAGTATTCTTAGGTCAGTAATGCCAGTGTAGCCAAAGAGTCTCTGCTGTTGTAAGGGCTCCTCTTTCCTTTCTGTCCTAAAGCAAACAAGGGAGAGGGGGAGCTGCTGACCTCCAGAGCCTCCCTTTGTGTGGCAGAATTTTGTCCTCTGCTCCCCTGCTGCTGGTTTGACAAGTGGTCTGAAACCCTGGGGCAGGGAGAACTTTGATTGGTTAAAACCAACAAGGAAAAGATTCTAGGCAACAGGTACCAGGGAAGTCCTAAGGGAAGGGCATTTACCCTGGCTGTTATTTGGACACTGTTACAGGTGAGAGTAACTGAGGCCACTAGCTTCTCAAGTTCTCACTGTTGCCAGGACAAAGTCTTGTTTTTGATCCTGGCTATGAAGAATGTAAGACACTGGCCTTCTTAGGGTTCTTCAAATAGATCAAGGTTTTTCTTGCCTCGGGGCCTTTTCATACACTATTTCTTCTGGCTAGAATATATTTTCTGCTTCTCTTTGTGTCCATTCAATTTTCAGTTCAAGTGTTATGTAGTTTGAGGAAACCTGGAGCCCTTAAGTCAGGGTACCCCTGTGATATTCCTCAATTATCAACTTGTTTTTTTCGAAGTAGGGTCTCACTCTAACCTAGTCTGACCTGGAATTCACTATGTAGTCTCAGGGTGGCCTCGAATTCACAGTGATCCTCCTACCTCTGCCTCCTGAGTGCTAGGATTAAAGGCATGTGCCACCATGCCTGGCTCTCAACCCATGCTTGGCTCTCAACTTGTTAGTTTTTTTTTTTTGTTTTAAGAGATTCATATATACATGTATGTATTGTGTATGTGTGTGTGTGTGTATATACACACACACACACACACACACACACACATATATATATATATATAATATATTTTATTTATTTATTTGAAAGAGAGAAAGAGGCAGAGAGAGGGAGGGGAGAGAATGGGCGTTCCAGGGCCTCCAGCCATTGCATATGAACTCCAGACGCATGCACCCCTTGTGCATCTGGCTTATGTTGGTCCTGGAGAATTGAACCAGGATCCTTTGGCTTTGCAGGCAAATGCCTTAACAGCTAAGCCATCTCTCCAGCCCTTTTTTGGTGTTTTTGAAGTAGGTCTTGCTCTAGCCCAGGTTGACCTGGAATTCACTCTGTATTCTCAGGGTGGCCTTAAACTCACAGCAATCCTCCTACCTCTGTCTCTGGAGTGCTGGGGTTCTCAGGGTAGCCTTGAACTCATGGCAATCCTATTTCTGCCTCCCATGTGCTAGGATTAAAGGCGTGCACCACCATGCCTGGCCTTATTTGTATATTTTTTAAATTTTTTAATTTTTATTTATCTTTGGAGAGAGACATAGAGAGAGACAGACAGAGAGGGAGAGGGAGACAGAGAGAATGGGCACACCAGCAGCTGCTGTGAATGAAATCCAGATGTGTGTGCCTCCTTGTGGGCAAGTGTGGCATTGCGCCCTTGCGTCACTTTACATCTGGCTAAACGTGGGACCTGGAGATTGGAACTGAGTTCTTAGGGTTAGCAGGCAGGCGCCTTAACCGCTAAGCCATCTCTCTAGCCCATTTGTATTTTTTTATTTGAGAAAGAAAGAATATGGGCATACCAGGGCCACCAGACCCTGCAAATGAACTTCAGATGCATGTGCCACCTTGTGCATCTGGCTTATGTGGGTACTGGGGAATTGAACCTGGGTCCTTTGGTTTTGGCAGATGAGCACCTTAACCACTAAGCAATCTCTCTAGCCCTCAATTTGTATTTTTCCTTCAGAGCTAGAATCATAGTAGTGAATATATATTTTATGTCTGTTATCCCTGATAGCTCTCCAAGGTCAGGGTCTCATTTACCACTGTCTCCTTAGTATTTCCCACACAGTAGGTACTCAAATTGGGCAAAGTTATTGCATGATTTAAACCCATAAAATAAAATGTTAGTGTCTGTTTAAGAAGCCAACATCCAAGCTGGAGAGATAGTTTAGCCACTGAGCTGCTTGCCTGTGAAGCCTAAGAATCCAAGTTCGATTCCCCAGTTCCCACATAAGCCAGATGGACATGGTGCCGCATGTGTCGGGAGTTCATTTGTAGTGGCTAGAGGCTCTGACATGCCCGTTCTCTCCTCTCTCTCTTCCTTTTTTCTCTCTCTCAAGTAAATAAACATCCAGGACTGGAGGGATGGCTCAGTGTTTAAGGCACTTGCCTGTGAAGCCTAACAACCCAGGTTCAATTCTCCAGAACCCATGTAAAGCCAGATGCACAGAGTGGCATATTTGCTAGAGGCCCTGGTTCACCCCCCCCCCCCCCGCCGAAAAAGCCAACATCCTGGGCCTCTTAGGGGTAGAATTATAGATTTATAGTACTGGTAGGTCTTGAAAAGGCCTGGATCTTTCTGGTCTTTACAGGAAAGAAATCCCACTACCTCCATATTGACTTTCTTAAGAAGGGTTGGAGACTGAGAACAATCTCAGTTTTCTTTCTGGAAGACTGTCAGTTTTAACTGTTTTTCCTCCCACAGGGCACGAGGCCGCTTTTGCTGCTTTCCTCTGCTGTCTCTGCAAGATTGGGGTGCTCCGGGTAGACGACCAAGTAGCTATTGTCTTCAAGGTGTTCAACCGGTGAGGGAAAGGAGGAGTACAGCAGGAGCAGTGGGCAAAAGGGTCTCTTGCAACAGTGGTGTGCTGGAGGAGTCTCCTGAGGCTCTAATTCAGCTCTTGCTGTGTCCAAGACACATATCTCTTCAAGTAAACAAGGAAAGGAAATGGCATGCAATGACTTGGGTGTTTACCATACGGAGGCCCCTTTCTAAGTGCTTTACATATATCTCAGTTCATTTTCGCCACCTTATAAAGTAGAAGCTGTCATTGCCCTCTTATAGAAGAGGAAACTGAGGCACAAAAGAAATCAGGTGTGTCTACTGAGGTCACACAGACTGCTGAAGACAGGTAGGCAGGCTCTTACCCTGCCCCATAGCTGCTGGGCAGCAGTCCCAGAGCACCGTGGTGTCGTGGTACCTGGACATCCATTCAGCTCTGCAAGTGACTCAGATGCACAACTTGAGCAAATAGAAGGACCCAGGAGATGATCTCTTTGAACTTCTCCAGTGACACCTTGAGGTTAGGGAAGGGAGGCTTCTTCCCATGGTCTCACAAGTTGTCAGGAGTTGGTGGCACTAAGCCTTGTTGCTAAGCCATGTTTTTCCCTCTTCCTGACCAGAAGATGATTCTTGAGTGTGGCAGAAAGAATGAAGCTACATTGGTTTGCTTGTACTAGCGACACCTTGTTTCCTTGTGCCTGCTCAGGTCTGATTAAGACTCTTTCTGGCCCCTCCTGTGCAGGTACCTTGAGGTTATGCGGAAACTCCAGAAAACATACAGGATGGAACCTGCCGGCAGCCAGGGAGTGTGGGGCCTGGATGACTTTCAGTTTCTGCCCTTCATCTGGGGAAGTTCCCAGCTTATAGGTACAGGAAAGGTGGTGCTGTCCCATTTCCCTGCCCCTCCCCTGTCCTTCCCCTTTCCCTTCCTTCCTTTCTTCCTGCTCAGGGCATACAGTGATAACTTGTATAGCAGGGCATTAGATGGACATTAAATGGGCTGTTGGTGGAGGCTATTTGCTTTCAACTTTCTGCTTCAAGTTAGTGTGGCTGGTTGGGGGAGGTGGAAGCTGAATGCTCCCAAGATAATAGAAAGTGACATGAGCTGATACATAATGAAATGGTGTGAAATGTACCCAGCTCCTGGCAGCAGCTGTAAGGTTTTATGTTGAAAATGAGGGACTCTCTTGATTTTGTGGCCAATGTCATCTACTGTTACTATCGAACTCTGTGCAAGGGAGGGGCCCATCAGTGATCTGCCATCAAAGGCTGGGCTGTTGGCCTGATTCTCCAATTTGGGAATGATTTTCTAGTGTGTTGGTAATGTGGGGTTGAACAGTGGGCAGTGTCGGTGAGCATCTCTATTTTGACAGAATGAGCTGTCTACAGCATAATCCTGCTACACAGTTGGTAGCTGACTTGCTTTGTCTTAGGCACTGCAGTGCCTCTGTTGATCACTCACAGTGACATTAGGAAGGGTCTTTGCCAGGTACTCTGGAGTGCTACTGTGCACATGGTGATCACTGTCATGTGGCCCTCAACATCCTGAGGGTATGCTGTTCTTATCCCAGATGCTCAGGTGAGGTCACACAGTGACAGACAGAGCTGTAGTTCAGTTCACTTTAGTCCTGTGTTGTCTGTGTGTAGTTTGTGGCTTCAGTGTACAAGCACCATCAAGTGTGCTTCCACATGGAGGGGTCAGATTATCAGCTGCTCATCCTGGCTTCCTGATGCAGTGAGAAAATACCAGTGTAATGCAGCTTTACCATAACTTTATTTAATTTAATTTTAATTTTAATTTATTTTTGGGTTTTTGAGGTAGGGTTTCACTTTAGCCCAGGCTGACCTGGAATTCACTATGTAGTCTCAGGGTGGCCTTGAACTCACGGCGATTCTCTTACCTCTTCCTCCCGAGTGCTGGGATTAAAGGCATGTGCCACTGCGCCCGGCTAACTTTATTTATTTATTTTTAAAATTTATTTAGTTGTGTATATAGGCACTCCAGGGTCTCTTGCCACTGCAGATGAATGCCCATTTTAACTTACATGGGTGGCTGTGGGGAATTGAACCAGTACTGGCAGGTTTTACAGGCAAGTACCTTTAACATCTGAGCCATCTTCCTAGCCCATGACTTTTTTTTAAATTTATTTTTGAGACAGAGAGAGAGAGAGAGAGAGAGAGAGGGAGGGAGGAGGGAGGGAGGGAGGGAGGGAATGGGTACACCAGGGCCTCTAGCCATTGCAGACTCCAGACACAAATGCTACCTTGTACGTCTGGCTTATGTGGGACCTGGAGAATTGAACCTGGGTCCTTAACCTTTGGAGGCAAGAGCCTTAATCATGAAGCCATTTCTCAAGCCCCCATAACTTGTATTCCATGTGCACATACTTGTATAGTATGTGTGATGTGTGTGTGGTGTATTTGCAGATGCACATACCACATGTGTCTGGGCGCAGAGGGTAGTGGAGAACATTGGTGTCCTCTGTCCTCTCTCTCTCTTCTGCTTTGTTCTCTTGAGATGGAATCTCACTGAGCCTGCAGACTGACATTCTTCCCACACCCCGACCGACTGGCTGACCAGTGAGCCCCACAGGACTCAAAACAGGTTTTTTTGTTTTGTTTTGTTTTCTTAAATTTAAATTTTTTAAATTTTTAATTTTTTTTTGGTTTTCTGAGGTAGGGTCTCACTCTAACTCAGGCTGACCTGGAATTCACTATGTAGTCTCAGGGTGACCTCGAACTCAAAGCAATCCTCCTACCTCTGCCTCCCAAGTGTTGGAATTAAAGGCGTGTGCCATCATGCCCAGCCAAATTTTAAATTTTTTGGTTTTTTTGAGGTAGAGTTTTGCTCTAGCCTGGGCTAACTATGTAGTCTCATGGTGGCCTCAAATTCATGGCAGTCCTCCTACTACTGGGATTAAAGGCGTGCACCACCACACCCAGCTTTTTTAATTTTAATTTTATTTACTTATTAGAGAGAGGGAGGGAAGAAGAGAATGAATGAATATGAATGGGTGTGCCAGGGTATCTAGCCACTGTAAACAAACTCCAGATGCTTGCACCACCTTGTGCATCTGGCTTATGTGGGACCTGGAGAATCGGACCTGGATCCTTAGGCTTCACAGGCAAGCACCTTAACTTCTAAGCCATCTCTCCAGCTCCCCCCCCCTTTTTTTTTTTCAGGTGGGATCTTACTCTAGTCTAAGCTGACCTGGCTGCCCTCAAACTCATAGAGATTCTCCTACCTCTGACTCCCTAGTGCTAGGATTAAAAGTCATGTGCTACCATGCCCAGACACAGCTTTTTTTTTTTTTTTTTTTTTTTTTTTTTTTTGGCTTTTCGAGGTAGGGTCTCACTCTGGTCCAGGCTGACCTGGAATTAGCTGTGTAGTCTCAGGGTGGCCTCAAACTCATGGCAATCCTCCTACCTCTGCCTTCCAAGTGCTGGGATTAAAGGCGTGCACCACCACACCCAGTTTCAGACACAGCTTTTTTTTTTTTAATTTTTTTTTAATTTATTTATTTTTGGAGAGAGAGATAGACAGAGAGGGAGAGGGAGACAGAAATGGGCACGCCAGCAGTCTCTCAGCTGCTGTGAACGAAATCCAGATGCGTGCGCCCCCTTGTGGGCAAGTGTAGCATTGCGCCCTTGCCTCACTTTGCATCTGGCTAAACGTGGGACCTGGAGATTGGAACCACTGGACATTGGAACCAGCATTCTTAGGCTTAGCAGGCAGGCGCCTTAGCCGCTAAGCCATCTCTCCAGCCCAGACACAGCTTTTTTATATGGGTGTTGGGGATTGAATTCAGGCCCTCATGCTTGTGCAGCAAGCTCTTACCCACTGAGCCATTCATCTTTTTTTAAAATTCAGTTTTATTTATTTATTTATTTGAGAGAGAGAGAGAGAGAGAGAGAGAGAGAGAGGCAGACAGAGAATGTGTACACCAGGGCTTTTAGCCACTGCAAACTCCAGACACATGCACCACCTTATGCATCTGGTTTGCATGGGTACTGGGGAATCAAACCTAGGTCCTTAGGCTTCACAGGCAAGTACCTTAACCACTAAAGCACATCTCTCTAGTCGTGTAACTTTTTTTTTTAATTGATTTTATTTATTTATTTGTTTATCGGAGAACAAGAAAGAGTCAGAGAGAAATAAAAAGAATGGGCACGCCGGGGCCTCTAGCCACTGCAGACGAACTCCAGATGCATGTGCCTTTTGTGCATCTGGCTTACATGGGTCCTGGGGAATCGAACCAGGGTCCTTAGGCTTTGCAGGCAAACACCTTAACCACTAAGCCATTTCCCCAGCCCTGTAACTTTTTTTTTAAATTTTTTAAATTATTTTATTTATTTTTGGAGAGAGACACAGAGAGAAAGAGACAGACAGAGAGGGAGAGGGAGACAGAGATGGGCGGGCCAGCAGTCTCTCAGCTGCTGTGAACAAAATCCATATGTGTGCGCCCCCTTGTGGTCAAGTGCAGCATTGCGCCCTTGCGTCACTTTGCATCTGGCTAAACATGGGACCTGGAGATTGGAACCGGGTTCTTAGGCTTAGCAGGCAGGCGTCTTAACCGCTAAGCCATCTCTCCAGCCCTTCTTTTTAATTTAAAAAAAAAATTTTTTTTTTTGGTTTTTTGATGTATGGTCTCACTCTGGCCCAGGCTGACCTGGAATTCACTATGTAGTCTCAAGGTGGCCTTGAACTCATAGCAATCCTCCTACCTCTGCCTCCCGAGTGCTGGGATTAAAGGCGTGCACCACCACACCCCACTCTTTTTAATTTTTATTTATTTAAGAGAGAGAGGAAGAGGTAGATAGAGAGAATGGGCATGCCAGGGCCTCCAGCCATTGCAAATGGAGTCCAGACGCATGCACACCCTGTGCATCTGGCTTACGTGGGTCCTGGGGAATCAAACTAGGGTCCTTTGGCTTCTCAGGCAAATGCCTTAACCTGCTAAGCCATTTCCCCAGGCCCTGTAACTTCTTTTTAATAAGTCGGTGTATGCTCTAGAATGGTTATCAGAAGTGTACTTACATAAGCCAGTAACATAGTTATTTATTATCATTATCAAATATTGTGCCTCATACACAGTGGAGTACCCTTCTGATTGGTAGCACAGTATGTTTGGTTACACCAACATTACCACAGATATGCAAATCGTAAGGTGTTGTGACAGGATGAGAACATCACTACCTGATGGGAATGTTTCAGTTCTATTATAATCTTTTTTTTTTTTTTTTTGGCAGTGTTGGGGTTGGAATTCAGGCCTTGGGCATGCTAGATAAGTACTCTTATCTAGCTATATCATCAGTCCCTCCATTTTAATCTTATGGCAGTGCTATCATATGTGCAATCTCTCACTGACAAATACCACTTTGTGGTGGGTGACTACACTCAGGCTGGTATGCCTATGTGGTGTGAGGGCCTAGTTCTGAGCCCCGGGGCCTTTTGCTCTTCCCAGACCACCCGTACCTGGAGCCCCGGCACTTTGTGGATGAGAAGGCAGTGAATGAGAACCACAAAGACTACATGTTCCTGGAATGTATCCTGTTCATCACTGAGGTGAGAAGAAGGGGCACAGGAGCAGCTTTTGGTGACCTGTGGGCTCAGGAACTGAGGCTGGTGATGGCAGGGTGTTTTAGAGCAGACAGAGGTGCTGCCCAAGATATCAGGGCTGGATCAGAGGTGAGTATTGAAAAGATATCCCTCTACCCCCCCCTCCAAAAAAAAAGTCCCACTAGGTCTGTCCTGAAAAGATTAGCCAGTCTTTGGCCAGGTTCTCCCTGCCCAAATCTTGGTTTTTACCTGGCACCTGGATTCCACAGGACAAGTTTGTTTCTTTTCTTCTTTTTTTAGACAGTGTTTCACTCTGTTGCCAAGGCTGGCCTCAGACTCTCAGCAATTTTCCTGCCTCAGCCTCCTGAGTGCTGGGATTCCAGGCATGAGCCACCACACTTGGCTACCACAGGGCTCTTGAGCTAAGGGACTAAGAAGACTCAATCACTGGCTAGACTTGGTGACCCATTGCAGCAGGTCTGAAGAGGTGGTGGACATCTTCTTGATGGGGTCTGTGAGGTCTATTGAGAAATATGCTTATAGATGTACAAACTGAAATCACTCGAGGAGTGGGAATGACTCAAGTCAATGGCTCCTTAGCTAAATGGACACCTCAGTCGGTGCCTGGCAAAGTGCAGTGGCAGTGTTCCACCCCAGCCTACCTGTGACATGTTAATTGGAAACTCTTGCCCTGTAAGTCCCTATGGTGTGACACTGGGCCACTCATCAGTATTCTTGAGGGACTCGGTTAAAATTCATGGTCATGGGCTGGAGAGGTGGCTTCACATTTAAGGTGCTTACCCGAGAAGCCTAAGAACCCATATTCAGTCTCCAGATCCCATGTTAGCCAAATGCACAAAGGTGAGGCAAGTACAAGGTCACACATGCCCATTAAGTGGTGCAAGTGTCTGGAGTTTGAGTGTAGTGGCTGAGGCCCTGTTGTGCCAATTCTCTCTTGCTCACGCTCTCCCTCTCTCTCTCTCTCTCTCTAAAAAAAAAAAAATTAAAATTAAAAAAAATGCATGGGCCTGAGCCCACCCCAGCTTTCTGAATCACAATCTTATGGCCAGGAGCACATCTGGGGACCCACACTCAGGGGTCTTGCTTCCAGAAGAGTTGGGACTTCTCATTCTCCCAACCCTATACCTATAAAATACCCATCCCAAGTTTGCAAAGGACACCCTAAGTCTGCTAATAGGGAAACAATCTTTGGATTCATTCTTTTTCCCCAGTCTAGCCTTCATGTCTGTTTTCAGGCAGTACACTGTGGACTCCTGCCTGCCTTGGCTCCAAGCTCCCCTGGTCAGCATTCGGCTCAGGCTTCTGCCAAACTCCTGGGGCCAGAGGGGAATGACACATTTTTTTCCAAGTCAGCAAATGGGGCTGGGACTGACAGCTAGGCCACCACTGTTTCATTCTTGGAGATCTGCTGCCTTCAGCAGTATAGCGGGTGGACTCAAGGTCGGGAGGACTCGGGGGGCAGCCTGGCTTGCTGCCCTGAAAGCCAGCCACACACACAGCTCCCTTCACAGTGTGAGGGGCTGTGGAGCCACAGAAGGCCGAGATGAGATGGAGGAGTAAGGGTGGGAAGAGCCATATAGATTCTGCAGAGCTTGCTGCTTGAAGCCTAAAGACTAAGCTGTTTTTGCTCCCTCTGGCGGCTGGCCAAGACCCTATATCCCTGTCAGTAATTCCAACAAGAAGGCAGGCAAGGCTGGGTTTTAGAGACTGGGAAATGATTATAAGAGCTTATGTGTTCGTGCTTGTATAAAACTCAAAATCTTTCCCAAAGTTTGGGACCCAGGTCCTTTGCTAGAAGATAACCCAAAGCAGCCACAAGATGGTGCTAAAGGTACACTGAAGACAGTTTTTTTTTTTTTTAGTAATATTGAGAGGTAGGAACTTGGTGGGGGGCTGGTTTTTGTTTGTTCTGCACCTTCTCAGCAAGGACTGATTTTCACATCGGTTCCAGGCTCTGGGGCATGGTGTTAAGCACTGGTTGCTAGGAGCTGCTGAAGCAAGGGCTGAGTGGTTTCTGTTATTCTCCAGCGCCCCTTCTGCCTAAGAGCAATGGACAGTGTTTTGCATCCTTTGGTCTGCAGTGAGAGGCCTTGTCTCTGTCAACCCCAGACTATGGGGCTCAGAAACCTGGAGGCCTGGGTAAAATTTTGGGCTTTTTGGTTAAGGGGTGATGTTGCTTTTGGAGACCTGGAAATCCTGAAGGGCTGGTGTGTAACTAGGGTATTGAAGAAGTAAAACAAAAACACAAGGAAGTTGGAAAATGAACTGTGCTACTCTTCCTGGGTCTCGTGCCTGGACTGCCTGGGCAAGGGAGCCCACCTTGCAAGGTTCTTGCTACTTAGGGAAATACAGCCCTGGCTCCTTTAAGAGCCCAAGGCAGGCAGGAAAAGAATTTCAGTTTCAATCTGGCTTCTAAATTTGGAGTTTTGGGAAGGGAGGGATCAGATTTCAGCTGGAAGGGAAGGAGCTGACAGGAAGGCGCTGTGCAGAGCCTCCCCCGCCCATCCCCCTCAGTTACTGACAGAGGAACCATTTACAAAAGGCCGATTCTCTGGGGAGTGGAGAGGCAGGAACGCAGCGTCTGTGAGTAATTTCCTGCTCAATATGGCTGCTCTGACTCACACGATTCCCCTGGGGTCACTGCGGGACTGCAGCTTGCTTGCTTGTTCTCGTTCTTTCTCTTCTCCCTTTGTGGCTAGAATGAGCTAATTTTTTTTTTTTTTTTTTGGCTTTCTCACTCCCAATTCCTTTTTTCCCCTGGACTGTTTTCCTTTCCCAGAGTTGCAATCTCCTTCAGAAGGACTTAGGGAGACCTGAGACACTGAAGGCCTAGGGGTTGAGGTGTAGCCCCTCCAGAGACATAGCACCTTTGTCTTTCTGCTGATGGAGCCAAGGCCACTGGACTTCACTATGCAGGCAGACCTTTGAGGGTGTGTCTCTTGTGTCCCTTGCCCCTGGTGGGTGAGACTGGTCCTGGAGGCAGAATCCTAAGTTGGTGTGCCTCAGATCCCTTGCTGATTAGGCCCTGGATCTGCTGCTGTGTGATAAAGGCACTGGGGTGGTTTGCTTAGGACCATATCCAGGGGGTGATGCTGTTCACATCTCCAGTGATCCTTGAGCCTGTGGTCTGCAAGTGTACAACATGGGGGTAAATAGGCTGGGGTGAAGTCTTAGGTAGGGAGAGCACTTGGGACAAGGTGAGGGCTCAGGTGATGTGAAGGGAAGGTCCAACCAAAGCCTGGCAAGAACCAGAGTGGGCTTTATGAGCCTAGTGTCCTCAACCCTGAGTGGAGGGCTGAGACAAGCTGTCTCTGGGGACTTGGGCCAGGGGAGGGAGGTGATAGGAATAAAATGGCAGCTTTTCTTTATTTTTTTTTGTCTTTCTTATTTTATTTTATTTTACTTTATTTTTGATTTTTCGAAGTTGGGTCTCACTCACTCTAGCCCAGGCTGACCTAGAATTCACTATGTAGTGTCAGGGTGGCCTTGAACTCATGGCAATCCTACCTCTGCTTCCTGAGTGCTGGGATTTTTATTATTTATTTATTTACTTGAGAGTGACAGAGAAAGAGGCAGAGAGAGAGGGAGGGAGAGAATGGGCACATCAGGGCCTCCAGCCACTGCAAAAGAACTCCAGATGCTTGCGCCACCTTGTGCATCTGCCTTACGTGGGTACTGGGGAATCGAGCCTTGAACTGAGGTCCTTGGGCTTCACAGGCAAGTGCTTAACCGCTAAGCCATCTCTCCAGCCCCTCTTTTTTTTTTTTTTTTTTTTAAAGGGCAGGGTCTCACTCTAGCCTTGGCTGGCTTTGAACCCCATGGTAATCCTCCTACCTCAGCCTCCCTAGTGGTGGTATTGCAATACTGCATTGCATTATTTTAGCCACCATACCCGGCCAAATGGTAGCTTTTTCTCATTTAGATCTTTGGAGAAGAGACCTGTAGGGATGAACCACTAGCTGCAGCTCCAAGGTGTGTGGTCCTTGGGACCATTATGGAGATGATGTTCTACTAGACAGAGTTTGGGTTTATTCTTTCACATTGGAATAACACCCCCCTCTCCAGTTTTCATGCACAGCTTCTTCTGGAACCTTCCACCCAGAGCCCAAGTCTCTGTTTTCTTGCCAGACTCAGCTGCTTTGCTTTTTAGTGTTAATTTAGCCTGGGGCTGGTGCTGATTCCTGATCCCTGTTTCCCAGCATAACTGCTGCCTGCAGGCTGGGAAGGTAGTGAGGAGGGCATTGTGAACTGTGTGGTTAATAAATACAAACATGAGGCCTTTCGGTATCATTGGAGGAATACACGCAGGACACACACTTCCGTCTCCTGGTGCCGTGGTTTCTGATGTCATGGGAACTGTACTGGGCTCACTGCAGAATGTTTCTCTTCCTTCCTGGAAGGTCAGACTTGAGCAAGAGGAGGGGCAGCAATGGACTGTCTGTACTTTTGCTGGTCTTGTTGCTATGGTGGTTATCTCTTCCCTCCTCCTGGCCTGGCCTGGCTAGCTTCCTAAACAGATGCCCCTCCCCACCTGCTGCTGGTGCCCCTGTCTCCTGTCCTCCCCTCTTTTCTTCCCTTCCCCTGCCCACCATGCAAAAGGTTGCCTGATGCCTATGCTTGGTCAGACCAGGGTTTTCTAAAGCTCCTCTCCTGCCCTTCTAGCTCTGCCTGGCAGGTTCAGACCAAGTTCTCTGCAGAGTAGGGAAAGGAGGGCAGGCTGCTGCTGTTATCTGAATGGGAACATATCTCACTCTGGAAAGGTACTTGGGGAGCTGGTAGGGGCCACATCAGAAACCTGGGTGGAGATCTCATTTTCCTTTGGCTGCTAAATTTGGTGAGTGGTAGGATTGGAGTCCCAGTTTTGGTGTGGGAGAAAGGGATGTGTGGGGAATGTGGACAACACAAATTCTCTTTGTCCAGCAGACCTTGAAGGCCAAGGGGACCTCCTTCTGTCTTTGGCAGTTATGTGTGTGTGTGTGTGTGTGTGTGTGTGTGTGTGTGTGTGTGTATGCGTGCGTGTACGTGCTGCAGGGAAGCAGGGGTGGACTCCCACATGATCCCTGCCTCTCAAGCTCCTGAACCTTCTTTTCCAGATGAAGACCGGCCCATTCGCAGAGCACTCCAATCAACTCTGGAACATCAGTGCTGTCCCCTCCTGGTCCAAAGTGAACCAGGGTCTCATCCGCATGTATAAGGCGGAGGTGAGTGGGGGCTGGCCAGTATGCCTGCCCCTGCTGTCACACTAGGTCCTGGAGGCAGTGACCAAGCAGAAGGTGTGGGTTAAGGGCTACTGCTTCACAACCACACTGTTTTGCTATCACCATCCCCTCTGACACTTGGGACCTTAGAATCTCCCACTTGGCAGAATGGTAGTCACAAAAGCTCTAGGTGGAGGCCCAGCTCTGCTCTACATAGCTCGGAGGCCAATGAAACCCCGCTCTCTTCCCACCTATCTAATGGGCAACTTAAGTGTCTCTCCTAAGGTTACCAGGGCATCCTTGGGGTGGGTGAGATGGTGTATAAGCACCATCCAAAATTGGCTGTCAAGACCATAGTGTGGCTTCTGTTGAGGGGAAGATGCAGGGAGAGGTGGGTACTGACTTTTTTTTTTTCTTTTGGAGTTTTTCAAAGTAGGGTCTCACTCTAGCCCAGGCTGACCTGGAATTCACTATGTAGTCTCAGGGTGGCCTTGAAGTCATGGCAGTCCTCCTACCTCTGCCTCCCAAGTACTGGGATTAAAGGTGTGCGCCACCACACCCAGCTTGTTTTTTCGAGGTAGGGTTTCTCTGTAGTCCAGGCTGACCTGCAAGTCACTATGTAGTCTCAAGCTGGTCTTGAACTCATGGCAGTCCTCCTACCTCTGCCTCCTGTGTTCTGGGATTAAAGGTGGGCACCACCATGCCCAGCTTGGGCACTGGCATTTAAAAAAAATTTATTTATTTGAGAGAAAGAGGCAGAGAGAGGGAGAGAATGGGTGTGCCAGGGCCTCCAGCCACTACAACCGAACTCCAGATGCAAGCACCCCCTGTGTATCTGGCTTATGTGGGTCCTGGAGAATTGAACCAGGATCCTTTGGCTTTGCAGGTAAACACCTTAACCACTAAGCCATTTCTCCAGCTAGGCTGCATTTTTTTTTTTTTTTTTTTGGTTTTTCGAGGTAGGGTCTCACTCTAGTTCAGGCTGACCTGGAATTCACCATGTAGTCTCAGGGTGGCCTCGAACTCACGGCAATCCTCCTACCTCTGCCTCCCGAGTGCTGGGATTAAAGGCGTGAGCCACCACGCCTGGCTTAGGCTGCATTTTTAATGACCATTTCAGGTGGCTGGGAAAGATGCAGATGGTCTTTCCTGCTACCTGCTCATAAATTTGCAGCTAGGAGGGGCCTTGTGTCCTGGAGCTCCCCCTATTGGGAAGTGCCTGTCTTTCCCATGGCCTCCCTTCTGCTCTCTGGCATGGCCCTTCCAGCTCTGGAGGTAACTGGCTTTTTTCTCTTTTGCAGAAAGGGAGGGGAGTGTCTTTGTACCTTGTCCCACGTCTTGGACACACTAATTTTGGAATTGCCTAACTTTGATCTCCATGTGTAGTCCCTCCTGGAGCCATGAGTACTAAAAGTGTGTCCTTGGCAGACCCTCCCCCCTACCACCACAACTAGTTAATGGTCTCAGATATTGTCCTATGCCTGCTTAGCTACCCTCTTGACCATCACTCCTTCTTTTCTGGGAGGGGCCCTGCTTCATGGTAACCAAGCTTTCTTCATCCATCAGCAGAGGCAGGACAGCAGGGAGAAGGGGTGAGGGGGCCAGCAGGATTTCTTAGCACAAATTCTTTCAGTTGGTCTGGTTCTCTTTGCTTGGCCATGAAGGAGTTAACAGTTCATGAACTGACCAGTGTGGGCCTGGCCTGGCCTGCTCTCCTTCCGCCCTCCCCTCTGAATCCCCTTCCTCTGTACTTCACATCCTGTGTTTAGGCTCCAGCCCACATACCTGTCTAATCCTAGAAGCTGGGGCTGCCCAGCTTCTTCCGGCACTCCATTCCAGCTCCAGCACCAGGGCACTGGCCTTCCCAGCCCTGTTCCCACTGGTCCCACAATGGGTGATGTGTGACCAGCTGCCACCCTGATGGGTACTCCCTACTGCTAGAGTGTATAGCTAGCTGCCTCCCTGCTTAGAATACTAAATACTATCCTGAGTGGCTCCAAACCTGTCTTGATCCAGTGCCCCTAAGGGCAGGAGCTGCAGGTAGACAGGCTAAAGGAAGGAGCAAGTTCAGGTTAAAAATGGTTACACAGTAACAGATCCAGCAGTCTTGGCCTAAAGGTGGTTGCTGGATATTTCTACAATTGTTGACTGCAAGGAGGAGGCAACTGAAGTCTGAACACTTAAAGCTGTGGTGCACACAGGTGGTTGGGGAGCTGACTGCCTCTGGATTCTGTGCCAGACCAGACTTCTGTATAGGAGAATGTTGGGACTTGAATGACTAGTTTGAGGACCCCAGGTCTTTGTAGTGTGCTGTTCTCACCAGTGACCTATCTCTGGTCTCTGAAAATTGTGAAGTTTTAAGCCCTGCATAGAGTTTACAGGAAAGGACTTACTTTTTCAGCTTGTTCTCAATCCCCGGGAGGACCATTGAGGCCCACTAGTCTTAAAGTACAGAAAGAGTTTAACAGGACCCCAGCCTTTGGCCAGAGTTAGCTGTTGGAGGAAATAGGCACTCTGATCTGACACAGGGGCCTGATCAGACTTAGCACTAGATGGCCTCAGGATATTGGGCTAACTGTATCTCCAAGATACCGAGCCTGTTTTTTTTGAGAAGAACAGGGAGTTTGAGGGCTTTGTGTGGTAGAGCTCTTCTGTCCTGGGGTTTCTCACCATGCCTGGGGACTCTCAGCATGCGGCCTGCTTCTCCCCCTCCCCCCAGTCACAGACCACAGTAGGCCTGTGCCTTATGCTGAGGGTCAGGAGGTGACAAGCTTAGTCTATGTTCTGCTCATGTGTAGGCTGGCTAGCAGTCTAGCTGGGAGAAAGTCTTGGCTGGAGGCTTCTGTTGCCCTAGGGCCATGGGTTTCCCCTGCCCCTACAGCTTCTGTCCAGCCCAGCCCTGGCCTCTGTTGTGGCCAGAGTGGGAACAACTTCTACCCCTGCCTCTCCTTCTAATCCACCCCCTCCTTGCCTTTGTGGCTTCTGTGAGCTAGAAGGTTGACCTTTGACCCTTTCTGGAATTCCAGGGCCTGTAGGGGGTTGCTTTCCAAACTCCCACCACTTCCTGATGACATAAGCACCATGGCAGCTGCCTTGCCTCAGGACTATACATGCTCCTCCTTCCCCAGGGACCACCTCCAGCTGCCTGCTCCCCACTTTCTCTGCTCAAGGCCTCAGCTGTGGCCCAAGACTCTGTTCCTCACACCACACCTAGCCTAGTCCCTGTCTTTCTCCTCCCTTTGTGGCCTTGAGGATCACTCCCTCCATGTGTGTCCCTTACATGTTTCTGCAGCTGGTTTTGAAAGGGAAGCTGAGCCCATAGGATACCCTTTTGTCCCTCTTAAGTTAGTGGTGGAAACCAAGCCAAAGCAAGGTCCTCATTTCCTGAGGCTACAAGTCTTGTTCCCCACAGCCCTCAGGTGCCAAGCACATCATTTTGTCAGTGTAGCAGATCCCATTTTCACTGTCTAGAGAGGAGGGAACCAGTGACAGAGCTCTGTGCAGGCAGGGAAGGGTGGGCACAGGGCTCTGGATTTAGCTCCCTGTAAACAACTGCTAGTAGACAAAGCCAGCTTCAGTTTCTGTGGTAGGCCTGGCCTGGGTTGTGCTCATGCCCTGCCCCTACATCAGGGCTGTTGTGAATTGCCAGTAGGGGGATATCTACTGGTTTCTGTTGTTTTACTCTAAAGTGCCAAGATGCATTTTTAAGTGTAGAGAACTGAAAACTGGAGAAGAGAGCCCTGGCCTCCTCTCAGGCTGTATTCAGATGTCCCCACACCTCCAGGGTTGAGGTAGGGTGGTGATCACTTCTCGTGGACATCTTCTACCTCTGGTGCTGCTTGGCTGACAGTCTTGGCTTCTATTGTGGGGTCGGACTGCCCCCATAACCGTGGGGCTGCTGTGCTATGTACGAGTGTTTGGCTAGGAGGGGTGGGGAGACTGGAATAACAGATATCACCTTTGAAAGTAAGAATGGCCCCAGACTGGCCCACTTGAGCCCTGGATAGATATGCTCTGGAAGTGGCTCCGGTCTGTCTAGGGCCTAAGGGTAGGCCTCACCTTCCTGGTCTCCCTTTTTCCTCAGTGCCTGGAGAAGTTTCCTGTGATCCAGCACTTCAAGTTTGGGAGCCTGCTGCCCATCAATCCTGTCACATCTGGCTAGGAGGGGCTGAGCCATCAGAGCTACCCAGGCCAGGTTCCTGTGCCCTCTCTGACCTGACACCCCACCCACCCTTCCTCTGTTCTTTCTGTTTGATGAGAGGCTGTTTAATGGGGTGGTGTAGGGTGGGGTGGTGAGACTGAAGGGTCTGAGTGAGTTGGGAGAAGTGACCAAAATGGCCAGTTTCTGACTGCCCTTCTGGTGGGCAGATAAGAAAGGGACTGGGACCCAGTCCTAGGCACCCCACCCCTTTTCCTGGGCCTTCCCTCCTCCTTTCCTGCTCAGTCCCTTGTTGAGACCAGGGCATCTTGCTGTTTCCTTTGCTTTCCCTCCTTGTCCCAGTGATGCCTTGCTAAGGGTCAGGGCTTCTTCTCCAGGGGTGGGTCATTTTCTCAAGCCATGTTCCAGTGGGTGTGAGGCTGGTGGCAGCTATGGGGAGGGTCAATGTGGGGTGGAGGTATAGAGGTTAGTGAAGGGACTGAGGCTGTTGGGGCTGGCCCTCTCAAGGTGTCTCCCTAGGGCACCTATACCTAGACCCTCATCCTATCTTATTCCCCGGCCCTTTGGCTTTGCCAGGTTTTCTGGCCATCGCCACACCCTCTCCCTGCTTCCCAGGGATAGCCTAAGCTCTAAAAACTGCCCTTTGGGTAGGCCTTGGGCTCCTGGAAGAGCCCATCTGATTGAGTGGGGGCTGTCTTTTCAGAACTGTCCCTAGCAAGCAGAGGGTATGAGAGACTCAGGGAGGGCCTGGGGTCATGGTATCTGTAGAGAGAGCCTGGTTTCCTCCAGACAGTCTCAGGCCAAGTCATTGCTGCTACCTCCTTGCCGCTTCCAGCTTCATTTGAGGCCGAGGCCTGCTGCTCTGCTCTCTGAGGCAGGTGTGCAGCTGGTGTGGGAGAGCAAAGGAGGCAGCAGCCCCCTACTCCCTTCTCCCACCTCCCTTTATAGGCTGAGGTAAGTGACACCCTCCTCACCTCAGCACAGACTCTAAGCATGGGCTGGGCTCCTGGCCATAGCTCATCAGTACCGGTGTTTTTTTAGTGCTATTGCTAGGCTGGTGCCTACAGATTCCCCTCCTGCCCAGGCCTGCCCTGCACTGTCCCCTTCTGTGTCTGAGTCCACAGAACCTTTGGGCAGAGGGTACTAAGAAGCACAACCCAGGATCTTAGCCAGGGACTGGCAATGGTCTGGGCAGAACTGGGACAGTAGCCATCAGAGTCAGATAGTTTCCCAGGAGTGGCCCAGCACCAGCCTCCCTCCCAGGGCCAAACCTTAGCCTTCCTGGCTCCACCCATGCCCCTGGGCCCCAAGCCCTGCGCCTTCATTGCTGTTCAGATTAAAGCCTCTGTTTTGCACCTGTCACCTGTGTAAGATGCATTTTTTTCTGACATGTATGAATGACATCCCCAGCAGGTCCCCTTCTACTGAGGCCATGTATCTGGAGGTATTTATTTGGATTGTTTTTTTTCTGGGAGGGAGTAGGATGCTTGATAGTGACTGAGCCAGAGACATGAATTCTTGGCTGTCCAACCCTCCCCACCTTAAGTGGTATGTAATAGGAGCTGCTTTTTTTAAAATTTACTTAAAAAAATTTTGGGGGGGGGGTGGTGGTTTCAAGGTAGTGTTTCACTCTAGCTCAGGCTGACCTGGAATTCACTATATATTGTCAGGATGGCCTTGAACTCTAGATGATCCTCCTACCTCTGTCTCCCAAGTGCTGGGATTAAAGGTGTGCACTACCATGCTGGGCTAAAAAAAATGTTTTTATTGTAACAAACCATGATAATTCCCTCTCCCATCTTCCCCTTTACAAATCCACTCTCCATTATATCCCCTCCCCCTCTTAATTAGTCTCTTTTATTTTGATATCATCATCTTTTCCTCCTATTATGAAGGTCTTGTGTAGGTAGTGCCAAGCACTGTGAGGTCATGGGTATCCAGGCCATTTTGTGTCTAGAGGACACATTCTTTCTGCGGTCTCTTCCACAATGGACTTTGAGCCTTGGAAGGTGTGATAGAGATATTTCAGTGCTCAACACTCCTCTTACCACTTCTTAGCACTGTGGTGCCTTGTGAGTCATCCCAAGGTCACTGCCATGTGAAAAGAGAAGCTTCTCTAACCAAAAGTGAGAGTAGCATTAATATATGAGTATGAATGTTAATTAGAAAAGTGCTTTCAGGGCAGTTAGATGAATATAATATATGCATTTAGCCATACAACATCAGGTGTTGAACTCCTAAGGCTTATGATCTCTGCAGCCATAGCCTTTTTAACTGGGTTTTCAGTACCAGGCATGTATTCCCCTCCTGTGGAGTGGGCCAGTCCAATTAGAGAGTGGTTGGTTTTCCCCCATAACAGACGGCCACTATTGCACCCATTGGCTCATTTGGCCTGGCTGGCCAAACTTAAGGCTTGCAGTGTCCACTGTTGTTTATCACTGCTGACGACTTCTCTCTCCCACAAGGCTGCAATGCAGTGTGGCTTTTTCCAGCTTTCTTTCAGCTGGTCTACAGGGAGGAGGTTTTCAGCTCAGCTCAACTTGATTTCACAGTGACCTTGTAACCCAAGCACATGGAGTCTTCAGCAGTAGGGTCTTACCATCTTTCTGGTGGAAAACCAAGAGCCTTGGCAGTGGCCTTTAATGTTTTGGGGGCATCAGGGACCTCCCTGGCCAACAACTCACAGGAAGATATCCCATCCCTGGCACTGAAGTTTATATAGTAACAATCTGTGGCTTCTGGGTATACCATTATCCTAAAAAGTAGGTTTCCATACAGTTTATTCATAACATATTGATTAACCCTCCCCCCACTCTTTCTTTACTCAATCTCTTCCCCTAACCTCACTTAAGCCATTTTTAAAATATGTTTATTTATTTGACACAGACAGAAAGAGGCAGAAAAGAATGGACATGCAGGCTGGAGAGATGGATTGTCCAGGTCCCACGTAAGCCAGATGCACATGGTGGCACATGTGTCTGGATTTCGTTTGCACCTATTCTCACCCTTTCTCTCTCCCTCTCTCTGACTGTAATAAATAAAAATCTTTTTTTTTAAAAAAGAAAGAATTGGCATGTTAGGGCCTAACGCCACTGCAAACAAATTCCAGATGCATGAGCCACTTTGTGCATCTGACTTTACATGGGTACTGGGGAATTGAACCTGGGTCCTTTGCAGGCAAGCTGCTGAGTCATCTCTCCAGCCCAGAAGCTGTTTTTTTCTTTGTTATTGTTGAATATATATATATATATTTTTTTTTTTTCCGAGGTAGGGTCTCACTCTGGCCCAGGCTCTTGGAAATGTAGTCTCAGGGTGGCCTCGAACTCACGGTGATCCTCCTACATCTGCCTCCTGAGTGCTGGGATTAAAGGCATGCACCACCATGCCTGGCCAGGAGCTATTTTTTTAATTATAGAGTCAGGCTAGACACCTTGAAGGTCATGGAGAAGAGCCCTAGAAGAGCTAGTACAACCATGGGGTTGGAGGCTCCAGGCAGTTCAGGGCCAAGAACCAGTAATAGGTCCTATAATTTTTGGGTTTAGCTTGATGGCTGAGAAGCCTGGGGTGAGGCAAAAGGAAGTCAGGCCCATCTGGAAGAGTAGCTACATTTGGCACAAAGATGATTTATGGACAGGATGAGTGAAGGGGAGTGAAAAGTGAGCCAGTTCAGGTGTAGAGATATCACTGAAGAAAGAGGAGAAAGAGCAGATAAGACTACCAGTTCTTAGCTCGGCATGGTGGTTCATGCCTTTAATCCTAGCACTGTGTGGGGCAGAGGTAGGAGGATTGCTGTGAGTTTGAGGCCAACCTGAGACTACAGAATGAATTCTAAGTCAGCCTGTGCTAGAGTAATGAGACCCTCAAAAGACCAAACCAAACAAACAAACAGACAAAAAAAGTTCTTGGCTTGGCACTGCTGGTGAGGAAGAAATTAAGGGATTTGCCGCTTGCCTAAGAGTGGTGATGAGGTGCTGGATCCCTGTTTCAGCACTGAGTGGTTGGGTAGCTGAAAGTGGTTGAGGCGTGGTCAGCACAGAGATGGGGTACAGTCAACAGACCTTTGACAAATGTGAGGAGGTGAGGGGTTGCCAGACCTTCAGGGCAGAGAAGACAGGACTTTGGCCATGACCCTTGATGAGGGCTGCTTCTGTGGAGTGAAGGAAAGCATTGGGAGTGGTACAGAGGGTTGGGACAGGAAGAAGTGACATGTGCAACAGCTACCTGGCCCTGGGCACCACACACCAGACATAACGACTGGTTTTTTTTTTTTTTTTTTTTTGAGGTAGGGTCTCACTCTGGCCCAGGCTGACCTGGAATTCACTATGTAGTCTCAGGGTGGCCTTGAACTCAAGGCGATCCTCCTACCTCTGCCTCCCGAGTGCTGGGATTAAAGGCGTGCGCCACCACCCCTGGCTCTGTTTTTTTTTTTTTTTGAGATAAAGTCTTGCTCTAGCCCAGGCTGACCTGGAATTCACTATGTCATCTCAGGCTCGCCTCTAACTCACAGCAGTCCTGTTACTTCTGCCTCCCAAGTGCTGGGATTAAAGGCGTGCACCACCATGCCTGGCACAACCAGTGTTTTACTAGACTGGTCTAAGGTCTCCCTGAAGCAAAAGTGAGTCCCTGGGATGGAAAGAAGGTGTGGCTGGGTGGTGTGGCTCCCAGGCTACTATGAACTCCCAGCAAGCTTCTTCAGGACAGAAAAAGCCTGAGTGGGTAAGACTGGAGGTCAGGGGAAGGCTTTGGGAAGGCAGGCCATGCTTCTTGCTTCAACATGTCCAAAGGAGTTTAGGAGCTAGGTCACAGGTAGTGATATAGGCAGAGGGGAGATGAGGGTGAGTCCTTGAGGCCAAGGGCAGCCTTCCCCAGGCAGTTAGTGGGCACTTGTCTCCCATCCTATAAGAAAGTAGTAGATTGTACCAGGTTTACCTGGGTGAGGAAGTGTAAAGCAAGCCATAAGCTGCCCTGGGTTAAGAGTGGTAGTAGAATGATCCAAGAGGGACAGTAGGAGCATTGAGGACATGGGCAGATGGGAGGTGTACTCAGCCCCTGAAGATAGCCATGAGGAGACTTACACCACCAGCCCATGCTGGATCCATCAAGGCTTGCTGGCATCCAGGTACAAGGACGCCCTCAAAGTGAAGAAGGGACCTTGGGAACAGTCTGGATTGGAGGAAAACAAAGACCTGGACTCAGCTCTATCCAACGCTAAGGACTTTTTTTCTTTCTTTCTTTCTGAGGTAGGGTCTCCCTCTAGTCCAGGCTGACCTGAAATTCACTATGTAGTCTCAGGGTGGCCTCAGACTCACAGTGATCCTCTACCTCTGCGTCCCGAGTGCTGGGATTAAAGGTGTGCGCCACCATGCCTGGCTCAGCGCTAAGCATTTTTGTAAAAGGTATTTAGGGAGATATAGATGAGAAAGCTGAAATTCCAGTTTGAAGTGGAAATGAAGTGGCTAGAGAGAAAGAAAGGAGGGACCTGGGCATGTCTGCAGGTGGAGGACCAGCATGCGAGACTAGGATGGGTAGGGCCAGAGATGCTGGTGGGAGCTGTGCTGGTAGGTGCTCTAGGCCTGGGCTTCTTCACTCACTCAGCAAATGTGGGTGGAGCTTTGTGCTCAAGCCTTGTGCCAGCATGAGGATGCTACAATGAATCAGCCAGACAAGGCCCGCCCTCTGGCAGCATATGCTGGCGTGACTTACCCTAAGGAAACACTGGAAATACCCTGTGTCTAACTGTTGAGAAGTGTTTGAGGCCAGTGGCGTGGCCATCAGAATAAACTTGCGTGTTTATCTTTCTGGGAAGATGCTGTTACGTAGGGAAACCAGCTCTGGGGCTGGGGAGATGGCTCAGTAGGTAAAGTGCTTGCTTTGCAAGAATAAGGCCCTGAATTTGGATCCCCAGCACCCACGTAAAAGCTGGGCATGGTAGCATGTGCTTGTAATGCCAATACTGGGGAGACAGAGATAGGCAGATTCCTGGGGCCAGCTGGCTAGCAAAATCAGCTCTAGATTACTAGAGAGGTCCTGTCTCAAAGGTTTGGAAGGCACTTGATGTTGACCTCTGTCCCCCATATGCACACAAATATATACACTAAAAATAAGTTTGGGGCTGGAGAGATGATGGCTCAGTGGTAAAGGTGCTTGCTCTCAAAGCCTGACAGCCCAGGTTTGAGTCCTCAGTACCCACACTAAGGCAAATGTGAATGTGTGTAAAGTTGTTTGCAGCAGCAAGAGGCCCTGGTGCGCCCATACTCTCTCTCTCTCTCTCTCTCTCTCTGGCTGTGTCCTCTCTCTTTCAAATAAATAAATAAATAATATATATTAAAAGTTTAGGGCTGGAGAGATGGCTTAACGGTTAAGGCCTGCAAAGCCAAAGGACCTTGGTTCGAATCCCCAGGACTCACGTAAGCCACATGCACAAGGTGGCACATACATCTGGAGTTTGTTTGTAGTGGCTGGAAGCCCCTGTGTGCCCATGCTTGTGCTCTCTCTCTCTGCCTCTCTCTCAAATAAATAAAAATAAAAAAATAAAATATACTGAAAATAAAAAGTTTAAAATAAAAAAAAAAGCTATGGAGACTGGAAAAAACATTCAAGTACCTGAGGTCAGATTTCCAAACCCAATGTAAAAAAGCTGGAAGCTATGGCAGGTCGCTGTAATCCCATTGAACAAACAGCAAGAAGTAATGTGGAGATAGGAGAAAAGGTTAAATGTCACTGAACCACCAAAGAAAAAGGAGTTGTGGGTATCAACTTTGCTTTTTGTTTTCCATATTGGATTGTTAGGTCTTTCCATAAGGCCCACATAGTATTTTTGTACTAAAAACAGAAAAAGATAACTGGAGAGATGGCTTAGCAGTTAAGGTGCTTGCCTGCAAAGCCTAAAGTCCCAGGTGTGACTCCCTAGAACCCACGTAAACCAGATGCACAAGGTGGCATATGTGGCTGGAGTTCGTTTGCAGAGGCCCTGGCACACCCATTCTGTCCTCTCCCCTTCTGCCTCTGTCTCAAATAATTTTCAAGAAAAAGAGGCCGGGGGTGATGGTGCATGCCTTAAATCCAAGCACTTGGGAGGCAGAGGTAGGAGGATCGCCATGAGTTGGAGGCCACTCTGAGACTACATAGTGAATTTCAGGTCAGCCTGGGCCAGAGTGAGACCCTATGTCCAAAAACAAAAAAACAAAGCAAAAAAGAAAACTGATTAGAAATCTTTTCCACTAAAGAACCCTGGAGACTGATAAACTCGTAGGAAGGGTGGATGCTTCTCCCTCAAGTTGGGAAAGAGTGGGTGAAGGAAGGGAAATGCATCTTTGGAGATAGTTTGGGCTAGAGATCCTTGAGGGAGTGGGTAGTAGGGACCAGGGCAAAGGGGCTAAGTGTGCTATGAGGAATAGTATGAGAGGCAGCTTGATAACCTGGTGGGTCTCTGGTTCGGGAGAAGCAAGCCCGGTTGGCAGCTCTCTAGTGTGTTGAGCCTCCCTGGGACCTCTGTGAGTCTACCTCTCTCTGAGCCTGCCCACGATTGAATGCAGATTCAGTGCCCAAGATGTGGGCTCCTTTTCTCTCTCTCTGGCCTGGAAAGGGAGGGATGGCTATAAACCAAGGTACAGATCCAATGTTGATTGTACCAGGTGGGCGATACTGGGGTTGAGGCTCTGGTAAGTCCAGCGTTGTCTGCCATCTTTCCCTGCACCAGAGACAGTTGGGACAACCCTTAGAAGCCCTTTGGCTAGTGGAGCCTTTTACAGACATCTACATCTCATTGTTCCTGTATTGAGTCCATTTCACCTCATGGGCTTGTAGGGAGGGGATGAACTAGATAGAACTATGCTCCATTCTGGTCTCTGCTGTCCCCTCTGTGACCACCTCTCCAGCTGGACCTGAGGCGCTGATTCCAGAAAGTTTGGTCTAGATGTAAACAAATCTCTTTCCTTATTTGCTAGACTAAGTTGGGAAGATTTTTTTTTGTCTTTTTTGAGGTAGGGTCTAGTCAGGCTGACCTGGAATTCACTATGTAGTTCCAGGCTGGCCTTGAACTCATGGCGATCCTCAGGCCTGCACCACCACACCCAGCTGGAAAATAATTTTTAAAAATATTTTATTTATTTGACAGAGAGAATGGGCATGCCAGGGCCTCCAGCCACTGCAAATGAACTCCAGACGCATGTGCCACCTTGTGCATTTGGTTTACGTGGGTCCTGGGGAATTGAATCTGGGTCCTTTGGCTTTGCAGGCAAGTGCCATAACCTGCTAAGCCATTTCTGTAATCCCTGCCACCCCCTTTTAAAAATTCTTTTTCAGGCTGGAAAGATGGCTTAACAGTTAAGGCACTTGCCTGCAAAGCCAAAGGACCTAGGTTCGATTCCCCAGGACCCACGTAAGCCAGCTAGATGCACAAAGTGGCACATGTGTCTGGAGTTCATTTGCAGTGGCTGGAGGCCCTTGCACACCCATTCTCCCCCAAGCCCCCCCCCCTTGCCTCTTTCAAATGAATTTTTTACTTTTTTTTTTTTTTTGAGAGAGAGAGAGAGAGAATGGGCACACCAGGGCCTCTAGCCACTGCAAACGAACTCCAGATGCATGCACCACCATGTGCATCTGGCTTACATGGGACCTGGAGAATCAAACCGGGGTCCTTAGGCTTCACAGGCAAGCACCTTATCTGCTAAGCTATCTCTCCAGCCCCTCAAATGAATTTTTTTTTTAAAAAAAATTATGTATTTGCAAGCAGAGAGAGAAGAGAGACCGAGAGAATGGGCACACCAGGGCCTCTAGCCACTGCAAACAAACTCCAGATGCATGTGCCCCTTGTGCATCTGGCTTACGTGGGTCCTGGGGAATTGAACCTGGGTCCTTTGGCTTCACAGGGAAATGCCTCAGCAGCTAAGCCATTTCTCCAGCCCGAATTTTTTTTTTTGTTTGTTTTTTTGTTTTTTTGAGGTAGGGTCTCACTCTAGCCCAGGCTGACCTGGAATTAACTATGTAGTCTCAGGGTGGCCTTGAACTCATGGCGCTCCTCCTACCTCTGCCTCCCAAGTGCTGGGATTAAAGGCGTGCGCCACCACGCCCGGCCCCCGAATTTTTTTTTAAAAGGGGGTGGCAGGCTGGGGAGATGGTTCAGCTAATAAAGGTGCTTGCTTATAAAGCCTGCAGGCCCTGGTTTGATTCCCCAGTCCCGATGCAAAGCTGGTCGCACTAAATGGTGCATGTATCTGGGGTTGTTTGCAGAAGCAAGAGTCTCTGTTGCACCTATTCTCATTCTCTCCTCTTTCTGCTCGCAAATAAAAATATTTTTAGGGCTGGAGAGATGGCTTAGAGGTTAAGGCATTTGCCTGTGAAGCAAAGGACCCAGGTTCGATTCCCCAAAACCATCTAAGCCAGATGCACAAGGTGCACATGCATCTAGAGTTCGTTTGCAGTGGCTACAGGCTCTGGCATGTCCATTCTCTCTCTGTCTTCTCTTTCTTTCTCTGCTTACAACTAAATAAAAATTAAAAAAAAATTTTTTTAAGTAGGGGATGGGGCCACTGGGGAAATGGCTCAGCAGTTAAAAGTGCTTGCTTGCAAAGCCTGCTGACCAGAATTCACTTGCCCAGCGTCCACATAAAGCCAGCTATAAAAAGTAGTGCACGTAAACCGGGCGTGGTGGCGCACGCCTTTAATCCCAGCACTCGGGAGGCAGAGGTAGGAGGATCGCCGTGAGTTCAAGGCCACCCTGAGACTACATAGTTAATTCCAGGTCAGCCTGGGCCAGAGTGAGACCCTACCTCGAAAAACCAAAAAAAAAAAAAAAAAAAAAAAAAAAAAAGTGCACGAAAAAAAAAGCCAAGCATGTGGTGGCACACACCTTTAATCCCAGCATTCTGGAGGCATAGGTAGTAGGATCACTGTGAGTTCCAGGCCACCCTGAGATTATAGTGAATTCCAGGTCAGCCTGGGCTAGAGTGAGACCCTACCTTGGGCAAAAAAAAAAAAAAAAAAAAAGATGCAGCAGCTGGAGGCCCTGGTGCCCATTCTGTCTCTTTCATTCATAAATCGAAATTTTTTTTTGTTGGTTTTTCGAGCTAGGGGTTCACTCTAGCCCAGGCTGACCTGGAATTCACTCTGTATTTTCAGGGTGGCCTCGAACTCACAGCTGTCTTCCTACCTTTTGCCTCCGGAGTGCTGGGATTAAAGGCGTGTCATGCCCGGCATAAAATATTTTTTTAAAGTGAAATCCACACACCTTATCCTCTGATAATCAGAGTCCAGTCCAGCCAGGATGGCAATCTGGGAGACCCCAGGTGCCCTCTTGGTTGTGAGTTTATAGAATTTGCTGACCCTTCTAGTTCAAGCTTCCAACATTTTGAAAGGGGTGCGTTGGCTTTGGTATTGACTTTTCATACTTCTCATCATTGACCTGGAGCCATTATTAACCCCCACCATTCATTTCCTCATGTAAACGTGGAGTGGATAAATAAGGCCTTACTGAGCAGTTGTATAAGCCATCAAACACAGGGCTTGGTTAGTGGGCATTTGATGACTCATGCAGAGGGTAAGGACTTCTTGGTGAGTGGTGTTTCATTCCAGCCATCAGCTCAACACATCTAACCACTGAGCTCAGTGAGGGCCATAAGGCTATCCTGCGTGCACCATTTGTTTAGCACCTATTCTATGCCTGGCCCCTAAGAAGCTCTGAGGAGGTGCTAAGGACAGAGGAGGCAGAAGTGGTTTCTTCCTTTGTTGGGGTAGCCCAGGGACACATGAAGCTATTCAGGAGCTGTGGGAAGCCTACCTTTGGGCAAGAACAAGATCTCCCGCAGTGAGAACCTCATGGGAAGGGTCTGAGGCAGAGCTAAAAACCTGGGTGGGGGGTGTCCCATTGTTGGCTGTGTACCCCAGGCCTGTCATTTAGGCCCCTTGGCTAAACGAGCTCCTTCAGGAGTACCTGCAGTGCTGTTCCATGCAGGTTCCTAATCCGTGTCTTCAGTTGCCCACAAGCTGCCTGACCCCTGGTCTCTGGATTTATTTTTTCTTTTTTGAGGGGCAGTGTCTTATTCTAGCCCGAACTGACCTGGAACTCGCTCTTTAGCCCCAGGTTGGCCTCAACTCACAGTGATTCTCCTACCTCAGCTTCCAAAATGCTGGGACTAAAAGCATGCACCACCACACCCAGCCTGGAACTCATGGCAGTCTTCCTGTCCTCAGCCTCTTGAATGCTGGGATAACAGGCAGGAGCCATCATGCCTGGTGCCTTGGGGGTTTCTGCAAAGACCTTGGAGCTGGTGGCTCCTGAACTGAGCCCCATGTCAGGCCTGGAGCTAAGTCTTTGTTTTACCTCACCCTCAACCATAGCTAACCATATCCCCGTGTCATTGAGGCTGAGGTGGATTGGGAGGTGCTGAGCCTTTTTGGGGGGATTGAGGTAGGGTCTCACTCTAGGCCAGTTGACCTGGAATTCACTATGTAGTCTCAGGGTGGCCTTGAACTCACATTGATGCACCTACCTCTGCCTCCCTAGTGCTGGGATTAAAGGCACGCACCACCACGCCCGACTTGAGTCTTTCACGCCAAGACATGAGGCCTTGGTGGCCTGGGTTGACTCATGCTGGCCCCATTCTGGTGGCTGACAGCTTTTCTGCTCCTTTTCAAAACCTAGCTTTGCAGGACTGGCCTGAGACCCTGGCCCAAGCTGAGAGGCATCAGAGATGGAGAGACCAAGCCCAGCTTTTCCAGGAGGTAGGTGCTGAGTTGCCCAAGCAGCAAAAAGGAGTGATAGTAGTGACAATTCTGGGTGAAAGTGTCAGCCTGTGGGACCTGCTTTTATGTACCTCCACGGTATCCTTGTAGTAAATGGAAAAAGTGGCACCACATCCCTATTTTGGTGATGATGAAGATGGAGCTTGGAGGATTCCAGTAGTAGTCCATGGCCCCAGCTCATCCTACTATATCTGGGTGGGACCTAGCTGGTCTGTCACCTCTTCAGGCTAGCATGTTAAGAAAGACTTCCCTGCTGTAGTAGTGGGAGCTGACTGGCCCCAGGCCCAGGCAACCCATCCCAGTGGTTAATTAATCAGGTCCAAACCCAGGCATCACTCTTAATTATTCATTCCTTTCATTCCACTACCTCCAGAATCCAACTCATGAGCAGGTCCTACTGAGTCTTCCTTCAAATTATAAGTGAGATGTGTCCAATTCATTGTCAGCTGACACTGGGCTACTCTGCAGTCACCTCTGGTTCCCTGACTCCACTCTGCCCTCCATCCCCTGAGCTGTTCAAAGGTGGACCCTGAGCCAAGCGAGGTAACACACCTTTAATCCCAGTACTTATGGGGCAGAGGTAGGAGGATCATGGTGAGTTCGAGGCCACCCTATGAGTTGCTGCTAGGGGTCTTCCACCTTCCCCTCTGTCCCCATTGCCTCTCCAACACCTTAATCTGAGATTCGTTCTGTTCATTCTGACTTGTTTACCTGGTTACCACCTCCTTAGTAAAATGTGAGTCCGGTGAGGGTAGGAAGCAGGCCTTTTCTGGCCACCATTAAGTCCCCAGTGTCTGGCCCAGAGCAGGTAGTTACCCAGTAAGTATTGGTTTTTCGAGGTAGAGTTTCACTCTAGTCCAGGCTGTCTTGGAATTCACTATGTAGTCTTAGGGTGGCCTTAAACTCACAGTGATCCTCCTATTTCTTCTTCCTGAGTGCTGGTATTAAAGGCATGCACCACCATGCCTGGCTTCCAATAACTTTTTATTATTTATTTATTTGAGAAAGAAAAAAAATAGATGCACCACGACCTCCTGCCACTACAAACTCCAGACGTGCATCTGGCTTTATGTGGGTACTGGGAAGTTCAACCCAGGCCAGCAGGCTGTGCAAGCAAGCACCTTATCCACTGAACCATCTCCACAGCCCTCAGTAATTTTATTGCTATAAGAATGAATGAATGAAAATGAGTCTCCTGTCCCTGAAACCACCCTAGAAAGAAAAAACCTGGACAACAGGTGCTGGACAGGGCCTTAGGTGCCCAGTTGCCCCTTCCTTACTGCACTGCAGAAACTGGGTGTGGGGCACATTGGCAGGACAGCTTTCCCAGGAGACAGAATGGGCACCACCATGCTTTTGGCACCCAGAGACGGCACCTGCTATGACAGGACAGAGTCCAAGTGCTTGTCATGGCTCCATAGGAGACAGGTTCTGCTGCTTCCTTGTGTCCCTCTGGAGCCATCTTTACCTCAGTGACAGGGGCCACAACCCATTCCTAGCAATCTTCCAATATCTGGCTAACTCCTAGATTGGGTTCTTGGCACCATCAGGGGTTTGTTGGGCACCAACTGTGTGCCAGCACTATTCTTTGCAGGGATTGGGATGAAGTGGTAACCTGATGGAGGTTGCTTCTGGGCAGGAGGATACAGCAGCCCACACACAGACATCAAGTGTTGGCAAAGCCCATGGAGAAACAAGGGCAAGTGTGATGGAAAAGTGTGGCTTGGGGTCAGCAACCTGAACAGGGACCTGAGCTAACTGTGAGATGAGCTGCAGGCATTCCTAGCAGAGTCAGCACATGCAAAGGCCCTGGGATGTGAGCAGCCCTGACATGCTGGAGTTCAGAGGATAAAGCTGGCATGTGTGCACAATGAGGCAGCAGTGGAAAGGCCAGCAGAGAGAGCTGAGCAGAGCAGTGGGGAGAAGCAGGGTGCACTGGAATCTCAAGCTGTACTGTCTATACTTCCTTCCCACCACACATTCAATAATGTCTTCTTGGTAGCTTGGAATTGGCTAAGGTGGGAGTGTTTATACTGCCAAATTAGCAGACACATCACTTATTAGTGGCAAGGTACTGGAAGAATTCTGGGCAAGTGTCTTGTGAAGTTCCATCCATAGCTCCTCCATTAACCACTTTTAAATATTTTTATTTATTTGAGAGATGAGAAAGAGGCAAAAGAGAGTTAGTATGGGTACACCCGGGCCTGCTGCCACTACAAACTAACTCCAGGTGCATGTGCCACTTTGTTCATCTGACTTTATGTGGATACTGAGGAATCAAACCCAGGCCATCAGGTTTTGCAAGCAAGTGCTTTTAACTGCTGAGCCATTTCTCCAGCTCTCCATTGGCTATTTTAAACATTCACAAAGCCAGGTGTGGTAGTGCATGCCTTTAATCCCAGCACTTAGGAGGCAGAGGTAGGAGGATCGCTGAGTTTGCAGCCACTCTGAGACTACATAGTGCATTCCAGGTCAGCCTGGGATAGAACAAAACTGTACCTCAAAGGGGGGTGCTGGGGAGATGGCTTAGTTGTTAAGGTGCTTGTCTGCAAAGCCTAAGGTCCCAGGTTTGATTCCCCAGTACCCAAGTAAGCCAGATGCATAAGGTGGTGCATACATCTGGAGTTTGTTTGCAGTGGCTAGAGGCCCTGGCATACCTGTTTTCTCTGTCTTTCTCACAAATATTTTTTTTAAATTCACAATACTGTTTTTTGTTTTGTTTTGAGTACTAGTTTGAACCTAGAGCCCCGTGTAAGCCAGGCAACCAGTCTACCTCTGAGCTATATCCTTAGCACCCTCCCCCCCCCTTTTTTTTTTTTAACTTTTTGAGACAGCATGTCAGTAACTTGCCCAGGCTGGACTGGAACTCATTCTGCCTTGTGATCCTATTGCCTGAGCTCCAGCCACAAAGTCTCTGATTATAGGCTTGTATACCCAGCTTTGAGCTGGACAGTGCCACTACTCATACAATATGTTCTCAGATGTGAGAATGGCAAGAAGCACCAGTGTCTACAGGAAGGAGAGGAGGACTTCTCAGGAGGGTAGCATGGTGGTCCAGGCCAGAGGAGACACAGAAGGAGGTGCTGGTGTGTCGCTCCTCTGAAGGAAAGCCAGTGGGATTTGCTCATGACTGGGTTGGTATTTGTGGAAACGGGCTGTTTGGGGTCTTAGCTGGCTGGCCGGCTGTTAATGGGGATGCAATGGCTAGAAGAGGAGCAGGTAATGTGGTATTCAGGAGTTGACTTAGTCTTCAGGAGCTGGTGTCAGACAGAAAGCAGAGCAGGGCTGGAGCCTGGGACTGTATTTGGCACAGGAGTTGACACTGGGTGGAGGAGACTTTAAGATGGCAGGTAGGGGAAGTGGGCAATGCCCAACATTTAGAGAAAGGAGAAAAGGACCCTCCCAAAGGAGATGGGGAGATAAGAATAGAAGATGGGCCCAGCTGCTGACTTTGTTTCACTGTTTAAACTATGCTCAGGTAAGTAGAGGACACACTGTGGGTTGTAGCTCTGCAGTCCCTCCTGGCAACAGAAGCCCCCCTTCCCTAGAGAACCCATTAGAAGGTGTTGAGGTGGGGTTAACCAGCCCCTCTAGTCTTAGGGAAGATCATAGGTCCAGACCTGGCCAATCAGAGGACACTTCCTTCCTATCTACTGTGACTTGACCCAGGCTGAACAAATGAGTGTCCTTCCTGTACTTCCTGTTGGACATACAGGATTTTTTGGTTTTTATTTATTTATTTTTTAAAGATATTTTATTTATTTCTTTGAGAGAGGAAGAGGCAGAGAGAAAGAGCAAATTGGACTCTAGCCACTGAAAATGAACTCTAGACATACGTGCCCCCATTTGCATCTGGCTTACATGGGTCCTGGGGAATCAAACCTGGTCCTTAGGCTTTGCAGGCAAATGCCTTAACCACTAAGCCATTCCCCCAGCCCTGTTTTTATTTTTGTTTTTGGAGGTAGAGTCTCACTGTAGTCCAGGCTGACCTGGAATTCACTATGTAGTCTCAGGGTGGCCTTGAACTTACAGTGATCCTCCTACCTCTTTCTCCCTAGTGCTGGGATTAACAGCATGTGCCACCATGTCTGGCTTCCTATCAGGATTTCTGAGCTGGGAAATTACCATCCTAGATATGCCTGTGACAGGATCAGGGACATAATCTGTGGGACCCAGTGAAAATGGAAGTACAGGGCTCCTATCCCCAAAAGCAGGAAAATGACAGTTGTCAGTTTTCCTTGAAGTTTCTTCTGGTGTTTTACATGCTATAATGTCATTTTAAATAAGGAAAAATTAAAGTAGCATGAATATACCATTCATGTTTTTGAAATATTTATTTGAGAGGCAGAGAGAATATGAATATGAATGAGCATGCAGGGTCTCCTGCCACTACAAATGAATTCCAGACCCATGTGCCACTTTGTGCATCTGGCTTTATGTGACTACGGGAGAATTGTACCTAGGCCATCTCGCTTTGCAAGCAAGCACCCTTAACCACTGAGCCATCTCTCCAGCCCATCACTCATCTTTCTATTGTGTAACACCACTGTTATAAGCATTAGTGCACTCAGTTCATGCAGAATCACAGAAATGTCACAATTTGTATCTTGTGCCTTGATCACAGGGTGTTTTGGGCTGGCCCTAACAGACAAACACAGGCCAGGTCTGAGCAGAAAGAAAGGGCACCCCCACCCCCCTGCACTGAGCTTCAAGAGGATCTGCTTCTCCCCAATGGGACACTGCCACCCAGAGCTGGCCTCCCTACCTCCTCCATCCCTGCTCTCCCTGGGGCCTGCCAGCTACTGGCCTAATTCTCCATGAGACACTAGATTAATGACTTGAGCCCCAGTACAGTCCCTTCCCATATAGACCTCATTTCAGCCCACCACAGAAAAGTGTCCCTGAGGGTCTCTACCCAGATGGGGAGTGGAGAGGAGAAGCTCATCTCACATGTAGACACAGACCCTGCCCAGGCAGGGACCATTGCCATCCTGTCCTGGGGGCTACTAGGTACCTATGCCTAGCCCTAATCTTCTCTATACTAGTGCCTAGCCTCCTGTCAAGGCCAGGCAAGTCAAGAACAGGGCGAGTGGGGCACAGACCTGTGCCAGGGAGGATGGACTGTGGGAAAGTCAGGCCTTTAAGTCTCTGGCCCTAGCTCGCAGATTAGAGTGATACACAAGTTCAAAGGTAAAGTGTCCTCATGCATGAAGACATGTGAAGCGGGGCCTTGTACTTTTGCAGTCTTCCTTTTTCATGCCATGGAAGACCCAAGAAGGGGCCAAAGAGATGAGAAGTTCCCAGGTATAGGCTGTGAACCTGATGATGGAAGCCGCCTGGCTAGCTGTGGACCTTCCTGTTTCCCTGCTGAGAAACCAGCACCTAGGCTTGAGCTAGCACCAGAGCAAAATGGGCCATGGAAGAGAGGGTCCTGCCTAGGATCCAGGCACCCTAACACACACACACCCCTTCCTCCCTCCCTTTCTTCCTATCTCTTCCTTCCTTCCTTCCTTCCTTCCTTCCTTCCTTCCTTCCTTCCTTCCTTCCTTCCTTCCTTCCTTCCTTTCTTTCTTTCTTTCTTTCTTTCTTTCTTTCTTTCTTTCTTTCTTTCATGTAGTTATTTATCTATTTTTGGTTTTTCAAGGTAGAGTCTCACTGTAGTCTGGGTTGACCTGGAATTCACCATGTAGTCTCAGGCTGGCAGTGATCCTTCTACCTCAGCCTCCTGAGAGCTGGGATTGAAGGTCCTATCTGGCCTTGAATTCTAGATCCTCCTCATTCAGCATCCTCAGTGTTGGAGCTACATACAGATCTACTTCAGCACTGCTCAGGGCTCTTTTTTTTTTTTTCTTGGTGTTTGTTTTTGTTTCTCAAGGTAGGGTCTCACTCTAGCTCAGGCTGACCTGGAATTAACTATGTAGTCTCAGGGTGGCCTCGAACTCATGGTGATCCTCCTACCTCTGCCTCTGGAGTGCTGGAATTAAAGGCGTGCACTATCATGCCCAGCTCTTTTTTTTTTTTAAATTATATTTGCAAGCACAGAGACAAGGAATGGGCATGCCAGAGACACTTTTCACTTCAGATGCATGTGTCACTTTGTGCATCTGGATTTCCATGGGTCCTGGGAAATTGAACCCAGGCTGTCAGGCTTTACAAGCAAGCACCTTTCCTCCCCAGCCCTAGGCCTTTTTTTTTTTTTTTTTTGAGATTTTTAAACGTTTTTTAAAAAATGTTTTTATTGCTGGGCGTGGTGGCGCACGCCTTTAATCCCAGCACATGGGAGGCAGAGGTAGGAGGATCACCATGAGTTCAGGGCACCCTGAGACTACAGAGTGAATTCCAGGTCAGCCTGGACTAGAGTGAAACCCTACCTCAGAAAAAAATGATTTTTTTATTTATTTATTTATTTATTTATTTATTTATTTATTTAAGAGAGAGAAAGAGGCAGAGAGAGAGAATGGGCACGGCAGAGCCTCCAGCCGCTGCAAACTACAGATGTATGTGCCCCCTTGTGCATCTGACTTACATGGTTCCTGGAGAGTCAAACCGGATCCTTTGTCTTTACAGGCAAACGCCTTAACCACTAAGCCTTCTCTCCAGCCCCTAGGCCTTTTTTTTTAAGAGAAAGAGAAAGAAACAGAGGGGGCGAGAGAGATTTGGCATGCCAGGGCCTCAGCCACTGCAATTGAATTGTAGATGTTTACACCACCTAGTGGGCATGTGCGACTTTGTGCGTCTGGCTAACGTGGGATCTGGAGAGTTAAACATGGGTCTTTAAGCCATCTCTCCAGCCCCCCCCTTTTTTCTCTTTTTTTTTTTGGTTTTTCAAGTTAGGGTCTCTCTCTAGCTCAGGCTGACCTGGAATTCACTATGTATCTCAGGGAGGCCTAGAACTCACAAGATCCTCCTACTTCTGCATCCCAAGTGCTGGGATTAAAGGCATGTAGCACCATGCCCAGCTCCTTTAAAAATATATATATTTATTTATGAGAGGGAGGGAGAGAGAATGGCCATGCCAGGCCTCTAGCCACTGCAAAGGAACTCCACATGCATGCATCACCTTGTGCATCTGGCTTATGTGGGTTCTAGGGAATTGAACCTGGGTCCTTAGGCTTCCTAGGCAAGCACTTTAACCTCTAAGCCATCTCTCCAGCCCATTTTTTTTGTAAGTATTTTTTTACCAGCTCCTCTTTTTCTGTCTTTCTTTATTTTCTTTTCTTTCTTTTTGGCTTTTCAAGGTAGGGTCTCACTCTATATCAAGCTGACCTGGAATTCACTATGTAGTCTCAGGATGGCCTCAAACTCATGGTGATCCTCCTACCTCTGTCTCCTGAGTGCTGGGATTAAAGGCGTGCGCCACCATGCCCGGCCCAGCTCCTTTTTTTTTTTAACATGAATCTTGGAGCTGCTTGTCGCATCCAGATGCCTGCAGGTTACTTAGAGGTTTAGCTGCCCTTCCTCACACAGCTTTGTTTGTCCTCAGGCCATGTACTTCATCTGTCTTAGGCCCAATTTCTTTCTAGGAACAAAGAAATTTATTCCCCAGTCTTTTAAGTTCTCCCCAAACTGGTTGATGTAGGTCATAGGAGGGAAGGAGGTGTGTGCATGTGTTGTCTCTGGAGAGTACCTGTGAGCTGAGGTTGGGAGATGGGAGTTGGAAAGGAGGGGTTTGTTCAAGAAATATTAGGTAGGGGCTGGAGAAATGGCTTTGTGGTTGAGGCATTTACCTATGAAGCCTAAGGACCCAGGTTCACTTCCTCAGTACCCACATAAGCCAGATGCATAAAGGCAGCACATGCACCTGGAGTTGGTTTGCAGTGGCTAGAGGTCCTGGAGTGGTCTATCTGTCTATCTCTACTTCTCTCAAAAAACAACAACAAAAACAACATTAGGTAGCCAGACCTACTAGCACAGGCCTGTAATCCCAGCTATTTGGGAGGCTGACGGAGAGGATTGCTGCAAATTTAAGGCCAGCATGGGTTAAGTAATAAGATCTGTCTCAAAAATGATTTGACATCTGGGCATGGTGACTGATATCTTTAGTCCCAGCACTCAAGGGTAGAGGTAGGAGAATTATGAGTTTGAGGCTAGCCTGGGACTACAGAGTGAGTTCCAAGTCAGCCTAAAGGGAGACCCTAACTCAAAAGAAAAACAATCAGGAGTGATGGCATGTGCCTTTAAGGCAGAGATTAGTTAGAGGCCAGCCTCGGCTATAGAGTGAGTTCCAGGTCAGTTTAGGCTAGAGTAAGACCCTGCTTCCAAAGCAAAGCAATGCAATTAAGAAAGAAATATTAACAATGAGGATAGAGGATGTGTGGTTCAGTGGTACGATGCTTGCCTCACATGGAGGAAGACTTGGGTTTCACCCAAGTATGGAGGAATCTATCAGGAAATTACAAGGTTGAGGAAGGGGAGCCAGAGACTCAGGAGTATAGGTGTGGAGAAGGATCTGGTTGGGGAGGACAAGTAGAACAAGTTCTTACCAACTGCTTCCTATTAAGCCACATCCTAGAATGAACAGCCCATTCAATCATCCACTCCCCGAATAGACATCAAGACTGAATTTTATTTTAAATATTTCTATTTATGAGGGGGGGGGGAAGAGATAGAATGGCATGGCATGCTGGGGCTTTTTGCCACCACTGCAAACAAACTCCAGATTTCCAGATGTACATGTCACTATGCATCTGGCTTTGCATGGGTATTGGGGAATTGAACCTGAGCCAGCAGGTTTTGCAAGCAAGAGCCTTTAACCACTGAACCATCTCCCCTGCCTCTGAATTTTTGTTTGTTTGTTTGTTTTTTGGTTTTCTGAGATAGAGTCTTGCTCTAGTCCAGGCTGACTGTGAGGCTGAGGATAACCATGACCTTGAACTAATGATCTTTTTGCCTTCACCTCTGGAGTGCTGGGTTGTCAGAGGTTTGCTACCACATCTGGTTTTATGTGGTGCTGGAGATCTAATTCAGGACTTTGTGCATGTTAGGTGACTACCCATATCCCAGCCCCTGACTGAAATCACCCTCATTCACTGAGTGAATGTTGAGTGTCAGCTGTAGCTAGGCCCTGAACATACCTACATACTTTCCTGGAGATTAACCTCTTTATTTTTAAAACTAAAAATTACTTCTTTTGGGGTTGGAGAGATGGCTTACCGGTTAAGGCGTTTGCCTGCAAAACCAAAGGATCCCGGTTCGATTCTCCAGGACCCAAGTAAGCCAAATGCATGCGCCCCCTTGTGCACATGTGCAACATTGAGCACTTGTGTCACTTTTGTGTCTGGCTAAACGTGGGACCTGGAGATTCAAATGGGCGTTCTTAGGCTTCGCAGGAAGGCGCCTTAACCACTAAGCCATCTCTCCAGCTTTATTTTTTATTTTTATTTTTAAAAATATTTTATTTATTTATTTAAGAGTGACAGATAGGCAGAGAGAGAGAGAAAGAGACGGTGGGGGGGGGGTGCACCAGGGCCTCCAGCCACTGCAAACAAACTCTAGATGGATGCCCCCCGGCCCCCGTGCGTCTGTGTTAAGTGGGTACTGGGGAATCTAGCCTCGAACTGGGGTCCCTAGGCTTCATAGGCAAGCGCTTAACCTCTAAGCCATCTCTCCAGCCCTATTTTTTATTTTTAAATTGTTATTACTTAAATGTTACCTATTTCTGGTGCATGAATTTGTCCAGCCCTAACCTTTTTATAAACATAAGAGCCAAGTCAGGTGAGGTAGTGCGTACCTATAATTCTAGTACTTGGGATGTGGAGGTAGAGAGATGACAAGTTTGAGGACAGTCTGTGTTACATAGTAAGACCCTGTCTCAAAGGGAAAAAAAAGCCAATGTGGTGTCGCACACCGTTAATATCAATATCAACACTCAGAAGGCAGAGGTAGGGGAATCACTGTGAGTGATTTTAGGCCAGTCTGGGTCTACAGAGTGAGTGCCAGGTCAGCCTGGGCTAGAGTGAGACCCTACCTGGAAAAAACAAACAGGCATGGTGATGCATACCTTTAGTCCCAGCACTTTGGAGGCTGAGGTAAGTGAGTTCAAGACCAGTCTAGGGCTACAGAGTGAATTCCATATCAACCTTGACTAGAGAGACCCTGTCTGGAAAAAACAAAACAAAACTCTGGGCTGGAGAGTTACCTTAGCAGTTAAGGCTTGCCTGCAAAACCAAAGGACCCAGGTTCAGTTCCCCCTCATAAGCCAGATGCACAAGGTGGTGCATATGTCTGGAGTTCATTTGCTGTGGCTAGAGCCCCTGGAATGCCCATTTTCTCCCTTTCTTTCTCTCTCTCAAATTAAAAAGGAGGAGCTAGGGCTGGAGAGATGGCTTAGTGGTTAAGGCGCCTGCCTGCTAAGCCTAAGAACCCGGTTCCAATCTCTAGGTCCCACGTTTAGCCAGATGCAAAGTGATGTAAGGGTGCAATGCCGCACTTGCCCACAAGGGGGCGCGTGCATCTGGATTTTGTTCGCAGCAGCTGAGAGGCTGCTGGCCGCCCATATCTATCTGTCTCCCTCTCCCTCTCTCTCTCTGTCTCTCTCCAAAAATTAAAAAAAGGGGGAGCTGGGGAGATGGCTTTGAGGTTAAACGCTTGCCTGTGAAGACTAAGGACCCCGGTTCGAGGCTTGATTCCCGAGTACCAATGTAGGCCAGATGAACAAGGTGGCACATGCAGCTGGAGTTCATTTGCAGTGGCTGGAGGCCCTGGTGTGCCCATTCTCTCCCTCCCTCCCTCCCTCTCTCTCTCTCTCTGTGCCTCTGTTGCTAATAAATATATAAATAAAAATTAAAAATTTTTTTGTTTGTTTTTTGAGGTAGGGTGTCACTCTAGCTCAGGCTGACCTGAAATTCACTATGTAGTCTCAGGGTGGCCTCGAACTCATGGTGATCTTCCTACCTCTGCCTCCCAAGTGCTGGGATTAAAGGCATGTGCCACCATGCCCGGCATAAATAAAAATTAAAAAAAAATTTAAAAGGGCTGGAGGGATAGCTTAGTGGTTAAGGCACTTGCCTGCCAAGCCACAGGACCCAGGTTCAATTCCCCAGGACCCACGTAAGCCAGATGCACAAGGTGGCACATGCATCTGGAGTTCATCCGCAGTGGCTGGAGGCCACGGCATGCCCATTCTTTCTGTTTTTCTCTCTCTGCCTCTTTTTCTCTGTTAAATATATATATATATATAAACTCTCACACAAAACCTCAAACAAAAACAAACATATAATCAACAGCAACCAAAGTCATAACAGCTATGGAAAAACAAACAGTAGTATATGAGGGTCTCTCTAGAATAGTTATGCTTGGGCTGGAGAGATGGCTTAGCAGTTAAGGCACTAGTTGGCAAAGCCAAAGGACCGAGGTTCAATTCTTCAGGGCCCACCTAGGTCCAGATGTACAAGGTGGCACTTGTGTCTGGAGTTCTTTGCAGTGGCTGGAGGCCCTGGAGCAGCCATTCTCTCTCTCTCTTTTCCTCTTCCTCAAATAAAATAATTTTTAAAGAAAGAAAGAAAAAATGTGCTTGATTTAGACTATTGGTTTTGCTTAGCAGGAGACCGTTGGTGGGAAAACTCCACTTGCAGGCTAGTTATAGCCTGGGCAGAATTGGCTGGTGCCCAGATAGATGGCAGCATTCATTCATTGGGTATTCACTGTGTGCCAGGCACTATGCCGCCAACGCCTCTCTGCACAGTGGGTCGCTCATACCCATCTTTCTTTGAGTGACAAGTGGCTGGAGTCTTGGAGAGGTGAAGAGCTTATTGCTGTCTGGTAGGCGGCAGAGCCCGGTGTGTGCTCTGTGTGGCTGGAAGCTGAACTGGGAACTACCTGCTTGTGCTTTGGACTGACGCCCCGGGGTGGGTAACCTGGAAGCCCTGTGATCCACAGTCACTCATCTACCATTGACATCCTTGACTGAAGCCTGTTGAGTGAGGAACCTGTACACACCTTCCCCCAATGCTGCCCGAACTAAACTGAGGGTACCTGGGATGGGAGTGTCTGGAGCTCAGTCCAATGGGGAAGCCACAGGCTTAGCTCAGTCAGGGCCTCAGCCTGCCAGGAACAACAGGGAAAACTGGTTGGGGCAGCCATCCTGACTGTTTGTGCTGGCTTGTCCCCACCCTCTGCCCTGGGCTGCCCTCCATTGACCTGGGGGAAGGAAAGAGGCTCCTGTAACTCCAAAAATTGCAGCTACTTCTGAGTGCCTGTTGGGTACTATACTATGTGAGTCCTTCCTCAGGTCAATCAGGTCAATCGCTCAACACTCTCTAAGGGGACTGAGCCTCAGAAAAGTCAGGTTGGGGCTAGGGAGATAGCTCAGCAGTAAAAAGGCCAGATGCATAAAGTGGCACATGCATCTGGAACCTTCGTGTGTCCATTCTCTCTGTCTCTCTCAAATATATATATCTATATATATATATAGAGAGAGAGACATATATATAAAATTTGGTTTTTCGAGGTAGGGTCTTTTTTAAAATTTTTAAAAATTTTATTTATTTATTTGAGAGCAACAGACAGAAAGAGGCAGATAGAGAATGGGCGCACCAGGGCCTTCAGCCACTGCAAATGAACTCCAGATGCGTGTGCCCCTCCTGCATCTGGTTTATGTGGGTCCTGGGGAATTGAGCCTCGAACTAGGGTCCTTAGGCTTCACAGGCAAGTGCTTAATCGCTAAGCCATCTCTCCAGCCCTTGAGGTAGGGTCTTGCTCTAGCCCAGCTTGACCTGGAATTCACTATGTAGTCTCAGGGTGGCCTCGAACTCGGAGCAATTCTATCTCTGTCTCCCAAGTGCTGGGATTGAAGATGTGTACCACCATGCCCAGCATATTTTTCTTTATTTTTATTGAGAGAAAGAGAGAGAAAGATCACAGAGAGAAGCAGAGAGAATGGGCCTCCAGTTGCTGCAAATGAACTCCAGACGCATGTGCCACTTTTGCACATCTGGCTTATGTGGGTCCTGGGGAATGGAACCTAGGTCCTTTGGCTTTCCAGGCAAGTGCCTTAACTGCTAAGCCATCCCTCCAGCCCTAATTTTTTTTAGGTAAGCCCAACAGATTGCGCCCCCCCCCTTTATGAGAGGGAGACAGAAAATTGGCACACCAGGGCCTCCAGCCTCTGTAATAGAACTCCAGTCATGTGCACCCCTTGTGTGCATGTGCGACCTCCGCATTTGTGTCACCTTTTGCGTCTGGCTTATATGGGACCTGGAGAGTCAAACATGGGTCCTTAGGCTTCACAGGCAAGTGCTTTAACCACTAAGCCATCTTTCCAGATATATATAATTTTTTGGTTTTTCGAGGTAGGGTTTCACTCTAGTCCAGGCTGACTTGGAATTCACTATGTAATTTCAGGGTAGCCTTGAACTCATGGTGATCCTCCTACCTCTGCCTCCTGAGTGCTAGGATTAAACAAAACAAAACATTTTTTAGAAGCCAGGTGTGTGTGGCACCACACCTGGCTTCTAAAAAATGTTTTGTTTTGTTTAGTTTTGTTTAAGAGAGAGAAAGAGGGAGAGAGAGAGAGAATGGGCGTGCCAGGGCCTCCAGCCACTGCAAACGAACTCCAGGCACATGCACCCCTTTGTGCCATCTGTCTTACGTGGGTCCTGGAGAATTGAACTGGGATTCTTTGGCTTTGTAGGCAAACACCTTGCCCACTAAGTCATCTCTCCAGCCCTACAAAATATTTTTTTTTAAAGATTTTTATTGACTTTTAATCTTACATACCAAAAAAAAAAAACCCACCTGATATTTCCCTCCCCTCCCCCATTCCACTTTAGAACTCTGGTCTCCATCATATCCCCCTACAAAATATTTTTATAGAATATCAGGCTCCTAGCTCTAGCCCACAGGGACAGGCATGTCATCAGATGTCCCAAGTTGAACTCTCACATGCTGCACTGGATTTCCATGGCTGACACCTCCCAGTTGGACTCCTCTCTGCTTTCTAAGCCCCATTTACCATTCTCCCTTTTTTTCTGTGCCTCAGTCAGTCCTGTCGACATGTTGAAGCTATTCCTTCTGCCTGGCATGCTTTTCCATTGTCACCTGCCCTGGTGCTGCGGTGGGCATTTCTAGTGCTTACCGGAAGAAGCTCCCCACCCTGCGTCACATGCCCCTAGTATTCAGCATAACTGTGACACCAGTTCAGGCCTCAATCTGGGATGTAGGTTAGCACTCAGCTTTCATTCTGTGCCATGGTTTCATTTTGTGCTGTGGCAGTGTTGAGAAAGAAGCAGAGGGATCTCTGGGTCACTCAGGAGACTTGTCTCACTTGGACTTCACATGGTCAAAACCATGAACTGTTTTGTTGTGTGAAGTCTCGGAGGCTGGGGATTAACTTGTTACTGCTGTTATGGCCTACCCTCTGCTGATGATTACAACTGACCCATTCAGGTCTCAGACATCACATACTCAGATCACCACATCTAATGATGTCCCACTCCCTGCAAACAATCCTCTTTAACTTTAATTGTACTTTCCAACACATTTTAGGATTTTGACTTAGAGCTGGAGAGATAGCTCAGCAGTTAAGGTGCTTACCTGTAGAGCCTAAGGACACAGGTTCAGTTCCCCTGTACCTATGTAAAGTCAGATTCACAAAGTGGCACATGCATCTGGAGTTCCTTTGCAGCAGCTGGAGGCCCTGGTGTGCCTATTCTGTCTTTCTACTCTCTGTCTCTGCTTGAAAATAAATAAAATATTTTAGAATTTTGATTTATTTGTGAAAGTGAGAGAGCATGGACATGTCAGGGCCTCTTGCCACTGCAAACTGGTCAACCTATCTGACCTAAAATGGCCATTCCAGGTTCAGTGAGAGACTATCTGAAGGAAACAAGGGAGCAGACAGATGAGTGAAAAGAACATTCAATGTTCTCTGCCTCTCCACGTGTGCAGATGGGGTGCATGCATCTGCGCACACACACAGTACACCTACTACACACAAAAAATATCATTGAGGCCAGGTGTGGTGGCACTTGCTTACAAATCCTGATGTTCTGGGTTTGATTCCCCAGTATCCATGTAAAGCCAGATGCATAAAGTGTTATATTCACCCATTCACTAATGAGCTTGCTCCAGGATCTCCTCTTTCTACTTTCCGAGTGCTGGGATTCTAATAGGTGGGCTGTCATGCCTGTATGGCATGTATGTGAATGTGCTGGAGGCTCTCCTTCTTTTTTTTTGTTTTTTCGAGGTAGGGTTTCACTCTAGGCTGACCTGGAATTCACTATGTAGTCTTAGGGTGGCCTTGAACTCAAGGCGATTCTTCTAACTCTGTCTCCTGAGTGCTGGGATTAAAGGCGTGTGCCAACAAGCCTGGCTTCTTTCTTTAAAAAATTTTTTAAAAATTCATTTATTTATTTATTTGAGAGACAGAGAGAGGGTATGCCATGGCCTCCAGCTGCCTCAGACAAACTACAGACACATATTCTACCTTGTGCATCTGGCTTATGTGGGTCCTGGGGAATCAAACCTAGGTTCTTTGGCTTTGCAGGCAATTGCCTTAACCACTAAGCCATCTCTCCAGACCCCACCCCCTTTTTTGAGATAGGGTCTCATTAGCTCAGGGTGACCTGGAATTCACTATGTAGTTTCAGGGTGGCCTCAAACTCAGCAATCCTACTTCTGCCTCCCCAGTGCTAGGATTAAAGGTGTGCACTACTATGCCTGGCCCTCCTTTATTTCCTTCCTTCCTTCCTTCCTTCCTTCCTTCCTTCCTTCCTTCCTTCCTTCCTCCCTCCCTCCCTCCCTCCCTCCCTCCCTCCCTTCCTTCCTTCCTTCTCTTTCTCTCTCTTTATTTCCTTCCTTACTTAAGAGAGAAAGAGAGAGAATGGGCATGCCAGGGCTTTCAGCTACTGCAAACAAACTCCAGGCATAGTGCCACCTTGAGCATCTGGCTTATGTGGGTCCTAGGGAATCGACCTGGAGTCCTTTGGCTTTGCTGGCAAGCTCCTTAACCTCTAAGACATATCTCCAGTCCCCCCCCCCAAAAAAAAAATATTTATTTATTTACAAGCAGAAAGAGTGAGAGAGAGAAAATGGACACTTCATTTTTCACACCTGGCTTTACATGTGTACTGGGCCAGAGCCATCAGGATTTGCAAGCAAGTACATTTAACAGCTGAGCCATCTCTCCAACCTGCCCTCATATCCTTTTTCTTTTAAAAAATACTTTAATTTATTTGAGAGGAGAAGAGACAGAGAGAGAGAGAGAGAATGGGCGCTCCAGGGCCTCCAGACCTTGCAAATGAACCACCTTGTGCATCTGGCTTATGTGGGTACTGGAGAATCAAACCTGGGTCCTTAGGCTTTGTAGGTAAGTGCCTTAACCACAAAATCATCTCTCCACTCCTTTTAAAAAAATTTCTTTCTTTAAAATTTTTTATTTATTTGCAAGCAGAGAGAGACAGAGAAAGAGAGAGAATGGGCATATCAGGGCCTCTAGCCATTGCAAATGAACTCCAAATGCATGAGCCACCTTGTGCATCTGGCTTTATGTGGGTCCTGGGTAATTAAATCTAGATCATTAGGCTTTGCAGGCAAGCACCTTAACTGCTGAGCAATCTCTCCAGCCCCTTCTTTTTCTTATTTATTTATTTAATTATTTGAGAGCAACAGACAGAGAAAGAGACAGATAGATATAGAGAGAATGGGTGTGCCAGGGCCTCCACTGCAAATGAACTCCAGATGCATGTGCATCTGGCTTACGTGGGTCCTGGGGAATCGAGCCTTGAACTGGTGTCCTTAGGCTTCACAGGCAAGCACTTAACCACTAAGCCATCTCTCCCGCCCTATTTTTTTTTTAAACATTTATTTGAGAAAGACAGTGAGAGAGGAAGAATAGGTGTGCTAAGGCCTCCTGCCATTGCAAACATTCCAGATACATATGCCAGTTTGTGCATCTGGCTTTATATGGTTACTGGGGAATTGAACCCAGGCCATCAGGCTTTGCCACCAAGCACTTTTAACTACTAAACCAACTCTCCAGTCCCTCATTTCTTGTACTGCAACCACTTTACTGAATCATTTCGGCAGGCCTCACAACACTTTTTTTGTTTTGTTTTGTTTTTGAGGTAGGGTTTCCGTCTTGCTCTAGCCCAGGCTGACCTGGAAGTCACTATGTAGTCTTAGAGTGGCCTTGAACTCATGGTGATCCTCCTACTTCTGCCTCCTGCGTGCTGGGATCAAAGGCATGTGCCACTATGCCTGGCCTCACAACACTCTTAATGGTTTCTTAGTTTACCTGTATTTTGTCTATTTCTACTACTGAACTGTAAAAGCTCCATGAGGGCAGAGCCCCTCTTCCATCTGCTTCCTGGCTGCCTCTTCGGTGCCTAGCACAGTGGCTGGCATGTTAGCTTGGCAAGAACTATTTGCATGGATGGATGTTTAGTGAATGACTGAGTGCAGCAGGCAGTGACCATGTTGAGCACCTGTGGAACTTGCTATTGCTACCTGCACATTTCCAGTGCTGACGGGACACAAACCCTCAGGCCATCAAGAAAGGTGGAAGCAGAGCGAGGCGTGGTGGCACATACCTTTAATTCCAGAACTCAGGAGGCAGAGGTAGGAGGATCATCGTGAGTTCAAGGCCACCTTGAGATACATAGTGAATTCCAGGTCAGCCTGGTCTAGAGTGAAACCCTGCCTTGAAAAACAAAAAAAAAAAAAAAAAGAGAGAGAAAGAAAGATAGATGCAATGGTTGCTTTTTCTAACTTACTTTACAGAGGGAAATGTGTCAGTTAAGAAAGGGAGCCAGGTATGGTGGTGCAAGCCTTTAATCCCAACACTTGGGAGGCAGAGGTAGGAGGATCACTGTGAGATTGAGGCCAGCCTGGCTAACAGAGTGAGTTCCAGTCAGCCTGGGATAGAGTGAGACTGCCTAAGACATATGCCTTAACTGATAAGCCATCTTTCCAGCCCCCATGTTTTCTTTCCTCCTCCTCCTTCTTCTTTTTTTTTTTTTTTTATATGTTTAGGGCTGGAGAGAGGGCTTAGTGGTTAAGGCACTTGCCTGCAAAGCCAAAGGACTCAGGTTAAATTCCTGAGGACCCATATAAACCAGATGCACAAGGTATCACATGCATCTAGAGTTTGTCTGCAGTGGCTGGAGGCCTTCGTGCACCCATTCTTTCTCTCCTTGCTCCTTTCTCTCTCAAATAAATAAATAAAAATAAAAAATATGTTTAGGGGGCTGGAGTTTGTTTGCAGTGGCTTAGAGGCCCTGGTGCATCCATTCTCCCTCCCTCCCTCTCTCGCTGTCTCTCTCATAAACAAATAAATAAAAATGAGATATTTATAAAAGAAAGCATGTTCATTGTAAAAATGTGGGTGATACAGAGAAGCATGCATCAAGATGTATGAAATCAAGGTTATCTGTAGCCTCCCTACCTAGTAGTGTAGCCACCTCAATATCTTTGAACCTGTATTCAGCCTTGCTTTCCTGAACAGGTGAATGAATAATGTTATCTGTATTCCAGATGTCTCCAGGCCCCACCAAATGCCATGTTGGATTTGCCAGGGTACTTCTTCCCTCTGCTCTGCTGGCCAATATCTTTGCCTCTTGTTAAAAGTCTTTTTCAGGGCTGGAGAGTTGGCTTAGCAATTAAGGAGTTTGCCTGCAAAGTCTAAGGACCCAGGTTTAATTCCCCAATACCCACCTAAGGCAGATGCACAAGGTGACACATATGTCTGGAGTGTTCGTTTGTTGTGGCTAGAGGCCCTGGCATGCCCATCTCTCTATCTATCTGCCTCTCTCTCTTTATATTTTAAAAATATTTATTTATTTATTTGAGAGAGAGAAAGAGGCAGAGAGACAGAGAGAGAATGGGTGCACCAGGGCCTCCAGCCACAACAAACGAACACTCCAGACATATGTGTCACCTTGTGCATCTGGCTTATATGGGTACTGGGGAATCTAACCTGGGTCCTTAGGCTTCGCAGGCATGAACCTTAATGGCTAAGCCATTTCCCCAGCCCTAAATGAATATTTTTAAAAAACCTTTTTTCAAGGCTGGAGAGATGGCTTAGTGGTTAAGGCATTTGCCTATGAAGCCTGAGGACCCAGGTTTCATTCCTCAGTACCCATGTAAGCCAGATGCACAAGGTGGCACATATGTCTGGAGTTTATTTGCAGTGGCTGGAGGCCCTGATGTGACCATTCTCTCTCTCTGCCTCTTTTTCTCTCTCTCTCAAATAAATAAATAAAATATTTAAAAAAGTCTTTTTCATTTATATCTGGTGTCCCAGATGGGGGGAAGGAGGGGAACCCATATGTTTTCCTAGCCCAGTTTTTCCACTTTGGCCTCCTTGCAGTGTCCCTGCCATGAATCCCCTGGGAGTGGCCCCTATGGCCTTCTGTCTGGAGCCTGCTGGGAGAACCCAACTCCTGTCTGGGGTAGGAGGGGGGGTTGGCCTTTCCTCCCTTGTTCACTGCATAGTGGCAAACCTGGGAGGCACCAGGTGGCCCTAGGCCAGGAGCAGGCAACTTTTCTTTCTCTAGAGCTGTGCTGGCAGTGTCTCATCAGCCTGGTCTCCAGGCAGCCTATCCAGGCCCTGGGTCTCCCCAAGTGGATATGAAAATGTGTCCTCAGTTCAGGGTGCAGTTCCTCTCTCTAGAAGATGTCTCTGCTCTATCACTAGGTAAAAACGCTTGCCTGCAAAGCCACAGGACCCAGGTTCAATTCCCCAGTACCCATGTAAAGCCAGATGTACAAGGTGGAGCATGTGTCTGGGTTCATTTCATTCTATCTGCCCCTCCCCTCTCTCTCAAATAAATAAAACATTTAAAGAACAGACCTTTCTGGCTTATGAGCTTCCAGTGGGGGCTCCCAACCTTCTCAGGCCTGGCTACAGGTTTGGGAGCATGATGGAGTCCTTTCCTGGAATTTTTCGAGTTAGCAATAAAGGAAGAGGATAGTCCCTGTGGGATAGCATAGCCAGAGCTGCCTCCTACTAGGGCAGCAGGAAGCTGGTCTACAGCAGGGGAGTGGGAAGTGCAGAGAAGAAAGTGCCAGAAGACTGATAGAGCACCTTAGAGAATTGAGCCCAGATCCAGCTGTGCCTGAAGCCAGCTGCATCCAGCCTCATTACAATTTAGTACTATGAAGCAGAGTCCCATCTTTTGTTCAAGCTGATGCCAGTCATGTTGCTGTTATCAAAAGTTAGTCTTTTCCTTTTTTTTTTTTTTGAGAGACAGAGAGAGGGAGACAGATAAGAGGATAGAGATGGGTGCGCCAGCAGCCTCTCAGCTGCTGCGAACAAATCCAGATGCGTGCGTCCCCTTGTGGTCAAGTGTGGCATTGCGCCCTTGTGTCACTTTGCATCTGGCTAAATGTGGGACCTGGAGATTGGAACCGCTGGAGATTGGAAGCAGCGTTCTTAGGCTTAGGAGGCAGGCACTTTAACTGCTAAGCCATCTCTCCAGCCCTTTTCCTTTGTTTTTGCTTTTGTTTTTGTTTTTCAAGGTAGGGTTTCACTCTAGCCCAGGCTGATCAGAATTCACTATGTAATCTCAGGGTGGCCTTGAACTCACAGTGATCTCTGCTTCCTGAGTGCTGGGATTAAAGGCGTGTGCCGTGACATCTGACTTCTCTTTCTTAAAAAAAAAATTGGGTTTTGGGCTGGAGAGATGGCTTAGCAGTTAAGGTGTTTGCCTGCAAAGTCAAAGAACCTAGGTTTGATTCCCCAGGACCCACGAAAGCCAGATACACAAGGGGAACATGTGTCTGGAGTTCCTTTGCAGTGGCTAGAGCCCCTGGTGTGCCCATTCTCTCTGTTTCTCTTCTATCTCTGTCTGTCTCTGCTTGCAAATAAATAAAAATAAAAAATAAAAATTTTAAAAATGTATATTATTTACTTATGAGAGAGAGAGAAAGAGTGAGAGGATGGGCACACCAGGGTCTTTAGCCATTACAAATGAACTCCAGATGTATGTGCAATCTTGTGCATCTGGCTTAAGTGGGTTGTGAAGAACCAAACCTGGATCCTTAGGCTTCACAGGCATGCTCTATAACCGCTAAACCATTTCTCCAGCCCCTCTTTTTCTTTCTATTTTTAAAAATATTTTTATTTATTTATTTACTTATTTACTTTTTATTTATTTAGTTGAGAGACAGAGAAAGAGAGAAAGAAAGAGGTAGAGAATGGGCATGCCAAGGCCTCTAGCCACTGTAAAGGAACTCCAGATACATGCACCATCTGGTGCATCTGGCTTATGTGTGTACTGGGGAATCGAACCTGGGTCCTTAGGCTTCTCAGGCAAATACTTTAACCACTAAGCCATCTCTCTAGCCCTCTTTTTTTTTTTTTTTTTTTTTTTGAGACAGGGTCTCATGTATTCTAGGCTGTTCTCAAACTTGCTGTGTAGCTAAGAATGGCCTTGAATTCCTGATCCTCCTGCCTCTACTTCCTAAATGGTAGTATTACAGACATGTGCCATCATGCCTGGTTCTAAAGTAAGTCTTGGAGCTGGAGAGATGGCTCAACAGTTAAAGGTACTTACATGCAATGCCCGATGGCCCAGGTTCAGTTACCCAGTACACATGTAAAACTGGTTGCATAAAGTGGTGCATGAGCTCTTGCTCTCTAATCACTTAAGAACTTCCAGCTGTGGGTGAGTTTTTCCCTCAGCTGGGCCTGGGCCCAGTCAGGAGAGCCCTCTAGCCCTTCTTCTCCACATGGGTTCTTTATCTCCTCCAGCTCCTCACATGGTAGGAGCTCCTTGAAGTTTCTTTTTTCTTTCCATGCTTTTTTCCCAGATCCATCTGGTCACATGGACTCCTGAGCTACATGTGACCCACATGGGCTTTTGAGCTCCACATGGCATACTTCTCTTCCCTCTCACCTCTCAGCCTTCCCCTTTCTGCACTCCTTTGTAAAATCTGAATAAAATGTGGTATTATAAAAATAAAATAAATAAAGTGGTGCATGCATCTGGAGTTCATTTACAGAAGCAGGAGATCCTGGTGTGCTCATCCTCTCTTTCTGTGTCTTAAATAAATAAATAAAATATTTTTTTATTGACACCTTCTATACTTACATACAAAAATGCATGATATTTCCCTCCCCGGTCCCCATACCCCTTTAGAACTCCAATCTCCATCATATCCCTTCCCTCTCTCCATTAGTCTCTCTTTTAATTTGATGTCATTATCTTTTTCTATTATGAGGGTCTTGCAAAGGTATTGCTAGGCACTGCAAGGTCATGGATATCAAGGCCAATTTCTGTCTGGACAGTTGCATTGTAAGGAGTTGTACCCTTCCTTTGGCTCTTCCATTCTATCTGCCCCCTCTTCCGCAATGGACCCTGAGCCTTGGAGGGTGTGACAGAGATGTTTCAGTGCTAGGCACTCCTCCATCCCTTCTTCTCAGCACTGTGTTGCCTTTTGGGTGATCCCAGTGGTCATCGCATCGCCATCTGAAAAGAGAAGCTTCTCTAACCAGAAGTGAGAGTAGCATTAATATGTGAATATGAACATTAAGCATAGTACTTTCAGGGCAGCTTGGTGGGAATAATATATACATTTAGCCAGACAAGAGCAGGCTTTATACCCCTAAGGCTCATGACCTCACCTGCCATAGACTTTTGCTTAGGTTTTTCAGTACCAGGTATGTATTCCCTCCCATAGAGAGGGCCTTCAGTCCAATTATGGAGCAGTTGGTTACCCCAAGAGCAGACATGCCACTATTGCACCCGTTCAGTCATTGGGCCTGTATGGCCAAACTTGAATATTCAGTGTCCACTGTTTTCACTGCTGATGACTTCTGTCTCCCATAGGGCTGCATGTAGTGCAGCTTTTTCCAGCTTTCAGTTGGCTGGTCTACAGGGAGAAGGTTTTCTGCTCTGCACCAGCTTGCGTTCTCAGTGACTTTGCCTCTCAGGCAAGAGATGTCTTCAGCAATAGGGTCCAAATAAAATATTTTTTGAAAAGTCCAGGAGCCAGGTGTGGTGGCATACGCCTTTAATCCCAGAATTTGGGAGGCAGAGGTAGGAGGATCACAATGAGTTTAAAACCATCCTGAGACTACATAGTGAATTCCAGGTCAGCCTAGGCTAGAGCAAGACTCTAACTTGAAAAACAAAAAAAAAAGGGGGGGGGGCGCGTGTTGCCAGGCGTGATGGTACAGGCTTTTAGTCACTCAGAAGGCTGAGGTAAGAGGATCACCATGAATTGAGGCCAGCCTAGGCTAGAGTAAGACCCTGCCTGGAAAAACAAAAAAGGGCTAGAGAGATGGCTCAGCAGTTAAAGGCACTTGCTTGCAAAGTTGGCTTGGGTTCAATTCTCCAACATCCATATAAAACCAGGTGCACAAAGTAGCACATGCATCTAGAGTTTGTTTGCAGTGGCAGAGGCATTGGCATGCCCATTCTCCCTCTCTCTTTGCTTGCAAATTAATTAATTTAAAGGAAAGAAAGAAAAGAAAACAAAAGAAAACCCAAAAAGTAAGCCTTAAAAAACACAAATAGGATAGTCCCTGCTCTGGGTGAATGGAATACAGCCACTGTCCTGTGTTCTTGGAACCTGGAGCATGAAGCACTGAGGTGGGGGTGAATGGGTGCTCCCTACCTGTCATATCTTACACTCCAGTTTAGACTGAGCTAATCATTCTCAATCTGACCATTTAAACAATCTCAGGATCTTTTGCCTGCTCCCATTGTAATGTTATAGATTCTTCCCCACTAGACTGTGAGCTGTAGCAGGTAGAGGCTGCCCATTTAGTGGTGTGACCTTGGACATGTTTTGTCATTTCTAAAAGAAAGATGCTAACAGTATGCACCTCTGAGGGTCGCTGGGAAGATTAAAGGAGCAATCTATACAGAGGAGCTTGCCTGCCTTGCTATTTGCTGGTTTGGTGGTGCTGATTGTGGAGAGCTTTGCAGAGACTAGGCACCAGCTGGGCACTTTGTGAATGTGCGTCTAGTGAATGGAGACAGTAAGACAGCTCCTGGTGTGCATGCCCTGTGCTAGCAAGACACATGTGGTCACACATACACATACTCTCCTTCTTTGCACAGTGACCCACCTTGGAACCCCAGGGCATCCCCAACCCCTGGTTTCTCTGAAGGGCAGCTCACAGCTCTATGAAGCTCGGGGGGCTGACATCCCAACAGCTCCACCCTTTGCTCTGGATCAGCTCTATACCATGTATCAAGGACAGCAAGACCCATCATGGGGTGTGTGTAGAGGTGGTGGGGAGAAGCTGGCTAACCTGGGAGGACCAGGGGGGGCTGAGCTGTAGTTCTCTTTGTCACCCTTTAAGTCCTTCAGTCTTTTCCAGACCCCTAGGTCCTCAAGCTTGGTGTTGCTTTAGGGAGAGAGTCTAAGGATCTGACCTCAACCCCTTTGGAGAGAGGACCCCATGGCCAGGCAGCACCTCATCTCAGTCTTTCGGTGGTGCTGTGCCTGGGAGTACTAGTTGCAAGAGGACTTCGGTGGGGGCATGTTGTATGCTGTACTGGAAGCTCCAGGGGCTGTGAGTGCAGCCCTGCCCAGAGGAAGATGCTCAGAGATTCATGTGCTGGGGACAGTGCGATGGGCACTTGTGGCCCTCCCTCAGTGTGGAGCCCAGTGTTTCTGTGGAATGTCCGTGCTCCTTGCTGGTCAGGGCATTAACCCTTTGTGTGACTGTTCAAGGCGCCTAGATCCTGAAAAGATGTGTGGGGAGCACCATTCTTGCAAGACTTACAGAGCCCTCTACCGTGCACACCAGTTTCACAATGTGTGTGTGTGTGTGTGTGTGTGTGTGTGTGTGTGTGTGTGTAGCGCGCCCGTCCGCGCGCGCGAGTGTCGCGGGGAGGGGCGGGGGAAGGAACTTTAGTCTGGGGTCCTGTTAATTTCAGAGCTCTTATTTCGTACCGTAAAGGCCCACACTCCTTTACCATGCGAATCCCAGTGATGTGTTCAAAGTTCCCAAGCCCCTTAGCCGATCTTTTCGCGTGCCTAGCTCCGCGCTTCCAACAAAGGCGCCCGAGCACGTGTCGTCCTCCACTGCTGATCTGCAGAGGGAACGTTTGCGGCTCGTCGCCTCTGCTCCGGACAGGGATAGGGGACGATTTGATGTTACCGCCAGGTGCGGGTGGAGCAGCCCCCTGCATCCCGGATGCCCCTGGCTGAGCCTCGCCCACTCCCATCCGCAACCGCTGCAGCGCCCTCAAAGTGGCGCTAGGAGGAGCTCTGGCAACTAGCTTGGTGGATTGAATCAAAACCGTGAATCCAACAACGATTTCCTTGCAGAAGAAAAATGGGGAGTGGGGAGAAGACTGTTGCCCCTCCTCAGCAGCGTCTCCCATGAGAGGCAGAGAAAACAGTCCGCGGGTGGTGGTGAAGGTGCCCTCTTTTCCGAAACTCACACCTCCAGAGGCTCCCTCTTCTCCCCACCCCGGATCGCGGATCTTAGCGCCTACCCCCACCCCACCGCCCGTGTTTTGGAGTGTCCCCAAGAACTTCGCTTCGTGCAACACTGAGATCCAGAGCCGAACAGTGACCTGAGAATGGCTCGCATCCGCCTCCCCGAGTCTGGCCTGGGGGGTGGAGGGGGAGTCTCTGGCTGGCCGCGAGCGCCTTCTCTTGCAGAGGGGGGGGGTGTGAGGGCTGGGGTAGTGGTGGGGGGCGTGAGCCGTCCTGCCGGGGGACCCAAAGCTTTTGCGCAGGGAAAGGGAGCGCGGGCGGGCTTGGAGGAGACGGACAGAACCAGAAAGACTATCAAACAGAGCAAGCAGGCTGCCGGGTTGCTTATTTTCCTTCCTCCCCCTCCACTCCCACCCCTGCTTGTTCTTTCCTATCCGCTTTTTGCAAAGCTGAAGCCACCCGCGCGCCCCGGGCCGAGCCGCGGCTCCAGATGTGAATTTGGTTCCAGTGGGGAGAACGCGAGCTTCCTCCGGGCCTTGGCACATTCTCCCACTCTGAGGTCATTCCGTAGGTGGTCAGAGGGGAGCGCGCGCCTGGAGCCTTCCTGCCTCCATCCACTGGGGAGGGCGGAGAGGTGGAGGGAGGGAGCAGAGAGAGAGAGAGCGAGAGAGGAGGGGCGCGCGGAGGGAGGGAGGGAGACGCCGCCAGCACACCACCAAGTGGCACTGAGCAGTGATAACAAACTCAACTTAAAAAAAAAAAAAAAGAAAGAAAGAAAGAAAAAAAGGAAAGGAAAGGAAAAAAACTTCCCTAAGTTGCAGCCCGAGACGTGTGGACGTGCAGGCGGAGGCGCGGGGCGGGGAGTGTGGGTGGCCCAGAAGTCCCCTGGCGTCCCCAGGCTGCGGAGAGCTTAGACTTGTGGCTGACCAGGCCCTGCAACCCTGGCTGCTTAGGGAGTGTGCTGGAGGCTGGCTCAGCTTCGGGCAGGAGACTCGGGGGCGAACGGTTCCCCGGAGGGGGGGCAGGGTGGAGAGGGGTAGGACCCGCTGGCGAAGGAGGTTGGGGAGTCGCGCGGCACAGGCTCCATCCCCAGAACCATCCCTCCTTCCTTCCCGCTTCCAATCCCGGCCTTGCGGATGTGGGCAGATTCCGCCCGCCCAGGCCCTGGAGACCTGGGGTTTGTGTGTGTGTGTCCCACTTCCATCATCCCTGCCACCCCTAGGCCCATCTGAAAGCAAAGCACCACCATACTCTACAATCGACTTTTTATTTAAGATTATAGATTTAAACAAATAATCTGAACAGTTTTACCCGGTGAGGTACAATTCAGCATACACAAAAATACAGGAGGAAAAAGACCAGGAAAGGAAAGGAAAGGTTGGCAACTTGTTTTGGGAGTCTGAACAGTGCTGATGGCAAGGACCCAGAAGGGGCTGCAGATGAACCCCCACCTTTTCACAACAAAAGGTTTTAAAACAAAATCTACCAAGCTGAAGGAAGACACAGGACACGGGTCTCACAGGCTGGAACAATGCTGGTTTCATGAAATGCACCCGAAGGCTGAGCCAGGACAGGGCAACTTAGAAGTAAACACACACACACAAACACCACAGCTGACCAGGAACTTAAGAGAAAAGTCTTCAACGCAGTTGGCGGTCCCGGCCCCTCCTTCCCCTGGGGCCGCCAGGGACCCAGGTGAAGGAATCGACTTCCTTTTTTGTTTAGTAAGGACCGCAGTGCTGGGCATGATGGGAAATGTAGTCCACTGTGCTTCCCCACCCCTCCACAGAGTCGGGGTGCCGGGCGCCACCCCCGAGTCCGGGAGGCGGGTGGAGGAGGGGAGGAGAGCGGAGCCTGAGGGGCGGGGAGAGGAGAGGTTCAAGACGCCCGCCCCGGGAAGAAAAAAAAAAGTTGAAGTGTTTTCATTTCTGCCTTCTCATTTTGAGAACTTTGGAGGCCGCCCCCAGAGAGGAAATGTGACCCAAGCGTCCCTTTTGGAGATAGAGTTTGCCTTTGTTTTTTTTTTTTTTTTTTTTTTTTTTTTTTTTTTTTGCTAAGGATTTCACAAGACCCATTCCTCACCCCATAGAGGGACTCAGGAGAGCGGAACGTCGGGCTTCCCAGGTCTGTCTGACAAGTGATTGGAATCGGCGTTCCCCGCCCCGCGCCCTCCAGCGCTGCGCCCCGGGCACCCTGCCTCGTCCCCGGCTGCCCAGCACCTCCTCCGGGTAGCAGCCCTCCCTCACGTGGCAGGCTCCTCGCTAAACATCGCTGCAATCACTACAATAAAAAGAAAAAAAAAAAAGAGTAGGAGAAACACAAAGCATACTTAAATAGGCGCTTTTTCTCTCTGCAAAAATAAAGTCCAAGATTTTAGATTTCTTTTTTTTTATTTTACAATTTATAAAACATCAGCCGCTTCCCTCTGCTCGCCCCCAGCTCAGCCCCGAGTGGCCGGGCGCTCGCTCTCTTCCTCCTTTCGCCCCTTGGCTGAGTCTTTGTCTGGCCCCAGCCCCGCGGGGCCCCGGGTCCCCGTGCCCTCGGGGGTCCCTAGAAGGCGACAATGGCTCGAGTCCAGGCGCCGAGGCTGGCGAGCGCCTGCTTGGCGCACAGCTGCCCGTTGAGCGGCGGCGGCTGCTCCGAGGAGTCCGGCTGTCGGCTCACCAGCCCGGAGAAGCCTGAGCCAAAGATGGAGATCAAGTTTGAGATGTTGGACGCGTCCGGGGACGAGTCCGGGCAGAAGTCCTCGAAGCGAGCGCGCTTGCAGGGGGCGAACGGGGCGACTCCGGGGGGCTCGGCCCCCAGGTCTCCCGCGTCCTCGTCGTCGTCGTCCTCTTCCTCTTGACCAGGGTAATACTTGCGCTTGCAACCGGCGGAGGACGCCAGGCCCGGTCCCGGAGCGCCCTGGCCACAGCAGGGACAGTGGGCGGAGGCACAGCAGTCTTGGTGCAAGTAGCCGTTTTCCACCGTGGTCACCACGTGAGTGTCCAGGTCCAGCACGGTGGTCTGGCTGCTGCAGTGCACACCGAAGTCCGAGGGGGCCGGGTACGCGCCCCGGTAGAAGCCAGGGGAGGCGGAGGGAGCCGGGGAGGCGGGCTGGGAGGCCGCTGTGGCGGTCGGAGGGGCGGCCCCCGGGGGCGCGGAGGGCGAGGAGCAGGCGGCAGAAGCGCGAGGGTCCCGCGGGCAGAGCGCGGCGGGCGCGGGTGTCGGCAGTGGCAGAGGCGCAGGACCCGGCTGCAGCGGCTCCAAGGGCTGCCCGCGGTGGGGCGCGCCGTGCGGCGGCTGGAGCGAGGCGCACCCGGGCAGTTCCGAGAGCGCCCCCGCGCCACCCGCGGGCGCCCCGGCCGCCGCCGCGCAGCCCCTGGGCGCCGGGTGCTGGTGTTGGTGCAGCTGCTGCTGGAGGTGCAGCTGGTGGAGCTGGTGGAGCTGGTGCAGCTGGTGCCGGGCGGCCGGCTCGCGCGCCTCCGCGTCCCCGCCGCCGCCAAGTTGGAGCGGGCCGAAGTCGGCCGCGCTGGCCGGCATGCCCGGCGCCGCGTACGCGAGGTGCTGGTGCTGGTGGTGGGGCGGTTGCTGCTGCTGCTGTTGCTGGCGCCGGTAGAGCTCGGCGTAGCGTTCGCTCAGGTAGAGCTGGCGCGCGTTGCGGAGCACGTAGGACACCAGGAGATTCTTGTGCAGCTTGATGCCGCCGCGCTGGGTCCGGGAGCTGTGGATCTTGCGCAGGGAGATGCTGATCAGGCTTTGGGCGTCCAGGGCGCACTCCATGCTCCCGCGGAGTCGCTGGCGGCGGAGCAGCCGCCGCCGCTGCTGCTAAAGCTGCTGCTGTTTTCTGTTTCCAGCCGGTCACCAGGGCGCGCCGGGCACGGGGAACGAAGCCCGGGTCAGCAGGTCGACCGCGCTCCGAAAGGAGCCAACACCATGCGCTGCGCGCCACCCACAGGTTCGCACTCCCCAGACGGCGCCAAAGCAATGAGCCCCGGCCCGCCCCGGCCCCAGCTATTTAACTGGATAGCCGGGCCCCGCCTCATATCCACTGAGCCAATAAGAGTGTCCATAGCCTCCCGAATGACAGCCGCTGCCCGCCCCGGGGCCACTCGGCTAGCCAATCAGACCAAGGCGGTTCCTTTGTGCTATTCAAATACCGAACGGACCCCGGGCCTCCAAAGCCGCCGCTGCCTGGAATGTTCTCCTGGGGCCGCGACTCCGCGCGGGACTCGGAGCCTCCAGGGCCGCCGCCTGCAACGTGGGTAGTCTCGCAGCGGCCGCGTGGGAGCCGTGGCTGCCCTCGACCTGGCTCCCGGGAGCTTGGGGTCGGCTCACCTGAGCGCTGCGGCGATGGCTCCTCCCCCTTCCGCTCGGTTTGGCCTCACCTGCGGCAGGTGCGCGCGGTTGCCCGGCTCCAGGCCACGCGGCGCCTCTCGTTCTCACCTGCCAATTTCTGGGTTACCCGCGCGAGCCGAGTCCCCCTCTGCAAGAGGCTGATGGGGTATCTGCTTGACGCTGGGGCACCTGCAAAGAGGAAGGGTTTGGAACTACTCTTCACCACAAAGAGTTTGGGGCCTGACCGCCTGACTTTTGGGCTGAGAGGCTCTGTGAGTGTTCGAAGAAGGGTCATCTTTTCCTTTTTTTGTTTTTTAAATATTTTATTTATTTATTTGAGAGAGAGAGAGAGAGAGAGAGGAAGAGGCAGAGAGAAAGAGAGAATGGGCACGCGAGGGCCGTCAGCCACTGCAAATGAACTCCAGACGCATGTGCCCCCTTGTGCATCTGGTTACGTAGGTCCTGGGGAATCGAACCAGGTTCCTTAGGCTTCGCAGGCAAACGCCTTATCAGCTAAGCCATTTCCCCAGCCCCCATCTTTTCCTTTTGACAGGGAAAACTAGTGATTTTTTAAAAAGTATTTATTTATTTATTTTGGTTTTTCGAGGTAGGGTCTGACTGTAGCTCAGGCTGACCTGGAATTCACTATGCAGTCTCAAGGTGGCCTCCAACTCTCGGTGATCCTCCTACCTCTGCCTCCCGAGTGCTGGGATTAAAGGCGTGTACCACCATGCCTGGCTCTTTCTATTTTATTTATTTGAGAGAGAGATAGACGGAGAAAGAGAGAGAGGATGGGCATGCCAGGGCCTTCAGCCACTGCAAACGAACTCCACATGTGTGCTCCACTTTGTGCATCTGGCTTATATGGGTCCTAAGGAATCCAGCCTCGGTCCTTTGGCTTTGCAGGCAAGTGCCTTAACCACTAAGCAATCTCTCCAGCTATCTATCTATCTATCTATCTATCTATCTATCTATCTATCTATCTGATCTATTTATTTTTCTGAAGCTAGGTCTCACTTTAAACCAGGCTGACCTGGAACTCATTCTTTTATCTGAGGCTGGCCTCAAACTCATGGTGATCCTCTCCACTCAGCCTCCCCAGTTCTGAGATTATAGGTGTAAACCACCATGCCTTGGCAACCAGTGAATTCTGATCTCTGGTGAAGAGGTCCTGAGGCCTGCCTCAGAAGGTAGAGACCAGCCAAGGCCCCAAGCTGTTTGAAGGAGAGTGGGTTTGAGCTTCCAACTCCTGCTTTACCTCCACAATGGGGGAGATTATTTTGTGCCTAGCATGGGGCAGGCCTTTGTCAGAAAGGCCAGAACTTCCTACCTGTGAATGTTCCCCTGAGCTTGAGGCCCACATGTGGAGTGACCTGGGGAATCAAAGACTTCTGGGGGTAAAACTAGGATTTGGTCAGGACTCTGAGCTCAGACCCTCAGGAGTATCGGGTCCCAGGACTTCCCAACTTAACTTGTAGACCTGGCTGTTCTTATTATCCTGAGCCATCCAGGGGCCAGCTTCTCCTAACTGGAACCAGGGCAGAAGACAGGGACAGGATTACCAATTCCTGATGGTCCCTGTGGAACTGAGAAACCTAGAGGAAGTTGACGGGTACTCTGAGGGGGTTCCAAGGTGCCAGCACTGGGGACTACACTCTCCAAGCACTCAGGTCAGACACTTGCCTTAAGGAGGGGTCCAGTGCTAAGTCTTTGAAGGACAAACAGAACCCATCTACAGAGGTCATGGAGGGGGATGGGATAAAGAGGCCATTTAGCTGACTTCTCTTCTGACTCTTCTTGTTCTTGAGCCCACTCAGCACCTTTGTCCAAAGGCAGGAGTCTCCAGCCAGGCCATCCTGGGTCTCTCATTGGTCTTAGGATGACGATGATGATGATGATGATGATTAGTTTGTTTGAGGCAGGGTCTCTCTCTGGCCCAGGCTGACCTGGAATTCACTATGTAGTCTCAGGCTGGCCTCGAACTCATGACAATCCTCTTGCCTCTGCCTCTCGAGCATTAGGATTAAAGGTTTGCACCACTAACACCGGTCATTTTTCAGATGGTCATGAACTTGCCCAGCACTGTAGGGGTCCAGGTACAGTGCTCTGTCCTTTCCACACCCCTTCTGAGAATAGTAATGGATCTTATCTTCCCCCCACCACCAGTAGCACCTCTCCCTGCCCCCCTCCCAGGAAAGCTAGGATTAAATTTCAAGAGGGCTTCAGAACAAACACATTTTACTTGTATCCTATTGATAATGTGGTAGTGGGAACATGTAAAGCAGGGAACCTGCTTATGGGGTAATCCCCATGGGAATCAAACCATTCCTCCCTTTACATCCTTGATGCCTGTCTCAAAGGAGTAGGAGAACTCAGCCGGAAGCCAGAGGAATCGGGCAAGACTGGAACCCACAATGTATTTCAGGTCTTCATGCTGTCCTTACCAAGCACTTTCTGGGGGAACTAAGAGTTGAGGTCACATGGCCAGTCAGGGGTGACCAGGATTTGAACCCAGGTCTGTAGGTTCCTGGAAATCAGTAGAACTAAGTGTAGTCCTCTAGGCCCAGCTACTGTGACCTTGATTTGATAGACTTCCACCACTTTTGTTTGTTTGTTTTGTTTTGTTTTTCAAGGTAGGGTCTCCTTCTAGCCCAGACTGACCTGTATGGAATTCACTATGTAGTCTTAGGCTCGTCTCGAACTCATGGCAGTCCTCCTACCTTTGCCTCCCAAGTGTGGGATCAAAGGCATGCACCATACCCTGCTTCAACCACTTTTTTTTTTTTTTTTTTGTGTCAAGTGCTCCAGGACCAGAGCCAGCAGGAGCCCAGGAGGAAGCAAATATTCTCTGTTTAGCTCATTCACAGCCATTCTTAGAGCTGTGCCTCAGCCTGGGAGTCAGAGTAGGGGTGGAAGTGGGTGGTAGGCAAATGAGCCAGGCCACTCCCCTGGGCAGCATCTCTTGGACCCTCCCACCCTTTCTCCAGCCACTGCTGCAAGGTTAGTTTTTTGTTTTTTAATATTTTTAAATTTTATTTTTACTTATTTAGAGAGAGAGAAAGAGAGAGAATGGGCACACCAGGGCCTTCCAGCTGCTACAAATGAACTCCAGATGCATGTGCCACCATATGCATCTGGCTTATGTGGGTCCTGTGGAGTTGAATCTGGGTCCTTAGGCTTTGCGTACAAGCGCCTTAAGTGCTAAGCCATCTCTCCAGCCCAAGGTTAGTTTATTTCTTTTCAGTGCATTTGATGAAACCCAGTTCCTCACACATGCTAAGTAAGTGTTCCATTTCTGAGCCACGTATACAGCAGGTAAAGTGAGTTTTGAACTCTAAGGCCCTTTTGTTTGTGCATGGCAGCGGGTGGGGGGAGGGATGTCAGATGCAAAGTGACGGGTCCTATCTATATACCCTCCTTTAGGACTGTCTTGTCTGCAACCTACATTCGGTCTTCTCAAGGACTGAGGGTGGGTTAGGGAGGATGGGTGAGCAGTTGTCTGGATTAATGAAACCCCTTGATCTTTTTTGGGGTGGCCTGGGCAGGGGAGTTGTAGCAGCTGTTGTAAGAAAACACCAAGGAAAAAGGGCAAGGCAACAGCTGAGCTGTGTGGCGGCCCTGTGAGCAGTGTGCTGTAGAGCACACAGTGGGGATAATAAATGTTTATAGAAGGTGAGTTGCTGGCCTTGGCTTGGGTAGACAGGGCTTCCTAGAGACTATTCAGGACTGTGTATGTGTGTGTGTGTGTGTGTGCGCGCACACACGTGCATATGCACACACACGCGTACGCACACACACATGTGGAGGCAGGCCCTCCTCTGTAGTGGGGAGCAGTCTAAGCTGAGATCAGGTTTCTTGGAGAAGGAATGGTGTATTTATTTATTTATTTATTATATTTTCCTTATGAACACTTGAGTGAGGCTGGGATGCTTACCTCCCCCCAGAGCTGGGGAGATTATATCTGACCTGAATCACCACTCCCTGGAGGAAGTTAATCAACGCCTCAATATTTACCAAGTGTCTGCTGGGCTAGCACAGAGCAGGGCATAGGATGGCTAGGGACTTGGGCTCTAGACCAAACTCCAGGTGGTGGCAGCCGGGCATCAGTGCCCTCACACCTTGCAAATACATAGAAGCCCACCACATATACTCATGGGCTAGGAAGGTGCCCAGTCAGCTGTGAGATTTAAACAAGGGACTACTAGGCATGGCTTTACAAAGGAAGGCTCAGAGGCAGAAAGAGTCTGGGGACTCTGTGCTGGAAGGAGGGCAGAAAGATTTGGCTTTATTCAGTTTGTATGCTCAATTCCCCAAGAGATCTTTCTAGAACCTGCTTCTGGGGTTCTTGGAAATGCATGAGGGAATGAGGCACAATTTTATCCTCATCAGGAGGTCACAAGCTATAGGAAAGTAGACAGGTTAAGTAGCTAGTACTATATGGAGTAGCAGAACACAAGAAAGGTACCCTAAAGCTGATACAGGAAGCTCCCCATGGAGAAACAGACTTGGAGACCAAGGAGGGGGAGGAGCCTTCTAGCAGAGAGCGACAATGGGCCCACTGAGGTCCTGATAGGTAGTAGGTGCTCAATAAATTTCTCTCTCTCCAAATAAAATTTAAAAAATGGGCTGGAGGGATGGCTTAGTGGTTAAGGCACTTGCCTGCAAAGCCTAAGAACTCCTGTTCGAATCTCCAGGTCACACAGATGCACAGTGATGCAAGTGCACAATGTTGCACATGCTCACAAGGGGACACAGGTGTCTGGAGTTTATTCACAGCAGCTGAAGGCCCTGGTGTGCACATTCTCTTCTCTCTCTCTCTCTCTCTCTCAAAAAAAAAAAAAAAAAACTACCAGATAAGTAAATCAATGAGTATGATGTGTAGAAGGCTTTATGAAGATTAGAAGAGTCCCTCATTTCCAGATGGTTAAACTGAGGTCCAGAGAAGAGGAAGGTTGTGCTCTAGGAATTGGGCCCGATGTGCCCCCATCAGCTTCTAGTTAGCTGTATCTTTTTTTTTTTTTTTTTTTTTTTTTTTTTTTTTTTTTTAGTATTTTAATTTATTTGAGAGAGAGAGGGATACAGAAATAAGCAAGTAGAGACAGAATGGGCACTCCAGCCACTGCAAATGAACTCCAGATGTGTGTGTCCCCTTGTGCATCTGGCTTATGTGAGTCCTAGAGAGTCGAACCTGGGTCCTTTGGCTTTGCTGGCAAGTGGCTAGCTGTTCCTTTGTGGTTTGCTCCATGAGGACACAGACCCTGGGCTTCATAGTATGGGACACCAGGGCCTGGCAGGACAGGGGTTACTGTTAAGTCCTGTCTGAGGCCAAGAGACCAGTGACACGTGGCTGCAGGAATTCCCAGTTACATCTCAGGAAGGTTATTTTATGGCCAGGGATGCTGAGGAGTAAGGTTGGGATCCCATAGCTAGGGCAGCCCCCATGTCCAGCCTTACAGGACCACATACTCTGTCACTAGCCTAGCTGGAAGTTAAGGACCTACCAATGTCTGTGTTTATGTCACATGGTCCTGGTAAAAGGCCAAGTGCCCAGACAGACATTGGGTCTGGCCTCCAGGACCTTCACTTTAGTGCAAAAGACCAACAGTGTCTTGGTTTTGCGGGGGTCTTGCTCATCAGGCCCAAGGTTCCATCTCCCAACTTTTTTTTTTGAGGGTCTCACTCTAGCTCAGGCTGACCTGGAATTCACTCTGTAGTCTCAGGGTGGCCTCGAACTCACGTCAATCCTTCTACCTCTGCCTCCCGAGTGCTGGGATAAAAGGCATGTGCCACCATGCCCAGCCAGTGCCAACTTTTGAGGCAGAGTTTTTTCTAATACTCCTTCCATGGATGAAACAAGTAAGACACAATGATATGCCCGAGGTCACACAGCAAGGAGGGAGAGGTAGCAGGGCTCTGGGGTCATGGACATTATACATGGTGGGTGGGCAGTGCAAGCCCTGCCATTGCATACTCACTGATCTTGTTTTGTTGTTGTTGTTGTTTTTTTGAGGTAGGGTCTCTCTCTAACCCAGGCTGACCTGGAATTCATTCAGGGTGGCCTCGAACTCATGGCGATCCTCCTACCTCAGCCTCCTGAGTGCTGGGATTAAAGGCGTGTGCCACCACGCCCGGCTTTCACTGGTCTTTTGTGTGCTTCTGTCCTTGTGGACAGCACGACTAGAGCACAGCTATGAGCTCTCACATCTTGGGTTTCTTGAATCCCTGGCCTGGCTGAGTGTGCATGTGTTCATTCACTCACTGGTCCAGTACTGGGCTGCAGGCTGGCCCATGGGCAGGCACGAGGCTGGGCTGTGGGAGAACACTCAGCAGGCCTCATTCCCTAGAGTCAGGCTGAGGGATCCTTGTCATCTCCTAGGCCATTTCAGGTTGGTAATGTCTGCCATGAGAAGAATTGGGCATGAGTCCCAGTTTGATTAGTAGTGTCTGCCAAGGGCTCAGCTTGAGCTTTTAAGGCCAGTCTGCCAGGCATGCTGGCCCTCTGGGTAGTCTAACCCATAGCAGGAGAGCTAGGGCATCAGGAGAACGGACTGGAGCCCCAGACGGCCCTGTTAAACCAAAGCAATGAGTATCACCTCTTTGGAGTCCCAGTTTCCTCACTTGTTACCTTTCTCCATGTGGTACCCAGAGCATGGGATGGAAAGAAAGTGATCTGAGAAGTGAGAGAAAGCTGCACATTCTGGAGCACACCTTTAATATCAGGCTGAGGTAGGAGGATCACTGAGTTCAAGGCCAGCCTGGGGCTACAGAGTGAGTAGGTCAGCCTAGGCTAGAGTGAGGCCCTGCCTCAAAATAAAATAAAATATAAAATAAACAACAGAGAGAAGTGAGAGGGATGAAGGATGGAGCCTTGAAGGATCAATGTGGACTTGCATAGGGAAGCTCCTGCCTCCTGTCTTTCTCAGAATCTTTCAAGACTGCGCTCTGGCCAGGCCAGAGTTAACCCTGGCTGGCTTGGCAGTGGGTGTGAGTGAGTAGGTGGGTAGGTGGGAGCATTTCAGCCTTCTTGGCTGAGTCGTGTTTGTAACTCAGTACAGACCTTTGTCCCTGCGCAGCTCCACTGGGAGTTTCTGAGGAGTGAGAGGCTCCTTGGATCTGTTCTTAAGAACAGAATCTGAGCATTTCCTTTCAGTGGTGGGGCCAGTGAATGCACCGCCTGCGTCACCCTCCTTCCTGCTCCGTGAATAACTGCAAAAACCACTGGCAGGCCTGTGTTTCATGTGAAATACTTTGCGTTAATCCTACAATGATTGAATGAGGTAGGCAGTGCTATAGCTCCTGTTGAGAATTGAGTGTACTGAATTCAGCCTGAGGCAGAAGAACTCTGAGCCAGGTATGGTGGCACACACCTATCACTCCCATACTTGGGAGGCTGAGGCAGGGGAGTTGTGAGGACACGGATAGCCTAGGCTACAGTGTAAGCACCAAGACAGCCAAAGCTGTATAGCAACACTCTGCCTCACAAAGCCAAAAAACAGGGCTGGAGAGATGGCTCAGAGGTTAAGGTGCTTGCCTGCAGAGCCTAATTACCTGAGTTCGATTCCCCAGTACCCATGTAAAGCCAGATGCACATGCATCTGGAATCCGTTTGCAGTGCAGGAGGCCCTGGTGTGCCCATTCTCTGTCTCTCTTCTATCTGTCTCCACTTGCAAATAAATAAATAAATAAATAAATAAATAAATAAATAAGTAAGTAAATTTTTTTTTTGTTGTTGTTGTTTTGTTTTTCGAGGTAGGGTCTCACTTTAGTCCAGGCTGACCTGGAATTAACTGTGTAGTCTCAGGGTGGCCTCGAACTCTTGGCGATCCTCCTACCTCTGCCTCCCGAGTGCTGGGATTAAAGGCATGCGCCACCACGCCCGGCTCAAATAAATATTTTTTAAAGCCAGAAAACAAAACAAAAAAACGGGGCTGGGGAGATGGCTCAGCAGTTGAAGGATCTTGTTTGCAAAGCCTGTCAGCCCTTGCAAAGCCTTCCGACCTGAGGTTCAATTCCCCAGTACCCACATAAAGCCGGATGCACAAAGTGGTACGTGGGTCTGGAGTTCATGCGCAGCAGCAAGATGCTCTAGTGTGCCCATTCTCTCTCCCCACCCCCACAAATCAATAAATACAAATATTTAAAACAAACAACCAAAACCAAAAATGAAAAGTGGAGCTCTGAACTGGGGCCACACATTCCTGGCTGCCGCGTGGGCACTGGCCTCGGAGAGGAGCTGGAGAAAGGCTGTCTTCATCTGGCAGAGACCAGCTGCCCTGCATACCCACTCTTTCCTTACTCATTCCCTGGCTAATTTATACACACAGCCTTTGACTTTCTTAGCATTATTAAGTGCCTACTGTGTGTCAGGCTCTGGGCCAACTCCCAGCACCATGGTAGTCCTGGCCTCACGAACGTTTCCTGCATCTCACATGGAAGAGAACAAGGAGAACATAAGCAGAGAAATGAACCAGGCTGGCATGGGAAGCAGGGTGGGTGGCTCATGCCTGCAATCCGTGTGTGTGTGTGGGGGGCAGTAAGGGGGTGAGGGTGAGGCAGGAGGCTAGGGAGTAGAAACCTAGAGGATTGGGCCAGATCCTGTCACAAGCAAACAAAAAAATCAAGAAGACTACCATGAAGGTGATAATGAGCTAGGCTGGATGGAGGGGCCAGTGGCCAGCCGCCCTGGCCACAGGACACAGGGTCAGGTCTCCCATGCCCCTGCCCTGCTCTTCCCACTGCTGAACTCCCAGCTGCCTGTGCTGAAACTCCCCACCCTATACCAGTGAATTAAAAAAAAATTTTTGTTTTATTTTTATTTATTTATTTGAGAGTGACAGAGAGAAAGAGGTAGAGAGAGACAGAGAGACAGAGAGAGAGAGAGAGAGAATGGGCGTACCAGGGCCCCCAGCCACTGCAAATAACTCCAGATGCATGCATCACCTTGTGCATTTGGCTTATGTGGGTACTGGGGAATTGAGCCTTGAACTGGGATCCTTAGGCTCCACAGGCAAGCATTTAACTGCTAAGCCATCTCTCCAGCTCCCTAATTTTTTCTTTTTTCGAGGTAGGGTCTTGCTTTAGCCAAGGCTGACTTGGAATTTACTATGTAGTTTCAGGGTGGCCTCAATTATTTTAAAAAAGTATTTTATTTTTTTATTTATTTATTTGACAGAGAGAAAGAGGGAGAGGGAAGAGAGAGAGAGAGAGAGAGAGAGAGGAGAGAATGGGCACACTAAGGCCTCCAGCTGCTGTAAACGAACTCCAGATGCATACACCACCTTGTGCATCTGGCTTACAGGGGTCCTGGGGAATTGAACCTAGGTCCTTTGACTTTGCAGGCAAGCACCTTAACCACTAAGCCATCCCTCCAGCCCCCTGCCTCGAATTTATGGCTATCTTCCTACCTCTGCCTCCAGAGTACTGGGATTAAAGGTGTGCACCTCCATACCTGACTACACCAGTGAATTTTTAATGCTGGTTCCATGGAGCAAAGTAGGCTTTTCTTTTCTTTCTTTCTTTTCTTTCTTTCTTTTCTTCCTTTCCTTTTCTTTCTTTCTTTCTTTCTTTCTTTCTTTTCTTTCTTTCTTTCTTTCTTCTTTTTTAGGTAGGGTCTCACTCTAGTCCAGGCTGACCTGGAATTCACTATGTAGTCTCAGGGTGTCCTCAAACTCACGGCAATCCTCCTACCTCTGCCTCCCGAATGCTGGCATTAAAGGCAGGTGTCACCATGCCCAGCTTGTTTTTGTTTTGAGACCATTTATCGTGTGTGTGTGTCTGTGTGTGTGTGTGTGTACATATATGCATGTGTATGTATGTGAACAGAGCCAGAGAAAGAGAGAAAGCAAGAGCCCAGTGAGCAGTTTGTCTGTCTTCAATTTATCTGAGCTCCTTTCTATTCTTGTTTAATTAAAAAACAACCATAGGACTAGGGGTGGAACTCAGCTTCTAGAGTGCTTGTCTAGTATGCAGGAAACCCTAGGTTTGATAAACTGGGTGTGACGGTGCACTTCTATAATCCCAGCACAAAGGCAAGAGAATTAAAAGTTCAAGGTCATCCTCAGCTACATAATAAGTTCCAGGTCAGCCTGAGCTATATAAGTCCTATCTCAAAGGCCTGTAGTCCTAGTGAGACACTGTCTCAAAATAAAAATAAAGGGGCTGGAGAGATGGCTTAGCAGTTAAGGCACTTGCCTGCACAGCCAAAGGATCCCGGTTCGATTCTCCAGGACGCACGTAAGCCATGCACAAGGGGGCACATGCATCTGGAGTTCGTTTGCAGTGGCTGGAGGCCCTGGCGTGCCCATCCTCTTTCTCTCTCCCCCTCCCCCTCCCTATTTCTCTCTCTCAAATAAATAAATAAATAAAATATATTTTAAAAATTAAAATAAAAAATTAGGGGTAGAGCTGGGGATATAACTCAGTGATGGAATGCTTGCCTAGGATTTGTGAGGTGCAAGGTTCAGTCCCTAGCACTGCAAAAACAACAAAACCAAACCAAAAATCAGGGACGAGCAGGCTTTCAGTTCTGGTGCTGGGCTTCCACACTGACATCCTCAGTGGGCCACCTGGCCTGATGAGACCTGCTCAGTATGATCACTTTGCTGTTAAGATAAAGAAACAAAGCCGGGCATGGTGACGCACACCTTTAATCCCAGCACCCAAGAGGCAGAGGTAGAAGGATTCAAGACCACTCAGAGACGCCATAGTGAATTCCAGGTCAGCCTGAGCTAGAGTGAGACCCTACCTCAAAAAAAAAAAAAAAACACAGAGGGCTGGAGAGATGTCTTAGTAGTTAAGGCACTTGCCTGTGAAGCCAAAGAACCCAGGTTCGATTCCCCAGGACCCACGTAAGCCAGATGCAAGAGGGGTATATGCATCTGGAGTTCGTTTGCAGTGGCTATAGGCCCTGGTGTGCCCGTTCTCTCTCTGTCTGTCTCTCTTCTATCTCTCTCTGCTTGCAAATAAATAAGTAAAAATTAAAACACACACACACACACACAGACCCTGACACAAAAGGTTTGAGGAATGTGAGGAAGTGCATAGATGGTAGAGGTAGGATGCTTTATAGTGCAGCCTACTTGGTACTCTTCCCTAAGGGATCGCATGGTTCCACTCAGCTGCAAGGGAAGCTGGAACTGTAGTCCTCAGATACTCAAGAGGCAAATGACCCAGGTCAGTGAATACATGACTTTGTCATGGAGACAATGACCTTGAAGAATGCAAAAGATGGGTCCTGACTCCCTTGGGGATGGCAGAAATAAGATAAAATATTTTGTCACATGACTGTCGAAATTCATTATTATTATTATTATTATTATTATTTTTTTTTTTTTTTTGGTGTGTGTGAAAGATGTGGTGGTATGGTGGTTTTGTGGCTTGCTTTCAGTGGCCTACGATGGCTAGAGTGGAATGTTTGGTGTCCTGCTCCAATGGTCTTCCATCCAGTCTTATTTCTTTGGTGTTTCGAGTTAGGGTCTTGCTCTATCCCAGTCTGACCTGGAATTCACTATGTAGTCTCAGGGTGGCCTAGAATTCACAGTGATCCTCTTACCTCTGCCTCCCGAGTGCTGGGATTAATGTGTACACCACCATGCCTGGCCTGTCTTGATTTTTGAGCCAGAGTCTCTTTACTGATTCCACAGCTTGCAGGGCTCCAATGGGGACTATGGTTACGGGCACATATGGTCATGCATAGGTGTTTGTGTGGGATCTGAAGATTCAAACTCTGGTGGCTTCAGACCCTTATGTTTGCCTAGGAGCATACATAACCACTGAGCAATCTCTTCAGTCCTTGAGGTAGGGTCTCACTCTAGCCCAGGCTGACCTGGAATTCACTCTGTATTCTCAGGGTGGCCTTGAATTCATAGCGATCCTCCTACCTCTGCCTCCTGAGTGCTGGGATTAAAGGCATGCGCCACCAAGCCCAGCTTGCTCTTGACTTTTTTTTTTTTTTTTTTAAAGTGATCTATTTCCTCCCTACCTTCTTAGACTAGAAGTTCTCTGAAGTCAGGGCCATATATCTCTGGGGTTGCAGCTTCCTTAGTCCATGACAGTGTGTGTCTGTGTGTGTGTGTGTGTGTACATATATGCATGTGTATGTATGTGAACAGAGCCAGAGAAAGAGAGAAAGCAAGAGCCCAGTGAGCAGTTTGTCTGTCTTCAATTTATCTGAGCTCCTTTCTATTCTTGTTTAATTAAAAAACAACCATAGGACTAGGGGTGGAACTCAGCTTCTAGAGTGCTTGTCTAGTATGCAGGAAACCCTAGGTTTGATAAACTGGGTGTGACGGTGCACTTCTATAATCCCAGCACAGAGGCAAGAGAATTAAAAGTTCAAGGTCATCCTCAGCTACATAATAAGTTCCAGGTCAGCCTGAGCTATATAAGTCCTATCTCAAAGGCCTGTAGTCCTAGTGAGACTCTGTCTCAAAATAAAAATAAAGGGGCTGGAGAGATGGCTTAGCAGTTAAGGCACTTGCCTGCACAGCCAAAGGATCCCGGTTCGATTCTCCAGGACCCACGTAAGCCATGCACAAGGGGCACATGCATCTGGAGTTCATTTGCAGTGGCTGGAGGCCCTGGCGTGCCCATCCTCTCTCCCTCTCCCCTCCCCCTCCCTATTTCTCTCTCTCAAATAAATAAATAAATAAAATATATTTTAAAAATTAAAATAAAAAATTAGGGGTAGAGCTGGGGATATAACTCAGTGATGGAATGCTTGCCTAGGATTTGTGAGGTGCAAGGTTCAGTCCCTAGCACTGCAAAAACAACAAAACCAAACCAAAAATCAGGGACGAGCAGGCTTTCAGTTCTGGTGCTGGGCTTCCACACTGACATCCTCAGTGGGCCACCTGGCCTGATGAGACCTGCTCAGTATGATCACTTTGCTGTTAAGATAAAGAAACAAAGCCGGGCATGGTGACGCACACCTTTAATCCCAGCACTCAAGAGGCAGAGGTAGAAGGATTCAAGACCACCCAGAGACGCCATAGTGAATTCCAGGTCAGCCTGAGCTAGAGTGAGACCCTACCTCAAAAAAAAACACACACACAGAGGGCTGGAGAAATGTCTTAGCAGTTAAGGCACTTGCCTGTGAAGCCAAAGAACCCAGGTTCGATTCCCCAGGACCCACGTAAGCCAGATGCAAGAGGGGTACATGCATCTGGAGTTCGTTTGCAGTGGCTATAGGCCCTGGTGTGCCCGTTCTCTCTCTGTCTGTCTCTCTTCTATCTCTCTCTGCTTGCAAATAAATAAATAAAAATTAAAACACACACACACACACACACACAGACCCTGACACAAAAGGTTTGAGGAATGTGAGGAAGTGCATAGATGGTAGAGGTAGGATGCTTTATAGTGCAGCCTACTTGGTACTCTTCCCTAAGGGATCGCATGGTTCCACTCAGCTGCAAGGGAAGCTGGAACTGTAGTCCTCAGATACTCAAGAGGCAAATGACCCAGGTCAGTGAATACATGACTTTGTCATGGAGACAATGACCTTGAAGAATGCAAAAGATGGGTCCTGACTCCCTTGGGGATGGCAGAAATAAGATAAAATATTTTGTCACATGACTGTCGAAATTCATTATTATTATTATTATTATTTTTTGGTGTGTGTGAGAGATGTGGTGGTATGGTGGTTTTGTGGCTTGCTTTCAGTGGCCTACGATGGCTAGAGTGGAATGTTTGGGGTCCTGCTCCAATGGTCTTCCATCCAGTCTTATTTCTTTGGTGTTTTGAGTTAGGGTCTTGCTCTATCCCAGTCTGACCTGGAATTCACTATGTAGTCTCAGGGTGGCCTAGAATTCACAGTGATCCTCTTACCTCTGCCTCCCGAGTGCTGGGATTAATGTGTACACCACCATGCCTGGCCTGTCTTGATTTTTGAGCCAGAGTCTCTTTACTGATTCCACAGCTTGCAGGGCTCCAATGGAGACTATGGTTACGGGCACATATGGTCATGCACAGGTGTTTGTGTGGGATCTGAAGATTCAAACTCTGGTGGCTTCAGACCCTTATGTTTGCCTAGGAGCATACATAACCACTGAGCAATCTCTTCAGCCCTTGAGGTAGGGTCTCACTCTAGCCCAGGCTGACCTGGAATTCACTCTGTATTCTCAGGGTGGCCTTGAATTCATAGCGATCCTCCTACCTCTGCCTCCTGAGTGCTGGGATTAAAGGCATGCGCCACCACGCCCAGCTTGCTCTTGACTTTTTTTTTTTTTTTAAAAGTGATCTATTTCCTCCCTACCTTCTTAGACTAGAAGTTCTCTGAAGTCAGGGCCATATATCTCTGGGGTTGCAGCTTCCTTAGTCCATGACAAATAATGATGGCCTGTTGGTGTTTGCTCAACAAACAAGGACTGTCTGGGGGAAGGATTTTCTTTTCTTTCTTCCTTCCTTCCTTCCTTCCCTCCTTCCTTCCTTCCTTCCTCCCTCCCTCCCTCCCTTTCTCTTTCTCTTTCTTTTCTTTTCTTTTCTTTTCTTTTCTTTTCTTTTCTTTTCTTTTCTTCTTTTCCTTTCCTTTCCTTCCCTTCCCTTCCCTTCCCTTTCCTTTCCTTTCCTTTCCTTTCCTTTCCTTTCCTTTCCTTTCCTTTCCTTTCCTTTCCTTTCCTTTCCTTTCCTTTCCTTTCCTTTCCTTTCTTTTCCTTTCCTTTCCTTTCCTTTCTCCTTTCCTTCCTTTCTTTCCTTTCCTTTCCTTTCCTTTCCTTTCTTTTCTCTTTCTTTCCTTTCCTTTCCTTTTTCCTTTCTCTTTCTTTCCTTTCTCTTTCCTTTCTTTCCTTTCCTTTCCTTTCTTTCCTTTCCTTTCTCTTTCCTTTCCTTTCCTTTCTTTCCTTTCCTTTCCTTTTTTCTTTTCCTTTCCTTTCCTTTCCTTTCTCCTTTCCTTTCCTTTCCTTTCCTTTCCTTTCCTTTCCTTTCCTTTCCTTTCCTTTCCTTTCCTTTCCTTTCCTTTCTTTTCTTTTCTTTTCTTTTCTTTTCTTTTCTTTTCTTTCTTCTAGCCCAGGCTGACCTGGAATTCACTATGTAGTCTCAGGGTGGCCTCTCACTCAAGGCGATCCTCCTGCCTCCCAAGTGCTTGGATTACAAGGCATGTGCCACCACGCCTGATGTAGTTCTTTAAAAAACAAAAACTGGACTGGAGGGATGGCTTAGCAGTTAAGGCATTTGCCTGCAAAGGCAGAGGACTCAGGTTCAATTCCTGTGGACCCACGTTAGCCAGATGTACAAGGGGGTAAACGCGTCTGGAGTTTGTTTACAGTGGCTAGAGGCCCTGGTGTGCCCATTCTCTCTCTCTCTCCCCCTCTTTCTCTGTCAAATAAATAGATAAAAAATAAAACAAATATTTAAAATATTTAAAAAAAAAACTGTGTTGGGGAGATAGTTCCATTGATAAAGTGCTTACCAACAAAGCATGACTACCTGGGTTTGGGTCCCCAGCACCCATGTAAAAGCCAGGGTGCTGTGTGCCTGTAATCCTAGCACTGAGGAGGTAGAGACAGTGTGTGTGTGGGTGGAGGGGACTCCTAGGTGGATGGCTCACTAGCTTATCTAATTGGTGAGCTCCAGGTTCAGTGACACACTGCCTCAAAAACTAAGGTAGGCCAGGCCTGGTGGCACACGCCTTTAATCCCAGCACTGTGGAGGCAGAAGTAGCAGGATCACTGTGAGTTTGAGGTCAGCCTGGGACCACATAGTGAGTTCCAGGTCAGCCTTGGCTAGAGCAGGACCCTACCTCTGAAAAACAAACAAAGAAACAAACAAACACAGCTAAGGTAGGGGCTGGAGAGATGACTCAGTAATTAAAGGCATTTACAAAGCCTGCCAGCCTGAGTTTGATTCCTCACTACCCTTGTAAAGCCAAATGCACAAAGTGGCACATGCGCCTGGTGTTCCTTTGAAGTGTTAAGAGACCCATACGCTTTCTCTCTCTTTCCATCTCTTTCTCTCTCTTTCCATCTCTTTCTCTTTCCATCGCTTTCTCTGCTTGCAACTAAATAAAAGTTCTTTTAGGACTGTAGAGATGGCTTAGTGGTTAAGGTGCTTGCCTGCCAAGCCAAAAGACCCAGGTTCAATTCCCCAAGACCCATGTAAGCCAGATGCACAAGGTGGCGCTTGTGTTGGGAGTTCATTTGCAGTGGCTGGATGCCCTGGTGCTCCCGTTATCTCTCTCTGCCTCTTTCTCTTTCTCAAATAAATAAAAATAAAACATTTTAACAAAGAAGTTTTTAAAAAAATCACGTTGTGGTGGTGGGGACTTAGCGGTTAAGGTGCTTATCTGCAAAGCCAAAGAGCCCAGGTTTGATTTCCCAAGACCTACATAAACCAGATGCACAAGGTGGCACATGCATCTGGAGTTCTTTTGTACTGTCTGGAGACCCTAATGTACCCATTTGTTCTCTAATAAATAAATAACTAAAAATTTAAAAAATCAGGCGAAGCCGGGCACACCTTTAATCCCAGCACTTGGGAGGCAGGGATAGGAGGATTACCAAGAATTCAAGGCACCCTGAGACTACATAGTGAATTCCATGTCAGCCTGGGCTAGAGTGAGACCCTACCTCAAAAAACAAAAACAAACAAAAAAATCAGGTAGAGAATGACAGAGGAAGGTAATCTCTGGCTTTCCCACACATTTATACATGTAAACATACATGCACACTCACATATATATGCATACCACTTGCATGCACACACACACAAAGAAAAAAGAAAGAAAACTAGCCAATATTGCTTTTCCCCTAAGGATGAACATATTTTTAATATATTTTTTATTTTATTTATTTATTTTGGGGAGGGGGTTCGAGGTAGGGACTTGCTCTAGCCCAGGCAGACCCAGGGCTTCAGGCTACTGCAAATGAACTCCAGATGCATGCACCACCTTGTGCATCTGGCTTATATGTGGGTGCTGGGGAATCAAACCTGGGTCCTTAGACTTCACAGGCAAGCACCCTAACATCTAAGCCATCTCTCCATCCCATTTTAAAATTTACTTATTTGCAAGCAGAGAAAGATAGAAGAGAGGCAGAGAGATTGGGCATGCCAGAGCCTCTAGCCACTGCAAACAGACACCAGATGTGTGTGCCACTTTGTGCCTCTGGCTTTAAGTGGGTACTGGGGAATCAAACTCAGGTCAGTAGGCTCTGCAGGCAAGCACCTTAACCACTGAGCCATCTCTCTATCTCTCTAGCCCCCTTTTGTGTGTGCGTATATATGTATGTCTGGTGTGAATGCATATGCACACATATGTGTGCAGGTGCATGTGTACATGTGGAGGGCAGAGGTCGGCATCAGGTCCCTTCCTCACTTGCTCTCCACCTTATTTATTGGTACAGGGTCTCTCATCTAAGCCCAGAGCTTGCTAATTAGGCTAGTCTAGCTAGACAGCTTGCTCTAGGGATCTGTCTCTACCTCCTGGGCACTGGGATTACAGATGAGCTGTTATGCTTGCTTGGCATTTGTATGGCTTCTGGGGAACCATCCTCATACTTGTGGCATGTGGCAAGCCATTTCCTCAGCTCTGAACATAGTTCCTTTAAAAAAATATATTATTTGTTCATTTGAGAGAGAGTTTGGGTGCACTGTGTTATTCTTGCCATTGCAAATGAACTCCAGATGCATGCACCAGTTTATGTAGGCACTGGGAGTCGAACCAGGGCTGTCAGGCTTTGCAGTTAAGCACTTTTAACCACTGAGTCATCTCCCCAGTTCTTGAACATAGTTCTTTAATCAACAAGCCCCATTATTGATTATGCATTGATTCTTTGATAGAGGAATGCAGTCAACAGATTTTTGTTGTTGTTGTTGTTTTTCAAGGTGGGGTTTCACTGTAGCCCAGGCTGACCTGGAATTCACTCTGTAGTCTCAGGGTGGCCTCGAACTCACGGTGATCCTCCTACCTCTGCCTCCCAAGTGCTGGGATTAAAGGCGTGCGCCACCATGCCTGGCGAGTCAACAGATATTTGTTGTCCCAAACTCTACAGAACACGAGAGAAAGAGAAGGGACAAAGCCTGCAGTGTAGTTAGCGACTAGGCTTTTCTAAGGTAATAAAATCAGACTGTTTTTGATTCTATGGGAATTCCAAGGCACCCAGCCCACAATGTCCAACATCTCAAAGTAGAAAGTGTCTTCTCATTGATGATAGCTGGCATTTGATGCGGGCTGGGCATTTTCTTCTCCAGACACATTAACGTTAGTGAGGCAGGTGCTTTGCATAACATATCTCATCACTGTGCACTTCGAGTTGAGCTCTGTCCTCACGCTGGCTATGGTGGCCCCTTCAGAGAAGGGAAGAGAGCAGTTGAGAACTGAGTGCACACTGGGCAGGCCATATGTGGTGCAAAGCATTTGTGTCACACATTAGCAGACAATGCTTTAATGAAATCCCTCATTGGAACAGCTTGGGTTCCAATCCAGGGTGGCTCTGCTCCCGAGTCTATTCCCTGAACTGTCCCAACACACTGTGCTGTCCCCTTCACCCATGAATTCACCAGCCCATTTCCCAGATGGGGGATTGAGGTGTGCAAAGCCTCTCTGCTCTGCCTACACTGACAATGTCAGAAAGAGGTGGGACTGGGCTTTGCAGAGGATGCCTTGCTCCCGTGTCTGGCTGTCTCAGGGACCGGCTGGCAGGGAAGAGTCCTGAGACGTGGCTCAGCTACAGGTCTCCCATAGCTTCTCTGGGTTCTGTGTGAGCACTTACCGGTCAGTCTTGGGCCAGGCAGAGGCCCATGTAGCTGACGGACAAGATAGCTGACCAAACTCCCTGTGTTAGCCTTGCTTGTGGCACCTGGGGAACCTGGGGGAACCCCAGTGACCCCTGTAAACATTCAGTGGGGCTCATGCAGTTTGGGAATGTCAGCAAGGGGGTTTGGTTAAAGAGTGTGCGCTCTGGTGACCTTCCCCACTGTTGCCAGCTCCTCTCTACTGGCTGTGGGTTGGGTGGCACTGGGTCTACCTCTAGCTCCATAACTGGAAAGACTTTTCCCCACTGCCCAGCAGAGGAATATAACCCACGCCTAATGTCAGCCGGCAGGGGAACAGAGGGTTAACTTGTCTTGGGACCTGTAAGGTAAGCTTCCTTTTACAGGGAAGAAGAAAACAGGCTCAGAAGGTGTGGCATCTGGGGGGAGGCGGGGTGATGGTTGAGTCACTAAAGCGCTTGCCACACAAGTGTGAGGATTGGAGTTTGTAGTCCCAGCATCCACTTAAAAGCCTAGTGGCGGTCCACCTGTAATCCCAGCACTCAGGAGGTGGAGATGGGATTCGGGTGCCAGTTGATTTAACTAGACCTGCTGAATTGGTGAGCACTGTGTTCAAGTGAGAGACCCTGCCTCAGGAGATAAGGTGGATGGATAGCAGTTGAGGAATACATCAGTTTTTTAAAAAAATATTTTTTATTTTTATTTATGTGAGTGCGAGAGAGCGCACGCACGTGAGAGAGAATGGGCGCATCAGGGCCTTTGGCGGCTACAGACAAACTCCAGATGCATGTGCCCCCTTGTGCATCTGGCTTAGGTGGGTCCTGGGGAATCAAACCTGGGTCCTTTGGCTTTGTAGGCAAGAGCCTTAACCGCTAAGCCCAACACACCAGTTTTTAATCTCTGTCTTCCACATGCATACACACACACACACACACACACACACACACACACACACACACACACGTGTACCCACATACATACAATTATACACACATGCAAAAAGAAAGAAAGTGTGGCACTTCAACAAGTTACCTTGAAGCAGAATGAGTTATCCCCCCACTCCCCACACTGATTTTGGCCTTGGCCATAGACTTGCTGTGGCCAGTGAACTGTGGGTAGAAGAGTCACCATATGTCATAAGAGGAACCCCCTATGGGATACTGGGAGTTTCTGCACTGCCTCTGACAAATTTTTGCTCTGTCATGACAACATATATCTCACCCAAAGCAGGAGACCCCTGGGGTAGACTTGAGCACAGGCCATAAGCCTGGAGCCAGGCTCAGCTGATCCATACACTAGTTGAGCCTAAGGCAGGCATACTGCAGTCAGCTGAAGGGGCCAAGGCCTGCGAGAGCAGTCTGGTGGGGAACGGCTCACCTCTGTCAGTATTTGGGTCTTTTTGGGATCCAGCACAATAGAAATGCTGCCTGCTACATAAATGAGGAGGGACTTACCTTTAAGAAAAAAAAAAGCCAGGGCCTGCAATTTTGTCTTGCTTGTATTCTCCATCCAGTGCTGATCTGGGAGTCTCATGAAAATATAGCAGACAGGCAATGAGGCCAGGGACTGGGAGGGAGGAGTCTCTGTGGGCCCAAGGACCTTTTCTAGCTTGCTTTCTCCATTTGTCCATGGGGACAGTTAACCTGATGTACAGATGCATCTTGACTGACAATAGGGTATACAGTGTTCATTGTAAATTGAGCGTATTTTCAGTCCAAAACACATTTAACACACCTAGCCTTCTGAATGCCATTGTTTAGCCACAAAGTCAGGACCGGGTGGGTGTGTCCCCTCATGGTTGTGTTTGTGTGGCTGACTGAAGCCCTGGCTCCAAGCATCATGAAAATGTATATACAGAACACTGCAAACTCAAGGAAAGAACAAAATTCAACATTCAAGGTAAGGTTCCGATTGCATTCAGGACTCTTTTGCATAAAACTGAAAACCCCTAGTGCAGCCTTAGTACCTGGATGGCAAGTTTTTCTTTCCCTCCCTCCTTCCTTCCCTCCCCCTCCCTTCTTCCCTCCCTCCCTCCCTCTCTCTCTCTTCTTCCCTCTCTTTCTCTCCTTCCTTCCTTCCCTCCCTCCCTCCCTCCCATTCTTCCCTTTCCTTCTTTTTCCCTCCTTCACTTTCTCTCTCTGCCTCTCTCCTTCCCTTCCTTTCTCTCTCCCTTTCCTCCTTCCTCCTGTCTTTTTTCCTCCCTTTCTCTTCTTCTCACACTCCCTCTCTCCTTCCTTCCTCTCTCCCTCCTTGAGAGCCCTTCCCTGCCCTCCCTTCCCTTCTCCCCTCTTTCTTCCTCGTACCAGGGACTGAATCCAGGTCCTTGCATATGCTTGGAGATGCGCCATTGTGCCTGGCTGCTTGTGGACACCTCCCTGAGTCCTGGTGTTGTCTCATATTCTGGGGTGGAGATGGAGTCTTTGGAGAGAGCATCAGGTACTAACGATTTTCTCACCATATGAGCCTTTCAGGGATATGACAAGACAACTAGAGATTCTGTTTCCACCCTTAGTAAGGGCTGTTTAATGAGAAAATCAACTTTCTGTTAAAAGAATTTCTTAGGCTCTTAATACCTTTTAGGTGTATTTTTGTACTTGGCTGCATCCTGTACGCTGTGGTGCAGTATCCAATTAGTGTGAAAGAGCTAAGGAGCGCATCACTTCCTTTTGAATCCCCTCTTCATCTCAAGACTTATTTGGAAGAGAGTTATCAAATTTCTACCAAGTCACATGTTTTTGTTTTAGGCAGGGTCTCATTTTAGCCCAGGCTGGCCTCAAACTCATGGTGTTTCACCTACGCCAGTCTTTGGAGTGCTGAGAGTTATTTTTATTTTATTTTTTGTGGCTTTTCAAGGTTGGGTCTTGGTCTAGCCCAGGCTGACCTGGAGTTTACTATGTATTCTCAGGCTGGCCTCAAACTCATGGTGAGCCTCATACCTTTGCCTTCTGAGTGTTTGGATTAAAGGTGTGCATCACCATGCCTGGCCTGAGTACTGAGATTTTAAGTGTGAGCCCACACACCCAGCTTTCCAAATCAGATTTTTTTTTTTTTTTTCTGAGGTAGGGTCTCATTCTAGCCCAGGCTGACCTGAAATTCACTATGTAGTCTCAGGGTAGCCTTGAACTCATGATCTTGAAGTCTGCCTCCTGAGTGCTGGGATTAAAGGCGTATGCCACCACACCCAGCTCAGATTTTTTTTTAATTTTATTTTTTTTTAATTTATATTTGAGAGAGAAAGAGGGGAGAGAGAGAGAGAGATAGAATGGGTGCTCCAGGGCCTTTAGCCACTGCAAACGAACTCCAGGAGCATGCGCCACTTTGTGCATCTGGCTTATGTGGGTCCTGGGGAATTGAACCTGGGTCCTTTAGCTTTACAGGCTAGCGCCTTAACCACTAAACCATCTCTCTAGCCCTCAAGTCAGATTTAAAAAAATTTTTTTAAATTTATTTGGGAGAGCAAGAGCTACAGTGAGCAAGTGAGAGAGAGAGAGAGAGAGAGAGAGAGAGAGAGAGAGAATGGTTGCACCAGGGCCTTTAACCATTGCAAGCAAACTCCATATGCATATGTATCTGGCTTACGTGGGTCCTGGGAATTGAACCCCTGGGTCCTTTGGTTTGCAGGCAAGTGCCTTAACTGCGAAGCCATCTTTTCAGCCCCTCCGAGTCAGATTTTAAAAATTTATTTATGTGCATGCATGTCGTGAGTGTGTGTGTGTTCACTCCAGTGTCTCATGCCACTGCAAACAAATGCCAGATGTATGCACCACTTTATGGCTTTATATGGGTAGTAAGGAGTCAAACTTAGGCAGGCAGGCTTTGTAAGTAAGTACCTTTAATCACTGAGCCATCTCCCCAGCCCCTGAAAGTTCGTGTGTGTGTGTGTGTGTGTGTGTGTGTGTGTGTGTGTGTAGTAGTAGTAGTAGTACGTGGTGTGTTTGTGATATATGCATGTGTGTGCCTACAGATGTAAGTGCATGGGTGTACACTCATGTCTGGAGGTCAGAGGAGGATGTCAGGTGTCCTTCATCACCTTCTGCCTTATTTCCTTCAGACGGAGTCTCTTTTGGAACCTGGAGCTCCGGGTGTTTGGGTTCGATTGGCTGACCAGTGAGCTCCTTTGTTGTGGAATTACAGGTGGGTGCAGTCATGCCTGGCTTTTAATTAATTAATTAATTTTTTTTTTTGAGGTAGGGTTTCATTCTAGCCCAGGCTGACCTGGAATTCACTATTCACTATGTATTCTCAGGCTGGCCTCGAACTAATGGCAATCCACCTACCTCTGCCTCCCGAGTGCTGGGATTAAAGGCATGTGCCACCACACCTGGCATATGTCTGGCTTTTTATGTGGGTGCTGAGGATGGAACTTGGGTCCTCATGCTTGAGCGGCAAGTGCTGCTACCTGTTGAACGTTCTTCCCAGCCCCGTAAAGTTGTCTCTCCCTCCCTCCCTTCCTTTTTCTTTTCTTTTCTTTTTCAAAGTCAGGTCTCACTGTAGCTCAGGCTGACCTGGAATTCAGTCTGTAGTCTCAGGGTGGCCTCGAACCCACAGCGATCCTCCTACCTCTGCCTCCTGAGTGCTAACACACCCAGCTTTCCCTTCCCTTTTCTCTTCTCCAAGAATTGAACCTGCAACCTTATACTTGCTAGGTAAAATGTCTACCACTCAACTTCCTGGTGGGAGAGGTACTGGGGATTGGACCAGGACTTCACATGCTATGGACCACTAAGCTTCATCACCAGGCCTCTTTTGACTTTTAATTTTATTTATTTATTTATTTGGATTTTTTTATTGACACCTTCTATACTTACATACAAAAAAACATATGATATTTCCCTCCCCTCCCCCCATTCCACTTTAGAACACCAATCTCCATCATATCCCCTCCCTCTCTCCATTAGTCTTTCTTTTAATTTGATGTCTTTTAATTTGATATCGAGGCCAATTTCTATCTGGGCAATTGCATTGTAAGAAGTCATACCCTTCCTTTGGCTCTTCCATTCTATCCGCCCCCTCTTCCGCAACGGGCCCTGAGCCTTGGAGGGTGTGACAGAGGTGTTTCAGTGCTGGGCACTCCTCTATCCCTTCTTCTCAGCACTATGTTGCCTTTTGGGTCATCCCAGTGGTCATCGCCATCTGGAAAGAGAAACTTCTCTAACCAGAAGTGAGAGTAGCATTAATATATGAACATGAACATTAAGTGTAGTGCCCCCAGGACAGCTTGGTGGGAATAATATATACATTTAGTCAGACAAGAGCAGGCTTTATAGCCCTAAGGCTCATGACCTCACCTGCCATAGACTTTTGCTTAGGTTTTTCAGTACCAGGTATGTATTCCCTCCCGTAGAGAGGGCCTTCAGTCCAATTATGGAGCAGTTGGTTACCCCAAGAGTAGACATGCCACTATTGCACCTGTTCAGTCATTGGGCCTGTATGGCCAAACTTGAATATTTGGTGTCCACTGTTTTCACTGCTGATGACTTCTGTCTCCCATACGGCTGCATGCAGTGCAGCTTTTTCCAGCTTTCTGTTGGCTGGTCTACAGGGAGAAGGTTTTCTGCTCAGCACCAGCTTGCTTTCTCAGTGACCTTGCCTCTCAGGCAAGAGATGTCTTCAGCAATAGGGTCTTACTATCTGTTTCTCAAGGGAAACCAAGGGCTTTGGCAAAAGCCTTTAATGTTTTGGAGGCTACCGGGACCTCCTTGGCCAACAACTCACTGGAAGGTATCCCATCCCAGGCACTGAAAATTTTCTAGTAATAGTCTACAGCTTCTAGATGTGCCATTATTCAAAAAAGTAGGTTTACATAAGTCTTATTCACAATATCTTGAATTTAGATTGACCCTCCCCCTGCCCTTCTTTTATGCATTCTCTTCCCATGGCCTCGCTTAGGCCATTCCCCTCCCTGTAATCTGTTCTTCTACTTACATATGTGCAATACCATACACTTAAGTCCTTCCCTTTCCTCCCTCCTTTATAGCCTTTTACCAGTTTACTGGTAATATTTATTTATTTATTTATTTTTCCAGGTAGGGTCTTGCTCTAGCCTAGGCAGATCTAGAATTCACTATATAGTCTCAGGCTGACCTTGAACTCACAGTGATCTTCCTACCTCTGCCTCCTGAGTGCTGGGATTAAAGACATGCACCACCATGTCCGGCTAAATATTATTATTATTATTATTATTATTATTATTATTATTATTATTATTTTGGTTTTCTGAGGTAGGGTTTCACTCTAGCCCAAGCTGACCTGGAATTCACTATGTAGTCTCAGGTTGGCCTCGAACTCATGCCTCCCGAGTACTGGGATTAAAGGCATGCGCCACCACACCTGGCTTCCGGCTAAACATTATTTAAATTTTTTTGTTTTGTTTTTGGAGGTAGGGTCTCACTCTAGCCTAGGCTGCCAAGGAGCTCACTCTATAGTCTCAGGCTGGCCTGAAACTCACAGCAGTCTTCCTACCACTGCCTCTCCAGTGCTAGAATTAAAGGTATGTGCCACTTCGTCCGGCTTTGACTTTTTATTTTGATACAGAGTCTCACTGATTGGCTTTGCATGTGGAATTCTCAATCCTGCCTCAGCTTCCCAGTAACTGTGATGAGAGACCTGCTCCATCAGGTTGGGCCACGTTGCAAGTTTTGACAACTCCAAATACCTGAACATACTTGCTATCCAGGTCCATGTGACCCTTCTGGTCTGCTCATTGGTATTACCTAACTGAGAATCACAGTGCATTTTGCTTTGAGAGAAGCCCCCAAGTTCCGGCCACCCAGGGCCATTGCTACAGGTGACTTTGGGTCTTGGGAAGAGCTGAGTTTGGCAGCTGGTTCCTGCAGCAGAGCTTGTTATGATAAACACAAGGTAATCCCACATACAGGGGCACCAAATGGAAGACGCAGTTAAAGAATGTGTGACCCCCACTGAGTATATTGGAGTGGGTGGAGAAGGCTGAGTTTTTAGTTTAGTTTTTTTTTTCTCCTCACTTTTCTGCTTTCCCCTCAGCTACTTGCAGTGTTCTGTTCTCTTTGTTGGGGAAAATTTGCATTTTAAAAGTGATCTGGGAGATACAAGTCTCTTTGGAACTTTTCAGGAATAAAATGATCCTCCAGCCTTCTTGTGTGGTGTCCAGGCCAGTTCTGATCTCTCTGGAGGTCAAGACCTGTGCTACGTGGCTGTGGCATAATGGGGACTTGGGGATACCTAGTTGACCCCAACCCTGCCAGGCAAGAGTGGCATTTATGGACTAACAGTGCCACACCGGTACATCTTCTGTCTCCACAGCCATGCCAAGGGGGCGAAGCTTCCACCTGCACCCCCATCTTCCAGAAAGGGAAACGGAGGCTGTGGACATTGAGCCCACGCCTGTCTCAGCCACAAAACCATGGGCAGTGGGGCAGAGTCTTGGGAGGGAGGACAAGGTCACACATTGTGCCTGCTTCTCTCTGTCCCCTGAGCAGCTAGGGACCCTTTGGGCCTTCCAGGAGGAGGAGAGGTGGGCACAGCTGAGAGCCCCCGGGAGGAGCCACTTTAGTACTATGTGGTACTCTTGCCTCAGGTGCCTCCTGGCCTCCCACTTCCTGTCACACCCAGTGTGCCTTGGGGACTCCAGCCTCCCTTTCTTCTCCAGTCTTTGCCAAGCACAGAGAAGGCTTCTAAGGAGCCCAGAGTCTGATGGGGAAGATAGACCCGGGTAGCTGCTTGCAGCCAGCCCCCACTCTGCACCTAGGAAGACACAGCCCTCGCGTGGGTTCTTCATGCCCGAAGACAGCAGCTCACCCCAATTCCTACCACTTCAAAGTGCCCACTGCCAATGCTACCCCCTTCAGGAAGCCCTCCCAATGTCCCTATGAGAACCATTCCCTGTTTTGTTCTGGTAGCTCTGTACACCATCACTTTGCACACATTCCTAGAGGCTGGTCCTGCAATGGCAGCTGTCCTTCCAAGCCTTTGGTGCCCTCAGCGGGCAGCTCCTTCTGAGAAGTGACAGTGGCAGTCAGGGCAACCTTTTTTTTTTTTTTTTTTTTTTTCTTGATCCTCCTACCTCAGCCTCCCCAGTGCTGGAATTAAAGGCATGTGCCACCAGGCATGCCTGACTATCTTTAAAAAATCAAAAAGCCGGGTGTGGTGGCGCACGCCTTTACTCCCAGCACTTGGGAGGCGAAAGTAGAAGGATTGCTAAGAGTTCGAGGCCACCCTGAGACTACATAGTTAATTCCAGTTCAGCCTGGACCAGAGTGAGACCCTACCTCAAAAAACAAAACAAACAAAAACAACAACAACAACAAAAATGCCGGGCATGGTGGCACACACCTTTTATTCCCAGCACTTGGGAGGCAGAGGTAGGAGGATCACCATGAGTTCAAGGCCACCCTGAGACTACATAGTGAATTCCACGTCAGTCTGGGTCAGAGCAAGAACCTACTTCAAAAACAAACCCTAAAGAAGGACGAGAAGAAAGTTCAGCGAGTTCCTGACATGTGGAGAGCAGGAGTGGGTAGAGAGCCCATGTGGGAGTAAAGAGGGGGGGCATCTCCCCTACTCCCAGCCTGGCTGGAAAAGGAAACTTACCAGAAGCTGGAAGCTCAGGAGCGAGCCAAGAGAGGGCAACCATTTTGCTAGCAGAAAGATAGGTCTGGGGCTGAACATGCCTTTTCCATTTTTCCTAAACAATCTCATATCTTTCTCCAATTCTGGATCTTCCACAAATTAGGCTCAGATGGTTATCCCCCAACCTCAGTTTCCTCTTTGGTCCCATGAGGATAATAAAGAGAACCACTGGTCTGGATGGCATGAAGCTTCACAGAGATGACACGTGGCTCTGGACACCAGGTGATCTTAACCTGTGCCAGCTTCTCCCCAGACCCCCACCCACTGAGTCGCTTCTTCCTGATCTGAATGTGAAGGGCAGGGCGCCTCCTCACCAGAATCACTCCAAACCAAGTCCTGCACAGGGTGTTTTTTGTTTTTTAAATAAGTATTTCTTTTTTGTCTTTAAATATTTTATTTTTATTTATTTATTTATTTGACAGAGAGAGAGAGAGAGAGAGAGAACGGGTGTGCCAGGGCTTTCAGTCACTGCAAACGAACTCCAGACGTGTACATCCCCTTGTGCAGCTGGCTAACGTGGGTCCTGGGGAATCGAACCTGGGTCCTTTGGCTTTGCAGGCAAACGCCTTAACTGCGAAGCCATCCTTCCAGCCCTGTTTGTTTGTTTTTGTTTTTGTTCTTGTTCTTTTTTCCAAGGTAGGGTCTTTCTCTAACCCAGGCTGACCTGGAATTCACTGTGTAGTCTCAGGCTGGCCTTGAAGTCAGTGATCCTCCTACCTTAGCTCAGCAATCCAAGTGCTGGGATTAAAGGCGTGTGCCACCAAGCCCTGGGGGAGAGAGAGAATGGGCACACCAGGGCTTCTAGCAGCTGCAAAGGAGCTCCAGATGTAAGTGCTACTTTGTGCATCTGTCTTTACGTGGGTACTGGGGGGAATTAAATTTGGGTCTTTAGACTTTATAGGCAAGTGCCTTAACCACTGAGCCATCTCTCTAGCCCTGTGCAGGTTTTAAAAAATATTTTTATTTATTTATGAGAGAGAGAGAGAGAAAGGGAGAAAGAAAGAGATAGAATGGGTGTGTCAGGGCCTCCAGCTACTGCAAATGAACTCCAGACGCATGTGCCACCATGTGCATCTGGCTTACATGGATTCTGGGGATCAAACCTGGGTTCTTATGCATGGTGGCTTGATTCAGGTGACCCCATAAACTTAAGTGTTCTGAATGCTAGGTTTCCAGCTGATGAAAATTTAGAAATTAAAGCCTCCTGGAGGCAGTGTATTGTTGGGGACGGGCTTATGGGTGTTATAGCCAGCATCCTCTTGCCAGTGTTTGGCACACTCTCCTGTTGCTATTGTCCACCTTATGTTGGCCAGGGGGTGATGTCCACCCTTTGCTCATGCCATTGTTTCCCTGCTATCATGGAGCCTGTAAGCCAAAATAAACCTCTTTTTTTTTTTTCCCACAAGCTGTTCTTGGTTGGGTGATTTCTACCAGCAATGCGAACCTGACTGCAGCATTAGGCTTTGCAGGCAAACATGTTAATCACTAAGTAATCTTTCCAGTCCCCCTGCATAAGGTTTTTTTTTGGGGGGGGAGGTAGGGTCTCACTCTGGCCCAGGCTGACCTGGAATTCTCTACGTAGTCTCAGGGTGGCCTTGAACTCATGGCGATCCACCTACCTCTGCCTCCCGAGTACTGGGATTAAAGGCGTGCGCCAGCACACCCAGCTCCTGCATAAGGTTTTTGAGGCAGGGTCTCAGACTGACCTGGAAATCACTATGGTGTCCAGTCTGGCCTTGAGCCCATGGCAATCCTCCTACCTCAGCTTCTCGAGTGCTGGGATTATAGTGCACCAGGTTTATGGTAAGTAAGCTGAAGTTAGGAAAACAGGTCCAGAGAGGGGAAGGGATTGCTCAGGGTCACAAAGCATGGCCCTGTGAGGAGCCCAGGCATCCTAAGACTAAGACAACTTCCAGCACTTTCCTTTCAGGCAGAGTTTGCTGCTCAGGCCCTGAGCCTCAGGACTGCCTTCCCCAGCTGTCCTAGTCCCCTCTTCTCCATGTTAGCAAGACAGTGACTGTGGGTGACTGCACTGCTGAGCTTTGCGAAGATCTCAAGGCCCAGTGATGAGTTGGGGTTTGCAGTTAGCTGCACAACATGGAAACCCAGCCATGATGGGTTAAACAGGAAGTACACAGAGCCCTGCGGGAGGTGGTTAGGGCCGGGCAACCTCTCCAGATGCCCTTCTGGCTTTGCCAGTATGTGGCCACAGAGTGGCTACTTCATCTCCAGGTAGTGTGGCAGCATGCCAGGCAGGAAAGCTGAGTTAGGGTGAAGGGCAGTGGACACGGATTCCTGCCAAAAGACTGTTTTTTTTTTTTTTTTTTTTTTTTTTTAATCAGAAAACCATTTGATGCCCTGGATGTTCCCAGCAGTGATTTCATCTATGGTCAGAATTGTGTCAATGGTCCAGCTAGCTGCAAAGGAGTCTGGGAGCTGAATCTTTTTTTTTTTTTTTTTTTGAGGCAGAGTCTCACTGTAACCCAGAATTCACTATGTAGTCTCAGACTGGCCTTGAACGCACAGTGATCCTACTACCTCTGCCTCCCAAATGCTGGGATTAAAGGTGTAAGGCATGTGACACCATGCCTGGCCTGTTGAATCTTTTTTTTTTTTTTTTTTTTTTTTTTTTTTCGAGGTAGGGTCTCACTTTAGCTCAGGCTGACCTGGAATTCACTATGTAGTCTCAGGGGTGGCCTCAAACTCACAGCTTCCCGAGTGCTGGGATTAAAGGTGTGCGCCACCACGCCCGACCTGTTGAATCTTTTTACCTAGTCATATTATCTAGCAAAGGAAGTTGGGGAGGGCAGGGACATTTGGCTGGCCAGCAGTGTTTTTACCCTTGGAACGGGGCTTGTACCCTCGAGGAGGACATCTCTAAGGGCTGCACCTGCCTTGATACCTTCTGGCTGGAGCACAAGGTGGGAAGCCATCAGTTGGTGTCCCAAGAGAGCCTTCTCTCCTGTGGCTTCTCCAGAGGCAGTGCCATGTGAAGCAGAGCCTGGCGTGTGACCCAGCTGGTGAGTTGGAGGGGTCTCTAAGTGGCAGGATTTCCTATGTCTTCAAGAGAAGCTGGCTTACAGGGGGCTTTGGCAGCAGCTGGGAGTGGGGGTGGTCATGACAGGTTCCTCCCTGGGGGGGGACTCCAAGCCTTTCCCCCTCTTGTGAAGGTTCAGAGGCCCACAACGCTTAGTCCCCTCTGTGTGCCCTCAGCCCCTCTGTAGCTCATAGAACAGATGTTCCCCTGCAGAGGACATCATGGCCCTCAAGTGCCCTGTGCGTTCTGGGCATCTCACAGTGGCTCACAGACAACCTGGCAGACATGGGGCCAGCTGGTCTATCACATAGCCAGGAGACTCTCTGTCACTTGCTCAAGGACCCAGAGTTTATAAGTGGCCCATCTAGTACCTGAACCCAGGCTAGCTGGTGCCAATCTATTACTAGGGGCCAATAGGCATCTGGCTGTGCTAGGGAGGGGCTTGGGGTTGGAGAGGGGTCACAGAGGCAGATGGGCCATGGAAAGGGCAGGAGTTGGTGACAAGTGTGTGACGTACAGCATCTCTGGCAGGTGGAGGCTGGTGACCAGCTCAACTCCAGGAGTTTGAGGGCTCATCCTGGAGCCCAGCACACCCGGCTTTGCCAGTGCCTGGAGCCAGCCTGGCCCAGCACTGATGCCCACCAGAGCGCCCTTGTCTCCTGGCTTCTTCCTTTCTTCTGAGGTAGCAGGCTTGGCTGCATGGGGCCATGGGTATGCTCAGCCATGGTGACTCAGGGCAGTGGCTCACCAGGCCAGAAGGCTGCTTTGCTAACTAAGTACTTTGAAGCAGGGAACATCCGTGGAGCTGGGGCTGTGCTGGATTCAGGGAGGACAAAATTTGGCCAAGAAACACCCAGACCGAAGCTGGTGGTGAGGATGCTGCTGTGCTGCGGCTGAGTCCCGCTGGTGCTGGGCAGAAGTCCGGGAACCGCTCAGTTCAGTGGTGTTCACAGTGTCCTTGTGGGATGTGCTGCTCTGAGCAAGTGGATTTTGTAGCTGGGGCTGGGGAATGGCAAGGGTAAGAATGGGGTGGTTCCTGCCTTCTAGACTGTGGTCTTTGGGGCCAGGACAGCAAACCAATCACTGAAGTGGTCTCTGTCATCCGTCTGTCTGTCCGTCCATCCATCCATCCATCCATCCATCCATCCATCCATCCATCCATCCAATCTACTGGTGCCAGTTGCTGGCCATGGAGCAGGGAACAGGGAAGACAGCCCCTGCTCTCTTGGAATCTCTAGCCTGGAGGGGGAGATGACATGGAACAGATAAGGCTACCAGCTACCCTACAGGAATCAGTGTGGCAAGATGGAGGAGGGATGCCTAGAGTCTAGGGGTGCAGCCCCAGAGCTGTCCTCGCCTGGACTCAAGAGGGGTCTTCAACTCCCAGACATCAGCTAGAGAGGGTGGCATTGACTATCCAGGAATGAACAGACCCAGCAGCCCTTTACTGAGTGCCAGAGGCAGCACATAGTTGAGCACCCCGTCCCCTGCCTAGCTCTCTGGGGGGATAAACAGTGGATGAAGTGAGTAAGGAGAAAGTGGCCGGTGGCCATGGGAACCAGGTAGTCAGGGGAGGGAGGTGAGAATGGACAGGCTTGTGAGGTCGAGGCACCTGAGCAGGCCCTTTATACCACACAGCAGACAGGCAGGCCTTTCCGAGGAGGCAGTATTGAAGCTGAGATGCAAAGGAAAAGAAGGAGCTGCCCCTAGTAGACAATACCCTATCAAAAGCAGCTGATGGGAGGAAAGTTGTTTATTTTGGCTTATGGTCTCGAGGGGAAGCTCCACGATGGCATGAGCAGGGACTGGACATCATCTCCTTTGCCACACACAGCAGGTGGCTAACAGCAGCAGGAGAGCGAGCCCATCACTGGTGAGAGGAAGCTGGCTATAACACCCTTAAGCCCATACCCAAAGAAACACCTCCTCCAGCAAGGCTCCAATTCCCAGATTGCCACCGGCTGAAGACATAGCACTCAGAACACATGATATATGTGTGTGTGTGTACATGTACATATTATCCTATTATATTTTATATATTAATATATTATATACAGTATTATAGGGGACATATGATTCAAACCACCACACCTAGGGTGGGCAGTCAGGGGCTGGTGGGATGAGGACCTGAGTTTGACCCCACAGAAGCCATATAGAAATGCTAGGCATGGCCTGAAGAGATGGCTTAACAGTTAAGGCACTCGCCTGCAAAGCCAAAGGACCCAGGTTTGACTACCAGGACCCACGTAAGCCAGATGTACAAGGGGGCACACGCATCTCGTTTGCAGTGGCTAGAGGCCCTGGCATGCCCATTCCCTCTTTCTCTCTCTACCTGCCTATTTCTGTATCTCTCTCTCTCTCTGAAATAAATATTTTTAAAAAACTGAAAGAAAGAAAGAAAGAAAGAAAGAAAGAAAGAAAGAAAGAAGGAAAGAGGGAAAGAAAGGCAGGCAGGCGGGCATGGTGGGTGCTGGCCTCTATGTTGTAATCTCACTGTGGGGAGGCTGACATAATCTGTGAGCTCTGGACAATGACACCATGTCTCAGAACAAGGTTGACAACACCTGAGGTGACAGCTGAAGTTGTCCTGGGACTCCACACACCCACAAGCAAACTCCCACCCAACATGTATGCACACACACATACACACACATTTTTTTACACACACATTTTTTTCTAAACTCTTTTTTTTAAGAAGATTTTTTTGTTTTTTCTTAATATTTATTTATTTATTTATTTGAGAGAGAGAAAGAGGCAGAGAGAGAGAGAGAGAGAGAGAGAGAGAGAGAGAGAATGGGAGCACCAGGGCCTCCAGCCACTGCAAACGAACTCCAGATGCATGTGCCTCCTTGTGCATCTGGCTTATGTGGGTCCTGGAGAATTGAACCGGGATCCTTTGGCTTTGCAGGCAAATGCCTTAACCACTAAGCCATCTCTCCAGCCCTCTAAACTCTTAAGAAGAAAAAGAAGAAGGGCTTAGAGTACCTTTGGGGCAGCTAGTCCATCATTTTGGTTACAGGAGGGCAGGGCTGTAGCTAAGGAAATGAGCTTCCTCTGCCGGCCATCCCGTCCACACCCCCCCACCTCTGCAGTGACACTGGGATGGCTTTACAGAAGGATAGGACAATCAGATCTGCACAGAGCTAAACTAAGCACCTGCCACTGAGGAGGACCACAAGTGCCTGCCTAAAGGATGATCTGGGGACATCTTCAGATACCATATATACATACATACTTTATTTATTAGAAAGAGAGAGAGATTCAGAGAGAAAGAATGGGTATTCCAGGGCCACCAGCCACTGCAAATGAACTCCAGACACATGCACCATTTTGTGAATCTGGCTTTACACAGTGTTGCAGTCAGGTTCGCATTGCTGGCAGAAAAACACCTGGCCAAGAGCAGCTTGTAGGGAAAAGGGTTATTTTGGCTTACAGACTCAAGGGAAAGCTCCATCATGGTAGGGGGAAATTATGACATGAGCAGAGGGTGGACATCACCTCCTGGCCAGCATCAGGTGGACAATAGCAAAGGGGAATGTGCCAAACACTGGCATGGGGAAACTGGCCCCCAACAATACACCACCTCCAGGAGGCTTTAATTCCCAAATTGCTATCAGCTCTGGACCTAGCATTCAGAACACCTAAGTTTATGGGGAACACCTGAATCAAACCACCACACATGGGTACTGGGGAATTGAACCTGGATACTTAGGCTTTGCAGGCAAGTGCCTTAACCACTAAGCCATCTCTCCATCTCATCCTTAGGGTTTTGATTAACCCTAACTTTCCAGGGAAGGGCCTCCAGCCCCAGACACTGCCACTTTTGCACCCTGCCAGCCCTGGCAGTCCGTCCCCTGGTTGGTATCCAGGACTATCCCACAGCGGGCTCCTGGCCATCCCACCACATAGCATTGGGTACAGAACAGCAAGTGACTCACCCTGGTACCTCTCCTACCCAGGAAGGTCCATTCACGTCCATCATCTTTGGTTTTTGATCCAAACTTCTCCACAAGGTGGGCCTCTGAGCTCTCTGGAGCTTTGTGACAGGGAAGCAGTCTCCGAGGGGGTAGGCTACCACCTGAGCAAGGGCTATGCAGGTCAGATGCCACCCCTATTAGACATCCAGACAGAGGGTGTGGGCCCAGCACACTCTAGCCTCTGCCTGTTTGCTCAGGGCTCTTGGTGATGATGTTTAGGGAATGCCCCATGTTTCTGTGGTATTATGGGATTGTGTATGATCAGCCAGCCCCAACTGTGTGTTCTCATGGATGCAAGACACTGGACATGAGCTGTTTGCCCTGACCGCTCCCTCTTTAAAAAAAAAAAAACCAACATTTTTTAAAATTAAAATTATAATTTATTTATTTGCAAGCAGAGAGATAGATAGATAGATAGATAGATATAGATAGATAGATAGATAGAAGAGAGGCAGACAGAGAGAGAATGGTCACGCCAGGGCCTCTGGCCACTGCAGACGAACTCCAGATGCATGTGCTCCTCGTGCATCTGGCTTACATGGGTCCTGGAGAATTGAACTGGGATACTTTGGCTTCACAGGCAAACGCCTTAACCGCTAAGCCATTTCTCCAGCCCTCTCTCTTTTTTTTATTATTTTATTTTAATTTTATTTATTTATTTGAGATCGACAGACAGACAAAGAGAATGGGTGCACCAGGGCCTCCAGCCACTGCAAAGGAACTCCAGATGCATGCGCCACCTTGTGCATCTGGCTTACATGGGTCCTGGGGAATCAAGCCTCCTCAAACTGGGGTCCTTAGGACTCACACTCAAGCGCTTAACCGCTAAGCCATCTCTCCAGCCCTTTATTTTATTTTATTTATTTTATTATTTATTTATTTTTGGTTTTTCAAGGTAGGGTTTCACTGTAGTCCAGGCTGACCTGGAATTCACTATGTAGTCTCAGGGTGGCTTTGAACTCATGGCGATCCTCCTACCTCTGCCTCCCGAATGCTGGGATTAAAAGCGTGTGCTACCACGCCAGGCTCCTGACCTCTCTTTTATGCACCACATGAAGGCTGGATGGTGAGAAGGAAGAAGGTGTGGGAGGGGCCTAGCACTTGGGACCTGTGCCTTGCCCTTGGGAAGTTTAATATCTGGGCCTATCTCTTTGAACCAACTTCCTTTGATGCCCTATATGACTTTGGCAAATTCTCTCTTCTCTCTATGCCAATTTCTTTTTCCTATTTCTTTGTGTGTGTGATGTGGTATATGTGTATACAGTATGGTGTGGTGTGGCTTGCGTGTGTTGGGGAGTGCTCACCTGTGGTGACTAGAGCTCCATGGCTCTTCTGCCTGGTCATGTTTTGAGCTAGAGTCTCTTTACTGATTCCAGAGCTTGGAGTCTCTGCTCCCAGGTTATAGGAATATGTGGCCATACTAGCTGTTTATGTGGGATCTAGAAATTTGAACTTGGATGGTTTTATTTCCCCTCAAGCCCTCATGCTTGCACAGGAAGGGCACTTAACTCTGAGCCATCTCTCCAGCTCCATTTTTTTTTTTTTTTTTTTTTAGGTATAGTTGCGCTGTAGCCCAGGCTGACCTGGAATTCACTATGTAGTCTCAGAGTGGCCTCAAACTACCTTTGCCTCCCAAGTGCTGGGATTAAGTGTATGTGCTACCATGTCTGGCTTTCTTTTCCTGTCTTTCCCTCTTTCCTTCTTTCTTTCTTTCTTTCTTTCTTTCTTTCTTTCTTTCTTTCTCTCTCCCTCTCTCTTTTCTTTCTTTCTTTCTTTCTTTCTTTCTTTCTTTCTTTCTTTCTTTCTTTCTTTCTTTTTGTTTGATTTTTTGAGGTAGGGTCTTGCTTTAGCCCAGGCTGACATGGAATTCACTATGTAGTTTCAGGGTGGCCTCAAACTCACAACAATCCTATTACCTCTGCCTCCTGAGTGCTGGGATTAAAGACATGTGTCACCATGCTCTACTTCTTTTTCTTTTCTTTTTTTTTGTTTTTCGAGGTAGGGTCTCACTCTGGCCCAGGCTGACCTGGAATTCACTATGTAGTCTCAGGGCGGCCTCAAACTCACAGCGATCCTCCTACCTCTGCCTCCCGAGTGCTGGGATTAAAGGCGTGCGCCACCATGCCCAGCTTCTTTTTCATTAAAAAAAAAAATCTTTTAAAAATATTTTTTTTAGCCGGGCTTGGTGGTGCATGCCTTTAATCCCAGCACTCGGGAGGCAGAGGTAGGAGGATCGCTGTGAGTTTGAGGCCGCCCTGAGACTACATAGTGAATTCCAGGTCAGCCTGAGCCAGAGTGAGACCCTACTTCAGAAAAGAAAAAAAAAAATATTTGAGAGAAAGAGGCAGATAGAGAAAATGAGAATGCCAGGGCCTTTGGCTGCTGCAAATGAATTCTAGATGCATGCACCACCTTGTGCATCTGGCTTACGTGGGTCCTGGGGGATGGAATCTGGGTCCTTTGGTTTTGCAGGCAACCGCCTTAACCACTAAGCCATCTCTCCAACCCTGCTTTTTCATTTTTTCAAAAAATATTTTATTTACTTATTAGAGAGAGAGGAAATATCTATGATATTCTCTGCCTCTTGATACTGCAAATGAACTCAAGATTCATGCTCCACTTTGGGCACTGGCTTTATGCGGGTACTGGGGAATTGAACTTGGGCCAGCAGGCTTTATAAGCAAGCACCCCTTTAATTGCTGAGCCATTTCTTCAGCCCTCTTTTTCCTTTTTTGTGATATTGAGATTGAACCCAGGGTCTCATGGTATTGGACCAGTGAGGTATAATCAATCCCCAGCTCTGACCTTCCTCCTTCCTTTCTTCCCTCCCTTCCTTCCATTAAACATTTTTTTCGATTTATTTGAGAGAGACAGAGAGAGAGATAGAATGAGCATGGGTGCAACAGGGCCTTCTGCCACTGCAAAAGAACTCCAGATGCATGCGCCACTTTGTGCATTTGGCTTTATGTGGGTACTGGGGAATCAAACCTAGGCAGTCATGCTTTGAAATCAAACGCCTTTAACCACTGAGCTATCTCTCCAGCCTCCTTATTTCCTTTTTTTTTTCTTCAGGATATGGTCTCTCTTTAGTCCAGGCTAGCCTAGAATTCACTATGTAGTCTCAGGGTGGCCTCAAACTCTAAGCAATCCTCCTACCTTTGCCTTGGGAGTGCCGGGATTAAAGGCATGTACCACCACACCTGGCTTTCCTTCCATTTTTGACACAATGTCTCACTCTGTAGCCCCAGCTGACTTCAAACTTTGGATCCTCCAGCTTCAACCTCCTAAGTGCTGGGATCACAGGACTACACTTGCCATAGCTGGGATTTTGGACATTCCCCCTAAGGCCCATGTGTTGATGGCTTGATAGCCATTGGGTGGTGCTGTTGCAAGGTGGTGGAACCTTTGGGAGGTGGGACCTAGTGGAAGGAAGTTAGGCCATTGGAAGTGTGCTCATGAAGGAGATACTGGGACTCTGGCCCCTCTTCTTCCTTTTTTTTTTTTTTTTCCTCTCTCCTCTGCTTTCTGGCTGCTGTCAGTGAGCAGCTTCCTATACCAAATGTTCACCATGGTGTATGGCCTTGCTGCTGGCCCAGTGAACTTGGAATTTGAGACAGGGATCTTGCTATGTAACCCCAGCTGTCCTTGAACTTACCAACCTCCTGACTTAGCCTCCTGAGTGCTGGGATTACAGGTATGCACCACCATGCCCAGCTTCCTACCGTTCTTTATTCTGTCCTTCCTCCTTTCTTTTCCTTCCTCCTTTTCTTCCTCCTTTCTTTTCCTTCCTCCTTTTTCCTTCCTTCCTTCCTTCCTTCCTTCCTTCCTTCCTTCCTTCCTTCCTTCCTTCCCTCCTTCCCTCCCTCCCTCCCTCTCCTCCTCCTTCTTTTTTATTTTTTTGTGAACTAGGGTCTCACTCTAACCCAGGCTGACCTGGAACTCACTCGGTAGCCCCAGGCTGGCCTTGAACTCCATAGTGATTCTCTTACCTCAGCCTCCCAGTGCTGAGAGTCAAGACATGCATCACCACAACTGGTTCTACTGTCTTTAGTAGGATGCTGAAGGACTTGGTTCTGGATTTCCCCAGCCTGTGCATCAATTACCCTTCAAAGGCTGCAGACCATCTACTCTGAGGCTATCTTAGGCTGGGAAAATGGTCACCATCACCTTCTTTGTCACCTCCTCTACTCTCATCTGGACTCATCACAAATAATGGCGTGGTGGTTGGATTAACTGTCCCCTGTCTTCCTGCCTACATTGTGTGCCAGCAAAGACAGGGATGGACCCATCCTTGTCTCATCACCTGGCCTGGCTGTAGTAGGTGCTCACTAAGCAGGAATGTGGCTCTTACTGTTACTCCTGAGGGATGCTGGGAGAAGCAACTGCTTAGGGAAGGTAGTCCCATTCTTGGACCCTTCTTGTCTCTACCCAGACCGCTCCCCTCTTCCAGGGAACTACATTTCCCAGAAGGCCTCCAGGGCTGCGGAGCGCATCGACCTGGGAGTTGTAGTTCATGGCGGGTGGGGACATGCCGAGCTGTCAGGGCCCAGCAGCCAGGGCAGAGCGACTCTGGAGCGGTGTTGGTCAGTTCCTGGTGGGAATCTCATGCACCTTGGCTCCTGAGAAACAACCTCTCCCTGTCTGGGCATCCTGGGCGGGTCTGCAGTGACTTGTATTGTGGGGTTGCGAGACGGTCCCTTTAAGGGGCGGGGCCAGGGGCGTCCCACCCTTGCTGGCAAGCCTGGCTCCTGGGGCGTGCCCCACGTGGCGCTTTGAAAGCGTGATTTCACTGAGACCTTTCCAACTGTCCTGGGCTAGCATTGGTGGTCACCTATGTGTCTGGCCCTTTGGGGTACAGAGTTTAAAATGGAGCAGATGGGGAAGGGTGGGTCACAGAAATCCTATCTGTCGATAACACCCGCTGACCCCGTCGAGGGATTGGGGCGGGGAATTGGCCGGGCCTGCCCAAGGCCTGGGTGTGTGCCATCCTCCCTGGGGACTGGCATTCAGCCTGGGCTGGGAGGGCGGGGTCAGGAGCAGGGGAGGGAACCTTTGGGAGGGGGGTACTGAGCAAGAAGGAACGCTTTAGGAGGGCTTTGGGGCAAGCACAAGAAATCCTGGGGCGCTGGGGGTGAGGAGGATGGGCAGGGCGTGTGTTGGATCCAGGTGGAGGAGCCATTGGTGGCTGCCCCTTCTTGACCAGTGCTGTGGGGCAGAGCCTGAATCAAGCTGGGTAAAGGAGGCTGGGTCCTGCTTCCCAGCCTGTCGTGTCCCAAGACCCAGCATCCTTTCCTTTTGGAAGGGAAACTGAGACTGCCATCAATTTCTGCTGAGTGGGTTTCTGGGAGGCCCAAGACAAGCCTGCTCCTCCCAGGCAGACCCAGACAGTGAGAAGTGTGGGGGGTAGGGTGGGGTGGGGTTGGGGGTGTTGGTCATTCTCTGCTTCTTCCACCCCAGATATGGTTGACGCTGAAAGGAATCAGTCCTGGTGCTGGTGGTCTGCAGGCTCTTAGGTGAGAGTGGCCACCATGAGAAGTAAGTCTTCACTGGCTTGTTTGTTCTGGCTGTCCCTGCTCTGGCTTTGCTGACCCACAGACCCAGGAAGATATGTTCTCTTAATCCGGTCACCTCTAGAGACCGGCAGGAAACCCAGGCCTCAAGGTACTGCCGCCTGTCTTGTCTTCCTATCTGGGCTTCCTATTGGACCTCTTGGGCCCTAGACTTTTTCAGACTTCTGCCACTGGAAAGGTTCCGTGTCTGTGCTTGGGTGAGGGCAGCACCATCTTGGTTTGGCCTTTTCCTCAAGATCAGAGGCCTGGCTGAGTTGTGATTTGTCTTTGTTTAGTAAAAAATAGGAAAGCAGGGCTGGAGAGATGACTTAGCGTTTAAATGCTTGCCTGTGAAGCCTAAGGACCCTGGTTCGAGGGTCCATTCCCCAGAACCCATGTAAGCCAGATGCACAAGGTGGCGCATGCACCTGGAATTCCTTTGCAGTGGCTGGAGGCCCTGGTGCGCCCATTCACTCTCTCTCTTTCAAATAAATAAATAAAAATAAACACAAATTAAAAAAAAAAAAAGGAAAGCAAATCAATGACCCCTTCACAAATGCAGTTCAGATGGTAGGAAGAGATCTCTGGAAGCTTGGGGGTGTCTTCCACAGGAAGACATTGGGACACTCAGAGGGTGGAGGCCACAGACATTCCCATCCTGAGAAACTGCACGCTTGGCTGGAACAGGGGAGAATGAGTGACAATAGGTGAAAAGTGCAGAGTGAATGGGGCTAGGGGAGGGCAAGTTGGATGCTAGCATTTGTACCTTGAAGTCTCTTCCCCACGGAAGCCTGGGCTTCTGAGGACCCAAGGAAGGCTTGGTCTCCACGGTCTTCTGCCCCATTGATTGGGTTTCAAGGCTGGTATTCCAGAAACTAACAAATGGTTGGCTGATGCTGGTCTGGCTGATCAGTCTCCTGCGAGGTGGGGGAGGTGCGGATGTCTTCCCCAGTCCTAATACAGGGAGTCAGAGGAGGGCCAGGGACATGGACCCTGAGGCCACTCTGAAAGCAGCATGGTGGACCTATCAAGAGCAGAAGGGTAGCCGGGTGTGGTGGCGTTCGCCTTTAATCCCAGCACTCCGGAGGCAGAGGTAGGAGGATCACCGTGAGTTCAAGGCCACCCTGAGACTACATAGTGAATTCCAGGTCAGCCTGGGCTAAAGTGAAACTCTACCTTGAAAACCAAAAAAAAAAAAAAAAAAAAAAAGCAGGTTCCAGGTCCCAGTCCAACTTCTGTTGGATGGCACTGCAGCCATTCCGTCTCTGCCGGGGAACCCCAGGTTGTGAGGTTCAGTAGGGCAGTTACTGTCACTGCCTTTGATATGGACAGGCAGTGGAGGTATCTGCTTTTGGCTTTTCTTGCCATCTGTATGGCTCCAGGAAATCTTTGTGTCTAATGTACACCGTGGGGTGTGGTCTGTCCTTCCCTCAGAACTGGGAGCTGTTTGGAACTGGAGACACACTTGGGGTCTGGCGCCTGGCTTGGATCATCACCAGATGTGGGACAGGAGGTAGGTTTTCCCCTCAGGAGATGCCAGGATGGATGGGCAGGCCATTTGTGCCCTGCTTGGTCTCTGTTCTCCAACCTTGACCTTCTTCCACCTCCTCAGCCATCTTAGATCTGGAGGGCGGCTGGCTGATGCCCCCAGACCTGCTCCTCCTAGGGACATCTCTGCTTGTTTGTTTTTTTCTTTGGGACCAAGTTCCCAGAAGGGCCAAAGCAGACTGCTGTTCCCCAGACCTGCCAAATGCAACCTGAGGAGAAATTGTGAACATGGGTGCCACAGTGTCTCCTTGCCGGGCACCTCTGATGCCCCTAGACTAGTGGTCTGTCATCCCTTACAAGCAAGCAGTCATCCCTGTCTGGCCACTCAGCATTCCAGCCTCCTGGTCAGAGGTTGAAGGAGGACAATCATGTGCCCCAAGGTAGGCCAACGACACAAAACCCAGGAATTGCATACTGTAAAGCGTGCAGGAGCTTTCTTCCTCTGTGCATCCAGGCTGGTAGGATAGAAGGCCAGTGTTGCCAGGGTCAGCTATGTGGGCAGCTGGAGATAGAGTGAGAGATAGATAGATAGGTAGATGAAAGAGAGAGAGAATATGTGAGCATGACTTGGCTATTTAGATCCAGCCTTTTCTGTACTTGCAACTAATGTACTTCTGACTAAATCAGGTCTCATCCCTTTACATGTCCATCTGTCCACCCCATAAGACTGAACACAGGCTCTGTGCCAGCCCCTATGTGCAACCCTGGTCTTCATTCAAGGGGGACAGGTAACAGGTAATGCAAGCTTTAGAGTGGGAGACTGGAGCTGCTGCTGAAATAAGCTTGGGGGCTGTGGGCTTGAGCAGCCCTATTTAAAGGGGAGGGTCTGAGTGGGCTCTGTAGGGAAGGTGTCCTTTGGAATGGTCTTGGAAGTACAGGTGGGATTTATGGGTTTGAGTATCTGGCGGGGGGGGGGGAGCAGAGGGAGTAAAAAAGATGGGTGGAAAAAGCAGGAACAGGGTTGGATAGATGGCTCAGTGGTTAAGGCACTTGCTTGCAAAGCCTATTGACCTGAGTTTGATTCCCCAGTACCCGCATAGAGCCAGATGCCCAAAGTGATGTATGCATCTGGAGTTCGTTTGCAGTGGCTAGAGTCTCTTTCACTCTCTGCTTGCAAAATCAAATATATATATATATATAAAAAGAAGGAACAGCCAAGCGTGGTGGTCCACATCTTTAATCCCAGCACTTGAGAGGCAGAGGTAGGAGGATCATTGTGAGTTCAAGGCCAGCCTGAGACTACATAGTGAATTCCAGTTCAGCCTGGGCTACAGTGAGACTCTACCTTGAAAAATAAAAAAAAAAAAAAAAAAAACAAAAGAAAAAGCAGGAACACTTAGGGCTGCAGTAGAAAGGATGGGTTTGGTGAGCTATCAGAGTAACTTTAACATATGGACGTCTTGCCAATTGGTCATATTCCCATGGCATCATATCTTATGTCCTCTCCTCATCCCCATGCCATCGAGGGCCCTCCTCAGTAGGGTTATTTACAATCACTGTGGGGTCATGAAGGCATCAGTCAGTCTCTGTGTGTGGGGATCTTTTCTGGTATCTATGTGAGGTGTGCATGCATTCATATGTGTGTGCAGGTACATGTGTATGTGTGGAGGCCAGAAGCTGATGTTAGGTATCTTTTATATATGTAAGCCCTAGGTATCTTTCTTTTTTAAAATTTATTATATTATATTATTTATTTATTTGAAAGAGAGAGAGAGAGAGAAAGAAGCAGATAGAGAGAAAGAGAGAATGTGCATGCCAGGGCCTCCAGCCACTGCAAACGAACTCCAGACGCATGCGCCACCTTGTGCATCTGGCTTACGTGGGTCCTGGGGAATTGAACCGGGTCCTTAGGCTTCACAGGCAAACAGCTTAACCACTTAGCCGTTTCCTCAGCCCCCTATGTATCTTTCTTAATCACTCTACTTTATTATTTTTCACCTTATTCCTTTTTTCCCTCTTTCTTTTTTGTTTTTTTCAAGGTAGGGTCTCACTCTAGCCCAGGCTGACCTGATACTCACTTTGTACTCTTAGGGTGACCTTGAACTCATGGTGATCCTCCTACCTCTGCCTCCCAAGTGCTGGGATTAAAAGTGTTTGCCACCATGCCTGACTTCTTTATTATTATATATTTATATATTTTTATTTGAGAGAGAGAGAATAGGCATGCTAAGGCCTCTTGACACTGCATACGAACTCCAGACTAATGTGCCACTTTGTGCATCTGGCTTTACAAGGGTAGTGGGGAATTGAACCCCAGGTTGGCAGGCTTTGCAAACAAGGCCCTTTAACTTCTGAGCCATCTCCTCAGCCCATTCACCTTATTCTTTAACACAGGGTCTCCCATTCAACTTAGAGTTCACCAATTCAGTTAGACAGACTGGCCTCTCCAGCGCCAGAAATGCAAGTGTCTGCCGACACACCTGGCCTTTGTGTGGGCATGGGTGCTTGTATGGCCAGCACTTTAGCCACGAGCCATCTTCCTGCCCCGCACCCCATATTCATTACTTCTACTGATACTAAGTGACCCATATTGGTTGAGTAGGCACTGTGCTCCTGTGTGATGCTTATTTTCTCCTGCTAGCCCTTGCCTCGAAGGACAAGCACCTCTTTTTACAGACAAAGAAACTGAGGCCAGGAGAGGAGATGCCCCGGACAAGCTTTCATAGATGCCAAGTAACTCTAGCAGGTCCCTAATTACCATGCCAAAGTTTCAGTCGCTCAGGCACACATCTGTTCCAGTAAAGTGCCTTATCTCCAGCTATGTCTTCCTGGATATCTTGCAGGAGGTTGGGGAGGAGATAAAAGAAGGCTGGAAGTGTGGGGGAAGGGGCTTGGTCTGCAGGCTGGTGAGCAGCTTTGGAAGGGACACTGGCTGTGCAGATTTTCCCACCCTTCTGTCCTCCTCCAGTCTGCCCTGTCCTTCTTTCCACCCTTTCCACAACAGCCAGAGTGGAACATTGAGGACACTTCTGCCCAGGGGGCTCTGTAGCTGACCAGTCTATAATGACTCCCTGTTGCCCTCCCTTCCGAGCAAGGAAGACCTGGCCCTGGTGTCTAGTGTCTCCTCAGGCCAGCTCAGGCATGGTGAAGGGTCTCCTGGGGTGTAGGTAAGATGCACTCCCCAGCTCGTCTGGGTTTTAAAGAGATACCCTTACTACTTCAAGAACTGCCCTCAGGCTGGAGAGATGGCTCAGCAGTCAAGGGCATTTGTTTGCAAAGCCTGCTGGCCCTAGTTTGATTCCCCATTACCCACATAAAAGCCAGATATGCAAAGTGGTGCATGACTCTGGAGCTCTTTTGAACTGCAAGAGGCCCTGGTATGCCCATCCTCTCCCTTCCTTCCTCTCCATCCTCTCTACTAGCAAATAAATATATATTTTTAAAAGTGCCCTCTTTTTTGGGGCACTGGCTAGAAAAATGGAGAGAGAAAGAGCCGAGTGTGGTGGCACATGCCTTAAATCCCAGCACTTGGGAGGCAGAGGTAGGAGGATCGCCATGAGTTCAAAGCCACCCTGAGACTACATAGTGAATTCCAGAGTCCTGCTCTGCCAGTAGGGGAGGCTGCAGGCAGGGAGGAGGGGCAGGAGCTGACTTCCTAGCAGAGGCGGGGTATGTTCAGAACTAGCAGTGGGGGCAAAAGGAGGTTGCTTAGACTGATCCTGCTCTTCCCCTTGGTTTGCTTGGTGAACTTACAATAACTGGGGAAGCACCAGCTCCACCCAGCTACCAAGCGGGAACTCCTGACCCCCAATGCCCTGTCTCCTGCCCCAGAGACTCCATGAGGGGTCAGCCTCCAGCATGGAAATTGTATGCCTCAGCCCTAGCTTACTGCTTTGTTCAGACTCCCAACAGGGGCTGGTCTGAAGGGGATTGATGGGTTTTTATTTTGGATGTTGCATGAGCAAACAGACAGAGGAATGCCTGGACAAGGGTTCTCGATCAGAAAGAATGGCTGCCATCATCTATCTGCTTATAGAAACGTATGTGAAGCCCCAGGTCTCTGTACCCCCCTGCCCGTCATGATCCAAGTAGCCTTGTTTACCATAACCAAAACGTGGAAGAATTGAGAGGTCAGCTGACAGACACATACACAGCGCCATGTCGTCTGTCCACATGTTACGATTTGGAAATGAAATGTCCAGTGGCTCATGAGTTGGAAACTTGGTCCCCAGTGCAGCCGTGCTCTGAGGTGGGGCCTTTGGGAGGTGGTTGGATGACTCCATGAATGGGTGAGTCCAGGATGAATCAATCCACTGATGGGTTCAGAACCTCGTAGGACACTGGGAAGTGTGGAGACCTGGGAAAGGTGGCTTAGTTGGAGGAAGTAGGTCACAGGGGGTGTGGCCTTGAGGGGAATATCTGCTCTCTAGATGCACTCTTTCTCCCTCAGTCCCTCCCTCCCTCTCTCCCAGGAAGTGAGCTGTTCCTCTTCCACATGGTTCTGCCGTAATGTTTCTGTCTCATCACAAGGCAAAGGGCACCTGGGTCAGGCAGCTGTGTTCTGAAACCTCTGAAACCATCTGCCAAAGCAAACCTCTCTTTCTCCAAGTTGATTTCTCATGGGTATTTTGTCACAGCGAAGGGAAACTGACTAATACAATGAAATATTCAGGGGGCTGGAGGGATGGCACAGCGTTAAGGCACTTGTCTATGAACCCGGGGGACCCAGGTTTGATTCCCCAGTACCCACATAAGCTGGATACACAAGGGGGTGCATGCATCTGGAGTTCATTTGCAGAATGGCGCACCCATTCTCTCTCTCTGTCTCTATCTGTCTCTTCTCTCTCTCTAATAAATGAATAAATAAATATATATTTTTTGAGGTAGGGTCTCACTCTAGCCCAGGTTGACCTGGAATTCACTCTGTAGTCTCAGGGAAGCCTCGAACTCACAGCGATCTTCCTACCTCTGCCTCCTGAGTGCTGGGATTAAAGGTGTGTTCCACCATGCCCAGCTAAGTAAAATATTTTAAAAATATTTCATTTTTATTTATTTATTTGACAGAGAAAGGGAGAGAGAGAATGGGCATGCCAGGGCTTCCAGTGACTGCAATCGAACTCCAGACATGCGTGCCCCCTTGTGCATCTGTCTAATGTGAGTCCTGGGGAATTGAACCTGGGTCCTTTGGCCTTGCAGGCAAATGCCTTAACCGCTAAGCCATCCCTCCAGCCCCAAGTAAAATATTTTTTAAAACCTTAAAAAATATTATTCAGGCTTTGAAAAGAACTTTCTGACGCCTGCTACAACAGACATGAACCCTGACCTGAGGACATTATGCTCAGTGAACTAAACCGATCACAGCTAGACAAATACTGTAGGCTTTCACTTACAGGAAGTCCTTAAAACAGTCACAGCCATAGAAACAGAACGTGGGGTGGGATGGCCGGGGTTTAGTGGGGACAGTTTCTGCTTTCCAAGTGAAGAAATTCTGAGGTGGATGGTGATGGGTGAATGTGCTTAAAGCCATAGGGCTGTGCTTTGGAAAAATGTTGCCATAGTAAATTTAATATATATATATTTTTAGGGCTGGAGAGATTTGGTGGTTAAGGCTCTTGTCTGTGAAGCCTAAGGACCTAAAATTTGATTCCCCAGTACCCACGCCAGATGCACAATGGTGGTGCATGTGTCTGGAGTTCATTTGCAGTGGCTGGAGGCCCTGGCATGCTTGTTTTCTCTCTCTCTCTCTCATAAAAACAACAACAACAACAAAACCAAATAAAATATTTTAAAAAACCAAAAATTTAAAAAATGTGTTTTTATTTATTTGTGTGAGAGAGAGATATTGAGCATGGGCGCTCCAGGGCCACTTGCCACTGCAAACATATTCCAGATGCATGCACCACTTTATGCACCTGGATTTACATGGGTACTGGAGAATTGAACCTGGGCCATCAGGCTTTGTAGCAAGTGCCTTTAACCACTGAACCATCTCTCCAGCCCTAAAAATTATTTTTCTATTTGTTTGTTGACTTTTTTTTTTTTTTTTTTTGGTTTTTCGAGGTAGGGTCTCACTCTAGTCCAGGCTGACCTGGAATTCACTATGTAGTCTCAGGGTGGCCTTGAACTCACTGCGATCCTCTACCTCTGCCTCTTGAGTGCTGGGATTAAAGGCGTGCGCCACCATGCCCAGCTTGTTTTGTTTTGTTTTTCAAGGTAGAGTCTCACGCTAACCTAGGCTGACCTGGAATTCACTATGTAGTCTTAGGGTGGCCTCAAACTCATGGCAATCCTCCTCTTACCTCTGCCTCCCAAGTGTTGGGTTTAAAGGCATGTGTCACCATTCCAGGCTCTATTTATTTATTTATTTATTTATTTATTTATTTATTTATTTAGGAGAGAGAGAGAGAGAAAGGGAAAGAGATTGGTCATGCTAGGGCCTTTTGCCACTGCAAGTGAACTCCAGATGCATGCAACACTTTGTACATCTGGCTTTACATGGGTACTGGGGAATTAAACCTGGGCTGGCAGGCTTTGTAAACAAGTGCCTTTAACCACTAAGTCATCTCCCTTACCCCATTTTTTTTTTTTTTTTTTTTTTTGAGGTAGGGTCTCACTCTAACACAGGCTGACCTGAAATTCATGATGTTCTCTCAGGCTGGCCTTGAACTCCCAATGATCCTTCTACTTCTGCCTTCTGAGTGCTAGGAATAAAGGCATGCACCACCATGTTCAGCCCCTACCCAATTTTTTTTTTTTTTTGGTTTTATGAGGTAGGGTCTCACTCTAGTTCAGGCTGAACCTTGAATTCTCAGGGTGGCCTTGAACTCACAGCGATCCTCCTACCTCTTCCTCCCGAGTGCTGGGATTAAAGGTGTGGCGCCACCCAGCCTGGCCCCTACCTAATTTAATATGTATTTTACTACATTGGAAAATTGGACTGGACTTCCAGTTAAGATGGCAGATTCTTTTTTTTTTTCGAGGTAGGTTCTCGCTCTAGCTCAGGCTGATAAGGAATTTACTATGTAGTCTCAGGGTGGCCTTGAACTCATGGCAATCCTCCTACCTCTGCCTCTCAAGTGCTGGGATTTAAGGCATCTGCCACCATGCCCGGCTAAGATGGCAGATTCTTAACCACACTAAAGCTCTAGGGGTGGTGTCACAAGGCAGCAAGAATGGAGGACAACCAAAATCTATCAACAGGACAAGAAAAGATAGCTGGCTCCCTGGCAGCAGATGAACTGCCCCTAGCACCGTAGCCAGGGCCCAGATGAAACCACAGAGAACTAGCGAGATGAGCAAGAGTGCTGCTTCCACAACGAGCCTGACAACCTGCGCCAGGGTGATGGAGACAGATACTGAGGATACTCAACATGTACCAAAGCAGAAATCCAAAGGCTTCTGCGAGCTCAACACTAAAATAGACTTGATGCACACCTACCATGGCTCAGGAAATTTTGCAGAAGAGGGAGTGGAAAGCTTTTAAGAGCCACAAAGTGGGAGGGAATATCCAGGGCATTGCCTGCCCCCCCCCCATGACTGACATGCTCTCACAATCCATAACCCACAGCCCCAGGGGGAACATCAGCAATCCCACTGAGGAGGACCCTCAGTGGAATGGGGGCAGGGAGGAGGGAAATGATACCAACACATGATGTGTCCATACAAAGTTTCTACTTAATAACAACAACAACGAAAATAGCTAGGCATGGTGTGGTGGCTCACGTCTTTAATCCTAGCACTCTGGAGGCAGAGGTGGGAGGATCATTGTGAGTTCAAGGCCACCCTGGGCTAGAGTGAGACCCCATCTGGGAAAAGAAAAGGAAAAAAAAATGTAAGAGCCAAAGGAAGGGAGGAGTGCTTACAATGCTGTCTTCCAGACACAAAGTAGCCTTGACATTCATGACCTCACAGTGGCTGACACTACCTACATAAGGCCTGCATAATAGGAGGAAAAAAAAATGACCTCAAAATAGAAGAGATACTAGTTGGAAAGAAGGGATTCAGTGGAGGGGGCATTTGGGAGGGAGAAAAGGGTAGTGGTGGGAGCAAATTATAATCATGATACATTGTCTATATATATGGAAGTTGTCAATAAAAAGTTAAAAAAAAGAGGATCTCAGTGGTTAAGAGCACTTCCTGTGGAAGCATGAAGGCCTAATGAGGCCTGGGAGATGCTCCAGTTTGATTCCCAGCACCCACATACACAGCTGGCATGGCCGTGCACATCTGCAACCCCAGTCCTGTGGCAAGCAGAGACCTGAAAACTGCTAGAGCTCACAGAGAAATGGCAAGCTCCAGATCAGTAAGAAATTCTGACTCAAAAAAGAACAGAGGGCTGGAGAGATGGCTTAGCAGTTAAGTGCTTGCTTGTGAAGCCCAAGGACCCCGGTTTGAGGCTCGATCCCCGTAAGCCAGAGGCACAAGGTGGCACATGCATCTGGAGTTCGTTTGCAGTGGCTGGATGCACTGGTGCACCCATTTCTCTCTCTTTCTCTGTCACTCTCAAATAAATAAATAAAAATTAAATTAAATTAAAAAAAAAAACGGACAACATATATGAAATGCTACTCTCACTGTTGCTTAGAGCAGCTTCTTTTTTCAGATGGCGGTAACCATTAGACTCAAAACTCATCAAAGTGCTGAGAAGAAGTGACATACACAGAGCCGGGCGTGGTGGCGCACGCCTTTAATCCCAGCACTCAGGAGGCAGAGGTAGGAGGATCGCCGTGAGTTCAAGGCCTGAGACTACATAGGTAATTCCAGGTCAGCCTGGGCCAGAGTGAGACCCTACCTTGAAAAAACCAAAAAAAAAAAAAAAAAAAAAAGACATACACACAAGCAAAAACAAAATTGGGCAAAACCCCTGTCTGAATGTTTTTTGTTAGGGGAACTAACTTCTCACAATGGAAAATTCAAATGATTTACCAAAACTGGAGACTGACAGGTCTTGGTGGTCTCGGTCATCTCCTGCTTGTCCCACCTCTTTCCTGCTCCTTGTGTTTACTCTGAAGCCAATCCCAGCCATCATCTGCTTCCTCTGGAGCTGAAACAAGTAAGGGCTTTCCCAGTGGACCACACAGGTACTGTACCTAAAAAAAAAAAAATCTCTAGTCAATATTACATGTCTCACAAATGTAACTATATTTGACACATAATTATATATGAAAATCCTATGTACCCAGTGTCATCCAATTCCCAGTGCTCTCAATGTATGCTTAATATATAAATGCATATCTAGGAACTGCATTTGCATAATATATACTTAATATGAAATTACATTTAGGTATTTAATACAATCGAATATTACATAACAAGCCAAACACACTCACAGATGATTATTATTACTGTTTTGTGATGCTAGGGATGGAATCCAGGGCCTTGTGCTTGCTAGGCAAATGCCATACCCTCCAATCCCTCCCTTAAAAAAATTTTTTTTTCATTTATTTACTTATTAGAGACACAGAGAGAATGAATGGGTATGCCAGGGCCTCCAGCCACTGCAAATGAACTCTAGATGCATGCGCCACCATGTGCAATTGGCTTACATGGGTACTGGGGAATCAAGCTTCGAACTGGGGTCCTTAGGCTTCACAGGCAAGTGCTTAAGCACTAAGCCATCTCTCCAGCCCTCCCTCCCTTTTCTTGAGATAGGTTCTCACTATATAGTCCAGGCAGGCCTTGAACTCACAATCCTCCTGCATTTGCCTCCCAAGTGCTGAGACTGTATATGAGCACCATCGCACTTGGTCTGTAATTATTTTCACATGAACCTGAATTTAAATAAAGTCAAATTATCTGGACATGGTGGCTCACCCTTTTAATCCCAGCACTCGGGAGACTGAGATAGGACAATTGCCCTGAGTTTAAGGCCAACCTGGGCTAGAGTAAGACCCTGCCAGGAACAGAGAAACAGATCAAATTCAGAGCTGGAGAGATGGCTCAGCAGTTAAGAGCACTTCCTGTGCAAACATGGGGGTCTGAGGAGGCCTGAGAGACCTCTGGAGTTTGATCCCTACGTAATCAATTGAGCATGGCCACACATGCTCCTGTAGGGAGCAGAGACCAGAGAATCTCTGAGGCTTTCGATGGGGGGCGGGGTGGAAAGCTTCAGGATCAGTAAGACACTCAAGTGTCTCAAGTAAAGGATGGCTAAAATAGCAGTAGAGCGAGGGGCACACCTGATGTTCTCTTCTGGCTACCACAGGCGAGCATCGGGGTGTCACTTGGGCACATACACATGCATACACCACACACATCACAGGCACACCTACAAAAGATCAAACTGTTTGTTAAATCATTTCAGGCTTGCTTAAAGCAAGTCCTCTGCTCCGTGTTTCTTTCTATGATTTGTCTGTCCTGGAGAGCTCCCTGACTTCATCCCTGTGGTGGAGTGTGACCTGTCCCTCTGCTGGCTGGATTTCCTGTGAAAAAGGCCTCCAGTCTAGTGGTTTCATGGTTCGAGGCTGCTGTTTTGGTAGGCTGGGCTCACACAGGCATCACTGCTTTCCCTTAGGGCCCAGGGGGGGCAGCTTCTCCTTTAAGATGGCCGTGACCTTCATTGATAGTTGAGCTGCTGTAACATGAACATGACCCAGTGTTAGTGTCCCTCCATCAACTGCTGGAATATTCCAGAGAGAAATTCTGTGTCATATTCCTGGCACTCCACAGTACTGTGTGTCCAGGCCCGGTGGATGGCAGGTGCTTTACCCTCTTGTCCCCTTGTGCCTTTTCTTTACAGAGGAGGAGGCTGAAGCTCCCAGGTATCACATGACTAGAGTGATGGGTTGCAAAAGCAAAGGGTCAGAGGGGCCCTGCTGGAGAAGGTAGGGGTCACAGCGTGTGGCACACTGGTCTGGGAGATGGAAGGGCAGGTGGCCTATTGGAGCTGATGTTGGGTAGCAGCCCTGACCCTCTCCCCCAGGCTTGACCACACTCACTGGTTGGCACACAGTCCCTCTCTGCTCACACTGGACACTGCAGGACCCAGAAAGCATGGACAGGATCTTGTGAAGGGTGCTCTCTCCAGACCCCAGCTGCTCTTTTCTCATGCTATCTCCCCGCCTGGCTTCTTGAGAAAGTAAGGTCCTCCCTGGCCTGTTCTCTAGTGGCAGCCTCTCTGGTGGGCCTGGCAATGCTCTCTGTAAACCAGCCCCTTGGGTGGGTCCTCAGGCCTGCCTGGTTCTCACTCATATACATAGTCTTCCAAAACAAGGCTTGTAGCAGGTGCTGACGTTTCCTCCACTAAATGGATTGCGTTTTTAATTTTTCTTCCTAAAATTCCTTTTTAGAAATAATTTGTTTGGACTGGAGAGATAGCTTCGTGGTTACGGCCCTTGCCTGCAAAGACAAAGGACTCAGGTTCAATTCCCCAGGACCCACATAAGCCAGGTGCACAAGGTGACACATGCATCTTGAGTTTATTTGTAGCAGCTAGGGTCCCTGGAGAGCCCATTCTCTCTCTCTCTAGCTACCTCTTTCTCACTCTCTCAGATAAATAAATAAAAATAATTTAAAAAAGGAATAATTTGTTTAATTGTCAAACAGTCAACTGCAATTTAAAGTGTGTACTTTAACAACAGGCTGATAATTCACTGATCATCTATTATGTGTCTGCTGAAACTGGCAGCTTGTAGAGAGCGACTTTGATGCCAGACAACTGCCTCTGAATCTCTGGCTGGAGCCATACTGAGCAGCTGTGTGATCTTGGGCCACATGTGCCCTTGTGAAGGGCCTGAATTCTTAACTGTGACCTCTTGGGCTACATTCGTTATTATTTTTTAATTGTTGCTAAAATCTTCATTTATTTACTTGAGAGAGAGAGAGAGAGAGAGAGAGAGAGAGAGGGGAGAGAGTATGGGCATGCTAAGGCCTCCTGCCTCTGTAAACAAACTCCAGATGCATGTGCCACTTTCTGTGCCTGCTTTACATGGGTAATGGGGAATTGAGCCCTAGGTCAGCAGGCATTGCAAGCTGGCACCTTTAACAGCTGAACCATCTCCCCAGCCCCATTTGTTATTTTTTTAAATTAGCTTATTTTTTTGAGGTTGGTACTCACTCTGAGCTGGAACTCACTCTGTTAGTCCAGGCTGGCCTCAAACTCACAGCGGTCCTCCTACCTCAGCCTCCTGAGCACTGGGAATCAAAGGCGTCACCAAGCCTGCCTGCTTTCCATTTGTTATTATTACCGGACCATCCTTTATTCCTTTCTACATTCTTTCCCATCTCCCTTCCCTTCCCTTCCTCCCTGCCTTTCTCCCTTCCTCCCTTCTTCCCTTTCTTCCTTCCTTCCTCCCTCCCTCCCTCCTTTCCTCCTCTTCCCCTCTTCACTCTCTTTGCCGTTCCCCTTCCTTCCCTTCTCTCCCCCCCTCCCTTCCTTCCTTCCTTCCTTCCTTCCTTCCTTCCTTCCTTCCTTCCTTTCCTTCCTTCCTTCCTTTTTTTTTTTTTTTGTCTATGAGGCCTAAGCTGGCCTCACCCTTTCAGTCTTCCCGCTACAACCTCACTCTTGAGTCTTACAGTCACAGGTGTGTGCTATCACACCCAGCTCCCTCCTGACTTTTATACCCATACTCTGCCTATAGCTTGCAGCACGTCCCCTGGAGGAATCTGTGTGTGCTCCCATTCCACTACAGTATGGGTTTGGTCTCAGGACTTGGCCTGCTCCTGGAGGTGACAGGGCATAGGCTTAGAGTATGTGTGGGGATTTGGCTCTGCTGCTTGAGCTTCTGCCTTGTGCTTCCAGGCAGCTGATGGTTCTTAAGGAGGGCCTCCTGGAGCTGGTTCACACCTGCCCTGGGACCTCAAGCTCAATGGAGCATCCCACAGGAAGGAACCAGTCACCTGCAGACCTCTGGGGAGAAAATAAATGGCAATCAACTGGATCTATGGGACTGTTTGTTACCCAGCATTGTCAGAGCAGAAACCTGACTAAGTAAGGCAAGTGTACACTAACCTTGTACACCACCCAGGCTGCTGGAGGAGTAAATGAGAGCATATATTTAACAATGAGCACATATATGATAGATACAGCTCACAGCCTGGGGCATGAGTCACAGAATAGACACTTCTCTGCACTCAGATCCCCAGAACTCCTCTTGTTTGCTTCATCTTGCTTCCTGCCCCATCCCAGGCCTGGCTAGATCTCTGCTTGAATCCCTCTGTGATGGGGAGCTCCCTGTTGCATGTGATTAGTTCCGGAATCTCTCCCATGGCCCCATACAGGATGGCTCTCTTGAGTGGGCCTGGGAGTTCTTTTGCATTTGATTATTTATTTGCATGTGTGTGTATGCACACGTGTAGGTGCACAAGGACCTATTGCTGCTATGAATGAATGAATGATGCTTACACTATTTGTGTGTGTGTGTGTGTGTGTGTGTGTGTGTGTCCAGCTTATGTAAATGGCTTGGGAATTGAACCTGGGCTGGCAGGCTTTGCAAGTGAGTTCCTTGAGCCACTGACCCATTTCCCCAGCATCTGGAGTTTTCTTCATAACAAGAGTACAAGCTCTGGAATTGAACCTGGGTTAGAATTCTGTATCCTAGCCTTGTTGTTATGTGACTTTGGGCAATAGTACTCACCTCTCTGTGCCTCAGTGTCCTCTATAAAGTGGAAGTCAGGGAGAAAAATTTAACCCTTCCTTCCTCGGGACGCATCGGGGGTTCCAGCAGGGAGGACACATGGAGATGCATGCTGTAAGCCCAAGGGTCCCAGGATAGGAAAATTCTCTCTTGGCCTTATGCACCTTCTTGTGTCCTTCATAGCCCTTTTCTCTCCGTATTAACAAGACCAGAAATTTCTGGGTTGCCTTCAAATGTGGCTCACCGAAGCTGGCAGTCATCTGAGGGAGGGTTAGCCTCTGAGCATGCATTTCACACACCTCTGGGCCAGGCTCCTGGGAGGCTATGATAGTTGTACCCTCATGTGCCTACATGAGGTGTGTGTGTGAGAGAGAGAGAGAGAGAGAGAGAGAGAGAGGAAGAGAGGGAGAGAGAGAAATGGGCACTAAACCCAGTAGGAAAGGCTGCAGGAAGAGTGTGAGTTGGAGCCTGGAGTCATGCCACCTCCCTTCGCCATTCACAGCTCTGGACTTAATATTCCTGCTCTCTGGCCTGGTCAACCCTGGTGAGTGGCAGAGATGAAGGAGCACAGATCCCAAGAAGCAAGGCCTGGATGGACCCCAATCTGGCCTGAACAGACCTGGCTGCCACCTCCTCAGACTCTCTGCTCTTCCTGTTTCCACTGCTTGGAACAACTGGCAGAGGCTCAGGGGTAGAAAAGGCATGACTTGAACTCAGGTCTGTGGAGCTCTGGCTTTCAGCATGATCCACTTCAAGCTACCAAAAGGGATATTGTGGGAACAGAAATGACAGGACCTGGGTGTCATGGGAGGAAGAGGAGTACACGGGCTTCTGGTTCTGGGATGTGGGACTTGAGGACATATAGGGACCTGAGGCTGTCTGGAGTCCTAGGGTCCAGGCCTGGGTCTATGATCCCTGAGCAAGGGGACAGGTTGTAGCCAGGCTTTGAGGACCCCTGCCCTCCTGAGGAAGCCTCTATTCTGAGGTCACAGGGACACCTTCAGCTCTGGTTGGAGTCCCTGCCCTGCCCTTCACAAGCTGTGCTCCTGACAGGGATATCTGCTCTCTCTGGCCTCAGTTTCCCTTCAGGCCATGTCAAAAGTGGGGAAACCACTGAGGGGTGGGGTGTTCGGGGACCCAGAGGAGGTTCCTGCTGCCTTCCTGCCTCGCTTCTTTTCTCTTTGCTGCTATTTAAAGTGGCGGTGGTTTGGCTCGCTCTTTTTTTAAAAACCATTCCCTGCTCAAGCAGAGTTCCACAGGCCAGCTGTCACCACTAAAAATGTCTGTCGTGTGACAGCCACCAGTGAGGAGGTGGGAGGAGGCAGGAGGCCCCGGATGGGACCACAGAGTGGCTGGAATTAAAAACATAAAAACCAGGAAGATACAAAAGCCTGACCGGGAGAAGAAGAAGCAGGAGGTGGAGGGAGTCGCCACCCTCCCTCCTCCTCCCTCTGCCAGTGGCTGCCTGAGCACGCTGTGGTGACAGGTGGGCAGGGCCATCAGCTCTTCAGAGGCCAGCACTCTAACCTGAGGGAGCACCCAGCAGCTCCAACTGGGCTTCCACCTTCCCACCATCCTCACCCCTCCCACTGGGGAAAACAAGGAAGTTACCTGCCTCGGCTCCACAAGGCTGCTGTCCCAGACAGTGGATGCGAGGCTTCCCCAGGGAGGTTAAGAAGTCCCTTTTAGGGCTGGAGAGATGGCTTAGCAGTTAAACGCTTGCCTATGAAGCCTAAGGACCCCGGTTCGAGGCTCGAGTCTCCAGGACCCACGTAAACCAGATGCACAAGGGGGTGCATGCATCTGGAGTTCGTTTGCAGTGGCTGGAGGCCCTGGCGCACCCATTCTCTCACTCTCTCTCTCTCTCTCTCTCTCTCTCTCTCGCTCTCTACCTGCCTATTTCTGTATCTCTCTCTCTCTCAAATAAATAAATAAATAAAAATTAAAAAAATAAAATATAAAAAAAAAAAAGAAGTCCCTTTTAGAGGCCTGTCCTTCTTCTCAGTGATCCAGTGTTGACAACTGCCTCCACTTTCAGATGGGACAAAGGACAACAGAGGCTCTCAGCGAGGGAACCACTGGCCCAAGGCAGGACTGTGCTGGCCACTGACAGGTTCACTGGCCAGTGGGAGGCCGGTGATTTTCTTGGTTGCAAAGTGGGGTCGTTGCAAAACTGCTTGCTCAATGTGCGGCGAGGGGCAGATGGCTTAGGCTGTAAGTGGTTGCCTTGCAAGCATGAAGACCTGAGTTTGAGCTCTAGAACCCACATATAATGTCAGGTGTGGTAGTTTGTGCATGTCAGCCCAGTGCAGGGGAGGCTCACTGGCCAGACAGTCTAGCCTCATGCACACACTCACGCACACACACACGCACGCACACACACGTGCATTAAAAAAAAAGGCAGAGGGGCTGGAGAGATGGCTTAGCGATTAAGGCGCTTGCCTGCAAAGCCAAAGGACCTCTGTTCAATTCCCCAGGACCCACGAAAGCCAGATGCACAAGGTGGCACATGCATCTGGAGTTCATTTGCAGTGGCTGGAAGCTCTGGTGCACCCATTCTCTCTCTTAGCCTCTTTCCCTCTCTCAAATAAAAAAAAAAATTTAAAAAGGCAGAGTGTTGAAGGTTTTCCAACAAGTCATTGGTCAGGAAGGTCCCTGATGTCTGCTAATATTACAGGCTATTTCCAAGTCTCCTGGATGCCCACCAGAACTAGATGGTAAGACTTTATTGCTGAAGACACCACACGCTTGGGCTGCAGGTCATGGAGAAATCAAGCTGGAGTTGAGCTGGAAGCCTCCTCCCTATGGACCAGCTGTCAGGATGCTGAAAAGAGCTATGCAGCCTGTTGGGGAAGAAAAGTCATCAATGGTCTTAACCAGCAGTGGACACTGCAAGCTGGCCAGTAAGGCAAAAATGTGCCAACTGGTGCAATGGTGGCGTGTCTGTTATGGGGAAACCAAATGCTCTCTGATTGGACTGGAGGCCTGCTCCACAGGAGGTAATTCCTGTCTGATGCTGATGGTGTTTTCAAACCTAATCAAAAGCCTATGGCTGGGGAGGACATAAGACATAAGACTAGAGAAACTGGAAAGCACTTTCTCTCTCTTTTTTGGTCTTAACCTGCTGTGGACCCTGCAAACTTTACAGCTGGCCAGCAAGGCCAATATACCACCTGGTGCTATGGTGGTACATCTGTTATGGAGGAAACCAGCTGCTCTCTGGTTGGATTTGAGACCTCCCCCGCCCCCGGAAAGAACTCCTGCCTGGTACTGAAAACCTAATCAAAAGCCTATGGCTAGGGATGTCATAAGCTATAAAGGGAGACTGTTGTCTAGCTACTGTTGTTAGCTAAATGGATATATCATGCCCACCAAACTGCCCTCCAAATACTTATGTTTATGCCTCCCAGGTGCTATTTAATGCGTGTGCCACCACTTTTGGTTAGAGAAACTTCTCTTTTCAAATGGGGGTGACCACTTTGATGGGGAACATCAAAACTCACCAAAGTGCTGAGAAGTCATCTCCATAACACCCTCCAAGGCTCAGGGACCATTGCGGAAGAGGTGACAGAAAGAATTATGAGGTAAAGAAAGGGAAGGAGTGCTTTGCAATAAAATAGGGACGTTTATATCTCTGGGATTATTTCCTTCTGGGTCTGGTCAGCACTCACGAGGCAGAGGCAGGAGGGTTACCGCAAGTTCAAGGCCAACCTGGTCTACGTAGTGTGTTCCAAGCCAGCCAGAGCTACAGAATGAGACCCTGTCTCAAAAACAAACAAAAGCAAAAATGCATCCCCCCCCCAAAAAAACCCCAAACAAACAGTAGGTAAAATGCTTGCTGAGCAAGTGTGGGTATCTGAGTTTGGATCCCCAGAACCATCTAAAGGCAGCAGATGTGTGCTAGAGCAAGGAGGGAGATGAAGATCAGAGAATCAGCCTTAAGCTCGTGGGCCAGTTAGCCTGGAAAACACAGTGGTGAGTGAGACTCTGCCTCAAGCAAGCTGAAAAGTGAGGACTGACAGCTGAAGTCGTCCTCATACTTCCATGTATGTTGTGGCACATGTGTACCCACACTCACACATGAACACGTGCACACACACACACACCAAAACAAGAATCACTTCCTCCTTCTCTTAGAGCTTTTTTAAAAAAATATTTATTCTTATTTATTTATGAGAGAGAGAGAGAGAGAGAGAGAGAATAGGCACGCCAGGGCCTTTAACCACTGCAAATGAACTCCAGATGCATGTGCCATGTGCATCTGGCTTATGTGGGTTCTGGGGAGCTGAACCTGGGTCCTTAGGTTTCACAGGCAAGCGCTTTAATGTTAAGCCATCACTCCAGCCCTTTTTTGGTATTAATTAATTAATTAATTAATTATGAGAGAGAGAGAGACTGATGAAGAGAATGAATATGGGCTCGGCAGGGCTTTCTGCCAGTGCAAACAAACTCCAGCTGCATGTGCCACTTAGCACATCTGGCTTACATGGGTACTGGAGAATCAAACCTGGGTCACACATGAGACTTTGCAGGCAAGCGCTGTAACCTCTTGAGCCATCTCTGCAGCCCCCCTTAGAACTTTTTGGCCCCACTTCTTCCTACTCATGGAAGGGGACCCAGGTAAGGCATTCATACTTTCATAATAATTATACAGTACGTCTCTCCTCAGCTGTGGTTTTGCTTTCTGCAGTTTCAGTTAGCTCTAGTCAGATTTGGTCTAAAAAATATTAAGTGGAAAAATCCAGAAACAAAAAACATCCATAATTTTGGGACTGGAGAAATGGCTCAGCAGTTAAAGAAGCATGCTTGTAGGTCCTGTCAGCCTAGGTTTGATTCCCCAGTACCCACGTAAAGCCAGATGCAATGGTGCATGCATCTGGAGTTCCTTTTCCAGCAAGAGGCCTGGGCATGTCCATTCTCTCTCTCTTTCTGTCTGCTTGCAAGTAAATAAAAACAATATAGTTTTTAAATATTTATTTTATTTATTTCATTTAATTTTTTTATTAGAGTCAAAGAGAGAGAGAGAGAGAAGAAAGAAGAGGAGAGAACTAGATGGTAAGACTTTATTGCTGAAGACACCACACGCTTGGGCTGCAGGTCATGGAGAAATCAAGCTGGAGTTGAGCTGGAAGCCTCCTCCCTATGGACCAGCTGTCAGGATGCTGAAAAGAGCTATGCAGCCTGTTGGGGAAGAAAAGTCATCAATGGTCTTAACCAGCAGTGGACACTGCAAGCTGGCCAGTAAGGCAAAAATGTGCCAACTGGTGCAATGGTGGCGTGTCTGTTATGGGGAAACCAAATGCTCTCTGATTGGACTGGAGGCCTGCTCCACAGGAGGTAATTCCTGTCTGATGCTGATGGTGTTTTCAAACCTAATCAAAAGCCTATGGCTGGGGAGGACATAAGACATAGGGGGGAAACTACTACTGCTGTCTGGCTAAATGGATATATTATGCTCACCAAATTGCCCTCTAAATACTTATGTTTATGCCTATATATTACTTTTACTTTTGGTTAGAGAAACTTCTCTTTCTCTCTCTCTTTTTTGAGGTAAGGGTCTCACTCTGGCCCAGGCTGACCTGGAGTTCACTATGTAGTCTCAGGGTGGCCTCGAACTCGGCGGTCCTCCTACATCTGCCTCCCAGGTGCTAAGATTAAAGGCGTGTGCCACCACGCCCAGCTTGAAACTTCTCTTTTCAAATGGGGGGGGGGTGACCACTTTGATGGGGAACATCAAAGCTCACCAAAGTGCTGAGAAGTGACAGTGGAGTGTTCAGGACTAAGTGAGACATCTCCATAACACCCTCCAAGGCTCAGGGACCATTGCGGAAGAGGTGACAGAAAGAATTATGAGGTAAAGAAAGGGAAGGAGTGCTTTGCAATAAAATAGGGACGTTTATATCTCTGGAATTATTTCCTTCCGGGTCTGGTCAGCACTCACGAGGCAGAGGCAGGAGGGTTACCGCAAGTTCAAGGCCAACCTGGTCTACGTAGTGTGTTCCAAGCCAGCCAGAGCTACAGAATGAGACCCTGTCTCAAAAACAAACAAAAGCAAAAATGCATCCCCCCCCCAAAAAAAACCCCAAACAAACAGTAGGTAAAATGCTTGCTGAGCAAGTGTGGGTATCTGAGTTTGGATCCCCAGAACCATCTAAAGGCAGCAGATGTGTGCTAGAGCAAGGAGGGAGATGAAGATCAGAGAATCAGCCTTAAGCTCGTGGGCCAGTTAGCCTGGAAAACACAGTGGTGAGTGAGACTCTGCCTCAAGCAAGCTGAAAAGTGAGGACTGACAGCTGAAGTCGTCCTCATACTTCCATGTATGTTGTGGCACATGTGTACCCACACTCACACATGAACACGTGCACACACACACACACCAAAACAAGAATCACTTCCTCCTCTTAGAGCTTTTTTAAAAAAATATTTATTCTTATTTATTTATGAGAGAGAGAGAGAGGGAGAGAATAGGCACGCCAGGGCCTTTAACCACTGCAAATGAACTCCAGATGCATGTGCCATGTGCATCTGGCTTATGTGGGTTCTGGGGAGCTGAACCTGGGTCCTTAGGTTTCACAGGCAAGCGCTTTAATGTTAAGCCATCACTCCAGCCCTTTTTTGGTATTAATTAATTAATTAATTAATTATGAGAGAGAGAGAGAGAGACTGATGAAGAGAATGAATATGGGCTTGGCAGGGCTTTCTGCCAGTGCAAACAAACTCCAGCTGCATGTGCCACTTAGCACATCTGGCTTACATGGGTACTGGAGAATCAAACCTGGGTCACACATGAGACTTTGCAGGCAAGCGCCGTAACCTCTTGAGCCATCTCTGCAGCCCCCCTTAGAACTTTTTGGCCCCACTTCTTCCTACTCATGGAAGGGGACCCAGGTAAGGCATTCATACTTTCATAATAATTATACAGTACGTCTCTCCTCAGCTGTGGTTTTGCTTTCTGCAGTTTCAGTTAGCTCTAGTCAGATTTGGTCTAAAAAATATTAAGTGGAAAAATCCAGAAACAAAAAACATCCATAATTTTGGGACTGGAGAAATGGCTCAGCAGTTAAAGAAGCATGCTTGTAGGTCCTGTCAGCCCAGGTTTGATTCCCCAGTACCCGTAAAAGCCAGATGCAATGGTGCATGCATCTGGAGTTCCTTTTCAGCAAGAGGCCTGGGCATGTCCATTCTCTCTCTCTTTCTGTCTGCTTGCAAGTAAATAAAAACAATATAGTTTTTAAATATTTATTTTATTTATTTCATTTAATTTTTTTATTAGAGTCAAAGAGAGAGAGAGAGAGAGAAAGAAGAGGGAGAGGGAAAGGGAGAAGGACAAGGAGAGAATGGGCATGACAGGGCCTCTAGCCACTGTAAAAGAACTCCAGATGCATGTGCCACCATGTGCATCTGGCTTACATGGGACCTGGAGAATCAAACCTGGGTCCTTAGGCTTCACAGGCATGCGCGTTAACTGCTAAGCCATCTCTCCATCCTAATATTAATTTAATTTAATTTATTTATTTGAGAGAGAGAAAGAGGAGAGAGAGAGAGAGAGAGAGAGAGAATGAGTGTGTAGAGCCTCCAGCCACTGTAAACGAACTTGGGAAGCTTGTGTCACCATGTGCATCTGGCTTTATGTGGGTACTGGGGAATCAAACCTGGGCCTTAGGATTTGTAGGCAAGCTCCTTAACCACTAAACTGTATCTCCAGCCCTAATATATAATTTATTTGTTTGTTTGTTTTTCAAGGTAGGGTCTCACTCTGACCCAGGCTGACCTGGAATTCACTATGTAATCTCAGGGTGGCCTTGAACTCCTGGTGATCCTCCTACCTCTGCCTCCCTAGTGCTGGGATTAAAGGTGTGTGCCACCATGGCCGGCTCCCTAAAAATATTTTCTAAAAAATGACAAAAAATACATAACTTTGAAATTGCATGCCATTCTGAGGGATGTGACAAAAATCTCATGTTGCCCCATTCACCTCCACAGGACCTGTGTCCAGCATACCCATGCTGCATTGCTCCCTGTCTGCCAATCACTTAGTGTTTTGGTGTCATGGGGCCTGTGTTCAAACCACCATCACTTGACCTCCTGATGGCCCCACAGCCAGAGAATATCCATGCTGACCATTCGGTCACACCAAAGACGAGCTGTACATGCAGGGGTGAAAGTTTGACATATCTGTATGTCCAAGAGGATAATCACGTGTCAGGCTCCATGGGTGCCTTAGAAGGTTGTCTTCAGACGATGGTGACCAGTTGGACCAGCCGCCATATGTAGGACATCCACTGTACACAAGGTGCTCCTTGTTGGGGGCTGATGCCCTTGAAGGAATGTATCTGTTGGTTGAAGGTCTTACCCATTCATTCCTTTGTTCATTCCACAAACATTTATTGAGCCCCTGTGCTGTAGGGTCTCTACTCAGGGTGCTGAGTCGGCCCTGCTGGTGTGCTCTGAGCAGCCTCTGGGTCTTTTCTTTTCTTGGGGAGGTCTTCAGACCTCTGACTCAGGATCGGCAACTTGGGCTCTGGGACTCGGTGATAACAGGACAGGGCCTTTTCCACACTGGGATGACATTTCAAAGTGAGGGACACACACATCCCTCAATCAAGTACACACTTCCCATGACGGTAGGTAGGGGTGGGACTAGGGATAAAAATAGAAACAGAATTCTACTGAACTTGGCAGGGAGGACCTTTCCAAGGAGGTGTCTTTAAAAATGTGCTCCTCTCTCTCCCCTCCCATGCTCCCTCAGATCCTCCCTCCTTACTCTCCCCTTCTACTGTCTCTCTTTTCCCTCTCCCACCTCTCTTTCTTCCTTTCCTCTCTTCCTTCTTCCCTTCCTCCTTTTCTCCCTCCCTTCTTTCTTTCCTTTCCTTCCCCTTCCTTTCTTCTTTCCCTTTCTTTCTTTCTTTCTTTCTTTCTTTCTTTCTTTCTTTCTTTCTTTCTTTCTTTCTTCTTTCTTTCTCTTGAGGCAGGGTCTTACTCTAGCACAGGCTGACCTGGAAGTCACTCTGTAGCTCAGGCTGGCTTTGAACTCATTGCAATCCTCCTACCTCAGCCTCCTGAGTAATGTATCCTGGAAAATCTTGATCCTCCTGCTTCTGCCTTTTCAGCAATTTCCTGCCAGTGTGTGTCACTACAAATGTCTTTTTTGTTGTTGTTGTTGCTTTCTTTTCTATTTATTTATTTATGTATTTATTTATTTTTGAGGTAGGGTCTCACTCTAGTCCAGGCTGGCATGGAATTCACTATGTAGTCTCGGGCTGGCCTTGAACTCACGGCAATCCTCCTACTTCTGCTTCCCAAGTGGTGGGATTAAATGCATGTACCACCATGCCTGGCTTTTTATTTATTTATTAGAGACAGAGAGAGAGAGAGAGTGAGAGTGAGCAAGCAAGAATGGGCACGCCGGGGCCTTTAGCCACTACAACGAACTCCAGATGCATGTGCCACCATGTGCATCTGACTTATGTGGGACCTGGAGAATCTAACTTGGGTCCTTAGGCTTCGCAGGCATGTGCCTTAATGGCTACACCATCTCTCCAGCCCCCTCTTTTTTTTTGAGACCTAGTCTTACTCTACAGCCCAGACTTCCCTGAAAGTCATAATCCTCCTGCCTCAGCTTCCTGAGTGCTGGGATACTAGGCTTCTGCTACCATGCCAAGTGCCAGTCATTTATTCTACATTTCTGCTACATCTATATGGTGTCTTCATATGGTGTGACACCCAGGAGAACCAAAGAGACATGAATGGAAGCCACTGTCCCACCATCTCTTCTGCATGGTTCCCAGCCCCATCATCACTGTTCTTTTTGTCTGTTTATTTCAAGGTAGGGTCTCTCTCGAGCCTAGGCTGACCTGAAACTCACTCTGTAGATCCCAGGCTGGCCTCCAGCTCACAGTGATCCTCCTACCTCTGCTGGGAATGGAGCCAGGAGCCACCATGCCTGGCTGTAATAAGGCTCTTGGGGGACACTCTGGCAGATAGATTGAGTTTAGCATGGATGGTTACATAGGCAGTGGGTGCAGAGGTGGGAAAGAAGGTCAGAGGTCTGCCTGAGAGCTTAAACTTTGGATTCTTGGGTGGCCTGGGTCTTCTGATGGCTGTAAGGGTACTAGTGGTGTGGTGGTGGTGTGGGACTTGTCCCCATATTTGTAGGTTCTACGCTAGAACCCCACCCCCAGAAGCATGGTGGTCCCCTCCCAGACCTCTCTGATCAGTCAAGGGTGCTGTAGGCCCAGGCTGAAGGCACCGGAGTCTCTCTTCAGAGAGGTTTGAAGCAAGGGCCCCTACCTACTTATTATCCCACCACCTTGCATCCTGGAATTTGAGATCCCAAGGAAGTAGGAATGGAACCCAGACACTCACCCCAGTCTGGCCTTAGGCCTACCTGTGCAGGTGGCCTGGCCCCTCCTTTCAGAAGCTGATGGTTGGTTATCTGGGTAGGCTGTCTCCCTCCCAGCACAGAACTCTGCAGAGTGGTCAGTGTCCTTCACAGGAGCTGATCCTCCCTGGCCTCTGTTGAAGCATGCTGGCACAGGGCCACTGGCTGCCTCCCTGCCCTGCCTGCCTCTCACCCACCATGCACTTCTTTCTTGTTTATTTGTTTTTGATTTTTCGAGATAGGGTCTCCCTCTAGCCAAGGCTGACCTGGAATTCACTATGTAGTCTCAGGGTGGCCTTGAACTCATGGTGATCCTCCTACCTCTGCTTCCTGAGGGCTGGGATTAAAGGCGTGTGCCACCATGCCCAGCTCCTCCTTTCTTTCTTTCTTCTTTTCTTTCTTTCTTTCTTTCTTTCTTCTTTCTTCTTCTTTTTTTTTTTTTTTTTTTTGGTAGGGTCTCACTCTAGTCCCAGGCTGACCTGGAATTCACTATGTAGTTTCTTTCTTTTTTTAAAGCCACTTAAAAAAATATTTTTATTTATTTATTTGAGAGAAGGAAGGAGGGAAAGAGAGAGAGAGAGAGAGAGAGAGAGAGAGAGAGAGAGAGAATGAGTGCGCCAGAGCTTCCAGCCACTGCAAAGGAACTCTAGATGTATGCGTCACCTTGTGCATCTGGCTTACATGGGTACTGGGGAATCAAACTGAGGTCCTTTGGCTTTGCAGGCAAGTGCCTTAACCGCTGAGCCATCTCTCCAGCCCTCACTTTTTTCTTTTCAGAAGAAAGTGTGAGCTCTGGCCAGTATAGAGGGTACCTCACACAGGCTCCCAAGAATGTGCCATCACCTGTTCCCAGCTGCTGGTACCCTGGCCATGTCACGGCCCCTGGCACACACTGGGGTCTTGCTCCAGTCTCTAGAGTTCAGAGAACACAAACTTCCATCCTCTGGCTGGTCCTGCTTGCCTGACTTACCTCTTTCCCTGTATCTTCAGGGCATGTCTGATCCAGGCTGAAGGTCAAGGGTCTCGTTGCTGGTGACACAGCTAGGCACCCTCAGGGCTGAGTATCTCCCAGCTGGGACCTGACTTGTGGTTCAGGTCACTTGAATCCCAGTGTCCTTCCTGGATGTATTTCTTGGTGTGGCCTCTTTCTGTTTCTTTTTTTGTCACCTTCCAAACAGAGTCACAGGTGCAGAAAAAGGAGTGACGTCCCTTCACCAGCCCTGTGGCTGCCTGGGCCCAGACAGAGGGTTAGAGCCTCTGGTTTTTCAGGGGGGCTTTGAGTCACGTGCCTTCACTTACCACTTCTGTGTGCATTTATGATAAATTCTTGCTGAAATGTCCCCAGCACTGTTGCAGGCTCCACACACACCTGTAGGCAGCCCTGGCCCTCTAGCTTGTGGCCACAGCCCTGAGGGATCCTGGCTATGTCCTCAGCAATAAGACCCCTGATTCTCAGCCCGGATCAGACATGCCCTCAAGATTCAGGAAAAGGGCTGGAGAAATGGCTTAGTGGTTAAGGCGTTTGCCTGCAAAGCCAAAGGACCCAGGTTCGATTCCCCATGACCCACATAAGCTAGATGCACAAGGTGGTGCATGCATCTGGAATTTGTTTATTTGCAGCGGCAGGAGGCTCTGGCACACTCATGCTGTCTCTCTCTGCCCCCCTTTTCCCTCTCTCTCTCAAATAAATAAATAAGAATAAAATGTTTAAAAAAATGGAATCAGGGAAAGATGGAGATCAGGTAAGCAGAACCAATCAGAGGATGGGAGGTCCTATACAGTAACCAAACAGGGGATCAGGGCCACTGCACGGCAGGATAGCCCCACTGTCCTTCAGGGGAGAAGTGACACTGGGCTCAAACTTGACAGGAGGGACAGGAACAGCTCAGTGTCCCTGGCTGAGCGGTGTCAAGGTCCCAGGGGCACTTCAGCCTGGGTGAGTGGAGGAGAGGGACGGAGGCGCTGGTGGTGAGGCTGAGGATAAACTGAGGCTAGGTAACACAGGCTCAGGGAACTAACTCAGAAGCCTGAGCAGTTACTCGGAACCTGTTTTGAGGCAGGGAGGGAGTGGCTGTGCAGTGGACCTGAGGCTGAGCAGGGCCTGGAGCCAAGAGTTAGCGCAGGCCTGTGGCTGCTTGGCACTGGCTCTATCATCCAGGGCTTGGTGGTGGTGGGGTGCCATGCTTCTGGGGCCAAGGCAGGCTGGTGACCCAGCTTGTTGGGGGGGGGGCTGACCCATCTGCCCTTCCCTAGCCTTGGAACCTAGGTAGGAACTTCAGCAGGCAGCACAGGGAGAGGCTGGGGCTGCCTGAGGGCTGAGCAGCCCCCCCCTCCTGGTGCTCCCCTAAATCCCAAAATAAATGAGGCAGAATCCAAATCAGTCTCTCTTCATCGGGAGAAAGGGCTCATTTCAAATATTTGCAGCCGTTTGAACTGAAATGGAGCGAGATGAGGGTTTAGCTGAATAATCTGGGCCTTTTCAGCGCGGGGTTTTACTCAGCGCTTTTGCTGACTCCTGCGGAGCTGCACCTTCCTCTCCCTGTCCTGCCGCCATCCTCCTGCCGTGGCCCTGGGCTCCCCCTCCCACCCCTGCTTATTCTGGTTCCCTTATGAACTTCATTTATTCAATCTGCAAATACTGGCCCAGCCCCTTCTTACCTGGCTCTGAGCTTGGCACGAGGATACACATCAGTGACAAGACGGCCCAGCCTTTGCTAGGTTCTACTCTGGCCCAGGCTGAGCTTGAATTCACTATGTAGTCTCAGGGTGGCCTCAAACTCACAGCGATCCTACCTCTGCCTCCTGAGTGCTGGGATTAAAGGCGTGTGCCACCATGGCCAGCTCTTCTTTTTAGATAGGGTCTCATGTAGCTCAGGTGGGCCTTAAACTCTGTAGCTGAAGATGACCTTAAATTATTATTATTTTTTGGTTTTTCGAGGTAGGATCTCACTCTAGCCGAAGCTGACCTGGAATTCACTCTGTAGTCTCAGGGTGGCCTCGAACTCATGATGATCCTCCTATCTCTGCCTCCCAAGTGCTGGGATTAAAGGCGTGTGCCACCACGCCTGGCTCAAATTATTTTTTTAAATTTATTTTTAAACATTTTATTCATTTAAGAGAGCATGAGGGGGGGGGGAGAATGGGCACAACAGGGCCTTCAGCTACTACAAACAAACTCCAGATGCTTGCACCACCTTGTGCATCTGGCTTTACATGGGTATTGGGGAATTGAACCTGGATCCTTTGGCTTTGCAGGCAAGTGCCTTAACCACTAAGCCATCTCTCCAGCCCTTGAATTCTTTTTTTTTTTTTTTTTTTTTTTATTTTGAGGTAAGGTCTCACTGTAGCCCAGGCTGACCTGGATTTTACTATGTACTCTCAGGGTGGCCTTGAATTTATGTCGATCCTCCTATCTCTGCCTCCCAAGTGTGGGTGGGATTAAAGGTGTGCATCCCCACACCCTGCTTGAATTTTTTTTCAATTTAAAAAATTATCTTATTTTTATTTATTTGAGAGAGAGAAAGAGAGACAGAATGGATACCCAGCAAACAAGCTCCAGACCACATGTGCTACCATGTGCATCTGGCTTACGTGGGTTCTGGAGAATTGAACCTGGGTCCTTAGGCTTTGCAGGCAAATGCCTTAACTGCTAAGCCATCTCTCTAGCCCAACCTTGAATTCTTAATCCTTCTGCCATTATCCTCTAAGATTATAGGTATGTACCACCACTCCCAGCCTCTTTCTACACTTTGTTTTGGGGTGTGTGTGTGTGTGTGTGTGTGTGTGTATGTGTGTTTTGAGGCAAGGTCTCACTCTAGCCCAGGCAGACCTGGATCTCACTCTGTAGCCCTAGTCTAGCTTCAAATTCACCTCCTACCTCAGCCTCCTGAATGCTGGGATTGTAGGCATAAACCACCATGCTGACTTTCTTTCTATACTTAAAAAAGGGGTGTGTGTGTGCTGGAGAGATGGCTTAGCAGTTAAGGTGCATGCCTGCAAAGCCTAAGGACCCTGGTTAGATTCTCCAGGTCCCACGTAAGCCAGATGCACATAGTGGTGCATGCAGCTGGAGTTTGTTTGCAGTGGCTAGAGGCCCTGGCATGCCCATTCTCACTCTCTCTGTCTCTAACAAATAAATAAATAAAAATAGAAAAAAATTTTTAAAAAAAGAAAAGAAAAAAAGAAGTCGTCTTACGTAACCTCTCCAGAGGACCTTCAGTGGGGTGGGAAGAACATCTGGAGAATTCCACCCCCTCCTTTGACCCCCTTCCTCCTCCGGAGCAGCTCGTGGTCTCCCGCTGGGCCATGTTTGATGAAAGCCAGGCCTGCCCACCCTCCACCAGCCCTGGTGGAGGGAATCAGCGGTGGGAGGAGGGGTGTGGTGAGGGAAGAAGGAAACCCAGGGCTCTGTGAGGGAAGCTTCCAGCCTGGGGGTCCTAGACTCTGCTTTGCCAGTCAATGTGTGTGGGGGTGGGTGGGGGCGGGGCCCTGCTGGCCTTTCTTCCTCTGATGGGGAGTTTTTGTGATACAGGAGAGGGAAGAGGATGAGGATGAGGAAAGAGAAGAGGAAGGACTGAGGAGATGAGGGGGTCGGTTTTCTAGCCAGTGAGAATGCAAGATGAGGAGGGGAAAACCCAACAGTTGAGAAGGCACAAGGTGCTTGAGGGGGCTTGTGGCATTTAGGCCCTGGTGTGCCCACAAACTTTTGTGGTCTTGCAGATTTTTATTTTATTTTATTTTATTTTATTTTACTTTTGGTTTTTCGAGGTAGGGTCTCACTCTGGCCCAGGCTGACCTGGAATTCACTCTGTAGTCTCAGGGTGGCCTTGAACTCAAAGCAATCCTCCTGCCTCTGCCTCTCAAGTGCTAGGATTAAAGGCATGTGCCACCACACCCAGCTCAGATTTTTATTTATTTATTTATTTTATCTTTTAAAATCTTTATTTTATTGACAAGTTCCATAATTGTAGACAATATCCTATGGTAATTCCCCCCCTCCCCCCACTTTCTCCTTTGAAACTCCACTCTCCATCATATCCCCTCCCCCTCTCAATCAGTCTCTCTTTTCATTTTGATGTCATCATCTTTTCCTCTTGTTATGATGGTCTTGTGTAGGTAGTGTCAGGCACTGTGAGGTCATGGATATCCAGGCCATTTTGTGTCTGGAGGAGCACGTTGTAAGGAGTCCTACCCTTCCTTTGGCTCTTACATTCTTTCCGCCCCCTCTTCCGCAATGGACCGAGCCTTGGAAGGTGTGTTAGAGATGTTTCAGTGTTGAACACTCCTCTGACACTTCTTCTCAGCACAATGGTGCCTTCTGAGTCATCTCAAGGTCACCGCCATCTGAAAAGAGAAGCTTCTCTAACCAAAAGTGAGAGTAGCATTAATACATGGGTATGAACATTAAGAGAAGTGCTTACTGGGCAGTTTGGTGAGCATAGTATATACATTTAGCATGACACCAGCAGACGTTACACCCCTAGGGCTCATGACTACCCTGGTTGTAGGTCAGTATTAGGGATGTGTTCCCTCCCATGGAGTGAGCCTCCAGTCCAATTAGAGAGTGGTTGGTTTCCTCCATAACAGACATTATTGGCTCATTTGGCCTGGCTGGCCAAATTTAAGGCATGCAGTGTTCACTGTTGAGTATCTTCACTGGTGATTTCCCTCTCTCCCATTGAACTGCATGCAGCATAGCTCTTTACAGCTTTCTGACAGCTGGTCCACATGGAGGAGGCTTTTAGCTCAGCTCCAGCAGGATTTCTCAGTGACCTTACAGCCCAAGTATGTGGAGTCTTCAGCAATAGGGTCTTACCATCTATTCCTGGTGGGAAACCAAGGGCCTCAGCAATGGCCTGTAATGTTTTGGGGGTATCAGTGACCTCCCTGGCCAAAAACTCACTGGAAGGGTCCCATCCCTAGAACTGAAAATCTTCTGGTAATAATCTATGGCTTCTGAGTGTTTCATTGTCCAGAAAAGTAGGTTTCCATATGACTTATTTATATCCTCTTAGATTTTGATTAGCCCTCCCTCCACCTTACCTTTACCCAGTCTCTTCCCCTGACCTCACTTAGGACTTTTCACCCCCATTAATCTGTTCTTCTACTTACATATATACAATACCATCCTATTAAGTCCCCCCTCCCTCTCTTTCTATTCCCTTTCTAGCTTACTGGCTTCTGCTACTAAGTTTTATTCCTACTCACATAGAAGTCCAATCATTTGTAGCTAGGATCCATATATGAGAGAGAACATGTGATATTTGGCTTTCTGAGCCTGGGTTACCTCACTAAGTATAATCCTTTCCATATCCATCCATTTTCCTGCAAATTTCATAACTTCATTTTAAATTTTATTTATTTATTTATTTATTTATTTATTTATTTATTTATTTATTTATTTGAGAGAGTGAGAGAGAAAGAGGCAAAGAGAGAGAGAGAGAAGAATGGGCATGCCAGGGCCTCCAGCCCCTGCAAATGAACTCCAGACACATGCACCACCTTGTGCATCAGGCTTACATGGGTCCTGAGGAATCAAACTGAGGTCCTTTGGCTTTGCAAGTGCCTTAACTGCTAAGCCATCTCTCCAGCTCTTATTTATTATTTATTTATGTGTGTGTGTGTGTGTGTGTGTGTGTGTGTGAGAGAGAGAGAGAGAGAGAGAGAGAGAGAGAATATGGGCACACCAGGGCCTCTAGCTACTGCAAACGAACTCCAGACATATGCGCCACCATGTACATCTGGCTTATGTGGGCACTGGGGAAGCGAACCTGGGTCTTTAGACTTCTCAGGCAAGCACCTTAACCACTACACCATCTCTCTAATCCATTGCAGATCTTTTAATTTAACCTTTATTGACAACTTCCATAAGGATAGACAATATACCATGATCATAATCCCCTCTTAACACCTCCATTATGCCCCTTCTGAATCCCCCCTCCACTGAATCCCTTCTTCATTTCATTTAGTCTCTCTTCTATTTTGATGCCATCATCTTTTCCTCCGATTATTCAGGTCTTGTGTAGGTAGTGTTAGCCACTGCTAGGTCTGAATATCAAGGCCACTTTGTGTCCGGAAGACTGTATTGTAAGCACTCCTCCCTTCCTTTGGTTCTTACACTGTTTCTTCTAACCTCCTCAACAATGGACCCTGAGCTCTGGAGGGTGTGACAAAGATGTCTCAGTGCTGAATACTCCCCTGTCTCTTCTTCTCAGAACGATGGTAAGTTTGAGTCTCCCCAGTGGCCATCATCAGCCGAAAAGAGAAGCTTCTCTAGCCAAACATATGGGCATAAACGTAAGTGTTTAGAGGGCAGTTTGATGGACATAGTAGATGCATTTTTTAAAGATTTAAAAAATTTTTATTCATTTATTTATTAGAGACAGGGAGAGGGAGAGAGAGAGACAGAGAGAGAATAGGCGCGCCAGGGTCTCTAGCCACTGCAAATGAACGCACGTGCCACCATGTGCATATGGCTTATGTGGGACCTGGAGAATCGAACTGGGGTCTTTAAGCTTCACAGGCAAATGCCTTAATCACTAAGCCATCTCTCCAGCCCAATATATGCATTTTTTTTCCCCAGACAACCATAGTAGTTTCCTCTCTAGGGCTTATTACTGCCCCGCCCCTACCAGCTATAGACTTTTGACTAGGTTTTCGATATCAAGCAAAGATTTCCTCCTGTGGGGCAGACTTCCAGTCCAATCAGTGGTTTCCCCCATAACAGATAAGCCACCATTGTACCAGTTGACACATTTGGTCTGGCTGGCCAGCTATAAGGCTTGCAGGGTCCACTGCTGGTTAAGACCCCAAAAGACTGTGTACTGCACAGCTCATTCCAGCAACCTGATCGATCGATAACAGGCAAGGAGATTTCCAGATCAGCTCCAGCTTGATATCTCAGTGACCAAGCACTCGGAGACTTCAGTGATAGGGTCTTACCATCTATTCTGGTTGGCTACCAAGACCTTTGGTACTTTGGGGGCATCGGGACCTCCTTAGGCAACAATTCACTGGAAGGTATTCTACCCCTGGCCCTGCAAATCTTTTTTTTTTAATTTTAAAATGTTTATTTATTTATGTGCAACAAAGAGAGAGAGAGAGAAGAGAGACAGACAGAGAAAATGGGTGCAGCAGGGCCTCCAGCCATGCAAACAAATTCCCAAGTGCTGGGATTAAAGGCGTGTGTCACCACACCTGGCTATTTTTTTTTTTTTTTTGAGGTAGGGTCTCCCTTTAGTCCAGGCTGACCTGGAACTGCACACTTTCACTCCTTTTCCTTTGTCTGTCCTGAGGGGCTACTTCCTGTCCCTGGAATGGATCAGACTCCAGACTGCCCCAGGGCCCTTGTGGTTTCTTGTCCTAGAATACTCTGCATTGGTTTGGTCAGCTTGCTGCTTGATGCTAGGACAATCTATGTCATGGTGACCCTGAGAAACTTGTACTATCTGGCAAGAAGCTGCAGCCACCCGTTGGTGGTGGGGGTCTGGTCTGGCCAGAGAGAGGACATCTGCTCTGGACAGGTGGCACTGATGTACAGTACCTGTGGCATCTAACCCAGGATCTTGCCAAGGTAGCCAGGGTGTGGGTGGATCATGTGACTCTGGCTTGCAAGGCCTGATCATTAGGTTGTAGTGGAGGGTGGCACCAAACCCCACTGTGACCTTATCTCTGTCCCTTTTGTAGAGTTGTTGGGATGTTGACACAGTGCCACTTAGAGCACATGTGCTGATGGCAAAAGTGGACATACAGGCCGGTGTGTTCTGGAAGTGAACCTGAGGTGGCTTCAGAGTCCAGAGTGTGTGTGAGTTGGTTCCTGAGGGGAGAAAATGGCCTTGGGGCTCAGCTAGGCTTTTTGTGTGTGTGTGCATGAAGGATCAGACTCCAGACTGCCCCAGGGCCCTTGAAGGTATTTGTTTGTATTCAGGAGTCATGGTGACCCTGAGAAACTTGTACTATCTGGCAAGAAGCTGCAGCCACCGTGTGGTGGGGGGTCAGAGAGAGGATGTCTGCTCTGGACAGGTGGCACTGATTGTGGCATCAGGAGTCTTGCCAGGGTATCCATTCTGGATCTTATTTTTTATTTATTAGGTTGTTTAAAACCCCACTTTTTTATTTTTTATTTTTGGTTTTGCCACTTAGAGCACATGTGCTGATGGCAAAAGTGGACATACAGGCCGGTGTGTTCTGGAAGTGAACCTGAGGTGGCTTCAGAGTCCAGTGTGTGTGTGAGTTGGTTCCTGAGGGGAGAAAATGGCCTTGGGGCTCAGCTAGGCTTTTTGTGTGTGTGTGCATGAAGGTATGTTTGTATTCGTGAGTGTGCACGTGCACATGTGTGTGCATACATGTGGAGGCCAGAGATTGGTGACAGGAGTCTCCCTTTATCATTCTCCATCTTATTTTTTTAAAAATATTTTCATTTATTTATTTTGAGAGAGAGAAACAGAGAGAAAGAGACAGGTAGAGAGAGAGAATGGATGTGCCAGGGCCTCTAGCCACTGCAAATGAACTCCAGACGCATGTGCTCCCTTGTATATCTGGCTTACATCAGTCCTGGGGAATCAAACCTGAGTCCTTAGGCTTTGCAGGCAAATGCTTTAACCATCTCTCCAGCCCTGTCTTATTTTTTTTTTAAATATTTTATTTATTTATTTTATTTGTAAGGCGGGGGAGAGAGTGTATGGGCATGCCAGGGCCTCCCGCCACTGCAAATGAATTCCAGATGCATGTGCCTCTGGCTTTACATGGGTACTGGGGAATTGAGCCTGGTTGGCAAGCTTTGCAAACAAGTGCCTTTAACTGCTGAGCCATCTCCTTAGCCCACCACCTTATGTTTTGAGATGGGGTCTCTCCCTGAACCTGGAACACACTAACTTGGTCAGACTAGCTAGCCATCAAGCCCCAGGGCTCTCTTTCCTCTGCTCCCCCAGTGTTGGGATCACAGATGTACATTACCACACCCAAACTCAGGGCCTCATGCTTGTGAGGTAAGCACTTTACCCACGGATACATCTCCCCAGGCCCTCAGCAAGGCTGTAGGGCAGGACCTTGGAAACCCAGAGGGTGGCCCAGCCTGTTGATGCCACAGAGGGAAACTTGATAAGGCTGTGAAGACCCATGAGGGTGTGCCACCTCTGTCCATAGGACTTCTTGGATTTTCAGAGTCAATCAGAGGCCCTGAGGAGCTGGGAGCTGAGGTGCTGGAGAGGAGGTATCAGCTTGGGCAGCTTGGGAGGCAGAAGCCAGAAGGCAAAGGAGGATGCCTATGAGGGAATGGGTAGCCCACACAGGGCTGTCTGGTGTAGCCCTGGGGTGACAGGGAGGGGGCAGGCACTTGACATCCCCCTACAACCCTGGTTCGGTGTGTGAGGTTATGGACAAGGAACCAGGCTCAGAGCTGTGATTGTCTGTGGCTGTGAGGCTCATTCAGAGTGGAGCTGGGCCTGGATGTTGAGGCCTCTTTGACTACTACCAGCCCTGTATGACCTCCCATAGGCCTTCTGCTGACAGAAAGCCCTGTTGTCATTGTTAACTGGTTAACTTACACCGACCCACAAATTTCCCTAACATTCCCATTTTAAGGATGGCAAAACTGAGACACGGAGCGGCCAACCAAGTTGCTCACGTTTATGCAGCTAGTAAGCAGCAGCACTGAGATTTGAAGCCGGGGGTCCGAGTTCAAAACGTGCTAAGCCGGTTCAGAGAAGTAGCTGGTTTCTTGCTTTCTGTCCATCTGCATGTGAAGGGTGCTGACATTTATGGCTTCTTTGAGTTGGATCTGTGCCAGTGTTACCAGTACTCCTGAGTTTTGTTTCCCTCATCCGTAAGAAGAAAATGATTGGCCTTGCCAATCTCTCTCTCTCTCTTTTATTTATCTATTTATTTATTTATCTTGCTTTTTTGTAAGGTAGAGTCTCCCTCTAGCCCAGGCTGACCTGAAATTCACTATGTAGGTTCAGGTTGGCCTTGAACTCACGGCAATCCTCCTACCTCTGCCTCCCAGGTGATGGGATTCAAGGTGTGTGCCACCATGCCAGGCAAAATGTATAGCCTAGTATGGCCTCAAACTCTTGATCCTCCTGCCTCTGCCTCTTCAGCAATTTCCTACAGGCATGTACCACCACAACCAGCTTCTCTCTCTCTTTTAAATATTTATTTATTTGCAAGCAGAGAGAAAGAGAGGTAGAAGAGAGACAAAAGAGAGAATGGCCAGGCATGGTGTTGCACGCCTTTAATCCCACCCTCGGGAGGCAGAGGTAGGAGGGTCACCGTGAGTTCGAGGCCACCCTGAGACTGCATAGTGAATTCTAGGTTAGCCTGGGCTAGAGTGAGACTCTACCTCAAAAAAACAAACAAACAAACAAAAAAAAAAGCGAGCAAGCGAGAGAGAGAATGGGCACACCAGGGACTCCAGCCATTGCAAACAAACTCCAGATACATGTGCCACTTTGTGTATCTGGCTTTATATGGGTACTGGGGAATCAAACCCAGGTTTTTAGGCTTTGCAGGTAAGTGCCTTAACCACTGACCCATTTCTCCAGCCCTCTTCTCTCCTTAAAAAAAAAAAAAAAAATATATATATATATATATATTTGGGAAAGAGAGAGAGAGAATAAATGAGTATAGAGGTGTGCCAGGGTCTCTTGCCACTATAAATGAATTCCAGAAGCATGCATGACTTTGTGCATCTGGCTTTATGTGGGTACTGGGGAATTGAACCCAGGCCATTAGGCTTTGCAAGCACCTTTAACTGCTGAGCCATCTCCCCAGCCCTGTCTTCTTCTCTTTTAAAGAGGAAAAGACTCTTCCTAAGTCCAGTCAAATGCCACAAACCCATCTCCTCCCAGAGTCCTGGACAGGAGGTAAGGAGAAACAATGAGGAGTTTTCTTTTTTTCTTTTCATTTTTCGTTTTTGTTTTTTTTTTTCAAGGTAGGGACCTGGAATTCACTATGTAATCTCAGGGTGGCTTCGAACTCACAGCAATCCTCCTACCTTTGCCTCCCGAATGCTGGATTAAAGGCGTGCGCCACCACGCCTGGCTTTTGATTTCTTTTTTATCTATTTTGAGAGAGAAAGTAAGAGAGAGAGAGCAGATAGAGAGAGAATGGGCATGCCAGGGCATCCAGCCTCTGCAAACGAACTCCAGACACATGTGCCCCCTTGTACATCTGGCTCTACATGGTTCCTGGGAAATTGAACCTGGGTCTCTAGGCTTCATAGGCAAGCACCTTAATCTCTAAGCCATCTCTCCAGCCCTGAAGGAAAGTTTTGTTTCCCTGCCAGGCCTGGTAGATAAGGCTCTAGGGATGTGGTGGTCCTGATGTAGGACTGCCTCAGGAGTCCCATGTGCACCTGGCCCTGCCGAGAGCATGCATGGTGTAGCCAGTTATGTGGGCCAGGGCCTGCACTCCTGGAGCCTGTGGTCTTCCTCCTCCTCTTCCTATGTCCACACCGTGAGTATCTTCTGAATATCCACTGTGTTCCACATGCTGGGTGCTGGGGGTCAGCCTCTAGTCCTTGGGAAGACAGGCCTTGAGGATATGGTTCCTGAGATAAGTAAGCGACATGTGACCTGGCCCAGGTGAAGGAAGCTCAGGGTGTTTGGGATGGTGTCACTTGGGAGACCTGGCGTGTTATTGCATGTGAGTACTGAGCACATAGCACCTCTCCAGTGATGCTGTTGCTGCCTTAGTCTCTCTACCATTGGGGTGCCCCCTTGTAGAGTCATCACATGTTAGTCCCTTGTCCTTTGTTGCTGTCTAGGATTCTGGGAAGCTGGTCTGTGGGGGTCCAAGGGCAGTTCTCAGCAATACTCTTGGGAGCCCTTTGTACTCTATGGTTAAGCATAGTGCAACTTGAAATGCCATGTGGATTTTGGGGTCCTTTGGATCTGAAGTCAGGGGTTTCCCATCCACAAAGAAGAAGAGAGATGAAGGGTCTGGGGCCCTTCCACCATGGTAGAAATGAGGGTCTAGAAAGACTCATGGAGGCAGCAGGAGGGACCCAGCCCCCAGCATGGACCAAGCACAGACCTGCATTCTGTCAGTGTTGATGAAATGAATGGGGATTCCGCTGCCCCTCATGTCAGGGTGACTCCAACATCCCACAACTTTTCTGAACTGTATGATGGGAGGAGGTTCTGAGATGGGAGTGGGCAGTTGGGAATTTTCTCTCCAAGACTCCCCATTGCTTCCAGAAAGTACCACCAGATGCCCAGTCCTCTCCTACGTGTGGTCTTAGAGGGTGCTCATGAGCTGGTCTGACTGTCTTCTCCCATCCAGGCTGGAGCCATGCTCTGTGGATCTCTTGTATCTCAGATTTTGGCTTAGAACACTGAGAAGCTACACAGAGATTTAAAAGCATATTATTTATTTATTTATTTATTTATTTATTTATTTATTTATAATTTATTTATTTATAGAGAAAAGGAGGGAGGGAGGGAGGGAGAAAGAGAGAGAGAGAGAGAGAGAGAGAGAGAATGGGCATTCCAGGTCCTCTAGTCACTGGAAATGAAGTTTAGATGCATGTTCCACCTTGTGCATCTGGCTTTATGTGAGTACTGGGGAATCAAACTTGGGCTGGCAGGCTTTGCAGGAAAGTGTTTTAACTACTGAGCCATCTTTCCAGCCCTACACACAGATTTTCTAAAAAATTTTTTTTGGGCTAGAGAGATGGCTTAGTGGTCAATGTGATGTGCTTGCTTGCAAAACCTAAGGACCCATGTTCTACTCTCCAGATCCCACGTAAGCCACATGCACAAGGTGACACAAGCGCACAAGGTCACACATGCACACAGGAGGCACACATGTCTGGAGTTCGATTGCAGTGGCTGGAGGCCCTGACATGCCAATTCTCTTTCTCTCACTTTCTCTTTCTCACTCTCTCACATTAAAAAAAAAAAAAAAAAAAAAAAGCTAGTCTGGGCTGGAGAGATGGCTTAGCAGTTAAAGCGTTTGCCTGCAAAGCCAAAGGTTACTGGTTTGATTCTCCAGGACCCACGTAAGTCAGATGCACAAAGGGGTGCATGCATCTGGAGTTCGTTTGCAGTGGCTGGAGGCCCTAGTGTGCCTATTCTTTCTCTGTCTCTCTGCCTCTTTCTCTCTCTCAAATAAATAAATAAATAAATAAAAAATATTTTTAAAAGACTAGTCTGTTGGGCTTGCCTCAAAACAAAACAAAACAAAACAAAAACCCAAAACTTGCGGGGCATGGTAGTGCATGCCTTTTATTCCAGCACTGGGGAAGCAGAGGTAGGAGGATCGCCATGAGTTCAAGGCCACTCTAAGACTACACAGTGACTTCCAGGTCAACATGAGCTAGAGTGAGAAAAACAAAACAAAACAAAACAAAAAAACCCAAAACTTTTTTATTGATATGATAACCTCTAGTCATATAAATAATGTACCCTGATCATAATCCCTTTCTACTACCCTCTTTTGTTCCCCCACCCATCCTCCCTTGACTGAACCCCTTCTTTCTAACTAGTCCCTCTTCTTTTTTTTTTTTTTTTTTCGAGGTGGGGGTCTTGCTCTAGCCCAGACTGACATAGAATTCACTCTGTAGTCTCAGGATGGCCTCGAACTCATGGCCATCCTTCTACCACTGCCTCCCGAGTGCTGAGATTAAAGGCGTGTACCACCACACCTGGCCAATACGAGCATACATTTGTATGACTATTTAGAGGACAAGTTGGTAGGCACTATGTCCATTTAGTTAAACAACAGTAATAGCTTCCCCCTAGGGCTTACAACCTTCCCAGCCATAGGCTTAAAAAAAACCATTTTTATTTTTTATTTGTAAGCAGAGATAGCCAGCTAGCTAACCAGATAGATAGATGATAGATAGATAGATAGATAGATAGATGATAGGTAGATAGATAGATAGATAATAGGTAGATAGAACAAGAGAAGCCTCTTGCCACTGCAAACAAACTCCAGAGACATGCACCACTCTGTGCATCTGGCTTTATGTTGGCACTGGAGAATCAAACCCAGGACAGCAGGTTTTGGTAGCATGTGCCTTTAACCACTAAGCCATTTCCCTTAGCCCAGCCATAGACTTGTGCTTAGGTTTCAGTACCAGGCATGAATTTCCTTCCATGGAGTAGGCTTCAAATCCAATCAAAGAGCAGCTGGTTTCTCCCATAACAGACATGCCACCATTGTACCAGTTGGTGCGTTTTGCCTGGCTGACCAGTTGCTACACATAGATCTTATGGGATAGGCCACAAAGAGTTCCTTTAAAATATTTATTTTCGAGAAGAGAGAGTGAATGAGAGAGGGAGGGAGAGAGGGACTAGGCATGCCAGGACTTTGTGCATCTGACTTTACATAGGTACCTGGCCACCAGGCTTTGCAAGCAAGCACTTTTAACTGCTAAGCCAGCTCTCCAGCCCCTATTAGGACTAGGGGTTGCCATATGAAACATAGGACACCCAGATAAATTTATTTTATATTATTTATTTATTTGAGAAAGAGAGAAAGAGGCAGGTGAGAGAGAGAGAGAGAGAAAGAAAACGGGCATTCCAGGGCCTCTAGTTACTGCCAATGAACTCCAGAAGCATGGTCCACCTTGTGCATCTGGCTTACTTGGGTCCTGGGAATCAAACCTGGGTCCTTAGGCTTCACAGGCAAGCGCTTTAACTGCTAAGCTATCTCTCCAGCCCTAAATATATTTTATTATGTATGTGTATGCATGTTTGCATGAATATGGATGCACGTGTATATGCGCATGCACATGTGTGCATGTGTGTGTGTAGGGCTAGAGGTTGATGCTGGGTGTCTTCCTTTATTGCTCTCTGTCTTATTCATTCATTCATTTATTTTTTGGTGTGTGTGTGTGACGTGTGTGGCATGGTGTGTGCACGCAGCACATAGTGTATGTAGTGTCTCCACATCTGGTATGCTTAATCTTAACTTTCAACTTGACTGAACTTAATATATATGTATTTAAATTTTATTTATTTATTTATTTGAGACAGAGAGAGACAGCGAGGAAGAGATAGACACATAAAGCTGGGCATGGTGACACATGCCTTTAGTCCCAGCACTCGGGAGGCAGAGGTAGGAGGATTGCTGAGAGTTCAAGGCCACCCTGAGACTACATAGTGAATTCCAGGTCAGCCTGGACCTCGGAAAAAAAAAAAAAAAGAGGTAGACACAGAGAAAGTGAGTATGGGCGCACCAGGGCCTCCTGCAGCTGTAAATGAACTCCGGACGCATGTGCCACTTTGTGCATCTGACATTACATGAGTACTGGGGAATCCAACCTGGGCTGTCAGGCTTTGTAAATAAGTACCTTTAACCACTGAGCCATCTCTCCAGCCCCTTGACTGGATCACCATGGAAACATACCTCTAGGTGTGTCTGTGAGGGTATTCCAGGGAAGGAGAGAAGATCCACCTGCATGTGGGTACCATCCCATGGGCTGGGATCCTAGACTGAATGCAAAGGAGAAAGCAGGGTGCGTGCCAGCATTCATCTAAGAACTGAATGTGACCAGCTGCCTCATGCTCCTCCTTCCGTGTCTTCGAGACAACGGACTGCACCCTCAAACTGAACACCAAAGTGAACCCTTCCTCAACTTTCTTTTGTCAGTTATTTTTTTATTTTTATTTTTTTTTGGTTTTGCAAGGTAGGGTCTCACTCTGGTCCAGGCTGACCTGGAATTAACTATGTAGTCTCAGGGTGGCCTCGAACTCTTAGCGATCCTCCTAACTCTGCCTCCTGAGTGCTGGGATTAAAGGCGTGCGCCACCACGACCGGCTCTTGTCAGTTATTTTTTCACAACAAAAAAGAAAACTAACCAAATCCACTGTCTTATACTTTATTTTTATTTATTTATTTGAGAAAGAAAGAGAAAGGGAGATAGACTTGGCATGTCAGGATCTCTTGCTACTGCAAATGAACTCCAGATGCATGTGTCACTTTGTGCATCTGGCTTTAAGCGGGTACTGAAGAATCAAACCTGGGCTGGCAGGCTTTGCAAGCAAGTGCCTTTAACCGTTAAGCCATGAATCATGCCTGAACTCCCCAGGCCCATGGCTTATAGTTTTATTTGCTAAATCTGCTAACTGTAAATGTGTCCAGAGTTTCTTGAGGGTCACCTCACCGTGTGCTTGGCTCTGGATATTTCCTTGAAGCTGTGGGGCAGACTGAAAAGGCCAAGGGAGGGCTGGCATTGGTGAGTGAATGGCTGAGGTCCAGGGTAGGCAGTATGCGGAGTTGAAAGGCAGTTTATTTGGGGAGGGCAGCAAGATGACCCAGAGAGGGACCCACAGGATGGTGTCTGCCTACATGGCCTCATCTACTCCTCACCAGAGTCCCAGAAGGTGAGCACTGTGGCCAGTACATCTTTTGCTCCAGCTGCCTGTCACACAGTGCAGAGTGGCAGAATCTATCTGCTTCCAGGTCTGAGCTTCTCAACCTTGTGTTCGCCTGTTCCTCCAGGCCCAGAGTCTCCTGATGACCTCCGACCCTTTCTTGGCCCTTTGGCCTCTCCACGGTCATACATGATTGCTTGGGAGTGTTGAGCACACAGACGCTCACAGCCCTCTTGCCTGGGACTGGGACTTTTTCTCTGGATCTCCTCCCAAGAGCAGCACTTGGGAGGAGACTCTGTGTCCAGGCAACCTGGAGGCCTGGCACTGCCTCCTCCCCAAACCGTCCAGCTTGACACGTATCAGCACAGCACAGGCCTGTCCCAAGGCAGATGGCTGCCCCATCTCCCCAGTATGCTCCCAACGTGACCCTGTGGAGTACTTCGATGGGTCATGCCTGAACTTCATCCTGAGACTTGCTGAAGCCCCACACCGACTCTGTTAGGTGGGTGTAGTAGTTGGAATGGATGTCCCCCAATAGATCCAGGAGTTTATTAAAGATTGTTAACTTAGATCTCCAGTCTCCTGGCTGGAGGAGGTGACACTGTGGGCAGATCCTGGGGTCCAGCCCTAAGGTGTTAACTGGGAGTGGATCTGAATTCCAGCCTAAAAGTATGTGGAGTGTTTGAGCTCTGCCTGGGGTTCCTGGATTGTGCTTGCTTGCTGTGGGTGGTGGTTGCTTTTCTCACTAAGTGGATCTGGATAAAGGGAGCCAGTTTCTTCCACCATTATGGAACTTTCCCTGGATCTGGAAGCTTCAGATAAATCTATTTTTCCCCACAAACTGTGTCTGGTATGGAGGTTCATCCCAGCAACGTGAAGCTGACTAGGACAGTGGGTCACACACGGATCCTCATTTAAGTGAAGCTCAAAGAGGTAGGCCTACTTTGTTAATCCCAGCAAGTGAAGGCAAGTGTATCTGACTACAGAGCCTGAGAGAGCCCAGCCTTCTCTTATTTGGGCTCTCCGGTCAGACTCCTCCCTTCCTAGGGTACCCTTGCTCTAACTGCGGCAACCTGGGCTGGTGAGTGGAGCCAGATGTGGACACCATCTCCTGTTTTTGTTCCTGTCTCCTTCTAGCCTTGATACAGCCTGGAGCAGGCAGCCCAGTCTCACCTGCTCACCAGAACCCCCGACACCTGGGGTCCCCCAGAAGTTCCAATTTAATTAATCTGTCCCAGCTCTTCCGAGCTTCTAAGTGATCCAGAACAGTATGCAGTGTGGGGCCAGTCAGTTGATCTGGATGGGAGTGGGTGAGGTAGGTGAAAAGACAAGGTTCCCTTACACGCTTCTTTTCTCTATCCAAAGGCACTGAGTGCTGCCTTCCAGTGAACTTCCAGAGGAAGATCTCTGTTCACCTGCAACCTAGAACAAGGGCCTCATTGTTGTGAGCAAATCCTTACTCAGATTTGGTGAAGTGACACATCCAATTCTCCTATCCTCACATCCAAGCACCCATCTGCCATCCATCCATCCACCATCCATCCACCCATCTACTCATCCATCCATCCATCCATCCATCCATTCACCCATCTGTCATCCATCCATCCATCCATCCATCCATTGTTCACCTAGTCATCTATTCCATCCACCTACCCATCCATTCATCCATCATCCACCCATCCTATTTTCACCTAATTATCTATCTATCCACTCACACATATGCCTATCTACCCACCTTCCCTTCTCAGATATCCATCCACTCATTCACATATCTAATTTCTCCTCTATTCATCCATCCATCCATCCATCCATCCATCCATCCATCCATCCATCCATCCCTTTGTTGTCAAGTAAGACTGTTGAGCCTGTTTCTGTGTAGGGTCATGAACTAGCAGCTGGGTAGAAAATTATGAGCCAAACCCAATCCCTCCTTTGGAAGTCAGTCTGGTGGAGGAAAGAGACACTTGTAAACATGTTGACAGAGCTGTGGGTGCTGTGGCACATGGGCATGGAAGGCGAGGGCAAGGGCTCTTTCTACTGGGCTGGGAGAGCAGTGCGGAGGAAGGTGACCAATGTGTCTGTACCATTAGCCTCTCAATTGTCCTTTGGGTCTCTGTATAAATGCCACCTTCTTGGGGAAGTCCAAGCCTATCCCCCAGGCTGGTTCCATGGTTTAAGTGCATCTGAATTTCTTCCTAGCACTTGTGGCTGCTGTAACCATCTGGTGGTGAATGGCGGCTGTTTCTGCCCATCTTCCTGCCAGGGGTCATGTCTGGGTCTTGTTCACAGCTCTAAAAGCACCACATTCAGTATTTTGGGTATTTTTCTTTTTTTAAATTTTTTTTGTTGTTGTTGTTTTGGTTTTTGAGGTAGGATCTTGCTTTGGCCCAGGCTGACCTGGAATTCACTATGTTGTCTCAGGGTGGCCTTGAACTCATGGCAATCCTCTTACTTCTGTCTCCTGAGTGCTGGGATTAAAGGTGTGTGCCACCATGCATGGCTAAAAAAATTTTTTTTACGTTGAAATATTTATTTATTTACTTGAAAGAGATAGGGAAGGAGAGATAGAGAGAGGAAAAGGCAGATAGAGACAGTAAGAATGGGTGCACTAGAGCCTCCAGCCATTGCAAACAAACTCTAGATGCATATATTACCTTGTGCATCTGGCTTATGTGATTACTGGGGAATTGAACACAGGTCCTTTGACCTTGTAGGCAAGTGCCTTAACCGCTAAGCCATCTCTCTAGCTCAATTTTTTAATATTTTATTTATATATTTATTAGAGAGAAGTAGAGAGAGTGAGTGAGTGAATAGGCACACTAGGGCCTCTAGCCATTGCAAACAAACTCCAGATGCATGTGCTACCTTTTACATCTGGCTTTACGTGGGTACTGGGGAATCAAACCTGGGTCTTTTGGCTTTTCAGGCAAGTGCCTTAAGTGCTAAGCCATCTCTTCAGCCCTCTTTTTCTTTCCTTTCCTTTCCCTTTTTTTTTTTTTGAGGAAGGGTCTCACTCTAACCAGACTGACTTGGAATTCACTATGTAGTCTCAGGGTGGCCTCAAATTCATGGTGATCCTCCTGTCTCTGCCTCGTGTGGCAAGCACTTTACCCCTGAGCTGAGTATCTCCCCAGCCTGCACCTTCACTTGTCTATCTATGCATTAAAAAATTATTTATGGGCTGGAGATATGGGATGTTAGCCAGATGCACAAGGGGGCGCACGCCTCTGGAGTTCATTTGCATTAGCTGGAGGCCCTTGCATGCCTATTCTGTCTTTTACTCTCTCTCCCCCTCTTTCTCTGTCAAATAAATAATTAAATAAAAATATTAAGACAATTTTTTATTTATTTGAGTGAGTGAGAGAGAGAGAGAGACTGAGAATGAGCACACCAGGGCCCCAGCTGCTGCACATGAACTCCAGGCACATGCATCACCTTATGCATCTGTCATATGTGGGTCATGGGGAATCAAACCTGGGTCCTTTGGCTTTGCAGGCAAGCACTTTAACCACTAAGCCATCTCTCCAGCCCTCTATGCATTTTTGTAATAGGAGGAAATGCAGTAGGATGCATGGATCCCACTAACAACTGCCATCATCAAAGATGCTGGAAAAGAAGCACACACTCAGGCCCAGTTTCCTAAGGGCTTTGAGTGGCAGGAAGCACTTTCTAATTCTCCACTTAAAAAATTATTTATTTATTTACTTATTTGAGAGAGAGAGAGAGAGGAGGGAGATAAAGTATGGAAATGCCAGGGCCCCTTGCCACTGCATGGCTTACTTTGTGCATCTGGTTTTATTGGGGAATTGAACCCCAGGTCAGCAGGCTTTGCAAACAAGCACCTTTAACCCCTGAGCCATTTCCCCAACACCCTAATTGTCCTCTTGAAACCTCAGTGATTGGGGCTGGAGAGATGGCTTAGCGGTTAAGGCGCATACCTGTGAAGTCTAAGGACCGAGGATCGATTCTTCAGATCCCACGTAGCCAGATGCACATGGTGGTACGTGCATCTAGATTTCATTTGCAGTGGCTAGAGGCCCTGGTGTGTCCATTCTCTCCCCTCTCTCCCCCTGCCGCCATCTCTAATAAATAAAATAAAATAAAAATAAGGACATTTCTGCTTTAAAAAGAAAGAAAGAAAAGAAACCTCAGTGATTAAGACTCCAAGAGGCTAAGTGTCATGGCCGAGGCTCCAGGTCTGGAAGCACCCTACTTTTGCAGCCTGTGCTCACCAAATGGGCTGTCAGTGTCCTCCCACTTCCCTGTCCTTCCACACCTCTGGTTAGTGACTTGAGATGTGAAATGGTGCATGTCCCCTGAGAGTGGAGCACACACCAACTTCCCCGTGACTTGCCTGAGAAGGCCACCTGCTCTGGATGGAGCCACAAGCTCCTGGAGAGTCCTGGCTGGGTCCCTGAGTGGCTATGCGGAGTAGAGCAGTAACAGAGGCCAACTTCTGCTGTGCTGGGCTCTGACACAAGGAAGCTTTTGGTCCCTGCAGCAGAAGTCAGCCTAGTTTGGCTAACTCCATCCTCTCCCACTCCAGCATGAAAGGCTGGGTGAGCCTGGCATGGTGGCGCACGCCTTTAATCCCCAGCACTAGGGAGGCAGAGATAGGAGGATCACTGTGAGTTCAAGGCCATCCTGAGACTACATAGTGAATTCCAGGTCAGCCGAGACTACAGCAAGACCCTACCTTGAAAAACCAAAAAAAAAAAAACAAAAAACAAAAACAAAAACAAAAACAAAAAAAAAAACCGGCGTGAATGTTGCCTACCCTCTGCCCCATGGGGATCCCTGTAAATTTCCTGCTGCTTCTCAGAACAGGCTGAGCGGCACTGAGCCATACAGCTGCATGGGGTATGTCGCTTCACAGATACCCACGGCCGGACCTTGGCCAGTCCTGAGCTCTGGGTTGGCACAGGGTAGCAGGGCCTTTCTGAATGTGGCAGAGACATAGGGAACCTGGGCACAGCTGGGGTCCTCCTGTGGGCACCCTCTGTAGCCAAGCTCTGCCACAAAAACCCAGCTGCCGCTGGCAGGGTGGACGGACATCTGTGTCTTGCTAGCCCAGGTGTTTCTGCCAGCTCAGAGACCAGGCGACATCTTGGACCAGCAAAGGCCTGGCTGGCTGCAGCCTGGTGTGTGAGGGATGTGTGGCTCTCCAGCCCCTTCTACCTTCTCCCACCCTGCCTCTATCTCAGATCCCTCCTCCAGCTGGAATCTCTTTCCTGTCCACTCACCTGGTGGACACCAGCATCATGAGTGGCTGTGTGGAGCCCACATCTGCACACATCCCCATTCCTCTTGCAAGGGTTTTGGGGAGTGTCTCCCATCTCTCTTCTTTGTTTTGCCACTTTGCTTTGTTTGTGGGGATTATTTATTTATTTATTTTTGTTTTTTTCTGAGGTAGGGTCTCCCTCTAACTCAGGCTGACCTGGAATTCACTATGTAGTCTCAGGGTGGCTTTGAACTCAGGCAATCCTCCTACCTCTGCCTCCTGAGTGCTGGGATTAAAGGCGTGCGCCACCACGCCTGGCCTTTGTTTGTGTTTTTGAAGTAAGGGCTCATTATGTAGCACAGGTTGGCTTTGAACTTTTGGCAATCCTCTAAAGTGCTAGCATTATAGGAGTGAACCACCCTGCCTGGCTTAAATTTTTTTTTTCTCTTTCTTTCTTCTCCTCCTCCTTATTTTATTTTATTTATTTATTTTTTTTTTGAGGTAGGGTTTCACTGTAGCTCAGGCTGACCTGGAATTCACTATGTAGTCTCAGGGTGGCCTCGAACTCACGGTGATCCTCCTACCTCTGCCTCCCAAGTGCTGGGATTAAAGGCGTGTGCCACCACGCCCGGCTCTCCTCCTTCTTTTATTGCAGTGCTAGAGATTGGACCTCACCCATGCCAGGCTATATCCTCAGCATATTCTGCCTCTTCGACATGACTGGTGACTTGGTAGTGCTTGTCCTAGGAGACTGTGGCTCTCAAGGTCGGGGACAGTGCCAGTCCCTGGCTTAGCACAAGGTGGCTGTTTTCTTGACCATGTGTGGGACCAATGGATGCCAACAGTTTTGTGAAACTTCACCTGTTCATCTGCACCTGCTCTGTCCTGGACCTGTCACATGCCTGCTCCTCGGAGGCCACTATGAGCTCATGCGCTCATCACGTCCACTGAGGGAGCCACTGTCATTGCCATCCCTGACTTGGCTGAGGTTGTCCCGAGAGCAGAGACTCAGATGAGACCCAGGTGCAGATGGCTGGTTGGAGGTCGGAGGTCAAGACGGAGAAGGAAAGGAAGCCTGTGCCAGGGGGCAGCAGGAAGGGTGGTCACCCCTGAGGACAGCCGGGGAGCCAACCCTGACAGGAGTCCCTAAGGGGCACTTAGAGGGTAGCCTAGCATCCAGACTCGCGTGGCTGGAGGGTGGGGTTTGTCAAGCCCCATTCCGAAGGCTTTTGGAGAGGGCTCTGTTACCTTAGGAGTACAGGAAGCGAATTGAAAAACAGTGGGCACCGGGATTAAGGCGTCTGCCTGGGTCCGTCCTCTGGTTCCTTGCTTGGAATGCTCCTGGGGGTAGACATGAGGCAACAGGCATGTGAAACATCCAACTCAGCTTCGATTTTACCGAGAAGTAAACTGAGCCCAGAGAGACTGGTCAAGGCTGGGGATATAGTTCAGTGGTAGAGCACTTGTCTAGCATGGGAGGGGCCCTGGCTTCAATCCTTCAGAAAGAAAAAATAAATAGGGACACATAGTCCAGTCCATTGAACATGTCTGTACCTCTGTGAACATGCAAGTACTTGGAAGACTAGGAAATTAATTTGTTATGTTTTCAAACAGTGCCCCTCTGCCCCACCTGGGATAAATTAAGAAAATAGGAAGTCCCCTCCCCACGCCCTAGCAGCTCAGGGGCCCCAGGATGGATCTTTGGGTTCTCATATGCCCCAAGGCTGAAGTTGCAGATCAAGGGGTCAGGTGGGACCTGGTCATGTTCTGGCATGGCGTGGTAGACTGTAGAACTCTGTCCCTCTGAATGGGATCATTTCTATACATGCCGGGGGGGGGGGATAGCTTTTACCTCACAGGGCTGTTGAGGACAGCCCCAGGAGTCAGGGGCAGGTGTTGCTAGCTGGGCAGGGAGCTTCTGTTGGTAGTAGGTCTTTTTTGTTGTTGTTTGTTTTTTGAGGTAGGGTCTCACTCTAGCCTAGGCTGACTTGGAATTCACTAAGTAGTCTCAGGGCGGCCTTGAAATCATGGTGATCCTCTTACCTCTGCCTCCCGAGTGCTGGAATTAAAGGCGTGTGCCACCATGCCTGGCTTTTTGAAAAAAAATATTTTATTTATTTAAGAGAGAGAGTATGGACGCACCAGGGCCTCAAGCTACTGCAAGCGAATTCCAGATGCATGCGCTACCTTGTGCATCTGGCTTATGTGGGTACTGGGGAATTGAACCTGGATCCTTAGGCTTTGCAGGTAAGTGCCTTAACTGCTAAGCCATCTCTCCAAGTGGGACTTTATAGGGACAGAAGTGCATAGTTGAAAGTCCAGTCCCTAAGGCTGCAATGCTGGATATGGAGAGAGCAGACTCACCCCAGGGTTTCTGAACCTTCTCTCATTTCACTCTCTAGGGTCCTACACAGCACATACATACTGTCTCAATTACAGATGAAGAGTAAGGTGGACTACTAGGTCACACTGCTAGGCGTGGTCTGCTTGTCTTTGTCACATGGTAGACATGACCATGAACTCCATAGTGAGTATTCAGTCCCCAGCATGGTTCCTGGGACACAGTGGATAATAGATGAAGTGGTATGTCATTGGGGTTAGGGGTCAGGTGGAGAAGGGAAAGCCAGGGACCCCATCCAGTTCCCTCGTGTGTGCTGGGAGCCATGTCAGCAGCTGCTGGACCAAATCTCTAAGGCTTCCCTGGCTCCCACCTGTCCTGACTCAGCCATAGCCCACTATCACCCTCCAGAGAAGCAGCAAAGGGGCGGTTTCTAGTATCACACCTGCTGTTTGAGCAGAACCCAGGCTAGGGGTCCAGCCCAGCTCATGCCCCTTCTTCCCAATGCAAGAGTCCTGGGCTGTTTTGGGAACCCCTTGAGCTGCACCAGCTCATCCCTGTCTAGGGAGTGGGATTTGAAACAGGAATACGGCTGCCCAATTTTCATTAATTGGATCTAAGAGGGTTTCTATTTTCTCCCTGAGTACTGATTGATCCGGGCGAGGTAAACAGCACTGCCAAAAATGGTGGTGGTGGTGGTGGGGGGGTGCTGCTGAGGGAGATGGGGTAACTAATGTTACTTGACATTTACTCAGAGAGAGGGGGGAGGGAGGAGGTGAGTCACATACCAAGCCTCAGCCCACAGGTTCTGCAGAAGCCAACAGCCCCACGGCAAGCAAGCAGGATGGCTCAGAAGAAGAGCCTCATTCCCCAGAATTCCCAGGCTTCAGGGAGCCCTGGGGGTTCTTTACTCCCAGAGAGGGGTCTCTGAGTACTTAAATGGCCATACATTTATTTAGCACTGGAAGTGGGACCCTGGAACACAGGCAAGACAGGACTGATTGCTCTTTCATTTGTGAGTAGGGGAGATGCCCCCCTCCCATCTGACACACACACACACACACACACACACTCTCTCTCTCTCTAATTCTCTCTCAGACCCCTTTGTGGGTAGAGGGCACTGTGAGTGGGCAGGTGGGAGAGAGATGTAGCCTTTGGTGTCTCCCCCTTTTTCCTCTCCCCACCCAAAAGCTCTTCCCAACAATCTCTGCTCTTGGCTACTTTAGTTTCCCAGCTGAACGTTTCACCCATTGGAGTTTGCAGGTTGGCTTGGGGGAGGTGACATGGGCCTTGCTTTCGGTATCAGGTGGACAGGGAAAGCCTCCCTATTACCCCCACTGTACCCCCAGCAAGTGTGCGCTGATCACCCGTCAACAATTAAGTGGGCCAGGGCCTTCAGCATGGCGGGGAATAGCCTGCCAGCATGGGCTCCCTGCCCACCATGCTCCCTCCATGGCCTCCTGCTGCTGCTCCCTGCTCCCTGGAGGCGAAGGCGCAGCACTCCCAGGTCTGCTATCCTATAGCTCACCTTCTACTTGTCACCTGCTCTTAGCTGACTGCCCTGAACTCCCTGGGGGAACATTTCCAGCCTTCCTCTGCCTAGAAGACTCTGCCTTCCTTTAGGTACCAGTGGCCTGGATTTGTTTGGGATCTAATATTAAGCCCACTTTCCCTAAATTTGCCCCTCCCCCAATTTCCATCCATACTGAGCAGCCGGTCTTGCAGGCTTCTCCCTCACTGGCCTCTTCAGACACTGGATCCACCTGGTGGACCTGCTCAGCATCTCAGACCCACCCGTGCTCATCCTCCTGTTGACCCTGCCAAGGTCATTGGGACCTCAGTCTCTGTTGTGTCCGCTCCCCACTCAGCTAGTTGGGGGCGTGTCCCTTTCCATGGCTCCCAGCTTGCAGGTTGCTGTGAAGTCGGCTGTCATGTAACTGCTGCCTGCGAATGCAGGGCTCAGACGCTAGTCTCTGACTGGTGTTAGGAATGCGCTGTCCTTCCCTTCCGGGTTCTACAGTCTCACAGTGATGGCCTTGGGTGTGGATTCCTTCATCTCCCTGTATTGGGACTTTTTGGGTATCTTGAACCCGTAGTTTGGTGTTTTCCATCAGTTCGGGACAATCATTGGCTGCCACTCCCTCCTCTCCCCAGCACTCTCTCTCTCTCTCAAGTCCTGAGGATGGAACCCAGGGCCTCATTGTGGAGGTTTGAATGTAAAATGCCCCCACAGCCTCAAGTTTGTGATTAAGCTTCCTACGCCAGGTGGCAGAGCCTTTGGGAGGTGGAGCCTTGCTGGAGGAGGTGTGTCAATGGGGCTGGCTTGAGGTTGGTTAGTCCAGCCCACTGGGTGCTGTAATGCCCTGGCTGCCTGCTCTGCCATGCTCTCTCCACCACATGAAGCTTCTCAAAACCATTAAACCTACAATAAACCCTTTCCTCCCTAAAGCTGTTTCTGGTGGTGGTGGTGGTGGTGGTGGTGGTGGTGTGTGTGTGTGGGGGGGTGGTTATTCCAACAGTGAGAAAGTAATTGCTATACTCATGCATGTCCAGTAAATGTTCTACCACTGACCTATACCTCCAGCCTTATTTTCTCTTTATTTATTTATTTATGAGGATGAAAAAGAGGCAGAGAGAGGGAGAGCGAGAGAGAGCAAGAGTGAGCATGGGCGTGCCAGGGCTTCCAGCCACTGCAAATGGACTCCAGATGTATGAGCCACCTTATGCATCTGGCTCATGTGGGTCCTGGGAAATCAAACCAAGGCCCTTTGGCTTTGCAGGCAAGCACCTTAACCACTAAGCCATCTCTCCAGCCCATTTTCTAAAACTATTTTTTATTAGTTTTATTTATTTGAGAGAAAGAAAGAGAGAGAGAGAAAGTCAGATATAGAGAATGGGTGCACCAAGGCCTCCAGCCCCTGCAAATGAACCCCAGATGCATGTGTCACTTTGTGCATTTGACCTACATGGGTCCTGGGGAATTGAACCGTGGTCCTTTGGCTTTGCAGGCAAACACTTCAACCACTAAGCCATCTCTCCAGCCCATTTTCTCCATTTTTATGCCTCTTTGCAATGCATTCTGGATTTCTTTTTAATTCTGTGTGTGAGGGTGTGGGGTACGCATATGCCACAGTCCACTGTGGAAATCAGACTATAACGTCAGGTGCAGGTCCTCTCTGTTCACCTCGTTGGAGGCAGAATCTTTTGTTGCTTGCCAGGCTGGCGGTCCCACAAGCTTTGGGATTTTCCTGTATCTGTCTCCCATCTCCCATCTTGCTGTAGCTGTGCTGGGATCACAGACGCACTACCAAATTTGGCTTTACGTGGGTCCATGGAGATCTAAAATCAGCTGGTCAGGCTTGTGCAAGCCATCTCCCCAGCCTGAGTATGTTCTTTTGACCTATCTTCTTTTAACCTAATTCTTTCTTTGGCTGAATTGAATCCATTCTCAAAGTCATCCTTTGAATATCTTTTAGTCTTTTATTATTTTCAACCTTACTCAGACAGAGGAGGGAGGGAGATGAGTCACAACGAGCCTCAGCCTACAGATTGTGCAGAAGCAAGAGGCAAGCAGGAGGGCTCCAAAAAGTTTTGTTTGCCTCCCCGCCCCCCATGACTGATTTTCCTGGGGGTTCTTCACTCCTGGAAGGGTCTCTGGCACCCCTTTTAATGGTTATGTGTTTAGCGCTGGAGGTGAGACCCCTGAACATAGAGGGTTCATATGCAAAGAGCTACTTGTACATCATACGTACATTATAAGCCAACTTTTCTGCAGGGAGTGGAAAATAAAGCCTCAGTTTAAAAATTAGAAACCTGGGCTGGGCGTTGTGGCGCACACCTTTAATTCCAGCAGAGGTAGGAGGATCAGTGTGAGTTCAAGGCCACCAGGAGACTACATAGTGAATTCCAGGTCAGCCTGGGCTGGAGTGAGACCCTATCTCGAAAAAGAAAAAAGAAAACCAAACAAAAATTAGAAACCTGGGACTGGGAAAATGGCTCAGCAGTTAAAGGGTTCTGCTTGCAAAGCCTTTTGGCCGAGGTTCAATTCCACAGTACCCAGGCAAAACCAGATGCACAAAGTGGCACATGCATCTGGAGTTTGTTTGTAGCAGCTTTTTTTTTTTAATGCTGTGTGTGAAGGTATGGGTATGCAAATGCCCTGGAGTGCCCATTTCTCTCTCTCTCTCTCTTTGCTTACAAATAAATATAAAAATTCAAAAAAATAGAAACCAAAGTAAGTACGCAGGGTACCATCACCAATGAGTCAAGAAATAAAATCTTTGTGTGTGTGTGTGTGTGCACACACCTCTGGGACTCAAACTCAGCCAGAGAACTCTACCAGTGAACTATATTCCCAGCCCTCCAAATCTTTGATTCTTAAATTTCTTTTTCTTTCCTTTTTTGGATTTTCTTTTGGAATTTTTTTTCTTTTTTTTTTTTTTTTGGTTTTTTTTTTGGTTTTTCGAGGTAGGGTCTCACTCTAGCTCAGGCTGACCTGTAATTCACTATGTAGTCAAAGGGTGGTCTCGAACTCACATCGATCCTCCTACCTCTGCCTCCCAAGTGCTGGGATTAAAGGAGTGTGCCACCACGCCCAGCTGGAAAATATTTTTATTTATTTGCAAGCACTCCAGCCACAACAAACGAACTCCAGATGCATGGGCCATTGCATCTGACTTTATGTGGGTACTGGGGAATCAACTAAGGTCGTTAGGCCTTTCAGGCAAGTGCCTTAACTGCTAAGCCATCTCCCCAGCCCAGCCCAGCCCAGCCCAGCCCAGCCCAGCCCAGCCCAGCCCAGCCCAGCCTAGCCCAGCCCATTGTTTGGATTTTTTTTTTTTTTTTTTTTTTAGTTTTTCCAGGTAGTGTCTCACTCTAGCCCAGGCTGACTTGGAATTCACTTGGTAGTCTCAGGGTGGCCTTGAACTCACAGTGATCCTCCTACCTCTGCCTCCCAAGTGCTGGGATTAAAGGCATGCACCACCACATCCGGCTTTGTTTGGATTTTTTGAAGTAGAGTCTCACCCTACCCCAGGCTGACTCTGTTGCTCCAGGTTGTTCTCAAACTCACAGCCATCCTACCTCAGCCCCTCGCATGCTGTAATTAAAGGTGTGTGCTACCACATCAGGCTTAACTTTCAGTTATGTCACGTTCATGTCTTTTATGTTCTTTTATGAATTTGCTATGCTGCCTTCGTAAAATATATTTTTATTTGTTTTATTTGCCAGGAAAGAAGAGGGAGAGAGAGAAAGAATGGGTGTGCCAGAGCCTCTTGCCACTGAAAATGAACTCCAGACACGTGTGTCACTTTGTGGGTCTGGCTATACATGGATCATGGGGAATTAAACCCAGGCCAACCCAGGCTGGTAGGCTTTGCAAGCAAGCACCTTTAATCTCTGAGCCATGTCCCTAGTCCTATGTTGCCGCCTATTTTTAATTTTATTTATTCATTTGTAAGAGGAGAGAGAGAGAATGGGGCATGCTAGGGCCTCTAGCTACTGCAAACGAGCTCCTGATGCTTGTGTCCCTTGAGAATCTTTACATGGGTGCTGGGGAATTGAATCCAGGCTGTCAGGCTTTGCAAGCCAGCACTGTTTACTGTAAGCCATCTCTCCAGCTTCCCATGCTGTGTTTTGTAGTTATTTTTATTTTTGTTTTTGAGACACTATATAGCTCAAGCTGGCCTTGAACTCATGACCCTCCTGCTTCAGTCTGAGTGCAGGGATGACAGGTGTGTGTCATTACACTTGGCTCCCTTTTGTAGTACTCTGTTCATTTATGATACATTTATGATAGTTTAAGCTTGCCTTTTTAAAATATATTTTATTTATTTATTTATTTATTTATTTATTTATTTATTTATTTATTTATTTATGTGTGTGTGAGAGAGAGAGAGAGGGAGGGGGAGAAGGAGGGAATGAATGGGTGTGCCAGGGCCTCTAGCCACTGCAAACGAACTCCAGATGTGTGTGCCCCCTTGTGCATCTGGCTTAGATGGATCCTGGAGAATTGAACTGGGATCCTTTGGCTTTGCAGACAAATGCCTTAGCCCCTAAGCCATCTCTCCAGTCCCCAACCCCTCTCTTTTTTTTTTTTTTTTTTTTGTTTTTATCAAGGCAGGATCTCACTCTAGCCCAGGCTGACCTGGAATTCACTATGTAGTCTCAGAGGGGCCTCGAACTCACAGCAATCCTCCTACCTCTGCCTCCCAAGTGCTGGGATTAAAGGCGTGTGCCAGTGCGCCTGGCTCTAAGCTTGCCTTTTAATTTAATTTATTTATTTGTAAAAATTTGCCATGCTCTGGGGCTTGATGGTCAGTCCATAGGGCTGAAAAACAGCAGCTCTGGGTTCAGAGAGAGACTTCCATTTCAAGGAATAAAACACAGAAGAGTGATAGAAGAGGCCTCCTGACATTCTCTTCTGGCCTCTGCACACATGTGAATGGGATGCACACACATGTAATACACTATGTATATACTCAGCACATCACACACATGCCTACCACAATCTCTCTCTCACACACACACACACACAGCATGCTGAAGACTGAACTGAGAGCCTCGTACAAGCTAGCTAAGTGCTGAATCACTGAGCTATACCCCATCTTGTGTTTCTTTCTGGTGTATGTGTGCATGTGGAGGAGAGAGTTGACACTGGGTGTCTTCCTCCATTGAGCTCCTCTTTATTTGCTGAGGCAGGGTCTCTCACTTGAACTCAGAGCTCACTGATTCAGCTAGTCTAGACAGGTGATCCCCGAGAACCCGGATTACAGATGCATTGCCATTCTTACCCAGTTCTTATATGGATGTGGGATATCCACACTCATGTCCTCATTTTTTATCCCCTGAGCCATCTCTCCACCCCCTCATCATCAACATCTTTTATTGTTTTGTTTTGTTTGTAGTCTCTCAGGATATCCTCGAACTCACAGTGATCCTCCTGCTTCTGCCTCCTGAGTGCTGGGATTAAAGGCATGCACTACCATCTTTAAAAAAAATTTCAAACAACTTTAAAATTTTTATTTTTTACTTTTTTATGAGAGAGGGAGAGAAAGAGAGATAGAGAGAGGGGAAGAGAGAGAATTGGCATGCTAGGGTCTCCAGGCACTGCAATCGAACTCCAGATGCATGTGCCGCCTTGTGCGCATGCGCAGCCTTGCGCATGCTTCACCTTGTGTGTCTGGGGAGTTGAACATGGGTCCTTAGGCTTCACAGGCAAGCACCTTAACCGCTAAGCCATCTCTTCAGTCCTTTTTGTTTGTTTGTTTGTTTTTTTGCCTTTTTTTCCAGTCCTATTTTTTTTTTTTTACTTTTTATTCATTATGTATTTTATAAACAAATCGTAAGTTGGTCCCATTCCCCTCGTGTTATCCTTTTCTTTTCTTTTCTTTTTTTTTTTTTTTTGAGGTAGGGTCTCACTCTGCTCAGGCTGAGCTGGAATTTACTATGCAGTCTCAGGATGGCCTTGAACTCACAATGATCCTCCTATCTCTGCCTCCCATCGTGTTATCCTCTTATATCCCCTCTTCCTCACCCCCATTCTACTGAGGGCCCTCCTCAATGGGGTTATTGGCATTCACCATGGGGTTATGATGAATCCATCAGCCAGTCTGTCTGTGTGGGGGGGGCAATGCTTCAGGATTCTCCTTCCCACCCTGTGGCTACTACAATCTGTTGGCCCTCTCTTCCACAATGTTCCCTGAGCCTGAGCCTTGGCAGGCATGTTATTAGTCTCCTTTACTGCTGAGCTCTCTGAAACCTCTGGATTTCTGCTTTGATGAGTTCTGAATGTCCTCAGTGTCTGTCACCATCTCCCTGGAGCAGGTTGTCAGAATAGCAGCGAGAGCTGCACTCATGTTTAAATGGCATCTATGCAATAGTGGCCCACAGCCTATGTGGGTAATCAGTGGCTCTGTGATTGGTTAAGAGGTCTGTTCAGTGGGAGACAACTCATACTTGGTACTAAGAACCAAGTCAGAATCCTATGGATATGATGGTTATGGACTCCTAAGAGAAACTCTGGCTAAGAAGTGTGGCTCTACCCATCAAAATGTCTCTTACATAACCATGCTTATCCCCTTTAATCCATGCTCAACTCATTTGTGATGGAGAATCCTTTTTTTTTTTTTTAACAGATGGCAGAGAAAACTTGGAAGAACCAAGACCCATCAGTACAACAAGAAGAGATAGATAAGAAAAGAGAGCTGATTGCCTAGCACGAGACAAGCCACCTTCTTCTTAAAAAAGAAAAAAAAAACTTTTTATTGTATTTTTATTTATTTATATGAGAGAGAAAGAGTAGGGAGAGAGGAGAGAGAGAGAGAGAGAGAGAGAGAGAATGGGCGTGCCAGGGCCTCCAGCCACTGCAAACAAACTCCACATGCATGCACCACTTTGTGTATCTGGCTTACATGGGTCCTGGGGAATTGAGCCTGGGTCCTTTTAGCTTTTCAGGCAAGTGTCTTAACTGCTAAGCCATCTTTCCAGCAACCCCCCTTTAAAAAATATTTTATTTATTTACTTGCAAGCAAAAAGAGAGAGAGAGACAGAGACAGAGAGAGCATGGGCATCCCAGGGCCTCTAGCCACTGCAAACGAACTCCAGATGCATGAGCCACTTTGTGCATCTGGCTTACTTGGTTCCTGGGGAATCGAACCAGGGTCCTTAGGCTTTGCAGGCAAATGTCTTAATCACTAAGCCATCTCTCCAGCCTCCCCCTTTAAAAAAATATTTTATTTATACACTTGGATTTTCTACCATTGACCCAAACCCGCGGCTTCCTCGCAGACCCGTGCCACACAAAGCCAAAGATTCCTCACACACCCGTGTCATGCAGACTCAGGCTGCAAGTTTTCAGTCGGGATGAGCCACAGGGAGAGTCTCCTGCTCGATGTCCTCCCACACATGTCACCATGCCCGGCTGTCTGGGCCTCTTGTTTCTACCCACTTCTTCACAAGTGGCAGACTGAAGGGCCTCTGGCTTAGAGATACTCTTGAGGCTGAAACGGTTTCTGTGTGTAGTCCCTGCTTTGCTTGGAAATTTCTTACTCTTCTAAGCCTTTAATGCCTTGGAAAATGCATCTCTGTATTAAATATAGATATTTCAAGTTTTGTGTGTATGCATACGGTTGGTATGTGCGTGGTCACGCACGTGCATGTGAAGATAAAAGATGAAGCTGGATGTCTTCCTCAGTCACGATCCATCCACCTGATTCTTTGAGACAGGGTCTTGTATTGAACCCAGAGCTCACCTATTTGGCTAGACTAACTCGTCAGCCAGACACAGGGATCCACCTATCTCCACCCCTCTCCCAGCGTTGGGATTATAGGCACGTACCATCATACCCACCACCTTCACGTGGGTTCTTGGCATATGAACTCAGTCCTCATGCTAGTGTAGCAAACACTTTACACTACTGAGCCATCTCTCCAGCCCAACTTTTTATTTATTTATTTTTTTGAGACAAAGTCTCCCAATATAGCCAAGGCTAATCTCCAACTTGCCATTCTCCTTCCTCAGCCTGCCGAGTGTTACAGACGTGCCTGGCCAATATTTTAACTTTTTTCTGATCTTGTCAGCTACCCAGCATCACCATCAGAAGTCTGCTTTACCTTACAGTCTGCACTGGATATCCACCACCCTCTCCATGTGCATCCCCACGGGCCCTGATGCCGTCCACGGGAACCCCATCCTGACTGTGTCTCCCTGGCAGCTCTGGCTTCACTGCCCTCCTCTGCAACTTGGCCTCTTAGCACTGCCTCTGGTTCTTCCACACTCAGCTGTCTGGTCCCTAAGATGTTCTCACCCCTGGGTAGAAGCAGGTGTTGTTTGATTTGTTCAGGCTGAGATGACAATCTACCTAAGGTCTGTGTCTGCTTGCCCTCTCAGGTTAGCCACCAGCTCCTCCAGGAAGCCTCCCTGGCTGCCTCCCATCCACTCTTTGCAAACCCAGAGGCCTCTTCTAGGCTCTTGCGGTCCTCTGTATACTCCCACCACAGCACCAATAACAATGCATTATGGGGGCCACACTCCATCAGATGGTGGTCTCTGACTGTTGAACAATGGGTGGAGTGTCGGTGTTCATTTGGAGCATTGGCAGAACACTCTGTAGGAATTCTGGGTGAATGACAGAGCTCTTACACAGGCTGATTGCTTAATTGCCTCCTTTGTAGCTTCTCTCCAAACCCTGGCTGTCACTCAGGGGTAAGTGGTGGGTCTTGGGGATGTGGGGGAAGCAACAGAGGAATATGATTTATTTTTATTTATTTATTCGAGAGAGAAAGAGGCAGAGAGAGAGAGAGAGAGAGAGAGAGAGAGAGAGAGAGAGAGAGAGAGGTTGAATGGGCATGCCAGGGCCTCCAGCCACTGCAAACGAACTCCAGATGCATGTACCCCTTTTGCATCTGGTTTATGTGGGTTCTGGAGAATCCAACCTTGGTCCTTTGGCTTTGCAGGCAAGTGCCTTAACCACTAAGCAATCTACATAGCCTGGAGTACCTTTTCTTTTTCTTTTCTTTTTATTTATTTATTTGACAGAGAAAAAGAGGGAGGGAGGGAAAGAGAGAGAGAGAGAGAGAGGGAGGGGGGAGAGAGAATGGACCATCAGGGTCTCCAACCACTGCAAACGAACTCCAGATGCATGCGCCACCTTGTGCATCTGGCTAACGTGTGTCCTGGAGAATTGAGCCTGGGTCCTTTGGCTTTTCAGGCAAACATCTTAACTGCTAAGCCATCCCTCCAGCCCTATAAAATTCTTTTTTAAATTTTTAAAAATTTATTTGAAAGAAAGAGGGAGAGAGAGAGAGAGAGAGAATGGGCACACCAGGGCCCTCTAATCACTGCAAATGAACTCCAGATGCAAGGGCCACCTTGTGCATCTCACTTATGTCAGGTCCTGGGGAATTGAACCTGGGTCCTTTGGCTTTGCAGGCAAGAGTCTTAACCATCAAGTCATCTCTCCAGACCCCAGAGTATCTTTACTTTTCTTTTTAAAGATTTTATTGCTTATGGGCTGATTTTATTGCTTATGTATTTATTAGAGACCCACAGAGAAAGGAGGAGTTCGAGAGACCTGCCTATTTCTGATCTCTTTCTCTCTCAAATGAATAAATAAATGAAAATTAAAAAAAGATTTTATTGCTTATATATTTATTAGAGACAGAGAAAGGAGGAGAGAGAGTGAGAATGGGTGTGCCAGGGCCTCTAGCTACTGCAAACAAACTCCAGACACATGCACCACCATGTGCATCTAGCTTACGTGGGATTTGGAGAATCGAACTTGGTTCCTTAGGCTTTCAGGCATATGTGCCTTAACCACTAAGCCATCTCTCTGCCCCTCCCCAAGTTTGTTTTCTTATGGGGAATTGCAGGAGTGATGGTAGCACCCCATATGTTGTAGGATGCTTTGAAATATAAAGTGTTGAGCTGGATTCACACCAAGTGCCAGGGGAGGCCTGAGAGGGTGTGAACTGGGAGAGGCAGGATCTGACCTGGAAGGTGCTGAGGCTCCCGGAGGAGAAGGGGTGGAGCCCAGTGAGAGCCGAGTGAGGGGTGTGAAGCAGTGGGGCTGGGGTTGAGGAGAATGCTATGGGAATAGAAACAAGGGGAGGTGTTGGATGGGATCTGGAAGTCCAGGATGTGGGTCCTTGCAATAGGTGGCCCTGGGGCTGTGGGCAAGGATGACTTAATGCTCTGCCAGGACTTCTTGCCAGGAAACAAGAGGTTGGCCTTGCATATGGAAGGAGACCTGGATGAGAAGCCAGTCTGAGGAGGTGTTGGGGTACAGGGCAGAAAGAATCCCAGCTTTAGTCAAGGTACCCCTGGATCAGCCAAGTGGGGATACCCAGTGTCCCTGAAGATGACTGGTGTGGTGGTTTGATTTAGGTGTCTCCCATAAACTTAGGTGTTCTGAATGCTAGGTTCCCAGCTGGTGGCAATTTGGAAAACAAAGCCTCCTGGAGGCAGTGTATTTTTGGGGGCAGGCTTATGGATATTATGGCCATTTTCCCCTTAACAGTGTTTGGCATGCTCTCCTGATGTTGGCCGGGAGGTGATGTCCACCCTTGCTCATGTTGTCGTTTTCCCCTGCCATCATGGAGCCTCCCCTTGAGTTTGTAAGCCAAAATAAACCCTTTCTTCCCACAAGCTGCTTTAGTCAGCTGCTTTCTGTCAGCAGTGTAAAGCTGACTATGACAGCTGGGATTTAGGGGCCAGGAGTGACCCTGCTGTAGCTGCTCCTGGGCCTCCAGGTTCACTGGGTCTTGAGGTCATCCCTGGGGCACCTTTCTTTGGGAGAACTCCATGAACCCTGGAACGGGTACAATCAGCCCCTTGCCATGAAGACGGGAAAGACTGGTCATTTGTTCGTTTTGTCCCTCCACCTGCAGCTTCTGATAGTTGACCACTCAGGCTGGGGAGATGGCTCAGTGGTTAAAGGCACTTGCATGTAAAGCCTGCTGGCCAACGTTTGATTCCCCAGTGCCCAAGTAAAGTCAGATGTACAAAGTGGTGCATGCATCTGGTGTACACTTATAGGCATGCCCCCATCCTTCTCTGCTTGCAAATAAATAAATACTTTTATTTTATTTTATGTTTTGGTTTTTCGAGGTAGAGTCTCACTTTGGTCCAGGCTGACCTGGAATTAATTATGTAGTCTCAGGGTGGCCTTGAACTCATGGTGATCCTCCTACCTCTGCCTTCCAAGTGCTGGGATTAAAGGCATGTGCCACCACGCCCGGCAATAAATACTTTTTAAAAAGACAGCCTGAGACTGAATTCCAGGTCAGCCTGGGTTAAAGCAAAACCCTATCTAGAAAAATGAAAGAAAGAAAATAAAAAGACCAGCTGACCACTCAGTGACATACTCACTCTGTGATGAGGGAGACAGGGCCTGACTCAGTTTATCCACCTGTCCTGGGACTCCCTCTCAGCAGGAGAGAAGAGGACTCTGGAGATGCCATCTCCCATCAGCCATATCCATGGAGCCCTGACTCAGTTTCTGGATGTTCTGGAGTATGGGGCTGGAGGGTATATGACGCATACTTTGTCTTCTCACATGTCCCCTCAGCCTGTCCCCCTTCTTAGCTCACCCCCCACTCACTGGGGTGGAACAGCTCCTGATGATAAAGCTCAGGAAGAGTTCATGAAAGTTTCTAGAAGCTTCTACTTCTTTCTGTTCCTAAGGGCCACCAGCCTTTCCATAAAATAGATCTAATGACAATGATGTCTTCAGGCCAGTTCTGCCATCCAAATGCCATTACCAGCATAGGACTTTCAGCGCCACCTGACACATAGCCACTACCCAATGGGGACTTCTATTAGCATTATTTGGGGGTTAACCCTCCTAGGTTGGTTTTCATGAGATATTGAGCCTAATAGGCCACCAGCATGCCTCAGTTTCCCTTCATCCAGAGGAGAATCTGCTGAGACCTCACTTTGTACTGACAGGACCCTGGAGGGCCACAGAGGCCTACTAAGCAAGTGCTGGGCTGAAAGAAGTGTGATGTTCTCCTGCTGGAGTTTGCAGTGGCCATGGTGACATCCTCACGAGACATTGTAAAAGGTGCCTTAGGAACCAGGCGTGGGGCGCACACCTTTAATCCCAGCCCTTGTGAGGCAGAGACAGGAGGATGGCTGTGAGTTTGAGGCCACCCTGAGACTGCGTAGTGAATTCAAGGTCAGCCTGAGCTAGAGTGAGACCCTACCTCGAAAAAAACAACAACAAAAAAGTGCCTTGAGCCGGGCGTGGTGGCTCACGCCTTTAATCCCAGCACTCGGGAGGCTGAGGTAGGAGGATCGCCATGAGTTCAAGGCCACCCTGAGACTACATAGTTAATTCCAGGTCAGCCTGGACCAGAGTGAGACCCTACATCGAAAAAAAAAAAAAAAAAAAAAAAAAAAAAAAAAAAAAAAAGTGCCTTGAACTATGCTAAACACTTCCTGTGTGACCTCATTTATACCTATGTCAGCTACAGAGGACCTTGTGTCTGTGGCCGTTTTATACATGGGGAGACCTCAGACCAGAGAGGGACAGAAACTTCCCAAAGTCACCCAGGTAGTTGGTGGTTTGGAAGCTATGTCTCCTCACCACCAAGTAGAGAGGATGAGGGAAGGGTTTGCCTTCCTCTCTTGCAGGCTCGATGCCCAGGTAGGGACAGGACACAGCCTGAGGGCCTGGAAATGTCCCTAGTTGGCGAAGAAATAGACAAGCTTGGAGCTCGGACGCCTGTCTTGTGGTTTAACCCTCACTCTAGACACACACTTGGGATTGTCCTTGCATCCTCTCTTCCTCACTTTCCTCTTCCAAACCATGAGCTCTTGGCTCTGGCCACATCCCTGCACGCCTGGGGCCACCATCTCCCTCCTTGCTGACTCTATATAGCAGCCCAGTGGTCCCGGGTAAACCTCCAATGACCTTGGCTTGGCCGTCTCCTTCCAGCCCAAGCCTCCAGTGGTCATGACCTGGTCTGTGTTTCTTACCCCAAAGCCCTGCTCACTAGCCACACGGCCTTTTGTCCATCCCAACCCTGGGAGTTTTGCGTTGGCAGTTCCATGATCCAAATGCTTTTCCATGTGCTCCACACGGCCAGTTCCGTCTTAACTTTGAGTTCTCAGTTTATTTATTTTTCCAAGGTAGGGTCTTCCTCTAGCCTAGGCTGACCTGGAATTCACTCTGTAGTCTCAAACTGGCCTTGAACTCACAGCTACCCCCCTACCTCAGCCTCCCAAGTGCTCAGATTAAAGGCGTGCGCCACCATGGTTGGCCTTTGTTCTCAGTTCACACCAGACTCAGTTCTAACACTTTTTCTGTTTTCTTTTTATTAGTGTGTGTGTGTGTGTGTGTGCATACCAAGGTCTCTTGCTGTTGCATATGAATACCCATCCAGCTGTACATGGGTGGCTGGGGAATTGAACAGGGGCAAATGCCTTTAACTGCTGAGCCATCTCCCCAGAACCTCCTTTTTTCTTTTCTTGTATGTGTGTGTTTGATGTGGTGTCTCATACACTTGTCTGGGATGGGAGACACTCATCTGCAGTTGCCAAATGGAATGTGGGGTGTCCCTCTCCACCGTTGCTGTTCAGACCTTGTTTTGAGCCAGAGTGTCTTTATTGATTCTGGAGTTTGTGGGACTCCAGTAATTCTCTGGCCCAATGCAGGACTGGGGCTACAGGTGCTCATGGCTCTGCCCAACTGTTTATGTGGGATCCAGAGATTCCAACGTTTGCAGTCTCAGGCCCCCTCAGGCCGTCATCCTTGTGCAGAAAGTGCACTTAACCACTGAGCCATCTCTCCAGCTCCTTTTTCACTGAAGAAATTTTTTACATGGCTCCAGGCATATAGGTATATAAAATAGACATGTAAATCATTTGCTCATAATAAATAATATTTTTTGTTATTTTTTTGAGGTAGAGTCTTGCTCTATCCCAGGCTGACCTGAAATTCACTATGTAGTCTCAAGCAGGCCTCAAACTCATGGCCATCCTCCTACCTCAACCAACACGCTCAGGAGAGAGAGAGAGAGAGAGAGAGAGAGAGAGAGAGAGAGAGAGAGAGAGAGAGAGAGAGAGAGAGAGAGAGAGAGAAAGAGTGAGAATATTGGTGTACCAGGGTCTCTACCTGCTGCAAACAAATTCTAGAAACAGGCACCATTTTGTGCATCTGTCTTCACATGGACACTGGGGAATCAAACTTGGGTCATTAGGCTTTATGAGCAAGTACCTTAACTGCTGAGATATCTTTCCAGTTCAATAAACTTATTTTAAAACAATCCTTTGGAGCTGAAGAGATGGCACAGAAGTTAAAGGTGCTTGCTTGCCAAGCCTGATGGCCCAAGTTCAAATTCCCAGTACCCACGTAAAGCCAGTTGCCCAAAGTGGCCCATGGGTCTTGAGTTGGTTTGCAGTGGCAGGAGGTTCTGGCACACCCATACTCACTCTCTCTTTCTCTCTCCTTTTGTCTTTCTCTGTTTGTAAATAAATAATAAATAAAATATTTTAAACAAACACACAAAAGCAATGCTTTGGTATACATATAGTTTCAACATTTATTAATGTTGAAAGCAAATTTGCATACCACTGAGATGGATGGGCTAGTTTATTTATTTTTACAAGCATTTAATTTTTTTTTTTTGTAGGTAGGGTTTCACTCTAGCCCAGGCTGACCTGGAATTCACTATGTAGTCTCAGGGTGGCCTTGAACTCACATCGATTCTCTTACCTCCACCTCTCAAGTGCTGGGATTAAAGGCATGCACTCCATGCCCTGCAAGCATTTAAATTTTTATTTATTTATTTCAAGAGAGAGAGAGTGAGAAAGATAGAGAGAGAGAAAGAAAGTACACCAGAGCTTTTTGCCATTGCAAACAAACTTCAGATGCATGCACCACTGGTTTTATGTGGGTGCAGGGGAATTGAACCCAGGCTGGCAGGCTTTGCAAGCAAGTACCTTCAACTGCTAAGTCATCTCTCCAACCCCAGCTTGTTTATTTTTACATAGAGAGTGAAATCTTGGCTGAATATTTGATGCTGTAGGACAAAGAGCCTCTTCAATGTTTTTCAGAGTTGATCAATATTTTGATTTTATAGTCATCAATGTTGAGAATTCCACTTTGCATAAACACATAGTACAAAACAGTAGAAGTATATTTAGGACCATTTTAGAAATTGTAGCAAAGTCTGTCCTCATCCCAAGCCAAAATTATTCAATACATATATATTTTTATTTTTTGTTTTTTTGAGGTAGAGTCTTGTTCTAGCCCAGGTTGACTTGGAATTCACTATGTATTCTCAGGCTGGCCTCAAACTTGCAGTGATCCTCCTACCTCTGCCTCCCAGGTGCTGGGATTAAAGACATGCCTGGCCAATACTTTCTTTTTTTTAAATGAAACTCAAGATAGCAACCCTGACATTTTAATTTTAATTTTTAATTTATTTATTTGAGAAAGAATGAGAGAGAAAGAGGCAGATATATATTTATAGAAAAAATGGGCACACCAGGGCCTCTAGCCACTGCAAATGAACTCCAGATGCATTTGCCACCTTGTGCATCTGGCTTTATGTGGGTACTGGGGAATCAAACCTGGGTCCTTAGGCTTTGCAGGCAAGTGCCTTAACCACTGAACCATCTCTCTAACCCCCAAACTGCAAACCAACTCCATATGCATACACCCCTTTGTGTAGCTGGCTTTACATGGGTACTGGGAAATCAAACCTGGGTCATTAGGCATTGCAGGCAAGTGCCTCAACCACTAAGCCCCCAAACAATTTTTAAAATCAAGCATCCTGATGCAAAACAATCCAGAGATATACTGATTTGATACGTGCTGTAGAAGGAATGTTGTAGGAAAACATTCAAAGCTTTTGTTTCCTATAATCAAACTGTTTGTTTCTTGTGGGAGTGCCAGGGCCTTCAGCCACTGTGAATGAACTCCAGATGCATGTGCCACCTTATATAAGCATCTGGTTTATGTGGGTCCTGGGGGCATTGAACCTGGGTTCTTTAGCTTCATAGGCAAACACCTTAACTGCTAAGCCAACTCTCTAGCCCCCTGCATTTGATTTTGAGTTAATTTTTGGTCACTGTGTGTTTAGAGATCTTTTATTGTTGCCAAATTTTCTGTAACCTTTACATTTGGTTATTTGGGTTGTGACCCAAAGTTTAAGAAGCTGTGGTTTAGTTATTGTCTCCTTAGAGGCCCCTTTTCACCCAATCTATTTTTTTAAATATATATTTAAAAATATTTTTATTTTTATTTATTTATTTGTGAGAGAGAGAAGAAAAGAGGCAGAGAGAAGAAGATAGAGAATGGTATGCCAGGGCCTCCAGCCACTGGAAACAAACTCCAGATGCATGCGCCACCTGGTGCATCTGGCTTACAAAGGTCCTGGGGACTCAAACTGGGTCCTTTGGCTTTGCAGGCAAGCGCCTTAACTGCTAAGCCATCTCTCCAGCCCTATTTTTAAAAATATATTTTATTTATTTATTTACTTGAGAGAGAGAAAAGGAGGGAAAAAGGGGAAGAGGCAAATAGAGAGAGAATGGGTGCTCTAGGGCCTCCAGCCACTGCAAATGAACTCCAGATGCATGCACCACCTTGTGCATCTGGCTTACATGGGTTCTGGGAAATCAAACATGGGTCCTAAGGCTTTGCAGGCAAGTGCTTTAACTACTAAGCTTTTTTACAGCCCATAACCCCACCTATTTTGGTAGTTTTTATTACTTTTCTCTCCTGAATTTTCCTTCCTTCCTTCCTTCCTTCCTTCCTTCCTTCCTTCCTTCCTTCCTTTCCTTCCTTCCTCCTTTTTTTTTTTATTTGCAAGGAGAGAGTGGGAGGGAAAGAGAGAGAATGGATGCACCAGGGCCTCCTGAAACTGCAAATGAAGTCTAGATGCATGTGTCACTTTCTGTATCTGGCTTTACATGTGTCCTAGAGAATTGAACCCAGGCAGCCAGGCTTTGCAAGTAAGTCCTTTAACCATTGAGCCATCTGTTCAGCCCCACTCCTGCATTTCCTCCCAGTGTTAGTAGGGATTCGTATTCTTCTGTGGTGGTTTGGATGTGAAATGCCACATAGTCTTATGTGTCTATGATTAAGGCTCCTACTTACCCTCCAGCTGGTGGAGCCTTTGGAAGGTGGAGCTTTATAGGAGGTGTGTCACTGGGGGTGGGCCTTGGGGTTTATTAGTTTGGTTAGCTGGGGGTTCAGAGTAGCTAATTCTTGCTGCTGCCTCCCAGCTGCTGTGACAAGATGTGATGCCCAGTCTCTGCTCATGTCATGCTTTCCTCTCAAGACTGTGAGCCAAAATAAACCCTTTCCTCCCATTAACTGCTTTTGGTTGGGTGCTTTATCCCAGCAATGAGAAAGAAACTGTTACACCTTCTTTTCTTTTTCTTTTCTTTTCTTTTCTTTTCTTTTCTTTTCTTTTCTTTTCTTTTCCTTTTTTTTTCCTTTTTTTTTTTTTTTTTTTCTTTTAGGTAGGGTCTTGCTTGCTCTAGCCCAGGCTGACCTGGAATTCACTTTGTAGTTCTAGGATGGGCTTGAACTCACAGTGATCCTTCTACCTCAACCTCCAGAGTGCTGGGGTTAAAGGTGTACACCACCACACCTGGCTCTTTTTCCATCTTTCTATGACTGTTCAGCATCAGTCTCTCCCGGGAGAGGATCTTTTTGCATGGGGGCAGCTGCTTAGTGATACATTTTCAATGAAGAAATATTCCTCTGTAAAGCTGCGATAGTGCCTGCCCATGAGGCTGTTCCTCAGTGGGATGGTGCCCGAGACCTCTTGGCTCCAGCTCCTTGGCACAAGTTAGTCTTGGAAAGGGTGGCTTGTACACCCCACCCCCATGCATAGACCTGGGTCCCAGATCTCTGCTGTGTTAGCCATGGATAGACACACATCCGCTGATGCTTGGATGAGAGATCTGCAGAACAGAAATAGGGTTTGCTGTTCCCCTTGGCCACCATCTTTCAGAGCCTTGGAGCCCTCACTCCACCCTCGGAGGTGAGTACATTTGGAGAAAGAACAAAGAATGAGCACGTGCACGGAGCAGGCAGAAGCAGAAGGCACTGGGTTTAAAGTTTCTCTCTCTCTCTCTCGGTTTGTGGGTGTGTGTATGACATTAGGGGTCCTCCTCAATCACTTTTCACTTTATTTACTGAGGCAGGGTCTCTCAACCCAGAGCTCATTGTTTTTTTTTTTTTTTTTTTTAAGATTTTTTTTTAATTTTTAAATTTATTTTTGGAGAGAGATGCAGAGAGAGACAGAGAGAGAAAGGGAGACAGATAGAGATGGGTGCGCCAGCAGTCTCTAAGCTGCTGAGAACGAAATCCAGATGTGTGCACCCCCTTGTGGTCAAGTGCGGCATTGTGCCCTTGCGTCACTTTGCATCTGGCTAAACGTGGGACCTGGAGATTGGAACCAGTGTTCTTAGGCTTAGGAGGCAGGTGCCTTAACCACTAAGCCATCTCTCCAGCCCAGAGCTCACTGTTTTGATTAGTCTAACTAGCAAGCTTGCCCTGGGGTCCTCAATCACCCTCAGAAATTATAGGCTACAGATGCCCACCCAGCATTTATGTGCATGCTGGGGATTCAAACTCCCATCGTAACACTTGTGCAATATGCATTTTATCCACTGAGCATCTCAGTTTTCTAAGACCCATGACGTGGGAGGTTCTGGTTCCTCAATCTGGCACAATGTGACACCAAAATTTCTTTTTAAAAAAAGATTTATTTTTATTTATTTATTAGAGACAGAGGCGGAGGGTGTGGGGGGGAGACAAAGAGAGAATGGGTGTGCCAGGGCCTCTAGCCACTGCAAAGAACCCCAGACGTATTTGCCACCATATGCATCTGGCTTATGTGGGACCTGGAGAATCAAACCTGGGTCCTTAGTCTTAACCACTAAGCCATCTCTCCAGCCCACAAAGATTTGTTTGTTAAAAAAACAAAACAAACCCAAAAAAACCCTTTTCCGAGGTAGGGTCTTGCTCTAGCCCAGGCTGACCTGGAATTCACTATATGGTCTCATGCTGGCCTGGAACTCACGGTGATCGTCCTACCTCTGCCTCCTGAGTAGTGCTGGAGTTAAAGGCGTGCGTCACCACACCTGGCTTGTAAATTTATTATTATTATTATTTTAATTTTTAGTTTAGTTTTTTGGTTTTTTTTTTGTTTGTTTTTTTTTTGTTTTTTTTGTTTTGCGAGGTAGGGTCTCACTCTGGTCCAGGCTGACCTGGAATTAACTATGTAGTCTCAGGGTGGCCTCGAACTCTCAGCAATCCTCCTACCTCTGCCTCCCAAGTGCTAGGATTAAAGGCGTGCGCCACCACGCCCGGCAGTTTTTTGGTTTTTTGATGCAGGGCCTCACTCTAGCCCAATAAGACATGGAACTCACCATGCCTGGCTGAGACACACAGATGTCTCTGGGGTCTTCTAATCACAGGAGTTCACCCGAATGAGACGTTAATTTCTGTCTTTTGGCTCCAAACTTCAGCAGAAGGATGGGAGACGTTCCAAGGGCCTCATGTTGGCCACTACTTAGTGAGGGCCTCCAGGGGCACAGAGTTGTCCCCAAGACCCTGAAGGCAGTCCATAGCAGCTGCTCTGCTGCTGGTTGGGATCTTCACATTCATCCTGAGGGTCTAATACAGTGCTTTTGTCACACTGCCAACTTGCTGGCCCCTATCAATCGGTTCTAGAACTTTCTTTTTTTTAAAAAAATTAAATTATTACATTTATTTGGGGAAGTACAAAACCAAGGAAAAACACCCATGTGGCTTGAGAGCCCATGTGGAGGGTCTGGGAAAACTGTAGAAAGGATAGAAAAGTTCAAAGAGCTCCTGCCATGTGGAGCGGAGAGCAGAAGGGGGTAAAGAGCCTAGGTGGGAAGTAAAGGCTTGGGGAGGGCCAAGCCGAGGAGAAACTCATCCAAAGCTGGAGGTTCCGGAGAGGTCAGGCAGCACAGAGAGCTGTTCTCGAGCTTTCTAGGGATACCAGGAAAAGACCTGTTTGGCTGTCTTATATGGGGTTTATCATCTTTGCTATAAGGAGACTTGTTGCTCTTTCCCATTATCCGAGTAGAGGAGAGCAATAGATCAGGTTCAATCCCGTCTTCAGCCCCCACTGGAAGAAAAAAGAGTTCAGCAAGGTTGCAGGGTATGCTAGCAATAGACAAATGAAGAGGATTTCTTGGCACTAGTCATGTGCACTCTCAAAATGAAATGAAGGAAATTTGAAATGAAGAAAACAGGGGCTGGAAAGATGACTCAGTGATTAAGGTGCTTGCATGTAAAGCCTAATGACCCGAGTTTGATTCCTCAGTATCCGCGTAAAGCCAGATGCACAAGGTGGCACATGCATCTGGAGTTCATTTGCAGTGCTAGAGGCCTTGGCATGCCCACTCTCTCTGCCTGTGTCTCTTCTCTCTCTCTCTCTCTGCTTGCAAATAAATAAATAAATAAATAAATAAATAAATAAATAAATAAATAAATAAAATTTAAAGAAAACAATTCCAGGGCTGGGGGGGGGGGATGGATCAGAGGTTAAAGGTGCTTGCTTGCAAAGCCTACTGTCCTGTCCAGATGTACAAAGTAGCACATGCATCTGGAGTTTGTTTGCAGTGGCAAGAGGCCCTGACACTCCCATGTCACTCTTTTTTTCTCTCAAAAAGAAAAGAAGAACAGGATGCAATTCCAGCTGGGCATGGTGGTGGTGCAGGCCTGTACAACAATTATGTAGGAGGCTGAGACAGGAGGACTGAAAATCAAAACCTCCCCGGACTGCAGTGTGAGCTTAAGGTCAACCTGGCAACTTAGTGAGACTCCCTCTCAAAATAAAAAGTCAAAAGAGGGTTGGGGGTTTGGCTCAATGGTAGATTACTTGCCTAGCATATATGAGGTCCTGGGTTCAATCCCCAGTATTGAAAAAAAAACAAAACAAAACCATACTAAACTAAACCAAACCAAAATGGTAAATTAAGACTTCAGATGTAGGAGATAAAATTTCAGGCTTCAGAAGGATGCAGAGACTGTTCTTTCCCTTCCTTGCTTCTGTAAGGATTTAAAAAATATATTTATTTATTTATTTATTTATTTATTTATTTATTTATTTATTTAAGAGACAGGAACTAGCAGAGAGAGAGTGAGAATGAGTGCACCAGGGCCTCTAGCCACTGAAAATGAACTCCAGATGCATGCACCCCCTAGTGCATCTGGCTTATGTGGGTCCTGGGGAATTGAACCAGGCTTTGTAGGCAAACGCCTTAACCACTAAGCCATTTCTCCAGCCCCATTTTTTTTCTTCTTTAAAATGATGGACTAGGGTCTGGAGAGATAGCTCAGTGGTTAAGGCACTTGCCTGCAAAGCCAAAGGACTCAAATCCGATTCCCCAGAACCCATATAAACCAGATGCCCAAGGTGGCACATGGGTCTAGAATTTGCAGTGGCTAGAGGCCCTGGCATGCCCATTATCTCTATATATATGTATCTGCCTCTTTCTCTCAAAATAAACAAATAAAAATTTTAAAAAAACATTAAAGGGATAAACTAGGCTCTTTTTATTTTTATTTTAAATTTATTATTTATGGGGGGGGGTGCCAGGACTTCTTGCCACTGCAAATGAATACCAGATGCTTGCACCACTCTTTGCAGCTAGTTGTGTGGGTGGCTAGGGAACTAAACCCTGATCTGGCAGACTTTGCAAGTAAGCACCTTTAACTACTCCATTCTCCATTCTGTGAGGATTTGTTTCCTAAGTCTGTGTGACACAACGTTCCACAGAAAGCCTTGCAATGAGTTATTTCCTGTTGGACTTTTCCTGTTTCTTTTAATATTTATTTATTTGGAAGCAGATAGAGAAGAGAGAATGAGAGAAAGAGAGAGAGAGAGAATAAGTGCACCAGGGCCTTCTGCCACTGCACTTTGTGCATCTGGCTTTACATGGGTACTAGAGAGCTGAACTCAGGCTATCAGGCCTTGCAAGCAAGTGCCTTTAAACACTGAGCAATCTCTCCAGGCCCCCTTTTTTCTTTTTAAATACTTATTTATTTACTAGAGAGAGAGAGAGAGAGAGATGTCAGGGACTCCTGCCCCTGAAAACAAACTCCAGAACATGTACCACTTTGTATGGGTGCTGGGGAGTCGAATCTGGACCAGCAGGCTTTGCAAGCAAGCACCTTTAACCACTAAGATATCTCTCCAGATGACCTTTCCTTTTCCTTTTTCCCCTTTCCTCTCCTCTCCTCTCCTCTCTCCTCTGTTCTTTCTTTCTTTCTTTCTTTCTTTCTTTCTTTCTTTCTTTCTTTCTTTCTTTCTTTCCTTTTTAAATATATTTATTTATTTGAGAAAGAGAGAGAATGGGCACACCAGGGCCTCCAGCCACTGCAAATGAACTCCAGATGCATGTGCACCTTTGTGCATCTGGCTTACGTGGGTCCTGGAGAGTTGAACTGGGATTCTTTGGCTTTGCAGGCAAACACCTTAACTGCTATGCCATCTCTCCAGCCCTCTTTCTTCCTTCTTCCCTCCCTCCCTCCCTCCCTCTCTCTCTCTCTTTCTTTCTTTCTTTCTTTCTTTCTTTCTTTCTTTCTTTCTTTCTTTCTTCTTTTCGAGGTAAGGTCTCACTCTAGCCCAGGCTGACCTGGATCTCACTCTGTAGTCCTAGACTGGCCTCCAACTCACAGCAATCCTCCTACTTCTACCTACCCAGTGCTGGAATTGAAGGTATATGCCACAACACCCACTTCTTTCCTTTTTTTTTTTTTTAAGTTTTCTTTTTAACTTAAAATTTTATTTTATTTGCTTATTAGAGACAGGGATAAAGAGAGAGAGAGAGAGAGAATGGGCGTGCCAGGGTGTCTAGCCCAGGGTGTCTAGTCATTGTAAACAAATTCCACTGAACCATCTCTCCAGCTCTTCCTCCTTTCCCTCCCTCCCTCCCTCCCTCCCTCCCTCCCTCCCTCCCTTCCTTCCTTCCTTCCTTCTTCTTTTTTTTTTTTTTTCAGGTAGGGTCTTACTCTAGCTCAGGCTGACCTGGAACCAACTCTGTAGTCTCAGGGTGGTCTTGAACTCATGGCGATCCTCCTACCTCTGCCTCCCGAGTGCTGGGATTGAAGTCGTGTGCCACCACACCCGGCCCCCCCCTTCTTTCTATTTTTTATTTGCATGTTATGAGTGTAAGGGTTGCATGGTATATGTGTAGGTGTATGTGTGTTCAGGTACATCTGCACGTGTGTGTGGGTGTGTTTCTGCACATGGAGGCTAGAGGTTGATGTCTGGTGACTTCCTCTGTCACTCCTCACCTTATTGATTGAGACAGGGTCTCTCCCCTGAACCCAGAACTCACTGAGTGATTCAGCAGGCCAGCTTGCCCCAGGGGCCCCCTGTCTCTGACTCCCTAGCATTGAGATTATAGGTGGGCTGCAGGCTGGTCTCAAACTCCAGATTCTCCTGCTCTGCCTTCCAAGTGCTGAGATTACAGGAGCGTGCCACTGGATTGACTGGATGCACCATTTCCTTAGGTTCAGATCCCTGCTGGAACTCGTGCCTAACAATCCTTCCAGAGCTTTCTCCTCTACAAGTAGGTCTGGTTTCTTGAGCTGTCTGGAGAACCTTAGTAAACATCCACGGCATCTTTGACCGTCTCTAACTACCCTGGACTTGGCTTGGTGATCACTACCTCTTGGCCTCCTGCCTTAGGCTTAGAAGCCTGTTTCTTTCGGTAAGACACCTCAAAGTTCAGAAAAATCTTGGTCATTTTTGTTCCTTAATTGCTGACTGATCCATGAAAGTCCCAATGTTACTTTGATCTTCCCCTTAGTTCTTTGGGTCATCAAAAAGTTCTTCCAGAGCTGGGGAGATGTCTTTTAGTGGCCAAAGAACCAGAGTTCAAAGTCTCAAAATCCACATAAAATGCCAGATGTAGCCAGGCGTAGTGGCGCATGCCTTTAATCCCAGCACTCCGGGAGGCAGAGGTAGAAGGATCGCTGTGAGTTCAAGGGCCACCCTGAGAGTACATAGTGAATTCCAGTCAGCCTGGGCTTGAGCAATACCCTACCTTGAAAAAAACAAACAAACAAACAAACAAACAGACAAAAAACCCAACCAAATAAATAAATAAAACTAAATAAAGGGCTGGGGGAGATGGCAGCAAAACTTGGCAACATTATCCATGTGTTACTGGTTTTTCAGGTATGAAAAATACAAGTTTGAAGGGGCCAGGGCTTCTTTTCCATGGTTCCAAGCTGCTGAAGCTGCGCCACAAGAAGCAGGCTTGGGTTCTCTGCAAGGAGGCCCTGAGAGAATCTTGTGTTAAGCTGTGAGGATGAAGCCTAAATTGCAATGGAGACCTCAGCATATTGGAGATGCCAGAACCATAGGACATCTGCCAAGAAAATGTATAAGCCTGGAGTGGATCTTGCCCAAGACAGAGACTGCAACAGAGCTGGAGGAGAAGGACTACCCAAGCTTTTTGGAGCCCAGATAATTTCACCACAAGTACTGGACATGGAGCTGTAGGATTTGGTGTTTGCTGTATTTTAGTCTTGCTTTGGTCCAATCTTTCCTTGATATGCCCTTAATCCTCCCTTTTGGACTGGAAATGCTTACTTAGTCCCATATATTGGAAGTATATAATTTGTTTTTTTTTTATTTTGATTTTATAGGGGTCTCCATTAAGAGATTGCCTATAACCTAACAAAAGACTTTGGAGTTTTGAACAATGTTAGGACTGTTAAAGACTATGAGGGCATAGGCTGGGGAGATGGCTCAGTGGGGTTAAAGGAATTTGCTTACAAAGCCTGCTGGCCTGGGTTCGATTCCCTAGTATCCACATAAAAGCTCGATGCACAAAATAGTGCATGTATCTGGAGTTTGTTTACAATGGCAAGAGGCCTTGGCATGCTCCCCTCTCTCTCAAATAAATAAACAAATAAATAAAAAATATTTTTTTAAATAGACTATGGATCCAGGTTTGGTGGTGCACACCTTTAATTCCAGCACTTGGGAGGCAGAGGTAGGGGATCACTGGGAGTCTGAAGCCAGGCAGAGACTACATAGTGAACTACAGATCAGCCTGGGCTAAAGCACGACCCTATCTTTAAAAAACAAAAAAGACTATGGGGACTTTTGAAGTTGGACTGCCTGCATTTTGCATCATGAGGTGGCCATGAATCTATAGGGAATGGGGTGGAATGCTGTGGTTTGAATGTAAAATGTCCCCTATAGGCTCATGTGTTTGAATACCTGGTCCCTAGCTGGTGGCACTGTTTGGAAAGGTCATGAAACCTTTAGGAGGAGGTGATCCTAATGACAGAGGAAGCAGGACACTGGGATGGGTCTTGAGATTTTATAGCCAGGCCCCACTTTCTGTTCACCCTCTGCTTCTAGGCTCTGGCTGCAATGTGCCCCTCCAGCCTCCTACTTCTGCTGCATGGGCTTCTTGAAGGATGGAGTGCATCCTCTCGGAACTGTAAGTCAGATAAACCTTTTCCTTCCTTAAGCTTCTCCATATCAGGAATTTGGTCCCAGCAAGGCGTAGAGTAACCAATACAAATGCCTTGCTGGTGGGATTGTAAAGTGATGGTGTAACTTTGGGGAAGTTCCTCAAAATGGTATACATGGAGAAAGCTACAATGGCCCAGCAATTCCAATCCTCTCTCTATATATCTGTATTAGTTACTTTTCTCAGACCCAAATTTGAGCAAATGCCCTGGGGAATGAATGGATCTGATAAGAGTCTGGAAATCTAACCATGTTCTGGGTATTAAAAGGTAACATGGAAAGCCGGGCATGGTGGTGCACGCCTTTAATCCCAGCACTCGGGAGGCAGAGATAGGAGGATCGCCATGAGTTCAAGGCCACCCTGAGACTACATAGTTAATTCCAGGTCAGCCTGGGCCAGAGTGAGACCCTACCTCGAAAAACCAAAAAAAAAAAAAAAAAAAAAAAAAAAAAAAAAAGGTACCATGGAGCTGGGAAGATGGTTCAGTGGTTAAAGATACTTGCTTGCAAAGTCTATCGGTCTGGGTTTGATTTGTTAGTACTCATGTAAAGGCATATACACAAAGTGGCACATACATCTGGAGTTAATTTGCAATGGCAAGAAGCCCTGAAGTGCCCATTCTTTCTCTCTCTCTCTCTCTCTTCTCTGCTCACAAATAAATATATTTAAAACAAATAAACCAAAAAGGTACCATGGAGGGCTCTAATAAGCTCTATTCTCTCTTTACCTCCTATGCCACAGTTGATATTCCCAGCAATTGACAAGTCTGTGTATGTGTGTGTGTGAGAGGGAGAAAGAGAGAGAGAGAGAGAAGAGAGAGAGCATACTGGGGCAAGTATGCACTCTGAGGCCATCCTAGTGTCCCAAGGTGGAGTCTATTTTCTTCCTTGTAAGGCCTCAGTGGACCCTGGGCTGTCCCTGCATTGGCTGCAGCCACACACAGTCCACATTCAGCTCCCCGCTTCTGCCCCAGGTCACCTTCTGCCCCCCACTCTGGATGTCCAGGAGCCCGACTTGGCGGCTAGGGTAAGTGGACAATGGGCCCTTTGGAGGCCAGGCCAGGGCCGGTGCTTTAGCTGTGGGCTGTGGCCGAGGTCACCACAGAAGGTTGCTTGTGGCTGGACCTGGTGGTGGCCCGAGATAGGTCCTGCTGGGCTCCTGAGGACTCCACCCTGGGATCGGCCTGCGAACAGGGTGTTTGTGGAGCAGAGAGGAGAGCTGTGTCAGGAGCGCAGGTCTATTTTGGGGCCCTAGGAGGCTGGGAAAAACATGGACCTGAGCTTTAGCTTCCATCCTCAGACTGCCATTGACCCAGCTGCCCCCGGGGGCCCTCTTCTAGCTATGAGCTCTGTGGGGCCACTCAGCTCTGTCCCAGAGCCTTGCTTTGCTTGTATGGATGGTGGGGACAGTTAGTGACACTCCTCTGAGTTGTGAGGAGTCTAGGAGTGATCCTGTCTCAGTACTGTGCCTGCCCTTCTCCTCCCCTGATTCCCTGGGCTGAGGGCCGTACCTTCTATCAGGTCTCACCCCACCCCCCAGGCTTTGCAGGGTCTGGAAAGTGGTCCAGGACACATGTGGGTTGCCACTGTCTGGGAGATGACCTTGCAGGAGAGCTGGCAGAGCCCTTGGGAAGCCTTCTGCCTCTAGGCAGCACCCACCCCTCCCAGCCTTGACTGTCCAGTCCCCAAAGGGCTCCCCAGCTGGCTCTGGACCACAGCCTTCAGGCCAGGACCCTGCAGCAGTCATGTCTGGCACTGGGGCTGGCAGCAGAAGGAATTTCATCTGTTCTTCCTGCATGACTTCTGCATCAGCCTCCCTTCTCCTAAAGCAGGGCAGTGGGACTGCTGACTGAGTGGCTGTTTCCACCTGTGTTCTTCAGGAAGGCGCGGACCTGGTTCAAATTCAGTCTTAGGGTGACAGAAGGCCCTCAGAGAGAGAGAGAGAGAGAGAGAGAGAGAGAGAGAGAGAGAGAGAGAGAGAGAGATATGTCATCTGTTCTTTTTTGGAAGCTGGGGGGACCAGGTCTCTACACTCCTGTCCCCTGGATGTCCTTGAAGCTATTTTTATGTGTTGCTGGAAACCAGAATTATAGCCAGAGCCAAGGTGCTGGGAGGTTTCTCCGTGCACCCTGGGGTTTGCCCTGAGGAGTGAGGACTGTTCCCAGAAGATTAGTGGAGTTGGTCCAGAAATCCCACTGTGTGGGCAGAAAGTCTGGGTCCCTGGCTCCTGTGAGTGAGGAGGTCTTTGTTAGGACTCAGAGGAGCTGTGGTGAGGGGCAGCTGTCCTGGGGTTCTTTTTGTTTTGTTTTTATTTTTCGAGGTAGGGTCTCACTCTAGCCAAGGCTGACCTGGAATTCACTATGTAGTCTTGGGGTGGCCTTGAACTCACAGCAATCCTCCTACCTCTGCCTCCTGAGTGCTGGGATTAAAGCTGTGTGCCACCACGCCCGGCTGTCCTGAGTCCTTGAGCTCTGTAGGAAAATCCAGACAGCCAATCACATTCATTCATTCACCCCTGGCCCTTTTACTTGTTAGGTTGTTAATCAGGAACTTCAAGGTACAGGTAGCTGGGCATAATGGTGCAAGCCTTTAATCCCAGCATTTGGGAGGCAGAGGTGGGAGGATTGCTGTGAGGTTGAGGTCAGCCTGGAACTCCAGGTGAGTTCAACCTGGCTTAGAGTAAGACCCTGCCTCAAAAACAAACAAACAAGAAGGTACAGGTGAAGGGTTGCCCACAAAACAGAGCTCTGTTCTCAAGGCACTCACTCATCTGACTGTACCATGCTCTGGCTCAGAAACCTCCTATGGCTCCCATTACCCACTGGAGACCTGTGTTCCCAGTTCACCGATCCCACATGACCAAAAAGCTTCATATGACCTGTTGTGATCTCCCCTCCTGCCCTACCTGCCCCCGCTTGGCTAGCATCTTCCTTGGACTTCAGAGCAGGACCAGAGAGCAGGAAAGGATGCAGGGGTGTATATTGACTCGGCTGCCTTACTCTGTGTATGGTGTACATGTGTGGCTGTGTGTGTTCACATGTGTGTGGGGTGCAGTGTGCATTCAGGAGTGTGCATGTGTGTGCAGGCTAGAGGTTAGTGTCTGGTGTCTTCCTCAACATTCACTGACTCAGCTGATGCAGCTAGCCAGCTTGCCCTGGGGAACCCAACTCCACCTCCTGGCCCTGGGATGACAGGTGTGTTGCCACACCCGAGTGGCATTTGTGTGGGTGCTGGGGATCTGAACTCAGGTTTCCATACTGGCAGAGCAAGCACTTCACCTGCTGAGCCATCTGTCTTTCCAGGCCCTGCCCAGATCTTTAGTTACTCACTCTTGCCTTTTCCTCCCCCTCCAACTGCCACCCTCCAGCCCCTGGGCCTGCTTCCTGCCTCTGGGGCTGTCTCCAGGGGGTATATAAGCATCCATGTATGCTTGTATATATGTACCTTCCCTCCTGTGTTTCCAGCTCCCTTCCCTCCTTGGTCACCTGCTTGGCACACGTGGGCAATTTCTATGTTTCTCACTTTGGTTTTTAGTTCCATTTTAGAATATAAAATGAATGCGTGGGGAAGTTGTTCCAGCTCGTTCACGCTTAGGACAGCATACAGGAACATAACCAACCACACAATGCAGGCAAATGAGGTGACTGGTCACTTTGTCTTGCTGGGCTCATAATGAAACTAATTTCTTCATTTACAAACAATCTAAGGGGCTAGAGAGATAGCTTGGCATGTAACAGCACTTGCCTTGCAAGCATGAGGGTCTTGAGAGGCCCTGAGACCTCCTGAGTTCAATTCCCACTTAAAAAGCTAGGTGTTGGGCTGGAGAAACAGCTTAGTGGTTAAGGCACTTGCCTGCAAAGCCAAAGAACCTAGGTTCGATTCCCCAGGACCCACGTAAGCCAGATGCACAAGGTAGGTCATGCATCTGGAGTTCATTTGCAGTGTCTGGAGGCCCTGGTGTGCCCATTCTCTATCTCTCTTTCTCTCTGCTTCTTTCTCTCTCTCAAATAAATAAATAAATAAATAAATAAATAAATAAATAAATAAATAAATATAAATAAATAAAGCTAAGTGTTGAGGTGGGCGAGGTAGGAGTATTGCTGTGAGTCTGAGGCCACCCTGAGACTACAAAGTTAATTCCAGGTCAGTCTGGGCCAGAGTGAGAGACCCTACTTTGAAAAAAAGAAAGAAAAAACTAGGTGTGGTCATGCATGTCTGTAACCCAGGCAGGTTGGGGGTGGAGCCTGCAGAATCAGTCCGGGGCTCAATGGCCAGCCAAAAATAGCAGCTCCAAGTTTAGTGAGAGAGTCAAATAGAAGAGGACAACCTGATATTCTCCTCTGGCTTTTGTACATGTGTGCATGGGGCATATGAATCTGTACACACACACACACACACACACACACACACACACATCCCCTTAAAAAAAAAAAAAAAACTAATGCCAGGTGTGGTGGCACATGCCTTTAATCCCAGCACTCGGGAGGCAGAGGTAGGAGGATCTCCGTGAGTTTGAGGCCACCCTGAGACTACATAGTGAATTCCAGGTCAGCTTGGGCTAGAGCAAGACCCTACCTTGAAAAACAAAACAAACAAATAAATAAATAATTACTTTATGTCTTTTTATTTTTTTTTTAAATTTATTTATTAGAGAGAGAGAGAGAGAGAGAGAATGAGAATGGGTGTGTCAGAGCCTCCTGCCACTGCAAATGAACCCCAGACGCATGTGCTACCATGTGCATCTGGCTTACAAAGGTTCTTGGGAGTTGAACCTAAATCCTTAGGCTTCCCAGGCAAGCACCTTAACCACTAAGCCATTGCTCCAGCCCTATGTCTTATATTCATTGGCATCCCAGGGATATAAATGCACTGAATAGAACTAATCCCAACCCAAACCTAAATCCAACCATAATTCCAAACTAACCCCTAATCTCAAACCCCAAACCTGACCTCAACCCCACATCAACTCCCACCCAGCCCAGATACCCAGACCAACTCTGAGTCTAGACTCAATGCCACGCCACTTGATTTGGACCTTTGTGGGTAGTCACTTGTCTTCTCCTTTCTCAGGGGAGTGGCTCAGCATCAGTGGGACTCATTCCTGATTCCGAGGTGTCCATGCCTTCTCACGGGACAGACAGAGTGCTGGGCAAATCCAAAGGGCAACGGAAAAATAGGTGTGGATGGGCATGTTAGATTACCTCCCTATAGGCCTTTGGTGGCCCTTGCTGGCCTCAGGGCCATCCAGACTCCCCACCATGAGCAATGCCTGAAATTCTTCACCTAGAAAGCCTTTCCTCCACCCCCACAGGCTCATTCCTTCCCAGGCACTCTTCACTGACACTCTGACACCTTCCCTGGGAGGACCTGCCTGCCTGCCTCCCCCAGCCACCTTCTTATTTGCTAAGTGCTCATGGCTGCTGCTAGAACATCGTGGGTATTTGAGGCTGTGTATTTGTTTGCATGTTTATTTCCTTAATGTCTGTCTCCCTAGGCAGTGACTTCTTGAAGACAACAACCTCTGGAACCCAGTTCCTTCTCTCTCTCTTTTTCTTCCTTCCTTTCTTTCTTTCTTCCTTTCGATTTATCTATTTATTTTGTTTTTTCAAGGTAGGGTTTCGCTGTAGCCCAGGCTGACCTGGAATTTTCTATATGATTTCAGAGTAGCTTCGAACCCACGGCAGTCCTCCTACCTCTGCCTCTCAAGTGCTGGGATTAAAGGCATGCGTCACCACTTTTATTTATATTTTTTGTGGGGTGTGGAGGTGTATGCATGTTTGTTTGTGTGTTTGTATGTTTGTATGTAGAGGTCAGAGATCAATTTTTTAAAATTATTTATTTGAAAGAGACAGAGAGAGAGAGAAAGAGACAGACAGACACACAGAGAGAGAATGGGTGCGCCAGGGAGTGCAACTGGCTTACATGGGTCCTGGGGAATTAAACCTGAGACCCTTGGATTTGCAGGCAAGCGACTTAGCTGCTAAGCCATCTCTCCAGCCCTCGATTTTTTTTTTTTTTCTCAAGGTAGGGTCTCTAGCCCAGGATGACCTGGAACTCACAGTGTAATCTCAGGTGGGCCTCTGCGTTCCATGTGCTGGGATTAAAGGTGTGCGCTACCACATGTGGCTTCACTTTATTTTTTTGAAACAGTTTTTGTTGAACCCAGAACTCACCAATTCAGCTAGACTAGGTACCAGCAAGCCCTAGGAATCTTCCTGCTCCACCTCCCCAGCATTGGAATTAGAGGCATGTGTCACCACGCCCAGCATTTTTAGGTGGGTACTCCCCAATACCTACTCAAATCCTCATGCTTGTGCAGCAAGCATTTTACCCACTGAGCTATTTCCCCAGCCCGGGAGCCCGCTTCTTAGCAGAGTGCCTGGCATATAGTTGAGTTGCAGACAACTTTGTTGGATGTTTGCAGTTTCCACTTCTTCATAAAAGTGACAGATTCTAGCTAATGAGAGGATGTTTGTCCCAGGCCCTGCACTGGGCTCTGGGGAACCAGCTAAAAGGGTCTCCATCCCTTGCTGCAGTTTGCCATCCATTCCTGCCGCCACTGAAGGCTTTTGAGCAGAGGCTTTTCAGAATCCATTTCTACATTTTAGACCCTCTGCCATACCATGTGGGAATATCGTCATTGTTCTACAAGATGCTTTTGTCCTGACAGGCAAAATGCTAGTGTGGATCATCTGGCTAGTGAGCAGCAATGCCTATACTTACCCTGCTTCCCAGCTCTTGGCAGTGGCACTGGTCCTGGTAGATGCTCAACTTTGCATCTTTCCTCTAAGACTTCACTCAGCTGCTGCCATGGGGCTAGGTGGCACTGACTGACACACTCCAGCCTCATCTTCCATCTTGTGGACAGACACACTGAGCCCAGCATTGGATTCAGCCTTGGAGTTAAGAGGGCCAGATCCCTCAGCTGCAATGATGGGCTGTCCACCCCAGAATGAGGTCCTCTTTACTGGAGGGCAGGAAAGGGGCTTTGGTTCTAGAAGTGACTGGTGTGTGTTGGTCAACTCTATCTCCCATTTACAGATGATCAAACTAGGGCTGGACACCGTAGCTTGGTTGGTAGCAATGCTTGTCTAGCATGCAGAAAGCCACAGGCTCAATCAATCCACGGCATCACAGAAAACCAGGCACGGTAGTGCTTGCCTGCAATCCCAGGAGGCAGGAGGATCATAAATTCAAGGTCATCTCCAGGTACACATTGAGATTGAGACCAGCGAGGCTCTGTCTCAAAAACTGTAACAACAACAACCACCAAAAAAAAAAAAAACACCCATAAAACCTGTAACAAAACCGGGTGTGGTGGCCCATGTCTTTAATCCCAGCACTGGGCAGGCTAGAGGTAGGAGGGTCACTGTGAGTTCAAGGCCAGCCTGAGACTACATAGTGAATTCCAGGTCAGCCTGGGCTACAGCGAGACCCTAACTCAAAAAACAAACAAAAAACAAAAAAACAAAACTGTAACAAAAACAAGCATGCAAAAACAAAACAAAACAACAACAAAGCAACCAGCTGTGCTGGACATGGTGACCCATGCTTTTAATCCTAGCTCTCAGGAGGCTGAATTAGGATTGCTGTAAATTCAAGGCCAGCCTTGGCGGCAAATACGTGTTCTAGGTCAACCCCAGGTTGAGACAATAACACCAACCACCACCCAGCACAGGGTTGGTCACATGCACGAGGCTCAGAGTGACTGATGGCTGGTAGCGTTTGCTGATGTTGCCGGTGGGACGGAACCCAGTTCCGTGGTATTCTAGACTCTCAGCCTTACGCTTTATAAGCGAAGAAATTCCATAGAGGGCTAAGGAAAGGATGCCATCAAAGACACGTGGGGCAGAACCCAAACGTGGAAAGCGTCCCGTCCCCCACCCGCTCTGAGAGACTGCCCCAGGTCTGTCCCCGGATGTCCCAGGCTCCGCCCTCGGCTTGCGGATGTACGAGCCACGCCCCCCAGGCTCCTGCAGCCCCGCCCATCGCCCTCTCCGGCCCCGCCTGCTTCGGGAGCGCTTGGCTCCGCCCCCGCGGGCAGCGCCGGCCTCCCATTGGTCTCCGTTTCCATGGTTACCGAGGGCCTGCGGAACGGCTGGCTTGCAGACACGTGTCCCACGGAGCCGTCCGGAATTTGACAGGGGACCATGTGCGCGGCGGCAGGGCGGGAGCCTGACAAAGGCCGGGGGGCGGCGGGGAACGAAGCAGCGCTCCTCCCGCGGGCCGGACACCCCTCGCCTCCCTGCTTTTTATTTTATTTATTTTTTTATTTTGAAGGGGAATAAAAAGGCATGGCTGCGGAAAGCGAGGTGGGAGGGGACCAGAGCCAGTCCCACCTGCCCTCTCTCCTTCGGTAAAAGCCAGTCCGTGGGCATCTTTTATGACAGAACCCGCAGTGTCCCTGTTTCACGCCTCTCGGCTCCGGGCATCTTATCCCGCCTTGACATCAGCCCTTGAGGTTTAAATTCTGCCTTTTTTTTTTTTTTTTTTTTTTTGGACTGGTTCTTGTTTTGATACTTGAAAAATGAGACTAAAGAAATTGTGGGGGACCTCGCCAAGGCTTGCACTACCCATCCATCTTTTGCACCTCTTATTGCTATGTGATAGCCTCCTCCCCAACCCGGAGCACCCATCTTGGTGCCTAGCTTTGGGGGCCTCCATCCGGAGGCTGACGTCGCCTGTCCCCCATGATTGTTCTTTTGCAGCCGCCATGGTTGGTGGCATTGTTGTCCTTCCAGTGCCCCATCTTGATGTCCAGATTCTGCCCTTTTCTTTGCAACTCCCACCCCTGTCACCCCTGTATCAGTATCTCATTGGTGCTGTAACAAACCACCACAAATGTAGTACCTGAAAGCAGCACACGTTTAAGATGCAGTTACTTTCAGCTCTATAGGTCAGAAGTCTGACCCGGCTCAGGGATAAGTTCAAGGCGCGCGGCAGGGCTGTGTTCCTTGCGGAGGCTGTAGGGAGAGTGTGTCTGTGTCTCTTCCAAGTAGAGAGGCTGCCCACTCTCACCCTTCCAGCTTCAACCCCCGCACTAGTGTGACTCTGGCATGGGTTCTTCGGCCTCCCTCTCTCTTCCACATTTTATTTTTATTTATTTATTTATTTATTTGAGAGACAGAAAGAAGCAGAGAGAGAGGCAGATAGAAAGAATGGGCACACCTGGGCCTCCAGCCACTGCAAACAAACTCCAGATGCATGTGCCACCTTGTGCATCTGGCTAACGTGGGTCTTGGGGAATCGAACCCGGGTCCTTTGGCTTTGCAGACAAGTGACTTAACTGCTAAGCCATTTCTCCAGCCCTCTCTTCCACATTTTAGAGCCTTTTGATTATGCTGGCTCACTCAGATAATCTAGAATAATCCCCTCCCCCCAACCCAGCTGATGAGAGACCTCAATTCTGCCTGCTGCCCAAGTTCTCTGCCAAATTTCCGAGGTACACCTCTCTGTTCCCATCAGTCCCTTAGTCCCTTTCTGTGACCTCTCTCTCTCTCAAGATGCCTGGCTAGCATCCACCCATTGTCTTCATCTCTGCCATGTTCCCTCTGTCCACAAACCCTGGGATCAGTGCTTCAAAACACATATGTGATGACCTTGTAGGGTGAGAGTAACCTGTGTGACTCTGAAGTACATATGTGGTCCCTTCCATGGTCCCAGTCACCTGCAAGGGAGTGCCCAAACCCGACACATGTCTTGATCTGACTAGCTCCCTGAACACTAAGTCTCTTTTCCCTGTTCTCTTTCTACCCGTGGGCACTAGCTGCCTCCTCACCTTTGCCTGGCACTTCCACTGTGGACCTTCCTGGCAGCCCACCTTTATCCATCTCCCCCAGGAAGCTTTCTGGGAACCCTCTGTTCCCTCACTGTCCTTCCTTGGAATCCAAATGTGCTTGTTGCTGACTGACTTGTGCAGAAGCATTGTCTATCTCTTCATGTCCCCAAGTGAACTGGGATGGGCCCTGGGTACTGGGTTTTGGAGAGAGAGAGAGAGGAAGAAGAAGTAGAAGAGGAGGAGGAGAAGGGAAGGGGGAAAGGAGAAAGGAGAGGGGAAGAAAGAGGGAGAGGAGGGGGAAGAGGAAAGGGAGAGAGGAGAGAGGGAGAAGAGAGAGGGGGAGGAGAGAGAGATTGGGTATGGCAGGGCCTCTTGCCACTGCAACTAAACTTCAGATGCACAAGCAGGAGTCCCTTTGTGCATCTGGTTTATATGGGTACTGGGGAGTCAAACTAGGCTGGCAAGCTTTGCAAGCAAGTGCCCTTAATGGCTGAGCCATCTCCCCAGCCCCCCTTTTTAGTTTGTTTGTGACTGACCTGGAACTCACTCTGTTCCCCCCAGGCTGGTCTTGAACTCCTCCTCAGCCTCCTGTGTACTGGGATTAAAGGCATGCACCACCACGTCCAGCTTGCTTGCCCCTCTGGCCACAGTGCCTAGTATGAAAGCAATCCCAGACCCATAGGGACTCTGAACTGGGGCTAAACTAAACTCAAGGATTCAGTGTTGGGGTGATGGAGAGACCCACTGGGCTGTTTGGGGACGTAAAGAGGAAAGGTGAGTGGAAGAGCCTGTTCCTTCACAAGCAGGAGTCCCTCTTCTGCTGCTGGTTACTGGGCTGGAATAACAACTGTGACTACAGCAGCGACTGCTGACATTGAAGGCTGCTTGGTGCCAGGCATCTGCTTGCCTTTTTGTGGTCTCAGCTATTCTCACAATAGCCTTGGAAGACCCCCAATTCTTGTCTGTCCCCCCTTTATACATGAAGACCCTGGGGCTCCTAAAGTTCTCCATATGTGGCTTTTTTTTTTTTTTTGGATTTTTTTTTTTGAGGTACGGTCTCACTCTAGCCCAGGCTGACCTGGAACTCACTCTGTAGTTCCAGGCTGGCCTCAAACTCCTACCTTTGCCTCCCGAGTGCTGGGATTAAAGGCGTGTACCATCACACCTGGCTATATCTGGCTTTTGTGTATGTAGAATTCGTAGTGTGGTATGCATTTGTGTGTGTGTGTGTGTGTGGTGTGCGTATGCCCATGTGTGCATATGTACAGCCCATGGGTACATGTGCAGAGGCCAGAGAACCTTGGGTGTCCTCCATTGCTCTTTCAAGTTCTTTCCTTGAGATGGAGTCTCTCACTGAACTTGGAGCTGCCATTTTCAGTCAGACAGGCTGACTAGTGAGCCTCAGCAATTCTCTCTTCACTCCTCACAGGATTGGTGTTACAAGCATGCATGGCCGCTCCTGGCTGCTGGAGAATGGAACTCTGGGAGATTTAGGCCCTCTCAGGCCCTCATGTTTGCATTACCCTCAGAGCCATCTCCCCAGGCCCCACATTGGCTTTTTTTTTTTTTTTTTTTTTTTTTTGGTTTTGCAAGGTAGGGTCTCACTCTGGTCCAGGCTGACCTGGAATTCATTATGTATTCTCAGGGTGGCCTCGAACTCTCGGCGATCCTCCTACCTCTGCCTCCCGAGTGCTGGGATTAAAGGCGTGCGCCACCACGCCCGGCTCCCACATTGGCTTTTGAAGAGACCTGGGGTCAGGAAGGTTTCTTGCTGTCCCTTAGTGGAGGGATTGTGGGAGCTGGCCTGAACTAGTGGGTCATCAGAGAAGTGACCCTTCTGGAGGCCAAGAGGCTGTGCCTGGTGAGGGCTTGGGTGGGGCTGTGTGGCCTCTGGGATCCTCTTCCTTCCTGTTTCCTTTTCCTCATTGTTCTGCCAGCGATTGTCATCCTCTCCCCTCCCTGGGCCTGCCCAGGCAGGAGGACATGCAGACAAGAGGTTCCTTTTCAAAAGCCAAGTGTGGATTAACACCATTGAACCGCACGCTTCACGTGGCTGAAATGGTAACTTTTGTGTTATGTGTATTTTTGCCACATTAAAAAAATCGTGAAAAGAAAGGACAGAGCTTCATGTCTGCTGAGCATGTGAGGCTCAGCACCTCCCACCTCCCTGCTTCACTCAGGAAACAAACAAGGATAGAAGTGCTGCCCCCTTTGAGGATGAGGAGGCTGGAGCTGAGATTCAGGAAGGGACGAGGTTATTGAAAACCCTGGGGGGTAGGAGGCCCTCGCTTCAAGGAAGCATGGCAAGTCCGTGTTGGGAGTTTGGTCCCTCAAATGGATGGTCATGCCTCACTGCTGTTAGACCTTGAGATTGACAGATTGCATCCTGTCACTGATTTTCCTCTTATGACAATCGGGGTCAGCAATGGTGCTCTCCCCACTGCTGTGGGAAGCTCCAACGGGAAGTCGGCAGTCTCTGCAAAGGACGGCTTTGCCACCATGATAGACAGACACAGACGTCTCTCCTTTTTACTCTCCACGATGCCGACAGGAGGCTGGATGTGAGGGAGGTGGGGGTAGGGAGAGTTGTGGGCCGGGGACTCTACCAGAGCCTCGGCCTTGCTGCTGACTTTCTCTGTGCCCTTGGAGAAGGCCCCAGGTAACGTTGGGTCACAGGCAAGAGGTGGGGACTCTGTCTGCCCAGCCTTGGAAGGGAGCTCTATCCGGTCTCGAGGACCATACTTGCCCTTTGATCTCAGGAGCACCTGTGCCAAAAGAGGCAGAGGATGGTGTGCCCCATCAGCTCTGGCCACAGACAAGACTTGCCTCCCCTCATGTATCCACCGCCCTACCATGTAAGTTGCAAGACCTCAGAGACAGTTTATTTTCTTATATCTCCTGCCATTCCACAGGGCTGGGCCAAATGCAGGCTCCCCAGAAAGCCCATGGTCCTAGCAGGAATGGTGACTTAGCTGCCGTTGGGAACAAAGAACGAAGGAGGGTGGGACTTCAGGCCCCTTGGAGGAAGACCCTCAGGTGCTTAGTAAATAGGAACCTGGCTGTGGTGTCACCATCACGAGCGATAAATCATAAACTCATAATACTGATAAACCTTAACACTTTGATAGGACTTTCAGAAGCAATGACTGTGGGAAGGTAGATGTTTGGAGAGACTCAGCCTAACTAAGAATAACCTAAAGCAAAATGATTCTTCTGCACAGGCCCCGCTTGGCACAGACGGTCGCCTCTCATTTCTACATTAGTTACACTGAGGCAAGCACTGGTTTCTCCATTTCACAGATGGAGACACTGAGAGTTGGAGAAATCACAGCCAGCCCACACAGTTGGGATATGGAGGCCCCGGGACGAGCCTGATAAGGCCCTGGAGAAGGGCCAGAATTAGAGTAGGGAATAAACAAAGCTTCCTATCTTAACCATTCCTCCTGGCACAGCTCGGTGGCAGTGAGCAGCCCTGTCACCGAGCTGCTGTCACCTCTACTGAGGACCTTTTTATCTTCCCAAACTGACACTGTGTCCCCCTAAACATGGACTCCACATTCCCTCAACTCCCAGCAGCCCTAATTCTACCTTCTGTCTCTCTAAATTTGATGACTTTAGGGACCTTATATAAGAGTATATAATGTCCATTTTTTGGTGTGTCTGACTTATTTCACTTACATAATGTTTTTTATGTTCATTCACGATGTAGCATGGATCAGAATTTCCTTTCTTTTAAGACTGAATCATTTTTTTTCTTTGTTTTTCAAGGTAGGGCCTTGTTCTAGCCTAGGCTGACCTAGAATTCACCATGTAGTCTCAGGGTGGCCTCGAACTCATGGAGATCCTCCTACCTCTGCCTCCCGAGTGCTGGTATTAAAGGTGTGCACCATCATGCCTGGCTTTTTTTTTTTTTTTAAACATCTTGTTCTTTTATTTGAGAGAGAGAGAAAATGGGTATACCAGGGTCTCTTGTCACTGCAAAAGAACTCCAGACACAGCTGGGTGTGGTGGTGCATGCCTTTAATCCCAGCACTTGGCAGGCAGATGTAGGAGGTTGGCCATGAGTTTGAGGCCACCCTGAGACTACATGGTGAATTCCAGGTCAGCCTGAGCTAGAGTGAGACCCTACCTCAAAATATAAAATAAAATAAAATAAATAAAAAATAAAATAAAAAATAAAATAAAATAAAATAGAACTCCAGACACATGTGCCACCTTTTATATTTGGCTTATGTGGGTACTGAGGAATTGAACCTGGGTCCTTAGGCTTTGCAGGCAAGTGACTTAACTGCTAAGCCATCTCTCCAGCCCTCCCCTTCCACTTTTTGTTTTTTGGTTTTTCGAGGTAGGGTCTCACTCTAGCTCAGGCTGACCTGGAATTCACTATGTAGTTCTCAGGGTGGCCTTGAACTCATGGCGATCCTCCTATCCTACCACTACTTCCCAAGTGCTGGGATTAAAGGCGTGCGCCACCACGCCCGGCTCACCTTCCACCTTTTTTTGAAGTAGGTTCTCCCAGGCTGACCTGGAATTTACTATGTAGTCCCAGGCTGGCCTTGACCTCACAGTGATCCTTCTACCTCTGTCTCCCAAGTGCTGGGATTAAAGGCATGTGCCATCATGCCCCACCTGAATATTATTTTTCTTTTAAAAAATAATTAATTAATTTATTTATTTGAGAGAGAGAGAGGAAGAGGCAGAGAGAATGACAGAATGGGCATGCCAGGGACTCCAGCTGCTGCAAATGAACTCCAGATGCATGCGCCCCTCTGTGCATCTGGCTAATGTGGGTTCTGGGGAATCGAACCTGGGTCCTTAGGCTTCGCAGGCAAACACCTTAACTGCTAAGCCATTTTTCAACATACCTTTTTTTGGGGGGTGGCACGATTCGATCCTAAACAGGGCCCGAGAATGAGTCGTGTTCCTTGCAACATTGAGGTCAAAGATGTGAGGAAGAACCAGCAAGAAGGTCACGGTATAGTGGTGATGAGGGTGAGGGGCATCAGAAGAGTGTTTATAAATAGGTACGAAGCAAAGTGGTGACTGCCATTGCCAAGGACTGCCGTGGACAGTGGAAGATGGGAGGTCAACTGCTGGGCCCACAGTGGAAAGGTCACTGTGGACTTTGGTATGAGCAATATAGGAGGAGGGAAGGGAGAAAGTCTGTGTGGAGTGGGTGGTCTGGATGTGGCTAATAAGACAGGAAGTGGCAGGGGCGGTGGGCAGATAATGTTGGGGCATGTTATAAAGAGGAACAGAGCAGTGGGGTGATCGACACACACACACACACACACACACACACACACACACACACACACACACACGGTTGGTGGTTTGGAAAAGCTGGGAGCAGTTACGGTCCATTTCATACCTGTGGCAAAATTATTCAGTCAGAAAGGCAAGCACACACAGGACAAGGGGAGGGGGCTGGCACATGTCTGAGGGAGCAGCCTGTGTCTGGTGCCCCGGCAGGGCTGGCTTGGGGCCAGGACGCCATCTGAGAAGCAGGAGGTGCAGAGGGGGAGAGGCCCAGGAACTGGAGGACAGGAGGGGTGGTGTCAGGTCCCATTGTGGTCCCTGTCCCTGTGGAATAGGAAGCAGAGCCCTCGGGTGAAAGTTGGGCCTAACAGTCTGAGGAACCAGGAAGAGGCACCGGAGTGTCACTGAGAAGAGAGCACAGGGTGGAGCTGAGCAAGGCCGTCAGTGTGTCAGAGATGACTCAGCTGAGCCAGGCTCCAGGCCACTGCTCCATGTTTTCCAGCTTCACTCTCCTGAGGACTCTCTCTGTCCATCTTTATTTTTCATTTTATGGATGGTGCTATGGTCTGAATGCTATGTCCTCCCCGCCCCTAGGTCAGAAACCTAACCCTAAGGGGGCAGTGATCAGAGGTAGAGCTTGTGGGAGGTTATGAAGTTATGGTACCTCGGGAATGGCATTATTATTGTTGTTGTTGTTGTTATTATTAGTGGGTGCTGGGGGTGGAACCCAGGCATGCAAGTGCTCTTACCCCTGAGCTCCACCCCGGGCCCTTTCTACAAGAGGCCCAGGAACTTGCAGAAGATATCATCTATGAGGCAAAATGCAGGTCCTCACTAGACATGGGATCTGCCAGGATTTTGGGTGGTGGATTTCTAGACTCCAAAACTATTAGAAATAAACTTCTACCTTTTCGAAGTCAGGCCACCTATGGTGTTTGTTGAAGCAGCCTGAACAGACTAAGGTGGAAGGTGTCTCTATTTTCCCTCCATCATGTAACTTGTAGGTTTGACTCCAAAGCCAGGCTGCTTAAAAAGCCTATCTAAACAAATTCCAGAGGAAGTCTGGGGGACTAGTTTGTCAACTTGAAATCCCACTTAAAAAAAAAATTTAATTTGGCCAGGCGTGGTGGCGCATGCCTTTGATCCCAGCACTTGGGAGACAGAGGTAGGAGGATCGCCTGAGTTCAAGGCCACCCTGAGAATACATAGTGAATTCCAGGTCAGCCTGGGCTAGAGTGAGACCCTACCTCGGAAAAAAACAATTAATTTTATTATGTATTTATTTATTAGAGAGAGAGAGAAGAAGAGAGAATGGGCGCACTAGGGCCTCTAGCCACTGCAAAGGAACTTCAGATGCATGTGCCATCATGTGCCTCTGGCTTATTGGGACCTGGAGAATCGAACCTGGATCCTTAGGCTTTGCAGGCAAGCGCCTCAATGGCTAAGCCATTCCTCCAGTCCAATCCCACTTTTTTCCCCCCTTCCTAGTAAAGGACTAAAGGCTTATTTTAGAAATTTTGGAAAATTCAAAGAAACGTAAATATGAAAAAGTTCTCGATGCTTATAACCCGACCAGCCAGAAATAATCACTGTTGAAATGCGGTGACTTCCTTGCAGGATTGTTTTCCGTGCTTGTTAGCCGTGGCGGATGGAGCCGCATGTTCAGCAGATCCCCGTCGTTCTCAGCTCCTCTCCAACAAACAGTTGGGCTGCACTTCCCAGCCTCCCCTGTGGACAGGGTGGACATGACTGAGCTCTCACCAATGGGCTGTGGGAGAGAGTAATGCCACCCACCTCTGGGGCTCTGCCATAACACCTGCAGGTCCTCCACTCTCTTCTGATGCTGTGGGGATGGGAAGGACCCAGTGAAGGATCTAACACCGCAGGGAGCAGCTGAGTCACTCATAGGGAGGAATATGGGCCCTGGGTGACCCAGCAGAGGAGACCCTCCCCACCCCCTCCCACCCGACATTGGACAGTGTCTTAAAGGAGACATGAGCTTCTGGTGGGCTGAGCTAGTGAACTCTGGGAGCTGTTTCTTGAAACAGCTTCCTCCAACCATCACGGTGAAACCACGCTGTGGATAGGGTACCCTTTTTAGGTAAGTTTTTCATTAATATTACTAATACTTTTAAAATATTTTTTAAGTTGGGCATGGTGGTGCACACCTTTAATCCCAGCCCACGGGAGACGGAGGTAGGAGGATCACCGTGAGTTCGAGGCCGCCCTGAGACTACATAGTGAATTCCAGGTCAGCCTGAACTAGAGTGAGACCCTACCTCAAAACAAACAAACAAACAAACAAAAAAACCAAAAAAAAAGTTTTTAAAATTTATTTTTGAGAGAGAGGGGAAGAAGTAGATGATAGAGAGAGATAGATAGGAGAGAATGGGCATGACAGTGCCTCTAGCCACTGCAAATGAACTCCAGATGCATGCACCACCTTGAGCATCTGGCTTTATGTGGGTACTGGGGAATTGAACCTGGATCCTTTGGCTTTACCAGCAAGCACCTTAACCACTGAGCCATCTCTCCAGCCCCCTCTTACTACTGTTAAGCATATAGGTTATGCCCTTTTCACCATATTATGAAACATCTTGGACTACATAACTGTAATGGGGTTGTGTGACTTTTCCTTAGGAGATGTGAGCAAACATCTTTTCACCCAAAAGAAGACACTTGTGATGGACCAGAGGAACAATCCCACCAAGACTGGCTTGGTGAACCAGTGAGGTTTGGGGATTACATACATGTGGGTGATTCATAGACAACTGCATCTCCAAAAAGTCACCCGGCATGGGCGAGAACACATGAGAGCTGCATTGCAAGAGCTCACTGCACAACTCACAAGCAGCGACACCGGTCCTGTGAGTCTTGTTAAGTTTCAGGAGCTTCCTGAGACTTGTGTTCCCTTTACTCTCTGAGTGTAAAGGAGCCTCTGTGGCGGGGGGTGGGGGGTGGGGGTGTGCTTTGAGTTGGAGGAAATGGCTACCCACCGAATGGATGAGTGGTAGAGTCCATCATAGTTACTTATTGTGGAAGGAACTTCATCTCCATCTCTAGTATGGATATATAGGTTCCTTCCACAGCTGGATTTTTTTTTTTTTCTTTTTGGTTTTTCAAGGCTGACCTGGAATTCACTATGTAGTCTCAGGATGGCCTTGAACTCACAAAGATCTTCCTACCCCTGCCTCTGGAGTACTGAGATTAAAGGTATGCACCACCACTCCTGGCTTACATCTTGCTTTTATCAGCTGTGCTTTGGAAAATATCTTCATGATAAGTTGGGTCACTTCACCTCAGTTTCCAGCCTGAGACCCTTCTCCAAATGTGCCCCAAAGGCCCCTCAATTTCATAGAGACTAAAACAAAGAGCATTGCAGTGGAGTGAAATGTTTGCAATGCTCAGGTATGGCTGGTTCAGTCTACACTGCTTGATGGAAATTACATTGTGGTAATTTCTGAAGTCTCTTAATGCAATCTCTCGATGCACTCTCTGGTGCAGTCTTTCCAATGCAGTCTCTCTCTCATACAGTCTCTCTCTGATGCAGTTTGTCTCTCTCTGCTACTCTCTCTCTCTAATGCAGCCTCTCTCTGATGCAGTCTCTCTCTGATTCTGTCTCTCTCTAATGCAGTGTCTTTCTGATGCAGTCTCTCTCTCTCTGATACTGTCTCTCTCTAATGCAGTCTCTCTCTGATGCAGTCTCTCTGGTGCAGTCTCTTTGGTGCAATCTCTCTCTGAAACAGTCTCTTGACACCATCTCTCCCCAATTCAGCATCTCTCATGCATTTTCTAATACTGACCATGCACCTTGCTTTCCCCCAAATTTGAATCAAGCCTGTTCATAGTCTTATTACTTCTCCTGTCACTGCAGGAACAAGGTGTTTAATACAACAGGAGAACAGGAGTGTGCTGCCTTTTGGTTCTAGAAGGCAGAAGTCTGAAATCAAGGTGTCTACAGGGTCAGGATCCCTCTAGAACCTCATGGGAGGGTCTGTCCTCTCTCCTCTTGCCTTGGGTGCACCAGATGCATAGCCACATCACCCTGTCACTGCCTCAGTCTTCACATGGCCTCCTCTTCTTTCTAGGGTGTATAGATTGTGCTGTGTATATATGTGTGTGAGTGTATGTGTATGCAGGCGTGTGTGTTTGTGTGTGTGATGGTGCATGCGTTGAATCACAGGACAATTTTTGGGTGTCAGTTCTCACCTTCCACCTTCTTTGAGGCAGGCCCCTGTGTCGTACACTGCTACTTTCTCCTGGCTAGCTGGCCCTGAGCTTCTGATGGATTCTCCTGTCTTTGCCTCCCTTCTGACTTGTAGGTATGCCTGGGAACACAAACACCTGCCACAATATTTGCCTTTTTTAAAAAAGATATTTTATTCTTAAAAAGGTTATACTCATATCCCCTCTCCCCAACCTCTACCTTAAAATTTTTTAAAAAATTATTTTACAAAGGTGCCGTGGTTCTGAATTCAGGCATTCATGCTTGGGTGGCAAGTAGAGCCATCTCCACAGCCTTGGCCTCCTTTTCTTTCTTTCTTTCTTTCTTTTTTTTTTTTTGTTTGTTTTTTTGAGGTAGGGTCTCACTCTGGCCCAGCCCAGGCTGACCTGGAATTAACTATGCAATCTCAGGGTGGCCCTGAACTCACGGCGATCCTCCTACCTCTGCCTCCCCAGTGCTGGGATTAAAGGCGTGCGCCACCGTGCCCGGCTTTGGCCTCCTTTTCTTAAAAGGACACCAGATGTATTGGGCCAGGGCTACTATAATGACTTCCATTTAATTATATCCATAGACCCTATTTCCAAATAAGTTCACATTCACAAGTAGTGGGGTTAGGTCTTCACTGTATCTTTTATGGGGATGTGGCTTGATCCATCATGTCACCCCCAGATCCTGGTTCTCTCACATCTGACCTCCAGCTGTCCTTCCTCTCCTTCCATCTCGCAAGGTCTTCCATACCCTCTTGTTGTTCCACAGGAGCTCTTTTTTTGTCACAGTCTTCTGTTTCCCTAACTCTGTGGCCCACATGTTCTCCACCTGGCTTTCCTGGGGTGGGAAACTTCATGGTTTAAGCTTCATGGTGGTGGGAATGTTGGAAGGAGATGAAAAATGCTGAGTTAGCAAAGGACACACACACCAGGATATATTTCAGTGTTTCTATTCTGTGCCTGTTGTGGTGTTTCTGAGGCTAAGCCTATCTGCCTTGACCTTGGAAAGTCTACACATGAAAACCCTGGTGTCTGGGCTAGGGAGATAGCTCAGTAGTCAAAGGCTGTAACTTGCAAAGCCTGCTAGCCTGGGTTTCATTCCCCAGTACCCACATAAAGTCAGATGCACATGTGTCTGGAGTTCATTTGCAGTTCATCCTCTTTGCAAATAAATAAATTTTTATTTTTAAAATATTATTTATTTATTTATTTATTTATTTATTTATTTATTTATGAGAGTGAGAAAGAATGAACCTGCATGTGCATCTGGCTTCTTAGTCTTCACAAGCAAGTGCCTTAACTGCTAATCCATCTCTCCAGCCTTAGATTTTTTTTTTTTTAAGAAAGAAGCTAAATGTGGTGGCGCATGCCTTTAATCCCAGCTCTCTGGAGGCAGAGGTAGGAGGATCACCATGAATTCAAGGCCACTCTGAGACTATATAGTGAATTCCAGGTCAGCCTGGGCTAGAGTGAGACCCTACCTCGAAAAACCAAACAAAAAAACAAAAACCAACAAAGAGAAAACCCTAGTGTCTCTTCATTGCTCAGGCTATGTACCTGCTCTGCAAACCCCAGCCACACTTCTCTGTCAGTTCTCTAAGGTCCTGGCTCTCCTCTTGCCCCTGCCACTTGTTCTGTTTTTCTAGAACACTTTTCCCCTTGCCTCCTTGCTTGGGAAGTTCTCATTCACATTTTGGCTTCAGTATGGACAACACCTCATCACGAATGCTGCCTCAGACGCCTCAGACACCCAGAAACGGGGCTCTGCCAGGGGCTGCCTGACACCATGGCACGGTGGCTACATGTTTTTATGTCTGTGCCCCTCAGCAGACCACACGCTCCCTGAGGGTAGGGGCCATGTCTATATTGTTGCTCTTTGTTGTCTCCACTATTGGCACTTGGGAGGACTTGACCAAATGCTGAAAGAAGGAACGCAGTGGAAGCGATGACATCATTGTGGGTTAAGTTGAGTCATAGGAAGGCGCCTGCATTCAGCCTTCCTGGACCCACAGCAATTACACAGCCTGCATCTGATGTCCTCTTACAGCCATCATCAGCTTGTCTGCTGGGGTGGGCTGGCTGCAATGGTCTCTTTTTCCCTGGACTCCTTCCTCCTTTCTTGCATTGGCAGTCAGCTTTCCCAAGGCCCACAGATTCTGTGATGGGCATGTGTGTGTGCGTGTGTGTGTGTGTGTGTGTGTGTGTGCGCGCGCGCATGATAAAACAGCTCCCGTGGTTTGGCCAGATGCGCTCCAAATTCTCCACGCCCTGGTGAGTTACCTTCATGCATCTTGCATCCTCTCTCAGAGCGGCTTGGAGGCCGATTACTGAACCAGTGCACAGCACCTGGTAAAAGCAATGGCCTAGTACACAGTAGGTGCTCCAGAAATACTTGTAGCATGGTGGTGGTGGTGGGAGGAATAATGGATTTGTGTCACAGTTCTGCCGTTTAATGGCTGTGAGAGCTTGGGCAAGTTTTGCTCTCTGAGCCTCAATTTTCTCATCTAGAGTGGGGTGCATGCATCTGACTAGGTACACCAAGATGACAGAGATGCCTTGCTCAGCCCAGGAGCCTGAGGAGGGGCTTCCTAGCAGCAGGAGGTTGTGGTGGAGGGAGCCTCTTTTTCCTTCCAGACTGTTCTCAGTATCTCTTCTCCAGCTCTCAACCTCCTATTCTTCTTCCTTTCCAGCCACCCCATACTCTGCAAGGATTAGCCAGTGTCTAGTCTGTGGTCCTGCCACACTCTGCTTTGCTCCCAGCCCAGCAGGATCATCCTAGTTCTTCCCAGCATGTCCAGGGCCCTCCTTGCCCACCCATTTCCACCCTCATAGCTACGAACCCCTATTGTCATGGTTCATCATCTTGTCAACGTGATTGAATAGAGAAGCACCCAGAGATTTATAAAGCACACCTTCTGTGTGTGTGTGTGTGTGTGTGTGTGTGTGTGTGTGTGCGCACGCGCGCTAGTATGTGTTTTCAGGGAGGATTAATTAAAAGGTAAAGACTGGGCTGGAAGGATGGCTTAATGGTTAAAGCGCTTGTCTGCAAACCAAAGTTCAGTTCTCCAGGATTACATAAGCCAGATGCACAAGGTGGCACATGCATCTGGAGTTTGTTTGCAGGGCTGAAGGCTCTGGCATGCCCATTCTCTCTCTCTCTCTCTGTGTGTGTGTGTGTATCTTCCCCTTTCTCACTCTCACTCTCTCAAATGAATAAAATAAAAGTAAAAGGTAAGCTGGGTATGGTGGTGCACGCCTTTAATCCCAGCACTGGGGAGGCAGAGGTAGGAGGATTGCGGAGAGTTTGAGGCCACCCTGAGAATACATAGTGAATTCCAGGTTAGCCTGAGCTAGAGTGAGACCTTACCTCAGAAAAAAAAAAATAAATAAAAATAAATAAAAGGTAAAGACCAGGCTGGATTGTTCAGTGGTGGTTAAGGCACTTGCCTGCAAAGCCTCATGACCCAGGTTCAATTCCCCAGTACTCACACAAGGCCAGATGCACAAAATGGCACATATATCTGGAGTTAGTTTATAGTGGCTAGAGGCCCTGGCATGCTCATTCTCCCTCCCTCCTTCCCTCCCTCCCTCCCTCCCTCCCTCCCTTCCTCCCCTATTCCCCCCTCCCTCTCCTTGAAAGTAAATAAATAAAAATAATTTTTAAGAAAGGTAAAGTGCTGGGCGTGGTGGCGCATGCCTTTAATCCCAGCACTTGGGAGGCAGAGGTAGAAGGATTGCCATGAGTTTGAGGCCAACCTGAGACTACATGGTGAATTCCAGTTCAGCCTGGGCTTGAGCAAGATCCTACCTTAAAGAAAGAAAGAAAGAATGAGTGAAAGAAAGAAAGAAAGAAAGAAGAAAAGAAGGAAGGAAGGAAGGAAGGGAGGGAGGAAGAGAGGGAGGGAGGAAGGGAGGAAGACAGAAAAAGAAAAGTTAAGTACCCTGAATGTGAGCGGCACCATCACGCAGGCTGAGGACCTAGATGGAATATAGATAGAAGAGGGAGAAAGCCAATGGGTTCAGGTTTTCTCTTTCTGTTTCATGGCCACCAAGATGTCAGCTGCTCTGATATGCTGTGTGCCCCCACCATGACGTGCTGAGACCTCTGAAATGTTCAGCCCAAATAAGTCCATCCTTCCTTAACTCATTTTGTCAGTCATCTTGTCACAGTAATGCACAGTCTAACACACCTAGTTCTGGGTATATCCCCAAAGGAATTGAAATCTGGGTGTCAAAATATATTTGCACTGCTATGTTCATAGTGTCACAGTTCCCAACAGCTCAAAGGTAGAAGCACCTATGTGTCCATAAACAGATGAATAGAGACACAAAATCTGGTATGTCCATGCAATGGAATATTACTCTACCTTAAAAAGGAAGGGAAGGAGCCGGGCGTGGTGGTGCACGCCTTTAATCCCAGCACTCGGGAGGCAGAGGTAGGAGGATCTCCAAGAGTTCAAGGCCACCCTGAGACTACATAGTTAATTCCAGGTCAGCCTGGGCTAGAGTGAGACCCTACCTCGAAAAACCAAAAAAAAAAAAAAAAAAAAAAAAAAAAAAAAAGGAAGGGAAGGGAACCGGGCGTGATGGCACATGCCTTCAATCCCAGCACTTGGGAGGCAGAGGTAGGAGGATTGCCATGAGACTACTTAGTGAATTCCAGGTCAGCCTGGGCTAGAGTGAGACCCTACCTCAAAAAACAAAACAAACAAACAAACAAAAACAAAAAAATGGAAGGGAAGAGCTGGAGAGACAGCTTAATGGTTAAGGCGCTTGCCTGAAAAGCCCAAGGATCCACATTCAATTCCTCAATACCCACGTAAGCCAGATGCACAAAGTGGAGCATGCATTTGGAGTTCATTTGCAGTGGTTAGAGGCCCCGGCGTGTCCATTCTCTCTTTATCTGCCTCCTTCTCTCTCTTTCTAATAAATAAAATAAAATAAAATAAGAAAAAAAAAGGGAATTCTGACACATACTACAGTTTGGATAAACCTTGAAAACATTATATTCAGTGAAATCAGCCAGTCACAAAAGAACAAATATTGTATGATTCCATATGTGAATGGTCAAAATCACAGACACAGAAAGGAGAATGGTAGATGGCAGAAGCTGGAGGGAAGAGATGGGGAGTTAGTGCCCGGTGACTTACATGGGTCCTGGGGAATTGAACCAGGGTCTTTAGGCGTTGCAGGCAAACACCTGAACTGCTGAGCCATCTCTCCAGCCTCGCAGTTTACAGTTTTGAGGAAGTTTTGTCAAGGTAGGGAAACCATGGTAGGAACAGACAGATGGGAGTCACATCTGTCAATAGCAGGAGGAAGTGGCAGTCAGGGATGGACTATAAAACCCCAAGGCCCCTCCCTTGTGACACACCTCTGCCAGCAAGGTTTACCTTCCAAAGGCTCCGCCTTAATCACAAGCACATGAGTCTATGAGGGAAACTCCACATCCAAACCACCACAGATATGATGGCTACAAAATGACACGAATTATGTGTGTCACTTATAATATTAGAAGTGGTAAGCTTTTAGTTTTTTCAAGATAGGGTCTCACTCTAGCCCAGGCTGACCTGGAATTCACTCTGTAGTTTCAGGGTGGCCTCGAACTCACGGCAATCCTCCTACCTCTGCCTCCCAAGTGGTGGAATTAAAAAAGCATGTGCCACCAAGCCCAGCAAGCTTTTTTTTTTTTTTTTTAAGAGAGAGAGAGAATGGGCGTGCCAGGGCCTCCAGCCACTGCAAATGAACTCCAGATGCATGCGCCACCTTGTACATCTGGCTTACATGGGTTCTGGGGAATCGAACCAGGGTCCTTTGGCTTTGCAGGCAAGTGCCTTAACTGCTAAGCCATCTCTCTAGCCTGGAAGTGGTAAGCTTCGTGTGGATGTATTTTATAATTATGACAAAGGAAGCAAAAAGAGGAGGAGAGGAAGAGAGGGGGGGAGAGACGAAAAAGAGAAGGAAGAGAGGAAGAGAAGGAGGAACTTTGACAATTGCTATTACCAGGAGCCACCGATATGTTTGCCCCGTGGTCAGAGGACCCAGCCCCAGGAGCAGCGAGGCAGGTCTGCTGAAATGAGCTCTCTGCGGGTTGTCTCAGTCTTTGTCCTTCCCTATCCTGGCCTCTCCTCTCCGTGTGCTAAGACCCATTTGGCGTGGTGTTGGGTCTACCTCAAGGACCACATCTAAGGCACATCCCAGATCTAGCTTTCTGTTCACTCCTCTGTGCTCTCCATTTCTGCCTTCGTTCCTTCCCGTCCTTCCTGTGACCTTGCCAAGGCTCCATCTTGTAGTCTGCACAGCATTTTCTCTGTCCTTCTCCACCCTCCTCCTCTCCTGAATCCATTACTCCTGTCTACTCATTCTGACTGAGCCCCGCCCTGCCCATCCTCCTGCCTCCAGCCCCAGCAGAAGCCTGACCAGGCCAAGGCTGGCACGTCTGATATTGCACCCTAGCCCCCAAGCAACGGAACCCTCAGACAAAGGCACTAGATAGCACAGACCCTACCAGCGACCTTGACCTCCAGGTGACCTTGGGTGCTATCTGCAGTCACCTTGCCCCTTGAGCAGCTCACTGCCCTCTGCCCGGCGGGGGGGTACCTGCTCCCTCCTGCCCCCGCCATCCTGCTCATGAGATCCTTATGAGGGCATGAGAAAACTGGCAAGCCAGAGGACTTCCCAGGCTGGCTTTCACTGTCTTCTCACATGCCCTGCCCCCCCCCATGTCTCCTCACCTCCTGTGCCCAGGTACCTCGAATCTCCTCTCCAAGCCTTCGCTGCAGCACAGTCCCATCTTTCCAGTGCCAGAATGTCACCCTTATTTTTTGTATGTGTGTGGTATGTATACATGTCCATATGTGTGTGGGTTCATGTAGAGACCAGAAGTTGACATTGTATGTGGTTCTTAATTACTCTCCACCTTCTTCTTTTTCCTATTTATTTATTTATTTATTTATTTATTTATTTATTTATTTATTTTCCTTCCTTCCTTCCTTCCTTCCTTCCTTCCTTCCTTCCTTCCTTCCTTCCTTCCTTCTTTTCTTCTCTCTCTCTCTCTCTCTCTCTCTCTGCTCTCTATCCCCCCCCCCCGTCTTTCTTACCAGGAATCAAACTCATGGCCTTGTATAAGCTAGATAGTGCTCTACTGCTGAGATACGTTCCCCCAACACACACACACACACACACACACACACACACACACACACACACACACACTTTGTTTTTTCTTTTCAGAAAGGGTCTCATTCTCTCTAGCCTAGCCTGAAACATACTATGCACCCCAGTCTGACTTCCGCTCATAGCCATCTTCCTGCTGCAGCCTCCCAGGTGCTGGGATGACAGTCATGAGCTTCCACTCCTGGATTTCCCGTTTAAAAATAATATGTAAACAGGTGTGTGTGTGTGTGTGTGTGTGTGTGTGTGTGTGTGTATACACATTTAGAGAGAGAGAGAGAAAATGGGTGCACCAGGGCCTCTAGCCAACACAATGTCCAGATCCATGTGCCACCTTGCACATCTGGTTTATGTGGGTACTGGGGAATTGAGCCTGGGTCCTTAGGCTTCTCAGACAAGCGCCTTAACCACTAAGCCATCTCTCCAGCCTTTTTTTTTTTTTAACCTTTTTTGTTTTGTTTTGTTTTTGTTCATGTTTTCTTGAGGTAGGGTTTCACTCTAGCCCAGGCTGACCTGGAATTGACTATGTAGTCTCAGGGTGACCTCAGACTCATGGCGATCCTCCTATTTCTGCCTCCCAAGTGCTGGGATTGAAAGCGTGTGCCATCACGCCCAGCCCTTTTCTTACTTTTTAAAAAAAGATTTTATTTTTATGTATTTATTTATTAGAGACAGAGAGAGGGAAAGAGAGAGAGTGAGAATGGGTGCGCCAAGGCCTCTAGCCACTGCAAAGGAACTCCAGATGTATGCGCCACCATGTGCATCTGGCTTATGTGGGACCTGGAGAATAGAACCTGGGTCCTTAGGCTTTGCAGGCAAGTGCCTTAACTGCTAAGCCATCTCTCCAGCCCTTTTCTTACTTTTTGAGACAAGCTCTCACACTGTACCTACAGCTCCTTTATTTAGCTAGACTAGCTTGTCACCAAGCTTTAGGAGTCCCTGTCTCTGGCTCTGCACTGGGATTACAGCTGCATGCCACCATGCGTGGCTTTTCTGTGGGTGCTGGGCTTCTAGACTCAGGCCTTCATGCTTGTACAGCAAGCACTTTACCCACTGACCAACTCCCCAGCCCTGTCCCTTGGCCCCACAATTGCCTCCAGCTTCTACCCCATTTATCAGACCTTCTTCTAGCACATTCTCATGGGAGGGCTGTTCACCTGCCCTCTCTTCACTCTCCCTCCTCATATCTCCTCAGCCCCCTTGCCTTGGCCATTTTACTTGAACCGCTTTTGCCAAGGTCAACACCGACCTGCACATCTGACCTCTCGCTTGGAGTTGCTCTTCTGGCCAGCAGCAGAATTGGATACAGCAGGTCTCAGTAGTGCCATTAGCTCCTCTTCTCTCCATTCGCCTGGTAGCTTCATTCTTTTCTCCTGCCACCTGCCTGGTCTCTAGGAGATCCCTGCCCCCTCACTAATGGTCCCAGTTAGCACAGCCCACAAACTCCTAGGCACCTCCTGGGGGCAACTCAGATACTCCAACTTATGGCTCCAGAACCAGGGTCTCTCTCTTGCTAACCCCAAGACATGCTCTCCCCAGAGGAGGTGGGAATGCTATGCTCTTGTTTTCTCAGGGCAAAACTCTTTCTCATGTCCTTATGGAAACCAGCAGGACTTTCAGCTCTAACTAGGAACCTAGCCCCTTCCTGGGTCTCCTTGGACACAGGCCAGCAGCATCTTCACTGTTTGGTATGAACTTGACCGACACACTTTACTATCTGCCTTCCTGCCTCCTTTTCCTCCCTCCTCTTCAGCACTTTACTACACAGAAGCCAACAAGACCCTTTTTTTTTTCTTTTTCTTTTTGAATTATTTCTTTGAGAGAAAGGGAGAGAGAGGTAGATAGAGAGAATGAGCACTCCAGGGCCTCCATCCAGTGCAAACGAACTCCAGATACATGTGCCACCTTGTGCATCTGGCTTATGTGAGTCCTGGGGAATCAAACCTGGGTCCTTAGGCTTCACAGGCAAGTGCCTTAACTGCTCAGCCATCTCTTCTGCCCAACAAGACCCTTTTAAGAATGCATATCAACTCTCCAGCCCAACAAGACCCTTTTAAGAATGCACGTCAACACTCCAGCCCCAAAAGACCCTTTTAAGAATGCTGGGGTTGACTCTAGGCCCCGGAAAAGTGCTCTTGGAGCCAGTATCTTCTTGCGTGCCAGCTGCTGAGAGCCCATGGCCTTGGATCTCGGGTTCCCACTGCCGTGACTTTGCTTTGTGCCCATCCCTGGGCACCTGTGAGGTTCTCCCAAGATGGACTATGTTGTTTCATGTCACACACACACTTGGATACAGTAGGGGATGCTGGTGGGAGGGGTACTGGGCAGGGAGACAGCGAGTTCTGTGCCAGGGCTGTTCCCCACAAGCGTAGTCAGGAGGCTTCCCTACGGCTGTCAAGCCAGCCTGCATGTGCTGCTGGGAGCTGAGGCTCAGAACCACACTGGCTGGGCTTATAGTGGGATTGGGGAAGGGGGACAACTTGCAAGTGTACAGGGCCTCCTTCAGCTTATAGTAGCCCTGAGCAGTTCTCTTTTACACAAGAGAAAGCAAGTCAGGAGAGGTAGAGACACTCCCCCAGTTGCACACAGCAGGTGGGAGAGGGGGAGTCTTAGGGCTTGGAACCAGATTGACCCCAGAGCCCAAGTTCTTAACAGCCTCCCAGAGTCCAGGCCTGCCTGGGGGTCCTGGAAGCAAGGACTGGACTGGGAGGGAGGACATCATGTTGGTTTTTGGCTAAGATCAAGTCTCAGGCGTGGAGGGTGGCTTTTCCACTGTTACCAGCTGTCAATGTGGACAACTCTGGCTGCAGCATGGCACCCCACTTGTTCCAGGTGCCAATGGAGAAAAAGATGGTGAAGCAGTTAATACTGTTCCAACAGTTTGTTTGTTTGTTTAAAATTATTTTTATTTATTTATTTGCAAGGAGAGAGAGAGAGAATGAGATTGAAGATGGGCATGCCAGGGCCTCTTGCCACTACAAACAAACTCCAGATGCATGCACCACTTTGTGCATTAGGCTTTATGTGGGTACTGGGGAATCAAACTTTGGTGGTTAGGTTTTGCAGGCAAACTGCCTTTAAACACTGAGCCATCTCTCCAACCACTTGTTCCTTTTCCTTCCTTCCTCCCTCCCTCCTTCCTTCCTTCCTTCCTTCCTTCCTTCCTTCCTTCCTTCCTTCCTTCCTTCCTTGCTTCCTTTTTCTTTTTTTCTTTCTTTTTATTTTTTTAATTTTTATTTTTTAAGTTTTTATTTATTTGAGAGAGAGAGAGAGAAAAAATGGGTGCGCCAGGGCCTCCAGCCACTGCAAACGAACACCAGATGCATGTGCCACCTTGTGCATCTGGCTTACGTGGGTCCTGGGGAATTGAACCAGGATCCTTTGGCTTTGCCGGCAAGTGCCTTAACCGCTAAGCAATCCTTCCAGCCTCCCCACCCCGCCGCTGCTTTTTTGAGGTAGGATCTCACTCTATGCCTGGCTAACCTGGAACTCACTCTACTATAGCCTCAGGCTGGCCTGGAACTCATGGTGATCCTCCTATCTCAGCCTCCTGGGTGTGCCACCACACTTGGCTCAGCCTCCTGTTCCGACAGTTTAGAAAATGTTCCAGGTGCCCTGGTTAAGCGGCTCATCCATCCCTGAGGCAACTCCTGTGCATCACTGAGGACAGGGTTAGCACCACCACGGGCTGCAGAAGTAGGTCATGGCCAAGCTGGGGCCATGTGTGCACAGAGGCCTCACTACCCCAAGATACACAACAGGGGAGTCCTGGGGCTAAGTGACAGATACACCCCTTTGGCATCTGCCACAAGCCTGTGTGTCTGTGCCTCAGCATGGCCAGCTGGCACAGGGCACCTGGGCCACTACGAGGGTATGTGACAAACAGCTGCCAGTCTTTGTGCAGGGGGAACATCACCCCATCCTAGCTGGTTTTCATGCCAGAGGACCCTTTGGGGACTGTCCTTGTTCTCCCCTGAATGTCTTCTCTGAGATGCCTGTTTTATCTCGCACATTCCTTTCTGAGCTACATCACTGCATTTCGCATAAAGAAAATCCTTAGCATGGGGAAAGCCTCATATGACTGCCCTGCGCTTGAAATAATCGAGAGTGGCTTCTGGGGGACTCGGCGTGTGGCCTCTCCCTCTCCGTCCTCTGAATCAGTTGGGGCTACAGTGAGGAGAAATCTGCAGTGGTTATCCACATCCTGCAGGGCCCCCTGGGTGATGATGTCCTGCCTGGGAGAGGTAACTGTGGGTGGAGTCGGCCGTGGCATACCAGGTGGGGAGTACACCCCTGGAGAAGAAATCTGGAAAAAGCATAGAGCATTTACAGAGAACAGATACTGTGTGGGGAGCAGAGGGCTAAAGGTTGAGATCGGTCTGTTTCTAGAAGATTCCATGAGCCAGGACTTCAGCATCCTCAGCTGTCATGGGACTATGGACAGGGCCTGTCAGCACCAGAATTCAATGAGATATGGTCCTCACTTTTTTTAAAAAAAATATTTTTTAATTTTTAATCAATTTATTTATTTGACAGAGAAAGAGGAAGAGAGAGAGGGGGAGAGAGAATTGGTGTGCCAGGGCCTCCAGCCACTGAAAATGAACTCTAGACATGTGCACCCCTTTGCATCTGGCTAACGTGGGTCCTGGGGAATTGAACCTGGGTCCTTTGGCTTTGCAGGCAAATGCCTTAACTGCTAAGCCATCCCTTCAGCCATCCCTTCAGCCCTGGTCCTCACTTTTTGCAGGGACCTGGTGCTCCTCAGCCTGGGGGTGCCCCAGACCGATTAAGGTTCCCTGGTGTGACAGGACATCCCACTGCCTCAACACCCCATAAAAGAAGGTTCTCCATTTGCTCTTGGTCCTCTAGTTCCCTGAGGGGTGGGCTCACATCTCCTCAGCCCCTTTACATCAAAGAGCTGCTATTTCAAGAGGATTTAATAACATTGTTTAGCAGTTTATTGCTTTTACCTTCTATTTATGACAAGAAGTTTTGATTTCCCCTTAACAGTGGTCACATAAAGTTCCCTTCTAGATACATAGGTTTAGGTAAAGACAGTGAGTTCAGGGCTGGAGAGATGGCTTAGCAGTTACAGGTACCAGTTTGCAAAGCCTGATGGCCTGGGTTGAATTTCCCAGTATCCAAGTAAAGCCAGATGAATGAAGTAGTGCATGTGTCTGGAGATCATTTGAAGCCGGCCCTGGTGTTCCCATACTCTGTATTCCTACACTACAAAGAAAGAAAGAAAGAAAGAAAGAAAGAAAGAAAGAAAGAAAGAAAGAAAGAAAGAAAGAAAGGAAGGAAGGAAGAAGGGAAGGAGGGAGGGAGGGAGGGAAGGAAGGAAAGGAATGAAGGAAGAGAGAGAGAGAGAAAGAAAGGGAGGGAGGGAGGGAGGGAAGGGAAGGGAAGGAAAAGAAAAGAAAAGAAAAGAAGAGAAGAGAAGAGAAAAGAAAATTTTTATTGAAAAGAAACTGAAGCAAATAATAGGAGGGGGTTGTGCAATGTCCTCTGGTAACACCCAGGTGACAGTGAGGACAGGATCAGGCCATGTACTAACAAACATGGATATCTATATCTATAGATTTTCCAAGACATGATCTCATGTATGTCAGGCTAGCCTCAGGCTATGTAGCCAAGGATGACCTTGAATTTATCCTCCTGCCTCCATCTCTCAAATGCTGGGATTATAAGCATGTGCAACCATATACCTGGTTATGCAAGGCTTTGGGCATGCTAGGCATGCACTCTACCAACTGAGCTACATCCTTGGCACTTATATTTGTTTTGTTAAAGGAAAACAGATAGTACCCAGCCTGATAAGAGGGGTTCAGCTCCCGCCATCCTGTCCCCTGACTCTTCCCTCCTTCTGTCAAGCCTGTCCCTGGCTTGCTGCTCCATGAGATGCCGCTGCACAGCCCCCCACCCCCAGCCACCACTGTGTCATGGAGATAGAGGTAGGAGCAGGATGGGACATCCAGCAGGAAGGCCTGCCGGGCACTTCTCTCTGGCTGCTCCTCCTGGCTAAGGACCTTGTCTGTATGCCTCAGCCTCCCCAGCAGCCTTCAGCCAGCCTGCCCCATGCTGGCCTCGGTTGCCCCAGCCCCCTCCTCTTTAGGACCATGAAATGGGGCTAGGATGCCCTGACTGCCATCCCACCTCTGTACAAATATGGGGAAGCACTAGGTGCAGGGTAATTGGAATGGGGGTGCTGAGGGGACTTACTTGGCAGTGTGTCTAGAGAGCCAAGCCATATTCACCTACTCCCTCTCCTGCAGGCCACCTGTAGACTTTACCCCCTTGACCAAGGGCACCCGCGCATTGACACCCTGCCCACTCAGCCCTTCCCCTAGAGTAACCTGGGGGTTGCTCCCTGTCCATGCAGTAAAGGGACTGAGAAGCCCACTGTGTCATCACTGACAGAAGAAAAGGCACTGGGAATTAAATATAAGGGGAGGCAGGGCGGGATAAGGGAGGAGGCATCCCAGAGTTTCAGGCACCAGACTGTAGCTTTCATCGTAGCTTATTCACTAGGATTCCAAAGTGCATCAGAGAAGGGGTATTTTCTTTATTTATTTGGAGGCAGGCAGGCAGGGAGGGAGAGAGAGAGAGAGAAAACAGGCATACCAAAGCCTCTTGCAAATAAACTCCAGATGTGTGTGCCACTTTGTGCATCTCCTCTTATGTAGGTCCTGGTGAATTGATCCCAGGCTGGAAAGCTTTGCAAGCTAGTGCCTTTAACCACTGAGCCATCTCCTTAGCCTATTCACTGTTTTAAAAGTATATTTTGTTTATTTATTTGCAAGGAGAAAGAGAGAGAGAATGGATGAATGAATGAATGAGAATGGGCTGAGACCCCTCTAGTTATGGGCCAACTGTGGAGGGTGGAGGGGCCACGAGAGGCCAGTGGGCAGCAGGAAGGGAAACTGTGTAGAAGAGGGTGGGGTGGAGAGTCCGGCATGGTCGGGAGCTGTGAGAAAGAACCTCTGTGGCGTCTCTCCCAGGACTCAGGTTCTCCTCTGCAGAGGGAGAGGCGGCATCAGGTGCTGGCTAGCAATGGGCAGGTCCCTACATCTGGCCTGATCCCAGAGGCACGGGCACATAGGCTACAGGTGGTGTGAGTTGGTACCCTCTGCAGCATCTGCTCTCCAGCTGAGGGGAGCACTTGCGAACACCACAGGCAAAGAGGGGGCAGGGGTTTTGGATGCTCCTTCCTTGTCTGCTGGGGCTGGGGGCTTCTCCTGTGCGAGCAGATGCCAGGCACACCTTCCCCCATCCTGTAACAGAGTCAGGCATCAGGTCTGAGCTCACACGTTTTCTCACCCGAGCAGCTTCCCTCAACCCCCCTCAGTGGTGGACCACCTGGCCATTCATTCCCGTAGGAAGACATGAGCCAGCAATCTCAGTGACTTCTCTCCATGGCCCCATAACTCTGGTGAGGAACCTGCTAGGGGACAGATTCTACCAAGCCCTTTGTGAATTAAGAAAGGACAGAACAGCCTTCGTTTAACCCTGATTTTGTTGTTGTTGTTTTGGGTTTTTTTTTTGAAGTAGGGTCTCCTTCTAGGCCAGGTTGACCTGGAATAATCTCAGGGTGGCCTTGAACTCACAGCGATCCTCCTACCTCTGCCTCCCCGAGTGCTGGTATTAAAGGTGTGCACCACCACACCCGGCTTAACTTTGATTTTTAAAAAAATATTTTTATTTATTTACTTGAGAAAAGGAGAGAGAGAGAGAGAGGAATGGGCATACCAGCAGGTTTTACAAGCAAATGCCTTTAGCCATTGAGCCATCTCCTCAGCCCCTTAATCCAGGCCTGCTCAATACAGGAGGGAGTCAGGACCAGAGAGGGGAAGCGCCTTGTCTCCAGGACACTCAGGAGCAGTGCTGTGCACCAGTGTGCCTGTCTAACTAGGATGGCCACCTATCTCCTCCAGAAGTCCTGGCAGCTTCATTTTCATGAGCCAGGAGGTTGCACCCTCTTCAGACCCACTGGGCTGAGGAAACAGGGTGGGGAGTCAGGCCTGTGCTGGTTTCTCCTGCTGTATTTGCTCAGTGGTAAGCCAGGCAGATGCCAGGCTTGGGAGGAAGTGCCAGCAATCATGGTCAAGGGTGATGACTCCTGTGCAGCTGGTGGGTCTGTCTTCATCCTTGTCTATTATCTTCTAAGTATGGGTCCTGTGGTTTGTGCATGGAGTCATAGTAAACTCACATGTGTTTGCCTCTCATTCATTCATTCATTCATTCATTCATTCAATAAAATACACTAATGAATGCTAATAAAGCTAATAAATAGTAAGAACCTCTCTTTTACTACAATGGCCCCCTAAGGCAGGTTGCCTTGTAACAAAAAGAGACTAGACTGAAGATGTGACTCCATTGGTTGCCCAGCATGCACAAAGAAAATCCTGGGGTTGGATCTTCTACTGCCCCCCCCACTGCCCACCACCAGCATTGCATAAACAGCATGATGGCTCAGGCCTGTAATTCCAGCACTTGGGAGGTGGAGGCAGGAGGATGAGACGTTCAAGGCCATCTTTAGCTGCATAGTAAGTCTGAGGCCAGCCTGGGCTATATGAGACCCAGTCTCAAAAAAAAAAAAGTTTTAAAATTTTATTTCCACTCATTTATTTGTTTATTTATTTCAGAGAGAGAGAGAAAAGAGAGATGGGGAGATTATGGTGTGCCAGGGCCTCTTGCCATTGCAAACAAACTCCAGATGTGTCACTTTGTGTGTCTGGCTTTATATGGGTACTGGGGAGTCAAACCCAGGCCAACAGGCTTTGCAAGCAATGGCCTTTAACTGCTGAGCCATTGCCCCAGCCTGAGAGGTTTGTTTTGGCTCAGGTTATGGATGTACACCAGGCTGGGTCTGGTGCTGGGGGTGCTGACAGAATCCCAAGGTGACACAGAGCATCCTGTGGAGAGAGCCAGAGAGCATGGCTGTGTCCCTGTGTCTGTCTGTCTTTCTCCTTATACAGCCATCAGGACTGGGTGGTAGGATCTCCTTCCTCCTAGCCTGTGTCATCCTAATGGCTTCCCAAAGACTAGACCACTAAACATCTGAGTCCCCAGCCTCTTACTACCTCACAAAGTGGACTGACTTTCAGCACCAGCCTCGGAAAACAAGCCATGTTCAGACCATAGCACTCTCTAAGTAATGACATCCAGAGATGCCTCTGTTTCCACTGAGTATGCCTGCAGACAAGAATAGCATAGCTCAGGCTGGAGAGATGGCTCAGCAGTTAAGGTGCTTGCCTGCAAAGCCTAAGGATCCTGGTTTGATACCCCAGTACCCATGTAAATCCAGGTGCACAAAGTGGCTCACACATCTGAGTTCATTTGCAGTGGCTGGAGGCCCTGGGGTGCCCATTACCTCTCTCTCGCCTTGCAAATAACTAAATAAATATTTTTAAACAAAGATTATCAAACAAGAAAAGCATAGCTCTATTCATCCTGCATTTATTGAGCACCTGTGATATGCTACAATATGCAAAGTTAGGTGGTCTGGTTCACCTGGACAACAGCATGGTGTCTGTTTTCCGTCTTTTCCATTCAACAATCTATCACGTGTGTTCCCTTGTATAACCAGAGGCCTTTGTCAGAGCTGGTTGCTGAGCAGTGGGACACAGCATCTCATGGGCCTTGTTGCCTGGGTTACCAGGATGGGAGACCATCTTCCGAAACTGGGGCCCTCTGTTCCACTTCCTTTCTACCAGTTGACTGGTTGCTACTTCCTCCATGAAACCCCAGCTTCCTCCCTCACTGGCCAGGAGCTGTCTGCCACGCCCCAGTGGGTCTTGAACCCCCTTCTTTCTGACAGAGTGTTACACCTTTTTTCCTTTCACACTTCCACATCTGAGCTCAAAGAGCACTTTGTCAAGACCACCTCCATCATCTCCCTAAAAGCTTATCTTGTGAGTGCCTTAGGTCATCCCTGAGCCCAGAGCATCTGGTCAGTCCAGAAGTCCAAGGACTTCTACAGGAGGGTCTAGGTCATAGCTGAAGCCAAAGGAACTGCTCATACAGTTGCTAGACTTCGTAATAAAAACAAGGGCTAAGGGATATGGCTTAGTGGATAGATAAAGCACTTGAGATGCAAGTGTGAGGACCTGAGTTCAGATCCCCAGATGCCACTATGTAAAACCTGACTAGTAGCACACCTAGAACCCCAGCATTCCTGTGTCAAGATGGAAGGCTGAGAAAGGAGACTCCCCAAAAGCTCATGGGCTAGCTAGCCTGGTGTACACTGTGACAAACAACAAGAGGCCCTGTCTCAAACAAGGTGGAAGAGGAGGGCTGACATCCAAGGTTGTCCTTAGACCTCCCCAAGCATATCATGGCCTGAATGATGCCCACACTCATATCCTGACACATACATGTCATACACACATGTACACAGAGATTAAAAAATAAAAATAGGAGCCAGGCGTGATGGTGCACACCTTTAATCCCAGCACTCAGGAGGCAGAGGGAGAAGGATTGCCATGAATTCAAGGACATCCTGAGACTACATAGTTAATTCCAGGTCAGTCTGGGCCAGAGTGAGGCCCTACCTTGAAAAATAAAAATAAAAATGAAAATAAAATAAAATGAAGTAAAATAAAAACAGGAGCCAGGTGTGGTAGCACACGCCTTTAATCCCAGCACTTGGGAGGCAGAGGTAGGAAGTTCGAGGCCACCCTGTGACTACATAGTGAGTTCTAGGTCAGCCTGGACTAGAGTGAAACCCTACCTTGAGAAACCAAAAAATATATATATATATATATACATATGTGGCTGGAGAGATGGCTTAGCAGTTTAGGTGCTTGCTGCAAAGCCAAAGGACACAGGTTCAATTTCCCAGTACCCACGTAAGCCAGATGCACAAGGGGGCGCATGTATCTGGAGTTCATTTGCAGTGGTTGGAGGCCCTGTCATGCCCATTATCTCTGTCTCTACCTGCCTATTTCTTTCCCTCTCTCAAATAAGTAAATAAAATAAAATAAAATAAAAATAAATAAATAAATAAATAAATAAGCTGGAGAGATAGCTTAGTGGTTAAGGCACTTGCCTGCAAAGTCTAAGGACCCAGGTTTGATTCCTCAGTACCCTTGCAAGCCAGATGCACAAGCATATCATGGCTTGGGTGCTGCCCACACTCATACCCTGACATACACATGTCATAAACACACGTACACGAAGATTAAAAAGTAAAAATAGGCTGGAGAAATGGCTTAGTGGTTAAGGCATTTGCATGCAAAACCAAAGGATCCCAGCTCGATTCTCCAGGACCCACGTAAGCCAGATGCACAAGGGGCACATGCATCTGGAGTTTGTTTGCAGTGGCTAGAAGCCCTGGTGCGCCCATTCTCTCTCTCTCTCTGCCTCTCTTCTCTCTCTCTCTCTGCTTGCAAATAAATAAATAAAAATTAAAAAAAAAAACTTAAAAAAAAACTTTTTTAAAAAAAGTAAAAATTCCCTGAGACTACATAGTGAATTCCAGGTCAGCCTGGGCTAGAGAGAGACCCTACCTCAAAAAACAAACATAATAAAAATAACAACAATAATAAAAACAGTAAGAGATAATAAAAGCTGAGGGATGGAGGGAGGGGCGTGGTTCAGTGGATAAAAGCACTTCTGGCATAAACATGAGAACTTGAATTGGAACCCCAGTCTCCATGCAAAAAGCTGAACACAGAGCTGGGTGTGGTGGTGCATGCCTTTGATTCCAGCATTCAGGATGGCTGTGAGTTTGAGGCCACCCTGAGACTACTTAGTGAATTCCAGGTCAGCCTGGACTAGAGTGAGACCCTACCTCAAAAAGACAAAAATAAATAAATAAATAAATAAATAAACAAACAAACAAGGAAAGAAAGAAAGAAAGAAAGAAAGAAAGAAAGAAAGAAAGAAAAGCTGAACACAGGGCCTAGGGAGAGGAGGTAGCTCAGTGGTTGAAGGCCCTTGCTTGCAAAGTCTGCCAGACAGGGTTCCAGTTAATTCCTATGTAAAGCCAGATGCACAAAGTAGTGCATATATCTAGAATTCTTGCAGTGGCAAGAGACCCTGGCTTGTCCATTCTCTCTCCTCTCTTTTTCTCTCCTCGTCTCTCACAAATATATTTTTTTAAAGAGCCGGGCATGGTGGTGCATGCCTTTAATCCCAGCACTTGAGAGGCAGAGGTAGGAGGATCACCATGAGTTCAATTCCAGGCCAGCCTGAGCTAAAGTGAGACCCTATCTCGAAAAACCAAATAAATAGATAGATAGATAGATAGATAGATAGATAGATAGATAAGAGCTAAAGAGATGGCTGAGAGGTTAAGGCACTTGCCTGCTAAGTCTAAGAACCCAGGTTCAATTCCCCAGTACCCACATAAGCCAGATGCACGAGGTAGCCCATGTGTCTGGAGTTTGTTTGCAGTGGCAGGAGGCCCTGGCGCATCCATTCTCTCTTTATTTTCCTCTTCCTCTTAAATAAAAATAGAAAAAACTGTTTTAAAAATAAAATAAATCGGGTGTGGTGGTGCCCGCCTTTAATCCCAGCACTTGGGAGGCAGAGGTAGGAGGATTGCCATGAGTTCAAGCCTACCCTAAGACTACATAGTAAATTCCAGGTCAGCCTGGGCTAGAGCGAGACCCTACTTCAAAAAACCAAAATATAAATAAATGAAATAAAATAAAAGCTCCCAACATTTGGGAGGCTGAGACAGGAAGATCATGAATTCCAGACCAGTTTGGGGTTACTATCAAGGCCTTGTCCCCAAAACAAAACAAAGCAAACCTATCTAGTTATGTAGAAATTTCAGATAAGCAATAAGTAACTTGTAGGTATAAGTTTATCCCAATTCTTGGAATATACTTACACTAAAAGTTGTGTTAGAGCTGGAGGGATGGCTTAGCTTTTACGGCACTTGCCTGTAAAGCCAAAAGACCCAGGTTCAATTCCCCAGGACCCATGTCAGCCAGATGCACAAGGGGGTGCACACATTTGGAATTCGTTTGCAGTGGCTGGAGGCCCTGGTGTGCCCATTCTCTTTCTCTCTCTCCCCCTCTTTCTCTGTCATAAATAAATAAATAAATAAATAAATAAATAAATAAAATATTTTTTTAAAAGTGTTAATCTCAAAGTCTTGCATTTCACCTGGATTAGCACTTCCTATCCTTTTGGCTGCTTTGTAGGGATGGGCCTGTGGCCTGGACCTTGTCCTGGTGGGCCACTGTGATATGTACACTTGGTCCTCAGCAGAGAACCCCAATGGGAACCAGGTGCAGAGAGTAAATATCTGCTAATGGAGAACTCGAGCCTCCCTCAGCCAGGCGGGGCGACACTGAGGTGACTCTCCTCCACCCCTCAAAGACCAGGGGCATCCAGAGAAGGGCGACGTCACTGTTTGAGTCCAGGGCGCTGCTCCATTCACGTGAAGCTGCTATGGCTCACTGAGCACTCTCTGCAAACCCAGCCTCACTGTTTCCCATGAACACCGCCTCTCCCAGCTGCGGGCGAGGCATCCTCATAATGCTTTTTGTGGGAGACTGAGGCGAAGAGAGGAGCCCCACCCGGCTGCAGATGGCAGAGCTGGAGACCCCCACACAGGCTTTCTCCAGCCATGGTGGGGTGCTGCTGGCCCTGGCACTTCCCTGGAATAGGAATCGGGGCCACCAGGCTGCCATGGTGAAGCCAGCGCCCTCACCGATGGAACGTATCTGTGCAAACACCCTGACACGGGCATTTGCCCGTTGAGGGCCTGTCATCAATCCTGCTTACTCAGCTCATTTAGCCAGTCAGCGCGGCTCTCCGCTCTGCATGTGTGGTGCAGGGAACGAGCGAGAATGCTGAGCCTGAATCCTGAACAGAGCAGGGAGGTGCCTAGCGCAGTTTGGGTAGCCAGACAGAAGGTTCAAACCTAGGACCCTGTCATTTATTGCCCCTGTGACTTTGGACAAGCCACTCTTTTTTTTTTTTTTTGTCATGTTGTGACTGGAACCCAGAGCCTTATATATACACATCACTTCCTCTCTAGCTCTCTCCCACTTCACCATCTCTGCTATGTGAGCTCACACACCCACTGCCAGAGAAGTGCCGGCTGCTGAGGTCTAGGTGATGGGGACTGGGAGCAGAGGCGCTGTGTGCTCGCCTTTTCCCTGGGGGACTTGGAGCCCTGCACCCTCAGGAGCCTCTCAATGTCTTTCAGGCTGTGGTTGACTTGTGGCTCCTCTAAGGAGAGAAGAGGAAGTCACCACTCAAGCCTGGGGTGCCAAGATCCTGATCAGCCAGGGTCAAGGCCACCCTGACCTGAGCCCTCATGGGAGGCTGAGGGCTCCCTCCTGCCTTCAGCCTGCTGGGGTGTGTGTGTGTATGTGTGTTGTGTGCAGATACAGGTCGTGTGAACATATCTGTGTTGTGTGGATTGTGTGTCTGTGTGGGTTGTGTATATGTGCAGGTATATTTTGTCTCTATTGTGTGTTGTGTGCATTGAGTGTGTGTGTATTTGTGTACGTGTGTGTAATAAGGAGGTGGGGGGCTGCACTCTGGGGTTCTCCTACTTCAAGCTTATCACCTGTCTGAGGAAGAACATCTGCCCTTGCTCCACAAACGTGACTCAAGTTCTCCAGTTTGTCCTCATGGTCCTTCACATGCTCTAGAAATGCAAACAAAAACTGCTCTAAGGTGCCTGGGGCCAGCAGCTGGCCACTGTCCAGGATACCCACCCATCCCTTACCCCACTCCCAGGGCCACCACCCTCCAGCACCCCAACTCTTCCAAGCCCTGCTGCTATGTCCTGTAACTGACCTGTCCCCTCCCAGACGCTCTTCCAAGATTCCTGTTACTCCCAGAGGTCTCCCTGACATTCAGCCGCTTCTTTTCCCTCGATCCCTCTGCCCGTAGGACTGTCCTTAGGCAATCCTTTATTTTCTTCTTCATCTTCATCATCTTCTTCTTTTTTTTTTTTCCAAAACCTGACCCGGAATTCACTCTGTAGTCTCAGGGTGACCTCAAACTCATAGCGATCCTCCTATCTTGCCTCCCCAGTTCAGGACCTGGTCACAACAGCCCAGTCCCTGGGTCCTGAGAAAGCCACATTTCTTTGGAGAGGCACCTAACAGCTCAGAGTCTTTAGCCTTTCCTTCATTTGTTGATGCAACTGAAAGGCACACAGACACCCCAAAGGGAATGAGATGCGGCCCCACCCACTTTTGCCAGTCTGTTGCTGGCAGGTGTTTGTTTGGTGGTGGGGTTTCGGGTCTGGAGACAGGCAGGTGAGAACCAAAAGGCAACCCCACCTGGCCTTCTCCCACACTCCTGGATACCAGACTGCTCTTTTCTCCCTCACATCCCCCCTTCTGGAAGCTAAGAGATTAATATATGCAAATACCCTTTTCCTATGGTGGTTTTAGCCTTGAACTCTGTGGATTAAGTTACTTGATTTAAATACATATTTGTCTCCCCCTCCCAGCATATACACATATAAATCCTAAACACTAAATAAAACCCCCTCGTTTCCCACGTGTTGCCGTGCTGCTAATCCCAAGTCCTGCGGGCATCCAGCAGTTAAGACTGCCTGCCCGGTCTGGTTTGCGGGCCTTCTGGAGAATATCAAGTACCTGTGAGCAGCCGGGCTCCTCCGTGGAGTTTGCTAATGCCGGCTGAAGGGTGGGCGGAAGGGGTGGAGGACCAGGCTGAGCTGGAGGTGCAGCGGCAGGGGCACTGGAAGGCTGAGAAACCCATTGGCAAGAGGCCATGCATCTGGTGAGATGAGAGGAGACACTGTGTTTGAACACAGCAGAGGCCAAGCGAGACTGTGGTCCACCCGAGACCTCCCAGGAGGATTAGGAACATGTGACTAAGACAAGCCCTAAAGCTAGCTCTTTCCAGAAGCACTGGGGACCTAGCTTGAGTCTGGCCTTTGGATCCTAGCGGCTTGCCCATCCTCCCCTGAGACTGGATGGCCTAGGCACACCCTCATGCTGCTCCTGGCATCTTCAAGTCCTTCTCTGCTTCCCAGCCGCCCTTCTGCAAGCCTTGGCCAGAGTCACCTTGCTAATATGTCCCTATAGCCATCTGCCAGTCCTGCACACTCCCACTCCCTATTCCTTCACTGTTCCAAGCAGCAGGCCTCCTTCTTGGAACTTCATTAATTCACTTTGGATCTTTGGATTTTGTTGTCGCTGTTCTACCTGTTCTATTCTGTTATTTTCTTCTTCTTTTTATTTTAAAATATGTTTTATTTAGTTATTTATTTGAGAGAGAGAGAGGCCTCTAGCCACTGCAAACGAACTCCAGATGCATGTGCCCCCTTGTGCATCTGACTTACGTGGGCCCTGGAGAATCGAACCAGGATCCTTTGGCTTTGCAGGCAAATGCCTTAACTGCTAAGCCATCTCTCCAGGCCCCCCACCTTTTTAAAAAAATATATTTTATTTATTTATTTATGTGACAGAGGAGGAGAAAGAGAGAGAGAATGGGCGTGCCAGGGCCTCTAGCCATTGCAAATGAACTCCAGATACATGTGCCACCTTGTGCATCTGGCTTACATGGGTCCTGGAGAATCGAACCTAGGTCCTTGGGCTTCACAGGCAAATGCCTTAGCCGTCAAGCCATCTCTCCAGCCACCCCCCCTTTTTTTTTGAGGCAGGAGCTCATTCTAACATATGCTGACCTGGAATTCACTATGTACTATGTAGCCCAGGCTGGCCTCATACTCATGTGATCTCCTACCTCAGCCTCCCAAGTGCTGAGATTAAAAGCGTGAACCACTAGGACCAGTCTTTTTGTTTGTTTGTTTGCTTGCTTGCTTGCTTGCTTGCATGCTTGTTTTTAGACAGGGTCTTATACAGCCCAGCTTGTCCTCAAACTCACCATGTAGCTGAGGTTGCCCTTGAACTCCCAATTCTCTTGTCTCTGCATACTGAGTGCCTAGATTACAGGTGAGCCCCAATACTCCCATCCTGTAGTTTACACTTTGCTTATAACTTACTTTTTAAAAGTCTTTGTGTGTGTGAGAACAGGTTCGTGCCTGCCACCACACACATGTGACAGTCAGAGGACAACTCTTGGGTGCTGGTTCTCACCCTCTACCTTGTGTGAGGCAGAAGGTCTCTTTGTTGTTCACACTGTGGATGCCCAGCTGGCTGGCCTGGAGCTCCTGCAGACACTCCTGTCTTCACCTTCCATCAGTCCTAGGAGGGCTGGGATTGCAGGAGCTCACCACTGCATCTGCCTTTTATGTGGGTTCTGGGGATTCCCCACTGGGGTCCTCATGCTTGCACAGCAAGTGTTTTTGTCCACCGAGCTATCTCTGTAGCTCTGTAATAAAAAAAAAATTTTTTTACAGGTAGGGTCTCACTGTAGCCCAGGCTGACTATGTAGTCTCAGGGTGGCCTTGAACTCATGGCGATCCTCCAACCTCTCCCTCCCGAGTGCTGGGATTAAAGGTATGTGCCGCCATGCCCGGCTTTAAAACATTTTTTAAAATTTATTTATTGTGTGTGTGTGTGTGTGTGTGTGTGTGCAGGTGTGTGTTTATGTATGGATGCGCCAGGACCTCTTGTTGCTGCAAACAAACACTAGACACTTAACAGAACTTTTTGCATCTCGCTTTACATGGGTGACTTGGGACTTGAACCTGGGCTGCAGGCTTTGCAAACAAGTGCCTTTAACTGCTGAGCCATGTCCCCAGCCCCTGAAATTTACTTTTGATGCTGCTTGTACTATTTACTGTCTTCTGAACCTCTTTGCAGAAAGAAAGCTCCTGGGCCAGGGGTACCCAGTAGGTATTCAGGAACCACTTCTGGTTTGGATGAGCTCAGCAAACATGGCTCAAACCCCTACTCTGGCCAGAGGCTATACAAAGGCAATTACAGCTAGCAGAACCAGTGAGAGGCCCCAGGACCAATGCAGTCTGGCAAGTTCTAATTGAGCTCCATCTGCATACATGTCAAAGCAAGCCCTGGGTTCCTGGCTGGGGGGGGAAAGGTGTGATGAATAACCACTTTTCCCTGCCTTCCTCACCACAGTGGATCACTGACAGGTCCCCCCTCCCACCTACCCCTGACACTGGAACAGAGCCAGGAGTGAAGTTCAGGTGCTGGCTTTGGGAGGATCAGGGCCCAGCTTCTCTTTGCTATGTTATCAATATGGTAAGATCTCCTTGAACTCACTGTATGTGATCCCTCTCCTACACGGCTGTCTATGTCTGTCTTTGTTTTTGGTCTTTTTTTTTTTTTTTTTTGTGACAGGGTCTCAAGTAGCCTGGGCTGGTCTTCGACCTACTATGTAGCTGAGGATGACCTTGAACTCCTGATTCTTCTACCTCCACCTCCCAAGTGCTAGAATTATGGGTATGCGCCACCACATCTGTCATAGGCAGTGCTGGGAATTGATCCCAGGGCTTCATGCATGTTGGACAAGGTCTCCATCAAGTGAGCTCTTGCCCGAAGCCCTGTCCATGTCCTTATATTTAAACTGGAGTCTTTGTCTGTTTGTGTTTTTGTTTGTTTGTTTGTTTGTTTTGGTTTTGTTTTTATCAAGGTAGGGTCTCACTCTAGCCCAGGCTTACCTGGAATTCACTATGTAGTCCCAGGCTGGCCTCACACTCACAGTGATCCTCCTGCCTGGGCCTCCTGCCTCCTGAGTGCTAGGATTAAAGGCGTGTGCCACCACACCTGGCTAAAGTGGAGCCTTTTGTTTCTCTGTCCCTTCTCTCATCACATTATTACATTTATTTATTGATTGACTGATTGCAGTGCTGTGGCTTGAACCCAGGCTTTTGCATATGCTAGGTCACTGAGCCAAATCCCCAACCCCTTTAATTAATCAATCAATCAATTAATTAATTAATTAATTAATTTTTTGAGATAAGGGTCTCACTTAGCCTAGGCTGACCTGGAACTCACCCTGTAATCCCAAACTGGCCTCAAACTCACAGTAATCCCCCGACCTCTACCTCCCAAGTGCTGGGTTTAAAGGCGTGTACCACCATGCCTGGCCCTTTAATTTGTTTTGAGCAAGGATCTCATGTAGCCTAGGCTGGTCTCAAACTTGCAATCCTCTTGCCTCAGTCTACTGAGTGCTGAGATAACAGGCAGGTGCTACCACTCCAGGTTCATGATTACCAATATCAGCATTTACATTTAATAGGCATTAAAATACCCAAGCCTAACTTGTCACAGTTAATGTGGAGTTAATGCGGAACTACTTCACACCAAATGTAGAAACCTCTCAGCTGCCAGCATTCACTTACTCCAGCCCTGCTAACCTTTGCATGATGGTTTTCATGAGTCCATAGTATATATTTTCTTTAGAATCATTTATATCTAAAAAATAGCCGGGCATGGTGGCTCACGCCTTTAGTCCCAGCACTCGGGAGACAGGTAGGAGGATCACTGTGAGTTCAAGGCCACCCTGAGACTACATAGTGAATTCCAGGTCAGCCTGGACTAGAGTGAGACCCTACTTCGAAAAAACAAAAACAAAACAAAAATAAAAAAATAAAAATAAGGACTTTATAAAAGGATTTTTAAATTTTTAAATATTTTCATTTATTTATTTGCAAGCAGAGAGAGAAGGAGACACACCAAGACACACCAGGACCTCTATCCACCACAAACAAACTCCAGATGTGTGTGCCACATTGTGCATCTGGCTTTATGTGGGTACTAGGGAATTGAACCCAGGTCATTAGGCTTTGCAGATAAGCGTCTTAAGCACTGAGCGACCTCTCCAGCCCTAAAAAGGTGGTTTTTAAAAAAGATTTTAAAAAATATTTTTATTTATTTGAGATGGGGGGTGGCGGAGAGGGAAAGAATAGGTGCACCAGGGCCTCTAGCCACTGCAAATGAGCTCTAGATGCATGGGCCACCTTGTGCATCTGGCTTTTGTGGGACCTGGAGAATGGATCCTAGGTCCTTGGACTTCACAGGCAATCACCCTAACCGCTAAGCCATCTCTCCAGCCCTTAAAAAGGTGTTTTTGATTGACTCAGTTATTGGTCATTTTCAGTGTTCTTCCTGAAGGCCTGGATGTCCATTTTGTGCCAATCATTCCCCGTGTGGCTCAAGAATTTCCTTGGCACATCATTTGTAGTATGTCTTCTGGTGAAAAAGGACTTTCTTTTTTTTTTTAATTTAAATTTGATTGGGACCCTTAATATATGAACATATGGCAAATTGGTTGTATTCACATGGGGTTATCCTCTGACAAGACTTCCGTTTTGAAAATCTGAAAATGGGACCAAGAGGAGATGAGGGCTCAGTAAGTGCTTGCCACATAAGCATCAGAGACTGAGTTCAGATCCCCAAAACCCATAGAAAATGCCAGATGTGGTGGCGCGCTTCTATAATCTCAGCACTGGAGAGGCAGAGATGGGGAATCCTGGGGCTCACTGCTAGCTAGTCTGGCTGAATCAGTGAGTTCCACATTCAGCAAGAGATTCCGTGTCAAACAATAAGGGGACAGAGATAGAGGAAAACAGCCAACATCAACCTCTGATCTTTACACACACACAGATCACACACATACACAAACATACAGATACACACACAAACAGATATGTACATAGATACACACAGAGATATGCACACACAGGAACACAGATACACACAGATATGCACACATACAGATACACACACACAGATACACCCACACACCACAAACATGTACACATGCCAAAAAACTGAAATTTTTAATAAAATTCTTGGGTGGAAGTATTGTTTCCTTCCTCTTTTTTTGTTTGTTTTGTTTTTGAGGTAGGGTCTCACTCTAGCTCAGGCTGACCTGGAATTCACTCTGTAGTCTTCAGGGTGGCCTCGGACTCATGGCGCTCCTCTCACCTCTGCCTCCGGAGTGCTGGGATTAAAGGCGTGCACCACCACACCTGGCTTCCTTCCTCTTTTAAAAATATTTTATTTATTAATTTTAAGTGAAAGGAAAAGAGGGAGAGAGAGAGAATGGGCATGCCAGGTCCTCTAGCCTCTGCAAATGAACTCCAGATGCATGCGCCCCCTTGTGCATCTGGCTTTACGTGAATACTAGGGAACTTGAGCCCTTTGGCTTTGCAGGCGAGCACCTTAACTGCTGAGCCATCTTTCCAGCTCTCCTTTTTAAATTACTTTTTAAAAGAAACATATTTTATTTATTTATTTACTTGAGAGAGAGAAAGAGGCAGAGAAAGAGAGAATGGGTGTGCCAGGGCCTCCAGCCACTTCAAACAAACTCCAGATGCATGTGCCCACTTGTGCGTCTGGCTTATGTAGGTCCTGGAGAATTGAACTGGGATCCTTTGGCTTTGCAGGCAAACACCTTAATGGCTAAGCCATCTCTCCAGCCCCTTGAATTACTTTTTCGGTTTATTTATTTATTTATTTATTTATTTATTTATTTATTTATTTTTGAGGCAGGGTCTCACTCTAACACAGGCTGACCTTGAACTCACAGTTATCCTCCTACTTCAGCCTCTCATGTGCACTACCATGCCCAGCTAAATGGCTTAAAATTATTTTTTAATTTATTTGAGAGCAGAGAGAGAGGGAGAGAGACGGAGCCGGCGGGAGGTGGGAGTGGGGAGGGTTCTCCGGGGCTTCTTGCCACTGCAAACAAACCCCAAATGCATGTGCACCAGGTTTTATGTGAGTACTGGGGAATCAAACTCAGGCTGTCTGGTTTTACAAACAAGTGCTTTAATTGAGCCAGCCCCTAAATGACTTGTTTGTTGATTGGTTGATTGGTTTTTTTTTTTCAAGGTAAGGTCTCACTCTAGCCCAGGCTGACCTAGAATTCACTCTCTAGTCTCAGGGTGGCCTTGAACTTCATGAACTTCTACCTCCGGAGTGCTGGGATTAAAGGTGTGTGCCACCACGTCCGGCCTTAAATGACTTTTTAATTTAAAACAATTTGATATTCACAGAGTGTTTCAAAAATAGTACAGAGGTGCTGGGGAGAGAGTTCACTGGATAAAGTGCTTGCCACACAAGCCTGGCTACCCAAGTTCAGATCTCCCTGGTAAAAAGCCAGAAGCCATGATGGGCTTCTCTGTGGCCCAGGCTGGCCTCAAACTCCTGAAGAGCCTCTTACCTCAGCCTCCAAAATGCAGGGAGTTAAGGTGTGTGCCACCACGCCTGGCCACAGTGGGCTTTTGTAATCCCAATACACCTACAACAAGATGGAAGGCAGAGACTGGAGAGTGTTCTGGAAGCTGGAGGACCCCCTCATCTGGCGAACACAGTAGTGAGCACAAGGAGACAGAAAGCCTGCCTCAAGTGAGTTGGAAGGAGAGAACTAATCCTGGAAAATTGTCCTCTGACTTCCATGCATGCACTGTGATGCGTGTGTCATATTCACACATGCACACACCAAAAAGGAAAATGGTCTAAAAAATAGTGCAAGCTGGGTGTGGTGGCTCACACCTTCAATCCCAGCACTCGGGAGGCTGAGGTAGAAGTGCCTGCCATGAGAGGTTAGCCTGAGTTATAGAGTGAGTTCCAGGTCAGCCTGGGCTAGAGTGAGACCTTGCTTCAAAATATCAAAATAGGAGCCAGGCATGGTGGCGCACGCTTTTAATCCCAGCACTTGGGAGGCAGAGGTAGGAGGATCACCGTGAGTTCGAGGCCACCCTGAGACTATATAGTAAATTCCAGGTCAGCCTGAACTAGAGTGAGACCCTACCTCAAAAAAACAAACAAATAAACAAAAAAATCAAAATAGGGAGCCAGGTGTGGTGGCTCAGGCCTCTAATCCCAGCACTCCAGAGGCAGAGGTAGAAGGATTGCCATGAGTCTGAGGCCACTCTGAGAATACAGAGTGATTTCCAGGTCAGCCTGAGCTAGAGTGAGACCCTATCTTGAAAAACCAAACAAAAACAAAACAAAACCCCAAAAAATAGGGCTGGAGAGATGGCTTAGCAGTTAAGGTGCCTGCCTGCCAAGCCTAAGAACCCAGGTTTGTTTCCCCAGTACCCATGTAAGCACAAGTTGGTACATGCAGTTCTTTTGCCGTACCTGGAGGCCTTGGTGCACCCATCTCTCTCTCTCTCTCTGTACCTGTCTCTCTCTCTCAAATAAGTAAATAAACAAAATGTTTACAGGATCAAAATAAATTATTAATAAATATAAGTAATTTATTAATAAATGATAAAAATTAAAAAATAGTACAGAGAAACTGAGCAAAGTAGCTCACATCTGCATTCCCTGCACTTGGGAGGCTGAGACAGGAGGTTTACCTTGAGTTTGAGTCACTCTGGGCTACACGGACAACTCCAGGCCCTGCTGGCTCAGCAGGTAGGAGAGCTTGCCACACAACCATGAGGGCCTGTGAAAGCTTGATTCACATCGAGCTCAATTTCCCAGCACCCACGTAAACCGCTGGGTGTGGCCACACACCCCTGTAGCCCCAGTCCTATGGGGAACAGAGACCACAGAATTGCTAGGGCTCATTGGTCAGCCAATCTGACAGAAAATGGTAGCTCTGGGTTCAAGGAGAGACTCCATCTCCAGGAAACATGTGGATTAGTGAGAGAGGACATCTGATGTTCTCCTCTGGCTGCCGCTCACATGTGCGTGGGGCACAAGAGTCTGCGCACACACGTACATACATATACCACACACCACACACACTAAAAATACATAAATAAATGAAAATGAATTTATTATTATTATTATTTTTATTTTTTTTTTTTTTGGTTTTTCGAGGTAGGGTCTCACTCTGGTCCAGGCTGACCTGGAATTAACTATGTAGTCTCAGGCTGGCCTTGAACTCACGGCGATCCTCCTACCTCTGCCTCCCAAGTGCTGGGATTAAAGGCATGCACCACCACGCCTGGCTTTTGAAAATGAATTTTTTTAAATTTTTATTTATTTATTTGCAAGCAGAGAGATAGAGAGATAGAAGAGAGACAGAGAGAGAGAATGGGCATGCCAGAGCCTCTAGCTACTGAGAATGAACTCCAGATGCAAGTGCCCCTCATGCATCTGGCTTACGTGGGTCCTCGAGAATTGAACTGGGATCCTTTGGCTTAGTAGGCAAGTGCCTTAACCGCTAAGCCATTTCTCCAGCCCCCTTTTAAAAAAAATTTTATTTATTTATTTGCAAGCAGAGAGATAGAGAGATAGAAGAGAGACCGAGAGAGAGAATGGAAAATGAATTTTAAAAAGTACAGGGCTGGAGAGATGACTTAGCGGTTAAGGCATTGCTTGCAAAGGTTCGATTCTCCAGTCCCCACATAAACTGGATGCACACGGTGGAGCATGCTTCTGGAGCTTGTTTGCAGTGGTTAGAGGCCCTGGCATGCCCATTCTCTCTCTCTCTCTCTCTGCCTCTTTTTCTTTCTCAGATAAGTAATAAATTTAAAAAATCCAAGACAGTACAGAATGATCTGAGTTCTATAACTAGTTCCCATGGCCACCACACAGGACTGTGCACTAGCAAAGGCTGGAGCTAATACTGGTGTGTTATGATGCATGTGGGTTTGTGTGACTGCTGTCGATCTTAGTGCAGACTCTACTTTGTCTCAAAGCTGTCCTGCATATTGTTCCTTGCTAGTCACACTTGTCCCCTGCCCCACCTGCCCAACTCCTTGGCAACCACTCCTCTGTTTTCTATCTCTGAGATTGTGTTATATCAAGAATGTTGTGTAAGTGAACTCATACAGTGTGTGATCTTCCCCGAGTGGCTTTTTGGTGCATGTGTAACATGTTTGGTGAGGTTTCTGTGTGGTGCACGCATGTGTGCAGATGTGCATTCATGGAGGCCAGAGAACATCAAAGTCTGTTTCTCTCACTCATCTGCGTGCTTCCTTGAGATGGAGTTTCTTATATCACTGCAAACGAATGCCAGATGCATGTGCCACTTTTTGTGTCTGGCTTTATGTGGGTGCTGGGGAATTTAACCCGGGCCCACTTGTTTGCAAACAAATGCCCCTAACCACTGAACCATGCCCAAGATGGAGTTTGTCACTAAACTTGAAGCTGCCATTTTTGCAAGCCCCACATTCTCTGGCCTCTGCTTTCCCACTGGATAAGGGTTATGGATGTGCATGACCACATAGCTGTTTCTATGGGCGCTGGGGAATTGAGTTCAGGGTGAATCAAACCCTCGCAGGCCCTCATGCTTGTGCAGCAAGAGTCATCTCCCCTACCCCCAAGTGGCTTTTTTTTTTTTTTTCTGAGGTAGGGTCTCACTCTGGTCCAGGCTGACCTGGAATTCACTATGTAGTCTCAGGGTGGCCTCGAACTCACAGTGATCCTCCTACCTCTGCCTCCCAAGTGCTGGGATTAAAGGCGTGCGCCACCACGCCAGGCTCCCAAGTGGCTTTTTAAAAAATAATTTTTATTTATTTATTTGAGAGAGAGATCAAAAGAGAGAGAGAGAGAGAGAGAGAATGGGCATGCCAGGGCCTCTATCCACTGCAAACAGACTCCAGACTTATGTGCCACCTTATGCATCTGGCTTATGTGGGTCCCGGGGAATCAAATTTGGGCCCTCAAGCTTCGCAGGCAAGTGTCTTAACCACCAAGCCATCTCTCCAGCCCCCAAGTGGCTTTTGACTAGAAGTTACCATTGAGACCCGTCTCACACAGCAGTGTGTCTCAGAGATCCATTATCTATCCATGTGTCTCAGAGATCCATGTTGCATGCGTGCAGGACCAGGGGAGAATGTCCTCCTATGAATGGTTCATCCACATGTTACTTCAGATGGAGTCTCTTCCTCAAGCCGGAACTGCTGTCCATCAGTAAGCCCCAGCTCCAGAAGTTCATAGCCATGCCCAGCTTTTTATGAGGGTTCTGCAGAACTTGACTGTCTCTGGCTTGAGAGTCCCTGCTTAAGTGGCAAGCGATCGTTAACCACTGAACCATCCATCTCCCTAGCCAAGCCCACTGCCTTTTATGGCTGAGTGACTGTCCACAGCTTGTTTATCATTCACCCATTGAAAGACATAGTGGCTGTTTCTGGCTTTGAGCTATGACAAATAAAGGTTCTTGTGCATTCGTGTACAGAGTTCACAAGGGATGTAGGTTTCCATTTCTCCAGGATAAATGTCTAGGAGCCTGATGGTTAGCTCAGATGTTTTGTTTTTTTTTAGGAAACTACCAATTTCCCATCATGATTTTACAAATGTACCTTTCCCAACGGCCATGCATGAGTGATTTTGTCTTTCGGCAAACTTGTCAGCATTTGGTGTTATTTTTTTGTTTACTGTTGTTGGTTTTGAATTGCTTTGTTTTAGCTATGCTAGTAGACAAATAGTGATGTCCCTGTGTGGCCTTAATTTGCATTTCCCTAATGGATGCTTGAACAGCTTTTAAATATTTTTATTTATTTGCAAGCAGAGAGTCAGAGAGAGAGAGTGTAGGTGCACCAGGGCCTCTTGCCACTGCAAACAAACTCCAGATACATGCACCACTTTGTGCATCTGGCTTTATGTGGGTACTGGGGAATTGAAACTGGGCCATAAGACTTTGCAAGCAAGCATCCTTAACAGCTGAGCCATCTCTCTAGCCCTTGAACATCTTTTTTTTTTTCTTTTCTTTTCTTTTTTTTTTTTTTTTTTTTTTGAGGTAGGGTCTCACTCTAGTCCAGGCTGACCTGGCATTCACTATGTAGTCTCAGGTTGGCCTCGAACTCACAGCGATTCTCCTACCTCTGCCTCCCGAGTGCTGGGATTAAAGGCGTGCGCCACCACACCGGGCTCCTTGAACATCTTTTATATGCCTATTCACCATTCATATATCTTCTTTGGTGAACTATCTCTTCATGAATTTTGACTATTCACTAATTGGATTTCTTTTCCTATGAGTTTGGATAATTCTTTTTTTAATTTTTAAAAATATTTTATTTATTTGAAAGAGGGAGAGAGGGAGGGAGACAGAGAGAGAGAGAGAAAGGGAGATAATGGGAGTGCCAGGACCTTCAGTCACTGCAAATGAACTCCAGATGCATGTGCCACCCAGTGCATCTGGTTTATGTGGGTCCTGAGGAACTGAACTGTGGTCCTTTGGCTTTTCAGGCAAGCGCCTTAACTGGTAAGACATATCTCCAGCCCTATAATTCTTTCTGTAATCTAGATACAAATTCTTTGTTAGATGACTTGCTAGGCAATTTGAAAATACAGTTGAACCAGGCATGGTGGCGCACACCTTTAATTCCAGCACTTGGGAAGCAGCAGGAGGAGGATTGCTATGAGTTCAAGGTCATCCTGAGACTACATAGTGAATTCCAGGTCAGCCTGGGCTAGAGTGAAATCCTACCTCAAAAAAACAAAAAAAAAGGCGGGGGGTGGATTAAGGCACTTGACTGCGAAGCTTAAGGACCCAGGTTCAATTCTCTAGGTCCCACGTAAGCCAGATGCACATGGTAGCACATGTGTCTGGAGTTCGTTTGCAGTGGCTAGAGTCTCTGGCATGCCCATTCTCTCTCTCTCTCTCTCTCCTTCTGTCTCTAGTAAATAAGTAAGAAAAAAGAAGAAAAAATAAATAAATAAAATACATTTGAGCAGGGCATGGTGACACATGCCTTTAATCTCGGCACTCTGGAGGCTGAGGTAGAAGGATCACTGTGAGTTCAAGGCCAGCCAGGAGCTACAGAGTGAGTTTCAGGTACTCTGGGACAGAGTGAGACCCTACTTCAAAAAAAAAAAAAATACAATTGGTTAGCTGTCTCTAGAGGTTCCACTTCCTTGGCTCAACCAACTGCAGATTGAAGATATTTGGGGGAAAATTTTTCATCTGTGTTGAATGTATACAGACATTTTTCTTATCATCATTCCCTAAATAATACCTTACAGCAACTAATCACATAGCATTTGCATTGTATTTGGTATGATTAAGTTATCTAGAGATGACTGAAAGTATACATGGGCGGATGTACAAAGATTCTATGCAAAGCTATACAGTTGTGGAAGGGGCTTGAGTTCCCTAGATTTTTTTTTTTTTTTTTTTTTTTTTGGTATCAGTGGAGTTCTGGACCGAATTCCCCTCAGGTACAGAGGGACAGCAGTGCCTTCTCCTAATCTGTGATGTGTTTTGTCATCCACTTATCAGGGCTTTTTTTGGCAGAGCAAAATTTTAACATTTTGATCAAGTCCAATTTGCTGAATTCTTTTTCTTTGGTGTTAAGTCTAAAAGCTCTTTTCCAGCCTAAATGCTAAAATTTTCCCCATCTATTTCTTTTTTCTGTAAATTTTATAATTTAACATTTTGCACTTAAATCTGCCATCCATTGCCAGACATGGTAGCACATGCCTGTAATCCTAGCACATGGCAGGTGGAGGCAGGAGGATTGCTGCAAGTTTGAGGGTAGCTAGGCTATATGTAGTGAGGCCCTTTTAATTACCTTTCTCATTGCTGTGACTAAATACTTGCCAAGGAGCAGCTGTAGAGTGTGATTCCTCCCATGTTTTCATTCGTTTTCAAGTCTACTTTAAATACTCTAATTTCTTTGATGTTTTCTTATTGATTTTGAAATAATATGTTTTATGTCATTAAAACATCTTGCTTGAGCCAGATGTGGTGGTGCACGCCTTTAATCCCAGCACTCAAGAGGCAGAGGTAGGAGGATCACCATTGAGTTTGAGGTCACCCTGAGACTATATAGTGAATTTTGGGTCAGCCTGGGCTAGAGCGAGACCCTACCTCAAAAAACCAAAAAATAAAAAATAAAAATCTTGGGACTAGCAAGATGGCTTAGCTGTTAAAGTACATGCCTACAAAGCGGTTCGATTCTCCAGGTCCCACATAAGCCAGATACACATGATGGCACATGCATCTGGAGTTCGTTTGCAGTGGCTAGAGGCCCTGGCGTACCCATTCTCACTCTCTCTGTGTGTCTCTTTCTCTCCCTCTCTCTGTCTCTAATTTAAAAAAAACAAAAAACTTCAGCCAGGAGGTAGAGGTAGGAGGATGGCTGTGAGTTTGAAGCCACCCTGAGACTACATAGTGAATTTCAGGTCAGCCTGAGCTAGAGGGAGATCCTACCTCAAAATAATAATAATAATAAATAAATAAAACATCTTGCTTGGATATTTTTTCTTTTTGTACGTGTATGTGTATGTGTATGTGTCGTGAATTGGATGTATGTGTGTATTCAGGTTCGAATGTGTGGAAGCCAGAGGTTGCTTGTCAGGTGTCTTCCTTTTGCAGAGGAGAAGAGAGAGAGAGATTGAGAATGGACGTGTAAAGGCCTCTAGCTGCTTCAAATGAACTTGAACTCCAGGCTCATATGGGTACTAGGGAATGGAACCCTGGCCAGCAGGTTTTGTAAGTCAGTTCCTTTAACCTCTGAGCCATCTCTCGAGCCCTCAGTGGTCGTCCTTGTTGGCTTTCCACCTTATTTACAGAGATAAGGGCTCTAACTTGATGGGTGGGGAGATAGCTCAGTGGTTAAAAGTCTCTAACTTGAACCCACATCCTGCCAGTCTATGCTAGCCTGCTTGTCTGGGGGATCCTTGGCTCCCCCTTCCTAATCACTGGGATTACAGGCAGGCTGCCACACCCACCCATCATTTATGTGGGTGCTGGGGATCTGACTTAGGTCCTCACACTTGAGTGGCAAACACTTTACCCACTGAGCCATCTCCTTAGCCCCTTGATTGGATTTTGACAGAACTTGTGTTAAAACGTACATATCAGGGCTGGAGAGATGGCTTAGCGGTTAAAGCCATTACCTGAGAAGCTTAAGAACCTCAGTTCAATTCCCCAGGACCCACGTAAGCCAGATACACAAGGGGGTGCATGCATCTGGAGTTCGTTTGCAGTGGCTAGAGGCCCTCATGTACCCATTCTCTCTTTGTCTCTCTCTTTCTTTCTCTTAATCAATTACAATTATTTTAAAATTGTTAAAATTAGTTGTAGTATGTTGACATATAAGTCTTATTTATCTTTTTTTTTTCTTTTGGGCGGTGGTTTTAAATGGCATTACATTTTTGTTCTTAGTTTCCATGGCTATAAATAGACATGATTTGGGGTTTGTGTGTTAATCTTGTGTCCTGTGAGCTTCTTGAACCATTTAGAAAGCCCTGGGAGGTTTTGTTGTTTTGTTTTTGACAAAGGCCATAATGTTGCCCAAACTGATCTAGAACTTACGACATAGCCCAGGCTGGCTTCAAGCTCAAGTCCTCCTGCTGGAACTTACTGAGTACTGGTGTTACAGATGTATACCCCCACACCTGGGTTAACAGAAATTTTTTAGATGCTTTTCTACATAAATAACCACATCATCTACAAAAAAAAAAAAAAATTGTTTTTATTTTCCTGATCTATATGAATTTCCTTTTATTGCCATGGGAAGAATTTTCAACACTAGCTGGTCACAGTGGCACATCCTAGTGCTAACTCAGGTGGCTGAGGCAGGAGGATCTCAAATTTGAGGCTAGCCTGGGCTACACAGTGAGTTCAACAGCCTGGAAAAATTAGTGATATCCAGCTTCAAAATGAGAGAGACAGACACAGAGACAGATAGAGGCTAGGGATGTACAAGGACCTAGATTCAGTCTCTAGTACCACAAAAAATTTTCTGAACTACACATAGATTGGTGAGAGTAGATATCTGTACTTTGTCTTGGGGGGGGGAGGGGAGAGGCAGAGGAAAAACTCAAGCACCTGGCTATCTTTCCTCAGGTACCTTCTACCATTTATTTATTCATTTATTTGACACAGAGAAATGGGAGAGAGAGAGCGAATGGGCACGCCAGGGCCTCCAGCCACTGCAAACGAACTCCAGATGCATGCGCCACCTTGTGCATCTGGCTTATGTGGGTCCTGGGGAATCAAACCAGGGTCCTTAGGCTTCGCAGGCAAGTGCCTTAACTGCTAAGCCATCTCTCTAGCCTTCCACCCCCCTTTTTTAAGGTGTGGTCTTACTCTAACCTAGGCTGACCTGGAACTCACTCTGCAGCCCAGACTAGCATCAAACTCTTGGGAATCCTCCAAGTTCAGCCTCCTCACTGCTGGGATTGCAGGTGTGAACACTGCTTTATTTGACACAGGATCTCCAGTCGGCCTGAAACTTGCAAAGTAGTCTAGCCTGGTTTACCAGTATGCCCTGTCCACAGCCTCAGTGCTGGGATTATAAACACATGAAAATTATTTAGTTTTTCCATTTTCACTTTTCATATATGTATATCATGTATGTTGATCTTATTTCCCCAAATTTCCCTCTCTTGTCCTTTTCTTCTCTTTTTCTTCCCTATTAATTCCCAGCTCACTTTCATGACTTTCAAAATATTTTACGTGTTGATTGATGTGTGTGTGTGCATGCACGCATGCGAAGGTCTTTTGCCACTGCAAAAAAAAAAAAAAAAAAAAAAAAAAAAAAAAAGCCTGTCCAGCTTTATATAGGTGGCTGGGGAATTGAATCTTTATATAGGTGGCTGGGGAATTGAATCCAGGCCAGCAATCTTTGCAAGTAAGCACCTTTAACTGTTGAGCCATCTCTCCAGCCCCTTTTCATGCCTTTAATAACACATTTTTTTTAACCCACTGAGTTACATTAAGATTGCTTGCTTGCATCGTTATGAATGGGAGTTGTTTTTTTTTTTTTTTTTAACCAGGGAATGAGCTTTACCACTGATGCACCTGACTCCCTTCTCCCAGAAACCATTGGCTTCTCTAGAGTGCCCCCATCAACAGGGAAGGAGTGACAGGCTCAATCTTGTGCAGGAAACCACAGCTGCTAGTTCATGAGTACATTGGCCGTGTCATATCCAGAAGACTGCATTTCACTGACCCCCCCCATCCTCCTGCTCTCACATTCTTCCTGTGCCCCCTTCTGTGAGGGTCCCTGAGCCTTGGAGCGGGTGGTTTACATGTCCGGTGTGAGGCTGAGCACACAACTGTCACTTGTTCTCAACAATGCATCTGTCCACTAACCACTTCCCATTGTAGTAAGCAACTGCTATGATGGAGGCTTCAAGCAGTGCTAGTTTATGAGGACAAATAGAGATATTTAGACGAGAATTTGATAACGCTGTACATTTAGCATAACCACAATAGTAGGTTCCTCCTTAGGGCCTACATCTCTGGCCATAGGCTTTTGGCCAGGTTTATAGTACCAGGCACAGAATCACTGCCATGAAGCCAACCTCAAATCCAAACAGAAAGCAGTTGGTTACTCCCATGACATTTATGCCACTATTGCACCAGAGGGCATATCTTCCCTGGTAGGTTGGTCGTGCAACCACAGGGTCCACAGGTGTGTAAGAGTGTTGACAGCTTTTCTCTTCTAGCAGCTCTCACAGCACCTTCTGGCATGAAGAAGGTTAGCTAGCATGGAGGAAGCTTCCAGCTCAGCTCTATGTTCCACAACTGAAACATGTGGTATCTTTAGCAAGAGGGATTTATCAGCTAGTTTTAATGGGTAACCCAAGAGCAATGGCAATAGCCTGATTGTCTTAGAGACCTCTGTGGCCTCCCTGACCAATAGCTCAAACTCACAGTGATCCTCCTACCTCTGCCTCCCGAGTGCTGGGATTAAAGATGTGAGCCACCATGCCTTGTGAGAATTCTATGTTCTATAAGTGTTGGGTGTTAGTGTTACTTTGTTTTTATTTTGTTGTTATTTATTCGAGGCAGTATCTAATTCTAGCCCAGGCTGACCTAGAACTTACTCTGTAGCCCCAAGCTGGCCTCAAACTCACAGTGATCTTCCTGCCTTAGTCTTCCAATGCTGGGACTAAAGGCATGTACCACCACACCTGGCAATGGTGTTATTTTATAACAGTGTTCATCTCATGTCTGGTTGTTCTATTGGTTGTTGAAAGATGAGTGTTGTCTCCATTTCTCCTTTCAGTTCTATTGGGTTTTGCTTTGTGTATTTCAGAAGTCCTGATTTATGCATCACAGTCACCTCACTGTGTCTTCTTAGTGTTTTGACCCTTCCGTCATTATGTAATATCCCTTTTTGTCCTTGGTGCTTTGAAGCTACTTCGTCAAATACTAACATAGCCACTTCTGCTCTCTTTTCATTAAGTTTCCCAGGGGACAGATCTTCAATCATGTACTTATCTTCAACCTGTCTGTGTTTGTACAAACAGTTCCCAGTTTGTAATGGTTGGACTTGTGATTTTTTTTTTTTAATCTGATGTTTGAAAGTAATATGTATTCAAAAGAAACCATACTCTGAATTTTGAAACTTTCCTTACCTAGAGATAGGTAGTGTGATGTTCTCTCACAAAGCCAGGTGGTAGCAGGCCACAGCTCCCAGTCACCATATAAACAAGCAAGTCTAAGCTGTGATGTTCAGTAGGTTAGGTCCAACAAGAACTCTTGCAACTCATGATATCTTTAGTTTATAATGACTTTATTAAGATATAGTCCTGTTGTCAATTAAGGAACATCTGTATTTCTAGTAGGTTTCTTACAACTATATTTTTAGTCATTGTTAAAAAAAAATCTATTCTGTAAATCTCTGAATTTTAATCAGTGAATTTAGGCCATTTATACTTAGTGTAGTTACTGATCTATTATGGTTTAAGAATGGCATTCTGAAGACAGACATGGTAGCACACACCTGTAATCCCAGCACTTGGGAGGCAGAGGTGGGAGGATCACTATGAGTTTAAGGCCACCTGAGAGTACATAGTGAATTCCAGGTCATCTTGAGCTAGAGTGAGACCCTACCTCGAAAAGCCAAACACACACAAAAAAAGAATGGCATTCTGTTTTTGGTTTATGTTTTCTCCTTCTCATTCTTTCTTTTCACCTTTGACTTCCTATGGATTTCTTGAACCTTATAAAAACATATGTGTCTGTCTATCTATTTTTCTAGCTAGCTATTTCCCAGTATGTTGGTTCAAACATTTATTCCCAGCACTACATAGTCAGTTCCAGGTCAGTCTGGGCTAGAGTAAGAGCCTGCCTCAAAACAAACAAACGAACAAAATCTTATCCTTTCATGTGTGTGCTTGTCTTCCTCCACACAGATGAGAACCATAGCACATATCTATGGTTTTTGCTCCAACCATCAAACACAATTTGTAAAACTCAGGAGAAGGAAAGTCTGTTGTTTTACCCATCGTTTTTTTCAAGATAGGGTTTTATGTGTACCTCAGTCTGGCCTTGAACTCATGCCAACCTCCCTGCCTCAACCTCCCAAGTGCTAATATTATGGACATAACCATCATGCCTGGCATACCCATTCTTAACGTTTTAATTTTATTTTTTTCTTCTTGCAAAATGTATTTTTTTATTATTTCCTCTCTTCCAGTCTTTTAGGGTAGGCCTACTAGTGTTCTCCTACCTCTGAAAGTCTTGATTTCTCCTTCATTGCTGAGAGGTATTCTCAGTGGATATAGAATCATGCTTTGATATTTCTTTTCTTTCAGTCCTGGAAAACTCGTGCCATTCCATTCTGACTACGAAGGTTTCTGGTAAGAAATCTATTGTTATTCAGATTGCTTTTTCCTGTATAAATTAAGACACAATGCAGTTAGCCATGTTTATGTCATTATAACAAAACACCTGAAATAATCAAATTAAAAAAAAAAAAAAAAAGGAAAAGTTGGATTGGGGATGTAGCTCAGCTGACAGACTGCTTGCCTAGCATTCACAAAATCCCGGGTTCCATCCTCAGCACCACATAAAACCAGGTGTGGTGGCACAGACATGTACTCTCAGGAAAGGTGGCAGAACCTGGAAGGAGTAGAGCCTTATGGGTGGACTCAGATCACTTGCGTGTGCCCTCTATAGGAATTGTGGGATATCCATCTCTTTCTCTTCCTCTCTCTCAATTTCCGTCTGCCATGAGGTGTCATACACCCTCACCATGGACTGTAGCCTCACCACAGGTCATGGGTTACACTGGAATTAGAAGTTCACAGTCATCCTTAGCTACACAGGGAGTTTGAAGTCATCCTGGACCAGAGAACCTGTCTCAAAAAAAAAAAAAAAAAGGTGGGGTTCACTGGGGAGATGGCTCAGCAGAAGGGCACTTGCTTCCAAAGTCTGCCAATCTGGCTTTGATTTTCCAGTACCCATGGAAAGGCAGATGCATAAAGTGGCACATACATCTGGAGTTTGTTTGCAGTGGCATGAAGCCTTGGTGTGCCCATTCTCTGTCTCTCTCTTTTTAAATTTTTTTTGTTTATTTATTTATTTATTCATCTATTTGAGAGCCACAGACAGACACACAGAGAAAGACACAGATAGAGAATGGACGTGCCAGAGCCTTCAGCCTCTGCAAACGAACTCCAGATGCATGTGCCACCTTGTGCATCTGGCTTATGTGGATCCTGGGGAATTAAGCCGGGGTCCTTAGGCTTCACAGGCAAGCTCTTAACCGCTAAGCCATCTCTCCAGGCCCTCTCTCTCTCTGTTTTAACTTACTTATTATTATTAGTAGTAGTAGTTATTCAATTATTGTTTCAGGCCCTCACTTTCACCTGTTTCTAATGTACGTGTTTTGTTTCTTTGTTGAGACTTACTTTCCTCCCCATTTGTGTCAACAGCATTTGTAATTGTTTGCGGAAGCATTTTGGGGATGCTGTTTTAAAGTCCTGGTGAGGTAATTCTAGCACCTGTGACATCTTGGTGTTGGAATCTACATAGCCCTTCTTGCTCCAGTTGAGATTTCCTGGTTTGGTAACACGATTTTCTGCTGGATTCTAGACATTTGGGGTATGATGTCTGAGACACTGGACCTTATTTAAATCTCTGTGTTGGCATACTTGCTTTGACACCACTTGAGTGGAGGGAGGAAAGCTTGATTTAGCAGCCGGGGATGCATAACAGTTACATTCTTGTCGCTGAGACAAAACACCCGCCTAGTAGAAGCTTGTGGAAGGAAAGGTTTATTCCTGGCTTACAGTTTTGAGGAGACATTTCATTGTGGCAGGGAAAACATGGCAGAAGCTCACCAAGGTAATTCTGCTTCCACATCTCACAAGGTAGCTATCAACACGGACCACACAGTGATCTGCAGGCTCCACCAGGGCTGGTTCCCCCAGGCTTACCCAGGGCCCACAGGCTGAGGACTGTCCTCCAGACTGAGCCACCAAAGGGGCAAGGAGGGAAGTCACTGCCCCTCTGTGACCTGGCTTTGAAGGGTACCTCCTGTGGATCCTTCCCTACTGGACTGGTCATCAGCTCAGCCCCAGATCACTGTGGGCAGACAGGACACAGGACATAAAAACCAGGAGGCGCCACCTAGGAAGTTGACTCTTAGGCCCTGTAGACTCCCAGAGCAGGCCTTGGTTTTACCTGGTTATGTTGCAGGTGGGGTGGGGATAGAGCTCAAGGACCCTGTGGGAAGACCAAAGAAGCACCAAAAAACAAAATCTCCCCCCCCCCCCACCAAAAAAAAAGGAAGCACCAAGCCAGGCAGGAGCTCTGTACCAGGCCGGTGAGCCTGTCATCGCATGGAGCCAAACTTGGATGACTCCTGGGGTGTGGGGTCGCCTCTGATTGTCTGCATGATGTAGGGAAAGGATGGCTGACCCTTTAGGCATGGAGGAGGGCAGACCTAAGGATTAAGGACACCTGGGGTGACTGTAAATCTCCAGGAAGTCCTTGCTTTCCGGTCCTCTCAATGCCTGGATGTGTCCTGGTGCGCAGGCATTGAGCGGAGCTGTAATGCAGTGCAGTGACGTCCTCGGTAGCAATGAAAGGTGTTTCTGGCATCTGGAAAGTGCCCAGACATGTAGACAGGACCCTCTCTGCATCCCCTGCTGGATCTCCCCCTTGATGCTGGTGGCTAGTGGTGAGTTGGCCTCTCTGTAACCTCCCCCCCACCCCCAACAAGGTGCCTTTTCTTTCCTAGAGCCATGGTCCCCATGCCCCTAGGAGAATCTATTTGTACCATCTGGGCTCCATGGAAACGACCCAACTCAGTTAATCCCACTTCACTGCTTTAAGCAAGCCAGTGTGTGGAAATCTCTGGATCATAGTTCAGGAAGAACTGTTTAACCTTGGGGTCTGCACCCTGCATTAGGGAGGCAGTGACATACCCCTGTCCTGGGTACCCAGAGCATGCAGCTCAGCCCAGCCCAGCCTTCCCTTCCTCACTGAGCACTGTGAGGGATCAGGCAGAGCAAGGAAGGCTGCAGTCAGCAGGGCCACCAAGTGACCCTCAAGGCCCTGCAGGTAACACTCAGGAGAGCATCCCTGTTGAGCACAGCAGGCCTTGAACTCTGGACAAAGCTGTAGACATCCCCAAGCCTTAGGGTCCTTGTCTGAAAACTGATGGTGGCAGAACTGGGACAATAGCTCAGTTGGTCAAGTGCTTGCTTCAAGCATGAGGATCTGAGTTCAATCCCTAGAACCTACACAGAAGCAGGGCATGGTGGCATGTGCCTGCAGTCCCAGTGCCGTGTAGGCAGAGGCAGGTGAATTCTTGGAATTCACTGGCTGGCCAGTCTAGGCTAATTGGTGAGTTCCAGGCCAACAAGAGACCCTACCTCAAAAAAAAAAAAAAAAAAAAAAAGTGGTGAAGGCATTTGCCTGTGAAGCCTAAGGACCTAGGTTCAATTCCCCAGTACCTACGTAAGCCAGATGCACGAGGTGGTGCATGTGTCAGGAGTTTGTTTGCAGTAGTTAGAGGCCCTGGAGTGCCCATTCTATCTGTCTCTCTCTCTCTCTCAAATAAATTATATATATGAAGGTAGACAGGGTTGGGGAGATGGACTCAGTGGTTAAGAGCACTTCCTGTGCAAGTGAGAGGGCCTGAAGAGGTCTGAGAGGCCCCTCAAGTTCAATTCCCAGGACCCTCATAAACAGTTGGGTGTGGCCATGTACATCTGTAACACCAGTCCCGTGGGGAGCAGACTAGAGAATTGCCGGAGGCTCATAAAAAAAAAAAAAGCCATTTCTTCTTCTCAGACAAGTGTGCAACCCAGTCCTTATTTATCCAGAGACCATGCTGGCTCCCTGCTAGATGCTCTAATGTCAGAAGGATGACAAGTGTTAAACTGCAACTAAGAGCTCCATGATGTGTCCATTATACAAAGGGGCAGCAGGGACCAGGTAGGGTAAGAGTGAAGGACGAAGGACAGTGAACCTATCTGAGCCAACGTCCACTGGCTACACAGCTCCCACCGGCACCACTGTCCTTGCGTCCCAGCTGCTTCAGGGGTCTGACCTCGTCAAGGAGTGTTTGTAAAAATGAGGGTTCCCACCCATCCCCCTATCTACTCATTGCTGTGACAAAATACCCGATGAAAGTAACTTAAGGAAGGAAGGGTTTATTTTTATTTTTAAAAATATTTTATTTTATTTATTTGAGCAAGAGAGAGAAGGGGGGTGAGAGAATGGGCCCACCAGGGCCTCCAGCCATTGCAAACAAACTCCAGATGCATGCACCACCTTGTGGGTCCTGGGGAATCAAACCTGGGTTCTTTGGCTTTGCAGGCAAGCACCTTAATCATTAAACAATCCTTCCAGCCCAGAGTTTATTTTTTAAAATTTTTAACATTTATTTAATTTATTTGAGAAACAGAAAGAGGGAGAGAGAGAGAGAGAGAGAGAGAGAGAGGAAATGGGAATGCCTGGGCTTCTAGACAGTGCAAAAGAACTCCAGACGCAATGCACCACCTTGTTCATCTGGCTTACGTGGGTACTGGAGAATTGAACCTGGGTCTTTAGGCTTCACAGGCAAGCGACTTAACTACTAAGCCAGCTCTTCAGGCCCCCGGAAGGGCTTATTTTGACTCACAGTTTTTAGTTTTTTAATTAAAATTTTATTTTTATTTTTATGACTCACAGTTTGAGAGGATCCAGCCCATGATGTCTGGGAAGGGACAGTGGCACAAGCAGGACGTGACTGGTCACATTGCATCAGTAGTCAGGCAACAGAGATTGAGGAGTGCTGGTGCATAGCTTTCTTTCTTTCTTTCTTTCTTTCTTTCTTTCTTTCTTTCTTTCTTTCTCTTTCTCTCTCTCTCTCTCTTTCTTTCTCTTTCTTTCTTTCTCAGAGGTAGGGTCTCGATCTAGCCCAGGCTGACCTGCAATTCACTATGTAGTCTCAGGGTGGCCTTGAACTCATGGTGGTCCTCCTACCTCTGCTACCACACCTAGCACTTTCTCTTTGTAATATAATCAGGACCCCAAGTCCTAGAATATTGTCATGAACAGAGTGGGTCTTCCCACTTCAGTTAATTTAATCTAGCAACTCCTTTAGAGAGGTGTTCAGAGGGTTGTTTCCATGGTGATTCCAAATTCTGTTAGGGTGACAAGATTAACCATCATCCCTTGGAACCTTCCAGGGCATCCCTGCACTGTCCCTTCCTGCCTAGATCACCCAGGGTGCCTGGAAAGGAACAGAGCCTATGAGTGGTCTGTGCTGTAATTTTGTGGGGAGGGGCTGGCTATACAAATCTGATATAAGAAGGGCAGCCTAGACACCCTGCTGGCTACTGTGCCCCACCCATGGCAGGGCAGCTCAAGCATCCTCAGGCCTCTTAAAGAACTAGGTCTGGCCCACCCAGATTGTCCAAAGCAATCAACCTTAGTGCTTAGAACCCATCATAGATTTCAGGTATTTCTACAAAATACCATGGAAAGGGATTGGAGATGTAGCCCAGTGGTGCGTGCTTGCCCAGCATTGGCGAAGCCTTGGGTTAAGTACTGCCACAAAAAAAAAAAAAAAAAAAAAAAAAAAAAAAAAAAGTAATGAATGAAATATCCTGGGGGACTGGGAAGGGAAGGTTCAGTGAAAGAACCAGGAGCAGGTACTACAGCCTTAAGAAACTGGCCCAGAAACTGACCATCATATGGCCCCTTCACTCTGATGGTTCTAGGTCTTTCTGCTTAAATACACTGAATCAGCCTCAGCCTCTTGCCATCTTCTCAGTCCCCAGCTCTCCTGTAAGGAACTCCCTGCCAGGACCCTCAGTCCTTGGCCCAGCTCTTCCTTCAGCTAGGTGGCCCTGGCCCGTGCGGCTCTGTGAGAAGCCATCTTGGACTGGAATAGCCAGGTTCCTGGGCAGCGGCATAGCCCAGAACCTGGGTTCCAGGTTGGCAAAGTGCGTATGTGTAGAGCCTCGGTCTTCCTGGATTTCCAGCCCTGCTCTGGGCTGGATTCCCCGGTAGGTCACAGCACTGAGCGTCAGGAAACCAACCTCGTGGTTGTTTTGCTTTAATTGCACAACCCTGTTGCAGGAGGCCAGACCAGACATCTGCTGTTTTGGCCAGCCCAGCACCCATACCTCCCCTTTTTGGCAAGAGCCCCTGAATGCCTCATGGGGAGCTCCCCCATGTGTATGGCCTGGGAGGGGCCAGATGCTCCAGCCTTCCTTGCCAAGGGCTTATAGTCCCACTTCATTACCAGCATTCATTCTGTGTGCGCATTCCTCATCCTGATGGCCGGTCCCTGAGGGCATCACTGAGTCTCACCACTGTCTCTTGTGTCCTTCCTGGGCCAGCCTGGGTCTCCTGTGTTCCTTCTTTCCCTGAGCACCCCTCTCCTGCTGGGATGAAGTGCTTTCCTCTTTTCTCTTGTTTGTAACCACCTAGGAGTTATCTAGCTGGTTACACTCGGCCCAGCCTGGCTCTGTCCTAACTCAAGGTACCATCCTGGGCAAGACAATCTGTTTCAGTTTTCCCATCCCATCCCCACATTTGAGCTTGCCTTCAAAGCTGCCCCATTGGGGCTGCCATGGCTTCTTTGGACATTGGGACCAATTCATATGGGCATGTCCACTGCCAGGGGCCAGTTGGGCCTTCTCTGCCCTGACTCCAGAAGTCCTGGGACATGAAGAAGAGGCCTGTGGGAAGAAGAGAGAATATCTGGGGGCTCCTTAGGGGTTATGAAGATCAGTGCACTGTGTACAAAGGCAGCTTTGGCTTTGTAGGTCAACACTCTTCTAAGGCAGGGCGCCTCACATTTGTGCACCCCCTTTTTTTGTAGTATGAGGGATGGAATACAGGACCTCCAAGATACCAGGCAAACACCCTACTGCTAACTAACATTCAAGGTTTTTTTAAACCTTCAAAAACTATTTTTATTTATTTATTTTCAAGCAGAGAGAGAGAAGAGAAACAGAGAGAATGGGTGCCCTAGGGCCTCCTGCTGCTGCAAGCAAGCTGTAGACGCATGTTCCACTTTATGCATCTGGCTTTACGTGGGTACTGGGGAATCAAACCCTGGTTGTTATGCTTTACAGGCATGTGCTGAGCCTTTTTTTTATTGACAGTTTTCCTACATGTATATAATGTATTTTGATCATAACCCCCCCTGTTACCTTCTCTATTCCTTTCTCCATCCCCTTCATACCCTTTCCTCAGAACTCTTTTACCCCAACTAGTCCCCCCCATACTTCAGTGCTTTGATGGTCCTTGGTTGTGTGGTCCTCCACCATCTGTGACAGATGTTTTTTTCCTCTCTCATGCAGGTATGGAGAGGCCAAGAATGACATCAGGGGACTTCCTCAGTTGCCCTACACCTGATTCTTTTTCTTTTTGTAAATTTGCATGTATGTTTGCATGAGTACATACATACACACACACACACACACACACACACACACACACACAGCAGGGTCTTTTGCTGCTGCAAATAAATACCAAACGCTTGCATCACTTTTTGTGTCTGGCTTATGTGGGTGGCTTGGGAGGGATTAAACACCAGCCATTGAGCTTGCAAGCACTTTTTTTTTTTTTTTTGATTTTTCAAGGTAGTGTCTTGCTCTAGCACAGGCTGACCTAGAATTCACTATGTAGTCTCAGGCTGGCCTTGAACTCAAAGCAATCCTACCTCGGCCTCCCAGCATACAAGCAAACACTTCTGCCTGCTAAGCCATCTTTCTAGCCCCTCCACCTTATTCTTTATTACTATTATTATTAATATGTGTATTTGTTTATATGTGGGTATGTACGAGTGTGCACATCCCCCCGGCACGCCACATGTGGTGGTCAGAGGACAACTTTCAGGCTTTTGACATAGGGTCTGGGGGTTGAACTTGAGGGGTGAGCACTTTATCCACGAATCACCTCCTCAACCCTCCACCTCACTCTTTGGAAGAGGGGCTCTCGCTGAACCAGGGAGTTGGCAATTTAGCTAGGCTAGCTAGCCAGTGAGCCCCAGGGGTTCCCTAGTCTCTGCTTCCCTAAGGGCTGGGATTGAAGGCTCATGCCACTACACCTGGCATTTTATGTGGGTGCTGGGGATCCAAACCACAGTTCTACTTGCTATGCGTGGGCAGGACCCCATACATAGTTACATCCTAAGCGTCACTGATCCCTCGTAGCAATCCTGGGAGGAATTGCCCTCATTACTCCATCCTACAGATGGGCAAGTTGAGGCCTAATGTCCTCCTCCATAGCAGCCCCAGGACCCAGGACAGTTACAAGTAGTGTCTGGTCAAGTAGATGCATTAGTAGTTGGGGGTGCTTATTGCCTGGTCTGGTTTCCCCACCCACCAGTATGGGAAAAATAGGGCTGGGGCAGGGAGAGAAGGCCAACACTAACAAGAGCCTCCAGCGGCTTCTAGCTCATGGGTTCTGGCTCCTCTGCTTCCCTCCTGGGTCCTTGACCTCCTCAGCACCCAGTCTACAGCACATGTCCCCTCCCTATCTGGTTCTCAGCATCTAAAGTGGCCTCTGCTGCTGCAGGCTGGGCTCTGCTGGGTCTCTCTGTGCACACCCAGGAGCTCTTATTCTGGAGGTTGTGTGCTCACTTTGCAAAACAGCAGAAATTTATAGCCCAAGTAATTGATCACGGTGCTCCTGCCTCCCTCCGTCTCACTGGGTCTCCTAATTCCCTTCTCCTCACTCTCCCTCCGCTTTTTTTTTTTCTCAGCGCACCATCTGTGGTGTCAGAGAAAAGGAAGCCAAAAAGAGAAGGAGGGAGGGTTCTAGCCCCAGTTCTGCCAATTACAAGTGACATGAACCTCAGTTTCCCTATTCACCAAACCGAGGAGCTAATAATACCTGCTCTGGGGGGTGGGGAGTGCTGGGCTTGTCCCTGGGTGCCGTTGTTGAATCTGCACCCAAAAGGGTGATCAATCCCAAGAACCACTCAGGGAGGTGAGAGTGGGATTGGGACCCGCTTTCCAGATGGGTCCTTGGGGCCAAGAGAGCTTGTCACTGCTCCAGGGTCCCAGAGCTGTGAATGGCAACCATGGGGTTTAAACCGAGGGCTCTGGATGTCAAGGCTTCAAAGGACTGTCACAACAAGAGGATCTGGCCTGTCCAGGCCTGGCTGACCCCTATTTCATTTTGGGATTAGGCCTAGGGCTGGGGGTGGAGGAAGGAGGAAGCCTTGCAAATTGTGGAGGGCCATGGGAGAGAAGGAAACTTTTTCTCATCATTTCTCTCAGCTCTGGCCCCATTGGTTCATGGGCTCGATTAACAGGGGCCTCCAAGAAGACCGATAGAACCATCTAGAAGGATCCATAAAAGGACATCAGACAGCAGTTCACTGATTCTTCCCTGGGTAGGCGAGGCACCACTGCCTGGGAAGAGTGGTGTAGGTTGCCTGGCCTGGCCTGCAAGCCTTCACTGCAAGGCCCTCCTGAGCCACATGCTAGCTAGTGGGGGCGGGGGGTGTTGAACCTTCTTCTGTTCTATTTGAGGGGGGACTAAGTCCAGGGCACCACAGGTTTATCCACTCGTCTCCATTCTCAGCCTAGCTCTGTCCCTCTGGGTGCCTCCCACAGCTGGTAGGATGTGCTTGCTTCTCACGCTGGTCTCCAAGGCCAAGGACAGCGCCTTTCCCCATGCATCCAAGGGCACCAAGGCCTGCTGCAGCCGCCCAGCCTCCTCCAGTCCTAAGCCGGTTGCCGGAGTCTGCACCAGGCAGGGTCAGCGGCAGCTGGAGGGGTGACAGGCCCGATCTGTCCCCTTTGGGGCGGGGGACCGAGGCTCCTGCCTGCTCGCCCCTGGCTGGCGGAGAGAGATGAGAGCCGGCTGCAGGGCTGGAAGCAAAAGCAACAGCGCGCAGAACAAACAGAATTTTTTTTTTGCAACTAGAGGGGGAAGCACAGAGCTAAAAATAAAACGAAAAGATCAGTATCTGTCAGTCTGACAGCTGATTGGCTGCTCGGAGATGCATATAATTACCAGCAACTGGCGCTGGGTAGGCAAAGCCGGGAGAAACTGCTGAGACGAGGTTAGGATTTAACCTTTAAATTCTGGAGCCACCGGAAAGCGAGGGGAGACGACGGGCGTCGGTGCTAAGGAGGCTGGGAGGGGACGGGGGCGAGGTACTGGGGCGCCGAGTCCGGGTCAGGTGCCCCCCCAGGGTTCCCTTGAAGGCCCAAGGGAGCCCACGGCCCCGGGCCTCCGCCATCAGACTGGGAGTGCCTCTGATTGGGCGGCTCGGGACGGTGGTCCTTCATCCCGCCCAGCTGGGGGTGGTGTCTTCCGGGAAGTGGGGAGGGGAGGGGGGGTCTTACCTGGGAGGAAGTGGGATTACCTGGAGCTCTGGGCCCTTCTGGGACTGACTGGTCGCGTTATGAAGCCACCCTGTCCTGACCCACATCCCTCTGCCTTTCTCTGGCTGGTATTGGTTGTTGGTTTGTTTTGGTTTTGTTTTTAAGGCAACCAACCCTGAAGATCTTTCCAACCCCCACCCCAAGACCCCAGGCCCCCAAATCCTGACTATTTGCTCCTCCACCTGGGGGGGGGGGCAAATGCAGGCTTGTCCTAGGTCCCCAGAAAGAACCCCAAATGCAGGCCATAGGGGTGTTCACCATGCCTCAAGTTTCTTCATCTACCAAACGAGGGTGGTGATGGGCAGGGCCCACCTGAGCCTGGCAGGTGCCAGGGTGCTTTGACACCCAATACTGCCCCTTGGTTCTCCAATCCCAGCCTGGAGCCAGGTGATCCTGGATTCCCTGTGGGTGGACTGGGAGACAGAGGACTAGTCCTGTCCCAGTGGACTCTTGCATGTGACCATGAGTGGTAATCTGCACCTCTTGGGGAGGTGGGAGAAACTTCTGGCAGCTTTTTAGTACCCGCCACCTTCTCTCTTCTAGACCTTTGGAGAGGCTGTGACCACTGCCTAGAACTTCTTGCTTTCTCCTCACCCCAGCCTGTCTTTGCATCTTCCTCATAGAAGCCTTCCCTTGTACCCCCAGCAGTCTTCTGCTGTCACCTCTGGTTTCTGACCCAAAGCTCAGGCTCAGTCCTCTGTCATGTACACAAGACGGTGAGCCCGCCTGCTCACAACGGTGAGGCCCATACCTCTCAGGAAGGGACAGTTTAGATCCCCCTACTTAGTGATCTCAGGAGCCAGGCAGTGACAGAACACCTTGGCCACCCATGACCTTGGCCATGATTCACCCCAGGCTTGAGGCAAGCAGCAGCCTCAGTCAATGGGCAACCACTTCTCCCCAGTACCCACAGAACCATGGGCCTCTAATACTGATGCTCCAGGGAGACCACCCTTAGACTGGCAGAGATGTAGAGGGTTAAGGGGGAGTGAAGAAGAAGGAGAAACAATCGCTCACACTCAGCCTGATGGTACCGTCCTCGGAGAGCTTCCCCCCTGAGTCTCCACACTAATCCCTGGAAGTGGTACCATTATTTCTCACATTATGCCGATGAGGAAACTGAGGCACAGAGTTTGAGCAACATTACCGAAGAGGGATTCAGCCTAGGTCCTGTCTCCCTGGGCAACCTCTGCAGCCCCTGACTGTCTGACAAGGATGAAAGGGAGGCAGGGAGAAAGAGAGAGAGAAAAGTTTCTGGAACAATCTTGAGAGTGATTTTGTGTGTGGTGAGCAAAGGAACTCCTCTTGATGCCTGTTTGAGAGATTTCTGGAAGGTTTAAGTCGCTTCTCCATGATTTGGGGGGTCACATTGGTGTTTTCTTTGGATGGGACACAGTGCTGCGGACACCCCCCCCTCCCACCCCTACAGCCTGGTTTCTTTCAGCTTATCCTAATGATGACCTGGGCAGCGGTGACAAAGGCAGCTCCTGACGACTGACCCAGTGCCGGCCTTTGCTTAGGTTATCCTGAGACCCTTGCCATCATCCCAAAGTCCCTCTTACCCCTGTGTTATCCCCTGTCCTCTCTGGCTATGCAGTGGACTCGAGGACCTGCCCTGGTCCCTCTCATTCATTGCTGCAATCCCAGCCCCAGCCCCACATGGAGTGGCTAACTCACAAAGTTTGCTGTATACATTTCAGATGAAAAGACTTAAAAGTCAGGGAGGCAGCCTGGGCTGGTCTGGCTTGAGGACCCAACTCTGACTACGACCTCCCACACCCCTTTGAGTCTTGTTCAGCCCTCTTCTGAAGTTTTCTCTTCTCTCTCTCTCTTTTAAATATACTTTCTTTATTTATTTGAGAGAGAGAAAGAGGCAGAGAGAGAGAATGAGCGCACCAGGGCATCCAGCCACTGGAAACGAACTCCAGATGCATGTGCCCCTCATGCATCTGGCTTACATGGCTCCTGGAGAATTGAACTAGGGTCCTTTGGCTTTGCAGGCAAATGCCTTAACCGCTAAGCCCTTCCTCCAGCCCTCTCTCTCTCTCTCTTTAAAACATTTTTATATATTTCATTTATTTATTTATTTGAGAGAGAGAGAAAGAGGCAGAGAGAGAGAGAGAGAATGGGCACGCCAGGGCCTCCAGCTACTGCAAACGAACTCCAGATGCATGCACCCCCTTGTGCATCTGGCTTATGTGGGTCCTGGAAAGTCGAACTGGAATCCTTTGGCTTTTCAAGCAAATGCCTTAACTGCTAAGTCATCTCTCCAGCCCTCTCGCTCTCTTTTCAAGTGGGGTCTCACTTTAGCCCAGGCAGACCTGGAACTTACTCTGTAGCTCAGGATGGCCTTGAACTCATAGCAATCTTCCTATCTCAACCTCCTGACCTGGAATTAACTATGTCATCTCCGGGTGGCCTCGAACTCATAGTGATCCTCCTGCCTCTGCCTCCCGAATGCTGGGATTTAAGGCATGCACCACCACCAGATTTTCTATTGAAACTAGCAAGGTAAACTGAGTCCTGCTTACCTGGAAACTGAGCAAAAGTTGGCTATATTGAGGGAATTGTATACTTCTACAGTTTTGCCTTTTTGTGTGTGTGACCTGATTCAAAAGGCCATCTTTGTCTGTCAGAGAAATAATGGCCAAGTGAGTGACCTTGCTCTGTGAAGACTTGGCCCAGGTCATTCACACATCCGGGTGATTGTAGTGGCTTATCTATCTGACAGAGTCTGGCGCATGGTTCTGGGGTGGCAGTGACTGAGGGAAGACACCCTAATGGTTGAGAGTTTAGTCTTCTCGTGGAGTGACCTCGGAGTCTCACTTGACCTCTCTGAGCCTTGGCTTCCTCCTTTGTGCCTTGGAAGTGTGTTGCTGGAGTTCAGTTAAGTGGATGTTTGGAAAGCGTCTTGCCCGCTGGCTGTTAAGAGCCACGCTCATGCAGCGCTTAGCGACTGGGAAACTTGTCTGTAGGTGATTCTGTCACTGTGGGAACCTCGCAGGGTGTGCTTATGCAAACTAAGACAGCTGTGATGTGGCTGGGACATCTCTGAGTCACCAAGTGAAGAGTGGTATGTCAGGGGTGTTCTATATGTGGTCCAGTGCTGACTGAAACATCATCTTGAGGCACATACCTGACCGAGTGTGACTCCACTGGCAGGGGTGAGTGGCACACCAGTTGTAGCTTACACAAGGTTCCGTGTGTCCCGAGTATGTGTCTGAGAATGTCAGTGTGTGGGGCTGATGTGGCCTTGACTACATGGTGGTCTGGTTTCCAATAGTCTCTTCTCTGGTAGAACAGGGGCCCTTGAGTCTTCTCCCTCCCTACCCAGGGACTCATTGGCAAGTGATCCTTAAATTCCTGCTCTTTTCTGTTTGGCCCAGAGCATCGTAAGCTTGGCCATTGTGGTCCTGCTTGGGGCATGGGTGAAAAAGGAGGGAGGGGATGAAGAGGATGTCACATTTTTTCCCTTATCAGACCTGTCAGTTTTGGGAGTGAGGCAGACAGATGGCTATGGTTTGAAGCTTGCCTGGGCTTATACATAGTGAGTTTGAGGCTAGCCTAGGCTACAGAGTGAGACTGTCTCAACAATAATAAAGACAAATTTGTCTAATAACACACCATTCTTTTTTTTTTTTTTTTTTTTTTTTTTTTTTTTGATTTTCAAGGTAGGGTCTCACTCTGGCTGAGGCTGACCTGGAATTAACTATGTAGTCTCAGGGTGGCCTTGAACTCACAGTGATCCTCCTACCTCTGCCTCCCGAGTGCTGGGATTAAAGGCGTGCGCCACCACGCTCGGCTTAACACACCATTCTTATCTATGCCTATCCTTTAAGAAGTGGCAGTAGTGGTAGTCTGTGTGTGCTTTCAAACAGGCTTTCACTATAGAGACCAGGCTGGCCATGAACTCTGGATCATTGGTGCTTTGGGGAGGGGGAGGGTAGTGCTAAGGATTGAACCGAGGGCCTTGAACATGTTCTACCAAGTGTCCTACCACTGAGCTACATCCTCAAGTGTTGGGATAGCAGGCATGGACCACTACTCCTGGCTCAAAATGTTGGTTTTACAGAAACCTGTCTGAATCCCACCCAGTGCCTGAGTACCTGCCCCATGCCTGTCCGTACCCTTGGCCCTGGGAGGCCAGACAGTGTTGTCCCTGCTTTGGGCATGTCTGTGCTCCACAAGGGGCTAAACCCCTCACCTGCCTAGGCCAGCCCCTCAGCACCTGTAGGTGGTGTGGTGACAGGCACCGATGTGTCTTGGGCCAGGAGGATCAGTTCCTGTGGGTGGGAGGTGCTAGAGCTGTTCTGGCTCTGAGTTCTCTGTCCCTCTGGTGAAGAGTGGATCCCCAAGCTTGGCCAGGAAGATGCACCATTACACTTTGAGCTTCTGGCTCTGAACGAGCTCTTGGTCCAGATGGATCCTGCCTACCCTGCCCTGGAGGAGCTCACATCTGTGAGGGAGAGAGCAGTAAGAACAGGGCATAAAACAGGGGATACAATGACCCAGCCATAAGTAATCACCCAACAGACTCACAGATCCGAGCACCAGCACACTCCTGGTTAGCGAGCCGGTGTGAGTTCTGAGACCTTCATTACAGCCAATGGGCGTCCCTTCATTTCTCTTTCCAAAGCAGATTCCTGTTGAAGCCCAGTTAGCTTGTCTTTCCCTGCTATGGACACGTGAGAATCTTTGTCACAAGGTCTCACGTATTCCCAAACTGGTGTCAAACTATGTTGCTGAGGATGATCTTGAACTGATTTGCAGGTGTTTTTCACCAAACCTAGTTTATGTGGTGCTGGTAATGGAACCCAGGGTTTCATGCATGCAAGACAAGCACGCTACCGACTGGGTACTTGGTATCCTCAGCCCATGACCTTCACCTTCTTTTTCTTTAAATATATTTTACCTATTTATTTATTTATTTATTTATTCATTTGAGAGAGAGAGAGCAAGAGAGAGAGAATGGGTGCGCCAGAGCCTCCAACCACAGCAAACGAACTCCAAATACATGTGCTTCCTTGTGCATCTGGCTTACGTGGGTCTTGGGGAATTGAACCAGGGCCCTTTAGCTTTGCAGGAAAATGCCTTAACCACTAAGCCATGTTCTCCAGCCCAACCTTCAACTTCTTATCCTCCTGTTTCCATCTCCTGAGTTCTGGGATAACATGTGTGCACCACCATGCCCAATTTATTCAGTGCTGCAGATGGTACCCAGGGCTTCCTGCATGCTAGACGAGCACTCTACACTGAGCTGTAGCCCCAGCCCTGAGAATCATTTTTTTAAAAATTATTTATTTGTGAGAGAGAAGAAAGAAAGGAAGGAAGAAAGAAGGAAAGAGGGAAAGAAGAAAGAAAGTGAGTTATGAGTATGGGCACCCCAGGACCTCTTGCAGCTGCAAATTCCAAAGCATGTTTCACTTTGCATCTAACTTTACATAGATACTGGGGAATCAAACGTGAGCTGGCAAACTTTGCAAGCAAGTGCCTTTAACCACTATCAGTTCTCCTATCAGTTACATGTCCAGAGGTGACTATAGTCCGGGATGGAGAAGACAAGTCCTGGGGCCAAGAGACCGCACCACCTCTGGGACGTTCGTAAAGTAAAGGAGAGGCATGGAGCTGAGAGGTAGAGGGGCAAGTGTCCACCTGTGACAGAGCCCTTGTGTCTGTCGTACTTCCGAACCTCACCTATGATGTCTGAACTCTCCTGACCTGACTGGTCCAAGGCTCAGAACCTCCAGTGGCATGAGGTGCGGCAGAGCAGGAGTGGGAGAAATCTGTCTTCTCCATGTGCAGACAGGCGGAAGGTCTGCCCCTGTGAGAATCCGGGCTGGCCACTCCTCCTCCTGGGCAGGTTTCTACAAGAAGTTCTCACGTGTCTGATTGTCTTCTGCAGAGGTGCAGACAGGCGTGCCCATGCCTTCCTCTGAGCAGAGAATGTGGATTTAAGAGTCTGTAGTCCGTCTCTTACTATTTCTTGTACCTCTCAGAGAGTTGTGGCCACGCCACCGTCCTTGCCCTCCAGAGGCCTCTGGCTGCCCCCATGGCCAGTGGGGTGAGGCCGGGGTGAGGAAGTCCTGACACCCCTTGCCATTCAGGGAATGGAACCCAGGCTCTGGTGTGCTGGGCCAATGCTGTGCCATTGAGCTAGGCATTTTATTGAATAGTTTATATTTTATTTTATTTGCATGTGTATATGTGTGGTGTCCCTATGCATGTTTGTATGTGTGTAGGCACCCATGTGTGCATGTGGATATGCATGCATGTTTGTTCACACATGTGTGGGGGCCAGAAGTTGACATCAGGTGTCTTCCTCTAGTGCTATTTATTTGAGAGAGAGAGAGAGAGAGGCAGAATCAGAGAGGATGGGCGTGCCAGGACTTCTTCACTGTGAACAAGCTCCAGACACATGCACCACATTGTGCATCTGGCTTTACGTGGGTACTGGGGAATCTATCCCCGGGCCAGCAGGCTTTGCAAGCAAGCACCTTTCACTGCTGAGTCATCTCCCCAACTTGAACCTTGTTTTTTGGTTTGTTTGTTTTTTCGAGGTAGGGCTGATCTGGAATTCACCATGTAGTTTCAGGATAGCCTCAAACTCATGGTGATCCTCCTACCTCTGCCTCCCGAGTGCAGGAGTGTGGGAATAAATGCGTGTGCCACCACACCTGGCTGAACTGTGTTTTTTTTTTTTTTTTTTGAGACAGGATCTCTTACAGATCCTAAAGCTCACTGATTCAACTAGACTGGCTGGTGAGCCCTAGGGATCCTCCTATCTCTACTTCCCCGAGCTGGGATTATAGGTATAAACCATTGTACCAGCCGTTTACGTGGGTTCTGGGGATCTGAACATGTGTGGCTGGGGGTTGGGGGGTGGCATGTGGGAGGTGGTATAGAGGCCAGAGAACAAGCCGCTGCAAACAAACTCCAGATGCATGTTCCACTGTGCATCTGGCTTTACATGGGGAATTGAGCCCAGGTTGTCAGGCTTTGCAAGTGAGGCCTTTTTAATCACTGAACCATCTCTGAAACAAGGTCTTATTGGCTTGGAGCTCACCAATTAGTCTAGACTAGCTGGCATGGAGCTCCAGGGATCTGATTCCATCTCCTTCACCTCTCCCCCACCTCCCGCCCCACGACCTGGGATTGTAAATTCACCACTATACCTGGCTTTTTTTTTTTTTTTTTTTTAACTCCTGTTCTGGGAAGTGAACTCAGGTCCCCATTCTTGCAAGGCAAGTGCTTTACCAACTGAGCTATCTCCCCAGCCTCACCAGCCCATTGTAAATAAACGATCAGAAAGCTGCAGGCACTACGCTGAAATGACTAGAGATCATGTTCTCTTGTAGGTATACTGTATCTGGCTTGCTTTTCTTCCTCACTCCAACCGCTCCCTCCTTCTGTGGTCTACCTCAAGGCCTGTGTTTGCCCCACCAGCAAGCTGTCTTGTGGAGTAGGAGTGCCCTCATTTGGGGCATGTCAAGGTCAGGGTGATGATGTTCAGACACCTTAGCTCAGCTCCCCAGAGGGAATGGCACCAGGTGAAGTGGGTCCAGACAGTCCCCCACCAAAGCAGACAAACAGCTGTCTGATGCCCAGCTTGGCCTGGCTCTCAGGCAAGGTACAGCGATTTGGGGGACTATAAGAGATTGTGAGCACACAGCCTGTACCCCAGAGTTTTATTTATCTATTTGAGACAGAAAGAGAGAGAGAATGGGCATGCCAGGGCCTCTAGCCACTGCAAATGAACTCCAGACACATGCACCACATATGCATCTGGCTTACGTGGGACCTGGAGAATTGAACCGGGGTCTTAGGCTTTGCAGGCAAGTGCCTGAACCACTAAGCCATCTCTCCAGCACCCACCCCAGAGTGTTTGAGGCTCTTGGGGATTCTAGATTGAGGTACTACTTAGATAAGGCAGTTGGCTGGGCCAGAGGTGGGAGGTAGGGTGTGGGGTTGGGAAGGTGATATGACGCTATGACAGTCCTGTGGCTACTCCTGAGTTCCATCTAGGAAGTCTTCCTATAGAGGGTGTCCAGTGAGTGTCTGGGGTCATACTGATTGCCATTTAGGCTGTGTGACCTTGGATAGATGGCTTTCCCTCTCTGAACATCTGGGTCCCATTGTCTCTCTCCTGGTTTTTGGTGACCTGTAAGGGCTAGGTGTCATTTACTGTTGCCCAGTACTTCTTTATACAGGCTCTCATATATTCCAGGCTAGCTTCAAACTCCCTAGACAAGGAAGGATGACCTTGAATTTCTTTTCTTTTCTTTTTCTTTCTTTCTTTCTTTCTTTTTTTTTTTTTTTTTTGTGGTTTTTCAAGGTAGGGTCTCACTTTAGCCCAGGCTGACCTGGAATTAACTATGTAGTCTCAGGGTGGCCTTGAACGCCTGGCGATCCTCCTACCTCTGCCTCCCAAGTGCTGGGATTAAAGGCGTGCGCCACCACACCCGGCTGACCTTGAATTTCTGATCCTCCTGCCTCCATCTCCTGAGTGCTGGATTTCAGGCATGTGCCACACCCGGTTTGTGCATTACTGGTGATTGGACTCAGAGCTTTAAATATTTTATTTTTATTTATTTATTTGAGAGAGAGAGAGAGATATAGAAATAGGGGGAGGGAGAGAGAGAGAATGGACATGCCAGGGCCTCCAGCCACTGCAAACGAACTACAGATGCATGCGCCCCCTTGTGCATCTGGCTTAGGTGGGTCCTGGAGAGTCGGACCTGGGTTCTTTGGCTTTGCAGTCAAGTGCCTTAACCACTAAGCCATCTCTCCCCCCGGACTCAGAGCTTTATACATGCTAGCCAAGCATTTTGCCAGATGAACTACCAGCCCCAACTCCTGTTGCCAGTGTTCTTCCTTCCCACCCTGTGACACCAGGATCCTCCTCAGCTCCCTATGATGAGGGAAGGAGGTAGAGGCAAGGCAGAGTCATGGGAGTGGCTCTCAGGAGGATCATCAGGTCACCCCTTCGAGTCTGAGATGGGACTGAGAGCATGGGGGTGGGGAGTTAGAGGATGAGGGCACCTTGAGGCATCTAAGCACTCCCAACTTTAACCACCTCGGATCAGCTGGGAACCTTCCTGCCTGTGTGGGATGGGGTGGGGGTTCCACAGGGAGCAGAGGCTGGGCTGTGGGACCTACACTGAATAGAGCAGTGAGGGTTCAGTGGAGGCTCTCCCACCCCAGAGCCCACACAGCATTCCTGTCAGAGGGAGGTGGCCAGCCACTGGGGTCTGCGAGTGAAGGCTATGAGGCTGGATACCATGCCAGGAAGACTGAAGCCACAAGAGGGGAGAATTATGTTTGTAACAAAAGAGAAAGACCTCTGCCTTCTAGCGTGCAGAAAGAGCTCTGTTCCCACCCCCACGCAGCCCCAGGGACCTGAAAGAATGCGGTTTGCTGAGCACTGCCTTGCCTCCCCGAAGGGGGTGGATTCGCTCTTAAAAAGTTGCTTGTGAAACAAATCTTTCTATATCCAATACTATTTTCCAGTGGCTCGTGTTTTAAGACCACAGTTGTATCCCATCTGAAAAATATCCAGCCCAAGGCCCTGTGTGTTTGGAAGGTGGCTAACACAAGGGGTGGAGACCTTCGAGTGGGGACACAAGTCAGAACAGACCCCTCGGGGTGCACAATGGCCCCAAGTCATTGAGCTGCTAAGCTGAGGAGAGACCTGGTATTCATAAGTTGGCCTCCAAATGCTCTGAGGTCCCTACCTAGTCACTGGCCCAGAGCCCTGACCAGTACCTGTGATTGTGCAAGACAGGTAGGACCAGAGGTGATCCACTGCAAACCAGCCCCTCTATTGGAAAAGAAGTGGAGAGAGAGGGTCCCATGGTGGCAGACGAGTCATCAGATGAGTCAGCATGTTGGCCTTTGAGTAGTTTCAGCTGTATACTGGACACAGTTGTGGAAAGGGCCCCATAGAGGTCTCTGAGGCCCTGATGCCAGAACTCCAGGGCCAAAGTCTCCTAAGAAATGCTAGGTTAAGAAAACAACTTCTGTCCTGGGGAGATGGCTCAGTGGTTAAAAGCACTTGCTTGCTTTAAAGCCTGCTGGCCTGGGTTCGATTCCCCAGTGTCCATGTAAATCAGATGCACAAAGTGGCACATGCATCTGGAGTTTATTTGCAGTGGCAAAAGGCCCTGGTGTGCCCATACTCACACAGTCTCTCTCTCTCTCTCATAAGTAAATAAATTTTTTTTTTTTTTTTTTTTTTTGGTTTTTCGATTTTTCGAGGTAGGGTCTCACTCTGGCTTAGGCTGACCTGGAATTCACTATGTAGTCTCAGGGTGGCCTCGAACTCTTGGCGATCCTCCTACCTCTGCCTCCCGAGTGCTGGGATTAAAGGCGTGCGCCACCACGCCTGGCTAAATTTTTTAAAACATTTTTTAAAAAAGAAAGAAAACAACTTCCTTGGACAGAAGTATCTTCACTCATAGATCACAGTCCTAGGACTCTTGGATGGGAACCATACACAGTCTGCCTATGCTCACTGACTTTGGTTTCCAGATTATGTACCCTGGGGTGCCTGGGAACCAATGGCAGTCTTTCTGATATCTGTTACTGATTGCTCCATAACAAATGACCCCCAAAACTTAAAGGCTTAAAACACTAATCACTTATTTAGCTTAGATTTTGTGGGTCAGGAATTTAGACACAGCTCAGTTGGCTGGTCCTAGCCTGTGGTCTCCCTAAGGGTTGTGTCACAATGTGACTGTGGTCACTTGTCTGCGGGCTTGACTGGAGATGGAGGGCGTGCTTCCTACATGGTTCATGCATGCGATTGGCACAGACGCCTCTCCTCAAGGCTGCTTGGGCTTCCTCTCAAGATGGCAGCTGGCTTCCCCCAGAGTAAGTGATGTTGGAGAGCAAGGCTGGAGCCACAGGACCTTTCGTGCCCTCGCTGTGGGCAGCACATCCCTTGTTTCCTTAGATCCTATTGGTTACCCCAACTAGCTTGATTCACTGTGGGAAGGGTCTCTACAGTGTGTTAATAGTAGAAGTGGGAATCATTTGGAGACCATCTTGGAGGCTGGTGACCATGGCAACCATCACTTCAGTACAAAGAGAGGTACCTTGCCTCATTCACAGGGTTGTTTTCTAAACCATTTAGTGGACACGAGTAGTTTGAGTGACACTGTTAACCTGACATGTGAAGGAAGTAGAAAAGATGGGGAATTTGTCAGCCTCACCAAGCACAAGGGAACAGCGACAGCGGCAACAGCACAGCCCGATCTCTTGAGCTCCACTCTGCCTGGCCACGGGCATCGTGGCACCATGCCACCCTTGTCCCCAGGCAGCCAGTTCCACTGGAGTTCCAAGTTAGGCCACTCATTTATAAGAAATGCCTATTGTGTGTGAGGACAGTTACAGAGAAAAACTACTGTGCAAGTTTAGAGAACAGACTGGTGACCCTGGTGAAAAGGTGGGAGTAGTGAGGGAGTCTGGGAGGAATGGAAACCGGTGATAAGCACACGATAAGGACATGGGTAGGGGAGATGGCTCAGGGGCTTGCTTGCAAAGCCTGTCAGCCCAGATTCCATTCCCCAGCCGCCCATGCCAGTAGACAGCTAGCAGCGAAGGGGTGAATGCATCTGTGAGCTGGGTCTCAGTCTGTCTTGAGGAACGTGGGCTGATCAGGATGACACAGAGGTCCGGCACCATCCCTTCCCATCCGATGAGGACAGCTCCTTCGTCATCTCTGTGGTATGTTGGTATCTGAGTAACACTTCATCAGAAAAGAGGGGGCTGGGGATACAGCTCAGTTGGTAGTAGAAAACCCAGGATGCCATTCTCAGCACAGCCATGGACCAATTTTGGTGGTACATGCCTATAATCCCAGCACTTGGGTGTTGCGAGCGGAAGGATTAGGAATTCAAGGCCGTCCTTGGCTGCTTAGTGAACTCCGGCCTAGGCTCCAGGAGGAAGACGGAGAAGAGCTATTTCGACAGCAAAACACAGCCCAGTCCAGAGGTTTCCACCAGTTTCCTCCCACCTCCCTACACACCTTCCAGGAAACTTTAGGAGCATGAAGGAGCCCCTCCCCTTATTTCCGGAAGCTGGGTTTGAGTGTCTGTCCTTTTCATGGTTCTCATGGCCTTGAATCTGTTTTTCTCTACCTCTGGGTCTGTGTGAGACCAAAGGCCTCAGGACAGATAAGGTAAGAAAGGGACTGGCTGGGGTTCCTGAGATTTCCATCTCTGTGAGCACCAACATCACAGGTGGGGAATGAGCATGCTCAGTCCATCCCGGGTGATGCCTGCTGACCCTGCCACACCTATCCCCCAAGGTGTGAGCCTGAGCCAGCTGCCTCTGGCCTTGGTTTCCTTTGTAACCCAAGGAGGCTGTGGCCTGTGGCTGGGGTGACCTTTCAGTTCTAATCGGTATCAGAGCTCTGCCTCCTGGGTGTGATTATTGGGCTCTAGCTGCAGCATGGTGTCTGAGGTACAGGAAATGCAGACCTCCTGCCCATCTGAGCCTGTGCCTCCAGCAGGCCAGAGATTGCAGGGCACAGGATGGCTTTCCTTACTGCAGGCTGCCATGTGAAGTGTGTCCTGTTGGTGGCTCTTCGGCATGGTTCGTGTGTTCTGGGTTTGGAGTAGATTTGATTTTTACATGAAAATGTAAATGTGTGTGTGTGTGTGTGTCTCCATTTATGTTGTTTTTTTATTTGAGAAACGTCCAGTGCCTAGAGCTGAATTGACCATATTATTCCCCACAGAAGCCCTACACAGATCCTCACCTGACTGATGGGGAGGGGGAATGATCTCCACCTGTGATGACCCTCAGATACATGTGTCAACCTTTCTGTTTGGCCTCAAGCTCACTTCCAGGAAGCCCTCCCTGCCTGGGCACTCTCCTTAGGAATGAGCCCAGGCTCCACATCCCAGTTCCACTACCCACCCCCAGGGCCTGGCAAAGGTCCCTGGGGGAGCTTTGGAAATGTCATTTGAGTGTGTGACAGACAGCTTGACGGACCTGTTGATCCAGGTTGGTAACTCGGGTCACTACAGCCTGGGAAGGACTCTAGCATCCACATCTTCCAGGGCTGTGTGAGCTCCAGCTGCTGGGAGCGAAGGGGTTAAACATTTCTGGCGGCTGCATGCTGTCTGCGGTAGTTCCCCCTTCCGGGGCTGCTGCTGCCCGGGTTGGTTGGCGAGGAATGTTTGTTATGCAGGGCTGGGAGGGAGAGTGGGTGGTGGAGGTGGGGGCCCAGCAGGCCCAATGGGCCAGGCTCCCCCTGAGGAGCCTTCGCCCCTGTTCTGGTAACTCTCACCCCTCCTGCTCCTTCCCCCACCATCCCAGGGTGCTGCAGAGGGAGGTGAGAACCTTGGCTCCTTTCTGAGCTTGGGGCTCCAGAGAAGGAGGGAAGGGTGCTTGCAATCCTGCCACCCCATCCCAGAGAAGGGACAGCTCAGCCAAGGTCACACCATTGAGTTGGCCACAGCTCTGGACTTGGCATTTTTGGTTCCCATGGCACCGAACTGCAACTCAAACCGAGGTCACATTGCCATCCGCTGGGATGCGCTGAACCACGGAGAACCTCTTCCCTGCAGCCTTGGGGTCTCCCTAGCAAGGTGGCTCCCAGCTCCTCTCCCAGCACTGCCCAGCCAGTGAGGGGCACACGGACCACTCATATTCCTTGTCACTAAGCGTGTGGAGTAAAGCAAAAAGACTAGGCTTAAGCTGGCCTCAAAAGGTCCTTCCCTTCCTCTGGGCTTTTTCCAGCAAAGACTTTCTTGGGTACCAAATATTCTCCCACAAGTAGAAGCTCCAAGAGTCTCATTTCTTTCTACTGGGCCCACACCTCCTTTGGGCGGGTGTGGGGGGAAACAGGTTGAGGGTCGGGGTTCACATCCCAACACTGGAAAGTGCCCCATCTGCCAACAACCTTCTGTCAGATTGGGTCCAGCCATGCAGTCCCCAACTTCCAGCTTTAGGCACCTTGGGCCTGGGTTGTCTCATCTGCACAGTGGCCTTCATGACGGGAGGAGCGAAGCTTGGTGCCAGCCACACTCTGCTGGGCCGTTTGCCTTTGCCTGGGGAGTGGAGAGTTTGAACATTCAGAGCCCTGCCCCACCCCCATCCTGGCCCTGGGCTTTGCCTAAGTAACCAAGAAGGTCATTGGGGCTTGGGTTCACCGGGTGCTGCTGGGTACTCACATCCCTGAAGGTCTAGGTGTCTGCCACATGTCCTTGGAGTCTCAAGAGGGTGGTCCCTCCTTATGCAGTCAGAAGGGGAGGACAGTCACCCTATATCACCAAGGTTTCTCCTACACTCTCCTCTGCCAGCACTCAGTAAGCACTTTCCGCATGCAGGGCAGCGCCAAGCTTTTACAAGCTTCATCTACTTCAACCCAGCATCCCAAACCACTGGAGGTATATTGATACCACTTATTCAGAAAACAGAGATTGATGGCTTGCCCAGGATCACACAGCTTGAGGAGAAGAAAGCCTGATTCGGCAAGCCTCCAGCACTTGTGCTCTTGGCCAGTGTCCTCTCCAGCTGGCCTGAGACCCAGGCTCTGCCATCAGTGCCTGGGTGACCTTGGGTCTATGGCTTAGGCCCCAAAGTCATAGAGGCGAAAGGGTTTCCAGCGCCCCCCACCCCCAGCATGGGAGCGCAGAGGTGGAGTGAAACCCTTCCCATAGGGCATGTGGCCTGGACCACACCGGGCTCTTTAAGCCATAGGGGGCTCGTCGTGGGCGGCTCCTATGTCTGCTAAGGCACGGGTGGACAGATGGACAGACAGGCAATACCGTCCCCTCTCCCCAGATCTGAGGGCTGGTGGCATCGTCGCCTGCCTCCCCCCCTTCCCGAGCAGGTTTCCTTTAAGAAACCCGAAGATTGATTTCCTGGCAGCCTGTGCGCGAGGAGCCCGTCCAAATGGTTTGCATGTCTGCATTTTTTACTGCTCCGTTTAATATGTATGCAAATGCCGGCCGTGCGCCCGCCGCGGCTGCAGTCACACGCGGAGCCCCATTAGAGCGGCCGTCCCGGGCGCGCGCCTCATTCGAGGCGACGGGCTCCGCGGCCCTGATAGATGGGGTGCAGGACGGTGACAAATGATGGGCTTTGTAATTTCTTCCTCTCCTTTTGGGGGGCGGGTGGAGCCTGGAAGCCCACAGAGGAGATTTAAATATATGCAAAAATTGTTTGCGGGCTTGGGGACTGAGTGAGGGAGGACAGTGTTCTGTTGGTGGCTCTGGGCTGGAGGCAACTGGGTCCCCAAGGCGGCTCTGTGCCCTAGAAGCAGCCACAGCCTGGGGGAGCCCGTGGCACCCCAGCAAGGAAGATGCCCTAGCAGCTCCCCACCCCACCTGCCTTCCTCCTGCTAGCTCCCAGGGCTCTGACTGTATGGGAGTGATGTCATTTAGTCCCACACATAATGCTGTGAGTTGTAGCATTGTGCCAATGGGGAAACTGAGGCCTGGCGTGGGGGTGGGGAGTGATGGAGTGAGTGGGTGAGGAGCTGGGGCTCACTGAATCCTGCCTTGGACCCCTACAACTCTACACAACCTGTCCTTTGCTGGGAGTGTGTCCTTAGCCAGGGTGTGTGTGTCCCACATACTCTGAATCTGCCCAGACTCCAGGCCATACTTTCCTTTTCCACCTCTCCCCAGGCAGGCTCCTACTCCACAGATAATATGAGGCCAAGTCATATTGAGCTCTGAGCCTTCCAAGCATTGCTTAAGCCTAAGTCTGAGTTCAGGATTTTTTTGTTTGTTTGTTTTGTTTTTTGTTTTTCAAAGGTAGGGTCTCACTGTAGCCCGGGCTGACCTGGAACTCACTCTGTAGTCCCAAGCTGGTCTTGAACTCGCAGCGATCCTCCTATCTCTGCTTCCCAAGTGCTGGGATTAAAGGCGTATGTCATCACATCTGGCTGAGTTGAGGATTTTGGCGATGTTGCAGGGTGAATACACACACTGGAAGGGCTGAGAGGGTGGAAGAAAGCATTCAGAGAAAGGACAGTCACCTGACCAGAGGCAGGGGACAGATAGCTCAAGACCCGCAGAAGGCCCAGAGAGTCACCAACACATGGGGTGGGGGGAGTAGCATGCTGTGTGCGAGTGTGTAGGTTGTGCGCATGTGTATGCTTACATGGTGTGTGTGGGGTGGGGGGAGGATGGGAGTATGGGGTTGTAACTGTCATTGTGCATCTTTGTGTCAGGGTGGGCATGCCTATGTGTCAGTGCACACACATTGGTCAGGGTGTGTGCATGCTTTTGTGCCCATGTCAAGGTGACAGCAGATGAGAACACGTGTCCTGTCCCCTGAGGGTCCCACCTTCTCTGGCTCAGACCTGCTTGGGAAGGCCTCTGTCCCCTCAGCTGCACAGTGGAGGGTGACACCTGAGCAGCAGCCTTGAGATGCGGTGGGCTGGCATCCCAGAGGTGACACTGAACACACAGGAGGACTTCGGTGAACAGGGTGCAGCCACCGCCTGATGGGGAAGCTGGGACTCTGCTCAAGAACCAGGGCGTGCCTCTCTAAAGACGCTCTCCTTGTATGTGTCAACAAGCATGTGCACACATGCGTGCCACCATCCAGATATTTGGGGTGCTTCACCTCTCAGATGGGGGCGGGCCTTCTCATCCACAGCCTCTGGGATGCAGGGAAACCTGTTCCTGTGTGCAGGGCAAAGTGGGGCTCCAGGCTGCTGTGGGGACAGCCACATAGGCTTCCTGTGCTTGACAGCCTGCAGCCATCAGCCACAGGAGTATCATCTCCCCAGGTGACTTACACCAAGTGGGCCCTGCCCAGGCTCAGAGAGGACTCCTGTTCTCACTGTGGGTGCCACTTCTTTAGCCTTTGGGATCACAAAGCCAAGTCCAGCAGGGGCCCCAGGTCCTGTGCCTGGGCTTAGTGCATCCTTCTTATAGGCCTTGTGGGAAGGGAAGTGACCATCATAATGACAACCCTTGCTTCAGTGACAATTTCCCAGAGAACCTTTGTGAGTGGGCATGGATGTAACCTCTCTCTGAAGACCCATCAGGAACAGCTATGGAAGCCAGACCTTGACTCATAGGCACTGAGCTTGGGGCCTATGGACAGTCCAGTGCCCCAGATCTCCACTCCAGAAGACAGCACCATGCTCAAGTCTGTTGTTGCTTGTGCATGCTCTCAGCATGCTCCAGAGGGCAGGACCTGAGTCTCTATGAGGCTGACACCACCCCGCCGAGTGCAGAGTAGTTGCTCAGTTAAATCCCTGCTGAGGTGACTGAGGATGTGGACCTGTAACAGGTCTGCGAAGGCCTGAGCTACACGGTCTTGCTGGGCTCCTGTCCCATGGCCCTGATTGGGCTTCACACCTCATTCCCCAGCTAGTAGGGGGTATGCTGCATGGTGACCACCGAGTCGAGCCCTGACCTGGGCAAGGTCACAGGGACTCTTGCTGATCATGCTGGGAGTTGATAAGGCACCTGCCCCTCCCCCACTCCCCACCATCCCTCGTGGTAGACACCAGTCCAGCCAGAGTGATCAGGTAGGCAGCTCTCAGTTATGACGTCCCTAAAGAAGGGACACTTGAGCTGGGAATCATAGTGCACACCTTTTTATTTTTTATTTTTGGAGAGAGACACAGAGAGAGACAGACAGAGAGAGAGGGAGACAGATAGAGAATGGGCGTGCCAGCAGTCTCTCAGCTGCTGTGAACGAAATCCAGATGTGTGCCCCTTGTGGGCAAGTGAGGCATTGCACCCTTGTGTCACTTTGCATCTGGCTAAATGTGGGACCTGGAGATTGGAACCAGGTTCTTAGGCTTAGCAGGCAGGCGCCTTAATTGCTAAGCCATCTCTCCAGCCCCATAGTGCACACCTTTAATCCCGGCACTCAGGAGGCAGAGGTAGGAGGATCGCTGTGAGTTCAAGGCCAGCCTGAGACTACATAGTGAATTCCAGGTCAGCATGGGCTAGAGTGAGACCCCACCACCACCACCAAAAAACAGAAGGGTCATTTGAGTAGGAGTTAACCATTAAAGGGGGTGAGATTAAGACAAGGGGAGAAGCACGTTCCAAGCCAGGAACAGCACATGCAAAGGACTTTCAGTTAGTGGGGGTGCTGGATGTTTGGGGGTAGGAAGGCAGTCTCAGTGACCCAGATGTGTAAGTGAAGACAAAAGGAGCTTGAGAGTTGTTAGAGGGGTCAGTCCAGGCAGTGCCCAGTGGCCCCACTGGCAATAGGAAGCCATCGATGGTGTGACTCAGATGTGGTCATCCTGGTAGAAGTAGAAGTCGCTGAAGATTGTGTCAAGAACTACAGGAAGCTTTTTCTTTTTGGTTTTTGTCAAGGCAGGATTTCACTCTAGTCCAGGGCTGACCTATAATTAACTATGTATTCTCAGGGTGTCCTCAAACTCACAGCCATCTTCCTACCTCTGCCTCCGGAGTGCTGGGATTAAAGGCGTGTGCCACCACGCCTGTTTACAGGAAGCTTTTAGCAGGCGCTTGTGTGCTAAGCAACACAGTTACCAGGATGGAGGAGGGAGGTTGCCCAAGGTCAACCTTCTGCTGGCAAGCAATAGAAATGGAACTCCGAGAGCATCCACACAGCTATGACATCGGTGGCTCATTCTGTACACTGGGTGGCCCCTGGTGTGTACTTAGATGCAAAGGGGCATGCAGAGGCCTTGCAGAGTGCTGCCTCCTCTCTGGGTCCCAAGTTTGAATGGGGACAACAGGTCTCAAGACCTGATGGAGCTGGAAAAGGTCCTACTAGCTCTGGCTCAGCAGGGAAGTGAGGGTTGCAATACAGGCTGAAGTTCTAGAGAAGTTGTCCCCAACCTGGTCACTGGGGCACAGGTCCCTCCAGAGCCCAAGGAGAACAGCCCTACTGGGTTGACTAAGAGTTGGGGCCGGACTGGAGAGATAGCTTAGCGGTTAAGGCGCCTGCCTGCTAAGCCTAAGAACCCGGTTCCAATCTCCAGGTCCCACGTTTAGCCAGATGCAGTGACACAAGGGTGCAATGCACACTTGACCACAAGGGGGCACACACATCTGGATTTCGTTCGCAGACGCTAAGAGGCTGCTGGCACGCCCATCTCTATCTGTCTTCCTCTCCCTCTCTCTCTGTCTCTCTGTGTCTCGCTCCAAAAAAAAAAAAAAAAAAAGAGTTGGGGCCTCTGAGATGTGCTGATGAACGCTGACGCTTAGCTCACTTCCTCCTCTTCATTCAGTCTGGTACCTTATCCCATGGAATGGTGCCACCCACAGTTAGGGTGGATCTTTCCACCTCAACCTAATCTAGAAACTTCCTTACAGATATATGCAGGGATTTGTCTCCTACATGATTCTAGATCCTGTCAAGTTGACAATCAAGGTTAACCATCACTAGTTTACCCCTTGTCAACTTGATATCCAAAACATCACTATTCCATGCTGACCTGGAACTTACTCTGTAGTCCTGTGCTGGCCTCGAACTCATCACGATCCTCCTATCTCTGCCTCTGGAGTGCTGGGATTAAAGGTGTGCCCTGACAAAACATATCACTTTTTTTTTTCTTTTGGTTTTTCGAGGTAGGGTCTCACTCTAGCCCAGGCTGACCTGGAATTCACTCTGTATTCTCAGGGTGGCCTTGAAATCACTGTGATCCTCCCACCTCTGCCTCCTGAGTGCTGGGATTAAAGGTGTGCACCGGCAAAACATATCACTTTTTTTTTTTAAAATATTTTATTTATTTTTTTTTTGAGAGAAAGAGAGCAAGAGAGAGGAAGAGACAGATAGAAAGAGAAAATGGGCATGCCAGGGCCTCCAGCCATTGCAAACAAACTCCAGACACATGTACCCCCTTGTGCATCTGGCTTACATGGGTTCTGGGGAATCAAACCGGAGTCCTTAGGCTTCACAGGCAAACACCTTAACTGCTAAGCCATTTCCCCAGCCCAAAACATATCACTTTTAAGCCACAATTTTCTACCTCTTATCCCCACAGGCTCATTGCCACCTCAAAATGCAAAATGCATTCCATCCAACTTCAAAAGCTCTCATAGTTTTTAACCATCCCAACACTGTTCAAAAGTCCAAAGTCTCTTCTGAGACTGAAGGCAATTGCTTCACTGAGAGTCCCTGTAAAACCAGTAAACATGTTACATACTTCCAATCTATAGTGGCACACAATAAACATTCCCCTTCAAAAAGGGAAGAATGGGGGGGGGTGCACACCTTTAATACCAGCACTCAGGAGGCAGAGGTAGGAGGAGGATCACCATGAGTTCAAGGCCACCCTGAAACTACATAGTGAATTCCAGGTCAGCCTGGAGTAGAGTGAAACTCTACCTCTAAAAAACAAAATTTAATTTAATCTAATTTAATTTTAAAATGCTGGGCGTGGTGGTGCACACCTTCAATCCCAGCACTAGGGAGGCAGAGGTAGGAGGGTCACCATGAGTTCAAGGCCACCCTGAGACTACATAGTGAATTCCAGGTCAGCCTGGACTAGAATGAGACTCTAATTCGAAAAACCAAAGAAAAAAAGTGGGCAGGGAGGAATTGGCATAGCAAGGAAAGATTAGACCAAAGCAAGACTGAGACCCAGTTGGGCAAACATCAGATCCTACAACTTCCTATTTGGTCTCAAGGGCTTGTGATGGAATCATTTAGGCTCCAAATGGCTCAGATGGTCCCAGCCCTACAGATAGTAGCACACAACCTTTTTCTTGGGCCTGGTCCACTCTGTCGGCAATGCTCCTTGGCAGATGTCCCACGGTTCTTATATTGCTCTAGCATCCTGAGGTCTCAATGACAGCTTAGGCTTCCCCTTCACAGCTTCATGCTCAACAGCACTTAGTTTAAGCTCTCTTCCTTTAAAGGAATTTGGATTTGCAAGAGATGACGTTTCCAATGAGCGGGGTCTTGCCACTTGTTGACCTGTTGCAATGCAAGAGGTTTCTCTTTAGTGGTGGTGCTTATTCTCTCTCTCTTTCTTTTTTTTTTTTTTTTTTTTTGGTTTTTCAAGGTAGGGTCTCACTGTAGCTCAGGCTGACCTGCAATTCACTATTCAAGGTTGGCCTTGAACTCATGGCACTCCTCCTACCTCTGCCTCCCGAGTACTGGGATTAAAGGTGTGCACCACCACGCCCGGCATTTTTTTTTTTTTGTTTGTTTTTTGAGGTAGGGTTTCACTCTAGCCCAGGTTGACCCGGAATGAATTCACTATGTAGTCTCAGGGTGGCCTCGAACTCACAGTGGTGCTTATCTTTAACAATTACAGCTGCTTTCTCAGCCCCTTGCTTGCAACTTTAAACTCCCTGTTTTCCCCTCCAGAGGACATATTTTTCACATCCTTGGGCTGTTTTTTGCCCTCTCACTGTGGACCTGGATCAGACCAGTGAGCAGCAGCCTTGGCACAGCCTGGATGCTATTCTAAGATTTCTCCATCAAATGAATGAATCCGTTACTTTCAGATCTAGCCTCATTTAGGCCGAGTTCTCATCCTCAGGATACAGGCAGAATGCAGCCAGTTTCTTTGCCAGCATCTAACATGAACTGGCTCTGGCCCAGTTCTTGATAGTCCATGTTCCCCTCTGAAACATCATGAGCCTGGTCTCCACTGTCCACATTTTTTCCAAACTCCCACCACAATGGCTGACTTGTTAAATTTTGCTTACAGCATTCAAGGGCTTCTCTAGCTGAAAGTTCTAGTTCCCTTGTTTTTTTTTTTTTTTTTTTTTTTTTGGTCTTTTTGTGATTTTGTCTTTTTTTTTTTTTTTTTTTTTTTTTTTCGGTGCTGAGGACCGAACCCAGGACCTTGCGCTTGCTAGGCAAGTGCTCATCCACTGAGCTAAATCCCCAACCCCTAGCTGAAAGTTCTAAATTCTCCCACATTCTGCCCACAAACCAGTTCCAAGGGCCTGAAAACCACTTCTTGGCACCAAATTTCTGTATTTCTTTCTTTGTTGCTATGATAAAAATGTTTGACAAGAAGCAACTTAAGAGCTGGAGAGATGGCTTAGCAGTTAAGGTACTTGCCTGCAAAGCCAAAGGACCCAAGTTCAATTCCCCAGGACCTATATAAGCCAGAAACACAAAGTGGCATATGTGACTAGAGGCTCTCTCTCTGCCTGTTTCTCTCTCTTCCAAATAAATAAATGAAAATATTTTTTTAATTTTTGTTTATTATTTATTTATTAGCAACAGACAGACAGAGAATGGGCATACCAGGGCCTCCAGCCACTGCAAACGAATTCCAGATGCATGTACCACCTTGTGCATCTGGCTTAGGTGGGTACTGGGGAATCAACCCTCAAACCTGGGTCCTTAGGCTTCACAGGCAAGTGCTTAACCACTAAGTAATCTCTCCATCTCCCCAAAATAATTTTTTTTTTAAATAAGCAACTTAAGGGAGCAAGGGCTTATTTTGGCTTATAGTTTGAGAGCACAGTCCATTGTGGTGAGGAAGACATGGAGGCAGGAGCTCCATTTTATTTATTTTTAAAATATTTTTAGGGATTTGGAGAGATTGCTTAGTGGTTAAGGCACTTGCCAGCAAGGCCAAAGACCTGGGTTCAATTCCCTAATACCCACACAAAACTAGATGCACAAGGTGGTGCATGTGTCTAGAGTTCATTTGCGGTGGCTAGAGGCCCTGGTACACCCATTCTCTCTCTCTCATTCTCTTTCTCTCTCTGCCTCTTTATCTCTTTAAATAAATAAATAAATATTTTAAAGAAGAATCAAATTGTCAAAACTAAAAAAAAAAAAGTATGTTTTTTAGGGCTGGAGAAATGGCACAGTGGTTAAAGACTTGTAAAGCCTGCCAGTCTGGGTTTGATTCCCAGTACCCATATAAATCCTGAGGCACAAAGTGACACTGCATTTGGGCTTCATTTGTCTGACAGAATGCCCTGGCATGCTTATTCTCTCTGTTTCTCAAATAAAATATTTTTATTTATTTATTCATTATTTTTATTTTTTGGTTTTATCTATTTATTTGCAAGCAGAGACAGACCAAGAGAGAGAATGGGCATGCCAGACCTCTAGCCACTGCAAACAAACTCTACACACATGCACCACTTTGTGCTTCTGCCTTTATGTGGGCACTGAGGAATCGAACCTGGATCATTAGGCTTTGCAGTTAAGCTCCTTAACCACTGAGCCATCTCTCCAACCCTATTTAAAATACTTTTATGAATAAGAGAAAGAGAGTGTACACATCATGGCTTCTTGCTGATGCAAATGAACTCCAGACACATGTGCCACTTTGTGCATCTGGACTTATGTGGGTCCTGGGGAATCAAACCTTGGCCAGCAGGCTTTGCAAACAAGCGCCTTTAACAGACCCAGGAGCTCCATTTTAATCTGTAGTTAGATTAAAATCTCATTTTACTCTGAAGCAGAGAGTGATAAATGCTGGTACTCAGCTTGCTCTCTCTTTTTTATCCAGTCTGGAACCCCAGCCCAGGGGCTGTTGCTGCTCATAGTTAGGGTGGGTCCTCTTGCCTCAGCTAATCTAATCTTCAGAATTGCTCAGAAACGTCCCCTGATATTTGTCTCCTAGGTGATTATACATCCAATCAACTTGACGATCAAGATTAACCATCACAACTACCATATGAAAGAACAGTTCCACCAAAATTTGAAAGCAGGGTTTCAAAGACTGATTTGCCTATTTGTTGTCATAGCTTCATCATTCAGTCACTGAAGATAGAGGCAACGCAGTGTCCTTTATTGCATGAACAGATGAACCAGCAACATTTGTTCACAACAGACTACTATTCCATGGAAAGGCAGGGCATTTTAAAAATAGTTTACTTACTTATTTGAGAGAGAGAGAAACATATAGAAAGAGAATGAATGGGTGCACCAGGGCCTTTAGCCACTGCAAACGAACTCCATACACATGGATCACTTTATGCATTTGGCTTACATGGGTACTGGGGAATTGAATCTAGGTCCTTTGGCATTGCAAGCAAGTGCTTTAAACGCAAAGCCATCTCTCTCCAGCCCAGGAAGGGCATTTTGACTCATCACATGGGCAAACCTTGAAGCATTCTGCACAATGAAAGAAACCTGTCACAAAAAGACATTCTGGAGCTGAGCGTGGTGGCCTAGGGCTATATTCCCAGCACTCAAGAGATAGAACCAGGAGAATTGCTGCAAGTTTGAGGCCAGTCTAATCTATATAGCAAGTTCTATGCCAGCCAGGGGTACATAAGATAGCCCTGTCTCAAAAAACTATATGGAAAACAAAAACAAAAACATATGGAGCTGCCAGGGGCTGGGAGCTAATGTTTAATTTGGACTGAGTTTCCATCCTGCAAGAAAAAAAGAATTTTGTGGGTACCTGATGGTGAGGGCTGGACAACAGTGTGAATGAGTTGCTGTCACTCAAGGAAACACTTCACATGGTTATCAAGGTGCATTTTAGCTTATATATATTGTTCCACACCTGGAATCTTTACTCCCAGTAGTTGTTGATATGGGCTTGTTCATAAGTTACACTTGTATGAAAGGAAAATGTGGGTGACAACTGGCATTCCAGCCTTTGGGCTCACAGATCCTGGTGTTCAAGGGCAAGAGACCTCCCCTTGCTGTGCTTCGGTTTCCTCGAGGTTCCTTCCTTCTTAGACCACTGTGAAAGTCCAGTCCCCCAGGCCTTCTGCCCAGCAGTCCTGAGTTTGACAGGGAGTCGTCCATCTCTGGGCATTTAGCAGCTCCATAGCACCTGCCTCCTAGGCCCCAGGAGCCTCTGAGAAGACTTACTGATGCATCTGAGAGTTCCAGGGACAAGGTAAGCACTCCATTCCAAAGGGCTTTCAAATGGAACACTGGGAAAGACAGGCCTGCCTTGACCTAAGGACCACAGTATTGGGGCTGCGGAGTTCGACCACAAGCTTTCCATAGCTGCCCAGGGAGGGGCCTTGGAGCTCCGGCTCCCTGAGGCCTGAGCCTTTTCAGCATGCTCTCATGGTGCTCCCAACCTTCTACAACTTTCTTTCTGCCGATGTTTCAAACCCTGCTAGCTGCCTGGAAACTCCGCCAGCTGCTCCGGTTGGAGATCATTACTTGAGCTTTCTGTGTGGTTTCCTGCAGGAGGTACTTGTGATCTACAGTTTTATCCTGTTGCTCTAATTTTCTCCTTTTTCTCAGTGGGGGGTTATGTATCACTATCACTTTAAAATATTTTTATTTATTTGCTAGGTGAGAGAGAATGTGAGTTCCAAGACCTCTTGCTGTTGCAAATGAACTCCAGACACGTGTGCCGCTTTGTGCATCTAGCTTTATGTGGATACTGGGGAATTGAAGCCAAGTTGGCAGGCTTTGTAATCAAGAGCCTTTAGCCACTGAGCCATCTCCCCAGCTTCACTATCATTTTGTTTGTTTTGTTTTGTTTTGTTTTGTTTTTCAAGGGAGGGTTTCACTCTAGCCCAGGCTGACCTGGAATTCACTATGTAGTCTCAGGGTGGCCTTCAACTCATGGTGATTCTCCTACCTCTGCCTCCCGAGTGCTGTGATTAAAGACATGTGCCACCGTGCCTGGCATCGCTATCATTTTTGAAAATGCTGTGTACCTTACCTGCAAAATCAGTCAATCCAAGCAGCATTGAAAACTGCAAGAAGGCACACACACACACACACACACACACACACACACACACACGTCCCACCTGGTGATAGCTCTCGTGAAAGCTTGAGCAAACCTCATCCTGCAGATGCAGACCCCCTGAACCACAAGGATGAAAAAGTCTACCTTTCCTGCTGAGGGGTGATGGTGAGAGAGAGCATCCTTGCAATAGGGCTTCCCTCCCTCTCAGGCAGGAACAAAGTCCCCATCCTTCATCCTGGCCACTGGGACTGGTCCCCCTCCAGCCTCAGAGACAGATCCTAATGACCTTGAGACCAGCTAAGCAGGGCCGATGATTTCCTGGCCCCACAGAAGATTCTATCCATGACACCAGATTTCGTGCCCACTTCTAGACCCATGGAAGCCACAGTGGTCTGCAAGCCTTGTCTGGTCCACTTCTTACCCACTGTTGACCACACTGATTTCCTCAGGTGGAGAAGCTTCAGAATAGACGTGGGCCCATCTGAGAGTCTGGATCTCCAGTCATCCGACCTCAGGTTCCTGGGCGGAACCTGGTCTCTGGGGAGGCAGAGCAGTTGCTCAGAGAGCAACCAGGCCAGCGACAGTGTGGCTGCAGCAGCTCTAAACACAATGTGACACAAGTGTGAGAGGAGAGCTTCAAGGACCACAAGCTCATGGGGACCCCAGTAGCCCAGGTGTGATTGAGACAATGCCATCAGAGAATGGCAGACCCATGACTCTTGGAGCTGGTAACAAGCATTTGTAAGTCTTCACGGAACCCAAGAAACTGTCTCAGGGGGGCTTAACAGGAAGGAGGCAAGAGGTTACAACACTGGTGATCATGGGTGTTCTTCAGGAGAGAGGTCCATGCTTGGGGCTGACCCACTGATCCTGTGAGTCTCATTTCCTGCATCTGCATCGGAGGGGATCAGAGTGGGGAGAATGAGGGGCACGAAAGGTTCCAAGCTTACTCCTGCCAAAAGTCTGCATCAGGCTAGCCACAAGGGTCTAAAGCAGTAGGGAGGGTCCATAGGGCTGGGGAGATGGTTCAGCTTGCTGCACAAGCATAAGAACCTGAGTTCAATCCCCAGCACCCATATAAAAAGCCAAGCATGGGCGGGAGAGATGGCTTAGCAGTTAAGCACTTGCCTGCGAAGCCTAAGGAGCCAGGTTCAATTCCCCAGATGCACAAGGGTGCACATGCATCTGGAGTTTGTTTGCAGTGGCTGGAGGCCCTGGTGTGCCCATTCTATCTGCCTCTTTCTCTCTCTGTCTGTCACTCTCAAATAAATACATAAAAATAAAAAATTTAAAAAAGCCAAGCATGGCCACACATACCTGTAGCTCCAGCACTGAGAGGGGCAGGGAAAGGAGGATCACTGAGGCTCCCTGATCAGCCAATCTAACTGGGGGAAAAAAATGGTGAGTGCCTGGTTCCGAAAGACTGATTCAGGTTAATAAAATGGAAAAGTAAAAGAGGACACCTGACATCCTCCTCTGACCTCCATCCACATGTGCACAGAGTGCATGCATCAGCTCTCTCTCTCTCCCTCTCTCTCTCTGTCCCTCTCTCTCTCTCTCTCTGTCTCTGTCTTTCTCTCTCTCTGTCTCTCTCATACACACACACACACACACACACACACACACACACATACTGCACACCAAAAAGAAAGGTTCTGAGAAGACGAGAAAAGGAACTCTGGAATGTCACCACCAAAGAGGAAAGGGATGAATGGGGCTAAGGTTAAAGGGCATGGTTCAAAACTAGACCCAGAACCTGACACCACCACCAGGATCCCCAAAGAGTTCTGCTGCCAGGTCCAGGCTGGTCTCAGTGGCAGGGGGAGCTCTGTGCCTAGGTATCCAAGGTGACCATGCCTGTTGGATGGGACAGGTTCTGCAGGGTCAGAGGCTTTGGGGTCAGTGGGAAGGGCCATGTATGGGTGATGGAATACAGTCAGTGCAGCAGGAACCAAGCGTCCTGTGGAGGGTTGGTGTCACAGGGCTTGGTTTTCAGATAAGGAAACTGAGGCACCCAGACTGGAAGGCCCAGACTGAAAGTGGGTTTCTCAACCTTTTTCTTTCTTTCCTTTTTGGAGTCAGGCTCTTACTCTGTCCCCCAACTCCTTCCCAGACTCCCAGATACAGCAGGGAGTTAGGGAGAACTGGGGCTTGGGGAGCCGAGGGACATGTTTGGCCCTGGGGAACTGCAGACTGTGGCCTCAGGCTGCAGTGTGACCCTCCTGATACAGCTCCTGCAAGAGCTCAGCCAGCTTAGCCTGGGCCTTCCCCCAGCCTAACATCAAGGTCTCTAGAGGAAGATTCCCGTGGTCCCTGTTGGGGGTGCCAGACCGCCACTAGGATGACTGCGTCTTTTTTTTTTTTTTTTTAAATCCTATTCTCACTGACTTATGATTATTCTTCTTTAAGGCAAGGGAAGAAACCTAGAGTGTGGCAGCTGGTCACCTCGGGGTGGCGGCCCCTCCTCGCCAGCCAACCTGCCTTGTGAGGGAAACTGAAGCTGGAAGCTGGGAGGAGAAGGAGGAGGCCAAGAAGAGGATGAGATGGGTAGAGAGAAAGGGGGAGAAAGATAGGAGTGTAGGAGTAGAAGAGAATGCAGAGATGAAGAGGAGGGGGAAGATGGAGGGGGAGCTGAGACAGGACCCCCAGCTCCTGTAGCAGATAGGAGGAGAGAGCAGAGACACGCTGATGAATAATTTACTGGGGAAATGCAAAAAGAATTTAGAAACTCTCCATTTATAAATATTTATTTTCACAAGTCCCCCATCATGTCCCCCAGCTGGCTTTCTCTGGCTCTCCTCCTGGGTCCTGGGCTAGGCTCCCTTCTGTCCCCTCTCCCCTTCCCTCCTGCCCCTTCTCTGTGTTTGTCTCTCTTATACGCTCTTCTTTGTTTGCCTGCTTCTCTGACCGCATCTCGCTGACACTCTCCTTGTCTTGCCCGGTCTCAGCCTCTCCGTCACTGTGTGGGGTGAATGTATTTTTGCCTCCGTGTTTCCCTCCCCTCCACCCTGCTTCTCTGCACCCATTTCTCTCTGCTTTCTTCTGCCTCACCTTTCTGGGTGGCAGGGGTGATTTCTGTATACATTCCTCCTCCTCTGTCTCTCCCTGTGGGTTCTGTCCCTTGCTATCTCTTAGTCTCTGTCCACCCCGCCCGGTGGCTTCTGCCATCCCAAAACGTCATCTGCTGCTTTCCGGTCAGGACCCAGGAGGACAACGAGGCCCTGAGGGCTAGGGAGGAGGGTGTGTGAAGTCATTTCCCTGGCAACAGCCTGCCCCTGCCCCGAGCTGGGCAGCTGGATCTTTGTAGGCTGGAGACAGGGAAGAACGATGGCAGGGGGCACTCAATGGTGGGTCATCAGTCAGTTCTAGAGGTGGGAGCTCAGGGTGGGACTTGAGGCCGGCTGATGCTGAGCATAGGGAGCTTGGGGTCTCCCATCTGCTGCAGGAAAGGGGTTAGCCCCTGACCACCCACCCCAGTTCCCATGGGGCAAGTGACCCTGGGTATGTCACAGATGGGAGATGCTCAGGGGATCCTCTGGAGGAGTAGCTGTGTACCAGACTAGACATAGCATGTTGCTTTCTCTGCTTTTCTCTGAGCTGGGATCCTGGGCTTATGTGTCCTTCACCCTTGGTTCTCTGAGTGCCAAAGCTGATCTTTTTCTTTCTCTTCCTTGTCCTTCTCTGCCATCAGGCCTGGGGAAACTGAGTCCCACTTGGACAATGGGCTTGCTTACCCTTTGGCCATTTGGGGCCTGACACTTGTACAGGAGAGAGCAGGGGTGAGGGAAGTCCGTTGGTTCATAAAGGGACATCTCTGGAAGGTTCATGTGCATCCTACCTATGGCTTTTCTCAACTCCACTCCCAGTGTCTCTCTTTTACGGACATGGGTCCACCCAAGCATGGCCTCCCTGCCTGACGCACCCTCCCCACGGCCTGCTGGAGGGAAGGTGGAGCAGGGCTTGAGGTCAGCCTCCAGAAGGACCAGGCATCAGACGTGGGCTACTGAGAATTTCAGGCTCCCCTAAGCCTGGGCTCCAGCCAATTGTGCTGTTGGAAGCTCCCAAAACTAGGGCCTGGGTAGATAACCACTATCTGTGACATGAACAGATCTGACCTACAGAGCTCTCTGGGGCTGGGAGCATCCACTGGTCTACTTCTGCCCTGTTTCCAGATCTCATATGTCATCCGTCCATACATACCCTTCCCTGCACTATGACTGAGGGCTTTTTTTTTTTTTAGTTTTAAAAAAATTTTATTTATTTATTTGAGATAAAAGAGAGACAGAGAGAGAACAGGCACACCAGGGCTTCTAGCCACTGCAAGCAAATTCCAGATGCGTGTGCCCCTTGTGCATCTGTCTTACGTGGGTCTTGGGGAATCGAATCTGGGTCCTTTGGCTTCTCAGGCAAATGCCTTAACTGCTAAACCACTTCTCCAGCCCATGACTAAGGCCTTTTGGGGAAGTATTAGAACTAGCTATGTGACCTCAGGTAAGATCCTCCACCTCTCTGGGCCTCTGAAAGTAAATTTATTTATTTATTTATTTATTTATTTATTTATTTATTTATTTATTTATTTATGTGCATATGTCCCTTTTACTAAGTCCAGAGCTTGAGGGGCTCCAAATCTTCTCTGCTCCCCTAAGGGACTGAAGCTACAGGCACACATGGCCACGCCCAGCTGTTTATGTGGGATCTGGAGATTTGAACTTGGGCAGTCTCAGGCCCCCTCAGGCCCTAATGTTTGCACTGGAAGTGTACTTAACCACTGAACCATCTCTGCAGCCCTTCAGACCCCCAATTTCTTTTTTTAAAAGCTTTTTATTGACAGTTTTTCATAAGCATAGACAATAAACCATGATGATTCCCTCCCCCACCCTCATTCGCCCCTTCTCAAATCCATCCCCCATCGGATCCCTTCTTCTTTCCAATCAGTCTCTCTTCTATTTTGATGTCATCATCTTTTCCTCCTATTATGATGATCTTGTGTAGGTAGTGTCATGGATATCCAGGCCATTTTGTATCTGAATAGTTGCATTGTAAGCAGTCCTACCCTTCCTTTGGCTCTTACATTCTTTCCTCCACCTCTTCTGCAATGGACCCTGAGCCTTGGAATGTGTGATAGAGATGTCTCAGTGCTGAACTCTCCAATGTGACTTTTGAGTCACCCCAGTGGTCACCACCATCTGAAAAGAGAAGTTCAGTTCTCTGATTTCTAAGGTTCCAGGTGGAACAGCCCTTCATTCTCTACCCAATCGGCTTCAAGCTCTGGAACCTCATAAAAGCTGGGCTGGGACATGGCCAGCTGCAAGAGCCACAGGGAGCCCCATCTGGGTGGGGCTGCCTGGTCTAGGGGAATGGGGTGCAAATGGCACACTCCCGGCACTGAACCGTGTCCTCATGTGAACAGTGAACATCTAATAATGCACACATCCACATCTACCCAGCGTGCCTCCCTGCCTGGACCAGCAAAGGGATCTTTAAGGGACAGTCGTGTCTCAGACAGAACCCATCATACACCCCTGCCACCCCCCCACACACACAACTCTCCCCTGAAAACAACAGTGGTGGTGGCTTTTTAGGCCTTGCAGTGATGGAAGGGAGACTTGGAGGATGTTGCAAGGAAGATGGGTCAGTAAGTCTCTATGGCAGGTGCCACCCCCTCCCAGCCCCCGCATTCTGCCCAGGACGTGGAGAGTCAAACCCAAGCATCAGATGAGGGGATCATAGAAAGGGTGGGCCTCCAGGGCACCCAGAAGTAGGGAGCCTTGAACTCTAAGCAGCCCCTCAGGGTAAACTACAGCCCTTCCTGCAGAGCCAGTGAGTGGCAGGCTCCAGGAGCCATTCTGACACCCAATCACCAGCTTCTCCAATGCCGATCACCTACTTCGGCCTGCAGCCATACTTCTTCCAACACGGATCGCACATCTGCCATTTCTCCCAGGTGCCAGCTTCCCTCAGCTCCTGTTCCCTCTCATACTGGGGCTGTACCCCAGTCTTTTCTGATGTCTAGGATTGCCTCACTGATAAAAATGCCCCCCCCACCCTGTTGTTTTTTCCCAGTCAGGGCTGCCCCTTGTCTCCTGCCCATTCTTAAAGCTTCTCCTCTGTCCACTCTGGCTCAGCTGGACTCAGCTACCTTCTAGGTCTCTGGTCCTTTGCACATGCTGTTCAGTGGCCTAGAATGTTCTCCTTGTCCTTATCAGGAGATGAGCTATTATTTAGTTCTTAGCCTGAGCTTGCCCTCCTCCCAAGGAGCTACTTAAACCTTTCCTGAGGGCTCTGGAAGCCATTCTCCAGCTGGCTGCTTGTCTGACTGGGAGAGGGATGGGTACCTTTCTTTGTTTATTTCTATGGTGGTTTGAATCAGATGTCCCCCGTAACCTCATGTGTTTTGAAATACTTGGTTCCCAGCTGGTGGCAATTTGGGAGGTGGAGCCTTACTGGAAGAGGTGTGTTGCTGGGGGCAGGTTTTGGGAGTGTTATAGCCAGTTCCTCCTTGCCAGAACTCAGCTCACTCTTATTGCTTTCTGTCAGCTGCGGTGGCAAGATGTGATGTCTAGACTTGTTCTACCATCCTGCCATGCTGAAACTTCCCCTTGAGAGTGTAAGCCAAGATAAACCTCTTCCTCCCATCAGCTACTTTTGGTCAGATGTTTTGTCCTAGCAACACAAAGGTAACTATGACAGTCTCTGATCCTCTAGCTTGGCCCAAGTTTTGCCTGAGGGGTGGGAGCCTGGTACAAGGATGGCTCGATCCCCAGCTTGACCTTTATGCCTTCCCAACCATTCACCTTCCCATCCAATTTACTGTGCACTGGACACTTACAAACCCGAGCCCACATCCCAGCTCTACCTCCCCTTGGCCTGAATCCTCAGTTCTCACATCTTCCAAGTGGTACAGCAGAGCCAACACCCATGGTTGTGGTCAGATCTGGACATAGGAGCTCCACGAAGGTTCATGATTCTGTTTCCATAGTACCCAGCCTGGCTTGTTGCTAACTCTAACATATGTATGGGAGCTCTGCTTCAAACAGCTCACAACATGAGCACTCTGTGGCTCCTGACTCCTTTCCCTGGGAGCTAAAAACTCCACCTCATGTTCAAAGCTTGTCACCTCCCCATGAATGAGTAGCTAAGTGAAATTCTCCAAGGAAAAAAGGGGTTCCATGCAGCTTGTACTCCACCAACAAACCTTCTCCATGCCACTCATCTCCTGCATGGGAATCTGCACGAGTCTAGGTAGGCCACTCACCTCTCAGAACCACGGCTGCTTTCTGCTGCACAGTGGCCCTAACACAGGTCCCATGGTAACAGTCCCTCTGTCAAGGGGGCTATGGTCCCCAGACAGCTAGGTATAGAGAATTTAGCCCGTTGTTAACCACTTTATAAGAATCTCAGGCTGGAGGAGAGCTGGCTCAGCGGTTAAGGTGCTTGCCTGCAAAGCCCAACAACCCTGGTTCAGTTCCTCAGTAACCATGTAAAGCCAGATACACAATATGGCCCATGAATCTGGAGATTTTTTGCAGCGGCTCATGGCCCTAGCATGCCCATTCTCTCTCTCTCCCTCTCCCTCTCTTTTTCTTTCTCTCTGTTTGTCTCTCTTCTGTCTCCCTCTACTTGTAAATAAATAAATAAAAATATTATTAAGGTCTGGAGAGATGGCTTAGTAGTTAAGGCATTTGCCAGCAAAGCCAAAGGACTCATGTTCCATCCCCTAGTACCCACGTCAATCCAGATGCACTAGGTGGCACATGTGTCTGCAGTTCATTTGCAGTGGCTGGAGACCCTGGTGCATCTATTCTCTATCTGCCTCCCTCTCTTTGTCTCAAATAAATAAATAAATATTTTTAAAATATTACTTGAAAAAAAAAAAAGAGTAGGGCTAGAGAGATGGCTTACCAGTTAAGGTGCTTGCCTGCAAAGCCAAAGGACCCAGGTTCGATTCCCCAGGATAAATGCACAAGGTGGCGCATGTGTCTGGAGTTTGTTTGCAGGGGCTAGAGGCCTTGGTGCACCCATTCTCTCCCCCTCTCTGTCTCTATCTTTGTCTCTCTCCATCTTTCTCTCTGTCAAATAAATAAATGAATAAAAATAAAATATTTTTAAATTAAAAAAAGAGTCACCATGGGCCACCTGAACCAGTCAGTCCCTGGCCCCAGCCCATGCAGTCTGTCACACAGCACAGTCCTGGGGCAAGACCAGGACTCAAGGCAATCCTTCTGCTTCAGCCTCCCAAGTGCTGTGATTACACGTGAGCCACCATACCCAGCTTATTCTTTAAGAAATAATAACGGGCTGGAGAGATGTGCAATGTCACACAAGGGATCACATACATCTGGAGTTCGTTCACAGTGGCTGAAAGGCCCTGGCATGCCCTCTCTCTCTCTCTCTCTGTGTGTGTGTGTGTGTGTGTGTGTGTGTGCCTCTTCCTCCCTATCTCTCTCAAAAATAAAAAAATAAAAAATAATAACAACAGTAATTGGGGCTGGTTGGGTAGCTCGGTTGGTAGAGTGCTTGCCTAGCACGCACATGACCCTGGGTTCAGTCTCTAGTATCACATAAACTGGACGTGGTGGTGCCCACCTGTAATCACAGCGTTCAGGTGAATGCAGGAAGATAAGGAGTTCAAGGTCACCTGCAGCTATATAACAAGTTTGAGACCAGCCTGCGATACATACGCTCCTGTCCCAAAAAATGTTAATAATAAGCCGGGCGTGGTGGCGCACGCCTTTAATCCCAGCACTCGGGAGGCAGAGGTAGGAGGATCGCCGAGAGTTCAAGGCCACCCTGAGACTACATAGTTAATTCCAGGTCAGCCTGAGCTAGAGTGAGACCCTACCTCGAAAAACCAAAAAAAAAAAAAAAAAAAAAGTAATAATAAAGACTAGGGAGATGGCCCAGCAATTAAAGGTGCTTGCTTGCAAAGCCCGTTGGTCCAGGTTCAATCCTCATGAACCAGGTCAAGCTGGGTGCAAAGTGGTACAGGAGTCTGTGACCCAAGTGCCCACGACAACGGGAGGTGGAGCCAGGAAAAGCTGAAGCTCAGTTACAGCTGGTCCTGACTTTCCTTGCAGTCTGGCAGTTCTTTGCCATGTCAAAAGACCCTGTCTCAAAAAAGGTGGAGTACAGATACCTTAAAGTTGTCCTCTGACCTTGAGAAGCATGCTGTGGCATATGCACCCTTCCCATCTCACCCAACAAATACATTTTCAAATACATATATATTTAGCTTTTCAAGGTAAGGTCTCACTGTAGTCCAGGCCGACCTGGAATTCACTATGTGTAAAATTTTTTTTTTTTTTTGAGGTAGGGTCTTGCTCTAGCCCAGGCGGACCTGGAATTCACTATATAGTCTCAGGCTGGCCTAGAACTCACAGTGATCCTCTTACCTCCAGCCTCTGCTGGGATTAAAGGCATGTGACACCACACCCAGCTAAATATTATTTTTATTTATTTATTTATTTATTTGAGAAGGAGAGAGAGAGAGAGAGCACTTCAGGGCCTCTTGCCACTGCACGCAAACTCCAGATGCATGCACCACTTTGTGTTTCTGGCTTTACATGGGTACTGGGTTGGCAGGCTTTGGAAGCAAGAGCCTTTAACTACAGAGCCATCTCTTCACCTCACAAATAAATTAAATCCCACTACTTATAATATTTTCTCCATTTATAAAAGCAATACACATTAATTATGATAATTTTGAAGTTAAGATAAATTAAAGAGAAATTTTAAAAAAGTATTTTTTATGATGGGCGTGGTGGTGCACGCCTTTAATCCCAGCACTTGGGAGGCAGCGGTAGGAGGATCGCCATGCGTTTGAGGCCACCCTGAGACTACATAGTGAATTCCAGGTCAGCCTGAGCTAGAGTGAGACCCTAACTCAAAAAAAAAATTTTTTTTAAATTTATTTGAGAGGAAGAGAGAGAAAGAGAGAGAATGGGTGTGCCAGGGCCTCCAGCCACTGCAAAGGAACTCCAGACACATGTGCCACCTGTGCATCTCACTTTATGTGGGTCCTGGGGAATCAAACCTGGGTCCTTTGCCTTTGCTGGCAAGCACCTTAACCACTAAGTCATCTCTCCAGTTTATCAAAGAGAAATTGTATTTTTATTTATTTATTTATTTATTTATTTATTTATTTATTTAACAGAGAAAGAGGGAGGGAGAGAATGAGAGAGAGAGAGAGAATGGGGGCACCAGGACTTCCAGCCATTGCAAACAAACTCCAGACACGTGTACCCCCTTGTGCATCTGGCTAACATGGGTCCTGGGGAATCGAACCAAGGTCCTTTGGCTTTGCAGACAAACGCCTTAACCACTAAGCCATCCCTCCAGCCCCAAAGAGAAAATTTAAATTTAAGTTCATTGGTCACCCATGGCATTGGAACCTGTGAGCTTCTGAGCTTGGTCAGGGCCATGTACATGCAGGACACTTCCTTTTGCAACCCAGTTTTTTTTTTTAATTTATTTTTAGCCAGGCGTGGTATCATATTCCTTTAATCCCAGCACTCAGGAGATAGAGGCAGGAGAATCTCTGTGAGTTTGAGGACAGCCAGGACTACAAAGCAAATTACAGGTCAGCCTAGGCTAGAGGGAGACTCTACCTTGAAAAATCTAAAAATAAAATAAAATAAAATAAAATAAAATAAAATAAAATAAAATAAAATAAAATAAAATTTACTTACTTGCAAACAGAGAGAGCGAGTGAGAATGGGCATGCCAGGGCCTCTTGCTATTATAAACAAACTCCAGATGCATGCGCCACTTTGTGCATCTGGCTTTATGTGGGTACTAGGGAATCAAACCTGGGTCCTTAGGGTTTTTCAGGCAAGCGCCTTAACCACTGAGCCATCTCTCCAGCTTCTGAAGCCTAGTTCTTCCACATGAAGCAATAGCACCTAATCTCCCCAATCCCCAAAGCCCTCCACCCTTCCACCCCCTTACTCCATGCTCTTGCCTACATAACTATAACAGATGGCATTTTCCCAGGATCTTGAGGTCTTCCAAACACAGCTGCAGGTTGAGGAGCCTTGTTTCCAGCGGCAGCCCAGTGCCCTACTGGGTGGATGCACTCCCATTCATACAAGGGAACCCCCTATTCCTGGATGGAGAAGTGGTTTCAGTTTCCACACCAACAATGCCACAATGTGTGTGACCCTTACAGCTCAACCCGTGGCTCTTGGCTATCCACCTCATTTGCTGCTTCTCCACACTCACTTCTCTTCAAAGAACTTCCTAGCTGGTGGGGACATGGGGAGGCTGAGGATGTGGTCACGCCTGAGGTCCCACAAACTCCAGCCTAGCCAGGCCCTTCCCTTCACATTTGGTGAGGGTTTTGGTCAGAATGCCACCTTCTTACAGAATGCTTCCATACCATTGAGGCTGTCTGCGCCATCCCTGGCGGGCAGTACCAGGCCACTCCAGTGATGGGATGAGACCTGGGAATGCCATGCTTGGCAGGGCTGGGTGTGGCAGCCTCGCTCCATGGTGGGTAGATGCACAGGGACCCAAGGTAGGACTTTAGGGAGGGGTAGGAGATAGGAGAGGAGTCAGAGGGGCTTCCTGCTGGCGGTGGCGCTAAATTCCAGCCAGAGGACGCTGAGAAGGGATGGGGCAGGGGAACTTCCTGCCTCCGGGTGCCCATGGCAGGAAATGCAGTCATGTGAGAGTGAATCCTTCTGGGGGAAACCCTTTGGTGAGGCGCAGAATGCAGGGATGGCAGCGGATTCTATTAAAAGAAATTCTCATTACTGTACTGTTAATTATTAATAGGGTTGGGCAAATAAAAGATGGGAAGACCCAGCTGGGCCTGACTCAAACCCTGACGCCTGGGCAAATAGCTTTTGGTTCCTGTCCAGGAGACCCAGCCACGAATGATTGCGCCTGTAGGAAGAGTAATGACAAGCCAAGGCCGATTAAGTCTGCTTCCAAAAGATAGGGGAAGCTGGGCATGGTGGCACATGCCTTTGATCCCAGCACTCAAGAGGCAGAGAGTTCAAGGCCTGCCTGAAACTGAATAGTGAATTCCAGGTCAGCCTGGGCTAGAGCAAGATTCTACCTCAGGAAAAAAAAAAAAAAAAAAAAAGATATAGGAAGGAGGCTGGGGAGGTAACTCAGCAGTTAAAGGTGCTTGCTTGCAAAGCCTGCAGACCTGGGTGTGATTCCCCAGTACCCACGTAAAGCCAGATGCACAAAGTGCACATGAGTCTGGAGTTTGTGTGCAGTGCAAGAGGCCCTGGCATGCCCATATTCATTCTCTCTTTCAAATAAATAATAAAATAAAAATACTCTTTAGGGGCTGGAGAGATGACTTAACAGTTAAAGCACTTGCCTGTGAAGCCTAAGGACTCAGGTTTGATTCCCCAGTACCCGTATAAGCCATATGCACAAGGTGGCACGTGCATCTGGAGTTCCTCTGCAGTGGCTGGAGGCCCTGGTGCTCTCTCTCTCTCTCTCTCTCTCTGCTTTTCTCTCCTCCCCCCTCTCTCAAAATAAGTAAATAAAATATTTCTAAAAATTTTTTTTGTGTGTTTTTGTTTTCCAAGGTAGGGTCTCACTCTAGCTCAGGCTGACCGGGAATTTACTGTGTAGTCTCAGGGTAGCCTTGAACTCTTGGCAATCCTCCTACCTCTGCCTCCCAAATGCTGGGACTAAAGGCATGCGCCACCACGCCCAGCCTAAAAATAAAAATATTTTTTAAAGAGGAGGGAAGGGAAGTGTAGCAGACAGCTTTAGGTTCTCTGAGATGAATTTCCATAGCAGACATAGTTATGGAGGAAGGGATATTTATTGATGGTTACAGATCCAGGAGAAGTTCCATAATGGCAGAAGAAGCTGGCCTGCCTTTACAGGACCAGACAGAGAGAGCAAAAGCCAAAAGCCACACAGCACAGCACACTTCAGTAACTCCATCTAGACACACTTTGCATATCTTTAGATTGAAATCTCAAACCCACCACCACACCTTAGGGCTGGACTCTAAGATCCACCCAAGTGACACTGCCTCCAGTCAGGTGGCTGCAGATGCAAACTACAAACTAATAAAACACTGAATATATTGGGGGGGGCATCTATTCAAACTGCCAGTGGAATAAAAGGGACCCAGAGAAGACATGAGGGTCATCACCTCATCTTTCTCAGGAAGCACCCACTCCCCCACACACTGCTTGGCTCTGAAGAGTGCAAAAGGATCTTTCTCTGTAGCTCCAGAAACCACAGGGAGAACAAGCAAATAGAGGGAGTTAGGTGTGGGCTGAGGCAATCCCAGGAGACAGTACCCTCCCTCTTTCCTATTCCCACCCTGCTTAATCTTCACCAAATTCCTAGCCTGTGGTGGAGATGTCCAGCAAAAGCCTCTCCCCCTTCCCATGTTGTGCAGTATTTTGCAAACACCTGTTTCTAAGCTGAAAAGAATGTAAACAACCTTGTCCTATTCCTATCATGACCCAGCACAACTGTGTTACTAAGTCCCATCCTGAGTCAGTCTGATAGATATCTTATAAGACCAAATCATGGGGAACCCTCACCCCCAAGCTAACAGCTTGTTTTGCTTCCGTAGGCCACTTGTCACTCCCTGCCCGCGCCCCTAGTCATGTAGCCCAGAAGTTTAACCCACCAATGGCATCAAGAATTTAAGATGAAGCCAGGCATGGTGGCGCATGCATTTAATCCCAGCACTGGGGAGGCGGAGGTAGGAGGATTGCCATGAGTTCGAGGCCACCCTGAGACTACATAGTGAATTCCAGGTCAGCCTGAGCTAGAGTGAGACCCTACCTTGAAAAAAAAAAAAGAAGAAGAAGAAGAATTTAAGATGATGTCAAACCGCCTTCTCTACTGTCTGTCAGAACTCTGAGCTATCAGAGCTCAGCACCCAGACTTTGGAAGTTATTTTCTTGAGTCTGCGTCGACATGAATAAATTTTCTGATTCTCCACTCTATCTCTGGTGCTGGCTCTGTGTGACTCAGTTTCCCGAAACAATTCACCCTTTAAAGCCCAATTCAAATGGCCTCTACTCCAAGTAGTCCTGCCCTGTCCCAGCTGAGCTGGCCACTCAAAATACTGACACTGTCCTTGACCCTGTGGAATTGATACGGCTTATCATGATGGGGAGCCTTGACTGTGAATGCTGAACTGCCCAGGAGATGAGTGAGACACGGCTCTGAGCATGTCTGTGAGAGCATCACCCAAGAGATGATGACCTAATGAATGATTTATTGGGATGGATTTGAAATCTTTTCTTTATTTATGTTTAAGGAGGGAAGAAGAGAGAGGGAATGAGAGAGAGAGAAAGAGTGGCCCACCAGGGTCTCTTGCCACTCTAGATGAACTCCAGATGCATGTGCCACTTTGTGCATCTGGCTTTACGAGGGTTCTGGGGAATTGAACCCTGGGCCATCAGGCTTTCCAAGCAAGTTCCTTTAACTACCTGGTGTCTGGGGCAAGATAGATAGATGTATAGTGAACATATTGCACTGCCTGGTCACTCATTTGGAGGCCCAGGAAGAGCCTCTCCATATTGGAGATGCCCTGGCAGGGCAGGCTACTCTGCTATCACTCAGTTCCCTCACAAAGCCAAGCTGCCTGAGGGGGCCTTTTTTTAAAAATAAAAAATAAAAATAAATGTGTGAGGGTTTGGTTCTTCAATGTTTGTCCAAAAGTGGTGTGGAAAGTTTAGTCTATAGTTCATAATGCTCTGAGAAAGGGCCTTTGGGAGTTGCTTGGAACTTCCCCTGGGCATGATACCATCATGAAATCAGTCCAGTGTGGTGGCGCACGCCTTTAATCCCAGCACTCGGGAGGCAGAGGTAGGATTGCCGTGAGTTCGAGGCCACCCTTGACTACATAGTGAATTCCAGGTCAGCCTGGGCCAAAGCGAGATCCCACCTCAAAAAAACAAAAAAACAGCTGGGCACGGTGGTACACGCCTTTAATCCCAGCACTTGGGAGGCAGAGGTAGGAGGATCACCATGAGTTCATGGCCAGCCTGAGACTGTTAATTCAAGGTCAGCTTGAGCTAGAGTGAGACCCTACTTTGAAAAACAAAACAAAACAAAACAAACAAACAAGCAAAAAAAACCTTATAAGAAAAACATGCCCGGCGTGGTGGCACATGCCTTTAATCCTAACACGGGGGAGGCAGAGGTAAGAGGATCACTGTGAGTTTAAGGCCACCTTTAGACTACATAGTAAATTCCAGGTCAGCTTGGGCCAGAGTGAGATCCTACCTTAGAAAAACCATAAAAAGGGCTGGAGAGAGATGGCTTAGTGGGGGCGCATGCGTCTGGAGTTCGTTTGCAGTGGCTGGAGGCCCTGGCGCACCCACTCTCCTCCCCCCCTCAAAATAAATAAATAAATAAAAATAAAATAAAAACCAAAAAAAAAAAAAAAAAAAAGCGCTGGAGAGATGGCTTAGCGGTTAAGGCACTTGCCTTTGAAGCCAAATGACCCAGGTTCGATTCCCTGGGACCCATGTAAGCCAGATGCACAAAGTGGCACATGCATCTGGAGTTTGTTTTCAGCGGCTGAAGACTCTGGTGCACCCATTCTTTCTCTCTCTCTCTATCTGCCTGTTTTTCTCTCTGTTAAATAAATATAAGTAAATTTAAAAGAAAAAAAGAAAAACTCAAATAAATAAATAAATAAATAAATAAATAAATAATTCAGAGCAGCTGTGATTACTCCCACACCCCCTCACTCACACCCACCCTCAAGAGATCAGGCTTGCTGACATTTCCTCGTGGAAGGGGAGGTGTCATCATCAGACCTTCACCTGAGATTCCAGCCCCTCCTCCCTCCCGACTCCCCCAGCTCTATGTACTGCTTCCCCAGATTCACGTGACCTTGAAGGCGCTATGATTTACAGGTAGGACACTGATGGGGTGGGGACTCCAGGGGTGCAGCTTTCTTGAGTTGGGCTTCTTGGTGATGCAGTTGTCTGGAGTCACTTTCTGAAAGTAACCCCAATAAACTTAAACCTGCTTCCGCAAGCTGGGCTTGGATGGGATTGCTTCTTTGGTCTGCTGGAATCCTATCTGGCACAGAGAGGTGTTTTTGTGCGTCTCCCCAAGAAAAGTCCCCCAGCAGGATCACGTGGGCTCTGGCCTCAGTGGGTGGTTGGGCCATGGCTTCTGGGCTTAATGGAATACTTGGAATACTAGTTGAAGGAAGTCAGTCATGGGGGGGGGTGACCTAGGAGGTGTATAGCATCCTGGACCATTTCTTCCTCTCTCTGTTCCAGTGAGCGGCTTCACCCTACCACAGGCTTCCCTGCGGGAACGTGCTGCCTTGCCACACACAAGAAGTTCCTTTTCTTTGTTTTCTTGTGGTCTTAAGGACCAACCTGAAGGCCTTACACATGCCAGGCAAGTGCTGATCTACCCCAGAGGTACATGCCAGTCCTTGCTGCCTCACCACAGGACCTGGGACAATGGAACCAAGTGGCCACTGGCCAAACAAAACTCCTCGGAAACTGTGAGCCAAAATAAACCTGTCCTCCTGGAAGTTGTGCTCTCAGTGACAGAAAGCTGACTAGCAGGCTGGAATATGGCTCAGCTGGTAAGGTGCTTGTCTAGCATGCACGAAGCCCTGGGTTCGATCCCTAGCACTGCATAAACTAGGCAGGGTGGGACAAGCCTGTGATGCCAGCACTCAGGAGGTGGAGGCAGGAGGATCAGAAATTCAAGGTCATCCTCCTCTACATATCAAATTCAATGCCAGCTTGGGCTACTTGAGACCTTGAGAAAGCAAGAAAGGAATCTAACACAACAATGAATGGCTTAGGTTGGAGGCTTAAACAAAACAGCAACCAAAAACCTGTGGACTTCAAAACAAAACGCTCTTTAGCGAAACACCTCCTTTCCCACAGCCATTGTTGCTTATTTTTCTGACCAAACAACCACAGAAGCTGAGAGAAAGACCAAACCTCAGTGCTGGAAACCAAGCCCGCTATGGCCTCCAGGCAGCGTAGGCAGGAAGCCTTTCCAATGTCAGCTGACAGTGTGGAGAGACGCATGGGACACAGAGGCCAGGCACAAGAGCGAAAGGAGCCCCAGAGCCTCCTCCATCCTCTGCTCTGGCGCACAGATCTTGGAATGTGGCAACAGCACCATCGTCCCTGCGTGTCTCAGATGCTGATCGTCATGGAAACCGGAGTGACATCCCCTGGTCATTTAGAGAAAGGGGGCTTTCGTGGTACAAGGCATTCTGGGAAGGGAGTATGATGGGGAGGGGGCAGCAGTTGGATGCTCCCAAGAGCGGTGCATGCTGGGACTTCTCTTGCTCATCGGTCCCCTGGGTTCAGAACAGATGACAGGGCCGGTGAGGAGGCCGCCTTTGTTCGGCTGAGTGGGGCTGGCAGAAGGCAGCTGGGGACTGGGAGGGGGGGGCACTGGGATGGGTAACAAGCCCTTGTGATTGTGTCACCAGGAGCCAAGACCTCTGAGAGTGGAGTGGCTGGAGAAGCGATGAGGGTGCAGGACCAGCCTGACCTGCATGGAATCCCTTTATACTGGTGGGGTGAGGGACACGAATGTCTCTGTGTCTGAGAGGACAGGCATGGGGACAAGCAGCCAGAGTGCTGGGAAGACACTGCAAACCTCAGGCGGCCCAGAAGGCATCAGTGTTCTGAGGCGTAGGGAAAGGGGAAGAGGTGCAGGCTGGGCCCCTGGTTCTTGAAGGATCTAGGAAACTTCATGCCTCTACCTTGGCCGACATCATCCTGCAGCCCAAACTGGCAGGGAAACAGGAGGATGTCAGGGAGGGACCGGTGGTTCCCCCAAAGAAATGTCTTAAGTCCTAATTCCCAGTGCCTGTAAATGTGACCTGATTTGGGAAAAGGTCTTTGTAGATGTGATTAAGTTAAGATAATATCGCCCTCTATCACCTGAGTGGGGACGAAAGTCAATGACAAGTGTTCTGATAAGAGAAAAGAAAAGGCAGGCACAGGACAAGTAAAGAGAAGGTAGAGGAGACATTGCAAGCTTAGGAACTGCCAAGGTGTGCTGGTAATACTGGCAGCCTGGATGGGCTTACAGTGGATTCCCCTCAGATCCTGTCAGCTCTCCATCAGTAGAACAAAGCGCCTGAGGTGATTCACTTACAGAAAAAAAAGGTTTATTGGGCCTCCCACTTTTGGAGGGACTGGTACAAGACTGATTGGTTCTGTTGTTTTGGGCCTTGGACATGGTGGGTAGAGCCAAACCCTTCATCCATGGTTAGAAAACAAAACAAAACAAAGGAAGGGACTGGGGAGATGTTGGTAAAGTGCTTGCCACACAGCATGAGGATCTGAGCTTGGATCTTCAACAATGGCATAGAGCAAACATTCCTATTCCAAAAGGGAAGTGCACAGAAAAAAGAAGTGGGGCTCGGGAGAGGGCTTAGCTGGTAAGAGTGCTCGCTGTGCAAGCATGAGGACCTTGGTTCGATCCTTAGCATCCATGTAAAAAGCTGACATGGCCACACATGCCTGTAACCCTAGTCCAGAGGAGCATTGCTGGTCAGTCAGTCAGGTTGAGTCAGTCTTAAGGAAACAATGCAGTAGAGAGATAGTGTGGTGCTTTGAATAGATGTCCATAAACTCAGGCTTTTAAAAATTATTTTTATTTATTTGCAATCAGAGAAAGACAGAAGAGACAGAAAGAGTGGGTGCACCATGGCCTCTAGCCGCTGCAAATGGACTCCAGATGCATGTACCACTTTGTGCACCTGGGTTTATGTGGGTACTGGGGAACTGAACCCAGGCTGTTAGGCTTTGCAGGTAAGAGCCTTAACCACTGAGCCATCTCTCCAGCCTGCCCATTTGTAGATTTTGTTTGTTTGTTTGTTTTGTTTTATTTATTTGCAAGCAGAGAGAGAGATAGAAGAGAGGCAGACAGAGAGAGAATGGGCCCACCAGGGCCTGTAGCCTCTGCAAACCAACTCCAGATGCATGTGCCCCTTGTGCATCTGGCTTACGAGGGTTCTGGAGAATCAAACCAGGATCCTTTGGCTTCACAGGCAAATGCCTTAACCGCTAAGCCATTTCTCCAGCCTGCCCATTTGTTTTTAAGTCATCCCCACTCAGTTCTTCAGGACATGGGCAAATTGGACACTTTTTCTTTTCTTTTCTTTTCTTTTTCTTTTTTTGGTTTTTCGAGGTCTTGCTCTAGCACAGGCTGACCTGGAATTTACTATGTATTCTCAGGGTGTCCTCAAACTCACAGTGATCCTCCTACCTCTGCCTCCTGAGTGCTGGGATTAAAGGCATGCATCACCACACCCAGCTGAATGTACACCTTTTTTTTTTTTTTTGCCAAAATGTAACACAAATGGCCTCTGGTCCAATTCCCATCTGTAACCTCAGGAGCAGTCAGTACTGTCCACATATCCATCGGCATTCTGGTCTTCCAGACTCCCACCAGAATTGTCTGTTCAGCTCTGTTAAACATCCTTGGGCTTCTCTAGTCCACATCTCCAAACTTCCACATCCTCCTTTGAAGCCAGTTTCAAAGACCTAAGAACCGCATGGTCAGACTTAGATACAGAAATGACTGCGTTTCTCCAATATCAATTGTCTGTATTGGTTACTGTTGCATTGCGGTGACCACAACACCTGAAAGAAACAACTGATGGAGGAGAGGTTTCTTTTGGCTCATGGTTTAGAGGGACTTCTGTCCATCAAGGCAGGAAAGGCATGGCAGAGTAGTTCTCAGCTGCAGGAGTGTGGCAGAGGGTTTTACATTGTGGTAAAGTGAGAAGCATAGAGCATGCAGGAACCAGAGGCTAGACCATGACCTTCCAGGGCATGCATCTGGTAACCTATTTTCACCAGCCAGTCCCCACCTCCTAAAGGTTCCATAGCCTCCCCCAATAAAACCCCCAGCTGGGGGGGGGGCTAGTATTCAAAACATGAGGCTATGGGGAACATTTCAGATTTAACCATAACAAGAAGTCTTAAGAAACAAATGTAATAAGCTGAGTGTGACTGCACACTCCTTTAATACCAGTCTTCAGGAGGCTGAGGCAGGAGGATTGCTTTGAGTTCAAGACCAGCCTAGGCTACAGAGTGAGCTCCAGGTCAGCCTGGACTACATTGAAACCCTGCCTGGAGAGATGGCTTAGCGGTTAAGGCACTTACCTGCAAAAGCCAAACGACCCAGGTTCGATTCCCCAGGACCCACATAAGCCAGATGTACAAGGTGTCACATGCATCTGGAGTTCGTTTTGTAGCGGCTGGAGGCCCTGATATGCCTATTTTTCTCTCTCTCTCTCTCTGAAATAAATGAATAAAAATAAAATATTTTTAAAATATAAGCAATAATAATAATAATAATAAAAGAAACAAATATAGGAGCTGGTGTGATGGTACACACTTGTAATCTCAGCACTAGGGATCAGAGGCAGGAGGTTACCACATGTTTGAGTCAACCTGGACTACAAGCCAGTCAGTTCCAGGCCAGTCGGGTGACCTACTGAGAGCTTGTCTCAAAACAAACACAAAACTGAAAAACAGCTGGAATTAGGAAGGATTGGGCAGAAAGCAAAAAAAATCAGTGACATTAGAGAAGGCAATAAAAATGGAAATTATAATGCAGAAAATAAATCAGTGATGGAGAGGCCAGCTTGCACCCCTTTTATAAAGTGAGAGCAAATCTAGAGATGAAATCAGAGAAAGGTGATGAGGTTAGATGATTCAGAGGCAGCAGAACATAACTGGCATTATCATTATTTTCCTCAAACTCACAGTGATCCTCCTACCTCTGCCTCCTGAGTGCTGGGATTAAAGGCATGCATCACCACACCCAGCTGAATGTACACCTTTTTTTTTTTTTTTTGCCAAAATGTAACACAAATGGCCTCTGGTCCAATTCCCATCTGTAACCTCAGGAGCAGTCAGTACTGTCCACATATCCATCGGCATTCTGGTCTTCCAGACTCCCACCAGAATTGTCTGTTCAGCTCTGTTAAACATCCTTGGGCTTCTCTAGTCCACATCTCCAAACTTCCACATCCTCCTTTGAAGCCAGTTTCAAAGACCTAAGAACCGCATGGTCAGACTTAGATACAGAAATGACTGCGTTTCTCCAATATCAATTGTCTGTATTGGTTACTGTTGCATTGCGGTGACCACAACACCTGAAAGAAACAACTGATGGAGGAGAGGTTTCTTTTGGCTCATGGTTTAGAGGGACTTCTGTCCATCAAGGCAGGAAAGGCATGGCAGAGTAGTTCTCAGCTGCAGGAGTGTGTGGCAGAGGGTTTTACATTGTGGTAAAGTGAGAAGCATAGAGCATGCAGGAACCAGAGGCTAGACCATGACCTTCCAGGGCATGCATCTGGTAACCTATTTTCACCAGCCAGTCCCCACCTCCTAAAGGTTCCATAGCCTCCCCCAATAAAACCCCCAGCTGGGGGGGGGGCTAGTATTCAAAACATGAGGCTATGGGGAACATTTCAGATTTAACCATAACAAGAAGTCTTAAGAAACAAATGTAATAAGCTGAGTGTGACTGCACACTCCTTTAATACCAGTCTTCAGGAGGCTGAGGCAGGAGGATTGCTTTGAGTTCAAGACCAGCCTAGGCTACAGAGTGAGCTCCAGGTCAGCCTGGACTACATTGAAACCCTGCCTGGAGAGATGGCTTAGCGGTTAAGGCACTTACCTGCAAAAGCCAAACGACCCAGGTTCGATTCCCCAGGACCCACATAAGCCAGATGTACAAGGTGTCACATGCATCTGGAGTTCGTTTGTAGCGGCTGGAGGCCCTGATATGCCTATTTTTCTCTCTCTCTCTCTCTGAAATAAATGAATAAAAATAAAATATTTTTTAAAATATAAGCAATAATAATAATAATAATAAAAGAAACAAATATAGGAGCTGGTGTGATGGTACACACTTGTAATCTCAGCACTAGGGATCAGAGGCAGGAGGGTTACCACATGTTTGAGTCCAACCTGGACTACAAGCCAGTCAGTTCCAGGCCAGTCGGGGTGACCTACTGAAAGCTTGTCTCAAAACAAACACAAAACTGAAAAACAGCTGGAATTAGGAAGGATTGGGCAGAAAGCAAAAAAAAATCAGTGACATTAGAGAAGGCAATAAAAAATGGAAATTATAATGCAGAAAATAAATCAGTGATGGAGAGGCCAGCTTGCACCCCTTTTATAAAGTGAGAGCGCAATCTAGAGATGAAATCAGAGAAAGGTGATGAGGTTAGATGATTCAGAGGCAGCAGACACATAACTGGCATTATCATTATTTTCCGGTTTTACTTTTTTGTTTAAAAATATATTTATACTTTATTTATTTATTTATTTATTTGAGAGAGATGAAAGAAGCAGAGAGAGAGAGAGAGAATGGGCATGCCAAGGCCTTTAGTCACTGCAAACGAACTTCAGATGCATGTGTACATCTGAAGAATCGAACAGGGGTCGTTAGCCTTTGCAGGCAAAAGTCTTAACTGCTAAGCTCTCTCCAGCCCCGATTCTTTTTTTTTTTTTTTTTTGAGACAGTCTTGCTACATAGCCAAGGCTACCTTTGAACTTCTATGTAGCCTATGTATGTATTTGCATGTGTGTGAGAGAGTGAGGGGAGAAAGAGAGAGAGAGAATGGAACATGGCCACACCAGGACTTCTTGCTGCTTTAAAATGAACTCTAGATGCATGTGCCACTTTGTGCATCTGGCTTTTCAAGGGTACTGGGGAATTGAACCTAGGCTATCAAGCTTTGCAAGCAAGTGCCTTTAACTGCTGAGCCATCTCTCCAGCCCCAAGGGAATCTTGAAAACCCAGAATTAGAGGTAATTTAGAATGCACTGAATAAAACCTCTCATATGTTCCAGCACAACAAGATCTGAATATATAGATTGGAAAGTTTACTGCATTCTGGGGGAAAAAAATAGAGCCTTGTATTTCTATGGTGAGAAGCAAGCAAAGTGAGAATGTAGCCAGTGCAGCTAGAAAGAGTGTGAGTGCTGTTGCTTAGATCTCAAATGTCCCCCAAAGCTCGCGTGTCGAGGGCTTGGTCTGCAATGCAGCCACGTTCAGAAAGAAGCAGAGCTCTGGGGAGGTGTTTGGATCACCAGATCCTCTGACTTCGTGGGTGGATGACTCTGTGGATGAGCTCATAGCTGAATGGACTGTTGGGAAGTGGGGCCTAGTTGGAAGAAGTCATTGGGAAAATACCCTGAAAGGGTGTCTTTGGTCCCTGAGCCCTGCCTCCACCCTCTCTTTCTGCTTCCAGGTAGCCATGGTGAGTAGCTCTGTTCCCCACATGTCCCTGCTATGTACAAGGCTTCACCACAGATCTAGAAACAGTGGAACCAATTAACCACCACAGAAACCTCTCAAACTGATCTGACACCAACCTTTCCTCTTCTGAAGTTCCTTATCTCTGTTGGGTTTTTTTTTTGTTTTTTGTTTTTTTTTGTTTTATCACAGCCACGGAAAGCTGACTGACACAGTTACTTATAAGAAAACAAACCCCGGGCCAGTTTGGACTGTGTCCCACTAACTCCTCAGTAGGAAGGGAGCTGTGATGGTGTCATGTGGGGAAAATGCTGAGGCATTGACTACTGGAAGGGACGCTCCTGTCTGCCAGGCATTTAAGGAAAGCCCCAGACATCAATACTAAAACCAATTCAAAAGCACTGAATGTAAATAATGAGTACAAATATTTCCAGACTAAATAACATGCCATAAATATTCTTTTAGAAAAGTTTGATGCTTTTTAAAAATTTTTATTTATTTGTGTGCATATATGTGTATATGGGTGTGGCGGTTTAATTCAGATATCCCCCATAATCTTCTGTGTTCTGAATGTGGCAATTTGGGAATTGAAGTCTCCTGGAGGCAGTGTATTGTTGGGGGCGGGCTTGTGGGTGTTATAGCCAGCTCCCCCTTGCCAGTGTTTGGCACACTCTCCTGTTGCTGTTGTCCATCTGATGTGAGCCAGGAGATGATGTCCACCCTCTGCTCATGTCATCATTTTTACCCATCATCATGGAGCTTCCCCTCAAGTCTGTGAGCCAAAATAAACTCCTTCCACAAGCTGCTCTTGGTCGGTGTTTTTTGGCAGCAACGTGAAGCTGACTGCAACAATGGGCATGCCAGGCTCTCTTGCTGCTGCAAACGCCAAACACACACATCATTTCTGCAGCCAGCTTTAGGCAGGTGGATGGGGAATTGAACCCAGGCAGGCAGGCTTGCAAGCAAGCACCTTTAACAGATAAGCCATCTCCCCAGCCCCACAAAATATTCTTTAAAAAAAAATTTTGTGTGTGATTTTTCAAGGTAAGGTCTTGTTCTAGCCCAGTCTGACCTGAAATTCACTTCGTAGTTTCAGGGTGGCCTTGAACTCACAGCAATCCTAACTACCTCTGCCTCCCAAGTGCTGGGATTAAAGGAGTGCGCCACCATGCCCGGCCAACAGAATATTCTGTTTTTTTGTTTGTTTGTTTGTTTGTTTTTTAGTTTTTTTATTGACAACTTCTATACTTACATACAAAAAATGCATGATATTTCCCTCCCCTGCCCCCATACCCCTTTAGACCTCCAATCTCCATCATATCCCTTCCCTCTTTCCATTAGTCTCTCTTTTAATTTGATGTCGTCATCTTTTTCTTTTATTATGAGGGTCTTGCGAAGGTGTTGCTAGGCACTGTAAGGTCATGGATATCAAAGCCAATTTCTGTCTGGACAGTTGCATTGTAAGAAGTCATACCCTTCCTTTGGCTCTTCCATTCTATCCGCCCCCTCTTCCGCAATGGTCCCTGAGCCTTGGAGGGTGTGACAGAGATGTTTCAGTGCTGGGCACTCCTCCATCCCTTCTTCTCAGCACTATGTTGCCTTTTGGGTCATCCCAGTGGTCATCGCCATCTGAAAAGAGAAGCTTCTCTAACTAGAAGTGAGAGTAGCATTAATATGTGAATATGAACATTAAGTGTAGTGCTTTCAGGGCAGCTTGGTGGGAATAATATATACATTTAGCCAGACAAGAGCAGGCTTTATACCTCTAAGGCTCATGACCTCACCTGCCATAGACTTTTGCTTAGGTTTTTCAGTACCAGGTATGTATTCCCTCCCATAGAGAGGGCCTTCAGTCCAATTATGGAGCAGTTGGTTACCCCAAGAGCAGATATGCCACTATCACACCCGTTCAGTCATTGGGCCTGTATGGCCAAACTTGAGTTTTCAGTGTCCACTGTTTTCACTGCTGATGACTTCTGTGTCCCATACGGCTGCATGCAGTGCAGCTTTTTCCAGCTTTCAGTTGGCTGGTCGACAGGGAGAAGGTTTTCTGCTCAGCACCAGCTTGCTCTCTCAGGCAAGAGATGTCTTCAGCAATAGGGTCTTACTATCTGTTTCTCAAGGGAAACCAAGGGCTTTGGCAATAGCCTTTAATGTTTTGGAGGCTTCCAGGAACTCGTTGGCCAACAACTCACTGGAAGGTATCCCATCCCAGGCACTGAAAATTTTCTAGTAACAGTCTACAGATTCTAGATGTGCCATTATTCAAAAAAGTAGGTTTACATAAGTCTTATTCACAATATATAACTTGATGTAAAAATAAGACTTTAGCCAAGCAAAGTGGCACACACCTGTAATCCCGGCCACTCAGGATCACTTGAACCCAGGAATCTGAGGCAGTCGGAATGACAAAGGGAGACCTCCTCTCAAAACAAAACAATTTGGCTGGCTCAGTGTTAAAGGCAATTACTTACTTGCAAAGCTGATGGCCCAGGTTCGATTCTGCAGTACCTACATAGAGCCAGTTACACAAAGTGGCACATGCATCTGGATTTGGTTTGCAGTGGCAGGAGGTCCTGGAGCTCCCATTTTCTCTCTCTCGAATAAATAATATAAAAATTTTTTAAATGAATACAACAAAATTAAATGAAACAAATAAGCTGTGAACCAGCTGGATCTAAAGGTTTAAGGCATATCAACAGATCAGAAGTAGGGGGTCCTAACCTTACCTCAGGTAAAGAGGGCTGGGGAGAGGTGCTGTGCCCAGTTCTATTCAGATGATCAGGCAACTGTGGGTGCAAAACTTTTTACAATGTGAGGTCACATCTGTTCACACAAGCTGAGGAGAGACTAAAGCAAAAATCAGTGTGCAAAACAAAATACTGAAAATCAAAGAAGAAAGTTGGAAGGAAAAGCAGAAGAGGGAGGGCCAGCTTCCTCCAGGAAGGGAGATCCAACCCATGTGCAGATGTTAATAACAGCAGATTGGGTAAACAGAAACTGGAAAAAAAAAAAAAAAAAAACAACCTCTCTCTTTCTCTCTCTCAAATAAATAGAAAAATTAAAAAGAAAATCCAACTAGACAGACCATACAAGAAGTAAAATGGAAACCAAGGTTAAGGGTTACAAGTCAGGGACTGAGTGAAATTATAGGCAGTAAATTCAAGTAACCTGAAAGTGGAAAGCTCAGACATTACACTGGGAGAGGGGGTTAAATTAGAACAAAGTATAATGACACATCTATAGGAAACTGTCCTAATGAAACTCATTACTTTGTATGCTAATTTGTTTTTGTTTTGTTGTTTTGAGGCAGGGTTTCACTCTAGCTCAGGCTGAAATGAAACTCACTCTGTAGACTCAGGCTGACCTTGAACTCAAAGAGATCCTCCTACCTCAGCCTCCCAGTGCTGGAATTAAAGTCCAGGCATGAGCCACCATGCCAGGCCGCTGTATGCTAATTTTTAAAAAATTAGGAGGTGCAAAGATGTTCCAATGCTTAAAAGCACTTGTCTGCAAAGCCTGCTGCCTGGGTTCAGTTCTCAAGCTACCTACATAAGCTGGACTTGTGTCTGCCTGGTGTTTGTTTGCAAGAACAAGACACCTCCCCAACCCTGCTCTGGCCACACACATATAAATAATTTTGTAAAAAGGCGGGGGGGGGGGAGCTGCCCGGTGTAGTGGAGTTTCATCCTGTACACACACACAGACACACATACACACACATATATATGCACCAGGTGTGGTGGTACATGCCTTTAATCCTAGCACTCAGGAGGCTAAGGTACGTGAATGGCTAGGCTGGGGCTACAGAGTGAGTTTCAAGTCAGCCTGGGCTAGAGTGAGACTCTTAAGACCCAGGTTCAATTCCCCAGTACCCATGTAAAAGATGTATAAAGTGGCGCCTGCATCTGGAGTGCATTTGCAGAGGCAAGAGACCATGGCACACTCTCTCACATACACATACACTCTCTCTTAAATAAATAAATATTTTTCATAAAGAAGTATAGGGTATGAAGAGATGGCTCAGCAGTTAAATGTACTTGCTTGCTTAGTGGGTTCAATTTCACAGTACCCATGTAAAGCCAGCTGCACAAAGTGGCACATATGTCTGGAGTTTGCCTGCAGCAGCAGGAGGCCATGGAATACCCATACACCTCTCCCTCAAATAAATAAGTACATAAATATTTGTTAACAAAAGAATAATAGGCAAAAAGCTTGTGACATGGGTCAGAAAGGCATTTGCATTGATAAAGGGTATGTCACAGTAAAAATATGATTCCCATGATCCTTTGTAGCCTGCGCAACACTGTATCCAAGTAAGGAGAGAATAACTTAGGCATACTTCTACAACGAATGAGAATTCGCAGTAGGAGACTAACACAGTCTGTCTTTGACATATTTAAATAGTAGTCCCCCATTTGTGTGGAATTGGAATATAATTAATAAGGTTGATTTAATCATTGAACTTTGTACCCTACAAATAAAAGACACTCATTTTTTTGCCAGGGCCCATCAAACATTTATGAAAATTGATCATATATTAGGCCATAAAGAAAAAAATTCAATAGACCTCCAAAACAGATCCAGTCAGAGCATCATTCTTTGACCACAGTACGATTAAGTTAGAAATTATTAACAAAAGTTTAAATTAAAAAGGCAACCATTTGAAAATTAAAAACCACTTTGGAAAATAACTGTAAATATAACCTACATGGCAAAGTATTTAAAGGAAATAATGCTTCAAACTACACATATGGAAACAGAAAGGAAAGTAGTTAAAATGTTATAAGGAGAAAAATTATGTAGCTATGTTAGAATTTTGTGTATAAGAAAGGATGGGAGCTGGAGAGATGCCTTAGCAGTCAAGGCACTTGCATGCAAAGCCAAAGGACCCAGGTTTGAGTTCCAGGAACCACATAAGCCAGATGCACAAGGTGGCACATGCGTCTGGAGTTAGTTTGCAGCAGGTAGGGCCCTTTTGTGCCCTTTCTGTCTCTGCCTCTTTCTCTCTCTCTCAAATAAATAAAAATAAAATCTTTTTTAAAAAAGGATGGGGCAGGGTGTGGTGGCGCATGCCTTTAATCCCTGCACTCAGGAGGCAGAGGTAGGAGGAGCACTGCGAGTTCTAGACTAGCCTAAGACTATACAGTGAATTCCAGGTCAGCCTGGGCCAGAGACCCTACCAAAAAAAAAAAAAAAAAAAAAAAGAGAGAGAGAGAGAGAGAAGAAAAGAAAAAGAGGGGGCTGGAGACATGGCTTAGCAGTTATGCACTTGCCTGCGAAACCTAAGGACCCAGGTTCAGTTTCCCAGGACCCACATAAGCACATAAGTACAAGATGGTGCATGTGTCTAGAGTTCATTTGCAGTGGCTAGAGGCCCTGGCATGCCTCTCTCTCTCTCTCTCTCTCTCTCTCTCTCTGGCCTATTTCTCTCTCTCTCTCAAAAAAAATAAATAAATAAGGGCTGGAGAGATGTCTTAGCAGTTACGGTGCATACCTGCAAAGCCTAAGAACCCTGTTTCGATTCTCCAGGTCCCATGTAAGCCAGATGCACATGGTGGTGCATGTTTACAGTGGCTAGAGGCACTGGTGCACCCATTCTCACTCTCTCTCTTTCTCCCTTTCTCTGTCTCAAATAAATAAATAAATACATAAATAAATAAATAAATAAATAAATAAATAAATAAAATCTTTAAAATTAAATTAAATTTTAAAAGGTGAAAAAAATTTTAATAAATAAATTTTTGTTTGTTTGTTTGTTTGTTTTTCAAGACAGGGTCTTACTCTAGCTCAAGCTGACCTGAAATTCATTGTGTATTCTCAGGATGGCCTTGAACTCACAGCAATCCTCCTATCTCTGCCTCCCGAGCACTGGGATTCCAGGTGTGCACCACCACACCTGGTTTAGTAAATAAATAAATATTTTTAAACAAGAAAAAGAAAGGATGGGGCTGCAGAGATAGCTCAGCAGTTAAGGTGCTTGCTTGCAAAGCCTAATGACCCAGGACCCACATAAAGGCAGATGCACAAAGTGGTGCATGCATCTGGAGTTTGTTTGCAGCCGCTGAAGGCTCTGGCATGCCATTCTCACTCTCTCTCAAGTAAATGAATAAAAGTTAGAAATATTAGCCAGGCATGATGGCACATACCTTTAATCCCAGCACTCAGGAGGCAGAGGTAGGAGGATCACCATGAGTTTGAGGACACCCTGAGACTACATAGTGAATTCCAGGTCAGCCTGGGCTAGAGTGAGACCCTACCTCGAAAAACAAACAAAAAGAAGAAGAAGGAGGAGGAGGAGGAGAAGGAGAAGATGAAGCAGAAAAAGAAAAAAAGTATTTAAAAAAAGAAGTAGAAGAAGGGATACAGTGGAGGGAGGATTTGGGAAAGGGAAAAGAGAATAGTGAGAGGGGATTATGATGATGGTATTTTGCTTATATTTATGGAAGTTGTCAATAAAAATGTTAAAAAAAAAAAAAAAGAATTCAGCATAACCCTAAAATGAACAGTTGGCAGAAAACAGATTTACAGATCAGTCTTGCTCAGGAATAAGATAAAAACCTGTATCAGATACCAGCAAAGGGTAAAACTCTATGTGTTCATCCCCAGGAAGCTGTTCAAAGTTCAGCTCATGGTGACTGCTTAGGAAAGTCAGAGAGCTAACTAACTAAAGAGGGAAGTGACACGAAGCTAGATTCTGAAACAAGTCACCAGAGGGGCTGGAGAAATGGCTCAGCAATTAAAGAAAGGCACTTGCTTGTAAAACCTGACAGCCTGGGTTCAATTCCCCAGCAGCCACATCAAGCCAGATGCACCAAGTAGCTCATGTGTCTGAAGTTCATTTACAGTGGCTAGAGGTCCTTGTGCATCCATTTTTTCTTTCTCTCTTCCCCTTTTCCTTCCCCCTTCTGCCTGCAAATAATAAAATTTGTTTGTTTGTTTGTTTTTTCGAGGTAGGGTCTCACTCTAGCCCAGGCTGTCCTGGAATTCACTCTGTATTCTCAGGGTGGCCTTGAACTCATGGCAATCCTCCTACCTCTGCCTCCTGAGTGCTGGGATTAAAGGCGTGCGCCACCATGCCCAGCTGCAAATAATAAATTTAAAAAAAAATTTTTTTAAACTCATCAGGGAAGTCATGCCTTCCTTCCTAGAGACTAAAGTCTTCTGGCACCTGGCTCAAGCCAAGCAGTTTTGTCATTGTGTTTCTGCAGCCAAACCTAGTTCATCCTGACTACATTGATGGCAAAGAAGACCTATCTCAATTCAAGAGCCAGCATGACATTTAACATTAAAACACCAGAAGCAGGCTGGAGAGATGGCTTAGCGGTTAAGGTGTTTGCCTGTGAAGCCTAAGGATCCAAGTTTGATTCCCCAGAACCCACATAAGCTAGGTGCACAAGGTGGTGCATGCTTCTGGAGTTCATTTACAGTGGTTGGAAGCCCTGGTGCACTCATTCTCTCTCTCAAAAAGAAATAAATAAATAAAAATAAATAAAAATTTTAAAATAAATTTTTAATATTTAATTTTTTATTTATTTGAGAGAAAGAGGCAAGTAGAGAGAGAGAGAGAGGGAGAGAATGGGCATGCCAGGGCCTCTAGCTGCTGCAGACAAACTCCAGACGCATGCATCACCATGTACATCTGGCTTACATGCATCCTTTGGAATCGAACCTGGGTCCTTTGGCTTTGCAGGGAAGTGCTTTAACTGCTATGACATTTCTCTAGCCTCAAAATAAAATAGTTTTAAATATATTCTTATTTATCTATTTATTTGAGAGAGGAAGGGGGAAGAGAGAGAGAGGGAGAGAATGGGTATGCCAGGGACTCTAGCCTCTACAAATGAACTCCAGACACATGCGCCACTTGGTGCATCTGGCTTATGTGGGTCCTGGAGAATTAAACTGGGTCCTTAGGCTTCACAGGCAAGCGCCTAAATCGCTAAGCCATCTCTCCAGCCCAAAAATAAAATATTAAACAAACAAACAAACAAAACCACTAGAAGCATTCTTGGCAAGGCCTGAGATGCTAAGGGAAGCCTCTGTAATTTGACATCACTCTGAGAGTTCTGGACTATGCAATCAGATATGAAACATAAATGAAAGGACAACAGCTAAAATAAAGACAAAGCTATCCTTATCTGAGTTATATGATTGTCTGCTTGGACACCCACAGGAAGCAAATGAAAACCCACTAAATAATAAGGGAGTCCTAGGAACACAGTCAAAAATTCAGCACGGAAAAATCAATGACTTGAGCTGGGCTTGGTGGTGCACGCCTTTAATCCCAGCACTCTGGAGGCAGAGGTAGGAGGATCGCTGTGAGTTCAAGGCCACCCTGAGACTACATAGTGAATTCCAGGTCAGCCATTCCTCCTCTTACTTTCTATTGGATTGACTGTTTTCTTTATTTCTCTCCTTTCTCCTCATTCAGAAAGTCACATATACTTCATTTCTGCCTTTTAGAGATCTTTAAAATTCTTACTGTACATAATAGATTTATTATGATATAAATCAATATTTTTCACTTTCTTTCTAGACAATATTAGGTCTCAGAAATTTCACTCCAATCTTATCTTCCCCTCACTATGTTATGGTATTCTCACATGTCATTTGTACACTGCTTTCAACTTTTGTCAGTGTTGTTGTCAGTCTTATTTAAATGTGACCCATTATGGGGGCTTTTTAAAAAAAAATTTATTTTTTTTCAAGTAATGGATTTTGGCTGGAGAGATGGCTTAGTGGTTAAGGTGCTTGCCTGAAAAGCCTAAGGGCCCAGATTCGACTCCCCAGTACCCACGTAAAACCAGATGCACAAGGTGACGCATGCATGTGGAGTTTGTTTGCAGTAGACAGTGGCCCTGGCGTGCTTGTTCTCTTTATCTATCCGCCTCTCTCTCTCCTCTCTTTCTCTTAAATAAATAAATAAATAAGTTTTATTAAAAATCTGAGAGGTAGAGCTGGAGAAATAAAGACTCAGCAGTTATGTGCATGTCCAGTGCAAGAATGAGGGCCTGAGAGAGCCTGAGATCACCAGTTCAAATCTCCAGATTCCATGTAACACAGCTGGGTGTAGCACACATGCCTGTAAATCCAGTCCACAGTGAGAGACATTTAAAAAATGTCTGTTTTCTTCACACCTGCCTCTTCTTATTTCACAGTGCTTTTTATTTTCCTATCCTTTCCTTGAATAATTTAAACTAAACTGGGTATTCCTTTTATCCCAGTCCTCAGGAGGTAGGGTCTCAAGTTCAAGGATAGCTTGGCTATGTAGCAAGAACTAGTCTCAAAACAATCTTTTCTTAGAGGTTAAGGCGCTTGCCTATGAAGCCTAAGGGTGCAGGTTTGCTTCCCCAGTATCTACATAAGCCAGGTGCACAAGGTGATGCATGTGTCTGGAGTTCATTTTCAGTGGCTAGAGGCTCTGGTGTGCCTATTCTCTCTCTCTCTCTCTTTCTCTCTATCTATCTATCTGCCCTTTTCTTTCTTTCTCTCCATCTTTTAAATAAATGAATAAATTTTTTAAAACTTTTTTTTTTTTTGAGGTAGGGTCTTGCCCAGGCTGACCTGGAATTCACTATGTAGTCCCAGGGTGGCCTCAAACTTACATCAATCCTCCTACATCTGCCTTCTGAGTGCTGGAATTAAAGGCATGCACTGCCACACCTGGCTAAAAAAATTAAAAAATAAAACTTTAAAAAATTACTTATTTATTTGAGGGAGAGACAGAGAAAATGGGTGCACCAAGGCCTCCTGCTGCTGCAAACTCCATGTGCATGTGCCGCTTTGTGCGTCTGGCTTTATGTGGGTACTGGGGAATTGAACCCAGGCTGGAAGGCTTTGCAAGCAAGGGCCTTTAACCACTGAACAATCTGCCCAGTCCTGCTTATTTTATCGTCTCCCTTGCATCTTGCTGATACCTGTGTCTTCAGGGTCCTTGTCTTGTTTCCTTGCCACTCTCCACACGGTGGGCAGACCATTTCATCCTGCCACTTATATTTTGACCTGTGAATGTCCATTCAATAGGCCCGGCCTTTTAGTTGGGTCTGGGCCACCAAAGAGCCTTGTGCTCTGGCTATGGTCTCCCCTTCCTTCCTTGGAATCAGTGGCTGTGGTTGTTGCTGTTAGATTTCAGCCACATTCCTCATCAGTTATCAATATCAGCTCAAGTCACTGAGGATGCTCCAACCAGTCGTCATCTCAAATAGGTCACACAGACATCATGGGAAGTCAGCAGGGAAAGAGGGGGTGTTTATTAAGGGTGCTTAGACGACTGTTCAGTCTTTGGGGTTGGGGGAGGAGGCTGTTAGCCGCAGCATATCCTATAACTGAAAGAAATTACAGACGAAACAAAAACGTAAATACAAAAGTAGTACTACAAAAGTGCTAAGTGAAAATGATGTGATGGAAAAGCCTGTTTAATTATTCAAAGGATGGTGACACTCCTCCTGAAGTCTTGGCTGCAAAATGTTTGAATTCTGCACACTGGAGAGTTAAGACCTGCAAAACAAGAACTGGCTAGGAAGATAGCTGCAGAAGGGCAGTTAAAGAGTGAGTGCGCTCAGTGTGCGGGCGCTGGTCATAGAGATCGAGCGCTCAGTGTGCAGGCGCTGGTCATAGAGACTGAGCGCTCAGTGTGCGGGACGCTGGTCATAGAGACCGAGCGCTCAGTGTGCGGGGTGCTGGTCATAGAGACCGAGCGCTCAGTGTGCGGGCGCTGGTCATAGAGACCGAGCGCTCAGTGTGCGGAGACCGGTGCTGGTCTGGTCAGAGACCGAGCGCTCAGTGTGCGGGGCGCTGGTCATAGAGACCGGCGCTCAGTGTGCGGGACGCTGGTCAGAGACCGAGCGCTCAGTGTGCGGGGCGCTGGTCATAGAGACCGAAAGCTCAGTCTGGGCGCTGGTCATAGAGACCGAGCGCTCAGTGTGCGGGCGCTGGTCATAGAGACCGAGCGCTCAGTGTGCGGGGCGCTGGTCATAGAGACCGAGCGCGCTCAGTGTGCGGGGCGCTGGTCATAGACCGAAAGGCCAGTGTGCGGGGGCGCTGGTCGCAGTGCCCGGCGCTCAGGTGCGGGGCGCTGGTCATAGAGACCGAGCGCTCAGTGTGCGGGACGCTGGTCATAGAGACCGAGCGCGCTCAGTGTGCGGGACGCTGGTCATAGAGACCGAGCGCGCTCAGTGTGCGGGACGCTGGTCATAGAGACCGAGCGCTCAGTGTGCGGGGCGCTGGTCATAGAGACCGGCGCTCAGTGTGCTGGTCAGTGTGAGGGCGCTGGTCACAGAGAGCTCGAGCGCTCAGTGTGCGGGACGCTGGTCATAGAGACCGAGCGCTCAGTGTGCGGGACGCTGGTCATAGAGACCGAGCGCGCTCAGTGTGCGGGACGCTGGTCATAGAGACCGAGCGCTCAGTGTGCGGGACGCTGGTCATAGAGACCGAGCGCTCAGTGTGCGGGACGCTGGTCATAGAGACCGAGCGCTCAGTGTGCGGGGCGCTGGTCATAGAGACCGAGCGCTCAGTGTGCGGGACGCTGGTCATAGAGACCGAGCGCTCAGTGCTCGGGTGCTGGTCATAGAGACCCCGCTGGTCATAGAGACCGGCGCTCAGTGTGCGGGCGCTGGTCATAGAGACCGGCGCGCTCAGTGTGCGGGCGCTGGTCATAGGCGCTCAGTGTGCGCGCTGGTCATAGAGACCGGCGCTCAGTGTGCGGGCGCTGGTCATAGAGACCGAGCGCTCAGTGTGCGGGGGCTGGTCATAGAGACGAGCGCGATCGGTGTGCGGGCGCTGGTCATAGAGACCGAGCGCGATCGGTGTGCGGGCCGCTGGTCATAGAGACCGAGCGCTCAGTGTGCGGGGGCTGGTCATAGAGACCGAGCGCTCAGTGTGTGCGGGGCGCTGGTCATAGAGACCGGCGCTCAGTGTGCGGGGCGCTGGTCATAGAGACCGAGCGCTCAGTGTGCGGGGCGCTGGTCATAGAGACCGGCTGGTCATAGAGACCGAGCGCTCAGTGTCGGGACGCTGGTCATAGAGACCGAGCGCGCTCAGTGTGCGGGGCGCTGGTCATAGAGACCGAGCGCTCAGTGTGCGGGGCGCTGGTCATAGAGACCGAGCGCTCAGTGTGCGGGACGCTGGTCATAGAGACCGAGCGCTCAGTGTGCGGGGCGCTGGTCATAGAGACCGAGCGCTCAGTGTGCGGGACGCTGGTCATAGAGACCGACGCTGGGGGCGCTGGTCATAGAGACCGCGGGGCGCTGGTCATAGAGACCGGCGCTCAGTGTGCGGGGCGCTGGTCATGGTCAGTGTGCGGGGCGCTGGTCATAGAGACCGCGCTCTCAGTGTGCGGGGCGCTGGTCATAGAGACCGAGGCTCGCTGGTCATAGAGACCGGCGCTCAATGTGCGGGGCGCTGGTCACCAGAGACCGCGCTCAGTGTGCGGGTCGCTGGTCATAGAGACCGACGCTCAGTGTGCGGGGCGCTGGTCATAGAGACCGAGCGCCAGTGTGCGGGGCGCTGGTCATGAGACCGTCAGTGTGCGGGGCGCTGGTCATAGAGACCGAGCGCTCAGTGTGCGGGACGCTGGTCATAGAGACCGGCGCTCAGTGTGCGGGGCGCTGGTCATAGAGACCGGCGCTCAGTGTGCGGGGCGCTGGTCAGAGACCGAGCGCTCAGTGTGCGGGGCGCTGGTCGCAGAGACCGAGCGCTCAGTGTGCGGGGCGCTGGTCATAGAGACCGAGCGCTCAGTGTGCGGGGCGCTGGTCATAGAGACCGCGCGCTCAGTGTGCGGGGCGCTGGTCATAGAGACCGGCGCGCCAGTGTGCGGGACGCTGGTCATAGAGACCGAGCGCTCAGTGTGCGGGGCGCTGGTCATAGAGACCGAAGCGCTCAGTGTGCGGGGGCGCTGGTCATAGAGACCGACGCTCAGTGTGCGGGCGCTGGTCATAGACCGCGCGCGCTCAGTGTGCGGGCGCTGGTCATAGAGACCGAGCGCTCAGTGTGCGGGCGCTGGTCATGGTCCGAGCGCTCAGTGTGCGGGCGCTGGTCAGAGAGACCGAGCGCTCACTGTGCGGGGCGCTGGTCATAGAGACCGAGCGCGCTCAGTGTGCGGGGCGCTGGTCATAGAGACCGAGCGCTCAGTGTGCGGGGCGCTGGTCATAGAGACCGGCGCTCAGTGTGCGGGCGCTGGTCATAGAGACCGGCGCTCAGTGTGCGGGCGCTGGTCATAGAGACCGCGCTCAGTGTCGCTGGGCGCTCATAGAGACCGAGCGCTCAGTGTGCGGGGCGCTGGTCATAGAGACCGGCGCTCAGTGTGCGGGGCGCTGGTCATAGACCGAAAGACTGGTCATAGAGACCGAGCGCTCAGTGTGCGGGGCGCTGGTCATAGAGACCGAAGCGCTCAGTGTGCGGGGCGCTGGTCATAGAGACCGAGCGCTCAGTGTGCGGGGCGCTGGTCATAGAGACCGAGCGCTCAGTGTGCGGGGCGCTGGTCAGAGACCGACCAGTGTGCGCGCTGGTCAGTGTGCGGGCTCAGTGTGCGGGGGCGCTGGTCATAGAGACCGGCGCTCAGTGTGCGGGCGCTGGTCATAGAGACCGAGCGCTCAGTGTGCGGGGCGCTGGTCATAGAGACCGAGGCGCTCAGTGTGCGGGCGCTGGTCATAGAGACCGAGCGCTCAGTGTGCGGGCGCTGGTCATAGAGACCAGGTTTCAGCGGGGCGCTGGTCATAGAGACCGAGCGCTCAGTGTGCGGGCGCTGGTCATAGAGACCGAGCGCGCAGTGTGCGGGGCGCTGGTCATAGAGACCGAGCGCGCTTCAGTGTGCGGGCGCTGGTCATAGAGACCGAGCGCGTCATGCGCGGGCGCTGGTCATGGAGACCGGCGCTCAGTGTGCGGGGGCGCTGGTCATAGAGACCGGCGCTCAGTGTGCGGGGCTGGTCATAGAGACGACGATCGGTGTCGGGCGCTGGTCATAGAGACCGGCGCGATCGGTGTGTGCGGGCCGCTGGTCATAGAGACCGGCGCTCAGTGTGCGGGGCTGGTCAGAGACCGAGCGCGATCGGTGTGCGGGCGCTGGTCGCTGGTGGTCATAGAGACCGAGCGCTCGGTGTGCGGGGCGCTGGTCATAGAGACCGAGCGGGCTCGGTGTGCGGGGCGCTGGTCATAGAGACCGAGCGGGCTCGGTGTGCGGGGCGCTGGTCATACAGACCGAGCGCTCGGTGTGCGGGGCGCTGGTCATAGAGACCAAGCGCTCAGTGTGCGGGGCGCTGGTCATAGAGACCGAGCGGGCTCGGTGTGCGGGGCGCTGGTCATAGAGACCGAGCGCGCTCAGTGTGCGGGCGCTGGTCATAGAGACTCAGCCGTGTGATCAGTCTGCAAATGAACTCCAGATGCATGCGCCACTTCCTGCATCTGGCTTTATGTGGGTAATGGGGAATTGAGCCCTGGGTTCGCAGTCTTTGCAAGCAAGCTCCTTTAACTGCTGAGCCATTTCTCCAGATTTCCCATCGTTTTTGTTTGTTTGTTTTTGTTTTTGTTTTTTTAAATTTGAGACAGGGTCCCATGTAATCAAGACTGACCTTGAAAACTCCTATTTTCCTGCCTCCACCTCCCTAGTACTAGGATTGCAGGTGGGCACCATGGTGTGACTTGTTTTTCCCCCTGGGATGACATGAACAAACATCTATTCACCCCAAGTAGGGCACTTAGGTCAGACCAGAGTAGCAACCTGCCAACACCCAACTTGGTGAACCACAGGAATATGGGTAGGGGTTAAGGGAGCAGAGGTGTGTCAAAGATGGCTACATCCGCAAAAATGTCCAGCACAGGTGACAGCTGTCAAGTGTGACTTGAGGGGAGCTCAGCCGATCTGGTTTCCTTTCCCCAGTTGTACTTGTGAGTTTGGAAATTTTAGTAGCTTCTGAGCTCTTAAGACATTTACTTCTTGTGTCTTACCCCAACTTTCTCCAGGTGGGAATGTTTCAATTCAGAGGAAACAACTAGCTGTCCCAGCCTCCCCCCCACCCCCCACCCGTTTTTTTTTTTTTTTGCAAGTTTGATTTGGAGAGGAGGGAGGGATACCTCCCTAAAGTTACTGAGGCTGGCTTTGAACTTGCAATCTTCCTGTCTCAGCCTTCCAAGTGCTGGGATAATAAGCCTGGGGCACCATATTGAGGTAAGGTAAGGGTTTTTGTTGTTGTTGTTGTTGTGTTGTGTTGTTTTGTTTTTTAAGATAAGTCCTCACTCTAGCCCAGGCTAACCTGGAATTCATAATGTGGTCTCAAGCTGGCCTCGAACTCACAATGATCCTCCTACCTCTGCCTCCCCAGTGCTGGGATTAAAAGTATGCGCTACTACACCAGGCACATTAAGGTTTTGAGATGTTTGTTTGTGACCATCTATCTAGCTGGGCCTGAAATCTGTTGACAAGTATCCTTGTAAGAGACTCATGAGGAAGGAAGACAAAGAAAAAACCGTGTGACCTCAGAGGGCGAGATAAAGATGGCCACAACTCAGGGACAGCGAGCTGCTGACATGCTGGAAAGAGCAAGGAAGGCTCGTCCCCTGAGGTACTCAGAAAGACCCATCACCCTGATACAACTTGATCTTGGGAACTTTCGGCCTTCAGAACTGAAAATAAGTTCCTGTTGTTTTAAGCCACCCCACTGTGGTCAGCCATGGAAACAAGGACAAGTGTCATGAGAATATTCTGAACAGGAACTTGGTAGCGCAGGTCCTGACACGTGCATCCTTTTCTTCTAGAAATTTCTCCGGATGAATAACCGAGGATTTGTCAAAATTTTCTTGGCAAGGATGTTCAGTGCAGCCTATCTCGTAACCAAGGACTGTTGGAGGCAGGAAGGCATTGCTATATACAATAAAGAGCTGACGGAGTGTCTGTGATGTATTCCCCATGGAAGGGCCCTCTGCCACTTCCCATGAAATGCTCACCCCAACTGGGTGAGGTTGGCATGGTGACACCCCTCACAGTAACACGGGGAGGTCACAGGGTGCAGGCCACCTTGCCAAGGTCACATAGCCGAGAGGCAGCCCTGGGGTAGCCCAGGCCTGGTGCTGTGTCTTCACTAGGCAAGGCGACAGCTTATGGTGCAGTCAGCAGACATCATGAAGTAAGGGACAGGTCTGAGCATGGAGGGTGTGGAGGCATAGCTCTGGGGAGGGAGAAAGAGAAAGAGAAAAAGAGAGAGAGAGTGTGTGTGTTGAGCTCATCCCATTTTTGCAGAAATAAAAAGCGTGTTGGATGTGCAGAGAAACAAGGCTGCAAGGATTTACTGTGCAGTTAACAGGGAGGTTGCCGTGGGGATGGAGGCCGGATCTTTATTTTCCATCATCAACACATACGGCTTTTGCAACCAGAATAAAACAGCCAAAGACAAAACAGCCCCGAACCTACATAGAGCACATGGCTTCTAAGCTTGTCCTGGGAAGTGGGAGAGGCATCCCCTCACAACCCCTCTGTGCACATTGATTTTCCCCACCCTTCAGAAAAGCACCCGAGGAAGAGCAAACTGCATTTCTGGATGGATGCTCAGAGCCCCACCCTGCCTGGCTTGGCTCTGCCCTGCCACGGAGAACCCAGGGAGACCCAAGGGGAACCTGGGCTGTCTGCGCTGTTGTGATGGCCAGTTGGGTGGGGAGGGGGAATCATGTGTGGCAGGTGCAGGGTAGTGTGGTGGGGAGGTGTGCCCTTTTGGGGTTCTGGGTGGAAGGGTGTTTGTGGGGACTGTATCTGGGCCCTGTAGGTAGGTAAGATGGCAAAAAATGGGCTGGTAAATGGGCATTGTTGCCACGCGCTGGGCACAGACCCCCTCCAAGGGGCATTGTCCTTCTGAGTCACTCCACAGTCCCCAGATGGGGAAACTGAGGATGGTGTGTGTGCCTATGTTTGAGCACTAGGCACAGGGCGCTTCTTGGCTCTGCTACCTGCGCTCTGGAATCCTGTAATGGGTCTCTTGGCTCTGCTTGGAGGTGGGGGACACAAAGAAGAGGCAGCCTTGCCTAGACTTGGAGCTCACCCCCACCCAGGAAAAGTTGGGTGGGTGCTCCTTGGACCTGCCTAGGTCCACAGACCCCACCTTATACTCATTGGGAAGGCTGGCCCCTCACTCCCTAAATCACCTCCCCTGCACAGCCCCACACCCACTAATGACTCTTTCGGCCTCTATGAGCCCCACAATCCTCCTCCAGGTCAGGAGAAAAATGTACCCACAGATTTGAGTTCACTGCTTAAGGTTTACACCCCAGACTATATGTTCCAAAGAAGCTGACTGGAGCTTGGATGTAAGGGCCTGCAATACCCACTACCTGTTCTCATACCAAAAATGATGCTACATATGTTTGTTGTGTGAATGAATGGGCCATGAGTATGTGTGAGCATGTTTACCTGTCCCTGTGTGTGCATGTGTACCTGTCCCTGTGTGAGCAGGTTTGTGCGTGTTTACCTGCTCCTGTGTGTGCACCCATGTGTTTGTTTACCTGTCCCTGTGTGTGCACCTGTGTTCACTTGAGTGTATGTACACACGCACACACCTTGCCGACTATACGCTGCTTCCTCTTCAGGTTAGGGGACAGCATACCTTTCATGTTGCTCTTGCTTCTTGGCCTGTGGCTCAGCACATCCTCCAGTGCCAGTCCCCACAGCATTCTTCTCCTGCCAGCCAAGAGTTCCCAAGAGTAACTTTTACTCAGACATCAGGCTCCGGGTCCAGGCTAGAAGCAGTATCTCTGTCTTCCCATCTGGGGAAGGGGGATAAAGCTCCCAGATCACCACGCTAGGCACACATGTTCCCATGGGGGAGCTGCTGTTGGGAGGCGGAGTCATTCCTCCTGGGCTTCAGGGTTAGGGTTGCTCAGTGAGACCCCCAGGGAAGATAGAAAAATCCAAAGGCCTCCTCCTGGCTGGGGGTTCTGGGAACATGCTGGGGGTATGTAACAGGGTTCAGGAAAGTCCTTGAACCCCAAGCCCTAGGTTTGTGTCTAACAACAACAACAAAAAGAAATAAAATGAGACTGAGAAGGATAATTATTCAATGATTATACTTATTGAGGGAAGTACAGAACCAAGGGAAGGAGAATAAATACACCCACATGGCCTGAGACCCCATGTGGTAGGCCTGGAAAAACCGTGGAGAGGACAGGAAAAAAAGTCCAAAGAGCTCCTGCCACGTGGAGAAGGAGCCTAGGTGGAAGGTCAGAGCCAGGGGGCTCCCCAGGCTGAGTGAGAAGAAATTCGCCAGAAGCTGGAGGTTCAGGAGAGGTCAGGCAGCCCAGAGAGCTTACCCTCTCCCCACAAACATTTATATAGCCTTGTGGTGATGGACCCTACCTTCCGGCTCAGGTGAGCCAGAGAGACAACTAATTGATCTAGGCTAGAGGCTGGCTCAGGAAGAGACCTGCCAGGACGCCAAGTTCTGGGGGCTGAACTTGACCAACCGAAATGTTAGGGCTAGACTTAAATCCTAGGAGAGACCTCCCTCCCAGGAGGAGCCCTGGTTGTTTTGTGGAAAAACAGATCTAGGGAAGAGATAAGAAGTCAGATCATTCTTTGATCTCTAGCAAAGCAGAGACTGTTTACATAGGCTCAATGACATTCCTGCTTCTTACTTGCAGGGACCCAGTCACCCTAACTCCCTCTCAGGTGGAGTACAGAGAACCCAGGAGCCCATGGACCAAGAGTGGGGAATGTGCTTGAACTCAACACCACAGTCCTCTCTGAACCACGCCTTTCCCTGCACGCATGTCTGCTCCAGCCATGCCTACTGTCTTTCCATCCTCTCACATACCAGGCTAAATCCTGCCCCAGGGTCTTTGCACCTGCTGTCCCTCTGCTTGGTGCACTCTATCTCCTGGTCATCTTATGGCTGACCCCTGTTTGACCTTCAGCTCAGAGGACTCCTCCCCAGAGAGGTCTTTTTTTTTTTAAATTTTTTTTATTTATCTGTATTTTGGAGAGAGACACAGAGAGACAGGGAGAGGAAGACAGACAGCGATGGGCGCACCAGCAGCCTCTCAGCCTCTGCGAACGAAATCCAGATGCATGCGCCCCCTTGTGGGCAAGTGTGGCATTGCGCCCTTGTGTGGCTTTGCATCTGGCTAAACATGGGACCTGGAGATTGGAACTGACATTCTTAGGCTTAGCAGGCAGGCGCCTTAACCGCTAAGCCATCCAGAGAGGCCTTTTCTAACTAGACTGTCTGAAGTAGACCCAGCCACTGTCACCTCTTGCATTGACAGTGCATGCCTGAACACCATGTTTGTTAATCTCTTATCTGATTCACCGGAGAAATCCTTCGTAGTCCTGTTGGGGGCTCAGAATATGCCGTATGGAAGACCTGTGGAAGGAAGGGAAGTCGAAGGCAGTGGGCCTCCATCTGACTCCCTGGACCTTCAATCCTCACAGCCCCTTGTGGTCAGAGCCTGCTCCCTGTTCCCACCCTATCCAAACTCCAGTCAGCTGGGTGACCCTGAGCAGATGGCTGTACCTCTCACCCCCAGTTGAGACCGTCTTTGGTGTGAATGGTTTCCCCACTTTCACTTTGATCTGCTCTCAAGTTCTGTGCAGCACTGGTATCTCTGAGGTCTTGTCCCCCATACTGCTGCCTTCCCGCCCTGCTCTTGCACTCTGGTGATGGCTTCCCAGGGTGTCCTCAGAGCTCTCTACTGCCACTCTGGCCCCACCGGTTCCTTCTCCACCTCCCTGCAGTTTCTGAGCCCCAGGGCTGGGGCCAAGGCTTCGATCCTCCATCCTAGCTGGGTGGGAGGGAGACAACCTGAACCTCGCTGGCTGAGACAAGGTCAAGGACGGCTCTTTCAGCTCTCTCATCTTGCTTCTTTTCAGCCCGTGTCTTCCCTCTGTGACTCCCTGGAGTCCCTGAGGTCTGGGTGCCAAAGCCTCACATGGCTTCCACCCTGGCATCTGCCAAAAGACCCGGCTTTGTGAAGACATTACTGTCTGAGCTGAGATTGTCAGATGCCTGGTGAGAGCCATGTGGGCAGACGGTCCCTCTGCTCCTCCCTCCCAGGCTCTGGGACACAAAACCAGGACTGCAACCTTTGGAGATGCTGCTGCTGGCAAGGAAGGAGGGAGGCAAGATAAGGCAGCAAGACGGGCCCTTTGGAGCCCCAGGGCACTGCTCTCCCCCACCAGCTGCCCTTGGCCAGCAGGCTGTCACTTGAGGGTTCTTTCTCTGGAAGACCAGTTCCTGCCAAGGCTGCTGGTGCCATGGCCTCTGTAAGATCTTGGCATGGGTCCAGTTCCTGCAGATGGGGGCAGGGTTGTGGTGGAAAGACAGAGCTATCTATTCTGCATGCGAGGCATTGGGGCCTGGTGGCCCAAGGGATGCAAACACCGCAGAAGACAGGAGTCCCTGGCCAGGCCTAGTAGCAGGTTTTGCAGGGCCAGAGTGGTGGGTTGCTTGGAAAGGTGGTGGCAGCCCAGGGACGCTGTCTGCAGGCTTATGAGAATTGGGTAATACCCATCCTCCTCTCCTCCTCTGCCTCCTCCCCCTGTTCTCCTCCTTTTTCCTTTTCCCTCTCCTAATTCCTCCCCCCTTCTCTTTCCATTTCTTTCATCCTCCTCTACCTCTTTCCCTTTCTTATTTTTTTAAATAGTAATTAGTCTTTCTTTCTTTCTTTCTTTCTTTCTTCTCTCTTTCTTCTCTCTCTCTCTCTCTCTTTCTTTCTTTCTTTCTTTCTTTCTTTCTTTCTTTCTTTATTAGAAACAGAGAAAGAAGAGAGAGACAAAGAGAGAATGGGCACACCAGAGCCTGTAGCCATTGCAAATGAACTCCAAGTGCATGCACCATCATGTGCCTCTGGTTTACATGGGACCTGGAGAATCGAACCTGGGTCCTTAGGCTTCACAGCCAAGAGCCTTAACAACTAAGCCATCTCTCCAGCCCTTATTTTTTATTTTTATTTCTTTATTTGAGAGAGAGAGAGAGAATGGGCACACCAGGGCTGCTGCAAATGAACTCCAGATGCATGCACCACCTTGTACATTTGGTTTACATGGGTCCTGGGGAATCAAACTTGGGTCCTTTGGCTTTGCAGGCAAGCGCTTTAACCACTAAGCTCCCTCTTTCCCTTTCTTGTCCTTCTCCTCCTCCCCTACATGACACAGGGTGGCACACCTCCTTGACAAACTTGACAAAATTGACAAACACAAGTACTAGGACTCCCAAAATAGCCAATGGGCTAAAGATTATTTTGCACTCCTTGAAAGTAGCATGTATAGGACAGGATCGTAATCAAGCTGTGGTGGCAGTTGGATGGCTGTGACAATGAGTGATAAGACACGAAACCGAGGCTCAGCTTTTGCCCAGAAAGAACTTGCCCATGTAAGGGAGGAATTATAACAGGAAAAAGAAGAGGCTTGGGAGATGACTTAGCAGTTAAGCACTTGCCTATGAAGCCTAAAGACCCCAGTTCAAGGCTGGATTCCCCAGTACCCACGTAAGCCAGATGCACATAGTGGCACATGCATCTGGAGTTCGTTTGCAGTGGCTAGAGGCCCTGGCATGCCCATTCTCTCTCTTTCTCTCTCCCTTTTTCTGTCTCTAATAAGCAAATAAATAAAATAATAATAATAAAAAAATAAGTAAAAAAATAAAAATATAAAAAAAGATATGTGGATGCTGTCCTCTGTGTTGGGCTATGATTTAGGCAGGGGGGGGAAGCAACTTGGGGGGATAAGATGGAGGTGTTAACTTGCCATCCCTTACAGCCTGTGGGATGTAAGGGACAGAATATTCAAGTTACATATGTACTAAAACGTCTTTCCTGGGATCCAAAGACTTGGAACCTGTGGGTAAAACTGGACCATGAGAAGGAAGAGAACTTGGTAGAAGTGTGAGAAGATGTCCCTCGGGTTTCTCCTGTCTTGGAGAAGAGAGGAAAATCCATGGTGTGGTTCAGCATGCAGACAGGAGCCTTGACAAGGGCCCAGTATAGGAAACTATGATAACTGGGGAATACCCAGAATCTGAGCTGCTGAAGTTGTGTAGGGCTTAAACAAATAATGAAAGAGCCCATCACAGCCTGGCTGTGTGACTATGGGAGGATGGGATCACTCTTAGTGCTGCCTGTGATAGTTTGAATGTGTGCTCCCCATAGATTCAGGTGTTTTAGTAAAGTTTGTAACATGGATCTCCAGCAGCCTGGCTGGAGGAGCTGTCATGGGGTGGGAAGGGGGAAGGGGAGATCCTGGGGCCCAGCCCAGAGGTATGCAGAGAGGTCTGAGCTCTGCTCTGGGGGTGGGGGTGGGGGCTCTGCTTGCTCCCTGTTTGTACCTGCTGCTTTTATTTTTTGCTGGCTCTTTACTTCTCTTCACTTAGATATATGGAAACAGTTTCTTCCACCCTGATGGTGTGAGCTTGAAATAAAGCCCTCCCTCCCATAAACGGTATCTGCTTTGGATGTTCATGCCAGCATTGTGGAGCTGTCTACTTACTACACCACCGAACTATACTACTGGACTATCAAACAGTGGAACTTAACACATCCCTTCTTAGGAGAAAGGCTGCATAATCTGCAGTGATGTGAGAAAAACCAGTCCCTGATGGACTGGGTCATATGAGCCACTAGGCTCATTTGTTTATTGTCAGTTGAGGTCCCCATAAATATCAGGAACTAGCTGGGCGTGGTGGCGCAGGCCTTTGAATCCCAGCACTCGGAAGGCAGAGGTAGGAGGATCACTGTGAGTTCAAGGCCAGCCTGAGACTACATAATGAATTCCAGGTCAGCCTGGGCTAGAGTGAAATCCTACTTTAAAATATGTATGTATGTATGTATGTATATCAGAAAACTAGAAGATAATAGAGAACGAGCAGATGTTATTAATGAGAAAGGCAGTATTTAATGCCTAGTTCACCAGGCCAGATAGAACTGTATTTTCAAGAAAGTAAAGGAAAGGGTTGAGGGCTGGAGAGATGATTCAGCAGCTAAAGGTGCTTGCTTGCAAAGCCTGCTAGCCCAGGCTCAACTCCCCAACACCCCTGTAAAACTGGATGCAAAGTGGCACATTCGTTTACGATCGCTATGTGCCTATGACCGTGGGAGGCAGAGCCAGAAGTCTTAATGGTCGGGGGCCACAGAGTCCAGCGTCAGTGTTCATTTGTTCATTCCTTTGCAATCTAGCAGTTTGTTTGCAGTGGCAAGAGACCTTTCTCAAAGAAGGGGAGCACAGACACCTTGAGGTTGTCTTCTGACTGTCACAAGTGTGGTTGTTTGATTCAGGTGTCCCCCATAAACTTAGGTGTTCTGAATGCTAGGTCCCCAGCTGATGGAGATTTGGGAATTAACACCTCCTGGAGGCGGTGTATTGTTAGGGGCAGGCTTTTGGGTATTATAGCCAGTGTCCCTTTGCCAGTGTTTGGCACACTTCTCCTGTTCCTGTTGTCCACCTGATGTTTGCCAGGAGGTAATGTCCACCCTCTGCTCATGCTATCGTTTTCCCCTGCCATTATGGAGTTTCCCTCGAGTCTATAAGCCAAAATAAACCTTTTTTTCCCACAAGATGCTCTTGATCAGGTGATTTCTGCAAGTATTGTGAACCTGACTATAACAACAAGCATGCCCATGCACACGCACAAGTAAATGAATAATAAATAACATTTTATTATTTATTTGATTGAGAGAGAAAGAAAGAAGCAAATAGAGAGAGAGAAAATGGGCATGCAGGGCCTCCAGCTGCTGCAAACTCCAGATGTATGCACCACCTTGTGCATCTGGCTTATGTGGTTCTTGGGGAATCAAACCTAGGTCCTTTGGCTTTGCAGACAAGTGCCTTAACAAGTAAACCATCCCTTCAGCCTATAAATAACTCATTTTGGGGGGGAGGGTTCCAAATAAGGTCTCACTCTAGCCCAGGCTGACCTCAAATTCACAATGTAGTCTCAGGGTGGCCTTGAACTCAAGGAGATCCTTTTACCTCTGCCTCCAGCGTGCTGGGACTAAAGGCGTGCACCACCACGCCCGGCTGCCATAAATAACTTTTTTAAAATTTTTTAAAATTTTTTTAATTTTTATTTATTTGAGAGAGAGAGAGAGAGAGAAATACAGAAATAGGCAGGGAGAGAGAGAGAGAGATACAGAAATAGGCAGGGAGAGAGAGAGAGAATGGGTGTGCCAGGGCCTCCAACCACTGCAAATGAACTCCAGACGCGTGCGCCCCTTGTGCATCTGGCTAACGTGGGTCCTGGGGAATCGAACCTGGGTCCTTTGACTTTGCAGGCAAATGCCTTAACCGCTAAGCCATCCCTCCAGCCCAACTTTTTTTTTTAAAGAAAGAGATTGATTCAGTAGGGACCTCAGGACTGGCTGGCTCTTCATTGGCTTTGCTGAACCCCATGGTGGGACACACTATTTACAATACGAGATTTAGATCAGCATGGAAATAATTTTTGTAAAGTATTAAAGCAGCCAGAAGGGGATGAAGAAAAGGAAAGATGATAGGGCCTGTCTAGGTTACTCAAAAGCAAATGTGGCAAGATTTGTGTCAAGTCAGAGTTTCTAGAAAAACTGGCAAAGAGCCAAATGCAGGGTTGTCCCGCTTCAAAGCCTGAGCAATAGTTTACCAAAGGGGTGAAAGCAGTGACGGTAAACAAAAGGAGAAACACGGCAAACTTGTTCTAGGTGCGCAAGTGTCCTTCCAGAGTACGCTGTATAACTGGTCTCCTGAAAGAAAGTAGCCTGCGGTAGAGGTTGTTGGCCCAGCCCGGGGCCCTTTCAGCAGCCAAGTGTGACCATGACGCCAGCCCACAAACTGTCAGAACTAAGGACCCGACTTGAGCAGCAAACTACAGCATGACCTTGCTCTCCCTTGACCCTGACTGGGCCAAGCAGTGCAAGCTAGCCAGCCCCATTAAGACTGACCACTGCAGGTGGGTAGATACATGTAACACCCAGGTGGGTGGATCAGAGAGAAAAACCATTGTACAGAAAGCTAAATGAGTATCACCCCAGCCTCCATTCTTGCTACCATTCCCAACATTACTTCTTCTTTACTTTTTCCTTCCTTCCCCCCCACCCCCCTTTATTTTAAGATAGGGTATTGTGTGGCCCCGTTTGGCCTCAATTCTACTTGTAGTCAAAGATGGCCTTGAACTATTGATCCTTCTATCTCAGCTTCCCAAGTGCTGGAATCACAGGCATCTACCACCATACCTGGATCTCAACATTGCTCTTTTGAGAAAAATAGTTAATATAAGTGATGGGGTCTTCTCATGTTACACTGGACCTTGCTAAGATTTCTTTTTAAATATCCCCTGAATTGTCCAAGACCAATTGCTACTTACTTGGAGCGGATAGCAGTGGGCTTTCAAAGTCCCTGGCCACCTTCTGTAAAAGGGTTTCATCACATAACATTAACCCTTGAGTGTTGTACTGATTTGGAAAAACATCTGGAAGCAGAGTTAAAAGAGCAGTTGAGGCACTTAAAAAAAAAAAAAAAGAACTCTGAGCTGGGCGTGGTGGCACACGCCTTTAATCCCAGCACTCAGGAGGCAGAGGTAGGAGGATTGCCATGAGTTCGAGGCCACCCTGAGACAATGTAGTGAATTCCAGGTCAGCCTGGGCTACAGGGAGAACCTATCTCAAACAAACAAACAAACAAACAAACAAACAAACAAACAAACAAACCCCTGTGTGGCTGGGAAAGGGCACTCCAAGGCACCATAAGGGTGTTGAGTGAAAATCCCATTGTCTGGGGTGGGCTGCCTCCTACGAGTTGTTGGCTAGGGAGGGCCTTGAGGCCCTACAATTTATAAGGCTATTGCCACTGCTGTTGGTGGCATGCCAGAACTAGATGGTAAGACCCTATTGCTAAAGATGCTACATGTTTAAGTTGCAGGACAGGAAGAAATCAGGGACTATTCTGGAAGCTTCCTCCCTGCTGGCTGGCTTTTAGAGTGCCAGAAGCCACTGTGCAGACTGCTGGGGAGGACTTGTTGCCAATGGTCCTGTTTGGCTATGAACCCTGCGAATCACACTACCAACATGCCAGGCAAGATGTGCCCACTGGTATACCAATGCACACTATGGGTGCAGCCAGTTGCTATCTGATGAGATGTAAAGCCTGCTCCACAGTAGGGAACTCATGTCTGGTACTATAAGCTGGGGCCAAGACATGTGACTAAAACAGGCCTAGGCCCCAGTGGTGAAGCAATTACAACTTTGAGCCTGTCGAATTGCCTTCTAAGCATTGGTGTTTACGCTCATAGAATGTTGTTGCTGCCAGCCTCGATCATGGAGGGAAACCTCTTTTGCAGTGGGTGGTGAGGTGGCAGTTACTACAAAGACTCATAACCAGTCAAGCCACTGAGAATTGGTGATCGTTACTGTGGTCTCCTGGCCCAACACTCAGCCATAAGTGGAAGAAAATCAGACGTGTACGTCACTCCCTGAAGAGAATGCAGTAGGCATAAGAAGGGCTGGAGTGTTGTGTAGCATTTCCTCTAAATGGAAAGGTCCCCTGTGGAGGTAGGAGGAGGCATATAAGGCTCAGGAAGCTCACAAATTTAGACAATTCATGGGGCCCTTGAGATCGTGTAAGAGTAAATAATTGCTAAAGAATGGAAGACTCTTCAGTGGAGCTGCCTGCAAGTTGTGCAGGCAGCTCCAGGGATTCAGCTTTTGTGAGTCATCACCCATGCTGGGTGGGTTTCTTTTTAAAATTTTTTAAAATTCATTTTTATTTTATATGCAAGCAGGGAGAGAGAGAGAGAGAGAGAGAGAGAGAATGAGTACACCAGGGCCTCTAGCTACTGCAAACGAACTCCAGATGCATGTGCCCCTTTGTGCACATAGATTTACATGGTGTTACAGTCAGGTTCGCATTGCTGGCAGAAATCACCCAACCAAGAGCAGCTTGTGGGGGAAAAAAGAGGTTTATTTTGGCTTACAGACTCATGGGGGCAGCTCCATGATGGCAAGAGAAACTGATGGCATGAGCAGAGGATGGACATCACCCCCTTGTCCAACATAGAGTGAACAATAGCAACAGGAGAGTGTGCCCAACACTGGCATTGGGAAACTGGCTTATAATACCCATATGCCCACCCTTGAGCACTGCCTTGAGGAAGTGTTAATTCCTAAATCTCCATCAGCTGGGAACCTAACAGTCAGATCAGTTTATGGGGGACACCTGAATCAAACCCCCACACACGAGTACAGGGGAATCAAACCCAGGTCATTAGGCTTTGTGGGCCAGTGCCTTAACTGCTAAGCCATCTCTCTAGCCCCCTTGGTGGGCTTCTTAATGATACAGCTGCCGTTGATTCACCCACAGTCCTATAAGTAATCCCAATAAACTCACTGGTTTGCTAAGCTAGACCTAGGGGTAATCATTTCTGTGTTTTGTCATCAGGCCCCTATCTGGAGCCAACAGACATTGGTTCATGTCTCCCCAAGAAAAATCACACAACACAATGGAACCCATTTATTTATATAATAACCAAAAAATTTTTTTGATATAAAAAGAGGGACTGGAGGGACTGAAGAGATGGCTTAGCAGTTAGGGCATTTGCCTCTGAAGCCTAAAGACCCAAGTTTGATTTCCCAGTACCCACATAAGCCAGATGCACAAAGGTGGCACATGTGCCTGGAGTTTGTTTACAGTAGTTAGAGGCCCTGGTGTGCCAATTCTCTCTCTCTCTCTCCATATATATATATCTCTTTCTCTCTCTCATAAATAAATAAATAAAATTCTAAAAAGATGGTTCAGCAATTAAAAGGAACTTGCTTGCAAAGTCTGATGGCCCAGGTTCAATTACCCAGTACCCATATAAAGCCAGATGTTCAAAGCACATGCACCTGGAGTTCATTTGCATTGTGACAAGAGGCCCTGGGACAACCATTCTTTCTCTCCTTTCTCTCCATATAAATAATATAATTCATAAATAAATAACTTTTAAAAAAGAAAAATGCACACACTATATTCAACCCTCTATTTCTTTTTCTTTCTTTTCTTTCTTTTTTTTTTTTTTTTTTTGGTTTTTATTTGAGGTAGGGTCTCACTCTAGCCCAGGCTGACCTGGAATCCACTCTGCAGTCTCAGGGTGGCCTCGAACTCATGGCAATCCTCCTACCTCTGCCTCCTGAGTGCTGGGATTAAAGGCGTGCACCACCACGCCTGGCTTCAACCCTCTATTTCTGACATTATCTCCTATTCATTTCTTCAAGCTCATAGCCAATGCATATGCTCTAGGAATGCTGCCATTGGTCTCCCACATGCCCGCTGTAAAAGAACTAACTAAATAAAACCTGTTTAGGGCTGGAGAGATGGCTTGGGGGTTAAGGCACATTGCCTGTGAAGCCTAAGGACTTGGGTTCAATTCTCCAGGTCCCACGTAAGCCAGATGCACAAGGTGGCACATGCGTCTGGAGTTCGTCTGCAGAGGCTCTGGCGCACCCATTCTCTGCCCCCACCTTCTATGTCTCTAATAAATAAATAAAATTTTAGAAAAAAACTGTTTATTGGAGAATGGACGTTCCCTCAGTATAAGACCCACAAAGCAGCCACTGCGCATGTTGTGGTGACTTCTAGGATCTACATGAACTCTCAGTGATAGAAGACAGAAACCTACCCCAGATAAATAGTATGGTCCCCTGTAACAGAACAATGTAAAAGGCAGGGCGTGCGTTAGGCATGGTTTAGGCTCACACTGTCCCTGAGGCTCTTGCTTGACTTCTCTGTAGTTCTTTCCCCATCCTCCCCACTTCCATAGGGGGTCAGATGAGTGGGCCTGCGCCGGGGAAGCTGTGTTTTGGAACTCCTCTCCTCACACTACACAGTCCCAGGAGTCATGAAAGGCTTGTTTTGGGATGCAGAGGCTTTTGTTTTGTTTTGTTTTTCAAGGTAGGGTCTCGCTCAAGCCAAGCCTGACCTGGAATTCTCTATGTAGTCTCAGGGTGGCCTTGAACTCATGGCAATCCTCCTACCTCTGCCTCCTGGCTGCTGGGATTAAAGACTTTGTGCACTTTACTGTGCACGCTTTGAAGCACAGAGGGAGAGGGAATGAAGCTGCTTCTAAGAAACTGTACCAAGAGGTTGAGAGGGCTGGAGAGATGGCCAAGCAGTAAAGAACTTGCCTGCAAAGCCTAACAACCAGTTCAATTCCCCAGTACCCACATAAAGCCAGATGCACAAGGTGGCACATAAGTCTGGCGTTCATTTGCTTTTGATGGAGGCCCTAATACACCCATTCTCTGTTTCTCTTCTTTCTATCTCTCTCTGCTTGCAAATAAATAAATAATTTTTTAAAAAAAGAGATTTAGCCAAGTGTAGTGGTGCACACCTTTAATTCCAGCACTCAGGAGGCAGAGGTAGAAGGATCCTTGTGAGTTCAAGGCCACCCTGAGACTACCTAGTGAATTCCAAGTCAGCCTGGGCTAGAGCGAGACCCTACCTTGAAAAACAAAACAAAACAAACAAACCAAAAAAGAGGCTTAGAGAAGTCTTCTGGAGGGAGGGGAGGGTGAGGGGGAAGGGTCTAAACCATATGGAAAGAAGTTCCTTATATCTCCCTGTGCACTTGTGGCCCAGGCCATAGTGACATGATGGAAGAGGCCAGGGCAGAGATTCTGGCCCAACGGCCAACTTGCCAGACAGAACCAGGCAGGAAACCCAGGTGGTACGGCCTCAAGCAAGCCCCACTTCCCAACCTCAGCTTCAAGTGGAGCTTTAAGAGAGGCAGGGCTCCTGCACACAGTGCCCAGGATTTGGACGGACAACTGTTACTGGTGGCTTTCTGTTATGGCCATGACAGTGGAGCCCAATAGAAATTGTGTCTAGCCCCTGGGCAGGGCAATTCTTCTCCTTTCTGAGCTCAGGCTCAGCCAGCCCTATGGGGGGGGGGCGTGTCTCCCTATACAGCCCCCATGTGTCTGAGGGAGGGAGGTGCCTCCCCTGGCGTGAACCTTCCCCCATCCATCTAAACCCGGCTGTGCGTCTGACTACCCCACCATCCTTCTTCCTCTCTGGCAGACAAGCCATTAAGCCCCAGACCCCCAGAGCACCTGCCTGCAGACTCAGCACTAAGTGCATTTGCACCCATTAGCAAGAAGCCCCTGCCAGCCCACCCCCCTATCCCACTCCCTGAGGACTGGTGCTCAAAGCCCCACCCACGGACTGAATAGAACCAGAGAGGAACACCCAAGGGTTTCAGGAGCACATGGATACTCATGTAGGCTCTTCACTGTGCAAAGATGCTACAAGCCAGCTGGCTTGCACAGGCCACCTTCCACATGGGAGATGACATGCTTTTCTCACCTGTGCCAGGACTCCAGAGGGGATGGTTGTGGTTCACGTGGGTCAGAAGAAACTACGCAAAGTCTAAAACATATTTTATTTATTTGAGAGAGAGAGGGAGGGAGGGAGGTAGATAGAATATGTGTGACAGGACCTCCAGCCACGGCAAACGAACTCCAGAAGCATGTTCCACCTTGTGTATCTGGCTTACGTGCATACTGGGGAATCGAACCTGGGTCCTTAGGCTTCTCAAGTAAGCACCTAACTACTAAGCCATACTTCCAGCCATCTACACTGTCTTTGTGGGGAAGGCATGCATGTGCTCATGTGGGCATGCACTTGTGGAGGCCAGAGGACAGCCTCAGCTCTCATCCTCCAGGAATGTGGTCTATCTTCTTTGAGACAGGGTCTCTCATTGGCCAGCAGCTTACCATGTAGGCTAGACTGACTGGCCAGTGAGCTCCAGGGATCCTCTTGTCTCCAAATCCCTAACACTAGGATTAGAAGCACATGCCACCATTCATTTTTAATTTTTTTTCTTTTCTTTTTTAAAAATATTTATTTATTTAGTTAGTCAGTCGACAGAGAAAGAGGGAGAGAAAGAGAGAGAATGGGTGCACCAGGGCCTCTAGCCACTGCAAACAAACTCTAGATGCATGCACCTCCTTGTGCATCTGGCTTACGTGGGACCTGTAGAATCAAACCTGGGTCATTTGGCTTTGCAGGCAAATGCCTTAACTGCTAAGCCATCCCTCCAGCCCCCGCCCCCCGCAACCTTTTTTGAGGCAGGGTCTCACTCTAGTCCAGGCTGACCTGAAATTCACATGGTAGTCAAGTCTGGCCTCAAACTCACTGTGATCCTCCTACCTCAGCTTCCCTAGTGCTGGCACTAAAAGCTTGCACCACTTCATCCAGTTTTTTACATCTAGGTTTTATATATATATATATATATATATTAAAATTAAATTAATTAATTTATTTGAGAGAGAGGAAGGGAGGGAGAATGGGCGCACCAGAGCATACAGCCACTACAAACGAACTCCAGATGCATGCACCACCTGTGCATCTGGCTTACGTGAGTCCTGGGGAATTGAACCGAGGTCCTTTGGCTTTGCTTGCAAGCACCTTAACCGCTATGCCATCTCTCTAGCCCACATCTGGCATTTTTGCATGAGTTCAGAGAATCTACACTCAGAACCTCATGTTTGCAAGGGAAGCACTTTACTCCATGAGCCATTTCCCCAGCCCAATGAATACTTTTGGTTTCTCCCAAAATGATGTCAGGAGCTGGGGAGATGGTTCAGTGGTTGAAGGCACTTGCTTACAAAGCCTGCCAGCCCATGTTCAATTCCCCGGTTCCCACATAAAGCCAGATGCACAAAGTGGCTCATGCATCTGGAGTTCATTAGCAGCAGAAAGCGGTCCTGGCATGTTCATCCTCTCTCTCTCTCCCTCCCTCTCTCTGTCTCTCTCTTTCTGAAATAAATAAAATAATTTTAAATGAAATCAGAGGCTGGGGAGATGGCTTAGTGGTTGAAGGTGCTTGTTTACAAAGCCTGCCAGGCTGAGTTCAGTTACTCAGTACCCATGTAAAACCATATCCACAAAGTGGCCCATGTGTCTGGAGTTCATTTGCAGCAGCAAGAGGCCCTGGCACACCTATTCTCTCTTTCTCTCAAATAAATAAAATAAAATATTTGTAAGGAAAAAAATGATATCAGAACAATTGGAGATGCCATTTTTTTAAACAAGGTGCCTCGGGTTTAATACAAAAATTAATTATCAGTGCATCATAGATTAGACGCATGATGGCAAGGCAGACAACAGCCATGTCTTATGTGAGCGTCAGCCTGGCTCCACCGTGGAATGACATAAACACGGCAAGTGAGTGGCATAAGCACAAGGGGAAGTCAGTGAGAAGCTCCTGCTGCCACCCCGAGCTGTCCGCAGTCTGAGGATGGGAGGGGGAGAGAGGGAACCTTCTCCACAGCACCTTTTCTTCACAGCTCTCATGGAATCCTGAAATAAATGCTAAGCTTTAGGAAGGTGGAGTGTTTCTGCCCACTCGCTACTGAGGACATGGAGCTCAGAGAGCTTAAGGAACATGTCTAGGGATACATGAGCAGGAAGGGGGAGCAGTATTGGAACCCAGGGTGTCTATGACAGCTAAAGTGGGACAAGGGCCGATGCCTGTCTCTGCAGTGTCACCCTCTTATTATGGGCCCTTGGTCCTCTGAGGGTTCTGGAGAGTTCAGAGGCCTCCATGCTCCTGCCTGTGTTGTGACACCCACCCAGCTGACTTTTCTTCCTAGGACTCCCCCAAGCCCTCCCCCTCACCTACTACTCGAGCCTGTATACTCAGTCTAGATCCAGATAGCCCCCAAAGCCAGTGTGTGGCAGTATAACTTTCTATGTGAATCTGTTAGAACCTTCCAGATGATCCCAGATGTGTTTCTATACCAGCAGCATCACAAAGACTAGAAGGGTTCTGAGGGTTGAGAGACGAGTCTTTTAGAGATAACATCTAGATCAGACTGGCCTCAAACTCAAGGTAATCCTTCTGCCTCAGTCTTCCCTGGACTGGGATCACAGGTGTGGTCCCCCATGCCAGGCTCAGGGCTGAGTTTTAAGCCTTCTGAGTGGCACTTGTGGGGTACTGAGGAGTTGTGTCCACTGTGCAGCAGAGGCTCCATCAGGACTGCTGCTATTGTCAGGTTACTGCTTTTTATTTTGAAGATTTCTGGAAAACAAGTAACATGGTGTCAAAAGTGGGACCACCCAAGGACCTCTTGCAGGAAGCTTCTGTCCCTGTCTACCATGCCCTTCAACAAGGCCACACCCACCCCAGCTTCAGGGCACACCTGTCACTTAGCCTTGCTCCCCCACCTGAATGTTCACAGGGCTATGGGCTCCTGACTGGGGTGGAGAAGACAACAGCAGAGCCCTGTTTATCATTCCTTTCCTTTCCCAACCTTGAGTTGACCTCGAGTGTGACTTTCGGGGCTCCAGGCCTTGGGCCAGGCAGAGTGGGGAGTAGACACTTCCTATGGAGGCTGCCTAGAGTACCCCTACCTCTTCCCCAGACCCTTCTGCAGTGGCCCCTCCAGTGGTCTATCATGTGAGAACCCGTTAAAGTAGGCCCAGGAATCTGCATTGCACATCCCTTTTTAGAGCAGAGGACTGGGACCTCTGGCACACACAGATGCTGGGGTGGGCCTATTGAGACCTCAGCTCTTCTTTTGTTATTGCTCTTTTTTGGTTGTTTGCTTATTTGTTTGGTTTTTCGAGGTAGGGTCTCGCTCTAGCCCAGGCTGACCTGGAATTCACTATGTAGTCTCAGGGTGTCCTCGAACTCACAGTGATCCTCCTACCTCTGCCTCCTGAGTGCTGGGATTAAAGACGTGCGCCACCACGCCCGACTCTAGAGCTCAGCTCTGTCTTTACAGTCTCATCAACAGAAACTGGTGCTGGGCTCGGCTGCCACATCCCTGCTGACTGTCCCCTTCTCCCCAGCACCCTCTAGCCCCAGGGAGAGGTTTTGACTCTCAGGACAGGTTCTCACCTCTGTGAGACACCTCTGTGCTTGTCACCTCTTCCTGGAGCTCTTCTCCCATTTGACCCCTGGGGAAATGCATGTTCCTCTCTCAAGACCCCACTTAGACGCCAGGATCCCTGAGGGCTCCATTTGAACTTCACTCTCTTTCCCCAGATGCCTGCAACCCAGCTTTTATAGAATTATTTTGGGTAACTTATCAAAAAGGTCCAGAGACCTTGGCTTTGCCACCCCAGCACCTATGCTTACCAAGGGTCTGGACTTTTCACTGCTAATAAAATGGGACTAGCAGTGCCCTCTGTGAGGGCTGCTTGGAGGTTAAAATGAGAACTCCCTTGTGAAGGGCTTGGCTGGGTACCCACCGCAGGCTGCAGGCATGGTGACAGTGAACCGGTGAACCCGCTGCATTGCCTGTGCAGCTGGCAGCTCCTCCAGTCTCAGATCCCAATGGTCTGGGGGGGCGCAGGGGGGGATTTCTCTCAGGAGGATGGGCTGGTGGGGAGCTCTGGCCTTGCTGCTCTACCTCATCCCTGGAAAATGATCCCACTGTGAACACCATCACTGGCTGGGATTTTGGGAACGGGCCACCACCTGGCACAGGAGACGCCAGTGGTGAAGCACAGTGGAGATAGATGTGTAGCCAGGGGAGAGAATGGTGTGTGTGTGTGTGTGTGTGTGTGTGTGTGTGTGTGTGTGGCTGTGTGTGTAGGGAGGAGCCTGGTGCTTCCAGGGGACCTGCCCTGGCCTATTCAAACCGCAGGGATCTACCCAGCTCGGAGGAGGAGGACAAGGTACCCATGGGGCAGGAGGCCTGGCCCCAGCTGCACAGCCCAGCAAGGATCTGTTGATGTCTGAGCTGCTTTGAGAGGCGGAGGCAGCAGGGCCTGGGAGATGGTCTCCATGGCAACCGCTGCCACTCACTCCCTATCTCCTATGTAAATTAGTTACAATTTTATTAGTGTGCAGAATTTCAAGAGGCCGAATTCTGCCTTGGAAGGGAGAAGGCTGGTGGGGGACAGAGCTCCCGCAAGGACTGCAGCTCCAAGGTGGATCCACGGAAAGCCACCAGACCCAGCCACGTGCCCTCATTTGTTCACCTGGCCACTGGGCAGGGGTTAGGATCAGCCTGTCTGTCCCGAGAGAGGAAACAAATCCTTTCGCGATCTCTGGCCTTCGTTAACAGCCCAGAAGCACCCCCAACCCCAGCCCTGTCCCGACTGAGGTCACAGAGGTCATTAGCTGGTCCATAGGTCACCTGGAGTCCAGATGCTTGCTCTCCTCCAGGACAAGTCAGAGGGTTAAAGTTCACTTAGCATTGGGGACCTAGCAGGCAGATGAGGGCTCCTAGCACCTTGGGTTTCTGGACACACCCAGGCCGGCTCCAGAGCTACAAGAGTCCAGCATGTGGCTGCTGTCCTATGGCCAGAGAAGGTGTGCTTTGCCCTACCAGCAGTGGGCAGATGTGGACGGGTGTCATCAGAGTCACAGCTTCCTGGCATTTGAGGTTCTGAACTATATACCCATATCCATGCTTACAACAATTTTTTTCCCCAAAAAGAAAAGGAAAAAAAAAAAAAAAAAGGACAGATTTGTCTTTTCCGTAAGGCTGTTAAAATTAGGTGTGCCCCCAAAGGCACATCCCACTGTGTATGTTTCTGGGGTGGCACTCCCTGCAGAAGGAGCTCACTTAGAACTCAGGGTCCCAGCAAGACCCCCAGCCAGCAGCCATACCAGAACCTAAACTGGTGTGATACAGGGAGGCACTGTCTCAGTGGGGCCAGGCACAAAAGTGAAGAGAGAATGGAGCAGAGTCAGCATCACAGGGGTGGGTCCAGGGACGAGCATAGAGGACAGGTCTCCTGGCTATGGTGACAGCCCAGATGAGGCTTGAAGGCTGGCAACGACTCCCCAAGGAGGGGCTGGGAAAGGAAACAGGGACTGTAGCAGGATGAAGCAGAGAATGGATGTGAGGGGAGGGGAGACTGCTGGCAGGTTGAAAGGGTGGATGGAGGATGGCCGGGTGTAGCATTTACCTTCTCGTTGCCGGGACAAAACACCAAAAGCAGCTGACAGGAGGAAAGGGCTTATTTCAGCTTAGTGTCGAGGAGAAGCTTCATCATTAGGGGAAGCATAGCATGAGCCAGACTCTAGGGCATCTACATCTTGTCACAGCAGCAGGGGAATGAAGTCCCAGTGAGCTAGCTTTCATTCAACACCCAGTAAGGGCTAGACTGGTAAAGCCCAGGCCCCGCCCTCACTGACACACCTCTTCCAGCAAGGCTCCACCTCACAAAGGCCCTACAACTTTCCCAAGTTGCCACCAGCTGAGGACCAAGTATTAAAACACGTGAGCTTATGGGGGGGAGATTTCCCATTCAAACCACCACACTGGGAAAGGGTGGGAGAGAAAGGCTGGAAGATGAGTGAAAGAGGGACAGCATAAGGGGTGGGAAAAGAAGGGTATGGTGTATGAGGGCAAGAAGGAGATTGGTCAAGAATAGGTGACACAGTGGATGTGGGGTGAACAGAAAAACGAGGGTGAGAATGGTCGAGAGATGGTTTCTGCACAATGGTTAGGCCCATTCGCCACAGCACGGGACACTTGTTGTCAAATCCCCTCCGTAGCATTTATTCCTTGTTGTATCATGTCTGATCTCTTAGATGGGGGACGGGCAACAGGTAGAACAGTCAGGGCCTCTAATAATCATTTTAAAGCATCTGCACACAGTAAGGGCTTCATAAATGTCCAGTTACGGGCCCACACAGTGAGTATGGACTCTGGGGCTGGCCTTGGGTTTCTGGATCAACTGGGTAGGGTGGCCATTTCTGTCTCAGGCCTCTGTGTCTGGAGAAGGAGAGGTGGGGAGAAGGATTGCATTTGTATGTTTGGGGCTCAGGCCAGGAACAGGGGTTGGCTTGGTGGGAGGAGGGAGATGACCTGGGAAGGGTGGAGTTGGCCCAGAGGGTTGAAAGATGAATAGGTTCCTTAGATGTGGCCCTGAAGATTCTTCAAGGGAACCCAGAAAGGCCATTTTTCAGAGTGGATGGAGCTGTCTATAGAGGACACCCAGCGAGGACAAAGGGGGAGGCCATGGCGAGAGCTTTTCAGTATAGGAGGGGCCTGCCTCATGCCCCACTCTAGACTCAAGTTCCCAGTGGGCTGGCAGTTATCCAAAGGTGCCTCCAAACTAAGGGTTCTGGCTTGATTTGATCCTGACAGACTGAGCTTGCCCCTGGTGGACAGACACCAATACACTTCCTTCCCATAGCGTCCATGGTGGCTCATCTTTCCAGCAGGATGGAGTGCCTGAGGCCAGGCAGCAGGCCAGTTTGTGTGTGTGTGGTGGTGTTTGTTTGTTTGTTTGTTTGTTTTCTTTTTTGAGGTAAGGTCTCGCTCAAGCCCAGGTTGACCTGGAATTCACTATGTCATCTCAGGGTGGCCTTGAACTCACGACGATCCTCCTACCTCTGCCTCCCGAGTGCTGGAATTAAAGGCGTGTGCCACCACGCCCAGCTAGCAGGCCAGTTTTTGTGTGTGTGTGGTAGTTTTTTTTGTTTGTTTGTTTCCTTTTTTGAGGTAAGGTCTCGCTCAAGCCCAGGCTGACCTGGAATTCACTATGTTGGGCTGACCTGGAATTCACTATGTCGTCTCAGAGTGGCCTCCGGGCCACTGGGGTTTTAGGATGTTGCTCGCCTGTGTGGTGTGTGCATGATGGAACTGACAACCTGTAGTGTGATGCTAGCCAGTCCCTGAGGCTGGGCCTCTGACCCCAACCCCTGCCTTAGGTTGGACAGCCAGGTCCTTCCAATGCTCAGCTGCCGATTCTGTGGGGGAGCGAGGGCATGGCTCAGGTTCTAGCATGCCTCCTCCTATAAGGCAGGGCCACAGCCCACTTCACATCTATCACTCATGGAGATGCCTCTGTCCAGCTCTCCAGCCCGCCATGTCTTGTGGCCCAAGGGCTGAGCCTCCTAAGAGGAAGGCGAGGATGGGACCGCCCACCCTGTTCCATAATGTGTCTTACTAATTATGCCACACACCGGAAAACTTAATTAAATCGATGCTTGGTGTGTAATTTCAACTAGTTTGGAGGTTGGGGGAAATCAAACAGCCAGCCACATGGCTCTGCCAATCCACTCTACCCTAGCGAACCCTGAGGGCCCTGGTGGCTGGCCTGCCCTGCTGAGCTGTGGTAAGAAGGACTCTTCCCCTCAGTTTACAGAGGAAACCGTGCCCTCAGCCCCTCAGCCACCATCCTCACACACACATACCGAACATACTTCACACCACACCTCACTATACACACCGCACTCACTACACACACACACACACACACACACACCACAGCATGTGGCAGCAGCCCAGGAGGGAGCCAGGCAGCCTGGATCCAGAGAGGAAGAAATCACAGAACCTGCTTTTGCAGCCTGTCAGGTGATGAAACCAGTGAGGAAGATGTCAGGAGAGGCCAGGGCAGGGGCACAGTATATAATAGGGTACCATGATATGGCTCTGTCCCCAGTCCCTCCAGGCCTCTTCTTCCCCCCTCCTGCTCTGAGAGAACCAGGTGAGGTCATCCCAGAGGGCAGATGCAAGGACCAGAGGCACAGGGCAGTAAGGGAGACATCGCTGGGCATCCTGTTTCACGTGTGTGTGTGTGTGTGTGTGTGTGTGTGTGTGTGTGTGTGTGTGTGTGTGTGTGTCTAAGAACCAAATGTAGAGAAAAAGAAGGGGACTTCCCAGACAATGAGGAGCCCAAGTCCACAATCCAGTGTTTGTCCCAACACCTCTTTGGGACCATGGCAGATACAAAACAGGGCCGCCAAGGGAACTCAGCTGCGAGATTGAGGTACCAGCAAGAGTCTGCTCGTCCTCAGAGCAGCCCATAGACACAGATGGGGGAAAATGAGGCTTGGACTGTTGAGTAGGTGGACTAGCTGCAGACAACACCTATGGGTTTGAATAGAGGCTCAGCCTCAGGAATTGTGCCCTCCGGGGGAAAACTAAGGCTAAGAGACACAATGAAGTCTCTAGTCCAGCCAAGCAGAATTTGAACCCAGGCCCAGCCTATCCCAGGACAGACAGATGATGGAAGGATGGCTCTCAGGACCCAGAAGGAAGTGGTGGGGGGTGGGGTGGGACACGGCCAAGGTGGGACAGTGCCTCAGGAATTGTGACTCCTGTGGAGAGAAACCCAAGGAGCACCAGACAACCAGGACAGTGGAAGGGGGTGAGGGTGGGTCTCTCTGGGGCTTGGTATCAGGCATTACATGAGGATGCCTCAGCCTTAGCTTCACACTAGAGATCAGAAGGCTGAAACACTTCATTGAGGGACACCTGCATTCCTGCTGCCAGGGACCTCACCCTGCCTACCTGCCCACTCCCCAGCCAACTATGCAGCCTCTCTACTGGCCACACAAGGTTCTGAGCACCAAAGGTTCAAAGATGAAAGATAAGCCTTCCCTCCCAGAAGGGTGAGGAAGTTTGTTCCGGGTCACTTGCCCTGCAAAGCCTGGTCCCAGGCAGTGGCCACTCTGCCACTGCTGGGGTGATAGTGCCAGGTGCATCTGGAATGTGCAGGTCTCTTCTCAAAGAGGCAGGGAGGCCCTAGACCAAGGAGAGGGCCTTTTCCTTCCACATGCCTGGGTGCTGGGTCCTTCAGCACCCCACCCCACCCCCACTTCCTTCTGGGTCCTGACAACCATTCCTCCATCATCTGTCTGTCCTGGGATAGGCCTGGGTTCAAATTCTGCTTGACTGGACTAGAGACCTCATTGTGTCTCTTAGCCTCAGTTTCCCCTGGAGGGTATCCTTCTGGGCACTCCTCCTTCCTCAGTTTTTAGCTCCAAAGTCACATCCTTGGACAGCCATTCCTGACCTTTGTCCATCCCCATGCTAATGATGCCACATGGGGTTGGGATCTTCCTGTGACCTTCTCCACTATACCTGGGATCCAGACAGGTCCAGAAGGGGCTCCATGAGTATCACCCTGTGACAGTGAACCTGCCCACAGAGACAATTCCGCTCCCTGCTTGATGTCAAGAGCTAGCCTGGCCTCTTGATTTATTCCTAAAGAGTCCAGGCCCACCCTCCTAACACGATAATGGGTGGAGGTGGGTACTATCTGGCAGGAAGGCCACATGCTCAACCTGGGACTCCCTGCCCAGCTGCCCAACATCTGGAGAGGGCAAAGATCTGACTTTTGGCCCTCAGGAAATTGTGTCCCAGAAATTCTCCTCTCTCCCTCCTCCCCTCCCTCCTTCCCTTTCTCCTCTATCTCTTCTTCTTGCCCCTTGTATCCTGCCTGCCTTCCCTCCTCCCTTGCATTCCTCTTCTCTATCCCTCCCTCCTGTCCCTCTCTCCTCCTTTCTGTCCCTTTCTCCTGCCCTCCCCTTCCTTTCCCTCCTCCTCCTCCCCCCCCCCCATCCCCATCTCCCTCTCTGAGGTTTCTGGTCCTGCCTGTTCCTCTTCCTCCTCCAACTCTCTCCTCTCCTCATCACCCTGTCCCAGGGAGGGGGCCGCCAGGGGCGGGTGATTTGCAGTTCCCTGGGCGGTCGTCTCTGCAGCTGCACATCTGGATCATTAGGACGGAAAGCCGAGGCTGCCTGAGCCAGGACCTGCAGAGGCTCCTGACTCCCCTCCCCCTCCTCCTCAGCAGCCGGTATTTTTAGCTCGCAGGCTGCGGAGCATCAGTGTGCAGGGCCCGGTGAAGCCTGGATGAGGTTTTATCTGTTGTGACAGCCCCAAGGGCAGCGGCGGAACTCGCATTTCTCCCTCCCTCCCTCTCTCTCTCTCTCTCTCTCTCTCTCTCTCTGTCTTTCTTTCTCTCTTACTCTCTCTCTTGCTGGGCATGTTCCTGTCTCTGTAAGAGCCTCAGCTGCATGGCTGATCTCAGCTGGTGGGTCAGGCTTAGTCCAGACCCATTGGCCTCAGCCTCTCCTTTCTCCAAGGGTCCTGGTTAGGCTCCAGGCTTGATCCGCCCACCACCACTGTGCTGGCTTCCAGGGCCTCCTTGCAGTCTCCTTTTGTCCTTCCCTTTCCAGACTTCTGCCCCTGCCTTCTTCTTCCCCACTCTTTCCCTGCTCTCTGCCTAAAAGAGACAGCTGTGAGCACACGGACTCCCTAGAGTCTGTCTCATTGCCTGTTGCCTTCTCCCTCTTCCCTTGGCTGCCTCTTGAGGGACACAGGACAGGGAAGTGAAGTGCCTAAGGGGCCTCCCAGAGCCTGTGTCTCCACGCTTCACGTTCAGTGGGGCCCCTAGGTGTCCAGGCCTTTCAAGGACTCAGGAAGGTCCAACCTGGTCCCTTTGGTCCTCAAGCTGCGAAGTTGCCCTTTTGGCCAGGATGCCTAGGCATCTTCAGGGGTGTCTTCCTAGGGCACTTCCCTCCCCTATTGGACTCCCCACCAGAATTCCCCTTTGTGAATATCACATAAAACATGCCCCATGGTGCTCAGTGCTCTGCAGCATATACACCTCTGTTCACCTCGCAGCAGCTATGCAGGCCACAGACCTTTTATGAAGGAGACAGTGGGCTGAGGGACACCATGGGGTGCCCTCACCTAGTACCTCTGGAAGGGCACCAGACCACCAGGTCTCAGCTCCTGCCGGGTCCTCTGAGCATTGTCTCTGGACACAATCTAGGGGAGTTCAGAGGCCCAAAGGAAGAAGGCCTGTGCTCAATGTCAAACAGCTCACACTGGTGCAGGGGACAGTAGTTGGGGACTGTGAATCCATCCTCTCCCTTCCAGGATTCAGTGTAGCCTCCAGGCCAGCCCTGTGTGAAGTGGGGGGTGCAAGTCTGGGGTTCCTTGCTTCTCTGGCTCCTGTGTCACACCTGGCTTTGTCCCCTTGAGGCCCTCAATCTTACCCACTGTACCCTGCTTCTGGGGCCTCTCTGTAACCTCTCCTTCTCCTTGGTTTTGTCTCTCCCAGGCTGCTCCCAGGCCTGGCTGGCTGTCCTGGAGCTTGGGCTGGCGTCACTGGCTTTCCTCCTTGTCCTCTATCTCTGAGAGCCCCTCTCCCCAGCTCTGTCACTTGTTTTCCCTTCTTCCTGTGCTCTGAGTCACATGCCCTATGGCTGGGTTTTTTTTTTTTTTTTTTTTAAATATTTATTTCTTTGAGAGAGAGAATGAAAAAGAGGCAGAGAGAGAAAAAATGTACTTGCCAGAGCAACTCCAGATGCATCATAGGTAATGGGGAATTGAACCTGGGCCCTTTGGCTTGGCAGGGAAGCACCTTACCCACTAGGTCATCTCTCCAGCTCATGCCCTATGTTCTGATTATACCTCACCCCCTTCCCCTTCCTTGCCTGCTATTTCTTTCTTTTTTAAAACTTTGTCTTTTAAATTTTATTTATTGAGAGAAAGAGAGATAGGGGAGGGGGGACAGGTAGATAGAGAATGGGCGTGCCAGGGCCTTCAGCTGCTGTAAATGAACTACAGACACATGTGCCACCTTGTGCGCCTGGCTTATGTGGGTCCTGGAGAATCGAACAGGGGTCCTTCAGCTTTACAGGCAAACACCTTAACTGCTAATCCATCTCTCCAGCCCTTTCCTGCAGTTTTTGCCCTCCCCAATACACACACACACACACTGTAAAGAGACATGCCCCTAACTCTCTGCAGTCACCACAGTGGAGGTGCTGAGGATGGCCCCATCGTGGGAAGCCCTGTATACTAACCCCCACAGCCACCTTCTAGGTGAGATGGGCTAGGTAGACTCTGGTGGCACTTCTGCAGTTTTATCTTTTGAGTCTCAGTGCCAGGGACTCCCCTAGGAACTTCCAGAGGGGTCTCCCCTCCCTCCCAGTGACTAGAGGATCTCACAGTCTTGACAGCAGCCTGGGGCAGAGACAGTAACCAGGTCTGAGTCTGAGAGAGTCGAGCAGTATGGCCATGACCACCACTATCAAGGCAGCAGAGGGACCGCATGACTATGAACCCTGGCAGCCTGTCTTGACAGAGCTGTCCAGGCCCCAAGCTGTTCTGTTGCTACTACAGAAGCATGGGCATAGAGTCTGACAGTCCTGGGTTCAAATCTTATTAGCCATGCAACATTGGGGATAGTTGGTCCCTCCCCCAGTCCGGCTCTTCTTCTGTAGTGTGGAGATGACATGGCCTCCCCCTCAGGTCTATGCTGAGGACATGGTGGGGCTCTCACACAGGGCTACCCGGCTGCCCTCATGCATGAGGATTTTGCTAGCAACAGCCACATGCCATTGCCTGAGCTAGAGACTGGGTTTCCCATCTGAGCAAGTCTGGGACCCAGGGAGCCTCTCTCCTCCTCCATAAAATGGGGACAATGTCTTGGTGACCCATCAAAGGTTAATGGTAAGACTCTACTGTCGAAGACAGCATACGTGTGTGAGACCAAACACAGAGAGAGACCTGGCCAGAATATGGAAGAAGGTCAGTCCCCAGACAGTTAGCTAGTCTAGTATCAGAGGGTGCTACACGAGCAACTGGGGGAAAATGTCTGACATTGGTCCAAACAACTTGCAGTCTAAGATACCCAGCAGGAAACCATCTGACGTAATGCTAATACAAGTGCAGTAGTGGCAAACAGCCATGGTGGGTAACCAACTGCTCTTGATTTGGCTAATAAATCCATTCAGTGGAATGGAACTCATTGCTGGAACTGGGAAATAAGTCAAAGCCATGTACAAAAAATGAGCTCAGTCTCCAAGATCTAGAGGCCACCAAATGTGGGCTAGAAGAGAGCCAATGCATATAAAATTCCCTCCAAAACATATATGGTTATCCCTTCTATCTAGTACTAACTTCTCTCTCCATCGGAGAATTTGCTTATCTCTTTTCAGGTGGACAACGAACCTGAAGGAAGGATCAGCTAACCACACCTCACCAGCTGAAACCATAGAACAACGCAGGGGAAGGGCAAGAATACAGCGCTTAAGGAGATCACAACACCAGAAAAAGGCTGAAGGAGATAAACACAGAGAACATCCAACTCCAACTAAGCCAGATATCCAGAGACACAGAGGCTCCCAAAACCTCATCAAGGAAGCAGAACTAAAATGACCCCAATGTGGCTCAGGGAAACTCGCGAAAGAGGGGGCGGAAAGATTGTTAGAGTCACAAGTTGGGGCATTATGCACAGAGACTGGGGCCTATCCACCAGAACTCTTGAGCAAACTCACAATGCACAATCCACATTCCCCATTGATGAGGGCCCCTTTGAAAGTGGGAGTACGGGGAGGAGGACAATGGAACCAATACTATGAATGTAAAATCAGAATAATATAAATAAAAAATATATATTTATTTTTTTAAAAAATGGGGACAACAGTAGCCCAACTGCCAAAGCGGAGGGCGCTCCTTGAGCACACAGGGACGTGCTGCCCATGTGTGAGGAAGGTCAGAAGAGTGTGAACTCTTTCATCTCGGCCCTTCCCTCGGCACTGGGCCCTCCTCAGGGCTTAAGAGCCCTATTCCTCCACTACTGTGTGCCCTGACAACAGACAGGCAGGCAGAACCAGTGAAGGATGGAGCCCAGCCCAGGCCACTCATCCTGGGGATACTACTCTTGGCAGAATTGCTCTGCCCCCATGGGAGTGATCTAGGAGGGAGAGACAGGGAGGCCCAGGCTGCACAGGCTCCAAAGCTTCCTATGAGTGAAACACAGATGACTGGAAAGACCCTGAGCCCCAGGGGTGCTCAGCCAGGCTGGCTCCTAGAGTTCACAGTTCTTTAATTATTTATTATTTTTATTTTATTTTATTTATTATTTGGTTTTTCAAGGTAAAGTCTCACTCTAGCCCAGGTTGACCTGGAATTCACTATGTAGTCTCAGGGTGGCCTCAAACTTATGGCGATCCTCCTACCTCTGCCTCCTAAGTGCTGGGACTAAAGGCGTGCCCAGCATAGAGCTCCCAGTACTAAGGTGAAGGCCAGTCCCTTTCACCCAGCCATGCCTTCTCCCACCTGGGCCACTTTGGTTTATCCATTTATCCCTTGTCTAGAAGCAACCCAGTCCTGTTGCGTGCACTGTCCCTTACCAGGTAACTCAACTGGTGCCCTCGGGTGTTCACTGAGCATGTTGGATGAGTGACTGAGAAGCAAGTGACTTGGGAACAGACATGGCTCCTGATCAGAGAAGCACTGGCTCAGCCTGGTCCTTGTCACATGGCAGGCCCCCTCAGAGGACCTCCTCCAGCCCCAGGCAGCTGCCAGTGGAGCAGCCTGGTACTTCAGGCTAAGGCAAGTCTGGACTCCTGCTCCTTCTGGGGCTTTCTTGCCCATGTGGGCTTGGGCCATTCTTGCCACGGGACCCTGTTTCTGCGTCTTTTCTCCTGGTTCACACTGAAATCAGAGATCGTGGCCAGCCATGTGAGGCCAAGATTTCTTGCTTCCTGATCTGATTTGTTCCTCATCTGCCTGGCTTGTCTCCTCTTTGTGGCCATCCGTGGTATTCCCCAACGAGCCCTTGCCCTGCCGTCTCCCTCCGAGAGATCTTCTTCACATGCCTTGCTCCGTGCTGCCAATGCTGTTCCTTGCCATGGCCTGGCCGCTTGCTGTCTCCTCTGACAGCCCCAACCATTCTGCAAGGTGCGCCCCATTGCACCCTCTAAGAAGCATGCTTCCTCTTTCTTCTTGGCACGGAACACCATGTAGGAGCATCTTGTCAGCATATTCTCTGCTCATGGCCCGTCGGTCTCTCCTCAGAAAGTTAGCTTCGCACAGCTTGGCCTGGATCTGGCTGGCCTCACGAAACACAATAGGAAAGAATCAAGGGACTGAGGGGATGGCTTGGGGTTAAAGGTGTTTACTTACACAGCCTACCAGCCCTGGGTTCAATTCCCAAGTCACCCATGTAAAGGGGATGCAAAAAGTGGCTCAAGCATCTGGTGTTCATTTGCAGTGGCAAGAACCCCTGGGACACCCATACCCACACACACACACAAAACAAATAAATTTAAAAACATGTAAATATGCCGGGCGTGGTGGTGCACACCTTTAATCCCAGCACTAGGGAGGCAGAGGTAGGAGGATTGCTGTGAGTTTGAGGCCACCCTGAGACTACATAGTTAATTCCAGGTCAGCCTGGACCAGAGTGAGACCCTACCTTGCAAAACCAAAAAAAAAAAAAAAAAAAAAAAAAATTTATTTAGGGCTGGAGAGATGGCTCAGTGGTTAAAGGTGCTTACTTACAAAGCCTCATGACCTAGGTTCTATTCCCCAGTACCCACACAAAGCCAGATGCACAACGTGGCACATACATTTGGAGTTTGTTTGCAATGGTAGGGGGCTCTGCCTCTCTCTCATTCTCATTCTTTCACCCTCTCTCCACCCTTCTCTTTGATAACAAATAAATAAATGATTTTTTAATTTTCTTATTAGCAAAGAGAAAAAAATAATGGAGAGAATGGGTACACCAGAGCCTTCAGCCACTGCAAATGAACTCCAGATACATGCGCTACTTTGTGCATCTGGCTTTATGTGGGTACTGGAGAATCAAACCCAGGTCATGAGGCTTTGCAGGCAAGCACCTTAGCCACTGAGCCATCTCTCCAGCCCTAAAAAATAGTTTTTGAAGGGGAGACTGGGGAGATGGCCCAGCAGTTAAAGGCATTGGCTTACAAAGCCTTTCAGCCTGGGGCCAATTTCCCTGCCACCCACATAAAGCCGTAAATATGTTTGCAGTGGCAAGAGACTCTGACATGTACACACACACGAATCACTGCATTGCTGGGGCTCAGAGCAAGGCCTAGCACAGCCAGCGCTCACTGCGGGAATGGGTGATAGAAGGACAAGGGAACAAATGATCCTTCAGACAAAAGGCTGCATTCTGCAAGCCAGTGTCTAACCACCAAGTCATCTTTCTAGCCCCAAGGATGCTTTCTGGAACTAGACTGTCAGGATTGATATTATCACCAGGTCCGGTCCTTGGGCAGATGACAAAGTTTCTGGGCCTCCATGTTCTCATCTGTGCAAGGGATATCACAAGTGCAGCTCTCTCACACGACAGCGCAGGACAGTCTCTAAGATCTATAGGTGTGAGTAGGAGACTATCCATTCTAACCCGATCGAATGCCAACTCCAGGTGCCCACGCTGAGTCTCCTTCCTCTCAGGAAATGGTGCCTCTCACCCTCCTTGAAACCTACATCCCATCTTTCCCCAGATCTTCCCAGCTCTACTTCTGTCGGCATAGTGCTTGCTTGTCAAGCATGAGGATCTGAGTTTGGTCCCCAATAGCCACATACAAATGCCAGGTGTAGGGCCCCAGGAAGATGGCACAGTGGTTAAAGACGCTTGCTTGCAAAGTCTGTCTGTGTTCAAGTCCCAAGCCACCTATGTAAGCCAGATGCAAAAAAAATAAATTAATTAAAAAGGCACAAGTGTCATTTATAGCAGCAAAAGGACACAATGCACCTGTACATATATACACATACATGTGTACACATGTGTGCAAATAAACACTTTTTTTTTTAGATATCAGGCATGGCTCGCATGCCTATGATCCCAGTGTTGGGGATGTAGAGACTGGCGTATCCCTAGAGCTTGCTGGCCATATAGTTGGCTTGATGAATTCCAGGCCAATGAGAGAGATCCTGTCATAAAAAGAAGTGGAATCATACACACACAGAGAGAGAGAGAGAGAGAGAGAGAGAGAGAGAGAGAGAGCTTCATTCATCTCCAATCCTGCCATCCCTGGCCATTGTCTATGTTCTGGGTACTATCAGCTCCTACATTTTTTTTCTTCTCATCCCCCCTCATTCTGTTCTTCACTCAAAAGCTAGAGAGAGGGTTCAAACAAACCAGTCCCCAGCTCCCTAAACCATCAACAAGCCACTTGTGGTGGCACATGCTTTTTGTAAAAATTTATATTTATTTTATTATTTATTTGCAAGGAGAAAGAGAATGGGCGCCCCAGGGCCTTTTGCCACTGCAAACAAACTGCAGATACATGTGCCACTTAGTGCATCTGGCTTTATGTGGGTACTGGGAATTCAAACCCAGGTCATCAGGCTTTGCAAGCAAATGCCTTTCACTGCTGAGCCAGCCTGGCACACGCTTTTTATTCCAGCACTTGGGAGGCTAAGGACAGGAATAGTACCTTGAGTTTAAAGTCAGCCTGGGCTACAGAGTGAGTTCAGGTCAGCTTGTATAGAGTGAGACCTTGCCTCGAAAAAAAGCAAAAAACAAACCCCAAAAAGCAAAAGAGAAAACCACTACATACCAGTTCCTCCCCTCCACTGCCCTTGACATCAGGGACACTTAGAAACAGGCGCTAGGCAAGCTTCACCTCCGGGCACTTGCCACCCTTGCCCTGGGCCTCTCCTGACTCTCCTCAGGTCTCTCTCCCTTCCATTGGCTTCCCCTCACCTTGACTTCCCTTTCTAACCCTAAGTCTCTAGCTCTCTGGCCTCTTGCCCTGCCGCCACCACCCCCCCCCCGCCCCGCCCCGCATCAGTATCACCCGTTTGTCTCCCTGGATCCCAGTATCTGGTCCACATCCTTGTTCTCATCTCTTCCTAGACTGTGAGTCTCTTGGATGCCAGAACTTTGTCTCCTGGTGCATAGAAGAGAAGCGCCCCTGGCAAGAGTGCATATTCATAAATATTGATTGGATGAATGAATGAATGAATGAATGCTAACAACAATTACCATCATTATTGCTCAGTGAAAGCTGGAGAGGGGTAGACGGAGGAGGGAGCTAATGTAATTGTATCCAATAAGAAAAAACAACTGTGGCCTAACCCTGCCTGTCTTCTGCCAAAGACCAAAGACCAGGGGGCTTCTGTCATCGCTGGGCTGGGCTTCCCGCTGCTATGGTTACCAGGCTCCATGGTTCCAGAAGAAAAGAGCAGGCTGACACTGCTATTCTGCCTGGCTTTCTTGGGTTTCCCAGGATATAGTAGAAAGCAATCCTATTCAAAAGTAGGGCCAACTCAACCTTGTCTTCTTTGAGCCCAGATGGGAAGGAAAGGGAAGGACTTATCTTTGAAAAATGGTCATTTAGGGGGCTGTGGAGATGGTGGCTCAGCGGTTAAGAGTGCTTGTCACTTAAGCATGACGACATCTCAGGGGACATCAGCAAGTTCCACACCTGAGAACCCACTGAAAAAGTTGGGAGTGACCAGGACCCATGTAAGCCAGATGCACAAAGGGACACATGCATCTGAAGTTTGTTTGCAGTGGCTGGAGACCCTGGCAACCCCCATTCTCTCTCTCTCAATCTCTCTCTTTCAATCTCTCTCTCTCTCTCTACCTCTTTCTCTCTCTCAAATAAATAAATAAAAGTATTTTTTAAAAATGGGGGCTGGGGAAATGGCTTAGCGGTTAAGGTGTTTGCCTGCAAAGCCTAAAGATCTGGGTTCAATTCCCTAGGACCCACATAAACCAGCTGCACAAGGTGGCGCATGCATCTGGAGTTCGTTTACAGTGGCTAGAGGCCCTGAGACTACATAGTGAATTCCAGGCCAGCCTGGGCTAAAGCAAGACCCTATCTCGAAAAACTAAAAACAAAAAAAAAAGTAAGGAGTAGCATGCTCATCTGTAACTCCAGTCTGAGGGGAAGGGGGCAGAGACCAGAGAATTGCTGGGGCTTGGTGACAGACAACAGCTTGGGGTTAAGGAGAAACCCTGTCTCAAGGAAAAATGAGGATGAGTGTGTTTTAGGACACCTAACAATCTCCTCTGGCCTACACACACATATAGGTGGGGCATACCCAGTGCACATACACACACACACACACACACCACACACCATGCACACCACACCATGTCACATGCATACTCTACACTCACACACCAAAAAGAAAGAAAGAAAGAAAGAAACAAAGAAAGAAAGAAAGAAAGAAAGAAAGAAAGAAAGAAAGAAAGAAAGAAATTGTCATTTCCCTCTTTGTCCCCTGGAGAAGCAGGCTGGGTCCTAGAGATGTACAAATCATGGTCGCTATCCTCAGGGCAGTTGCTGGCAGCTGGGAGGGGCCAGGGACCAGCACTAACTTAGCTGTGTGTAAAAATAGCAAGTACTTTCATGAGTGGAGAAGGCAGGTGGAGAGAGGGAGGGAGGGAGGGAGGGAGCTCACACCCATCCTGCCTCCTCCCCCACTGGCCTCTCACTAGCAAACGTGGGCCCACCTGGCCTGCTTGGGCTCCAGCTTCTGCTGTGAGAACCCCAGATGCTCAGCACCCCAGAGCTGAGATTATCCCTCCACAGTTTCAGGTCCCAAGCCCAGGTCAGGGAAGCAAAGGTTCTACAGGAAGAGAGTTGCTGACCCCACTCTCTCCTGCCCTGGGGTCCTTTCCTTCAGGAACACTGCTGACATCCAGTGAGCCATGGGAACTGACCACTGACTCCCAAGTAGCATTTGTAGGACTCTGGGGCCCATGGGTGAAACCAAGTGCCACCACCATCCCTGTAACTCTCATGTCCAGGGCCACAATCCTTCCTCCTAGCACCAGGACCACCATCATCCCCACTGTAAATGGCATTAACTGTGTCTTCCAAATAGGTTCCTGACACTTTAGAATGTGGCCTTATCTGGAGATAAGACCAAGCGAAAATGAGTCACTCTTGGGGGCCCTATCTAATAAGACTGCTGTCCTTATAAAAGGGGGAGCCCTGAGCAGAGGGAAGGTTGTGTGAAGACTCAGGGAGAAGGCAACCTGTGCGGATGAAGAATGGCAGGGATGCATCTACAAGCCAAAGAACAAGACCTGGGACCATCCTTCCCTGGCTTCCAGAGGGAATAAGACTCTTCCTACCCCTTGACCATGGACTTCTGGCCTCCAAAAACCTGAGGCAGCTCTTGCAAAACTAACACAACTATCAGAAGTATTACCATCACCATCATCATCACCACCTTCCACCATTACAATCACCACATCACACCATCACCATCACTCATTGCCACCACCATCACCACCTCTGTTACCATCACCCTATTAGTACCACTAGCATCACCACTCACTTAGTCTCCTGCTGCTGGGGAACCGGTCGCCACACTCTTGGTGGATTGAAATCCACATTCCCTTACAGTTCAGGAGGGGAGAAGTCTGCAGCCGAGGTGTCAGTAGGGGCTGTGCTCCTGAGCCCTGAGCTCTGGGAGAAGTCTCCCTTGCTTCCTCCATTAACTGGTGGCTTTGTGGCTTGTGGTGACCTCACTATTCTCCGCCTCAGTCTACACTTGGCCTCCTCTCTTGTTTCTTTTTCTTTATTTTATTTTACTTATTTATTTATTTGAGAGAGCAAGAGAGGGAAAGAGGCAGACAGAGAGATACAGAATGGGCACACCAGGGCCACTGCAACCCAACTCCAGATGTGTGCTCCCCCTTGTGCATCTGGCTTATGTGGATCCTGGGGAATCGAACCGAGGTCCTTTGGCTTTGCAGACAAACGCCTTAAATGCTAAGCCAGCCCTCCAGCCACCCCCTTGTTTCTTTTTGCTTTTGTTTGTTTGTTTGTTTGTTTTTGTTTTGCTTTTTCAGTTTTTAGAGGTAGGGTGTCCCTCTAGCCCAGGCTGACCTGGAACTCACTATGTAGTTTCAGGGTGGCCTCGAACTCACAGTCATCCTCCTACCTCTGCCTCCCAAGTGCTGGGATTAAAGGTGTGTGCCACCACACCCAGCCTCTCTTGTTTCTTATACATTTGTGATGGCTCTTAAACCCCACCTGGGTAATCCAGGATGCCCCTACCTCAGGATCCTTAATTAGGAGCTGGAGAGATGGCTCCGCAGTTAAAGGTACTTCCTGTGCAAGCATAGGGACCTCAGGGAAGCCTGAGATCACAGAGTTTAAATCCCCAGAACCCATATAAACAGCTGGGCATGGTCACACACATCTATAACCTGAGTCCTGTGGGGAGCAGAGATTGGAGAATCACTGGGGCTCCAGAAAACAGCAAGCTCTGGAGTCAGTGAAGAGACTCCGTCCATCTCAAGGAAAAGAAGCAGACGAGTAATGGAGTGGAAACCCAACATTCTCCTCAGGCCTCTGTGTATGCAGGGTACCCCACTTAAACACACATGTACACACCCAATCCACATGTACACACATCCACAAGCCACAAAAAGAGATTCTTAATTGCATCTGCAAAAGCTTTCCCAAATAAGACCACATTCACAACCTCCGGGGATTAAATAAATGTGGACCTATCTTTATTTTATTTTGTTTTTGTTTTTCAAGGTAGGGTCTCGCTCTAGCCAAGTCTGACCTGAAATTAGTCTCAGTCTGGCCTCAAACTCACAGTGATCCTCCTACTTCAGCCTCCCAAGTGCTGGAATTAAAGTCGTGTGTCGCCACTCCCTGTCTAATATTTATTTGCAAGTAGAGAGAGATAGAAGAGAGACAGACAGGGAGAGAGAATGGGTGCGCCAGCGCCTCCAGTAGCTGCCAATGAGCTCCGGACACTCGTGCCACTTTGTGCATCTGGCTTTTACATGGGTACTGGGGAACCGAACCTGGATTCTTAAGCTTTGCAGGCAAGCGCCTTAACCATTGAGCCATCCATGTCTCTAGTGCTTGAACATATATCTTTTGGGAGCATCATTCAACCCATGCCAACAACCAAGCACCACTGTTGTTGTACTGTGTGCCATTTTAGTTCAGGTGACCTTTGTACCTTAAGATTAATTTAGGGCAGGTACCTTCGTGGCCATCTTACACAGCAAGGCGGATGGGCGTGGGAGTGGGGGTGAGAGTAAAAGAGGAGAATGTGCTTAGAAGTAAGGATGTGACCCTTCAGTGCCCCTGCCTCAGCAGCCTGTTCTGCCTCCAGCCTCTGAACTTCTGGTCAGATGGAAAATTCCACAGAGGAAACAAGCGTGGTGACAAGAACCCGTTGGGAGACAAGCATCTGGGGCACACCACTAACTGGGGCATATCTCAGGCCAGTCTCTGTCCCTCTGGGCTTCAGCCTGCTCATCTGTAAAGGGGGCAGGGTGCTGGGTATAGATGTCTCCACGGTCCTTGCCAGCTCTGGAGTTCTGTGACCCTGGGTGTCAACTGTCACCTCAGTCTTGGTCCCATGTTGCCCGAAAGTTTGGCTCTTCTATCAGGGACACCTTGGCTGCCTCCTTGCTTGGAAGGTGATCTTGTGAGCGTCAGGGCTAGTGCTGCAGAGGGTGGTATGGTTTGTGGAAGGGCAGGGGGAGGGAGACGCTTGCCACCTTTCCTTCATCTGCCTGTTCCTGTCCCAGGGATGGCAGCAAAGGCTAGGGGCTCTTGGATTATGGGAAGAGAGCACTTCCTGGAGCTTTGGTCTGCTCCCAGCAGAGCTGAAGATCACTTTACCTTGCTGTGACATCCCAGTCCTGGGTAATTTAGCAATAGGCCCTGTGTGCTGGACTCCAGTGGGTCTGTTGAGGGGACTGTGGGGCTGGAAGAAGCCCTTGCTGATCCCCTGATCACCTACATAGCATCAAGATGGCTAAAAGGTCCCAGGGCCCAAACCTGAGGCTCTGACTTTGAAAAGCACAATCAAACCAAACTGATTAAAGGGGAGGAAGACCGAAGGCCACTGAAAGTTGTTTCCCAAACCTGGGTCAAGGGCTGGAGATGGAGCTCTGTGGTAGTGCTTTGCTAACATACACAAGGCCCTGTGTCCTTCCTAGTGCCACCGGGAAACACAAAACTTGCGTCATTCATTTGAGTTGTATGTGCAAATATTTTTATAACAAGTCCATTTCCAGGGGCTGAGGAGACGGCTTAGTGAATAAAGCTCTAGCCACGTAAGCGTGAAGCACCGAGTCCCTATCTCCAGCACCCACATCAATCTCTGGTGTGCCTGTAATCCCAGCCACACTAGCTCAGCCAGGCAGCTCTAGATTCAAACGAGACACCCTGCCTCAGTAAACAAAGCAGAAAGCAGCTGAGGAAGACACCAGATCAATCTCTGGCCTCCACACATACAACCGGTGTATACGCACCCAGACATGTGCGCCCACACACACAATACTCTCCCCCTCCACCACCAAAAAAATAAAATAAAGCCTATTTCCAGTGTACACACCAGAAGTTCTTCCCTTCCGTTCCCTCCCCCTGTCCTCTCTGTCCAGAACCGCAGCTACAACTGTTTGCATTTGAGCTCATAAAAGAACTAGGGGCTAAGTTGGGGACTCAATTGCAAACTTTAATTAGCAGGATGAGATTAGCATTCCAGCAGGGGTAGGGGCTTCCTTCAGGTCCATGAGATCCCAATGTACAACCCTTTTTACACACACACACACACACACACACACACACACACACACACACACACACACACCAGTGGGGGACTCCGGTAGGTTTGAACAGGAGACCCAGCCACCCAGTGCTTACACCTTCAGCCCCAGCAAGCCCTTCCAAAGCCTGCTACCTCTAGCTCAACCAGCATGGGCTGGTGTCCTCTCTGCAGATGCATGCCTCAGCAGAAAAAAAAAAAAAAAAAATCCCGGGCTGGGCTGTGCGACCTTGGGGCAGATGCTCACCCTCTCGGGGTGGGGCGGGGAGGTTCTAGGAGGCTAGGAGAGAGGAAGCCAAGCCCAGAAGAGGGTGCAGGAATGGAGGCCTCGTTGCCTAGCCTTGGGGGGGATAGAGAGGGAAGGGGGGTGTCACAAGAAGGACACACCGCGGCTGCCTTCAGACAGGGGTTGAGAATTTTCTAGTCTCCATCTGGGTTGGTATTACATGTATCCAGCGGCTCTGGGTAGATTGGATTGGGTTGGGGGAGCTGTTCCACCAGAGTCCCCAAGAAATCGGTCCACGTAGGACAAGAGCCTTCCCGCAGATGAAGTCATCTGTTCCTTTTTATTTATTTATTTATTTATTTATTTATCATTTATTTATTTATTATTTATTTAGCTGCCTTTCTCCTTCAGCCCGAGTCCCCCCCCCCCGCGGGCCAGGGACACGACACGGGAGCCGGGCTCCCCTCCCCTCCGCGCCCCGTCCCGCCCCACGCGCATCGTCCCGGGCACCGCGGGAAGGGGGGGCCCGGCGCATGCCGCCCCCCAACCAGGACGGGAAATAACGCTGCCTCGTCCGCGGAATAAAAACGGAACCGGTTACACTGTGCGTGTGTGTTGTTGGGGTGTGTTTTTTTTTTTTTTTTTTTTGTAATAAGCGTTCCCCCATCCATCTGCCTCCCTGTCGGCCATGGGGTACCGGGGATGCCGGGGAGGGCTGCGGGAGCCCGCCGCCGCCGAGGAAGAGGGAAGAAAGAGGGAGAAAACGGCAAGTGAGAGACGAGGGGGCGCGAGCGGCCGGGGTCACGCGCGCCAGCCGAGCCGGGAAGCGGCCGCGGTGAGTAACACGGTTGCCATAGCGACGTGGCCGCGAGGAACAGGAAGCGGCAGAAATAGCAGCCGCCGCGGCCCTGGCCCTTCCCCTCCCCCCTCCTCCCTCCCTCCTCCCATCCTTGCCCGCCCGCCCGCCTGCGAGCCCGTTGCTAGGCGACGGGGCCCGAGCGAGGCTGCGCGGGCGGCCGTGGCCTCCTGCGCCCGGCCCGCGCATGCGCATCCGGCCGCATGCTCCGCGCGGGTGTCCTGGGGGCGCCGTGCTGCAGGGACAACCTCTTCTCTCCCCCACCCCCTCCTCCCTCGCGTCGGGCCGCTCGGACCTGCAGATCGGCCCAGCCGCCCGCTTGGGTGGCCCAGGAAGACGAGAACAGCCAAATTGTCCATTGTTTTGTCTTTGGGAAGCGGTCCCTCCTTTGTTTCCGGAGGGTGCCATTTGCTTTCCAGGCGCAGAGGGGGAAGGGGGCACTGGTTCCTAAGGGTTTTTTTTTTTTTTTTCCTGAGCGACAGATGAGGCCCGGGGATGCAGAGGCGACGCGGGCTTAAAGGCGTTGTTGGGTTCCCCCCCCCAAGGTCTGGGATGCCCTCTCCATGGGCTGGGGGAACTTGTACAGGTGACACTCTGGGGCCTCATAAATTTCCAGGTTCACTTCTGATGACCCTTTGCTAGATAGATGTGACCACAGGATACACAGAGGGACAAGACATCCTCGTGAACTCCAGGTCCCCTCATGTGTCAGAAAACAACAAAATGCTGCTGCCCACCCCCCACCCCACCCACCCACACACACACAAAGTTGACGGACACCCAGATATTGCATAACAAAAGACTTCCCCCAATAACTTGTTTATGTGGAAGCTGGCTGCAGCCCTGAATGTGAGATCCTGGTGGTACGTGATCATCACCGAGGCTCTTTGTGGAGAGGTTTCCTTTCTGTAGATCTTGTTTGGTTTGTTTTTAATACGAGGTCAGAGGTCTGGCTTCTGTGGGGAAGAGGGAAGGGTCACCTCCAATGGCAGGGCCACGAGGTCCCTGGGGTACAGATCACGGGGGTCTGTGCTTGCTGGCTGAGGCAGGGAGCCAGAGCTGCTCCATCTGGCTCTGCTCCTGACAGGCTGGTGCAGGCAAGGACCAGACTCTGCAGGCCACAGGCTCCCCCCTCTGGGTACAGCCCCAGCGAGGACTGTCTACCTGAGTAGTACAGATGTCATTTCCCTCCTTGGCCATGCCACGGGTGGCCAAGAGAAGCAAACAGTTGGCGGCTCTCCGGTTTTCTACAATGGGAAGGAAGGCCTTGCTTTGTGCAGGCCTGGCTAAGGTTTGCAGCCCAGAAACTGGCAGGCTGAAGGGAGGGAGTTTGTGTGCTGTGCTGCCCAAAGCTCCCCACCAGCCAGCCCAATGTCCCCACCAAGACCTCCCACCAGTCAGCCCAGTGTCCTCAGCAAGGCCTTGTGCAGCACTGAGGAGAGGGGCGAGGTGGGACCCTGACTGACGTGTTGGAGGCCTTCCCTCCTGCCTGCCCTGTGGAGATGGAGAGGTGCCTGGGCCTGAAGCAGAAGCTTGCTTGGTGTCCCCTGTGGTGGTCTTGGGGGCACAATTCCTTTGCTGCTTCTTGGAGGAGGACATGAAGATGTGACGAGGAACCTTGGAGCAGTCACCACAATCCAGAGACACCCCCCTTGTCCTTGAGGCAGAAGCAGGTGCTGAGAACTGGGACGGCAGGGACGAGGCAATGGCCGTCCCCTTCATCGCTTGTGACAGTCTCCTGAGGGATGTGTGAAGTCTCATTGAGTAGCCGGGATGCTAGTAGAGCCTTGGAAGCTGGTGGCTATTAACAGAGCTGGAGGGGCTTGGCCACTGTCCCCTGGATGACCTAGGATTGCCACCTGAGACTTGAGCTGGCTATATTCCAAGAGAGGTTAATCTTCAGTACAAGCTGGAGGGAAAGAGCCTGGCTCTGCTACCAACCTCCTGTGTGCTCTAAAGCAGGTCTCTTTTTTTTTTCTCAGGCCTCAGTCTTCCCATTTGTCAATTAGGAATAGTCACAACAACCACCACCATGGTGGTCATGTAGTCGCCCCAGGCACTGCTCTGTATGCCCTAATTTATCTAATTTGATCCTCAAACCAACCCAGAGAGGCAAATACCACAAGCATCCCAATTTCAGGCACAGGGGTGGGAAACCAAGCATCGCATTAGGCTGTGTGTGTCACTGTCACACATCCTCCCTTCCTGCTCAGCCCTGCCCTCTTTGCTGGTTCCATCCACAGCCTTCTCTTTGTATTAAGTCCTTGGGGACAATCACCCCAGCCTTTCTGAGGCCAGTAGATGAACCAGTTCTTAGTGGTGAATGAACCCAAAAAGAGATTAGCCCCTGTTGTCTGCCTGAGCCCTCAAGATATTTTTGCCATCTCCCTCGTCCCTTCCTGAAGGGTTGGGGTCCCTCCTGCACCAGGTGAGCGTGTGGCATCCAGATGGTGCAGTTAATCATTTTGGAAGATGTAAATCAGTGGTATTGTCCCCGGCACCCCTTCTCCCCTCTGCTGTGCTGTCACCTGCAGGTGGAGCTGGGACAAGAAGCCCCTCTAACGCCACCCACTATGTAAACCACACCGGAGATGGAGGAGCTGTGGCGTCCAGTGCCTGCATTGGCATCTTGGCCCTGTCACTCACTGCCTGGCTATGTGGCTTTGGCTAAACTCTCACGTTCCCATTAGCCTCAGTTTCCATCTGTAAAATCAGGAGACACAGCACCTACCTTCCACTGAGGAAGATGAGGCCTGATGTGTGTGAGGCTCTGCCCTGAGCCTGCCTCCCTACTTGCAATGGATTTAGTTCCAGGAATCCTCCCACAAGCTCACCCTTTTCTACCTGTGTGGAAGCTTCCACTCAGAGAAGGAAAGCAAATTGCCCAAGGCCACACAGCCAATTAGCAAAAGAACTAGGATTAAGCTTGGCAGGCCAGAGCAGCACTAAAGACCTTTCTCTAACCCCAGGCCTTCCCTTCCTCCCCAGCGCTTCTGAGGCCACTCTGCCTAGTTCCACAGTGACAGCAACATCGTTAGTCCTACCCGGAGCCACTGTGTAACCCAGGTCTGGAAGACGCAGGGCTAATAGGTCCTTAATAAAGCTGTGGAGGCAACGAGGACTTCTCAGGGCCGGGCCAAGGGTCCAGGTGCAGCAGATGCGGACTAATGAAAATGTTGGGGGAGGGGCTGCAGGAGCCACCTGCTAATGGCTCAGACTGAGTCTCCCTGGCCTCGGTGGCTGAGTCACTGGACAGACACCTCCCTCTCAGTTCAGGAAAGAGTCACTGTCCCTCACTCCAGTGCTTGCTTTGTTATTCCGATCCATCCATCTATCCACCCATCCTCTCCTTTATTCATCCCTCCACCCTTCATGAGGTGCCTTTCTTGAGCTGAACCCCACATTAGGTGCATGGGTTCCTTCATCAGCTCACATTCTAAACACATAAACAATTCCTTCGCAGGCAGCTGCAAGAGAGAAGGCTTCCCAGGGGCTCTGAGACTAGATTCCACAGACCAGCCTTGGCCAAGCTCACAGGGCACCTTGTCAGGCCACAGTCCCTCCAGGCCACTCTCTCCTAGTCTGCTCAAAGGAGGCAGGCTTCATCCATTCAGGCTGTTGCAACAAAATGCCTTAGCCTGGATAAAGTCCTCCAGCAGAAATATTTTTCCCACAGTTCTGAAGGTGGGAAGTCCAAGATCAAGGTGTCCCACATTCCACATCTGGTGGAAGTCTGTTATTCACGGATGTGCCTTCTAGCCATGTCCTCACATGGTGCGGAAAGGAACAGGTCCTCCAACTCTCTAGTTGTCTTCCTCTCTTCTTCTTCCTCTCCTTTTTTTCCTTCCCTCGCTTGCCTTCAAAAGGGCTTCCCTTGTACTCCAGTCTGGCCTTGAATTTGTCATCCTCCTGCCTTAGCTTCCTGGGATTACAGGTATGTGTCACCATGCCTGGCCTCTCAGGCCTGCTTGTGGGTTTTTTTTTTTTTTTTTGGCTTTTCGAGGTAGAGTTTCACACTAGCCCAGGCTGACCTGGAATTCACTATGTAGTCTCAGGGTGGCCTCGAACTCTCGGTTATCCACCTACCTCTGCCTCCTGAGTGCTGGATTAAAGGCATGCGCCACCACGCCCGGCTCTGCTTGTGTTTTTGATTAGTGCATCTTAATTATCCAGTGTTATGAGTTTCTGTGGGAACTCAGCTCTCATATACAGACACTATTCCCATTCTCATGCCCCTAGTAGCCCCCCCCCGCCCCGTCCACAAAGTCTTCCTGATACCACCAAGCTGCCGATTTTGTAGGGTTGAGATCCCAGCAGAAGGGGTGAACTGGGATGGTCCCTATCCTGCCATTCTAGAGCTCCAAGTAGGGTAAGTGAATTAACCACTCTCCCAAGAAGCCATTCTGGCCCTAAAATTCCAAGTCTAAGGCCTCAGTCCACTCTCACTAGCCCAGATCTTAGCCACCAAACTGAGATATGGTTTGGGCACAGGGGTCACTGAAGAGTCACAGAGGGGATGATAGAGCACTGGACTGCAGGACAGAAGCCTGGGCTAGGTCCTGGGGTGTATGACCCTGAGGAGATGCCACCCTGAGTGTCCAGCAGCTCAGATGAGATGCTTTGGTGACCTGGGAAACCACTTCAGGGACATTGTTGCTGTTAACTGCTGTCAGGCAACTATGTGGCAAGGAAGTGGCTCTGAGCGACTGGCTCTGGGAGGAATCAACCATTTAACATCACTGTTGTTCACTGAGGAAAAGTCTATTGCTGTGTTCTGCATCATGTACTGGGCCCAGGCCAATAGCTGCACAGAAGACCACATCCTGAGGTTCATGAGAGGTGGTGAACAGGTAGCTCTGTGACTGCCAGCTCCACAGTTGATGGAGGTTGTGTGGAGGACTGTGAGGATGCATCTGAGCTCGGAGTGAAAGAGTGCTGTGATCCATTAGTAATGTCTGCCACAGGCACAGCAAAGGGAGCATAAGCTAGGACATTTGCTGGCCTGACTCCAGAATTCAGAACAAGGAGACCTTTAGACAGGAGACCTTTGCGATAGTGGCTGCCTGCTAAGGACCTTAGGCAGATGGCTGACCTAGTGCCTGCCTCGCTTTACCCCTTTGAGAAGCAGACAAACTGACGTAAAGTTCACTGCATCTGGAGGTTCGGGTGTACGCCAGACTGATGGGGGGACAAATGCAGAAGACTCCTTTGTAAGAGTGTGGCGACAGTGGAAAACAGGAGCCTGGGATGCGGCAAGTGCGCAGGTACCCCTCCCCTGCTTCAGGAGCTCCTGTCTGAGGTTCAGCTTCCCTACTTGTGAAGCAGGGCGATGGAAGAGGGGATGCTGAAAAGACCTCAAACCTGCTCTCCTGTGAGGCCTGCCTTGCCAAGGTCTGGGGAGGAGGCAGGAGGTCTCAGAGCAGGGCATCGGAAAGGAACTCTACCCCTTTGCCTGCCCTCAGGTGGAAATATTGGTTGGGGACTGGGACTGGGTGGTGCTTCCTCTCCCAGGGACCCTCTCCCAGATACTGTCACTGAGCAAGGAAGATTGGTCCACATAGGGACCCAGGGAAGGTCAGGGGTGGAGCAGAGGAGACCCTAGCTGGAACCCAGACCAGTAGGCCAGGTGGAAACTTCGGTCCAACTCCAGTTGGAGAAAGAACAGTAGAGGACTAGCCGTTCCCCTCCCCCAAGAGGCCTCGGGAGCTGCTGTGGAGCCCTGGAAATAAAGTCACTGCTATGATGGCTTGGTTTGGCATGAGGGAGGGGAGAGCCCCTAGAACCTTCCCACCCCTCCTCATACCCTCCTCTTCCAGCCTTCTGTAGGGCATGGGCAGAGCCATTGATCTGACTTTGCATGAGAGAGTGGACCAGTCTGTCCTGGCAGAGGGAAGGGTGCTCTGGTCCCTCATATGCCCTTTGGGACCCTGGCCAGAACCAAGACCTTTGCGGATGCTGTGGGTAAGTGACCTATGGGACACGAGTACAGCCATCCCACTTGTCTTTTTGTGTTTGGTTTTTCCAGGTAGGGTTTCGCTTTAGCCCAGGCTGACTTGGAATTCACTATGTAGTCTCAGGGTGGCCGTGAACTCTAGTGATCCTCCTACCTCTGCCTCCTGAGTGCTGGGATTAAAGGCGTGCATCACCACGCCTGGCAGCCATCCCACATGAGACATTTGGTAGAGGAAAACATGGGGTCCTGGGAGATGAGAAGACTTGTCTAAGGCCACACAGAAAGTAGGATTCCATCCCTAGCTCGCTCACTTTTGGAAGAGAAGATGACCCATCAACCTTGGCTTTGATCTGAAATAGAAAAACTTGGATCTTGAAGACAGGGGTTTGTCATGATCAGAAGTTGGCAGTGAGCTGTGTGACACTGGGCATGTTACCTAACCTCTCTGAGCCTCGTGGTGGAGGAAACCAGGGCAGGGTGGAGGCTTCTGGCAGGCCCCTAAGCAGTTTGCCCTAGGACTAGGGAGCAGGTGAGCCTTACCACCAATGACTGTAACTGATGAAATGTGATTTTATGCAGATGATGGGTTTTTTTTTTGTTGTTGTTGTTCTAGAATGATCCTTGGTAGTATCAAAACTATGACTGCAGGTTGGCCTCAACGGGACCATCCTACACTGCTCCAGTAGGCTGGACCTGGGACTAGAAGCCTCTCCCACCAAGGGGCAGAGCCTCTCCTGCAGAAGGGTGGGATTCCTCTTGAAGGAGTGCAGGGAGTGGGGGTGGACATTTTACAGGCCACCTTTCCCTGACAGGCCTGAAAATTAATGGGTCTGTGATGTGGCATCATATTTATTTTAATTAGCAGGAAAAAGACCAATTTTCCTTCCCTCCCTCTCCTCCCTCCCTTCCTTCCTTCCTTCCTTCCTTCCTTTCTTTCTTTCTTTTTTCTTTTTTTTTTTTTTTGTTTTTGAGGTAGGGTCTCAACTCTAGCTCAGGCTGACCTGGAATTCACTGTGTAGTCTCAGGGTGGCCTTGAACTCATGGCAATCCCATGTGCTGGGATTAAAGAAGGCATGCACCACCATGCCCAGCTTCATTTTTAAAAATATTTTATTTTTATTTATTAGAGAGACAGAAATAGGCAGAGAGAGAGAATGGGTGCACCAGGGCCTCCACCCACTGCAAACAAACTCCAAATGCATGCACCCCCTTGTGCATCTGGCTTATGTGGGTCTTGGAGAATTGAACCTGGGTCCTTTGGCTTTGCAGGAAAATGCCTTAACTGCTAAGCCACCTCTCCATCCCAGGGACCAATTTCTTAAAAAGGGCTGTGTGGAGGCTTCTAGTTTGGGGTGTGCAGGGTATCTGTTTGAGGGAGGGATGGAGCAGGAATGGCCCCACAGTTCAAGAGCACTGCAGAGCTCTGGACTTGCTGGCACCTCCCCTTCCTGGGCGCTGGGGTGGAGGACACAGGGGAGCAAAGTCAGAGTAGCAGAAGGAGCCAGCGCTGGCCAAAGGACCCACAGTGGGCCGAGCTCCACTGAGGCCTGTCAGGGATCCATAACCCTAGATTCTGCCTTTGACCTTGGCCTGCTGCGTCTACGATGCTGATATCATGACACCCTCTGCACTAGAGAAACTTGAAGGGTAGGTAGGAGCAGAAACTTCCTTTCCTATCTGATGCCAGCTCTGAAGGACTTCAGGTGGCCCTTTCATGCTTGTGGGATGAGGGAGCCAATGAATGAACTGAAGAACAGACTGCCTGTTACACCTGCCCTCTCTCTTCCTTGAGGGTCTCCATGGGCTGTTTCCAACTCAGAATGGGGATATTCCTCAGCCCTCCACAACCCCTGTATATATTAAATATTTTTATCTATTTATTTGCAAGCAGATAGATAGAAGAGAGACAGAATGGGGCATGCCAGGGCTTCCAACCACTACAAATGAGCTCCGGATGCATGTGCCACTTTATACACCTGGCTTTACATGCATACTGGGGAATGGCACCAAACACTGGTTGTTAGGTTTTGCAGGCAAGAGCCTTAACTGCTGAGCCATCTCTCCAGCCCTGCCCCACCCCCTGTTTATTTTAGACACTTATTTAGAAATGCTTTTTTTTTTTTTTTTGTCAGCCACTGTGCTATGGCAGCACCATTTTACAGATGCAAAAAGTAAGACACAGAGAGGACAAAGTATTCAAAAAGTTACAGCTAGGATTAAAGAGATGAACTTGCAGGACATGTGGCCTGCAACTGCTTATAAAAATGTAAGAGAAGGGCTGGAGAGATGGCTTAGCAGTTAAGGCGCCTGCCTCCTAAGCCTAAGAACGCCAGTTCCAATCTCCAGGTCCCACGTTTAGCCAGATGCAGTGACACAAGGGCACAATGCCACACTTAACCACAAGGGGGCGCATGCATCTGGATTTCGTTTGCAGCAGCTGAGAGGCTGCTGGTGTGCCCATCTCTATCTGTCTTCCTCTCCTCTCTCTTTCTGTCTCTCTCTGTGTCTCTCTCCAAAAAAATGTAAGAGGAAAGCCCAGTGTGGTGGCTTTAATCCCAGCATTCTGGAAGCAGAAGTAGGAGGATCACCATGAGTTCGAGGCCACCCTGAGATACACAGTGAATTCCAGGTCAGCCTGAGCTAGAGTGAAACCCTACCTCAAAAACAAAAAAAAAAAAAAAGGGCTGGAGAGATGGCTTAGTGGTTAAGGCACATGCCTGAGAAGCCTAAGGACCCTGGTTCAATTCTCCAGGTCCCATGTAAGCCACATGCACAAGGGGGCGCACGTGTCTGGAGTTCATTTGCAGTGGCTGGAGACCCTAATGCACCCATTCTCACTCTCCCTTTTTCTCTTTCCCTCTCTCTAATAAATAATTAAATAAAAATATATAAAGACATATTTTTAAATATATATATTTTTTTTTAAAGTAAGAGGAGCTGGGATTAATGGGTAAAGGCACTTGCTTGTAAAGCCTACAAACCGGGGTTCAATTCCCAAGCCATTCACAGTAAGCCAGAAGCAAAAAAAAAAAAAAGGAGCAACTTTTTTTAAAGCATGGTGGGTGACAGGGACTAGAGAGATGGCTTAGTGGTTAAGGCTCTTGCCTGGGAAGCCTAAGGACTCAGGCTTGATTCCCTACTACCTCCATAAGCCAGATGCACAAAGTGGTAAATGTATGTGTGATTCATTTGCACTGGCTGGAGGTCCTGGCATGCCCATTCTTTCTATCTGCCTCTCTTTCTCTCTCTCCCACTCAAATAAATAAGATATAATAATGTAGAGCTAGCATCTGGTATTCCTCTGCAGTGGCCCTGGTGCACTCATACACACACATTGAAATAATAAATAAATAAATAAATTTTTGTTTTGTTTTTCAAAGTAGGGTCTCACTCTAGCCCAGGCTGACCTGGAATTCACTATGTAGTCTCAGGCTGGCCTCAAACTCATGGCGATCCTCCTACCTCTGCCTTCCAAGTGCTGGGATTAAAGGCGCACGCCACCACACCCAGCTAATTTTTTTTTTTTTTAATGTAAGAGTCTCGAGCTGAAGAGATAGATGGCTTAGAGGTTAAGGCACCTGCCTGCAAAGCCAAAGAACCCAGGTAAGATTCCCCAGGACTTACATAAGTAAGATGTACAAGGTGGTGCATGCATCTGGAGTTTGCAGCAGCTGAAGGTCCTAGTGCACCCATCCTCATTCTCGCTCTCTCTCCCTCTTTCTCTCTCTCAAATAAATAAAAATTTGAAAATAAAAGTCTCTGCTTTTTCTCCTCTCCCCAGCCCAGCCTCCTGTCCTTCCAAGTCCAGGTCATCCCAGAAGCCTTTGCCTCAGCCTGCCTTCCAGGGTAAAGACTCTAGTTGCAGATGTCCTCAGAGCACGGTGTGTCACTTAACCTGAGGCCTGGTCATGTCCACTTTGCTCCTGTTCCCTCAGGTCCTGGGCACTTGGGAGACTCAGCCAGATGAAGTCAGGGGCTCTTCCAGGGCTGGAACCTGTAGTCTGGGCACATTTATTTGTGAGACATTTACTACATACCTACTGTGTGCCAGACACAGCAAAGGAGACAGCCCTGGGAGCCCTAAGTGGGTGGAAGAGGTCACCAAGTAAACCGGCCACTTTGATTTAGTGGCCATTGTGTCTGGCACCTGTCCAGAGGAGGGAACTGATCCAGCTGGATAGAGAAGAAGTGATGTCTGAACTGAGGCCAGAAGTGGGAGCAGGCAGGGAGAGCTGAGTCCAGGCAGCAGATGGAGATAGCCCAGCACGGTCCTTAGGAAGGAAGGCCCTTGCATCCAAGAACAGTGTCAAAAGCAACAGGGGGGTGGGCTGGAGAGATGGCTTAGTGGTTAAGGTGTTTGCCTGCAAAGCCAAAGGACCCCAGTTCAATTCCCCAGGACCCAAATAAGCCAGATGCTCAAGGAGGTACAAGCATCACAGTGGCGTGCCCATTCTCTCTCTCCCTCTCTCTCTCTCTACCTCCTCTCTCTCTCTCTCTCTCTCAAATAAATAAATAAAAATATATTTTAAAATAAAAGCAACAGGGCCCAGGGGTGGACCACATGTCTTTACACACTCCATGAGTGACGGGCCCTGACAAGGGTGAGTAAAGAGGTCTGGTCCTTGCCCTCTGAAATTCCTCTGGTGGGAGATGGAGACGGGTGACAGCAGCCAAGTGACCAAATAAACAAGGTCACTAGGGAGGGCAGTGTGAAGGAAGCCATGAGCTTGGGAAGTGGAGAGATGGTACTGGAAGCCGTTTCCTGGAGCTGGGGCTTTTTCCTTTGGGAGGTGGAAGCCACAGAAGGCCCTGGAGCCAGGGGAGTGGCACAATCGCCTGAAGGTTAGGTTTTACTCTTCTCCTGCTGGGCAGAGGAGGGAGGAGAAAGACTAGAGATCCCAGCTGTCAGGGCATCTAGGTGAGAGGTGGTGGCTTGAGTCAGGGTGGTGGCTTGAGTCAGGGTGGTGGCCTTGGGGACTGAGGAGGCGGATGGATTTGAAAGCTACTTGGAAGCAGGCGGGGCGGGGGGGCGGGTGGTAGAGGCAGGAGCTGATGGTTGAGACTGAGAAGTGGGGCTCAAGCCCAGGTTTCTCAACAGGAACTTAGGGTGACAGTAACAGGAACTTAGGGTGACAGTAGGGAAGGACCTGCCCTGGCCTGCCTAGTGTGGATGCCTGAGTCAATCTTAGGGGGAGGTCCATCCACTGTCAGCCAGCTGAGAGTGAAAGGGAGACCAAAGTGATGGTTAGCAGAGGGTCTCCCTGATTCATTCTTCCCAAAGAAGAGTTCAGTGGACCTTCCCTTTGTGCATGCTGGGCTCATCCCAGGAGGTCCCAGTGCAGACCCTTCTAGAACCTTGAAGCTTTCTCCTGTGGGTTTGAAACGTCCTCCCCATTCCTGTCCTTGCCGCACATAGTCCTCCTTCCCATGGGATCTGTGGATCAGAGGCTCACTGGGTGAGGATGGGGAACCCCCGATGGCGCATCTGCCCCCACGACCTTGTCAGCTGAGGAGAACACCTTCACTATGGTCACCCTCATCACACAGGCTTCCAGGACTACCCACTCCTGGCTCAGCCGGAAGCCAGGCACGATGTACAAAGGGCCCATGGTGGGGGCAGGTCTCAGGACAGGATCCTTACAGATGCAGGGTTGAGTAAGGGACCCCTGGCCCCTTGCACTCTGGAAGGGATGGTGTCCTTTCCCTCAGATGGGACTGAGAGACGATTCAGCTGGGCTCTGCCACTGAGCCTTGGAGAGAATGGAAAAACGAGAGAGAGAGAGAGAGAGAGAGAGAGAGAGAGAGAGAGAGAGAGAGAGAGAGAGAGAAAGAAGCAGCGTCTGCCTGAAACCTAATTGTCCGCTGTCTAATCCGTCAGCGAGGACAGCTCACTGAGCCCCTCCCGGCGGGCTGATAAATGCCGGCCCAGGCCCCCTGTGCGCCAGAGCTGCCTTAATTGGTATCAGGACGTGCTTGGACTGTAGGCCAGGCCCCTGCCTTCCTCGTCTGTTACCTCCTCCTCCCTCCCAGCCAGCCACAGCCTCTGGTAGCTCTCCTTCTCTACACACACACACACACACACACACACACACACACACACACACAGGACAGCTCAGGGTCTCTCCCATGCCCAGCACCAGTGGGTGCAGGGTGGTACTGCACAGAACAGATTGGGGTGCCTGCCCCCAGGGAGCTCCTGCCAGCCCACGTGGAAGGAATTCATTTCCACACAGACTGCTAGGCTAAGACTCAATGCTGCCCATTTTAGAAAGTTCAGAGAGATTTGACAGTGTGCTGAAGATCATACGGGGTGGGAGCATTTGAGAGCAAGGGGACCTTGGAAACACTGTTGGTTCTCAGCATCAGCGTCCTATAAGGTCCAGTGGGTCAGGGTGTGAGTGAAGATGGCATTCCACATCAGGAGTTACCCAGGTGGCTGGACCACTTGGGGACTCACAGGCTGACTCACCATGTCTCTGATACTGGAAAGTCATACTCCAGGACTTCCTGAGCCGGTGGCCCTCCTCTGGTTCGGAAAGGACTGGTGACATGATTTTTCAGGGTGCCGTGTGCAAGAAAAATTCGGAAGGGGCTGTCCAACACATTTCTGAGACTCTCCAGGTAGCGACACTGCTGCCAGTGTGGGGCCTTGTGGACACACTGGCCGCTTCCAAGCTGACAGTCAGTGGCTGGGGCACCCAACAGGACCATTGTCCATTGTCACCCTGGGCCCCACCTCTCAGCTGCAATCCTGAAATCGGTCATGGCTCTGAACAGGCCACTTTCTTCTGTTCCCATGGAGGCAATAGTGGCCTCGGCAGACAGGGAACTGTTTACTCCCCTTGATGTAGTGGAAATGCCTTTGATTACTGCCTGGACACTGCGGGGTAGGTCCCTGATAGAGAACAATGGCATCAGATTACTCTTCTATTATTTATTTATTTTATTTTGAGGTGCAAGGGACAGAAGCACATCACCACTGAGCCACAGCTAGGTTCCCTTTTTCTTTCCTCCTCCTCCTTCCATTCTTTCTCCTACTCCCATTTCTTCTTCCCCCTCCTCTTCTTTTGGTTTTGGTTTTAGCTTTGGTTTATTTTTAAATCAAGGTCTCATACAGCCCAGGGTATCCTCAACTTACTCTGTAGCCTGGGATGGCCTTGAACTTCTGATCCTTCTGCTTTAGTCTCTCAAATGCTGGGATGTCAGGTATACACTACCATACCTGACCCCTCCCTCTTTCCCTCCCTCCCTCCCTCCCTCCCTTCTACAGTATGAGGATCAGACCCAAGGCCTTTCACAGGAATGAGGTGAGCTGTACCACTGTGCTGTTCCCAGCTCCGCACCACCCAGCTTTCTTCAAAACAGAAAAGAAAGTGGCTTTATGATTACAAATGAAACACATGCTCATTGTAAAAAAAGAAATTCAAAAGAAGGAAGTAACAATACCCTGAAATCCACCCCTCCCTTGCCATTTCTTTGACTGCCCTTCCAGATTTTCCAGACACACCCCCCCTTCCAGTGAAGATAGACATGCACAGCTCCATGTTTTATAGCCTGCTCTTTTCCCCTTCACCGAGCAACGCTGTGGCCATCTTCCCGCATCTAGGCCGTCATTTTCCACAAGGACGTGGAAGGCTATCGTAAACAGGGCCTATAACCAGCCGCAGCTGGCTGCTATTGGACTCCATAGTTTTTATGGGCATGCGCGTCCCCGAGATGGCACACTCATGCACGTACCAGCTTATTTCCCTAGGGCAAGCTTGTAGATGTTGGACCCCCTGAGGTCCTGCACAAGGTGGGCACATGAGTACCAAGTAAATGCTACACCCCATCCTCCCTTGTCCCTTAGTAGGAGGCAGTCCTGCTAGGGAGAGGGTCCCCTAAGATCTCCCCTCAGCTCTGCAGCTGTGGGAGGCAGGGGAGGCAGTCAGGGCAACGCGTAGGTTTCTTCTGTGACACATCCTGGCATCTCTCTCTCTCTCTCTCTCTCTCTCTCTCTCTCTCTCTCTCTCTCTCCTGCCTCCCTTGCTCCTCACTGCCCACTGTCCCCAGCCCCAGGATGACCCCTGAGCAACAGCTCCCCAGCCCTGTCCTCTGGGAATAGGCTGGTATCCAGGCCCCAGTACACTCCAATCACAGCGCGGCTCTCTCTAATTTGCATGTGATTACTGCCCCTTCTCAGCTCCAGCCACCAGCCTGTGATTGCAAAGTGGCCTGTCTCCTTTAAAAAAGGATACACCCCTCTCTGCAAGGAAAGCTACTTCTTCCTTGGACATTCAGAGATCTGGAGGCTGCTCCCAGGAGCACTGCCTGTCTGGAAATGCTGGAAGCTTCTGGAACGAATCTGGCAGGCCAGAGCCTTTTCTTGGTACTGCTGTTTACTAGCTGCCTCCCCTTCCAGGCTGGACATGAAAACTCATGGCAGTTGTTGGAAGATGCAAGAGGCTCAAAGAGGGCAAACTACCTGCTCAAGGTCACTCAGCCTAGATAACACAGCAGCTAGATGCCAAAAAGACCTTGGAGAGTGTGTGTGTGTGTGTGTGTGTGTGTGTGTGTATGCATGCGTGTATATATGTGTGTTCATGCATGTGTATGTACATGCACGTGGAGACCAGAGGTTGATCTCAGATCTTCCTCAATCGCTCTCCACCTTATTTATTGAGACAGGTTCTCAGCATTCACCTGATGAGGCTGCTCTAGCTAGCCAGCTTGCCCAGGGGATACTGGAGGGCCTATCCAGTAGCATTTACAAGGGTGCTGAATATCCTTACATATGGCAAGCACTTTATCCTCAGAGCCATCTCTCCAGCCCCTACCAGACCTTTAGCTAAACGGTACATCACCCTGTCAAAACAGGCTGAGTCAGGAGCCATGCCAAGGGTCAGGCTGGATTAAGTGGCTACCACCAGCCCTGGAAGCCCTGCAACCTGCTTAGGAAGAGGTCCCAGGTTGCTCTCTGCTAAGACCCAGCTATGATTTAATCTGGCCTGGGGACAGGGTCTCAGGTTACTCGCTACATCAGCTGTGGCAGAACCCCCAGTGGTACCCAGCCATGCCCAGGCAGGGACCCATCCTCTTTCATGCTGTCCAGGAGCTCTGCAGGACCCACTGTGGCAGCCAGCCATCCCCAGGTGGGGACCCATCCTCTCCTGCTGCCCAGGAGCTCTGCTGTTTGCTCCAGCTTGTGAATGCTCTCAGGAGTCCCCGGGGATTAGTGGCACCCAGGGTGAATGAGCAAGGACACCTAGCTGGGTCCTCTGCCCTGCCATCCTTGTGCCTAAAGAGGCTCCTGCCCTGCCCGCCTGCCCTGAGGTAGTTCCTCCAGCCTCTCATTAGAATAGAGCTGTGTGAGCCCTAGGGAGGTTGAAGATGCTGCAAGCAGCCTACACCTTTTATCTCCTGGAAGAGACAGTCCCCAGTGCAGCTTCTAAGGACGCTCTCCTCTCCCTGTTGAGGCAGGTCAGGGTTCTCCAGGCCTTCGGCAGCCCCCTGGGATGGCGTGGACTCTCCAATGGACTCCCATTGTTCCTTGCCATCTTCCAAGTATCTGAGATCAAGTCCATTGAGACTGAGTACAGCTCTCCCAAAAATGGACCCACCAAGCCTCCAGCCTGGGAGTAAGTGGACACACATAGCCTGCTGGCCAGAAGCCAGAAAATGCCCCTTGTTGGCCCCAGGAACTGGGACACATTGTTCCTCCCGTGGTGACATCTTAGCAGCTGGTACTGTAGAAGATCTGAGCAATGGCAGGGCTGCCCACCCCACTCCTGAAGTCAGACCCTCTGGACCCATGGGCAGTGCCTGGCACAGGACTGGTCAGCCCTTGGACTACCCACCTCTCTGTTTCCTACCTACCCACCTCGAGTCCTGCTGCCTCTGCTCTCTATTTCTTTGCCAGTTGGGTCTGGGGCTTGAATGAGTTCAGGGATTCTTGGGCATTTCCAATTTCCAAAGAAGTTCTGGGGATGATACAATGATGTTAACTTTCATTTTGACAGAGAAAGATGTTCACAAAGACAACATAACATTGAAATCCTATCATCACTGTGGCAGGAGGATTGCTGTAAGTTCTTTTTTTTTTTTTTTTTTTTTTTTTTTTTGGTTTTTCGAGGTAGGGCTCACTCTAGTCCAGACTGGAATTCACTATGTAGTCTCAGGCTGGCCTTGAACTCACGGTGATCCTCCTACCTCTGCCTCCCAAGTGCTGGGATTAAAGGCATGCGCCGCCACGCCCGGCTATATTGCTGTAAGTTTGAAACCAGCCTGGGTTATAGAGTGAGTTCTAGATCAGCCTGGGCTAGAGTGATATCCTGCTTCAAAAAACAGAAGACATGGTGGCACACATCTTTAATCTCAGTACTACTGAGACAGAGGTAGGAGGATTGCTGTGAGTTTAAGGCCACCCTAACACTACATAGTGAATTCCAGGTCAGCCTGGGCTAAAACAAAACACTACCTGGGGGGGGGAGGCAGAAAGAGGGCTGGAGAGATGGCTTAGCAATTAAGGGGGGGATTTCCTGCAAAGCCAAAGAACCCAGGTTCAGTTCCCCAGGACCCACATAAGCCAAATACACAAGTTGGCACATGTGTCTGGAGTTCGTTTGCAGTGGCTAGAGGCCCTGGTATGCCCATTCTCTCTCTCTCTCTCTCTCTCTCTCTCTCTCTCTACTTTGCCTCTTTCCCTCTCTCTCAAATAAATAAATAAAACTAAAATGTTATTTAAAAAATAGAAAGGACAGAGAGAGGAAGGAGAGAGAAAGGGAAAGAGAGAGGGAAGAAGGAAGAAAGAGGGTGAAAGAAGGAGGGAGGGAAAAAGGAAAAGAGGGAGGAAGAGAGAAATCCTCTCATGAGTACGATAGTGCACGCATACTTAACATACCAGGACTTGGGAGGCTGAGTGAAGAGGACCAGGAACTCAAATTCAATGCCAGCCTGGGCTACATAGCTGGAGAAGTGACTCAGTCAGTAAAGTTCTTGCCTGGCAAGTATGAGGACCTGAGTTTGATCTTCAGAACCTACATAACTACTGGATGTGGCATGCCTGAGAATGCCACCTAAAGTTGTCCTCCGGCCTCCCCACACGCACATGCATGGGTACCCACACACATACAGGCATACCACACATATGTACACATGCAAAAAGACCCTGTGTACAAATTAATTACTTCCTGTCAGCAATATCACTTCATGAAACAAATTATATTGTAAACCCCAAATGTGACATGTCGCAGAGGGGAAGAATGTCCCTGTCACCCTGCTAAAGCACCAGGCACTGTCTTCCACTGAAGCCCTGGGGAGGTTTGCTCCAGCCACATACTGGTGCCCAGTAAAGAACTCAGGGACACTGAAGCCATCAGTGCCTGACAAGCAGCTCATGACTTTTCTCCTGTCTTCAGACAGTAAATTTAGGAACCAGTGTCCTCCCTCACGTCCCAAGACTGATTTTCACTGGGCCGCAGACACCAGAACTCTCCTTCAGTCTAAGAAAATAAGCAGTTTCTGTGTTTGCAGTGTGAAGAGAGGTGGACTTACTGAAGGTACTGGCAACCACCCCCCTCCCCAGCTTCCTGTTCTGCCAGTACTGCTAGTGTTTGGCTTTTCCCCTCACACCTAACCTAGCTGCCCCACATGTTATGTGCAAAAAGATTCTGTGTGCAAATTAACCATCACAGTCCATGCAGGAATAAGAGGGATAAGGCAAGATATGTTTTCCTCCTTGAAATCTGTGCCTTTAAATTCAGGAAGGAAAATCTTCCTCAGAAACTTCTTTTGCCTTCATCTCATGCCCAACACTGGGTCACGTGCCCACCCTAGCTGCAAGTGAAGCAGGGAATTAAATTTTTAAATGTCCTGGACTCGATGATAGAGGAAGGCCAAAGAGAAGGAGGCTTGGAATATGTGTCAGAGAGACCGCACAGATCATGTCTGGAAAGACTCAGCTGTAAGTTCCTGGTGGCCGCCTTTCCCCTCAGCAGCTCTCCAGACAGCCCAGCTGTCCAGCTCTCCTTCATCTCCCTCCACCCATAAGTGTGTGTGTGTGTGTGTGTGTGTGTGTGTGTGTGTGTGTGTGTCTCACGCAATCACAGGCTCTTACACGTTACCATGGTCCCCAGCGCTCCAGCTACTCTACAGACTGGCTTCCCTTTCAGTGGTTCCAGTGCTGTCCCCCACCTGCTGTTGAGCCTTTAGAAAGAAAAGACACTGCTTTCAAAGCCTGTCCTCCAAGGACAGTGCCCAGGAGCAGGGCTAAGTACCAGACCTTCAGGTCTGTAGTAAACAGCTTCAGGTTCACCGACAAACCAGGCACAGTTATGGAGGAAGGGATATTTATTGAAGCTTACAGATCCAGGGGAAGTTCCATAATGGCAAAAGAAGCTGGCCTGCTTTCACAGGACCAAGCAGAGAGAGAAAAAGCCAAAAGCTAAAAGCAAAAAACAGCACGCTTCAGGAACTCCAGGCAGAACTAGGCACCTTGTATATCTTTAGATTGGAATTTCAAACCCACCACCACACTTTAAGATCTGCCCAGTGACACCACCTCCAGACAGGTGGCTGCAGATCCAAACTACAAACTAATAAAACACTGAATATATTGGGGGCCATCTATTCATACTACCACAGGTCTATAACAACTGAAGGAACATGGTAAATTCGTTCTTACTATGGCTATTTGCATAGAAAACAAAATACTTACTCGTTGCTTATAAGAAATGCAAATTGAACTTTGACTGCAGCCTCTGATACTTGTTCCCCACCTCGAACCCCAAAGCTGTAAGATGATATGTTTGGGGGCTGGAGATGTCACTCAGTGGGCAGAGGGCTTGGGTACTTGAAGCCCTAGGTCCCTAGCCCTGCATATCCCAGGCATGGAGGTGCAAGCTTGTCATCTCAGCACTCAAAAGGTGGAAGAAAGAAGATCACAAGTTCGAGATCAGGGCTGGAGAGATGGCTTAGCAGTTAATGTGCTTCCCTATAAAGTCTAAGGAACCAGGTTTGATTCCCCAGTATCCATGTAAGCCACAAGCACAAGGTGGCACATGTGTTTTTAGTTCCTTTGTAGTGGCTAGAGGCCTTAAGGCACCTATTCTCTCCCTCTCTTTCTGCCTCTTTCTCTCTCTCTGAAATAAATAAATAGAATAAAAAGTTCAAAGCTGGGTGTGGTGGTGCATGCCTTTAATCCCAGCACTGGGGAGGCAGAAGTAGGAGGATCACCATGAGTTCGAGTTCGGGGCCCACCTGAGATAACATAGTGAATTCCATGTCAGCCTGAGCTGGAGTGAGACCCTACCTCAAGAAACCAAAAAAAAAAAAAAAAAAAAAGAAGAAGAAGAAGAAGAAAGAAAAAAAGAAAAGAAAAGAAAGAAAGAAAAAAAAAAAGAAAAAAAGTTCAAGATCACCCTTGGCTAATAGCAAGTTTGAGTCCAGCCTGGGCTACATGTGATTATATTCAAAAAGAAATGAATCAGACATGGGTTGCTCACAACTTTAATCCAACACCCAGGAGGCTGAGGTAGAAGGATCACCATGTGTTCAAGGCCAGTCTGCACTACAGAGTAAGTTCCAAGTCAGCCTGGGGTACAGTGAGACCCTGCCTCAAGAAGAGGCAAGGAAGGAAGGAAGGAAGGAAGGAAGGAAGGAAGGAAGGAAGGAAGGAAGGAAGGAAGGAAGGAAGGAAGGAAGGGAGGGAGGGAGGGAGGGAGGGAGGGAGGGAGAAAGAAGGGAAAGAAAAAAGAAAAGGAGGGAGGAGAGAAGGAAGAAAGAAAAGGAAAGAGGGAAGGGTTAAAGAAAACAAAAGCACACATTTGTTCGGTCTGGCACCCAATCTTGAGTATGCGCTCTGTGTCCAGGAGGGGCGAGAGAACAGGTTCCATGCTATGTGGCCTTGGGAATGTCCCCTTCCTCCCAGAGTTCCAGGATTCCCATCTCTGGATGTTCCCCCCTGGCAGGGTCAGATCATTCCTCCCCCAGGCCTGGGGACCCTGAGGATGAGAGATGCCCAGAGACCCCGTCTGAATTTGGCCTGATTTTGCTCCAAGATTCACTGATCTGGAACAGAGCTAACTTACAGGGAACACTGCTCCCATTTGGTCTGCACCAGAACTGGCATGTATATGCCAACCAAACAGGCTGAGTTAGGAGTACCGTGTGTGCTTAACAAGTGCAAGGCCCTGGGTTCTGTCTCTGGCATGCATAACAAAATAGGGCTTCTAAGATGTCGCTACTTTTGAGGGGCAGAATGGAGTAACTGCAGGTTAGGATCTGACTCTCTACCCAACTAAGAGACGTTGGGCACTTTCACTTCTGCCTTCAGAGCCTCAGCTTTCCTCATCTATAAAATGGGTGAGGCTGCAAGCAGTTCCCTTCGTCATTATCCCACTCTTTTCTGCAGCTGCCTGGGGCAGGTACAACAGGCTTCAGGGGTGGGGTTCCCAGCACCTGCACAGCTGACTCAGAAGCCATCTGCACTACCCATGACCCTCTTCATGCTACCATTCCAGCACTACTGAGGCCTACTGTCTAAAGGTCTCCATCAGCATCCTCCCCTACACTCTCCACCCACAATCCCCAGGGGCTGTCCAAGCGACTGTACCCTCCTTTCTCCTGTACAGGGCAGTCTGTGACCCACAGCCAGGGGGTGCCCAAGACTATGCTTCTGTGGAGGATGTGGCAACCTGGGCAGTGGAGTCCCCTCCAACTGGCACCTGTTATCTGACCATCAGCAGTGTCTAGACCAGGCCAGGCTGAGCAAGGAAAGGGGGAGGGGCAGCACTGAGGTGCCTGACAGCACTGAAGGGACCTCAGGAATTGGGGGGGAGGGGGTCCTCGGAGCAAGTGTCCTATGACCCAGGGGAGCACAGCTCTCTCTGCTGTATGAGAGGGTGGGTTAGCAGCTCCCCCATCATGGGCTCTATCTGCAGGCAAGCAGCACTTGCGGCCTCTGTAAGAAATGTCTCATGCAAACCCCTGGCTTTCCAGCAAGGAATCCAAACCAGAAGAGGAATTGGCTTTTCCTCCAGAAGCCAGGCTCCTGCTTCAGGGAGGCCAGGGGACTTCAGACATCCCCCATTCCCACTGCACAGCAGCGGCAGAATCTGAGCAGGCAGTTCAGAATGTTGTCTGGGGGTGAGGGGTGGGCGAATAAGTGGAAAGATGTCTGGGCCTCATGTTGCACTGAGGCTGCCCCCTATTTGACTCCCCCAAGGCAGCCCACTGTGAGCCTAGAGGACCTCTCCTGCTTGCCTCCTGAGCTCTCTGCTCCTTTTCTCTCCTCCCATCACCCCTCCCAGCTTTGCAGTCTTTCTGAGATTTCCCTTAGAGTTGAAGAAGGAGCCCCACCAGGGCCTGTGTATGAGTTCCTACGTATACAAAGACGCATGTGTTGTGTGCATGTGCGCGCATGCACATAGACCAGGGTGCACACATGCCTGCCCAGTGCCTGTATGTGCAAAGGGGCATGTGTTCCATGGGCGTGTGCATGTGTATGGGCCATGTGCCCACAGGCACGGTGCCTTGTGTGCATCTGTGCATGTGTTCTATGTTGCACACATGCAAGGCGTGTGCACATGGACTCGTGTGTGCATGCCTGCGCTGTGCCTGTGTTCGAAGATTGCACGTGTGCACGTGCATGCCCATGTGCATGCACGCCTACACGGCACCTATACGTGCAAATAAATGTGCATGTGTCCTGTGTGTGCAGTGTGCTCTCTCACACCCTTGTGCATTGGTATCCATGTGTGCATGCATGCCTGTGGGGTGTCTATGTGTGCCGATGCGCGTGGGCCGGTGTGCAGACGTGCACGGCGTGCCTTGCAAGCGCGTGTGCACAAGTGCGTGTCCCCGTGTGAGCGGGCGCGAGCGCAGGCGGCGGGCAGGATGTGAGGCTGCCTGGGCGGCGGCGGCTCTGATAAACAGCCGAGCGGCGGGCGGGCGGGCGGCGGCTGCGATCCGAGCTGCTGGCAGGCGCGCAAGAAGCTGTCCCGGCCGCCAGCGCGCTAGCAGCCCACGGAGGGAGGGAGGGAGGGAGGGAAGGAGGGAGGGAGGGCAAGTATTTGCTTCAGCCCTTAATCACGGAATTTGAAATCCCAACGAGTCGGTGCCATTTATTTTCCGAGGCTGTCAAGGCTGGTTTCAGCATTTAAAAGAAAGGAGGCTGAAAAACATTTGCATTTCCCTTCCTCTCGCCGCGCCCGCCCGCCCGCTCCCTTCCTCCCTCCCCTGCCCCGCCGCCGCGCTCACCTCTCGGTCGGCGAGGGGGAGACGCCCGGGCTGCACCCCCGGAGCATGGGCGTCCCGGGACCCAGAGACTGGGGACGGTCTGGCTAAATGGGCTCTGGATGGCAGCTGTGGCTATAGGAGAGACAGCTGGGGGAGGGCTCTCTGGGACCCAGGGACATTTCGTCCAAGAAATCAGTTTTGTTCTCCAAATGTGCCCGACCCGGGGGATTCCCCCCCACCCCCGCTTGCCCTTTCTGACCTGGCTCCGTGAAGCCTAGTGCAACGGGCGTCAAGGGCACCTCCAGGACAAGGCCCACCATGTGCACGGCGGGGACCCTGAGTCCGGGAAACAGCTCAGCCTGGCCAAGGTCACACAATGGTAGACCAAGGATGACGAGGGAGGGTACCCAGGGTGAGGGTCTTGGGACATCGCTGGAACCCTGCCAAGGGAGAGGGCCTGGCAGTCAGACTCCAGGCTCTCCACACAGTGACCGTGGCCACTGTCCCCTCTCTGACCTTCAGGGGCCTTTGGGAAGTAGGTGTTGAAGTAGGACAAATCCAATTGGGCATCTGGCTGGCAGGTGGGAGCAGATGCTGGGGAGGGGTCCTCCCGGCATCCCCTCGCCCTGCCATTTCTGTGGCTTCTTGGGGGTTCTATCTGCAAGGAGGCTCTAGTTGAGACACAGCCCCCGGGACAAGAGGCATCTGCTCCCCAAGGCCTGCTGCAAGACTTCAAAGGAATGGAAAAAAACAATCTCTGAGGACCCAATGCACTCAGGCGTGCGCAGTGTGCAGTGTGCCTCCCCTGGGAGTAGGGACTATTCTTTTCACCATATGACCATGTGTCCTTTGTCTCACTCTATAGAGTCCAGGCTTCTCCTGGCCAGGACAGGGTTCAATCCCACTCCGGATGCTCCTGGTTCTAATTTAGGAGAGTCACTGTCAAACAACTGGTAGGGCCCCTATGCTGCGGAAGATGGAAAGACAGTACAGAGAGAAGAAAAAGGAAGTGAGGTAGAGATTTTTCTGTCTATACACTTAAAACCCTGGGCTGACCTGGAATTCACTATGTAGTCTCAGGGTGGCCTCCAACTCACTGCAATCCTCCTACCTCTGCCTCCAGAGTAGTGGGATTAAAGGTGTGCACCACTACACCCAGCTTTTCACTTATAAAACTTCCTTTGTAGGGCTGGAGATATGGCTTAGTGGTTAAGGCATTTGCCTAAAGTCCCAGGTTTGATTCCCCAGAACCCACATAAGTCAGGTACACATGGCACGTGCATCTGGAATTCATTTGGATAGAGGCCCTGGCATGCCCATATTCTCTCCCCTGCTCTCTTTCTCTCTCTAGTAAATAAATAAAATTTTTAAAATACTTTTTAAAAAACTTTATTTGTATAAAAGTCAGGGGCTGGAGGGATGGTTTAGCAGTTAAGGCATTTACCTGCAAAGCCAAAGGACCCAGGTCCAATTCCTCAGGACCTACGTTAGCCAGATGCACAAGGGGGCACATGGGTTTGCAGTGGCTCCAGGACCTGGTACGCCCATTCTCTCTCTCCCTCTTTCTCTGTCAAATAAATAAATAAAAATATTTTTTTTTAAAGTCAGCTAAGGACTGGGGAGATTGCTCAGTGGTTAAAGCAACTTGCTGCAAAGCATGACAGCAAGGGTTTGATTCTCTAGTACCTACATAAAGCCAGATGCATAAAGTGTTTCATGTGTCTGGAATTCCTTTGTAGTGGCAAGAGGTCTTGGTGCACCATTCTCTCTCTCTCTCAAAATAAATAAAAATAATATATATATAAAGAGACTGGAAGTGGTGGCACACACCTTTAATCCCAGCACTCATGAGGCAGAGGTAGAAGGAGCCTCATGAGTTTGAGGCCAGCCTGAGAGTACATAGTGAATTCCAGGTCAGCCTGGGCTAGAGCTAAACCTAAAAAATAAACAAACAAAATAAACTCTAAGTTATATGCAAATACTACCTCATTTTTTAAAAAGTCAGCTGGCTGAACATGGTGGCACATTCCCTTAATCCCAGCACCCCAAAGGCAGAAGTAGGAGGATGAGATGTGAGTTGGAGGCTAGCCTAGGACTATAAGAGTGAGTTAGTGAGTTCCAGGTTGGCTAGTGAGTGAGACCCTACCTCAAAAAACAAAACAAGCTGGGCATGGTGGTGCACACCTTTAATTCCAGCATTCAGGAGGCAGAAGTAGGTGGATTGCTGTGAGTTCAAGGCCATCCTGAAGCTACAGAGTGAATTCCAGGTCAGCCTGGGCTACAGTGAGAGCCCTACCTCAAAAACCAAAAACCAAAATAAAAAGTCAGCTAACACTTTATATCTTGTTTGGCAATTTCTGCCACCTCATCTCCTTTTTATTTCTGGTTGCATAGTGTTCCAGATGTCCTGCAAGTTTGTGTGCAAATTTGCCCTCTGAGTCAGGAGTGGTGGTGCACACCTTTAATCTCAACACTTGGGTGGCAGAGGTAGGAAGATTGCCGTGAGTTCGAGGCCACCCTGAAACTACATAGTGAATTCTAGGTTAGCCTGAGCTACAGCGAGACCCTACCTCGGAAAACCAAAAAAGCCCTCTGACCTCAAGGCTGCAGAGCACAGGCTGGTCTCATATAGCAAGAGTCATTAGTACCATCAAGGCACAGGGAGAAGGCAGCAGCTCTGGCAGGCTCTGTCCTCTCTCATAGATGAAGAGCAGATTAAGTGGGTGACAAGAATCTAAACTTCATATTTGACAGAGAGAGAGGAAGAGAGAGAGAAGGGCATGCCAGGGCCTCCAGCCACTGCAAAAGAACTCCAGACACATGCACCACCTTGTACATCTGGCTTACGTGGGTCCTGGAGAATCGAACCACAAGCTGGGAAACTGGGTTCCTTATGCTTCACAGGCAAGTGCCTAACCGCGAAGCCATCTCTCCAGCCCCTCAGGTCAGTCTTTAAAGAGGTTATTCAGGTGAAATGCCATCAGGGGTTAGGCCCTAATCTCGTAGAAGAGGAGGCTTGGTCAGAAGACACAAGGAAAAGACAGCTGTCAACTGGTCGAAGTGAGTGGCCCAGAGCAGACCCTCCTCACCATGAGGACACCAGCCTGTATGCACTTGGTCTTGATGTTCTATCCTCCAGCTGTGTGGGGGCTGATGTGGGGGCGTGGGCTTGTTCCTTAGCAAAGATTCCAGATTTGCAAAGTTGAAGATGACAAAAACAACAACCCCTTTTCAGTTCCGCCCAAGGAAGGAAACAAGTGAAGATTCTAATGTCCAGAAGCCCTTGGGTACAGAGTCCAGAGGCTCTTGGGAGCGCAGACCCACCCAGGAGGAGGCCACTTAGGCTCGGGACCTCTCACTGGGTTGAGCTGAGAAGCTGCCCTTGAGCCTGGTCCCTTGTCCCAGTCAGAAAAGGCCCCACAACTTACCATCCCCTAAAAGGGTGAAAAGCTAGGGACAGACCTGGGGCAGCTACCCTCTTGGAGACAAGTAGGCAGGAAGACACGGTCCCTGTCCCTCTGGCAGTAAGCTGCTTCTACAAAATTCAAGTGACAAATGACATTTTAGTAAAACTTCTGACATATTTATGCTTGCAACACATGACATGATCTTGGAGCGGATAAGAAATTTAAATTTAACTTCGTCCATGTCCCCAGACATGCATTGTTGGAAAAGCTTAATTGTGAATTTTAAACTTTCTCTGTAAAGACTCTTCAAATCAATTCGCAGATAGTCAGTAAAGAACAGTCTAGACTAAATTTTTAAAACCACAATAGAACTAAGGTAGGCTCTGGGTGAGAGTCCAGTTAGGTCTGTCTGGATTAAAGGGTGTAGCCATCCCACACTTTGTTACAACCTTTTAAGAGGGCTGCAGGGAGAGGTGGGGCATACCTGTCAACCCAGCACTTACGAGGCAAGGCAGAAAGATTGAAAGTTTGAGGCTAGCCTGGGCTACACAGTGAGACCCTATAAACAAACAATAACAAAACCTCCCATGGGGGGTTGCCTACAGGTATAAGGTCATGGGTTCACCTTCTAGCACTGCAATCAATTGATCAATCAATCAACCAATCTATGAATAAATAAAATAATAATAAAAACAAAAAGGAAGAAGGCAACCCTCTGTCAAGCTCAAGGTCCCAGGTTAAGTGTGGGAGGCGTCCCCTGAAAAAAGCAGTGCTGTATATATAGACTGGTGTTTCTCTGTGTATAAATTTTCTCTTCTTTTTAAACATATTTTTATATATTTATTTATTTGAGAGAGAATGGGAGTATCAGAGCCTCTTGTCTATTGTAAATGAACTCCAGACATGCATCACTTTATGCTTCTGGTTTTATTTCCAAGGGTACTGGGGAATCGAACCCAGATCAGCATGCTTTACAAACTCCTTTAACTGCTGAGCCATCTCCCCAGCCCCAATTTCCTCTTCTTATAAGGACATCTTGGATTAAGGGCTGGCCTAACAGCCTCATTTGAACTTACTTTTCAAAGACTTCCTCTCCCAATAGTGTTCTAGTCTGTGGTGTATGAGTAGAGCTTAGATGTGAAAGTGGGCTCACATCACCCCATCCCCTACCAGGATTAAGGCTACAAAATGCCCCCTTTTCCCATTTTCAGGTCTCCTGTCAAGAGAAGTGTCATGGAGGTCATTTGCTGGGTTCTTCTTTGGTGGACAGCTGGATGAACGTCATGTATCCGGCCCCTCAGTGCCAGTCTTGCTCTCAGTGGCCCTCCAAGCCCCACTTACTACATGGTGGGCTCCTTACAGTGTTTGGCTCCAAGTGGAAGCTCTGAGCTGGACAAGAACGGATGCCTTCAGTGTAGAAGGCAGAGCCTGGGAAGGCATGCCTCACTTCTGCTACATCCTCTGTTCAGATGCAATGATGCCAGCCCAGACTCACCCAGAGGGGAGCCCCAGGTTGGAGAGGAAGGATGGCAAGGGTTTGTAGCTATCTTTAATCCACCACACCAGAAAGAGAATGAGAAAAAGAGAGAGGAAGAGAGAGGTGTCACTATGGGCAACCAAGATGGCAGAGGGCTGTCATTGTTCCCAATTATCTAGGCCTGTCCTCTTGCCATGTGACATGCAGGACTCGTGGGACACTCCCCCACCCCCTCAGCTGTGGGTATGTGCTGCACGGAGGAGGCCAGTGAGCTGAGGCTGAAGTGAGCAGGCTGCAAAAGGAGAGGCTTTAAAAGCTGACATGCTGGGCGGGCAGCCTGCTCGCTGCCTTTCCCTCTGAAGCAGCAGTGTGGAGCACACACCCAGGCTTCTGCCCATCCTAATGGACCTGCGTGGGTTCACAACCTCCCTCTGCTTCCCAACATTCAAAGGCCTCCAATCCACGCATTTTCTTTTTCTTTTTTTCAGGAAGTAACACATGGCAAGTTTGTTGCCGTTCATTCTCCTGAAGCCACGTGATTCACCAAGGACAGGGAACCTCCACTGTCACCACAAGCCACTTGGGCACAGGTATGGTGCATGCCCTGCCCTCTGCAAGCAGTCAGAGTCTGCCAAGTCCCTAACTTTAGGACTCCTTTTAAGAATTTTTATTTATTGACAATTTTCATATATGTACATAATGTTTTGTTGTTGTTGTTGTTTTGAAATAGGGGTACTCTAGCCCAAGCTGACCTGGAGTTCACTCTGTAGTCTCAGGCTGGCCTTGAATTCACAGTGATCTTCCTATCTTTGCCTCCCAAGTGCTGGGATTAAAGGTGTGCACTACCAGCCGGGCATGGCGGAGGCAGAGGTAGGAGGATCACTATGAGTTCGAGGCCACCCTGAGACTACATAGTGAATTCCAGGTCAGCCTGAACTAGAGTGAGACCCTACCTCAAAAAACAAAAAACAAAAAACAAAAAAAAGGTGTGCACTACCATGCTCGGTTTACATAATGTATTTTGACCATAATCCCCTGTCATTATTTTCACTTGCTCTCCTCCCACTTTTCTTCTTCTCCTCCTCCTCCTTCTTCTTTTTCTTCTCTTGTTTTGGTTTTTCAAGGTAGGGTCTCACTCTACCCCGGGGCTGACCTGGACCTCATTCCGTAGTCTCAGGGTGGTCTCGAACCCACAGTGATCCTCCTACCTGTACTAGGATTAAAGGTGTGAACCACCATGCCCAGCCTCTTCACATATTTTGACAGACATGGACTTGGCTTACTCCATGCCTCAGTTTTCTCACTAGTGCCATGGGAGGAGCAATGCCATCCCCAGCAAAGATGAAGGGTTGCATTTATGGAAGGCGCTTCAGGAAGTGGCCACATGATGCCATCTCACAGCCAATATCCTACCTCTACTGTTTCCGTGACGCTTCCTCCATTGCGGAGATGGGGCATCTCCGTGCTCGCATCTGCACCTTCTTAGGTTTCCAAAGTCCATTAGGCACTTTATTTGTGCTTACGTAACAAAGTGAGACCCTACCTCAAAAAAAAAGAAAAGAAAATGTGTGCTCACTGAACAATCCCTTAGCCCACTGACAGAGTAAGGGACATCAGAGCCCAGTGGTTTAGAGCTTGGGGGAGGGGTTGAATAGATGGCTTAGTGGTTAAAGCAGTAGCTCAGATAAGTGAATTGATTTGCTCACGGTCATTCAGCTAGTAAGTGTCAGAGCTATAGTTTAAACTAGGGCTGCTTTGCTCCCAAGCTTGCTTGCTTATTTATTATTTATTTATGTATGTAGTGTGAGTGCGCACGCATGCGTGCATGCATGTGTACACGTGCATGCACAGCAAGGACACTCATGTGGAGGTCAGAGGACAATCTCCAGGTGTCTGTGCTCCACCTTCCATTGAGACAGTGTCTGCTGGCAGTACAACCAGGAACTTCAGATTCTCCTGGCTCCACCTCCATTGTCACAGGCTCATTGGGATCACAGATGCATGTACCACTTTGTTTTATGTGGATGCTGGGGAATTGAACCTGAGTCTGCAGACTTTGTAAGCAAGTGCCACTCTGAGACTACTACCTTGAAAAAAAAAAAGCCAGGCGTGGTGACACACACCTTTAATCCCAGCACTTGGGAGGCAGAGGTAGGAGCATTGCCATGAGTTTAAGGTCAGCCTGGCTAGAGTGAAATTCTACCTCGAAAAACCAAAAAGAAGAAGAGGAAGGAGGAGGGGGAGGGGGAGGAGGAAGAGGAGAGGAAGAAGAAGAAAACACGAAGAGAAACTGGATGTGGTGGAGCATGCCTTTAATCCCAGCACTCAGAAGGCAGAGGTAGAAAGATGTCCCTAAATTTGAGGCCACCCTGAGACTACATAGTGAATTCCAGGTCAGCCTGGGCTAGTGTGAAACCCTACCTCAAAACAAAAAACAAACAAACAAACAAAACCCTGAAGAGCAGGAACTTTAAGAAAACATTTTTCAGGCCAGGCATGGCACACGCCATTGATCTCAGCACTAGAGAAGCAGAGGTAGGAGGATCATTGTGAGTTCAAGGCCAGCCTGGGATTACAGAATGAGTTCCAGGTCAGTCTAGGCTAACGTGAAACTCTATCTCAAAAAAAGGAAGACGCTTTAATCCCAGCATTTGGGAGGCAGAGGTAGGAGGATCGCCATGAATTCGAGGCCACCCTGAGACTTCATAATTCCACTTCAGCCTGGGCTAGAGTGAGACCCTACCTCAAAAAAAAAAAAAAAAAGAGAGAGAGAGAGAGAAAGAAGGAGAAGGAGGAGAAGAGGAGGAGGAGGGGAAAAAAAAGAACACACTTAAAATCAGGCATGGGGGCACACACCTTTAATCCCAGCACTTGGGAGGCTGAGATAGGAAGATCACTATTGAGTTTGAAGCCAGCCTGGGCTACATAGTGAGTGAGACCCTACCTCAAAAAAAAAAAAAAGAAAGAAAGAAAGAAAGAAAAAGAAAGAAAGAAAGAAAGAAAGAAAAAGAAAGGAAGGCAGGAAAGAAAAGAAGAGAAAAGAATGTCAGGCATGATGGTACATGCCTTTAGTCCCAGCACTCAGGAGGCAGAGGTAGGAGGATCACCATGAATTTGAAGCCAGCCTGAGACTACATAGTAAATTTCAGGTCAGTCTGGGCTAGAGTGAGACCCTATATAGAAAAACTAAAAATAAAAATAAAATAAAATAAAGGAAGGAAGGAAGGAAAGAAGAAAGGAAATAAAAGAAATGAACATGTTTTCCAACTGAGTATATGACTCAGTGGTAGAGTGGTTCCCTAACATGCAGGAGGCCCTGGTTACACCCCAAGAACTACAAAAGAGTAAATAAATAAATACATAATTAATAAATAATGTGATTTTTTAAAAAAAATATTTTATTATTTATTTATTTGAGAGAGATACAGAAATAGGCAGGTAGAGAGAGAGAGAGAATGGGTGCGCCAGGGCCTCCAGCCACTGCAAACGAACTCCAGATGCATGCACCCCCTTGTGCATCTGGCTTACGTGGGTCCTGGAGAATCGAGCCTCAAACCGGGGTCCTTAGGCTCCATAGGCAAGCGTTTAACCGCTAAGCCATCTCTCCAGCCCAATAATGTGATTTTTAATCTGAGGAGTGGTGTGTTCATGTATGTGAGCGCAGGTGTGCATGGCATGGTGCACATGTGGCCGTCAGAGAACAATTTTCAGGTGTCAGTCCTAGCCTTCCAGCTCATTTGAGACAGGCTCTCACACTGCTTACCGCTCCATTCTCCAGGCTAGTTGGCCCATAAGATTCTCCTGTCTCTCGCTTTTTAAATTTATTTGAGAAAGACACGGAGTATGGGCCCACCGGGACCTTTTGCCACTGCAAAGGACCTCCAGATGCATGCGCCACTTTGTGCATCTGGCTCTATGTGGGAAAACAAACGTGGTCCAGCAGATTCTGCAACAGGCAACTTTAACCACTGAGCCATCTCCCCAGCCCCTCTGCCTCCTTTTTTTTTGGGGGGGGGGGTTCGAGGTAGGGTCTCACTCTAGCCCAAGCTGACCTGGAATTCACTATGTGGTCTCAGGGTAGCCTTGAACTCACGGTGATTCTCCTACCTCTGCCTCCCGTGTGCTGGGATTAAAGGCGTGCATCACCACGCCCAGCTCTGCCTCCCTTTTTGGCGTAGGTGTGCTGGAATTAGAGAAGCCCTCCACATCTGGCATTTACTTGAGTTGTGGATCTGAAGTCAGGTACTAACTCTTGTTGGCAAGCACTTTATCCTCTGAGCCATCTCCTCACCCCAGGAGTGAGACATTTTTCTTGATGGGGCCAGGGGTGGGGAATCAGGTTGAATTAGCTTCTCATGTAGCCCAGGGCTGACACCCAACTCACTACATAGAGAGAGAGGGTAGCCTTGAACTCCTGATCCTTCTGCCTCCTCCACCCGAATGCTGGGATGACAGGCGCAGGACACCACCATGCTCAGCTTCAGGAGGGAGACTCACAGTCACACAGTCATGACTACAGGTAGCCAGTGACAAATCACTGTGACCGTTTCTAAATGTGGATTGTCTGTTTCTAAACCAGTCCTGCCGAGTCAACAAACAATGTGTGGACTAGCGCCAGCCCTTCGTTCTGGGGCCCCTCACAGCTACCCCTCCAGGAGGTAGAAGGACCCCTCCACCCCACCTGTTACATTTTACACTATGCATCCCAGGAGGAGGGAGAGAACAGAGGGCCAGCACATTGGGGTTAGAGCTCTTTAGAGGGAGGACCTTCTGAAAACAAAAAATCCAGAACTTTTTTCTTTTCTTTTTGCTCTGTGTGCATGTGGGGGGGGGGGGAGGTATGGGCATGCGCATGCACCCTTGGGGCCCCGTATGCTTGCCTGCAGAGGGGGGTCACTCCCTTGCAGAGGGAAAGCTGGAGTGGAACCCTGAATGAACAGCTCTATCACTCTTCCCCTGGTCTTGTTCTGAGCCTGAGCTTTCAGGGCTCTGCACTTTCTCAGGTCTCTGCTCCCCTGCAGGACTGGGGTTACTGGCCACAGCCAGCTGTTTGATCTGAGATCTGGTGAGAGATTTGAACTTGAGCAGCTTGGTAGGCCCTCATGCTTGTGCAGGAAGCAACCTAACCACAAGGCAATCTCTCTAGCCCTCTTTTTTTTTTTTTTTTTTCGAGCTAGGGTCTCACTCTAGCCCAGGCTGACCTGGAATTCACTCTGCATTCTCAGGGTGGCTTGAACTCATGGAGATCCTCCTACCCCTGCCTCCTGAGTGCTGGGATTAAAGGCGTGCGCCACAATGCCTGGCTTGTTTTGTTTTGTTTTGTTTTTTGTTTTGTTTTGTTTTGTTTTGAGATAAGGTTGGCTTTCAGTTCTCTACATAGTGGAGGATAGACTTGAATTTCTGATCCTCCTGTCTCCAGCTCCTGAGGGCAGGGCTAGGATTACAGGTGTGTGCCATCACCATCATGCCCAGTTTATGCACTGCTGGGGATGGAACCCAGGGCTTTGTGTATGGTGGGCACGCTGTCGATCAGCTGAGCCACATCCCTAGTCTTGGAGCTTCTAGGAAAGAAGTGGAACAAGAGGAAGGCAGCTGGTGTCAGCTATCACAGGGCCATGAATTTAAGTCCTGGGAGTGTCTGTGGTAAACTCAGAAATTTGCTTAATAGGATATTGCTATGTAATCCCGGCTGTTCTGGTACTTACCTTGTAGCCCAAGCTGCATTCGAACTAACAGAGCAAAATTGTCTCAACCTTCCAAGGGCTGAAATCATAGGCATACACCAGCTTCAAATGACTCATTTGAGGGGGGAGGGGTAAGACGAAGTGTGGCAGGGTCTCACTCTAGCCCAGGCTGGCCTGGAACTCACAGTGATTGTCTACCTCAGCCTCTCAAGTGCTGGGACTAAAGGCCTGTGCCACCACCTCTGGCTTTTAAATGACTCCTGATTGAGGGAGTAAGTCACTTGAGGGGGAAAGCCTGAGTTCTGTGGACTGGCTTTGATTTGTGTGACTCTATCATGTGCTTCTGTTTGTTCCCAAAGAGTTTAACAAACCAAATAGGATGGCCATACCTGTCTTCTTATCCCAGCACTCAGGAAGCTGAAATAGGAAGATCTTCAGTTTGGGACCAGCCTGGGCTACATAGTAAGACCCTATCTTGAAAAAAGAAAGTGGGGGGCTGGAGAGAAGGCTTAGTGGTTAAGGCGTTTGCCTGCAAAGCCAAAGGATTCGATTCTCCAGGACCCATGTAAGCCAGATGCACAAGAGGGCGCATGCATCTGGAGTTTGTTTGCAGTGGCTGGAGGCCCTGGCGTGCCCATTGTCTCCCTTTCCCTCTGCCTCTTTCTCTCTCAATTAAATAAAAAAATATATATAAACAAAAAAAAGAAAGAAGGAAAGAAAGAAAGAAAGAGGAAGGAAGGAAGGAAGGAAGGAAGGAAGGAAGGAAGGAAGGAAGAAAGAAAGAAGGAAAGAAAGAAAGAAAATGGGGTTGGGGAGATGCCTCGGTGGATAAGACATTGCTCAAGTTGAAGCACCTGAGTTTGATCCCCAGATCTCAAGTTAAAAGGCTTCTATAACCATCGGATCATGCAGGAGGTCAGGGAGGGAGGCAGAAGTTCTCAGAAGCTTACTGAGAGCTCTGCAAAGAACAACAGCAGAGCAAGAATCCAGAAAGTGAAACCCTACTCCAAGTGAGGGGGAGAACTGTTCTCTGACCTCCACACATGTGTCTCAGCAGGCACGCCCCTGTACTCATTCACTCACAGACATACTCACACACAAATAAATGATAAAATTTTGAAAATTAAAAACACGGCTGTGGAGATGGCTCAGAACTTAAAGGTGCTTGCTTACAAAAGCATGCCAGCCCGTAGTCAATTCCTCAGTATCCACATAGAGCCAGATGCACAAAGGGGTGGATGCATCAGGAGTGTCAAGAGTTGGTTTGCAGTGGCAAGAGGCCTTGGTGCGCCCATTCTCTCCCTTTCTCTCTGCTTGCAAATAAATAAAAAAAAATGTTTTAAAAATAATTTGGGGGCTGGAGAGATGGCTCAGACTTTGGGGTTCTTGCCTATAAGGCCTAGTGACCTGGGTTTGGTTCCCCAGTGCCCATGTAAAGCCAGATGCACAAAGTAGCACATGCATCTAGAATTCTGTTGTAGCAGCTGGAGGCCCTGTCTCTCTCTCTCTCTCTCTCTCTCTCTCTCTCTCTCTCTCTCTGTCTCTGTCTCTCTCTGCTTGCAAATAAGTAAATAAAAATATTTTAAAAATAGAGCCGGGCATGGTGGCGCATGCCTTTAATCCCAGCACTCGGGAGGCAGAGGTAGGAGGATCGCCAAGAGTTCAAGGCCACCCTGAGACTACATAGTTAATTCCAGGTCAGCCTGGGCCAGAGTGAGACACTACCTTGCAAAACCAAAAAAAAAAAAAAAAAAAAAAAAAAAAAAAAAAAAAAATTTTATATATATTAAATAAACACTGGCATAGTGGCACATGTCTTTAATCCCAGCACCCGGGAGGCAGAGGTAGGAGAATTACCATGAGTTCAAGGCCAGCCTGAGACTATATAGTGAATTCCAGGTCCTCCTGGGCTAGAGTGAGACCCTACCTCAAAAAACAAAAAACAAACAAAAAAATTAAAAATAAATAAATTGGTGAGCACTCACTGTGGTCTGCTGAATCCCGTACTGTCCTTACCCATGCACTGTGTAGGAGGGACAGTGAGTAGCTGACTGACTCTGTGGAGTGTATCTGTATTCTCCTATAATGAGCACATGGCACCTTGTAGTTGGAGTGGGATTGCTTTGTTGGAAATACACAATTCTGATTTGTTTGTGGGAAAAGGACTGTGGCAGAATGAAGAAGGTGCCCAGTAATGTGGGTTGTTTTTCTCTGGGGAGTGGGAGGAAGAAAGCTTTCTGAGAACAGCCCCCCCACTTCCGCCCGCCTTTTTGGTTGTTTGTTTGTTTTGTTGCAAGGAGGTAGGGTCTGACTCTAGCCTAGGCTAACCTGGAACTCATTCTGTAGACTGAGTCAGACTGGCCTAGAACTCACAGCGATCCTCTTACCTCCGCCTCCCACAGTGCTGGGATTAAAAGTGTGTGCCACCATGCCCCGGTCAGAAATGCCCCTTTTCTTGAACTGTCTCTCTTTTGGATCTGTGGCTACCACCGTCCTTGATCAGGACATGGCAAGGATCTGTGACAGGACAGCTGAAGTCACCTGCCAGCTCTCTGGGTATCTACTCTGAGTCTCCCCACAGTGGATTTAGGCCATGTAGCACTCAGGACCTCATAGCCTGGGGGTCCACAGAGAACGGGAGGGGGCGGGGGGAGCAGCTTGCTTCTTGTTCTCTGTGGTCTGATTCTTCCCCTGTCACTAGCTGGTCCCTAGAGGCAGAGCACAGGGACCTGGCCCTCTCAGTCAGCTTTGTTCCTCTCAGCTCCCAACTCCTGCCTCTAGTCTCTCCTGGGCTGCTGTAGCTCCTTTCAAGGTCAAGGAACAGACAAACCCTTTCCCTGGAGCTGCCACGGAGAGGAAAGGCTGCCTCCTGCTACAATCCAATTCTGAGTCAGGGCCAGGGAGCGTGTTCCTGAGAATGTGGGGACAGGAAGGAAATTTTTGCGGCCATAAAATGAGTAAAAATGTTCTGTAGGCAGAAAAGAGGCCAAGCAGTTGGCTTTGGTTAAAGGCACAAATGCTGAATGGAAGTGGCCAGATCTGGGGAGGGAGGGTCTGGGGTGGGAAGGGACTAGAATATTCTTATAGCCGTAAAGATACCTTTTTTTTTTCTTCCCTCCTGGGGGCTAACCAAATGTTAGACAGCTTGTGGAGAACGTGGGCTTGTGACCTGACTCATGGGGACACGATGATGTGAGGGTCTAAGTGGAGTCAAGAAAAGGAATGAATGGGGAGTTCAGGACATGGAATTTTCTAGGCTTTTGGCCAAGAGAGTCCAGCAGCTGAAGCCAGGACCTTGGCTCTGGAGAGGCAATGTGGACGGCCATGAACTTGATGGATCTCCCATTTTAGAGGAGCCCAGAGATGTTACCACTGGCCAGCTTGGGAAGGGCCACACAATAATGATGGGGATTTAAGACTCCATCCACAGCTCAATAGGGACATGGAATGCTGACACAGGACAACATAGCCTTCACGGTTACATTTCTGAAGGACCCCTCCAACTGCCCTGTGCCTGTGTCCCGTCAAGGGAACAGTCCCAGAGGCTCAGAAAGGGCAACAGGTACTCCATGACGTATGTCAAGTGGTCAAGCAAGGAGCAGTGGTGAACGGATCTGAATCACACTGGAGGTCGTCACAGGTATCAGTCATGCTGAATATGGTAGCATGTTGGAGAGAAAAGGAGTTGAAGATGACACACATGGTCTCCAAAGGTCAAAGAAGGGAGAAAGGGAGATTTTGGAGGAAACACGCATTAGTATTATCTCTTTGATGGGTACCACAGGAAGGAGAGACACAGCTTCCACCCCCAAGAAACCTGCCATTCATACACGTGAAACAAAGCCTTCCAGGGGGTCTCTGGGACTCTGGGGACCAGGGCTTTGCGGGGATCTCGGGATGGGGGTGTGGTGGTTTGATTCAGGTGTTCCGCCAGAAACTTGGGTGTTCTGAATGCGAGGTGGCCAACTGATGGCGATTTGGGAAATAAAGCCTCCTAGAGGTGGTGTATTGTTGGGGGTGGGATTGTAGGTGTTATAACCAGCTTCCTCTTGCCAGCGTTCGGCGCACTCTCCTGATGCTGTTGTCCTTCTGATGTTGCCCAGGAGGTGACATCCACCCTCTGCTCATGCCATCATTTTCCCCTGCCACCATGGAGCTTCCCCTCAAGTCTATAAGCCAAAATAAACCTTTTCTTCTTCTTCTTCTTCTTTTTTCCCCACAAGCTGCTCTTGGTCTGGTGTTTTCTGCCAGCAATGCAAACCTGACTGCAACAGTTCCTGTTTGGAGGGGTTGGTGGAAGCAGCTGGAGAGCTGGGACTTAGCATTCAGTAGCATTGACAGTTACCTCACGGCCCTGCCACGGACCCCTGAGCCTGTATTAGGGGCCTGGACCCTTCCAAACTGACCTGGGTGCCACCAGGAAGGCTTCCCTGACCCCCCCCCCAAACTGGGATGAAGTGCCTCTCCACAATGACGAATGGTGTACATGAATGCATGGGGAGAAGGCGGCGTTGAGATGTGTGGAGATGGGTGACTGGGAGGGAGCGGATGGAGGTGGATGGCTGGGCAGGTGGAGAACAAGGATGGCTGGAGAAGAGGGTTCACGAGTGGAGGAGCAGGTGGGTGACCAGCGGCAAGTAGAAGGGTGGCAGGTGGCGGGTGACCGATGGAGGACATGGACGGCAGAGGAATGGGTGAATGAAAAGAAAAGGATGAGAGCAAGGTGCCTTCAGTTGTTCCTCCCCTACTTCCGGACAGTCCAGCTGTGGGTACCCCACACCAGGACTCCCTTATCCTGTCAGGAACTTCCACCCTGGGCTTGGTTTTTGGCTCACCATTCTGATTATCAGCCCGGGACCTGGTGCTGGGAAGGAAGTGGAATGTTCAGGTGACCCCCATATATTCTCTTTGCCTCCCTCTTCCTTGCTGACCTCCAGCTACCTTTTCCTCCCCTCCCTCTTCCCCCTCTCCTCTCCCACTACTCCCCTCCTTCTTCCTTTCTCCCTCCTCTACTCTTCCCTTCCCCTCCTCCTTCCTTCCCTTTCTTCCTTCCCTCTTTCTTCCTTCCTATCCTCTCAGTTCCCTCCTCCTCCTCCTCTTTCCCCTTTTCACCTATGTCCTTCCCTCAAAAAAGCAGGGTACCCAGGTAGGCTGGGCTCCGCTGCAGCACAGCCTCAACCAAGACCTGCCTGAGCCCTGCCACCCTTGGCCCCAGCAGGTCCAAACAGCCCAGTCCCTGCTGCCTGGTGCCCACCCCTCCCCGCAGCTCCAGTTTTCAGCTCCGGTTTGATCAGCTGCCAGGATCTCCCAAATGTCTGCAGCAGCGTTAGCATCTTTAAGAGAGCGCCTGAGGCTATGTTTAAGCGAGAGGCTGGGGCCCGCTGATGAGGGAGCTTCCTTGACAGCTCTGCTCCTGCCTCCCCAGCCGGCTGCGGGGGGAGGGGGGAAGGCACCCCACCTCCACCTCCACCCCCACCCAACTCTGGCCTGGACTGAGTTTTAAGCCCAGGTGTAGAAGGGCCTTGCCAAGAGTTGAGGCCAGAACCCCCAGCAGAGATCCCCAAGAAGGCAAGGTATTACTGGAGTAGATGTGGACCCTCCAAAGCTGCCTACAAGAGGCAAAGGAGGGCTAGTTCTCCTTTCCTCCCTTTGGTTTTGCTGACCTGGAATTCACTATGTATTCTCAGGGTAACCTCGAACTCATGGTGATCCTCCTACCTCTGCCTCCTGAGTGCTGGGATTAAAGGTGTGCGCCACCATGCCCGGCCCTTCCCTCCCTTTGGGAGGGGGAGGGTACATGGGCAGGCTCCAAACTTTAGATTCAGAAACAAGGGACTGAGTATTGTCCCGGACCTACATTGTGAGAGCTGTGTGACCTTGCAAGTGTTGCTGGCCCTCTCTTAGTCTCATCAGTAAAGTGTGCACAGGGCCAGATCCCTGGTGTGGAGAGTCACTGGGGGATCCAGTGTCATAAACAGACACTTGCCCAACATATGGTGAGTCCCCAAGGAATCTACACTACCTCCTCCACTTCCCATGCCTTCTCGTCCCTGTGGTTTTCTAGCTCTTTGCCTGGTTCACACAGGAGAAAACTCCTGGACTGTTACCTCCTTGGTACCGCCACGGTCCCCTACCAGCCAGCAGGTGCTCAGGGTCCCCAGATAAGAGGCAGGAGCAAGGCTATGCAGTTTCTATCCAAACCCATTCTCTGGCGCTGAGTCTAGGGACAGATGGGCCTTGGCCACCCTGCGATCGCCTCCATGTCCAAGGCCTGCCTCTGTCTCCTCAATATTGGTTTCCCTCTTCGGGGGAGTGAGGTTCTGGGACTGGGCAGGTGGCTCTGTGTATATGCTCTGCTCCATATTTCGCTTTCTCTCTCTCTCTCTCTTTTTTCAAAGTAGGGTCTCTCTCTAGCCCAGGCTGACCTGGAATACACTATGTAGTCTCAGAGTGGCCTCGACCTCACAGATACTCCTACCTCAGCCTCCTGAGTGCTGGGATTAAAGGCGTGCGCCACCATGCTGGGATCTATTTCATATTTCTAAGGCATCTATCTTGGGTTTGAAATATGTGGGTAGGGAACTGGAGTGACTCAGGAAGCCAGAGCAGGAGAGATGGCTTAGCGGTTAAGGCGCTTGCCTGTGAAGCCTAAGGAACAAGTTTGATTCCCCTAGAACCCACGTAAACCAGATACTCATGGTGGCGCATGCCATCGGGAGTTTGTTTGCAGTGGCTAGAGGCCCTGGCATGCTCAATCTCTCTCTCAAATAAAGTAAATAAATAAAATATTTTTTAAAAAATTTAAAAGTAAAGAAAGCCAAAGCTGGGCATGGTGCTGCACGCCTTTAGTCCCAGCACTCAGTAGGCAGCAGAGGTAGGATTGCTGTGAGGCCACCCTGAGACTACAGAGTGAATTCCAGGTCAGCCTGGGCCAGAGTGAGACCCTACCTCAAAAAAAAAAAAGAAAGCCAGAGGCCAGCCTGTTTCCTCTGCAGGTAAACCTTCTGGAAAGGGCAGCAGCCTGGACCTCCTGCCCCCTTAGCTTCAGCCTCCATAGGACCAGGAGAAACGGAGGTGCCAAATGGAGAGGGTGGTCACATTGAAGGAGAGGACAGGAATGACACCTGTCTAATTGAGGAATGCTTCTGAACCAAGAGACATGGACATAGATGGGGAGGGAGGGATGATGAAGCATGAATGGATGGAGGATGGTGGGGAACTGGATGGAGGGAAGGAAAGGTGGATGGATAGATGAGGGAATGGATGGATGGATGGGTATATAGATGAATGGATAGATGGTTCTGATGGATGGACAGATCGATGATGAATGAGTGCATGGTATGTAGAAGGTGAATCAGGTCATGGGTGAGTAGATGGATAGATATATAGAAGGCAGATGGGTATGTAGGTAGATGGAAAACGAGTGGATGAGGGCTGGAGAAATGGCTTAGCGGTTAAGGCGGTTAATGCCTGTGAAGCCAAAGGACCCAGGTTTGATTCCCCAGGACCCACATAAGCCAGATGCACAAGGAGTACATGCATCTGGAGTTTGCTTGCAGTGGCTAAAAGCCCTGGTGTGACCATTCTCTCTTTGTCTGTCTCTCTTCTATCTCTCTATCTCTGCTTGCAAATAAATAAATATTTTTTTAAAAAATGTTTAAAAAATAGAAAATGAGTGGATGAGAGCTCATATGGGTGGAGAGAGGACAAGTGTACAGATGAGTGGGTAACTGGAGGTAGCATTGTCATAGAGAATGCACTGCTGGACTGGAGAGATGGCTCAGCAATTAAGGCACTTGCCTGCCAAGCCCAAAGACCCAGGTTCAAGTCCCCAGTACCCATGAAAAGCCAGATACACAAAGGGGCACATGTATCTGGAGTTCATTTGCAGTGGCTAGAGCCCCTGGTGCACCCATTCTCATTCTCTTTCTCTGCTTGCAAATAAATTTTAAAAATATTTTATTTATTTGAGAGAGATAAAGGGAAGGGGGAGAGAATGAGTGCACCAGGACCTCCAGCCACTGCAAATGAACTCCAGACACATGCACCACCTTGTGCAACTGGCTTATGTGGGTCCTGGGGAATTGAACCTAGGTCCTTTGGCTTTTCAGGCAAGTGCCTTAACTACTAAGCCATCCCTCCAGCCTAAAAAAAGTTTTGTTTTGTTTTGTTTTTTTTAAATGCACTGTTGGAAGTCAGAAAATCTTGCCTTTGCCCTGATTCTAAACCTAATTCCTCTTGGGACTAGGAAGAGACAATCTGGGCTTCAGTTGCTCCATGTGTCTAATAACAGCAATAGTCCTTCCCTGTAGAGACCCCGACCATAGGTACCCCAACACCATGCCCCACAAGTCTTGCTGGGCTGTGTCTGTGCTGCGGGAAGTCTCCTCTTTCCTGGGCCCATAGGACTCTACCCTAATGTGGCCACAAACAATTCCAGACCTAGAGAATGCTCCTCCACCAGATCCAGCATGGGAGCACCCACACCCTCAACCTGCCTGGCAGAAAGCTGGTATTGGGAAGCCACCTGTAAGGTCAAGAGGTGGATTCTGGGGGCTGAGGACATGGCTTAGTGGTTAAAGTCACTTGTCTGCAATGCCTGCCAGCCTGGGTTTGATTCTGTAGTACACAGATGCACAAAGTGGGGGTCTCTCTCTTTCTCTCTCCTTGCAAATAAATAAACATGTATATATTTTAAGTGGATTCTGATCCCATTTTAACATTCAGTGCTAGGAACCTGAGGCAAGTAACCCCCAGTCTGGTTTTCCCCACTTGCAGATAGGGACAACCATGGTCCCAACTGCATGGGTGATAGGAGGCTATAGGCTGTGTGGACACTCCGCACCAGGAGTGAGGCACTGGGCTAGACCAGAAGGCACAGCCATCCTTGTCAGAACCAAGCAGCCACATCTGGTCGGACACTCAGTGACCATATGCTACAAAGTCTTACTAAACACAGGTCCCAGGGATTCAGGCTCAGCTGTGTGTGGTCTCTCAGGCCTGAGGGCATCACATAGCCTCATTGGGGATCCCAGGGGCTGGTACTTCCCCCTTCCCAGCATGGTGACTCTGAGCAAGCCTCTTTCCCTCTGGGAATCCTGGTTTGCTCACCTGCTGAAGATGGGCTGAAGAGTCACCTATAGACTTGCGAAGAGTATATTCCTCTCACCATCTGCCTCTGCCCCAGAAAGGGGGTGAAGCCAGCACCCTTTACAGTAGGAGGTACAGATGCTGAAGCTGAAAGGGGTTCCTGTTCTCTAAAACTCCTCTGGCTAGGCTGAGCTAGGGCTAAAACACAAGGTGCTGGCCAGAGATGGGGCTCAGCTGCAGAGAAACTGTCCAGCCCATGTGGCCCTGGATCCATCTGAAAAGGCCTTGACCTTTTTTTTTTTTTCTTTTTCTTTTTCAGTACAGTAGATACCATGTGGCATGCTAGGCTCAGGGGGCTCTCCTCCCAAGGGACCCTTAAAGGCGGCCTGTGTCCACACAGCCCTGAGCTGGGGGTCCCCAGAGCCCATGCGTGACTGACTGAGCACCCCTAATGACAGGTTGTTGGGTCTGGCTCCTTTTTCTTTCCACCTGAGCTTGGGCGAAGTGCCCCTCGGGAGAGGGTGGGAACTAAGGGGGGGGACAGCAATGTAAAGTCCTAGCCCCGTTCCCCAGTCCTAAGGTTCTTTCTCCTCTTCCCCAGTTGCCTCTGACTCGGTTAAAATGGCACCACCGCCATCTGTCGTCCCTCCCCCCCACTCCGGGGGCGTGGCTGTGACTCCGGGCCTGCCTTGTCTAGTAAACAGGCGGCTGGCGGGTCCCCAGGGCCTGGTGGGTGACAGGCCTGGTACTGGCACCAACCCCAAGCCAGCCCTGCCTGGGAGAAGTGGGGGGCGGGGGCTTGGGGAGGGGTTCCTGATACCAGGAAGGGTTTCACTGCGATACATGAGGAAGCTGAGGCAGTGGCCTGCCCCTGGCTCTTAGGTCTTCGGTGGCCACTCCTGCTGGCCCCCTCCCCTTTCCCCACTTTTCTGGCTGGCTTCAGGCCCTCGCACTCTCCCGACGCTTTGCTATTCCGGGAGAAAATTCCCAGTCGATACCTGGTGGGAGAGGCTGACATCCTTCCTAGCACCCGCTGATGCCAAGCAGCCTGCCCCGTACCCCGGGGATCTCTGCTCTACCACCAGAGAAACTGAGGCCAGAAGGCATGACGGGGGCAGTGTTGACACGGCCCAGGACTCCCCTCCACCTCTCCGTCGCCTAGGCTCAGTGGGGCGGGGGCGTGTAGAGCTATTTCCCTAACCCTGAAACTGTCCACAAGCTCCCCCGGCCTCTCGGGTCCCATCTGGAGAATGGGGAGGTCAAGCCTGCGGTGGAGGTGCCCAGAGCCCCCCCCCCCCGCAGTGCACATCAGGACTTGCCAGTCCGCTTTCTCAGGGGCCCCACCGCTCCCGGGGGAGTGAACCTGAAGGGTCTGGAATGTGTCCAGGTCGGTTCTCCCACTTTCCCTGCCCCCATCTTTCCGCAGCGTCCCCCTCCCCCATCACAGCGCTGCCAGCACCCCCCCACACACACACCCCTCCTCCTCTCTCCCACCTTCTGAGTGCCAGCCCCTCCCCGCGCGCACGGCCCCCCAGACCCCAGCTGCGGAGTCTTTGCAGCTTTGACCAGCAGCCCAGCCTCCCCGGCTCCACCTCCTTCCCCCTCCTCCTTCCCGCTTCTCTCCCTCCCTCCCTCTTCTTCCATCTTTCCCCTCCATTCTCCCCCTCACCATCCTCCCTCCCTCCCTCTCGTCTCACCTCCCCCTCCCTCTCTCCATCCTTCCTCTCATCCCTCCTCCCCCTCCCTCTCTCCATCCTTCCTCTCATCCCTCCCCCTCCCTCTTTCTCCCCTCCCTCTAGCCTCCCTCCTCTCTCTCTCTCTCTCTCTCTCTCTCTCTCTCTTTCTCTCTCTCCGGGGGAAGAAAGGTCACGGTGCAGCTGATTACTCAGAGCTCAGTTGCTGTAGCAACCGGCGGGGGAAGTGGGACAGGCTGGCTTTGAGGACGCGCGAGGTCGGCCGCGGGCGGCTGGAGCCGGCGCGGGCCCCGGTGCGCGGGAGGCCGCCTGCAGCCCGGCTCGGCGTGCCGCGGGCCCGGCTCCGGGTTGCGGTTTTAATGACGCGCCCTCGCCTCTCCCGGGGCTGCCAGGGGAGGGTCGCGCCTCCCGGGTGTGGCGGTTTCTCTCCGATCCCCCTCCCCGTCTCGATCCCACTGTTTCTTTGTAGGTCTCCGCCTGGGTTCTGCAGCCGTCTCCTTTCTCCCCCTCGGAGCTGCCCGAGCCAAGCTGCTTCCCCAGCCGTGCTCACTCGGGACCAGGAGACCCGCAGCGTCCCTGGATGTTCCCCTCCCAAGCCTCTGTCCTGGCCCGGGAGCCCCAGCCCGGGTCTGAGTTACCCCGAGGGGAGGGCCTGCCTGCTGCCCTGGACACAGATTGCGCCTGAACCGCCCCTCCGGTCCCCGGCCAAAACCATCACCAGGGGCCAGCCGTCCCAGCCCCTTTGACCTTGTTGGCTCCTCACCAGCCAGAGACCCAAGGAGGCAGGCCAGAAGAGACCGGGTTAACCGGGCTGTGGGATGGGGTGGGCCTGGGTTCCAATCCCAGGCTTCAGTAACCCTTCCTCCATGGAGTGGCCCCAGTGCAAAGTGATGGACCATTTTGGGAAACATTTGGCACCGTTTGAAAGTTTTAAACAAGGGCTGGGAGTGCGGCTCTGTAGTTAAGCAATTGCTTATAGGAGAGGCCCTGGGTTCGAATCTCAGCACCATACACACACAAAAATTTGAACACACATTTAACCCTATTATGGGGCCATTCCACTCCTAGGCATGCCTGTCAGAGAAAGGAAAACAAAGATAGGACATGAATATTCACAGTAGCCTTAGTTAAAAAAAAAAAAATTTATGTGTGTGTGTCTCTTGCTGCTACAAAAGAACGCCAGTCTGGCTCCAAGCAGGTGGGTGGGGAATTGAATCCAGACCCGCAGGCTTTGAAAGTAAGCGCCTTTAACCGCTGAGCCATCTCCCAAGCACCCCTTATTAATAAAGGCAAATCCCGGAAACAATCCAGGGTGTGCCCACCGGCGCAAGAACACCCAGATTGGTGCATCCCTGCAGTGGAACAGTGCCCAGGAACCATGATGGAGTCCTGAAGTGAGGAAGGTGAGGAGACTGGAGCAGGCAAGAACACAGCTGGTGTGTGTGTGTGTGTGTGTGTGGTGGGGGGGGGGGGTTGTTTCTCAGTAAGGGCAGAAAGCAGCTCTGGGGGACCTGGGGACTCTGGGAGCTAAGTTCCACAGACGGAGGGGCTCCAGGCAACTCTCTGGGGTGGGGGTAGGTGCCCACAGTCTTGACAGTAGTAATGGTTTCAAGGCAAAGCTCCCTGATTATGTGAATTAAATATTATAGACACTGTATTCATGAAATCTCAACAAACAAGAAACAAATTCCTGCTCTGCACCCTTCTCCCCACACACACACACCTTATACACACACTGAATGACATCGGGTGTGCCCCTTCCCTTCTCTGAGCCTCACTGATGGAAAGGGCAAGAGGAGAGGGCCAGGCTGGTGTGTTGGAAAGACACTGGGCCTCTGGCAAACTGTGTCTGCTCATGCAGTGCCGAGAAGAGGGCCCCAGCATCTGCCTGTCCCTCACTGGGCTAGATGCACCCTGCTAGGCTGGCCTCCACTCCTCTTACGCCTGCCTTCAGAATGGGAAGGGGAGCCATGCCAGGCTTCCGCTTTTCCATGTCAGGCCTCACTGCTTCCTGGTAAACAAGGGAGAAACAAGCCGGAGCCCACCCTCATGGATGTCCACTCAGACACCTTCAACATGGGGAAGAGGGGTCAAGGCATGGGCAAAGGTTGCCTGTGGCTGGGGGGATATGGGACCTCCTGGAACCTACCAGAAGGGTCTTTGTAGCTGACATGAAATAGGTGAGGGTAATAGATAAGCCCTATCTAGTGACCGACCCAGCACAGGCCTCCAGAGGAAACTCTGAGAGATCTGCCAAGCCCCGGTGTGTGGTTTGTTGGTCATGTTGGTTCCACCTCCCCAGCTCTTATCTATCACTGACAATCACTTCCTGTGGGCCTGAGGAGTGCTGAGCTGAGAGTGGAGGTCACAGTCCCTCAGGGGACCTGGCGTGGAGTTCAGTGATGGGGGCCCAGGTCCCTTTGTTTATTCTCCCCAAACCTGAGTTTTGATTTTCAGGCTTGGAGAGAGAGCTTGCCCAGCTGCCTGGTGGCCCTGGGGCAGCATTTGCAGCCCTGCCCTTCTGAGCCTCTGCCCTGTCACAGACTCCCACTGACCCCTGAAAACCCAGTGGGGTCAGGGCTATGATTTTAGACCCTCTCTTGCCTAGGCCCTTCCTAGAGTGCCAAAGAACCAGAGTCCTCTGTTCCCACAAATGCCTCCAGGTCTCAACTTGGTCCTCTGCTTCACATATCAGATGCCCCAAACTGGCTCTGGAGGCCCAGTGAGTAATCCAGGTTGGAGGGACAAAGCCTGAAACCTCCCCCATCCCTTTCTGTGGACTTCTGTCCCTGGCTGTCTCCAAGCTTAGAACCAACACAGGGCCATTTTCTTGCTTTTCTGAGCTGAGCCTGAGTCTTCCCACTGGTGGGTTCTCAACCCTTGCTCACCTGAGAATGTGACTTCAAGCTCCCAGGAAGCTACCCCCCCCCCAATCCCTGTGAGGATCCTCCAAGGGGAAATGGGCTTGACCTCAGACATCCCCACCTGGAACAGGTCAGAAGCAGCTCAGCCACTCTCCATTTTGTGCCAGACTGGGGGCAGGGATGGGGGGGGGTTGGCAAATGACCTAGTGGGCCAGGCAGAACCTGAGACTGCACCAGGCTTCCCATTCCTTCTCATATCCAAGTTCATGCCTGAGAGGGCTAAGTGGAGAACTGGAGGCATGTGGGGGAACAGAGGACTCTGGTTCTTTGGCACTATAGGAGGGGCCAGGGCAAGAGAGGGCCTGAAACCATAGCCCTGACCCCCCACTGGGTTTTCAGGGATCAGTGGGAGTCAGAAGGAGACCCCTGACCCAGCCTAGTATCAAAGAAAGGAAGCAGAGTCATTTCTAGGAGACAAGGTCTAGGCTGAAGCCCAGACCATTAGTTGGAACCAGCCAATCAGAGGGCACCTAGTGACCAACACAGCACGTTTGAGGGTCCAGGGTTGAGAAGACAACAGGGTCAAATCGAACATACTCCATCAGAAGCAGAGAGCTGTGGGAAGTAGCGCAGAGAGACAGACGTCAGTGTGGGTCGTCCTTCTAGGCTTGCAGGCATATTCTTTTCAGTGAAGGTAATGGGTAGCAGCGAAATGTTTGAGGCACAGGGAGTGGCACATTCAGAAGAACCTTCCAGAAAGATCTCTCTATTATTATAAGGGGAAGGGACTGTATGGGGTAAAGGTGGAAGCAGCACACCCAGGTGCCAGCTATAGCTGTCCAGAGATAATGGGGACTGGACTGGGGTAGCAGAAAGGGCAGACAGTTGATTGAAAAGACATAGTGTGAGGCTGGAGAGATGGCTCAGTGGTTAATGGTACTTGTTTCCAAAGCCTGCCAGTCCCTGGTTCAATTCCCCACTATCCATGTGGTGGTTTGATTTAGGTGTTCCCCAGAAACTTATGTGTACTGAATGCTAGGTTCCCAGCTGATGGCTATTTGGGAATTGGATCTTTCTAGAGGTGATGTGTTGTTAGGGGTGGGCTTATGGGTGTTATAGCCAGCTTCCCCTTGCCAGTGTTTGGCACACTCTCCTGCTGCTGTTGTCCATCTGATGTTGGCCAGGAGGTGATGTCTGCCCTCTGCTCATGCCACCAGTTTTCCCCGCCATCATGGAGCTTCCCCTCAAGTCTGTAAACCAGAATAAACCCTTTTCTCCCACAAGCTGCTCTCGGTCAAGTGTTTTCTGCCAGCAATGCAAGCCTGACTGCAACACCATGTAAAGCCAGAAGCACAAAGTGATGCAAGCATCTGGAGTTCATTTGCAGCAGCAGGAGGTCCTGGCATTTCCCATTCTCTCTCTCTCTCTCTCTCTCTCTCTCTCTCTCTCTCTCTGCCTCTTTCTGTCTCAAATAAATAAAAAGAAAAAAGACCTAGTAGATGTGAATGGATAAGTGGGGGTGAGGAAGAGGGTAGGCAAAGATGGGGCAATTTCCCATCCAGACTGGAGGTGACAGGTGGACAGGGAGGTATCTGCAGCCAGGTGTTCATGGTACCAGGGGTTTCACAGGCAAGTCCTGCCCCACAGCTGTCTCCTTGTCTCCAGAGGCCATCCTAGTTAGAAACATGGGGAACTCTGGCTGGCAAGGGGACTGTGGGTAGACAGCTGCCAGCTCTGGGGGCACTGGCCTCAGGGAGCTTCCTGAGGTGTAGTGAGTGTCCAGAAGGCTGGAGTGATATGGAGGAAGGCAGAGAGGAAGGATATGGCCAGGTGCTGCTAGTGCAAAGGCCCCAGGGAGGGACAGAGTGGGGCAGTGATGGGAGGTGACCTTGGCAGAGGCACAGAGTTGCAGGCACAGACTTAACCTGCGTTCCCTGGCCCTCCCCTGGCTGTACTGGGGAAGGGCAGACAGAAGAAAGCATGTAAGGGCAAGGCTGTGCTGGGGGCCTTGGGAGGCAGAGGGGAAAGATTTGATGGCACAGACATCAAGACCTGCTGTGACAAGTGAGGTGGTTGGGGCTGGGAAGCTGAAGGGCACAATGGCCTGGGGGGTGAGGTGAAAAACTGGAGCAAATGGGGTGGCTGTGACTCCAGGACCCAGGTTCTGCCTGACCTCAGCTGTCCCTCAGTCCCCATTCCCAGTGATGGATGGTGGACTGCGGTCGGCCTTTGCTCAGCTATCTGGCCTCTGTCCATTGCCTCTGACTATCTCCAGAAGGAAGAGGCCTGGCACAGTGAACCGCCCCTGCTGGTGGGGCCATGGCTTCTCTTCTCTGCTCCCCTCCCCGCCCCAGGGAAGAATAGCCCTGGCTTCTGGCTCCTGTTGGTCCTTTAGGACAGGCCAGCCAGACCCCATGCTCCTATCCACCTTGCTCCCCATCGCTCCAGCCTTCCGGGTACTTCCGGTACTTCCGGGTACTGCACCTTGGGAAGCTCCCTGAGGTCAGCTATGGTCTTCTGCTCGCCTGTGTTTTCTGACATTTTCATGGGGATGATAAGGGCAGGAGAAGTGAAGGGACTGTCTGCTCTGTGTCTCAGTTGGAAGTGCCCATGACCCCCCCCACAGACTCCCAGTACAAATGTGTGCATGCCTGTGTGTGTGCACACATGTACAACATGTATATAATGTCTTGTGTTTGCAGACGGTGCAAGGTAGATGCATGTGTGTGCTCTCATGGATAGCACGTAAAAGTGCATGTGGACAGTATATGATTCTGGGTGCACACACACGGCATGTTGGTGTGCATACCATATGCGTCCACCCATACCTGTATGCCACATAGGTGTGCATGTGTGCATCATATATGTCTATGTGTACACATGAACATGTCCACATATGGCATGCACAGAACATGAGCAGCATGTAGTCTACATGCATGTTTGTGCATAGGTGCACTTGTGCATGCCACGCCTGTGTGTTGGTGGGCAGTGTATGTTGTAGATGCGTGTATATGAATGTGTTTACCCGTGTGCTGTGGGTATGTGCAGGCAGGTGTTGCTCCATGCCTGGGTGAAGACACCGGTGTCACTGTGTTATAAGTAAGGAGCCCACCTGTGCTGGTTTCCATGGTTCCATGGTAAATGTGGCAGTGTAGAGGCAGGAAAGGTGTCAGGTTGGGGGTGTGATCATGACAGCCAAAGGACATTGTGTGAACATGTCCAAAAGATTCAGTGTCAAAAACTGAATCTGGACTGGATAGATGGCTTAGCAGTTAAGGCAGATGCCTGCGAAGCCTAAGGACTCATGTTCGACTCTCCAGGTCCCACATAAGCCAGATGCAGTGATGCAAGCATGTGATGTCACACAAGGGGATACACGTGTCTGGAGTTTGATTGCAGTGGCTGGAGGCCCTGGTGTGCCAATTCCCCATTTGCACGCTTGTTAAAAAAAAACAAACAAAAAGAAACTGAATCCCAGGCCACAGTACCAAGAGTGCAGTGCTCTGTCACACCCAGGGCCTCTCAGCCTCAGAGCTTGGAATTGGGGGTGTTCAGGCCCCTCTAGTTATCCATCAGCCAACGATGACACCAAAGCTCAGAAAAACGGGCACTTAGCTGGGCATGGTGGCACATGCCTGAAATCCCAGCATCTAGGAGGTGGAGGCAGGCAGATCAAGAGTTCAAGGTCAGTCTGGGTTATATGAAGCCCTGTCTGAAAAGACTCCCCCAAAATAGTACAGACGCTCAACAGAGGCCAGGGTTCCTGGCCTAGTGCTCCTTGCTCAAGCCCCCATCACTACTGCTGTGAGAGTCCCCTTGGTGTGTCTGGGGTGCTGTTCCTGGGATGGAGCTATACAAAGGAGGGAGTGATAACTTTCTGGATCCTTTTGTGGCCCTTGGGGGAGGAACAGGACTTAGAAGCTATGAACGAATGAAAGAATGAATGATGGGCTGGGAAAATGACTAAGCAGTAAAATGTGCCAGCCCTAATTTGATTCCCAGTTACCCACATAAAGCTAGATGCATAAAATGGCGCATGTGTCTGGAGTTCATTTGCAGTGGCCTGGTGCACCCATTCTCTCTCCCACCCTCTCTACCTACCTGCAGATAAATAATAAAAAGAATGAATAAACTGGGCATGGTGGCACACACCTTTAATCCCAGCACTGGGGAAGGCTGAGATAGGAGGAATCCCATGAGTTTGAGGCCAGCCTGGAGCTACAGAGTGAATTCCAGATATCCTGGGCTGGAGTGAGACCCTAACCTCAGGTTTGGGGGAGGGGGGAGAATGAATGAATGGCGCCTGAATTCATTTGTTCCAGCATCCCAGGAAAAGCCAAATTTAGCCCCGGGCCCAGTGGGCTGAAGTCACCAACTGTTCCAAAAAGCCAGGATTATGACAAAGAGGATGAAAGGAAGCAGAGTGGGATGAGGGGTGGGGCAGGACCCACCTGCCAGGGCATAGTGGGACAGGATGAAAGAGACAGGAAGAGGACACAGACAGACCAGAGGGCTGAGCAACAGGATGCAGGCAGAGGGTCTCAGCCACTTCCCTGCACACATGGGGCTGGATCTGGTGGCTTCTGCTTGGCTCAGGACTCTCTGCCTCCACCAGCATCCAGCCAGGGCCGGCACCAGGAAGGAACATGAAGGAAACACCTCTTTATTCACCCTGTGTATGAATGAATGCATGTGTGAGTGAAAGGAAGAGAGAGAGAGGAAAGAAAGGAAAGAAAAGAAACTTGTTTTTGTTTGTTTTGTTTTGTTTTTCGAGGTAGGGTCTCACTCTAGCCCAGTATGACCTGGATTTCACTATGTAGTCTCAGGCTGGCCTTGAGCTCATGACGATCCTCCTACCCCTGCCTCCCAAGTGTGCTGGGATTAAAGGCATATGCTACCACACCCAGCCTAGAAACTTATAAAAAATATTTTAAGGGGCTGGAGGGATGGTTTAGCAGTTAAGGCATTTGCCTGCAAAGCCAAAGGACCCAGGTTAAATTCCCCAGGACCCATGTTAGCCAGATGCACAAGGGGGTGCATGCGTCTGGAGTTCGTTTGCAGTGGCTGGAGGCCCTAGCCACCCATTCTCTCTCTTTCTATCTCCCTCTCTCTGTCTCCCTTTCTCTCTGTCAAATAAATAAAAATAAATATTTTTTTAAAAAAATATATCTTTTAATTTATTTGAGAGAGAGGCAGAGAGAGAATGGGCATTCCATAGCCTCCAGCCACTGCAAATAAACTCCAGACTCCTGAGCCATATGGCTTTCCATGGGTACTGGGGAACCGAACTCTGGTCCTTAAACTTTGCAGGCAAGTGCCTTAACCACTGTACCATCTCTCCAGCTCCAGAAAAAAAAAAATTTTTTTTGTCAGCCATACTTGACTTTCCCAGCAGCCTGACCAGCGGCATAAGCCAGAGAATTTTGATATCAGAGCAGGTGCATGCAAACGCACCTCGAGGATGGTGTCAACAATAAAGCTAGCCATACAGGCACTCAGGGTCTACACCAGACTCCGAAGTCTCAGCCTCCTCATCACGCTCTGAGAGGTGCTCTTCTCCCTGATTGACAGGAGAAGAAGCAGAGATTCAAAAAGGCAGGTGTCATGCCAGGTCACCCAGACAGTAAATGACAAAGGTGGGCTACTTTACTGAAACACACATGCCCATGCTGAGAAGAGTTTCCCTTGCTGGCTGGTCATTGTGTTCGTTCATTCATTCACTCACCATTTCCTCATTGCCCCTCTCACTCATTCTTCAAGTACATGTCAGGACCCTTCAGGGTGTCACACCCTGGAATGACCACCAAGTAAGTCTGTGGCAACAAAGGCAGGAATTCCCTTCCCTGATGCACTCCTCAGAGAGTCCCATTGGGGCTTTGTGAGGACTTTGGACAGGACTAGGTAAGGGAACACTATGATGTAGACAGTCCCACTGATCTCAGGGAATCAGCAGAGACTTAGCTTACACACTGATGGGTGGAAGGACATCCCAGCAGAGCGGTGTGGTCACACAGCTGACCCAAGCAGGCACCACACACTGAGGTCTCCTGTCCACAGTGCCTTGACTGAGCTACTTGCTGCATCCCCATGGTGGAGACAGCAACGCCCACGCCATTCTTGTTACAACCAGTGAGAGCAGGCTTGCTCACGGTGAAGCTGCAGCTAGAGCCAGGGTCATTCTAGTAGGGCTCCATTCCAGACCCTGAACCCAGCGTCTGCAGTGTGAAGATCCTCCCACCATAGCTGGGTGAGCCAGCCCTGCTTGGACACCGGTACCCACTGGCAATCTCACTCCACCCTCCTGTTCCCTGCCCATTCTCTGTGGATTGTAGGAGGCGTCAGATCCCACACTGTGCTTACGAAAGAACCTGTTCTGAGCCTTAGGAGGGAGCCAATAGACCCCTGCCGGCTTTGTGACCAGCCTATTTCCTGGGACAGCATGGGCCTGGAGGCGGTCAGGGCTACAAGGTCCCTTGTGGCTTCCTCTTTGAGAGCAAATGTAAGTGCCAGTGTAAGATCTTCCCTGCACTGGGTGGTGGGTCTTGAGGGGTCAGATGGAGCTGCTGCCTTGGGGTGCATCTTCTTGTCTCCTAGAGGGTTGAGGGTGTGGGATGGAACACCCCATAGGGCAACCAGAGTAGTCTCAAGCCTGGGTTCAGGGGACTCTGTATCCTGTGGAACAGTGGAAAGGACTTGGCTGTCATGCCAAGTGATGACAGCTCGGGTTCACTAAGTACTGTGCCCCTGGGCATGTGCTGTCTCTTCCTGATCCTACATGACTGTTACCCAGCACTCCTTGGTAACAAAGCATCTCTTCCTTGATTCTAATGAGCACATGACTGCCAGGCTAAGTACTGCCTTTCCAGCCTCCCTTGCAGCTCTGTGCAGTCATGTGATCATGTCTGACCAATGGGGGACAAATGATGGCATATGCACCATCCAGCCTACCTTTAAAATTTTTTAAATCTTTATTTATTTATTTATTTATTAAAGATTTTATTTATTTATTTATTTATTTATTTATTTATTTGAGACAGAGAGGGTGGAGAGAGAGAATGGGCACCCCAGGGCCTCTAGCCATTGCAAACGAACTCCAGATGCATGTGCTACCATGTGCATCTGGCTTACATGGAACCTGGAGAATTGAACCTGGGACAAAAGGAGAGGTCTGGCCAGGCGTGGTGGTGCATGCCTTTAATCCCAGCACTCAGGAGGTAGAGGTAGGAAGATCGCCAGGAGTTCGAGGCCACCCTAAGAATACAGAGTGAATTCCAGGTCAGCCTGGGCTAGAGTGAGACCTTACCTTGAAAAACCAAAAAAAAAAAAAAAAAAAAAAGGAGAGGTCAGGATGAAAAGAGAAGAGAATAGAACCTGGGTCCTTAGGCTTTACAGGCATGTGCCTTAACTGCTAAGCCATCTCTCTAGTCCCAGCCTACCTTTAATAAGAAGAGGAGACATAAGTGACTTTCAGGGGACTTGAAGCCTTGCCTGATCCCCACCCCCAACACACATGGGAAGGAATAGGGGCAGGTGCTGACCATCTTTGACTCTGGGGACAGCAGAATGGGAAAGATAAAAGACTGGAGGGCTTAGCAGTTAAGATGCTTGCCTGCCAAGCCTAAGGACCCAGGTTTGATTCTCCAGGTCCCACGTAAGCCAGATGCACAAGGTGGCGCATGCGTCTGGAGTTTGTTTACAGTGGCTAGAGGCCCTCGAGTGTCCATTCTCTCCCTCTCTCTTTCTCCCTCCCTCTCCCTGTGTCTCACTGTCTCAAATAAAAGTAACTAAAAATAAAATTAAATTTAAAAGAGAAAAATTTTTGACGTGCAAAACACCAGCTCTTCTCCCCTGTGGCCACTGTCACTTGGGTTCTGCTGGCTGATGGTGCTGGGCCAGCCTCTAAACCCACACCGTGAGGCTCTGAGAGTCTGTCTGGCAAGTGGGGAGGACAAGACTCACACCTAGGCCTGGATGGTATTGGTTCAGAGCCAATGCTGAAAGCCACTGGGTCCAGCATTTGGGAGGTAGGCAGGCAGGAGAATCAGAAGTTCAAGGACAGTCTGGGCTACAAGAGACTCTGTCATACACACATACATACACACGCACACATACACACCATACATACATACATACATACATACATACATACATACATACTACGTGCCCTGAGCTGAGCTGAATGAGTCCTGACACTGCTCAGAGCAGAAGCTCCTCATGGGATTTTCAGGTGGGTGGTTAGGTGAATGAGCCAACCAGCCGTCTGGGGGCGGGGGGGCTGTCCCACAGAGGGTCTTTGAGCCTGGAAGAACTAGTGACTTATGAGCCTTCAAGGTCGTTCGGTGGCGGTGTTAGTGCAAGCTACAAACCCTTCTCCCAGTATCTATACCCAGCATTCCAAGAGAATCATAAAATCCCACGCCACCAGCTGTCACCTTTAACCCCTGTTTCTGGGAGGTCAGCAGGAGAGGCAGCTCACCCGTTTATTCTGCCCGTTTATGGTGGGCAAAGGATGGCTGACTGTCACCTACTGGATCACCTCACTCAGTCACCACACGGTGGCCCTTCACCTTCCAGCTCGTTCAGCAATGCTTTCTTAGCGTGATGCTGTGACTGCTCACTTCTGTTTGGAATATTTGAAAGAGTGAGACATGGGACTGTGCAGAAAAGGCCAGGAGGGCTCAGGAGCCTACAGCTGCTAGCCCTGCTGAGAACCTTGAAAAGCCCTTCCGGGAATCCAATATTCCTGTTGTAAAATGAAGATACTGGAACATTCTCTCCCTGTCCTCTTTCTCTTCTCTCTCTTTTTTTTCTTTCTTTCTTTCTTTCTTTTTTTTTTTTTTTGTGTGTGTGTGTATGTGTTTTTGAGGTAGGGTCTCCCTCCAGCCCAGGATGCCAGGCTGACCTGGAATAGTCTCAGGGTAGTAGTCTCAAATTCACAGCGATCCTCCTACCTCTGCCTCCAAATGCTGGGATTAAGGGCATGCACCACTACACCCGCCTCCTTTTCTTTTCTTTTCTTTTCTTTCTTTTCCTTGCCTGATCCCACCCCCTAACACACATGGGAAGGAATAGGGGCAGGTGCTGACCATCTTTGACTCTGGGGACAGCAGAATGGGAAAGATAAAAGACTGGAGGGCTTAGCAGTTAAGATGCTTGCCTGCCAAGCCTAAGGACCCAGGTTTGATTCTCCAGGTCCCACGTAAGCCAGATGCACAAGGTGGCGCATGCGTCTGGAGTTTGTTTACAGTGGCTAGAGGCCCTCGAGTGTCCATTCTCTCCCTCTCTCTTCCTCCCTCCCTCTCCCTGTGTCTCACTGTCTCAAATAAAAGTAACTAAAAATAAAATTAAATTTAAAAGAGAAAAATTTTTGACGTGCAAAACACCAGCTCTTCTCCCCTGTGGCCACTGTCACTTGAGTTCTGCTGGCTGATGGTGCTGGGCCAGCCTCTAAACCCACACCGTGAGGCTCTGAGAGTCTGTCTGGCAAGTGGGGAGGACAAGACTCACACCTAGGCCTGGATGGTATTGGTTCAGAGCCAATGCTGAAAGCCACTGGGTCCAGCACTTGGGAGGTAGGCAGGCAGGAGAATCAGAAGTTCAAGGCCAGTCTGGGCTACATGAGACTCTGTCATACACACATACATACACACGCACACATACACACCATACATACATACATACATACATACATACATACATACATACATACATACTACGTGCCCTGAGCTGAGCTGAATGAGTCCTGACACTGCTCAGAGCAGAAGCTCCTCATGGGATTTTCAGGTGGGTGGTTAGGTGAATGAGCCAACCAGCCGTCTGGGGGGGGGGGGCTGTCCCACAGAGGGTCTTTGAGCCTGGAAGAACTAGTGACTTATGAGCCTTCAAGGTCGTTCGGTGGCGGTGTTAGTGCAAGCTACAAACCCGTCTCCCAGTATCTATCCCCAGCATTCCAAGAGAATCATAAAATCCCACGCCACCAGCTGTCACCTTTAACCCCTGTTTCTGGGAGGTCAGCAGGAGAGGCAGCTCACCCGTTTATTCTGCCCGTTTATGGTGGGCAAAGGATGGCTGACTGTCACCTACTGGATCACCTCACTCAGTCACCACACGGTGGCCCTTCACCTTCCAGCTCGTTCAGCAATGCTTTCTTAGCGTGATGCTGTGACTGCTCACTTCTGTTTGGAATATTTGAAAGAGTGAGACATGGGACTGTGCAGAAAAGCCAGGAGGGCTCAGGAGCCTACAGCTGCTAGCCCTGCTGAGAACCTTGAAAAGCCCTTCCGGGAATCCAATATTCCTGTTGTAAAATGAAGATACTGGAACATTCTCTCCCTGTCCTCTTTCTCTCTCTCTCTCTTTTTCTTCTTTCTTTCTTTCTTTTTTTTTTTTTTTTTGTGTGTGTGTGTATGTGTTTTTGAGGTAGGGTCTCCCTCCAGCCCAGGATGCCAGGCTGACCTGGAATAGTCTCAGGGTAGTAGTCTCAAATTCACAGCGATCCTCCTACCTCTGCCTCCAAATGCTGGGATTAAGGGCATGCACCACTACACCCGCCTCCTTTTCTTTTCTTTTCTTTTCTTTCTTTTTTTTTTTCAAGGTAAACTCTCACTGTAGCCTAGGTTGAGCTGATTCACTATGTAATCCCAAACTGGATTCAAACTCACGCACTTCTCCTACCTCCGCCTCCAGAGTGCTGGGATTAAAGGCACGAGTCACTAAACCCTGACAGATCCTGTCCTCTTTCTTGATTCTGCTGTTCTGTGGCCATAGAGAACTGACAGAAGCAGCCTGGTGACAGAGGTCACATGCTTCTCCTCGGCCCTGGGCCCACTACCATGTCCCAGCTCCCTTCTTGGGCCTCTTCTGAGGGTCACTAAATTAGACACCCTTAGCCTTGTGGGGGATAGGCTGGAGGCCCCCCATGTCCAAGGAGCTCCCTCCTGGATTCATAGTAGTTTTGCCCTCTGGGAGACGAGAGGTGCAGGAACAGGTCTTAGTGTCCTCATCTACAAAGTGGGACTTACAGGCAAAATGGCACACACCTACCCAAGTGCTCCTATCTAGCCTGACCCAGGAAGAGCTCAGCTAGACCTCGGAAGTGCTCAGTTAGTGCTACACAGAGAGCTGTTTGTTCGTCTATTATCGGTGATGTTAGTATTCATAATATAGCGAAAGGTTAACAGGCCTTTACAGAAGTGGCTGCACTCTGGAGGCAGAGGTAGGAGGATCACCATGAGTTCGAGGCCACCCTGAGACTACAGAGTGAATTCCAGGTCAGCCTGAGCTAGAGTGAGACCCTACCTCGAAAAAAAAAAAAAAAAAAAAAAAAAAAAAAAAAGTGGCTGCAAAAGATTCAGCAGTATTGGTGAAAGACAGGGTTAGGGCTTGACCCGGTTTCCCTGGGCACCTCTCTGGGGTTTGTGGGTTTTGGATCCGAGCATGCCATCTTCCCCCTCTATTAATAGTTCCCCAGATCAGTTATATTAGGACTGGAAAGTCCCAGAACTGAGGAAGATCCCAGGCTGAGGATGGAATGGGACAGCAGAGGTTTTGGCCAGCATGCGCAGAACCCTGGATTCCATCTCCAGCACTGGGAAAAAGAGTCATGCTCCGTAATCCCAGGTGTCTCAGCTATGTACCAACTTGATTGGGTGAGCTGCCTCTCCTGCTGACCTCCCAGAAAGAGGGGTTTGACAGGTTGAGATCCCATTAAAAAAGAAAGTTCACCATCATGATGGCTCATGCCAATCATCCCAGCACTCGGAATGCAGAGGAGCTCCATGAGTTCGAAGCCAGCCTGGGGCTACAGAATGAATTCCTGGTCAGCATGGGCTACAGTAAGACCCTGCCTCAAAAACAAACCAAACAAAGTGAGAAGGGGGCCGGGGAGATTGGCTTAGTGGTTAAGGCACTTGCCTGCAAAGCCAAAGGATGCAGATTCAATTTCCCAGGACCCATGTAAAGCCAGATGCAAAAGGTGATGCATGTGTCTGGAGTTTGTTTGCAGTGGCTAGAGGCCCTGATATGCCCATTCTCTCTTTCTCTTCTTCTCTCTCTCTCTTAAATAAATAAATAGATTTTTTTAAAAAGTGAAAAGGGCTGGAGAGATGGCTCAGCAGTGAAAGACACTTGTTTACAAAGCCTAATGCTGGGGTTCAATTCCACAGTAGACACATAAAGCTAGATGCCCAAAATGGTGCATGAATCTGGAGTTCCTTTGCAGTGGTTAGAGACCCTGGAATGCCCATTCTCATTCTGTTTCTCTCCTTGCAAATAAATTTTATATATATATATATATATATTTAAAAGTGAAAAGACCTCCAAGGTGCATCAGTCCATCCTCAGATCTTTTCCTGATACACAGTTCTGTCCTCCATACCACCACCCTTCACCCTTGCCTGCCCTTGACTTTCTCCCCAGATGGAGCACTCACTACCTAAAGGCTGTCCCACTTGGGGTGGGGGGGAACCTCTACTTCCCCTGGTTCTGCCTCTGAGGGCTCCCAGAGCCAGTCAGCACTCTCTGCCCCAGGCAGCCTAGTCCCTCCTCCTTGGGGACAGAGACCACAAAATCATTTCTCTCCACCAAGAGCTTCCCTGTGCCAACTGGCCAATGTCCTCCTGGAACAGAGAAGCTTGGTGGTGACACAGAGCCGATAAGCCCAAGAGGCAGCCAGGCCCTCAGCTCCACTTCCCCCTCTGGGGTCTGGCCTGGAAGATCCTTCCTCAGCAGAGCAGCAGCTGGGAAAGGCAACGATTTGCCTACAGCAAACACATCAAGTCCTTCCGCAAACATGACTCCCCCTGCATGCTGCTCCCAGAGTTGCCAGGAAGGCCTGCCGCCTGATTTTGTTGTAAAGCCTCCTGAATGTCCCTGTGTGTCTGATTTCATGAAGCCATACACAGGCTGGGGGCAGAAATGCCCAGCCCTGGTTTGTCACCAAAGGACTCTTGCCCTTTACACTACGGGAGTGGGAGGAGGAGCAGTGGCCCCTGCCTGCTACCTGGTATGGCAGGGGAGGAAGAAGCTAAGGGTGGAAGCTCTGTGGCTCTGCAGACTGTATTTCTACCCAGTCTGCTCCTCCCTCAGTGTGGGGCCTGTAGCAGCAGCACCCCCAACACACACACACACACCCAACACACACACACACACATCACAAGTCACTTTGCTGTCCCAGGCCTCAGGGACCCATCTGCAAAAAGGAGCAAACATGGACCCTCCTCATTGGGTTGTGAGTATCCAATGAGGACAGCAGCAGAAGCCTTCAGGGATGCAGCTCTGCCCCACAGGACTCTTTAATAAGCGGCAGTTAGGTCTCAGCTGGGAGGGTCACATTTAGAGAAAGTGAGCCCCCTTTCAAGAGGAGCTTGGTGTGGACAATAGAACCCTTTCTGGGCTCTAGGTTAATGGACCTCAAGCTTTCTTATGCTCTAGAGGCGCAGCTCAGAGTCTGATCCCATGCTCTGAGAGTCTGGGTTCTGTCTGTGTTTAGCAAAGCAATTTGGGTGATTGTTGGATACAGGGCTGGAATCCCCAACCAGAGCCAGTTTCTCACAGGGGCAGTGTGTTCACTCTAGGTCCACTGGTACAGTGTTCTGGAATGTGCAGGTTCCTGTTATGGGAACCAAAGGTTAGAAAAGGTACCCCCCCCCCCGCCAACTGTGTGACTGTTGTCTCAACCAGAAAACTTCATAGACTTGAGCCTCGAGACATAAAGGCCTTGAGAAGAAGGGCTGTAGAGTGTTCTAGAATCATAGGCTGTCCTCATTGACCTTGCCAAGGCTGGGCATGGGTGGGGACAAGTGCCACGGGATGTGGCATGTGTGGGCAAAACATGTTGAAGGAGGCATGTGTATTTAGCATATTGCTTGGGAAGTCAGAAGCCAGTGTGAGTTCCAACTTTGTCCTTTCTCCCTAAATGACCTTAGGCTGGTGACTTTCCTAAGTGTCACTCACCAATGGAGATGACTTCAACAGCTGGTGAAGCCTGAGTTCCTGGGTTCTCATTTGTACAGGCCCTGCACAGGCTCTGGGCTTCACTGTCTCCTGGTCTTCCTAAAGGGGCCCCAAGCTCTGGTCTGCCCCAGGATCTGACACTGCAGCAAGATGTAGTGAGACAAGTCAACCCCTGAGCAAAGCCAGGCTCTATGAGTTGGAGGCTTCCTTAACTTCCGTGTCTGGGGAAGAGAACTTCCCAGCATCCTGGTCCACCCAAGTATGTCCTGAGAGGACCGGCTGAGCCCCTCTTCCAAATGCCTGGCCTTCTCCCAGCTCTAGAGCCCAGGGAAAGAAGCCAGGTGGGGCAGGTAGGAAGAATGGAAAGATAGGGTTGGAGGGGGAGAATGGGGCAGATTAGGTGGGGGACCAGGAGGCTTGGGCACAATGACTGCCTGGTATATGGTCCTTTGAAGGGCTGGGCCCATGAGGAGCCAGAAGTAGTGAGAGCCCTGGTATTGCTTAACTTTTTTCTTTCTTTCTTTTGTTATTTTTATTTATTATTATTGTTATTATTATTATTTTTTGGATGTTCGAGGCAAGGTTTCACTCTAGCCCAGGCTAACCTGGAATTTACTGTGTGGTTTTAGGGTCGCCTCAAACTTACTGCAGTGTGCCACCACACCCACTTCTTTCTCTTTTTCTTCCAGGTAAGGTCTCACTCTAGCCCAAGATGACCTGGAACTCTCTCTGTAGTCCCAAGATGGCCTCAAACTCACAGCAATCCTCTACTAATCCTTTTACCTTTGGATCCCGAGTGCTGGGATTAAAGGTATGCACCACCATGTTCAGTGACTTTTTCTTTTTTAAGAACATTATTTATTTATTTATTTATTTATTTATTTATTTATTTATATTTATTTGCCTATTTATGAGAGAGTGAGTGAGTATGGGTATGCCAGGGCCTCTTGCCATTGCAAACGAACTCCAAAAGTATGCACCATCAAATGGTTGGGCCCCAGGAGAAGGTAGGTTATCCAAGACCTACAGTTGTGGGAGGACTGAGAGATCTGGGAACTTGCCATGTTTCACCCAGCGTGAAGTGCCCAGTAAGAAATGGATCCCAAAGGTGGATGTGGTGGCTCAGGCCTATAGCACTCAGAACACTGAGGTAGGAAGACCCTCCAGAGTCCCAAGTCAGTGTGGGCTAAGGTTAAACCCTACCTAAAAAAAAAAAAGAAAAGAAAAGAAAAGAAGCCAGGCGTGGTGGCGCAAGCCTTTAATCCCAGCACTGGGGAGGCAGAGGTAAGAGGATCTCCGTGAGTTCGAGGCCACCCTGAGACTACTGAATTTAGCCCTGAGCTGAAGAAAATAAATAAATAAGTGGACCCCACACAAGTTCAGGGCCAGTCCCAGTCTCTGTGTAAGCTCCGCCCCACTCTCCTTAAACTGTTCACCTCCAGAGGAAGTGGAGACTCAGAAGGGGCTAGCCTTTGGCCTAAGGCCACACGGCAGGAAAGGCTAGGATCTCGGCAGGGATTTGGACCCAGCTCTAAGTGAATTGCTGCGGTTAACTCCTTCCTAACCCTGCTCTCTACCGTTCTCTACTGTAGACACCAAAGAAGGAGGGAAGATGGAAAGGGAGAGAAAGAAGGCAGGCCTCAGCTCTTCCCACGGCCCTGTGGCCCCACATCCCCTCTGGGCCGTCACCCCGGCTTCCGCAGCTTCCCAGCGGATGCTCGGGGAGCCCACCCCGAGGCAGCTTTCTCACAACAGGATCCGGGCGTAGGGATGCCTCCCGAGGTCAAGACCGGAGGGAGCTCCAGCTGGGGGGGGCGGGGGGCGGGGGTTGCGTAGTGCCTGGGGTTGGTAAATAATTGATCGGACCATGCATAATGGATGGGCGTCGTGCGCCCTGCCCCCGGGGCGGGGTCCCGGCCGCCGAGGGGACCCGGGGCTGCGCGCGCTGGGCGCCCGTTCCGCGCCGCGGGCCTTTCTCGCTCTCCGCGCGCGCTCGCTCGCTGGCTCTCTGGCTCCGGCTTTTTCCTTCTTCTCTTTCCCTTTTTTTTTTTTTCTTTCCTGGAGCGGAGCCCGGCGCCAGGAGTCTGGAACCAGCTTGACAAGCTCTTGAGTTATGGGGGGAGGGGCGGCGGGGCGGGGGAGGGGCGGCGCTCGGCGGGGACCCCGCTGGGAGGCGCGCCCCGACTTCGGCTCGGGCCGCGCGGACGGGCTGCCGAGGTCCGGGCGGCGGCGCCAGCGGCCCCGCGAGCCGAGCGCACCAGGCGGGCTTCGGCCTCGGGCGCGGCCGCCCCCGCCGAGCAAGACATTCCTTTCCTCTGAAGCCCTGCCCGGCTCGCGACGCCCCGGAGCGACGGGCGGGGGCAAGGGGGGCTGCTGGACCTCTCGGTCCCAGACTGATCCCCTGCCCTGCCACTCCGCCTGATCCCCTCCGTCCCCTGTTGGGACCCTGCCACCTAGTCCCCTGCCACCCCTGCTGGGCTCCGCCGTCCCCAGCTGGTCCCCTCCATCCCCTGCCAACCTGGATTGATAACCTTCGTCCCAGACTGGTCTACCGCTCCCGGGGTTGGTTGCCTCTGACTGGTCCCCCTCCGCCCAGCGTCCCATCCCAAGAGTTCACCAAGCCCCCCAGTTCCTGGGAGGGAGGTTGTGAGACCCCTTTAACGGAGGGACCCTCCCTGACAAGGGGAGGCCCAGCAGATCCTAGCCCAGAGCAGCTGATACCCTGCCCAGATCGCAGACTTTCCAGATGCCCCTCTACCCAGTTGCAGTTTTAGGCACAGTGACAACGCTGGGGAGCACACATTTGGAGCGCTTGACCATTGTCTGATCTAGGTGTCTGGTTTAACAGAGGGTGACCACAACAGAGGACCAGCAGCCAGGAATCAAGACCACTGGGGTCCCTGGGGAGCACCCAGTGTGCACAAAACGCGGTTCCTGGGTGCTAAGCAGAGACCAGTTAAGCCTGGTCTTTGTGTCCTTCAAGCGCCCCCACCTGCCCTTAGACTCTTCCAAACTGCCTGCTCCCCCAGTTAGTAAGAAGGATCTGCGGGTGTGTCAAGGCTGGGCCCCATCTCTGTGTGGCTTTCCCCTCTGCTCCTGAGATTGGTTAGTGTGAGGCGCTGGCCTCGGGGGGAGTTAGGTCCAGATTCACATAGGGCCTGGACTGAGGTGAGAGCTCAGCACACTGCTTGTTGACACACTGTTGTTTCTTATTACTATTTCAGGGCGACTCACCAGACTCTACAAAGCCCCCCCCCTTCCTGGTGCCCCCAATCGCAGCCTCAAGAATGCTGGGCTTGTTTAGCGGCTCAGCGGCCTGGCTCCTCCCCCGTCCCCTGCCAAGCCGAGTGTGGAAATCAACCCAGACCAAGCCGCTGAGCAGAAATTTCCAGTCACTCCTGGCAAAGCTGGAAAGACTTGGGTGCGGCTCAGAGGTGGAGCTGGGCTGGATTGGGGAGGAGGGGGGCAGCAGGGCAGGGAAGGACCCCCAGACATCCAGCCCCTGACCCCTGACCCCTGAATTCCAGACCAACCAGGACACAGGACAAAGGCCATTGTCCTCAGTAGCCAGTGAAGGACTCAGGATTCGGCCCTTCTGTAAGCCCTTCCCCTGGGAGGCCAGCAACAAAGGAGAGAACAACAGGGTCACCACCTTGGGCGCTTAGCACAAGTCCTTGCCTGGGGAGGATGCCCAGAGGCTGTGTGTGTGTCCCACCAAACCACTTGGGGATAGCTGACCACTGAGGGGCAAGTATTGACAATTTCCTGGCCACCATGAGAATCAAGGGCCCCTCGTTGGGTCCTTATCCTTAGGCAAACTTGAACTTGGCACCAAGGTCCAGAGACCCTTGCTTTGCTTACAAGACTGTGACCTGAATAAGCCACTCAGCCTCACTGGTCCTTGTTCTGTCTGTAAAATGGACATGTTGACCTGCCCCCTCACTCACCATCGGGAAATATGAATTGTGTTGAGGGCTGGAGAGATGGCTCAGAAGTTAGGACACTTGCCTGAAAAGCCAAAGGACCTCCATTTGATTCCCCAGGACCCACATAGGCCAGATGTAGAAGGTAGTATATGCATCTGAAGTTCATTTGCAGCTGCTGGAGGCCCTGGCATGCCCATTCTCTCTCTCCCCCACTTTCTTTCTCAAATAAATAAATAAATAAATAAATAAATAAATAAATAAATAAATAAATAAATTTTTAAATTGTGCTGAGGGGCTGGGAAAATAGCTTAGTGGTTAAGGCATTTGCCTACAAAGCCAAAGGACCCTGGTTCGATTCCCCAGGACCCAGCTGCATGGGGGAAGGCCCTGCATCTGAAGTTCGTTCGCAGTGGCTGGAGGCCCTGGCACGCCCATTCTTTCTTTCTCATCTGCTTCTTCCTCTCTCTCTCTTTCTCTCTCTCTCTCTCTCTCTCTCGCTCTCTCTCTCTGTTTATCTCAAATAAATTAAATAAATCATTTACTTTTTAAAAATTGTGCTGAGAAGAGGGGCTGGTGAGGTGGTTCAATGTTCTGGGTTTGATTCCTCAGAATCCACATAAAGTCAGTTGCACAAAATGGTGCATGAATCTGGAGTTCATTTGAAGCAGCAAGAGGCCCCCTACCCACAAATAAATTTAAAAGATATTTATTTAAAAATGAAAAAAAATAATTAAAAAGAGGTTTGGAGAGATGGCTCAGCAGTTAAAGGTACTTGCTTACAGAGCCTGACGGCCCAGGTTTGATTCCCCAGATGATGCAACTGAGACTCAAGTCCATTGATCTTCTCAAGGACACACAGCTAGACAATGATAAGAGTCAGGGTTTGAACACTAATCTGCTGGCTTAAAGCCTGAATCCCCAAAGAAAAGTCAGCTTAAGCCTGGGTGCCACGTAGCAGCACCAGGCATTGTCCTAGAGGCTTTACAGACAATGCCTTGTAATCAGAATGTAACTCTAGAAAAAAGTGTTGTTTCTCCCATTGTCCCCAATTTAACAAACCAGGAAACGGGGGCTTTATGGCTTGCCCAATCCTGCACAGTGAAGGAGAGTGTAATTCTCACTCATCTCAACCACCAGACTAGTGTCCTAGGCTCCTGACATGGGTCCCTCCAGTCTCCCCAGACTACCTTTGCTAGCCCTGCTACCTAGAAGGGGGCTACAGTCACCCACCTCTCCACATAAGATGCCTCTCCTCCCTTAAGAGGACTACTGCTAGGCAAACTCCTGTTCATCCTATGAAACCCAATGAAGCTGTCTCCTCTAAGGAAATTCCCTGACTTTACCTTTGGTCCCCTGAGCTGTGTTTCCATGGAGATCGCAAAGAAAAGGGAAAAAAGCTCAGGGGATATGGTTTGGCATAAGGGCCAGCCAACCCAGTCCTGAAGGGGTCAAGAGGAAGCTTGTCCTGGGTACTCAAAAGTTTAGGGTAGGGTGGAACTTGTTGAGCAGGAGGATGGCATTGGCCAAACCCAGGGATAGACAGATGGACCAGGCCCTGGGAGCGCTTGTCTTGGAGTCTTCAGGAACAAGGGTTCCAGCAGGGAGACCCAGGCAGCTTCCAGCCCAAAGTGACCACAGATCCTTTTTTGGTCCCTAGAAGTGTGTGCACCCAGACCTCTGTAGCAAGACCGAGGGTAGGAAGCCACCTTGGGGCACAGGTGCACCCAACACCAATGGCCATTGTCACATGAACATGAAGAGCCCTTTGGTGCCAGCCCCAGGCGCAGACATGATGGATGGTGAATGATGGATGGAGGATGGACAGAAGAAGGGATGGTGGGTGGATGGAAGGTGGATGGATGAATGGGCAGGTCAATGGATAGATGAATGGGTAGACAGATGGAAGTGTTGATGGATGGATGGATGAATGGGTGGGTGGGTGGATGGATGGATGGGTCAATGGATAGATGGATGGGTAGACAGATGGAAGTGTTGGTGAGTAGATGGATGGATGTTTGGGTAGGTGGCTAGATGGTGGAAGAATGCATAATGGATAGACAATGGATGCACGAGTGGGTGGATGGAGGATGGATGGGTCAGTGGGTGGATTGGGTAGCTAATTAGATGAATGGGCAGGTCAGTGGATGCATGCATGGGTAGGCAGATGGAAGTGTTGTGTGGATGGATGGATGGATGGATGGATGGATGGATGAATGATGGGCAGGTGGCTGGCTGGCTGGCTGGATGATGGGATGGTAGATGTAGATGGATGTGTTGGTGGGTAGATGGATGGATGATGGCTGAGGGAATGCCTGATCCCAGGCCCAGGGAAAAAAAGTCCCTAGCCTAAACCAAATATTCTGCACAATTCTGGTGTGTAGGTTGACCCCAGCAGGCAGACTTGGGGGCTGGGAGAGAAGAAGAGAGAGGCCAGTGAGAGCCAGACAGAGCTCTGACCTGTAAGACTTCCTTGGCAGGCACATAGTAAATTTTGTTTCTAAGGAGACCTACTGTGATGCTTGGGGCCCCAAGGAACCTCCAGACACCCCCAGACCATGCCGTGAAGACCCTCAGGACAACAAGGGGCATTGTGAAGGGCTGTTAAAGGCAGGGGTAAGGTTCAGACATTTCATCTCCACCCCTCATTAGCTGGACCAGCAAAGGGGAATGTACGTTTGCTGGGAAGGGCTCATAACAGATGCCTGTCCAGCATTTGCAGTCACAGACAAGCAGCAAATAGAGATGGAAGGTTGGGCAGAGGGCTCAGTGGGTCAAGTATGAGGGCCCGAGTTTGGATCCCCAGAATTCATGTAAAACGTCAGGTGTGGTGGCACACAGCTGTAATCCCAGTGTCGGAGAGGCATAGGCAAGGATCTCTAAGGCTTGCTGGCTAAGTCTAGGGAAATCAGTGAGTTCTGGGCTCAGTGAGAAACCCGGTATCAAAGAATAAGGTGGAGAGTGACTGAGCAGGAGGATAGCCATCATCGACCTCTGGCCTCTGCACGCGCACACGCATGCACACCCACACACCACACACACACACACACACAAGTGGACATGGCCAAATTGCTGGGCTCTGACGCCACTGCTGCTTGACCTTGGAGAAGGCTCAGCATCTCCAACAGGCTTCAGTTTTCCAACTTGTACAGAAAGGTTCTGCTGGATGGAATAGCGCTGACCCTTGCCCAGCCACACCAATGTTTGTGCACAGCCCCTGGAATGATCCAAAAATAAAGCACACTCACCCATGTGCACAGACACACTAGGAAAACATACACACTGGCCTGTGTCCATGGTCACACCCTCAGAGCACACACACCCATGGGCACAAACATTCCCATACCACACTCACAGGTCAGCACAGATCTGGGCACACTCGCACTCCTCACACTTTCCCCCACGGAAACACACACACACACACACCCCTGTACCGCTGAGCGCCAACTGTTGGCGCAGGCAGGCGTGGGGGTGGGAGAGGGAAGCATGAAACTGGGGAAGAGGGGTGCGGGGGTGCGCGGGCGAGGAGATGACAGCCCGCGGTCCCCCTCGAGTCCTGGCTCATGAATATTAATGCGGCGGTAATTAAAATGCAGGGACGCAGCAGGATGGATGCGGTGCCTCCCGAGCACGGCCGCGCAGGCGGCTGGAGCTGCTGAGCGCGAGCCGGGAGAGTGCCCGGGCTCAGGTCGCCAGGAGAGCGGGACACCTGCGTCCCCCGACCCCGCTCCGCCCTGCGCCCGCCGCCGCCGCCGCCGCCCTGAGCCAGGACGCTTTCCCCGAGCCGGAGCCAGAGCCGGAGCCGTCCTCCTGCGCCCGCGGCCGCTGATGTCATCCGCTCAAAACTTTCCACTTCCCGCCCGCCTGCCCGGCGGTCTCGGGCCCTGAGTCATCACCGCCCCCGTCGCCCCGGCCCGGGGCGTCTGTTTGTACAGAACCGGGTCCCGCTGGCCCGGCCTGACGTCAGGGCTGGTGGCGGCCAGGCTGCGCAGCTGGGGCAGGATGTCACTGCGGGGGGCCTAGTGGAGGGCGCGCGGGGGGGGGGGTGTTGGTTCTGGGTTCCAATGGGACGCCTCCTGGCACTAGTCCTGACCTTGGGCAGGCCCTGTCTATTCTTTAGCAATGGGGTCCTCAATGTGCCACTTAGCAGACCTCCACAGATCTACACACAGTGGCCCCAGCTCTAGGAAGACAGAAGCAGGAGGATTGCCCTGAGTTCAAGTGGGACCCTGACTCTAAAACCAAAGCCCAGAGTTGGAGGAGGTAGCTCAGTGGTAGAGTGGTTGCCTAGCATCAACAAGGCCTCAGGCTCAATCTCCAGTACAAAAAAAGAAAAAGAAAGAAAGAAAGAAAAGAAAAGAAAAGAAAAGAAAAGAAAAGAAAAGAAAAGAAAAGAAAAGAAAAGAAAAGAAAAGAAAAGAAAAGAAAAAGGCAGGTTGGGTGGGTGTGGTGGTCCATGCCTTTAATCCCAGTACTGAGGAGGCAGAGGTAGGAGGATCACACATGAGTTCAAGGCCACCTGAGACTACATAGTGAATTCCAGGTCAACCTGGGCTAGAGTGAGACCCTACCTCGAAAAACAAAAAACAAACAAAAAAAGAAAAAAAGAAAAGAAAAGAAAACACCAAAAATATATGTACAAAGTTAAGAGTCCCCTGTGCAGGCTGGGAAAACAGAGGCCTGGGGTGAAGAAGAGACCCTTCCTCCAGGATCCCAGCCCAACAGCAGCAGAGCTGGGTTTCTTAGCAACAGTCTGCAGCTGTTGTCTACCAGCCACCATGTCATCTGAAGGAGATGGCTGAGGGCTCACTGGGTAAAGTGTAAGGGCCTGAGTTTGAATCTCCAGCACTCATTCTGGTTTTTATCTTTTGGTTTATTATTTTTTTATTTTATTTTATTTTATAGCAGAGAGAGGGTGGATGTGCCAGGGCCTCTTGCTACTGCAAGTAAACTCCAGTCACATGTGCCATTTTGTGCATGTGGCTTTATGTGGGTAGTAAGGAATCAAACCAGGGCCAGCAGGCTTTGCAAGCAAGCCCTTTTAAGAGCTGAGTCATCTCCCCAGCCCAGGGTGGAGATTGGTGGGGGGGGGGAGGGATGACTTGGCCTGGCCAGACCACAATGTTTCAGACCAATTTTCTCAGCGCTGACAGCTCCACGATATAACAATGCCCATGTGGAGTCTGTGTGGACAGGGAGGTGGTGAGGAAGGACCCATAGTTGCAGTGCTCTTTGTGATACAGGATGCCTGACTATGATAGGGTTGCTAATGACTTCAGATCTCTAGCTCCAACCCAGGCTCAAGTTCTACCTTCTCCTCTGTCCTCTCCAGGTTTCTCTAACCTGAAATACTAGGACCACTTGCAACCAAGAGCCTGTCCAGCCCTTGGCCACTACACAGAGTGAGTTTTCTCCATACAAGCCATTTTTCCAGCTATTTCCTAGGCTACTTGGCATATGACTTTAGGACCCAATGTACAGAGGGAAAACTAAGATGGTATGGTAGTTTTAATTAGATGTCCCCCATAAACTCATGTGTTTTGAATGCTTGGTCCCCAGCTGAGATGGCAATTTGGGAGGTGGAGCCTTGCTGGAGGAGGTGTGTTGTTTGTGGGGGGTGGGCTTAGGGGTGCAGTAGCCAGCTCCCTTTTGCTAGAACTCAGCTCATTCTTCTGCTGCTGATTGCCACCTGCTGAGGCAAGGAGGTGATGTCTAGCCTTTGCTTTACCATCTCCCCGTTGCTGTCATGGAGCTTCCTCTCAACACTGTAGGCCAAAGATAAATCCTTTCCTCTCATCAGCTGCTTTTGGTCCACTGCATTTTCCCAGCAATGAAAAGGTAACTGCAACAGAAAATTGGTACCAAGAGTGAGGTTGTTGCTGTCAGAAACTTGACTGTATGGCTTTGGGCCTTCTGGAATTGATCTGTGGGAAGCATGTGGAAGGACTTGTTGCCTTGGCCCAAGAGATACCTTGTAGTGCTGTGAACAGTTTGATGAACTATTCTGGTCAGAATTGAGAGGCCTAAATGTAGAAAGAACTATGAATTGTGAGGTCTGGCTTATGAGGGGAAGAAAGAGCTTTGTCTGGGCTGGGATAGAAGCAGTTTGTGTGAGGGGCTTGTTGCGTTCTCTCTGTGTCCTGAGAATTTGTGCAGGACTGTGTTGTATAGAAATGGACTGGGGTTAGCAAATGGATATAGCACAAAAAGAAATGAAAGTTTCAAGGTAGATACAGTGCCGGTTCAGCTGCAACTGTTTGAGAGCTTACCACCATTGAGATTGGGCCAGTTGTTCTGTGTTAGGACAGCAAAAAGAATGCAGATTCATTTGAAAGTAGGGAACCTGGATGCTGAAGGAGTGTCCAGCTCTTCATAGTTGGCTTTATTCCCCCCTGTTGGAATATAACAAATGCAGGAAAGAAAGAGTCATTGGATTTACAATGTGGTTTGTTTTTTGAAATGGCCACTGGGGCAGTGTGGGGCCAGGTTTCCTGCATAGAGGATGGAGCCATGAGGATGAACTGTGGGTTGCAGTGGAGTCCCTAGGAGATGCTAGGACTATGGAATGGCTGCCAAGGAGAATTACTGGCCTAATATGGATTGAACCCTGTGCTGTAAGCAGCCCAGCTGGAGGGGCAGAATTGGGACCCCAGAGACTTTGTCACTGGATAAAGATGTCAGACATGGAACTGCAGGATATGACTTTTGCCCTGTTCGTTTTAGCTCTTGCATTAGTTCAATCTTTCTTTGCAATGCCATCTTTTGCAGTGAGAATATTTACTCTGTGCCATTATGTGCTTTGGTTTTATAGTTAGTTCATAGTTAAGAGACCCTGGACTATGGGGATGTTTTAACAGCATTGGAATTATTAAAAACTATGTGGACTAGGGTTGGAGAGATGAGTCAGTGGTTAAGGAGCTTCCCTGTAAAGCCTAATGACCCAGGTTCAGTTCTCTAGTTCCCATGTAAAGCCAGATGCACAAAGCGGCACATGCATCTGGAGTTGGCTTGCAGTGGATAGAGGCTCTGGCTCACCCATTCTCTCCCTCCATCTCTCTCTCTTTCTTTCTCTCTCTACTTGCAAATAAATAAATAAAAATTAAAAAAAAAAAGCTCTGAGGGGCTGGAGAGATGGCTTAGTGGTTAAGGCATTTGCCTGAGAAATCTAAGGACCCTGTTAGACTCTCCAGATCCCAAATAAGCAAGACATACAAGGTGATGTGTGTGCAAGGTTGCACATGTGCGCAAGGTGGCTCATGCATCTGGAGTTTGATTGCAGTGGCTGGAGGCCCTCTCTCTCTCTTTCTAGCTTGCTCATTCTCTTATATAAAAAAATTATGAGGCTGGGCTGGAGAGATGGCTTAGTGGCTAAGGCACCTGCCTGCTAAGCCTAAGAACGCTGGTTCCAATCTCCAGCAGTTCCAATCTCCAGGTCCCACATTTAGCCAGATGCAAAGTGAGGCAAGGACGCAATGCTGCACTTGGCCACAAGGGGGCGCACGCACCTGGATTTCGTTCACAGCCCCTGAGAGACTGATGGCGTGCCCATTTCTGTCTCCCTCTCCCTCTCTGTCTATCTCTCTCTGTCTCAATCTCTCCAAAAATAAATTTAAAAAAATAATAATAAAAATTAAAAAAATATGAGGCTGAAGAGATGGCTTAGCGGTTAAGGCGCCTGCCTGCTAAGCCTAAGAACGTCAGTTGCAATCTCCAGGTTCCACGTTTAGCCAGATACAAAGTGACGCAAGGGCGCAATGCCGCACTTGCCCACAAGGGGGCTCACACATCTGGATTTCGTTTGCAGTGGCTGAGAGGCTGCTGGCGCGCCCATCTCTGTCTGTCTTCCACTCCCTATCTCTCTGTGTCTCTCTCCAAAATAAAATTTTTTTTTAAATTTTTAAAAATTATGATGACTTTTAAAGTTTGACTCCATGTATTGCATTTTACATCATGGATGGTCATCAGTTTATAGGGCCAGGGGAAGAATGTGGTGGTTTGAATTAGGCATCCCCATACACTCATATGTTTTGAACGTTTGGTCCCCAGCTGATGGCAATTTGGGAGGTGGAGCCTTGTTGTTGGGGGCAGGCTTATGGGAATTATAGCCACCTCCTTCTTGCTAGAGATCAGCTCACTCTGCTGTGGCAGAGGTGATGTCCAGCCTCTCCTCATGCCATCCTTTCCCCTGCCATCATGGAGCTTCCCCTCAAGACTGTAAACCAAAATAAATTCTTTCCTTCCTTCCATCAGCTGCCTTTGGTCAGGTGTTTTTTGCCAAGCATAGGAAGGTAACGACAACAAATGGGTTCAGCTAGCTGGGCGTGGTAGCTAGCACCTTTAATCTAGTACTTGGAAAGCTGAGGTGGGAGGATACCCACGCGTTAAGGCCAGCTTGGGTTACAGAGTGAGTTCTAGGCTAACATGAGACCCTGTTTCAAAAAACCCTTCCCCAAAAAAGGATGGGCTTAGCTTCTGCTCTCAGGAGAATTTGGGGGAGGGTCAGGACCAGGTCAGATTCCCAGCTTCTCTTCCCCACCTGCACACCACACAGCATTATGTCCTGTGCCTGCCCAACCACTCCCCAACCAGGTCAGAAGGTGGACTTCCACCAGCCCTGGGTTCCACAGTTCACACCTGGGAAGCTAGCAGATCTTGTAGGCTGCTGGACAATGCTCCCCCTCCCCACCTCCAGCCTTCCTGGAGCCCTTTCAAGTCCACTGCTGCAGGCCCCTCTTCATGCCTCCAGGCCATGCCCGTGCTGGTCCTGCTGCTAGAACACAACCCGTTTCCCTGCTCTCCTTTTTACCTGTCCTGGTTAACTCCTCCACCTCCACCTTCCATCTTGTCGCTGCTCTTTCCTCCAGAGAATGTCGCAGTTACATACCACTCCATAATGCACACCGCCCCAGCATGCATCCCCCTGCGTCACACAAGACCACACCCCACGCAGGCACACGCCGTCACACAGAAGACAGGAACACTTGTTCATGCGTGAATGTACAAGTAAACGCAAGTTCCACATGGCCCAGAAAGAGACACATCCTTCCCCCATCACACAACATGTACTGCACCTGCACCTCAGGTGCCTGCCCAGACACACGGGTCAGGGCCATCTGCCTGACCTTCCTCTGACTTCCTGTGGCTGCCGCTCCAGCCCCCTCTGAGGCATGGACCCCAGTGAGAGCAAGGGACTCTGCTGTGGGCTTCTTTGGTGACCCTGCATGCTCAGTGATTGTCCCAGTCCTCCACCGCTTCCATTCTGGGTGGGTGGGTGCGGTGTCCTTGATCCCTCTAAAGCTTCAAGCCTCAGCTCCTACTCTGATAGTCACTCCTCCTGCCCTTACCCTAACTCAGGTATCGAGCCTTCAGGGCATCTCTGTCTGGTAAGGACCTTTATCATTTGTAAAGTGAAAACTGAACACTACCTCATAGAAACCAAAGTGTCATGGTGGTCAAATGGTGGGTGACAGCTGATCTGGGTGCTGCATGCCTTAATCCTAGCACCTGGGAGGTAGAGGCAGGAGGATCAGGAGTTCAAAGCCAGCCTCAGTTTACATAGGGAGTTCAGGACCAGCCTGAGCTATATGAGACTGCCTTAAAAAAAAAAAGTGAGGGCTGGAGAGATGGCTTAGCGGTTAAGGCGCCTGCCTGCTAAGCCTAAGAACCCAGTTCCAATCTCCAGGTCCCACATTTAACCAGATGCAAAGTGACGCAAGGGCGCAATGCCTCACTTGCCCACAAGGGGGCGCACACATCTGGATTTCATTCACAGCAGCTGAGAGACTGCTGGCACGCCCATTTTTATCTGTCTCCCTCTCCCTCTCTGTCTGTCTCTCTGTGTCTCTCTCCAAAAAAAAGATAAATATAATTAAATTAAATTAAATTTTAAAAAAAGTAGCCGGGCGTGGTGGCACACGCCTTTAATCCAAGCACTTGGGAGGCAGAGGTAGGAGGATCACTGAGAGTTCGAGGCCACCCTGAGACTACATAAATTCCAGGTCAGTCTGGACCAGAGTGAGACCCTACCTCGCAAAACCAAAAAAAAAAAAAAAAAAAAAAAGTGAGCCGGGCTTGGAGGCACATTCCTAGGCAGAGGTAGGAGGATTGCCATTAGTTCAAGACCACCCTGAGAGTACATAATGAATTCCAGGTTAGTCTGAGCTAGAGTGAGACTCTACCTCGAAAAACCAAACAAACAAACAAAACTAAGTGGGTGGGTTTATGGGAGGGATGGCCACAGCCGGGCACTAACCTGGGATAGCTGCTGCCCCTGTTCTCCCAGTGCCCAAGTGTTAGGTCACCTCCCTTAGGCAAGCAAGAACCCAGCATCCTCACTCAGGGTGTGGCGCATCCATCCACGTGTAGAAATGGGAAAACAGAGACCCAAATGGCTTGGGGAGCCCTGGGTGCAGAGTACTGCTGCTCACTAGTTCCCTTCCAGGGCTTTCTAACATTAGAACTGTGTGCTGTGCCGGGTGGGAGTGGTGACGCACGCCTTTAAACCCCAGCACTCTCGGGAGGCAGAGGTAGGAGGATTGCTGTGAGTTCAAGGCCAGCCTGAGAGACTACATAGTGAATTCCAGGTCCGCCTGAGCTAGATAGAGTGAGACCCTGCCTCAAAAAAAAAAAAAAAAAGAAAGAAAGAAAGAAAGAAAGAAAGAAAGAAAGAAAGAAAGAAAGAAAGAAAGAAAGAGAGAAAGAAAAGAAGAACTGTGTGCTGGGTGTATGCAGCAAGGGTGGGGCGGGACAGAGAATAAAGGTGGTGTGACAAAAGTGGCCAGAAAAGCAAGCTGCGGGGATGGAAGCCAGGAGCCACCATGCTTATTCAAAAACATGTCTGTACAAGGGCTTGTGTAAATCTCAGGCTTCCTTCTGGAACTTGTCTTATCATTTCCGTGCTCTTCCCCCAATCTCTAAATGTGTTTTGAACACCTCTGCCTCAGCAGGGGGCACGGCGCTTGAGGGCTTCTCCGCCTTGCCTTGTGGCCTCAAACAAGTCACTCTTGCCTTCTGAGCATCCAAGCTGTGCCCCAGGGCTGTTGTGAAGGGCACCTGAGGTGATGTGGATGAACTTGTGGTTTGAGGACCCAAGCTTGACCCTGCCTTTAATTGCTCCCATCCCCATCCCATGACAGCAGTCCTGGTGTGTGTGTGTGGGGGGGACCTCTAGCTTCCATGTCTAAATCCCAGGACCTGGCAGCTCTGCTCTTTTCCACAAGCCAGTGTGGGAGGTGGTGGGCCAGCACTAGCTCAGGATGACAAGAGTGACAGGACTGACAGTGGGAACAGTCTGTTGAGCTGGCCAGGTGCTCAGGGTCCAGCCTGAGGGTGTGTGTTTCAATGGAGATGGCTTTCTGGAACCACAGGGATAATCTGGCTGGTGAGCTGAGCCCTACTTGAGAGCCACAGACACAAAGACAGGTGAACCAGAACCCCTGAGTCTCAATCCCTGTCCCCCACACATACATACACACACCAGGCGCTCAGCTCAGAGAGGTAGAGACACTGGCCCAGGGACCCACAGCAAGGCACTAGTCAGTCTATTTGCAGCCAGATGGTGGTGGGGGGGATGAGGGGAAGGCTATGGGTTAGCTTTATAAATGGCCAAACTGGGTCTCCTACTTGCCTGCTGTGAGCCTATGTCACTGAACCTCCCTGCGCCTCAGTTGCCTCAAAGCAGAGAACAGGGCTAATGAGTTCTGTTTCAAATGAGGGTTGTGGCTAGGCATGTGGTGCAGGCCTTTAATCCCAGCACTCAGGAGGCAGAAGTAGGAGGATCGCCTAGACTTTGAGGCCACCCTGAGTCTACATAGTGAATTCCAGGTCAGCCTGGGCTAGTGTGAGACCCTACCTTGAAAAAACCAAAAACAAAACAAAACAAAAATCAAATGAGGGTTGTAAGAAAGAAGCAAGTTAATGCATGCATGCTTAAAAACAGGGCTGAGAGGCTGGGCGTAGTGGCGCACACCTTTAATCCCAGCACTCGGGAGGCAGAGGTAGGAGGATCACCGTGAGTTTGAGGCCACCCTGAGACTACATAGTGAATTCCAGGGCAGCCCGGGCTACAGTGAAACCTTACCTCGAAAAACAAAACAAAACAACAAAACAAACAAACAACAACAACAACAACAAAAAACACAGGGCTGAGAGCCAGGCATGGTGGTGCATGCCTTTAATCCCAGCATTCAGGATGCAGAGGTAGGAGGATCACTGTAAGGTCTAGACTAGCCTAAGACTTTGTAGTGAATTCTAGGTCAGCCTGGGCTAGAGCCAGACCCTACCTTGAAAAAAATTAAAAAACAAAAATAAATAAAAATAAAACACCAGGCTGAGAGGTTAGAGAGATGGCTCAGCAGTTCAAAGTGCTTGCTTGCAATGCCTGCTAGCCTGGGTTGGAATCCTTAGTACCCACATAAAGCCACATGCACAATATGGGGCAGGCATTTGGAGTTCGTTTGTAGTGGCAAGAGGCCCTGGCACACCCATACTCTGTCTCTCTCTCTTTCTGTCTCTCTCTCCTTCTGTCTCTCTCTCTTTCTGAAATAAATAAAAATATTAAAAAGAAAAAATAAGCCAGGTGTAGTGGTGCACACCTTTAATCCCAGTACTCAAAAGGCAGAGGTAGCAGATCGCCATGAATTGGAGGCCACTCTTAGACTCCATTTGAATTTCAGGTCAGCCTAGACTAGAATGAGACCCTACCTCGAAACAACCAAAAAAAAAAAAAAAAAAACATAAGCTGGGCGTGGTGGCACGCATCTTCAATCCCAGCACTCAGGAGGCAGAGGCAGGAGGATCACCATGAGTTCAAGGCCACCCTGAGACTGTGGCAGTGACTTCCAGGTCAGCCAGACTAGAGTGAAACCCTACCTGGGGAGAAAAAGAAAAAAAAAACAAGGCTGAGGAGATGGCTCAGCTGGATAACAGTGCTTACCACACAAGCATGAGTGCCTAGTTCAATCCCCTGTACCCAAGTAAGAAGCCAGGTGTGGCCTCTCACCCCAGGCCTGTGGGGATTGGAGACGAATTACTAAGGCTCCCTGGTGAGTCAGTCTGCTGGACAAAAGGCAGCTCCAGGCTTGAGGAAGCACAGCAGAAGGGTGGCAAAGGACAACACCAACATTCTCATCTGGCATCCACATGCACGTGCTCAGGGAACGTGTATCTGCACACACATTCATATACAATACATATATCTGCTACACACACATTAAAAATTAAAAACACGGTCTGGTGCACAGAAAGCAGGTGACACATTCTAGCTGGTGTCCTACTCCTTTTTTTTGTTGTTGTTGTTTTTCTGAGGTAAGGTCTTGCTCTAGCCCAGGCTGACCTGGAATTCACTATGTAGTCTCAGAGTGGCCTTGAACTCACGACGATCCTTCTACCTCTGCCTCCCAAGTGCTGAGATTAAAGGCGGGCACCACCATGCCCAGCCTACTCCTTTAATGTGCAGCGGCCTCTAGTGCACACAGGCCAGGCAGTGAGTGCATTGGGTTGGCAACAGGGTGCTCCAGAGATGATCGCTTCGCTGCCATGCAGTTTCTGCTGGCCAAGAGGTCAGCAAGGGCCCCCGGGGCGTGGACTATAAACTTTAGAGTGGAGAGCATTTGGAGAGACTAAAGGCAGAAGGTACAGTTCCAGGCGGAATGAGGGGCAGACATGAAGCCCCAGGGTGGAAAGATGACAATGTGGTCCCAGTGGCTGCCAGGGGAGCATGCCAATTGAGGACACAGCAAGTCAGGATGTCAGCACAGCTGCAGAGGGAGGAAGTGGTCAGGCCTATGTTTCAGGAAGGCCTACCTGACTGACCTAGGGAGAGCCAATTAGATACTAGGAAGTCAGACATGGAGCCAGGGAGGGGACAGGAAAGGAGAAAATGGGTTTAAGGGAGGACAGTGGGAAGAACTTCCCAGGGCCTGGCTTTTGGCTGGAGGGTCAGAGGAAGAGTCTGAAATGGCTCAGGGAATCTGGTCAGGGTGGATGCAGAGCTGGAGGTGAAAGGAGGGAGCTCCTAGGTCCATCATTGGTCATCCCATGATTTAGAGACTGTCCTGGCTGGAGCCCTGAACCCTTGACCCTGGGTTTCCCTACTCAAAGCCCCATTCTCCTGAGGGTTATCAGTCCTTGGGTGGCAGCAGGTGGCTGATTGTGGGGAGGGGCGGGGGGGATGGCCACCAGGAGCAGGCACAGCCCCCAAAGGGCAGCAGGAGGCCTGGAGCAGATAGAACAGAAGGCAGCGAGGACTCTGAGGAATTGAAGAACTCCAAACACAAACGCGGCTTTTGAATGTGTATTTGAAGGTGGGTTTGTCAAGGAGGGAGGGTGGAATGTATTCAGCAGTTTGCTAGTTTGGCTTATAATTTGCAAATACTCAGGCCAACTTATGGGCCTCAGAGTGTACTCCTGCTGGCCTGACCCTCCCGTGGCTTACAGAGACTCGCAGAGGGACCTAGGGCTTCCTTCAGATTTCCAAACCTCACTTTGCACCCTCCTTCCAACTGCTTCGTTTGTCCCCGCTTTTGTGTGGGGGCCTTCCACCTCCCCAGCCCCAGCTCCGGCTCTGCAGCTGGTCGCGGGTTTTACTCGTCACAGGGTATGTGTCGGTGGTCTGACCAACTGGACACAGTCCTACCTCCCTGCGGAAGCACTGACTTGGGGTCAAAGTTCCACTCTGGCTTGATTGACCTTGGGCCATTTCCCTCATCTGAAACCTCATCTTCGCAACTGTATTGTCTTGTAGTAAGGTGGACCTGCGGCCCACGTGAGCCCCGCATCTGGCAAGCGCACAGATGGGTTTAGGAAGGGCACGCGTGACATCCTTCACTTCTTTTTACAGCTCAGAAAACAGGCTGAGGCTCAGCGAGGTGAAGCCTGCTGCCCAAGGTCACACAGCCTGCAGCAAGGCAGTTTTGCCCCTCTGGGGCTGGGGCTGTACCCAGGGCCCTCAGTTCCTTCTAGATCTCTCCCGGGTCTCAGCGGCCCGCCCTCGGGTACCAGAAGCCGCAAGGGGTGGGGGTTGTCGCAGAGGCAGGTGGCACGGCCAGGGCAGAGCCAACGGGGCGGAAAGGGTTAAGGGGCTCCACCGCATTGGGCAGGCCTCCGAGGGAAGCAGCCAATGGCAGTGCGCAGCGATGAGGTAATGCCCGGACGCGAGCGGAGTGGGCGTAGCCAGCTGGGACCCCGCTGCTCTCAGAGTCTCTCATTTCCCCAGCAACCTCTCACCTTTGACCTTGACATCCTTGCCCCTCCTCCAACCTCTACAAGCAGAAACCATCCCCCTGCTGCGCAGGACACCCCCCCCTCAACACACACCTCTGCGATGGGCGTCCAGAAGTGTCCAAGCCTGAGTCACACCCTCTGGACCTCAGTTTCCCTTTCTGCAAGCCGGGGATTTAATGGTCAAAGGTCTTCCCAAATGGTCAAAGGTCTTCCCAGTGGAAGCCACGGTTGCATCTCAAGGCAGTGTGCACCCCTCCTTGCCCTTGACACTGGTCCACTTCCCGCAGCTCTCAGGGTCCGAGACCAAGGAGTCGCTGGACCACTCACGTCCTCCACGTGGCCCTGACCTATCCTTGAATGTCCGCACCTGTCCCACCCTCTGCCTCTTGGCCGCCACCAAACCCAGTGTCGCTGCACCAGTCTCAGTGGCTAGGGGACGAAGTGCATCCGGCCACCGTGATTAGTGGTCTACTGCGCCCTGTGCTCCAGAGTTCGGGCTTGGGGAGGCCGGGCGACCCTCCTGCAGGGCCATCAGTTCGCGGCCACCCGGACACGAAGCGGTTAACGCCTTTGCGGAGAGCTGGCAGCAGCGAATGCCCAGCTTATTAGTCAGCTGGCGGGGAGGGGGCGGAGGAGGGAGGGAGAGAGGGAGGGGCTCGCGTGGAGAACCGCAGAAAGCTATTCTCAGGGGCTCCCAAGTGTGGGGAGGGCGGCTCAGCGGGAGCTACTGCTTCCCAGAAAGTTGATTATTTTTAACCCAGGAAGAAGAAAGGAAGGAGGCCAGGGAGAAGGACTCAGAGAAAAGAGAGGAGAGGAAGAGAGAAGAGAGGAGAGGAGAAGAGGAGTAGGGGGGAGAGGACAAGGAAGGAGAGATGGGGAGCCGGCTGGGAGGGGGGAAGTAGAGGAGGGAAGGATAGGATGAGGCTGCCCCAGCTGGGGAGGGGAGCCTGCTGGCAGGGGCCTGCGAGGGAATGGATATGGGACACAATTTTGCTTGGCTTACCCACCCTTCCTGGGCCTGCCACCTTGCGCACCCCCAGCAGCACCTTACCTGGCTAGGTCATAGCAAGGGCTTAGAGAGGGGAGAGGTGGGCACCAGACAGTCACAACCCTGCACTGGAGAACTGTCGGCCAGTGGACAGGCCAGTACACTGACAGGTCCTTGTCCTGGTCTTCATGGTGATTTCTGGGACTTAGCTTGGGCACCCTGGAGAGAGAGAGAGAGAGAGAGAGAGAGAGAGAGAGAGAGCGCGCAAATAGGATGGCCTAGGGTCTCTCAGCACGGAGGGGTTCTTGAGAGGAAGGGGAGGTCTCCAAGCTCCCTTTGCTCCTGCCTCTGCCTGAGTGGTGAAGGCTGTGAGGTTGCCTAAGAGGAAGGTGCTGGGGACATAGTGCCAGATAAGACAGAGAAGGCTGGCCCACAGGGCTCCTCGGTCCTGCAGGGGAGGCTGAGCTAGGCAGATCATTAATAATGTATTAGAGACCCCCAGGAAGATCGTGGGCTGGAGCAGAGCATGCAGGGGGCTAGGCAGGCAGGTCCTGGGGGTATGACCTGTGTAGGAGTCAGAGTTCTCTCAGAAGAGGGTGTCTGAGGACCAGGATGACTAACTCAGTGAAGAGTACAGGGGCGGGGAGGATGGGAATGAAGGTTCCCAGGCCTCAGACCCAAGAGCGGAGAATTTGGAAAGGTTTTCTAGAAGGGGGAAGGGCCAGTCTGCAGAGGTCTCTAGGGTTGTGGGAAGACCAGAGTAGACTCAGGGAGTTACTGGGGGTGCCGTGCCAAGGTCAGGGGAGGTCTGTGGCAGCCTACCTCAGGGAGGTGTCCCTGGGACTGAGGGGCTGGCCTTGGGTATGGTTTGTAATGTGGCAGACAGGACTGGGTGACAGGTGTAGGTGAGGGAGGCCAAAGAGGGCTGAGGGAGGCAGTGGGGTTCTGGCTGTGCAGTGATGGGGGCTGTCTGCTGTCCTAGAAGCAGGAAAGTGCCAGAGAGCAGGCTCATGGGAGGCCAGACATTTGTTTCTTTGAGGGGACAGCAGCAAGAGTATGCCAGGTGGAGAGAAGGCACAGAAAGAAGGGTAAAAGGGTATGGAATATGCTAGAATCTTGGGGAGCATAGTCTGATGGGGTAGATCTACAGTGCAGGCAGAAGGCCCACTGTGACAATGGGAGCCACAGAAATGTGGAAGCAGGGGGAGAGGAAAGGGCACATCCGGTTCCCATGCTGGTCACAGTAAGACACAGCAACCTGCAGTGTGTGACCAGCAGGGCTGAGCCTCAAGCAGGTAGGGCCCACACCTGCAGTCTGGGGAGGCACTGAGTGTGGGTCAGCAGTGAATGTGAATGTGAGAGTGTTCCTTACAAGCAAGGTCCTTGCCTTGACTGGAGATGGATTTGAGAAGGACCCAGCCACCCTCACCCTGTCTTTCTGGCACCTCTGACCCCTCCCCAGCAGCCTGGCTGTTGGCCTATGGAGTCCATCCATCTTTGCAGGGTGCTGGGCTGCTGCTAGAGCACCAGCCCTCCCTCGGGCTCACTGCTGGCCCTGGGACTCTCTGCAGGATGCAGGCAGGAGTGCTTCACACTAGGCTGAGCCTGGGGCTCTACCAGTTGGGATTCTAGTCCCTCTCCAGCCATCAGCCTGGGCTGAGGAGGAGAGAATGGGTTCGGCTTTCACAGAGGAGAGTCCAGAGTCCCAGAAGCCTCCCAAACAGAGAAGAGAAAAGAGGGGAAAGGTCAGGCTGGTAGTCCTGGGACAGTATGCCTCAGTTTCTCCATCTGAGGGTCTGCTGACTCTGAGCTATGTTTACTGCCACAGAAACCCAGGACCTTGATGATCCCCCTCACCCCAACACATGAAGGTCTCTCTTGGAATGGCAGCCACCGAGAGGAAGGGGGAAGGGAGCAAGGTGCCCTTCGTCTCACAGCTCTGATGGACTTGCCACACAGGCTGATGGTCTTTCCATCAGCCCTATTGCCCACCATCAGCCCCTCCCCCAGGAGGTGTGACAGAAAGTCCTGGCTTCCCAGCAGACCTGGATCTATACCCGCTGAAGACTTTGTGAACTCTGGCCTCGGCATTCCTGTCTCTTCATCTGCAGAAATAGGTGTAAGAATGGCACCTTTAGGGCAGAGGATCCATGAAGGTGAGGCCAAAGGGAGATGGCCAGATGGCCAGTCTGTCTTTGTCTCTGAGCCTGAGGTCCCCCATCAACATGACAAGGGCTCAGGCTGGCAGATAGAAAGAAGATATTTCCTGCTGTCTGCTGAGGGCGATGACCTTATCACATTAGTCCTGTGTGGCCCATGAGAAGACAGGCTCAGAGCAGTTGGGAAGCAGCCCAGAGCTGCACAGCATAGATTCCAGACCCTCAAAGCCTCACCTTTCGCGCGCGCCACACACACACACACACACACACACACACACACACACACACAGATGGAGATGGAGGGCAGGCTGTAATCCCCAGCCTGCTGCCTTCTGTCTCCCCAAACCTGTACAACCACCTGGCCTGGCCCTGCAGCTCTGTCTCCACCAGGCACTTTCACATGGAGGATCTGCTGTCCACCCCCCAAAGGCTGGTGGAGCACAAAGCAGGAGCCAGGGGCAGAGAGAGAGCCGCGGGCGGGCATGGAGAGGCTTTCTTCTTCCTCCCTCGCTCTTTGTTAAGCTCCTTTTCAGCTGCACCAGCAGAGCCTGGGTGTTCCAAGCTGACAATAATTGCTGCGTCTAGACAGTGTCTGGTAGGCGGCCTCCCTCTCTGCGCCTGCCGGCCTCCTCAGGCTCCTAGGCTTGGCCCTGCGGCCCCTGCCCGGCGCCCTCCATCAGTTCCCACACCCTGACCCTCTCTGGCTCCCAGGAGCCCTGGCCTGCCTGCCTTCTACTTCAGCCTGAGGCACACATTTCTGTCCCTCGCCTACCCTCTAGCTTAGGGTCACCCCATTCTGTCCTGTTCAGTGGCCTAAAATGCTAAGACAAAGTGGTCAGGCACTGTGCAGACATGAAGACCTTGGAAGGGGCCAGAGCCCAGCACTCCTTTGGCTGGTGGGTACCCAGGAGACCTGGGTAGCTACACTTGCTGGATTCTGGGCTGAGTTTGGAAGCTCTGGGCTTGGTTCTGAACAGCCTTTCTAGCTCCTACCATTGCCTTCCTGTTGGGAACCCAGGGGAATCAACATAGGAAAGACTGGATAGCTGTGAGGAAGAAATTCCAGGAACTGTAGCAAACAGACCTGCATCGGTGGATACAGAAATGAGGAGGGGATGGGCATCGGGTAGATGGCTCGGCGGTTAAAGGAGCTTACTTGCAAAGCCTGCTGACCCAGGTCCAATTCCCCAGCCATCCGAATAAAGCCAGAGGATAGAGACCTTGGTGCAGCCCTCACCCCCTCCCCACACACACATGCAAATAAATCTAAAAGAAAAAACAAATGGGGAAGGGGGACATGAAGGAGTAGGAAAATGATCTCAAGAGTCTAATGATCTGAACAGCTAGGGAGATGGCTTGGTGGTTAAAGGTGCTTGCTTGCAAAGCCTGCCAGCCCAGGGATCAATTCCCCACTATCCATGTGAAGCCAGATGCACAAATTAGAACAATCATCTGAGGTTTATTTGTAGCAGCAAGAGGCCCTATGCACACATACTGTGTGTGTGTGTGTGTGTGTGTGTGTGTGTGTGTGTTTCTTTCTTTCTCTCTTTTCTTGCAGCAACAATATACATATTTCGGTTTTCAAAGTAGGGTCTTGCTATTGTAGCCCAGGCTGACCTGGAATTTACTATGTAGTCTCAGACTGGCCTGAAACTCACTGTGATCCTCCCACCTCTGTCTCCTGAGTGCTGAGATTAAAGGTGTGCACCACCATGTCCAGCCCCAGAAATATTTTATTTTTGAGAAAGAGGCAGAGAGAGAGAGAGAGAGAATGGGTGCAACAGGGCCTCTAGCCACTGCAAACGAACTCCAGACTCATGCGCCCCCTTGTGCATCTGGCTTACGTCAATCCTGAAGAATCAAACCTGGGTCATTTCGCTTTGCAGGCAAACATCTTAACCGCTAAGCCATCTCTCCAACCCCTCCCCCCCTTTTTTTTTAAGATCTCTAGGTCAGAGCTTCTTTGGCGGGCTATCTCAAGCTCTTTGGCTCCTGGGTAAATAAACTTCTCTACTTTTACTCAAAAAAAAAAAAAATCTGAGCTGGAGAAATGGCTTAGGGGTTAAGGTGTTTGCCTGTGAAGCCTAAGGACCCTGGTTCGATTCTCCAGGTCCCATGTAAGCCAGATGCACAAGGGGGCGCACATGTCTGGAGTTCTTTGCAGTAGCTAGAGGCCCTAGTGCACCCATTCTCACTCTCCCTCTCTCTCTTTCCCTCTGTCTCAAATAAATAAATATAAAATCTCTAAGATATATTTGAGCCCAACTCAGCGCTGCAGCTCTAGAAGATTCTCTAGAGTTGGCATTTCCTGGAAGATGTCAGGATGTTCCTTAGGGTGAGCCTTGATTGTGACAACAGGAACCAGTAAGCTCAGCCCTGCCTTGCCTGGCACCTAGCACTGTGCAAACTCTCTTTGCATCTTAATGTATTTAATACTCTCAGTGCCCACCCACTCCCCACCCCCCATCAGTGAAAAAATAAGAAGGAGCCTCTCATTTGTGCCATTTAAAAATTTTTTTCATTTATTTATTAGCAACAGACAGAAAGAGACAGACAGAGAGAGAGAGAGAGAGAGAGCGCATGGGCGCACCAGGGCCTCCAGCCACTGCAAATAAACTCCAGACCCATGTGTCACCTTGTGCATCTGGCTTACGTGGGTCCTGGGGAATGAAGCCTTGAACTGGGGTCCTTAAGCTTCACAGGCAAGCGCTTAACCGCTAAGCCATCTCTCCAGCCCAATTTGTGCCATTTTTTATAGATCAGGAAACAGCATCCAGGAACTTGTCCAAAGTCACATGGTCAGGAAGTGAAGATGCCAAGATTTGAAGCCAGAATTGGGTTCCAGAGCCCAATAATGACCTACAAGCTGGGTGTGATGGTGCATGCCTGCAATCCCAGCACTCAGGAAACAGGCAAGAGGGTCTAGAGTTCAAGGCCAGCCATGGCTACGTAAAGAGATGATGTCTCAGGGATGGAGAGATGGCTCAATGGTTAAGGCACATGCCTACAAAGCCTAAGGACCCAGGTTTGATTCCCCAGGTCCCACATAAGCCAGATGCACATGGTGGCATATGCATCTGGAGTTCGTTTGCAGTGACTGGAGGCCCTGGTGCTGCACCCATTCTCACTCACTCACTCTTTCTCTCTCTCTTCCTCTCTCTCTGTCTCAAATAAACAAATAAAAATAAAAAAATTTTAAAAAGAGATGATGTTTCAAAACAATGAAGGACTGAGGATATAGCTCAATGTAGAGCCTTTGCTTAGCATGTTGAAAGAGACCCTAGGTTCATCCTCAGTACTGCAAATAATAATTATAATAAATATAAATTTAAAATAAAAGTGAGGGCTGGGTAAATGGTTCAGCAGCTAAGGTACTTTCCTGCAAAACCTAATGATCAGAGTTCGATTCCCCAGTTCCCATGTAAAGACAGTTGCACAAAGTGGTGAATGCATCTGGAGTTCATTTGCAGTGGCTTCAGGCCCTGGTATGCCCATTCTCATATTCTCTCTCTCTCTGCTTTCAAACAAATAACTTTTTTAAAGTGAAGGGCTGGAGAGATGGTTCACCAGTTAAAGATACTTGCTTGCAAAGCTTTATGGCCCAGGTTCAATTCCCTAGTACCTACATGCATACAGGTGCATAAAGTGGCCCATATATCTGGAGTTCATTTGCAGTGGCAGAGCCCTGACACACCCATACTCACTATTTCTCTCTGTCTCTCTCAATTAAATAATAATAATAATAATTATTATTATTATTATTATTATTATTATTATTATTATTGTTTGTTTGTTTTTTGAGGTAGGGTCTCACTCTGGCTCAGGCTGACCTGGAATTCACTATGTAGTCTCAGGGTGGCCTTGAACTCTTGGCGATCCTCCTACCTCTGCCTCCCGAGTGCTGGGATTAAAGGCATTCGCCACCACGCCCGGCTATTATTTTTTTTAAATTGAGCTGGTTGTGGGGGCTCCCAGAACTTGAGAGGCTAAAGTAGAATTGCCATAAGTTCAAGGCAAGTCTGGGCTACAAAGTGAGTTCTGCATCATCCTGGGCTAGAATCAGAACCTGCCTCAAAACAAACAAATAAACCGGGCGTGGTGGTGCATGCCTTTAATCACAGCACTTGGTGGGCAGAGGTAGGAGGATCACCATGAGTTCAAGGCCACCCTGAGACTACATAGTGAATTCCAGGTCAGCTTGAGCTAAAGTGAGACCCTACCTCGAAAAACCAAAAACAAACAACAGCAACAACAACAAAAACAAATAAACTAAAATAGATCTATGATGAGAACATTGAGTGTGTTCTGCCTGCCTGGGACAGCACAGCTCCTGAGCTGCTATTGGAGAGCATATGGGGACATGCCCATCACACCGATAAGAATGGGGAAGAAGGAGCCGGGCATGGTGGCGCACGCCTTTAGTCCCAGCACTCGGGAGGCAGGGGTAGGAGGATTGCCGAGAGTTCGAGGCCACCCTGAGACTACATAGTTAATTCCAGGTCAGCCTGGACCAGAGTGAGACTCTACCTCAAAAAAACAAACAAACAAACAAACAAACAAGAAGAATGGGGAAGAAGGGCCAGCTCAGTCAACATGAGTACTTGAGTTTGGACCCTATAACACATCTTTAATTATAAAAGGGGGTCTGGAGAGATGGCTTAGAGGTTAAGTGCTTGTTTGTGAGGCCTAAAGACCCCAGTTTGAGGCCTCGAATATCCAGTAACCACGTAAGCCAGATGCACAAGGTGGCACATGCATCTGGAGTTTGTTTGCAGTAGGGAGGCCTGGTGCACCCATTTTTCTCTCTCTCTCTCTCTCTGCCTCTTTCTCTGTCTGTTCCTCTCAAATAAATAAATAAAAATAAAACAAAAAAATTTTTTTTAAAAAGCCAGCATAGTGGCACAAACTTGTAATTCCAGTGATGGGGAGACTGGCTCACTGGCCAGCTAGTCTGGCCTACTACTGGTGAGCTCCAGGCCAATGAGAGACCCTGTCTCAAAAATGGTGGGCAGCAAGGTGTGATGGTGGATGCCTTTAATCCCAGCACTCAGGAGACAGAGGTAGAAGGGTGGCTATGAGTTCAAGGGTAGCCTGAGACAACATAGTGAATTCCAGGTTAGCCTGGGCTAGAACAAGACCCTACCTCAGGGGAAAAAAAAAAAAAAAAAACAGGCTGGAGAGATGGCTTAGTGGTTTCCACCTGGAGTTCATTTGCAGCAGCTGGAGGCCCTGGTGAGTTCATCTCCCCCCTCACCCCACCCCTTACAAATAAATGAATTGGGGGGAAAAAAAGCATGGTGGGAAACTCCTGAGAAATGACATCCAAGTTGTCCTCTGGCCTACACACACACACGCACACACACACACACACACACACACACACACGCACCCACATGTTACACGCACACACACACACACAAAGATCCATAGCTGCTGCTGCTGGGTGCGACCTAACTCCAGGCCACAAAGACCTGGTGATCCTGCCCTCCTAGACTGGGTGGTGTTGGTGGCAGTAAAAGAAGTCACGGACAGGGTGACATTTTCTACTTCTCCTCTTGGGGCTGTCTCCAGAACTTCCAGCCCAGTCACACTGGGAAGACCAGTTCAGAGCTCTGTCCTGAGACCTTAACCTGGAGGAGATTAACAGGTGGGCTGGCTCCAGTCACTATCATCATGCAAGAACAGAGGCCCCTGGGAGCCAAGAAATGGGCCCTGGATTCCAGGCTTGCAGCAGGAGGAGGCTGCATCCACATGGCCTCCTGGTGAAGAGTCAGGCTGGCTGAGGGAAGAAGGGTTCCAGGCAGAGGGGAACCCTGCTGGAAAGAAACACTAAGATGAGAGAAGATCCAAAAGTCCAGTCTCACAGTCTGGGTAACTAGTGGTCAGAACTGACACTTAGTCCAAGGCTCCTAGAGTGTCATGGAACAGGCCTGTGGTGACCACAAGGATGGGCCAAGGATGGGCTCCAGGGCAGACTGGCTACACTGGAGGGACCCTGTGGGTTGCGGAAGTGGCTGACCTTTCCCTCCCTACCCGTCTCCAGCCTCTGATATAAAGGCTGGCCGGCTGGTTACCTTCCCGGCTGCTCCAGATAAACAGAACCTCTGCAGTATAGATCCAAAGGGCAGACCTCCAGGCAGGGAGGCTGGGCAAGCTCATCCCTGGTTTAGCAGCACACTTCCTCCACACCCACCATCCCAGCAAGAGAATGGCTAGCTTGAGTCCACACCCAGTACTCCTGGTGCCCACTCTGAAGCTGGTACTGCACAACCTCTGGACCTACCTTGGAGAGAGCGAGGGGGAGGGAGGAAGGAAGGGACTGAGAGACTGAGTGGGGGGAGGAATTCTTTGCCTCCCCCCACACCGGCCACTATAAGCCGTTTGACACAGGCCCTTTGCACTTGCTAGTTCTTTGGCCTGGTCTGAGATGGAGCTCTACTCTTAACGGGGGCTTTGCACCCTCCTCAGAGAAACTCCACCAGGCAGGTCCCCTTCCTTCACAAGTCCTGACATCTCCATCACCGAGGCTCCCTCCTCCCGCTGCGACATCCCAACCCCTTGAGGGCAGGAACTCTGCGCCCACACACTGAACACCACCCCTGCGCTGCTCCAATTGTGAGTAAATGATGGAAGGCTTCCCCCTCCCCAGTGTCACACAACAGCAAAGGCTGGAGCGCCCTGGGCTGTGGTTGGCTATGGTACTGGGTGGCGACGAAGAGCGCCCAGCCTCGGTGTTCCAGGCTGAGAAATGGACACCTTGTCCCCGCCCCCTCCAGGACAGCACTACCCTTCTCCCCCCCCCCCCGCCCCCCATGCTAGCGGAGTCCCTGCAGGACAAAGAGCTCGGCAAACCCAGGAGCCGCGCCCCTGCCGGAGAGGAGAGGCGAGCCGGGGAGCCGGCAGCCTGCACGGGGCTGCCAGAAGGCCATACATAATTCATTGCCAAATGGGGCCGCGGGCGCTGCGCGCTGCTCGCGCTGGGGCCTCTCCGCGCCTGGCACTGCGCTGACTGCGCCTCGCACGTCGCCCCGTGGCATCTTCACGGATGCAGGGCGTGAGCCTCCCCCATTCACCCAGGGCGACCCTGAGGCTCCCACATGGTGCCATAGCACGCACGAGCCACACACACACCACGTCTCACCACGGGCTCGAGCGGGGGGGGGGACACCCCCAGTCACCACCTCTCTACTGAAGGAAGAGACGCACAGGGTGGCTCCAGCGGGTCGGGAGAAGGAAACCTCTTCCCCCTGACCCTGGCACCTCCTATCTTCTCCTTGAGGCCACGCTCCCATGGTGGCCACCCAGAGTGCTGGCTTGGACCTGGAGGGGCCTCAGTTTACTCACTGTGAAATGGAAGGCCAGTAGCCACTCCCTGTGAGGTTCAGGTAGGGCAGGGAGGACCTGGCTGGAAAAGCAGGGCCTCTCAGGATAATAGCCAGCCTCTCGCTGTGTGCTCAGCACTGTGACCAGACTCAGAAAAGAGGATGGGGATCCCTCCGGAATGACGGAGGGGCTCCTTGGGGTGATAGAAACGTTCTAGAATATAGGGCTGGACAGAGGGCTCAGTTTTTAACGGCGCTTACTTGCAAAGCCTGATGGCCTGGGTTCAATTCCCCAGTATGAACTGACACTTGTGCCTGGAGTTCTGGTGAGCCCATACTCATTCTTTCTCTCTCCTTCCCTCTTTCTCCCATTCTCTTTCTCTATCCTCACAAATAAATAATTAAAAAAAAAAAAAAAGGGAAGCCAGGTGTGGTGGCGCACGCCTTTAATCCCAGCACTTGGGAGGCAGAGGTAGGAGGATCGCCGTGAATTCGAGGCCACCCTGAGACTACATAGTAAAATCCAGGTCAGCTCTGGACTAGAGCGAGACCCTACCTCAACAAAACACAAAAAAAGGGGGGGGGACTAGAGAGATGGCTTAGTGAGAATTGGTGCACCAATTCTCTCTCTCTCTTTCTCTCTGTCTCTTGCTCTCATTCTTGCTCTCACCCTTGTTCTCGCTCTCATAAATAAAACAAAATACAAATAAGAGACATTCTAGAATCCTTTATTTTGTTTGAGGCAAGCTGACCTGGAACTCGTTCTGTAGCCCAGGCTGGCCTCAAACTCAGTGATCCTTCTACCTCAGTCTCTCAAATGTGGGAATTATAAGCGTGGGTCACCACATCTGGGTTTAGAATCTAGATCTTTTTTTTTTTTTTTTTGGTTTTGCAAGGTAGGGTCTCACTCTCGGCGATCCTCCTACCTCTGCCTCCCCAGTGCTGGGATTAAAGGCGTGCGCCACCACGCCCGGCTCGGTAAAGATCTTTTTTTTTTTTTAAGAGAATATTTTGGGCTGGAGAGATGGCTTAGAGATTAAGGTGCTTGCCTGCAAAACCTAAAGACCCAGGTTCAATTCCCCAGTACCCAGTAAGCCAGATGCACTAGGTGGCACATGCTTCTGGAGTTTGTTTGCAGAGGCTAGAAGCTCTGGCATGCCCATTATCTCTCTCTCTCTCAAATAAATAAACTAATAAAGTTTCTTTTAAAAACTTTAAAAAAGGTTTTAGCTGGGAGTGGTGGCACACATCTTTAATCCCAACACTGGGGGACAGAGGTAAGAGGATCACAATGAGTTTGAGGCTAGGGTAAGACCCTATCTCAAAAACAAATTTTTTAAAATTATTTTTTTGGAGAGAGAGAGAGAGAGAGAGAGAGAGAGAGAGAGAGAGAGAGAGAGAGAGGAAGACAGAGATGGGCGCGCCAGCAGTGTCTCAGCTGCTGCGAACGAAATCCAGATGTGTGCGCCCCCCTTGTGGTCAAGTGCGGCATTGCGCCCTTGCGTCACTTTGCATCTGGCTAAACGTGGGACCTGGAGATTGGAACCGCTGGAGATTGGAACCAGTGTTCTTAGGCTTAGGAGGCAGGCGCCTTAACCCCTAAGCCATCTCTCCAGCCCTCAAAAAAAATTTTTTTAAATATTTTTATTTATTTATTTATTTGTGAGGAGAGAGATTGGGTGCACCAGGGTCTCTTGCCACCGGAAATGAACTCCAGATACATGGGCCACTTTGTGCATCTGTCTTTATGTGGCTCCTGGGGAATCAAACTTGGGATGGCAGGCTTTGCAAGCAAGTACCTTGAACCACTGAACCATCTCCCCAGCCCAGAATCTAGGTCTTGACTGGGATGAATGCCATCCAATCATACAGAACTAAACATGTCACACACACATGAATGTGAATGAAACAGTGCACCCCCGGGGGGGGGGGTGTCTGTGGACTGTGTCAACATCCATACGCTGGTACCCACTCAGTGTCTCTGTGTTGTTTTTCACAACGGCACAGTAGTCTACAGTGGACTAAAAAAAAACAGTCAATTAAAAATTCTGTCCTCTATGGCTGGGGAAATGGCTTTAGTTGGTAAAAGTGCTTGCCTTGCAAGCACAAATGAGGGCTTGAGTTTGATCCCCAGAACCCACTTATAATGCTGGGCACGCCTTTAATCCCAGCACTCAGGAGGCAGAGGTAGGAGGATCGCTGTGAGTTCAAGGCCAGCCTGAGACTACACAGTGAGTTCCAGGTCAGCCTGGGCTAGAGTGAGACCCTACCTTGAAAAACCAAAATAAATAAATAAATAAATAAATAAATAAATGCTGGGCAAACTCCTGGGGAAATAAATGCTTTTAGCCTAATTGGTGAGCTCCAGGTTTAGTGAGAGACCTGCCTCAAAAATGAGGTGCATGGTCCCTGAGGCATGACATTCAAGGTTGTCCTCTGGGGCTGGAGAGATGGCTTAGCGGCTAAGGCGCCTGCCTGCTAAGCCTAAGAACGCTTTTGTCCAGCCTTCCAATCTCCAGGTCCCAGCTTAGCAGGTTTAAGTGAGGGCGCATCCTGCCTCCCAAAATCTGATTTCGTGCATGGTCCTGCTGAGGCATGACATTCTCTCTCCCTGTCTATCTCTCTCTGTCTCGCTCTCTAAAAATAAAATAAAAAATAATTTAAAAAAAAAATTAAAAAAAAAGGTTGTCCTCTGGCCTCCACACTCATACATACACATGTGAATGTACACCCACACACACACAAACATGCACACATACTACATGCACACACAAAAATGTATGTTCTCCTCAAGCCAGGCAAACTGAGCATGGTGGCTCATGCCTGTTTTTCTAGCACTAGGGAGGCTGAGGCAGGAGGATTGAGAGTTCCACACCAGAGCTGGGCTCCCTATGAGTCCCTATTCCCCTGTGCCCTGAAGAATAAGGAAGTTCCTGTTGTCAGCCCTTCCACTACCCCACCAGGTCAGGGCCAGTGAGCTGTGTGTGTGTGTTTTGTTATTTCAAGGTAGGGTTTTGTTCTAGCCCAGGCTGACCTGGAACTCACCATGTAGTCTCAGGGTGGCCTTGAACTCACAGAGATCCTCCTACCTCGGCCTCCGGAGTGCTGGTTTTAAAGGTGTGCACCACCACGCCCAGCTGAATGGGCATTTTCCTCAGCTATGAATTGTCCTTTCTGTCATTCTGAGTGTCCTGACTTTGTCCCAGAGTGTGCTAGGAGTTCAGTTCTGCCCATGACACTTCAGAAGAGGTCCTGGAGGGAACAAGGAAAGCGTTCCTCATCAGTGTCCTGTCTGTCTGGGGTTAACCCACCCCTGGGTGGAGGGAAGAAAATATTGGTCACAGATGTAGGCAGGCTTGTGTCTCACCATGAGGCTGTCAACCATCTCAACCACCTTGCCTCTTGAGTTTCTCCTTGGCACTGACTGGACGCTGGTAAGGGTCTTCCAGTCTCCTGATGTCAACTCTAAGTCACCAGTAGAACAAGTCTTCAGTTCCTGTTACCTGTGGTCAGTCACACACCCTGCAGTCCAGCCTGCCTCTAGCCTTCCCTAGGCCTTTCAGCTTCCATATGTACAGGGAGCCCAAGCCCAAGTCAGTAAGGCACTCAACAAACACTGACTGAACACCCCCAGAAGTCACATACTAGAGTAGACACAGAGGGGGAAAGGAGAGGAGAGAGAGAGAGAAAAAAAAAAAAAAGACTGTTCTTTTCTTCATAGAAGAATCCATCATCACTTTATTTTTAAAATTTTTCTTTTTTTATTTGTTTATTTGAAAGAAAGAGAAAGAGGCAGAGAGAAAGAGAAAATGGGTGCACCAGGGCCTCCAGCCACAGCAAACGAACTCCAGATGCATGCGCCCCCTTGTGCATCTGGCTTTCGTGGGTCCTGGGGAATTAAACCTGGGTCCTTAGGCTTCGCAGGCAAACGCCTTAACCGCTAAGCCATTTCCTCAGCCCTCCATCATCACTTTATTTATTTATTTATTTATTTATTTATTTATTTATTTTTTGTTTTTGTTTTTGTTTTTTCGAGGTAGGGTCTTGCTCTAGCCCAGGCTGACCTGGAATTCACTATGTCATCTCAGGGTGGCCTTGAACTCATGGCGAACCTCCTACCTCTTCCTCCAGAGTGCTGGGATTAAAGGCGTGCACTCAGCTTCTCCATCATCACTTTAAAATGCAGCTGCCATTATGCAAAGTGGTAGCGCTCAGTGGAGTGGGGTGTTTCTGGCAGAGTGAGGGCTTCCCTGAAAAGTGATGTTCAAAGTCTTCTCTCTAAGCAAAAGCGGGGGGGGCAGCCATGAGGCCCAGCCTGCTCCACAGCCAGGAGCAGCAATAGCCGAGGCCTCTGCAGAGGGGTCTGGTGAGAGGTGGAAACCATAGCGAGTGGGGAGCTACTTCAATGAGTATCCAGTGAGCAAGGCTCAGGAAGCCAGCCAGCACCAGGCTAGGAGCCCCATCCTTCCAAGCAAGGCCTGGGAGTTACTAGATGATTTGAACTACTTGAAAAAAAATTTTTTGAGACCCAGCGTGGTGGTGCACACCTTTAATCCCAGCACTCAGGAGGCAGAGGTAGGAGGATCTCCATGAGTTCAAGGCCACCTTGAAACTAAATGGTGAGTTCCAGGTCAGCCTGGGCTAAAGTGAGACCCTACCTCAAAACACACACACATTTGCTGTAGAGATAGCTCAGTTAAAAGCACTTGACTGCAAAGCCTGATGGTCCAGGTTCACTCCCCAGTACCCAAGTAAAGCCAGACACACAGTGGCACATGCCTCTGGAGTATGTTTGCAGAGGCAAGAGGCCCTGATGCACCCATATTTGCTCTCTCATAAATAAATAAAAATATTTATTTGAGAGAGAGTAAACATGGACATGGGCACTCTAGGGCCTCCTGCCACTGCAAACAAATTCTAAACACATGTGCCATTTTTGCATCTGGCTTCACATGGGTACTGAGGAATGGAAGCGGGTTGTCAGGTTTTATAAGCCAGTGCCTTCAACCACTGAGCCATCCATCTCTCCAGCCCTGATTTGGACTTTGAAAATCCTCTCTTGGATGCAGAGAGAAGAGCTTCTGTGAGCCCTTATTGTATCCTTAAGTGACTTTTAGTGTGGGTTGGTTACATATACACAAATGTAAAAGGAGACTTAAACTCCTTGTAGCTCTTACACAATTATAAAATGAAGACAAAATGATCAGTCACAAAATTAATTCAAATCACATTAATGTAACGTGACATGTTATATCTTTTGTTGGAAACCCTTCACCACCCATAATAATGCAAATATGGTCCAACCACCATGGTGCTTTGGGTTTAGGAGACAGTACCAGATTGATATTTTATTTCATTTCATTTATTTATTTATTTTGGAGAGAAACAGAGAGAGAGAGGAGAGAAGACAGATAGAGAATGGGTGCACCAGCAGCCTCTCAGCTGCTGTGAACAAAATACAGATGTGTGCGCCCCTTGGTGGGCAAGTGCAGCATTGCGCCCTTGCATTACTTTGCATCTGGCTAAACATGGGACCTGGAGATTGGAATCGCTGGAGGTTGGAACCAGCGTTCTTAGGCTTAGGAGGCAGGCGCCTTAACCGCTAAGACATCTCTCCAGCCCGTGATTGGTATTTTAAACAGGCATGCACATACGCACATGCACACCGCACACACACACGTATCTCAACAAATAATTTTCCACACAGAGTATATAAAGAACTGCCAACCAATAAGAAAAGGGCAGACAACTCAAGAGAAAAATGGGGCTGGAAAGATGGCTTGATAGTTTAAAGGCACTTGCTTGCAAAGCCTGCCAACCTGGGTTCAGTTTCCCAGCACCCATGTAAAGCCACACAAAAACATGGCACAAGCATCTGGCATTTGTTTCAGCAGCAAGATATCCTAGTGCATCCAAACACACACACATGACACACACACAGAGGAACAAATAAACAAATAATTATTTAAATGGAGGAAAAACTTGAAAATTATAGTTTTTCACAAGAGTATCCCAATGGTCAACAAACACACCAAAAGATCCTGGCTTCATGATTTTCCAGGGACATCTTTAGTCAGTTTGGGCTGTTTGAACAAAATTTCTATGGCGACAACATCACTCATAGCTAGTAAAGTTTTTTTTTTTTTTTTTTTTTTTGCTTACAGTTTATTGCTGGAAGCTGGGACGTCCAACACAAAGGTGCAAGCAGATGCTGTGTCTGGGGTGGGCCTGATCCCTGCTCTCCTCAAAGGTGGTATCTTCTTGGTGTGTCCTCCTGGGGTGGAAGGGGAAAGTAATTCTCTGGGGCTTCTGTTATGAGGGGCTTATCCCACACTGAGAGGACAGAGCCTTCATGACCAGTCACCCTCCCCAGAGCCCCACCTCCTAAGACTATCGCTTGGGGATGAGTTTCCTGTATATGAACGGGGGTGGTGGGGTGGTGGGGGGAATGCAGACATTCAGACCAAGGCAAAAGGGAAACTCAAATCCAAACCTTAGCTAGGTAGCTACAGCTGCAGGCACCGAAAGAGGTCAGGTGAAAATGACTGAGGGTTCCCTGTGGAAGGCCACAGGGCAGGAATGGAGACTAGACAAGGCACCGTGAGCCATGGGTGAAGGGTCTCCTCAGGCTGAACGTACCCCTCCTCTGACTCCACATTTCTGCTCTTGGGCATCTGTGCCACCGAACCACAACCCTATGTTCATCCAAAGATGCGACCTGGGGCTGGAGAGTTTGCGCCATAAGTAAAGTGCTTACCTCTCAAGCACAAGGACGTGAGTCGGAGACCCCAAACCAGTGTAGGAATGCTAAGAGCGAGTGAAGTGTGCACGTGTAATCCCAGTACCGGAAAGAAGGAGACGGGAGAGTTCCTAGATCCCTGGACAGCCAGTCTAGCTCCAGCCCAATGAAAGACTCTCAAAAAATGTGGAAAACACAAGAGGGTAACACCTGAGGATGTCCTCTGGCCTCCATGTGCATGCGTACATCCATGCGTGTACATTTAAAAAAAAGAGGGTGGGCTGGAGAGGTGGCTTAACAGTTAAGGCGCTTGCCTGCAAATCCAAAGGACCCCGGTTTGATTCCCCAGTATCCATGTAAAGCCAGGTGTACAAGGTAAGGTGGCACATGTGTCCGAAGCTCATCTGCTGTAGCTAGAGGTCCTGGGGCTCCCATTCTCTCTCTGTCTCTCTCTCTCTCTCAAATAAATAAATAAAATAAAAATTTTTTAAAAAGAGGGGTCATGGATATCAAGGCTGGAGAGTTGCATTGTAAAGAGTCGTACCCTCCATGACTTTGCAGTGCCTAGCAATACCTTCACAAGACCCCCATAATAGGAGAAAAAGATGATGCCATCAAATTAAAAGAGAGACTAATTGAGAAAGGAAGGAGATATGATGGAGAGTGGAGTTCTGAAGGGAAATGGGGGGAGGGGAGAGAAATATCATGGTTTATTTTCTGTAAGTATAGAAGTTGTCAAAAAATAAAAATAAAAAAGAGGGTTAAAGGAACTTGCTTGCAAAGCCCAGTACCCATGTAAAGGCCAATACACAAAGTAATTCAGTGGCAGAGGCCCAGGCACAGCCATTTTCTCTATTTGTCTCTCTCTCTCTCTCTTTCAAATAAATAAATTAAAAAAAAAAAAAAAGCCTGTGGCTGGGGAGATCCCTATGGGGGAAGCTACTGGTGTTGTCTGGCTAAATGGACATATGATGCCCACCACACTGTCCCCTAAATACTTATGCTTATGTCCACATATTAATGCTACTCTCATTTTTTGGTTAGAGCAGCTTCTCTTTTCAGATGGCAGTGACCACTGGGGGTGACTCAAAACTCATCACAAGGCTGGGAAGTGACAGTGGAGTGTTCTAAGGCTCAGGAGCCATTGTGGAAGAGGTAGAGGAAAGAATGTAAGGAAAGGGAGGAGTGCCACAGAACGTTGTTTTTCAGACACAGAGTGGTTGTGGAACTCGACCTTATTTATAGTGCTTGATGCTACCCACACGAGACCTGCGTAACAAGCGGAACAATGATGACATCAAAATAGAAGAGTGATTATTTAAAATGAAGAAGGCATTCAGTGGAGGAGGGATTTAGGAGGAAGAAAAGGACAGGTACTGGGAGGGGATTATGATCATCTATACGTATGGAGGTTGTCAATAAAAACTTAAAAACAATAAAGAAACCAGGCATGGAGTCGCACACCTTTAATCCTAGCACACTCAGAAGGCAGAGGTAGGAGGATCTCCATGAGTTCAAGGCCACCTTGAGACTACATAGTGAATTCCAGGTCAGCCTGGGTTAGAGTGAGACTCTGCCTTGAAAAACCAAATAAATAATAAATAAATAAAATTAAGATTCAGAAAAATGCACACACACACACAAAGATAGACAAAGTCACGCATGTCTGTTACCTCAGTCTACTGGGGTGGAGGTTGGAGAATTGCTGAGGCTTGCTGACTGAAAACAAAACAGCTCTGGGTTGAGAGAGGTCAAATTTCAAGATGGAAAAGTCCTCTTCTGGCTTCCACAGGCACACACTGCACAATGCACACACCTCACACTATACACAACACCACATATGCTACACACACACACACACACACACACACACACACGCATGCGCACGAGCCAAAATGTGAGAAAGAGCCAAAGAAAGGGGAGAAGTGCTTATGATACTGATCATGGCACTCATGACCTCATAGTGCACTCATGTGTCTGGAGTGTGTGTGTGTGTGTGTGTGTGTGTGTGTGTGTGTGTGTGTGCGGGCACACACGCATGCCAAAAAAAATGTTCTTTGTTTCCTCCATTTGATTTTTAGCTATGACTCTTTATATTTTGCTACAGTAGCTTCCCAATACTATGGCAAAGCAACCGAGATAATCAACTGAAAAAGAGGAAAGGGGCTGAAGAGATGGCGTAGCAGTTAAGGCACTTGCCTGCAAAGCCAAAGGACCCAGCTTGCTTTCTCAGTGACATTGCCTCTCAGGCAAGAGATGTCTTCAGCAATAGGGTCTTATCATCTGTTTCTCAAAGGCAACCAAGGGCTTTGGCAATAACCTTTAATGTTTTGGAGACTACCAGGATCTCCTTGGTCAACAACTCACTGGAAGGTATCCCATCCCAGGCACTGAAAATTTTCTAGTAACAGTCTACAGCTTCTAGATGTGCCATTATTCAGAAAAGGAGGTTTACATAAGTCTTATTCACACTATCTTGAATTTAGATTGACCCTCCCCCTGCCCTTCTTTTACGCATTCTATGGCCTCTGCATATGCACACACATGCATGCTTCTTCTTTTTTATTTTTTTTAATTTTTGTTTTTCAAGGTAGGGTCTTGCTCCAGCCCAGGCACACCTCAATTCACTCTGTAGTCTCAAGGTAGCCTTGAACTCACAGTGATCCTCCTACCTCTGCCTCCTGAGGGCTGGGATTAAAGGCATGTGTCACCATACCCAGCAGAAAGAGAGAGAAAGAATAGGCACACCAGGGCCTCCAGCTGCTGCAAACAAACTCCAGATTCATGCACCACTTTGTGCATCTGGCTTTACATGGGTACTGAGGAATCAAACTCAGGTCATTAGACTTTATGGGCAAGTGCCTTAACTGCTGAGCCATCTCTCTAGCCCTTACTTAGCATTTTTATGCCACAGTTGTGTTGGCAATAAATCCTCTATTTTGATTTAATCCCAAGAAATGTTTTTTTTGTGTGTGTGTTCACGTGTGAGTGTGGGTGCATGTGCCATGGTGCACATGTGGAGGTCAGAAGACAACTTCAGGTGTTGGTCCTCACCTTTCACTGTGTCTGAGGCACAGTCTCTTATTGTTCACCTCTCTTCATTTGCCAGGCTAGCTGGTCCAGAGCTTCTGGAAGATGCTCCTGTCTCTGCTTCCTTTCTCACCACAGGTGTGCAGGAATTATAGATGCCCACTATAGTGTCTGACTTTTTTTAAGGTAGGGTCTCGCTCTAACCCACACTGACCTGGAATTCACTATGTAGTCTCAAAGTAGCCTCAAACTTACTGCGATCCTCCTACCTCTGCCTCCCAAGTGCTAGGATTAAAGGTATGTGCCACCACACTAGACCATTCTCTCCTTTTTAAAAATTTATTTGTTTTATTTTTGAAAATAAAGCAGGGTCTCACTCTAGCCCAACCCTACCTGGAACTCACTCTGCAGCCCACGTTGGTCTCAAACCCATGACGATCCTTCTGCCTCAACCTCCCACGTGATGAGATTATGGAATTAAAGGTGTGCAATACCACACCTGGTTCCTCCCACCCTTTTAAAAAATTATTTATGTTCCATTGTCTTCTGACTCACATTGCTTTGATGTGAAATCTGTAGTCTTTTGGATTGTTTTCCTATCCTGAATTGTCTTTTAAAGTAGCCTATCGAATTCATTCTTTTTTCTTTCCATCCTTCCCTCTTTCCTTTCTTCTTTTTTCCTACTTTTTTTTTTTTTTAAGGGTAGGATCTTACTCTACCTCAGGCTGACCTGGGATTCACTCTGTAGTCTCAGGGTGAACTCATGACAATCCTCCTACCTATGCCTCCTGAGTGCTGGGATTAAAGGTGTGCACCACCATGCCTGGCTTTTTTTCCCCCCATTTTTTGAGATAGGGTCTCATTCTAGCTCAGGCTATGCCTCCTGAGTGCTGGGATTAAAGCCTTTTTGGGGTTCTTTTCTTTTGTTTGTTTGTTTGGTTGGTTTTTTGTTTGTTTGTCTGTTTTGTCTTTCCTACTTTTTTAATATTTATTTTTATTTAGGAGAGAGACACAGAGAGGGAGAGGATAGAGAATGGGCACACCAGCAGCCTCTCAGCCCCTGTGAACGAATTCCAGAAGTGTGCGCCCCCTTGTGGGCAAGGGCGGCATTGCACCCTTGCACCACTGCATCTTGCTAAACGTGGGACCTGGAGATTGGAACTGACTTTTGATGGGTGTTGTTGGAAAGTGAGGGCCCTCATGGATCCCAGGCAAATGCTCTATAGCTGAGACTCTTTCTTTTTCTTTGTTTTCCTGCAATGTGATCATCATGCACCTAATCTGACTTTCTTTGTGTTTAACCTGATTAGGGTTGACTGAAGTCCCTCAATCCATAGGGTTATTTTTGTTTATTTTTCCTATTTGCAAGGAGAGGGAGAAGGAGAAATATGAGCATTCCAAGGCCTGTTGCCACTGCAGACAAACTCAACACAGGCACCACTTTGTGCATATGGCTTCACGAGGGTATTGGGGAATTGAACTTGGAATGGTAGGTTTTGCAAGCAAGTGCCTTTAACCACTGAGCCATCTTATCAGCCCCTGATCTTATTAAAATTAAGTAATATGCTTTTAATTTCATCTTATGCATATTCACTTTCAGATATTGCATTTTTCAGTTTAGAGTTTTAATTTTTTAATGAGATTCAATATCTCCGTTTGCTATTGTTTAATTATATCCTCTCTAAAGACATGTTGAAGTCTTAACCCCTCACTATCTCAGAGTGTGACCTTATTTGGAAATAGAGTCATTGAAGATGTAATTAGTTAAGGTCATTCGAGGGTGGAGTGACCCCTAGCACAACATGACTAGTGTCCTTATAAGAAGAGGGCGAGACACAGGGGCAATGCTAGGCAAAGAAGGAGATAGAAGGTGCAGGAATGTGTCTATCAGCTAAAGAATGTCAACAATCACCATCTGTCACAGAAGTTGGGAGTCAGGCATGGAACCAGTTCTCCCTCAGAAGGAACCAACATGCCAGTATCTGGACCTCAGGCCTTTGGCCTTGGGCACTGGAGAGGACACGTTTCTGTTGCTTGAAGCCACTCAGATTGTGGCACTTTCTTCCAAAAGCAAAGGAAATTGATATTTCCTGAAATTGAATTGCCTTTGTCTTAACACATTGTAATTGCCTTTTCCTATATATTCTTCTTCTTCTTCTTCTTCTTCTTCTTCTTCTTCTTCTTCTCCTCCTCCTCCTCCTCCTCCTCCTTCTTCTTCTTCTTCTTCTTCTTCTTTTTTTCTCTTTTTCTTTTGGCTTAAGGTAGGGTTTTGATCTAGCCCAGGCTGACCTGGAATTCACTATATAGTCTCAGGGTGGCCTTGAACTCACAGTGATCCTCCTACCTCTGCCTCCTAAGTGCTGGAATTAAAGGCATGTGCCACCACGCCCAGCTTCCTGTATTATTTAACAAATGTTGTTACATACAGTTTCCTATTTTCTTATTTCTTTACACAGTCTTTTTTTTTTTTCTTGGTTTTTCAAGGTAGGGTTTCACTCTAGCTCAGGCTGACCTGGAAATTAACTATGTAGTCTCAGGGTGGCCTCAAACTCATAGCAATCCTTCTACCTTTGCCTCCCGAGTGCTAGGGTTAAAGGCATGCACCACCACACCCGGCAGTCTTTTTTTAAATGCTGGGTGTAGTATGTGATACACTACAGAGATTCTGGATTGTGTTATCTTCCTCTGAAGAATTTTTCTGTTTTTAAATTTTGATTGATAATTTTCATATATATTCATAATGTATTTGATCATAATCCTCCCCCATTACTTTCTTTTGTCTCCCATTCCCTTTCCACTAAACCCCTTCTTTTTTTCCAAATAAATAAGTTCAGGGGTCTGGAGAGATGGCTTAGCAGTTAAAGCACTTGCCTGTGAAGCCTAAGGATCTAGGTTCAATTCCCCAGTACCCACTTAAGCCAGATGCACAAGGTGGCACATGTGTCTGGAGTTCGTTTGCAGTGGCTGGAAGCCTGGTGTGCCCATTCTCTACCTCTCTATCTGCCTCTTTATCTTTCTCTCTCAAATAAATACATAAATAAAAAATATTTTTTTAAAGTAACTAATTCTAGTCACTTCATGGCAGACAGGAAAGGAAGATAGAAACAGGAGGTTCATAACAAGCCACAGACCCAAAACACATCTCTGGTGAACTACTTCCTCCAGGCCATCCTCACCTCCTAGAGAACCACTCTGTGTGTCTGGCTTTATGTGGGTACTGGGGAATCTAACTCAGGCTGTCAGGCCTTGCCAGCAAGTGCCTTTAACTACTAAGCCATATGTCTCCAGTCCCAAGAATCTCTTAAACATGATAAAGTGCTCTGAAAACCAGAATAACAAATCCAGATTGCACCCCCAGGTCTGTGGCCTTGCCATATAGTGAACAACTTCACCAGCCTCTTGTGTTATAAGGGGGAACCTGGAGAAATAGGGCCAAGTACCCCTGGGGGAAGAAATGAGAGCTTTCAAAGAGAGACAAATAACTTGCTATTTAAATGCATGAGACCAGGCTGTGCCGCCGCATATGCAGATAGATGCAAATGAGATGCAAATGACCCAGTGTAAACCTGGGTTTGCCAGCAGGCTTTGCCAAGCAGTCAGTGATGGGTTCAGCCAGGTCTGGGCTGTGCCAAAAGCTCACATCTGGGGCCTAGAGGCCTTGGATTGAGTGTTCAGTTGCACCTCCTTCAGGAAGCTCCCCCATCACAACTCCCTCCCTCTCCTCCCAGGAAGGAATCTGCTTCCAACCAACCACTGTGAACATCCTTTCTGGCCTCCAAACCCTCCAAACCCTGAATATCCTGGGCAGGGCAGACGGAGGCTCCCTCTCTCTCCCTCCTGCACCCCAGCATTGACAACAAGCTTGGCAGTGCTGGTAGGAGCTCAAGGCCTGAAGACTGAGGGTGAATTCACTTCCAAGTCCTCCTTGACCCAGGGCAGGCTGAGTCCTTTTCAGAGCCTTTGACTTGTCCTGTTTGTCACCCAACCCTGGTTCCTTGCGAAGGTTAAGTGGCACAGTGTTACCAGTGAAGTCTGCAAGTGTCTCACTTACTCAGTTTATGACTTAGGAAAAGTTCTCCTTGGTTGGTAGAATGGAGTTCTCACCATGTGTGTGTGTGTGTGTGTGTGTGTGTGTGTGTGTGTGTGTATGCATGTGGAGGCTAGAGGACTCTGGATGTTTCTACCTTTTTTTTTTTTTGGAGAGAGACACAGAGAGAGACAGAGAGAGAGGGAGAGGAAGACAGATAGAGATGGGCGCGCCAGCAGCCTCTCAGCTGCTGTGAACGAAATCCAGATGTGTGCACCCCCTTGTGGTCAAGTGCGGCATTGTGCCTTTGGGTCACTTTGCATCTGGCTAAACGTGGGACCTGGAGATTGGAACTGGTGTTCTTACGCTTAGCGGGCAGGTGCCTTACCGCTAAGCCATCTCTCCAGCCTGAGCTTTCTACCTTTTTTGGGACAAGGTCTCTCACTGGCCTGAGTAGGCTAGACTGGTTAGCCAATGACCCTCCCAAGCGCTTGGGTCCCAAGCTCACCCCACCACACTTGGTGTTTATGCGGTTCTGTGTGGTTCCTGGGGTCTCCGTGGCCATGGTTCCATGGAGATGTCCAGGCAACTGTAGAGCAGGGTCTTGAGTGGCCGTGAGTGCGATGGGAAGAAACACCCAGGAGGCAGAGTCAGAGGGCAGCTCATTTATTGTCAGGGGAAAGGGTGATGGAGATTGGAGTTCTAAAGGGGTATGGGGGCAGGGGAGGGAAATATCATGCATTTTTTGTATGTAAGTATAGAAGTTGTCAATAAAAAAATAATTAAATAAAAAAAATGAACATTGAACTAAAAAAAAAAAGAGTGGGAAGAGGTACGGGTCATAAGGGAATTGGTTAGTACAGAGGTCCCACTGATGTCTAATTAGCATACAGGGACTTTGGGTGAGTGGGAAAGGGTCACATGGTCTAAGTAGTGATGGGGAAAGGTATAGGGTATGGGTCATAGAGGGATTGGCTGTGTGAAGGCTGCTGGCTAATACCTCATTAACATATAGGGACATAAGGAGACAAAGGTCACAAGGCTTTGGGGAAAGCAAAACCTAAGTTTTATCAGGATGTCTAGGTGCCCCAGGCTGGGGGGAGGGAACAGCCTCACTCCTGCCAGTCTCGAGATTGTTGGGGTCTAGGCTCACTGCAACCTTGGGGTCTGGGGTCCTTAGTCATGCCTGACAGCTCACATCTGCCTAAACCTCCAGTAGCCCAGGGGCCTTTAACCATGCCCTATAGTTCTGGGGTAGAACTCGGGCCCTTATGCTTGCAAGGCAAGCACTTTACCAACTGAGCCATATCCCCAGCCACTACCACCACCACTCTTTCTTTTGAGACAACGTTTCACTTCGTGAAACTCATGACCCTTGAACATGAGCTACCACACCTGGCTTTCCACCTTCTTTCATTCTGCCATCCTCTGTGGGGTGGGCCTGGTCCTGATGTAGTGGGGGGGTGTATAGTAAATGTTGGTTGACAGATAGATAAATGAATGATTGAATGAATGAATAAGCGACTGAATGAATGTGTGCGCAAATGAACAAATGAATGAAGTTTACCCACAAGCCATAGCCCTTAGTTCATGGAGTATGTCACAGTCGTTAAGTCCAGCTCCTGATATTATTTTTTTAAGATTTTATTTATTTAGTTGAGAGAGAGAGAGAAGCAGAGAGAGAGAATGGGCACACAAAGGCCTCCAACCACTGGAAATGAATTCCAGATGCATGCGCTACCATGTGCATCTGGCTTATGTGGGTACTGGAGAATCGAAAATGGGTCCTTAGGCTTCACAGACGAGTGCCTTAACCACTAAGCCATTCCTCTAGCCCTCAACAGTCCCTTAAATTAGAAGAGGGAAGCCCTCAAATCTAGTCATGCCCATGACTGGACACCTTGTGCATTTATTGTATGCAAAAATGGAGAACAGGTAAGAAATGGCTCGTCACTTCTTGTGCAAGCATGAGGGCCTGAGGGGGCCCGAGAGACCACTTGAGTTTGATCCCCAGCACCTACATAAACAGCTGCATGTGGCCATGTGAGTCTGTAACCCCAACTCCATATGGGAGCAGAGACCTGAAGATCACTGGAGCTCATGAAACACTGCAAGCTCTGGGATCACTAAGAGACTCTGGCTCAAATAAGAACAGGCATGCTAGGTATGGTGGCTCATGTCTTTAATCCCAGCACTCAGGAGGCAGAGGTAGGATTGCTGTGAGTTCAAGGCCATTTTAAGACTACATAGTGAGTTCCACGTCAGCCTGGACTAGAGTGAGACCCTTCCTTGGAAAACCAAAAAAAGGAAAGGAAAAAAAAGAAAAGAATAGGCAGGAGAGCAATGGAGTGGGACACCTGGCATTCTGCTCCAACCACCACAGCTGAGCACATGGGACACTGTATGGGCACATGCATGTGCATACACACACACGCACACACACACATACACCCATAAAAAAAGAAATGGGCTGGGCATGGTGGCACACGGCTTTCATCCCAGCACTCGGGAGGCAGCCAGCCTGAGACTACATAGTGAATTCCAGGTCAGCCTGAGCTAGAGTGAGACCCTACCTCAAAAAAAAAAAAAAAAAAAAAACACAAAAACAAACAAACAAAAAGAAATGGTTCCTTTTCACAGCCAAGGCGAATGAAACAGTATTGAATAAACATTCATTCCTTCATTCATTCATTTAACATGAAGTGTTTAGCCTCCTGCTCAGTACCAGGGCCCGGGGAGGAGGCATATCTAGCCTGTCTGCCCTCATGGCACTCACAGCCTATTGGAGGGGACAGAGATAGGCAAAGTCACCCAGATAATCTTTCACGATGGTTGTGACAGGGAAAACCAATCTGTTCTTCTGGGGATACAAGTGCACTCATTGACAGGAGAGAAGACTGAGGGTCAGAGTGCAGGCCCATGTCCCTATAGGAAGCTCCAACAGTTCCTGAGTGGCAGAGCCAAGACTTAAACCCATAGCTTGTTTTTGTTTTTGTTTTGAGGTAGGGTCTCGCTCTAGCCCAGACTGACATGGAATTCACTATGTAGTCTCAAGATGGCCTCAAACTCCCAGTGATCCTCCTGCCTTGGCCTCCCGAATGCTAAGATTACAGGTGTGTGTAAGGCCATGCCTGCCCACAGGATTGAATCTAGTGCCCACAAAGGCACCTGGGCACTGGCCACATCCTACCTTCCTGAGAGTGATAGAAACCAGCCTGCTCAGGCACCTGGGGTCCTGCCCAAACCTAGCAAGTGCTCTACCATTGATCCTCATCCCCTGGTGACCACATTCCAAAATCAAAGGGAGGGTTCTGGGGAGATGGTTCAGCAGTTAAAGCATTGCTTGCAAAGTCTCCTGGCCCAGTTCAATTCCCCAGCCTCTCACATAAAGCCAGATGGGCTTTGGGCACACCCCTATATACACACACGCCATGTGCACATAAATAAAAGGTTTTTTTTTATTTTAAAAAAACAAGGTGAAAGCCGGGCGTGGTGGCGCACGCCTTTAGTCCCAGCACTTGGGAGGCAGAGGTAAGAGGATCGCCGTGAGTTCGAGGCCACCCTGAGACTACATAGTTAATTCCAGGTCAGCCTGGAGGACCAGAGTGAGACCCTACCTTGCAAAACCAAAAAAAAAAAAAAAAAAAAAAAAAAAAAAAAAAAAAAAAAAAAAAAAAACAAGGTGAAAAGAAACTGGTGAATTCCTTTGTTTGCTTGTGTGTATGCTGTGTGTGTGTGAGTGTATATATGACACGTGTTTTGTGAATATGGCTGCATGCTTGCTATCATGTGTGTGTGGAGGTCAGGGACAACCAACCTTGATGTCCATCGGCTCATCTTGTTTGAGACAGGTCTCTCTTTACCATTGTATTTGCTAACCTAGCTGGCTAATTCTCCTGTCTCATCTCCCACCTCACAGATATTATAGACACTGTACCAAGCTTTGTGTGAGTTCTGGGCATCTGAACTCATGTTTCTACACCTACACAGAAAGTGCTTTATCCATTGAGCCATCTCCCCAGACCTGTTTGCTTGTTTTTCTTTTCTTTTCTTTTCTTTTCTTTTTCTTTCTTTTTTTCTTTTTTCTTTCTTTCTTTTTTTTTTTTTTTTTTTTTTTTTTTTTTTTTTTTTTTTTTTTTTCGAGGTAGGGTCTCACTCTGGCTCAGGCTAACCTGGAATTCACTGTGTAGTCTCAGGGTAGCCTTGAACTCTCCACGATCCTCCTACCTCTGCCTCCCGAGTGCTGGGATTAAAAGCGTGCACCACCACACCTGGCCTTCTTTTCTTTTTTTTTGAGACAGGTTCTTGTGTAGCCCAGACTGACCTCCCACCTCTCTAGTGCTGAGATTATAGGCATGTATCACCATGCCCAGTTTATTCAGTGCTGGGGATCAAACCCAGGACTTCATGCATGCTAAGCAAGCAGTCTGCCAACTGAGTCACATCCCAGCCCCCAGCTGTATTTCCAGTGCTCTCTAGTAACACATGGGCAGTACAGTCCTGACCTTACTGAGCCACCATTAGCCCTATGACCTTGGGCAGGTCTCTTCCCTCTCCAAGTGTCCTACAGCTCCTCTCTATCCCAGCAAATCCCAAAGGGAGCCCTGGCAAGCTGATCACTGTGGCCTTTCCAGCCGTCTGCCCTGGCAGCCAGATCTCCAGAGACAAAGATGTTGAACCTGCACTTTGGAGCAGCCACAGGTCTAAGAGTGTCATGTGTGGAATCTTCGTCCCAATCCTGTGCCCTGGAACCCCACTGAGATGATTATCCTTCACAGCCCACCTGACTGGATTTGGAGCCACCTAGGAGACACACCTCTGGGCATGTCTATGAGGATGTTTCCAGTCAGGTTGAACTGAGAAGATAGGACCCACCTCAAATGTGGGCATTGCCATCCCATGGGCTAGGGACCCTGTCTGAATAAGAGAGAGAAGTGAGTGGAACGCCAGCATCCATCTCTCTCGGCTTCCTGACTGTGGATGCAATGTGACCAACTGCCTCATGTTCCTGCCACCATGCCTTCCCAGCGTGATGGATGGAACCCTCAAACTGCAAGCCAAAATAAACCCTTCCTTAAATTGTTTTTGTCACAACAACCAGAAAATAACTAGTACAACCCTTCCATCCTGGAGAAGTTGGGGGATGGGAGCTAGGGAGGAACCAGTGCCCGAGTCACTCTTTGGTCCATCCATCCGTGTGTGTGTGTGTGTGTGTGTGTGTGTGTGTGTGTGTGTGTGTGTTATGCATGCATGTGTGTATGCATATCTGTATGTGTGTGGGGGCACAAGCATGTGTGTGTAAGCATCCACTCACACATTTGAGCACACAGGCCAAAGACTGACACTGAATACCTTTCCAATCAACCTCCGCCTTATTTACTGATGCAGGGTCTCTCACTTGAGCCCAGAGTTCACTAAATCAACTAGTCCAACTAGGCAGCTTGCCGCAAAAATCCCCTGCCTCCATTTCCCTAGTGGTGGGATTACAGATGGGTGCCACACCTGCCTGGCATTTACCTGGGTGCTGTGGATCTGAAAGCAGGTTCTCATACTTACGTAGCAAGCATTTCACCCACTGAGCCATTTCCCACCCCCCGCACTCCCCCCGCCTCCCATCCCCACCCCTTTTTTTCTACAACAGTATTAAGTTCTTAGCAAAACTGAAAGGAAGGTACAGAGACGTTGACTGCACTCCTGCCTCTACAGCACAGCCCCCATTGTCAACATCCCTGCCACAGTGGTTACATTCGACACAAGTCCTGACTCTGCAGGACATGTTCTTATCACCCAAAGTTCTTTGCCTTTTTAAGCTCCCTCAAAGCAGGCAGGCTCCCTCACCTTGTCACAAGCCTGCTACCTCTCTCCCCTCTCTGGAGCTGAGCTGTTGGGAGGGCTAATTAGAGACCATTTTAATCCAGATGCCATGTCATCTCGTTCTGATGCCCACCGACAGTTCTTCCCCTACAGCTACACTGGGAACCCAGAGGGAGGCTAAGGTTGGGTTTAGTGACAAAAACCAAACCAGCTCCCTTAGTTCTGCAGACTCCAAAGCAGGTGCTGAACGCCAGTTCAATGGGCAAACCAGCTTGCTAGCTCACACATCAGACACTCATTTATCCAACGCCACGGATGTTTACGTGGCTAAGGCGAGGGTGCTGGCGAGCACAGATGGGTCCCCAGGGAGTGTGTGCCAGGGGAGGAGACATGACAGCGACAGCCAGCAGACAGCCACAGGTCTACAGATGTCTGGACAACGAATTTGGGATGTGGGGGACATTTAGCCTGAGCCATGAGGTGGGGACAGCAGAGTTCACAGCAATCAGGTGTGTGGCAGAGGAGCGCTTTGCTTCTTCAGAGGACCAGCCAGACAATGCAGGGCACCCAAAGGGTAGGATGGAGCTAGCTCAGCTTGGAGCCTAAATACCAGGTTCAAGAATATATAGCCGGTTGTGGTGGCACACGCCTTTAATCCCAGCACTCCGGAGGCAGAGGTAGGAGAATCACTGGGAGTTCGAGGCCACCCTGAGACTCCATAGTGAATTCCAGGTCAGCTTGAGCTAGAGTGAGACCCTATCTTGGGGGGAAAAAATAGAGTTTAGACAAGGGCTGGGGATATAACTCTGTAGTGGAGCACTTTCCTAGCGTCCACAAGGTCCTAGGATCAATGGACAGGACAGTAGACAAGGGGCTGGAGGGCATGCCTAACATCCCCAGCACTTTAAAGAAACTACTGACAAGGTCCTCTGAGCCAACTGCTACAGAGCAGGTGCCACGACTGTTTTTTTTTAAGTTTTTTTGTTTGAGCAGGGCGTGGTGGCTCACGCCTTTAATTGCAGCACTCAGGAGGCAGAAGTAAGAGGATCGTCATGAGTTCGAGGCCACCCTGAGACTATATAGTGAATTCCAGATCAGCCTGACCTAGAGTGAGACTCTACCTCAAAAAAACAAACAAAACAAAATTTATTTACTTGAGAGCGACAGACAAAGAGAGAAAGAGTAAGACAGAGAGAGACCGGGCTCGTCAGGGCCTCCAGCCACTGCAAACAAACTCCAGATGCATGCGCCACCTTGTCCATCTGGCTTACGGCCTGGGGAATCAAGCCTCAAACTGTAGTAGGCTTCACAGGCAAGCACTTAACCACTAAGCCATCTCTCCTGGCCCATGACAGTTTTTTAAAATTATTTTTATTTATTTATTTGTGTGAGAGAGAGTCAGAGACAGAGAGAATGGGCACACCAGGGCCTCCAGCCACTGCAAATGAACTCCAGACACATGTGCCACCTTGTGCATCTGGCTTATGTGGGTCCTGGGGAATCAAACCTGGGTCCTTTAGCTTTGCAAGCAAGCACATTAACAGCTAAGTCATTCCTCCAGCCCTGTTTTTTTTTTTTTTTTTTTTTAATCAAAATTGTCAAATAGGGAGAAACAATTCTATTTAACCCCAAATTCACAGGGCCTCTCTAGTTCCTCTGCCATGGGAAATACAGAGATGCAAAAATATGCATTTTAATTGGTTTTGTTGTTTTGGGCTTTTTTGTTTTGTTTTGAGACAAGGTCTTGTGTCAGCCAGGCTGCCATTGAACTTGCTATGTAGCAGAGAATGATCTTGAACTTTTGATCCTCCCGCCTCCGTGCTGGGTTCACAGATGCGTGCCATCATGTTGGGTTTTTGTGGTGCCAGGGATGGAACTCAGGGCATCGTGCAAGGTGCACAGACATCCTGCATGCTAATTTACATCCCCAGCCCTAAGAAGAAAAATACACAGGACCTCCATTTCCAGCAATAGTGTAGATTCAAGCAGAAAACTCTTGCTACAAATGCTAGCTGGAAATGGTAGCAAAAAATATAACACACATCCTTTTAAATGCATGGCTGAGCTTGCAAGAAAGGAGGGCGGGGCGGGGGGGGGGGCTCCCCAGGGATCTCAACAAAGAAGGAGCTGAAAACCAGGGCTGGAGTGCTGAGCTCTGGGTCCGGCTGGGTGCCAGCGGACGCAGCAGCCGGGACTGGAGTTTACAGCCTCTATAGAGACAAGAAATGAGGCTTCAGGCCCCACCAGGTTCAGGGGTCGGGGGTGGTAGATTCAGCGGACCCTTCAGAGAGCTTAGCTGTTAGTGAAAAGCAGAGCAAAGTATGATGAGCCCCAGAGGCCACAGCCTGGGAGGGAGGTGGCTTGCAGAAACTGTGCAGAAACAGGGCTGCTCCAGGAATTTGTAACCCGAGACTTGGCCTCAAGGGGTTTGGGATTTAAATTTAGACTCCTCCACTTCCCACGCACCCTGGAGACTCCCAAAGCAAGACTTTAACACATAAAAGGGTCCCTAAACCTGGTTTGGTGTCTCACAACTGTAATGCTAACACTCAAGGGCGCTGAGGCAGGAAGATTGTGAGTTCTAGACCTGCCTGAGCCATATAGTACAGTGGGCAGTTTAAATCCCAGTTTAATCCCAGCAGAGATAGGAGGATCATCCTTCATTTGAGGCCAGACTGAGACTACCTGGTGAATTCCAGGTCAGCCTGGGCTACAGCAAGACCCTACCTCGAAAAAAATAAAAATAAAAAAAATAAAAAATAAAAAAAGACAAAAACAAAGCTTGCAGTGGGGAGGCCGAAGTACAAGAAATTCCATGAATTTGAGGCTAGCCTGGGCTTTAAATTGTGTTCCAGGTCAGTCTGGGCTAAAATGAGGCCATGCCTCATAAAAGAAGAAAGGGGCTGGAGAGAACATATGTTTGAATCTCCAGGTCCCACATAGCCAGATCCACAGTGACACAAGCATGCAATGTCACATATGTCCACAAGGGAGTGCATGCATCTAGAAGTCGTTCACAGTGGCTGAAAGGCCCTAGTGTGCCTCTTCTCTCTCTTTCCCTCCCTCTTTCTGTCTCTCTCTCTCAAAAAAAAAAAAAAAAAAGGAGGGAGGAAGGATATTAAAAAAAAAAAAAGGGGGTGATCTCATGTCATGGCAGGAACTGGGCAGAAATATATTCACTCATTAGAAAGCCAAGAACAGGGCTGGAGAAATAGCTTAGTGGTTAAGGTGCTTGCCTATAAAGCCAAAGGACCCCAGTTTGATTCCCCAGGACTCACAGAAACCATATAAACATGCATCTGGAGTTTGTTTGCAGTACCTAGAAGTCCTGGCATGCCCATTTTCTCTGTCTCTCTCTCTCCCTCTTTCTCGCTCTGTCTTTTTTTGTTGTTGTTGTTTTTCTTTTCTTCCCCCCTCTTTCTCTTAAATAAATATATAAATAAAATATTGGAAGAAAGAAAGAAAGAAAGAAAGAAAGAAAGAAAGAAAGAAAGAAAGGAAGAAAGGAAGGAAGAAAGGAAGAAAGAAAGAAAGCCAAGAGCAACTTGGGCTGCCAGGATTCTTGTAAACCCCCCTGCAGATGAGCTCACAAAGGAAAAACTACAAAACAAAGGCAGTCATAAGAGACCTAGTGGCAAAACCATCCAAAGACTGGATGCCCCAGGAACCTCGGTGATAGAACCAGGAGATCCAAGCAATCGCTGTGACAGGCTAGGGGCAATCTCAGTGGCTGAGGGTTTGTTAGCATATGAATTGGATCCTAAGTAGAACGTAGATAGATGGATAGATGGATAAGCATGGATAGATACATAGATAGGTGGGGGGAGGGTAGTGTTGACTCATGCCTGTAGTCCCAGTACTGGGAAGGCTGAGGTAAGAGGATTGCTATGAGTTTGTGAGCTCAAGACTTACCTGGACTACAGAGGGAGTTCTAGGTCAGCCTGGGCTAGAGTGAGACTCTACTTCAAAAAATATAACAGAAAGATAGAAAGATGATGGATAAGGTGGATACATACATGGATAGTACAGATAGAAGTAGATAGACTGGCCCAGCATGGTGGTGCACACCTTGAATCCCAGCACTCGGGAGGCAGAGGTAGGAGGATCACTGTTCGAGGCCACCCTGAGACTACATAGTGAATTCCAGGTCAACCTGTGCTAGAGTGAGACCCTACCTTGAAAAAAACAAAAAGAAAAAAAAGGAAAAGAAAGTAAAAGAAAAGCTGAAGTAGATGAATAGCTATGATTAGAATGTCTAAGGACAAAAAGCAGTTGGAAGGAGAAGACTGAGGTTAGACAGTGGATGAAATATGGATGTTTAGCCCTGCTCCCTCCCAAAACTCTTAAAATGTCAGGAAAGATTTCAAAATGTCACAATAACAAAGAAAATGGGACACGAGGCAACAGGAACAAAATTCTGAAATCAGAAAGCCAACCAATGAGAGTCTAGTGGCTGAGGACAGCTGATGTCAGCTGGCAGTGAGGGAAGCCCAGAGCAAGATGCAGGAGGTTTAGAACCAGCAGAGATGGCTGAGAGCAGAGAGCAAGGGGAGGGGCTCCATGGCAGAGCCCTTGTCTAGCGTGCCAGGAGTCAGGATGCATCCCTAGCACCATGAAGAGCTAGCCACGGTAAAGTCTACCTATAATTCCTGAGGCAGGAGGAGCACAAGTTCAAGGCCAGCCTAAGCATAGTGAGTTCTAGACCAGCCTGGGCTATACAGTGAAATCCTGTCTCAAAATTAAAATAATAATAATAATAATAATAATAATAATAATAATAATGGGTTGGAGCAATGGCTTAGCGGTGAAGGCGCCTGCCCACCAAGCCTAAAAACACCCGTTTGAAACTCCAGGTCCCACGTTTAGCCAGACGCAAAAGTGACGCAAGAGCACAATGTCACACATGAGCACAAGGGAGAGCAAGTGTCTGGAATTCGTTCACAGTGGCTGAGAGGCCCCTGGCGGGCACCCATTCTCTCTCTGTCTCTCTCAAAAAAAAAAAAAAAAAAAGAGAGAGAGAAATTAGGAGCTGGCTGGGGAGATGCTCAGCTCAGTGGGTAGAGCGCTTGCCCCACAAACACAGGACCTGAGTTCAGATCCCAGCATCCTCATGAAATTCCAAGTGTGACAGTGTTCCCCTGTAATCCGACCACTGGGGAGGGAGAGACAAGAGGATCCCCAAGGCTTGCTGTCTATCTAGTCTAGCCAATTTAGTGAGATCAGGCTTCAGGGAGAGACCTTGTCTGGAAAAGTAAACTGGATGGGGCGTGGTGTCGCACACCTTTGATCCCATCGTTCCAGAAGCAGAGGTAAGAGGATGACAGTGATTTCGAGACCAGCCTGGGACTACAGAGTTAGTGAAAGGTTAGGATGGGCTAGAGGGAGGTCCTACTCAAAAGAAGAAAAAAGGCTGGAGAGATAGTTCAGTGGTTAAGGTACTTGCCTGCAAAGTCTTACAACCTGGGTTCAATTCTCCAGTACCCACGTATAGCCAGATGCACAAGGTGGCTCATGCGTCTGGAGTTTGTTTGCAGCGGCTGGAAGCCCTGGTGTGCCCATTCTCTCTGTCTGTCTCTCTTCTATCTCTCTTTGCTTACAAATAAATAAATAATAAATTTTTAAGTAAATTGGAGAATGATTATTACACTGGATATCAACCTCTTGCCTCCACATGCATTATGCATACCTGAACACACATATCTACATAATTATGAACATGCATACACACATCCATGTACACTGCACACACATACACACAAAATGCATAAATAAATAAATAAATCACAAAGATTCCTCCTCTTCCCTCAAGGTGCCATGTCTGCTTCATGTCAACAGGACAGACAGTTCCCGCTATGGGTCAAACTGAGAGCAGTTGACAGCAGGGACACCTCACAGAACACAGGGAATCAAGAAGCTACCATTTTTCTTAATTAAAAAAATTTTTTTATTGACAACTTCTATACTTACATACAAAATATGCATGATATTTTCCTCCCCTGCCCCCATACCCCTTTAGAACTCCAATCTCCATCATATCCCCTAATTTTTTTTTTTTTTTAGAAAGAGGCAGAGGGAGAGAGAACAGGTGCTCCAGGGTCTGTAGCCAGTGCAAATGAACTCCAGATGCATGTGCCACTTTGTGCATCAGGCTTAACATGGGGACTGGGGAATCGAACCTGGGTCCTTAGGCTTCGCAGGGAAGCTCCTTAACCGCTAAGCCATCTCTCCAGCCCAAGGGACTATCTTTTTTTTTTTTTTTAAATAAATATCACTAAACCCTTAAAAAGACAACCTTTGGGGTTCTTGAGTAGCTCAAGAGGAAATCCCTCAAGCTTCCCACGGAAGCTGCTCAGTGAAATAGCCCAGCTGGGTCACCTGTTAAGGGATCCCGCATGGGTGGCCAAGACAGAGCTCTGAGCTTCAGAGAAAACTTTGCATGCAGAAGCCTAGGGTCCTTGGGCACATGAGGGAAAATTCTATTTTAAATTTTAAAAAATATTTTATTTATTTATTTATTTATTTATTTGAGAAAGAGAGAAAGAAAGAGGTAGAGAGAGTGAGAGAGAGAGAGAGAGAATGGGTGTGCCAGGGCCTCCAGCCACTGCAAATGAACTCCAGATGCATGTGCCACCTTGTGCATCTGGCTTATATGGGTCCTGGGGAATTGAACCAAGGTCCTTTGGCTTTGCAGGCAAATGCCTTAACCACTAAGCCATCTTCTCCATCCTGTCTATTTTGAATTTTTGAAAGCTTCTTAGAATTTTTGCACATGCATGTGTACATGGTGTACATCCATGTGTGTGTGAGAGAGAGTGTTTGAATGTATGTAGGTGCACATGCCAGAGGTTAATATCAGGTCTCCCTCTATTTTTTTTTTTTAGGCAAGCTCAACAGACTGCCTTTTTTTTTTTTAAATGTGAGAGTATGAGAGAGAATTAGTACACCAGGGCCTCCAGCCACTGCAATCAAACTCCAGATGCATGCACCCCCTTGTGCCAATGTGCGACCTTGCGCACTTGCATCACTGTGTGCCTGGCTTATGTGAGATCTGGAAGGTTGAATGTAGCAGACAGCTTCAGGTTCATCGAGATGAACTTCCAGACCAGGCACAGTTATGGAGGAAGGGATATTATTTATTGAAGCTTACAGATCCAGGGGAAGTTCCTTAATGGCAGGAGAAGCAGCCTGCTCTCACAGGACCAGGCAAGAGAGAGAGAAACCAAGCCGCCAGCTACACAGCACACTGAGCAAAACTACAGCCAAAAAGTCACACAGCACACTTCAGGAACTCCTGCTAGGCACACTTTGCATATCTTTACAATGGAATCTCAAACCCACCATCAACACCTTAAGACCAGCCCCCAGTGACATTGCCTCTATCAAGGTGATTGCAGATGTAAACTATAACTAATAAAACACTGAATATATTGGGGGACATATATTCAAACTACTACATTAAACATGAGTCCTTAGGCTTTACAAGCAAGCATCTTAACCACTAAGCCATCTCTCCACACCCTCCCTGTATTTTTCGTTGTTGTTGTTTGTTTTTTTCAAGATAGGGTCTCTCTCTAGCTCAGGCTGACCTGGAATTCACAACATAGTCTCAGAGTAGCCTTGAACTCTTGGCAATTCTCCTACCTCTGCCTCTCCAGTGCTGGGATTAAAGGCATGCCTGGCTTCTTCTTTTTTTTTTAACCTCTTTTCTTGAGACAGGGTCTCTCTCTGAACCCAGAGTTCACCAGTTCAGCCAGCTAACCAGCTTGCTCTGGGATCCTCCTGTCTCCGCCTCCTGAGTGCTGGGATTACATGCATCTGGAGTTCGTTTGCAGTGGCTGGAGGCCCTGGCATTCTCATACTTTCTGTCTGTCTCCCTTCTCCCTATCCCTCTCTGCATGTAAATAAATACAAAATCATATTTAAAAAAAAGATAGAAAGCCGGGCGTAGTGGCGCACGCCTTTAATCCCAGCACTCGGGAGGCAGAGGTAGGAGGATCGCCGTGAGTTCAAGGCCACCCTGAGACTACATAGTTAATTCCAGGTCAGCCTGGACCAGAATGAAACCCTACCTCGAAAAAAAAAAAAAAAAAAAAAAAAAAAAAAGATAGGGCTGAGATGCATAAGGTGGCACAAGTATCTGGACTTTGTTTGCAGAGGCTGAAGGCCCTGGAGTGCCCATTCTTTCTCTCTCTCTCTCTCTCTCTCAAAATAATTTTTTTTAATTTAAATTTTTTTAAAGGGCAGGGCTGAAGAGATGGTTCAGGAGTTAAAGATGCTTGCCTGTAAACCCTGATGGCCCAGGTTTGATTCTCCAGTGCCCATGTTAAGCTAGATGCACAAAGTGATGCAGGTTGTTTACAGCAGCAAAAGGCCCTGTGCCAACTGCTAACTTCATACAGACTGAAGCTTTCCCCCTTCCCTGGGGCATCCCCTCTAGCTGCTGTTGCTAGAAATGCCATGTGATCCACTCAATGCCCACGCGTGTGCAAGAGGGTTCCACTAAGCCAAGCAATCACTTGTGAATAACAAGCTGTGGCCAAGTCATTGATATACTCGCATACGGGCCCTCCACCCTTTCCTGTTCTTGCATGTGAACGTCCTGGGACTTCACTCAGCAGAGTCTTAGCAGCATTTCACTCTGACCTCAGGTCTGCTTTTAAAGCCCTGGAAAAAGAGACCATTGGGCTAGAGAGATGGCTTAGTGGTTAAGGCACTTGCCTGTGAAACCCAAGGACCCAGTTCAACTCCCTAGAACCCACAGATGCACATGGTGGCACATGTGTCTGGAGTTTGCAGAGGCTGAAGACCCTGGCAATCCCATTCTCTCTAAATATATAGATAAGACCCTTGGTGGTTCATGCTTTTTGTCCCAACACTTGGGAAGCTGAGGTAGGAGGATCACCACTAGTTTGCGGCTGCCCTGAGACTACATAGTGAATTCCATGTCAGCCTGGCCTAGAGCAAGACCCTACCTCAAGAAAAAAAAAAAAAAAAAGACACTTGGGCTCCTCCAGACACAAAATGGCCTGGATATCCATGACCTTGCAGTGCCTGACATTACCTAGACAAGACCATCATAATAGGAGGAAAAGATCATGCCATCAAAATAAAAGAGACTGAATGAGAGGGGGCAGGGTATGATGGAGCAGGGAGTTGCAAAGGGGAAAGTGGGGGGAGGGAAGTACCATGGTTTTTGTCTATAATTACAGAAGTTGTCAATAAGAAAAAAAAAACTTAAAAAAAAAAGACCCTTGGGCAGCTGGGGACATGGCTCACCACATAGAGAGCCTGATAGGGCCTGATTCACCCTGAGTTCTACCATGTAAATAAGAGGAGGTGCAGCCAGCCATGATGGCGCACGCCTTTAATCCCAGCACTCGGGAGGCAGATGTAGGAGGATCACTGTGAGTTTGAGGCCACTCTGAGACTACATAGTGGTTAAAAACACTTGCTTGCAAAGCCTACTGGCCAAGGTTTGATTCCCCAGTACCCATGTAAAGCCATATGTACAAAGTGGAGCATGCATCTGGAGTTCATTTATAGCTGCAAGAGGACACGATACACCAATACTTCTCTCCCCTCTCTCTCTCTCTCAAGTAAAACAAGTATGTTTTTAAAAAATAAAACATTGCCGCATGTGGTAGCAAACATCTCCCAGCATTCAGAAAGTGGAGGCGGGAGGATTGTGAGTTTGAAACCAGCATGGACTACATAAGTGAGAGCTCATCTCAACAAGACAAACAAAATTCAATGCTGAGGTATAAATCTATGTGCTAAAGACTACAAAATATTAATGAGATAGATCAAAGAATATCTAAATAAATGGAGAGTTATACCACATTCATGGACTTTATTTGAGGCAGACAGAGAGAAAGAGAGAAAATAGGTTCACCAGGGCCTCGAGCCACTGCAAATGAACTCCAGACACATTGCCACCTTTTGCATCTGGCTTACATGGGACCTAGAGAATCAAGCCTGAGTCCTTAGGCTCTGCAGGCAAGCGTCTTAATCGCTAAGCCATCTCTCCAGCCCTGGAAGTCTTAATAATGTGAAACAGATCCTTAACTCTCTGTGTATTCAGTCAAACCCAAAGAAAAGCCAAGGAGGCTGTTGTTTTAAACATGATTGTAAAGCTTATATGGAAAGGCAAAGAACACAAGATGTTTTTAAAAAGCAACACTGGGGACTTACGATTAAGATGGCAGCATAGGTACCACACCAAAGCAGCCTAGAGGAGAAAAAGAAAAAAAAACAAAAGCAAAATACACTCTTCTACTAAAAAGTGAAGGTGTATAAGAAATTATCAACCACAGCAGAGAAACAGGAGAGATCCAGAGCGTCTGGAGACCACAGAAGGAGGCAGAAGCGGCTCCAGCAGCGGTGGCATTAGGTCCACACGGTCGCCAGGCTCAACCAGCCACAGGAAAAGCCATGTGAGGGGATTTTCCACTCACACCAGCCTCCTTCTAAACTCAAGAAAGCTGAAGGGAGGACAGCAGGGCCCAGCGGAGTATCTGGTGAGGAAGAGGATCATGAGGACCAGCAGAACTTCAGCCACGATCCACAGCCTCCCTCCCCCTGCTACCCAGCAAGCACAAGAGCCAGCAAGCACCAGAGACCTGGGGAAGGGAGCTCACCTACACAGCATGGGCAACAGGTGATCACAGCAGTGACCCACCGACCCAGCCAGCCTACCTGAGCCCACAGCACAGCAAAGAGGGACCCAAGCAGCCTTGCAGCATAGCTGAGACCAAAGCCATCCCCAAATAAAACTGGGATTATACCAGGTCAGTACTCATCAAATAAACCTGGTATATAGGCTTGCATCAGAAGTGCTAATTGCACCTTCCATGTCATGTTAAATCTGATGGATGGTCGGATTTGCCATTCTTAAATAAGCTATATTTTGGGCTTGTCATTTGTTGCTTCCTGATTTATGATGCCATTACCTCCTCTTTTGTTGTTCTTTGAGGAAGGGTCTCACTTGGTCACAAGCTGACCTTGGAACCCTCTACAGACCAGAAATCTCAGCCTCCCAGTTGACAGGATTAAGGGTGTGGGGCAACACACATCCATAGAAACTGTGACTTTGTTAGAGGATCTGTTTGTCATAATACCTACTCTTGCATAAATACTCTGTGCTGTTTTTCATTGAATGTGTATATTGTTTAGTTAAATTTTAGAATTTTCCTATATTTTGTTCTACTCAGCCTACTAGAATACTCTCATAGCAGGCAAACCCAACACCTAGGGTCACTTTTGCAGTTACTCTGAGAGTCTTAAGAGTCCCACTTAGCATCTTAAACTCCTACCCTGAAGATATATAATTGATTGATACATCTAATAATACTGCAGATAATTAGAAAACCTAAGCATTAAATTAATTCAAGATGCAAATATCTCTACATTATAATACCAAGAAACACAAAAAAAATTAAGACAATATAAATCCACCAAAAGTATAAATCCATCAGAAATGACCTCAGTGAGACTAATTTAGAGGAAATGCCTGAGAAAGATCTCAAAAGAATGATTATAAATATGTTTGAGGAAACCAAAGGAATCAAAGAAGACACAGGAAACCAATTTAATGAAATAAGGTCAATACAAGACATGAATAAAGAAATAGAAATAATTAAGTAAAACCAGTCAGAAATACTAGCAATGAAAAAACACAGTCAAATAAAAAAACTCTGTAGAAAATCTCATTAGTAGAATGGATGAAGGCGAGAACAGAATATCTAAACTAGAAGACCAGATGGCAGTTTTAATACAGTCCAACAAAGAGAAAGACAAACTAATAGGAAGGTATGAATGGAAATTTCTAGATATTCAGGACACTATGAAAAGATCAAACATAAGAATTCAAGGGATAGTAGAAGGAGAAGAATTTCACTCCAAAGACATTGTAGGTGTTTTCAACAAAATCATAGAAGAAAACTTCCCCCAAATTGGGAAAGAGATGCCAATGCAGATACAGGAAGCCTTTAGAACACCAAACAGACAAAACCTGGAAAGAACCTCTCCTCATCATATTATAATTAAACTACCAAACATACAAACCAAAGAAAATATATTGAAAGCAGTTAGAAAAGTCAAGTCATATCCAAAGGCAAGCTCATCAGGATCACAGTGGATTACTCAACACAAACTTTAAAAGCCAGAAGGGCTTGAAGTGATGTATTCTAATTCCAAAAGATAACAACTGTCAACCAAGGTTACTTTATCCTGAAAAGCTATCCATTCAAATAGATGGAGAAATAAGGACATTCCACAACAAAAGCAGGCTAAAGGAATATTTGAAGACAAAACCAGTTCTACAGAGAATACTTGAAAGGATCCTCCATGCTGAAGAGAAAGAAAAGCACACACATAAGGAACCTGGAGAAAAGAAACTCAACAGTGGACACTACAATCTTAAATCTGGCCAGCCAGGCCAAATGAGCCAATGAGTGCAATAGTAGCGTGTCTGTTATGGTGGGAGGGAATGCATCCCCGATACTGAAAACCTACAACAGGGGCAGTCATGAGTCCTAGTGTGTAATATCTGCTGGTGTCTGGATAAATGTATATACTATGCTCATCAAAGTGCCCAGTAAGCATTTCTCTTAATGTTCATACCCATATATTAATGCTATTCTCACTTTTGGTTAGAGAAGCTTCTCTTTTCAGATGGCGGTGACAAGGCACCATGGTGCTGAGAAGAAGTGACAGAGGAGTGCTCAGCTCTGAAACATCTCAAACCCACCTTCCAAGGCTCAGGGTCCATTGTGGAAGAGGGGGCAGAAAGAATGTAAGAGCCAGCTGGGTGTGGTGGCTCACACCTTAATACCAGCACTCAGGAGGCAGTGGTAGATTAGGTACTGTGAATTCAAGGACACCCTGAGACTACATAGTGAATTCCAGGTCAGCCTGGGCTAGAAAGTGAGACCTTACAATGACTCCTTACAACATGCTCCTCCAGACACAAAATGGCCTGGATATCCATGACCTCAAAGTGCCTGACACTACCTACACAAGACCATCATAATAGGAGGAAAAGATCATGATATCAAAATAAAAGAGAGACTGATTGAGAGGGGGAGGGGATATGATGGAGAGTGGAGTTTCAAAGGGAAAAGTGGTGGTGGGGGGAGGAAATTACCATGGGTTATTGCCTACAATTATGGAAGTTGTCAATTAAAAAATAAATATTTTTTTAAAAGTTCAACATTGGGGCTAGAGAGATGGCTTGGCAGTTAAGGCACTTATCTGCAAAGCCTACCAACCTGGGTTTGGGTCCCCTGTACCTATGTAAATCCAGATGCACAAAGTGGTGCATATGTCCGGAGTCTGTTTGAAACGGTTAGAGGCCCTGGTGTGCCCATTCTCTCTCTCTCTCTTGCAAATAAACACATATTTTAATAAATAAATAAGCATCTCTCCAGGTTAATATCTTTTTTTTTTTTTTTTGAGATAGGGTTTCACTCTACTCCAAGCTGACCTGCAATTTACTATGTAGTCTTAGGGTGGCCTCGAACTTATGGTGATCCCTCCTACCTCTGCCTCCCAAGTGCTGGGATTAAAGGCGTGAGCCACCATGCCCTGCAAATATCTTTGTTTTTTAAAAAAGAGCAACATTGGGTTAGGGAGATGGCTCTGAAGTTAAAGACACTTGCTTACAAAGCCTGTAGGCCTGGGTTCAATTCCCCAGGCAGATGCACAAAGTAGTGTATGTATCCGGAGTGTGTCTGCAGTAGCAAAAGATCTTGATGTGCCCATTCTCCCTCCCTCTCTCACATAAATAAATAAATAAATAAATAAATAAATAAATAAATAAATAAATATTTTAAAGAGAAAAACATTGCAGGACTCCCACTGTGTAACTTCTATGAGATGCAGCAACCAGTAACATAGAATTAACAGATTGTGGGGTGGAGAGATGGCTTAGCAGTTAGGCGCTTGCATGTGAAGGCTAAGGACCCTGGTTCAAGTCTTGATTCCCCATGACCCATGTAAGCCAGTTGCACAAGGTGGTGCATGTATCTGGAGTTCGTCTGCAGTGGCTGGAGGCCCTGGTGCGCCCATTCTCTCTCTATCTATCTGCCTGTTTCTCTCTCTGTTGCTCTCAAATAAATAAATAATAAACAGAAATACAGATTGTGGAGCAAATTCCATAGAGTCACACAAATATGACCGAATAATTTTTCTCAAGGGTACAAAGGCCATTTAAGTAGAAGAGCAGTTTTCTGTTCTACAAATGGGGTTAGAACATTTGTCCTTATCTCACATGGTATGCAAAAATTAGCTCAAAATTGGTCACACACCTAAAGATAAAATGTAAAACAATAAGATTTATAGAAGAAAACATCATAGAGAAAAATCTTTGTAAATTTGGGCCAAGAAAAGTGTTCTCAGATGTAACACCAAATATGTGATCCAGAAAAGAAAAGAAAAGAAAAGAAAAGGAAAGAAAAGAAAAGAAAAGAAAAGAAAAGAAAAGAAAAGAAAAGAGAAGAAAAGAAAAGAGCTGGGCTCTAGAGGTGCCTCTAAGGTGAAGTGCTTGCTGCACAGATATGAGGGCTGGGTTGGATCCCTGGACACAGTAACCGCATCTGTAATCCCAGCACTCTACTGTGAGATGGGAGGTGGAGACAAGAGAATCTCCAGAAGCTCTGGGACCAGGCAGCACCCAGCGCAGCGAACAACAAAGAGGTCCTAATTCAAACAAGGTGAGGATTGACCCCTGGGCTTGTCTTCTGAGTTCCACATGCATGCTGTGGCACATAGGCCATATATACACACAGTACATAAAAGCTGAGGGGGGGGGCTGTAGAGATAGCTTAGTAGTTAAGGGGCTTGCCTGCAAAGCCCAAAGAACCATGTTCGACTCTCCAGACCCCATGTAAGCCAGATACACAAAGGTGAAGCAAGCACAAGGTCACACATGCCCACCAGGTGGCGCAAGCATCTGGAGTTCTATTGCAGTGGCTGAGGCCCTGGCACACCAATTGTCTCTTTCTCTATCTCCTTCTCTCTGTGTCTCTCTCTTATAAAAGAATAAAAATTTTAAATTAAAAAAGAAAAAGCTGCCAGGCTTGGCACACACCTTTAATCCCAGCACTAGGGAGGCAGAGGTAAGTTCAAACCCTGAGACTTTAGTGAATTCCAGGTCAGCCTGGGCTAGAATAAGACCCTACCTCGAAAAACAAAAAAACAAAAAAAAAAAGAAAAAGAAAAAGAAAAAGAAAAGGCTGAGGGTTTGATGAACATTTGTAACCCCAGTACTTGGGAGGCAGAAACAGGAGGATTACCTCTAGTTTGAGGCCAGCCTGAGCTATATAGCAAGACCCTGTGTAGCTCAGGTAATAGAGTGCTTGCCTGACATGCACAAAGCCCTGGGTTGGGTTCCCAGCACTTCATAAGCCAGGTGTGGTGGCACATGTCTGTAATAACTCCAGCACTTGGGAGATAAAGGCAGGAGGAACAAAAGTTCAAGGTTGCACCTGGGGAGATGACTCAATAATTAAAAGTTCTTGGGCTGGAAAAATGGCTTAGCAGTTAAGCACTTGCCTGTGAAGCCTAAGGACCCCAGTTCGAGGCTCAATTCCCCAGTACCAATGTAAGCCAGATGCACATGGTGTGCTTGTATCTGGAGTTCATTTACAGTGGCTGAAGGCTCTGGTACACCCATTCTCTCACCCCCCTTTCTCTGTCTCTAAAAAGTAAATAAATAAAAATAAAAAAGTTCTTGCCTACAATGCTTTGCCAGGATGGGTTCAACTCCCTAGTATCCATGTAAAGCTGTGGTGACTGCATCTGGTTAGTTTGCAGTGGCAAAAAGCCCTGGGCACACATATTCATTCTCATTCATATTCTTACTCCCTCTTTCTTCTCTCCTCACAAACCATATATACATACACACACATATAATGCAGCAACTATATATACATATATATAATTTTATTTATTTATTTTTATTTTGAGAGAGAGAGAGAGCAGAGAGAGAGAGAGAGAGAGAATTGACACTCCAGGGCCTCAGCTACTGCAATCAAACTCCAGATGCTTGTGCCACCTAGTTAGTATGTGTGACCTTGCACTTGCCTCACCTTTGTGCATCTGGCTTATGTGGGATCAGGAGAATTGAATATGGGTCTTTGGGCTTTGCAGGCAAGTGCTTTAACCACTAAGCCATCTCTCCAGCCCCCTATATATATAATTTTTAAATCTTGAGGTAATCCTCAGTTACATACAAGTTCAAGGCAAGCTTGAGCTACAGGAGACCCTATCTCAAAAATAAATAGAGGGGGCTGGAGAGATGGCTTAACAGTTAAGGCACATGCCTGCAAAGCCTAAGGACCCAGGTTTAACTCCCCAAGACTCATGTAAGCCAGATGCACAAGGTGACACATGCATCTGGAGTTCATTTACAATGGCTCGAGGCCCTGGTGCACCCATTTTCCCTCTCTCTGTCTCCTTCTTTCTCTCTCTCTCAAATAAAAAAGTAAATTCTGGGGTCTGGAGAGATGGCTTAGTGGTTAAGGAACTTGCCTGTGAAGCCCAAGGGCCTGGGTTCAGTTTCCCAGGAACCACATAAGCCAGATGCACAAGGTGGCGCATGCATCTGGAGTTAGTTTGCATTGGCTAGAGGCTCTGACACACCCATTTTCTCTTTTTCTTTTTCTCTCTCCTTCTCTCTCTCAAATAAATTTAATAAATAAATTCAGGCTGGAGAGATGGCACAGCTGTTAAAGCACTTTCCTACAAAGCCTAAAGACCTGGCTTCAATTCCCCAGTACCCATGTAATGCCAGATGCATAAAGTGGCACACGTGTCTGGAGTTTGTTTTCAGTGGCTGGAGATCCTGGTATGCCCGTTCTCTCCCTCTCTCTTTCTCTCTCTCTCTCTCTGTTTCTTCTTGTAAACAAACAAATAAATAATTTTCTCCACCTAAATAAAATATTTAAATAATAAATTAAAGCCAGGCATGGTGGCGCACACCTTTAATTCCAGCACTTGGGAGCACAGGTAGGAGGATCACTGTGAGTTCGAGGCCACCCTGAGACTACATAGTGAATTCCAAGTCAGCCTAGACTAGAATGAGACACTACCTTGAAAAGCCAAAATAGTAACAATAATAATAATAATAGCCAGGCATGGTGGCACATGCCTTTAATCCCAGCACTTGGGAGGGAGAGGTAGGAGGATTGTCATGAGTTCCAGGCCACCCTGAGACTACTGAGTGAATTTATATATTCATCCATTTATTCCAGACAAAAAGTAGCAAGGACCAAGCATGGTGGCATATGCCATTAATCCCAGGACTTGGGAGGCAGAGGTAGGAGGATCACAGTGAGTTCAAGGACACCCTGACTACATAGTGAATTCCAGGTCAGCCTGGGCTAGAGCAAGACTCTACCTTGAAAAACAAAACAAAATAAAACAAAACAAGTAGCAAGGCTTATTTTTCAAGGTTTGTATTTTCAGACTTAAAACAATGATGATAAGTATCTGGAATATTAGTTCGAGGACAAACAGATCAATGAGACAGAACAGAGAATCCAGAAATAGACTGTTACAAATAAAGCCTGATTAAAACATCTATATCCAGGGCACAGTGACACACACCAGGAATTCCAGCACTCGGGAGGTGGAGGCAGGAGGATCACGAGTTTGAGGTTAGCCTGGGCTATAAAGCAAGTCCCTGTCTCCAAATAAAGAGAAAGAAGGGAAGGGGAAGAAAAGGGAGGAGAGCAGAGGGGAAGAGAATAAAGAGGAAGGGAAGGGAAAAGAAGGAAGAGGAGGGAATGGAAGGAAAGGGAAGGGAAGGGGAAGGAAGAGGAGAGAAAGGAAGGAAGGGAAAGGGAAAGAAGAGGAGGGGAAGGAAGAGGAGGGAAAGGAAGGGAAGGAAAGGGAAGGGAAGGGAAGGGAAGGGAAGGGAAGGGAAGGGAAGGGAAGGGAAGGGAAGGGAAGGGAAGGGAAGGGAAGGGAAGGGAAGGGAATATGCCTATAATCCCAGCACTCAGGAGGCTGAAGTAGGATTATCTTGAGTTCCAAGTCAGCCTGAGCTAGAGTGTGACACCCTGCCTCAAAAAACAAAAACCAAGCCGGGCGTGGTAGTGCACGCCTTTAATCCCAGCACTCGGGAGGCAGAGGTAGGAGGATCGCCCAGTGTTCGAGGCCACCCTGAGACTACATAGTGAATTCCAGGTCAGCCTGAGCTAGAGTGAGACCCTACCCCCAAAAACCAAAACCAAAACAAAACAACAAAAAAAAAACCAAACCAAACCAAACAAAGCACATTGGTTGTCTCACCTGCCTCCATCACCCTTAGAGTGTGTGTGTGTGTGTGTTTATACTTTGCTACTATTCATCTTTCTCCCTCCCTGCCCTCCTCCGTTATTTTGTTTTTTGAGACAAGGTCTCCCTGTTCAGTGCAGGCTGCCTCCAACTCTCTTCCTCCATCCTCAGCCCAGATGTGTTGGGATTATAGGCATGCACAACCATGACTAGCTCCAACCCTTTACCACTTAAGACACCCCCCACACACACACACCCTTGTCTTATCTCTCAGTTAATTCAGAGCCCTGGGAAGTTATTTACTAACCCTCCACAAAGATACCAACAGAGGCTGGCTGTGGTGGCCTCTCAGCAAGTTCAAGGCCAGCCTGGGAAACATAAGAATCTTCTTTTCGTTGTTGTTGTTGTTTGTTTTGCTTTTTGAAGCAGGGTCTCACTATCACTCAGGCTAACCTGGAGCTCACTCTGTAACCCAGGCTGGCTTTGGATGTGTGGCAATCCTCCTACTTCAGCTTCAAATGCTAGGGTAATAGATGTGAGCCATGCCTGGCTTGGAGCCCTGTCTATATATTTTTAAAAATATTTATTTATTTATTTATTTATTTACTTTTTTTTTTTTGAGAGAGAGACACAGAGAGAGGGAGAGAGAGAGGGAGAGGCAGAGAGAGAATGGGCGTGCCAGCAGCCTCTCAGCTGCTGTGAACGAACTCCAGATGTGTGCGTCCCCTTGTGGGCAAGTGTGGCATTGCATCCTTGCATAACTTTGCATCTGGCTAAACATGGGACCTGGAGATTGGAACCAGCGTTCTTAGGTTTAGCAGGCAGGGGCCTTAACCGCTAAGCCATCTCTCCAGCCCGTAAAATATTTATTTATTTGAAAGAGAGAGAGAATGAGCATGCCAGGGCCTCCGACCACTGCAGAAGAACTCCAGATACATGCACCACCTTGTGCATCTGGTTTTACATGGGTACTGGGGAATTGAATCTGGGTCCTTTGGCTTTGCAGGCAAGCACCCCAACTGCTGAGCCATCTCTCTAGCCCAAGCCCTATTTTTTTTTAAAGAGACCTGAAATATTTGTGGAAAAGAAATAAACACAAATATAAAAATAAAATGTGTAGAATATGGGCTGGAGAGATGGCTTAGCAGTTAATTGCTTGCCTGTGAAGCCCAAGGACTGCAGTTTGAGGCTTGATTCTCCAGTACCCACATAAGCCAGATGTACAAGGTGGCACATGTATCTGGAGTTTGTTTGCAGCAGCTGGAGGCCCTGGTGTGACCAGTCTCTCTCTCTCTCTCTCTCTCTCTCTCTCTCTCTCTTTCTCTGTCTCTCTCAAATAAATAAATAAAAATGAACATTTTAAAAAAATGTGTAGAATGCCATAAAAGCATTTGCAGAGCCATATACAGTGGTAAATCCAGTTGCTCTAAACCAGTAAAAAGGTTCAACAAACCAGAGAAGTTTTTAAAAATATGGTGGGAGAAAATGAATAATGAAGATAAGAATATGGAGCTGGAGAGATGGCTTAGCAGTTAAAGAGCTTGCCTGCAAAGCCTAAGGACCCAGGTTCGATTCCCCAGGACCCACGTAAGTCAGGTGCACGAGGTGGCACATGCATCTGTTGCTAGAGGCCCTACAGCACCCATTCTCTCTCTCTCTCTCTCTGTATCTCTCTTTCTCTGCCTCTTTTTCTCTCTCAAAAAATAACTGAATAAAGTATTTTTAAAATATGTTTTATTTATTTATTTATTTGAGAGAGAAAAAGAGGCAGAGGGAGAGAGAGAATGGGCATGCCAGGGCCTCCAGCCACTACACCCCCTTGTGCATTTGGCTTATGTGGGTCCTGGAGAGTAGAACCAGGATCCTTTGGCTTTGTAGGCAAATGCTTTAACTGCTAAGCCATCTCTCCAGCCCTTTTTAAAAAAAAAAATATTTATTTATTTATTTATTTATTTATTTGAGAGAGAGAGGGAGACAAATAGAGAATGGGCGTGCCAGTAGTCTCTCAGCTGCTGTTAACGAAATCCAGATGCGTGCACCCCCTTGTGGTCAAGTGTGGCATTGTGCCCTTTGTGTCACTTTGCATCTGGCTAAACATGGGACCTGGAGATTGGAACCGGGTTCTTAGGCTTAGCAGGCAGGCGCCTTAACTGCTAAGCCATCTCTCCAGCCCAAGAGAGAAAGTAAAATATTTTTTAAAAAGATAAGAAGATAAGAATAGGGGCTGGAGGGATGGCTTAGCGGTTAAGGTTTTTGCCTGCAAAGCCAAAAGACCCAGGTTCGATTCCCCAGGACCCACGTTAGCCAGATGCACAAGGTGGCACATGTGTCTGGAGTTTGTTTGTAGTGGCTGGAGGCCTTGACGCACCCATTCTCTCCCTCTCTCTCTTTCTCTCTGTCAAATAAATAAATAAAAATAGAATATATTTTTTAAAAGATAAGAATAGGATTGGAAAAGAAATCAATAATCACAAAAATGATTAACAAAGCTCAAATCTGGTTCTTTGAAAAGACAAATACATAAACAATTAACACATATGTAATATTGAGAATGGAGGGTTGGGCTATAGTTCAGTGGGTAGGGTACCTGCCTAGCATGCAGGAAGACCTGGGTTTGATCACCAGCACTGCATAAATCCAGCCTTTAGGAAGTGGAGGCTAGAGGATCACCACAAATTTGAGGCCAGCCTGGGGCCATAGAGTGAGTTCCAGGTCAGCCTGGGCTACAGTGAGACTTTGTCTCAAGAAGGAAAAAAAAAAAAAAGTAAAACCCACCTCTTTCCACAATTGCAGGAACAGAGCTCATGATCCTGGGTCCCAGTCATCACAGAAGTCCATCCCATTCCTGCCCCTGGCCCCTGTCATTCATGTAATCTATACCCAAGTAGAGCACCCTGCGCTCCATTCATTTTCAAGAAGTGACACAGGCATGCTCCGGTATCCCAGTCCTAGGAATCCCTGCCGCATATATGCTTCCTCAGCATGCACCAGGGTCCCTGCCAAAAAAAAAAAAAAAAAAAAAACTTCCCTTCAGTCTGGAGAGATGGCTTAGGTGCCTGCCTGTGGAGTGTAAGAACATTCATTGAAATCTCCAGGTCCCACGTTTAGCCAGACACAAAAGTGATGCAAGGGCGCAATGTCGCACATGCACACAAGGGGGTGCACGCTTCTGGAGTTCATTCACAGAGGCTGAGAGGCCCTGGCGTGCCCATTCTCTGTCTTTCTCTCTCTTTCTCTCTCTGTGTCTCTCTCAAATTAAACAAACAAACAAAAAAAAAAACTTCCCTTCATTCTCTGCACCTTTTAAAATTTATCATTACTATTATTATTTGTTTTTTGAGGTAGGGTCTTGCTGTAGCCCAGGCTGACCTGGAATACACTATGTAGTCTCAGGCTGGCCTTGAGCTCACAGCGATTCTCCTACCTCTGCCTACCAAGTGCTGGGATTAAAGGCATGCAACAGAACTCCTGGCTTTTAAAAATTATTTTTATGGGCTAGAGAGATGTATTAGTGGTTAAGGTGCTTCCCTATGAAGCCAAAGAACCCAGGTTTGATTCCCCAGGACCCACATAAGCCAGATGCACAAGGTGGTGCACGTGTCTGGATTTGCAGCAGCTGAAGGCATGCCCATTCTTTCTCTCTCTTTCTCTCCCAAACAAATAAAATAAAAATTGTAAATTTTAAAAATTATTTTATTTATTTTCATTTGCATGTGTGTGGAGGGGGAGGTGCCAGGACCTCTTGCCACAGCAAACGAGACACATGAAACACTTTTTGTCTGGCTTTACTGGGGAGTTCTGGGGAATCAAACCCAGGTTGGCAGGCTTTCCAAGCAACTCTCTTTGGCCGCTCCCCAGCCCAGTACTCCAGCTCTTAAATGCTGCTCAGGTTCCCTTTGACTGTCCCACTTGATTCTGCCTTATTTTGCTCCTCATTAGTCCAGTCAGGCTGGGAGTTTGGAGCGTCCCACTGCTGCCTGGAGGCTGTTCTGCTGAGGATATAGCCAGGGGACCCAAAACCTCTATGCCAGCTACCAGCCCCAGCTCTGGTGTCCCAGGGAAACACAGGTAGTTGACATCTAGTCAGGCTCCTGCTTTGGGGCTTGGAGACATGGACAAGGTGATAAGAGCACTTGTGGCACAAGCATGAGGACCTGAGTTTGATCCCCAGCAACCATTGAAAAAGCTAGGTGTGGATACACATGCCTGTGACCCCAGTGCTGGTGGGGGGGGGGCACAGAAAGAAATAGAAGAATCACTGGGAGTCTGCAGAAATGGCTTGCTGGTTAAGGCACTTGTCTGCAAAGCCTTAAGGACCCAGGTTCGATTCCCTAGGACCCACGTAAACCAGATGCACAAGGTAACACATGCATCTGGAGTGGCTGGAGGACCTGTAGTGTCCATTCTTTGCCTCTCTCTCAAATAAATAAATAAAAGAATCACTGGGGGGGTGGATGCTGGAGAGATGGCTTAGCGGTTTAAGGTGCATGCCTGTGAAGCCTAAGGACCCCAGTTTGATTCTCCAGGTCCCACGTAAGCCAGGTGCACATGGAGGCGCATGCGTCTGGAGTTCATTTGCAGTGGCTGGAGGCCCTGGAGCTCCCATTCTCACTCTTTCTCTCTTTCTCTGTCTCTAATTAATAAATAAAAAATTAAGTAAATAAATAAAAAGTGCCACAAGTGTTTCACATTTGTTTAAAAAAAAAAAAAAAAAAAAAGAATCACTGTGGCTTAATGGCCAGCCAGTCTAATGGAAAAAAACGGTGAACACCAAGTTCAAGTGAGAGATCCTATCTCAAGGAAATAAGGGCAGAAGAGTGACAGAGAACAGCAGTCATCCTCTGGCTTCCACAGCACGTGCAAAGGAGTTCACACATGCACATACACCTGCATACATTGCACGCACGCGCACACACACACAGACCCTGGCATTGCTCTACTTCTGGAGCTCTTTGGAAGATGCAGTGTGTGACAAGTAACAGCTCACTCAGTGTGTGACATCCCTCATTCACCCCACTTGAAGCCAGCAGGGCTAGGACAAGTAATGCTTCCTGCAGGGGACACCCTCCTGGTGGCAGGCAGGCAGAGGGCAGATTCTGTGGAGGGTTACAGTTCTCAGGGACCCCCTTCTTTTCATGAAGGTCTCTTTTCCTAAGCTCTCCAGAGGCAGGGCCAGACCTGAGTCTATTGGGCAGTCTTTAGAACCCATGTCCTTGAGTGGACAGACTGCCCGGTAGACCTGCACACCTCACCACAGAAGAACCCAGCTTCCTAAAGCCTTCAGGTATTCCAAGTTCAAGTGCAGGACTTCAAGACCACAGTTCCTAAGCCACAAGCCAGTTGAATGCTCTGCTGAAGTGATTTTTTTTTTCAGCCAGCGATAATATTTAACTGGGGCTTCATTAATGAATGTTCCCCGAGCATTTGAGACTTCACTGAATGGCCTGCTGAAGGAGACTGGTGCTGGTATTTGAAACCATTTCTTTCTTCTTTCTTTCTTTCTTTAAATATTTTATTTTTATTTATTTATTTATTTGACAGAGTGAGAGGGAGAGAGAGAATGGCTGTGCCAGGGCCTCCAGCCACTGCAAACAAACTCCAGACGCATGCATCCCCTTGTGCATCTGGCTAACGTGGGTCCTGGGGAATCGAACCTAGGTCCTTTGGTTCTGCAGGCAAACACCTTAACTGCTAAGCCATCCCTCCAGCCATTTCTTTCTTTATTTCAGAGAAAGAGGGGGAGAGAGAGAGAGAGAGAATGAGAGCACCAGGGCCTCCAGCCGCTGCAAACGAACTCCAGATGCGTGTGCCCCCTTGTGCATTTGGCTAACGTGGGTCATGGGGAATCAAACCTGGGGCCTTTGGCTTTGCAGGCAAATGCCTTAACCGCTAAGCCATCCCTCCATCCCTGAAACCATTTCAAATGGTTGCTGTAATAAATCCCAGATTCAGTTTGCTAAAAGTGGACAGCATCATGTGTGACCTGCCTTTCTCCTCACTCCAGGATATAATAATAAATAAATAAATAAAATAAAATAAAATGGGCACCTCACTAGAGGCAGCCTGATGGCTGGAGTGACATCTCACCCCAACATACCCTGCTGAAGTTTGCTGTGTTCACAGGTCACAAGTGAGAGTTCAGATCCTAAAGCCCAGCAAGGCTGACATAGGGTTGTTGTCCCCCACCATCCCCCAACAAACATACCAACTGAAAATCTGCCCAGCGAAGGGCTCCAGCTTTCTGGCCCTCCATCTCCTTATCTGTAAGGGCAGCCACATGTGGCCAGGACCAACGGAGTCACATGTGTAATCCAGCTACTAGGAAAACTGAGGCAGGAAGATCAAAGGTTTAAAACCAGCCTGAGGGGCTGAAGAGATGGTTTAGTGGTTAAATGCTTGCCTGTGAAGCCTAAGGACCCCTGGTTCGAGGCTCAATTCCCCAGTACCCACATAAGCCAGATACACAAGGTGGCGCATGCAGCTGGAGTTCCTTTGTGGTGGCTGGAGGCCCTGGTGTGCCCATTCTCTCTCTCTCTCTCTGTCTATCGCTCTCAAATAAATTAATTTTTTTAAAAAGCCCGTCAGGTGTGGTGGCGCATGCTTTTAATCCCAGCACTGAGGAGGCAGAGGTAGGATTGCCTTGAGTTCAAGGCCACCCTAAGACTACATAGTTAATTCCAGGTCAGCCTGGGCCAGAATGAGACATACTCGAAAAACCAAAAAAAAACAAAAGCCCAATAAATAAAACCAGCCTGGGTTATAGAGTGAGTTTGAAGCCAGCCTGGGAAGTTTCATGAGACCCTGTTTCAAAAGTAAAAAGTAAAAAGAGTGCTGGAAAGAGAACTAAGTGAAAGTCTGTATGCCCACCAAGAGTGAGGAAGGAAGGAAGGAAGGAAGGAAGGAAGGAAGGAAGGAAGGAAGGAAGGAAGGAAGGAAGGAAGGAAGGAAGGAAGGAAGGAAGGAGGAAGGAAGGGAAAAAAGGAGGGAGGGAGGGAGGGAGGAAGGAAGGGAGAGGAAAAAGAGATGGAATAAGGAACATAGTATGGACCGATATACTGTAGGACTGCAGGAGACTACAGAGCTCCTGTCATGTGGAACATAATCAGTGCCGCCTGTCACCTTGTGTCTGCTGAGGGCTCCAGATCTAGCCAGTCAGCCATCCAGCCTCGCTGGTTTGAGTAAGACACAAGCCACGGGCTCAGTCAGAACCCCTTTGATTCTGGACCAGATCTTGAGGCCCCAGGGAACAAATGGCCCAAGGGTGGCAATGAGCACAGTCTGTTCCCAACCCCTTGTCCTCTGTCCTCTCCTGAGTACTGCTAGGTCTTTTGAGAAGCGCATAGGCCTGACTCATCTGTGGAGGTACTCCCTCTACCCTCGCCTGCCCTCCCCTGAGCTCTGCAAGGCCAGCTCTTGGGAAAGAGCTCTACTTTGCTATTTGCTGGGTGGGGAACACCCTGTCCCAGCCAGTGTGTGGAGGGTGGAGCTTTACAGGGTTCCTGAGCCAAGCAGCCCAGTTAAAGTAAAAGGGCAGCCTTGACCTTGCTTGGTCCATGTATACTTTGGACTACAGCTACATTGACACCTGGAGTGTCATGACACCCACCAGCTTTACCTTCCTTCTTGACAGTGGGCTCTGGCTAAAGCTCTTGCCATACAGGGGCCTCCAACCACAACCAGTGTAAACTGCTTCCCTTCCCCCTCCCTCTCCTCTCCTTCCTCCTCCTCCCCCCTTCCTCCTTCTTCTTTTAAACATTTTATTTTTTATGTATTTATTTATTTGAGAGAGAGAGCGTGCACACCCCAGGGCTTCTAGCCACTGAGAACAAACTCCAGACTCATGCGCCACAATGTGTGTCTGGTTTACATAGGTTCTGGGGGATCAAACCTGGGTCCTTAGCCTTTGCAGGCAAGTGCCTTAACAGCTAAGCCATCTCTCCAGCACCCCCACCCTGCTTTTAAAAAAATTTTTTTATTAATTAATTAATTTATTTATTAGAGAGAGAGAATGGGTGCACCAGGGCCTCTAGCCACTGCAAACGAACTCCAGTCACATAAGCCCCCATCTGGCTTATGCGGGAGCTGGAAAATCAAACTGGAGCCTTAGACTACACAAGGCAAGTAAGTGCCTTAACCGCTAAGCCGTCTCTCCAGCCCGCACCCCGCTTTTTTGAGTGTGTGTGTGTGTGCATGTGTACGTGCGTATTTGTGTGGAGGCCTGAGGTCAACAGAACTGTCTTCCTCAATCACTCTGCACCTTATTTATTGAGATAGGGTCTCTCACTTGAATCTAGGGCTCCCCAATTCAGCTGATCTAGCTAGCCAGCTTGTCCTAGGGATCCTCCTGTCTCTACCTCCCCAGCAGTGGGATTACGGGAACACATCCCCATGCCTGGCATTTAGCTGGGTGCTGAGGAACCAAACTCAAGCCCTCATGAGTACTTTGCATGGCAAGTGCTTTACCAACTGAGCCATTGCCCAGCCCCAGTTATGAGCTTCTTTTATATCCCAACTCCAAACCAACTTTTCCACCAAGCAAGTGCCGCTGTGCCAAGGGCTCCTAGACTGACCTCAAGTCTTCCCAGCCTCACTGGGGAGCTGTATCTACTGCTAGTGTGGTTTACATTTTCACTTTTTTTTCTTCCTTCTTTCTTCCTTCTTCCTTCTCCCTCCTTCCTCCCTCCCTCCTTCCTTCCTTCCTTCCTTCCTTCCTTCCTTCCTTCCTTCCTTCCTTCCCTCCTTCCTTCCTTTCTCTTGGTTTTCGAGGCAAGATCTCACTCTAGCTCAGGTTGACCTGGAATTCACTGTGTAGTCTCAGGGTAGCCTCGCACGCTTGGCAACCCTCCTACCTCAGCCTCCCAAGGGCTGGGATTAAAGGCACATGCCACCACCACGCCTGACTTCACTTGTTTCTTTGAAACAGGATCTCCCTATGTAGCCCAGGCTGGCTACAATTCCTGGCCCTCCTGCCTCTGCCTTCTTCTTACTGCTGTTCTACAACCATTTGATAGCTGGGCAAATTGAGGCTCCTGGCATAACTTGCCCAAGGACACACAGCCAGAGAGTGGCAAACAGACTTAAACCCCAATCTAGATACACCTCTTACCTCCTTGCTGACTTCCATCTACCTGCCAGGACCTGAGGTTCCCCAGGGCAGAGGCTATTTTTGGTTCATCCCAGCCCCCTTCTAGGGCCCAGTGCAGAGCCCTCAGCCTGGTTAGTACCTGGACGGCATCTGGATGCCCGAGTGTGTGGACAGACCCTCCTCAGAGACAGACTGAGAGACAGAAATAGAGGGCTAAGAAAAATAGGGAAGTGTGCCCCGTGTGGTGGCGCACGCCTTTAATCTCAGTGCTTTAGGAGGCAGAGGTAGGATTGCGAAGAGGCCATCTTGAGACTACATAGTGAATTCCATCCAGGTCAGCCTGGATTAGAGTGAAACTTTACCTTAAAAAAAAGAAAATAAAAGAAAAGGAAAAAGAAAAAAAAGGAAAGGAAAGGAAAGGAAAGAAAAGAAGAGAAGAGAAGAGAAGAGAAGAGAAGAGAAGAGAAGAGAAGAGAAAAGAAAAGGAAAGGAAAGGAAAGGAAAAGAAAAGAAAGCCAGGCATGGTGGCACATGCCTTTAATCCCAGCACTTGGGAGGCAGAGATAGGAGGATCGCCATGAGTTCGAGGCCACCCTGAGCCTACATAGTGAATTCCAGGTCAGCCTGAGATAGAGTGAGACCCTACCTCGGAAAAAAAAAAAAAAAAAAAAAAAAAAAAAGAAAGAAAAATAGGAAAGAAATTGAGTCCCACCAGTACTCTAGGGCTGGAGTTGCCACTTAACCTACCCAACCAGACAGGCTGGGCTCATTCCAAGTGTAGAGAGGGTCGAGGCAGCCACGGGCCACTGCTTACACCGGGTCCTTGCACAGGTATCAGCTCCCCACCACCTCCCAGGAGAACAAGACAGATTTGGACAACACCAGGGCAGGAGGGCACAGTTGAGTGGCAGGCCCCGGCCCCAGATGGGCCATCACCCACCCGGGACCACCACCCTAGGCGGGGCTGGCTCCAGCCTTCCACCAGCTTTGTAGGGGGACAGGGATGCGGCCAGAGGCCTCAGGCAGCGTCTTCCACGTGGCCCCAGAGGAATGTTCCCCGTCCCCAGACAGCGCCGCCGCCCCGCCCGGGGACTTTGTGCAAATGTAACCTTTCCCGGCCACGCCTCCCTCCGCCGGGAAGCCGCGCGGCTGCCTGGAACGCGGCGCGGCTCGGGGCTGGCGGCCTTCCCGCGCCCCAGCCGCCGCCCGCCAGCCCGCCCGCGCCCCGCCGGCGCCCCATCGCCCCCTCCCCGCGGCCCGTCCTCCTCCTGGAGCGCACACCCCTCCTCCCCTCGCTACCCGGCCACTCCGAGATGGGGAGGGTGGGTGCCCAGGGTCCCTGTTAGGAGCACCTGTCCCACCGTCGCCCACCCCCCCACCCCCAAGCTGGAGGTCTGGAGCTGTAGTGTGTGGACGCCTGGGGGCGGGGACAGAGGTAGGGGCTCCCTGGAACCTTGGGGTGCATTTCGCTGGGGAGGGAATTCAAAGGTTTCATGGGCTTTGCCATTAAAATCCGAGAGTGGGCTCGGCGGTTTAAGGCATTTGCTTGTAAAGTCTGCTGGTGCGGGTTCGAGTCCCCAGTACCTGTGTAAAGCCAGATGCATAAAGTGATGCTAATATCTGGAGCTGCTCTTTTACAGCAGCCTTGGTGTGCTTATTCTCACCCCCCCCCACCCCGCATAAATGAAGGGAGGGAGGGAGGGAGATAGGTAGCAGGAAGCAGCACTGGAGGTTGAAGCAGGAGGATTAGGATTTCAAGGCCAGATTTAGCTACATGCCCAGGTTATATGAGAACCTGTCTCAAAAAAACAAGCATGGGATCTGGGAGGTGGCTCAGTGGGTAGAGTGCTTGCTATGCAACCTGAGGGTTCCAGCACGGTGGTTTAATCCTATCATCCCAGAGCTGGGAAGCTGGATGGATGAAGCAGGAGGATCTTGAGTTTGAAGCCAGCTTGGTCTACATAGTGAGACCCTGCGGTCTCAAACAAAACCAACTATCAGCCAGGTGTGGTGATGCATGCCTTTAATCCCAGCACTCAGGAGGCAAGAGATAGGAGGCTCGCCATGAGCTAGCTCAAGGCCACCCTGAGACTACATAGTGTGAATTCTGGGTCAGCCTGGGCTAGAGTGAGACCCTACTTCCAAAAAACAAAAAATTAAAACAAACAAACAAACAATCAATCAACTCTCAGAGTCCTGGTGATGCCTCCCACACACTTTACCCATCTGATTCACCATTAGTTGAGACCTGCTATGTGCATGCTAAATCTTAGGGATGACACAAACTTCTTACAGGGACACTTTCCTTCCATATCTGCCTCCAAGTGAGGCAGGAGTGATGGTCAAGGCTGGCCCTGCTCTAGTTCTTGGTGTGTGGGTGTGTGTACATGTTGTGTGTGCTGGGAACTGAATCCAGGGTCTCCACTAAGCACACATCTATCACTGAGCTCAACCACCAGCTCCCACCTCCAGTCATCTCAGCACACAACATTGTTAGCAAATCATTAGCAAAAGATAAGAAAAGTGTGGGTCTGGTCACATCCTGCTGGCCCATTCCTTGGTATGTGTGATCATAGCCTGGGCACACTCTGGTATCCGGGGGGCCCGGGGTTCTGGTGCAGAGAGTCTTCCCAGGAGAGGCTGCACTTCTGTTACTCTAAGCAGAAGCCCAACAGGGCCCCCACTTCCCAGCTTCTACAAATGTTTGCTTGGTCACTTAGTCAGGACAGGGGCACTGGACCACACAGGCCAAGAAGCTGTCTTTCCAAGGCAGGAACCTCTGGTGGGGGAAAAGGAAGCAGCAGGGGAGGCAGATAGCTATAAAGACCAAAAGGCAAGCAGGAAGACTTGGAGTTGAAGAGGAGGGGGAGTGACTAGAGAACAACTCTAGGATGGTGGTGTTTATATTATTTTTAAAATAATTTATTTGCATGTGTGTGTATAGGTAGGCATGCCAGGGTCTCTTGCCACTCCAGACACATGTGCCTGGCTTTATGTGGGTGCTTCAGAATGAAACCTGGCTGGTAGACCTTGCAAGCAAGCACCTTTCACTGCGGAGCTATCTCTCCAGCCCCAGATGGTGGAGTTTAAACTGAGACCTAAAGGATGAGAAGGAATCAGTCATACCAAAGTCAGGGAGCAGTGTCAATGACCAGAGAACAACATGTGCACATCTGTGTTCTCCTAGCAGGGAATTAGAGAATAAACAAACAAACAAACAAAAAAGACAGGGTTCAGAGGTTACAGGCTCTTGCTTTCAAAGCCTGCTGGCCTGGGTTTGATTCCCTAGTACCCACATAAAGCCAGATGCACAAAGTGGCACATGTGTCTGGAGTTCTTTTGCAGTGGTTAGAGGCCTTGGCATATCCATTGTCTCTCTCTCTTCTCTCTCTGCTTGAAAATAAATAATAAAAATATTTTTAAATGGGCTAGAGAGATGGATCAGTGGTTAAGGTTCTTGCATGCAAAGCCTAATGACCTGAGTTTGATTTCCCAGTACCCATCTAAAGCAGGATGCACAAAGTGTCACATGCATTTGGAGTTCCTTTGCAGTGGCTGGAGGCCCTGGCATGCCCAACACTCATTCTTTCTTTCTCCCTACCTATTTCTCTCTCTCTCTCAAATAAATAAAGAAAAATTAAAAAGAAAAAAAACTTAAAGGTGTGCACCACCATGCCTAGCTAATAAATTAAAAAAAAAAAAAAAAGGCTAGAGAGATGGTTTAGTGGTTAAGGTGTTTGCCTGCAAAGCCAAAGAATCCCTGTTCAATTCTCCAGGACACACGTAAGCCAGATGTACAAGGGGGCACATTCTCTCCCTTCTTTTCTCTCTCTCTCTCTGCCTCTTTTTCCCTCTCAAATAAATAAATAAAATTTTTAAAAAGAGAGAGTTCAAGGCCAGCCTAGAGAACACACACACACACACATATATATACATATGTATTCAGGAGGGGGAAAAGGGAGGGTGGTGGGAGAAGACTAGGATCATTATATATTGTCTATATGTGTGGAGATTGTCAATAACTGTTTTTTTAAAAATATATTATTTATTTGCAAGCAAAAAGAAATAGAAGGGGCTAGAGGGATGACTTAATGGTTAAGGCATTTGCCTGCAAAACCAAAGGACCCAGGTTCAATTCTCCAGGACCCACGCAAGCCAGATGCACAAGGTGGTGCATGTGTCGTGTTCATTTACAGTGGTTGGAGGCCCTGGTGTGCCCATTCTCCCTCTCCCTCTCTCTGTTGCAAATAAATAAATTAATTAATTAATTAAAAATATTGGGCTGGAGAGATGGCTTAGCTGCCTCTGTCTCTCTCTCTCTCTGTCTCTCTCTCTCTCTTTGACTCTCTCCAATAAATAAAACTTAAAAAAAAAATAGAAGAAAGAGAGAATGGGTGTGTCAGGGCCTTCAGCTGCATCAAAGAAACTCCAGACCCAAGCGCCACTTTGTGCATCTGACTTTACATGGGAACTGGGGAATTGAACACAGATCATTAAGGCTTTGTAGGCAAGCACCTTAACCATTGAACCATCTCTCCAGCCCTCAATAACAATTTAAAAGAAGAAATTGGGCTGGAGAGATGGCTTAGCAGTTAAGATGCATGTCTACAAACCCTACGTACCCTGGTTTGATTCTCCAGGTCCCACGTAAAGCCAGATCCTGGTTCAGTTCTCCATGCCCCACGTAAAGCCAGATGCACATGGTGGTGCATGTGTCTGGAGTTCATTTGCAGTGACTAGAGGCTCTGGCACACCCAGTCTCCCTCTCTCTCTCTCTCTCTGTTGCAAATAAATAAATTCATTAATTAAAAATATTGGACTGGAGAGATGGTTTAGCTGTTAAGGCACCTGCCTGCTAAGCCTAAGAACAATGTTCAATTCTCCAATTCCCATGTTTAGTCAAATGCAAAGTGAGACAAGGGCCCAATGCCACACTTGCCACAAGAGGGCATACGTGTCTGGAGTCCGTTCACAGAGGCTGAGAGGCCGCTGGCACGCCTATTCTCTGTCTGTTTCTCTTTCTCTCTGTCTCTCTCCAGAAAAAAAATAAAATAAATAAAATAAAGCTTTAAAAGAAGAAATTGGAGATTTTTTAAAAAATGTTTTATTTATTTATTTATTTATTTGTGAGAGATAGAGAGAAAGAGGCAGATAGAAAGAAAGAATGGGTACGCCAGGGCTTCCACCCACTGCAAAATGAACTCCAGAATCATGTGCCTCTTTGTGCACCTGGTTTACATGGGTCCTGGGAAACTGAACCTGGGTCCTTAGGCTTTGCAGGCAAGTGCCTTAACCATTAAGCCATCTTTCCAGCCCTTTTAAAAATATTTTTTTTATTTATTTGGGAGAGGGAGAAAGGGAGAGAGGGAGGCAGATAGGGAAAGGGAGAGAATGAGGGCACCACGGCCTCCAGCCACTGCAAACAAACTCCAGATGCATGTGCCACCTTGTGCATCTGGCTTATGTGGATACTAGAGAATTGAACTTAGGTCCTTAAGGTTCTCAGGCAACCTTAACCACTAAGCCATCTCTCCAACCCTGGGGATTTAAATTAAAAATAAATCAATAAAAGGGCTGGAAAGATGGCTCAGCAGTTAAAGGTGCTTGCTTGCAAAGCCTAAAGGCCTGGGTTCAATTCCCCAGCACCCATGTAAAGCCAGATGCATGAAGTGGTGCATGCGTCTGGAATTCGTTTGCAGTGGCAGGAGGACCTGGAGTGGGCATTCTCTCTCCCTTTCCCTCTCTCTCTCCTTTGGTTTTTATATAAAATAGTTTAAAACATAATAAGGTGAAGGGCCCCTTGTCCTATGTGGAAAGGAAGAAGCCAGCCCAGGCCACCCTCTCCAAATACAAAGTCTTCTGGCCAGCTTTAGCCAGTCCCGCAGTCAGTCCCAGGGTAGAAGCAACAGTCCCAGCTCCCCTCCAGAAAAAAAAAATACCCCAGACCCATCTCATCTATGAGATTCCCCCCTCCTCCAACCAACTCCTTCCCACGCATCCTGGGCCCAGAGTCTGGAAGGATTCCCCAGCCAGCAGTCACTCAGGGCTGGCCCTAAGGCAGGCAGTGCTTGGCAGCAGCTAGGATTATGACTGGCTGGGCTCCACAGCCCGGCTGTAACCCGAGTCTCCAGGGAAAGCTGGTTTCTCCCAAGGGCAATACCTCCTAGGGTCTGGAATGCAGCCTGGGGCGGGTAGTGAAGGGTTAGAAAAGGTGAAGCCCTTTGAAATGTACCGTGTACTGCTCCCTCCCTGCAGAGCAAACCGCCCCACTCCTTCCTTTGTGCAGAGAGGGGCAGTCCTTGGGCTGCCTCAAGCTCTCCCTCCACCTGCTGGCTAGCTGCCTCAGACTGGGGTCACAGCTTCCACCCTACCGTCCTCAATCCTCCAGACCCAGTGGCTCCAAGTCCATAGTTGGGGGCTGGGGGTGGGGGGTTGAGGGGAAAAGCTGGAAACTCAGGTCCCCTTTCCCCTCACCATCTTAAGATTCTGACCTCATGTTGGGTCTACATTTCAGCCTAAGGCTGGGACAGGTTGTGGAGGAAATTCAGGGATCCCCTACCCCCAAGCTTCAAGACCAAAGCTTCCCCCAGAAGACTAAGCCTGAGGCTGGGAAGTGCCAGGACTAGAGTCAGGCCCTGCAACTTTAGCCTATATATTACCTAGCACAGGATTCTGTTCTCAAACCCCAGGAGTGTTGAGAACAATTAGAGTATGAGCTTTGTTTGGGTCCCAATAAGAGCTGTCTTTGTCCAATGTCTGCCAGCAGCTTCCTGAGTGCCTGAGGTGGAGGGAGGAAGTTGCAGACCTTGGGGCTGAGCTGCCCCACCACTACCCAGCCTCTGTGCCAGAACAAGGAAGGGGAGGAACACCTGCACCTGGCTTCTGCTTCAGGCCTTTTCAGGGTGACTGGGGAAGCAGGTCGGGCTCCAGGTAAAGATGTTTTCCCAGAGACCACCCCTGATAGGCAGGAGAGCCCGGGGCAGTACCCCCCTTCCAGTAGACAGTCTCTCTCCCTCTCTCTCTCTTTCCCTCTCTCTCTCTTTCCTCTCTCTCTCTCTCTCTCTCTCTCTCTCTCTCTCTCTCACACTCTCACACACACACAGTCACATACACAGGCAGTTACACTCATGTCACACTGTGAACGCCACAGCACAGCAAGGTGATCCTCCAGCTCCTAGGTCAGGGAACCCAGTCCTCTACAGAGTCCTCCGAAAAGCCTAGCCCCCACGTTCCCAAGAGAGCCCTTGTCCCACCCACATTCCTATGTTGGGGTCTTTATCTGTCTCCTCCTGCCTCCCTGATTGCTGAGAGCTCATCTCCTTCCAACTCCCCACCCCCACTTGGACCTGGACCACAGCTCAATAAAAGCTCCCCCAAGCTCAGGAATTCCCCCACCAACGCCCCTGGCTGGTCATTGGAGTCTATCTGAGCCCCTTTTGTGGGTACCCTCCTCAGCTCCTCACAACTAGGGGCCTAGTCCTGAGAGCCCCGCCCCCTTTGTTGGCACGTGCTTCAGGCTTTGTTTCCCGTTTCCCCTCAGCCTCTTCTGGCCCCCAGTCCATAAACATGGTAGGAGTGGGGCAGGTGCCCAGGATAGAGATTTCAAGAAGGCAGATGACACTGGCAGAAGTCCCCAAAGTGGTTTCTTAAAAAGAGAAGCAAGCCGGGTGAGGTGGCTCACGCCTTTAATCCCAGCATTAGGGAGGCAGAGGTAAGAGGATTGCCGTAAGTTCGAGGCCACCCTGAGACTACATAGTTAATTCCAGTCAGCCTGGGCCACAGTAAGACCCTACCTCGAAAAACAAAAACAAAAAAAGGTAAGCAAAAGGTTGGAGGGATGACTTAGCTAGTAAGGCATTTGCCTACAAAACCAAAGGACCCAGGTTCATTTCCCCAGGACCCACATAAGCCAGATGCACAAGGTGGCCTATGCATCTGGAGTTCCTTTGCAGTGGCTGGAGGCCCTGGTGCACCCACTCTCATTCTCTCTCTCTCTCTCTCTCTTTCTCTCTCTCCCTCAAATAAAGAAATATGAAAAAGGGAAGCAAAGATGGACCTGATGCCCCCAGTCCAGAGGAGGCAGTGAATGTTACAGGTTCTGAGCTGGGCAGGGTGGGTGATATCTGCAGGCCTCCTCTGCAAACTCTCCTCTCCATTCCTCAGGGAATCTCAGACCACTAACAGTCCTCATCACACTGACCACTCTGGAGGGTCCCTGTCTCAGGTGTTCCTCCCATACCAGGCAGATCTCTGAGCTCACTGCCCTCATCATTGCAGAGTGACAAATGAATGAACAAATGAATGAACGAATGAGTGAGTGAGTGAATGTTCATGTGCAAGCTTCTCTCTCTCTTTTTAAATAGTTTATTTATTATTTATTTATTGGAGAGAGAGAGAATAGGCACACCAGGGCCTCTAGCTGCTGCAAACAAACTCCAGACATATGTGCCACCTTGTGTGTCTGGCTCATGTGGCTACTAGGGAATCGAACCTAGGTCCTTAGCCTTCGCAGGCAAGTGCCTTAACCACTAAGCCATCTCTCCAGCCTAGCTTCTCTTTCTCGCAGGCTCTGCTCCCTGGAAGATTTTGCCTCCCCTTTCCTCTGGCCAGTAACTCAATGCTGGGACTTGCCTGGTTAATAACTAACTAAGCTTAGTCAGGGTCTAACCTTGGGCTGACCTTGGATGATCTTGAGCTCTCACACTTCTGCAGTGCTTTCTCCCAGAGTATGACCATTTCAGGGTGAACCTTCTCCTTGTTCTCCCTGTTGGTTAGCTCTGAGTTCTGAAAATGTGCCAGTCAAATAAGCCCTGGTCCCCACCCTGAAGACCCCAGCCACCCCCGAGCCCACCTTACAGGACATGCAGAGGTGGGGATCCTTGTTCTCCACACTCCGTAGAGCCCAGAGGATCTGAACTGGGAGCGGGCACTGGGCCTCCAGCTTGGCCACTGTTGCTGACCCCAGGGCCCGCTCATCTCCACTCCCAGCCACCCACCACTGAGTGTCAGGTTCCCTGAAAGTTGAAATGTGGTTGTGAATCATTTCATGGGTGTGGTGTGCACATGAGTGTGTGACAGTGGGAGCCAGGAGACACCTTGGAAACTACTTCATCATGGATGAAATCAGTCTAGCAGCAGTGACCAGCAAGAAGATGCACAGTGAGCTGGACAGCCCTGGAAGAGGATGGGGCTACCAAGCCATAGTCTGGGCCTCTCATGCCTGCTGAGCCTCTTCTGGGAGCCTCCTCATTCACTCCTTCAGCAGAGGCATTAGTTGGGCTCAGCATGATGGGCCAGGGTGGACCGGGCAGGCTCCACCTCAGGGAGACTCCAGTCCAGAGTGCTTCCAGTTTCCAGAGAGCAGTAGCTGAGAGCCCCCAGGAGTGGGTCTTGCCCTTGCTAAGGCATGGAGGAGAAGCAGAAGCTGTGTGGGCACACGCCTCCGTGAGAGACGGACCTCCTGGAAGAATGACGAAGAATTCAGCTTGCTTGGCTGTGTGGAGACCAGATGAGCTTGGTACAATATGGAAATCAACTCAAAGACAGTGAGGAGAGAAAAGGTTGGATGGGGGCTGGAGAGATGGCTTAATGGTTAAGCGCTTGCCTGTGAAGCCTAAGGACCCTGGTTTGAGGCTTGATTCCCCAGGACCACGTAAGCCAGATGCACATGGTGGCACATGCATCTGGAGTTCGTTTGCAGTGGCTGGAGGCTCTGGTACACCCATTTTCTCTCTCTCTCCCTCTCTCTCTCCCGCTTTCTCTGTCTCTAATAAATAAATAAATAAATAAATAAATAAATAAATAAATAAATAAAATTAAAAACTTTAAAAAAAGATTGGATAGTCACATTTGCAGTGTGGAAAGATGGCTCTGAGGGCCAGACCCTGAGAAGGAATGGAACAGGCCACAGGTGGAGCCCTGGGCACACATGGGTATCACTCTGCAAGAGATTATGAAATCTGGATGTGAGTTAGGTGGGAGCAAGGTTGGTAGATTCAAGAGTAATTACAGGGGCTGGAGAGATGCCTGCAAAGCCAAAGGACCCAGGTTTGATTCCTCAGGACCCACATAAGCCAGATGCACAAGGTGGCACATGCGTCTGGGGTTCATTTGCAGCTGCTGGAGGCCCTGGAGTGCCCATTCTCTCTCTCTTCCTCTTTCTCTTTTTAAAAAATAAATAAATAAATAAATAAATAAATAAATATAATTCTTTTGAAAAAAGAGAAATTGGTGAATTACTGTCACTTCTGGCTGACCCAGAGTGACAATAGGCCAGGTTTACTGTCCTACCTGAAAGAAATACACAATGAGGAGGAGTTATTTTTGTGTGGGTGTGTAGTATGTATACATGTGTGTGTGCATATTTCTGTGTGTATGTGGTGTGTGTACATGTATGTGTGCATGTTTCTATGTGTGCATGGTGTGTGTACGTGTGTGTGCACATTTCTATATGTATGTGGTGTGCATATATGTATGTTTGCACGTTTCTATGTGTATGTGGTGTGCATGCATGTGTGTGTGTGCGTGTTTCTATGTGTGCAGGTGAATATGCAGGACATGGGTCAACATCACATATCTTCCTTATTGGCTCTCTACCTTATCTTTTAAAATTTATTTATATACTTATTTATTTAATTGAGAGAGGGAGAGAGAGAGAATGGGCATGCCAGGGCCTCAAGCCACTGCAAATGAATTCCAGACACATGTGCCCCCTTGTGCATCTGGTTTACTTGGGTTCTGGGGAATTGAACCTGGCTCCTTAGGCTTCCCAGGCAAGCACCTTAACCACTAAGCCATCTCTCCAGCCCTATTTATTTGCAAGCAGAAAAAGATAGAAGACCCTATTTATTTGCAAGCAGAGAGAGATAGAAGACAGACACAGAGAGAATGGATGCACCAGAGCTTCCAACCACTGCAAACCAACTCCAGATGCATGTACCACTTTGCATTTGGCTTTACATGGGTACTGGGGAATCAAACCCTGATCATTAGACTTTGCAGGCAAACAGCTTAACTGCTAAACAATCTCTCAGCCCTCTCTAGCTTATTTAAAAAAATATTTTTACTGGGCTGTAGAGATGGTTCAGCATCAGCCAAGCCTAACAACCTGAGTTCAACTTCCCAGAATCCATGTAAGCCAGATGCACAGAGTGGCACATGTGTCTGGAGTTCCTTTGCAGTGGCTGGAGAACCTGGTGTGCCCATACTCTATCTCTCTGTCTTTCTATCTATCTATCTGCAAATAAATAAATAAAATATAACAAAAATATTTTTACTAGCTGGGTCTGGTGGTGCACAACTTTAATCCCAGAACTCAAGAGGCAGAAATAAGAGGATCACTGTGAGTTCAAGGCCAGCCTGGATCTACAAAGTGAGTTCCATGTCAGCCTGTGTGTGGGGAGGTGGGGAGGTAGTTTATGGAAGGAAAGGGTTTATTTCCAGTTTACAGTTTCAAGGGAAAGTTTCAGCATGGTGGGGAAAGCCTGGCAGGAGCAGACAGCCAGGCATCACATCTTTTGATTAGCAAGGAGAAAGTAAAGAGAGTGAGTTGACTGCTCTACATGGACTTGGCTATAAGACCCAAGGCCACACTTCCTCTAGCAAAGCTTCATCTCTCAAAGGATCCACTACCTTCCCAAACAGCACCACCAACTGGAGATTAAACATTTAAACAAATGAGGCTATGGGGGGGCCTTTTACATTCAAACCACTGCAGGGTGGGCAGAGAAAGAAATGAATCAATTTAAAACTGGACATAGTGGCACACACCTTTAATCCTAGCATTCAGTAGGCTGAGGCAGGAGAATTGCTATGAGTTCAAAGCCATCTTGGACTACAGAGTGAGTTCCAGGTCAGCTTGGGCTAGAGTGAGACCCTGCCTCAAGAAAACAAACAAAAGACATGAATTAATTTAAATTATTAAAAACCAAAAAAAAGTGACTGGAGAGGGGCTGGAAAGATTGCTTATAGTGGTTAAGATGCTTGCCTGTGAAGCCTAAGGAGCCAGGTTCAATTCCAGTTCCCCAGTATCCACATAAGCCAGATGCAAAGGTGGCACATGCATCTGGAGTTCATTTACAGTGGTTAGAGGCCTGGTGCACTCATTCTCTCTCTCTCTCTCTCCCTATTTCTTTATATTTCTCAAATAAATAAATAAAATAGTTTTTTTTTAAGTGGCTGGAGAGATGGTTCAGCAGTTAATGACTCTTGCTTGCAAAGCCTGAAAGACTGGGTTTGATTCTCCAATACTCACATAAACAAGACCACAAAGTGACACATGAGTCTGAAGTTCATTTATAGCAGCAGGAAGCCCTGGTGTGCCCATTCTCTGATTAATTAATTTTTTTAATAAAAAGAAATTCTGAAGTGAAACATGAGGTGCTCCACTCTCTACCTCCTGAGTACTGGGTTTTAGGCGTGCACCACCGTGCCTGGCTCTGCATTTCCAAACTCTTCCAACTTCCTCCCACGAACCGCTGAAGAAGCACATGGTCAGAGTTAGTCGCAGTGATGACCCCACTTCTCTGGTACCAATTTTCTGGATTACTCTTCCTCTTGTGTGACAAAAGAGCAAAACAACTTAAAAGAGGACAATAATTCTTTTGAATCATAGCTTCAAAGGTCTCAGTCTACTATGTGTGAAGGACACAGTGAAGTGGGAGTAGCTCCCATCCTGGCCACCAGGAAGGGAAGGGAAGAGAGACAGAGAGGGAGGGAGGGAGGGAGAAGATGGAGGAGGAGAAGAAAGGAATGATGGCTCTGAGGAATTCCTTCTTTTCTCCCTTTATCCTATCCAAGCCTCCAGCCTATGGGATAGTGCTGAGAGAGTCAGGATGGGGCCTCCTCCTTTTTAGTTCACCTCTGTGGAAAAGCCCTCACAGACTCCCCCACAGTTGTACTTTACTGATCTAGGTACTTTTTTTTTTTTTTTAGGAACAGCTTCAGCAGCACTGAGCTGACAGTGCACCAAGAGACCATTTGCTTTTGCTGCCTCACTTTATTTATTTATTTTTAAAAAATATTTTATTTTTATTTATTTATTAGAGACAGAGAGGGACACAGAGAGAGAGAGAATGAGAACAGGCACGCCAGGGCCTCTAGCCACTGCAAACAAACTCCAGATGCATGTGCCACCATGTGCACCTGGTTTAAGTGGGACCTGGAAAATTGAACCTCGGTCCTTAGGCTTAGCAGGCATGCGCCTTAACCATTAAGCCATCTCTCCAGCCCAAGATACTTTTTTTTTTTTTTTTTTGGTTTTTTTGCGAGGTAGGGTCTCACTCTGGTCCAGGCTGACCTGGAATTAACTATGTAGTCTCAGGGTGGCCTTGAACTCTCGGCGATTCTCCTACCTCTGCCTCCCGAGTGCTGGGATTAAAGGCGTGCGCCACCACGCCCGGCTTCCAAGATACTTTTTAAAAAAATTCTTTCCCTCTCTCATACTCTCAAATAAATAAATTAATTAATTTTTTAAAAAATGGGCTAGGGAGATGGCTTAGCGGGTAAGGCATTTGCCTGCAAAGCCAAAGGACCCAGGTTCAATTCCCCAGAACCCACATTAGCCAGATGCACAAGGGGGCACATGCATCTGGGGTTTGTTTGCAGTGGCTGGAGGCCTTGGTGCACCCATTCATTCTCTCTCTCTCTCTCTCTCTGCCTATTTGTCTCTCTGTCTCTCTCAAATAAATAATTTTTTAAAATTTATTCATTTATTTATTTGAGAGAGTGAGAGAGGGAAAGAAGACACACACACACACACACACACACACAGAGAGAGAGAATGGGTGCACCAGGGCCTCTAGCCACTTCAAGTGAACTCTAGACACATATGCCACCTTGTGCATCTGGCTTACGTGACTACTGGGGAATCAAACCTGGGTCCTTAGGCTTCACAGGCAAGTGCCTTAACCACTAAGCCATCTCTCCAGCCCCCCCCCTTTTCATTTATGTTTTTTGAGTAGGGTCTCTCTAGTGCAGGCTGACCTAGAATTCACTATGTAGTCTCAGGGTGACCTCGAGCTCATGGCAACCCTTCTACCCCTGCCTCTTGAGTGCTGGGATTAAAGGTACACCCAGTTTAATCTAATCAAGTTGTCAATCAAGACATCCATCCCCCATGGCCTGACAGGTAGAGAGGAAGCTGGAACACAGGGGGAGTAGAGTGCCTGAGCAGAGTGTTTGTGATGACAGGTGAAGTTCCACAGGCTGCTCCAGGTTCCACCTATTAGGATAGGACCATCCCAGGCTACTGTACAGACAGTGGTGAGCAAGAGGAGTGCTGGGAAGACAGGGGAACCCAGCAATGAGAAGAGGGCAGCAGACTTGAGACCTTCTCAGGAGAGGGAGGGCCAAATGGAAGGGAGGCTGGGAGGTCTGCCTCAGTTCTCAGAGACACGGGCCAAGAAACCCATGAGGGAAGCCGGGTGTGGTGGCACATGCCTTTAATCCCAGCACTTGGGAAGCAGAGGTAGGAGGATCACCGTGAGTTCAAGGCCACCCTGAGCTAGAAGGTCAGCCTGAACTAGAAACCCTACCTAAAAAAAAAAAAAGACAGAAAGCAAAGAAAGGAAGAAAGAAAGAAAGAAAGAAAGAAAGAAAGAAAGAAAGAAAGAGAGAGAGAGAGAAAGAGAGAGAGAGAGAAAGAAAAGAAACCTATAACGGGGAGGGGGGTGTCATGGGTACATGGGTGAGATGAGGTCCCTGAAGAAGATGGGATGGAGGGCAGTTGATAGGCTGACTAGGGGAATCTCATAGTCCCCAGGAGGGACACCGGGAGTGGAGACAGGAGGACTCTAGGTGACCCCAAAGTTTTCAGAGGATGAGGAATTGTGTCCAGAAGTCACTGGCTCATCCCAAGTAGGGGGATGGGCAGAACCACAGATGTGAGGGACTCTCGGGGGAGGGAAGTCAGCTATGGTGGATGGCAGGGAAATATTGAGAAAGACGATGATAGGGACAGAGATGGAGATGAGAGAAAGAGAGGAGAGGAGGCCAAGCCTTCTGGTGTCCCACATGCTGAGCTCTGTCACAATCACCCAGGTAGGCACCTTGGGTTGTGGCATCCACAGACTGCTCCAGCCGCCTAGGAGGAGGGTTCTGGCCCAGCCCCAGCCTGGGCCTTGAAGCCAGGGCTCTGGATGGGGGGGGAGGGGACTGATTGAAACCAGACCCACAGCCCGGCCACCAGAGCTGGATGCTAGAAGCAGGCGCAGGTGTGAGAGGCACGCAGACGACACTGCTGGTCCCTGGAAGCTCAGAGGCTCACAAGAGCCTCCTCTGGCAAAGGGCCCTGCTTGTCCAGGCCACCTGCTGACTTCTTCTCCTTCCAGCCTTGGAGACCTAGAGGAACAGCAGAGGGAGGCCATTTCCCTGAATCCCAGCTGGGTGAGAGGCAGCTGGCAGGGCTGGCTGGCTCCTGCTTCTCTCTTCATTCAGCACCTTTCCTGAGCAGCCTGCAGCCAAACCCTGCCCCGTCCTGTCCTCTCTGTCCGCTGGGGGCTCCTCACACAGATCCTAGGAATGCACTTTCTCCCCCACAGCAGTATGCTGTGTCCCCCCACCCATGAGTGTGGCCACACATGTCGCAGCTCCCACGTGTGCTCAGCATGCACACAGTGGCCAATACAGAGCCAGGCACAAACACCAGGACCCATAGAAGCATGTGTGCACATGCGTGTATGCCAAGAAACCAGGAAGGTGGATACAGAGGTGACAAAGCCACGCATGCAAACACACAGCAAACACACTGGCACACTGCGTGTCAGTCCATGCCCATACATGCAGATCCACGCGTCCATGCAGAAATACACAAAGGAGCCTGTGTACATAAATGCATATGTGCACTCCAATATGTGCCCAGCGGTGCAGACACATATATGTATGTGTAGGCAAGCAGCATACACGATCATGCCTGCACACACATCATACCTACACTTGCAAATACACACAGGTTCTCATACATACCTGCATGGGCACACAGGCCTAATACAGGGCACTGAACACTTCTACAGATGCATACTCAGGTTTGCATCTTCACACTCTATGGAAAACTCACTGAGCGCGCGGACCATTGCCCCTGCTTCACAGTGTCACCCTGATTCTCAGCACAGACATTTGCTAGTTGGAATTGGGAATATTAGGAATGCTCCAGCAGTGGCTCAGAAGCAGGAAGGTGACAAGCAAGAGTGGAGAACAGGGAGATGGCTCAACCGCTAAAGGCACTTGCTTGCAAAGCCTGCAGGCCCAGGTTCAATTCCCCAGTACCCATATAAAGCCAGATGTACAAAGTGGTGTATGTGATTGGAGTTTATCTGCAATAGCAAGAGGCACTGGCATGCCCTTGCATATTGTCTCTTTCTCTTTCTGTCTTGCAAATAAATAAATAAAAATATTTTTTAAAGAATAGGGAAGCCAGGTGTGGTGGCACACGCCTTTAATCCCAGCACTGGGAGGCAGAGGTAGGAGGATCACCATGAGTTCAAGGCCACCCTGAGACCACATAGTGAATTCCAGGTCAGCCTGGGCTAGAGTGAGAACCTACCTCGAAAAAAAAAAAAAAGAATAGGGAATGGCCAGGCGTGGTGGCACACATCTTTAATCCCAGCACTTGGGAGGCTGAGGTAGGAGGATTGCGGTGAGTTTGAGGGCACCCTGGAGCTACATAGTGAATTCAAGGACAGCCTGGGCTAGAGTGAGACCCTACCTCAAAAAAAAATAGGAGAGCTGCAAAGCCAAAGGACCCAGGTTGGATTCCCAAGTACCCATGTAAGCCAGATACACAAGGTGGCACATGTGTCTGGAACTTATTTGCAGCAGCTAGAGGCCCTTGATGCACCCATTCTCCTGCACCCACCCCCGTGTGTGTGTGTGTTAGATAAATTTAAAAAAGAAAAAGAATAAGGAATGGCCAGGAGTGTCAGGCATCAGGAAGTCATGGAGGGAGATGGTGGATGAAAATGGCAGGAGAGAACCAGGCGTGGTGGCACATACCTTTAATACCAGCACGCTGGGAGGCAGAGGTAGGAGGATCGCCCTGAGTTCAAAGCCACCCTGAGGCTACATAGTGAATTCCAGGGCAGCCTGGGCTAGAGACCCTGCCTCAAAAAACCAAAAAGAAAAAAAAAGAAAGAAAAAATGGCAGGAGAGGGGTTAAGGAGATGTCTCAGTGGTTAAATGCACTTGTTTGCAAGCCTGTCAACCCCCAGTTTGATCCTCCTCAGTGCTCTTGTAAAGCCTGACACAAAGTGGCACATGCATGTCTGTAATCTCAGTGTACCCACAGCAACAGAAGGTGGAGCTAGGAGAATTCCGGAAGCTTCCAGCAGCAGTGGCAAAAATCCACCAGAGAGACCTTGCTTCAAAAGAAGGTGGGGGGGACAGGAGAAGCACCCAAGCTTGTCCTCTGATCTCCATGTGTCTGTTGTGGCATGTGTGTACCCATACACACACACACACACACACACACACAAATTTTAAATGTGGGGAGGAGGTTTGGGGAGATGGCTGAGTAGTTAAAAGCACTTCTAACCACTTACAAAGCCTGCCAGCCTCGGTTCAATTACCCAGCCACCCATGTAAAGCTAGATGAAAAGAGACCTTGGTGTATCCACACACACCCACACACATGTGTGAATAAATAAATAAAAATTTTAAAATTGGCCAGGTGAGCTGTAGAGATGGCTCAGCCGTTAAAGCTGATTGCTTACAAAACCTGACAACCTGGGTTTGAGTCCCCAATACCCATGTAAAGCCAGATGCACAAAGCAGCGCATGCATCTGGAGCTCTTTACAGTGGCAGTAGGCAGTTGTATGTGCCCATACAATTCCCTCTCTCTCTCTCTCTCTCTCTCTCTTTCACTCTTTCCTTGTAGGCGCACACCTTTCATCCCAGCACTCAGGAGGCAGAGGTAGGAAAATCAGTGTGAGTTCAAGGCCAGCCTGGGCTACAGAGTGAATTCCAGTTCAGCCCTAGGGTAAAGTGAGACTCTGCCTCAAAAAAAAAAAAAAAAAAAAAAAAAAAAAGAAAAAAAGAAAGAAAAGAAAAGAAAAAGAAAAATTAAAAACAAAAACAAGCCAGGTGTGGTGGTGCACACCTTTAATCCCAGCACTTGGGAGGCAGAGGTGGGAGGATCACCATGAGTTTGAGGCCACCCTGAGACTACATAGTGAATTCCAGGTCAGCCTGGGCTAGCGTGAAACCCTATCTCGAAACCCCCCCAAAAAAAAAATTGGCCAAGACCTCAAGTGTTAGTCTAGAGAAGGTGCCTCTCTGAAGTCCATCTTCTTCCTCCCTGCTCTTTCTCCTTCCTCTGCCTCACTCTTCAGCTCACCCCCATTTGGATTCACAAATGAAATGTCAGATAGTGACCAGGGGAGACACAGAAGACCCTGGGCCTTGGAGCCAGGTAAGCAGGGTTGGTTCAGTTCTGGCCCTTATCTTGGTTCCAAAGGATATAGCTGGTTCCCTAACTCTGTCTGCCTGAGCTTTCCTACCTGGCCGGGGGGAAGACCATGAGGTTTAACAGGTAGCTGTGACTGTCTCTTCTCTCAGTCCCTGTTGGCAGAAGTATCCTGTGGTCCCAGGAACCCGTGGCAGTGACAAAGTGGGCTCTAGAGCTCCAGGGACACTGGAGGCAGACCCCTTTGCAGATCTGACTCTCCCTGACCTGTCAGCCGGCACATGGGGAGGAAGGGCTGGATGCCCAAGGCTTACTCTTGCCTTCTGTTAAGGAGGGTGCTTGTTCTGAAGGACAAAGTACTTAATTCTTGTGTTGTCCCAAAGGAGCTGTCTTCAGCTGCACCTACTGTCCCCAGCACAGCTCCTGACCTGTAGTAAGTGTTCCATGAAGCTGCCTGATGTTGGCATGTTAATGCACACCTGTAATCCCAACACTGGGAAAGCTGAGGTAGGAACATCAAGTGTCTGAAGCCAGCATGGGCTACATAGGAAGACCCTGTCTCAAAACAAACAAACAAACAAACAAAAAAGTTCTGGGACTGGAGAGATAGGCTTGCCTGTGAAGCCTAAGAACCTAGGGTTCAATTCGCCAGGACCCGTAAGCCAGATGCACAAGGTGGCTCATGCCTCTGGAGTTCATTTGTAGTAGCTAGAGGCTCTAGTGTACCCATCCTCTATCTGCCTCTCCCTATCTATCTATCTATCTGTCTATATCTATCTATCTATCTATCTATCTATCTATCTATCTATCTATCTATCTATCTATCTATCTAATAAATAAATAAATAAATAAATAAATAAATAAATAAACTAACGAACTAACTCACTAACTCACTAACTAACTAACTAAGTTTTAAAGTTCTTGATGGGTGCACATCTTTAATCCCAGCACTCAGGAGGCTGAGGTAGAAGGATTGAGGCCATCTTGGGCTACATAATGAGTTTCAGGCCTGGCTGAGCTAGAGTGAGGCACTGCCTCAAAAAGAAGAAGAAGAAAAGGTGTGTTGGGCTGTAGAGATGGTTTAGTAGTTAAGGCACTTGCCTGCAAAGCCAAAGGACCCAGGTTCGATTCCCCAGGATCCAAGTAAACCAGATGCACAAGGGGCGCAAGCATCTGGAGTTTGGAGTGGCTGGAAGCCCTGGTGCGCATATTCTCTCTCTCTCTCTCAAATAAATAAAAATAAACACTACAAAAAAAAAAATGTGCTGTGGCAGGCAGTGGGCAAAAAAGACCAAAGGAGTCTTGGAGGACACAGGTCCAACTTCTCTACTTAGAAGGAAGGCCCGGGGACAGACAAAAGACTTGCTTCTAGGCACATACTCGTGAGATTGGTGAACCAAGGGTCAAAATTAGCTCCCAGATCCTGACCTTCCAGTTTGGAGCCTCTCTCCCCCAGCCTGATGTTTGAGCCAAAGAAACCCCTCCTTTCTTCCCGGCCATCTCTCTGGCTCAGCAAGGCTAGAACCCAGACCCTGACCCCTTGCAGGTGCTGCCTTAAGGTGATTACCCCAAATAGGCTGGCAGGCCTGCAGGTGCCCGTTCCTGCTCCTCCATGCCACCCCACCTGCACTGAGAACCGGTTCTAGAATGGTGGTGGAGTACAGTTGCACAGCTGCCCTTAACTGAACTCGGGTTCCTCATTTCTAAGAGGATGTGAAATCTGGTGCCTCTGGAAAGAACCGAGGGTCGGGGGTGGGGTGGGGTGGGGTGGGGATGGGGGGATTTCTGGCTGGGCCTTGAATCCTCTTCCCCAGGGCAGCAGGCACTTCTCCAGGACACCCCCAGCCCTGGTTCACAGATGAGCAAACTGAGGCTCGGGAGGCCTTGGAACTTTCCCGGGATGGGCTGAACCGGAGGGAGGGGGGGAGGCGTCGCTGGGCGTCGGGATGACCGGGAGCGGCCCCGCCCCACCCCGCGGGTCTGCAGCCGGCAGCCCGAGCTCGGCCCCGCGGCCCCGCCGAGGGATCGATAAGTAATTTCGCCGCAGCGGCCGCCCCAGTTTCTTCCCGATAATTGTGCGCCGGCAGCTGCGAGCGAGGCCCCCGCCCGCGCGCGATCAATTGACACGGCCACCGGGCGGCAGGAAAACTCATTTTTCTCTCCCTCCCCGGCTCCCGGTGGGCGCGGGCTGAGCTCGCCTCTCGGCCTGCCGCGGAGGGGTGGGGATGTGGCCGGGCTGACCTGGCCCCACGCGGCCTTTCCCGAGGTGGCCAGCGATGCTCCACGCTCTGGCCACTCACCCCTGGGGGGGGGACTGAGAAGGGAGGGGAGGTGGGGGGAGAGGAGGAAGGATGCAGAGCGCAGGCGCGTGGGATGGACCACGAGTTGAGATTCCCGACTCCCATCGTCTACTCTGACTGCGTGCCTCGGTTTCCCCTTCTTCCCAAAGGGCCTTGGCACGGTGCTGGGCACACCGAGCTGCGGAGGGGGTGCCCAGGGAAGCCTGGATGAATGGTGAGGTTTTAAGCACCAGGCAGTTTTTCCGTCAGCCTGGCCCTGAAGCACCTACTGTGCACTGAGCTTGGTTCGGGCCTCCACCAGCATGGAATTGCTTTGGCGGTGAAGAAGGGGATGGGCCTGTCAAGATAATACAGGAGAAAGAAATGGTGGGGGAAGAGGATGACAAAAGCCAGAGAGGAAAATAAAATAAGGTGAATAGGGTTGCAGTGGTGGTGGGAGGGGCCAGAAATGCAGCCTTCCCCCCCCCTTTCAATATCCCCCCAGGACCCACCCTGCAAGGCTCAGCAGAGAGGCCCCTCCCCAGGCTTTCCCTGCAAAGCTCGGAGCTGCATGCAGGCTGCCCAAGGTCGCAGGAAACCTGCAGACTTGGCATTCTCTGAGGGAGGAGAGGAGAGGAGGGAGAAGTTGAGACGTGGGTGGGAGTCTCCCTATGGAAGAGTTCAAGGGATGGAGAAAGACACGGTGGAGGTTGGATGGCAGCAAGGAGAAAAGGGATGCAGAAAGAAAGAGGGAGGAGAAGGGATACCAGAGCTCCTAGGGCCAAGGTGTCCTGGAGCCGCGAGAGCCTGGCCATAGGGGTTCGGGTGAGGAAGGGGCTATCCCAAGGTCACGACACATGTAGGGGATAGAGCGGGGTCCTCTCCTGGAGCCTACTACCAGCCCTTGGGGAAGGTCAAGAGGGACTGAGAAGAAAGGAAGAAAGAAGAGAGGGAGGAATCTTGGAGGAGAGGAGGAGGGGGTTTTCAATAGTCAGAGCCACCCCCCCAAAAACACGCTGAGTGTCTGGGAGGCCAGAGCTTTCTGGGAGCCACATGGGCTGGGTCATGATATCTACAGAGGACCCAGGATGACTGATGGGGCCTCCGGGAGTCAGATCTGCTGGCCAGCCTCATCCCCACCCCTCATTTCCAGGGACCAGGCAGTGTATTAAAATCCCCCATGGTAGAGCTGGGCGTGGTGGCGCACGCCTTTAATTCCAGCACTCGGGAGGCAAAGGTAGGAGGATCTCAGTGAGTTCGAAGCCATCCTGAGACTACATAGTGAATTCCAGGTCAGCCTGAGCTAGAACAAGACCCTACCTCAAAAAACAAAACAAAACGAAAAAAAAAAAAAATCCCCCGTGGCAGGGTATGGGGCTAGGCAAGGGTAGGAATCTACAGTTGCTGGAGAAGCGAGGTGATCAGTAACCTCCCTGCCCTCAGTTTCCTCGTCTCAAAATGGGGCTGATGGTGGTGAGGTCCTGAGGGTCTGCAGTTCTTTCTTCCCTCCACATTCCTGGCGTGCCTGGCTCAGAAGAACCCAACAGCCCAGTGACTCAGCAGGAAGGGAAGGAAGGAGACTGTTGGCAACCAAATGAGGTTCTGAGAGAAGCAGGCCTGGCTAGGGCCTGGGGTGTGGAACGGTACAGAGCTAGGTCTCACCCACCTGCCGGTCCTCCGTCCGTCCATCCATCCATCCATCCATCCATCCATCCATCCATCTACCCTTCCATCTATCTAAACACTAGATCACTCCTCAAATACTGGGTAAATACTATGGGCAGCAGCACCGTCGAGAGGAGTGGGCATAAAGGTGCTCCCCTCCTTCTCCTCTCCACAACTCCCACATGTCCACCTTCGCTTTCCTGTGGGCTATGATCACCAGTGCTCCAGACTGCTTGTCTGCAGCAGACATGGGCTCCCTGGGTGACCTAGGAAGGCCTGCTAGCCCTCTGTGCCTCAAATGGCCAACAACCATCACGGACCTTTCATCATACCTTGGAGAGGTGCCTGGCATGTCAGTCAATTCCTCATTCCCCCACAAACTGAAATGAGGTGACAAAGACTGCTCGGGGTCACACAGCCAGTAGTTTGGGGGGAAGTGGAGGGTGAGTTCAGGTTTGTCTGATACAACCTGCCCCTTACCAAGGATCTTACCATAGTATCTCAGACAGAAGTGGATCGGGCAGTGGGCCTGAGGGTCCCAGAGATCCCGTGTCCTTTCCTTGGTGGTGGTTCTGGCTGCTGGAGCTCTCTGAAAGGCCTGTAGGAGTCTGAACAGTCATGGTGAATCCAGCCTCCTGGGCTTGCTCTGGACCAGAAAGACGGACAAGCAGCTCTCAGTGGTGGGCAGGTAGGACAGCCTCAGGGGAATGATCCTGCCCTACATCCTGCAGCAGGCCTCAGCTTTCCAGTGTGTAAAATGGGCATGATGGCTACTTGGCAGGATCCTACCATGCCATGACCAAGAGACACAGTTGATGGCCACGGAGAGTCTCAGTGGAGACATGACCACAAGCTCATCTGGAAAAGATGTTGGAGCAGCCAGCTCGGTGAAGGCGCTGCTGTCACAAGTGACATGTCCCCAGGTGCTGGACATATGGTCCAGGAATGGATAGATGGTCCCCGTGCCCCTCACCGCCACTCCCATGTGGATTTGTGCTCTTGCCTCCACAGTTTGCTTGTCAGGTGGGAGGTTGTTGAAGTTGCCTTCTCGTTTCTGGGACAAAACACCTGCCCAAAAGCAGCTGGTGGGAGGAAAGGTTTTTATTTTGACTCACAGTCTCAAGGGGAAGCTTCACAATGGCAGGGGACAGCACAGTATGAGCAGAGGCTGGACATCACCTCTGCCACAGCAGGTGTTAAATAGCAGCAGGCAAATGAGCCAAGGGGCGCTGGCTTTAATGCGCATAAGCCTACCCCCAACAACACACTTCCTCCAGCAAGACTCCACTGCCCAAATTGCCACCATCTTAGGGCCGAGCATTCAGAACACATGAGTTTATGCAGGACATCTCAATCAAACCACCACAGAGGTCTTGGTTACCTGGGGCAGGCAGGAGGGGAGGCAAGGACAGAGGAGAAAGAAAGCGGCCCTGACACCCAGCACAGCATAGGACCCCCTAAATTCAAAGCCATGACTGCATCTGGTCACACTGTTATCTTTGGGCCAGGACCAGCAAGCAAGGATGGGAGTTACCATTCAGGGGTGGGAACTGCCCCAGCGATAGTTGTGATGAGGCCTCTTGCTTCTCTTGGTGAAGTTCTGGTGAAAAATCTTTTCTTTTTTTTTGGTAGTCCACACCTTTAATATTTTATTTTTGTTAATTAATTATTTTTAATATCTTATTTTTGTTAATTAATTAATTTGTTTGTTTGTTTGTTTGTTTGTTTGTTTGTTTGACACAGAGAGAGAATGGGCTCACCAGGGCCTTCAGCCACTGCAAACAAACTCCAGATGTGTGCACCCCTTGTGCATCTGGCTAACATGGGTCCTGGGGAATCAAACTTGGTTCCTTTGGCTTTGCAGGCAAACACCTTAACCACTAAGCCATCCCTTCAGCCGACAAAAAGTCTTATAGGGACTGCAGGTGGCCAGCATCTCAAAGAGGACTCCTATGGGTAGGCCCACGGGAGGGGAGGGCAGAGCTGGGGTTGCACAGAGTAGAATTGCATTGAGAAGCAATCCTGGTCTCCTTCATTCCTCTTGGCTTGGCATCATAACCAGGCCAGCTGCAAGAACAAGGCTGGGCAGACTTGAGCATGCTGCACAAAGCCTGCTGCCCACATCTCACCTCCTGACCGAGGTTTCGCTGATGCCCCCAGGCAGCTCCGATGACCCTGGGGACTGGCACTTGGCTTCATCCATAGTGAACTCAGCAGTGTGAGTCCATGAAGACTTTGTCCCCACTGCTCCTTGCTGTCTGCCTGCTCTGCTCCCAACTCTTGCCCCAAAGCAAACTCGACATGGCAGACTTTCCCTCAGCTCTGCTCCAGGAGAACCCGATCCAACACGGGCATTGTGAGGGGAATTATGACGGCTCATGTTCATAGGCTGAAGGACCAACCTCTAGTCCTTAGAATGTGACTGTAGCCAGCCATGGTGGCACAAGCCTGAAATCCCAGCACTCAGGAGGGAGAAGCTGGAGGGTCAAGAGTTCAAGGCCAGCGTCAGCTACATAGTGAGTTCAAGGCCAGAATAGGGTGTCATGTGACACTGCCTCAAAGCAAACAGAGCTAGGGGTATAGTTCAGCTGACGGTGTGCTTGCCTGGCATGCCCAAAGCCCAGGGGTCTGTCCCCAACACTGTGTAAACTGGACACATCTGTAATCTCAGCAGCTCAGGAGATGGAGGCAGGGGCTCAGGAGCTCAGGTTTATTCTCAGCTCTATAGTGAGTTTGAGGCCAGCCTGGGATACGTGAGACTATGTCTTTAAAAAAAAATAAAGAGCCAGGCGTGGTGGCACATGCCTTTAATCCCAGCACTCGGGAGGCAGATGTAGGAGGATCGCCGAGAGTTCGAGGCCACCCTGAGATTACATAGTTAATTCCAGGTCAGCCTGGACCAGAGCGAGACCCTACCTTGCAAAAACCAAAAAAATAAAATAAATAAAATAAAATAAAATAAATAAAATAAAAAATAAAATAAAGGGCTGGAGAGATGGCTTAGTGGTTAAGGTGCTTGCCTGTGAAGCCTAAAGACCCATGTTCGACTGTCCAGATCCCACATTAGCCAGATGCACAAGGGTGAGGCAAGCACAAGCTTGCACATGCCCACTAGGTGGCACAAGCGTCTGGGGTTCGATTGCAGTGTCTGAGGCCATTTTGTGCCAATTCTTTCTCTCTGTCTCTGTCTCTCTCTCTCAAATAAAAAAAAAATTTTTTAGCTGGCGTGGTGACACACGCCTTTAATCCCAGCACTCAGGAGGCAGAGGTAGGAGGATTGCCGTGAGTTCAAGGCCATCCTGAGATTACATAGTAAATTCTAGGTCAGCCTGGACCAGAGTGAAACCTTACCTCAAAAAACTAAAATAAATAAAGTCCTGTGTCCTGATTGCAGCATCTAGATCATTCAAAACTATATTTTTAATAAATTCAAAAATAACAAGCTATTATGCCCACAAAAAATGATTGTATTTGGAGGTAAGGTGGTATGTTTGGAGGCCCCCTTTTCTGTGTTGAACCCTAACCTCTGGGTGATGGTATTAAGGAGTAGTGGCCTTTGGGGGGTAGAAGGCTCTTTCCTTATGAACAGGGTGAATGCCTTCATAAAACTCCTCTGGGGGCTAAATGTATATACTATGCTCACCAAACTGCCCAGTGAGCACTTCTCTTAATGTCCACATCCACATGTTAATGCTACTCTCACTTTTGGTTAGAGAAACCTCTCTTTTCAGATGGTGGTGACCTTGGGATGACTCAGAAGGCACCATGGTGCTGAGAAGAAGGGACAGAGGAGTGCTCAGCACTGAAACATCTCTATCACACCTTGCAAGGCTCAGGGTCCATTGCGGAAGAGGGGGCGGAAAGAATGTTAAGAGCCAAAGGAAGAGGAGGACTCCTTACAACGTGCTCCTCCAGACACAAAATGGCCTGGATATCCATGACCTCACAGTGCCTGACACTACCTACACAAGACCATCATAATAGGAGGAAAAGATCATGACATCAAACTGAAAAGAGAGATTGAGTGAGAGGGGGAGGGGATATGATGGAGAGTGAAGTTTCAAAGGGGAAAGTGGGGGAGGGAGGGAAGTACCATGGGATATTGTCTACAACTAAGGAAGTTGTCAATAAAAAAAAATTAAAAATTAAAAAAAAACCAGCTCCTCTGGGGATGCTGCTTGCCCTACCCACCAAGGTCAGGACTCAGCAAGAATGTGCCACTCATGAGCCAAGAAACAGACCTGTCACCACACACCATACCTCCTGAATCTTGGCCCTCCATAACCAGAACTGAGCAGCACACTTCTGCTGTTTATAAGCCAGCCACCCTCTGTGTCCTTCCTCACAGCAGCCCTCACAGACTGAGCCACAGAGGGTCCTTGAGAGATGGTTCAGCACTCCCTTGAAAGGCAGAGGTTCGAGGCCAGCCTGGGGCTACATAGTGAGTTCCAGGTCAGCCCGAGCTAGAGTGAGACCTTACTTTGAAACAAACAAAGATAGAGGGATGGTTATATTAAAATTCAGTCATTTGGAGGGTGCTAATGCAGTAGGACTGGTTTCTCTGAGGAGAGGCAGAACACAGACACCGTACCAGGAGGTGACATGGAGACACTGGGTGAAGGCTGCCATCTATAAGTAAGCTAAGTAGCGTCAGAAGAAACATGGCCTGCTACCTCTGACCCTCATCTCAGACGTCGGGCCTCCTGGAGCACACAGGCTATGCAAACTTCCGGAAACCCTCCTCATCCCCATCTCACAGGCAAAGGAACAAGGTCGGACTCCAGCAGGTGCCTCCCAGCAGCAGAATGCAAGTTCTTAGGTTGAGGTACACTGTGGGGACTCCAGATCCTTTAGTCCAGAATGCTCCCACAGTCTCCTTTTCTAAACTCTGAAAGCTTCTCCTACTTCCTCATTTGGTCTTGTCAGAAGTCCCTCTGCCTGCTCCCTAGTCCTGACTCAGCCCTCTGAACCAAGGCTCTGTTCCCTGGCTCTCCCTTGCTGGCTCTACATTGTAACTTGCCTTCCTTCCCTCTTCATTATTTTTTATTTATTTGAGAGAGAGAGAGAATGGGCATGCCAGGGCTTCTAGCCACTGCAAATGAACTCCAGACTCATGTGCCACCTTGTGCATCTAGCTTACATGGATACTGGGGAATTGAACCTGGGTCCTTAGGCTTCTCAGGCAAGCGCCTTAACAGCTAAGCCATTTCTCCACCCCTCCCTCCTTTTTTTCCTTTCTTTCTTTTTTTTGGGGGGGGGGTGGGGTTTCAAGGCAGGGTTTCACTCTAGCCCAGGCTGACCTGGAATTCACTATGTAGTCTCAGGGTGGCCTTGAACTCACAGCAATCCTCCTACCTCTGCCTTCCGAGTGCTGGGATTAAAGGTGTGCGCCACTACGCCCGGCTTCCTCCCTCCTTTTGAAGACTCCTCTTGCCAGCTCCACACATACTTACAATCACGCACACATGCAGCCTCTCCCTCTCTCTCCTCACCCTTTCCAGACAGCCCCTTGAGATGCATTCTACCAACTCTCCACAGAGCGCCTCCTCCCACAGCACTGTGCCTGGCTAGGGTGAGCAGCCTTCTGCTTGGGCTGACTGTGGTGCTAGGAGGCCTGCCATGGACCTCCTCCCAGCCCCTGCGGAGTCTTCCTCCGATGTGAAGACCAGGGCTTTGCCCAGGAAACACAGCAGTGCATATTTACTAGAATTCTCTCTGGGCCTCAGGACTGGCTTCCTCCCAGGGAGAGTGAGGCTAATACAAGGCCCCTCCCTGACAGTAGGTTTTAATGTAGTATGGTAGGGAGTGCTACAAGAAGCCTAAAAAGAGAAGAAGAAAAAAAAAAGCTGGGCATGGTGGCGCACACAGAGGTAAGATGATTGCCTTGAGTTCGAGGCCACCCTGAGACTACATAGTGAATTCCAAGTCAGCCTGAGCTAGAGTGGGACCCTGCCTCCAAAAAAAAAAAAGAAGAAGAAACCTGAACTGTCACCTCATGTCTGTGCCACCCCTGACTGCTCAGGACACTTTCCAGAAACCCTCAGCCCCTCAAAGACAACAGCTTCAGTGGGGAAGGAAGCAGATTGTCACCAGAGCCCTGAGAACAGCAAGCAAGACAGGCCAGAGCTCCTGGCCCAGCCAGAGATAGTAGATGTGGCTGTGAGCCACAGGGGCCCAGGCTCGGACTGTCCACAGGGTGATCTGATTCCTCGGGAGAGTATGTTCATGGAAGATATGCTGGGGAGGGAGTGGTCTTAGAGCAGTGGTGAGGAAGGGCCTGGGCAGACAGGGAGCTGTGGAGCATCCAGGGCTCAGGAAAGACTAGGGGCGCTTTCAGGAGGAGGCTGGAAAAAATGAAGGATTTTTTTTTTTAAGATTTATTTTTCCTTATTTATTAGAGACAGATGGAGAGAGACAGAGAGAGAGAGGGAGAGAGAGAGAGAGAGAGAGAGAGAATGGGTACACCAGGGCCTCCAGCCACTGCAAATGAACTCCAGATGCATGTGCCACCTTGTGCATCTGGCTTACATGGGACCTGGAGAATCGAACCTGGGTCCTTAGGCTTCACAGGCATGCACCTTAACTTCTAAGCCAACTCTCCAGCCCAGGATTTTTTTTAATTGTGCATGTGTGGTATGCATTTGGATGTGCATGCACATGTGTGTGTGCATGTGTATAGACCAGAAGTTGATGTTGGGTGTGTCTTTTTTTTTTTTTTTTTTTGGATATAGAGTCTCACTCTAGCCCAGCCTAATCTAGAATTCACTATGTAGTTTCAAGGTGGCCTCAAGCTCACAGCAATCCACCTACCTTGGCCTCCAGAGCGCTGGGATTAAAGGCATGCACCACCATGCCTGGCCCTGAATGTCTTTTTTGATCACTCTTCACTTTATTTACCTAGGCAGGCTCTCTCACTTGAATCCAGAGCTCACCAATTCAGCTAACCTAGCTGGCCAACTCGACACAGGGATTCTCTGGCTCTGCCTTCCAAGCACTGGTACTATAGGCAGGCCACCACACCCAGGCAGCATTATGTGGGAACCGGGGATCCAAACTCTGGTCCTCACACTTGTAACGGCAAGTTCTTCATTCATTGTGCCATCTCTCCAGCCCCATGCTAAGAACTATCGTCTTGGGCTCATTGGTGAATCACTTGCCTCGCTCACACAAGGTCCTGGCTTCCTCGCCAGCACTGTAAAAACAAGAGACAAAAACCAGAACCAAGATGCTTGTCTTTATCCTGCACACATGTGTTTACAGGTCCTGCACCAGCTGCTGGACAGAAACCCCAGGGATGGGGAGAAAACCAGAGCTGGGCTGTAGGTCTTGCAGGGGTTGGGGCGAGTTTCAGCTGCATGAATATTCCCGACAGGGGAAAGTCAGGAACCTAAGCCTCACCTCGCCCTCACCTCCCTGTGGCTGGAGATTCCTGCTTTGCACCCTCAATTTCCTGACGAGGAAACTGAGGCCCAGAGAGAGACGGGTATTACTCTACGTGACGCTCCACGAAGGTTTGTTCACTGAACAAACCTTCACAGAGCACATGTCAGTGCTGGGCCACCACTGTGCTGGAGGCTGGAAACTAAGAGATCAGAGACAGCCCTGTCCTGTAGGGTGTGCTGGGGACACACTGCAGGGCCCTGGATTCAGGAAGGAAAACAGATGGAGGAAACATGATGCTGATGGCAAAATAATGAGGAGCAAGTGCCCTCCTACCCCACCCCACACACAGGCAGCCTTCTCTAATGCCAGCTCACTGCTGCTTCAGTGTGAGCAGAGTGCAGTGTGGCCGCATTGACACAGGACCAGGATTAAGGTCATGGAACGGGGAAATTGGGGTTTTGGGGTGCTTCCTGTAACCCAAAGTCCTGAGTTCATATCTGCAAACTAACCAAAGAATTGGCAATTCCAGACTCAAGAGAATGATTTTTAAAATACCACATTTTATTTAGATGTTACAAAGGAGTGCGGAAAGGAGAAGGCTGGGAGGTAAGGAGAGATAAAGTGGGGAGAAAAGAAGTACACCACGTGGAGCCCCAAAGCCCATGTGGGCCACGTGGAGCTCAGGAGTCCATGTGACCAGATACGGATCTGGGCGGGGGAGGGTGAGGAATCGTGTAAAGAAAAAAGAAAATAAAGTTCAAGGAGATCTTGCCATGCAGGGAGCTGGAGGGGATAAAGGAGCCCATGAGGAGAGTAAGGGCTAGGGGACCCTCCTGGCTAGGCCTGGGCCTGAGCCTAGGCCAAACCAGCCCAGGCCCAGCTGAGGGAAAAACACCCACAGCTGGAAGTTCCCAAGTAGTCAGAGAGCCTGCCCTCCCCTTGCAAAGGTATTTATAACCTTAGGGTGGTGGGCTGTCTTCTGGCCCAGGTGAACCAGAGGGCCAGCTGGTTGGTTAGGGCTAGGGGCGATCTCTGGAAGAGATTAGCTCTGGCACTGAGTTCCAGGGGCTGAGCTTGACCAACCTCGATGTTTAAATCCTATGAAAGACCTCCCTCCCAGGAGGGGTCCTGACTGTGGAAAAACAGTCTCTACAGAACTAGGCACAAGATAAGAAGTCAAAGTCAGCCTGCGCTTTTCACCTTCACCAGTCACCCTAACTCTACCCTGCTCACAGTCAGAGCGGTGGAGTGACCTGCTAAAAGTCGCACAGCCCTAGGGCAGGCTGGTGGGCTCAGACTGGACCAGACCTCATCTTCCCTTGACCTTTCCTTCAACCTTCCTGGCCCAGACAGGGGTTGGATGGAAGGGCTGTTGGGCAGAGTGTCCCTTGGTAATACTGGGAGGTCTCAGCTCCTCCTCCCATTCATTGGAGAGGCCCCAGATGGACAGGAGGAAATCTCAGAGAGGTCAGTGTCCCTCCCTACAAGCTCTTTCTCCCTCTCCTTCCCCATACCCACAACAAAGCAGCTTCTTCGGATGGGGATTGCCTTGAGGACTCTGTCCATCCCCCTTCTCCAGCTCCTCCAAGGCATAGTCCTCCCTAAATCACCCATCACTGAACTCAGTGCACACATGTGGCTACACTCTGAGTATACACGTCTGACTACACTTTGAGCAGCCTGCTTGCATTGAGACATCAACATGCGCTCATCCATCCATCCATCCATCCATCCATTGGACAAAGACCTGGGCAGGCACATGTCCCTGAGAGAAGACGGTTACTCATGAATGACATGGAGGCATGGCTGTGAGATCAGGGTAGCATGCAGGAAGAAGGTGCCATGGGCCAGAGGAGCGGGCAATCACCCCACTGGGGTGACAGTCACGAAGAGCTACCTGGAGGAGGTGACAGTGTTCTAAGACCCAAAGACAGAGCAAGTGGTAGTCAGTGAAGAGAAGGGGAAAATATTCTAGGGCTAGAGAGATGGCTCAGAGGTTAAGGCACTTGCCTGCAAAGCCTAACAACTAGAATTCGATTCCCCGGTACCCACATAAACCTAGATGTACAATGTAGCACATACATCTGGAGTCCATTCACAATGGATAGAGGCCCTGGTGTGCCCATTCTCTCTGCAGCCTGATGTGATGGCACACACCTTTATTCTTCAATATTTTAAAATTTTTATTTATTTATTTATTTGACAGAGGGAGAGAGAGAGGGAGGGAGGGAGGGAGGGAAAGAGAGAATGGCTGAGCCAGGACCTCCAGCTACTGCAAACGAACTCCAGACGCATGTGCCCCCTTGTGCATCTTGCTAACATGGGTCCTGGGGAATTGAACCTGGGTACTTTGGCTTTGCAGGCAAATGCCTTAACCAATAAACCATCCCTCCAGCCTGGCACACATCTTTAATCCCAGCTCTCAGGAGGCAGAGTTAGGAAGATCACTGTGTGTTTTAGGCTACCCAGGTCAGCCTGGGCTAGAGTAATATCCTATCTTGAAAAACCAAAACAGAAAGCATTCTAGTCAGAGGGAACAATGTGTTGGGAGGTCTCAACATCCTCACACATGGGCCCTAGGGCAGTGGATCCAGGGAAGGCCAGGCTGGACCACAGGGGCATGCTAGAAAGTTGGGGGACTGGGCTGAGAGGATGGCTGGGTAGAGCTGGGCTGGGAAGAGTCCTTGGCCAAGGTGAAGATTTGAGCTTCTCCCAAGACCCATAGGTCCATGATGGCAACTGAGCAGGTTGAGAACTGGCACCCAGAGCCTAGGTCTCCTACCTGAATGTGTGACCTCTGGCCTCTACTACACCAAGGTAAAAAAAGCTGCAGAAGGGCTGGAGAGATGGCTTAGCAGTTAAGGCACTTGCCTGTGAAGCCTAAAGACTCATGTTCCACTCTCCAGACCCCATGTAAGCCAGACGTACAAGGTGACGCAAGTGCAGAAGGTCACACATGTGCGCAACGTGGCACACACATCTGGAGTTCCACTGCAGTGGCTGGAGGCCCCGATATGCCAATTCTCTCTCTCTCTCTCATAAAAAATACAAATAAATAAATAAATAAATAAATAATGTTTCATTTCATTTTATTTTTTGGCATGCTATGTGTGTGGTGTTCAAGCTTGTGTATACGTGTTTTATATGTGTGTGGGTGCACATGTGTGTGGGTGCATGTGCATGCACGTGGAAGCCAGAGGTCGACATGAGTTGTGACATCAAATGTCTTCCTCAATCACTCTGAACCTTTAAAAAAAAATTAGGGCTGGGTGTGGTGACACACATCTTTAATCCCAGCATTCGGGAGGCAGAGGTGGGAGGATAGCTATGAGTTCAAGGCCACCCTGAGACTACATAGTGAATTCCAGGTCAGCCTGAGCTAGAAGAGTGAGACCCTACCTTGAAAAATAAAACAAAAAAACAAAAAAAAAAATAGGGGCTGGAGAGATGGCTTAGCAGTTAAGGCATATGCCTGCAAAGCCTAAGGACCCTGGTTCAATTCTCCAGGTCCCACGTAAGCCAGATGCACATGGTGGCGCATGCATCTAGAGTTTGTTTGCAGTGGCTAGAGGCCCTGGTACGTCCTTCTCACTCTCTCTCTGTCTCAAATAAATAAATAAAAATGAAATCCTAAAAAAAAAATTAAAGGTCAGGTGTGGTGGCACACGCCTTTAGTCCCAGCATTTGGGAGGAAGAGGTAGGAGGATCACCATGAGTTCGAGGCCACCCTGAGACTACATAGTGAATTCCAGGTCAGCCTGGACTAGAACAAAAAGAGAGAGAGACAGAGAAGGAGATAGAAGGCATTATGAAGAGCTCCTGCCCATGAGAAGGCAGGCGGGGGTAAAGCCCACCTAGAGACCCCAACTGGGGTCATTTATAGGTTCTGAATGGGGACTGAGCTAAACAAGCACAATGCCAGGTTCAGGTTCCCTTCTTCCGGGAATCTTAATTCTAGGGCAGGAATGGCTTGCTCTATTGAGACAGGGTCTCTCACTGAACCCAAAGGTACACATTCAACTAAACTAGTCATCTTGCCCCAAGGAGCCTCCTGTTCCCACCTCCCCAGCACTGGGATTTCAGGACTGGGCCACTACATCCAGATTTTATAAGGGTGCTAGGGATCCAAACTCAAGTCCTCACGCTTGCATTTCAAGCACTTTACTGACTGACCCAGCTCCCCAGTCCCCAGCAAGCCTGTTTTGAAGGACATTTTCTCCATTTCTTTTGGGATCTCAAGCCTCCAGCTCACCCTAAAGATGTTTAAACTGATAGGACTCTGAGCACACAGGTTGCACAGGGCTAAACTGGTGCTTCCAGCTTTGGGGAACTGATCTGGGAGCTGATGAGCTGAGCCTAATAACCTGGGACTAAGGGGCATTTCCAGAGAGCTGGGAGCTCCCTGCATGACTGGTTGCCTGCCTGCTGGCCATGCTCGGACAGCCCAAGACCCCACCATCATCATGTAGCCCTTCTCCAAGGGAGTTGTGTGGAATTTCTGAGCATATGCTTTGTATTAAGAACACTTCAGAGCTGGAGAGATGGCTTAGCAGTTAAGGCACTTGTCTACAAAGCCTAAGGACCAGCTTCTATTCCCCAGTGTCCACATAAGCCTGATGCACAAGGGGGTACATGTGTCTGGAGTTCATTTGCAGTGGTTACAGGCCCTGATGCATCCATTCTCTACCAAATAAATAAATAAATAGATAGATAGATAAATAAATAAATAAAATACTTTTAAAATCATGTTTAAAAAAAAAGAACACTTCAAACCCGGTGTGGTGGCGCAAGCCTTTAATCCGAGCAGAGGGAGACAGAGGTAGAAGGATCACTGTGAGTTCGAGGCCACCCTGAGACTACACATTGAATTCCAGGTCAGCCTGGGTTAGAGTGAGACCCTACTTCATAAAACCAAACCAAACAAACAAACAAACAAAAAAACACTTAGCCGGGTGTGGTGGTGCATGCCTTTAATCTCAGCACTAGGGAGGCAGAGGTAGGAGGATTGCTGTAAATTCAAGGCCATCCTGAGACTCCAGAGTGAATTCCAGGTCAGCCTGGGCTAGAGAGCGAGACCCTACCTCGAAAAACAAAACAAAGCAAAGCAAAGCAAAACAAAACAAAACAAAAAATACGTCAGGGCTGGAGAGATGACTCAGTGGTTAAAGGTGCTTGATTATAAAGCCTTATGGCCCGGGTTCAATTCCCCAGCCACTCACATAAAGCCAGATGCACAAAGTGCCACATGCATCTGGAATCCATTTGCAGTGGCAAGAGGCCCTGGTGTGCCCTTTACTCACTCTCTAATAAATAATTTTTTTCAAAACAAAACAAAACAAAACATAAAATCCAGAACACTTCAGAGCCTAGTATATAAAATGCCCTGGGCTCCACCCCTAGTACCAGCACTTCACAAAGAAACCAGCTGAGAATGCTGGAAAAAGCCTGTGCCAGAGGCAGGCACAGGGTTTCCATTGTGCCCTAAACACAGCCATGTCCTACCTGAGGCCCTGTGGAGAAAGCGACTGAAGTAGCTCTGATGACATCCACTGTGAGCGCAAAGCCCATGTGAACAGTTTTAAGATTTTGAGATGTGGCGGTCAGTTCTCTCTCCCTGTTGGATGCCCAGAACTCCCCCTCCTCCTCTCCCTTTCCTGCCCTCCCAGAACCCTCAGGTGGGCATCCCATTGGCACCCTGGTGATTAGAGTACAACAGAGCCCTTTAACCTGGTGTCTGCCTCAGGAAGACAGCAGTGAGTTCAGCAGCTGGGATCCTACCTCCCATCTCATGAACCTCCAACCACAGTTTAAGAATCCCATCAAGCCGGGCATGGTGGCACACGCCTTTAATCCCAGCACTCCGGAGGCAGAGGTAGGAGTTCGAGGCCACCCTGAGACTACATAGTGAATTCCAGGTCAGTCTGAGCTAGAGTGAGACCCTACTTCGGAAAAACAAAGAAAACAAAATCCCATCAGCCCCAAACACTTTTTATCCCCCCGACATAGGGTCTCACTCTAGTCCAGGCTGACCTGGAAGTCACTATGTAGTCTCAGGGAGGCCTCGAACTCATGGTGATCCTCCTACCTCTGCCTCTCAAGGGCTGGGATTAATCTGAATACTCTTGATCCCCACCCTCAGAGGCACCTGGCACTTTCCTCCCAAATGCTTCAGACTCCGTCAAAATCAGTGGAGAATTCTCAACACCTCACTCCTCAGCTTTCCTTTGAAACTCTCCCTTGAATCTTTTTTTTTTTTTTTTTTTTTTTTTGGTTTTTCAAGGTAGGGTTTCACTCTGGTCCAGGCTGACCTGGAATTAACTATGTAGTCTCAGAGTGGCCTCGAACTCACTGCAATCCTCCTACCTCTGCCTCCCGAATGCTGGGATTAAAGGCATGCGCCGCCACACCCGGCTTCCCTTGAATCTTGTTAAAACCTTTGTTGTCCCGTCCCAAATGTAGTTTGTTTGTTTGTTTGTTTTGAAACAGGTTCTCAGTATTATAGTGCAGCCTGGCCTCCAACTCATGATCATCCTGCTTCTGTCTCCCAATTGCTGGGATCATGGACAGCTGATGAATGTGTATTTTAAAAATGTTTTATTTATTATTTACTTGAGAGAAAGAGGGAAAGGGAGAGAGAGAGAGAAAGAAGAAGGAAGAGAGGGAGGGAGGGAGAAAGGGAGAGAACAGGTATGCCAGGGCCTCTAGCCATTGCAAATCAATTACAGATGCATGCACCACCCTGTGCATCTGGCTTTATGTGGGTCCTGGGGAATTGAACCTGGGTCTTTTGGCTTTGCTGGCAAGCACCTTAACCTCTAAGCCATCTCTCCAGCCCATGAATGTGTGGTTTTTATTTTAAAAATATATTATTTATTTTATTTTATTTTATTTTATTTTTTTTTTTTTTGGTTTTTCGAGGTAGGGTCTCACTTTGGCCCAGGCTGACCTGGAATTCACTGTGTAGTCTCAGGGTAGCCTCGAACTCACGGTGATCCTCCTACCTCTGCCTCCCGAGTGCTGGGATTAAAGGCGTGCGCCACCACGCCCGGCAAAATATATTATTTATTTATTTGCTTATTTTGAGAGAGAGAAAGAGGCAGATACACAAAGAGAAGGGGCATGCCAGGGCCTCCAACCACTGCAAAGGAACTCCAGACACATGCGCTACCGCGTGTATCTGGCTTATGTGGGTCCTGGGGAATTGAACCTCTGTCCTTAGGTTCACAGGCAAACACCTTAACTGCTAAGCCATCTCTCCAGCCCATGAATGTGGTTTTTAAATATATATGGCTGCCGGGCATGGTGGCGCATGCCTTTAATCCCAGCACTCGGGAGGCAGAGGTAGGAGGATGGCCGTGAGTTCAAGGCCACCCTGAGAATACACAGTGAATTCCAGGTCAGCCTAGGCTTCAGCAAGACCCTACCTCGAAAAAATACAAAAAAAAAAAAATTATATATGTATATATGTATATATATATATATATATATATATATATATATATATATATATATAGTACTGGGCTGGAGAGATGTCTTAGCGGTTAAGGCATTTGCCTGCAAAGCCTAAGGGCCCTGGTTTGATTCTCCAGGTCCCACATAAGCCAGATGCACAAGGGGGCACATGCATGTGGAGTTCGTTTGCAGTGGCTGGAGGCCCTGGCACGCCCATTCTCATTCTCCCTCTCTTTCCCTCTCCCTGTCTCTAATAAATAAATAAAAATAAAATCTATCTATCTCTATCTATCTATCTATCTATCTATCTATCTATCTATCTATCTATCTATCTGGCAGGCTGTGGATGTGGCTCAGTTGGTAGAGTGCTTCTCTAGTATTCATAAACCTTGGGTTCCATCCCCAGCACCGAATAAACCAGGCATGGTGATGAACACCTATAATCAGTCAGTAAAGTGATCCCCAGCACCCACATAGAAGCTGGGTGTGGAAAAAAAAAGGCAGGGAGAACACAGGTGTCCCCTGTGTAGTGGCTGTTTTATCTGCCTGATTTTACCAAGGGACTTTTCTTGGGTTTGGTGCCACAGGGACCTTGGGAAGATCTGGCCTACAGCCTGTGGCACCAGCCTTCACAGAGAGCTGCCCTGGAAGGCCAAAGGCTACGATCTTCTCCTTCCACCCTGCCCCTGTTGCCTGCCTGCCCAGCCCCCAAAGACTTCCACTGTGCTCTGGGAAGCCAGCACACATCACTGCCCTGTCACCAGAAAAGTCCTCAAGGCCTTTCTTTCTCTGCAGCGGAGGTCATGAGCATCTGGTGACATTCTTAGGTCCTGGCTTGTCTGCACACAGATGTATGTAGGATGGCATAGGAAACACAGCTATCCAGATATTTTCATCTTTTTTTATTGAGGCAGGGTCTCACTCTAGCCTAGGCTGAGCTGGAACTCACTCTGTAGCACAGGCTGGCCTTGAACTCACAGTGATCCTCCTACCTCAACCTCCTAAGTGCTGGGATTAGAGGTGTGCACCACCATGGCCAGTTCTCAACTTTTATTTTTTTCTTTTTTAATCTTTTTATTTATATATTTGAGGGAGAGAGAGAGAATGGGTGAGCCAGGGCCTCCAACCTCTGCAAAGGAACTCCAGATACATGTGCCACCTTGTGCATCTGGCTTTAGGTGGGTACTGGGGAATCAAACCTGGGTCCTTTGGCTTTATAGGCAAGATCCTTAACCACTAAGCAATCTCTCCAGCCGCAACTTTTACCTTCTTAATTTATTTTGTATGTGGGGGGGAGGGCTTAGGCTTCTGGGGTTCTTCTCTCCTTGTTCCTAACAATGGTGTCCCCCATTCCTCAGCTGGGCAGACTGCTGCCTGGATTACAGACTACATTTCCCAGCTTCCTTGGCTGTATGTCCAACTTCTGGCCAATGGGATGTCAGGAGAAGTGGTTTGGACTACTTCCTAGGGGTTTTCTTTAAAAGATGAGGACAGAACTTTCTTTTTTCTTTTTTTTTTTTTTTTTTTGACTCCTTTCTGCTGACCAGAATGTAAGCGTGGAGGCTGGAGCCAAGGCAGCAGATGTGCACTGTAAAATTAAAGCCATTCAGGAGTTTACTGTTGTTGTTGTGGTTTAATTATTTTTATTTATTTATTTATTTATTTATTTATTTATTTATTTATTTATTTATTTGCAAGGAGAGAGAGAAGAGAATGGGTGTGCCAGGGCCTCTTGGCTCTGCAAATGAACTCCCAGATGCATGCGCCATTTTGTGCATCTGGCTTTATGTGGGTACTGAGGAATCGAACCAAGGTGGATAGCCTTTGTAAACAAGTGCCTTTAATCACTGAGCCATCTCCCCAGCCCTTGTTGTTTATGAGACAGTCTCATGTGGCCTGGAACTTGCTGTGTAGCCAAAGATAACCTTAAACTTCTGGTCCTCCTGCCTCCACCTCCCCAGTTCTGTTATTACAGGCACACACAAAAACAACACCGAAACAAAACCAAACAAAAAACAAGAGTGGCTCTGTTGGCAGAGCCCTTGCTTAACATATACAGAGTGCTGCATTTAATCCCTAGCATGCTCTGTTTTATGTGGTGCTAGGGATTGTTTTTTTTTTTTTTTTGTGTGTGTGTGTGTACCCATACATGCACACCAGGACCTCTTATCACTGAAAATGGGATGCCAGATGCATGTGCATCTGGCTTTACCTGGGTACTGGGGAATTGAACTCAGGCCATCAGATTTTGCAAGCAAGCATCTTTTAACCACTGAGAAATCTCTCTAGCCCTGTTTTTTTTTTTTTTTTTTCATGGTAGGGTTTCACTCTAGCCCAGGCTGACCTGGAATTCACTATGTAGTCTCAGGGTGGCCTCGAACTCATGGTGATCCTCCTACCTCTGCCTCCCAAGTGCAGGGATTAAAGGCGTGCGCCACCATGCCCAGCTAAAGCCCTGTTTTTTTTTTTTTTTTTTTTTTTTTTTTTTTTTTTGAGGTAGGGTCTCACTCTGGCCCAGGCTGACCTGAAATTAACTATGTAATCTCAGGGTGGCCTCGAACTCATGGCGATCCTCCTACCTATGCCTCCTGAGTGCTGGGATTAAAGGCGTGCACTACCACGCCCAGCTGAGCCCTGTTTTTTTTTTTTTTTTAAGATACATAAGGGCTGGAGAAATGGCTTAGTGGTTAAGGTGCCTGTCTGCTAAGCCTAAATTCCAATTTCCAGGTCCCACGTTTAGCCAGATGCAAAGTGATGCAAGGGCGCAATGCCGCACTTGCCCACAAGGAGGCACACACATCTGGATTTCGTTCACAGCAGCTGAGAGACAGCTGGCGTGCCCATTCTCTATCTGTCTCCCTTTCCCTCTTTGTCTCTCTCCAAAAATTTTTAAAAAAATTTAAAATTTAAAAAGAAAGATACATAAGATATTTTATTTTTAGTTATTTATTTGACAGGGAGTGTTGGGGGGGAGGGAAAGAGGCAGAGAGAATGGGCATGCCAGGGCCTCCAGCCACTGCAAAGGAACTCCAGACACATGCTCCACCTTGTGCATCTACCTTACATGGGTCCTGGGGAACTGAACCTTGGTCTTTTGGCTTTGCAGGCCAATCCCCCCTAGCCTCCTTAACCCCTAATCCCCTTAACCCCTAAGCCATTTCTCCAGGTCCCTGTTTTGTTTTGAGATAAGGTCCCACTCTGTAGCCCAGGCAGGAACTCTGAAATCTTCCTGCCTTATCCTCCTGAGTATGGAGATCATAGATGTGAGCCACCAAGGTCGTTAAACCATGTTGAGCGCAGCAGGATTCCAAGCCCCCAAGAACCACAGAGCTCAGCACCAGCTCCAGACTGCTTGCACTTTCAAGAACGAGAAATAAATCTTTGGGCCTGGGGAGAGATGGCTCAGTGGTTTAAAAGACTCTTGCTTGAAAAGTCTGTTGTCCCAGGTTCAATTCCCCAGCTACCCACACAAAGCTGGATAGGCATTCGACTGCAGCCAAGAGACCTTGACATACCTATATGTAAATAAATAAATAAATAAATAAATAAATAAATAAATAAATAAATAAGCTTTGAGCTCCAAATGGCGATATGTGTAGGGGGTGAAAGCAAGAGGATTGGGAGTTCAAGGCCAGTTTTGGCTATATAGCAAATTGGGTGCCAGCCTGGGCCACAATGAGACCCTGTCTCAAAAAAAAATGTGGAAGCCAGGTGTGGTGGTGCACGCCTTTAATCCCAGCACTCGGGATGCAGAGGTAGGAGGATCGCTGTGAGTTCGAGGCCATCCTGAGACTACATAGTTAATTCCAGATCATCCTAGGCTAGAGCAAGACCCTACCCTGAAAAACAAACAAACAACAAAACCTAACCAAAAAATAATAATAATAAAAATAAGGACGAGAGGGAGGAAAGAAGGGAGAGAGGGAGGAAAGGAAGGAGGGAAGGACAGAAGGGCCCTGGGTGTAGTCAGTGGTAGAGCACTTGACTAGTATATGTAAAGCCCTGTGTTCCATCAGAAGCAGAGACAGAAAGAAGGAAGGAAAGGGAGAAAGAGAACGAGAGAAGGGAAAGAGGCTTCTTTTCATAGTTTTTCAGGCCTCTTGTTCCCAACCCTTCTTGTTTAAACCATTTTATTTGGCTGGGCATGTAGCTCAGTGGAGGAGTGGCAGAGCACTTGGCTAGCATGTGTGAGGCCCTAGGTTCCATCCGCTGCACTGAAAGCTAAAACCAAAACAAACGAGTAACTGCTGTTGTTGGAGGTCTCACAACCCCTGAATTCCAGGGACTTCGGTCTAGATGCACAGAGGCGATGATGGCCAGGAAAAATCAAGAAAGCAGACGTAGGGGGCTGGAGAGATGGCTTAGCGGTTAAGGCATTTGCCTCCAAAGCCAAAGGATCCCAGTTCAACTCTCCAGGCCCCACATAAGCCAGATGCACAACGGAGTACATGCATCTGGAATTCGTTTGCAGTGGCTGAAGGCCCTGTCGTGCCCATTCTCTTTCTCTCTGCCTCTTTCAAATAAATAAATAAATAAATAAATAATATTAAAAAAAAAAAAAAGCTGGGCGTGGTGGCTCACGCCTTTAATCCCAGGCAGAAGCAGAAGGACTGTGAGATCAACGCTACTCTGAGACTATATAATGAATTCCAGGTCAGCCTGGGCTAGAGTGAGACCTTACCTTGAAAAACCAAAAAAAAAAAAAAAAAAAAAAAAAAGCAGACATGGGACAGGATGGGGGCGGGGTGGAGGAAGAGAGAGAGAGACAGCAGGGCTTGGAGAGGGAGGTGCAGGCCCCCTGGGAGGTGGTCCATTAGAGAGTGTCCAGGAGGAGGAGGCCACAGCAGCAGGCTGAGGGACCCTACAAAGGGCAGGAGAGCAAGACCATCCCTTCCCTTGCAAGGGTGGGAGGGTTCCCAGTAGAGAAAAGGATGGGGCTATCTACTGGTGGGAGGAAAGCAGATGGTAAGACAGAGGCCCCCACCCACAACAACTACTCTGAGCCCACCCTTAGGGTTCTCCCGGTCAGATTCTGATACACTCATCATGGAGGGGGCTGGCTGGGTCTGTCCCACTCAAGCCCTCCTGGGAGTTCCTTCCCTTTGCTGAGAGGGAGCTGCCCTGGGGGATCTTACAGGCTCCTGGATCCTTCAAAAACTATTCCGCAAGCTGGTCCAGACCCTTGGTGCCCCCAGCCTGACTTGCTGATTCTCCTCTCTAGCCCCTCCTCCCTCGCCACTCACTTTGATTTCAGTTCAAAGGCATCACTTCCTCCAGGAAGCCTTCCCTGACTAGTGGCTGGATCCCGAACCCAGGCTCTTTGTTCTGAGCTGGATGTAGCTCATGTCTGTGGGCCTATTTGATTCCTGTCCATTTCTCCCATTCAGTGGGGAGTCCACGCAGGTCACAGAGGCACTGCAGCGATTAGCGCAGGACCAGCACAAGGTAAGTGTTCAGCAAACACTTGTTAAAGGCACAGCGTGGGCCCAGACCACCTGAAAGATAGAAAAACAGGTTGAGGCCTGGAGAGATGGCTTAACGGTTAAACGCTTGCCTGTGAAGACTAAGGACCCTGGTTTGAGGCTCGATTCCCCAGGACCCACGTAAGCCAGATGCACAGAGTGGCACATGCATCTGGAGTTTGCAGTGATTGGAGGCCCTGGCGAGCCCATTCTCTATCTGCCTCTTTCTCTCTCTTGTCACTCTCAAATAAATAAATAATAAACAAAAAATTGAAGGGAAGGGAAGGGAAGGAAAGGGAAGGAAGAAAAGCTAAGGAGTGCTCAGGCCCACATAGCTGTAGCCTCCTGCCACCCCTTCCTGAACCTTCCATCCTCCTCCTCTCCCCACCTGCTGGCAGTGGGGTAGGGGAGCAGGAGGTGGTGGAAGAGGTACATGGATTCCCCAAGGCAAGGAGGGGGCAGTGCTCACATCTGTCTATCCACCAGTCACAGCTCCTGTAGGCAGCCGGCCACCAACCATCCTATGCCTTGCTGGCCCCTCCTCCTCCCTAGCTGCTTCTCTTGGGAAGGTATGAACTTGTTCTTTGCTGATGCCCAGCTCTCCTGTCCCCAGGCCTCCAAGACTTCCTCTGCGCCCCCAGGCCAGCCCTATGTCTGGGTTTAATCCATTGAGGTCCCCTGCCATGGCACACAGACTGTGGAATAGAATGGCCCTGGGTAGAAACACTGCCTGGTGGGCTCCTCTTGGTTCCTTAGGACCCACCTCAGGGCAACAGTTCACAGGGGTTCAGACTTCTCCCGCCAGCTTGGGCACTGGAAGATTTCAAGGAACTGAGGCACAGACTGAAGGGCAGACTTTCTCTGAGGAAGGGGCGGTAGGGAGGACAAGGCTAGAGAGGAGGGAGACACCGCCCCCCCCCTCCGCAAGCAACCTCAGGGGCTGGGGGAAGACACTGTGTGCCAGTAGGTAAAGCATGGGGTGGCTTTGAGCAGCTCCTTGGGCCGGGCCCCTGGCGCCATACTGAAGGGTCCCTTCTCTGTCTTCATCCCCAGCACCCTGCTGGGCCTTCAGTACACCCCACCCAGCAGCACCCCTGGGTCTGGACCAGGGTCCCTGAAATCCACAGCATTGGCCAAGCTGAGGTCTGGCAGAAGGGGATGGGTTCAGTGGGGTCCAGGAAGAAAAGATGCCCCCCTCCCACCCCCAAGGGAGCCCAACCCGAGGCCCAGGAAGGAAGGTGGGCAGAGTTTCCAAAACATCTTATGCTAGGACCCGAGAGGGGACAGAACCTGGAACCACAGTTACACTGTCCTAATTCCAAGCTGGAGACTGGGCAGTGGCGGGGGACAGCGCCCAGGACAGGGCTTTGAATGCTGGGGTCACTGGTTTCTGAGCTTCGGGGTGCCCTGGAGTCCCAGGAGAAGACTTGAAGAAGGAGGCGCTCCTCCAGACCCCACTTCTTCCCTCTTCCTTCTCCCTGCCCCGCTCCGACCGACCCTTTCAAGTCAGCCCCTGGAGTCCCCCGGGCGGCCCTCCCCTCGGTCCGCGGACATCAAAGCCGCCGCCGCCAGATCCGGTTGCGGAAGGGCGGGGAGGGCGGCTTTGCAAGGCTCCCTTTCATCCCGGCTCGGAGCCCCCCCGCACCCCCTGGGAGGCCCTGCGGGCGGGCGAGTCCCTGCAAGCCTCCTGCCCCGGGAGGGAGGGCCGGCGGGGGGCTGCTGGGCTGTGTGACCTCACGCCAGCCGCTGCCTGTCTCTGGGCCACATCCTCTGGCTCAGAAAGCTCTGGCTGTGGCCATGTCAGGGAGAGAGGGGCCTTTTGAGAAGGTGACCACCTCTCTGATCTCCGGACGGTGACCTCCCGCTTTCTGAGGTCTCCCTGTATACATTCAGGGTATTTTTTTTTTTTTCTCAGCTGAGTTTCCAGAAGCTCCTAGGGCAGGTGACTTGCCTCACTCCACACAGCCAGCGGGTAAAGTGGGTCCCGGTGTAAGCTCACACTCCATCTTCCTTTTTTAAATTTTATTTACTTACTTGAGAGAGAAAAGAGGCAGATAGATAGAGCGCAAGAAGAGGCACGCCAGGGCCTCCAGCATGTGCTACCTTGTGTATCTGGCTTATGTGGGTACTGGGGAATCGAACCTGGGTCTTTTGGTTTCACAAGGCAAGCGCCTTAAGTGCTAAGTCATCTCTCCAGCCCTCATCCTTCCTTTTTTTTTTTTTTTTTTTTTTTTTTTTTCGAGGTAGGGTCTCACTCTAGCTCAGGCTGACCTAGAATTCACTATGTAGTCTCAGGGTGGCCTTGAACACACGGCGATCCTCCTACCTCTGCCTCCCGAGTGCTGGGGTTAACGGCGTGCACCACCACGCGCGGCTTATCCTTCCTTTTGACCTTGGTACCTCTAGCTTGCAAGAGCACCATGGGGTGAAGCAGGGCTGCTGGGAACACACTCCAGACAGACACCCTTCGGGGCAGGTGTACAGTATCACCTTTATTTTACAGAGAGGAAAACTGAAGCACTGAGCAGTCACACAACTGACCTGGAGATTTTGTATCCAGACTCCAGCCTTCTGTGTGTCTGACTCCATGTGGAGAATCAGCTTGTGCACAAGGAGCTGGGCTGGAGGTCAGGTTATTCTGTCCACCATTACAGATGGGAGACTGAGGCACACAGAAGTCGGTTTGTGGAGGGGAGCTCCAGTCTCGCCGGAAGTGATCAGAATTTGAACCCAATTTGTACAGTTCCGTAGCACACCCCCACCTACCACCTGCTCTGTTCTCTTATGTGATTGCGTTGGCCCAAAGCCACAGAGCTCCCTCCCACATGGGCCAAACAACATTACAGAACTCCTGAGGGACTCCCTGTGTGGGGCTCACCTGCTGGGGAGGGGCAGTTTTAATGGGCTTCCTCTAGGGTACCAGGTGCATCCAGGCTGGCAAATGGGACAGGTGCCCACTGGTCACCACCCCAGCCCAGAGACTTAACATTCCTTAATGGAAATGCAGATAATCAAGGGACCCAATGCCGTGAAATGAATGTGATGCTCGCCAGAAACCTACAGGAGCTCTAGGAAACATCAGAGGGCAAGCTGAGCACAGGCCTGGCACCCAGCCTCTGCCTTACAGGTCAGACCGGGCAACACTCAGGTGAGATGCCCACAGATAAGAGTCTGCCCTCAGAGATGAACGTCAGTATGGGGGAGAGTGGTCCCCTGGGATGTTCCTGCTCCTGTTCAGTTCTGAGCGTATGAGGCTTTCCCCAGGAGGCATCTGGGACCTGATGGTGGAGGAATCTTGGAGCTGGAAAGTAAGGCATCATTTCTCATAGACTGCAAAGCCTGTGCCGGAGCCCTGAGGCACAAAAGAATTTGCTCAGGAGCATGTCCCAGACACCAGGGCTTGTTGCAGGGACTGAAGGGAAGGAGAAGCTGGGGTGGGGGGGGGGAAGAGGCACTAAAGGCAATGCACCTTGGGGCTGCCTGCTCAGTGGATGCTGGCTATGTGTGGGATGTCCAGACCAACCAACAGGAATCCAGCAGCTGTGAGCACACGGGCGGCCTGGCTGGGAGTAGCCCAGAGGGAGAGGCAGGAGAGGGTCTGGCTGGTCTCCAGGCCCTTCCTAAACCCTATTCCACCCGGCCCTTCAGAGGGAGATCAAAGGGGACATTTGCAAGTTAGATTTAAAATTGGAGAGCTGCTGGAAATAGCATTAGGGTCTCAATTCCACAAGAAAGCCTAGGGGGCAATAGGCTGCCCCTGGCAAGGGCAGCGGGGCCCACCCAGAAGTACCTGTCCTGTGATGGGAAGACAGCCCTCCATCTCCAAAGACAAGCAGTGTCCTTAGATTCCCAAAGGAGTGTGGACAGCTGGTGGTGGGTCAGACCCAACAGGCCTGTGGTGAAAAGATGCACAGGGAGGGGAGAGAATGTGTGGGGAGGGAGAAGGAAGAGAAGAAGAAGGGAGGGGGGAGATTGGAGGCAGGAGAAAGAAGGCAGGACAGGAAGGGAAGATAAGGAAGAGAGGAAGGGGAGAAGGGAGGCTGTGAGTGGTCTGGAGGGTCCCTGCTATTGGTCACTTCACTCAACACCACCCCTTGCTGGCTCTATGAGCAGGCATCTCCATGTAGGTGTCACCTGGTCCTCACAAGGAATTGGACTTCAGTCACCAACCCAGCCAGATCCAGGCAGAGTGCCCATACCAGAGCCCTGCTGGATCTTACTCCTGACTCACTCCAAGCAGGCAGCCCCAGGAATCCTTCAGGAAAGGAAAAGAGAGATCTCAGAAGGTCCTGGAAGTCCAAAGAAGTAACTGTGAAGGGCTGGGTCGAGGCACATTTTCCTAGACAGAGAGGTTCTTTGGTCCCCAGCACATGGCCTCTGACCACCGCCTGATCCTCCTTGCAGCACACAGCTTGCCCAGGCTGTCTTGCAGAACACCACGGGAACCACTTAGGAGCCCAGGGAAAAAAGGGCCAACCTGACTCAGGGACATATTAATTTATATTTGTTGGAATACTTTGAGCAGAGCCCAGGTTGAGCAAAGGCTGTCCCAGGCCCTGGGATAAGAGCAGGGGAAAAATTTTTCTTTTTTTTCTTTCTTTCTTTCTTTCTTTCTTTCTTTCTTTCTTTCTTTCTTTTTTTTTTTTTCTTTCTTTTTTTGGTTTTTGAGGAAGGGTTTCACTCTAGTCCAGGCTGACCTAGAATTCATTATGTAGTCTAAGGGTGGCCTTGTACTCACAGTGATCCTCCTACTTCTGCCTCCCGAGTGCTAGGATTAAAGGCTTGTGCCACCATACCCGGCTTTTTTTTTTTTTTTTTTTTAAGAGGGTCTTACTATGTATCCCAGGCTGTGTATTGCTCTGCATTCAGCAATCCTCCTGCCTCAGCCTTCCCCAGTCCTTATATTAAAGTTAATTAATCCACCATACCCATCTTAGAAAACGTTTTGAAGGGGAGCCAAAACACAGAAAGACAGTGGACACCCAAAACACAGAAAGACAAGGCTTAGAGTCTAGAGCCAGTGTCATGAATGGTAGCCCCAGGCCCCTCAGCCAGCCATGGTAACCAGATAGGCCCAAGATTCTGAAGCTCACAGTTGAGGCCCAAAGGACCAGACACCCCCCCCCCCAAACCCAGCTTCCTTGCCCTCCAGGCCTAGCAGGGACCCCTGGGGGCTCCATCAGGCTGAGGTGGGGCTCCCAAGTTTAGAGAGAGGGTGAGTACCCTCCATCCCAGAGTATAGAGCCTACTTTTTTTTTTTTTTTTTTGACCTGGAATTTACTGTGTAGTCTCAGGGTGGCCTTGAACTCACAGTGATCCTCCTCCCAAGTGCTGGGATTAAAGGTGTGCCCCACCTCACCCAGTTAGGGACCACTTGTCAGGCAATCCAGCTTTATGACTTTTTTGGGGGGAAGGGGTTGGGTTTTTTTTTTTCCCCTTTGGTTTTTCGAGGTAGGGTCTCACTCTAGCCCAGGCTGACCGGAAATTCACTATATAGTCTCAGGCTGGCCTTGAACTCACAGCGCTCCCCCTATCTCTGCCTCCTGAGCTGAGTGCTGGGATTAAAGGCGTGCACCACCACGCCTGGCTTTTTTTTTTTTTTTTTTTTTTTAAGTAGGGTCTCACTCTAGCCCAAGCTGACCTGGAATTCACTCTGTAGTCCAGGTTGGCCTTGAACTCAGCAATTCTCCTACCTCTGCCTTCTGAGTACTGGGATTAAAGGTGTGTTGTGGACTGGAGAGATGGCTTAGTGGTTAAAGCACTTGCCTGAAAATCCAAATGACCCAGATTCAATTCCCTAGGACCCATGTAAGCCATATGCACAAGGTAGCACATGCATTTGGAGTTCATCTGCAGTGGTTGGAGGCCCTGACGTGCCCATTCTCTCTTGCTCTCTCTCTGTCTGTCTGTCTGCTTCTTTCTCAAATAAATAAATAAATAAATAAATAAATAAATAAATAAATAAATAAAATAGCCGGATGTGGTGGCACACGCCTTTAATCCTAACACTTGGGAGGTAGAGATAGGAGGATGGCTGTGAGTCCAAGGCCACCCTGAACTACATAACATAGTGGTTCCAGGTTAGCCTGGGCTAGAGTGAGACTCTCTCTCTTAAACAAAACATAATAAAAATAAATAATTTTTTAAAAAGAATAAAGGGCCGGGCGTGGTGGTGCACGCCTTTAATCCCAGCACTCAGGAGGCAGAGGTAGGAGGATCTCAGAGAGTTCGAGGTCACCCTGAGACTACATAGTGAATTCCAGGTCAGCCTGGACCAGAGTGAGACCCTACCTCGCAAAAAAAAAAAAAAAAAAAAGAATAAAGCTGTGTGGTGGCTTCATCGCTTCTAATCTTGACTTGGTTGTGTGACCTTGCCTTCGCTGTCCAGTGGCTGTACCTCTCAGAGCCTCATGTGGAATCATCCAGAATTTTCTTTGCTCTCTCCATGGCAGGCCTTGTAATTGCTATTGGAGAGAGGCTGTGTGGGAGGCTTGGGCTCTGGTACATTCAGGGCCCTTAGCTCCTCACAGGGGTGACCAGAATCCCCACACTGACATGACACTGGCTCAGGGTATCTCCTGTTGCGCAATTCAATGGCCTTGAGAGATCCTCAAAGGTGAATGGTGGATTAAGACACTCAGTCCCGAAGAGCATACCAAGCAGGTCTGGCTCATTTATTTCCTGAGATTGTGTGTGTGTGTGTGACGCAGGGACTTATGTAGCTGAGGCTGGCCTTGAACCCCTGATCCTCTTTCCTCTATCTTTGAAGTGCTGGATTACAGGCATGTGTCACCATGCCCAGCCTCCCAAGCAGGATTTATGTGAAATCAACACGCAAATACCCAATGCATGCGGGGGACGTGCTTCCCTGCCTGTGTGCAGATTGTCCCTGCAAGGCTGGAAAACTGGGTTACAGTGGGCGGGGCTTCTCCCTCTGGCTTCCTGTGTGGGCCTTCCCATGTTGAAACCGAGACAGGCTGGTGTACATGCATGCTTGACTCAGTGAATAGATTGTTCTGGGGCCTCAGTGAGTCCTGACCTCCTGCTTAATGCTGGGGTGGTGTGTGTGTGTGTGGGGGGGTACTTCCCAGCAAGACCCATGCAAGGTTTGAGGAGGCCAGCATCAGCGGAAGCACTTTGCTGTCATCTCCAGGGACAAGCATCCCTCTGGCTCCCAGCTCCTCCTCCCAACAGCACAGCCCATAGAGGTGCTGGACACTTCTGCAGCCCTGGGCAGGATGAAGACTCCTTGTTCGTGATTTAATACGGACTTCAGCAGAGCTACTGTGTGGGGTCCTGTGGGGCTGCGGGGTGGGGACATGGGCCTGTTTAGGGGTCCCATCTGCACCCCTACCTCACCAGCAGGATGTGGCTCCCCATGGCAGGAGCCCTGTGTTCTCACTTAGCTTGCACCCCCCCCCCGCCCCTCACACAGTGGACGATCAAAAGGGATGCTCTGGAAAGAATGGCCCCCAGAGGTGGCAGCCTGCTGGACACACTGGCTGAGGTCCTGCCTTCCAGGAAGCTGCCCTCTGAGCTGCAGGAAATCTGGGCGGGGTCTAGGGAAGGAAGTCAAGCCTTAGAGGAAGCAGTTTCTCTGTGCTTCTCTCCACCCTACTCTTCTTACTGGGGTTTCTTACCCGGAGCTCAACTGTGTGACCCTGGTCCAGTTACTTAATTCAATCTGTGCCCTGGTCTGCAGGGCACAGTCTACTTCCCCAGAGGTGTGCCTTTTCACGGGCAGGCAGGCTCAGAGTGGGGGAAGAGGATACTCTGTACACATGCTAGCTCTGGGATTTCCTGCTCTGAGACAAGCAGGCCCACATCCATTTTGCCCTCCCTGATTCCCGGCGGCTCGGACTGACATTGTGAGAACAGCTGGTGGGTTGTGATAGAAGCGACTGTCACCTGTGATCTAGCATTCTGGAGGATAAGCAGCTAGCCTGGCCTGCACAGTGACTTCCAGACCAGCCTGGGTGAAACCTTGTCTACAAAAAACAAGGCGGGGGGTGGGGTGGGGCTAGTGCTGGAGAAATGGTTTAGTGGTTAAGGTGCTTGCCTGCAAAGCCAAAGGAGATAGGTTCGATTCCCCAGGACCCACGTAAGCCAGATGCATAAGGGGACACATACATCTGGAGTTCATTTGCAGTGGCTGGAGGCCCTGGCTTGCCCATTCTCTCTCCCTCTCAAATAAATAAAGAAAAAATAAAATATCAAAAGCAAAAAATGCCAGTTGTGGTGGCGTATGCCTTCAATCTGAGCACTTGGGAGGCAGAGGTAGGAGGAGGCCATCCTGAGACTACATAGTGAATTCCAGGTCAGCCTGGACCAGAGTGAGACCCTATCTCAAAAAAAAAAAAAAAAAAAAAAAAGGGGCGGGGCTGGAGAGATGGCTTAGCGGTTAAGGTACCTGCCTGCTAAGCCTAAGAACGCTGGTTCCAATCTCCAGGTCCCATGTTTAGCCAGATGCAAAGTGACGCAAGGGTGCAATGCCGCACTTGCCCACAAGGGGGCGCACGCATCTGGATTTCGTTCACAGCAGCTGAGAGACTGCTGGTGTACCCATCTCTATCTGTCTTCCTCTCCCTATCTGTTTCTCTCTGTGCCTCTCTCCAAAAATAAATAAAATAATAATAAAAAAAAGAGGGCCAAAACCTGGAATTGACTCTCCAGTCCCCCACCCAACATCTTCCTGGAGAAGATACCTGGAGGTCCAACTGGTTCCAATGGGTGAATCCTTTTGGGGTTTGCCAGATTTTGTAGCCAGGATAACCCCCAAGTCTTCCAGTGCCTGGCTGGTGATGCTCTGGGAGTCTGAGGACTGCAGTCAGTAAGGGTCCCCCAGGCACCATGGTGGGAGCTGTAGCTTTGAGGTGGGTCTCGGTGCTCAGAATTCCAGAGCCCTGGAGATCCTAGCACTGCCTGAGGGCTCCCACCCCTACTTCTGGTGTGGACCCTATCCAGCATTCAAAGCAGGCTCTGATGGACCCAATGGAACAGTTGAGTGTCACCTGCCTCCTTCCTTCTGGGAACTGTTTATGGGGAGAATGATAAGACTTGGGGGCTGCCTGGAGGATGTGGCACATGGATCTCCAAAAAGGAGTTTGATTTCTCCATCAGGAATCCCCCAAGGTATGACATTTGGAAGGTACTGACAGAAGTCCAGAAATGAGAAGAATGGATGTATGTGGCTGTCAGTCTTGAGCAGGGCACTCCAGTGACCTCCAGCCTTATCCACACCCACGCCCCTGCCCTGCCTCCCCTTTGCCCCCTCTGCACAGACAGGTGCGGTAGGGTCCACACCATCATCTCCTGGCCATTTATCCCTCTGCCCAGCTCTGACCAAGCCCTACCCTGTCACTGTCAGAGGGCCACACATGAAGGTCTGTCCCTCTGTACTACCAAGGTGACAGGCTTCCTGTCCCAGTGCTTGTCACTGTGTCCTGTGTGTTTGTGTGTGTGTGGGGGGGAGGGTGTCCACATTCTCTGCTGGGATGCAGGCTTGTGGCAGGGCCAGCAAAGCTGGTTCTCGCTGTGAGCTCTGAGGCAGCATTTATGTGGTACACACTAGGTCTTTTCTCTGTTCCTTCCAGTTGCTTTTATCAGAGGCCTGTGGACTGGGTAGATTATATACAGCACAAACTTCTGGAAGCTGAAGTTCAAGGTCATAGAGCATAGCACAGCCAGGCTATGGGGAAGCACCTGAAGGCTTACAGCGTGCCCACCTCCCGATGAGTCCACTCTGGGCTCCTGCACTCTCCCCTGTGTGTGCTTAATCGGGGGGGGGGGACACCCTGGTGACCTCCTCAGCCTCAAAGGCCCCACTCCCAATGCCAATATATCCACTGGGTTTGCTACATAAGTTTGAGGGGAAAAGATATTCCAGAAACTTCCAGGATAGAAGCCTATGTCCAGGGAGCCCCACCAAGGGCAGGCATTTCTCTGGCTCCCCAGTATACCCTTCACCCCAGGCCAGTCTGGATTCACAATGCCTTGCTACTTTCCTGTGGGGGTCCTGCCTGGCTTCCGGCTCACAAGGCCCATCCTCAATCCTGCTGTTCAGCTTGCCAGGCTCTGCACCTCCAAATCCCTCCTTCTCACAGTCAGTCCTTCCTTCTCCTGGGCCTGCCTGCCTGTCAAGTCCCTGGTGTAGGATCCCTAGAGCCTTCCTGCCACTGCAGGGAGGATTTCCCACAGCACAAAGGGACAGGACTGAGTTTGGGTGCTAAGTCACCACTGGGCAACTCTGTGACCTTGCAAATGAGTTGGGGGCGGGGTTTGAGAAGATGGCTCAGCGGTTAAAGGAGCTTGCTTGCAAAGCCTGCCAGCCAGGTTTGATTCCCCAGTACCCAGGTAAAGCCAGATGCACAAAGTGGCGCCTATGTCTGGAGTTTTATTTGCAGCAGCAAGAGGCTCTGGTGTGCTCCCTCCCTCTCCACCCCCCTCCCCCGCTTACAAAAATACATAAGCAAATAAATAAATACTAAAAAGAAAAAGAGTTGGATCTCTCTCAGTCTGTTTCCCCAGCCAACAGCTCTCCTGAGGGCAGCGGCTGAGGCAGCCTTGTATGTACTGGGTCTCTGCAGGACTCTCTGAGTCTCTCACCCCTCCCTGCGCACAGAACAGGCAACACCCCTTACATCTGGGACTAAGGAGCCACCTCCCAGGGGCGGGAGGCCCCCACCAAGGTGGGGAGCCCTCCAAAGAGAGGAGTCAGCCAGTCTCACTCCTGCCTCTTCCCTGGGAGGGGACTCTTGCCTCTCCCTCAGCCAACCTAACAGGCCCGGCTCCCCTGTCCTGCCTGGCTTAGCACTGGGTCTGCTGTACAGAGCAAGAAGGGTGGACAGACCCCCTAGAGCTGAGCACCTTGAGGGGGGAGGCAGGTTGAGGGAGTTGAGGTTTTCCCTACCTTCTAGCCAGGCTGCTCCTAGGGTACAGGACACTGGCCATCTGTCAAGGCTCTGTGAGGACTGGGGATAGGATCAGTCACATCCAGGGAGAGATAAGGGCTGGAGAGATGGCTTAGCGGTTAAACACTTGCCTATGAAGCCTAAGGACCCCGGTTCGAGGCTCGATTCTCCAGGACCCATGTAAGCCAGATGCAAAAGGGGGTGCATGCATCTGGAGTTCATTTGCAGTGGCTGGAGGCCCTGGCGCACCCATTCTCTCTCTCTCTCTCTCTCTCTCTCTCTCTCTCTCTCTCTCCCTGCCTATTTCTGTATCTCTCTCTCTCTCTCTCTCAAATAAATAAATAAAGTAAAAAAAAGAAACCCAGGACCTGGGGACATCCGGAAGGGATCCAACTTCTCTCTTGGGCCCATCCCTTCCTCCTCTCCTTGGTCACTCAGGCTGATACAGTGGGATGTCATGGTGGTGGGTAGACACCACCCCTGGGGACATGTGGGACCCCAGTGGCCTCCAGGTTACTGGAGAATCCATGAACACAGGGCTGAGCTCCTGAGAGACCTGAACTGTGAGAGGTGTGGGGTGGGACACAGGTGTGCTCAGCTCTGTGCGTCTGTGGTGTGGGTATCAGTGTGTGATGTGTGTTCTGAAGTGTAACTCTGTTTTTAAAAAATAAGTTTAAAGCCAGGCGTGGTGGCGCACGCCTTTGATCCCAGCACTCAGGAGGCAGAGGTAGAAGGATCACCGAGAGTTCGAGGCCACCCTGAGACTACATAGTTAATTCCAGGTCAGCCTGGACCAGAGTGAGACCCTACCTTGCAAAACAAAACAACAACAACAACAACAAAATAATAATAAGTTTAAGCCGGGTGTGGTGGCGCACGCCTTTAATCCCAGCCTTCGGGAGGCGGAGGTAGGAGGATCACCATGAGTTTGAGGCCACCCTGAGACACATAGTGAATTCCAGGTCAGCCTGGGCTAGAGTGAGACCCTACCTCGAAAAACTGAAAGAAAAATAAATTAAAAATAAAAAAAATAAGTTTAACTCTTTTTTTTTTTTTTTAAGGGGTGGCTGGAGAGATGGCTTAGTGGTTAGGGCACTTGCCTGCAAAGCCAAAGGACCCAGATTTGATGCCCCATGACTCACATAAGCCAGATACACTTTAAAGTGGCACATGTGTCTGGAGTTCATTTGCAGTGGCTGGCAGCCCTTGCATGCCCATTCTACCATCTCCTCAAATAAAAATAAATAAAAAGCCAGGCATGGTAGCGTACGCCTTTAATCCTAGCACTAGGGTGGCAGAGGTAGGATTGCTGCGAGTTTGAGGCCACCCTGAAACTACATGGTGAATTCCAGGTCAGCCTGGGCTAGAGTGAGAGCCTATCTCAAAAACCAAATCAAACAAAAAATTATTTATTTGTAAGGAAAGAGGGAATAGGGAGCACCAGGCCCTCTTGATGCTGCAAACGAACTCTAGAAGTATGTACCACTTTATGTATCTTTCTTTACATGGGTACCGGGAAATAGAACCTGGCTGGCAGGCTTTGAAAGCAAGTACCTTTAACCACTGAGCCATCTCCTCAGCCCCTGAAGTGTGTTAGTGTGTTATCTCTATAACTGGAACATGTGTGTGTGTGTGTGTGTTGCACCTCTCTGGTAAGCACAGGGTGTGCAGGTTGGTGTGTTCTCCATGTGGGTGGGATTGGTGTGCATGTGGTCTATGTGGGGTATGTGTGTGGTGGGCTTCTGTGGGGGAGGGTTCTCTCTGTGGTGTGTCTTTCCATGTCTGTGTATGTGGCTATGGTGTGCTTCCATGTATGTGGGTCTCTGTCATGTGTGTACCTCCACGTGTCTGTGGCATGCTTCATGTGTGTGGGTCTCTGCAGTGTGTAATGGTGGGGTTGTATTATTCCTCTGTGTGTGTGTGCGTGTGTGTCAATATGTTGTGTGTGGTGTGCTTGAGGCTGTACACACCCCTCTGTGCGATCTATGCGATGTGTGTAGGGGGGGTGTCCGTGCTTCTCCGTGGGCGTGGGGGATCCCTGCGTGCTTCTCAGTGGGCGTGGTCTATGTATGTTTCTCCGTGGGCATGGGGGTCTCTGTGTGCTTCTCCGTGGGTGTGGGGATATTGGGTGTGGGGAGTCTCTGCGTGCTTCTCCGTGGGTGTGGGGATCTTGGGTGTGGGGAGTCTCTGCGTGCTTCTCTGTGGGTGTGGGGGGGTTTCTGTGTGCTTCTCTGTGGGTGTGGGGGGGGTTTTGGGCATGGGGTCTCTGCATGGTTCTCCGTGGGTGTGGGGCCTCTGTGTGCTTCTCCGTGGGCGTGGGATCTCTGGTGTGTGAGCCTCGCCCTCACCTCCTTGTGGCTGGGCGTGGAGGGTCTTGGGTGTGGGGTCTCTGCGTGCTTCTCCATGGGCGAGGGGGTCTCTGCGTGCTTCTCCGTGGGTGTGGGGGTCTCTGCGTGCTTCTCCGTGGGTGTGGGGGTCTCTGCGTGCTTCTCCGTGGGTGTGGGGTCTTGGGTATGGGGTCTCTGCGTACTTCTCCGTGGACGTGGGGGGTCTTGAGTGTGGAGTCTCTGCGTGCTTCTCCGTGGGCGTGGGGGTCTATGAGTGCTTCTCCGTGGGTGTGGGGTCTTGGGTGTGGGGTCTCTGCGTGCTTCTCCGTGGTCGTGGGGGTATTGGGTGTGGGGTCTCTGCGTGCTTCTCCGTGGGTGTGGGGTCTTGGGTATGGGGTCTCTGCGTACTTCTCCGTGGGTGTGGGGGTCTTGGGTGTGGGGTCTCTGCGTGCTTCTCCGTGGTCGTGGGGGTATTGGGTGTGGGGTCTCTGCGTGCTTCTCTGTGGGCTTGGGGGATCTTGGGTGTTGGGTCCCTGCGTGCTTCTCCGTGGGCGTGGGGTCTCTGCGTGATTCTCCGTGGGTGTGGGGGATCTTGGGTGTGGAGTCTCTGCGTGCTTCCCCGTGGGCGTGGGGTCTCTGGTGTGCAGGCCGTGTGCCCTCCGTGTGCCCCGTGTCGCGTCCCGCGCTCGGCGTCCCGGGTGGCCAGCGGCCAGACAGACCCTCCAGGCTGGGCGCCGGGATCAGCCCCAGCGCGGAGAAAAGTTTCGCAGCCGCGCCGGCCCTGGGAAGTTGCTCGGCGGCGGCGGCAAAGCCAGGCCAACACTGCCCCCTCGTGGGCGCGGCGCGGCGCTGCCGCCGGAGAACAGCGCGGAGCGGCCGGGGGTCCTTGGAGCCGCAGCCTGGGAGCGGAGACCCTCGCGGGCACCGAGCTCCAGCCCCTGTGCAGGCTGCTCTCCCTAAGCCGTGTCTACATCTTACCTTTCTTTTCGAAACAGGACGCCACTGCGAAAAATATGACTTCATCATCCACAACCTATCCTGTCCCCAACGTCCCCTAGCAACCTCTGTCCAGCCCAAGTCCCACTGAAAACATTTTGTACTGATTTTTTTTTTTCAAAGAATTTTAAGGTGTTAGGCTTTTTTAAATTTATTTATTTTTTATTTATTTTTGGAGAGAGACACAGAGACAGAGAGGGAGAGGGAGACAGATAGAGATGGGCACGCCAGCAGTCTCTCAGCTGCTGTGGACGAAATCCAGATGCATGCACCCCCTTGTGGGCAAGTGTGGCATTGCACCCTTGCATCACTTTGCATCTGGCTAAACGTGGGACCTGAATATTGGAACCGCTGGAGATTGGAACCAGCGTTCTTAGGCTTAGGAGGCAGGCGCCTTAACCGCTAAGCCATTTTTCCAGCCCTTTGTACTGATTTTTATACATATATAATGAAGTTTGATCATAAGCTTCTCCCATTATCTTCTCTACGTCTCTCTCTTTTTTAAGGTAGGGTCTCACTCTAGCTCAGGCTGATCTGGAATTCACTATGTAGTCTCAGGGTGGCCTCAAACTCACGGTGATCCTCCCACCTCTGTCTGCCTCCCGAATGCTGGGATTAAAGGCATGTGCACCACTGAGCTCAAGAAAATCTTGTTTTTGTTATTGGGGTTTGTTTGTTTGTTTTGGTTTTCCCAGGTAAGGTCTCTCTCTAGCCCAGGCTGACCTGGAATTCACTATTTAGTCTCAGGCTTGCCTCGAACTCACAATGATTCTCTTACCTCCACCTTTCAAATGCTGGGATTAAAGGCATGTACCACCACATCTGGCCTATTACCTTCTTTTAATCTCCCCTGTCACTGAACCCTTTCTTTCCAACTAGTCCTTTTTTTGTTTTGTTTTGCTTTGGAGGTAGGGTCTCATTTTAGCCCAGGCTGACTTGTAATTCACCCTGTAGTCTCAGGCTGGCCTCGAACTCACACTAATTCTACCTCTACCTCCCAAATGCTGGGATTAAAGGTGTGAGCCATCACACCTGGCTGGCTGGCTTTTCTTGTTGTTTTTTTTTTCAAGGTAGGGTCTCACTCCAACCCAGGCTGACCTGGAATTCACTCTGTAGTCTCACGGTGGTCTCTAACTCACAGCAATCTACCTACCCAGTGGAGCCACCACGCCCGGCTTTTTTTCTTTTAATATCTTAAGAAGAGAGTGAATATGGGTGTGCCTAACCTTTGCGCTGCTGCAATCAGACTCCAGATGCATGTGACACTGTATATTTGGCTTTATGTGAGTACTGGGGTAAACCAGCCAACCAGCTTTGCAAGCTAGTGCTTTTAACCGTGGAGCCATCTTCCCAATCCTCCAACTAGTCATTTTTCTATTTTGGTCTTTTTTTTTTTTTTTTTTTTTTTTAACACTTTCATACAATACATAGTGCATTGTGATCCCACAACCCCTTACTTGCCCTCTTTTCCTTTCCCTTCCCTCCCTTCCCTTCTTCCCATTAGATCTCCATCTTAGTCCCATGCATTGTTTATTATTTTTGACCCATTGATCAAAAAAGGGCTGGGGGTGTTAAACCAAGTCCCATTTTAACAGCCACTTCTTTTCCTGTTAGTCTGCTGCTGCGAGTTCCAGGCTGTTCCCACACTGACCAGGAGGTGGCAATAAAGACCTGGATCCTGCGAAGCGGCTGGAGGATAGGGACCAAAGGCAGCCGCAAAGGAAGAAGAGGAAAGGATTCAGGCTTCCTTCAGGGATCCGGACACAAGTGTGGCTGGCCCAACATGGCAACCAGGTATAAGGAGGTGACTGAGCCTGTGAAGCAGTTAGATAAACTCCAGGCGGTGCCTGCCAGCTACCTTGCCTTTTGCCACTTTGAGATGTGCAGGGATGCTGTCTGTCTACCTAGAGTTCTTTTTCCTGGGCCAAGGTCTATACCTACCCTCCTGGTAGGAGGTGGGAAGAAGCACTCCCTGGCACCAAAGACAGAGGGGCTTATTTCTTCACTCCCAGGCTCAGATTACAGCAGGTGCCTGCTCCAGGTATGGGCTGATCCAGGTCCACAGAGGCTTGGAAGGGATTGAGGCTGTGCAGTCTCCCACCAATAAAAGGGAGTCCACATGGAACAAATCCTGATTCCTCAGCACACCTTATGTCCTCCCACCCCAATCCCCAACCAGCCCGATCCAAGATGTGATTTCACCCAAGAGGCCCCAAGAGATCCTAAATCAGGCACCCTGAGAGGCTTGGACTGGGAGACCTAGTGTCTGATCCCAGCCACCTGGGATGTGCATTTATTTGTGGGGTGAAGGAGGGCTCGCCTCAGTGCTTGGCCTGGGTGCTGGGGCTTCGGTGGCCATTTACCTCTGGGTCTGCAGCAGGGTTGTGGAAGACAGGAGGGGTTAGTAACCCCTAGGCCTGTCTCCTTTCAGAACAGGCTGCAGCACCAAACTGGGCAGAAAGGACTCCTAGAGTGATAAGGAGGTCCCGGGTTCCAGCATCCCTAGGGACCAGGCAAGATATACCAGCCCCATTCTTCAGCCCTGGAAACTGAGTGCAGCCCACCCTCAGCCTATGGTTTCTTGCAGCTGGGGCTGATCCCAGCAGCCTGCCCCCTGCCTGTCCGGAGAGAGGCCAGGCCTTTCAAGTCCTGACTGAACGTCCTATAGTGATGGAATAAGCGAGGGAGGGTCTCCCCGGAGCCATATGCGGACTGCTTTGGCCACTGCTGGAGACTGCTCATCAACTTCTGACGCCAGGAGGAGGGCCATTTGTCCACCTTCTTCTCCATCATGTTGGGGGTCTCTAAGAAGGTCTTGAGGCCTCCCTGATGTCTTGGGGTGGTGGCCCTGGGGATGAAGGGCAGGCTGCTGTTCCTGGAGGCACCCTCAGAAAGGTATATGTTCGGCTCCTGAGCGGACCTGGATGGGGCAGCAAGAGGAGCTGTGGGCTTCGTGGATCCTGAGTCTCAGGTTGGCAGGGACTTGAAGACCCAGACTATAGCCCTCCCCTCCCCACTTCCCTTTCCCACAGCCTTACTGGTAGGGGTGGTCGCAGCACGAGGAGGTACCCACAACTTTCTTGACCTCAGGGTGCAAGGCTTTGGGTAGACTCTCCAGCCACTTCCCAACACTCCCCAGCACCCGCTCCGACACTGATACCTCTGGCAGGGTGGCCTGCTCAGTCTGGAAAATGTTCTGGTAAACTGGAGGACAGACAGCATGGTGAGTTCCTGCCCTTTGCCTGAGGGGGGGGGGAAGGAGGAGGCACTGGCCCCCCACCCTCCCTTTGGCTGCCAAGGCCAAGCAGAGCCTTGTCTCCATGACAACCCCAGGCTGCCCAGTGCCTTGTGGCTTGCCTCTAGAGCAGGTCTGGTGTTTAGAAACTTGAGTTTGTTCATGATTGTTTCTGGCATTATTGCCCAAGTTATACCCCCCAACACCCCCACTTCTGCTCTAACCCTAACAGGACCCCCTTTCCTGTGGGGCCAGGCACCCCACCATGGAAATAACAGAGACAATGCTAAAAATCCGGAGTGGATAAAGAGAAAGGTGTCTCAAGGCTAAGAGCTGTTCCTGCCCCAAGCCATTTGGGCAGCTTGGGACCCCTGGCTTGCCCAAGGGCTGACTCAGGACAGAAAAGGCCGGGAAGGTGCAGGCTGAGAGTCCTATCCTGAGGGCCCTGGTGCTTTGGGTTCCTGCCACAATGCCTTGTGACATGAGTCCTTTCTCCTGAGCCTGGCCTGTCTTTGGATCTCGGGGACACTCTGGCCTCTGTGCTAGGCTTCCGGGTCTCCTGCATTTGCTCCTTCTGTTTAGTCTCCCTGCCAATCAAATGACCAGCAGTTGGACCAAAATCCTAGCTTTGGTCACTTGAAACTCTAGAGAGGCTGGGTAGGATCTTCTCCTAGGTCACAAATGAAGCTTGGAGTAGCCTATCCTGAAATTGCACACAGTAGGCCATCAAGAAATCACTGCACATGTTGCCTCTGGAAGGCCCTGGGGCCCCGAGAAGAGGGCAGGCTGGGCAAATGGAGAAAGGTTTCATGGGAATGGTTATGCCTTGACTCCCCATTGTCCCGTCTGCCTCCTGCCACCACGACAGCCACAGAGCAGAGTGCTGTCCTAACTGTGCCAGTCACCAGGAGAAAGCAGGCTTCCTCTTCCCCAGTCACCACTGCTGGAGCTCAGGACCCCCCTATTTAGTCCTTCAAGGTCACCTTGATATCCCTCTCTAGAGAAACCAGTTCAGGTACTTCTTCCCCTGCTGGGTCCGTGGCCAGCCCTGCACTCTGGGGCAGCTGTTTGCTGGACTCCTGGGGCTCACCTGCATGGCTGCGTTCCCAGTAGCGCATGGCTGAGTCCTGTATGGTCTCATCTGCAAATCGCACCCGGAAAGGGCAATAGCGCTTGCACGGCCTGGAGCCTTCCCTGGACGGAGTCTGAGTAAGCACAGCCTTGACCTTGGGTACCTGCGTGCTGTGGAGCCTGCCAAGAGAAGTGACAGGGCAGCAGGGCCAGGGCCTGAGCCCGAAGCCTGCCACTCCATCCTAACAACATACACCACTAGAATGGGTCTCCAAGTAAGATCTGGGACACATGACCAGGCTGCAGGGATACCCCAGTCACAAGCAGTTGGCCTTTCCCAAGCACTTCCTGCTGTCTCTGGCTCTGGCTCAAGCTCTAGCCATGTGCTATCCCACCAAGCCCACAAACTCCCCACAAAACGTGACTATTATTCCCGTTTTACAGATGGGAAAACTGAGGTGCAGAGACATTGGCAGCATGTCTAATGTCATCTAGCTGGTAAGGTTAGAACCAGGATTTTCACTGTGGCCCAGAGCTGGCACTCCAACATCAGACAAGTGGACAGGGAGGGCACCAGTCTGCACTGGGGAGTCAGGCAGTCCTGACATTCCTGAGCCTGATGCCTCATCTGTAAAATGGTGGTGGGGCACATGTGTAATCCCAGCACTGTGGAGGCGGAGGTTGGAGGATTGCCATGAGTTGAAGGCCAGCCTGGTTACGCAGTAACAGAGAGAGGGGAGTGGGAACGTCATCGTGAGCCTCCATGCCCCCTCCCATGAGGGAGTATGGAGATGAAATGGACAAGAGCACCCTGCCCAGGGAAACATCTCTGCATGTGAGTTGTTCTTACAATAACCGTCCATCTCAATGACACCCACACTAGCCATGTGACCTCTCCCCTGTGCCACTTTTCTCCTTATAAGTGTGATAGTCCCACCCTCACAAGTTGTATGAATATCCAATACCTTGTGTGAGGGCGCTTTGTATAGGCAGGCCCAGGGCCCTGCTCCCTGAACAGCATCTGTTACTTTACTTTTTAATTTAATTTTTTTGGTTTTTTTTTGAGGTAGGGTTTCACTCTAGTCCAAGCTGACCTGGAATTCACTATGCAGTCTCAGGGTGGCCTTAACTCATGGCGATCCTCCTACCTCTGCCTCCTGAGTGCTGAGATTAAAGGAGTGTGCCACCATGCCCAGCTATCTGTTACTTTTATATGTAACAGATAAAACTGTTACATTTACTGCTGCTTAATTTCTGCATGGAGGACAAGGCTGCAGGAAGGCCTGCTCCATCACTCAGAAGTGCCCCACACAGATTTATGTGTCCATATCCCAACTCAACTTCCAATGGATGTAGAGAGACCTTTTTTCAACCCACCAAAGAGCAACACAGGGGCTGGAGAAAAGGTTCAGCAGTTAAGGTGCTTGCCTGCAAAACCTAATGACCTTAGTTCAATTCTCCAGCTCCTACATAAAGCCAGATGCACAAAGGGGTGCATGCATCTGGAGTTTGTTTGCAGCATGCCCATTCTCTCTGTGTCTTTCTCTGTTTGCAAATAAATAAAAAATATTTTAAAAAAGAAGAAGAAGGCTGGAGAGATGGCTTAGCAGTTAAGGTGCTAGTCTGAGAAGCCTGAGGAACCATGTTCAACTCTCCAGATCCCACGTACATACGATGCACAAAGGTGAGGCAAGTGCAAAGTCATACATGCCCACTAGGTGGCGCAAGCATCTGGAGTTCGACTGCGGTGACTGAGGCCCTGGAATGCCAATTCTGTCTCTCCCTGTCTCTCTCTTGCTCTAAAATAAATTTTTTTAAAAATTGGGCTGGAGAGAGGGCCTAGTGGTTAAGACGTTTGCTTGCAAAGCCAAAGGACCTCAGTTCAATTCCCCAGGACGCACGCAAGCCAGATGCACAAGGTGGCGCATGAATCTGGAGTTCGTTTGCAGTGGCTGGAGGCCCTGATGCGCCCATTCTCTCTGTCTCTCCTTCTCTATGTCTGCCTGCCAGTCTCTCTCAAATAAGAAAATAAATAAATAAATAAATAAATAAATAAATAAATAATAATAAAAGAGCTAGGTGTGGTGGTGCACGCCTTTAATCCCAGCACTCGGGAGGTAGAGGTAGGAGGAACTCCTTGAGTTCAAGGCCACCCTGAAACTACTTGGTGAATTCCAGGTCAGCGTGGGCTACAGTAAGACCTCACCCCGAAAAACCAAAAAAAAAAAAAAAAAAAAAAAAAAAAACCAGAGTCACACAGCTAGGAGATTAGGCCAGTGCTGGGCCACAGGCACTATGACCCAGTGAGCCAGCAATAGTCTGCTATGAACCTGTGTCAATCTGAGTTCTATGCTGGTCTTGACAGGCATCTCACAACTCTGCCTGCCCATGTGAGATGGTGCCTTCTCTGCCTATGGAACTTGTTCTAATGCACCTCAATGTCCCCAGCAGGACCCATCAGGGACTCTCACACACAGGTCAGTATTCAACTTTGGTCCTACTCTGACCTATTAGTGTTACCTGCCTGGAGGACTGTGGCAGGCAAGGTTCTGAGGCTCACAGAGAAATGATCTGCGATCCACTAGTATTGCCTGCTGGCGGTACATGACTAGGAGGAATGGTATATATGCTGTGTTGTGTTTTCTTTCGAAGATTACAGCACTTTCATTTTATTTTCCAAGTTTTTTAGCAGTTACAGTAAAGCTCTAAGCAGTAAACAAAAATAAGTAAAGCAAATGGCCTATCTCTTGTCAATCAAAGGCGGTTTTCAGCAGTTATCCCAACCCATCTTCATAAACAGTGCTCCTGTCGGAGCCTAACCGGATGCCCTCCCCCCTTCCCAAGGTGGGGGGAACTGCTGTGCTTTCTGATCACTACTGACAGTGCTTGAATATAAAAATGTGAATGTGTCTTCTGTTCTTGTTCTCCCTCTCACTTGAGGGAAGAGTCCATATTTTGATTTATTGTATCTTTTTGGGAAGTGGTGTAATACTTATTTGGTTTTCAGTTCCTGGGTTAGTAAATGTGTTTCATTTCTGGTTCCATCAATGGTGTCTACCTGGAGAACTGTGTCGGGAAGCTCTCTGAGGCTCACAGAGAAATGTAGATGGATTTCTCTGGTTTCTTTCCCCCTTCCAGCTGAGAGCTCTGGCATCTAGGACCCAGCAAACTTTAAGGCCCAGAATCATCTGTCTTCCATCATTCATTTTATTTCTCCCAGCATTTGAAATTGTAAAACTTCATAAAAATTAAAAAGAGAAACAGGAGAATGATAGTAAGATGGGGGTAGGTAGGCACATTGATGGATGAATGGGTAGAGTGAGGAGAAGGAATAAATCTCAAGTGGCTGGATTGCTAGATACTTATGTAGATGGATACGTGGGATTGTGGATGGCTTTAGGATTAGACTAGGGATGATTAGTGTCCTGGATTTACAAGTGAATGAAAGAACTTGTAAATGGTTGATCACTGGATTAACAATGGATAACTATAGTCATGGGGAGTCTGAAGAAATGAAGATGGACTGGCTGGCTGCAGTTACAGGTTCATAACCCACACGTGCCTGGATGGGTGGGTGGATGGATAGATGGATGGGTGGATAGGTACCTCCAAGGGTGCAAGAGGAGGTAGGGGAAGAAAGGAATGCCCTGCCCTCCCCCTCCCATAACTCACTGGCTTGCCTTTTTAACTGTGGTGCATTGTGAGTGATCACTTCTTGGGGACCACAGGGTAGGCTTCTGATGGAGCAAAGTCTCCTTACTGTCCTGCAAGTACGATGACTGGTCGCTTGAAGACAAATAGGCCACAACTGGTGTGAACAGTACCCCCCCAAAACACACCCCTCTGGCAGCACTCAAGGCAGCCCTGCCCCCACCAAGAGGCCCCTCCACTTACCACAGGTTTGGGAGGAATGAGCAATGGGAACACTGAGAACGTGGCCGGTGTTTGGACTTGCTGGAGAGAGGCTGTGGCTCTGGGGGTGCTGGGAGGGAAGAAGAGGGAAGGAAGAGAAGGAAAAAGGTAAAATAAAATAAAATAAAAAAAAATAGCCTGGTGTGGTGGCGCTCGCCTTTAATCCCAGCACTCAGGAGGTAGACACAGGAGGATCGCAGTGAGTTTGAGGCCACCCTGAGACTACATAGTGAATTCTAAGTCAGCCTGAGCTAGAGTGAGACCCTACCTCAAAAAAGAAAGAAAGAAAGAAAGAAAGAAAGAAAGAAAGAAAGAAAGAAAGAAAGAACAAAAGAAAGAAAGAAAGAAAGAGGAAATTTAAAAAAAGAAAGAAAGAAAGAAAGAAAGGAGGGAGGGAGGGAGGGAAGGAAGGAAGGAAGGAAGGAAGGAGGGAGGGAAGGAAGGAAGGAAGGAAGGAAGGAAGGAAGGAAGGAAGGAAGGAAGGAAGGAAGGAAGGAAGGAAGGAAGGAAAAGAAAAAGAAAGCCAGACGTGGTGGCGCATGCCTGTAATCCCAGCAATCACTCTGGAAGCAGAGGTAGGAGGATGACTGTGAGTTCAAGACCACCTTGAGACCGCATAGTGAATTCCAGGTCAGCCTGAGCTAAAGTGAGACCCTACCTCAAAGAACCAAAATTTTAGAAAAAAATAATAAGAAAAAGAGTGGGGTGAACAGGAAGAGGAGAGGAGGAAAAGGAAAATGAGGACAGGGAGGAAAAGGGGTGGAATGGAGGAAGAAGAAATGAGAGGATGGAAGTGGGTGAAGAGGAGGAGGAAGGAAAGGAAGAGGGGAAGGACAAAGAAGAGGGGAGTGAAGGGAAGAAGAGGAAAGGTAAAAGGAAGAGGGGGAGGAGGAGGAGGTAGAGGAGGAAGGGGTAGAAGGGGAGGGGAGGAGGAAAAAGAAGAGGAGGGGTGGAAGATGAGGAAGAGGAAGGCAAGGAGAAGGGGGAAGGGAGGAGGAAAAAGAGGAGAAGGAAGAGGAGGAGGAGGAAAAGGGAAGAGGAGGCGAAGGAAAGCCTGGTGGAGCCGGGGCCAGTCCTTACTAGGTGGCCCTACTTGGGTGGCCCGGGTGACCCTCCTCCAGCCTCTTTGGCTGCCGGGGAGGCCCACCCGCGGACGCCCCTTGTCGGCCCGGGCTCACTGTGCAGCCGGGGCTCGGGCTCGGGCTCGGCGCTCTTGGCGCGCAGCTGGCGCAGGAAGTCCAGGAACTTGCTGGGGAGCAGTTCTTCCAGGAGCCCTCCCGGGGCGGCGTGGCCGCGGGGGCGCCCGGCCTCGGGGCTCCGCGTGGCGTTCACGCCGGCCACCAGCAGCGGCGGCAGCAGCAGCGCCCCCAGCGCCGCTCGGCCGGGCGCCGCCCTCGGGGACCCGCTGAGCAGCGTGGGCAGGCGCGGGAACTCGGGGTCCCGATCCTGCCACCACTCGGAGCCACCGCCGCCGCCCGCGCCCGGGGCCGTCTGCCGGCGCAGCCGCGGGCCGTTCCGTCGGGGGTCCCCGGCGCGGGGACAGCGCTTGGGCGCTCCCTCCTGGGCCCCCGGACCCGGGTGACGCCGCTGCATCGAGCTCAGCTCAGGACATCGTCACGCCCGCGAGCCAGGCGGCGGGGAGGACCTGCGCCAGCCATGGTGCCCCGCGTGCCCGGGGACAGCGTGGGGCCGAGGCGGGCGGCGAGGGGCTGCAGGCCGGACGCTCAGGCTCTGGGCCCTGGGCCCGAAAGAGGTGACAAAAGCAGGAGTACCCACCCACCTTTGGTGGGGTTGCTGTGACGTTTACATGAGCCAGCACATGCCAGGCGCACAGTACCAGCCCAACAAAGGCGAGCTGACATACTTTTTTTTTTCTTTTCTTTTCTTGGTTTGTTTTGATTTTTCTCGAGGTAGGGTCTGACCTGGAATTCACTATGTAGTCGCAGGGTGGCCTCGAACTCAAGGGTGATCTTCCTACCTCTGCCTCCCCAGTGATTGCTGGGATTACAGGCGTGCGCCACCACGCCCCGCTTGCCATTCCTTCTATTAAAAAATACATATTTTTTTAGGGGCTGGAGAGATGGCTTAGTGGTGAAGCCTAAGGACCCAGGTTCAATTCTCCAGGTCCTACTTAAGCCAGATGTACATGGTGGCACATGCGTCTGGAGTTTGCAGTGGCTAGAGGCCCTGGCGCGTCAATTCTCCTTCTCTGTCTGTAATAAATAGTAATAATAATATTATTATATTATATATTTATATATAATAAATTATTATTATAAATAAAATAAATCTTTTAAAAATATTTTTAGTTAAGGTTCCCATCTCAACTCCCCTCTTGATTAACTTTGAGACTTTAGCCAGAGTCTCAATGAACTTCTCTTTATTTCTCAATTTTTTTTGAGGCAGGGTGTCACTCTAGCCCTAGCTGACCTGGAACTCACTTTATAGTTTCAGGCTGGCCTTGAACCCACAGTGAGCCTCATACCTCTGCCTTCTGAGTGCTGGTATTATAGGCACAAGTCATTCCCGTTTCATTTATGCTTCTTATTTTATTTTATTTTATTTTATTTTATTTTATTTTATTTTATTTTAGTGAAGGGGAGAAGGCATGCCAGGGCCTCTAGCCACTGCAAAGGAACTCCAGATGCATACATCTCCTTGTGCATCTGGCTTATGTGGGTACTGGGGAACTGAACCTGGGCCCTTAGGCCTTGCAGGTGAGCACCTAAACTGCTAAGCCATCTCTCCAGCCCATGCTTCTCTTTTTAATTAACTTTGAGACAGGGCCTCTAGACATAGCTCAGGCTGACCTAGAACCCATTATCCTCCTGCCTCAGCCTCCCAAATTGCTAGCAGTACACACCTGCACAGCTGCCACCAGCTCACATCTGTCTCTTTGAAAGACATAGAGGAAAGAGGCTGGGGAATGCTGAACCATACATTTGGACACTGGTTGTAGCATTTTACCCAAAAGTAGAGATAGCCTGTTTTCCCACTCAGGACCCCCTGAGTGGAAGCACACATCAAATGCACATGACCTCCCATCCAAGATTCTGACACAGTAGGTCTGGGGTGGAGCCAAGAAAAAATATTTCTTTTTGTAGTGCTAAAGATAGGACAGAGGGCCAGGCATGGTGGCTTAGGCCCTTAATCCCATCACTGGAGAGGCAGAGGTAGGAGGATCGCTGTGAGTTCGAGGCCATCCCCAGACTACAGAGTGAGTTTCAGGGAAGCCTAGGCAAAACAAAACCCTACTTTGAACCCCCGCCCTCCAAAAAGAGACAGGACAGAGGGCCTGACAAGGGCCTGGTATAGTGTAGGCAAGCACTCTGCCCTCAAGCTAAATCCCCAGACAACCAGACAAAACACAAGTTTTTAACTAATTTACGCATTCATAGAGAGGCAGAACTGCGGTCCCCCACCCTCAGCTCTGACACCGGGGGTCTCTGGGTTTGCTTTCTCCCCACTACACCCCACTTTTGCTGGTCTTCTGCTCTGAGCTGGTTCCTGGATGGTGTCATACTCACTGTGTGCGGGACTTCTGGGAGAGACACAGAAGGGTCTGGGAGTTTAGATCCCCCCACAGCAGGTGGGCTAGTCGCGAAAAGAGACCATCTCTCTGCCCGCTCCCTCTGTCGGCCCCTCCCAACTGCCTTGGAGCCTTCCTCAAGGTCATTGTGATCCGTCTCCCAGATGGGGCATTGAGGCCTGGGGGGCAAGGGTGGGGCTGTGGACCCTGGCTGCCAGGCTGCCCCAGTAGAAGCCTTGGAACTTCTCCTTAGGGCAGCCATACTTTACCCAGGTGCTCAGCTAACTCAGAGAGGAAGGATCCAGGTTCAGATATCCCTCCTGGGGCTGGAGAGATGGCTTAGTGGTTAAGGCACTTGCATGCAAAGCCCAAGGACCCAGTTTCAATTCCCCAGTACCCACGTAAGCCAGCTGCAAAAGGTGGCACATGTGTCTGGAGTTCGTTTGCAATGGCTGAAATGGCTGAAGGCCTGATGCACCCATTCTCTCTATATATCTGCCTCTCTCTTGAATAAACAAAGGAAATAAATAAATCCTTCTAGATGCCAGAGCCCAGAATGGCTCATGTTGGGCTGAGTGGCTCTGGAAGCAGAACTCCTCCCCTCCCACCCACCACAGATGGGGCAGTAAGAACACAGTGGGCCCGGACACTCCAAGAACCAAGTCCATCTCTACTGCTCTTGGCTACAAGATGCTGGGTTTTGCATGGGAAAATGGACTGGTATGTGATCTTGGCTGGAGAGGACAGGGTTGGGAAAGTGCACAGCACTGGGATGCTATGGTGGGTTCAAGGTTGTAATTTAGACAAGAAACTCACAGCCATGGTATACTTGTATAATTTGAAATTTAAAACAATGATTGTCACGCAACTACTTACAGGAGACATCACAAAAGATGGATCACATGTTCTGTGAAGCTCTTCACTAGTGGTGGAGGGGTATATTTCCTCTGAAAATTAGAATAAATATCAAGTGAGGGAGGTAGAACTTCTTGTATTTATGTAAATAAGACTTTTTAACATAAGAATACCATTGGTTTCCTCTCCTTTTTTTTTTTTTTTTTTTTCATTTTCCAGGTATCTCACTCTAATAACCTGGAATTAACAAGATCTCAGGTTTTGTTCTCCTGATCCTTTTCTGCCTCCTTTTTGCTTTCCTCCTTTTTTTTTTTTTTTTCGGAATTTTCCAGGTAGGGTCTCACTCTAACCCAGGCTAACCTGGAATTAACTATGTAGTCTCAGGGTGGCCTTGTTCTCACGGTGATCCTCCTACCTCTGCCTCCTGAGTGCTGGGATTCCTTCTTTTTTTTTTTTTTTTTGGTTTTGCAAGGTAGGGTCTCACTCTGGTCCAGGCTGACCTGGAATTAACTATGTAGTCTCAGGGTGGCCTTGAACTCTCGGTGATTCTCCTACCTCTGCCTCCTGAGTGCTGGGATTAAAGGCGTGCGCCACCATGCCCAGCGATTCCTTCTTTTTAAAATTAAATTTAAAATTTAAAACCTGGCGGTTTCCTTCTTTTTAAAATTAAATTTTATTTATTCATTTGAGAGAGAAAGAGATAGAGACAGAAAGAGTATGGATTTGTGCCAGGTCCTCTTGCCACTACAAACCAACTCCAGATGCATGTGTCACTTTGTGTATGTGGTTTTATATTGGTACTGGGGAATCCAAACTAGGCTGGCAGGCTTTGTGAGCAAGCTCCTAAGTGCCTTTAACTACTGAACCATCTTCCCAGCTCAATTTCCTTCTCTTTCTTCCTTCCTTCCTTCCCTTCCTCCCTCCCTCCTTCCTTCCTTCCCTTCTGCTTCTCCTTCCTCCCTTCCTTCCTCCCTCCTCCCTCCCTCCCTCCCTCCCTTCCTTCCTTCCTTCCTTCCTTCCTTCCTTCCTTCCTTCCTTCCTTCCTTCCTTCTCTCCCTCCCTCCCTCCCTCCTCCCTCCTTCTTTTTTTAAAAAAAATTTAAATTCATTTTTGAAGAGAGACACAGAGAGAGACAGACAGAGTAGGAGAGGGAGACAGATAGAGATGGGCGCGCCAGCAGTCTCTCAGCTGCTGTGAACAAAATCCAGATATGTGCGCCCCCTTGTGGGCAAGTGCGGCATTGCGTCCTTGTGTCACTTTGCATCTGGCTAAACGTGGGACCTGAAGATTGGAACCGGCATTTTTAAGCTTAGCAGGCAGGCGCCTTAACCACTTAGCCATCTCTCCAGCCCCCTTCTTCTCTTTTTATGCAGGGCCTCACTCTAGCCCAGACTGACCTGGAACTCACTCTATAGCCCAGGCTGGCCTCAAACTCACAGTGATCCTCCGACCTCAGTCTTCTGGATGCTGGGATTAAAGGTTTGAGCCATGGCACTAACTATATGCTTTCTCTTTTTTTTCTTTTTTTAAAAAATATTTTATATTTATTTATTTATTTGAGAGAGGGAAAGAAGCAGAGTGAGAGGGAGAGAGAATGGGTGCACGAGGGCTTCCAACTACTGCAAATGATCTCCAGATGCATGCACCACCTGGTGCATCTGGCTTACGTGGGTCCTGGGGAATCAAACCAAGGTCCTTTTGCTTTGCAGGCAGGCGCCTTAACCACCAAGACATCTCTCCAGCCCCTTTTCTTTTTTAAAAAATTGATTAATTTGCCAGGCGTAGCAGCGCACGCCTTTAATCCCAGCACTTGGGAGGCAGAGGTAGGAGGATTGCTGTGAGTTCGAGGACACCCTGAGACTACATAGTTAATTCCAGGTCAGCCTGGACCAGAGTGAAACCCTACCTCGAAAGCCCCCCCCCAAAAAAAAATTGATTAATTTATTTATTTGAGAGAGAGAGAGGGGAGAGAAAGAGAGAGAGAATGGGTGCACCAGGGCTTCCCGCCCTGCAAACGAACTCCAGGTGCATGCGCCACCTTGTGCATCTGGTTTATGAGTTCTGGGGAATGGAATGGAACTGAGGTCCTTTGGCTTTGCAGGCAAGTGCCTTAACCACCGAGCCATCTCTCCAGCCCTAACTAGATGTTTTCTAAGGAGTTGCAACAGTTACTTTCCTGTTGCTGGGACGAAAGGGAAGCTTCATCGTGGCAGGGAAAGTGTGGCATAAGCAGGAAGCCAGCTCACATAGTCATGTAGCAACCTCAGGAAGTGAGCCTCCTGGGAGTCCCATCTCCACAGAAACAAGAAAAGTAGTCTGGTGCTGGAGAAATGGCTTCGTGGTTAAGGCGCCTGCCTGCAAAGCCTAAACTATCTGCGTTTGATTCCCCAGTACCCATGAATGCCAGCTGCACAAAGTGGCACATGCATCCTGGGTCCAGGAGGGGCTTGATCTTCTACTGCCAGAAAAGAAATTTGGTAGTATTTATTATTTAACATTTTATTTATTTGCACACAGAAAGAGACAGTGGGGGGTGGGGAAGAAGAAGAATGGGAGCGCCAGGGCCTCCAGTGGCTGAAAATGAACTCCAGATGCATGTGCCACTTTGTGCATCTGGCTTACATGGGTCTTGGGGAATCAAACCCAGATTGTTAGGCTGTGCAATCAAGTGCCTTAACCGCTGAGCCATCTCTTCAGCCCAGTGATGGATTTTTAGGTAAGTAAGAGCTTGGCTCAGAGCAGCCTCCCAAAAGGATTCTAGACTTTTTATTTTTATTTATTTATTTTTTGGTTTTCCTATAGTTTTTCGAGGTAGGGTTTCACTCTGGTCCAGGCTGACCTAGAATTAACTATGTAGTCTCAGGGTGGCCTTGAACTCATGGCGGTCCTCCTACCTCTGCCTCCGAGTGCTGGGATTAAAGGTGTGTGTCACCACGCCCGACTGACATTTTAAAAAATATTTTATTATTGCCGGGCGTGATGGCTCACGCCTTTAATCCCAGCACTTGGGAGGCAGAGGTAGGAGGATCGCCGAGAGTTCGAGGCCACCCTGAGACTACATAGTTAATTCCAGGTCAGTCTGGACCAGAGTGAGACCCTACCTTGCAAAAACCAAAAAAAAATAAAAATAAAAATAAAAATAAAAATAAAATTATTTTTATTTATTTGAGGGAGAGAGAAAGAGACCAAGAAGGGAAGGAGGGAGAAAGAAAAGGAGAGAATGGGCACACCAGGGTCTCTATCCATAGCAAAGGAACTCCAGATGTATATGCCACCTTGTGCATTTGGCTTACGTGGGTCCTGGATAATCAAACTTGGGTTCTTTGGCTTTACAGGTAATTGCCTTAAATGCTAAGCCATCTCTCCAGCCCTAGTCAATTTTTTAAAATTTAGTTTTATTTATTTTTATTTATTTATTAGAGACAGAGAGAGGGAGAGAGAGAGAGAGAGTGAGAATGGGCACGCCAGAGCCTCTAGCCACTGCAAATGAACTCCAGACGCATGTGCCACCATGTGCACCTGGCCTTACGTGGGACCTGGAGAATTGAACCAGAGTCCTTAGGCTTCACAGGCATATGTGCCTTAACCGCCAAGCCATCTCTCCAGCCCAATTTTTTTTTTTTTTTGAGGTAGGGTCTCAGCTCAGGCTGACCTGGAATTCACTCTGTAGTCTCAGGGTGGCCTTGAGCTCACAGTGATCCTCTTACCTCTGCTTCCCAAGTGCTGTGGTTAAAGGCATGCACCACCATGCCCGGCCCAAGTCAAATTTTTTGAGACAAGATTTCATATAGTTCAGGCCAACCTTGAATTTGTTCTCTCTGAGGCTGAACTTGAACTCCTTGATCATCCTGTCTCTCTCTACTTTCCAAGTGCTGGAATTATAAGCATTCACCACCACTCTCCTAACTACTCAAACCAAATGTGACCCAGAATAGTCCAAGAGAGGAAGTCAGGCAATACACAGATTTGGGGGACTCAACTGTGGGTGGGGCTTTTGTCAGATCCAAGCCCCTCCTATAGATCTCATTACATTAAAGCAAACATATATTGGGAAAGGTGGTATACATCTACAATCTCAGAGACAGAGGCAGGAGGATTGCTGTGAGTTCAAGGCCAGTCTGGAGAACATAACAAGACCTTGACTCAAAAAGAAAAAGAGGGCTGGGGAAATTGCTTAGTGGTTAAGGCGTTTGCCTGTGAAGCCTAAGGACCCTGGTTCGATTCCCCAGGACCCATGTAAGCCAGATGCACAAGGGGGCACATGCATCTGGAGTTCATTTGCAGTGGCTGGAGGCCCTGGTGTGCCCATTCTCTCTGCTTCCTCCTCCTCCTTTTTTTTTTCTCTCTCTCAAATAAATAAATTAATTAAAAAAAAAAAGCAAAAGAAAAAGTGCCAGGCATGGTGGCGCATGCCTTTAATCCTAGCACTCGTGAGGCAGAGATAGGAGGATCTCTGTGAGTTCGAGGCCACCCTGAGACTACAGAATGAATTCCAGGTCAGCCTGGACTAAAGTGAAACCCACATCAAAAAAACAAACAAAAAGGAAGGAAGGAAGGAAGGAAGGAAGGAAGGAAGGAAGGAAGGAAGGAAGGAAGGAAGGAAGGCAGACAGAAAGAAAGACAGAAAGAAGGAAAGAAAGAAGAAAGAAGAAAGAAGGAAAGAAAGGAAGGAAGGAAGGAAGGAAGGAAGGAAGGAAGGAGGAAGGAAAGAAATTACATAGGCAGAAGGCCCAGAGTTTAGAGGAAACACCCACTAGCAGATCTAGCGTGTAAGGGAAATAAGCATACGCATGTGGTAGATTCAGAGATCAGAGGAGTTCAAACATGTCATTAAAGTGAGAAGTTACCCCAAAGTATAAAGCAGAGATAAGCAGAAAAACTACCCAGGCCAAGAAACAGTACTGTGCTCTCCCCTCATCCAGCCAGGCTGTGGGGGCCGGGGGAGCCACTTACATGTATCCAAGCAGAGATCACAGGGCAGAGCGAGGAGAGGGAGGGGGTGGAGAGAAGCATGGACAAGCCTTTAGAGTCAGTTGAAATGTATTCTTGGGCTGGAGAGATGGCTTAGTGGTTAGGGCACTTGCTGGCAAAGCCAAAGGACCCACATAAAGCTGGAAGCACAAGGTGGTTCATGCGTCTGAAGTTCCTTTGCAGTGGCTGGAGGCCCATGCTCTATCAGCTTTTCTCTCTGTCTTGGATGGATGGATAGATAGATAGATAGATAGATAGATAGATAAATGTATTCTTTCATAGATTGAGGTATTTAAGGGCAAGACCTGACTGGTTTATAAATTCAAAGGGCAGACCCCAAAGACCAGCCCATCTAGGTAGTGTGCTAGACTGTGGAGGCAGCAGGAGGCACTTCAGCCATTGTGGATGAAAATGGATCAGACACCCCTACCAAGGCCTGGTGACATCTTCTGGTTCTCTTGTTGGGCTCCTGTCCCTAACTGACACTGCCTAAAAGAAGCTAGCTTTCTCCTGAGTCTCCCTCATAGTAAAGTCCAGCCCTTTTGGAATGGAAACTTCATGGACACATATGCTTTATTTAGGCTGGCAACCCCTGGCCACTACCAAGGTTCTTTCTTTTCCTGTATTTTTTGTTGTTGTTGGTATATTAAGATATTAATAGAGATGGGTGGATATGATCAACAATAGCCTTCCTCCCCATTTTTAACCAGTGGAAAATCCATACAATACTCTTTTTTTTTTCAAGAGAAAAAAAAGAGAGAGAGAATGGGCACTCCAGGACCTCCAGCCAGTGCAAATGAACTCAGATGCATGTGCCACTTTGTGCATCTGGATTACATGAGATTACAATTTCAATGGGAAATTGAACCTGGGTCCTTTGGCTTTGCAGGCAAGTGCCTTAATCATTAAGCCATCTCTCATGAACAACACTTTTTTTTTTGTTTTTTGGAGAGAGTCAGAGCCAGAGAGAGAGAGGGAGGGAGAGAGAGAGAATGGGCATGCAGGCTGCCTCTCAGCCTCTGTAAACGAACTCCAGATGTGTGCGCCCCTCATGGACAAGTGTGGCATTGCGTCCTTGTGTCACTATGTCTGGTTAAATGTAGGACCTGGAGAATTGAACTGGCGTTCTTAGGCTTTGCAGGCAGGTGTCTTAACTGCTAAGCCATCTCTCCAGCCCCCAACACTTTTTTTTTTCCGAGGTAGGGTCTCGCTGTAGTTCAGGCTGACCAGGAATTCACTCTGTAGTCTCAAGGTGGCCTCGAACTCACAGTGATCCTCCTACCTCCCAAGTGCTGGGATTAAAGGCGTGCGCCACCACGCCCAGCTCCCAACACTCATTTTTAAGAATCCAGCCTTAGGGCTGGGGAGATGGCTGAGTAGTTAAAAACATTTGCTTGCAAAGCCTGCTGGCCTGGGTTCTATTCACAAGCCATCCATGCAAGCCATATGCAAAAGCAAGTGTCTGGTGTTCATTTGAGGTACTAAGACCCTGGCGTGCCCATACATACTCATGTTTAAATAAATAAATAAATAAATAAATAAATAGTTTTAAATCTTATTTTAAAAAATTTTTAAATTATTTTATTTATTTTTGGAGAGAGACACAGAGAGAGACAGACAGAGAGAGAGAGGGAGAGGGAGACAGATAGCGATGGGCGCACCAGCAGTCTCTCAGCTGCTATGAACGAAATCCAGATGCATGCACCCCCTTGTGGGCAAGTGCGGCATTGCACCCTTGAGTCACATTGCATCTGGCTAAACGTGGGACCTGGAGATTGGAACCCGGTTCTTAGGCTTAGCAGGCAGGCGCCTTAACTGCTAAGCCATCTCTTCAGCCCTTAAATCTTATTTTTAATATTTTATTTATTTGAGAACAAGAAAGTGTATGTGTGTGGGGGAGAATGGGTGCGCCAGGGCCTCCAGCCACTGCAAACAAACTCCAAACGTATGTGCCCTTTGTGCATCTGGCTTATGTGGGTCCTGGAAAAGTTGGACCAGGATTGTGGTGCACACCCACAATCCCAGTACTCAGAGGATCGGCGTGAGTTCGAGGCCAGCCTGGGACTACATGGTGAATTCCAGGTCAGCCTGGGCTAGAGTGAGTCTCTACCACAAAAAAGAAAGAAAAGAAAAGAAAAGAAAAGAAAAGAAAAGAAAAGAAAAGAAAAGAAAAGAAGAGTGCATCCTCGTAGTGAGTGACTGGTGCGCATGCTGGGGCCAGGAGTCACACAGTATGACTCCTTCAAGTCCTGAAGCCCAGAAGTCAAACGTGCTCCGGAGCCCGCCACCTGATCAGGTCCCGGGGGCGGAGCGAGCTGCCTGGGGGCGGAGCGATCTGGTGGGGGGCGGAGCTAACAGTGAGCTGGTTCAGCCCGGAAGTGACGTGTGCGGACAAAGCCAGAGCGCGCCGGGAGGTGTCCAGTCTAGTAGGGATCTGGTGGAGCTGCTGGGCGTGCGCGGGGTCCTCGCCACCGCCGCCCTCTTCCTCGTCCTCCTCTCCCGGGTCCCTGGAGGCGGCTCAGCGCCCAGGGTAGGTAGCGCGGGCGGGACGCGGGGGCGGCCGCCTGGACCAGGGAGTCCCCGACCCCCAACTGTCTGGGCGCCCCGAGGCCGGCCTCACGTGACCGGGACGCGTGCGCGCTGGCCAGTCCGCGCGCCCACGTGTCTGTTGTCACCGGGCTGTCCACAGCTCGGACCTGGACGGGGACTGTGGGATCACATGTTGGGTTGGAGGAAAGCCACGGCTCAAAGCCTGGGCAGGGTGTCCCCTCTCCCCCGCCCCTTTCTGGATCGGTTTCTCCTATGAGAAAGGGCGACCCGGAAAGCACTCCGATGCTGGATGTGACATCCTTCTTAACAGCCTGGCACGGTGACGTGCAGGCTGTCTTGCAGTTGTAATCATATTTAACCTTGGGCAGCTCGGCCGACCCTGGTGCAGCTCGAAGACAGCTGCTGCATGAGCTCTTTCTGTCAAGGTCGGCCTGGGGGCAGGGAGGCTGTCATCTCGCAGAGCCCACATTTTGCTGCCCACCAGCTGTGTGACATTTTTCTCCCTGGACCTTGGTCTTTCATCACTCCCTTAGAGAGGGTGGAACAGCTGGTGTGATGATGACGGGTGGGGCAGTGCAGCTAATGGTTGAGATGCATGGAATACCCACCCAGTAAGATAGGATGAGCCCCTGGGAGGGACCAGGATTTCCAGATGAAGTCTGAACTCCCTCTTCGATTCCGGTGGGTTTCCTGGGATGGTTTTTCTGTCTCTAAACTGGGGGCTCTGGGAGGGTTGGAGGTACATGTGGGATGCTCTCTGTGGTGGAGGCCAGAAGCCATAGGATCAGAAGGATAGCTAGATCCTCAACTCACCAGTTTGGAAGATTGGAAGAGCTGTTTGCATCTGTGAGATTGACTGTCCATTGCACCAGTAATATCTCTTAAATGTGTCCCACCCCTCCTAGTTTCTATGGGGTGATAATGCTTTTTTCTCACTTGATTTTCACGGAGGGAACAGTTTCTTCTGAGATCTCTATGCCCAAGAGAGTATGGGCCTGTCACACAGTGAGGCCCCTCAGACTTCTTATACCCCCATTTAGTTACCACAGCATTTCTTTTTTTTTTTGTCTTTTCTTTTCTTTTCCTTTTCTTTTTTTCTCTCTTTTGAGAGAGAGAGAGAAAGAGAATTGGTATGCCAGGGCCTCCAGCCACTGCAGTCAAACTTGATACATGTGCCGCTTTGTGTGAATGTGCGACCTTGCACACTTGCATCACCTTGTGCATCTGGCTTACGTGGGACCTAGAGAGTCAAACATGGGTTCTTAGGCTTTGCAGGCAAATGCTTTAACCACTAAACCATCTCTTCAGCCCTATCACAGCATTTCTGAAAGGTCAGTGTCACTGTCTCTATTGTATTAAAAAACCTAAAGAACATTGAAGTTAAGGTTCTTTTTTTTTTTTTTTTTTTTTTTTTTTGAGGTGTTTCGGATTGAACACAAAACTTTACACATGTGAGCCAGGTGTGGTGGCGCACGCCTTTAATCCCAGCACTTGGGAGGCAGAGGTAGGGGGATCCCTGTGAGTTTGAGGCCACCCTGAGACTACACAGTGAATTCCAGGTTAGCCTGGGCTAGAGTGAGACCCTACCTCAAAAAAACAATCAAACAACAAAAACAACAAAAAACTTTACACATGTGGCCTGGGGAGGTGCCTCAGTGGTTAAAGGTGCTTGCTTGCCAATCCAAACGGCCTGGGTTTGATTCCTCAGTACTCATGTAAAGCCAGGCACCCAAAGTGATGCATGTGTTTGGAATTCATTTGCAGTGGCAGGAGGTCATGGTGTGCCCTTACTGTCTCTCTCAGATTAAAAAAAAAAAATTAGGGACTGGAGGGATGGTTTAGCAGTTAAGGCGCTTGCCTGCAAAGCCAAAGGACCTTGGTTCTGTTTCCCAGGACCCACATAAGCCAGATGTACAAGGGATGCATGCATCTGGAGTTCGTTTGCAGTGGCTGGAGGCCCTGGTGTGCCCATTCTCTCTCTCTCTCTGCCTCTTTCCCTCTCTCAGATAAATAAATACAATATTAAAAATTTTGGGGCTGGAGAGATGGCTTAGCGGTTAAGGCACATCCCTGTGAAGCCTAAGGACCCCGGTTCGATTCTCCAGGTCCCACAGAAGCCAGATGCACAAGGGAGTGCATGCATCTGGAGTTTGTTTACAGTGGCTAGAAGCCCTGGTATGCCCATTCTTACTCTCTCTCTCCCTCTCTGTCTCTAATAAATAAATAAAAATAAAATCTTTAAAGAAAAATTTAAAAAATTATACATGCTAGGTAAGTGTTGTACCACAAAGCTACATCCCCAGTAGAAGTTGTTAGTTTTTTTTTTTTTTTTTTTTTATTTTTGTGTTTATGGTCTTATTCTAGCCCAGGCTGACCTGGAATTCACTCTGTATTCTCAGGGTGGCCTTCAACTCATGACGATCCTCCTACCTCTGCCTCCTGAGTGCTGGGATTAAAGGTGTGCGCCACCATGCCTGGCTTTCAGTTAGGCTGGCCTTGAACTTTCAGTGATCCTCCTCAGCTTCCCAAGTGCTGGGACTAAAGGGTTTTTTTTTTTTTTTCCTGGCGGAGTCTCACTCTAGCCCCAGGCTGACCTTGAACTCATGATTTTCCTGCCCCAGCCTCCCAAATGCTGAAATTATGGACATCTGCCCATCACACCCAGTAAATAGGGTAGACCTGGTTCACTTGACTCTTGTCAGAATGTTTGTTATTTATTTTTTAGTTTTGGTGTTTCAAGGCAGGATCTTATTCTAGCCCAAGCTGACCTGGAATTCACCCTGTAGTCTCAGGGTGGCCTCAAACTCACAGGGAACCTACTTTTGCCTCCCAAGTGCTGGGATTACAGGTGTGCCACAACGCCCAGTTTTTGTTAAAATATACCTCTGCTTTTTTTGTCAGCTTCCCTCCATCCTCCCCCTTCATCCCTTCTAGCACACTGTCATTCTCATGTAGCCAACTGCTGTCCTCATAGATCCAGGGAGAATGGACTCCACACACCATGCCCGAGGTGACACTTTTTTTTGAGGTAGGGTCTCATTCTGGCCCAAGCTGACCAGGAATTCACTCTGTATTTCCAGCGTGGCTTTGAACTCATGGCATTTCTACCTCTGCCTCCCGAGTGCTGGGATTAAAGGCATGCACCACCATGCCTGGCTTCCCAAGGTGATACTTTTGGGCAGGGTTTTGCCTTAGCTTGCTTTTAGGCTTATTTCTAGGAATGTCACATGAAGGCAAGGTGACTGCAAAGGACTGCTAGTGACAGTTCATACACCATTCCCTTCTGTGGATCCTAGAAGAGATGTAGCTGGGGCAGCTGACCATGTATTGCCCAAAACCCCATGGGAGGGGAGGAGGTGGCTAAATGACCTCAATGTACAGGTGACAGTCTGCCTATGTAGCTACACTGTCCCACCCTTCTTGCACGTGGCCATGTAGAGCCATGGCAGAGGATATCCTGCTGTCCACTCTCATACATACATGAGAGGGCTGAGTATGGACAGGGCCTCAGAAAGCACACTTTTTCATGAATCGGCTGTGACAGCAAATGTCAGCATTCGACTTTACATTTTCCTGCCTGGATGAGCCTCCCTGGCAGCTTCCTAGAATCTTCGCTCAAGTGGAATTCTTGTAAATTAGATTATTCAGGGGACCTTGACATTTAAAGGAATCATGTAGGGCTTTTGGTAAAGCAAAAATTCTGTTGTCGGTAACAGCCTTCCGTGTCATTTGTTCTGAGTAGTGTAGGGTCCTCAAAAGTAGAAAATGACTGCCATTGCGGGAAGTTGTCCAGTCATTCAACCCCTGGTCAACCAGTGCCCACCTTAACACCCACCCCGTGCACTGTGCTGATGGTGTGAGATAATGGCATCCTGGGCTGACAGACATAGAGTGTACCTCATAAGTATCGAGTCCCCAGCTTATCTATTCATTTGCTCAGCAGTGAATTTATTTGAATACCCGTGTTGGTGCAGGGGTCCAAAAGAAAACCTGTGATAAATATGAAAGTGTTTCCATTGTTTGCCAGGGACTTAGATTCAAACATAAAACCAGAAATTTACCAAGACTAGTGGATGGGTGGCAGTTGATTGCTGAGCCTGTCTGATTGTGCCAGTGTGGTATGGAAGAGGTTTGAATGTCACCTTTGCAGGTCATTCCTAGGAGGTTGCCAAGAGGTGCTCAGTGATAAGAGTGCTTGCCATGCAAACATGTGGACCTGAGTTAACTCTCCAGCACCCATGCACAGCTGTAACCCCAGTCCTGAGGGGACCAGAGAATTGGTGGGGCTCATGAAGATGGCAGTTCCAGGTTCAGAGAGAGGCTATGTGATGAAGAAGTGTGCCCTATGAGCAATAGAGGAGGGCACCCAGCCTTCTCCTCTGGTCTCTGCATGTGTGCACAGGAGGCATATGCATCTGCACACATGTGCATGCACCACACACACAATACATACACATTTACACAAAAAGAATCTGAAATGAGAGAGCCTGGCATGGTGGCGCACGCCTTTAATCCCAGTACTTGGAAGACAGAGGTAGGAGGATCTGGGAGTTCGAGGTCACCCTGAGACTACATAGTGAATTCCAAGTTAGCCTGGGCTAGAGTGAAACCCTACCTTGGAAAACAAAAAGTAAAATAAAAAGAATCTGAAGCGATGGTAAGACCCTGTTGTTGAAGACACTGGTTGCAATACATGGAGAAGAACTCAAGCTGGAACTGAGCTGAGACGCGCTGCTGGCTGACACAGTGCTGGAAGGTGCTGTGCAGGATGCTGGGGAGAAGACTCATCAGCAGTCTTACTCGGCTGCAGATCCTGCATGCTACACTACCCACTGATCAGGCACCAGACACTGTGCAGTAGTGACATGACTGTTAGGGGCTAACAGGCCGCTTTCTGATTGGATTTGAGGCCCGCTTTACAGGAAAGAATTCATGCCTGGTACTGTAGACCTGATCAAAAGCCTGTGGAGAGATCTTGGGCCCTAATGGAAAAGTGACTACAAACTACCTGCCAAATATTTATATTTATGCCCATCTATTAGTGTTGCTCCCAGCTTTGGTCAGAGATGTTTCTTTTTGCAGTGGACAGCAGTACTGTAGCTCATAACTGGTCAGAGTGCTGAGGACAAGTGACTTGTGGACTTAGCCCTAAACAGGTCATCTGTATCAACTTCTTCAAGGTTGAGGAAATAGTATAGACCCATGAGCTGGAGGAAGGAGGGGAATGGTGTGGAATGCTGTCTTCCAGACAGGACATGGCTGTTGTGCTCATGAACTCCTCCCTTCACCTTTAAGGCACATCCCTGTAAACCTAAGGACCCGGTTGATTCTCCAGGTCCCACAGAAGCCAGATGCACAAGGGAGCGCATGCATCTGGAGTTTGTTTACAGTGGCTAGAAGCCCTGGTGTGCCCATTCTTACTCTCTCTCTCCCTCTCTGTCTCTAATAAATAAATAAAAATAAAATCTTTAAAGAAAAATTAAAAAAATTATACATGCTAGGTAAGTGTTGTACCACAAAGCTACATCCCCAGTAGAAGTTGTTAGTTTTTTTTTTTTTTCTTGTTTTGTGTTTATAGTCTTATTCTAGCCCAGGCTGACCTGGAATTCACTCTGTATTCTCAGGGTGGCCTTCAACTCATGACGATCCTCCTACCTCTGCCTCCTGAGTGCTGGGATTAAAGGTGTGCGCCACCATGCCTGGCTTTCAGTTAGGCTGGCCTTGAACTTTCAGTGATCCTCCTCAGCTTCCCAAGTGCTGGGACTAAAGGGTTTTTCTTTTTTTCCCTGAGGCGGAGTCTCACTCTAGCCCCAGGCTGACCTTGAACTCATGATTTTCCTGCCCCAGCCTCCCAAATGCTGAAATTATGGACATCTGCCCATCACACCCAGTAAATAGGGTAGACCTGGTTCACTTGACTCTTGTCAGAATGTTTGTTATTTATTTTTTAGTTTTGGTGTTTCAAGGCAGGATCTTATTCTAGCCCAAGCTGACCTGGAATTCACCCTGTAGTCTCAGGGTGGCCTCAAACTCACAGGGAACCTACTTTTGCCTCCCAAGTGCTGGGATTACAGGTGTGCCACAACGCCCAGTTTTTGTTAAAATATACCTCTGCTTTTTTTGTCAGCTTCCCTCCATCCTCCCCCTTCATCCCTTCTAGCACACTGTCATTCTCATGTAGCCAACTGCTGTCCACATAGATCCAGGGAGAATGGACTCCACACACCATGCCCGAGGTGACACTTTTTTTTGAGGTAGGGTCTCATTCTGGCCCAAGCTGACCTGGAATTCACTCTGTATTCCCAGCGTGGCTTCGAACTCATGGCATTTCTACCTCTGCCTCCCGAGTGCTGGGATTAAAGGCATGCACCACCATGCCTGGCTTCCCAAGGTGATACTTTTGGGCAGGGTTTTGCCTTAGCTTGCTTTTAGGCTTATTTCTAGGAATGTCACATGAAGGCAAGGTGACTGCAAAGGACTGCTAGTGACAGTTCATACACCATTCCCTTCTGTGGATCCTAGAAGAGATGTAGCTGGGGCAGCTGACCATGTATTGCCCAAAACCCCATGGGAGGGGAGGAGGTGGCTAAATGACCTCAATGTACAGGTGACAGTCTGCCTATGTAGCTACACTGTCCCACCCTTCTTGCACGTGGCCATGTAGAGCCATGGCAGAGGACATCTGCTGTCCACTCTCATACATACATGAGAGGGCTGAGTATGGACAGGGCCTCAGAAAGCACACTTTTTCATGAATCGGCTGTGACAGCAAATGTCAGCATTCGACTTTACATTTTCCTGCCTGGATGAGCCTCCCTGGCAGCTTCCTAGAATCTTCGCTCAAGTGGAATTCTTGTAAATTAGATTATTCAGGGGACCTTGACATTTAAAGGAATCATGTAGGGCTTTTGGTAAAGCAAAAATTCTGTTGTCGGTAACAGCCTTCCGTGTCATTTGTTCTGAGTAGTGTAGGGGTCCTCAAAAGTAGAAAATGACTGCCATTGCGGGAAGTTGTCCAGTCATTCAACCCCTGGTCAACCAGTGCCCACCTTAACACCCACCCCGTGCACTGTGCTGATGGTGTGAGATAATGGCATCCTGGGCTGACAGACATAGAGTGTACCTCATAAGTATCGAGTCCCCAGCTTATCTATTCATTTGCTCAGCAGTGAATTTATTTGAATACCCGTGTTGGTGCAGGGGTCCAAAAGAAAACCTGTGATAAATATGAAAGTGTTTCCATTGTTTCCCAGGGACTTAGATTCAAACATAAAACCAGAAATTTACCAAGACTAGTGGATGGGTGGCAGTTGATTGCTGAGCCTGTCTGATTGTGCCAGTGTGGTATGGAAGAGGTTTGAATGTCACCTTTGCAGGTCATTCCTAGGAGGTTGCCAAGAGGTGCTCAGTGATAAGAGTGCTTGCCATGCAAACATGTGGACCTGAGTTAACTCTCCAGCACCCATGCACAGCTGTAACCCCAGTCCTGAGGGGACCAGAGAATTGGTGGGGCTCATGAAGATGGCAGTTCCAGGTTCAGAGAGAGGCTATGTGATGAAGAAGTGTGCCCTATGAGCAATAGAGGAGGGCACCCAGCCTTCTCCTCTGGTCTCTGCATGTGTGCACAGGAGGCATATGCATCTGCACACATGTGCATGCACCACACACACAATACATACACATTTACACAAAAAGAATCTGAAATGAGAGAGCCTGGCATGGTGGCGCACGCCTTTAATCCCAGTACTTGGAAGACAGAGGTAGGAGGATCTGGGAGTTCGAGGTCACCCTGAGACTACATAGTGAATTCAAGTTAGCCTGGGCTAGAGTGAAACCCTACCTTGGAAAACAAAAAGTAAAATAAAAAGAATCTGAAGCGATGGTAAGACCCTGTTGTTGAAGACACTGGTTGCAATACATGGAGAAGAACTCAAGCTGGAACTGAGCTGAGACGCGCTGCTGGCTGACACAATGCTGGAAGGTGCTGTGCAGGATGCTGGGGGGAAGACTCATCAGCAGTCTTACTCGGCTGCAGATCCTGCATGCTACACTACCCACTGATCAGGCACCAGACACTGTGCAGTAGTGACATGACTGTTAGGGGCTAACAAGCCGCTTTCTGATTGGATTTGAGGCCCGCTTTACAGGAAAGAATTCATGCCTGGTACTGTAGACCTGATCAAAAGCCTGTGGAGAGATCTTGGGCCCTAATGGAAAAGTGACTACAAACTACCTGCCAAATATTTATATTTATGCCCATCTATTAGTGTTGCTCCCAGCTTTGGTCAGAGATGTTTCTTTTTGCAGTGGACAGCAGTACTGTAGCTCATAACTGGTCAGAGTGCTGAGGACAAGTGACTTGTGGACTTAGCCCTAAACAGGTCATCTGTATCAACTTCTTCAAGGTTGAGGAAATAGTATAGACCCATGAGCTGGAGGAAGGAGGGGAATGGTGTGGAATGCTGTCTTCCAGACAGGACATGGCTGTTGTGCTCATGAACTCACAGCATCTGTGATCATGTGCACAAGATTGGTCACACCAAGCCGGGTGTGGTGGCGCATGCCTTTAATCCCAGCACTCGGGAGGCAGAGGTAGGAGGATCGCCGAGAGTTTGAGGCCACCCTGAGACTACATAGTGAATTCCAGGTCAGCCTGGACCAGAGTGAGACCCTACCTCGCAAAACCAAAAAAAAAAAAAAAAAAAAAAAAGATTGGTCACACCAACCTTCCATCACCCGTGAGGAAGGACTTGTAAGGCCCCTCCCTGAGGAGCTATTACCAGCGAATGGTTGATGGGGAGGGAGGTACAACCACTGGTAAGTTGCCCATGTTCTGGTAAATAACACGCCCCCACACCCATGCTCATGTAAGCAACCTAATTAAACTCATTGGGTTACAAAACAAAACAGACATCCAAGAAGAAGCGGGGCTGGCTGGGAGAAGGAATGGATCAGCGTCAGGGAGGGGAGACACAAGGGTGAGGGGTGAACATGATCAGAATACTATATGTGTGTGTGTGTGTGTGTGTGTGTGTGTGTGTGTGTGTGTGTGTCTGAAGCTGTCGAGAAAAGCCTCTGCAGTGGTTCAGTCCTCAGCACCGCAAACACGAATGTTAAGTGTGAGTTTGATTCAAGCAGCTTCCGTCTGGATCCAGGGAAGTGTTCTGTGAATCACAAGCCTCAGGAGAACTGGTGCATGGATATGGTCAGCTCTGTTCTGGACTGTTCATAGGCCAGTGTATGACCTTGTCTGTGAAGTGTGCTAGAGTCTGCAATCAGTCTCAGTGGCCTTGGTGCTCACTGACTAGCTGGGTCACTAAAAAAGGCTACCCAGGCCGGGAGTGGTGGTGCACACCTTTAATCCAAGCACTTGGGAACCAGAGGTAGAAGGATCGTCATGAGTTCAAGGCCACCCTGAGAATACATAGTGAATTCCAGGTCAGCCTGGGCTAGAGTGAGACCCTACCTCGCAAAACCGAAAAAGAAAGAAGGAAGGAAGGAAAGTAAGGAAGGAAGGAAAGAAAGAAAAGTAAAAAGGGCTGTCCAGAGCAGAAGCATAACTTCTTATGAAAGCAGCTCTCTGTGCTGTTTGGCCAAGGCATGCAAGTGGCTTCTGGAGGTTCCTCTCAGAACAGGTTCAGACTGAGGGCTAGTGACAAATGCATCCAGTCGACTTAGGTTTCAGTCCCCTTCCTTCCCTCATGGTCTCAAAATTGCTTGCCAGACAACTCATGCTGGTCCAGCGGCCCTTTCTCCTTTGGTTGTCTCTTGAAGGCCTCAAAGCTTCCTTGGTGGTAGGGTTTGCCTTCTCGTTCTGAGGACATGCTCACGTTCCCATGGTGACTGTGTTGTCAGTGATACTGCCTCTTGGAGTAAGAGGTGTGCAAGGGGTGAGAAAAGACGCTAGGGCTCTGGCCTGTCACTTTTCTACAGGATCCGTTTCCTTCCCACCCTTCAGGCTCTGTGCTGTGGTGAGGCACCTTTGTGTGCAGAAGCCAATGACCAGCGCTGGGTTCTAGCATCAGACAATATTGGGGCTTCCCCAGGCTCAGTGCTGGGAGCCCCCCACCAGTGGTAAGATGCAGGATCCTGCCCCCTGGAGCTGGTGCTCTAGTGGAGGCTGGAAGATGGGAAGGAAACGTGATTTCAGGTTCCACTCCACATGCAGACAGGAAATCAAAGATGGGTCCAGGGCGTTAAAAAGCCTTTTAGCTGTCTGTGTGGGAAGACCAGTCAAAGACTGGGGTCAGTCAGTACATGGACCCTTGGGGCACTTAGCTGCCCGTGCATTGGATCCCTTGCACAGTGGTGCTGGTGCCTGCTCCCAGGGGAAAGCATGAGGGCTGGGTAGCACCACCATTGTCATCAGCACCACTCCTGCTGCTTGTCCTTACTTCCCAGCACAGCCACTCTGCTTTGCTGCTCTCAGCTTAGTGTTGGGCACTCCCTTGCCCTCAGGAAGCTTTCAGTCTCCTGTGACTGACAGACACCTTCATGTGTCCTCACAGCCACAGGCCAGCCAGCCTGCTTTTCCAGGCTGGTCTCTTGCAATGTCCTTTCCCTCTTCCCCATTTTCCACCTTCTGGTGGTACCCCATCATCCTGCCCCTGCCCGTCTCTGTCTATGTCCTGCACAGAGCATCCTTTGACTCTCAGTGTCTGCTTAGGGGTTGCTGTCTCTGGGGCTGTTGCCCTTCCCCTATGCAGAAAGGAACCTTCAAGGCCAAAGCACAACTTGGTGGTGGAGTGCTTGCCCAGCCCTGCGAGGCCTGAGTTCCATGCCATCCCCAGTACTAAAAAGAAAAGACAAGCCAGGCATGATGGCACATACCTTTAATCTCAGCACTTGGGAGGCTGAGATAGGAGGATCATCATGAGTTCAAGGCCAGCCTGAGACTACATAGTGAATTCCAGGTCAGCCTGGGCTAAATAGCAAGACCCTACCTTGAGAAACCACACACACACGACAAAGAGACTCCCCCAGTCTGAGTATGCACCCCTTTCTGATGCCATGGGGTCCTGGTTTCTACTGCTTGGCTGCTAAGTTTCCAAGTCTTGCCTGATGTACCATTCAGTGCCTGGGGTCAGGACTTGATCTGCCCAAGCCTCGTAACAGCCAGGACAAAGAAACACCAGCACTCGGGGCAGCTGTGGTCCTCTGTTCTCCATCCATGACATGACATGGCCAAGTTGGTGTAGAGCCTCCAAGTTGACGTCCCACAGCTGCCAGTGGTATTAAGCCCACATCTACTTATGCCACCCCCACTGAGCCCTGGGTCCCTGAGTCTTGGGTGGAATCCCACTCCTAGGTAACCCTAAGACCTGCTGCTAGGGTGTGCAGTGGCTCATCTCTTCCCCCTTCTCACTCAGCCTTGTCAGCTTCAGCATGCACGTGTGTGTCTTCCCCAGGGACACCTCCCCTGGTCCTCAGTGGCCTTTAGTTATGCCCTTTGGGCAGTTGCACTACAGCCCTGTCTCGCGGGTCACAACTCAGTGCCTGGCCCATCTTGAATGCAGGGTGAGGCCTCTCCATATGTTCGTGGTCTGTTCTGGGTCCTTCCCCTTGGGTGTAGATCTCCGTTCTATGTCCTGGGGCTGCAGGTCATCCAGTCAGAAGTCACAGGGTACGGGGTCTCTTGCTCTAATGTGAAGGGAGTTTTGCTAAGTGACTGGGCTGTAGGAGACAAGGTGTTGTCGTCCAAGAGGTGGAAGCGGCTTTAAGAGGCTGGAGGTTCTTCAGTACCAGGCTGGGCTGTGGCTTGCAAAGCCTGGGGCTTCTCCCCTGGAGGCCCTCCTGCCAGTCAGGGCCATGCTGACTGCACTTCCTCACTCAGGAGAGGCTCCTTGCTGTGCTCAAGCAGAGCTGTGGCTGGTGACAGCATGACAAGCGAGGTGATCGAAGATGAGAAACAGTTCTACTCGAAGGCCAAGACGTACTGGCAGAAGATCCCGCCCACGGTGGACGGCATGCTTGGGGGGTATGGCCACATCTCCAACATCGATCTCAACAGCTCCCGGAAGTTCCTGCAGAGGTTTTTGAGGGTAGGCAGGTCTGATGTCCTCTCCAGGAGGAGAGGCCGTGGCTCTGGTGGCACCGGTGGGGCTGCGTGGGGAGCCACTTCCACATGTAGCACTTGAAGGTTCTCTGGTCATTTGTTGGTGGCTGCCACTGAGGCCTTGAACTGGGCAGAGTGGCGGCAGGGTGGGACCTCTAGACCGTGGACTTTGCCTCAGGGCTGTCAGTGAGGAGCTGGCTGGGTACTTGAAGATCAGAGCTGAGCAGTTTTCTTGCTGACTGTCCAGTTTGACTAGGGAAGGCTCTCCTCCTGGATCTGAGGGGGCTTGGGCTTGGTGGTGGCTGTCCTGCCACAGGGCCTCCAACGACTGCCACCCCCTTTCTGTGTCCGGCTGTGGCCCTGGGGTGAGCCTTGGAGGATGCTCTCGCTCCTCTCTTTTTCTCCTTCCCCTCCCATCTTCCCAGGGTTCAACAGTGGCCTCTCTTCCTTTGCTTGAGTTCTCATTAGCACTATTGCCCTGTGGTTTCCTGGGACTCAGGAGAGGGAAGATAAATGCAACCCTTTTTCAGGATCACCTTGAAATGGAAGTTGCCTTTTGCCTTAGAAATGTGTGGCCCAGAAAGAGTTGGCCAGCGTAGAGTCCTGGACTGAGTTAGATTCCCAGGATTCAGGAAGAAGGGCTTTGATGATGGCCTTGAGAGTCATATTCTATCTCTGTGTTTCAGGATGGCCCAAACAAGACGGGGACTTCCTGTGCTCTGGACTGTGGCGCTGGCATTGGAAGAATCACCAAGCGGCTGCTCTTACCACTGTTCAGGGTGGTGGACATGGTTGACGTGACAGAGGACTTTCTGGCCAAAGCCAAAACCTACTTGGGGGAGGAGGGCAAGAGGGTGAGGAACTACTTCTGCTGTGGGCTGCAAGACTTCAGCCCAGAGCCCAGCTCCTACGATGTGATCTGGATCCAGTGGGTGATAGGTGAGGGTCCCACTACCCTTCACTCCCTTTCCTGTGTGCTGCCTACCACTTGGGTGCCCCATGGGCCTTAGGAGCTAGGTCCTGCTTTCTTGCACTGAGCTGGCCAGCAGAGATCTGCTTCTCCTCCTCCCAGTGTTTGTTCCAGTTGAATACCTCTTCTTGAAAAACCTTGGGTGGCCAGTGACACTGATTCAGAGATGTGGAAATGAAGTTTTAAAATTTTTACCTTTGCTTGGCTGGCTCAGTTTAAAGAGCATGATGTTCTTTATTTTGGTTGACCTCAAATTCAATTCTGAGGCACTTTACCCATTAAGCAATCTCCAGATCCCCTAAAGATGTTTTAAAATCCCATCTAGAATGCTGTGACCTGGGCTACCAGATCTGATTTGGTGGCAGGCAGACCTCTTTACCAGAGTTCAGCTACACCCTCAGAAAGGAGGCAGTGTAGCTTAGCCCTGGTCCTGTGTGTTGTGACCCTAAGAAACATGTGTGGACCCTTCAAACAGAGAGAACCTTTCACGTTCAGATGCTCCAGCCACACTGGCACCAGGAAGAGTGCGTTGCCTGGTGTGCAGGTGTCAGGCAGGGCTAGAAGGGCACCCAGTCATGTTAAATCCCAACTCCACACTTAGTGCATGCTTGCCATCCAAACTGGTCTCTGACGGGAGGTGGGTTTAGCATTGCTAGGCATAACCTGCTGAGCACAAGGGCTCAGGAAGTGGTGGCTGGGCTCTCATCATCTCCTGTAACCAGGCTTTTGCCCTTCCAGGTCACCTGACTGATCAGCACCTGGTGGAGTTCCTGCGGCGCTGCCAGCGGGGCCTGCGCCCCAATGGCATCATTGTCATCAAAGACAACATGGCCCAGGAGGGCGTGATCCTGGACGATGTGGACAGCAGTGTGTGCAGGGACCTCCAGGTGGTGCGCAGGATCATCCGCAGTGCTGGCCTCAGCCTGCTGGCCGAGGAGCGACAGGAGAACCTGCCTGATGAGATCTACCATGTCTACAGCTTTGCCATGAGATGAGCCACGCTGGCCAAGAAAGCCAGGGACCAGAGCAGGGTAGGGGCTGACAGGGTCTGCGCCCCACCCCAGTGACTCCAGTGTTCAGGCCACTAAATACACCTGTCTGCTGTCTACTATAGACTCTTCTTTAAAAGGCCAAGTGGAGCTCAGTGGGGAAGGGCATCCTACCCCACTGAGATGCATTGCTGACTGGGGACCCTCATTCTCATCAAGGTGAAAGCAGAAGCTGAGGCTCTCACCCACAATGCAAAGTGTGCTTTCCCCAGGGAGTATCAGCCAGGCCAAGCAGCTTGCAGGTGCTGTCTGCACACTACTGGCCAGCGAAGCCCAGCGTGGCACCTTCTAGGTGCCTCCACTTAAAGGAACGCTTGTGTTCCAAGTCTGCTGGTGATGGGGTCCTGAAGGTGGTCCAAAAGCCGATGGCAAAGGGAGATGTCTGTCCCTTAACTATACTTGGGAGCATCTCCTTGGCAGTTGTTCTGGTCAATAAAAGGGTAAACCCCATTCTTTAAAGGCTCCAGCAGTCTACAGTGGTGCTTTGTGAGGACAGGTGTCAGGAGAAGAACAGTCCCCAATACTGTGCTCCCTTCCTTCCTCAGGCCTCCCATCCCTTCCTGGGTGACTGCTGTGGACCCTTTATTCTGAAATGGGGAGGGAAGGGGTTGTCACACAAGGACCTTCAAGGCCAAGAGATAGTTTAACTTTATAAACATTTAATCACCTTAGCTCATGCCCACAAAGGCATTTACACAACTCACCAAGACCAAGGTGACTTGGAAGCACTGGGTCACAGCCTTGGTGGCTTGTTCCCAAGTCCTTGAGATAGGGCTGTCCCAAGCATTCATGATTGCTTTAGAAAGCATGCTCCGTGGCTGGGCTTGGCAGGAGCAGGGCTGCCACTAAGCACAACCCTGACACCTTGGGTGGAGCTGTGCGTGACTCAACCCCAGAGCAGTGGAGGAGGCAAGTGCCAGGCTGGCTTTCAACACAGGAAGGCCGGCCTGGGTGACCCATAGTGCCTTCTCCAGCTCAAAAGCACTGAGTGAAGGAAACCTGTGTGGCAGAACAGAGCCTTAGCTGGCCTTCCTGCAGGACAAGATAGATGGCAGGGTTCCTGGACCCTATTTTGCCTAGCCTCTGCCAAGGCCCTGGGCAATTGTCCCATCTGCACCCTACCCTCCAGTGTGGTTGGATCTTGGGGTGCTGCTGTGGGGTACCACCTGGCAGCCTTGTATCAGTAAGAGCAAGTTTCAGCTCAAAAGACCCTCTTTGAAGGTTGTCACAGGCACTAGGTTCAACCTTTGTTGGCTTCAAGCTGTCAGCAGCTGTCTTCCTCAGCACCACTGTGGGCACTGAGCAGGTACCACTTGAGCCTGTCAGGCAGGGGCAGGGCTTTGACCTTGCTGTCCACAGGCCACGGCCGCAAACATAGCCGGATAGACACGCGGCATAAGTGCTTAAGGGGAGGTGGGTAGCTCTCCAGCTGTCTCAAGGAGGAGTACAGGGCCTGGATCTTCCCTGCCAGGCTGCCCACCGGGTGGATGTTGAAGTTGTCGGGCAGCTGGAGCCTCTGGGAGCTAGTCACCATGAGGTCCAGGACCGTCTCGGCCTTATGCAGGAGCTCCACGTGGTGCTCGTCCTCAGCACAGTCCGGGTGGGAACAGAGCCTCTCAAAGATAAGGCTGAAGCCAGACCAACAGGAGGCACCGTGCAGGGAGCAGTTATAGGCAGCCCCCGACTCCAGCAGAAAGCGCAGGAGGGGAAAGTGCAGCTTGAAGCTCTTGAGGCAGATGTTGGTGAGTGACTCGTGGGCTGGGCATTCGCTGGGGTCAGCCCCATGGGCCAGCAGCAGCTGCGTGACTTGGAAGCAGAAGCGGTTGATAATTGGGGCCTCATCTATGTCCCCACAGACGGTCTCACTAAGCAGGAAGATGATGCAGGTGAACACAGTGTCCCCATCTTTGGTGGTGGCCTTGACATTTGCCCCTGAAAGAGCCATGAGAACAGAAAGTAGGAGGAGGCCTTCGCCTTTGCCAACCCATAAGGGGGAGGGAGGGCCACAGACAGTTTTGGGCAGACTGTGCCTCACCTCCTTCCAGAAGGAGCCGGATGTTCTCTGTGTTGTGGATCTGCACCCCATCACTGCTGGCCAGAGCATGCAGCAGAGCTGTCTTCCCTAGGGAGAAGAGTGAAGTAGGATGCCAGTGCCACCAAAGACAGGATAAAAACCTCAAGCTCTGGCCTTTCCACCCATGTGAGTGGGAGCAGAAAGGCCAGCAAGGGGAGGGTCTGCCCACACCTGAGATGCAGCCAAGCTGGAGGCACTTACCCACTGCCAAGGCAGTATGGGGACAAGAACAAAACTGCCTCTCAAAAGCCTCTGGCACCAGACTCAGGTGAGTCGATACCTTCCACCTGTGTACCAGCCATGCTATGATGCCAGCTAGGGCCTCCACCCAGCCACTGACCCATTGTCCTCTAGGGCTGCCCTAGGTTCCCCTTGCCAGGTGCCTGGCCTGCCTGCTGAGGCACCTACCATGTTTGTCCGCTGCATTGACGTCAGCTCCAAGGTCCAGGAGGCGCTGCAGGCAGGGCAGACGCTCAGGCTCCTCACTAGCCAAGTCCAAGGGGCTGCTCTCATGGATCTGAGCCAAAGTAGGTACCAGCCAGGTCAGTGTGGAGCCTGTGAGACCACTTGGGGACCCTACTACATCCCCCCAAGCCACCTAGACCTGGCTCTTACCCGGTCCCTCCGATTAATGTCAGCCCCCTGGCGCACGAGCAGCTCCACCATGTCAGGCTGGTTTCTCAGAACAGCAATGTGCAGTGCTGTGTAGTAGGTGACAGGGTCTGCAGGCACAGGCAGCCAGGGTCAAATCTGCCATTGGTACATCCTCCCAGGTCAAGAACCTGGTCTCACTCAGAACCCCTTCCCTGTACTCCCACCTCTACACTCAAAAGCTAGGGGCCTGTTTGACCTCAGTTTCCTCTTCTAATGGGGTAACTCCTCTCAGCACTGTTCCTAAGGGGCACGCAGAGAATGGCAGCTCTGCTCATGGTTGGCATTACAGCTGCAGTCTTTTTTTTTTTTTCTTCTTTTTAATGTTTTTATTTACTTATTTGCAAGCAGAGAGAGAGGATGGGCACACCAGGGCCTCCAGCCACTGCAGACAAACTCCAGATGCATGCACCACTTGGTGCATCTGGTTTACATGGGTACTAGGGAATTGAACCTGGGTCCTTTGGCTTTGCAGGCAGTCGCCTTAACCACTAAGCCAACTCTCCAGCCCTGCAGTCTTGTTTTCAAAGACAGGATCTCACTATGTAATCCAAGCTGGTCTCAATTTGCTTTGTACCCCCAGATTATGAGATCATCTTCCCAAGTGTGCCACCATGCCTGGGCACAGCCAGATTCTCGAGGTGAGGTGACTGCGGCTTTGGGACAGGCTTCCCTTCCTGTCAGCTGGACCCCCTCTCCCTTGGAGCCCAGTAGCCTGGGCCTATCTTCCAGTAAGGAGAGAGGCACCCTGGCTATGCCCGGATCAGTAGTAAACCAGTTGCTCATAAGCAGCCCTGCCTGCCTCTATAGGTGACAGCCAGACAGAACAGGACGTTGGCCCATCACCATCCCAGGCACACCTACGGCCACAAATCTACACAGCCCTGCTGTGACTGATGTTGGCACAACGTGGCTGATCGGTTTTCCTCTTTGGCAGGAGCAGAAACAGACCAGCTCACAGAAAGTAGAAAATCACCGTCCCTCAAATCATGGCACTGTGCCAGCAGCCACATTTTCATTCTAATGGAATGGGGATTAATCTGGGGCTGGGAAAATTTTGCTAAGTCAATCACATGGTGGAAGCAGCAGCAGCTCACTGTGGGAACAGAGGCACCAGGAGCCATTTGGAAGCTGGGGGGAGGGGGTGGGATGCAACGGAGGAAGTCACTCTTGAGCAGAGTGGAAGCAGAGGCCCAAAGCCTGGCCCCCCTCCCCAAGCAGAGCCTACCCCACGCCTGGCCCCTCTGTGCTCCTGCACACCTTCAAAGTTGAGGTTGGCCCCACTCTGCAGGAGGACAGCAGCTGCTCGTGTCAGCCCCAGCTCAGCCATCTTCAGCAGAGCGTTGCTCACGCCTTCCTGGTAGAATGGAGAGTGAGCCTTCTGCTCCAGCAGCTCGGTGAGGACCAGGATCCGGCTCTCCTCATTGGCAGCATAGCTAGGCAGCAAGAGGCAGGGCATATGAGGTGGGCAGGATTTGCCCTGCAGAAATCACCCATATAAACAGCCTGGGCTCAGTGGGCGGGGCAGAAGTCTTTCTTGGGTGAAGGGCTGAAGTGAGTTCATAGCCACCCCTCAGCTTGCTGTGAAAGGGCTGAATCTGTCTTCAGTACTCTCCCACACCGACCAGAGCGCTGGTCTCTGCTCAGGTCTATGCTTCCCACCCCCACGTGGGGACTCAAGTCGAATCCTGGAAACCAGGATCAGTAGAGACCCTGGCAACTCGTCCTTCAGGAGCACCACCCTGACCCTTCCCTGAGTTACAGGACACCATCTGTCCCTGCCTCTGTCCATGTCACCCCCCTCTTCACACTCAGTCCCAGAGCTTTCACTCCTCAGCCAGCCAGCGCTACCTCCTGAGAGCTGCCTGACCCGGGGATATCTCCCTTCCTTGCACGGACCTCTGGAAATGGCCCAAACCCTTTAGAGGCCAACACTTCCTCCTTCCTCTCCACTGTGCTCCGGCCACACTTGCTGTCCTACCCAATATCACCTACCAGAGCTCTTTCAACAGGCTGGCCTCAGCTTCGACCTTACCGCGATCCCTTCTCTCTCGTCTTCCAACCCTTGCGCTGATAACAAAACACTTATCTGGGACAGCACTCCTGCATGAAACCGGGCTCACCCAAATTCCGCCCAGCTGTTTTGCTGCGCGGCCCTCACGCCAGCTTGGCCTTGGAGCTCTGAAAACACCCTGCTCTGCGCTTTCAGAGCAAGCCTCAAAGAGAATAGAGCTGACCTTGTGAAAAGAGGGGACGGATAGCACCCCAAGTCCCCCTGGCAAGACTTGACAATCGCAGTGTCCGAAATCCTGCTGACTACTGTACCCCAGCGCCTTTCCTCTCCTCTTGCCTCCCAGTGCCCTTCATGCACCATCCAGTTATTTCCGAGCTCCAGCCTGTCCCTGCAGCACCAGCGTCCCGAAGGCGGGAGGCCTGGCTTTGCCCTGCACAGTGCCGGCTGTGCACTGGCTTCCCCAGAGGCGCTCAGGCCTACTATGCAGAAAACGCATTCAAGCCACTGAACGCTCTTTCCGTTCTGCTCCGGGCTCCGAGGCCCTCACGCCTGCGCCCCGCATCCCTGCACCGGGCGGTCGGCTGAGCCCGAGGCCCCTCCTGCGCTTCGCAGCGCTGGCCTGCAGCACCCCCACCCCGCCAGGGTCGCAGTGACAGTGACATGGCGGGGGCCCGCCCGGCCGCAGGGGCCACTCACTCGTCCAGCGGCTCCTGCCGCTCCAGGTCCTGGATTCCCAAGGCGCCCAGGATGGCATCCACCAGCGGCTGGTACTCGAAGATGATCCTCCGGAAGCCGTGGAGGAAAGGCATCGCGGCGGCCGCGCGTTCAGCCGAGGCTCAGACGGCGGCTTAGGTGCGCTCGGGAGGCCGCGGGTTCTTCCAGGTTCTCCCGGTTCAGACCCCCCGCGCCCGGCCCTCTCCTCCACCCAGGCCGCTGCTCCGCACCGGAAGTGGCTCTGGCACTCGCACTTCCGGCTCGCGCCGGCTCAGGGATGCGCGCGCCTGGTCACAGCGCCCTCTGTCGCTTTGGAGGACTGGAGGAGCAACCCTGGAGTCGCTCACCCTAGAGGGATCTCAGCCCCGGGCGCTCCCGCCTTGCTGCCCCGGTCCGGGCCGCCCTGCAAGCCCGAGTGCGACCGCTGAGCGGCGTCCGAGCTCCGCCACGTCCGCTGCCCTCTCTCCTAGGAGGGGCAGAGGCCACCTCCATCCCCGCGCTTAAGCAGAGTGACCTGATGCGGACCACCCTCTCCAAGATCCCACCCACCCCACGGGCTTTTGGGGACAGTTTTTGATTTTCTGACCTTTGTGGCCTGGACGGACAGGCTGCCAGCTTTTCTCACTTTCTGTCTGATGGGCTCAATAAACTTTTATTTGCTGGTCTGTAAAATGGTGCTGATGGGGGTATCATCGTACCCGTTGACGCTCCTAGATCCAGAGCTGCAGGTGGGACGGAGGTGTGGCAGGAAGGATCTGCGTAAGGGAGTGGGCAACTTTACCTGGGCCAGTATCTGAACAGCTGAGCCCTGATGATTCCAGAAAGCCAACTTTGAGGTGTGTTTACGCCTCAGCAGCTCCATCACATCCGTGTTCCTACCCCACCCTCCCCACTCCCAAATCTGTGGACTTAAGAGTTTCTCAACCAGGCACCTGCCACATGCTACAGGGCAAGAGGTAAAATCAGCAGGGAGCTGGAGAAATGGCTCAGAGATTAAAGCATTGGTCTGCAAAGCCTAACAACCCCAGGGTTCAATTCCGCAGTACCCACATAAAGGCAGATGCACAAAGTGGTGCATGTATCTAGATTTCTTTGCAGTGTCTAGAGCGCTGGCATGCCCACTCTCAGTCTCATTCTCTTTTTCTCTCTGCCTGCAAATAAATAACTAAATAAAATCTATTTATTTATTTATTTATTTATTTATTTATTTATTTATTTATTTATTTATTTAAATGTACTTCATTTATTTGAGAGCGACAGACAGAGGGAGAAGGAGGCAGAGAGAGAATGGGCACATCACGGCCTCCAGCCACTGCAAACGAACTCCAGATGCATGCACCACCTTGTGCATCTGGCTTACGTGGGTCCTGGGGAGTCGAGCCTCGAACTGAGGTCCTTAGGCTTCACAGGCAAGTGCTTAACTGCTAAGCCATCTCTCCAGCCCTTTAAACATTTTTTTTTTAATGCACTTTTTTTGCCAGGCGTGGTGGCGCACTTGAGAGGCAGAGGTAGAAGGATCACCGAGAGTTTGAGGCCATCCTGAGACTACATAGTGAATTCCAGGTCAGCCTGAGTTAGAGTGAAACCCTACCTCAAAAAAAAAAAAAAAAAAAAAAAAAAAAAAAGACTTAAAAATTTATTTATTTGAGAGCAACAGACACAGAGAGAAGGTATTTATTTATTTTTGGTTTTTTGAGGTAGGGTCTTACTCTAGCCCAAGTTGACCTGGAATTCACTCTATATTCTCAGGGTGGCCCCGAACTCATGACGATCCTCCTACCTCTGCCTGGGATTAAAAGTGTGCGCCAGCACACCCTGCAATAAAATTTATTTTGTAAAAATCAGCAGGCCAGAGCTGAAGAGATGGCTTAGGGGTTAAGGCGCCTGCCTGCTAAGCCTAAGAATGCCCATTCTATTCTCCAGGTCCCACGTTTAGCCAGATGCCAAGTGATGCAAGGGCGCAATGCCACACTTGCCCACAAGGGGGCGCATGCGTCTGGAATTCGTTCACAGAGGCTGAGGCTGCTGGTGCAGCCATTCTCTATCTGTCCCTCTGACTCTCTCCACAAAGAAAAAAAAAAAGAAATAAAGAAAAGAAAAAAAGAAAAGAAAAGAAAAAAGAATAAAAATCAGCAGGCTCATGGGACAATAATGAGCATTGGCCAGTGCAGCTACTGGGATGTGCCTCAGTCTCCCCAGACATGATCTTGGGGACTGATAAAGCTACTTTAACATTCCACACTTACCCCCTCAATGTGGTATGTTTCTGAATGGAGCCCCTCACAAGCCACCCAGGGGTTTCACAGCCCTCCCCTCACTGGATCCAGGATGGCTGGCTCTGGCCAACAGGTGAAGTGGCTGGGGCCTGTCTTGCTTGAGACGTCGCAGCAAGAAACTGAGTAACTGAAGGCACTTCTAGCCAGGGGTCAGGGGCAGAGCTTGGTGGGATGACCTAGTCACAGCCTGATTTCACAGATTCCCTTGGGCCTTTTTACAGAAGTACCTAGTCCTCTGTCTCCATGGGGGACTGGTTCCAGGACTGTCCCCCAGGACACCAAACTCCACGGCTGCTCTGGTCCCTTATAGCAGAATGGCATAGTATCTGCGCAGAACCTCCACATATCCCCCTGACTCACAATAGCCAATGCAGTATAATGCCATGTCGATGATGGTCATACTAGATCATTTAGGGAAGAATGGCAAACATAAAAAGGTGTAAGGCTGGGAGGATGACTCAGCAGTTAGGACTTGCTGTGCCAGCATGAAAACCCAAGAAAGCCTGATTGGCCCTGAGTTCAAGTCCCCTGCTCCCATGTAACTACATGGGCATGGCTACACATGTCTATAACCCCAGTTCTGTGGGGAACAGAGACCAGAGAATCACTGAAGCTCACAAAGAAATGGGAGCTCTAGGTTTTGAGAGAGACTTCAACTCAAGGAAACACAGAGGAGTGATGGAAGGACATCCAGTGTTTCCTCTGATGGCTGCACGTGTGTGGATATGCACTTGCACACACGTAACACAATACACCTACTTTACATGCACATGTACATGCACCAAGAAGTCTGTTCTGTGCTGATGTGACTCCCCTCCCCCAATCTTCTCATCCTGTGGGAAGGTAACCCATGGACGTGCCACACTGGATGGCTCCAAACAACAGAAACGTTTTCTCACAATTCTGGGGCCTAGAAAGATCAGGGCCATAGTACCTTTCAAAAGCCCCCAGAGATGTTCCCATTCCTGCCATTTCCAGCTCTGGACACTCTTGGCTGGGGACAGCAGTTTCTACCCATAGTTTCAATTTTCACTTCAGGCTTTTCTCTGGGTGTATGTCTCTGTGTAGACTGCTCCTTCCTTTGACTTTCTTTTTTTCTTTGTTTGTTTTTGTTTTTTGAAGTAGGGTCTTACTCTCTAGTCTAGGCTGACCTGGAATTCACTATGTAGTCTCAGGGTGACCTTAAACTCACATGGATCCTCCTACCTCTGCCTCCCAAGTGCTGTAATTAAAGGTGTGTGCCACCATACCTGGCTTGTAACTTTTTTTTTTTTTTGAGAGAGAGAGAATTGGCATGCCAGGACCTCCAGCCACTGCAATTGAACTCCAGATGCGTGCACCACCTTGTGTGCATGTGTGACCTTGCATGGTTGTGTCACCTTTTGTGTCCAGCTTTCATAGGACCTGGAGATTCAAACATGGGTCCTTAGGCTTTGCAGGCAGGTGTCTTAACTGCTAAACCATCTTTCCAGGCCCCCCTTTTTTGGGGGAAGACAACGTATTATGTAGCCCAGGCTTGCTTCAAACTTCAAGCCTTGAATTTCTTTTTTTTTAAATTAATTAATTTTTTAAATTGACAACTTCTTTAATTGTAGACAATTTATCCCATGGTACTTCCTCCACTCCCCCCATTCCACTTTCCCTTTGAAACTTCACTCTCCATCATATCCCCTCCCCCTCTCAATCAGTCTCTCTTTTCAGTTTGATGTCATGAGCTTTTCCTCCTATTATGATGGTCTTGTGTAGGTAGTGTCAGGCACTGTGAGGTCATGGATATCCAGACCATTTTGTGTCTGGAGGAGCATGTTGTAAGGAGTCCTACTCTTCCTTTGGCCCTTACACAAACCTTGAATTTCTGATCATCCTGGCTCCACCTTATGGTTTGTGTGGTGCTGAGGATTGAACCCAGGGCTTAGTGCATGCTAAGCAAGCACTTTACCAACTGAGCTATATCCCCAGCCACCCCTTTCTTTTTTTTAAAAACAATTTTTTGTTTGAGAGAGAGATAGAAATAGAGCTAGAGACAGAGAGAGAGAGAGAGAGAGAGAGAGGCAGAGAGACAAAGAGAGAGAAAATGGGTGTACCAGGGCCTTTACATGCTGCAAAGGAACTCCAGTTGCATGCGCCCCCTTGTGTGTAACATTGTGTGCTTGCATCACTGTGTGTCTGGCTTATGTGGGACCTAGAGATTCAAACATGAGTTCTTAGGCTTTGCAGGCAAGTGCCATAACTGCTAAGCCATCTCTCCAGCCCTACTCCTTTCTTTCTAAACAAGAGCATTTAACCAATGAGCCATCATCCTACCCCCTTTCTCTTTACTCTATTTATTTTAATTTTATTTTTAGTGAGAGACAGAAGGAGAGAGAGAATTGGCACACCAGGGCCTCAGCCACTACAACTGAACTCCAGATGCTTGTGCCATCTAGTGGACATGTGTGACCTTGTGCTTGCTTCACCTTTGTGTGTCTGGCTAATGCGGGATCTGGAGAGTAGAACATGGGTCCTTGGGCTTCACAGGCAAGTGCCTTAACCATTAAGCCATCTCTCCAGTCTCCTACCCCCTTTCTTTTTTTTTTTTTTTTTTAATGTTCTTTCAAGGCAGGGTCCCACTCTAGTCCAGGCTGACCTGGAATTCACTCTGTAGTCTCAGGGTGGCCTCATGGTGATCCTCCTACCTTTTCCTCCCGAGTGCTGGGATTAAAGGCATGTGCAATCATGCCCGGCTCCTATCCCCCCCCCCTTTCTAAATGACTCCAACCCTTGGATTTGGAGACCATCCTAGTCCAACATGACCTCATCTCCATGAAATTATGAAATTTTTTCTGCGCACTGTGCTATGTACTCTACATACTGACCCCTGAAGTCCTACTAAGTCATATACCTCGTGAACGAGGAAACAGGCTCAGAGAGGTTGTGGGGGGCTTGCCTGATATTGCACCACAGGGTAGAAACTCTCACCTAGTCTGCGGGACCTCTCCCTCCACCTGTCCTGCAACAAGTGCCCTCCTGGCTTCCCTGGCTCTAGGCCCTGGAGGGTGTGGTCTTGCTGGTGGGAGGAGCTGACCTCTGCCCTCTCACAGGTCTCAGTACCACACTGTGGAGCCATGCCTCACTGCCTGCCCGTCACCCAGACTCCTGTCTTTAGAAAGCTCCAAGCCCTTTGACCTCCCTCCTGTCAGCAAGGGCAGCCTTATTTCCTCCATCTGAATCCCATTAAGTCTTCATCACTCAGTGACCCTTCTCTTTTCCTTTCTTTCCTTGCCACTGCCCCTTCCTGCCTGGTCAGCCCATCCCCACACCCAAGTCTGGAGTTCCTCAGCTGAAGAGTGAGCAAACACCCCAGAGCTCAGACCCTGGTGAGGTCTGTGCCTGCCTTCTGCCTCCCCAGGGAGTTTGAGAGTCACTGTCTCTGGCTATCTAGTTTTTTCTTTTTATTATATTATTATTATTATTTGGTTTTTTGAGGTAAGGTCTTGCACTAGCCCAGGCTGACCTGGAAATCACTATGTAGTCTCAGGGTGACCTCGAACTCATGGAAATCCTCCTACCTCTGCCTCCCGAGTGCTGGGATTAAAGGCGTGCACCACCATGCCTGGCTTAGTTTTTTTCTTTTTAATGTTTATTATTATTATTATCATTTGCATGTGAGCACAAGAGAGGACGAGAGTGTGAGAGAGAATGGGCACTCCAGGGCCTTCAGCCTGCTGCTAATGAACTCCAGGCGTGTGCACCCCCTTGTGTGCATGTGCAACATTGTGTGCTTGTGTCACTGTGCATCTGGCTATGTGGAACTTGGAGATGATTTGAACACCAGTTCTTGGGCTTCATGGGCAAGTGCCTTGACTGCTAAGCCATCTCTCTAGCCCTGGCGGTCTAGTTTTTGAAGTTCATTTTATTTTATATTTATTTATTTATTTATTTATTTATTTATTTATTTATTTATTTATTTTGGCTTTTTGAGGTAGGGTTCTCACTCTGGACCAGGCTGACCTGAAATTAACTATGTAGTCTCAGAGTGGCCTCGAACTCATGGCGATCCTCCTACCTCTGCCTCCCAAGTGCTGGGATTAAAGGCGTGTGCCACCACGCCCGGCTTGAAGTTTATTTTATTTTATTGGTTTTTTTGAGGTAGAGTTTCACCCTAGCTCAGGCTGACCTGGAATTCACTCTGTATTCTCAGGGTGGCCTTGAACTCACAGTGATCCTCTGCCTCCCGAGTGCTGGGATTAAAGGCATGTGTCACCACGCCTGGCTAGTTTTTGAATTTTTATTTTCTTGCACATGTGTATGCGTGTATGAACGTACCAGAACTTTGCCATTGCAGTGAACTCCAAACCCACGAGTTTTTGCATCTAGCTTTATGTGGGTACGGGGGAATTGAACCTGCCTGGCAGGCTTTGCCAGAAAGTGCCTTTTTACTACTGAGCCATCTCTCCAGCCCCACTCTGACTATCTAATGTACAGAGACAAACAACTTCAATATATACAGAACTACTGGGGCTGTGGAGCTGGCACAGTGTCTAAAGTGCTTCCCACAGGCATGAGAACTTGTTTGGATCTCCAGAACCTATGTACAATGTCCTGTGCTCCTGTAATCCCAGCTCTGCCGAGGCAGAGACAGGAAATCCCTGAGGCTCACTGGCCAGCTAGCTTAGCATAAAAGGTGAGCTCTAGGTTCAGTGGGAGACCCTATCTCAAAGAACAGGACCCTCACCACTGACGTCTGGCCTCCACATGTGTGCCCACACAAACATGCACACACACCATACACATGCCCCCCCCCAAAAAAAACCCAGGGCTGGAGAGATGGCTTAGCTTTTAAGATGCTTGGCTGTGAAGCCTAAGGACTCATGTTTGACTCTCCAGATCCCACATTAGCCAGATGCACAAAAGTGAGGCAAGCGCATGGCTTCACATGCCCACTAGGTGGCACAAGCATCTCTATCTCTAAAAAAATTTTTTTAAAACACAATAAAGGGCTGAGGATAGAACTCAGTTATTAGACTGCTTTCCAACATACAGGAAGCCCTGGCTATGATCCCTAGCACCACGTAAACTGAGTGTAGTGACACACACCTGTAATCCTAGCACTCAGGAACTTGGTTCAAGATCATCCTTGGCTATATAGTGAGTTCAAGGCCAGCCTTGGCTATATGAGACAGAGGTTACCACAAAAATCTATGAGCCAGCCTGGCATGGTGACACATGCCTTTAGTCCCAGCACTTGGGAGACAGAGGTAGGAGGATCACTATAGTTCGAGACCACCCTGAGACTGTATAGTGAATTCTAGGTCAGCCTGGGGCTAGCTCAAGACCCTATCTCAACCTCCCTTCCTACACACAAAAAATCCAAACAAAATCAACTCAATGATAAACAGGCTGAAAATCCCACAGGACATGGACAAAGGAAATGGATTGGTTAGTCACAAAAGATGAAAGACTGTCGTGACAATGGCCAGGCTCTCCAGCTGTCCAAAACAATGACAATAGCAGAACCAATAGGATTTACCAGGCAGGAGAGGCGTGTGTGTAGCCCTATGGCAAAGCAAACCACAGAGATGTTGGTCCTATTGGGTCCCATGCAAGACAACCCAACGTAGGGGTCATTACTGATGGTCCCACACCAACATGTCAATGCCTGACATTTCTGGGTGCTTTCCTCTTCTTGGTGCCTCTAGGGCTCTTCTGCCTTTTCTACAGTGAGTGTGTCTTACCTGAGACTTGGAACTCTATGGAAGCAGAAATTCAGGAACTGCCTGGATTCCCTCCTTTACTTCAGGCAAAGATGGGGTCCAGGGTTGTCAGCAAAGCATTTCTCCCTCTCCAGACCCCATCCAGTGACACCCTCTGTGGCGGTTTGAATGTGAAATGTCCCCCAAAGCCTCATGTGTTTTAGATACTTGGTCTCCAGCTGATGGCAATCTGGGAAAGTTATGGAGACTTTGGAAGGAGGAGGAACCTTGCTGGAGGAGGTGTGTCACTGGGGACAGGCATTGAGGTTGATTAGCCCAGCCCACTGGGTGTTCAGAGTTAACTCAGACTACTTCCTCCCTGTGACAAGATGATGCTCAGGTGTCTTCCCTGCCCTGCTCTCCTCACCATGACAGTAAACTAGCTGGGTGGTACACACCTTTAATCCCAGCACTCGGGAAGCAGAGGTAGGTGGATTGCTGTGAGTTCAAGGCCACCCTGAAACTAGAGTGAATTACAAGTCATCCTGGGCTAGAAAGCAAGATCCTACCTTGAAAAACCAAAATCAATAAATACAGACTGTACACTACATACTCTCACTTTTGGTTCGAGAAGCTTCTCTTTTCAAATGGCAGTGACCACTGGGAAGACTCAAAGGCACCATGGTGCTGAGAAGAAGTGACAGAGGAGTGCTCAGCACTGAGACATCTCTATCACACCTCTCAAGGCTCGGGGTCTATTGCGGAAGAGATGGTGGAAAGACTGTAAGAGCCAAGGGCTGGAGAGATGGCTTAGTAGTTACGGTGCTTGCCTGCAAAGCCAAAGGACCCTGGTTTGATTCCCCAGGACCCACGTAAGCCAGATGCACAAGGCGACGCAGGCATCTGGAGTTCATTTACAATAGCTGGCCCTGGTGTACCCATTCTCTCCTTCCCTTTCTCTATCTCTGCCTCTTTCTCGCTCTCAGATAAATAAATAAATTATAAATAAAAGACTGTAAGCTACAATAAACTCTTTCCTCCCAGATGCTTCTTTTGGTCAGGTGATTTGTTCCAGCAATGAGAAGATAATTACAATGTTCCCCACAGATCACCCCCACCCCCAGGCCTCCTGGGTGCCTTGCTCTGGGTCCTCCAATGGATTGGTGCATCCATGAAGCTCCCCAGTGGGAGGAGATCCTCAGGGCTTCCATAGCCTTATGGTGGAAGGCTGTTGACAACCCCAGAACATCCTGGGTCCCCTGAACCAGAGGAGCAGCTTAGCTCCCATCCTTCAGTGATTCGTCAGCAGCTCTAACATTACCGCCTCTATGGGGAGACCCCACGTCACAGCCCTGGACACTGAGGCGCAGAGTGGTGCCTTGTCAGATTTGGCAGGAATGTAGACCTGGAGCCTGGCTTTAGCTCTCACAGGAGGCCATCATCCAGCCTGGCCTCCAGCTCTCTGTCTGTCTCTTGCGCATTCACACCGGCACCTCTGCTGGCTCTCACATACAGATGTGTTCTCTCACACTGGCCGTGCTGGGCCATGGGTATTCACATTCAGACATCCTTGCACTCACATGCTGTCTGTTTCTCTGACACACACACACTCACACGCTGTCTCACATTCTCAGCCACACAGTCATGTCATTTATTCTCCCTCTCCCACACAGCCCTGTGCCCAGGGTAAGTAGCTTCAGGGGCAGCTCATGTCCTGACCCTGTCCCAGTGCCTTCAGGATTCCTAAACCTCCCCTCCTCGACCCAGCAAAGTGGTCCTCAGCCAGCTGCGTCCTCAGGGCCTTGGGGGAAAAGACCTTCCTTTCCCTCCCTCCTTCCCACTCGCCTCCCTTCCTTTTGGATTTGGCAGCTTCTCTATCAGTTGAGATATTTGGGAAAGACAGGACTGTTTCTTTGTCCAGTTTTAGCCCTGGGGCAGGTGGGGGGAGGGGTGTGCAAAGCTGTCCCTAAAGTGCCGCCACCCTCTGTCACTCCTCTGTCTGCACTTCTCCAGCTCCAGCCCCTCGTCCTTTCTCTTCCTGTTCGCCACACCTCCTGACCCCACCCTGACCCCTGAGCGTTATGACAGGAGCTTCACTGACCACTGGGAGGCCCAGCTCACTTGGCCCCTTTCGGCTGCAGACCTCATGCTGGGGACACAGGGCCCGATGCATGAGCTCCTTCTGTGGGCCCAAAGAGGAAACTGAGGCACTAGGACCTGAGCAAGAAGGGATTTCTTGTCCCCTAGTCCCTCTGTGCTCCTAGGAGTCACTCTATTCCCTGGCCAGAGCCCCTGTCCAAGGTAAGCCCCCACTCCAGCCCCAGACACTAGGCATGCTCCCTAATGCTGGGTCAGACTCTGAAAGCTGCTTCAGAGAGACCCCCAGTGGGTAGTGTAGGTCCTAGAAAGTTGCCATGGAGCCTCATTCTCTGCAGCCCCCCCTCACCCTAGGGCCCCACACCTGACCTAGGTGAACTGGGTCCTCACCTTATCCCAGAAGCCAGAACAAGGGACAAAGGTCTGTGGAGCCCTGTCCCCAGGAGACCTATATTCCTAAATGCTGGTTAGCCTGTCTCCACCTCTGGGACCCTAGCCCTCTGTGTGCTTTGGTCAGACTGCCAAGGGGGCTGGTATAGGGGGATCTGGGTTTGCCCTACTGCTGGCTGGTGAGTGGGTCCAGAGTCCTGGCCCCAGAGGTTCCCCCCACCCCAAAGGTCCCACTGGCATCCATTTGAACCTATGTACTTGTGGGCCAACTGGAGGGATAGAACTCACGGCCCTAGGGTACCATACAGCCACTTAGCTAAGCTCAACCAGACCTCCTAAGAGCCAGCAGGAGGACTCGGATCCCTTGGAGGAAGAAGAGAGCAGAAAAGGGCCCTTAGTAGGGCCCTTTGCTCCTGGGCAGCTCCCATGCACGCACTGTGGCCCCCGCTGGCTAAGCTGACTCAGGGCAGGAAGAACCCACGGTCATCCATCAGGGAGACAGAGTGGGCCCACGGCTGCCTGCCGGTGGAGCGAGTTGGGAAATATGACCATTAAGAACCCCTCCTGGCTGTCTGGGAAGCTTAATTAAATTGGTGGAGAGGGCCAGGAGAGGGCCGCATCTGGAACCAATATGTGTTTTCCTTCTCTCCCTCCCATGTCACCCCTGCAGCCAGGAATTCAGCAGAGCCATGGAGAGCTGTTTCCTCAGGGACACAATCCCTGGTGCACTGGGGAGGGGAGAGACAAGGCAGGCAGGGAGTAAAGCCCGAGCCCAGAGTGACCCTGTGAGGTGACACTGAGAGAAGTAGAGGTCAGAAACTCATGAGGTGGGAGGAGATGGGCTGTGGGGAACCTTGAGGTTTGATGGTGATCAAGACATACACACATCCATTTTACAGGTGTCCAGACTGAGTCACAGAGGGTTCCAGACATCACCAGGCCCCACCAATACTCCGCTGCTTTGCCAGCATTATCAGGCCTTCGCCTGCTTGATAGAAGGCTCAGTGTTCCTGACGCCTTTAGGTGGGAATTTTGTTGTTCCCTTATTTACAGCCAAGAGGGGAAGCAACTTGACCAGATGACAGAGCCCAGGGTGACCATATGGGATGTGATCCTGGGCCTATCTGGACACTGTTTAGCCATGCTGTATGTACTGGGATTGGAATGACTTCATTTCATAGCTATATCACATTGTCTGGGGCCCAGCACTGGGCTAGGTTCTAGGGAGGTGGCAATGTGGCTAGGGGCAGCTAGCTCCCAGAGGTGCTGGCAGGGGCTGGGACAAATTGGCCCCCATCTGGACAGTCCGTCGATGTTAAAGCGAGTCCTGTGCTTGGGCAGCAGTTGACTGAGAGAGGTAAGCAATGAGATTTCTCCACCCTGTGGAGCCAGGACCCTCCGTGGGATACCATTCCTGGGAATGGATGGACAGTTGACCAGCCTTGACTCATCCCACCCCCACCCAAGGCTCATGACAATGTCCCAGGTTCCTCTTGCAGCCAGTTTCCTACAATGATCCAATAAACAAACCCACGGACTGCCCAGCTCCCATGTCTCCATCAAGCAAGGCTGTGAGGTAGGGCAGTCCATGGACGGACTCAGGACTAGGATACTGCTCTTCTTCCTCTCAAGCCCCACCCCCAACTCCTAAAGCCCAGCTCCTTCCCATGTGACCTGCTTCAAAGACTCTTGGACCCATGCAGGAACATCCTTCCAGAAAGGCACCCGTCTTCGACAACTGGAGCCCTGAGTCCCACCTGCCAGGGTGGCTGAAACCCAGTGCGAAGGGGATATTCTGGACCTTGGTGAGTGCAGTGGGGCTTAACAAATGTCTCTTGAGCTCTGTGGCATGGGGGAAATTGAGGCACAGAGCGACGACAACAACAACAACAGCAACAACAAAAGAGGGGGTTGGAGAGATGGCTTAGGAGTTAAAGTCACCTACTTGCAAAGCCTAATAGCCTGGGTTCAGTTCCCCAATACCAGTGTAAAGCCAGATGCATAAAGTAGTGCATGCGCCTGGAGTTTGCTTGCAGTGGCTGAAGGCCTTGACATGCCCATTCCCTCTCCCTCCCTCTCTCTTCTTCCCTCTGTCAAATAAATGCATAAATATTAAAAAAAAATAAATTAGAGGGCTGGAGAAATTGCATAGTGGTTAAGGTGCTTGCCTGCAAAGACAAAGGAACCAGGTTCAACTCCCCAGGACACACATAAGCCAAATGCATAAGGTGGCACATTCATCTGGAATTCATTTGCAGCAGCAGAAGGCCCTGGCATGCCCATTCTTTCTCTCTCTCTCTCTCAAATAAAATAAAATATTAAATAAATAAATTATGGCTGGAGAGATGGCTTAGTGGTCAAGGCACTTGCCTGCAAAGCAGCCCGGTTTGATTCCCCAGAACCCCTGTAAAAAGCCAGATGCACAAGGTGGCACATGCATGTGGAGTTTGCTTGCAGTGTCTAGAGGCCCTGGTGCGCCTATTTTCTCTTTTTGTTTACTCAAGTAAATCAATAATAAAAAAATTTAAATCGTAAAAATCAACAAAATAAACAGAACAAAAAATAGATGTACAGGCACATATGCACACACACATAGACAAAGTAAAAAAAAAAAAAAATAGAGCCACTTTCCAACTGTAGCCCCTGGGCAGTATGGCTGGCTGGTGCCCCGTAAGTCCCTCATATGTACTGGGTCTGCCATCTGGCTGTCCCTAGATCCAGCCGTCTTAGACCAGCTGGATGCTCTGTGTCCTTCACAGGTAGCCTTGTGGGCCCTGTCCCAGGGAAGCCTTCCCTCGTACCTCTGTCTGGGTGGGCACACACCTCCTAACTCCTTGGTTCTCCGTCATACTCTGTCTGCTTAGTGGAGTCCGGACCCCATCCCCAGCAGCACTGAGAAGGCCTCCAATAAAAACCTGTTGATGGAGTTACTAAGCCCTGGATTTCAGTGCAGCAGGCTCGGGAGCTACAGGGGAAGAGGGAGAAGCAGGGTTATGCTTTGCCCTCAAGTTTTACTCCAGGTCCCGTGGAGCAATAACAATGACAATGGTGGGGAGAGTGGCTGATGTAGTAGACAGGTCCCGTGGGCCAGTAGACCAGGCAGACCCCTCCCACAGGCCCACATAACCACGCTCTCATGATCTCCTGTTGGTAGAGAAAGATTTGAGACAATCTGGGAGGCTGGCCTGCAACCACCAGGCTAGTAGTTACATCTGAGATTTGAACTTAGATCTGTGTGGGGCAGTATCATGGGCATAGCCACTGAGCCACACCTCCTCCTGTGTGGGAGGGAGTTCTCCTGGACTCTACGGAGCCAGGGTTGAGCAGTGGAAGCAGTGGGGGTGGGGCAGATCTGAACTGAGGAATGGGGGTGAGCCTATGGGGCAGGAGTGGTGATGGACAAAGGGTTCTGGGGACAGCAGAGACTTCAGTCAGGGAAAGGCAGCTCGATTGCCGGGTGAACATGTGGGCCATTATCTGAAACAACCGAAGGGGGAGACCCCAGTCCCATTTGGAGGCTCTGACAAGGTGATGATATACAGATTTTTAAATAAATGTACCTCGTTAGGATGCATTGTCTGCTGGGAGAAAAATGATGGTCTTCTCCACCAGAAAAAGAAAGAAACAAAACCCAGTGCTGTAGCTGAAAAGGAAATTGCATTAATACAGATTGTTTTATTTAAAAAACCTTGACCTCGACTTCACAAAAAAAGCCACGGGGCATCTCCTTTGCAGAGGCTGCTCGGCCACTGGAGAGGCGGTTCCATTTCTCAATGGCTCACTGTCCTGACCATGGGAGGGAAGGGGAGTACTTTAAGGCCCCCTGCAGAAAGGTGTGTAAATCTTTGTATGTCTGAAGAAACTTTAGCCAGCCGCTAAGTCAGAGGAAAGGAAAACCGCACGGGCCTCCCCCTTCCCCGCCTTTTTTCCGTCCCCCCACCCCTTTGGAGTTCTGCTCTCTTTGATCGTAAAAATAGTCATATTTCACCCCCCAAAATATCAGCAATCAGTGAAGAAGGAAGTGGGAGTCCGCAGGGAGTTTCCCCCACAGATTAGACCCTTGGTTTAATTATTTAGCGCCTGCCTGGATGAGGCAGGCAGGGAACACGCCCTCCTGGCGAGGGTTCACGAGTAAGTTATAAATAAGAGTAACGATTATGTCCCCAATTAGCCAGGGAGCTGGGAACCTTCTCCGCAGCCTTGGGCCCTGCCTGTTCTCCAGAGGCCTCTGCACCCCCAACAGCCTGTCTTGCACCACCCCTGGTTCATGAAGCAATGCAGGGCCTCCTCTCTGGCCCTCCTTCCTCCTGCCACAGAGGAATCACAGCAGGATGTTCCTGGGCCCAGGGATCCAGAAAGCTTCTGGGAAGGTCCTGAGCTGCAGTGAGGGCAGAAGGGTCCCAGGGTTAGGAGAGAGTCCGCCTCTGGGCCTAGAGCTTTTCCTCCTGGGAAAAGAGGAAGTTTTCTACCAGTGAGTGTCCTTGGAGTGGCAGCCCCATTGGGAAGCCATTTTTGCTGGAATGGAGCTACTGATTCGGTCCACAGTCATAGGGGACGCCCAAGTCCTTGGACACCAATGTCTATGGCCTATGCTTACCCCCACCACCTCAGTATGTATTAGGCACTCAATGGAATGGGTCATTCAGGGTTGTTTTATGTCGGAAGCCTGCAGTCCTATAGTTGCCACCCAGGATCTAGAGCCCAGCGTGGGCACCTAACGTTGCCCACTGGGAACCCTGAACCAGGCCAGAGACTCAATAGCAGCCTATCCCTTGGTCCCTGCTTCATCTTGATGCCACCGTGAGTGACAGGGATTCCGACTGCCAACCATTTCCCCAGACATCTGCTCTTGTCCTCATCTCATAGAGAGCCTCACAACGGCCAGCTTCTCCTTTATTTATTTACTTAATTAGAGAGACAGAGAGAGAGAGAGAGGAAGAGGCAGAGCAGAGAGAGAATGGGCACACCAGGGCTTCTCAGCTGCTGTGAACAAACTCCAGACGCGCGTGCTCCCTTGTGTGACATTGCGCACTTGCGTCACTTTTGCGTCTGGCTAAACGTGGGACCTGGAGATTTGAACGGGCATTCTTAGGCTTCGCAGGCAGGCGCCTTAACCGCTAAGCCATCTCTCCAGCCAGACCTTTTTTTTTATTCTGTGAGTTCTGGAGACACAATAGGGTAGGGAATCATGTGGCCCAAAGTCACACAGCAAACCCATAATGGAGCTAGCGTGTGACTGACTTTCCTACCTGGGACAGGTTTTCTTTGTGCCCTTGTCTTTGTCAAAGCCTTCTTCTACACCCAGGGCCAGGTATACTGAGCACCTCTCATAATTTATTACTTCTAACTAACAGAGGAGAAACTCAGAGAGGGTCAGGGTTCCAATCAATGTCAGGAATTGCATGCAGGGCCAGTTCATATTGAAGACTTAAGACAAAAACAGCAAACAAAGAACCATGTGGAAGGAGAATAGGGAAGCTAGGATATACACTGACTTGTCTCCTCAGCATATAGAGTTACTGTGGCTGCATCTTAACTTCCACTTTAGGTTGTTAGTGGCCCAGGCAAAAAAGGACATGCAATGGTCCTCGCTTTGTTTTATTTATTTATTTATTTATTTATTTGTTTATTTATTTATTTATTTATTTATTTATTTATTTATTTATTTATTTATGGAGAGAGACACAGAGAGAGACAGAGAGAGAGGGAGAGGAAGACAGATAGAGATGGGCATGCCAGCAGCCTCTCAGCTGCTGCGAACGAAATCCAGATGTGTGCGCCCCCTTGTGGTCAAGTGAGGCATTGAGCCCTTGTGTCACTTTGCATCTGGCTAAATGTGGGACCTGGAGATTAGAACCGCTGGAGATTGGAACCCGCGTTCTTAGGCTTAGCAGGCAGGCGCCGTAACCGCTAAGCCATCTCTCCAGCCCTGTCCTACAGTTTTCTTTAATTGTCTCTAGGTTATGGATAGTGCCTGCTACAATGCAAATGCTCTGTGATTGTTTCTTTACTATATTGCTTAGGGAATAGTGACAAGAAAAAAAATCTCTACATATTTAGTACAGGTTCTGTGGCGATGGTCTTGCTTTGTACCCCAGGTTGGCCTCAAACTCATCATCCTCCTGCCTCTGCCTCCAGTGTGCTAGGATTACAGATACCTGTCACCATACCTGGCTAAATACAAATACATACATCCATATATATATACATATATGGAGAGAGAGAGAGAGCTCAGCAGTTAAAGGCACTTGCAAAGCTTGCTGGCCAGGATTCAAGCCAGAAACTTTACCAAAGTGATGCATGCATCTGGAGTTCATTTGCAGCAGCAAGAGGCCTGATGCACTCCCCCTTGCAAATAAATAAAATTACCTATTTATTTATACATATGTGGGTGGTGCCAGAATCTCTTATTGTTGCAAACAACACCAGATGTACCACTTTTTGCATTTGGCGTTAGGTGGGTGGCTGGGGAATTGAACCTGGGCTGGTAGGCTTTATAAGCAAGCACCTTCAGCCACTGATCATCTCTGCAGCCTCAAGACCCAATTATTATTACTATTATTTTTGTTTGTTTTTTCAAGGTAGGATCTCACTCTAGCCCAGGCTGACTTGGAACTCACTCTGTATTCCCAGGCTGGCCTCAAACTCACAGAGATTCTCCTACCTCTGCCTCCCATGCTGAGATTAAAGGTGTGTGCCACGCCCAGGAAGACATAGTTTTTAAAACTATATATTCGAGGGCTGGAGAGATGGCTTAGTGGTTAAAGCACTTACCTGTGAAGCCCAGGGACCTAGGTTTGACTCCCCTAAACCCATGTAAGCCAGACGCACAAGGTGACACATGTGCACAAGATGGCTGGAGTTGGATTGCAGTGGCTAGAGGCCCTGGCGCACCAATTCGTTCTCTCTCTCTCACTCTCTCTCATAAATAAAATAAATAAATTATATATATATTTATATTCATATTCATATATTTGAGCCAAGCATGTTGGTCCATGCCTATAATTCCAGTAACTTGGGAGGCTGAAGTAGAAAGGATTACCATGAATTCAAGGCCAGCTGGTATACAGAGTGAGTTCCAGATCAGTCTAGGCTAGAGTGAGATCCTATCTCAAAAATAAATAAATAAAATAAAATAAAATAAAATAAAATAAAATAAAATAAAGGCCAGGTGTGGTGGTGCACGCCTTTAATCCCAGCACTCAGGAGGCAGAGGTAGGAGGATTACCATGAGTTAGAGGCCACCCTGAGACTACAGAGTGAATTCCAGGTCAGCCTGGACTAGAGTGAGAACCTACCTCGAAAAACAAAACAAAACAACAACAACAAAATGACCTTAAAAATAAAATAAAATAAAATAAAACAAAACAAACCACACACATACACACACACACACACACACACACACACATTTTGATCCCTTGTTGAGTGAATCCATGGACACAGAACAGAGGCCTTGAATCAAAAGGCCTGTCTAGACTATTTCAGCCCTGGTCATGAGCCTTGTGGCTGAGAGAGAGGGTCCCTAAGAGATCCTCAGGAAGGAAACTGAGGCTTGGAATGCTTCACACAGTGAGCTGTCCTGCTTGCTTGAGTCTGGCTCCATGTCAGACAGGGGAGCCCTGGGTTTGTGATGCTCAGGGTTTCCTGCTGGGATTTCAGCCTGACACAATATTTACAGAGCGACCGTGATCTGTCACGGTCACGCCTGGTCACTTCTGAGTCACATTGGTGTTTATGACTCCCCAGACAAGCAGCAGGGAGCTCTCCTTCCCTGTTCAGTGATCCTCAGCCTGTCAGAATCCAGGTGTGACTGGGTGGAGGACAGCTGCAGAGCTCCCCCTGGCCCTCCCCTGGCTCCCCAGGGAAATGGGTGTGGTTCTTGAGTGGCTGACTGTCAGATCTATCTTGTAGAGTTGTAGTGGTCATGAAAGAATGAGGTGGATGTTACTCTGGGGCTGGAGAGATGGCCTCAGCGGCTAAGGTGCTTGCTTGCAAAGCCTGATGGCCTGGGTTGTTTGATTCCTCAGTACCCACATAAAGCCAGATGCACAAAGTGGCATATGCATCTGGGGCTCATTTGCAGGGGCAAGAGACCCTGGAACACCCATTCTTTCTCTCGGTCCCTCTCTGCCTGCAAATCAATAAATAAAAATATTTAATAGTGAGGTGAATGTCACTCATAGAGGTGCAGCACAGAGCCTCCAGCTTAGTGGCCAGAAACACACTCTACCAATAAGAAATGCACATGCTGGTGAATTCCAAAGATGCCTACCTTCAGCAGCAATAGAAAATATGTGGATTAAAACAACACACCTTCTGAAATTTCAAGTAAATTATTAGAGTAGCTCATGCTAGAGAAACTTCCAGGAGCTGGTAGAAACAAACTTTCTGGAAACCAGGTGGAAGTACTACCAAAAATCTTGGCCAGGGGGCTGGGGAGATGGCTCAGCAGTTAAAAGTACTTGCTTGCGGGCTGGAGAGATGGCTTAGCGGTTAAACGCTTGCCTGTGAAACCTAAGGATCCCGGTTCAAGGCCTGATTCTCCAGGACCCACGTAAGCCAGATGAACAAGGGGGTGCACTCATCTGGAGTTCGTTTGCAGTGGCTGGAGGCCCTGGCGCACCCATTCTCTCGCTCTCTACCTGCCTATTTCTGTATATCTCTCTCTCAAATAAATAAATAAATAAATAAAATATTAAAAAAAAAAAAAGTACTTGCTTGCAAAGCTTGCTGGCCTGGGTTCAGCCTCGGTTCAGGTTGCCAGTAGTACAAAGTGGTGCAAGCACCTGGCATATGTTTGAAAGAGGCCCTGGTGTGCCCATTGTCTCTCCTTGCAAATTAAAAAAAATCATTATAACTAAAAACATTTTTTTTTTTTTTTTGCAAAACCTTTGACCCACCTTGAGAATTTTCTAAATGTTCTGCCATTGCTACAACAGCCTACCTCATACTTTCTTCTCCTTTCTTTGTGCCATGTTGGGGATAGGCTTTGCACTTCCTATGCAAGAGTTCTACCCCTATCCTGCCTATGTTTTCAAACAACACACATGTTATCTTGTTGCTCAGGCAGTTATTAGAACTCTCAAACTCAAACCAGGGTGTCCACAGTGGGATGACAGGGAGGATCTTTCTGGAGAGAGGGGAGTATCACTGTCTTTGCCCTTTGCAGCTTCTGGCCACATCACAGTCTGACACTGACCCTCCCTCCTCCTGTGTGTGTGTGGGGGGGTAAGTGCATGCCACAGCACCCGTGTGGAGGTCAAAGGACAAGGTGTCTCTGCTGTTCTTCCATCTGCATGGAGACAGGTCTCACCTCTGCAAACAAACTGACCCTTGATCTTTGGATTCTCCTCCCATTGTCAGCTTCCCAGACACTTATGCCATTTTTTTGTTTTGTTTTGTTTTTGTTTTTCGAGGTAGGGTCTCACTCTAGCTCAGGCTGACCTGGAATTCACTATGTAGTCTCAGGGTGGCCTCAAACTCACAGCGATTCTCCTACCTCTGCCTCCCGAGTGCTGGGATTAAAGGCGTGCGCCATCACGCCCGGCTACTTATGCCATTTTGCTTCTGGTTTTACATCAGTGCTGTGGAATCCAACCTGGGTCATTAGGCTTTCCAAGCAGGTGCAGTTAGTCACTGAGCCATCTCCTTAGCCCCCATTGTTTCCATTTTTTTAATGTTTTATTTTTATTTATTTATTTGGGAGAGGGAAAGAGGAAAGAGAGAGAGAGAATGGGCACACCAGGGTTTCCAGCCACTGCAAACAAACTCCAGATGCACATGCCATCTTGTGCATCTAGCTTATGTGGGTCCTGGGGAATTGAACCGAGGTCCTTTGACTTTGCAGGCAAGCTCCTTAACCGCTAAGCCATCTCTCCAGCCCCAAAATTTTGTTTATTTTTATTTATTTATTTATTTGAGAGTGACAGACAGAGAGAGAAAGAGGAAGAGAGAGAGAGAATGGTGCACCAGGGCCTCCAGCCACTGCAAACGAACTCCATATGCATGCACCATCTTGTGTATCTGGCTTACATGGGTATTGGGGAATCAAGCCTCAAACCAGGGTCTTTAGGCTTCACAGGCAAGCGCTTAACCACTAAGCCATCTCTCCAGCCCTCATTTCCATTTTTTAAGGACACTTGGGATGTCATTGAGTGCAGAGAGAGAATCCAGAACCACTGCCCTGTCAAGGTCAGGTGACAGTGGCCCTAGTTCATTACGAACTGAATTCCTCTTTGACACAGTCACAGGTTCAGGATTCCAATGCTAACATCTTTGGGGGGGGGGTCATTATTTGTCTACTCCCCTTGCCCCCTGTGCCTTATCTCTAGACATTTATTCTTATGTAGGTACATAGTGATAATAAGTGATGCATTGCCAGACTTTCATGAAAAACTGGGATGGTGGCCAGGCAGAGCAGTGCACACCTGCAATCCTGGCACTCAGCACACTGAGGCAGGATGGCCTAGACTTTGAGACCAGCCTGGGCTAATTAGTGAGAACCTGTCTCAAAAAAAAAGAAGTGTAGTTGGATGTGGTGGTGCACGCCTTTAATCCCAGCACTCAGGAGGCAGAGGTAGGAGGATCGCCATGAGTTCAAGTCCACCCTGAGAATACAGAGTGAATTCCAGGTCAGCCTGGGCCAGAGTGAGTCCCTACCTTGAAAAAAAAAAAAAGTGGTAGACAAGCCAGGTACAGTGGGTCATGACTAAAATTCCAGCCCTTGGGAAGTTGAGGTAGGAGTTCTAGGCCTGCCTGAACTACAGAGTGAGTTTTGGGTCAGCCTGAACTAGAGATCCTGCCTCTAAAAAAGCTAACAAACAAAAAAGTGGTGGACAAGACTATTTAAAGATATAGAGAGATCACTCAGCAGTTAAATGTGCTGGCTTGCAAAGCCTGACAGCCTGGGTTTGATTCCTCAGTACCACGTAAAGCCAGATGCACAAAGTGACACATGTATCTGGAGTTCATTTGCAGTGACAAGAGGCCTTGACGTTCCCATATATTTTCTCTCTCTTTCTCTCTCTCTCTTTTTTTTTTTTTTTTTTTGAGGTAGGGTCTCACTCTGGTCCAGGCTGTCCTGGAATTAACTAGGGTGGCCTCGAACTCACAGCGATCCTCCTACCTCTGCCTCCCATGCCTATTCTCTCTTTCATATATACATATATATATGTGTGGTTTTAATTTAATTTAATTTTTAGTTTTTTTTTCCAAGGTAGGGTCTCACTTCGGTCCAGGTTGACCTGGAATTCACTATGTCATCTCAGGGTGGCCTCGAACTCACAGTGATCCTCCCATCTCTGCCTCCCGAGTGCTGGGATTAAAGGCATGCGCCACCACACCTGGCTGGCTATTTTTAGTTTTTTTGAGGTAGGGTTTCACTCTGGTCCAGGCTGACCTAGAATTCACTATGTATTCTCAGGGTGGCCTCCAACTCATGGCGATCCTCCTACCTCTGCCTCCCGAGTGCTGGGATTAAAGGCATGTGCCACCATGCCTGTCGCAAATAAAATTATTTTTTAAAAGAGGGCTGGGGAAATGGCTTAGTGGTTAAGGCATTTGCCTGCAAAGCCTAAGGGCCTTGATTTGATTCCCCAGGACACACATAAGCCAGATGCACAAGGGGGTGCATGTATCTGGAGTTTGTTTGCAGTGGCTAGAGGCCCTGGTGTGCCCATTCTCTCTTTCTCTCTATCTACCTCTTTCTCTCTCTCTCTCTCTCAAATAAATAAATAAGTAAAATATTTTTTAAAAAGATATAGGTCTGGAGAAATGGCTTAGCAGTTAAGCCATTTACCTGTGAAGCCAAAGGACCCAGGTTCAATTCCCCAGAACCCACGTAAGCCAGATCACAAGGGGGCGAATGCATCTGGAGTTCGTTTGCAGTGGCTAGAAGCCCTGGCATGCCCATTCTCGCTCTGTTTCTCTTCTCTCTCTCTCTCTCTCTGCTTGCAAATAAATAAATAAATAAATAAATAATTTAAAAAAAAGATATATAAAGCCAGTTATAAAATACTTGGTACAGCCAGGTGTGGTGGTGCATGCCTTTAATCCCAGCACTCAGGAGGAAGAGGTAGGAGGATAACTGTGAGTTCGAGGCCAGTCTGAGACTATGTAGTAAATTCCAGGTTAGCCTGGGCTGGAGCCAGACCCTACCTCGAAAAACAAAACAAAACAAACAAACAAACAAACAAACAAACAAACAAACAAAAAAGTTATTTAGCTGGGTGTAGGGGTGCGTGCTTTAATCCTAGCACTTGGGAGGCAGAGGTAGGAGGATCGCCGTGAGTTCGAGGCCACCCTGAGACTACATAGTGAATTCCAGGACAGCCTGAAATAGAGTGAGACTCTGCCTTGAAAAGCAAAGCAAAACAAAACAACAACAACAAAAACTTGGTACAACATAATTCTACTTATATGATATATATGTGTATGTCCCTCAAGTCAACTAGATATATATAGATATAAGCTAGAAAGAATGTCTTAACATTATCATCTTGTCTTATTACTTTTTCTAAGCCTTCAATCTAATATTGAATAAACAGAATAGCCCTAATCCCTTTAATTAAACCAACTTTTGTTTTGTTTTTATTTTCGAGGGCCACTTTATGCATCTGGCTTTATGTAGATACTGGGGATTTGAACCTGGGCCATCAGGCTTATCAAGGAAGTGCTTTTAATAACTAAACCATCTCTCAATCCCCCAATTACTTTCTTTTCCCTTTTAGTTTTCTGAGGCAGGGTCTTGCTCTAGCCCAGGCTAACCTGGAACTATGTAGTCTCAAGGTAGCCTCGTACTCACACTGATCCTCCTACCTCTGACTCCCAAGTGCTGGGATTAAAGACGTGTGAAACCAGCTTTTTTTTTTTGAGACCATGTCTCATTCTATATCCCAAACTGGCCTGGAACGTCATGCAGCACAGGCTAGTTTCAAATTCTCAACATTCCTGCCTCAGTGTCCCATGTACTGGGATTATAGGCATGCAACACCATGCCTGACTAAGCCACCTTTTTTCACTTTAATATACTAAACACCTATGTGTCAAGGCTCTTTGGAAATGAAATACTAGTGACTTTAATTTTGTTAATTTTACTTAAGCTTTCTAAAACCTCAGCAGTTATCACTTCTGTAACAATGAAAAGGGGTGGTTTTTTTCTTAATGCATGAGCTTTTAAAAATTATGTTATTGATTTGAGAGTGACAGAGAAAGGGGGGGGTAGAGAGAGACAGACAGACAGACAATGGGTGCACGCGGGCCTCCAACCACTGCAAATGAACTCCAGATGCATGTGGCACCTTGTGCATCTGGCTTACTGGGGAATTGAGCATTGAGCCAGGGTCCTTAGGCTTCACAAGCAAGTACTTAACTGCTAAGCTATCTCTCCAGCCCATGAGCTTTTTTCCTTTCTTCTTCTTCTTTTTTTTTTTTTTCCTGAGGTCGGATCTCACTCTAGTTCAGGCTGACCTGGAATTCACTATGTAGTCTCAGGGTGGCCTTGAACTCACAACAATCCTCCTACCTCTGCCTCCCAAGTGCTGGGATTAAAGGCATGTGCTGCCACGCCTGGCTATTGTTGTTATTTTGAGGGAGGGTCTCACTCTAGCCCGGGCTAATCTGGAACTCACTCTGTAGTCCCAGGCTGGCCTTGAACTCACAGAGATCCTCCTACCTCTGCCTCTTGAGTGCTGGGATTAAAGGTGTGTGCCATTATGCCTGGCTCTTACATAAGCTTTTGGGACTAGATCAAATAAATATTATTTTCATTTAAGGTGAGAGACAGGACCCAGCTTCCAGTGGAGCTACCAGTTGACTGTCAGCTTCTTCAAGGGACTCTCCCTAGGGAGGAGGACCCTCTCACCTTCCCTTCTGTTTCCCTTTCTGCTGCTATTCAGCACAGATTGATAACCTCTGCTTGGGTTGAGAGGTTCCAACCTGAGACTGTTTTCTTCTCATTTCTTGCTCTGGACTAGTCTCTAGGATTTGAACAAATTATCATGGAAATGATATTTAAACCATATCCCTCTGGGATCTCGAGTTCCCGAGTTCTGTCTTCCCTGGGTTAAAGGCAAATTCATGGTTATATTTCTAGGCTGAATCCAAGCTGAAATTTGCTCAAGAATTGAGCTTTGCCACAGCAGCAGGTGCCCCTTTGCCTGTCTCTATCATCCTTGTACTACCCAGCCCTTCTCCTGGGGTTGTCAGGGGTAGTAACATGTCAAGTATAGCACCATTCTCATTGTTTCTTTATTCTCTCCATCAGAAAGCATGAAGGACCGATTTACCCAAGGCCACACAGCTGGCAAACAGCAGTGAGCGATTCAAACTCATGTCTCCCCAGCTCCACGACTTCTTGGATGTTCAAAAAACAACTGTTGGGCCAGGTGTGGTGGAGCACGCTTTTAATCCCAGCACTCGAGAGGCAGAGGTAGGAGGATCGCTGTGAGTTCGAGACCACCCTGAGAATACAAAGTGAATTCCAGGTCAGCCTGAGCTAGAGTGAAACCCTACTTAAAAAAACAAAACAAAAAAAACAAAAAACTGTTGGGGACTGAAGAGATGGTTCAGTAGTTAAAGGCACTTGCTTGCAAAGCCTGACAGCTGAGTGTGGATTCTCTAGAACCCGAGTAAAGGCAGATGCACAAAATGGTGCATGCATCTGGAGTTCATTTGGAGCATAGCAGGAGGCTCTGGCCCTCACCCTCACTCTTTCTCCCCTTGCAAACAAACAAACAAACAAATAAATAATATTTAAAGTTTTTCGGAGACTGGGGAGATGGTTCAGTGGTTAAGGTGTTTGCCTGCAAAGCCTAACAACCTGGGTTTGATTCCTCCAGCACCCACATAAAGCCAGATGTACAAAGTGGTGCATGCATCTTCAGTTCATTTGTAGCCTCTAAAGGCCCTGGCATGGTCATTCGTTCTCTCTCTCTCTCTTTTTTCAGATAAATAAATAAAAATATTTTAAAAACAAAACAGGGGCTGAAGAGATGGTTTAGCGGAGGTGCTTGCCTGTGAAGCCTAAGGACCCAGGTTTGATTCCCCAGTACCCACATAAGCCAGATGCACAAAGTGCTGCATGCATCTGGAGTTTGTCTGCAGTGGCTGGAGGCCCTGGCATGCCCATATTCTCTCTCTCTCTCTTTCCCTCTGTTTCTCAAACGTGGCATGGTGGCTCAGTCATAGACAGCTTGCTTAACATGTGCAGGCAGTGGGTTCCAGCCCCAGCACCACACAGACAAAAGCAAACCCTTTAATGTTAAATATCAATAACACCTTTCACTCACTGGGCACCATGTGTCCCACACATATCACTTTACTCACTCCCCTAAATAGCTTATGTGCAATCAAAGCTACTAAGAGGAAAGAGACTAGTGCTCAAGACCAGTGAAAGGAGACCAAAATCATAGTGCCACCATCTTGCAGCCACACAGCTCACCACCTCTCCACATGCTCAGGAAGGTGGGCACATGAGTGGGTGAAGGAGGCCATTGTGACCATCAGTCCCACCAAGAGAGCTTAACATGGCACATTCCGGTTCTGAATAAGAGTTTAGATTAAACCAATTCAGTGACATCCAGCACTAAAAGGAGCCCTCACTGCCTCAGTTTCTCCACTTGTCATGTAAGGGAACGGGACCAAATGGTCTCTCAAGCTCTTTGCAGAGCCACAGGCATCTTCTTTTGGACAGGGACCCAGAATGTCACAGAATTCTCATGGTGTCCCACAGGTATTTCATGAGGTGGGACCTGACGGGGAGAAGCTGGACTCAGAGTAGAAGACCTGGGAGACAACCACACTCAGTGGGCGGTGCTTTTCCTGCATTGGCTGCCAGTGCCTCCATCCTGTGCTTTGCTGGGTGCTCCAGTCAGGGGGAGGCCATCCAAGCATTGCCCAGAACCCTATTTGGGTCTGTCTCTCGGAAAGCCTTGAAGCCAGGCTGGAGAGATGGCTCAGTGGCTAAGGTGCTTGCTTGCAAAGTATGAGGACCCAGGTTTGATTCAACAGTAGCCATATAAAGCCAGATGCACAAGGCACAAGGCGGTTGCTAAAGGCCCTCGTAACCCATTCTCTTTCTCTCTTTCTCTGCCTCTTTATCTCTGTCTTGAAGGAAGGAAGGGAGGGAGGAAGAAAGGGAAGGAAGGAAAGAAGGAAAAAGAAAGAAAGAGGGCTGGAGAGATGGTTTAGCAGTTAAGGCACTTGCCTGGAAAGCCTAAGGACCCATGTTCAACTTTCCAGATCCCACATAAGCCAGACGCTCAAGGTGATGCATGCACACTAGGTCGCACATGTGCACAAGGTGGCATATGCATCTTGAGTTTGATTGCAGTGGCTGGAGGCCCTGGTGTGCCAATTCTCTCTTTCTCTCATTAAAAAAAAAAAAAAAAGCTGGGCTAGAGAGATGGCATAGCAGTTAAGGCGCCTGCCTCCTAAGCCTAAGAACGCTGGTTCCAATCTCCAGTGGTTCCAATCTCCAGGTCCCACGTTTAGCCAGATGCAAAGTGACAAGGGGGCACACCCATCTAGATTTCGTTCTCAGTGGCTGAGAGGCTGCTGGCGCATCCATCTCTATCTGTCTTCCTCTCCCCCCTCTCTCTGTGTCTCTCTCTCTCTCTGTGTCTCTCAAAAAAAAAAAAAAAAAAAAAAAAAAAGCAAGAAATAAAAGCAAGCAAGCAAGTAGGTAAGCCTCAAAGCCAACTGGATGTGGTAGCTCATGTCATTAGGCTGAAGTAGGAGGATTGTCATGAGTTTGTGGCCAGCCTAGGCTACAGTGTGAGTTCCGGGTCAGCCTGTGCTAGAGTGAGACCCTACCTTGAAAAAAACAAAACAAACAAAAGCCGTGTAGCCACACACACTGTGGACAGTGCTGAGAAGACCTTGTCAGTCTTTCTCACTGGGCACTGTTGGTGGCAGATCTCCAAGGAAATCTGGCCCCAGACCCTCCCCTCCCCATGGGGGCACCTCCATGGGGCTGCAACTCACTGAGGGACACGCCACCTCATTTGAGAAGTGATTCTTTTCTAGGGAAACTCACAGATAAACAACTGGTACTGAAGCCAGGCTCTTTCCTTTGTTCTCTCTTCTTTTAAAAAATATTTTTATTTTTATTTATTTATTTGAGAGAGATAGAGAAACAGGCAGGTAGAGAGAGAGAAAGAGAGAGAGAGAGGAAGAATGAGTGCACTAGGGCCTCCAGCCACTGCAAACGAACTCCAGATGCAGGCACCCCCTTGTGCATCTGGCTTATGTGGGTCCTAGGGAATAGAACCTGGGTCCTTTGGCTTTGCAGGCAAATGCCTTAACTGCTAAGCCATCTCTCCAGCCCTTTGTTCTCTTTTTGATGGGGAAGGGGTGGCTCTTACTAATACTGGCAGCTTGTTTTTTTGTTTGTTTGTTTGTTTGTTTTGTTTTTTCGAGGTAGGGTCTCACTCTAGCTCAGGCTGATCTGGAATTCACTATGTAGTCTGAGGCTGGCCTCAAACTCACAGTGATCCTTCTATCTCAGCCTCTTGAGTGCTGGGATTAAAGGTGTGTGCCACCATGCCCAGCTGGGCAGATTTTTAAAAGAATTTATTTTATTTTTTTATTAGAGAGAGAGCATGCAAGAGAGAATTGGCATGCCAGGGCCTCTAGCTACTGCAATTGACTTCCAGATGTGTGTGCCATCTTGTGCTCATGCGTTACTTTGTGGGTAACCTGTGGCTATGTGGGACCTGGAGATTTGAACCTAAGTTCTTAGGCTTTGCAGGCAAGCGCCTTAACCGCTAAACCATTTCTGCAGCTCATCTTAGTTGGTATCTAAACCCCGGCAGGCTGTCATGCTGTGCAGGAAGCTCACTTAACCACTAAGTCATTTCTCCAGTCTCCAAGGGACATTTTTTTTTTTTTTTTTGGTTTTTGCGAGGTAGGGTCTCACTCTGGTCCAGGCTGACCTGGAATTAACTATGTTGTCTCATGGTGGCCTCGAACTCTCGGTGATCCTCCTACCTCTGCCTCCCGAGTGCTGGGATTAAAGGCGTGCGCCACCACGCCCGGCTAATTTGGTTATTTTTGATGACATGATTTTATACCTCTCTAGGGACAGCAGTGGACAGAAGGACAGGCCAATAAGCAGTCATCCTGTGGTAGGACCTGGGACATCTGGATAGCTTAAAGTATTAGCTGCTCTCACACAGTGCAACCTTTCTGGATTTTCCTTAAAAAGGGAAACTGTTAGCGGCAGCTGTGCTCTGTGATGGAGCGGGGGTCTCAGTCCACTGAGCCGGTGCTAAGTCCCAGGTCACCAGCCAGCATGTAGATTTTCAGTGGAAGTTGGGTATGGCTGTGAACTCGGACAGTTGCAGATCACTTAAGTATCCTTATGTGGCCGTGATGCTCAAAGTGGCAGATCAATCTGGTCAAATAAAGAACAAGTTCAGCCGGGCGTGGTGGCGCACGCCTTTAATCCCAGCACTCGGGAGGCAGAGGTAGGAGGATCGCCGAGAGTTCGAGGCCACCCTGAGACTACATAGTTAATTCCAGGTCAGCCTGGACCAGAGTGAGACCCTGAGACCAAAAACCAAAAAAAAAAAAAAAAAAGAACAAGTTCAGCCAGACGTGGTAATGCACGCCTTTAATCCCAGCACTCGGGAGGCAGAGGTAGGAGGATCACCATGAGTTCGAGGCCACCCTGAGACTACATAGTGAATACCAGGTCAGCCTGAGCTACAGTGAGACCCTACCTCGAAAAACCAAAAACCAAAAAAAAAAGAACAAGTTCATTGAAATGACAATTCCACAATTTCAGAATTTCTACAGACAGTTCAAGGAACTTGCTGCTGTGATGGAAACTGTGTGCTAACTATTATTTGGTTGATATTTTGTTATCATCATTGTAAAATAATGGATGCGGGTTAGAGAAATGGCTCAGCGGTTAAGGCATTTGCCTGCGAAGCCAAAGGATCCTGGTTCAATTCTCCAGGACCCACGTAAGCCAGATGCACAAGAGGCACATGCATCTGGAGTTCATTTGCAGTGGCTGGAGGCCCTGGTGTGCCCATTCTCTGTGTCTGCCTCTCTTCTGTCTTTCTCCCTGTTTGCAAATTAATTAATTAATTTAAAAATAATGGATGCTACCTTCTGCAAAAGAATGTTACATGAATCATATGATATTTATTGAATAAAATTGCACTTTGATTTTTCTGTGCTTTTAAATAATAAAATGAGATAAAGAGCAAAAAATAAAAATAATAAAAAAACAAAAGGGAAACCCTAGTCTACTCCTCTCCCTATCACCCATTTGTCAGTTTGGCTGAGTATACCTTCGGCTCACCAAGATTTTTGCAGGAAAATTCATACTCTCATCTTTTTTTCTTTTTCTTCTTCTTCTTGTTTTTTTTTTTTTTTTTCAAGGCTGGGTCTCACTCTAGCTCAGGCTGACCTGGAATTCACTACGTAGTCTCAGGGTGGCCTCGAATTTACAGCGATCCTCCTACCTCTGCCTCCCGAGTGCTGGGATTAAAGGAGTGCGCCACCACGCCCAGCTTCAGTTTGTATTTCCTTGGGGAGAGCTGGGAGTGGACACCTAAGTGTCAACCAGTGACAGACAAAAGAAATGGCCTTGCTACCCATCCAGAAGCTTGCTCTATGAGGAAAGGTTTCTTGAGGCTGGATGGAGGGAACAGGGTATTCTAAATGGACCAGGGATTCTCTCCATCAGGGTTGGGGGTGGGATTGGGGACCGGAGGGAGGAGCTGGCCTTTAAGAGTTGCGCTCCCCCAACCTGCTTAGGCCGATCCTCCTCCATCACCTCTGGGATCTTTGGTTGGGGGATTTAAAGACATCCCCCACCCAGGAACCTGGCCATCCTTAAACGGTGCCTGGAAGGGTGGGGACCCCCTTGGCAGCCCCGCCTCTAACCGGACGGCGGAGGAGCAGCTGGGGGAAGGGAGGACGAGGGGCGAGGTCCGCCTCAAGAAGGGGCGTGTGGCCGGAGCGCGCGCGGCGCCGGCCAGGGAGAGGAGGGAGGAAAGTTAGTTTCCCCGACGGACGTCAGCGGGGAGGAGGAGGAGGAGGCGGCGGCGGGACGGCAGAGGCATGGACAGCGCGGCCGCCGCCGCCGCCTTCGCGCTGGAGAAGCCGGCGCTGGGCCCGGGACCGCCACCGCCCCCGCCGCCCGCGCCCGGCGACTGCGCCCAGGCGCGCAAGAACTTCTCGGTGAGCCACCTCCTGGACCTGGAGGAGGTGGCGGCGGCCGGCCGGAGGGCGGCGAGGCCCGCGGCCAAGGCCGAGGCTCGGGAACCGTCCGGGGGCAGCAGCGGCAGCGAGGCGGCTCCGCAGGACGGTGAGTGCGCGCGGGCCGTGGGAACGGGGTAGGGGCGGCTGGGTGGCGGGATCCGGGATCCTTCCCTCCCCCCGCCGCAGGAGGGACCGGTTTGCCCGCAGCCACACCTGGAGGTGTTATCAGCGATGGAGTGGGCTTCGATGGTCTTGAACTCTCCACTTGGGGGAGGGAGATACCCTCTTTGGACCAGAGCCGCTTCAAGATCTGGGATGGTGTGACATCTGGGCAAACTGGTTGCGCTTGCGCCAGGCTTCGCACCTCGTGTCTACAAAACCTGGGTCAAGTGGGTGTCATTACTCTGTTACTGCTGGGGAAACTGAGGCGGTGGAGGGGCAGCGCCATTGAGGGCAACTCTGCTGACCCCCCCCCTTCCCCCTCCAGCTGCTAGGAGGTCTTCAGAGTTTTTAGGGTGGGCATGCTTGCGCAACACCACCTTGAAGTTTGGGCGGGGTGAAGAGGGTCCTCTGAGGTGGACAGCCAGCTAGATTTCTCTTTCCCTGCGAAGGTTAAAGGTCATCTGGAAGGGGCTTTAAAAACAAACAATCCACCCAAGTGGCCTTTTTTTTTTTTTTTCCCCAAAAAAAAGTCACAGGAGATCACTGAGTCCTCAGCTCAGCTCTTCAAAGAAGGCGTGGGGGTGGGGAGAGGCAGAGAAGATGAGGATAAAATCAAAGGCCCCAGCTCAGAGTTTCAGTGGGAAGCTGGGGGTGGGGTGGGGTGGGCAGAGTCGTCCTAGAGAGGGGGTGGGGTGGTCTGAGGCCGCAGCTCCTGTCCCCTGGCTCTGGTGACTAGACTCGCCTGCTGGAAGTTGTGGCTGCCTGACTGTTTGAATCCCCCAACAGTCTGTGTGTGTGTGTGGGGGGGCGTGATAGAGGAGAGGTTGGCAGCTCCCCACCTTTCCACCCATCCCTGGGGACTCCTTCCTGCACTAGCCTTTTGGTCCCTGGGGTGCTTAGGCAGGCTGGCAGAACTGGAAGACATTGGTGATAACGGGGCCTGCTTGAGATCAGGGTTGTGTTGTATGAGTTGGAGACACCTGAGACTCCTGCCTTCCCCAGAGCACCTTCTGACAACACCCACCAATGCCAGCCTGAGTGAGTGGTGGCATGGACCTCTGTTGAAGGGAGGCAGCTGGCTCCCTTGACCTGAGTCTACCTCCCACCAGCTGTAGGGGCCTGGCCACTCTCTTGCTGCTCAAGTGACAGAGTCCGGGTGGAAGGAAAGGGTCCAGTTCGGACTGTTCCCCTTTACTGTTCTCTGGCTTTGCCCTCATGAACCGGGCTTCAGGCATGGGCAAGAGGGAGGGAAAAAGTGAAGGCAGGGGAAAGATGGACAGGAAGGACAGAGGGAAAAGTAGGAGAGAACGGGAGTCTCTGTAAGTTAATTCAAAATTGAATAGAAAAACAAAGAGACGGCAGGAGAGGAGAAGGTGACGGAGGGGAGGAGAAGGAAAGATAAAAGGAGGGCCTGTGTGCTGTTCCTGGTGGGTGACAGGCAGCACAGGGCCAGGCTTCTCTGAGATGTGACCTATGGGGTCCCAAAATGAAGTTTTCTCTTGGGGAATCCCTGAATGGCTAGTGTCAGCTGGGGTGTGAGACCCAGGCAAGGCCACTGGCAGCCTCCAGGAGATTGGATGGGTCAGTGGGTGCCCCTAGGGCCTGGTTATCCTCCCCGAGTTCTCAGGAGACCTGCCAGCCTTTTCCTGAGGAGTGGCTTCCCCCACACCAGTATGTTTGAGGACAGAGGACCCACTGGGCGTGGTGTCAAGTGGGATCGAGCCTGGGCTAGGTTCAAGGATGCCCTCACTCCTTGTCCCACCTGCCGTGGAAGCTGAGCCCAGATCTGTCCTGGGGACCTCTGCGCTGCCAGGCACTAGGCCAGGCTTCTCTCTGGGTGAAGGTCTGCAGGCCGAAAATGAAAAGAGGAGGCTGCAGTAGCTTCCTGCACATTCCTGTGGTTGGGTACCCCTTCCCCTGGCCGTGGATTGGGGGATGGCCCCGTGCTGAGGACTCCAGAGGTAGGAATGAAGGGATGGTCCTTCCTTTCCCTCATCCTGGTGAGTCCAGTAGAAAGTGGCCACAAGGACTGGGGCTGTGGCTTAGTGGCTGCACAAGACTCTAGGTTCCATGCCAACATGGGAAGGAAGGGAAGGAGAGAAGGATGGAGGGAAGAAAGATGAAAGGGAGGATGGGGGCAGGGAAAGGAAGAAGGGAGAAAGGAAGGAGGAAGGAAAGGGAAAAAAGGAAGGAAGGAATAAAGGGAAAAAAAAAGGAAGGCAGGGAGGAGGAAGGAAGGAAGGAAGAGAGGGAAGGAGGTTGAGCAGCAAAGAATGGAGAAGCACCTCACGAGAAAGATATGACTTAGCAGGAAAGTGATGAGTTGAAATATTGATCTGTTTTTATCCTGGCAATTAAACAAATATTAAAAAACCTTTACTTTCCACAAAGCTCCCAGTAGATCTAGCCAATGTCTGCCAATGACTTTCCAAGCTTCCCCTTCCCCCCAGCTGGCCCGGAGGCTGTGGCTTCTCTGGTGACTCAGAACAAACCAGGGTCTCGGGTTCCTCCGGACTCAAACGCTGAGGGCTGCGCTGGGCGCTGAGCTATGCCAAGCACGTTAGGAAAATAAACCCGCGTTCTCTCCCTTTGCCATGACTTACAACAAAAGAAACCACATTAATAACTGAGAGTTTCTCTAAAGCATTCCCTCCTGTGGGCAGGGCGGAAACCGGGCCATGGACACACTGTGAAAATAAACACGGTCCCTGGAGCCAGGCAGGGGAGGCCCCCAGCCAGGGCAGGCCCTCCCTGCCACTGCTCTGGTCTGATACCTGTTTTGGAGAAGTTCAGGTTGTCTGTAAGGAGGCTGGACCAAGGGAATCTCCTTTTCAAGCAGATCCTTTTTGGATATTCATGATGATGGGGTACCTGGAATTGGAGGTCCTGGGTGAGCCAGGCAAACCAACGCCCTAGTGGGCTGAGTGGCAACTGATAGCTGGTATATCTGGGTTTGGGTGGGAAGGGGGTTGCCCTTTCCCCTTTCCAAACAGGGCCGGTAGGGCGAAGGAGAGGGCCTGGAGGGCCATCAGAGATAGGCAGATCTGCTTTTGTTGTTTGTTTGGTTGGCTGGCTGTCATGTAGCCCAGGCTGCTTTCAGACTGTAGTAGCCAAGGCTGGTCTTGAGCTCCTGATTGTCCTGCCTCCACCTCCCAAGTGCTGGGATTTACAGTCATGAGCCACCACACCTGACCTTCAATGTATTATTCTCCAGGTCACATATAGCTAGGGTAGGACTTAGTATTTTAGCTCTTTATAAGTGTATAGTTCAGTGGCATTAAGCCCACTCACATTGTTGTATGCTTGGCACCACCACCTATCTCTAGAACTTTTTCTTTTTCTCGTTCTCTCTCCTGCCACTAAGGTCCCTGCCACCCCCATTCTACTTTCTGTTTCTGAATCTGGCCATGCAAGGCCCCTTATCAAAATGGACTACTACAGTGTTTGTCTTTTTATGTCTGACTTATTTCACTTAGCAAAATGTCTAAGAGCTTCCATCATGTCACATGTACCCAAATTTCTTTCCTTTCTAAGGCTGAAGAATGTTCCGCTGTGTGGCTATGCCATATTTTATTTGTATGTTCATTCATCAATGGACATCTGTGGCTTCCAGTTGTGGACAGTGGTGCTGTGAACAGGGGGTAAAAATGGCTTCTTTGGGGCTGGAGAGATGGCTTAGATGTTAAGGTACTTGCCTGCAAAATCAAAGGACCCAGGTTCAGTTCACCAGGACCCACATAAATCCAGAAGCACAAGGCGGCACAAGCATCTAGAGTTTGTTTGCAGTGGCTAGAGTCCCTGGTGTGCCCATCCCCACCTCTCTCTCTCTCTCTCTCTCAAATAAATAAATAAAATATTTTTTTAAAAAAGCTTTTTAAAAAAATCCCAGCACTCGGGAGGCAGAGGTAGGAGGATCGCTGAGTTCCCAGGTCAGCCTGGACCAGAGTGAAACCCTACCTTGAAAAAAAAAAAAAAAAAAGATAGCTGCTTGAGTCCCTGCTTTTGTTCTTTGGAGAATTGCTGGGGCATATGGTGATTCTATGTTTAATTTTTGTTTTGTTTTGTTTTCAAGGTAGTGTCTCACTGTAGCCCAGGCTGACCTGGAACTCACTCTAGTTCTTCTACCTTTGCCTCCTGAGTGCTGGGATTAAAGGTGTGTGCCACCACACCCGCCTATGTTTAATTTTGGGGGGAGGGGGGTTTGAGGTAGGGTCTTGCTCTAGTTCAGGCTGATCTGGAACTCATTCTGTAATCCTAGGCTGGCCTTGAACTCACATCAATCCTCTTACCTCTGTCTTCTGAGTGCTAGGATTAATGCCATGCACCACCACACCCAGCTTATGTTTAATTCTTTGAAAGGAACCATAATGCTATTTTCCACAGCTAATGTCAGATTCAGATTTTTTTTTCTTTTAGATTTTTTGAGGCAGGGTCTCACTGTAGCCCAGACTAACCTGGAACTCTATAGTACCAGGCTGTCCTTGAACTCATGACAATCCTCTTCCTTCTGCCTCCCAAGTGCTAGGATCAAAAGTGTGCGCCACCACACCCATCTTGATGTCAGATTTTAACCAGCCTCGTTGGAATTGATTTTGGAACTGGATATTGGCAAAAACTGGTCTGTGAGTCAGGAACAGAGCTGAGGGTGACACAGGGGCTTCCCAGAATGGGGCCTTTGGAAGACAAGCTCCCCTCCCTCTGCATTCTCTCTTCCCTTCCTTCTTTCTTTCTTTCCTTCTTCCACCTCCTGGTGGGTGAGGACAGTCACCCACTGCACCTAGCCAGTGTTGGGCTGGGGTTGACACTCCTGGGTCTAGCATTTGGCTTTCACTGCCTTTTCCATGAGTGACGTTGGGTGAGTCACATCCCTTCTCTGGGTCCCCACTGGGCCCCAGGTGAGGGTACCGAGATATTTGTGGGATTACTCCCCGCTGTGGTCCTAATTCTACATGGGCTTGGAAAAGACCTGTGCTGGTCCCTCCTGGGAATCTGAGCAGAGCCTAGTGCCAGCATCTTCGGGCAGGTGAGGAGGTCTCCTGGCTGGTGCCTGGGGAGCAAGGTGGGAGGTGGGGCCTGCAGTGAGCTCACCAAGGTGTCTGGGTAGTGGTCAGTCGCCTCTCTGCTTTCTGTCCACAGGGAGGGCACCTGCTATGTGGCCATCACTCACAGATTCAGGGTACGCCTGCTTTTGCAGCCAGGATCTCCGCAGAATGGAGCTGGGGGCCTGGGCCAGGGACTGATCTATACCAGGCACCCAACAGGCTGGGGTGAACCCGGCTGTAAGACTTGAAGTAGCAATGACAACACCTGGGGACGAAACCTTGACTCCAGAAAGAACCCAAAGCTCTGTGTTGTCTTCCGTGAAGTGGAAACAAGGGATGTCCCTGATATGGGTGTGACAGTCTCTAAGCAGATGAGTGACATACCATAAAGCGTTTCTAAGGCACTCACAGCTACCCTATGCACCAGGCAGGGCTGACGGTGGTCATGCACATTATTTGGAGGCTCAGAGACAGAGCGTCCTTCCCAAAGTCACAGAGTTCGATTGGGATGCTGGATTTGCTTTGGGACCCCAAGTTCAAGCCCCTGTCTCCAGGATAGCCTAGCATGGGTGAGGAGCTGGGGAGTAGGAGCCTGGTTTGTCTGTTGGGGAGACCACTCAGGATTTGTGAACTAAAGGGGTTGAGAGGGAGAGGTGGTGTGTGTGTGTGTGTGTGTGCCAGTTTCTAAGTGCCCAAGACAGATAAGTGAGGCTCCTTGGCTGGCTTGTCCTGGGTAGAGTTGGGAGGATGGACAAGGCTAAACTTGGCATGGTTTTATGGTGTCCAGATCCCAAAGAATTTTGGCTTATCCCAAGTGACCAGGTAGATCTGGGGTGGGGTTAAGGGACACCAGGTTCTCCTTAAATATATCCTAAGAAAGAAACACTGGAGACTGAGGATGTGGCTCAGTCAGTAGAGAGCTTGCCTAGCGTGTACAAAACCTTGGGTTCCATCCCCAGCTCTGCATAAACCAGGCATGAGGTGTACACCTGTAATTCCAACACTTGGGACGTGGAGGCAGGAGGCTCCGAAGTTCAAGTTTATTCTCAGTTTCATATCAAGTTCAAGGCCAGCCTTAGGATACGTGAGACTGTCTCAAAAAAGGGGGAGGGCAGGTTTGGGAAGATGGTTCATCAGTTAAATGTGCTTGCTTGCAAAGCCTGGTGTCTCAGGTTCGATTCCCCAGTCCCCATGTAAAGTGAGATGGACAAAGTGGTGGTGCATGTGTCTGGAGTTTGTTTGCAGCTGCAAGAGGCCCTAGTGCTCCCATACTGCTTACTCCCTCCTCCACTAGTAAATAAACATAAAACAAAACTTTAAAAAAGGAGAAAGAAGTGGGTCACTGTCATTGTGGGAGGCTGAAGAAACGTGGGGAGCATGGCTGGGGACACCTGTGGTCACCTCATTCAAGTGCTCACTGTGTGCTGAGTGGGTGTTACTACCCTCGCCCCTGTTGTCTCCCTCCAGCCCCATGACATGGATCCTTTGATTATCTCCACTTTATAAGAGGGAAACTAAGGCTCAGAGAAGCCCAGCTACACGCTAAGATCACATCAGAATGTTGGGTTCTAGCCTGGGCATGTCCTGTCTCAAAGCTCTTCCTCACTTGCACCATTCCAAGTCACCCCTGGAGCCTGGGGAATGCTGAGACATGCTGACCAGGCGGGAGTAGGTTACACTCAGAGGTGATCAGGCGGTTAGAGGAGGGCCACAGGGCTGTGTCATGGCTTTGCAGGAGATAGGCCTGTGAGAACGGAGCTGTCCAGCTTTGGGAGGTTAGAGTGAGAGGCCCCATACCGTTCACACTCCTACCACAGACGCAGGACAGCCGTAGAGTGGCCAAGGGTTAAGTGCTCTTGTGAGGTGTTGAGTAGGAGAGAGCCTTGGGGATTCCTCTTCAGAGGGAGCTTGGGGGAGCATGTCTACGTTCTCCTGGTGGGCAGAATCACTGTCGGCACCCCCTAGGCAGAGCAGCAAGGGCGATGTGGCATAGCACTTAGCATGGGAGGGGCAGAACCAACCCCACTGCTGAGGGTAAGGCCTCAGCTTCCACCAGCTTCAGACTTTACCAGGTACAGCAGAGAGACACAATCCAGGAGCCATGGGCTTTCCAGACATCCTGGAAGTCAGAAAGCCCTGATTCCCCCCTTGCTCTGAGCTGTAGTCCCTTCCACATCTGGAAAGCTGTTGGTTCCCCCGCCTGGTTCTAGGGGGCCACGGTGATGACAGGATGCCATCCACATGGGGCCCTGTATGGGTAATATCTTTTATTATGTCCTAAAAATGAAGTAGGCTCTGGAAGGTATTAATATCGGCCTCTTTGTGATAGCTCTGCTTTTGTGTTTGTGGGATGGGCAGTGGGAGGGTCTAGAAAAGAGGACACGAGTTATACAGAGAAGCCAAGAAGCTGAGGCCCTGGGGGCAGAGAGGCAGTGGGCAGTTTAGCCTTCAAAGACTGGGTGGAAGACTAGAAACTGGGAGGCCCAGAGGCTTCTACAGAGGAACACTCTGTTCTAGAGCTGAACAAATGTCTCAGCAGCTCAAGATGTGGCAGGTGAGGGGCATGTCACCTCCTGTGACATCCCGGCCATGGTAAAAAACCAGAGGGTTCCCAGACTCGGGGTCAGGAAATCAGGGCTTTCATCCTGCCTAGCCCAGCCCTCCAGCTTAGGATAGGCCTTGTCTGTGGGCCCAGCTTCCCTTTGAGCCCAGTGTGCAGAATGCTCGGGTTAGGCCATATGTTTCTGACTGTGTTTGATGAGCTTCTAGGAATTATTATTGTGTCAGAATCACCTGGGAAGGTGGCTTATTTGTAACGTACTTGCCTTGAAAGCATGAGGACCCGAGTTTGATTCCCAGAATTCATGTAAAAATAATAGGCACAGTGGTGCACGCTTGTAATTCTGGGGCTAGGGAGGCACAGACAAGAGGATCCTTGAGGCTCACTGGCCAGCCAGCCTAGCCTACATGGTGAGTTCTAGGCCAATGAGAGATTTTACTCTCTGATTGAAAAAAAAAAAAAGGTATAACGCCGGGCGTGGTGGCGCACGCCTTTAATCCCAGCACTCGGGAGGTAGAGGTAGGAGGATCGCCATGAGTTCGAGGCCACCCTGTGAATTCCAGGTCAGCCTGAGCTAGAGTGAGACCCTACCTCAAAAAACTCAAAAAAAAAAAAAAAAAAAAGGTATATACAGCACTGGAGGAATGATACCCAAGGTTGTCCTATGGCCTTCACATGATTGAGAACACACGTGTACCTGTATGTACATGTGCCCCCCCCAACACACACATGCCCAGACATCTGGTTGGTTGAAATGCCTATTTCCAGGCTTTAGGGAATGACTCCCTGGCCTGGTCATCTGCATTTATCAGCCCCATTCCCAGCAAGTCATACCCCACTGAAAAGCTTCTTCAGAGCTGACTCTGCACCTCCCGGGTTGGGGAGGGGAACAATCCTCTTGGTGGGATGGAGCAGTTGTGTATAGTACCATACAAAGGACAAGGCTGGAGGGGTCTGGGAGGGTGAGTGCATGGCTGAAGGAGGGACCAGCCCCAGTGTCTCCAGAGGCCTGGCCGTGCAGAAGGCCACACCTGGGGCCTAGGAGAAGAAGCTGTGCTCACCCAGCCACTGCATTTACTGAGCACCGACTGTATACCCCACCCATATGGTCCAAGAGGTTAGAATGAAAAGGTATCGTATGAGGCAGAGTCTGGACTCCCTCTTCAGCATTCTGACTTCATCTCCCAGTTCCCAGCTATGGTGGCCAGGGTCCAGCTGGGACAGTCAGACAGAAGCATCTGTCAATCTGGTTCCTGTCCTGCCTCTACTCCTCCTCCCTGTTAACCTCCCTCACCTGGCCCGTCACACTTCCCTTCAAGGTAGGTGTCCACTGTCCTCAAAGGGACAGCCACCTCTCCCCAGATTTTGTCCTCAGCCCCAAGCCCCGTTTCCTTGTCTATCCTCCCCACTGCTAACCCTCCTCAAGGGCCTCCCTTCACACGCCAGAGATGGCATTATTAAAAATGACATTTAACCAGAGCTGGAATTACCACGCGGATGGCTGCAAACCTGGGAATCAAAGCGGAGCCGCCAGGCGGGCGCGCCTGGCAGGGGCCTCGCGGCCTCGCAGCCGCCAGAACTCTGTGAGGGCCTCCCATATAAAACTCCGCTGAACGGAGAGGTCTTGAAAGCCAGCGCACCTCCTTTCATTAGACTAACAAATAACACGTAACAGAAAACATCTGTTAACAGCAGCTCCTAATGCGCTCAAGATGGGCCTTGGATGGCTGGTCCGGCCAGTGGGCACCCCATCTATAGGACGAAAGTTTGGGCTGCTCCAGCCCCCAAGGCTGACCAACAGCCCCTGTTCTCTCAAGCCTCATCCTGTACCCATGGGACCAGGAGCCTCCTTCTCTTCCCTTCCTCAAATTTCATCATTCATGCTCTCTTCTTACTGATAAGGACACAAGATCTGAGGGTCTGCATGCAAGGTGGTACTCTGGGTATCCCTGGATGGAGGGAGCTAGCACCGCCTTTGAGGGGCATGGATTGGTTTAAAGCACAAGAAACCAAAGGCTGGGTTTTTTGTTTCTGTTTTTGTCTCACTCTGTTCCAGGCTGACCTGGAATTCACTATGTAGTCTCAGGGTGGCCTTGAACTCACGGCGATCCTCCTACCTCTGCCTCCCAAGTGCTGGGATTAAAGGTGTGCGCCACCACACCCGGCTCAAAGACTGGGTTTTTGTGGCCGAGTTCTTTCTGGACCTGATGGTGAGCACCATGTTCGTCACAGGAGGTGGACCTTGCAGGACAGTTCGTGTACAAGGTGGGAGCAGAGGTCTCCACAGATAGCCAGATGTGGGAAGGGCTCCCTCTTGTCACAGCACTGGTGGAGCGCTACAGCCTACAACAAGCTCTTCAGGGCCCTGAGACACAGAGCTGGAAGGTGGATGGATACAGCCCTGTCCTCAGAGGGTGTCCATCCAGCCTGTAGCCTCCAGCGGCAGAGGGTGAGCTGGGGTATGACAGTGACCCTCTCTGCCTTCGTGGAGGTTGCAAAGCCCCCTTCACCATCCCGCATCCTTGAAAGCCAGAGAGACGTGTCACTGCATATGTCGTTGCTGATTCGGCCCCACGGGTCAAACCTGAAGAAGGAAGGACTGTATCCAGTCCAGCGAACACCCCCTCACTGACTACAAACTAGCACCTTGTTCCTTGCTTTCCTGTGAGAGGTTGATGCTAAGCTCTGCACTTCCCTTCCCCACCAAGATCAAAATCAGCTCTGTTCTCTTGGTCCAAGAGAGCTGGGTGGCACTCTTTATTCATTCATTCCATGCACAGACAATACTATCCAGCTACCTGCTTTCCACCCCCCCCCACACTGCTCCCTTCAAGTTCTGTACCCTGTGTCCAGCTGCTGGCTGAATTCTCCCAGCAGCCTATGGGCCGGATGAAGCATTGTCCCCACCTCACAACTGAAGACGAGGAGGCTGAGGTCACCCAGGAAATGTGCAGTGCTTGCGCGTCTCAGGCTGCTCCATGTGTACAGGGGACGACTGTCCAGTTGCTGCGGGGGCGGGGGGGGGGTCCTCTTGCTGGAAGCTGCATAGGCAGGGACAAGATCAGAGTCCCACCTCTCCCTTCCCACCAGGAATCTGTTCTCCACTTTTGTTTGGTTGTTTGCTTTTTGAGGTAGTGTCACGCTCTAGCCCAGGCTGACCTGAATTCACTATGTAGAATCAGGGTGGCCTTGAACTCACGGCGATCCTTCGACCTCTGCCTCCCGAGTGCTGGGATTAAAGGTGTGCACCACCACGCCCGGCTTTGTCCTCCACTTTTCTAGAAATCCATCTAGACCCCTGGTTCAATCTGGCAGGGGTGGGGGTTGGGAGCTTGGGGTCGGCTGTGTTGGATGGCCCTCAGTGGGGGTGGGGCAGTGAGCATTTCCTAGAGACATCCTGTTTTAATTGGAAGGTCGGCCTCTGCGCAGAGCCTGCTCCCAGGCTACCTCAACCAAGTGAGGAGAGCATCAGGACTCCAGGCGGGAAATTGCCCGAGACAAGAAGTAAAATCAGACTACTCTGGTTTCAGCGGGAAAGAAAATGAAAAGGCGGACATCTGATACCAGCCCAAGGCAGGATCTGCATTTAAAGAAAATGTTGCCAGAACCGCAGATTCGGGTCTGCGGGGGCACGGGACTCAAGGGGGCTGGTTTCTTTCTGTATTAAGACACCGGAAGTGGGGGTGGATCCAAGGCACTCTTCTCTCTTCTCACATGTCTGTTGAGCTTCAAGTCCATACCTGGCACAGGAGCGGGGGACATGTGGGCCCTGGGAGGAAGGAGCTGTCCTGGTTGTCATGAGCGCAGACAATCAAGGAAGGCTTCCTGAAAGAGGCAGAATCTTAGAAGGGACTTACAAGATGGATGAGTGGGATCATTGCTCACAGCCCTGTCTGGTCTAGCTCTGGCTCAGACCCTAACTGCCTGAGAAGGAGGCCCTATGCAGAAGCCCCACTGGGAGGGAAGGCCTGGAGCCATCCGCACCAGAGGCGGAAGGCTTTACTGTCGTCATGCCTGGCATTGCACCCACCTCATCTGCAGGATGCCACATGAAGGCGGGGGGTGTGGAGTGTGCAAGGCTGGTTTCTGAGCAACCATCATGATTATGTATTCACCCCACAACAGGCCCCTCATCAGGGCTGTGTGTCACTGATGCACCACGACATAGAGAAAGATGGTTCATCAACAAGAGGAGGAAGGCCGTCCCAGGCTGAGTGGCTGGGAAACCTACATCCTGAGAGGAATGGAGGGGAGTTAGGGTGCTTGTGGGGGGGGGGTCGGTACAGTAGAGCCTAATGATGGGTGAAGGTGGCTGGTGCTCATCCTACCATCATCCCCACAACCACCATCACCTCACCATCCTCCTCATCAACATTACCGTCACCAGCATCCACAACATCCCTGAATCCCGGTAGGCAGGACCGTGTGTCACACAGTCACTACCCACTGCACCCTGCACACCATCATCTCCATGAAGGCTTTCCAGTTCAGGAGGTCAACGATCTCACGGCCATATTTATCAGACAGGCAAGCTGAGGCCCAGAGAGACAGTTTACCTGAGGTCATGGAGCCACCCTGGGCCTTGGACTTGATCCGTAGTGAGCTTCTCACCCTTCTGGTTGGAGTCCCAGGGCTTGGATCTCTCTGTCATCCTCCGACTTCCCCCCGGGGCTTCTTAAGGATGGGCTGAGTGAGGAGGGTCCATGCTGGAGCAGCAGCTGGCTGCATAATACCCAAGCTGCTTCCAGACTCAGGTTGGAGTCCCAGTGCAAGGACAGTTCCAGAGTCCCCATCCCCAGGTAGCTTGATGGTGATTCAGGTGTAGAAGAGAGCCAGCCCTAAAGAGTACCTGTAAACCGGGCGTGGTGGCGCACGCCTTTAATCCCAGCACTCGGGAGGCAGAGGTAGGAGGATCGCAGAGAGTTCGAGGCCACCCTGAGACTACATAGTTAATTCCAGGTCAGCCTGGACCAGAGTGAGACCCTACCTCGAAAAACCAAAAAAAAAAAAAAAAAAAAAAAAAGTACCTGTAGGTCCCTTCTAGTGGGAGGGCCATTGTCCTCTTAGTGCTGGGGCATGCTGGGTGTAGGGTTTCTGGCCTCTCAGCCTAGCCATTTCAAGCTTACTTCCTGAGGGTTCAGCTTATCAGTTGCACAAGGGGACAGCAGCAGCATCCCCTGGCTGGGGACAGAGGCTAAGTAGGCCTGGTGCAGCGCGGTGCTTGCCTGTCCCCAGCCGGTGCTTAGAAAACACAGACTCAGGCTGGAGAGATGGCTTAATGGTTAAGACACTTGCCTCCAAAAACCTAAGGATCCAGGTTCAATTCCCTAGGACCCACATAAGCCAGATGCACAAGGTGGTGCATGCATCTGGAGTTTGTTTGCAGCAGCTGGAGGCTGTGGTGCTCCCATTCTCTCTCCCTCTTTCTCTCTCTCTCAAATAAATAAATATTTTTTTAAAAGAAAGAAAGAAAGAAAACACAAACTTGCTTTGTGGTGCTTTGTTCCAGCCACTAGGGAGGAGGGGCAGATGCAGTGTGTGTATGGTGGGAGGGGGACAGAGGTGGAGAGAATGAGGAGGAAGAGGTTCCTGGGGCCCCAGGAGCTGTCCTGTGGCTTTGTTGGTACCTGCCCGCCCAGCCTGTTATGTCTAACCCTCCACCACTGTCCAGCCTGCCTGGTGGCCTGAGGCCCCTAGAAGGGACCGCGCTGCTGCTCCCATGCAGGCTGAGACATTGTGCTTTGTTTTTTCAGGGACGCCACATAACTGCGTCTAATTATTTGACAAATACGGTCGCTGAAACACAACTATTTTTATAATGTGGTGTTTGAGGTTAAAAATTCAATTAGAGATTAATTGCAACTTGTAGAAGATCTGTAGATAAGACTGCTTTGGGGAGGAAGGCTTGGATTCAGATGTGTGTCCTCTAGGCTGCACACAGCTTCACAGGCACATCTAGAACATATGTGTACACACATGCCCACACCACACACACACACACACACACACACACACACACACACACACACGGCTGGTCTCAGGCTCCAGTTAAGCTGGTGTGGATATTTTTGCATTTGACTGAATGCTTATCTCTGCATCCACTCCCTTTCATTCCTCAAGACCCCGAATCAGAAGTGGGCTCCCACATGACATGTTACCTTGAGGTTTATTTTTTAAAAAATATTTTATTTGTATTTCTTTATTTGAGAGAGAAAGAGAGAGAGAATGGGTGTACCAGGGCCTCCAGCCACTGTAAATGAACTCCAGACTCGTGTTACCTTGTGCATTTGGCTTACATGGGTCCTGGGGAATCGAACTGAGGTCCTTTGACTTTGTAGGCAAATGCCTTAACCACTAAGCCATCGCTCCAGCCTTCCTTCCTTCCTTCCTTCCTTCCTTCCCTCCCTCCCTCCCTCCCTCCCTCCTTCCTTCCTTCCCTCCCTCCCTCCTTCCTTCCTTCCCTCCTTCCCTCCCTCCCTCCCTCCCTCCCTCTCTCTCTCCCTCTCTCTCTCTCTCTCTCTCTCTTTCTTTCTTTCTTTCTTTCTTTCTTTCTTTCTTTCTTTCTTTCTTTGAGAGAAAGAGAGGGATAGAATGGAAGAGAGGGAGAGAATGGGCATGTCAGGGAATCTAGCCACTGCAAATAAACTCCAGATGCGTGCACTGCTTGTGCATCTGGCTTATGTGGGTCCTGGGTAATTGAACCTGGGTCCTTTGACTTTGAAAGCAAGCGCCTTAATTGCTAAGCCATCTCTTTAGCTCCTGCTCTGGGGTTTCTGAGAAGGCAAAGGGAGGGAAATACAAAGTGGGATACCAAAGAAGGAAGTGAGGGGATCCGGTGAGTCTTCTCATGGCCAGCTCTAGGCTTCTCCATCAACCTCCTTTTCTACCACCTCCAAATCAGAAGCAGATGGGTGTCCAAGTGGACAGTGGGTCTCAGGCAGGATCGACGGGTGCAGTGGGAGCTCCACCAGGGAGGGAAAGAAACCAGGTGAGTCCCTTTACCAAGAAGTTGGATGAGAGAGGTGTGGCATGCAGGGGCCAGCTTAGACCCTCCCCTTCAACCCACCCCAACACCTCAAGAGTCTGGAAAGCTCACTAGCAGCTTCTGGGCTTGGTGACTGCCTTGGGTACCTCAAAATTTATTTTCTCCATTGTCTGTCCCATCTTTGAGGACGGATTGTGGCTCTTGGTAGAAAGGGTGTGTTGGCCAAATGTCAAGTGGTTTCCTTATATGTCTGAACCCTTCACCCCCAAAAGGTCCATGGAGGGGGCAAGGAACCCAGCTGATGTCACCGGGGACAAGAGTCTGGCTGTCAGATAGAATAGCAGCCACAAAGGTAGGGGTTATGAGGGACCAAAGAGATAGGAAGCCTTTGACTCAGGGTTCGCTGCTGCTTCTGCTATTATTACTGCCCTTGCTGTTGTTGGTGGCTCTTGTGTTGGGAGAGATAGAGAGCGAGCAAGCGCATGCAGACACACCCCTGGCAGCTGCTGGTCCCTAGGGCTCCTCATCGTCCCATCCTAGGAATGAGGAAGTGTCCCAACCTAAAGTAACTCTCTATTAAGACCAAAAAAAAAAAAAAAAAAAAAGATCCCTCCATCCCCAGCGCACCAGGGTGGAGCTGGGAGATCAGGGGCGTACTTAGCAACCTCCCCCCTCCACACCCCTTGTCTATTGGTAGGTTCTGAGCCAAGATGGAAGAGAGAATGCCGCGTCCCCACCCTGTCAGCAGAGCTTTGCTTGACCCACACAGCCTTTGGCACAGCAGACAGACAAAGACCTGGGCAGAGAACTGGGGCAGGACAGCCTGAGGGAGGGGCTCTGCCCTCAAGGTTCCCTGCTGTGCGGCAACAAGGTCCTGCAGACCTCAGGCTATTGGCTCCACCTCCCTTCCTAACAGCTCTGGTGACAGAGCCACTGGTTAAGTGACTTCTCTGGGTGAAGTCACCGCGGGCAGGGAGCCTGTGTTGGGCTTTGCTTACTACTGACAGTAATTAATGGTCTTGCACTACCAGCTAAGAACATGGCACAGGGCTTCCCCTCTCTTTTTAAAAGTTATTTAATCGCCGGGCATGGTGGCGCACACCTTTAATTCCAGCACTCGGGAGGCAGAGGTAGGAGGATCGCTGAGAGTTTGAGGCCACCCTGAGAGTACATAGTTAATTCCAGGTAAGCCTGGACCAGAGTGAGACCCTACCTCGCAAAACCAAAAAAAAAAAAAAAAATTATTTAATCATCCTTGGGCTGGAGAGATGGCTTAGCGGTTAAGGCGCCTGCCTGCTATGTCTAAGAACCCGGTTCCAATCTCCAGGTCTCACGTTTAGCCAGATGTGAAGTGACTCAAGGGCACAATGCCTCACTTGCCCACAAGGGGGCGCACACATCTGGATTTCGTTCACAGCAGCTGAGAGACTGCTGGCGCGCCCATCTCTACCTGTCTCTGTCCCTCTCTCTCTGTCTGTCTCTCTCTGTGTCTCTCTCCAAAAAAAAATTTAAAAAAATTATTTAATCATCCCTATTCATTTATTTGAGAGACAGAGAGAGCATATGGACACGCCAGGGCCTCTTGCTACTGCAAATGAACTCCAAACTCATGGCACCTGGCTTTAATTGGGTAACTGGGGGCTCGAACCCAGGCCAGCAGGTTTTGCAAGCAAGAGCCTTTAACCACTGAACCATCTTCCCAGTCCTCCCCCACCCTTTATTGAAGGCTGTCCATATGTCCATCCTGCTCTTGCGTGCAGTCACTAGACAACCTCCAGTCAGCCTCAGGAGCTCATGGTCAGAGATGGGAAGTGACCATCCCAACGCTGCACAGCCGACCAGCCTTGACACTTTAAGCCCAGGGCCAGACTCCAGAGCCTTGCATCTTGGCCCTCACATAGCACAAGGCCAAGGCTGCCAAGATCCACATCTGCTATGACTGAGAGAAGGAACCAGCTTGGTGGCTGTGTGACAGGGGTGGGGCTGGGAGTCCAGGAGAAAGGATTCCTAAAGAGGCTCTATCCAGCACTCTTCACTGCAGACTTGAGGTACAGAAGGGGCTCCCAGTAATGAGGCACACTGCTGGGCTCTTCCAGGGTGAGGACAAGGGCCCAGGTATTGATGGAGCTTAAGCAACATGCCAGACCTGTCCTGACTAGCCTAGGCAAGACTACAATACAGTGGAGACCAAAACTGAGCCGTGTGGGGCAGGATGGCATTAGGCACAGCTGGATCCAGGCTCTGCCCTGGCTTCTGTGTCCCTGGATCTGCCTTTATCTAGAGAGGCGAAAGATAGCTTATACAGAGAGAGAGAGAGGAAGAAAAGAAGCCAGAAGTCTCTGGAAGTCTCACTGTGGGCCAGGTCTGGTAATACCCACTTCAGCACTCAGGAGGCTGAGGCAGGAGGATCTTGATTTATATAACATGTAATTTGTTTTTGTTTATTTTTCCAGGCAAAGTCTTGCTCTAGTCCAGGCTGACCTGGAATTCACTGTGTAGTCTCGGGGTGGCCTTGAACTCACAGCGATCCACCTACCTCTGCCTCTTGAGTGGTGGGATTAAAGGCGTGCACCACTATGCCCAGCACATGTAACTTTTTAAATTTAATTAATTTTTATTTGTTTTATTTATTTATGAGAGAGAGACAGAGAATATGGGCACACCAGGGCCTCCAGCCACCGCAAACTAACTCCAGACACATGCGCCACCTTTTGCATCTGGCTTATGTGGGTCCTGGAGAATTGAACTGGGTCCTTCAGCTTTGCAGGCAAACGCCGTAACTGCTAAGCCATCTCTCCACCCCACATGTAACTTTAAAAAAAAAAAAATATATATATATATATATATATATATATATATATATTCAATTTAATTTATTTACAAGCAGAGAGAGAAGAGAGATAGAGAATGTGTACACCAGGGCCTCTAGCTGCTGCAGTGGAACTCCAGACACATGCACCACTTTGTACATCTGGCTTTACATGGGTACTGGGGAATCAAACCTGTGTTATTAGGCTCTGCGGGCAAGGACCTTAAATGCTGAGCCATCTCTGCAGCCAGCATGTAACTTTTTTTAGGTTCTCACAAGAAAGGAGAGGTCTGGAATGTTCCATCTTGGCATCTGATAGACTCGCAGCTTGGGGCTGATGGTATAGATCATGGAACAGTCCTTGTCTTTCCACATCTCTCCTCCTTCAAGCTTCCCCATCCCCAGCTCTCCTCTGTGTGCCCAGAATCTGGGTGTCTTTAGTCTAGGCCTGCCATTCCCGGGCCATCCTGACCTGCTGTTCTGGGCCATCCTGACCTGCCACTAGCTCTGAGTGACCTTGGCCTCCTCCTCGGCTAAGGGCAGTACGTATGTTCAGGGCACTGCCTGATTTCTGTGAGCCTGGTATGTGTCACTCAGTGCCTGACCACAGGAATTGCTCCACAAGAGGTGGCAGACACTACCCTGCTTCCCATGGAGCGTTGCTCTGTTACTCACCATCTGTAGCAACCCAGTAGGTAGACTTCCATTCCGTATGTGGGAATCAAGCTTACTTTGGGTGAGTCACTCATAGCCGCACAGCTGGGGACCCACTCCCTTTAGGTTGCTCCAATTCCCTGGGCATTGTACTGAGAGGTCTCTAATCCAGGCTGCGCTGGGGTATGACTGCGCCACCTTGTGCCTCTGGCTAATGTGGGTCCTGGGGAATTGAACCTGGGTCCTTTGGCTTTGCAGGTAAATGCCTTAGCTGCTAAGCCATCCCTCCAGCCCAGATTTCTAGTTTTCTTACTCTTAACTTTTTTTTTCTGTGCAGGAGATGAAACCAAGGGCCTTATGTCTCCTGAATGGTGGGATTAAAGGTATGCGCCACCATGCCTCGCCTTAAATACTTAAAAACAATATTTTGTTTATTTATTTGCAAGCAGAGAGAGAGATGGGTTCATCAGAGTCTCTTGCCATTTAAATGAACTTCAGGTGCATGTAGCACTGTGTATCTGGCTTCACATGGATACTGGGGAATTGAATCAAGGCTGTCAGGTATTGCAAGCAAGTGCTTTTAAACTGCTGAGCCATCTCTCCAGTCCCATTGTTATTGTTGTTTTTGTTTGGTTGGTTTGGTTTTTTGAGGTAGGGTTTCACTCTAGCCCAGGCTGACCTGTTATTCACTATGTAGTCTCAGAGTGGCCTTGAACTCACAGAGATCCCCCTACCTCTGCCTCCCAATTGCTAGGATTAAAGGCAAGTGCCACCACAGCTGGCTCACTGTTTTTTTTGAGACAGAGCCTCATGACGTCCAGGCTCGAACTCTCTATGCAACAGAGGAGAACCTTACCTCTTGATCCTCCACCAGCGTCTGCTTTGTCATCTGGCTCATGTCTTCTCATGGAAACAACTCCTTTCTTTTCAGTGCTGAGGCAGCACGTAGTGGCGCACGCCTTTAATCCCAGCATTTAGGAGGCAGAAGTAGGAGAATCGCTGTGAGTTTGAGGCCAACCTAAGACTACATAGTGAATTCTAGGTCAGCCTGGCCTTGAGCAAGACCCTGCCTCAAAAAAAAAAAAAAAAAAAAAAAAAAAAAAAGATTTCTTTTCAGTGTCGAGTAATACCCCAATACTTGAATATGCCACAGGTCACCTAGTCACCTACTGAAGGACATCTTAGTGGCTCCCAAAACTTGAGAAATTATGAATAAGGCTGCTATAGGCATCTGTGCACAGGCATATGTGTGGACAGAGTCTATATCAACCATTGTGATGGCTGAATCCCATGGTGAGAGAATGTCTTGGTTTTTAAGAAAGTTCTGCCACTATCCCCACCTGCTGTCCATTGAAGTGTACTCAGTACATTTTTTGTTGGTTTAATTTTTAAATATCTTTATTTATTTGTGAGCAGAGAGATTATAGGTGTGTCAGGGCCTCTTGCCGCTGAAAATAACTCCAGATGCATGCACCACTTTGTGCATGTAGCTTTATGTGAGAATCAAACCCAGAGCCAGCAGGCTTTACAAGCAATCACCTTTAACAGCTGAGCATCTTCCCAGCCCTGTGTTTTTATTTTTTTTGTTGTTGTTTGTTTGTTTCAAGGTAGGGTCTCACTCTAGCTCAGGCTTACCTGGAATTCACTATGTAGTCTCAGGGTGGCCTCAAACAACTCATGGTGATCCTCCTATCTGCCTCCTGAGTGCTGGGATTAAAGGCATGTGCCACCCTGCCCAGATGTTTGTTCTTTTTTTGGCAAGGGGTGGGAGGGATTGTTTGAAGTAGGGTCTCACTCTAGCACAAACTGACCTGAAATTCCCTATGTAGTCTCAGGGTGGCCTTGAACTCACAGTGATCCTCCTACCTCTGCCTCCCAAGTGCTGGGATTAAAGGCGTGCGCCACCACGCCCAGCGATGATGTTTGTTCTTTTGAAACAGGGTCTCCCTGTAGTCCAGGCTAACCTGGAACTCACTCTGTCATTCCAGGCTGGCAATATATATATGTATGTATTTTTTTTTTTCCGAAGTAAGGTCTCACTTTAGCTCAGGCTGACCTGGAATTCACTATGTAGTCTCAGGCTGGTCTTAAACTCACAGCAATCCTCCTACTTCTGCCTTCCAAATGCTGGGATTAAAGGCGTGCACAACCATGCCCAGCCAATTAATTAATTAATTTATTTATTTTAGTTACTCTGAAAAAGGAAAAAATAGACCATTGTGGTGGTGCACACCTGTGGTCCCAGCACTCAGAAAGCTGAGGCAGAAGGATGGCCCTTGTTTACATAGTGAGTGCAAGGGCTATATAGCAAGACCCTATGTCAGAGAAGAAAAGGAGAAGAGGGGAGAGGAAGAGAAGGGAAACAAAAGGAGAGAGGGAGGGAAAAGAAGGAAAAGGAAGGAAGGAAGGAAGGAAGGAAGGAAGGAAGGGAGGGAGGGAGGGAGGGAGAGGTGCCAGATTGTCTCCCAAAGTGGCTGCACTATTTTGCCTTCCCATGAGCAGTGACTCAGCTGCCTTTGCTCCCCTCCTTGCCTGCACTTGGTGTCACATGCTAGCAGGTCTGCGTGGCACCTCACTGTCAACGTGCCTGACGATGCATGACACCTGCTTATTTGCATCTAGACATCTTTTTGTTTGTTTGTTTTTTGTTTTTTGAGGTAGGGTCTCACTCTGGTCCAGGCTGACCTGGAATTCACTATGTAATCTCAGGGTGTCCCGAGTGCTGTGATTAAAGGCGTGCGCCACCATGCTCAGCACATCTACACATCTTTAGTGAGTGAGATATCTGTTCAGGTCTTTTGCCATTTTTTTCCCAATCAGGTTGTTTACCATTTCATTTTGTAAAACAAAGTTCTCATGTGGTAAAGTCTTTTAAAAAAATAAACTGAGGGGCTGGAGAGATGGCTCAGTGGTTAAGGTGCTTGCCTGCAAAGCCTAATGACCAGGATTTGATTCCCCAGTACCCATGTAAAGCCAGATGCACAGTAGTGCATGCATCTGGCGTTCATTTGCAAAAGTTGGGGGCCCTGGCGCAACCATTCCCCACCCCTTGCAAATAAAATAAAAATAAAATAAAATAATAAAAAATATAAAATAAAGTAATAAAAATAAAATATAAAATAATAAAATAAAATAAAACCTGAGCTGGTAGTGGTGTCACATTTCTTTAATCCCAGCACTTGGGAAGCTGAGATAGAAGGATCACCATGAGTTTGAGGCCAGCCTGAGCTACAGAGTGAGTTCCAGGTCAGGCTGGGCTAGAGTTAGGTACCCTGCTTCAAAACAACAACAGGGCTGGAGAGATAGCTTAGTGGTTAAGGCACTTGCCTGTGAAACCTAACTCATGTTTGACTCTCCAGGTCCCACACAGCCAGATGCACAAGGTGACATAAGCATGTAAGGTCGCACATGTACACAAGGTAGTTCATATGTCTGGCGTTTGATTATAGTGGCTGGAGGCCCTGGTGCACCAATTCTCTATCTCTCTCTCTCTAGCATAAAAAAAAAAAGTCCAGTCCTTGGGCTTGCCTTGAAAAATGTTTAAAAACAAACAAACAAACAAACAAACAAACAAACAAACAAACAACAACAAAAAAAAACCAGGGTTGGATAGATGGCTTAGCAGTTAAAGGTGCTTACTTGAAAGGCCTATAGGCCTCGGGCTGGAGGGATAGCTTAGTGGTTAAGGCATTTGCCTACAAAGCCAAAGGACCCAGGTTTGATTTCCCAGGGCCCACATTAGCCAGATGCACAAGAGGGCACATGTGTCTGGAGTTTGTTTGCAAATGGCGTGCCCATTCTCTCTTTTTCTCTCTCCCCCTCTTTTTCTGTCAAATACATAAATAAATAAAAATACAATATTAGCCGGGTGTCATGGCGCACGCCTTTAATCCCAGCACTCGGGAGGCAGAGGTAGGAGGATCGCCGAGAGTTTGAGGCCACCCTGAGACTACAGAGTGTATTCCAGGTCAGCCTGAGCCAGCGTGAGACCCTACCTCAAAAAACCAAAAATAAATAAATAAATAAAATAAAAATAAATACAATATTAAAAAAAAAGAAAAGCCTACAGGCCGGGATTCAATTCCCCAGTACCCACGTAAAGCCAGATGCACAAAGTTGTGCAAGCATCTGGAGCATGTTTGCATTGACAAGACACACACACACACATTCTCTCTCTCTTTCTCCCTCTCTCATAAACAAATAAAAATAAAACAACAAGAGGTAGTGATGTGGTGCATATGTGAGATTGTCAGCTGTGTCTCTTGAGATGGGAAGAGCCCCAAGTAGAGAATGAAGACCAATGTCCCCATGCTGGTTCTCAGATTCTTTCTGAACCTGTGGCAGGCAAAGCTACCTAGACAATGCACCTGTGTACCCTCCTTAACACAGTGCTCCAGGCAGAACTACTAGGTGGCCAGAAGCATCAGGGTGACACCCGGGGCCAGCCCTGACCCTGGTGATCTCTGCAACCCTTAGAAGGAGAGGAGAAGGGATGGAAGGAAGGGGTCAGGAGGGGAGCAACAGAGAGGGAGTGAGAATATGCATACTTCCCCACACTCAGCAGGGAGGCAGCATGGCTTGGTGGCAAGATCTTGGGCACTGGTGTCTTGCTCAATCAGGGTGTGTGTGAGCCCTAAGCTCTTCCACTGACTGATGGTGTGATCTTAGTAAAGTCATCCAACCTCTCAGGTCACTTTACCCTCTGTATGGTGGGCTTAATGATGCCATTTAATACCTTGGGCAGCATGTGGAGGACCCCTGAAGTTCGTGTTTGTCAAGTTCCTGGTAGTTGGGGAGACTAGTGGGGACAGCTGGCAAACCCTTTTGAGAGTCCCACCTGTTAGGCTCTGGTGGTTGGGGTGGTGCTCACTTTGGGAATGAATGGAGCATGCCCAAGCTGGCTCAGAGAGTGGTCTAGAGTAGGGCCCACAGTGCCCACTGGCAAAGCTTTGGCAGCTTAGACAGACACTCAACTCCCCACAGGCAGGTGACCAGGCCTGACAAACGCCAGAGCTCATGTAGGCAAGGGGACAGGGTTCAGTGGCTAGAAACTGCCACAAGCCTTCCGTAATCCCCAGGAAACCGCCTTTCTGGGGAGCTGGGCTGTAGAAGTGACACACAGCATGTAGAACAGATTATGCGTTGCTGTCAGCCGCTGCAAGCGCCACTTGATGGGCTGCTTGTTTGGTTTTTACACATCCCGGCTTCTCTGGTTCCTCTCCTGGCCTGCTGGGGAACAGCTGGCTTTACCACTCAGTGGAATGGGGCTGAGAGCCCTCCCTGGCCCCCACTGATTTCCCTCCAAGCCCTATGTCCTAGGGTGGTGGCAGTGGGTGCAAAGGCCTCATAAAATGGCAACCTGTGATGAGGATGTGGCTTGATAGCAAAAGGCCTTTCTGCGCAATCTCAGTGGCTATCCACTATCGGCATTTGCTACCTGAAGGCCAGAGCTCTGCAAACTGTGGGTTTATTTAAAAAAAAAAAAAAAGCACACATACACACACACACACACACACTTTTAGGGCTGGCGGGATGACCCAGTAGTTAAAGGCACTTGTTTTCAAAGCCTGAAGACCTGGATTCGATTCCCCAGTACTTACATAAAGCCAGGTGCAAAAAGTGATATGTTTGTGTGTGTGTGTATTTTTTTTTTTTTTTTTTTTGGTTTTTCAAGGTAGAGTCTTGCTGTAGCCCAGGCTGGCCTGGAATTCACTATGTAGTCTCAGGGTGGCCTTGAACTCATGGTGATCCTCCTACTTCTTCCTCCCAAGAGCTGGGATAAAAGGAGTGCACCACCATGCCCGGCTAATCATTTTTTTAAGTTAAAAATATTTTTTATGCTGGGCGTGGTGGTGCACGCCTTTAATCCCAGCACTCGGGAGGCAGAGGTAGGAGGATCGCCGAGAGTTCGAGGCCACCCTGAGACTACATAGTTAATTCCAGGTCAGCCTGGAGCAGAGTGAGACCCTACCTCTCAAAACCAAAAAAAAAAAAAAAAAAAATTTTATTGTTTTAGTTGAGAGAGAGAATGAGAATGAGTGTACACTAGGGACTCTTGCCACTGCAAACGAATCCCAGACACACATGTGCCACTTTACATATGTCCTGGGGAATTGAACTCTGGTCAGCAGGCTTTGCAAGCAAGTCCCTTTTAACTACAGAGCCATCTCCCCAGTCCCCAAACCGTGGTTTTGTTCTAACATTCAGACTCTCTGTCATCGTGGTTAGCAAGCTCCCTAAGTGATTTAGGAGAATATTAATGGGACAGTTGTACACAGAGCCTCTGCCCTGTGGTGTAAGCAGTTCGAGAAGAAAGGTGAAGATGGGCTTTGATGTTGGAGTTACATCTATAGAAAGCCCCTCCGTGGAGGGGTGCTCAGGGCGACCTGGAGCCAAGAAATCACTTGCAATTTGCAAACACATGTGCGAAGCTCAGAGGAGCCCAAGAGAGCCACCTCCCTTCCAAGCGTATCCTAGCCCACTGAAATCTGTCCCTGCTACTGGAACTTCAGGGACTGTCCCTAAAGGACAAAGTCCCCTTAACAAAACCAAAAGTGGCTCCATCTCTTGAACACCAGAAAGGGATTTGTAGGCTGAGGGGCTCTTAAGAATCTGGGTCCCTAGGTTGTGCCCTTTGCTGCTGGAGTGGGGACCAAATGGGATTCTTCCTAAACAGCCACCTTTGCCGCTTTGCCCAGAGAAAACGGGTCACCCACCTTCCTGGAGTGTCCCCAAGAAAGTTCATGTCACCTAGGTGCTTAAAGGATCAGAGTCCCTCAAGTCGGAAGAGTAGGGGAGGACCTGCTTGGCTCCCAACTTGGGGTGCGGGAAGAATGCTTTAGGCACCGGCTGGGATCCAGGTGGGCAGCAGAGTACCTGGGGGGGGGGGACTTGAGTCCCCAAAGCTCAGCCGGATGTGCTATGACCTGGAGCTAATTGAGCTCCCCAGCCTCAGTTTCTTCCACCTGGGCCACGGTGATGTTGGCGGAGGTACCTGCTTTGGTCCAGGATTCCTCCTGGGTCAGGACCGCTCTGCTCTTGGCCAGGGTGGGCTGGCCGGCTAGGGGGGCCTGGCGTCCCGGGATGCGACCCGGGCGGTGAGCCGTAGCCGCCGCCTGGACCTGGCGGGGCGGCGGGCTGTTAACGGCCGGGTGTCTGGGCCTCGGGTCTGCGGCGAGGCCGGCGCCAGGGGCTCGCCTGGAACCAGATGTGCCGCGGCGCCGCTCTGGCCGCCACCGGCTCGCACGCACGGGCTGGCGCGCACATGGCGGGGGACCCCGCCCCGGGAGCCAGCGGCCCGTGTCCCCGGGGATGGGAGGTGGGGGTGGGGGTCGCCCCAAAGCCCAATCTCTCCCTCCCACTCTGCTCCCCCCCCCCAGGGCTGGGGTGGGGGGAGGGAGATCCTTCCCCGCCCCGCAGCGTTTGTTTTCTTAAGTTTCTGCGTAAAGATGTTTCAAAGAAGCTGTGAGTCACGTCTTCCCCGAAGACGGGCGTTCTGGCCACACAGAGGAAGGCCAAGGTGGAGGAGGGGAAAAAGTCTGACATGGATTCAATGGGAGGCTCGTCACCCACCCCACCAACACACAAGGGTTTCATTGAGATCTGGCCCAGCTTCTCACCAGATCGCCCCAGGATGCCCCCCCCACACCCTTGGCTGTAGGTCTCCCACTGTGACCCTGACCAAACCCCCCCCCACACACACACATACCCCAGCTCTTTTGGATGCGAATCAAGCCCTAAAAAGTCTCTAGGCAGAGTTGCTCCCACGTGTGACCTGCTGGTCTCCTGGGCTGGCAGAGGAGGTTAGGAAGGGGGGGGGGAGTGGCAAGGGGCAACTTGGGTCTCACCTCCCTGAAGGCCAGGCCAGCCACAGAGGACATGGCCCTGTTAGGTCCTGGGGTTGGGGAGCTCCTTGGTCTGCAGCCCATCTCTGCCAGCCTTGTTGTGGGGGCCAGGGTATAAGGTCAAGGATGCTCTGGGAACAAAGGATGGGAAGTGTGCCCACATTTTAAGCTGCTGAACCTAGCTGGCAGCCTCGGTTCTGTGCATGCACACATGGATCTGCACTGCTAGGGAGGACGTGACCTGGGAGCTGGTCTCTGAGATACTGAGAAATGCCATTTAGGAGTGAGACTTTTGAGTGCCAGGCACATGATCGCTTGTTCTCATCTGTGTAGGTCTCCATAGGACAGTTAGAAGCAGCTGTTCAGGGCTGGAGAGATGGCTTAGTAGTTAGGGCACTTGCCTGAGAAGCCTAAGGACCCAGGTTCCATTCTCCAGGTCCTACGTAAGCCAGATGCACATGGTGGCGGATGCGTCTGGAGTTCGTTTGCAGTGGCTAGAGGCCCTGGTGCACCCATTCTTCCCTCCACTCCCTGTCTAATAAATAAATAAAAAGGAAAAAAGAAGCAGCCATTCAGAGAGAGGTTAAGTCACTTGCTGAAAGGTTGTGCAGCAGACATGACAAGTGTGGGGCTTGAGTGCATCCTGTCTCCTCCAGGTATATGTAATGGTGACATGACTGTGTCCTGGGTGCTGTTTCCATTGAGTTCTCACAGTTGTCCAATGCGGGAGCAGCTGCTGCTGTCCCCGTTGACTAGAGGGGAAGACTGATGCATAGAGAAGGGTCCCTCTGCCCTGAAGCTGGGATTTGAGCCCAGCAGCCTGACTGTAGCACCCAGCACCCTTCCCAGCTGCATGTAAGAAAGTTCTAGAGATGAGAATGTTCTTGGAAGGATTTCCATGAACACAGGAGCTCTTTCCCTCCCCAGGCAGGGTCTCACCCTAGTACCAGGCTGGTCTCAAACTCAGGGCAATACTCCTCCTACCTCAGCCTCCCAAGTGCTAGGATTAAAGGTGTATGCAACCACTCTCAGCTTTTTTAGAAAAAAAAAATATTTATTTAACTTTATTTATTTGAGAGAGAGAAAGAAACAGGTGGGGGAGAGAGAAGAAGCAGATAAAGAGAATGGGCACACCAGGGCCTTCAGCCATTGCAAACGAACTCCAGACGTATGTTCCACCTTGTGCATCTGGCTTACGTGGGTCCTGAGGAATCAAACCTGGGTCCTTTGGCTTTGCAGGCAAGCACCTTAACCACTAAGCCCTCTCTCCAGCCCCACTCTTAGCTTTTTCGTTTGTTTTGTTTTTCAAGGTAGGCTCTCTATCTTGCCCAGGCTGACCTGGAATTCATTATGTAGTCTCAGGATGGCCTCAAACTCACAGTAATCCTCCTATCTCTTCCTCCCGAGTTCTAGGATTAAAGGCATGTGCCACCACGCCCGGCTCAGCTTTTTTTTTTTTTTTTTATATCTCTCTCCTGTATGTGCACATGCACTCACATATAAAGATCAGACACCAACCTTGGATGTTGGTCCTCATCTTCCACCTTGTTTGTGAGAGTGAGTCTCCATCTCTTGTTCACCAGTGGATGTGTCAGGCTAGCAAATGGTGAGCTGGGGATTCTCCTGGCTCCACCTCCCATCTCACTTGAGGAGCACTGGGATTGCAGATGCTCAACCTACTTCATCTAGCTGTACCTGGGTTCTGGGGATCTGAGCTTAGGTCACCATGCTTGCGCAGTGAATGCTTTATCCACTGAGCTTTCTCCCCAGCCCCAGGGGGAGGAGTTTGGAAAGCCAGCTGAAGGACAAGGAACCTGGGCACTTTTTAGTGTTTACAGTAGAGAGAAAAACTAGAAGCACCTAAGTGTCCAGTGAGAGGGGATGACTGATGTAGCAATTTTGTCATTGCCAGTGTTCACAGTGAGTGTGATGAAGAAACCAGGGGACAAGGCAGAGGGTCGAGGATAGGGACCAAATACATGTTAAACACCTGGTGACCAACCTGGTGCTGTGAGCCGCCCTTCTAGAAACCCCATATCCGTCTCATCACCCTGAATCAGCTGTGGACAGTGAAGAGATAGCAACTACCTGCCAACAAAGTAGCCTGTGTTATTTGAGCATTTTCTGGGTGCCAGTGGGTAAAGTCCCCATTTCCAGTGGGAACCTCAGGTTTGAGAATGTGAATCCTCTGGCTCACAGAGCTCATACACACAGCTGGTGTGGGAAGTCAGGACTTGAATGCAGCTGTGTCCTAGGAAGCCACTGCACAGGTTGTCTGTCCACTGCATGGCTGCAGGGAGAACCAAGCACACTGTAGTCTGCCGGCAGGTAATCCTGGACTTGTGTGGTGTGGGCAGTCACACACCTTTTTCTTGGGTGTGTCTGCTCTGAACCTTGGCTTTGTAATCCTTACCTCATCCCCAAAAGAAAATGATGCCCACACCCATGGTAAGAGGCATCATATGGTGTAGCCTCATACTCATGGAAAATTTGCAAAGAAATAAACAGATGTGCAGGTGCAGAAGAGGTGTGGAGAGTTTGCTCCTTCCAAATGTCCTTCAGCATCGGCCCTGTTGTCATTGTTCTCCTAAAAAGGGGGGGGGGCTGGAGAGATGGCTTAGCACTTAAGGCGCTTGCCTGTGAAGCCAAAGGACCTAGGTTCAATTCCCCAGGACCCACGTAAGCCAGATGCATAAGGTGGTACATGTGTCTGGAGTTCATTTGCAGTAGCTGGAGGCCCTGCCCCCCCCCCATTCTCTCCATCTCTGTGTGTGTGTCTCTCTCTCTTAAATAAAGTATTTTTTTAAAAAAGAGGAGGCTAAAAAAAAAAAGAAAGAAAAAAAAGAGGGGACTGGTGAGATGGCTCAGTGGTTAAAGCACTTGCCTACAAAACCTAAGGACCTGGGTTTGATTCCCCAGTATCCACATAAAGCCAGATGTACAAGATGACATGTGTCTGGAGTTCCTTTGCAGCAACAGGAGGCTCTAGCATGCCCATTCTCTCTCTCTATCATACACACTCTCTTATAAATAAGTAAATAAATAAATTTAATTTAAAAAATAGGGCTGGAGAGATGGCTTAACAGTTAAGGTGCTTGCCGGCAAAGCCAAAGGATCTGGGTTTGATTCCCCAGGACCAACATAAGCCAAGTGCACAAAATGGCACAACCATCTGGAGTTCATTTGCAGTACCCATTCTCTCTCCTCCCTCTTTCTGCTTGCAAATAAAAGTTTTTAAAAAAATAAAAAATAAAGCCAGGCGTGGTGGCACACGCCTTTAATCTCAGCACTTGGGAGGCAGAGATAGAAGGATTGCTATGAGTTCAAGGCCACCCTGAGATTACATGGTGAATTCCAGGTCAGCCTGTGTTAGAGTGAGACCCTACCTCGAAAAGCCAAAAAATAAAAAATAAGCCGGGAGTGGTGGCGCACGCCTTTAATCCCAGCACTCGGGAGGCTGAGGTAGGAGGATTGCCATGAGTTCGAGGCCACCCTGAGACTACAGAGTTAATTCCAGGTCAGCCTGAGCTACACTGAGACCCTACCTCGAAAAACCAAAATAAATAAATAAAATAGGGCTGGGCAAATGTCTCAGTGGATAAGAGTGTTTGCCATTCAAGCAGAAAGGCCTGGGAGAACCTGAATTCAATCCCAAGAACCCACATAGAAAGCTGGCATGGCCACACCCACCTTTAAATCCAGTCCTGTGCAGAGCAGAGTCAGGAGAGTCACTGGGGCTTACTGGTCAGCAGTTACAGGTTCAGTGAGAGACCCATCTCAAGGAAACAGTCTGGAAGAGTGCTAGTCTGGGGAGATGGCTCAGTGGTAAAAGTTGCTTGCTTGCAAACCCTGCCAGCCCGGCTTGGTGGTGCACACCTTTAGCCCCAGCACTGGAGAGACAGAGGTAGGAGGATCCCTGTGAGTTTGAGGCCAGCCTGAGACTACATAATGAATTCCAGGTCAGCCTAGGTTAGAGTGAGACTCTACCTTGAAAAAAAAAAAATTTAAAAAAAAAAAAAGGAAAAAGAAATTTGGGGTTGGAGAGATGGCTCAGCAGTTAAGTGTGCTTCTTGTGCAAACATGAGGGCGTGAGGGGACCGCGATCACCCAAGTTCAAATCTCCAGATCCTATTTTAAACAGCTGGGCGTGGCCATGTGCACTTATAACCTCAGTCCCAAAGCAGGGCCAAGACCTGAAAATCTTCAGAGCCCCTTTAGCTCCACAATCAGCAAGAGGAGGCTCTGACTCCAAAAAAGACCTGTGGGCTGGAGCGATGGCTTAGCAGTTAAAGCTTGCCTACAAAGCCAAAAAACCCAAGTTCAATTCCCCAGGACCCATATAAAGCCAGATGCACAAGGTGGTGCGTGCATATGGAGTTTGTTTGCTGGAGGCCCTGGGGTGCCCCCCAGAGCGGGACACTCAGTGTGCCACTCCTGCTGTGGCAGGCAAGTGCTCCCTTTTGCAGGTGATTATATGGGCCACCACAAGGGCCTATGCATGTGCACACATCACACACACCACATATACATGTTAATACACCACATTTATGCACCCCACACCACGCGCACAAACACACACACCACATTAACCACACAGTGCTCATGCACATGCATACACCAACACACACACACACATACAGGCAAGAAAAAAAGGTGAATTTTTTTTTTTTTTTTTTTTTTTGGTTTTTCAAGGTAGGGTCTCATTCTAGCCCAGGCTGACCTGGAATTCACTCTGTATTCTCAGGGCGGACTTGAACTCATGGTGATCCTCCTACCTCTGCCTCCCGAGTGCTGGGATTGAAGGAGTGCACCACCACGCACGGCCTTGTTTTTTATTTTTTAAAGAGTTGGGCCTGTATAGATGGCTTAGTGGTTAAGGCTGTGAAGCCCAAGGACCCCAGTTCAAGGCTTGATTCCCCAGGACCCACGTAAGCCAGATGTACAAGGTGGCACATGCATCTGGAGTTCGTTTGCAGTGGCTGGAGGCCCTGGCGCACCCATTCTCTCTATCTATCTGCCTCTTTCTCTCTCTGCCACTCTCAAATAAATAAATAAAAAATAAACAAAAAAATTTTAAAAATAAGAGTAATAGAGAAAGACACTTGATGTTCTACTCTGGCTCTGCACACACACACACACCTGCACACACACACAGGTGAATACTGCACATATGCATATGTGCACGCACACGCACATACCTCCCCCCCCACCCCGAAGACGAATTTGAATCTTTAGAGCAGCTCTGCCCATTGCTTTCTGTAACAATGAAAACCCACCCCTGTGCCATGCAGTGGAAGCCACTAGCCACAGGTTATGACTGAGATGCGGCCTGTGTTGAGATAGTGGATGGGATTTTCATTCTTGCGTCATTTTATTTAATTATTTCAATTTTTTTTCAAAAAAATGTTGATTTGCGCTGGGCGTGGTGGCGCATGCCTTTAATCTCAACACTCAGGCAGCAGAGGTAGGAATTCAAGGCCACCCTGAGACTACATAGTGAATTCCAGGTCAGCCTGAGCTAGAGTGAGACCCTACCTTGAAAAGCCAAAAATAAAAAATAAAAAATAATTTGATTTGCATGTGTTGTGTACTGTCGTTACCTTTTCATTGCTGGGGCAAAGTACCCAACCAAAAGCAGCTGATGGGAGGAAAGTTTTTATTTTGGCTTCGTGTTGTCAGGGAAAAGTATGGCATGAGCAGAGGCTGGACATCACTTCTGCCACAGCAGATGCAAAACAGCAGCAGGAGAGTGAGCCTGGCAAAGGGGGAGCTTGCTACAACCCCGCTAAGCCTGCCCCTAACAGCACACCTCCTCCAGCAAGGCTCTGCCTCCCAAATTGCCACCAGCTGGGAACCAAGCATTCGAAACACATGAGTTTATGGGGAACATCTGATTCCAACCACCACACTGAGAGAGTTTGTGTACGGGTGTGCCTGGGTCTCTTGCCAATGCAAACAAATGCCTGTCCCACTTTTCATGGGTAGTGGGGAATTCAACCTGGGCCAGCAAGTTTTGCAAGCAAATGCCTTTAACCACCAAGCCATCTCCCCAACTCCTATTTCAAGTTTTTAAAAGTATTTTTTTAATTTGCAAGCAGAAAGAGAAAGGGTTGTGTGTGGGGGAGGGGTGGGGGGGGAATTGGTTGCCAGAGTTTTTTGCCACTGTTAATGATCTCCACACACAAGTGCCACTGTGCATCTGGCTTCTATGTGAGTAATGGGGAATAGAACCCAGGCTTTCAGGCTCTGCAAGCAAGAGCCTTTAGCTGCCAAGCTATCTCCCCAGACTTCATTTTTTTGTTGTTGTTGTTTTGTTTTGTTTTATTTTATTTTATTTTTTGGTTTTTCAAGGTAGGATCTTACTCTAGCCCAGGCTGACCTGGAATTCACTACGTAGTCTCAGGGTGGCCTAGAACTCATGGTGATCCTACCCCCTCTCCCTCCTGAGTGTTGGGATTAAAGGTGTGTGCCACCAATCCTGGCTAATTTTTTTTGGAGGCAGATTCTCAAACGCTATATGTAGCCTAAGTTGGCCATGATACACCTTCCTCCACCTCCCAAGTGCTGGCATTATAGGGTATGCCATCATGCTTGGCTTTCTTCCTTAATCTTATTTATTTATTCATTCATTTTTTCAGCATTTAGTTTTTTTTTTCAAGGTAGGGTCTCACTCTAGCCCAGGCTGACCTGGAATTAACTATGTAATCTCAGGGTGGCCTCGAACTCACAGTGATCCTCCTACCTCTGCCTCCCGCGTGCTGGTGGGATTAAAGGCATGTGCCACCAAGCCCGGCTAAGCATTTAGTTTTTTTATTGAGATCTTCCATAATTGTAGACAATAACCCATGGGTAATTCCCTCCCTCCCCCCCACTTTCCCCTTTGAAACTCCAGTCGTCATCATATCCCCTCCATTTATTTATTTATTTATTTATTTATTTATTTATTTATTATTATTATTATTTGGTTTTTTTGAGGTAGGATCTCACTCTAGTCCAGGCTGACCTGGAATTCACTCTGTATTCTCAGTATGGCCTCGAACTCAGAGTGGCCTTGAACTCATGGCGATCCTCCTACTTCTGCCTCCTGAGTGCTGGGATTAAAGGCGTGTGCCACCATGCCCAGTTCTCTCTTTTATTTTAATGGCATGATCTTTTCCTCCTATTATCATGGTCTTGTGTAGGTAGTGTCAGGCACTGTGAGGTCATGGATATCCAGGCCATTTTGTGTCTGGAGGAGCACATTGTAAGGAGTCCTACCCTTCCTTTGGCTCTTACATTCCTTCCGCCCCCTCTTCCGCAATGGACCCTGAGCCTTGGAAGGTGTGATAGAGATGTTTCAGTGCTGAGCACTCCTCTGTCCCTTCTTCTTAGCACCATGGTGCCTTCTGAGTCATCCCAAGGTCAGCACCATCTGAAAAGAGAAGCTTCTCTAACCACAGTGAGAGTAGCATTAATATATGGGTGTGAACATTAAGAGAAGTGCTTACTGGGTAGTTTGGTGAGCATACTATATACATTTAGCCAGACAGCAGCAGACATTACACCCCTAGGGCTCATGACTACCCCTGTTGTAGGTTTTCAGTATCAGAGATGTATTCCCTCCCACGGAGCGGGCCTCTAGTCCAATTAGAGAGCAGTTCGTTTCCCTCATAATAGACATGCCACTATTGCACCTGTTGGCTTCTTTCTTTCTTTCTTTCTTTCTTTCTTTCTTTCTTTCTTTTTTTGAGGTAGGGTCTCATTTGGCCTGGCTGGCCAAATTTAAGGCTTGCAGTGTCCACTGTTGAGTATCTTCATTGATTTCTCTATCTCCCATTGAACTGCATGCAACATAGCTCTTCATTTTATTTATTTTTAATTTTAATTTTTTAATTTTTGTTTTTTCAAGGTAGGGTCTTGCTCTAGTCCAGGCTGACCTGGAATTCACTATGTATTCTCAGGGTGGCCTTGAACTCATGGCAATCCTCCTACCTCTGCCTCCCGAGTGCTGGGATTAAAGGTGTGCGCCACAACTCCCGGCTTTTTTATTTTTAAATTATTATTATTATTTGTGTGTGTACACACCTGCCAGGGCTCAAATGTCAAAGGACAACTTCAAGGCAGCTGCTCCACCTTCTTTGAGACAGGGTCTCACAAGCTGCAGATTCTCCTGGCTCCACCTTCTATTGTTGTAGGCTTTGGAATCACAGAAGCATGCACTACTTTGAATCTAACTTTATGTGGGTGCTGGGGAGTCAAACTCAAGCAGGCGGGCTTTACAAGCAAGAGCATTTCACTGCAGATTCATCACCCTAGCCCACTCTTTCTTCATTTTACTTTACTTTATTTTATTTACTTATTTATTTTGGTTTTTCGAGGTAGGGTTTCACTCTAACCCAGGCTGATCTGGAACTCACTATGTAGTCTCAGGGTGGCCTCAAACTCATGGCAATCCTCCTACCTCTGCCTCCCAAGTGCTGGGATTTTATTTTTTATTTACTTATTTTTTGAGGCAAGCCCAACAGACTGCCCCCTTTTTTATGAGAGAGAGAGAGAGAGAGAATTGGAGCGCAAGGGCCTCCAGCCACTGCAGTCAAATTCTACATGCATGCGCCACCTTGTGTGACCTTGTGCACTTGCATCTGGCTTATGTGGGACCTGGAGAGTCCAACATAAGTCCTTAGGTTTCGCAGGCAAGCTCCCTAACCGATAAGCCATCTCTCCAGCCCTCTTTCTTCATTTTGAAGAGGAGAAGTTCACACTCAGAAGGCTGCCATTGGTACTAGCTGCTGTGCTGGGCCTGGCAGAACTGATGTGTGTCTCAACACTCTGTTTTGAGCTGGGCCTTTCCCAGAAGCTGCACTGTGGTTCCTGTGCTGTGGCTGAGGGAAAACCCGAGCACCTTCGCAATCACCCGCAGAGCGGGAAGCAGAGTACCAGAGTCCAGTGCCTGTGGATGCCGCTTAGAGGGACTTGGACGCTCTGAGACCATCACTCTTCCCCTGTGGCCCCAAGTCAGGGCTGGAAAAGCTGCTTCAAGTGAGAAAGGTGGGGCTGGGGATGTGACTCGGTACAGTTAAAGGCTTGTTCAGCATACAGGAAGCTCTGGGGTCATTCCCCAGCACTGCATTAACCGAGCATGGTGGTGCATGCCTATAATCCCCGCACTAGGAAGTGGAGGCGGGAGGATCAAGAATTCTAGGTCATCCTCAGACACATAGGGAATTCATGACCAATCCTGGTCTACATGAAACCCTGTCTCAAAAGAGAAAAAAGCATGAGCAAGACGATCTTGGAGAACAGAGTCCTCAGGTTGTGTTCCTCAAAGCATAAACCTAGCATAATTTGAGGGGGGGATGTCTCATGAGGAGCTGGATTAAGATTGACCAACAACCAAACATGGTGGCTCATGCCTACAATCCCTGTTTTCAGGAGGCTGAGGTACAAGGATTGCCATGAGTTATAGGTCAGCCTGAGCTAGAGTGAGACCCTGCTTCAAATATATATATATATACATATATAACCCAGCTTAGTGATTAAAACACTTGCCTGAAAAGCCAAAGGATTCAGGTTTGATTCCACAGGACCCATGTAAGCCAGATGCACAAGGTGTTGCATGCATCTGGAGTTTGTTTGCAGCTGCTGGAGGTCCTAGCTCACCTATTCTCTTTCTCTCTCAAATAAATAAATAGATAAATAAATAAATAAAATTCTCTCTCTCTCTCATATATATATATTTGGGCTGGAGAGATGGCTCAGTGGTTAAGGCATTTGCCTACAAAGCCTAATGACCCATGTTCGATTCCCCAATACCATATAAAGCCAGGTGCACAAAGTGGCCCATGCATCTGGTGTTCATTTTAAGTGGCAGGAGACCTTGGTGTGCCCACTCTCTCTCTCCCCCTCTTTTTCTCTGTTTCTCTCTGTCAAATAAATAAATAACAATATTGAATATATATATGTATAGTAAAAATAGAAGAAATGTCTAATGTGGGGGTTGGAGAGATGGCTCAGTGGTTAAAGAAAAGCCTGCATGGCCAGGTTCAATTCCCCAGCACCCACATGAAGCAGGATGCAAACTGGTGCATGCATCTGTGATCCCAAAGCCTACAAGGGGAGGTGGAGCCAGCGCACTGGCCGGCTAGTCTGACATTCACTTGCATTCTGGCAGTTTGTTTGTGGCAGTGAGAGACCCTGTCTCAAAGCTGGAGTACAGATGCCTTGAAGTTGTCCTCTGACCTCCACACAAGGCTGCGACCCATGTGCTTTGGCGCACACACAAATACATAAACAGTTTTTTTCTTTTTTTTTTTTTTTATTGACAGCTTCTATACTTACAGACAAAAAACGCATGATATTTCCCCCCTTCCCCACATTCCCCTTTAGAACTCCAATCTCCATCATATCCCCTTCCTCTCTCCATTAGTCTCTCTTTCAATTTGATGTCATCATCTTTTTCTTCTATTATGAGGGTCTTGCAAAGGTATTGCTAGGCACTCCAAGGTCATGGGTATCAAGACCAATTTCTGTCTGGGCAGTTGCATTGTAAGGAGTCATACCCTTCCTTTGGCTCTTCCATTCTATCCACCCCCTCTTCTGCAATGGTCCCTGAGCCTTGGAGGGTGTGACAGAGATGTTTCAGTGCTGGGCACTCCTCCATCCCTTCTTCTCAGCACTATGTTGCCTTTTGGGTCATCCCAGTGGTCATTGCCATCTGAAAAGAGAAGCTTCTCTAACCAGAAGTGAGAGTAGCGTTAACATGTGAATATGAACATTAAGTGTAGTGCTTTCAGGGCAGCTTGGTGGGAATAATATATACATTTAGCCAGACAAGAGCAGGCTTTATACCCCTAAGGCTCATGACCTCCTCTGCAAGTCTATGACTTTTACTTAGGTTTTTCATTACCAGGTATGTATTCCCTCCCATAGAGAGGGCCTTCTGTCCAATTAGGGAGCAGTTCTTACCCCAAGAGCAGACATGCCACTATTGCACCCGTGCAGTCATTGGGCCTGTATGGCCAAACGTGAATTTTCAGTGCCCATTGTTTTCATTGCTGATGACTTCTGTCTCCCATATGGCTGCATGCCATAAACAGTTTTTTAAAAAAGACTGATTGACAGGTGGGATTGGCTGTCCTGTGGGGACATGATTGGGAACGTGTTAGAAATATGGTATGGCGCCAACTGTGTGCACCCACTGGGCAGGAAGCCTGGGTAGACAGCTTCAGCTGGGGGTACCTAGTGCAGCCTGCTGGCACCCAGCATAGAACATGCATTGGCCCTATGCTGCCCAGCCTGGTGGATGGGGCTGGGGGTGGAGCCCAACCTCTACCCAGGTGGAAGATGGTCAGTCGAGTGGCAGAAATCAGACCAGTGTCCAGCCACTGGGTGGTACCTGTGGGCTCTGAGGGTTGCAGGAGCTCCTCAGTGGGAGAGGAAGGCCTGTGCTGGGGTCTTAGTGGCAGTCTCCCCTCCCCCAGTACGGAAATGGTGAATCTCTCCAAGGATAGCTGCTTTCCAGCTACCAGTCACTTTGGGGACTGACAGGCGGGACATCAGTGTTGTCTGATCCCTGCCTGGCTGTGCCGCCTGGGTTACTTTCCCTCTGGTGCTCATGGTCCTCACTGTGAACAGGGCCTTCCTTCTGCATTTTAGAAGAAAGGGTTTCAGCGCCAAGCACATAAGGAAAGTTGAGGAGAGTGGAAGCCAAAAGACAGGGTGGGGGAAACGTCCCCTCCCGACCACAGGCCCACGCTGAGGGGAGGCAGGGGCAGAAAGCCTCGCTGGAGACAGCCCTTGGAGGCTTGCCGAGCCTCCAACACACATTTTCCGGCTTGCAGGAACTCGTAACTGGGTCGTGGAAACCTCTGGTTCTGTTTCAGAGGTCAGACGGCATCATCCGTGGTCAGGATTCTGACAGGTCCCATCAGCCTAGGGGAAGGAGCAAGGACGGGTGCTGCAGGTCTGGGCTGCTGTCCCCCGAGGGAGAGTCATGCTACCCCGAGACAGGCAGGGTCAGGAGAGGAGAACGGGCTTCCTACAGAACTGCTTTGTTCTGGTAGATCTGGAGACAGGATTCACTTGGAACACATTCCTTTGAGGTCTCTGGCACAGGAGTATTTCTGAGGAAGGGGGCACAGGACTGCTCGGAGCCTTCCAGGCATTCGTGGTAGAAATAGAGGGTATACCTTGGAAAGGGAGCACCCATATTTAGCAAGCCTCTAAAATCCCTGAGTGACTGTTTTACTGCCTGAGGGGTAGTAGGGACCCTATCTTTGAGGGCTGAGGGGGAACTTAGGACTCTCGAAGGGGACTCTCATCTCAGGACCTGCAGTGGGCAGTTTTCTTATTCTCAGGTGCTGGAGGGAGGCAGTATTTTCTGGGGGGGGGGCTACCAGCTGCATCTGGACCCAGTCTTGAGGTCTCCCAGGAAGGCCCAGTAGGGAGAGGGGGTGGAAAAGATGAGAATGTGTGTTCCCAGGCGTCAGACTGTAGCAAACAGAACTTGGAGTCCCATTGCCTTGCTGAGAGGCTTAAGACCAAGTGACTGCCCTTGACATACCTCAGTTTCCCCATCTGCAAATGGGGCATAGACGACCTCTGAGGCCCCTTTAGCCTCTGAGTTATTGAAAAGATAAGAGTTAACAGATTGGAGATGGAGAGATGGTTCTGTGGTTTAAGGCACTTGCTTGCAAAGCCTGATGGCCTGGGTTCGATTCCCCTGTATGTAAGTAAAGCCAGATACGCAAAGTGGCACATGTGTCTGGAGTTCAGTTGCAGTGGCACCAGTCCTTGGTGTGTACATTCTCCATCTCTGTCCCTCACTCCCGCTTACAAATAAATAAATTTTTTTTTAAAAGCTGGGTGTGGTGGTGCACGCCTTTAATTCCAAAACTCGGGAGGCAGAGTAGAAGGATCACCATGAGTTGGAGGCCACCCTGAGACTCAATAGTGAATTCCAGGTCAGCCTGGGCTAGAGTGAGACCCTACCTCAAAAAAATAAACAATCAAAAAAAAAAAAAAAGAAAGAAAGAAAAAGGAAAGAAAGAAAGGGAAGGAAGGAAGGAAGGAAGGAAGGAAGGAAGAAAGAAGAAAGAGAAAAAGGACTGGCTTAGCAGTTAAAGCACCAAAGGACCCAGGTTCAATTCTCCAGTACCACGTAAAGTCAGATGCACAAGTGGGCACGTATGTCTAGAGTTCATTTGCAGTGACTAGAGGCCCTGGCGTGCTCATTCTCTCTTTCTCTCTCCCCTCGCTCAAATAAATAAATAAGACATTTTTAAAATTTTGCCAGGTGTGGTGGCGCATACCTTTAATCCCAGCACTTAGGAGGCAGAAGTAGGAGGATCTCTGTGAGTTCAAGGCCACCCTGAGACTATATAGTGAATTCCAGGTTAGCCTGGTCTAGAGTAGAACCCTACCTTGAAAAAACAAACAACAACAACAAAAAGAATATAAAATTTATCTGGGCGTGGTGGCGCATGCCTTTAATCCCAGCATTTGGGAGGCAGAGGTGGGAGGATTGCCATGAGTTCAAGCCCACCCTGAGACTACATAGTGAATTCCAGGTCAGCCTGAGCTATAATGAGACCCAACCTCAAAAAAAAAAAAAAAAAAAAAAAAAAAGAATACAAAATTTAAAAAAAAAAAAAAAAAAAAAAAAAAAAGGGACAGATGGCTCAGCAGTTAAAGGCTCTTGCTTACAAAACCTGATGCCTGGGTTCAGTTCCCCATTACCCACGTAAAGCCAGATGCACAAAGTGGTGCATGCATCTGGAGTTCATTTGCAGTGGCAAGAGGCCCTGGCACACCCATTTTTTTTCTTTCTCTCTCTCTCAAATAAATAACTATATTAAAAATAAAAGTGACAAAAAAAATGACAGATTGGGGCCCCAAAGCTGGCTGCAGTTTAGTTAAATACCATGAAAGAGGCTGAGGCACAAAGATTGCCATGGGTTCAAGGCCAACCTGGGCTACATAGTAAGAGTCCACTTAAAAATTCTTTTTAAAAAGCTGGCTATGGTGGCACACACCTTTAATCCCAGCACTCAGGAGGCAGAGGTAGGAGGATTGCTGTGAGTTTGAGGCCACCCTGAGACTACATAGTTAATTCCAGGTCAGCCTAGGCCAAGTAAGACCCTACCTTGTAAAACCAAAATAAATAAATAAATAAATTAATTAATTTTAAAAATTTTTTTAAAGGGCTGGAGGGATAGTTTAGTGGTTTAGGTGCTTGCTTGCAAAGCCAAAGGACCCAGGTTTGATTCCCCAGGACCCACGTGGGGGCACATACGTCTGGAGTTTGTTTGCAGTGGCTGGAGGCACTGGTATGCCTAATTCTCTCCCTCCCTCTTTCTCTCTTCCCTCTCCTGTCCCCCTCTTTCTGTCTGTCAAATAAATAAATAAAAATAAAATATTTTTTAAAAATTTAAAAGCCAGATGTGGTGGTGCGTACCTACAATCCCACAATCCCAGCACTTGGGAGGTGAAGGCTAGAGGATCAGGAGTTCAAGTCATCCTGAGCATGAGCTACATGTGACCCTGACTCAAAAAAAAAAAAAAAAAAAAAAAAGGTCACATAAACTTGGACAGCCCTCACCCCAGCCTTCTGGCTACATCCTCAGGAGACCCAGAGAGGAAGAGCCCGTGAATGCCAGCAGCAGCTGCCTTGTCCTGGTCTGGAAATGGTTAAGGGGCACAGCACTCCTGCAGATACCAGCCCCTTATTAAAAATGTAGGTTTTACAATAAATTGGCATTTGGCCATCAGTCTTAGATTAAAACCAGACGGGAAGACGCGAAACCCCCTCTCAGGCCAAATTTGGTGCTCCGGCTTGCCAGGGTGTGGGGGTGGCTCCCCCCCACCCCCCCAGCTGCCGATGATCCTGCCGCCCTGCACCAGGCTCCAGCCGGGCGTCCTGCTCTCGGGAGCTTGGGGTTGAGGATTCAGGAGTGAAGGTGGAGCTGCCAACCTGTGACCAGAGGAGCCCTTGGCAGCTGTGCACAGAGCCCTGGAACCAGAGGACTGGGGGACATGGGGGATGACTCCCACCAGCCAGCAGTTGGGAGTCTGAGGCTGTCATCTGTCCGGGTCCTTTCTTTGTGCCTAAAACTATCATGCAGATGTCCTCTGTCTAGGGCCTCCTCTCTGCTTCTCTCAGCTTTACTCTCAAGGCTGGTGGGATCCAGATGTCTGGTCTCCCTTGTCCTTACCTCCAGCTTCCCTGAGTGAACCTGCGATGACCTGCTCCACGAGGGACACTCCTCTGTCTTAGAGCCCTCCTTTGCACCTGTCTGGATTTCACCCCTCACTCCCTGTCACACCCTCTCACAGCACCTCAGGGTGGAATTCAAATACAATGCAATTCACCCACTGAAATCACATGGTTTTGGGATTTCTAGTAGATTCAGTTGTTCATCTGTCCCCTCAACCAACTTTAAACCCTTTTCACCCCCAAGAAAGAAATTCTGCACCGGGCGGGGTGCCGCACACTTTTAATGCCAGCCCTCAAGAGGCAGAGGTAGGAGGATCGCTGTGAGTTCAAGGGCAGCCTGAGACTAGTGAATTCTAGGTCAGCCTGGGCTAGAGAGAGACCCTACCTCAACAAACAAAAACTTAAAATATAAAAAAAAAGCTGGGTGTGGTGGCGCACGTCTTTAATCCCAGCACTCAGGAGGCAGAAGTAGGAGGATCGCCGTGAGTTCGAGGCCACCCTGAGACTACATAGTGAATTCCAGGTCAGCCTGGACCAGAGTGAGACCCTGCCTCAAAAAAAAAAAAAAAAAAAAAGAAAGAAAGAAAGAAAGGAAGGAAGGAAGGAAGGAAGGAAGGAAGGAAGGAAGAAAGAAAGAAAAGAAAAAAGAAAAGAAAAGAAACTCTGAGCCCTTTAGCCATGGCTCTTCTTCGCCCACTACTTCCTGTCCCTTCCCATTCCAGACACTTCCTAGAAATAGATTCACAGCATGTAGCCTCTTGTGATGACTTCTTTCATCTAACGTAGATTTTGCAAGGCCTGTCCATGTTTGTCCTTTTTTTTTTTTTTTTTTTGACTTTTCAAGGTAGGGTCTTGCTCTAGCCCAGGCTGGCCTCGAACTCATGGCAATCTTCCTTCTTCTGCCTCAAGAGTGCTGGGATTAAAGGCATGTGCCACCATGCCTGGCTTTGGCGTGTTTGGCCTTTTTTTATTTTTATTTTTAATAAGAGAGAGAAAGAGAATTGGCATGCCAGGGCCTCCATCCACTACAAATGAACTCCAGATGCCTGTGTCTCCTGGTGTGTCTGGTATACATGGACCTGGAAAGTCAAAAATGGATCCTTAGGCTTTACAGGCAAGCACCTTAACCTCTAAGCCATTCCTCCAGCCCTGTCCTTTTTTTTAAAAAAAATTTTTTTTTAATTTATTCATTATGAGAGAAACAGAGAGAGAATGGGCACGCCAGGGACTCCAGACAGTGCGAACAAATTCCAGATGCATGCGCCATCATGTGCATCTGACTTACATGGGTCCTGGTGAATTGAACTTGGGTCCTTAGGCTTCGTAGGTAAGAGCTTTAACTGCTAAGCCATCATCTCTCCAGCTCTGTTTGTCCTTTTTTTTTTTTTTTTTTTTTTTTTTTTTTTAAAGGTAGGGTCTTGCTCTAGCCCAGGCTGAACTGGAATTCACTATGTAGTCTTAGGGTGGCCTTGAATTTAAGATGATCCTCTTACCTCTGCCTCCCAAGTGCTGGGATTAAAGGCATGTGCCACCACGCCCAGCTGTTTGTCCTTTTTTAAACATCCGAATAATATTCTCTTGTATGGACAGACCGCATTCTGTTTCCCCATATTCACCAGAGGATAGACGCTTGGTCATTTCTGCTTCTGGACTGTGTGAACATGGATATGTAAGTGTTTGTTTGTTTTTGGTTTTTAGAGGTAGGATCTTGCTTTAGCACAGGCTGACCTGGAATTCACTATGTAGTGTTAGGCTGGCCTCAAACTCACAGTGATCCTCCTGTCTCTGCCCAGTCTCACCCTCCCACTGGCAGTGTGAGAGGCTCTGAATGCCCCACTTCCCCACCAGCACTTGGTATTACCAGCTTTTTAAAAAATATTTTTTATTTATTTGCAAGCAGAGAGAGAGAAGAGAGACAGACAGAGAATTGGCATGCCAGAACCTCTAGCCACTGCAGATGAACTCCAGACACATGTACCACCTTGTGCATCTGGCTTTACGTGGGTACTAGGTAATTGAACCTGGGTCCTTTGGCTTTGCCGGCAAGCGCCTTAACAGCTAAGCCATCTCTCCAGCCTGGTATTACCAGCTTTTAGTCACAACCATCCCTGTGGGGCAGGAAATAGTTCTGAGGTGTGTTTCTCTGGCAGCTGGCCATGCTGGTCATCTTTTCATGGACCTCCTGGTCATTTGCACAGTCCTTTGAAGACAGACCTTTTTATACCTTTTGCTCAGCTTAAAATTGGATTAATTGTGTTTTATTATTATGACTTATTTGTATTTTCTAAATGTTAGTAACCAACACAATCCAATTTTGTGGGTTTTCTCACTTTTTCAATAGTGTTTACAAGATATTTTTATTTATTATTATTGTGGATTTTAAAAATATTTTATTTATGTATTTATTTGAGAGAGAGAAAGAGGCAGATGTAAAGAATGGGCACGCCAGGGCCTCCAGCCACTGCAAATGAACTCCAGATGTATGCGCCCCCTTGTGCATCTGCCTTACATGGGTCCTGAAGAATCGAACCGGGATCCTTTGACTTTTGTAGGCAAAAGCCTTAACTGCTAAGCCATCTCTCCAGGCCCCCATTGTAGGTTTTTTTGTTTGTTTTGTTTTGTTTTTTGAGGTAAGGTCTCACTCTAGCTCAGGCTGACCTGGAACTCAGTGTTGCACAGGCTGGCCTCAAACTCACAGCGACCTACCAACCTTAGCCTCCTGAGTGCTGAGATTAAAGGTGTGCGCCACCATACTTGGCTTTTATTTATTTTGAAACAGTTTTCTGTTTCTCAGGCTCACTTAGTAGCTGAAGTTGACCTTGAATTTCTGATTCTCAGGCCATGATGGGAGGGCAATGCTGGGCTCACAGGCGTGTACCACCACACTGAGTTCATGCACGGCTGGGGGTCAAACCCAGGGCATCGTGCATGGGAGCACTCTACCAGCTAAGTTACTGCACGCCCAGGCCCTGGTATTTATAAAACATTTTAAGCCGGGCGTGGTGGCGCACGCCTTTAATCCCAGCACTCGGGAGGCAGAGGTAGGAGGATCGCTGAGAGTTCGAGGCCACCCTGAGACTACATTAATTACATACATACTACATAGTTAATTCCAGGTCAGCCTGGACCAGAGTGAAACCCTACATCAAAAAACAAAAAAAAAAAAAAAAAAAAAAAAACTTGTTTTTTTTTTTTTTTTTTTTTGAGGCAGAGTATCTCTGTGTAATTCATGTCTTTGGGGCATGGTGGACGGGCTGGGCCATAGCTGGCCTGAACTTCCTCATGCCCTGTGGTCATGTGTTCTTGGAATTCCATAGCTCTCAGTCTTTCTGGTCCCCCAGGGAGTAGTGTAGACCCCTGGACAGGAGGAGGGTAGGCTGTGAAGTCTTCCCAGGCTCTTCCAGTACCCCTCATTCATTCATTCATTCATTCATTCATGCATCACTCAGCAGATCTTCATAGAGCGTTCACCCATGCTGGGCCCTGTGGTGGGTTCCTCTTAGTCAGCAAGCAATAAGTTCTGGTAGCTACCACACTAGTGCCTACAGTGGGACAGCGTCACATTGAGGGAAGCACAGGGCTCTGTGGACGCTTTGGCCTGTGGGCTTCCTGGAAGAGGTGGCATCTCACTACGCAGAAGCACAAAGGAGAGAGTGTGCATGTCAGTGGGAGCCACCAATCTCAGCGTGAGGCCATCTGCCCAGATGGACTGGAGAGCTCTAAGGAGTGTGCCTGAAAGTTGGGCTGTGCAAATTCCACCAGAGAACGGAAGACTCTCCTTTGTGCCTTGTCCCGAGTCCTTGTCCCAAGCATGTAGTGACCGAAGCTTGGCCTAAGAGGAAAACCAGCTCCTGGGCCCTGTTTTGGGACACTGGCTGGTATGATGCTGGCTGGGGTAGGGCTGGCTCCTGAGGCAAGAAGCCCTCACAACCCTGGCACCCTCCTCCGCGGGACTCCATGAGTGTATTTCTTCTTCTACCTCCTTCCTTCTCTCCTTCCCTCCTCACTGCCTGCCAGGCGTTTGTGGGGCAGCCCTCACATGCCTTCCTCCTTCAACCCCTGGACTGACAGTCAGGGGAGCAGAAATGCCTGCTGCTTTTTTTCTTCCCTCCTTTTGGATATTTCTATACACCCTTCGGGAGATCAGCATAGGCCTGCCCCAGGAGGGCCTGGGCACTCTTGTAACACTGCCCCTGCCCAGGCAGGTGAGTGTGCATAGCCAACAATGGAGTCAGTTAAGACTCATCTACTAGGTTCAAACCCCTACTTTGAAAGGTTGTGACAGGGTTAAATGACTTCACCTCGGCTTCTCCCACTTTGTAAGTGTCACTCCTTAGGCTGGTCACTGGCCTGAGACAAAGGCCCAGATAGCCCCTTCCTCCTTAGCCACCACGTGGCACTACCCCTCATTCTCTCTCTCTTTTTTTTTTTTTTTTGAGGTAGGGTCTCACTCTAGCTCAGGCTGACCTGGAATTCACTCTGTAGTCTCAGGGTGGCCTCAAACTCATGGCGATCCTCCTTCCTCTACCTCCTGAGTGCTGGGATTAAAGGCCTGTGCCACCACGCCTGGCTCTTTTTTTTTTTTTTAAGATTTATTTTATTTATTATTAGAGACAGAGAGGGAGAGGGAGAATGGGTGTGCCAGGGCCTCTAGCCACTGCAAACAAACTCCAGATGCATGTGCCACCATGTGCATCTGGCTTATGTGGGACCTGGAGAATCGAACCGGGGTCCTTAGGCTTCACAGGCATTCGCCTTAACTGCTAAGCCATCTCTCCATCCCCACTGCTCCTCATTCTTATCTGAGGGGTGCACTCTTCCTCGTATCTCTATTCGTGGCTCTCCTAGCAAAGGATATGGTTTTCATTTCTAGTGGGAGTTCTTCTCCATGGGGCCCTTCTGAGGAACCCAGATCATTCCCAAGGACCCCCTGGAGGCAGCCTCAGCCATTCTCATCACTCTGTGCCACCCCCACTTCCTGCCTGTGTCTGACCCTGGCCTTACTAAATATTCCAGCAGCGTGGGACTCCTCCGGATGAAGGCCCCGCGTTAATTTGTTAAATCCACATCAAGGTCCTAGGGACCCACTGTTTATTTTTGTGATGGTGTCGGCAGAGATCACGGAGGGCAGGGGGAGGATGCTTCTTTGGTCAGAATAAATGCTAATTAATAAAAATGATTTATTTGGGTTGGAGCTCGCCCCAACCCCTGGGGTCAAGCGCAAACTGACTATTTGAAGCAAAAGCAAACACAGTGTCTCCAGCGCTTGAGAAACGCAGGGCCGAGAAGCTGAGCTTATTTGTCTAGCGAAGAATTCGCAGCTAATTCCCTCTAGACTATTTAGACCCTTAAATTACATGGAATAAGAAAAACCGTGGGTGTGTAGGGGTGGGGGTGGTAGGGGCACTCAATCATAAGGCCAAGAGCAGAGCTTTTTAATGTCTTTGGTCCGAAGTCAGCCAAATAAATGGTATGTGTGAAAGAATTCAATGGCCAAAAAAAAAAAAAAAACAACAACAACTGTGCACCAGTCATTTTTTCATTGTGATGTCATTGGGGACGGTGTCATTTTGGCTTTTGAAAAAAAAGAATGAATTAATTTGTGTGTATGCCAAGGCCTACTTGCTGCTGCAAATGAACACCAGATGCTTGCTCCACTTTTTGCAAAGTACTGACTTGGGTGGCTGGAGAATTGAACCCTGGGCCGGCAGTCTTTGCAAGCTATCGTCTTTAACCACTGAACCCTTTCCCCAGCCCCGTCATTTTGGTGTTAATAGAGAAGTGAGAACAGACTTTCCTATCCTAATAGGGTTCTTAGCGCTGAGACCCAGCCTGGCCAGAACTGTTGAATGGCAGGTTCAAGTGGAAGCAGCTTAAGCATCATGGGCTTTTGCCTGTCTGCTTGTTGATGTGTTGCTCTCCTGTGACAGAACCTGGGACCTCATGCATGCGAGCACTCTGCCCCTGAGCTATAGTCCCACCCCTCTTGCTTTTTTTTTTTTTTTAAATGAGCATATGTGAATGTGTGTGCATGTGTGTATATTTGTGTGTACATACCCATATGTGTGTAGCACATATATGTGTGGCTGTGTATATAGAGGACAGAGGTCAATGTTGGGTGTCTTCCTCGATCGCTCTCCAAGGTAGGGTCTTGCTCTAACCCATGCTGACCTGGAATTCACCATGTCGTCTCAGGGTGGCCTCAAACTCACAGCAGTCCTCCTACTTCTGCCTCCAAAGTGTTGGGATTAAAGGCATGAGCCACCACATCCAGCTAAGTATTTTTTTTAATTTAAATTTGTGTGTATTTGAGAGAGAAAAAGAGAGAGAGAGAGAGGAAGAGGGAGAGAGAGAATGGGTACATTAGGGCTTCTTGCCACTGCAAATGAACTCCAGATGCATGTACCACATTATGCCTCTGGTTTTACATGAGCACTGGGGAATTGAACCTGGGCCATCAGGCTTTGCAAGTGCCTTTATTTGCTGAGCCATCTCTGTTTTGTGTGTGTGTGTGTGTGTGTCTGGGTGTCAGCATGCTGTGGCATACATGTGGAGGTTAAAGGACAGCTTCAGGGTGTCTGTCCTGGCCTGCCACCTTTGTTTTGAGATAGGGTCTCTTGTTCGCTGCTCCATATGCTCAGGGAGCTGGTCCACAGGCTTCAGTGTTCTCCTGGCTCCACCTCCCATTTTGCTCCCAAGTCCATAGGGACTACAGGCACATGCCCCACTGTGTCCACCTTACATGGGTTCTGGGGATTTAGACCCTCTGGTCATTGGGCTTGTGTAGCAAGTGCTTTTAATCACTGAAACATCTCCTCAGGCTCTCTCCCTTACTTTTTTTTTTTTTTTTTGGTTTTTCGAGGTACGGTCTCACTCTGGCCCAGGCTGACCTGGAATTAACTATGTAGTCTCAGGGTGGCCTTGAACTCACGGCGATCCTCCTACCTCTGCCTCCCGAGTGCTGGGATTAAAGGCGTGCGCCACCACGCCTAGCTCTCTACCTTACTTTTCTGAGTGAGGCTCTCTTATTGAACTTGGAGTTCACGGATTTGGTTAGACTAGCTAGTCAGCAGGTCATGGAAGTCCTCCTGTCTTCACCTTCCCCACACTGGGATTATAGGCACACTAGCACCAGGGGTGCTAGTGGTCCTCATGACAAGCACCTTACCCTCGGGGCCATCTCCCCAGATCTCTCTCTCTCTCTTTTTAAATATCTTGTACATTTTAAAATATTTATTTATTTATTTATTTATTTATTTATTTATTTATTTATTTGCAAGCAGAGAGAGAGATAGAAGAGAGGCAGACAGAGAGAGAATGGGCACGCCAGGGCTTCTAGCCACTGCAAACGAACTCGAGATGCATGTGCCCCTTGTGCATCTGGCTTACGTGGGTCCTGGAGAATCAAACTTGGATCCTTTAGCTTCACAGGCAAACGCCTTAACCACTAAGCCATTTCTCCACCCACCCCCCAATCTCTTTTAATTAAAAAAAAAAACTTATTTATCTATTTATTTGAGAAAGAGACAGACAGAGTGAGTATAGGCATGCTAGGGCCTCCAGCCATTGCAAATGAACTCCAGATGCACGTACCACTTTGTGCATTTGGCTTTATGTGGGTCCTGGGCAATCAAACCCCAGCCAACAGCTTTAAAAGCAAGTGCTTTTAACTGCCGAGCCATCTCTCCAGGCCTCTTTGTACTTGTTATTTATAGACAGAATCTCACTAAGTTGCCCAGGCTGGCCTTGAATTTTGGATCTTTCTTGTCTCAGTCTCCAGAGTAGCTGGGATGACAGGCCTGCACTACCAGGCCTAACCTTGGACTATTTGTTTAATCTGGGGAAAAACAGTGGGTGTAGAACAAATCCTGGAACAGAGCCAGCCCCTCATGGAGCCGCAGAGATGGCAGTGGGAAAAGGAAGAGGCTCGGAGAGCATTTACCTATTTACTGATGACGTGGAGCTTGAGGCAACCATCTTGGTTTTGGCTTTTTTTTTTTTTTTTTTTCAAGGTAGCGTCTCACTCTAACCCAGGCTGACCTCGAACTCACAGCAATCCTCCTATCTCTGCCTCCTGAGTGCTGAGATTAAAGGCATGCGCCACCATGCCCAGCTACAAAAGCAACCATTTTGGCTGGGCTAGAGCTGTGGGTTCAAGGTTGGATGAAGTCCCCCAAAGGTGCTGTCTAAACCCATTCCCCCCTTCCCACCATCATCAGCCTCAGTCCCCACCACCAACCCCACAACAGCTGTACCCCAATCCATCTGCTGCAGGCTGTGCTGGAGGGAACCAAAGGACCTGTGAGGAGGCCCTTCAGCTGTCACCGAGCAATGGCTGTGCATGCTTGCATGGAGCACACTCAGCTCTCCCCAGCAGCGTATGTCCTGGAGCAAGCCACTGTCTCCGAAGCGTCTAGTATGAGGCGCTTCCTTTCAAAAGGACAAGGTGAAGCCGGGAGGCAGAGGTAGGAGGATCACCGTGAGTTCGAGGCCACCCTGAGACTACATAGTTAATTCCAGGTCAGCCTGAGACCCTACCTCAAAAAACCAAAAAAAAAAAAAAAAAAAAAAAAGAAAAAGAAAAAAAAGAAAAAAAAAGAAAGGTGCTGCTTGAAGCTGTGAATGGGGACCCAAGTGTTTCTTGGGGACTTGAGTGGGGGGCTGGAGGTCCAGTCCTAGGGTATCATCGCTGACTGTTGGCTCTGAGATGGGAGTGAGGTGTCTGTAAGACCCCATAGAGATGCTCCTGGGTCAGTAGCTGTGCATTCTGATCCCAGCTGCACAACCCCAGGGAAGAGGCTAAAAGACTCAGTTTCCTCGTGTATGAAGCGGCAGTATCTCAGAGTGGGTGCCAGGGTTCACTTCTGGTCCAGATCAACTCTGGCTGAGTAGGTCACATCACAGTGTCCTTGTTATGCCCCCGGGGACGCTGACTACAGACCCTCCATGGACACCAGCTGCTGTCCTGTAAGGGAGTCTGGGGGAATTATGAATCTTGGTTCCAAGTCACCACACAGCTTAACTGGCCCTAAGTATGGTTGTTTCTTCCGGCGCCTGCGAGGCTAGGAAAGGCTACAAAATGGTTTTCATTTAAACACCCTCGTTTCCAATTGCTCAGAAACTCCCCCCCCAAAAAAAAAAAAAAAAAAACTCTCTTTTTTTTTTTTGGCTGAAATGCCTCTTGCATTGGGTGTGTGCCCAAGCAGCATTGCCTGAAGGAGGGCGGAAGTCAGCTCTGGGATGGCTTGTGTTCTGGAAGCTTCCATCTCTGTTTTTGGGCTCTTGATCATCCCTGACCTTCAGCAGCCGACTTTAGTTCGGTCTTTTGGTTTAAGATTTCTTTCCCATCAAGGGGTGGGGGCGGGAGACATTCTTAGGCACCAGGCAAGCTCATCCATTTTCACCTCCTCTTGGGGGACGAGATGGGTGAGGAGTGACAAGGAAACTTGTCTAGATAACAAGGCCAGCCCACAGGGGTCACTGTGTGTGCATTTGCAAGTATCATTGTGCGTGCAAAGCACTAGTCGTCCTGCACTAAACAAGGCTTTGTCTGCTTGCCTTGGCGCAGTTGGCATTTTGTTTGATTTTGGGATTTGTGTGTGTGTATACGTGCTGTACGTGTTCGTGAGTGTGTGTGTATGTGTGCAGCATGTGTGGAGGTCAGAGGACAACCTCAGGAGTCACAAGTCTTTGCTCCCTCCCCTTGTTTTGAGGCAGGGTTCTCGTGACTCGCTGCTGCTTTCCACAGGCAGTCTAGTCCGCCACCAAGCCATTGTCCTTTCTCTGTCTCCCTTCTTGTCCAGACACTGGCACTACAGTGACCCACTTTACATGCCTTCTGGGGATTGGAACTCAGGTACTCAAGCTTGTGCGGGCCAGTGCTTTAAACACTGAGCCATCTCCCCAGCCTGATTTCTTTTAAAAAATTATTTATTTGAGAGAGAGAGAGAATAGGTGTGCTAGGGCCTTTTGCCACTGCAAATGAACTCCAGACACATACACTGCTTTGTGCATCTGGCTTTACATGGGTCCTGTGGAATTGAACCCGGGTTGGCAGGCTTTGCAAGCAGGTACCTTTAACCACTGAGCCATTTTTTTGTTTGCTTGTTTGTTTTAGAGGTAGGGTTTCACTCTAGTCCAGGCTGACCTGAGGAATTCACTGTGTAATCTCAGGGTGGCCTCAAACTCATGGTGATCCTCCTACCTCTGCCTCCCGAATGCTGGGATTAGAGGTGTGCGCCACCACACCTGGCTGATTTTTTTTTTTTTTTGAGACAATGTCAGGTAGCCCAGGATGGCCTCGAACTCACTGTATAGCTAAAGCTGACCTCTCTTGCCTCTACCTCCCGAGTTCTATGATTGTCAGTATGCATACCACACCTAGTTTATGCAGTGCTGGGGATAGAACCCAGAGCTTCATGCTTGCTGGGCGAGCAGTCTACCAGCTGAGCCACATGACCAACGCTTCTGGAGGAGATGACTGCTGGATGTGGAAGCCTGTCCTGTGAGTTGGGAGATATCTGGTAGCCTTCTGAGTCCTACCAAGTAATCTCAGCAACACCCTCCAGTGTCTCTAGGGCTGGAGCTGGAGCTCAGTGGGGGAGCATTTGCTTAGCATGTGCAAGGCCCTGGGTTCGGATGCCAGCACCACAAAGTAAACAAGTAAGTAAATGAATACAAAATGGGGGCTGGAGAGATGGCTTAGTGGTTAAGCGCTTGCCTGTGAAGCCCAAGGACCCTGGTTTGAAGCTCAATTCCCCAGTACCCACGTAAGCCAGATGCACAAGGTGGCACATGCATCTGGAGTTCCTTTGCAGTGGCTAGAGGCCCTGGTGTGTCCATTCCCTTCCTTCCTCCCTCCTTCCCTCCCTCCCCCCTCTCTCTCTCTTTCTCTTTCTGTCTGCTGCTAATAAATAAAAATAAGAAACAAACAAAAAAATGAATACAAAATGGGACCAAGCATTGTGCATTGCTGGGCCTGGGCTAGGCACAGGCGAAGCTCAGTACGTTCACAGACAAAAATCTCAGCACTGAGAGATGGACACAAGATGCTTCTCTCCCTATGTTTTCTTTGTTCTTCTGGGGTTGAAATCCAGGGCCTTCCACACCAGGCAAGCACTGTGCCCCTGAGCCACATCCCTAGCCAGGCCATTCTTTGATTATCAGAATTGGGAGGAATGCACCAGGGAAATGAAAATACAAGGCATGGGGCTGGGGAGATGACTCAGCGGTTAAAGATGCTTGCTTGTGAAGCCTACAGGCCTGGATTTAATTCCCCAGTACCCACATAAAGCCAGATGCAAAAAAAAAAAAAAAAAGGTGTGTGCTACCAGGCATGGTGGCGCCCACCTATAATCCCAACACTTTGGAGGCAGAGGTAAGAGGATCACTGTGAGTTCAAGGCCTGCCTGAGACTACAGAGTGAGTTCCATGTCAGCTTGAACTAAAAAAAAAAAAAAAAAAAAAAAAAGGGCCTGGAGAGATGGCTTAGTGGTTAAGCACTTGCCTGTGAAGCCTAAGGACCCCAGTTTGAGGCTCAGTTCCCCAGGTCCTAAGTAAGCCAGATGCACAAGGGGGTGCAAGCATCTGGAGTTCATTTGCAGTGGCTGGAGGCCCTGATGCACCCATTCTCTATCTATCTGCTCCTTTCTCTGTCTGTCGCTCTCAAGTAAATAAATAAATAAATTTTAAAAAAGAAAAAAAATGGTGTATGCATCTGGAGATTGTTTGCAGTGGCAAGAAGCCCTGGAGTGCCCACTCCATGTCCCCTGCCCTGGCAAATAAATAAATAAAAACATTAAAAAGAAAATACAAGGCGAGGACTGAAATCTTAAAGATTGCCTAACACCAGGCTCTACTGACTGCCCATAGGCAAGCAGGCCCTATCAAGCACCAGTAGTGGAGATGTGGAATAGACCAGGCCTGTGGGGGATTGGGTTACATTCAACATTTATTCATTGGCCCAGAACTCCCACTTCTAGGAATCTGTGCCAAATATGCACTGGCAAAAATAGAAGATCCTGCTTTTGTGTGTGTGTGTGTGTGTGTGTGTGTGTGTGTGTGTGTGTATGGCATTTTTTTTTTTAATTTCAACCGATTGGAAACACCCCAAGTGCCCATTCTTAGGGCTGTGCTTGAATAAACCACAGAACAGCTGCCCTTGGAGCGCTATGCAGCGGTGAAGAGAGCTGGAAGGTTCCCTGCTCACGATGAAGGAGCCCCAGGATGGCTGGTGAAGAGAGAGGAAAATTACTAGCACACACTACGCTTTCTTAGGATAGAGGATGGAGAAAAATATTGCTCATTTTATTATACTTGCAAGAAGCAGTAGTGGAAGCATACATCAAAAACTAATTTAAGAGCCTGGGGAGATGACTCAGTGGTTAAAGACGCTTGCTTGCAAGGCCTGCCAGCCAAGGTTCAATTCCCCAGACACCCACATAAAGCCAGATAGACATTCGATTGCAGCGACAAGTGATCCCGATGCACGCACACATATGCAAAAAGATTAGTTTTAATCTAAGAAATGGTTCCTAAAGCCAGGTGTGGTGCAGCATGTCTTTAATCCCAGCACTTAGGAGGCTGAGGTTGGAGGATTGAAGTGAGTTCAAGGCCAGCCTGGGACTACAGAGAGCATTCTAGGACAGCCTGGGCTAGAGTAAGACCCTATCTTGAAACAAACAAAAAAGACATGGGTTCTACAAGTGAGAGGAAGGAAAAGAAGGGGAAATGCATTTTGGGAAGAAGTGAGTCTCAGTAGAGAGTTAGGTCTGTTGGATTGAGATGGAAGAATATTACTAAATAACAGTAGGCCAGGGCTGGAGAGATGGCTTAGTGGTTAAGGCGCTTGCCTGCAAAGCCTAAGGACTCATGTTTGACTCTCCAGGTCCCACGTAAACCAGACACACAGTGACACAAACACGCATTGTTGCACATGCACAAAAGGTGGGGCATATGTGTCTGGAGTTCGATTGTAGTGGCTGGAGACCCTGGTGCATCAATTCTCTCTCTCTCATTAAGAAAAAAAAAAAAAAAAAAGGCCAGCCGGGCGTGGTGGCACACACCTTTAATCCTAGCACTCAGGGGCAGAGGTAGGAGGATCACCGTGAGTTCCAGGTCAGCTGTGCTAGAGTGAGACCCTACCTCAAAAAAAACAAACAAAAAAAAAAAAAACCAAAACAAAAGGTCAAAACAAAAGGTTGGTCAAAAAAAAAAAAAAAAAAAAAAAAAAAGCCAATTGAGGCCCCAGAATGCACAGCATGACCTTGTGCTTATCAGTTTTTAAAATTTATGTTTGTAATCTTATAAACTGTGGGGTGTAGGGCTGGAGCAGGGAGGGTCCTTTGTTTTATTTTATATCCTCCTATGTTGGTTGACTGTGTTGCTGTGCCAGCCATGATGTCATTTTGCTATTAAAATAGGTACTTTGGGGCTGGAGAGATGGCTTAGCAATTAAGGTGCTTGCTTGCAAAGCCAAAGGACCCAGGTTCAATTCCCCAGGACCCATGTATGCCAGATGCACAAGGTGGCTCATGTATCTGGAGGTCCTGACACGCCCATTCTCCTTCTCCCTCTGTCTCTCTATTAAATAAATAAAATTTTTTTAAAAAAACTTAAAATGTACTTTGGGGCTGGAAAAGATGGATCAGTGGTTAAAGGTGCTTGGTGTAAAGCCAGACAGTCAGGGTTTGATTGCCCCACTACCTACGTAAAGCCACACACACAAAGTGATACTTGTCTGGAGTTTGTGCACAGTGTCAAGAGGCCCTCTCTCTTGACATGCTTCTCTCTCCCTCCCTCCTCCCTTTCTCTCCCAAATAAATAAATGTATAAAACATACTTCAAGAAAGTCATGTACATGAGGAAGTGCTCAGCTGGGTGACACAGATTGTAAGTGCCAGAGGAGTGAGAAGAGGAGAGGATGTCCACAGGAGCTTGGGTGGTCAGACAGAGCTGTCCAGAGGAGGGGCAGAGCTAGGGCCTGGGGACAAAAATGCCAGAATAAATGTAGAAACAAGCCTGATGTGATGATACAGGGCTAGAATCCCAGCACTTGGGATGTGGTGGCAGAAGGATTAGGAATTCGAGGCCAGTCTCAGCAGCAGAGCCAGTTTGAGTCTAGTCTGGACTACACTGAGACTGGGTCTCAAATCCCGCCTCCAGCTGGGCATGGTGGCAGCACTCTAGAGGCAGAAGTAGGAGGTTCTTTGTGCGTTTAAGGCCACCCTGAGACAACATTGTAAATTCCAGGTCAGCCTGGGTTAGAGCAAGACCTTACTTCAAAAAGACAAAAACAAGCCGGGCATGGTGGCGCACGCCTTTAATCCCAGCACTTGGGAGACAGAGGTAGGAGGATTGCCGAGAGTTCGAGGCCACCCTGAGACTACATAGTTAATTCCAGGTCAACCTGGACCAGAGTGAGACCCTACCTTGCAAAACAAAAAAAAAAAAAAAAACTTAATCCCAGCACTCAGGAGGCAGAAGTAGGAGGATCATCATGAGTTCAAAGCCACTCTGAGACTACATAATGAATTCCAGGTCAGCCTGGGCTACAGTGAGAAAAAATAAGGCTGGAGAGATGGCTTAGCGATTAAGGCACTTGTCTGCGAAGCCTAAGGACCCAGGTTCAATTCTTCAGGCCCCGTGTAAGCCAGATGCACATGGTGGCACGTGTGTCTGGAGTTCGTTTGCAGGGCTACAGGCCCTGGCGTGCCCAATCTCACTCTCCTTTTCTGTGTCTCAAACAAAGAAATAAAAATCTTTAAAAACAAACAAGCAAACAAAAATCTCCCTGGAGGTTTGGGGACATGGTTCAGCAGTTAAAGGTACGTGCTTACAAAGCCTATCAGCCTGAGTTCAGTTCCCAAGCTCCCAGTGCGGCTGTGTGAAGGGCTGCCCTGAATGTTGGAAGTGGCTCTGTGTGCGGGACTCAGAAGGTTGCTGCCATGCTGACTGGTTTGCTATAGAAAGGAGGATGAGGCCCCTGGTACTGGAACCTTCACCATTATCTAAATCAAACCTTTCCTCCACCAGTGACTTCACTGGGTCCTTGAACTTGGACCAGGCACTTGTTTCCCTGACTCTTGCTACCCCTCCATAAATGAGGTCCACAGCTTCTGTCTGTTGGATTCCCGTGAGCACCCTGTGATCTACAGGAGTTCAGGAGTCTACACAGTTGGTATCCCCGCCCTGGCTCCTGTTTTGTTTTTTGAGGTAGGGTCTCACTCTAGCCCAGGCTGACCTGGATTCACTGTGTAGTCTCAGGGTGTTCTCGAACTCATGATTATCCTCCTGCTTTTGATTTCTGAGTGCTGGGTGGAGCTACCACACCCAACATCCTACTGCATTAAAAATTTTATTATTTTATTTATTTATTTATTTATTTATTTATTTATTTATTTATTTGAGAGAGAGATACAGAAATAGGCAGGGGGAGAGAGAGAATGGGCGTGCCAGGGCCTCCAGCCACTGCAAATGAATTCCAGATACACACTCCACCTTGTGCATCTGGCTTATGTGAGTCCTGGGGAATTGTACCTTGAACCGGGGTCCTTAGGCTTCACAGGCAAGCACTTAACCGCTAAGCCATCTCTTCCGCCTCCCTACTGCTTTTTTTGATACATTGTTGTTATTATTCAGCAACAAAGCTTTTGCTTGTAATCACTACACTTGCAAGGTTACCTGACTACCTTAGTCAGCTTGTGAGATTAAGACCACCCTGGGCTACAAAGCAAATATCTAAAAAAGAAAGAAAGGGGGGCTGGAGAGATGGCTTAGGGGTTAAGGCGCTGCCTCCTAAGCCTAAGAACATTGGTTCCAATCTCCAGCAAATCCAATCTCCAGGTCCCAAGCCAGATGCAAAGTGAAAAGGGTGCAATGCTGCACTTGACCACAAGGGGGCGCACTGATCTGGATTTCGGAAATGGTGGGGAGATGGTTCAGTTGTTAAAGGCGCTTGCTTGTAAAGCTTCCTAGTGCAGGTTCGATTCCTCAGTACCCACGTAAAGCCAGGCACCACAAACTGGCACATGCATCTGGACAAAAGGCACATGCAGTGACCAAAGGTCTCCTGGTGTGCCCATTCTCTCTCTTTTTCTCTCCCCCACCTCACTCTGCTCTGGTAAATAAAAATATTCAAAGAAAAAGAAAAAGTTGCCAGGTGTAGTAGTGCACACCTTTAATCCCAGCACTCGGGAGGCAGAGGTAGGAGGATCACTGTGAGTTCAAGGCCAGCCTGAGACTACAAAATGAATTCTAGGTCAGCCTGGGCTAGAGCGAGACCCTGCCTCAAAAAGAAAAAAAAAAAAAAGGTTGCATGCTTCAGAGCCTAGTCCAGGATCTGGGAATCCTTAATTCAGTCAGTTTTCCCTGATGGAGCCAGGCTGGCCCTGAGGCTCTTGCAATGACCCCCAAATTAGTTTGCTCAGATACTGAGCTCCATAAGTCAGAGGCTTCGCTGTGGCTGCTCACCATTAATCTGAAAATCCAGGACTTCGACCGCCGCACAGTGGGTGCCTGTGAATAAATGTGGAAGGATGGGTAAGACGGGTGGGTGGGGAGACGGATGGACAGACGGACACCTGGATGGAAAAATGCAGGCACGAATGAGGAGTGACGTAAGGGGACTTGTTCCAGTACTGCATCCACCTGCAGAGGGAGACACAGGAAAGCCAGAGTAGGCTGCGGGTGGCTGATCCTGGTGGTGGTGGTGGGTACGCTACACCCGGGACACTGTGGACAAAATGCCTGACACAGCCACCCTGCCGACCCCCTGCCTCTCTCTCTACAGGTGAGTGCCCCAGCCCGGGCCGTGGCGGTGCCACCAAGCGGAAGAAGAAGCAGCGGCGGAACCGCACCACGTTCAACAGCAGTCAGCTGCAGGCGCTGGAGCGCGTGTTCGAGCGCACGCACTATCCTGACGCCTTCGTGCGCGAGGAGCTGGCCCGGCGCGTCAACCTCAGCGAGGCACGCGTCCAGGTGAGCCCCAGGGGGGGCACTGGCCAGTGGAGTTGGGGGTCAACACGGGAGCATCTGAGGCCAGGAATGCTGAAGTTCAAATCTAAGCCTTGCCACAACGTGCCACAGGAGGCACGGTTCCGCTTCCTCTGTGCGAGATGAGTATGTGGGCCTGCTGTGTTGGGCTCTATTGCAATGAAGAGGCTAATATTTTTAGGTTGGGGAGATGGCTCAGCGGTTAAGGCACTTGCCTGCAAAACCTAAGGACCTGAGGTCCATTCCCCAGTACCCATGTAAAGCTGGATACACAAACTAGCGCAAGCATCTGCAGTTTGTTTGCAGTGGCTACAGGCCCAGGCATGCTCATTCTTTCTCTCTTTCTCTCAAATAAATAAATATATAAATAAATGAAATGTTTAAAATATATTTTTGTAAAGAGCTTAGAACTGTGGGGCTGGAGAAATGGCTTAGCAGTTAAGGCATTTGCCTGCGAAGCCAAAGGATCCTGGTTCAATTCTCCAGGACCCACATAAGCCAGGTGCACAAGGGGCACATGCATCTGGAGTTGGTTTGCAGTGGCTCAGGCCCTGGCATGCCCATTCTCTCTCTGTCTGCCTCTCTTCTATCTCTCTTTCTCTGCTTGCAAATAAATAAAAATTGAAGAAAATCTTTAAAAAAAAAAGAGCTTAGAACTGTGTCTAGCTCGTGTAATGGATCTTGATAAATGCAGTCATTTTTAAGTTTTCAGCTCATGGTCTTGGCCAGCTCTGAGTTGAGCTCCAGCCACACCTGGGGCCCCGGGGCCACCTGTTCCTTGAAACCTTCATGTCTGCCACGTTATTCAATACATAGTTCAGGCACCATTTGTCATCCCCATGTTGGAGGAGGAAACTGAAAGTCAGAGAGCAAAACCACCCCCAGCTCAGATTGATGCTGAGCAGGCTCACACCCCAGCCCACAAAGACCTTTACTTGTCACACCCTCCCACTCCAGGTCTGGTTCCAGAACCGACGGGCCAAGTTCCGTCGCAATGAGCGCGCTATGCTGGCCAACCGTTCCGCCTCACTGCTCAAGTCCTATAGCCAGGAAGCTGCCATTGAGCAGCCTGTGGCTCCCCGGCCCACTGCCCTGAGTTCCGATTATCTGTCCTGGCCAGCATCACCCCCCTACAGGTAAGGGGGGAACACTTTTAGGTGTGGAGGGGCAGCTGGGGTCTCATGTGTTGTTTGAGACCCAGACTACTCTGGGGAGTTGAAACGTCTGATGGCTGTGTGTGTGTGTGTGTGTGTGAGAGTTCATGTGAGTATTGCAAGTGTACCTGGGAGTGTTCACCTGTATGCAAAGGACTGGGAGTGTGTACAGATACCCATGTGTGCATAGGAGTGTGTGTATATGTGCTCACGTGGAGAGGGGAGAAGGCAGGCCCACAGTAGAAAGGCAGTGCAGTGCCACCCTGAAGGGGCCAGAAGACTGTAGGAAAGGTTCCAGACTGGCACAGGGGCCCCAGCACCCTGTGTCCACCCTCCAGACAAGATGGAGGACCTTGAGGGCTCAGGGAAGGCCTTCCTGTTCTGTGATCCTGGTTGAGCCCAGAGTCACCTTCTAGAGCAGTTTTGTTGAAAAAGTCTCCAAGATGACCAGACAGAAAGGAAGAAGGAGGAGATGCTGGGGAGTTGAGCTACCGTGTCATGATGCCAGGGATGCCATCTGGCTAGCCTTAGTAGTGTTGGGCTCTGTGGGAACCCCAGGTCTTCGGGAGGAGGGCCAGATGGGTCAGCTTGTGAGACCCCTGTGCTCTGAAGTCTCCAAGTTCTCCCCTTGTCTCATCGTCATGTGGGCAGGAGAACCTCTAAGAAGCCCTTGGGTACACGACAGTCTTCAGGGAACAGGACCCATGTGTCACTCTCAGGAGGGTCAATATACAGTGAAGAATGTCAGCAAATAAAAGGGAAGCTCAGCCGGGCATGGTGGCACATGCCTTGAATCCCAGCATTCGGGGAGGCAGAGGTAGGAGGATCTCTGTGAGTTCGAGGCCACCCTGAGACTACATAGTGAATTTCAGGACAGTCTAGGCTAGAGTGAGACCCTTCCTTGAATAAACAAGAAAAAAATTTAATTAATGAAAAAACAGCTGCGCGTGGTGGCGCACACCTTTAATCCCAGCACTCGGGGAGAGAGAAGTGGGAGGATTTTCATGAGTTCGAGGCCACACTGAGACTACATAGTAAATTCCAGGTCAGCCTGGGCTACAGTGAGACCCTACCTTGAAGAAAAGAAAAAAAAAGGAGGGGGGGAGGGTTTACGCTATAGCTTACGTTGGCCTTGAACTCATGACTATTCTGTTTCAGCATCCTGAGTGCTGCATTGCAGGTGTGACCTACCTGGTTGGGTTAGGGAGTTCTGCTTTGACCCAGTGCCATCACTGGGTGCTTCTGGCCCCTCCCCTAACCCTGTAACCCTGGCCAGTGGTACTCATAGGTTCTTGTATTTCCTGTCACTCCCAGCTCTGTACCACCCTATAGCCCTGGAGGCTCGGGCCCTACGACCCCAGGTGTCAACATGGCCAACAGTATCGCCAGCCTGCGCCTCAAGGCCAAAGAGTTCAGCCTACACCACAGCCAGGTGCCCACAGTGAACTGACTGACGGTCCTCGCACCCAACCCTGGCTGCTTCCCAGGTCTGATGACAGCAGCAGATGAAGTGGCCTCTTCTCCTGGCCCTGATTTCAGGACAGCCGGGGTGAGCTCTCTTGGGTCCTCTCTCCACCCCTGAGCTCCAGAGGCCGGTTGGGCACCTGCAGCCCAGCACCTCCTCTCTGTCCACGGCAGTCAAGGTTGCAGCCCGAAGCCCCTGGAACAGCGGGACTGGAAGGCGGAGCAGGAGCCCGCCAAGGACTTCACTTACTAGTGTATTAAAACCAAAAAAGCTTTTGTCTTTAAAGAATAAAACCATTTTTCTTAAGCCCCATGAGGATGCTGGAGGGAGGGAAGGAAGCAGATCGGCGTGGCTGCTAAAAGGAAGCCAGAACTTGGCAGGGCAAGATGGCTGTCTGTTACCTTCCTGGTCTGCAACAGTCTCAGAGTGGCCCTGGACCTGGCTGGGCTCATACCAGTAGCCCCTAGAAGATCCAGTGCAGGCATACCAGCACAGATCTTCAGGTGTGGTCCCCTGACATCCCACAGGGCCCCTGGGTGGGGTGAGAAGCAGGAGACAACCTTCCATAGGCTTCATCTCTGGTCCTGAGCCCGGCGGGGACACCCAGGGGGTTGGGAGGAGCGTTTCTGAGTGACTAGCTAGCGAGTATCTCTTCTAAGGGGACAAGACAGTGACCACGAAGGCCTGCAGTGTGCTAGGATTAAAACCTTCGAATATGGGCACACAAGCATGGAACCCTCTGGACGTTTGGCCGTGGAGGGGGCTGGGGACACAGCCTGGAGAGTCACAGCAAGGCAAGGAGATCCCTGACAACTGAGGTCACCAGAAGGTGCCTTTCTCCAAGTCCCACACTCGTGTGTCATTCACAGGCACACACAGAGTGAGACAGGACACATGCCACCAGCCAATGACATCACTTAGGTGGGTCTGTAGGTCCTAAGTCAGCTGTGGTCTCCCTGGTCCCATAAGCCCCTTCTGATGGCTGCCCTCTTGGGAGGGTACAAACCCCAATCCAGTCCCTAGGAGGCAGAATAGCACCCCTCCACCCAGATGACCAGACCTGGGAGTGACAGATTAGGATCTCGCCCTTGAGATGGTGCGGTATCAGGTCTTGGAGTAAAACTGATGGGTAGATCCCCTTATCTACCTTGTCAGCACACCATCAAAGTGTCCCTGAAGTGCCATTTATTAGATGACCCGAAATAGGACAAAGCCTCATCTCCTTGCAGGAAGGACATCCGTTTGGGGGAGGGGCTAGGGTCTCCTGGAGCCTAGGCTGGCCTTGAACTCACTGTGTAGCTGAGGATGACCTTCAACTCCTGATCCTCCTGCTCCTACCACCCGAGTGCTGAAATTATACACATATGACAATACATCTGACTGGGTATGTTTTTTCCTAGTTTTATTATTTATCTTTGCATGCATGTACGTGTATATGTGCATGATGTATATAGGCGCACACATGCCACGACAGGCAGGGGAGGTCAGAGGACAACCTAGGGGTGTTTCCTCTGTCCTTCCACATAGTTTTGAGACAGGATCACTCTTGCCAATGCTGTGAGCTCCTGGATTCTCCTGACTCTGCCTCTCATTGCCATAAGGACATTGGGATTACAAATACACTCACCATTTCACATCTAGCTTTACACTGGTACTGAGGAAGCTCCAACTCAGTTTGGGGGCTGGAGAGATGGCTCAGTGGTTAAGGGCACTAATTGCAAAGCCTGACAGCCCAGGTTCAATTCCCCAGTACCCATGTAATGTTTAGATGCACAAGGTGGTGCATGCATCTGGAGTTCGTTTGTGGTGGCAAGAGGTCTTAGCATGCCCATTCTTTCTCTCCCCGCCCCCGCAAACAAATAAATAAAATATTTTTAAGAGCTAGAGAGATGGTTGAGTGGTTAAAGACACTTGCTTGAAAAGCCTAATGGCCCGGGTTCGATTCTCCAGCACCCACATAAAGCTAGATGCACTGAGTGGCGCATTGAACCTGGGCTCACTCGATGGTGAGGTTCAGCTAAAGGCAGGGGAGGCCTGTGGCCAGTGTGAGGACGTGTGTGCTAGAGCTGTCTTCTCTCTCTCCCTCCCTCCATTTTTTTTTCCCCAAGATAGGTTCTCACTCTCTAGCCCAGGCTAACCTTGCTTGAACTCACTCCATAGGCCCAGGCTAGCCTCCAATTCACAGAGATGCCCAACCTCTGCCTCTGGAGTGCTGGATTTAAGGCCCATGCCAGCACATCCAGTCCCTTGGCTTCCATATTGAGGAAGGACTGTAAGTTGAGAGTGGAGGCCAAGACAGCCCTGTTAGGGGAGGTGTCCAGGCAGGAGGCCCAGCCCCCTCAACCACAGCGGGACAGTGTGGATAGATGTCATGGGGATCAGAAAGGCAGAAGTTGGTGACTGGAAGGTGGGTTGAGGGACAAAGGGAGTCATGGTCACACAGGAGTGCCCAAGGGAAAAGACCTGGACACAGGACCTGTCTGGTAGAAGTCTCTACAGGATGGTCTTGCTTGTTACCCAGACAAGAACTGAGAGCCGGGCGTGGTGGCGCACGCCTTTAATCCCAGCATTCGGGAGGCAGAGGTAGGAGGATCAGCATGAGTTCGAGGCCACCCTGAGATTACATAGTGAATTCCAGGTCAGCCTGAGCTAGAGTGAGACCCTACCTCAAAAAACAAAACAAAACAAAAAAGAACTGAGGCCATCCTGGGGGAAATTTGTACCAGTGACATTCCAGCCCCAGAGGACCCAGAGCAGTGTTTTCATGGGCAGCCTGAAATGGCACTTCTTTTGTCCCCACTAAACTGGAAGTAAGCACTTGGGAGGCAGACGTAGGAGGATCTCCATGAGTTCGAGGCTACCCTGAGACTACATAGTGAATTCCCAGGTCAGCCTGGGCTAGAGCAAGACACTACCTTGAAAAAACCAAAAACAAACAAACAGAAATCAGCTGGAAGTGAGCAGGGGCTTCCCATGGATGAGGCCAGGGCCCATGGCTCCGAGGGCTGCAGGGCGAGCCCCGTCTCATGGCTTTTTTACTTCTCATCCCAAAAGGAGGCTCCACAAACAACTGAGGTTTGGAACTGCCTGTCACAGAGATGGGGTCCCACTGATCAGCGGCCTGCGAGGTGGGCTCTGAAAGTGCCAGCTCTGGAGAACGCTGGAAGCCCCAGTTCCCACAGACGGCAAGGACGTGAATATTACTTCCTCTCCAGTACTCTAGAAAAAATAAACCTGCTTAATGGTTTGCACATGCTGGTCTGGGAATCTGAGGGAGGGGTGCTGCCGCACTCCCGGAAAAACAAACTATCCAAACACTGCTGCCCCCATTGTAGCCCTAGCTGCAGCTCTGCGTGGGCAGCTTCCTGGTACATCATCTCCCCGTTAAGGTCAAGGTACCCGAGGCCCAACCCTGGAGAATGCGAACTCCTCTGTAGGCCTTTTCTTTTTTTTTTTTTTAATGTTTTATTTTATTTCATTTTTTATTTATTTATTTGAGAGAGAGAGATACAGAAATAGGCAGGTAGAGAGAGAGAGAGAATGGGTGCACCAGGGCCTCCAGCCACTGCAAACGAACTCCAGATGCATGCACCCCCTTGTGCATCTGGCTTACGTGGATCCTGGAGAATCGAGCCTTGAACCGGGGTCCTTAGGCTTCATAGGCAAGCGTTTAACCGCTAAGCCATCTCTCCAGCCCCTGTAGGCCTTTTCTTGTTTGGCCCAGGGAAAAGGGCATTGATTGTGTCTGCCTTTCTCTCTCTTTCTTTCTTTCTTTCTTTCTTTCTTTCTTTCTTTCTTTCTTTCTTTCTTTCTTTCTCTTCCTTCCTTGCTTTCTTTTTTCTTAAAAGGACGGAGAGAGAATGGGTGTACCAGGGCCTCCTGCTACTGCAAAGAAACTCCAGACACATATGTTACTTTGTGTATCTGGCTTTATGTGGGTACTGGGGAACTGAACCTGGGCTGTCCCATTCTTTGCAAGCAAGCACCTTTAACCACTGAGCCATCTTTCTTTACTGCTTTTTTATTTTTATTTTTATTTTTACTTACTCATCGAGGGAGAGGGCACGCCAGGGTCTCCAGCCACTGCAAAAGAACTCCAGATGCATGTGCCACTATGTGCATCAGGCTTACGTGGGTACATGGGGGGGGGTGGTCAAACATGGATCCTTAGGCTTCATAGACAAGCAGTTAGCTAAGCTATCTCTTTTTATTGCTTTTAATACAGCAAAGAAAAGAGAAACAGACTCTTGGAAAAACCTAAACCAGGGACACAAAGCCCAGCGTTTTTGGCTCAAGACCTTGAGCAAGGCCCTTCTCTGGGACTCAGTTTCCTCCTGAATGAAATGGGACATGATCACAGAGCCTGGGGCACAGGGTTTGGCTCAGATATACACCCTAAACAGAGAGGAGGCAGCATTTATTGTGGAGGAGCGCAGAGTACGGGGTAAAGCGTGAGGAAGTCAAAACATTCCTTGACTGGTGATGAAATGGCACTTGACCAGAGAGCCATTGGTACTGGGCTCAGGAGCTTCTCCTGCATCTCGGTACCCACAATCCTTGGGGAACAAAACCAAGATGGCAGCAGGGCATGGGATCTCGCACCTATAATCGTAGCACTTGAGAGGCTGAAGCAAGAGGATTGCTCCAGCCAGGCGTAGTAGCACACGCCTTTAATCCCAGCACTCGGGAGGCAGAGATAGGAGGATCACTGTGAGTTCGAGGCCACCCTGAGATTACATAGTGAATTCCAGGTCAGCCTGGACCAGAGTGAGACCCTACCTTGGAAAAAAAAGGAAAAAAGAGGATTGCTCCAAATTGCAGGACAGTCTGGGCTGCAGAGTGAGACCCTGGATCAAAAAGAAAAGAACAGGGCTGCAGAGATGGCTTAGCGGTTAAGGCGCATCCTGTGAAGCCTTAGGACCCAGGTTCGATTCTCCAGGTCCCCTTTAAGCCAGCTGCACAAGGTGGCACATGCATCTGGAGTTTGTTTGCAGTGGCTTGAGGCCTTGTTGTTGCCCTTTCTCTCTCTCTTTCTCCTCCTCTCTCTGTCTTTAATAAATAAATGAAAATAAAATCTTAATAAAAATAATAGAACAGAAAGGAAAGAGAGGAAGGAAGGAAGAGGGCTGGAGAGATGGCTCAGCAGTTAAAGGCACTTGCTTGCAAACCCTGATGGCCCAGGTTTGATCCCCCAGTACCCAGGTAAAACCGGAAGCACAATGTGGCACATGCATCTGGAGTTCCTTTGCAGTGGTAGGAAGCCTTGGTGCACCCCCTTGTGCATCTGGCTTACGTGGGACCTGGAGAATCGAACCGGTTTCCTTAGGCTTCACAGGCATGTGCCTTAACCACTAAGCCATCTCTCTAGCCCAATAAATCTTTTTTTTAATTTTTATTATTTTTTTAGAGAGAGAAACAGAGAGAGAGAGAGAGAGAGAAGACAGAGATGGGCGCGCCAGCAGTGTCTCAGCTGCTGCTGAGAATGACATCCAGATGTGTCCGCCCCCTTGTGGTCAAGTGCGGCATTGCGCCCTTGCATCACTTTCCATCTGGCTAAACGTGGGACCTGGAGATTGGAACCACTGGAGATTGGAACCAGTGTTCTTAGGCTTAGGAGGCAGGCGCCTTAACCCCTAAGCCATCTCTCCAGCCCAATAAATCTTTTTTTTTAAACAGGAAAAAAATGTGACTCCTGCCAATGCATTTCCACTGTATACCTGCTCTGGTGGATCATCTTGGAGCTACAACCAACCTGGGTACACAGCCTCTTGAAAGACAAACTCCAGGGCTAAAGAGATGGTTTTGGCCTCTCTCTCCCTTTCTGCCTCTCTGTCTCTCAAATAAATAAATAAAAATAAAATATAAAAAAGAAGCCCGGGCGTCTCTCGCTCAAATAGTTAATAAATAAATAAAAATAAATAAAAAAAGAAAAAGAAAAAGAAAAAAATAAAATATAAAAAGAAAGAAGAAAGAACTCCAAGCCATCAGCAAGGGTCACAACACTTGAAACCAACAGCCTTGAAATGTCCCCAGGCTTTTGCCAAGTCATATCCCCTCCAAGGCCACTTTAAGAAATAATCTAAAAGGCAGGAAAGTAGTACATATATGCAGTGTAAAATATCTAGGGAGGGCAAGATGGCTCAGTGTTTAAGGGTGTTTCCCTCACAAGCATGAGAGTCTGAGAGGGCCTGAGACCATCCGAGTTGGATTCCTCGACACTCACACAAGCAGCTGGGCTTGGCCACCCAGGTCTGTAACCCCAGTACACAGAAGTACTATGGGGGTGGGGGAGCAGAGACAGGAGCTTGCTGACTGAGAGAAATGACAAAATTGCTGGGCGTGGTGGTGCACGCCTTTAATCCTAGCACTCAGGAGGCAAGAAGATCACGTGGGTTCGAGGCCACCCTGAGACCACATAGTGAATTCCAGGTCAGCCTGGGCTAGAGCAAGACCCTACCTTGAACAACAACAACAAAAGACAAAATTGGTAGGATTGAATGAGCCTCCACCTCAAGGAAACAGTCAGATGAGTGATGTTCTCTGGCCTCTTTGTGCAGGTACACACAGCCACCACACCCACACACATGCACACATAGACATCCACATGCACACAGGGTTCGGGCATCTGCACACATACATATACTATACACATCACACCCCACATACACACACACATGCAGGGTCCAAAAGAATTATGAAGACAAACCAAAATATAAATAGCTTAAATTATATGGTGGTTCACACCCATTGGTCTCCATATTTTTATAATAACTTCATAGAAGAGAACACAATTAAAAAAAAAAAAAAAAAAACAGGCCAAAGCTGGGCATGGTAGCTCACGCCTATAATCCTAGCACTCAGGAGTCTGAGGTAGGGTGATTGTCATGAGTTCAAAGCCAGCCTGTTCTTCATAGTGAGTTCAGAATAGCCTGGGCTATAGAGTGAGACCACCCTCCCCCATCTCAAAAAAAACAAACAGCAGGGCGTGGTGGTGCACACCTTTAATCCCAGCACTTGGGAGGCAGAAGTAAGAGAATCACTGTGAGTTCAAGGCCACCTTGAGACTACATAGTGAATTCCAAGTCAGCCTGGGCTAGAGTGAGACCCTACCTCAAAAAACAAACAAACAAACAAACAAACAAACAAACAAACAAACAAAACCCAGGCTAATATACTAGTCACTGATGCATAATGAATGGGAGAGGGGGCCCTGTTTCATGTGTGGTGCTGGGGATGGAAGCAAGGAGCCTTGCATATGAGAGGCACTGAGCTGCAGTCCTCCACCCATGATAAGCTCTTTGAAGGTAAAAATGGTGTGGGGGGGAGGGGAGCACTGACTCCTGTCTTGTTTGTTCACTTATTTTTTAAATTTTTTATTAATTTTTATTTATTTTTGGAGAGAGACAGAGAGAGAGAGAGAGAGAGAGAGGGAGACAGAGATGGGCGCGCCAGCAGTCTCTCAGCTGCTGTGAACGAAATCCAGATGCGTGCGCCCCCTTGTGGGCAAGTGCGGCATTGCGCCCTTGCCTCACTTTGCATCTGGTTAAACGTGGGACCTGGAGATTGGAACCAGCGTTCTTAGGCTTAGGAAGCAGGAGCCTTAACCGCTAAGCCATCTCTCCAGCCCCATTCATTTTTATTTTATTTATTTTTAATTTTTTTATTTATTAGAGACAGAGGGGGAGAGAGAGAGAGAATGGGCATGCCAGGGACTCTAGCCACTGCAAACAAACTCTAGACGCATGTGCCACCATGTGCATCTGGCTTATGTGGGACCTGGAGAATCGAATCTGGGTCCTTAGGCTTCGACCGCTAAACCATCTCTCCAGCCACCCTTGTTCATTTATTTTGAGACAGAGTCTCATGTATCCCAGACTGGCCTTGAGCTTGCTGTGTAGCTGAGGATGACCTTGAACTTCTGATCTTCCTGCCTCCACCTCCTAACCATGCCCCAAGATTGAACCCAGGACTAGGCAAGCACTCTATCAACTGAGCTACACCCCTAGCCCTCTTCTTTTTAAACATATATTTTTATTTATTAGAGAGAAAGAGAGAGACTGAGTACGGCCATGCCAGGGCCTCTTGCCACTGCAAATGGCACATGTGCCACTTTGTGCATCTGGTTTTACATGGGTACTGCAGAACCCAGGCCAACGGGCTTTACAAGCAAGTGCCTTTAACCACTAAGACATCTCCCCAGCCCTTTTAATGCATTTTTAAAAATACAGGTAGGGTCTCACATTAGCTCAAGCTTTTAGGAACTCATTCTATAGCCTTAGGTTGGCCTTGAACTCACATGTCCCAGAGCTGAACAAGCCCTTTAGTGGTTGATCCACTAGTGGGATGGAGGCATGACTGCCATGTGACCCCAAGCTCACCCAGTCCCTCTGTCCCACTTGCCTGTTGTTGAAAACTTTAGGTTTTGGGGCTCTGTGGCCTGGGGAATCTCTTGTAAGACAACAGGTGCTGCAAAGAGTGTGCGAGAGCATTTAAGAGCATCCTAGTTTATACCTTAGAAGAAGAAAATGGGCTGGAGGGGCTGCTGAAGACATGGCTCAGCAAGCACTTGCTTGCAAAACTTGACAGCCCAGGTTCAATTCCCCAGTACCTATGTAAAGCTACATGCACAAAGTGGCAAGAAGCCCTGACACATCCATATTCTCTCTTCTCTCTTTCTCTCTCTCTCATTGCAAATACATACTTTTTTAAAAAAATAAGAAGAAATCAGGCGTGGTGGGACATGTCTTTAATCCCAGCATTTGGGAGGCAGAGGTAGGAGGATCACTGTGAGTTCAAGGCCTGAGACTATGTAGTTAATTCCAGGTCAGCCTTGGCCAGAGTGAAACCCTACCTTGAAAAAACAAAAAATAAGAAGAAGAAGGAGGAGGAGGAGGAGGAGGAGGAGGAGGAGAAGAAGAAAGGAGGAGGAGGAGGAGGAAGAGGCAGAGGAGGAGAAGACAAAGAAACAGTCATGGATTGGACTTGAAATACAAGTGAGAGGAAGGGACTCCTTGGGCCGGAGAGATGGCTCAGCAGTGAAAGGAAGGGACACCTGGAATTCAGAAAGGAACTCAAAGGAGAGATGCTATGGAGCAGAAATCTAAGATGGCCTTGAGACTCAACCCCTGGGTAGCCTCCACTTTCACATGACCCCTCTCTTTGAATGTGAGCTGAACCTGTGGCTTGCTTCTGACTAACAAACTGTGGCAAAGAGAAGGGGATCTTTCAGACATACATAATTAAAGTCTCCAATCAGTTGATTTAATTAAAAGGGAGATTATGGAGTTGGAGAGATGGCTCAATGGTTAAGGGCACTTGCTTGTAAAGCCTGATGGCCTCGTTCGATTCCCCAGTATCCTCGTAAAGCCAGATGCACTAAGTGGAGAATGCATCTGGAGTTTGTTGGCAACAGCAAGAGGCTCTGGAGCTCTCTCTCTCTCTCTCTCTCCTTCCCTATAAATAAATAAATATTTTAAAGGAAGATTCTCCTAGGTGCGTTACCAATCAGCTGACTGGGGTTCCTTTTGCTCCAGCTCCAGCCACAGAGGCATCCTGGGGAGGCAGGAGGAGCGCTCCCCTGGAGCTTGGCCTCAGAGAGCCACAAGCAGTCTCAGGTAGCGCCCTCTAGTGTTACAACTCTGCATGCCTTGGGTCTGAGACTCCCATCCCTGAAGCATACATCCTGTTATACAGCTCTTGAGTCCAAGATGCCTAAGACCTTGGCCCTTAAGACCCTGCAGCTCTTAGAAACCCTTTTTGCTCTCTCTCTTTCTCTCTCTCCCTCTTTCTCTCCAATAAATAAATAACTAAAAATAAAAAAATTCCTATTTAAAAAGGGTTGAAAGTTAAGGCATTTGCCTGCAAAGCCAAAGGACCCAGGTGCAGTTTCCAGGACCCACGTAAGCCAAATGCACAAGGGGCACATGCATCTGGCGTTTGTTTGCAGTGGCTAAGGCCCTGGAGTGCCCATTCTCTCTCTATATGTCTCTCTTCTCTCTATCTCTGCTTGCAAATAAATAAATATTTTTTAAAAAGAAAGGGGCACCAGGCGTGGTGGCACACGCCTTTAATCCCAGAATTTGGGAGGCAGAGGTAGGAGGATCGCCGTGAGTTCGAGGCCACCCTGAGACTAGAGTGAATTCCAGGTCAGCCTGGGACCAGAGTGAGACCCTACCTCAAAAAAAAAAAAAAAAAAAAAAAAATGTCCCCAAATCATCAGGCCCCAACTGGGGGTGGCTCCAGACTGGAAGAGGCTAACAAGACCACTGCAAGGGTTTTGCCCTGTCATACTTCTGGCTGACTCTATAGATGGAAGCAGTCCCACAGCATCCCTGGGCCATGTACCTGCACTGCCCCCCCTCTCCCGCTGTTCTGGCTGTCTGGAGCCTAGACTTGGGACCAGTAGGCCTCTCTCAGCTCTTCCCACCAGAAAGACTAGACCAGAACTGGCTACCAGGCTGTGGTAGTTTGAATAGATGGCCCCCAATCAGTGTTTTATTAGTTTGTAGTTTGCATCTGCAGCCACCTGGCTGGAGGCAGTCACTGGGCAGATCTGAAGGTGTGGAGGTGGGTTTGAGATTTCAATCGAAAGATATGCAAAGCATGCCTAGCTGGAGTTCCTAACGTGTGCTGTGCTGTGTGGCTTTTGGCTTCTGTGTTTTGGTCCTGTGAAGGCAGGCCAGTTTCTTCTGCCATTATGGAGCTTCCCCTGGATCTGTAAGCTTCAATAAATCCCTTCTTCCATAAGTGTGCCTGGTCTGGAAGTTCATCTCAGAAAACCTGAAGCTGGGCTGGAGAGATGGCTTAGCGGTTAAGGTGCTTGCCTGCAAAACCAAAGGACCTCGGTTCGACTCCCCAGGACCCACGTAAGCCAGATGCACAAGGGGGCACATGCATCTGGAGTTCACTCCCAGTGGCTGGAGGCCCTGGCACACCCATTCTGTCTCTCTCTGCCTCTTTCTCTGTCTGTCGCTCTCAAATAAATAAATATAAATAAAATATTATTTAAAAAAAAAAAAGAAAAGAAAACCTGAAGCTGTCTGCTACAGAAGCTGCTTCTCTCTCTCTTTTTTGGTTTTTTGAGGTAGGGTCTCACTCAAGCCCAGGCTGACCTGGAATTCACTAGGTAGTCTCAGGGTGGCCTTGAACTCATGGCGTTCCTCCTACCTCTGTGTCCTGGGGCTGGGATTAAAGGCGTGCGCCACCACGCCCTGCTCTCTCTCAGCTCTTCCCACCAGAGACACCAGACAAGAACTGGCTACCAGACCTATCTCTTGGCTCTTACTAGATACCCAGCAACACCCTCCTTGAGCCATTATTCCTGCCTTCAGCCAAAGCTGCCCCTCCCTCAGGTTGTCCAGCTCTTGGGCACAGCTGGGGCATTCTGCTGACCAAGCTACTTGGGGAGCATGCGTCATTTCTCTCATGCCTCTTCCTGTCTGTCCCCCGGCACACCTGCATTCCCCAACTTCCCATCCCACAATCCCAGGGCCGAGGTCTTCACATCTTCACACTTGGGTCTCTGTGTACTTCTGGGTCAAGGCCAGTCTGATGACTCCTTTGCTACCACCACCCAGTCTCAGCTGCCACTCACCTCCCAGCACGGGAATGAGGGACCTCTCAGCTCCCATCCGCTGGGCTTGGCGCATTTTGGGTTGCCACTCCTTACCTTGCTGTCCTCCTATTGTAGTGCCAGGAGACAGGGCTGAAGATGGACCCTACATGAGAGGTGGCAGGCAGGGCCTCCAGAGGGGGACTGGTACCATCCGGGTCTCAGTTCACAATGTCATCATGCGCCTCACATGAATGAACCCAACAGGTTTGGCATTCAACATTTTGCCCTCATGAACCCGCTGTCCTCAGGATGGAAAACAGAACCCCAAATGCACAATGGATCCTAGGCAAGTCACCTCTCCTCTTGGAGCCGTCCCTCCCTCACCTAAGAAGCAGAATCGCCTCCCTGTTCAGACTGTTTAATAAGTGGTACTGTCTAGCTAAATGCTTAGCAAACAGCTGGCACTCAACATGGCCCTGCCATTTGGGTTTTTTTTTTTTCAGGTGGGCCACTGACATTCTAAAAACAAAGGCTTTGGGCTGGAGAGATGGCTTAGCAGTTAAGGCATTTGCCTGCAAAGCCAAAGGATCCTGATTTGATTATCCAGGACCCACGTAAGTCAGATGCACAAGGGGGAACATGCATCTGGAATTCGTTTACAGTGGCTGGAAACCCTGGCGTAGGCGCTCCCATTCTCTCTCTCTCTCTCTCTCTCAAGTAAATAATTTTTTTAATGTTAAAAAAAAAAAAAAGCTTTGTCTCACCACAAGGGGGCGGTGCTGCCTATTCCCAGGGAGGAGACGGGCTCCCAGGTCCCGAGCACAGCCTGCACATCACTTTGTGTTCACTTTGGGGAGCTTCAGTGTCCCAGACTTGTTGAGGTGAAAATAGTACCTCATGAGGTGGAGTGCCTCAGAGAAAGAGGGGGTGATGACCGGAACAAAGCAGAATTATAGCATTCCTGTGTATCAAGCCAAACACCATTTTATCCAGATTCCCTTGTGGGAGGTGGCCTTGGAATGGCTTGCTTGCTGGCTATGTGAAGAATGAGGATCAGGGGCTGGAGAGATGGCTTTGCCTGCAAAGCCAAAGGACCCAGGTTTGATTCCCTAGGACCCGCGTAAGCCAGATACAGAAGAGGCACATGCATCTGGAGCTCGTTTGCAGTAGCTAGAGGCTATGGCATGCCCAGTCTCTCTCTCTTTCTCTCTCTTCTACCTCCATCTCTCTCTGCTTGCAAATAAAAAATAAAAAACAAAATAAAACGAATGAGGACCAGGAGTTCAAGATCATCATAGCAAGTTTGAGGCCATACTAGGCACCAGAAACAGGTCACATGGAGGCTACAAAGGGCCAGATGCTAATGTTTAATGACTAAAACCACCCAGGTGTCAAGGCAAGTCTGGGGGACAGCTCGTGCCTGCTTGCTCCCCACAGGGATGGCCAGCTGCAGTATTCAAACCCTGCAGATACTTCAGAAGCCCAAAGGTTCCTTCTTGTGGTTAGTCATTTTTTTTATTTTGTGTGTTTGTGTACGTTCGTGTGTGAGCATGGGCACACTTGTGTGTGCGTATGTGGGGGAGGTCAGGACAGCTTTCAGATTGGTCATTGAGGCAGGGTTTCTCCTTGATTCGCTGTTCTTTGCAGGGCCTGTCACGAGCTTCTGGGAGGTTCTCTTGTCTCTGCCTCCCATCTCACCAATGACATCAGCATGCTGGGATTACAGAAACCCACTACGGCTTTTGGGTTTTTTTTTTTTTCTTGTTTTGTTTTTTTTTTCGGGGTAGGGTCTCACTCTGCCCCAGGCTGACCTGGAATTCACTCTGTAGCCCCAGGGTAGCCTCAAACTCATGGTGATCCTCCTACCTCTGCCTCCCAAGTGCTGGGATTAAAGGCATGCGCCACCTGGCTGGCTTTTGGCTTTTTACATGAATACTGGGATCAAACTTGGACACCCAGCTTGATCGGCTAGAGCTTTATCCAGAGTCATCTCCAGAGACCCATAGTGATCGGTCCTTCTAAGCTCATTGCTCTCGACTGACAGCCCTTTGGAGGGACTAAGGCAGTGGGTAAGTAAGCTGGCTTTACTGTGTGTAGACAGTACACCCACTCCTGACTCAGGTCAGCTAAGTCAGCCAGAGTAAAGAGTGGGGGAGCGTGGGCAGGGAACAGTGAGGTTCAGTTGGCTCCTCAGTCAGCCCTCCATCAAATAAACATCAAGTACCCTGCCTGGCTGTCCTGGGCTCCAGCTCCAAAGGTTGCTGGCTCTAGCTGGGATCTACATGAAGCCTTCCAAAACCAGAAGGCCAGGCCCATCTCCCCATAGGCTGGGTTTGAGAATCTTTGACAAGGCTCCCTCTCTCGTCACTTTTTTTTATGGGGGGGAGGGTTTCGAGGTAGGGTCTTGCTCTGGCCCAGGCTGACCTGGAATTAGTCTCAGGCTGGCCTTGAACTCACAGCAATCCATCTACCTCTGCCTCCCAAGTGCTGGGAGTAAAGAAGTGGGCCACCACACCTGGCTCTCATCACTTTTAAGGTGGAGAGGAAGTGACGTATTTAACGCTGTCATCTGAGGCGAAAGACGTTCTATTTATCATGACAAGTCAGCTCTAAGTAGTTCCAAGAGGCTAAGAAACACACCCATGCATCCAGATGGAGTACACACTCACACAGACACACAAACACTCACACACACTGGGGCCCAGGAGTGGCCAAGAACCCAGGTCTTGATCCTGTCTCAGTCTGCAAGGGATACCTAGTCCCTGGGCCCAGCCGTGGTGGCTCTCCACCAAGTGTGGTAGCCAAGAGGTGTCTGCTGCTTGCTGGTCACAGGTGGCGGACTGCTTCCCAGAGGATCTGCAGAGCCATGGAGGCACAAGGGACCTGGGCCAGGGTATAGGCCACAGAGCGTATGGGCGCCCGCAGCTTGCCCAGATAGGCCACGGTGTGTACCATACGGCCTACGAAGAAGATGAAGAAGTGGATCCAGGCAACAAAAGGGTTAGGTCCCAGAAAAGAGTAGACGAGGCCCAGGAAGAGGAACGGGTAGATGGTCTCCATGTCATTCCGGTGGACTCTGGGGACACAAAGGGCTACAGTCAGCAGGGTGTTAGTTCTGGAGCCACAGGCTCTTCTGACAACATAGGCAGCTAAAGGTTTTCCCTAAAACAACCCAACCCACTGGAGACCTTTCAAGGGGTTTAGACATGCAAATCCCTTCATGACCAATGTGATGGTTAAAACTGACAAAGAAGGCTGGAGAGATGGCTTAGCGGTTAAGGCGCCTGCCCGCGAAGCCTAAGAATGCCCATTCGAATCTCCAGGTCCTGCCAGATGCAAAAGTGATGCAAGCGCGCAATGTCACACACATGCACAAGGGGCGGCATGTCACACACATGCCCAAAGGCCTGGGGCACCCATTCTGAAGCTGGGTGTGGTAGCGCACACAATCCCAGTTGGGAGGCAGAGGTAGGCCTGGGGCACCACCCTGAGACTAGTGAATGCCAGCCTGAGCCAGTGAAACCCTCCTCTCTCAAAACAAAAAAAAAAAAAAAAAAAAAGCTGGGCGTGGTAGCGCACACCTTTAATCCCAGCACTTGGGAGGCAGAGGTAGGAGGATCGCCGAGAGTTCGAGGCCACCCTGAGACTACATAGTGAATTCCAGGTCAGCCTGGGCCAGAGTGAGACCCTACCTCGAAAAACAAAAACAACAGTAAAAAAAACAAACAGCAGGGGCTAAGAGTGAGACCCTACCTTGAAAAACCAAAAAAACCTGACAACTAGACAGGATTTAGAGTCACCTAGGAGACTAACCTCTCTGCCTATCAGCGGGGAAGTTCCTAGATTAGGATAACTGAGGTGGGAAGGCCCAACCTAACTGTAGGTGGTGCCATCCCATGTGTGCAGGTCCCAGACTGAACAAAAAAAACAGGAAGGAAGAGCTTAGCATCAGCATTCATCTCTCTGCTTCCTGAGGGTGGATTGAATGTGACACGCTGCCTCAAGCTCCTTCCACTGTGCCTTTTTTTTTTTTTTTTTTAATTATTTTATTTATTTTTGGAGAGAGACACAGAGAGAGACAGACAGAGATGGAGACAGATAGAGATGGGCGCGCCAGCAGTCTCTCAGCTGCTGTGAACGAAATCCAGATGTGTGTGCCCCCTTGTGGTCAAGTGCAGCATTGAGTCCTTGTGTCACTGCATCTGGCTAAATGTGGGACGTGGAGATTGGAACCTGGTTCTTAGGTTTAGGAGGCAGGCGCCTTAACCGCTAAGCCATCTCTCCAGCCCTCCACCGTGCCTTCTTACTGTGATGGATTCTGTCCCCTCACATTGTAAGCTGAAATAAACCCTTCCTTCCTGAGGTTGCTTCTTGTTACATATTTGGTCATAGCAACAAGAAAGTAACTACTACAGGGCTGGGTAGATGACTCAGTGATTAAAGGTGCTGGCTTGAAGAAAGCCCAAGTACCTGGGTTTGATTCCCCAGTACACATGTAGAGCCAGAAGCGCAAAGTGGTGCATGCATCTGGAGTTCATTTGTAGGGGGAAGAGGCCCTGGTGCACCCATTCATTCTCTCTCTCCTCCCTTACAAATTAATAATTGATTTTTAAAAGAATTTTAAAATTTTTATTTATTTGAGGGCTGGAGAGATGGCTTAGCGGTTAAATGCTTGCCTATGAAGCCTAAGGACCCCGGTTCGAGGCTCGCTTCTCCAGGACCCATGTAAGCCAGATGCACAAGGGGGTGCATGCATCTGGAGTTCGTTTGCAGTGGCTGGAGGCCCTGGTGCACCCGTTCTCTCTCTCTCTCTCCCTGCCTATTTCTGTATCTCTCTCTCAAATAAATAAATAAAAAATATTTTTAAAATTTTTTTATTTATTTGAGAGAAAGAGGGAGAGAGAGAGAATGAGAATGGGAACACCAGGGCCTCTAGCCACTGCAAACAAACTCCAGACACATGAGTCCCCTTGTGCATCTGGCTTATATGGGTCCTCGGGAATTGAACCTGGGTCCTTTGCCATCTCTCCAGTCCTAAAATATTTTTTTTTTTTGAAGAAAGTAATGCCAGGTGTGGTGGCGCATGCCTTTAATCCCAGCACTCAGGAGGCAGAGGTAGGAGGATCACTGTGAGTTCAAGGCCATCCTGAGACTACATAGTGAATTCCAGGTCAACCTGAGGTAGAGTGAGACCCTACCTCGGGGGGAAAAAAAATCAAAAGAGCTGGACATGGTGTGCACACCTTTAATCCTAGCACTTGAGGGCAGAAGTAGAAGGACTGCCATGAGTTCAAGGCCACCCTGAGACTACATACTGAGTTACAGGTCAGCCTGGGCTACAGTGAGTCCCCACCTCAAAAAAAAAGAAAGAAAGAAAGAAAGAAAGAAAGAAAGAAAGAAAGAAAGAAAAGAAAAAGAAAAGTAACTAAATTAATATATTCAGGCAGGGAGACCCTCTAGAACCAGAGGCACAGGGACTCCAAGTTCTTGCCCAGAAGCAGTTGGGATAAAGAAGCTTTGGCTTAGGCCTTACAGTGACCAGAGGGCTTGTGAGGATCCAGCTCTTCTCACCTTCCTCACACTGTCCCCTTTGGCTCTGGGACACCAGGCAGGAAAACGGGGGCTCAGAACAGAGGGCTATGCAAGGCTGGTGAGAGTGAAGCTGGATTCAAACAAGATCTGACTGGTTTGTCCTCTTCTCTGGGGCAGGGCCTCTGGAGGTCAGGCCTGGGGCAGCCACCTTCCCTGAATGCAGGCTTCATTTATTTACTTATAATTTTTTAAAATTTATTTGCAAGCAGAGAGAGGGGAGAGAAATGGATGTGCCAGGAACTCTTGCCATTGCAACCAAACTCCAGATTCATGAGCCACTCTTTAGCATCTGCCTTTACATGGGTACTGGGGAATTGAACTGTGGCTGGGTCAGGCCTTGCAAGCAAGTACCCTTAACTGCTCAGCCATCTCTCCAGTCTCTGGTTATTTATTTATTTATTTATTTATTTTATTATATATTTTGTAAGCAGAAGACAGACACAGAGAGACAGAGAAAGAATGGGCCGCTGTAAATGAATTCCAGATACATGCACCACTTTGTGCAGCTGGCTTTATGTGGGTACTGGGGAATTTAATTCTCGTCCTTAGGTTTTGCAGGCAAGAGCCTTAACCACTGAGCAATCTCTCTAGCTCCTTAATTTTTTTTATTTGTTTAATTTTTTTTTTTTTTTTTTGTATGGTTTCACTCTAGCCCAGGCTGAGTTGGAATTCACTATGTAGTTTCAGTGTGGCCTTAAACTCATGGTGATCTGCCTACCTCTGCCTCCTAAGTGCTGGGATTAAAGGTGTATGTCACCATACCTGGCTTTTTTTTTTTTTTTTTAATTTTTATTTGCAGAGAGAAGACAGCGAGAGAGAGAATGCGTGCACCAGGGCCTCTTGCCACTGCAAATGAACTCCAGATGCGTGTGCCACTTTGTATATCTGACTTTATGGGGATGAACCCTTGGCCGTCAGGCTTTGCAAACCACTGAGCCATGTCCCCAGCCCAAATGCCTGCTTTAGACCCTGCCTAGTGCTGGTCTCTTTCCTCGTCTGTCTCCAAATCTAAAAGCCATCTTTTTCTGGATTAGCACAGCTCCAGTCTCTGCTCACCAGGCCAGCAGAGCGCCTGAGCCCAGCCAAACCTTCCCTTCATGCGTGCAGTCCAGCTCTTTGTTTTGTTTAGAGTAGTCAAGTGTGAGCATGCATGGCAGGGAAGGGGGAGGGGTTCTGTGTATAACCCTACTGTAAATAAATGACCAAGGAAGAAAACTCTCGCCTGCTGCTGCTGCAAGTCAGCTCAGGTTTTCCACGACCCCTAAGAACTGGTCATTTTTCTGTAGGATGGATGGGAAACTGAACTAGACCAAGTGAATGCCTGAAGCCGTAGATGGCCATGAGAGATGCTCAGATAAACAGTAACCCAGAGCGTGACCTCCCCCGAGGACATGCAGCATGGAATTCTGCAACAGCAGAGCCCTTCTTCAGGGTTCCCAGCTGGAATGCATCTGACCAACAGTGCTAGGTCAATAGGCTAAGCCCAGCCCTGAGGCCCCTGGATGGTGACCTGTTGCAGAGGACTCCTCCTGTCTCTCCCAGGAAGATGTATCTCAGCAAGAGCCCCACTGTACTGCCTGACTGAAAGAGAGTGGGCAGAGCATGGTAGGAGCCGGGAGTACCCGGCATCCCACGGGGGTCTCTGCAGTGTGACTAGTGATAGTGGTCGGGCGGGGGGGACACGTGTGGTAGAGCCTGAATGATGAGAGAGAGTCAGGCAGAGGAAGAACATCCTATGAGAGCATGTGCAAAGGCCCTGGGGTAGGAATAAGCATGGTGAGCTCAGAATGTCGTATGGGGAGGAGCTGGCGAGATGGCTCAGTAGTTAAAGGTACATGCTTGCAAAGCCTGATGGCCTAGGTTTGATTTCCCCAGTACCCATGTAAAGCAAGATGCACAGAGTGGCACATGTGTCTGAAGTTCATTTACAGTGGCTAGAGGCCCTGCTGCACCCGTTATCTCTCTCTGCTTGTCTTTATGGTTGGGTGTGGTGGCACATGCCTTTAATACCAGCACACCAGAGGCAGAGGTAGGAAGATTGTCATGAGTTCAAGGTGGCCCTGAGACTACATAGTGAATTCCAGGTCTGCCTAGGCTATAGCAAGACCCTACCTCGAAAAACAAAACAAAACAAAAGAAAAAAAAAAAAAAAAAAGATTTTGAGGGATGGAGAGGGGCTTAGCAGTTAAGGCTTCTGCCTACCATGCCTAAGGACCCAGATTTGATTCCCTAGTACCCAAGTAAGCCAGATGCACAAGGTGGTGCATGCATCTGGAGTTGCTTTGCAGTGGCTGGAGGCCCTGATGCACTTATTCTTTTCCCTCCCCCTCTTCTTTTCTCAAATAAATAAATAAAATTTTAAAAAATGTTTTTTTAAAAAAGCAGGACATGGTGGCCCACGCCTTTAATCCCAACACTCAGGAGGCAGAGGTAGGAGTATTGCCTTGAGTTTGAGGATACCCTGAGACTACATAGTGAATTCTAGATCAGCCTAAACTAGAGTGAGACCCCACTTCAGAAAACCAAAAAAAGAAAAAAAGGTAACATTATTTTTTTGGTTTCAAGCCAGGCTGACTTGAAATTAACTATGTATTCTCAAGATGGCTTTGAACTCATGGTGATGCTCCTACCTCCTGAGTGCTGGGATTAAAGGTGTGTGCCACCACACCAACTAATTTTTTTAACTTTTAAAAATATTTTACTTTTATTTATGTGAGAGAAAAACACAGAGAAAATGGATGTGCCAGAGCCTGCAGCCACTGCAAACAAACTCCAGATACATGCACCACCTTGTGCATCTGGCTTATTTGGGTCCTAGAGAATTGAACCTGGGTCCTTTGGCTTTGCAGGCAAGCGCCTTAACCGCAACGCCATCTCTCCAGCCCTAAAACTTTTTTTTTTTTTTAATTTTAATATTTTGAGCTGGGCATGGTGGCGCACGCCTTTAATCCCAGCACTCAGGAGGCAGAGGTAGGAGGATCACTGTGAGTTCAAGGACACCTTGAGACTACATAGTTAATTCCAGGTCAGCCTGGGCCAGAATAAGACCCTACCTCAAAAAAATTTTCAATATTTTATTTTTATTTATTTATTTATTTATTTATTTATTTATTTTTATTTTTTATTTTGGTTTTTCGAGGTAGGGTTTCACTCTGGTCCAGGCTGACCTGGAATTAACTATGTAGTCTCAGGGTGGCCTCAAACTCATGGCAATCTTCCTATCTCTGCCTCCTGAGTGCTGGGATTAAAGGCATGCGCCACCACGCCCGGCTTATTTATTTATTTGAAAGAGGGAAAGAGGGAGAGAGAGAGACAGCACACCAGGGCTTCCAGCCACTGCAAACGAATTTCAGATGTATGCAACCACCTTGTGCCTCTGGCTTACATGGGTACTGGGAAATCGAACCAAGGTCCTTTGGCTTTGCAGGTAAGCGACTTAACGGCTAAGCCATCTCTCCAGCCCTAAAACTTTTTTAAAAATTTATTTGAGAGAGAGACTGGGCATGCCAGGGCCTACAAACAAACAATGACTGGTTTATGTGGGTCATGGAGAGTCAACTGGCTGGCTTTGCAGAAACGAACTGCTAATCTCTCCAGCCAGCCCTAAAACTTTTTTTAAAAAATACACAATGACACCTGGCTGGAGAAGAGGGAAGTGAGGCAGTGGGGTTGGAGCCTGACACAGTTGACTCCTGTACAGGACTGGGCCTATAGCTCGGTTGGTTGGTGCTTGTCTAGTATGCATGAAACCCTGAGTCCCATTCCTAGTACCACATCAACAGAGTGGAGTGGTGTATACCTGTAATCTTAGCACTGGAAGTAGGAGGATCAGTTCAAGGTCAATTAGAGTGGGAGACAGTTCACCTAGAGTTCTTCCTCCAAAACCAGAGCCTCCCCATGCAGGCCACCACACTTAGCCCTTAGCTCTCACTCTTGGAGGCTGAAGTAGGAGGATTGCTATGAGTTTGAGGCCAATTAGGGCTACAGAGTAGCATTCTATTTCAAAAACACAACACAAAACAAAACCATGGACAGAGAGATGGTTTAGAGGTTAAGGCACTAGCCTGTGAAGCCTAAGGACCCATATTTGACTCTTCAGGTCCCACATAAGCCAGGCACAAGGTGATGCAAGTGTGCAAGATCACACATATGCACTAGGTGGCGCACACATCTGGAGTTTGATTACAGTGGCTGGAGGCCCTGGTGTTCCAATTCTCTCTCACTTAAAATAAAAAGGGCCAGTCTGTTGGGCTTGCCTAAAAAAAAAGGCCAGGAATGACACACAACCATAACATCAGGTAGAAGCAGGAGGATTGGAAGTTTGAGGCCAGCCTGTGGTACATGAAACCTTGTCTCAAAAAGAACAAAAGAGCCAGGTGTGGTGGCGCATGCCTTAATCCCAGCACTTGGGAGGCAGAGGTAGGAGGATTGCCATGAATTCAAGGCCAGCCTGAGACTACATAGTGAATTCCAGATCAGCCTGGGCTAGAGCAAGACCCTACCTCGAAAAAAAAAAAAAAAAAAAAAAAGAATAGAAGAGGGGCTGGAAAGATGGCTCAGCAGTTAAGGCACTTACCTGCGAAGACTAAGGACCTAGGTTCAATTCCCCAGTACCCATGTAAAGCCAGATACACAAGGTGACACATGCATCTGGAGTAGCTGGAGGCCCTGTTACACCCATTCTTCCCCAATCCCATCTCTCAAATAAATAAATGAAGAAAACAATTTTTAAAAGAGAAGAAAAGGCTGGGTGTGGTGGCGCACGCCTTTAGTCCCAGCACTCGGGAGGCAGAGGTAGGAGGATCGCCGAGAATTTGAGGCCACTCTGAGAATACATAGTTAATTCCAGGTCAGCCTGGACCAGAGTGAGACCCTACCTTGCAAAACCAAAAAAAAAAAAAAAAAAAAAAAAAAAAGATAGAAAAGAAAAGGAGTAACAATTTAAAAATTCAGATTGAGGGCTAGAGGGTTGGCTCAGCAGTTAGGGCATTTGTCTGCAAAGCCTAAGGTCCCAGGTTCGATTTCCCAGTAACCACATAAAGCCAGCTACACAAAGTGGCACATGCGTTGGGAGGCTGGGAGTCCCTAGCACACCCAACCCATTTTCTCTTTCTTCTCACTCTCTGCTTGCAAATAAAGAAAAATTTCAAATTGAGAATCAGAATAAAGCAAAATGTGAACAAGGAGAGCAAGTTAAGGGAGAGAAGTTGGGGACTCAAGGTGACAAGGAGGGAGGAGGAGGAGCGAGGTGTGGTCCCTGTTTTATGGTAGGGTCTGGGGAAGGAGAGCTTACAGGGAAAGCGCATTCCTCGTTGGGTAGGGACTCAGGGATCACCTATGAAGAAAGAGGTCAGAGCTGAGAAAACCTGAGCTCTGAGCCTGGGCCTCCCTCCCTTGGTCTGTTCTGTGTGTAACCTCAACCGGGGCCCCACAAAGCCACCGCGGTGCCAGGGGCAGGGAGTCATGGGGAAATCAGGATGTTGCAAAAAAAAAAAAAAAAATACAATCAAGCTCACCTCCCTCCTCCCAGCTCCACAATCCAGACAGAGAGGCATGGAGGGAGTCACGTACCAGGGAGACGCTTGGGCAAAAATGTGTCATTCTAATAATAACCACTGCTCGGAGGGTAAAGTCACCCAAAGCCAGTCCTCACTAGACTGGACTTGCACGGCCTCCAGTGACATCAGGCCTGCCCCTCGCCTTCAACACTCATTGGAACACAGCTGTTTCACTGACAGGTGACAGCAGTGGGAAAGAGAGACCTATGGTGAGCCCAGGTCCAGGACAGTGACTATGACTGACTGCTTGTCTAAGCAAGCATTACCTCTTCCTCTCTTCAGCATCCTTGGGCTCAGGGTGAGACAAGAGCCGCTGCTCGGTGGCACAGGCCGATGGTGCAGAGAGAGTGACGAGGAGCAGGGCCAAGGTCAGGCCTCCAGCACCAGACCTTGGCAAACTGCTTTTCCTCCATAGATAACAATGCCTTCTTCGGATGGTTGTTGGAGTGCTGGGGAGTGTTGGTAGCCAGAAAGGTAATGGATGACCAGATAGGTGGGTCTTCAGTTCACTGCTACCACCCCATCATGGTCACACCACTGTCTCCATAGCTGGCTTAGATACAGCTGTGATGGTTAGGGTCACTCTCTCAGGATGGACTGCCACAGGCTCTCGGGGACCCAGACCTGACAGACCACAGAGATCAAAAGTTTTGTAACCAGGTGTGGTGGTGCACGCCTTTAATTCCAGCACTGGGGAGGTTGAAATAGAAGGATCACCATGAGTTCAAGACCAGCCTGGGCTACCAAGTGAGTCAGCCTGGGCTAGAGTGAGACCCTGCCTTAAAAACAAACTCAAGCTGGGCGTGGTAGTGCACGTCTTTAATCCCAGCACTCGGGAGGCAGAGGTAGGAGGATCACCGAGAGTTTGAGGGCAGCCTGAGACTACATAGTGAATTCCAGGTCCACTTAGGCTAGAGTGAGACCCTACCTCGAAAATACCACCACCGGGGCTGGAGAGATGGCTTAGCGGTTAAATGCTTGCCTATGAAGCCTAAGGACCCCGGTTCGAGGCTTGATTCTCCAGGACCCACGTAAGCCAGATGCACAAGGGGGTGCATGCATCTGGAGTTCGTTTGCAGTGGCTGGAGGCCCTGGCGCACCCATTCTCTCTCTCTACCTGCCTATTTCTGTATCTCTCTCTCTCAAATAAATAAATAATAAAATATTTTTAAAAAAAAAGAAAGAAAGAAAATACCACCACCACCAAAAAAAAAAAAATCAATCAAACAAACAAACAAAAAAACCCTAAAGAAAAGCAGCAGGATTTTGTGATGTGGTAAAGTGGGAAATCTACCATGGGCTGCCAGCTCTGCTGTGCCAAGGAGTGTCACAGCTCCCAGCTAGTGTACCTACCTCTCAGGGCCTAGGGCCACCATTTACAAATGGCCATGTGGAATGTCAGCTAAGAAACTTATGGGCTAGCTAGCATTGGACAGTGTAGCTTCAGGACTAGGTGGTTCCCTCCGATTAGGACTGCATGCTCCAAATAGTGAGAAATGAGGAAAGCTGTTCACCTTCCCTCCTGGGGCCGCAGAGAGCTCTGTGCAAGGTTTCAACACGACCTCAGGCTGTGATCTGACTTGGAAATGCCATCAGATGTTCTGGAAAGAAAGTGGCTAGGTTCTGTTCTCTCTTTCTCTTTGAGATGGGGTCTTATGTAGCCCAAGCTGGCCTCAACTCCATATATAATTGTGGTTGACCTTGAAATCTTGATCCTCCTTCTACCTCCCAAGTGCTGGGATTGCAGGTGTGGGCTACCATGCCCAAGATGTGTTATGCTTATGCTCGTTCATTTTTTCTTTCTTTCTTTCTTTCTTTCTTTCTTTCTTTCTTTCTTTCTTTCTTTCTTTCTTTCTTTCTTTCTTTCTTTCTTTCTTTTTTGGGTTTTTGAGGTAGAGTCTCACCCTAGCCCAGGCTGACCTGGAATTCACTATGTAGTCTCAGAGTGGCCTTGAACTCACGGCAATCCTCCTACCTCTGCCAGCACTCGGGAGGCAGAGGTAGGAGGATTGCCTACCTCTGCCTCCTGAGTGCTGGGATGAAAGGCATCCTGAGTGCTGGGATGAATTTTTTTATTTTTATTTTTTTTGGTTTTTCATAGGGTCTCACTCTGGCCCAGGCTGACCTGGAATTAACTATGTTCTCAGGGTGGCCTCTTTCTTTATTTTTCCCATTATTAGGGTTACCACGAGGCTTTAGGCTTTATTAGATTAAAAGAAGACGAGAAAGTACAGAGAGCTCCTGTCCATGAGAAAGCAGGGAGGGGGTCAAGCCCAGGGTTATGTTCTTTTTTTTCTTTTTAATATTTATTTTTATTTATTTATTAGATACACAGAGAGAGAGAGAGAGAGAGAGAGAGAGAAAGAAAGGGAATAGGCATGCCAGGACATCTAGCCACTGAAAACAAACTCCAGACACATGCATCACTTTGTGCATCTGGATTACATGGGACCTGGAGAATCAAACCTGGATCCTTAGGCTTCACAGGCAAGTGCCTTAACTGCTAAGCCATCTCTCCAGCCCCCTTTTAAAATACATATATGCACTTATTTATTTATTTTAGCCAGATATGGTGGTGCACACCTTTAATCCCAGCACTCAGAAGGCAGAGGGAGGAGGATCACCGTGAGCTGGAGGCCACCCTGAGACTACATAGTGAAATAGTGAATTCCAGGTCAGCCTGGGCCAGAGTGAAACCCTACCTTAAAAAACAACAACAATGGGCTGGAGAGATGGCTTAGCGGTTAAGGCGCCTGCCTGCTAAGCCTAAGAACGCTGGTTCCAATCTCCAGGTCCCACGATTAGCCAGATGCAAAGTGATGCAAGGGCGCAATGCTGCACTTGCCCACAAGGGGGTGCACGCATCTGGATTTCGTTCACAGCAGCTGAGACTGCTGGCGCGCCCATTCTGTGTCTCCTTCTCCCTCTCTGTCTGTCTCTCTCTCTGTCTCTCTCCAAAAATAAATAAAATAATTAAAAAAAAAAACAACAACAACTATATATATATGCCAGACATAGTGGCCCATGTCTTTAATCCCAGTGCTGGGAGGCAGAAGTAGGAGGATCACCAAGAGTTTGAGGCCACCCTGAGACTTCATACTGCATTCCAGGTCAGCCTGGGCTTGAGCAAGACCACACCCCAAAAAACCAAAAATAGATCTGGAGAGATGGCTTAGTGGTTAAGGTGCTTGCCAGCAAAGCCTAAGGACCCAGGTTCGATTTTCCAGGTCCCATGCAAGCCAGATGCATAAGGTGGCACATGTGTCTGGAGTTAGTTTGCAGTGGCTAGAGGCCCTGGCCCTTTTTCTCTCTCTCACTGTCCCTCTCTGTCTCAAATAAAAAAATAAAATATTGAAAAAAAAAAAAAAATAAATAAATGAATAAAATAAAAAGTATTGATTTTTATTAGACATGCAGCACCATGTGCATATGGCTTATGTGAGTTCTGAGGCTTCATAGGCAAGTGCCTTATCACTAAGCCATCTCTCCCGCCCAAGGGGTAATGTTCTTTGAACTTGGTTTCTAGTTGCCCCCAGAGCTAGGCTGGATTCTGTCTCCGGCATGTGCTAATCTGCATGGCATATTTATGCTCTGAGGATCAGGACTTAATGTTTCCTGTGTGCACAGCAGGGTGTCACAATGGCACTATAAAGCTGGACTAAAAAAAAAAAAAAAAAAAGCTGACCTAATATTTAACTTTGCTTCAAAATGGTCTCTCTGTTCCTCTCCGTTGCAGCTAGTTCCTGGTAGCAGCCAGGATATGTTCCTTAGTTCTGTACCCTAACTAACTTTTCTTGTTTCTTGTTTGTTTGCTTTCTCCATGTTTGTTTATTTATTTATTTACTTTTATTCATTCATTTATTTAATTTATTATTATTTGGGGGGGGTCTTTCAAGATAGCATCTTGCTCTCTAGCCCAGGCTGACCTGGAATTCACTATGTAGTCTCAGGGTGGCCTTGAACTCACAGCAATCCTCCTACCTCTGCCTCCTGAATGATTAAAGATGTGACCCATTATGACTGGCTCCTTATTTTATTTTTTATTTCTAAAAATATTTTATTTTTATTTATTTATTTGAGAGAGAGATACAGAAATAGGCGGGTAGAGAGAGAGAATGGGCGCACCAGGGCCTCCAGCCACTGCAAACAAACTCCAGATGTGTGCGCCCCCTTGTGCATCTAGCATATGTGGGTCCTGGAGAGTCAAGCCTCGAACTGGGGTCCTTAGGCTTCACAGGCAAGCACTTAACTGCTAAGCCATCTCTCCAGCCCTTTTAAATATATATATTTTTTATTTTTATTTATCTATTTGAGAGAGATACAGAAATAGGCAGGTAGAGAGAGAGAATTTATTTTATTTTTTGAAATATTTTCATTTATTTATTTGAGAGAAAGAAAGAAGTAGATCTATAGAGAATGGGCAGACTCCAGACATATGTGCTACCTTGTGCGTCTGGCTCACATGGGTCCTGGGGAATTGAACCTGGGTCCTTTGGCTTTGCAGGCAAATGCCTTAGCCACTAAGCCATCTCTCCAGCCCTCCTTTTTTTAAATTTTTGAAACAGGGTCTCATGTAGGTCAGGATGGCTTCCTGTCCCCTTTTTTTTGTTTCCCCGAGGTAGGGACTCATTCTAGCTCAGGCTGACCTGGAACTCATTCTGTAGTCCCAGGCTGGCCTTCAATTCACAGTGATCCGCCTACCTCAGTCTCCCTAATTCTGGGATTAAAGATGCATACCACCAGGCACAGCTTCCAGCCCCATTTAAGCAGAGCTGGGCATCATACCTCCTACTCCAGGTATGCTGGACAAGCACTTGGCCAGCTGAGCCACACTCCCAGCCCTGCACACTTCCATGACACCCTGTGAAGTCAGGTAGTAAAGAAAGCCCCCCAGAACCCAGGTGCTCCCCACTAATAAGTACCTGGGAAGTCCACTTGAAACAGGGTTGGGGAGATGGCTCAGCAGTTAAAGGCACTTGCTTGCAAAACCCAGTGACCTGGTTTTGATTCCCACTTACCAACATCAGGCCAGATGCACAAAGTGGTCCATGTGTCTGGAGTTTGTAGTGGCAAGTGGCTGTGGTATGCCCATACTCTATCAAAATCTCTCTCTCTCAAATAATAAGTAAAAATACTTAGGCTGGGCGTGGTGGTGCACGCCTTTAATCCCAGCACTCAGGAGGCAGAGGTAGGAGGATCGCTGAGAGTTCGAGGCCACCCTGAGACTACATAGTTAATTCCAGGTCAGCCTGGGCCAGAGTGAGACCCTATCTCGAAAAAAAAAAAAAAAAAAAAAAAAAAAAACTTAGCGCATTGTTAGATAGAAGTTGTGCAGAATATACTAGATCAAACCCACACCATCTAAGCTTTTGTGCTAGTGGTCATTCTGGTGAGAAGAAAAATTCTGGGCTGGAGAGATGGCTCAGTGGCTAAAAGCACTTCTTTGCAAAGCCTAATGGCCCAGGTTCAATTCCCCAGTACCACGTAAAGCCAGATGCATAAAGTGGCTCATGAATCTGGAATTTGCAGTGGCAGGAGATCCTAGTACATCCATTTCTCTCTCTCTCTCTCTGGTAAATAAATTTTTAGAAATCTTTAAAAAAATTATCTTGGCCTGGGCGTGGTGGCGCATGCCTTTAATCCCAGCACTTGGGAGGCAGATGTAGGAGGATCGCTGTGAGTTCGAGGCCACCCTGAGACTACATAGTTAATTCCAGGTCATCCTGGACCAGAGTGAAACCCTACCTCAAAAAAAAAAAAAAAATCTTGTGGCTGGAGAGATGGCTTACAAGTTGAGGCTCTTCCCTGTGAAGCCTAAGAACCCAGGTTTGATTCCCCAGCACCCATGTAAGCCAGATGAACATGGTGGTGCACGCCTTTAATCCCAGCACTCGGGAGGCAGAGGTAGGAGGATCGCTGAGAGTTTGAGGCCACCCTGAGACTACATAGTTAATTCCAGGTCAGCCTGGACCAGAGTGAGACCCTACCTGCAAAAACCAAAAAAAAAAAAAAAAAAAAAAAAAAAGATGAAGGATGGTTTTTGTTTGTATGTTTGTTTTGTTTATTTCAAGGTAAGGTCTTGCTGTAGCCCAGGTTAACCTGGAATTTACTATGTAGTCCAGGCTGGCATTGAATTCACAGTGATCCTATCTCAGCCGAGTGCTGGGATTAAAGGCGTGTACCACCTCACCTGGCAAGGCTGATACACTTTATATATATATATAATTTATTTATTTATTTATAGAAAGAGGTAGAGAGAGTGAGAGAAAGAGAGAATGAGCACACCCAGGGCCTCCAGCCACTGCAAACGAACTCCAGATGCATGAGCCCCCTTGTGCATCTGGCTGATATGGGTCCTAGAGAATTGAAATGGGATCCTTTGGCTTTGCAGGCAAGCACCTTAACCGCTAAGCCATCTCTCCAGCCCTATGACAGACTTTTGATACATAGATAGTATCTTTTTTTTTTTTTTTTTTTTTTTGGTTTTTTGAGGTAGGGTCTCACTCTGGCCCAGGCTGACCTGGAATTCACTCTGTACTCTTAGGGTAGCCTCGAACTCATGGCAATCCTCCTACCTCTGCCTCCTGAGTGCTGGGATTAAAGGTGTGTGCCACCACGCCCAGCTCCTTGAAACATAGATAAATGGAGGATGACTGATGGATAGATAGATAGATGGATGGATGGAGCATGTATGAATATCATGTCCTATGTTCTACTTAGAAAGGATACAACAGCTTGAAGCCTCACTTCCTATGACACATCACTGTGAATTTTTTAAAACCACAAGTGTGTACATTATCGTCAACATCTAAGGAAAACATAAAAGAAACCCTAGCCAACTTTATTTTCAGAGACTTTCTGTTGAAGTGACAAGGTCCCACCCATTTCTGCCTGTGACGCATGGGGACACGTTGAGAGCTGCATGGCGGTCTGTTTCATGTCTCATTCTGGTCCCGCTGTCCTTCCTCCTCATTCCCACCAGTCCTCTGACAACCCATTCCCCAGAGGGTCACCTCATTCTTGCCTGCTAGGGCACTGACAAAGAAACTGCCCCAAATTGCAGCACTATGTGGCTTGTGGAAGTTAACTTCTAGTCTCTGAGGGAAATTCACTTTTTTTTTTTTTTTTTTTTTTTTTGAGACAGGGTCTCACTCTAGCTCAGTCTGACTCAGCACTCACTCTAGCCCCAAGCTGGCCTGGAACTCACAGCAATTCTCCTAAGTGCAGGGACTAAAGGCATGCACCATCATACCAGGCTCAAACTTTTTGAGACAGGGTCTCATGTATCCCAGGCTGGTCTCAAATGCACAATGCAGCCAAGGTTGGCCTTGAACTCCTAATGCTCCTGCTTCTACCTCCCAAGTGCTGGGATTACAGGTACACCACCATGCCTGGCTTTGACTCATTTTTGAGTAATATTTCCTGAAATAATGTTCATTAAACAAGGTCAGACACCCAAACTAGATCAACTTACTCCTTGCCTAGTTTTTAAAAAATATTTTATTTATTTGAATTTTTTTGTTTTGTTTTGTTTTTTTGTTTTTTGAGGTAGGGTCTCACTCTAGCTCAGGCTGACCTGGAATTCACTCTGTATACTCAGGGTAGCCTTGGCCTCATGTCGATCCTCCTACCTCTGCCTCTGGAGTGCTGGGATTAAAGGCGTGCACCACCATGCCTGGCTCCTTTTTTTTTTTTTTTTTTTTGAGGCAGGATCTCATTCTAGCCCAGGCTGACATGGCAGTCCTCCTACCTCTCTGCCTCTTGAGTGCTGAGATTAAAGGCATGTACCACCATACCCAGCTAGTTCTGATTTTTAAAAATTTATTTATTTAGCCGGGCGTGGTGGCGCACGCCTTTAATCCCAGCACTCGGGAGGCAGAGGTAGGAGGATCGCCAAGAGTTCGAGGCCATCCTGAGACTACATAGTTAATTCCAGGTCAGCCTGGACCAGAGTGAGACCCTACCTTGAAAAACCAAAAAAAAACAACAAAAAAAATTAATTTATTTGAGAGAAAGGAAGAGGCAGAGAAAAAGAAAGAGAGAAAGTGGATGTACAAGGGTCTCTAACCACTGCAAACAAACTCCAGATGCATGCACCAATTTGTGCATCTGGCTTTACATGGGTACTGGGGAATTGAACCTCAGTCCTTTGGCTTTGTAAGCAAGCACCTTAACCGCTAAGACATCTCTCCAGAACCTACTTCTGATTTTTATGGGGTTTTTCTTTGTTTGTTTTTTCTTTTTAAAAATTTTTTAAAATTATTTTTTATTTATTTTTGGAGAGAGACAGAGAGAGACAGAGAGGGAGACAGAGATGGGCACGCCAGCAGTCTCAGCTGCTATGAACGAAATCCAGATGCATGTGCCCCCTTGTGGGCAAGTGTGCCATTGCGCCCTTGTGTCACTTTGCATCTGGCTAAACGTGGGACCTGGAGTTTGGAACCGGGTTCTTAGGCTTAGCAGGCAGTCACCTTAACCGCTAAGCCATCTCTCCAGCCCTGTTTTTTATTTTTCGAGGGAATGTCTCACTCTAGTCCAGGCTGATCTGGAATTCACTATGTATTCTCAGGGTGGATTCAGATTCATGGTGATCCTCCTACCTCTGCCTCCAGATTGCTAGAATTAAAAGCATGCGCCACCATGCCCAGATAATTAATCTACTTTTTTTTAGAGAGAAAGAGGCACAGAGAGAGAGAGAGAAAATGGGCATGCCAGGGCCTCTAGCCACTGCAAACATCAGATGCATGTGCCACCTTGTGCATCTGGCCTACATGGTTACTGGGGAATTGAACCCTAACACTTAGGCTTTTCAGGCAAGTGTCTTAACTGCTAAACCATCTCTCCTGCATTTATTTATTTATTTATTTATTTATTTATTTATTTATTTATTCTCTTTTGGTTTTTCAAGGTATGGTCTTACTCTAGCCCAGGCTAACCTGGAATTCACTCTATATTCTCAGGGTGGCCTCGAACTCATAGCGATCCTCCTACCTCTGCCTCCTGAGTGCTGGGATTAAAGGCATGCACGACCATGCCTGGCCCTGCATTTCTTTTATTGAGTGAAGTTAATCATCTTTTCTATGGTTACCATTCCCCAGGCCATTTATAACAAGTTTTCTTAGCCGGCTAAGCTTTGGGGTACCTAAGCTTACAATTCCAGCACCCAGTAGAGAGAGGCAGAATGGTTCATAGTAAATTGAAGGCTAGCCTGTTCTACATCATGAACTCTGGGCTAGCTAGGGTTATATAGAAAGACTCCCAAAAACAAAACAAAAATTCTCACAAAAAGCTAGGTGTGGTGGTGCACGCCTTTAATCCCAGCACTTGGGAGAGGTAGGAGGATCATGATAAATTCAAGGCCACCCTGAGACTACACAATGAATTCCAGGTCAGCCTGGGCTAAAGTGAAGACCTATCTCAAAAAAAAACAAACAAAAAATTCCCAGGCTGGGGAAATGGCTTAGCGGTTAAGGTGTTTGCCTGTGAAGCCTAAGGACCTCTGTTTGATTTCCCAGGACCCATGTAAGCCAGATGCACAAGGGGCACATGCATCTGGAGTTCGTTTGCAGTGGCTGGAGGCCCTGGCATGCCTATTCTTTCTCTCTGCCTTTTCCTCTCTTTCTCTCTCTCTCAGATACGATTAAAAAAAAAAAAAAAAAAAGTTAACTGGGCGTGGTGGCACATGCCTTCAATCCCAGTACCTGGGAGGCAGAGGTAGAAGGATCACCATGAGTTTGAGGCCACCCTGAGAATGAGTGAAATCCAGGTCAGCCTGGACTAAAGCGAGACTCTACCTCAAAACCCTCTCCCCAAAAAATGTTTTTAAAAATTCCCCTCAAATAAATAAATAAACTACTTTTATAACTTATAAAAAAATTTAATTCTTAAAAAAAAAAAAGCCGGGCGTGGTGGCGCATACCTTTAATCCCAGCACTTGGGAGGCAGAGGTAGGATCGCCGAGAGTTCTAGACCACCCTGAGACTACATAATGAATTCCAGGTCAGCTTGGACCAGAGTGAGACCCTACCTTGCAAAAGCAAAAAAAAAAAAAAGAAAGAAAGAAAGAAATGCAAAACCACACTAGACATTTCACCTCTCTTGATGGCCGGCTTCCATCCCAAAGTATGAGCACACTCTGAGCTGGCAGGACGGAGACAGTCACCCAGCACTTGAGGTCACAGATGTGTGCATGGGGCAATGCATCTTACACTTGGTCACATGCTTTTGTTTTGCTCACACGCACACACAAAGTAGGTGGAAGATGTATTATTGCTGTTCACTGCCCACAACAGAGCCAGACCAGAAGATCCCAGAGTCCAGAGGGAACTAGGCAGAGCAGCCCTGGGCCGCCATTCATCTGACCACAGTGCAATTCAACCAGCAACAGAACAACCAGGGAAGAAATACATCAGAGGTCCCAGCAGGAAGCTCAGCTCAAAGCAGTAGTTAGGAGAAGATGCCCTCACCAAGGCTGGCCTCCCGATGCAACTGGGCAGAGGTGGGAGTAAGCTAGGTTTTCACTGAATTCCCTTGCTAAGTTTGAAATGTTTTTGTTGGTATTATTGTTAGTTGTTTTTTTTTGTTTGTTTGTTTTTTTGTTTTTTTGGTTTTGCGAGGTAGGGTCTCACTCTGGTCCAGGCTGACCTGGAATTAACTCTGTAGTCTCAGGGTGGCCTTGAACTCTCCGCGATCCTCCTACCTCTGCCTCCCGAATGCTGGGATTAAAGGCGTGCGCCACAACACCCGGCTAGTTTTTGTTTTTAATATTGTTATTTATTTATTTGAGAGAACATCCAGCCACTAAAAACCAACTCCAGATGTATGTGCCACCTTGTGTAGCTGGGTTACGTGGGTACTGGGGAATTGAACCTAGGTCCTTATGCTTCCCAGGCAAGCACTTTAACGGCTAAGTCATCTCTCCGCCCTGTTTTGGTGGGGGGTTTTGTTTGGTTGGTTTTTGGTTCTCTGAGGTAGTGTCTCACTCTAGCTCAGGCTGAGCTGGAACTCTCTATAATCCTATTTCAGTCTCCCAAATGCTGGGATTGAAGGCGTGGGTTATCACATCAGCTTTGTTGTTGGGCATTTTTGTTGCTTTGTTTCATTTTATTTAAGTCGGGGTCTCATGTAGCTCAGGCTGGTCTTGAACTTGCTATGTAGCTAAGGATAACCTTGAACTCCTCCTGCTCTTGTCACCACCTACTGAGATTATAGGCCTGTACCACTGTACCTGATTTGTATTTCTCTTTCTTTTTAAAAACTGTTTTGGTTTTTTTCTTTTTTCTTTTTTTTCTTTTTTCTTTTTGGTTTTTCGAGGTAGAGTCTCACTCTATCCAGGCCGACCTGGAATTCACTATGTAGTCTCAGGGTGGCCTGGAACTCATGGCAATCCTCCTGAGTGCTGGGATTAAAGGCATGTGCCACCACACCTGGCTCTTTATTTATTTGTTTATTTGAGAGAGAAAGAAGCAGATAGAGATAGATAGATAGATAGATAGATAGATAGATAGATAGATAGATAGAAGGAAAGGAAGGAAGGAAGGAAGGAAGGAAGGAAGGAAGGAAGGAAGGAAGGAAGGAAGGAAGGGTGTGCCAGGGCCTCTAGCCATTGCAAACAGACACCAGATAAATACACCACCTTCTGTATCTGGCTTACATGAGTCCTTAGGCTTCACAGGCAAGCACCTTACCTGCTAAGCCATCTCTCCTGCCCTTTTTCTTTCTTTTTGGGATGGCACTCACTCTATAGCCCAGTCTGTCCTGGTAGTTATTATGTAGTTCGGGCTGGACTCAAACTCCTGGGTCTCCTCCTGTCTTAGCCTCCAGAGTGCAATCCCTCCTGGGCACGATAAGCATGTACCATTCTCCCACCCTATAACTTTGTAATTCTGAGTCATGAACACATATTACCTTTCCAAGACAAAAGTCTTAAATACACTAATGCTGTCTGAGCAGAATCAGGCTCAGAGACTCTCGGACTCCCAAGTACCCCTCAAGTCCTTGGTGTCCAGAAGCTCTACGAGGACAGATGGCGGCCAGCTCTGCCACCAAGCTTACAGCCTGACAAGACTCACCTGAGGCACCGCTCCACATCTGGGTCACTGCGGCAGTACTGGGGCCCTCCATGTCTGAGGGCATCTTCAGGGTTAGCAAAAGCCTGAAATACAACAGCTGGGAATTACAATCTGTGAAAAAGATGTCTGGGTGCCGAGCCTGTGCTTGTCCAAGGACAGAATTCATGCCAGGCAGCGGTACAAGCACCCATAGGCCCATTCAGCCAGCATCCGTGAACCCCGACTCTGCCACTTACTAGTTGCAATGAAAGCATTCTCCTGCCCATACACGTGTGAAGTTCATGGTCTGACCACTGCTCATGAAACAGAGGAGACCAGGTAGACTCAGGGGTCAAGAGGAAGAAGACAGGACAAGAGTTGGGATTCGGTCATGGAGGCTTGCCCAGAACCCCCCAGGGAGGGGCTCAGAGGTACAGAGTGTGCCACTTGGAAGAACAGGAGCTGCCAAGGGCTCTCTCACGAGGAGGGCACCGTGTGAATCATCAGTTTCTCTCACTGAAGAGGAGAGGCCAAAGGTCACACTTGGGTCATTGAGTGTCCCTGCCCACGGCTTCGGCTCCACCATTCTCTGCTGGCACCCAGACAAAGCTACTCCCAATGACCCCACGGCTTCTCACTCCTAACTCTGCCCTCCTCCCCAGGCTGGTCATGCCGGCCAGGTGGGCCTGCCTGCTCCTGCCCTACCCCAGAGGCAAACATGGCCCTACCCCAAGCCATTCACAGGAGGGATGGGAACACTCACACCCAGAATTCCTCCCTACTGGCTCTGAAAACAGCAACTCTGATGGTCCCATGGGAAATCTCTGGGTCAATTCCCCCTTACAAAGCATTCAATGGGAGCGGGCATGGTGGCACACGCCTTTAATCCCAGCACTCCGAAAACAAAAGGAGGAGGATCACCATGTAGGCCACCCTGAGAGTACATAGTGAATTCCAGCCTGGAAAAGAGTGAGACTCTACCTCAAAAAAAAAAAGCCGAAATAGGCAGGTGTGGTGGCACACACCTTTAATCCCAGCCCTCGGGAGGCAGAGGTAGGAGGATCACCATGAGTTCAAGGACACCCTGAGACTACATAGTGAATTCCAGGTCAGCCTGGACTAGAGTGAGACCTATCTCGAAAAAACAAAAAAAACCCAAAAACAACAACAACAACAACAAAAAAAGCCGAAATAGGGCTGGAGGGATGGCTTAGCAGTTAAGGTGATTGCATGCAAAGCCAAAGGACCCTGGTACGATTCTCCAGGATTCACATAAGCCAGATGCACAGGTGGCGCATGCGTCTGGAGTTCATATGCAGTGGCTGGCCCATTCTCTCTCTCCCTCTGACTCTCTCAAGTAAACAATATATGTATATTGAAAAAAGAATAAATAAATAAAATAAATTCAATGGGCACAGATATTGTAGTCTGCTGCCCACAGTCCAGCTGACAGTCAGCTACTGCCAGACAAAAAGAACCCCAGGTGTCCGATGTGCTACCTCTACCTCTAATAGGGCAAGGGCTTAGGCCTCAGGATGAACTCCCATAAGAAACCTGCGGCCGCAGCCCTTCACAGACCTATGAATAGTCACAAGGGCCAGCATAGCATGGCTGGGGCATGAGTGTTGGGCACTGAAGTCTCCTGGCGCTGCTGTATGGATCCCACTTTTCAAAAGGAACACTGAGGGGCTGGGGAGATGGCTCAGTGGTTAAAGGTGCTTGATTGAAAAGCCTGCTGGCCCAGGTTCAATTCCCCAGTACCCACATAAAACCAGATGCAGCCGGGAGTAGTGGTGCACGCCTTTAATCCCAGCACTTGGAAGACAGAGGTAGGAGGATGGCCATGAGTTCGAGGCCAGCCTGTGACTACATAGTGAATTCCAGGTCAGTCTGGACTAGAGCGAGACCCTACCTCAAAAAAAAAAAAGCACAAAGTGGCACATGTCTCTGGACTTCATTTATAGTGGCAAGAGGCCCCCATGTCCCTATAATCTCTCTTTCTCTCTCTGTTAAATAAATAAATAAATAAATATCTGAGGGAACACGGAGCTGACTTGTCCAAGGTCCCCAGAGCCTGTGTCTGTCCTCTGTGCAAGGGGTGACACTGAGGAAGGAGGGACAGCAGAAGAGAGAGGCGCCTCACTGACGGCCCTGGGGCAAACCCAAGGGAGGTTACCACCTGCGCCTCCCTCCCTCATTAGTCAGAAGGGCAACCAGAATGAAGGCAGGCTGTGGACTCTGGAGTGCCCCACACCTGGGGACCGCAGAACCTCTCAAAGTGGTGAAACCTCTCAGCCCAGGCTCCTTACCCGCCCCCCACCCTCACCATTCCAGAGCTGCGGTAGGGATTTAGTGCTCAGCTTTGGGGCCCTACACAGGAATGAACATAGCTGTCCCAGCCCAATGCCTGCACCCTCCATCCCAGGACAGGCCAAGAAGTGATTAGTATGTGGTGGCATTCAGATAGCCTGTCACATGGGGGCTGCTCTGCCTTTAATTCTGTCCATGCCTGCCCCCAGGGCCTGAGCCTGCCTCTTAGGGCAAGCTCCTCACCCAGGGTCCCACCCACACTCCATTGGGAGGGAGGCAGCCTCGCCTAGCCTCAAGCTCAAGTTGGACAAAGAAGAAAGGTGCGATGTTCGGAAAGCATTCTAGTAACTTCCAGCATGCAGCCTTGCACGCAGTCATTCATTGCCACCAAGGACTGGGCTTGGGCGTCCCAGCCACTCGCACAGGCTTAGTCTGGGTCCCTGTACTGTTGCGTATTGCTGGGATTGGCCCGAGGGAGTGTGCTCTGTGAATACCCTGAGCCTAGCTGGGACGTGGTCCCTGAAGGCTGCTGTGGGTCATTGGCGGGGGAACTGGGAATTTCCACTGGAAGTCTTCTCGGTCTCTTGGCTTGCTGGTTCCCACTCCACCTAGCAATGAGATCTCTCTGTCCGGAATCTGCTAAACCTAGAGGTTTTGTGCAGGTGACACTCTTCACCTGGTGGCACTCTGACAATCACAGAGTGCAAGAACTGAAGCCCAAAGCCAGCCTGGCTGACCGGGGCAGCTCCGAGGCAGTTCACACGCTGGTCCCAAGCACCTTGGCTACATACACTTCCCCACCTTCTTGCAGGGAGAAGCCAGCCAGCGTGCTGCTCAGCACCCCAACACACTTACTTACCTTTTTCCGAAGCCTCACTTGGCCTGTGATGACAGCCACTACATACATCTTGATGACCAGCAGCGTGCTGCATAGCAGGAAGGCAGGAAGCACTTGGTCACTGGCCAAACCCAGGCCTGGCGGAGAAGGCATCTCTAAGAAGCCGGCCTGAGATCCAGATCCCGGACAACCAGACTGTGGGTGTGACTCTGACACAGCGGCCTGGAGAGAGGAGGAGGAGGAGGCGGGCTAAAATGAGAGGCGGCCCGCAGTCAGCACCCGCCCACTCCCCCACCCTGCCCTGGCCCCTGTCACCACCCTGTCAACCCCCTTGCTCTGGTAAAGATGGAAATCAGCAACTTCTGCCCCAGGTGCTGCTACATGAGACCAGAAGCCTGGAGGTGCCCCTCCACCCAGCCCTGGCTCCTGAAAAGCCACAAACTTTCAAGTCTCCTAGAAATCTGCCTTCTAGGGCTGCAACAGGGCTGAGCTCTTGGGGGATGAGGGGTGAGAACCAGGGGTGTGTGAGGGGGGGAGGTCTCATCCTACTGTGTATGTTGCTGACTCAAAGGATCAGGGCAGATGCTGGACATGAGAACCAAGTCATCTGTACCTATGCTCAGCCCCCAAGGTCCTGGACCCTCATCCATTGAGGGTGGTGGCCTCTGTAAAGTTGGGAAAGTGAGGAGAGAGATTCTCCCCCTGCAGCCACCAATCCTCACTTTTCTTCTCTCCCTCACTCACCTTGGTTATTTAAGATGGGGTCTCAAGCCAGGCGTGGTGGCGCATGCCTTTAATTCCAGCACTCCAGAGACAGGTAGGAGGATTGCTGTGAGTTCAAGGCCACCCTGAGAGTACATAGTGAATTCCAGGTCAGCCTGGGCTGGAGTGAGACCTTGCCTGGAAAAACTACACACACACACACACACACACAAAAGATGGGGTCTCATAACTAGGCGTAGTGGTGCACCCTGTTAATCCCAGCACTTGGAAGGCAGAGGTAGGAGAAGTGCCTTGAGTTCAAGGCCATTCTGAGACAACATAGTGAAAACCCCCAAAATTATAAATAAAAATAAGATGTAGTCTCACTCCGGGAGGCAGAGGTCCCAGGCTAGCCCTGAGACAACCCAGGTTGGACCAAAAATGTTTTAATATTTTTAAAATATTTTTATTTATTTATTTGACAAACAGAGTGTGACTATGCCATGACCTCTTGTTGTTGTAAATGAACTCCAGATGCATGAACTACATTGTGCATCTGGTTTATATGGATCCTGGGGAATCAAACCCAGAGCGACAGACATTGCAAGCAAGTACCTTTAGCCATTGAGCCATCTCCCCAGCCCTAAAATATTTTTTATTTATTTGCAAGCAAACAGAAATGGGGAGGGGGCGGCAGAAACAGACATAGAGAATGGGTGCGCCAGAACCTCCAGCCACTATAAATGAACTCCAGATACATGCACCACTTTGTGCATCTAGCTTTACATGGGTACTGGGGAATCAAAGCTGCTTTGCAGGCAAGTGCCTTAACCACTGAGCAACCTCTGTAGCCCTTTTTTTTTTTTTTTTTGTATTTTGTTTTTTCAAGGTAGGGTCTCACTCTAGGTCAGGCTGACCTGGAATTCACTATGTCTTCTCAGAATGGCCTTGAGCTCACAGCAATCCTCCTACCTCTGCCTCCCAAGTGTTGGCATTAAAGGCGTGCACCACCATGCCTGGCTCTGGCTCAAGTTTTTAAAAATATTTTTATTCCTTTATTTTAGCCTCGAACTTTCTATTGACCTTGAGCCCCTGATCCTCCTGCCTCCGCCTCCAGAATGCTGGGGTCACAGGCGTGGTCCACCACACTTGCCTCTCCCCATCCAGACTTCCAACCTCCAGGGCTTGAATCACTTGTGGGTTTAGTTTTTTTTTTTTTTTTTCCCCACTACTAACTCTGGAAATTTGTTGTAATAGCTGTGGGAAATGCATATATTTGTTCCACTTACATCTTTATAGTCTCCTTACTTTTCTGGGAGACTTTTTAAAAATAAATTTTGGGGGGGTTCGATGTAGGGTCTCACTTTGACCCAGGTTGACCTGGAATTCACTATGTAATCTCAGAGTGGCCTCGAACTCAAGGCAATCCTCCTACCTCTGCCTCCCGAGTGCTGTGATGAAAGGCGTGCGCCACCATGCCCGGCTTTCTAGGAGACTTTGAGCAGATAGCCTGCTTGTTCAGTACAAGGTCTTCCTACCAGCTCTTCAGTAGAAAGCACAGCCAGGCTGAACCTCTGTGTCTATAAAGAGCCATGCATGGCCTCACACTCCTATAACCCAGACAGCAACATGCCTGGGGCTTACTGGTCGGTTAGTCTAACCAAAACAATGGCTTTAGGTTCAGTGAGAAACACTGTCTCGAGGAAATAAGATTGACAAGTGATCCTCTGGCCTCCACATGTGTGGGTATGGTGTGTGCCCCCCCACACCAAAAAAGTAAAAATAAAATAAATGATGCTAGAATCAGCCCTTAGTGGCAGCTGTATGGTCTTTTAAAAAAATGTTTAAGGCCGGGCGTGGTGGCGCACGCCTTTAATCCCAGCACTCGGGAGGCAGAGGTAGGAGGATCGCCATGAGTTCGAGGCCACCCTGAGACTACATAGTGAATTCCAGGTCAGCCTGAGCTAGAGTGAGACCCTACCTCGAAAAACCAAAAAAAAAAAAAAAAAAAAAAAAAGTTTAAAAATATTTATTTGCAAGCAGAGAAGAGAGAGAGAATGGGTGTGCTAGGGTCTCCAGCTGCTGCAAATGAACTCCAGACACATGTACCTCTCTGTGCGTCTGGCTCTGTTTGGGTACTGGGAAATCGAAGTAGAAACGCCAGGCTTTGCAGGCAAGCACCTTAACTGCTAAGCCATCTCTCCAGCCTTTTGTATGTTCTTTTTATTTTTATTTTATTTTTTGAAGTAGGGTCTCACTCTAGCCCAGGCTGACCTGGAATTCACTATGTAGTCCCAGGGTGGTCTTAAACTCAGTGATCCACCTACCTCTGCCTCCCTAGTGCTGGGATTAAAGGCATGTGACACCACACCCACTTCTTTCTTTTCTCTTCTTCTTCTTCTTTTTTTTTTTTTTTTTAGCTCAGGCTGACCTGGAATTCACTATGTAGCCTCAGGGTGGCCTCAAGCTCACAGTGAACCACCTACTTCTGCCTCCCAAGTGCTGGGATTAGAGGCGTGTGCCACCACACCCAGCAGGTTTTGTTTTTATTATTTATTTATCCATTCATTTATTTATTTTGGAGATAAGGCCTAAAGTAACCCAGGCTGGCTTCCAACTTGATAAGTAGCTTAGAATAACCTTTAACTTCTGGTCCTCCTGCCTCTACCTCCCCATTGCTGGGATGACAGGAGCTCTCTGCTTCAGTTCCTTCACCTGAAAAATGTACTCACTTCCTCTTGCTGTTGCTGGAACTAACAGATTCCTGTCCACCAGTCACAGTTACGAAGCCCCTAGCAGGTAGTGAGCTCTTCATCAGCAAGTTTCTGGGTATCAATGTCCTCCTCAAAATACAAATAATGGTCCCTACCTAGTTGGACTGACAGGATAGCAGCTGGAGGCAGTGGGTGGCTTCTTGTCCATTTAAAATCAGGATGAAAAGGCTAGAGATGGCTCAGCAGTTAAGGCACTTGCCTGCAAAGGTCCAATTGCCCAGTACTCACATAAAGCCAGAAGTACAGTGGGGCATGCATCTGGAGTTCATTTGCAGTGGCTAGAGACCCTGGTGCACCCATTCAGAGTCTCTCTTCTTTCTCTCTCTGCTTGTAAATAAATAAATAGCCAGGTGTGGTGCATATCTTTAATTGCAGGCCACCTTGAGACTATATAGTGAATTCTAGGTCAGCCTGGGCTAGAGTGAAACCTTAGCTTGAAAAACAAAACAAAACAACAAAAACGGGGCTGGAAAGATGACTTAGTGGTTAAAGCATTTGCCTGCAAAGCCAAAGGACCCAGGTTCAATTCTCCAGTACTCACATAAAACCAGATGTACAAAGTGGCTCATGCATCTGGGATTTGTTTGCAGTGGCTACATGCCCTGGCACACCATTCTCTCTACCCCCTCCTGCCCTCCTCATCTCTGTCTGTAATTAAAAAAAAAAAAAACAAAAGTCAAATTTGGGTGTGGTGGTGCACGCCTTTAATCCCATCACTTAGGAAGCAGAGGTAGGACTGCAGTAAATTCCAGGCCAGCCTGAGACTATAGTGAATTCCAGGTCAGCCTGGACTAGAGGGAGACCCTACCTCAAAAACAAACCAGCAAGCCGGGCGTGGTGGCGCACGCCTTTAATCCCAGCACTCGGGAGGCAGAGGTAGGAGGATTGCCGTGAGTTCGAGGCCACCCTGAGACCACATAGTGAATTCCAGGTCAGCCTGAGCTGGAATGAGACCCTACCTCGAAAAACCAAAAAAAAAAGAGAGAGAGAGAGAAAGAAAAGAAACCTCTCCAGGAGAGGCCAGCGACAAGAGAAGACAGAGAGCTATTCTTTCTTCCCCACTGCGGGAGCCAGGAAGCCTAGGTAAGGAGACTGTTGACTGCTGTACGTGACTTCAGGGTAGAAATTTTTGTGGTTGGCTGAGATGACCCAGTTAAGCTGAGGGCCTGGCAAGGATAAATCTGTGATCTTTGGCCAAGGGCTTCAATTGATGGAAGCTGCTGCCCTGTTTGGGGTGTTGCTGGGGCGGGACATGTTGATTTTCTTATTGCTTGGGTTTCTTTGCTACCCCCCCCCTCACACACACACACACATACACACACACACCATTTTTTTTTAGATAAGTTCTCATTAGGTAGTGGGATTATAGGTACCTCTGCCTCCAGAGTGCTAGGATTAAAGGTGTGTATTGCCATGCCTGGCTCTATTATTTTTTTTGGTAATATTTTAAAAATATTTTTTATCTATTTATTTGAAAGCAAAGAAAGGGGGAGAGAGAAACAGAGAGGATGGGCTCACTAGGGCCTCTTGCCATTGCAAATGTATTCCAGATACATGTACCACTTTGTGATTTTGGTTTTATGTGGGTACTGGGGAATTGAACCCAGGCTGTCAGGCTTTGCAAGCAAGCGCTTTAACTGCTGAGCCATCTCCCAGCCCATTTTTGTAGTATTTTTATTTACTTATTTATTTGAGAGGGAAGATGGGCACACCAGGGTCTCTAGATGCTGCAAATGAACTCCAGATGCATGCACAACTTTGTACATCTTGTTGACATGGGTACTAGACACTTGAACCCAAGCTGGCACCTTTAACCACTGAGCCATCTCCCCAGCCACTCACTACTCCCTGCTTTTTTTTTTTTTTTTGGTTTTTTGTTTTTTGTTTTTTGTTTTTCAAGGTAGGGTCTCACTCTGGCCCAGGCTGACCTGGAATTAACTATGTAGTCTCAGGGTGGCCTTGAACTCACGGCAATCCTCCTACCTTTGCCTCCCGAGTGCTGGGATTAAAGGCGTGCGCCACCAGGCCCGGCTCCCTGCTTTTTTTTAGTTTTTTCTTTTTCCAGGTAGGGTCTCACTCTAGCTCAGGTTGACCTGGAACTCTGTAGCTGGCTTCAAACTCACAGCAATCCTATCTCAGCCTCCTCCTGAGTGCTGGGATTAAATCCTGTGCCACCTATGCCTGGCCACTGCCCTTTTGTCAAGCAAATTTGGAGTTTATTTTTTATTTATTTAGGTTTATTTTTGTTTTTTCAAGGTAGGGTCTCACTCTAGCTTAAACTGACCTGGAATTCCCTATGTAGTCTCAGGGTGGCCTTGAGCTCAAGGCGATCCTCCTACCTCTGCCTGGCAAAGTTGTTGTTTTAGGGGCTGAGGATGTAGCTCCATGGGTAAGACACTAGAAAAACCTGAGGATTGGCGTTCAATCCCCAGTGCCATGTAAAAAGCTGGACATGGTGTGCATGCCTGTAACCCATGTTGGGTAGGGCAGAAACAGGTGGATTACTGGGGTTTACTGGTTAACTAGTTTAACCAAAACAACAACAAAAACCCAGTGAAAACTAGGTGTGGTGGCACATGCCCTTAATCCCAGAACTTGGGAGGCAGAGGTAGGAGGATCACAAGGCCACCCTGAGTTCAAGGCCACCTGGACTGAGACTACCATAAACCAAAAAAAAAAAAAAAAAAAAACCCAGGTCAGCATGGGGCACATGCCCTAATCCCAGAACTTGGGAGGCAGAGGTGAGACTCACCATGAGTTCAAGGCCACCCTGAGACTACGAAAAAAAAAAAAAAAAAAAAAAAAAAAAAAATCTGGGTTCAGCGAGAGACCCTGCCTCAAGGAAAGAGTAAATGAGGAAGAGTAAACAAGGAGCACAGCTGATGTCCTGCTTTCCTGTCCACATGCATGTGGGGGCATGTGTATGTGCACACACACGGTGGTGAGGGGCTAGGAGCTAGGTAGCTCAGTTGGAAGAGGGCTTGCCAAGTATTTCATGAGACCTTGAGTATGGTGCTTGGGACCACATGAACTACACACGTGGACACGTGGTGCATGTAATTCCTATAATCCCAGCACTCCAGAGGTGGAGGCAGGAGGATCAGAAGTTGAATATAATCTTTAGCTACATAGTGAACCCCCAGGCTACATAAGACCCTGTCTCAACAAAAAGAAAAGAGTGGGCTGGAGAGATGGCTTAGCGGCTAAGGCGCCTGCCTGCTAAGCCTAAGAACGCTGGTTCCAATGTCCAGCGGTTCCAATCTCCAGGTCCCACGTTTAGCCAGATGCAAAGTGAGGCAAGGGTGCAATGCCGCGCTTGACCACAAGGGGGCGCACACATCTGGATTTCGTTCTCAGCAGCTGAGACACTGCTGGCGCACCCATTTCTGTCTCCCTCTCCCTCTCTGTCTCTCTCTCCAAAAATAAATTTAAAAAAAAAGAAAAGAGGGAGGGAAGGAAGGAAGGAAGGAAGGAAGGAAGGAAGGAAGGAAGGAAGGAAGGAAGGAAGGAAGGAAGGAAGGAAGGAAGGAAGGAAGGGAAGGAAGGAAGGAAAAGGTATAGATTTTTTCACTATGTAGTCTCAGGGTGGCCTCGAACTCATGGTGATCCTCCTACCTCTGCCTCCCGAGTGCTGGGATTGAAGGCGTGCACCACCACGCCGAGAAGTCCTAGTGTAGATTTAAGGATGGTCATTAAGGGCGAGAGAGATGCTTAGGGAAAGGACATCATGTAGATTGGGTTTCTCAAGTCCCTGGGGTGTCTCTTTCTTTAAGGGATCAGATTGTTGCCATGCCTTGCTGGGGGCTGGGTGTCACATACAGGAAAATGAAGCAAAAGAAGCCGCCTGGAAACATTAACCCATCCTGAGTGGCTATGACACAGAGGTGTACATATGTAGAAATTCAACAGCTATGCCAGGCATGGTGGTGCACGCTTTTAACCCAGCACTTGCATTTGGGAGGTAGAAATAGGAGGATCTCCATGAGTTTGAGGCCACTCTGAGGCTACAAAGTGAATTCCAGGCCATAGTGGGTTACAGTGAGACCATACCTTGAAAAACAACTAGATAGATAGATAGATAGATAGATAGATAGATAGATAGATAGATAGATAGACAGACAGACAGAGTGAGCTGGGCATCATGGCGAATGCCTTTAATCCCAGCACTCCAGAGGCAGAGGGAAGAGGATTGCCCAGAGTTCGAGACCACCCTGAGACTACATAGTAAATTCCAGGTCAGCCTGAGCTAGAGTGAGACCTTACCTTAAAAAAAAGAAAAAAGAAAAGTAGAAAGAAAGAAATTCGACAGCTGTGTCTTTCATCTCACTTTTCTGCTTTCTTTTACCAACTCACAGACGTTCTTCCTGTCAGCCGCTGTAGACCTCATGGCAGCTCCCTCTGCGTTTCCTGAGACTCAGGAGAATCCAGGCAGCTCCCCTTGTTGGCTTATCATTTGGAACACCAGAGGAGGCTGGGAGAGTGGAGGAAGCGGCTCCACCTCAGTGGCTGGCTCCTGACCTATATGCCCTGACTGGCTCCAGTGATGGGGAAATAAATGGGGGGGGGGGGGAATGTAAAAAAAAACAAAACTAAACTAAATGGCCTTCTGAGCTTTGGAGTCAGGCTTGTACTGTTCTTGATAACAGTCATTCTGATAGAGTTGTCAATCAGAACCCTTGATCCTTCTGGGGCAATGATGTGTGGTGGCCATGTGATCTAGGTAAGCCAATCACAAGGCTCCTGGACAGAGAGAGAGAGAGAGAGAGAGAGATTGAAACAGACACACACACACAGAGTCACTGGGATTGGTCCAATCAGAGGCCTTCCCTGGAAGTTTCTTTGCTGACTTTTTTTTTTTTTTTGAGGCAAGCCCAACAGACTGGACTTTGCCCTCATTTTTTAATTAATTAATTAATTAATTAATTTAAGAGAAAGAGGCAGAGGGGGAGAGAATGGCCATGCCAGGGCCTCCAGCCACTGCAGACAAACTCCAGATGCATGTGCCACCTTGTGCATCTGGCTTATGTGAGTCCTGGAAAATTGAACTGGGATCCTTTGGCTTTGCAGACAAATGCCTTAACCACTAAGCCATCTCCATTTTTCTTTTTTATGTGAAAGAGTGTGCACGCATGTGAGAGAGAATTGGCACACCAGGGCCTCCAGCCACTGCACTCGAACTCCAGATGTGTATGCCACCTTGTGCGCATGTGTGACCTTGTGCACTTGCATCGCTTTTGTGTGTTTGGCTTACATGGGACCTGGAGAGTTGAACATGGGTCCTTAGGCTTCGCAAGCAAGCACCTTAACTGCTAAGCCATCTCTCCAGCACTTGCCATGTAAAAGCTGGACATGGTGTGCATGCCTGTAACCCATGTTGGGTAGGGCAGAAACAGGTGGATTACTGGGGTTTACTGGTTAACTGTTTAACCAAAACAACAACAAAACCCAGTGGAAAGCCGGGCGTGGTTAACTAGGAGGCAGAGGTTTAAGGCCACCCTGAGACTACATAGTTAATTCCAGGTCAACAACAAAAACCAAAAAAAAAAAAAAAAAAAACCCAGTGAAAACTAGGCGTGGTGGCACATGCCCTTAATCCCAGAACTTGGGAGGCAGAGGTAGGAGGATCACCATGAGTTCAAGGCCACCCTGAGACTACATAGTGAATTCCAGGTCAGCCTGGGCTAGAGTGAGACTCTACCTCGAAAAAAAAAAAAAAAAAAAAACAGTAAAATCTGGGTTCAGCAAGAGACCCTGCCTCAAGGAAAGAGTAAATGAGGAAGAGTAAACAAGGAGCACAGCTGATGTCCTGCTTTCCTGTCCACATGCATGTGGGGGCATGTGTATGTGCACACACACGGTGGTGAGGGGCTAGGAGCTAGGTAGCTCAGTTGGAAGAGGGCCTGCCAAGTATTTCATGAGACCTTGAGTATGGTGCTTGGGACCACATGAACTGCACACGTGGACATGTGGTGCATGTAATTCCTATAATCCCAGCACTCCAGAGGTGGAGGCAGGAGGATCAGAAGTTGAATATAATCTTTAGCTACATAGTGAACCCCCAGGCTACATAAGACCCTGTCTCGACAAAAAGAAAAGAGCGGGCTGGAGAGATGGCTTAGCGGCTAAGGCGCCTGCCTGCTAAGCCTAAGAACGCTGGTTCCAATGTCCAGCGGTTCCAATCTCCAGGTCCCACGTTTAGCCAGATGCAAAGTGAGGCAAGGGTGCAATGCTGCACTTGACCACAAGGGGGCGCATGCATCTGGATTTGTTCACAGCAGCTGAGAGACTGCTGGCGCACCCATTTCTGTCTCCCTCTCCCTCTCTGTCTCTCTCTCCAAAAATAAATTTAAAAAAAAAGAAAAGAAAAGAGGGAGGGAAGGAAGGAAGGAAGGAAGGAAGGAAGGAAGGAAGGAAGGAAGGAAGGAAGGAAGGAAGGAAGGAAAGGAAGGAAGGAAGGAAGGAAAAGGAAGGATTTTTTTGTTTTGTTTTTTTCTCACCCTAGCCCAGGCTGACCTGGAATTCACTATGTAGTCTCAGGGTGGCCTCGAACTCATGGTGATCCTCCTACCTCTGCCTCCCGAGTGCTGGGATTGAAGGCGTGCACCACCACGCCGAGAAGTCCTAGTGTAGATTTAAGGATGGTCATTAAGGGCGAGAGAGATGCTTAGGGAAAGGACATCATGTAGATTGGGTTTCTCAAGTCCCTGGGGTGTCTCTTTCTTTAAGGGATAAGATTGTTGCCATGCCTTGCTGGGGGCTGGGTGTCACATACAGGAAAATGAAGCAAAAGAAGCCGCCTGGAAACATTAACCCATCCTGGGTGGCTATGACACAGAGGTGTACATATGTAGAAATTCAACAGCTATGCCAGGCATGGTGGTGCACGCTTTTAACCCAGCACTTGCATTTGGGAGGTAGAAATAGGAGGATCTCCATGAGTTTGAGGCCACTCTGAGGCTACAAAGTGAATTCCAGGCCATAGTGGGTTACAGTGAGACCATACCTTGAAAAACAACTAGATAGATAGATAGATAGATAGATAGATAGATAGATAGATAGATAGATAGATAGACAGACAGAGTGAGCTGGGCATCATGGCGAATGCCTTTAATCCCAGCACTCCAGAGGCAGAGGGAAGAGGATTGCCCAGAGTTCGAGACCACCCTGAGACTACATAGTAAATTCCAGGTCAGCCTGAGCTAGAGTGAGACCTTACCTTAAAAAAAAAAAAAGAAAAGTAGAAAGAAAGAAATTCGACAGCTGTGTCTTTCATCTCACTTTTCTGCTTTCTTTTACCAACTCACAGACGTTCTTCCTGTCAGCCGCTGTAGACCTCATGGCAGCTCCTCTGCGTTTCCTGAGACTCAGGAGAATCCAGGCAGCTCCCTTGTTGGCTTATCATTTGGAACACCAGAGGAGGCTGGGAGAGTGGAGGAAGCGGCTCCACCTCAGTGGCTGGCTCTGACCTATATGCCCTGACTGGCTCCAGTGATGGGGAAATAAATGGGGGAATGTAAAAAAACAAAACTAAACTAAATGGCCTTCTGAGCTTTGGAGTCAGGCTTGTACTGTTCTTGATAACAGTCATTCTGATAGAGTTGTCAATCAGAACCCTTGATCCTTCTGGGGCAATGATGTGTGGTGGCCATGTGATCTAGGTAAGCCAATCACAAGGCTCCTGGACAGAGAGAGAGAGAGAGAGAGAGAGAGAGATTGAAACAGACACACACACACAGAGTCACTGGGATTGGTCCAATCAGAGGCCTTCCCTGGAAGTTTCTTTGCTGACTTTTTTTTTTTTTTTTGAGGCAAGCCCAACAGACTGGACTTTGCCCTCATTTTTTAATTAATTAATTAATTAATTAATTTAAGAGAAAGAGGCAGAGGGGGAGAGAATGGCCATGCCAGGGCCTCCAGCCACTGCAGACAAACTCCAGATGCATGTGCCACCTTGTGCATCTGGCTTATGTGAGTCCTGGAAAATTGAACTGGGATCCTTTGGCTTTGCAGACAAATGCCTTAACCACTAAGCCATCTCCATTTTTCTTTTTTATGTGAAAGAGTGTGCACGCATGTGAGAGAGAATTGGCACACCAGGGCCTCCAGCCACTGCACTCGAACTCCAGATGTGTATGCCACCTTGTGCGCATGTGTGGCCTTGTGCACTTGCATCGCTTTTGTGTGTTTGGCTTACATGGGACCTGGAGAGTTGAACATGGGTCCTTAGGCTTCGCAAGCAAGCACCTTAACTGCTAAGCCATCTCTCCAGCACTTTGCTGACTCTTTTTTTTTTTTTTTTTTTTTTTTTTTGTTTTTTGGTTTTTTGTCGTAGGGTCTCACTGGCCCAGGCTGACCTGGAATTAACTATGTAGGCTCAGGGTGGCCTTGAACTCACGGCGATCCTCCTACCTCTGCCTCTCGAGTACTGGGATTAAAGGCGTGCACCACCACACCCGGCCCTTTGCTGACTCCTGATTGGGAGATTCAAGACTCTTTTCGGGTGTGACAGGAGGCTGAAAAGGGTGTCGAACTAAACCTGTGGTGCAATCATGTCCCCACCCCATGTGACCAGAACCTACATCCTAAAGGAGAGAACCAGCCTCTGACTCACCCGGGCCTAGAAGGCTGGAAGTTTCCTTTTGTTCCACTGAAACCTGTTTCCCATGCTCCCAACCCCAAAGTGGCTCCCAGCTAACCCACAGTAAAAGGCGAAGTCTGGTAGTATCTCCATAACCCTGCCTCCCTGGGGTCCATGTTTTGTCTGTGAATTCTCATTGCTGCCTGAGAGGGAGCCAGGTACCTAATAAAAGTAGCTTAGGGTGACTGGGCCCCAGAAGTAAAAAGCAGAAATGAGGCTGGAGAGATGACTTAATGGTTAAGGTGCTTGCCTGAAAAGCCAAAGGACCCAGGTTTGATTCCCCAAGACCTATGTAAGCCAGATGCACAAAGTGGCCCATGTGTCTGGAGTTTATTTGCAGCAGCTAGAAACCCTGGTGTGCCTTTTTTTTTTTTTTTTTTTTTTTTTTTTGGTTTTTCGAGGTAGGGTCTCACTCTGGTCCAGGCTGACCTGGAATTAACTATGTAGTCTCAGGGTGGCCTTGAACTCACAGCCATCCTCCTACCTCTGCCTCCCGAGTGCTGGGATTAAAGGCGTTGGGCCACCACACCCGGCTTTTTTTTTTTTTTTTTTTTTTTTTTTTGAGGTAGGGTCTTGCTCTAGTCCAGACTGACCTGAAAGTCACTATGTATTCTCAGGGTAGCTTCGAAGTCATGGCACTCTTCCTACCTCTGCCTCCTGAGTGCTGGGATTAAAGGCATGCACCACCACACCCGGTTTTTTAAAATAGCAGAAATGTCCTTAAGTCTGCCATTGCAATCTCCACTTTACTCCGTATATAGGAATCTATATATGATTTTATTGTAGTGGGCTTTACCTCCAGGCTCAGGTAAGCCTCATAGAGCTGATTGGTGTGGACTCAGTGGGCTGGCTCAGAAAGAGGCCAGCCATGGAGCCAAGCTTTGGAGCTGAGCTTAACCAACCACAATGTCAGGATCAAGTTTAAATTCTAGGAAAGGGGAACTCTCTCCCAGGAGGGGCTCAGGTTGTTTAAACAGATTTAGTGGGCTGAAGAGATGGCTTACTAGTTAAGGCACTTGCCTGTGGAGCCTAAAGACCCATGTTCAATTCTTCAGGTCCCACATAAGCCAGATGCACGTGACGCAAGTGCGTAAGGTCACACATGAGCACAAGGGGGTGCACACACCTGGAGTTTGATTACAGTGGCTGGAGGCCCTGGTGTGCCAATTCTCTCTCCCCCTCCCTTCTCTCTCTGCCTCTTTCTCTCTCTCTCAAATACATAAATAAAAATAAATCAAAATATTAAAAAAAAAAAAAAAACAGACATGAACTCAGGGTTTGGAGTTCAAGGATTTCTCTGAACTCCCCAAACCCCATTACATGCCCAGTTGCATTTGTGCCATTCATTGAAAGACACAGCTGGCCAGAGTCCAGGCCTTAGCTGTGGCTGGTCCCTCTGCCTGGACCAATCTTCCCCAAGGACCAGCTGCCTGATACCTTATCTCCTCCCCCGATCTTCTGTGGCATTTGGGATCTGGCTTTCTTAGTGAGGCCCACTCTGAGCCCTTATCAGCCTGTGCCCACCGACTCTTCGCTCTGCACTATCTCCCAAGGACACCATGTCATGTGACCCGCTGGCCTGCCTGAGCTGCATGGGGGTAGGCCTTGGCGGGTCTTGCTATTTGCTGTGGTCAAAGGCCACAGCCACAATTTGGTGAATTGAACTAAGTTGCGTTGGGGTTTTGTCCTTCACAACCTATCCAGAGATGAGGGACTTTCTTCTCCTCTTCCAGTGTTTGGTCCTGGCCCCTGACTCCTCCTGCCTACTTCCTGGAACACCTGAGGAAGCCTGGCTGCTGTTTCTTTTTGTTTTGTTTTGTTTTGTTTTTTTCCCAGGTCAGATCTCACTCTAGCCCAGGTTGACCTGGAACTCACTCTGTAGTCCCAAACTGGCCTCAAATTTACAGTGATCCTCCTACCTCTGCCTCCCTAGTGCTGGGATTAAAGGTGTGCACCATCACGCCCGGCTTCCTAGCTGCTGTTTCTTAAAAGTTTAGATGGAATGGGCTGTCAGGCAAGCTGGAATGAGAACCGAACAATGGGGTACTGACTGTGCCAGGGTACCTGCCTTGGTGACCACTGACTTAGGAACGATACCTTTTTTTGAGACAGGATTTCACGGTAGCCCAGGCTAGCCTACAAGTCACTGTGTAGCCCAGGGTAGACTCAAACTCACAGCAATCCTTCTGCCTCAACTTCCCAAGTGCTGAATTGCAGAAGCACCCCTCCATATATATGAACAGCAGAAAGTCTGTTGATAGCATAAGCCCCACCCAGCAGTGAGAAACACAGGAGCTGGTATTCATCCACAGGCACAGGTGACAGCCACCAATCAGTGAACTTGCTGACTTGAGGCTGTGTGCCGCCAGGCTGCTTTCCCCGGGCTCCCACACCCAGCCTGGCCACTGGCACCTCCTCCCGTGACAGTCATGCCTTTAGGAATGATGACGTGATACCTTGCTTATGGACAGCAGCGATGTCTACAAGCCCACCAGTCATTGTCTTCCACTGACATCATAGACCCCACTCTAGGACTGGAGAGATGGCTTAGCGATTAAGGCATTTGCCTGAAAAGCCAAAGGACCGCGGTTCAATTCCCCAGGACCCATGTAAGCCAGATGCACAAGGTGGTGCATGCATCTGGAGTTTGTCTGCAGTGGCTGGAGGCCCTGGCATGCCCATTCTCTCTCTGTGTGTCTCTTCAATAAATAAATAAACCCCAATAGATGTCAGGAGGTATGTGTGGTAGGTCCACGGTGGTGCATGGGTGATGGTCAACCTGCCCTTTCAGCGGGTGGTCATTCCTGTATCTGAAGGGCACTGTTGGAGTGGTGGGGCTATGACTTGTGCCAAGGGCACTTGATAGGTAGCAGTAAACATGTAAGAGATGACCACCTTAGCTGGTCAGGCCTGGGTCCAGGCCAGGAGGGGAAGAAGCTACAGGATCGCAAGTTCAAGGCCTGCCTGGTCTCAAAGTTAACATTTTGTTGTTATTGTTGTTGTTTGAGGTAGGGTTTCACTCTAGCCCAGGCTGACCTGGAATTCACTATGTAATCTCAGGGTTGCCTCAAACTCACGGCAATCCTCCTACCTCTGCCTCCTGAGTGCTGGGATTAAAGGCGTGCGCCACCACGCCGGGCCTACTTCAGCCCTTTTAATCATTTTTATTTCAAGACATGGTCTTGCTAAATTACCCAGGCGTGTCTTATGCTCCCAAACCTTAAACACAAAATCCTCCTGCCTCAGCTTCCCAAGTAGCTGGGAGTACACCCAGCTAGTTGTTACATGCTTTTTTTTTTTTTTTACTTTTCTAAATCAATGCAACTTCTCAAATTCATTTTTTTTCCTTAAAGAAGTACTGCTAATCTCTGTCAAAAGGGAGGTGAGGAAAGATACCCCCTCTCCCTTGTAAACACTGAAATACAGATCTTGGAAACCAGGATCGACACACACAAAAAGTGCATTTTACAAAATATCAACTAAAATATATTTTACATGGATTATGCTTCCATCGAAATTCTACCAGCTGCATTTTCAGGTTCAAAAAAATATTTCCACATCTAAGAGATTTCAAAAGCATTTAAGTTCTGGGTAGCAAGCCCTTGCCTCCTGGGAGGAAGGCCTTATCTCCTCTCCTAATTGTTACATGCTTTTGTTGGTGTTGTTGTTCAGTGTTAAAGATGGAACACAGGGCCTTGAGCATGCCAGGCAAGCCTTCTACCACTGACTCATATCCCAGGCCTCCCTCCACTCTTTTTTTTTTTTTTTTTTTTTTCGAGATAAGGTCTGACTCTGGCTCAGGCTGACCTGGAATTCACTATGTAGTCTCAGGATGGCCTCGAACTCTCAGTGATCCTCCTACCTCTGCCTCCCGAGTGCTGGGATTAAAGGCGTGCACCACCACGCCAGGCTTCCCTCCACTCCTTAACTTCATGTTTTCCAGAGCTGGGAAACATGTACTCTGTGCAGGATGAGGAAAAACAGGGCTGCCCAGGCAAAAGGTCAGTGGTGAGAAATGTCTGGGTCGTCACTTGGTGGAACGTTACCCAGTCATCAAGAGGAAAGACATCCCGATCCTGTCAGGATGTTGATGTCAAAAACATTATGCCAAGACTGGAGGGATGGGGCTGGAGAGATGGCTTAGTGGTTAAACGCCTGCCTGTGGACCCTAAGGACCCTGGTTCGAGGCTTGATTCTCCAGGACCCATGTAAGCCAGATGCACAAGGGGGTACATGCATCTGGAGTTCATTTGCAGTGGCTGGAGGCCCTGGCGCACCCATTTTCTCTCTCTCTACCTGCCTATTTCTGTCTCTCTCTCTCTCACTCTCTCAAACAAATAAATAATAAAATATTAAAAAAAAAAAAAAGACTGGAGGGATGGCTTAGCAGTTAAGGTGTTTGCCTGCAAAGCCAAAGGATCCCGGTTTGATTCTCAAGGACCCATGTAAGCCAGATGCACGAGGGGGCGCATACATCTGGAATTTGTTTGCAGTGGCTGGAGGCCCTGGCACACCCATTCTCTCTCTGCCTCTTTTTCTCTCACAAATAAACAAAAGGTATTTAAAAAATTAACTATCCTGGTCTAAGGATGTAGCTCAATGGGTAGAGTGCTTGCCTAGCATGTACGAGGCCCTGGGTTCCATCCCCATAAACTAGGTGCAGTGCTACATACCTGTAATCCCAGCATTCAGGAGGCTGAGATAGGAGATGCCACAAGTGTGAGGGCAGCTTGTACAACGGAGTGAGTTCTAGACCAGCTGGAGGTACATACAGAATGAGACCTTGTCTGCAGGAGGCCCTAGTGTGTCTATATTTTCTCTCTCTCACTCTGCCTCTCTCGCTCTCTCTCTCTCTCTTCCTTGATCTCTCTGTCTCAAATAAATAGAATTTTTTTTTTTTTTACAAAAAAACTAGGCTGGGGCTGGAGAGATGGCTTAGTGGTTAAGGCACTTGCCTGCAAAGCCGAACAACCCAGGTTCAATTCCCCAGGACCCACATAAGCCAGATGCACAAGGGGGCACGTGCACCTGGAGTTTATTTGCAGTGGCTAGAGGCCCTGGCGCACCCATTCTCTCTGTGTCTATCTCCTCTCTATCTCTCTGTTTGCAAATAAGTAAAATAAATAAATTTAAAAATAAAATTTAAAAAAACTGGTCTGGAGGAGCTGGGTGTGGCAGCACATGCTTTTAATCCCAGCACTTGTGAAGCAGAGGTAGGAGGATTACCATGAGTTCGAGGCCAGCCTGAGACTATGTAGTGAATTCCAGGTCAGCGTGGGCTAGAGCAAGATTCTACCTTGAAAACCAAACCAAACCAAAAATAAATGAATAAAAAAATAAAAAAAAACCAAAACTGGGCTGGAGAGAAGGCTCAATGGTTAAGGCCCTTGCCTGTAAAGCTTAGTGACCAGAGTTCAATTCCCCAGTACCCATGAAAAGCCAGTGGCACATGTGTCTGGAGTTTCTAGAGTTCATTTGCAGCAGTTAGAGGCCCTGGCAGGCCCATTCTCTCTGTGTGTGTCCCTGTCTGTTTCTCTGTGCTTGAAATAAATAAAAAAATTAAAAAACAAAATTATTCAGCGTTTTTCTAGCATGTGCACAGCCCTAGGTTCAATCCCAGTATATAAATGTATTTAATGCATGCAAGGCATTCTTCTGGGATGGGAGGAAAGTTCTGAAATGGTAATGGGGATGAGCACACAATATCATGGCTGTACTAGTGACGCTTGTGTACTTTCTCAGTATATTTGATTTTTCAGTTCTGGGGATGGAACCAGAGACTGTGCATGCTAGGCCTGCACTCTATCCCTGACTCACACCCCAGCCCCCAAATTGTGCTCTTTTGATTTTTATTTTATTTAGTTATTCATTCTGACCCCCCCCTTTTCTTTACTCATTTGTTTTATTTTTTTTTCCAGGTAGGGTCTCACTCAAGCTATTCACAGTGATCCCCTACCTCTGCCTCCCAAGTGCTAGGATCAAAGGCATGCACCCCCATGCCTGGCTCATTATGGTCTTTTTGGTTGTTTTTGTGGTGCTTGGGATTGAAGAAACAGGGACTCCCTCATACGAGGTAGGCACTCTCCCACCAGGCCACATTACCAGACATTGTTTCGGGGTTTTCTTTTGTTTGTTTGTTTTTTTTTTTAATTTTTATTTATTTATTTATTTATTTATTTATTTATTTATTTATTTATTTATTTATTTGAGAGAGAGAGAGAGAATGAGAATGGGTGCTCCAGGGCCTCTAGCCATTGCAAACAAACTCCAGACACATGCGTCACTATGTGCATCTGGAGAATCGAACCTTAGGCTTCATAGGCATGTGCCTTAACTACTAAGCCACCTCTCCAGCCCTGGCTTTTTTTTTTTTTTTTTTACTTGGAATTTGCTATGTAGTCTCAGGGTGGCTTCAAACTCAAGTGATCCTCCTACCTCTGCCTTCCTAGTGCTAGGATTAAAGGTGTGCATTACCACACCCAGCTCCAGACCTTGTGTTTTGAGACAGGAACTTGCCGTGTAAGTGATTCTGAACTCAAGACAATCCTCTTGCTTCAGTGTGCCCAGTGCTGAGATTACAGATGCACACCACCATGCCCTGCTTGGTGCACTTTGTTTTAATTTATTCTTTGTGTACTTTTAAATGGTCAGCTCAGGGGCTGAAGAGGCAGCTCAGTGGGCAAAGTACTTGCTGCACAAACATGAATTTGGATCCCCAATTCCCATGTAAAAGTTATGTGGGGGGGAGGGTGGAGAAATGGCTTAGTGGCTAAGGCACTTGGCTAAGCCCAGGTTCAATTCCCCAGGTCTCACATAAGCCAGATGCACAAGGGAGTGTACCCATCTGGAGTTCGTTTGCAGCGGTTTGAGATCCTGGCATGACCATTCTCTTTCTCTCCCCCTGTCTATCTCTCTCTCTCTCAAATAAATAAAGAAAAATAAATATTTTTTTAAAAGTTGGGGGGGGGACTGGGAAGATGTCTTAGCAGTTTATGCACTTGCCTGGGAAGCCTAAGAACCCAGGTTCAATTCCCCAGTACTCATGTAAGCCAGATATACAAGGTGGCACTTGCATCTGGAGTTCGTTTGCATTGACTACAGGCCTTGGCATGTCCATTCTCATTCTCTCTCTCTCCATCTCTCTCTAATAACTAAATAAATACTTTTTTTTTAAAGTAGGGTCTCACTGTAGCTCAGACTGGCCTCAAACTCACAGCAAATCTCCTACCTCTGCCTCCGGAGTGTTGGGATTAAAGATGTGCACCACCATGCCCAACCAAACTTTTTTTTAAAGACATGTGTAGCCAGGCGTGGTGGTGCACGCCTTCAATCCCAGTACTCGGGAGGCAGAGGTAGGAGGATCACTGTGAGTTCAAGGTCACCCTGAGACTACATAGTAAATTCCCAGTCATCCTGGGCTAGTGCGAGACCCTACCTTGAAAAAAAAAAAAAAAAAAAAAAAGTACTCAGGCTGGAGGAGATGGCTTATCAGTTAAGGCATTTGCCTTCGAAGCCTAAGGACCAGGTTCAATTCCCCAGGACCCACATAAACCAGGCGCATGCCCTGACATGCCCTCTCTCCCTCTTTCTCTCAAATTAATTAATTATTTTTTTAAAAGCCATGTGGCCGGGTGTGATGACACACACCTTTAATCCCAACCCTTGGGAGGCAGAGGTAGGAGGATCGCCTTGAGTTCAAGGCCAGCCTAAGACTACATAGTGAATTCCAGGTCAGCCTGGGCTAGAGAGAGTGCATACCTCAAAAAAAAAAAAAAAAAAAGGCCATGTGTGGTGTGTTCCTGTAATCCAGACCTGGGAAGAGGGAAACAGGAGAAGCCCTGGGGACTCCCTGGTTAGATGAACCCTGAACTCATTGAGAAATTCTGTCTCAAAAAATAAGGTGGGGGCCAGGCATAGTGGGGCACGCCTTTAATCCCTGACTCAGGAGGCAGAGGTAGGAGGATCGCCGAGAGTTCGAGGCCACCCTGAGACTACATAGTGAATTCCAAGTCAGCCTGGGCCAGAGTGAGACCCTACCTCAAAAAACCAAAAAATAAAAAATAAATAAAAGAAGAGAGCTGGCTCAAAGTTAGAGGTGTTTGTTTGCAAGCCTGACTGCTTGGGTTCAATTCCCCAGTATCCACGTAAAGCCAGGTGCACAAACTGGCACATGTGTCTGGAGTTTGTTTACAGTGTCAAGAGGTCCTGATGTGCCATCTTCTCTCTCTCTTTCTCATAGGCTGAGTGTAGTGACACATGCTTTTAATCATAGCACTCAGGAGGCCAAGGTAGAAGGATAGCTGTGAGTTTGAAGCCAGCCTATGAGACTATATAGTGAATTCCAGGTCAGCTCGGGCTAGAGCGAGATCCTACCTTAAAAAAACAAAAACAAGCCGGGCGTGGTGGCGCACGCCTTTAATCCCCGACTCAGGAGGCAGAGGTAGGAGGATCACCATGAGTTTGAGGCCACCCTGAGACTACATAGTTAATTCCAGGTCAGCCTGGACCAGAGTAAGACCCTACCTCGAAAAACAAAATAAAAAACAAACAAAAAAAAAACAAAAGAGGGGATGGAGAGCAGTTAAGGCACTTGTCTACAAAGCCAAAGGACCCAGGTTCGATTCCCCAGGACCCATGTAAGCCAGAGGCACAAGTTGGTGCATGAGTCTGGAGTTTGTTTGCAGTGGCTGGAAGCCCTGGCATGCCCATTCTCTATATCTGCCAAATAAAATAAAATACATGTAAAAAACGAAAAAAGCCTGGCATGGTGGCGCACGCCTTTAATCCCAGCACTTGGGAGGCAGAGGTGGGAGGATCACCGTGAGTTTGAAGCCAGCCTGAGACTACAGAGTGAATTCCGGGTCGGCCTGGGCCAGAGTGAGATCTTACCTCGAAAAAAAAACCAAAAAAATAAAAATAAAAATAAATAAATAAATAAAAAGAGAAGAGAGAAAAATGGGACCCTCAGCCTTGGGGACTGCATTTGCTATCCATACCCAGCTCTGTGTGCAGAAAAAGCTGAGCTTGGTGACTATTGCTGAAGATCCACCAACATAATTTCCATTTGAAAGACACTGCTGGTTCTTCTCTTGCCCCCAACCCCAGAATCCTAATGGCACTGGTGGCTGCCCAGTTGGTTGGTTCTCTGGTCATCTGCTGCTCCCAGACTCAAGGACTCCTGTCCAGGATCCTAGATGCAGAGTGGGAGACGGAAGGAAACACTTGCTGGATGGGGCTCCAGGTAGGACCCAGCTGACAGGACAGGCTACCAGGGAAGGACAGGAGAAGTATTTGTCTCAGTACAAACTTGCTGCCAAGAAACATCCAGAGAAGCTGTCGTCCCCTGAACATGACCTTAGGCTCAGGCCTAGGAGTCAGGGAGGCGAGATTGAGACCACCCAAGCTGGCTTGTAGTGTCTCTTGCTCACAAGTACGCCACCCACCCCCAGAAAGTCAGGTTCCCAGAAGCGAACAGTACAGATGGGTAGCGCTGGTGTTTTCTGCTCTGGTCTGTTCGAGAATGCAAGCCTGGTGGGGACACTTTACATTCCTCAGGGAGGGTGGGGCCACATGATGGCTGGTGTTTCAGAGGTTGGATCTATGGGATTCCCTCCCACTCCTTCCACAGCAGCCTCCAAGACCCAAAACATGCTCACATTGCTCCAAGCAGCACCACCCCACTTCTTCCAAGCCTCTGTCACGAGATACAGTGTCATGCTTCTTGTGTACTGATCATACAAGTGTGCCAGATGCTGTTGGCAAGGGGCCAAGTGTTTGCTTCCCCCTTTATTCCTGATGCCAGGTTCCTCTCTGCACCTGGCTGAGGACCTGGCTCACTCTCAACCCTGCTGGGCACAGGAGCTCACGACTGGTGGTGATGTTGGCTCCGCAGCGGGCATCACTCATCATCCGGCCGTCCTATCAACGCTCTGTATAAACCAGCTAGCTTCAACCTCAGCATCCTTGCCCGGCAGCACTGTGGAGTCTTATCAGGTCCAAGGTACACATTCAGAAATGGGTCGGAGTGGGTGAGAATGACCTTATCTAAGGCTGTGGATCTGGGTGGAGGCGGGACCTTCTCCAGCCCCAGCAGGGCTCTTGGAACCCACAAGGGGCTGCTGCGGGAATCCAAGCCAGCAGGTCCGTCCTTGCGCAACCTTCCTCCTTCACAATTACTTCTGTCTGCTGAAGCTAGAGCTGATCTGTCATTAGGGCAACATGGAGGAGACACAACCCTTCCCATCATTATGCCCTTCAGAGATGGTAGTCACTGCCTGATCTGATCTGCCCTCATTCTGTGCCCACAGGGGCTCTCCAGTTCCCATACTAGATGGGTAAAGGGGCCATCACCGACATATCAACAATGAAGCTCAGGGGGACTGCCCTCCAGGTCTGGCCCCATAATTTGTGCAGCCTGATACAAAACAAAAAGGTGAAGTCCTTGATTCAGAGATTATTAAGAATTTCAAAGCTGGGTGTGGTGGCTCACGCCTTTAATCCTAGCACTTGGGAGGCAGAGGTAGGAGGATCACCATGAGTTCAAGGCCACCCTGAGACTACATAGTGAGTTCAGGAGAGAGAGAGAGAGGGAGAATGGGCGCTCCAGCCACTACAAACGAACTCCAGACGCACACGCCCCTTGTACATCTGGCTTACGTGGGTCCTGGAGAATTGAATCAGGATCCTTTGGCTTTGCTGGCAAGCCCCTTAACTGCTAAACCATCTCTCCAACCCAGCCCAATCTTTTAATGAGTAAGAACAGGCTGGATGACGGGTGTGGTGGCACACGCCTTTAATCCCAGCACTCGGGAGGCAGAGGTAGGAGGATCGCTGAGAGTTCGAGGCCACCCTGAGACTACATAGTTAATTCCAGGTCAGCCTGGACCAGAGTGAGACCCTACCTCAAAAAACCAAAAACAAACAAACAAACAAAAGAACAGGCTGGAAAACTGGCTTAGCGGTTAGGGCACTTGCCAGCAAAGCCAAAGGATCCCGGAGCCTAAGGACCCATGCTCTACTCTCTCCAGATTCCACATAAGCCAGATGCACAAAGGTGAGGCAAGTGCAAGGTCGCACATGCCCACTAGGTGGCGCAAGCATCAGGAGTTCAATTTCAGTGGTTGAGGCCCTGGTACACCAATTCTCTCTCTCTCTTTCTCTGTCTCTAAATAAATAAATAAGCCGGGTGTGGTGGCATACGCCTTTAATCCCAGCACTCGGGAGGCAGAGGTAGGAGGATTGCCATGAGTTTGGGGCTACCCTGAGACTACATAATGAATTCCAGGTCAACCTGGGCTAGAGTGAGACCCTACCTCAAAAAAAAAAAAAAAAAAAAAAAAAGGACAGGCTGAGTACAGAAGGTAAGTTCTAGCCAAAGCAGCCCCAGGATCACGTCATCATCTCCTCAGAGCTATCTCATCTGCACAATCAGAGCAGGTAGAGCCTGCCATGGCCTCTTACAGTCATTGCTCCATCATAAGTGGTAACAGAAGCAGAAATAACAGTGCAAAATATCTTTGAGATGACACTTATATCACACTTACCATGTGCTGGGGAGATGTTACTTGTTGAATCTTTTTTGGACATGTGTATTATATGTGATATGTATGTGTAAATGTGTGGGTGCAGATGTACATGCATGTGGAAGCCAGACATCAATGTATGGTGTTGTCCTCAGATGCTCTCCACATTTTATTATTATTATTTTTTAGCAATAATCACACCTCGAATATACCTCATTGGCTACGATACTGCCACTGCGCAAAGCTTACTCTCCACATTTTTTGTTTGTTTGTTTTTTTGATGTAGGGTCTCACTCTGGCCCAGGCTGACTGGAGCTCTAGAGTCCCAGGCTATATCCTCCTACTTAGCCTTTGCTGGAATTAAAGGCATGCACCACCACCTCTGGCTCTCCACCATATGTATAGTTTTGTGGGGGGTTTATTTCAAGGTAGGGTCTTGCTCTAGCCCAGGCAGATCTGGAATTCACTATGTAGTTTTATGGTGGCCTCTTACAGCAATCCTCCTACCTCTGCCTCCCCAGCACTAGGATTAAAGGCATGTGCCACCACACCCAGTTTAATTATTATTTTTTTTTTTTTTAGGGAGAGCGAGAGAGAGAGACAGAGGGAAAGAGAGAATTGGTGTGCCAGGGCCTCAGCCACTGCAATCTAACACCAGATGTTTTGAGCCACTTAGTGGGCATGTGTGACCTTGCACTTGCCTTATCTTTGCATCTAGCTTATGTGGGATCTGGAGAGTTGAACATGGGTCCTTAGGTTTGCAGGCATGTGCCTTAATTGCTAAGCCATCTCTCCAGCCCCTTTTTAAAATATATTTTTTATTATTTCAATTTTTTTTTTGCTTTCTTTTAGAGAGAATGTAAACACTAAACGCATGCACCACCTGTGGATGTGGCTTACATGGGCACTGGGGAATCAAACCTGGGTCCTTTGGCTTTGCAGGCAAGTGCCTTTAACTGTTTTTTTGTTTGTTTGTTTGTTTGTTTGTTGCCTTTAACTGTTAAACCATCTCCTTAGCCCTTATTTTTAAAAACATTTTATTTCTTTATTTGAGAGAGAAAGAGAGGAAGAGGCAGAGAGAAAGAGAGAATGGGCATGCCAGGGCCTCCAATCGCTGCAAACAAACTCCAGACGCATGTGCCCTCTTGTGCATCTGGCTTATGTGGGTCCTAGGGTATTGAACCGGTGTTCTTAGGCTTTGCAGGCAAACGCCTTAACTTCTAAGCCATTTCCCCAGCCCCCCCCCCCTTTTTTTGATGTAGGGTCTCACTCTAGCTCAGGCTGACCTGGAATTCACTATGTAGTCTCAAAGTGGCCTCAGACTCTCAGTGATCCTCCTACCTCTAACTCCCAAGTGCTGGGATTAAAGGCATGCACCACCACGCCTGGCTCCTTATTTTTTATTTTTTCTAATATTTTATTTTTATGTTTTATTCATTTGAAAGAGGTCAAAATAGCCAGGAGAGAAAGTGGTGAATGGGCACATCTTTAATCCCACCACTGCAAACAGACTCCAGATGTGGATCACTGTATGCATCTGGCCACCCTGAGAATCAAGAGTGAACCGGGATCCATGGCTCAGGCAAGGTTTAACTACTAAGACCATCTCTCCAGCCCTCCTTAATATCTTAAAACTTATTTATTAGAAAGAGGTCAAAGCCAGGCATGGTGGTGCACATCTTTAATCCCACCACTCAGGAGGCAGAGGTAGGTGGATCACTGTAAGTTCAAGGCCACCCTGAGACTACAGAGTGAATTCCATGTCAGCCTGGGCTAGAACAAGACTCTACCTTGGAAAACCAAAAAAAAAAAAAAAAAAAAAAGAAAAAGAAAAAGAAACAGAAAGAGGATGACCTTCCCCAATCAGAGAGGAACCGGTCTTCAGTGAGAACTACCAAGTTACAGAGACCTCACTTGGTAATTTTGCAGTGCAACTCTCTCTCACCCAAGACCCGGTTACGTGCCTGTAGTAAGCCAAATAGAGCACCCATCAAACAGAAGAGTTCACATCCCAGCTCCTGATAGCTATATGTTTGAAGCAGATGTTCCCCATAATTCATGCTGTCTGAATGCCTGCTCCTCCCAGCTGATGGCAATTTGGGAGGCAGAGCCTTACCGGAAGAAGTGTTTTTGTTTTTGTTTGTTTGTTTGTTTGTTTGTTTTTGGTTTTTCGAGGTAGGGTTTCACTCTGGTCCAGGCTGACCTGGAATTCACTATGTAGTCTCAGGGTGGCCTCGAACTCTCGGTGATCCTCCTACCTCTGCCTCCCGAGTGCTGGGATTAAAGGCATGCGCCACCACGCCCAGCTCAAGAAGTGTTTTTTGAGAGGCTGGCTTTGGGGTGTTATAACCAGTTCCTCTCTGCTCACTCTCTTGCTGCTGTTGTCCACCTGCTGTGGCCTCTGTTTGTGCCATGCTTTCCCCTGCCATCATGAAGATCCTCCTCAAGACCGTAAAGCAAAGCCAGGTGTCGTGGCGCACTCCTTTAATCCCAGCACAGCACTCGGGAGGCACAGGTAGGAGGATCGCTGTGAGTTCAAGGCCACTCTGAGACTACGTAGTGAATTCCAGGTCAGCCCGGGCTAAAGTGAGACCCTACCTCAAAAAAAAAAAAAAAAAAAAAGAAATGAAAGAAAAGAAAAAGAAATAGGGACTGTATTAGGCAGTGTCATTCTGAGAAACAGAGCCAATAGGAGAGACATACATATCTCCTATATCAGATATAGAAGGAGGTTCATTATGATTTACCATTGTCTCATGTGACTAAGGCAGCCGACAAGACCCCCAGTCCATTGTCTGCAAGCTGCAATCTTGGGAAAGCCAGCAATGGAGCTCCGTCCAAGTTCAGAGGCCTGAGAACCAGGGCCAGTCTGAGGGCAGGAGATGAGATGTCCCAGCTTGTGTTAAACAGTGAGAAGTCAGGGCAACTGTCTCGTTTCTCGGCCTCCTGTTTTATTCTGCTTTAGTGGATTGTGGGCTGGATGGGGAGAGCCTTGTATGTGAATCCATGTTCTCAATGCAAACTTCATCTGAAGCACCCCCAGACACACCCGAGATGATGTTTAATCTGGGCATGCTGTGGCCAGCCAAGTTGGCACATAAAATGAACCTTCACAAATTCACTTCCTGCCAATGCAGAATCTAGACACACCTCTTAAGGCATGCTTAATCTCCCAATAAAGACAATATCAAGGCCATAATTCCACACAACATGATGCACTTATGTGGCTACAGACAAAAACACACTAATCTCTACCCAAGGAAAGGATTTAAGCAATGTCACTCCTCTCTTGGATATCCTGCAGCTCAAATGCTGTGGTATAAGATCAAAACACTGGGGCTAAGCTGGAGAGGTGGCTTAGTGGTTAAGGTGCTTGCTGCAAAGCCTAAGGACTCAAGTTCAATTCCCCAGTACCCATATGAAGCCAGATGTACAAAGTGGTGCATGTATCTGGAGTTTGTTTGTAGTGAAGGTATACTATCTTTCTCTCTCTGTGTGTTTTTAAATAAATAAATAAATAATACTGGGACCAGCCACACCTTTAATCCCAGCACTCAGGAGGCAGAGGTAGGAGGATCACTATGAGTTCGAGGCCACCCTGAGACTACAGAGTGAATTCCAGGTCAGCCTGGGCTAGAGTGAGACCCTATCTCAAAAGAAGAAGAAGAAGGACGAGGAGGAGGAGGAGGAGAAGGAGGAGAAGAACTGAGTTTGTAGGAGCTGCAGAGATGGCTTAGCAGTTAAGGTGCTTCTTGCCTTCAAAGCCAAAGGACCCAGGTTCAATTCTCCAGTACCCACATAAAGCCAGATGCACAAGGTGCCACATGCATCTAGAGAGTTTGTTTGCAGTGCCCAGAGGCCCTGGCATGCCCATTCTATCTGCCTCTTCTTTTTTCCTCTCTCTCTCTCTCCATAATAAATAAATAAGCCAGGTGTGGTGGTGCATAACTTTAATCCTAGAACTCGGGAGGCGGAGGTAGGAGGATCACAGTGAGTTTGAAGCTACCCTGAGACTATGTAGTGAATTCCAGGTCAGCCTGGGCTAGATCAAAGACCCTACCTTGAAAAAACAAACAAAAAAAATAATAATAATAGATAAGTAAAATCTTAAAAAGAATTGAGCTTGTAACTTGGGGCTCCAGCAGCCTGGCTGAGGAGGTGTCACTGTGGGGCGGATCTTGGCATCCAGCCCTACTAGTTGCTTGCAGAGCAGTTTGAACTTGGGTGGTTCATATTTGATGCTTTTGGCTTTTCTCTCTCTGCTCTGCTGATGTATGATGGAGTGAGCCAGTTTCTTCTGCCATAGATGGAATTTTCCCCTGGATGCTGTAAACCTGAAATAAACCCTTTTCCTCCCATAAGCTGTGTCTAGTTGGATGAAGCTAAGTACAACAAGGGCAATATTAACAGCCGCCCTAATGGGACTCCTATAATCTCTGCATACGGGATATTCCCTTTCTCAGCTGCACTGGGGAACAGCAGTCCATTGTCCCCAATCTGGATAGAAACCAGTGTCCCAATGCCCCATGATCATCACCCAAGCAAGCACCGTCTTCACCTACTGATGCAGAGGCACGTTAACTTCCAGCTCCATGACATCTCTCTCATGTCTCCTGGTGGAAGCACCCTCCTTGGGGAACTCAGACGAGAGGCAAAGCAAGACTTTTGCCAGTGGGTCACTAAAGTAGCCATGAGTGATGACCCACCCATGTCCACTCCTTGAAGCCAGGATGGTGAACCTGACCACTGGGGAAACAGTACCATGTATTGGACACAGAGTCGGACCATGTAGAACCTTCGGGAGAAACTTGTCCCATCTTGCAAGCTGGTATTGTACCCAATGCTTCCAAAGGCTGTGCCACCATCCTTACAAATCAGCAGCTTCAGGCAGCAGGGGACATGGTGAGACCAGTGACTTGCATGAGGATGGCCCAGTGACACATTTCTTTTACTGTGAAGTATGTTCTTTGGCCAGAAGTGATGCTGCGTGCAATAATATCATGATGGCAGTTGTGGAAGACCGAGTCCACAGTTAGAAATGTTGGCAGAAATATTCCATGCAGGGAAGGCAGTCCAATGGCCTGAGTGGGTTGTAGCAAACACACAACATTCTGTTTCCCTTTCCACAATGGAAGATGTTTCCCTGACCTATCGATTGGGCATTTCTTCTAGAATTCAAGTACCCAGACTCATGTGCTGTGGCATTTGGAGAAAATTAGAATTAAGTGATGTGTTAGTTGCTTTTCTTGTCACTGTGGCAAACTACCTCACAAAAGCAGCAGAAGGGGGGCTGGAGAGATGGCTTGGTGATTAAGATGTTTGCCTGCAAAGACAAAGGATCCAGGTTCGACTTCCCAGAACCCACGTAAGCCAGATGCACAAGGGGGCACATGCATCTGGAGTTCGTTTGCAGTGGATGGAGGCCCTGGCATGCCCATTCTCGCTCTCTCTCTCTACCTGCCTAGTTCTTTATATCTCTCTCTCAAATAAATAAATAAAAACTAAAAAAAAATTTTAAAAGCAGCAGAAGGGAGGAAGGGTTTGTTTTGGTTCATGGTTTTAAGAAAACAGTCCATCATGGTAGGGAAGCACAGTGGCAGGAGCATGAGACAGCTGGTCACCTTGTCCACAAGTCAGAAAGCAGAAAGAGAGAGAGAAAGAGAGGAATGCTAGGCTGGAGAAATGGCTTAGTGGTTGAGGCACTTGCCTACAAAGCCAAAGGACCCAGATTCGACTCCCCAGGACCCACATAAGATAGATGCACAAGGTGGCACATGCATCAGGAGTTCACTTGCAGTTGCTGAAGGTCCTGGCATGCCCATTCTCTTTCTGAAAGAGAGAGAAATGAATGCTGGTGCTCAGCTCACTTGCTCCTTTTTGTTGTTGTTTTTCAAGATCAGATCTCACTTTAGCTCAGGCTGACCTGGAATTCACTTTGTAGTCTTGGGGTGGCCTCAAACTCATGGCGAACCTCCTGACGGGGGTAGAGTTAGGGTGACTGGACCCCTGAAGGTAAAAAGGGCAGGAAAGTTTGTACTTGCTAGAAATTCAAGATGATCTGACTTCTTATCTCTTGCCTAGTACCCTAGAGTACCTGTTTATCCACAAACAACCAGGACCCCTCCTGGGAGGGAGGTCTTTCATAGGATTTAAGCATGGTGGTTGATCAAGTTCAGCCCCCAGAACTTGGTGCCAGAGCTAACCTCTTCCCAAGATAGCCCCTAGCCCTAACCAACCAGCTGGCCCTCTGGTTCACCTGAGCCAGAAGATAGCCCACCTCCACTAAATGGTTATAAATACCTTTGCAAGGGGAGGGCAGGCTCTCTGATCACTTGGGAACTTCCAGCTATGGGTGAGTTTTTCCTTCAGGCCCAGCCCGGAGGGCCCCCCTAACGCTTACTCTCCGCAAGGGTTCTTTATCCCCTCCAACTCCTTGAACTCCTTGAACATGGCAGGAGTTCCTTGAACTTCCTTTTCTCTTTCTTTCCCAGGCCCTCCACATGGGATCTGTAGCCACGTGGGTGCCTTTCCTTGGCTCTGTACTTCCCTCAATAAATAGAATAATTTAATAATTACCCTTCTCAGTTTTCTTTTTTATTCAATTCTTTGACTAAAATTAGAAACGAGCTGTCACATGTCTTTAATCCCAGCACTCGGGAGGCAGAGGTAGGAGGATCGCCATGAGTTCGAGGCCAACCTGAGACTACATAGTGAATTCCAGGTTAGCCTGGGCCAGAGCAAGACCCTACCTCAAAAACAAATAAAATAAAGTTAGAAACGAACCTAGAATTTGGGGCAAGGACTTTCCTGGACCCTTAGCACTCCGTTACACTCCTACCTCTGCCTCCAGAGTGCTGGAATTAAAGGTGTGCGCACCACCACACCCAGCTCACTTGCTCCTTTTTATTCAGTCCAGGACCTCAGTGCGTGTAATGACCCCAGTCTCCATTCAGGGTGGGTCTTCTCTGATCAGGCAAGCCTTTCTGGAAACAGACGTGCTCAGAGATGTGTCCCCAGGTGATTAACATTAACCATCACAGGAAGGTCATCAGGGAGGAAGCTCCATGACTAGATTAGTGGCTTTGTAGGTGCAAGCTTGCTCTGTCTCAGCGTGAGATGCCCTGAACCCTCACCCCCACCCCCGTGACTCTGCAGAGAGTCTCCACTAGCCAGAGAATCTTCACTGGAGGCCACCCCTCGCCCATGGACTTTCTAGTCTCTGGAAGAGTAAGAAATAAATGTCCTTTTCTCTATAACTTATCCAGTCTCAGATCTTGTGTTACAGCAACAGAAAGCAGATGAATACAGCCTGCCACCTGCATGACCACATGTCTGATCACCCTGGGGGAGGGCACTATCCTGGAGGGGCTGGTTTCTGTGACTGGCAGTTGGGGCACTTGGCAGTGACCCAAGCCTCACCTCCATCCCTGTCACTGTGGCCACTTTGCTCATTGGACAGTGTCAGAGGTGGCCTGGTATCCACAGAATGAGCCTTCCAGTGTGAAAACTGTGAGAAATAGACAAACATACTGTCTCTTCTGTCAAAGAGTTCAAGAGATAGAGAAATTCAGTTCTGGAAGGACGCCATTCTGTGGGAAGCCGTCCTTGAAACCAAGAGAGTTAACAGTCCTTGAAATCAAAACAAAGGAGAATCAGCCAAAATAAGCCCTGAAAGCAAAGCTGCTTTCTTTTGTTTGTTTTGGTTTGTTTTGTTGAGGTAGGGTCTCACTCTAGCCCAGGCTGACCTGGAATTCATGATGTAGTCTCAGGGTGGCCTCAACCTCATGGCTATCTTCCTACTTCTGCCTCCCAAGTGCTGGGATTAAAGGTGTGCACCACCATGCCTGGCTCAAAGCTTCTTTTCTATTTTTACATCTGATAAAAGGTCCTAAACCTTCCCTTCCTTTAGCTTCACCCTAGAAACTGTGTCACTTTTATATTTTAACAAATCATGTGAGACTATGAGGCCGAATGCTGACTCAGAGTAATGCCCAGGGTCCTGCCTGCGCTAAGGAATATAAAAACTCTAGCTGAGAATGGAGGATCGCAGCAAGTTCAAGGCCAGACTGAACAATTCATAGTGAATTCCAGGTCAGTCTGGGTTAGAGCAAAACCATACACTTTGGGGGGACCCACTCCAGCAGATGCCTTGCTTTTGTGCTTACTACCAGAACTCTTTAAAATGCTATACATCCTTCTGCAGAAGTCAACATTGCCTGGCCAATGTATGGTCATTCTCAAATCCTAGACTCATTTCTTTCTTTCTTCCTTTTTTTTTTTTTTTTTTTTTTTTTGGTTTATTTATTTGAGAACGACAGACAGACAGAGAAAGAGAGAATGTGCACACCAGGGCCTCCAGCCACTGCAAACGAACTCCAAATGCATGCACCACCTTGTACATCTGGCTTACGTGGGTCCTGGGGAATCAAGCCTCAAACCAGGGTCCTTAGACTTCACAGGCAAGCGTTTAACCACTAAGCCATCTCTCCAGCCCTCCTAGCCTCATTTCTAACAGCAGTGAAATCCTCCTCTCTGAGGTCCTCATGTGATCAAGCACGCACATGGAATGGAAGTATCTTCATATTTCTTTCTCATTCACAGAGGTCTCTCCCCATGCCTCTTCTCCAAATTTCTTTGTCACCAACTTTCCAATATGTTCTTTCTAAGTCCCTGACCATCCAGCCAAAGCAATGAAGCAGAACACAATTACACTCTGGCCATTTCTCCTCCCAAGCAAATTATACAAGCAGGAGAATTGCCCAGTTGCCCAGCTGGAGAAGTTCCCTTCACCACTGTCCTTCGGGGATGTCCCAGAGAAGAGCTGTAGGGTTGCGGCTGGGCACAGTAGGGTGGTACCTTAATGCTGTGCAGAAGCAGCTGGGAATCCGACCAAGGTCCTCCACTTCTAAAGCAATCATAGCAGGCTGGAAAGATGGCTCAATGGTTAAAGGTGCTTGCTTGCAAAAGCCTGCTGACCCAGGTTCAGTTTCCCAGTGGCCATGTAAAGCCAGATACACAATGTGGTACATGCATTGGGAGTCATCTGCAGTGGCTGGAGGCCCTGATATGCCTATTATCTCTCCCTATATATCTGCCTCTCTCTCTCTCAAATAAATACATAAAATATAACGAGAAAAATAAAAGTAAATAAATAAATAAAACGATCATAGTGACATTCCCATGGAGAGCATGGACAGAAGGCAGTGTTGCAGGAGTGAGGACTATAGGCAATTGACCCATCTTTCTTTTTTTTTTTATTTTTATTTATTTATTTGAGAGAGAGAGCGAGAATGGGCACACTAGGGCCTCCAGCCACTGCAAACAAACTCCAGCTGCATGCACCACTTTGTGCATCTGGCTTACGTGGGTCCTGGAAAGTTGAACCTTTGGTTTTGCAGGCAAATGCCTTAACTGCTAAGCCATCTCTCCAGATCTTTTTTTTTTTTTTTTTTTCCTTTGGTTTTGGTTTTTCGAGGTTGGGTCTTGCTTTGGCCCAGGCTGACCTGAAAGTCACTACATAGTCTCAGGGTGGCCTCGAACTCACGGCAATCCTCCTACCTGCCTCCCAAGTTCTGGGATTAAAGGCTTGTGCCACACCAGGCTTGGCCCATCTCTTTACATGACATCCGGGTGCCTTCAGGTCCTCCCTGGGCTTGGTGACAAAGCAAGTAACATTTACACTTGATCATGGAGTACTGCTGAGCCACCATGGCTAAAACAGTGCTCATCTCATAATGGGCAGCTCAGGTCACATGGTAACTCGGTGGCCTGCAGTTAAATGTTCGGTCTCTACTAAGGCCCAGTAGCTGGCCAGCAGCTGCCTCTCAACATGGGAGTAGTTGTCTGCAGGGTGCTGTTACACATCCTATGGGAGCCTGTGAGGCTCCAGCAGCAGCCTGTCTGCCACCAACACCTCAAGCATCATTAGAGCATCCAGTCCAGGTGGCAGAGCAGAGGGACCTGCAGTTTTTGGGTCTCTCAGTGAGCAGCTGCAGTAGCACACCCAAGTGGACCCCCGCTGCCTCCTGTATCCAAAGAGGCCTACAGAGTGGTGTACTTCTTTTCTGGTTGCATCAGAGGCCTAACGCAGTAACTTATCTTCCTCTGAGCCAGGGATAGCTCAACACATCCCATACTACTGTACCCCTAGAAACTTCTTTTTTTTTTTTTTTTTCAAGGTAGGGTCTCACTCTGGTCCAGGCTGACCTGGAATTAGCTATGTAGTCTCAAGGTGGCCTCGAACTCATGGCGATTCTCCTACCTCTGCCTCCCGAGTGCTGGGATTAAAGGCGTGCGCCACCACGCCCGGCAAAACTTCTTTTTTTTTTTTTTTCCTTTTCAAGGTAAGGTTTCACTCTAGCCCAAGCTGACCTGGAACTCGCTATGTAGTCTCAGGGTGGCCTTGAACTTTTGGTGATCCTCCTAGCGTTCACCACTATGGCCAGCTCCCAGATAGGTCATATATATATTTTATTTGCAAGCAGAGAGAGATAAAAGAGAGACAGAAAGAATGGGTATGCCAGAGCCTCCAGCCACTGTAAATGAACTCCAGATGCATATGGCTTTTAGTGCGTCTGGTTTTAAGTGGATACTGGGGAATAGAACCCCAGTTGTTAGGCTCTGCAAGCAAGTGCCTTAACCACTGAACTACCTTTCCAACCCCCAGATAGGTTTCTAAAAATATTTTTTAAATATTTATTTATTTATTTATTTACTTGAGAGAGGGAAAGAGGCAGAGAGAGAAAGGGCATGCCAGGGCCTCTAGCCACTGCAAATGAACTCCAGATGCATGTGCCCCATTGTGCATCTGGCTTACATGAGTCCTGGAGAGTCAAACCAGGATCCTTTGGCTTTGCAGGCAAATGCCTTAACTGCTAAGCCATCTCTCCAGCTCCTAAAAATATTTTTATTTGACCAGGCATGGTGATGCATGCCTTTAATCCCAGTATTTGGGAGGCCAAGGTAGGAGGATTGCCATAAGTTTGAGGATACCCTAAGACTACAGACTAAAGGGCTAGAGTGAGACCCTACCTCAAAAAACAAGCAAACAATCAAACAAAAATGGGCTAGAGAGATGGCTTAGCAGTTAAGGCACTTGCTTGCGAAACCTAAGAATTCATGTTCAAATCTCCACATCCCACATAAGCCAGACACACAGTGCATAAGCGCACAAGGGGGCACATGTGTTTAGCAGTTAAGGTGATTGCCTATAAAGCTAAAGGACCCAGGTTCAATTCCCCAGGACCCACTTAAGCTAGATCCACAAGGTGGCTCATGCATCTGGAGTTCATTTAAAGTAGTTGAAGTCCCTGGTATGCCCATTCTCTCTCTCTCTATCTACCTCGTTCTTGCTTTCTCTCTCAAATAAATAAAATAAAAAAATAAATTTTTTTTTAGTTTTTTTAAAATTTTCATTTATTTGAGAGAGAGGGAGGCAGAGAGAGAGAGAGAGAGAGAGAGAGAGAATGGATATGCCAGGGCCTCCAGCCATTGCAAACGAACTCCAGACGCATGTGTCCTCTTGTGCATCTGACTTAGGTGGGTCCTGGGGAATCGAACTGGGATCCTTTGTCTTTGCAGACAAACGCTAAGAAGGCTAAGCCATTTCTCCAGTCCAAATAAAAAATGTTTAAAAACCTAAAAAACAAAATATTTATTTGTGAAGGAAAGAGAGAATGGGTACGTTAAAGCCTCTTGCCATGGAAAAGGAACTCCAGATACATGTAGCACTTTGTGCAGCTGGCTTCACATGCGTACTGGGTAATCCAACCCAGGCATACAGCCTTTGCAGGCAAGCACCATCACCACTGGGCCATCTCTCCAGCCCCTCACAAATATCTAACTAGTAAGTCTGAAGCCAAGTCTCAAGCAGCTGCTACTTTTTGCTTGTTTACTTGTTTCAAGGCAGGGTCTCACTCTAGCCCAGGCTGACCTAGAACTCACTCTGTAGCACTAGGCTGGCCTCAAACTCATCATGATCTTCCTACTTCAGCCTCCTGAGCGCTGAGATTAATGCATGTGTCACCAAGCCTGGCTTGCAGCTGCTATTTTTGCTCACTGGGTCCAATCGGCATCATGTCATTGATTTAATGGGCCAGTGTGTTATGGCTAGGTGTCCAGGGACAAAACCATCAAGACCCTTGTGCACTTAATTGTGACTCATTTCTGGAGTCTACCTACCCCTGAGGGAGGACAGTGAGGATGTATTGCTGACCTCACCAGGTAAAAGCAAGATGCTTCTGGTGGGCTTTCTGGACAAGAACAGAAAACAGGGATTTAGCAGGTCAATAGCTGCATGCTAGGGGCCCGGGGGTGGTGGTGGTGTTCCACTGCTCAAACAAGGAAACCACAGCTGATAGAGCAGTTGCTTGCTTGTATAGTCCTCACTTGGTTATGCTGTGATGACATAGTCATTCTCCAAGACCCACCTGTCTCTTGCAAGGCCAGAGAGGAGATGTGAGGAAGTGGAGGGAGCCACCCTGCTTCTTTTTAGTCCTTGATGTGCTCTGAGACACAGTATTGCTTTTGGTTTCCCAATTTGCTGGGAAAGTGGTTGCAAAGAGCTGGCACTCAAAAGCCCTTATTCCACCAGACAGAGAATGATTGTGGCCATCCTGCCAGCTGAGGATTCCTATACCAACTATGCATTCTACAAGACAGGCTCAGAGCCAGGCATGGTGGCACACACCTTTAATCACAGTCCTTGGGAGTCAGAGGTAGGAGGATCACATGGGCTACAGAGTAAGTTCTAGGTCAGCCTGGGCTACAGTAAGACCTTGCCTCAGAAACAAACAAACAAACAAAAAGATGGATTCAAACCTGGCGAGGTGGTATACACCTTTAATTCCAGCACTTGAGAGTAGGAGGACTTGCTGTGAGTTCAAGGCCACCCTGGGACTTCATAGTGAACTCCAGGTCAGCCTGAGCTAGACCAAGACCTTACCTCGAAAAACCAAAAAAAAAAAAAAAAAATTGAAAAAATAAAAATATGGATTCAGGAACCCATTGATTGGACTGGCTGTGAGAAGGTCCCAAACTAAAACTCTATTGGGCAGGCACGCCTTTAATCCCAGCACTCAGGAAGCAGAGGTAGGAGGATCGCTGTGAGTTCGAGGCCATCCTGAGACTACATAGTGAACTCCAGGTCAGCCTGGGCTAGAGTGAGACCTAATCTCGAAAAAATAAAATACTTAATTAATTACATTAAATCAAATAAAACCCTGTTGGTCACCTCACCTCCCCAGGCCCCTGCTCTGTCTGGAGTACCACAGTGCCATCTTGGCTCTCCCAGAATATGTGGCAGTTTAGCAACCCCCACATCCTATAGTCCCTCAAAGGTGTGATTTTCCCCCTTTCCCCAAGGCATAGTTATCCTGGTAAAAGAACACAGATCCTTTAGAGAAGACAACAGAAAAGAGTAGCAATGCAAAGTTTTAGTAGTGTAGTCTACTTGGGACCTTCCTCAAGGGACCCAGCATCACCTCCATTTAAGGGTATATAAAGGTATGTAAAATGGCCCAAGTCTGGGCTGGGGAGATGGCTCAGTGGTTAAAGACACTTGCATGCAAAGTCTGCTGGGTACCCCAGCATTCATGTAAAACTGGATGCAATGTGTAGCAGGGTGTAGTGACATACGCCTTTAATCCCAGCATTTGGGAGGCAGAGGTAGGAGGATCACCATGAGTTTGAAGCCACCCTGAGACTACATAGTGAATTCCAGGTCAGCCTGAGCTAGAGTGAGACCCTACCTCTGCCTCCCAAGTGCTGGGATTAAAGGTGTATGCCATCACACCTGGCTCTTTTTTTTTAATTTTTTTTTTTTCATTTATGAGAGAGAGAGAGAAAGAGAATGGGTGCATCAGCCACTGCAAACAAACTCCAGATTCATGCACCACCTTGTGCATCTGGCTTACGTGAGTCCTGGAGAATCAAACCTGGGTCCTTTGGCTTTGCAACCAAGTGCCTTAACCACTAAGCCATCTCTCCAGCCCCTGGCTCTTTTTTTTGTTTGTTTGTTAATATTTTATTATTTATTTATTTGAGAGAGAGAGATACAGAAATAGGCAGGTAGAGAGAGAGAGAGAGAGAGAGAGAGAGAGAGAGAGAGAGAGAATGGGTGCGCCAGGGCCTCCAGCCACTGCAAACGAGCTCCAGATGCATGCATCCCCTTGTGCATCTGGCTTACATGGGTCCTGGAGAATCGAGCCTTGAACCGGGGTCCTTAGGCTTCATAGGCAAGCATTTAACTGCTAAGCCATCTCTCCAGCCCCAATGGCTCTTTTTTAAAAAATAATATCAGGCTGGAGAAGATGGCTTAGTGGTTAAGGCGTTTGCCTGTTAAACCAAAGGACCCGAGTTTGATTCCCCAGGGCCCGCACAAGGAGGCGCATACATCTGGAATTCGTTGCAGTGGCTGGAGGCCCTGGCACACCCATTCTCTCTCTCTCTCTCTCTCAACTAAATAAAATATATTTAAAAATAATATTTATTTATTTATTATTTGTTTACTTATTTATTCGCAAGCAGAGAGAGAAAACACACACACACAGAATGGGTATGCCAGGACCTCTAGTTGCTGCAAATGAACTCCAGATGCATGTGCCACCTAGTGCATCTGGCATTACATGGGTACTAGTGAATCAAACCTGGATCATTAGACTTTGCAGGCAAGTGCCTCAACTGATGAGCCATCTCCCCAGCAATCTTTCTTTCTTTATTTTTTTAAAAAAGATTTATTTTTATTTATTTATTTATTTATTAGAGACAGAGAGTGGTAGAGAGAGAGATAGACAGTAAGTGAGAATGGGCACGCCAGGGCCTCTAGCCACTGCAAATGAACTCCAGATGCATGCGCCACCATGTGCATCTGGCTTATGTGGGACCTGGAAAATCAAACCTGGGTCCTTAGGCTTCATAGGCATGTGCCTTAACAGCTAAGCAATCATCACTCCAACCCTTTCTTAATTTTTATTTTTGGTTTCTTGAGGTAGGGTCTCGCTCTATCTCAGGCTGACCTGGAATTCACTATGTATTCTCAGGGTGACCTCTAACTACAGCAATCCTCCTATCTCTGCCTCCCAAATGCTGAGATTAAAGGCATATGTAGGCCTGGAGAGATGGTTTAAGGCTTAAGTGCTTGCCTGTGAAACCTGAGGACCCTGGTTCGAGGCTTGATTCCCCAGGACCCACATAAGCCAGATGCACAAGGTGGCACATGCATGTGGAGTTCATTTGCAGTGGCTAAAGGATCTGATGTGCCCATTCTCTCTCTATCTGCCTCTTTCTATGTCTGTCTCTCTCAAATAAATAAACAAAAAATAAACAAAAAAATGTTTTAAGGCGTGCGCTACCACGCTGGGCTTTTAATTAATTAATTAATTTTATTTTTTAATATTTATTTTATTTTTATTTATTTGAGAGAGGGAAAGAGGCAGACTGAGAGAGAGAATGAGTACACCAGGGCTTCCAGCCACTGCAAGCGGACTCCAGATGCATGCGCCATCTTGTGCATCTGGCTTATGTGGGTCCTGGGGAATCAAACTGAGGTCCTTTGGCTTTGTAGGCAGGCACCTTAACTGCTAAGCCGTCTCTCCAGCTCTAATTTTTTTTAATTTAATTTAATTTAATTAATTTATTTATTTATTTGAGAGAGAGAGATACAGAAATAGGCAGATGGGGAGAGAGAGAGAGAGAATGGGTGCGCCAGGGCCTCCAGCCACTACAAACGAACTCCAGATGCATGCACTCCCTTGTGCATCTGGCTTTCGTGGGTCCTGGAGAATCGAGCTTCATAGGCAAGCATTTAACCACTAAGCCATCTCTCCAGCTCCTAATTTTTTTTTTTAAAGACAGGGTCTTGTTATGCAGTCTTGGCCATTCTGGAATTTCTTTTCTTTTCTTTCTCTCTTTTCTTTTCTTTCTTTCTTTCTTTCTTTCTTTCTTTCTTTCTTTCTTTCTTTCTTTCTTTCTCTTTCTTTCTTTCTTTTTGTTTTTTTGAGATAGGGTCTCACTCTAGGCCAGGCTGACCTGGAATTCACTATGTAGTCTTAGAGTGGCCTCGAACTCACGGCGATCCTCCTACCTCTGCCTCCCAAGTGCTGGGATTAAAGGCGTGCGCCACCACGCCCGGCTGGGCACATTGATTATCCAGCAAGTTCTAGGGATCCTGTCTCCACTTCCCTGGGGCTAGGAATGCAAGTGCACACCACCACACCTGACGACTTTCACATGCGTCCTGGAGACAGAACTCAGGTCCTCACCCTAACAAGACAAGCATTTGCAGAGGTAGGAGGATCGCCATGAGTTCGAGGCCACCCTGAGACTACATAGTTAATTCCAGGTCAGCCTGGACCAGAGTGAGACCCTACCTCGCAAAACCAAAAAAAAAAAAAAAAAAAAAAGACAAACATTTTACTGACTGACCTATCTCCATATCTGTTTTATCACACTTTATATATTTTAAAATTATTTTTCAAAAAAGAAATCTATATTTTTTTACTTATTTGAGAGAGCGGGTAAGGGTGTGCCAGGACCTCCTGCTGCTGCAAACGAATTTCAGATGCATGTGGCTCTTTGTGTGGCTGGCTTTACCTGGGTACTGGGGAATAGCACCCAGGACGGTAGACTTTGCAAGCAAATGTCTTTAACTGCTGAGCCATCTCCTTAGCCTGTTTCATTCCTTAAATTTATTTGTATGTGTGCGTGCACATGTGCATGTATATGGGTGTGCCAGGGCCTCTGGCCCCTGCAGATGAATACCAGATGCACCACTTTTCCTATCCAGCTTATGTGGGTCGTTTGGGAATTTAACCAGGCCGTCAAGCACCTTTAACCACTGAGCAATCTTCCCAGCCCTCTCTCACACCTTTTTTTTTTTTTTTTTTTTTTTTTTTCAGGGTAGGGTCTCACTCTGGCCCAGGCTGACCTGGAATTAACTATGTAGTCTCAGGGTGACCTCAAACTCACAGTGATCCTCCTACCTCTGCCTCCTATGTGCTGGGATTAAAGGCATGGGCCACCATGCCCGGCTCTAGCATACTTTTTTTTTTTTTTTTTTTTTTTGGTAGGGTCTCACTTTAGCCCAATCTGACCTGGAATTCAGTAGGTAGTCTCAGGATGGCCTTGAACTCAGGGCGATCCTCCTACCTCTGCCTCCTGAGTGCTGAGATTAAAGGCATGTGCCACCACGTCCAGCTCTCTCACACTTTTTTTAAAACTTATTTATTTTTATTTTATTTATTTATTTTTGTTTTTTATTAACAACTTCCATAATTGTAGACAATATCCCAAGGTACTTCCCTCCCCGCCCCACTTTCCTCTTTGAAATTGCACTCTCCATCATATCCCCTCCCCCTCTCAATAAGTCTCTTTTTTCATTTTGATGTCATGATCTTTTCCTCCTATTATGATGTCCTGATATAGGTAGTGTTTCTCACGCTTTTTTGGTTTTTTGAGGTAGGGTTTCACTCTAGTCCAGGCTGACCTGGAATTATTCACTCTGTATTCTCAGGGTGGCCTCGAACTCACAGTGATCTTCCTACCTCTGCCTCCTGAGTGCTGGGATTAAAGGCATGCGCCACCACGACCGGCTTTCTCACACTTTTAAAGTAGAGCAAACTGAGACCTGCAAAGACCAAGGAACCTGTCCACCATGGATCAGCTAGGAGGCAAGAGGGAGCCTAGGTTTGGAGCCAGTGCTTGGTTTCTGTGAGACATCACACTCCCTGTTTGTGCACTTCTTTCAGCTTCAGCCTCTCCATCTAACGGATGGGCGTGACAGTAGTAGGCTCTTGCCTGCCTGAGCAGATCCAGGAAGAGCACTAAACCAGTGAGCCATCTCCCCAGCCTGTGCGATCCAGGGAGTCACCCCTGCTGCTAGAATCGCAATGGTTATTTTAAGAGCTGAGACCCAAGGAGGCCGGACTCCTTGCAGAGGCAGAGAGAGCTCTTAACCAAAGGACAAGTTTGTATCCAATCCAAGCAGCTAAAGGGGGCAGGAAGTGGAGTGCCTCAACATTTACTCGGGGAGTCAATAAACACTCAGCGGACCTACAAGGAAGTGAACTCATGTGTGAATGCCCCTGGATGTACTATCCGGGCCAGCACAGTCAGAGGAGGAAATTTTTCCTGGGAGTTACACAATACCCTCCTCCCCCACACCGGCTGAGGTCGTGCCCCTTTCCCACAATCATCAGGCAAACACACCCAGCAAGCCCTGACTGAGGCCCCCCGGGGACCCCGGGTGCATGAGTGAAGGCCACCTGCCTCCACTCATCACAGGACAGCAGTCATCGAGGAGAAAGAAGGGCTTTAGAATGGGGCTCCCAGCACCCAGCTGGCTGGACCCTACAAATGGGCAAAGCCCAGAGCTGCAGCCCCTGCCAGGTCCGGTGAGGCGGTGTCCCTTCAGCCACCTACACAGACAGACACATCTTCTCCAGATAACAGCCCAAGGTCCTTAATGGCCCATGTGCTGGCTCCAGAGTAACCGCATCAATAGCAAGGCTTGCAAAGAGCCCGTGAAATCACAGTCCAGTGACCTCTCTTTCCAGATCTTCCCCAAGTGAGAAATGAATTTACCCATGGAAAGATGGAAAGGCGGGGCAAGGAGGAGCCCAGTCTGACATAAGAGAGGCCTGGAGTCAGCTGCGCATGCTGGAAGGGGGCGGGGGGCTTGTGGATAACAAGCCCTTCTGGAAACCAGTTTCTTTCCTTTCTTTCTTTCTTTCCTTCCTTCTTTCTTTCTTTCTTTCTTTCTTTCTTTCTTTCTTTCTTTCTTTCTTTCTTTTTTCGGGGTAGGGTCTCACTCTGGCCCAGGCTGACCTGGAATTAACTATGTAGTCTCAGGGTGGCCTCGAACTCACGGTGATCCTCCTACCTCTGCTTCCCGAGTGCTGGGACTAAAGGCATGCACCACCACTTGGAAACCAGTTTCAGATCCTGACAGGCAAACACTTCTCACCCACCCCAGCTGCCTTGGGCCCCAGCATGCCCACAGCTGGCACCTTTATCCTAGATTCCTCCGAGCACCTCTCTTCCCAGTCATAATTGCAAAGCAATGCACTGCCATCAACCAGAGGTGGTGTTCATACCTGTGCCACCCCCTCCCCACCTCCAACATTTGGGACCTTACTTATCCTTTGGGTACCTACCTTGTGTGCCCGCCCCTTGCCTCTGCCTGTCTCCAGCATCCCGGACCTCCACACCCACTTGGCCCAGCAACCTGCTCCTCCCTGACACAGACCTCCCGGTTTAGACCTGGATAGGCCCCTGGCGGTCAGCGGCCCCTAATTGTGTTTCAGCTCAGGTTCTTCGCCTGGTATTATTCTGGTCACATGAGCCAACACTGGAGTTGTGACTGTGTCACTGTGGCATGTTGGTAACAGCGACTGAGAAAAGAGGCCAACCTACCTCTCTGACAGAGGAGACCTGAAGGCAGAGCAGGCACAAAGGATGCCCCCCTAATACTTTTACTTATTTTATTTTATTTATTTTAGCAGGGTCTCATGTAGCCCATGACTTGAACATGCTATGTAGCCAAGGATGACCCTGGACTTCTGATCCTACCTCCAACTCCCATATGCTGGGATTACAGTGTGTGCCACCACACTCAGTTTAATGTGGTGCTGGGCATTGAATTCAGAGTTCTGTGCATGTTAGGAAAGCCCCCTACCAATGGAGTCACATCCCCAGTCCTATCCACACTTCCTGTTTTGTTTTGTGTTTTTCGAGGCAGGGTCTCGCTCTAGCCCAGCCTGACCTGGAATTCACTATGTATTCTCAGGCTGGCCTCAAACTCATGGTGATCCTCCTACCTCTGCCTCTCAAGTACTGGGATTAAAGGTGTGCACCACACGCCCAGCTTCTACCCACAATTTATAGATGAGGAAATTGAAGTTCTGAGTAGTAGCATGACTTAGCCAATGTCTACAAAGCCCCAGCAAGAGGGAGATATATAGATACAAATTCTGACCCATTGGGAAGTCTCTCAAAGGAGCCCAGGAGAGGACACGTCTGAGAAACAGCTGATGTCTGATGTGGGCTGTGGAAGACCCTCGGCCCTCCCCCAGGGTCTCTGGTTTCTGGTCTTGGGTGACTCAAAACTCCAGTGAAGAAAGCAGGCACGCTGAGCGTGATGGTGCACACCTTTAATCCCAGTACTCAGGAGGCAGAGGTAGGAGGACTGCTGTGAGTTCAAGGCCAGCCCAGGCTACAGAGTGTGAATTCCAGGTTAGCCTAGGCTAGAGTGAGACCCTGGCTCAAGAAGAAGGAGGAGGGGCTGGAGAGATGGCTTAGCTGTTAAGGTATTTGCCTGTAAAGTCAAAGGATCCCGGTTTGATTCCCCAAGACCCATGTAAGCCAGATGCACAAGGGGGCACATGCATCTGGAGTTCGTTTGAAGTGGCTAGAGGCCCTAGCACACCCATTCTCTCTCTCTCTCTCAAATAAATAAATAAAATATTTTTTAAAAGGAGGAGAAGAAGAGGAGGAAGTGGGAAGAGGGAGGAGGAATGAAGGAAGAAAGGGAAAAAAAGAAAAGAAAGAGAAAAGAAAAGAAAAAAAGATGGATGGTTCTGAACAGAGCACAGAGCTGGGAAGAGTACCCTGCTGAAGACATGAGGTCAGAGTCTGGACACAGACCCAGTATGTCCCTTGTCATCCACACCTCAACCCAGGAATGCAGGCAGCTTGACAACACTAAGGCCTGACCCTCTTAGCTCAACTCCTGGGAGCACCATGGCCTTGGGTTTGGAAATCTTATTTTACCCAGGAGGAAAACTTGCCTCTCCCTCCTGGCTGAGGTGGCACTTGCAGCAGGCCACCCAGGTTCCCCAGCTCCACCTACTTTGAGCTGGTGAAGACACCAGAAAGCCTGGGCAAGTCCTGGGCCGGTGGAGGGGGTGGGGGGGTAGGAACCAGAGAAGCAAGAAGCCAAGAGAAGCAGCTGTCAGAACAAAGCATCCAGCAGAGGGTGTGGAAGGCTCTTCCCAGGCTGAGCACCCACCCAGGGCTTCTCTGCAGCCAGAGTCTGGGTTTGCTGAGCCAGCGCTTCCTCACTTCTTACCCTGTCCCCAAGACACTTCAGCCTGAATTCATCAGGCGATGGCTTCCTCCACATCGCGCCGGAAGCCTCAGCCAGCTCTTTCTCTCTTCTCCCTCCCTCAAGCATGACTCAAGCTAGGACAGGACAAGGGTTGGGACAAGGATGTCCTCTTTTTCGCAATTGCTGTCCTCACTCAAACTGCAGCCCTGGTGTGGGGGGGCCCCTTAGCCTCTCAACCGTCAGGTCAGCCTTCAGACCTGTGCCCAGAGATCTCTCCGGCACAATACTCAGGAGGGTGTCACACGGGAGAAGAGCTTCCTGATGCCCTGTGCCCTGGACTCCAGGTCCCTCCAGAGCTACTCTGTCCCTCCCTCCCCGCACCCTTCTGTTTCCTCCTCTCATTTCCTCTTCTCTGACTACAAAAGTGACCTCATAACCAAATCCAGCCAAAGAAAGCCTGGGGCTGCTAAGATGGCTCCATAGATTATATGTTTGTTGTGCAAGCATGGGGACCTGAGTTCTGATCCCCAGCACCCGTGTAAAAGCCAGGGTGCTGCAGGGCACACCTGTAACCCCAGCATTGGGAAGGGGTGGACAGAGGATCCCCTGGGGCTGATGGATGAGTGTTCGTCACATATAGTGCACGTACATGCACCCCACACAAACACATGCAAAAATAAATATAAATAAAGAGAAAGCATAAGATAGGTTATTCATTCATCCATTCATGGAGAGACACCAGGGTAGTAAACTGCATAGAGTGAGACAAGCATGGTTAGACTCACCTGTAATCCCAGCACTTGAGAGGCTGAGGCAAGAGTTCAAGTTGTTTTTTTTTTGTTTGTTTTTCGAGGCAGGGTCTCACTCTAGTTCAGGCTGACCTGGAATTCACTATGTAGTCTCAGGGTGGCCTCGAACTCACGGCAATCCTCCTACCTCTGCCTCCCGAGTGCTGGGATTAAAGGCGTGAGCCACCACGCCCGGCTTAGAGTTCAAGTTTGAAGTTAGCCTGAGCTACATAGTCAGACTCTATCTTTTGTTGTTGTTGTTGTTTTGAGGTAGGGTCTTGCTCTTGCTCAGACTGACCTGGAATTCACTCTGTAGTCTCAGGGTGGCCTCAAACTCATGGTGATCCTCCTACCTCTGCCTCCCGAGTGCTGGGATTAAAGGCGTGCACCACCACGCCCGGTTTAAGAGACTATAGATAGATGGATGATAGATAGATGGTTCAATTTGGTAGTACATACACTAAAATTGGAATGATAACAGAGAATATTAGCATGGCCCCTGTGCAAGAATGACCCGCAAATTCTTGAAGCATTCCCTATTTTTTTGTTTACAGTAAATACATTGTATATGTGGGGGGGGCAGCCTGTGTGTGTCCCAGCTCCATGTAACTGTAGACCAGCCTGACCCACTTTTGGTCTCTCATCCTAGCTGTGGTTTGGACTACCACAAAGCTGCAGGCAGGCTAACTTAGCACAGTCAGAACCTAACCCAGAGCCAGTGATAAGTACTGAAACTCCAGCCCCAGGTGACTGTCACTTTCCCATGGGTACAAGAGCCTTTGGAGCACTGACTGGATTAGGTGTCTGACTACTGGGGGAAGGAACGCTACCCACTGAGCCACATTCCCCAGCTCAAGGTGTGGGGTTTTTATAGCTCCCTCTAGCTTTGGTAGTGAGGAAAGCCAGGAGTAATGTACATAGCCAGGGAGAACTGCCAAGCAGAGGAAGGGTCTGGGAGATTGAAGGAGAGCTCCCATGCTTCTGGGAACTGTAGAATTAACTACTGAAAACAGGACAGGCTGCAGGAGTGCAAACGACTGGGAATACAGCCATAAACAAACAAGGAGTGCAAGGAATAGAGCCAGAAACTTAAGTTTCAATTAGTAGTCCTGGGGACAGCTGATCAGCTAGCAAGTCAACAAAATTCTTAGTAAATTCTCAAACTTGAAATAGCAATCAAAGACTGGGCATGGTGGCTTATGCCTTTAATCTCAGCACTCGGGAGGCAGAGGTAGGAGGATTGCCATGCGTTCAAGGCCAGCCTGAGATTACTTAGTGAATTCCAGGTCAGCCTGGGCTAGACTGAGACCCTACCTCAAAAAACAAACAAACAAAATCAATCAAAAACACCTTGCAATTATTGATTCTCCAGGACCCACAGCACAAGGTCTGGCTGGAACATTCTCAATCATTTCTGTATCTCTCTCTCTCAAATAAATAAATAAATAATTAAAAAAAAAAAACACCTTCAATTATCGGGACAGCTCTAACATACATATACTCCCAGAACTTCCTACCCATTCCCAAGAGAGTGCTGTTTTGCTTATAATAAAACTTCTTGGGCTGGACAGATGGCTCAGTGGTTAAGGTGCTTGCCTACAAAGCCTAACAACCTGGGTTTGATTCTCCAGTACCCATGTAAAGCTAGATGTATATGGTGGCACATGCATCTGAAGTTTGTTTGCAGTGGCTAAAGGCCTGAAGCATCCTTTCTTTCTTTCTTTCTTTCCTTTCTTTCTTTCCTTTTCTTTTCTTTTCTTTTTTTTTTCTTGGTTTTTCAAGGTAGGGTTTCATTCTAGCCCAGACTGACCTGGAATTCACTGTGTAGTCTGAGGGTGGCCTTGAACTCAGGGCAATCCTCTTACCTCTGCCTTCCAAGTACTGGGATAAAAGGTGTGCCCTACCACACCCGGTTCTTTCTTTTCTTTTTCTGACTTATTTATGTATTGGAGATGGGGGGGGGAGGGAGACTGGGCGTGCCAGGGCCTCTAGCCACTTGCAACCAAATTCCAGACACGTGTGCCACCATGTGCATCTGGTTTACATGGGGCCTGGAGAATCGAACCTGGGTCCTTAGGCTTCACAGGCATGCACAGCCCTCTTTCTGTTCTCGATACCTGTTAATTCCCCATAAACAAAGCCTGAGCATCTCTCTCTCTCTCTCTCTCTCTCTCTCTCTCTCTCTTGCTGTTGCTGACCTTGTAATTCATCTAGTGGTCAGTAATTCTTTACTGCCCCTTGGTAAGGATCCACTTCAGCTCACCCTCAGCGCTCTGAGAGCAGAGCTCCCTGTGGGGCAAGGCAGATGGTCTCTGAATATGCTAGATGCTTTTTCCCTGAGGAATGGGCGTTTCTTCCTCCAGGTATCCATGTGAGGTTTAACAGCACCCTGAGTCTGCAAAAGCCATCGTGAGCTTGGGCTCCACTGACACAGGGTTACAATCCAGAATAAGAGGAGGTGTTCTGCACCCCAGAGAGACAGGGCAACCTGCAGACATCCAGGGAAAGAATGTGGCAAGAGACTGATCCCCACCTTGCAGAAGATCTCTGAAGGAAACCAATCAGGGGACAAGGAAACTGGGAAAGTTGCCTAGTGGTTAAAGTCGCTTGCTTGCAAAGCCTGCTGGCTCAAGTTCAATTCCCCAGCCACCCAAGTAAGCCAGATGTAAAAACAGACTCAAACATCTAACACTTGTTTGCAGCAGCAAGAAGCCCTGTTGTGTGTGTGTGCACACACACACATACATACATACATACACACACACATGCACACATGCACACATGCAAATCAATAAAACTTTTAAACCATACTTACAAGCCAAGTGTAGTGGCACACGCCCTTAATCCCAGCACTTGGGGGACTAAGGTAGAGATTTTCCATGAGTTTGAGGTAAGTATGGGACTATAGATTGAGACCCTGCCTCAAAACAACAACAACAACAACAAAAACACACAAAATCAAACACACAAACAAGAATTCTTACCGTACTACTTTTGAAAAACAAAGAGGAGAGAGGGATTGTCTCCAAAGGGGACAGATGAAGAACAGGTTCTCCCAGGCGGAGCTGGCCTCAGGAAAAGCTCAAAGGTGTATCCCTGCTTTGTCACAGGAAGGGAAGAATATCTTGAAGCCACTGGTAGCCTCTGGAGACAGGGATACAGAGCCTGAGGACTAGAGAGCCCTCGGTGAGTACTTCCAAGCCCCAGAGGGAGGACGTGAAGGTTCCGGATTCCCAGAGAGGAAAAGCTGGAAGCCATCATCCCTATTGTTTGATACAGGAATTTTTGGGTGTCTTTTGAGAGCAACAGAGCCTTGGTCCTGAAAAACTCAGTGGTCATGAAAGCCCTCTCTGAGTTGAGTCAGTGGCCTCTGGAGTTTTGTCTTATGAATTCAGAGAACTGAAATCCACAGACCAGAGGGTTAAGTGTAGAGATTTTTGTTTGTTTGTTTGTTTGTTTGTCGAGGTAGGGTCTCACTCTAGCCCAGGCTGACCTGGAATTCACTCTATATTCTTAGGGTGGCCTCGAACTCATGGCGATCCTCCTATCTCTGCCTCCCGAGTGCGCCACCACACCCAGCATGTTTAGAGGTTTTATTAGATGAGAGATAGAACTTCAGAGAAGGAAGACAGAGCTCATGGCCCACAGGAGGCATGGGTGGGGTTCCCAGAAACGAGAAAAGCCACCTAGACAGCCAGATTGGAACCTTTTGTAGGTTCTGCATGGGGCTTGAGCTAACCAGCCCCATTCCTGGGGTGTCGTGATGTTTGGGAAAGGGAAATCTTCTCAGGAACCTCAGTCTTTCAGGAAGGGACACTGGTCGTTTTTAGGGAGGTTCAGTTGAAGGACAAACAGATCTAGGGAGGGAACACCTTACTGCAAGGACAGGCTCAAGGACATTACATTTTTCACTTGTGGGGTTCCATGTTGGCCGGTCCTATTGGGCTCTGCTGTCACTCCCATAATAAGATGACACAGAGACGCCTCTATAAGGAAATGCATTGCTCGAATTTTCTGGAAGCTGGGAAGTCCAATCCAGGAGCCTTCTCTCCAGCAGATCACATGGTGCTGACAAGGAAGCAAGCCTGTAGGGTCTTTTCTTACAAGGGGTCACCCCATTGTGGGGGCTCTGCCCTCAGGACCTAACTACTCCCAGAGATCCCACATCCAGTATGTCTCAAGGGGGTTAATGTAATGCCCAGTTCACGGTGCCCCCAGTGACCACCAAGGATGACCAGACACGTATGCAAACGTAGAGCTTTACTCGGGCTTAAGCTTGGTCTCTTGCCTTCACCAACACAGTGGATCTGTGCAAGAGCCCTGAGAAGCAGAAAAGCGGACTTTTTATTGAGGTTTGAGCAAGGGGGAGAGGGCTATCACCCACGCAACCACATGATTGGCTAATTTGAACATTAACTGTACTTGGGGGTTCTTGATTGGTCTTAGGGTTTTGGAGGGCTAGGTCTAGGGGAATTTCAAACTTAATTGGCTCAGCAAGCAGTGGTTACATTTGAACAGGTTGGTGCGCACGGTTACATTCATTTGATTGGTTGACATTTACAAAACTCTGAGAGGGTAGATCTTATTGGGCCATCCGGCCCAGGACAGCAAGAATGTTGAATTATGCTCACACAGCAAGCTTATGGTTTTTCCTGGTACTGCTTGTTCTTCCCTTGATTCTGGGAACTCGCCCCTGTGGCCTTCAGAGTGACTGAGGCCTGTCATGGTGCTACTCTGGCCTGGGTCTTTCATTAGGAGTTCGACACATGATTCCAAGAGGACACCGTTCAGTCCATGTGATACCCTAATGTGTATCCTCCCTGCCCACTTGCCTGCCTCTCAGATCCGCACTGCACACTAGCAAAGGGAGGGGGAGAGACAAGCCCCACGTCAGTCACTAAGTGTAGTAGACAGTTTCACACTGCTGGGGTAAACTTCCAAACCAGGCACAAGTTATGGGAGGAAGGGATTTATCTAAAGTTTACAGATCCAGGGGAAGTTCCATAATGGCAGAAGAAGCTGGCCCCTTTTCACAGGTCCACACAGAGAAATACCACCAGCAGCACCAAAAGCAAGCATACTCCAGGAACCCCAGGCAGAGCTCCAGCACTCTGCATATCTTTGGCTGGAATTTAGATCCTCCCCAAATACACCTTAGGGCTGGACCCTAGGATCCACCCACAGTGACACCTCCTCCAGCCAGACAGCTGGAGATCAAAAGCTTTAATAAACTACTGAATCTACTGGGGGACATCCATTCAAACTACCACATCCCACCCTTGGCCCCCAATAGATTTATAACCATATCACACTGTAAATTGTATCGGTCCAACCTCAAAGGTTTCCAAAGTCTTTACCAATTTAAGATAGCTTTAAAGTCCCAAGTCTCCTCTGAGATTTAAGACTGTCTCTTGCCAGGTGTGGTGGTGCACACCTTTAATCCCAGCACTTGGGAGACAGGAGTAGGAGAATTGCCATGAGTTCGAGGCCACCCTTGAACTAGGGCTAGACCAACACCCTGCCTCGAAAAACAAAACAAACAAACAAAAAAAGACTTAGCAGTTAAAGCACTCAGGAAGCCTAAGGACCCAGGTTTGATTTCCCAGGACCCAGGTAAGCTAGATGCACTAGGTGACACATGCATTTGGAGGTCATTTGCAGTGGGCTAGAGGCCCTGGTGCACCCATTCTCTCTCTCTCTCAAATAAATAAATAAAATAAAAAGTAAAAAGGAGGAAAGTTTTAAAAATAAATTGTTAATTAAATTTTTTTTAAAAAGACTTTTTTAACTGCGAGTATTGTAAAATCAAAACAAGTTATATACTTTGAACATATAAAGGCACAGAGTAAACATTTCCAACTGTTATAAGGCATAACTAGGAGACACTGGACTCATGTACACTTAAATAACCATTAAGCAAACAGCAAACATCTGTAGTTTAAGTCCAATATCATAACCAGTGACTGACAGTCTCTCGAATTCTTAATCCCACCCCTTCAGCTGGGCTGAATAGCCAGGGAAAACTTCCATTCTGAGCCAATAGCACTCCATGGTAGCCCTTGTACAGTTCTGGTATGTCCAAAGCATCTCAGAGCCCCATGTGAACCGTGGTCCATCTTCCAATGGCTCTCCTGACCTATCAGGGTCATCATGACCTGCCTATATGCCACATCTCATCAGCAGCTTCTGGAACCATGTGCACTTCATGACCCACTCTATGTATTTTTCTTGTTTCTGAAATTAATACCAGGTGTGCAGGACACAGCCATGTTGTTAATTCAAGGACAAAATAAATCGTGACCTTGAAGAGCAGGTTTCTTCCTTTCAGTCAACTCCTTTTAAATGAGTTTGTAAAGACTATGCTTACAGAGATCATTTCTATAGTTGTTTAAAAGAGTTTGTAAGCCAGACATGGTGGTGCACGCCTTTAATCCCAGCACTCAGGAGGCAGAAGTTGGAGGATCGCCAAGAGTTCAAGGCCACACTGAGACTACATAGTGAATTCCAGGTCAGCCTGGGCTACAGTGAAACCCTACCTTAAAAAGAGTTTGTATTTCTAGCATTCAGACTTTTCTCAGGCATCCTTTCCATTGTTTTGATGTAAAGCGATTGGGCCAGCCTTAATCATGGCAATACCTCTTTAACAATAGCTGCTTTAGCAATCAGTCTCAGAGCCAGAAATTTTGAACTTGAGTTTTTCCAACTTTGTCTTTTTTTTTTTTTGAGATAGGGTCTCACTCTAGTCCAGGCTGACCTGGAATTCACTCTGTAGTCTCAGGGTGGCTTTGGACTCATGGCGATCCTCCTACCTCTGCCTCCCGAGTGCTAGGATTAAAGGCATGCACCACCATGCCCGACTCTAATTTTAAGTCTTAAATTTCTCAATTCTATATCTATATCTCTAGCCAAGCACATCAGCCCATTACAAATTTAACCTTGATCAAACTTGCTGGGCATGGACAGCAGAATGCAGCCAACCCTTATGGCAGTAGCCCAATTTTAACATTTTTTGCAGTCTTTCCTTTCCCTTAGAAAGTTCATAAGCAAAGCTTCCAAATACAATTTTCTTTGCACTTAGCATTTTCAGACTCTCGAAAGAATAGTCAATAAAATTTGGCTCACTACTCTGGAAGGCATCTTCAGTTGCAAGTACCAAGTCCATACACATTTCTCTACAACAAAAGTTCCAGAGATGGAGAGATGGCTTAGCAGTTAAGCACTTGCCTGTGAAGCCTAAGGACCCCGGTTCGAGGATCAATTCCCCTGTACCCACATAAGCCAGATGCAAAAGGTGGCACATGCATCTGGAGTTCATTTTCAGTGGCAGGAGGTCCTGGTGCATGAAAGGCCCAAGAACCAACTTAACGCCATGATAAGCTTCAGCTGCCTTGCAGGCCTCAGGTTAAACTCAGGTCAGGTTCCCAGAATGTAAGCCAGAACAACAGTTACTGGAAAGACCACGCTAACCCAAAATAATGGGCCAATTAGACAAAACTAAGCAGGTGTTATACATTCCTGTGGCTTTGTATCTATAGATAAGTTTGCTTAACGTTCCTGAGCTGCTGTATAACCAGTCAACTTGTAACATGTAAATTCATGGTAAATGTCAACCAATCATATCAGAAATTTCCCTTCTCTTTGTTTGAACCCAATAAAACCTTCTCCCAGAGCTGGGCGTGGTGGTGCATGCCTTTAACCCAGCACTCAGGAGGCAGAGGTAGGAGGATCGCCGTGAGTTCGAGGCCACCCTGAGACTACATAGTTAATTCCAGGTCAGCCAGAGCCAGAGTGAGACCCTACCTCGAAAAACCGAAAAACCAAAAAAAAAAAAAAAAAAAAAAAAAAAAGAGAGAGAGAGAGAGAGACTGAGTTTAAGCCCAAAATGAAGCTCTTTGCTTTTGCATAAGTGTCTGGACTCTTTGGTGGTCTCTGGGGGTCACTATGAACTGGGCACTATAGTGCAACCATTCTCTCTCTTTCTCTATCTCTCTCTCCCTCTTTCTCTCTCCCTCCCTCTTTCTCTGTCTGTCTCTCTCAAATAAATAAATAAAAATAAACAAAAATAAAAAAAAAATAAAAAGAAAAGTTCTGAAAGACCAAAATCCACATGATCAGATTCATTGCACGGCAACACCCCACTCCTGGTACCATTTCTGTACTAGTCAGCTTTACATTGCTGGGACAAACTTCCAAACAAGGCACAAGTTATAGGGGAAAGGGATTTATTTGAAGCTTACAGATCCAGGGGAAGTTCCATAATGGCAGAAGAAGCTGCCCTCTTTACACAGGTTCACACAGAAATACCACCAGCAGCACCATAAGCAAGAGAGCTCCAGCACTCTGCATATCTTAGGCTGGAATTCCAGATCTACCACCCCCAACACACCTTAGGGCTGGGCCCTAGAATCCACCCACAGTGATACCTCCTCCAGCTAGGTGGCTGGAGATCTAAAGTTTTTTGTTTGTTTGTTTGTTTGTTTGTTTGTTTGTTTTGTTTTTTGGTTTTTCCAGGTAGGGTCTCACTCAAGCCCAGGCTGACCTGGAGTTCACTATGTACTCTCAGGGTGGCCTCAAACTTATGATGATCCTCCTATCTCTGCCTCCCAAGTGCTGTGATTAAAGGTGTGCACCGCCACATCTGGCTTGATATTAAGTTTTAATAAACTCCTGAATCTACTGGGGGATATCCATTTAAACTACCACTCCAAGTGTTATTTTTTTGAGGTAGGGTTTCACTCTAGCCCAGGCTGACCTGTAATTCACTATGGAGTCTCAGGGTGGCCTCGAACTCATGGCAATCCTCCTACCTCTGCCTCCCACGTGCTGGGATTAAAGGTGTGTACCACCATGCCCAGCCCAAGTGTTATTTTGATACAGGACTTTGGGGGTTCTTCTGCTACTGTACCAACATACACCAATGCACTGATAATTTAGAGTGCTCCCAGATTCTTGTCTTATGACCAGAGGAAAAGGTTCAGAAAGATTTTATTAGAGCTTAGAGTTTTAGGAGGGAGAGCTGTAAGAGAAAGAGAGCTTAGGGTTGGAGAGATGGCTTAGTAATTAAGTCACATGCCTACAAAGCCTAAGGACCCTGGTTTGATTCTCCAGGTCTCATGTAAGCCAGATGCACATGGTGGCGCAAGCATCTAGAGTTCATTTGCAGTGGCTAGAAGCCCTGACTCGCCCATTCTCACTCTTTCTCTCTATCTTCTCTCACTCCCTCCTTCTATCTTAAATAAATAAAAATAAAATCAAAAGAGAGAGAGAGGGAAGGGGAGTTTAAACTCAGAACGTAAAAGAAGGAAACAAAGCAAAGCAAAGGCAAGAGGGGTTTCAGAAGCCCCAGGAGAGAAGGCAGAGTTCTTGCTCTGAGAGGCAAGAGGGGGTTTGGAGAGCCCACCTGGAGACTCAGGAGGTGGAAGGGAGTTTTTTTTTTTTTTTTTTTTTGGTTTTTCGAGGTAGGGTTTCACTCTGGTCCAGGCTGACCTGGAACTAACTATGTAGTCTCAGGGTGGCCTTGAACTCACGGCAATCCTTCTACCTCTGCCTCCCGAGTGCTGGGATTAAAGGCGTGCGCCACCACGCCCGGCTTGGAGGGGAGTTGTTTATGGGAAGTGACCCAGGTGAGAAAGATCAAATTGACAGGTCTCTGGTGATGTGACCAAGACCAGATTTCATACATTCCTGTGAATTGGGGTAATAGGGATCAGGGTCTCTGTCATTTGGAAAGGGTGTAAGCTTAATCTAGAAATCTTTCCTGGAGGGCAGAACTTTCCAGGGAGGAAAGAGATAAGGAAAAATACAGGTTCTCCTTGCTGGCTTACTGACATTTCCCACTTTTAGTCAAGGAAAAAAAATTGTTCACTTTTGGGGTTCCATTACCCTAATTGCCTAGCCAGTTTCTGTCTCTTATCAATTTGAGAGACACTTAATGTGCCTATGTACCAGGCATTAATTTGGGATGGGCACAACAGTGAATATGAGATCTCTGGCCTGGTGTGCCTGTGTCCCCATTGTCCTGCTACCCAGAAGTCAGATGGGCAAGGTCCAGCCTGGGTTTCCTTCCTCCATCCCAGTCCTGGGCAGTGCCACCTTGATGACCCTCCTCCACCCCATACTGTCACTCAGCCAGATTTGTGTGGTAGGTGAACCCAGAGCGACTCACAGACATACCTAGAACAGAGCTTGACCAAACATTTGGGCATCCACAGCCTGGTCCACAGCACATTGAGACCACCCCACACTTGAACTTCCAGCATAGGACAATTAGAAGGGATGGGGAAAAAATTTCAACAAACATCCTGAGGCAGCCAGAGTCGAATCCAGATGGTGGGACTTTCCACAGACCATGCAATGTTTCCCTGTCACTAGACTGGGCCCTTGAGGACCCACGGGCAGAAGTGACACACAGCCTAGTTGCAAAGCTGTGTGTCCAAACCTTCTGAGAAGGATGTCTGGGGCTCAGTGGGGAAATTTCAGCAAAACCCTGTTTTGTTTTGATTCCCCGCCCCCCCCCCCCCACCAAGTTCTGATGCAACAAAACCTCTTTTACACAAGACGAAAAAACTTTCTACACTGGAAAATGTGAAGTCACTGTTTATGCGATGGCATGTTTTGTTACTAAATGATACCACATCAAGATCCGTTAAACAACTTCTCCTGAGGACAATGGCACCCTCCTGGTCACTAGTCCCACCCATGAGACTGGAAAACAGAGCCAAGATGCCACCTTTCATGTGTGGGCCTCCCTCGTACAGGCCTGATGACAGGCACTGATGTTTTGACCTAAAACAGGAAATAGCACTGTGCTGGAATGTTTCTGTTTATTTTTGCTTGTTGCTTTGTGCTTTTTTTTTTTTTTTTTTTTTTATTGCTTTTTTTTTTTTTTTTTTTTTTGAGGTAGGGTCTCACTCTAGCTCAGGCTGACCTGGAATTCACTATGTAGTCTCAGGGTGGCCTTGAACTCATGGTGATCCTCTTACCTCTGCCTCCCAAGTGCTGGGATTAAAGGCGTGCGCCACCACGCCCGGCTTGCTTTTCTTTTTTTGAGGCAGGATCTCATTCTAGCCTAGACTTATCTGGTACTTGCCCCATGGCCCCAGGCTGGTCTTGAATGCACGTCAATTTTACCTCAGCTTCCCAACTGCTAGGTCTACAAGCGTGCACCACTACACCCGGCTATTTTTAAAGTTTATTTATTTATTTTCAAGGAGAGAAAAGGCAAATAGAGAGAGAATGGGCATGCCAGGGCCTCTAGACACTGCAAACAAACTCTAGACACATGTGCCACCTTTGCATCTGGCTTTATGTGGGTACTGGCAAATCGAACCTGGGTCCTTTGGCTTTTCTAGCAAGCACCTGAACCACCAAGCCATCTCTCCAGCCCGCACCTGGCTTTTTAAATTTTTTGCCAAGGTAGGGTCTCCCTCTAGCTCAGGCTGACCTGGAATTCACTATGTAGTCTCAGGATGGCCTCAAACTTACAGCAATCCTCCTACCTCTGCTTCCCGAGTGCTTGGATTAAAGGTGTGTGCCACCATACCCGACGTAAAGTGTGTGTTTTTAAATATTTTATATTTATTTATTTATTTGAGAGAGAGAGATTGAGAATGGATGTACTAGGGCCTCCAGACACTGCAAACAATCTCCAGACATCTGCACCACCACGTGCATCAGGCTTATGTGAGTTTTGGGGAATTGAACCTGGGTCCTTAGGCTTCTCAGGCAAGCACCTTAACTGTTAACTGCTAAGCCATCTTTCCAGTCCCTCTATTTTATTTTTTATATTTTTATTTTTTGGTTTTTCGAGATAGGGTCTTGCTATAGCCCAGGCTGACCTGGAATTCACTATGTAGTCTCAGGATGGCCTCGAACTCATAGCAATCCCCCTGCCTCAGCCTCCTGAGAACTGTGATTACAGTCATGCACCACAATGCCTGGTTTGTTGACTGACTTTTTAAAAAAATTTTATTAATTTTTATTTATTTTCGGAGAGATAGACAGAGAGGGAGAGGGAGACAGAAATGGGCCCGCCAGTAGTCTCTGAGCTGCTGTGAACGAAAGCCAGATGCGTGCTCCCCCTTGTGGGCAAGTGCGGCATTGCGCCCTTGCCTCACTTTGCATCTGGTTAAACGTGGGACCTGGAGATTGGAACCGCTGGACATTGGAACCAGCGTTCTTATGCTTAGCAGGCAGGCGCCTTAGCCGCTAAGCCATCTCTCCAGCCCGACTGACTTTTTAAAATAACCATTTTAATTTATTTATTTGAAAGAAGGAGAGAGAGAGACAAATAGAATGGGCACACCAGTGCCTTCAGTCATTGCAAAGGAACTCCCGATGCATGTGCCACCTTGTGCATCTGGCTTATGTGGGTACTGGGGAATTGAACCTGGGTCCTTAGGTTTTCAGGCAAGTGTCTTAACCGCTAAGCCATCTCTCCAGCACCGAAATACTTGCTTTAGAACAGTTTGGGCATTTGGGGCTCTTCCTATTATTTATCAGAGGTCTGCTATGCATTAGGGGCTGTAGTGTGAATTCAGTTTATGCTTACAATAGTCCTGAGGCCCAGAGAAGTTGAGACAATTGCCCAGGGTCACCCAGCCAGTCAGGACAAGAACCAGGATGAAAACCCAGGAACATCAGTGAGATGAACTGGTGCTCATCCCAGCCCCCAGCACGTTCACACACCTCTGGGTCATTTGGTGAACAGGAGTGGAATGTTAACAGACATCAAGATAGGAACTGGAATTTCCCGGAACCCTCTGGTTTTTCCAGGTAGGGTTTCACTCTAGCTCCAGGCTGACCTGGAATTCACCCTGTAGTCTCAGGGTGGCCTTGAACTCATGGTGATCCTCCTTCCTCTGCCTCCCGAGTGCTGGGATTAAAGGCGTGAGCCACCGCGCCCGTCTTTCCCTGAACCCTTTTGTTGACGTCTATTTCAATGCCTAATAACTGCATTTTGGGTGATTTTCAAGGACTAGGAAAACATGGAAGTGAATGGTATCCCTGGTTCAAGTAGGGGTCCTTTTGCTACCAGGCTGCTGTTATCCCCATCTGCCACTGGTGTTCTCAAATTCTCTGCCTCTCTTTCTTGCAGAAATCGAATTCTACTGGTGTGTCCGGTTGCTGAAAAGATTCCTAACTATTCCTAACTATGTATGCCACGCCATCTAGTGGTTGAGAATTGCATTAGCCTACCTCTGCAAGCCTGGAGGAACAGGGTGGAGAATGGACAAATATAGCAACACTTTCTCAGGTTAGAGGCCAGATTCTCGACAATCTTTAGGTAACTCTTCTGATGCATTTAGTTTGTTGGGTTTTTTTTTAAAATGGAGAAAGGGACAGAGAGCATGGGTGCACCAGGGCCTCTTGCTACTTGCAAACAAATTCCAGATGCATGTACCACTTTGTGCATCTATCCGGCTTTATCTGTGTACTAGAGAATCAAACCTGGGTCCTGTGGCTTTGCAGACAAGCCCTTTAACCACTCAGCCATCTCTCCAGCCCATGGGTTTTTTATTTTCATGTTTTTTTAAAAAAATATTTATTTATTTATTTATTTATTTATTTATTTATTTAAGAATTTATTTGAGAGAGAAAGAGAGAGAGAAAATGGGCATACAAGGGCCTCCAGCCACTGCAAATGAACTCCAGATGCATGTGCCCCCTTATGCATCTGGCTTATGTGGATCCGGGTAATTGAACTGGGGTCCTTGGGTTTTGCAGACAAATTCCTTAACCACTGGGCATTTGGGGCTCTTCCTATTATTTATCAGAGGTCTGCTATGCATTAGGGGCTGTAGTGTGAATTCAGTTTATGCTTACAATAGTCCTGAGGCCCAGAGAAGTTGAGACAATTGCCCAGGGTCACCCAGCCAGTCAGGACAAGAACCAGGATGAAAACCCAGGCACATCAGTGAGATGAACTGGTGCTCATCCCAGCTCCCAGCACGTTCACACACCTCTGGGTCATTTGGTGAACAGGAGTGGAATGTTAACAGACATCAAGATAGGAACTGGAATTTCCCGGAACCCTCTGGTTTTTCCAGGTAGGGTTTCACTCTAGCTCCAGGCTGACCTGGAATTCACCCTGTAGTCTCAGGGTGGCCTTGAACTCATGGTGATCCTCCTTCCTCTGCCTCCCGAGTGCTGGGATTAAAGGCGTGAGCCACCGCGCCCTGTCTTTCCCTGAACCCTTTGTTGACGTCTATTTCAATGCCTAATAACTGCATTTTGGGTGATTTTCAAGGACTAGGAAAACATGGAAGTGAATGGTATCCCTGGTTCAAGTAGGGTCCTTTTGCTACCAGGCTGCTGTTATCCCCATCTGCCACTGGTGTTCTCAAATTCTCTGCCTCTCTTTCTTGCAGAAATCGAATTCTACTGGTGTGTCCGGTTGCTGAAAAGATTCCTAACTATTCCTAACTATGTATGCCACGCCATCTAGTGGTTGAGAATTGCATTAGCCTACCTCTGCAAGCCTGGAGGAACAGGGTGGAGAATGGACAAATATAGCAACACTTTCTCAGGTTAGAGGCCAGATTCTCGACAATCTTTAGGTAACTCTTCTGATGCATTTAGTTTGTTGGGTTTTTTTTTTAAATGGAGAAAGGGACAGAGAGCATGGGTGCACCAGGGCCTCTTGCTACTTGCAAACAAATTCCAGATGCATGTACCACTTTGTGCATCTATCTGGCTTTATCTGTGTACTAGAGAATCAAACCTGGGTCCTGTGGCTTTGCAGACAAGCCCTTTAACCACTCAGCCATCTCTCCAGCCCATGGGTTTTTTATTTTCATGTTTTTTAAAAAAATATTTATTTATTTATTTGAGAGAGAAAGAAGTAGAGAGAGAAAGAGAGAGAGAAAATGGGCATACAAGGGCCTCCAGCCACTGCAAATGAACTCCAGATGCATGTGCCCCCTTATGCATCTGGCTTATGTGGATCCGGGGTAATTGAACTGGGGTCCTTGGGTTTTGCAGACAAATTCCTTAACCACTAAGCAACCTTCTTAAGCCTCATGTTTTATTTTTATTTATTTATGAGAGAGGAGAAAGAGAGAAGAGGCACACCAGAGCCACCAGCCACTGCAAATAAACTCCAGATGCATGTGTCACCTATGTATCTGGTTTACATGGATCCTGGGAAATTTAACCTGGGTCCTTTGGCTTTGAAGGTGAGTGCCTTAACTGCTAAGCCATCTCTCCAACCCTAAAATATTTTTATTTGCAAGCAAAGAGATAGAGAGAAAAGAGACAGAGATAATGGGCATGCTAGGGCCTCCACCCACTGTAAACGAACTCCAAATGGATGAGCCCTGACTTTTGAGAAGGAGCCGGAAAACACAATGGAGCTTGAGGTCTTAGGGTTCCTAAAGATAAAAAGGTCTAAATAATGATCGCTAACGTGACAAGCAAATGTTAAGTCTGTCTTTGATGACTAGTTTACAATTAAATGAAAGGTTGAGATAATCAGCAGAAGGGTTGACGCCAGGATTGGTGGTACACACTTTGGGAGATGGAGGCAGTAGAATCTGAACGTCAAGAGCGTCCCTTGGTTACATAGCAAATTTGAGGCCAGCTTGGGTTACATGAGACCTTGTCTCAAAAGCAAAAAAAAAAAAAAAAAAAGGCTCAGAGGTTAAGGCATTTGCCTGAAAAGCCTAATGACTGGGGTTCGATTCCCCAGTACCCACATAAAGCCAGATGCACAAGGTAGTGCATGCATATGGGGTTTGTTTACAGAGGCTAGCGGCCCTGGTGTGCCCATTAGCTCTCCCTCTCTCTCTCTCTCTTTCTCTCCCTCCTTCCCTCCCTCTCAGATAAATAAATAAAATTTTTTTTTGGTTTTTCAAGGTGGGGTCTCACTTTAGCCCAGGCTGACCAGAAATGTAGTCTCAGGGTGGCCTCGAACTCACAGTGATCCTCCTACCTCAGCCTCCCGAGTGCTGGGATTAAAGGCGTGTGCCACCATGCCCAGCTTAAAAAAAAAAATTTATCACTTCCAGGAACTGTGCCTGGGGACCAACACCTGGACTCTCAGCACTACGGAAGGGGTGAGACCATCCCAAAAAAGCAAAAACAGGTTAGCAGTTAAGGCGCTTGCATGCAAAGCCTAAGGACCCAGGTTTGATTCTCCAGGTCCCACGTAAGCCACATGCACATGATGGCGCATGCGTCTGGAGTTCATTTGCAGTGGCTAGAGGCCCTGGCGCAGCCATTCTCTCTCTCTTTCTGTCCTTCTCTCTGTTTCTAATAAATAAATAAATCAGAAAAAAAAAAAAAAAAAGCAAAAACAGCCAGGCATGGTAGCCCACGCCTTTAATCCCAGCACTTGGGAGGCAGAGGTAGGAGGATCACCATGAGTTCGAGGCCACTCTGAGTCTACATAGTGAATTCCAGGTTAGCCTGGGCTAGAGCGAGATCCTACCTGGAAACACCAAAAAAGAAAAAGAAAAAAAAAAAGAAAAAGAAAAAGAAAAACTTAGAAAGACATGGTCTGGGCATAGTGGCACAGCACTCTAGGGGCTAAGGTGAAAGGATGACTGAGATTAAGGCCAGCTTGTGCTACAGAGTGAGTTCTTGCCTTAAAAAAGCAAACTAGCTGGGCGAGGCATTCCACGCCTTTAATCCCAGTACTGAGGAGGCAGAAGTAGGAAGATGGCTATGAACCAATCAGATCTTGGCTCTGCCTGTTATTTGAGTCCAGAAGCCAGTCAGATCTTTGCTGCTATTGAGGCTGCCCAATCAGTCTGAACCAATCAGGCGACAAGGCTCACCCTGATTGGATGGCTGAACCATATAAAGGAGGTTATCCACCTGGCTCAGCCTGCTGTCTCTCTTGTCCTGTGAGCTAGCTTGGGGATCCATGTGAGTCTGTCCCTCCTTCCCAGGGTGGGAAGAAGAGAATACCTACCTTGTCTTGAGTATTTTTCTTATTGGCTTCTATCGGTGTCATGCTTTGGGGGTACCCTCTCATTTTGATTACATATAAGAGTCATCTTTGATCTCTGAGTACTTCACTATTTTTTCCTTCTGCCCCCACCCCTTCACTATTTCCTTTTTTCCCCCGGTTTTTTTGAGGTAGGGTCTCACTCTAGGAATTTGCTATGTAGTCTCAGGGTGGCCTCGAACTCACAGTGACCTCCTACCTCTGCCTCCCGAGTGCTGGGATTAAAGGCTACTACGCCCGGCCCTTCCCTATTTCTTTCTTCCTTTTTTTTTTTTTTTTTAACATTTTATTTATTTATTAGAAACAGAGAGAGGGAAAGAGAAAGAGGGAGAATGAGAGTGGGCATGCCAGGACCTCTAGCCACTGCAAATGAACTCCAGACACGTGAGCCCCCTTGTGCATCTGGCTTATGTGGGACCTGGAGAATCGAACCGGGGTCCTTAGGCTTCACAGGCATGTGCCTTAACTACTAAGCCATCTCTCCAGCCCCCTCCCTATTTCTTAACCTCCCTGGGCTGTTATTTGAATGGGCTTCTATGTCTGATCTTTCGTGTGTGTGTGTGTGTGTGTGTGTGTGTGTGTGTGTGTGTGTGTGTGTGTACGTGCTCCAGGCTTTTCCTAGACACCAATTACATGAATTACGATTTCTCTCTAAATAAACTCTATAATTTATCATTTATCCTTCTTGGGTCTGTTTTGTCAATTCTTTTCTTTATTTTTGTTTTAAAAATATTTTTATTTATGAATTAGAGAAAGAGGCAGAGAGAGAGAGAGAATGGGCACACCAGGGCCTCTAGCCACTGCAAATGAACTCCAGACACATGCACCACCTTGTGCATCTGGCTTACATGGGGCCTGGAGAATTGAACCTGGGTCCTTAGGCTTTGCAGGCAAGTGCCTTAACCACTAAGCCATCTCTCCAGTCCTGTTTTGTCAATTCTCTGTTAAAGCAGGGTAAGGACTCAAAATTGGGGTTCACAAGTTTGGGGGACTCCTCCTGAACCCCCAAACTCTGCACCAGTATGACTCTAGACAATGGAGAATGGCCTGGTTGGAGAGAGGCACTGAGACTTTATTTGGAGACTCATTAGCACCATGTTGCTGGCAGCATGATGGGATCCCAAAGCCAGACAACAAGGCTTAGATCACAAAGAACAAAGTGAGAGATTTCTTTTCACAGGTTTCTGGGGGAAGGGGTATGTCTGAGCACAGACTATGTGGGCAAAGTCACAGATGTAATGGAGGAGAGAGTGGGAGATAAAGATCCCGGTCCTTTAAGGTCTTTTGTCTGATAGTGTTGCAAAAACATGATCTTAAAGCCGGGCGTGGTGGCGCACGCCTTTAATCCCAGCACTCGGGAGGCAGAGGTAGGAGGATTTCCATGAGTTCGAGGCCACCCTGAGACTACGTAGCTAATTCCAGGTCAGCCTGGACTAGAGTGAGACCCTACCTTGAAAAAAAAAAAAATGATCTTAGACAGATTTTTTTGTGTGGGGGGGGCGGGGGGAGAGGTAGGGTCTCACTCTATCTAGCCCAGGCTGACCTGGAATTCACAATGTAGTCTCAGAGTGGCCTCAAACTCACAGCAATCCTACCTCTGCCTCCTGAGTGGTGGGATTAAAGGCGTGTGTCACCACACCCAGGCAGATTATTTATTTATTCATTTAAGAGAGAGAGAGAAAGAGAAAATGGGGCTCTAGCCACTGCAAACGAACTCCAGGTAAATGCACCACTAAGTGCATCTGATTTACTTGGGTAATGGGGAATCAAACCTGGTTCCTTAGGCAACTGTTATGACATCTTTATAGCCCTCAGTTTTTTTGTTTGTTTGTTTTGTTTTTTGTTTTTTTTTTTTTTTTTTTTTTTTGTTTTTCGAGGTAGGGTCTCACTCTGGTCCAGGCTGACCTGGAATTAACTATGTAGTCTCAGGGTGGCCTTGAACTCATGGCGATCCTCCTACCTCTGCCTCCTGAGTGCTGGGATTAAAGGCGTGCACCACCATGCCCTGCTCAGATTTTTTCCTTTTTTAAAAAAAGTATTTTATTTGTTTATTTGAGAGAGGGGTGCAGATAAAGAGAGAGAATGGGCATGTCAAGGCCTCTAGGTACTGCAAACAAACTCCAGACACACACTCCACCTTGTGCATCTGGCTTATATGGGTACTGGGGAATCAAACCTGTGTCCTAGCTGGGCATGGTGGCTCATGCCTTTAATCCCAGCACTTGGGAGGCAGAGGTAGGAGGATTGCCGTGAGTTCAAGGCCACCCTGAGACTACAGAGTGAATTCCAGGTCAGCCTGGACTAGAGTGAGACCGTACCTCAGAAAAAACAAAAACAAAACAAACAAACAAACAAAAACTTGGGTCCTTAGGCAAGTACCTAACTGCTAAACCATCTTTCCAGCCCTCAGACAGATTTTTTTAAAGCATATTTTTATTGCCAGGTGTGGTGGAGAGCACACCTTTAATTTCAGCACTTGGGAAGCTGAAAATAGGAGCGTTGCTGTGAGTTTGAGGCCAGCTTGACACTACATAGTGAATTCCAGGCCAGACCTGGCTAGAGTAAGACCCTACCTAGAGAAACTAAAATTACATATATGTTTGGGGGAGGCGAGCATGGGCATGCCAGGGCCTTTTGCCACTGCACACAAACTCCAGATGCATGCACTGTTTTATGCACCTGACTTTACATGGATACTGGGGAATTAAACCTGGGCTGACAGGCTTTGCAAAGAAGTGCCTTTAACCACTGAGTCATGTCTCCAGCCCTCTGTTTTCCTTTTCTTTCTTTCTGTTTTTCTTTTTTAAGGTGGGGTTTCACTCTAATATAAGCTGACCTGGAGCTCACTCTGTAGTCCCAGGCTGGCCTTGAGCTCATGGCAGTCCTGCAAACCTCCTGAGTACTGGGACGCCTGCCTTTTTTTTTTTTGAAAAAAGAAAAATATTTTAGGGACTTTTCCATTTTCTGAAATCCCCTGTAGCCTCTTCTTAGCCAAGAGCTCTGTATTCTTTAAATTCTATCCACAATCTGTATAATAAAATCTAGGGCTGGGGAGATGGCTTAGTGGTTGAGGCACTTGCCTTCAAAGCCAAAGGACCCAGGTTTAATTCCCCAGGATCCATGTAAGCCAGATGCACAGGGGGGCGCATGCACCTGGAGTTCATTTGCAGTGTCTTGAGGCCCTGGCATGCCCATTGTCTCTCTCTCTCTCCCTCTTTCTCTCTCTTAAATAAATAAATAAATAGAATATATTTTTAAAAAATAAAATCTTCTAGCTGAGTGTGGAGCACACCTTTAATTCCAGCACTTGGGAGACAGAGGTAGGAGGATCACTATGAGTTTGAGGCCAGCCTGGGAATACAGAGTGAATTCCATGTCAGCCTGGGCTAGAGTGAGACCCTACCTCAAAAATAACAAAAGAAGAAAAGAAAAGAAAAACAAAACAAATAAATAAGCTTATTGAACTCTGTAGTCCAGGCTGGCCTTTAATTCATGGCAATCCTCCTACCTCAGGCTCCTGTGTGCTGGGAAAAGGTGTGTCATAGAAGCCTGACTTTTACAGACTTTTTTTCTTTTTTTTTTTATTTATTTATTTGAGAGTGTGTGTGAGAGCGAAAGAGGCAGAAAGAGAGTGAGAGAAAGAAAGAGAGAAGGGGAGGGAGAGAATGGGCACACCAGGACCTCCAGCTACTGCAAATGAACTCCAGATGCATCTGCCACCTTGTGTGTCTGGTTTACTTGGGTCCTGGGGAATTGAACCTGGGTCCTTTGGCTTTGCAAGCAAGTGCCTAACCAGTAAGCCATCCCTCCAGCCTACAGACCCTTTATGAAGTTCTTTGTCTCTGACCCAGGAGGCTCCTGTCATTGATCCTGCAATCAGGGCAAAACTTTTGATTCTTCCCTTTTTTTTTTTTATGGAGAGAGACACAGAGAGAGGAAGACAGATAGAGAATGGGTGCACCAGCAGCCTCTCAGTTTCTGTGAATGAACTCCAGATGTGTGCACCCCCTTGTGGTCAAGTGTAGCATTGCGCCCTTGCCTCACTTTGCTTGGGGTTATATGTGGGACCTGGAGATTGGAACTGACATTCTTAGGCTTAGCAGGAAGGCACCTCAACTGCTAAGCCATCTCTCCAGCCCCCCTAGGGTTTGTTGTGTGTGTGTGTGTGTGGTAGGGTCTCTCTCTAGCCCAGGCTGACCTGGAATTCACTATGTAGTCCCAGGGTGGCTTTGAACTCACGGTGATCCTCCTACCTCTGCCTCAGAAGTGCTGGGATTAAAGTCATGTGCCACCAAGCCTGGCCCTTCCCAGTTCTTGACAAAACATCGCCTATGATGGTTTATATTGATTGCCAACTTGACAGGACCTGGAATCAACTGTGAGGAATTATCTAGACTTGATTATCCTCTGGGCATGCCTATGAGGGGTTATTTGATTAGGGTTAATTAACTGTGGGTGGCACCATTCCATGGCTAGTGTCCTGGACTCCATAAAAAGAAGAGAGCAGGGCTGGAGAGATGGCTTAGCAGCTAAGATGCTTCCCTGCAAACCCTAAGGACCAAAGTTTGATCCCCCAGTACCCACATGAGCCAGATACATAAGGTGGTGCATGAGTGGCACATGCATCTGGAATTCCTTTTATTTATTTATTTATTTATTTATTTATTTTTAAATATTTTTTATATTTTGGTTTTTTGAGGTAGGGTCTCACTCTAGCCCAGGCTGACCTGGAAATCACTCTAGTCTCAGGGTGGTGTCGAACTCTCAGTGATCCTCCTACCTCTGCCTCCCAAGTGCTGGGATTAAAGGCATGTGCCACCATGCCCAGCGGCATCTGGAACTCCTTTGCAGTGGCTAGATACCCTGGCATACTCATTTCTGCCTCTCTCTCTCAAATAAATAAAATAATATAAAAAAGAGAAAAGGCCAGGCATGGTGGCACACGCCTTTAATCCCAGCACTCGGGAGGCAGAGGTAGGAGGATCGCCATGAGTTCGAGGCCACCCTGAGACTACATAGTGATTTCCAGGTCAGCCTGAGCTAGAGTGAGACTCTACCTTGAAAAAAACAAAAAATAAAATTAAAAAGGAGAGCGCTGGCTGAGCAGCAGCATTCATCACTCTGCTTCCTCACTGTGCTGAGTGTGAGCAGCCACCTCAAGCTCCTGCTGCCATGCTCTGTGCTAGTATAAGCTGAATAAAACCCCTTTCCTAGGCTGGAGAGTGGCTTAGTGGTTAAGGTGCCTACCTGCGAAGACTAAGAATGCCTTTTGGAATCTCCAGGTCCCATATTTAGCCAGATGCAAAAGTGATGCAAGCGTGCAATGTTGCATATGCACACAAGAGGGTGCACACGCCTGGAGTTTGTTCACGGTGGCTGAGAGGCCGCTGGCATGCCCATTCTCTGTCTTTCTCTCAAATTCAAAACAAACAAACAAACAAACAAACAAACAAACAAACAAACAAAAAAACAACCCTTTCCTTCCCTAAGCTGTTCTGGGCCAGGTATCTTGTCCTAGCATCGAGATGATAATGAATACCCCCCACATTTTCCTGCTGTGTGCAAAGCATAGCTCCAAGGCCTGGAGAGTGCAAAAGGGAGGGATGAGGGCTGGAGAGAGAGCTTAGTGGTTAAGCACTTGCCTGTGGAGCCTAATGACCCCAGTTTGAACTCGATTCCCCAGGACCCATGTGAGCCAGATGTACAAGGTGGCACATGCATCTGGAGTTCGTTTGCAGTGGCTGGAGGCCCTGGTGCACCCATTCTCTCTCTCTTTCTCTCTCTGCCTCTTTGTCTGTCGCTCTCAATTTTTTTTTGGGTGGGGGGGGTTTCGGGGTAGGGTTTCACTCTGGTCCAGGCTGACCTGGAATTCACTATGTAGTCTCAGGGTGGCCTCAAATTCATGGCGATCCTCCTACCTTTGCCTCCCAAGTGCTGAAATTAAAGGCGCGCACCACCACACCCAGTCAAATAAATAAATTTTTTTAAAAAGAGAAAGGGATGGCCGTTGGTCTCTTCTGAGAGGCTTATAGCCAAGACAGGAGTTTTGGCACTGTGCTGTGCCCTGGCTTTTCCTTCATAGTGCTTGTCACCCCCTGAAATGAGTGGAGCACTCTGTTTGCTCTTCTCTGTTCTTCACAGCCCCATAAGAAGGGCTACCTTGCTTGCTTTGTTCACCTTTACATGGTGCCCAGCACATTAAGAGGTGCTTAAAGGATCTTGGTTAAGTAGAATGAATGGGCTTAGATGTTGTTGGAATCAGGATTGAACAGGGTCGTTCTACAGACAGGAATCTCCCGGCAGGGACTACAGTGATGTCTGTGAATAAAGCACTTGCTTTACATGTGCAAGCATGAGGATGTGAGTTAAGATCTTCAGCACCTGTGTAAAATGTGGACTGAGCTTGTAATCCCAGCACTAGGGAGGCAGAGACAGGATGTGGTGGTTTGAATGCAAAATGTCTGTCCCGCATAGCCTCGTGTATTTTGAATACTTGGTTCCCAGCTAGTGGCAATTTGGGAGAGTTGTGGAACCTTTGGTGGGTGGAGCCTTGCTAGAGGAGGTGTGTCACTGGAGGTGGGCCTTGAGGTTTATTAGTTCAGCCCACTGGGTGTTCAGAGCTAGCTCACTCAGCTGCTTCCTTCCTGCTGCTGTGACAAGATGTGACGCCCTGGCTGCCTGCTCTGCCATGCTTCCTCACCACGATGAAGCTTCCTTTTGAACCTGTAAGTAAACAAATTCTTTCTCTCCATAAGCTGCTTCTGGTCAGGTGTTTTGTCCCAGTAACGAGAAGGTAAGAGCTACACAGGGAATCTTTGGGGCTCACTGACTACTTTGTCTAGCCACCATCAGTGAACTCTAGGTTCAGTAAGAAAACCTGTCTCAAGAGAATAAGGTCACCAGGTATAATGGCGCACACCTTTAATCCCAGCACTCGGGAGGCAGAGGTAGGAGAATTGCTGTGAGTTCGAGGCCACCCTGAGACTACATAGTGAATTCCAAGTCAGCCTGGTTTAGAGTGAGACCCTACCTCGAAAAAACAAAAACAAACAAGCAGAGGTAGGAGGATCACCTGAGACTACATTGAATGCCAGGTCAGCCAGGGCTACAGCAAGGCCCCACCTTGAAATAATCAAAAAGAAGATTAAAAAATAAATAGCAAAAAAAAGGGAGGGCACCAATATCACATTTTACAAGAGTCCTTGCTATAACACCAAGCGTTTAATGAAAAACAGTTGGTATTTTTAGTTTGGGACTTGAACTGTTTCTGCTGTCAAGATTTTTCTGACGGTCCAGAAATGTTTGCACACAGCAAGTAAGAGTGGGATTTGAACTGTCTTTAGACCCGCAGCCCAACAGCCCCCTCTAGTGGTTTTTTTTGTTTGTTTTTGTTTTTGTTTTTTTTTTTTTTTTTTTTTTTTTGAGGTAGGGTCTCACTCTGGTCCAGGCTGACCTGGAATTAACTATGTAGTCTCAGGGTGGCCTCGAACTCTCGGCGATCCTCCTACCTCTGCCTCCCGAGTGCTGGGATTAAAGGCGTGTGCCACCACGCCCGGCCCCTCTAGTATCTTATTGGCGCAAACACACAGGTCTCCAATCCTGGCTCAGGCTCCTTGAGAAACAGGTGAGGCCCAGGGGGCGCTGTCTCTGGTCCTGAAAAACCTCAGGCCGCTTCAAATCCAAATAGCTAAGGCCTGTCCACAGCAGTGTTGGCTCTCCAAGCCTTTCTTTGTTCTCTCTTCAGTTTATGCGAGCCTGGGGGAGTCCAGATAAGTGTTCCGACAGAGCTGTGGTGGAAAGAGCAAAGCAGAACGGGGAACTCTGAGGAGGAAGATTATGAAGGAGCTAGATGGCCTTGAGGGGCAGCTGCCATAGGCTCAGACAATTTATGACAACCAAATCTAGTCCTATTTATTTATTTGTTTGGTTATTCAAGGAATTCACTCTGTAGTTTCAGGCTGGCCTTGAACTCATAGCGATCCTCTTACCTCTGCCTCCCGAGTGCTGTGAGTGCACCACCATGCCTGGCTTTAATCCTTTTTCTTTTTGCCAGTGAGTGTGTAATATGGTGGTGATGTGTGTGCGTGCATGCATGTATGTGTGTATGAGTGCACGAGAGAGCACTCATCCCTGCAGGCAAGCACCTTAACAACTGAGCCATCCACCTCTCCAGCCTTGCCTGCAGTAGGGTGTGCTTGCCCGCGATGACCAGAGGGGAATGTCAGTGTCCTGCTCCATAACTCTTCTGTCCATTTTTGTTTGTTTGTGGTTTTTTTTTTTTTTTTTTCAGGTAGGGTCTCACTCTAGTCCAGGCTGATCTGGGACTCACTGTAGTTCTAGGCTGGCCTCAAATTCACAGCAATTCTACTTTTGCCTCCTGAGTGCTGTGATTAAAGGTGTGTGTCACCATGTCCAGATCCACCTCTTTTTGAAACAGGCCTCTCATGGGCAATGGGCTTCAAGGATGCTATCTCCACATGTGTAGCAACACCTCACTTTTTTAAAAAATATTTTATTTATTTATTTATTTATTTATAAGAGACAGATAGAGAGAGAGAGACAAAGACAGAGAGAGGGAGAATGGGCACGCCAGGGCTTCCAGCCACTGCAAACGAACTCCAGACGCATGCACCATGTGTATCTGCCTTACGTGGGTCCTGGGGAATCGAACCGAGGTCCTTTGGCTTTGCAGGCAAGCGCCTTAACCGCTAAGCCATCTCTCCAGCCCACACCTCACTTTTTTTGTTGTCGTTTTTTCAGGGTAGGGTCTCACTCTATCCCAGGCTAACCAGGAATTCACTATGTGGTCTCAGGATGGCCTTGAACTTGAACTTGCCTCTACCTCCCAAGTGCTGGGATTAAAGGCATGTACCACCATGCCTGGCATGTTTTTTAATTAATTAATTTATTTATTAATTTATTTATTTATTTATTTATTTATTTATTTATTTATGAGGGGGAAAGAGGCAGAGAGAGAAAGACACACACACACACACACCAGGGCTTTTAGCCATTGCAAACGAACTCCAGATGCATGTGCCACCTTGTGCATCTGGCTTACTGAAGTGGGTACTGAAGAATCGAACTGAGGTCCTTTGGCTTTGCAGGCAAGTGCCTTAACCACTAAGCCATATCCCCAGCCCTGTCTCACATTTTTATGTGAGTGCTGGGATCAAACTCAGGTCCTCATGCTTGTGAGGCAAACACTTTACTCACAGAGCCATCTCTCCAGGCCCAAATGTCTCTCTCACTCCTCCATCTCTCTCCCCCTTTCTCCCTACCCCCTCCCCCTCTCAACAGGATCTCACTCTAGCTCAGGTTGGCCTTTGGCTTTGAGCCATAGCAATCCTCCTACTCCAGCCTCCCAAGTGCTGGGATTACTGGTGTAAATCACCATGCCCAACCTGGAACTCCTGTCTCTCTCTCTCTCTCTCTCTCTCAACAGATGTGATTTTATTTCCTTAGAAGGATGCATTAGTAACATACTTTAGATATACCAGTTTGGGTTACAAGTGACATGAAGTTTCTTACTAGAATAAAGCATAGAGTTGGCCTCACACCCCTGGGTTCAACTTATAGCTTTTGCACCCATTAACTGTGTGCTTTTTTTTTTTTTTTTTTTTTTTTTTTTGGGGTCTCACTCTGGCCCAGGCTGACCTGGAATTAACTACCTCTGCCTCCCGTCTCAGGGTGGCCTCGCTAACTCACGGCTCAACTGTGTGCTTTTTAAAATAACATTTTTAGCCTCTGCACACGCCTCCCAGCACTCGGGAGGCAGAGGTGGGGATTAAGTTCGAGGCCACCCTGAGACTACATAGTGAATTCCAGGTCAGCCTGAGCTCAACTGAGACCCTCCCTTGAAAAACCAAAAAAATAAAAATAAAATAAAATAAAATAAAATAAAATAAAATAACATTTTTAAAATTTGTTTATTTGAGAGAGTGAAAGAGGGAAAGAGACAGAGGGGGCAGGGAGAGAATGGGCATGCCAGGGCCTCTAGCCACTACAAACTCCAGACGCATGCGCCACCTTGTGCATCTAGCTTACGTGGGTCCTGGGGAATTGAACTGAGATCCTTTGGCTTTGCAAGCAAATGCCTTAACTGCTAGGCTATCTCTCCAGTCCCCTACCTGTGTGCTTTTTAAAGCAAGTTCTCAGTGTCTTAGGATTCTCATGTAAAATAGGAATAATGATAGATTCTTAGGGATTGTGGTGGTTTGATTCAGGTATCCCCAATAAACTTAGGTATTCTGAATGCTAGGTTCCCAGATGATGGAGATTTGGGAATTAACACCTCCTGGAGGCAGTGTATTGTTGGGGGCGGGCTTATGGGTATTATAGCCAGTGTCCCCTTGCCAGTGACTGGCACACTCTCCTGTTGCTGTTGTCCACCTTATGTTGGCCAGGGGGTGATGTCCATCCTCTGCTCATGCCATCATTTTCCCCTGCCATCATGGAGCTCCCCCTTTAGTCTGTAAGCCAAAATAAACCCTTTTTTCCCAAAAGCTACTCTTGCTCAGCTGATTTCTGCCAGCAATGTGAACCTGACTGCAACAATAATGTTGGTACCGAGGAGTGGTGTCATTTGCTGCTAGACACCTGACTGTGTGGCTTTGGCCTTTTGGAGCTGATTTTCAAGAGGAATGTGGAAGGATTTGAAACCTTGGCCTAAGAGATGCCTTTCAGTGCTTAAAGTACAACTTGATGGACTATTCTGGTCAGAGTTGAAAGACCTGAATGCAGCAAGAACTATGGACTGTGAGGTTTGGCTTATGAGGGTGAAAAAAAGCTTTGCCTGGACTGGGCTAGAAGCAGTTTGTGTGAGAGGCTTGCTGTTATGCCTGTCCTGAGAATTTGTGCAGGGTTGCATTGCATAGAAACAGACTTATGTGAGCAGAGATATGGCACAGAAAAAATGAAATCTTTGGGTTGAAACATCTGCCCATTCAGCTGCAATTACATGAGAAATTACAACCTTTGAGATTGGGTCAACTGACCTGCCCTGGGGCAACAGGAAGAATGTAGACTCTTTTGAAGGGGCCTGAGTGCTCAAGGAGTGTCCTGTTCTTCAAAGTCTGCTTTCCCCCACACCCTGGATTAACAAATTGGCATTCTACCTGGTATTATGGAGTACAAGAAATGCAGGAAAGAGAGTCATTGAATTTGCAACATAGTCTTGTGTTTTGGAAATGGCCATGGGCAGTGTGGAGCAGGTTTGCTGGATGCCTGCATGGAGACCTGAAGGAACCGTGAGGATGAACCATGGGTTGCAGTGGGGACCCAGTGGAGATTCTGGGACTACAAGATGGCTGCTAAGGAAAGCTGCCACCCTTGGATGAAGTTTTCTAGGACTGTGAGTAGCCTAGCTGGAGGGGTGGAATTGGAACTCCAGAGACTTGTTGCTGGTTAAAATGATCGGACTTGGAGATTTGTCACTGACTAGAGTTGTTGGACTTGGAGTTAGAGTTTGATGTTTGCCCTGTTTAAATCTTGTATTGGTTGAACATTTCTTTGCTATGCCCAATGCCATCTTTTCCAGTGTAAGTGTTTATTCTGTGCCATTATGGGTTCGGGGGGGCAGTTTTTGGTATTATGGCTCAGTTAAAAGACCTTGGATTATGGGGATGTTTGAACATCATTAGGATTGATAAAAACTATGGGGACTTTTTTTTTTTTTAGTTTTTCGAGGTAGGGTGTCACTCTAGTTCATGCTGACCTGGAATTCACTATGTAGTCTCAGAGTGGCCTCAAACTCATGGTGATCCTTGTACCTCTGCCTCTCGAGTGCTGGGATTAAAGGTGTGTTCTACCACACCCAGCTATGGGGACTTTTAAAGTTGGACTGAATGCATTGTATTTATATCATTTATGGATATCAGTTTATGGGGAAGAATGTGGTGGTTTGATTCAGGTGTTCCCCATAAACTTAGGTGTGCTGAATGCTAGGTTCCCAACTGATGGAGATTTGGGAATTAACACCTCTTGGAGGCAGTGTATTGTTGGGGCGGGGTTATGGGTGTTGTAGCCAGTTTCCCATTACCAGTGTTTGGCACACTCTCCTGTTGCTATTGTCCACCTTATCTTGGCCATGGGGTGATGTCCACCCTCTACTCATACTATTGCTTTCCCCTGCCATCATGGAGCTTCCCCTTGAGTCTGTAATCCAAAATAAACCCTTTCTTCCCCCAAAGCTGCTCTTGGTCAGGTGATTTCTGCCAGCAATGTGAACCTGACTGCAACAGGGATGTTGTGATTAACTTAAAGTTAAAAGATGCTGTCCACAGTTAATGTGAGCTATTCTTATTTTGGAAGTTTAAAAATTTCTCCATGAGAGCCGAGCGTGGTGGTGCACGCCTTTAATCCCAGCACTCGGGAGGCAGAGGTAGGAGGATCGCCAAGAGTTCGAGGCCACCCTGAGACTACATAGTTAATTCCAGGTCAGCCTGGACCAGTGTGAGACCCTACCTCGCAAAAACCAAAAAAAAAAAAAAAAAAAAAAAATTTCTCCATGGGCTGGAGAGATAGCTCAGTGGTTAAGGCACTTGCCTGCAAAGACTACCAACCCAGGTTCAATTCCCCAGTACCCATGTGAAGCCAGATACAGAAAGTGGTACATGCATCTGTAGTCTGTTTGCATCACCTGGAAGCCCTGGCATGTCCCTTCTCTCCATCTGTCTCTCTTCTATCTCTCTCTCTGCTTGAAAATAAATAAATAAATAAAAATAAATTCTCCACATCTTCAAAACCAAATTTGACCCTCAGGTATGGCGTTTCTTTCACATGCTTTCTGGTTTGTTACATTCTGTCTTTGCCTGACAATAGAGGGCACATGTCTAGTCAAAGTATCATTTTAAGCTGGGGAGATACTCAGTGGTTAAGGCACCTGCTTGCAAAACCTGCCAGCCTGGGGTTGATTTCCCAGTACCCAGGTAAATCCAGGTGTACAAAGTGGTGCATGCATCTGGAGTTCATGGCAAAAGGCCCTAGTGCACCCATTCTCTCTCTCTCTTTTCCTCCTCCTCTCTCCTTACAAATAAATAAGGCCCAGTGTGGTGTTGCAACACCTTTAAGCCCAGCACCTGGGAGGCAGAGGTAGGAGAATCACCATGAGTTCGAGGCTACCCTGAGACTACATAATGAATTCCAGGTCAGCCTGGGCTAGAGTGAGACTCTACCTCAAGAAAAAAAAAATTGAGGGCTTGAGAGATGGTTAAGCAGTTAAAGTGCTTGCCTACAAAGTCTTAGGACCAAGGTTCAATTACCCAGAACCCACATAAGCCAGATGCACATGATGGCACATGTGTCTGGAGTTCATTTACAGTGGCTAGAGGCCCAAGTGTGCCCATTCTCTCTCTCTCTCTCTCTGATAAATAAATAAAATCATACAAAAATTAAAAGTTGGATGTCTTTTCAAACTTGATTGGAGACTATTTTCTGTAATAAGCTTGAGCTCCTATCCAAGATATTTTTGCAAATAATTAGTTTTATATATGTTTATCTTATATATAAAACAGTGAACTAAATAAACCAGCAAAAATTTCAAGAATTTGCAGATGGGCTGGAGAGATGCTTAGTTGTTAAAGGCACTTGCCTGCAAAGCCCACTGGCCTGGGTTAGACTTCTCAGCACCCATCCAAAGCCAGATGCACAAAGGGCGCAAGCATTCAGAGTTCATAAACAGTGGCAAGAGGTCCTGGTGCACCCATTCTCTCTTTCTGTCTCTCTCTCACACTCACTCTTTCTCCTTTCAAATCAATAGTTTAAAAACAGCCAGGCGTGGTGGCGCACACCTTTAATCCCAGCACTTGGGAGGCAGAGGTAGGAGGATTGCCGTGAGTTCGAGGCCACCCTGAGACTACATAGTTAATTCCAGGTCAGCCTGGACCAGAGTGAAACCCTACCTCGAAAAACCAAAAAAATATCTATATAGTAAGTTTTGATGGTCTCATAGCCCATTATGTAAGCCAACTTGGGACTGCATCTCTTTGTTTAGTATTTTATTTATTTATTTATTTATTTGAGAGAGAGAGAGAGACTGGACACCTCCAGCTATTGCAAACAAACTCCAGATGCATTTTCCACCTTGTCCATCTGGCTTATGTGGATCCTGGAATTGAACCTGGGTCCTTTGGCTTTGCAGGCAAATGCCATCTCTCCAGCACTTTTTTTTTCAGTAGGGTTTCCCTCTAGCCCAGTCTGACCTGGAATTCACTATGTAGTCTCAGGCTGGGCTGGAACTCAAAGTGACACCCCTATCTTCGCCTCCCCAGTGCTAGGATTAAAGGTGTGTGCCACCACGCCTGGCTCAGAATCTCAGAACTCTTAATGAGACGGATGAGGTGTGCTCTCTTTTGCTTTCATTTCTATCATATGACCACGGGGAAATTACCATATGACTTCCTGTTCATAGGGCCAGCGGCCACTGAGAAAGGGAAGGAGGTTGAGTTTCTGGATCTAGGGTCCTCAGCGTGGTGTTCTCTTTCTTGCCTTTGGGAAGTCTTCTATCTCAGAACTGGGGACAACTGGCTTAAGGCAAGGAACCTCCAACCAAGGGGCTGCCTCCCCAGCCCTGCACACTGTCAGGCTGAGGCAGCAGTCTGCACAGCAGGCTTCATCCAGCTAGACTGGTGTGAGCAGGTTGCCTGGTTGCCAGGTTTAAGATATCTGTCTCATCTGACCTGTTCCCTAGCTGGCAATGGGGACAGAGAGAGGATAGGCAGCTGAGCAGGTTCAACATGGTCCCTGGGGAACAGCCATGAGAGGCAGAGCAGCTGAGGTCTCCAGGGCCACTGCAGTGTGGGGAGGCAGGGGAAGGGAGGGAAGTAGGAGGCTGCAGTGTTTGGTCCATTCCCTCTTTTCCTAGCTGAGTGGCTTTAGACAGATGATGTCACCTTGCTGGGCATCAGTTTTCCCAACAATAGACTGGGGATCATTCTTCCTCCTTGGGACTGCTGAAGTTCTAGTGAGCTGACACATGTAAGGCATTTATCAGGGCATGTAGAAAGAGCTAAGACAGTGACAGCCATAACCCACCCCACCTCCTCTGACCTTTTATGAAGCCCAGACAGCTCCTGTCTGAAAGGGATTTGCTGACTTCGCGTTGCAATGAGCTTTGGGGGAGTTTGCTTTGACTTCCAGTGATCCTCCTACATCTGCCTCCCAAGTGTGGATTTAAGGTGTGCACCACCACTCCTGGCTTTGGGAGGATTTTAGAGTGGTGACTTGTAATTACAAATGGGCATGTATGACTCTAGGCAGACCACGGCCCACATAGTGTCATGGCAGGAACAAGTGCATTGGTGCTGTGGTTCAAAAGATGGGGCTGGGGCTGGAGAAATGGCTTAGCAGTTAAGGCGTTTGCCTGTGAAGCCAAAGGTCCCCAGTTTGATTCTCCAGGACCCACGTAAGCCAGATGCACAAGGGGCACATGCATCTGGAGTTTGTTTGCAGTGGCTAGAGGCCCTGGCATGCCCATTCTCTCTCTGTCTGCCTCTCTTCTATCTCTCTCTCTCTCTCTCTGCTTGCAAATAAATTAATTAAATTTAAAAAAAAAAAGCAAAAGATGGGACTGGAGAAATGGTTTAGCGATTAAGGTGTTTGCCTGCAAAGCCAAAGGATCCTGGTTAGATTCTCCAGGACCCATGTAAACCAGATGCACAAGAGGGTGCATGCATCTGGAGTTCGTTTGCAGTGGCTGGAGGCCCTGACATGCCCATTCTCCCACTCTCTCTCAAATAAATAAAATATATTTTTTAAAAAAGATGGTCTCGCCGGGCGTGGTGGCACACGCCTTTAATCCCAGCACTCGGGAGGCAGAGGTAGGAGGATCGCCGAGAGTTCGAGGCCACCCTGAGACTACATAGTTAATTCCAGGTCAGCCTGGACCAGAGTGAGACCCTACCTTGCAAAACCAAAAAAAAAAAAAAAGATGGTCTCGGGGCTGGAGAGATTGTTTAGCAGGTAAGGCCCTTGCCTGCAAAGCACAAGGACCCATGTTTGACTTTTCAGATGCACAAAGGTGAGGCAAGCACAAGGTCACACATATCCACTAGGTGGCACAAGTATATGGAGTTCGTTTACAGTGGCTGAGGCTCTCACTCTCTCTAAAATAAAAAAAAAACCCGGGCGTGGTGGTGCATGCCTTTAATCCCAGCACTCGGGAGGCAGAGGTAGGTGGATTGCTGTGAGTTCGAAATGAGTTCCAGGTCAGTTTGAGCTAGAGTGAGACCCTACCTCAAAAAAAAAAATATATATATATATATGATAAATATATATATATATATATATAATAAATAAGATGGTCTTGGGACTGGAGAGATTGCTCAGTGGTTAAGGCGCTTGCCTGCAAAACCTAATGACCCAAGTTCAACTCCCCAGTACCCATGTAAAGCCAGATGCTCAAAGTGGCACATGCATCTGGAATTCTTTTGCAACAAGTAGAGACCTTGGTGCACCCATTCTCTCTCTCTCTTTCTTTCTGTCCCTCCCTCCCTCTCTCTCTCCCTCCTGGGCATGGTAGCACATGCTTTTAATCCCAGCACTTGGGAGGCCAAGTTAGGAGGATACCTGTGAGTTCAAGGAGGTCAGCCTGGGCTACAGTGAGACCATATCTGAAAAAGTAAAGAAAAAAAAAAAAACAGATGTTCTCCAAGATCCATATTAGTGGAGCCGGGGAGATGGCACATGATAAAACACTTGCTGCAAAGCCTGAGGAGCAATGGTAGTTAGGTGTGGAGCCCAGTTGTAATCCCAGCACTTGGGAGGCAGAGGCAGGATCCCCAGGACAAGTTGAACAGGCATACTGGGTTCAAGTGAAAGACCCTGCCTCAGTAAATCAAGTGAAGAGTGATGGAGGAAGATACTCTGTGTCAACCCCCCCCACCCCGTTCTCCACTTGCACATGCTCACATGTGTAGCTGCACCCCTCCCCTACACTCAAAAGAAGTGGGACATTATTAGACTGTGCTTCTGCCCTTGTGAAAGGGGTAATGCTGGTGAGGCCCTCCTTGCCCTTCTCCCTTCTGCCTGGGGGACACAGAGTCCCTCCCCTTGAGACGCCACAGCAGGAAGGAGCCAACCTGGAAGCAGCGAGCACTCCTTGCTAGGTACTGAATTTGTGGCGCACTGAGTGTGGCTCTCCCAGCTGCCAGAACTATGATGAATGGGTCTGCCCATGAATACCCACCACAGCTGCCCGAGAAGACCAAGACAGTTGGCACCTGAGCAATCAAGTGAGCTGCAGTCCTCCTCATCCACCTGCCCTCCATCTGTTCCTTTTCCATAGCACTTCCTGGTCCTCAGTGTGGCCAACCAACCAACCCGTTACTAGTTCCCTCTCCACTTCCAGAATAACGCTCAACTCTGGCCACAGAAGCAGTCCTCTCCAGGCCCAATACAGGGTTCAGAGTGGTCAGGATATGGCAGACACTTAGAATCCACTTTTACTAAAGGGCACTGGCCCCTTACGTGGGCTCACAAGTAACTAAAAAGCAGGATAAAGGCTAGAGAAATGGCTTAGCAGTTAAGGCACTCACCTGCAAAGCCTAAGGACCCAGGTTCAGTTCCCCAGTACCCATGTAAAGCCAGATGCACAAGGTGGCACAGGCATCTGGAGTTTTTTGGTGGTGGCTAGAGGCTCTGGTGTGCCCATTTTCTATCTGCCTCTTTCTCTCTAATAAATAAAAAAATTTAAGCCGAGTATGGTGGCACATGCCTTTAATCCCTGCACTTGGGAGACAGAGGTAGGAGGATCACTATGAGTTCAAGGCAACCCTGAGACTACATAGTGAATTCCAGGTCAGCCTGGGCTAGAGCGAGACCCTAGCTAAAAAAAAAAAAAAAAAAAGTAGGATGAAAGCCTTCATTTGTATCTTTCTTCTTCTCTCTTCCTCCTCCTCTTTTCTTCCATGCACAGTCATGGGTGTGTTTTCTTTAGGCATTTGTGATGATCAGTCTCTGGTTGTCAGTTTGACGGGATTTATTTATTTATATATTTAGTTTTAATTTTTGACGTAGGGTCTCGCTCTAGCCCAGGCTGACCTGGAATTCACTATGTAGTCTCAGGGTGGCCTCGAACTCATGTCTACCTTCCTACCTCTGCATCCTGAGCGCTGGGATTAAAGGCGTGTGCCACCACGCCCCCTAGTTTGATAGGATTTAGAATCATCATGGAAACAAATCTCTGGGCATGTTTGTGAGGGATTTTCTAGGTGAGGTTAACTGAAGTGGGAGAACCCACCTTAGCTGTGGTGGCACACTCCATGGGCTGGGGGCTTGGACTGAGTAAAGAGGAGAGGGTGAGCAGAGCGGCAGCACTCATTGCTCTCTGCTGGGGAACTGAAGCCAGACCTGTGTGTAAGCAGGCACCTTTATTGCTGAGCAATCTCCTTAGCCTCTCCTTAAGCTGCTTCTTGTCAGCTATTTAATCACAGCAATGAGAAAAGGAGCTAACAGCTTTTACAAGGTGTTTCAGTCATTGTCCTAAACCAGCAGTCACCTTTGGATTCCTGTAACTAATCAACAAACATCCTAATGACAAGGGACTAAACCTACTACCCAGGAGCCAGTGAGCCAACAGAACACCCCCACACACACACAAAAGAGGGCGATTGTCCACAGTGACAAGGCTGTACCCTGGGGGTCAGGTAATCATCCCCAGAGAACTGGCTTGTGCCCTTAAGCAGCTCTCATTACTTTCGCCAGCACCCTGTAGAATGAAAACTGAGATGATCAACCAGACCACCCTGTGACCAGACTGCTTACTTACCTATATGTAGTTCTTGTCCATGACCCCAAAATAACTCTATTTAAACCTAACGCCATGTCAGTGTCCAGAAGATGGACCTGGGGTCACTTTCTCTGTTGCTCTTGCCAATATACTACATTGCTTAAACCTGAGACGGGTGGCTGAGCCTAGCCTGCCGGGGCTCTGGAAGCAAGGACTTTTACCATAAAACTCCTGGAACAAGGCTGGAGAGATGGCTCAGTGGTTGAGGCGCTTGTCTTCAAATCCTAAGGACCTGGGTTTGATTCCCCAGTGCTCACATCAAGCCAGAAGCACAAAGTGGCTCATGCATCTAAAGTTCATTTGTAGTGGCTGGAGGCCCTGGTGCGCCAATTCTCTCTCTTGCAAATAAATATAAATATTTTTTGTTTGTTTGTTTGTTTTTGCTTTTCCGAGGTAGGGTCTCACTCTAGCTCAGGCTGACCTGGAATTCACTATGTAGTCTCAGGGTGGCCTTGAACTCACGGCAATCCTCCTACCTCTGCCACCACACCGGGAAATATAAATATTTTTTAAAAACAAAACAAAACAAACAAACAAACAAACAAAAAAAGAGCCCGGCATAGTGGCACACGCCTTCAATCCCAGCACTTGGGAGGCAGAGGTAGGAGGACTGCCATGAGACTACATAGTGAATTCCAGGTGAGCCTGGGCTAGAGCAAGACCCTATCTTGGGGAAAAAAAAAAAAAAAAAAACTCCCCAAACAAGAACAATTATGAGAAGCCCAGGTGCAACCACAGAGGAATTGGAGATATGAGCAAGAGAGGTGAAGATACACAACACATACCAAAGCAGAAATTCAGAAGCTGCTGAGTGCTCAACATTGAAGTACACTTAAAACACACCCACTATGGCTCAGGGAATTTTGCGGAAGAGGGAGAAAGATTGTAAAAGCCACAGGGTGGGAGGGCATATCCAGAGGCATTGCCCCTGCCCAGCAATGACTGACTGCTGCTCTCAGGACTCATAACCCACAACCCCCTAGTGAATACCAGCAACTCCACTGAGGAGGCTCCCCAGTGGAATACGGGCAGGGAGGAGGGAAAGGATGGTACCAACACATGATGTGTCCATACAAAGTATATACTTCATACAAATATATAAATTTTTAAAAAAGAACAATTATGGTGGGAGGTGCTGCCAGGGCTCTAAAATCACTCTTTAGCATGGTTCCAAAGGGCCTGGTAGTTTAGTCCTGCTGGCAACTCTGGTCTCCAATTCCTGTTCCTGCCTCACAGTCCAGCAGACAGCCACACAAGGCTCACTCGACACTGGCCATCGCCCGTGTCGTTCCCTGACCAGGGCCTTCAGTCTGACCACTGTCACCTTTCTCCTCCCGGCTTGCCTCACCCTCTGGGGGAATATTTACTCATGCCTTAGTCATGACTGAGATACAGAGGACAGCCTGCCCTCCTACGGCTGGGTGAAGCACCTCCCCTGCGTCTTCGGCATCAGTCTTCACCACACGGATCCCCACCACCACCCGTCTCCCCACGAGACAGAACTCTGAGGCAAGATCTCGGTGAGTTCGAGGCCATCCTGAGATTACATAGTGAATTCCAGGTTTCCAGGTCAGCCTGGACTAGAGTGAGACCCTACCTCAAAAACAAACAAACAGCCGGGTGTGGTGGTGCACGCCTTTAATCCCAACACTCGGGAGGCAGAGGTAGGAGGATCGCCATGAGTTCAAGGCCACCCTGAGACTACATAGTGAATTCCAGGTCAGCCTGGGCCAGAGTGAGACCCTACCTCAAAACAACAACAAACAACAACAAAAAAAAAAACAGAACTGTGAGGCAGGGCTTGTTTCTGTCCTGTCCCCTGAGGCATACAGCAGTGTTCATGAGATTCATTTGTTTGCCTGGACCACTACACTAGCCTCCTCCTTGGCCCCTGCCATCTCCCCCAGACGGATAAAAGCCAGAACTATCTCTGAGCTGCCACTCACAAAGATGGCACCTATAAAAACCTGTGGCTCCCATTTCTACCCCCAACAGAGGCTAAACTCCTTTTTAGCACTGGAAAGATCTTCACCTTCTAGTCTCTGCCCAGTTCTCCATCCTGTATCCACCAGATACACTCTCTCAGTCCCCCAAACAGACCCTCTGCATCCTGTGCTCTAGGCAAAAACACTCCATTCCTTGCTATTTGCTTGCCTCATTCAGCTCCTTTGTTTTTGGTTTGGTTAATTCCTTTAATCTCCAGTTTATACCAAAGCCTTCCTGGCCCCAGGGCCCCTGGACTCAGTATTGGTCCTTGTCCCCTTGCCTGCCTATAAGCTTAGAAAAGCATAGTCAACTTGACTCCCCGCACTGCTATCTTCCAAGCATCTGGCAGGGGTCTGGCTGGGCATGGTAGTGCACGCCTTTAATCCCAGCACTCAGGAGGCCGAGGTAGGAGGATTGCTGTGGGTTCAAGGCCACCCTGAAACTACATAGTGAATTCCAGGTCAGCCTAAACTAGAGTAAAACCCTACCTTGAAAAACAAAAACAAAACAAAACAAATCTGGATTTGCAGGTGTCCCTGTACCCCTGGTGCCCAGCCCTGGGCCCAACAGCTGTTCAGGAAGGCTGGTGGGCAGGAAGATATGAGTAAACCTCAACATAGTCAGGAGGGAGTGAAGCACTTGCTGAAAAAGGGAAAAAGAAGCAAGCCCGGCATGGTGGTGCACACCTTTAATCCCATCACTCCAGACGCAGAGGTAGGAGAATCACTGTGAATTTGAGGCCACCCTGAGACTACATAGTGAATTCCAGGTCAGCCTGGGCTAGAGTGAGACCCTATCTTGAAAAACACGCCCCCCCCCAAAAAAAAAAGAAAAGGAGTGGGTTGAAAAGATGGCTCAGTAGTTAAAGGTGCTTGCTTTAATTTTTTTCCCCACTGGGAGCGTCTCTGTAGCCCAGGCTGGCCTCAAACTCATAGAGATCCTTCTACCTCAGCTTCCCAAGTGCTGGGATTAAAGATGTGTGCCACTACACTGGGCTTCAATGTGCTTGCTTTCAAAGCCTGCCAGCCCAGGTTCAATTTCCCAGCCACTCAGGTAGTGCCAGACACAAAAAGTGGTGCAAACATCTAGTATGTGTTTGCAGTGACCTAGTGCACTCCCTCACATATACAAATACATACATATATATGTGTGTGTGTATTTTTCTTTTTCTTTTCTGAGATAGGGACTCACTCTACCTCAGGTTGACTTGGAATTCACTATTAGTCTCAGGGTGGCCTTGAACTCAGAGATCTTCCTACTTCTACCTCCCCAGTGCTAGGATTAAAGGCATGTGACACCACGCCTGGCTATATATATGTTTTTCAAGGTAAGGTTTTGCTCTAGGCCAAGCTGGCCTGGAATTCACTATGTAGTTTCAGGCTTGCCTCAAACTCATGGCAATCTTCCTACCTTTGCCTCCCAAATTCAGGGATTAAAGGTGTGCTGGAGCCTGCCGGCAGATTCGGACAGTACCTGAGGGGGGAGTGAGGATTAAGGAAAAGAAAAACGAAGCCAGGCATGGTGGTGCATGCCTTTAATGCCAGCATTTGGGAGGCAGAGGCAGGAGGATCACTTTGAGTTCAAGACCACCCTGAGACTACATAGTTAATTCCAGGTCAGCCTGGGCCAGAGTAAGACCCTACCTCAAAAACCAAAAAAAAAAAAAAAAAAAAAAAAAAAAAAAAAAAAAGAAAAAGAAAAATAAAGACGAGAGAGACAAAAGATGAACTTGGGACGGCTGTCAATCAATACCGAAGCCCCGACTTTATTTAGTGTAGCCTTTTTATACTTCACCGAGCACAAGGATGCAAACAGAACAAATGGTAAATACAGGGTTTCTCAGAGAAACTACGTCATAAAACAGTTAAATCTTTGCCTTTAGAATCAAAGGACACTTCCTCCTCAATTTCCATATTCTCAGCAGGTAACTGATCTCTGCTGGCAAAACATCCTGCTTATCTTTAGACCATTGTCAAACAGAAGTCAGGATTAAATGGCTCCTGACAAAGGCATAAACCACCACACCCAGCATAAATAAATATTTTTATTGGTATATTTTTTGAGCCTCTAGCCCAGGTAGACTAACTTTTTAGGCTAACAACAATGGTCCTACCTTATGTTCCAAAATGCAGGGATTATAGACATAAGCCACCATGCCCAGCTCTTAAAAATAAATATATGGCGGGGCGTGGTGGCACACGCCTCTAATCCCAGCACATTTTACTTTAAAAAAATAAAAAGAGAAAAAGAAAAGAGTTTGACTTTGAGTCCCGCCTGGGACTACAGAATGAGTTCCAGGTCAAGCCCGGCGTGGTGGCGCTCGCCTTTAATCCCAGCACTAGGGAGGCAGAGGTAGGAGGATCACCGAGAGTTCAAGACCACTCTGAGACTACATAGTGAATTCCAGGTCAGCCTGAGCCAGAGTGAGACCCTACCTCAACCCCCCCTCCCCCTCCTCAAAAAATAATAGAACCCAGGTTCGACTCCCCAGGACCCACATAAGCCAAATGCATGCGTCTGGAGTTTGTTTACAATGGTTGAAGGCCCTGGCGCGCCCATTATCTCGCAATCTGCCTCTCTCTCTCTCTCTCAAATAAATAAAATTAAATAAAAAAAAAGTGTCGGAGTTGAATTGCCCTGATGTTCGAGGCCATCTTGAGACTACATTCCAGGTTAGCCTGGACTAGAGTGAAACCCTACCTCGAGAAACCAAAAATAAAAATAAAAAGGAAGTAAAAAGAAAAGTAAAGTAAAAGTCAAGGAATTGCATTTTTTTTTCAAAAGTCCCGCACAAGCATGGGTTTTTTGGGTGTGTGTGTGTGTGTGTGTGTGTGTGTGTGCCCTTGCCACGCACAAAGATGGCGCCGCTTCCGCCTCCCTGCCACTCACTAACATGGCCGCTCCAACGACCGGGCGGAAGCGGCCCGGGGCGCCGGAAGTCGTGTCTGCGATCGGGCCGAGGCTGCCGAGCCCAGCTGGGCGGCGGCTGTGGAATGTGGTTTTGGAGTCTGGAGATGCGACTGGAGGCCGCCCTGTGTGTGCTGCTGGCCGGCGTGGCGGCGGCCTTCGAGCCGGTGAGCGTGGGCCTCGCGATCGGGGCCGTGTCGGCGCTCACCGGCTACCTGTCCTACACGTCGGACTTCTACTGCCGCTTCACCGAGTGCTGCGGCGCCGAGCGACCCCTCAACGCCTCGGGTACGTCGGGGCAGGTCGGGCACCGGCTCTCCGAGGGGGACGGGACGGCCGGGCCGGGGCCAGCAGAGCGTGCCCGGGTGGGGAGGGGACGCGGTGGGGACTCCAGCCTGCGTGCAGCAGTGGCTGCGGGAACTGATCCCGGGTCGAGGGCGGGCTGGGGGGGCTCTGTCTGCCCAGGACCTTGCCCCACGTTCGCATGCTCGGGAGACTTGGGCCCGAAGAACCGACTGGAGCGGAGCTGGGCTTTAGCAGTCCTTCCACGTTGAGTCCGGGACAAGCCAGGCTCGGGTGGCGGGAAAGTAGCGTTGGCGCACAGCCTCGAGATGATTCATCCTTGGATCAATGAGAATCCAGTTAGCGCCCAAGGAGTGGCATCATTTGACTCTCACCCCACTCTGGTTCCGAGGCCTGGCCGAGAGACCCTGCTGGATCCACTGGCTAAGCCCTGCCTCTCTCACTCCCTAGGAAAGTGCTTGCTGCTTCTCGGCTGCATGTTTCATTTGATTTTATTTTTTTTAACGTGTTTTCTTCCTCCCTCCCTCCCTCCCCCCTCTCTCTCTCTCTCTCTCTCTCTGTTCTGGGACTGGCTCTGCAGCCCTCAAGCTGGATTTGGAGGAGAAGCTGTTTGGACAGCACCTGGCCACCGAAGTGATTCTCAAAGCAGTGACTGGCTTCAGGAACAACAAAAACCCCAAGAAACCACTGACCCTGTCCTTGCACGGCTGGGCTGGCACAGGCAAGAACTTTGTCAGCCAAATTGTGGCTGAACATCTTCATCCCAAAGGCCTGAAAAGTCACTTTGTCCACCTGTTTGTGTCGACTCTGCACTTCCCTCATGAGCAGAAGATAAAGCTGTACCAGGCAAGAGACCCTACCCTTACCTCTCAAAGGCCGCTCAGCATGGCCTGAGGAACCTGCTCACTAAGTCTGGCCTCTGCTTCTCTCTTGCCTTGCATTAGCTCCATCTGGTCTCTGCTTCTCTCTCAGGTTGCGTTGCAGTAGCTCTAGACTCGGCTGAGTAAGGCACTTAGTTTGTTTTTGTATATATATATTTGGGTCAGGGCCTCACTACATAGATAGTGCAGATTAGTTTTGAAGTTTGAGATCCTTCTGCTGCTATAGCTTCCCAAGGGCTGAGATTACACCATGCCCAGTTTAAGGCTCTTGTGTGTGGGTTTGTCTGACCCCTACCCCCAGGTAGGGTCTCACTCCAACCCTGGCTGACCTGGAACTCTGTAGCCCCGGGCTAATCTCCCAACTCACAGAGCTCCTCCTATCTCAGCCTCCTCAGTGCTGGGATTAAAGGTGTGTGCCATCACGACTGCTCTGTGTGAGTGTGTGTGTGTGTGTGTGTGTGTGAGACAGTTCTTGTGTCCCCAGTATAGCTCTGAACTCCTGAACGTCAGGCCTATACTTCCCAAGCGCTGGGATTCCAGATGTGCACCACCATGTCCAGCTTTCTCCTATAGTTGTCTTCTTACAATTGCAAAATCATTCAGTGAGATAGAGGATACAATTACCATTAAAAGATGGAGCCAGCTAAGTGTGTGTGTGTGGCCACAGGTTCAAGTCCCAGCATTGAGTAGAGGAGAGGAACAAGAAAGATAGGGTCAAGAGTGGCAAGATGGCTTGCTTCTTAGAATCTTTGTGACTTTCTGGCTGTGCAGAAACTTGAACTCATGAGCTCCCATCTGCTAGTTTACACAGTCTCCCCATTCTGAAGGTGATTAGCATTCTCATCAGGGCATGGTGTGGTAGGTGGGGCAGTCTTAAATAGTTTGTTTGGACATGGCCTCACTTAGTGCTCTCCACCTATGGTGCAGCCTCAGCTTCAACTGTGTTTTGCAAGGTACACTACTAAAGGGTTATTTCCTCCTAAATACCTCTGGTTTCCTTTGTCTTCCTTATAGTCTTTGCCATCACTGTCTTCACAAAAAGCCTCCATGAGCTGAACCTCCAGGCTTTCTCTGAGTCACTCTGCACATTTACTGTTTGTTTGAAGCAAGGGGCTCACTCTAGCCCAGGCTGACTTGGAACTCACACTGTAGCCCAGACTCACAGCAATTCTTCCACCTTAGCCTCCCACATTCTCGGATTATAGGCTTACAGGCGTGAGTCAACAAGCCTAGAACTTTCTAATTTTCTCTTAAGTGAATGTCTTGTGAGTGTTATTTCTGTTATTACTGGGGACTGAAATCAGAAAGAGAAACTCAAATGAACAAGGAAATGACAGTGAATCTTTGTCACCATGCCTGTAAGACTGGGAAGATTGCCAAAAGGAAGAAATATTTTTATTTATTTATTTTAGGTGCTGGGATGGAAACCAAGGTCTCTGCATGTTAAGCAGTGCTTTAGTGCTAAACTCCACACAGCCTAGAAACAATTTTCTTGTTTTCCAAATTTTATTATAAACCTGAGAAATATAATAGGAGAAATAAGGGTGGTTGGGGTAGATGGTTCATGGTCATGGCCTTTCATGTCTTGTGTTTCACAGCGTGGGTGTCTATTTCAAGAAAGCACAGGGGCTGGGGATGTTGCTCAGTGGTAGAGCACTTGCCTAGCATTCTCAAAGCCCTGTGTTCCATCCCCAATAATGCTCAAAAGGAAAAAAGAGGAGGCAAGCAATATTAACCTAACAGTTCAGTTACATTGAGATGAAAATGATAGAATGATAAATATTTATGCGTCTTGGACTCAAACTTCTTTAGGAAGTTAAAGTGTGTACACTTATCTGCCAGTTTCTTTCTTTCTTTTTTTTTTTTTTAGTTTTAGAGAGAGTCAGGGAGAGAGAATTGGCATGCTAGGGCCTCAGCCATTGTGCTCGAACACCAGACACTTGTGCCACCTAGTCGGCATGTGCAACCTTGTGGTTGCCTTATCTTTGTGCATCTGGCTTATGTGGGATCTAGAGAGTTGAACTTGGGTCCGTAGGCTTTGCAGACAAACACCTTAACCACTAAGCCATCTTTCCAGCCCTTGCTTTTGTTTTTGAGACAGGGTCTCATGTAGCTCAAGTTGGCCTTGAGCTCACTGAGTAGCTGAGATTGACCTTGAATTCCTGGTACTACTGCCTCTACCTACTGAGTGCTGGGATTATAAGCATGCACCATCGTGCCCAATTTTATGTGGTGTTGGGGAATCAAACCCTAGGCTATGTCCATGCTAGGCAAGCACTCTATCAACTGAGCCACATCCCAGCCCCCACTTTTGATGAAGTCTGGGAAAGTAGTTGCCCTGTGAATGGAGGCAAGCAGGCTTGGAGTTCTGAGAACTCCTTCAGAGCGACCAGCAAGCTCCGCCCTGAATCTCCCCAAGCAGGAGCTCTGTCCACGTGGCTCCCAAGCGCATGCTCAGCTGCTCCTCTTTCTTCTTTCACGGTTGGTCTAGGACCAGCTGCAGAAGTGGATCCATGGCAATGTGAGCGCATGTGCCAGCTCTGTCTTCATATTTGACGAGATGGATAAGTTGCACCCCGGCATCATTGACGCCATCAAGCCCTTTCTAGACTACTATGAGCAGGTGGACGGGATTTCCTACCGGAAGGCTATCTTCATCTTTCTCAGGTCAGCAGGAGGCTGTTCTATGGGAACATAGAAGAAACCCTTCATTCTCCCAGTACTAACCAGAACAAGCTCCTCAAGACAGACCAGCAGCAGTGGCTCCTGGGACAGAAGTGTCAGCCTGGCACAGGCACTTGCGCACTCTTAGTTTGCAGTTGCCAGTTGTCAGCATGGCAGAGATGTGGGCGGGGCTGGTGCGCTGGAGAAGTCATCACCAAGAAGAGACAGTTACATTCCTGTGCATAGTCTAGCATGACCCACTGCCATGAGCATGGATTTTTAATTAATTAATTATTTATTTGAAAGAGGGAAAGACACAGAGAGAATGGGCACACCAGGGCCTCTAGCCATTGCAAACAAACTCCAGACACATGTGCAACCTGGTGCATCTGGTTGACGTGGGTCCTGGGGAATTGAACCTGGGTCCTTAGGCTTCTCAGGGAAGCACCTTAACTGCTAAGCCATCTCTCCAGCCCAAGGCATGGATTTTAAGTTCCTTGTGGGCGTACACTTTGTTTTTCATCTGGTGGCACTTAGTAATAGCTTTTTAGGAATGCTTTGAGAGGGGCTGGGGTGATGGCTCAGCCATTAAAGGTGCTTCCTTGCAAAGCCTGCCAGTCTGGGTTTGATTTCTCCAGTACCCATGTAAAGGCAGATGCACAAACTGGCCCATACATCTGGATTTTGCCATGGCAAGATACTCTGGCATGCCCATAAATTTAAAAAAATTAGCTGGATGTGGCACACCCCTTTAATCCCAACACTCAAGAGGCAGAGGTAGAAAGATTGCTGTGAGTTCGAGGCCACCCTGAGAATACATAGTGAATTCCAGGTCAGCCTCAGCTCAAGGGAGAACCTACCTTGAAAAACCAAAAAAAAAAAAAAGCCTGTAGATACTTAACAGTTTTAGTGCTCCTGAATGAAGCGGAGCCACTGGGGTGGAGCTTAGTGTTGCGGCATGGCTTTACACACACACAGGCCCCGGGTTCTGTGGCAGCGCTGAAAACAAGCTTAGAGCCAGTGTACTTCCTGATGAGACACAGGGTCTCATGGATCCTAGGCTGGTCTCTGACTTGCTGTGTAGCCAAGGATAACCTTGACCTTTTCCTCCCTCCACCTCCTGAGTACTGGAGTCACAGGTGTGCACCACCTTACCCCATTTCAGAAGTCCTGATGGGTCACAGAAGTCTTTGCTTCTCTGGTCCCTCAGTAATGCCGGCGGAGACCTCATAACTAAGACGGCTCTGGACTTCTGGCGAGCAGGAAGGAAGAGGGAGGAGATCCAGCTGAAGGACCTGGAGCCCGTGCTGTCAGTGGGTGTCTTCAACAACAAGCACAGTGAGTCCATTGGGGAACGGCACCCTGTGCTCCACCAATAGGGAACCATTTTTCTCAGCTGTGTCTTGCAAAGCCCCAAGTTCCTCTTGCCCCATGGCTTCACTGATAATGTAAGAATTTCTCTTAGGTCATTAGCAGGGTGTCCAGCCAAGACTTAATGTCACTTGACAAAGAGGTTCTCTGGATGGGTAAGCCATGAAGAATGTACCATGGGCAAGGGTCAGATATAGGGCTAGGCCAGGGGCTGTGACAGGTAGGAAACCAGCTGTGTCTTGTTCCACAGGTGGCCTCTGGCACAGCACGCTGATAGACAAAAACCTCATCGACTACTTTATCCCCTTCCTGCCCCTGGAGTACCGACATGTGAAGATGTGTGTGCGGGCAGAGATGCAGGCCCGGGGGGCTGCCATTGATGAGGACATTGTCACAAGGGTGGCAGATGAAATGACATTCTTCCCCAAAGATGAGAAGATCTACTCAGACAAAGGCTGCAAGACGGTGCAGTCACGGCTAGACTTCCACTGAGCTCTTCGTCACGCAGGGCAAGAGGGGACTGGAGGCTCACTCCAGCAGCAGGGCCTTGCCTTGCAGAAGCACTTTGAAGACCTCTTTGGGGGTTTGCACATTTGCACCTGTGCACAGAGGTTTTAAAGATACTAACCTGTCAGTGTAGCATGGTAGCAGCCCACGTCTCATGTGCACTTGGGAGATGAGCTTTGAAAACCCTCTTTACTCACTAAGCTCGAGTTAAGTGCCTGGAAAGAGTGCATGAGGCCAAGGGTCCTCTGTGACCTTGGCACAAATGCCTCACAAGCCATTGCTGTGACTAAAGGTGCTCTAGTGCTCTGCCAGTTTGGGAGAATCAGGCTTCACGTGCTGCTTCTTGTGGCCCAGAACATGCACTCATCGACTTGAAGTGTTTTCAGTTAAAGTTGGTGGCACCAGGAGGTGCAGCTTGCATCTGAGGGGAGTGTGTGGCTCTGCACACCATGGGCTGACCTGGGCTGGACTGTCAACATGAGTGGTGGAGGCTCCCTCTGAGGCCCCTGCAGGAGACCTGGACATACAGGGACTGTGAGGCTGTGCCTAGTGCTGACCCAGCCTGACTCTGGCACTCCCTCATTGCCCCCTACTTGGTATAGGTTCTGGCCTTCATCATACCTCGTCCTCTGAGCATCGGTCATTACCAGAGCACCCTCAGATCACCACTAGTCACATTAGAATAAGGCTTGGAGTTGAAGCCCTCGCTTCTCACGTTCGCCTGTTACACTTCATCCATGAGGATCAAGCTCAACTGTGCAGGACCATTAGGGGTCTACAGGATGAGCTCACATCCAGAGCTGACCCAACCAAACTTTGCAGTAGTCCCAGGACTCCACGGCCAAGGAAGTGGGCCTGCTGTACACCAGAGAACTCGTGTCTTCAAGGATATGTATATTTTTATAATGTTTTTACTTCTGAACCTTAGATAATAAAGTATAAGACGTCATGTATTTTTTAAAACTAGGAATGACACAACATGGGATAATTGCCTATTCTCAGGTTCTCTCAAATAGTGTAAATTTTTATTGTTGTTGGGTGTGGTGGTACATGCCTATAATCCCAGCATTTGGGAGGTGGAAGTAGGCGGATCAGAATTCAAGGGTCATCCTCAGCTACATAGTAAGTTCCAGGCCAGCCTGGACATGAGACCCTGTCTCAAAAACAAACAAAAAAAATTTTATTAACTACATGGTCACAATTGTAGATCTGTCTGAATTTGGGCTGGTCCCTGGGTGTCATCTGAAGATGGTGCCCCTATGTGACATCATCAGGCTAGACTGCCCTGACTGGGAAGTCAGACTTGGAGTCCAATCAGTGTGAGTTGTTCTGCCCCTTGGTTGCAGTGTGACTGTAGAGATGTGATTAGAACAGTGTTACATATATAATGTGGAAGAGTGAATGTTTTTACAACACAAATGCTTCATGGGTCACATTCTTTTTTTTTTTTCCTCTGAGGTAGAGGTAGGATCTCACTCTAGCTCAGGCTGACACACTCAGTCTTTTTAAAATGCTGGGCTGAAGAAGTTAAAGGTACCTGTTTGCAAAGCCTGATGGTCTAGGTTCAATTCCCCAGTACCCACATAAAGCTAGATACACAAAGTGGCACAAGCATCTAGAGTTCATTTGCAGTAGCAAGAGGCCCTAGCACACGCATGTATATTCATTCTCTTTCATCCCAAATATTAAAAATTGCCAAGGTGATGGGCTGGAGAGATAGCATAGTGGTTAAGGCACTTGGCTGCAAAGCTATCTGCCTCCTCTCAATAAGTTAAAAAAAAAAAAAAAAGCCAACCTGTGAACTAGGTGTGGTGTAGTGCATGCCTTTAAATCCCAATGCTCAGGAGGCTAAGGTAGGAGAATTGACTCAACTGTGAGGCCAGCCTAGGCTACATAGTAAGTACCAGGCCAATGATGACAAATGCCTACAATCCTAGAACTCAGAAGGCTTGGGCAGGAGGATCATGAGTTTGAGGTGAGCCAAACCTATGTAGTAACACACACAGCAAACAAAGCCCAGGTGAGGCTTACTAAGTTTTAGGACATTCTCAGATTGGGGCTGTTACCATTTTTTTATGACTTGTGTGTCTGGTCAAGAGGAGACAAGGTTTTGTGTTTACAATGATGCAATAAATGACACGTGTTGGCCACCTTTGGACTGCTGTTACTGATTTTTAACTTGGAAAGGCCTGAGCTGGTCCTGGCCCAGCCTCCCTCACCCCTCATAAGTTGTGGACAGCTTGAATCGAATTGTGGATATAAAATAAAGCTTACAAGGTACATTGACAGTGTCACTTGCCGGGCAGCTCGCTACCCCCCATACCTAGGTGTCTCATGTCACAGCCAACTGTTACCCACAAATGGGTGAGATGAAGTGAGTTACTGGATTGTGAGGCTATTTCAAGTTGTAGGAGAAAAGTTGCCCTGTAACTACTGCCTTGATCTTTTTTTTTTTTTTTTTTAAGTATTTTATTTATTCATTTGACAGAAGGAGGGAGAGAGAGAATGGGCACGCCAGGGCCTGCAGCCACTGCAAACAAACTCCAGATGCATGTGCCACCTTGTGCATCTGGCTTACTTGGGTCCTGGGGAATCGAACCTGGGTCCTTTGGTTTTGCAGGCAAGTGCCTTAACAACTAAGACATCCCTCCAGCCCCCCCCCCCTTTTTTGAGGTAGGGTTTCACGCTAGCTCAGGCTGACCTGGAATTCACTATGTAGTCTCAGGGTAGCCTCGAACTCACAGCAATCCTCCTACCTCTGCCTCCTGAGTGCTGGGATTAAAGGCATGTGCTACCACACCTGACTAATGCCTTGATCTGAGCTCACCTGAGGAAGTCCAGCTGCTGGCTCTTCCTATCCAGAGCCAGTAAATAACCAGACCCCATTATACTAGCTAAATCTCATCCTAACCATAGTTAACCGGGCTTCCTAGCAGTGTTGATTAGATGCACTTGTCACAGCATAGAACTGATGTTAGAAAGTTCAATCTGGGCTGGAGAGATGGTTTAACAGTTAAGGTGTTTGCCTGTGAAGCCTAAGGACCCAGGTTCAATTCCCCAATACCCACATAAGCCAGCTGCACAAAGTAGCACATGTGTCTGGAGTTTGTTTACTATGGCTGGAGGCCTTGCCATGTCCATTCTCTCTATCTGCCTCTTCCTCTCTGTCCCTCTCTCAAATTAAAAGTTCAGCTTTCACCACCACCCTGCCCACTCCCATTTCTCCACTGACGGTGTTCAAGCCCCTGAGCCTGACTTTTTCCATCTAGCCCCATGCTGCCCCATCTACACACCTGACACTGCAAAATGAGGTCAGGTGTTCCTCAGTTAGGGCTGCCATCTTCAAGTGAGTGGTCAGAACCAATATCTGACTAATGGGGATTTGGAACCATCCTTGGGAGGCCTGAGCCACCCTGAAGAACCTGTTCTCCCTGACACACCCTTCTGAGGTAGGGGCTCGCTCTAGCCCAGGCTGACCTGGAATTCATTATGTAGTCTCATAGTCTCAGGCTGGCTTCAAACTCAGCAGTCCTCCCTCCTATCGTGGCCTATCTTGAAAAACAAAACTATAAGCCGGGCGTGGTGGCGCACGCCTTTAATCCCAGCACTCGGGAGGCAGAGGTAGGAGGATCGCTGTGAGTTCGAGGCCAGCCTGAGACTACATAGTTAATTCCAGGTCAGCCTGAGCTAAAGTGAGACCCTACCTCGAAAAACCAAAAAAAAAAAAAAACAAAACAAAACAAAACAAAACAAAACAAAACAAAACAAAACAAAAAAAAAACAAAACTATATATATATGGCAGAATTCACCACCCAACCCTTTGGAATCCAGTACAGACCATGACACACCAAAAAAGGGAAAGCAGACACTGGCAAGGCACATGCTGATGTTCCTCTGGATGTGACACACATTCAGTGTTACTCAGGTCACCCCATGGTTCACACTGTTACTGAAGCCCTGGGGAGAGGACACTGGGGCGGATTTGTGATTATGTCTTATATACTTTATTCTTTACCTAATCACTCTGTGGCTCCTGGGAGGGCTGGCTGTGGTCAAAGGGGACAGATACAGCCACTGCTCCAGCCTCTTGCCCCCACATAATGGTGTTCTGTGAACATAGGCCAAGGTCCATGTTTGGACTTCTGTAGTACATATGCTACTGCTAGAATAATAGTAATTTAAAAACAAATACAGGCTGGGGAGATAGCTTAGCAGTTGAGGCACTTGCCTGCAAAGCCAAAAGACTCAGGCTTGATTCCCCAGGACCCACGTAAAACGAGATGCACAAGGTGGCACATGTGTCTGGAGTTTGTTTGCAGAGGCTAGAGGCCCTGTGTGTGCCCATTCTCTTTTTGCTTCTCTCAAATAAATAATAAAAAACAAAATGCAGCTGAGTGTGGTGGCACATGTCTTTAATCCCAGCAGTTGGGAGGCAGAGGTAGGAGGATCACTGTGAGTTCAAGGCCAGCCTGAGACTTCCAGGTCAGCCTGGGCTAATGTGAGACCCTAACTCAACAACAACAAAACAAATACACACAGCCAATTACTAGAATCTGAAGTTTCTTGTGTTAAAAACCATTTTAAATAGTTATCACATTTCCAGTAAAACACATCCATCCTTCTGTGAAACAGAAACACTTGAAATTAAGACATAATTTTTTTAAAAATCACAAGCCCAGAATGGGTGGGCTGGGAGCTGGTCACCTCCTCCCAAGGCTCCCAAAGCTTCATGTCTGTGTCCATGGTCCCTATAGCATGGCTACCTACAGGCTCGTAGTGGACACAGTGCCCAGAGGGGTTCCTGGCACCCAGGCAGAAGCCCTCTTCCTGGTAGAAGGGTGGGGACGGGCCAAGCGTTGGGTGTCTGGCGATGGGAGTCCAGGGTTTTCAGTCATCCAAGTAGTAGTCTAGCTTGGTGAACACAGTTTTGCAGCCCTTGTCAGAGAAGACTCGCTCATCCTTGGGGAAAAACGTCATCTCCTCGGCCACTCTGCTTATGATGTCCTCGTCCACCTCATAGCCTCGGGACTGCATCTCCACTCGGATGCACATTTTGAGGTGTTTGTACTCCAGGGGCAGGAAGGGGACGAAGTAATCAATGAGGTTTCGGTCAATGAGGCTGCTGTGCCAGAAGCCACCTGGGAAAAGGAGCAAAGATGCCACTCATCCATTTGTCTGTCCATCTGTCCACCCAGCACATACCCACTGAGTGTCCACTGTGAGCCAGGCCCAAGGTCATGCTGGGAGGTTGCACTGTCCTGTCCAGTGAGGGAGGCAGAGGGAAGCAGTGAGCTGCTCACAAATACCTATGTCTGTGATGGCCTTTCAAGTGTGCCTTCGAGGTGGGCAAGACAGCCCCAGGCCCGGTGTGTCTGGGGCCTGGGAACCAGCAGAGGCAGTGTGGGAGGAAGCTGATGCACAGGCTAGTGGAGGTATGAAGAAAGAAGGGGAACCAGAGTCCCCAAGAATGGGCTCCACCTTGGACTCTCCCGGGAGGTGCAGTGGCTGGAGCAGCGATGCACTACTGTGGTCAGTGTCCAAACAGTGCAGCGTGTCCTGGAAGCAAGACAGGCTCCCACAGATGACAATGTGTGGAAGCAACGCTATGCATCCTGGGGTGGGGGTGGGGGTGTCTGGATGCAGCCAGGATTTCGCCTGCGAAGTCTGGCTCAGCCCAGTCCCAGGACTCTCAACAGAATACCATCTGTGCTTTCCAGGAACTCATGTATCTTCTCGTCCCTTCTGCTTGGCCTGTGAATCCCTGTGACCCCATTCCCCCACAAGCCGCACAAAGCCAGGGTGCACACTCTTCAATCCTAACAGTGTCCATACCCCACTGGCACTCACTAAGGGTTTACTGAATGGATGGGGTGGGCCTGTGGCTATGGAAAAGAACAAAATCAGACATTGGTAACCAGTGGGGTCGTTCAGTGCCCCACTCTGCCAGGTGTACACAAGGCCTTGGGACACAGCAAAGCTGGGAGTGACTAACACAGAAGTGGAATGGGTACCTGGGGGTGCCAGGCAAGATCTAGTTGGGGAGGAGACCCATGAGCATAGCATTGAATGAAGAGGGCCTGATCACATGGACCCACAAAGTATTGGGCAGAATCAGTGATCTCAGATGGTCTCACAGCTATAAAAATCAACTACTAGAGGCTGGAGAGATGGTTTAGTGGTTAGGACATTTGCCTGTGAAGCCTATGGACCCATGCTTGACTCCCCAGATCCCACATAAGCCAGATGCACAAGGTGATGCATGTGCAAGGTTGTGCATGCACGTAACGTGGCACATGTGTCTAGAGTTTGAATGCAGTGGAGGCCCTGGTATGCCAATTCCCTCTCTCATTTAAAAAAAAAAAAAATCTTGTGCTGGAGAGATGGCTTAGCAGTTAAGGCACCTGCCTGCAAAGCCACAGGACCTAGGTTCAATTCCCCATTACCCATGTGAGCTAGATGCACAAGGTGGCGCATGTATCTGGAGTTGGTTTGCAGCAGCTGAAGGCCCTGGTGCACCCATTCTCTATCTTTCTTTTTTTTTGCGGGGGGGTTCGAGGTAGAGTCTCACTCTAGCTCAGGCTGACCTGGAATTCACTATGTAGTCTCAGGGTGGCCTCGAACTCATGGCAATCCTCCTACCTCTGCTTCCCTAGTGCTGGAATTAAAGGCATGCACCACCATGCTGGGCTCTCTTTCTATCTTTCTATCTGTCTCTTTCTCTCTCTCAAATAAATAACTAAAAGAAAAAAAAAAAAAAAAAAACATCTGGCTGGAGAGATGTCTTAGTGGTTAAAGTGCTTGCCTGCCAAGCCAAAGGACCCTGGTTCAATTTGCCAGGACCCATGTACGTAAGACAGATGCACAAGGTGGTGCACACATCCAGAGTTTGTTTGCACTGGCTGAAGGCCCTGGCACACCTATTCTTTCTCTCTGCCTCTTTCTATCTCAAATAAATAAATTATATATATATATATGGCTTGAAGAGATGGCTTAGTGGTTAAGCGCTTGCCTGTGAAGCCTAAGGACCCCTGTTTGAGGCTCGATTCCCCAGGACCCACGTAAGCCAGATGCACAAGGGGACGCATGCTTCCAGAGTTTGTTTGCAGTGGCTGGAGGCCCTGGTGCACCCATTCTCTCTCACTTGCTTGTCTGTTGCTCTCAGCTAAATAAAAATAAACAAAACTTAAAAAATATATATATTAACTACTGGGCTAGACATGTGTCTATTCCCCAAGCTGAGTTGGAGCTCCAGTATCATCCCCCCAAAAAAAAGTCAAATCAACCCATCTACTCCAAATCTGTGTCCTCAGCCTAATGTCTCCTGGAGCTCTTCTTCCTACCAGGACACAAGTTATAGTCCTTTCCCTCCCCCCACCACACAAACATGTACTGTCCCCACAAGCCTGCTCTTCTCACCACTGCCAGTGCCAATCTTCTACCATCCAAGCCAGATGCCTCTCACTCCCACCTATATCCCTGAAGGAAGTCCTAACTTCAAAGCCCTCACCTGAGCCACCACCTTGTTTATTCTCCTTGGCAGAGAGGCTCTCCCCCACCTGGAATAAGACCTCAACCTACCACAGCCATTGGGTCCTCCACCACTATCAGCCTCCAGACTGCCTTGCTCGCCTCCTGAGCCTCGCCTCTGCTCAGCCAGCCACAAAGCCCTTGTTCATGCTGTTCCCTCTAACTGAAAGTCATCCCTTTAGTCATGGCTCACTCCCTCACATTCTATTTAAAATTCAGAAAGCTGGGCACAATGGTGCACATCTGTAATCCCAGCACTTAGGTGGAGACAGGAGAATCAGGAGTTCAAGAGTTTAAGATCAGCCTTGGTAGGGCTGGACAGATTGCTCACAGTTACAGTGGTTGCCTACAAAGCCTAATGACTTGAGTTCAGTTCCCCTGCATCCACAAAAAGCAAGATGTACAAGGTGGCACATGTCTGGAGTCCATCTGCGGTGGCTAGAGGCCCTGGAGTACCCGTTCTCCCGGTCTCTAACTGCCTCTCTCAAAAAAAGACCCTGTCTCAGGCTGGAGAGATGGCTTAGGGGTTAAGGTGCCTGCCTCCTAAGCCTAAGAACACTGGTTCCAATCTCCAGCGGTTCCCATCTCCAGGTCCCACGTTTAGCCAGATGCAAAGTGACGCAAGGGCGCAATGCCACACTTGACCACAAGGGGGTGCACACATCTGGATTTCGTTCACAGCAGCTGAGACACTGCTGCCGCGCCCATCTCTGTCTTCCTCTCTCTCTCTCCCAAAAAATAATAAAAAATAAAAAGTTAAAAAAAAAAAAAAAAAGACCCTGTCTCAACAATATAGTCTACTCTCCCCTCAGCAGTCCAATTCTTTTGTTTTCCCCCTCTGGAATATATTTGTATGTATGAACACACACACTCACTCTCTCTCTTTCTCCCCTCTGTTCTCATTAGAAGGCAGCTCAATAAGGGCAGAATTCCTAGGTTTGCTAGCTGCCGTGTCCCCAGTTCTTAGACCAGTGTTTTGTCCCTAGCACACACTCGGTGACCACTCACGGATGTTATGTGCTGTGTGCGCCTGAAAATGGCAGGTAGCGCAGAGGAGGTCTATCCGGCTGTCAGGCTTGCACTTCATGACGCTGCAGCCTCCCAGTGTGTTCTGTGTACATGACTATGTTGTCCCACCTTAGGGTACACAACCTGTTTTGTGTGACCATGCTCTCTGGCATGAAGACTTTTCATCAGTTTACAAAATATTTGCCTTTCTTCAGTAATAATCCACTTGTACAAGCGTGCAGAAAATATAACTCCAGTAAGAATTTCTTGGCAAATATTTTTCTTATGAGACCTGAGGCCTTTGTTTTGTTACCTCAAGAACCTGGGGACAGCCAAGGCCTAGTCAGACAGCCAGTGAGTCAGCCCCATAGCTTTCTGCTTTCAGGTTCAAAGTCAAAGGTCTGTGTGACATCATGTGGAGAAGCAGTTGAGCTAACAGTGAAAAGCTCCAATTCTGAGATCAGATACTTAACAGGCTGCGTAGCATGAGCAAGCAGCTCCAACTTTGAGCCTTAGTGTCTTCCTCTGTAAAAATGGGACAAGGTATCTACCTTACAAGGTGACCATGAAGTCTAAAAGAAACATGCACGTCAAGGGTGTCACACTGTCTGGCACAGAGGACAGGTCCAGCCCTGGTGTGCCACTTATTCTTAGGTGCAGAACCTGAGTTCAGGGGTGAAGCAAAGGAATGGGCCAAGTGGATCCCCTCCTTTTCTGGAGCCATGCACACTGGCTGCCTTTGTTTAACATCCGCACTTCCTCTACAGGAACATCATTTCGTGGAAGAAAATGGGAACTTTTAAGATTTCACCACCAACAATTTCCCTCTGTCAAAAGTCAGCACTGCTGGGCATGGTGGCACACGCCTTTAATCCTAGCACTTGGGAGGCAGAGGTTGAAGGATCACTGTGAGTTGGAGGCCACCGAGACCACATAGTAAATTCCAGGTAAGCCTGGGCTAGAGTGAAACCCTACCTTGAAAAACCAAAAACAAAGCCGGGCATGGTGGCCCATGCCTTTAATCCCAGCACTCAGGGGGCAGAGGTAGGAGGATCATTGTGAATTGGAGGCCAGCCTAGAACTACAGAGTTCCAGGAAGGACAGCCTGGGCTAGAGTGAGACCCTACCTCAAAGAAAACAAAAACAAAAACAAACAAACAAACAAACCAAAAAATATAAGTTCTGAAAAAAAAAACTTAGCACTTCTGGTTGAGTTTGCTGGTTCGTGCCTATAACCTCAGCACAAGACAGTTCAAGGCCAGCTTAAGCTACACAGCCAGATCCCATATCAACAAATAAATAAATAGCACTACTCAAACTTCAGTGCTTATGGGCTGGGGAGATGGCTCAGCCTTTAAAGGCACTTGCTGGCAAAGCCTGCCAGCCTGGGTTTGATTCCCCAGTGCCCACATAAAGCCAGATACATAAAGCAGCACAGGCATCTGGAGTTTGTCAGAAGTGGCTAGAGGCACTAACACACCCATTCTCACTCTCTCCCCTTTGTCTCTGCTCACAGATAAATAATAAAATATTTTAAAAGTATATATTAAAACACCGTCAGTGTTTACAAAGTCACCTGGAGCTCACTTATGGCTTCCCTCAGGAATTCTGACTGGGGGAGAGGGAACAGAGCGTATTTCTACCGAGCCTGTGCTCCTCTGGTGCAGGATGAGGATGGGGCAGGCTAGTGGCAGGTGGCCCTACTTACTGTTCTTGTTATTGAAGACGGACACAGCCAAGGCAGGCTCCATGTCTTTAAGCTTGATCTCTTCCCTCTGCTTCCCACGTCTCCAGAAATCCAGAGCCACATCTGTGATCCTTTCAGCCCCAGCATTGCTGCAAAACAATTGCAGTGAGGAAGAACCTGGCTTTGTTTCCCCAGAGCCAGGCCCAGGCTCAAGGGTCTTCCATCGTGTCCCAGCTGTGGCCTCACCTGAGGAATATGAAGATGGCTTTCTGGTAGGAGACCTCGTCTACCACGTCGTAATAGTCTAGGAAAGGCTTGATGGCATCGATGAGGCCAGCATGCATCTTGTCCATCTCGTCAAAGATGAAGATGGACCTCGCGCAGGCGCTCACGTTGCCCCTAATCCACATCTGTAACTGATCCTGAGTTACAAGGGGAAAAAAAGACAACTCAGAGTTCTAAGCATGTGCGATCCAAAAAACCTTGGGTTTTCTTTTAAAGGTTTCTATTTATTTGAGAGTGAGATAGAAAGATTCAGATGAGAGAGAGAGAGAGAGAAAGAGAATGAGAATGAATGGGTATACCAGTACTTCAGCCACTACAAATGAACTCCAAACACATGTGCCACCTTGTGCATCTGGCTTACATGGGTTCTGGGTCCTTAGGCTTTGCAGGCAAGTGCCTTAACCCCTAAGCCATTCTCTTCGGCCTGGGTTTTCTTGTTTGTGTACTGTTCTGGGGATGGACCCAGGCCCTTGCTTGTGCTAGCAAAGTACTGAGCCACAACCTAGCCCCTCAGAACAACTATTCCCACTAATGATGGCTGCACTTCTGGAGCGCCATGCTAAGAACTTCACCATCATAGCCATGCTCAGGGGAAGACTAAACAACCTGCCAACATGATCAAGTCTGGATGTGGCAAGCTGGGATTCAAGCCCAACCCTGCCTGATTCCAAGACCTCGTGCTTTGTGACTCCTGTACTGGAGACTACGCCAATGTTGTGCCAGCCACCTAAGTGGCTACCTCTTCATCCTCAAAAATGCCAGTGTAGCCAGGCGTGGTGGTGCACGTCTTTAATCCCAGCACTCGGGAGGCAGAGGTAGGAGGATTGCTGAGAGTTTGAGGCCACCCTGAGACTACATAGTTAATTACAGGTCAGCCTGGACCAGAGTGAGACCCTACCTTGAAAAAAAAAAAAAAAAAAAAAAAAAAAAAAGAGAGAGAGGCCAGGCGTGGTGGCGCACGCCTTTAATCACAGCACTCGGGAGGCAGAGGAGGAGGATCACCATGAGTTCAAGGCCACCCTGAGTCTACATAGTGAATTCCAGGTCAGCCTGAGCTAGAGTGAGACCCTACCTGGAAAAAAAAAAAAAGAAAGAAAGAGAAAGAGAGAATGGGTGCACCAAGGCATCCAGCCATTGCAGACGAACTCCAGACACATGCACCACCTTGTACATCTGGCTTACAGGGGTCCTGGGGAATCAAACCTTGGTCCTTTTTTTTTTTTTTTTTTTTTTTTTTTTAAATGGTAAAGCTGGAGAGATGACTTAGCTGTTAAGGCACTTGCAAACAAAGCCTAAGGACCTGGTTCAATTCCCCAGAACCCATGTAAATCCAGATGCAAAAGTTGGCACACACACCTGGAGTTCATTTATAGTGCTTACTTCGGCAGCACATATACTAAAACTGGAGTTTGTCTGCAGTGGCTAGAGGCCCTGGCACACTCATTCTCTCTCACCTGCCTCTTTCTTTCTCCCCCATAAACAAATAATTCTTTGAAAAAACAAATGGCAATGTCAGGCTGGGGAGATGGCTCAGTGGTTAAAGGCATTTGCTGGCAAGCCTGTTGGACTGGGTTCAATTCAAAGTAAGCTGATGGAAAAGATGTCACAAGTGTCTGCTTGCAGTGGCAAGAGGCCCTGGTATGTCCATGCATATACACGTGTGTAATTAAATAAAAATTTACCACATAAGCCAGATGCACAAACTGGCACATGTGTCTGGAGTTCATTTGCAGTGGCTGGAGGCCCTGGTGTGCCCATTCTTTCCTTCTCCTATCTGTCTCTGCTTGCAAATCAGTAACTTTTTTTTTTTTTTTTTTGGTTTTGCGAGGTAGGGTCTCACTCACTCTGGTCCAGGCTGACCTGGAATTAACTATGTAGTCTCAGGGTGGCCTCGAACTCTCGGCAATACTCCTACCTCTGCCTCCCGAGTGCTGGGATTAAAGGAGTGCACTACCACGCCCGGCAACTTTTTTTTTTAAAGTCAATGTCACTGGGTGTGATGGCACACGCCTTTAATCCCAGCACTCGGGAAGCAGAGATAGGAGGACCACCATGAGTTTGAGGCCACCCTGAGGCTACACAGTTAATTCCAGGTCAGCTTGGGCCACAGTGAGACCCTACCTTGAAACACCAAAAATAAATAAATAAAGTAAGTCAATGTCATGTGTATCCTGTACACACAAGTCTTCTTGGCGAAAGTGGGAAGTAGATGACCTGTCCTGTCACTACAACGAGGAAGCTGGGTGTGGTGGTGCACACCTTGAGTCCCAGAACTGGGAGGCGGAGGTAGAAGGATCATTGTGAGTTCAAGGCTAGCCTGGGACTACAGAGTGAGTTCCAGGTCAGCCTGGCTAGAGACCCTACCTCAAAAAAAAAAAAAAAAAGCAGTAAGCATACAAAGTTCCCTGAGCAGCTGGACTCAGTGCTCGGGGCTTTGGGAGGGCATGGTGAGCCAACACTGGAGCTGTGACTGGGGATTCTGGAAATAGATCTGCCTAATCAGGAACATGACCCCAGAAAATATCTGGAGGTAAGGGGTGGTGGCATCCATGTGGAATCCCAGCAAGCTTGTGAAGCTGTGGCAAGAGCAACAAGAGTTGAAGGCCAGCCCAGGCTACATAATGAGCACCTGCTTCCAAACAGAAAGCGGGGGGAAGGGGGGCTGGAAAGATGGCTTAGTGGTTAAGGCGTTTGCCTACAAAGCCGAAAGATCCCGGTTCAATTCTCCAGAACCCATATAAGCCAGATACATAAGGGGGCGCATGCATCTGGAGTTTGTTTGCAGTGGCTGGAAGCCCTGGAGCTTCCATTCCCTCTCTCTCTCTCCCTATTTCTCTTTCTCAAATAAATAAACAAATAAAAAATATATTTTTTTAAAAAGAGAGATTTGTATTTGGGAGGTGGGGGTCCTAGGGATCAAACACAGGGTTCAGTCATGCTAGGCAAGTGCTCCACCACTGAGCCAAACCCAGTCCAGGTTACCTCTTCTAACACTAAGCAAAATCAAGGTAAGATAACCCTTTGATGCTTTTTCCACAGAAAATTGAGCCCAGGGCTGGAGAGATGGCTCAGCAGTTAAAGGTGCTTGCTTGCAAAGCCTGACAGCCCAGGTTCAAATCCCCAGTACCCATGTAAAACCAAATGCACAAAGTGGTGCATGCATCTGGAGTTCGTTAGCAGTGGCAAGAAGCCCTGGTGCACCCATCCCCCCACCCTGCTTGAAAATATATGTATATTTTTAATTGATTAATTTGAGACAGAGAGAGGGAAAGAGAGAGAGGGAGAGGGAGAATGGGTACACCAGAGCCTCTAGCCACTGCAAACAAACTCCAGACGCATGTGCCCCCTTGTGCTTCTGGCTTACGTGGGACCTGGAGAATCGAACCGGGATCCTTAGGCTTTGCAGGCAAATACCTTAACCGCTAAACCATCTCTCCAGCCTGAAAAAATATATATATTTTTTTAATATTTTATTTTTTATTGATTTATTTGAAAGAGAGAGATACAGAAATAGCCAGGTAGAGAGAGAGAGAGAGAAAGAGGGAGAATGGGTGTGCCAGGGCCTCCAGCCACTGCAAACGAACTCCAGATGCATGCACCCCCTTGTGCATCTGGCTTACGTGGGTCCTGGAGAATCGAGCCTTGAACCGGGGTCCTTAGGCTTCATAGGCAAGCGTTTAACCGCTAAGCCATCTCTCCAGCCCTGAAAATATTTTTTTTAAAAAAGAAAGAAAATGGAACCCAAACTCTATATAATCCATAGATATTTTCCCTCCCAGTGAGGTGGAGAAATTAGCTATTTCTTTTTTTTTTTAATATTTTATTATTTATTTATTTATTTATTTATTTGAGAGAGAGATACAGAAATAAGCAGGTAGAGAGAGAGAGAGAGAGAGCGCGAGCGAATGGGTGCGCCAGGGCCTCCAGCCACTGCAAACGAACTCCAGATGCATGCACCCCCTTGTGCATCTGCCTTACGTGGGTCCTAGAGAATCGAGCCTCGAACCGGGGTCCTTAGGCTTCATAGGCAAGCATTTAACCGCTAAGCCATCTCTCCAGCCTAGCTATTTCTTTTTACAAGAGCCTGCTAGGGGGTCACAATATCTGTCCTGGAGTTTTTCCATGGTTACAATGTTTCACACGCATATGTTAAGCAGCAACTTTGCAGGTCCATTTAGAGGAACCTGAAGTAGCTAGCAAGGACTCACTCACCTTCACCCCACTCTCCTACCCCAACCTACAGGGACCGAACATCCAAGTGCGTGCATTAGGAGTTCCTATAGCAAGACTCTATTCCAAGCACATTGGCTGAATATTTTATCAAGCCTTCCCAAAGCCTTCAAGGGAACGCTAATTTTTCTTTCCTTTTCTTTCTTCTTCCCTGTGACTGTGCTCCTTTCCCTCTTTCTAGATAGTAGCTTGAGCAGGCCTCAAACTTATTTTTAAATTTTCATTTATTTATTTGAGACGGGGGGCAGAGTGTGTGGGAATGGGCACTCCAGATGCATGTGCCACCATGTGTGTCTGGCTTACGTGGGACCTAGAGAATTGAACCTGGGTCCTTAGACTTCACAGGCATGTGCCTTAACCACTAAGCCATCTCTCCAGCCCAAACGTTTTTTTTTTTTTTTTTTAAGTTATTTACTTATTTGAGAGAGAGAGAGAGAGAGAGAGAGAGAGGCAGTTAGAGAGAGAATGGGCGCACCAGGGCCTCCAGCCACTGCAAACAGACTCCAGATGCACGCGACACCTTGTGCATGTGGCTTACGTGGGTCCTGGGGAATCAAACTGAGGTCCTTTGGCTTTGCAGGCAAGTGCATTAACCGCTAAGTCATCTCTCCAGCCCTGGCCTCAAACTTTTGATCCTCCTGCCCTCAGCCTCAGTCAGTGCTGTGATTACAGGTGTACCTAGTCATCACACAAGTCTTTATTTATTTAATTTATTTATTTTGGTTTCTTTGAGGTAGGGTCTTACTCTAGCTCAGGCTTACTTGGAATTAACAATGTAGTCTCAGGGTGGCTTTGAACTTACTGAGATCCTCCTACCTCTGCCTCCTGAGTGCTGGGATTAAAGGCGTGTGCCACCACGCCAGGCCTTGCATGCTCTTTCTGACATGACAAAATTCAGGCATAGACAGGTTAACATGCCAAAACCCCATAGTTATGGTGTCTAAGATGTTTAACCAAACAGCAGGAGAAATGCATTCACAATAGCTGTTCTGTTCACAAGCACCATTTTGTAATGAAGGATGTGCTTCTCTTGGGGCTGGAATAATGGCTTAGTGGCTGAGGCACTTGCCTGAAAAGGTAAGGACCCAGGTTTAATTCCCCAGTACCCCTGTAAGCCAGATGCACAAGGTGTCAGGATTTTGTTTGCAGTGGCTGGAAGCCCTGGTGCACCCATTCTCTCTCTCTTAAATAATTTTTTTTTTTTTTAAGTCTCTAGAAGGCCAGGTGACATTCCCAAAGCTACACAGGTGGAGGGAGACTTAGAAGTCAAATTCAGGTGTGCTGCCTGAGCCTGGATTGTTAATCAGTGGAAGAGCCTGTAAGAACAAACTGCAATACCTAAGTCAAAGCAGACAGGCCTTTCTAGACATGTTTCCTCTTTCACAAAGGAATGAGATCTAATGACCTTTAACTTTAAATGGGACTTGATCAAGTTCATCTCCAAAAGTTTATGTTCCCACTTACTAAACCAAATTTCAGAAATCACACATAAAGCTTTGATGATGTAATCACCCCATACATCTCAAACCTCTGTAATTTAAATATCTTTTTTCCCCTGCCTGGTATTTGAACCCAGGGCTTCACATGCTATATAAGTGCTCTACCACTGAATTCTTTTAATCTTTTAAATATTATACTTCTTTTTGTTTTGTTTTTTGAGGTAGGGTCTCACTCTAGCCCAGGCTGACCTGGAATTCACTCTCCTCAGGGTAGCCTCAAACTCATCACCATGCCCGGTTTATTATGTTTTTTTTTTTTTTTTTTAATTTATTTATTTGCAAGCAGAGAGAGAAAGAGAGAGAGAGAGAGAGAGAGAGAGCAACAGAGAGAAGAGAGACAGACATAGAGAGAATGGGCACGCCATGGCCTCTAGCTACTGCAAAAAACTCCAGATGCATGTACCCCTTGTGCAGCTGGCTTATGTGGGTCCTGGGGAATCGAACCTGGGTCCTTTGGCTTCGCAGGCAAAATGCCTTAACCACTAAGCAATCTCTCCAGCCCCTTATTATGTATTTTTTTTGTGCGAGAGAGAGAGACTATGGATGAGCCAAGGCCTCTTGTTGCTGCAAACAAACTCCAGAAACATTTGCAACTTTGTGCTCTGGCTTTATGTGAGTACTGGTTAATCAAACCTGGGCTATCAGGCTTTGCAAGCAAGCACCTTTGACCAGAGCCATCTCCCCAGCCTCCCCCCCCTTTTTTTTTTTCAAGATAGGATCTCACTCTAATCCAGGCTGGCCTTGAACTCACAGTAACCCTTCTATCTTTGCCTTCTGAGTGCTGGGATTAAAGGCATGTGCTACCACACCTGGCTGTCAGCCCTTATTTTTGTTTTATATATATTTTATTTATTTATTTATTTGAGAGAGAGAGAGAGAGAGAGAGAGAGAATGGAGGCCAGGGCCTCCAGCCACTGCAAATGAACTCCAGATGCACGCGCCCCCTTGTGCATCTGGCTTACATGGGTCCTGGAGAGTCGAACTGGGATCCTTTGGCTTTGTAGGCAAATGCCTTAACCGCTAAGCCATCTCTCCAGCCTCACCCCTTATTTTTTTTATTTTTTCTTTTTTGGTTTTGCAAGGTAGGGTTTCACTCTGGTCCAGGCTGACCTGGAATTAACTATGTAGTCTCAGGGTGGCCTTGAACTCTCGGCGATCCTCCTACCTCTGCCTCCCGAGTGCTGGGATTAAAGGCGTGTGCCACCACGCCCGGCTTCACCCCTTATTTTTATTTTTATTTTATTTTTATTTTTTATTTTTTTTGGTTTTGCAAGGTAGGGTCTCACTCTGGCCCAGGCTGACCTGGAATTAACTATGTAGTCTCAGGGTGGCCTTGAACTCTCAGCGATCCTCCTACCTCTGCCTCCCGAGTGCTGGGATTAAAGGCGTGTGCCACCACGCCCGGCTACACCCCTTATTTTTAAACAGGGTCTAGGGGCTGGGAAGATGGCCCAGTTGGTAAAATGCTTGCCTATCAAGCACAAGGACTTGGGTTTGATCCTCAGGACCCATGTGAAAATGCAGGGCTTGGTGGCGTGTGCCTGAAATATCAGCCTGGGGAGGTGGAGACAGAAGGATCCCTGGGGTTAATTTTCCAGCCAGTCCAGTCTAGCCTCTAAGTGAACTTTAGGACCATGCGAGATCCTTTCTCAAGAAGTGGATGGCATTCCTGAAGATAACACCTGAGATTCCACATACGACCCCCACCCCCACAGCACACTAGACGTGCAAAACACAAACAGCGTTTAAATTACCTAGACTGGTCTCAAACTTTAGTTCCTCCTTCCTTTGCCTCCAGGGTAATTGGGGTTATCACGCCCAGCTATTTCCACACCTGTCAAAGGGGAACTGACACATGAAGCCATCCATGTTCAGGTTCACCCATTTTGATATGGAATTCCCACATCCATCCCACCCCAAAGCCAGTGTCATCCAGAAAGGATTCCAAATTAATGCCCTTGCCTTATATAGGGTGATGTTGGAGGCGTGAGGGAAGTGCAGCGTGGCCACAAACAGGTGCACAAAGTCACTGTTGAGACCACCTTCATAAATATTCTCGGCGATGATCTTGCTGACGAAGTTTTTGCCCGTGCCGGTCCACCCATGCAGGGAGAGAGTAAGGGGTTTCTTGGGCTTTGGGTTGCTTAGGAAACCAGACACAGCGTTTAAGATGACTTTCTTTGCAAGATGCTGTCCGAAGAGCTTGTTGTCCAGATCCTTCTGCAGCGCTGGGAAAGACAAAAAGCCGGGTTATAAGCAGAGACAACTGGCAAAACTCAGTCCCCCTTGCAAGACCCCGGGAAAGCCTGCAAGGGCAGCGGGGCCGCGGTCCAGCTGTCCAGCGAAAGTGGCGAAAGGCTGGGGTGATGTGGGATGCAGACGCCTCCCGTTGCGGGTCCTTCCGGGCTGCACCCCAGGCGCCCTCGGCTCCTCCTCCTCCGCGGACGGCGGAAGGGACGCAGCGTGGCCGCCCCGGAGAGATCTGACCACCCATCCTCGTCCCCTGCAGCTCATCTCTCGGGACTCGGACCAAATTCCGGCCACACCGCCGCCCGCACCCGGCCCGATGTCCCGCCAGCCCGCCTACCCTCCCGGCTGAGGCTCTTCTTCTGGCCGCAGCACTCGGCGAACAGGCAATAGAGGCGCGGGTAGGAGATGTAGCCGGTGAGCACGCCGGCCAGGGCTAGGCTCAGGCTGATGGGCTCCACGGCCCGCACGGCGCACGGCACCAGCAGCAGCAGGGCCAGCACGGCCCGGCCCACCTTCATGCCCGGACCCGCGCCCAGCGCGATCCGGTGCTGACCTCGGCCCCGCGCTACCACCTGACGTGCGCGCTTCCGGTTCCTGCCGACGGGGATGCCCTCTTGGTTCCGGGCAAGCAGTCTCCTGACGCCAGAAGCTGCCATCTTTGTGAAGGGTAGTCTTTTTCTGCTTCTGACAGTGGGTTATGAGAACCCATTGATGGTCTTGTGTGTGTTCTAAACAACGGACACTTTTTTTTTTTTTTTTTTAGAAAAAATTTTTTCGAGGTAGGGTCTGTCTCTTTAGTCCAGGCTGACCTGGAATCCACTCTGTAGTCCTAGGCTGGCCATGAACTTTTGAACTTACAGCGATCCTCCTACCTATGCCTCTCAAGTGCTGGGATTAAAGGCGTGCACCACCATGCCCGGTTTAGCAGTTTTATTTATTTACTTTCTCTACTTGGGAGAGAATCATCGCACCAGGGCCCCAGGACCTTTTGCCACCGCGAACGAATACCACACGCATGCACCACTTTGTGCATCTGCTTTCAAGTGGGGAATGGGGAATTAAACCCTGGCCAGCAGGCTTTACAAGCAAATGCCTTTAATTGCAGAGTCATCTCCCTTAGGTCCCTAGAACAGTTTCCAATTAACAGAAAACATAAGATAGCATAGACTGTCTCCATATAGGAACTCCTTAATTTCCCCTATTAGTAAAACCTGACATTCATATGCTACAATTGTTAATTTCATGAGCCACAGTAGATGTGCTTTAATGGGTAGAATGCCTGCCTAGGATTCACGAAGCCCAGTGTTCAATCCCCAGCACCCATAAAACAGGAGTGGTGGCACACAACGGTGACTCCAGCAGTTGGGCTGTGGAGATCCTCAGCCGTATAGCCAGTTTGAAGATAACCTGGGCTAAACGAGACATTATCATGCAGTTTGTCATGAACCATTATTATGTTTATTAAGTAAATGTATGGCAAATGCCTCTGCATTGAAAGCAATAAACAACTATTACTAGCTTTACCAAAAGCAGCTGGCACAACTACCCACTCTCTCCAGATTGGACCTGTTGATATATTCTCCCTTAGAAGGAAGGAAAACCCTCACCTGAGGTCTCAGGTGCCCCTGTATGCACTGACACACAAGTCTCTGGGCCTCAAGGGCAGAGTATATAGAGGGCAACAGATCAAGAGACAGAGCTCCATTTAAGCAGCCATACTGGGATAAGACTTCTCAGTGGTACAGTTGTTTTGGAGTTCCATGTTCCTCTTAAGTAACACCAATTCATTTGTTCACCAAAACTAGTTTTGGGGCTGGAGAGATGGCTTAGCCGTTAAGGTGCTAGCCTATAAAGCCTAACAACCCAAGTTCGATTCCCCACTACCCACATAAAGCCTGATGCACAAAGTGGTGCACATGTGTCTGGAGTTCATTTACTGTGGCTGGAGGCCTTGGTGCACCTATTCTGTCTGAAGACACTTGCCTGCAAAGCCAAAGTACCCAGGTTCAATTCCCCAGGTTCCACATAAGCCATACAAGGTGGTGCATGTGTCTGGAGTTTGTTTGCAGCAGCTGAAGGCCCTGGCACACCTATCCTCTCTCTCTCTCAAAATATTTTATTTTTGGTTTTTTCAAGGTAGGGTTTCACTCTAACTCAGGCTGACCTAGAACTCACTTTGTAGTCTCATTGTGGCCTCAAACTCATGGTGATTCTCCTACCTCTGCCTCCCAAGTGCTGGAATTACAGGCATGCACCACCATGTCTGGCAATAAAATATTTTTAAAAAAATATTTTAAGGCTGGAGAGATGGCTTAAGCACTTAAGTTACTTGCCTGCAAAGCCAAAGGACATTTTCTCCCTCCCTCTCAAATAAATAAAATATTTAAAAAATTAGTTTTGGTACAATCATACTTGATCTGTTGTCTGTGTCCTATTTGGGGTGAATAGATGTGTTTGAGGCTCTCACCAAGGGGAAAGTTTCACACAACACAACCATTAGTAGTTTATTCATATTTATTTATTTATTTTGGTTTTTCGAGGTAGGGTCTCATTCTAGCCCAGGCTGACCTGGAATTCACTCTGTATTCTCAGGGTGGCCTCGAATTTACAGCGATCCTCCTACCTCTGCCTCCCAAGTGAGTGCTGGGATTAAAGGTGTGCGCCACCACACCCAGCTTCATATCTTATTAATTTTAATTGTTCTGTTTAAGAACACCAAGTATGTTTATCTCTTTAAAAATTTTTTTTCAGAGCCAGGCATGGTGGCGCACACCTTCACTATGTAGTCTCAGGGTGCCTTGAACTCTCGGTGATCCTCCTACCTCTGCCTCCCAAGTGCTGGGATTAAAGGTGTGCACCACCACACCCAACCAAATTTTTAAAAAAATTTTTATTTATTTGCAAGCAGAGAGAGAGATAGAAGAGAGGCAGACAGAGAGAGAATGGGCACGTCAGGGCCTCTAGCCACTGCAAACGAACTCCAGACACATGTGCCCCTTGTGCATCTGGTTTACATGAGTCTTGGAGAATTGAACCGGGATCCTTTGGCTTCGCAGGCAAACACCTTAACCGCTAAGCCATTTCTCCAGCCCCCAACCAAATTTAAAAAAAAATATTTTTATTTATTTGAAGCCGGGAGTGGTGGTGCACACCTTTAATCCCAGCACTTAGGAGGCAGAGGTAGGTGAGTTAGAGGCCAGCCTGAGACTACATGGTGAGTTTAGGTCAGCCTGGGCTAGAGTGAGATCCTACTATCTCAAAAAAACAAACAAACAAAAATTGGACTGGAGAGATGGCTTAGCAGCTAAGGCACTTGTCTGTGAAGTCTAAGGACCCATGTCCAATTCTCCAGATCCCACATAAGCCAGATGCACAAGATGATGCAAGTGTGTAAGGTTACATATGCACACAGATGGCACATGTGTCTAGAGCTCGACTGCAGTGGCTGGAGGCCCTGGTGCACCAACTCTCTGTCTCTCATTAAAAAAAAAAAAATTAAATAAGGGCTGGAGAGATGGTTTAGCAGTTAAGGCACTTGCCTACAAAGCCAAAGGACCCAGGTTCAACTCCTCAGACCCATATAAGCCAAAAGCCCAAGGTGGCACATGCATCTGGAGTTAGTTTGCAGCAGCTGGAGGCCCTGATGTGCCCATTTTCAATCTACTTCTTTTTCTCTCTCAAATAAATAAATAAAAATAAAACATTAAAAAATAAAAAATATTTTTTTAAAGCCGGGCGTGGTGGTGCACGCCTTTAATCCCAGCACTCGGGAGGCAGAGGTAGGAGGATCACCGGGAGTTCAAGGCCACCCTGAGAATACAGAGTGAGTTCCAGGTCAGCCTGGGCTAGAGCAAAACCTTACCTCAAAAAACAAAAATAAATAAATAAATAAAAGTAAATAAATAAAAATATTAAAAAAATAATTTTAGGGCTGAAGTGATGACTTAGTGGTTAAGGTGCTTGCTTGCCTGCAAAGGCTAAGGACCCCTGTCCGACTCTCCAGATCCCAAGGAAGCCAGATGCACAAAGGTGAGGCAAGTGCAAGGCCACACATGCCCACTATGTGGCACAAGTATCTGGAGTTTGATTGCAATGGCTGAGGCCCTGGTGTGCCAATTCTCTCTCTGTCCTTGCTCTCTCTAAAAAAAATAAAAAAATAAAGCTGGGCGTGGTGGTGTACACCTTTAATCCCAGCACTTGGGAGGAGGGTTGCTGTGAGTTCGAGGCCACCCTGAGACTACATAGTGAATTCCAGGTCAGCCTGAACTAAAGCAAGGCCCTACCTCGGAAAAAAACAAAACAAATAAATAAATAAATAAATGAATAAATAATTTAATTTTTTATTTGCATGTGTGTGTCTACGTGCTCCAGGGCCTCATGCCACCACATGAACTTCAGATGTACCACTTTGTGCATATGGCTTTCCATGGGTACTAGAGAACTGAACCTGGGCCAGCAGGCTTTAACCACTCAGCATCTGCCCAGCCTCCTAGTTTTTTTTTTTTTAAATATTTGTATTTTATTTTTATTTTCAAGCAGAGGCAGACTTGCACACACAGAGACAGAGAAAATGGGCCCACCAGGGCCTTCAGCCACTGCAAAGGAACTTCACATGCGCCACTTTGTGCATCTGGCTTGCATGGGTAATGGGGAGTCGAACCTGGGCAGCCTCTTAGCCACTGAGCCATCTCTCCAGCTCCCTAGTTTTGCTTCCTAACTAGAGGTCTTCATATGTTGCCCAGGCTCATTTTATTGGGATATAGTATTAGAAACAAAGATCTAAGCTGGGAGTGGTAGCACATGCCTTTCATCCCAACACTCGGAAGGCAGAGGTAGGAGGATCGTTGTGAGTTCGAGGCTACCCTGAGAAAACATAGTTAATTCCAGGTCAGCCTAGACTAGAGTGATTCCCTATCTTGAAAAAAACAAAATCATAAATTAAAATAATAAAAACAAAGCTGGGCATGGTTGTGCATACCTTTTAATCCCAGCACTCAGGGAGGTGAGGTAGGAGGATCACAGTGAGTATAAGGCCAGCCTGGGCTAGAGTGAGGCCCAGCCTAAAAAAAATCAGTGGAGCCAACATGGTTCCTGCCTTTAGTGACCTTGAATTTTACTGAAGGGAAAATATATTTCTCCCTTTCATAGATGAGAAAAGCAAGGCTCAAGGGAAAAGGACATGAGTAGTAATCTGTGAACAGCACTCACACCAGACTCCATGCCCGTCAGCACAGAGGCCACTGAGCACTTTCCTTAGCTCAGCTGGAGCAAAGAACTTAGGAAGAAAAAGCCAAGTGTGGTGGCACATGCTGGCACATGCCTTTAATCCCAACACTCAGGAGGCAGAGGTAGGAGGATTGTCCCGAGTTTGAGGCCACCTTGAGATGACATAATGAATTCCAAGTCAGCCTGAAATAGAATGAGACCCCACCTTGAAAAACCGGGAAAAAAAAAAAAAAACAACCTTAGGAAGAATGCCAGCCAAGTGGGGAGGGGCAAGTGGAGCCCTCTGAACCAGAAGAGAAAACCCATCTCAGTAATTTACTTGTATATTGTGTTACTTGAGCTGAGTAATGTTTTTTTGAGAGATACAGACAGAGAATGGGCCTGCCAGAAGCCTCTTAGGTGCTGTGAACGAATTCCAGATGTGTGCACCCTTGCGTCACTTTACGTCTGGCCAAGTATGGGACCTGGAGCATCAAACGGGCGTTCTTAGGCTTAGCAGGCAGGCGCCTTAACCACTAAGCCCTCTCTCCAGCCCTGAGTAATTTTCTTTGTATATTTTGTTACCTAAGCTAAGAAAATACCACCTGCTGGTTTCAGGAAGCAAGGCAAACAATAAAGTGGACCCAATTATTATATTTAATAATTAAAATCTGAAGTGGTAAGAAATGCAGCCTTTCCTTTTCCATAAACAAAAGAAGCAGGTTAACCAAGCATGGTGCTACACACCTTTAATCTCAGCACTTGTGAGGCAGAGGTAGAAGGATCACTGTGAGTTTGAGAACAGCGAGGGACTACAGAGTAAGTTCCAGGCCAGCCTGGGCTAAAGTAAGATTCAGCCTTGAAAAATAACAACATAATTTAGGACTGGAGAGATGATGGCTCAGAAGTTAAAGGTGCTTGGTTGCAAAACCTGATTGCCTAAGTTTGGTTCCTCAGTACCTACATAAAGCCAGATGCAATAAAACACAGTTTAGGGCTGGGGAGATGGCTCAGAGATTAGGGCACTTGCTTGTAAAGTCTGCCGCCCTGGGTTCAATTCCCCAGTACCTATGTAAAGTCAGATACACAAAGTAGCAATTGTGCCTGCAGTTTGAGGCAGCAAGAGGCTGTGGCATGCCCAAACTCTACATCTCGCTCCTTGAAAATAAATACATTAAAAAAAAAAATACAATTTGGGCTAGAGAGAGGGCTTAGTGGTTAAGGCACTTACCTGCGAAGCCTAATGACCTAGGTTCGATTCTCCAGGTCCCATGAAAGCCAGATGCACATGGTGGCACATGCATCTGGATTTAGTTTGCAGTGGCTAGAGGCCCTGGTGTGCCCATTCTTACTTTCTCTCTGTCTCCAATAAATAAATTAAAAAATAAATCTTAAAAAAAAACACAATTTAATAATTTTTACACAAACAGTTTGCCTCCAAATAAGAAAAATACAAGTTGTTGTTTCAGAAAAATGTAGCACATCAAAAGCCATTCAGGGGTACAAGAGAGTAGTGGGTTGGGGGAGGTGAATATGAAATACTATCTTTTTTTCCGTTTCTTCAGTTTTTTGGGGCAGAGTCTCCTTCTAGGCCAGGCTGACCTGGAATTCACTATGTAGTCTGAGGGTGGCCTTGAACTCACAGTGATTCTCCTACTTCTGCCTCCCTGAGTGCTGGGATTAAAGTCGTGAGCCACCTTGCCTGGCCTTGAAATAATATCTTATATACAGGTATGAAATCACCAAAGGAAAAAAAAGAAAAAATAGCTAGCCAGGCATGGTGGTACACACCTATAATCCTGGCACTAGGGAAGTCAAGAAAGGAAGATCATGAGTTCAAGGCCAGCCTGGAATATGTAAGAAGACCCTGTCTCCAAAGCAAAGCAAACCTAACCAAAAGTCCAGGAGGTAAGGTAGTGGCTTCTCTCACTGGGGACTGTGGGCTAGCTCACGAGCTGCTAGGAGGCTGGCTGCACTGGTGCACATGCACCTGCTATCTATACTCCACGCTGCACGTGTCAGTAGCGCCTGTTCATCTTCTTGAACTTCTCGTAGTGGTAGTCGTCAGTGGCCTTCTCATTAGCAGGACGTTTGCGGTTAGGTGGGGACCCTGGGAAGAATAGAGAGGCTGTCTGTCATATAGGACAGGACCAGACACTACTCTTCAAACCTCACCCGGGTCAGGATGCAAGAGCATAGGAGGGTCTGGCTGCCCAGCTCTGTTTTTTGGGTAACTTCTAAACCTGTCTCTGCTATGCTGGATACCCAGTGGGTCCTCAGCAAGGGCAGCACTCGGTTCTGTTACTCTCCCCTTTTTCAGATGCGGAACCAAGGCTTGGACAGGGGAAGGCATGTGGCCATGGTCTGGAGCGTGGAATGGAACCAAATGCCCCTGGCTACAAAGCCCCAGTTGAACCCTGCTCAGCTCCCCATCTCTAGGAGCCACAGGCCCAAAGCCTCTGCAGTACTCACGCTCGGGCTCTGGCTTCTCAGTGTCGCCCACTCGCAGGGGACGGGCTTTGGGTTCTTCTTTGTTCCTGCGTATGGGTGCATTGAGCTCCTCATGGTAAACTGGATGGAAAGAGCCCAGGAGACACATCAGCTGGGGGCAGGGTTCCTGGGGACCTAGTGCGGGGGGGAGGTGCGGAGGTAGGGGAATGCTTACACCGGTTGTGCTGCACATAGTTCACAGCCATGTTGGTGGGCACGAACGACGTCTCGCTGTCCTTCTTCTTGTTCTGCTGCTCTGCCAGCAGGCGGGCCTTGGCATCCTCCGTGGAGATGATATTTTTTATTTTAGCGCTATGGGGAGGAGCAGACACATGCCATGTTTGTGTTAACTCACTGCACCTTGGCATGCAGGTAGAATTGAATGGTGAGGATGGCAGCTGGCCACCACAAAAGGAAACCTAACTCCTGAAGCATAGCTCCCCAGTTTACAAGGCACCTTCATGGCCATGTTCTATGGTTTATTTTTAGTTCTTGTTCTTGTTTTTTAAATTTCTTTTTATTTCTTTATTAGAGACGGGGGGGGGGGGGGAAGAGTACCAGGGCTTCTAGCTACTGCAAACAAACTCCAGACGCATGCAACACCATGTACATCTGGCTACGTGGGACCTGGAGAATCGAACCTGGGTCCTTAGGCTTCACAGGCAAGTGCCTTAACTGCTAAGCCATCTCTCCAGACCTTTTTTTGTTTGTTTGTTCTTTTAAGGTAGGGTCTCACTCTAGCTCAGGCTGACCTGGAATTCACTATGTAGTCTCACAGTAGCCTCGAACTCATGGCGATCCTCCTATCTCTGCCTCCCGAGTGCTGGGATTAAAAGCGTGAGCCACCACGCCCAATCCCCTATAACTTGTAACAGGAAAGCAGAGAGTTGCTCCTAGGGAAAGAGGGAGAGGAGACGTACTCAATGCCCAGGTCCACCTCGGGGATGCCACTCAGCATCTGGTTGGAAAGCATCTCCTCTGTCTTCTTGGCTGAGGAGACGCGGATGTTTTCAGGCAGCTCATACAGACAGTCCTCTGCATTCTTTGGTTTGACTTTCTGCTCCTCGTGTTCCACGATTCCCTTCCTCTTCTTCAGCTCAGTCTCAATGTATTTCATCCTGACAAGAGAAACCCAAGGGCTCAGGACACATACCAGGTCCACAGCAGACACTTGCTAATTTCCGGCATTATTATTTTTAGAGTCCTAGGATGGAACCCAGGGCCTCAGATGTGCTAGGCAAATGCTCTATCACTGAACTACATCCCCAGCCCTAAGGGGTATTCTAAATTAATGGTCCCCAACCCATAATGGCCCATGAGGATATTCTCATTAGTCTGTCCATGTAGAAATAGGAAAAATAAAAATAGCTTGAGGGGGGCTGGAGGGATGGCTTAGCGGTTAAGGTGTTTGCCTGCAAGCCAAAGGACCTACGTTAGGCAGATGCACAAGGAGGCACACATGTCTGGAGTTTGTTTGCAGTGGCTGGAGGCCCTGACACGCCCATTTTCTCTCTCTCTCTCTGTAAAATAAATAAATAAATAAATAAATAAAAATAAATAAATAGCTTGAGGGTTTTTTTGATAAGAGTCTTGCTATATTGCCAACATTGGCCTCAAACTTGAGATACTCTGCTTCAGCCTCCCAAATGCAGAAATTATAGGCATCTACCACCATAGCTGGCTGCAGTTTTATTTAGTTCTTTTCTTTTTCTTTTTTTTTGAGGTAAGGTCTCACTTTAGCCCAGGCTGACCTCAAACACACAGTGATCCTCCTACCTCTGTCTCCAGAGTGTTGGGATTAAAGGTGTGTGCCACCACACTCAGTTGAAAAGAATTTTTAAAAGGTTTTCAAAGTTTTCAAGTCAGAGTGTAGAGAAAGTATGGCCAACTTTTATACCCTCCAGAAAACACTAGAAGTATCATCTGTGGTTAAATATCTCAGATCATCTGACTGGAGCCCAGCCCCCATGCCCAGCCAGTCACACTGGTACCTACATGTCTGCGTCCTCATCCCTCCGGTTCGTTTCTGCTGAAAATGACGTCCCCAGGTGTAGGTCCTCCTCTTCACTGACCCTGAAAAAAAGGAAGCAGTTTCCCAGTCACATGCAGTGAGGCCGAGTCTTGACAAAACAAGACAGGCCACAACAGAAAGCATTCTGTCTACTATTTGCTTAGTACACAGTATGACATTTAAATAGAGAAAACTCTACAGAGATACATGCAAGTCAACTGTTAGCCTCTGATGTACAATGCTTCTGGGGAACACATGGATCATTCTCTTTTGCAAACCTTTATAATATTGAAATGTACTATTATTTCATTTTAATTTTTTGGTCTTATGAGACAGATTGGCTTCAAACTCACTATCTGAGGCTGGCCTTGATCCACTGGTGTCTACCCCCAGCTCTTAGTACATTATTTTTGGAATCCTGTTTTTATACTGTTTTTTAACTACCACATGGATTTGAAAAAATAGTGAATAAGGCACTTTCACAGAAGGAGTCTATCCTCCTGGCTCTGAGCCAATCAGAAATCCTGACAATGCACCTTTGGCCAAGCACAAAGGCTACATGTGGATGTCAGAATGCCTCCCCAGGTCACTCAGACCTAGCAGAGTCAAAGGTGAGTCTGTACCTCTGCTCGGCCTCCACTTACTTATCTTTGCCCCTCTCCTTCAGTTTCTTCATGTCCACCATGCCTCCTGTCTTCATCTGGAAGGGGTCATCCTGCAGAAAGCAGACCCAACTCAGAGAAGGGCAGCAGAGGGACACACACAGAAGACAGGCCACAGCGAGGGCCCCACACTCACCACAAGAGTAGTCTCCTCTTGTACCTTCTCGCCTACTAGCAGGGCGACAGCACTGGGTAAAACAAAATAAAATGAAGAGAAACAGAGATGAGGAAAATCAGGAGGCCTGAAGGTTTCAGCATTGATGTAAGGGATTGACTGAGGGAAGGGCCAGAAAATGGCTAGAAAAACCACAGGAATAAAACTGGGCTCAACGAGCACTGTAGATGGGAGGGTGGGTGTTAAGTGCAGTGGTGAGCTTTCCTGAAATCTGACATTACTCTGACTGGGAAATTTCATTACTAAGACTTTGCCGGTGCTGGGATTAAAGGTATCAGCCAAAACTCCCAACTAGGAGATATTATTAACAAATACTGGTACATACCTATGGGAATGTTATGCAGCCACTAAAAAGGCTTTCTGGAATATATTACTTAACATGGAAAAATGTCTACAATGCCATAACAAAATCAAAGAAAAAGAATAAAATCATATGTATAATTGCTCACAATCTTTGTTTGTTTGTTTTTATTTTTTCGAGGTAGGGTCTCACGCTAGCTCAGGCTGACCTGGAATTCACTATGTAGTCTTAGGGTGGCCTCGAACTCACGGCGATCCTCCCACCTTTGCCTCCCGAGTGCTGGGATTAAAGGCGTGTGCCACCACACCCGGCTTGCTCACAATCTTTAAAAATAAAAAAGGGGTGCCAGATGTGGTGGACATGCCTTTAATCCCAGCACTTGGGAAGCAGAGGTAGGAGGATTGCCGTGAATTTGAGGCCTGCCTGGGACTACAGAGTGAGTTCCAGGTCAGCCTGGGCTAGAGTGAGACTCTACCTTAAAAGAAAATACAAAAAGGCGGGGGTGGTGGTAGTGCTGGAGATGTAGCTCAGTAGAGTGCTTGCCTAGTATGCATAAAATCTTGAGTTCAATCCTTAGCACCACATAAAACTTGGGTGTGCTGGCATATGCTTGTAATCCCAGCAATGGGGAGGTGGCAGGAAGATCAGAAAGTTCAACACCATTCCCAGCTATGAAAGCCACCCTGGGTTACAAGAAACAGTGTCTCAAGAAATAAAAAAGTCAAGGTTGGAAAGAATATTAAATGGTACAATGATTACCTCTGGATGGTTATGAGTGTTGTCTCTCTCCTTTTTTTTCCTTTCAGGTAGGATCTTACTCTAGCACAGTGTGACCTGGAACTCATTCTGTAGATCTAGACAGGCCTTGAACCAATAGTAATCCTCCTACCTCAACCTCCTGAGTGCTGGGATTACATGTGTGTGTTACTCATCCATCCACACATTCCAGGTTTGCTTTTTGTTTGTTTGTTTGTTTATTATTTATTTATTTATGTATGTTTTTGGTTTTCCAAGGTAGGGTCTCACTCTAGCTCAGGCTGACCTGGAATTCACTATGTAGTCTCAAGGGTGGCCTCGAACTCTTAGTGATCCTCCTACCTCTGCCTCCCCAGTGCTGGGACTAAAGGCTTGTGCCACCATGCCTGGCTGCTCTTTTTTTTTTTTTTAATTGATAATTCTCCTGAATTTCCCAAACTGAGAACTCAACATGTTTGCAGTCACAATTAGTTGGTGCAGTTAAAAATAGTGAGACCTGGGCTGGAAAGATGTCTTAGAGAGGTTAAGGTGCTTGCCTGTGAAGCCTAAGGACCCATGTTCAACTCTCCAAATCCTACATAAGCCAGATGCACAAAGGTGAGGCAAGTGCAAGGTAGCACATGCCCACTAGGTGGCCCAAGCGCCTAGAGTTCAATTACAGTGGCTGAGGCCCTGGTGCACGCCATTTCTCTCTCTCTTTCTTAAAAAAAAAAAAAAAAGAAGAAAGAAGGCTGGAGAGATGGCTTAGCGGTTAAGGCACCTGCCTGCTAAGCCTAAGAATCTCCAGGTCCCATGTTTAGCCAGATGCAAAGTGATGCAAGGGCGCAATGCCGCACTTGACCACAAGGGGGCGCACGCATCTGGATTTTGTTCACAGCAGCTGAGAGACTGCTGGCACGCCCATTCTCTATCTGTCTCTCGCTCTTTCTCTGTCTCTCTCCAAAAATAAAAGAAAATAACTATTTTTTTTTTAAAAAAGACCCTACCTTGAGGAAAAAGAAAACAGGAGTTAGGTTGGATGTGGTGGCACTTGGGAGGCCAAGGTAGGACTGCTATGAGTTCCAGGCCAGAATGAGACTACAGAGTGAATTCCAGGTCAGCCTGGGCTAGAGGGCGACACTACCTCGAAAACAAACAAACAAACAAACAAACAAACAAACAAACAGACAAAAAACCCTTCAAATTAGTATCTGTTTCTATATCTCTGGAGTATCTGGCTCAGAGCATGTTAAACATTTGCAAAGAGCACTGGGCCCCTCTTTGCATGATGGAAGATTAGTGCAATATATCAAGAAACATATCAATATATCAAGAAAGACTGTTACTGGGCTTGGGAGATGGCCCAGGTGTTAAAGGCACTTGCTTGCAAAGCCAGCCAGCAAGCCCCACCAGGGTTTGATTCCCCAGCCGCCCATGTAAAGTCATCTACACAAAGTGGTGTATGCATCTGGAATTCATTTACAGTGACAAGAGGCCCTAGAATGCCCATACTTTCTCTCTGTCTCACAAATGGATAAAATAATAATAAAGGAATTACGTCTTAGGAGAAATTAGTGACCCACCACCCTAGCTGCAGCATGTTTGTCATTACTGACGCCTCCTCCTCCCCAGCATATGGTACCCACCTCACCCCGTTTGGCCTCTTCCTTAAGTTCTGCACTTCGCGGGTTTCTTCCAGTTTCAGCCTGGAAAAACAACAGGAAAGGCCATGGGGAAAGAATGTGTAAAAGAAGGGCAGGGGGAGGGTCAATCTAAATTCAAGATATTGTGAATAAGACTTATGTAAACCTACTTTTTTGAATAATGGCACATCTAGAAGCTGTAGACTATTACTAGAAAATTTTCAGTGCCTGGGATGGGATACCTTCCAGTGAGTTGTTGGCCAAAGAGGTCCTGGTAGCCTCCAAAATATTAAAGGCTTTTGCCAAAGCCCTTGGTTTCCCTTGAGAAACAGATAGTAAGACCCTATTGCTGAAGACATCTCTTGCCTGAGAGGCAAGGTCACTGAGAAAGCAAGCTGGTGCTGGGCAGAAAACCTTCTCCCTGTAGACCAGCCAACTGAAAGCTGGAAAAAGCTGCACTGCACGCAGCGTATGGGAGACAGAAGTCCTCAGCAGTGAAAACAGTGGACGCTGAATAGTCAAGTTTGGCCAGACAGGCCCAAGGACTGAACGGGTGCAATAGTGGCATGTCTACTCTTGGGGTAACCAACTGCTCCATAATTGGACTAAAGGCCCTCTCCACGGGAGGGAATACATACCTGGTACTGAAAAACCTAAGCAAAAGTCTATGGCAGGTGAGGTCATGAGCCTTAGGGGTATAAAGCCTGCTCTTGTCTGACTAAATGTATATATTATTCCCACCAAGCTGCCCTGGGGGCACTACACTTAATGTTCATGTTCACATATTAACGCTACTCTCACTTCTGGTTAGAGAAGCTTTTCTTTTCAGATGGCGATGACCACTGGGATGACCCAAAAGGCAACATAGTGCTGAGAAGAAGGGATGGAGGAGTGCCCAGCACTGAAACACCTCTGTCACACCCTCCAAGGCTCAGGGACGATTGCGGAAGAGGGGGCGGATAGAATGGAAGAGCCAAAGGCAGGGTACGACTCCTTACAATGCAACTGCCCAGACAGAAATTGGCCTCGATATCCATGACCTTGCAGTGCCTAGCAATACCATCGCAAAACCCTCAAAATAGAAGAAAAAGATGATGACATCAAATTAAAAGAGAGACTAATGGAGAGAGGGAGGGGGTATGATGGAGACTGGAGTTCTAAAGTGGAATTGGGGGAGGGGAAGGAAATAGCATATGTTTTTTGTATGTTAAGTATAGGTGTCAATAAAAAATAAAATAAAGAAAAAAAAACAAAAGGAAAAAGGCAATGCACAAGTTGACAGATCCTCCGTAGAACCCAGAGTCCAAATGCAGATCGGATAACAGCCCTGCCCGGCTGCAGAGCCGCCCGCCCAGTGGTCCGGAGCGCGACTCGGGCGCCTACGATCACTGGCAATCAGATCCATGCGATCCCCGGACACCTCCGCACGGCCCAAGGGCGGCGGCCTCATGCCCAGAGAGCCTCGTCTTCTTCAGAAGGGAAAGCAACTCAAGGCTCACAGCTAATTGTGTCAGCGAGGGTCCTGGCTGGTGGTCAGTTCCCTAAGCCGGTGTATGTCCTGGCCCGTGAAAGCATCGCCCAAACGCACCGAACCTCCTCTGAATCCTGCTCATCTTCCTCCGACTCCGAATCAGCCCGACGCCGTCGGAAGATCTTCCCGGTGACCGGCATGATGACGACGGCCGGGTAGCCCAGCCGCAGCGCAGAAGCGCTCGGCGGATACTCGTTCCCGCAAGGCGCTGCCGCGAACCACTTCCGGCGCACAGCACTGTCGTCAGAGCGCCAACACCTTTTTGACCCCGCCCCCAGGCACGCAACGCCGTCGCAGCCACACCCCCAGCATGCACCGCCCCTTTACCACGCCCCCCCCTGGCGTAGACTTCTTCTGATTGGACAGTTGAGGGGGAGGAGGCGGGGCTCGGCCGTCCAGGCCGCATGACCCTGTGCAGCGCCTCCGAGGACTAGCTTGATTGACAGGCGACGGCGGCGGCGGCGGCGACGCGGTTGCGACGCCAGGTGAGTCCGGAGCGGCAGCCTGCTTGTTTCAGGGAGGGGGCCGGGTCTGTCAGAGTAGGGACAACCCGGGTCCTCACTGCGAGCCGGCGAGGCGAGGCGAGGCTCTGCCGGGTGCGCCGATCGCCGCGGCCAGGTGAGCGGAGCCCGGGATACGCTGGTCCCTGCCGCCGCCGCCCCTCTCCTCTCTTGAATGTCAGCTCCCGGGAGGGTCCTCCAAGAGTCCGGCCGAGGCTGGTGGCTTCTCCCGAGCTGGGCCGCACACCTCTTTTCTGCCACAGCCTGACCAGGCGTAGAAAGCCTGCGCGTGGCGACTTTTCCTCTTGGGCTTCGGGGCCCTGACATGCAGTTTTTCCTTTAGAGACAAAAGATGACCGCTTCTTGGTGATTGTGGATTTCAGTCCCTGCACCCATAGCCCCGCAGTAATGGCCTCCAGCCACTTCTCCCCTGAGCAGAAGCGCATCTGGTGCTCTGCAGCCACTCGGGAGGCTTTGACGCCGGGCTTGGGGGGTGGGTACTACTGGTCGGGTGCTTGCAGGCCACCTCCCTGCACCTTCATGGGCCTTGTTTTCCTCCTTTGGTCCGGGAGGTGGTGGTGCTGACACCCTACCCTGTACACCTTCCATCTCGAAGATGCTCATTTGAAAACCGATATGAACAAACCCTTGGGAAATAGATCAGTGCGTACACAATAGGACTTTTAAGAACTTCTTAATAGTTTTCTCAATGGGGTCCGGTCCTTTCCATGGCATAAAAGCATTTCTTAGAGCTTACTGTGTGCCAGACAGTGCGCTAATTTCTCATCGGATTCTCCAGCATTCGCCTGAAGTAGATTCAGTTGTCTCCTGTTAGACACGAGGGTAACTGAGGCTCAGAGAGGCCATGGGTCCACTGAAGTTACATAGCAGTAGGTGAAGTAGGATGAGGGTTGCACAGTCCCTAGCACAGTAGGTTTCTGTCAATCTTTGCTGCTGCTGCAGCTGGCTCATTGGTTGGGGAAGGGGCTGATGGAGGCTGCATTGTTTTTTGTTTTTTTTCTGGAAGATTATTTTTTAAAATTTTATTAATTATTTTATTTATTTGAGAGCAACAGACAGAGAAAAAGGCAGAGGTAGAGAGAGAATGGGCGCGCCAGGGCCTCCAGCCACTGCAAATGAATTCCAGATGCATGTGCCACCTTGTGCATCTGGATTATGTGGATCCTGGGGAAGCAAGACTCAAACCGGGGTCCTTAGGCTTCACAGGCAAGTGCTTAACCACTAAGCCATCTATCCAGGCCTATTTTTTTGTTTGTTTTTGTTGTTTTTTGAGGTAGAGTTTCACTGTAGCTCAGGCTGACCTGGAATTCACTCTGTAGTCTCAGGGTGGCCTTGAACTCGCAATGATCCTCCTACCTCTGCCTCCCGAGTGCTGGGATTAAAGTTGTGCACCACCATACTCGGTCCCCCCCCAACACACAAATCATACACAAATTTTAAAAATATATTTATTTATTTGCAAGGAGAAAGAGAAGGACAGAATGAGAATGGGCTCGCTAACTCCAGATGCATGTGCCACTTTGTGCATCTGGCTTTACATGGGTAGTGGGGAATTGAACCTGGGTCCCTTAGGTTTTGCAGGCAAGGGCCTTAAGCCTGTCAGCCACCTCTCCAGCCCTGGATTCTTTTTTTTTTTTTTTTTTTTTTTTTTTTGGTTTTTCAAGATAGGGTCTCACTCTATCTCAGGCTGATCTGGAACCCACTATGTAGTTTCAGGGTAGCCGCAAACTCCCGGCGATCCTCCTACCTCTGCCTCCTGAATGCTGGGATTAAAGGCGTGAGCCACCACAACTGGCCTGGATTCTTTATTTATTTTTTTCTTTTTCAAGGTAGGTTCTTGCTTTAGCTGAGGCTGACCTGGAATTCACTATGCAGTCTCAGGCTGTCTTCAAACTCATAGTGATCCTCCTACCTCAGCCTCCCGAGTGCTGGGATTAAAGGCATGCGCCACCATGCCCAGCATCTTTTTTTTTTTTTTTTGATTTTGCGAGGTAGGGTCTCACTCTGGTCCAGGCTGACTTGGAATTCACTCTGTAGTCTCAGGGTGGTCTCGAACTCTCGGCGATCCGCCTACCTCTGCCTCCCGAGTGCTGGGATTAAAGGCTCCTACCTCTGCCTTTCTTAAATAAATAAACATTTTTTTTTTTTTTTTTTTTTTTTTTTGAATTAAAGGCTGACCTGGAATTAACTATGTAGTCTCAGGGTGGCCTTGAACTCACGGCGATCCTCCTACCTCTGCCTCCCGAGTGCTGGGATTAAAGGCGTGCGCCACCACGCCCGGCTAAATAAATAAACATTTTTTTAAAAAGATGCCAGGCCGGCAGAGGTAGGAGGATCGCCGAGAGTTTGAGGCCACCCTGAGACTACAGAGTGAATTCCAAGTCAGCCTGGACCAGAGTGAGACCCTACCTCGCAAAACCAAAAATAAATAAATAAAAATAAATAAATAAATAAATAAATAAATAAATAAATAAATAAAGAAAGAAAGAAAGGGGATAAAGAGTTAGTATGGGCACACCAGGGCCTCCTGCCGCTGCAAACCAACTTCAAGATTTTTGTGCATCCGGGTTTATGTACTGGGGAATCAAAAACCCAGACTGGCCTGGCGTGGTGGCACATACCTTTAATCCCAGCACTGGAGGCAGAAGTAGGAGGATCTATATGAATCTGAGGCCAGCCTGGAACTGCAGAGTACCAGGTCAGCCTGAGCTAGAGTGAGACCCTGCTTGGAAAAACCTAGAAAACAAACAAAAAAATCCCTAAGAGTCTAATCCATCTCTTGCAGCCCCTTGAGCTGATTTTTTTTTCTTTTTAAAATTTATTCAGTTTTTGGTTTTTCAAGGTAGGGTCTCACTCTAGCTCAGGCTGGCCTGGAATTAACTGTGTAGTCTCTCAAGCTGGCCTTGAACGCTAACAATCCTCCTACCTCTGCCTCCCAGGTCCTGGGATTAAAAGCGTGTGCCACCATGCCTGGCGCTTGAGCTGATTCTTCTTGAGCAAAAGTAATGCTTGCAAAGTGGCAGCTGGGCATTTGGCCAGGGGTTGCTGGGCAGAGGAAGTTCAGCCTCTCCTAAGTCTTGTTGGGCGTTTTTGAGGACGAGAATGCTTCTCAGGGGCCTCCAGGAAGCCAAGGTTCTGGCTAGTTCATGGTTCAGTGTTTAGGAGTTGGGATGGTTTGCCGGCTCCTTTGTGGAATCGGGTGGAATGCTCAAGGAGCGTCATGTTTGCATGGCCTTGGGCAGCAGCAGAGTGATTCAACTCATAGCCTGGCCACAGTAAGTTTCAAGAAATTCTTTTGGGGGGCTGAGGATGTGGCTCAATCGGTAGAGGGCTTAGCATGCACAAAAACCTGGGTTCTATCCCCAGCACTGCATAAACCAGGAGTGCTGGCACACACATTTAATGCCAGCAATATGAAGGAGACAGGAATATTTGAAGTTTAAGATAATACTCAGCTATATGGTGAGTTTGAGTCCAGCATAGGCTATGTGTGATCCCGTCTAAAAAAAAAATGCTGCCAGGTGTGGTGGTGCATCGCTGTGAGTTGAAGATCAGTCTGGGCTAGAGTGAGTCCCTACCTCGAAAAAGTCTAAATAGGTAAATATAAATACTAGTTGGATTTACTTGGTCAAAAGATACTTACTTGAGCATTTACTATCCTTTTAAAATGTGTTGGTGAGCACAAGAGTCAAATGACCCCTGATTTGCTGGAGTTCATAATCTAATAACTTAGTAAGTAAAATGTGTTAAGTATGCTAGAAGGTGGCAAATGCTTTGGAAAAGAGAAGTGGGCAAAAAAAAAAAAAAAAAAGTGGTCAGGGGAGTCTGTTACAGAAGGAAAACCAAGCTGTATGTGTGTTCTGGTTTGTGATATACTTGGTTCTGGGTCAAAGCATGTAATGGATTGATTTAGCAGCCTTGAGATCTAGTCCCGATATGCCAGCTTGCCATGTGTCTGGGTCTTTCTTCCATCTGGGGTTCCTGCTCTTCCATCACCTCACTCTATACTTTTCTGATGCTCAGCTGCTTGGTGATTTTAGGGGTCTTAAAAAAAAAAGTTGAAAATCAAGCCAAGTAAAAAAAAATTTTTTTGAGGTAGGGTTTAAAAATTTTTTGTTGTTGTTGTTTTTCTAGGTAGGGTCTCGCTCTAGCACAGGCTGTCCTGCAATTTGCTATGTACAGGCTGCCCTCGAACTCACAGTGATCCTTCTACCTCTGCCTCCTGAGTACTGGGATTAAAGGTGTGCACCACCACACCTGGCCTGTGTAAAATTTTATTCAAAGCTTGAGACAAATAGAGGCAGCAAAGCTTTTGTAAAGCAGGAGGCGTTCTGAGTAAACAATTGTATTATATATTATAAGCTAATAATTTAGTGGTTAAGGTGCTTGCCTGCAAAGCTTAAGGTCCCAGGTTCGATTCCCCAGTACCCACGTAAGCCAGATGCACAAGGTGGCACATGCATCTGGAATTTGTTTGCAGTACCTGGAGGCCCTGGTGTGCCCATTCTCTATCTCTGTATCTTTCTCTTAAATAAGTAAATAAATAAAATATTTAAAAAATATTTTTACACCAGGCATGGTGGCACATGCCTTTAATCCCAGCATGCAGAGGTAGGAGGATCACAGTAAGTTTGAGGCCACTCTAAGACTACATAGTGAATTCCAGGTCAGCCTGGACTAGAGTGAAACCCTACCTTGAAAATCCACCCCCCCCCAAAAAATTAAGCTGGGTATGGTGACACATGCCTTTATTCCATGTCAGCCTAGGCTACAATAAGACCCTATCTCAAAAAACAAACAAAATTTAAAAATAAATAAATAATTTTTTTTTGTTTGTTTGTTTTTGTTTTTCGAGGTAGGGTCTCACTCTGGTCCAGGCTGACCTGGAATTAGCTATGTTGTCTCAGGGTGGCCTCGAACTCATGGCGATCCTCCTACCTCTGCCTCCCAAGTGCTGGGATTAAAGGCGTGCGCCACCACGCCCGGCCCATAAATAATATTTTTATTTATTTACAGGAGCGATGGAGAAAGATAGAATATGGGCACACCAGGGTGTCTTACCTTGCAAATAAACTCCAGACACATGCACCATTTTGTGTGTCTGGCTTTAGGTGGGTACTGGGGAATTGAGCCAGGACTGGCAGGCTTTACAAGCAAGCACCTTTAATGATGGAGCTATCTCTCCAGCCCATGTTTTAGGGGTTTTTAGGTCTGAACTTCTTTTTGTTTTTTTGTTTGTCTATTTATTTATTTATTTATTTATTTATTTATTTATTTATTTAAGAGCGACAGAGCCAAAGAGGCAGATAGATAGAGAATGGGTGCACCAGGGCCTTCAGCCACTGCAAACGAACTCCAGATGCATGCAATACCTTGTGCATCTGGCTAACGTGAGTCCTGGGGAATCAAGCCTTGAACCGGGGTCCTTAGGCTTCACAGGCAAGTGCTTAACCACTAAGCCATCTCTCTAGCCCCTGAACTTCTTTAAAAAAATTTTATTTTAGGGCTGGAGAGATAGCTTAACAGTTAAGCATTTGCCTGTGAAGCCTAAGGACCCCTGTTCAAGGCTCAATTCCCCAGGACCCCCATAAGCCAGATGCACAAGGTGGCGCATACATCTGGAGTTTGTCTGCAGTGGCTGGAGGCCCTGGTGTGACCATTCTCTCTCTCTCTCTCTCACTCTCGCTCTCGAAATAAATAAAAATAAACAAAAAATTAAAAAACAATAGGCTGGGTGTGGTAGCGCATGCCTTTAATCACAGCACTTGGGAGGCAGAGGTAGCAGGATTGCCTTGAGTTCGAGGCCACCCTGAGACTACATAGTAAATTCCAGGTCAGCCTGAGCTAGAGTGAGACCCTACCTCGAAAAGCCAAAAAAAAAAAAAAAAAATTCTTTTAGGGCTGGAGAGATGGCTTAGCAGGTAAGGTGCCTGCTGGCAAAGCAAAGGGACCCAAGTTCAGGTCCCCAGTACCCATGTAAAGCCAGATGTACAAGGGGGCGCATGCATCTGGAGTTTGTTTGCACTGGCTGGAGGCCCTGACACACCCATATTTATCCGCTTTCTCTCTCTCTCTCTCTCTCTCTCTCAACAAATAAATAATTTAAAAAAATTATTTTACAAAAACATTTATTAGACTGAGGATAAGCTAGCAGCACTTCAAGGAAAGAAGCATTGAGAATATACATTTCAAGTTCTAGTCCAAAAAAGCCAGCCATGGTGGAAGATCCTAGCACTTGGGAGGAGGAAGCAGGAGGATCAGGCATTTGAGATCATCCTCAGCTAAATACTGAGTTTGAGGTCAGCTTATGTAGGCTAAGTTAGATAATATCTCAAAAAAAAGGAGAAAAGAAAAGAAAAGTTCCAATTCTGGTAGGAGGGCATGTAACCATCTGGAAGAGCCAACCAGGCTTTTGTAGTTTTTCAGGTTAGTGGAATAACTAGGATTGGCTTTAATCCCAGCCCTCAGGAGGTTAAGGCAGGAGATTTGATGTGAGTTTGAGGCCAGCCTGGGACTATATAATGAATTCTAGGTCAGCCTGGGCTAGAGGGTACCCTACCTTGAAAAACCAAAGGGAAAAAAATCAACAAAAACACACATTAGCATGAAAAGACACTTGGAGAAGACATGAATGAAAGTTGACAACAGATATTTACAGACATAGAAAAGTAACAGTTCTTTAGTTGCAAGGAGCAGAAATAGATTAATACATGGAAAGTTCAGGAAATCCACTTTGCAACAATTATGAAGACTGAAACAGCCAGAGGTTCCCTTGGATGACCAATCAGTGGGGGTTTTCTGGAGTAGAGCCCCTTTAAGAAGAAAAAGGGGCTGGAGAGATGGCTTAGTAGTTAAGGCATTTGCCTGCGAGAAAGGACCCAGGTTCGATTCCCCAGGACCCATGTAAGCCAGATGCACAAGATGGCAATGCATCTGGAGTTTGTTTGCAGTTGCTGGAGGCCCTGGTGTGCCCATCCCCCCTCTTTCTCAAATAAATAAAAATTTAAAAAAGAAAAGGAAGATGAGGGCTGGAAACCTATCTCAGCACTTGCCTGGCACATGAGTCCCTGGTTCAGAGGGTCAAGATGGAGGAAAGGGGAGGAGGCTTCCTAAGTCTCAAGATTACATGATAGGATCTGGGTGCAGATCATGCCTCCTGAATAGAGAGGATCTGACTTAGGTCCTCAAAGTCAGGATTGTCCTGACCTTAAGCATCTGTTCCTTACGCTAGGAGTTTAGTTTATCTTAGTAAGGTTTCTAGATCTGAACTCACTATATCTCCTTCCCTTCATTAAAAAAAAATTTTTTTTCAAGGTAGGTTTTTTCTCCAGCCCAGGCTGACCTCATACTCATGGCAATCCTCCTACCTCTGCCTCCCAAGGGATTAAAGACGTGCACCACTATGCCCAGCCTTTAAAAAAAAAATTTTGAGGCTGGGTGTAGTGACACATGCCTTTAATCCCAGCACTTGGGAGGCAGACATAGGAGGATTGCCGTGAGTTTGAGGCCACCCTGAGAATACAATGTGAATTCCAGGTCAGCCTGGACTACAGTAAAACTGTACCTAAAAAAAAAACAAAAAAAAATTTTTTTTTGAAACAGGGTCTCATGTAGCCCAGGCTGGCCTTGAACATGCTATGTAGCTGAGGATGACCTTGAAATTCTGTTCCTCCTGCCTCCACCTCCCCTGAGTGCTAGGGTTGCAGGTCTGCACCACTATTCCTAGTGCATATTTATTTATTTTATTATCTTTTAAAATTTATTAATTTGAGGCAGAGAGAACGGGCACGCCAGGCCTCTAGCCACTGAAAATGAACTCCAGATGCATGTACCCCCTTGTGCATATGGCTTACATGGGTCCTGGAGAATCAAACCAGGATCCTTAACTGCTAAGCCATCTCTCCAGCCCTATTTTATTTTTTTTTAATTATTTTTTGGAGAGAGACACAGAGAGAGAGAGAGAGAGAGAGAGAGAGAGAGAGAAGACAGAGATGGGCGTGCCAGCAGTGTCTCAGCTGCTGCGAACGAAATCCAGATGTGTGTGCCCCCTTGTGGTCAAATGCGGCATTGCGCCCTTGCGTCACTTTGCATCTGGCTAAACGTGGCACCTGGAGATTGGAACCAGTGTTCTTAGGCTTAGGAGGCAGGCGCCTTAACCCCTAAGCCATCTCTCCAGCCCCATTTTATTATTTTTAATAATATTTCTTATTAGAATAGAAGTTGTCAATAAAAAAATTAAAAAAATATTTTTTATTAGAGGAAGAGGGGGAGAGAGAGAATGGGTATGCCAGGGCCTCTAGCTACTGCAAATGAACTCCAAATGCATGTGCCACCACGTGCATCTGGCATCCTTGGGTTCTGGGGACTAGAACCTGGGTCCTTAGGCTTCGCAGGCAAGCACCTTAACCGCTAAGCTATCTCCCCAGCCCTGTTATTTTTTTTAATTATTTATTTGCAAGTAGAGAGAGTGGGCACACCAGGGCCTCTTGCCACTGCAAACTAACTCCAGATACATGCACCACTTTGTACATCTTCCTTTATGTACTGGGGAATGGAATGCAGCCGTGAGGCTTTGCAAGCATGCCCCTTTAACCACTGAGCTGTCTTTCAACCCATTACTTAATGATTTGTTGAGTTAATTTGGAGTCAGGGTCTAGCTGTGTTGCCCAGGCTGCTCCTTGAACTCCTGAAGTCCTGCAGGTGTGCACCACCATGCCTTGTACCTCTGGGTCTGAATTGTTGAGTTTCTACTTAGGACTTGAGGATTCTTGTTATCTGGGCCAGTCATTATCCCAAGTCAAATAAATCCCATGGACTGCAGGAGCCCCAAATCTATGTCCTTTTCACTTTATTGACTCCTCCGGAGCAGAGGGCAGTACCAGGCCTTGGGCTGTGCAGGTGTGTGTTGAGCAGAAAGCTGCTTTCTGAAGGATGACTCAGAAAGGGCTTGGTGAGGCTTCCCTTGGAGTGTGGGGGTTTTGGGGGGAGGTTGTATCTGGGGAGGTGAAGACTGATTTTGAGCTATCCTGGCTAGTCCACTCGTAATGTTGGGGGACCACGGTTCCTTCAGGGGTTCAGGTCCTGGCTGTATGACTCAGCCCATTTCTCTCTGAGCTTCACCTTCTCCACCATTAGTGATTGAGACGGATTGCATCTTGGTCTCCCGGGGTGGTTGTGAGGATCCAGCAAGATAAAGGTGGAGCTCACAGTCATCGCTCACTGTCACGGGTGGGAAAGCTCAAGACACAGGCCTACTAGTGAGGCTTTTCATGGTGGAGGCTTAGAGGGGTGGGAAGCAGGGCTGGTCAAGACGGGGGCATGCCAGAGGGCTTGACTTTGAGAGTGGGAGGAATGGGAGATTTAGGGAAGTGAGACTGGACTTGAGAGGTGGGCAGTATTTGGAATTTGGGGAGAGAAAGGAAAAAGTGGGTGAACAGGGAGGTGTTCGGGGGCTGTGGGTAGCTAATTGAAAGATCAGTGAGAGATGGCAGGTGGGCACCTTGTGTGGGCAGAAGGCTTGGCAATAGCACCTTGGGATCCCAAGGGACCAGCTTCTTCCTGGGAGGAGGAGGAATGCTGCCAGAAACTCAAGAAAACAGTGAGTAATGGGTACCTGAGGCAGCCAGCCCTGGAAATGCCCTGCACAGCAGGTCTGCCCTCCTAGGCCCCACCCTGGCTTCCCCTGAAAGCAGGTTCTCCCTCCCTCAGGGGCCAGTATGGGCCCTTTAGCTGGGGAGGTATCTTGGAAATCTCACCTCTCACAGAGGTCAGAAGAGGTACCAGCCCTGCCTTCTGTCAGAGGAAAAAGGGACATCTTTACCAGAGAGGGTTGCCTGAGTCCTGGCCCCACCTCAAATGAGACAAAGGGAGTCTTTTTAAATGTTGTATCTTTGGTTATGGTGTATTGTTTATATTTATGGGGTTTTTTTGTTTGTTTGTTTTTGTTTTTCGAGGTAGGGTTTCCTTCTAGTCCAGGCTGACCTGGAATTAACTATGTAGCCTCAGGGTGGCCTTAAACTCACAGCGATCCTCCTACCTCTGCCTCCCAAGTGCCGGGATTAAAGGCATGTGCCACTACGCCCAGCTAAAAAGATTTTTTAGAACTTGAGAGATGGCTTAGTGGGTAAGGTGCTTGCCTGCGAAACCTAAGGGCCCAGGTTCAATTTCCCAGTTCCCACATAAGCCAGATGCACAAGGTGGAACCTGTGTCTGGAGTTCATTTACAATGGCTGGAGGTCCTGGCATGCCCATTCTTTCTCCCTCCCTCCCCTCCTCCCCTTCTCCCTCCCTACCTTTCAAATATTTTTAAAAAATGTTTTATTTTTATTTATTTGAGAGAGATAAAGAAATAGGCAGGGGGAGAGAGAGAGAATGGGTGCACCAGGGCCTTCAGCCACTGCAAACAAACTCCAGATGCGTGCACTCCTTTGTGCATCTGGTTTACATGGGTCCTGGGGAGTTGAGCCTGGGTTTTTTGACTTTGAAGGCAAGTGCCTTAACTGCTAAGTCATTTCTCCAGCCCTCAAATATTTTTTTAAAGTTTTTTTAAGGTGTGAGAGCAAGAGTGAGAGAATTGGCGCACTAGGGCTTCCAGCACTGCAATTGAACTCCAGATGTGTGCACCACCTTGTACCCATGTGTGACCTTGCACACTTGTGACACCTTGTGCATCTGGCTTATGTGGGGTCTGAAGAGTCAAACATGGTTCCTTAGGCTTTGCAGGCAAGTTCCTTAATCACTAAGCCATTTCTCCAGCCCTTAAAAGTTTTTTTTTTTTTTTTTTTTTTTTCCTCTCTCTCGAGGTAGGGTTTTCACTCTGGCCCAGGCAGACCTGGAATTCATTATGTAGTCTCAGGGTGGCCTGGAACTCACTGTGATCCTCCTACCTTTGCCTCAGGAATGCTGGGATTAAAGGCGTGCGCCACCACGCACAGCTACCCTTTAAAAGTTTTTTTAAAAAAACTGTCTCTTTTTGAACTGGGGTGTAGCTCAGTGTCAGAGAGCTTGCTTAGCATGCACAAGGCCCTGGGTTATATACCCCAAACCTCAGAAAAAATTAACTTTCTAAGTTATAAAAGGTCAAGCACAGAAATTGCAAGAATTTTTTTGTTTTGTTTTGTTTTTCGATGTAGGGTCTTCCTCTAGTCCAGGCTGGCCTGAAATTCACTATGTAGTCTCAGGGTGGCCTTGAACTCACGGCGATCCTCCTACCTCTGCCTCCCGAGTGCTGGGATTAAAGGCCTGTGCCACCATGCCCTGCTAAATTGCAGGAAATGCAGCACAGTAGACACTCATCCACCTTTGTCTTCTTTACTCTATGTGTGTTCTTAATGTTGTAATTTATTATTGCTCGCTCATGCGGGGTGATCCACAGATATCCTGGCTGTTTGTACCTAAATATCTCAGGGGAACCAAATCGCCTAGGATGAAGGTATTCTCGTACATAGTCAGAACCCGACTTTGGTCTTCAGAAACCTTGCTGGTGTGTGTAATAATGCAGACAATTCCCAGGGCAGCCATGACAAAACCCCACAGGCTGGGTGGCTTAGAGACAGAATTTCTTTGTCTCACAGTTCTGGACGTTAGAAGTCCAAGGGGTTGCTAGGTTTGGTTTCTGCAGCCCCTTTTAGCTTCTCTCTATGTGCTCTATGTGTGCCTCCCTGGGGTCTTAAGTTCTCATCTTGGGCATATCTGTCAGAGCAGAGCTACCCTAGAGAGCTCATTTGAACTTAATGACCTTCCTAAAGCCCTTATGTCCAAATACCATTACAGTTTAGGGTACTGGTGCTGAGCATGTCAGCATAGGCATTTAAGCATTGGGTGGTAAAGTTCTGTCCATAATAAACATTATTTTCTAATGTAGTTCTTATTCAAATTTACTGATTATTCCAGTAGTATTCTTTTTGTTTTTATTTTTTTAATTTTGGTGTGTGTGTGTGTGTGTGTGTGTGTGTGTGGTTAGGTGATGTATGTGCGTGAATGTGCTTTTAAAAATTAGGCTGGGGAAATGGCTTAGTGGTTAAGGCATTTGCCTGCCAAACCTAAGGACCCTGGTTCAATTCCCCAGGACCCATACAAGCCAGATGCACAAGGTGGTGCATGCATCTGGAGTTCGTTTGCAGTGGCTGGAGGCCCTGGCATGCCCATTCTCTCTATATATATTTCTGCTTCTTTCTCTCTTAAATAAATTAATTAAATTTTTTTAGCCAGGCGTGGTGGCTCACGCCTTTAATCCCAGCACTCAGGAGGCAGAGGTAGGAGGATCACTGTGAGTTTGAGGCCACCCTGGGACTACATAGTGAATTCCAGGTCAGCCTGGGCTAGAGTGAGACACTATCTTGAAAATCCAAATAAATTTAAAATTAAAAATTTAAAATTTTTTTTAAGTTTATTTATTTGAGAGAGTCAGAGAGAGAGAGACATAGAGACAAAGAGAATGGGCACACCAGGGCCTCCAGCCACTGCAAATGAACTCCAGAAACATGTGCCACTTGTTCATCTGGCTTACATGGGTCCTGGGGAATCAAACCAGGGTCCTTTGGCTTTGCAGGCAAACGCCTTAACTGTTAAGCCATCTCTCCAGCCATGAATGTGCTTTTAAGGCGCCACATGCACTCACCTGTGGTGGCCAGAGCAGAACATTGGTGTCCCTGTCCACCCAGCCCTTAAAAGTTTTTTTTTTTTTTTCTCTCTCTCGAGGTAGGGTTTTCACTCTGGCCCCTGCAGACCTGGAATTCATTATGTAGTCTCAGGGTGGCCTGGAACTCACTGTGATCCTCCTACCTTTGCCTCAGGAATGCTGGGATTAAAGGCGTGCGCCACCACGCACAGCTACCCTTTAAAAGTTTTTTTTAAAAAACTGTCTCTTTTTGAACTGGGGTGTAGCTCAGTGTCAGAGAGCTTGCTTAGCATGCACAAGGCCCTGGGTTATATACCCCAAACCTCAGAAAAAATTAACTTTCTAAGTTATAAAAGGTCAAGCACAGAAGTTGCAAGAATTTTTTTTTTTGTTTTGTTTTTTTCGATGTAGGGTCTTCCTCTAGTCCAGGCTGGCCTGGAATTCACTATGTAGTCTCAGGGTGGCCTTGAACTCACGGCGATCCTCCTACCTCTGCCTCCCGAGTGCTGGGATTAAAGGCCTGTGCCACCACGCCCTGCTAAATTGCAGGAAATGCAGCACAGTAGACACTCATCCACCTTTGTCTTCTTTACTCTATGTGTGTTCTTAATGTTGTAATTTATTATTGCTCGCTCATGCGGGGTGATCCACAGATATCCTGGCTGTTTGTACCTAAATATCTCAGGGGAACCAAATCGCCTAGGATGAAGGTATTCTCGTACATAGTCAGAACCCGACTTTGGTCTTCAGAAACCTTGCTGGTGTGTGTAATAATGCAGACAATTCCCAGGGCAGCCATGACAAAACCCCACAGGCTGGGTGGCTTAGAGACAGAATTTCTTTGTCTCACAGTTCTGGACGTTAGAAGTCCAAGGGGTTGCTAGGTTTGGTTTCTGCAGCCCCCTCTTTAGCTTCTCTCTATGTGCTCTATGTGTGCCTCCCTGGGGTCTTAAGTTCTCATCTTGGGCATATCTGTCAGAGCAGAGCTACCCTAGAGAGCTCATTTGAACTTAATGACCTTCCTAAAGTCCTTATGTCCAAATACCATTACAGTTTAGGGTACTGGTGCTGAGCATGTCAGCATAGGCATTTAAGCATTGGGTGGTAAAGTTCTGTCCATAATAAACATTATTTTCTAATGTAGTTCTTATTCAAATTTACTGATTGTTCCAGTAGTATTCTTTTTGTTTTTATTTTTTTAATTTTGGTGTGTGTGTGTGTGTGTGTGTGTGTGTGTGTGTGTTAGGTGTGATGTATGTGCGTGAATGTGCTTTTAAAAAATTAGGCTGGGGAAATGGCTTAGTGGTTAAGGCATTTGCCTGCCAAGCCTAAGGACCCTGGTTCAATTCCCCAGGACCCATATAAGCCAGATGCACAAGGTGGTGCATGCATCTGGAGTTCGTTTGCAGTGGCTAGAGGCCCTGGCATGCCCATTCTCTCTCTATATATTTCTGCTTCTTTCTCTCTTAAATAAATAAATTAATTTTTTTTAGCCAGGCGTGGTGGCGCACGCCTTTAATCCCAGCACTCAGGAGGCAGAGGTAGGAGGATCACTGTGAGTTTGAGGCCACCCTGGGACTACATAGTGAATTCCAGGTCAGCCTGGGCTAGAGTGAGACACTATCTTGAAAATCCAAAAAAATAAAAATAAATAAATTTAAAATTAAAATTTTTAAATATTTTTTTAAGTTTATTTATTTGAGAGAGTCAGAGAGAGAGAGAGACGTAGAGACAAAGAGAATGGGCACACCAGGGCCTCCAGCCACTGCAAATGAACTCCAGAAACATGTGCCACTTGTGCATCTGGCTTACATGGGTCCTGGGGAATCAAACCAGGGTCCTTTGGCTTTGCAGGCAAACGCCTTAACTGTTAAGCCATCTCTCCAGCCATGAATGTGCTTTTAAGGCGCCACATGCACTCACCTGTGGTGGCCAGAGCAGAACATTGGTGTCCCTGTCCACCATTCTTCCACCCATTTTTGTTGGAGCCTGAGTCTCTTACTGATACCAGAACTTGCTCTTTCTCTTGAGCCCATGCTTTTCCCAGGTCTCTGCTCCCTTTGCAAGACTGGGGTTAAAAGCAGAGCCTTGCCGGGCGTGGTGGCGCACACCTTTGGGCCCAGCACTCGGGAGGCAGAGGTAGGAGGATCGCCGTGAGTTCAAGGCCACCCTGAAAATACAGAGTGAACTCCAGATCAGCCTGAACTAGAGTGAGACCCTACCTCAAAAAAAAAAAAAAAAAAAAAAAAAAAAAAGCAGAGCCTCTAGCTGCTGCAAACGAACTCCAGACACATGTGCCACCTTGTGCATCTGGCTTTACGAGGGTCCTGGGGAATCAAACTTGGGTTGTTAGGTTTGCAAGTGCCTTAACTGCTGAGCCATCTCTTTAGACCATGTTACTTATTTTGAGACAGGGTCTCACTAAGTTTCCCAGGCTGGCCTAGAACTCATTATGTGGCCCACACAGGCCTTAAACTTTCAATCTTTTGCTTAATCTTAAACTTTTGTGTGTGTGTACCTCATGCTTCTTGCCACTACAAATGAACACCAGGTGCTCGTGTTACTTTTTGAGTCCAGAGTTATATGGGTGGCTTGGGAATTGAAGTAGGGCTCGCAGGCTTTGCAAGCAGTTGCCTTTAGCCATCTTCCCAGTCCCTGAACTTGCAATCTTGCTGCTTTAGCTTCCCAGCAGCTTAAAATACAGGCATATACCATGAGACCCAGTTTTCTATATGTTTTGGAATCAATCTGACAATTCCTTTTTTCTAAATTTTTATTTTATTTATTTGTTAGTGAGAAAGAGACACATATATGTATAAAGAAACAGAAAGAGGGTCTAGAGAGATGGCTTAGTGGTTAAGTGCTTGCCTGTGAAGCCTAAGGTCCTCAGTTCGAGGTTCGATTCCCTAGGACTCATATAAGCCAGATACGCAAGGTGGCACATGCATCTGGAATTTGTTTGCAGTGGCTGGAGGCCCTGACATACCCATTCTTTCTCTATCTGCCTCTTTGTCTCTCTCAAATAATTAAACAATAAAATATTTAAAAATAATTAAAAAGCCAGGCGTCAAACGCCTTAATCCCAGCACTAGGCAGAGGTAGGAGGATAGAGTTAGGCCACCCTGAGACTACATAGTTAATTCCAGGTCAGCCTGGACCAGAGTGAGACCCTACCTCGCAAAACCACAAAAAAAAAAAAAAAAAAAAAAAAAAAAAAAAGCCAGGCGTGGTGGCGCACACCTTTAATCCCAGCACTTGGGAGGCAGAGGTAGGAGGATAGCTGTGAGTTCAAGGCCAGCCTGAGAATATAGAGTAAATTCCAGGTCAGCCTGTGCTAGAGTGAGACCCTACCTCGAAAAACCAAATAATAATAATAATAATGATAATAAAAAAGAGAGACAGAAAGAGAAAGAGAGGGAGGAGAGGGAAGGAAGATGGTCATGTCAGGGTCTTTAGCCACTGCAAACAAACTCCAGACACAAGTGCCACTTTGTGCATCTGGCTTTCTGTGGATATTGGATAATAGAACCTGGGTCCTTAGGCTTTGCTGGCAGGCCCTTTAAACCGCTGAGCTATCTCTCCAGCCCCAGCATGACAAGTTTTATAAAAACAAAGAATGCACTAGGGCCCATTGGCCAGGTGTGGTGGTACATGCCTTTAATCCCAGCACTCAGGAGGCAGAGGTAGGAGGATTGCTGTGAGTTCAAGGACATCCTGAGACTATATAGTGAATTCCAGGTCAGCCTGGGCTAGAGTGAGACCCTACCTTGGAAAAACAAAACAAAAAAAAAAATTGTTTGGGCTGGAGAGATGGCTTAGCAGTTAAGGCATTTGCCTGCAAACCAAAGGATCCCAGTTAGACTCTCTAGAACCCATGTAAGCCAGATGCACAAGGTGGTGCACACATCTGGAGTTTATTTGCAATGGCTGGAGGCCCTGGAGCACCCATTCTCTTTCTCTCTGAAATAAATAAATAGAAATTAAAAAATTAGCCAGGCATGGTGGCGTATACCTTTAATCCCAGCTCTCGGGAGGCAGAGGTAGGAGGATCACTGTGAGTTCGAGGCCATCCTGAGACTACATAGTGAATTCCAGGTCAGCCTGTATTATAGTGAAACCCTACCTTGAAAAACCAAAAAAAAAAAAAAAAAAAAAAAAAAACAAAGACCTAGGTGTAGTGATACACATCTTTAATCCCAGCACTTGGGAGGCTGCCATAGGAGAATTGCCATGGGTTCAAGACCACCCTGAGACTACATTGTGAATTACAAGTTAACCTGGGCTAGAGCGAGAACCTATCTTGAAACCCCCCTTCCATCTCCCCCACCAAAAAAAAAAAAAAAAACACACAAAGAATCATATGCACAAGGTGGCCCATTTGTCTAGAGTTTGTTTGCAGTGGCTGGATACCCTGGCATGCCCATTCGCCCATTCTCTCTTTTTCTAAAGAGAGGTAAAGACCTGCCTCTTTCCCTCTCTCTGCTCTCTCTCTCTCTCAAATAAATAAATATGAGATATTTTTAAAAAATAAAATAAAGGATTTTGTTTGTTTGTTTGTTTTTTTGTTTTTTGAGGTAAGGTCTCCCTTTAGCCCAGGCTGACCTGGAATTCACTATGTAGTCTCAGGTTGGCCTTGAACTCACAGTGATCCTCCTACCTCTGCCTCCCAAGTGCTGGGATTAAAGGCGTGCACCACCACACCCAGCTCCCTTTTTTATTTTAATATTTTATTTATTTACTTATTTACTTATTTAAGAGAGAGACAGATAGAGAATGGGCATGCCAGGACCTGTAGCCACTGCAGAGGGACTCAACACCTGCACCACCTTGTGTATCTGGCTTACATGGGTCCTGGGAAATTGAACCTGGGTCCTTTGGTTTTCAGGCAAACACCTTAACGGCTAAGCCATCTCTCCAGGCTGAGAATGATCTTTTTTCTTGTTTTTTTTTTTTTTCCACATTTAATTTTTTCTTTATTTTTGAAACAGGTTCTCAGTTGTCCAGGGTGGCCTTAAACTCACTATGTAGCTGAGGGTGGCTGTAAACTCCTGATCCTTCTGCTTCCATTCCCCAAGTACTGGGATTGAACACTTGTGCCACCATGCCAGGTTTATGCAGTGCTGGGGAGCGAACTCAGGGCTAAGTGAATGTTAGGCAAATACCCTACCAACTAAGCCATATTGCCAAACCCCTTGGTTGTTTTGTTTTTGAAACAGGGCCTTTCTTTGTACCCTAGACTGGCCTAGAATTCCCTATGTAGCCCAAGCCAGCCTGAAATTCAAAATCATCCTGCCTCAGTCCCTGAGTTCCGGAGTCACAGGTGTGTACCCACACCTTGGGTTAATCTGTCTTATTTAAATGTTGGTTTGTGTGCCACTGACTGGAGTGCCGAAGCTGTAGGCTTGCCTTCAGCACCCCAATGGCATGGAGAGGTACACTAAAGAAATAGGTCAAGGTTGTGTTGTATGGCCATTAAGGAATTTTTTTTAAGGACTGGGAAGAAAAATAAAAGTTTGTGTCTCAAAGGCTGATATGACTCATAAAGACAGCCCAGGCCATTTATTTCTGGTTCTTTGAAAAGTTTGCCACCCTGATTTAGAGCAGGGGTTTGTGGGCAGGTCAGATCACTGACTGTGTATAAGCAGATGTCCAGCCATGGCCAAATTCCTAAGTTAAGTGCCTGTTGTTTGTTCTCTGTTCAGTAGATGTATCGAGAATAGCCTGAGGGTTCTTAGCCGCAGCTGTAGAACTTGATTGCTCTTACGGGTTAAGCATGGCCTTGTTGCCACTTGGCTATAAACTCAGTCGTGACTGGGCACCTCCTTCTCCTGCCATCCCTCTGGAGAGATGGTATGTTTACCAAAGACACTAAAAATTCCCCGTGCCCTGCCTAAAATAGCATGGGACCACTGCCAATGGGGGGCACATGGCCTTAGCAGAAACGATGAAAAAAGTCTGGCTTCAAGTGAAGTTTGGAATTTAGAACTTTGAACCTGTCATTGTCCCTGTGACTATTTTAAATGTTACCTTCTAACTAAACTACACCTCCCTCTCTGAACTGTCCACATCTGGGGCATGGTGGCCTACCACAAAGTTAGGGGTAGTGGTGACAGGTGGATGAGCCTAGCTGTGCCAGAGGGTTGCTGAAGACTTGGGGGCTAGTGGCATCTGGCAATCTGAGGGTCAGGAGAAGGAGTGGCCTGTGGCCTCTTCTGTAGACACTCTAGGGTCCCTTGTGCATACGTGTGTGTGTGTGTGTGTGTGTGTGTGTGTGTGTGTGTGTATATGGTGGGGGGGGGGAACAAGGACAGTACCCCTACAGCACCACCAGGAGGGCCTGGACCTGCCTGCCAGTTCTATAGCTGTCCCTGGAGAGTATATATAACCTGTGGCCATCCCAGATATCCAGACATGCATGGTTCCTCCTGGAGGCCATTCTGGGCTGATTTTAGCCTCTAGTTAGTGCTATGAGTGATTTTTAAAATAACAGGTCTAAGCTGGGCATGGTAGCACATGCCTTTGATCCCAGCACTTGGGAGGCGTAGGTAGGAGGATAGCTGTGAGTTCAAGACCAGCCTGGGACTAGGTCAGCCTGGGTTAAGAGTGAGACCCTACCTTGAAAAAAAAAAAAAAACAGGTCTGTATAAACTGTACTGGTTCACCCCTCAGATTCCTTGCCGGAAGCTCTACCACACACCACTGTAGCAGCCATCGCTGTCAGCCACCAGCAGACAATGCACATGCTAGCCACCTCCCACGAACCACTGTGACTCAGGTAGGCCTGCCTCCTCCACTCAGGTACACCCTTAAATTTGGATCCAAGCAGGAGCTGGACTTCTCTCCTGTAAAACCATGGAATGTGGCTAAGGGTTGGTTTTGCCAAGTTCTCCCATCTTAGAACTGTGCGCATCTGAGATAAGGCCTCTGTGGTGGACATTTACTGCAGGATGGGAAGAGGTGGGCAATGAAGGTGGGCCAGCTGGATTGGCCCTGGGACATGGACTTCTCTAGGGAGTGGAGTGGTTGGTGCTGTTCTGCCTGCTTTTGCTTGCCTATGTTTCCTGTGAGTAAAAGAGTAAGCAAGTGAGCATGCCTGAAGCCCACTGACCTGGCTTATCAGCATTAGCTAGGATGCCCATCTGTGAGCCCCAGCCAAGAAGCCCATTGCCTGGTCTGTGAGGTAGGGCTAGCACAGCTGTTCAAGGCTGGTGGGGAGGGCTTTGAGGGCATGGGTGCAGGACAGTGACTTGAGTTCTGCTGAGAGTGTGGGCCATTCCTGCTGGCTGGTGCCAGGTTGGGTGGGGTGGGTGGGGACTCCAGAAGAGCTCTGTATTCACCTCTGGGGTCCAGAGGATGCAGCTTTTGCCACTGATGAGTGAGACCCTACCTCGAAAAACCAAAAAATGAAATAAAATCAAAATAAACAAAGCACAAATGTTTCAGCTGAATCAATTCTGGAATCTGAGCTCTGGTTCTAGCTTGAAACTGCTGCCAAGAAAGGTCCATGGGGGGGCTGGAGAGATGGCTCAGCAGTTAAAGATGCTTGCATGCAAAGCCTAACAATTTGGGTTCATTTCTCACTACCTACATAAAGCCAGATGCACAAAGCGGCACATGTGTCTGGAGTTCATTTGCAGTGGCACTAGGCCTTCATGTACCCATTCACATTCTCTTTCTGTCTTTCTGCTGCTTACAAATAAATAATTTTTTCTTTTTTCTTTTTCTTTTTCTTTTTTTTTTTTTTTTTTTTTTTTTTGAGGTGGGGTCTCATTCTAGCCCAAGCTGACCTGGAACTCACTATGTAGTCTCAGGGTGGCCTCGAAATCATGGCGATCCTCTTACCTCTGCCTCCCGAGTGCTGGGATTAAAGGCATGTGCCACCACTCATGGCTTTCGTTTTTCAAGATAGGGTTTTACTCTAGCCTAGGCTGACCTGGAATTTATGTAGTCTCAGGGTGGTCTCGAACTCACAGTGATCCTCCTGCCTCTCCCTCCGAAGTGCTGGGATTAAAAGCATGCTCCACCGTGTCCAGCTTATACACACACACACACACACACACACACACACACACACACATATATTTTTTTCGAGGTAGGGTCTCACTCTAGCTCAGGCTGACCTGGAATTCACTTAGGTAGTCTCAGGGTGATCTCGAACTCATGGTGATCCTCCTACCTCTGCCTCCCGAGTGCTGGGATTAAAGGCGTGTGCTGCCATGCCCTCCTGTTTTGAAAGTTTTCCCTTTGTTTGCTTGTTTGTTTGTTACTTTTCTTACATATATATTTATTTTTATTTGAGAGAAAGAAAAAGGAAGAGAGAGGGGGAGAGAAAGAGAGAGAGAATGGGTGCACCAGGGCCTCCAGTCACTGCAGACGAACTCCAGACACATGTGCCACCTTGTGCATCTGGCTTATATGGGTCCTGAGGAATCAAACCTGGGTCCTTTGGCTTTGCAGGCAAGAACCTTAAGTGCTAAGCCATCTCTCCAGCCCTATTTGTTGTTTTTCAAACAAGGTCTTATATAGCCCAGGCTGACCATGAACTAGATATGTAGCTGAGGCTGGATAAACTCTTGATCCTTCTGCCCATCTCCCAAGTGCTGGGATTACAGGTATGTGCCACCACTCCTGGCTCTCCTTTTTAAAAAAAAAATTATTATTGGGCTGGAGAGACGGCTTAGTGGTTAAGGTGCAGGCCTGCGAAGCCTAAGGACCCCAGTTCAATTCTCCAGGTCCCATGTAAGCAAGATGCGCATGGTGGCCAATGTGTCTAGAGTTCGTTTGCAGTGGCTGGAGGCCCTGTCACACTCATTTTCACTTTCTCTCTATGTGTGTGTGTCTCTCTCTCTCTCCCTCTCTAATAAATAAAAATAAATAAATCTTTAAAAAATATTGTTTTAAATTATTATTTACTTATTTGAGAGAGAGAGAGAAAATGGGCACAGTAGGCCCTCCTGTCACTGAGCCATTTCTCCAGCCCAGGTTTTTCTTTTTTTGATTTTTCTAGATAGGGTCCTGCTATAGTCCAGACTGACCTGGAATTCACTATGTAGTCTCAAGGTGGCCTTAGACTCTTGATGATCCTCTTACTTCTGCCTCCCAAGTGCTGGGATTAAAGGCATGTGCTACCACGCCCAGCTTAGCAAGGCTATTTTTAAAATTTTTATTTATTTATTTATTAGATAGAGAGAGGGAGAGAATGAATGCACCAGGGCCTCCAGCCTTTTCTTTCTTTCTTTTTTTTTTTGGAGTTATTTATTTATTTATTTTTATTTTATTATTTTTTTTATTGACAGCTTCTTTAATTGTAGACAATATCCCATGGTATTTCTCTCCCTCCCCCCACTTTCCCCTTTGAAACTCCACTCTCCATCATATCCCCTCCCCCTCTCAATCAGTCTCTCTTTTCAGTTTGATGTCATGATCTTTTCCTCCTATTATGATGGTCTTGTGTAGGTAGTGTCAGACACTGTGAGGTCATGGATATCCAGACCATTTTTTGTCTGGAGGAGCACGTTGTAAGGAGTCCTACTCTTCCTTTGGCTCTTACGTTCTTTCTACCCCCTCATCCACAATGGACCCTGAGCCTTGGAAGATGGTTTGAGATGTTTCAGTGCTGAGCACTCCTCTGTCCCTTCTTCTCAGCACCATGGTGCCTTCTGAGTCATCCCAAGGTTGCCACCATCTGAAAAGAGAAGCTTCTCTAACCAAAAGTGAGAGTAGCATTAATATATGGGTGTGGACATTAAGAGAAGTGCTTACTGGGCAGTTTGGTGAGCATAGTATATACATTTAGCCAGACACCAGCAGACATTACACCCTTAGGGCTCATGACTACCCCTGTTGTACGTTTTCAGTATCAGGGATGTATTCCCTCCCATGGAGCCGGCCTCCAGTCCAATTAGAGAGCAGTTGGTTTCCCCCATAACAGACATGCCACTATTGCACCCATTGGCTCATTTGGCCTGGCTGGCCAAATTTAAAGCTTGTAGTGTCCACTGTTGAGTACCTTCACTGGTGTTTTCTCTCTCCCATTGAACTGCATGCAGTGTAACTTTTTTCCAACTTTCTGTCAGCTGGTCCACATGGAGGAGGCTTTCAGCTCAGCTCCAGCAGGTTTTCTCAATGAATTTGCCACCCAAGTATGTGGAGTCTATTCCTGGTGGGAAACCAAGGGCCAAGGCTATTTTTAAATTTATCTATCTATATCTATTTGTGTGTGGGGAGTGTACAGGCACTGGGGCCTCTTGACACTCTCAACAAACACCAGACACTTGTGCCACTTTTTTGCATCTGACTTACATGGGTGGCTTGGGAATTAAACCTGGGCTGCAGGCTTTGCAAGCAAGTGCCTTTTTTTTTTTTTCTGAGATACTTTTCCAACCCGTGCACAGATAATTTTTTCTGTCCATTGACACCTATCATTCAGGCACAGTGCTGTTGACACCTTGGCCAACTCTCCCACACTGCTTCCTAGGTGGGTCCTGCATGCTCTGCTGCTGTCTTTGTCCTCTGAGGACATTTTTGGCAGTGATTCCATCCTGTGCGGCCATTGGTGAAGTCCCTGTAGTGAGCTGCTCCCTGTGGCCTGTGGGACTTTGGCCTCCTTCGGGCTCTTCAGAAGATGTGCCCCACTTGCTCAGAGAAGGCCATGGTCAACATCTGCCATTCTGAAATCCAGCTGTTCTCTGTCTGCCCCTTGGTGGAGTGGGCAGCAGTCATGGATTTGGCCTCCTACACCAGCACTCACAGGTCTTGTGCCAGAAAGTGTCACTTCTCTGTGGTATCCTGGGCATGCAGAGTCTTAGCTGCTGCAAACGAAATCCAGATGCATGCACCCCCTTGTGGTCAAGTGCAGGCCTGTGGGATCGGGCTAAACGTGGGACCTGGAGATTGGAACATCTTAGGAGGCAGGCACCTTAACCCCTAAGCCATCTCTCTAGCCCCCTATAGTTATTTTAATATTTTATTTTATTTATCTATTTGAGAGAGAGAGAGAGGGAGGGAGGAAGAGAGAATGGGTGTGCCAGGGCTTCCAGCCACTGCAAACAAACTCCAGACACATATACCACTGTGGTAGTTTGAATATATGTCCCCCAATATATTCAGTGTTTTATTATTTTATAGTTTGCATCTGCAATCACCTTGCTAGAGGCAAGGTCACTGGGGGCCCGGTCTTAAGGTGTGGTGATGGTTTGAGAGTCCATTGTAAAGATATGCAAATGTGCCTAGCAGGAGTTCCTGAAGTGTGCTGTGTGACCTTTTGGCTGTAGTTTTGCTCTGTGGTGGCTGGCTGGCTGGTTGGCTTTGCTCTCTCTGCTTGGCCCTGTGGAGAGCAGGCCGTTTCTCTTGCCATTATGGAACTTCCCCTGGATCTGTAAGCTTCAATAAATAATATCCCTTCCTCCATAACTGTGCCTGGTCTGGAAGTTCATCTCAGCGAACCTGAAGCTGTCTGCAACAGTAAAGTGGTACCAGGAGTGGGGTGAGATGAACCTGACCGTGTGGATATTCATCTTTTGGAACCTTTGTTTTGGAGGAATGGGCATGGACTTGGTGCTTGCAACTGAAGATGCCTTCTGGAGTGGTAAGCCAAGTTTTATGGACTATTCTGATGAGAGTTTGAGAATGCTAAGTGCAGATAGTACTGAACTTCGAGGCTTGGCTTACGAGGTTTCTAAGGGGAAGGAAAGACTGCAGAGGACTTTGTTGGAATTGGGCTACTGGCATAAGGGATGGCTACGTTCTGCTATCCAGGCCCAGAAAGTTTGATGAAGGTTAAATTTGTAATGGACTGATGTGCTTGGCTAAAGATATCGAACTGAGATTTTAAGATTTTAAGTTGGAAAACCTCAATCAAAGCAGAGGCACTGAGACTGGTTTTAGGTTACTGGAGCTGCTATTGTCAATGCATTAGCAATCTTAAGGAAGGTGGAAGGAAGGTGGCCTGACCTGATTTACATTAAAACAATGGAGAGGATGCCTGAGGAAAGACTGTTAAAAATGCAAATTCTTGGAAAGAGCTGACTGGAGAAGGAACCTGCTTTTCAAGGCTATGATTTGTTTTGTCCCTGGATTAAGAATATGGCTGTGTCCTGCACACCTGGTATTAGTTTTGGAAGCATGAAAAATGCATGGAGTGGTCATGAGTTGCACACAGTTCCAGGAGCCGCTGCTGAGATGTGGCATGAGGCAGGGCATGAAGACCCTCAGGAATAGCTGAAAGAGCCTTTGGAAGATGGACCGTGGTTTGCATGGAGACCTGAAGATGTTTTGGATATACCAGGACTGTGCAAAAGGGCTACCATGGAGTGCAGTGTTGGCATGGGATGAAAGTTTTCCCTGGCGACTCTGCCCAGCTGGAGGGGCGGAATTGGAAAACCTGGAGACTGTCAGTCTCTGGTTATAGTGAACTTGAACTGCAGAAGTTTGATGACTGCTGATGGTGGCTGAGTTTGCATTGTTTTAGTCTCTCCTGCTATGCCTTATACCAGTTAAAATGTTTACTCTGTGCCTTTACATGTTGAAAGTATTTAACTTGTTTGATTTTACAGGACTCACTATCTTAAGTTGATCAAGACTGTGAGAACCTTTGAAATTGGACTGAGTACAATTTACAATGTGTGATAGTTATAAATCTATTGGGGGACAGGAGCTAAATATATTGGGGGCCAGGGGCGGAATGTGGTAGTTTGAATATATGTCCCCCAATATATTCAGTGTTTTATTATTTTATAGTTTGCATCTGCAATCACCTTGCTAGAGGCAAGGTCACTGGGGGCCCGGTCTTAAGGTGTGGTGATGGTTTGAGAGTCCATTGTAAAGATATGCAAATGTGCCTAGCAGGAGTTCCTGAAGTGTGCTGTGTGACCTTTTGGCTGTAGTTTTGCTCTGTGGTGGCTGGCTGGCTGGTTGGCTTTGCTCTCTGCTTGGCATAATATCCCTTCCTCCATAACTGTGCCTGGTCTGGAAGTTCATCTCAGCGAACCTGAAGCTGTCTGCAACAACCACCTTCTGCATCTGGCTTCCATAGGTACTCGGGAATTGAACCTGGGTCCTTTGGCTTTGCAGGCAAGCACCTTAACTGCTAAGCCATCTCTCCAGCCCATCCCTACAGTTAGTTTAAGTGTCCCGAATGTGCTGTCTTTCTTCCCACCAGGCTGTGACCCCTTTACCTCTGAATTCTCACAGCAGCCCATTGGGGCAGCTGTTATCTTCTCAGACAAGGAAAGGGAGACTTGGGGAGGTAAGGCTGTCTGGGTCACCAGCTGGTGTGCGGCAGGGCCAGGACTCTAAAATTGTGCTGGTAATTTATGGTCCACCTTATCTCCTACCAGTAGGGTTGCTAATAACCCAGGGCTGCTGTGTCTCCTTACAGGTGAGCCAGGCCAGAATGGGGGACACCAGGGATTTCTGCCCTCACCTGGACTCCATAGGGGAGGTGACCAAAGAGGACTTGCTGCTCAGATCCAAGGTAAGTGGCCAGGGCCACCCCCAGGCTGCCCTGCTCAGGGATGTGGCTGCTTCTGAGCAGCTTACAGCACTGCCCAGCTCTCCTTAGTCCTGTGTCATGGAGCTGTGGCATCTGTTCACCAGCTTCCTTCTGGGTGCTGGGTCCTGAAGACCTCAATTTACAGTGTAGACCAGGCCACCTGGGAAATATTACTGTTCTCTGTCCATTACCATTGGCTGGTGCAGAGCCTTCTAAAGCAGGGAAGAGCATGCAGAAGTTTTATATATTTATATATTTTTTATTTTATAATTTTATTTTTATTTATTTGAATGAGAGAGAGAGAGAGAAGAGAGAGAGAGAGAGCGAAAGAGGCAGATAGAGAATGGGCACACCAGGGCCTCCAACTGCTGCAAATGAATTCCAGATACATGTACTACCTTGTACATCTGGCTTACATGGGTCCTGGGAAATCAAACCTAGGACTTTTGGCTTTGCAGGCAAATGCCTTAACCCCTAAGCCATCTCTCCAGCTCTAATTATGTAGTTTTCTTTTGGCGCCCTGGGTTAGAACCTAGTGGTTTGCACATTCTGGGCAAGTGCTGTACTGCTGAGCCACACCTGGCCTTGCACGGGTATTCTTATGAATATGGGACCCTAGCGGGCTCAAGGAGGCCTGTTTGAGTGAGAAGATACATTTTCTTCCTTCTTTTCCTTCTTCTTATTAAAGTAAAATTTTATGGAAAAGCAACATGAGCTGGGGGTGTGCCCCAGTGCTAGAGTGCTTACTCAGCATGAACAAGGTCCTGAGAGTCAGGCCCAGCACTGCCAAAAAAAAAAAAAAAAAAAGTGACAATGTCACATGGCTCAAGAGTAAAGCAGTCTGTGAAGGCCAAAAAGACCCTCCTGCCCTGCGCCACCCTCAGGGGACCCCATAGCTCAGTCTCTTTGGTCTCCTTCCATCTCTCATGCACATGTGGTAGAAGCACTTCTCTCATCTTGCCCTCCTTACCCAGGGCTCCAATCACCAAACAGTCTGGAGTCCACAGAGAGCCCTCTCATGCTGTATCTCAGCCATTCCATTCCTCCGTGTATGGACCCCATTTGGATCTAAGCCCTCACCACACGGTACCCTCCTGAAGGGCCTTGTGGGTCATGTAGCCAGAGAGACATGCTCAGGGTCAGACTTCCTTTCCAGGTGCCTGTGCCTTCATTCTCATCCCTGCACCGCCGGTCTTGGTGGCCTTGGCCTGTGCTGCTGGGCTCTAGACAGGAACCTCTCTTCTGAGTCATAGGTGCTTCTGAAGTGATCTTGACCCTTGCGTGGTTGACAGTGAGGCTTGGGTTTAAGTATTTGCACTGGCTGATGCTCCCCCACCAACTAGAAAAGTGAGACAGCAAGAGGACTTCTTCTCCGAGTGGGAAGCAGAGGGGTCTGGTGGGAGGAAGAAAGTGAACCTGGGTCCATTTCAGGACACTGCTGGGTATCTAGAAAGTTCCAGAATAAACCTAGCACTTTTTGTTTTGTTTTGGTGGGGCTTTTGTTGTTGTTGTTGTTGTTGTTGTTGTTGTTTTCAAGGCAGGGTCTCGCTCTAGCTCAGGCTGACCTGGAATTCACTATGTAGTCTCAGGTTGGCCTTAAACTCACAGCCATCCTTCTACCACTACCTCCTAAGTACTGGGATTAAAGGTGTGCACCACCACACCCGGCCATGTTTATTTTTTTCTAGACAGTCTCATGCTAGTTCAGGCTGACCTGGAATTCACTCTGTAGCCTCAGCCTGGTCTAACTTCCATGGTGATCCTCCTACCTACCTCTCCAGTGCTGGGAGGTGTGTGCCACCATGCCTAGCTTGGCCTAGCACTTTTTTTGTTTTGTTTTGTTTTTTGTTTTTTTGAGGTAGGGTCTCACTCTGGCCCAGGCTGACCTGGAATTAACTATGTAGTCTCAGGGTGGCCTCGAACTCTCAGCGATCCTCCTACCTCTGCCTCCCGAGTGCTGGGATTAAAGGCGTGCGCCACCACGCCCAGCTCGGCCTAGCACTTTTTTAAAGTTCTCAGAGGGGGGCTGGAGAGATGGATTAGTGGTTAAGGCATTTACCTGCAAAGCCAAAGGATCCCGGTTTGATTCTCCAGGACCCATGTAAGTCAGATGCACAAGGGGGTACATGCATACAGAGTTCGTTTGCAGTGGCTGGAGACCCTGGCGCTTACTTGCACTCTCTCTCTCTCTCTCTCTCTCTGCTTCTTTTTCTCTTTCTGTCAAATAAATAAATAAACTTACTCATACCTTTAAAAAAAGTTCTCAGAGGGGCAGTGACATATGCAGGTAGCTCACAGTGAAGTAAATCGGTGCAAAGATGTTTTGTCAGTGTCCCAGGTTGTTGCTGAGGAAAACAGGGTGAGATCATCTTTCAGATATGCAGAACCAGAGTCCAAATCCCTCAGAGTGACCATTACACAGGAAAACTGACTCCTTAGGCTGGACCTTAGGGAGGCATTTCCATACCAGGGCTTCATCCAGCAGGAGAGTCAGCTTTGCCAGTGGTGAAGACCCAGGTAGCAGTGTTTACTGAGCGTGTTTGTGTGAGGGAAACACTGGGAGCCATTGGGGAATTCATCGGACAGGGAAGAGGAGAGTAAATTCGGGTGTATCTGCAGTGTGGCCTCTGTGTGTAGACTTAGGAAGGGGACATAAATGGATGACAGAATCATCTATAGAAGCATGTTTTCCATGATCTTATTTTGTTTGGTTTGTTTGACAACATCTCTTTGCTGTGTGGCCATGGGGAAGGAGGGGGAGAAAAAGGGGGAGACTGAAATACTAAGCTCAGTGAAGAAAGTGAAGTGCGGAGGGCTGTGAGAGTGGCTGTCAAGGGTGTTACCCAATTTAAGGTTGAAATGATTTGACCTGAAATGCTGTATTGCTGTCAAGCACATGATTTGATTTAAATGTTTATTTATTTGAGAGAGAGAAACAGAAGGGACAATTAGGGCCTCTAGCTACTGCAAACGAACTCCAGACACATGCATCACCTTGTGCATCTGGCTTATGTGGGTACTGAGGAATCGAACCTGGATCCTTTGGCTTTGCAAGCAAGTGTATTAACCACTAAGCCATCTCTCCGGCTCAAGCACATGATTTGAAACACATTAGGGTAAAATTGCCTGTGGGCATCTGTGTAGGTGGGTAGACTGACTCAGGCCTCTTTGCAAGGCAAGGCCTTGGAGCCAGGCCTTTAAGATGAGTGAGCAGCAGCTGAATGGAGGAGGGGCATCTGTGTTGTTCCATTGGCCACTAACACCCTCTTCCTCTTCCTCCCCTCATATAGGGAACCTGCCAGTCATGTGGTGTTGCTGGACCCAACCTGTGGGCCTGTCTCCAGGTAAATGGTTCTCTCAGCCGGGGTACATGGGCTCAGTCTGGACTGTGTCCTGGGAACACTGCTGCAAGTATGGGCTCCAGTGTCAGCAAATCCCTATAGTGGCCACTCCAGCAGACACAAGACCCTGGTCTAAGTGATCTCTGAAAAGGGCCCTGTATTCCTTTGTTTCTTTTTTTTGTTTTTTTTTTTCAAGGTAGGGTCTCATTCTAGTCCCAGGCTGACCTTCAACTCGCAGTGATCCTCCTATCTCTGCTCCCAAGTTCTGGGATTAAAAGCACGTACCACCACTCCTGACTTACCATGCCTCTTTGTAGCAGTCTCTCCCAGGCCTTATTTCTCTGTCTGTAAAGTAGAGCAGTCACATTGGCCCACTAATGGGGTCAGAACAGAACATGGTATGTGGCCCATCCTCAGTATCCAGGGAACTCTTAGAGTGTCACGACAATTGGTGTTCACTAAAAGGAGTGAAAGTAGCCAGTGACCCCACCTTGCCTTCTTTCAGGAGAGCAGCAGCCAGGGCCCAGTGTCCTCTCACTCAGCACAGAGCTGTTTATGGTGACCCTCCCCACCTCTGAGTGCACTGTCCACTGTTCTTCTGAGGTGACAGAGCCTCAGGCACTTGAGGGTCCAGCTGGGCAACAATGAACCACACTTCATTGATGCTACCTCTTGGCGTGTCCCAGGCTATTCATTCTCTTCTCTCTCCCCAGGTCACCTGCCCCTATGTTGGCTGCGGAGAATCCTTTGCTGACCACAGCACTATTCATGCACAGGTGAGTGTGACCAGAGCACATCTCTATAGCCAGACAGCCCAGGTGGGACATCAGCTATCTCCTAGCTCCATCTGCCTTCCCTGGCCCATGTAGCTGGGGCTGGAAAGCAGGGCAGTCACAGCAGGGTTGCTACTGAGAAAGAGGAGCAAATGTAGGCAGCAAGCCCCATACACAGCCCTGGTTGAGATCAGCAAACCCCAGCTCCCAGCCTCTGACCTGGTGGCCTCTTCCTGAGGCCGGAGGGCAGGGCAGTCCCCTTCTGGTTTGGGGCACCTGTGTGGCCAGGTTATCCTTGACCTTATTTTAAATCATACTCTCCAGGCAAAAAAGCACAACCTGACAGTGAACCTGACTACATTCCGGGTTTGGTGCTATGCCTGTGAGCGGGAGGTCTTCCTGGAACAGCGGCTGGTGGCCCACTTGCCTGCAGTCTCACCCAAGTTCTCAGAGCAGGTATGGAGCAGAGGGCTTGGTTTGCTGGTTGGTGGCACTGTCCAGGGTAGGGGCAGTGTGACCTGAGCAGGGAATCCCCATGTGGTGTTGACTACAAGGAGCTGTGTCAGCAAACACTCACTGAGTCCACTTGTGGCCTATGTAGGGCCATGAGGACACGGGTGATCAAGAGCAGCTTTCCCACCCAAGGAGCTCAAAGAACATGGGATGCCTATGTGAATTGTGGGGTTGGATGGTCCAGAGACCCTTCCAGGCTACTCTGCTTTTTAATTTGTGAAGAGGCAGAGAATAGACATGCCAGGGCCTTCTGCCAACTGCAAATCAACCCCAGACAGATGCGTGTGCCATTCTGTGCATCTGGCACTATATGGATACTGGGGAATGAAACCCAGGCTAGCAAGCTTTGCAAGGAAGTAACTTTGACAACTGAGCCATCTCCCCAGACCTCCTGGCCAGCTTCTAATAGTGGCCAGAAGACCCAGCTATCAGGCCAGGACAGTAGCTCTGGGAGGCCAGGATGCATGTGCAGGTGTACATTGCTTTTTTTTTTTTTGGTTTTCAAGGCAGGGTCTCACTTTAACCCACAGTGACCTGGAACTCACTCTGTACTCTCAGGCTGGCCTCAAACTCATAGTGATCTGCCTCCTACCTCTGCCTCCTGAGTGAGGGATTAAAGGCATACACCACCATGCCTGGCCTCTGGCTGCATTTGTATGCATGGGTAGGTGTGTGCATATTGCTGTGTCATTTTCTAGTCATGCAATACCTGTGTGTGGGTATTGGTGTATACACATGCATACATCTGGCCATGTTGTCCCGCCACTTAGTCATGTCATAACTGCTGGATAAGCATTTACTCAATATAGTTCTGAACATGGAGTGTTTGTGGACTTTTTAAGGTTAGAAAATGATGTATATAATGTCCATTTTTTGTTGTGTGTTAACAGATAAATGTCTATATATACATGCAGTTAGCAGTGGCTCTCTGAGGTTGCATGGTTTCTTTGTTTCTGGTTTTTTTTTTTTTTTTTTTTTTTGGTTTTTCAAGGTAGGGTGTCACTCTGGCTCAGGCTGACCTGGAATTCACTATGTAGTCTCAGGGTGGCCTCGAACTCATGGCGATCCTTCTACCTCTGCCTCCCGAGTGCTGGGATTAAAGGTATGTGCCACCACACCCGGCCTTCTGTTTTTTTTTTTTTTTTTTTTTTTTTTATTTTTATTTTGGGCTGGAGAGATGGCTTAGCAGTTAAGCACTTGCCTGTGATGCCTAAGGACCCTGGTTCAAAGATCAATTCCCCAGGACCCACATTAGCCAGATGTACAAAGTGGTGCATACATCTGGAGTTTGTTTGCAGTGGCTGGAGGCCCTGATACGCCCATTCTCTCTCTGTCTTGTCACTCTCAAATAAATAAATAAAAATTTTATTTTTATTTATTTATTTGAGAGTGAGAAAGAGGCAGAGAGCAAGAGAGGGGGAGGAACTCCAGACGCTTGCACCACCATGTTCATCTGGCTTATGTGGGTCCTGGAGAATTGAACTTGGGTCCTTTGGCTTTGCAGGCAAGCACCTTAACTGCTAAGCCATCTCTCCATCTCTTGTTTCTGTTTAACCCACATGTGTTATACATGAAATATTCATTATTTAAAATCAGAAAAGACAAGTGGAGCTGGGGAGATTGTTCAGTGGTTAAAGGTGCTTGCTTGCAAAGACTGCTGTTCCTGGTTCAACTCCCCAGTGCCCATGTAAAAGCAAGAGTTTGTTTGCAGTGACTAGAGGCCCTGGTGTCCCATACTCTGTTTCTGTCTGATTGTCTCTCTTTCTCTCAAATGAATGATAATTAAAAAAGACGTGTGGGAGTCCCTAGGGCAAGGTCCCCTGGCTTTCACCCATTGTGTCCTCTTCTGTAGAGATCTAGGATGGGGGCTAGTTGACCATTCCTTGGGAGACATGTGTTCCCTGTCCCTCTCTCTCATATTCCACTTTTCCTCACTGTGAGTCTTTGGTGCAGGACTCCCCGACACCCACTCACCCTCTGAAAGCTGTCCCTATTGCTGTGGCTGATGAAGGAGAATCTGAGTCTGAGGATGATGACCTGAAACCTCGAGGTAATGGCCCTAGTATAAGAGGAGCTTGGCCAAGTTGGCCGCTTGGCTGGTGCTGGAAAGCACTAGGGTCTTGTCTCTGTACCATGCTGCACAGAACCGGGTAACAGTCCACATAGATTTGCTTACCTAGAGATCTGGCCATTAGCCCACCCTCAGCTGCACGACCTTGGTCATATAGACCTCTCTCTTCATGTGGTCCTGTGTGTGAGGCTTGGGCAATTGGCTGGGATGGGCTGGGCAGAGTAGTGAAGGGACTCATTTATCTGACCTATCAGCCCCACGTAGCTGTCAGGAGCAGCAGTCACGCTGACTCATGCGAGATCTCTGGGCTGGAACATCCTGCTATGCTCTGGTGAGGTCTGGGGGTGCAGGGCCTCTGCTCAGTGGAGGGAGACTTGAGAAGGCTCCTCTCTGTTCAGGGCTCTGACCCTCTGCCCACCATGTCGCTTCCAGGCCTCACAGGCATGAAGAACCTCGGAAACTCCTGCTACATGAATGCCGCTCTGCAGGCCTTGTCCAATTGGTAGGTCATTCCCTCCTGAGGGGAGAGCGGGACAAAGCCCTGAAAACAGCATCAGCCTCCACCCTGTGCTGTGCTTGGCTGTGCTGTGCATGTTGTCCATAGATCAAACATGCCCTTTGACCCCACAGTCTCTTTGGTCTAATGCACCCCCTGGATGAAAATAGAGGTGAGGAGTGAGTGGTAAAAATGTGTTCCCAGGAAGACCAGGGAGGTGGAGTGAATATGGGATGTACCCCAGGATGACCAGGGAGGTGGAGTGAGTGTGGGATGTACCCCAGGATGACCAGGGAAGCGGAGTGAGTGTAGGATGTACCCCAGGATGACCAGGGAGGTGAGGAGTGGTAGAATGTACCTCCAGGATAACCAAGGAAGTGGGAGAGTGGGAGGCACAGGGGTGCTTCAGCATTGTTGACTCTGGGAAACTTTCAAAGGCCAGTGGAGGCGAGGGTGTAGTCCACAGTGAGGACTTGCGTAGAATGTGTGAAGCCCTTGGTTCCATCCCCAGCACCACACACAAGGCCCATCTTCAAGGGAGTGGAAGTTCACCTTAGGTGAGCCCAGCCTTATAGGGAATGCAGGCTGACATTTACTGAATTGGGGAGTGGTGTAGAAACTGGGAAGAGGCAAAAGGAAGTCACCAAGCTTTGTGGGGGGCTTGTTTTATGTAGTAGAGATCAAGAGAGTGTATTGTTACACATGTGCCTTCCATCCACATGAGTGCATACACACACACGTATGCGCCCTTCTTCTTTCCTCTCTATATAGTTGTTTGTATTAACAGGTAAAACACACACACAGTAAGAAAAGGAACAGATCAATACATGTCTAGAAAAGTCTGGAGAGATAGCCCTCCAAAGTTTAGTATGGTCAGTTATTGTTTGCAGTTGTAGTTTCTAATTTTTTTTTAATTTGAAAGAGACAGAGAATGGGCACGCCAGTGGCCTCTTAGTTGCTATGAACGAGCTCCAGTCGCATGCGCCCCCTTGTGCACATGTGCAACATTACACACTTGCGTCACTTTTGCATCTGGCTAAACATGGGACCTGGAGATTCAAACAGGTGTTCTTAGGCTTCGCAGGCAGGTGCCTTAACTGCTAAGCCCTCTAATTTTTTTTTTTTTTTACCATAAATGTATATTTGTATGCAATGTTTTTTTTTGTTTTGTTTTGTTTTGTTTTGGGGGGGGTTTCAAGATAGGGTCTCACTCTAGCCCAGGCTGACCTGGAATTCACTATGTAGTCTCAGGGTAGCCTCGGACTCACTGCAATCCTCCTACCTTTGCCTCCTAAGTGCTGGGATTAAAGGCGTGCACCACCTCGCCCGGCTTCAATGTGATAACTTTTAAATACACAAGGGCCAAGACAGTGGGCAACACACCTTTGGGCTTGGCAAGTCCAGTTGACCAAGTTCTTTGTCCTCGTGCATGTAGCAGCAGCAGCAGCAGCATGAGGACCCTGCAGCAGGAAGCTCCCGCCTGATGCAGGAGGGAGAGCTATATTCAATTCCCATGGCTGCCATGTGCAGTACCACAGCCTGGTGCCTTCACCACTGGTTCTGCCTCAGTTCTAGAGGCCAGAATGCCAAGACCAAGGTGTCAGCAGGTTTCTTGCCAGGGGCCTCTCCTTGCTTGCTAATGGCCATGTTCTTGCTGTGTCCTCCTGAGGTTTTTCCTCTGCATGCACATGTGCCTGCTGTTGCTCTGTGTGGCCAAATTTCCTCTTGTAAAGTCAGACTGGATTGGAGCCTATGCCAACACCCCTTCACTGTTGTCTTTAAAAGACCCTGTCTTGAGCTGGAGAGATGGCTTAGCAGTTAAGGCACTTGCCTGCAAAGCCAAAGGACCTTGGTTTGATTCCCCAGGACCCACATAAGCCAGATGCACAGAGTGGCACATGCAACTGGGGTTCATTTGCAGTGGTTGGAGGCCCTGGCATGCTCATTCTTTCTCTCTTTCTCTCTCTCTCTGCCTCTTTCTCTCAAATAAATAAATTAAAACATTTTTAAAAATATATTTTAAAGAAGACCCTGTCTCTCGAGAGATTACATTGCAAAGTACAAGGGGTGAGAATGTCAGCACATGCAGTAGGTGGGCTACAATCCAGGTGGGGTACGTACGATGTGTGTGTCACATGAGCACTCGGGCACTCGCTTCTAACCTGCCTCCTAAATGATGCCATGTTCTCTCCCTCTTATATCCTGGCTCCTGCCCCCGTTCCCCAGCCCCCCACTCACCCAGTTCTTCCTGGAATGTGGGGGCTTGGTGCGCACAGACAAGAAGCCAGCCCTGTGCAAAAGTTACCAGAAGCTCATCTCTGAGGTCTGGCACAAGAAACGGTGAGTGCCTGGGTTCCTGGCTTGGGCCAGGTGTAAGGGTAGAACTTCTGTTCCTCCTTAATGAAGCACATCCTCTGCACTCAGCCCTGAGAGAGCACTCACCTTCCGCAAACCCCCCCCCGCCATAATCACAGCAAGCCTGTGCCATGGAGGTCCTTTCCAGCCCTGTTCTCTAAACTGGAAAGCTGAGGTGTAGAGCTTGAAGTGTCTTGCTCATAGGCATGGTGAAGAATGGAGCAAGGATTTGAAATGATATTGCGCCTTGGTGGCAGCTGCTTCACTGAGGCCCAGAGATTTGTGTCAGTGCCAGGTCTCACTAGCAACTAGGATGGCATGGGGGGGTATGTCAAAGGGGTGTCAGGTGTGGCTGAGCCTAGGGTTGTGGCTCAGTGTGAGGGAATTTAAAGATCAGAAATTTTGGCTGGATCTCCTGTAGGAAAAGTCGATACTGGGAGTAATTTAAAATGAGTTCTAAGACAAGCATTGAATCCATGTAGAAGTGAATCAAGACACAAATGAGCTGGGTGTGGTGGCTCACGCCTTTTAAAGTATTTTTAAAATTTAATTTATTTATTTGAGAGAGAGAAAGAGAGGCAGAGAAAATAGGCATGCCAGGACTTCCACCCACTTCAAACGAACTCCAGACGCCTGAGTCACCTTATGCATCTGGCTTATGTGGGTCCTGGGGAATCGAACCTAGGTCCTTTGGCTTTGCAGGCAAGTGCCTTAACCACTAAGCCATTTCTCCAGCCTGGCATACACCCTTAATCCCAGCACTCAGGAGGAAGAGGTAGGAGGATCACTATGAGTTCGAGGCCACCCTGAGACTATGTAGTGAATTCTAAGTCAGCTTGGGCTAGAGTGAGACCCTACCTCGAAAAAATAAAAAAAGACACAAATGATGCCATACCCACTGGTATGAGGTCAGGGTCAGATGACAGGGGCGTGAACCTGTCTGTGCCTTATTCCCAGTATCTGCAGACAACTCTAGAATCCTGCTGTCATCTTTGGGGTGGGATGTCCTCTAGGGCAGGGCACATTGGTGTTTCTTCCTTCCTTTTTTTTTTTTTATGGTTTTGCGAGGTAGGGTCTCACTCTGGTCCAGGCTGACCTGGATTAACTATGTAGTCTCAGGGTGGCCTCGAACTCATGGCGACCCTCCTACCTCTGCCTCCCGAATGCTGGGATTAAAGGTGTGCGCCACCACGCCCGGCTCCTATTTCTTCCTTTTGATTTATTTATTTGTTTTGGTTTTTTCAAGGTAGGGTCTTGCTTTAGCCAGGCTGGCCTGGAATTCACTATTAAAGGTGTGCTCCACCATGCCCAGCTTTGGTTTATTTATTTATTTATTTTTATTTTTGGTTTTGCAAGGTAGGGTCTCACTCTGGTCCAGGCTGACCTGGAATTCACTATGTAGTCTCAGGGTGGCCTCGAACTCTCAGTGATCCTCCTACCTCTGCCTCCCGAGTGCTGGGATTAAAGGCGTGCGCCACCACGCCTGGCTTGGTTTATTTATTTTTGTGGCGTGTCTCATCTCCAGCCCAAGCTAACCCTGGAACTCCCTTTGTAGTCCAGGCTGGCCTTGAATTCACGGTGATCCTCCTATCTCAGCCTCCTGGGGTTATAGGTGTGCACCCCCACACCTGGCTAGTGGTGGTGTTTCTTTTTAGTAATGAACACATATTGCTGTAGTGTGAGAAAAACAATAGTCAATACTTACATTGAAAACTAAAGTTCCAAGAGAGCTAGCCTAGCCTTAGGGGGGAAAGAATAGGCTACTCACAAGAGCTTTCCCTACCAAGGCAGCAGCCAGCACTTGGTCTCTTCCTTGTGCCTTGGACCCTATGGGCTTGCTGGGGCTCTGGCTGGCATGGGCTATAAGAGGGAACCCCCACTTGGGGTCTGATCAGCCTTACCTTACTGCTGCTTACACCTCCACATGGAGTAGTTCCAGACTGGCCACTGGGCTAATGGATTTGGTCTCCCCACAGGCCGAGCTATGTGGTTCCCACCAGCCTGTCCCACGGGATCAAGCTGGTCAACCCAATGTTCCGAGGCTATGCCCAGCAGGTAAGCCATTCAGCTGCTGGGGACACACCTAGCATCTTCTAGCAGCCAGATGGATGTAGCAGCAGCAGCAGGCTCTCCTGCAAGACCCTTACTTCCAGAGCGCTTTCTGCACATAAGGATGCTGGGTCTTCCAGAGACCTGCTGGTATTTAGCCCCACTTTACAGATGAAGACACTGAGACTCAGGAGGCCAAGTCATCTGTCCCAGTCACACAACTAGTAAGCACCAGCTCTTTCCCATAGCCCCATGCTCAAAGCAGTCCCAGGTCACAGGCAGTTTCATTTTGTTTGCAACAAAAGTATCAGCCTGGCCTCAGACTTGCTATGTAGCTGAGGCTGGCCTTGAACTCCTGAACTTCCTACTTTCCACCTTTTACCTTCCTACTTGGATCATAGCTGAGTGCTAACATGCCTGGGTTCAGAATTTCACTTTTTTTTTTGAGGTGTGGTTTTGCTTTAGCACAGGCTGATCTGGAATTTACTCTGTAGTCTCAGGCTGGCCTTGAACTCATAGCAATCCTCCTACCTTTGCCTCCTGAGTGCTGGATTAAAGGTATGCATCACCATGCCCCACCTAGAATTTCTTTTTTTTTTTTTTTTTGATTTTTCAAGGTAAGGTCTCACTCTGGTCTAGGCTGACCTGTAATTCACTATGTAGTCTCAGGGTGGCCTCGAACTCACGGTGATCCTCCTACCTCTGCCTCCTGAGTGCTGGGATTAAAGGCTTGCGCCACCACGCCCGGCTTGTTTGGTTTTTTGAGGTAGGGTCTCACTCTAGCTCAGGCTGACCTGGAATTCACTCTGTAGTCTCAGAGTGGCCTTGAACTCATGGCGATCCTCCTACCTCTGCTTCCTGAGTGCTGGGATTAAATGCGTGTGCCAACCCGCCAGCTAGAATTTCATTTTTTTAAAAAAATTTTTATTTATTTGTATACACACATATATTTGTGCATGTGCACGTGTGTACCTGTGTGTGTGTGCGCAGACGTGTGCATGTGTGTGAGCACTCCAGGGCTGCTTCTTATTGCTGTAACTGAATGCCAGACAGATGCACCACTTTTTGTATCTGGCTTTTCATGTGTACTGGAGAATCTAACCCAGGGCCAGTAGGCTGCAAAGGCCTATAACTGCTGAGCCACCTCCCCAGTTCAGAATTTTACTGTTACTAAGTACAAATTTTGTCCAGACATGGTGGCGCACGCCTTTAATCCCAGCACTCAGGAGGCAGAAGTAGGAGGATTGCCATGAGTCTGAAGCCACCCTGAGACTGCATAGTGAATTCCAGGTTGGCCTGGGCTAAAGCAAGACCCTACCTTGAAAAAAAAAAAAAGTACAATCATTTATTTATTTATTTATTTATTAAAGATTTTATTTATTTATTTAAGACAGAGAGAGTGAGAGAGAGCATGAGAATGGGTGCACCAGCACCTCTAGCCACTGCAAACAAACTCCAGACGCATGCATCACCTTATGCATCTGGCTTATATGGGACCTGGAGAATCCAACCAGGGTCCTTAGGCTTTGCAGGCAAGTGCCTTAACCACTAAGCCATCTCTCCAGCCCAAAGTACAAGTTTTTTTTACCTGGATTAACTATGTAGTCTCAGGGTGGCCTCGAACTCATGGCGACCCTCCTACCTCTGCCTCCCGAATGCTGGGATTAAAGGCGTCGCCACCACGCCCGGCTCCTATTTCTTCCTTTTGATTTATTTATTTGTTTTGGTTTTTTCAAGGTAGGGTCTTGCTTTAGCCAGGCTGGCCTGGAATTCACTATTAAAGGTGTGCTCCACCATGCCCAGCTTTGGTTTATTTATTTATTTATTTTTATTTTTGGTTTTGCAAGGTAGGGTCTCACTCTGGTCCAGGCTGACCTGGAATTCACTATGTAGTCTCAGGGTGGCCTCGAACTCTCAGTGATCCTCCTACCTCTGCCTCCCAGTGCTGGGATTAAAGGCGTGCGCCACCACGCCTGGCTTGGTTTATTTATTTTTGTGGCGTGTCTCATCTCCAGCCCAAGCTAACCCTGGAACTCCCTTTGTAGTCCAGGCTGGCCTTGAATTCACGGTGATCCTCCTATCTCAGCCTCCTGGGGTTATAGGTGTGCACCCTCCACACCTGGCTAGTGGTGGTGTTTCTTTTAGTAATGAACACATATTGCTGTAGTGTGAGAAAAACAATAGTCAATACTTACATTGAAAAAACTAAAGTTCCAAGAGAGCTAGCCTAGCCTTAGGGGAAAGAATAGGCTACTCACAAGAGCTTTCCCTACCAAGGCAGCAGCCAGCACTTGGTCTCTTCCTTGTGCCTTGGACCCTATGGGCTTGCTGGGGCTCTGGCTGGCATGGGCTATAAGAGGGAACCCCCACTTGGGGTCTGATCAGCCTTACCTTACTGCTGCTTACACCTCCACATGGAGTAGTTCCAGACTGGCCACTGGGCTAATGGATTTGGTCTCCCCACAGGCCGAGCTATGTGGTTCCCACCAGCCTGTCCCACGGGATCAAGCTGGTCAACCCAATGTTCCGAGGCTATGCCCAGCAGGTAAGCCATTCAGCTGCTGGGGACACACCTAGCATCTTCTAGCAGCCAGATGGATGTAGCAGCAGCAGCAGGCTCTCCTGCAAGACCCTTACTTCCAGAGCGCTTTCTGCACATAAGGATGCTGGGTCTTCCAGAGACCTGCTGGTATTTAGCCCCACTTTACAGATGAAGACGCTGAGACTCAGGAGGCCAAGTCATCTGTCCCAGTCACACAACTAGTAAGCACCAGCTCTTTCCCATAGCCCCATGCTCAAAGCAGTCCCAGGTCACAGGCAGTTTCATTTTTGTTTGCAACAGAAGTATCAGCCTGGCCTCAGACTTGCTATGTAGCTGAGGCTGGCCTTGAACTCCTGAACTTCCTACTTTCCACCTTTACCTTCCTACTTGGATCATAGCTGAGTGCTAACATGCCTGGGTTCAGAATTTCACTTTTTTTTTGAGGTGTGGTTTTGCTTTAGCACAGGCTGATCTGGAATTTACTCTGTAGTCTCAGGCTGGCCTTGAACTCATAGCAATCCTCCTACCTTTGCCTCCTGAGTGCTGGATTAAAGGTATGCATCACCATGCCCCACCTAGAATTTCTTTTTTTTTTTTTTTTGATTTTTCAAGGTAAGGTCTCACTCTGGTCTAGGCTGACCTGTAATTCACTATGTAGTCTCAGGGTGGCCTCGAACTCACGGTGATCCTCCTACCTCTGCCTCCTGAGTGCTGGGATTAAAGGCTTGCGCCACCACGCCCGGCTTGTTTGGTTTTTTGAGGTAGGGTCTCACTCTAGCTCAGGCTGACCTGGAATTCACTCTGTAGTCTCAGAGTGGCCTTGAACTCATGGCGATCCTCCTACCTCTGCTTCCTGAGTGCTGGGATTAAATGCGTGTGCCAACCCGCCCAGCTAGAATTTCATTTTTTTTAAAAAAATATTTTTATTTATTTGTATGCACACATATATTTGTGCATGTGCACGTGTGTACCTGTGTGTGTGTGCGCAGACGTGTGCATGTGTGTGAGCACTCCAGGGCTGCTTCTTATTGCTGTAACTGAATGCCAGACAGATGCACCACTTTTTGTATCTGGCTTTTCATGTGTACTGGAGAATCTAACCCAGGGCCAGTAGGCTGCAAAGGCCTATAACTGCTGAGCCACCTCCCCAGTTCAGAATTTTACTGTTACTAAGTACAAATTTTGTCCAGACATGGTGGCACATGCCTTTAATCCCAGCACTCAGGAGGCAGAAGTAGGAGGATTGCCATGAGTCTGAAGCCACCCTGAGACTGCATAGTGAATTCCAGGTTGGCCTGGGCTAAAGCAAGACCCTACCTTGAAAAAAAAAAAAAAGTACAATTATTTATTTATTTATTTATTAAAGATTTTATTTATTTATTTAAGACAGAGAGAGTGAGAGAGAGCATGAGAATGGGTGCACCAGCACCTCTAGCCACTGCAAACAAACTCCAGACGCATGCATCACCTTATGCATCTGGCTTATATGGGACCTGGAGAATCCAACCAGGGTCCTTAGGCTTTGCAGGCAAGTGCCTTAACCACTAAGCCATCTCTCCAGCCCAAAGTACAAGTTTTTTTTTTTTTTATTTTATTTTATTTTATTTTTTAGTTTTTTGAGGTAGGGTCTCACTCTAGCTCAGGCTGACCTGGAATTCACTATGTAGTTTCAGGGTGGCCTTGTACTCATGGCAATCCTCCTACCTCTGCCTCCCAAGTGCTGGGATTAAAGTCATATTTTATTTATATTTATTTATTTGAGAGAAAGAGAGAGAGAGAGAAAGAATGGGCATTTCAGGGCCTCCAGCAACTGTAAACAAACTCTAGATGTGTGCGTCCCCTTGTGCATCTGGCTTACGTGAGTCCTGGGGAGTCGAACCTGGGTCCTTTGGCTTTGCAGGCAAGTGCCTTAACCACTAAGTCATCTCTCCAGCTCCCAAAGTTCAAGGTGATTGGTTTTATTTTTTGTTTTTTTTTTATTTTTTTGTTTGTTTGCTTGTTTTTGTTTTTCAAGGTAGAGTTTCACTCTAGCCCAGGCTGACCTGGAACTCACTATGTACTCTCAGGGTGGCCTTGAACTCATGGTGATCCTCCTACCTCTGCCTCCTGAGTGCTGGGATTAAAGGTGTGTGCCACCACGCCCAGCTAAAGTACAAGTTTTGATTGAAAACAGTTTCTTAACCTAAAGACCTCTTTGAGATGCATCCTATCTTCCTGTTTTATAGTCATGAGTCCAAGAAAAAGCAGTGTGGCCGTGTGCCCCTCAGCCCCTTTCTAGCCTACAGGGCCAGAGCCCAAAGCTTTGGGGCTCCAGACTGCTACATGGCCAGGGGGTTAACAGCTAACTTTACAGTAGGACCTGGGCGTATCTGGGTCACCTCTTCAGCAGCCTGGACATGGGACCCTGAGGTGGAATGGTGGGCACTGGAGATGCCTCCCCATGTCCTTCCTGTTGGCCTGCCTGCCACCTGGTTCAGACTGGAGACTCCTGGCATTGTGCTCACACCCTTGGTGGAGTCAGCCCCAGGCTCCTGCCTGAGAAGCCTTGCGCTGCCTCTACATTCCCCTCTGCTGAGTGGTAACTGCAGTATCTGCCATGGGAATGGAGTACCCCTGATCCCCACGTCACAGATCAGCTCAGCTCAGAGGGGCTGCACACCTCACTCAGCTCACACAGCACACACGTGGCCAGAGTGGGGTAAGAGCCAAGCTGAGCCTGTTGCTGGCCACAGAGCTGTCCTCGCTGGGGGAGGTTCCTTGCTGCCCTGGTCAGGGTGGGCTCTGTCAAGTGGGGCTGCTCAGCTGCTAGAGGTATGTGGAGGCATTTCTGAGTGTGAGGCCACGTGCAGCTGTGGGCCTGTTTGTGCTTCCCCATGGTCAAGGATGTGGCAGGCATCACATAGCACCTTTGTAAAGACGCTGAGGAGCAGTGATGGTGGCTGGTAGCTGTTTCCATGCACCTAGCATGTCCATCTCCCATGGGCCAGTGATGGACCCCATTGATCTCTTCACCCCTGCCCTGAACCTTCATCTGGAGGTAACCCCTTCTTCCTCATATGGCCCCACAATTGGCTCAGGGATTGGAACCCTATGCCCTCCTCCAGTGTCCTGGGAAGTCTCAGTGGGAGATATGGTGGCTCCTCTCTCCACCCACATTGTGCCACAGTGGAGTGTCAGGTGATTCAGTGACATGTACCTGGGTACCCTCTGGCTCTGTCAGTCACATATACCCAGTACCAGGACACTGTGTGTGCTGGGAGGAGTCTCTTCGTCTCTCTGAGCCTAGGTTGAAAGGAAGCCAGCACAGAACTGCCATGGAGGCTGCTCTGGGAACTGCTAGAGGCAACTGCCAGCCTCATGGGTAGAAACAGCAATGTTTGCATGGCCTTCCATCCCTAGAAGTCCCTATGACATGGGCTCTGCTTGCAGGACACCCAGGAGTTCCTGCGATGCCTGATGGACCAGCTGCACGAGGAGCTCAAGGAGCCGGCCGTGCCCACTGTGACAGCACTTGCAGACGCTCGTGACTCGGACTCCAGCGACACAGATGAGAGGCGCGATGGAGACCGGAGCCCTTCAGAAGACGAGTTCCTGTCTTGCGACTCAAGCAGTGACCGGGGTGAGAATGACGGGCAGGGCCAAGGCGGGGGCTGCTCGAAGGCTGAGACGGAGCTGCTGATCCCAGACGAGGCAGGCCGTGCCATCTCTGAGAAGGAGCGCATGAAGGACCGCAAGTTCTCCTGGGGCCAGCAGCGCACCAACTCAGAGCAAGTGGATGAGGACGCCGACGTGGACACAGCCATGGCCACTCTTGATGACCAGCCCACTGAGGCCCAGCCACCATCACCACAGTCCACCAGCCCCTGCCGGACCCCAGGTATCATTTGGCCAGGGTAGATGTAGGGCAGCTGAGGGAGTCACAGCCTCGTGTGCCCTGTACCAACATGCAGCAGCCTATGGTTGGGAATCCTGGCTCTGAATCCTCCTCACAGGCCAGGAGCAGCCTCAGTGTCAGGCTTGCTGGGCTGACAGAACTGCAGTGGAGACAGACGGGATAAATCCATTCCCGAGTATTTGATGGGGGCAGGGGGTAGACAGGGGCAGGAGAGATCAGAATGGAATTTAGTCCTTAGTCCTAGTATAACTCTAAAAGCTAGTGTGGGGGACCCTGGATTGGCTGCCCTGTACCAGTACTATCCCCTTTCTGTCCCCAGAGCCAGACAACGATGCCCACATACGCAGCTCCTCTCGCCCCTGCAGCCCTGTCCACCATTGCGAGGGCCACACCAAGTTGTCCGGCAGCCCTCCTCGTGCGAGCCCTGTGAGGATGGGGCCGTCGTATGTGCTCAAGAAAGGTGATGAGCTGGTCTGGGTGTGAGCATGGTGGCTGGTTTTGAGCACTTGTCACCAGGGTCCAGGCAATGTACTGCTCATGTAGCCTCTGAACCTTCATAACACCCCTGGGGTGGAGGCAGGAACCCCATGTTCTAGATAATGACACTGGGGTGCCAGGAGCTATTTATACCTGGTCACATGATTCACAATGATGGACCCCACAGCTTGGCTGAGGAAGCCCAGTGCTGCAGCTTGTGCCAGGTAGGCAGGGGAAGCTGGCCTAGTCTTGTTCTGTGTCTCCAGCCCAGGTTCCGAGCACCGGTGGCCGGAGGCGGAAAGAGCAGCACTACCGCAGCGTCATCTCGGATGTCTTTGACGGCTCAGTCCTCAGCCTGGTGCAGTGTCTCACCTGTGACCGGGTACGTGCCTGTGATGGGGCTGTTGTGCTCACTGTCTGGGGTAGGGCACGTGTTCTCCTGGTGCCCCCACCCCTAGGAAGGAGGTGCCAGGGGTATTATGGTGGTGGAGGTGGACAATAAGCTGACCTTCGATCCTACAGGTGTCTACCACAGTGGAAACATTCCAGGACCTGTCACTGCCTATTCCTGGCAAGGAGGACCTGGCCAAACTGCACTCGGCCATCTACCAGAATGTTCCAGCCAAGCCAGGTGCCTGTGGGGATAGCTATGCCTCCCAGGGCTGGTTGGCCTTCATCGTAGAGTACATCCGACGGTATGCCTGCTTTCTTGCTGGCTGGGGCCACCAGCCAGACCTGTCCTGACTTCCTTGGGTAGGAGATGGACTACCCAGTAGAGCAGAAGCGAGGTTCATGCGGGCCTGAGGATGAGAGCTAGAGGCACAAGATGTACAGGAGCTTGCTGGGGTCGGGTCGGTGGTCCTGGCCACTTTGCACTAGCATGGATGGACGGATGGTCCATCCAGTGAAGGTGAGGGCAAGTAACAGCCCAGAGAGGAGCCAGGCAGCAGTGGAAGTGAGACAGCAGGTGGGTGCAGACCTGGTCCTGCAGGAAGAACAATACTTTTCCTAAATCCTTGCAGCCTGATGCTAGGAGCTGTATGGCCCAGGGGAGGGAAATAGTAGCCTGGCTCTTGACATAGGTGAGAAAAGCTAGGTGACGTCATCTGCCTATGGACAGATGTCTTGCCTTAGGCTGCTGGCTTCCCCACGTCAAACAGCCAGTCTGGGCCTGTGGGGCTCAGGCCTGAACAGACTTCAGCTCAACCCCTCCTAGGCCTAGGACCTGACCCTACAGCTGGCATCACTGAGTACCATTTGTCTGTCTAGGTTTGTGGTGTCCTGTACCCCTAGCTGGCTTTGGGGACCTGTGGTCACTCTAGAGGACTGCTTAGCTGCTTTTTTTGCTGCTGATGAGCTGAAGGGTAAGTGGTTGGCAGGGTGGGGGCTGCAGGAGGAGGGCCAGTGTACAGCCCAGGGCTGGTAGGACATGTGGCCAGACCTTGCTTCCCAAACTTACTCAGCTGGATTCCCACCTGCTAACCTATTGTGATGGTCACACCTGTCATCCCAACAGTTGGGAGGGGCATGCAGGAGCATCAGAAATTCAAGACCAGCCTCAGCTACATAGTTCGAGCTTAGCCTGGGATACATGAGACTCTCCCTTAAAACAAACAAGTAGGGCTTGAGAGATGGCTCAGTGGTTAAGGCACTTGCCTACAAAGCCTAAGGACCTGAGTTCCATTCCCCAGTACCCATGAAAAGCCAGGATCACAAAGTGGTGCATGTATCTGGAATCCATTTTCAGGGGCTGGAGGCCTTGGTGCACCTATTCTTTGTCTCTTTTCTGTGTCTCTCTGCTTGCAAATAAATGAAAAAAAAAGCAATAACAAACAAATGTATGTATATAGATTCCCAGCTGCTGCCTATCGGGCTGGGCCTGGGCACACGTCCTCTAGAACTGCTACTCATGACTCTTGCATATGGGCTTTTCTGGTTTTTTGTTTGTTTGTTCATTGTTTTTTTTAAATATTTTATTTATTTTTATTTATTTGAGAGAGAGATATAGAAATAGGCAGGCAGGCAGAGAGAAAGAGAGAGAGAATGGGTGCGCTAGGACCTCCAGCCACTGCAAATGAACTCCAGATTTGCTCCCTTGTGCATCTGACTTACATGGGTCCTGGAGAACTGGACCTCAAACCAGGGTCCTTAGGCTTCACAGGCAAGCATTTAACTGCTAAGCCATCTCTCCAGCCTGTTCATTGTTTTTTTGAGGTAAAGTCTTACTCTAGCTCAGGCTGTGCTGAAATTCACTATGCAGTCTCAGGTGGCCCTGAACTCACAGCGATCCTCTTACCTCTGCCTCCCAAGTGCTGGGATTAAAGGCACTCTCAGTGATCCTCCTACCTCTGCCTCCCTCTCTGCGTGTGCCACCACGCCCAGCTAAAATTAAATATTTTTTAAAAAAACAAAAATGGAGCCCGGAATGGTGGCACACGCCTTTAATCCCAGCACTCGGGAGGCAGAGGTAGGAGGATCACTGAGAGTTCGAGGCCACCCTGAGACAACATAGTGAATTCCAGGTCAGCCTGGACCAGAGTGAGACCCTACCTCGCAAAACCAAAAAAAAAAAAAAAAAAAAAAAAAATTTAATTTTGAGCTAGAGAGATGGCTCAGTGGTTAGAGTGGTTGCTTGCGAAGCCTAAGGACCCACGTTTGATTCCCCAGTACCCACATAAGCCAGATGTATAAGGTGGCACACGTGTCTGAAGTTTATTTGCAATGGCTAGAGGCCCTGGGGTGCCCATTCTCTCTATATATCCTGCTCTTCCTCTTCCTCTGAAATAATAAATATTTTAAAATATTTTTATTTATTTGCAAGTAACATGTATGAGAGAGAAAGAGAATAGGCATGCCAGAGCCTCTTGTCAGGGCAAACAAACTCTAGATGCAAACACTACTTTGTGTATCTGACTTTATATAGGTACTGGGAAATTGAACCTAGGCCTGCAGGCTTTGCAAGCAAGCACCTTAACTGAGCATTCTCTCCAGCCCTTTTGTCTAATATATATATATATATATTTTTTTTTTCATTTTTCGAGGTAGGGTCTCATTCTAGCCCAAGCTGACCTGGAATTCACTATGTAGTCTCATGGTTGCCTCGAACCCATGGTGATCCTCCTACCTCTGCCTCCCGAGTGCTGGGATTAAAGGCATGCACCACCATGCCCGGCAATCCTTTTGTCTACCTTATAAGAGATTATTTTGTTGTCTTACAGAAATTGTTTATAGCAACTCCTGTCAGATACATAATTTTTATTTTTTGGTTTTTCAATTTTTCAAAGTAGGGTCTCGTTCTAGCCAGGCTGACCTGGAATTCACTATGTAGTCTTGGGCTATCCTCAAACTCATGGTGATCCTCCTACCTCTGCTTCTCAAGTGCTAGGATTAAAGGTATGCACCACCATGCCCAGCTGTAATTATTATTTTGAGACAAGATCTCATGTTGAGCCTGGGCTGACCTCAAGATCTTCCTAACTCAGCTTCCCTCCCAACTACTGGGATTACAGAAGTGCACCACCATGCCCCACAGATGGTTTAAGGGGTTTAGGAATATGAACCAGAGTCTTGCTGTGTAGCCTGGACTGGCTTAGAACTCACAATCCTCCTGCCTCAGCCTCCTGAGTGCTGTGAAGAGGTTTTGAATTTTGATGTAATTCTATTATCTGTTTCATATTTTTGTTGCCTGTGCTTTTGGTATTGTGTCAAGAAATTACTGCCCAACGGGGCGTGGTGGAGCACACCTTTAATCCCAGCACTGGGGAGGCAGAGGTAGGAGGATTGCCATGAGTTTGAGGCCACCCTGAGAATACAAAGTGAATTCCAGATCAGCCTGGGCTAGAGTGAGACCCTATATTCAACCCCACCCCCCCAAAAAAAGGTCAATTACTGCCAAGCCCAATGTTGATAGCATTTTCCCTATTTATTTTATTTTATTTTTTGAGGTAAGGTATCACTGTTAGCACTCACCCAACCCCAGGCTGGCTTCAAACTCATGGTAATCCTCTTCCCTCCTACCCTAGTGCTGGGATGGGGTTAAAGGCATGCATCATATGCACCATCACACCCAGCCTTTTTGTTGTTGTTGTTGTTGTTTTGTTTTGGTTTTTCAAGGTTGGGTCTCACTGTAGCTCAGGCTGACTTGGAATTTTCTCTGTAGTCTTAGGGTGGCCTCAAATTCACTGCAATCCTCCTACCTCTGCCTCCCAAGTGCTGGGATTAAAGGCGTGTGCTACCACACCCAGCTCTATTTTTGTTTTGTTTTTTTTTCGAGGTAGAGTCTCTAGCCCAGGTTGACCTGGAATTCACTATGTAGTCCAAGGCTGGCTTTGAACTCACAGCAATCCTCCTACATGCTAGGTTAAAAAAAAAAGAGTGTCATTTATTTATTTGAAAGAGAAAGAAGCAGAGAGAGAGAGAGAGAGAGAGAGAGAGAGAGACTGAGAGGATGAGCATGGCAGGACCTCTCGTCCCTACAAACAAATTCCAGACGGATACTTGAACCCAGGCTGTCAGGCTTTGCAAGCAAGCACCTTTACTACTGAGCCATCTCTCCAGTCCAGCTTTTGTTTGTTTGTTTGTTTGTTTGTTTGTTTGTTTGTTTGTTTGTTTTGAAGCAGGGGCTCATTCTAGCACAAACTGACCTGGAACTCTATGGCCCAGTCTGACTTCCAACTCACAGCATTCCCTCAGCCTCCCAAGTGCTGGAATTAAAGACATGCACTGCTACACCCAGCTCCTTCCCTGTGTTCTTTTTTTTTTTTTTTTTTTTTTTTTCTATTTATTTATTTGAGAGAGAGGCAAAGAGAAATTGAGAGAGAGAGAGGGAGAGCGAGAATGGGCACACCAGGGCCTCCAGCCACTGCAATGAACTCCACATGCATACACCACCTTGTGCATCTGACTTATGTTGGTCCTGGGGATTCGGATGTATAGCCCAAATTGGCCTCAAATATGCCATGCAGCTGAGACTAACCTTGAACTCCTGATTTTCCTATCTCCACCTCCCAAATGCTAAGGGTATAGGTATGTGCCACTGTGGCTGGCTTGTCCTAAGAATGTTAGAATTATAATTCCTAGCTGGGCGTGGTGACACACACCTTTAATCCCAGCACTAGGGAGGCAGAGTTAGGAGGATCACCATGAGTTCAAGGCCACCCTGAGACTACAGAGTGAATTCCGTGTCAGCCTGAGCTAGAGTGAGACCCTACCTCAGAAAACCAAAAATAAATAAATAGAATTATAATTCCTAAATTTAGGATTTTGATTTATCTTGAGTTTATTTTGATAAGGTAAGGGGACTCCTTTCATAATAAAGACTCATACATCTGTCTTGTTTTGCTTTTTTTTTTTTTTTTTTTTTTTTTTTTTTTTTTTTTTTGGTTTTTCAAGGTAGGGTTTCACTCTAGTCCAGGCTGACCTGGAATTAACTATGTATTCTCAGGGTGGCCTTGAACTCTCAGCGATCCTCCTACCTCTGCCTCCCGAGTGCTGGGATTAAAGGCGTGCGCCACCACTCCCAGCTCTGCTTTTTTTTTTTTAGTATTTATTTATTTGAGAGAGACAGAGATTGAGAAAGACAGAGACAGTTTGTCCAGACAGAGAGAGTTTGGCCATGTTAGGGTCTCTAGTTGCTGCAAATGAATTCCAAATGCATATACCACTTAGTGCATTTTGCATTACATGGGTATTAAAGAATTGAACCCATGCTGTGAACCCAAGCAAGTGTCTTTAACTACTGAGCAATCTCCCCAACCCTGTTTTGCTTTTTGGGAGCAGGGTCTCACTCTATCTCAGGCTGACCTGGAACTCATGGTAAGCTTTCTACCTTAGCCTTAGCCTCCTGACTGCTGGGATTAAAGGGGTGCACCACCATGCCTGGCACATCCATCTTTAATGTGTCATTTGCATTCTTTTTTTTTTTCAAGGTAGGGTTTCATTCTAGTCTAGGCTGACCTGGACTTCACTATAGTCTCAGGTGTCTTTGAACTCATAGCTATCCTCCTACCTCCTCCTTTTGCCTCTCAAGTGCTGAGATTAAAGGTGTGCACTGCTGGGCATGATGGTGCACACCTTTAATTCCAGCTCTTGGGAGGCAGAGGTAGGAGAATTGCCGTGAGTTTGAGGCCACCCTGAGACTACATAGTGACTTCCAAGTGAGCCAGCGCTAGAGTGAGACCCTACCTCAAAAAACCAAAAGCAAAAACACAAAAACAAACAAACAAAAAAAGTGTGCACCACCATACCCAGCTCCCTTCCGTTTCATTTTTCTGCCTTTTCATCTGGTTTTAGTGCTATCCGTGTGAGTGTTTTAGTTCCTCCAGGTCAAGCTTACCTACCCAGGTTTTCTCTCTGGGGTTTAGCTAGAACACTGTCCCTTCATTTGCTTTTTTTTTTTTAAACATACATGCTATCAGCTTTGTTTCTCCCCATTTCCCATCTCTGGTCACCTTTGGCACTTTGCTTTCCTGCTCTAGGTGACAACATGTACAGCTGTGAGCGGTGTAAGAAGTAAGTATGTGCATTCTGGGGCCTGTTCCTTAATTTCCCATTTCCAACTTCCCCCATAGCTCCCCCAGGGTCCCTCCAGAGAGGCTTTCCTGGCTTCTAAGGTGGCCAGGGTGGGGGCATTACACACTGGACCTCTGCCAACCTCCCCCTTGGGACACCAACCATCACTCATGGGTGCCTTCTCCCTAGGCTCCGGAATGGCGTGAAGTACTGTAAGGTCCTGCGCCTGCCTGAGGTGAGTGAGACATCTTGACCTTGTTGGGCTCATGCCCATGTAGATGGTGGCTGCATGAGGCAGCTGGTGGGCCGTGTGAAGATTGACTCTGTCTCCACTCAGGATCTTCAGTGCTGTTGGGGCCATGGACCCTGCCCTGGTGCTCCGCTGAGACCCCAGGAAGTACTGGCTAGGGGGTTGCGGTGTGTAATTTGTGCCCTTTGTCTCTGTGGCATTAGTCTACTCATCACATATGGGTTTGGTGAAAGTCCTATGGGGACAATGGAGCCATGGCCATTACTGTTGAGTGAAGGAAGAGGAGAAGAGCGGCCTCAGGGCTGTCACTGAAGGCCTTCCTGAGGAGTGTGAGCTGCTGTCAGCCTCCTCAGCTTTGTGGGTTGGGTGGAGAGGGGCATATGGACAAACCCTCAGAGGGAGCAAGTCTAAGCCCATAGTCTTTTGTAACTGGGAAAGGAAGACTCGTGCCACAGGGCCAGCCTTATGTGCTGGAGAACCTCCCAGGAGTCAGCACTGAGAAACCACATTGTAGTTCTCAGACAGTAAACGTGGCTGGACCAGCCTCGCCCCTGGCAGCAGAGCCATAGACTATCCCTGTGAGCAGAAGTGGAGCATCAAGATGGGTGTGGTGGTGCACAGCTTTAATCCCAGCACTCAGGACACAGAGCAGACGTAGGAAGATTACCATGAGTTTGAGACCTGAGACTAGATAGTGAATTCCTGGTCAGCCTAGGCTAGAGAAAAACCCTCCCTCCAAAAACCAAACAAACAAAAGTGTGTCCATCAGCTCCCAGGTGGAGTTCTCCCATCTGCTAGATGGAGTCCTTGGGCAGATTAGCAGCTGGCCTGGGCCTGTGCATGAGGTACCAGGCACCAGTTTCCCTGTCATTTCCACCCAGATGACACGGGGTGACTGGCACCTGCCCTCTCCCCCCAGATTCTGTGCATCCACCTGAAGCGCTTCCGGCATGAGGTGATGTACTCCTTCAAGGTCAGCAATCATGTCTCCTTCCCCCTTGAGGGCCTCGACCTGCGTCCCTTCCTGGCCAAAGAATGCACATCTCAGGTCACCACTTACGACCTCCTCTCTGTCATCTGCCACCATGGCACAGCAGGCAGTGAGTCTGCCCCACACCCCTCCCTGACACTGGGTCATTTCCTTGCTGCCCAGTCTCTACAGTTACCAAAACCTGCCTCTGTCCCCCAGGTGGCCACTACATCGCCTACTGCCAAAACGTGATCAATGGGCAGTGGTACGAGTTTGACGACCAGTATGTCACCGAGGTCCATGAGACGGTGGTGCAGAATGCTGAGGCCTACGTGCTCTTCTACAGGTGAGCCGTGGGGAGCCTGCCGCGGGCTGGAGAAGCTGCAGAGACGCGAGATGCGAAGGGGTCACGCTGCGCCCTGGGAGGCTTGCTGTAGACTGGCCCTACATACACCCTGGCCTTGGTGAGGCAGGTGCTCCTGCCAAGCTGCTCACTTTTGTGTCTCTGTCCCCACCCAGGAAGAGCAGTGAAGAGGCCATTCGTGAGCGGCAGCAGGTAGTGGCCCTGGCTGCCATGCGGGAGCCCAGTCTGCTGCGCTTCTATGTGTCCCGAGAATGGCTCAACAAATTCAACACATTCGCCGAGCCTGGGCCCATTACCAATCACACCTTTTTGTGCTCCCATGGAGGTGAGGTGCCCTCCCTGGGGGAGGTGGTATGGCAGGTTGTGTGGTGGTCAGAGGAGCCCCAGCTCCCCGTCCCTTTGCCTCCCTCTACAGGCATCCCACCCAACAAATACCACTACATCGATGACCTGGTGGTCATCCTGCCGCAGAGTGTCTGGGAGCATCTGTACAGCAGGTGAGGCCAAGTTGGGCTGGGCTGGGCCGAGCTGATAGGGAATGAGGGCTGGGCCTGCACTGTGCTCTGTCCAGCAGCCCTGCCTTCTGTGAAAGTGAAGAAGACACAGTGGTTTGGGAATCTAGTCAACACTTCCAGTGCTGAGGGCTAGAAGCCTTGTTCACACAATGTAGGCATGTCATCCATGCCATGGAAAGTCCTTGAGTGCTGGCTGTAGGGCCAGGTGGGATGGTGCTCTGAGCCCGTCTGTTACCCAACACAGGCTAAGGGCTGGGGCTGTGCTAGTCTGAGGACTTTTAGGGTCAAGTGCAACAAGGTTAAGAGCAGACACCTGTCCCATTACAGCCCAGCCCAGATGTGATGGCATCCTCAGGCTATATAAGGGCAATCTCAGCCACACAGGTCCGCTCTAGCCAGAAAGGAGTTCAGCACGTGTCAGTCAGCCATGTATGCGCTGAGCACAGTGGGGAGGGTGGCTGAGGACATGCAGGCAGAGTCTGAAGTAGGGACAGCCATCTCTCTTCTCCCTCCCCACTGCTTAGGCCTGGGTCTCTCTCCCCTGTTGGTGCAGGTTTGGGGGTGGCCCTGCCGTGAACCATCTGTATGTGTGCTCCATCTGCCAGGTGGAGATCGAGGCACTGGCAAAGCGAAGGAGGGTGGAGATCGACACCTTCATCAAGGTGTGTGCACAGGATGGGGGGCTTGGCTCACAGGGACTTGGGGACAAAAGCCACCACTGCAGTGAGATTGAAGGGAGTGTTGTGTGGGACAGCACAGGGCATCAGTGAGGAGACTTGTGCTTTAGTGAGTACTGGTGTGCCCTCCTCTGTCATGGCTCCATGGTCTAGGCTGCGTAGTTTTGAGAGCTTGTTTGAAGGTCTAGCAGGGAGAACAGCTGGTCGTATACCCTTGACTGACGACCGTCCTCCTCTGTTTGGGGAAACATCATCCTCTGCACCCAACCGAGCAAGCACACAGTGTTGGGAAGGATGCACATAGAGCTGTGAGGGAGAAAGGCGACCCCCACCTAGCCAGCCAGATCAGTCAGATCAACCCTGGCCATTAGTGGGGTGATAGATGTCCCAGCCAGATCACCCTCACATCCCAAGGGCTGGGTAGTTCTTCACCATGTCGCTGCCCTGACCCATAGCATCATAGACCTTTACCTACAAGGTGCTGGTGATGGTCCACATGACTCCTGGGGAGCAGAGTCCTAGTTGAGGACCCCTGGACTCTGCACCCTGTTGGGGAAGGTGCCTGAGTGCACAGAAGGTGAAAAGTACAGGCTGCCTAGGGTCCCCCAGGTCTGGCTCTTCAGGAGCCAATGGTAGAGCACTGCTAAGGGTACCACCCCTTGGGTCCTGTGTTCTATCCCAGTATACATACACCAATAAATGGTATAAAAAAATCAAAAGTGGGAAACCAGCTTCTGTGTGACCTCAGCTGGGTTGAGACCGGGTGTGGCTGGGGCAGGACATTGGGATGTCCTGTGGAACCAGAAGGAGGCTGATGGGCCTCTGCGTGCCTGCTTGCCCTCCCAGCTGAACAAGGCGTTCCAGGCCGAGGAGTCGCCCGCAGTCATCTACTGCATCAGCATGCAGTGGTTCCGCGAGTGGGAGGCCTTTGTCAAGGGCAAGGACAACGGTGAGTAGGGCAGTAACACACAGTCCCTGGAGTCACAGGCCTCATGGGGGACCGTGGACTGTGGTTCTGGCACCTTGTCCAGGGTCACAGGAAGCATGACACTCTCCCAGGTCTGGCTGGCACCACTGCTACCCCTGCTGCTGCAGTCAGGACACCAGTCCTGCCCTGCCATGGTACCCCTGTCTATTCCCAGGTTCAGCCAGCCACTGCTCCCTCCTGGAGGCCCTATCTTTAGGGATCCTGTGGCCTTCCATAGTAAATGGCTCTTGGTCTTCGATTTCCAGAAATGGACATAGGCCCCATGACAAGCAAGCTGCCAGGGCCAGCAAGGAGCAGCAGAGCCAGACTTTGGTCACTCTCATGGCCACACTTGGAGTCTGAAAGCACACAGGCCTAGAGGGTCAACAGAGTCTGTGAATGCCAAGTGCTGAGTGTGCTCCTGCTGGGAGCATAAGCAGTCAGGACTGTGGAGAGGGTGTTGTCTTACCACCCGTAGCCCTGCCCTTTGCTGGGCAAGGCTGTTGGTTGGTGTACTGGGGTCTCGGTGGGACTGGACAGTAGGCCTTGCCTTCTCCCACTCTGAGTAGATGAGTTAGCACAGCTGCTCCAGCCTTGGTTCTGCGTAAACAGTTCTCATCTCACACAGCTGCTGAGGCTCAGATGAAATGGAAAGGGCAAAAAGGAAGGAGATTCAACAAGTGACAGCTGCCACCAAAGATGAGGGCACTGGCCACCGCCATTGACTCCCATCACAAAGCACTGGAGTCTGAAGTGACCCTACATGCCCTTGACATGCCCTCTGCTGGGACGAAGTTTGGGGGCCAGGCCCAGACTCAGGAAAGAAGACTGTGTTGCCCAGGGATCTCCCTTTAGTCTTGACTCTGACTGAGACCCAGCATAGCCTCTGGGGGGCCCGGTTGTCAATCCCCAGTGGGGGACAATGCTCAGAGCTGAGCATGATCCCACCCTATCTGTTGCAGAGCCTCCTGGGCCCATTGACAACAGCAGGATAGCACAGGTCAAAGGCAGCGGCCACATCCAGCTGAAGCAAGGTGAGACCCCAGCCCCAGCCTGGGTCTGGCTGACTTCTGCTCCTGACTGCCAGGTTGCCATCTGGCCTTGTCCCTCAAGTCCAGGCCCATGGGCTGAGCAGGAGTTCCAGGTGCTAGGCCTTTGTTAGGGTCCTCCAGGCCCCTCCACCCCATGCCACCCTGCCTCTTCTGCCTTCTGCTGGCCTGACCTTTCTGTCATCCCAACTTGGAAATAAGGGACAGCAGCCAGCAATGTGTCCTCAGAGCCTCAATGAGATGGCATTTCTCTCAAGTTACATGCAGCAGCTCTGTATGAGCCTGTGCTCGCCTGCCCTTGACCCCCAGTGAGCACGCCCACAAGCTGCGGCCCTGCCCAGCATGCCTGTCATTCTGCACAGGGGCTGACTACGGGCAGATCTCCGAGGAGACCTGGACCTATCTGAACACTCTGTATGGGGGTGGCCCTGAGATCGCCATCCGACAGAGTGTGGCCCAGCTCCCCGACCCAGAGAGCCTGCATGGGGAGCAGAAGATCGAAGCTGAGACTCGGGCCGTGTGACTTGAGACAGGCTGTGAGTCGTGCTGGCCAGCCCTCCTCCCTCTCCAGCCAGCCCTGCGTCCCTCTGAAGGCTGCACCCTGCTGAGCGCCCACTATCCCCAAGGCTGGTGTCTGCCCCTCCCTGGTGGGTATGTCTATGCCCTGGAGTAGGCTGCAGGAGCGCCAGGTGTAGAGGCCAAGCACAGCTGGTTCCCAGTGAGCAATGCTGTGCTAGGAATAGACGCTCACTCTCACTCGTCAGGCTTCTGCCAACTGCCAGGGCTTTGTGATGGTGATTTGGGTCTTTATCACTGTCATCACCATGTCCCCTAAACCTGCCCTCTTGCTAGCTCAGGCCCAGCTCTTGTCCCTGGAGCCCCTTGGGAAGGCTGGCACCTGGACCAAGGATTGGGAGTGGGTGCCACCTCACAGGTGTTTTCCAATATGTGCTTGGTCTAGCACCCCACAGACCCACAGGGGGAGATTACCACAGGGCAGAATGGATGTGAGGGGCTCCATATGTCACCCTGGTGGTCAGCAGGAGCCTTCAGGCTGTCCCCATGCTTGTCCTGCCAACCACACATGATGGACTCTTATGGTTTTGATGGAGGAAAGGTGATTTCTGCTGTAGAGGATGCTTGAGGGTTCCCTGCTGTCCTGTCCTGCTGAGTCCACCCATAGAGTGGCTGTCATTTGCTTTGTGGAGCAACTGCCAAACCTCCAGAGAAAAAGAAATGGGTGGCGGAACAGAAATACCTCACGCACCGTCACACGTGTTTGCTGCTAGCTCGGCTTCTGGGTGGCCTAGAGCGTGTGTTCCATCTCTCCCCAGCCCTGGCACTTAGGGCCCCACCCTGGAAGGTGTGTGTTGGGACCACTCACATAGGCAGGTCCCCAGAATGTCCAGCAAGGCCACTGTAGAAATGCTGGTACCTGCTGAGCCTAGTAATGCTGAATCTTGTTCCTGGGGTCATCAGGCTTGTGGACGGAACAGCTAGGCAAGGTGTTTGCAGCACCTGGCTCAACGCTAGAGCTGGGTTGATAAAGACGTCGTGGGACCAAACCTATAGGTGGCCATGGCCTCCGGTCACCACAGAAACGGACACTATCAGACCTTCCGGCACCCAGGGCCCATACTCCCACTGACAGGCAACATGCACACCCATGTGGACCCACCAACATCTGTTGCTGGGACTTGTTCTGTCCACCTGTCTTGAAAGCAGCCCTGCCACCACACATGGCGCTGTTGGTGATGTTGAGTGTGCATTGTAATCCGGCCCCCGTCTGTGTGGTCTGGTTTGTGTTCCGAATGTCATAATAAACATGCGTCCTCAGCCCACACTGTCGCCTCTCCCTTCTGCAGCGCTGTTACTACTCCCTGGCTCTAGTGAGGAACGCGAGTTTAGAGGCCTGTGCAGGCTGGGACACCATGCCACTCCAAGTACCATGGCGTGCCCTCCTTTCCTGGAACCAGGTGTGGTCAGTGGCTGAGGGCCAGCAAGGCCCACAGGTTGTTGCCACACCCTCCCCAGCAGGCGGCTGCAGAATAGCCACTACAGGAGTTGTCATCCCAGGCCCAGCCCTTGTAGGCCCATGCTGGAAGCTCTAGTCCCCATCTGGTCACCCAACCTGTGGAGTCATCCCAGGAGCCCTAGGTCTCAGAGAGGGATACTGCTATGTTCTGTGGTTTGCTTTTAGAAGAATTTGAGATCGTTATGTATTACTTTTAAACATTTACTTTGATCTGGCCATAGTGACTCACACCTTTAATCCAAGCTCTTGGGAGGCAGAGGTAGGAGAAGCATTGTGAGTTCAAGGCTAGCCTGGGATTACAGAGTAAGTTCCAGGTCAGCCTGGGCTAGAGTGAGACCCTTCCTCAAGAACAAACAAAACGGCATTTCATTTGGAGGCTAGGCATGTAGCTCAGTGGTAGAGCATGTGCTGAGCCAGCAATGGTCCCAGGTTCAGGTCCCAGCACGAGACTCAACTGCACTCGCTATGACATCCCTTCAGTCATCATTTCCGGTGAGAACTGTGGACGGAACAGCTAGGCAAGGTGTTTGCAGCACCTGGCTCAACGCTAGAGCTGTAGTGATGCACACCTGTAATCTCAGCACTTGGGAAGTAAGAGACAGGAGAATCGGGAACAAGGCCATCCTCAGCTATACATGGATTTTAAGGCCAGCCTGGGCTACATGAGACTTTGTCTCAAAACAAACCAACCCAAGTGGAGTCCCTGCCCCAGCTATGTAGCTGCACCACTTGTAGCAACTCCCCCTGGGCTCCCACGCAGGGGTACCTCTCCTGGGCTACACTTTATTCAGCTCTGCCCTCTTTTCTGAGAGTCTCCCTGGCCTTGAACTCACTGTGTAGCCCAGGCTGGCTTCAGGCTCCTAGGCTAAATTGATCCTTCTGCCTCAGCCCAGACTGTAGACTGTAGTTACACACCCCATGCCCAGGGCCTCCCTTTCCATTATAAGTTACTTTTTTTTTTTTTTTGGAGGTAGGGTCTCTCTCTAGCCCAGGCTGACTTGGAATTCACTCTCGTCTCAGGGTGACCTCGAACTCATGGTGATCCTCCTACCTCAGCCTCCCAAGTGCTGGGATTAAAGGTGTGCGCCACCACACCCAACTCCATTGTAAGTTGCCCTCTGTGTGTGTATGTTAGGGTGTGTTTCTATTTGCATCTCTAAGTGATATTTTGAACCATGCTCACACTGGAGGGTCATGTACATGGAACCCCAGTGGTACACATCTTGTGAGTGACCCGGAAAGTGAGAGCGAGGAGATTCTGAGGGTTTAAGAGCTTTGGTAACATGCATTCTTGCACCATGGCAAGGTGAGGTAGAAATAGGTTCCATGGAGCCTTAAGATGCTTCCTGTCATTTCCCTGAAAACACACCTCTCAGTCAGGCTGAGATCTGCCTCTGCAGACAGAGTTCAGGAGTTTTGGCTGTTCACCCCACCGAGTGGAGACTGGAAGTTCCTGGGAGCTGAGAAGGCCTGCACAGGCCTCTGGCCCTAGGGCAGCTTCCTTAAAGCTGAACCTGGAAGACACTCTGGCAGCAGAGGGGACCATGGTGTGAGGGGGCAGCTGGTGGCTGTGCCGGTCGTCCCCCCCGCCTGTGTGTGGTCCTCCACGCACACCTGCATCAGATGTATCCTCTAGGGGGAGCTCCCAACCCCGGTCTAGTTCAAGTCCACGGCAAGCAGATTGCACTTGCTTGTCTTGTACCGTCTACTTTGTTGGTATTTGTTTTTCTGAGGGTAAAGACCATGTCAGCCTTTCTTTTTGTGCTATCCTTTTGTAGCTCTGAGATGCCCCCAGCTGATGTCACTCACTAAACCAACTGGACAGAGACATTTAGGGCCTAGTGGCTACTTGATACAACTTGAGACACAAAAGAGCTGTTGGGTGCTGCTTGGCTGCCTTCCCATGTTAATCAGAGGAAGGGGGTCAGGGAGGAGAGGCCACTGGTGGGCAGAGCTAGGGGATATTGACCCCCTCTAAGCTTGGCCTGCCTTTAAAAAAAAATATAGCCGGGTGTGGTGGCACACACCTTTAATCCCAGCACTCGGGAGGCAGAGGTAGGAGGATCACCGAGAGTTCGAGGCCACCCTGAGATTACATAGTGAATTCCAGGTCAGCCTGGACCAGAGTGAGACCTTACCTCGCAAAACCAAAATTTATATGCATATATATATATATATATATATATATTTTAAGATTTTATTTTTTATTTTATTAGAGACAAAAAGAGGGAAAGAGAGAGAGGGAGAGTGAGAATGGGCATGCCAGGGCCTCTAACCACTGCAAACGAACCCCAGACGCGTGCGCCCCCTTGTGCATCTGGCTTATGTGGGACCTGGAGAATTGAACCTGGGTCCTTAGGCTTCTCAGGCATGTGTCTTAACCACTAAGCCATCTCTCCAGTCCATGGTCTTTCTTTCTTTTTTTAAGATTTATTTTTATTTATTAGAGAGAGGGGGAGAGAGAGACAGAGAGAGGGAGAATGGGCATGCCAGGGCCTCTAGCCACTCCAAACAAACTCCAGATGCATGTGCCACTATGTGCATCTAGCTGACATGGGACTGGAGAATTGAACCTGGGTCCTTAGGCTTCTCAGGTATGCGCCTTAACTGCTAAGCCATCTCTCCAGCCCCAGCCTGCCTTTTTTGATTTTTCTTTTTCTTTTTTTAAAAGAGATAGTTTTTAAAAAATATTTTTATTTATTTGAGAGAGAGAGGCAGATAGAAATAGAATGAGAGAATGGGTGCGCCAGGACCTCCAGTCGCTGCAAAGGAACTCCAGATGCATGCGCCACCTTGTGCATCCCTCGAACCTAGGGAAGCAAACTGTGGTCCTTTGACTTTACAGGCAAGCATTTTAACCGCTAAGCCCTTTCTCCAGCCCCTTTTTTTTTGATTTTTCGAGGTAGGGTCTTGCTCTAGCCCAGGCTGACAGGCAATTCACTATGTAGTCTCAGGCTGACCTCGAACTCAGGGCTATCTTTCTACCTCTGCATCCTGAGTGCTGGGATTAAAGGCGTGTGCCACCATGCTGGGATTTTTTTTTTTTTTTTTTTGGTTTTTCGAAGTAGGGTCTCTGGCCCAGGCTGACCTGGAACTCACTATGTAGCCCACGTTGGACTTGAACTCAGAACTTAGGGGGATCCTCCTACCTCAGCCTCCCGAGTGCTGTAATTATAGGGGTGAATTACCATGACCAGCTTTGTTTTTTAATTTTTTGTTTTTTTTATTTTTTGGTCTTTTTCAGGTAGGGTCTCGCTCTAGCCCAGACTGACCTGGAACTCATTGTAGTCCCAGGCTGGCCTTGAACTCAAAGCAGTCCTCCTTCCTCTACCTCCCAAGTGCTGGGATTAAAGGTATGTGTCAGTATGACTGGCAAGCTTTTTTTTTTTTTTTTTTTTTTTTTTAAGGTAGGGTCTCACTCTGGCCCAGGCTGACCTGGAATTAACTATGTAGTCTCCGGGTGGCCTTGAACTCATGGCGATCCTCCTACCTCTGCCTCCCGAGTGCTGGGATTAAAGGCGTGAGCCACCACGCCCGGCTGACTGGCAAGCTTTTGTAATATTTAAATAGGACTCTACTGTATAGCTCAGGCAAGCCCAGAACTCACAGTCCTCATGTCTCAACCTTCTGAGTGCTGGCAGTAGTTATACCCTGCCATACACAGCACACATCTGCCATTTTTCTGCATCTAGCCCCTTGCTGCCCCCTTCCTCAGGACCACCTTCCTCAGAGGCAGCAACATTGTCTTAGAAGCTGCCACATAGATTTCACAATTGTGGAATCTTTTCCTGTGGTTTAAAAAGTGGGCCTAGGGCTGGAGAGATGGTGGCTTGGCGGTTAAGGCACCTGCCTGCTAAGCCTAAGAACCCGGTTCCAATCTCCAGGTCCCACGTTTAGCCAGATGCAAAGTGAGGCAAGGGTGCAATGCCGCACTTGACCACAAGGGGGCGCACACATCTGGATTTCATTCACAGCAGCTGAGAGACTGCTGGAGCACCCATTCTCTGTCTACCTCTCCCTCTCTGTCTCTCTCCAAAAATTAAAAAAAAAAAAAAAAAGTGGGCCTATCTGTAATTTCCACACTTACAAGAAAGAGGGAGAAGGATCATGAGTTTGAGACTGTTGCAGTTAGGTTCACATTGCTGGCAGAAATCACCCGACCAAGAGCAGCTTGTGGGAAAAAAGGGTTTATTTTGGCTTAGAATCGAGGGGAAGCTCCATGATGGCAGGGAAAACGATGGTATGAGCAGAGGGTGGATGTCACCTCCTGTCCCACAGCAGGAGGACTGTGCCAAACACTGGCAAAGGGAAACTGGCTATAATACCCATAAGCCTGCCCCCAACAACACACTGCTTCCAGGAGGTGTTCATTCCCAAATCTCCATCAGCTGGGAACCTAGCATTCAGAACACCTAAGTTTATGGGGGACACCTGAATCAAGCCACCACAGAGGCCATCCTGATTACATAGGGAGACCCTTAAAAAACTATTTTTAGGTTTTAGGGCTAGAGAGATTGCTTATTGGTTAAGGCATTGCCTCCAAAGTCTAAGGACCCAGTTCAAGAAGCCAGGTGCCCAAGGTGGCACATGTGTCTGGAGTTCATTTGCAGTGGCTGGAGGCCCTGGCATGCCCATTCTCTCCCTCTCTAACATATATATTTAGAGCTGGAGAGGTGGCTCAATGGTTATGGAACTTGCCTACAAAGCCTAACGCCTCAGGTTTATTTATTTATTTGAGAGCAACAGACAGAGAAAGAGGAAAGAGGCAGACAGATAGAGAACCAGGATCCTTTGGCTTCGCAGGCAGACGCCTTAACCGCTAGGCCATTTCTCCAGCCCCGCAATTAGGTACCTTTAACTGTTGAGCCATCTCCCCAGCCCCCTAAATATTTTCTAAATGGGGCTGGAAGTGTGAATTAGTAACACAGCACTTGCTCAGCAAGCATAAGGTCCCTGGTTCCATCCCTAGGAATGGGGGAAGTTTAAAAACAAAGGATGGGGCATAGGAGATTGTCCCACGCCCCAGTCCCTTGGGCTTCTTTCTAGTCATTGGTTAGGGATGCGCCTCATGCTCTACCTCTTCCTTCCTCTAGGAGTCGCCCTTGTCCTGCCAAAGAGGTGCCTTGGGCCTGGGTGTGGCCAAGCAGGTGAGGCGGCTGGGAGTGCCTGGGCCAGCTGGTATTTCCAGACTTACTGGAGAAGCCTGGCCCACAGGTGTGTGGCCTCCCTGATGCTGAGTCAGGAGCTTCAGGCTGTTTGGAACTCTGTTTCCGGGTGCTCCAGAACACAGCTGCCAGGCTGGGAGGCTCTGGGGGAAGGAAGGTTCTGAGAAGGTGCTGGACACACTGTCTCTCACCCACATGTTTACCTTCTGAGGTAACAACCAAGTCCTGGAAGAACATGCTGATGCCCCTGCCTCAGCCTCCCTGAGAGCTGGGATTAAAGGCTTGTGTGCCCTGCAAAAATTTGGCTTTAATATCAGTGTCCTGGTGCCAGGGGCAGCTGCCTTCTGGAAAGAGTGGGGAGGGCTCACTGTCGAAGCCAGTCCTGTGGCTCTCAGGGAAGGAGTGCACATGACTCTCACTGACAACCTGCCTCCCAACCCGGAGTTGGCGGCTTGTGTGGAGGATCGCCCTGCCCATACTTGATATAGCTGCTAATTGCTCTTTGTGGACAACTGTGTTCCCAAAGCAGCTCAGACCATCCATCAGAAAGGAAGGCGCTGTCATACCTTTCCTGCCAAGGCAAGGAGTGACGGGTTCAAAGCTGGCTGTGCGTGCGGACCAGGCTGAGCCCTCTGTCCCCCGCTCTTTAGAGCTGCCAACTGCAGCTCTCTGGTCGCCTGCAGCTTCGGGAGAAGAGTTATAGGTGCAAGAAGAGTGATAGGTGCAGTTTATACCACCCCCTGGCAGCACCCCTGAAGGCTAGAGGAATGGCCAGCATGCAGTAAATAAATAAAATAATAAGTAGATGGCCTCCCTTGGACTCAAAGAATGTCACAGTGATGTCCTACAGCCTTGGGGTAGGGGAGGGTAGGAGTGACATTTACAGTTATGTAAGCCTCCAGCCTGTCCCTGAGCACACTTGATAGTCGTAGGTCAGCGACGGAGAGGACCAGAGGTCAGCCGTCAGCCCTGGAGGTTTCTGACGACACTAGTTAGCTTCCTTATTGGAAAACATCTCTTCATGCAACCAAAGAGGCATGAGGTTGTACACCCGAAGTTATATTTTATTTAACATTTAGAGGATTAACATATAATTACAAGGTCAATATAAGCCTTCCAGTGGAAGCACTTTATTTGGTTTAATTCCACCTCCAGAGAGAAATGGGCAAATCTAGGACCTCATAGCCACGATGGGCCTTTCCAACACTGTGATGCCCCCCCCCAGGTTTAGGATTAGTGCAACATGTGCGTGTGCACAACACGTGTGTGTGTGTGTGTGTGTGTGTGCGCACACACGTTCATTTAAAGGTGCTCAACATCAGGTTAAAACAGAATTTTGGACCAATATTAAAGTTTTAGATGTTACAAGCACAGGAAACAGAGTTAGTAAGAAACACAAAACCTTAATTTCTTTAAAAATCCTGTCATAAACAGAACTTTTGAGGTTGTGTAAACATTCTACTATAATGACAGATGTCACCAAAAGGTATTAGAGGCCTCTGCACTGTGTTGGTTGGATGGGCGATGGGTCACTCCAGACCTGACATTAACCACCTCAGTGAAAAGTCCCATTATAGCTCAGCATGCTTTAAAAAACAAGTTTTTCCCCTTTTTCATCCTGCAAAGGAAAAAAATATGGATAAATGACAACTTCCTCCCCTTTATTTTGTCTTTAAGTCACTTTCAGGGCTTTTTTGTTTTTCGAACGAGTCATTCTTACCACACAGTATTCTAACTGTGATGGAGAAATGACAGGCAGTGGGGTCCTGGGGGAGGGGGAGACTGAGTGAGGAGCTCCTGGGAAGTCCACGTTCCCATCTCTGGGAATCACTCTGACAGGACAGTTTCACAGCAGGATCCCCAGAGCAGATCTCCACATGGACACGAGATGATGGTCAGCTTGGCAGGCCTGCCCTGCTCCTTCTACCCGCCACAAGGGCCAGGAAGGGTGGGCATTTGAAACACCCAGTTTTTCTGGAGGTGGTATAAACGGTTAAAAGAGAAGTACAGGGATATAGGAAGACACAAGCACACCCTATATTTGCCTTAGTCATGGGAAGATGGCGCGCTGTGGAGTATCCTTTTTACCTATGTGACAAGAAGTGACTCTATCCTGACCCATAAAATGGAAAATGCAGTGCACATGCAGGACCGAGGCTCTGAAAGCACATTTGAAAAACCGTTTGGCATCCATGTGGAGTGGACAATGGTCAGCCCAACTTGGTGAAGTTCAGGGGTGCTGGAGTGGCAGGTGTGGAGCTTCCGGGACCCCAGGCGGGATTATCCCGAGTACTAGATGGTGTACAGGGCCAGGGGGGAGACTCTGAAAATACTACCTGTTGGGCACAGGACTTCCATTTATTTCATCTTCCAAGCTGTCCTCAAGTAACTGCTGAGGGTGTGACCTTCGGGCCACCTGCTGCAGGGAACAGAAGCCCTGGCTCATGGAACAGCCTTGAGGAGGCCCCAGAGACCTGGACTTCACCTCACTCTGGGGGAACAAGAAAGCTCACACTGGCTTGCTTTTGAAACCGGAAAACACTTCCTTGTCAAGTGCTCACATGCCTTTCCTCTGCTTGCAGAAGGTTGACAGAGCTGCTCTGGGGGATGGTGTGTGGTCAACCCTGGTTTGCCGAGGGAGTGGTATTTGAATTTCCGTGAACCACGAGCAAAGGCCCAACTTTTAGGACCTGTCCTTCCTGTCCTTGTCTGTGCCCCTCTGGGCTCCTGTAAGACTCCATTGTCTTAGATCCACAAATGTCAAGAGAAACCAAGGATGCATGAGGTGACCACCTACTTACTAAGTGCCCAGCAGAAGACAGAAATGCCTGCTCTGCCCCCTCGGGATCTGAGGGGGCGCCTTCACGGAGACTTACGGCCATGTCTTTCTCTCGACCATTTCTGCACCGGTGGGGAGAGAAGTTGCACAACTCTAATGCGTGAGTGGCCACAGATGTGACCTTTGTTTTCCCTCAAAGATCTGTTATTGGAGGAAGGAAAATGAGTCCCCAAAGCAAACTCCATCCATTCCACAGGGCTTGCGGCACGAGGGACCAAATGCAGAAGCAGTGGCCATAGGGTCGCTAGAGGGACCACAGGAGGCACCAGGTCTTTGGTGAGGAATGCGCTCAAGTCCTCAAATGCTACGTCCACCTTACAGGAATGAGTGTGCACGTGGAGGCAAGGCTCTCGGTCAAGTGGTCATAAGGAGGGCAGATGGCAGGGCAAGGTGGTCCAGGAAGTTCCTCATGAAAGGTGACACGGGGCAACACAGTGGGGCTGGCTCACAAGCTGGAATTGAGACTTCTACTGTAGACCTACCTGAGTCACTGCAGACAGGGCTTGCAGACAAACAGGGAATGAGTAGTGGGAGGTGGAGAGAGTGCAGAAGGGGTCAGCGCTGAGCTGTCAGGGAGCCAGTGACCAGGAAGGGACACAGGCTCTTCAGCAGACCCAGGAAAGAAGGAAGCATCTGCTGACTAGTCCCCAAGGACATACTGATGACATGTGGTACTCAGTCCACCCAGAGCGGGCTGGCCCTCCTTGTCCAGATTCTGGTAGTCACCCAGGAGATCAGGGCAACCGTTCACAAAAGGCACAGTGTGAAATGTGCAAGGACTGGCCAAGCGAGCCGCGGGTGGACTAGGGGGCCAGGAAGGAGTGGGGAGGAGATGTAGGCGAGAATCCAGCTGTCTTTGTGGCCTGTGTGGTGGGGACTGGAGATATGGCCGACCCCTCTGTGGGGCTAAGAGACAGACATGAGTGGGCCGTGGGAATGCTGGGACCACAGTAGCTGTAAAGAGAAGAGGATGCAGAACATGGGAACCGGGCTGCAGGTAGATCAGAGGCACCCAGCCAGCCAGGGGTGGTACTGGAGGCCCCTGGGGACAAGCAGACCAGACTGATCTGATGGTGGCTCCTGGGGAGGTTCGCTGGGACTCTGGCCATGTGTGCACCACCGTTAGGAATCTACGACACAAAAAGAAAGAGAAGGAAAGCGCTGTTAGAGGAGGCAGCTTATAAGAGGCGGGCCTTTTGCAGTTGGCAAACTGCTCGCCTGGGAGGAGGGAGGGAGTTTTATTTTATTTTATTATTTTTTCAGTAACTGGTCTGCAATGGGGAACTTTCACTGCTTTACCTCCAATCTTTTTTTTTTTTGTGTGTGTGATTTTGAGACAGGGTCTCATGTAGCCCAAACTGGCCTCAAACTTCCTAGGTAACCAAGGATGATCTTAAACTGCTGATCCTCCTGCCTCCGCTTCTCTAGTGCTGGGATTACAGGCACATACCACCATGCCAGACTTCTTGTCTATAATTGTTAGCTAGCTTTACTTGGGTTGAGAGCAAAAGATGAATAAAGCTGCTCACCTGCACATCTTTTTACTGATTTACTGTTTTTTTGGTTTTTCGAGGTAGGGTCTCACTCTAGCTCAGGCTGACCTGGAGTTCACTCTGTAGTCCCAGGCTGGCCTCGAACTCACAGCGATCCTCCTACCTCAGCCTCCCGAGTATGTGTGCTACCACAGTTACAATTTTTTTTTGACACAATCTTGCTATGGAGTCCAGGCTCAAGTTATAGGCATGTTCTGCCATGGGAATTTAGTTTTGAGAGAAAGCAAGGGTTATTTTTCTAGAATGGTACAAGGAATTCTCTCCTTACAACTCTGAACTTCTTAGCAGTGAATTTTAAAATGTCCCTAGGGAAGCCTGTGGCCTGTGTTGGGCAGTGAACAGTGAAAGCTCTCCATGTCCAGAAGCAAGGGAAGACAAGAGCGAGACGGATACCCCAAGCCTTTAAGGACACACAGGGTGAGAACAGGGAGACAGAATTTTTAAACAAGCATTTGGCTAGAAAATTCCCCATTACTAGATACGAAAGAATCACACAGTCATTCCCAGAATCATTTTCTTGGAAAGGGGAAAAATCACTTAAAATACACAGCACGGAGAAAATATAACATTTATTAGAGAGGCAGATAGGAGGGTACAACTAGAAGATGCCAGACAGATTTTATTTTTTCTTTTAGATAAGGATAGAAAGAAACAATCACGATGGGTGTATTCAAACAACTTACTCAGAACCCAAGTGTCTATAATAAACTCAAGTGTGGTGCAGCCAGCATGGACCTAGCTACAGTGCAAGAGTCCTGGGGCCTCCCCAGCAGTTATAAAAACAAAAAGGTCATTAGGCAACAGAACAACCAATAAAACAAACAGATAAAAGACTAACATGTTAAAACAACTCATTCAAGTCATCCTTTTAGTTTTAAAATTGAAGTATATACAAATATATTCCATGGGGGAGAATTAGGGACGTATTTAACAGAAAGCGATTTAGGAAAACAAAAACATGAAAAGTCGCAATCCAACTGAGCTGACCAACTGGACGCTCCTCTAGTTTGTCTTTTGGCAACGACTAAGCACATAAGAAAAGGTGGGGGGAGAAAGTGTACTACTGGCACTATTAATACTCAAACAGCCTGAGACTCAGCACTTACCCCAAAACTGGGGGGCTGTTTGGGGAGAAAAGTGCTGGCAGCTAGATATCTCTCTCTCTCTTTTTTAACGGCAAACTGCTGTAAGGAGACAAAGTTCACTTCGGGAGGAAATGGACAACCTGATTCTCTAGCCACTGTTCCGGTGTCTTCTGACACTTCACCCTTGACCAGATGGAAATTGACTAAGTATTTTTCCATCAAGCCAGTATGGGACGGATTCATCTGCTGTGGGTACTGAGGTATCCAACGTAATGAAGTACACTCAAAATAGCATCCACACCAACACTCCCCACCCAGGCCTGCAAACTATTTCCAAATCAAATTTGCACAACTGGAAGGGGAAATCCCCCAATTTCACCCAGCAGGCCCATGGCCAGCCTCCTGTAAGACTCTAGGCATTGAGTTGCTTTCTTCAAAAGTGCATAGCCAACCAATGAGATTTTTTTTTTTTTTTTTTTTTTTTTGGTTTTTCGAGGTATGGTCTCACTCTGGCCCAGGCTGACCTGGAATTAACTATGTAGTCTCAGGGTGGCCTTGAACTCATGGCGATCCTCCTACCTCTGCCTCCCGAGTGCTGGGATTAAAGGCGTGCACCACCACGCCCGGCTGAGATTCTTTTTTTTTGAGGTAGGGTCTTACTCTGGCCCAGGCTGACCTGCAACTCACTCTGTAGGTCCAGGCTGGCCTTGAACTTTTACCTGACAAACAGACCCCTGGGGGACTCAGCATCAGGTCAGCAGGGGCTCCTTTGGCAGTACCTGAAGAGAAGGACTGAAACACACCCCTGAATGGGTGGCTTGACCAGCAGAGACATTCAAAAGAAAATTTGAATTTCAAAATCAATGTGTATTTAAAAAGATGAAGCTGATAGGGCTGTCAGCTTCCTGCTTCTGCTACTGTACACAACGGTAAGATATGGCCTCTGGGAGAACTGGGGGAATGACACACAGGGTCCCTCTATACTGTCTTTGCAATAACCTCAGAGTCTGTCATTATTGCAAAAGTAACAATATCAGCCGGGCGTGATGGCACACGCCTTTAATCCCAGCACTCGGGAGACAGAGGTAGGAGGATCGCCGTGAGTTCGAGGCCACCCTGAGACTACAGAGTGAATTCCAGGTCAGCCTGAACTAGAGTGAGACCCTACCTCGAAAAACAAACAAACAAAAAGTAACATAGCATCTGGGAGGCTAAGGCATGATGATTGTGAGTTCAAGCACAGCCTGGGCTGCATAGAAAGCTCCAGTCTCAAAAATTAAAAAAAAAAAAAAAAACAAGAAAGTCGTTAAAACCCAGGTTGTCATTAAGTAACACTCACTATTCAATTCCATTCTAGCAGCTACTGCCAGGATCTGGAAACAGCAGTGCGTTGGTACATGCATAAGGCTCTAGGTCCCATCCCTAACTCTTCATTAAAAAATAAAAACCAGCTCTAGATTGACTTTTGCTTATAAAATAAGCCCACAATGTAGAGGCAGGAAGCTAATTTTCTACTGAAAAAGACATAATTTTGAAAGTTAATTAAAAAGAAAACATAATCCCAGCACTCAGGAGGCAGAGGTAGGAGGATCACTGTGAGTTCAAGGCCAGCCTGGGACTACGGAGTGAATTCCAGGTCAGCCTGGGCTAGAGCAAGACCCTACCTCGAAAAACCAAAAAAAAAAAAAGAAGAAGAAAAAAAGAAAAACAGCAGGAATGGTGGCACACACCTTTAATCCCAGCACTTGGGAGACAGAGGTAGGAGGATCTCTGTGAGTCTGAGGCCAGCCTGGGACTACAGAGTGACTGCCAGGTCAGCCTGGGCTAGAGTGAGACCCTGCCTTCAGAAAAAAATAAAATAAAATAAAAAGGGCTGGAGAGATGGCTTAGTGGTTAAAGCACTTGCCTCCAAAACCTAAGAACTCATGTTCAAATCTCTAGGTCCCACATAGCCAGACACACAGTGATGTAAGCATGCAATATCAGACATGAGCCACAAGGGGCACACACATCTGGAGTTCGTTCACAGTAGCTGAAGGTCCTGGTGCACCCATTCTCTCTCTGCCTCTTTCTCTCTCTCAAAAAATAAAAAAATAAAAAGAATAGTTACGCAGATGCTTTCATTCTGACCCATTTACGGCTGACTCTCAGTGACCTCAGAGTAAGTTGTCACCATGTACACAATTTAGCACTGGGCTTGACAGTGCCACCACCTCTACCCTCCAGCATCAGCACCAATTTAAAACTGCAAATTCCAGACTGGAGAGATGGCTTAGCAGTTAAGGTGCTTGCCTGCAACGCTAAAGGATCCAGGTTCAATTTCCCAGGACCCACGTAAGCCAGGTGCACAAAGTGGCGCATGTGTCTGGAGTTCGTTTGCAGCAGCTGGAGACTCTGCTGTGCCCATCCTCTCTCTCTCTCTAACAAACAAATAACTTAAAAAATTTTTAAATGCAAATTCCCATAAGGAAGGCCCACATTTTAAAAAAAATGGTCACTTTACTTTCTTTTCTCTCTCTCTTGTTAAAAATTTTTAAATTTTTAAAACTTTTGATGTAGGGTCTCACTCCAGCCCAGGCTGACCTGGAATTCACTATCAAGTCCCAGGTTGGCCTCTAACTCGCAGTGATCCTCCACCTCTGCCTCCCAAGTGCTGGGAAGTAAGGTGTGTGACACCATGCCTGGCTAAACCTTTATTTTCTTCTGCCTGTGGTTAACAGAAAAAAGTGAACCCGAAGTCCTAAAACAGGTTCCAATAAGATCAAACTTTGGGTCTTCCAAGTGCCAGTGTTTTTAAGTTTCCCCTTGACAAAGGGCATGCCCACCCGTGTGTGGGCATAATGGCTGCTGCACTGGGCTTCTTCGTGGCTGGACAGGTGTGAGCTGACACCAGGGCCATTTGCCATACAATAGAACCCGCCTGTGCCTGTGCCCATCTTTGTAGAAACTTGACTCAACGGCATCAGAGCCCACCCCCCATGGACTGTTAGGTGGAACTGGCAGATTGTAAGGTCACTTCAAAGTCAACTGGTTCACTGAGCACACCTTCCTTGATCCCGCTGGGATGTTTGGGACACACAGACATCAAAGGATGATCACATGAGGCTCTGAGGCGACGGGAACCATACTCAAGGAAAAACGTGCACTGGGGTACCAGAAGAGCTGTATCCACTCTGGGTTCATCAGGCCCTCCACTTTCTGTCCCCTTTGGGGACCAGTAGGTCTTCCTTCCTGTACATGATTGTAAAAACTCCACCAGGTTCCAACTGGTTCAGTCACAAAGTGTAACCAACACCCTGTGTTGTTCAAGGTGAGGCCGGCACCACATGGAAATAAGCAAACCAGTCTTGTTCCCTCCTTGGCATGTGGACTTTAAATTTGGAAATTTTAATAATTAGAAGCTAGAATACAACTTTTTTTTTTTTTTTTTTTTTTGAGTCAGGGTCTTGTTGGCCAGCCTAACCTGAGAGTCCCGGCGACCCTCCTGCCTCACCTCCCCAGTGCTGGGATCACAGGCACCTGTGCCACCATGCCTGGCTAGAAATATAACCTTTTTCAATGTACAGACGTGGCTAGAAGAAGGAATGCTTATTATGTTTCAAATGACAAGGCTGTAAAGTGACAGGAGGCAGTTTTTCATCAGTAAGTGAAACCTGATCACAGCTAAACAGGACAGATGAACTCAGGCCGTGATGCCCACCAGTCCCCCAGTGGAGGCGCCGGGCCCCCTACTTGCTCTCGGCTGGCATCAGGAAGAGCCGCCTGTGACAGCCACAATTGTGGGGAGAAGCAACTCCAATGTTTTACAAAAGGTTTTTTTTTAAAGCAATATTAAATATAAGTCTTAGCACCTTTGGCATTTTTGTCCAAATAGACTTCAACATAGGAAGTGGGGACATAACCCTCCTCGTCTTCATTTCTCCGGATGCGGGTCCACCCGTCACCTTTGTCTTCCTCGATCACACACAGCATTTCTCCTTCCACTACGGAGATGGTTCCTTCATTCTGACCTGAAGAAACAATGCAAGGAGGGTTGAGGTCTCCTGTGCAGTGTGGGGTGAGAGAGAGCAGGGCTCCCTGCAGTGAGACCAGTGGGGTCAAGATAGGTCCATCCACGGTTCGTCCACCTTGGACCTCTGGCACATGCTGGGCTCACACCACCCCAAGCTTCCTCCTCCCATGGAGACAGGTCCCCTTCTTTTGTCTAAGGATCTTTCTCCAAGGCCTCCAGTACACACCCCCCATCTCTACCCAGGGTGAGTCTTTGCTAAACATCCTTCTCTCCTGGCTTCTCCGTGGGGACGAGTCTACCATGGAGGCCAACAGCACTCTCACACCTCCCTTCCCTTCTGGCATTTTCTTTTTATTTATTTGAGAGAGAGAAATAAAGAAAGAAGCAGAGAGAGAGAGAGAGAGAGGCAGACAGAGAGAGAATGGGTGAGCCAGGGCTTCTAGCCGCTATAAACAAACTCCAGACGCATAGCACCTCCTTGTGCATCTGGCTTATATGGGTCCTGGAGAATCGAACCTGGGTCCTTTGGCTTTGCAGGCAAAACGCCTTAACCACTAAGTCATCCCTCCAGCCCCCTTCTGGCATTTTCTGTAGAAGGTAAGGTTCTGCTTTTCTTACTCCCTGCAGCAAATGTTGCCTTGATGTCACCCCAACCCCTAGAACACAGCTTGGGGAATCTGGGTTCACTGGGCCCCTCCACTTGCTTTCCCCTGCCTGGCCGGAGTATCTCCACAGAGCCTGAGCGGTGCTGCGGGGCAGGCTGTGCTTTCCTTTCTTTGTTCAACCCTGAGCCTAGACGACAGTGTCAACTGCTCCATTCCTCTGCTCATCCCAGACCTCCGCTGAGGTCATTCTAAAGACAAGCCACAGCCCTGGGAAGGTTTGGGGCGGGGGCACGTTATTTAGGGCGTTGTAAGCAGGATTATAGGGTGTGTATATGGGGGGAGGATTGGATGTGCATGAAGTAGTGGAACACTTATCCTGATTTTTGTTCGTTTGTTTATCACAATGAAAAGTCCTGTAAAATGTCAAGTTCATTTATCCTAGGACCTCCCAAACTTCCCAAGCTCAGACAGCTTCTTTCACAGCAACCTTGGTAACACAGCACAGACTCCTCGAAGACTCATTGGTTAGAAGCCTGTGGTGGCTTGATTCAGGTGTCCCCCATAAACTTAGGTGTTCTGAATGCTAGGTTCCCCAGCTGATGGAGATTTGAGAATTGAAGCCTCCTGGAGGCAGTGTATTGTTGGAGGCAGGCCATCTTCCTCTTTCCAGTGTTTGGCACACTCTCCTGTTGCTATTGTTCACCCGATGTCGGTCAGGAGGTGATGTCCACCCTCTGCTCATGCCATTGTTTCCCCCTGCCATTATGGAGCGTCCCCTCGAGTCTGTAAGCCAAAATAAGCCTTTTCCCCCACAAGCTGCTCTCGGTCCGGTGTTTTCTGCCAGCAATGCGAACCTCACTACAACAAAGCCTTAGGCTGTCTTCTAACAGCACTGCTTTCTAATTGGCCCTACGTAGTGGACGCTCCTGCAGTCCTGCTCCGGACACGCCAACAGCCTGTAAATATAGTCAACATAGCGGCCAAATGAAATCCAAATGGTTCTTTCTCAGCCCCAGGTACTTCAAATTTCTATCTTATATTCCACTGTGACCCCTCCCCCCCCCATCCTTAATCCCCAAGATCTCCAAGCTCTGGCAGCAAGAAGCCCTGTTTCCTCCTCTTTCCATGGCCATGCCCCTGCCTCTGTTCCAGGCAGCAGAGTCTTCTAAACTGTCATTTTCCCAGCATGCATGCCTGCAGCATGTCGGACCCTTCGTGGCAGACATTGCCAGTGTCCTGTGCTGTCTGTGTGTCTATCTGGTCCATTTCCCTGGGGCAGGTGCCATGTCCTTCCACCTGCATCCTATCCCCAGGGGCCTAGACAGGACAGGTGTGCTGTAACCCGTGAGGATATGGAGTTGTTCGAATCCCACCCCACGCACTTTAGGGAAGCCCTCTGAACTTAGTTAACTGACACAGACTCAATGTCAACCATCTTATAGTAACAATGGTCCTACCAGCAGGACAAAACAACAGCAGCGACAACAATAATAATAAAGATTGGGACTGATCTACAGCGGCCACTGCTGCCCAGTCTAGCATATTACCTAGACAGACGGCCCTGGAGGAGCCAAGCCCTGGGATCTGCCCTCAATATACCAACCAATGGGGGTGTCCTCCCCCTTGCTTATAAAGGCTCCCGACTTCTTCCTGTCGAAAACTCTCCACCTGCTCAGCTCAGCTCAGCTTTGCTTCTCTGCTCGGCCTGCCTATCTGTCTGTGTTTGGGCCACAAGGGTACACGTGAGTCTGGCTTCCCTTTCACCCAGCCTGGTTGGCACGGGGGATATCATAAAATGGTTTCTTGGTTTGGATGGCTTTTTTTTGTTTGTTTGTTTGTTTTTGTTTTTTCGAGGTAGTTTCACTCTAGCCCAGGCTGACCTGGAATTCACTATGTAGTTTCAAGGTGGCCTTGAACTCACAGTGATCCTCTTACCTCTGCCTCTTGAGTGCTGGGATTAAAGGCATGCACCACCATGCCTGGCTTAGATGGCTTTTTTTAAAGAAATATTTATTTTAGAGCTGGGTGTAGTGGCGCACGCCTTTAGTCCTAGCACTCAGAAGGCAGAAGTAGGAGGATCGTCTTGAGTTGGAGGCCACCCTGAGACTACATAGTGAATTCCAGGTCAGCCTGGGCTAGAGTGAGACCCTACCTAGAAAAACCAAAAAATATATATATTTATTTTATTTGTGTATTTACTTAGTTGAGAGTGAGACACAGAGAGATAATGGGCACACCAGGGCCTTGAGCCATTGCAAACGAACTCCAGACACATGCACCACCTTGTGTATCTGGCTTACGTGGGTTCTGAGGAATCAAACCTAGATCCTTAGGCTTCCCAGACAAGCACCTTAACTGCCAACCCATCTCTCTAGCCCTTGGATGGCTTTTCTAATTATCTCTGCCTTATAGTTTGGAGTAACCTCTCTGCTTTCTGAATCTACCATGTGTACGTTCTTCCCAAGTTTCCCTACACAGGCTCCTAGATTCTACTTTCCACATGACAGCAACTTTAATTTCTCTTTAAAAGCCTCAGTTTCTCTTTTTAAAGATATTTTATTATTTGTTTATTTGAGAGAGAAGGAGAGAGAGAGAGTGGGCACGCCAGGGCCTCTAGCCACTGCAAACAAACTCCAGACACATGCGCCATTTTGCGCATCTAACATGGGTCCTGGGGAATTGAACCTGGATCCTTAGGCTTTGCAGGCAAATGCCTTAACCACTGAGCCATCTTTCCAGCCCACACTTCAGTTTCTCTTAAGTCCACATGCTTGCAATTCTACTCCAGTTTTCCCCCCAACCCTCAATTTCTCCTAAATGAACCTTATAAACTATATAGTGTTTCCACATGAGAGCATGTTTCCTAAGCTCCACAATTTGAGATTTCTCCCTTAAATAAACCCCATAATAATTCATGATTGTCCCCTCAATAAACACTAATAATTACCAAAAAAGATTGGAATCTAGAAGTTCTGCAGTGCTATGCAGGTGGCTCAGTGGTTAAAGGTGCTTGCTTACAAAGCCTGCTGGCCTGGGTTCATTTCCCCAGGACCCACATAAAGCCAGACACCAAAAGTGGAGCAGAGCTGGACCTTTAATCCCAGTACATGGAGGCTGAAGTAGAAGGCTCACCAGTAGTTTGAGGCCAGTAAATAAATAAAAGTGATGCAAGCATCTGGTGTTTGTTTGCAGTGGCAAGAGACCCTGGTGCAACAAAAAAAGAGAGAGAGAGACCCTAGTGCACTATGAGCACACACACACAATTAAAAAAATTTAATATATTTTATTGGGCTGGAGAAATGGCTTAGCAGTTAAGGCATTTGCCTGCAAAGCCAAGGGATCCCAGTTGGACTCTCCAGGACCCACGTAAGCCAGATACACAAGGGGGCACATGTGTTTGGAGTTTGTTTGCAGTGGCTGGAGGCCCTGGCATGCACATTCTCTCTCTGCCTGCCTCTCTTATCTCTCTCTCTGCTTGCAAATAAATAAATAAATAAATAAATAAATAAATAAATAAATAAAAATTTAAAAATATAATAAAAATATGTTACTTATTTATTTGAGAGAGAGAAAGAATGTGCATGCCAGGGCTTCCAGCCACTGCAAACAAACTCCAGATGCATGTGCCATCTTGTGCATCTGGCTTACATGGGTCCTGGAGAGTCGAACTGGGATTCTTTGGCTTGGCAGGCAAATGCCTTAACTGCTAAGCCATCTCTTCAGCCCCTTTTTTAAAATTAATAGTAACTTCTTAAAAAATTGCCGGGCGTGGTGGCGCACGCCTTTAATCCCAGCACTCGGGAGGCAGAGGTAGGAGGATTGCCGGGAGTTCGAGGCCACCCTGAGACTACATAGTTAATTCCAGGTCAGCCTGGGCCAGAGTGAGACCCTACCTCAAAAAAACCAAAAAAAAAAAAAAAAAAAAAAAAAAAAATTATTTATTTATTTGCAAGCAGAGAGAGATAAGAGAGGCAGTCAGAGAGAGAATGAGCATGCCAGGGCCTCTAGCCACTGCAAACGAACTCCAGATGCATGTGCCCCTTGTGCATCTGGCTTACGTGGGTCCTAGAGAATTGAACCAGGATCCTTTGGCTTCACAGGCAAATGCCTTAACCACTAAGCCATTTCTCCAGCACCCCCTCCCTTTTTAAAATTTAAATAAAGTTCTGGTAGCTGGGTATGGTAGCACACGCTTTTAGTCCCAACACTTGGAAGAAGGCTGAGGTAGAAGAATCACTGTGAGAGGTCAGCCTGGACTAGAGAGGGATGCTGCTTCAAAAGAAAGGAGGGAGGGGCCTGGAGAGTTGGCTTAGTGGTTAAGGCATTTGCCGGCAAAGACAAAGTAGCCTGGTTCGATTCTCCAGGACCCACGTAAGCCAGATGCACAAGGGGGTGCATGCATCTGGAGTTCAATTGCATTGGTTGGAGGCCTTGGCGTGCCCATTCTCTCTTTCTCTCTCATAAATAAATATATATATATTTTAAAAAAAGAAAAAAAGAAAAGAAAAGACAGGAGGGAGGGAAGAAGAGAAGAGCAGCCTGGACGTTTGGGAAGGTAAAGGAAGCAGGCGGGTGGCAGTGGTACCTTCAAACGTGTAGAGGGCCTTGCAGGTCCCTATGGCGGGAAGGGGCTCCTCATCGTCGAACTCATCGTCGAAATCCGTGGCTAGCACCTTGACCTCGCTCTCCTGGCTTTGCTCCTCTGTGTAACTGCCATCTGGGCTGCTCAAGACAGGAAGACACAAAGCAACTATAGCGACTGACCAGATTCTGGTCCCCACTGCCCCAGGGCACAGGCAACCCCCAAGTGTAGGAGGAAAAGCCACATGGAACCAGCCCCTGTTGGGTGCTCAGACCACCAGCCCAGCTGAAACACACCCTCTGGTACCTGATTGTGCCTGATGCTGGCCCAAGATTCCAGAGCTCAGAAACAAATAGAAAGCAGACCAGAGGCAGGGCCACACAGATACTGTACCTCTCCCGGTCTTGGGCGCAGTTAGTGACCGTCGTGGGCATCTGACCATCGTACATCCCGCTCTGCCTGCGTGCCTGTTCACTCCGAGCTGGGAGCCTGCCTTCCACCTCAGCCAGCCAGGCCTGGAAAGAGAGGTCACAAGATTCAGACCCAACTGTAAGGCACCAAACTCAGGGCTGGCTTAGTGGTTAAGGCATTTTGCCTGCAAAGCCAAAGGACCCAGGTTCAGTTCCCCAGGACCCACATTAGCCAGATGCACAAGGGGGTGCATGGATCTGGAGGTCGTTTGCAGTGGCTGGAGGCCTTGGCGTGCCCATTCTCTCTCCCCCACCTCTTTCTCACCCTCTTTCTCTGTCAAATAAATAAAAAAAAAAATATATTTTTTTTAAAAAGTGAGGTGTGAAGGTCCAGGGATGCCAAGGGAACCTGCACTGGCTATATAGCTATGCTCAGAGACAGCTGCTTCCTCAGCCTCCAAAGATGGAGAAGGTGCAGGGAGCTCATGTTAATCCATCACCCAAACGTGACAGAAAGCATGTGTCACTCAGCTATGCACTTGGGTTTAGGCAACCATGTCATCATGGATAAGTCACTTATTTTTAAAAATATTTTATTTGAGGGCTCAGAGAAATGGCTTAGCGGTTAAGGCATTTGCCTGTGAAGCCAAAGGACCCAGGTTCGATTCTCCAGGACCCACGTAAGCCAGATGCACAAGGGGCACATACATCTGGAGTTCGTTTGCAATGGCTAGAGGCCCTGGCGTGCCCATTCTCTCTATCTCTCTTCTCTCTCTCTCTGCTTGCAAATAAATAAATAAAAATAAAAAAATTTATTTGAGAGAGAAAGAGAGAGAGAGACAGAGAGAGAATTGCTACTGCAATCAAACTCCAGAAGCTTGCGCCATCTAGTGGTCATGTGCGACCATGTGCTTGCCCCACCTTTGTGCATCTGGCTAACGTGGGATCTGGAGAGTAGAACATGGGTCCTTGGGCTTCACAGGCAAACGCCTTAACCACTAAGCCATCTCTCCAGCCCTCACTTCTTTTAATTTTAATTTTATTTTATTTTTAATATTATTTGTTTATTTATGAGAGAGAAAGGGTAGGAGAGGGAGCGAGAGAATGGGTACACCAGGGCCTCTAGGCCCTGCAAATGAACTCCAGATGCATACATCACCATGTGCATCTGGCTTACATGAGTACTGGGGAATTGAACCTGGGTTCTTAGGCTTCAGAAACAAATGCCTTAACTGCTAAGCCATCTCTCCAGCCCTGTTTTATTTGAAAAACTACATATGTGTATATATAAATTGGGGGTGGTGTTCAAGCTAGGGTCTCCTCTAGCCCAGGCTTGACCTGGAATTCACTATGTAGTCTCAGGGTGGCCTTAAACTTATGGTGACCCTCCTCCCTCTGCCTCCCGTGTGCTGGGATTAAAGGCATATGCCTTTAATGGGGGGGGAGGGGGAGAATGGGTACAGCAGGGCCTCCAGCCATTCCAGATGCATGTGCCACCTTGTGCATCTGGCTGTACATGGGTACTGGGGAACTGAACCTGGGTCCTTAGGCTTTACAGGCAAGAGCTTAACTGCTAAGTCATCTCTCCAGCTCCACACTTTTTTTTTTTTTGAGGTAGGGTCTCATTCTAGCTCAGGCTGACCTGGAATTCACTATGTAGTCTCAGGATGGCCTCGAACTCATGGCAATCTTCCTACCTCTGCCTCCTGAGGGCTGGGATTAAAGGTGTGCACCACCACGCTCGGCACACACCCGGCTTTTTAAAAAAATATTTTTATTTATTTATTTGCAAGCAGAGAGAGAGGGAAGAGAGGCAGACAGAGAGAATGGGCATGCCAGGGCCTCCAGCCACTGCAAACAAACTCCAGATGCATGTGCCACTTTGTGCTTTACTTGGGTACTGGGGAATTGAACTGAGGTCGTTAGGCTTTGCAGACAGGTATCTTAACCACCGAGCCATCTCTTCAGCCCCCTTTCTTAATATTTTCACTTATTTGAGACAGAGAGAGAGAGAGAGAGAGAGAGAGAGAAGGAAAGGGAGAGAGGAAGAGAGAATAGGGATATCAGGGCCTCCAGCCACTGCAAATGAACTGCAGGTGCATGCGCCACTTGGTGCATCTGGCTTTAGATGGGTACTGGAGAAATGAACTCGGGCTGTCAGGCTTTACTAGCAAATGCCTTTAACCACTGAGCCACCTCCTCTCTCCAGCTCTGATTTTTCAGTTTTTCGAGGCAGGGTCTTGCTCTAGCCCAGGCTGACCTAGAATTCACTATGTAGTCTCAGGCTAGCCTTGAACTCATAGCAATCCTACCACTGTCTCCCAAGTGCTAGAATAAAAGGCATGTGCCACCATGCCAGCCACTTTTTTTTTTTTTTTTTAAATGTAGGGTTTCCCTCTAGCTCAAGCTGACCTGGAATTCACTATGCAGTCTCATGGTGGCCAGCAAGCTTTTTTAGCAGCTGAGCCATCTTCCCAACCCCCAGGTAGGTCCCTTTCAGACTTCCTTCTGACTTCAAAAATTCCACAGCCCTGAGGCACCGTGGGAAAGCCCAGGCCTTGCAGCATGTCAACACAGTGGTGTTTTCCCCTTGCTATAATTCATGCTATGGCCTGACACTCCCAGCACTGTTTCCACTGGAAAAAATGGGGATTCTCCTATGGACATGCCCAGAACCACACCTCTTCCTCTTTCTGCTCCTTCCCATTGTCTGTTCTCCATACCTCAAATTTCTGGGTCTCCAGCCGTAGTTTTTCTATAGTCTGGGTGACTTCGGTGAGCTTGTGGTCCAAGCTGGCGGGGTCTCCCATCTGAGGGTTCTTTAGGTACACATCTTTCATTTTGGTGATGGCATCTCTGAAAAGAGAGTGAGCAGAGCATGGAAATGGGGGAGGGGGGGAGGCGTTAAAATCTGAGTCATTCACCCTTGATGGGTTCTTTACAAAGCCCCTTTCCTGGCCTGGAAAGATGACTTAGCAGTTAAGAGCTTGCCTGTGAAGCCTAAGGACCCTGGTTTGAGGCAATTCCCCAGGACCCATGTAAGCCAGATGCACAAGGTGGTGTATGTATCTGGAGTTCGTTTGCAGTGGCTGGAGGCCCTGGTATGCCCATTCTCTCTCTCTCTCTCTCTCTGCCTCTTTCCCTCTCTGTCTGTTGCTCTTAAATAAATAAATGAAAAATTAAAAAAAAAAAAAAAAGCCGGTGCACACACACCCAGCACTTGGGAGGCAGAGTTAGGAGGGTTGCCATGAGTTAGAGGCTGCCCTGAGACTACATAGTGAATTCCAGGTCAGCCTGAGCTGGAGAGAGACCCGACTTTGAAAAACAAACAAACAAACCAAAATCATTATCCTGCTAGGCGCAGTGAGATGAATACCAGCACTCAGGAGGCTGAGGCAGGAGGTTCTCCAATTGGAGACCAGCTTGAGCTATACAGCAAGGAAGTCAGGAGCCCGTTCCAGTGCCAGAGCCAGGACTGGGATTACAGATGTGTATGGCCAAGGCCAGCCGCTTGTGTGGCTTCTCTCAGGCCTCCTCGGGCCCTCATGCTTGTGCAAGAAGTGCTCTTAACATCACAGCTAGCTCTCCTGCCTGGGGAACTAAAGTGTGGATCTGTTGACCCTGTCTCTTTTTAGTTTTTTTTTTTTGTTTTTGTTTTTGTTTTTTCAGGTAGTGTTTCACTCTGGCCCAGGCTGACCTGGAATTCATTCTGTCTTCTCAGGGTGGCCTCGAACTCATGGCAACCCACCTACTTCTGCTTCCTAAGTGCTGGGATTAAAGGCATGTGCCACCATGCTCGGCTTAGTTCTTTTTTAAAATATATTTTATTTGAGAGAGGGAGAGAGACAGAGAGAAGAGGCAGATTTTATATATACATATACACATATATATATATATATATAAAATATATAAAGAATGGGCACACCACTCCAGATGCATGTGCTGTCTTGTGCATCTGGCCTACATGGGCACTGGGAAATCAAGTCTGGGTACTTTTTTTTTTTTTTGGGGAGGTAGGGTCTCACTATAGCTCAGGCTGACCTGGAATTCACTCTGTAGTCTCAGGGTGGCCTCGAACTCATGGCAATCCTCCTACCTCTGCCTCCCAAAGGCTGGGATTAAAGGTGTGAGCCACCACGCCCAGCTCATTGCTTCTCTTTTTTTCCGCTCAATCTATCTCTTCCCTTGGGTGTGTGTGTGTACGTGTACATGTTCATTCGTGAGTGTAGAGGTCAGAGGATAACTTCTGGTGTTGGTCCTTGCCTTCCACTTTGTTTGAGGCAGGGTCTCTTGTTCACCACTCTCCATGGCAGACTAGCTGGCCTGCCAGCATCTTGGAGATTCTCCTGTCTCCACCTCCCTTCTGGTCACTGGTGTGCTGGGGTCACAGATGCTTGCAGTACACAATGGGGCTTTATGTGGGTTCTGCAGATCTGAGTTCAGGTTCTCCTGTTTGGGCAGTGAGCACTTTAGCTACTGAGCCATTTCTCCTTCCTTTTTTTTTTAAAAAAAAAAAAAACAACTTATTTATTTGGGAGAGAGAGAGAGAGAAAAGAGGCAGATAGAGAGAGAGAATGGCACACCACGGCCTCCAGCCACTGCAAACGAACTCCAGACGTGTGCGCCCTCTTGTGCATCTGGCTTACGTGGGTCCTGGGGAATTGAACCAGAAGCCTAAGGCTTCGCAGGCAAACGCCTTAACCACTAAGCCATTTCCCCAGCCCATCTCCTTCCCTTTTACTCAACAGGGTCTCATATAACCCAGGTTGGCCTCTTAATTCAAGGATGACCTTAAATTATTATTATTTGGGGGGGGGGGCTCTTTGAGGTAGTCTTGCTCTAGCCCAGGCTGACCTGGAGTTCACTATGCAGTCTCAAGCTAGCCTCAAACTCACAGCAATCCTCCTACCTCAGCCTCTCAAGTGCTGGGACTAAAGTGTGCACCAAGTCTGGTGACCTTATATTTTTGATCCTCAGGCATACCACATACACCCCGTTTTATGCAGTGCAGGGAATTGAACTCAGAGCTCTGTACATGCTAGGCAAGTATTCCAACAGAGCCATATATCCAGCAACATTCTTTTGTTTTCAGTCTTTTTTGCTTAAAAAATATTTTTATAGAGCCGGGTGTGGTGGCACACGCCTTTAATCCCAGCACTCAGGAGACAGAGGTAGGAGGCTTGCCATAAGTTCAATGCCACCCTGAGAATACAGAGTGAATTCCAGGTCAGCCTGGGCAAGAGTGAAACCCTATCTTGAAAAACCAAATGTAGGGCTGGAGAGATGGCTTAGCAGTTAAGGCGTTTGCCTGCCAAGCCAAAGGACCCAGGTTTGACTCCCCAGGACCCACATAAATGAGATGCACAAGGGGGCACACACATCTGAAGTTCGTATGCAGTGGCTGGAGGCCCTGGCACGCCCATTCTCCCTGTCTCTACCTGCCTATTTCTGTATCTCTCTCTCTCTCTCAAATAAATAAATAAAAATAAAATATTAAAAAAAGAAAAACCAAATATATATATATTTAATTATTTGAGAGAAAGAGAAAGAATGCTGAAAATGAACTCCAGAGGCATGGGTCACTTTGTGCATCTGGCTCTTTGTGGGTACTTGGGAATTGAATTGAATCTGCACCATCATGCTTTGCAAGCAAGTACCTTTAACCACTAAGCAATCTCCCCAGCCCTCCTTTGTCTTTTTTCTTTTATTTATTTGTAAGCAGAGAGAGAGAGAGAGAGGAGAGAGAGAGAGAATGGGTGCACCAAGGCCTCCAGCCACTGCAAATGAACTCCAGATGCATGAGCCCTTTTGTGTATCTGGAGTTATATGGGTACTGGGGAATTGAACTGAGGTCCTTAGGCTTTGCAGGCAAACGCCTTAACTGCTAAGCCATCTTTCCAGCCCTCTGCTTTGTCTTTCTACATGGGCATCATGTATCTTTTGCACACAGGTGGACTGCTATCTTTGTTGGGTTTGTCCACTCTGAGAATCTCTGTTTCATATAAGACTTTGTAGTCTTTCCATTTAGCATAGGGATTCACTTTAGTTTACAGATACCTATGTGCTGGGCACTGTTGTGATCATGTTACACACATGACCATATTTAATCCTCTCAGAAATAGGTGAATTAACCTCCTTTAAAGATAAGGGTGCTGGGCCCCTGAAGATAAGCTCCCCTCCATACTCTACTGAGTCAAGCAGTGATGCAGGATTTGAACCTGTGACACAGGGTGTGTGGGTATTGGGGAATTGAACTCAGGTTGTTAGGCTGTGGAGGCAAGCACCTTAACCTCTAAACCTCCAGCCCTACTTTTTTTTTTTTTAGTTTTTTGAGGTAGGGTCTCGCTCTAGCCCAAGTTGACCTGGAATTCACTATGTAGTCTCAGGGTGGCCTCGAATTCAACAGTGATCCTCCTACCTCTGCCTCCTGAGTGCTGGGATTAAAGGCATGTGCCACCATGCCAGGCTATTGTTGTTTTTTTGAGGTAGGGTCCCACTCTAACCCAGGCTGATCTGGAACTCACTATGTAGTTTCAGGGTGGTGTCAAACTCCCAGTGATCTTCCTACCTCTGCCTCCCAAATGCTGGGATTAAAGGCATGTGCCATCACGCACAACCTTATTTTTTTAATTTTTAAATGTTTTTATTTTTATTTATTATTATTTTATTTGAGACAGAGAGAGGGAGGGAAGAAGGGAGGGGGACACACACACATACACACAGAGAAAATGGACATGCCAGGGCCTCTGGCCATTGCATACAAACTCCAGATGCCTGCACCACCTTGTGCATCATCTGTCTTACATGGAACCTGGAGAATCAAACCTGGATCGTTAGGTTTTGCAAGCAAGTGTCTTAACTGCTAAACCATCTCTCCAGCCCCCTATTTTTTTTTTAACTTTCCCCAAATTATGCTACTTTTCTGCTCAATCTCCCTGCCCCCCCAAGGTAGGGTCTCACTTCAGCTAGGCTGACCTGTAACTCACTCTGTAGTGCCAGGCTGGCCTCCAACTCATGGTGACCCTTTTACCTCTGCCTCCAGAGTGCTCTGATTAAAAATGTGCACCACTACACCCAGTTTTTTCCTGCTTTATTTTGGTTTTCTTTGTCCATCTTTTTTCTCTCTCTCTCCCTGAGATAAGGTCTCTGTAGCCCAGGTTTTTGTTGTTGTTGTTTCTGTCTTTGTTTTTTTGTTTTTCGAGGTAGCGTCTCACTCTAGCCCAGGCTGACCTGGAATTCACTATGCAGTCTCAGGGTGGCCTCAAACTCATGGTGATTCTCCTACCTCTGCCTCCCAGAGTGCTCGGATTAAAGGTGTGTGCCACCATGCCCAGCCCTTTTTTTGTTTTGTTGAGGCAGGTAACTCACTGTGTGCCCAAACTAGCCTTGAACTCATCATGATCCTCTTATCTCAGCCTCCCAAGTGCTGGATTATAGGTATGAGCCCTCATGCCAGGTTTATAATTACTTATTCCTATAGAAAATATACAACAACTCTTTCAAAAGGCTGGAGAAATGGCTTAGTGTTAAATACACTTGCTTGAAGATATAACTGTTCCTTTATTAAATATCTTGAAGTATATAATATACTCTATATTTTATTTTATTGTTTTTCAAGGTAGGGTCTCATTCTAGCCCAGGCTGACCTGGAATTTACTATGTAGTCTTAGGATGGCCTTGAACTCTGCCTCCTGAGTGCTGGGGTTAAAGGTGTGCACCACCATGCCTGGCTCTGACTCTTTATTTGATTCTACAATATATGCATCAAAACATCATGGGCTTAGCAGATTAAGGCACTTGCCTGCAAAGCCTAAGGACTCATGTTTGACTCTCCAGGTCCCACATAAGCCAGACACACAATGTGATGCAAGCGCGCAAGGTCATACATGCACACAAGATGGAGCATGTGTATGGAGTTTGATTACAGTAGCTGGAGCCTCTGGCATGCCAATTCTCACTATGATGAAAACAAAAAAGAATAAAAACAAACCATCATATTGGGGCTGGAGAGATGGCTTAGCAGTTAAGGCACTTGCCTGCAAAGCCTAAGGACCCAGGTTCAACTCCCCAGTACCCATCTAAGCCAGAGGCACGAGGTAGCTCATGAGAGTGGAGTTCATTTGCAGTGGCTGGAGGCCCTGGTGTGCCAATTCTCTCTCTCTAAATAAATAAATAAATAAATAAAATATTTTTTAAAAGCATCACATTGGGGCTGGAGAAATGGCTTAGCAGTTAAGGACCTTACCTGCAAAGTCTAAGGACCCAGGTTCAATTCCCCAATACCCATATAAAGCCAGATGCACAAGTTAGCACAGGCATCTGGAGTTTGCTTGCAGTGGCTGGAGACCCTAACATGACCATGCATTCTCTTTCTCTCTCTGCTTGCAAATAAATAAATTAAAAAAAAAAAAACCAAAACTCCCAGCACTCAGGAGGCAAAGGTGGGAGGATTGCCATGAGATCAAGGCCACCCTGAGACTACATAGTAAATTCCAGGTCAGCCTGGGCTAAAGTGAGACCCTACCTGAAAAAAACAAACAAACAAAAAAATTAAATTAAAAAAAATTTTTAAATCACATGACAGCCAGGTATAGTGGCACACGCCTTGAATGCCAGCACTCAGGAGGCTGTGAGTTTGATTCCATCCTGGGACTACAGAGTGAGATCCAAGTTGGCCTGGGCTAGAGTGAAACCCTAATTCAGAAAAGGGGGGAGCTGGGCGTGGTGGCGTACGCCTTTAATCCCAGCACTCGGGAGGCAGAGGTAGGAGGATCACCGTGAGTTTAAGGCCACCTTGAAACTACATAGTGAATTCCAGATCAGCCTGGGCTTGAGTGAGACCCTACCTCGAAAAACAAAAACAAAAACAAAACAAAAGAAAACCCAACAAACAATAAAAGTGGAAGACACTGGTTGAGGAGATGGCTCAGTGGTTAAAGGCACTTGCTTACAAAGTCTGCTGACCTGGGTTCAATTCCCTACTATCCATGTAAAGTCAGATGCTCAAAGTGGTGCATGCATTAGGAGTTTGAGTGCAGCACTATGAGGCCCTGGTACACCCATTCTCTCTTTCTCTGGGCTTGCAAATAAAGAAATAATAAATAATATTTTTTAAAAGACATTCATAAGGCCCATTGTGTAATCTTAGTACTTGCAAATCTGAAGCAAGAGGGTTGCTGTGACTTCTGTAGGCAGCCTGGCCTACAGAGTGAGACCCTATCACAAAAAGGCAGAGAAAGACAGAGAGAAAAGGCGGGGGGGGGGGGGGGCTGACTTGAGAACCTATAGGAAGGCTGGTAGGCTCACATTTATTTGCACTACAAAGTCACACAGGTTTTGGATGCTAAGGTAGGTTGTAGGTGGGACTCCTGCTCCCCTTCCTCTGTACACAAGCCATGTATTCGTTGCTGACAAAGAGATAACCATGGATTTTGCTCTGGAAACTCAAAACATAATCTACCCCGGGAATCCAGTAGACAATACTCAAAACACCTATTTTCAGTCTAGGATGGCCCATCCTTCCTGACTGAACTCGAATCTCTTAATATGTCATGTTGATCTCACTACCTTTGATCCATCTCCTTCTGGATCTCCTTATTTAGCTCATCGACTTTCTGCTGGAGCTTTTTCCTTCTCTGCTCGGGTGGGAGGTTGCTGAAGTCCTCTGGAGTAGCCCCCTGCAGAGACAAAAACACATGAGACGCCAGGAAGCCCCCGAGGCACTCCTGGGAAGAGATGGCGGCCAGCTCTGCAGGCTTTGCAGATGGCTTTCCCAAAACACCAGCGGAGATGCAAAAATGAATGCATGCAAACTGCAGGCGTCCCACAAACCATTCCATATGCCACTGACGCTGGCCAGGACCTTTGGAAAAGACAGGGGACAACAATGGTACCAGAAAGGAGAGACAGGAAGAAATGCTTCTGACTCCAGTGGGAACCCATGGGTCACACAGTCAGAGACGGATCCGTCATTTTCCTAGTGTTCCCACCAGTGACTAGCAACTGAGGCTTTGAGGAAGTTTATGTTTCCTTAATCTAAGCCAGCAGCAGGCCTCCCCCCGCCCCACCCGGCAACGGCTTCATGTCTCAACTGATGCTTTTCCCTAGTCTCTGCATTCCTTCCCGGCTCTTCTTGCGAGGCCCAGGGCAAGAGTTCCCATCCCTGTGAACCTACAGACAGGACATGGCTTTCCTCAGATGGGATGAGTGAGTGGAACCGACAAAAAAAAAAATATATATAGTAGGCCGGGTGTGGTGGGGCATGCCTTTAATCCTAGCACTCAGGAGGCAGAGGTAGTAGGATCGCCATGAGTTCGAGGCCACCCTGAGACTACAGAATGAATTCCAGGTCAGTCCGGGGTAGAGCAAGACCCTACCTCCAAAAACTAATAAATAAAAAATAAAAACAAACAAATTATATATAATCACCACCTTCTCCATTCACTCGTCCCTGTGATGCCCCTAAAAGTTTGGTGACCTTTTGGCACTTTGGGGAGTCTCAGAGTATTCAGGGTGCCTCTTGGGGCACCTGAATCAACTCTTTGTAACATAAGACATCAGTTTCCACTTTCATAGACATCCATTTGAATTATCTTATTTATATTTTGTGGTGGTGGTGAGGAGTGCGGGCCTTGTCCACACCAGGCTGGCGCTCTATCAACTGGTTACATCCCCAGCCTGATTCCTTTGGTTTTGAGACAAGGTTTTACTTGGTAGGTCAGGCTGGCTCCAAACTCATGGTGACCCTGCAGCCTCAACCTCCCAAGTGCTGGGATTACAGGGGTGAGCCACCACAGCTGGCTCTTTTTTCCTTCTTAGCCCAGGCTGGCCTTCTATCTGCATCAATCCTATCTCAGCTAGTAGAATGTTAAGATTACAGATGTGAGCCACCATGCCTCGTTTTGATTCCCTCTTTTTAAAATTTTTATTTTTTGTTTTTATTTTTTTGAGGTAAAGTCTCACTCTAGCCCAGGCTGACCTGGAATTCACAATATAGTCTCAGGCTGGCTTCAAACTCATGGCAATCCTCCTGCCTCTGCCTCCTGAGTGCTGAGATTAAAGACATGCCCCACCACGCCTGGTTTAGAGTCCCTCTTTAAAGCACACTGCTCTCCTTTCTTTTACATAGAAAACATCAACAGCGCATTTCCAGACTTGGCTATGCCATAGGATCAAGAGCCTTTTCTTTTTTTCTTTTCTTTTCTTTAATTAATTAATTAATTTGAGAGAAGGGGGGAGAGAGAGAGATACAGAAATAGGCAGGTAGAGAGAGAGAGCGAGAATGGGCGTGCCAGGGCCTCCAGCCACTGCAAACAAACTCCAGATGCATGCACCCTGTTGTGCATCTGGCTTAAGTGGGTCCTAGAGAATTGAACCTTGAACCGAGGTCCTTAGGCTTCACAGGCAAGCGTTTAACCGCTAAGCCATCTCTCCAGCCCAAGAGCCTTTTCTTAAATGAGGTTACTTTCACAAAGAGAAAATGTATTCAACCAACCTAAGGGTTAACCAGCAAATTCACAAAAGAGATTTTACTTGAAAACTTCAATTCTTTTCAAACAAGGGCAAGACTGACTGGGGCAAGCAGAAAGGGGGGCTCAGACCATGCAATTCCAGATTCCGGTTGGATTTGCCAAGCGGGGGCTTGTGATGGAAGCTCCCAGGCTGATTATGATAAAATGCCAGGCCTGGGAAGTATGTGATTCAGCAAATAGTTTGCCACAAAGGCCACGGGAGACATTTCGGCTGCAATTCTTACAGTGAGGCACCCTGAGTGAGTGCCTGTGTTTGTGTGTGAGTGGGGAGGAGAGGAGAGGCGGAAAGGCCTAGGAAGGCGACATTCCGGCCTCCAGGCCATGTAGGTGCCACTGGGCTTTGCCTCTGCAGCAGAAGCAAAACTTAATCTTTAGTGTAAATGCTCGATTTTCCTTCTCCAGCCAGGTGTGCCTTATCCCAGCGTCACCCTCGTATGGGCTGGGGAGATTTCTTAGTGGTTAAGGCACTTGCTTGCAAAGCCTGCCAGCCCAAGTTCAATTCCCCAGGATCCACGTAAAGCCAGTAGTCCAAAGTGGCGCACATGTCGGAAGTTTGTTTGCAGTGACCAGAGGTCCTAGTACACCCAGAAAACACACTAGAAATCTCTGTGGTGATGGAAATACTTGACAACTGCACTGCCTAACCCAGTATCCACAGGTAGCTACTGAGCCTTGGAATGAGGATGGGCCAACTGTGAACTGAACCTTAATGTTCTGTTTGTTTGTTTGTTTATTTGAGAGAGACAGAGAGAGCTAGAGAGGCAGAGAGAGAGAGAAAGAATGGGCACGCCAGCAGCCTCTCAGCCGCTGTGAACAAACACCAGACATGTGTGCCCCCTTGTGGGCAAGTGCAGCATCGCACCCTTGCATCACTTTTTGCATCTGGCTAAGTGTGGGACCTGGACCTTGGAACTGGCATTCTTAGGCTTGGCAGGCAGGTGCCTTAACCACCAAGTCATCTCTCCAGCTCTGTTCTGTTTGTTTTTTGAGGCAGGGTCTTACTTCTAGCTCGGGCTGACCTGGAACTCACTCTGTAGCCCCAGGCTGTTGCTCCTACCCTCTACCTTCTATAGGGCTGGAATCAAAGGTGTGTGCCACCATGCTTGGCTTGAAGTCAGCTTTTAAGATGTACTTAGAACAGCGTGAATTTACGTAACTACAAAGACACGCTGTCTTGGTGGCTATAAATAGTAAGACAGCAAGGACAACCCTGGTTACACACTGGCACTAGGAGGATGACATAACAAACAAAATTATCTTCAATTGATAAGGAGTTCAAGTAATTGGCCAATCAGGTTCTTTCGACGGCTCCCTGGGCTCCGGCACTGTTACTTGAAGACAAACCTCCGTACCAGCCTCAAACAAGCTTCAGTTGCCTTTGGAGACGCAGGTCAACAACTTCACCGACCTTCAAAGATACTTAGGATGAGTGACAGACCTTTAGAGGTCACTGCACCTTTTATGCTTTTCGAAAATTAAAATTCTTTGAACAATGTCCTGACCTGATCCACTCTGCCGTGAAGGCCTTTGGGGTTCTAGCTCTGAGTCAGCAGAGATGTCCCTGACATGGTCGGAGTAGTCCAGTTTGCAGAGACCCATGGAACCTGGGGGACTTGTTCACGCTCAGTCCGTGGGTGTTGGGAGGCTCTGGTGTGGGTGGACCTTGCTTCCAGCCAGTTGGAACCCATAGGAACTCCTAGACAAAGCCCTGGGGGAAACTGGTTCTTGAGATTTTTATTTGTAGCCAAACCACGACTCCCCAACCCTTCCCTTCTTTCCTGCCTTCAAAGAAACGGCATAAAGCACTGGGTGAGGTGGTGTACACCTGTGATCCAGCATCCGGGAGGTAGAGGCAGAAGGAATAGGGGAAAAAGAGTTTAAGGTCATCCTCAGTTCCATAGTGAGTTGGAAGCCAGGCTGGGCTACAAGAGACCTTGTCTGTCTCAAAAGATACCACTATTTAAAAACAAACAACAACAACAAAAAAACTAAAGCTGGGCATGGTGGTGTATGCCTTTAATCCCAGCAATTGGGAGGCAGAGGCAGGAAGTTTCAGATCAGCCTGGCCTAGAGTGAAACCCTACCTAAAAAAAAAAAAGCTGGGCGTGGTGGCGCATGCTTTAATCCCAGCACTAGGGAGGCAGAGGTAGGAAGATCACCATGAGTTCGAGGCCACCCTGAGAGTACAGAAATACACAGTAGTGAGTTCCAGGTCAGCCTGGGCTAGAGTGAGACCTTACCTTGAACCCCCCCCCAAAATATTGGTGTGGTGGTACATGCTGGAAAGCTGAGTAGGAGGATCACCATGAGTTCAAGGCCAGCCTGAACTACAAAGTGAGTTCTAGGTCAACCTGGGCTAAAGTAAGACCTTGCTAAAAACAAACCACCACAACAAAAATAAATGTAAAAAATGAAATAGCATAAAGCGACCACTCAACAGCAAACTGGTAAAAAGGTTTGTATCTGGAAAGGAAAGAGCCAAGGCAGGCTGCTTTTACTTCTCCCTCAGGCAAAAGAACAGCACAGGCTAAGAAGTGAACCCAGGCTCCTCAGAGGCTCCCAGTCCATGGTCTCAGTGTTCCCAAATCCGTGCTGCTCAACAGGGGTCTCCTCAGAGCAAACACACTTGATCACAGATCCTTCTGGGGCTGGGCAGGGTGGCGCACACCTCTGATCCCAGAGGATCACCTACCTCTAACCTGAGACCACATAGTGAATTCCACACCAGACTTGACCAGAGTGAGACCCTACCTCAAAAAACTAAAAAGGGAGCTGGACGTGGTGGTGCACGCCTTTAATCTCAGCACTCGGGAGGCGGAGGCAGAGGTAGGAGGATCGCCATGAGTTCGAGGCCACCCTGAGACTAGAGTGAATTCCAGGTCAGCCTGGGCTAGAGCTAGACACTACCTTGGAAAACAAAACAAAACAAACAAACAAATAAATAAATAAACAAATAAATGAAATGGGCTGAGACTATGTAGTCTCAGGCTGGCCCTGAACTCAAGAGATCCTCCTACCTCTGAATGCTGGGATTAAAGGCATATGCCACCATACTCAGCTTATTTTTTGTTTTGTTTTGTCTTTGGTTTTTCGAGGTAGGGTCTCCCTCTAGTCCAGGTTAGACCTGGACCTCACTCTGTAGTCCCAGGCCAGCCTCAAACCCACAACGATCCTCCTACCTCAGCACCTCATCCTCCAGAGCACCGTGCCTGGACCTCACTTTCTTTAGCATTGAGTCACTTACCAAGTGCAGGGTCAACCTGGGGAATGACGTGCCTCTGTGTATGCGTGAGCACACACACTTACGTGGACCTACGCACGTCACCACCACACAGTGCCCCAGATCACAGAGAGCAGGGCTCAGCGCACTCTCTCCCCTGGCAGGATCCCCTCAGGCCACCACTGTGTGTCACTTTAGAAGTCTCAGCCGTGGCATCCAAGAAGATCGCCTAACTCTCACCCACCCCTGAGGTGTCGGTAAGTGTTACCCTGGTTAGGGATCTCTTCAATAAACATAATGATTAGTCTGCTGTTATCAGAGCCCGAGTGAAGTAAGAAGCAACATGGACACTCAGCGGACAGCTCAGCAAGGCTCCGAAGGGTCTTCCCACTGTCCGTGCCCCACTCTTACATCAGCTCACACGCTGCAGCCCCTGGGAGGTCCTTCATTCCCACTGTCTCTGGCTGCCTCAAATCTGAGCAGTCACTGCAGGCGTGTGCCACTCCTGCGTGTCTCCTCCAGATTCCTGGCATTTTATCTGCTTCTCTGACTCCCCGGGAGGAGTGACCTTTCAAACATTAAGGTTACTTTGGTGTACAATGACCCAAGAAGTACACCCCTGTTTTTGGTATGTCTATAGACAGCCCATCGTCATCTGTCATGCTCATCAGGCCCCGACAGTAAGGAAAACCCGGTCACGTCAGCATGAATTTTCTTAGCAACGTGAGATGGAGAAGACAACCACTACTGCAACCTGGGGGGTCTAATTAAGTGCGCCAGCAAAAGCTCCCGAAGGCGAACCCAAGTGGAGTGTTAATGCTGGAGACATGGAGCGCGGGGCACAGCATCTGCAGAACACATGCCAAGGCCCGATTAGACTAAAGACATGCATGGGGGTCATCGTGCTTACCAGCTTGAGAGAAAGCTTCATGTGCGAAGAGGTGATGGGAAGAGAGAGAAAGAAAAAAAAACAAAAATACACATCAGAAGAGGAAGCACTTGCCAGTCCCACTGGACTATCGTAACACATACATCCCCCCCGGCAACTTGTGAAAATGGCTCAGAGCTGATCTGTGCGAAAGTTCATGAGTGGCTGTGGTCTGATCCCTAGCAACCTGGGTGCCACCACAATGGTGTGACCAGCCTGTCACTTTGGTCTGGAGACATACAAAAGGACATATAGTTGCTGGTGGGACATGAGCCTGATGGGGCAGTGCAGATGGAACCCCGGGCCTTACCCACGCATGTTAGGCAAGCGCTCTGCTGCTGGCTGCATCCTTGGCTGCGACATGCAATGAGCCCCAGAGAAAGATCATCACACAATCCCGGACCATCTTGCAGGTGGATTTTAACAAGTCTAAACCCTGATTCCTTCCATGATATTCAAGGAATCCTTTCATCCTGAAGAATTTTGATAACCATGAACCTTGGCTTTTCCTTTCTTTCTGAGACAGGGCCTTTTTTTTTTTTTTTTTTTTTTTTTTTTTTTTTTTTTTTTTTTTTTTTTTTTTGGTTTTTGCAAGGTAGGGTCTCACTCTGGTCCAGGCTGACCTGGAATTAACTATGTAGTCTCAGGGTGACCTCGAACTCTCAGCAATCCTCCTACCTCTGCCTCCCGAGTGCTGGGATTAAAGGTGTGCGCCACCACGCCCGGCAGGGCCTTTTTTTTTATAGCCCAGCTAGCCTCAAAATCCTGGTAATCCTTCTGCCTCAGCTCCAAGTGGTATGAATTATAGGCATGTGCTACCATGTCCAGTTGAATCTAGACTTCCTTCCCTCCCTTCCTTCTTTTCTTTCTCCCTCCCCCTCTCTTTCTTCTTTCTCTCTCTCTTTCTTTCTTTTCTGCTGGTTTTCTCAGTAGAAACAGGTTGGCCTTGAACTCACAGCGATCCTCCTACCTCTCTACCTCTGCCTCCCAAGTGCTGAGATCAAACACATGTACCACATGCCGGGTCCTAGTTATTTCTTTTTGTTGTTGTTGTTTTGTTTTGTTTTGTTTTGAAGTAGGGTCTTGTTCTAGCCCTGGCTAACCTGGAATTCACTATGTTATCTCAGGCTGGACTCAAATTCATATCAATCCTCCAACCTTAAGCTCCCAAGTGTTAGATTAAGGAGTGAATGACCATACCCAGCTAGAGGGGGTGTTTTTTGATACTGGGTCTTGCTATACAGCTCAGGCTGGCCTGGAACTCACTATGTAGCCCAGGCTGGCAATAGCCTCCAAAGTGCTAGGATTACTGGCATGCTCCATATAACAGGACACAGGCTTAATGCTTGCTACTAAGCCCCCTGCCCACAGGGGCTGCACATTTGTGGAATGACCAGGAATGGCTGCTGGTGAATGCTGCCTCAGGAAAAGCAGGACTGTCTCAGTTCCCAAAGGTGCTGCTGGCTGAGGGAGACCTGAGCATGATGGGGCCACAGCAGCTGCCATAGTGAGGGACCTGGTACTAGAAAGGAAGAGTGACTTCTAGACCCCCCCCAACATATTAAGAGGGCTCTGACAACTTAAAAAGGAAGCACATGGTTCTGTGAAACCCAGTTCACCTAGAAAGAAGTACTTTCAGAGTTCAATGCATGACGTTAACTTTAGTGCTATCAATCTGGAAAGTTCTGGCAAATGGTAGGAAGATCAAAATGTATATTTAGGGAACAAAATAATAAAAATAGTGTCCCCCCCTTATAAAAATATATTGGGTAGGGGGCTAGACAGATGTCTTAGTGGTTAAGGCACTTGCCTGCGAAGCCTAAGGACACATGTTCAACTCTCCAGATCCCACATAAGTCAGACACACAAAGGTGAGGCAAGCGCAAGGTCGCACATGCTTACTAGGTTGTGCAAGCAACTGAAGTTCGACTACAGTGGCTGAGGCCCTGGTGCACCAATTCTCTCTCTCACTCTCCTTCTCTCTAAAAATAAAAATATATATTGGGCAGATGTGGTACAGGGATTAAAAATCCTTAATCAGATTCCACTTTTTGTTTGTTTTTTTGAGGTAGGGTCTCACTCTAGCCAAGGCTGACCTGGAACTCACTATGTAGTCTTAAACCAGTCTCAAACTCACAGTATTCCTCTTACTTTTACTCTGGAGTGCTGAGATTAAAGGCATGTACTACTATGACCAGCTAACTTTTTTCTTTTGTTTTTCATTAAAAAAATTTTTTTTAAGGGCTAGAGAGATTGCTTAGCTGTTAAGGTGCTTGCCTGTGAGGCCTAAGGACCCAGGTTTGATTTCCCAGTACCCACATAAGCCAGATGCACAAGGTGGCACAAGCATCTGGAGTTTTTGTTTGCAGTGGCTGGAGGCCCTGGTGTGCCCATTCTCTCTCTCTCTCTCTGTTTCTTCTTCTCCTTCTTCTTCTTCTTCTTCTTTTTTTTGGTTTTCGAGGTAGGGTCTCACTCTAGCTCAGACTGACCTGCAATTCACTCTGTAGTCTCAGGATGGCCTCAAATTCATGGAGATCCTCCTACCTCTGCCTCCCAAGTGCTGGGATTAAAGGTATGTGCCCTGCTTCTCTCTCTCTCTCTCTCAAATAAATAAATAAATTTTTTTTTGTTCTTTTCAAAATAGGGTCTCACTCCAGCTCCGGCTGACCTAGCACTCAATCTGTAGTCCCAGGCTGCCCTCAAATTCACAGCAATCCTCTTACTTTAGCCTCCCAAGTACTGAGACTAAAGGCGTGCACCACCATGCCAAGCCAAACATTTTTTTTTTCTTTTCAGTTTTTCAAGGAAGGGTCTCACTCTAGCCCAGGCTGACCTGGAATTCACTCTGTAGGCTCAGGGTAGCCTTGAACTTACGGCAATCCTCCTACTTCTGCCTCCCGAGTGCTGGGATTAAAGGCATGCACCACCACACCCAACAAACCAAACATTTTAAATTAATTATCTTTTTTTTTTTTTTTTTTTTTAAAAGAAAGGTTCTCATGTAGTCCAGGCTGCCCTTAAACTTCTGATCCTCCTGCCTCTACCTTCTGAGTGCTGCTTTACAGGTATGAACCACCCCAGTCAGTTTATACCCTGCTGGGGATGGAAACTGGGGCTTTATGCATACTAAGCAAACACTCTACAAATATAAGCCACATCCCTATCCTCAGACTTAAAATTTTTAATCCTTTTTAATCAGATTTTAAAGTTGGTCATTCTTTGTAAATAATGGGCAGTAACCTTTTAAGGAAATTGTCCCTGTGAGGAAAGAAAAAGGAGGGATTTTAAATAGGAAAGGAAGTGCAAGGCAGGTTTTGAAAGCACAGTCTGGGCAGGCGCTGCTCTGCGGCAGGCAGTGGCTATGAACTTGCAGAGCCTCCTAGGAGCTTTAGCACAGATCTGTCCATCACAAGTTGAGTTTGTTGGTCAGACAACACTCAAGGCGCAGAGCAGGAGACCACCCCACTTGTCCACCCCACAAAGCACCCTAGTGGAGACCAGTATTTCCTCCCAGGGATTGTCTTGTTAACTGGAACAACCAGCACTGGAACGCCGCTTCACTGTTTGCTCTCTATTGGGCTACTCCCATGCCTTTTGATCACTGTACATTCTTTGGTTTTTTTCCGAGGTAGGGTCTCGCTTTAGCTCAGGCTGACCTGGAATTCACTATGTAGTCTCAGGGTGGCCTTGAACTCACAGCGATCCTCCTACCTCTGCCTCCCGAGTGCTGGGAGTAAAGGCGTGCGCCACCATGCCCAGCCCACGATCGCTATAAGGAAATTCTTTCTAAGCATCCTAAAACCAAATTTCTAACATCAAAATGATAGCAATAATATAATCACTTCAAAATAACAACAAATCGTTACAACTGGACATGCATCCCAATAGAAATAACTGAATTCTCAAATTCAGTTTTTAGAAACACCAAACACCAGCTCCACTTTTCCTAAGCGGATAGTGATCACCTCCTGGAGGTGACATCCCAGTACATGTACGGGATTCTCGGTTTTGGTCTTCAGTTATAAACTAGCCGATTAAATCGCTGCCAGTTATAAAGCATGCCATATGCTAGGAGAATAATTTCAAAGCCTCACTAAATACACTGCTAGACTCCTGGGCAACGCAAATGCTGTCAGTTTTAGGCGACAATTAAAGAGCTCTGGAAGCCACAAGCGTCAATAACACACGAGGGACACAAACAGCCAGGCGTCCATGTGTTATTGGACAGTCACAGGTACTAACCTCAAGGGCAAAGAAAGGGGACCGTGAAAATCAGTGTGGAGCACACTCAGAGGTGACCCCCGTACTTCTCTCTTTACTCATGGGGGTCACTCCTTGGGGTCTTCATTCTGCAGTCTGTGTGGCACGATTCTCCAGGGATCCCTTTGTCTCAGACAAGGACCCCTGGGGCATAACACTGCCACAGGCAAAAGCGAATGGTCCTGTGACTGGACCCTGCAGCTGCGATTATTTGGCAAGCCTCCGTCACTAGGTCATACACTCATACATTGACACTGCAGATGCTTCAGAGAGCAGTGACAGACCATGAGAAGATTTTACTAGAACTGAAGTAAAAGGTGGGGGGAAGCGGCGAGAAGTTTGGTTCATGGACGTCACTAGGACGTCTGAGGATGCATTAGGAGGCTTGGCGGTTTTTCCCAGGCTAGATTGTTTTTCAGATGAAGGAGCTATTGAATTTATACAATTAGACATTTTTTTCCGGGGTGCAGTTCTCTTGAGTTGAGAATCGTGTCCTGTGTGGTTAGAAGTATTACAGCTACGCCCCAGTCCCCAGTCTTGGCGCTGTCGGTGGGGTTAGTGTCTGTGCCGTGACCGTGCGACCTTAGTCAAAAGTAAACTTACAACATAGGCCCTAGCCTCGAAGGCATATGTGGGCTTCCCTAGCGTCCTCTTCATGAGCTCTTTGTGAAAACACAAAGACTGAGTCTGCCAACGGTCAGCAAGAGAACAGGGTGAGAGAAATCAACTCAAAGTAGCCAGGATCCTATCGTCAGACACACATTTGACAGTTGTAGGGACCCCACAATCACTATCAGCTTTGATGGCATCTTCCCACCCAGTTATCTCTGAAATACACAGGGAAGGTCATCCCTAGTTTAGATAGACAAATCCCTTTCACAGGCCACAAAAAGAAATCTTCATTTAAGACAATAAAACTCTCCAGTGTAGATTGCAAATTGAGGACTGAGGACACCCCTCCCCAACTTTTTTTTTTTTTTTTTGGTTTTATAGCATGTAGCTCAGGCTGGCCTTGAGTTGGGGATGGCCTCGAACTCCTAATTCTCCTGCCTCCACCTCCCAAAGGCTAGGATTTCAGGCGTGCACCACCACACCTGCCTCTGAGGACACACTTTCTACTTTCATTTTTCTTTGACTTACGTGACAATGAAATACTAAAGGCCCAGTGGTGTAACCAACTTTTCAAGATACTCAAGAAAACAACATTTTTGTCACAAACGTCAATGGCTTACAAAAAAAATGACTCGATCTTGTTCAGTTATTTAGACACAAATGCAGTGCGAACCTGAAAACTGTAAAACACGACAAATTAAAAGCCAGATGACAGTCACATAGTTGTTATTCTCCTAGGATACTTTCTCCAGCTAAACTGTCTTTGGTGTAACCATCTCAGGTTAAAGCGGAGCAAATGAGACGGAAGCTGATGTGTCCTCACAGTTGGCTATAGTACCAATCAAACCTACTTCCCCAAGCTTTAGGTTGACGGTATTTTCTTCTTAATTTCTTCCTGTTTCCATTTTCTTTTTCTTCCTTCCTTCTTTTTTCCTCCTTTTCTCCATTTCTCTTACCCTTTTATCTTTAAAAAAATTATATTTATGGCTGGGTGTGGTGGTGCACACCTTTAATCCCAGCACTCAGGAGGCAGAGGTAGGAGGATTGCCGTGAGTTTGAGGCCACCCTGAGACTACACAGTGAATTCCAGGTCAGCCTGAGCTAGAGTGAGACCTTACCTCAAAAACAAAAACAAAAACAAAACAACAAACAAACAAACAAAAAATTATATTTATGTGTGTGTGCATGTGCATGGGGGGCATATTAGGGTCTGCTGCAAATGAATGACAGACATGTGCTACTTTGGGTTTGGCTTTACATGAATGCTGGGAACTTGAATTCAGGCCAACAGGCTTTGCGAGCAAGTGGCCCCTTTAACTACTGAGCCATCTCCCTCGCCTCCCTTTATCATGTTTTTTTTTTTGTTGTTGTTGTTGTTGTTTCACTGCTTTTTTTTTCTTCTTTTTTTCTTTTTGGTTTTTCGAGGTAGGGTCTCACTTTAGCTCAGGCTGATCTGGAATTCATTGTGTAGTCTCAGGGTGGCCTCCAACTCACAGAGATCCTCCTACTATGCCTGCCGAGTGCTGGGATTAAAGGCGTGCGCCACCACGCCTGGCTGTGCACTGCTGTTTTGAAGAGGAAAGAACATCAGATCTGACCCTAAGAACAGACTGACCACAAATAAGGAAAGCAGAACTATTTCTCTACTTGTTTACTGACTCTTCCACTGTGAATACATGTGTGGTCTGCCCTCAGGAAAACACATTTACTACATAGGGATCTTTTTTTAAAACAGAAATTTGCTGAGCACAGATTTGAGGAATGAAAAATAAAATTCATTTTGCTGATTATGATTTTAAAAAATCTTCCTTTAAGGGCTGGAGAAATGGCTTAGCGGTTAAGGCATTTACCTATGAAGACAAAGGATCCCGGTTCGATTCTCCAGGACCCACATAAGCCAGATGCACAAGGGCATATGCATCTGGAGTTCGATTTTACTGTCTATAAGCCCTAGCATGCCCATTCTCTCTCTGTCTGCCTCTCTTCTATCTCTCTCTCTGCTTCAAATAAATAAATAAAAATTAAAAAAAAATCTTCCTTTAGGGCTGGAGAGGAGGCTTAGTGATTAAGGCACTTGCCTGTAAAGCCAAAGGATCCCAGTTTGATTCTCCAGGACCCACATAAACCAGATGCACAAGAGGGCACATGCATCTGGAGTTCGTTTGTAGTGGCTAGAGGCCCTGGTGCACCCATTCTCTCCCTCTCTCTCTCTGCCTCAAATAATATATATATATATTTTTTAAAAAGCTTCCTTAGCCAGGTGTGGTGGCGCACGCCTTTAATCCTAGCACTCGGGAGGCAGAGGTAGGAAGATCGCCGTGAGTTCGAGGCCACCCTGAGACTACATAGCAAATTTCAGGTCAGCCTGAGCTAGAATGAGACCCTACCTCGAAAAACAAAAATAAAACAAAACAAACCTTCCTTTAAATTATATTTCCTGTTGCCCTCCCCCGCCCCCAAGGCAGGGTTTCACTCTAACCCCAGGCTGACCTGGAATTCACTCTGTAGTCCCAGGCTGGCCTTCAACTCACAACGATCCTCCTATCTCTGCCTCCCAAGTGCTGGGATTAAAGGTACGCATCATCATACCAGGCTTCTCACTCTCTCTCTCTCCCCCCACCTTTTTTTTTTTTCAAGTTAGGGTCTCACTGTAGCTCAGGCTGACCTGGAATTCACTATGTAGTCTCAGAGTGGCCTTGAACTCACAGCGATCCTCCTATCTCTGCCTCCCGAGTGCTGGGTTTAAAGGTGTGCCCATCTGGCTTAGTATTCTATTTTTTTCTAGACATATTTTAAAAAATGTTTATTCAGGCTGGAGAGATGGTTTAGTGGTTAAACGCTTGCCTGTGAAGCCTAAGGATTCCCGGTTTGAGGCTCGATTCTCCAGGACCCACATAAGCCAGATGCATACATAAGGGGGCACATGCATCTGGAGTTCGTTTGCAGTGGCTAGAGGCCCTGGCACACCCATTCTCTCTCTCTCTCTACCTGCCTATTTCTGTATCTCTCTCTCTCTCTCAAATTAATAACTAAATAAAAATAAAATATTTAAACTATATGTATATTTTAAAAAAATGTTATTCTTCTGTGTGTGTACACACCAGGGTCTCTTGCTTATACAAATGATCAGCCTTCTTTCTGGTTTCATGTGGGTGGTGGGGAACCGAACTCCAAGCCAGGAAGCTTACAAACAAGTGCTGCCACCTCTCCCTAGACCCTTTCCTAGCCATCTTTTCCTTACATTACGGAATGCTGATATTCTATGCTCTTGAGCCAGACACTTAAGAGAATATCAGGAACCCACATTCAGAGACCATCTCAGACAAACAGATGGTGTGATGTCAAGAGACATGGACCAGAGATGGTCCAGCCACTGTGAACGCCCAACACATTCACCACGAGGAGCCAACAGATACATACAGATATATAGATACACAGATATATAGGTGAAATGACATGTCAGCTGACTTGCAGTTAATGTAAGAGTTTATTTCCCAGCTCACCCTAGTTATATATTGGCGATCCACTGGTGAACAGAGGTAGGTTCTAAAAGCAGCACAATCAAGCCAGGAAGCTGCCGACTTCTCAGCCCGTCGTGATGAGGAAGCCCAGTGCAACCACCATCTGCTTCTGAAGCTACTGTCTGCTTGTTCACAGTGGCCCTCATGGCAGCTTTAGGAAATTCAGTTTCTGATATCCTGGGGGAGCTTTTAAAGCAAAATAATCCCACCAAATGCATTCTTTGTTTAAGACAGGGTCTCATCTAGCAGCACAGGCTGGCCTTGACCTTGACAATCATCTCTCCTCTGCCTCCAGAGTGCTGGGATTACAGGCATGTGCCACCACACCCAGCTTCCCCGCTGTGTTCTCTGCATAAACTGTCATGTTCTCTTGGTACAGGAATTCTGCACATAAAGAAAAACTGGCTTGCCTCTTCTCTGAATAGCTAACAACCTAGTTATCATATACTCACATGCTCCTTTACACACAGTACTTTTTGGAGTGCTAGAAGGGGCCGACTGTCCCCTTGCTGCTCACCTGAAGACAGGTCCACCTCACCTGTATGTAACTAGTTTAGACTCTCGTCCCAGGCCAGTGTGACGGTGGACATTGGAAAAGGAAAAACAAAGATGAAAGGAACTTTCAGTTTACAACCAATGCTGCCCTTGTCTGAACCTGCAAAGGCTTCTTCTGACTGGCCTGAGGGCTCCCACCCAACTCTGGCTTTCAGGATAACTTAGCTATGTGGTACTATGTGAAAAACTGTTGCTGGGCGTGGTGGCGCACGCCTTTAATCCCAGCACTCGAGAGGCAGAGGTAGGAGGATCACCATGAGTTTGAGGTCACCCTGAGACTACATAGTGAATTCCAGGACAGCCTGGACCAGAGTGAGACCCTACCTCAAAAACAAAACAAAACAAAACAAAAACCTGTGAGCTGACTATGGGTCCTGAGAGAAGAGTAAACAGAAAACCATGTTTGTGCAATGAAGCCCTGCGCTGTATACTAATGCCCACACAACAGATCAACAACAACAACAAAAAACAGCCACAGAGTCGGGCGTGGTGGCACAAGCCTTTAATACCAGCACTCCGGAGGCAGAGGTAGGAGGTTCGCCATGAGTTTGAGGCCACCCTGAGACTGTATAGTGAATTTCAGGTCAGCCTGGGCTAGAATGAGACCCTACCTCGAAAAAAAAAAAAAAAAAAACAACTCCCTCCACCAAAAAGAACAGCCACAGAACTATGGGTATATTAGTGCACAAGTTATCCATTTACAGACCTTTTCTTTTTTTTTCCCCCTCAGGGTGGCCTCAAACTCACGGTGATCCTCCTCCCTCTGCCTCCTTAAAGGTGTGTGCCACCACGCCCAGCTTTTCTTTTCTTTTCTTTCTTTTCTTTTCTTTTCTTTTCTTTTCTTTTCTTTCTTTTCTCTTCTCTTCTTTTCTTTTCTTTTCTTCTTTTCTTTTTCTCGATGTAGTGTCTCATTCTGGCTCAGACCTTTTCTTGTTTGTTTTTTTTTTTTTTTTTTTTTTCAAGGTAGGGTCTCACTCTAGCTCAGGCTGACCTGGAATTCACTATGTAGTCTCAGGGTGGCCTCGAACTCATGGCGATCCTCCTACCTCTGCCTCCCGAGTGCTGGGATTAAAGGCGTGCGCCACCACGCCCGGCTTTCAGACCTTTTCTTTTTGACACAGGATCTCACTCTCTAGCCTAGGCTGGCCTAAAACTCGATATGTAGCCCAGGTTATCATTAAACTCATGATCCTTCTGCCTCCGCCTCCTGAGTGCTTGGATTTCAAGTGAGCACTGTCATGCCCAGTCAAGACTGTCATAAAAAAACAAACAAACAAACAAACAAACAAACAAAAAACATCTAGGGCTGGGCATGGTGGTGCATGCTTTTCATCCCATACTCAGGAGGCAGAGAGTTAGAGGCCACCCTGAGACTACATAGTAAATTCCAGGTCAGCCTGGACTAGAGTGAGACCCTACCTTGTAAAACCCCAAAAAACAAAAAATAAACAGACAAAGAACAAAAAACATCTAGGGAAGGGGCAGAACAGACCTACCATTTAGTTCTATTTGAGGTCATAAATTATTGTATTCCAATCTTTGCTTGTAAGCCAAGGGAGATGACTGCACCAATTCCTTTACAGCCTATCACCTAGCATGCAAGCCCCCTTCAAAGCAACCAAATTCTCATAGATTGTCCCTGAATGTGAGTGCCACAGACCCTGAGGCCTTAGGAGCAGATGCCCTGGCTTTAAATCCTGGCCCTACAGTTTTCAGTTGCTTCGGTCACACCTCAATCACCTTAGCTATAAAATGAGGTCATCTTAGTACACAGGCTTCATAGCTACTGAAATCTCAGGACAGCCTAGGAAGCCTTGGAGAAATATCACTGCCACTGTTCCTTGACCCTTCTTTCCTTTCCTTTCCTTTCCTTTCCTTTCCTTTCCTTTCCTTTCCTTTCCTTTCCTTTCCTTTCCTTTCCTTTCCTTTCCTTTCCTTTTCTCCCCTCCCCTCCCTTCCCCTCCCCCTCCCTTCCCTTTCCCTGTTTGTTTTTCAAGGTAGGGTCTCATTCCTGACCTGGAATTCACTATGTACTCTCAGGCTGGCCTCAAACTCACAGGGATCCTCCTACTTGTGCCTCCCACTCCCAAGTTCTGGGATCAAAGGCGTGTGCCAGCACACCTGATTTCCTTGACCCTTTGAAGATGAATATCGGTTGAATATTTGTTATAGAAAATGCTTAGGGTGACAAGGGTGCCAGACTTCAGATTTGGAAATAGTTGTGTCTAGATAAAAAGGAGACCCAGAGGGCTGGAGGGATGGCTTAGCGGTTAAGGCGTTTGCCTGCAAAGCCAAAGGATCCTGGTTCGATTCTCCGGGACCCACGTAAGCCAGATGCACAAGGGGGTGCATGCATCTGGAGTTGGTTTGCAGTGGTTGGAGACCTGGCATGCCCATTCTCTCTCTCTCTCTCTCTCCTCTCTCTCTCTTTCTCTCAAATAAATAAATAAAATATATTTTTTAAGAAAAAAAAAGGAGACCCAGGTCTGGGGAGATGGCTCAATGGTTGATGTGCTTGCCTCAAAGCCTAAGGACCCAGGTTCAATTCTCCAGGACCCACGTAAGCCAGATGCATGAGGTGGTGCATGCATCTGGAGTTCATTTGCAGTGGTTAGAGACCTGGCATGCCCATTCTTTCTCTGTGCCTCTCTAAATAAATAAATGAGACCCAAGTGTAAACATGACATCCATGTATGTTTCATATGTGTTCTGTATACACACACTGAAGGTAGTTGATCTTTTGTTCTGGTTTTGTAGCATTGGGGATAGAACCCAGGACATCATGAATGTTGGGCAAGTGCTCTAACACTGAGCCACATCCCCAGCCCTGTGGGTGAGGTGGGAAGTTCCACTTATGGTGTCAAGCTTGGCCTTACAAAACTTTAGATTCTGCCCCCGGCTTGACATTGGAGAGTTAAATGAGTGGAGTCCCATCACAGCATTTAACTCCCCTAGATGCGTACTGCCTCTCCTGGGATCCTGGGCTTTTATCTTCAGTATCCCTCCTACCCTTCACTTTTTATTTTTGGTTTTCTGAGGTAGGGTCTCACTCTGGCTCAGGTGACCTGGAACTCACTATGTAGTCGCAGGGTAGCCTCGAACTCACGGCGATCCTCCTACCTCTGCCTCCCAAGTGCTAGGATTAAAGACATGCACCACCAAGCCTGGCTTCATGAAAATATTTTATTTATTCATTATTATTATTATTGTTACTTTTGGTTTTTCAAGGTAAGGTCTTGCTCTAGTTCAGGCTGGCCGGAATTCCCTATGTAGTCTCAGGGTGGCCTCTAACTCACAGTGATCCTCCTACCTCTGCCTCCCAAATGCTGGGTGTAAAGGTATATGCCACCACACCCAGCTCACTTTTTTTAAAAAAATATACTTATTTTGCTGTGGGGAGGGGACTATCAAATGAATCTGATCACTTTTAAATGGTAGGTTTTTTTTTTTTTTTTTTTTTTTTTTTTTTGAGGTAGGGTCTCACTCTAACCCAGGCTGACCTGGAATTCACTATGTCTTCTCAGGGTGGCCTTGAACTCATGGCGATCCTCCTACCTCTGCCTCCCAAGTGCTGGGATTAAAGGCATGCGCCACCACGCCCGGCTAAATGGTAGTTTTTTATGAGATAAACTTATATCTTTTTACCATTCTAGTGCAGTGTGTATTCCTTTGTGATATAATTAGGATGTTTAAATAAAAAGAATGGGGCTTTTCTACATTGTACAAAAAATAAATAAATAAAACACTTCAGATTCTGGAAGTTTAGATTTCTGGCCTTCAGATTTGAATTTTTCACCCCAGAATGTTTTAGGCCTTTTCCAGTCAAGAGAAATCCTCACATAACCTCACTCACAAAACCATCGTGTGTCATGGTGTTTCCTCTCTGCACGTGAGGCATGACTCAGGCAGGAGAGCCCATGGCTTGGCTGGCTCAGGAATTAGTAAATGGGTCTTTTTTGACTCTGGTCACTTCCAATTCCTCACCACTCACGTCACTAGTTTGAGAAACTGAACCTGCGTTTCCTCTTTTTGGGAGATCAAGGTGAAAAATAATGACTGAGGTGCTCTGAAGAGGAAGTAAGGACTCCTTCCAGAATGTTCTAGAAACAAAAAAAGAGCTCAGGCTGGCTTTCTCTTTCTGTCCATATCCATCCATCCGTCCGTCCATCCATTCTTCCATCCGTCCACCCATCACCCATCCATCCTGTTCCTTCCTTTCCTTCTCTCTCTTTCTTTCCTTCCTCCTTTCTTCTGCCTTCCCATTACCAATAACATTAGGCAGTTTTCTTACAGGCTAAGAGAATGCAGCAGATTCATATTCACAAAGTAAGTTATGCAGAAAGAAGGCGTGCAAGATAAGCGCAAGAGAGAGACGGGATCCCGGAGCACAACTTACCCCACGCTTTAGACTCCTGAAGCACTGGATTTTGGGTTTGGAGGTCATGAACTCGTTGAAGCGATGGGAGAGGGGTTCCTTTTGCTGCTTGGGAGACTGGGGGCCGTTGGGAACAGCAGAGGGTGAGGCAGAGGCAGGGGGAGGAGGGGGAGGCTGATGGGGGGATGTTAAAAGGGACATAAGCTATGTGTAAGAGATGGAGCAGTGACAGTAAAATCAGAAAAGAAGACACAAAACAAAAGTAAGCATCAAATCATATTTGAAAATCCAAAGCAAGTAAAACAAACCAGTAAATATTGACGCCATGGTACAAAAAAACAAAACAGAATGTAGGACATGTTCCACGGAGAGGGGGATGAGGGGGAGAGGTCAGTAAGTACTGCGGCAGGAAAGCAAGAACTATCTGATGCAAAGCTCGTGCGACAGTCACATGCAAGCTACAGCTCTAATTAGTTATTCTCAGACCCGTTCAAGGCAGAGGGTGAGTACTTCCACACCATCTAAACTAACATAGCTTGATGGGAGAAGATGAAAGGCCGTAAGAGCCCCGGTTATGGAGACAGTGAGACAAGCCTTGGGAAAGGAAAACATTCAAACACTCTAAGGTTTAAAGCAGTGATGTCGCCTTCCATCCTATATTACGCCTCCAGGTTAACGCTGCCATGCACCTATGTACCGCACTACGAAAAGAAAATGCAAAGTGTTCATGGAGACACAGGTTAACAGGAATTCAGAACCGAGTCATTGGCCCGTGGTAACCAGTTCAATCAGGTAAGGTGACAGATGGTTAAAGGTGATGCTGTCTCCTAGCCCTCCTGGCAGAGGTACCAGCAGCCCAGGAGGATTAGGGGTGAAAGGGAAGATGAGAAAAGGATGCGAGGTCAGTGACTGGTTAGTGTGGGTGACATGGTGCCAGTGACAGTGGATCTACAATAAGACCAAGGCCATGGCAAAGGTACCGCCACCAGAAAGAAATGCTATTTAAAAAAAAAATCGCCCTCTAGCTATCTTGTTGCCTTTTTTTTTTTTTTTTTTGCCTTTCTGAACTACAGGTTGAAGATCTTAGTTTTAGACACGCTTGCTCAAGGCTCTGCACTCTGGCAATCTCATCTCGTGCCAGATCCAAACCACCGGTACCTTATTTTTCTTGATGAAGGGCCACAGCTTTCCTTTGGATTTGCCACCAAACTTGAGCTCAGGCTTGCCTTCTCTGGAACTGGACAGGCTGTTGTCTGACACAGTGCGCTTCATCGGCTGGGTGTAATCCTCAAATTCGATGTCCCCAGGAGGCTCGAATCCTGACTTATAGGCTTCTATGACCAGCTGTGAATCCTGCAATCACACGCCCACACACAGATCCATCAGCCCACGCAGGCGCTCTGCACACCAGCGACAATGACCTCAATGGATGCTGGTCCAAGAACAGGCTACTGATTGATAACAGTTTTTTTTTTTTTTTTTTATGATTATTTTAAAATTTTTATTTATTTATTTTCAAGCAGAGAGAGAAAGAGGCAGAAAGAGAGAGAATGGGCGCACCAGGGCCTTGAGCCACTGCAAACGAACTCCAGACACATGTGCCCCTTGTGCATCTGGCTTGCGTGGGTCTTGGGGAATCGAACCTGGGTCCTTTGGTTTTGTAGACAAGTGCCTTAACCACTAAGTCATTTCTCCAGCCCCAGGTTTTTTTTTTTTTTTTTTTTTCCTGATAGCAAGCTCATTACTAGAAAGAATAACTCTAACTTATAAAGCTTTGTCTCTAGGTAAGATCCAAAGATATTTTCAACAATCATCCTTCTTTTTAAATTTTTTTGAGCCTAGCCCAGATTGACCTGGAATTTACTATGTAGTCTCAGGCTAGCCTTGAACTCATGGCGATCCTCCTACCTCTGCCTCCTGAGTGCTGGGGTTAAAGGTATGTGCACTGTTTATTTTATTTTTTTATTTTTTTATTTTTGGAGAGAGACACAGAGAGAGACAGACAGAGAGGGAGAGGGAGACGGAGACAGATAAGAGAATGGGAGCACCAGCAGCCTCTCTGCTGTGAATGAACTCCAGATGTGTGTGCCCCCTTGTGGGCAAGTGTGGCATTGCACCCTTGCATCACTTTGCATCTGGCTAAACATGGGACCTGGAGATTGTAACTGGGTTCTTAGGCTTAGCAGGCAGGCGCCTTAACCACTAAACCATCTCTCCAGCCCCCACCTTTTTTTTTTTTTGGATTTCCAAGGTAGGGTTTCACTCTAGTCCAGGCTGACCTGGAATTCACTATGTAGTCACAGGGCCTTGAACTCATGGTGATCCTCCTACCTATGCCTCCCCAGTGCTGGGATTAAAGGACTAAAGCCACCACACCTGGCTTTATTTATTTTTTTTTTATTTGGGAATGACAGACAGACCAAGAGAGAAAGAAGCAAATAGATAGAGAATGGGTGTGCCAGGACCTCCAGTCACTGCAAACAAACTCCAGATGCATGCGCTACCTTGTGCATCTGGCTTACGTGGGTCCTGGGGAATCAAGTCTTAAACTGGGGTCCTTAGGCTTCACAGGCAAGTGCTTAACCACTAAGCCATCTCTCCAGCCCTCTACCAGCTTTTTAAATGGGTTCTGGGGATCAAACTCAGGTCCTCATTCTTCCATGGTAAGCACTTTACTGAGTGAGCCACCTCCCAGCCCTGGAGACACTTCTGCTGGTTAGAACTGCAGGGCATCGGCCATCTAGACCTGATAGGTAACCAGTGCCCTCAGGGAGCAAAGGCTCTGAGACCAATCGGAACCCACAGAAGACGGCTACTTTGCCAACTGAAAAGAAAACGTTTCCGTTTAATTCTGGAACATTCTGTCCATGTTTCCCTCAAATGGAATTGGGGAACTAGATCCCAAACATGGGGAGGGACTTCATAAAAGAGCTCTTAGGTGATCTGTTAGGAGAGCACAGATGCCCTTTTCTGTGGTCATAGAAGAGGTGGCACCAGGGGGCAAAGGGAGTGATAACCGCACTGCACGATGCCCAGTGAGGTACTTACGCTTTTCTGGTCAATAGACTCAGCTGCCTTCACTATGCCATCCAAGCATTTCCCGATGATGGGGATCACCTGGCGGTCAAGCTCCGCGTAGGTCTTCATCGACTCTCCAATCCTCACGACCCTCCTTTCCTCCATCTCTTGGATTTTCTGCAACGGCAGATTTGGGATCAAATGAATCTGGTCCACTACTATTTAGGGAAGCTGTTCTGGGGTGTCACTGTTACCTAACAAATTCTGTAGGCAGGAAAAAGGATGGAGTTAGAAGAACAGTTGTTTATTATATCACCACAGTTCAGCCAGCATCTAATTTTCTAAATCCTTGGGCTGCCCAATCAGTGGACACTTTTCACAGTTGTATCCTAATTTCAGTGAAGAATACAATTTTTAAAATTAAATTAAATTAAATTACTTATTTGAGAGAGAGGAAGGAAGAGGAACAGAGAATGGGCGCACCAGGGCCTCCAGCCACTGCAAATGAACTCCAGATGCATGTGCCCCCTTGTGTATCTGGCTTATGTGGGTCCTGGGGAATTGAACTGGGGTCCTTAGGCTTCTCAGGCAAGCGCCTTAACCGCTAAGCCAATTCCCCAGCCCAAGAACACAATTTTAAAGATTTTATTTTTATTTATTAGAGACGGGGTGGGGGGGAGAGTGAGAATGGGTGCGCCAGGGTCTCTTGCCACTGCAAACAAACTTTAGACTCATGCGCCACCACCATGTTCATCTGGCTTACGTGGGGACTGGAGAATGGAACAGGGGTCCTTAGGCTTCACAGGCAAATGCCTTAACCGCTAAGCCATCTCTCTAGCCCAAGAAACCAATTATAGCAGAATTTTTGTTTTTGTTTTCTGAGTTAGGGTCTTGCTCTAGCTCAAGCTGACATGGAATTTACTATGTAGTCTTAGGGTGACCTTGAACTCATGGTGATCCTCCTACCTCTGCCTCCTGAGTGCTAGGATTAGAAGCGTGTGCCACCACACCAGGCCCACAGCAGTGCTATTCTAACATTTATTATTATTTTGTGTGTGTGTGATATGTATGTGTATATGTGTTTATGTCTGTGATATACATGTGATATGCATGTATATATGTGTGATATGTATGTGTATATATTTATAGGTGTGTGTGACATGCATGTGTATATGTGTTTATGTGTCTATAATATTCATGTTTATATGTGTTTGGAGGCCAGAGGACAACCTTGGTGTGGTTCCTCAGGTATGCTATTCACCTTTTTCTTTTCCTTCCTTCCTTCCTTTCTTTCTTTCCTTTCTTTCTTCCTTCCTTCCTTCCTTTTTTTTCTTTTTCTTTCTTTTTTTTAACTTATTAGAGACAGAGAAAGGGAGGGAGAGAGGAAGAGAAAGAGAGAGAGAATGGGCATGCCAGGGCCTCCAGCCACTGCAAACAAACTGCAGATGCATGTGCCACTCTCCAGCCCTCATATTCTCCTAAAAATTTTTTTAGCCAAGCGTGGTAGCTCATACCTTTAATCCCAGCACTCCAGAGGCAGGGGTAGGAGGATCACCATGAGTTCAAGGTCAGCCTGAGACTACATAGTGAATTCCAGATCAGCCCAGGCTAGACTGAAAAACCAAAAAAAAAAAAGAGAAGCTAGAGAAATGGCTTAGCAGTTAAGGCACTTGCCTCAGAAGCCTAAGGACCCAGGTTTGATTCCCCAGTACCCACATAAACTAGATGCACAAGGTGGCATGTATCTGGAGTTTGTTTGCAGTGGCTGGAGACTTTGGCATACCCATTCTCTCTCTCTCTCAAATAAATAAATAAAAAATTAAATAAAAAAGGAATTACTGTCTGGGTATGGTGAGGCCTTCCAAGTGTTTGGATTACAGACATACGCCACCACATTAGTCTGAAGTGTTTCAGTAATTCCAAATGTTCACTAAGTGATTTGTGTTTGTTTATTTGGTTGATTGGGATGGTTTTTTGGTTTTTGGAGGTAGGGCCTCTAATCTGGAGTCCTGGGATTAAAGCCATGAACCATCATGCCCGCCTAGGATTACTTGAGAGTTTGAGGCCATCCTGGGTTATGTAGTGAGGTTCAGAGCCGCCTGGAGCTATAAAATGGGACGCACACTCACATGGAACAATGACACTATCAGGATTCGGAGGCACAGGAGGACGCAGGTGGGAGGCGCAGGCAGACTGACCTGGAAGATGTTGGGGATGTGGGTGTGGTAGTACTCGCGCTGCTCGTGGTTGAATTTCTGGAGGGTGGAAGAGTAATCGGCCTTGCTGTCTTCTGCCATTTGGTGACGTATTTGAGCTTGCTGCCGTGCCTTGGGGCAAAAATGAGAAGAACATCTTCATGTTTATATATTTCTTTTTTTTTTTTTTCCGAGGTAGGGTCTCGCTCCAGTCCAGGCTGACCTGGAATTCACTATGTAGTCTCAGGGTGGCTTCGAGCTCATGGCGATCCTCCTACCTCTGCCTCCCGAGTGCTGGGATTAAAGGTGTACGCCACCATGCCCAGCTTCATTTTTTTATTCATCTCAAATTTTTATTTATTTATTTATTTATTTATTTATTTATTTATTTATTTATTATTTATTTGAGAGAGACAGAGAGAGAGAGAGAGAGAGAGAGAGAGAGAGAGAGAGGCAGATAGATAGAGAATGGGTGCACCAGAGCCTCCGGCCACTGCAAACAAACTCCCGATGCATGCCACACCTTATGCATCTGGCTTACGTGGGTCCTGGGGAATTGAGCCTCGAACCAGTGTTCTTAGCCTTTATAGGCAAGTGCTTAACTGCTAAGCCATCTCTCCAGGCCCTTCATTTCACTTTTATTTATTTTAATTTTTTTAGCGAGAGACACAGAAAGAGAGAGAATTAGTGTGCCAGGGCCTCAGCCACTACAATCAAATTCCAGATGCTTTCACCACCTAGTGGGCATTAGTAACCTTGTGCTTGCCTCACCTTTTATGAATAGGGCTTATGTGGGATCTGGAGAGAGACTGAACATGGGTCCTTAGGCTTTGCAGGCAAGCATCTTAACTGCTAAACCATCTCTCCAGCCCCTCATTTCATTTTTATGACTATTGATTATTATTATTATTATTATTTTGAGAGAGAGTGAGTCAGAGAGAGAGAATGGATGCACCAAGGCCTCCAGCCACTGCAAATGAACTCCAGATGCATGCACTGCCTTGTGATCTGGCTTACATAGGTCCTGGGGAATCGAACCTGGTCTTTTGGTTTTGCAGGCATACGCCTTAACCAGTAAGCCACCCCTCCAGCCCGATTTTTATTATTATTTTGTTTGTTTCCAGGCAAGCTGAGGCTGGCCTTGAACTCACAGCAATCCTCCTACCTCTGCCTCCCAAGTGCTGGGATTAAGGGCGTGCACCATCAAGCCTGGCAAAAAATATATTTTTTAAAAAGAAAAATAAAGCTGGGCATTGTGGCTCACACCTTCAATCCCAGCAGTGGGGAGGCAGAGGTAGGAGGATTGCTGTGAGTTTGAGGTCACTCTGAGACTACATAGTGAATTCCAGGTCAGCCTGGGCTAGAGTAAGACCCTACCTTGAAAAAACCAAAATAAATTAATAAAATAAAATAAGAGAGACTTATAGAAGGGGAAGGGATATGATGGAAAGTGGAGTTGTGAAGGGAAAAGTGGGGAGATTATCATGATTTATTGTCTGTAATTAATTATGGAAGTTGTCAATAAAAAAGCTAAAATAAAAATACAAAAGGGGGCTGGTGAGATGGCTTAGTGGTTAAGGCATTTGCCTGCAAAGCCCCAGGACCCATGTAAGCCAGTGGCTGGAGACCGTGGCTCACCCATTCTCTTTCTCTCTGTCTGTGTCTGCCTCTTTCCCTCTCTTGCTCTCTCAAATAAATAAATTTTAAAAATATTATTTAAAAAAATACAAAAGGAAGGAGTGGGTATAGCCCAGTAGTATAGCACCTGCCTAGCATGTACAGGGCCCTGGGTTTCATCCCCAGCACTGCACAAAATTTAAAACAATAACTCTTTCTCTCTCTGCCTCTTTTTGTCAAATAAATAAATAAAAATAAAAAATGGGCTGGAGGAATGGCTTAGCAGTTAAAGTGCCTGCCTGCCAAGCCAAAGGACCCAGGTTTGATTTCCCCAGTACCCACATAAAGCCAGATGCATGCACAAGGTGGTGCATGCTTCTGGAGTTCGTTTACAGAGGCTGAAGGCCCTGTCGTGCCCATTGTCTCTCTCTCTTTCTCTCCTCCCACCCTTTCTCTCTGGCAAATAAATAAAAATAAAACAGCAACAACTTTTGCTAAGTTGCAGAATCAGGTTGTAAGGAGGCTACCAGGGATCAAAGCCATGGCCATGTGCCTGCAAAGCACATGCTATCTCCCTGGGCTCCATCCCTAGGCCCAGGGCTGAGTATTAAGTTCAAATGAGAAGTCCTGAACACTGTAGAGTTCTCCATTTTAGACTTACTCATGTAGCCCTTTAGAGGTGACCTGATCAAAATCATGTTGTGATGCTAACACGATCTGAGGTCCACAGGTGCAAAAACCCCACCCCCTGCCGGGTGAAGAGATGGGTGACTCCACTAAGTTGCTACCATGAGCCAAAACTGCACAGGCAAAGTGGCCATGTTCCAACTCAACAGCCAGGAGGTTTTCGCTTCATTCACCTGTTCATGCTTATTGCACCAATATCATAGAGAATTATGATCTGTGAATGAAAACAAATGTCAACATAAAGGAGACACGCTGAGGATGTGTGTCCTACTTTCCATATATCTCACATATAGATATAGATATAGATATAGATATGGATAGATATATTATGTGGACTGCATTCTTCACTGGTTTCCTGCTGGGTGACTTGAAGCCTTAACCTGAGTCTCACTTCCTCCACACACTCAGGGAGGGGAAGGGACAAGGTGACAGGTCTTACAGTTGCTTCCTTTATTTTCTTCCCTATGCGTGTACAAACACAGCCCCATAAAGGCCCCCACATCAATATTGTCCAAGTGCATTTCCCTATCACCAGAGGCTTTTCAGTTCCTCAGGCATTGAGGGACCTCATTTAGCCAGGGCTTTTTTTTTTTTTAACTGCTACGTTCTTCCTCCTTGTTGATGGCCCGTTCACTCCCTTCCTCACCATATGCTCTGCCTTCCGCTTTCGCACTGTGTCCACTAGCAAATATATTAACAGAGTCCCCAAAATGTTAATCCCCACCTACCGCCAGCACTCCTCCCCTCCCAGCAGATAGCAGTCCTGTTAGAGTAGCAGTCTTTCCCCCTCCGCCTCCGTGTGCCCATCTGCACTGCCAGTGCGTCCAACACAACCCCCTAAACTTCTTACCTTCCTGCCTCCTTAACATGGATCATTTTATTACGAACATTAAAAAAAAAACCCTATGGGAATTCCCACACAAACCTCACATTTCTAAAACAGTCTCTGTTTCATTCACAGGCCTTCTTCAGAAAGTCTCACAAAAACCCCTGATGGGGAGGAGGAAGGGATCTGCTCACACCTCAGTAAAGAATGGCACAAGTTGGCTATCTGCCTCATGCCACCCCTGAGCTTTGCAGGTAGACAGACAGATGGATTCAAATCTATGTTCGAGGGAGTTTCCTGTGGTGGCATACTTGGTTTACAGTTAGAACACTATCCCACTAAAGGGGAGGGTGTGACAGTAACCCACAAGACAAGCTGAAGTTCAGCTGTTAGAATTCCTTGATGGGAAATTTCCCCGTTGCATTTTATTGCTTTTTCCTAAAAATAACTTGGGAGATGCTCCTGATTATCCATCTGCTTCGAGTCCTTGGAACCCACCCACTCTTCCATGTTATGAGAAAACAATTGTTGCAGAGGTCTCTGTATGTTGCAGCTGCCCTTTTGTAGGAATCACTTTTCCCAAATAAAACAATTTAGAAAAATAAAATTTAAAAAAAAAAGGGGGGGCACAGCTGGATGGAGAGATGGCTCAGTGGTTAAAGGTGCTTGCTTGCAAAGCCTGCTGACCTGGGTTTGATTCCCAGGACCCACGTAAAGCCAGATGCCAAGTGGCGCATGCTTCTGCAGTTTGTTGGCAGTGGCAAGAGGACTGTGAAGCACATTCCTCTCTCTCTGCTCCCAAATAATCAATAAAAGCCAGGCGTGATGGTGCATGCCTTTAGCCCCAGCACTTGGGAGGCAGAGATAGCAGGATCTCCATGAGTTCAAGGCCACCCTGAGACTACAGAGTGAATTCCAGGTCAGCTTGAGCTAGATGAAATCCTACCTCAAAATAATAATAATAATAAAGAAAAAATAAAAATATTTTTAAGAATAGCATAAATAATGAGATAAATCATTTCCTTGATGATTTTGGAGAAATGATTCTTAGTGATTTTAAAAAATATTTTATTTTTATTTATTTATTAGAGACAGAGAGAGAGAGAGTGAAAGAGAGATAGAGAGAGGGAGAATGGGCACACCAGGGCCTCTAGCCACTGCAAACGAACTCCAGACGCATGTACCCCCTTGTGTATCTGGCTTACGTGGGACCTGGAGAATTGAACCGGGATCCTTAGGCTTCGCAGGCATGTGCCTTAACTGCTAAGCCATCTCTCCAGCCCGATTTTTTTTTTTTTTGAGGTAGGTTCTCACTCTAACCCAGGCTGACCTGGAACACACTGTAGTTGCAGGGTGTTCTCAAACTCGTAGCAATCCTCCTACTGCTGCCTCCTGAGTGCTGGGATTAAAGGCATGTACCACACTGCATGGCCCATCGAACTTTTTTTTTTTTTTGAGACAAAGTCTTTTTTTCTTTTTTAAATATTGTATTTTTATTTACTTGAAAGAAAGAGGTAGAGGGAGAGAGAGAATGAGTGCACCAGGGCTTCTAGCCATTGCAAACAAATTCCAGACACATCTGCCACTTTATGCATCTGGTTTATGTCCTGGGGAATTGAACCTGGGGCTCCTGAGCTAGAGTGAGACACTACCTCGAAAAACAACAACAACAACAACAAAAGTTTATGTAGGAGCTGAAGAGATGGTTAAGGGGGAGCCAGAATTGGTATGTCAGTCCCTCTAGTCACTGAAATTGAACTCCAGATTCATGCACCAGCTTATGTGCATGTGTCACCTTGCATAGCTGGTTTACATGGGTTCTGGGGAGTTGAACCTGGGTCCTTAGACTTCGAAGGCAAGTGCCTTAACCACTAAGCCATCTCTCCAGCCCAATATGTTTGTTTGTTGTTGTTTTTGGTTTTTCGGGGTAGGGTTTCACTCTAGCCCAGGCTGACCTGGAACACACTCTGTAGTCTCAGGGTGGTCTCAGACTCCTAGCAATCCTCCTACCACTGCCTCCAGAGTGCTGGGAGTCAAGGCGTGAACCACACTGCCTGGACCACCATACTTTTTAATTTATTTTATTATTTTTGGTTTTTCGAGGTAGGGTCTCACTCTGGCCCAGGCTGACCTGGAATTCACTCTGTACTCTCTGGGTAGCCTCGAACTCATGGCAATCCTCCTACCTCTGCCTTCTGAGTGCTTGGATTAAAGGCGTGTGCCACCACGCCCAACAGAAATGATTCTTTACTAGTGAATTTTTCAAACAGCTTAAATTCTGAAATAGATTGGAATAGCAACATACAAAAGGTACACACACACACACACACACACACACACGCTGAATAGGCAACAAAGTTCATAGTATCCATAGGACACGTCATTCCTGAGTGCTCTTTTGGGGTCCTCCAGCTTCCCAGAATCCCTCATGTTTCAGCCTTGGCTATAGACTTGCTTTTGCAAACTTATTAACTCCTAACAGTTCCAGATGTCCTTCACCCCGTCCCAGACAGCAGTACTAAATAAAACGACTCGGGTCCACTGGATGTGAACTGTAGCCTGCATAGAAGTGGAGTAGGAGAAAATAAAAGCAGAAGATCCAGCAGGGCATGGTGGCACACGCCTTTAATCCCAGCACTTGGGAAGCAGAGGTAGGAGGATCGCCAAGAGTTCGAGGCCTCCATGAGAATACAGAGTGAATTCCAGGTCAGCCAGAGCTAGAGTGAGACCCTACCTCAAAAAACCAAAAAATAAAAAAATAAAAAATAAATAAAGCAGAAGATCCTTTAGATGGAGCCGGGTTACCTTTTGTGGTATGGAAGCATTATGTCGCTGGGGCTTTGAGGGGATGACAGAACTTGGACATAAGACTATAGGCTGGTTTTCCTCTCTCAGAGAACAGGGAAACTTTAAAAGAAGAAAAATCCAGTCTGGAGAGATGGCTTAGAAGTTAAGGTGCCTGCAAAGCCAAAGGACCCAGGTTTGATTCCCCAGGATCCACATTAACCAGATGCACAAGGGGGCACATGCGTCTGGAGTTCGTTTGCAGCGGCTGGAGGCCCTGGAGTGCCCATTCTCTCTCTCTTCCCCTTTCTGTGTCAAATAAATAAATAAAAATAAATATTTAAGAGTCTTTCTCTAAAAATTAATATGTTTATAACTCATTATTACAAATTTCTTTAATTTTGACAATTTCATATACGTATATATTTTAATTATATTCATCACCTCTATTACCCTCTTTTGTTCCACTCCCACTCTTTTTTCTAAATTTTTAAAAATTATTTTATTTATTTTTGGAGAGAGACAAAGAGAGAGACAGACAGACAGAGTAGGAGAGGGAGACAGATAGAGATGGGCATGCCAGCAGTCTCTCAGCTGCTGTGAACGAAATCCAGATGTGTGTGCCCCCTTGTGGGCAAGTGTGGCATTGTGCCCTTGCGTCACTTTGCATCTGGCTAAATGTGGGACCTGGAGATTGGAACCCGGTTCTTAGGCTTAGCAGGCGGGTGCCTTATTCGCTAAGCCACCTCTCCAGCCCCCACTCTTTTTTTAAATAATATTTTTTAGTGTTTATTTATTTGCAAGCAGAGAGAGAAGAGAGGCAGACAGAGAGTGAATGGGCATGCCAGGGCCTCCAGCCACTGCAAACAAACTCCAGACACATGAGTCCTCTTGTGCATCTGGCTTATATGAGTCCTGGAGAATAGAACTGGGATCCTTTGGCTTCCCAGGCAAACGCCTTAATTGCTAAGCCATTTCTCCAGTCCCCCCCCCACACCTCTTTTTGTTTAAATATTTCATTTATTTTTATTTATGTTTTTTGGTTTTTTGAGGTAGGGTTTTGCTCTAGCTCAGGCTGACCTGGAATTTACTATGTAGTCTCAGCATCATGGCCTTGAACACATGGCGATCTTCCTACCTCTGCCTCCTGAATGCTGGGATTAAAGCACACACCATCACACCCAGCTTATTTTTATTTACTTATTGGAGTGAGAGAGACCTGGATCTTACTCTGCAGTCCCAGGCTGTCCTTGAATTCACAGCAAACCTCCTACCTCTTCTCACACAGCCATTTCTCAGTAATTCTTAACATTGTCCCTATAGGGCTTCCTTATGGGAGCCAAGCAGTGCTGTCATTAAGGTCAGAGCTGCCTTTTCCAGACAGAAGTTTCGCTGTAGCCATAAGCATACAAATACCATAATCCATTCAGTTAGCTCATTTTATATTATTAGCACAGCCAAACTGAGTAGCTACTTCCTGTTTAATTCAATATGGCTTTTTCCTTAGGGCTCAGCACATGAAGGAGAAAATGACAGTGCGCGCCCAGTCTCCACTGGCTGAGAACACAGGCTGTGCTGAATTTCATGTGGGGAACATGTTAGGTTTGCTTGCCAAGGACTGTAACATACATAACTTTTTCCATTAATATATGGACTGAGTCCCTAAGTGATGAGATCTAGTATTGTTTTTTAAAAAATATTTATTTGTTCATTTATTTTTATTTATTTATTTATTTATTTTTATTTATTTATTTTTTTTTTTTTTTTGGTTTTTCGAGGTAGGGTCTCACTCTGGCTCAGGCTGACCTGGAATTAACTATGTAGTCTCAGGGTGGCCTCGAACTCTCGGCGATCCTCCTACCTCTGCCTCCTGAGTGCTGGGATTAAAGGCGTGCGCCACCACGCCTGGCTTCATTTATTATTTTAGAGAGAGAGACAGGCAGATAGAGATAGAAAAAATGAGAGAATGGGTGTGCCAGGGCCTCCAGGCACTGTGCATGTGCCACCTTGTGCATCTGGCTTAAGTGAGTCCTGGGGAATCGAACCATGGTCTTTTGATTTTTGCAGGCAAGTACCTTAACCACTAAGCCATTTTCCCAGCCCCTATTATTACTATTTTTTGTTGTTGTTTGTTTTTTGAGGTAGGGTCTCACTCTAGTCCAGGCTGACCAGGAATTCACTATGTAGTCTTACGGTGGCTTCAAACTCACAGTGATCCTCCAACTTCTGCTTCCCCAAGTATTGGGATTAAAGGCGAATGCCACCATGTCCAGCTTTATTGTTTCATTTATTTATTTTATCTTTTTTTTTTTTGGTTTTTTTTCAAGGTAGGGTTTCACTCTGGTCCAGACTGACCTGGAATTAACTAGTCTCAGGGTGGCCTCGAACTCACGGTTATCCTCCTACCTCTGCCTGAGTGTTGGGATTAAAAGCATATGCCACCATTCCCCTATTTGTTTTCTAATATTTTATTTATTTATTTGCAAGGAGAGAGACAGAGAATATGAATATGAGTGTGCCAGAGCCTCCAGCCACTGCAAACGAACTCCAGATACATGTACCACTCTGTGCATCTGGCTTTATGTGGGTACTAGGGAATCGAACCCAGGTCCTTAGGCATCTCATGCAAGCACTGAATCATCTTTCCAGCCCCCTATATATATTTTAATTTTTTGGAACCCCGCCCCACACCCCAACCCTTATTTGTTTATTTTGTGGTAGGGTCTCCTTATGTAGTCCTGACTGGCTTCGAACTTGCAGCAATCTACCTGCCTCTGTCTCCCGAGTACCAGGCATACAAACATGCACCACCACACCCAACCCTTGTTTGTGTTTGGAGTATGGAGTCTGGCTTCTCAGATCCTCCTACCTCTGCCTGCGAAAGGCTGGGATCAAAGGCGTGCTCCACCATGCCCATCTCTATTCTTTAAATGAACAACGCCTTGTAGCGTTGGGAAATCACTTTCACTTTTCCCTTTGTTAAAAAGCTGTAAGACCAAAAAAAAAACAAAAAAACAAAAAAAACCTGCTGGGCGTGGTGGCGCACGCCTTTAATCCCAGCACTCGGGAGGCAGAGGTAGGAGGATCGCTGTGAGTTCGAGGCCACCCTAAGACTACATAGTTAATTCCAGGTCAGCCTGGGCCAGAGTGAGACCCTACCTTGAAAAACAAAAACAAAAAAAAAAAAAAAAAAAAAAAAAAAAGCTGTAAGAGGGCTATGGAGAAACCCCAGTGAGTAAAATGCCTGCTTTGCAAGCATGAGGTTCTGAACTCAAGTGAGAATGCCAGAAGTAGTGGTGCATACTTGTAATCCCGGCGCTGGGGAGGTAGAGATAGGAGGATCCCTGGGACTCACTGGCCACCCAGCCTAGCCTAATGTGTGAGCTCCAAGCCAAGAGACACCTTGTCTCAAAGGAGGTGGACAGTGCTCCTGAGGATGATAACAGAGGTTCTTCTTAGGTATCCATATGCATGCACATGCATGTGCACAAGAACCCTTACACACACACGCATTTAAAAAAGCAGGCCATGAGCAGGGCGTGATGGCGCATGCCTTTAATCCCAGCACCTGGGAGGCAGAGGTAGGAGGATCACTGTGAATTTGAGGCCACCCTGAGACTCCATAGTGAATTCCAGGTCAGCCTGGGCTAGAGTAGGGCCCTACCTCAAAAAAAAAAAAAAAAAAAAAAAAAAAAAAAAAAAAAAAAAAAAAAAAAAAAAAGCAGGCTATGGGCTGGAGCAATTAAGGTGCTTGCATGCAAAGCCAAAGAACCCAGGTTTGATTCTGCAGGGCCCACATAAGCCAGATACACTAGGTGGCACATGCGTTTGGAGTTCATTTGGGGCGGCTGAAGGCCTTGTGTACCCGTTCTCTCTCCCTCTCTTCTCTCTCAAATAAATAAATAAGTTAAGAAAAATAAAAAGCAGACTAAACCAGGTGTGGTGGTGCATGCTTTTAATCCCAGCACTCAGGAGGCAGAGGTAGGAGGATTGCAGAGAGTTCGAGGCCACCCTGAGACTACCAAGTGAATTCCAGGTCAACCTGGGCTACAATGAGACCCTACCTCAAAAAACCAAAATAAATAAATAAAAATAAAATAAAAATAATGATGATGGTGATAATAATAAATTAAAATAAACCCAAAACAAGCTATAACAAATTATAAAAGCTCATCTTTTAGTACCAAAAGTTGAGGGACACATGACTGGTCTTATAGGAACCCTGCATGCTCTCTGGGGCAGACGCCTCTCAAGGATATTTGCATTGTTACCCTAAGAATGTCCCTGTTATATTTTAGGCTGGAGGAAGAATGGCTCAGTTTGCCTTTCTCTCTCTGCCTCAGGGTGGACCATTTGGCACCACACACTGGCTGCTTGGGAATACAGAACACTTGGCAGCCTTCCGCAGCTCCTTGGAGCAGGCAGATGGACCTGACCGCCCTCCCCCCCCCCACACCATCCCTAGGAGGCACCATGGGAACCCTGCAGAGCCTCTACTTTCTTGCTGGTGGTGCCAATACCACAGAGAAAGGAAAACTTGTGAATTTAACAGCTCAAGCTGGCTAGCCACATTCTATGGTGTTTGTTTCTCCCCAAGACAAAAATCTGTTTAGGGTTGGAGAGATGGCTTAGCGATTAAGGCACTTGCCTACAAAGGGTAAGGACCCAGGTTCTATTCCCCAGGACCCATGTAAGCCAGATGTACATGGTGGCGCATGCACCTGGAGGCCCTGGCATGCGTATCATCTCTATGTCTCTTCTCTCTATCTTCCTCTGCTTGCAAATAAATAAAAATAAAAACATTATTCTGCTTGCTCATAAATAACAAAATAATTTTTTAAAAAAATCAGTTTAGCCAGGCATGGTGGCGCACGCCTTTGATCCCAGCACTCGAGAGGCAGAGGTAGGAGGATCACCACGAGTTCAAAGCTACCCTGAGACTACAGAGTGAATTCCAGGTAGCCTGTGCTAGAGTGAGACCCTACCTCGAAAAAAAAAAAAATCAGTTTAGAGTAGCTTTGGTGTCACATACCTTTAATCCTAGCACTTGGGAGGCAGAGGTAGGAGGACTGCCATGAGTTAGAGTCCAGCCTGTGGCTACAGAGTTCAAGGTCAGCACTGACTATAGTGAGACACGGCTTCAGAAAACAAACAAAAATCTGTTTGGGACCTGGTGCGGTGGCACACTCTAATCCAAGCACTGGGGAGGCAGAGGTAGGAGGATTGACAGGAGTTTGAAGCCACTCAGAGACTACATAGCGATTTCCAGGTCAGCCTGGGCTAGAGCAAGACCCTATCTCAAAAAAAGAAATTGGTAAACTGGGCGTGGTGGCGCACGCCTTTGATCCCAGCACTGGGGAGGCAGAGGTAGGAGGATTGCCTGAGCTAGAGTGAGTGAGACCCTACCTCGGAAAACAAAACAAAAAAATCTGTTTAGTGTAAATGATTTAAATGATTCAAACTTCTAGATTTTTTTTGTTTGTTTGTTTTTGGTGTTTTTTTTTTTTTTTTTGTTTTCTTTTTTTTTTTTTTTTTAGAGGTAGGGTTTCACTCTGGTCCAGGCTGACCTGGAATTAACTATGTAGTCTCAGGGTGGCCTTGAACTCTCAGCGATCCTCCTACCTCTGCCTCCCGAGGGCTGGGATTAAAGGCGTGCGCCACCACGCCCGGCTGTTTTTGGTTTTTTTTTGAGGCAGGGTCTCACTCTAGCTCAGGCTGACCTGGAATTCACTATGTAATCTCAGAGTGGCCTCAAACTCACTGCAGTCCTCCTATCTCTGCCTCCCAAGTACTGGGATTAAAGGCATGCACCATCCTGCCTGGCTTGTTTGGTTTTTATACATTTTTTTCCTACGTGGTGCTAGGCATCAAATCCAGGCTCTCATGCCATCTCCTCAGCCCATTTCCTTTTTTTTTTCCCCTCAAGATAGGCTGTCACTCTGGCCCAGGCTAGAATTCACTTTGTAGTCTCAGGGTGGCCTCGAACTCATGGCAATCCTCCCATCTGTGCTGGGATTAAAAGTGTATACTACCATTCCTGGCCCCATTTGCTTTCCCCCTCCCCTCGTATTTGCTTTTGACACAGAGTCTCATTCCATAGCTCAAGCTAGCCTAGAACTCCTTATGTAGCCAAGGCTGGCCTCAAACTTACAGTAATCCTCCTGCCTCAACCTCCTGGATTACAGTCATACATCACAAACCTAATTTCTAGTTTGTACAGTTCAAAAAATAAAAGCTGGGCGTGGTGGCACACGCCTTTAATCCCAGCACTTTGGGAGGCAGAGGTAGGAGGATCGCCATGAGTTTGAAGCCACCCTGAGACTACATAGTTAATTCCAGGTCAGCCTGGGCCAGAGTGAGACCCTACCTTGAAAACCAAAAACAAAAAAAAAAAAAAAAAAAAAAATCCCTGCATATCCTATTTCCTGATAGTCTGACCTTTGGCTGTGATGGGGCCAGGTCAGTGAGGTTTACACAGTGAGGGTGAGACCACTGGATAGTACTAATAGGGCAATAGCAATGGAAAGGGATACTAAAAATAACAATAGGATCTTCATTTTCTGGATGTACATCAGAAGAATACAACCCCATTGAAGATACTTAATGTCCTTAACTAGCAACAGATTTCTCTACGACTTGCCAAGAGTAGGGAGTCAGCCAGACCAATTCTACCCTAGTCTCTGACCCAGCAACTCTATTTTTGGGAACATATCCTAATAATTTATTTTTATTTTTATGTTTTTTGGTATTTATTTATTTATTTATTTATTTATTTATTTATTTATTTATTTATTTATTTTGTTTTTTCAAGGTAGGGTCTCACGCTAGCTCAGGCTGACCTGGAATTCACTATGTAGTCTCAGAGAGGCTTCGAACACACAGTGATCCTCCTACCTCTGCCTCCCAAGTGCGGGGATTAAAGGTGTGCGCCACCATGCCCGGCTTCCTAATAAAATCATTTTAAATATTTGTGTTTATTTGCAAGCAGAGAGAGAGAGAGAGAGAGAGAGAGAGAGAGAGAGAGAGAGAGAATAGGCGTGATAGAGCCTCCAGCCATAGCAAACAAACTCCAGATGCATGCGCCACTTTGTACATCTAGCTTTACATGAGAACTGGGGAATCAAACTCCACTGCTAAGCCATCTCTCCACCCCATAAAATCATTTTCTTTCCCTCCCTCCCTCCCTTCCTTCCTTCCTTCCTTCCTTCCTTCCTTCCTTCCTTCCTTCCTTCCTTCCTTCTTTCTTCCTTTCTTTCTTTTTCGAGCTAGGGTCTTGCTCTAGCCCAGGCTGACCTGGAATTCATTCTGTATTCTAAGGGTGGCCTTGAATTCATGGCGATCCTCCTACCTCTGCCTCCCAAGGGCTGGGATTAAAGGCGTGCACCAGCACACCTGACCATAAAATCATTTTAAATGTTCAAAAGAGATACCCATCAAACCAGGCATTAGTGGTGCACCCCTGTAATCTCAGAATGTGGGAGGCTGATTGAGACAATGAAATGCCTTCTTGGAGCTGGGGAGATGGCTCGGTGGTTGAAAGCACTTGCTTGCAAAGCCTGAAGATCTGGGTCCAGTTCCCTAGTACCCACATAATGCCAGATGCACAAAGTAGCACATGCATCTGGAGTTCATCTGTAATGGCAAGAGGACCTGGTGTACCCGTTCACTCTCTGGGTGCAAATAAATACATAATATCTTGCAGGGCTGGATAGATGCCAGACGTTAGTGCTTGCTGCACAAGCCTGACAACCAGAGCTCATATCCCTTGAACGCACATGAAGTCAGACGGGTAGTGAAGACGTCTGCAATCACAATGTGCCTACAGAGACTCCTAAAGCTGATGGTCCAGCTAACCCAGTGTTCACAGCCGCAAACAAGAGACCCTGTCTCAAGTAAGATGGAAGGTGAGAGCCGGGTGTGGTGGTGCACGCCTTTAATCCCAGCACGTGGGAGGCAGAGGTAGGAGGATACTACATAGTGAATTCCAGGTCAGCCTGAGCTAGAGTGAGACCCTACCTTGAAAAAAAAAAAGATGGAAGGTGAGGACCAACACCTCGAAGCTGTTCTCTGACCTCCACATATGTGCCAGGGTACACGCGAGCCCTGGCACGTGAGTACCCATACACGCTATGCTGGGTTATACTGACAGCACCTAGAATCACCTGTGAGGGATTATGTAGATTAGGTCAGCCTCTGGGCATGCCTATGAGGGATTATTTTATTAGGTTAGAGGTGCGAAGACCCACCTTAACTGAGGGTGGAACATTTTCCATGGGCTGGAGTCCTGGACTGCACAAACAGGGGAAAGACAGCTTAGCACCAGGATACATCACTGCTACCTCACTGAGGTCTTCATGTGAGCAGCTGCCTCAAGTTCCTGCAGCCACACTTTTCCCACCATGAGGAACTGTAACCTGGAACTGTAATCTGAAATAAACCCTTCCTCCCTTAAACTGATATTTGTCAGTGTTTTGTCTCAGCAATGAGAATACACATACACATCACAATGTGAAAGACTATTTAATGATAAGGAAAAGTCATTATATATATATATTTTTTAATAACTGAGCGTGGCACACACCTTTAATCCCAGCACTCAGAAGGCAGGGGTTGGCAGATCACCATGAGTTCAAGGCTACCCTGAGACTGAATTCCACGTCAGCATGGGCTAGAGTGAGACTTAAAAAACAAAGAAAATAGCTGGGCATGGTGGCACATGTCTTTAATCCCAGCACTCGGGAGGCAGAGGCAGGAGGATTGCCACGAGTTCGAAGTCAACCTGAAACTACATAGTGAATTTCAGGTCAGCCTGGGCCAGAGTGAAACCCTACCTCACAAAACAAAATAAAAAAAAAAAAAAAAGGGAGGGGGGAACTAGAGAAATGGCTTTGGCTTAGTGGTTAAGGCACTTGCCTGTAGAGCCTAAGGACCCATGTTGATCTCTCTTCAGATCCCATGTAAGCCACATGCACCAAGATGAGGCTAGCCCAAGGTCGCACATACCCACTAGGTGGCGCAAGCATCTGTAGTTCAATTGCAATGGCTGAGGCCCTGGTTCACCAATTCTTTCTTCTCTCTCAAATAAATAAAAAATAAAAAGGGGGGGGCTGGAGAGATGGCTTAGTGGTTAAGGCATTTGCCTGCAAAACCTGAGGACCCTGGTTCAATTCTCCGGGTCCCACGTAAGCCAGATGTACAAGGGGGCACACACAACTGGAGTTCATTTGCAGTGGCTAGACGCCTTGGCGTGCCCATTCTCTCTCTCACTCTCCCTCTGTCTCTTTCCCTCTCTCTGTCCCAAATAAATAAATAAAATAAAATCTTTAAAAAATATAAAGAAAATAAATTTAAAAAGAATGTGGAAGGGTGGAAAATCACCCCAAGGTTGTCCTCTGACCTCCACACATACATGCCCATACACACATCACACATATAATCATATAAATAAAATAATAAATTTTAAATAGTCCTTAATCTCTCTTTTCTAGAGAATTTATTATTGGTCTTTCTTTTTAAATATTTATGTATTTAAGACAGAGAATGGGCACACTACCTCTGCCTCCTAAGTGCTGGGATTACAGGTATGTGCCACCATGCCTGACCAGCCCTTCTTATTTCATTAAAAAAATATTTTAAGGGGCTGGAGAGATGCTTTAGCAGTTAAGTGCTTGCCTAGGAAGCCTAAGGACCCTGGTTCAAGGCTCGATTCCCCAGGACTCACATAAGCCAGATGCACATGGTGGCGCATGCGTCTGGAGTTCGTTTGTAGTGGCTGGAGGCCCTGATGTGCCCATTCTTTCTTTCTCTGCCTCTTTCTCTTTTTCTCTCTCTCTCTGTCACTCTCAAATAAACAAATGAAAAATAAACAATTTTTAAAAAATATTTTAAAATTTATTTTCAAGCACAGAGAGAGTGAAAAAAAGGGAGAGAGAGAAAGAGAGAGAATAAGTGTGTTAAGGCTTCTTGTTACTGTAAGTGAATTCCAGATGGGGTCCTGGGTTATGTAAAAAGGTGAGAGCTAGCTCAGCACCAGCATTAATCACTTTGTGCATCTGGCTTTATGTAGGTACTGGGAAATTGAACCTGGGCCATCAGACTTTGCAAGCAAGTGCCTTTAACCACTGGGCCATCTCCTCATCCCTACCTTCTTTTAAATAAGTATTTTATTTATATTTATTTATTTGAGAGAGAGAAAGAAAGAGAAAGAAAATGGGTGTGCCAGGGCCTCCAGCTACTGTAAACAAACTCCAGAGGCATGCATTGCCTTGTGCATCTGGCTTAAATGCGTCCTGAGGAATGGAATCTGGGTCCTTTGGCTTTACAGTCGAGCATCTTTTTATTGTGTGTGTGGTTTTTCGAGGTACAGTCTCGCTCTAGCCCAGGCTGACCTGGAATTCACTATGTAGTCTCAGGGTGGCCTTGAACTCATGGCGATCCTCCTACCTCTGCCTCCCAAGTGCTGGGATTAAAGGCATGTGCCACCACACCTGACTCAGTCAAGCATCTTAACCACTAAACTCTCTCTCCAGCCCCCTGCCTTCTTCTTCTTTTTTTTTTTTTTTTTTTTTTTGGTTTTGGGAGGTAGGGTCTCACTCTGGTCCAGGCTGACCTGGAATTAACTATGTAGTCTCAGGGTGGCCTTGAACTCATGGCGATCCTCCTACCTCTGCCTCCCAAGTGCTGGGATTAAAGGCGTGCACCACCACACCCGGCTGCCTTCTTTTTTTTGAGACACAGTTTCTCATTGTTTTTGCTGCTGCTGTTGCTGCTGCTTGTAAGCTTCCCACTTCTCCTAGCTCCACCTCCCGTTGCTGTGGAAGTGTTGGGATCACAGATGTGTGCACCACTTTGCATCCATTTTACATGGGTAGCTGTGGGTGCTGGGGTATTGAACTCAGACAGGCAGGTTTGCAAATAAGTGCCTTTTAAGCAGCCAGCCATCTCTCTAGGTCTAAGGGCTATTTTGTTTTTGCTAAAAGATGAGTTAAAAAGATGGAAGAAATGTTAAAAAAAAAAAAAAAAAAAAAAATGAGTTAGTGAGAAAAATGCCAATGCTGAATGCCCAAACCAGAGGGAAACGGAGGAGGCAAGGCTTGCCTTTGAGACCCAGCTCTGCAGCTCGGATGGAGGAGGAGGAGCCACCCAGGGTGAGATGAAGAAGGGCTTTGTACAGCGCAGTGCTGTGCTATGATAAATGGCATCGCTGAACGTTTCCAGCCAACTGTTGCATCTAGAATACATTTTCAAATTCAAAACCAAGAATGCGTTTAAAAATTCCTATTCAGACCGTGTTGGGAGTTTTTGTTGGAAAGTTCCAGGCCAGGGACTTGCCAAGACAATGAGTCTGTCTTTGATAAATTTTAAGGGCAGCTAAAATACAAAACAGAGAAAAACTTCAAAATAAGTTAACCAAAGAAATATGCTTGAAATATTCCAGCAATTTCCTGATTCTTTTTTTTTTTTTTAAGGCAGTCTCACCACAATCCAGCCCCAGTATTGTGGGTTGCTTTGGTGCCCAGCCATTGAAATAGAAGGAGAGAGAAGAGAAAGAGAGGAAATGAGACCCGCATCTCAAGCCCCACAGGGCCATTCACTTGCTAAGCAGGGTTGAGCAAAGGCCCTCTGTGTGCTGGTGCCCAGCACAACCCACAGAGCAGAACAGGAACGATCTGTTACTCAAGGTGAAGGGCAGCTCTTGTGGAAGGAGAAGCAGCCGCCTCTGAGCGCACCTTGATGCTGGCCCCTGTCCACAGTGGGCTGTGGAAAGACATGAACTGAGCTCAGACACAACGGTGATGGCTGGACTAATCGTGGTCTCCAACACATGACCTTGGCCTCCCTGGTTTCTAAGTACATTGCCATTGCGGAACCAGCACCTCTAACACTGAGCCCGTCTCCCCAGCCTATTGTGCTTTTGCTTTTCATTGTGAGACTGTTGAAATGTTGAAACTGACTTTTTTTTTTTTTTTTTTTTTTTTTTTTTTTTTTGTGGTCTCGCTCTAGCCCAGGCTGACCTGGAATTTACTATGGAGTTTCAGGGTGGCCTCAAACTCACAGTGATTAAAGGCAGGCGCCACCATGCCCAGCCATGACTGTCCTTTTCTTTCCTCCCTCTCTCCTTAATAAGTGATTCCACCGAGTCGGTGACTTCAAATAAGGTTCATGTGTCCATAGCTGAAGACAACCATCTCAAGCTCTGGCTAATGATTAAGGTCTAGGTGATCGCCAGTGTCCACTGCCAGGGTGAATGGAATGTCCTGTATGTTTCGCAGAGTTACAACAGAGGACAGAAATAGTTAAGTCACCTGTAAGTGCTGCTCTAAAAGAGAAAAAGTCCATACAAAAGACAAAAAATTAGTCCCGTTACAAAACCAGGCAAAGAAGTGAAATGCCTCACTTCTTCCCTTCTGATGGCACCTGAGAAGGGACGTTAGCAGCTGGTCACCCTTAGCTTCCAACCCAGAGGCTGAGAGGTCAGAGAGTATTGATTACTCAGCCAGATAAGGTGGTACATCCCTATGTCCCAGCACCTGTGTCTGAGGCAAGAGAAACCCCACAACTTTGAGGCCACCCTGGCTCTCTAATGGGTTCCTGGCTACATAAGACCTTGTCAAAAGATAAATAAATGTTGGGCCGGGTGTGGTGGTGCACGCCTTTAATCCCAGCACTCGGGAGGCAGAGGTAGGAGGATTGCTAAGAGTTCAAGGCCACCCTGAGATTACACAGTGAATTCCAGGTCAGCCTGGGCCAGAGTGAGACCCTACCTCAGAAAACCAAAATAATAAATAAATAAATAAATAAATAAATAACTGAGCCGGGCGTGGTGGTGCACGCCTTTAATCCCAGGACTCTGAAGGCAGAGGTAGGAGGATCGCCATGAGTTCTAAGGCCAGCCTGAGACTACAGAGTGAATTCCAGGTCAGCCTGAGCTAGAGTGAGACCCTACCTCGAAAAACCAAAAAATAAAAATAAAAAAATAAAAAAATAAATACAATTCTAAAAGTATATAGATGTTATTCAGTAATATACCACCACTGAGGTCAAGAGGTGAGGTCTTTCTTCCCTTTTGTCCTCATGTTAGTTTTCTGGAATTTACTATGTAGTTTCAGGCTGGCCTCGAACTCACAGCAATCCTCCTACCTCTGCCTCTCAAGTACTGGGATTAAAGGCATGCACTGGTTAAGGTGCTTGCCTGAAAAGACTAAGGACCCATGTCCTACTCTCCAGATCCCATGTTAGCCAGATGCACAGAGGTGAGGCAAAAGCAAAGTTGCACTAGGTGGCAAAAGTATCTGGAGTTCGATTGTAATAGCTCTTAAAAACAAGGGGAGGGCGTGTACCACTATGTCTGGCTTTATGTGTTTTAAAAAATTATTTATTTACTTATTTATTTAAGACAGAGAGAGGGAAAGAGAGAGAGGGAGAGTGAGAATGGGCACGCCAGGGCCTCTAGCCACTGCAAACGAACTCCAGATGTGTGCGCCCCCTTGTGCATCTGGCTCACGTGGGACCTGGAGAATCAAACTGGGGTCCTTAGGCTTCGTAGGCATGTGACTTAACTGCTAAGCCATCTCTCCAGCCCTTATGTACTTTCTTTAAGCTGGGAGGTACCTAGCAGAAGTACCAGAGAAATGGCCAGAGAGCTTGTGAAGTTCTCAGGCTATGGTGGAGCTGGGGAAGAATACCTCCTAATAAACACAATCTGAAGCCAGTACGTATTCTACAGATGGTACAAGAATGCCCATGCCCAGGGCTGGGGAGATGGCTCAGCGGTTAAAGTACTTGTTTGCAAAGCCTGCTGGCCCGGGTTCAATTCCACAGCACCCAGGTAAAGCCACTTACAGGCTAGAGTCATTTGCAGTGGAAAGAGACACTGTCTCAAAGAAGGTGGGGGGGGGCTGGAGAGATGACTTAGCACTTGCCTGTGAAGCCTAAGGACCCATGTTCAACTCTCCAGGTCCTATATAAGCCTGACACACAAAAGGTGAGGCAAGTGCATGATTGCATATGTCCACTAGGTGGACAAGTGTCTGGAGTTTGATTGCAGTGGCTGAAGCCCTGGCACACCAATTCTCTCTCTCTCTGAAATTTAAAAAAAAAAAGGCCATGTATGGTGGCACACGCCTTTAATCCTAGTACTTGGGAGGCAAAGGTAGGAGGATTGCTGTGAGTTGAAGGCCACCCTGAGACTACAGAGTGAATTCCAGGTCAGCCTGGGCTAGAGCAAGACCCTTCCTCAAAAAAACCAAAAAAGAATGTGGAGCACAGCCAACTCCTCTCTGCATCCATACAAATATGTACACACAAGCCCAGAGATGAGCCGAAGAACTGTGTGGCAGAAATAATGTAAGCCCCTGCTGGGGGACATTTCCACAGACCTGCTTCTACAGTATTCCCCCCTATGAGATTCCCAGACAAGAAGTTCTCTCTTTTTTTAAAAGATTTTATTTTTATTTATTTATTAGAGACAGAGAGAGGGGAAAGAGAGAGAGGGAGAGGGAGAATGGGCATGCCAGGGCCTTTACACTGCACATGAACTCCAGACGTGTGCACCCCCTTGTGCATCTGGCTTATGTGGACCTGGAGAATTGAACCAGGAGTTGCAGGCATGTGTCTTAACTGCTAAGCCATCTCTCCAGCCCAAAGTTATCTCTCTTGATGATATGCTCAAATAAGAAAGATGATAAGTGCAAAAGAGAACAGACTACCATAAGAACTGAAAGCAGAGAAAGATGACCACCACAACCTGAAAGGAAGTATAAAGCAAGAACTTTTAAGAAGACACAGCTGGCTCATCAGTGAAAGGGGCTTGTTAGCAAAGCCTGTCAGCTCAAGTTTGATTCTCTAATACCCAAGTAAAGCCAGATGCACAAACTGGTCAGGTATCTAGGGTTTGTCTGTAGTAGCAAGAGGTCTTGGCAGGCCTATGTGTGCTCTCTCTCAAAAAAATAAAAATAAAAAAATATATAAAAAAAGAGAGCTGGCTTGGTGGTGCATGCCTTTGATTCTAGCACTTGGGAGGCAGAGGTATGAGGACTGCTGTGAGTTCGAGGCCAGCCTGAAACTGCATTGTGAATTCCAGGTCAGCCTGGGCTAGAGCGAGACCCTACCTCAAAAAACCAAAAAAAAAAAAAAAGAAAACACAGAAAAGGGCTGGAGAGATGGCTTAGCGGTTAAGGCACTTGCCTGCAAAGCCAAAAGATCTCCAGGTTCAATTCCCCAGGACCCACATAAGCCAGATGCACAAGAGCGCATGCATCTGGAGCTTGTTTGCAGTGGCTGGAGGCCCTGGTGTGTCCATTCTCTCTCTCTGCCTATTTCTGTATCTCTCTCTCAAATAAATAAATTTAAAAAACAGAAAAGACAAATATGAAAGCAACAGAAATAGCAACAATAAGATACTATAAAAAGTCAGGGGCTGGAGAGATGGCTTAGCGGTTAAGACATTTGCCTGCAAAGCCAAAGGATCCCAGTTTGACTCTCCAGGACCCATGTAAGCCAGATGCACAAGGGAGTACAGGCATCTGGAGTTCATCTGCAATGGCTGGAGGCCCTGGTATGCCCATTGTCTCTCTCTCTTTCTCAAATAAATAAATTAAATAAAAAATATTTTTAAAAAAAGTCAGGAAAAAAAAAAAAAAAGGTCAGGAGCCCACAAGGTGACTCATGCCTATCACCCCACACTTGGGAGGCTGAAACAGGAGGATCATAAGTTCTAAGCCAGCCTGTGCTACTTAACAAAACCCAGTTTTTTTTTTTTTTTTCCCAAGGTAGGGTCTCACTCTAGCCCAGGCTGACCTGGAATTCACTCTGTACTCTCAGGGTAGCCTCGAACTCATGGTAATCCTCCTACCTCTGCCTCCCGGGTGCTGGGATTAAAGGCATGTGCGACCATGCCTGGCTCAACAAAACCCAGTTTTGAAAAACAAAAGCAACCCAGCTCCAGCTCCCTGCAGACTGCAGAGGAGAGAGGAGCCAGAAGTAGTCGGAAGAGACACACACAGATAGTACAGATGACAACAGTAGTGTCAACCAATGAACTGAGCAGACCTAACAGCCAGCCGTTGAGCTATATAATCATATCCTTACTTCCCACAACAGGAAACCGACTCAGAGATAAAGTAAATTGCCTCCTGTCAAACTATTAGTAAGTTAGGAGTGAGCTCCTGGCCCGGCTGGCCCATTTCCTACCAGTAACACCAAAGGTCTTTCTGCTCACAGCTATTTTTGCACGTTAATTTATAAGCTTGCTAATGCTTGTGCTTTCAGGAGGGAATGCAGACTAGAGACAAACCGCTTGCAGACTAGAGAAAAACCCCAGAAGTGTACAGGTATCTTTTCTCCAGTCTTTGCTCTGAACGCTGGTCCACACTAAACAAACTAAAGAGAGTAATGCAGCCATGTTTTATATTTTCTTTTAAAGTCTCTAGATTTTAGCAAGTCAAACTTTTTGAGTCTCAAAACCGTTAAGATACAGTTGCAAAATTTCTTTCCTGTCTTCATACTCATGCACCACTTCCGCTTTCCTTTTTAAATTGTTTTCTAAATTGTCACCACGGACAATTCCTTCAGGGAACTAGTCAGACATTTTGTATAAAATGAAACTTTGGGGAAAGCACTAAAGATAGTCACATGTTCAATAAAGATGTCCACTCAGTAGTTACAATAACAGCAAAGAAAAAAATGTAACTGTGTAATTCCATATACGCACAAGAACTAAAGAAGACACCTTGCTAAGGCTTGTTTCCCCAAATGGTAAAAAAATTTAACACTGTTCAGCAGTCAGGACAGACCCAGTCCTTCCTGCCCTGCTTGCTCCTTACAGCCTGCAATTCTGTTCCCAGGGGAGGCAAACTACCCAGAAGGTTCAACTCCATGTGTCCTGAGATCGTTGTCAAACCGGCAATCATTCAAACAAAATGCCTTCCCTCCTTGACACTGGCATAGCTTCCTTACTTGAGTTTTATTTTGGTCTCTAAAACATCCTATTAAATAACCTATGGCACATTTTTTTGTTGTTGTTGTTAAACGTACAAGGGCCAGGCGGGGTGGCTCATGCTTTTAATCCCAGCACGGAGGAGGCTGCCATGAGTTCAAGGCTAGTTTGTACTTCACAGTGAGTTCCAGGTCAGCCTGGGCTAGAATGAGACCTTGCCTCAAACAAATGAACAAACAAAAACCTGAAATTGACTCAATGACAGGGAATGTGAGAGGTACCGGTTCAGAGGTAGATCAGTGAAGAGTTCGCAGCCCACCTGGGACTACAGAGTGAGTACTAGGTCAGCCTGGGCTAGAATGAGACCCTACCTCGAAAAAAGAAACATAACAAAAAAAAAACCTAAGGGAGTCGGGTGTGGTGACGCACACTTTTAATCCCAGCACTTGGGAGGCAGAGGTAGGAGGATCGCCATGAGTTCGAGGCCACCCCGAGACTACAGAGTGGATTCCAGGTTAGCCTGGACTAGAGTGAGACCCTACCTCAAAAACAAAACAAAACAAAACAAAACAAAACAAAACAAAACAAAACAAAACAAAAAAAAACAAACACCCTAAGTTAAAGGCCCTTGTTTGCAAAGCCTTCAGACCAGAGTTCAACTCCCTGATATCCATATGAAGCTAGAGACACAAAGTGGTACATGCATCTGGAGTTCATTGGCATGCCCGTTCTCTCTCTCTTTCAAATAAATATAATGAAATATTTCAAGAATATTTTTATTAATGTATTTGCAAGAAGAGAGACAGAGAGAATGGGTGTGCCAGGGCCTCCAGCCACTGTAAATGGACTCTAGTTTCAGCCCCTCTCCCCAGGCCCTCATGCTTGCACAGGAAGCTCATTTAACTGCTAAGCCATCTCTTCAAACCTCTCTCTTTTTGAGACAGGATCTGTAGTGCAGGCTGGCCTAAAATTCACTGTGTATACCAGGCTGATCCCAAGCTCAAGATGATCGTCGTGTCTCAAGTGCTGAGAGTTCAGGACGAGCTGCTGCACTCAGCTTAATTTAACTTTTAAACATTTCCTCAAATCCGAATTCTTTTTTTTTTTTAATTATTGACAACTTCCATAGCTATAGATGATAAACCATGATAATTCCCCACCCACCAAAATCTCAATCCTTCTGACAGTTTACCACCAGGAAGAAGTGTGAAATGAACAAGTCCCATGAACTTTTTTGTAGCAAACAATGGTCCATGTAGCCTGTAGCCACAGGAGAACCACACGAACAAGAATGGGAAAAATTCCCACCACCACCCCCGCAGGATCTCACTCTGGCCCAGGCTGGCCTCCAGCTCACAGTGATCCTCCTACCTCAGCCGCCCCAGGGCTGGGACTATGGCGTGTGCCACCACATTGGGCTAGGAAGAAACTGATACTGGACCTGCAAACATGACTTGAACTCAGCTAACAATTTCTGCAGCTGTCTGTAGCCACTGACTGAAGTTTCTGTTAGACAATATCCTATTTTGCATCTAGAAATTATGTAAGAACCAGCGGTCACAAGCAGGGGCAACCCAGAGAAAGGGGATTATTCATTATCCAACATGGGTAAATTCCGTTAATGCATGCATTCAGAAAACACTGTTCTCTCTGTTCGGAAATATTAGCTTCACATTCTTTTCATTTTGATAACCTTTTTCTTCTCATCCAATGCCAGGCTGGCAAGCCATGATGCTGTCAGTGCACCAGTGAACTCCTGCTCCTTCTTCACGCTTGTCCAGCACAGTGTAGGTTCAGAGTACAGGGACAAACTTAAACTTTAAGGTCAGTTAAGAGTTGTTTGGAGCTGGGCATGGTGGCGCACGCCTTTAATCCCAGCACTCGGAGGCAGAGGTAAGGGATTGCAGTGTGTTCAAGGCCAGCCTAAGACTACATGGTGAATTTCAGGTCACCCTGGGCTAGAGTGAGACCCTACCTTGAAAAAACCCTAAATAAATAAATAAATAAATAAATAAATAAATAAATAAATAAATAAATCAATCCCAATACTTCCCAATGCCAGCAACAACAACAACAACAAAAAAGGACAATCAAGCTCATACCTAACTTGTTTAGAAAATGCACGTGTTGGGCTGGAGAGATGACTTAGCAGTTAAGGCATTTGCCTGCAAAGTCAAAGGACCTCGGTTTGATTCCCCAGGACCCATGTAAACCAGATACACAAGGTGGTACATGCATCTGGAGTTGGTTTGCAGTGGCTGGAGGCCCTGGTGCACCCATTTTCTCTCTCTTTCTCTCTCTCTGCCTCTTTCTCTCTTGCCCTCTCAAATAAATAAATAAATACAATTATTTTCAAAAGAGAAAATGCATGTATTGACACTCTACCATCACCACGTGTGGGGGCACGACTTATACAAGTGTGTCTGAGTGACCTAAGAATCCATGCTCTTGGGCTGGAGAGATGGCTTAGCAGTTAAGGCATTTGCCTGCAAAGCCAAAGGATCCCGGTTTGACTCTCCAGGACCCATGTAAGCCAGATGCACAAGTGGGCGCATGTGTCTGGAATTTGTTTGCAGTGGCAGGAGGCCCTGGCATGCCCATTCTTTCTTCTTCTCTCTCTCTCCCTCTCTCTGCCTCTTTCTTTTTCACAAATAAATAAATAAATTATATGAAAAAAAAAAAAGAATCCATGCTCTCTGTGTTAGGTTGAATAGTGAGATCCTTTAATCATCTGTAGAAACAAAGTGGGGGGAAAAGGACTGGAGAAATGGTTTAGCGGTTAAGGCATTTGCCTGCAAAGCCAAAGGATCCTGGTTCAACTCCCCAGGACCCATGTAAGCCAGATGCACAAGGGGCTCATGCATCTGGAGTTTGTCTGCAGTGGCTGGAGCCCCTGGCACGCCCATTCTCTCTCTCTCTCTTAAATAAATAAACAAACAAACAAAGTGGAGGGGGGAGAGACATTTGCAGTGGCACCATGATCTGTCACACCCATTCACTATCTTTCCCTCTTTCTCCCCTATCTCTAAAAACCAACCCCTCAAAAACCATAATGAAGTTAAAGGTACTTGCTTGCAAAGCCTGCCAGCCTGGGTTTAATTTCCCCAATACCCACGTAAACCCAGGTGAAATACATGGTGCATGCGCCTGACATTCATATGCAGTGGCAAGAAATCTTGGCACGCACACACACACACACACACACACACAAACAAATTAAAAAAACCATAATGGGGCTGGAGAGATGGCTTAGTGGTTAAGGTATTTGCCTGTGAAGCCTAAGGACCCCGGTTCGATTCTCCAGGTCCCACGTAAGCCAAATGCACATGGTGGCACATGCATCTGGAGTTCGTTTGCAGTGGCTAGAGGCCCTGGTGCACCCATTCTCTGTCTCTCTCTCTCTCTCTCTCTCTCTCTCTGTCTCAAATAAATAAATAAAAATAAAATTTAAAAAAATTTAAAAAACCATAATGAGAAACTGCATTAAGTCTGGTTAAGAACTGGCACACTTAGCTTGCTATGGACTCAGAGGCAGAGACATAAGACAGATACAACAGTCAAACTCCTGTTACGTGAGAAGGTAGAGTATTTCAAGTCATCTTTGAAGCAAAATACCTTTCAATGTGACACACTGCTATGTCAGCTTCAATGTGTGTGGTGCCAAAATTGGGTGACTTCTCATCTCCTTGGGAGGAGGGCAAGCAGCGTTCTCATGAAAATAACAGAACAGGGCTCTGGCTGAAGAGAACATGCTGCATCTTTGGAAATCTACAAGGAATTGAGGGCTGCCATCAGTGTGGCAGCACAGGTCAATCAAAAGTCCTGCAAGTGCCTCTGCACTCAGCACTCGTCCTGTGCCGGGTGAACTGCCTTGACCCTGACCTGAGGGAGGAAGACAGGGAAAAAGTCCTCCTGGACATTGTGTGTATGTGTGTGTGTGTGGGTGTGGGTGTGTGTGTGCGCGCGCGTGCACACGGAGGCCAGATGTTGATATGAGTGTGGTGTGCACACAGAGGCTACAGGTTGACATCAGGTGTCTTCTTTAACCGTTCACTAGCCTATTTTTTCCCTTCAGACAGGATCTCTCAGTGAACCTGAATTGGCTAGACTAGCTAGACTAGCTAGCCAGTAAGACCCAGGGATCTTTCTGTCTCCACCTCCCCAGTGCTGGGATAACAGGGGCGGGCATGCCACCATGCCCAGCATTTTATATGGGTGCTAATGATCTGGACTTAAGTCCTCATGCTTGTGTGGAAAATACTTTCTCGACTGAGCCATCTCCTCAGCCCCATCTTGGACATATTCAAACCTCGAAGGGCCAGAATTCACTGAGCCCGTGTGTGGAAGATTGAGATTGGTACCATACTTAGTAATGACCAGCAGCCTGCCTGCTCCCTGGGAGATCCACTGGGAACCCAGGCTCCAATCACCACAGATGCAGTCCCAAGGAACATACAGGCAGGAGTCATGGTGTACACTTTTAATACCAGCACTAGTGAAGTTGAGGTAGGAGGATTGCTGTGAGTTCAAGTCGAGCCTGGGACTACAGAGTGAGTTCCAGGTCAGCTTGGACTAGAGTGAGAACCTGCCTCGAAAAAATAATCAGGAACTGGGCACGGTGGCGCACGCCTTTAATCCCAGCGTTTGAGAGGCAGAGATAGGAGGATCGTCGTGAGTTCGAGGCCACCCTGAGACTATATAGTGAATTCTAGGTCAGCCTGAGCTAGAGTGAGACCCTGCCTCGAAAAAAAAAAAAAAAAAAAAAAAAAAAAAAAAGAAGAAGAAGAAGAAAAGAAAGAAAGAAAAAAAATCAAGAATAATAAATTTCATCTTGCATTTACTACTTGCGGAAAAAGAGCAAAATTCATAAGTAAATAATTATAGAGAAGAAAGGAAACATATACCATTTTAAATCAGTTATTATGTATTAGGGAAATGGAGAAACGGCTCTGTGGGTGAGCTGCCTGTAAAAATGCCCAAGTTTGAATCTCCAGATCCCATGGCATGGTCATATGTACCCATAACACCAGTCCCAAAAAAGGGACCAGAGACAGGGAATCACCCAGACTTGTGAAAAATAGCAAGCTCTGGTACCAGTAAGAGACTCTGGCTCAAACTAAGAACAGGTAGAAAAACCAAACACCAGACCTTCTGCTCAAGCCACTGCAGGCAAGTGCCCCCTGCCACAGGTGATTGCATGGTATGCTTCAAGGGCACATACAAGTGCATACATCTCTCTCTCACACACACACATGCAAAAAAAAAAAAAAAAAAAAAACTGTATCATAGCAAGGCATGGTAGGGCACACCTTTAATCCCAGCACTTGAGAGGCAGAGGTAGGAGGATTACCCTGAATTTGAGGCCACCCTGAGACTACATAGTAAATTCCAGGTCAGCCTGGGCTACAGCAAAACCCTACCTTGAAAAAAAAAAGTATTACAAGGCTGGAGAGATGGCTTAGTAGTTAAGGCACTTGCCTGCAAAGCCAAAGGACCCAGGTTCGATTCCCCAGAACCCACATAAATCATCTGCACAAGGTAGCACATGCATCTAGAGTTCATTTGCAGAGGTTGGGTGCCCTGATGCAACCACTCTCTCTCTTTCTCCCTCCCTCCCTCCCTCTCTCTCAAAAGAATTAAAGGAAGCCAAAAAAATATTTAATGAGGGCTGGAGAGATGGCTTAGTGGTTAAGATGCTTGCCTGCAAAACCTAAAGATGCAGGCTTAATTCTCCAGGTCCCATGTAAGTCAGATGCACATGGTAGTGCATGCGTCTGGAGTTCATTTGCAGTGGCTAGAGGCTCTGGTGTACCCATTCTCCTTCTCTCTCTCTCTCTCTGCATCTAATAAATAAATAAAAATAAATCAGAAAAAAATTAAAAAATATTTAATGACATTTAGGCTGGGCATGGTGGCATACACCTTTAATCCCAGCACTTGGGAGGCAGAAGTAGGTGGATCATTTTGAGTTTGAGACCACCCTGAGACAACATGGTGAATTCCAGATCAGCCTGGGCTAGAGCAGACCATACCTTGAAAAGACAAAAAAAAAAAAAAAAAAATTTAATAACATTCAGGGGCTGGAGAGATGGCTTAGCAGTTAAATGCTTGCCTGTAAAGCCTAAGGTCCCTGGTTTGAGGCTTGATTCCCCAGTACCCATGTAAGCCAGATGCACAAGGTGGCACATGTATCTGGAGTTCATTTGCAGTGGCTGGAGGCCCTGGTGCACCCATCCTCTCTTTCTCTGTCTGTCGCTCTCAAATAAATTAATTAAAAAAATTAATAACATTCAATATCAAGTCAAGATTAAAAAATAAACCATGCTGGGTGTGGTGGCACAGATCTTTAATCTCAGCACTTGAAAAGAGGTAGGAGAATCTTTATGAGTTCAGGGCCAGCCTGGGGCTATAGCATAAGTTCCAAATCAGCCTGGACTAGAGTGTGACCCTACCTGAAAAAATCCAATAGAGGGGCTGAAGAGATGCCTCAGTGGTTAAGGCACTTGCCTGCAGAACCTAATGATCTGAGTTCAATTCCCCAGTACCCACATAAAGCCAGATGCACAAAGTGGTGCAAACATCTGGAATCCATTTGCACAAGCTGGAGGCTCTGGTGTCCATTCTCTCAGACTCTCTTCTATTTCTCTTTGCTTGCAAATAAATAAATTAAATTATTAAAAAAAAAAACACCAATAGAGGGCTGGAGGGATGGCTAATGGTTAAAGGCACTTGCTTGACAAAGCCTGAAGGTCTGGGTTTGATTCCCCAGGACCCACATAAAGCCATGCATAAAGTGGCACATGTACCTAGAGTTTATTTGTAGTAGCAGAAGGCCCTGGTGTACCGCACCCATACTCTCTCTGTCTGCATCTCTCTCTCTTGTACATTCACACAAGTGTACTTTAAAAATAAAATAAGATAAAATTAGCTTGGTGTGGTGCCACACGCCTTTAATCCCAGCATCTGGGAGGCAGAGGTAGGGGGATGACTGTGAGTTTGAGGCCAGCCTAAGACTACATAGTGAATTCCAGGTCAGCCTGGGCTAGAGTGAGACCCTACCTCAAAAAAAAAAAAAAATCAAAACAAAACAAGCACATCCCTCCTGCTCTCTATGCTGACTTGGTCTCTGACAAGCCACGAAGGAGGAGCTGCCTCCCGCTCTGAGATATGTTTGTTCCCCTTGTCATTATCCAGGTGTCCAAGCAAATCACGCTAACCCAGATGGTTCCCCAAATGTGGCCTCCTGGTTTCCAAGAGGATGGTGCAAAATGAAACCGAGACCCGGGCAAGTGTCCTTTTGTGTCTAGGTCATAAAGGGGAAGCTGGGGATGGGCCACCATAAGCACAGCCTGTGACATTGGTTCCATGTGGTCCCCTCACCTTTTCAACATCTGCTTTGGTGACATTGATGTCAGCATCCATCTTCTCAAAGTACTGCTGGGCGCGGTCGGCCTCCTTGCAGTCCCGCTCAAAACGTCTTTTGCTCTGCAGGGCAGCAAGAGGAGCTGGTCACCAGCTGGCCCTGGGACTCTCAGCAAAGATTCTTCCCCAAGCCCCCTGTTCTGTGTCCTCCTATGAGAAGTTACTAGAAAGCCCAAGCTCATTTCCATCAGGACCATTCTCTGTTTTCTGCATAACATTTCTAGAAAAACCCTTTACTCAGGCACTCTTGGCTCAATCCTTGCTCTAGAAACAAATCCAATGAAATGCAAAAGAGAAAGAATTCTTTGTTTTTACCTATGAGTTGGTCCAGCAGAAATGAAATTCTAGCTAGAGACTTTATCAGGACATCACTGGCTCTTTCCCACTTACCGACTCCAGCTGCTTCCAGCAGGTCTCTATGTGCTGCTGGGCTTTGCGTCCGTCATGAAAGTTCTGGAAAGGAGAAAATGTATCAAGAATTAGTATCCTCATTCTTCTCATGTGAATGCAGGAGGGGGAAAAAAGCAGCTTGTATAATATTTATTTATTTACCAGCATAGAAGTATGGGTCTGCCAGGGGCTCTTGCCATTGTAAACAAGCTCTAGACACATGTGCCACTTTGTGAATCTGCTTTATGTAGTTATTAGGGACTCAAGCCCAGGCCAACAGGCTTTGCAAGCAAGTGCATCTAACCACTGAGCAATCTTCCCATAGTGGTTTTTTTTTTTTTTTGACTTTTCAAGGTAGGCTCTCACTCCACCTCAGGCTGACCTGGAATTCACTTTGTAGTCCCAAGCTAGCCTTGAACTCACAGCAATCCTCCTACCTTTGCCTCCCAACTGCTAGTATTAAAAGCCTGTGCCACCATGCCTGACCATTTAAATAGCCTTTAAATGTTGACCCTCTGAGCTGAAGTTGTAGCTCAGAGGTCATACATATGCCAAGCATGTGTGGTGCTAGCACCACAAAACAAATAAATAAGTATATATTAAACACCTAGTACTGCTCATTGTCTGTAATCCCAGCATTTGGGAGACTGTAGCAGGAGTGAGTTTAGGCTAGCCTGGGCTACAGAGTGAGACCCAAACAAAACAAAACAAAACAAAGCCGGGCATGGTGGCGCACACCTTTAATCCCAGCACTTGGGAGGCAGAGGTAGGAGGATCACCATGAGTTTGAGGCCACCCTGAGACTACATAGTGAATTCCAGGTCATCTGGAGGTAGTGTGAGACTCTACCTTGAAAACAACAACAAAAAGTTTAAATAATAAACAAGTTTAAGAGGACATGAAAACCACAAGAGTCACAGAGTTTTTTTTTTTTTAATTTAGACACAGGGGCTGGAGAGATGGCTCAGGGATTAAGGCGCTTGCCTGCAAAGGCTAATGATGCAGGTTCAAATCCTCAGAACCCACCTAAAACAAGATGCACAGTGGCACATGCATCTGGAGTTTGTTTGCAGCAGCTGGAAGCCCTGCAGTGCCCATTCATTCTGTCTCTCTCCTTGCAAATAAACAAATAAATAAAATATTTAAACAATATTTTAGGGCTGGAGAGGTGGTTTAATGGTTAAGGTGCTTGCCTGTGAAGTCTAAGGACCCTAGGTTTGATTCCCTAGTACCCATGTAAACCAGATGCACAAGGTGGTGCATGCATCTGGAGTTCCCTTGTAGTGGCTAGAGGCCCATTCTCTCTCTCTCTTTCTCTTGCTCAAATAAGTACATAAGTAAATAAAATCTAAAAAAATATTAAACTTAAGCTGGACATGGTAGCACATGCCTTTAATCCCAGCACTCAGGAGGCAGAGGTAAGAGGATTGTCATGAGTTCAAGGCCACCCTGAGACTACAGAGTGAATTCCAAGTCAGCCTGGGCTAGAGTGGTGAGACCGTACCTCAAAAAAAATTTTTTTTAATTTAGATACTGTAATATTGAACATGAAGACAAATGTGTCACTTCTAAAAACAATAGGACTGTTTTACTAAGAAAGCAAATACTGATGTTAGTTTTTAGTTGTTTGTTTTTTTCAGCGTTAGGGTCTCAATTTATCCTAGACTGACCTGGAACTCACTCTGTAGTCCTAGGCTGGCCTTGAACTCATGGCGATCCTCCTACCTCTGCCTCCTGAGTGCTGGGATTAAAGGCGTGTGCCACCACACCTGGTTCTCTTTCTTTTTTTGAGATAGGGTCTCTCACTAGCCCCGGCTGACCTGGAATTCACTATGTAGTCTCAGGGTAACCTCGAACCCACAGTGATCCTCCTCCTTCTGCCTCCTGAGTGTTGGGATTAAAGGCATGTCACCACACATGATGTTTCCTTTTTTTTTTTTAACTTTTTTTTTTTTTTTGGAGAGAGACACAGAGAGAGACAGACAGAGAGAGAGGGAGAAGGCGACAGATAGAGATGGGCGCCAGCAGTCTCTCAGCTGCTATGAACGAAATCCAGATGCGTGTGCCCCCTTGTGGTCAAGTGCGGCATTGCGCCCTTGCGTCACTTTGCATCTGGCTGAACGTGGGACCTGAAGATTGGAACCTGGTTCTTAGGCTTAGCAGGCAGGCGCCTTAACCGCTAAGCCATCTCTCCAGCCCCCCTCCTTTTCTTAATTTTTTAAAATCTATTTTATTTACAAGGAGAGAGAGAGAGTGTGTGTGTGTGGCAGCACCAGGACCTCTTGCCATTGCAAATGAACACATCTGACCTTAAATAGGCACTGGGGAATGAAACCTGGGCCAGCAGGCTTTGCAAACAAGCATCTTTAACTGCTCACTCATCTCCCCAACCCAAGCCAGATGTTTTCATCACTCAGAATCTTTTTAGACAGAAGGATAAGTCATCTCTTCACTGGATGCAAGGGCTCCAAGATCAGCACATGACCAGTGGTGGCCAGCAAGGACCCTAGGGAGCCAAGGCAGGGCAGGCTGCAAGTATGTGAGTTGATGGGGTGGGGGATGGTGCATGATATGGAGGGCTCTGTAGTCTGATTGAGCCAGAGGCTGTGGGTGACTCTGAGTTTAGATGGCATGAAGGAAGACTCTGGAAAGAAGACTGTGTGACAATCCTGAAGGTACAAATAGTTTGACTTAGAGGGTGGCCAGGCAGGTGGTGAGAGGGGCTCTAACTTTAGGTGTCTTTTTTTTTTTTGGTTTTTCGAGGTAGGGTCTTGCTCTAGCCCAGGCTAATGTGGAATTCACTATGTAGTCTCAGGGTGGCCTTGAAGGCACAGCGATTCTCCTGGCCTTTGCTCGTGCTTGGGAAGTGACCTATCACTGAGCTACGCTCTCAGCCCTGTAGGTATTGTTTCTCAGGAAGACCAGATCTGGTGTGAGTTAAGAGGAAGTCCTGGGCGACCCTGCGGTTGTGCGTGTGGGTTTCAGAAAGAGACAAAAGATCAAGGGAAGCAATGTGAGGTGGAAAGATAGACACATAGTTTTAGATGTGTCAGGTTGGTATTTCTTACTTTAAAAAAATATATTTTAGGGCTGGAGAAATGGCTTAGCAGTTAAGGCGTTTTCCTGTGAAGCCAAAGGACCCAGGTTTGATTCCCCAGGACCTACGTAAGCCAGATGCACAAGGGGCACATGTGTCTGGAGTTCATTTACAGTGGCTGGAGGCCCTGGCACACCCATTCTCTCTCTGTCTGTCTCTCTTCTCTCTCTCTCTTTCTTTGTGTTTACAAATAAATAAAATTTTTAAAAATCATATTTGCCTGGCATAGTGATGCATGCCTTTAACCCCAACACTTGGGAGGCAGAGGTAGGAGGATCACTGTGAATTTGAGACCAGCCTGGGACTGCAGAGTGAATTCCAGGTCAGCCTGGGCAAGAGTGAAACCCTATCCCAAAACAACAACAACAAAAAAAAAAAAAAAAAAAAAAGAAAAAAAAAAAAAAAAAAAAAACACCACCAACAATATATATATATATAATTTGCAAGCAGAGAGAGAAAGGGCATGTTAAGGTCTCTTACCAGACTCCAGACATAAGCACCACTGATAAGCACCCCTGTGCATCTATCTCTACATGGATATAGGGAAGAGAATCTGGGCAGGCAAGTTTTGCAAGCAAACACCTTTAATCAGGCTGAGCCATCTCCTCAGCCCTGATATTTCTTTTTTATTTGTTTGTATTGAGGCAAGGTCTCACTCTAGCTCAGGTTGACCTAGACCTCACTCGGTAGCCCAGGTTGGCCTCAAACTCACTACCTCAGCTTCTCTGCTGGGACTAAAGGTATGTGCCACCATGCCCAACTGAGGTTGGTATTTCTACAAGCCTCTGAATATCTAATGCGTCTTGGGTGGTTGAGACTAGAAGGGTTGGCACTAAAGTTCCACTTGAGAATTCTGGGTATAAAGTGCAGTGAAAGCCAGGAGGCCACCATAGAAGATGAGGCTCTCAAAGAAAGCAACCGAACACCAGTGCGCTAACTTTTAACACACTTCCACCTCACCACTGACTTGGTCAGTGGCCTGAGGATTTCCGGGGACGCTGTCAGTGTCATGAGCTGCCAGCCACACGAATGAACGAGCAGCTCTGCCTTCTGGGTCTGATGAGACTTGCTATAGAGGATGGAAACCGGTGCCTGCAGCTTGCCCATCCTCCAGGCTCCAGGCTGGCTGGGTCTCTTGAAGGAGACAGTTGAAGTCTGACGCTAAAGGGCTGCCCTTGAATTTGAGGGTGAGGGGCCAGAGCAAGACCAGCCCTAGGGCACTGCACCAGCCTGCACTGCTTTTCCTTAACCATATTCTCGAGGGCCTGAGAAGATGGCTCCCAGCAGTTAAAAAGGCTTGCTTGCAAAGCCTGCCAGCCTGGATTCACTTTCCCAGCCAGCCGCATAAAGCTACATGAGCATTCTCTACAGCAACAAGAGACCCTGGCAAGCATGCACACACACATACACACATACACTTTAAAGTGAATACACAAGTGTTTCTTTTTTTCTTCTTTTCTTCATTAGTCTGACTACACTGCCTATTTTCTGACCGATGAGATAAAGTGGGTGGTAGGGGGAATGACAGGGAAGGACAAGGTTGTCCACCCCGCCCCCAGAGCTCCTTGGGGCTTTTGCAAAAACCTCCAGTACGATTTAGAACTCAGTGCAGTCACAAAGGACGGCTGGGCACTGGGGCCGGGGACCAGATGAGACATGTTCAGATAGCATTTGCTCGTTGACAGGGGTTGTGTTCCGATTTTACTAGCCCGAGGGCTTCTGTAGTAAGTTTTATCCATCCAGCAATTTTCTAGTCTGCAGGACCTGAGGGTTTGGGCTCTGAGGTTTCCCTTTTCAACACTCATAATGGACACAGGGATAACCCAGGAAAGTCACAGTCTAAGGCTAGAAATACTGAGAAAGCGACCATCAAGGCTGTGGGGGGAATTAAGCGGAGCTGAGGGCAGGGTGAAGAAAATTGCACAGTGGAGGAAGGACTCAAAGGCTGCGGGCACAGCCTGTGGCCCGTGAAAAGGAGAGCATGTGGAGGAAGGGGGAGGGGCCGCCCTCAAGGGAAGAGAGGTGGATCAGGAAAAGAGTGGCTGGAGGAACTCTGCTTTGAATCTGGAGAGCTGACAGTGCCTTTGTGGTGAGGCAACTTTGGTCCCAAGGCCCCTTGTCTGGCGGCTTTCTCTCACTGGGAGAGAACTACTTCCCAAGCTGGACCCAGGTGTTTTGCATTTTGCTAAAGAGGACTCAGCACTCCCAAACAACTGACTTTGAGATCCAAAGACAGAGGCAGAAGGCAAAAGAAAACTAGGGCTGAGGAGATGGCTCAGTGGTTAAAGGCACTTGCTGGCACAGCCTTCTGGTCCAGGCTTAATTCCCCAGATGGCACATAAAATAGATACAAAAGGAGGCACATGTCCCTGGAGTACGTTTGCAGTGACTAGAGACCCTGGCACTCCCAGGCTCTTGTCTCTCGCCCCAAAACAATATATTTATATCCCAGTTTTGACCCTGTCACCCTTACATTGCTTAAGAGGAATTGTAGGTGACGGTGAATTTCCTCCATAGCATGTGACCCTTCAGAATGTACTTGGTCACATAACTAACACACAAAGCACTTCCAGGCTATGTGACTCCTCAGGAAATGAAGGGCAGAAGCAGGGCCCATCTTATCATTCTGGGCACAGCTGACCTCACAGCCGGAGTCACTTATAAGCAGCTCTACAGGCTCTGAGATGTAACAGTTACAAAGTTAAGCAAATCCCAGCTTGCCAGATGCATGTGTTTGTTGTTTACTAACAAACAATGGCAGAACCTTTCTTCTCTGCACAGTGAGCAAGTGTGTCTAAACAGCCCAATTTGCGGCTCCATAAAGAGGCATTGTTCTCGGTCAGAGATAATAAGTACGCTTTTGGAGCCATGGGATGAAGTCACCAGCACTCTTCGCTCCTGTCAGAAAAGGGACAGGAAATGCCATCTCTAGGGACCCAGAGAATGCTTCTTACTTTCCCTGTAGCCAAATGTTTTGGTTTCCTTTAAAACACAGTAACAAACTTTTTATTTATTTATTTATTTATTCATTAGCAAGAGGGAGAGAGAAAAAAGAGTGATAATGGACGCGCCAGGGCCTCTAAGCCACTGCAGACGAATTCTAGATGCATGCGCCACTACGTGCATCTGGCTAACGTGGGACCTGGAGAATCGAACTGGGGTCCTTAGGCTTCACAGGCATATGCCTTAACCGCTAAGCCATCTCTCCAGCCCAGTAATAGGCTTTTTAAAAGCCTAATGCTATCTGAGGCGAGAACTTCAGTGACTTATTTGCATTTCAGTTTTGAATTGGACTTGAGTCTCTACAGATAAAATTATCCTTGAAGATTTTTTTCCCCCTAGAAATTTTCCAGTGACAGGGGGTAGCTGAGATTGAAAAGAAAAGGCTACACTTGGTGGATCACACCTGTAATTCCAGCACCGGGGAGGCTGAGGGAAATGGCTGAGTGTTTGAGGCTAGCCTGGGCTACAGAACACGTAACATGCAAGCATGTGCATGCGTGCGCACACACACATGATCACTGAGATACTAAAATAAGCAAACATCGACTTAAGAAAGATGAGATTTTCTGTCCTGCAAGAAATCAAACTGAGGCTGAGCAGACAGGCAGTGAAAACACACATTATCCCCCCCCCCCCACGAAAGGAAGAGCAAATATTTATTTTATATTTACCCAGTAATGGTTGAAAATGCAAAACGTAGCACTGATGTGGGAACAACCACTTACAAAACAAAATAGGAAAAAAAAAAAGCATAAACATTCAAGTAAGAGTAGTCATCCATCTGGAATTTTAAACACAGCCCAGATTCCATGGATGAAAACACAGAACACAGCACAACTCGGATTCCACAAGAACACAGAGCCTGCAGGACAGAGAAGGAAGGAGCCTCCAGCAAGCACGTCTGTGACAAACCCACAGAGTGGTGCGTGTGAACACCAGGGGCCTCCTTCCCTGGGGTTCCCCAGGGTGTGCTGTTCGAGACAGGGTCTCACTATGTACCCCACGTTCTCGATTCTCCCGCCTCAGTGCCATGTTGGGATGACTCCACCCCACCTCCAGGCTGAAATCTAACTAAAATCTCCTTGGCATGGGCTAATATTCATAGGTTATGTGGGACAATGCCGTCTGGTAAGCCACCTCAGTTCTGTTTGTATGCATGTTGTCTTCCACTTCAACCCCAAACCAGAAATAGTTGGGTTTTAAATTTTTTATTTTATTTATTTGCATGCAAAGAGAGAAGAGAGGGAGAGAGAGAAAGAGAAAATGGGTGTGCCAGGGCCTCTAGCTACTGCAAAGGAACTCCAGATATATGCACCACTTTGTGCATCTGGCTTTATGTGGGTAGTGGGGAATTGAACCCAGGTAATTAGGCTTTGCAAGCAAGAGCCTTTAACCACTAAGCCATCTTCCCAGCCCCAAGTAAACTATTAAAACAACTGGGCTAGGGAGATGGCTCAGCAGTTAAAGCTCTTGCTTGCAAAGCCTACAGATTGAGGTTCAGTTCCCCACTACCAACATAAAGCCAGAAGCACAAAGTAGAGCATGCATTTGGAGTTCATCTGCAATGATAAGGGGCCCTGGTTTACCTATGCACACACATATTCTCTCTCTCAGATAAATAAATAAAAACATTTTACAAATAAAAAATATTTATTTGAGAGGGAGAACATGCTTGTAAGAGCTGCAAATGAACTCCAGACACATGCACCACTTTGTGCATCTGACTTTACATTGGATACTGGGGAACTGAACCCAGGCCAACAACTTTGCAAGCAAGTGCCTATCTATAATCACTGAACCATCTCCCTAGTCCCTAGAAGCCATTGTGATAGAACACGCATTCTGCTTTTATTAAGCAAGACCTACTTTTCCAAATACACTTATATTTAAAACTACCTTCACAATGAATGTGTGTCATTTCCTACAATGCCTATGTCCCTTGTTAGGCTTGTCTGTTTAACACTGGCTTCCCAGGCACGGGGCAGTGACTCACACAGGCTTCAGTGTTTGGTTTGGCTAGCAGATGAGGGCAGGTCTCAGGTTCACTTTCTCTAGCTATTCCTTGGCCCATAGCTCTTTGCTGCTCTCCTGTAGGCTGTGCCTCCTGGAATGCCCCACTTCCAGCATCACCCAGACTTGAACAGTCTTTAAGTTCTTTTACAAAGTAATCCTGGCTTCACATTCCTCAAAGTTCTAATACCTTGTAGAACCACTGCCAACTCTTAGAATCAAAGGCTCAACTTAAAATAACCCTCGGTGGTCATGTGCCTTCAAACGGTCCATGTGCTTCCTTCTCCTAATCCTTCCTGATGTACAAAGCTGTTACTTTGGAACCTCCATGGGTGAGCTAAGGCTGATAACAAGCTTCTGGAGTAGTAATTCTTCCCTGGCCGAAAAGTCCTCACTTCTAAGTCAGTCACTCACTCACCACACTGTCACGACCTCCCCATGTGCATGCATGCGGGGATGCTGTAGGTATGAGGAAGGAGGTGGGATACAGTAAAGCTCTCGTCCTAGTGAAACTCAGTAGACCTAGTGGTGAGAGGTCTACAGAGATGGGTGCAGGTGAAATGGCTGTTCTATATAAGATGGTCTGAGATGCCAGTTCCAGCAGAGGTCAACAGAAAGGTCTGGGGAAAGCGCCCCCCCCCCAGAAGCTGTGGAAAGAGCAACTACAGAGGCCAATGTGCCCCCCCCACACACACACGGCAGCAGCTTATGGGAGATAAGGGTTTATTTCAGCTGTAATCTTGAGGGGAAGTTTCATTGAGGCAGGGAAAGCATGGCACAGCAGAGACTGGGCATCACGTCTTGTCACACCAGCTGGGAGGCAGCAGCCAGAATGAGCTGGATGGGGCTGGAGAGGTGGCTCAGCAGTTAAAGGCACTTGCTTGCAAAGTCTGATGGCCCAGGGTTTGATTCCCCAGTACCCATGTAAAGGCAAATGCATAAACTGGCATATGTATCTGGAGCTGGTTTGCAGTGTCAGGAGGCCCTGGCATGCCCATTCTCTTTTTCTCTGTCTGTCCCTTTTCCTCTGTCTCTCAAATAAATAAATAAAACTTTTTTTATAATTGCTTATTTTTTTAAAAATTATTTATTTATTTACTTGAGAGAGAGAGATACAGAAATAGGCAGGTAGAGAGAGAGAGAGGGAGGGAGAGAATGGGTGCGCCAGCGCCTCCAGCCACTACAAACGAACTCCAGATGCATGCACCCCCTTGTGCATCTGGCTTACATGGGTCCTGGAGAGTCAAGCCTCGAACCGGGTCCTTAGGCTTCATAGGCAAGCGTTTAACGCTAAGCCATCTCTCCAGCCCAATAAAACATTTTTTAAAGTGAACTGGCAAACTAACATTCAGTAGGGCTAAACTAATAAAGCTCAATGCTTAAACACAAACGCGTGAAACTATAGGGAATTTCACATTCAAACCACCACAGAAGGTCAGTGACACACTCTGATCTGCATTGTGAAGGGCTGGCAGCTCTCATGGGAGAGTGCACCAGATGAGGCAGGAGTGGCAGGGAGCAAAGGATCCCTATACAAGCCTGAGGGGCTTGAAGGTGGGGCTGGGCCACTGACCCCAGGGCCAGCATGGAGGCAGAGAGAAGAATCAAGAGACTCAATGTCATTTTCCAGGTGACAGGTGTAACATAGGATCCAGGCAGACATGGAAGGTGCATTAAGAGAATATGAACTTGCAACATTTCCTGGAGGGAGAATCAATGGGCTGGATGCTAGATCAGAGATGAGGTAAAAGAGAAAAGGAAGGTCTTAGAGGATGCCAAGTTTTTTTTTGCCAGAACAACCAGGAGAAAGGGGTAGCATTTGTATAGTGATGGAGGAAGGGCAGGATGGGCTGGAGTGTGGTAAAGCATTTGGGGACAAAATGTGCTTTCTGATGGGTGGGTAGGGCCACTACATGGCGCATACATGGGCCACCCTCATGGTTGGCTTGGTCCCAGTGAGGACTGATGCTGCCCTGTGCCTCAATAGCGCACAGTCTAAGCACCCTGTGCATCTATCTCTACATGGATATAGGGAAGAGAATCTGGGCAGGCAAGTTTTGCAAGCAAACACTTTAATCAGGCTGAGCCATCTCCTCAGCCCTGATATTTCTTTTTATTTGTTTGTATTGAGGCAAGGTCTCACTCTAGCTCAGGTTGACCTAGACCTCACTGCAGCCCAGGTTGGCCTCAAACTCACTACCTCAGCTTCTCTGCTGGGACTAAAGGTATGTGCCACCATGCCCAACTGAGGTTGGTATTTCTACAAGCCTCTGAATATCTAATGCGTCTTGGGTGGTTGAGACTAGAAGGGTTGGCACTAAAGTTCCACTTGAGAATTCTGGGTATAAAGTGCAGTGAAAGCCAGGAGGCCACCATAGAAGATGAGGCTCTCAAAGAAAGCAACCGAACACCAGTGCGCTAACTTTTAACACACTTCCACCTCACCACTGACTTGGTCAGTGGCCTGAGGATTTCCCGGGGACGCTGTCAGTGTCATGAGCTGCCAGCCACACGAATGAACGAGCAGCTCTGCCTTCTGGGTCTGATGAGACTTGCTATAGAGGATGGAAACCGGTGCCTGCAGCTTGCCCATCCTCCAGGCTCCAGGCTGGCTGGGTCTCTTGAAGGAGACAGTTGAAGTCTGACGCTAAAGGGCTGCCCTTGAATTTGAGGGTGAGGGGCCAGAGCAAGACCAGCCCTAGGGCACTGCACCAGCCTGCACTGCTTTTCCTTAACCATATTCTCAAGGGCCTGAGAAGATGGCTCCCAGCAGTTAAAAAGGCTTGCTTGCAAAGCCTGCCAGCCTGGATTCACTTTCCCAGCCAGCCACATAAAGCTACATGAGCATTCTCTACAGCAACAAGAGACCCTGGCAAGCATGCACACACACATACACACATACACTTTAAAGTGAATACACAAGTGTTTCTTTTTTTCTTCTTTTCTTCATTAGTCTGACTACACTGCCTATTTTCTGACCGATGAGATAAAGTGGGTGGTAGGGGGAATGACAGGGAAGGACAAGGTTGTCCACCCCGCCCCCAGAGCTCCTTGGGGCTTTTGCAAAAACCTCCAGTACGATTTAGAACTCAGTGCAGTCACAAAGGACGGCTGGGCACTGGGGCCGGGGACCAGATGAGACATGTTCAGATAGCATTTGCTCGTTGACAGGGTTGTGTTCCGATTTTACTAGCCCGAGGGCTTCTGCAGTAAGTTTTATCCATCCAGCAATTTTCTAGTCTGCAGGACCTGAGGGTTTGGGCTCTGAGGTTTCCCTTTTCAACACTCATAATGGACACAGGGATAACCCAGGAAAGTCACAGTCTAAGGCTAGAAATACTGAGAAAGCGACCATCAAGGCTGTGGGGGGAATTAAGCGGAGCTGAGGGCAGGGTGAAGAAAATTGCACAGTGGAGGAAGGACTCAAAGGCTGCAGGCACAGCCTGTGGCCTGTGAAAAGGAGAGCATGTGGAGGAAGGGGGAGGGGCCGCCCTCAAGGGAAGAGAGGTGGATCAGGAAAAGAGTGGCTGGAGGAACTCTGCTTTGAATCTGGAGAGCTGACAGTTGCCTTTGTGGTGAGGCAACTTTGGTCCCAAGGCCCCTTGTCTGGCGGCTTTCACTGGGAGAGAACTACTTCCCAAGCTGGACCCAGGTGTTTTGCATTTTGCTAAAGAGGACTCAGCACTCCCAAACAACTGACTTTGAGATCCAAAGACAGAGGCAGAAGGCAAAAGAAAACTAGGGCTGAGGAGATGGCTCAGTGGTTAAAGGCACTTGCTGGCACAGCCTTCTGGTCCAGGCTTAATTCCCCAGATGGCACATAAAATAGATACAAAAGGAGGCACATGTCCCTGAAGTACGTTTGCAGTGACTAGAGACCCTGGCACTCCCAGGCTCTTGTCTCTCGCCCCAAAACAATATATTTATATCCCAGTTTTGACCCTGTCACCCTTACATTGCTTAAGAGGAATTGTAGGTGACGGTGAATTTCCTCCATAGCATGTGACCCTTCAGAATGTACTTGGTCACATAACTAACACACAAAGCACTTTCCAGGCTATGTGACCCCTCAGGAAATGAAGGGCAGAAGCAGGGCCCATCTTATCATTCTGGGCACGGCTGACCTCACAGCCAGCCGGAGTCACTTATAAGCAGCTCTACAGGCTCTGAGATGTAACAGTTACAAAGTTAAGCAAATCCCAGCTTGCCAGATGCATGTGTTTGTTGTTTACTAACAAACAATGGCAGAACCTTTCTTCTCTGCACAGTGAGCAAGTGTGTCTAAACAGCCCAATTTGAGGCTCCATAAAGAGGCATTGTTCTCGGTCAGAGATAATAAGTACGCTTTTGGAGCCATGGGATGAAGTCACCACCACTCTTCGCTCCTGTCAGAAAAGGGACAGGAAATGCCATCTCTAGGGACCCAGAGAATGCTTCTTACTTTCCCTGTAGCCAAATGTTTTGGTTTCCTTTAAAACACAGTAACAAACTTTTTATTTATTTATTTATTTATTTATTTATTTATTTATTCATTAGCAAGAGGAAGAGAGAAAAAAGAGTGATAATGGACGCGCCAGGGCCTCTAAGCCACTGCAGACGAATTCTAGATGCATGCGCCACTACGTGCATCTGGCTAACGTGGGACCTGGAGAATCGAACTGGGGTCTTTAGGCTTCACAGGCATGTGCCTTAACCGCTAAGCCATCTCTCCAGCCCAGTAATAGGCTTTTAAAAAGCCCAATGCTATCTGAGGCGAGAACTTCAGTGACTTATTTGTATTTCAGTTTTGAATTGGACTTGAGTCTCTATAGATAAAATTATCCTTGAAGATTTTTTTTCCCCCTAGAAATTTTCCAGTGACGGGGGTAGCTGAGATTGAAAAGAAAAGGCTATACTTGGTGGATCACACCTGTAATTCCAGCACCGGGGAGGCTGAGGGAAATGGCTGAGTGTTTGAGGCTAGCCTGGGCTACAGAACACGTTAGCATGCAAGCATGTGCATGAGCGCGCACACACACACGATCACTGAGATACTAAAATAAGCAAACATCGACTTAAAGAAAGATGACAATGGCAAGACTTCTGAGATTTTCTGTCCTGCAAGAAATCAAACTGAGGCTGAGCAGACAGGCAGTGAAAACACACATTATTCCCCCCCCACGAAAGGAAGAGCAAATATTTATTTTATATTTACCCAGTAATGGTTGAAAATGCAAAACGTAGCACTGATGTGGGAACAACCACTTACAAAACAAAATAGGAAAAAAAAAGCATAAACATTCAAGTAAGAGTAGTCATCCATCTGGAATTTTAAACACAGCCCAGATTCCATGGATGAAAACACAGAACACAGCACAACTCGGATTCCACAAGAACACAGAGCCTGCAGGACAGAGAAGGAAGGAGCCTCCAGCAAGCACGTCTGTGACAAACCCACAGAGTGGTGCGTGTGAACACCAGGGGCCTCCTTCCCTGGGGTTCCCCAGGGTGTGCTGTTCGAGACAGGGTCTCACTATGTACCCCACGTTCTCGATTCTCTCGCCTCAGTGCCATGTTGGGATGACAAGCATACTCCACCCCACCTCCAGGCTGAAATCTAACTAAAATCTCCTTGGCATGGGCTAATATTCATAGGTTATGTGGGACAATGCCGTCTGGTAAGCCACCTCAGTTCTGTTTGTATGCATGTTGTCTTCCACTTCAACCCCAAACCAGAAATAGTTGGGTTTTAAAATTTTTATTTTATTTATTTGCATGCAAAGAGAGAAGAGAGGGAGAGAGAGAAAGAGAAAATGGGTGTGCCAGGGCCTCTAGCTACTGCAAAGGAACTCCAGATATATGCACCACTTTGTGCATCTGGCTTTATGTGGGTAGTGGGGAATTGAACCCAGGTAATTAGGCTTTGCAAGCAAGAGCCTTTAACCACTAAGCCATCTTCCCAGCCCCAAGTAACTATTAAAACAACTGGGCTAGGGAGATGGCTCAGCAGTTAAAGCTCTTCCTTGCAAAGCCTACAGATTGAGGTTCAGTTCCCCACTACCAACATAAAGCCAGAAGCACAAAGTAGAGCATGCATTTGGAGTTCATCTGCAATGATAAGGGGCCCTGGTTTACCTATGCACACACATATTCTCTCTCTCAAATAAATAAATAAAAACATTTTACAAATAAAAAATATTTATTTGAGAGGGAGAACATGCTTGTAAGAGCTGCAAATGAACTCCAGACACATGCACCACTTTGTGCATCTGACTTTACATTGGATACTGGGGAACTGAACCCAGGCCAACAACTTTGCAAGCAAGTGCCTATCTATAATCACTGAACCATCTCCCTAGTCCCTAGAAGCCATTGTGATAGAACACGCATTCTGCTTTTATTAAGCAAGACCTACTTTTCCAAATACACTTATATTTAAAACTACCTTCACAATGAATGTGTGTCATTTCCTACAATGCCTATGTCCCTTGTTAGGCTTGTCTGTTTAACACTGGCTTCCCAGGCACGGGGCAGTGACTCACACAGGCTTCAGTGTTTGGTTTGGCTAGCAGATGAGGGCAGGTCTCAGGTTCACTTTCTCTAGCTATTCCTTGGCCCATAGCTCTTTGCTACTCTCCTGTAGGCTGTGCCTCCCGGAATGCCCCACTTCCAGCATCACCCAGACTTGAACAGTCTTTAAGTTCTTTTACAAAGTAATCCTGGCTTCACATTCCTCAAAGTTCTAATACCTTGTAGAACCACTGCCAACTCTTAGAATCAAAGGCTCAACTTAAAATAACCCTCGGTGGTCATGTGCCTTCAAACGGTCCATGTGCTTCCTTCTCCTAATCCTTCCTGATGTACAAAGCTGTTACTTTGGAACCTCCATGGGTGAGCTAAGGCTGATAACAAGCTTCTGGAGTAGTAATTCTTCCCTGGCCGAAAAGTCCTCACTTCTAAGTCAGTCACTCACTCACCACACTGTCACGACCTCCCCATGTGCATGCATGCGGGGATGCTGTAGGTATGAGGAAGGAGGTGGGATACAGTAAAGCTCTCGTCCTAGTGAAACTCAGTAGACCTAGTGGTGAGAGGTCTACAGAGATGGGTGCAGGTGAAATGGCTGTTCTATATAAGATGGTCTGAGATGCCAGTTCCAGCAGAGGTCAACAGAAAGGTCTGGGGAAAGCGCCCCCCAGAAGCTGTGGAAAGAGCAACTACAGAGGCCAATGTGCCCCCACACACACACGGCAGCAGCTTATGGGAGATAAGGGTTTATTTCAGCTGTAATCTTGAGGGGAAGTTTCATTGAGGCAGGGAAAGCATGGCACAGCAGAGACTGGGCATCACGTCTTGTCACACCAGCTGGGAGGCAGCAGCCAGAATGAGCTGGATGGGGCTGGAGAGGTGGCTCAGCAGTTAAAGGCACTTGCTTGCAAAGTCTGATGGCCCAGGGTTTGATTCCCAGTACCCATGTAAAGGCAAATGCATAAACTGGCATATGTATCTGGAGCTGGTTTGCAGTGTCAGGAGGCCCTGGCATGCCCATTCTCTTTTTCTCTGTCTGTCCCTTTTCCTCTGTCTCTCAAATAAATAAATAAAACTTTTTTTATAATTGCTTATTTTTTTAAAAATTATTTATTTATTTACTTGAGAGAGAGAGATACAGAAATAGGCAGGTAGAGAGAGAGAGAGGGAGGGAGAGAATGGGTGCGCCAGCGCCTCCAGCCACTACAAACGAACTCCAGATGCATGCACCCCCTTGTGCATCTGGCTTACATGGGTCCTGGAGAGTCAAGCCTCGAACCGGGGTCCTTAGGCTTCATAGGCAAGCGTTTAACCGCTAAGCCATCTCTCCAGCCCAATAAAACATTTTTTAAAGTGAACTGGCAAACTAACATTCAGTAGGGCTAAACTAATAAAGCTCAATGCTTAAACACAAACGCGTGAAACTATAGGGAATTTCACATTCAAACCACCACAGAAGGTCAGTGACACACTCTGATCTGCATTGTGAAGGGCTGGCAGCTCTCATGGGGAGAGTGCACCAGATGAGGCAGGAGTGGCAGGGAGCAAAGGATCCCTATACAAGCCTGAGGGGCTTGAAGGTGGGGCTGGGCCACTGACCCCAGGGCCAGCATGGAGGCAGAGAGAAGAATCAAGAGACTCAATGTCATTTTCCAGGTGACAGGTGTAACATAGGATCCAGGCAGACATGGAAGGTGCATTAAGAGAATATGAACTTGCAACATTTCCTGGAGGGAGAATCAATGGGCTGGATGCTAGATCAGAGATGAGGTAAAAGAGAAAAGGAAGGTCTTAGAGGATGCCAAGTTTTTTGCCAGAACAACCAGGAGAAAGGGGTAGCATTTGTATAGTGATGGAGGAAGGGCAGGATGGGCTGGAGTGTGGTAAAGCATTTGGGGGACCAAAATGTGCTTTCTGATGGGTGGGTAGGGCCACTACATGGCGCATACATAGGGGCCACCCTCATGGTTGGCTTGGTCCCAGTGAGGACTGATGCTGCCCTGTGCCTCAATAGCGCACAGTCTAACAGGTGCCTGGATGCTGAGAAATGGGTGGAAGGGTTGGAGAAATGGCTTAACGGTTAAGGTGTTTGCCTGCGAAGCCAAAGGATCCCAGTTCGATTCTCCAGGACCCACGTAAGCCAGATACACAAAGGGCACATGCATCTGGAATTCGTTTGCAGTGGCTAGAGGTTCTGACATGCCAATTCTCTCTGTGTCTGCCTCTCTTCTATCTCTCTCTCTCTCTGCTGGCAAATAAATAAATAGAAATAAGAGAAGAAAAGGAAAAGGAAAAGGAAAGGAAAGAAAGGAAAGGAAAGGAAAGAAAAGAAAAGAAAAGAAAAGAAAAGAAAAGAAAAGAAAAAAAGAAAAAGAGTGGGATAAGGCACGAACAATTCCTACAATTCTCAGAAGAAACAGAAGATATCACTACAGCTTTGAAGGAAGAAACACCAGAGGTCACAGGCCGTGCTCATGAAATCATTCAGAGAATTTATGCATCCTGTGAACTAAGCATGTTATCTCATGAATCATGAAATTAAAGGTCATGAGATCAATGCTTTGTAAGTGATCAAACCATATGGTGACTTGACCCTTAATTAAAACAATGTCCCTTTCAGGCAGGGCGTGGTGGCGCACGCCTTTAATCCCAACTTTTGGGAGAAAGAGGTAAGAGGATCACTGTGAGTTCCAGGCCAACCAGAGACTACATAGTGAATTCCAGGTCAGCCTGAGCTAGAGTGAGACTACCTCAAAAAAAAAAAAAAAAAAAAAAAAAGAAAGAAAGGAAGGAAGGAGGGAGGGGAGGGAGGGAAGGAGGGAGGGAGGAAGGAAGGAGGGAGGGAAGGAAGGGAAGGAAGGAAGGAAGGAAGGAAGGAAGGAAGGAAGGAAGGAAGGAAGGAAAAAGAAGTCACTTTCACACATACTTTCAGAGAAGACAACACAATACCCCCTAGAGACATATCCAAACTGGGACACTGTGAGGCAGTGATAGAAAGAGAATCCCTCATTCTTTGGGCTGCCATTGTGTAGAGAGACTTATGGGAAAATTCAACAACTGACAATAAGGAGGGCTTCTTGCTCTTTGATTTATTAAAACAAAACAAGGGGGGCTGGAGAGATTGCTTAGCGGTTAAGGCACTTGCCTGCAAAGCCAAAGGACCTCCATTCGATTCCCCAGGACCCATGTAAGCCAGATGCACAAGGTGGCACATGCATCTGGAGTTCATTTGCTATGGCTGGAGGCCCTGGCACGCCCATTCTCTCTCTCTCTCTTTCTCTGTGCCTTTCTCTCTCTCAAATAAATAAATAAAATTAAAAACAGCCGGGCGTGGTGGTGCATGCCTTTAATCCCAGCACCCAAGAGGCAGAGGTAGGAGGATCACCATGAGTTCAAGGCCACCCTGGGACTACATAGTGAATTCCAGGTCAGCCTGGACTAGAATGAGACCCTAACTCAAAAAACAAAAAACAAAAAACAAAAACAAAAACAAAAAAATTAAATTAAAAACAAAAATCAAGACTCAGGAGAGGGCCGTGAAACAAACTGCAAACTGCTCTTCTCGCAGGTCCTGTAACACTGGTTTTCCTCTCATCCTGCATGACTAGATTATAGCCGAGCACCAAAGTTAGATCTCAGGAGGGAAAACAAATCAAAAATGAACCTTGAAGTTAGCTAGGGTATATGTACAAACTCCTTTTAGTTTCTGCTTTTTTTTGGGTGGGGAGGAAGGGTCTCACTCTAGCCCAAGCTGACCTGTAATTTCACTCTGCAGTCTTAGGCTGGCCTTGAACTCATAGAGATCCTCCTACCTCTTCCTCCCTAGAGCTGAGACTAAAGGTGTGTGCCACCATGCCCAGCTTTGCTTTTCTTTATTGCTTTTTTTTTTTTTAATATATTTTAAACAGGATTTAACTACAGTATAGCTGGCATGCGCTATATTGTTGTTCCCCCTGCTCAAAACAATATTGTTTCTTAACTATACCTGTCTGCTAAGTAGCAGCCAGGGATGCTTGGTCTCATACATGTTTAAAAAATTATATATATATATATTTGAGAGAGTAATAGGAGATAGAGAGAGCAAAATAGAGAGAGAATGGGTGTGCCAGGACCTCCAGCCACTGCAAACGAACTCCAGATGCATGCACCACCTTGTGCATCTGGCTTAAGTGGGTCCTGGGGAGTTGAACCAGGGTCATTTGGCTTTGCAGGCAAGCACCTTAACCACCGTGCAATCTCTCCAGCCCATTGTTTGTTTTGTTTATCTGAGACAGGATTTCACCCTGTGGCTCAGGCTGGCCAGGAACTTTTGGCAAGCCTCAGTCTCCCAAGCACTGGGATCACAGGCATGAGGCACCTTGCCTAGCTTAGTTGTAATATCTTACTGGAACATGTTTGTTTGCTTGTTTGTTTGTTTGTTCTAAACAGACCATGCTGTAGAATTCCTCACAGAAAATTAAGCCCCTTTGTTCAAGTCCATAAAGGAAATTAATAACATACACCTCACTTTAAAAACACATAATGGGGGCTGGAGAAATGGCTTAGCAGTTAAGGCACTTGCCTACGAAGCCTAAGGAGTGAGGTTCAATTCCCCAGAACCTATGTAAGCCAGATGCACATGGTGGCACATGCATCTGGAGTTCATTTGCAGTGACTAGAGGCCCTGGTGCACCCATTCTCTCCATATATCTGCCTTTTCCTCTTTCTTTCTCACCCTCCCTCCCTCTCTCAAATAAATAAAATACATATATATATATTTTTTGTTTTTGTTTTTTGTTTTTCGAGGCAGGGTCTCACTCTGGCCTAGGCTGACCTGGAATTAACTATGTAGTCTCAGGGTGGCCTTGAATTCACAGCGATCCTCCTACCTCTGCCTCCCAAGTGCTGGGATTAAAGGCGTGCACCACCAAGCCCGGCTTAAAATATAAATACATATTTAAAAAAGCACACATTGGGCTGGAGAATGGCTTACTGGTTACGGCACTTGTCTGTGAAGCCTAAGGACCCAGGTTCTATTCTCCAGGTCCCACGTTAGCCAGATGCATATTGTGGCGATGCATCTGGAGTTTGTTTGCAGTGGCTAGAGGCCCTGGTGCACCCATTCTCTCTCTATTTCTCTCTCCCTCCATCCCTCTGTCTCAAATAAATAAATAAATAAATAAATAAATAAATAAATAATTTTTTTTTAAAGCCCACATTATGGCTAGGTGTAGTGGTGGTGCACGCCTTTAATCCCAGCACTCAGGAGGCAGAGGTAGGAGGATCACTGTGAGTTCCATGTCATCCTGGGCTAGAGTAAGACCCTACCTTAAAAAAAAAAGTTAAGCTGGGCATGGTGGCACACGCCTTTAATTCCAGCACTTGGGAGGCAGAGGTAGGAGGATCGCAGTGAGTTCAAGGCCACCCTGAGACTACATAGTGAATTCCAGGTCAGCCTGGACCAGAGTGAGACCCTACCTCGCAAAACCAAAAAAAAAAAAAAAAAAGTTTGGTGTGGTAGCACAGGCCTTTAATCCCAGCACTCAGGAGGCAGAGGTAGGATAATTGCCGTGAGTTCAAGGCCACCCTGAGACTACATAATGAATTCCAGGTCAGCCTGAGCTAGAGCGAGACCCTACCTAGAAAATAAAAAGTTCAGAAGCCAATGTGGTAGCGCACGCCTTTAATCCCAGCACTTGAGAGGCAGAGTAGGAGGATAGCCATGTGTTCAAGGCCACCCTAAGACTACATAGTGAAGTCCAGGTCAGCCTGGCTACAGCAAGACCCTACCTCAAACACACACACACACACACACACACACACACCAAAAAAACCCAAAAAACCCACTCCCTCTCTTAATCCCTATATCTCTCTGTTTGAAAATTAATCAAAATAGAAGAAAAGAAACCTTGCTCAATATACATTAATACTTGCACACATTAACAAGAACTTCCTGGTCCCTGCTGGGAGTGACAAATTTCCAGATTCCCTCAGGCAATTAGTGGCCATCACTGTGGACAATGCCTTGATGGACACAAAAGTTGGGAGGTCAGCCAGTCTCTCACATTCTTTAATGGCTTGATTCACTGTGCAAAAGCCACTAATAACAGTATGTTTGCAGTAGGAGGAGCTGCAGTCAACTCTGAATTACCCTTCTCTCAGATAAGCCACTTCAGGTCCCAGAGAGCATGCCTGCCACACTGAGAAATCTCCTGGAAGACATGACCAGACCTTTGTCAAAGACTTCACATCAGGATGCCAAAGCACACATGGTTTTGTTTGATTGGTTGGTTTTGGTTTTTTGACGTAGAGTCTCACTCTTGCCCAAGCTGACCTGAAATTCACTCTGTACTCTCAGGCTGGCCTCCAACTCATAGCGATCCTCCTACCTCTGCCTCCCAAGTACTGGGATTAAAGGCCTGCGCCAAGCCGGGTATGGTGGCACACGCCTTTAATACCAGCACTCGGGAGGCAGAGGTAGAAGGATCACCACAAATTCGAGGCCACTCTGAGACTACAGAGTGAATTCCAGGTCAGCCTGGGCTAGAGTGAAACCCCACCTCAAAAAACCAAAAAAATAAATAAATAAATAAATAAATAAATAAATAAATAAAGGCACGCGCCACCATGCCCGGCACGTTTTGACCTCATAGTCTCACTTCTGGAAATTCCACTTGGGGGGATATTTATGCCTCTTCCACAAAGAGAAGAGCTAATGCAAAGCAGGGGTGGTACAGCTCTGTGGTTCCAGCACCTTGGAGGCCGAATTCAATGCCAACATTGGCTACATGATGAATTCCAGGCCAGTCTGGGAAACATCACCTGATCTCAGGGCCAGGAGAGATGGCTCATTATTTAAGATGTTTGCTTGAAACACCTGCAGTTCCATTCCCCAGCCACCTAGGTAAAGCTTCTTGGGCATTCCGTTACAGTGGCAAGAGACCCTGGTGCACACAGACACACACAAACACATAGGTGCAAATATATATATATATATATTTTTAAATTCCTGTCTCAAAACAAAACAAAGAACTATAAAACAGATTACTATAGTATTGTTTATCTAAATCAACCAATCAAAAACAAGTAACAGAGGCTGGAAAGATGGCTCATCAGTTAAGGTGCTTGCCTGAAAAGCCTAAGGACTCAGGTTTGATTCCCCAGGACCCACATAAAGCCAACTTCACAAAGTGAAGCATATGTCTGGAGTTCATTTGCAGTGACTAGAGGCCTTGGCATGCCCATTCTCTCTTTATCTGCCTCTTCTCTCGTGCGCTCTCTCTCTAATAAACAAACAAACAAATAAATAAATACATAAAAATATTTTTAAGCTAGGCGTGGTGGAGCATGCCTTTAATCCCAGCACTCGAGAGGCAAAGGTAGGAGGATCACTGTGAGTTCAAGGCCACCCTGAGACTACCTAGTGAGTTCCAGGTCAGCCTGGGCTAGAGTGAGACCCTACCTTGAAAAACAAAACAAGGGGCTGGAGAGATGGCTTAGCAGGTAAGGCACATGCCTGCAAAGCCTAAGGACCCGGTTTCGATTCTCCAGTTTACACGTAAGCCAGGTGTATATGGTGGTGCATGCATCTGGAGTTGTTTGCAGTGGCTAGAGGCCCTGGCGTGCCCATTCTTACTCTCTCTCTCTCCCTCTCTGTGTCATAAATAAATAAATAAATAAATAAATAAATAAATTAAAAAAATAAAAACAAAACAAAAAATTTGGGGGGCTAGAAAGATGGCTTAGTGGTTAAACGCTTGCCTGTGAAGCCGAAGGACCCTGGTTCGAGGCTTGATTCCCCAGTACTTACATAAGCCAGATGCACAAGGTGGTGCATGCATCTGGAGTTCGTTTGCAGTGGCTGGAGGCCTTGGTGCACCTCTCTCTCTCTCTCTCTCTCTCTGCATCTTTCTCTGTCTGCCACTTGCAAATAAATTAAAATAAAAAAAATTAGCCGGGCGTGGTGGCACACGCCTTTAATCCCAGCACTCAGAAGGCAGAGGTAGGAAGATTTCTCTGAGTGCGAGGCCATCCTGAGACTGCAGAGTGAATTTCAGGTCAGCCTGGGCTAGAGGAAGACCCTACCTTGAAAAACCAAAAAAAAAAAAAAAAAAAAAAAAAAAAAAAAAATAAAAATAAATAAATTAATTAAAAATTAAAAAAATTTTTTTAGCCAGGTGTGGTGGCTCATGCCTTTAATCCCAGCACTCAGGAGGCAGAGGTAGGAGGATTGCCATGAGTGCGAGGCTACCCTGAGACTACATAGTGTATTCCAGGTCAGCCTGGGCCAGAGTGAGACCCTACCTTGAAAAAAGAATTAGCCAGGCATGGTGGCACACACCTTTAATTCTAGCACACAGGGGGCAGAGGTAGGAGGATCACCATGAGTTCAAGGCCATGCTACATAGTGAATTCCAGGTCAGCCTGGGCTAGAGTGAAACCCTACCTTAAAAATTGAAAAAAAACAAACAAACAAACAACAACAACAACAAAAAAAAACAACTATATACACACACACACACTCACACACACGTACGTAACAGCCTGAGGCAGGAGGATCACTTTGAGTTTGAGGCCATTCTGGGATTGTTGGAGTCCACTTAATGTTGCTGGACAAACACTTGACCAAAAGCAGCTTATGAAGGAAAGGGTTTCTTTCAGGCTTACAAATTCCAGGGAAACACCATCAATGTGGAAGAAGGTGGCTCATTTCCAAAGAACCAAGCAGAGAGACATCATCAAAAAACCAGAACACAACCACAAACACAGAGCTCCAAACTGCTCTGTGCATACCTAGTAAGGCTGGGCTCAAGATGTGCCCCCAGTAACATGCCTCTTCCCAGGTAGGGCTCTGCCCACTGAGGACTCAAGCTTGACTCTACAGGGACACACATTTAAACTACTACAGGGATAAAGAGTGAATGCTAGGTCAGCCTGAGCTAGAGTGAAACCTGGATTCAAAAAAGAAAGAGAAAGAAAGGAAGGAGGGAAAGAAGGAAGACAAGAAGGGAGGGAGGAAGGGAGAGGAGGGGAAGGGGAAGGATGCATGTCTTTAATCCCAGCACTCAGGAGGCAGAGGTAGGAGGATCACTGTAAATCCGAGGCTACCCTGAGACTACATAGTGTATTCCAGGCCAGCGTGGGCTAGAGCGAGACCCTACCTGGAAAAAACAAAACAAAACAAAACAAAACAGGAAAAAAAGATAGAAAAGGAAAGAAAGGTGGGGAGCTAGGAAGTTGGCTCAGTGGCTAAAGGGACTTGCTTACAAAAAGCCTGCTTTGCTGACCCAGGTTCAATTCCTTAGCACACCACCCACATAAACTAGACAAGAAGTGACACAAATGTCTGGTGTTCATTTGTGAGGGCAAGAGGTCCTGGGTGCCCATGCACACATATGCATAGAAATAAATAACCAATGGTAGGCTGGAGAGATGACTTAGCAGTTAAGGCACTCACCTGTGCTCGATTCCCCAGTACCCATGTAAGTCAGGTATACAAGATGGCACATGGGTGCAGTATCTGGAGGCCCTGGCACACCCATTCTCTGTACTGCCTCTTTCTCTCTCTTTCCTCAAATAAATAAATAAAATATTGAAAAACACAACAACAACAAAAAAAAAAAAAAAAAAAAAAAAAAACAATGACACTAGGAGCCTGGCTTTGAGTTCCAGCTCTATGGTCTGACTCTGCCCTATTGAACCTCAGCAGAAAATGGGGAAGTGATAACATTCTGCCATTGTTTTGAGTTATCCTTCTGAAAAACTAGATTGTTGCTAAGGAAAGCCAAAAAAGGACCATGTGGAAGTTCAAGGAGAAACACTATGAGACGACAGGGCCGAGGTGGCCCCTCCTTCCATCTCTCTTTGGCTTTATTTCCTTGAGACTGGGTCTCTCACTGAACCCAGAGCTCCCATTTTTCTATCAGACTGGCTGAGCAGCGAGCCCCAGCCATCCTCCTGGCCTTGAACTCACAGTGATACTCCTACCTCTGCCTCCTGAGTGCTGGGATTAAAGGCGTGAACCACCATGCCTGGCTCTTTTTATTTGTTAAAAAATATTTTTGGGGGGCTGGAGAGATGGCTTAGTGGTTAAGGCACTTGCCTGTGAAGCCAAAGGATCCTGGTTTGACTCTCCAGGCCCCATGTAAGCCAGATGCACAAGGGGGCGCATGCATCTGGAGTTTGTTTGCAGTGGCTGGATGCCCTGGTGTGCCCATTCTCTCCCTCTCTCTCTGCCTCTTTCTCGCTCTCTCTTTCTCTCATATAAGTAAATAAAAATATTAAATATATATATTTTTAAGTATATATATATATATATTTATTTATTTATTTGAGAGAGAGAAAAAAATGGGCCGGGCGTGGTGGTGCACACCTTTAATCCCAGCACTCGGGAGGCAGAGGTAGGAGGATCGCTGAGAGTTGGAGGCCACCCTGAGACTACATAGTGAATTCCAGGTCAGCCTGAGCCAGTGGCCAGTGAGACCCTACCTCGAAAAACCAAAAAAAAAAAAAAAAAAAAAAAAAAAAAAAAGGGTATGCCAGGGCCTCTGCAGACAAACTCCAGATGCATGCACCCCCTTGTGCATCTGGCTTATGTGGGTCTTGGAGAATCGAACCGGGATCCTTTGGCTTCTCAGGCAAATGCCTTAACCACTAAGCCATCTCTCCAGCACCAAAAAATATGTTTTTTAATTAAGTTGAAAAAGAGAGAGAGGGCTGGAGAGATGGCTTAGTGGTTAGAGAAGCCTAGAGGCTCACCTCCTCCAGGACCCACGTAGCCAGATGCACAAGGGGGTATGCATCTGGAGTTTGTTTGCAGGTGGAGGCCCTGGCGCACCCATTCTCTCTCTCTCTCTACCTGCCTATATCTGTATCTCTCTCTCTCTCTCTCAAATAAATAAATAAATAATAAAATATTTAAAAAAAAAAAAAAAAGAAAAGAGAGAGAAAGAGGAGATAGAGTATGGGTGTGCCAGCATCTCTTGCCAATGTAAATGAACTCAGACACTAATGCTACTTTGTACATCTGGCATTATGTGTGTGCTGGGAATCAAACCCAGGCATCTTTAACTGCTGAGCCATATCCCCAGCAAGCCCAGATTTTGTAATTTTCTATTTATTTATTTATTTATTTATTTTTATTATTATTATTTTGTTTTTTCAAGGTAGGGTTTCACTCTGGTCCAGCTGACCTGGAATTAACTATGTACTCTCAGGGTGTCCTCAAACTCACGGCGATCCTCCTACCTCTGCCTCCCGAGTGCTGGGATTAAAGGCGTGCGCCACCATGCCCGGCTCTTTATTTGTTTTTTATTTTGATTTTTTCAAGGTTGGGTCTCATTCTAGTCCAGGCTGACCTGGAATTCACTATGTAGTCTCAGGGTGGCCTCAACTCATGCCAATCCTGCTACCTCTGCCTTCTGAGTGCTGGGATTAAAGGCGTGCACCACCATGCCCGGCAAATTTTGTAATTTTCATTGAGGTACTTTGGAAAGATCTCGTTGAAGAGGTGATACTCTTAAAAAAGAGGCTCTGTGGCTATCTGGCAAAAGGCAAGCAGACCGAGCAAGGCCCTCGCATACAGCCGCAGAGCTAGACAAGAGGAATTCAGAGTTTGAGGAGGAGGCCAGGATGTCATCTTATGACTCACTCCTGAGATGGTGTGTACACTGGCTTCTAAGGGAGACACAGTTTTAGTTTGGGGAGGTGGCCAAAATGCCCAGTCCCACGGGGAGAGAGGAAGGCCAGTCAAGAAAGGCAGACAGAGCAAGCACTGATTAGAGTAGCAAACAGGAAGAAGATATAAACCTTGGCAAGGTCAAGGGAAGTTCAGAAATGAGGCAGCAGTCCCATGTTGTATCCTGGGCCATTGTATTTATTTTATCATTACATTGGGCTTTTCTGCTTTGTCCTAGCCTCCCATTCTCTCTCACTGTTTTCTTTCTTTTTTTAAAAAAGTATTTAATTAACTTAATTTATTTATTTATGTGTGTGTGAGAGAGAGAATGGGCATTCTAGGGTCTCTAGCCACTGCAAACCAACTCCAGATGCATGTGCCACCACGTGCATCTGGCTTCCGTGGGTTCTGGGGAATCTGAACTTGGGTCCTTAGGCTTCGCAGGCAAGTGCCTTAACTGCTAAGCCACCTCTCCAGGCCCTCATTGTTTCCTTTCTGCCCCATGAAATAAAACAACTTCCATCATCACTGGTCCAGCAGAGGAGCAGATCAGGGTTAGGGCTCCATTCAGGGAGCACCCCACTGTCTTTGACCCACGTTTTAGAGGCAGGACAGCAGAACTTGCCTTACCGATTTTCTCTCCTGCTTCAATTCCTGCACGTAGCGCGCCAGCTCCACCATGATCTGAGACGTCATGTTCTCAGAGATGACTTCGTGCTGCCCAGCATAGTCGTTCATCTCATTCAGGGTGGAAAGAAAAGCTTTACATGATGTGTACCTGGGGACAGAGCACACCCATTCCATCTCAAACGAGGCCACATCCATTACATCGTTCAAATTAATTAAACTCAGGTTCGTTTCTCCGCCTCCCCCAGGATCTTGGTGGTTCATTACACATATGAGTGTTCCCCGGCAAAATAGCTCAGAATTAATTACATTGGAAACACTCTGAGGTCTGTGAACCTGAACTGCTCTGTGAAATGAAATCATTGGCTCTGCTCATACTCAGCCCAGATTGAAGAATTCTCAGCTTACACTCCCACTCCCTACCTGTACGAAGATGACTCAACTGGTAGCTGACACGGATTTATGTCTAAGAGAACGCATAGCATGATACTGGTCTCACAAAACCAAACCAAAGCCCCAGAATTTAGGCTCCATGCTTCCTGCAAGTGCCTAGATGATTCTCTACAGCCTAGCCAGGCCTAGAGGCTCAGAATTAGAAAAACTAATGAGGAGGCTGGGGAGGTGGCTCAGTGATTAAACTCTTACTTGCAAAGCCTGCTGACCAGGGTTTGACTTGGTTCAATTCCCCAGTGCCTATATAAAGCCATATGCACAAAGTGGTACATGCATCTGGAGCTTGTTTGCTGCGGCAAGAGACCCTGGTATGCCCATACTTTCTTTCTTCTTGCAAATAAATGTTTAAAAAAATTTTTTTAAAGTTAATGAGGGCTGGAGAGATGGCTTAGTGGTTAAACGCTTGCCTATGAAGCCTAAGGACCCCGGTTTGAGGCTTGATTCTCCAGGACCCACGTAAGCCAGATGCACAAGGGGGTGCATGCATCTGGAGTTCGTTTGCAGTGGCTGGAGGCCCTGGTGCGCCCATTCTCTCTCTCTCTCTCTCTCTCTCTACCTGCCTATTTCTGTATCTCTCTCTCTCAAATAAATAAATAAATAAAAATATTTAAAAAGTTAATGAAAACTGGGTGTGGTGGCACATGCCTTTAATCCAAGCACTCAGGACGCAGAAGTAGGAGGATCGCCATGAGTTCAAGGTCACTCTGAGACTACATGCTGAATTCCAGGTCAGCCTGGACTAGAGCAAGACCCTACCTCAAAAACCAAAAAAAAAAAAAAAAATTAATGAGGCTAGAGAGATGGCTTAGTGGTTAAGGCACATGCCTGCTAACCAGAGTTCAGTTCTCCAGTACCCATGTAAAGCCAGATGCACAAAGTGGTGCATGCATCTGAAGTTCATTTGCAGTGGTTAGAGACCCTGGGGCACCCATTCTCTCCCCCTCCCCCCTTTTTCTCTTCTCCACACAAATTTCCAGTCATGGTGGCACATGCCTTTAGTCCCAGCACTTGGGAGGCAGAGGTAGGAGGATAACCATGAGTTCAAGGCCACCCTGAGATTACATAGTGACCATCAGCCTAGAGAGTGAAACTTCCTTGGCACCAAAAAAAAAAAAAAAAAAAGACACAAATAGGCACCCTGAGATTACAGAGGTCAGCCTAGGCTAGAGTGAAACTCTACCTTGAGACACCAAAAAAAAAAAAAAAAAAAAACAATAGGCACACAGAATGAAACATTCTTATAGATATGCCTTTGTCTTGACCCTTCATAATCATTGAGTGAAAGCGTAAAACAGTTCTTCTTGGGTTGGTACTTCTTGAAAAAAAAAAAAAAAAAATTCAGAAAGATAACTGAGCAACCAAGAATGAAACATTCTTATAGATATGCCTTTGTCTTGACCCTTCATAATCACTGGCTACTGGCCTCTAAAGCTCCCCACACAATTAATTACTCAGCGTAAACGTACTTGTACTCTTCTTCCTCCTTTGAGTTCTTCTTGGGTTGGTACTTCTTCGAAAGATTCCTAAAACAGAAATGCAGACATATCACCTTATTCAGAAAGATAACTGAGCAACCAAGAATGAAAGATGACATGAATACTCTTTTTATGTGTGTGTGATGATATGGTTCTATACATGCACTTGTAAGTGCAGACACACTGATAAACACTTTTAGCAATGGGAGCCTAAAATAAAGAATGTCAGTTGTCCTTCCTCACTCACCCAGGTATTTCCTTGAAACAGCCTCTCTGAACATGGAGCTGTGGTTTTTGCAAGCCCTAGAGATTCTCTGGTTTCTGCTTCCCACAGAACTTGGATAACAGGCATGTGTGATCACATACAGCTGTTTACAGAGGAATTAACTCAAAAGTCTCAAACCTCAAAAATGCCCTCATGCTTGTAAAAAGAGGTGCTCAGGCACCCAGATAAACCCGATTTTAAGTTATACATAACCCTAAACAGGGTACTGGCACAAGGACAGTCCTGAACAGTTTAGATAGCAATGCTAGCATTTTTTTGACAAAAAAAAAATACAATTGGAGAAAAAGATAGTCTCTTAAACACACAGTTTGCAGTTTGTTTGTCTGTTGTTTGTTTGTTTCAAGTTTGTTTGTTTGCTTTTGAGGGTTGGAATAAACTTAACACATCTCTGGGAACTATAAAAAACTACAGGTAACAAAAGACACAAGGAAATGGCCAATGCTAGAATTGGAAGAATCATTATTCAACTGACAGAGGATTAATATCCAGTCAAAGAACTCAAAAACAGGTTTAAACAACCCAGTTAAAAATGCCAATCAACTTCAAAAATAGAAAAACAATGGTGAAATCATCTGGAAACACAAAAACCTAAAAAATGTTCTCATCCTTACCAACAAAAAAAGGCAAATGAGTGCTGCCATCAAGAAAAGTTGACAAAAACAGCATGTACCACTTCTACACTGACAGCCAGTTTATCAATGGAACAGAATTTAATTTGTTTGTTTTGTTTTTTTCTCAAAAAAAAGAAAACCATAATTCACAAAAGATAAGGGCTGGGGAGGTGGCATCAAATGGACATCTGTTTGTAAAAGGATAAATTATAGAAATTTGCTCTTTATACTTAGCTTAAAAGCCTGCAGGCAGGGAAATGCTACCAATGTATAGACTTGATTGGAACCAAAAAGAGGTCTAGCAAAAGGCTAGAGGAGGGAAGAAAGGGAAACCATACACATATTGGAGTAGAAGAACTAGTGATGCACAACATGGTGCACAAAATGTCTAATAATATATAAAACTTTTTTGATTTGCAGCAGATGTAGACTGTTAAGAGGAACTCCCAGTGAGATGCAAGGAATATACAGTTTAACAAGCTCTCTGAAATAAATACATAAAATGACAATATTTAATTAAAAAATGTCATTTAGGGCTGGAGAGATGGCTTAGGACAACCTATAAAACAGACTGTCCATAAGGCACCTGCTTGCCTTCAAAGCCTAAGAACCTCACATTTGGCTCAGGGACCAATATGGAAGATGGCACTTCTGGAAAAACCAAAGCTAAACACTGGGAAAGAGGCATATAAAAGGATCTCCAGGTCTGACATTTAGCCAGACGCAAAGTGACGCCAGCGCATGAGCAATGTCACACATGCACACAAAAACTGCGCACTTGGTCTGGAGTTCGTTCAAATACATGGCTGAGAAGCCCTGGCGACTCACTGTTCTCTCTTTCTAGCTACTGTCTCTATTCTCACTGGCTAGAAAAGAGGTAAGATTAAAAAAAGGGAAGAAAAGTGCCTTAAAATCACATTAAGTGGCTCAAGAACTGACAGGGGCGAATGGAATAACATCCAAAGGAAGAGATATGACCTTTCCATCAAGATCTTGCAGTGCAGCAAGACATTTGAAGACTAAAATAGAAGATTAAGATGTCACATCAAATTAGCTAGACTGAAGAAAGGGAATACATGGAGACTGGAGTTCTAAAGTGGAATTGGGGACTCTTTTGGTATGTAAGATTAAAAATCAATAAAAATAAAAAAAATGCACTAAACCGTCTCCCCTGTCCTGGTCCTGGTTTATGGGTTTTGTTTGTTTGTTTGTTTGTTTGTTTGTTTGTTTGTTTGTTTTGAGGTAGGGTCTCACTCTGGCCCAGGCTGACCTAGAATTCATTACGAAGCTCAAGGTGGCCTTGGTGATCCTCCTCCTGAACCTAGTGAGTGCTGGAATTAAAGGCACCACCCCAGTTTATATTTTTGTTTGTTTGTTTGTTTTTGTTTTTTAAAAAAGAAACCATAAAGTGGGCTGGGGAGGTGGCTCAGTGATTAATGGCTCTTGCTTAAAAGCCTGCAGGCCTGCGTTTGATTCTCTAGCACCCATGTAAAGCTAGATGCACAACATGGTGCATATGTCTGAAGTACATTTGCAGCAGCAAGAGGTCCTGGTGCACCCGTTTGCTCTCTGAAATAAATACATAAATATTTAATTAAAAATCATTTAGGGCTGGAGAGATGGCTTAGCAGTTAAGGCACCTGCTTGCAAAGCCTAAGAACCTCCGTTCAAATCTCCAGGTCTGACATTTAGCCAGACGCAAAGTGACGCAAGTGAGCAATGTCACACATGCACACAAGGGCGCACTCGTCTGGAGTTCGTTCACAGTGGCTGAGACCACGTGTCTGAGACCATCAGGTTTCCATCATTACATAAGATGCCTGGGCTACTGAAGGTGTGCACAACTTTTACTCTTTCATCTCAAAGGCAGAGCCAAGAGGGACAGGAATGGGTACAAGCTCCTGACTTGCTTGGGTATTAGCACCTGACAATACAATCAAGGAGCTTAGCCGGGCGTGGTGGCACACGCCTTTAATTCCAGCTCTTGGGAGGCAGAGGTAGGAGGATCGCCATGAGTTCGAGACCACGCTGAGACCATCAGGTCAGCCTGGACCAGAGTGAGACCCGACCTCGAAAAACCAAAAAAAAAAAAAAAAAAAAAAAGGAGTTTAGACCACAGGTACATGTGCAATGTTATTTATTTATTTGTTTATGCATGAGAGAGAGATAGTGAGAATGGGTGCACCAGGGCCTCCAGACACTGCAAATGAACTCCAGAGGCATGTGTTACCTTTGCAGCTGGCTTACATGGGTCCTGGGGAATCGAACCTGGGTCCTTTGGCTTTGCAGGCAAGTACCTTAACTGCTAAGCCATTTCTCCAACCTGGCAATGGTTTTCTTTTGTAGCACTGAACATGGAGCTGTTTTTCTTCCAGGTCATCATTCCCTCCTGGTCACCCTTAGTCAGCCACTACTGCCTCAAAGGCAAATTTAACTGTCCAAATGTTTAAATTAGAAACCAAAGTGCAAGGTTTGGGAGATGGCTCAGCAGTTAAAAGTGTTTGTTTGCAAAGCCTGTTGGCCCAGGTTCAAATCCCCAGTACCCACGTAAAGCCAGAACCAAAGTGGCACAGTTTGGATTTTGTATGCAGTGGTAGGAGGCCCTGCCATGCTCATTCTCTCTCCCTCTCTATTAAATAAAAATATTTTAAAAGGTGAGTGTAGGGGCTGGAGAGATTGCTTAGCGGTTAAGGCATTTGCCTGCAGAGCCAAAAGATCCTGGTTCGATTCTCTAGAATCCATGTAAGCCAGACGGACAAGGGGGCACAGGCATCTGGAGGTCATTTGCAGTGGCTGGAGGCCCTGGCATGCCCATTCTCTCTCTCTCTCTCCCACTTTCTCTCAAATCAATAAATAACTAAAAATATTTTAAAATATGGAAAAAAGATGAATGTAATGAAAACAAGAGTACCCAGAGCAGGTCTACAAAGAGGATGACAAGAAGCCAGGCTTTGTGGTACACACCTTTAATCCCAGCACTTGGAGGATCCGTGAGTTCAAGGCCACTCTAGGACTACAGAGTGAAAAAAAAAAAAAAAAAGAAGAAGGACTAGGGAGAACACTCAGCAATTAAAGGCACTTGTTTGTGCAACCTGCCAACCTGAGCTCAATTCCCCAGTACTCATGTAAAGATGGATGCATCGGTTATCCCAATACATCTACAGCAATGGGAGGTAGAGCCAGGAGACTCTGAAGCTCATGGGTCAGCTAGACTGACATTTGTTTGTGGTGGCAAGAAACACTGTTTGAAAGAAGATGGAAGAAGAGCACAGACACCTCGAGGATGTGCTTGACCTTCATGCGTGTGCCATGGCATGCTTGTGCTTATATACATATACACTCATACAAATAAATAAACAATAAAGCCAGGCGTGGTGGTGCCCGCCTTTAATCCCAGCACTTGGGAGGCAGAGGTAGGAGGACTGCCATGAGTTGGAGGCCACCCTGCAACTACATAGTAAATTCCAGGTTAGCCTGAGCTAGAATGAGACCCTACCTCAAAAAAAAAAAAAAAAAAAAACCCAAAATAATAAATAAATAAAAATAATTTTAAAAAAAGGTAAATAAACAAGAACAACACATGAATGGCATACTGGAAGAGCTCTGTGACATATTTTCAGTGCATGGTTTTAAATAGTAACCATTTCTTTTCTTAATTATATCATACAAATTGAAAACACTACTTTTAAGTTCACACCTCACATAAAAATTCTCAGTGTTATTTTAAAAGTTTATTTAAATCCACACTTCCTTTTTATAGTACTAGACAGGCAAAAAAGAACCAGTTGAAACAGTACGTGAAATTGAAGGAGACCTGGCATGACTAGACATAGATGAAACTCACTCTGAGGCACAGGCTGGCCTTGAACTGGAGTGATCCTCCTGCCTCAGCTTCCCAAGTGCTAGGATTATGGGCCTGTGCCACCATGTCTGGCTGAACAAACATTCTTTAGAATAAATTCTCTTTTACCCATCAAATCTTAAAGTAGGGTTTAGCGGTTAAGGTGCTTGCCTATGGAGCCTAAGGACACAGGTTTGATTCTCCAGTACCTATGTAAAGCCAGATGCACATGGTGGTGCTTACATCTGGAGTTCATTTGTAGTGGCTATAGACCCTGGTGTGCCCATTCTCTCTCTCTTTCTTTTTTATTTATTTTTATTTATTTATTTATTTATTTATTTATCTATCCATCTATCTGACAGAGATAAAGGGAGAGACAGAAATTGGATGCCAGGGCCTCCAGCCACTTCAAACAAACTCCAGACGCATGCGCTCCCTTGTGCATCTGGCTAACATGGGTTCTGGGGAATCGAACCTGTTTCCTTTGGCTTTGCAGGCAAATGCCTTAACCACTAAGCCATCCCTCCAGCCCCATTTTCTCTCTCTATCTCTCTCTAATAAATAAAAATATAATTTAAAAATCTTTTTGTTTATTTTTATTTATTGGAGAGCAACAGACAAAGAGAGAAAGAGGCAGAGAGAGAAAGAGAATGGGTGCACCAGGGCTCCCGGCCACTGCAAACGAACTCCAGATGCACGCACCACCTTGTGTATCTGGCTTAATAAAAATATTTAAAAATTTTTTTAAAATCAGCTGGTTTTGCTAGGTGTGGTAGCGCCCACCTTTAATCCCAGCACTCGGGAGGCAGAGGATCACCATGAGATCGAGGCCACCCTGAGACTACCGAGTGAATTCCAGGTCAGCCTGAGCTAGAGTGAGACTCTACCTCTAAAAACAAACAAACAAACAAACAAACAAAAACTTTTAAAAATCTTCAAAACCGGGTGTGGTGGCGCACGCCTTTAATCCCAGCACTTGGGAGGCAGAGGTAGGAGGATTGCTGTGAGTTCGAGGCCACTCTGAGACTACATAGTTAATTCCAGGTCAGCCTGGACCAGAGTGAAACCCTACCTCGAAAAACCAAAAAAAAAAAAAAAAAATCTTCAAATAGATTAAAGATCCATTGTGGGCGATAGTCCCTGCTGGGTGAGCATCACTTTGACAATAGGCGGCACACAGCATTGAAGTGGTTCTGAAAAGCACAATAGGAGCTGGGGAGATGGCTCAGTGGATGAGAGCTCCCACCACAAGCTTGAGGTCCTGAGTTTGATTCTCCAGCAGTCACACAAACAGCTGGGCCTGACCATGCGTACTTAAAACCCCAGTCCTATGGGAAGCAGAAACCAGAGAATCACTGGGGATGGTGAAAACAGAAGCTCTGGGTTCTGAGAGAGAGACTCTACCTCAAGGAAACAGACAGATGAGCAATAGAGGAGACACCCGTGGCATCTACACACACGCACGCACACACGCATTCACGCATGCACACACATGCGGCTCTAATGCACAATTCACTCCATAAACACCAGGAGAAGCCTGAAAGCTACAGAGAGCTAGAAGTGAGCTTCAGGTTCAAGGTTACTTCTCTTGAGGACCCTTTCTACCCTTATGCCCTGGGGACAGTATTCCTTACCCTGTTCGTATGAAGCTATGTTTGCTTTTGTTTTCCAAGGTGGAGTCTCACTCTACCCCAGGCTGATCTGGAATTCACTATGTAGTCTCAGGGTGGCATATGCCACCATGCCTGACTGCCTTCTTATATTTATCTATTTATATGTTTGAAAGAGAGAGAGAGAGAGTGGGCACACTAGGGCCTCCAGCCACTGCAAACAATCTCCAGATGCGTGTGCCACCATGTGCATCTGACTAACGTGGGCCCTGGGGAATTGAACCGGGATCCTTTGGCTTTGCAGGCAGACACCTTAACCACTAAGCATCCCTCCAGCCCTGTGCATCTGACTTTACATGGGTGCTGGGGAATCAACACGGGCTGCCAGGCTTTGTAAATAAGCACCTTTAACCGCTGTTTTTTTTTCTTTTTTTTTTTAATAGTTCTATGTGCTTTTAATGCAAAAATTCGATTTCATCAACTCCTTCCCTTGTAATTTTTTTTTTTTTCGAGGTAGGGTCTCACTGTAGCCCAGGCTGACCGGAATTTACTATGTCATCTCAGGGTGGCCTTGAACTCATGGCAATCCTCCTACCTCTGCCTCCCGAGTGCTGGGATTAAAGGCGTGCACCTTGTAATTCTTTTTTGTTTGTGTGTGTGTGATTATGTATGTATGTGTTCATGTGTGTTCCACAGTACATGTGTGGAAGGAAGGGCAGGAGACAACTTTGTGTGTCAGTCCTCACCTTCGTCCTTATTGAGGCAAGGTCTCTCATTTGTGAGCCAGACTAGCTGGTCCAAGAGCTTCTGGGGGGTTCTCCTGTCTACATCTTCCTTCTTGCCACTGGTACACTGTGATCACAGACAATCATGTTTGTGACATTGTATGTCTGGCTTTACATGAGCTCTGGGTATCTGAACTCAGGTACCCAGCACTTTATTCACTGAGTCGTCTACCCGGCCCTCTCCTTTAACTCTATGAGGTGGAAGGAAACAGAGGGAAGGTCCTTGACATCAGGCCAAGCAATAGTCCGTTTGCATCTCCATCAGTAAGTAAACTTCACTTCTGAACCATTCGTCCAAAGTCACAGAGCTCAGTGCTGAGATTAAAGGCGTGTGCCACCATGCCCAGTTTAATAAACACAAATTAAAAGAAAGAAAAAGATATTGAAGCTGGGCATGGTGGCACACGCCTTTAATCTCAGTACTTGGGAGGCTGAGGGAGGAGGATCACTATGAGTTAGAGGTCATCCTGGAACTATAGAGTGAGTTTCAAGTCAGCTTGAGTTAGAATGTAACTCTATTTTAAAAATAAACAAATTCTGGGCTGGAGAAGATGGCCTGGCGGTTAAGGCATTTGCCTGCAAAGCCAAAGGACCCCGGTTCATCTCCCCAACACCTACATAAGCCAGATGCGCAAAGAGGCGCATGCATCTGGAGTTCATTTGGAGTGGCTAGAGGCCCTGGCACACCCATTCTGTCTCTTTCTCTCTACCTCAATCTCTCTCTCAAATAAATGAATAAAATAAAATACAAAGGGAAAAAAATTCCAGGCATGGTGGTGCACACCTTTAATCCCAGCACTTGGGAGGCAGGAGGATTGCCATAAGCTCAAGGCCACCTTGAGAACAGGGTAAGGCAGGGTGGGATGGAAAGGAAGATGCCCAAGGGAAGAAACAGACTTAGGACTGCTGGTTTCCTCACGAGAGGACACTCCAATATAGCCAGCTTTTTATCACATTTAACAAAAAAAGGGGGCCTGGGAATATGGCTCAGTTGGTAGAGTGCTTAATTAGCACACAGGAAGCCTTGGGTTCCATCCTTACCACCTCATAAATTGGGTGTTATGATGTTATGAAGCACTTGGGAGGAGAGAGGCAAGAGGATCAGAAGTTCACGGTTATCCTCAGCTAGCCAGCCTGGCCTGCATGAGACACTGAGGGCTGGGCCAGCTGTTAAAGGACTATGCTCCGTTTCAATTTCTCAGTTCCCACGAAAAACTAGATGCACAAGTGGGGATGCCTGTGGCGTTCATTTGCAAAGGCAAGAGGCCCTGATGCACCCCATATTCTCTCTTTCTCTCACAAGTAAATAAATAAAAATAGCCAGGCATGGTGGTGCATGCCATTAATCCCAGCACTTGGGAGGCAGGGGTAGGAGGATCGCCATGGATTCGAGGCCACCCTGAGACTACATAGTGAATTCCAGGTCAGCCTGGGCTAGAGTGAGACCCTACCTAAAAAAAAAAAATTAAATAAAATAAAAATTGTCAAGAAAGAAATTCCCAAGATAACAGGCCTGATGACAACTAACACATCAGGAACAGAGAAGGAGGGTCCAGAAAGCCAGAAGATGACAGAAGGTACTACGTCTACAGGCAGAAGCAGAATGGCAAAGTGACAGAGGAAGAGAGTTCCCAGAGTCACCGGAAGAATGGAATCTGCATATGAAAGAGCTCAGAGAGCGCAAGAAAGGCCAAGGCAAAGCAGAGTTTGGACAAGTTGCCAAACTGCAGCGCTAAACAGACATTCTTCATGTATTTACTCCAAAAATGCACAGTTGCACACACACACACACAAAAAAAAAATCTGGCTGGCCACAGACTTTCCCACTGAGTCCATGCAGTGACCAGGAATGGAGAGGAAGAGCCCAGTTTAGCTAGTGTCCTTCGGTGGAGTCCCCAAACAGAACTGGACTAGAGGGAGTGTGTGGGCTCACCAGTCACCCAGAAAGCAGCAGAAATTCAAGACAGAGTGAAGGGAACTCATCTGCAGGACAGGAACAGACCCAAACAGCAGACGTCAGTGTAAACATAACCCTGTGTAAAACTGCAATATGGCCAGGAATGATGGGGAATGCCTTTAATCCCAGCAGAGGTAGGAGTTGAGTTGAGGCCAGCCTGGGACTATAGAGTGAATTCCAGGTCAGTCTGGGCTAGAGTGAGACCCTATCCCTCAAAAATAATAATAATAATAATAATAATAATAAATAAAATAAAATAAATAAAAATAAATAATAAAACCTATCTTAAGAGTGGTGGTGGTGGTGGGGAATAATGCAATATTTGAAGTTCAATAAATCCTTCCATTTCACTTTGAGGCCTCTTATACTGTTAAGGCCTATTAAAATGTAATCTGTGCGCTGGAAAGATTGCTTAGTGGTTAAGGCGCCTGCCTGCTAAGCCTAAGAACGCCCATTCAATTCTCCAGGTCCCACGTTTAGCCAGACATAGTGACGCAAGGGCACAATGCCGCACTTGCCCACAAGGGGGCGCACGCGTCTGGAGTTTGTTCATAGCAGCTGAGAAGCTGCTGGCGCACCCATTTTCTCTCACTCTCTCTCAAAAAAAAAATTTAATCTGCATATACACTCTGTACATACATAAGAGATATTTTCAAAAGTGATGTAATAGGCTGGGGAGATAACTCAGCAATTAAGGCATGCAAAGCTCACCAGCTGGGATTTAACTCCCCAGCCACACATGTCAAGCCAGACATAAAGAGGGGCAAAAAGTGGTGTGTGTTTCTTTGCTGCAGCAAGACACCCTGGTACACGCACACACATACCCTGCAAATTTTTTAAAAAAGTGATGTCAGCCAGGTATGGTGGCTCATACCTTTAATCCTCCTAACACTTAGGAAGCTGAGGTAGGAGGATTGCCAAAATTTTGAAGCCAGTATGTACTACAGTTTCACATCACCCTAGGCTCAGTGAGATCCTGCCGGGGGTTGGGGGTTATGGAGAAGTGATGTCTACAAAAGCCAGGCACGGTGGAGAGGCTAAGATAAGCATATCTCTGAGTTCAAAGCCAGCCTGGACTACATAATGAATTCTGTAGCTTGGGCTAAAGAATGAGACCCTGTCTCAAAAGAAAAAAAAAAAAAAAAGGTGGAGGTTGGGAAAGTGGTTCCGAAGTTAAAGGTGCTTGCTTGCAAAGCCTGTAGGTCTGGGTTCAATTCCCCAGCTACTCAAGTAAACCGGACGCAAAAAGTGTTGCAAATGTCTGTGTTGATTTGCAGTGGTAAGAGGCTGTGGGGCAGATACACATGCACAAAAAATTTAAATTTATTTATTTATTTATTTATGCTTTAGTGTTCAAAGACTTTAAACATATTTTTTTATTTATTTATTTGAAAGGCGGGGAGAGAAAGAGAATGGGAGCATCAGGGACTCCAGCCACTGCAAACAAACTCCAGATGCATGCACCACCTTCCGCATCTGGCTTCTGTAAGTCCTAGGGAATCAAACCTGGGTCCTTTGGCTTTATAGGCAAGCACCTTAGCCACTAAGCTATCTCTCCAGCCCCTTAAAAGACTTTTTTAAAAGTTTCTTATTTTTTAAATTTATTTTAATTTTACATTCATTTTGGTGCTTTTAATAGCCCCCTCCCTGTCCTCCCCCTTCTGAAAGGACCCTCCTCATTGGGGAATATGTGTCGTGCATTGTGGGGGTAGCCAACTGTTATGGGGAAGAGGCAATGTCTCTGTGCATAATGACCCAACTTGTGGCTCTAACACTCTTCCCGACCCCTCTTCCATGAATTTCCCTGAGCCACGTTGGGTTCATTTTAGTTCTACTTCAGTGATGAGGTCTTGGGAGCCTCTGTAAATTTTTATTTTTAAAAAGAGACACCTTGCCAGGCATGGTAGCACACACTTTTAATCCCAGCACTTGGGAGGCAGAGGTATGAGGATCACCAAGAGTTCAAGGACACCCTGAGAGTACATAGTGAATTTCAGGTCACCCTGAGCTAGAGTGAAACCCTACCTCAAAAAACAAAAAAATTAATTAATTTTAAAAAATAAATTAAAAAAAAAAAAAGTAGCCAGGTGTGGTGGCGCACGCCTTTAATCCCAGCACTCAGGAGGTAGAGGTAGGAGGATCATCGTGAGTGCAAGGCTACCCTGAGACTACAGAGTGAATTCCAGGTCAGCCTGGGCCAGAGTGAGATCCTACCTCGAAAAACCAAAATAAATAAATAAATAAAATAAAATAAAATAAAATAAAATAAAATAATTAAAAGTGACACCTATGCTAGGCATGGTAGTACAGGAGGTAGGAGGATCTCTGTGAGTTGAGGCCACCCTGAGACCCTACCAGGAAAAAAAACAAAACAAAACAAAACAAGACACCTGCATAGTGACCCTTTCAATTTATTTTACCTTTTATTTTTTAAAAGCATTATTATTTTATTTTTAGTTATTTTGAGATAGAGCCTCACTACGTAGCCCAGGCTGGCTTTTAAATCACCATTAATGAAGGCTAGATTGGCCTGAAATTCAACTGGCAGTCTTGCCTCAGCCTAAGTGCTAAAGTACAAGCTGGTCACCATGCTTGACAAGAACTCACTGTGTAGCCAAGCTTACTTCAGCACCAGAGCACCGCAATTACAGGAGTACTCCCCCAGAAACAGCTTTGAATTTGTAATCAAATCCATTCATTATTCAGTTACAACAGAATTTAGTAAGTTTTTTTTCTTAGAAAACAACTGCTAAAGATAATGAATAATCAAGCTGGCACGGGGGCGCAGGCCTTTAGTCCCAGCACTTGGGAGGCAGAGGTAGGAGGATCGCCATGAGTTCAAGGCCACCCTGAGACTACTGAGTGAATTCCAGGTCAGCCAGGACTAGAGTGAGACCCTGTCTAAAAAACCAAAAAGGGCTTTACCCTTCCTGCCTTCTCATGGGCAAGAGCTCTTCATACTATCTCCTCTTTCTTTCTCTTAAACTAATAAAGGCCTTATAAATTGAAAAAAGAAATCACCACGCACCTCTGTAAACCCAGTACATAGGGGGAGGGGACATAGATGGTAGAATCATTGGGGTTCCCCGAAGGACAGCAGCAGCTCTGGGTTGACGGGGAGACCCCATCTCAAGAAAATACACAGGTGAGCCTGGTGTGGTGGCTCACGCCTTTAATCCCAGCACTTGGAAGGCAGAGGTAGGAGAATTGCTGTGAGTTTGAGGACACCCTGAGACTGTATAATGAATTCCAGGTCAGCCTGACCAAGAGTGAGACTCAATCTCGAAAAACAAAAGAAAACAAAACAACAAAAAAAGACAAAACAAATAGGAAGGAAGGAAGGAAGGAAGGAAGGAAGGAAGGAAGGAAGGAAGGAAGGAAGGAAGGAAGGAAGGAAGGAAGGAAAGAAAGAAAGAAAGAAAGAAAGAAAGAAAGAAAGAAAGAAAGAAAGAAAGAAAAGAAAAGAAAAGAAAATACACAGATGAGTGATGAGAAGGACACTTGATGCTTTCCTCTGGCCTGAGCATGGACATGCATGGGGTATACACATCTCTACACACATGTACATATACCACAAATCACACACTACACACACACACACACACACACACACACTGTACGAATACATACTCTAGACATATATGCATGGGAAAAAAATGGAAAGGCATGTGCCTGTAGTTCCTGCTACTTGGAAGGCTGAGGCAGGTGAGTTGCTTGAGCCCAGGATTTCAAAATCTGAGCAATATAACAAGATCATGTCAAAGACAAAAAGAAGCCAGTCATGGTGGCACATGCCTTTAATCCCAGCACTTGAGAGGCAGAGGTAGGAGGATCGCCATGAGTTCCAGGCCACCCTGAGACTACATGGTGAATTCCAGGTCAGCCTGGGCTAGAGTAAGACCCTACCACTGTCTCTAATAAATAAATAAAAATAAAATAAATAAAAATAGATTTTAAAAAATAACAAGTAAAAACACAAAGTAAGCAAACAAACTTCATTTGGAATTTCAAACTATAACCTAGGGGCTGGCTAAATTTTACTGTAAAGAACCAGATAGTTTTAATTTTTTTTCCCCGTTTTTGTAGTGCTGGGGTTGGAACCCAGAGCTTTGAGCATACTAGAAAAACACTCCATGGTTTAGCTACATCCCCAGGCCACTGAAACCTCTGACTTATTGGTGATGACACTATGTGTGGTGAATATTTAACTGGCTTGACTTGAAAACCAGAGCTGGGATGTAGCTCAGTGGTAGAAGCCAGGTTTGTGAGGCCCTGGGTTTGGTTCCCCCTGGCATAGCAAAATGAACAAAGTAAAGACAGTAAATGAAGAGGTGTGTCTTTGTTCCAATCATTTTTTTAACTTTAAAAATGAAAAACATTTTATTTAAATGTATTTACTTATGAGAGAGAAAGAATGGATGTGGGACTGGAGAGATGGCTTAGTGGTTAAGCGCTTGCCTGTGAAGCCTAAGGACCCCAGTTCGAGGCTCGATTCCCCAGGACTCATGTAAGCCAGATGCACAAGGTGGCGCATACATCTGGAGTTTGTTTGCAGTGGCTGAAGGCCCTAGTGTGTCCATTCTCTCTCTCTTTCTCTCTGTCACTCTCAAATAAATAAAAATAAATAAATAAATAAATTCAAAAATTATTTTTTTAAAAAAGAAATGGATGTGCCAGGGCTTCCAGCCACTGCAAATGAACTCCAGACACATGTGCCACCTTGTGCATCTGGCTTATATGGGTATTGGGGAATCAAACCTGAGTCCTTAGCCTTCATAGGCCTTAACCACTAAACCATCTCTCTAACCCGTATTTTTGGTTTTTTAAAAAATATATTATTTTTATTTATTTATTTGAGAGAGAGAAAGAGAGAGAGAGAGATACAGAAATAGGCAGGTAGAGAGAGAGAATGGGCACGCCATGGCTTCCAGACACTGCAAAGGAACTCCAGATGCATGCACCCCTTGTGCATCTGGCTTACGTGGGTCCTGGAGAATTGAGTCTCGAACTGGGGTCCTTAGGCTTCACAGGTGAGCATTTAACTGCTAAACCATCTTTCCAGCCCTGTTTTGGTTATTTTTTAAATTTTTGTTTATTTGCAAACAGACACACACACACACACACACACACACGAGAGGGACTAGGCATGCCAGGGTCTCTAGCCACTGCAAACAAACTTAGATGCATGTGCTGTTCTGTGCATCTGGCTTTCTGTGGGTACTGGGAATTGAGCCCAAACCATCAGGCTTTGCATGCAAGAGCCTTTAAACACTGAGCCATCTCTCCACCCCCTTGGTTATTTTTTAAAATATATAATTTTAGCCAGGCTTGGTGGCACATGCCTTTAATCTCAGCAGTTGGGAGGCAGAGGTAGGAGGATTGCCATGAGTTCGAGACCCTGAGACTACATAGTGAATTCCAGGTCAGCTAGCAAGACACTACCTCAAAAAAAAAAAAAAACAAAACAAAAAAATTTTTATGTATATATTTGCAAGAGAAAGAGAAAGAGAAAGAATGGACACACCAGGGCCTGTTGCTACTGCAAACAAATTCTAGACACATATGCCATATTGTGCATCTGGTTGTACACGGGTACTCGGGAATTGAACCTGGGCCAGCAAGCTTTGCAAGCAAGTGTTTTTAAACACTGAGCCATCTCCCCCGCCCTTTTTTTCTTTTTTCTTCCTTTAGGAAGCCCAGGATGAACTTAAAACTCCTGATCTTCCTGCATCTGCCTAGAAGTAGACTTCAAGTGTTTTCAACACCACACACATGCACGCACACATGCACACAGCATACAAGGTAATGCATATGTTAATTAGCCTGACTACATATGTGTGTGAGAGACAATATCACATAAGTCTGGAGAGATGGCTCAGCGGGTTAGAGCTCTTGCTGTACAAGCATGAGGACCTGAGTTCGATCCTCAGCAACCACATAAAAAGCTGGCTGTGAGGCACAGACAGGAGAATCGGGGGCTCACTTACTAGACAGTCTAATTTTTTTAAAAATGGCAGCTTCCAGCAGGTGTGGTGACACACACCTTTAATCCCAGCTCTTGGGAGGCAGAAGTAGGAAGATCCTCATAAATTTGAGGCCAGCCTGAAGCTACACAGTGAGTTCCAGGTCAACCTGGGCTGGAGTAAGATCCTGCCTTGAAAACAAACAAACAAACAACAACAACAAAAACGGTAGCTCCAAGTTCACGGAGAGTCTGTCTCAAGGAAATAAGGCAGAAGAATAACAGAGAACACTGACACTCCACTTTGACTCCTACATTAGGCTGCATGGGGCCTGTACATCTGTGCACACCACACACACACACACACACACACACACACACACACACAGCCTAGCATGTTGCATGCTATATCTATAATTTTTGTCAATTTAAAAATTAGGGACCAGGTGTGGTGGTGCACACCTTTAATCCCAGCACTTGGAAGACAGTGGCAGGAGAGTCACTATGAGTTAAAGGCCAGCTTGGAACTACAGAGTGAGTTGCAGGTCAGCTTGGGCTAGAGTGAGACCCTACCTTGAAAAACAAAAACAAAAACAAACAAACAAACAAACAAACAAACAAACAAAAAAGGGCTAAAGAGATTGCTCAGTGGTTAAAGCACTTGCCTACAAAGCCTAAGGGCCCCAGTTCAATTTGCCAGAACCCAAAATAAAGCGAGACGCACAAGGTGGTACATGCGTCTAGAGTTCATTCCTTGTAGTGGCTAGAGGCCCTGGCATGCCCATTCTCTCTCTCTCTCTCTCTTCTCTTTCATAAATAAATATCAAATAAATAAATAAAAAAAAACTAACTAAAAAAAAATAAAATAAATAAATAAATAAATAAATAAATAAGGGGAGTTGAGACGCTCATCCCTCCTGTCCTCTTTGCACCATCTTTCCATTGTGCCATCATGGTGCGCATGAATGCCCTGGCGGATGCTCTTAAGAGCCATTAACAATGCTGAAAAAGAGGTGAACTCCAGGTTCTTTTTTTGTCCGTGCTCTAAAGTCCTTGTCTATTTTCTTTTTGGCAAGTTTGGAATCAGTGATGATCACAGAGCTGGAAGACTGTTGTGAACCTCATGGGCAGATTACACAAGTGTGGAGAAATCAGCCCCAGATTTGATGTGCAGCTCAGACTTAGAAAAATGGCAGCAAAATCTGCTCCCATCCTGTCCATTTGATTTCATTGCACTGATAACCTAAGCTGGCATCATGGACTGTGAGGAAGCAAGATGAAAACACATAGGAGGGAAGGTCCTGGGATTCTTTTTCTAGGGGTATAAAGCATACATATGGGGCTGGAGAGATGGCTTGGTGGTTAAGGCACTTGCCTGAAAAGCCTAAGGACCCAGGTTCGATTCCCCAGTAAGCCACATGTACATGATGGTATGTGCATCTAGATTCGTTTGACAGTGACTGCTAGAGACTCCAGCACTCCCATTCTCTCTCACACACTCTCAAATAAAATTTTTAAAAATTTAAAAAGCATACATATGAATAAAATGCCTCAATGATGCCAGGTGTGATAGCACATGCCTTTAATCCCAGCACTTGGGAGGCAGAAGTAGGAGGATTGTTATGAGTTCGAGGCCACCCTCCAAGTGAATTCCAGGTCAGCCTGGACTAGAGTGAGACTCTACCTCGAAAAACAAAACAAACAAACAAAAAAAGTGAAAAAACAGGGGTTGGGAAATGGCTCATTGGTTAAAAGCACTTGCTTGCAAAGCCTCCAGGCCCAGGTTCAATTTCCATCCCACTCAGGTAGAGCTAGAGCAAAAAAGTGGCTCAAGCAAGCCGGGCTTGGTGGCACACACCTTTAATCCCAACTCTTGGGAGGCAGAGGTAGGAGGATTGCCGTGAGTTCAAGGCCACCCTGAGACTACATAGTGAATTCCAGGTCAGTCTGAACTAGAGTGAGACCCTACCTTCATTTGTTTTGTTTTGTTTTTCAAGGTAGGGTCTTGCTCTAGCCCAAGCTGACCTGGAATTCACTATGTAGTCTCAGGGTGGCCTTGAACTCATGGCGATCCTCCTATTTCTGCCTCCCAAGTGCTGTGATTAAAGGTGTGTGCCACCACGCCCTGGCTTTTTGTTTTTTATTTTATTTGTATTTAAGACAGAGAAAGAGGCAGAAAGACAGTGTATGGGGGGAGAGGGAGAGAATGGGCGTGCCAGGGCCTTCAGCCACTACAAAAATTCCTGACACATGTAGCCCCCTTGTGCATTTAACTAGTTTCTGTGGATCCTGGGGAATCAAACCTGGCTCGTATGGCTTTGCAGGCAAACACCTTAACCACTAAGCCATCTCTCCAGCACCTGGCTTTTTGTTATTTATTTTCAATGCTGGGAATGGAGCACTAGGGCTTCCCTCATGCTTACTAAGTAAATGGTCTCTAGCAGGTGACATGTTCTTGTTAGGGGCAGTGCAATAGCCTGCCTGTATGCTCAGGGAGTGGTGAGGAGGTTTCTGCATGGTCAGGACAGAGAGGAGGGAGTGGTGGGAGAAATGGACCATGTCACACAGCGTCCTCCAAACACTCACTCTAAGCACTTTGAAATTACTCAAATGGAATGAGGAGTGGCTGCTTTATAGAAAACAGGCAGACAGTGAGGATGAGGGTGGAGTGAGCAGCTAGAAGGCTTACTTGTGATAGTCTAGGAAAGAGATAGTGGCAACCTAGGCCCAGCAAGAGGTGAGTGGAAGCGGATGGATCTTGGGTCAATTTGAAGAGAGTGGCTGGCATATCGTGATGGCTTGGATAAGGGACTGTGAGAGAAAGAGGACACCAGGGCTTCTGGCCAAAAACTGGAAGGGTGACTAACTCACGTAGGGAAGCAAAGCCTCAAAAATGCAGAAACTGGGCTGGAGAGATGGCTTAGTGGTTAAGGCATTTGCCTGCAAAATCCAAAGGATCCCAGTTCAATCCCAGGACCCATGTAAGCCAAATGCTTACAAGGGGGCGCAAGCATCTAGAGTTCTTTTGTAGTTGCTGGAGGCCCTGGCATGCCCATTCTCTCTCTCTCTCTCTGCCTCTCCCTCTCTCTCTCAAATAAATAAATAAATAAATAAATTTAAAAATTATTTTTAAAGAAATGCAGAAACTGAGGCAGTGGCTCAGAGGTTCTGTTTCACATTCAGATGTTTTAGGATATCCAAGTGGAGCTTTTAATATTTTTATTTATTTATATTTATATAATACATATATATATATATATATATGTTTTATATATATATATATTTTTTTATATATATATATGTATGTTTTTTTAGATTTTTTTGAGGTAGGGTCTCATTCTAGCTCAGGCTGACCTGGAATTAACTTTGTAGTCTCAGAGTGGCCTCAAACTCATGGCAATCCTCCTACCTCTGCCTCCTGAGTGCTGGAATTAAAGGCGTGTGCCACCACACCTGGCTTATATATATATTTGTATGTGCATCTGGCTTATGTAGATACTATGGAATTGAACCTGGGTCCTTAGGCTTCACAGGCAAGTGCCTTAACAGCTAAGCTATCTCTCCAGCCCCCAAGTGGAGATTTCTGAGCAAGCTACTTCTGGGAGACAAATGACTTGCAGATAATCATCTGGGAGTGAGCAGTTGCCACACAGATTAGCACTAAATCCAGACACAGTTGAGGTCATGAAAAGAGCAATGACAAAAAGAAAGGAACAGAAACATGGCCGCATTAAGGAGAACAGGGCCCAGCTAGGGAGCTGGTGAAGTGGGAGGAGCCTGGGAGACCAGCATTCAGATGCTAGGGGAGGAAGATGATTAGGAGGGAGCACAGCCTTTCACAGCTCCCCAAGGACCAAGGCTGGCTGTGGAGGAGAGCATAAAGAGGACCAGCTGGAGCCGCGATGCAGGTGAAGATGGCAAGTTTAAGCTCATGAGAGGACAGCAACGGGGGACAGCAAGGGGGCCTTGTTTGAGACTCCTGCTGCTGAGGGAAGCCAAGGAAGGGTGGACACTGGAAAAACAAGACTATGGGGAGAGCAAGCGGGCTGGATAGCATTGTCTTCCTCTGTGGATGGAAGACAGGATGGTGTGTGTATGCTGATGGGGACAGGCTGGAGAGAGGGATAACTGTGACATGGGGGTGGGAGAAGTATCAGTGGAGGACTATGGGGTGAGAGGGGTTTGGGGCACGGAGGCAGCCTGAGATGAGAGTATCCTTGGGCACGTCCAGAATGCCAGTACAGATGTGGGTACCAGTGGGTGCTTATCAGTCTGGGCACATTTTCTTCTGACTGCTTTCATTGTTTCGAGGAGATGCAAGAGGCAGGTGGTAAGGGTGGGGAAGGAGGTGTGGTAGGCAGGTTCCCTGGAGAGCAGAAAGTCAGTCAGCTATGGACCACTTAGCTGCGCTGAAGCCACCGAGGCTGAAGGGTTAAAAATGGTCTTTAGAGGGGGCTAGAGAGATTGCTTAGCAGTTAAGGTACATGCCTGCAAAGCCTAAGGACCCAGGTTCGATTCTCCAGGTCCCACGTAAGCCAAATGCATGTGGTGGCTCATGTGTCTGGAGTTCATTTGCAGTGGCTAGAAGCCCTGGCGTGCCCATTCTCACATACTCTCTCTGTGTGTCTCAAATAAATAAATGAAAATAATAATAATAAAAAAAGGTCTTTAGAGCCGGGGTGTGGTGGCACATGCCTTTAATCCCAGCACTTGGCTGGCAGGGAGGCAGAGGTAGCAGGATCCATGAGTTTGAGGCCACCCTGAGACTACATAGTGAATTCCAAGTCAGCCTGGGCTAGAGGGAGACCCTAGCTTGAAAAGCCAAACAGAAAAAAAAAAAAAAAATCTTTAGGGACCTGGAAAGATATCTCAGCCGTTAAGGCATTTGTCCGCAAAGCCTATGACCCAAGTTCGATTCCCCAGTACCCAAGTAAAGCCAGATGCACAAAGTAGCACATGTATCTGGAATTCATTTGCAGCAGCTAGAGGCCCTGGTGTGCCCATTCTCATCCTCCTCCCTCCTTGCAAATAAATAAATAAAATATTTTTTTTAAAAAAAAGAATGATCTTGTGCTCGCTTCGGCAGCACATATACTAAAATTGGAACAATAGAGAGAAGATTAGCGTGGCCTCTGTGCAAGGATGACACACAAATTCGTGAAGTGTTCCATATTTAAAAAAAAAAAAGAATGATCTTTGGGGGAGGGTAGGGAGAAGGCTAACGACGGTACCATCATGGCTCTGTGCACATTATATAGTTAACTAATAAAAAAAAAAAGAGTGATCTTTAAAAAAAGGTTTTTTTTGTTTGTTTGTTTGTTTGTTTGCAAGGTAGGGTCTCACTCTAGCCCAGGCTCACCTGGAGTTCACTCTGTAGTCCCAGGCTTGTTTCAAACTTACAGCAATCCTCCTACCTCTGCTTCCCAAGACCTGGGATTAAAGACAGGTGCCACCACACCTGGCTTTAAATTATTTTTAATTTTTATTTATTTATTGGCAAGCAGAAGAGAAAGAGAAACAAAGAGAATGGGCACACCAGGGCTTCTAGCCACTGCAAATGAACTCCAGATGCATGTGCCCCTTTGTATATCTGGCTTTACATGGGTACTGGAGAATCAAACCCCAATTGTTAGGCTTTGCATGCAAGCCCCTAACCACAAAGCCATCTCTCAGCCCTAATTTTTAAAATTTATTTACATATGTAAGTGTGTGCCTGTGCTTGTGTGTCTGTCTGGATAGGTGCACCAGGGCCTCTTGCCACTGCAAATGAATGCCAGATGCATATACCATTTTTGCATGTGGTTTTACATAAGTACTAGGGACTTGACTCTCAGCCAACAGCCTTTGCAAACAAGTGCCTTTAACCACTTAACCATCTCCCACTCTTCTTTTTTTTTTTGGACAAGGTCTGAAGGTCTGGCTATGTAGTCCAAACTGGCCTCTAACTTGATTTTTTTTTTTCTTTTGTTTTTTTTCGAGGTAGGGTCTCATTCTAGCCCAGGCTGACCTGGAATTTACTATGTAGTCTCAGGCTGGCCTTGAACTCACAGCGACCCTCCTACCTCTGCCTCTTGAGTGCTGAGGTTAAAAGTATGCACCACCAAGCTAGAGAGATGGCTTAGTGGTTAAGGCACTTGCCTGCAAAGCCAAAATACCTTGGTTGGATTCCACAGGACCTACGTAAGCCAGATGCACAAGGTGGCACATGTATTTGGAGTTCATTTGTAGTGGCTGGAGGCCCTGGCGCACCCATTGTTTCTTTCTTTCTCTCTCTTGCTCTGCCTCATTCTCTCTCACAAATAAATAAATAAAAATATTTTTTAAAAAGGTGTGAGCCACCATGTTTGGCCACCTCTAATTTGAAATCCTCCTGTCAGAGTCTCATGTGCTAGATCACGGGTGTGGGCCATCAGATCTGGCTAGGAATGGTCTTGAAGACATTTGTTCAGTCACTCATCCCTTTTCTGATGGACTTCTCCCCAAAAAGTACAAATCTAGAGGTCTCTCAGAAATGTGAGAGAGAGGGTTTGGGGCACGGAGGCAGCCTGAGATGAGAGTATCCTTGGGCACGTCCAGAATGCCAGTACAGATGTGGGTACCAGTGGGTGCTTATCAGTCTGGGCACATTTTCTTCTGACTGCTTTCATTGTTTTGAGGAGATGCAAGAGGCAGGTGGTAAGGGTGGTGGGGAAGGAGGTGTGGTAGGCAGGTTCCTGGAGGCAGAAAGTCAGTCAGCTATGGACCACTTAGCTGCGCTGAAGCCACCGAGGCTGAAGGGTTAAAAATGGTCTTTAGAGGGGGCTAGAGAGATTGCTTAGCAGTTAAGGTACATGCCTGCAAAGCCTAAGGACCCAGGTTGATTCTCCAGGTCCCACGTAAGCCAAATGCATGTGGTGGCTCATGTGTCTGGAGTTCATTTGCAGTGGCTAGAAGCCCTGGCGTGCCATTCTCACATACTCTCTCTGTGTGTCTCAAATAAATAAATCAAAATAATAATAATTTAAAAAAAGGTCTTTAGAGCCGGGGTGTGGTGGCACATGCCTTTAATCCCAGCACTTGGCTGGCAGGCAGGTAGCAGGATCCATGAGTTTGAGGCCACCCTGAGACTACATAGTGAATTCCAAGTCAGCCTGGGCTAGAGGGAGACCCTAGCTTGAAAAGCCAAACAGAAAAAAAAAAAAGATCTTTGGGGACCTGGAAAGATATCTCAGCCGTTAAGGCATTTGTCCACAAAGCCTATGACCCAAGTTCGATTCTCCAGTACCCAAGTAAAGCCAGATGCACAAAGTAGCACATGTATCTGGAATTCATTTGCAGCAGCTAGAGGCCCTGGTGTGCCCATTCTCATCCTCCTCCCTCCTTGCAAATAAATAAATAAAATATTTTTTTTTTAAAAAAAAGAATGATCTTGTGCTCGCTTCGGCAGCACATATACTAAAATTGGAACGATACAGAGAAGATTAGCATGGCCCCTGCGCAAGGATGACACACAAATTCGTGAAGCGTTCCATATTTAAAAAAAAAAAAAAAAAAGAATGATCTTTGGGGGAGGGTAGGGAGAAGGCTAACGATGGTACCATCATGGCTCTGTGCACATTATGTAGTTAACTAATAAAAAAAAGAGAGTGATCTTTAAAAAAAGGCTTTTTTTGTTTGTTTGTTTTTTTGTAAGGTAGGGTCTCACTCTAGCCCAGGCTCACCTGGAGTTCACTCTGTAGTCCCAGGCTTGTTTCAAACTTACAGCGATCCTCCTACCTCTGCTTCCCAAGACCTGGGATTAAAGACAGGTGCCACCACACCTGGCTTTAAATTATTTTTAATTTTTATTTATTTATTGGCAAGCAGAAGAGAAAGAGAAACAAAGAGAATGGGCACACCAGGGCTTCTAGCCACTGCAAATGAACTCCAGATGCATGTGCCCCTTTGTATATCTGGCTTTACATGGGTACTGGAGAATCAAACCCCAATTGTTAGGCTTTGCATGCAAGCCCCCTAACCACAAAGCCATCTCTCCAGCCCTAATTTTTAAAATTTATTTACATATGTAAGTGTGTGCCTGTGCTTGTGTGTCTGTCTGTATAGGTGCACCAGGGCCTCTTGCCACTGCAAATGAATGCCAGATGCATACACCATTTTTGCATGTGGTTTTACATAAGTACTAGGGACTTGACTCTCAGCCAACAGCCTTTGCAAACAAGTGCCTTTAACCACTTAACCATCTCCCACTCTTCTTTTTTTTTTTTGACAAGGTCTGAAGGTCTGGCTATGTAGTCCAAACTGGCCTCTAACTTGATTTTTTTTTTCTTTTGTTTTTTTTCGAGGTAGGGTCTCATTCTAGCCCAGGCTGACCTGGAATTTACTATGTAGTCTCAGGCTGGCCTTGAACTCACAGCGACCCTCCTACCTCTGCCTCTTGAGTGCTGAGGTTAAAAGTATGCACCACCAGGCTAGAGAGATGGCTTAGTGGTTAAGGCACTTGCCTGCAAAGCCAAAAGACCTTGGTTGGATTCCACAGGACCTACGTAAGCCAGATGCACAAGGTGGCACATGTATTTGGAGTTCATTTGGAGTGGCTGGAGGCCTAGGCGCACCATTGTTTCTTTCTTTCTCTCTCTTGCTCTGCCTCATTCTCTCTCACAAATAAATAAATAAAAATATTTTTTAAAAAGGTGTGAGCCACCATGTTTGGCCACCTCTAATTTGAAATCCTCCTGTCAGAGTCTCATGTGCTAGATCACGGGTATGGGCCATCAGATCTGGCTAGGAATGGTCTTGAAGACATTTGTTCAGTCACTCATCCCTTTTCTGATGGACTTCTCCCCAAAAAGTACAAATCTAGAGGTCTCTCAGAAATGTGAGAAATAAAATGTCAATATTTTATTTTTAAAAAATGTTTTTAGGGCCGGGCGTGATGGCGCATGTCTTTAATCTCAGCACTCAGGAGGCAGAAGTAGGAGGATCACCATGAGTTCAAGGCCAGCCTGAGACTACATAGTGAATTCCAGGTCAGCCTGGACTAGAGTGAAACCCTACCTCCAAAAACCAAAAAAAAAAAAAAAGTTTTTATTTTTATTTATTTAATTTATTTATTTATTTTGGTTTTGCAAGATAGGGTCTCACTCTGGCCCAGGCTGACCTGGAATTCACTATGTAGTCTCAGGATAGCCTCGAACTCATGGTGATCCTCCTACCTCTGCCTCCCGAGTGCTGGGATTAAAGGCGTACGCTACCATGCCCAGCTTATTTTTTATTTGTGTGTGTGTGTGTGTGTGTGTGTGTGTGAGAGAGAGAGAGAGAGAGAGAGAGAGAGAGAGAGAGATAGGCATGCCAGGGCCTCCAGCCATTGAAAATGAATGCTGGGAGCCCGATATATCATTTTTAAATATAATTAATTGGGCTGGAGGAATGGCTTAGTGGTTAAGGCATTTGCTTGCAAAGCCAAAGGACCCAGTTTCAATTCCCCAGGACCCACATTAGCCATATGCACAAGGGGGCGCACAAGTCTGAAGTTCGTTTGCAGTGGCTGGAGGCCCTACGTGCCCATTCTCTCTCTTTCCCTCTCCCTGTCTTTCTCTGTCAAATACATAAATAAATAAAAATAAAAATATTAAAATGTAATTAATTAAATTTTTTTTGAGAGAGGGAGCAAACATGGGCACATCAAGGCCCCCTTGCCACTGTAAATGAACTCCGGGCACATGGGTCAACTTTGTGCATCTGGGTTTATGTGGGTACTGAGAAATCAAATGTAGGCCAGCTAGCTTTGTGAGCAAGTACTTTTAACCTCTGAACCACCTCCTCATGCCCAAACATCAACATTTCTACCTCAGGAGAAGTCCTTGAGATATAACCACTGGTCATGCTGAGGTTATAATCTGGCCAATAGTGAGCTATGGAATTTTATTAGAATTTGGAGTCATTCCAGTTGCCTCTCATTTTGCCACCCAAGGTGAGGAGAAAGGGCCAGGAGCACTTTCCCTTTCTGACCAGAGAGTCATTGAGACACATGTAAGAACGAGGGCTGGGATGTAATCCAGCGGCAAGCACTGTGTAGCGTGAGCAGAGAGCCTTGCTGTCAACACTTGGCATTAGGCAACACATACAGTGACCAAATAAATGCATGTCACAACACATCTACAAAGCAAAAATGGGACAGCAGACTCTTAAGGCACTAGGAAGGAGGAGTTTATGTCATAAGAAAAGAAAGAAAAACAGAATGGTGGAGGGAGGGCTAATCAAAATCTAAGAGAATATAAAAAAGTCATATGGAAACCTACTTTTCTGGACAATGGAACACTCAGAAGCCATAGATTATTACTAGAAAATTTTCAGTGCCAGGGATGGGATACCTTCTAGTGAGTTGTTGGCCAGGGAGGTCACAGATACCCCCAAAACATTATAGGCCATTGTTGAGGCCCTTGGTTTCCCACCAGGAATAGATGGTAAGACCCTATCACTGAAGACTCCACGTACTTGGGTGGCAAGGTCACTGAGAAATCCTGCTGGAGCTGAGCTGAAAGACTCCTCCATGAGGACCAGCTGACAGAAAGCTGGAAAAAGCTACACTGCATGCAGTTCAATGGGAGAGAGAAAACACCAGTGAAAGTACTCAACAGTGAACACTGCAAGCCTTAAATTTGGCCAGTGAGGCCAAATGAGCCAACGGGTGCAATAGTGGCATGTCTGTTATGGGGGAAACCAACTGCTCTCTAATTGGACTGGAGGCCCGTTCCATGGGAGGGAACACATCCCTGATACTGAAAATGTATGACAGGGGTAGTCATGAGCCCTAAGGGTCTGCTGGTGTCTCACTAAATGTATATACTATGCTCACCAAACTGCCCAGTAAGCACTTCTCTTAATGTCCACACCCATATATTAATACTACTCTCACTTTTGGTTAGAGAAGCTTCTCTTTTCAGATGGTGGCAACCTTGGGATGATTCAGAATGCACCATGGTGCTGAGAAGAAGTGACAGAGGAGTGCTCAGCATTGAAACATCTCAAACCTACCTTCCAAGGCTCAGGGTCCATTGCGGAAGAGGGGGCGGAAAGAATGTAAGAACCAAAGGAAGAGTAGGACTCCTTACAACGTGCTCCTCCAGACACAAAATGGCCTGGATATCCATGACCTCACAGTGCCTGACACTACCTACACAAGACCATCATAACAGGAGGAAAAGATCATGACATCAAACTGAAAAGAGAGACTGATTGAGAGGGGGAGGGGATATGATGGAGAGTGAAGTTTCAAAGGGGAAAGTGGGGGAGGGAGGGAAATAACATGGGATATTATCTACAATTAAAGAAGTTGTCAATAAAAAAAAAGAATAAAAGAAAGAAAGAAAGAAAGAAAAATGTACATTTAAAAGCAAAAAGAAAGAAAGAAAGAAAGAAAGAAAGAAAGAAAGAAAGAAAGAAAGAAAGAAAAGAAAGAAACACAGAAATAAACAAGTCCCCGAGGGAAGACCCATGAAAACAGCGGAGAATTCCTGCTATAACCCATTTTCATGTGAAAGGCAACATTTTGTCACTAACCAATACAAGGCAAACAATTTCTACTTCTACTTTCAGAACCACAGTGCTAGAGAGACTGGTGTAGTTACCTGCTCATCGCTGGGACAAAGCACCTGACCAAAAGCAGCTGACAGGAGGAAACGATTTACTTTGGCTTACAGTCTCGAGGGGCAGCTTCACGATGGCAGGGAAAAGCATGGCCCGAGCAGAGGCTGGGCATCACCTTTGTCACAGCAGGTGGAAAACAGCAGCAGGACAGTGAGCCAAGCTCTGGCAAGGGGGGCTAGATAAAGCACCCCAAAGTCAGACCCCAGCAACACACCTCCTCCAGCAAGGCTCCACCTCCCAAGCTGCTGCCAGGTTGGAATGGAGCATTCAGAACCATGAGTTTATAGGATCATGTGACTCACACCAACACAGACTCTGACACTCACACAGAGCCCTAGACACAGACTGGATCAGACTAGTTAGAAACGACGTCATTTTGTGGATGTTTGCATTTTAGTTACTCAATGGAAACAAAAATTTTCATCCACAATATACTATACTATACTATAGGTACTACCTAGGTACTCTAGGTACTTATTTCACCACCAACAACATAACCCTGTGTGAACCTAGTCCTCAACAACAAATAACAAGGCCATTGGTGGTGGCACCCGTCTCTAATCCCAGCACTTGAAAGGCAGAGGCAGGAGGAACAGGACTTGAAGGCCTCCTGTAGGTTATCATATCTTATTTATTTGTTTGTTTTGTTTTTATTTTTATTTATTTGCAAGCAGAGAGAGAGAGAGAATGGGTGTGCCAGGGCCTCCAGCCATTGCAAACAAATTTCAGATGCATGAGTCACTTTGTGCATTTGGCTTGACATGGGGAATCTAACACAGGTCACTTTGCAGGCAAACGCCTTAACCACTGAGCATCTCTCCAGCCCTGTTTTGTTTTTTTTGAAGGTAGTTTTTTTAAAAACTGAATTTAATACTATTTATTTATTTAGTTAGTTAGTTAGTTATTTGACATAGAGAAAGAAGCAGACAGAGAAAGAGAATGGGCGTGCCAGGGCCTCCAGCCACTGCAAACAAACTCCAGGCACATGTGCCACCTAGTGCATCTGGCTTACATGGATCCTGGGGAATCAAACCTGGGTCCGTAGGCTTCAAAGGCAAGTGCCTTAACCACTAAGCCATCTCTCCAGTCCCCTTGAGGTAGTTTTTTAAATAATATTTTATCTATTTATTTGAGAGAGAGAGAAAGAGACAGATAGGGAGAAAGAGAAAATGGATGTGCCAGGGCTTTACATGCTGTTTTCCATGGACACTGGAAAACTGAACCAAGGGTGTTAGGCTTTGCAGGTAAGTGCCTTAACTGCTGAGCCATCTCTCCAGCCTGAGGTAGGGTTTCACTCTAGCCCAAGCTGACCTGGAATTCACTATGTAGTCTCAGGTTGGCCTTGAACTCACAGCGATCCTCCTACCTCAGCCTCCCAAGGGCTGGGATTTTAAAGATGTGCATCACAACACCCGGTTATTTTAAACATTTTTCATATCTATTTGCATGCATATGGGTACATCAAGGACTCTAGTCACTGCCACTGCAAATTAATGCCAGATACTTGTGCTACTTTTTTTTTTTTTTTTTTTGAGGTAGGGTCTCACTCTAGCCCAGGCTGACCTGGAAATCACTCTGTAGTCACAGGCTGCTTGTGCCATTCTTTTCATTTGGCTTCACATGGATGTTGGAGGATTGAACCCAGGCCACCAGACTTTGCAAGTGCTTTTAACCACTGAGCCATCTCCCCAGCCCCTCTCCTCAATTTATATAGCAAGTTTGCAACTAGCCTGGGCTACATTAAAAAATAATAATAATAACGTGTCTGGAGAGATGGCTTAGTGGTTAAGGCACTTGCCTACAAAAGCCAAAGGACCCAGGTTTGATTCTTTAGGACCCACATAAGCCAAATGCACAAGATGACGCATGCGTCTGGAGTACCCATTCTCTCTCTATCTGCCTCTATTTCTCTCTTAAGTAAATATAAGTAAAATATTTAACAAAGAAAAAAAGAAAATAACACATGACCATCTTTTGTGCTAATACACTTTAGACAAAAACCAAATGTTTTTAAACCCCAAGCCATTGAGGTCTTTATCAAGTCTTTAGACAACATCCACAAGCCCATTTAGCCAACAACTCATTGCAAATACTGCATGCCACTCAAAGGCAAGTTCCACCAACAAGTTTTAAATATTTTATATCAAAACAAATTTCCTGGATAACTATCATTAATGATTTAAAAGTCTAGAGGCTGGGAAGATATCTCAGCAATTAAAGGCACTTGCTTGAAAAGCCTGCTGGCACATGTTCAATTCCTAAGCCACACATGTAAGCCAGATGCAAAGAAGTGGCATAAGTGGCTGATATTTGGTTTGCAGCAATGAGAGGTCCTGGCATACCTAGACACATGTGTCAATAAACAATTGTTTTAAACTTTTTTTTGGCGGGGGGAGTTTCGAGGTAGGGTTTCACTCTAGCCCAGGCTGACCTGGAATTCCCTATATAGTCTCAGGGTGGCCTTGAACTCACAGCGATCCTCCTACCTCTGCCTCTTGAGTGCTGGGATTAAAGGCATGTGCCACCACACCTGGCACTTTTTTTAACTTAAAAAAATTACTTATTTTTATTTTTGAGAGAGGCAGATGAGAGAGAAAGAGAGACAGAGAGAGAATGGCACACCAGGGCCTCCAGCCACTGCAAGCAAACTCCAGATGCATGCACCACCTTGTGCATTTGGCTTAACATGGCTACTGGGGAATCAGACCTGGTTCCTTTAGCTTTCCAGGCAAGTACCTTAACCACTAAGCCATCTCCCCAGCCCCAGTACTTTATTATACAATAGGGAGGACTATATTTTTCCCTACACACCCTGCCTAAGCTTCTTAAATGCTGAAATCACAGGCCTAAACCCACCTAGCTTTCTTTTTCCGCAGCCCCAAAGAACAATGAAACCTCAACCACCTCAATTTTTTTCTTTTTTTTTTTAATATATTTTAATTTATTTATTCGACAGAGAAAGAGGGAGAGAGAGAAAATGGGGGCGCCAGGCCTCTAGCCACTGCAAACGAACTCCAGGTGATGCACCCTCTTAAGCATCTGGCTAATGTAGGTCCTGGGGAATCAAACCTGGGTCCTTTAGCTTTGCAGACAAGCTCCTTAACCACTAAGCCATCCCCCTAGCCCCTGTTTTTTTTTTTTTTTTTTTTTTTTTGAGGTAGGGTCTTGCTCTAGCCCAGCCTGACCTGGAATTCACTATGTAGTCTCAGGTTGGCCTGAAACTCACAGTGATCCTCCTACCTCTGCCTCCCAAGTGCTGGCAAATAAACTAATTTTTTTAAAAAAATATTTTTATTTATTTGCTTGAGATACAGAGAGAGAGAGAGAGAGAGAGAGAGAGAGAGAAAATGAGCACAACAGGATCTCCTGACACTACAAATTCCAGACATGACCACCACTTTGTGTATCTGGCTTTATGTGGTACTAGGGAATAAAACCTAGGCCATCAGTCTTTGTGAGCATGCACCCTTAACTGGCAAGCCATCTCTCCAACCCCCAAAAATAAAAATTTAAATAAGCATTAAAGGCCGGGCGTGGTGGCGCACCCCTTTAATCCCAGCACTTGGGAGGCAGAAGTAGGAGGATCTCCATGAGTTTGAGGCTACCCTGAGACTACATAGTGAATTTCAGGTCAGCCTGAACCAAAATAAATAAATAAATAAATAAAAATAAATAAATAAATAAATAAATCAGAGCTGGGGCTGGAAAGATGGCCCTAGTGGTTAAGACAATTGTCTGCAAAGCCTAACAACCTGGGCTCGATTCCCCAGTATCCATGTAAAGTCAGATGCACAAAGTGGCACATATGTCTGGAGTTCGTTTATAGTGGCAGGAGGCCCTGGTATGCTCAACTCCCCCTCCCCTGCAAATAAATAAAGTAATGAAATATTTTTTAAGCCTCCTAGGGCCAGGCGTGGAGGCACACGCCTTTAATCCCAGTACTCAGGAGGCAGAGGTAGATGGACTGCCAAGAGTTTGAGGCCACCCTGAGAATACATAGTGAATTCCAGGTCAACCTGAGCTAGAGCAAGACTCTACCTTGAAAAACACAACAAAAAAAGTGTATGACTTATTTGTGTGTATACAGGTTTATGTGCATATGTGTGAGTGCAGATGTACACATGCCTTGAGCACATATATGAAGGTCAAAGGACAAGTCCTAGGTTGGTCTTCTACTGTTCACCTCATATTTTGTTTTGTTTTGTTTTTCAAGGTAGGGTTTCACTCTAGCTCAGGCTGACCTGAATGAAATTCACTATGTACTCTCAGGGTGGCCTTGAACTCTCGGCAATCCATCTACCTCTGCCTCCCCAGTGCTGGGATTAAAGGCATGCACCACCATGCCCGGCTCATATATATATATTGGTTTTTCGAGGTAAGGCCTCACTCTAGCCCAGGCTGACCTGGAATTCACTCTGTATTCTCAGGGTGGCCTCGAACTCATGGCGCTCCTCCTACCTCTGCCTCCCGAGTGCTGGGATTAAAGGTACCACGCCCGGCCTGGCTCATATTTTTTAAAATATATTTTATTCATTTATTTGAGAAAGAGGGAGAGAGAGGGCAGATAAAGAATGGGCATGCTAGGGCCTCCAGCCACTGTAAATGAACTCCAGACACATCACCATATACATCTGGCTTATGTGGGTATGGGGGAATCAAACCTGGGTCCTTAGGCTTCACAACCAATTGCCTTAACCGCTAAGTCATCTCTCCAGCCCCCTCATATTTTTTAAGTTTTAAAAAGATCTTTTGCAAGGCATGGTGGTGCATGTCTTTAATCCCAACATTTGGGAGAATGAGGTAGGAGAATCACTGTGAGTTCGAGGACAGCCTGAGACTAAATAGTGAACTCCAGGTCAGCCTGGGCTAGAGTGAGACCCTACATTGAAAAATAAAAATAAATAAACACATTTTTTTTAAGTTTGCTGATAACCAAGTTGTCCCCCAAACCAACAATTTCATAGGAACCTAAAACCTAGAAGAAACCTAAACCTGGAAGCCAGGGCATAGCTCAGTGGTAGAGGGTTTGCCTAAATGCACAATCCCCAATGTTGCACATCAATCAATCAATTAATAAAACAATCATCAATGCCTACAAGTCACGATGAGTCAAGTGTGACACAATCTCAGCTCTCCTGAGGCCAGCTTAGTCTACACAAGAGAGTTTGAGACCAGCCTGGGACACATATGCGAGATCCTGTCTCAGTAACAAGCAAGCCAGCCTCACATTTATAATGCCAGCACTTGAGAGGCTGAGGTGGGAGGATGACCACGAGTTCGAGGTCAGCTGTGAATTAGAGTTCCAGGTCAGCCTGGGCTAGAGTGAGACCCTGCCTCAAAACAACCAACCAAACAAACAAATAGACAAAAACAACCAAACAAAAAGCAATGACTTGGTTTTAATTTTTACTATCCTATGAATTAATTTCTGCATGGAAACCAGCTGTTTCTACTGCACTATCATCTTTCATGAAAGGAAAATCTACTTTAAGCACCACAAAAGGAGAAAATCAATGATCTTTATATCTATTTGCAGATCAGCAGTCAAAAGCCCTTTTCAAGGCTGGAGAGATGGCTCACAGGTAAGCCCACTTCTTGACCAGCCATGAGGGCCTGATGGGTCTTGAGACCTCCAGAGTTTGAATCCCTGGATCCTACTTAAACAGCTGGGCAGGACCATGCACACCTGTTCTCCCAGGCTCCAAGATAGCAGAGACCCACAATGGTTGGAGCCCTTTGAGCTCAAAAATCAATAACAAGAGACTCCATCTCAAAACAAAGACCTGGCAGAAGAGGATACAGCGAGACACCTGACATTCTCCTCAGGCCATCTTCAGTCTATGGGAGGCCACACAGTATCACGTCACACACCACAATACACACATACAAGCAAAAACTTAAAAAAAAAATTTTTTTTAAGCCCTCTTTTCCTTACCTGAGCTGCTTCGCATAGCTGAGTTCAATTTCAGTCCTTTCCTTGACAAACTTGATGTATTTTTCCAAAATATCAATTCCCCACTGTGTGTGTTTTTCTAAGTTGTCAAACTGATCCTGTTGAGAGAGGAGAGAAACAGTTTATAGACCTTCTCTGTGATTAACACAAGTCAATGCACAGTTCTCGTGATAATACATCACTTTACAGACAGCGGTTCTAGTATTTTCCATGCTTAGACTTGGGGATCTCTTTTGTTGAACAGCTTCAGATCAACATTACCAAATTTGGCTTCAACACGGCCTGGAGAACTGAACTTTGACCCACTCAGTGATACTCCCTCTTCCTTGTAGAAATATGACTTTTTAAATATAGTGAATGTCCTGGTGCAATAGAAAATATCTTTTTTGTAACGCTGAAAACCAAAGGTGCCCTGTGCATGCATGTGCGCACACAAACACATACAGCACCTCAGCTGCTATTGTTGGATAATCCTTCAAAACAGCTGATTATGGGGGCTAGGGAGATTTCTCAGTGGTTAAAGGCACTTGGTTGCAAAGCATGCCAGCCTAGGTTCAATTTCCCAGTACCTATGTATAAAGCCAGATGTACAAAGTGGCACATGTGTCCTGAGTTTGTTTGCAGCAAGAGACCCTGGCATGCCTATACACACACACATATGTATAAGTTAAAAAAAGTTATTTTTTTGGAAGGCTGGAGAGATGGCTCAGCAGTTAAAGGCACTTGTTTGCAAAGCCTGATGGCCCATTTTCGATTCCCAAGTACCCATGTAAAGCCAGATGCACAAAGTATCTGGCATTTATTTGTAGTGGTTAGAGGTCCTGGCCCTTCCATACTCACTCTCTTTCTCTCTATCTGACTCTTTATCTGTCTCTCTCTCAAATAAATAAAAATATTTGAAAAAAATTAAAACAAAGAACCTCCCAAAATTTAAAAGCAGCTGATTGTGCCAGGTGTGGTGGTTCACACCTTTAAACCCAGCACTTGGGAGGCAGAGGTAGAAGGAGCGCCCTGAGTTCGAGGACAGTCTGGGCTACAGTGAGACCCTACCTCCAAAAAAAAAAAAAAAAAAAAAAAGAAGGAGGGAAGGAAGGAAGGAAGGGAGGGGGGAGGGAGGGAGGGAGGGAGGGAGGGAGGAAGGGAAAATATCAAGCCGGGCATGGTGGTACATGCCTTTAATCCCAGTACTTATAAGAATCGCTGTGAGTTCAAGGCCACCTTGAGACTACATAGTGAATTCCAGGTCAGCCTGGGCTAGATCAAGATCCTACCTCAAAAATCAAACAAACAGTGGACTGGAGAGATGGCTTAGCGGTTAAGGTGTTTGCCTGCAAAGCCAGAGGATCCCAGTTCAATTCTCCAGGACCCACGTAAACCAGATGCACAAGGGGGCGCATGCATTTGCAGTGGCTGGAGGCCCTGGTGTGTCCATTCTCTCTCTCTCTCTCTGCCTCTTTCTCTCAAATAAATAAATAAAATGTATTTAAAAACAAACAAACAGTGGCATGTCTGCTCTTGGGGTAACCAACTGCTCCATAATTGGACTGAAGCCCCTCTCTATGAGAGGGAATACATACCTGGTACTGAAAAACCTAAGTAAAAGTCTATGGCAGGGCTGGAGAGATGGCTTAGTGGTTAAGCGCTTGCCTGTGAAGCCTAAGGACCCCGGTTCGAGGCTTGATTCTCCAGTACCCATGTAGAGCCAGGTATGGCGGCACACGCCTTTAATCCCAGCACTCAGGAGGCAGAGGTAGGAGGATCACTATGAGTTCGAGGCCACCCTGAGACTACTTAGTGAATTCCAGGTCAGCCTGGGCCAGAGTGAGACCCTACCTCAGAAAACAACAACAACAACAAAAAAAAAAAAGTCTATGGCAGGGGAGGTCATGAGCCTTAGGGGTATAAAGCCTGCTCTTGTCTGACTAAATGTATATTTTATTCCCACCAAGCTGCCCTGGGGGCACTACACTTAATGTTCATGTTCACATATTAATGTTACTCTCACTTCTGGTTAGAGAAGCTTCTCTTTTCAGATGGTGATGACCACTGGGATGACCCAAAAAGCAACATAGTGCTGAGAAGGGACGGAGGAGTGCCCAGCACTGAAACATCTCTGTCACACCCTCCAAGGGCCCATTGCAGAAGAAAGGGCAGGTAGAATGGAAGAGCCAAATGAAGAGTATGACTCCTTACAATGCAACTGTCCAGACAGATATTGGCCTCAATATCCATGACCTTGCAGTGCCTAGCAATACCTTCAAAAGACCCTCAAAATAGAAAAAAAAAAAGATGATGACATCAAATTAAAAGAAAGACTAATGGAGAGAGGGAGGGGATATGATGGAGATTGGAGTTCTGAAGGGGTATGGGGGCAGGGGAGGGAAATATCATGCATTTTTTGTATGTAAGTATAGAAGTTGTCAATAAAAAAAAAGAAAAGAAAAACAAACAAACAAAAACGAAAGCAAAAACCAACAGCTGATTGAATCCGGAGTAGGAAGTGGGAGGGAATTATAAATTTCTGCCTTCTTCAAGTGAACGAAATACTGCATGTGGACTTTATCCCGCAGACCTGTATCAAGTGTGCCAGGAACAGTGCTTGGAGCCAGGCAACCAAAATGAACAGAGAGGAGCAATAGCTTGCTGAGGGCCTAGAGGTTCCTGTGAGGAAGAAAGCGAGGGCAGGCAGGCCAGGGACCGCTGCGCTGCTGGAGGTGCTTACAACTCATGGATTCATCCCGAGTGCCAGCGGAGGGAATGAGGCCAGGTAAGGAGACTAGACAGTCCAGGGTCGGATTACCCAAGGCCCTGAATGCATAGCGGAGGAACCAGACTCTCAGCAGGCACAAGCTGGTCTTACAAGGGCAGGGGCATGACCACAGATCTGCTTGGCATCACCAGGAGATGGAAGCCAGGAGATTGCCCTGACAGTCTAGAGGAGAGAAAATGGAAGCACAAGAGAAACATTTGGAGACACTTAGCAGCTAGAATTACTAAATGTTAGTGACTGATTGGATGAGGAGCTGGGAAGGACGTGAGGAAGGGAGGGCTGCAGGGTGACTCAGGTTCTGCTTCCTGCCACCAGATAAATGGTCCAGATAGGAGAGAGTTACATTTCGGTGGGGGGGGGGGAGGGTAGAAAGACAACTAAACGCCATTTGGCTGTGTGGATCGAAGGTCAGGTCTGTCCAGCAGGGACTGGACAAACAGATGGACTCGGCCAGAGAGGGCAAGGATCAGAAGCAATGGCCACAGATGGGAATGGCAGGGAGTGGGCAGCTCTGCATACAAGCAGCAGAGGACCTGGCCCAGGAGGGAGCTGACCAGAGAGTTGTGGAAGGGAGCCAGAGAGCACATTAGCACATCCCAGGCAGGAATCTCCAGTAAGGCTGGGAGCAGGAGGCTCACAACAGCCTCATAGGTAATGCAGAAAGGGTGAGGCTCCAGCCAGCCACAGGGGCCGCAGACACCGGACACCAGCCTTTTCAACCATCCTGCTGTTGGCCTCCAGGATGTGCAGAGCCCCAGCCCCAATTCACAATCAGCCAGGAGCAGCTCACACAAAAGGCAAGAGCCAAGTCAAATAAACACAAGAGACTGCTACAGAACCCTACCATTCACATCCCTGCGATGTAACAGTGCACATTCAATGTCCACTTCACTCTCTTTTTTTCTCCCCCAGCCACTTTATTGAGATATGATTGACACTCAAAAGCTGTACATGGAGCCAGGTTTGGTGGCACACATTTTGGTGGGTTTTTTTGTTGTTGTTGTTGTTGTTGTTTTGGTTTTTCTAGGTAGGCTGTCACTCTAGCCCAGGCTGACCTGGAATTCACTCTGTAGTCTCAGGGTGGCCTCGAACTCATGGCGATCCTCCTACCTCTGCCTCCTGAGTGCTGGGATTAAAGGTGTACGCCACTACACCTGGTTGTGGCACATGTTTTTAATCCCAGCACTTGGAAGGCAGAGGAAGGAGGATCGCCGTGAATTCGAGGCCACCCTGAGACTACAGAGTAAATTCCAGGTCAGCTTGAGCTAGAGCAAGACCCTACCTCAGGAAGAAAAAAAAAGCTGTACATGAGCTGGGGAGATAGTTAAAGGCTCTCACTTGCAAAGGTAGCTCAAGCATCTGGTATTCATTCACAGAGACAAGAGGACCTGGTGTGTGTGTGTGTATACACACACACACACACAGGTGCAAATCAATAAACAATTTTTAAAAAATAATTATCTTTATAACCAGCCATTTAAAATACTATCAGGGGGCTGAAGAGATGGCTTAGCAGTTAAGGCACTGGCCTGCAAAGCCTAAAAACTCATATTCAAATCTCCAGGTCCCACATAAGCCCACAGTGATGAAAGCATGTAATGTGACACATACGCACAGAGGGTACACGCATCTGGAGTTCATTTGCAGTGGCTGAAAGCCCTGGCATGCCCATTCTCTTTCTCTCTCTGCCTCTTTCTTTCACACTCTCAAATAAACAAATAAAAAATATTATCAGGGCTGGGGAGATTGTTCCATGGTTAAAGGAACTTTCTTGTAAAATCTGCTGGCTCAAGTCCAATTCTTTATTTTATTTTATTTTATTTTATTTTATTTTATTTTATTTTATTTATTTGAGAGAGAGAGAGAAAGAGGCAGACAGAGAGAATGGGCATGCCAAGGCCTTTGGCTGCTGCAAACGAACTCCAGACACATGTGCTACCTTGTGCATCTGGCTTACATGAGTCCTGGGAATCGAACCTGGGTCCTTTGGCTTTGTAGGCAAGTACCTTAACCACTAAGCCATCCCTTCAGCCCTCGGGTGCAATTCTTTGTGCACAGGCATTTATTTGCAGCAAGAAACACACACACATGAGCAAATAAATAAACTAAATTAAGAAAAAAATTTGGAACAAATCATTAAAGTTCTCATTGACTTTTTGGTCCTCTGTAATATATTCCACAAGCTCCTAGATTCTATTTGAAAAGAAATACTGCTCTGGAAGATTATTTATTTGTGTTATCTCTAAAGGCAAGGTTGTTGAGCAAATCAACAGTGTAAACAAGACTGGAGTTCTCTTTAAACAACTTGAGAGAGCAAACAGACAAACAATTCCAGTAATTATTAAAATCACTCCCTGTACTTTGGAGAAAGGCTTCTACAAGTTGTTCTTCTGACTAGCAGCAAAGGAAAGGAGCGGAGAGAGGAGGGAAGAGGAGGGAAGAGGAGGGAAGAGGAGGGGAGGGGAAGAGGAGAGGAGAGGAGAGGAGAGGAGAGGAGAGGAGAGGTGACCAGTTTCATAGCAATCATATTTATTTAAAAGTTGAGCACCTGGGATGTAGCTCAGTGGTAGAACATATGTGTGGGGTTCAAGGTTCCATACCAGAGATGCAAAACAAAACAAAAAACCCTCCTCTATGTGTGTTTCCTCTCTGTACTGCTTCCCACCACCTTTTGCGCCTTGGCTATTTTCAGCGCTACTGGAAGCTTGCTAAGGCTTCTGCTCTCGGATTCACTTGTCCTCTTTTTTATTTTTTTTTAAATATATATATTTTTATTTATTTATTTGAGAGCAACAGACAGAGAGAGAAAGAGGCAGAGAGAGGGAGAATGGGTGCGCCAGGGCCTCCAGCCACCTTGTGCATCTGGCTTACGTGGGTCCTGGGGAATTGGGCCTTGAACCAGGCTCCTTTGGCCTCACAGGCAAGCGCTTAGCCACTAAGCCATCTCTCCAGCCCCTCACTTGTCCTCTTGATAATCTGACTACGCACTTTCTCCATCATATGACACTGTGATTCTTTTTTTTTTTTTTTTTTTTTTTGTATGTGGTGCTTGCATGTGTGCATCTGTACATGTGTGTGGAGACCAGAGGTCAATGTTAGGTGTCATTCTCTACTACTTCTCCACCTTTTTTTTCCCCCTCTTTTTTTTTTTTTTTGGTCCTCCACCCTATCCCAGGTAGGGTCTCAGTCTAGCCCAGGCTGACTTCCAACTCACTGCAATCCTCTTACCAGTTTGTATTAAAGGCGTGTGCTACCAGCAATACCTTTTTTTTTTTTTTTTTAAGGTAGGGTCTCACTCTAGCTCAGGCTAACCTGGAATTCACTATGTAGTCTCAGGGTGGCCTCGAACTCAGGGCAATCCTCCTACCTCTACCTCCCAAGTGCTGGGATTAAAGGTGTGCACCACCACACCCGGCTCTACCTTATTTTTTTAAGACAGGGTCTCTCACTGAATCTGGAAGAACTCACTTATTCACCTACACTAGCTAGCCAGCAAGCCCCCAGGGATCCTCCTGTGTCTGCCTCCCAGCATTGGGGTTAGAGGAATGTGTTACCACACTTAGCATTGTACGTGGGTGCTAGAGATCTGAACTTAGGTCCCCATGCTTAAGCACTGAACATTTACACAAGCCCCTGGTTTGTAATTCTGTGGAGCACTAGCAATAGCTTTCTGGGGCTGGAGAGACAGCTCAGTAGTCAAAGGCACTTGCTTGCCTAACCTGAAAGCCTAGTTTGATTCCCCAGTATCAACATAAAGCCAGATACACAAAGTGGTGCATGGGTCTGGAAATCATTTGCAGTGGCAAGAAGCCCTGACATGCCTATTCCCTCCACCCTTCCTTGCAATAAATAATCAATAAAAATATTTTTTAAAAAAGCAATAGGGTGCCGGGCGTGGTGGCGCACGCCTTTAATCCCAGCACTCGGGAGGCAGAGGTAGGAGGATCACCATGAGTTCGAGGCCACCCTGAGACTACATAGCTAATTCCAGGTCAGCCTAGACTAGAGTGAGACCCCCACCTCGAAAAACCAAAAAAATAAATAAATAAATAAAAAAGCAATAGGTTGGAGCTGGGCGTGGTGGTGCACACCTTTGGAGGCAGAGGTAGGAGGATTGCTGTGAGTTCAAGGCCACCCTGAGAGTACATAGTAAATTCCAGGTCAGCCTGAGCTACAATGAGACCCGACCTTGAAAATAAAAAAAAATAAAAATAAATAAATAAATAAATAAATAAATAAATAAATAAAAAGCAACAGGCTGGGTATGGTGGTGCATGCATGCCTTTAATCCCAGTACTGCAGAGGCAGACACAGGAGGATCATAGGGAATTCCAGGTCAGCCAGGGCTAGAGCAAAACCCTATCTCCAAAAACCAAAAAAAAAAAAAAAGCAACAGTTTGGGCTGGAGAGACAGAGAGATGGCTTAGCAGCTAAGTAGCTTGCCTGCAAAGCCAAAGGACCCAGGTTCAATTTCTATTCCCCAATACCAACATAAAGCCAGATGCACAAGGTGGCACATGAATCTGGAGTTCATTTGCAGTGGCTGGAGGCTATGGTGTGCCCATTCTCTCTCTGTCTCTCTCTCTCAAACAAACAAACAAACAAACAAACAAACAAATAAATAAATAAAATAGGTAGGGTCACGCTTTAGCCCAGACTGGCCTGGAATTCACTATGTAGTCTCAGGCTGGACTTGACCTCACAGCGATCCTCCTACTGAAATTGAAGGCATGCACAACCCATGCCCAGCAAGAAACTCTTTTACATGTGAACTGAGTCTTAAGCCAACAATATGCTTTCAATAAACTTATTTGGTGTCTAAGACACTGCAAGCTGTAATGAAAGGACAGAGTCCAAACAAGACAGAAGATGTTGATAACTAAAACCTTAAATGGTCAGAAATAAATCAATGCTTGCTGCTGGCCCCAGCAGCATTCTTTGTGTGCTGTATAAAGGTGTCTTTGAAGGGGCCGCGCCCTACTGCTATCATCACGTGGACACAGCAGCTGGAAGAAAATTCGAAACACATGAAAAACTAATCAGCCCACTTACATTCTTGACTAAAATGTGGAAAATTTAATGGGGAAAACTCCAAATCTTAAAAAGACTCCTTTGTGAGCAAATATTGTAAATGGTCCTTTAAGTGATAGCCCTTAAGGACTGGAGAGATGGCTCATTAATTAAAAGTGTTTGCTTGTTAAGCCTGGTGGCCTGGGTTTGATTGCCCACTATCCAGGGAAATCCAACACACAGTCTGTCTGCAGCGGCAGGAGGCCCTGGTGTGCCCACACTCACTCTCTCTGTTTGCGTCTTTCTCTCCCCACCTCTCTCAGATAAATAAATGTATTTTTAAATGTATTTTTTTTAAATAGGGGCTGGAGAGATGACTTAGAGGATAAGGCAATTGCCTGTACAACCTAAATAACCAAGTTCAATTCCCCAGTATCCACGTAAAGCCAAATGCACAAAGTGGTGCATTCATCTGGAGTTTGTAGTGGCTAGAGGCCCTGGTGCTCCCATTTCCTCTCTCTCTGCTTGCAAACAAACAAATAAAGAATATTAAAAAAAAAAAAAGAAGAAGAAGAAAAAAAGAAGAAAAAAAAAAAAGAAGCCGGGCGTGGTGGCACACGCCTTTAATCCCAGCACTTGGAAGGCAGAGGTAGGAGGATCGCCATGAGTTCGAGGCCACCCTGAGACTACATAGTTAATTCCAGGTCAGCCTGGGTCAGAGTGAGACCCTACCTTGAAAAACCAAAAAAAAAAAAAAAAAAAAAAGGGGAAGGGAGGGAGGGAGGGAGGGAGGGAGGGAAGAAGGGAGAGAGGGAGGGAGGGAGGGAGGAAGGGAGGAAGGAAGGAAGGGGAGCTGGAGAGATGGTTTAGCAGTTAAGGTGACTGCCTGCAAAGCCTAAGGACCCAGGTTCCATTCCCCAGTACCCAATCCAGATGCACATAGTGGCACATGTGTCTGGAATTCATTTGCAATGGCTGGAGGCCCTGATGTGCCCATTTTCTTTCTGTCTGCTTCTCTCTCTCTCTCTCAAAATAAATAAATAAAAGTAAAATATTTAGCCAGGCATGATGGTGCATGCCTTTAATACCAGCACTTGGAAGGCAGAGGTAGGAGGATCACCATGAGTTCAAGGCCACCCTGAGACTACATATTGAATTCAAAAACAGCCTGGGCTTGAAAAACAAAACAAAACAAATAACAACAAATATATATATATATATATATATATATATTAAAAAATTAAAAAAGAAAGACATATCCCTTGGTTTGGGGAGGTAGCTCAACAATTCAAGGCACTTGCTTGCAAAGACTGCAAAAGAAAAAGCTATTTAAGTATGTTTAAAAAAAAAAACATTTCAGGGAAATGGATGGATCTGGAAAGGATTAAACTAAGTGAGGTAACCCAGGCTCAGAAAGCCAAATATCACATGTTCTCTCTCATATGTGGATCCTAGCTACAAATGTAGACTTGTGTGTGAACTAGAACCAAAAATCGGTACCAGAAGCCAGTAAGCTGGTAAAAGGCTATAAGGGAGGGAGGAGAGGAAAGGACTTAAGAGGATAGTATTGTATATATGTAAGTAGAAGGACAGATTACAGGGAGGGGAATGGCCTAAGCGAGGCCAGGGGAAAAGAATGCGTAAAAGAAGGGCAGGGGAAGGGTCAATCAAAATTCAAGATATTCTGAATAAGACATAGGTAAACCCACTTTTTTGAATAATGGCACATCCAGAAGCTATAGATTGTTATTAGAAAATTTTCAGTGCCTGGGATGAGATACCGTCCAGTGAGTTGTTGGCCAAGGAGGTCCCTGTAGCCTCCAAAACATTAAAGGCTATTGCAAAGGCCCTTGGTTTCCCTTGAGAAACAGATGGTAAGACCCTATTGCTGAAGACATCTCTTGCCTGAGAGGCAAGGTCACTGAGAAAGCAAGCTGGTGCTGAGCAGAAAACCTTCTCCCTGTAGACCAGCCAACAGAAAGCTGGAAAAAGCTGCACTGCATGCAGCTGTATGGTAGACAGAAGTCATCAGCGGTGAAAACAGTGGACACTGAAAAATTCAAGTTTGGCCAGACAGGGTGCAATAGTGGCATGTCTGCTCTTGGGGAAACCAACTGCTCCCTAATTGGACTGAAGGCCCTCTCTATGGGAGGAAATAGATGCCTGGTACTGAAAAAAATTGTCAAAAGTTATGACAGGGGAGGTTATGAGCCTTAGGGGCATAAAGCCTGCTCTTGACTGGCTAAATATATATATTATTCCCAAACTGCCCTGAAAGCACTACACTTAATGTTCATATTCACATATTAATGCAACTCTCACTTCTGGTTAGAGAAGCTTCTCTTTTCAGATGGCAATGACCCCTGGGATGACCCAAAAGGCAACATAGTGCTAAGAAGAAGGGACGGAGGAGTGTCCAGCACTGAAACATCTCTGTCACACCCTCCAAGGCTCAGGGCCCATTGTGGAAGAGGGGGTGGAAAGAACGTAAGAGCCAAAGGAAGGGTACGACTCCTTACAATGCAACTGTCCAGACAGAAATTGGCCTTGATATCCATGACCTTGCAGTGCCTAGCAATACCTTCGCAAGAACCTCATAATAGAAGAAAAAGATGATGAAATCAAATTAAAAAGAGAGACTAATGGAGAGAGGGAGGGAAATGACAGAGAATGGAGTTCTAAAGGGGAATGGGGGAGGGGAGGGAAATATTATGGTTTATTATCTGTAAGTATATAAGGTATCAATAAAAACAATTAAAAAAAAAAACACTGAGGGCTGAAAAGGCATTGCCTGCAAAACCTAACAACCTGGATTCAATTCCCCGGTACCCTTGTAAAGCCAGATGTACATTGTGGCATATGCATCTGGAGTTCATTTGCAGTGGCTGGAGGCCCTGGTATGCCCATTCTCTCTCTGTGTTTGCAAATAATCAAAAAAAAAATTTTTTTGAGACAGAGAGAAGGAGAAAGAGACAGAGAGAATGGGCATGCCAGGGCCTTTAGCCACTGCAAACGAACTCCAGATGCTTATACCACCTTGTGCCATCTGGCTTATGTGTGGCCTGGAAAAGCAAACTTGGGTCTGACTTTGCAGGCAAGTACCTTAACTGCTGAGCCATCTCTCCAGCCCAATAAAATATTTTTAAAAAGTGGATTTCCAGGCTGGGCGTGGTGGCGCACACCTTTAATCTCAGCACTTGGGAGGCAGAGGTAGGAGAATTGCCATGAGTTCGAGGCCACCCTGAGACTGAATGGTGAATTCCAGGTCAGCCTGAGCTACAGTGAGACCCTACCTGGAAAAACCAAACCAAAACAAAACAAAACAAAAAAACCTGGACTTCCAAAAACAAAACAAACAATACTAGGAAGAATAACACTGTTTTAGATGTTTGCAAATCTCCTCCATGTCTGGCTTCATAAAGGACAGCGCCATTTCACAGATATTTCTGTATTGTATCTAGCACCATTCCTGACACTGCCTGAAGTATGAGAAGAAGAAAAAATCACGCCTTCACCCAGCCATGTATCAGAAAACAAGAATAATCTTTTTGTTTGTTTCTGTTTCTTGAAACAGTCTCACGTAGCTCACACTGGCTCAAGCTTACTCTGTAGCCATGAATGACCTTGAACTATCCTCCTGCCTCCCCAGTGCTGGATTGGACCACTGACCTCCATGCGTAGCCCTAACAGAGGAGAGGTTCATGCCCTTTTCAGATAACTGTGCCTATCTTTCTTTGATACCACACCAAAAGTGAACAGTTCATGCTCAAAGGCTAGATAGAGGCAGTAGAAGAGCTGAGCCACAGCCAAGCCTGGCTCTCACTGGCTACAATGAAATCCACAGTCCAGCGCTCTAACTGGCTCTTCTTAGGAGTCCACGTTACTCACTGGTCATTTGAAAGATATTCTCCAGAGTGGCAGACGGAAAGGTCTAAGTGGGATCAGAGGAAGAGAGCAGCAGATGTGGGGAGGGTTAACCAAAACTAAAGATGCTACAAATAAACCATATAAACCAGGCATGGTGGTGTGCGACTTTAACTCAGGCAGAGGTAGGAGGATGGTGGTGAGTTCGAGGCCACCCTGAGAACACAGAGTGAATTCAAGTCAGCCTGGGCTAGAGTGAGACACTACCTCGGGGGAAAAAAAGCCGGGCGTGGTGGCGCACACCTTTAATACCAGCACTCTGGAGGCAGAGGTAGGAGGATTGCCATGAGTTCGAGGCCATCCTGAGACTATATAGTGAATTCCAGGTCAGCCTGAGCTAGAGTGAGACCCTACCTTGAAAAACAAAAGAAAAAAAAAAGTAAGTAAAGGGCTGGAGAGATGGCTCAGTAATTAAAGGCACTTTCTTGTAAAGCCTGACAGTCCAGGTTTGATTCCCCAGTAACCACATAATGGCAAGTGGTACCTGCATCTGGAGTTTGTTTGCAGTAGAGGAAGCCCTGGTGTACCCATACTCTCTCTATGAGTGCTTCTCTCTCTCACACACACACACACACACAAATAAATAAATTTTAAAGTGAGGGGGAAAAAGGGTTCCTAGCAATCTTTAAAAAACAAAAAAAGGCCAGGCGTGGTGGCGCACACCTTTAATCCCAGCACTCGGGAGGCAGAGGTAGGAGGATCACCGAGAGTTCAAGGCTACATAGTTAATTCCAGGTCACCCTGGACCAGAGTGAGACCCTATCTCGCAAAACCAAAAAAAAAAAAAAAGGACTGGAGAGATGGCTTACGGGTTAAGGCACTTGCCTGCAAAAGGTAAGGACCCAGGTTGGTTTTTGTTTGTTTGTTTGTTTTGTTTTAAAATTTTTTAAATTTTTGTTTATTTTTATTTATTGGCAGAGAGAGAGAGAGAGAGAGAGAGAGAGAGAGAGAGAGGGTGCACCAGGGCCTCCAGCCACTGCAAATGAACGACAGATGCATACGCCATCTTGTGCATCTGGCTTACGTGGGTACTGGGTAGTTGAACCTCGAACCAGGGCCCTTTATTTTATTTTTTTAAGATTTTATTTTATTTTTATTTATTTGAGACAGAGAGAGGGGTGAGGGAGCAAGAGAGAGAGAATGGGCGTGCCAGGGTCTCTAGCCACTACAAAGAAACTCCAGATGCATGTACCACCATGTGCATCTAGCTTACATGGGACCTGTAGAATTGAACCTGGGTCCTTGGGCTTCACAGGCAAATGCCTTAACTACTAAGCCATCTCTCTAGCCCCTGGTTTTGGTTTTTTTTTTTTTTTTTTTTTTTTTTTTCCTTTTTTGAAGTAGGGTCTCACTCTAACCCCAGGTTGACCTGGAATTCACTATGTAGTCTCAGGCTGGTCTCAAGCTCACAGTGATCCTCCTACTTCTGCCTCCCAAGTGCTGGGATTAAAGGCTTGCACCACCATGTCCAGCTCTAAGTCCATTTTTAAAAACACCTTTAATTTTATCTCTGCCTGTCTCATCTTTCTGAGTGAAAATATAAATTTCCCCAATTTCTAAGTTTTACTTAGAAGCCAGAATGTTATTATTGGCAACAAATATTGTTGGTTGTTTCCTTGAAGTAACAAGATCATTTCATTCGTTTTAAGAAAGTGCCTGTCAAATACTCAGAAGTTTGTCTTTGAGGTACAAAATGGTGTTTTTTTTTTTTTAATTTTTATTTATTTATTAGAGAGAGAGTGAGAGAATGGGCAAGCCAGGGCCTCCAGCCACTGCAGATGAACTCCAGACGCATGTGCCATCTTGTACATCTGGCTTACATGGGTCCTGGGGAATCCTTTGGCTTTGCAGGCAAAATCCTTAACTGCTAAGCCATCTCTGCAGCCCCCAAAATGGTGTTTTATGAAAAAGCTGTTAGTTCAGATGATATCCACACAAATATTCTGCTAAGCACTAAAGTGCTTTAAGCACATATCCCATCTTACCACATACACTAATAAAGGGAGGCTTATCTAAGACTTAACACTTTGTGGCTGGGCAGATGGCTCAGTGGTTAAAGATGCTCTTGCCTGCAAAGCCTGCTGGTCCAGGTTCAATTCCTCAGGAGCAGGAGGCCTTGGTGTGTCATATTCTTCCTTCCTCTCTCTCTCTCCCTCCCCCCCCCCAAAGTTTGTTTTTTAATTTTTAAATTTTGTCATTTATTTATTTGAGAGGGGGTAGATAGATAATGGGCATACCAGGGCCTTCAGCCATTGCAAATGAACTCCAGATACACGGGCCATCTTTTGCAGGTGGCTTACGAGGGTCCCAGGGATTCGAACTTGAGTCCTTTGGCTTTGCAGGCAAGCACCTTTACCGCTAAGCCAGCCCAATAAAGTTTTTATTTATTTATTTATTTATTTATTTGTTTGTTTGAGAGAGAGAGAGAGAGAGAGAGGGAGGGAGGGAGAGAGAATGGGCACACCAGGGCCTCTAGCCACTGCAAATGAACTCCAGATGCATGTGCCCCCTTGTGCACTGGAGAGTTGAACCGGGATCCTTTGGCTTTGTAGGCAAACGCTTTAACCACTAAGCCATCTCTCCAGCTGTTTTTTGTTTTGTTTTGTTTTTAATGAGAGAGAGAGACTTGGCATGCCAGGGCCACCAGCCACTGCAATCAAATTCCAGATGCATGCACTACTTTATGTGCATGTGTGACCTTGTGTCACGTTGTGTGTCTGGCTTACATAGGACCTAGAGAGTTGAACATTGGCCCTCAGGCTTCTCAGACAAGCGCCTTAACTGTTAAGCCACCTCTCCAGCCCAGTAATTAGTTTTTTTAAAAAAGAATCATCGAAGGGTATGGTGGTGCACGCCTTTAATCCCAGCATTCCAGAGGTAGAGGTAGGAGGATTGCTATGAGTTTGAGGCCACCCTGAGACTACATAGTGAATTCCAGGTCAGCCTGAACTAGAGTGAGACACTACCTCGAAAAACAAAAAAAGAATCATCTGCCTGGCATGGTAACACACACCTTTAATCCCTGATCTGGGGAGGCTGAGGCAGGAGGATCGCTGTGTATTCAAGGCCAGCCTGGGGCTACAGAGTGAGTTCCAGGTCAGCCTGGGAAACAATGAGACCTAGGGGAAAAACAAAGAACCATCTTCGCTGTTTCATCAAAGATTTTTGTTTTTTAAAATTTATTTATTGCCGGGCGTGGTGGCGCACGACTTTAATCCCAGCACTCTGGAGGCAGAGGTAGGAGGATCGCCGAGAGTTCAAGGCCACCCTGAGACTACATAGCTAATTCCAGGTCAGCCTGGACCAGAGTGAGACCCTACCTTGCAAAACCAAAAAAAAAAAAAAAAAAAAATATTTATTATTTATTTGTCACCAGAGAGAAGAGAATGAATATGGTGTGCCAGGGCCTCTAGCCACTTCAAACAAACTCTAGATGTATGTACTACTTTAGCCACCTGGCTTTATGTGGGTACTGGGGAATCAAACCCAGGTTTTTAGGCATTGCAGGCAAGTACCTAAACCACTGAATCATCTCTCCAGCCACTCTGACTACAATTTTATAACTATATATATATATATATATATATATATATATATATATTTTATTTATTTATTTATTTATTTATTTATTTATTTATTTATTTATTAGAGACAGACAGAGAGAGAGAGAAAGAGAGAGAGGGAGTGAGAATGAGTGTGCCAGGGCCTCTAGCCACTGCAAACAAACTCCAGATGCATGCGCCACCATGTGCATCTGGCTTACCTAGGACCTGGAGAATCAAACTGGGGACCTTAGGCTTTGCAGGCATGAGCCTTAACCATTAAGCCATCTCTCCAGACCCTATAACTATATTTTTTTAGGGTGGGGACACAGTTTTGCCACCTAGCCCTGGCTGACCTGGAGCTCACTATGTGGACCTGGTTGGCCTCAAATGTGTGGCAGTCCTTTGCCTCTGCCTCCCAAGTGCTGGGATAACAGGTGTGTACCACTAAACCTTGATTATAAATAGCATTCTATACATAGATATATATATTTTCAGAATTCCTTTCTAAGATGCCATAAATATTTAATTGTTGATCTATAATTAGGCTGATGGGAAAATCTTCAGGATAAGAGAAATGTACAGTCACTTGGGCCTCTGCCAACTAGAGATGAACAATGAAGATGAAACATTTATGAAAGAAAATGGAAATCAATAGGAAATGCCACTATATAAAGCATTGAACTAGGTCTTTTTCATTGACTGATACACTTCCTATTGTGTGCCCATAAGCACAAAACCCAGTCTCAGAAATGGGCATCATGTAATACCCAATTATGGATTGGTTATTGATTGCAAAAATGATTTCACACTTAGGGGAAAAAAACTTCAAAAGTAAAATCTGGGCGTGATGGTGCATGCCTTTAATCCCAGCACGTGGGAGGCAGAGGTAGGACTACTGTGAATTTGAGGCCACCCTGAGATTACATAGTGAATTCCAGGTCAGCCTAAGATAGAGTGAGACCCTACCTCAAAAAAAAAAAAAAAAAAGGCCGCGCGTGGTGACGCACGCCTTTAATCCTAGCACTCAGGAGGCAGAGGTAGGAGGATCGACATGAGTTCAAGGCCACCTTGAGACTACATAGTGAATTCCAGGTCAGCCTGAGCTAGAGTGAGACCCTACCTTGAAAAACTAAAAAAAAAGAAAGAAAGAAAGAAAGAAAGAAAGAAAGAAAGAAAGAAAGAAAGAAAGAAAATAAAACTCAAAAGAAACCTAGAACATGCTGAGTGTGATGGCACACAACTGTAATCCTTGTACTGGAGAAGCTGAGGCAGGAGGATTACCAGGAGTTTGGACTACAGTGGTAAAACTCTACCTTGAAAATATTTTAAAATACATTTATGTATGTATGTATGTATGTATGTATGTATTTATTTATTTATTTATTTATTTATTTATTTGGGAGAGAAAGAGAAAGAATGGGCATGCCAGGACCTCCAGCCACTGCAAATGAATTCCAGATGTATGTGTCCCCTTGTGCATCTGGCATATGTGGGTTCTGGGGAATTGAACTTGGGTCCTTTGGCTTTGCAGGCAAATGCCTTAACCACTAAGCCATCTCTCTAGCCCCCTTAAAAATGATATGGCTTAGTGGTTAAGACACTTGCTTACAATGCCTATGGACCCATGTTTGACTCCCCAGATCCCACATAAGTCAGACACACAAGGTGACACATGTGCAAAGTCATGCATGTGCACAAGGTAGTGCACGTGTCTGGAGTTTGACTGTAATAGTTGGAGGTTCTCGTGTGCCAATTCTCTCTCTCCCTCATTTAAAAAAGTAATAAAGGGCTAGAGAGATGGTTTAGCAGTTAAAGTGATTGTTTGCAAAGCCTAAGGACTCATGTTTGACTGTCCAGGTCCCACATAAGCCAGACGCACAAGGTGACACAAGCATACAAGGTCACACATACACACAAGATGGCACATGTGTCTGGAGTGCATTTGAAGTGGTTGGAGGCCCTGGCACACCAATTCTCTCTCTCTCTCTCTCTCTCTCTCTCTCAATCTTTCTCTCTCTCTCTGATAAAAATATTAAAATATTAAAAATAGTAAGCTGGGTGTGGTGGCGCACGCCTTTAATTCCAGCACTCTGGAGGCAGAGGTAGGAGGATCGCCAGTGAGTTTGAGACCACCCTGAGACTACAGAGTGAATTCCAGGTCAGCCTGAGCTAGAGTGAGACCCTACCTCAGAAAACCAAAAGAAAAAGAAAAAAAAAAAAATAAAGGATAGTAAAAAATATTTTTAGCCAGGCATGGTGGTGTACACCTTTAATCCCAGCACTGGGGAGGCAGAGGTAGGAGAAGCACCATGAATTCGAGGCTACCCTGACACTACATAGTGAGTTCCAGGTCAGCCTGGGCTACAGTGAAACCGTACCTTGAAAAACCAAAAAAAAAAAAAAAAAAAAAAAAAAAAAAAAAATTTAGTACTAGGTTGAGGAGATGGCTCAGTGGTTAAAGGCACTTGCTTGCAAAGCCTGCTAACCCAGGTTTGATTCCCCAGCACCCACGTAAAAGCCAAATGCAAAACACGGCATATAAATCTAGCAGCCAGAGACCCTGGCATGTCCATGCACACACACATACATACACATAAATAAAAATAAATTGGGTTGGAGAGGTGGCATAGCAGTTAAGGTGCTTGCCAGCAGCCAAAGGACCTGGTCTGATTTCCCAGGACCCATGTAAAGCCATATGTACAAGGTGGTGCATGCATCTGGAGTTTGTTTGCAGTGGCTGGAAGCTCTGGTGCACCCATTGTCTCAAATAAATAAAATATTTATAAAATTTAAAAAAATAAAATTTTAGTAGTAATATTATCTAAAAGCCAATAATATTTTTATTTATTTATTTATTTATTTGACAGAGAGAAAGAAGGAGAAAGAGAGAGTGGGTGCTCCAGGGCCTCCAGCTACTGCAAATGAACTTCAGATGCATACGCCACCCTGTGCATCTGGCTAATGTGAGTCCTGGGGAATTGAACCTGGGTCCTTTGGCTTTGCAGGCAAACTCCCCAACCACTAACCCATCCCTCCAGCCCCAAGAATATTTTTAAATAAGAATATAGTAGATAGTTGAATTGGTAAAATGTCCATGGAAGAGTAGAAAATATTACAATAAAACACACACACACTATTTATACTCTAAGCCAAAAGTCATGCGTTTTACAAATATTTTATTGTACACTTACTATGTGCCAAAACTACTTTAAGAAGGCAGTGAGGGGCTGGAGAGATGGTTCAGTGGTTAAGGCATTTGCCTGCAAAGCCTGAGGACCCAGGTTCAATTCCCTAGTAACCACATAAAGCCAGATGCACAAGGTGGCACATGCTTCTGGACTTCATTTGCCATGGCTAGAGGCCCTGGCACGCCCATTCTCTTTTTCTCTATCTGCCTCTTCCTCTGTCTCTCTCTCTCATAAATAAATAAATTAATTAAAAAAAAAAAGAAGAAGACAGTGAGAACCGAGGAGATAAACCATCCTGTACACATCCTCCAGGACCCAGGTGAAACCACAGAGGAGCTAGCAAGATGAGCCATAGCACCACTTCCATGACAAGCCTGACAACCAGAGCCAGGGTGATGGAGACAGACACTGAGGATATTCAAAATGCACCAAAGCAGAAATCCAGAAGCTCCTGAGAGCTCAACACTAATGTAGCCTTAAAACACACCTAGCAAGGCTCAGGAAATTTTGCAGAAGAGGAGGTGGAGAGATTGTAAGAGCCACAGGGTGGGAGGGAATATCCAGATGCATTGTCCCCTGCCCAACAATGACTGACAGATGATCTTACATCTCCTAGCCCACAACCCCAAGGGGAATACCAGCAATCCCATGGAGGAGGACCCTCAGAGGAATGAGGGCAGGGAGAAGGGAAATGATGGTACCAACACATGATGTGTCCATACAAAATTTCTACTTAATTAAAAGAAAAAAAACTACTTTCAGAATTGAGGTGGCTGACCTAGCATGTGCACAGTCCTGGGTTCAATCCCAAGTGCTGTACACACCACATAGGGTGCATACATCTGTGACCCCCATATCCAGGAAGTAGTCAGGAGAATCCAAAGTTCAAAGTCATCTGTGGCTACAAAGTGAGTTTGAAGCTGGAATATACATAAGTAGAGTATTGCTGTACAAATCTACAAATCTATAAAATCTTAATTCAGAATTAATTTGTCTCACTCTCCTTGGGTTATGAACACATTAAAGCCCTCAGGTGTCCACTAGCAGGGTGAATAGAAAAGGTATTTGACAATCATGATCAGCTGACACACACACACACACACACACACACACACACACACACCACCTTTTTAAACTTTTAAAAAATTATTTGCAAGCAGAGATAGGGGATGGAGGAGAGAATGAGCATGCCAGGGCTTCTGGCAGTTACAAATTGCAGATGCATGTGCCACTTTGTGCCTCTGGCTTTACATGGATACTGGGGAATCAAACCTGGATTCTTAGGCTTTGCAGGCAAGTGTCTTAACTGCTAAATCATCTCTCCAGCCTGCAAATAACTTGAGAATGTGAGTGGGATGTGTAGCCCAGCTCTAGAGTAGTGCCAGAAGCCCTGAGTCCTAGGCCCAGCACCTCGTAATCTGGGTGCTAGGGCCAAGCCTGTATTCCCACCACTTAGGAGGCAGGAGAATCAAAAAGTTGGTCATCCTTAGCTCCATAGTGAGTTTGAGGACAGCCTGGGCTCTGTGAGACTCGTCACCTCCCCCCATAAAAACCAAATAACAAGAGCACATTACATATATAAGGAGGTACTGCAAGGTTCATGCCTGTGATTCCAGCACTCAGGAGGCTGAGGCAGGAGGAGTGCAAGATCCAGGCTAGTCTGGTCTACAAAGCAAGACCCTGACTCAAAATGGGTGGGGGTATGGACAGGGAACATGGCTCAGTGGTTAAAGGTGCTTGCTTGCAAAGCCTACAGGCCCAGGTTCTCAATTCCTCAGATGCATAAAGTGGCACGTGCATTTGGAATTCGTTTATAGAGGCAAGAGGCTCTGCCTGAACCATTCTCTCTCCTTGTTGTGCTGTTAAATAAATAAATAAAATCGCTAGGTCTGGGGATGTAACTCTGTGATAAAGTGGGTGCCTAGCATGGGTTAAGTCTGGATTCCATCCGCAATACCAAATATATATGTCATATATCTAGTAACAGGCTTCCTTAAGCTGCTGCCCAAGAACTCACACTAACACCAAGTGCTTTTGTACCTACAATGCCTGCCTAAGTACTTAATTCTCATTAATTATACATGAGTCGTCAGTTCTGCTTAGCAACTGAAAAGCTCTTCAGGTTTTTAAATATTTATGTTTGTTTGTTTATTTGTTTATTTATTTATATAAGAGAGAGAGAGAGAATGGGTATACCAGGACCGTTGGCCACTGCAAGTGAACTCCTGACACATATGCCACTTTGCATGTCTGGCTTTACATGGATACTGAGGAATCAAACCTAGGATTCAGGCTTTACAAGCAAGCACCATTAGCCACTGAGTCATCTCCTTGGCCCACCTTCAAGATTTTTGTTGTTTTGTTTTTGTTTTTTGAGGTAAGGCCTCACGCTAGTCCAGGAAGACCTGGAATTCACTATGTAGTCTCAGGGTGACCCTGAACTCAAAGTGATTCTCCTATCTCTGCTTCCCCAGTGTTGGGATTAAAGGCGTGCACCACCACACCCAGCCATCTTCAGGTTTTATTAACATTAATAGATAATTCCACAGAAATTCCATCCTATTTGGGTCTGTGATGGAAGGGTTATGAATTTCTTCTAGTTGCTTGTTCAATATTCTAAAAAAATTTTTTTAATGTATTTGCGCACGCGTGTGTGTGTGCGCGTGCACACGCAGGAGTGTATAGGCACACCAGGGTCTCTTGCTGTTGCTTGTGCCACTATTTGTGCCTAGCTTATGTGGGTGCTGGGGAATTGAACCCAGGCTACAAGCTTTGCAAGCAAGCACCTTTAACTGCTGAGTCATCTTCCCAGCCCTTCCTATAAAATTTTTTAAAAAATAGATTATTTATTTATTTGCAAGCAAAGAGAGATAGATAGAAGAGAGAACAGGCATGCCAGGGCCTCCAGCTGCTGCAAACAAACTCCAGATGCATGTGCCACCTTGTGCATCTGGCTTTACGAGGGTCCTGGGGAATTGAACTCAGATTGTTAGGCTTTGCAGGCAAGTGCTTTAACCCACTCAAGCCATCTCTCCATCCCATCTTTTTTGTTTTTTTGTTTGTTTGTTTGTTTGTTTGTTTGTTTGTTCGAGGTAGGGTCTCACAATAGCTCAGGCTGACCTGGAATTCACTATGTAGTCTCAGGGTGGACTCAAACTCATGGCAATCCTCCTACCTCTGCTTCCTGATTGCTGGGATTAAAGGTGTGCACCACCACACCCAGCTTTTTTTAATGTTTAGCAAACAAAACTTTATTGACACTAACTGTCCACACTTGGAAGGTGGGCCATGGCAAATGTGGTTCCAGTCAGTAGGCTGGAAGAAGCAGATGATCGAACAGCACCAGCTGTGTGGGAGAGGCATGACTGCTGAGCAGCAGATCCTCTCTATTTCCTGTAAATTCACCTTGCCTTTTTTTTTTTTTTTTTTTGGTTTTTCGAGGTAGGGCCTGGCTCTAGCCCAGGCTGACCTGGAATTCACTACATAGTTTCAGGGTGGCCTCGAACTCACGGAGATCCTCCTACCTCTGCCTCCCCGCCGAGTGCTGGGATTAAAGGCATGCGCCACCACACCAGGCTCACCTTGCTTTTTCTAGGTGCCATCAAGTTCTTATTTCTGTTACAAATTTCTTCTGGGCAAATGCTAATGTGATAACATGTGGATGGTATGTTCATAAACACACCAAGGGTAGGAGGCTCAACAGGTAACATGCTTGCCTCTAAGCATGAGTGCCCTCAACTCCTGTGTAAAAAGCTGGGCATGCCAAGGGTGATGGTACATGCCTTGATGGTACAATCCCAGCACTCAGGAGGCAGAGATAGGAAGATCACTAAGAGTTGAAGGCTACCCTGAGATTACATAGTAAACTCCAGGTCAGCCTGGACTCGAGCAAGACCCTACCTCGAAAAACTAAAACACACACACACACACACACACACACACACACACACACATATGGAATAGAGCATATGGACAGAGCCACCTGCCCAGTCCCAGAGCTAGGTATGGTGGCATGTGCCTGTAACCAACAATGAGGAGGCTTTTAGATGAAACTAGCAATTAAATGTAGTTGGTTTCATAAAAAGTCTTCCTAGGGACTGGGGAGATGGCCCAGTGGGTAAACTGATTACTATGCAAGCATGAGAACCTAAGTTCAGGTCCCCAGAACTCACATAAATGCTAGGCAGGGTGCATGTGCACTGCAGAGATGGAGACAGGGAATTCCCAGCGTTCAGTGGTTGGCTAGTCTAGCTGAATTGGTGAGCTCTACTTTCAGCAAGAGACCCTCTTTGGGGGTGGAGAGATGGCTTAGCAGTTAACACAGTTGCCTGCAAAGCCAAAGAACCCAGGTTCAATTGCCCAGAGCCCATGTAGGGAGATGCACAAGGGGGAGCACACGTCTGGAGTTCGTTAGCAGCGGCTGAAGGCCCTGGCGCACCCATTCTCTTTCTATCTTCCTTTTTCTCTCTTCTCTCACAAATAAATAAATAGATTTAAAAAATTTGTAAAAGGGGGAAAATAAATTAAAACAAAGACCCTGTTTCAAAGAATGAGGTAGAAAAAAACAGAGTAAGACACCTGATGTTAAATTCTGTCCTCAATATGCATGTGCCTGCACACGCACAGGTACCCAAGCCACACTACCCATACTCACATAAACATACATCCACATACCACATATATCCAAAAAAAGAATGAGAGAAAAAAAGTTTTGACGAGTTTGTTAGTAATGCTGGGTGTGAGTTACATCTATGGAGTGAATGAAGAAAATATTTTGGAATACAGATTTCACAATTTGCTTGAATGTTTAGTAAAAGCCAGGATGTGAAATCCCAAAACAGATCACCATGACTGTTCCATCTGGAACTCAAATATGCCTCGTAAATTCAGACTTGGCAATCATTAACCACAAAGAAACCAGCCTTCCCACCCGGCTCACTCTGTTGTCTGTTTGGGTTTGTGGCAGGGTGGCCTACCCGAGCACAAGCCTCAGGATTTTCAAGTGGTCAAACGACACAACGCTGATTTTTATCCACACACAAACAGAACTATTTTTACAAGATCTCGCTAGATTAAAAGCAAACAAGAGGGCTGGAGAGGTGGCTTAGTGGTTAAGGCACTCGCCTGCAAAGCCTAAGGACCCACATTCGACTCTCCAGGTCCCATGTAAGCCAGATTCACAAAGTAACACAAACACACAAGGTCACACATGCAACACAAGGAGGTGCACGCATCTGAAGTTTGATTGCAGTGGCCCTGGCATGCCAATTCTCTCTCTCTCTCATTTAAAAAAAAAAAAAAGGCCAGTCTATTGGGCTTGCCAAAAAAAAAAAAAAAAAAAAAGCTGCTAGAAAAGTGAAGAGTAACACTACAGTCCCCTATAAGGCTATTCTGGAAGCTGGCAGAACAGTGTTTTCAATCACATTTCTCACCAAGAATACTAAGAGAGGAATTCTCATTGGCCACCAACTCTGTATGGGATACAAATAGCACCAATGGTGGGGACTCTGCCTAGGAGACAGTGAGAGGCCAATCTCATACCAACCCTGCACAAAAAGTCTTTAACTCAGCCGGACATGGTGGCACATGCCTTTAATTCCAGCACTTGGGAGGCAGAGGTAGGAGGATCACCGTGAGTTCAAGGCCACCCTGAGACTACAGAGTGAATTCCAGGTCAGGTTCATTTGCAGTGGTTGGAGGCCCTGGTGCACCCATTCTCTTTCTCGCTCACTCTCAAATAAATAAAGGAAAAATCTTTTAAAAAGAACAGCAATACAATAATTTGAAGACTATTATTTCTTTTTTTTTTTTTTTTTTTTTTTTTTTTTTTTTTGGTCTTTCGAGGTAAGGTTTCACTCTGGTCTAGGCTGACCTGGAATTCACTATGTAGTCTCGGGCTGGCCTTGAACTCACAACAATTCTCCTACTTCTGCCTCCTGAGTGCTGGGATTAAAGTCGTGTGCCACCATGCCCGGCAAGACTACTATTTCTACACCATGTAACTGGCCCAAGTTAACGCAGAACTAAAAACATTAAGAATGTAGCTCCAGGGCTGGAGAGATAGCTTACTGGTAAAGGTGTTTGCCTGCAAAACCAAAGGGCCCAGGTTCGATTCCCCAGGACCCACATAAGCCAGATGCACAAGGGGATGCACGAATCTGGAGTTCATTTGCAGTGGTTGGAGGTCCTGGCATACCCATTCTCTCTCTCTCCCTTTCTCTGTCAAATAAATAAATAAATAAATAAATAAATAAATAAATAAATAAATAAAAATGTTTTTAAAAAAGAACCACATGAGTTGTAAGTGTGAGAAAACATGCAATATTAAAAAAGAGAGAGAGAGAGAATGTAGCTCCAGCCCAGGGATTGGCAATGGGCACAGAGATCCACAAGCCCGCCAGCTCAGCAGAGGGCCAGACAATAGCAGCCTCAGGATTTCTTGGGCTCTGCTCTGAATGCCTTAACAGATTCAAAGGCAGTGAACACTCAAGAACTTTGAAAAGCTCCAATTTTTTTTTCAAGGGACAGGCTGCTTTTTAAGCCCTTCATTCTCAGGCTGCAAGGACGACAGAATACAAAATAAGATGGGCCACAGAAGGCTGTGGATGTTACTATACAGTCAGCTTCAATGCTAGCAACTAACTGTTGCTACTGAGAGGAAGTCACATCACTATGAAACAGATGCGCCTGTTTGTTTTGTTTTGAATATGAGCTGAGCATGATGGCACACACCTTTAATCCAGCACTTGGGAGACAGAGTAGGAGGATTGCTGTGAGTTTGAGCCCAGCCTGGGACTATGGAGTGAGTTCCAGGACAGCCTGGTCTAGAGTAAGACCCTACTTCGAAAAAACAAAACAAAAAAATTATTTGAGAGAGAGTATGGGCACACCAGGTTTTCCTGAACACAAACTCCAGACACATGCACCACTTTATGCATCCGGCTTTAGGTGGGCTCTGGAGAACTGAACTGAGGGCAGGGGTTGGGGAAGGGGCTGGAGAGATGGCTCAGTGGTTAAGGCACTTGCCTGCAATGCCTAATGACCTGAATTCAGTTCCCCAGTACCCATGTAAAGCCAGATGCACAAAGTGGTCCATGCATCTAGAGTTCCTATGCAGTGCCTGAAAGCCCTGGTACGCCCATTGATATTCACTTTCCCTACTTGCAAATAAATAAATAAAATATTAAAAAGAGGGGCTGGAGAGATGGTTTAGCAGTTAAGGCATTTGCCTGTTAAGCCAAAGGATCCCAGTTCAATTCTCCAGGACCCACGTAAGCCAGACACACAAGCAAACACATGCATCTGGAGTTCATTTGCAGTGGCTGGAGGACCTGGCCCACCCATTCTCTCTCTCTCTCTCTCTCTATTTCTGCCTCTTTCTCTCTCTCAAACAAACAAACAAATAAATAAATAATGAAAAATGAAAGTATTTAAAATATTAAAAAGAATTATAAGCCAGGCGTGGTGGCATATGCCTTTAATCCCAGCACTCAGAAGGCAGAGGTAGGAGGATCACTGTGAGTTCGAGGCCACCCTGAGAATATGGAGTGAATTCCAGGTCAACCTGGGCTAGAGTGAGACCTTACATTGAACGGCCCCCCCCAAAAAAAGAATTGAACCTGGGCCAATAGCCTTTGTGAGCTATCTCTCCAGCCCTGCACCTGTTTTTTGTCCCCCTCTAGCACCCTCAAAGCTGGATTTCGTTCTAGCCCAGGATGACTTGGAACTCACTCTATAGTCCCAGGCTGGCCTCCAACTCTCTATCTCCTACCTTTGCCTTAGGAATGCTGGGACATGCTTGGCTTCCACCAGGTTTTTGTTGTTGTTGTTGTTTCCAAGGTAGGGTCTCACTCTAGCTCAGGCTGACCTAGAATTCACTATGTAGTCTCAGGGTGGCTTCGACCTCAAGGTGATCCTCCTCTGCCTTCTGAATGCTGAGATTAAAGGCATGAGCAACCATGCCCCGGCTCTAACCCTTTTTTTGTTTATTTATTTGCATATGTGTGGTGTTTGTGTTTTGAACACACCAAGATCTCTTGCTGGTGCAAATGAACACACATCTAACTTTACATGGGTGGCTAGGGAACTGAACCCCAGGCCTACAGGCCTTGCAATCAAGTGCCTTTAAATGTTGAGCCATCTCCCCTGCCCCTAGGCTTATAGTTTCAAAAGGCGGTTGTATCTCGGTGGAGAAAACATGGCAACTGACTCACATTTTCATACATTAGCAGCATGGAGAGAGCAGCAAGAGCAATAGACTAATAAACCTCAAAGCTGGCCGGGTGTGGTGGCGCACGCCTTTAATCCCAGCACTCGGGAGGCAGAGATAGGAGAATCTCTGTGACTTCGTCACCACCCTGAGACACATAGTGACTTCCAGGTCAGCCTGGGCTAGAGGGACACCCTACCTCAAAAAAAAAAAAAAAGGCGGGGCTGGAGAGATGGCTTAGCGGTTAAGGTGCCTGCCTCCTAAACCTAAGAACGCTGGTTCTAATCTCCAGGTCCCACGTTTAGCCAGATGCAAAGGGGCGCAATGCCGCACTTGACCATAAGGGGGCGCACACATCTGGATTTTGTTTGCAGCAGCTGAGAGGCTGCTGGCGCGCCCATCTCTATCTGTCTTCCTCTCTCTCTCTCTCTCTGTCTCTCCCCCAAAAAAAAAAAACAGGCTAAAAAAAAGCTGCTAGAAAAGTGAAGAGTAACACTACAGTCCCCTATAAGGCTATTCTGGAAGCTGGCAGAACAGTGTTTTCAATCACATTTCTCACCAAGAATACTAAGAGAGGAATTCTCATTGGCCACCAACTCTGTATGGGATACAAATAGCACCAATGGTGGGGACTCTGCCTAGGAGACAGTGAGAGGCCAATCTCATACCAACCCTGCACAAAAAGTCTTTAACTCAGCCGGACATGGTGGCACATGCCTTTAATTCCAGCACTTGGGAGGCAGAGGTAGGAGGATCACCGTGAGTTCAAGGCCACCCTGAGACTACAGAGTGAATTCCAGGTCAGGTTCATTTGCAGTGGTTGGAGGCCCTGGTGCACCCATTCTCTTTCTCGCTCACTCTCAAATAAATAAAGGAAAAATCTTTTAAAAGAACAGCAATACAATAATTTGAAGACTATTATTTCTTTTTTTTCTTTTTTTTTTTTTTTTTTTTTTGGTCTTTGGTAAGGTTTCACTCTGGTCTAGGCTGACCTGGAATTCACTATGTAGTCTCGGGCTGGCCTTGAACTCACAACAATTCTCCTACTTCTGCCTCCTGAGTTCTGGGATTAAAGTCGTGTGCCACCATGCCCGGCAAGACTACTATTTCTACACCATGTAACTGGCCCAAGTTAACGAGAACTAAAAACATTAAGAATGTAGCTCCAGGGCTGGAGAGATAGCTTACTGGTAAAGGTGTTTGCCTGCAAAACCAAAGGGCCCAGGTTCGATTCCCCAGGACCCACATAAGCCAGATGCACAAGGGGATGCACGAATCTGGAGTTCATTTGCAGTGGTTGGAGGTCCTGGCATACCCATTCTCTCTCTCTCCCTCTTCAAATAAATCAAATAAATAAATAAATAAATAAATAAATAAATAAATAAATAAAAATGTTTTTTAAAAAGAACCACATGAGTTGTAAGTGTGAGAAAACATGCAATATTAAAAAGAGAGAGAGAGAGAATGTAGCTCCAGCCCAGGGATTGGCAATGGGCACAGAGATCCACAAGCCCGCCAGCTCAGCAGAGGGCCAGACAATAGCAGCCTCAGGATTTCTTGGGCTCTGCTCTGAATGCCTTAACAGATTCAAAGGCAGTGAACACTCAAGAACTTTGAAAAGCTCCAATTTTTTTCAAGGGACAGGCTGCTTTTAAGCCCTTCATTCTCAGGCTGCAAGGACGACAGAATACAAAATAAGATGGGCCACAGAAGGCTGTGGATGTTACTATACAGTCAGCTTCAATGCTAGCAACTAACTGTTGCTACTGAGAGAGGAAGTCACATCACTATGAAACAGATGCGCCTGTTTGTTTTGTTTTGAATATGAGCTGAGCATGATGGCACACACCTTTAATCCAGCACTTGGGAGACAGAGTAGGAGGATTGCTGTGAGTTTGAGCCCAGCCTGGGACTATGGAGTGAGTTCCAGGACAGCCTGGTCTAGAGTAAGACCCTACTTGAAAAAAACAAAACAAAAAAATTATTTGAGAGAGAGTATGGGCACACCAGGTTTTCCTGAACACAAACTCCAGACACATGCACCACTTTATGCATCCGGCTTTAGGTGGGCTCTGGAGAACTGAACTGAGGGCAGGGGTTGGGGAAGGGGCTGGAGAGATGGCTCAGTGGTTAAGGCACTTGCCTGCAATGCCTAATGACCTGAATTCAGTTCCCCAGTACCCATGTAAAGCCAGATGCACAAAGTGGTCCATGCATCTAGAGTTCCTATGCAGTGCCTGAAAGCCCTGGTACGCCCATTGATATTCACTTTCCCTACTTGCAAATAAATAAATAAAATATTAAAAAGAGGGGCTGGAGAGATGGTTTAGCAGTTAAGGCATTTGCCTGTTAAGCCAAAGGATCCCAGTTCAATTCTCCAGGACCCACGTAAGCCAGACACACAAGCAGACACATGCATCTGGAGTTCATTTGCAGTGGCTGGAGGACCTGGCCCACCCATTCTCTCTCTCTCTCTCTCTCTCTCTCTCTCTATTTCTGCCTCTTTCTCTCTCTCAAACAAACAAACAAATAAATAATGAAAAAATGAAAGTATTTAAAATATTAAAAAGAATTATAAGCCAGGCGTGGTGGCATATGCCTTTAATCCCAGCACTCAGAAGGCAGAGGTAGGAGGATCACTGTGAGTTCGAGGCCACCCTGAGAATATGGAGTGAATTCCAGGTCAACCTGGGCTAGAGTGAGACCTTACACTGAACGGCCCCCCCAAAAAAAGAATTGAACCTGGGCCAATAGCCTTTGTGAGCTATCTCTCCAGCCCTGCACCTGTTTTTTGTCCCCCTCTAGCACCCTCAAAGCTGGATTTCGTTCTAGCCCAGGATGACTTGGAACTCACTCTATAGTCCCAGGCTGGCCTCCAACTCTCTATCTCCTACCTTTGCCTTAGGAATGCTGGGACATGCTTGGCTTCCACCAGGTTTTTGTTGTTGTTGTTGTTGTTGTTTCCAAGGTAGGGTCTCACTCTAGCTCAGGCTGACCTAGAATTCACTATGTAGTCTCAGGGTGGCTTCGACCTCAAGGTGATCCTCCTCTGCCTTCTGAATGCTGAGATTAAAGGCATGAGCAACCATGCCCCGGCTCTAACCCTTTTTTTGTTTATTTATTTGCATATGTGTGGTGTTTGTGTTTTGAACACACCAAGATCTCTTGCTGGTGCAAATGAACACACATCTAACTTTACATGGGTGGCTAGGGAACTGAACCCCAGGCCTACAGGCCTTGCAATCATCAAGTGCCTTTAAATGTTGAGCCATCTCCCTGCCCCTAGGCTTATAGTTTCAAAAGGCGGTTGTATCTCGGTGGAGAAAACATGGCAACTGACTCACATTTTCATACATTAGCAGCATGGAGAGAGCAGCAAGAGCAATAGACTAATAAACCTCAAAGCTGGCCGGGTGTGGTGGCGCACGCCTTTAATCCCAGCACTCGGGAGGCAGAGATAGGAGAATCTCTGTGACTTCGTCACCACCCTGAGACACATAGTGACTTCCAGGTCAGCCTGGGCTAGAGGGACACCCTACCTCAAAAAAAAAAGGCGGGGGGGGGGCTGGAGAGATGGCTTAGCGGTTAAGGTGCCTGCCTCCTAAACCTAAGAACGCTGGTTCTAATCTCCAGGTCCCACGTTTAGCCAGATGCAAAGGGGCGCAATGCCGCACTTGACCATAAGGGGGCGCACACATCTGGATTTTGTTTGCAGCAGCTGAGAGGCTGCTGGCGCGCCCATCTCTATCTGTCTTCCTCTCTCTCTCTCTCTCTGTCTCTCCCCCCCCAAAAAAAAAAAAAAAAACAGGCTGGAGGGATGGCTTAGCCATTAAGGCATTTGCCTGCAAAGCCAAAGGACCCAGGTTTGATACCCCAGGACCCATGTTAGCCAGATGCACAAGGGGGCACACGTGTCTGGAGTTCATTTGCAGTGGCTGGAGGTCCTGGTGCACCCATTCTATCTCTTTCTCCCTCTTTCTCTGTCAAATAAATAAAAATGAAATAAATAATAATAAAAAAAAAAGCACCTCAAGGCTGACCCCTAGCAACACACCTCCTCCAGCAAGGCTCCACCTCCCGAAGGCTCCATAAACTCGGGACTAAATAAGAGACTTAACCACAAACACTTGAGGCTAAAGGAAATGAAATGCTCCTCCCCTGCATGTTCTGATATAAGATAACCCAAAACTAGACATTCAGAATAGATGGGTTTTAGGCAGTGAAAAATTATTATAGCCATTTTTAGAAATCTTATCTCCATGAAACTGAAGACAGTTATCATCAATTTCCTATCTATTTTACAGCACCCAGTGAGTACCTTGAATAATGCATGTGTGTGGAAGCGAATTATAACACAGGCAAATCAAGTGTGTAGAGCCCATCTAACTGTAGTGGTTTTTTAAAAGAACCAAAACAGTTATTTCCATCCACACCATAATTACAGTAAGACATAAAAAGACCAATCACGGACCCACACTGTGAATGCCATTCTCTGCTAGGTGAGCTCACATCTCCCCTGCACACTGAGAAGACTCAAGGCACTCACACCCTGGTTTTAGAGAACTGCTTAACAACTGATTTGGTAGAAATTAATTTGCAGGGAGAACAATTCCCAATTAACGCCTTCCGTTTGGTTCAGTGCTGTGGGTGTATTTTCAAAGAGTACCTAACAAACCCTTCTGATACCTATTGGCAACAAGGGCCCTCAGCCGACCACACAGGGTGCTTCACACGCAGCAGCAAACTGTCAGCATGGGGCGAGAGCTCTAACGATGGTGTGTTATACAGCAGCGCTCACTCGGCCCTTGAACTTCTGAAGACTAAGAAGCTTCTCAAAATTAGCCCGCTCTCACCTCAGACAAGACCAAGATGCTCGGGACCAGTCTTCTTCGACTGAACATTAAATTAGCCTTTTTCACCAATGTGGTGGTCTATCCCTTTAGTCCCAGCACTCCGGAGGCTGAGTTAGGAGGGTCATGGTAAGTTCGAGGCCAGCCTAGGGCTACAGGGTAACAGAGTACGTTCCAGGTCAGCCTGGGCTAGAGTGAGACCTCACCTCAAAAAAAAAAAAAAAAAAAAAAAAAAATAGCCATTTTGGCTCATGAGTGTAATGTCTTTTCCAGCTCATTAGCCCACTCCCATTCTTGGGACAGGCTCTTTCCCTTCCCTTCCTTTCTTCCTTTTCTTTCTTCCTGTTTTCTTTCTTTTTTTTTTTTTAAGTATTTTTTACTTTTATTTATTTATCAGAGACAGAGAAAGGGAAAGAGAAAGAATGGGCACACTAGGGCCTTTAGCCACTGCAAATGAACTCCAGACGCATGTGCCACCATGTGCATCTGGCTTACGTGGGACCTGGAGAATCGAACCTGGGTCTTTAGGCTTCACAGGCACATGCCTTAACCACTAAGCCATCTCTCCAGCCCTTTTTTCTTTTTTGAGGTAGGGTTAGATTGACCTGGAATTCACTATGTAGTCTCAGGCTGGCCTGGAATTCACAGCCATCCTCCTACCTCTGTATCCGACTGAGTGCTGGGACTAAAGGCATGCGCCTTAGGCTGAGACTAAATTCCTAGACTAAAGTAATCCTCCTGCTTCAGTGTCCCGAGTACTGGGACTGCAGGACTAACTCACAGTGGAGACTCAGAATACATGTCAGCTTGGGTTACATCTGCAGTCATTTAGCAGCCCAGTCCCTCATCCCAAGCATGTGAGCTGGGTAGGTATTGTTTGTTTTTACATAAACAGAGCTTATTATAGACTAGCACACATTGGGAAGATAGTCGCTTGGGCGACTATTCTTTGCCCGTGTGTAAAACTAGAGATCTCATATATATTATTATTTATATATATTATTCATATATATATTATTATATATTATATACTATATAATATTGTATATTAATATATATATATTCATATATATTATTATATATATATTATTTCTCCAATAATCCAATGGCAGCTGGCCAGCGTAGCTTCTCATGAGGGCCTGAGAGGGCCAGAGACTGTGGAGGTCTCCATCCCCAGAACCCAGTAAATAGGTGTGATCACGCATTATGCCAGTCTGTGGAGGGCAGAGACCGGAGAATAGCTGGGGCTCACTGACTGAAAACTGCGAGGTTGAGATGTCAAGGAAGCGTGCAAATGAGCAAAGGGAGAAAGGCACCTGAAGTGCTCCTTTGGTGGCCGCACACACATGTGCATAGAGGACACACACACACACACACACACACACACACGGCCATCTTTATTCCTCTCAGTTGATTCCCACCATGCCCTTTAAGTGGTCCTCCTCCACTTTTTTTTGTTTGTTTGGTTGGTTGGTTTTTTATTTTTTTATTTTTATTTTTTTTGGTTTTTTGAGGTAGGGTCTCACTCTAGCTCAGGCTGACCTGGAATTCACTGTGTAGTCTCAGGGAGGTCTTGAACTCATGGCGATCCTCCTATCTTTGCCTCCCGAGTGCTGGGATTAAGGGTGTGCACCACCACGCCTGACTTTTCTTCTTCTTCTTTTTTTTTTTTTTTTTTTTTTTGGTTTTTAGAGGTAGGGTCTCACTCTGGTCCAGGCTGACCTGGAATTAACTATGTAGTCTCAGGGTAGCCTCGAACTCTCAGCGATCCTCCTACCTCTGCCTCCCAAGTGCTGGGATTAAAGGCATGCGCCACCACGCCCGGCTCTTCTTTTTTTTTTTTTTTTTTTTTTTGAGATGAACTCTAATGTGGCCCAGGCTGGCCTCAAATGGACGACCTTGAACTCCTGACCCCTCTGTTTCCACCCAGAGTGCACCAACACAACCAGCTCTAAATGTTCCTCCTCTCACTGCCTGCTTTGTCCACCTTCTCAGCCAACTCCTGGCATTTCATTGTCCAAGGAAGCCCAGAGGGTGGAGGCCCTTGCCTTGAAGCATTTTATCAAGCAAAGCACTTGACCACGCTTTAAGCTTTTTCTGGAATATTATTTATTGGACTTGTCTACTTGCTGGTCAACTAAAGCAACAAAATAAACAGTCAGCTTTTCGGTGTCTCAACAAAGCCATCCTGGGTATTTTTTTTTTTTCCGAGGGAGCCACACCCAAGACATCCCATCTGTGTGCCCAGGCTCATGACTGTTTATGCGTCACTTTTGGAACGGCTGAACCTTTTACAGACCTCCTATTAACATGATTAACATGTCTTTGAGTTGCAGTGTGGGAACTAAACATAAAATTTCTAAATAGTTTCCAGCCCTTAGAAGTAGTCACAACCATAACCGACACAGACATAGCATACTGGGTGTTCATCATGAATCAGGAGTCCTGGGACCAGGAGCTGATCCTGGAACTGTGCTTCCCTTCCCTCCAGTCAAAGGGGCCTGAGCTCCTGCACGCTGACTGCCACACTCACTGATCAGCTGCAACAAGGAAACAGAATTCAAGACACGAGCCAGACATCCCAATCAGCAATCCTCAGAGGTGAACGATGGCGTCAATACGTCCACAGCTCATGGTGTCAGCTCCCTTGTCTTCGCCTATTTTGTTTGTGTTTGTTTTTCCAGCCAGAGTCTCACTCTACGCCAGGCTGACCTGGAAAGCACTCTATAGCTCCAGGCTAATCTTGAACTCACTGCAATCCTCCTACCTTAGCCTCCCAAGTGCTGAAACTAAAGGTATGTGGCACCATGAGAAAGAGAGAGAGAGAGAGAGAGAATATGGGCACTCCAGGATCTCTTGCCACTGTAAACTGCAGATGCATATGCTACTTCATGCATCTAGCTTTACATGAGTATTAAGGAATCAAACCTGGGCCATCAGGCTTTGTGAGCAAGTGCCTTAACTGCTAAGCCATCTCTCCAGCTCGATACTAATTTTTTTGAGGTAGGATCTCGCTCTAGTCCAGGCTGATCTGGAATAAATGTAGTCTCAGGGTGGCCTCAAACTCACTGAGATCCTCCTATCTCTGCCTCCCTAGTGCTGGGACTAAGGGCATGCACCACCACACCTACCTACTTTTTTTTTCTTCAAGGTAGGGTCTTACTCTAGCTCAGGCTGACCTGTAATTCGCTATGTAGTCTCAGGGTGGCCTCAAATTCACGGCGATCCTCCTACTTCTGTCTCCCGAGTGCTGGGATTAAAGGCGTGCGTCACCATATCTGGTTTATCTTTTTATTTTTTAATTAATTGGCACCTGTGCATGTGTGTTTGTGTATGGGCATGCCAGGGTCTCTTACTGCTGCAAGCAAGTGCCTGTCCAGCTTTATGTGGGTAGCTAGGGAATTGAATCTGGGTCAGCAGGCTTAGAAAACAAGCATCTTTAACCATTGAGCCATCTGCCAAGCCCCCTAAAAATTTCTAGCCCAGGCTGGCCTTGAACTCCTGATCCTCCTGTCTCCACTTCTTCAGCAACTTCCTACCAACATGAGCCTCACAACCCAGCTAAGCCTACAACACCCAGTCTTGCCAGGTAGTCACCCATTCAAGAACTAATCAGGCCTGGCCCTGCTTAGCTTCCAAGATCAAAGGAGATCAGGTGTATTCACGGTGATATGGCCAGAGACTCCCTCTTCTGAATAATCTCCAAGGCAGGCACCAGTGTCAACCCCATTTGACAAATGAGGGAACCAAGGATGAATGACTTGTCCAAAAGTGACTCAGCAAGTTAGTAACTGGAGAGGAGCCATGCAGTCTGGCTCCAGATCCACACTGTCAAGCAAGATGACACACTGGCCCCACCGTAGAAATCTAGTAAGAATATATACGTATACACATGTAGCTGGGCATGGTGGCTCACCCCTGTAATCTTTTTTTTTTTTTTTAAAATATTTTTTATTTATTTATTTGCAAGCAGAGAGAGAGAGAAGAGAGGCAGACACAGAGAGAATGAGCACACCAGGGCCTCTAACCACCGCAAACAAACTCCAGATGCATGTGCCCCTTGTGCATCTGGCTTACATGGGTCCTGGAGAATTGAACCGGGATCCTGTGGCTTGGCAGGCAAACGCCTTAACTGCTAAGCCATTTCTCCAGGCGTCACCCCTGTAATCTTAATGTAGCAGGATTAACACATGAAAGAGGCCAGTTAGCAGAAAGATTGAAAGCCCTCCTCAAGCAGGGCTACATACAAGTAAGGGCAGAAAAGCCTGAGAAGGCACTATGTAAATGACACAGAAGGATCAGGACTCTGGTGGCCCAGGGCCACTGGCTCACCTAACCTCTCCCACACCTAGCCTCTCCCAGTTCTCTAGTCAACTTCTACCCTTGAAAGTTTATTACTGTCATTATCTCTTACCTCTATTCATGCACCCCTGGTCCAATTCTTTGTTCTAGGATACAAAAACCTGGAAATCCCAGTGAGGATTCCATCTAAGCTTGTCACACCAGTACAGTTGATGTAGGGGGATTACTAAGAGTTTCAGGCCAGCCTGGGGTATATAATGAGTCCCAGGCCAGCCTAAGCTACATAGCAAGACTTTGTCTAAAAAATAACAATAGTAGTGGTAACTGGGGCTGGAGAGATGGCTCAGCAGGTAAAGGTATTTGCTTGCAAAGCACCTGCTGGCTCAGAGTTCAATTTCCCAGCCACCCATGTAAAGCTAGACAGGCATTTGTTTACACTGGCAAATGACCGTGCCTCCTCCCACATGCACATGTGTATAAAACTATTGTTTTGGGTGGGGGTGTGATCTGAGGTCTCACTCTAGCCCAGGCTGACCTGGAACTTACTTTGTAGCCCCAGACTGGCCTCAAACTCACAGGGATCCCTCTACCTCTGCCTCCTGAGTGCTGGGATTAAAGGTGTGTGCCATTATACCAAGCTAAATAAAAATTTTTTTTTTTTTTTTTTTTTTTTGGTTTTTCGAGGTAGGGTCTTGCTCTAGCCCAGGCTGACCTGGAATTCACTATGTAATCTCAGGGTGGCCTCGAACTCTCGGCAATCCTCCTACCTCTGCCTCCCAAGTGCTGGGATTAAAGGCGTGGGCCACCACGCCCGGCTCTAAAATTATTTTTAAAATGAAAAATAGCTGGGCACAGTGGCGCAAGCCTTTAATCCCAGCCCTTGGGAGGCAGAGGTGGGAGGATCCCTGTAAGTTGAGGCCAGACTGACATTATATAGTGAATCCCAGGTCAGCCTGGGCTAGAATGACAGCCTACCTCAAACCCCCACCCGTCCACCAAAACAAAGTCTTACTATACAACCCAGACTAGACCCTCCTGAGTTGCCTCCCCAGTGCTAGGTTGACAGGCAGGCAGGCAGCACTATGCCCAGCTGCCCTGCAGATTTATTCCCTTCAGAGCACTGATCTATTTCACAATGAAAAGCTACAGAAGGCTTTGCATTTTATTTGATATTCCTTGGAACATTTCTGAAGTCGGTCAGCGCAGCTTGTATTTCAAAGACGAGGAAGTGAAACTTAGAGCCGCAAAACTATTAGAGTCCCAGAAGAGGGACTGTCATTCAACGTCCTCTTCTGGGACTTGATGGCTACCATATGCAAAGCCCTGGGGTTTCCACAAAGAAAATCGTGCAATCCTGTGACAAAGAACACAGAGTGGCCCTGAACTCACAATGATCCTCCTACCTCTGCCACCCAAGCACTAGGATTAAAGACGTGCTCCACTGCACCCTGCTTACCTTTCTTTCTTTCTTTTTTTAATTTAAAAAAAAATTCTCAGACAACAAGGTCTGAATAGGCACATTAGAACCTCCCAAACAAACAGCCTATATATTTTTTAAATATTTTATTTTATTTATTTATTTTAGAGAGAGAGAGAAAAAGAAAGGCAGACAGAGAGAATGGGTGCACCAGGGCCTCTAGCCACTGCAAACAATTTCCATATGCATGCGTCTTCTTGTGCATCTGGTTTACGTGGGTCCTGGGGAATCGAACTTGGGTCCTTTGGCTTCATAGGCAAGCACCTTAACTGCTAAACCATCTCTCCAGCCCACAAACAGCATATATTAATACACTGCAACAATCCCCCTAAATGACACAAGTGTGACATTACTTTCTGACTGTGACCAAAAAAGTAATGTCCATCAGTAGCTGTTTATTTTACTTCTGTCGTGGACCAACAGTGTCCTTGTGAGCATATCAAAGCTTCAAGATCCTCCTAACGATTTACAAAAGCAATCAACCCAATGGTCAACCCCCACCTAGAACAAACTTCATATCATGATTCTCAGCAAGGTATACACATCAGCAAGCAGAGGGGCAGTCAGTGTCCAAAAGGACAGAGATGGCTCCCTGAACCACAATGTGAAGTTAAGACGGCAGCACTAGGAGGACAGAACCGTGCAGAGCTTAGAACTCGGTCATATTAATCTTCACTTTCTTTTAATTTACTTTGCATTTTTAAAAATTCTTTAAAATATTTTTATTTTATTTATTTGGGAGAGAGAGAGAGAAAGAGGCAGACAGGACGAGAGTAAGTATGGATGTGCCAGGGTCTCCTGCAACTAAAAACAAACTCCAAACACATGTGCTACTTTGTGCATCTGGCTTCATGTGGGTATTGGAGAACAGGACCCAGGTCAGCAGCTTTCGGGCCTGGCAAGAAAGTAAACGCCTTTAACAGCTGGGCCATCTCTCCAGCCCCTCACTCTGCATTTTTGGCAAGTGTGTAATTGTGGGTATGTGGAGGTCAGAGGACAATCTCGGGTGTTTGAAGGGTCTTTCACAGTTCACTACTGTGTTCACCAGGCTGGTTAGCCCACAAGCCTCTGGGGATTCTCTTGGCTCAACCTACAATCTTAACTATACAGGCATCGTGGACTAACAGATGCCCACCGTAGTGCCCATGGCTTCCAAGGGTCAGAATTCGGGTCCTTATGGTTGCTTAGCAAGTGTTTAACCTCAGAGCATTCTTCCCAGCCCTTACTCCTCACTTTCTTTTTAAATATATTTTATTTATTTATTTGTTTTTGGTTTTTCAAGGTAGGGTCTCACTCTAGCTCAGGCTGACCTGGAATTCACTATGTAGTCTCAGGGTGGCCTCGAACTCATGGTGATCCTCCTACTTCTGCCTCCCGAGTGCTGGGATTAAAGGTGTAAGCCATCATGCCTGGCTTATTTTTATTTATTTGTTTGTTTGTTTGAGAGAAAGAAAGAGGCAGAGAGAGAGAGAATAAGCATGCCAGGGCCTCCAGCCACTTGCAAACAAACTCCATATGCATGTGCCCCCTTGGGCATCTGGCTTATGTGGGTCCTGGAGAATCGAACAGGGATCCTTTGGCTTTGCAGGCAAACGCCTTAACTACTAAGCCATCTCTCCGGCCCCACTCTTCACTTTCTGATGATACCAATTTCTATGCATACCCCAGGCCTCTTCCCTGGCATTGAATGTTGAACTGTCAACTAGATATCATATGTGCTGATATTTACTGCTCACCTGTCTGCTTCTCACCCCTTTGTCTGATCAAGCTAGCATCCATTATTATCTGAGAAATTAAGATCATACACAAAAGTGTAGCACTTGTCACTGCTAGCCTCCTCACTCTTTTCCCGATGCCGGAAATAATGTTTGGCACACAGTAGGTAGTCGAATAATTTAAACGAGTTAATACATGATGACTCAGCTAAGTACCTGGATAAATCACAGCTATTAAGCCACAGGGAACGGAGACTAGCCGACAACACTCATGATGTTTGTAAGCGGCGGCCTGGATGAGGAAACAGTTCCACACCTGTAACCCAGCCACATGCGAGGCTGAGGTGGCAGATTTCCAGTGTGAGGTTCATTCACTCTTCCGAATAAAATAAAGATAGTGTTGTAAGAGGCAGGAGGATTGCTGAGAGTTCAAGGTCAGCCTGGAACTACAGAGTGAGTTCCAAGTCAGTCTGGGATAGACAGAGACCCTACCTCAAAAAAAAAAAAAAAAAAAAACTCAAAAAAACAAAGGATAGTTTTGTAGTCAACTCCAATGTTGCTGGATGAACATCCAAACAAACGCAGGTTTATGGGAAGAAGGATTTATTTCAAGTTTACAGATTGCAGGGGAAGTTCCATCATTGGCTTAGGAAGCTGACTCTCATTCATAAATCTAAGCAGAGAGAAAAACCACCAGCAGCCAGCAAACACCAAAAAACAGCAAGCACAAACCCGCAGCAAGCAAGACCCCCACCTGAGCCTACACTGCACACTACACTTTTGGGCTAGATCCCATGACACTTCCTCCAGCCAAGTGGCTGGAGACCCAAGTTACAAGCTTTAATAGACCACCTGGGGGCTGGAAAGATGGCTTAGTGGTAAAGGTGATTGCCTGCAAAGCCTAAGAACCCAGGTTGGACTCCCCAGAACCCACGTAAGCCAGATGCACAAGGCAACACATGTGCACAAGGGCATGCATGTGCACAAGGTGGCACACACACGTGTGGAATTTAACTGCAGTGGTTAGAGGCCCTGGCGTGCCAATTCTCTCTCTCTCAATTAAAAAAAAAAAAAAGATGTGGAGTAAACTCTAGCTTATAAGTAACACCACAATAAAACAAATGACTAGAAAAGATTTGAATGTAAAAAAACAAGAAACAAAAACAAGGCCACCCTGAGACTACAATAGTGAATTCCAGTGAGACCATACCTCAAAAACCCTCTACACTATTGGTGGAATGCAATCTGGTACAGCCATTGTGGAAATCAGTGTGGAGGTTCTTGAGATAGCTAAAAGTAGATTTATCATATGACCCAGCTATACCACTCCTAGCCATATATCCTAAGGACTCATCTCACTACCTTAGAGATTCTTGTTCAACCATGTTTACTGCTGCTCTATTCACAATAGCTAGGAAATGGAACCAGCCTAGATGTCCCTCAACTGATGAGTGGATAATGAAGATGTGGCACATTTATACAATGGAGTTCTACTCAGTGGTAAAGAAAAATGAAATTATGAAATTTGCAGGAAAATGGATGGATCTGGAGGGATTATACGTAGTAAAGTAACCCAGGACCAGAAAGCCAAACGTCCCATGTTCTCTCTCACATGTGGATCCTAGCTATAAATTATTGGACTTCATGTGTGTAGGGATAAAACTCAGTAGCAGAGGCCAGTAAGCTAGAAAGGGGATAGAAAGGGAATAGAAAGGGAGGGGGGACTTAATAGGATGGTATTGTATATATGTAAGTAGAAGAACAGATTAATGGGGGTGAGAAGGCTTAAGTGAGGTCAGAGGAAGAGATTGAGTAAAGGAAAGGTGGAGGGAGGGCTAATCAAAATCTAAGAGGAGGATGTGAGGGCAATCTGGCTGAGACATCTGTCACCCCATTGATTGCTAGTATTGATTCAGCTGATCTGGATGGCTAGGTGTGTGTCCCCTTCCTCCCTCACCGCTCCATGTGCGTCCCTCCCAAAGCTGCATGCTCAGTCAAAGAGGACTACCTTCCCCAAATAGAGAAGGACCGGTCTTCTGTCAAGGGTATACAAGTAGCTGTGCTCCTCTGCTAGAACCTTCAAACAAGCTCTCAAAATCTAAGAGGATATAAGTAAGTCATATGGAAATTTATTTTTTGGACAATGGAACACTCAGAAGCCATAGATTGTTACTAGAAAATTTTCAGTGCCAGTGATGGGATACCTTCCAGTGAATTGTTGGCGAGGGAGGTAAGTGATACCCCCAAACATTATAGGCCATTGCCGAGGCTCTTAGTTTTCTACCAGGAATAGATGGTAAGACCCTATTGTGAAAGACTCCACATACTTGGGCTGCAAGGTCACTGAGAAATCCTGCTGGAGCTGAGCTAAAAACCTTCTCCATGTGGACCAGCTGACAAAAAGCTGGAAAGAGCTACACTGCATACAGTTCAATGGGAGAGAGAAATCACCAGTGAAGATACTCAACAGTGAACACTGCAAGCTTTAAATTTGGCCAGCCAGGCCAAATGAGCCAACAGGTGCAATAGTGGCACGTCTTATGGGGGATACCAACTGCTCTCTAATTGGACTGGAGGCCTGCTCCATGGGAGGGAATACATCCCTGACACTGAAAACCTATGATGGGGGAAGTCATGAGCCCTAGGGGTGTAATGTCTGCTGGTGTCTGGCTAAATGTATGTACTATGTTTACCAAACTACTCTGTAAGCACTTCCCTTAATGTTATTACCCATATATTAATGCTATGCTCACTTTTGGTTAGAGAAGCATCTTTTTCAGATGGCGGTGACCTTGGGATGACTCAGAAGGCACCATGGTGCTGAGAAGAAGTAACAGAGGAGTGTTTAGCACTGAAATATCTCTTTCACATCTTTCCAGGCTCAGGGTCCATTGTAGAAGAGGTGGTGGAAAGAATGTAAGAGCCAAAGGGAGGGTAGGACTCCTTACAACGTGCTCCTCCAGACACAAAATGGCCTGGATATCCATGACCTCACAGTGCCTGACACTACCTACACAAGACCATCATAATAGGAGGAAAAGATAATGACGTCAAAATAAAAGAGAGACTGATTGAGAGGGGGAGGGGATATGATGGAGAGTGAAGTTTCAAAGGGAAAAGTGGGGGAAGGGAGGGAATTACCATGGGTTATTGTCTACAATTATGGAAGTTGTCAATAAAAAAATATTAAAACAAAACAAAAAGAATAAGACAAGCAGCCATGGGCTGGAGAGATGGCTTAGTGGTTAAGGTACTTGCCTGCAAAGCCACAAAGGACCTAGGTTTGATTACCCAGGACCCACGTAAGCCAGATGCACATGGTGGCACATGCATCTGGAGTTCATTTGCAGTGGCTAGAAGCCCTGGCAGGCCCATTCTCTCTCCTCTCTCTCTCCTTCCCTCTTTCTCTCTCAAATAAAAAAAGAAAAAGAAAAAAAGAGATAAGCAGCCAGGTAAGGAGGCACACACCTGTAATACCAGAAGAATAAGTTCAAGGCCAGCCTAGGAATCAAAATATTAAAAGATGTTACCACTGGGCATGGTAGCGCACTTTCAATCCCAGCACTCCGGAGGCAGAGGTAGGAGGATTATCTTGAGTTCAAGGCCAGCCTAAGACTATAGAGTGAGATTTCTTTTTCTTTTTCTTTTTTTTTTTTTGTTTTTCGAGGTAGGGTCTCACTCTAGCCCAGGCTGACCTAGAATTCACTATGTAATCTCAGGGTGGCCTCAAACTCATGGCAATCCTCCTACCTCTGCCACCCCAGTGCTGGGATCAAAGGTGTATGCCACCACGCCCAGCCTGTTTTTTTTTTGGGGGGTGGCAGAGTCTCACTCTTGCCCAAGTTTCCCTTCCTATAGCTCTATCCCTCCCCAGGTGATGGATGGCTTACACACCCATAGCTGCTGTCACCAGCCATTAAACTCATCCAAACCTGTTCTCATTTTATGCTCTCCAGGAAACCCGATATGGAATGGAGCTTTCCTCATGGATTAGCCTCCAGGGAAGGAATGTACCCATCGGCAAATGTGAACAGCCAGCTTCCTGATGAACGAGAGCCTCACTCTCACTTCAAATTTGCATTCTGGATTATTCATCAATCCTGAGAATTTGGTTAGCATGAGTCACTTCTGGGCACACTGAAAATATAAAAGTCATTACATGGAAGGAGCTGAGGAGAAAATCCTGATAAGCTTATCACTATCAAGGCTGTGCCAGCAGAAAATTAACAGATCAAGAAAGAAGTGATAGCAGGTTTGAGTTCTGTGCTCCACTGTGGAGGGGAAAACAACAACAAAAGACCAGAACCCTGGTTCCATAGCTACCTGCTGTTAGCAGTTCAAGGGCATATGGTATGCTCTGAAGGTATGTCCAACATGGAACTTGGTGTCTGGCTTTAGACTACCTTTTCTTATTTTATTTATTTATTTGAGACAGAGAGAGAGAGTGAGAATGGGCATGCCAGGACCTCTAGCCACTGCAAACAAACACCAGACGCATGTGCCATCATGTATATCTGGCTTATGTGGGAACTGGAGAATGGAACCGGGGTCCTTAGGCTTCACAGTCATGTGCCTTAACCGCTAAGCCATCTCTCCACACCTAGACTATCTTTTCAGGCTCCTCTTCCTCATCACATGCCTCGTCTTTTTGGAGCTCTGTGTACCCAGACAGCTCTGGGGTCTTTGTCCTTCTTCCTGAGGGTTCAGATTTCTCCACATCTGACCACTTTCTCTCTTACCTTTATAACTGGTTTAAACCCTCCCCTTGAATGCACCTCTTCCCCAACTGAGCTACCTACCTGGTGTGTTTCCGAAGTTCCCTCTCCAAGCCATTATCACCATGACTGTCACTGTCACTTGAGTGCAAGAACCAAGTGTTGTTCAAAAAGTACTTAGAGGGGGCTGGAGAGATGGCTTAGTGGTTAAGGCACTTGCCTGTGAAGCCTAAGGACCCAGGTTTGATTCCCCAGTACATGGGTAAGCCAGATGCACAAGGTGGTGCATGCATCTGGAGTTCATCTACAGTGGCTAGAGGCCCTGGCGTGCCCCTTCTCTTTATCTGCCTCTCTCTCTCTCTCTCTCTCAAATAATAACTATATCTATCTATATCTATCTATATATATATATATTGTGTGTGTGTGTGTGTGTGTGTGTGTGTGTGTTTTGTTTTTTGAGGTAGGGTTTCACTCTAGACCAGGCTGACCTGGAATTCACTATGTAGTCTCAGGCTGGCCTTGAACTTAGGGCAATCCTCCTACTTCTGCCTCCCCAGTGCTGGGATTAAGAGCATGGGGGGGCATGCGCCACCACGCCCAGCTAACTAAAATATTTTAATATTTTATTTATTTATTTGAGAGAGGGAAAGAGGCAGAGAGAGAGACAATAGGCACGACAGGGCTTCCAGCCACTGCAAACGAACTCCAGATGCATGCGCCTCCTTGTGCATACGTGGGTCCTGGAGAATTGAACCAGGGTCCTTTGGCTTTGCAGGCACACACCTTAACCGCTAAGCCATCTCTCCAGCCCAAACTAAATTTTTTCTTTTTTTTTTTTTTTTTTTTTTTTCAAGGTAGGGTCTCACTCTAGCTCAGGCTGATCTGGAATTAACTATGTAGTCTCAGGGTGGCCTCGAACTCACGGCAATCCTCCTACCTCTGCCTCTCAAATGCTGGGATTAAAGGCATGCGCCACCACGCCTGGCACAAACTAAAATATTTTAAAGAAAAAGTACATAGTACATAATATAGGATTTTTAGGTAGCAAATAAATAAAATGAAATCTAAATCTATCTTAGGCTGACAGGGAGACTTTTCGTGTGGATATTAGTGTCTTCTGAAAACTGAACAATGCAAATTAATTTTAAAGACAAGTAAAATTTAAATTAAAAAAAATTCACAGCACTTGGGAGCTAAGATAGGAAGATTGCCATGAGTTCAAGGCTAGACTGGGCTACATAATGAATTCCAGGTCAACCTGGGCTAGAGAGTGAGACCCTGCTTCAAAACAATAATAGCCAAAAAATAACGATTCAGGGCTGGACATGTAGCTCAGTTGGGAGAGCACTGGCCTAGCAAGCATGAAGCCCTGAGACCCACCCCCAGCACCACTTAAACTGGGTGTGGTGATATACAACTGTAATCCCAGTACTTGGGAAGTGGAGGCAGAAGGATCCAGGAAACACAAGGTCAAATGAGGCTACACAGGATGTTTCAGGACAGCAAAGAATACATGAAACGCTGTCTCAAAAAATAAAATTACTTTAGGGCTGGAGAGATAGCTTAGTGGTTAAGGGCTTGTCCACAAAGCCAAAGGACCCAGGTTCAATATCCCAGGACCCACATAAGCCAGATGCATAAGATGGTGCATGCGTCTGTAGTTCATTTGCAGTAGTGGAAGGCCCTGGCACGTCCATTCTCCCTCTTTCTCTCTCTGCAAAGCTTAACAACCGGGTTCTATTCCCCAGTACCCAGGTAAAGCCATATCCACAAAGTGGTGCATGCATCTAGAGTTCATTTGCAATGGCTAGAAGCCCTGGCATGCCCATTCTCTCTCTCCATCCTTGAAAATAAATAAATAAAATATTTTATTTTTCTTTTTTAAAATTTTGTTTGTTTGTTTGTTTTTTTTTTTTTGGTAGGGTCTCACTCTAGCCCAGGCTGACCTGGAATTCGCTATGTAGTCTCAGGGTGGCCTCGAACTCACAGCAAACCTCCTGGCTCTGCCTCCCTAGTGCTGGGATTAAAGGAGTGTGCCACCACGCCTGGCTAATTTTTTTTTATTGACAACTTCCATAATTGTAGACAATATCCCATGATACTTCCCTCCTTCCCCCCACCCCAATAAAATGTTTGTTTCTTTGTGTGTTTTTCGAGTTACAGTCTCACTCTAGCTCAGGCTGACTTGGAATTCACTATGTAGTCTCAGGGTGGCCTTGAACTCTGCCTCCCAAGTGCTGGGACTAAAGGTGTGCGCCACTATGCCCAGCTAAAATATTTTTTTAAATTTAAGATTCATGGATTGGAGAGATGGCTTAGCAGTTAAGGCACTTGCATGTGAAGACTAAGGACTTAGGTTTGATTCCCCAGTACTCATGTAAACCAGATGCATAAGGTGCTCATGTGGCTGGAGTTTGCAGTGGCTAAAGGCCCTGGTCCATTCTCTCTCTCAAATAAATAAATAATGTGTGTGTGGTTTTTCGAGATAGGGTCTCGCTGTAGCCCAGGCTGACATGGAATTCACTATGGAGTCTCAGGGTGGCCTCGACCTTAAGATGATCCTCCTACCTCTGCCTCCTGAGTGCTGGGATTAAAGGCATGCGCCACCATGGCCGGCAAATAATTTTTTTTTTTAACTTTAGAGTCATGGTAAAAAATATATATATTTACCATCACACATACCCTCATCCAAATATTTTTGTCAAAACATTTGCAGGCATTTCCGTATATATCTATTTTCCCTAAAATAAATATTTTAAAATCTTAGTTCTCTTTGTCAAGAAGTCAACCACAATAGGAAGAATACTTCATTAGATGACTCAAGTGGCAAAGATCCAGGCTGTTGGGAGAGAAATAATGTGTTTTTTTGTTTTGTTTTGTTTTGTTTTTGAGGTAGGGTCCCACTCTAGCCCAGGCTGACCTGAAACTTGCTCTGTAGTTCCCGGCTGGCCTCAGACTCACAGTGATTCTCTTACCTCTCCTCCCAAGTGCTAGGATTAAATGTATGTGCCACCACATCTGGCATGGAGGTTGTTTTTTTAACTTTATTTTTTTTATTGAGAGAAGGAGAAAATGGGCACACCAGGGCCTTCAGCCACTGCAAAGGAACTCCACAAACATGTGCCACCTTGTGCGTCTGGCTTACATAGGTCCTGGGGAATCAAACCTGAGTCCTTTGGCTTTGCAGGCAAGTGCCTTAAGTGCTAAGCCATCCCTACAGCCTGGCATGGAGGTTTTTTTTTTTTTTTTTTTTTTTTATTTAGGCACAGAGGCAAGAGAGAGAGAGAGAGAGAGAGAGAGAGGGAGAATGGGCACGCCACAGCCCCCAACCACTGCAAACAAACTCCAGACACATGCACCACCTTGTGTATCTGGCTTATGTGGGACCTAGAGACTTTAAACTGGGTCCTTAGGCTTAGCAGGCAAATGCCTTAACCACTAAGCCATCTCTCCAGCCCACATGGAGGTTTTTTTAAAAAAGTGCTTAAATAGCCAAAAAGAACTGCCTGTAGAGATAAATTGAAGTTGTATGTTTATTTTTAATATTTTATTTATTTATTTACTTATGAGAAAGAGGCAGAGAGAGAGAGAATAGGTGTGCCAGACTTCTAGCCATCTTGAATAAACTCCAGACACATGCACCACTATGAACATCTGGCTCTACGTGGGCACTGGGGAACTGAACCTGGGTCCCCAGGCACATCAACCACTAAGCCATCACTCCAGCCCGCAGTTGTACCTTTAGTACACCCAAATATATGCTGAATGTTAGTATAGTGTTTGGGGTACATTTTGTTCCTTTAAAAAATATTTATTTAAAGCTGGGTGTGGTGACACACACTCCCAGCACTCAGGAGTCAGATGTAGGAGGATCATCATGAGTTTGAGGGCACCCTGAGACTACACAGTGAATTCCAGGTCAGCCTGGGCTAAAGTGAGACCCTATCTCCAAAAACCAATATATGTATATGTATGTACATATATGTGTGTGTGTGTATGCAACTTAATCATTTGCAAGGATAAAGTGAGAGAGAGAATGGGCATGCCAGGGCCTCTAGCCAGTGCAAATAAACTCCAGGTGAGTTTGCCACTTTGTTCATCTGGCTTTACTTGCATACTGGGGGATGGAACCCAGGTTGTTAGGCTTTGCAGGCAAGTGTCTTAACCACTGAGGCGTCTCTTCAGGCCACTTTTTTTTTTGAGAGGGAGAATGGGCACACCACAGCCCCCAACCACTGCAAACAAACCCAGACACATGCACCACCTTGTGTATCTGGCTTATGGGACCTAGAGACTTTAAACTGGGTCCTTAGGCTTAGCAGGCAAATGCCTTAACCACTAAGCCATCTCTCCAGCCCACATGGAGGTTTTTTTTAAAAAGTGCTTAAATAGCCAAAAGAACTGCCTGTAGAGATAAATTGAAGTTGTATGTTTATTTTAATATTTTATTTATTTATTTACTTCTATGAGAAAGAGGCAGAGAGAGAGAGAATAGGTGTGCCAGACTTCTAGCCATCTTGAATAAACTCCAGACATGCACCACTATGAACATCTGGCTCTACGTACACTGGGGAACTGAACCTGGGTCCCCAGGCACATCAACCACTAAGCCATCACTCCAGCCCGCAGTTGTACCTTTAGTACACCCAATATATGCTGAATGTTAGTATAGTGTTTGGGGTACATTTTGTTCCTTTAAAGCTGACCTGAAACTTGCTCTGTAGTTCCCGGCTGGCCTCAGACTCACAGTGATTCTCTTACCTCTCCTCCCAAGTGCTAGGATTAAATGTATGTGCCACCACATCTGGCATGGAGGTTGTTTTTTTAACTTTATTTTTTTTATTGAGAGAAGGAGAAAATGGGCACACCAGGGCCTTCAGCCACTGCAAAGGAACTCCACAAACATGTGCCACCTTGTGCGTCTGGCTTACATAGGTCCTGGGGAATCAAACCTGAGTCCTTTGGCTTTGCAGGCAAGTGCCTTAAGTGCTAAGCCATCCCTACAGCCTGGCATGGAGGTTTTTGTTTTTTTTTTTAATTATTTATTTATTAGAGGCACAGAGAGGAAGAGAGAGAGAGAGAGAGAGAGAGAGAGGGAGAATGGGCACACCACAGCCCCCAACCACTGCAAACAAACTCCAGACACATGCACCACCTTGTGTATCTGGCTTATGTGGGACCTAGAGACTTTAAACTGGGTCCTTAGGCTTAGCAGGCAAATGCCTTAACCACTAAGCCATCTCTCCAGCCCACATGGAGGTTTTTTTTTAAAAAGTGCTTAAATAGCCAAAAAGAACTGCCTGTAGAGATAAATTGAAGTTGTATGTTTATTTTTTAATATTTTATTTATTTATTTACTTATGAGAAAGAGGCAGAGAGAGAGAGAATAGGTGTGCCAGACTTCTAGCCATCTTGAATAAACTCCAGACACATGCACCACTATGAACATCTGGCTCTACGTGGGCACTGGGGAACTGAACCTGGGTCCCCAGGCACATCAACCACTAAGCCATCACTCCAGCCCGCAGTTGTACCTTTAGTACACCCAATATATGCTGAATGTTAGTATAGTGTTTGGGGTACATTTTGTTCCTTTAAAAAATATTTATTTAAAGCTGGGTGTGGTGACACACACTCCCAGCACTCAGGAGTCAGATGTAGGAGGATCATCATGAGTTTGAGGGCACCCTGAGACTACACAGTGAATTCCAGGTCAGCCTGGGCTAAAGTGAGACCCTATCTCCAAAAACCAATATATGTATATGTATGTACATATGTGTGTGTGTGTGTGTGTGTGTGTGTGTGTGTGTGTGTGTGTGTGTATGCAACTTAATCATTTGCAAGGATAAAGTGAGAGAGAGAATGGGCATGCCAGGGCCTCTAGCCAGTGCAAATAAACTCCAGGTGCGTTTGCCACTTTGTTCATCTGGCTTTACTTGCATACTGGGTGATGGAACCCAGGTTGTTAGGCTTTGCAGGCAAGTGTCTTAACCACTGAGGCGTCTCTTCAGGCCACTTTTTTTTTTTTTTTTTTTTTTTTTCCGAGGTAGGGTTTTTCACCCTAGCCCAGGCTGACCTGGAATTCACTATGTAGTCTTAGGGTGGCCTTGAACTCACAGTGATCCTCCTACCTCTGCCTCCCAAGTGCTGGGATTAAAGATGTGTGTGTCACCAAGCCCAAATTTTTTTTTTTTTTTAAAAGAAAAACTTACGGGGCTGGAGATGGCTTAGCAGTTAACGTGCTTGCCTACGAAGCCTAATAATCTGGGTTCCATTCCTCAGAACCCACATTAAACCCAGATGCACATGGTGGTACATGCATCTGGAATTTGTTTGCAGTGGCTAGAGTCCCTGGCGGGCCCATTCTCTCTCTCAAATAAATAAAAATAAAATTTTTTAAGTTTAAAAAATAATTTAAAAAAGGAAAAGAAAAACTACATATTTGATATGGGCTATTGGAAAACAGATTACTTTAAAAATGACAGCTTTTCTGGACATAGTGAACTTTAGTACCAGTAACAGCACTAGGGAAGCTGAGGTGGGAGGACTGCTGTGATTTTAGTACCAGCCCACGTAGAACCAGCCTGAGGCTACAGAGGAAGTTCTAGGTCAGCCTGGTCTAGAGTGAAACCCTGCCTCGAAAACACACACACAAAATAAATAAATTAGGGGCTACAGATATGGTTTGGCATTTAAAGGCACTTGCTGGCAAGGCCTGAATTCAACTCCCCAGTGCTGATGTAAAGCAAGATGCAGAGTGGCACATGCATCTGGAGTTAGACTGCAGTAGCAAGGTGCCCTGGTGCGCCCATTCTCTCTCTCATTCTCCCCATCCCTCTCTGCTTGCAAATAAATTTTTTTAATTTTTTTAATTTAAAAAATAGGCTGGAAAGCCAGGCGTGGTGGCGCACGCCTTTAATCCCAGCACTTGGGAGGCAGAGGTAGGAGGATTGCCATGAGCTTGAGGCCACCCTGAGACTACATAGTTAATTCCAGGTCAGCCTGGACCAGAGTGAGACACTACCTCGAAAAACCGAAAAAAAAGGCTGTACTTGGGAGGCAGAGGAAGGAGGATCCTGTAAGTTCAAGGCTAAAACTACATAGTGAATTCCAGGTCAGCCTCAACTACAGAGAGACCTTACTTTAAGAAACCAAAGCCGGGCGTGGTGGCTCACGCCTTTAACCCCAGCACTTGGGAGGCAGAAGTAGGAGGAATGTGGTGAGTTCAAGGCCAACTAAATCTAAATCAGAGTAAATTCTAGGTCAACATGAGGTAAGGCAAGACCATACTCAGAAAACCAATAAATAAACAAATAAATAAATAAAATAAAATAAAAAATGAAACGAGGCATTTTCCTAATATCATCTTTTTGTTTCTTTTGGTGTGTTGAGACAGGATCTCATGTTGCCTAGATTGGCCTTGAACTCTTCATATAGCCAAAGATGAGGACCTTCCTGATCCTCCTGCCTCTACATCCTTAGTGCTGATATTACAGGCATAAGCCAACACAGCCCACCTGAAATTCAGGTTATTTTGTTGTATTGTTAACATATGCACAAAATTTGTGTGTGTGTGTGCACATGCATGCCATGGCTTCTTGTAGCTGCAAAAAAACACTACTTTTTGCTTATCTGGGTGACGTGGGAATTGAACTAGGGCTGGCAGGCTTTGTAAGCAAGTGCCCTTAATCACTGGGCCATCTTCCCAGCCCCCAGAATTTTAAATCAAAGACAAACAGTTTATGTGAAAACTAGAAGGTCAGCTGTCATGAGATCTGCTTACCTACTTTATGCCCGAGGAGGAGCAGGGCTTTTCTTCCCTCACCCCACCCCATTATTAGATTAATTCACATTGACTCATAGGCTACATCCAACAGTCTCAAAGTACTTTCCAAGCAAACCCTTGCCACCTTGATGTCTTCCTGTGAAGAGAACAGGTGGGCATGGTCACCTCATGCTTCACAAAGATGCAAGGACATGCCCACACTCATAAACGCTGATCGGGTGAGGGGCAGGCCCAGCCGGTGCCCTCCAGCACTGTTCACTCAAGGGACGCTCCCCCATCTCTTCTCCCAAAAGACACAAGGCACGTCTGGAGCCCACTCACAATGTGGGCTATGCATACACGGGAATGCATAGAATCTCTTCCTTTAGAGATGCCACATTTTCTTTTGCTATAGGCACGCAGGCAAATGCCGACATTCTTAATCCTTAAGAACCAAAACTTCTTTTTTGTTTTTTGTGACGTGTGCATGTGTATGGGTGGGTATGGTGTGTATCTTTGGTGCATACATGTGAGCAAGACCTTACCACAAAAAGGGGGGGGGTGCGAGATGGCTCATCAGTTAAGGCACTTGCCTGCAAAGCCTAAGGATGAAGCTTCGATTTCCCAGGACCCACATAAAGCCAGAGCACAAGGTGGCGCATGCATCTGGAGTTCATTTGGATACCCATTCTCTCCCTCTCCCTGCCTTCTTTCCATCTCAAAACACACACACACACGTGTGTGTGTATGTGTGTGTGTGTGTATAGGCTAACAAATAATATTTTAGCCAGGCAGAATGGTGTACACCTTTAATCCCAGCACTCAGGAGGCAGAGGTAGGAGGATCGCCATGAGTTTGAGGCCACCCTGAAACTACATAGTGAATTCCAGGTCAGCCTGGGCTGAAGCGAGACCCTACCCTGAAAAAAATAAAATACATCTTGGAGAGATCACTTAGCAATTAAGGAACTTGCCTGCAAAGCCTATGGACCCAGGTTCAAGTCCCCAGTACCTAGATAAAGCCAGATACAGATGGTGGCCCATGTGTCTCTCTATATATCTGCCTCTTCTCATTCTCCCTCTGAAATACATAAAATATTTTTAAAAATAAAATAAAGAAGTTGTACACAGTCAATTCTATAGCAGTGACAAGGGAAGTAGGAGTAAGTAATGGGAACAAAGGGACCCGTGGCTACACAGATACTGCTATTGGCTGTCTTTGGTGCATTTACATGGTAGCAGGAACTTACTTGGTGAGTGTGGTGAATCACTCCACTTCTCTGAGACTCATCTATAAACTGGAGATAACTACCACACTCCTTGGTGTGTGTGTGTGTGTGTATATATATATATAATTTTATTTATGTATTGAGAAAGAGAAGGAGGCAGAGAGAGAGAAAGAGAGAGAGAGGATGGGCATGTCAGGGCCTCTAACTGCTGCAAATGAACTCCAGACGCATGCACCTCCTTGTGCATCTGACTTACATGGGTCCTGGGGAATCAAACCTGAGTCCTTCGGAAGGCAGCTATGCGCTATACTACCACCATACTACCAATGCTCAAACCTGGGTCCTTTGGCTTTGCCGGCAAGCAAGTGCCTCCAGCTCTCCTTGTTTCTGAAAGCAGGTTAAATACTTCCCTGATCAAGATGCATTATGTACTAGGTAATTAATGAATGTTAGCAATCCTCCATTCTTACAGAGGTTGGTCTGTTTATTGAGACTTGAACTCCTGATCCTCCTGCCTCTACTTCAGTAGTGCCAGGATTACAGGTGTGTGTCATCATGCCCATTTTATGTGGTGCTAGGGCTTAAACCAGGGCTTTGTAAATGTTACCAACCGAGCTACATTCCCAGCCATTATTCTCATGTTTTAAGAGATAGGGGAAGCTGGGCGTGGTGACGCACGCCTTTAATCCCAGCACTCGGGAGGCAGAGGTAGGAGGATGGCCAAGAGTTTGAGGCCACCCTGAGACTACATAGTTAATTCCAGGTCAGCCTGGACCAGAGTGAGCCCCTACCTCGAAAAACCAAAAAAAAAAAAAAAAAGAGAGAGAGAGAGAGAGAGAGAGAGATAGGGGAGTGAAGCTGCGCATGGTGGTACACACCTTTAATCCCAGCACTTGGGAGGGAGAGGTAGGAAGATTGCCATGAGTTCAAGGTCACCCTGAGACTACATAGCGAATTCCAGGTCTGCCTGGGCTCGAGTGAAACTCTACCTCAAAAAAAACGAAAAAAAAAAAAAAAAAAAGGACTGGAGAGGTGGCTTAGGGGTTAAGGCACCTGCCTGCAAAGCCAAAGGATCTAGGTTAGATTCCCCAGGACTCACATAAGCCAGATGCACAAGACAGGGTATGAGCCTGGAGTTCGTTTGCAGTGGCTAGAGACTCTAGCGTGCCCATTCTCTCTCCTTCTCTCTTCCTCTGTCTCTTTGTCTCTCTCAAATAAATAAATTTTTTAAAAAAGATCAGGGAATGAAATAAATAAATAAAACATTTTTTTAAATAAGGGCCTCTCCCGCCACCCACCCCAAAAAGATTTAGGCATAGTGGTGCATGCCTCTAATTCCAGTACTCACGTAGAGCCATATGCACAAAGTGGTGCATGCATCTGGAATTCATTTGCAGTGGCTAAGGCCCTGGTGCACCCATTCTCTCTATCAGCCTATTTCTCTCTCTCTCTCTCCTCTCTCAAATAAATAAAGTATTTTTTAAAAAAATAACTTTGGGCTGGGTGTGGTGGCACACGCCTTTAATCAAGCAGAGGTAGAAGGATGGTTGTGAGTTTGGGGCCAGCCTGAGACTACAGAGTGAGTTCCAGATCAGCCTGGGCTAGAGCAAGATGTTACTTCAAAAAACCAAAAGATAAAAATAAAAATAACTTTTTAGTCCCAGCTACTCAGGAGGCCAAGGCTAGAGGATCACTCGAGCCTAGGAATTTTGAGACCAGCCTGGAGGACACAGTGAGATCCCATTTCAGAATAAGCTGAACGTGGTGGCTAACATCTATCACCCCAGCATTCCAGAAGCTGGGGCAGAATTCTGAAGAACTTGAGGCCAGCTTGAACAACAGTATGAGTTCCAGGCCAGCCTAGGTCATAGTGTGAGACCCTCAAAAAATAAAATAAGGGGGCTGGAGAGATTGCCTAATGGTTAAAGCGCTTACCTTTGAAGCCTAAGGACTCAGGTTCAATTCCCCAGTACCAATGTGAGCCAGATGCACAAGGAGGTGCATGCAACTGGAGTTCGTTTACAATGGTTAAAGGCCCTGGTGTGCCCATTCTCTCTATCTGCATCTTTCTTTTCCCTCTCCCTCTCCCTCTCTCAAATAAATAAAATATTTAAATAAAAAATAAATAGGAGCCGGGCGTGGTGGCGCACGCCTTTAATCCCAACACTCGGGAGGCAGAGGTAGGAGGATTGCCGTGAGTTCAAGGCCACTCTGAGACTACATAGTGAATTCCAGGTCAGCGTGGGCCAGAGTGAGACCCTATCTCGAAAAACAAAAATAAATAAATAAATAAGGCTGGAGAGATGGCTTAGCAGGTAAGGTGTTTGCCTGTGAAGCCTAAAGACCCATATTCAACTCTCCAGGTCCCAAGTAAGCCAGACACACAAAGCAACACAAGCATACAAGGTCACACATGCACATAAAATGGCACAAGTGTCTAGAGTTTTTTTTGCAGTGGCTGGAGGCCCTGGCACACCAATTTTCTCTCTCTCTAGCACACGCACTGTCTCACATTAAAAAAAAAAAGTAATTAAATAAAGACAGGTGTGGTGGTGCACACCTTTAATCCCAGCACTCGGGAGGCAGAGGTAGGAGGATCATCGTGAGTTCGAGGCCTGAGACTACACAGTGAATTCTCAGTCAGCCTAGGCTAGAGCAAGACCCTACCTCAAAAAACCAATAAATAAATAAGTAAATATTAGGAAATAAATAAATAGGGAGCCAGGCATGGTGATGCACGCACTCTTTTAATCCCAGTGCTTGGGAGGCAGAGGTAGGAGGATCACTTTGAGTTCAAGGCCACCCTGAGACTACATAGTGAATTCCAGGTCAGCCTGGGCTAGAATGAGACTCTACCTTGAAAAACCAATCAAAATCTTAAAAATGAAAAAATAAAATAAGTGTTGGATAGATGGTTTAGCACTTGCCAGCAAAGCCAAAGGACCTAAGTTCGAGTTCCTAGGGCCCACATAAAGCCAGATGCACAATATGGCTCATACATCTGGAGTTCGTTTGCAGTGGGCAGTTCTCTCTCAAATAATTAAATAATTTTTTAAATCTTTAGAAAAATAAAATAAGTAGGGTGGGGTGGTGTACACCTTTAATCCCAGCACAAGGAGGCTGAGGTTGGAGGATCTCCATGAGTTGGAGATCACCCTGAGACTACATAGTGAATTCCAGGACAGCCTAGGCTAGAGCCAGAACCTACCTTGAAAAACCAAAAATGAATTAAAATAAGGCCAGGTATAGTGATGTATACCTTTAATCCCAGCACTTGGGAGGCTGAGGTAGGAGGATCGCTTTGAGTTCAAGATCAGCCTAAGACTAATTCCAGGTCAGCCTGGGCTAGAGCAAGACCCTACCTCAAAAAAAGAAAAGAAGCAGGGCTTGGTGCTGCATGCCTTTAATCCCAGCACTTGGGAGGCAGAGGTAGGAGGATCACTGTAAGTTCAAGGCCACCCTGACACTACATAACGAGTTCCAGGTCAGCCTGGGCTAGAGCGAGACCCTACCTCAAAAAACCAAAAAGAAAAAAAGAAAAAGAAAAGAAAATCTGGGAGTAGTGGCACACTCCTTTAAGAGGTAGGAAGATTGCTGTTTTAGAACAGCCTGGGCTAAAATGAGGCCTTACTTCGTAAAGACCACACACACAAAAAAAATGGTGAGAAAACATTGCATATCACAGATTACTCTCTAGTATAATATGCATCATAAGCTTCTCTTAGGATTTAGAATTTTGTAACTAGACCATGAGGCTCAAGCTAATATGTGTAGGGTACTAAAACAGGAAGCAGATATTTCCTTACAGACACTAATTCCAGAAGACTTCACACCCACATTCTAAAATCTAATTAGATTAATTTCCCAGGGCATTGGTATATTCTTGTTAGCATGCAATTTTTAAGTGTCAAAATAAAGCCTTATTTTTAAATGTGGGTGGTGTTGATGAAACCAGTATGAGTAATACTTCAGGAAACACAATATTAGCTTAGCTAGGAAGTGGCTGATGCCCGAGCGGGCCTTTAGAGGAGCACTTGCCATGGCTGACCCATAAGAGGGGTGAGCTGCAACCAGGGACACAAACACAAGTCCCGTAGGGTTATTCACGTGCAGTTTTCCCTACCCACCTCTCACACCTTCAGGATTGCGTCTAATGTACAAAGTGCATTAAGAAGCTGATGTGGGTATAAACCACAGAATCAGCCGGCTGCCTGTGTTCTGTTCTGTTTTGCTTATTATCTGCTAACCAGGGGACAGGGTGCACAACTCATGCTGAAGAAGTAGCGCTAAACTCGACTTAGTCTCTTTCTGTTCTGCTCGCTAGCGTTCCTGAGTGACTTCTGGTGGTCTCGTGGTGCTCAACCCCAACAGCAGGATGAAGGGCGAAGGGGGAGGAAAAGCTGTGAGCTGTTGTTAACGTTCTACCACACCTCAGGAGTCACTGACGGCAGTCAGCAGAGGTCATAATTCTCCAAAACGTGGGCTATTAATAGTCACTCCTTCAAAACTGAAAAGAATCAGCAGTGTTTGAAAGGTTAACACGCTATAAAGTGTTCTTACACAAACACTCATATGCCTATCAAGCGTGAGTAGCATGAACCACAGGGAACAAACTGCTTTGCAAAACCTACTTTAGAGGCAAAGAGGAGGTTGCGGAAGTGGCTCAGTGGTAGAGCATTCGCACAACGTGTGTGAGGCCCTGGGTTCTGTCCCAGAGGAAGAAAAAGAGCAAGGTGCCTAGACTGTGTTCATTTGAGAGCAAGGGGTACTGAGGAAATGGGTTGTCTCTGCACCTCCTATTCAACTCGGGTGTGTGTCTAAAACTGATGTAGCCAGGAGTGGTGGCTCACCCTTTTCATCCTAGCACTCCACAAGCTGAGGTCGAAAAATCACCATGAGTTCGAGGTCAGTCTGGGCAGCACAATGAATTCCAGGTCAGCCTAGGCTGGGTTAGAGTGAGAACCTGGTTCAACAAACAAACAAACAAACAAACAAAAGCTGTAAAGGCTACTTTTATTTTATTATTTTTAAAAATATTTATTTTTATTTATTTATTAGAGACAGGGAGAGAGATAGAGAATGGGCGTGCCAGGGCTTCTAGCCACTGCAAACTCCAGATGCATGCGCCACCATGTGCATCTAAAGGCTACTTTAAAAAAATAAATTTATTTATGAGAGGATATGGGCATGCCAGGACCTCTTGCTGCTGTAAAGGAACTCAAATGCATGCGCCACATGGGTGCTGGGGAACTAAACCCAGGCCTATAAGTTTTACAAGCAAGTGCCTTTAATGACTGAGTCATCACTACAGCTCCAAATCTACTTCCTAAAATGTACCTAGAATTGTAGTTTAAAAAATTCTGGGGCTAGCCAGGCGTGGTGGCACATGCCTTTAATGCCAGCACTCAGGAGGCAGAGGTAGGAGGATTGCAGTGAGTTTGAGGCCACCCTGAGACTACATAGAGAATTCCAGGTCAGCCTGGGCTAGAATGAGACCCTACCTCAAATAAATAAATAAATAAATAAACAAATAAATAAATAAATAAGAGAAAATAAAAAGGAAAAAGGGATTCATACATTTATTTAATAAATATTTACTGAACTCCTACATTTTCCCAAGGCATTATCCCCAGGACTGTCAGGCAATAACTCTTATACTGTATCCTCTTAAAAAGCACACATTGGGCTGGAGAGGTGGCTTAGTGGTTAAGGTTTGATTCCACAGGACCCTCATAAGCCAGATGCACAAAGTGGTGCATGTGTCTGGACTTCGTTTGCAGTAGCTAGAGGCCTTGGCATACCCATTCTCTCTATCTGCCCTCTCTCTCAAATAAATAAACAAAATAAAAAAGCAAGCTGGGCATGGTGGTGCACACCTTTAATCCCAGCACTTGGGAGGTAGAGGTAGGTGGATTGCCATGAGTTCGAGGCCACCCTGCGACTACATAGTGAATTCCAGATCAGTCTGAGTTAGAGAGTGAGACCCTACCTCAAATACCCAAAAAACAAAACAAAAGGAAAAAGCACACCACCGTCAATGTCAACATAGCTAGCCTGGGTGGATGGACATCACGAGGCTGATGTCCTAAAAACAGCTAGACAAAATTACAAAAAATCTAGCCAGGCATGGTGGCGCACGCCTTTAATCCCAGCACTCGGGAGGCAGAGGTAGGAGGATCGCCAAGAGTTCGAGGCCACCCTGAGACTACATAGTTAATTCCAGGTCAGCCTGGACCAGAGTGAGACCCTACCTCAAAAACCAAAAAAAAAAAAAAAAAAAATTACAAAAAATCTAGGCAAGTAGCTTCTTGCTATGTGAAATAACATGTATAACTGGGACTTCTTTTAAACTTTTTTCATTTATTTATTTATGATAGAGAGAGGGAGGGGAGAGAGAAAAAGAAAGGGTGCACCAGGGCTGGAGAGATGGCTTAGCAGTTAAGGTACTTGCCTGCAAAGCCAAAGGATCCTGGTTCGACTCTGCAGGACCTACGTAAGCCAGATGCACATGGTGGCGCATGCATCATTCCTTTGCAGTGGCTAGAGGCCCTGGCACGCCTATTCTCACTCTTTCCCTCTCTCTCTCTCTCTCTCTCTCTCTCTCTCCTCCTCTAATAAATAAATAAATAAAAATAAAATCTTAAAAAAAGAAAGGGTAGCCAGGCATGGTGGTGAATACCTTTAATCCCAGCACTCGGGAGACAGAGGTAGGAGGATCACTGTGAGTTCAAGGCCACCCTGAGACTATATAGTGAATTCCAGGTCAGCTTGAACTAGAGTGAGAACTTAGCTCAAAAAAACAAAACCAAAAAAAAAAAAAAAGGTGCACCAGGGCCTCTAGCCACTGCAAATGAACTCTAGACGCATGTGCCACCATGTGCATCTGGCTTACATGGGTTCTGGGGAATCGAACCTGGGTCCTTTGGCTTCACAGTCAAGTGCTTTAACTGCTAAGCCATCTCTCCAGCCCTGTCTTACCTTCTTCTTGTAAAGCAGTGACAGGTTGTGAATAGTAGTTCACAACAGCCACAATTTAGCCACCTTGCGTGAATGCACTATGGTTCATCTCACCTGGGATGGAACCCAGGGTCTCACATATGCTAGGCATGCACTCTACCACTGAGTTATGCCCTGGACCCATTTCAGTTAATCTTTCATAGCAATACAATTGTCCCTTGTGACTGGTGTTGCGGGCCAGGGGTAATGCATACTTCACTTATATGCCTGAAGAGAAATGAGCAGCTATCCTTCAGTGTAGAGAATGTGGCTTTACAATAGTCAGACTGGTGTTTGGCACACAGTAGTTGTTCAATAACATTTTTAAAAGTTGGTAGCCAAGGGCAGGGGAAATGGCTTAGCAGTTAAGGTTTTTGCCTATGAAGCCTAAGAACCAGGGTTCCATTCCCCAGATGCACAAGGGGCCACATGTGTCTGGAGTTCATTTGCAGTGGCTGGAGGCCCTGGCACGCCCATTCTCTTTCTCTCCCTCTCAAGTAAATAAATAAATAAAAATAAATTTTAAAAAAAGTTGGTATCCGAGCGTGGTGGCGCATGTCTTTAATCCCATTACTTAGGAGGCAGAGGTAGGAGGATCAATGTGAGTTAGAGGCCACCCTGAGACTATAGAGTGAATTCCAGGTCAGTCAGGGTTAGTGAGACCCTACCTTGGAAAACCCCCCCAAAAAAAAATCTTAAAAGTAGGGCTGGTAAGGTGGCTTAGTGGTTAAAGGCATTTGCTTGCAAAGCCTGTGGCTTAGGCTCGATTCTGTAGTTCCTACATAAAGTCAGATGCAAATGGTGCATGCATCTGGAGTTCGTTTCTAGCAGCAAGAGCCCTGGCACACCCATTCTCTTTCTCTCTCTGCTTGCAAATAAATAATTAATTTTTTTAAATTCTTGGGCTAGGCTGGGTGTGGTGCTGCATGCCCTTAATCCCAGCACTCAGCAGGCAGAGGCAGGAGGATCACTGTGAGTTTGAGGCCATCCTGAGACTACATAGTGAATTCCAGGTCAGCCTGGGCTAGAGTGAGACCCTACTCCGAAAAACCAGAAAAAAAAAAATTCTTGGGCTGGAGAGATGGCTTAATGGTTAAACCACTTGCCTGCAAAGCCTAAGGACCTTAGTTTGATTCCCCAGTACCTACATAAGCCACATGCATCTGGAGTTCATTTGCAATGGCCAGAGAACCTGGTGCACCCATTCTCTCTAACTGCCTCTTTCTCTCTCTCTCTCTCTCTCTCTCTCTCACTCTCTCAAATAAATATATATATATATATTTTTTAAATTCTTAAAAGTTGATTAAGGGCTGAGCATGATGGCACACGCCTTTAATCTCAGCACTCGGGAAGCAGAGATAGGAGGATCACCCTGAGTGCAAGGCCACGCTGAGACTGACTACATAGTGAATTCCAGGTCAGTCTGGGCTAGAGTGAGACCTTACCTTGAAAAGCCAAAAGGACTGGAGTGATGGCTTAGCAGTTAAGGCGCATGCCTATGAAACCTAAGGACCCAGGTTTAATTCTCCAGGTTCCATGTAAGCCAGATGCACATGGTGGCACATACATCTAGAGTTCATCTGCAGTGGCCAGAAGCCCTGGTGTGCCCATTCTCACTCTCTTTCATCTCTCTCCCCCTCTCTCTGTCTCAAATAAATAAAAATAAAATCTTAAAAAAAAAAGAAAGAGAGAAAAAAAGAAAGAAAAAGAAACTATGGCACACACTAACACATGCACATAGACATAATACATAAATAAAATTTTTAAAAAAACAGCACTTGAGAGGCTAAGATACGAGGATAAGCATGAGTTTGAGGCCAACCTGAGGCTACAGAGTGAGTTCCAGGTCAGCCTGGGATAGAGTAAGACCCAGACTAAAAAAATAAATAAATAAAAATAAGCCAGGCGTGGTGGCACATGCCTTTAATCCCAGCACTTGGGAGGCAGAGGTAGGAGGATTGCTGTGAGTTCAAGGACACCTGAGACTACAGAGTGAATTCCAGGTCAGCCCTGGCTAGAGTGACACCCTACCTCAAAAAAAAAAAAAAAAAAAAAAAGCCAGACATGGTGGCACATACCTTTAATCCCAGCACTCAGAGGATTGCTGTGAGTTCGAGCCACCCTGACCTGGACTAGAGTGAAACTCTACCTCAAAACCAAAAAAAAAAAAAAAAAAAAAGAAGAAGAAGAAGAAAAGAAAGAAAGGATTCACTGCCTTCACATAGCAGGATGTGGCTGAGTGTGCCTTTCATGTAAAATGCACATTCGAAACTGGTAGTTCTTAAAGGCCTATATGTACTTTCCCTGCACTCCTAAAAATGTATCAAATTGTTAAGATTTATGAAGGTTCATGCAAGCTGCAACCACCTGTCCTGAAAAACCCATGACCACCCAAACCATAGCTCTCCAAGGATTCACTGCCTTCACACAGCAGGATGTGGCTGAGTGTGCCTTTCATGTAAAATGCACATTCAAACTGGTAGTTCTTAAAGGCCTATATGTACTTTCCCTGCACTCCTAAAAATGTATCAAATTGTTAAGATTTATGAAGGTTCATGCAAGCTGCAACCACCTGTCCTGAAAAACCCATGACCACCCAAACCATAGCTCTCCAACTAGAAGCATCTTTCTGCCAAGTGAGGCTTCGCCCCGTCATTATCCCATTACACATGAGCGTGATCCCAAAGCCACCATGTAAGGAAAACCCTCAATCACTGTGAGCAGGCTGCCCAGTGCACTGCAGAGCTCCAAGTCTCTGACCAATAGAGGAACGAGTTGATTCCTTTGCCCCAACTTCCTTCACTTCACTAGGTTTGTTTTTTACTCTGCAAACTGCTAACAAAATAAGGTAACTGGGCCAGGCATAGTGGCACACACCTTTAATCCCAGCAGAGAGGAGGCAGAGGTAGGAGAATTGTTGTGAGTTCAAGACCAGCCTGAACTCAGTGAATTCCAGGTCCGCCTGGGCTAGAGTGAGTCCCTGCCTTCAAAATTAAAATAAAAAAGGGGGGAGCAACTGAAAGTAGATATTATGCCTTAAAACTCAAAATTTTCACTGTTCTTAGTAATATAATAAATAATGTGCTTATTCCTTTCCCTCTGTTAAACTATAAGCTACTCAAAGGCAAAGGTCCTTTCTCAGAATGCCTTAAAAATGAATCAGAAAAGAACAAAAACATCTTGGTTGTCACATACCTGCATATATAGCAAGGCTGCCCGATTCATTATTCATAAACTTACCAAGTCAAAAAATTCAAGCCGGGCGTGGTGGCACACACCTTTTATCCCAGCACTTGGGAGGCAGAGGTAGGAGGATCACCATGAGTTCAAGGCCACCATGAACTAGAGTGAAACCCTACCTCAACCCTCCCCCCCAAAGAAAATTCAAATAATTCACACTGTTTTCCCTTACAAATATTTTCCAGTACACTGTCAGTACAGAGTTTGCCACAAGCATGAGGACCTGAGTTGAGATCCCCAGTGTCTATGTCAAAGGCAGGTGCGTGGCAAAAACAGGGGGATCCCTGGGTCTTTCTGGCCAGCTAGTCTAGTGAAATCAGTGAGCTCCAGGTCCAGTGAGATACTCTGTCTCAAATAAATAAACAAATAAATAACGTAGAGAGTAGCTGGGCGTTGTGGTGCACGCCTTTAATCCCAGCACTCGGGAGGCAGAGGTAGGAGGATCACTGTGAGTTCAAGGCCACCCTGAGACTACAGAGTGAATTCCAGGTCAGCCTGGACTAGAGTCAGACCCTACCTTGAAAAACCAAAAAAAATAAATAAATAAATAAATAAATAAATAAGGTGGAGAGTGACTGAGGAAGATACTCCATGTCACCTCCACATACATGCACACACCCATATGTGAACACACATACACACCACTAAAACATACATGTGCCAAAAATATTTTCAATCTTTCTCCCCTTTCCCCACATACTGGGGGTTGAATGCAAGGACACTGTACATGACAAGAGCTGAGCCACATTCCCAGCCCTCCCCCTTTTTTAATTAATTAATTTATTTATTTATTTTTGGTTTTTTGAGGTAGGGTCTCACTCTAGCTCAGGCTGACCTGGAATTCACTATGCAGTCTCAGGGTAACTTCGAAATCGCAACAATCCTCTGACCTCTGCCTCCTGAGTGCTGAAATTAAAAGTGTGTGCCTCCATGCCCGGCTCCCTCCTCCGCCCCCCTTTTTTTTTTTTTTGAGGCAAGTTCTCACTGTAGCCCAGGCTGACCTGGAACTCACTCTGTGGCCTAGACTGGCCTTGAACTCAAGGTGATCCTTCTACATCCCCAGTGCTAGGCATGGGCCACCAAACCTGTCTCTATATATAGTTTGTTTGTTTTGTTTTTCGAGGTAGGGTCTCACTCTAGCACAGGCTGATCTGGAACTCACTATGTAAACTCAGGGTGGCCTTGAACTCATGGTAGTCCTCCTACCTCTGCCTCCCAAGTGTTGAGATTAAAGGCATGAACCACCACACACAGCTCTGTCTTATTTATTTATTTATTTATTTATTTACTTATTTATTTATTTATTTTGAGACAGTGTCTTGCTATGTTGTCCAGGGTGGCCTAGAACTATGTAGCCTAGGCTGCAGTTGAACTCTCAGCAATCCTCCTGTCTCAGCATCCCAAGTGCTGAAATTATAGACATGAGTCACCAAGGCCTGCTCCCATGTATTTCAATAGCTCCTGTTGCTGCTTCCCTTCCTCCCTCCCAAAAGAAGTGTCCAGAATAATTCAGGAGAACTCAGCTCTGCTGTCAGTTCCTCCCCTGGCCACTTCCCTGCTTCAGTATCACCTGCTAGAATATTCACCAACACCTCTGCGTCCACCTTTGAGTTCAGTCCCTGAGTGAGTGAGAAAACGTCTGTTTTCTCCCTTCATGATCCTTGTACCTTTGGCGTAGGGGAGGGGCATGCTCAGATTTCTACTCTGTTGATGCAGATTCTTGATGCAGATGTCCCCCAGCCCCCAGGTAACCTCAAAAAGCCAAAGGAAGCCGGGGAATAGAAAAGGAAATACTCAAGACCAGGAGATTTTTGTCCAATTTAGATGTGCACAAATGTGTATCAATTTTTCAAAACGGGTATTTTGCACATATCAAGCTGCAATTTGACAGCTGAATGAATGGGAATCCCTGCAGACACAGGATATTTGTAAATTGGATTCTTCTCAACTTAAAGGAGCCAGCGTCCTCGGAATTTTAGAATTAACAACAGTAGCTGCTTTCAAGCCTAAGAAGCGGTTACGTAAAAACTATTAAAGAAAAACAAATAGGGAGGATGCGCTGTTTTCCTAATGGCTCTCCAACCTTGTTTCATTTTGATATGAGATGTGTCAGCCTCATCTCAGATAGCAACCACCACCTCACACTTTCTCCTCCACACCCCCTCACGAATGGAATTCGAAAGGTAGTCAAGCAGGCAGGCACTTTGGAGTTCACCACCGGGAAATGGCTCGCCATGGGTGCATTTCCGCGCAATAGCAGCCGTGGTTCGGTCCCTCTCCTCCCGGGGCCACTGCCCTGCCATTCATGCCTGGCCCGGGCGATTTCCTCACGAATGCACAGGATGACAGGGAAACCAGGCTGCGTCCCTCAGCCAACGGCCTGTCCTGCCCAGAAGATGACCTGTGAACTGCCTTGGCGTCCCCCAGACTGCCCTCGGTCTCCGGGACAGCTTCCAGACACCAAGCTGTTCGTGAACACCTGCACCCCAAGCTCAGGGTCCCCGCGAGGAGACCACATTGCCAGCCTTCCCCGCTTGAGACAGTTTCCTTCTAACAGTGGGGACAGAACGAACCCCTTCGTGGCAACACGGGGGGGCTCCCCTACCCCCCCCACAATCGCCGCAGCCCCTCAAATCCACTGGTCGTGATACAACTATAATGTGCGCCCCGAGACTCCCCGGGATCTACAGGGACGACACTTCACCTTTCGTCGCTGACACCCCAAAACCCCAGGCCGGGGTCCCTTCGCCCGCCCCGCCCCCCCAGGGTCTCGGGATCCGCCCGCACCTCGGCGGAGGGAAGGAAGGAGGGAGAGACGGAGGGAGGGAGGTCAACTCCGGCAGGGGCGCGCGCAGGCATTCCGCAGCCCCACGCCCCCAGCCCCGCCGCTCCCCCACCCCCGGGCATCGCCTCCTCCCTCCCCTCCCTGGGACCCACGCTCTTCCCCCACAGCTCCGGGTCGGTCTCCGGGGACGCTGCCCCAGGCCGAGAGGACGCCCTCCGCCTGCCCTCCCTCGGCCCAGGCGAGCGCGGGGACCCGAGGCGCGCCGCCTCCCAGGCCGCAGGGACCCGAGGCGCGCCATCGCCGGCGCCGGCCTCACTCACCCAGAGCTCGGTGCCCCAGCTCATGGTGCAGCGGGGCGGGAAGGGGCTGCGCGCGGCGGGCGCGGCGCTCCGATCCCCGGCCCCGGAGGTGCCCTCGACCCTCGAGATCCCCCGCGACTGACTGCGGGGAGCCCGGTGCACGCCTCCTCCTCGTCCTCTTCCTTCCTCCGGCTCCCGGCACTCCAGGCTCTCCTCGGAGGATCCTCCTCCCGGGAGCTTCACGGCAAGCAAAATGGCCCGAGGAAGCAGCAGCCTCTGCTCGCCGCAGCGCGCGCCCGCCCGCCCCACACCGGAGAGCGAGGGGCGGGGTGGGGCGGGAGAAGGGGCGGGGACTGAACTGGGGGCGGGGCCCGAGGGGCGGGGCCTGACTGACAGCTCGCGCGCGCCCGCCAAGCCCAGGGCTCCGCATCGCGTCACTGTCAATCTTTTTCGTTACTTCTTAGCAACCCCGCTCCCCCATGGGGCTCTGACAACACTCCCCTTTTGTCACCTGGCCCTGGCTCTGCGGAGGTCTGTGCTTGAGATGTCTGGACTTTTTCCCCTCTGCCCGCGGCCGTTTACGCAGACCACAGAGATGCTCAGGGTGCTTTCCCCACCCTACCGTCCAGCAACCGCGGAGGCCCGAGCAGCCCCAGGGCGCAGGGAGCGGAGCCTGGAATGCTGTACAGATAGGAATGTCGAGGCCCGTGGCGACCGAGAGGCTCGGAGTGGCTGTGCAAGGAATTCAAGGGCACGGGTGCATCCGGTGGCTTCTGATCGGCTGAACCCGCGATTTCCTACTTGTTCTGCCAAGGATCTTACACGTGAAATAATGTTACCACTTGAAGAGAAAGAAAAGTGCTGCTGGGCCCACAGATAGCTTTCCCGGCTTCAAGTCCAGCCTCTCCACATACAATCCAGGTGGCCTTGGACATGGCTTCATGTCCCCCCCAACCCCCGCTGCTAAGTGGAGGCTGGGACTACAAGTTTGCCTTAGTGTGGACCAAGGAGATACACACGGCAATAGGCGCAGGGTTCATTTCAACTGCAGGTGAGGACCAGCTCTTCTTCCTAAGGTCAACTGAATGGCACTGTTCACAAGCGATGAGGAATCTGGGGAGTCCCAACGATTTCCTGGGAACCCTGGGTACCCACTGTCATCCTCTTTCAGCTCATGCAACTGCTGGACCCGTTCCTGAGGAGTGAAGCCTCCCCAGACAGGACTCCTGTTTGTAAAATGTTTCCATCCCCTCCGACCCTCTAACCTGTCATTCCACTATGTGACAGGATGAAGCTGAACTGGGTAGTTGTCCCAGCACTGTAAGGTGGACAGGAGGATTACTGTGAGTTTGAGGCCAGTCTGGGCTACACAGTAAGTATCAGGCTGGTATGGAGTACAGAGTGAAACCTTGGCTTAAAAAGGAAGGGGTAAAAGCTGGGCGTGGTGGCCCACATCTTTAATCCTAGCACTCGGGAGGTAGAGGTAGGAGGATCACAGTGAGTTTGAGGCCACCCTGAGATTCTATAGTGAATTCCACGTCATCCTGGACTAGCGTGAGACCCTACCTCAAAAAACAAAAAACAAAAAAAGGAAGGAGGAAGCCGGGTGTGGTGGTGCATGCCTTTAATCCCAGAGGTAGGTAGGAGGAGCACTGTGAGCTCAAGGCCACCCTGAGACTACATAGTGAATTCCAGGTCAGCCTGAGTTCGAATGAAACCCTACTTTGAAAAAAAAAAAAAAGTGGTGGTGGGGGGTGTTGAAAACTCCTTGCAGATAGGCCTCAAAATCTACTTCCTTTGTTGGGCAGTTACATTCAAACTGTCAAACTGTTCTGGTCTGTCTTTTCTCAGCTACAAGCTCCCCCTTCACTTTCCGTGTCTGTTTAAATATTTTGCTGTCACAGTTAACAGGTCTAAGCACTCCATTCCAAAAACCCCTGGGTATTTAACCATCTGCAGGGCCAGCCACCTCCCCAACAGGGTAGTCTGATAGGGCAAGTTGAGGGTATAGAAATGTAAACAAAACTCACAGTTTAGTCTGCTGCTATTTGGCCAATAAAATGTAGCTTATCTAGAAAGACCCCAGACTCTACCTTGGGAATTACCTCGATTTCCCTTCCTACCAAGGTTTGAATTTTTTTTGGTGGGTGGGGGGCAAGGTAGGGTCTTGTTCTAGCCCAGGCTGACCTGGAATTCACTATGTAGTCTCAGGGTGGCCTCAAACTCACAGCAGTTCTCCTACCTCTACCTTCCCAAGTGCTGGGATTAAAGATGTGCGCCACCACACCCAGATTGAATTTTAAAAAATATTTTTTTATTTATTTGAGAGAGACAGAAAGAGGCAGACAGAGAAAAGGGTGTATGGGTGTGCCAGGGCCTCCTGCCACTGCAAACCAACTCCACATACTCCACTCTGTACATCTGGGTACTGGGGAATCAAACTCAGGCCGTCAGGCTTTGAAAGGAAGCACCTTTAACCACTGAGACATCTCTCTAGCCTGAACTTTTCACTCAAATACAATGATCTAATCTTGACTGAGTTCTTGGAGACTTCTCAAAACCAGAATGACCATCTGCAAAAATAGGCTAACCAGGAGGTAAAACCTGTCGTTTTAGAGAAAAAAAAGAGAGGAAGGAAGTAGAAGAGAAAGAGACCACATGAAGATGAACCTTTTTTAGATGAGTAAGCAGGAAATTGTTAGTTATGGGAACCCATTAGAAGCCACAGCAGAACTGTACAGAACTGAGTTAATTCCAGCACACTGAAAATGCCTAACTTATTAAGTTTTGGTGGTAAGTGAAAAATGTTTGGATGGTTCAAAATCTTTCAAAAATGAGGGAGAAAGACACCTTAATTTTGACACTATGGGAACATCAGAGTTCAGGGAAAAGGGAAGTTGGCAGAATAAAAGATAACAAGACCTTTTTCAGAAGGAACTGAACCAATTTCAATTTCCTTTAGAGTAGGCTGGAGGGGTCATAGTTGCAGGGAACCTCAAAACCTGGCCCTTCATGGGGGGGCGGTGGATTCTAAACCCTAAGCAAACACTGGAATCACCTAGTGGGTTATGCCACCTGCTTCACCTCTCAGTAATTTTGTTTCGTTTTGTTTTTTGAGGCAGGGTTTCTCAGTAATTTTTATTTATGTTTTTTTTTTTTTTTTTTTTTGAGGTAGGGTCTTGTTCTAGCTCAGGCTGACCTGGAATTCACTATGTAGTCTCAGGGTGGCCTCAAATTCACGGTGATCCTCCTACCTCTGTTTCCTGAGTGCTGGGATTAAAGGCATGTGCCGGGCTGGAGAAATGGCTTAGCGCCACCATGCCCAGCTATCTCAGTATTTTTAAAAAAATATTTTATTATTTATTTGAGAGAGAGACAATGGGTATGCCAGGGCTTCTAGCCACTGCAATAGAACTCCAGATTCATGTACCACCTTGTGCATCTGGCCTATGTGGGTACTGGGGGATTGAACCTGGGTCCTTAGGCTTCTCAGGCAAGGGCTTTAACCACTAAGCCATCTCTCAAGCCCACATCTCAGTAATTTGAGGGAATACCTGGTGACTATATGTTACCACTGAATAATCTGATCATAGAAGATATCAGCCCTGAGATAAGGCATCTGGACAAACACAACAGAAACCCCCTGTGGGCTTCTGGGTAGTTTTACAGGGAGTTTTGGAGACAGGGTTTCACTATGTGTAGCCCAGGCTGGCCTGGAACTACTTGTGTGGAGGTGGGGCAGAGGGGGGAGTGCATGTGTGAGTGAGACAGGCAGTTTTAAAGGTTGCCTGGTGTTGTGGTGCACGCCTTTAATCCCAGCACTCAGGAGGCAGAGGTAGGAGGAACACCATGAGTTTGAGGCCACCCTGAGACTACATAGTGAATTCCATGTCAGCCTGGACTACAGCAAGACCCTACCTCGAAAAACCAAAAATCAAAACAAATAAAGGTAAGACCACCCCCCCCAAGGTTGGTGTGTGTCCACTGGCAACTTATATTGTCTAAACTTCAGCTTCCTTTCATAAAAAGGGGGCTTCATATATTCCTACAAATCTAAAAGGAGCTGGGTTGAGCATGTGCATTGGTGTAGATCACTCTGTACAGGCAGCTGAGAGATTTTCTTCTCTAAACCTTAATTTAGTTCTTACTTCTCTTCTTCTTCTTCTTTTTTAAAAAAATATTTTTAAATTCTTTTTATGTTTTATTTTTGGAGAGAGACACACACAGAGAGAGAGAGAGACAGAGAGGGAGAGGGAGACAGATAGAGATGGGTGAGCCAGCAGTCTCTCAGCTGCTGTGAATGAAATCCAGATGCGTGCGCCCCCTTGTGGTCAAGTGTGGCATTGCGCCCTTGCGTCATTTTGCATCTGGCTAAATGTGGGACCTAGAGATTGGAACCAGGTACTTAGGCTTAGCAGGCAGGCGCTTAACCGCTAAGCCATCTCTCCAGCCCATTCTTCTTCTTCTTTTTTTTTTTTTTTTTCAAGGTAGGGTCTCACTATAGCCCAGGCTGACTTGGAACTCACTCTGTAGTCCCAAACTGGCCTTGAACTCACAGCGATCCTCCTACCTCTGCCACCCAAATACTGGAATTAAAGGTATATGCCACCATGCCTAGCTCTCTTTCTTTTTCTTTTTGGTTTTTCAAGATAGGTTCTCACTCTAGCCCAGGCTGACCTGGAATTCATTATGTAGTCTCAGGGTAGCCTCAAACTCACAGCGATCCTCTTACCTCTGCCTCCCGAGTGCTGGGATTAAAGGCATGTACCACCATGCCTGGCATAAATATTTTTTTAAAAAGGCTGGGGAGTTGGTTGAGTGGATGCTTGCCATGAAACTGAACACCTGAGTTTGGATCCACAGACTACAAGTCAAAGTTGGAAACTATGCGGGGCGTGGTGGCGCAAGCCTTTAATCCCAGCACTCGGGAGGCAGAAGTAGGAGGATTGCATTGAGTTTGAGGCCACTGTGAGACTACATAGTGAATTCCAGATCAGCCTGAGCTAGAGTGAATCCCTACCTCAAAAAAAAAAAAAAAAAAAAAAACTTTGGCAGACTTCTCTAATCCTAGTATACCATGGTTGCAAGAATGGAGGCAGAGACCAGAGAATTTCCTAGAATGATAACAATGAAAGACCTTGCCTCAAAAAAGGTGGAAAGAGTGCACATTGTTAGAACTTGGAGTTGAGGCCACAAGCTGGCCAATGAACTCACAAGTGTAGGTAGTGTGTGATGTAAGTGGCAAGTTGGCTAACGCTCCACTCCGGCCCAGTGAGTGGAGTTTGACAGTAAACTATGCTACAAGTATAATGCTCATGCGTCATAGTGTGAGGGACAGCGTTGTGCATGCATGTGAGAAACAGGTCTGTGTATTCCTGTCTTTCTCCTCAGTGGGCTGGATGGATCTTACAGAGGTGGTTCAAGGGCAGGTGTGTGGGGTTAGTCCTTGTTTCCTGCTCTCAAAACCCTGGTTGCACATTTTGTTGTTGTTGTTGTTTTCTTTTGTTGTTGTGGAGGTAGTGTCTTGCCCTAGCCCAGGCTGTCCTGGAATTCACTAGTCTCAGGATTCACTTAGTCTCAGGATGGCCTTGAACTCATGGTGATCCTCCTACCTCTGTCTCCCAAGTGCTGGGATTAAAGGCGTATGCCACCATGCCCAGCAACTTTTTTTTGGTTTTTCAAGGTAGGGTTTTGTTCTAGCTCAGGCTGCCTGGAATTCACTATGTAATCTCAGGGTGATCTCCTACTTTGGCATCCTGAGTGTTGGGATTAAAGGCATGCGCCACCATACCCAGCTCCTGATTGCACATTTGAAATGTGAAGATGAGAACCCCTCACACTAAGACCTAGGACTTGGCACCAAGGGCCTTAAATGATGGGGCAGGGGGGCTGGTAAATGGGGGTGTGCTTGAGGTTGGGACTGGCCAGATGTCACTCTGGTAACCTGGAACTCTTGCAGAAAAATTTAAAAATATATACATTTTAAAAAAAGGTGGAAGGTGAGGACCAATCCAAAAAGTTGTCCTCTGACCTACACACACACACATGCACGCACGCACACGCACACACACACACACACAGCAAATAATTTTTTTTTTTTTTTTTTTGGTTTTGGTTTTGCGAGGTAGGGTCTCACTCTGGTCCAGGCTGACCTGGAATTAACTATGTAGTCTCAGGGTGGCCTTGAACTCATGGCAATCCTCCTACCTCTGCCTCCCTCCCGAGTGCTGGGATTAAAGGCGTGTGACACCACGCCCAGCTAATAAATAAAAAGTTTTTTAAAATTTATTTATTTGAGAGAGAGATACAGAAATAGGCAGGTGGGGGGGGGGAGAGAATGGGTGCTCCAGGGCCTCCAGCCACTGCAAATGAACTCAATCGAGCCTCGAACCGGGGTCCTTAGGCTTCATAGGCAAGCGTTTAACCACTAAGCCATCTCTCCAGCCCAAATAAAAAGTTTTAAAAGAGGGTTGGAGAGAGAGATGGTTAGGATGTTAGGTGCACTTCTTGTATACTTATGAAGGTCTGATGGGGCCCGAGACCACTAGAGTTCAAATCCTCAGATTCCACATAAACAGCTGGGTGTAGTCATGTGCACCTATAACTTCAATCCTGCAGGAAAATACAGACCCTAGAATCATTGCAGCCCTACAAATTCCTGAGTCAGTGAAAAGCCTCTGGCTCAAAACAAGATGGAGGGGGCTGAAGAGATGGCTTAGTTAAGGAGCTTGCCTGTGAAGCTGAAGGATTCAGGTTGACTTCTGCAGTATCCATGTAAGCCAGATGCACACAGTGGCTCATGTATCTGGAGCTCTTTGCAGTGGCTTGAGGCCCTGATGCACCCATTCTCTCCCTCCCTCCTTCTCTCTCTGCCTCTTTGTGGCTCTCTCAAAGAAATAAATAAAACCTTGAGACAAAAAAACAAGACTGTGTAGAAGAGAGATGGAGCTGGACACCTGACATTGTGCTCCAGCCACTGTAGGTGAATGCCCGCCCCTCCCTACCTCAACAAGCAAGCATATGGGGCATACTATACCACACATATATAACATTACACACACATAAACACAAAGCAAAAAAAAATTTTTTTAGCCTCGTGTGCATGCCTTTAATCCCAGCACTAGGAAGGCAGAGGTAGGAGGATCCCTGTGAGTTCAAGGCCAGCCTGGGACTACAGAGTGGGTTCCAGGTCAGCCTGGGCTACAGTAAGACCCTACCTTGGAAAATCAAAAGAAAAAAATTTAACAAAGGAAAATAATATGAAAGCATATGGCACTTCCCCTCTATTACAAGTGGAGAATATTAACACATAAGTTATTATAAAAATTTCTGGAAACACTTTAAATTCATGCCAAATAGTATCAATAGCACTATATTAAATCCACTCACTCTGCTACTGGTGGCCACCTCTAGCTGATTCTACCAAGTTAGAGAGGATGCAAAAATAAAATGCACTTGACAAAGAGAGCAAGGCTTTTCAGAGGCCAGCCTGGACTACAGAGAGTGAGGCTCAAAGCCAGGCTTGGGAGAGCAGTCTTTTCTAGTCAGGCCCTTCAAGTTTAATACTCCTTTGAAAGTGTTGCCAAAGAGAAGCAGGCCCGACTTGTTCTGTTAACAAGTCTGTTTCAGTTACAGTGTCATGATTATGCAAATAGTCCTTTCTTGAAACTCTGAAGTCACATGCCTAAACATAATTGCCAAAGTAGCATTTTTCTCAGTAACTGTGTAGCAAATATTCCACATTAAGACTTCTAAGTAGTTTTCAAAGACTTTGTAGCCAGTTCTTGATTTTCCTTTCAATTCCAAAATAAGGATCAGGTCAATAGGTGGTTCTCAGATACATAAAAGGAAGGTATTTCATGCTACCCCTGAGCAAATATCACTGTGTGATCTTATGAAGGTTACATCCTAATTCCGAAGTTTAAAAAGCAAGGAATCCTAAGAATATAATTTTTATTTATTTTTTGGTTTTTTTCCGAGGTAGGGTCTCACTTTGGCCCAGGCTGACCTGGAATTCACTATGTCATCTCAGGGTGGTCTTAAAATCACAGCGATCCTCCCACCTCTGCCTCTCAAGTGCTGGGATTAAAGGCGTGTGCCACCACGCCCAGCTAAGCATATAATTTTTTAAAATAACTTTATTTATTTGAGAGAGAGGAAGAGAAAGAATGGGTGTGCCAGGACCTCCAGGACTGCAAATGAACTCCAGGTGCATGTACCCCCTTGTGCAACTGGCTTATGTGTGTACTTGGGAATCAAACCCGAGGCCTTAGACTTTGCAGGCAAGCACCTTAACCCCTAAGCCATCTCTCCAGCCTCTAAGAACATATTTTTTTAAATATTTTACTTGTTTTAGAAAAAAAAAAGAAAGAGGCTAATAGAGAGAGAAATGGGCACACTAGAGCCTCCAGCCACTGCAAACAAAACTCCAGATGCATGCATCATCTTGTGCATCTTGGCTTATGTGGGTACTGGGGAATCAAACATGGGTACTTAGGCTTCACAGGCAAGTGCCTTAACTGCTAAGCCATCCCTCCAGCCCTGAAAGAATATAATTTTAAGCTATGCGTGGTGGCGCACGCCTTTAATCCCAGCACTCGGGAGGCAGAGGTAGGAGGATTGCCGAGAGTTCGAGGCCACCCTGAGACTACATAGTGAATTCCAGGTCAGCCTGGGCTAGAGTGAAACCCTACCTCAGAAAACCAAAAATAATAATAATTTTACGCTTTTATAAAATAGGGTTTCACAAACTAAAAGGTATTTTTTGTTGTTGTCATTTTTTGTTCGAGGTAGGGTTTCACTCCAGTTGAGACTGACCTGGAGTTCACTATGTAGTCGCAGGGTGGCCTTGAACTCACAGTGATTCTATCTCTGTCTCCCAAGTGATGGGATTAAAGGTGTGTACCAGCACACCCAGGTTTCAACACCAGTTTTCTTTTCTTTTTTTCCAAGGTAGGGTCTCCCTCTAGCCCAGGCTGACCTCGAATTCACTCTGTATTCTTAGGGTGGCCTTGAACTCATGGCGATCCTCCTACCTCTGCCTCCCAAGTGCTTGTCAACACCATTTTAAAAAATATTTTTAGGGCTGGAGAGATGGCTTAGCGGTTAAGGCTCCTGCCTCCCAAGCCTAAGAACACCGGTTCCAATCTCCAGGTACCACGTTTAGCCAGATGCAAAGTGACGCAAGGGCGCAATGCCGCATTTGACCACAAGGGGGCAGACACATCTCAATTTCGTTCGCAGCAGCTGAGAGGCTGCTGGCACACCCATCTCTGTCTTCCTCTCCCTGTCTCTCTCCAAAAACAAATTATTTATTTATTTATTTATTTATTTATTTATTTATTTATTTGCAAGCAAAGAGAAGAGACACAGAGAGCGGGAGGGAGGGAAGTAGGGAGTGAGTGAGCAAGTGAGCGAGCGAGAAAGAACGGGTGTGCCAGGGCCTCCAGCCATTGTAAATGAGCTGCAGACACATGCACCACCTTTGCATCTGGCTTACATAGGTACTAGGGAATCAAACCTGGATCCTTAGGCTTTGTAGTCAAGCACCTTAACTGTTAAGCCATCTCCCCAACACTATTATTGAGTGGAACTAAGATTACCTGCTTAGGACCCTTTCCAACTCAGAAGGTTTCTGCTTTGTTTTTCTTTTCTTTTTTTTTTTTTTTGGTTTTTCGAGGTAGGGTATCACTCTGGCTCAGGCTGACCTGGAATTCACTATGTGGCCTCGAACTCTCAGCGATCCTCCTACCTCTGCCTCCCAAGTGCTGGGATTAAAGGCATGTGTGACCATGCCCGGCTGCTTTGTTTCTTAAAATCAAACTTGCTTAACTTAAAAAAAAAATTGAATGCCTGTACAGTCTGGTTTTCGTGCTGTATTCAGATTTAAAATCAGTGTTTCTAAAAAGTGACAATGAGGGCTGGAGAGATGATTCAATGGTTAAAGCGCTTGCCTGCCAAGTCAAATGATCAGAGTTCACTTCCCCAGTCCCCGTGTAAGCCAGATGCAGAGCAGCGTACGCATCTGCAGTTCATTTGCAGTGGCTAGAAGCCCTGGCATGCTCATTATCCCTTCCCCTCTCTCTCTTTCCCTTTTATTTATTTGAGAAGGGGGGCAGATAGAGAGAGAGAAAGAGAATGGGCACGCTAGGGCCTCCAGCCACTGCAAACCAAACTCTAGATACATACACCATCTTGTGTATCTGGCTTATGTGGGTACTGAGGAATCAAACCTGGGTGTTTCCTCCTCCACATCTTGTCCTTTTTTTTTTTGTTTGTTTGTTTGCTTGTTTGGTTTTTGGAGGTAGGGTTTCACTCTAGCTCAGGCTGACCTGAAATTCACTATGGAGTCTCAGGGTGGCCTTGAACTCACGGCGATCTTCCTACCTCTGCCTCCTGAGTAACGGATTAAAGGCTTGTGCCACCAGGCCCGGCCTTCTCTCTGTCTTTATCTCTCCACTTGAAAATAAACAAAAAATTTTTAAAAAGCTAGGCATGGTGGTGCATGCCTTTAATCCCAAAACTTGAAACGCAGAGGTGGGAGGATCACTGTGAGTTCAAGGCCAGCCTGAGACTCCATAGTGAATTCTAGGTTAGCTTGGATTAGAGTGATACCTTACCAAAAAAAAAAAAAAAAAAAAAAAAAAAAAAAAAAAAAAAAGCCTAAGGATACAGGTTCAATTCTCTAGTACTCATGTAAAGCCAGATGCACAAAGTGGCACATGTGTCTTGAGTTCATTTGCAGTGACTTAAGGCCCCGGCACGCTCACATTCTCTCCCTCTCTTTCACTGTCTCTCAAATAAATAAATAAATAAATATTTTTTTAAAAGACTGGGCTAGGGCCAGGCATGGTGGTACATACCTTTAATCCCAGCACTTGGGAAGCAGAGGTAGGAGGATGGCTGTGAATCTGAGGTCACTCTGAATCTACATAGTGAATTCCAGGTCAGCCTGGGCCAGACTGAGACCCTACCTTGAAAAATCAAGAAAATAGCTGGGTGTGGTAACGCAGGCCTTTAGTCCCAGCACTCGGGAGGCAGAGGTGGGAGGACTGCCATGAGTTCAAGGCCACCCTGAGAAAATATAGTGAATTCCAGGTCAGCCTGGGCTAGAGTGAAACCCTACCTTGAAAAAAAAAAAAAAAAAAAAAAAAAAAAAAAAAGGAAAAAGAAAGAAAAAAGAATAGGCTAATGTGAGACCCTACCTCAAAAAACTAAAAAATAACGAACAAACTAGAAAGCCATAAGAAGCCCAGATCCAATTCCAAAGAATTAAGTTCCAGTGCTGGTTTTAAAGGAGTTTGCTCAAACTGCCCAAATGGTCCTATGATCTTGAGCAAGGTGTTTCAAATTCCTTGAAATTGAGTTCACACCTGTTCAATAAGGTGGTCACATCTTGGTTATCTAGTTCTGCCATAATATAGCATACAAATGCTTTTTCTTTTTGATTTCCCAAGTCAGGGTCTCACTCTAGCCCAGGCTGACCTGGAACTCACTCTGTAATCCCAGGTTGGCCTTGAATTCACAGTGATCCTCCTCCCTTTGTCTCCTCTTTCCTCTACAATACAGGACAGAGAGTGTTTTTTTTTTTTTTTCTTCAATTTTCTTCAATTTTTTATTTTTATTCATTTGAGAGAGAGAGAGAGAAGCAGATGAAAAAGAGAGAGAGAGAGAAAGAGAGAGAATGGATGTGTCAGGGCCTCCAGCCATTGCAAATGAACTCCATATGCATGTGCCATCTTGAGTATCTGGCTTATGTGGGTCTTGGGAAATTGAACCTGGGTCCTTTGGCTTTGCAGGCAAGTGCTTTACTACTAAGCCATCTCTCCAGCCCCAGGACAGAGATTTTGTATTGGGCTTTGTGAACAGGGCATAGGTGAGTTTCAGCTATGTCACTTAGAAATAAACAGACTTCGGATGAATAAATTAATTCATCTAACCATACATCATCTCAAATAAATAAGTAAAGCTTTTAATCCCAGAATTTGAGAGGCTGAGATAGGAGAATTAACTTGATTTCATGGTCAGTCAAGAATAGAGAGTGGGTGCCAAGTCAGCTTGTCCAAGAGAGCCTACCTCAAAAAATAAAGAGGGGACGGGAAGATAGCTCAGTGGTTAAAGGCACTTGTTTGCAAAGCTTGATGGTCCAGAGTTCCATTCCCCAGTATCTACATAAGGCCAGACCCACAAAAGGTTATATGCATCTTGAGTTCGTTTTCAGTGGCAACAGGCCCTGGCATGCCCATCCACACTCATTCTCTCTAATAAAAATACTTGGAGGGCTGGGAGATGGCTTAGTGGCTAAGAGGCTTGTCTGTGAAGCCTAAGGATCTATGTTCAATCTCTCTCCAGATCCCACGTAAGCCAGATGCACAAAGGTGACACAAGCACAAGGTCGCACATGTGCACTATATGGCACAAGAGTCGAGTTCGATTTCAGGGGCTGAGGCCCTGGCATCCCAATTCTCTCTCCCTCTAAAAAAATACTTTTAAACATAAAGAGAAGAAAATATATACCTTGAGAGACCTTTGTGATGTTAAAAGAGATAATGCACATATACAACACTTAACAGACTATTGGGCATGTTTAATTGCTCAATAAATGAACCTATTATCTCCCTGTGAGGATTCACAAAATGATAATTCTAGACTTTCTTGTTCTACATTTATTTAATCGGTAAAAGGGGACAGCAGGATCAGATAAAAATTCTGTTCCAACATGTAAGATTGTGTATTCAAAACAGATGTCCTAAGAACAGTGGTTATGGAGAAAAGCAATAGTCAACAATGAGTAATCATTGCCTTTCCTTTGAATGCTCACTGAGTATTTAAAGATGAACTACATTCTTTCTGGCTCCACCTCTGTGTCCTACTTTGTCTTTGCAGAGAGTATGACAGAACTTAGACTGGTTTTTGAGTCAAGGGAAGAATTGATGGATTTGTTAATTTACACACATTAAAAAAAATTCTGTAAAAAAAAAAAGTAAAAAAAAATTCTGCTGGGTTTGGTGACACAAGACTTTAGTCCCAACATTTGGGAGACAGAGGTAGGAGCATCACTGTGAATTCAAGGACAGTGTCGAACTACAGAGTGAATGCCAGGACAGCCTGGGTTAGAGAGAGACCCTACCTCAAAACAAACAAACAAATAAAAATTCCAAGGCTTTCTGTGTAGCCCACTTCCCATATTATACTTTCCCCTTTTGCAGTGGAAAGGCATGGTGGCACATGCCTTTAATCCCAGCACTTGGGAGGCAGAGGTAGGAGAATCGCCATAAGTTTGAGACCACCCTGAGACTACATAGCGAATTCCAGCTCAGCCTGAGCAGAGTGAGACCCTACCTTGAAGGAAAAAAATAGATTTTTATTTAATGAAATTTGAGATCCAAAGTAAGGGCAGGAGTGCTTACAATGCAATCTTTCCGACACAAAATGGCCTGAATATCTATGACCTTACAGTGCCTGGCACTACCTACACAAGATCCTCATAATAGGAGGAAAAGATGATGACATAAAAATTAAAGAGAGACTAATTGAGAGGGGATGTGATGGAGGGTAGATTTGTGAAGGGGAAAGTGGGGGAGGGAATTATCATAATTTATTGCCTATAATTATGGAAGCTGCCAATAAAAAGTTTAAAAAAAAAGATTTTTATTTATTTATTTCCAAGCAGAGATGGAAGAAAGTCAGAGAGAATGGGTATGCTCGGACCTCCAGCTGTTGCAAATGGACTCCAAGCATGCGCCACTTTGAGCATCTCGCTTTATATGGGTACTGGGGAATCAAACTCAGGTTCTTAGGCTTTGCAGGCAAGCACCTTAACCGCTGAGCCATCTCTCCAGCCCTTACTAAGCATTTCGTCTATAACTCCTCGTTAAAGAATAGTGAGTAGAAGAGGACCTGCCACGGAATCTTAGGTCCTAGTAAGTCCCAATGACTAGGACGATTTCCACACAGAATTAAAGAGAAAAACGCCTTGGGTCGCTCTTGGACGTGCGATGCAATCGCATGAGGCAAAGCAATGCCGTAGTTAAAAAGTTTTCACGTTACTCTGAGCTCATCCTGGACCACATGACTCTTTCTCGGGATGTCAGTTTGTTTCCCTAAAGAGTGGGGAGAACGGCAATACCTACCTCTTACACACACTGTTGAGCCTAGAGGGTTACTTCACAAGGACTCAAATTCTACTACTGCACACGAGATTTGAGTGCGAAAGGGCTTGGGAGTGGGTTGGGGTGGGGAAACAACAACAAAAGGAGACAAACCAGGAGCTTCTGACACTTTTCCACCGAGACATCGCTCGGTGACATCAGTCCACAGCGCCAGGCATCATGAGGTGGCCACAGCGCATCCCACCCTGGGGTGCAGTCTCCCTCCGCATCAGGATCGCTTCCCGAGCTCCGGGTTGGTCCCGTACCGTCTCGGTGGACGCCTCACAGGGGCCACACCGGAGATCCGCCCTGGGGAGGCCAAGACAAGGATCCAAAAGGGGCCGATTCGGCACCGCGGTGACCAACAAGACCACATTGTTTTTTCTCTACGTCCAAGGCGCCCGGCAGCCACGCCCCCTTCCCCAGAGCTTCCGGCGGACACCGCCCTTTGACCCCGGAAGTGGACGGAAGAGGAAGCAGCTGGTGATGCTGGAACAAACATGGCCACCCTTTGGGCCCTAGGCCTCTCGGGCTCCTGCTGCCACCGGTTGCTCCCGTTGCTGGCGCTGCTGGCTGTGCCGGGCCTGGGCCGCGTCCACCATCTGGCGCTCAAAGTAAAGCTGGGTTCGGGGACGGAGGCGACGAAAGGCCCCGGGCTCGGGGCGGGTTGGGCCCGGGCGGGCCTCGGCGCGTTCGGTCGCCGTCTGGGAGGGCTCCGTGGGACCCGGTGCGGGTAAGAGGGCCGCGCGGCTCGGGCCTCCTCGGGTCATCTGGTTCGGGGACAGCTTGGACCTGGCGATGGAGAAGGGGCCGAGCTGCGGCGTGACCCCGAGGGCCGCGGGAGGTCGCCCTTAAGGGGTCCCTGCTGGCTTCTTCACCCGAAATAACCCCTGACAACTTATATCCCCACTTCCCCGGTCTGCGTTCTTGGCACTTCCGTGCCCTTGTCCCCGGCGCCCTGAAGGTCCGCGGAACCTTAGCACCTTAGCCTCAGTTTCCCGGTTTGGTGGATGGGGCTCGCTTGGACTGATCCAAGTGAGAATTTCTAGAGGAATTTCAAGTACGCGCTTCAGAATTTAAACCCAGTTTTAGATGTGTGCTCCTAGTCGGGGTCACGCCTTTACTCGCTGCTCGTGGGCAGGCTGAGATGGCAGGATCACTGAGTTCGAGGCCAGCCCGGGCTATCAAGTCAGTTCCAGGCCAGCCTGGGGTAGAGTGAGACCTTCTTTCTAGGACAGCAACCGGTGTTTTTAAGTTGCGGCCCTCCTTCTGTCATTGTCTGTCCAAAGGAGAGATTAATGATAGGCCTGCAGTGAAACCCTGGACCCTGCTTTATAACTCACAGTTTAAAGCCCTCTAAGGCTTACACGTACTCTGGGGTCGGTCAGCAGGTTCATATATCAGAGAAGTAGAATATGTTCACCATTATGATCTAAAGTGTTCATTTCCTTTACGCCTAGTTTTTCAAGAAGTTTGTGGAAGTGGACATTGTCTTGTTCTTGTTTTTACACAGCATTAGCCATATATATGTACACATATGTACACATACAAACATAAATATATATACACACATACATATATGCACAAGATACATGTGTGTATAAGAGAATCTGATTGTGTGCGCAGAGAGCTGTGTGTGTCTGTGTGTTTGGCACATTTGCATATGTGTGTGTACAGATATGCATGGGCATGTGAAGGCCAGAGGTACCCTCCTCTATCACTCATTGAATATTTTCTTGAGATGGAGTCGCTTTCTATTCCTGGAGCTGCAGTTTTTTTTTTTTTTTTTGAGGTAGAATCTTTCTCTAGCCCAGGTTGACCTGGATTTCACTATGTAGTCTCAGGCTGGCTTCAGACTCACTGCAATCCTCCTACTTCAGCTTCCGTATGCTGGGATCAAAGGCATGTGCCACTAGGGCCTCTAGGCACTGCAAACAAACTCCAGAAGCATGCGCGACTTTGTGCATCTGGCTTTCCGTGGGTATTGGGGAAATGAACTTGTGTTGTTAGGCTTTACGGGCAAGCGCCTCCAGCCTTCTTTTTTTAAATTTATTTTTATTTTTTTTAGGTTGGTATTATAACATTTATTAAAATAATGCTATGGGTTAATAGAAACAGCAAAGAACCAAAGAATTAAAATGCAAGCTATGTAAAATCCCAACTAAAACCCATGAGTGTCTAATGTATTCATTCATTAGCTAACTAAAAGCCCAAGAAAGACAAGACACCCAATTTTTTTTTATTTTTAAAAATTATTTATTTATGGGCTGGAGAGATGGCTTAGTGGTTAAGGTGCTTACCTGTGAAGCCTAAGGATCCAGGTTCAATTCCCCAATACCCACGTAAGCCAGATGTACAAAGTGCATCTGGAGTTCTTTTGCAGTGGCTAGAGGCCCTGGTGTGCCCATTCTCTCTTTGTCTTTGTCTCTTTCTCTGTCTAGTAAATAAATAAATATTTTTAAAAAAACTATTTTTTTATTTGCAAGGGGACAGAGAGAGAGAATGAGGAGTGAGCCTGCCAGGGTCTCTTGCCACTGCAAACAAACTTCAGATTCATGTGCCACCTTGGCATCTGGCTTTATGTGTGTACTGGGGAATTGAATCCAGGCTGTTAGGCTTTGTAACAAGCTCCTTGACCACAGAGCCATCTCTCTAGCCCCTTTTTTTGGTTTTGTTTTGTTTTTGTTTTCTTGAGGTAGGATCTCACTGTAGCTCGGGCTGACCTGTAATTCACTATTTAGTCTCAAGGTGGCCTTCAACTCACGGTGATCCTCCTACCTCTGCCTCCTGAGTGCTGGGATTAAAGGCATGTGCCACCATGCCTGGCTTCCAGCCCTCCTTTTTTTTTTTTTTTTAAAGTGGGTTTTTTTTGTTGTTTATTTTATTTTTATTTGAGAGTGACAGACAGAGAAAGAGGCAGAGAGAGAGAGAGAGAGAGAGAGAGAGAGAGAGAGAGAATGGGAACACCAGGGCCTCCAGTCACTGCAAACGAACTCTAGATGAATATGCCACCTTATGCATCTGGCTTACATGGGTACTGGGAAATGGAGCCTTGAACCAGAGTCCTTAGGCTTCACAGGCAAGCTCTTAACCGCTAAGCCATCTCTCCAGCCCTCCTTTTTTTTTTTTTTAATTTTTAATTTTTTTGAAGTAAGGTTTCATTCTAGCACAGGTTGACCTGGAATTCACTATGTGGTGTCAGGGTGGCCTTGAAATCACAGGGATCCTCCTACCTCTGCCTCCCAAAAAATACATGCACCACCATACCTGGTTTAAAGCATTTTTTTTTTTAAAGAGGGGGCTGGAGCTGGGCCAGGTGTGGTGGTGCATGATTTTAATCCCAGCACTTGGAAGCAGAGGTAGGAGGATTGCTGTGAGTTCAAGGCCACCCTGAGACTACAGAATGAATTCCAGGTCAGCCTGAGCTAGAGTGAGACTCTACCTTGAAACATTAAAAAAAAAAAAAAAAAGAGAGAGAGAGAGAGAGAGAGGGAGGGAGGGAGCTGAGCTTGGTGGCATAAGCCTTTAATCCCAGGTCAGCCTAGGGTAGTGAAACCTTACCTCAAAAAACAAAAAAAAAGGGGGGGGGCTGGAGAGATGTCTTAGCAGTTAAGGTGTTTGCCTGCAAAGCCAAAGGATCCTGGTTCGATTCTCCAGGTCCCACGTAAGCCAGATAGATGCACAAGGGGGCGCATGCATCTGGAGTTTGTTTGCAGTGGCTAGATGCCCTGGCACACCCATTCTCTCCCTCTCTCTGTGTCTGCCTCTTTCTCTCAAATGAATAAATAATATATATATATATATTTTTTTTTAAACGAAAAAAAGTTTTATTTATTTTAAAGCGGTTAAGAGTGGTCATAGTAACTTTATTTCCTATTAGCATGTACACATTTAGTAATTAAAAGTAAAGAATATTAAAATTAAGGAAGCTAAGAAGTACTTCAAAATTGTAACTGTTTTGGGACTGGAAAAATGGCTCAGCAGTTAAGTGTTTGCTTGCAAAACCTGTGGCCCAGGTTCAATTCACAAGCCACCTATGTGAGCCAGGCACAGAAAGTGGCACAAGCATCTGCTATTTGTTCATGGGTTGGGGAGGGGGTGGGAGAGGCCTGTAAATTACATGTGTGTGTGTGGTCGTGTGCACACACATGCAAATACATATTGTTTTTAATTCCATTTTTCACAAGGTAATGAAGTAGGGGTGACTTTCACTTGGTGTTCTTTTCTCTAGTTGTCATTTGTCTGGGGATGTAGTTCAGTTGGTAGAGTGCTTGCCTAGCATGCATGAAACTTGGTTCCATCCGAAGCACCACATAAACTAGGTGCATACCTGTAATTCAGCACTAGGGTGATGGAAGAAGGAGGATGCCTGAGACTTGCTGGCTAACTAGTTTATTCAAATTAGGTGAGCTCAGGTTAAGGAGAGACTGTGTTGCAAAAACAAGGTGGAGGGCTGAAGAGATGGCTCAGCAGTTACAGGCACTTATAGCAGAATAGAAACAGGAGACTTTTTTTTTTTTGGTTTTTCGAGGTAGGGTCTCACTCTAGCTCAGGCTGACCTGGAATTCACTATGTAGTCTCAGGATGGCCTCGAACTCATGGCGATCCTCCTCCTCTGCCTCCCGAGTGCTGGGATTAAAGGTGTGAGCCATCACGCCTGACAGAAACAGGAGACTTAATGCTATTCATTCTTACTCAGTAGGCTTTAGGCTGTTTCAGTGCTGTGATTAGAATCCAGGACCTTGTGCATGCTAGACAAGCATTCTACTACTGCACTATATCCTCAGACCTCTGGTTCCTTATGAAAATGTTTCCATTTCACTCTTAAGGCATTTTCCCCCATAAACAGTACATCCATTGCTATTTTTTTATTTTTTATTTTTATTTTTTGGTTTCCGAGGTAGGATCTTACTCTAGCCCAAGCTGACCTGGAATTCACTATGTAGTCTCAGGCTGGCCTCGAACTTACAGTGATCCTCTTGCCTCAGCCTCCTGAATGCTGGGATTAAAGGCGTGTGCCACCATGCCTATCCTCTGTGTCTCCACTTTTTCCAAGAATCCTTTTGTGTAAGCTTTGTTCCCTGAAAATCCATCATACTCTACTATGTTAGGTACAATGAACCTTTTTTTAAAAAAAGATTTTATTTTTATTTATTTATTAGAGACAGAGAGAGGGAGAGAAAGAGAGAGAAAGAATGGGCCCACCAGGGCCTCTAGCCACTACAAATGAACTCCAGACACATGTGACACCTTGTGCATCTGGCTTACATGGGATCTGGAGAATCAAACCTGGGTCCTTAGGCTTTGCAGGCAAGTGCTTTAACTGCTATACCATCTCTGTAGCCCAATGAATCTTTTTTTTTTTTTTTTTTTTTTTAAGTTTTGCGAGGTAGGGTCTCGCTCTGGTCTTCTAGGCTGACCTGTAATTAACTATGTAGTCTCAGGGTGGCCTCGAACTCTCGGCGATCCTCCTACCTCTGCCTCCCGAGTGCTGGGAATAAAGGCGTGCGCCACCATGCCCAGCTCTTTTTTTTTTTTTTTTTTTGGTTTTTGCAAGGTAGGGTCTCACTCTGGTCCAGGCTGACCTGGAATTAACTATGTAGTCTCAGGGTGGCCTTGAACTCTCGGCGATCCTTCTATCTCTGCCTCCCAAGTACATGCCCGGCCCAGTGAATCTTTTTTTAAAAAATTTAATTTTAATCTCAGTGTGGTGGTACATGCCTTTAATCCCAGCGCTAGGGAGGCAGAGGTAGGAGGATCACTGTGAGTTTGAGGCCAGTCTGGGCTAGAGTGAGGCCTTTCCCTGGCTGGGGGTCTTAAGGAGAAACCCTAAAAATTGAATTCTAAGTTAGAATATTAAGCCGGGTGTGGTGGCGCAAGCCTTTAATCCCAGCACTCGGGAGGCAGAGGTAGGAAGATGGCCATGAGTTCAAGGCCACCCTGAGACTACATAGTGAATTCCAGGTCAGCCTGGGCTAGAGCGAGACCCTGCCTCAAAAAACCAAAAAAAAAAAAGACTAAGTTAGAATATTAAGCTGTGGATACGACCCTTCACCCTGCAATTGGAGGAGGAGGGGCATGCAAACTGATGATTCTGGTGTAAATGAGAGTGTTCTTGAAGTCACTTTGACCATTCCTTCCCTCTCCCCCCAGCATGTTTTGAGTACCTACTGGATGCCAGGCATTGAACTCTCAGGAAGGATGCAAAGATGACTAAACTGGAATTCACATTGCAGTTGACCATGCACAGAGTTTGCCCCCTGAGTCCATCCATATAAGTGTGCTGGAGTGAATGAATCCATTGTGTGCTGCCTTCTGCAAAACTGTTGATATCTGAGGAATTTCTGAAAGGCCACTTGCTATGGCTGTGTGTATCAAGCAGCATATATATGCCAACAGTGACTAGCATGCATGAAGCTGGGTGCCAATAGTCTTCCAGACAGATATCACTTCTTGCATATCACTGATTCTTGACACTCTTAATCTAGGATGATGTGAGGCATAAAGTTCACCTGAACACCTTCGGCTTCTTCAAGGATGGATACATGGTGGTTAATGTCAGCAGCCTCTCGGTGAATGAGCTAGGAGCCACAGATGACACCATGGCAAGTACCTTCCTGTGAGATCAGGGGTCTAGTATTGTAGCTTAGGTGAAAGGCCATCCTCCATGCTGTACTATTAAATCTGTTAGTACCTAAGGTTGTCAGGCATCAATTTTACTTTCCTACTTTAGGTGTAATTTTTATCTTGATTTTTTTAAATGTATTTTTTTGTTTATTTATTTGAGAGCAACAGACAAAGAAAGGAGGCGGAGAGAGAGAGAGTGTGTGCACCAGGGCCTCCAGCTACTGCAAACGAACTCCAGATGCATGTGCCACCATGTGCATCTGGCTTATGTGGGTACTGGGGAATCAAGCCTCGAACTGGGGTCCTTAGGCTTCACAGGCAAGCGCTTAACTGCTAAGCCATCTCTCCAGCCCCTACATATATATATATATATATATATATATATATATATATATATATATATATATATGTTTGTTTATTTATTTATTTATTTATTTATGAGAGAGACAGAGCACACCAGGACCTCTAGCCACTGCAAACAAACTCCAGATGCATGTGCCATCTTATGCATCTGGCTTTACATGGATACTGGGGAATTGAACCAGGGTCCTTTGGCTTTGTAGGCAAGCTCCTTAACCACTAAGCCATCGCTCCAGCTCCAGTTGCAATTCTTTGTTGTTGCTGCAGTGCTAGAGATGGAACCCATACCCATGCTGGTGCTAGGCAAGCACTCTACCACTTAGCCATACCCCACCTCAAATTGCAGTTGTCTTTTTTTGTTTTCTCCAAGTAGGGTCTTGTTGTAGCCCAGGCTGACCTGGACTTCACTATGTAGTCTCAGGGTGGCCTTTATCTGATGGCAGTCCTCAAGTGCTGGGATTAAAGGTGTGAACCACCATGCCTGGCCAGCCAAGTTGCAGTTCTTGAACTAAGTTGAGGACAGTAGGGAGATAGATACTTACTTTTCTCTCTCTTCACACTCCTTAGATTGGATTCAGCCTAGATCGAACAAAGAATGATGGCTTTTCTTCTTATCTGGTAAGTTTTTATTTTTTGGGTTTTTTATCGACATGGGGTCTCACTCTAGCTCAGGCTGACCTGGAATTCACTATGTAGTGGTGGCCTTGAACTCAGAGCGATCCTCCTACCTCTGCCCCTCAGTGCTGGGATTAAAGGCATGTACCACCTGCCTGGCAAGTTTTTTTTTTTTTTCTTAGGTAGGGTCTTGCTCTAGCCCAGTCCAGGCTGACTTGGAATTCTCTGTGTAGTCTCAAGGTAGTTTCGAACTTATGGTGATCCTCCTACCTCTGCCTCCCAAGTGCTGGAATTAAAGGTGTGCACCACCATGCCCCTCTTTATTTTTATTTTTATTTTATTTTGTTGTTTTGGGTTTTTGAGGTAGGGTCTTGCTCTAGTCCAGGCTGACCTGGAATTCACTCTGTAGTCTCAGGGTGGCTTCAAATTCATGGTGATCCTCCTACTTCTGCCTCTCAAGTGCTGGGATTAAAGGTGTGTTCCACCACACCCGGCTTATATTTTATTTTTAGTTTTGGTTTTTTGAGGTAGGGTCTCACTCTAGCCCAGGCTAACCTGGAATTCACTATGTAGTCTCAGGGTGGCCTCAAACTCAGCGATACTCCTACCTCTGCCTCCCAAGTGCTGGGATTAAAGGCATGTGCCACCACAACTGGCTCTTATTTTTATTTTTTAATTTTATCTGTTTATGAGGGGAGAAAGAGAGAATGAATGAATATGGATATGGATATGACAGGACCTCTTGCCACTGCAAATGAACTCCAGATGCATACACCATCTGGCTTTACATGGGTACTGGGTAATCAAACTTAGGCCTCAGGCTTTGCAAGCAAGCATCTTTAATCATCTCCCCTGTCCCTGGTAGGTTTTTTTGTTTGTTTGTTTTTTGAGGTAGGGTCTCCTTCTAGCCCAGGCTGACCATTCACTATGTAGGCTCAGGGTGCCCGCGATTTCACAGCAATCCACCTCCCTTTGTCTCCCGAGTGCTGGGATTAAAGGTGTCTGCCACCTTGCATGGCGAGTATGTGGTTTGTTTTTTGGGGTAGGATCTCACTCTAGCCCAGGCTGACCTGGAATTCATTGTAGTCTCAGTGTGGTCTTGAACTCACAGCAATCCACTTACCTCTGCCTCTCAAGTGCTGAGATTAAAGGTGTGTGCTACCATGCCCAGCTTAGTCTGTGGCTTTTTGAGACAAGGTGTCATGTAGTCCTTGCTGGTTTCCAATTCACTATGTTACCGAGGCTGGCCTTGAACTCCTGATCTTCCTGTCTCTACCTTCCAAGTGCTGTGATAACAAGTGTGTGCCACCACATCTGGCTTACCTGGTAAGTTTTACATGACAGCTTCACCCTTAACTCAGAGCACCTGGTAAGGCCCTGGCTTAGCATGTGCATGGCCTTGATATTAGTTCCCACATTATAAAACAAAAATGTGGGGTGCTGGGGAGATGGTTCAGCAGTTAAAGGCACTTGCTGGCAAAGTTCTTCCCTGGAGCTCTAGACAGTGAGTGGTGCATCCTTCTGCCCTGTCCTTGAGGTGGTGGTTCTTTTGACTTTGAGGCACTTGAGAGCCCCACCATGGCTTTACTGTTAGGATGGAGGACCAGTACTCATTTGCTTGCTCCTGGAAGCCAGCATTTCTTTCTGAAAGGATGAGATGACATGAGGTGGTTCTTTGTTGGCAGGATGAAGATGTGAGTTACTGTATCCTAAGGAAGAAGTCTCTGTCTATCATAATTCTAGTCCTGGACATCTCCAAAAGCGAGTAAGTAGCTGCAGCTCCTTTGCTTCACCCTCAAATGCAGCAAGTGAGGGAACCTTAACTGGTCACTAGCATTTACCTGGCTGGCGTCTGCATGGCAGTCTGGTGTTGAGTGTGCGAGGTGAAACACCCCATGAGGGCCTTCTCCAAGGAGGGCAGATTGATGGGGAGGAGAAAGAATGATCCAGTAGTGAAGGGAAGGGAAGAAGAGTTCATGTTCAATGGAAGGGAAAGCAAGGTGTCAAGTCAGGGTTGGCCCAGGCACCTTCTAGGTGTTGGCTTTTACCAGATGAAAAAGAGTGAGAAGAGCAGCCACAGCAGAGGGAGTGGGATCTGTGGGACAGAGTGGAGAAACATTTAGAGGGGAGCTTGTAAGTACAGGACTGGCCCAATAACAACTTCTGCCATTCATAAGCTGTGACTCCAGGGCTCTCTGACCTTTCCTAATTCATAGTAAAAGCATTTGTTTCATAAGATTGATGGTGGGGGCTGGGAGATGGCTCAGCAGTTAAAGGTACTTGCTAGCAAAGCCTGCCAACCCAGATTCTATTCCCTAGCACCTACATAAAGAAGGATACAAAAAAGTTGCATAAGTGCCTAGCATTTATTTGTCCCTGGCCTGCCTACATAAACCCATACTTGTGCAAATAAATTAATGTTTTTTTTTTTTTTTTAATGTAAAGATTGTTGGTGAGGGTTCCTGCAATTCAGTCTTTTTTTTTTAAAACATTTGTGGACTGGAAAGATGGCTTAGAGGTTAAAGGCTCTTGCCTGCAAAGTCAAAGGATGCAGGTCCAGTTCCCCAGTACCCACATAAAGCCATATGCACAAGGTGGCACATATGTCTGGAGTTTGCAGTGGCTAGAGGCCCTGGTGTGCCTAGTTCTTTCCCTCCCTCCCCCATCTGTTTCTGTGTTTCTCTTGCTCTCTAATAAATTAAATAAAATGAAATATTCAAAAGAATTTGATCTTATTAAAAAATTAAAAGATAGGACCAACACATGATATATCTATATGAAGTATGTTATTAACAAAATAATAAAATATAAAACATTTGAACTGGGGCTAGAGAGGTGGCTCATTGATTAAAGTACTTGCCTGCAAATCATAACAGCCTGTGTTTGATACCCCAGTACACATGTAAAGTCAGATGCATAAAGTGGTGCATGCACCTGGAGTTTGTTTGCAGCAGCCAGTGGTCCTGGTGCGCCCATTTTCTCCGCCTGTCTTTCTTCTTTAACTCTCTCTGCTTGAATATAAATAAAAATATTTTTAAAAATTTGGGAAGCCAGGTGTGGTTAAGCCCAGCACTCAAAAAGCCCTCAATTTAAGTTCAAAGGTTTTTATTTTTTCAGTTTTTCGAGATAGGGTCTTGCTATAGCCCAGGCTGACCTGGAATTCACTATGTAGTCTTAGTATGGCCTCAAACTCACAGCAGTCCTCCTACCTCTGCTAAGTGCTGGGATTAAAGGTGTACATCACCACAACCAGCCCCAATTTTTTTAAATATATTTTATTTATTTATTCATTTGAGAGAGAGGCAGAGAGAGAGAGAGAATGGGCATGCCAGGGCCTCTAGCCACTGCAAACGAACTCCAGATGCATGTACCCCCTTGTGCATCTGGCTTACGTGGGTCCTGGAGATTCGAACTGGGATCCTTTGGCTTTGCAGGCAAACGCCTTGACCACTAAGCCAGCCTTTTTTTTTTTTTTTTTTTTTTTTTGGTTTTTCAAGGTAGGGTCTTACTCTAGCCCAGGTGTGGAATTCACTATGTAGTCTCAGGGTGACCTCGAACTCTTGGTAATCCTCCTACCTCTGCCTCCCAAGTGCTGGGATTAAAGGCGTGTGCCACCATGCCCGGCTTTTTTTTGTTGTTTTGTTTTGTTTTTCAAGGTAGAGTCCCACTCTAGCCCAGGCTGACCTGGAATTCACTCTGTAGTCTCAGGGTGGCTTCAAATTCATGGTGATCCTCCTACCTCTGCCTCTCAAGTGCTGGGATTAAAGGTTTACACCACCACACCTAGCTGCTCTGCCTTTTTTGTTGTCCAGTCCTTCCTCAGGCAAGTGTTTCCAGCCATCTCTAGGAGGCTTGCTTCATCATTCCTGTCTAGCCAAGGGCAAGAATAGAGTGTTTGCCCCCAGTCAGGTGGAGGTAGTCTTTACTGGGAGTTTGATTTGTTTATATTTCCTCCTGAATTTATTTATTTGAGAAAGAGGCAGAGAAAGAAGGGGGGGGAGGGAAAGAGGGAGGGAGGGAGAGAATGGATGTGCCAGGGCTCCAGCCACTATAAACAAACTCCAGATGCATGTGTCACCTTGTGTATCTGGCTTTTGTGGGTAGTGGGGAATTGAACCTGGGTCCTTTGGCTTTGCAGGCAAGCACATTAACCTCTGAGCCATCTCTCCAGCCTCCATTGTGTTTTTCAAAATGCATGGTCATGCTTATAATTTCCTGTGCTTGCCTGTTTGCTTCACTTTAATGTATTTCATAGCTCTCTGCCAGTTTAGGTCACAATCCACTCAGGCATGAATGCTATCAGGGGTGTGGGATGATCTTATGACAGTTTGGTCTGTTAACACAAAAGGTGGAATATTCATTAGGCAGGCAATGGTGCCCTCAGTCCCTCTCATGCTCCCTTCTACCTCTCTTAAGGTAGTACTTGGCTTTTATCTCTTGTTCTCTTTCCCTTTTCACCAGTTTGCTGAGTGCTGTAAGAAGTCCTAGAGGAAGTAATGTGTAGCAAAATTGTGTGTCTACTAAGAACCCCATGGCCTTAGAATGAAGTTGCTGAGGTCCTCATTCTGCTGCTTCCTAGTGGGGCACAACACGGCTAGGAATGGAACCCAGGGCCTGTGCAGCCTAGGCAAATACTCAACTAAGCCACATTCCCAGCCCATGGGCAAGCACTTTAACCTTTCTGTGCCTTGGTTTCAGCATTTGTGGGGTTTTGTTTTGTGTGTGTGTGTGCTTGTTTTTGTTTTTCGAGGTAGGGTTTCACTCTACCTCAGGCTGACCTGGAATTCACTATGTTGTCTTGGTGGCATTGAACTTACAGCAGTCTCCCTACCTCTGCCTCCCAAGTGCTGGGATTAAAGGCATGCACCACCACATCTGGCTGTTTTTTTGAATTTTTTTTTTTTTTTTTTTGTTTTCTGAGGTAGAGTCTCAATACATAGTCTCAGGGTGGCCTTGAACTCACGGTGATCATTCTACCTCTGCCTCCCAAATGCTGGAATTAAAGGCATGCACCACTATGCCCGGCTGGTTTTTGAATTTTTTTTTTTCGTCTTTCGAGGTAGGGTCTCTAGCCCAGGCTGACCTGAAATTCTCTATGTAGTCTCAGAGTGGCCTTGAACTCATGGTGATCCTCTTACCTCTGCCTCCTGAGTGCTGGCTTCTGAATTTTTTTTTGTTAACAACTTCCATAATTATAGACAATAAACCATGGTAATTCCCTGGCCCCCACTTTGCTTTTGCAACTCCACTCTCCATCATATCCCCTCCCCCTCTCAATCAGTCTCTCTTTTTGATGTCACGATCTTTTCGTCCTATTATGATGGACTTGTGTAGGTAATGTTAGGCACTGCAAGGTCATGGATATATAGGTCATTTTGTGTCTGACTTTGACTCTTACATTCTTTCCTCCACCTCTTCTGTAATGGACCCTGAGCCTTGGAAGGTGTGTTAATTTCATTCCTTGAGTACTCCTGTGTCACTTCATCTCACCATGGTGCCTTCTGAGTCATCCCAAAGTCACCACCATCTGAAAAGAGAAGCTTCTCTAACCAAAAGTGAGAATAGCATTAATACATGGGTATAAACATTAACAGAAGTGCTAACCGGGGCTGGGAAAATGCTTAGCGATGAAGGCCTTTGCCTGTGAAGCCTAAGGACCCAGGTTCGATTCCCCAGGACACATGTAAGCCAGATGCACAAGGGGGTGCATGCGTCTGGAGTTTGTTTACAGTGGCTGGAGGCCCTGGTGTGTGCCCATTCACTCTTTTCTCTCTTTCTCTTCCTCTCTTTCTCTCTCAAATAAATAAATAAGGAAAATATCTTTTTTTAAAAAAGCACTAACTGGGCAGGTTGTTGAACATAGTATATACATTTAGCCAAACACCAGCAGATGTTACACCCCTAGGGCTCATGACTTCCACCATCATATGTTTTCAGTATCAGGCATGAATTCCTCCCGTGAAGCGGGCCTCCAGTCCAATTAGAGAGCAGTTGGTTTTCCCCATAACAGACATGCCTCTATTTTACCCATTGGCTCATTTGGCCTGGCTGGCCAAATTTGAGGCTTGCAGTGTCCACTGTTGTTTATCTCCATTGGTGATTTCTCTCTCCCCCATGGAACTGCATGCAGCGTAGCTTTTTTTTGGGGGGGGTAGGTTCTTACTCTAGCTCCTGTAATTCACTATGTAGTCTCAGGGTGGCCTTGAACTCATAGCAGTCCTCCTACCTCTGCCTCCTGTGTGCTGGGATTAAAGATGTGCGACACCACACCCAGCTCAGCGTAGCTTTTTCCAGCTTTCTGTCATCTGGTTTACACAGAGAAGGTTTTCAGCTAAGCTCCAGCAGGATTTCTCAGTGACCTTACAGCACAAGTATGTGGAGTCTTCAGCAGTAGGTTTCAGCATTTGTAAATGTAGTGGCGTCTACTCCATAGGATGCTATAAAGTTGGCACAAGATGACAAACTTAGAGCTGGACCTGGTGCCTAACAGTCCCATAATATGAAGCTGGAGCTCTGACTTTCCCTTTGTCTTATTTGGATATAGAGTAAAAGTCAGATCTCCACCAGAAGCTGGTAACCTGCTACCAAAGATCATCTTCAGCAAGGTCGAGAAAGTCCCTGGCCAGAGCCAGGAGGCCAACACCAGCTCGCCCCCCAAAGGCAGCCAGTTGCAGAGACCGCAAGGTAAGCTGTGTGGCACAGACTGACAGTGAAGGGTCACTGCCTGTTCTGTGGGGTTCTGTTTCCAAGTAAATCAAAGGTGATGTAGTATGGTTTGAGATCACTCAAAAATACATAACCATCAAAGAGAAATGTGGAAAACATGGAGACCACAAAAAGAAAATTATTTCTCCTTATTCTAGTGGTGAGAGTTTCAGTAATTTATATTTCCTTGTTAAGCTGGTTTCCTAAGTCTAGAACATTGTTTTGTTTTGTTTTGTTTTGTTTTGTTTTGTTTTGTTTTGTTTGTTTTGTTTTGTTTTCGAGGTAGAGTTCCATTGAGGAGGAGAGAATGGATGCCAGGGCTCCAGCCACTATAAACAAACTCAGATGCATGTGTGCCTTGTGTATCTGGCTTTTGTGGAGTAGTGGGAATTGAACCTAGGTCCTTGCAGCTGCAGGTAAGCCGTTAACCTCTGAGCCATCTCTCCAGCCTCCATTGTGTTTTCAAAAATGCATGGTCATGCTTATAATTTCCTGTGCTTGCCTGTTTACTTCCACTTTAATGTATTTCATGGCTCTCTGCCAGTTTAGGTCACAATCACTCCAGGCATGAATGCTATCAGGGGTGTGGGATGAGTCTTACAACAGTTTGGTCTGTTAACACAAAGGTGGAATATTCATTAGGCAGGCAATGGTGCCCTCAGTCCCTCTCATGCTCCTTCTACCTCTCTTAATTCAGTACTTGGCTTTTATCTCTTGTTCTCTTTCCTTTTCACCAGTTTGCTGAGTGCTGTAAAGTCCTAGAGGAAGTAATGTAGCAAAATTGTGTGTCACTAAGAACCCTGGCCTTAGAATGGGGTGCTGAGAGTCCTCATTCTGCTGCTTCCTAGTGGGGCACTGCGGCTAGGAATGGAACCCAGGGCCTGTGCAGCCTAGGCAAATACTCAACTAAGCCACATTCCAGCCACAGGCCAAGCACTTTAACCTTTCTGTGCCCCTTGGTTCAGCATTTGTGGGGTTTGTTTTGTGTGTGTGTGTGCTTGTTTTTGTTTTTTTGAGGTAGGTTCACTCTACCTCAGGTATTCCTGGAATTCACTATGTTGTCTTGGTGGCATTGAACTTACGAGTCTCCTCTGCCTCCCAAGTGCTGGGATTAAGGCATGCACCACCACATCTGGCTGTTTTTGAATTTTTTTGTTTTTTTTGTTTTTTCTGAGGTAGAAGTCTCAATACATAGTCTCAGGGTGGCCTTGAATCCGCGGTGATCATTCTACCTCTGCCTCCCAAATGCTGGAATTAAAGGCATGCACCACTATGCCCGGCTGGTTTTTGAATTTTTTTCGTCTTTCGAGGTAGGTCCTCTGGCCCAGGCTGACCTGAAATTCTCTATGTAGTCTCAGGTGGCCTTGAACTCATGGTGATCCTCTTACCTCTACCTCCTAGTGCTGGCTTCTGAATTTTTTTGTTAACAACTATAATTATAGACAATAAACCATGGTAATTCCCTGGCCCCCCACTTTGCTTTTACGCTCCACTCTCAAAAATCATATCCCCTCCCCTCTCAATCAGTCTCTCTTTTTGATATCACGATCTTTCGTCCTATTATGATGGACTTGTGTAGGTAATGTTAGGCACTGCAGGGTACATGGATATGGGTCATTTTGTGTCTGACTTTGACTCTTACATTCTTTCCTCCACCTCTTCTGTAATGGACCCTGAGCCTTGGAAGGTGTGTTAATTTCATTCATGAGTACTCTGTGTCACTTCATCTCACCATGGTGCCATACAGATCATCAAAGTCACCACCATCTGAAGGCTTCTCTAACTAAAAGTGAGAATAGCATTAATACATGGGTATAAACATTAACAGAAGTGCTAACCGGGGCTGGGAAAATGTTTAGCGATGAAGGCCTTTGCCTGTGAAGCCTAAGGACCCAGGTCTGATTCCCAGGACACATAAAAGCCAGATGCACAAGGGGGTGCATGCCTGGAGTTTGTTTTACAGGCTGGAGGCCCTGGTGTGTGCCCATTCACTCTTTTCTCTCTTTCTCTTCCTCTCTTCTCTCTCAAATAAATAAATAAGGAAAATATCTTTTTTTAAAAAAGTACTAACTGGGCAGGTTGTTGAACATAGTATATACATTTAGCCAAACACCAGCAGATGTTACACCTCTAGGCTCATGACTTCCACCATCATACGCTTTCAGTATCAGGCATGAATTCCTCCCGTGAAGCCGGGCCTCCAGTCCAATTAGAGAGCAGTTGGTTTTCCCTAACAGACATGCCTCTATTTTACCCATTGGCTCAGTTTGGCCTGGCTGGCCAAATTTGAGGCTTGCAGTGTCCACTGTTGTTTATCTCATTGGTGATTTCTCTCCCCATGGAACTGCATGCAGCGCAGCTTTTGGGGGTAGGTTCTTACTAGCTCCTGTAATTCACTATGTAGTCTCAGGGTGGCTCGAACTCATAGCAGTCCTCCTACCTCTGCCTCCTGTGTGCTGGGATTGAAGATGTGCTTGCACACCCACACCCAGCTCAGCTTAGCTTTTTCCAGCTTTCTGTCATCTGGTTTACACAGGAGAAGGTTTTCAGCTAAGTCTACAGGATTTCTCAGTGACTCAAGCAGCACAAGTATGTGGAGAGTCTTCAGCAGTAGGTTTCAGCATTTGTAAATGTAGTGGCGTCTACTCCATAGGATATAAAGTTGGCACAAGACGACAAACTTATTGGACCTGGTGCCTAACAGTCCCATAATATGGCTGAGCTCTGACTTTCCCTTTGTCTTACTTTGATATAGAGTAAAGTCAGATCTCCACCAGAAGTTGGTAACCTGCTACCAAAGATCATCTTCAGCAAGGTCGTAGAAAGTCCCTGGCCAGAGCCAGGAGGCCAACACCAGCTCGCCCCAAAGGCACGCCAGCTTGCAGAGACCGCAAAGGCAGCTGTGTGGCACAGACTGACAGTGAAGGGTCACTGCCTGTTCTGTGGGGTTCTGTTTGCAAATCAAAGGTGATGTAGTATGGTTTGAGATCACTCAAAAATACATAAACTATCAGCAGAAATGTGGAAAACATGGAGACTACAAAAGAAAAATTATTTCTCCTTATTCTAGTGGTGAGAGTTTCAGTAATTTATATTTCCCTTTGTTAAGCTGGTTTCCTAAGTCTAGAACATTGTTTTGTTTTTTGTTTTGTTTTGTTTTAATTTTTGTTTTGTTTTGTTTTGTTTTGTTTTGTTTTCGAGGTAGAGTTCCATTCTAGTCCAGCACCTGGAATTCATTATGTGTCTCAGGGTGGCCTCGAATCCCAGATCCTCCCATTCTGCCTCCTGAGTGCTGAGATTAAAGGTGTGCACCACTCACGCCCAAGCTCATTGTGCTTTTAAAAAATATTTTATTTATTTATTTGAGAGAGAGAGAAAGAGGCAGAGAGAGAGAAAGAATGGGCGTGCTAGGGCCTTAGCCACTGGTAAAACCAACCCAGATGCATACGCCCTTGTGCATCTGTGTGCACGCGGGACCCGGGAGGAATTGAACCAGGATCCTTGGCTTTGCAGGCAAATACCTTAACCACTAAGCCATCTCTCTCCAGCCCCCTCATTGTGCTTTTAAAAATGCATAAAATGCTCATGATTTCCTTTATGCATGCTTGTTTAATTCACTGCAACATACTTCATACCTGTGGAGTATCTTGTAGAGACAGCACTTGCTCAGCCTTTCCTACAGAGAAGATACCTCTGTTTCATGCTGTCATGGGCACTGTTTTGGTACTACATTGCTGTGAGAAGAGATGTTTTGGTGTGTGCAGAACTTTTCCATTTTTCCAGGTTGGATTACTGATCTGGAAATTTCTGGTTCAGAGAATATGGTTCCCTTTGAGAACGTGACAGTTTATTATTACCATTATTATTATTATTATTATTATTATACATATTATATTTTGTTTGTTTGTTTATTTATTTATTTGTTTATTTATTTATTTATTTATGAGCAACACACAGACAGAGAAAGAGTGGCAGACAGACAGAGAATGGGCACACTCAGGGCCTCTAGCCACTGCAAATCCAACTCCAGATGCATGTGTCACCTTTTGCATCTGGCTTACGTGGTCCTGGGGAGTTTCAGCCTGAACTGGGGTCCTTAGGTTCACAGGCAAGCGCACTGCTAAGCCATCTCCTCTAGGCCCGAGAATGGTGATAGTTTTGAAACTCCTTTCCAACTTGGAGTAGTACTGTGTTCTGTTTTGTTTTGGTGGTGCTGGTAGGGTGGCCTGAACTCACAGCGATCCTCCTACCTCTGCCTCCTGAGTGCTGGGATTAAAGGCGTGCCACCACGCCTGTAAAGTGAGAATAGCATTAATACATGGGTATAAACATTAACAGAAGTGCTAACCGGGCTGGGAAAATGCTTAGCGATGAAGGCCTTTGCCTGTGAAGCCCTAAGGACCCAGGTTCGATTCCCAGGACACATGTAAGCCAGATGCACAAGGGGGTGCATGCGTCTGAGTTTGTTTACAGTGGCTGGAGGCCCTGGTGTGTGCCCATTCACTCTTTTCTCTCTTTCTCTTCCTCTCTTTCTCTCTCAAATAAATAAATAAGGAAAATATCTTTTTTAAAAAGCACTAACTGGGCAGGTTGTTGAACATAGTATATACATTTAGCCAAACACCAGCAGATGTTACACCCCTAGGGCTCATGACTTCCACCATCATATGTTTTCAGTATCAGGCATGAATTCCTCCCGTGAAGCGGGCCTCCAGTCCAATTAGAGAGCAGTTGGTTTTCCCCATAACAGACATGCCTCTATTTTACCCATTGGCTCATTTGGCCTGGCTGGCCAAATTTGAGGCTTGCAGTGTCCACTGTTGTTTATCTCCATTGGTGATTTCTCTCTCCCCCATGGAACTGCATGCAGCGTAGCTTTTTTTTTTTTTTTTTTTTTTGGGTAGGTTCTTACTCTAGCTCCTGTAATTCACTATGTAGTCTCAGGGTGGCCTTGAACTCATAGCAGTCCTCCTACCTCTGCCTCCTGTGTGCTGGGATTAAAGATGTGCGACACCACACCCAGCTCAGCGTAGCTTTTTCCAGCTTTCTGTCATCTGGTTTACACAGAGAAGGTTTTCAGCTAAGCTCCAGCAGGATTTCTCAGTGACCTTACAGCACAAGTATGTGGAGTCTTCAGCAGTAGGTTTCAGCATTTGTAAATGTAGTGGCGTCTACTCCATAGGATGCTATAAAGTTGGCACAAGATGACAAACTTAGAGCTGGACCTGGTGCCTAACAGTCCCATAATATGAAGCTGGAGCTCTGACTTTCCCTTTGTCTTATTTGGATATAGAGTAAAAGTCAGATCTCCACCAGAAGCTGGTAACCTGCTACCAAAGATCATCTTCAGCAAGGTCGAGAAAGTCCTGGCCAGAGCCAGGAGGCCAACACCAGCTCGCCCCAAAGGCAGCCAGTTGCAGAGACCGCAAGGTAGCTGTGTGGCACAGACTGACAGTGAAGGGTCACTGCCTGTTCTGTGGGGTTCTGTTTCCAAGTAAATCAAAGGTGATGTAGTATGGTTTGAGATCACTCAAAAATACATAACCATCAAAGAGAAATGTGGAAAACATGGAGACCACAAAAAGAAAATTATTTCTCCTTATTCTAGTGGTGAGAGTTTCAGTAATTTATATTTCCTTGTTAAGCTGGTTTCCTAAGTCTAGAACATTGTTTTGTTTTGTTTTGTTTTATTTTGTTTTGTTTTCGAGGTAGAGTTCCATTCTAGTCCAGGCTAACCTGGAATTCATTATGTAGTCTCAGGGTGGCCTCGAACTTGTGATCCTCCTATCTCTGCCTCCTGAGTGCTGAGATTAAAGGTGTGCACCACCACGCCCTGCTCATTGTGCTTTTTTCTTTTTAAAAAAATATTTTATTTATTTATTTGAGAGAGAGAAAGAGGCAGAGAGAGAGAAAGAATGGGCGTGCCAGGGCCTCTAGCCACTGCAAACCAACTCCAGATGCATACGCCCCCTTGTGCATCTGGTGTACGTGGGACCTGGAGAATTGAACCAGGATCCTTTGGCTTTGCAGGCAAATACCTTAACCACTAAGCCATCTCTCCAGCCCTCATTGTGCTTTTTAAAATGCATAAAATGCTCATGATTTCCTATGCATGCTTGTTTAATTCACTGTAACATACTTCATACCTGTGGAGTATCTAGCAGAGACAGCACTTGCTCAGCCTTTCCCTACAGAAGACACTTGTTTCCCATGCTGTCATGGGCACTGTTTTGCACTACATTGCTGTGAGCAGAGATGTTTTGGTGTGTGCAGAACTTTTTCCATTTTTCCAGGTTGGATTACTGGATCTGAAATTTCTGGTTCAGAGAATATGGTTCCTTTTGAGAACGGTGACAGTTTATTATTACTATTATTATTATTATTATTATTATTATTATAATATTTTGTTTGTTTGTTTATTTATTTATTTATTTATGAGCAACACACAGACAGAGAAAGAGGCAGACAGACAGAGAATGGGCACACCAGGGCCTCTAGCCACTGCAAACGAACTCCAGATGCATGTGTCACCTTTTGCATCTGGCTTACGTGGGTCCTGGGGAGTCGAGCCTTGAACTGGGGTCCTTAGGGTTCACAGGCAAGCGCTTAACTGCTAAGCCATCTCTCTAGGCCCGAGAATGGTGACATAGTTTTTGAAACTCCTTTCCAACTTGGAGTAGTACTGTGTTCTGTTTTGTTTTGGTGGTGCTGGGTACTGAACTCAGATTACATGCTAGGCAAATACTTTTACCAGTGATCAATATTCCCAGCCCTAATATTTGCTTTAAAAAAAATCTTAAAATATTTTTAATTTTTTTATTGATAACTTCTTTAATTCTAGACAATATCCCATGGTACTTCCCTCCCTCTCCCCACTTTCCCCTTTGAAACTTCACTGTCCATCATATCCTCTCCCCCTTTCAATCAGTCTCTCCAGTTTGATGTCATGATCTGTTCTTCCTATTTTTATTTTATTTATTTATTTATTTACTTTTTTGGTTTTTTTGAGGTAGGGTCTCACTCTAGCTCAGGCTGACCTGGAGTTCACTATGTAGTCTCCGGGTGGCCTTGAACTCTTGGCGATCCTCCTACCTCTGCCTCCCAAGTGCTGGAATTAAAGGCGTGCGCCACCACGCCCGGCTTTTCCTCCTATTATGATGGTCTTGTGTAGGTAGTGTCAGGCACTGTGTGAGGTCATGGATATCCAGGCCATTTTGTGTCTGGAGGAGCACATTGCAAGGAGTCCTACTCTTCCTTTGGCTCTTACATTCTTTCTGCCTCCTCTTCCGCAATGGACCCTGAGCCTTGGAAGGTGTGTTTGAGATGTTTCAGTGCTGAGCACTCCTCTGTCACTTCTTAGCACCATGGTGCCTTCTAAGTCATCCCAAGTTCGCCACCATCAGAAAAGAGAAGCTTCTCTAACCAAAAGTGAGAGTAGCATTAATATATGGGTGTGGACATTAAGAGAAGTGTTTACTGAGCAATTTGGTGAGCATAGTATATACATTTAGCAAGACACCAGCAGACATTACACCCTTAGGACTCATGACTACCCCTGTTTTAGGTTTTCAGTATCAGGGATGTATTCCCTCCCATGCTGCGGGCCTCCAGTCCAATTAGAGAGCAGTTGGTTTCCTCCATAACAGACATGCCACTATTGCACCCGTTGGCTCATTTGGCCTGGCTGGGCAAATTTAAAGCTTACAGTGTTCACTGTTGAGTATCTTCACTGGTGTTTTCTCTCTCTCCCATTTAATTGCATGCAGTGTAACTTTTTCCAACTTTCTGTCAGCTGGTCCACATGGAGGAGGTTTTTAGCTCAGCTCCAGCAGGATTTCTCAGTGACCTTGCAGCCCAAATATGTGGAGCCTTCAGCGATAGGGTCTTACTGTCTATTCCTGGTGGGAAACCAAGGGCCTCGGCAATGGCCTATAATGTTTTGGGGGTATCTGTGACCTCCCCGGCCAACAACTAACTGGAAGGTATCCCATCCATGGCACTGAAAATTTTCTAGTAACAATCTGTGACTTCTGAGTGTTCCATTGTCCAGAAAAGTAGGTTTCCATAAGACTTATTTATATTCTCTTAGATTTTGATTAGCCCTCCTCCATCTTTCCTTTACTCAGTCTCTTCCCCTGACCTCACTTAGGCCTTTAACCTCCATTAATCTGTTCTTCTACTTAACCTACATACAATACCATTCTATTAAGTACCCCTTCCCTTCCTTTCTATTCCCTTTATGTCCCCTTTCTTAAAATATTTTAAAAATAATAAATTAATTAAATTAAAGAAAAGGGGTGGAGAGATGGCTTAGCAGTTAAGGTGCTGGCCTGCAAAGCCAAAGGACCTCGGTTCAATTCCCCAGAACCCATGTAAGCCAGATGCACAAGGGGTCGCATGCATCTGGAGTTTGTTTACAGTGGCTGGAAGCCCTGGTGCACCCATTCTCTCTCTCTCTCATTCTGCCTCTTTTCCTCTCTCAAATAAATAAATAAATAACAATAAATATATATATATATTTTTGGTTTTTCGAGGTAGGGTCTCACTCTAGTCCAGGCTAACCTGGAATTAACTATGTAGTCTCAGGGTGGCCTCAAACTCTCGGCGATCCTCCTACCTCTGCCTCCCGAGTGCTGGGATGAAAGGTGTGCACCAACACGCCTGGCTCTAAAAATATTTTTTTAAAACCCAAAACAGAAACAAAAAAATCTTAGCTGGGCATGGTGTGCACACCTTTAATCCCAGCACTCGGGAGGCAGAGGTAGGAGGATCGCCATGAGTTCAAGGCCACCCTAATACTACATAGTGAATTCCAGGTCAGCCTGAGCTACAGCAAAACTCTATTTTGAAAACCAAAAAAAAAAAAAAAAAAAAATCTTAAAAATATCGGATACTATATAGTATGTGTTTACAGTCCCAGTTATTTAACAGGTTGACGCAGAAAGATCACTTGAGACCAGGAATTAAAGGCCAGTTTGGGTAAAAAAGGGAGACCTCAATTTTGATGAGGGTGGAGGGACCTTCTAAAGTGAACGGCAAAAATCTGTATTCTTGCTCTGTTTTCCTTTCCTCCCTCCCTGTCCCTCTGTCTCCTTCCCTCCCTTTCCCTCCTCCTCCTCCTCCTTTCTGTCTCCCAATACAGTTTCACTTAATCCTGAACTAGTTATGTAGCAAAGATGACTTTGAACTGAACCCCTTACCTCTACCTCCCAGTGCTAGGATGCAAGTGCCTAACTGGTTTTCTTTTTTTTTTTTTTTTTTTTGGTGTCTCAAGGTAGGGTCTGGCTGTAATCCAGGCTGACCTGGAATTCACTATGTAGTCTCAAAGTGGCCTGGAACTCATGGCGATCCTCATACCTCTCTGCCTCCCAAGTGCTGGGATTAAAGGTGTGTGCCACCCATCCGACTTGGTTTTTTTGTTCTTATATACTCTTATTACTGAGGTTGCATCTTTTCTTCTGTATGTTCATTAACCAATAGGCCACCTCTTTTATTAACTGTTGGGTCTATCTAATGACATTTACGTTCTTTAAAGGTAATTTGCCACTGCCTTTTTTGTTTCATTGTTCCCTCTATTTGTCAAAACTCCATTAAGAATTATAGGAAAGAGGGCTGGAGAGATGGCTTAGCGTTTAAGGCACCTGCCTGCTAAGCCTAAGAACGCTGGTTCCAATCTCCAGCGGTTCCAATCTCCAGGTCCCACGTTTAGCCAGATGCAAAGTGACGCAAGGGCGCAATGCCGCACTTGACCACAAGGGGGTGCACACATCTGGATTTTGTTCACAGCAGCTGAGAGACTGCTGGCGCGCCCATCTCTATCTGTCTCCCTCTCCCTCTCTTATCTGTCTCTCTCTCTGTGACTCTCTCCAAAAATAAATAATAAAAATAATTTTAAAAAATTTAAAAAAAAAAGAATTATAGGAAAGAGAGCTGGGCATGATGGTGCATACCCGTAATCCCAGCACTTGGGAGACAGAAGTAGGAGGATCGCCATGAGTTCGAGGCCACCCTAAGACTACATAGTGAATTCCAGGTCAGCCTGGCCTAGAGTGAAATTCTGCCTAAATAAATAACAAATATAAAACAAAACAAAAATAAATAAATAAGTAAATAAATAATTATTATTATAGGAAAGAGTTGGGTGTGGTGGTGCACGCCATTAATCCCAGCACTGGGGGGTAAGGGAGCAGAGGTAGGAGGATCACTGTGAGGTGAGTTCAAGGCCAGCCTGGGACTACAGCAAGAGTTTGAGGTCAACCTGGGCTAGAGTGAGGCCCTAACCTCAAAAAAGAGCCATAGGCAAGTATCAAATTGGTATGCTGATACAGTTCTTTGTCTGTACATGTCCTGGTGTTCTTGTTCCACATAACCAATCTTGTATCTCAGCAGCACCCAGGAGGGATAGCTTAAGAACCAATGAGGCACAGATGCCCACTAACAACCTCAGTACTCTGCTGTGTGTGTGGGTGGGCGGTGTATGCAAGGCACAAGTTTGAACTTACATACTGATAGAGAGGCTCAATGGTGGAAAGCCTGTGTCCCAATCATGAGGCCAGGCATTGCATCCCCTACACCACAAAAAAAGAGCATATACTACAGTGATGTATTGGTTGTTAAGGAAATCTCATACATTCAGTTGTTTGCAAACATGGTTACTTAGAAAGCATGGAAAGTTATTCCTTGTATCATCTCTGATGATAACATACAATAGATTCAGAAATGAGTGTCTCTGTTGGTTCTGTTACAATTTATTCAGTAACATTTATGGGATAGTATTTTGATTTGCTGTCTGTGCAGCTTAAGAATTACATTTTGTGCCAGGCATGGTGGCACAATCCCAGCACTTGGGAGGCACTTGGGAGGCAGAGATAGGAGGATCGCTTTGAGTTCAGGGCCACCCTGAGACTACATAGTGAATTCCAGGTCAACTTGGGCTAGAGTGAGACCCTACCTCAAACAAAACAAAACAAAACAAAACAAAACAAAACAAAACAAAACAAAACAAAACAAAGGACATTTTGGGGCTAGAGAAATGGCTCATTGGTTTAGGTGCTTGCCTCTAATGACCTGGGTTCAGTTCTCCACTACCCACATAAAGCCAGATGCACAAAGTGGCACATGCATCTAGGGTTCATTTGCAGTGGCTGGAGGCGCTGGCATGCCTAGTCTGTCTTTTCTTTCTTTCTCTCTCTCTCTCTCTCTCTCTCTCTGCTTATAAATAAATAAAAATTAAAAATAATTACATTTTGGGGAGCTGGGCATGGTGGCACATGCCTTTAATTCCAGCACTCGGGAGGCAGAGGTAGGAGGATCATCATGAGTTCGAGGCCTCCCTAAGACTACATAGTGAATCCCAGGTCAGCCTGGGCTAGATTGAGACCCTACCTTGAAAAACAAAACAAAAAATAAAACAAACAAAAAAAGAATTACATTTTGGGACCTGAGATGGTGGTAGTCCACAAGATTTGTTTAATTATCTGGTACTAGATAAGCTGCAGCCTCATAGGATAATACTATAATGTGTATAGGAACTGAATCATGCAATAATATCTTTTAAATGTTTGTGCTTCTAGAAAGTGAAAAGTCTAAAAGAACTACTGTGGATTCAGAGGTAAGAACTCACTGCACTCTAGTGCTCAGCTCCTCTGGACACACACGTGTGTGTGTGTGTGTGTGTGTGTGTATTTGTTTTTATGTGTATGCATGTATATGCTTTTGCCATTGTGTGTGTGCATGCAGACATGTGTGCTTGCCTTATCTACAGGAAGCTGTTTTTTCTTGGGGAAACACAGTGTTGATATACTAAAATAACTTCAAAGTAAAATTGCTAGGCCGTGTACTACTTCCAATATAGAAAGAATACAGTGAGGGGAGGGGAAGCCAGGCCATCTAGAGGGGCTCTGGAAGGGGTATGTCACCAGGACTGGGCTTGGAGTTTGTTCAGGGAAGAGGAGGAAGGAAGGAAAAGAAAAATCATATAAGTAAAGACCAGGTTGCAAAGTGTATGACAAGTGAGCATTTATAGGCAAAGGTCTGTGTCTGATGGAGACCTGAGGTCACACAAGGTCCAGAAGTTGTCATGATTCTTTGCTCAGGAAAAAAACTGTGATGAAATAATATTTCTTGGGGTTCGTCATTCTGGATGGTGGCTCCAGTGAAGGAGGGTGATGTCTGAAAGACCAGGGAGGACCTGCTGTGATTAGATATCTAGAGCCTTGGAATGTAGATGTATCTCTGGGAGGCCAGTGGGAACCAGGAAGGGAGGTGAAGAGAGGTGTTTGTGCTGAGAAGTGGGCTGGAGACATAGCAGAAGTGGAGAAGAACAGTTTTGGTTTGGTGTCATGATTCTTCAGTGAGGGGCTTTTCAGATGCAGTGTTTCGTTCCTCTGAATAACCTTGAGATGGGATTGAACTGCAACAAATTGCACATATTTAAAGGGGTAATTTGACTTGTCAGTCAAGATGGTAAATGCATTCTTCCCTCAGAAGATTGTCCTGTTCTGTTGTCAACTTCCCATCTCCAAGCCCCCACCAGTTTCGTATTTTATTTTATTTTATTTTATTTTATTTTATTTTATTTTATTTTATTTTATTTATGAGAGAGATACACAGAAATAGGTAGGTAGAGAGAGAGAGAGAATAGGCCCGCCAGGGCCTCCAGCCACTGCAAACGAACTCCAGATGTGTGCGCCCCCTTGTCCATCTGGCTTACGTGGGTCCTGGAGAATCTAGCCTTGAACCAGGGTCCTTAGGCTTCACAGGCAAGCGCTTAACCACTAAGCCATCTCTCCAGCCCCACCACTGTTTCTTTAATAGACATTAGGTTAGGTTCAGGGAATCTTACAAAGATGAACTATATAGGACATCTTCACTTTTTCCAGGTCAGCCTGGACTATAGTGAGACCCTACCTCGACCCCCCCCCCAAATTATATACATATATATATATATATGTGTGTGTGTGTATGTGTGTATATATATATATATATATATATATATATATATATATATATATATATATATTTGTTTGTTTATTTATTTAGGGCCAGGTGTGGTGGCACACGCCTTTAATCCCAGCACTTAGGAGGGAGAGGTAGGAGGATCACAGTGAGTTCAAGGCCAGCCTGAGACTACACAGTGAATTCCAGGTCAGCCTAGGCTAGAGCAAGACCCTACCTCCCAAAAACCAAAAAAAAAAAATTTTTTTAATGTTATTTATTTGAGAGAGAGAATGGTGCCCTAGGACCTTTGGCCACTGCAAACAAACTCCTGATGCATGCACCCTCTTGTGTATCTGCTTGTGTTTCTGGCTTATATGGGTACTGGGGAATCAAACTTGGATTCTTTTTTTTAATTTTTATGTTTTGGTTTTTTGAGGTAGGGCTTCACTCTGGCCCAGGCTGACCTGGAATTTACTATGTAGTCTCAGGGTGACCTTGAACTCACAGCAATCCTCCTACCTCTGCCTCCTTAATGCTGGGATTAAAGGCATGCACCACCAAGCCTGGCTTAAGAACCTGGGTTCTTTGGGTTTGCAAGTAAGCACCTTAACCTCTAAGCCATCTCTCTAGCCCTGTAGAGAGTTTTTGAACAAAGTCAACAGACTTAGCATTTAAGAAGAATTTTTAGTTTTAATTGTAATAAGTATCTTTTTATTGCCACTGTCATTCTGAAACTATTGTGTCTTTTTAGGAAGCAGGAGAGAAATCGTTTGCAATTAGTAATAACAACGGGGCAGTTTCATTTCAGGTATGTATGCTCCTGAATTGAACAGTTTATCTTCGCTTTGTAAGTGGGTGGACTTGTAAATATTTTTATTTATTTATTTGTAAAGAGAAGGGGGGGGGATGAATGGGCGTGCCAGGGCCTCTAGCCTTCCTGCTATTGCAAAGAAACTCCAGACACATATGCCACTTTGTGCATCTAGTTCCATGTGGCACTGGGGAATCAAACCCAGGCTGTTAAGCTTTGCAAAGAAGTGCCTGATGAGCTATTGCTCCAGCCCCAGTGGATGGATTTTTATTTTATTTTATTTTATTTTATTTTATTTTATTTTATTTTATTTTATTTTATTTTATTTTATTTTATTTATTTTATTTTATTTTATTTTATTTTTTGGTTTTTCAAGGTAGGGTTTCACTAAGTCCAGGCTTACCTGGAACTCACTATGTAGTTGCACGGTGTCCTTGAGCTCACAGTGATCCTCCTACCTCTGCCTCTTGAATGCTGGGATTAAAGGCATGTGCCACCATGCCCGACAGGATTTTTTTTTTTTAAGTAGTTCAAATTTTTATTAAAATATAATTTTCAGGGCTGGAGAGATGGCTTAGTGGTTAAGGCGCATGCCTGCAAAGCCTAAGGACCCCAGTTCTATTCTCTAGGTCCTACGTAAGCCAGTTGCACATGGTGGCACATGCGTCTGGAGTTTGTTTGCAGTGGCTAGAGGCCATGGCATGCCCATTCTCTCTCTCTCTCTCTCCCCCCCTTTCTCTGTCTCAAATAAATAAATATAAAGATATAATTTGCAGGAAAATGTAAATTATTTTCCTTCCTTCCTTCCTTTTATTTATTATTATTATTTTTTTTTTTTGGTTTTTCAAGGTAGGGTCTCACTCTGGCTCAGGCTGACCTGGAATTCACTATGTAGTCTCAGGATGGCCTCGAACTCTCAGTGATCCTCCTACCTCTGCCTCCCGAGTGCTGGGATTAAAGGCGTGCGCCACCACGCCCGGCTTCCGACAGGATTTTTAAGAGCCTTCTGAGCTTGTAAATTATGACTGTGGCTCACTGCACCTCACTTCTTGAATAGCAGCTCTCTGACAAGCTCACAAATGGAGGCTGACTCCACTTGCAGATGACATCAGCCTCTGAGAGTGAGAGACTACAACCCAGCTCTGCCTTGCTATTCCCTTGACCTCTCTGCCTCCCATCTTTTGATCCATGCTACCTTCACATAGACTGTAACAGCAACAGTAGACAGTTCTGTACCTGAAAGGACTGCTGGTGATGACTGAGAGTGATGTGGTTTTATTTTATTTATTTATTTTGGGGGGAGGGGTTTGATTTTTGTTTTTCGAGGTAGGGTCTTGCTCTAGCTCAGGGCTGACCTGGAATTCATTATGTAGTCTCAGTGGCCTTGATCCACCTACCTCAACCTCCTAAGTGCGTGATTAAAGGCATGTGCCACCATGCCTGGCAATGTGGTTTTAGAGGGGAGTTACCTGAGACCCTCAATTACATGTGAATGTCTTCTGGCATATTACGGCATCAGTACAGGAATAGGACGCTAACTTGGGCTCAGCCTGCTGACCAGCAAGCAGTTTCTGAACTTCAGGTTCAGGATACAGCTCACTGGTATAGTGCTTGCCTAACATGCACAAAGCCTTAGGTTCAGTCTTAGTATCACAAGTGCACACACAAATTCTTAACCTCACCAATCATCTGTAAGTGAAACATGCTGAGCTCTGTTTCATTGTTTTTTTTTATTTGCTCATTTATTTATTGGAGAGGGGGAGAGAAGCAGATAGAAAGGGCACGCCAGGGCCTCTAGCCATTGCAAACGAACTCCAGATGCATGCGATCCCTTGTGCATCTAGCTTACGTGGGTCCTGGGGAATTGAACCTGGGTCCTTTGGCTTTGCAGGCAAGCGCCGTAATCACTAAGCCATCCCTCCAGCCCTTATCCCATTGTTTTCTGTATCATTTTTTCAAGCACTGTGCAAGTCCATATCATTGTTAACTTTAGGAAACTGTTCTCTTCTAGTTAGTTTTCACTAATGAAGGTATAATTCACTTATAGTGACATTCATATGGGATTTGATCAGTTGTAACACATGTGACCCATAGAACCCCTGTTAAGATGGTCTGTATTTCTCCTCAGAAAGCCCCACAGCACTATTCCTCCTTCTTTCACCTTAGATTAGCACTCTATCTAACAGTGTGTGTGTTCTTCAAGTTTAGTAGCCCATGGTTTGCAGGGCCATTTTCTTTGTCTGTATGAATAGCTGATGGAAGATTGCCTGCAGGGTACACATTCTCTCAAAGTTTTCCAGCAGCTTCCTATCTTTGTCATTCAGTGCCCTTCCTTTCCACTGGCCTCTTGAGGCCCTCATGGCCAGATCATTGTGTCCCTGAACCCAGCTCCCTTACTTTCTATACTTCTACCCCAAGAGCCATTTTGCTCTTCTTAAGAAGATGAAGCCTAGCTGTGCTCTGGAATATGAGTGTCCCTCAGAATCCTTCGCTTTGTTGACTGAGGTTCCTCTGAGAACTTCATTTAAATGTGGTCCACTGTTCCCAGCCTACTCTGTGCTTCTGTAGCAATTCTCCCAGCGTGCTGTGGACTGGACTTGTTTTTTATGTTTGTTGATTATCTCTCTATAGGAAACCACTGGGTTGGTGATTTAGCTGTTTCCTTTGGGTGTATAGGGTTAGTTGAAACAGGGTCTTGCAATGTAGCTAGTGTTATACTCACTATGGAGCCAGACTAGCTTGAACTTGCAATCTTCCTCACTCTCTCCAGTGCTGACATGAGCCATCATCCTCAGTTTGCTTTCTCTGTTTAGTTACTAAAGCATATGGAACTCCTGGTCTTGGGCCTGGCCCATAGCAGGTTGTTCATCAGTCATTTCAGAAATGAGTGGACAGATGCTAGTCATGGTGCTAAACTCATCTTCATGTCAGCTTCTACAGTAGGGATTTTTGTTATTCCCTTTTTAACAGACAAGGAAACTGAGGCCCAGGAAGGTGATGCAAACTTGCATGAGAGGGATTCAGAGTAGGTGTTTGACTCCATAGCCCACTGTGTGTTTAATCATTTTATTTCACTCCTTATGTCCCACACTTTAAATTGTTTTGTAATAAAACCCTTTCCTGAAGGATTTTTCAAACATCCCAACCACTTGTCTCATTTGTCAGGTATTAGTGCTTTGTGTGGGGCTGGCCTTGAAGGGAAACCACCTGTGCGATGATCAAGAACATGAGCTGGGCCAGGCGTGGTGGCGCACGCCTTTAATCCCAGCACTTGGGAGGCAGAGGTAGGAGGATCGCCATGAGTTCAAGGCCACCCTGAGACTACAGAGTGAATTCCAGGTCAGCCTGGGCTAGAGCAAGACCCTACCTCAAAAAAAAAAAAAAAAAATACATGGGCTGGGGCTAGTGAGATGACACAGCAGCTAAAGTTGCTTGCTTGCAAAGCCTGATGACCTGGGTCAATACCCCAGTACCTACATAAAGCCAGATACATAAAGTGGTTCATGTATCTTGTTTGTTTGCATTAGCAAGAGGCCCTGGCGAACCCATTCTTTTTCTCTCTTTTTCCTGTTTCTCTCTCTCTGTTTGTAAACAAAAAGGAGCAGGGGCTGAAGAGGTGGCACCACTGTTAAAGGTGCTTGCTCTCAAATGAGAAGAGGAATGTGGGCTAGAGCTAGGGAGAGGGCCCAGTAGTTAATAGCCCTGTGTGAGGATGGGGCTGGAGCTCTGTTTGTCTTGTGTTAAAATAACCCTGGAGGCTTTTTTTATATTAATTTTTATTTTTATTTTTAATTTGACAACTTCCGTAATTGTAGACAATATCCCATGGTAATTCTCTCCCTCCCCCCCACTTTCCACTTTGAAACTCCACTCTCCATCATATCTCCTCCCCCTCTCAATCAGTCTCTTTTTTATTTTGACGTCATGATCTTTTCCTCCTATTATGATGGTCTAGTGTATGTAGTGTCAGGCACTGTGCAGTCATGGGTATCAAGGCCATTTTGTGTCTGGAGGAACACATTGTAAGCAGTCCTACTCTTCCTTTGGCTCTTACATTCTATAGTTTTTTTTTTTTTTTTTTTTTTTTTTTTTTTTTGGTTTTGCAAGGTAGGGTCTCATTCTGGTCCAGGCTGACCTGGAATTAACTATGTAGTCTCAGGGTGGCCTTGAACTCTCAGTGATCCTCCTACCTCTGCCTCCCAAGTGCTGGGATTAAAGACATGCGCCACCACGCCCAGCTTATTATTATTATTATTTTTTAAACCTGCTGGAAGCTGGGCCAAAACCAAAACCAAAAAAAAAAAAAAAAACCTGCTGGGCAGTTACAAAAATTTACTCCGCCTGACTTCAAAGTTTAAAGGTTTTTTTTTTGGTTTTTTGAGGTAGGGTCTCACTCTGGCCCAGGCTTATCTGGAATTAACTATGTAGTCTCAGGGTGGGCCTTGAACTCATGGCGATCCTCGTACCTCTGCCTCCCAAGTGCTGGGATTAAAGGCATGCACCAGCATGCCTGGGAGAATTTGATTAATTCTATTATCTTTTTTATTTTTATTTATTTATTTTTTTGGTTTTTCGAGGTAGGGTCTCACTGTAGCCCAGACTAACCTGGAATTAATTAAGTAGTCTCAGGGTGGCCTAGAACTCACAGCTATCCTCCTACCTCTGCCTCCCGAGGGCTGGGATTAAAGGCATGCACCACCACGCCTGGCTCTTTTTTATTTTATTTTTATTTATTTATTTTTTTCCAGGTAGAGTCTTGCTTTAGCCCAGGCTGACCTTGAATTCACAGGGTGGTCTCGAACTCATGGCAAGTAGGAGGATCGCCGAGAGTTTGAGGCTACCCTGAGAATACAGAGTACATTCCAGGTCAGCTAGAAGAGCTAGAACGAGACTCTACCTCAGGAAAAAAAGAAAAAAAAAGAATTCAGCTGAGGGGCTGAAGAGATGGCTTAGTGGTTAAGATATCAGCCAGGCATAGTGGCTCATGCCTTTAATCCCATCACTTGGGAGGCAGAGGTAGGATTGATGTGAGTTTGAGGCCACCCTGAGACTACAGAGTGAATTCCAAGTTAGCCTGGGCTACAGTGAGACCTTACCTCGAAAAACCAAAAAAGAAAGAAGAAAGAAAGAAGGAAGGAGGGAAGGAAGGAAAGAAGGAAGGGAAGAGAAAGAAAGAAAGAAGGAAAGAAAGAAAAAGGAAGGAAGGAAAGAAGGGAGGGAGAGGAAGGAAAGGGAAGGGAAAGGAAAGGAATTATAGGATTAATTAATTCAGCTGAGGATTTTGAATACCCTTTTTCTCATCTTCACTTTCAGTTTTTCTTTAACATCAGCACCAATGATCAAGAAGGCCTTTATAGTCTTTATTTCCACAAATGCACAAAGAGTGACTTGCAATCCAGTGACAGGTTTTCATTCAGCCTTGATGTAAGTACCATGTGGGTACTCTCCCTGGGAATTTCGTCTACAAAACAGGGTGGGCTTTGTGGGTGTGTTTTGTGTTTGGTGCTGGGGTAGAACTCAGGGCTTCACACATCCTAAGTATAGGTTACAAACTCAGCCTAAGAATAGGTTGTGTGAACACTCCATTGTGAAAAAATGTGGCCAGTTTAGAATCCCACAGGGCAGGGCACTCCAGCAGAGGGTTCATAAAGGAGAAGTGTCAAGCCATGTGGAATGCCTCCACTTCAGCCCAGCCAGTAGAACATGGCTATTACCTGCTGGTAGTATTTCTCTTAAGCTTAAGTGAAATAGTCCACATTGCTGAGCAAGAGATGATCTGTTCCTAAAAAGTACCAATTGGCTTGATTTCATGTTGGTTTCAGATTGAGATCACAGAGAAGAACCCTGACAGCTACCTCTCCGCAGGGGAAATCCCTCTCCCCAAATTATACATTTCTATGGCTTTTTTTTTCTTCCTTTCTGGGACCATCTGGATTCACATCCTTCGAAAACGACGGTAAACTATTACTTCCTTGAGACCTTTAACTGAAAGTGTTGAGATTTGCATGGAAGCGTTGCTTGCCTTGCTATTCCCATTGCTTTGTTTAAAAAGACAATCTAAAGCTGGGTGTGGTAGGAGGATTGCTGGGAGTTTAAGGCCAGCCTGGGACCACAGAATGAGTTCCAGGTCAGCCTGGGCTAGAGGAAGACTCTACCTCGAAAATACCAGAAAGAAATAAAAAAAAAAATAAAATAAAAATAAATAAATAAAAATAAAAGATCTAGCCGGGCGTGGTGGCGCACGCCTTTAAGCCTTTAATCCCAGCACTCGGGAGGCAGAGGTAGGAGGATCGCCATGAGTTCAAGGCCACCCTGAGACTACATAGTTAATTCCAGGTCAGCCTGGGCCAGAGCAAGACCCTACCTCAAAAAACCAAAATAAATAAATAAATAAATAAATAAATAAATAAATAAATAAATAAATAAATAAAAAAGATCTAAATGTCACAGCAAAGCAGAATCCTTCCACAACAGAGACATCACCTCCCAGGACGTGGAATGAACATGCTAGTACTTTTCAGGGCTGTTCATCTTGCTTGGGTGAGAAGTTTGAATCCCTTCTGGTACTGCACATTTCAGCTCAAATCCTCACTGGGCCTTTCTGTCAATCTTCAGAAGGAATTTTTTTCCAAAGATTTTATTTTTTTATTTATTTATTTATTTATTTATTTATTTATTTATTTATTTATTTATTTATTTATTAGACAGAAAGAGGGACAGAGAGAGAGGGAAAGAGAATGGGCATGCCAGGGCCTCTAGCCACTGCAAATGAACTCCAGACACATGTGCATCTGGCTTACATGGGACCTGGAGGTTTGAACTGGGTCCTTAGGCTTTGTAGGTGTGTGCCTTAACCGCTAAGCCATCTATCCAGCCCAGCACATTTTTTAAACTTATTTGTGTGTGTGCGCGTGTGCTTGCGCATGTGGGGAAGCACACCAGGGCTTCTTGCCATTGCATACAAACCCCAGGTGCTGGCAACACTTTCTGCATCTGCTTTACGTTGGTGACTTGGGAATTGTTCCTGGGCTGTGAGGCTTTGCAAGCCTTTATAAACACACCTTCCTAACCTTGACCTCCAGAAGCTTGATCCTGAGGAAACCCTCTTTAAAGTTCATATTCCTTGCTCTGTCTCCTCTCCCCGAAGCTTGTTGAAGGGAGTGGCTGCATGCGTTCTGTGTTCCTCCAAAGAAAACTAATGTTTAGTTAGAGTAGTTTTTGTTGTATTTGTTATAAAACATTTTATAAATATAGAGTTTATGAACTGAGTAAATGATGGCATGGAAGTCCCATATTGTAGTATCACTTGAAACACACAAAGTAATTTAGCACCCCCCAAATACTTCCCTCTCTGGAATACCCACACAGAAATTGGAACCTTTTTCATCCCATGACCTGACTGACTTTTCTCACATACACACTCAGCATGGTATATGGACTCTAGTTGGTGCTATTGTGAATACTCATATGTTGTCTTGGGAAGGTTTTCCATGATCTCATTTGAGCTAGAATAGAGAAAGAAAGAATTATGCCAATTTAGGCCATAAAGACTTCTAGGTTTATTATTTTTTTTCAAGATCGAGTATCCTTCTAGCCCAAGCTGACCTGGAATTCACTATGTAGTCTCAGGGTAGCCTTGAACCCATGGTGATCCTTCTACCTCTATCTCCCAAGTGCTGGGATTAAAGGAGTGTGCCACCACGCCCAGCTAAATTTTTATTTTATTTTAGTTTATTTTTTCAAGATAGGGTCTCACTCTAGCCCAGGCTCACCTGGAATTCACTATGTAGCCTCAGGGTGGCCTTGAACTCGCAGTGATTTTCCTACCTCTGCCTCCCAAGTGCTGGGATTAAAGGTGTAAGCCACCAAGCCCAGCTAAACATTTTTTATCAGGGGTGGTGTGCTCATACATGTGCAAGTCAGAGGACAACTTCATTGTGTCTGTGCTCTACCTTCTCTGAAACCAGGTCTCTTGCTGCATATGAACTGCAAAAGAATGTCAGGTTAGCTGGTGAGTTCCAGATTCTCCTGGCTCTGCTAGGCCATTGGGATTACAAATACATGCACTACTGTGTTTGGCTTTATTTGGGTACTAAGGAATTGAATCCTGTCTCACAGGCTTTGCAAGCAAGATCCTGGAACTGCTGAGTCACCTCCCCATTTCCAAGGCCTTTCATTAAAAAAATTTTTTTAAATTTATTTACACGTGTGTATGTGTATAGGTGTGCATGGATCTCTTGCCATTATGGCTTTTTGGAGGTGGCTGGGGAATTGAATCTGGACCAGCAGGCTTTGCAAGTAAGCACCATAGCCCCTGAACTATCCAGCCCTGCTGCTGCTTTTTTTTTTTTTTTTCCCCAAGGTAGGGTCTCACTCTAGCTCAGGCTCACCTTGAATTCACTATGTAGTCTCAGGGTGGCCTTGAACTCACAGTGATGTCCTACCTCTGCTTCCCAAGTGCTGGGATTAAAGGTGTGTGCCACCACCCCTGGCCCAATGGTTTTTTTTTTTTTTTTTTTTTTTTTTCGAGGTAGGGTCTCACTCTGGCCCAGGCTGACCTGGAATTAACTATATAGGCTCAGGGTAGCCTCGAACTCTCCGCAGTCCTCCAACCTCTGTCTCCCAAGTGCTGGGATTAAAGGCGTTGCGCCACCATGCCCAGTCTGATGTTTTCTTTTTTAATAAATAAATTTAATTATTTATCTATTTGCAAACAGAAAGAAGAGAGAGAATGGGTACACCAGGGCTTCCAGTCACTGCAAACTAACTCCAGATGTATGTGCCACTTTGCATCTGGCTTTACATGGGTTCTGAGGAGTCAAACTCAAGTAATCTCTTCAGCTTCTGGCTTTTGTTTTGTTTTTCGAGGTAGGGTCTCACTCTAGCCTAGGCTGACCTGGAATTCACTATGTAGTCTCAGGGTGGCCTCAAACTCACGACGATTCTCCTACCTCTGCCTCCCTCCTGAGTGCTGGGATTAAAGGCATGCACCATCATGCCCGGCTTGTTGGTGTTTTTTTATTATTTTTATTTTTTGGTTTTTCGAGGTAGGGTCTCACTCTAGCCCAGGCTGACCTGGAATTCACTCTGTATTCTCAGGGTGGCCTCAAACTCATGGCGATCCTTCTACCTCTGCCTCCTGAGGGCTGGAATTAAAGGCGTGCACCACCATGCCCAGCTTTGTTGTTGGTTTTTTGAGGTAAGGTCTGGCTCTAGCCTAGGCTGACTGGGATTCACTGTAGTCTCAGGGTGGCCTCAAAGTCAATGGTGATTCTGATAACATCTGCCTCCTGAGTACGCTGACCAGCGTTTCTGTGTTTTGTTTTGTGTGTGTGTGTGTGTGTGTTTGGTTTTTTGAGGTAGGGTCTCACTCTGGCTCAGGCTGACCTGGAATTAACTATGTAGTCTCAATGTGGCCTCGAACACATAACCATCCTCCTACCTCTGCCTCCCGAGTGCTGGGATTAAAGGCGTGCACCACCACGTCCAGCTCTGTTTCTGATTTTTTAAAAGAAAGTTTTCCTTTTTGCTTTTATTTGAAAAGTAAGTCCCAGAAAGTCAGAAGTGTGAACTTTGACTGACTTCTGTCTGCCCTGCTTCACTGGGTCTCTTTCCTTAGCTACAAAACTGGGACAGTCATCATTGATCTGCCTCCTAATGCACCTTAGACCTTTAGACTTGCTGCAGGGCAGGGTCTGTCCTCCTGTCTAGGGGGCTTTGCAGATTAGTGTTACTCAAATATGATATACTTGTAGGATAGCTTCCCTGCCCTGTGGCCTGTGGCATTTTATCTCCCTTTATTTAGTGATGGATAAAATGGTGGCAAAAGTTAGGGTTGGTTCCTCATGGTACTGCACACTTCAGTTCAAAGGCCTTTCTGTTGATCTCCAGAAGCATTTTTTTTATTTGCACATGTGTGTGTGAGAGAGAGATTGAGATTACATGGGGCTGACCTATTTGTGCACGCCACATTTTTAACTTTCTGTAGAAGTATCATATGCATATAGTACATATCATACACATATATTTAAGCCATCCTCCTGTTTTCCCATAATCTTACAGTCAGTGCATGTGACCCCAAGGCACATTTCATAGACTTGTAGCTCTTTAATTCTAGAAAGAGTGAGACTATCTTTGCCACGTCAGTTTACTGACATGCAGAGTTGGGAAGTGAAAGATGTGGCCAGGTGACCTGGTAAAAGCTGGAGCTGGCATACCAGGCTGCCTGCAAGTGCCTGTCAGCCTCTGAGTGCGTGAACTCCAGGCTCCCCATAGAGGAAGGGAGGCCTAAGGGGCAAAGGACAAGAGGCAGCTGGTGCGTTTTTAGTGCTGGGCATCTTTGCTGTTCTTCCCACAGCTTATTGAGGTGGGGGCTGCCCTGTTAGAGGATGGCACTAAAGTTTAGAGAGATTAAGTCATGAAGATTGGATCAAAATGTAAGCCTAGATTATTGTGGCTTCAGAGTCTGCACTGTTTCCATCATAAGGGTCCCTAGCATGGATGGACTGCAAGTCAAGGCTGGAAAAGTGAACGCTGCTCTTCCCACTGGGCAGTATGTACTTTGAATAAATTTCATTGCCATTTAGTAGTGGCAGACTGCTCTGGCCTTGACTTCCTTTTTGGCTTTGAAGTAAGTGGGCAGTCGAGCAGGAAAATGCCAGGGAGATCAGCCTGGAAGCTAGTATGCATATTTTATGGCATAATCTCTTTGTGCTGTGCACACTCCCCCTCCCCCCCCCCCCTTTTTTTTTGGTACAGTTGTGTGTGTGTGTGTGTGTGTGTGTGTGTGTGTGTGTGTGTTTGGTTTGAGGTAGGGTCTCACTCTGGCTCAGGCTGACCTGGAATTAACTATGTAGTCTCAATGTGGCCTCGAACACATAACCATCCTCCTACCTCTGCCTCCCAAGTGCTGGGATTAAAGGCGTGGCACCACCAATGGCCCAGCTCTGTTTCTGATTTTTTAAAAGAAAGCTTTTCTCTTGCTTTTATTTGAAAAGTAAGTCCCAGAAAGTCAGAAGTGTGAACTTTGACTGACTTCTGTCTGCCCTGCTTCACTGGGTCTCTTCCCAGCTACAAAACTGGGACAGTCATCATTGATCTGCCTCCTAATGCACCTTAGACCTTTAGACTTGCTGCAGGGCAGGGTCTGTCCTCCTGTCTAGGGGGCTTTGCAGATTAGTGTTACTCAAATATGATATACTTGTAGGATAGCTTCCCTGCCCTGTGGCCTGTGGCATTTTATCTCCTTTATTTAGTGATGGATAAAAATGGTGGCAAAGAAGTTGGTTCCTCATGGTACTGCACACTTCAGTTCAAAGGCCTTCTGTTGATCTCCAGAAGCATTTTTTTATTTGCACATGTGTGTGAGAGAGAGATTGAGATTGATATGGGCTGACTCCATTTGTGTGCACGCCACATTTTTAACTTTCTGTAGAAGTATCACATGCATATAGTACATATCATACACATATATTTAAGCCATCCTCCTGTTTTCCCATACACCCATAGTCAGCATGTGACCCAAGGCATTACTCTTCTTACAGACTTGTAGCCTTTTAAATTTAGAAAGAGTGAGACTATCTTTGCCACGTCAGTTTACTGACATGCAGAGTTGGGAAGTGAAAGATGTGGCCAGGTGACCTGGTAAAAGCTGAGCTGGCATACCAGGCTGCCTGCAAGTGCCTGTCAGCCTCTGAGTGCGTGAACTCCAGGCTCCCCATAGAGGAAGGGAGGCCTAAGGGGCAAGGACAAAGAGGCAGCTGGCAGTGCGTTTTTAGTGCTGGGCATCTTTGCTGTTCTTCCCACAGCTTATTGAGGTGGGGCTGCCCTGTTAGAGGATGGCACTAAGTTTAGAGATTAAGCTTTAAGATTGGATCAAAATGTGTTTGGACACAGGGGCTTCAGAGTCTGCACTGTTTCCATCATAAGGGTCCCTAGCATGGATGGACTGCAAGTCAAGGCTGGAAAAGTGAACGCTGCTCTTCCCACTGGGCAGTATGTACTTTGAATAAATTTCATTGCCATTTAGTAGTGGCAGACTGCTCTGGCCTTGACTTCCTTTTTGGCTTTGAAGTAAGTGGGCAGTCGAGCAGGAAAATGCCAGGGAGATCAGCCTGGAAGCTAGTATGCATATTTTATGGCATAATCTCTTTGTGCTGTGCACACTCCCTTCCCCCCCCCCCTTTTTTTTTGGTACAGTCTCACTCTAGCTCAGGCTGACCTGGAATTCACTCTGCAGTCTCAGGGTGGCCTTGAACTCATGTCAATCCTCCTACCTCTGCCTCCCCAGTGCTGGGATTAAAGGCGTGGTAACCACGCCCGGCTCTTCTTTTTTTAAAAAAGATATTTCATTTATTTATTTGAGAGCGAGAGAGGAAGAGGCAGAGAGAAAGAGCAAATGGGCACACCAGGGCCTGCAGCCACTGCAAATGAACTCCAGATGCATGCATCCCCTTGTGCATCTGGCTTATGTGGGTCCTGGGGTACCGAACCAGGGTCCTTAAGATTCACAGGCAAACGCCTTAACTGCTGAGCCATTTCCCCAGCCCCACACTCCCCTTCTGACCATTCCTATCACTTCTGCCCCAGACCCACCCCCAGCCACGAATAGCCACTCAAATGTACCTGGTAGGCACTTGTGGGAAAGTGGGCACATGTGTAATGCTGCTTGGCATGTGTGCTGCATGTATTTAAACCTACAGTAAGCATGTAGGTACTGCTGTACATCTTCCCCTCATGGCTACAATCTTCCACCTGGCCACATTGCTGTTCAGCTGACAAGTGTTGCTCCTTAGTTTCCTGTGTCACCTCTCCAGTCCTTAGAGATGGGTGCATGCCCAGGGTGCCTGTCTTCCTGCTGTGCAAATGGTGCTGTGTGGTATAGTGCCAGGCAGAGACCCTTGGGGTCATGAGTCTCTATAGCTGCTCTACTGGCCATGCATGAGTCTGTTTGCTACACACTTTCTACTCTGATGTGTATAAACCAGTCCCTTGTTTTAATTTGCATTGCTCTGAGTGTTAATGACAGGAATTAGCATTTCAGGAGTGGGTTAACTTGTACCTGCCCATATTCTTTGCATATTTTCCTATTGGGTTCTTGTGTTCTTGTTGCTTTGCATGACAGAGTCTCTTGCATATTCTGGACATGATCCCTTGCTGTCTTATACATTGCAAGTTTTGTCTCCTGGTCATGAAGCTAGCTTGTGGCATACACTGCTGAATAAAAATCACCCCCTCCCCTTTTCTCACTCTAGCCCAGGCTGACCTGGAATTCACTGTACAGTCCTAGGCTGGCCTTGAACTCACAGAGATCCTCCTACCTCTTGCCTCCCCAGTGCTGGGATTAAAGGCATGCACCACCATGTCTGGCTTAAAATTTCTCATTTTAATGAAGTCACAGCTATCTAATTTTAGTCTTGGGGGCAGTGCTTCTTGGATCTTAAAAAGCCTTTTTCTACTTCAGGATCAATGAATGTGTATTTTATGTTGAACACTGAGCTGTATCTGGAATCCCTTTTTGTAGAAGTGTGCGGTAGATCCAGCTTTACTTGATTCCGCATGTGGGTTCCAGCTGGTTTCTCCTCCAGCAATTACTAAACAGTGTGTTTTTTCCTGCCAATGTGGAGTCACTGTGTCATACGCCAAGCTGCTGTGCTTGTGTGAGTCTACTTCCAAGCTGTCTGGTCTGCACCGTGGTTTTACTGCTGGGGTGTTGCTAAATGTTGTGATGTGTGGGAGTGTACATTACCCCTGGGATTCTTTGATGTACTTTATTAATATTTTTCTGTTTTTCTACATAATGGTCTTATATGTCCTATTGGGTTCATTTCTAGGGAGATGTGGGAATGGGAGGAAGAATTTAATTACTAGAACCAGAGGGTGGACCACTTGGGGTGGTGGATGGTGGTGTGGGGAGCTCTACCCACTGGGTTGATGAGGGAAGAGAGCAAGCACCACGCTAGTGCTGTTCCTGTGACCAGCCCCCAGACCTCAGCTGTCCCCTGGCTGCACCTCATTGCTTTCTCCTCTCTGGGGTTTTGATGGTGTTTCTGCATGGCTACCCACTTCATTCTCACCTGTGTGGCCAAGCTAGGGTAGTTTTCAGGGAGGAAACGGTGGCTTGTGCTAGGTTCCATCTTGCCAAGACTTGGCTTGCATCATGCCTGCTTCAGCATGTAGCTCCTGCTCTCAGCGTTACACTGTATAGTAGAGAGGCATTAGATTAAAGAAACTTCATGTTTGTGATTTGCCCTGATTGTATTTATTTACTTCTTGCTTTGAATGTATCTGATGCTCGGATGTCCTTCAGGAGAATGGGGTCTTCTTTTAATTCTTTCCTCTCTCTTTTTATAGGAATGATGTGTTTAAAATTCACTGGTTGATGGCGGCCCTTCCTTTCACCAAGTCTCTTTCCTTGGTGTTTCACGCAGTATGTATTAGCGCTTGGGGTTGTTTATAAATGATGTGTGTCCCTAGATGGGTAGAAAATAATCCAGAAGGAAGGGATGGATTAGTGGGAGGCAAGGGGAAAGAATTGCTTCTCATAAACCCCCTTTTATTCAGATATTTTATTTGTTTATTTATTTATGAGAGAGGCACAGAGTGTGGTGTGCCAGGGCCTCCTGTCACTCCAAATGAACTCCAGATACATTTTGTTTCTCATGGGTATGGAGAATTGAACCTGTGCTATTAGGTTTTCTAAGCAACCTTTCCCCACTGAACCCTTTCTAGCCTTAAACCCCCTTTATTTGGGAGAACTGACTATGGGACCAAGTGAGTACCACCTCCCCAGTCAGTGCAAGGCTTCTTGCTCCTACTTAAAGACCAAGAATCTTCCTATAACATTGGCTTTTGTTTATTTTTTATTTCTTTTTAAAATTTTATTTATTTATTTGCAAGCAGAGAGGGAGAGAGACAGACAGAGAATTGGCATGCCAGGGTCTCTAGCCACTGCAAACAGACTCCAGACACATGCACCACCTTGTGCATCTGCTTTATATGAGTACTGGGGAATTGAACCTGGGTTTTGTCTGCAAGTGCCTTAACTGCTAAGCCATCTATCTCTTCAGCCCTTTTACTTATTTTAAAATATTTTTATTTTTATTTATTAGAGAGAGAAAGAGAATGGGTGTGCCAGGACCTCCAGCCACTGCATATGAACTCCAAATGCATGGGTCACCTTATATATCTGGTTTATGTGGGTGCTAGGGAATCAAACCTGGGTCCTTTGACTTTGTAGGCAAGCACCTTAACCACTCATCTCTCCAGCCCCTTTTAAAATATTCTTATTTTTATTTGTGTGAGAAAGGAAGGGAGAGAGACAATTTTTTTAATTTTTTTTTGATTTTTCAAGGTAGGGTCTCACTCTAGCCCAGGCTGACCTGGAATTCACTATGTAGTCTCAGGGTGGCCTCAAACTCATGGCAGTCCTCCTACCTCTGCCTCCCGAGTGCTGGGATTAAAGGCGTGTGTCACTACACCTGGCTGTTTTTATTTTTATTTATTTATTTGAGAGAGAAAGAGGGACAGAGAGTTATTTTTGGCAGGGTCTTAGTGTAGCCCAGGATGACCTGGAGCTCACTCTGTAAGTCATGCTGGCCTGCCACTCATGGTAATCATACTTCACCTTAGCCTCCCAAGTGCTGTTTGAGTTTTTGTTTGTCTGTTTTGTTTTTGTGATGAGATCTTATTGTGTAGCTCATGTTAGCCTCAGGGCCCATGGTGACCCAACTGACATGGCCTTCCCATGCTGGTCCCAGTCACCAAGCCCAGTAGCCTTGTTTTGCCATCTCCTGAGATGGTGAGCGCCACCTACTGAGCTGTGGGGGCTTCCTTTATGTCACTAAACATTCCCATTGTTGAATTCATTGTCAGACTTCCCTGAAAGAAAGATTTACCTCTGTAAGGATTGAGGCTTAACAATAGCTTTAGCTTGAACATTGAGAAGTGATGCAGATTGAAGGAGTTTACCTGAGTGCAAGACCACCATTTCCTGATTTGAGAGGTCCATGCAGACTCATAGACATTCCTGGTCTGCTCTCCAACTGCCTCACACAGGAAAAAGCCAAACATACCTAGTTATAATGTTGAGAAGTAACATTTATTTGGATAATTCCCACAGTCTGGGTTAAGATATTCTGGAGCTACACAAATAATGACTGACGAGTTCCATGAGTCACTTGTACTATCTAGGTACCATTTCGAGAATGCTGAATGATGTGCTACTGCCAGCTTTGTGTCCCCTGTCAGGAATCTTACTACTTTGGCCCCAAGTATCTAGGAAATTTGCAGATCTTCTCAAAATGTAGTTAGCCAGGTCACACAGCATTTTGGCAGGGTCTTAGTGTAGCCCAGGATGACCTGGAGTTCACTCTGTAGTGTCATGCTGGCCTCATACTCATGGTAATCCTTCGACCTTAGCCTCCCAAGTGCTGTTTGGGTTTTTTGTTTGTCTGTTTTTGTTTTTGTGATGAGATCTTATTGTGTAGCTCATGTTAGCCTCAGACTCATGGTGACCCAACTGACATGGCCTTCCCATGCTGCGGTCAGTCACCAAGCCCAGTAGCAGCCTTGTTTTTGCCATCTCCTGAGATGAGAGCGCCACCTGCTGAGCTGTGGGGGGGCTTCCTTTATGTCACTAAACATTCCCATTGTTGAATTCATTGTCAGACTTCCCTGACAGAAAGATTACCTCTGTAAGGATTGAGGCTTAACAATAGCTTTAGCTTTGAACATTGAGAAGTGATGCAGATTGAAGGAGTTTACCTGAGGTGCAAGACCACCATTTCCCTGATTTGAGAGGTCCATGCAGACTCATAGACATTCCTGGTCTGCTCTCCAACTGCCTCACAGGAAAAAGCCAAAACATACCCAGTTATAATGTTGAGAAGTAACATTTATTTGGATAATTCCCCCTTTTGGTCTAAGTTAAGATATTCTTTCTGGAGCTACACAAATAATGACTGACGAGTTCCATGAGTCACTTGTACTATCTAGGTACCATTTCGAGAGAATGAAGGAATGATGTGCTACTGCCAGCTTTGTGTCCCCTGTCAGGAATCTTACTACTTTGGTGGCCCAAGTATATAAATTTGCAGATCTTCTCAAAATGTAGTTGAAGCCAGGTCACACAGCACATAGATCTTCTTACTGGTTGTCTTCATGTGAGCATCAGGAGTTTGAGATGAAGGGCCTGGCTGGGGATTGAAAGACTTGCATGGCCTTTGTACCTTACAGGTTTTCAAGAAAAAAAAGCAGGCAGCTATTGCCAAATGCGTCTTGCCTCAAGGATACCTGGGTCAGGTGCTAGGGCCATTGAACCTTGTCTTTTTTTTTTTTTTTTTGAGAGAGAGAAACGGAGAGGGAGACAGACAGAGATGGGCGCGCCAGCAGTCTCAGCTGCTGTGAACGAAATCCAGATGTGTGCGCCCCCTTGTGGTCAAGTGCGACATTGCGCCCTTGTGTCACTTTGCATCTGGCTAAATGTGGGTTCTGGAGATTGGAACCAACCGTCTTAGACTTAGGAGGCAGGCGCCTTAACCACTAAGCCATCTCTCCAGCCTGAACCTTATCCTTTTGTTTCCAGTTAGGGTTTGTTAGCACACTCATGTCTCCCTGTTGAATTGGCAAGTAGGTATTGACTGTAGTGTAGGCAGGCCCTCTCTATCACCCATCCTGAGTTCCACTGGGATCATTTATTGCTTTGCTGTGCCCTGAAGCTTGGGCAGCTCAGCCTTTCTGAAACAGAGCTCTTTGATTTCAGATCGACTACCACTACATCTCCTCACAGGGTTTTCCGATTGAAGGCTGGGCTGTTGTGTACTACATAACACACCTGTAAGTATATATGGATGCTTTATTATTATTTTTTTTTAATTTTTTGAGGTAGGGCTCACTCTAGTTCAGGCTGACCTGGAACTCACTATGTAGTCTCAGGGTGACCTTGAACTCACAGTGATCCTCCTACCTCTGCCTTCTAAGTGTTGGGATTAAAGGCGTGTGACACCACGCCCAGCTCACCTGTAAGTATGTATGGGACAGCACTCACACTATGAAATAACATTCAGAGAAGTTGGGGGCTGTGTGATCATAGAGTGCTGGTGACAGTCTGGCTGGCAGAACAGAACAAGTCTAACATGAGCTCTTCTCTCCCAGTCTGAAGGGAGCACTGCTATTTATTACCATTGCACTCATTGGTACCGGCTGGGCCTTCATCAAACACATTCTTTCCGACAAAGACAAGAAGATCTTCATGATTGTCATCCCACTTCAGGTAAGGGAGCCACATTAGCTTGTCAGTCCTCTCTGGCCCTCCCTACAGTAGAGAGACAGCTCACCCACAGACCCCAACTTTTGCCTTTGGGGTGCTAAAGGTTGGGCTCCCATTCTGAATGCTGACTCAGGCTTCAGGTCATTGCTTGCACTGGTGGCCAGTTGTTTTCAGATCCGTCTTGATGCTTAGACTAGAAAGCTGTGGAAAGTCAAGGGTAGAGTGCTGCCTTCTCTTCTTCATCCATTTGTCTCCAGCAAGATACATCTCCTGGCAAGGAGGCCCAAGTGTTTGATGATTTCATAATTGAAGCACTGTGAATGGGATTGTGTGAGGCCATGCTCGGGGGCACCTCAGGTGAGGACCCTAGCTTGTTTAATACTTAGCAGTCTTACGGAGGCAGAACTGATAACAAGCAGAAGAGGACACAAACAGACACACCTACCTTTGACTACAGACCAGACCATTGTTTGTTAAAGTTCCTCTCTTTGGTTCCTCTCAGATTTGCAGGTGCAGGTGTGGCAGTCAGGAAAGGTAGGGTGCAACTCTCTGGGCACCTAGATCAGCCCTTTTGTCTTTGGGAATTGGCTATATGACAATGGCAGAGTCACCCTCCCATGTTGCAGCAAGGAGGGACATATGCTGTACCAGACTGTGGCACAGACCACTTGAGTCAGGTTTGCAAAAAGAGGAAAGAACAGTCAGTTACTCAGTATGATCTAGAAGGGCTTTATAACAGAGGAGCTTGGGTGGATAATTAAGCAAAGGAGTGTGACAGACAAAGGGTCATGGGAGCCTGTGGGACTGCTACCTGAGGACCCACACCTGTTAGCACACAGCCAAACTTTGTGATGGCAAGCCACTGCAGCCACTTTAGTGGACACACAGCTCCATAGCCTGCCAGAGTCTCAGCTTGTATGTGATGGAACCTGTGTGCTACTTCCACTGGCAGAACTACTATCCGTGTTCCATCCTTTGGGCAGCCTCCCCCTATGTTGGTTGACCCCTCCCCTGGCCCGAACTAGGGTGCAGTGGGGCACCCTCTTTCTTGTGCCCTCTGTGGCTCTCCTGAGAGAGAACACACAGGTTACATAGAACATCACTGAGAAAATGAGGGTATTTGAAACTAAAGATGTGGAAGTTAGGAGTGTTTAAATAATGGGATCTTGTCCACCAGCACTTTTGGCCACAGAAAGTTACTTTTCTTTCTTTTATATATATATGTATGTACATATATATGTACATACATATATATATATGACAGCTTCTATACTTACAGACAATAAACCATGATATTTCCCTCCCCTTCCCCCATTCCCCTTCAGAATTCCACTCTCCATCATATCCCCTCCCTCTCTCCATTAGTCTCTGTTTTAATTTGGTGTCATCATCTTTTTCTCCAATTACAAGGGTCTTATGAAGGTATTGCTAGGCACTGCAAGGTCATGGATATCAAGGCCAATTTCTGTCTGGACAGTTGCATACCCTTCCTTTGGCTCTTACATTCTTTCCACCCCCTCTTCCATAATGGACCCTGAGCCTTGGAGGGTGTGACAGAGATGTTTCAGTGCTGGGCACTCCTCCATCCCTTCTTCTCAGCACTATGTTGCCTTTTGGGACATCCCAGTGGTCATCTTCATCTGAAAAGAGAAGCTTCTCTAACCAGAACTGAGAGTAGCTTTAATATGTGAACATGAACATTAAGTGTAGTGCTTTCAGGACAGTTTGGTGAGAATAATATATACATTTAGCCAGTCAAGAGCAGGCTTTATGCCCCTAAGGCTCATGACCTCCTCTGCCATATTTTTTTCAGTACCAGGCATGTATTCCCTCCCATAGAGAGGGCCTGCATTCCAATTAGGGAGCAGTTGTTTTCCCCAAGAGCAGACATGCCACTATTGCACCCGTTCGGTCATTGGGCCTGTCTGGCCAAACTTGAATTTTCCAGTGTCCGCTGTTTTCACCGCTGATGACTTCTGTCTCCCATACGGCTGCATGCAGTGCAGCTTTTTCCAGCTTTCAGTTGGCTGGTCTACAGGGAGAAGGTTTTCTGCTCAGCACCAGCTTGCTTTCTCAGTGACCTTGCCTCTCAGGCAAGAGATGTCTTCAGCAATAGGTTCTTACCATCTGTTTCTCAAGGGAAACCAAGGGCCTTGGCAATAGCCTTTAATGTTTTGGAGGCTACAGGGACCTCCTTGGCCAACAACTCATTGGAAGGTATTCATCCTTTTATCCTCCTTTGATCCTCCTTTTTTTTCTTTGTGGTGCTGGGGGTGGGACCCAAGTTCTTGCACATGCTAGGCATGTGCTTTCTCTCCCACTGAGGGAGCCTCACCCAAGACCTTAGAGTCAATGATGTCAGTACAAGTGTGTTCATCATTAGCAGCAGCATAGGTCACACTTCTGGGGACATGTCTTTCATGTGCATTAAGGACCCAGTAGCATTGCAGATTTAAGATGTGGGAACCTTTGTTTTCCACCTTGTCTTTATAGTGAAACCATAGTCCAAATGTAACCTTGACCTCAAGAGGAAGGAAAGCAGGAAAAACCTGGAAGCTAGGTGTTAGTTGGGAAACTGAAATCTCAAGATCAATTTCACAGCCATATCAAGTGACAGTTTAATTTGAAAATCTTTTGTGGGAAGGAAAACTACTCTCCCAAAAAGTAGCACATCAGACCACATCCTCCTTATAATTGGATTGAGAAACCTACATTTCTAGAGAGTCAGGCAGACTTTGAAACCATGGATTTCTTTGTGGGATAGATACATGGGTGGATTTTTTTCTGTCTGCATCTTACCTAGTGGTGATCCTCCAAAGGGTATACCAGAAGTTGTAAATTTCCCTTCTGCTCAGTAGTAGCTCTGTTAAGCCAGTTGAAAAATCTGCCCACAGTTTGCTAAAAGCCCAATGTAGTGCTAAACACATGAGGCAAAGCCTTAATCTTGGAAATAGAAGCCAAGCATGGAGGCCAATGTGTACGGTGTAGGGGACTTGGACTTGGCTTACCAAGCCAAGTGAAGAGCAGGATGGCTGCTCAACTGTGGGGCAAAGTTTGCTGGGCTTGCCATTCTGACCTCTAGTCCCACAGTCTCATATCAGACTCTTAGAAGAACTGGGCCTAATTGTGGGCACCCTGGCTAAGGGGATGTGAAGTGTCATCTGCCCAACAACTTTGAAGACTACCTGAGTCTCAGAGTGCCCCCAAGGCAGAATGTTTTCATTATCTCTTACAGCATAAACCAGTCAGTCCAAAACCTGGTGACTTGAGGCAATGCTAACTAGTGACTCTCCATTTCTTTTTCTTTTCTCCCCCCCCCCGAGGTAGGGCTTCACTCTAGTTCAGGCTGACCTGGAATTCACTCTGTAATCTCAGGGTGACCTTGAACTCATGGTGATCCTCCTACCTCTGCCTCCCGAGTGCTGGGATTAAAGGTGTGCGCCACCATGCCCAACTGTAACTGTCCATTTCTATAGGTCAGAAGCCTGGGGTGGCTTAGCTGAGTAGATCTGGCCTGGGATTTGTTGTGGTTATACTCATTCAGTGGCTGGGGCCTGGGGATTGTGTAGTTTTCATGTGAGTTTGCCTTCTGAACTGGCAAGACCTGATCACTGCAGTGGGAACAGCTTCTGATCCTTAGACATCTCTGCATAGGTTCTCCAACATGGCAATTTGGGGGAGTCCAACTACTTACCAAAAGGCTGAGGCTTTCCAGATCCCAGATGAGACAGACTAAGGAGGAAACTGTATCTGCCACACAGCAGTGTGGTCACAGGCCTCCAGGTTCAAAATGTGGCAAGCAGAAAGGCAAAGTCTGGAGGAGCTTGTGGGCCTGGAGATGCTGCTGCAGCCACTTATGCTTTGGGGTCTTGTATCCTATAGGTACTGGCAAATGTGGCTTATATCATCATAGAGTCCACCGAGGAGGGTACGAGTGAGTATGGCTTGTGGAAGGACTCTCTGTTCCTGGTTGACCTGCTATGCTGTGGTGCCATCCTCTTTCCAGTGGTGTGGTGAGTGACTTGCAGGCTGGCCAGTCGTCACACAGGGTGTATTTGAAAAAGACACCTTTGTGGGCCCCAGGCTGCCTCTGTGAATAGGGTCCTGGGTTGTTACTAAGTCACCTAGGGGACTATGATGGAGCCAGTCTGGACCATGGGCAGCATAACTATCAGCTGAATTTAGTAGAGAAAGAGTTAAAGTATTTCCTGCCAAGGTGGATGGAAATCGGAAGCACATGAACATAAAACTAGTGGTAGGGCTGGAGAGATGGTTTAAGTGATTAAGGCGCTTGCCTGTGAAGCCTAAGGATCCAAGTTCAATTCTCCATGTCCCACATAAGCCAGGTGCACAAGGTGGTGCATGGGTCTGGAATTCGTTTGCAGTGGCTAGAGGCCCTGGTGTGCACATCCCCTCTCTCTCTCTCTCTTTCTCTCTCTCTCTCTCTGTCTCAAATAAATAAATAAAAATTTTTTAAAAAAATAAAACTAGTGGTAGTGCTCAGTCCACCCTTGTTTTAGGGTATTCAAAGTGGTCTGCTCCATTCCTGGACACGTCAGCTTCATGGGCATGTACTGTGTGCTTTGGTTATACGTACAAAAGTGTTCAGTGCCACACCAACAGTTAATCAGAACGTCTCCTTGTTAAATCACATGCAAAGAAGTGGAAATTGCTGGTCTCATGGGAACCAAGTGGAGGAAAGGAAACTGGCAAAAATACAGTGTTCTCTCCATCCTTAGTGTAATTCATTGTTCTGAAATGTTCAAGGATGTGGGATGCTTCCCATCGCAGCGTCCTATCAGGAAGTCGGTGTTTTCCAGTTTGCTGAGGATTGTCAGCTTGTTACCCAGAGCATGGTGCCTGGGGGCCAGCTAATTACCCTTTCCCGTCTATCACATAGCGTACTAGGTGCGTGTTGGGTGGCTGAAACATGGAAGATGATAGGCATGCAACCTTCTGGTCACTATAGCCACCCTGCCATTCTGCCCAAGGGTAGGCAACTCAGAGGATTTGTCAGGGAACAGAGGTTAGGCCCCCACTCTCTTAATTTTAAAGTTAAGGTGTCGCCCTAGCCCAGGCTGACTTGGAATTCACTATATAGCCTCAGGCTAGCCTTGACCTTACAGTGATTCTCTGACTTCCTCCCGAGTTCTGGGATTAAAGGTGTGCACCACAACAACCGGTTTCAGGCCCCACTTTTACATCTGCTACTATTGAAACAGTAAAGTTTATAGGGGACCCAGATGAGTGTGGACTTAACAGTGGTCATTTCCTGCCACTTGCTAATCTCAACACAAATGAGCAGGTACTAGGTGGCAGGATTCCTTGTTGTACCTATACTGAAAATTGCAGTAAGATGAGAAAACCCAGTAAATACTAGACAAGTGATTATAAAAGTAGCCCAAAAAGTTTAAAAAATACTTGGTTTACTGGGTGTGGTGGCACACGCCTTTAATCTCAGCACTCGGGAGGCAGAGGTAGGAGGATCACTATGAGTTTGAGGCCACCCTGAGACTACATAGTGAATTCCAGGTCAGCCTGGGCTAGAGTGAGACCGTACCTCAAAAAAAAATCTTGATTCAGGGCTGGAGAGATGGTTAATGGTTAAGGCACTTGCTGGCAAAGCCACTTGTATGTTCTTTCAGCCTTTACAGGGCATGTTCAATACTAAGGTTCTAGAAGTGAGTGTCAGTGTCAGACAGGAAGCCCTGCCTGCCAGACCCTAACCCTCTTCCCTCACCCTGCCTTATCTGCTCTGTGCAGGCTTTCCTTTGTGGTTGGGATCTGTGCCTAGAACTCCAATCCAGGCATTTTTTTTTTCTGAGGGTGACTTTGAACTTCTGATCCTCTTGCCTTCACCTCACTAGTACTGGGATTACAGCCATGTGTACCATGCCCAGTTGAGGTTCATGAGGTGCTGGTGTTTGAGCCCAGGGTTTCTTGCATGCTAGGCTAGCATTCTGTCAACTGAGCCACATCCCTAGCAGCTCCCTCCCCCCCCCCTTTGGAGATAGGGTGTCACTGTGTAGCCCTGGACTCTTAGCAGTGCCTCAGCCTCTGAGTGCTGAGATTGGCAGGCTTGTACCATCATACCTGGCTCCACAGCATCTTTAATAATGCTAATGTCCCCTGCCTGAACCATAATGATGGTGATTAGTTATCTGCATAACACTGCCAAAAAAAGACTCCCTGGAGGCTGGGCTGTTTCCACAGAGCTATAAATCTTCTCAGTGAAATGAGTTTGCCATATGTTCACAGCTCCAGACCTCCACTTAAAAGTCAACGGTGACTTTCTCCTCAGACCCGTTCTCTCACAGTGGCAGGGAATGTCCAATGATGGTCCCTGTCTCCAGAGAGTCTGCAGGGTGGTTGGGGGAATGAGAGATTAGGTAGCTATCCTGGAGGCTTCCTCTCCTGCTGGCCCCGACAGACTTGCTGCCCCTGATTTGGCCAGCAGAGGGCAGGCATCACCTCAGCCTGAGCCCCATAAATGGCCAAGTGTGGGTTAGCAAAAAGATTTCTTTTTAGGGCAAGTGCTGTAAAGTCATCTGGTCCAACCCTTTCAGTTCATAATTGAGGAATTCAAGGCCCCCAGCTACTAGAGCCAAAAATAGAGAAGAATGCAAATTTGTCAGCTAACCTTTGCTTCGAATGTTTATTTTTAGGTCAATTAGACATTTACAAGAAGCCTCAGCCACAGATGGAAAAGGCAAGTTTCCTCACACTCCTTTGTCCACTAGCTCTGGGCGGTGGGGGTGGGGGCTCTCTTATAGGAGAAGTTCAATGGGGTGGCTGTGCTGAACATTTACTGAGACCAGTTGCAAAGGAGGCCTGGGGTGACAGCTGTGTGTAAGATGGGTGACCCATCTTATTTCCATTTGTGACTTTGATTTTCCTTCTACAAACTAAACCCACTAAACACACTGGTAAAATGGTTGTGTCTGTATTCTGTCTCATTTAAACAAAACTCTGGGAACTGGAGAGGTGGCTCAGTGGTTCAAGGCACTTACTTGCAAATCCTGCTAGACTCATTTCAGTTCCCCAGGACCCACATAAAGCCAGATGTACAAAGTGGCACATGTGTCTGGAGTTCATTTGGAGTGGCAGGAGGCCCTGGCACACCCATACTCATTCTCAAGGTTTTTTTTTTTTTTTTGGTTTTCCAAGGTAGGGTCTCACTCTAGCTCTGGCTGACCTGGAATTCACTATGTAGTCTCAGGGTGGCCTTGAACTCTTGGCGATCCTCCTACCTCTGCCTCCCAAGTGCTGGGATTAAAGGCATGCACCACCACGCCCAGCTCTCAAAGCTTTTATTTCTATCTCAAATAAATAAAAACATAAACTATGTAAATAAAATACAGAATTAAGCAAGACTAATGACCCAGAAAATATGTTCAGGGCCCAGTGTGGTGGCGCATGCCTTTAATCCTAGCACCTGGGAGGCAGAGGCAGGAGGATCACTGTAAGTTAAAAGCCACTCTGAGAACTGAGACTACATAGTGAATTCCAGGTCAGCCTGGACTAGAGTGAAATGCTATCTTGGAAAAAAAAATGTTCAGCACTGCTTGACTTTCCAGCAGCTAGCTCTGATAAGCCTGGACATCTCTTGGGCTTCCCAGATATATTGCAAAGAGAATGACCCAAGTGTTTTTGAGTCAGGGTCCGCTTGTATAATGCCCACTACTCTAGGCTGCTGTGGAACTTCACACCAGGAAGCTGGAGGGGCAGCTCTCAAACAAGCATGGAGTCATGCACCCTTGCTTGCTAGAGTGCTTCTGACCAATAGAAAAGGAAAGTTTCTGTTGTTACTAAAGTTTTATTGCTATTTTTTTTTCTGGTTAGAAAAGTAATGTGGATTTGTTGTAGAAAATGTGGAAAATGTACTAACTTAAAATCTTATTTCATAGACCACTTAATTAATAACTACCTAATCATTCATTTCTGGGGCGGGGGGTTGGTTGTTTTGAACCCAAGCCCTTGACATGGTAAGTTTGTGCTTTACTGCTGAGCTATACCCCTAGTCCCCCATTGTTCCTTTAAATTGCATGGCACCTAACTGTGTAATTTTACTCTAGGGTCAGGTGCCCCTCTGGGTTATGTAGATTCTGCTCAGTTCAGGCCCAGAAGAGCCACTATGGACATGTAGCTGTCAGCACCCCAGCCTCTGGCAGACTTGTGTGCGGGCCATTGTCCAGGTTGGGAGCCCTGAAACTGCTTCCCCAGGGTGCATTGTGTCAGCTTTTGTTTTCTCTCTAGGCCTGGGGTTCAGCCCTTCTCCTGTGTGTTTTCTTTCCTTCCAAGGTTCTATATTCTCTTTTCCTTCTGTTACACCCTTAAGTTGCAAAGTTCAGTAAGCTGAAGCCAGGGAGGGCCTTGTGTGCAGGCAGCTTGGGCAGCATGCCTGGGGGTGAAGAAGCAGATGGGATTCTGGCATGACACGCATCTAAACATGCAAGCCCACCTCTGGCAGCACTGTTTTCTAGGGTTGTCCTTCTGTGCACGAGATATTAAAGATGGCTCATTTTCAGAGTTGTTATTTATTTGCAAGAGAAAGAGGCAGATGAGACAGAGAATGTGTACACCAGGGCATCCAACCCTGCAAAAGAACTCCAGATGCATGCACAACTTGGTGCACCTGGATTTACGTGAGTACTAGGGAATCGAACCCAGGCTATCAGGCTTTGCAGGCAAGTGCCTTAAACACTGAGTCATCTCCCTAACCCTCATTGCTTTTATAACTTAATAGATAGAGGTTTTTCCTTACTATAATATAGTAAAATGGGACCTCTTATATTGCTCATCTTTATATCCTTTGGTGTGTTTGTTAATTAGTCTTTCTGGTTGTCCAGCTGGAAATGCATCAAGATCCCAGGGGTGGTGCTTCCCAGTGATTTTCTCCTTGGCGTCATCCTGGCCCCTGCTTGAATTCCTTTGGCCCTTCCTCACCACATGCATATTGCTGCTTCATCTTGCCACCCTCTGCCTGCACCTTGCCTGTCTTGCTTTACTGAGCATGTGGATGACCAAGTCTATGACCACTCACCCCTCACACCGTGCTCCTGTTGGTCTAAGCTGAGGTCTTAGTGAAGGGCTTGGCTTGAGGTGGATAGCACAACAGGGGAGGCCCCACATGGGGTCAGCTTTGTCCTCCAGCACTTACAGCTGATAGAAACTGGAGGAGGAGGCTTCTCTTTCTTTCTGGCTATTTTGAAGTATAATTCACATACTATGTGGTTCACCCACTGAAATTGTGTATTTTATTTTATTTTTAAAGATTTTTTTTATTTTTATTTATTTACTAGAGACAGAGAGAGTGAGAATGGGCACATCAGGTCCTCTAGCCACTGCAAATGAACTCCAGATGCATTCGCCACCATGTGGATCTGACTTCCATAGGACCTGGAGAATCGAACCTGGGTCAGGGCTTCTCAGGCTTGTGCCTTAACTGCTAGGCCATCTCTCCAGCCCAATTGTGTGATTCTATAACCATGAAACTGAAACCATGAGACTCTGGCATGCCCATATTCTTCTCTTTCTCTCACACACAAATACAATAAAATAATTTTTTTTTTTTTTTTTTTTTTTTTTTTGAAGTAGGGTCTCACTCCAGCTCAGGCTAACCTGGAATTTACTATGTAGTCTTAGGGTGGCCTCGAACTCACAGCAATCCTCTTACCTCTGCCTCCTGAGTGCTGGGATTAAAGGCATGTGCCACCACGTCCGGCAATAAAAATACTTTTAAAATAATAAAACACTAAAAACTAAGCCCAGTGTGGTAGAGCACTTCTTTAACGACTCAGGTTGTTAAGCTTGGCATGCAAGCACATTAACTGCTGAGCTATCTATCGCTCCAGCACTCCATTTCTTTGTTTGTTTGTTTGTTTGTTTGTTTGTTTGTTTGTTTGTTTGTTTGTTTGTTTGTGACAGAGGGAGAGAAAGAGTGAGAATGGGCACACCAGGGCCTCTAGTCACTGCAAACAAACTCCAGACTCATGCACCACCATGTCCATCTGGCTTACATGGGACCTGGAGAATTGAACTTGGGTCCTTAGGATTTGCAGGAAAATTCCTTAACTGCTAAGCCATCTCTCCAGCTGCACTCCATTTCTTTTTATAGCTCAACAGTTTTCCACTGAATGGATCCAACACATTTTATCAACTAATCAGTTGATGGGCTTCTTTCTGATTTGTCCCTGGCTTGGAGCTACTATGGATGAAGCTGGTGCAAACATTGATGTCAGCTTTTGGTTTTCTGTTTGTTCCCGGGGTAGGGTCTCACTCTATCCCAGGCTGGCCTGGAACTCACAGCAATTCTCCTACCTCTGTCTCCCAAGTGATAGGATTAAAGGCATGTGTCACCAAGCCTGGCAAGGAGGTTTCTACCATTGCCCCAGTGCCAGAGGCAAGCACATGAGGCTGTTTCTTGTGGTTTCCACCAGGTGGCAGTGTGAGACTTGAGCTGAGAGCATGTGTAAAAGCATATGGTGTGTCTTATTCTATGGAGAGGTGTAAAGTAGGGTGCTGGTGTCTTCATGGGATGCTTCTAAGCTGATCCACAGTGCATGCCTTGTCCTCTGAAAAACAACATGTTCCCACCATCCGAGCTTCCTCCAAACAGAATTCGAGGGATAGCACACTGCTAGCAGGCCATTATCTGTGTGATGGCATTAGCTAAGCCTTGAGGGGCCTTGCATGAAAGCTGAACAAGCCATTGCTGACTGCTGGTTCAATTGTGGGCCTTCTGTACCTCTGTTTACTCTCCAGAGACATATACTATCTTAGGAATGGTGTGGCACTCAAAAGTCTGCAGGCAGTCATGGCTGCTCTTGGATATGGAAGCCCTTGTCTGGTCAGAGCCCAACATTCCTCTTGCCAGCTCATTATCCCACTGACTTGTGATGCCTCAACAGTGACTTGGGATTTAAAGTCTTGTTTTTTGGTTTTTTTCGAGGTACAGTTTCTCTCTAGCTGAGGCTGACCTGGAATTCACTATGTAGTCTCAGAGTGGCCTCGAATTCACAGTGATTTTCCTACCTCTGCCTTCCAAGTGTTGGGATTAAAGGCATGTGCCACCACACTCAGCTTTGATGGAGTCTTGCTCAGGCACACCTGCTCTGGTTGCACTGCGCTCTGCCTGCCAAGATGACTGGGTTTGTCCCTGGAACCTAAGCCCCAGTTCCTCCTCTCTCCATTGTTGTCACCTGGAGGGACTAGTTTGGGGAATCTACTCCACAAACTTGATCAACAACCCCTGCTTCTGTGTATAATTCTTTTGGCCTTATGGAAGTATTTTAAAGATTCTTCCCTTACCTCTTGTGTATTCTTCAGAAACACATACCCTTATTTGGCTGATGGAGGCATGACCCTGCTCAGAGCAGCTGCCATGTTCTGAAAGGAGCCTTGGCCACAAGAGGAATGGGGTAGGAGTTTTTTCTGCAGGGTGGCTCCAGTCAAGCTGGCTTTATAGCCATGTCTTGCTAGCTCTTTCACTTATAACATTTCACTTATGTGCACAAGCAATGGCCTGTAAAATAGCAGGTGCCTATGTGTGACTCAGGGCTGTGGCACAAAGCTTTAGTCACCTTCACGCTCTTCACTGGCACCTGCTCGCGGGGTGACCAGGGCTTTGTCACTTCAGAACTGTTGTGAAGATGATGTAGAAAAGACTCATGTTAAGTCATAACCCTGAGCACCTGTCCTTGATATCTTGTGTGACAGGATGGTAAGTGTGCAAGTGCTTCTGCAGACTGAAATCTTGCGTAGAGGCTCAAGGAAACCCACAGGTGTGATTGAGTTGCAGGCCCAACAGGCTGCTTGGCTTTTGGGAGGCTGTTTGTATTGCAAAGAATGACAACTGTTGTGGTCACTCAGGCTTGGACTTTTGACAGCTGTTTTTCTGAAAATGAGTGAAGTGAACATGTCACTTTGAGCAAAAGTCTGACAGTGTTGCCAATAACAAAAGCTGTACTTTTTGAGTATTAAATACGGTGCAGGAAAACTCAGTATACCACAGGAACTTGACTGTTTCCTAGTTCTTAAAGACTTACGCTATAAGCAGAGGTGTAATGATGGTGTGATTAAAGAAATGTTTTACAGAGCCGAGCTTGGTAGCTCACGCCTTTAATCCCAGCATTTGGGAGACAGAGGTAGGATTGCCGTGAGTTTGAAGCCACCCTGAGACTATATAGTAAATTCTAGGTTAGCCTGGACTAGAGTGAAACCTACCTTGAAAAACCAAAAAAAAAAAAAAAAAAAAGTTTTGGTGTCTGAGAACTCTGCATAATCATTACTAAAGTAGTGGAGCAGGCAGGGCAGGTGGCACATTCAAAGTGCCGGATGGGCCGTAGAGTTTAACGGCAGTGGGGAAAGCTCACTAATTTTTTTTTCCTAGTTCTACGAAGAATGTCAGTACAATTTTTTAAATTTCTTTTTACATTTAATTAATTTATTTATTTGAGAGTGAGAGAAAAAGAGTCAGATAGAGAAAATGGACATGCCAGGGCCTCCAGCCACTGTAAATGAACTCCAGATGCTGCATGCACCACGTTGTGCATCTGGCTTACTGGGGTCCTTAGGTTTTCCAGGCAAGTGCTTTAACCACTAAGCCATCTTTCCAGCCCTCACTAAATTTCTAATCTTTAGAAGTTAGCGCTTGTCCTTTTTTTGTTTCATTTTTGGTTTTTGTGAGGCAGGGTCTCAGTGTAGCTCATATTTACCTGGAATTCACTGAGTAGTTCTAGGCTAGCCTTGAACTCACAGCCTCTGCCTCCCAAGTGCTGGGTTATTAAAAGTTCCAATGTGTGTGTGTTGGGGGCTGGGCACGTGTGGAAGTCAGACACTCTTCTAGGGTCACCCTTGCCTTCCACTTTGTTTGAGACAGAGTCTCTCTTCCATTGTTCACTGCTGTGCTCACCATGCTTGCTGGTTCATGAGCTTCTGGGCAGTCTCCTGTCTCTTATTAGTATGCTGGAATTCTAGAAGCTTGCCATGGCTTTGGGCTCTTACATGGCATTCAGGGTTCCGAACTCAAATACTCAGGCTTGTGCTGTATCCACCAAGTTATCTCTGGAGCCCATGCTTGTCCTTCTTAGTGTAGAATCAAAGAACATGCATCATGAGCATGGTGTGGGCCTGTGGTCCCAGCGAGTTGGGAGGCTCTCAGAAGGCTTGCTCCTAGGTGGAGCCTAGAGACTCCTGCTCAGAAGCCTTCAGGGTAGAGGAGGCCAGGAGAGTGTAGGGATGTGTTGTATTTCTCTCCCTGTGTAGGGATAGCCCTGGAGGTGCAACCTGGCCCTGTGTTTTCCCCACCTGCAGCATGCCATTGTCTACACTGTTATTGAGGGCAGGCTATTGGAACTCTGTCCTCTAGAGGAGTGTTTTAAGACAGAAAAGAGGCAGAAGAAAGGAGAATCCCTTGACCTAGTTGCAGAAAAGCATCACCCTTTCTTTAGTATCTGTATGGCTGGAGGTTGTGCTTGTTAGAGTACACCTGGCTCCAGTTCCTGTCACCGCACTCTCCCTGTGACCTAATGGGAGTCACAGGCAGAGAGACTTTGTCTCCAGACACTGTACTGGGATCCCCTGCTGTTCTTGTGACCCAGAGCAGCACCTGTAAGGCCTCAAAGAATTACCATGTTCTCTGGACCATTCCACAGGAATGTGGCCAGAATGGTGTACACGGGCCCTTTAAGTGCCACATACTATGGGTATGATTTTGTTTGAGCTTACCCTAGAAAGGCTTAAGGCGCTGCTGTATAAACCATTGTGAAGAGAGAACGAGAGAGACAATTTCATCAGTGCCTTTTAATTTTTTGTTTGTTTCTCATGGTAGGGTCTCACTTTAGCCCAGGCTGACTTGGAATTCACTATGTGCTCTCAGAGTGGCTTTGAACTCACGACTATCCTACCTCTGCCTCCCAAGTGCTGGGATTAAAGTCATGTGCCACCATGCCCAGCGGCTTTTAATTTGTTAATCATCAAAAACTTCTTTTGTGGGTTATGTGATTGGGGAAAGTAATAACCCACAATTTCTGATGTCATTGACCTAAGTAGAGAGTCTTTCCAACATTATGAAATAATCCCTTACCAGTGATGCTATTCTGAGCCCAAAGCAAAGGGCTTTCTGGTAGCAGGGCCTGAGAAGCAACCTTGCATGGACACATTGCTTTGTCAAGTGTTGAGGGTGAGTACTTCAGAGCCCTCAGCACCCTGGCAGCTTAGTATAACTACCCTGTCTGTGTTAGTGTGCCCCCCACGACCTGCTTCTGAATCCTGCCACTGAGCTCACATGAGTCTCAAGGCCATGGAGCCAGTTTATCTCAGTTGATTGTTGCAGTAGTTCCAGGAGGTCAGGCTTTCTTACTGGGGAATTTTTGTCTGCCATTGGTAGCCTGTGTTATCTAGCAACTGGAAGTGTGACCTTCATTCTCTCCTAGCGGTGTATGTTGGGAGGGGGTAGTGACATGCGCTCAGGCTTGCTGCAGCCTCTGACTGATGAGCTCACAGCATTGCGGTTGCACCACGGGCTGGAGAGATGGAAGCACTGATGGGAACATACTCTGTCTAGCCTGGATCTAGAGTCTGGAAGGGAGAGCAAGAAATGGAAGAGGCTTGACAGCTAAAGTCATTTACTGAGCCAATTTTCCTGGTGTCTGAAGATCTTCAGCCCCTTCCTTTTTTGTTGTTGTTTTTTGTTTGTTTTGGTTTGTTTTTTCAAGGTAGGGTCTTGCTCTAGCAAAGGCTGACCTGGAATTCACTATGTAGTCTCAGGGTCTTACAATGATCTTTCTACCTCTGCCTCCAAAGTGCTGGGATTAAAGGCATGCACCAACACACCCCCCCCCCAATACAATATCTCACTATGTTTCCCAAGCTCTAGTCCTGAACTCCTGGGCTCTAGGAGTCCTCCTGTCTCACCAGCTGGGACTAGAGGTTTTAACCACCATATCTAGCTAGTCTTATTTATTTATTTATTTATTTATTTATTTATTTATTTATTTATTTATTTTTCATTTATTTATTTTTCAAGGTAGAGTCTTGCTCTAGCCCAGGCTGACCTGGAATTCACTATGTAGTCTCAGGCTGGCCTTGAACTTACTGCAGTCTTCCTACCTCTGCCTCCCAAGTGCTGGGATTAAAGGTGTGCACCACCACACCCAGCTTCCATTTTTTTTTTTTTTAATTTCACCTATTTGGTTTTTATTTTAACTGTTTATTTATTTGAGAGAGAGGGCGAGAATGAATGGGCATGCCCGGGCCTCTAGCCTCTGCAAGTGAACATCAGACACATGCACCACCATGTGTATCTGGCTTACATGGGTACTGGGGAATTGAACCTGGGTCCTTAAGCTTCACAGGCAAGTGCCTTAACCACTAAGCCATCTCTCCAGCCTATCTAGTCATATTTTCACAAGCCATGTTCACCTCTGCCTTTGGTGCTATTATCATTAGTATAATTTTTCTGAGTATAACCTGTATAGCCTTGGCTGCTGAGTTAAATCTTTGGGATCTCATGCATCATTGCTATACATTTGTGTGAATCATTTTTCTCATAAACCCCAGTGGCTTGAAGTTCAAAGCATTTAGCTGTGTAGTTTTGTCATGCACATTCTTTTCCCAGGCTTGCTCCCACACTGTGAGGTGTGCCAGTGGGGTCTCCTAGCAGAGGCCAGTGGGGCCCCAAGTCTGTGTGTGGCCTGTGGCCTGTGACACAGGCTATGTGATCACCTAGGCAACCCCCTCCCCATGACTTTGAGCCAGGGTGAGTCAGTGATTGTATGCCAGCAGGCTGCCTAGCCTTTGCCATCATCCTTGTTTTTTCAGTTTGTCTGTTTGATTCAATTCCCTCTGCAGGGCAGCAGGAAAGAGTGACATGGGTGGATGGAATGACTTTAAGCCTGAGGCTTTCTTTGCACCCAGGGAAGGACTGTTTGGGAAATTTTTTACCCTTTAAGAAACTGTCATGAGCCTCTGCGTCTGTGTGCCCCATAAATCATGCCATATTAACTCCACAGAATGAATTGCTGGCAGCCCCTGGCATTGTGATTCATGATTATATCGCTGTGATGTGCCAGTGGATTAAAAGCTGTGACTTGCCTTTCTTAGTGAGAAGTGTAGGCGGGGAGAGCCTGGTGGTGAAGGGGGTGGCCTTGGGCTTGAGTGCTGGCTTCTCCACAACAGACAGTGATTTCCCAGCCTTCCTCAGGCTCAAGCCCTTCATCCAGGAGACAGTTGTGACAGCACTGCAACCTTCACAAAGCTGGTTGTGAAGCACAAGACATGCTCACCAGTGTCTGGCATGGTGATCAGCTTTGCCATTGTCATTGTTGTTGGATTGTCCAGAACCATCAAGGGGCATCAGCTGGAGCAGGGGCGTTGGGTCTGTCTCTCTGGCTCACTCTCCCTGTGACTTGGGGAAAGAGGGTGACATATAGGGAGGCAGTGCCTCCTGTGGCTGGTGTGTGCTGGCTCTTGAGTTGCTGGTTGTTGGCTGGCGTGAGGCACTTGCTCCACTCTTCTCGGGAAGAAACCCTTGCCAGACTCCATCATCAAGGCCATTTTTCTACGCGACCAAGAAGAAGAATCCATTGTCAGCCTGGAGGAGCCCTACCATGCTGTCTCTTCCCCTCCTCAAGGGTACTTCAACCTCTGTAGCTGAGCCCCACCCAGATTCTGTAAGCATCCAGATTCTATAAGGCCACTTGGTTTCTCCTAACAAAGCTCTCCAGGCAACTTGGGTAGAACCATTGTCAAAGAAGTCCTCTAAAGGAGGAACAGGATGCTAGAGAAGGAAGTGCAGGCCAGGGGCAGGCTTTCTACTTTATAATAATGGTGCAGAGGCTGGAATTCAGAGCATTTTCCCCCATTCTTTGCTCATTCTTGGACCATATTTACTGTTCCAATGTGATAGGGTCAGAAACAGCCATCCCAACCTCAGTAAGCTTTCACAACCAAGAGAGCCCAACTCCCTGAGGTCTAGAGAAGAGGAAGCTGCCAGCCTTATTAACTTGGGGAAAATCTTTGGAAGAAAAGCAGAGGGAGGTTTGGGATCCCAGGATTTGACCTGCTGCTGGCTTCTTGACACAGTGATGGGAGGTCTCACCCTCAGTCTGGTCCATCCCTGCTCGGTATCCTGACTCATTTTGTGCATATGGCAGGCAAAATTGCCACTTCTGGGCGAGCCCAGGCTTGCTGACAGCCCCAAGTCCCTATTTAAATGTTCCAGTTTACTTACTAGAGTCTGAATTCCTGCCAACTGTAACAGTGACTGTGACACAGTAAATGCTACCCCTGATATGGGCCAATCCCATGAGATCCTAATATGTTTTTTGTTGTTGTTGTTGGTTTTTTTTTTTGGAGGTAGGGTCTCACTCTAGTTCAGGCTGACCTGGAATTCACTATGTAGTCTCAGGGTGGCCTCGAACTCACAGCGATTCTCCTACCTCTGCCTCCCAAGTGCTGGGATTAAAGGTGTGCGCCACCACGCCCAGCTCCTAATATGTTTTGTTAAATATTTTATCCCCTCTCTTTGTCTCAAATAATAAATAAATAAATAAATAAATAAATTTTTAAAATATTTTATTTATTTAAGAGAGAAAGAGAGGCAGAGAGAGAGAATAGGCACAACCAGGGCATCCAGCCACTGCAAATGAACTCCAAACGCATGCACCCCCTTGTGCATCTGCCTTATGTGGGTCCTGGAATAAAGAACTGGGATCCTTTGGCTTTGCAGGCAAATGCCTTGACTGCTAAGCCATCTCTCCAGCCCAATTTTTTTTTTTTTTTTTTTTGGTTTTGCGAGGTAGGGTCTCACTCTGGTCCAGGCTGACCTGGAATTAACTATGTAGTCTCAGGGTGGCCTCGAACTCTAGGCGATCCTCCTACCTCTGCCTCCCGAGTGCTGGGATTAAAGGCATGTGCCACCACGCCCGGCAAATGTGTAGCCCAGGCTGGCCTCGAACTCCTGATCCTCCTGCCTCCGCCTCTTCAGCAATATCCTACCGGCGTGTGCCACCACAACCGGCTCCAGCCCAATTTTTAAAAAATATTTTATTTTAAAAAATTTTTATTTTAGTCGGGCGTGGTGGCGCACACCTTTAATCCCAGCACTCGGGAGGCAGAGGTAGGAGGATCGCCGTGAGTTCGAGGCTACCCTGAGACTACATAGTTAATTCCAGGTCAGCCTGGACCAGAGTGAGACCCTACCTTGAAAAACCAAAAAAAAAAAGTTATTTTATTTATTTTAGAGAGAGAAAGGCAGATAGAATGGGCAGGCCAGGGCCTCTTGCAAATGAACTCCAGACGCATGCGCCACCTTGTGCATCTGGTTTACATGGGTATGAGGGAATTAAACCTGGGTCCTTAGGCTTCACAGGCAAATGCCTTAATCACTAAGCCCTAATAGGATTTTTTTTTAGAACTAATTAGTAAATTTACTCAAAAGAAGTTTAAGTGTTACAGAAATGAAAAATATTAGAAATTTATATATAATAAAAAGTGAATATAAATTAGCCAAATCCATGGACATTTCCAGTTAAACATTCATACAAATACATAATCATCTTTTCTCTTTATATAAGGATAAAACAAACATACAAATATAATATGAAGAGTCTGGCAAAAAAAACAAGAGCCACTAAAAATATTTTCAGGTTTAAAAAATGGTGGGCTAGCCGGGCGTGGTGGCGCATGCCTTTATTCCCAGTACTTGGGAGGCAGAGGTAGGAGGATCACTGTAAGTTCGAGGCCACCCTGAGACTACAGAGTGAATTCCAGGTCGGCCTGGGCTAGAGCAAGACCCTACCTTGAAAAACCAAAACACACACACACACACACACACACACACAAATGGTGGGATATTATTTCAATAACAACATCCTTTATGAATGTTAAACCCTTGATTTAATTCCATGATTTTATTATGCCAGAGGCATTGGGTCTTCTTATTTTTTTAAAAAGAGATACTGGTATAATACATTGGCTTATTAACAATTAAGGCATTTTGTATGCACAGTATCAGTGTGGACTAAAACAATTTTTTTATATTGATTATTTACTATGATGCTTTAAACTTTCAGTCTTTTCAACAGAAGTAGCTGCAGACATTGAAAGACATTGAAGTATCTTTTTTTTTTTTTTTTTTTTTTTTTTTTTTTGCAAGGTAGGGTCTCACTCTGGTCCAGGCTGACCTGGAATTCACTATGTAGTCTCAGGGTGGCCTTGAACTCATTATCCTCCTAAAACTGGGATTAAAGGCGTGCGCCACCACACCCGGCATGAAGTATCTTTTTTTTATTTATAAAACACAATAAAATTAATAATTGGTTTTTGTAGTTCCTAGTAGTAAGTCCTGTCTTATTTTCTCCAGTAGTATAAATTGTAGTCTCACACAGGACTGCATGAAGACCCAGCAGTTCTTATACCATGCTGCACATAGCCATATAAACTGAGGCAGCAAAAGCGAACGGTCTCCTGGTACGCGGTCAGCTCAGTGCCGCTGAAGCTGCTCCTTTTGGGTATCTTTCCACTTCAATATGAAGTAGATTGTTAGGGTTTCATTAGTAGTTACATTATGTGACTTTTAAAAGAAAAAAAAGTAATTGATTTCTATAGTCCACAGTTCTCAGAAGAGACCTACTTTTGGAAATCATTTAATCTGGTGATGTTTTCAATAACCAAAAGCGCTGTAGTAGATGAAATTTCTTAATACAACTGTAATAAATAAGCATCTACATCCTTAGCTATATTACCAGTATATCCTGGAACCAAAGTAAGATGGTTTTCCTGTTCCCACAATCCACTTAATTGTTGCTTCAAAATTTTAATATTTCCATCATGTATAATTTCTGTTTTGCATGATAATTCTGACCACCACCTTTTTATTACTGCTTGAAGCCAGTTTAAACCAACTATTACATACTGTTCAAATTTGCTTTTTAGTAATGACTTTACTAGAGGCAACAAGTCTACACAGCAGCCCAGTGAGATATATTGCTTTTCTTCCTGTAAACTATTAGTTAGAACAGGAAGGCAATCTACCACAACTCCAAGATCTTCTATCCTCACCAAATAGGCAACAAGTTCACTTATACTTCTCTTTCTCCAGAAAGTTAAAGCTACATTTAATCTCAAGTTCCTGCTGAATAAAACTTGGGCCATTGTTTCATGGTCCTGAGAAACCTCAGGAAAAAAGCCACTGTATTTAGATGATGGGCTTTCTGTTTGTGAAGAACCAGAATCACTAGAGCTAACCAAAAATGTTCAACTATCATGGAGTAATTTTTCAGGCAGGTGGCCTGCACAGGCCAGTTCATTTTCTTTATTTGCCATGTCACAGTCCCCACTTTTAGGGGACTGTTTGTTTCTGTAACAGGGATTTAGAAATGGGTGATGACCTTTCTTTCTGCGACAGATCACCTTGTGCACTTTATCTGGGCTTTTCACAGCTTGTCCAACTGTTCTACTTATGTAAGCAGCCAACTGTTTTGGAGATTTCTTAACCTCCTTCATGTTCTTATTAGTGAAATTAGAGATCCTCTTTCTAGGAAGGTCAATGGAATGATCCTCAATATTATTACAGGAGTTCCGTTTTTTAACATTGTTGGTTTTAGATGCCATAATCTCTTAAATGCCGGCGCCTCGTGGTAGCAGCGCCTCAGCCCAAGCACCAAGCACGGCACTGACCAGCCGTGCCCTGCAGCCTAGAGCGTCCCTCTGGTACCCGGCTGGGCTCCACTCGGAGCCATTCAAATGCTGCCGCGCGCAGCCCACAGGGATAGCTTCCCCTAATAGGATGCTTTAAAAAAAAAAATTATTTATTTGCAAGAGAGAGAGAATACGTGCACTAGACCCCTTTGCCATTGTAAATGAACTCTAGACACATGTGCCACTTTGTGCATCTCACTATTCATGAGTACAGAGAAGTTGACCTAGGCCATTGGGCTTTGCAGGCAGGCTCCTTTAACTACTGAGCCATGGCTCCAGCCTGATCCTAATAAGATAGCAGGGTACCATTCAGTCTTCAGGAGCTTGCTGTGAACTGTTCTACTATTTCTCCCAACAGCCCTAAAGATAGATATTATTGTTCCTGCCTTAGCAGATAAGAAACTGAGTCTGAGGAAAGCTAGCTGTCTTCTGTGGTGTCATACACGTAGCTAGCAGCAGGGTTGGAATTTGAGCCCCAGACTTTAAGATGCACAGAGTTCACTCTTGCCACTCTGCTCTTTTGTATCTCCTCCACTGAGAGAGCTCACAGGGGCAGGAATGTGGCTCAGTGCTAAATTAGGATGCCTGCTTTAGCATGCTTTTTTTTTTTTTTTTTTTTTGGTTTTGCGAGGTAGGGTCTCACTTTTAGCTCAGGCTGACCTGGAATTCATTATAGAGTCTCAGGGTGGCCTCGAACTCACAGCAATCCTCCTACCTCTGCTTCCCGAGTGCTGGGATTAAAGGCATGCACCACCACACCCGGCCTTTAGCATGCTTTGAGGCTTTGGGACTCCCTCTCTATAAAGGCAAAAAATATGTTCAGGTTTTACAAACCCAAGTGAGAGCCTCAGGGGCCTGATTCCTGCCAGCAGTGCACCTAACCCATGTCTTCCCTGTGACTGGTCATGATATCATGATGATTGGTAATTTTAGAAATAGCCTTGAGTTCTTGAGTGCCTCTCTGTTAGTGACAATGTTGCTTGTTCCCAAGGTCCATCTGTCAGCCCTAGTTGGCATGGCATTGTGCTGTGGTGATGATTCTTCACTAGTGTGAGATATGAAATACGCAGAAAGCTATTTGTAGCCTGCCTCCCTTCAGAAAGTGTCTACTCAGCCTGGGGGTGTGACATAGTGGCCTGTGATGCTCGACGTGGCATCTTCCCTCCCTACTCTTAACCCCAGTGAGACCTGTGTGGCCCTAGTCCCTCTTTTTGCTGCAAAGAACAGTGTGGGAGCTGGCCCTCCTGGTGGCTTCTGTCAGGAGCAGGAAACAGAGTTGTACACATGGGTAAAATGCCAAATCCTTGGGCACTTTTATTTATCTCATGCCTCTCATGTATAGCATCTATCTTCAATGATGCCTTTCTTAGCCCCCAGACAGTGAGAGTCCCCAACAGCAAGACAGGGGCTACATCCAATCAGGAGGATTGCTTGTATCTGAGGCCTCATTCTAGTAGAGACTTGGTCACCTCATATTAACTGGGTGAACAAAGAGATGAGAACCAGAGAGTTTAATGTTTAAAATACAAAATGACCCCCAGAAATTGAGATAGTTTTTAGTGATCTGTCCCATAATCTCCTTACTTCATATGCTTATTTCATATGCATGTGTGCGTACATACTCCGGTGCATACATGCAGGCACAAGCACACAGGCATCACTGCTCTACAGATCCTTTCAGTTTAGCTGCAGACTTTCTGGGGAGACTTCCTGAGTCACCTTCTTGGGTGCATTGGGTTTCTCAGAGGAACTTCTTAAAGCACTGTTAGTTGATTATCACCTTGCAGATAATTTAAGATTTCCAGAATTTCTGTGGGAATCCCAAGCTTGATTGCCCCCCACTAATCATGAGCCAGAGGGGAGAGGAAGAGGAAATTTGAACCTTTGCCACCCACAGTCCCATTCTTAAACTGAATCAGTAATTGAATGCTATTAAGCAAAATTAATTTGCCTCCTGTAGGAAAGCTATGATGAATGAAAAGCTTGCTAATCGGGGAGGGAGCCAGGCTACCTCTGTGATCATCAATATTTCATAGCTATAGGCAGTGTCAGGAAGCTGGGTGTCCTGGCTCAGCTGACCTTGAGCATTTGTGGAGGTAGGCCATAGCCAGGGAGCTATATTTAAAGAGCTTATACAAAACACTTAATGAAAACCAAAGTGAAATTCACTATATTCCCCTGATGGTTTATTGATTTTTGCCCCTTGGCTGGTGAGAGGACTTCAGATTGTCCTTTGGGCCAGCCTGGTGCTGGTACTGGTGGTAGAGGCAGCTGTCTATTGTAGCTCAGGCTCTGTGTGGTACTGAAGCCCCATCCATAGTGTTGGGGTTTTTTGGGGGGGGTGAGTGGGAGGGTTCAAGGCAGGGTCTTGCTCTAACCCAGGCTGACCTAGAATTCACTATGTAGTCTCAGGTTGGCCTCGAATTCACAGCGATCCTCCTACCTCAGGCTCCCAAGTGCTAGGATTAAAGGTATGTGCCACCATGCCTAGTGATTTTTTTTTTTTTTAAATTTTCAGCCTGGGCTAGAGTGACACCCTACCTTGAAAAACCAAAAACAAAAAAATATATAACTTATTTGTGTGTGAGAGACAGAGTGTGAGTAGGGGTGCACCAGAGCCTTCGTCACTACAAGAAAACTCCAGATATGTGCCATTTTGTGCATCTGGCTTTACAAGCAAAGTACCTTTAACCACTGAGCTATCTCCCCAAACTGCACAGTGTTGACTTCTGTGGTGCTAGTGGTGGTACTGCTGCCCATCCAAGTGGGGGTGCTCTGAGAGGCCAAGGACGTAGCTGTACCTTGTTACTGGTAGCAGGTGCTCATCTCATCTATGTCTTCCTAGGGCGGCAGAGAACTGCTCCTTGGCCTCCTTTCTAGAAATTTTGATATCTCTCTTGCCCTCACTCTTTGAACTGAGAGTATGTACCTGGTGGCATGAGGTCTTTAAAAATGTGAAAGTGGCCAGATGGATGGGTAGGTGAGGTAGATGATTGGATGAGACGTTAATGGGCTTTTCATTTTGTTCTTTCTTCTCTCTAGCGGCTATTAACCTAGCAAAGCTGAAGCTTTTCAGACATTACTACGTTCTGGTGAGTAAAAACTATCCTCATCTATGAAGAAAATCAATCAGTGAACAGACCTGGTGAAAGCCCAAGCTGCTGCACCTCCACCTGTGGGCTCTGCTTTTTAACCCCTGATTGCCTCTCAGAATGGAGACAGAATATCCAGCTTATTTCTTTTAAGTTCTCAAAGTGGTTTTAAATTCTTAGGAAAGTAATACATGCTTCACATGAAAATAAAGATGCATCCATGTAGAAACCTTGGGCAGCCCCTTGAAGAGGCCGATCTTCCCCAAGGACTTCTCTAGGCCTGGGCCAGACCTGCTTTTTGACTTGCCATATATGCTTCCCCACTAGGAAAATACGGTGCATCTTCATGCTCTTGTGCAGCCTGCCCCCACTATAGATGATTAAAGTGTCCACCTTCTTTCATATTTTCCTCAGGAAACTGGTTCATGCTGTGCTGGTACTTTCCTTGAGGTCAGAAAATTGAGACAGTCTGATAGAACCTAAATACAGACCACGATGGGCATGAAGACTAGCAAGCATAGCACCGAGGCAGAGCGGGCACTCATTTGTCAGGATGGTAGTCTTTTGGATTCCGTAAAGCATGGGTCATCCAGAGTTTGCTTCCTTGACTCCTAAAAGGTAGCTGCCGAGACTTCTGTCTGTGGTTTTGGCAGTGATACCCATCAGGCAGCTCTGCCAAGCAAAAATGAGAAGCTTCAGTAGAAAAGCAGGGGCAGATGCTCTACCCAGCTGCTGTTTTCTCTTTCTCTTTCCCTCTCTCTCTCTCTCCCACCCCTTCTGTCTCTTTTTGTGTTTTGTTTTTGCTTACATGAGTTTGTGTCATCCATCAGAACAGGTGTCATCACAGAGCATTTATTGATACATGTGGATACTGAGGCATAGTCCTTGACAGGGGTCTCAGGCCTGGCCTGCTAGCCTGGTCCAGTACACAGTCTGGTCTGTGGCCAGCACACTGAGACCACATCATGGGGAGGAGAGAGGAAGATGTTAGAGTGCCTGGTGCCAGTATGTCCTAGGAGTGTGACTCTCAGGTGCTCTCAGCATGTGCTGGTGAAGGGACCAGAAGCCATCGTGTTCCCTGTGTGGCTTTATTTCACTGTTGCTTTGGGAAATAGATGGCTCTTGGAGGCACATTGGAAGGTCTGTATGTGGGTAGGGAGGAAGGGCCAAGAGCAGCCATACTAAAGGATCTTGCCTTCCCTGGGGTGCCTGTGATTGATGTTTTGGCCACCTAGGGATAGAGAAAGCTCTTTCAGGTGCAGCTAGGGAGCCCTAGCTCCTTCTGCCCTGCTCCCTTCTTCCATGTTCCTTAACTTGCACTACAGGGGTCACATCTTTTCTGTTACATAGTTAATTTGTGGGAACAAATTGTTGGGAGAAAGTTCTACTCTAATTTCTTTGTGGGGTTTTCTTCTCTCTTAGATCGTATGCTACATATACTTCACCAGGATCATTGCATTTCTTCTTAAATTTGCTGTTCCATTTCAGTGGAAGTGGCTCTACCAGGTACGCTGCTCTCAGGGGCATGTGGAGAATCTTTCATGTTTGAGGATCAAGTCTTGGGATGTAGCTTCAGATTGTTCTCCTTTATCTGGGAATGACTGCTAAGACCTTCCATCTCTCCTGGTCTCTAATTAAAATATCTGTGTGCCCAGAAAAGCTGCTGGATTACATGAGAATCTGCAAATGCTTGCATTATTGATCTTGGTTTTCAGTTTTCAATCTTTGAAGATAACTGCCTTAGGCAGAGAGTGGGAGATTCACTATCTGCCTGGGCATCTTTGCCTTCACTTACAAGGCCATAGTGGTTTCCAGTCCAGCTCTCCTTGTTTGGTTTGGAGCCTTTCATTTGTTTTGGTTTTCTGAGGTAGGGTCTCACTCTAGCTCAAGCTGACCTGGAATTCACTATGTAGTCTCAGGGTGACCTCAATCCTCCTACCTCTGCCTCCCAAGTGCTGGGATTAAAGGCATATGGCACCATGCCTGGCTTTTTTTTTTTTTTTTTTCAAGGTAAGGTTTCCCTCTAGCCCAGGCTGACCTGGAATTCAATATGTAGTCACATGGTGGCCTTGGACTCACAGCGATCCTCCTACCTCTTGCCTCCCAAGTTCTGGGATTAAAGATGTGCACCACCATGCTTGGCTTTGGCCTTTTTTTTTTTTTTTTTTTTAAATGTTTATTTATTTATTTTTCTTTGAGAGAGAGAGAGAGAATGGCACGCCAGGACCTCCATCCACTGCAGACGAACTCCAGATGCATGCACCCCCTTATGCATCTGGTTTACATGGGTCCTGGAGAATCAAACCGGGATCCTTTGGCTTTGCAGGCAGACACCTTAACCACTAAGCCATCTCTCCAGCCCAGGCTTTGGCCTTTTTATATTGTTGTTTGCTCTACTATTTTTAAAAATATTTTATTTATTTATTTGAGAAGGTGGGGGGCAGATACAGAGAATGAGCATACCAGGGCCTCCAGCCACTGCAAACAAACTCTAAACACATGTGCCACCTTGTGCATCTGGCTCATGTGGGAACTAGGGAATTGAACCTGGGTTCTTTGGCTTTGCAGGCAAGCGCTTTAACTGCTAAGCCATCTCTTCAGCCCCCGACTATTATTTTAATTATAAAGTATCTCTACAAAATGCTAGCGCTGATTAGTGGCTGGAGTCAGCCACGAGATGTTATTTATACATTACACCTTGGGTCTGGGGAGCTCATTTGATGTTTTAGGCACTACAGGACAAAGTGGGATAAAATGAGCTGGTGTAACTCCAGCAGGAGGTAGAGGCAGGAGAATCAGGAGTTCAAGATCATTCTCAGCTATGTTGTGTATTTAAAGCCAACTTGGGGTACATAAGATCCTGTCTCTTAAAAGAAAAGAAAAAGAAATGTGAGTCAAGTGTGGTGGTATATTACATGCTTTTAATTACAGCTCTTGGGAGGCTGAGGCAGTAGGATTGCTGTGAGTTCTGGGCCAGCCTGGGTCTAGAGAGTGAATTCCTGGGCTAGAGTGAAACCCTATCTCAAAAAAACAAAGGGAGCCGGGCGTGGTGGCACACGCCTTTAATCCCAGCGCTCGGGAGGCAGAGGTAGGAGGATCACTGAGAGTTCGAGGCCACCCTGAAACTACATAGTAATTCCAGGTCAGCCTGGACCAGAGTGAGACCCTACCTTGAAAAACCAAAAAAAAAAAAGGGAAAAGGAAAAAAATGTGGATATAAAATGAGCTCTTACAGATATCAGTGTGGCTGGTTGTGATAGCTCACATCTATAACATATGGGAGGCAAAAGGAGCTCACGTCCAGCTTGGCTACAAAGCAAGACCTCTTATCAAAAGAAAAGAGTGGGGGAAGGGCTGGAGAGATGGCTCAGCATTTAAGGCACTTGCCTGCAATGCCTAACAACCTGGGTTCGATTTCCCAATACCCACAAAAGCCAAATGGAGAAAGTGATGCATGCATCTGGAGTTTGTTTGCAGTGGATAGAGGCCCTGGCACACCATATTCATTCATTCATTTTCTCCCTCCCTCCCTCCCTTCTTCTCTCCCTCTCTCCCTGTCCTTGCAAATAAATAAATAAAATATAATTTTTTTTAAAAAAAAAAAGGAAAAATGGGTTCCTATGAAGATTCCTCTGCAGGGCAGCTCTGGCCAGAGTGTTCCCTTCATGGCTCCATTGGTAATTAGCCAGTGGGGGCTACAAAGGAGATGTCATCTTGCTTAGTTCCAGTTCCTCCTGAAGAGCAGTATTGCTAATCCCTTTCTTTTGGGGTGGTTTTTAAATTTACAGCTATTGGATGAAGCAGCCACGCTGGTATTCTTTGTCTTGACGGGGTATAAATTCCGCCCGGCCTCAGATAACCCCTACCTACAACTGTCTCAGGAGGAAGATGACCTGGAAATGGAATCTGTGTAAGATATGTCTCTCTTTTTCACTCTCTTCCTTGCCTAACTGAAGGCACAGTGTGAGGTGGGCTGCAGCCAGCATTCTACTGCTCAGAGGTTGCAATTTTAGCAGAAGGATGTGGACATGGGAGCTAGCTTGATATGCAGTGTAAAGGAAGAAGACAACCTCCATCCTATTAAGCACCATTAGAGCTCCCAGTGACAAAAGCTTGTGAATATTCTTGACTGGCAGGCCATCAGGCCTGCAAGCATGACCACTTCAGTCTGAAAACAGCATCTCCTGAGTCACTGCAGTGTGCTGCTGATCCTCAGCCTGTGTGGCTGCTCATAGCAGACAGGAACTCTTACGTGTGAGTCATGGAGTGAGGGACTAAGGGTATCATTTCAAGAAAGGGCAGCCGTTTTCTGGATCAAGCATAGTTTGGGTGTCAACTCTGAATCTGACAAGCCAGGCACATTGTGGGGAATGGTCGGACTGCCTCAGCAGTGCAGCTTTGGCTTCCGCGCCTTAGGTCGTGGGATAGCCTTTGTGCTGGCTGCTTCACTGGGACAGTGAATGGAAGGCAGATCCTGAAGATGGGTCCCTAACAGCATCTTATCCCCTGCACAGAGGAATAAGTGCCTGTTTATAGCCCGAGAGTCTGGCAGCTGTGCCTTTCCCCGAAGTAGCAAATCTGGCAAGGGACTTGTTGGAAGAGGTATAAACACAGCAGCTGAAGGCCCGCTCCTTAGTGACTTGCTACAAACGTGGCTTACTTCCCCTCCTCTTTGAGTGACCCTGGTACTTGGCTGAAGGGCTGGCCATGGCATCTTTTACCAAATTGACCTGCAGAATGGCATGGTGGGAGTTCTCCCCATGGCCTTGTCCTCAGCTGTCACACCTTGAAGAGAGGATGCATGTGTCTCATAGCAGACGTTTCTAAGGTTTTGCTTTGGTGTTAGTCTACCTCTGGTGATACTGGACAGTAGTGGTACATGTCTTAGTAGGTGGTTCTGTGTGAAAGTCGAGGAGGACCTAGAGGGAGCTCACGTCCAGCTTGGCTACAAAGCAAGACCTCTTATCAAAAGAAAAGAGTGGGGGAAGGGCTGGAGAGATGGCTCAGCATTTAAGGCACTTGCCTGCAATGCCTAACAACCTGGGTTCGATTTCCCAATACCCACAAAAGCCAAATGGAGAAAGTGATGCATGCATCTGGAGTTTGTTTGCAGTGGATAGAGGCCCTGGCACACCATATTCATTCATTCATTTTCTCCCTCCCTCCCTCCCTTCTTCTCTCCCTCTCTCCCTGTCCTTGCAAATAAATAAATAAAATATAATTTTTTTAAAAAAAGGAAAAATGGGTTCCTATGAAGATTCCTCTGCAGGGCAGCTCTGGCCAGAGTGTTCCCTTCATGGCTCCATTGGTAATTAGCCAGTGGGGCTACAAAGGAGATGTCATCTTGCTTAGTTCCAGTTCCTCCTGAAGAGCAGTATTGCTAATCCCTTTCTTTTGGGGTGGTTTTTAAATTTACAGCTATTGGATGAAGCAGCCACGCTGGTATTCTTTGTCTTGACGGGGTATAAATTCCGCCCGCCCTCAGATAACCCCTACCTACAACTGTCTCAGGAGGAAGATGACCTGGAAATGGAATCTGTGTAAGATATGTCTCTCTTTTTCACTCTCTTCCTTGCCTAACTGAAGGCACAGTGTGAGGTGGGCTGCAGCCAGCATTCTACTGCTCAGAGGTTGCAATTTTAGCAGAAGGATGTGGACATGGGAGCTAGCTTGATATGCAGTGTAAAGGAAGAAGACAACCTCCATCCTATTAAGCACCATTAGAGCTCCCAGTGACAAAAGCTTGTGAATATTCTTGACTGGCAGGCCATCAGGCCTGCAAGCATGACCACTTCAGTCTGAAAACAGCATCTCCTGAGTCACTGCAGTGTGCTGCTGATCCTCAGCCTGTGTGGCTGCTCATAGCAGACAGGAACTCTTACGTGTGAGTCATGGAGTGAGGGACTAAGGGTATCATTTCAAGAAAGGGCAGCCGTTTTCTGGATCAAGCATAGTTTGGGTGTCAACTCTGAATCTGACAAGCCAGGCACATTGTGGGAATGGTCGGACTGCCTCAGCAGTGCAGCTTTGGCTTCCGCGCCTTTAGGTCGTGGGATAGCCTTTGTGCTGGCTGCTTCACTGGGACAGTGAATGGAAGGCAGATCCTGAAGATGGGTCCCTAACAGCATCTTATCCCCTGCACAGAGGAATAAGTGCCTGTTTATAGCCCGAGTCTGGCAGCTGTGCCTTTCCCCGAAGTAGCAAATCTGGCAAGGGACTTGTTGGAAGAGGTATAAACACAGCAGCTGAAGGCCCGCTCCTTAGTGACTTGCTACAAACGTGGCTTACTTCCCCTCCTCTTTGAGTGACCCTGGTACTTGGCTGAAGGGCTGGCCATGGCATCTTTTACCAAATTGACCTGCAGAATGGCATGGTGGGAGTTCTCCCCATGGCCTTGTCCTCAGCTGTCACACCTTGAAGAGAGGATGCATGTGTCTCATAGCAGACGTTTCTAAGGTTTTGCTTTGGTGTTAGTCTACCTCTGGTGATACTGGACAGTAGTGGTACATGTCTTAGTAGGTGGTTCTGTGTGAAAGTCGAGGGAGGACCTAGAGAAAGCAGTTAAAGGTGCTTGCTTGCAAAGCGTGACAGCCTGGAATCATGTACCATGTAAATCCAGACACACAAAGTGAAACATGTGTTTGAAGTTCATTTGCAGAGGCTAGAGGCCCTAACATATCCATTCCCTCTTCACCCACTCTCTCCTTGCAAGTAAATAAAATTAAAAAAAAAAAAAAAGTCAGGCTGGAGAGATGGCTTAGCCGTTAAGGCACTTGCCTGCAAAGCCAAAGGACCCAGGTTTGACTCCCAAAGCCAGATGCACAAGGTGGTACGTGTGTCTAGAGTTCATTTGCAGCAGCTGGAGGCCCTTGTGCACCCATTCTTTCTCTGTCTCTATGTTTTGTGCCTCTCTCCCAAATTAAAAAAAAAAAAAGGTCGGGTGTAGGGATGGCTTAGTGGTTAAGGCACTTGCATGCAAAGCCAAAGGACCTAGGTTTGATTCCCCAGGATCCATGAAAGCCAGAGGCACAAGGTGGCACATGCATCTGTAGTTCGTTTGCAAGTGGCTGAAAGCCCTGGTGTACCCATTCTCTCCCCCCCACCTCTCCAAGTAAATAAATTAAAAAAAAAACTTTAAACAAAAAGGGGGGTAAGCCTGGAGAGATGGCATAATGGTTAAAGGTACTTGCTTGCATGTTCAACTCTTCAGGTCCCATGTAAACCAGACATACAAAGTGACACAAGTACACAAGGTCACATGTGTGCACAAGGTGGCATCCATGTTTGGAGTTTAATAGTAGTGGCTAGAGGTCCTGGCATGCCAATTCTCCCTCCCTCCCTTCTCTCTCTCTCTCTCATTAAAAAGTAAAACAGGCTGGGCGTGTTGGTTCACGCCTTTAATCCCAGCACTTGGGAGGCAGAGGTAGGAGAATCACCATGAGTTCAAGAACACCCTGAGACTACATAGTGAATTCCAGGTCACCTGGACTAGAGTGAGACCCTACCTCGAAAAAACAAAACAACAACAACAAAAAAAAAGTAAAACAAAAAGGCCAGTTCACTACCAGGTCAGCCTGGGCTAGAGTAAAACCTTACCTCAGAAAAAAAAAAAAAGTCAGGGAGGAGTATGTGTATAATCTCATGAAAGCTAAAGAATGTATTCTTGGGGCTGGAGAGATGGTTTAGCGGTTAAGGCACATGCCTGCGAAGCCTAAGGACCCTGGTTCGAACCTCCAGGTCCCACGTAAGCCAGATGCACATGGTGGCACATGCATCTGGAGTTCGTTTGCAGTAGCTAGAGGCCTTGGCATGTCCATTCTCACTCTCTCTCTCTTTCTGTCTCAAATAAATAAATAAATAAATAAATAATCTTTATAGCACTCAGGAGGCAGAGGTAAGAAGATTGTGTGAGTTCAAGTAGTGAATTACAGGTCAGCCTGGGTTAGAGCGAGACCCTACCTCAAAAAACTTAAAAAAAAAAAAAAATTAAAAGAAAAATTGGTAAGATCTTGGAAAGTGGGAATGTTGGAAGTGGAGGATGTGATTTATTAGTGGCCTCAGTTTATATCCTTGTGACAAAGGACAAGAGTTCAGATCATGGCAAGTGTGTCCTAGGGCCTTGTGGAGCCAGGCTGTCCAGTGTTGCTCACTCCTCAGTGGCAGAAGGGCTGCATGGGTAGCAGCTGCTTTTTCAAGCTCAAGGCAGTGGCATAGCCAGAGTGTACCAGCTCAGCTCAGCTCTGGCTTTGTTGTGAACAGAGGACTGTAGGACCTGATGGAGGCAAAGTGCTTTTAACTCAGTGAAGAAATTGTACCAGAAAGTTCTCCTGGGGGTTCTCTTTAGCTATGAATGTTGCTGTTGGGGTGGGACAGAGCTCAGGAGCAGAAATGTTTTCTACTGTCCACAAATCCCTGGATTCCACCCACAATACTATGGCATGGAAGGAGGAAGGAGAGAAAAAGGAACTGTGGAGGAAGTTCTGTGAATTGATAAGGTGTGACAGGCAGAACAGATCCCCACACACACTAACAAACCAGTGGTGCTCACATGGATTGAGTGTGTACTCATTACAGCTTCTCAGGAAGTGGGAATGGCACAACGCCTGGGGCTGTCATCTCCTACTTGGGAGCAGGACCGTGTTCCTGGATGACACCTCTTAAATCCTCCAGAAATAATTCATGCCAAAGGCAAGCAGAGCCCTGGCCTCAGTGTTCTAGAAAGTCATTAGCTCTCTGAAATATCAGCTACATTCGTGGGTGTTTGTTCTGAGAGCAGCTAGGTCTAATCCCTGCTGCAGAAGAAAGTCCACTATGGGGAATAATTATCCCTTTGCCTTCCAGCCACACACCCCAAAACAAGTACAGCATCTTTCTAGAAAGCTTCACCCAAAAGGCCCACTGCCTGACTTACCAAACCTGTGATCCCCAGTCATGAATTCTCCATTCTTGGGCTGGAGAGCTGGTTTAGTGGTTAAGGCGCTTGCTTGCAAAACCTAAAGACTTCGGTTCAATTCCCTAGGACCCATGTAAGCTAGACGCACAAGGTGGTGCATGTGTCAGGAGTTCATTTACAGTGGCTGGAGGCCCTGGCACAGTCATTCTCATTCTCTCTCTCTCTCAAATAAAATAAATTAATTAAAATTTTTAAAAAAAAAAAAAAAAAGGAATTCCCCATTCTCCCGTGTGGAGCTGAGCTGTGGGCAGACATGGCATGTGGGAAGTGAGTCCCAGTGGTAGACCTGAGGACTGAGCTGTGCTCTACAGGGTAGAGCGCATCCAGAGTAACCGCTTCTGGCTTTCCTCTGGCCATCACCTCACCAGGCCTACACTATCTGTCCCAGCCTGAAAAGAAGGACACGGAAGTTATAGGGGCTTTTTCAGTTTATGTAGAAAATTCAGCACGTTGAAAAGTATTCAGGGAAATTTTAGTTAGCAACCTAGCTAAGAGCCTCTCGGGCTGTGCACAGCCTTAATGATCTAGTTATTTCTGGCATCTAGATGCAGGGAATGGGTGCTGTCAGGGCTAGAAATGGTCTCCTTGGGTTCCCTTTCCAGAATGTGGCCCTTGGAATTGCACTAACCCCTCCATACTTCCTGCATTCATTTATTCTGCCTATGGAAGCAGGACTTCGGAGCTTAAATGAGTGGAGTCATCTCCTATCTGGATCTCCCACAGTTTAGCTAGAGAGGCAGATATGTCCATGGCTGCTTCAGCAAGCCATTTGATTATAGGCTGGTATGGTGGCAAGAGCTATGGTCATGTTTAGGCATGTTTAGGTTGAAAGGACAGCTACTCCTGGCATTGTCTAACAAGGGTCACCACATTCAGTGGAAGAGGCACCACTGTGGGCCAGCTGTTCCCTCTCTCTTCTGAGTAGATATCTCACTCCGGCACCTTTTTGTTCAATTGTCTCTGTCCTGTGCATGCTTGCCTGCCTGGCCCCCACTGGGCCAGACCCACCTGCATGGCCAGAGGAAATGTTTCTTTAAGTACTTACAAACAGCTCCCCTGAATGCTCCTTGGGCGTGGCAGGCAGAGAGACTGGGCTGCTTCTAGACCCTAGCTTGGAGTCTGCTCTTGCTGACTGTGGCCTCATCCGCCCCAGAGCTAGTACAAGAGCCCTGTGCTGGGCCAAGGAGCATGCCCCTCACCAGTCAGGCAGAGGAGGAAGGCGGAACACAGCAGTCCTCAATTCCCATTTGCTGCATGGGATACTGTGACCTGAGCAACTTCAGAACCTGTTACTGGACCTGCAGTTCTGATGTCTGTCCCCACGCCCTCACTGAACCTGAGCTTTGTGAGCACCTTCTTTGTGGAGGCCTGTGAGAGAACTTCCTGTGAGAGCAAGTATCTGTGGTGTAGGCTGTTGATTGGAGTTGGCTCTTTGGCCCCCCTTGGGTGTTTGCATGGAAATAGAACCCACAGAGAAGTGCTTAATCAGTCTTCTGGAGCCCCACCTCCATGTGTCTTTGTCCTGCTGGAGTCCTTAGGGTGTTAATCTAGCCCACCACTGTGGGATGTGAGGCACATGAGGTGCCAGTGCAGTTCTGCAGGGCTGGCAGGCTTACTTGCAACTTGAGGGTCCTGAGCAACCCTTTGACCTTCCAGAGGTTTGCTGGGAAGCCAGAGACAGTATCATGATGGTGCAGTGACATACTGATTAAGCTCTTGGGGAATCTTGTTTTTCCTCAGGACAGCTCCAGAAAGTTAGAATTCGTTGGCTTTTTGAGGTAGGGTCTCACTCTAGCTCAGGCTGACCTGGAATTCACTATGTAATCTCAGGGTAGCCTTGAACTCATGGCAATCCTCCTACCTCTACCTTTGCCTCCTGAGTGCTGATATTAAAGGCGTGCGCCACCACGCCCGAAGAATTCTTTTTTAAAATTTTTTTAAATTTTAATTTATTTATTAGGGGGGGGCACACCAGGGCCTCCAGTTGCTACAAACAAACTCCAGACACATGTGCCACCTGGTGTGTCTGTTTTACATGGGTCCTGGGAATCAAACCTAGGTCTTTTGGCTTTGCAGGCAAGCGCCTTAACCACTAAGCCATCTCCTCAGCCCAAATTAGAATTCTTTATTATGTTTAAGTCCTAGAGAAGTCAAGTGACTTGACCAACGTCACGCAGCTAGTGAGGAGATGGGTCAGAACGCCACCTAGATCTTGTGGCTTTGTAGAGGGTCCCTGATTATTTTGTTTCTTTATTTTTTCAGAGTGACAACATCGGGGGTGATGGAAAATATGAAGAAAGTCAAGAAGGTGACCAACGGTGCTGTAGAGCCTCAGGGTGACTGGGAAGGCACTGCGTGACAGAGCCTGCTCTAAGGATGCACTATCAGAAAACTAATTTACTGTAGTCCCATTGGTGAGCAAGAGTGTCCCTCCAGAGAACTATGGGCACATCCCGACAGTGACACCACAGAGCTCATGGCTGCAAAGTCCGTGGACACCTCCTCTTATATTCTTAGGGATCCTGGATCTGTGGCTGGCCACAGGCAGCTGAGACTGTCCTGCAGGTGGATGGAAGGTGGGAGGAGGAAAGGAGTGATGTCCTAGATTTATATTGTTAATCGGGAGTCTAGAATCTGTACAGTGGAGCCCCTGGTGACTACCTTAGTCACGGGGGTTGGGGGGAGAACAGGTCTACTGCCAGTCTCAGCACAAAGCACTTGCTCTGGGAAGTGGTCAAGTGTCTTAACAAGAAGGGAAAGAGTGTCACTATGTCTTCGGGGAACAGAAAGAAAAGAAGGAAGGAAGGAAGGAAGGAAGGAAGGAAGGAAGGAAGGAAGGAAGGAAGGAAGGAAGGAAGGAAGGAAGGGAAGGAAGGAAAGGGAAAGACGAATGACTATTTTAGAAAGTAAAGGCAAAACCCAATATAGTGTGCAGCGCTCACCCCAGGCTCCTGGCCCCAAGTACCACCCTAGACTTTGTTCCAGCTCCTGATAGTGCCTGGGAACTGCCTGGCCAGAGGCCACCTGTGCTTCCTCAAGGGCTCCATTCTCAGAGAGCTGGCATGTCACTGTCTGACCATGGCCTAGGGAATGGATTTCTCCATGTTCTGTTTGCCTGTGGAAGGGAGCAAAGGATCTTTGGTCTCCAAAGGTGTAATATTGTCTTGCCTGACACCTGCTGTCCTGCCTGCCCAAGCAGTACTGCCTAATTACTTCTTATGGCTTGTATTATCTATGTATGATCAGAATCAAGGCAAAAAATGGGGAATTTAAATTTTTTCCATAAGGAACAGCTGGGGGCAAAAAAAAAGGTAGCTTAAGCCAAGACTTACATACAGGCAAATCAAATGGGAGTCCTTCAGAGTCCTGTCCTGAGGCCAGGCAGGAGTTCTAAGCGGAGGAATTAAGTAGTTGGTCCCTGTATTCCAAGGGTACATGGGGAGGGAAGGAGTGACTAAACAGCAGTTCGCTCTCAGTGTACATGGTGAGGTTTTACAGAAACTCAGCGTAGGTGCCTCAGACCTTGGACAAAATGTTGGTGGCTATGTGCCAGGAACATTGTTGCAGCTGGGTGAAGGTTATTGTCCTGGAACAAACTCAGAAGGTCCAGTGTGGTGTAGGGCTTGATGGAAAGCTGCTTAATGCTGGGTGGTTTTGAGGGAGGCAGGACAGGGAGACTTGTTTCTAGAAGCTTCAGCCCAACCCTGGCCCTGGGCTTATTGGCTAATCATACATGCCAGGGATGACAGTCACCCTCCCAGCATAGTATTCAGTCAGAAACCATGGGTGAGTGTGAGGGCTCTAGAAACAACATTTGTCATTGTGTCTCCCCTCCCCCCACTATTTCCACACCTAAGCCATTGGTGAGGAAGCACCTGTACTCTGTGCCTTCCAGGTCCCACCAGTGCCACCATGGCAGGGGTTCAGGGGAGCATCTGCGTACCTCCCATCTCAGGCAGAAGGGTAGATAAGCCTGAGGGATTCATTTAATGGAACCTTGGTTTGGGTTGGTTTCTTTGTTGAGAGTTAACTTGATCCTATTCCATAGGAAGGAAGGTACATGGAAGATTTTTAACACATTGTTTTCTGCACATAAACACACTGAGAAAATGTGCTCACACTGTGACCTCCAAAGTCCCCAGCCTGACCCTCAGAGGGACCCCTGTCAGCAGATTCTGCTGTTGACTAGGCGCTAGGCTTCTGGCAAGAACAGAGTGTGCTGAATCCTTCCCTCCAGGACTCTTGGTGAAGGTGGTCTCAGTTCACACACTAGGATTTTAAGGCAAGGCAGCGGGTATGTAGAAGGTATGTGGGCCAGGGCCTAGACCACACGTACCTCGGGGCTTGGTATGATGGCTGAGCAGTGGCAGGTGGACAACCCAGTCTTCTGGAGCAGGGATGCATAGGCATACAGGGCAGACTCTTGTTCTGCTGTGTAACTGCTTGGAGGTGGGAAGTCAGAGGAAAGAATGGCAGAAACTTGAGGCTGGAAGGACAAGCACGGCCCCTGGGCAGTGACAAAGGAGACAGTACTTCAACTCCACCCTGTTCTGTAAATGTGTCTTCTCTGTGTGTGTCACTTAAAAGCTGTGGCCCAGTGTTCAGCTGTATCCTTAGGTATGGGTGCCTGACTGGGACCCAGAGCCACGTAGTCACACCAGTAACAAGCACATTCCTGCAGCCTGATTTTCACAGGCCTAGGCTCTTCACAGCAGTGTTAGAGCAGGGAGCCCCTGCTTGTCTTGGGGGCTGGGCAAAAGGATGGGATGCCTATCACACAACCACTGGTGTATTTATGGCCTGGCTTTTTATTCTTCCAGTTTATGCCTGTGTGCGGACAATGTCCATGTTTCCTTTGAGCATCTATGTTGGACTGGAGCGCTGCTGGCTTTGACATTTAATAAAGTGTGTATTTTGCTAGAAAATTATTTCTTAGACAAGAACAAGTGTTGATCTCTTCATCCTGGCTCTTAACAGTGCCCAAGGACTTGATCAGCCTGCTTCTTGGTCCTTCCTGCTTTAAAATTTTAGTAGCAGTGCGCTTTATCATTGTGACTAGCAAATTGGCAGTTTATCTCCTGTGAGGAGCAGCTCGCTCCATGTCAGAGATGCTTCCTCAGCTCGCAGCCGGAGTCGGCTCCATTTTCTTCCAAGAAATCACTTCAGAATAAAATAAGTGGGTTCCCTTTTTCCCACTCTTGTCCAGTCAACCAAGGCAGTGTGACTTCCTGTCACTTCATGAAATGAAATGTGTGCTCCATCCCACACTGAGCTCACCAAGATTTCTGTGCTACCCAGTCCTACAGTCTCTCCCTCCTCCCCTCTTGCCTATGTCTATTGATCCACGTGGGCTCGCCCTGAGAATATGCAGCATCTTCTCCCAGCAGTTGGGGCAGGGCTTATTTTTTAAGCTGAGACAATTTTATCAGAGTACAAACTGATGTCATGTATCACTGCTTCTGACCACGTGGTGGTCCCCCCACACACACTGCCTGTTTTGCTTTAGAGTTCACTATAAGAGTTGGTGCTTATGGATGGAGGAAGAAGGTCAGAGATGCCTTTGACACCACCCCCGACCACTTCCCCCCTCTTGAAGTGTGGTCCTCACAGAAGGCTGTCAGCTTTAGACAGCCTGGTGAGGTTGCTGGCCCGGCTCCACACACCCGGGAGAACAGCCGAGCTGCTGATGCTTCTCGCTGCCAAGCTGCTGAAAGTGAGGAAGCAGATCCCAGTCCTCCTCCAGCCCTGTTTCCACACCACCACTCCCCCATGCTGGTTTTGCCCGCCCCCTGCCTGCAGTGCATCACCGTATGCCAGCACACCATAGCCTGCTGCTAGTTTTTTCCCTCGAGGATTCAGTAAAATTAAGGTCCTCCACTATATTGCTTGCTCTCTCTTGGTTTATTAAAAAGGAATTCATCTAGAAAATATGCCCTAAAATTCCTATTCTCCCCAGGGTATTTCGACAGTCTTAAAAAGCCACATCCGAGTCCATGTAGAGCCCTTTATACTTGGAATGTGGTTATTGGTCACAAGCTAAAAGTCTCCAAAATACCCCTTCTATGGCACGGTGATATTTCTGAGTCTTTGGCATTGGTTTATGCTTGAAAGACAGATGGTGCTTTTAGGAGGCTCACTGCCTGGGCAGAAGACCCCCTCCCACACAATGAGGGAAGGGTGAGCTCAGGGGGTCCTGGCCTGACAGCGGCGTATTGGCACCTGGTGGGATCCCGATGGCTGAGAGACTGCAGATGGGCCATTAGGAAAGGAGTTCCCCCATGACAGTATGCTTATGTTAAGGGAGAATTTGGGGTTGTATAGTCAGTAGGGAGCAAGTCTGCTGTCTTTCTAGCATCTGAGGTGCTGTCTCTACTACTGCACCTTTTTGACTCCTTAAGCAGCTTCCACACACCACAAACTGTATGACAAACTATGTGACTATAGTCACATGACCCAAAACGTCAGCCTGTGTATCCCAGAAGGATGATTGCTCTGCGGTAGGGCTGCAGGGCTGTGCTCCTTGCTGTCATGCTTAGACTGGGGGCAGGAGAGCCTGCCAGTATTCGTAGTGCTAACAGTCGTTGAGTATCATGTACAGGGGGTGGGTCAGGATCGGGCCAGGCTAGGGCCTGTATGTAGGCCTCTCACTGCAGTGCAAACATGTAATAAAGATTCTATGCTGGGAGCATGTGTCTGTGATCCCAGGGACTCCTGGCTGTGTTCTCTCCCCCACCTCCCTCTTCCTTCTTTGTGATTTTCCTTCATTAAATTCCCTAACTGCCACCTACCTGCTCCCACTGACCACAGTCCCCATAGAGAAGCTATCAGTAAGGCCATGGGGTTCTGGGGAAAACAAACCACCGAGATGCAGTTTCTGGTTACCCAGAATCTGCTAGACACCTTGTGTCAGTACTGCCACCTAAGGGAAGGTGACAGAGTCTTGAGACACAGCCCCTATCATGACAGATTTTTGTGTGCATCATCTTGATGTAATCTCCATCGAAACTGGAAACATCCAGTTTCATTCAGCCTCTGAGCCCTTACTTTACCAAGTGCTTCCAAGTTGACAGACATTTTCATACAGGAAAATGCACAGTTCAGAGTGCTTAGTCAAGTGCTTGCCTCATAAGCATGAGAACCTGAGTTTAATCCCCAGAACCCATGTGAAAATGCTAGGCACTTGACTAATCTGGAGAGGCAGAGACAGACTGGTGGATTCCTGGGGCTTGCTGGCCAGCCAAGTCTAGCCTACTTGGTGAATTATAGGCCAGTGAGAGATCCTGTCTCAAAGGTAGACCATGCCTGGGAGGAATGACCCCCATTGTACTCTGCTATATGTATACACACACAACAGCACAGTTCAGACTCTTTTTTTAAATTTATTTTATTTTTTTTATTTGAGAGAGAGAAAGAAGCAGAGAGAAGGGCAATTAGAGAATGGGTGTGCTGGGACCTCCAGCCACTGCAACCGAACTCCAGACACATGTGCCCCCTTGTGCATCTGGCTTACGTGGGTCCTGGGAAATTGAACCGAGGTCCTTTGGCTTTGCAGACAAGTGTCTTAACCACTAAGCCATTTCGTCAGCCCCAGTTCAGACATTTGATAATGCGTATGCAGTTGTGCAGCCCCACACAACATTCCCATCACCCTGTGAGATGTCTCTTCCCCAGCCATTGCCCCACCACAGGCTTCTTTGCCTGCTCAGAGCTGCTCTAGGTGGCCAGCCTCAGGAGGCACAGATTGTGAGTCATCCATCTGAAGCTGTGCCTAGAGAATTACAAGCACCAGAGCCTAAGAAGCTTATGTCCCTCTCCACTGCACACCTTCCCCCCCTTGTCCCCACCAGAAACTGGCAGAGCCCAGGGTTCCTTGGATGGAAGAGAATGGAGTCTGTGGCTCAGAACAGAGCCCCTGTTTCTGCTGCGTGTTTGCAGTTATGTAGCTGCTCCTTGGTTCCCTAGGTTTTGTGAAGCTTTCAAGGGTGTGTCAGTTGGCCAAGGATTTACTGTGACCGAACCTCAGCTATAGCCTTCTTCCTTGAACTTGGATTTGCAAAAATGTCTGGAATTGCCGGGAGTGGTAGCTCAACGCCTCTAATCCCAGAGGCAGAGGTAGGAGGATCACTGAGAGTTCGAGGCCACCCTGAGACTACATAGTTAATTCCAGGTCAGCCTGGGCCAGTGTGAGACTCTACCTCGAAAAACCAAAGTCTGGAACAAAGCTTGAGGAGGGACATAGCATTCCGAGAGCAAGATCCAGGATGAGAGATGCTGGGGGAGGGGCTGCTGAGAAAGCTGAAAGGGTGACCTTGGGTAATGAAGTCAGTGGTTCTCACACCAAGGAGCATCTTCCCCCCACCCCAGCCAGCCCAGGCCCAGAGTTTCTGATTCCATAGGTTTCCCTAGGGCCAGGCAGCAGGCCTTTAAATACAGAGTTGGTTCTCCAACTGACAAATGCTCACCTCAGGTACTCACCTTGCATGGAGCTGCTGGCCCGCGTGGCACACATTGCCTGCTTTGGGGTCGCACAGTGGCCAGGGGAGAAGCTGAAGGAAGGGCATGACAGAGTCCCTGACTATTCCCGTCTTGCTGCTGCTTCCCCTCAGCTCCCTTGAGCTTCATAGCTGGAACGGTTGCTACCGGGCTGCCTGTAATGGAGAGTTCTGGAGCCTTGGGCTGGGAATCCCATCAGTGTGCCACTTTTGAGGTATAGGCCTCTAGGACATCGCCTCTGCCACCTCATGTTCACAGAGCATACCATCACATGGCTGTTGACTGGTCCAGACACCTTCCAGCAATTGGCAGTGATGAAACCGAGGAGATGGCCCTAGAGATGGGAGCGGTGGGTTTACTGGTACTTCCCAAGCACCAGCCTGGGCATAGTGAGAGCTCTGTGAGTGCTGGTCTGGAGCCTCCATAAGAACCCAGGATGCAGAGCAGATTGAAAGAGGATGTCCAAAACCAGCTCAGGCTGCAGAGATGACACAGCAGTTAAAGGCACTTGTTTGTAAAGTCTGATGGCCTGGGTTCAATTCCCAAGCACCCACATAAAGCCAGATGGACAAAGGGGCACATGTATCTGGAATTTGCAGCAACAGGAGACCCTGGTGTGCCCATTCATTTTTCTCAAAAAAATTTTTTTGAGTTAGGGTCTTGCTCTATCCCAGGCTGGGGAATTGAACCTGAGTCTTTTGGCTTTGTAGGCAAGTGCCTTAACGAGGCTAAGCCATCTCTCTAGCCCTCAAGTGAATTTTTTTCTGGGGGCGGGGTGCTCAAGGTAAAATTTTGTTCTAACCCAAGCTGACCTAGAATCCACTTTGTAGTCTCAGGGTGGCCTCAAACTTACAACAATCCTACCTCTGCCTCCCAAGTGCTGGGATTAAAGACATACACTACACCCAGTTAGAGCAAGACCCTACCTTGAGGAACAAACAACAACAACAAAAAAAAAAAACCAGTTCTGCTATGGACGTCCATTCCAAGGGTAGATGCACTCTTTGGGCCAGTGTGCTGGTCTACAGTGGGGTTTCTTTGGCATACAAGAGTCCTGTCATGCCATGAATTATCCTGGTTATCTGTTCAGATGGTAGTTATCTTTGCGAGGAAGCATAATTATCCACAAGCACAGTCTGATGGGTAACACGTGCTAAAGTCAGAGACCTACCAGGATCCCAAGTCATGAAGACCAGAGCCTTCTGCTTTCTCTGTGCTGGATGAAACGGGCTCTATATGCCATGCCTGAGCATGTGCCTCACCAGATGTATCTTGCTGTGACCAGGCTCCTGGACCAGTGTCTTGGAAGAGTCCTCCCAGCCCTCTGCCTCCTTCTTCATGGCAGAGCTTCCTTTGGGTGGCCTTCACCAGGAATCTCTCAGGGGACAGACTGATGGCTGCTTACTCCATGGCAAGGCACTGGATATGTGGTTCCTATCGGTGAGAAGAAAGAATGTCATTGTAGGTGCCCCCGTGGCAGCACAAGCTTGCCGGCCTTTCCTGGGAATCCAGCCTCTGGTGCTGGGCTGCCCACCCTTTGCACTCCCTCCTCCCATGAAGAGAAGCTGGCTCAGCAGCTGAGAAAGTAGGAGTGACCCACTTTGGAGCTGCCTCTTCCGGGTTACAAGGGAATGCTGACCTCCGTGGAAATGAATCTGGTCATTAGGAGTGGAGCTCACAGCTTCGTCAGCACTGCACAGTAATTGCTCCTGTCTCCTCAGTTAGCTCCTTCCTCCTAGGGGCTGAAAATTGTCCGCTATGCTAATACTTGCAGGGCCAAGGTTGAGAATTGACAGTGTGGCTGGCTGGCCTGAGATGAGAGATGCATGGGAGGAAGAAGAGAAAGCCATGGGGATCTGAAGAGGGAGGAAACATTTTCTCCACTGTTCTCCTGTTCCTGAGCTGCCTGCTCACTGCCACCTTTCCTGAGAACTTGCTGTCACTTCACATCATCACACCTCCTCTCTCCAGCCACATCCTTCAGCAATAAAGTATAAAGAAACCTTTCTCAGGGGCCCTGGGGGGATGACTCAATGGGTAGAGAGCTTGCTCTGCAAGCGTGGGGGCCTGAGTTCAGATCTTAAGACCCAGCTAGGTGTGATGGTGCACATCTGTAATCCCAGTACTGGTGCTGAGAAGGCGGAATCAGGAAGAACCTGAGGCTTGCTAAGCAGCTAGTCTAGCTGAACTGCGTTGTGGGTTGAAGCAAGATATGCCATCTCTAGGGCCGGAGAGATGGTTTAGCAGTTAAGGAGCTTTCCTGCAAAGCCAAAGGACCCCAGGACCCATGTAAGCCAGATGCATAAGGTGGTGCATGCATCTGGAGTTTGTTTGCAGTGGCTGGATGTCCTTGCATACCCATTCTCTGCCTCTTTTTCTCAAATAAAAAAATAGAAGCCGGTGTGGTGGTGCACGCCTTTAATCCCAGCACTTGGGAGGCAGAGGTAGGAGGATCACCGTGAGTTTGAGGCCACCCTGAGACTACATAGTGAATTCCAGGTCAGCCTCGGCCAGAGTGAGACCCTACCTCGAAAAAAACGAAACAAAAAAAATATATTTAAAGAAAAGAAAAAAACCCATTTCCAAAGAGTACAGTGGAGGGGAGACACCTGCAGATGACCTCCACACACACACACCCCCTACCCTCACATGTATACCCACATACACATGAGTACAAAAACACGTGTATACACACGCCAAAAAGAAAGTTTTCCTCAATGCCAATCCCCTCCATCACCTGCCACCTTTGGGGCTTGGTTCTCCCTAACTTGAGCACGGTAAGACAGTCTTTCCCCTTCGCCACTGAGTTAGTCTGGCTTGGCTTGTCCCTCACAGCTCCCTGTGTCCTTTACAGTGTCAGGTTCCAGGGCTTTGCCCCAGCTCTAGCCTTGGGTGCCCGGGGCACCTCCATCCTCCGGTAGCTCCCCATAGCCAAGATTGTATTTCAGCCTTGGACATTGTGAGTTTCCATGAATGGCTTATTCAGCCCCTTCTGCCTTGCTGCTTAAAGTACATCACACTGTCGTTTGCCTAACGGGATATGTTATGCCCATCAAATTAAAAAGTCTGTGTTTAGGCCCATGGATTGTTGGTAGAGAATCTTTTGCAGACAGTGTGACCACTGGGGAGACTCAGAACTCATCACAGGGCTGAAAACAAGTGACTATTGAGCACTCGGCACGGCACTAAATGTGACATCTCTGTCCAAAGCTCAAAGAGCATTTTGGAAAAGGGGCTGTTACAAGCAGTTAAAGCCAGGCATGGTGGTGCACACCTTTAATCCCAGCACTTGGGAGGCAGAGGTAGGAGGATTGCCATAAATTCAAGGCCACCCTGAGACTACATAGTTCCCGTCAGCCTGGGCTAGAGTGAGACCCTACCTTAAAACCCTGCCCCCAAAAAAAAAAAACAGCAGTTAGCCGGGTATGGTGGTGCACACCTTTAATCCCGGCACTCGGGAGGCAGAGGTAGGAGGATCACTGTGAGTTTGAGGACACCCTGAGACTACAAAGTGAATTCCAGGTCAGCCTGGGCTAGGATGAAACCCTACCTCGAAAAAAAAAAACAACAACAAAAACAAATAAATAAATAACCAGCAGTATGGGGCTGGAGAGATGGCTTAGCAGTTGAGGTGCTTGCCTGCAAAGCCAAGGCACCAGGTTCGATTCCCCAGGATCCACGTTAGCCAGATGCACAAGGTGGTGCACGCGTCTGGAGTTTGTTTGCAGTGGCTAGAGATCCTGGCATTCTCATTCTCTCTTCTCTCTCTCTCTCTCTTCTCTGTCAAGTAAATAAGTAAAATGAAAAATTAAAAAAAAAAAAAAACCAGCAGTTAAAGGGGCTAGCTTGCAAAACCTGCCAGCCCAGGTTTGCTTTCCTAGTACCCACATAAAGCCAGATACACAAAGAGGTGTATGTGTCTGAAGTTTGTTTGCAGGGGCAAGAGGCACTGGCATGCCCATACTCTCTCCCTCTCTCTCTTTTTCGAGGTAGGGTCTCACTCTGGCCCAGGCTGACCTGGAATTAACTATGTAGTCTCAGGGTGGCCTCGAACTCATGGCTCTCTTTCTTATAAACATATAAATACGTTAAAAAAAAAAAAAAAGAATTTTAGAGCTAGAGAGTCCTGGCTTCCTGTGTCATTCCCTGCAGTGTTGGGTTCCAGGGCTGTGTCCCAGATCTAGCCCTGGGTGTTGGCCCCTCCATCCTCACAGCTTTCCAATAGCCCAGATTGTGTGGAGAGGAGTGCTTTGAAGTGCTGTCTTCTGGACATAAAGTGGCCATTGCATTCGTGATCACAGTGGCTGTCATTACTGGGAGAGGACCTCCAAGGTACTGTCCCCATCAACATCACATCATGGAGTTATCCATCAAACAAGAGGAGGGGATAGTTAGAAGGAGTTCACTGCAAGGGACGAAAGAAGGTACTGGGAGATTATAGTCAAAATACATTCTATATATGTATGAAAATTTCAATAAAACTTTCTTTTTGGCTTTTTGAGATAGTCTCTATCTAGCCCAGGCTGACCTGGAATTCACTATGTTGTCTCAGGGTGGTCTCAAACTCATGGCAATCCTCCTACCCCTGCATCCCGAGTACTGGGATAAAAGGTGTGCAACACCACCCTTGGCTAAAAGCATTTTTAAAAACATCAAAGGGCCGGGTGTGGTGGTGCGCGCCTTTAATCCCAGCACTCAGGAGGCCAAGGTAGGGGGATTGCCATGAGTTTGAGGCCACCCTGAGACTACATAATGAATTCCAAGTCAGCCTGGGCTAGAGTGAAACCCTACCTCAAAAACAAAACAAAATCAGAGGGCTGGAGAGATGGCTTAGTAGTGTGTGTGTCTATCTCAAATAAATAAATATACTTTACATTTTTTTTCAAGGTAGGGTTTCACTCTAGCCCAGGCTGACTTGGAATTCACTATGTAGTCTCAGGGTGCTTCTACCTCCACCTCCCAAGTACTGAGATTAAAGGTATGTGCCACCACGCCTGGCTGGCTGCTTTTTAAGACAAGGTTTCAGGCTGAGGAGATGGCTTAATGGTTAAGGCACTTGACTGCAAAGCCTAAGGACCCAGGTCCCATGTCAACTAGATGCACATGGTGGCGCATGCATCTGGAGTTCGGTTGCCGTGGCTGGAGGCCCTGACACGCCCATTCTCTCTTTCTCTCTCTATCACACACACACACTTTCTCTTTCTTTCCCTCTCTCTGTCTCTAATAAGTAAATAAAAGTAAAATCTTTAAAAAAAAATACAAGGTTTCACTATGTAACCCCATCTGGCCTTGAACTCAAGATTATCTGCCTCTGCTTTCCAAGTACTGGGATTGTAGGTATGTACCAACATGCCCAGTTTATTTTTTAAATTTGAGACCTGGTCCAGCAGCCTTAGTGGCAGACTGGAGTGTGGGGAAGAAGTGGTTTCTTTCTTTCTTTCTTTCTTTCTTTCTTTCTTTCTTTCTTTCTTTCTTTTTCTTTTTTGTTTTGGTTTTTCAAGATAGGGTCTCACTGTGGCCCAGGCTGACCTGGAATTAACTATGTAGTCACAGGGTGGCCTCGAACTCACGGTGATCCTTCTACCTCTGCCTCCCCAGTGCTGGGATTAAAGGTGTGCGCCACCACGCCCGGCTAGAAGTGGTTTCTTTCTTTTTTTTCTCTTCCTGCCTTCCTCTTTCTTGCTTTCTTTCCTTCTTTCTTCCTTCCTTCTTCCCTCCCTCTTTTTCTTTCTTTCGAGGTAGAGTCTCAGTCTAGCCCAGGCTGACCTGGAACTCACTCTGTAGTGCCAGGCTGACCTCAAACTCATAGCTATCCTCCTACCTCTGCCTCCTGAGTGCCGGGACTTTAATCCTTTAGGGGTGTGCCATCTCATCTGGCTAAAGTGTTCTCTCAACAAGGGGGAGAATGGCCTCAGCATAAAGGAAGAACACGAGACTCTTCTGTGTCTTATGCAGCCTGGATCAAGCTGAACCTGACGGCAGGTGCTGCCAGGAAGCAGTAAATTCCCTACCTTTCTTTAAAAATATTTATCAGTGCTGGAGAGAAGGAGCTTGCCTGTAAAGCCAAAGGAACCAGGCTCGATTCCCCAGGACACACGTAAGCCAGACGCACAATGTGGCACATGCATCTGGAGTTCATTTGCTGAAGGCCTTGGCATGCCCATTCTCTCTCTCTTTATCTGCCTCTATCAGCCTCTCTCTCTCTCTCAAATAAATTAATTAAAAAATATTTATCATTAGCCAGGCGTGGTGGCGCACGCCTTTAATCCCAGCACTTGGGAGGCAGAGGTAGGAGGATCGCCAAGAGTTCGAGGCCACCCTGAGACTACATAGTTAATTCTAGGTCAGCCTGGACCAGAGTGAGCCCTACCTCGCAAAACCAAAAAAAAAAAAAAAAATTATCATTTAATCCCAGCACTCAGGAGGCAGAGGTGGGAGGATCACCATGAGTTCAAGGCTACCTTGAGACTACAGAGTAAATTCCAGGTCAGCCTGGACTAGAACGAGACCCTACCTCAAAAAACAAAAATTTTTTTTTTTATTTAGGGCTGGAGAGATGGCTCAGTGGTTAAGGCTCCTGCCTGCAAAGCCTAAGAATGCTTGTTCAAATCTCCAGGTTCCACGTATAGCCAGATGCAAAAGTAATGCAAGCATGCAATGTTGCACATGCACACTAGGGGGCGCACTTGTCTGGCGTTTGTTGACAGCAGCTGAAAGGGCCCTGGTGTGCCCATTCTCTCTCTCTGCCTCTTTCTCTCTGTCTCTCAAAAAAATATTTATTTCAGAGTGAGTGAGAGAGACAGAGAGAGACAATTGTGCACACCAGGGCCTCTACCACTGTAAATGAACTCTAGATACATGTGCCACTTTGTGCAGCTGGCTTTATGTGGGTAATGGGGAATTGAACTCCGGTCCTTGGGTTTTGCAGGCAAGTGCCTTAATCACTAAGCAATCTCTCCAGCGCAATAAAAGAATTTTTGTAAATTTTATTTATTTATTTATTAGGGAAAGAGAGAGGGAGAGGGAGAATGGGCGTGCCAGGGCCTCTAACCACTGTAAACAAACTCCAGATGCATGCGCCTCCTTGTGTATCTGGCTTATGTGGGACCTGGAGAATCAAACAGGTGTCCTTAGGCTTTGTAGGCATGTGCCTTAACCACTAAGCCACCTCTCCAGCCCCCAATAAAAGAATTTTTAAAAAGTCTGCTCTAGCCGGGTGTGGTGGCGCATGCCTTTAATCCCAGCATTCAGGAGGCAGAGGTAGGAGGATCACCATGAGTTCGAGACCACCCTGAGACTACATAGTGAATTCCAGGTCAGCCTGGGCTAGAATGAAACCCTACTTCGAAAAACCAAAAAAAAAAAAAAAAAAAAAGTCTGCTGTAGCCAGGCGTGGTGGCACACTCCTTTAATCCCAGTACTCAGGAGGCAGAGGTAGGAGGATTGCTGTTGAGTTCAAGGCCACCCTGAGACTACAGAATGAGATCCCGGTCAGACTGAGCTAGAGTGAGAATCTACCTCGAAAAACAAAAAAAAAAAAAAAAAAAAAAAAAGTCTAATTTAGCCCAGCCCAGAAAGTTTGCTGTTTCCAATGAGGGCCAGAGTGAACAGGACAGGACTGGCCCAGAGGATAGCACTGACCCCTGGCATAGGACTTCAGGGTGGCCATGGGTATGACAGCTATCCCCTCAGTCCTCCTTGTAAAACAAGGTGGGAAGATGAGCTAGCCCCCCACAACCCTGCCCCCCTCCCAAGGCAATGACATTTTGGAGCTCTTGCGCTCAGTGTGACAGACTGTGAGGTCCAAGGGGCTACCTGCCCAGATTCTCAGGAAAGAAGGCAATTTAGAATTCTGGCCTAGAATTTTGTGGGGTGCCTTCCCAGATCCCCTAGGGGCTCTGAGAGACCTGTCACCCTCCCCTATGCCTTGAACATGCCTCAGTCAGAACTGTAAGTCCTTTGCAGTCACAGGCCCGACCCAAATGGACTAATGCAGAAAGGGAATTTGCTGGGGCTTGGGAGATGGCTCAGCAGTTAAGGGTGCTTGCTTGCAAAGCCTTCTGGTCCAGGTTCAATTTCCCAATACCCATATAAAGGCAAATGCACAAAGTGGAGCATGTGTCTAGAGTTTGTTTGCAGTGGCAGGAGGCCCTGGTGCACCCATTCTCTCTCTCTCTGATATTATATATATTTATTTATTTTTGGTTTTTTGAGGTAGGGTCTCACTCTGGCCCAGGCTGACCTGGAATTAACTATGTCATCTCAGGGTGGCCTCAAACTCTCGGTGATCCTCCTACCTCTGTCTCCATGGGATTAAAGGCTATGTGCCACTTTTTGTGTCCTGGTCTGGCTTTACATGAGTGCTGGGGAATTAAACTTGGGCCAACCGGCTTTGCCAGCAAGTGCCTTTGACCACCGAGCATCTCCCCAGTCCTAAAACGGATATTTTAAGAAAAAGCTCATTTATCCCACCTAGAATTCCAGGCTGGTTCCTTTCCCCAACCTGCTTTTCAGGGACTTGGGTTTTGCCTCCTGCCTTTGCCATCCAGGCCCCATAAAATCCATCAGCAGGTGGCCACATTGATTTTTAATCATGTTTTACCTCCACGTAATGAGTCTCTCCGGGCCCTTTGCAGCCACTCTCTGCATTGCACCTCGAGAGCTGCCTGTGCCGGGGATTCAGACAGAATTATTAACAAGACTGTATTTACTCCTTCAGAGGGGCCTGCTGGGAGCCTTGTCCACACAGCAAGCTGGGAGCCTCGGATCGCATCAGCAGTAAAGGCCCACATCCCACTCTCTAGCTGGTAGACTCCCAAAACAAGGTCATTTCATGTGGCCCTTAAGTGATCTTAAGTCACCTCATCCCTCAGCCACCTAGAGGTAGTAGCCTCATCAACAGGCGCTCTTTGCTTCAGTTTGTTCTCAGTCCCTTGCCACCCCTAAAAGGCCTGTAGTGGCCAGCCTGCCATCCACTCGGTGTGGTGGATGTTGTAACCAATTAGTGTTGTATAACCAAAATACCACAGGCTGGGGTGGCTTAGAAACTGCAGGCTTGGGGGCATGGCTCAGTGATTAAAGGTGCTTCCTTGCAAAGCTGGCTGGCCCAGGTTTAATGCCTCAGGACCCACCTAAAGCCATATGCACAGAGTAGCACGTGTGTCAGGAGTTCATTTGCAGTGGCAAGAAGCCCCGACATGCTCATAATGTCGCACTCTCTCTGTCAAATAAATAAATAAAGGCCTTAACCACTAAGCCACCTCTCCAGCCCCCAATAAAAGAATTTTTAAAAGTCTGCTTTAGCCTGGTATGGTGGCACATGCCTTTAATCCCAGCACTCAGTAGGCAGAGGTAGGAGGATCACTGTGAGTTCAAGGCCAGCCTGAGACTACATAGTGAATTCCAGGTTAGCCTTGGCTAGAGCGAGACCCTACCTTGAAAAACCAAAATGAGAGAGTACTCTCTCAGTACTAGGGGTGGCACTTAAGGGGGGGGTGCCCAAGTTCCTTTTCTGAGGGTAGATCTCTGAAGCCACAAGAACATGGTTCCTACCCTCAGCTGGCCACACTTGGGTCAACACCTGGCTCATGTGGGCCATCCACTTTGGTTGTCCCAGATCTGTGCTTTGCCATATCTCCTCTCCCATGGTCTGGTGGGCTGATGAGCCCCAGGCATGTCCACAGGCTGGGACAAGAGACCAGGAAAAGCTGTCTGCAGCAATGGAAGCTGCTCCACAAGGGAGGATCTTGGGATTTCCCCCCCTGCTCACACCTCACCCACCTTCATTCTTCAGAAAAGGACCACACAGTTTGCTTTGAAGGACACTCGCCTCCCACAACTGGAAAGAGCCTTGGTAGCAGCAGCCAGCTGTGGTCCAGGAACCTGACACAGCCCACCAGGACCACATTTCATACAATGGGGATCAGAGGAGAGGCAGCCATGTCCCGTGTCCCCACAGCCATGCCCCATGCAGACAGCTTGTGGATACTGCGTCCTTTGTGCCCTGGGACTCGTGGGCCCTGCCGATCTGCCACATGCTCTCCAGCTGCTCCATTCATTTCCTGGAGGTTTCTGCAGTCTATCACTAGCTCTGCCACCAGCTGCCTTCAGTCCTCGCTGTGGGCTGTGTGGTTAGAAAGAAGAGCTGGCTCCTAGCCAGTTGCTGAGCATACCCACAGTGCCCTGCCTGGCTCTCCTCTGCCTCTAGTAGCCCTGCAAGTGTGCATCTCTACAGATAACTCTTGTGAGGCCGGGAATGCGAGGTGCATCTCAGAAAGCCCTACTGTGCCCCATTTCCAACCTCCATCAAGGGCAGGTATGAGCCAAGCTCCTGCTCGCTACATCTCAAGGTCCATGGCCCATCACTGAGAACAGCATGGGTAGCTGGGGGAAGGGGTAATGGGCGGGGGGGGACTGTGACATCTAGAGCAGCAAAATCTTCCTGATCTTTCTAGGCTAGAGCGACTATGAGCCCCAGAGCACTGCACCTACTGATGGTTGTTATGCTACCCAACTGATGCTGTGGGCTCTCAGGAAGGCCCCTAAAAGGTTCCTTCTTACTTTTGGGCTCCCGAGAGAGCAGAGATGTTTATCCCAGACCAGATGGGCTGGCCATCTGTTTCTCAAAGGGCTCCCATTACTTTCAGAAGTCCACTAGACTTGGCTGCCCTTGCTGAGACCACAGCTCCTAAAACAGCAGAACCCTCCTGCAAGTAGCAGGTGCCCACTCCAGGAGCCCCAGGCTCAGAAGAGCCCAGTGCCTAGCCTTAGGTCACACTGCTTGGGATCAGGTCCTTTCCTTAGAAAGTTTGGGTTGGAGAGATGGCTTAGCCATTAAGGCTCTTGCCCATGAAGCCTGGGGATCCCGGTTCAATTCTCCAGGTCCCACGTAAGCCAGATGCACATGGTGGCGCATGCAACTGGAGTTCGTTTGCAGTGGCTAGAGACCCTCGTGTGCCCACATTCTCTCTCTCTCTCTCTCTCTGTCTGTCTCTAATAAAAATAATTTTTTTTAAAAAAAAGAAAGATCAACTAATAGTTTCTTTTCCTCTGCCAAGAACCATTTTAATAGAGCATATGTCAGTGGTAGAGCATGTACTTGGCATTTACAAGGGCCTGGGTCCAGTTCCCAGCACTCCCTACTCCCATCACCATTACCATCATTATACCACCACCACCACCATCACCACCACTATTCTCACCCGCATCAGCAGCATAACTGTCACCACCACCACCATCACCATCATCATCACCATGATTACCACCACCATTATCTTCATCACCATCACCATTATCATTGCTACCACCACCACCAGTTTCCTCCCAGTATAATGCTATCCCAGCCAGTGCCCAGGGCTGGAGCAGTAACCCACTGCAGCATGTTGTCGAGGAAAGGGTTAATCAGCTTGTCTGGCCCTACTGCATGGCTAAGGGGTATCCTGGTGGGCCAGGCATTCAGATTATGCTGGGGCAGAGGACTCCTCCGGCCCTGCACCTTATGTAGCACTTACTGAAGGCTAGCTGCTGCATGCTATGCCCATGACCTTCACATTGGAGCTCAGTGTTGTCCTACTCACCATGAGAAAAGGCTGTCTTCATCTCCTCTGCCACTGTCACCTCTCCCAGGAACCCCCTACAACAGTGAAGTCTTCACAGTTGTTTATTCCCCAGGACCTGGCTAGGGTCTTAAGAATGCTAATTGGGCCGGGCGTGGTGGCGCATGCCTTTAATCCTAGCATTCAGGAGACTGAGATAGGAGGATCACCGTGAGTTCAAGGCCACCCTGATACTACATAGTGAATTCCAGGTCAGCCTGAGCTAGAGTGAGACCCTACCTTGAAAAACCAAAAAAAAAAAAAAAAAAAAAAAGAATGCTAATTGGAATTCATTTTTATTTTGTTACTGTTTTTTGTTTTTGGTTTTGTTTTTGTTTTGTTTTCGAGGTAGGGTTTCACTCTAGCCCAGGCTGACCTGGAGTTCACTCTGTATTCTCAGGGTGGCCTCGAACTCACAGCAATCCTTCTACCTCTGCCTCCCCAGTGTTGGGATTAAAGGTATGCACCACCATGCCTGGTGATTCTCCACTTTAAGAAATTATTTGTGGGCATATGTGTACATGCATGTGTGTGTATGTGCCCCAGGGCCTCTTGCCATTGCAAATGCACTCCAGGTGCATGCATCACTTTGCATTTGGCTATACATGGGTAATGGGGAATTGAACCCAAAATAGCAAGCTTTGCAAGCAAGTGCCTTTAACCACAGGCCATCTCCCCAGTCCCCACCAGTTAGTCTAAACTCTCTGGCCAGTGAGCTCCAGGGAACCACCTGCCTCCACCTCCCCAGTGCTGTGATTACAAGCACACACCATGACCTGTGGTATGTTTCTATGGGTTCTGGACATCAAACTGGTTCTCATGCTTTCAAGGCAGGGAACTTAACTCACTGAGCTATCTCCCTAACCACAGATTTTATATATATATATTTTTTGGTTTTTTGAGGTAGCATTTCACTCTAACTCAGGCTGACCTGGAATTCATGATGTAGTCTCAGGGTGGCCTTGAATTCACGGTGATCCTCCTACCTCTGCCTCCCAAGTGCTGGGATTAAAGGCATGCGCCACCATGCCTGGCAGATGATTCTTTTAAAAATTTTTATTTATTTATTTGAGATTGACAAACAGAGAGAAAGAGGCAGATAAATAGAGACAGAATGTGTACACCAGGGCCTCCAGCCACTGCAAAGAAACTCCAGATGCATGTGCCACCTTGTGCCTCTGGCTTATGTGGGTCCTGGGGAATTGAGCCTTGAACCAGGGTCCTTAGGCTTCACAAGCAAGCGCTTAACCACTAAGCCATCTCTCCAGCACTGATGATTCTTTTTTTTTTTTTTAACCTGTAGCCCACAATATAATTAATACTAGTTAATTAAATCTTGATATACACTGATTTTTTTCTTACACAGGTGAGGCAATCCTACAGGATTCTGTTCTGTGCTATAAGCAGATCTATAGCCTTCAATCTTTAATTGACTGTTGTACAGGATTCCATGGTACCCACAGGCCAAGCCCTTAGATTCAACACGCAGGTGGCTTCCTCTTGTGTACTTGGTATAAATGACTCCATTGAGAGCAAATGTTTGTAAAGGTCTCCAAGTATTGCCTTAGGGTAAATCCCTAGGAATGGAATTGCTTCGTCAGAGATTGGGGATATGATCAGCAAAGCTGTGCCACCCAAGGCCTGGGGGTGTTACACACCCACTCTGGCTTCTTTACCAACATCTGGTGTGACTATCATCATCATTACTGTTGTCATTGTTTCCTGATTATTTTCTTTTTTTTGTGGGGGGGAGGGTTTCAAGGTAAGGTCTCACTCTAGCCCAGGCTGACCCTGAATTCACTATGTAGTCAGTCTCAAGGTGGCCTCGAACTCATGGCGATCCTACCTCCCTCTGCCTCCCGAGTGCTAGGATTAAAGACGTGAACCACCATTCCTGACCCCAATTTGTTTTGAGTCTCTTTGGTCTCCTGTAAAAGATAGATCTGAGGGCTGGAGAGATGGTACTTGCTTACAGAGCCTGCCTGCCTAGGTTCAGTTTCCCAGTGCTCATGTAAAGCCAGATGCACAAAATGGTATATGTGCCTGGAGTTCATGTGCAGTGGCAAGAGGCCCTGAAGTGCCCATCCTCATTTTCTCTCTCTGCTTGCAAATAAATGCACTTTTTCTTTTTTTAAAAAAAGGACAGGTCTGTTTGCGTGGACAGGTTACTTGTGTTTGCTCTTGTCCTGTGGCCTGTTTAATCTGTTACTTTTTTGTCATTGAAACAAAATACCCAACAAATGCCTTTAATCCCAGCACTTGGGAGGTAAGAGTGAGGCCCACCTCAAAAAAAAAAAAAAAAAAAAAAAGCAACTTAAGAGAAGGATTTATTTGGGCTCATAGTTTAAGAGATGGGAAGATATATCAGAGTTCATGGTTGGCAGGTGTGTGGCTGGAACTCCTCATATCTGGGAAGACCAGAAGCAGAAAGCAAGGAACACAGGAGTTCTTAATCCCCTTTTTATTTGGTCCTGGACCCCAGCCCATGGGATGGTGCCACTCACATGCAGGCTAGGTCTTCCCTCCTCAGTGGAACCTCTGGAAACACTCTCACTTACACACCCAGGTGATTCCAAATCCAGTCAAGGTGACAACGAAGACTGGCCGTCACAAGGCCCTCTCTATTGACTCATGTCTGTCTTTCTTTCTTCTTTCTTTCTTTCTTTCTTTCTTTCTTTCTTTCTCTCTCTTTCTTTCTTTCTTTCTTTCTTTCTTTCTTTCTTTCTTTCTTTCTTTCTTTCTTTCTCTTTTTGGTTTTTCGAGATAGAATTTCACTCTAGCTCAGGCTGACCTGGAATTCACTATGTAGTCTCAGGGTGGCCTCGAACTCACGGCGATCCTCCTACCTCTGCCTCCCGAGTGCTGGGATTAAAGGCATGGGCCACCATGCCCGGTTTATGTTTCTCTTATTCTCTAACACAGCACTATTTTAAAAGATTAAAATCCTTTAATACTTTTTTCCCCAGTGCTGGGGCCCAGGACTTGGACCATGCTGAGCAAGTGTTCTCCACTGAGCCCCACCCCAGCCCTCAAGATAGGAACATGCTGACATGGGCTTGTGCAATGCATTTTTTGAAATTAATTGACACATACTAATTGCGTATATTTATGGGATATAATGTAGTAATTCCGTACACATATAAAATGCATGATGATCAAATCTAGATAGGTGGCACATCCAGCTCTTAAACAGTGGCCATTTCTTTGCACATAGCTTAACAGCTTCTATTTCTATTTTTAAAATTCTATTATACTTATAAAGATAATCACTTATTGTTTATTAAAAAAATTGGAGCCAGGTGTGGTGGCACACACCTTTAATCCCAGCACTCGGGAGACAGAGTTAGGTGGATCGCCATGAGTTCGAGGCCACCTGGTCAGCCTGGGCTAGAGTGAGACCCTACCTCAAAAAAAAAAAAAAAGAAAGAAAAAGAAAATAAAAGAAAGAAAGAAAGAAAAAGGAAAATTGGCTGGGTGTGGTGGTGCACGCCTTTAATCCCAGCATTTGGGAGGCAGAGGTTGGAGGGTTGCCATAAATTCAAAGCCATTCCGGGACTACAGAATGTGTTCCAGGTCAGCCTGGGCTAGAGTGAGACCTGTTTCAAAACAAAACAAAAAAAGGAGGGCCTGGAAAAATAGCTTAGTAGTTAAGGTACTTGCCTGTGAAGCCTAAGAATCCAGGTTCAATTCTCCAGTACCCATGTAAGCCAGATGCACATAGTAGCTCATATGTCTGGAGTTTGCTTGCAGTGGCTAGAGGCCCTGATATACCCATTCTCTCTCTCAAATACATAATTATTAAAAAAAAAAAAAACTCAAGCCAGGCATGGTGGCACACGTCTTTAATCCCAGCACTTGGGAGACAGAAGTAAGAAGATCACCATGAGTTCGGGGCCACCCTGAGACTACATAGTGAATTCCAGATCAGTCTGGATTACAGTTAGACCCTACCTTGGGAAAAAAAAAAAAAAAAAAAAAAGGAACAGGGAGCTGGGGAGATGACTCAGTCATTAAAAGCACTTAGTTGCAAAGCCTACCAACCCAAGTTCAATTCCCCAGTACCCACATAAAGCCCAATGCACAAAGTGGCGTATGTGTCAGGAGTAAGTTTGCAGTGGCTAGAGGGCCTGGTATGTCCATTCTCTTGCTTCCTCTCAAATAATTAAATAATTTAAAAAAAAAAAAAAAAAACTTTCCTTTCTCTGTGTGTGTATGTGTATGGGCCTGCCAGGGTGTCTTATAGCTGTAAACAAATGCCCATTTTGCTTTATGTGGGTGCTGGGGAATAGAACTTGGGTTGTCAGGCTTTTCAAGCAAACACTTTTAACGGCTGAGCCATCTCTCCAGCTCCCCCTTTTTTTTTGTTTTGTTTTGTTTTGAACCCAGGTTGGCAGGCTTTGCAAACAAGTGCCTTTAACCACTGAGCAACCTTCCCATTTCCCATCACACTTTTATGTACATAAACCTCTTTTCTGATCATACTATCTTTGTTTTTTTAATTTTTTTTTTTTTTTTTTTATTTTTCGAGGTAGGGTTTCACTCTAGCTCAGGCTGACCTGGAATGCACTATGTAGTCTCAGGATGGCCTCGAACTCACAATGATCCTCCTACCTCTGCCTCCCCAGTGCTGGGATTAAAGGTGTGAGCCACCCCCGCCCGGCTCATGATATTATTTTTGTGATTGCTTTGTTGACAAATCTCAATTTCCCATCAGATGGGAACTCAAACTCCAGAACTTATCGCCAAACTTGCCTGTGTGACCCACATAGTAAAACAAATGTCACTCTGTGTGGCTCACAAAACACAATCAAGACTGAACTTTAACAACAGACCACCTTGCCTGGTCTATGCCCTATGGAGGCTTGGGTAGGAAAGGGACCCTTTACCAAAGGGAGGATTGGTTCTACTTTTGGAGAGGGAATAGGAATGAAGTACATTTGGAGACCCCTGAGCTTGAGGTGCCTCTTCCATAAGTCCTGGATCTATGGACCACAACCTGGGGAGAGAATGGCTGATGATCCTGCAGGAGAGATTCCCAACGTCTCTACTGCCTCCCTTTGTAGCATTTTCCCCAGTGGCTTTTTTAAATTTAATTTTACTTTTTGGTTTTTCAGGGTAGCGTCTCGCTTTAGCCCAGGCTGACCTGGAATTCACTCACGTAGTCTCAAGCTGGCCTCGAATTCACAGATATCCCCTACCTCAGCCTCCTGAATGCTGGGGTTAAAGGCATGCACCACCATGCCTAGCCCCAGTGGCTTTAAAAAGTACATTTTTATTTATTTCCAGAAAGAGAAAGAGAGGAGTGTGTGTGTGAGAGAGAGACAGAAGGTTTTGTTTTGTTTTGTTTGTTTGTTTTTAAATTTTTAAAATTCATTTATTTTCAAGCAGAGAGAGAGAGAGACAGGCAGACAGAGAGAGAATGGGCACGCCAGGGCCTCTAGCCACTGCAAACGCGAACTCCAGATACATGTGCCCCTTATGCATCTGGCTTACATGGGTCCTGGAGAATCGAACCGGGATCCTTTGGCCGCAGGCAAACGCCTTAACCATTAAGCCATTTCTCCAGCCCTTGTTTTTTTAGTTTTATTTCAAGGTAGGGTCTCACTCTGGCCCAGGCTGACCTGGAATTCACTATGTAGTCTCAGGGTGGCCTTGAACTCAAAAGCAATTAATTCTCCTACCGCTGTCTCCCAAGTGCTGGGATTAAAGGTATATGCCACCACCCCAGGCCTTCAGCAGTTTTTAATTTAATTTAATTTTTATTTTATTTATTTACTTATTTGAGAGAAAAGGCAGACAGAGAGAAAGAATGGGCCCGCCAGAGCCTCCAGCCACTGCAAATGAACTCCAGACACATGTGCCACCTTGTGCATCTGGCTTATGTTGGTCCTGGGGAATTAAACTGAGGTCCTTTGGCTTTGCTGGCAAGTGCCTTAACCACTAAGCCATCTTTCCAGCCCTTAAGCAAGTGCCTTTAACCGCTAAACCATCTTCCCAGCCCTATCAGTGGCATTTTAGATGAACTACTTCTGGAGTCCCATTCCCACTCCCAATGGCCTTATGAAATCACAGGAGAGGGCTGGGGGGGGGATTGCTCAGTGGTTAAAGTTGTATGCTTCCTAAGCATGAAGACTTAGGCTCAATCTTCAGCACCCATTTTTACATGGTAAGAGCTGGGTATGGTGATATGCTCTTGGGATTTCAGCACTGGGGAGGTAGAGACAAATGGATCCCTAGGGCTCCAAGTCAATTACAGGCCCTGTCTCCAAAACTTAAAAACAAAAGAAGAAATAAAAGAAATAACAGGAGGGACGTCTCTTTTCTGGAAGGCAAGAGGTACAAGGGACATCAGACTTAAACACGCACCCCCCACCACAGGCCTCCTCGCTCTGATTCCTTCCTCACATGGGGAGGGGGCCCAGGAACCTGGCTGGCAGAGGATGAGCTCTCAGGTGGATCTGTGGCTCAGAAAGACCTCCTTCCCCTCAGGCTGTCTGTACAGGAGCAAAGTGACTTGACGACTTTCCTTCTGCAAAAGCAATGCCAGTGAACTGTAGAATTCACAGATGAGAGGCTGGAATTAGCGAGGATGGCAGTGCAACATGGGAAATCTGCGCAACACAGCACCGAACTGCACTGTCAAGTGATAAATGTGATTAGTGAATTATATCCCAGTAAAAATTCAGGAAGAATACAGATGAGAGGGTAAAATAAAAATGACATCATCTCACCCTACAGATGATTACTGTCACGCCTTGGGGGTGTGGCCAGTGGGCTGTTTCCTGCCAAGGTGCATTTATATTTAATTTGATTTATCTACACACACTCTTTTATAATCTGGTTTTCCTTAAATCACCATCCTTACAATGTTGTGGGTTTTTTTTTTTTTTTTTTTTTTTTGAGGTAGGGTCTCACTCTAGCTCAGGCTGACCTGGACTTCACTATGTATTCTCAAGGTAGCCTCGAACTCATGCAATCCTCCTTCCTCTGCCTCCCGAGTGCTGGCATGAAAGGCGTGCGCCACCACACCCGGCTCTCCTTACAGTGTATTTTGGAGGCATCTCAAATCCAATGTTTAATAAACACATGACTCTCTCAGAGGCACCAACTTCAGAAATGCATACTTTCAGGGGAACCATCTTTGAATATCCCCGTCCCAGCTGGGTTCATCCTTGTCTCTCACACAGCCATTTTCTCAAATTCCTGCTCTGCTCCTCACGGGTGCTCTGCCCCTCACCCTGCCCCTCTATTCACACATGGTGATCTGGTGGAGACCTCCCAGTGGCACACTTCAGTGGCACAGAGAAGTTGAACCTTAGCTCTCCAGGAGCGGCTGGGGAGTCGGAGCCAGTGGACCACAACAGTCCTCTGTCCCAAAGCTGAGGAGAGGAATTTCCAGCTGACATGGACAGACATTCTGGGACCAAAAGCAGGCCAGCGTGTAGCTAAGCTGGTAGACTGCTTTTCCCGCAGGCAAAGCCTTAGGTATGAAGCCTAGCACTGTACAAACCAGCTGTGGTGGTGATGGTGCTAGCCAGTTACCTGAGCAGGAGGATTCGAAGTTCAAGGTCATCCTCAGCTACATAGTGAGTTGGAGGCCTAAGCTATATGTGACTGACTCTAAATAAATAAATAGATAGGGCTGGAGAGATGGCTTAGCGGTTAAGGTGCCTGCCTGCTAAGCCTAAGAACGCCTGTTTGATTCTCCAGGTCCCACGTTTAGCCAGACACAAAGTGACACAAGGGCACAATGCTGCACTTGCCCACAAGGGGGCACACCTGTCTGGAGTTCGTTCACAGCGGCTGAGAGGCGGCTGGCACACCCATTCTCGGTCTCTGTCTTTCTCTGACTGTCTCCAAAAAAATAAATAAATAAAAATAAATAGATAAAAAAAAAAAAAAGCTGGGCGTGGTGGCGCACTCCTTTAATCCCAAGCACTCAGGAGGCAAAGATAGGAGGATCGCCATGAGTTCAAGGCCACCCTGAGACCACAGTGAATTCCAGGTCAGCCTGAGCTAGAGTGAGACCTTACCTCGAAAAACCACCACCACCACCACCACCACCACCAACAATAATAATAATAACAAAAATAAATAAATAAATACATTGTGGCTGCGGCCAGAGTCAATGCCTCCAACACAGTGTCTCTACATTGGCGGGCCTGAGACAGACACCTTTGTCTGACCAGAGGATCTTCTGGGATCCTCTTTCTTTCCTGATTCTCCCTCGGACAGTCACTTCTAGAACACCCACCTCAGGGCCAGCTGGCACTCCTGCCACCTCCCCAAGCCGACTCCAGTCTGTATGCATTCCCAGAGTAAACTTGTCCCCATCTCCACCATGATGCCTTCAGCCTCAACCTGTCCACGGCCTTCAGGCTCCGGCACCCGTGTCTTGCACGTCTGTGTTCATGTGCAGGCCTTTCCCTCTCTCCCTGCCTCTATAGCAAGCAGAAACCACATCCGACCAGCAGCCCAGGTCACAGCCGTGGACTTTGTCTCTGCCCCACTCTGTCTCCCATTACCACCCAGTCTTGCTGTCACTGCCAGTCAGCCTATCTTCCCCCACCACACCAGCCTGGCCACCATCAACAACTGGCTGGTGATGCAGTGACCTTGGGCAAGTCATAAGCTCTGTACACACCTGCCTGGAGTGAATCTCCATGCTGAGCTTTTCTGGCTGGACACAGAGGCCCTCAGCCTGACCTGTCCTACCTTCGGCCACAGCTTGCTATCCTAGGGCTCATATCTTGGAATTTAATCTCCTTGTGAGACGGACCTTGGGGGAGGGTAAGGTAATTAGGTTACGGTGTTAGTGTAAGAACCCTTATGAATTTGGTAGTGTTTTTTTTTTTTTAGGGACTTAGTCTGTCTCCCAGGCTGGCAAATTTGATGAAATTGGCTGGTGTGGTGGTGCACGCCTTTAATCCCAGCATTTGGGAGGCAGAGGTTGGAGGGTTGCCATAAATTCAAAGCCATTCCGGGACTACAGAATGTGTTCCAGGTCAGCCTGGGCTAGAGTGAGACCTGTTTCAAAACAAAACAAAAAAAGGAGGGCCTGGAAAAATAGCTTAGTAGTTAAGGTACTTGCCTGTGAAGCCTAAGAATCCAGGTTCAATTCTCCAGTACCCATGTAAGCCAGATGCACATAGTAGCTCATATGTCTGAGTTTGCTTGCAGTGGCTAGAGGCCCTGATATACCCATTCTCTCTCTCAAATACATAATTATTAAAAAAAAAAAAAAACTCAAGCCAGGCATGGTGGCACACGTCTTTAATCCCAGCACTTGGGAGACAGAAGTAAGAAGATCACCATGAGTTCGGGGCCACCCTGAGACTACATAGTGAATTCCAGATCAGTCTGGATTACAGTTAGACCCTACCTTGGAAAAAAAAAAAAAAGGAACAGGGAGCTGGGGAGATGACTCAGTCATTAAAAGCACTTAGTTGCAAAGCCTACCAACCCAAGTTCAATTCCCCAGTACCCACATAAAGCCCAATGCACAAAGTGGCGTATGTGTCAGGAGTAAGTTTGCAGTGGCTAGAGGGCCTGGTATGTCCATTCTCTTGCTTCCTCTCAAATAATTAAATAATTTAAAAAAAAAAAAACTTTCCTTTCTCTGTGTGTGTATGTGTATGGGCCTGCCAGGGTGTCTTATAGCTGTAAACAAATGCCCATTTTGCTTTATGTGGGTGCTGGGGAATAGAACTTGGGTTGTCAGGCTTTTCAAGCAAACACTTTTAACGGCTGAGCCATCTCTCCAGCTCCCCTTTTTTTGTTTTGTTTTGTTTTGTTTTGAACCCAGGTTGGCAGGCTTTGCAAACAAGTGCCTTTAACCACTGAGCAACCTTCCCATTTCCCATCACACTTTTATGTACATAAACCTCTTTTCTGATCATACTATCTTTGTTTTTAATTTTTTTTTATTTTTTTTATTTTTCGAGGTAGGGTTTCACTCTAGCTCAGGCTGACCTGGAATGCACTATGTAGTCTCAGGATGGCCTCGAACTCACAATGATCCTCCTACCTCTGCCTCCCCAGTGCTGGGATTAAAGGTGTGAGCCACCCCGCCCGGCTCATGATATTATTTTTGTGATTGCTTTGTTGACAAATCTCAATTTCCCATCAGATGGGAACTCAAACTCCAGAACTTATCGCCAAACTTGCCTGTGTGACCCACATAGTAAAACAAATGTCACTCTGTGTGGCTCACAAAACACAATCAAGACTGAACTTTAACAACAGACCACCTTGCCTGGTCTATGCCCTATGGAGGCTTGGGTAGGAAAGGGACCCTTTACCCAAGGGAGGATTGTTTCTACTTTTGGAGAGGGGAATAGGAATGAAGTACATTTGGAGACCCCCTGAGCTTGAGGTGCCTCTTCCATAAGTCCTGGATCTATGGACCACAACCTGGGGAGAGAATGGCTGATGATCCTGCAGGAGAGATTCCCAACGTCTCTACTGCCTCCCTTTGTAGCATTTTCCCCAGTGGCTTTTTTTAAATTTAATTTTACTTTTTGGTTTTTCAGGGTAGAGTCTCGCTTTAGCCCAGGCTGACCTGGAATTCACTACGTAGTCTCAAGCTGGCCTCGAATTCACAGATATCCCCTACCTCAGCCTCCTGAATGCTGGGGTTAAAGGCATGCACCACCATGCCTAGCCCCAGTGGCTTTAAAAAAGTACATTTTTATTTATTTCCAGAAAGAGAAAGAGGGAGTGTGTGTGTGAGAGAGAGACAGAAGGTTTTGTTTTGTTTTGTTTGTTTGTTTGTTTTTAAATTTTTTAAAATTCATTTATTTTCAAGCAGAGAGAGAGAGAAAGACAGGCAGACAGAGAGAGAATGGGCACGCCAGGGCCTCTAGCCACTGCAAACGAACTCCAGATACATGTGCCCCTTATGCATCTGGCTTACATGGGTCCTGGAGAATCGAACCGGGATCCTTTGGCTTCGCAGGCAAACGCCTTAACCATTAAGCCATTTCTCCAGCCCTTGTTTTTTTTTAGTTTTATTTCAAGGTAGGGTCTCACTCTAGCCCAGGCTGACCTGGAATTCACTATGTAGTCTCAGGGTGGCCTTGAACTCAAAGCAATTAATTCTCCTACCGCTGTCTCCCAAGTGCTGGGATTAAAGGTATATGCCACCACCCCCAGGCCTTCAGCAGTTTTTAATTTAATTTAATTTTTATTTTATTTATTTACTTATTTGAGAGAGAAAGGCAGACAGAGAGAAAGAATGGGCCCGCCAGAGCCTCCAGCCACTGCAAATGAACTCCAGACACATGTGCCACCTTGTGCATCTGGCTTATGTTGGTCCTGGGGAATTAAACTGAGGTCCTTTGGCTTTGCTGGCAAGTGCCTTAACCACTAAGCCATCTTTCCAGCCCTTAAGCAAGTGCCTTTAACCGCTAAACCATCTTCCCAGCCCTATCAGTGGCATTTTAGATGAACTACTTCTGGAGTCCCATTCCCACTCCCAATGGCCTTATGAAATCACAGGAGAGGGCTGGGGGGGGATTGCTCAGTGGTTAAAGTTGTATGCTTCCTAAGCATGAAGACTTAGGCTCAATCTTCAGCACCCATTTTTACATGGTAAGAGCTGGGTATGGTGATATGCTCTTGGGATTTCAGCACTGGGGAGGTAGAGACAAATGGATCCCTAGGGCTCCAAGTCAATTACAGGCCCTGTCTCCAAAACTTAAAAACAAAAGAAGAAATAAAAGAAATAACAGGAGGGACGTCTCTTTTCTGGAAGGCAAGAGGTACAACGGACATCAGACTTAAACACGCACCCCCCACCACAGGCCTCCTCGCTCTGATTCCTTCCTCACATGGGGAGGGGGCCCAGGAACCTGGCTGGCAGAGGATGAGCTCTCAGGTGGATCTGTGGCTCAGAAAGACCTCCTTCCCCTCAGGCTGTCTGTACAGGAGCAAAGTGACTTGACGACTTTCCTTCTGCAAAAGCAATGCCAGTGAACTGTAGAATTCACAGATGAGAGGCTGGAATTAGCGAGGATGGCAGTGCAACATGGGAAATCTGCCGCAACACAGCACCGAACTGCACTGTCAAGTGATAAATGTGATTAGTGAATTATATCCCAGTAAAAATTCAGGAAGAATACAGATGAGAGGGTAAAATAAAAATGACATCATCTCACCCTACAGATGATTACTGTCACGCCTTGGGGTGTGGCCAGTGGGCTGTTTCCTGCCAAGGTGCATTTATATTTAATTTGATTTATCTACACACACTCTTTTATAATCTGGTTTTCCTTAAATCACCATCCTTACAATGTTGTGGGTTTTTTTTTTTTTTTTTGGTTTTTTTGAGGTAGGGTCTCACTCTAGCTCAGGCTGACCTGGACTTCACTATGTATTCTCAAGGTAGCCTCGAACTCATGCAATCCTCCTTCCTCTGCCTCCCGAGTGCTGGCATGAAAGGCGTGCGCCACCACACCCGGCTCTCCTTACAGTGTATTTTGGAGGCATCTCAAATCCAATGTTTAATAAACACATGACTCTCTCAGAGGCACCAACTTCAGAAATGCATACTTTCAGGGGGAACCATCTTTGAATATCCCCCCCCCCCCCGTCCCAGCTGGGTTCATCCTTGTCTCTCACACAGCCATTTTCTCAAATTCCTGCTCTGCTCCTCACGGGTGCTCTGCCCCTCACCCTGCCCCTCTATTCACACATGGTGATCTGGTGGAGACCTCCCAGTGGCACACTTCAGTGGCACAGAGAAGTTGAACCTTAGCTCTCCAGGAGCGGCTGGGGAGTCGGAGCCAGTGGACCACAACAGTCCTCTGTCCCAAAGCTGAGGAGAGGAATTTCCAGCTGACATGGACAGACATTCTGGGACCAAAAGCAGGCCAGCGTGTAGCTAAGCTGGTAGACTGCTTTTCCCGCAGGCAAAGCCTTAGGTATGAAGCCTAGCACTGTACAAACCAGCTGTGGTGGTGATGGTGCTAGCCAGTTACCTGAGCAGGAGGATTCGAAGTTCAAGGTCATCCTCAGCTACATAGTGAGTTGAAGGCCTAAGCTATATGTGACTGTCTCTAAATAAATAAATAGATAGGGCTAGAGAGATGGCTTAGCGGTTAAGATGCCTGCCTGCTAAGCCTAAGAACGCCTGTTTGATTCTCCAGGTCCCACGTTTAGCCAGACACAAAGTGACACAAGGGCACAATGCTGCACTTGCCCACAAGGGGGCACACCTGTCTGGAGTTCGTTCACAGCGGCTGAGAGGCAGCTGGCACACCCATTCTCTGTCTCTGTCTTTCTCTGACTGTCTCCAAAAAAATAAATAAATAAAAATAAATAGATAAAAAAAAAAAAGCTGGGCGTGGTGGCGCACTCCTTTAATCCCAAGCACTCAGGAGGCAGAGATAGGAGGATCGCCATGAGTTCAAGGCCACCCTGAGACCACAGTGAATTCCAGGTCAGCCTGAGCTAGAGTGAGACCTTACCTCGAAAAACCACCACCACCACCACCACCACCAACAATAATAATAATAACAAAAATAAATAAATAAATACATTGTGGCTGCGGCCAGAGTCAATGCCTCCAACACAGTGTCTCTACATTGGCGGGCCTGAGACAGACACCTTTGTCTGACCAGAGGATCTTCTGGGATCCTCTTTCTTTCCTGATTCTCCCTCGGACAGTCACTTCTAGAATACCCACCTCAGGGCCAGCTGGCACTCCTGCCACCTCCCCAAGCCGACTCCAGTCTGTATGCATTCCCAGAGTAAACTTGTCCCCATCTCCACCATGATGCCTTCAGCCTCAACCTGTCCACGGCCTTCAGGCTCCGCACCCGTGTCTTGCACGCCTGTGTTCATGTGCAGGCCTTTCCCTCTCTCCCTGCCTCTATAGCAAGCAGAAACCACATCCGACCAGCAGCCCAGGTCACAGCCGTGGACTTTGTCTCTGCCCCACTCTGTCTCCCATTACCACCCAGTCTTGCTGTCACTGCCAGTCAGCCTATCTTCCCCCACCACACCAGCCTGGCCACCATCAACAACTGGCTGGTGATGCAGTGACCTTGGGCAAGTCATAAGCTCTGTACACACCTGCCTGGAGTGAATCTCCATGCTGAGCTTTTCTGGCTGGACACAGAGGCCCTCAGCCTGACCTGTCCTACCTTCGGCCACAGCTTGCTATCCTAGGGCTCATATCTTGGAATTTAATCTCCTTGTGAGACGGACCTTGGGGGAGGGTAAGGTAATTAGGTTACGGTGTTAGTGTAAGAACCCTTATGAATTTGGTAGTGTTTTTTTTTTTAGGGACTTAGTCTGTCTCCCAGGCTGGCAAATTTGATGGCTTTTATAAGAGGGGGAAGAGGGGCTGGTGAAATAGCTCAGTGAGTATTGTAGACACAGATACAGTTTATGGGAAGAAGAGGTTTATTTCCACTTACAGCTCCAGGGGGGAAGTTCCATCAATGGTGGTAGAAGCTGCTTTCATACATCCGAGCGGAAAGAAACAACCAAACAGCCCGCCAAAAATGAAAGCAGCAAGCATGGATAGGCAGCAGACCGCAGGGACCTCACACCTCTCTGCACCCCTTTGGGCCGCCCTCAGTGACACCTCCCCCAGCCAGATGGCTGGAGACCCAAGTTTCAAGCTTTTTTTTTTTTTTTTTTTTTTTTTGGTTTTGCGAGGTTGGGTCTCACTCTGGTCCAGGCTGACCTGGAATTCACTATGTAGTCTCAGGGTGGCCTCGAACTCTTGGCGATCCTCCTACCTCTGCCTCCCGAGTGCTGGGATTAAAGGCGTGCGCCACCACGCCCGGCTTCCAAGTTTCAAGCTTTAATAAAACACCTGAGTCTATTTTGGACACACATTCAAACCACCACAGTGAGTACAGTGCTTGCCTCACAAGTATAAGGATTCTTCAGGACCCACATTTTAAAAAAGTCAAATTAGGGGCTGAAGAGATGGCTTAGTGGTTAAGCGCTTGCCTGTGAAGCCTAAGTACTCCGGTTCAAGGCTCGATTCCTCAGGACCCACGTAAGCCAGGTTCCCTCTCTCTGCATCTTTCTCTCTGTCTGTCGCTCTCAAATAAATAAGTAAAAACAAAATTTAAAAAGTCAAGTTGGGGCTGGAAGATGGCTCAGAGGTAAAGGGATTTACTTGCAAAGCCTGCTGGCCTGGGTTTAATTCCCAAGCCACTCACAACTAAACACACACACACACACACACACACAAGCACATACACACACGCACAAATTTTGAAAAAGGAGACTAGATACACATACACTCCCTATCTCTTGTCAAGTGATGCACTGCACCCCTGGGGATGCAGTCAGCAAGAGTACCAAATGCAGCCCCTGGACCTTGGACCAGAATGAACACGAGAGCCAGAATAAACCTCTCTCTCCCTACCTTTGTTTCTTTCTTTTTCTTTTTCTTTTTTTTCCTTTGAGGTAGAGTCTTGCTCTAGCCCCAGCTGACCTGGAATTCACTATGTAGTCTCAGGCTGGCCTCGAACTCACAGTGATCCTCCTAATTTAGCCTCCTGAGTGCTGGGCCTAAGGGTGTGCTCTACCACGCCCAGCTAAACTTCTTTTCTTTACAAGTCATCCAGCCTGTGGAATACACTTATTAGTTCATGCACCACCCTGTGTTGCTGCATGTGGCCAGGTTCCCAGTTCCTCCAAGGACCTGATCGTGCTTCTCCTTACCTGCTTCAGGCCACTGGTCAAACAGCCCTTCCCAGGGAGGGCTACTCTTTGTTAAAGCTTCACAGCCTGGACCATGACCCTTCACACTCCCCTGGTTATTTCTATTTTTATTTATTTATTTATTTTATTTTTTGGTTTTTCAAGGTAGGGTCTCGCTCTAGCCCAGGCTGACCTGGAATTCACCATTTAGTCTCAGGCTGGCCTAGAACTCAGAGCAATCCCCCTACCTCTGCCTCCCGAGTGCTGGGATTAAAGGTGTGTGCCACCATGTCGGGCTCATCATTTATTTATTTGAGAGAGAGAGAAAAAAAAAGGCAGATAGAGAGAATGGGCCTCAAGCCACTGCAAACTAACTCCAGATGCATACTCCACCTTGTGCATTTGGTTTATGTGGATCCTGGGGTATCAAACCTGGGTCCTTTGGTTTTGCGGGCAAATGCTTTAACTGCTAAGCCATCTCTCCAACTCCAGTAAAAAACGTTTATAAAGCCGGGCGTGGTGGCGCACGCCTTTAATCCCAGCACTCGGGAGGCAGAGGTAGGAGGATCGCCAAGAGTTCGAGGCCACCCTGAGACTACATAGTTAATTCCAGGTCAGCCTGGACCAGAGTGAGACCCTACCTTGCAAAAACCAAAAAAAAAAAAAAAAAGTTTATAAAAAAGAAGTCAGCAGGGGCCTAATATGCAGGATGCACAGTTAGCACATCTTGCTCCCACATCTAAAGCAGGCTCCCCATCTGTGAACCTAGCCCAGGATTTCCAGGATCTATGTATGCCTGCCCATGTCCTTCCTCTCACACCTGCATGCCCTGGGCTTGGACTGGGGACTGGGTCAGAAAAGGAGAAGGAAGGGCTCTGGAGGGTTGGAGAGGCACAGGAAGTGTGGCGTTCAAAAGTATTGTGGCCCTGGCTAGGGTTCCTTAGCCTTCCAGATCCTCTGAGGTCCTAACAGAGTGGGAGGAGCTGGGTGTGATGGTGTACCCTTTATTTTTAATTTTATTTATTTTTTAGTTTTTTGGTTTTTTGAGGTAGGGTCTCACTTTAGCCTGGGCTGACTTGGAATTCACTATGTAGTCTCAGGGTGGCCTTCAACTCACGGCAATCCTACCTCTGCCTCCTGGGTGCGGGGATTAAACACTGTGCCACCATGCCCAGTCACTTTTTTTTTTTTGGTTTTGATGCATACTTTTATTTTATTTATTTATTTATTTTGGAGAGAGACAGAGAGAGAGGGAGAGGAAGACAGATAGAGATGGGTGCACCAGCAGCAGCCTCTCAGCTGCTGCAAATGAAATCCAGATGTATCCGCCCCCTTGTGGTCAAGTGCGGCATTGAGCCCTTGTGTCACTTTGCATCTAGCTAAACGTGGGACCTGGAGATTGGAACCGCTGGAGATTGGAACCAGCGTTCTTAGGCTTAGGAGGCAGGCGCCTTAACCACTAAGCCATCTCTCCAGCCCTTGATGCTTACTTTTAATCCCAGCACTCAGGAGGCTGAGGTAGGTAGGAGGAGCATCATGAGTTCAAGACCAGCCTAGGCTAGAGTAAAACACTGCTTCAAAAATAAAACAAAACAGGGCTGGAGAGATGGCTTAGTGATTAAGGCGCCTGCCTCCTAAGCCTAAGAATGCTGGTTCCAATCTCCAGGTCCCATGCATCTGGATTTCGTTTGCAGCAGCTGAGACTGCTGGCACACCCATCTCTGTCTCCCTCTCCCTCTCTCTCTGTCTGTCTCTCTCTGTGTCTCTCTCTAAAAATAAAAAAATTAAAAAAAAACTTAATAAAACAAAACAGGCTAGAGGTAAAAATAATCAACTAACTAACTAACTAACTAAAAAATAATGAACTAAAATTACCTGTCTAGCTTGATGTGGTGGCACACAACTTTAATCCCAGTACTCAGGAGGCAGAGGTAGGAGGATCACAGTAAGTTCTAGACCAGCCTGAGACTACATAGTAAGTTCCAGGTCAGCCTGTATTACAGCGAGACCCTACCTTGAAAAACCAACCAACCAACCAAAAATAATTGCCTGTCTATAGAAAAAAAAGAAGAAATGGAGAAAAAACCCACACCTTGACCATGGCCACATCCCCACAAGCCTAGGAAGGGTGACTCCATTCTGCCATACTTTGAGCTCCTGGCATGAGTCTCATTCATCCTTCTCTTGTGTTCTCTCTTTCCCTCTCTCTCTTCTCTCTCACTGGGTTTTGATATGCTGTCTAAGCTGGTCTTGAACCCAGGATCTTCCTGCCTCATCCTCAAGAGAAGCTGGCATCACACATCTACCTCACAGAAGCCGCTCAGTGGAGAGTGAGCCATGGACCCTTCCCCTTCTGGGTCCAGGCAGTTTCCTGGGAGTTTATGCTGCAGGGGATGAGGTAGCAGACTACACTGAAGGAAACAGGCTGTTTGCCAGAGCTGCTGAGAAGAAAGTGACAAAGGCCCCTGCTGGGTTTCCCCCTGGATCCTACCCCAGCCCACCTGCCTCTGTACATCCAGGTCTGAAGCCTGAAATCCAATTGCAGCCTCACAGGCCCCCTGGTCGCTCCACACAGGCCTCATCTACCAGCCCTGCTGAAATCTTTTCTTGGATACAGGGGACAAAGGCCAGCTCCTTGGAGGAGCCGTGCTTGTCACTCTGGTCCCCAATCTGGTCTCTTACCCATTCCATATCTTTTTTTTTTTTTTTGAGGTAGGGTCTCACTCTAGCTCAGGCTGACCTGGAATTCACTATGTAGTCTCAGGGTGGCCTTGAACTCACGGCGATCCTCCTACCTCTGCCTCCCCAGTGCTGGGATTAAAGGCGTGCGCCACCACGCCCGGCCCATTCCATATCTTTGTCTGGAACCCCGTGCCTGAAGGGCACTCTCTCTCTCTCTGGAGTCAGGCAGGCCTCCATGTCCCCTTTACTTTCCTAGCCGCCCCCCCCCTCAACCTGGGCTTAGAGGGATCACGTTTTCCCCCAAGGCCGCAGCTAGGTGTCCCCAATTTCCACGCGTGCCGGCCTGCGCAGCTGGGCCCACCAGGAAAGGCCTAGAACAGCTCCTGTCCCGTTGGCCAGCTAGCGTCCCCCAGCGCTCGACGACAAATCCGCGTGGAAATGAATGAATTTCTGCGGGCCAGCGACTCGGCTTCGTGCACGTCAGTTCTCCCGGGCCCGCCCCGCGCGCGCCACCGTGGCGAGGGTGGGCGGACGGAGAGGCGTGTCCCCCAGCAGCTTGGGGGTAGGGTGGGGTGGGTGCGTGCAGGGAAGGGACCCCCCCCTGCTTCGGTGCGGGGCTCGCGCGCTCTCTGCAGGCTGAGGCCGGGCCCAGGAGGGTGCGGGGCGGGAGGTGGCGCCGGGGCGCTGAGTGGCGGCTCCGGGTCCACCCCTGGCGCGCCGGTGCGGGCGGGCGGGAGGAAGGGAGGCGGGGAGCGCAGGGGCGGCGGCGCAGCGGCAGCGAGCATGTGCCGCGGAGCCCAGTAACCAGGGACGACCGCGGCCACCGAGCGGCGGCGGCGGCGGCGGAGGAGGGGGAGGAGGCGGCGCCCCAGCCTAGCGCAGCTCCGCGCCGCGGCGCCCGGACCTCCCGGGCCTGTGTCCCGCGCCTCCGGCCGGGTTAAGACGTAGCGTTGCCGGAGCTCCGTGCTCGGGCCGCGCGGATACGGCCAGAGACAAAGACGCGGCCCCGGCCCTGCCCAGCCCGGCCCAGCAGCTCCGCTGGGCTCCCCGACCGGGTCCGGCCCGGGGAAGGGCAGGGGGGCCGAGGCCGCCGAGGATGGGGAAATCCAACAGCAAGTTGAAGCCTGAAGTTGTGGAAGAGCTGACCAGGAAAACCTACTGTGAGTGCACGCCGGGACCCCTCTGCGCCCCGATATCCCGGGCAGGGCCCCACCACCCCTCCGTCCCACTTGCGCCCCGCGACCTTCCCTGCGTCCTTCCCGGCCCTGTCTCCACTCCAGGCTCTACGGACGCCCTGGCCGCGCCCCTGCCGGGTACCTGGCCCATTGTTCTCCCCCCTACACACACCCCGCCCCCAGACCTGGAGGAGTGCTACCGGTCACCGGGATCCCGGCCACCCTAGTCTCTGATGGCATCCCCAGCCCATCCTCGGTCCCTTTCCCGCAGAGCTGTCCGGGAGGGCTCGGGCTGTGCCAGGATGGGGGGCGGTGGTCCCTGGAGGAGGGCTCCCAGGCGCCTGTGCCTCTGGCTGCGCCGGTGGCACGAGCGCGACGGGTGGGTGCTGCGTGCATCACGAAGCTGCTGTCGCCCCGCTGCTTCTGCTGCTACGAGGTTGGAGGTTGGCCTGTCTCCCCCTCCCCGGCAGGAAAGTGAGAGAGAGAGAGAATGGGGAGGGGGGGGCGTGTGATGAGACCTGGCAGACAACTCTCTATATAACGACAGCAAAGATCCTGGGCGTCTTGTGTTGGTTGTGACATTGGTAGCTTGAATTCTCCAGTCCCATGTTCTGTCTCACCTTGTCTGTTCCACACTAGGAAATGGATTATATTCAGCCATCCAGAGCTGACGGGGTGGGTGGGTTTGATCACTCAACTTAGAAGGAAGATCTGTCCTCTCTACGTGTTTCTGTAGCTCAATCCCAGGTGTTGCTCTGCACTTGGCCAACTTCACAACTCTCCGGTCCCCACATCTCCAGTGTATCTTCACGGGTGTCCCCTCCCTGAAGCCTTGCCAGAGGGTGGCCCAGCTCACCAGAGGTTCATAGCACTGGGTCCTGACCACCCTGTCTTTTTTTGAGGATGAAGAGAGGGACGCTGGTATGTGGAAGAGCTTCTGCCTGGCGGTTTGACTTGCCAGGAGGTGGTTACCCAATCTTGCGTTGGAACCCAGAAGTGGGACCTGGGCAGCAATCTACACACCGTCCCCCCGCCCCCACCACCACCAAGGGTTGATTGACCACTAGCTAGGTGGAAGCCCTGGAGGTGGCTCTGGTGCATTGCACAGCCTCTGCTCCCACCTCCTCCCACTCCATCGGTCTTCTGGGCACGTTTGCAGTCTGACCAAGCCCATGCTTCAGCCCCACATGTCTCACCCAGGTGGGCTTGGAACAAAAGGGGGCTTTCCTGACTAGGGCACTGATGCTGGTTGGCTCTTGTCCAGAGGAATTGGGACAAGGAATTGGGGATGTCACATCCTCGGTGAAGGGTGCTCCTGGGCTAGTCCACTTCCTCTTTCCAATGTGCGCGTGTGGGCCTTTCTAACTCCCTGTTTTAATTTTATTTTTATTTATTTGAGAGAGAGATACAGAAATAGGCAGGTAGAGAGAGAGAATGGGCGCACCAGGGCCTCTAGCCACTGCAAACGAACTCCAGAAGTGTGCACCCTCCTGTGTATCTGACTTATGTGGGTCCTGGGGAGTTGAACCTGGGGCCTTGGGCTTTGCAGGCAAGCGCCTTAACCGCTAAGCCATTTCTCCAGCCCTCCCTATTGTTTTATGAGGTTTGCTGGACCCTCCTTTAAGCTTAGGTCAGGTGTGGCCCTCAGCCATCAGGTAGGCTGCTAGTGGGACCTCCTGGGTCCCTAGGGAAGAAGACACCATGACTTCTTCAGGTGTAGTGGCACAGAGTGCACCAGGTTGTCACCATCATGGTGGGGCAGGGGGGCGGGGCACCAGCCAGCTGAGCGAAAGCCAAGTGTCTTGCTTACTGAATGTGTCATGCACCGCTCTGTGTCCTTAGCACACTGACCTACACAGATAGCTTGGTGCATGGTGGGTACCATTACTGTTGCTATTTCTGTGAACAGAGGAAACTGATTGAGAGAGGCAACATGACATGGCTGGCCTCAAGTAGTACTGGGACCTGCCCTTGGGTCTGTTGCTCTAAAGCTATGCTTCAGGAGAGACTTCAGCTTATACCAAGAGCTCTTTTAAGCTTCTCTTTCTGGTTCTAGCCCATGCTGGTAGATTCTGGATGGGACAAGTCTAGAGGGCCAAAGGGCTTTTGTTCCAGACCCATCTCTCTGAGGCTGTCAACTTTGGGAGAAGTAAGGCCTGGTGGTGCTGGGCTGGGTTATTTTTTAAAAATATTTTATTTATTTGAAAGAGAGAGAGAGAGGGAGGGAGAGAGAGGGAGAAAGAGGCCAGGGCATCCAGCCAGTGCACATGAACTCCAGGGGCATGTGCCATGTGCATCTGATTTAAATGGATCCTGGGGAATTGAACCTGGGTCCTTGGGCTTTGCAGGCAAGAGCCTTAACCACTAAGCCATCTCTCCTGGGCTGGGCTATTTTTAAAGGCCTTCTGAGAGGTGGAACAGTTTAGTCAGGGATAGAGGTAGGCTAGGAACTTTTCTTCTGTCAAAGGCCTTTATTAGAGATTGGAGGGGGGTGTCTACTTGCCTCTGGCTTGTCTCTCTGTGAAGGTCTTCTCTCTCCAGGCAGGTTCTGGTCCGTGGCTAACAGCCATCTTTCTCTGTGGGCACTTAGTAGGTCTACAGACGTTTCTGGGAGGGAAAGCCTGCCAACAGGAAAAGCAGAGCCCCTGCAGCCTGCGGCAGGCCCCCTGATCTGCCTCCTTCCTTCCGATGGGGCATGGCACTCTGCTCTTTCTTGTGGGATGTTCTGTGTAAGGGTCAAGAGAAGAGCCACCCAGGGAGGACTCCCAAATCATCTGGAGAGCCCATGAGTCCCAAGGTACGTAGGACGCCCACTCCACTTCTAGATCTGCAGGGCTGGCCTGGGGCTCCACCACTGGCATCCTTAAGGTATACGCTGGGCTGGAGAGAAGGCTTAGCGGTTAAACGCTTGCCTATGAAGCCTAAGGACCCCGGTTCAAGGCTCTATTCTCCAGGACCCACATAAGCCAGATGCACAAGGGGGCACATGCATCTGGAGTTTGTTTGCAGTGGCTGGAAGCCCTGGCCCTGCCATTCTCTCCCCCTCTTTCCCCTGCCTATTTCTGTATCTCTCTCTCAAATAAATAATAAATAAATAAATAAATAAATAAATAAATAAATAAATAAAGGTATACGCACGTGTTGGCTCTGGGTAGTCCTGGTTGCAGTATCTTAGTTCTGACTGATGCTGGCTGTGGGGGGGGGGTGTCTAGGTCACCCTGTTGTGCTACAAGGGAGGGGAGACAGATGATCATATCTGAGCGGCTGCTGGGTACCATCCTGGGTGGTGATTCTATTGCTCTGGGGTACGTGTACTTGCACGCGCACCTGTGCTGTGTGTAAGTGTGAAGGCTTCATGTGGCCCTGGCTACACACATCTGGACTCAGCCTGGCCAAAGCCTTTCATCTTTCAGACTTCCTACTCCAGAGCAATTAATGTTTTCTTCCTCTGCAGATAAGATCATTGACATTCCCCCCGCCCCCGCTTGCAAATAAAAAAAATATTTTTAAATAGTTTTATTTATTTATTTTCAAGCAAAGAGGGCTTTGGCCTCCAGCCTCTGCAAATGAACAGCACACACATGCGCCACTTTGTGCATCTGGCTTTACTTGGAGACTGAGGAACTGAACCTGGGTTGTTAGGCTTTGCAGGCAAATGCCGAGCCACCTCTCCAGCTCCAATAAAAATATTTTTAAAAAAGAATGGGCTGGAGAGGTGGCTTAGCAGTTAAGGCCTTTGTCTGCAAAGCCAAAGGACCTCGGTTCGATTCCCCAGGACCCACGTAAGCCAGATGCACAAGGGGGTGCATGCATCTGGAGTTCGTTTGCAGTGGCTGGAGGCCCTGGCACGCCCATTCTCTATCTCATTCCCTCTCACAAATAAATAAATAAAAATTAAAAAAAATATTTTTAAAAAAAGAATGCTTTGGCTAATAGGTTTTTTAAAAAAAGAAGTCAGCAGGGGTCTAATGTGCAGGATGTGGTAAATGGTCAGTGACTTCACAGTCACCATCAATGTTGCCTTGATCATATTTAGCTCTTCCTCCCTCCTAGGTCCTCTCACATGCTAGGCAAGCACTGCATCATTCCTGAGCCTTGAGCTTTATTTTTGTCTTTTCGCATGAGAGGCAGAGTCTCACTCTAGCCCAGGCTGGCCTCTGTAGCCCAGGCTGGCCTCAAACCCATGGCAATTCTCTGACCTCAGCCTCCTGAGTTCTGGGATTAAACGTGAGCCTCCTGCCTCTAAACCAGTCTTAAACATCTTTTTTGTTGCTGTTGTTTTTTGTTTTGTTTGTTTTTTCTTTTTTGGCAATCCTCCTACCTCTGCCTCCCGAGTGCTGGGATCAAAGGCGTGCGCCACCACGCCCAGCTTTTGTTTGTTTTTTGAGGTAGGGTCTCATTCTAACTCAGGCTGACCTGGAATTTACTATGTAGTCTCAGGGAGGCCTCGAACTCACGGTGATCCTCCTACCTCTGCCTCTCAAGTGCTGGGATTAAAGGCATGTGCTACCATGCCCAGCTCTGTTGTTGGTTTTTGTTGTTGTTTTTAAGGTAGGGTCTCACTCTAGCCCAGGCTTGCCTTGAACTCACAGTGATCTATCCTCTGCCTTCCAAGTGCTGAGATTAAAGGTGGATGCCACCACATCTGTTTTAAACATCTTTTTAAAGATAATTAAGAGAGAGAGAGAGGGAGAGAACGGGCACTTCAGGGCTTCTCACCACTGCAAACAAACTCCAGATGATGCATGTGCCACGTTGTGCATTTGGCTTTACATGGGGACAGGGGACTCGAACTTGGGTCATTAGGCTTTGCAGACAAGTGCCTTAACCACTGAGAAATCTCATCAGCCTGACATCATTTTTTTAAAATTATTTATTTATTTGAGAGAGAGACAGAGAGATAGTGCATGTGGGTGCATCAGGGCAAACAAACTCCAGATGCATGTGTTACTTTGTGCATTTGACTTTATGTAGGTACTGGGGAATTGAACCCAGGCCTTCAGACTTTGTAAGCAAGTGCCTTTAACTGTTGGGCCATCTCTCCAGGCCCAGTCTGAAACATCTTTTGTGAGTTGCATGCCTTCCCAGAGGGCTTTTCATGGCACCCTCGTCTGTGTGCCTGGCATAGGAGGCCTAGAAAGGTGGGATCTGGGCTGGTTTTCTGGAGGCCTTGCAGGAGCTTGCTTTCACATGTGGCAGCCTCTCACCCTGCTGGTTCATGTTTAAACTGACCTGCCATTCACTGAGTGCCCATTCTATGCTGAGCTGGAGAGATAGACAAAAGAGAGGGGTTCTACCTTCAGTGGGACCAGCCATGGTGCCTGTGCACTCCAGCACAGGAGGCAGGCTCCAGCCTTTGTCCTGTTCTTAGCACCCGCCTGAGAAGTTTCTGAAGAGGCCAAACCCTCTTGCCCTTCCTAGCCTTTCTTCCTCACCATGCTGGTGGCTTCTCTCCAGAAACCTCTGTCCAGGAGTGGTGATAGCTGGGAAGGTGGTCACCTCCACTTGTCACTTGTTGAGACCCAGCTTGGCCTTGACCTTGCCAACCAACCTTGACTTTGCCAACCAACCTTGACTTCTGCATCTTCTGTGATATTGAGGCTGACCTACAGCCTGCAACAGCTTGGGGAGGAGAGGACATGAATGACTTTGGTGGCTGGTCAGCAGTGGACATCTCTGGGGTCTGGGACAGAGGATCCCCTGGTCCAGGTTGGGTCTGAGGTGGAGAGGTGTGAGATGTCATTAGTTGGATTCATGGGTCTCTGGTTTGGGGATGTCCAGAGACCCAGGGTGGTGATGGGGGATGTCTTTTCCTATGGGATAAAGGGTGTTCTCTGGTCAGTGTCCTCGTCAGTCAGATGCATGACACTGCCTTGGGGGAGGCAGTGTCTATGCCCACTTGGGACAGGCATAGGAGTTTGGTGTTATGTATCCATGGTGTGTAGCCCTGTAGAGGAGAAGAAAGGACCAGAAAAGGGGGTTCTGCCATCCCTCAGTGTGCCTGGAGCGCCCCTCCCCAAGTGAACACTAAACAAAGTAGCAGCCAGTGAAACTTCCATCAGACTCAATGCTGAGGACTCCATCTCATCCGGGAGGACACACCAGCTCCGTGGTTAGGGAAGGGCCCAGTGTCCTGGAGAGCAGGCGCTGTGGCCGTGGGCAAGTCATTCAGCTTCTCTGAGCCCCGGTGTGCTCAACTGTGACACCTGTCTGCGTGGCCGTATACTTCCACAGGGACAATACTTTGAGACCAGAGGAGGATTGAAGCCTCTGGGCTATAGATTCCCTGGAGGGATTAGGGCTCAGGGGCCAGGTGTTGTAGGGTTCTGGCCTTTTCTTTTTCTTTTCCTTTTTGTTTTTTCAAGGTAGGGTCTCACTCTGGCTCAGGCTGACCTGGAATTCACGACGTAGTCTCGAACTCATGGCGATCCTCCTACCTCTGCCTCCGGAGTGCTGGGATTAAAGGCATGCGCTACCACGCCTGGCTCTGGCCTTTTCTTTATGTGAGGAGGAAGTCCTTGGAAAAACGGGCTTCGTTGGAGTTGGAGTTGGAGTTGGGGAGGGTTCAGGGCATGAGGAGGATTCTGTATGGTGCCTGGTGCTTTCCTGTCAGCTGCAGATCCCACAGTGCCAGTCTTGGTCCTCTACAGGAGAGAGAGGGAGGGGACTGGTCAATGCAGGGGACACTCATCCTGGGCCACAGAGCCTGGTCTCCTCTCCCTACTTGTTTGTTCTTTCTCTCTCTCTCCCTCCTTCCCTCCCTCCCTCCCTCCTTCTTTCTCTCTCTCTCTCCCTTTCTTTCTTTCTTTCTTTCTTTCTTTCTTTCTTTCTTTCTTTCTTATTATTTATTTATTTGAGAGAGAGAGGAAGAGTCAGATAGAGAGAAAGAGAGAATGGGCTCTCCAGGGCCTCCAGCCACTGCAAATGAACTCCAGATGCATGCACCCCTTTATGTATCTGGCTTACATAGGTCCTGGGGAATCAAACCAGGGTCCTTAGTCTTTGAAAGCAAATGCCTTAACTGCTAAGCCATTTCCTCAGCCCCCTACTTGTTCTTTCTGTAGTGACAAAATAAAAAACTAGATACATGGTGATAAATATATCTTCATATATATAATTATATGAAAACATATGAGGAAATTTAGAAATAAAGATAAAAACAAACATATACATATTTTGTGGCCCTGGATGGCTCCCAAGTGGAATGTGACCTCTCCTCCTGTCCCCACCCCAGAGCGTTCGCCCATACTGAGTGTCAGCCGAGGTCTCTATTCTAGTGGCTTGTGCTGTCCTTTCTGTTCCCAAGGCCAAGCTTGAACCCCTTGGGGACAGGCATAAGTAGTGAGGACACAGTGGGTGAGTGGGCCTGGCCTGTGTCAGCCCCTAGCAGGCCACAGGGTGGAACTTGGTCAGTTTCCAAGATGAGTGAGGAGCTATGGAAGGGAGGTGATGTGTGTGTGTGGCGGGGAGGTGGTGGCATGAGGTTGGGTTGAAAAGATCATTCTTGGTTATGGTATAGAGAATAAATAGGGTGCGGGGGAGCAGGAGGTGATAATGGGGACTAAGGGTGATTATGTTCACTAAGGATCATGTCCAGATGTATTTAGACAAGATTGTGCATGTTCAGGTGGTGGGACCATGACTCCGACTCCAAATATATCTAGAAGGAAAGCTCAGAAATATTTGATATATCATTTTAATTATCTTTGGAATTGTCTACTTTTTAATTTTTTAGCTTTTAAAAATTTTTTTTTTTTTGTTTTTGTTTTTGTTTTTGTTTTTCAATGTAGGGTCTCACTCTAGCTCAGGCTGACCTGGAATTCACTCTGTAGTCTCAGGGTGGCCTTGAACTCACTCCTCCTACCTCTGCCTCCCGAGTGCTGGGATTAAATAAATAAAAGAATTGCTAAATCGGGCTGGAGAGGGGCTTAGCAGTTAAGGTTCTTGTCTGTGAAGTGTATGGACCCAGGTCTGATTACCCAGGACCCACATAAGTCAGATGCACAAGGTGGTGCATGTGTCTGGAGTTCATTTGCAGTGGATGGAAGCCTTGGTGTGCTCATTCATTCTCTCTTTTTCTCTTGCTGTTTCTCCCATAAGTAAATTAAAAAAAAAACATTAAAAAGAAAAAGAAAAGCCAGGTGCAGTGGTGCACATCTTAGCACTTGGGAGGCAGAGGTAGAAGAATTGCAGTCAGTTTGAGGCCACCCTGAGACTACATAGTGAATTCTAGGTCAGCCTGGTCCTTAAAAACCAAAAAAAAAAAAAAAAAAAAAAAAAAAAAAAAAAAGAATTGCTAAATTGGTCTCCAGAAAGGAAGCTCCAGTACATTTTTAGCATTTCCAGCAGGAGTGGATGAGGGCATGTCTACTTTCCTATATTTTTGCCAGCACTGAGTATTACTGTTTTTCTCAATCATTGACAATTCATGGGGAAAAAAGGATGTTCAGTTTCAAGTTCATTTCTTTGATTATTATAAAATCATTGAGCTAAAGGAGACTCTAGGGGTCATGTATTTCAATGCCTTGATCTCTCACTCTCTCTCACTCACTTACTGTCTCTTTTTATTTTTTGACAGAGAGAGAAAGAGACAGACAGACAGAGAAAGAGACAGAGAGAGAATAGGTGTGCCAGGGCCTTCAGCCCCTGTGAACAAACTCCAGAAGTGTGCGCCTCCTTGTAAGCATGTGCGACACTGCATGCTTTGCATCACTGCATCTGGCTATGTGGGACCTGGGGATTTGAACATGAGTTCTTAGGCTTCGCAGGCAAGCACCTTAACTACTAAGTCATCTCTCCAGCACCTGTCTCTCTTTTTTTTTTTTTTTTTTTTAAATATCTTTTTAAATTTTTATTCATTTATTTATTAAATATTTTATTTGTTTGAGACCTGGGGAAATTTGAACATGAGTTCTTAGGGCCTCCAGCCACTGCAAACGCTCCAGATGCGTGTGCCCCTTGTCCATCTGGCTTACTGGATCCTGGAGAATAGTCATCTCTCCAGGCACCTGTCTCTCTTTTTATATTTTTATTTATTTACTTTAAAGAGAGATAAAGAAAGAGAGAGAGAGGGAGTATAGGCATACCAGGGCCTCCTGCCACTCCAAACAAACTCCAGATGCATATAGTACTTTGTACATCTGACTTTGAATGGGTTCTGTGGAATTTAACCCAGGTCTGCAGTCTTTGAAGAAAGTACCTTTAACCACTGAGCCATCTCCTCATTCCCCTCTTTTTTTTTTTTTCATGGTTCTGAGGGATTGAACCCAGAGCCTTGTGCATACTAGGTAAGTGCTGTACCACTGAGTTCCATCCCCAAGCACCCAATGTCCTGATTTTCCATTGCACAAATAAATTGAGTGCCACAGAGGTCAAATACTTCCCCCAAGATCACACAACAAGCAAGTGGCAAGAAAACTGGGATCCATGACTCCTGCCAGGACCCCTGGCACTGTACCATGATGCATTAGCTGTTGGGGTCTGGGTGGGAGTGTCTTGCCACCATGGTATATTTTGTGCTAAATATATCTAGCTCTGGAAAGGACAAGCTCAGTATCCTTGTTACTATCACTGTAGGACAGAACAATTTGCCGTCCTCATTGACACGTGTTTACTGGGGCAAAGAACATTAGAGGTAGATATGTAGTTCCCAGGTGGCTTGGATTTAGGGCCAGATGTCCACCTGGGCAGGAGAATAGAGTCTGGTCTCAAGGTTGCCTCTGCTCTTCTCTGGCTTTGTGGTCTCATGGATGAGGCAGGATGGGCAGCCGTGCTCTACAGACACAGGGAGTGGGATGCAGTAGGTGCTCGCTAAGTGCTCTCTCTGGAAGGAGGCTGCTCAGGGGACAAGACTACCTGGTCACTCCTTTGGATGGTCACAGAACCAGCTGTCCCAGGCTCTTGGTGCACTTGAGATGAATGTGTTAAGGGATTGGGTAGAGCACCAAGACCATGTCTTTTCTTAAGATAGTAGGAAGGTTTATTTTGTGGGTTCAGGAAGAGGGGGAGCTGTTTTTTTGGAGGATAGATCCAGTGCCAGTAGCCTAGCAACAAGTGTGTGCTCTGGGAGAGGGAGGGGACTGGTAGGGGAAGAACTCTGAAAACTGAGAGAAGGAGGGAGCAAAGCGCAGAGAAAGAGGGTGAGAGAGAGGGGAGGAATAGGACAGAGAGGTTAAATAGAAGGAGAGAGGTAGCCAGACAGCATGGTGTACACCTCTAATCCCAGCACTCAGGAAGTTGAGGTAAGAGGAATGCTGGGAGTTTGAGGCCAGCCTAGGCTACAGAGTAAGTTCCAGGTCAGCCTGGGCTAGAGTGAGACCCTACCTTGGGAAAAAAAAAAAAAAAAAAAGAAAAGAAAAAGAAGAAGAAAAAAAAAGAGCCGGGTATAGTGGCACACGTCTTTAATCCCAGCACTTGGGAGGCAGAGGTGGGAAGATTGCTGTGAGTTTAAGGCCACCCTGAGACTACAGAGTAAATTCCTGGGCTAGAGTGAGACCCTACCTTAAAAAAAAAAAAAAGAGAAGAGGGCTGGAGAGATGGCTTAGCGGTTAAGGTGGTTTGCCTGCAAAGCCAAAGGATCCCGGTTTGACTCCCCAGGACCCACGTAAAGCCAGATGCACAAGGGGGCCATGCATCTGGAGTTCCTTTGTAGTGGTTGGAGGCCCTGGCACACCCATTCTCTCTCTCTCTCTCTCTTTCTCTCTGCCTCTTTCTCTCTCTCAAATAAATAAATAAATAAATAAATAAATAAATAAATAAATAAATATATTTAGAAAAAGAAAAAAGAGGAGAGAGAGAGAAAGGAAAGATGCTTGTAGAGAGACAGTGAAAGATGAGATAGGCTGGCAGAGGGATGGGGGCATGCCCACCTTAGTTCAAGTGGAGAAGCAGAGGAAGAAAGGAGGGTGCCTGAGGGAAATCGTTCATAAGCCCCCTTTGGGGGAGAGAGGAGCTCCCTGCAAGGACAGGGCCTTGGGAGACTTGCAGAGGTATGGGCTGGTGGTCAGGGCAGGAGACAAGCTGTCTAGAACCCCTGTTGAGCCCTTTTGGAGAAGTGAGACCCTTTTTTTTTTTTTAAAAAAAAATTTTTGTTTTTCCAGGTAGGGTCTCGCTCTAGCCCAGGCTGACCTGGAATTCACTCTGTAGTCTCAGGGTGGCCTTGAACTCACAGCGATCCTCCTACGTCTGCCTCCCAGAGTGCTGGGATTAAAGGCGTGCGCCACCACACTGGGCAAGTGAGACCTTTTGAAGCCTCGATTCTGGCCTATCGAGAGTGGGGAGAGGGCTCTGAGAGCCCACAGTGAGAATGAGGGCCTATGCTTGTGCACCCCAGCGGGGCGGCGCTGGTGACCCCATCCTTCTGTAGCAGGCTCCTGGCTTGGTGAACACAGGAGAGCACCAGCTCCAGAGGGGAGCACCATCTCTAGAACACTGGGATTTGCATCAGAGGACTGACTGCCTTGGCTTCAGTTCCAGACCCACTGTGGCCCAAACAGGGACTTTGGGGTCACTAGTCCCCCGTGGGACTCAGTGTCCCCTTCTGTACTGTCAGACAGATGGTATGACTGTGGGAGAGGCATGCCGGGGTTGTGAGATGGCATGTGCTTGGGTCTGAGGCTGGTGCATTAGACCATCCCGACCATAGGATGTTTTGGGTTCTCTAAGCCTCAGTGTTCTCATCTGTAAGTTGGGACAATAATATGCCAGTACTGCGGGCTTGAGGGGAAATGTTGACGTTTAAGTTGGTGGCTAGCTCTGTTACCTCCCTCAGTTCACCAGTGGTTCCCCCTTCAGCGAAGCATGCTCCCCATGGTCCAGGCCTGGGCTCAAGGTTCAAGTCACTTAGTCGCTGACTATTCCCAGGAGCCCTGTATGATCCCTCTTACACAGATAAAGATGAGGAGGCTCTAAGGGCAGCAGCTGGCCCATGGCCACACAGCTGGCAAGTGGTACAGCTGGGGTTGGAGCCCTGTCCCTTCTAATCCAGGCCTACACACTTAATCCCCCAGCCTGTGGTGGAGGGAGGCATCAAGAAAGCTACGTGGAGGGGTACCAGTGAGTGTGAGCACGTGTGGGTGCTGCAGGCTGGATGGGTGGGCTGGGGGGTGCTGAGGGTCACATGTGCAAGCCCTGAGCCACATGTGCATGCTCCAAGTGTGAGTGATGGGGTCATGGTATGTTTCAGGAGTGGGTGATCTGGCGCATCTATGCACGCATGCGTATCATGTGTGTGTGGGGGGCAGCTCTGTGCAGGTTGTAAATGTAATGTGCCTGGGGGTGGGGACTGGGGAGGGAGACACACACACACACACACATACACACACACACACAGGCTAGGAACTGTCAGAACATGGGATCCCAGCTACTGGCTCTGGGACTGAGGGGCACATTCCTCTTCTCATTTCCTCCTACCCTGGCCATGGTAGACCTGGAGCCAGCTACTGGTGGCAGGGGGAGTGTTATTGGGAAGAATGTCTTGATGACATTTATCAAGTTGAAGCACTCTTTTTATTTTTATTTTTTTGGTTTTTTGAGATGGAGTTTCGTTCTAGCTCAGGTCAACCTGGAATACTCTATGTAGTTTCAAGCTGACCTCAAACCCACAGCCATCCTCCTGCCTCTGCCTCCCAAGTGCTGGTATTGAAGGTGTGCACCACCATGCCTGGCAAGTTGCAGCACTAAGTATTAGATGACACATGTTTGGTACCACCCTGTGGCTGAGAATGGGAAGTTGTGCCCATTGTACAGATAGTGAGAATGAGGCCCAGGCAGGCTCTGGAATGTGCCAAGGCCTCCCTGACAGTTTAGTAACCAGTCTAGGGCTCAGATTGATGCCTTACTGCCACCACAACCATGCCCTTCCTGCCATGAGCCCACCCCCAGTGATCTCTGAGCATGGGATGGTGAGTACCTCACCATTGGAGTATCCATCCGAGCAGCTTCTGGAGTGCCAGGCAGTGCTCAGGTGTCCTGGATTCCAGGGGTGGGTGTGAGGCAGGAGAAGTGTGCAGGGTACTTCCAGCTATGACCTCAGGGTCCTGTTGGCTCCAGGTGTTCTGCCACCCACGGACATTTGGGCTCCTTCTGCCCTGGCTTCCTGCAGGAAGGACACAAGAGCTGAGACCTCGTGGGAGGACAGGACGATCATATCAGAAGTGTCTGGTGTCCAGGAGATGTAGACAGGAGCATGCGGGAAGGGGGCTGTTGTTCCCCAGGTCCAGCCCCCAGAGCTCTCCACTTCCACCCACCCAAGGGGAGGTAATGCCAACCTCTGCCCAGCGCTGTGTGATCTCATGGAGTCCTTTGACCTGTGAGTTCTGGAGTGGTGCCTCCCATTTCACAGTGTCTGCCTTGCCCCTGTAGTCTGGGGCTGGGAGGTGGACTGTCCAAGGATGATGTGGAAGGCAGTAGGAGTGCCCCTGGCGGTCACCATACCCAGTGCCTGCCATAGCCCAGATGCCTTAAGAAGTGTCTGTTGGACAGAGGAGGAGACCCCTGTCCTCATGGGTATAGTATAGGCTCAGTGACATAGTGACCCCAGTGACTGTAAGCTCATCAAGGATTCAACCACATCTTGTGGCTCTTGGTGACCAGGTAGCCCACAGCCCAGAGCCACCATGGGGCAGTGAAGATGGCCTCTATATTTTCCCTGGAATATTCTAGAATGTTCTTCTGTAGGCTTTTTCCTTTGTTTCCTCTCCCTGATAGGCCTGGGCCTCACCTGGACTGGTGACTGTTCGTCTCTGGGGGTTACCAGGGGCTTAGGACCTGGATCCAGCAAGCTTTCCGTGCCTCTGGCTGTCCCTCTGTGGGGGAAGGTGGGTCTCCATCTCCTTGCCTGTCCCTCACTCAGGGAGCTGGGATGTCACATTTCTCAGCCTTAGGGTGTGTAGTCTGCAGGGAGGGGCTCCCCGTAAAGGGAGCCCAGGTAGGAGATGGGGGGTGGGGCGGTTCTGAGGAACTGCTGGCTCTGACATGCTTGGGTTCCCAAGGTGGTGATGGGAGCCGGCCCCCGTGCTCTGGGTTCCCAGGCTGGGGAGATGGGAGAGGGAGGAATGTAGCTCTTAGGAATGTTTAACCAGAGCAGAAATAGCACACTCCACTTTCTTTATTTCAGGCTCCTGTTTTTTGTACATGGTGCCACTCTTCAGTGGCCTTGGGGCGACGCTCCCCCACAGCTCTGGCCTTTTGAGGATTGAAAGTGGCCTCTTTTTTTCTTTTTCTTTCTTTCTTTCTTTTCCAATTTTTTTTTTTTTTCATTTTTTAACTAAGAAGCTGCTGTGGGAAGCAGAAACAGCTCTGGAGTTGGAACTTTATCCCCATGTCCCGCCCTTGACCACTTCTGTGCCTGCTCCTCCCTCCACTGGCTCTGCTGTGAAGGTCTGGAGAAACCTGGGGCTGAGACACTGGCGAGTGTCTGCTCCAGCTTGGGGACCAGCCCAGGTCAGGTTCCAGTCTTGCTCCTTACTTACTGTGCTGGGGCATTGGCTTAGCCCTTTCCTGTGGAGCCCTGAGCGCTGGACTCTATTCTTTTTGTTTTGTTGTTTTATCTTGTTTTTCAAGATAGGATGTCTCACTCTAGTCCAGGCTGACCTGGAATTCACTCTGTATTCTCAGGCTGGCCTCAAACTCACAGCCATCCTCCTACCTCTGCCTCCCGAGTGCTGGGATTAAAGGCGTGTGCCACCACTAGGCTAGGACTCTATTCTTAAAAGTCCCAGCGTGATTCTTAGGGGCCCGGTACTCCCTTTTTTATGAATTCTGGTGGCTTTACATAGCCAGTGGGAGTCATACCTCTTGGGTACTCACTGCAGGTTGGGTGAGCCACCCCAGAACTGAGCTCTTCAGAGGAGCAGAGAGCCTTCCCTGGCTCTGAGTGGGACATGCCTTCACCATTATCCACAGGACAGCTGCCTCTAAGACCCAGCAGTCACTCACCCCGCCCCCAGGCAAGGTCTCACTGTAGCCCAGGCTGACCAGGAACTCACTTGGTAGCCCCAGGCTGGCCTCAAACTTACTTCTAGCTTCCTGAGTGTTTTGATTAAAGATGTGAGTCATCATGCCTGGCGGGCAGTCACTTAAAATTTATTTATTTGAAAAAGAGAGAGAGAGAGAGAGAGAGAGAGAGATAGAGAGAATGGGTGTGCCAGGGCCTCTAGCCACTGCAAACAAACTCCAGATATATGCGCCACCTTGTGCGTTTGGCTTTATATGGGTACTGGGGAATCGAACCCAAACCCTTAGGCTCTCAAGCATGTGCCTTAACTGCTAAGCCATCTCTCCTCCAGTTTTAATTTTTTAATTTTTTTTTTTTATTTCAGAGAGGGAAAGACAGACAGAGGGAGAGAAAATTGGCACTCCAGGGCCTCAGCCACTGCAGTCAAATGCCAGATGCTTGTGCAACCTAGTGGGCATGTGTGACCTTGTGCTTGCCTCACCTTTGTGCTTCTGGCCTACATGGGATTTGGAGAGTCGAACATGGGTTCTTAGGTTTTGCAGACAATCATCTTAACCACTAAGCCATCTCTCCACCCCTTAATTTTTTTTAAGTACTTATTTGCTGTGTGTGTGTGTGTGTGTGTGTGTGTGTGTGTCCCACTTCTTGCTTGCAGTTTATGGTAGGTGGTTGGGGAATTAAATCCCGGCTGGTGGTCAGGATCTGCAAGCAAACACCTTTAACTGCTGAGCCATCTTCTCAATCTCCCAGTAGTCACTTTTACTGATGGTGTCCCTGGGTCCTGGCAGTGTCTGCCTGGGATGGGGTGATGATGTTCTGCTGAGCTTGGGCTCTCTCTGGGTGGCTCCATGGGTGCTGTAGTCCTGCCCAGGGACAGCCCCTGGAGTGGAGCACACTGGCTGGGTGAATGAAGAAGGGACATGAAGAGTCAGTGATGGACGGAGTGTCTTTCCCTCCATCCTAAGCCTGCCCCACCCCTTGTAGTCCCTCCTTCCTCCCCTGGTCACCTCTTGGGTCTTGAGGCTCCTGGTTCTCAACAGGCCAGTCCTGGTGGAGACCAACCCCTCCCCGTCCCCCTTTCTCCTTCTGAGGCTGGGGAACCAGGCCAGGTCTGAAAGTCTGGCAGCCATTTGCCCCTCCTTCCCACCCCTCCCTCCCCCACCAGCACCTGCCTCTCGGAGAAACCAAAAGCTTTGGTTCAGAGCAGAGACGGCTATTTTTGGCACGTGGGGGGAGGTGAATGCGTTCTCTCTGCTCTAAAATACATGGTGTGCGCTGTGCGAACTGGGATCTGGGTGCGCTCAAAGCCTGTGCTGTGCCCCTAGGCGCCGGCTCTGCGCCATGTCCCTGCTCTCTTCTGCAGCTCTGTAGCCTACAGAGGCAGCTAGGCAAGGTCGCTATTGTCTCCAGAGTGCCTGCGACATGGCCCTCCCTGGGCCTGTGTAGAACATGGTCTTAATTAAAACCAATAGCAGCCTAGCCACCAACATACAGGGGATACTTATGCTCCAGGGGCCCAGGCTCCGCTGGTTCCAGGGAAGCTTGGGGGTGGCTGTGACAGTGTGCTGAGAATTCTGGGAAGGGCGCCCTGAAGTTTTGAAAGTTGGGATCTAAGAGAGGCTGGGTTGGCCAAGGGGGTTCTCAGGCCTCTTCTTTATCCCTCAGCTCCTTGATCTCCTTGGTAGTTTTGGAACAGCCGCCTCAGTTGGTCCTGTGACACTGACATTGCGCAGCCTTGATGCTTGGGGTTTCTGCTTTCCTTGGCTTTCCACTGGTTGATGAGGAAGCGGAAGTGAAGCCAAGTGTAAGTGTCAAGACAAGGCATTGCCTCCAGAAGGGCTTCCTGGAAGAGGTGACATCTTAGTTGATGAGACAGAGGGTAGGGTGTCTAAAAAGCTATACTCTAAATTGTTATTGATAGGAAATTCGAAATTCTAGTTTAACTGGTTTTCTGTGCGTTCCTTTGGTAGCTCTGCTTAGAGGAGGAGTTAGGAAATAAGCCATAGGCCATCTATCTATCTATCTATCTAATCTATTTTTTTATTATTTATTTTTATTTTTTTTGGTTTTTCGAGGTAGGGTCTCACTCTGGTCCAGGCTGACCTGGAATTAACTATGTAGTCTCAGGGTGGCCTCGAACTCTCGGCGATCCTCCTACCTCTGCCTCCCGAGTGCTGGGATTAAAGGCATGTGCACCACCACACCCGGCTCTATCTAATCTGTTTTTAAAAACTTATTTATTTATTTTTATTTTAGAGAGAGGGAGAGAGAGAGAGAGAATCAGGGCCTCTAGTCAATGCAAACAAACTCTGGACGCATGTGCCACCCTGTGCCTCTGGCTTATGTGGGACCTGGAGAATCGAACCTGGGTCCTGAGACTTCACAGGCAAGTGCCTTAACCACTAAGCCATCTCTCCAGACCATATCTAATTCATTATTATTATTATTATTATTATTATTTATTTATTTTTTTTGTTTTTCTGAGGTAGGTTCTTGCTCTAACCCAGGCTGACCTGGAATTTACTATGTAGTCTCAGAGTGGCCTGGAACTCACAGTGATCCTCCTACCTCTGTCTCCTGAGTGCTGGGATTAAAGGCATGTGCCACCATGCCCAGCTGATCTAATCTATTTTTTAAATTATTTATTTGCAAGCAGAGAGAGAGAGAGAGAGAAGACAGGCAGACAGAGAGAGAATGGTCATGTCAGGGCCTCCAGCCACTGCAAACGAACTCCAGATGCATGCATCCCCTTGTGCATCTGGCTTACGTGGGTCCTGGATAATCGAACCGGGATCCTTTGGCTTTGCAGGCAAATGCCTTAACCACTAAGCCATTTATCCAGCCCCCTGATCCAATCTATTTTTTTTTTTGTTTGTTTGTTTGTTTTGCGAGGTAGGGTCTCACTCTGGTCCAGGCTGACCTGGAATTAACTTTGCAGTCTCAGGGTGGCCTCGAACTCTTGGCAATCCTCCTACCTCTGCCTCCCGAGTGCTGGGATTAAAGGCGTGCACCACCACGCCCAGCTTAATCTATTTTTGAGACAGGGTCTCATGTAGCCCAGACTGGCCTAGAGGATGACCTTGAACTTCCTCTGATCCTCCTGTTGCTGCCTCCCCAAGTTCTAACATTACAGGTGTGCACTGCCACGCCCAGTTTATGTGGCACTAGGGATGGTATCCAGGGCTTCATGCATGCTAGGCAAGCAGTCTATGCATCGAGTCACACCCCAGCCCCTGATCTACACATTGGGTCTACAAAGTGGGCAGTGGGTGATCTCTGCTCAGGGAGGTGCTTGCTAAGCAGGAGGTCCACTGGTCCTTCGGAGTGGTTGGCCAGTGGGGCAGAGGCTCACCACCTGGAGGAACAGCCTGGAAACAGGTTGTGTGGTGGGCTGCAGGGAGCACTGTATGGACCTTGGGGATGGAGGCTACAGCTTGTGTTATGGTCCAGGTCACAGTTGGGCCTCTGGTGCTGTGTCTCTGTCCCTTTTACAGTTGGAGGTTGTGAATCTCTGTCAGGGTCCCACCCTTGTGCCAAGCCAGGTGTGTGTGTGTGTGTGTGTGTGTGTGTACCCTCCTGTTCCCCAGGACTATGAAGAGAACTGTGATGAGTCACTTAGGTGCCTCCTTTGTGGAGGACAGGTCAGGGCTGCGCCCACACCCTGGATCTTAAAGGGCCAGAGACAGAACCAGCTTCTCCGCTGGTTGCTTGTTGGGGGCTGTGTGGATTCTAAACCTCCTGGCCAGATGCCCTGTAATTCATGCCCCAGGACCTTGCCCGAGGAGCTGCTGGTCTGTGTGGTTCAGGGAAGGACCCTGCTCCTCTACTGGCTCTCAGGAGAAAAGCTGCAGCATCCTGGGCTGGTGAGGAGGAGTGGGAAGAGCTGCAAGCAAGGTGGGGTGTCCCTAGCTCGTCTCCACGCCTCCAAGTGGGGGCTCTGGGCCCTTCCCTGAGGGTCTCCTTTCATCTCTGCTCTGCCTTGGGAATCTCTCGATGTCCTTCCTCCCTCCCTCTCTCCCTCCCTTCCCCACTCCTGTGCGGTTTCTTTGCTCCACTGGTTGTGACATTAGCGACCTTAGCAGACTGTGACTGATCCACATGCCGGAGCTGTGACGGCCACTGGCCCAGGGCTGGGGGAGGGGTGCTGAATGGCATAGCACTGGAGCAGGAAGATGGGGGCTGCAGGGACCAGAGGGAGGTGGCCTGACTGTGGCTGCCTGCAGCACCCTCCCCTGGGGGCACTTCATTATTGGTCCTGTCATCCTGTCCAGTCTGTAATGCCGTGCACTTATTAATGATGGCAGCAGTTGTTAATGTTTCTGGACACTTGTTGTGTGCTCTCTGCCTGAACCGCATCACACCTCCTGTGGCCTGGCATGCTCTTAGTGTGCTCTGAGCCCCCCACAGCTGCTCCCTCAGACATCCTCCCCTCTTCTACCCACCAGAGGCCTGCTCTTCCTTTCCCAATAGGCCTTCATGTACCCTCTCCAGGGACCCAAGGCCAGGATGGAGTCCTGCTCTGCACACTTCCTTTTTTTCTGTTTTTTGTTCTTTGAGGTAGGGTCTCACACTAGCTCAGGCTGACCTGGAATTCACTATGTAGTCTCAGGGTGGCCTCAAACTCACAGTGATCCTCTTACCTCTGCCTCCTGAGTGCTGGGATTAAAGGCATACGCCACCACACCCAGGTTCACTTCCTTTTTTTTTTTTTAATTTATTTATTTTAAAATATTTTTATTTATTTAATTGAGAGACAGAGAGAGAAAAAGAATGGGCACACCAGGACCACCAGCCACTGCAAACAAACTCTAGATGCATGTACCACCTTGTGCATCTGGCTTTATGTGGGTCCTGGGGAATCAAACCTAAGTCCTTTGGCTTTGCAGGCAAGAACCTTAACCACTAAGCCATTTCTCCAGCCCTATTTATTTATTTTTTGAGAGAGAGTGAGATAGAGAAAGAGGCAGAGAGAGAGAATGGGTGAGCCAGGGCTTCCAGCCACTGCAAATAAACTCCAGATGCATGGGCCACCTTGTGCATCTGGCTTTACGTACTGGGGAATCAAACTCGGGTACTTAGGCTTTGCAGGAAAGTGCCTTAATCACTGAGCCATCTCTCCAGCCCCAACACTTCCATTTTTGTCAATCTTTTTTTTTTTTTTGCAAGGTAGGGTCTCACTCTGGTCCAGGCTGACCTGGAATTAACTTTGCAGTCTCAGGTGGCCTCGGAACTCTTGGCAATCCTCCTACCTCTGCCTCCCGAGTGCTGGGATTAAAGGCGTGCACCACCACGCCCAGCTTAATCTATTTTTGAGACAGGGTCTCATGTAGCCCAGACTGGCCTAGAGGATGACCTTGAACTTCCTCTGATCCTCCTGTTGCTGCCTCCCCAAGTTCTAACATTACAGGTGTGCACTGCCACGCCCAGTTTATGTGGCACTAGGGATGGTATCCAGGGCTTCATGCATGCTAGGCAAGCAGTCTATGCATCGAGTCACACCCCAGCCCTGATCTACACATTGGGTCTACAAAGTGGGCAGTGGGTGATCTCTGCTCAGGGAGGTGCTTGCTAAGCAGGAGGTCCACTGGTCCTTCGGAGTGGTTGGCCAGTGGGGCAGAGGCTCACCACCTGGAGGAACAGCCTGGAAACAGGTTGTGTGGTGGGCTGCAGGGAGCACTGTATGGACCTTGGGGATGGAGGCTACAGCTTGTGTTATGGTCCAGGTCACAGTTGGGCCTCTGGTGCTGTGTCTCTGTCCCTTTTACAGTTGGAGGTTTTGAATCTCTGTCAGGGTCCCACCCTTGTGCCAAGCCAGGTGTGTGTGTGTGTGTGTGTGTGTGTGTGTGTACCCTCCTGTTCCCCAGGACTATGAAGAGAACTGTGATGAGTCACTTAGGTGCCTCCTTTGTGGAGGACAGGTCAGGGCTGCGCCCACACCCTGGATCTTAAAGGGCCAGAGACAGAACCAGCTTCTCCGCTGGTTGCTTGTTGGGGGCTGTGTGGATTCTAAACCTCCTGGCCAGATGCCCTGTAATTCATGCCCCAGGACCTTGCCCGAGGAGCTGCTGGTCTGTGCGGTTCAGGGAAGGACCCCGCTCCTCTACTGGCTCTCAGGAGAAAAGCTGCAGCATCCTGGGCTGGTGAGGAGGAGTGGGAAGAGCTGCAAGCAAGGTGGGGTGTCCCTAGCTCGTCTCCACGCCTCCACGTGGGGCCTCTGGGCCCTTCCCTGAGGGTCTCCTTTCATCTCTGCTCTGCCTTGGGAATCTCTCGATGTCCTTCCTCCCTCCCTCTCTCCCTCCCTTCCCCACTCCTGTGCGGTTTCTTTGCTCCACTGGTTGTGACATTAGCGACCTTAGCAGACTGTGACTGATCCACATGCCGGAGCTGTGACGGCCACTGGCCCAGGGCTGGGGGAGGGGTGCTGGATGGCATAGCACTGGAGCAGGAAGATGGGGGCTGCAGGGACCAGAGGGAGGTGGCCTGACTGTGGCTGCCTGCAGCACCCTCCCCTGGGGGCACTTCATTATTGGTCCTGTCATCCTGTCCAGCCTGTAATGCCGTGCACTTATTAATGATGGCAGCAGTTGTTAATGTTTCTGGACACTTGTTGTGTGCTCTCTGCCTGAACCGCATCACACCTCCTGTGGCCTGGCATGTGGCCTGGCATGCTCTTAGTGTGCTCTGAGCCCCCCACAGCTGCTCCCTCAGACATCCTCCCCTCTTCTACCCACCAGAGGCCTGCTCTTTCTTTCCCAATAGGCCTTCATGTACCCTCTCCAGGGACCCAAGGCCAGGATGGAGTCCTGCTCTGCACACTTCCTTTTTTCTGTTTTTGTTCTTTGAGGTAGGGTCTCACACTAGCTCAGGCTGACCTGGAATTCACTATGTAGTCTCAGGGTGGCCTCAAACTCACAGTGATCCTCTTACCTCTGCCTCCTGAGTGCTGGGATTAAAGGCATACGCCACCACACCCAGGTTCACTTCCTTTTTTTTTTTTAATTTATTTATTTTAAAATATTTTTATTTATTTAATTGAGAGACAGAGAGAAAAAGAATGGGCACACCAGGACCACCAGCCACTGCAAACAAACTCTAGATGCATGTACCACCTTGTGCATCTGGCTTTATGTGGGTCCTGGGGAATCAAACCTAAGTCCTTTGGCTTTGCAGGCAAGAACCTTAACCACTAAGCCATTTCTCCAGCCCTATTTATTTATTTTTTGAGAGAGAGTGAGATAGAGAAAGAGGCAGAGAGAGAGAATGGGTGAGCCAGGGCTTCCAGCCACTGCAAATAAACTCCAGATGCATGGGCCACCTTGTGCATCTGGCTTTACGTACTGGGGAATCAAACTCGGGTACTTAGGCTTTGCAGGAAAGTGCCTTAATCACTGAGCCATCTCTCCAGCCCCAACACTTCCATTTTTGTCAATCTTTTTTTTTTTTTTTTTTGCAAGGTAGGGTCTCACTCTGGTCCAGGCTGACCTAGAATTCACTATGTAGTCTCAGGGTGGCCTCGAACTCTCAGTGATCCTCCTACCTCTGCCTCCCAAGTGCTGGGATTAAAGGCATGCGCCACCACGCCCGGCTATCAATCTTGAACTTATCACACAGATGATTGCTGTGTGGATAGGGCTTAGGGTCTCTTCCCCATGCTGGGCTGTCTTAGAGGTTTAGAGGACAGGGGCCTATTGGGTTATTGCTGTGCCTCCAGCTACCAGCTCAGGGTCTGGCCTACAGAGAATGCTCAGGACATAATTGTTGTGCGAATGAAGGGCTGAAAAATTCAACTTGTTCTCTGTGACCTCCCTGTCAGAAGGGCACCACCACCCTTATTTCACAGATGAAGGAACTGAGGTTTAGAGAGGTGAGTTCAGTTGCCCAGAGTCACATAGGGCCCAGGCGATGACTCAGTCTAGGAGAAAGCCCCAGTAAGGCTGGGAAACTGCCTCAGTGCTCCCTGTAAAAGCACGTGTGGGCCAGGCAGGGTCTGGAAGACCCCCTCAGAGTCAGGCCAAATGAAATTCCAAGTGCAGCACTGGGCTCTGAAATGTCTGAGACATTTCTTCACCAGAAGGCCAAACAAAACCCCTCCGGAGTTTCAACATTTCCCTGAGGCCTTGAAGACCCTAGGATGCAAAAGGTGGGGCTCACCCCCTGTAGGGCCCCCTCCATTTGGAAAGTTCTGAGTCTGGTGGTAGAAATAGGTTGGACCAGGGGCAGTTAATAGGACTTTTCTGTGTCATGAATGTGCATGTTGTGTGTTTAGCAGTAAGAAAGAAGTCTGGAGGCATCGTGGGCAGTCCATTCAGTAGGCAGGCTGCTACAGCCTTCTTCAGGAACTCTCACTTGGAGCATTTGCCGGCTGCTGTCGGACTGCCGCTCACAGGCACACAGGTTCTGCCTGTTGGAGCTCCCAGCCATGAGCAAGGACAGAACTGAACATACGGGCAAGGCAGAGATGACAAAACCATTACCCGTACTGCTTCCCAAAGCTGCGGTCTTTGGCATTTCTGCTAGTCTTTTTTCCACTGTGGTAGGTTTTTAGTGTTTTCAATGTCCTGAAGGAGAAACTGAGGCTCAAAGAAGTCAGTTACCATGTCCAATGTCATATAGCTGGACATGGTAGATGTTGTAGTTACCTTCTGGTTGCTGAGACAAAGCACCCGACCCAACCAGCTGATGAGAGGAAAGTTTTTAATTTGGCTTACAGTCTCGAGGGCAAGATTTATAATGGCAGGAAAATGATGGCATGAACAGAGGCTGGACATCACCTCATGGCCAACATCAGATGGACAACAGCAGCAGGAGAGTAAGCCAAACTCTAGCAAGGGGGAGCTGGCTGTAATACCCCTAAGACCTCCCCCCAACAATACACCTCAAGCAAGGCTCCACCTCCTAAATTGCCATCTGCCTGGGCACCAGTATTCAGCACACATGAGTTTATGGGGGACATCTGATTCAAACTACCATAGTAGAGGAGGGATTTGAACCTCTGTCTGTGTGATTGGGCCCTCTGATCAAAGCAGATCATTAATACACCAGCAGAGAGCGAGGGCCTCTGCCTTCCAATCCCAGTGGGGCTTTGTTGGAGAGTCAGACAGGCCAAAGAGTCAGCACCCTTTTAAGGGGGACCAGTTCGAGCATCCCTAATCCGAGAATAAGAAACCTGAGATGCTCCTAGATCAATAAACTCTGAGCAGCAACATGATAAAACAGTGGAAAATTCCATACCTGACCTCACGGGATGGTTTGCAGTAGAAATGCAGGTGCCCTGAAAGAACTGTCCAAAATGACCTTCAGGCAATGTGTGTGTATATAGAACAAAAATGAACTAATTGTGTGTTTCACTTTGGGTGCTTGCCCCAAGATGTCTCATTATGCATATGCAAAATCAAGTGTTATCTGCAGCATTTTTGATAAGAGATATTCAACCTGTGTAACAGTTGGGTCAGATGTAAAGGTGGCAACTCCCAGAATGCACTTGTGGGATGTCTCAAACAGTTGACCTGTCCAACAAGTTCTGGAATCATACAGGCACTGGATCTGGTCCCAGCTCCATTGCGGATAAACTTGATCTCTTGGGCTGGAGGTGCCCTCTCTGGGTTTCTTGGTCTGCTTATCTGACAAAAGAGATTGTCCAAGTCTTTACCTGATGGCATGATTCAGGTGTGAAACGTGAGAATGACGGCCAGAGGCTTAGCTGGGCCCTGGTACACAGTGAGTGTCTCAAGGCCACTTTTTCTTTTTGTCATTCCTGGAAGCCAAATGGCACAACACATCTTCATGCAATTTGACCTCAGAAACTTTGAAAGGAAAGTTATTTAGTTTTTATTTTCTTTTTTCTTTTTCTTTTTAAAAAAAAAAACATTGTTTATTATTTTTTTTATTTATTTGAGAGTAACAGAGAGAGAGAGAAAGAGAGAGAAAGGCAGATACATAGAGAATAGGCACACCAGGGCCTACAGCCACTGCAAATGAGCTCCAGATGCACACGTCACCTTGTACATCTGGCTTATGTGGGTCCTGGTGAATTGAGCCTTGAACCGAGACCCTTAGGCTTCACAGGCAAGCGCTTAACCGCTAAGCCATCTCTCTAGGCCCTTTATTTTCTTTTTTCCAAGGTAGCCTCTCACTCTAGCCCAGGCTGACCTGGAACTCACTCTGCAGTCTCAAGCTGGCCTTGAACTCACAGTGATCTTCCTACCTCTGCCACCCGATTAAAGGCATGGGCTACCATGCCTGGCCTAGTTATTTAGTTCTTTTTGAAAAAAATATTTATTTATTTTTAATTTTGAGCAAAAAATGAGAGAGAAAGAGGGAAAATGGGTGCACCAGGGCCTGTTGCCATTGCAAATGAACTCCAGATGTATGCTTCAATTTGTGCATCTGGCTTTACATGGGTATTAGGGAATCAAACTCCAGGCCAGCTGGCCTTATAAGCAAGTACCCTTAACCACTGAGCCAGATCCTCAGCCCCTTTATTTATTTAAGAGATAGACAGAGAGAAAGAGTGAGAGAGAGACAGAGAGAGAGAAAGGGCCAGTCTCAGGGCCTTCTGCCACTGCAAACACATGGACCACTTTGTGCATCTTGCTTTACATAGTTACTGGGGAGTTGAACACAAGCCGCCAGACTTTGCAAGCAAGCACTTTTAATTGCTGAGCCATCTCCTCCCCAATTTTTGAAGCAGGGTTTCACTGTAGTGTGGGCTAACTTGGAACTTACTCTGTAACTCAGGCTGGCCTTGAACTCATGGCAGTCCTCTTACATCAGCCTCCCTGTGGGGGAAAGTTATTTAACTATATAGATATCAAAATCATGGGGCTGGAGAGATGGTTCAGTGGTTAAGGTGCTTACCTACAAAGCCTAACTTTGATTACCCAGTATCCACGTAAAGGCCAGAGATACACAAGGTGGCACATGTATCTGGAGTTTTTTTTGCAGTGGCTAGAGACCCTAGCATACCCATTCTTTCTCTCTTTCTCTCTCTCTCTCTGTCTTTTTTCCCTGCTTGCAAATAAATAAATTAATTAAAAAAGAATGAAATCAAAATCACTAGTTGATTGTGGTGGCGCATGATGGTAGGTAATTGCTGAAGAGGATGAAGCAAGAGGATCATGAGTCCAAGGCCAGCCTGAGCTATACCTTGGGCAGGGGGATGGCCCAGTGGGTAAAGCACTTGCTGCACAAGTGTGAGGACTGGAGTTTGGATCCCCAGAATTCACATAAAAGTTGGGTGCACCTGTAATCTCAGCATTGGGGAGGTAGAGACAGTAGGATCCCCAGGGCTAATGGATTTTGTGAGCTCCAGTGTCAATGAGAGACTGTGTCTAAAAAAGTAAGGTGGATGGGCTGGAGAGATGACTTAGCAGTTAAGCGCTTGCCTGTGAAGCCTAAGGACCCTGGTTTGAGGCTTGATTCCCTAGTACCCACATAAGCCAGATGCACAAGGTGGTGCATGCATCTGGAGTTTGTTTGCAGTGGCTGGAGGCCCTGGGGCACCCGTTCTCTCTCTCTCTCTCTCTCTCTCTGTCTCTTTCTCTCTGTCTGTTGCTCTTAAAAGACAGTGAAAAAAAAAGTAAGGTGGAAACTGGGCGTGGTGTCAAATGCCTTTAATCCTAGCACTCGGGAGGCAGAGAGAAGTAGGAAGAGTATCATGAGTTTGAGGCCAGCCTGAGACTGCAAATGAACTCCAGACACATGTGTCCCCTTGTGCATCTGGCTTACGTGGGTCCTGGGGAATCGAACCGGAGTCCTTAGGCTTTGCAGGCAAACACCTTAACTGCTAAGCCATTTCCCTAGCCCTTGTGAGAGTTCTTATTCCATCTGTCAGATGAGGAGGTTAAGGTGCAGGATGGGGAAGAATGTCTTTATACGGATGAGTCCCAAAGCTGGAAGAAGGGTCAGAGCCCCCAGCAGCAAGGTGGAACAGGGACCCGGCCCTCACAAGAAGAGCTTCTTTGATGGCAGGTACCTGGCACATCCACGATACCCCAGGCCTGGCACTCAGTACTTTCTCAGCAAGTGCATTCCATGGTTTAGGACTCAGTGGGCTTCACCTTGGGTGTGCCTGAGCTCTGGAGGTAGATGGCTTTGGCCTTTGATCCCTGCTGCCTCACCACTGACCTGTGATTTTGGTGGACCATTGCCACCTGCTTGGAGCCTCAGTGTGTCCATCCTCCACCTGGGTTGGCGAGGAGCTTTCTTACCACAGGGCTTGGTGCAGCCTTTGTGCTCAGACCCAGGAACCAGCTGGGGCTCGGGCAGATCAAGAGGCCAGGAGGGAAATGAAACGACTTAGGATTTTAGTGGCTCTGAGTAGCCTTGCATCTGTGCTCCCTCCAGGGCCTGGCTCTTCTCCCCAGCAGCAGGCGGAAACTGTCCCATCTCTCTTGGTCTTGTGCTCACCCCATGGGCCCTGCCAGCTGCATCTCCCTCCGGAAGGCAGTGAGAGCCCCAACATTTTATTCTGACACCACCACTTGTCACCATTCTAACATCTGCGTCTCCAGTGTGTATCTAGTGCTGGGCTATTTGCCATGTGCGTCTTCCCATTGGCCTTGACAGCAGCCCCGAGGTGGAAGAAAAGCAAGGCTGGGGTCTTGTAGCGACCAGGTGGCAGCACCCCTGTCTGTTCCAAGGCCCTTGGTGGGAGACAGTGTGAGTTCTAGGGGCTGAGAGGTCAGGATGGGAATAGCAGGTCCAGGAATCCAGGCCGGAGGCTGCCCTAGCTAGCATCAGGGAGATCCTGTAGTCTTATACCTGAAGCCAGGCCTTATGAGTTGACAGATGTCCCCTCCCTTTATAGATGTCCCCTGAAGGCCTCAGGCAGACACCTGCAGGCCTGGTACCCAGGCCCCTCTTAGCATGGGAGCCAGGCTGCTAGGAACGTTAGGAGAGAAGGGGAGGCTGGGCTATCCCAGTCTGGTCAGTGAGGTGAAGTAGATTTGGGTATGGGACGGGCTTCCTGCCTTGTCACAGTATGGACACAACAACAGTCTGTGAGCCTAATACAGTCTGCGAGGCCCTGATGCAGCCCCTTGGTGAAGGGCTCGGACCCAGACAGCAGCCTTTGCCACCTACCATAGCACCCCTGTGGGTACAGCATGTTGACCCCTTTCTGGGGCAGGGACTGGGGTGGGGAGAGCTGTACAGAGGGTGCAGTGTGGGGGAGGGAGGCAGGGCCTGGCTGCTGTTCCTGTTGACTGCCAGATGCCCAGCCCTGGGCCACCCAGCTGGGTGGCACAGCCAACGTGGGTGGAAAGAGCTCCTGCCAGCAGGAGGCTGTGTCACTGCAATTCCCATGTGGAGAAAGGGCCCTAGAAGGCCTGAGCAGGGAGCCTGGCCCTCTGGATTAGGGGAGGGAGGGCCCAAGAGTTGTGGGTGGGGCCAGAGACTATCCGGGTGATTCTTTTTTCTTTTTGGAAACAGGAATGGGTGGGGAGGGGGCTCCACCTCTCTCACCCTGGCGGAGGCACGGAAGAGTAATTACAGCAACCCAGGCGGTGTGCTGCCAGGTGCCAAGCCCTCTGCATGTGCCATCATGCCATCTCTGGTTCTGAGTGCTGCAGCTTAGAGCCAGGCAAGGTCCCCTGGAGGTCTGGTGATCTGTAGGATCTTCTGATTCCCTCTGTTCTTCTTGTAACATCACCTGTTAGGGCTCTGTCTCCAGTGGTGGGAAATGCTTCTTTTTATTTAAGAAAATATTTATTTTATTTTTTTTTATTTGAGAGAGAGGCAGATAGAAAATATAGAGAGGCAGAGAAAGAGAGAGAATGGGCACACCAGGGCCTCCAACCACTGCAAATGAACTCCAGACTCATGAGCCACCTTGTGCGTCTGGCTTACGTGAGGCCTGGGGAATTGAACCTGAGTCCTTTGGCTTCACAGGCAAGTGCCTTAACCGCAAAGCTATCTCTAGCCCTGGGAAATGCTTCTTAAGGTGGCCAGCCCTGGTGTGTAAACTGGACTCAAAGGGGAACTTTTCCTACCTGTGGGACCTGAGATTGGAGGGGAAGGGGTTTGGTCAGGGTCACACACTGGGTCAGAAGCAAAAGTGGGCAACCCAGGTATTTTCATGTGCTTGTGGAAACTCAGAGGGTGTTGGCATGGGAATGAGTAGTTCAGTGGGCCAGGTTGGCAGGTTAGGGGGCATTAGTGTGAAGGCAGCTGCTCACCCAGCTCCAGTGTGTGGCACTGAGTTTAACCATCTCCTGCCTGCCCTGCCTGTGTGCAGTACCCAGCCCAGTTCACATGGCTATGGGTGGCAAGAGCCGCTTCCTCTTCATAGACAGGGAAACTGAGGCCCAGACAAAGTAGAGTGGCAAAATCCTGGAGCTCAGGGTCCAGAGAAAACCATCCCTGAAAGGGACTCACCATTCCTTGGGTGAATGGAGGTACAGTCCCTAGGGCATGAGGGGTGCAGACCTGGCCCTTCTCTGGGGAAACTCTGCCTTTGCCATACAGAGGAGGGTTGGCAGGAGTTTGGGGGACACCATCCTGAAGGGACAGCTCTCAGAGAAAGGGCTGTTCTTATCCTGCATTAAACACAGCCAGGTGTGTGTGTGGGGGGGGACAGGGCGTGGATATGCTGTCCTTTGGAGGGGACCAGGTGACCACATCAGGGAGGTTGACAGCTTCTGCGTGGGAGTCGGGAGGTGGGGGTGAGGGGGAGCTGAAAAAAGTCTGGTGTGTTGGCTGGGTGGGACCATCGTCTGTCTGGGTGTAGACAGGGGAACACTCTACTTACAGGAAGTTGGGGTATGGGGCCCTTTTGCAGCTAGCTGGCACTGCTAGCTGGATAGGGAAGGAAGAGGGGCATTCCTGGGATGAGGCCCTTGAAGGAGAGTGTGAAGGAGGTCCCTGGGGGCCCCTGTGGAGCTGGAGACCCTTGACTTTCTCAGAGGAACATGGACTGCTCTGAGTTGGGCCTGGCTGGAGAGGACTCTGGGAGCCAGGGCCATGGGAATACAGTTTGGGTTTGGAGAGCCTGTGAGGAGAGAGTTGGAGGAGCCTCAGTATGGAGAGGCTGGCTGCCTTTTTACAGGAGGACAGTTGATGGCCAAAGACATCAGGATAGAAGGGTCTGTCATGTTTGGTAAAGGAAGGTTGCTGGGGGCCAGGGCCCATTTTCTCTCTCCCATGACTCTTTCTAGGGCCTCTTAATAATGGAGCTTTCTTCAGCAGCAGTGGGGAGGGGGGAGGAAAGCAGAGGGGTCCTTAGGGGTAGTCCCTGTGTCTGGGACTGCGCTGGTGTCAGGAGGGCTGGTGGTCTGCCCTGGATCCTTCCTGCTTCAGTGGACATGTTACCTGTGTGGGGGCTGCCAGTCCTGGCAATCTGTTCCCACCCTGTTTAAGCTAAACTTCAATCAGAAGAGAGCTATTTTGCTTTAGGGAAATGAAACTCAGACTCAACATTTATCCTGGGCTCCTGGGACCGGCTCTTGTGATTGCTCCTGGCAGACAAGAGCTGAGTGCACAGGAGGAGGAGGAGCCTCAGGAGCCGCTGGGGGCGGTGGGGGGAGGAGGCCCTGGGCACTGCGGGCCTCTGCTCAGGCAGGGGGATAGGTAGGAGTCAGCAGGCATGATGGTCAAAGGCTGGCAGGAGCAGGGGCTGTGTCTTACCCTCTGCGGCCCAGTTCTCAGCGGGATCAGTGGAAGGGGCTGCCATGGCTGCCTGACACCTTTCTCTCTGGACTCTGGGGTTCTTTGCACTTCAGGAACCCCTTCCCAGGGCCCTGCTGGCAGGAATTTATATACCATCCTAGAGATGAATGAAGACTCAGGTTAGGTGAGGTTAAAAAACTTGTTCAGAGTAATCCGCCTGTAAGTGGCCCCAGCAGGCTCATGAGCCAGAGGCACCCACCACAGGGCCCTTCCCTGGAGGACTGCCCACACCCAGTGTTCATCGTGGGCTTTGCTATGAGCAGGGCCTGCAAGCCTTGGGGGCAGGTGCAGGCTGCAAAAAAAGCAATGGCTTTTTTTTTTTTTTTTCCTGAGGTAGGGTTTCACTCTAGCCCAGGCTGACCCAGAATTCACTTTGTAGTCTCAGGGTGGCCTCGAACTCATGGCGATCCTCCTACCTCTGCCTCCCGAGTACTGGGATTAAAGGCGTGCGCCACCACGCCCATCCGCAGTGACTTTTGAAAGTCGGCCAAAGCCAGGTGCGCTCAGGAAGGTAACAAGTTGTACAAATCTTGTCAGGATGTTCTAACCCTGTCCGGTGGCTGGTGGCAAGCAGGGTATCCATAGTGTTCATGCTGTTTCCTGGCAATGGGATGCTTGGACAGGCTCTGAGGATAGGGCCTGGGGCCTCTGCGGCTTGGCATTCAGCTGGGTACTTATGCAGCGCCCTGCTGGCTCCTAAGTGGTTAGCCCTTCCCTGTAAGGCATCACGTCACAGCTGAGCCTTGGTGTCAAGACTCAGAGATGTGGGCATCTGGCCACAACTTCAGCACAGGAAGGGACCAGGAGTCCTGGCTTACTGTTCAGGCCGGCCTGACCCTATGGTCCTCTCTCTGAGACATTTCACTTCAGCATGGTCTCCCATCCTCTCCACCCTGTGACCCTTTGGTCCGACTCCTGCCTGACCTATGTTGGAATGCTTCTGAGACAGACTCCCCGTGAGGGGCTGTGGAGGAGACAGGGGCTTGCTGAGACAGGGACATCTCAGCTGAGATGTGGAAGATGGGCAGAGGTCATCTGGTGACCAAGGCCCTGAGGAGGTTGTGTTCTTGGTTGAGGAAAAAGGAACAGCAGGGGAGCATAAGTAGGTTCCTTGAACTGGGTGTGGGCAACAGCACCCCAAGGAGCAGGCTACAGAAGATTGCCTGCCCAGCTCTGAGTCGGAGCCTTTGAGCATGGATTGCGCAGGAGGAGGAGGCTCTGTTAATTTCACACTTGGTTGGAGGCTCTGCGCAAAGGGGGATGGGCTGGAGCTGGGAGCCGCAGCTTGGGAAGGTTGTGCTTGTATCACCGGCCCAGGGTCTAGGCAGACAGAAGCTGAACACCCAGATGGTCCCTTCCCAGTGCCTGTGGTAGTTAGATCATGGGGAACAGGAGCCTGGGTGGTCCCCCAGTATGATCCCCCGCCCCCAGGCATTGTGGAGGGCTCTGCATAGAAGTTGTGAGGTGGAGAATTCCTGGCCCCCATCCCCCACGTTTGGTGGTGACCTTGGATGGGTTTCTCCAGTTGCCAGACTTCCTCACTGTTCACTGTGTACACCTCTGGCTTGGAGTCATGGTGGGTAACCAGGGTGGTGGCTTGGATGCAGCTGCCTGGCAGAAGGTCTGGGGACAGGTGACCAAGACCTTCTGAAGTGCCAAGCAGTGATGAATTGGGATTGCTAGCTGGCACGGGTCCAGGGGACACCTGGTGGTGTCTGCTGTCCCAGAAAGCTACCTAAAGCTATGCAGGGCTTCTCTCCTCACACCAGTTCATGTCCCAGGGATCTCGGCTGTCTGTTGAATATCTAATGTCCTCTGTTGAGGACAGTTCTTGGGTATGGGGGGCCAGTCAGCTGTGTCTCACCAAATGCTCTGTGGCTGCTGGAGCTGTGGTGGGGGCAAGAGAGGCAGAGGAGTCCTGGGGAGACTCCAAGAGACTTGCAGGGTACACCAAGGAAAGTCGAGATTTCTGGGTTCTTCTCAAATACCCATCTGAGGTCACCAGTACCTCTGTTATTTAGACCTTTGCTACCCGGCTCCTGCTGCATATGGGCCCTCACCAAGGTCATACAAGGTCATACTGTTCATCGATGGCCTTGAGGTTGGGAGAGGTGTCCCATCGGACATCCAGCCACGCCTGCCATTTTGTGACACTGTAACTTCAGGTCATCTCAGACACGACCTGTCTGAACCCCAATTTCTCATTGGGAAGGTGGGTCCCATGAGATGTGTTATTCCAACAAACCCATTCTACAGATGAGGAACCCTAGGCCCAGAGAGGGGAAGCCACCTCCCTAAGCACACACAGCCAGTAAGCTATAGGGCTGGACTTGAGCTCCAATGGTCAGGTCTAGCCCCAGACCTGTGGTTCTCCATGGGCTTCCCGTGTCCAGCTTTGGCTTTCTGCATCAGCCCCTTGAAGTGCAGTGCTGGTGGCAGGTCCAGGGCAGCCCACACTGGGTTAGTCTTGAGTCTCCTCCTTTCTCCACCCCCATTCCTTACCTCCTCACCAGCACCCTTTGCCAGAACTCTCTTAGAAAATTACTTTGTGTCTGGCCTTCCAGGAAACAGGCCTCTCTTTCCATCAGTTGGCTGTTCTGGGCGAGGCTCTCCCCAGGCTCTGATGTGCACTGGTGGGAGGGAACACTGACCAGCAGATCTGACCCTAGATTCCGAGCCCAGGCCCGAGTTCAGATTCCTCTCCTGCTGCCTCTTGGTCTCTTGTGCCTTTCTTTCCTCGCTTAGAAACAGAACTGAGTAAACGTCGCCTCTCTGAGGGCTGCTGTGGGGTGGCTGAGCCCCAGTGCCGAGGTCACCCTTGCACACAACCCTGGGCCCGGGCAACACATGGGCTCTAACAGACACATGAGCTTGTTTTGGGCAGTTTGTGGAGGAGTCTTCTTCAGTCTCCACTTCCTTATGAAGAGACCCAGCTCTTTTCTCACCTGACCTCCAATGCTACCACCTTCCTATGCATTCACTCTCTCCTGCATTCTCTCGTTTATTCCTTCATCCCGGAACCCATGACAAGCTCATCAGAGTGCCTGTCCAGCCCCTCCCTGGGGACCCAGGACCTTCTGCACCTGTCAGGATTGAGTTCCCAGATGGTAGTATTCCTATCACGCTTATTGTTCAGTTAGAGAAACTGAGGCACAGAGAGCACAAGGTGGGGGAGCCCCCCCATGGTCACCCAGACAGGGAGAGTGTGGCCTTGGAGGTGGTGTGATGTTTTCATTCAGTGTAGAAGAGAACCTTGCTTTGGTTCCAACTTAAACCAATCTAGAACTTTTTAGAAAACAAAACGTGATTTTATTGGTTCCATGGATCAGTAAAGAATGCCCATGTGGGTTTGGTTTGAACTCCAGCCATGTAGGTGGCTCCTTCCAGCTTTCACTGGCTTGAGCCATGTCCTGACTGCCCACCACAGGAGGGGAAAGGGGATGCTGGGACTGGAAGGGCACAACCTTTAGCCCCTCCTTCTCAGCCCCTCCTGTCCCAAGGACTGAGAGATGAGAAAGACTGTCTTAAGTCAGCTTCTTGGAGCAGTGTCCCAAGTGTCCCCTGGGTGTTTCGGGGTACTCTTAGCGTGGTAGTAGCACACTGGGCATCGAGGGAGATGACGATGCCATCTCCTGCTGGAGGGGCCAGGCATGGAGCCTCAGACTGGTTATTCAGCACAGGCATATTGTCTTGCTCCAGGCAGCCTGGTGCTCCAGTGCATGGGTCACGAGGGAGGAGGGAGGAAGACCCCAGTGAGCTGTGTCCTGGGAACTCTTGGCTAACCCGATGCTCTTCTTCTCTCTTGCAGTTACCGAGAAGGAAGTACAGCAGTGGTGAGTAGCCTCTGTTCCCTTGTGCCTGGGACATGTGTGGGCTGGGGAATGGGGCAGCAGCGCAGGCCAGGAGGGGCACCAGAGAGACCTCAGAGCCAGGTGTTCACACCCACTTAGTTCAGCATCTCCCTCCTTCACAGCGACTTGGTTGGGGCTTGGGGAAGAGGTTAAGCCTTCTCCCCTTTGGGACCCAGCAGACCCCTGAGGGCTATTTCTAGACTCTGCTCCCAAAACAGAAGGTTTGGATGAGACACACATCAGGAGGTTGTGTTCTAGTCCCTTCACCTCTCTGCAGCTCAGTAGTCCTTTCTGGAAGATGGCTGATGCTACTGGATCAGGGGTGAGCAGTAGTTTCTACTGGAATGCCAGCTCTGATCAGTGTGTCATGGCTGTCTAGAGTGCTGTGTTAAGGAAAACTCTGGCTGGGCATGGTGGTACACACCTTTAACCCTAGCACTCAGGAGGCTGAAGTAGGAGGATTGAAGTGAGTTTGAGGCCAGCCTGATTTACAGAGTGAGTTCTCCTGATCAGCCTGGGTTAGAGTGAGACTCTGCTTAAAACAAACACAAAATGACAACAACAACAACAAAAAAACCATAAAAAAAAACTTCCAAAATAGAAACAACAAAAATTTCGGAGGTTATATATCATGGAGCAAACAAGTATAGTAATGAGAAGGATTAGCGAGGTCTATAATGGATTGATGATGCCTGTCTCGAGCCCAGCTTACCATAGCAGCCAACAGTTCAGGGTGGGAGTGGGGAAAAGAAAGGAGGGACATGTGGAACTGTCCCACCTGAGCTGTGTGTGGAAAGTGGCCTCTCCCGGTCTCCCTTATTCCTCCAAACAGATCCTGGCCACACTGTCCGCAGTGGTGCTGTGGTCGCTGCCTGGGGGCTGCTGCCCTGGCACTCCTCTGCTCCCCATTCTCCACACAGCACCAGGTGACCTTGAGAATGGAGCCAACATGAGCTGTTCTCCTTGGAACCCCTTGCTGGCCTCCCACTGTGCTTGTCAGTGCCTTGCCTGGTCCTCAGGGCTCCCTGAGGCCTCCGACTTTGCCAGACTCACCCAGCTAATCCCCCCCTTCAGAGCCTCTGTCATTGCTGATCTCCCTCCCTCCCTCGTCCCTTGGCCTCAGATCTCAGCTTATGGGTCAGGTCAGGTTGCTGTAGTTACCTTGGTGTTTCTGGGACAGAACATGGGATGGGAGGAACGTTTTTTATTTTGCCTTGAAGGAAGGCTTCGTGGTGGCAGGGCAGCATGGTAGCACGTACGCAGGACTCTGACATGGAAAAAATGCAGAAGCTGGACATCTGCCACAGTGGGTAGAAAACAGCAATATGAGAGTGAGCTGAACTCTGGCAAGGGGGAGCTGGCTATAACATCCCTAAGACTCTAGCAACACATCTCCTCCAGCAAGATTTCACATCCCAAATTGCCATCAACTGGGGACCAAGCACTCAGAACAGAGGAGTTTACAGGGAACATCCAGTCAAACCACCACGCAGTTCATCTGTCCTTTGTGCTGACTTTCAGCAGTTGCTGTTCAGGGGCCCTGCATGATCCTGAGATCATGTCCAAGTGGAGCCTGGACTCAAACTCACGACCTTGGGATGCTGGGGGCCAGGCAGTCGAACCTCCTCACCCAGTGTCCAGCCTTGGTGGCTCCCATAGTGTCAGTTCCTCAGCAGAGGGAGAAAGCTGAAGACTCAAGAGGTCCAGCCAGCCTCAGTCTGGAGCTGGCCTGGGCCTCAGGCTCTTGTTCTTGGTCCTTCTGGATCCTTCTCACCAGAGCTCAGTTCGTCCTCGAACTGAGGGAGCCCATGAGGGAGCTGGCTGAGAAATGTGATAGATGCCAAAGCTGGCTGTGGGCATGGTAATCCCCTGGAAAGCCACCAGGAGGTTGCCTTGAGTGGAAAACAACACAGGGCTCTGACATGGAAAAAATGCAGACAGCAAAGCCAGCCGGGAAGGTGAATAGTCTAGGAGCCGGGTGGTGTGGTGGGTGGTAGGATGGTGGATTGTGGGTGCTCTCTCCTCTTTCATGTTCTCTTCTCTGCATTCTTTTAATTATTTGATTATTTTCATGATAAATATCCCAGCAGTGCTGTAACAAAAATAGTGGGTGGGAACAGGAGGGCGTCTGCAGGCGCCTCAGCAGGGCCAGCTGGATCATCCCACTCAGCCGTGGTAAGGAGCCAGCCCCCCTCTTCGTCCCTGGGTCCCTCATGAGCAGGTCCTCTGCTTACAGAACAGCAGCCAACGCAGAGAGTCCTGAGTCCTAGGAGCGGCCCCATGTTACAAGAAACAGGCTTGGCGAGGTGGAGATGCTTGTCAGGTCACACAGCTGTATGAGTGTGTGAGGAGGGTAGTCTGTGTCCATTTTGTCCCTGCTCCATGGACTGGGGTCGAGGGGCTCAGACACACTAGTTTCTTGTTCTGGGAAATCTATGCAACTGCAGGCCCTGGGGGGAAGGAAGGGGAGGAGAGATCCTCCTTAGTATATGTCTGGAGCCCTCCTCCAGGGAGCTGCAGGGGGTGTACACTGGCTGGGAGGGAGGCTTTTGACAAGATGACAGTTTTCAAAGAGGCCTTCCTCGTGCCCCTCCTGACTACGGATTGCAGCCAGTGGTTACGCTTCATTATTTATCTATCTATCTCGTTATCGCCTCCTCACCTCCTCGGGAAGCAGCTGCTCCAGTGCATGGAGGCATGGAGCGGTTGTGGGGCCAGCTCCCCTGCAGGTCCCCAGGACAAGGTTCTGTGACCATGGGAACATGAATTCCTGAAGTTCTAGCAGGCTGAGGGAGTTCTGTGGGAGACCAAGCCCCAGGTGGCATGGAGACTTGCTCAGGGACCGTGGAGAACAAGAGGCCACACTGGAATGGTGCCTTGTTACGTGGCGAGCGTCAGCTACCCATTCTTCTGTTCCCTCTTCACCATGAACACCTACTATGTGTCCACCGTGAACACCTACTATGTGTCTAGCAGGGGCAGCAGGATGGAGGCGTTTGGAATTTGTGGGGGAGGTTGGTGATGCTGGTGGGCGGGAGGAAGGGGAAGTGTGAGGAGAGGAGGCCCCGGAACTGTTGGAGAGGAATTCTCATGCGGCAGCCAGCCTCTAGAATTCTTATGAGGTGACATTTCTTTTTTTCCTTTTCCCTTATAAAGAAGTGTAAGAACGCAGTTGTCACAGTTGTCGGATCTGGGAGTGTCTTTTCACATCCTCACCCTACCTCAAAGAGCTGCTGCCCAAACACAGTTGGCCTCATCCCAAGCTCAGTGTCACATGGCTGGCACCTGTGGTGCCCTGCATTTTGTGACTCAGCCTGGGAAGAAGGTGGCCATTTCTGGCCTCTCTGACCAGTGTGTGGGATGGTCTTTGGTGCAGGCTGGGCCAGTGCCCAGGATGTCCTGAGTTGTCACCAGCATCAGCTCCTATTATCCCAAGCTCACGTGGTTGGGGGGAGGGACAGACCTTCATGGCAGATGCTACATGGGTTCCCACCTCAGACATGAGAAAATTAAGGCTTAGAAAGACAGAGTCAACCTCTCAGGGTCACACACGGGCCAAGAATAGAGTTGGGGGCTGGAGACATGGCTTAGTGGTTAAAGGTGCCTGCTTGCAAAGCCTGGTGGCCTGGGTTAGAATCTTCAGTATCCATGTAAAGCCAGATGTACAAAGTGGCATATGCACCTGAACAGGTTCATTGGTAACAGCATGGAGACCCTGGTGCACCCATTCTCTCTTCCTCAGTCTCTCTCTCTCTCAAATAAGTTAAAAAAATTTTTTTATAAAACAATAGAGTTGAGACTAGGCTAGGTTTGCTTCAGAGCCAGAGCCCTTCCTTTTCAGTTTTTTTTTTCCCCAAGGTTGGGTCTTGCTTTAGCTCAAGCTGACCTGGAATTTACTATGTAGTCTCAGGCTGTCTTTGAACTCACAGTGATTCTCCTACCTCAGCCTTCTAAATTCTGGGATTAAGGCATGTGCCACCACGCCTGGCTCCTTTTTGGGTTTTTGTTTGTTTGCTTGTTTTGTTTGAAGTAGGGTCTCGTTCTAGCCCAGGCTGACCTGGAATTCACTATGTAGTCTCAGGGTGACGTTGAATTCACAGAAATCCTCCTACTTCTGTCCCCCTCCCCCCAAGTACTGGGATTAAAGGCATGCACCATCACATCTGGCCATGGCCTTTTTTTTTTTTTGGCTTTATTTATTTAATTTTTATTTATTTATTTGAGAAAGGGAAAGAGGGAGAGAGAGAGAATGGGAGTGCCATAGCCTTTAGCCACTGCAAACTAACTCCAGATGCATGCACCACCTTGTGCATCTGGCTTACATGGGTCCTGGGGAATCGAACCTGGGTCCCTTGACTTTTCAGGCAAGTGCCTTAACAGCTAAGCCATCCCTCCAGACCTCCATTTTTATCTTCCCTTTGGGTGCTGAGATCCCCACCCTGAAATCTGACCATGCTGATCACCTTTGGGCCCACTTTGCAGTGAGCTTGTGACTCAGCTGCCTGATGGGCCACCTTCTCCTCTCCACATCCTAACCTGAGTCCACAGTGGTGGGGGACTCTTTTCTCCTACCTAGGAGGGGCAAAGTCAGGTTGGAGGTGCTGAGAAGGCAGGTCCTAATGGCTTTTGGTCTCTGCTGGTGATCCCAGGCCAACAGAGAGAGGAACAGGGCCCAGGGGCCTTGTTCCTCTCCTTCTTCATTCTTGAAGTCTGGGCTCCATGGCTAGACACCCCATTTGTTAGATGTGTGACTCCATTCAATAGTCACTGAGAACCAAGGAGCAGGGGGCTGTAGATTCAGGAACTATCTCTACGTACACTGTCTGTCACTGCATAGGTTATGCCTGTCAGTCCCAAGCCATGGCTTTGAGAGCTGCCAGAAGTTCAGCGCACGGACAGGGCACAGAGCATATGTGTGCCAGGCTATGACATAGTTTGGGTGGCTGGAAGTAGTGTTCTCCTAGGAGAGGTACAAAAAGGTGAGTAGGAGGCAGCTAGGTACAGAGGGAGAGGAAGAGAGCCAAGCAGAGAAAATAGTCACCTTCACTGGCCTCAGTTTCCCCATATGGAAAGTGGGCATCACCGTTCTTGCCTTCTCAGCTTGTTTAGACAGTTTGGCAAAAATCATACCTGGAAGCTGGGCGTGGTGGTGCACACCTTTAATCCCAGCACCCGGGAGGCGGAGGTAGGAAGATCGCCATGAGTTTGAGGCCATTCTGAGACTACAGAGTGAATTCCAGGTCAGCCTGGACTAGAGAACCTACCTTGGGGAAAAAAAAAAAAAAAAAAACCAAATCATACCTGGAAAGCGCCAGCCCAGTGCCTGGCTCCTGGCAGATGCTCCCTAAAGGCAACTGGTCCTCCTGGGACCCAGACCACTGGCAAGTCAGGCCCTTGTAGGAGAGCCCCCTAAATTTGGGGGTCTTCAGAGGCTGGCTGTGGTTCTCCACTTGAGTGTGTCTACTTCATGTCTGGAGACATTTCCAGTTTTCACCCAGGGGGACAGCAAGATCCATGTTGTAATATCCTACACAGACCCTGACAGAACAATCCAGCCCCAAATGCCAGGTGCACAGGGTAGGGAAAACCTGACCTGGTCTGATGAAACAGGGAAACTGAGGCACTGTGCGGGCAAGGTTGGGACCAGCAGCAGAGGTCCACTCACCCTGACTACACATCTGCTGGAGGCCAGCAGGAAGAGGAAGAGGAGGAGGAGGAGGCTGTTGGCACCTGACCTGGGCCTAGGATGGGGAGGGAGTCACGTCTCTGTCTTCTTGGGTGTGATCTTGATACAGCTGTGGTACAGCCATCAGCGCCTTCAAGCTGATTAGAGGCCTCGGAACAATTAGAGGCCTAGAACCTCAGAATCCCCCCTCACTGCCTCAGCCAAGGCAGGTATCCTCTTTCACCTTGGGAGGATGAGCACTGGGTTACATAATATTTGAGTACAGCCTCTTTCCCCGGCCTGCACTGGACAGGCAGGGGTGGGGCCTCAGGTTAGGGCGAGTGGACAGCAGGGCTCTGAGCGGACTGAGTACAGTGTGGGGTGTGGGTCATGATGGGGCTGCATTGCAGGCTGGGTGCCTTATGGGGATGGCTTCTCAGGACCCCTGCTGATGGGGCGGGGCCACACTGACAGCTTCTGCAGGGCTGACTGGAGCCTCAAAAACGCCCCACTGAGGCGAGTTTGGCACCCTTCCCCCAGCCCCTGCAGCTGCTGGCATCTCCTAAGACTCCCTCTGGTGCCATGGGAGGGCCCTTCCCTAGCCCTCCCTCCTCCTGAGCCAGGCCCAGGCCATGTTTCTGGGAGTCCTTTGTTTCATCTTTAGTTTTACGTTTAATGTATTTATTTTGGGGCTGGGGAGATGTCTTAGTGGGTGAAAACACTTGCCCTACAAATACAAGCACCTGAGTTTGATCCCCAGCACCCATGTCAAAAGCCTGGCATGGCAATCCCAGGGAAGCAGACGGGAGGATTGCTGGCGCTTCCTGGTCAGCCAGTCTAACCAAAAAGTGGGGCGCTCCAGATTCACTGAGAGACTGTCTCAGGAATAAGGAGGAAGAACAACAGAGAAGACACCCTCTGCATACGTATGCTCGGGGTACATGCAATTGTATATACCTGTATATACATGCACCACACACACACATATACACACACCAAAAGAAAAAAAAATTGGGGACAGGGTCTCAATATGTAGCCAAGAGTGGCCTGGAACTCACTGTGTAGCCCACGTTGGCTTTGAATTCATGGTGTTTCTTTTTTCTTAATTTTCTAAAATATATTTTATTTTTTGTTTATTTATTTGAGAGAGAGAATGAATAGGTGCACCAAGGTCTCTAGCCATTGCAAATGAACTCCAGATGCATGCGCCACCATGTGCATCTGGCTTACATGGGTTCTGGGGAATTAAACCTGGGTCCTTAGGCTTCACAGGCAAATGCCTTAACTGCTAAGCCATCTCTCCAGCCCTGAATTTATGATCTTTCTGCCTTGGCCTCCCAAGTGCTAGAATTACAGATATGTACCACACGTGGCTTTTTATTGTTTTTGTTTTTATTTTTTCCCAATGTTTTATTTATTCATTTGAGAGAGAGAGAATGAGAATGAATATGGGTAGACCAGGGCCTCTAGCCACTGCAAACAAAGTCCAGATGCATCTGGCTAACATGGGACCTGGAGAATTGAACTTGGGGCCTTAAGGCTTCAAGGGTATGCCCCTTAACCACTAAGCCATCTCTCCAGTCCATGTTTTTATTTTTTTTTGAGACAGGGTCTCACGTAGTCCAGGCTGGTCTTTAATAACCTTGAACTCTGGAGCCTCCTAAATGCTGGGATTACAGGAGTGTGCTGTCACACCTGGTGTTTATACTGTTTTAAAGTAACCCCTCAGGAGCTCTGGGGTAATGTACATCATTGTAGAGTCAGATGGGCTGGAGGAACAAAAAGAGGAGGCCAGGTGGGAGTTGCATAGGGATCCTGGAATCCTGGCTGGGGTCTGGAGGTCATGAGCCAGGGCTTGCTCCCAAACTCTCTGCATCCTGGACCTGTGAAGGAAACCTGGAGATAGCCTCAAGAGAGAGAGGTGGGGGCTGGGATTTGAAAGCCCTGCTTGGTGTCAGCGCTCCTGGCAGTCCTGCTCCGTTCCCTTCTGTCTGAACAGGGCTCACAGCCATACTAGGGACCAGCTTGGGTGAATAGACCCTGAGGGTGCTGCCAGGACGAGATGCAGGGATGCCTGTGAGCCTGGGGAACGTCCCATGCTGGGTTGATGTGGGGACCCAAGCTGGCAGGCAGGAGGCAGGGGATGCTGGGCAAGGCATGCTGAGATTGCAGGCTGTGAGCCTCCTGGCTTGCTGCGGATAGGATGGTTGGCTTCTCTGAACCTCAGTGCCTGCATCTGTAAAATGGGGTCGTTGGCCTTGTTGCCGAGTGCTGAGCAATTGAATGGGGAGCTGTTCTGCTCAGAGCCGGGCACTGGGCCGTCGTCATGGCTGCAGTGGAGGACCATGGTCACGGTACCAGAACCTGCCTCTGTCTCTGGCCCTCACGGGGTCCTTGGGAGGAGAAGGAGGGGCTCCGAGGCTTAGCCTGTTTTGGGCTTCACATTCATTATGGGTGCCGTTGGAACGGCTGTGTGCCCACTCCAGTCGTCCTCCCTGAAGAGGCCCTCCTACCTCACAGCCCTCTGCCCCTCAGCCTCACCCTCACGCCCCCCCCCCCCAATCTGCACTCGAAGAAGCAGCCATAGTTTCATGTCTTTGGACTTCTAGTCCATCATTCAGGTTCCCACCCTCAGGTCCATGTGCCCACCTTGTCCCTTTGGCTTCTCCACGTGCTTCAGGTTCATGACTCCCAGAATCCTCTCCTTTGAGGATGCTGAAGTGAGTAGACCCTTCCAGTGGGGTGGTAGAAAGTCAGTGATCTGGGCTGGACAGGTGGCTTAGCGGTCAAGGCATTTGCCTGCGAAGCCTAAGGACTCGAACTCTCAGCGATCCTCCTACCTCTGCCTCCCGTGCACCACCATGCCTGGCTCCCATTCTCTCTTTCTGTCTGCCTCTTTCTTTCTTTCTCTCTCTCAAATAAATAAATAAAATTAAATTAAAAATTAAAAAAAAAAAAAGAAAGTCAGTGATCTGCTGCCTCCAAGCATTGGCCTCCTCAGCGTCCGCCTGTCTCCACCGCTGCTCCAGGCTCAGCTGAAGAGGCTTGCAAATGACGTCCCTTCTTGCAGCCTCAGTTTTCTCATCTTGAAAATGGGCTTCCTCAGAGTACCTTGCTCAAGGAGCTTGGAGCATCAGGTTGGCCAATTTCTCTGTCCAGCTGGTGTGGGAAGTGTGGCCCTTGGAGAAGAGCACTGCCTTCTGGGGGCGCTCAGGCACATAGAGGCACGGGTTTAAAACCAATACCTAAAGATGGTCACTATAGGGATTGATTTGTTTTGTTTGTTTGTTTTGCAGTGCTGGGGATCTGGGACTGGGTAAAATTATATTTGCCAGCCCTGGGGTTGCATGCGCCATCTCACCCAATTCCAGAAAGATGAGTGGGCTAACCCATTGCTTTACATAGATGAAATTGAGACGCTGAGAGGCGAAGGCATTTGGTCTTAGTGCGTGGGAGAGTTAGATTGGGATTTGGGTTACCAAGCCACACCATTGATGGCCTGGGTATCATATCAAGAGGGTTTGGTACTGGGTCCTGAGACAAGGGTGGACATGTCCTGGTGGAGCACACAGGGTCCCCCGAGCTCTGCATGGAGTTTCAATGTGCATTCTCTCAGCTTCCTGGGAGCAGGGATGGGGCAGAAGTGGTGAAGCCAGTTGAAACCCCATGTGGTGGCTTTATGGTGCCAGAAGGGGATGGCCTTTGTGTCAGAGAGCAGCTACACAGAGGTCATTCGTGTGACTCGGTTTAGCCTGTGTAGAGCCTGGGGCTGAGAGGCCAGCGCTCTGTGTGCAATATCTGGTGACTTCCTGGTTGACTCTGATTATTCCCTTGATGCAGATGAGGCTAGAGAGGCGAAGTCACTTGTCCAAGGTCACACAGCTAGTGAGAGGCCGGGGTATGAGCCCATGCTTACGACGTCTGGATCAATATCCAGCAGACTGTGTGACACCATCACCACAGTTCTGAGGTGCTGTCCTTGAAGTCTTCCTGGATCCTGGGCAGGGGCTCCTGGTGGTGGGTGATTGCCTCTCCTGCTTGCTCTGTCATCTCCAGGTATAAGGGCTTCATCAAGGACTGTCCCAGCGGGCAGCTAGATGCAGCAGGCTTCCAGAAGATCTACAAGCAGTTCTTCCCGTTTGGAGACCCCACCAAGTTCGCCACATTTGTTTTCAACGTCTTTGATGAAAACAAGGTGAGCAGGGGACCGATGGGTTGGTGCCAGCCCCAAGCTCCTCCCTTCTGCGGCAGCTGCACGATCAGCAGCATTGCACACCCTCTCTCCCCTGTGAGGCTCCCTCCTCAGGACACACTCATATGCACACATGCATGGTTGCACATGGCCATGTGTACACATGTGCTCACACATAGGTGTGTAGGCACACATGTCCATGACTTACATACTGTGTTTTCCACATGCATGTGCACAAATGCATGAGCTTGCACACACAAAGATATGTATACATGCATGTAGGTATAGTATGTCCATATGTAAACATACATGCATGTAAGTCCTGAGGTTTTTAAAATAAAAACATTTATATGTTTCATTTATTTATTTACGTATGAGAGAGAGAGAGAGAGAGAGAGAGAGAATGGGCATGCCAGGGCCTCTAGCTGCTGCAAATGAACTCCAAATGCATGCACCATCTTGTGCATCTGGTTTACATGGGTACTGGGGAATTGAACCTTGGTCCTTAGGGCTTCATAGGCAAACACCTAAACTGCTGAGCTATCTCTCCAGCCCAGTCCTGAGTTTTCTTACAGGTGCAAAATTTAAATACCTCCAGGGTTAGTAACAGGATCAATGATCATAACTGTTCATGTGATGAGTTCTGAATGTGGGTTATTTAGCAGGGTGGGCACTTAAAATTTTTTTGGGCTGGGCGTGGTGGCACACGCCTTTAATCCCAGCACTTGGGAGGCAGAGGTAGGAGGATCGCCATGAGTTCGAGGCCACCCTGAGACTACATAGTGAATTCCAGGTCAGCCTGAGCTAGAGTGAGACCCTACTTGCCTAAGAGATGGCCCGGCCAGGCGCCTGCCTGCTAAGCCTAAGAACCCAGTTCCAATCTCCAGGTCCCACGTTTAGCCAGATGCAAAGTGACACAAGGGCGCAATGCCGCATTTGACCACAAGGGGGCACACAAATCTGGATTTCGTTCACAGCAGCTGAGAGACTGCTGGCGTGCCCATATCTATCTGTCTCCTTCTCCTCTCTGTCTGTCTCTCTCTGTGTCTCTCTCCAAAAATAAATAAAATAATAAAAAAATTAAAAAAATTTTTTTTTAAGGTAGGGTCTCACTCTAGCCCATGATGACCTGGAATTCACTCTGTAGTCCCAGGCTGGCCTTGAACTCAGAGAGATCCTCCTACCTCTGCCTCCTGAGTGCTGGGATTAAAGGCATGCAGCACCACACCTGGCTAAATAAATAATTAAAAAAATACAGCAAGCCTCCTACCTCTGCCTCCCAGGCACTGGGATTAAAGGCATGTGCCACCATGCTGGGTTAGGGTGGGCACTTTTATTATTTATCTATTTATTTGAGAGTGACAGGCAGAGAGAGAAAGAGGCAGATAGAGAATGGGCATGCCAGGGCCTCCAGCCACTGCAAACAAACTCCAGATGCATGCGCCACCTTGTGCATCTGGCTTACGTGGGTCCTGGGGAATCAAGCCTTGAACTGGGGTCCTTAGGCTTCACAGGCAAGCACTTAACCACTAAGCCATCTCTCCAGGCCCAGGGTGGGCACTTTTAATACCCCTGTTTTGCAGATCAAGAGACTGAGGCTCAGAGTGAATGTGTGTATCCTCTTGACCCTGGCTGCTGTGACAGCTGGCCTATCCACAGTTGGGCTAGCCAGGCTCACAGACTGTCCTGTGATGGCATTTTTCTGGGCTCCATAGTACTCTTGGAGTCCCTGTCACTTGTTTCTGTACTTCCTGCTTTAGGGTACCCAGGCAGCTTCTATTCTATGGATGTGGTTTTCTCATGTGCCCTCAGGCTGGGGTCACTCTTTCTGGCCCTGGGAAGGGCCCTGCCATCTCTGGGCATCAGTATCCTCCTTTGTAAAACAAACAGGACTGAGGACAGAACTCAGTCAGTAGAGTGCATGGGTTTGATCACCAGCATTGCATAAACAGGGTGTGGTGTTGCATGCCTGTAATCTCAGCCCTGGGAGGTGGAGGAAGGGGGCGGACAGAAGTTCAAAGTTATCCTTGGCTACACAGTGAGTTCAAGGCCATCATGGGCTACATAAGACCCTGTCTCAAAACAAAAACCAAAAAGAAAAAAAAAAAAAAAACAGGGCTGGAGAGTTGGCTTAGTGGTTAAGGCGCTTGGAAGCCTAAAGACCCATGTTAGACTCTCCAGATCCCACATAAGCTAGATGAACAAAGGTGAGGTACGTGCAAGGTCACACATACCCACTAGGTGGTGCAAGTGTCTGGAGTTCAATTGCAGTGGCTGAGGCCCTGGTGCACCAATTCTCTCTCTGTCTCTCTTTCTCTTGTGCACATGCTCTTTCTAAAAATAAAAATTAAATTAAAAACAAATGCACAACCAAAACTAGGTAGAACTACGCCTTTCTCTTTCTCACAGAGCCCCAGCTGCCTGCTCTGCTCCATTTCCTGGTGCTCTTGTTGCAGGACCGTACTAGTGCTTTGTACCCATCAGCTTCTCCCTCTGCCTCACCCCTCACTCCTGTCCCTTCCATCTGACTGTTCCCTCCCCAGCCTCTGCATCTCTCTCTCCCTTTGTCTCCTCATTCCTCTGTTTCTGGGTGTCCTGTGTATGCCACTGCCTATCACTACCCTACAATGTCCAGCCTGATCAGGTAGCCCATGCTGACTGAGGCCATACCCTCTATTTCCCTCAGGATGGCAGGATTGAGTTCTCTGAGTTCATCCAGGCGCTGTCGGTGACCTCACGGGGAACCCTGGATGAGAAGCTGAGGTGTAAGTTGGTCCTCTGCTACCCAAGTAGGCTGTCCTAGGCCAGAAGAATGTAGCCCTTGGCTCTAACCAGACATCCTAAGTCCCACAGGCCCAATCTTTATAGACCTACACCCAAATTGCTTTTTTTTTTTTTTTTTTTTTTTTTTGCTAGGGATGTACTCTACAACTGAGCTAAGCCTCCATCCTTTGTTATTTTGAGGCAGGGTCTTGTTATGTAACCCAGGCTGTCCTCAAATTCATGGTCCCGCTGTCTCCATGAGTGCTGGGATCATAGGCTTGAGCCTCCGTGCCCTATTCCCACATTTGTGTTTATCTTGAATCCTGCTTGTGCTGGTGTGTGCACACACGTGTGCGTAGCCCAGGGGCAGAGTCCAGTGGTCTGATGACTGATGGGACTGCCCAGTGCTTAAGTCTGGGTTGTGGTGCAGGGGAGGGAGGGGGACTCGCTGCCCTGAGTCATGGAGATCCCGCCTGGCTGCTTGATCCCAGGGGCCTTCAAGCTCTATGACCTGGACAACGATGGCTACATCACCAGGAACGAGATGCTGGACATAGTAGACGCCATTTACCAGATGGTGGTGAGACTCCTGGGAGGGCAAGAGGGAAGGCCATCAGAGGTACCGGCCCTGTGAGGCTCAAGGGAAGTCTCCAGAGCTACTCCCCTGCCCATTGGACAGTGTGGGTCTGCTGAGGGCCGCTTGCGGAGTAGCCTGGATGTCTCCACCTAGTGGGTAGGAGGGCTGGGGGGAGAGTGGGGTTGGGATAGCTGGGACGTGCTCCTACAAAGTGGCAGGGATGGAGTGGGAGTGAGAGAGGCCATCCTTGTGGGCCCCCAGCCCAGGGCTATGAGGTTTGGCGAAGAGCCTGAAGGCCCAGCCCCTTTGTCCACTGTCCTTGGCAGGGGAACACTGTGGAGCTCCCTGAGGAGGAGAACACGCCTGAGAAGAGGGTGGACCGGATCTTTGCCATGATGGACAAGGTGAGGCAAGGGAGGGGACCCTGGCCTGGCCTGGCTTTGCTGGTGACCCTTGGGAGGTTGGATTAAGCTGACAGTCAACCTGGTGTCATGCCTGCTGCCAGAAGCTGTTTGCATCCAATGTCTATGCTTTTCTTCTTGTGTATGAGTATGTGTGGAGTGTGCACATATGAATATGTGTGCTCATCTGTATGTGGGGGCACATGTGTGTTGTACAGGTACATGTGAAGGCCAGAGGTTGACATTGAGTGTCTTCCTCAGTCACTCTCCATTTTATTTTATTTTATTTTATTTTATTTTATTTTATTTTATTTTAATTTTATTTTATTTTATTTTATTTAAGACAGAGGGAGGGAGAGAGAGACTAAAAAAGAGAGAGGGAGGGAGAGAGAATAGATGTGCCAGGGCCTCTAGCCAGTGCAAATGAACTCCAGATGCATGTGCCACCTTGTGCATCTGGCTTACATGGGACCTGAAGAATCGTACCTGGGTCCTTAGGCTTCGCAGGCAAGTGCCTTAACTGTTAAGCCATCTCTCCAGCCCTCCATTATATATTTTTTCAAGGCAAGGTCTTACTCTAGTCTAGGTTGGCCTGAACTCATAGCAATCCTCCTACTACCTCTGCCTCCTGAGTGCTGGGATTAAAGGTGTGCTCCACTATGCCTGGCTCCCCCTTTTTTTTTTTTTTTTTTTTTTTTTCGAGGTAGGGTCTCACTCTAGCCCAGGCTGACCTGGAATTCACTTGGTAGTCCCAGGCTGGCCTCGAATCACAGCAATTCTCCTACCTCTATGTGCCCAGTGCTGATATTAAAGATGTGTACCACTGTGCCTGGCCCTTCTCCACTTTAAGGGTTATTTATTTGTCTGTATGTGTGAGAGAGAACACAGTGTCTCTTGCCTCTGAAAATGAGTTCACTATTTTATTTTTATTTATATTTGAAAGAGAAACAGGGAAAGAGAGAGAGACAAGATGGGCACACCAGGGCCTTCAGCCACTGCAAACAAACTCCAGAAACATGTGCCACCTTTTGCATATGGCTTACATGGGTCCTAGGGAATCAAACCTGGGTCGTTTAGCTTTGCAGGCTAGCACCTTAACCTCTAAGCCATCCCTCTAGCCCTGAAATGAATTCTATATTTGCACCACTCTTTGTGTCCTGTTTATGTAGGCAGCTGGGGAATTGAACCTAGCCAATAGGTTTTGCAAGCTTGCATCTTCAACAGTTGAGCCATATTCCCAGCCCCCACCCACCTTATTTTTTTTGGAGACAAGGTCTCTTACTGAACTTAGAGCACGTCCATTTGGCTAGACTGGCTAGCCAGCAAGCCCTAGTGGTGCTCTTGTCTCTGTCTCTCTAGCACTGGGGTTATAGACTCATGCTGCTGCGCCTGACCACTGTGTGGGTGTTGGGTGGGGATTTGAACTTAGGTCCTTGTGCTTGGGCAGCAAGCACTTTACACACTGAACTCTCTCCTCAGTCCCCAACGTCCAGGCTTTTCAGTAAGCTTCCCTTCGTGTTCCCTGTAATTTACCAGAGCCCTTGGCTTTTGCTGTTTTGTTGTGGATCCATTGATGTTTTGCTGAGCTCTTGGAATAACAGTTCTAAGTGTATAAAATCAAATCAATAAGGAAGCCAATTAGTTTGCAGTGCAGCTGTCAACATACCTTTTTTTTTTTATTTTAGAGAGAGAGAGAGAGAGAGACAGAAAAGAGAGAGAGATGGCACACCAGTGCCTCAGCCACTGCAACAGAACTCCAGACGTTTGTGCCACCTAGTGGTCATGTGCAACCTTGTGCTTGCCTCACCTTTGTGCACCTGGTACACATGGGATCTGGAGAGCTGAACATGAATTCTTGGGCTTTGCAGGCAAGCGCCTTAACTGCTATGCCATCTCTCCAGCCCTCAACATATCTTTTGAAAAAGAATCTCATGTAAGCTTCTGCTGGGGGGTGTGGCTTAGTGGCAAAGCAATTGCCCAGCAGATGCAAAGCCCTGGCACCTCAAAATGCAAATCCCCAGCACCTCAAAAAAGAATCAAGCAAACAAACAAACAAAAGTAGCAGTGGGCCTAACCAATCCCATACTGCCTTTTTTTTTTGTTTATTTGTTTGGTTTTCTGAAGTAGGGTCTCACTCTGGCCCAGGCTGACCTGGAATTCACTATGTAGTCTCAGGGTGGCCTCGAACTCACGGCAATCCTCCTACCTCTGCCTCCCGAGTGCTGGGATTAAAGGTGTGCGCCACCATACCCGGTGTGCTGAAGCTTTGATATTGACAGCAGCTGTGCTGGGGGTCACAGGTAGCTGTTCCCGGGTGTGCATGGGGGGCTGTTGCCAAAGCCCCACAGAAGGGACAGTGGCATCTCAGGTTCAGGGTAGGTAGGACCGACCTCTTCCATCTGTGTTCACAGAATTTCTGAATTCTGTCCTCAGGCCTCAGTTGAGATGCCTGTTTCTTGTGGTTTATTTTTGGCACGGGGGGGGGGGAGGATGGTGATGGTGATTATACCAGCTTTATACATCCAAAGCCTGCATGTTACTCCTGAACTACACTTCTAGCCTTAAGCATGTTCTTCAAACTAAAATAACTTAGATTTACTTGGAAATTTGAAGTCACAGGGTCAGTGTGGGGAAACTAAGCATAGCTTGCCTTTATAAGACTACAAACCACTGTGCCAGAGGGCTTCCAACTGCCTGGCTGGTACTTGGACTTTCCCTGGAAGTACTGAGCTCCAGCCACCACCTTCTTCATTCAAGAACCATCCTTGGTGTTGTTGGAAGATTCTAGACAGAGTGGGCAGAAGCAGTGACAGCCCTCTTGGATTAGGACTCTGTTTGGACTCTTGCCCAGGCTGGGCACACCTTAAATCTCTGTTGGCCACATCACCCCTCTTTTGTGAAAGATCACAGATCCTGGAGTCCACCTTAGTGGGGTGTGACTTGACATCTCCAGCTACTAGCTGTGGGACCTTGGGCCATGCCAGTCCACAGGGACTAGCACAGATCCCTGTTAGGCTGAGCCTGAGGGTATAAGGGCTCAAGCTCACACTGGACTTAGCAGGTGTCACACACTCAGCAGCTGTGAGATCAGCCTTGCTGGGCATTACCCTTTCTGGGTGCTAAAAGCACAGTGGGGGTGCCAAGGTCCTATCAGGGGAAGGGGTCCAGGTACTCAGGTTCTCACCATCCCTTCCCAAAGAGACCTGTTGAAGTCCCTTCATATTTTGTATGAGTTCCCCTTCCTAGGCCTTCTTAGACCAATGTGGACTACCCTGGAAGCAGACCACAAGAGCTGGGCATGATGGCTCACACCTTTAATCCTAGCATTCAGGAAGCTGAGGTAGGAGGATCACCTTGAGTTCAAGGTCAGTCTTTGCTACAGAGAACTACAGAGTGAGTTTCAGGTCAGCTTGGATTAGAGTGAGACCTTAGTTAAAAAAAAAAAGAGAGAGAGAGCGAGAGAGAGAGAAAGAGAGGGAGAGGGAGGGAGACTTCAAAGAAATGCATGGAGCTCTTGGTTCTTGGGATTGACCATCATTTAAAAAAATATTTTATTTTTATTTTATTTATGAGAGAAAGAGGCAGATAGAGAGAATGGGTGTGCCAGGGCTCACCATTGCAAACAAACTCCAGACACACGAGCCACCCTGTGCATCTAGCTTATGTGGCTACTGGGGAATTGAACCTGGGTCTTTAGGCTTTGCAGGCAAATGCCTTAACCACTAAACCATTTGTCCAGCCTGGGAATTCTTTCTTTCTTTCTTTTTTTGGTTTTTCGAGATAGAGTCTCACTGTAGTCGAGGCTGACCTGGAATTTACTATGTAGTCTCAGGCTGGCCTGGAACTCACATTGATCTTCCTATCTCAGCCTCCCAAGTGCTGGGATTAAAGGCGTGCACCACCACATCTGGCCCATTTATGGGAATTCTTCTCCTCCCTCCTTCCTCCTTCCCTCCCTCTCTTCCTTTCTTTCTGTGTGTGTAGGGAATATGCATGTGTGTATGCGTGTCTGTATGTGTATAGGCATACCTGTATGTGCCTGTACATTTTTACACGAGTATGCATGTGTGTGAAGGCCATAGGTCAATGTCTTGTGTCTTCCTTAGTAATTCTCCACTTTCTTCTTTGTGCTAGGTCTCATGCGGGACCCAGAGCTCACCCATTCAGTTAGACTACTAGTCAGTGAGCCCTGGGGATCCCTGTCTCCACCTCCCCAGTTCTGGGATTACAGGCACGCTCCGCCACACCCAGCACTTTATGAGAGTGCCGGAGCTCCAAACTCAGGACCTCATGTTTGCATGGCAAGAAGTTTACCCACTGACCTATCTCCTCAGTCCAGAGATTTTTTTTTAAACTGGGGATTGAACCTAGGGTCCCCCACAATTGGTCTGCCTCCCAGCTAAGTCCTCAGCACTCCCCCTTTCTTTTTTTTAAAAGCTGGTGCACCAGGACTACACCCAGACTTCGGGATTTCAAGAGGCAGCCCTGAACTGTTCAGTGTCAGCTTTTCTTTTTACTTTTTATTTGAGAGAGACACAGAGAGAGATACATAAATAGAAAGAGAGAGACAGAGAATGGGCACACCAGCAGCCTCTCAGCCACTGTGAACAAAGTCCAGATGCGTGCGTCCCCTTGTGGGCAAGTGCAGCATTGCGCCCTTGCGTCACTTTTTTTTGCATCTGGCTAAACGTGGGACCTGGAGACTGGAACTGGCGTTCTTAGGCTTAGCGGGCAGGCGCCTTAACCATGAAGCCATCTCTCCAGCCAACCCCCTTTTTTGAGTTAGGGTCTCACTCTAGCCCCAGGCTGACCTGGAATTCATTATGTAGTCTCAGGGTGGCCTTGAACTCATGGTGATCCTCCTACATCTGTCTGTTGAGTGCTGGGATTAAAGGCATGTGCCACCATACCTGGCTTTTTTCCTCAGCCCTTTTCTTTTAACTTTTTATTTTAAGACAGTGTATCTCTCTAAGTTGCCTGAGATGGCCTTGAACTCACTCTGTAATCTAGGCAGGCCTTGAACTTGTGATCTTCCTGCCTCCTCAGCCTCCAAAGTCACTGGGATGATGGCTGTTTTGTGAATGAGTAGTGGTAAAAGTGGCTGGGTGGCATACAAGATGGCCGTCCCCTTGGCAGCTGTGGGTCACACTCATGAATGCTTGGTACCTCTCCCTGGGCTCCAGATAGGGACACAGAGGCTCAGAGAAGTGTCTTAAGGGTCCAAGAAACGGACTCAACTCAGGAAGTTCCCTTGGTACCAGCCCTGGGCGCTGGCCTGTGGGTCCTGCTCTCACCTTCCACCACTTCTCTGCTTACAGAACGCTGATGGGAAGCTGACGCTGCAGGAGTTCCAGGAAGGCTCCAAGGCAGATCCCTCCATTGTGCAGGCACTGTCCCTCTACGACGGGCTGGTATAGTCCAGGTTCAAAGCCAGGTGAGTTGGAAGGACCTCAGGGCTGGGGTGGGGATGAAAACCTAGCCATAGTACACCTAGCATGGAAAGCCGGCTCCCTCTGCTTCTGGGGGTGCTTGGGGTCAACCTAGCTAGAGGTGAGCCGAGGGACAGGGTCTTCTAGTCAGCCAGGCCCACCTTTTGTGCATGTGTGCATATGCATGTCTGTATGTGTGTGGGTACATGTGTATGTGCATACATGTGGAGGCCAGAGAAAAGTCTTGGGTGTCATCCTCCGAAATGTTGTCCACCTTTTAAAAAAAGTATTTATTTATTTATTTATGAAAGCAAGAGGCAAATGGAGAGAGAGAATGGGTGCTCCAGGATCTCTACCCAGTGCAAACGTACTCTAGATGCATATGCCACCATGTGCCTCTGGTTTACTTGCGTACTGGAGAGTTGAACCTGGGTCCTCGTCCACCTTTTTTTTTTTTTTGAGGTAGGGTCTCACTCTGGCTCAGACTGACCTGGAATTCACTCTGTATTCTCAGGGTGGCCTCGAACTCATGGCAATCCTCCTACCTCTGCCTCCCGAGTGCTGGGATTAAAGGCGTGCCACCACGGGTGACTCATCCACCTTTTTTTGAGAAAGGGTTTGTCATTGGTCTGGGGCTCAACAATTAGGCTAGACTGGCTGGCCAGTGAGTCCCAGGGATCCTCCTGTCACTCCTGTGCTGAGATTATAAACACGTGTCACCACACGTGCATTTAAATTTTTTTAACTTGTTTATTTGAGAGGAGAGAAAGAAGCAGAGAGGGGGAGAGAGAAAAAAATGGGTGCACCAGGACTTACAGTCACTGCAAACAAACACCAGACGCATGCGCCACCTTGTGCATCTGGCTTACATGGGTCCTGGGGAATTGAACCTGGGTCTTTAGGCTTTGTAGGCAAGTGCCTTAACTGCTAAGCCATCTCTCCAGCCCCACACCTTCATGTTTATTGTTATTGGGACTGAACTCTGGCCCTCATGCTTGCAAAGCAAGTACTTTACCCATGGAGCTATCGCCTTAGTCCCCCCCCCCTTTTTTGGGGGAAGTAGGGTCTCACTCTAGCCCAGGCTGACCTGGAACTTGATCTGTAGTCTCAGGCTGGCCTGGAACTCACAGTGATCCTCCTACCTCTGCCTCCCAAGTACTAGGATTAAAGGCGTGCGCCACCATGGCCGGATCCTTAGCCCTGTTTTGAAATCATTTTTATATATCCAAATTCAGCCTCTGGGTTTACCTGAAAACAAGTTTTTCTGGGTTGAAGAAACTCTCTAAATCTCATTTGGTAGCCAGGGCTGAGGGCTGGGGGCTGGGAAGGCAGAGGTTAATAAATTATAAATAATAAATCTTTATACATTCACACACAAGTTTTAATTTTAAATGGGTGTGAGTTGAATCTGCAGTTCATTTGAGACAGAATTAGAATTTTAAAAAATATTTTATTTTTATTTATTTATTTGAGAGAGAGAAATAGGCAAAGAGATTGAGAGTTTGAGCAATCCAGGGCCTCCAGCCACTGCAAACGAACTCCAGATGCATGCTTCCCCTTGTGCCTCCGGCTTACGTGGGTCCTGGAGAATCGAACCTTGGTCCTTTGACTTTGCAGGCAAGCGCCTTAACTGCTAAGCCATCTCTCCAGCCTGAGAACTAGCATTTTTATAAAGTGACTTTCCAATTCATGAACATGTTCATTCATATATATATATTCCTCTCTATTTACTTGGGTCTTCTAATATTTTTCATCTATGACATTTTACTGTTTTCTGTTTTTAATAGTTTGACTCCCAAATAGTTCTGGCTAATTTTTAAAGTTATTGTATTTTCTATTTGTTTCTGGGTTATAGGAATTTATGTATGTGCTCAAGCTACTGATTATGGCTGGAGCCATTTCTGTTCTGCTGGGTCTTGTTTTGAGTCGGAGTCTCTTTACTGATTTGGAGCTTCAAACTCCCTTTACTGGGGGTTACGGATGTGTGTGGCCATACCCAGCTGTTTACATGAGACTTGTTACTGGAGAGTTGAATTCTGGCTGCCTCAGGCCCTCATGCTTACAACCCCAGACCATTGCCCCAGCCCCAAATTAGTTTCTGGGTTATAGGAATTTACCTTTAGATATGTTGGATTATCTGTATTTTATTTCTTCCTTTTCTTCCCTTCTGCTTTTTGTTTCTCTTTTTTCCTCTTTCCTTTCCTTTTCTTTTTTTCCCTTTCCTTTCTTTTTAAAAATTAATTCAGGGCTGGGGAAATGGCTTAGTGGTTAAGGGTTTGCCTACAAAGCCTAAGGACCCAGGTTCTATTCCCCAGGACCCACGTAAGCCAGATGCACAAGGGAGCTCATGCATCTGGTGTTCGTTTGCAGTGGCTAGAGGCCCTGGTGTGCCCATTCTCTCTCTCTCTCTCTGCCTCTTTCTCTGTCTGTTGCTAATAAAAAAAATTTAATAAAAAAATTAATTCATTTACTTATTAGAGAGACAGAGAAAAGGCAGATAGAAGAGATGGAGAGAGAATGGGCACACTAAGTCCTCTAGCCACTGCAGAGGAACTCCAGACTCACACACCACCATGTGTATCTGGCTTTATGTTGATAAAAAAAAAAAAAAGGCCAGGCATGGTGGCGCATGCCTTTAATCTCAGCATTCAGGAAGCAGAAGTAGGAGGATCACTGTGAGTTTGGGGCCAGCCTGGGTCTACAGAGTGAGTTCCAGGTCAGCCTGGGCTAGAGTGAGACCCTACCTCAAAAAACCAAAAAAATAAAAAATAAAACTTAATAAATATGAAATGCTTGTGAGATGTGGGTAAAGTACTTGCCACAGAAGCATGAGGACCTGAATTTGAACCCTTAGCACCCACATAAAAGCTGGGCATGGTGGTGTACGCCTGTAATCCCATCACTGGAGAGGCAGACACAGAGGGATCCCTTGCAGCTAGTTGGTGTTGCTAAACCCATGAGAGCTTCAATGAGGGACCCTGTCTCAAATAAGATGGAAAAACTAGGCCTGGTGATGCACACCTGTAATCCCATCATCACTCAGGGGGTACAGGCAGGAGGACTAGAAGTTCAAGGTCATTCTTGGCTACATAGTGAGTTTGAGGCCAGCCTGGGCTACATGAGACCCTGTCTCAAAAAATTAAAAATAGGGGGCTGGGGAAATGGCTTAGCAGGACTCCAGTTCAAGTCCCCAGGACCCATGTAAGCCAGATGCACAAGAGGGCGCATGCGTCTGGCATTCGTTTGCAGTGGCTGGAGGCCCTGGCGTGCCCATTCTCTCTTTCTCTTTGCCTCTTCCTCTCTCAAATAAATAAATGAATAAAAAATTAAAAATAAATATAAATTTTAAAAAGGTGAGAGCAACTGAGCAAGACACCCATTGTTGACCTCTGACCTCCATAGACACATGCACCCATGGGCATATGTGGTCTACACATACACGTTCACTCCTACACACGAATATACCTACATGTGAGTACACATACATGGGCAAAGAAAAAAAAAAAGAAGCACTCTTCCAAAACTCTTCCCCCAGTCCCTGCCCACAGGAATGGACTGCTGTAGCCAGCGTGTAAAGGACCTTGCACTGTTTCTAAGAAGTGTCCTGTGTGCAGCTCAGGTTCCAAGGAGACTTCAGCTGTTGTCTAGTTTCTGAGTTCTTTTTTTTTTTTTAAACATTTTCTCTCTTTATTTGAGGGGGGGGGGAGACACAAAGAGAGAGAGAGTGTGTGTGTGTGGGGGCACCAGAGCCTCCAACCACTGCAAAAGAACTCCACATGCATGCTCCACCTTGTGCATCTGGCTTACTTGGCTGCTGGGGGAAGGAACCGAACCCAAGTCCTGAGGCTTTGCAGGCAAGCATCTTAACTGCTAAGCCATCTCTTCAGCCCTGAGTTCTCTTTTGCAAATCACAACGTCATGTTAGTTCCATGGCAAAGCTTCTCAGACCGACCAAGGTCCTCACATGACATACACCACCTCTCCTCTCAGAAATCACGCTCCTCTTTTGCTTCGGCTCTTCCTGGAGCTTGTTCCCCAGGACTCGCATTGGATTGGTGTTGCCTGGTGATTCAGTTCCTGCTTGGGCTCCCGATGTCTCAGAGTTCTGAGACAAACTGCTATTATATAACTCATTGGCTTACCCACCACCTGAGAGCACGCTTTTTTCTACATTATTCAATGTTGTTTAAAACCATTTCTAATTAAAAAAATATTTATTTATTTATTTATTTATTTATTTATTTATTTGAGAGAAAGAGAGAGAGAGAGAGAATGAGCGTGCCAGGGCCTACAGCCACTATAAATGAATTCCAGATGCATGTACCCCCTTGTGCATCTGGTTTATGTGGGTCCTGGAGAATCAAACTGGGATCCTTTGGCTTTGCAGGCAAACCCCTTAACTGCTAAGCCATCTCTGCAGCCCCTCATTTCTAATTTTTTAACTTATTTGCACATGTGTTGGGGTGGATGGCCAGGAGGCTCCAGGACCTCTTGCCATTGCAAACAAACTCCAGATGCATGCTCCACTTTGTGCATCTGGCCTTTACAAGGGTACTAGAGAATCAAACCCAGGCAGGTAGGCTTTGCAAGCAAGTGCTTTTAACTACTGAGCCATCTTCCCAGCCCAAATTATTGTGTTATAGTAAGAGCAGGAAGCTTGTTGTGTGGTATGATGGGCACACACAGTGCAGAGGGCACATGGCTGCTGTGAAGTCACATGATACAACCCGGGCAGATGTTGCCAGAAGCACCTCAGATTCATCATGTGTTTATTTTAAGTTAATTTTTGGCCATTGTGCACTCAGAACACTTTTTCTTGATTCTTTGTTTCTTTGTTTTGTTTGTTTGAGGCAGGATCTTACTTTAATCCAGACTGACCTGGAACTCACTCTGTAGTTCCAGGCTGGCCTTGAACTTACTGGGATCCTCTTACCTCAGCCTCCCAGGTGCTGGGATTAAAGGCGTGCACCTGGTGCATTCAGAAATCTTTTATACAGCTGGTGGTGCACGCCTTTAATCCCAGCACTCGGGAGGCAGAGGTGGGAGGCAGAGGTAGGAGGATCACGGTGAGTTCAAGGCCACCCTGAGACCACATAGTAAATTCCAGGTCAGCCTGGGCTAGAGTGAGACCCTACCTCAAAAAAAAAAAAAAAAAAAAAAAAAGAAAGAAAGAAATCTTTTATTATTGCCAAACCTTTTGTAACTTCCCCATATTCCCCATATTCAATTACATATCCTCATATGGGATTGTATCGTGACCCGTAGTTAAGAGGCTAGGCTTTAATGGACCATCTCTCTGGCGAGATCTTTTTTAAAAATATTTTTTTAGTTTTTTTTTTTTTAGAGAGAGAGAGTCCAAATGGGCATGCTAGGGCCTCCAGCCACTGCAAACAAACTCCAGATACATATGCCACCTTGTACATCTGGTTCTATGTGGGTCCTGGGGAATGGAACCTGGGTCCTTAGGTTTCTCAGTCATCTCTTCAGCCCTCTGGCCAGCTCTTGACTTATCCTGCTTCCATCTTTCAGATACCTGGGAACCACTCACCTCCTCCCGTGCGTGCCATGAGGCCATTTCAGCCCGATGCCATCCCCGTGCCCACCCTGCCATCCTCCGCATCCACACTCAGCCGGCCGCTCTTGAGCCTCAAGGTCCCGGCTCATCTCCCCTGTGCCATGCATCCACCTGCCGCCTGAAGCCACCGGCTCCGATTGCCAACAACTTCTGCTTGTCCAAAACACGACAAACCGACACAGAAACAGCTCCAGCCCTCTGCGAAACCAAGGATGAGGCTGCTTCACATGGGCAGTCGCCGCCATGTCCCTTCTGCTCTCCTGCGCGTGCGCTTTTTTTTTTTTAATTTCAAATGGACATTGTAAATGAAAAAAAAAAAAAAGAATCAACTACCTTCTCTTCTAGAAGATATTGACGATTGGGAAGGCCTTGGGGTCTCGGAGAACTCGGCCTCCTCCCGACCTGGCCTTTAGCAGAGAGGCCGCCAACATGGCGAGGATGGGTGGTTATAATACTTTGTGAAATAGCAGTATTGTGCATTTTGTGGGGAAAGTGAGGTGTTTTTATACTCATATATAATTGATATCTTTTATTTATTGGTTGTTAACTACTGCTGCCGCCTCGTGTGTCCGAAGATCCCAGGACACTGGGCCTCGTTTACATGTGCACGCTCTCACCCACCTGCCCACTTTGCTTGGGAGGATGGTGGCCTGCAATGGCCAAGAAGCCAAAAAACATTCCCCTCCCCCTCTGTTTTTTTTTTCTTCCCCTTCTAATACTGTGCTCCAAGTTTGGAGAGGGGAAGTGACATTCCTAAATGGCTAATGTACTGTCCCCCTGCCCAGTGCCACCTTCTCTGTGCTTCTGCCCTGCTGTCCCTGGACTCCTCTGCCCTCCTTGGGATCCATAACTTGTTTGTTTCAAGGACAAATGGGACATTTTTTTTTGATTTGCAATTTGCTGCAGTGACAAAACGGAAAAGCCTTGTCCTAGAAGTGGGAGCCAGGAGAGGGTGTCCAGCACCGGTGAACAGTATGGAGTGGGTTTCCCCTTCAGCAGGTCAGCGACGTCATGATACAGTCCCCTCTTATTGCCAGAGCGAGTGGAAATAATCCGTGAGCCCCGCTGCTTCCTTGCTTTCATCTGCCTTCTGCAGTGGGCTGTGTGGGCCCCTTCCCTGTCCCTTGCTTTGCTCAGATGCTGGGAGGGAGGGGACAAGAGGAGAGGGCCAGGCCATCCTGTTGAGGCTGCTCCTGTTCCTCAGGACTGTGTAGAAGTCAGGGATGGTCCTTCAACTGTCACCAGGAATGTCAGGTGACCCTTGACAGAAGATCAGGATCCCAAGCCCTGGCCTTTGCTATGTGTTTCATGGGCAGCCCATTAACTTCCCTGGGCCTCAGCTGCCTCTGTCTGTCAGCAGAGCCAGGGGGCCTGGTGGTTGATCTTGAAGGCATTTTTTTCCATGCCAACATTGTGGGATTCTAAGCCTGCAGCTCAGTCTCCTATGTTTGTGATTCTGGTCTGTATCTAGGTTTGCCAGGCCCTGGTAGGCCTGAGACTGCCTGAGTGATAGCATGGCCCCAATTTGGCCTCTCTTCAGACATGCAGCAGCCCGGGTTGCTGGTTTGCGCTGTCTGCCCCAGAGGCTGATTATATGATACCCACTGCGCCTGTCTGTAGCGGTTCCCAGACTCTCCAGCTCCCTTTAGACCCATGGGAGGGTGTCCAAGGTGAGAACTGGCCTCCCAGCTGTGGAGAACCAGGCCTGGGCCACAAGTTTTTGCTTCTGCTTTGTAAAGTACACAGCTGCTCTGCCCACCCTCAAGAGGGGGGAAAAATGGCCCCTGGTCCCATTCTGCTCTGAGCCTACCATATTTTCCATCTCATTTCTGGGAGATTGGAGTTTCCCCTGCTAATAATTCTAGCCTTTAGCCGGAGGATGGATGTCCTCTGTCAAGGGGCAACTTTGATCTGCCTGTCCATTTCTGTTGGTGGGACTACTCAGCCGGTTCCACAGATGTCCCTTCCTGCATGGGCAAACCCTTTGTGCCAGGCCTGCCATCAACCCCCTGGATCCCATAGGGACAGAGAACAATGGTCTCCCTCTTCACTGGCAACTTTCTTTGGAGACCCTGTGGGTCGGAGGTCTGAGCCTCCCTCTGATGGCTGCAGTGTCTGGGCCTGGCTCTGGGTCCTCCAGGGTAGAGGCACACTTGGTGATTTGGGGTTGAAAGGATGACAGTGGGCCTTCCTCTGGCCTCTGTAGGAGTCTCCATTTGCCCTCTTTGGTTGAGGGAGGGATGATGTTTTAGCAATCTGTCGTAGAGGAGGCCTGGCCACTCATGGCTGAATTAAGCATTGGGACCCTTGGCATAGGCATCCACTGAGTGTCTGTGAGCCAGGCCTTCCAGCATCTTGGCCTTCATTTTCAGCCTCAAATGTTGTTGTTTTTTTTTTAATCTGTTTTTGCAGGTCACATCCTTGGGGACTACAGCTCTGTGTGCCCTAGGCCCAAAACTTGGGCATTGAGAAAGTCTAGGGCTATCTTCTTCCTGGCGGGGTGCTGGACACTGGTTATTTTCATTCAAGGTCGTCCTACTGACTGATTTCTGTCCCTTCTTCTCACCAGCCTGTAGCTGTGGCACACAGCCTAGGATCTGAGGCCAGGCCCTTTTCGAGCAGCTCCAGGGCTTCTCCACAAGCCTGTTTGCACCGAGGCCCCACCTCAACTGATGCTGCTCTCTTTTGGGGGAGGGGGGCATGTCCAGCATGAGGCCAGGCCCTCAATCCCTCTGCAGACCCTCCTTTCTAGAGCCAGGGCCTGGCACCAGCCTTGGGTGGCCTGCTGTGGCCCAGCCTCTTCTTCCAAGTGTCTGCTTCCCACTCTGTGTTGAGGATGACTTAGGATAAGCGTCACGACTTTAGAATATTTAACCAGGCCACATTTAAAATAACATCAAGGCAAATGTATGTGTCATCTCTATTGACATATTTTCCCCTGAATGCTTTGCGGTTTGACAGCTGATTTCTTAGACATTGTTTCTTCTGGGGGCAATGGGGGATTCCTGGCATCTCTCCAGAGAAAGCCTCTATTGCCCACCAAGCCGAAAGCCACCATGTTCCTTCCCAGTGTACTCAGCGTTTAAGGGATCCAAGGATGTGTAGGGGCGCCCCCTGGTGGTGATGGACACACAGCAGCACCTGGGCGCTCCCTTCACGTAGCTTGAGGAATTGGAGGCAGGAGAAGGGAAGTCAGGAGGGGGCTGGATTCCAGAGGCCCTGGGCCCCCAGCCCCACGTTATTGGCAGCTTGTTTCCCACCTGTCTCTTTGCTAGGTCCTCCCAGGACTAGCAAGGTAGTTAGCAGAAGGGCACAATGGGGAACGTCGCCCTTCCTCTTTTTTTTTTTTTTTTTTTTTTTTTTTTTTTTAAAGTACTCGCGGAATAAACCCAATGGTTAATTTTTGAATGAATAAAAGGCTTTTGTTGAATAAACAGTTGGTCCCATCTTCTGTCTTGAAATCTTGGCTTTAGGGTCAGGCTCTGTCTGCTTCCCAGGGCAGGAACACACCCAGCACCCCTTCCCCACCTCACCCCTCCCAGATTACCCTGGGATTTAGGGCAAGCTACTTGTGCTCGCTGGGTCTTCGTTTCTCTGTGTCTCAGGTGGGAGGCCAGCCACCATGCAGGGACATCCTGAGGGCTGAGTGCAAGCCCAAGAGCTAGAGTTCCTGCGGTGGTGACAGGCCAGCGCCCACGAGTAGCAGTTTGAATCATCAGTGTCCTCATCTGGGTCCTGAGGCTCAGGAGAGAGCTTTGGGTAACTTGCAAAGAAACAATCTGAGGAAGGAATGTGTCTGGACTGTGATTGCTTGTGTCTGTTCCTGCTTGCCATTCCTAGCACCCCTGGAGAATTTTTTTTGGGGTGCTGTCCTGTCTTATGTCTCGGGGAGGGGAGGCCCTTGCCTGGTGGTGGGGGCCAAGATTGCAGGGGCTTTGTTGCGCGCCCAAAGCCTTCCTCCCTGCTCCCTCTGTATGTCGTCTGTGTCTTTCCCAATTAAACAAGCTTCCTGGACTGTCCTTGCTGCCCGTGTGAGCTGGTCCTCTGTCTGGTTCTGTCTTCCCGTTCGCTTGAGGGTTCTCCCTCCCGTAACAACCTGCCTGTTGCTTTGGGTCTGGTCTGCCCAGGGTCCCTAAGAGAAAACCCGCTACAAAGCAAGACCCCTTGGGGAATGATTACAAGTGGCAAAATGAAGAGTGCTGCTGGGTGGGGGTCCAGTGGGCAGCCAAGTGAACTGGCCACAGGCCATGACAGCATGGACACTCTGCCACCTGACTGTCGATTTCCTCTAAGGACTTCCAGCTGCTTCACAAACGTGGGAACACAGCCAGCCTCAGCCGCCAGGTCTGAAAGTCAGGTATCAACTTCTGCAGGCTGTGTGTGATGCCCCCATCCCGGGGTTTCTGATGAGGCACATCTGGGCGGGGGGCAGTCTCAGTTTCTGGGCTGGGCTGTCCCTGCTGGTGTAAGGACTGTACCTTGAGGAGCTCTGGCCAGTGATGCTTCGTGGGATATCTTGTTAGGAGTCCCATGTCCTCTGGCCCAGGAATCAGGCGAATCCTTCATTTGCCTGGAAGGGCTTGCGCCTGTGCAGTGCCTGATGCAGAGAGCCCGTTTGGTGGCCCTCTCTCTCTCTCTCTCTCTCTCTCTGTCTCCATGGGATGGACAGGTGGCACCTAGCCCTGTGGGAGCTTTTAGGCATTTCAAGAAGCAGCCACCAGAATAGTGCCTCCCTTCCATGCCGTGTTCCTTTGGCCAGATCCTGGCGTCTTAAAGGAGACTTCTCTTTGACCATTGGCCATGTGACCAAGTGTTTGCCCAGCTCATGGGGGAAAGGATTGGAGGAAGGGACAGCCTTTGTTGGGGGGTGGCTGAGGCAACCCTGGCTCAGGGAACAATAAAAAAATACACTGGCCTCAGGGGTATACCTGCCAGCACTCATGGCCACGGGCTTTTGCAAGACCTGGAAACTGGGCATATAAGATCAAGCTGTGGCTGTTGGGATGAGCCACAGGCCACAGTGGGCTGCTTGGCAGAGTTGGGTTTGGACAAAAGGCAAAGCTGGGGGTGGGTCGGGAGGGGAACCCAATATAACTTTTACTGGGGTGGGAGTACTTCTGAGAAGGGGTGGCATGATGGCGCCCTCTGAGGCCACTTGGGGCTGCAGCACTGCAGTGAAGATTCCAGAATTCTCCAGACCCTTAGGAGTGAATCACAGGCAGTGTGGGGCATCGGTCAGGGACACAGGTGGGTCCTGGACTCTGACCCAGTTCTCAGTCAGGCTTCACCATTTGACACCGGGCATGTTTTCTGACTGCCAGGGCCTTGGGGTCAAAGTGTGGACACCCAGTGAGGTATAGTTGATGGCTTGGCAGCCCCTCCCTTACAACATCGCCACCTGAGTTACAGGAAAGTCCATCTTTGTTCAAATTCTGCCAAGTGTCAGCTATCACTGGCAAGCAGGTACATAAACAGTCACACACCTGTGCCTGTCCCAGGAGTGTGGGTCCCCAAGGACCCTGCCTCAGAGCATAGGTCTGAAGGCATCTGGCTGTTGTGCACTTTTCTCTGGTGCGGTGGAGACTCCCCAGAATCCTCCTGGCCAACCTTTGACCTTTTGCTTCCACATTTCTGCAAAAAAAAAAAAAAAAAAAAAAAAAAAAAAAGACAAACTCTAATAGAAAAACTGTGAGGTCAGCTTTGATAACAACACGTTTAGAAGACGCTGAAGGCATGCCATCAAGAGAGCTGGTTTCCAAGGGGGGTCTCAACCCTCAGAGACTGTCCCCAGGTGCAGACTGGAGGTCAGTTACATGACCACACCATGCTGCTTCCTTGGAAACACTGAACATCAATCTAGGTACCATTCTTTATCTGCAAATACCAGGATCTGGCTCAAGGGGCTGTTGTGAGGTTAGCTGGGCACTGCTTCTAGCTTAGGTGAGTGCCTGGTGGGTGGCTGGCAGGTGGCAGAAGCAGCTCAGGTGTTTTGTTTTGGCTTTGCTTTGTTTTTCCCTAGCCAGCCTTGGAAGCCATCCGTAGTGATGTCAGCTGAGGGCCCCTGGGTTGAGGGTCGCCCATAGTGCCTTACTCTATTCTAGGCAAGCATACCGGGCTCGTTCTGGCCCAGGTCTGCTCTGGGCAGGTTGCTGTAGTGAAGGCCAGATCCAGATTTCCCTTCCCTATCCGGTCCCCTGCCTTAGCAGACACTGGCTGTCATGCTTTGAGTATAACAATATGGGGTGAGTGCTCCAGGGTACCTCACCCCGTTCTGTTCCCTTCCCAGCTTGGGCCCTTCACTTTGCCCCTCACCACTCCAAGCCCACACCTGCAGGGTAGGTATTTTGGTTCCTTTTCTCATTATTGTGACCAAGAAGCTTGACCTCAGGAAAGGTACATTAAACTCACAGGTTCTGAGAGGTTCCAGCCAGTCATGGCAGGGATGGGTGGCATGGCCGTATTCTTGGTGGTAGGACAGTGGGATGGAGACTCCCCACAGTTTAGCCCTTCCGGAAGCAGAGAACACAGACTAGGGCAGAAGCTTTGTCCCTGAACCCTCAGGACATCACTAGGCATAGTGAGGAAGGCACAGAAAGTGGAGAAGGGAGAGGGATGGGAAACGCGGTGAGGATCTCTGCCCTGCTGCGGCCACCTCTTTGCCTCCTGCCATCTTGTTGGCATGGATGAAGGGATTGCAGCCTGCAATGCCTGCCTTCCATCCATCCTGTCCTCTCCACTTCCTGCCCAAGAAGTATGGGCACAGAAGGGACCCCGAAATATATAGCACATGACCCTGCATCTCTGCAGCTGGGCACAAAGCCATATGGACTATATTTCCCAGCCTTCTTTGGGGCTGAGTATGCCCATGTAGATCCAGTTCCAACCAATAGGATGAGACAAATGAACCTGGGGCAGGGGCAGCCTTCCCTCAGTCCCTTCTGGATGGCTGGACCACAGACTCGAAATAAAAAAGCCTTCCTAGAACTGGGTCCCCCACTTTACAGAGCCAGCTCACCAACCTAAGACCATTACTACACAAATTGTGACGGGGAGGTGAAACAGGTCTATCCTGATGTGTCATCCTGGTGATGCAGGATTTGGAGGTTCAGGAGGGGTCTCCCAAACTTACCAACTCCAATTTTGGACCCTTATTTTAACAAAGAGTTGATAAAAACGGGAACTGGAGAGATGGCTTATTGGTTAAGGCACTTCCCTGCAAAGCCTAAGGATCTGGGTTTAATTCTCCATGTCCCAGGTAAGCCAGATGCACCTGGTGGCGCATGTGTCTGGAGTTCCTTTGCAGTGGCCAGAAGCCCTGGTGCACCCATTCTCTCTCTCTCTTTCTCTTCTTTCTCTCTGTCTCAAATAAATAAGTAAATATAAATAAATCTTTTAAAAAATTGATAAAAATGGACCCAAGAAGGATAAATCATGAATCCTTGAGTTTATTTAGGGAGAAATTGTGGGGTTTATTTAGGGGAAATTGGGGTCTAGGAAAAGTCTGGAGGAGAATCACAAGCACGTGGAAGACAGGAAACACACATTCGCGTGGAAGTGACAGCATAGTTCACGAGGCTTATTTAAGAGAAATGGACGTCTCGGAAGAGGCTGGAGCGGAGCCGTAAGCACATGGAAGATAGAATCCAGGGGCTTTTGTCGGGAGATTTAGAAGAAACACATGGCGCATCTGCCCGGAGCCTCCCCATGGAAGGAAGTTAGGAGAGCAAGTGGTGATGGCTTAAGGAGGAATAGCAGAGAGAAAGTACCTAAACAGAAACCAAGAAATGCACACGAGAAACGGGTGATAAAGAGAGTTATACCCATGGTTACCCTGAGCTTAGAGAAATGACACAGGTAGCTGATCCAGAGTTTAGAGGAAACACCCACTAGCAGATCTAGAGTGTAAGGGAAACACACACACACGGTCGACTCAGAGTTTAGAGAACAATCATACACGTAATTAAAGTGAGAAGTTACCTCAAAACATAAAGCAGGAAGAAGGCAAGCAGAAAACTCTTCAGGCCCAGAAACAGTGTTCTCCCCTGCCCGGGGAGAGGAGAGCCAGACTCCCGTGTGTCCAAACAGAGATCACAGGGCAGAGAGAAGTGGGAACCAGGGACAAACCTTGATAGTTGATTGAAAAAAATGCATTCTTTCATCAGATTTAGGTATGTAAAGGAAAGACCTGATTGGTTTGCAGGGTCAAGGGGCTGACCCCAAAAGGCCAGTCCACCTAGGTAGTGTGCTAGACTGTGGGCAGCAGGGGGCGCTGCAGCTGTTGCAGATGAAACTGGGTGGGACACCAGTTTGAATTCCTGCCAAGGCGGGGTTGAAACGGAGTGTTAGGGTTTCAAGAAAGTCCTTGAACTCTAAACCCTGGGTTCATGTTTGGAATTGGGCGAACCAAACCGAGAAGGATAGTTATTAAATTATAATTATTGAGGGAAGTAAAGAACCAAGGGAAGGAAAATGAATAAATCCACGTGGTCTGAGAGCCCACAGGGTGGGTCTGGAAAAACTGCACAGAGGACAGAAAAGAAAGTACAAAGAGCTCCTGCCATGTAGAGGGCAGGAGAAGGTGGAGAGTCCATGTGGGGGTAAGGGTCAGGGGGTTGTCCCCTCGTCAAGGTCCAGCTGAGCCACAGTGAATATTGATTGGTCTGGGCTAGAGGCTGGCTCTGGCAGAGGCTAGCCATGATGCCAAGTTTGGGGGGCTGAATTTGACCCCAAACCATGTCAGGATTAGATTTACATTCTAAGAAGGAAGACCTCCCTCCTAGGAGGGGCCCAGGTTGTTTGTGGAAAGACAGAAATAGGGAAGAGATAAGAAGTCAGATCAGAGTTGGAGGGTTGGCTTAGCAGTTAAGGCCTTTGCCTGCAAAGCCAAAGGACCCCAGTTTCATTCTCCAGGACCCACGTTAGCCTGATGCACAAGGGGGTGCACGTATCTGGAGTTTATTTGCAGTGGCTGTAGGTCTTGGCACACCCATTCTCTCCTTCTCTCTCTGTCAAATAAATAAAATATATATATATTTTTTAAAAAGTCAGATCATCCTTTGATCTCCAGCAAAGTGGAGACTGCAAAGATACTTTCAGGACCCAGTCATCCAATGGCCTAACAAAACCACCTGACTCCCTCTCAGGGTGGCATCTTCTTGGTTCTTTCTGGGGCCTCCTATCCCTGACTGAAACTGCTTAAAAGAAGCTTCCTCCTCAGTCTCCCTGACTGGGGATCTCTCAGTGTCAACAGCCCAATTTATATTCCCCCTAATTGTGTGGTCCTGTGTGTACATTGAAATGATCTGAGGCCACCTGAAAATATTTGCATCTAAATTCTCAACACCTTCCAGAGTGGTTAATAATATACACTGTGTGGTGCAGGGTGTCATACCACGGCCCCAGGCTCCTGCCCTCCCCTTTTCTTCTCCCTCTGCACCTCCTCCTCCAAGGCTCTGGGGACCAAGGTTCCCAGGAGGAAAGAGTCCTATGGGGACATTTTTCTTTTGCTGAGTGATCTGAAAGCTTAGGAGCCCAGTGACCAGGCCAGTTTGGGTCCCTAGCATAAACAGGGTGGTCTCATGGCAGGCTCAGGAAGAACTTTGCTGCTAAAGGGCTGAGAATGGGACCAGCTTCCGTGGTCTGCTCATCTCCTGGGAGGGGATTGTGATAGAAATACATTATGTATGTGCAGGAAAATTGTCAACAGGACTGGAGGGATGGCTTAGAGGTTAAAGGCACTTGCTTGCAAAGCCTGATAGCCTCTGTTCGAGTCCCTAGTACCCACGGAAAGCCAGATGGCACATGCATCTGGAGATCGTTTACAGTGTCAGGAGGCACTAGTGCACCCATACTCACTGTTTCTCTCAAATAAATGAATATATATATGTATGTATGTGTGTGTGTGTGTATGTGTGTGTGTATATATATGAGACAGTCAGAGACAGAGAGAGAGAGAGGGAGAGGGAGCGAATGGGCGTGCCAGTGGCCTCTCAGCCACTGTGAACAAACTCCAGACGTGTGCACCTCCTTGTGGGCAAGTGTGGCATTGTGCCCTTGCATCACTTTGCGTCTGGCTAAACATGGGTCCTGGAGAATCGAATGGCATTCTTAGGCTTAGCAGGCAGGCACCTTAATTGCTAAGCCATCTCTCCAGCCCTGAATAAATATTTTTTAAAATATATTTTATTTATTTATTTATTTGAGAGAGAGAATGGGTGCGCCAGGGCCTCCAGCCACTGCAAATGAACTCCAGACGCACATGCTACCTTGTGCATCTGGCTTACATGGGTCCTGGAGAATTAAACCAGGATCCTTTGGCTTTCCAAGCAAACGCCTTAACCACCGAGTTATCTCTCCAGCCCTAAATAAATATTTATAATAAGAAAATTTTGGGGCTAGAGAGATGGCTCAGCAGTTAAGATGCTTGCCTGCAAAGCCAAATCAAACCAGGTTCAATTCCCCAGCACCCACGTAAAGCCAGATGCACAAAGTGGTGCATATGTCTAGAGTTTGTTTGCAGTGGTTGGAGCCCTGGGACACCCATTCTGACTCTGTCTCTCTCTTTCTCTCTCTCTCTGCTTGCAAATAAGTTATATATATATTTGGTTTTTCAAGGTAGGGTCTCACTCTAGCTCAGGCTGACCTTGAACTCTTGTCTATCCTCCTACCTCTGCCTCCCAAGTGCTTGGATTAAAGGCGTGCACCACCATGCCCAGCCTTAAAATATTTTTTTTCAAAAGAAAATTGTTGGGGCTGAAGAGATGGCTTAGCTGTTAAGGTGCTTGCCTGTGAAACCTAAGGACCTAGGTTTGATTCCCCAGTACCTATGTAAGCCAGATGCACAAGGTAGCACATGCCACTGGACTTCCCTTGTAGTGGCTGGAGGCCCTGGTGTGCCCATTCTCTATCTGCCTCTTTCTCTCTCAAATAAATTATATATATAGTTTTGTTTTGTTTTGTTTTTCAAGGTAGGGTTTCACTCTAGACAAGGCTAACCTAGAATTCACTATGTAGTCTCAGGGTGGACTTGAACTTACTGCAACCCTCCTACCTCTCTGCCTACTGAGTGCTGGTATTAAAGTCATGCACCCCCACTCCCAGCTAAAATATATATATATTTGGTTTTTCGAGGTAGGGTCTCACTCTGGTCCAAGCTGACCTGGATAAAATATTTTTTTAAAAGAAAAATTTCAATCAAAAGGTTTTAAAAACTTAGCAGAGGAATAACAGTAGTAAAAACAGCTCATGCTGGACTCTTACTGCCAATCAGGTTCTACTGCATTAAGGGGTTGAATTCTTGTGGTGTCGCCCCCTGGAGGCCAAAACTGAAATTACAACCACATTTTACACAGGCAGCAGCTTCTGCCCAAGGAAAAGAGTGCTTGGTCTAATCTTGCAAGGGCTTTCAGGCTCTGAGCAAGCCATTTTTGTTCAGAGGCAAGGGTTTGGATGGGTCCGTCTCCACTAAGTACAAATCTTGGCAGCAGCAGGTTGTCTCTGGCCTCTGCAGGTGTGTGTGTGTGGGGGGCCAGGCAAGGTCTGTGTGTGTGTGTGTTGGAGGGTGGGGGAGGCTGTGTGTGGTGGGAACTCAGAGGTGGGCGGAATGCTGGGGTAAGAGCTGTGCTCAGGGAGGACAGTCTTGGTGGGCACTGAGGCACCGGATCTGGAGAGTCTTCAAGCCTAGAGCCGACAAGCCCGTGGAGTGCTATGGGTAAAGGACATAGATTGAGGGCTGGGCAGGAGTGGGTTTACTGGGGAGTGGGACCCCAGGATGCATAAATGGGGCTGACCAGCCTGGGCATGAAAGGGGCTCAGGGTACCCCTGGGCACACAGCCTCACTTGACAAAAGGAACCTGAACCCTTCCGTTCAGGTTGCAGTAGTCAAGGTTAGAGGTTGTGGCAGCCCTCAGCTCTCCTTGGTCATGGCTCTGCTGCTCTTACGCCTGTGTGCTGACCTCTTATGCCCAATGTGGTGGCTACTGTCATGATCCTCAGACAGGCCCAGAGAGGTTCAGTGACTTGCCTGGAGCCACACAGCTCACGGACAGCAGAGTTGGGATTTGAGGCTTGGCCTGCTGGATGCGGTCACACATCTCTGTGATTCATCACCTTTGGACTGATGTTCTCTCTCTGGGCTTGCCTGGATCTGGAATTTTCCACCAGATCATGGGGTTGCATCCCCATGTGAGGAAATGCCGTTGACCTGATGCAATGGCAAAGCTGACCCTGGGTCCCTGGAACTTCTCACTCCTCATAGCTCCAGGGCAGCTGGTGTCCATGGCTGGCTTCTGGCCTCCTCTGCTCAGGCTTGTCCAAAGAAGCAAAGGAAGGTGATGAGCCAGCTGTGTGTGTTTGTGTGTTTATGCAGTGCACATGTGTGTATGTGTGTTTGTATTGTGTGGATGCACATGTATATGTGTGTGCATGTGGAGGCCAGAGGACAGCCTCTTTCTTGGGAGCACCATCCACATCCTTTGAGACAAGATCTGCCACTGGCCTGAAGCTCACCAGTTTGGCTACACTGGCTTGCCAGCAAGCTCCAGGGAACCTCCTATCTCTGTCCCCCTGTCGGGCATTGCTAACCATGGGCTGGAACTATGAGGAAGCTGGCCTGGGTTGTTGGACATGGCCAGGGACCTTGGGCTGTGGGGGGTTGCAGCCAGCCTTATTGTCAGGAACCCACTCTGCCACCGCCGAGCCGGCCCTCCCTTCTTGTGAGGTCATCGTGTGCCTCATCTTCGCCCAGGGGAAACGGACCCGATGGACCCTCCCCCTCTCCCAGAGCACCTGAATATTCCACAGCCTAAGGTTCTGCCTTCCCCACACTTCTGTGACCTTGTGGCCAGCTGCCCAAGAGACCCTTATATGGTAGTAAACAGTCTCCCTGCAGCTGCAGCCATCCAATATGTGGCTGAAGTCACGTAGCTTTTCCTGCCACTTCTGTTATCTCCCTTGCAACGTCTCCCTCGCAACTTCTGCCATCCAACACCAGCCAATTAGATAGCGACCCATAAACCTATGTATCCAATCACCTTATGATCTATGTGTGCCTTCTCAACCTTTCTCAAGTATTTATAAACCCACTCTCCTTTTGAATAAACGAGTGCTGTCCATCAGATGGCCTCCCGGGTGGTTCATTGCCTGTCGCACTCACCCGCTCCAAGACCCTGCTCCCCTCAGCTCCTCCTGTGCCCAGGACTTCGGTGGCCAATGACCCCTGGGAGTAGCAAGGACCCTTATCCCTCCAACACCACCACACCTGGCATTTTACATGGGTTCTGGGGATTTAACTCGGGTTTTCTCATGCTTGTGAGGCAAGCACTTGACTGACTGTGCCATCTTCGCGGGCCATGAACTTAAACTTAAAAATAAACTTTTTATTGACAACTTCCACATATCAAGACAATCTACCATGTCATCATCCCCCCTCACAGTCTCTCTTTGCAAAGTCCCCTCCACTGAATCCTGTCTTCTTTCTAGCTGCTCTTTCTTCTATTTTGATGACATTATTGTTTTCCTCCTGCTATGCAGGTCTTGTGTAGGCATCACGACCACTTTGTGTCTGGAAGACAGTATTGTAAGCACTCCTCCCCTTCTTTTGCCTTTTACGTTCTTTCTGCCACCTCTTCCACAATGGTGGTCCTTGAGCTTTGGAGGGTGTGATAGAGATGTCTCAGTGCTGAAGACTCCACTGTCACTTCTCCTTGGCACTTTGATGAGTTTTAAGTCACATGAGTGGTCACCACCATCTGAAAAGAGAAGCCTCTCTAACCAAAATGGAGAGTAGCATTAATATATGTGCATGAACATAAAAGTACTTAGACCTGCATAATAGGAGGAAAAAAATAATGACACTAAAATGCAAGAGAGACTTGTTGGAGAGAAACAGGGATTCAGAGGAGGAGGGGTTTGGGAGAGGGAGAAGGGAGAATGACAGGACGGGATTATGAGCATGATATATTGTTACATGTACAGAGCCTGTCAATATTTAGTTTGTAAAACCTAATGACAGGGGCTGGAGAGGTGGCTTAGCAGTTAAGCACTTGCCTGTGAAGCCCAAGGACCCCGGTTCAAGGCTCGATTCCCCAGGACCCACACGAGCCAGATGCACAAGGTGGCGCATGCATCTGCAGTTCATTTGCAGTGGCTGGAGGCCCTGGTGCACTCATTCTCTCTCTCTTTCTACCTCTTTCCCTCTCTATCTGTTGCTAATAAATAAATAAAAATAAAACAAAAAATAAAAAAACAATTTAAAAAAAACCCAATGACAAACACCAAACAAGAAACAACGAATGACCTCACCATGCTTGGAGCCATTCTGTCCACAGTAGATGATTTCCGGGAATCCCACCACTGTCCCAAGGACCTAGAATGGAAGAACTAGTGACACTGACCTGCAGGGCCCAGGCACTTCTAAAGGCTGACCTTTTCTCTTCCTGGACTGTGCTGGGTGGTCACTGTCCATTTTTGTTCCAGCTGTGGCTTAAGATCAGGTTCTCAGAGGCAGGACTCGAGTTAAGGATTCAAGGAGAAGTCAGTGTGAAGGAAATCCAGGGGGAGTGACTTCGGCTACCAAGGAGATGGGTGCTATGGCAGGCAGCTTTCTGTTTCTGAGACAAAAGACCAGATTTATAAGGGGGGAGGAGGTTTATTTTGGGCCTCAGTTTCAAAGGTTTCAGATCACGATTGCTTGGCCCCATTGCTCTGGGCCTGTGGTGACATGGTGTCATGGTGGGAGGCACATTTGACCGAGGAGGCACGCTCACAGTCATGGTGGTCAGGAAGCAAAGAGAGGCAGGGAGGGGCGAGATGGCAATGTCTCTTGCAAAGGCACACGTCAGTGACCTAACCTCCCTCTACTAGGTCCACCTCTTTAAAAAAATATTTAATTATTTGAGAGAGAGAAAGAGAGAAAGCAAAAGAGAGAGAGAGAGAGAATGGGTGCCCCAGCATCTGGCTTTACGTGGGTGCTGGGGAATTGAACCTGGGTCCTTGGCCAGCAAGCACCGTAACTGCTACGCCATCTCTCCAGGCTATAGGCCCACCTCTTAAAGTGCCCACCACCTCCCAATAGCATCAAACTGAGGCCCAGTCCTTTAATTCATAGACCTCTGGGGGCCATTTAAGATCCAAACTACAGGAAGTGTTATTGTCCCCACTTAACAGATGAGAAACTGAGGCTTAGAGATGATGAGTAAATGAGTGGTAACAACCCACTTGGACAACGGAGATATTTGCTGTATATATTTTGAAAACATTCTCTTTTCATAGCCAGTAATCACGCTGATGATTATACTCAAGTTCATTAGTAAAACTGAGAGATGTATATGGAAATAAGTGTAAGACAGTTATATTACCCTACTGGTAAAGCTTTAAAAACTAATAGTCGATGATGGGGTTGGGGAAATGACTCAGCAAAGTGCTCACTGTTCAAGCCTGAGTCTCCAGTAGTTCAAACCCCAGACCCCACATGAAAAGCCAGAAACCTTTGCGGAGCAAGGATGTCATTACAAGTTGTTGCTCTACATGCAAGAGCCTTACTCTCTGAGCCATCTCTGCAGCCTGATTCTGGACTTTGAGGTGCTCAGAAAATTCTCGGATCTGTGTTCCCCTGTGGGACTGGGGTTCCAGGTGAACGTGGCCATGCCCAGCTGTTTTACATGGGATCTGGAGTCTCAGGCCTCCTCAGGCCCTCATGCTTGCCAGAAAGAACACTTAACTGGGCCTTGGGAGGCCAATCTAGACCCACAGCGCAGCAGCGTCCAGTGACTTCCAAACTTGCTGCGCCCTCATGGGCGACCATTCTGTCAGTATGTGCGCGCACGCGCTCTAGCTCAGGCTGACCTATGTAGTTCCATGCTCGCCTCAAATTCATAGCGATTCTCCTACCTCTGCCTCTTGAGTGCTGGGATTAAAGGCATGAGCCACTATGCCTGCCTATTTTTTTTTTTATTTTTATTTTTGGTTTTTCAAGGGAGGGTCTCACTCTAGCCCAGGCTGACCTGGAATTCACTATGTAGTCTCAGGGTGACCTTCAACTCATGATGATCCTTCTACCTCTGCCTCCCAAGTGCTGGGATTAAAGGTGTGTGCCACCATGCCCGGCTATTTTTATTATTAAAAAAATATTTTATTTATTTATTTGCTAGGGGAGAGAGAAGGGAAAGAAGGGAGTAAAGAGTATGAGTGAAATAGAATATGGGAAGGGCTCTCTTGCTCCTGCAAACAAACTCCAGAAGCATATACCACTTTGTACATGGTTACTGGGGAATCAAACCCCAAGTCAGCAGGTCTTGCAAGCAAGTGCTTTTAACCACTGAGCCGTCTCTCCAGTCTGTTTTTACAACCCTTTCCATTCTACCCATGGACTATCATGAGGGCTGTAGAGCACGTTTCCCTGATAACTCTTTTTTTTTTTTTTTTTTTTTTTTTTTTTCAAGGTACGGTTTCACTCTGGCCCAGGCTGACCTGGAATTCACTATGTAGTCTCAGGGTGGCCTCGAACTCATAGTGATCCTCCTACTTCTGCCTCCCAAGTGCTGGGATTAAAGGCGTACACCAGCAAGCCCAGCCCGGGTAGCTCTTGATGCGAGAACATTGAACATTTGCTTCTGTATGTCCCCTGAGCTTGTCTTTGCATAGTTGAATTTTGGTTCTCGTTCTAGATAAATACCTGGGTGGGATATGTCATTTGAAAACTTTTTTTTTTTTTGGGTTTTTCAAGGTAGGCTCTTACTCTAGCTCAGGCTGACCTGGAATTCACTATGTAGTCTCAGGGTGGCCTTGAACTCACGGCAATCCTCCTACCTCTGCCTCCCAAGTGCTGGAATTAAAGGCGTGTGTCACCACACCTGGCTGTAAACGTTCCTCCCCACCCACTTAATACCTTGACTTTTCATAAGTATTCTTTATAGAGCAAATATTTTAGTTCTTTCTTCATTCTCAGGTCATGACTATCTTCTTGTATGTTTCTTCTAAAAGTGTCATATATATATATATATATATATATATATAATTTTAATTTATATTTAATTTATTTATTTGAGACAGAGATAGACAGAGAGAAAGAAGCAGACAGAGAGTGAGTGAGTATGGGCCCTCCAGGGCTTCCTGCCACTGAAAAAAAAACAGTTTGTGCATCTGGTTTTATGTGGGAACTGGGGAATCTAACCTGGGTCATCAGACTGTGCAAGCAAGTGCCTTTAACCATGGAGCCATTTCCCAGCCTCTTATATGGTTTTTTGAACTTAGAGCCTATGGTTCATTTGGAATTGATTTTTATTTAAAGTGGGAAGTTTAAGTGAAGGTTCATTGTTTTATTGCTTTTTTTTTTTTTGACATATTGATGTCCAATTGTTCCATGATTATTTCTTGAAAAAATTTATCTTTTCTCTGTTGAATTGTCTTTGTATACTTGCTAAAAACTGTGGCTGACAAGATGGCTTAGTGGTTTAAAATGATTGTTTACAAGCCTGCTGGCTCAAGTTCGAGTCCCCAGCACCTATGTAAAGCCAGCTGTATCACCTGTGTATCACCTGTGTCTGTGATCCCAATGTGCCTCTGGCAATGTGAGGTAAAGCCAAGAGATTCCAGAAGGTCAGGGTCAGCTACACTGGCTAGTGCACACACAGTGGCAAAAACAAGGAAGGAACTTGGGGAGATGGTTCAGCCACCCACCTAAGACCAGTCAGACATTTGATTGCAGTGACAAGAGAACCTGGTGCTCACACACACAGGCACATGCACACACACACACATCTGTATGTATATGCAAATAAAAAATAATTTTTAAAAACCAAAGGAGACCCTGACTCAAAAAGATGAGGGCTGGAGAGATGGTTTAGCGGTTAAGGTGCTTGCCTATGAAGCCTAAGGACCCATGTTCAACTCTCCAGGTTCCACATAAGCCAGATGCACAAAGATGATGCAAGCACGCAAGGTTGCATATGCGCACAAGGTGGCACATAAGTCTGGAGTTTGATTACAGTGGGTGGAGGCCCTGGCATGCCAATTCTCTCTCTCTCTTTCATAAAAAATAATTACCAAAACAAAACAAAAAATCGGGCTGAAGAGATGGCTTAGCGGTTAAGCACTTGCCTATGAAGCCTAAGGACCCGGGTTCCAGGCTCAATTTCCCAGTACCCACATAAGCCAGGTGCACAAGGTGGCGCATGCATCTGGAGTTCATTTGCAGTGGCTGGAGGCCCTGGTGTGCTCATTCTCTCTCTCTCTGTTGCTAATACATTTTTTTTTGAGAGAGACACAGAGAGAGACAGACACAGAGAGAGGGGAAGATAGAGATGGGTGTGCCAGCAGCCTCTCAGCCACTGTGAACAAAATCCAGGTGTGTGCGCCCCCTTGTGGTCAAACACGGCACATTGCGCCCTTGCGTCACTTTGCATCTGGCTAAACGTGGACCTGGAGATTGGAACCAGCGTTCTTAGGCTTAGGAGGCAGGCGCCTTAACCACTAAGCCATCTCTCCAGTCCTGTTGCTAATACATTTTTGAAGTAGGGTCTTGCTGTAGCTCAGGCTGACCTGAAATTCACTATGTAGTCTCAGGCTGGCCTCAAACTCTCAGTGACCCTCCTACCTGTGCCTTGAAAGTGCTGGGATCAAAGGCAAGTGCCACCACACCCAGCTGCCTTTAAGTTTTTAAACTTCCAATTGACTTACTTACTGGTATGCAGAGGCAAAATGGTTTTTATGAATTGATCTTAATCTGGCCCCTTCAATAAACTCATTTATTAGTCTGGGTAAATTAATTCTACTTTTGGGTAAATTCATTGGAATTTCACTTTGAGTGAATTTCAACATCATCTTTTTTCCTCTATATGAGCATACACCTGGAACTTGTCAGTATATTTCTTGATGACATTTATGAGGAGAGAATGTTGATCACCATCTGAATATCCCATTTTCCCCTTCCTGGCCTCCTGAGGAACATCTGTGGTTTCCCTGAAGCCAACAAGGGAAATGGGGGAACTTCAGACAAATGGGAAGAGTTTTTGCTTCTCCTCCCTCTCCCCTCCCTCCTTTCTTCTTTCTTTCCTCTTTCTTTCTTTTCTTTTTTCTTTCTTTCTTTCTCTCTCTCCCTCTCCCCCCCCCCCGTCTTTCTTTCTGTCTGTCTCTCTCTAGCCTAGGCTGGCCTGGAATTTACTATGTAGTCTCAGGCTGGTATTGAACTTCCAAGTGCTAGGACTAAAGGTGTGTGTCACCTCGCCCAGCATATTTTTCTAGCTTTCAATTTTTTTTATTGTTTTATTTATTAATTTACTAGAGACAGAGAGAGAGAGATAGAGAGAGAATGGGTGCACCAGAGCCTCTAGTCACTGCAAACGTACTCCAGATGTGTGCGCCATGATGTGCATCTGGCTAACATGGGACCTGGAGAATTGAACCTGGGTCCTTAGACTTTGCAGGCATGCGCCTTAACTGCTAAGTCATCTCTCCAGCCTGTATTTTTCTTTATTTTTATTCTCTCTCTCTCTCTGTATAAGTATGAATCACTTATTTTCATGTTTTTGGGAACAAATACCTGACCAGAAGCAACTTAGGGAAGGAAAGAATTTATTTCGGCTTACAATTCCCAAGGGTTGAGACCGTTGTGATAGAGAAAGCTTGGCAGGAACAGAAGGCTGAGGTCACATCATCACAGTGGCTGGCAGACGGGAGAGAGGAAGAGAGAGAGACCAGCAAGCTGGGTCTGGACTATAAAATCTCAAAGGCCATCCCCAGTGACACACTTCCTCCATCAATCAAGGCTTCTCTGCTTTCTTAAGGTTCTGCAACCTTCCAGAACAGCACCATTACCTGGGAATTAAGTACTCAAATACATGAGTCTACTTTAAAAAAATATTTATTTATTTACTTACCTGAGACAGAGAGAATAAGGCAGAGAGAGAGAGAGAGAGAGAGAGAGAGAGAGAGAGAGAGAGGAGAAGGAGAGAGAGAGAGAGAGACAGAGAGAGAAAATTGGCGCTCCTACTGCTGTAAAGGAACTCTAGAAGCATGCTCCCTTTGTGCATCTGGCTTTACATGGGTACTGGAGAATTGAACCCAGGCCATCAGGCTTTTCAAACAAGTGCCTTTAATCACTGAGCTATCTCTATAGCCCTTATAAATATTTTATTAAGGTCTGGAGAGATTGCTTAGTGGTTAAGGCGCTTGCCTTCATAAGCCTAAGGACCCCAGTTCTATTCTCCAGGTCCCACATAAGCCACATACACAGTAAGCCAGATGGTGGCACATGTGTCTGGAGTTTGTTTGTAGTGGCTAGAGGCCCTGGTGTTCCCATTCTCACATACTCTCTCTCCCTCTCTCTGTCTCAAATGAATAAATAAATAAATATCTTTAAAAAACAAAAAAATTTATTAGAAAAAATATTTTTTTATTTATTTGGAAGGAAAGACAGAGAATTGGTATGCCAGGGTCTCCTGCTACACACAAATAAACTTCAGATGCATGCACCACCTTGTGCATCTGGCATTATGTGGGCACTGGAGAATTGAACCCCAGGCCATCAGGTATTGCAAATGAGTGCCTTTAACTGCTGAGCCATCTCTTTAGCCCAGCAAGATAATACTTGCTTTTTTTTTTTTTTTTTTTTTGAGAGGTAGGGTCTCACTTTTGCCCAGGCTGACCTCTGGAACTCACTCTGTAGTCCCAGACTGGCCTTGAACTCATGGTGATCCTCCTCCCTCTCCCTCCCGAGAGCTGGGATTAAGGGTATGTGTCACTATGTCTGGCCCAGAACTTTATATTCAAACCATCAGTGTGTTTGTGTGTAAGTGTGGGTATGTGCTGGTGTGTGTGTGTGTATGCGCGTGTGTGTGTGCTGGTATGTGTGGAGGTCAGAGGACAACATTGGGGGTCAGTCCTTGCCCCTTATTGGAGACAGAATCCTCGAGTTTCTCTCTCATCCTCCCATCTTGCCATAGGAGGGCTGGGATTGCAGATGTGAGTATTGCGTGTTTTATGTAGTTCTGGGGATCTGAACTCAGGTTGTAAAACTTTGAGCCATCTCCCCAGCCCTGCATTTTTTTTCCTTCCTGCCTGCCTCCTTTTTCTTTCCTTTTTTTCATTCCTTCCTTCCTTCCTTCCTTCCTTCCTTCCTTCCTTCCTTCCTTCCTCCCTCCCTCCCTCCTTCCTTCCTTTTTTTTTTTTTTTTTTGTTTTTTTTCAAGGTAGGGTCTCACTCTAGCCCAGGCTGACCTGGAATTCACTATGTAGCCTCAGGGTGGCCTCAAGCTCTCGGCAGTCCTCCTACCTCTGCCTCCCAAGTGCTGGGATTAAAGGTGTGTGCTACCACTCCGGGCTCTTCATTTTCTTTTGGCAAGAGCTCACTCTAGCCCAGGCTGACCTGGAATTCACTCCATAGCCCAGGCTGACCTGGAATTCACTCCATAGCCCAGGCTGACCTCCAACTCACAGTGATCCTCCTACTTCAGCCTTAAAAGTACTAAGATTAAAGGCGTGAGCTACCACGCCTGACTTTCTGCATTTTTTATTAAAAGCTCATTGCTATCAGAAGGAAGAAAAATAGATTTGGAAGGGAGACAGGGCTGGAGTGAGGCGGAGGGGAGGGGAGGGGAAAGGGGGAGCAGAAGCCTTCAGGAAAACGCCTTGGGAAGGGACTTTGAGGACCTGTGTGCTATGAGGCACAATGCCTCCTTAGCTAATACTCATGGCTGCAGTAAAGACCCACTGGCTCTGAGACTGGAATCACTTGTGTTCCTTTTAGCTGTGATGTCTCGCTGAGAAGCTCTGCCGTGCTCATGTGTTCATTCAAGGGATACCCCACAGGGGCCTGGCTGAGTGGTGGCTGGGTTGGCTGGCATTCCAGGTCCTGGAAAACAGAACTGTATTTCCCACGCCAGCAGGGGAGACTTGGCAAGGATGTCATTATGAGCTGGTGTTTGGGGAACTCTATGATGACTGAAGTGCTGTGCTTAAAGTGAATTGCTTCCTCAAGAGCGGGTCATCAACTCCCTCACTGAGCACAGTTTTCTGGTTACATAAGAAAAAAAAAGTATTTTCTTTCCGTTTTTCAAGTTCTCAGAGCCAGGAGGAACAACATGGGGTGGGGCCATACTCTGTTTGGGAAGATGGGGAAAATGACCCATCCCAAATCCTCAGCCTGTTCCATCCTCCTGAGCTTGACCTCTAAAAGGGAGTGTGCAGCGCTCGCAATAGCTTGTCTCTGGAGTGCCTGCTGGACACCCAGTCATTTCGCACCTGATGCGAGGGCTTGGGCGGGACCAGGCCTAAGAAAGCTTCCCGCTCCTTCCTGCTTCCTTCCTGCTATTGGACGCCATTGAGTTGGCCATGGTGTTCCAGAGATTCTGTTTGCTTTAATCACTGCTCAGTTACCATCTGCAGAGAAAGGAAGGCTCTGAGGTCATCTTCTGCCTCGCCTTCGTTATTTAGGATGTTTGTTAGAAATGGCTGCACTCCGCCCTGAGGAGGCCTCAGCAAGACCAGGAGAATTTGGACTGGGGAGATGGTTCAGTGGAGAAACTGCCTGCCTTGCAAACATGAGGATCTGAATTCGCTCCCCAGAACTTGTGTAAAAAATTCCTGCGGGGGGCCGGTCGTTGTGGGGCACGTTTTTAATCCCAGCACTTGGGAGGAGAGGTAGGAGGATAGCTTTGAGTTCGAGGCCACCCTGAGATGAAACAGTGAATTCCAGGTCAGTCTGAGCTAGAGTGAGACCCTACCTCGAAAAAAAAAAAAAAAAAAAAAAAAAAGAAAAAGAAAAAAGAAAAAAAAATTCCAGGGGAAATCTGGAGAGATGGCTCAACCATTCAAATGCTTGCTTGCAAAGCCTGACTTCCTGGATTTGATTGTCCAGTGGCCACATCAAGTCAGATGCACAAAGTGGGGTGTATGCATCTGGAGTTCATTTGTAGTGGCAGGAGGTTCTGGCGCATCCATTCATTCTCTCTCTTTCTCCTTTCAAATAAATGAATAAAAATAAATTTAAAAAATGCTGGGTGTGGTGGTGTGAGTCGGCAATCCTGGCACTGGGGAAGCAGACACAGGAGAATCCCAGGAGCTTGCTGGCCAGCTAGTCTAGCCTAGTTGGTGAGTTCCGGTCTAGTGAGGTTCTGTCTCAAAAAGGAGTGGATGGTGTTCCTGGGGAGGGCACCCGAGGTTGTCCTTTGGTCTCCATAGGCAGTGCATACCTGTGCCTGCATACACATGTACACATGTACACCTGTACACACACAAACAAATGCACACACAAAGAGAAGGAGGCTTAACGCTTCTCACCCTCAGGACACGGGCAGTATGGTGGGACTAGGGAACTCCAGTGACACTAATTGCCTCACTTCTCTCTCTGCCTCCTCTTTCCACAGACTTCCTCTCTCCAATCGCAGGCTCCTTCCTTAAGATGAGGGAATTTGACTCCACCCTCCATGCATAGCTTTTGACTTTCAGGACCCCAGAGGCCAGAGAGATTCATTCCATGAGAAACATCCCAGGGAAGGATGTTGATTGGCTTGGGGTGGTCACATGACCATCTAATAGGACTAATCAGATGGCTAATATGATTGAGTCATCCTGGGTCACATGACCATTCTGGTGGCAGGCTGGCTATATAAATCCATTATGGAAGATGGAACAGCGGTGTTAAGCCCAGGCCCTGGAGGCAAAATCTGGCTCATTTATGCAGTGCTGGTGGGTGGTCTTCCCAAACCTGTGGAATAATGCTTGGTGCATCCCAAGAAGAGCAACCCTGCCAGTCTGTGACTTCTTCTGCTGCCCCAGCCATGCCAGGCCCTTGGTTTTGCCACCATAGACTCCAACTTCCTGTCTCTGCCCCAGATGTGTTTGATGGTCTCCCCAAGCCTCTGTTGCAAGAAAATGGAAGGCTGGTCCACTAGTGTTGTTGTAGCTGTCCTGGGAGACACACTCTGCTTCCCACCAAGTCACTCAAAAATGACTTTTGGGTGGCTCAAACTCACAACAAGTGTGCACCCAGGGTGTATGTTGTTTGTGTGTGCAGTAGTCAAAGGCCACTTTGCCCTTGAGGCAGGCTTCCACTAAATGTCCTCTGAGATACTATTAGATCTCCTTCAGTGGCCGAGGCTGCCCCGCAAATCCTGGCCCTGGCAAGCAGGTTCACTGTGTGCCCAGGAGGTCACAGCTGTGTAGGCTGGGAGCACCAACTCTGTCCTTCAGACTTTCCAAACACGGTTTCCTCAGAAAGGGCTCCAGGACCCATCAATCGATTCTTCTTTAATCTGGTTCCTTTAGCAACTCCCTTCTTTGAGCGAAGGTCAGCTGTCAGCTCAGGGGTGAGGCAGGTTCTGTTTCCTTGCTTGACATCATCCTGGGACATGGTGAATTTGTCAGTGGAGACTTCCTGAGGGTAATTGAAGTGGCAGGTTCTTAAAGGGGTCTTTCAGGAAGGGATGCAGGGAGGGGCGTGTGAGCAAGCTGCAGGCTGGGATCCTAGAATTCTGTGCCCCCTTTGCACGGGGCTGGGCCGAGCCTCACTGGGAGCATTCTGTGTTTAATTTTCTGAGGATCAGCCACGCTGGTTTTCTCAGTGGCTGACCTATCTTGGGTTCCTACTGCTGTACTTCTCTCTCTCTTTAAAATATTTATTATTATTATTATTATTATTATTGTTATTTTGGTTTTTCAAGGTAGGATCTCACTCTGGCCCAGGCTGACCTGGAATTAACTATGTAGTCTCAGGGTGGCCTCAAACTCACGGTGATCCTCCTACCTCTGCCTCCCAAGTGCTGGGATTAAAGGCATGTGCCATCATGGCTGGCTAATATTTTATTTTTATTTATTTATTAGAGACAGAGAGAGGGACAGAAAGGGGAGAGAGAGAGAGAGAGAGAGAAGAATGGGCACACCAGGGCCTCCAGCTACTGCAAACAAACTCCAGACGAATATGCCACCTTGTGCATCTGGCTTACGTGGGACCTGGGGAATTGAACCTGGATTCTTAGACTTCTCAGGCTAGTGCCTTAATCGCTAAGCCATCTCTCTGCCTCCCTCTTTTTAAAAATTGTGTTTTTATTTATTTGAGAGAAAAAGGCAGAGAGAGAGAGAGAGAGGAGAGACTGGGCATGCCAGGTCCTCTAGCTGCTGCAAATAATCTCTAGATGCATGCGCCATCTTGTGCATCTGGCTGATGTGGGTCTTGGGGGAATTAAACCTGCATCCTTAGGCTTTGCAGGCGAGCACCTTAACCACTGAGCCGTCTCTCCAGCCCAGCTGTACTTTGCATCTCTCAGTGCTAGAGAGTGATCAGTTCTTCCTGGCTTCCATGCTTCTCTCCTATTCCTTTGGAGACAGGCTCTCAGAAACCTCACCAGCTGAACAGACCAACATGCTTAGGGATGTCGCCTATGACGGGGAGCTTCTGGGATGACTCCTGACTTGGCTGTTCAACACTGGGAAGTGGTGCTAATTGGTGGTCATTCAGACGGAGTGGGAAACCATGTCTGTGACAAGAACCCTGATTTGGAGGCAGATGCAGCTTTATACATTTTCTAGCTTTAATGACCTTCCCCATACATAGCACAGGGACTGTCCAGCTGGCATCATGTTCTTCACAGCCCTGGGGAAATCATTGTTAAAAAAGGAGAGTGCAGGGTTGGAGAAATGGCTCAGCTGTTAAGGGGCTTGCCTGCAAAACCAAAGGACCCAGGTTTGATTCTCCAGGTCCCATGTAAGCCAGTTGCACAAGGGGGCGCATGCGTCTGCAGCTTGTCCGCAGTAGCTGAAGGCCTTGGTGTGCCCAGTCTCTCTCTCTCTCAAATAAATACATAAAAACAATTTAAGCTAAAAAAAAAAAAACCCTGGGCGTGGTGGCACACGCCTTTAATCCCAGCACTTGGGAGGCACAGGTAGGAGGATTACCATGAGTTCAAGGCCACCCTGGGACTATATAGTGAGTTCCAGGTCAGCCTGGACTACAGTGAAACCCTACCTGGAAAAAACAAATAATAATAATAATAATTTAAGCCAGATGCACAAAGGTGAGGCAAGTGCAAAGTCACACATGTCCATTAGGTGGCACAAGCATCTGGAGTTCCATGACAGTGGCTGAGGTCCTGGAATACCAGTTCTCTTCCTCCCCCCCGCCGCCGCCTTTCAAGTAAAAAATTAAAAAAGAAAAGGAGAATGCACATTGAGGGGAATTGTTAAAGAAATCAGCAGACCACATCTGGTATTTTAGTTGTCTTGTTCAGGCTGGTGAGTTTAGTAATAAAGAATAACATGATAGCCGGGCGTGGTGGCGCTTGCCTTTAATCCCAGTACTTGGGAGGCAGAGGTAGGAGGATCACTGTGAGTTTGAGGCCACCCTGAGACTACATAGTGAATTCCAGGTCAGCCTGGGCTAGAGTGAGACCCTACCTTGAAAAACCAAAAAACAACAAAAAAAGAAAGAAACAAAACAAAACAAACCAAACAACAACAACAAACCAGGAATGACATGATAGCTGGGGAGATGGTTCAGTGGTTAAATGCTTGCTGTGCAGGTGTGAGGACCTGAGTTTGGATCCCCAGCACCCACATGAAAGCTGGGCATGGTGACCCACACCTGTTATGCCGGCACTGAGGAGGTGGAGGCAGGAGGACCCCTGGGACTTGCTGGCTAGCTAGTGTAGCTGAATCAGTGAGCTCTAGGCTCAGCGAGAGCCCCAGTCTCGTAAGGAGGAGAGTGCTTGATGAAGCCTCCCAACCTAATCTCTGGCCTCCTTCCACATGTGTGCGCACACACAGGCACACACATGGACATGTACATGCGATATACCACATGCACACGTGAATGTGCACAAAGAACGCAAACTTGGCTCTCCTGGCTCCAGCCATCCCTTCATACGACACTTGTTTATTTACTGAGCTCCTTTCCACCACCTCTTCCGCAATGGATCCTTAGCCTTGGAAGGTGTGCTAGAGATGCCTCAGTGCAGAACACTCCTCTGTCACATCTTCTTAGCATAGGGTACGCCTTCACTTATTGTGAGTGTTGGTGTCAGCCACTGATGACATCGTTAAAGGTGACATCATGTCTACAGATGACAGTAAGACTCAGGTGAGGCACAGCAGATTCAGTGAGCAATGACCCCAGCAAGGAGGAGACTCCTTCCTCTCCTGCGATGTCATTCTTGGTGGCTCAGGGACATAGGAGCTCCATTGTGTGATCCAGGCCTGCAGGTCAATCCTGGTGGTGGGAGCGTGTGTTACAGCATCTGACTCTGGCCCAGTTTGTACTTGTTTGTTCTTGAAAACACAAGGAAGGCAACAGTTGCTGTGTCTCTTGAGTGGCTCAAATATTTCTTGGGATGGCCTCAAACCAACCATTCCTGGTATCCATGTGACTTGGAGGCTAGTCCCACAGTGGGACCGGGCTCCGCAGTAAATCATTTAGCTCTGGCTGCTCAGCCCCACGGCTGTGTGGACTCGGACTCTGACCGCCTGGGTGCTTGTCCTCAGAAGCTCCGTCCTCCCAAGATGTCAGCTCTTCTGCCTTCCCACTGTCCTCCGGCCCCTGTGGAGTGCTGTACTTCTTTTTTTTCTTAAATTTTTATTTTGATTTATTTATTTGAGAAAGAGAGGAGAAAGAGGCAGATAGAGAATGGGCGCTCAGGGCCTTCAGCCACTGCAAATGAGCTCCAGATACAAGCACCCCCTTGTGCATGTGGCTTACATGGGTCCTGAGGAGTTGAGCCTGGGTCCTTTGGCTTTGTAGGCAAGTGCCTTAAAGGCTAAGCCATCTCTCCAGCCCATGCTGTATGTTTTGGAGAAGAGCACAAGCCTTCCAGTCTACCTGACTTCTCAGGGAAGGGCCATTCTCCAGTTGCACAGCTGTTTCTTGTCCTCTCCTGTTGCCCTCCGATATTCTGGTGACATGCAGCCCTGCTAAGGTGCAACTTGTCAGAAGTGTGATAGAGAGATGGCTTAACAGTTAAGGTGCTTGCCTGCAAAGCCTAAGGACCCAGGTTCAGTTCCCCAGTACCCGCATAAGCCAGATACACAAGGTGGTGCATGCATCTGGAGTTTGTTTGCAATGGCTAGAGGCCCTGATGTGCCCATTCTCTCTGTCTGCCTCTCTCTCTGTTTCTCAAAATAATAAATAAAATATTTTTTTAAAATGTCAGAAGTTTGGGCTGGAGGGATGGTTTAGCGGTTAAGTCATTTGCCTACAAAGCCAAAGGATCCTGGTTCCATTCCCCAGGACCCACGTTAGCTAGAAGCACAAGGGGGCACATGTGTCTAGAGTTCATTTGCAGTGGCTGGAGGCCCTGGTGCGCCCATTCTCTCTCTCTTTCTCTGTCAAATTAAAAAAAAAAAAAAAGTCAGAAGTTTGAGCCCAGTCTGGTTTGCCTGAGTGGCTGGAAAGGAAAGAGCCCGAGCGAGCCCCGAGCTCTGTGTTGATTCTAGCTGGATCACTTGCTAGAACCCTTGCCTGCCCCACATTTTCCATATGGTGTGGGGCAACAGGTGGAAACCAGGCTTTGCAGGAGGGCTGCCTGGACCCAGCACTCCCCTTCTCTGAGCCTCAGTTTCCTCATCTGCCACTTGAAGAGGACATGATGGCATTAGAGGTTGTTGGAAGGGAGCTGCCTGGCTGGGGTCTGGTAACTGTAGGAGGCCAGGCTGAGATGAGCCCCTGTCTTCTGTCTCTTCCTTCTTGTGTTCCCGAGAGACCCTGGCACTCAGCAAGGGTTTGGCACATGCTGTCTACCGTGGAGACTCTCACTCTTGGAGGGAGCAGGGAGAGCAGACATCCTTAGGAGGAAGGCTGCGTGGGGCAAGGTGAGCAGGGGATGCTGGGCCTGCAGGGCCTCAGATAAGGTTCAGAACAAAACGCGCTTAGGGAGCAAGTTGCAGGAAGCCAGGAGAGGGCCTTCACCAGCAGAGTGTCCAGAGTCCCATGTCTCATCCAGACCCCACCGCCTACCCCACTACCCTGAGGTTTCCATGCAGACACAGGATGCGACTGATTCCCGAGCCAGGGGACACTGTGCATATTTCCTTTAAGCTGACAGGTCATGGGACTCTCCATAGTAAACATGTGGCATGTTAGGAAACAAACCCCACCGAGACAGATCTTCCTGGAAATAGAGGAAATATGCGGAATGTCTTGAATTAAAAAAATTTGGCCTCCCAGGAGTGGCGGGGGCAGGGGAGAGGCAGTGCGTGGGGAAGCGGAGGTGCAGGGATACAACTGGTCGACTGGTTGCCTCGTTGGCTGTATCGACCCCAGGTGCCACAGGTCTCATTCACTCTGATTTCAAGACCCCACTTAACATTCCTCAGGAGCACTGAGTGCCCATGACATCTGTGCTTGGAGCAGCTCCCTGGCCACCCTGGGTGGACAATGGGATTAGGCCCTATGGGGTGAAAGCAGATGGATGGCAGGTGCCTGCCCAAGGCTCCTTTCCATGGTAACTATGGGAGGCCAGGCTAAGATGAGCCCCTGCTTTCTCTCTCTTCCTTCTTGGGTCCAGGGTGGTGGGGTGATAAAGACAGTCTGAGGTTATCTCATTCAGTTCCCTTCCACTTTAAAGTATTTTATTTTATTTTATTTATTATTTGCAAGCAGAGAGAGAGAGAGAGAGAGAGAGAGAGAGAGGAGGAGACAGAGAGAATGGGTGCGCCAGGGCCTGTAGCCACTGCAAATGAACTCCAGATGCATGTGTCCCCTTGTGCATCTGGCTTACGTAGGTACTGGGGTATCGAACCTGGGTCCTTTGGCTTCACAGGCAAGCGCCTTAACTGTTAAGCCATCTCTCTAGCCCTCCCCTCTATTTTAAATCATTCTATGCATGGTGAAAGAAGGCCTGGGGAGGGGAGGACTTCAGTCAGGTTACCAGGCTGTTTCAGAACTCAGTTCAAAGCTGGGTGTAATGGCCCATGCTTATCATCAAAGTACTTGGGAAGTGGAGGCAGGAAGATCCTGAATTCAAGACCAACCTGGGCTATATAATGAGACCTTGTCTCACTCTTTTCTCCCGCCCCCCCACCAAAGCCACCACAATTCAGATCGTTGGTTCTGTCTAAGGAGAAGCAGTACCTTGCTGTCTTGGGCATCTTTTCTTATCCCCCCAGGGAGATTCCTAGCTGCCTGGAACCTGCAAGCTCTGCCCCCTGAATTGGTGTGTGAAGGTAAATCAGACCAGCTCTCTTCCCTGCTTTACTTTCGGTCAGCAGCTCCCCAGCACCTCTGGGAGAAACCTCAGGAGGGTTTGCAGGGTGTGCACAGTCCTTCATGATCTGGCCTTTCCTCCATTCCCCTCTGGCTCCACTGGGCTACCTGCTTGGGTCTCTCCGCCTTTGCTCACACTGCCCCTGCTCTTCCAGTACCCTTTCTCTTCTGCTCTCGCTGACTTTTCAGGCTTGTGCTGTGGCCTCCTCTGACCTCTTAGGCTCTCCTTCCTCTGGGCTCCCAGAGCTCTTGGTAATTCCTCTATTAGCACTTATCTCATTGTCTTAGAATTATTTGTTTACACGTTTCTGGTCCCCAGGGAAGGGAGCACATCTCCTGCATCCTCCTGTCTGTCTCCCCCTCCCAACAGTGCCTCACGGAAGACCAAATACCCAACTCAGGCTCAGCAACTGTCTGTGGGAGTGAATGACCAAAGTCCTCTGCTCTGGGCCTGAAATGTCACTGCTTGGTTCCTGGATCCTGATTGGTTTTGCTTTCCCACAGCTGGGGCCTCTCTTCTCTTTTCCAACAGCTGGGCCAGCCCTGCCCGGACTCTGGGGGCAATCTCAGTCTTCACCCAGGGATATTTAAAGAGCCAGTGTTCACAAGTGCAGGCAATTTGACTTTCTCTTGAACTTGGCATCCCTCTTCACTTCCATGCTGGGCCCCAGGGACCTGGCTTCTGCATGTAGACAGCAGCAGAGGAGACCGTTCCTCTGGGTCTGCAACCCTCATCTATACCTGAGTCTCTGAGATGTGGGCTGTTCCTCCCTGCTCGTGACCAGGCCCCAGCAGCCCAGCTTGGTACCCACAACTTCACCAGACTCCTGCCATGTACTAGGCCCTGGTTCTCCATGGTCACAGAGCTCAGTCAGTTGGGAGGGCACACGCAGCCATGACCCTGATGATACAATGTAGTCAGAGCTAGGGTAAGCACACAGGGGTTGTGGGTGCAGGACACGCGGGCCATAGCAGCTTCAGAAGTTGGAGACTAAGGGATGGAGAAATGGCTTAGCGGTTAAGCCACCTGCCTGCGAAGCCTAAGAACAACCATTTGATTCTCCAGGTCCCAGTGGCAAAGTAACACAAGGGTGCAATGCTGCACTTGCCCACAAGGGGGCGCATGCACCTGGAGTTCGTTCACAGTGGCTGAGAGTCTGCAGTGCCCACCAAAGCTGTCTTTTGTCACCAGAAACATTTAGTGAGTCCCCACCATGACCCAGGGACTGGGGTAGGGCCTGTGGAGACCCTAAGGGGCTCTTAGCTGTGTAAAAAAAAAAAAACAATAGTCAGCCAGTTGAAAGCATGAGAGAATGCAGAAGGGCTGACCCAGCCAGATGGAGGAGGGAGCACACCAATCCAGTCCAATGGCAGGCTAAGCTCAGCCTGAGGCAGGAGGGGGTACTGTCAAGGACGGATGGTTGAACCCAGCTCCAGAAGCACATGTCTTCACAAGCATCTTCACATGCAATCCATGAAACACGGTCGGATAAGTGTCCAGAGGAGTATGCCTCATCCCTGGAGTCCCTAGATGCCTGTGACTGTGTCTTGCTTGTAACCCTTAATGGAGGCAGCAGAGATCAAGACACCAAGGACTTTGGAGTTTTTTTTTTTTTTTTTTCAAGGTAGGGTCTCACTCTAGTCCACGCTGACCTGGAATTCACTAGGTAGTCTCAGGGTGGCCTCAAACTCACCGTGACCCTTCCTACCTCTGCCTCCCGAGTGCTGGGATTAAAGGCATGTGCCACTATGCTTGGTTTAGAATTGTTTAGATTTATTTATTTATTTATTTATTTATTTATTTATTTATTTATTTATTTATTTATGTGTTTTTCAAGGTAAGGTCTCATGCTTTCCCCAGGCTGACCCGGAATTCACTATGTAGGCTCAGGGTGGCCTCGAACTCATGGTAATCCTCCTACCTCTTCGTCCTGAGTGCTGGGATTAAGTGCGTGCACCACCACACCCAGCTATTTAAAAAAAATTGTTTTTTTTCAAGGTAGTGTCTCACTCTAGCCCAGGCTGACCTGGAATTTACTATGTAATCTCAGGGCGGCCTTGCACTCACGGTGATCCTCCTACCAGTGCCTCACGAGTGCTGGGATTAAAGGCGTGTGCCACCACGCCCAGCCATTTTAAATTTAAAAAATATAAAAATTAATTAATTAATTTATTTGAGAAAGAGAGAGAAAGAACGCACACTCCAGGGCCTCCGGCCACTGCACACGAACTTTACACGCAAGCACCACCTTGTGCAACTGGCTTTACGTGGGTCCTGGAGAATCAAACCCGGATCCTTTGGCTTATTCAGGCAAGCGCCTTAACCGCTGAGCCATCTCTGCAACACAATTTTGGAGTTTTTTGAGAGCTGAACCTGTCTGCACCGCTTGAACGCCGAGTGACCTTGGGTAGCCGGTTTTTAACCTCTCGGAGCCTCGATTTGCTGGGTTGTGAAATGGGTTTGGTTAGTGTCTCCCCCTAGGGTTGCAATGAGCGTCCCCGGAAATCACTGTGCAGACGCTGAGCCCGTGGTAGGAGCCGTACTTAGATTGAGCTTGAATACTTACAACAGTGGGAAGCTCAGGGCCGCTGGGGGGTGGGCGGTGGCCGGATGGAGGTAGCGGTGCTCCAGGCCCGACAGGGCCAAGCCAGGGCAAACACTGCAGCCTGCGTGGTCCCGCCTCCTCCGCCCCCGCCTCGGGGGCCCGCGGGAGGCGCAGGTGTCCGCCGCATCCCTCCCGTCCCTCGCCGCCTTGGCCGCGGCCCCACTTCCCTCCTGCCGTCGGGCCCCGCGTCCTCCTCTAACCCCGGGTCTGGACTGGCGAGCAGCGGGGCTGGGAAAGTTTGAGTCACGGTGGGGGTGGGGGAGGCGGAGGAGGCGGGGTGGGCTCTAAGGACCCGCCTCGGACTCCCAGCAGAGGGACCCCGCCGCGCGCCCCTGTCCCGCGCGCCCCTGCCCCGCGCGCACCGGGACCCTGTGCGTGCCACCCGAGCGGAGCACCGCGCTGCCACCGCGCCTCGGGCGGCCGCCGGTTGCGCCCGGGTCACCTCGCTCTGCTGCGCTGCGATCCGCGCGTCTCCAGCATGGTGCCCGCCGTGCCGCTCCTGCGGCTACTGGCGGGGATCTCCGCTGCGGCGGCGGCGGTGGTGACGGCTGGCACGCCCCGGACGGCGGCGCTGCCCCCAGCCAAGGGAGATGCCACCCTGGCCTTCGTCTTCGATGTCACCGGCTCCATGTGGGACGATCTGATGCAGGTGATCGACGGCGCCTCGCGCATTCTGGAGCGCAGTTTGAGCAGCGGCCGCCAGGCCATTGCCAACTATGCGCTGGTGCCCTTCCACGACCCAGGTAGTGCCCTCATCCGGGATCCCTGACTTGGCATCGGGGCGCACCTGGCTCTCCTTGTGCGCGCGGTGGCCGGGCGGGGGCGCCTTCTGGGCGAATGGGTGATGGGCACATTGGCGGTGCGAGAGCCAGAGCCCTGAGAACAAGCCTGGCAGCGCCCCTTCTGGGGGACCTTCTCCCTCTTCTTCCGGTTAGCGCTGCCCTGGTTGGGAGACCCCTGCAGGGCACCTCACCTTTATCTCCATTTGTGAACTGGGGAAAGTTGCTAAAATGTTCAGGAAACACCAGGATGCTGCGCAGCACTTTGAGTTTTACCATTTTTTCCCCCTTAGAATTCCTACCAGGTCAGACTCTGCAGGCCAGGACAGCCCCAAAGACAGGCTTAGCGGGGAGTGGAGCCCAAACCAGGAGCAGCTCACCCCGCTGCGCTTTCTTTGTACCAGCTTGCTTTAAGAAAGCCGCAGCTTCCTTGAAACCCCGTCCCCCAAACCTGCCGTTTTTCATTGTGAGCCTCCCGCCCTAACCCCTTTCTCCTGCGGCCTGGAGCCCCTGTTTTCCATCTCAGGGTTGCCAGGGGGTCTCTGGAAGGCACCACCGTGGGAAATCCCTTGAAGACAATGGTGGAGTGTCCTCCAAGTTCCAACCATGACCACTTCTCCCAACTTTTTTTTTTTCTTTTTTTGTTTTTCGAGGTAGGGTCTCGCTCTAGTCCAGGCTGACCTGGAATTCACTATGTAGTCTCAGGGTGGCCTCGAACTCACAGCGATCCTCCTACCTCTTAATCCTGAGTGCTGGGATCAAAGGTATGAGCCACCATGCCCAGCCCAACATTTTTTTTTTAATGAAAAAATTTCAAACTTTAATAAACTAGAGGCAAAACGGGGCACAGAGCTCTTGTGTGCCTCCACCCCACCCCGTGGCCCTATGAGTTACATTTTGCTGTTTATTGCCTGTCTACCTGTTGGTCCAGGATAGCTTTAAAAGGCTGGAGGTGTAGTTTCGCTGGTATAGTGCAGGCCTAGCATGCACAAAGCCTCGAATTTGATGACTGGTACTGCATGACACCAGGTGTGGTGACACCAAGCATTCTCTCTTACCTAAGTGAGTTCAAAGCCAGCCTGGGCTACATGAAATCGTCTTGAAAGATAACAAAATTTTGAAAAGGTGCACCCCTCAACTGCAGACTCCCTAAAACATTGCACTGCAAAGTGCATTTACACTGAAGAAACACACAACGCCCAGTGGCTATGTGAATCAACAAGCCCTTTAGGAAGTATGCCCATTTGTTAATCATATCTCTCTGGTACTTAAGCCCTTCCCACCCAGACTTTGGGCTGTGTTGAGCCTTGGAGGCCCCTCTGCTTCCAGGAGCTTTGGACATTGTGGGGGCTCTGTGATCCAAAGCCCAGGAACCAGGGATCTGAGAAAAGATTCCTGGGAGTCCCAAAAGGACCATGTGCACCTGGGGTGGGGTGGGGGGCAAGGTTGGGCACAGTGAGAAGATGGAGTATAAACTGTTTCCCTACTTTAGCTTGTACTTTCTGGTTCAGTCTTGGGCTTCCAAAGATATCACACTGGGGATCTTAGAGGCTATCCAACCCACCCTATCTCAATTTCTTTTTTAACTTTTTATTGAAAAATCCCCCTCTGTACATATAGACAATATACCATGATCATAATCCCTCCCACCACCCTCCCTTTCCCCCCTTCCTGAATTCCTCCTTCATGGAATCCCTTCTTTCCAACTACTCTCTCTTCTATTTTGATGTCATCATTTTCTCCTCCTATCATGCAGGTCTTGAAGTTGATTCATATTAAATGTGAGATAAAAATGAGTCAGTCATAGCCGTGGCAGCTTCCAGATCCCCCCTTTAAAAAAGTTTTTTATTTTATTTATTTTTTTATTGGAGACAGAGAGAGAGAGAAAGAGAGAGAGAGAGAGAGAGAGAGAGAGAGAGAGAGAGAGATAAGAGAATGGGTACACCAGGGCCCCTAGCCACCACAAATGAACTCCAGGCACATGTGCCACCTTGTGCATCTGGCTTACATGGGACCTGGAGAATCGAACCTGGGTCCTTAGGCTTCATAGGCAGGTGCCCTAACTGCTAAGCAATCTCTCCAGCCTCTCCTTTTTCTTTTGAGAGATGGGAAAACTGAAGCTAAAAGCTCCAGAACCAGAACCACCCCCAGGTCTGTTGGCCTCTCGTACCAGCTTTTCCTATGCTCCCTTCTTTAGCTGAGAACCAGAAGTAAATTTTAATATGTGAACGTACTGTCATTTGGTCATATTCCCATCATCGTCTGTTGTCTCCTCTCTCCTGCCCTCATTCCACTGAGGGCCCTCTCCTCTTGAGGTTGTCCTTTCTCCTTCCTCTGTTTGGTTGACTCGTTCCGTTTGTCCTCCTCCTTCCTCCATGTCAAAGTGTGGATGGGCTCAGCATAGCGTCGGTCTTGTGGGGTATCAGTGGCCACTTTGGGGTCATGAACACACCAGCTGGTTTGTGCTGGGAGGGCTATGCTCCCCGGTACACCTTTCCACCCGGGGCTCTTACATTCTTTCTGCCCTCTCTTCTGCAATGTTCCTTGAGCCTCGGAGAGTGTGTTAGAAATCTCCTTTATTTATTTATTTTTGGTTTTTCGAGGTAGGGTCTTGTTCTAGCCCAGACTGACCTGGCATTCACTCTGTAGTCTCAGGAGGATGGCCTCGAACTCACGGCGATCCTCCTACCTCTACCTCCCGAGTGCTGGGATTAAAAGCGTGCGGCACCACGCCTGGCAGAAATCTCCTTTAGTGTTGAGCTCTCTTAGTTTCTGCTTTGGTGAGTGCTTGAGTCTCCTTAGTGTCTGGTGCCATCTCCACAGAGAAGGGTCTCTAGCTAGTAGTGAGAGCAGCACTCATAGTTAAGCCACCACTTCCCCTGTAATGTTTCCTGGGCCTTCTACCCATGCTATCTTACTGTTGGAATGACTGAGAATCAGGGCGCTAGCAAGGCTTCCCCGAGGCCAGCTGCCAGGGTGGTGGCATTCCTGATTGATAAGCCATATCTGTCTTCAGATATGTGGCTCCACTTCCATGGCAAGGCAGGGCAGCAGCTCCGAGCCAGACACAGTATCCTGAGGCCCAGGATGGGTCCTGAGGGCTGCTGTCCTTGCTCCTTCAGCTTCAGGGAGGTTTCTTTCTGGTCCTCTCTGAGAGGGTATGCAGGTCTCCAACCCTCCAAGGCTCATCCCCTCACTCTCCCCCCCATTTTAAAATTAATTTTACTTACTTATTAGAGAGAGAGAGAGAGAGAGAGAGAGAGAGAGAGAATGGGCACACCAGGGCCTCTAGCCACTGCAAACGAACCCCAGAAGCATGTGGGTTCTGGGGTCTCAAGCTAGGACCTTGGGCTTCACAAGTAAGTACCTTAACCACTAAGTCATCTTTTAAAAAACATTTTATTTATTTATTTATGAGAGAGGGAGGAGGGAGGGAAGGAGGAAGGGAGAGAATGGACACACCAGGGTCTCAAGCCACTGCAAACAAACTCCAGACACGTGTGCCACCTTGTACATATTGCTTTACATGGGTACTGGGGAACCAAACCTGGGTCCTTTGGCTTTTCAGGCAAATGCCTTAATGGCTAAGCCATCTCTCTAGACTCCCTCACTCTTTTTTTGTGAAACAAAAAGCCAGCCTCCTCCACCAAAGCATCCTCCTAAAGCTACCCCCAATTCTGTGTGAAGGAATGCTTCAACATCAGAAATTTCCCTGAGGCACTCAGATCCTGAGAAGTTCGCAGTGTGAAGGGATCAAAATTCATACTTGTCAGATTTTGGGCTCATGATCGAGGCACTGAGACAAACCATTTTCTTGACTTTGTTTTGGCCGGGCGTGGTGGCACACACCTTTAACCCCAGCACTCGGGAGGCAGAGGTAGGAGGATCACATGGACTAGAGTGAAACCCTACCTCCAAAAAAAACAAAAAAAAACCAAACCAAAACAAAAGCCACAGAGAGAGAGAGTGGCATAGGTACCAGAGAGGGAAGGGTCAGATGGGAAAGTAGGGAGAGTGGGAGGAGAAGTAAGAGGGAAGGAGAGAGAGAGAGAAAGGCACTGGCTCAGGTGTCCGCTTCTCACTGTTGGTCTGTTAGTCAGCTGGTCAGCAGGAGGGAATATCAGATTTGACAGTTTGCCTGACAGATGCTCCATGCTAGGACAGAGGGCTTCCTGGGATACATGGCTGGTCAAGGGGCAGTGTGACAGGTGTTTGTGGGAGCCAGGTCAGCTCACGGAGGTGAAGGCAGCAAGGAAGTGGGGCAGGGAGGGACAGGATCCTGCGGAGCCTGCTGCCTGTGCCCGTGCTTGGAGGGCTTGTATTTCCTTCTATGGGCTGGAGACAGTTGCTGCTGCAGCCTCAGCAGTCCTAGCAGGGCTGCCGTGTCTCTTGAATCAGCAAATGGAATGTCTTCCGTGAAAGATAAGCTTGAGAAACGAGCGTTTTAACTGATCCGGGTTCTGGGAGTGTCTTCTTTTTTTTTTTTTTGACAGCTTCCATACTTATAGACAATAAACCATGATGATCTTTTTATTTTTAATTTATTTGCCAGCAAGAGAGAGGGAGAGGGAGGAAGGGGAAGGTGGTGGGAAGAGAATGGGCGAACAAAGGAACTCAAGATGCATGCGCATCTGGCTTTATGTGGGTACCAGGGAATCAAGCCTAAGCCGGCAGGCTTTGCAAGCAATCTCCCTGCTTTTTAAAGAAAGCCCCAAGAGGGGTGCCCAGGTTCCCAGTTGTGGTTCTAGGCTGCACAGTCTTGGAGACAAAGGACTGATGTTTTGGAAGTCCTCCCCGCCCCCTTTTAACTGCTAAAAGCATTGTCAGCTGTGGAGGCTCATGCCTGTAACCCCAGCATGCTGCAGACAAAGGCTGGCGGGTCACTGATTTGAGGGTAGCCTGGGCTCCATGTGAGACTCAAATAAACGAAACCAACCAACATGCAAACAGTGGAACATTCCCAGAGCAGAAAAGTGAGACGTCCGCTGATCATGTCATTTGGCTGCAAAGTTACACTGGTTTTAGTTTTTTTCTAGTGAAGAATTGAAAAAAGTATTCCTGGGTGAACTGTCTTTGCATTAAAAAAAATATTTTAATTTTATTTATTTGAGATAGAGAGAAAGAGGCAGAGAAAGACAGAGAGAATGGGCGTGCTAGGGCCTCCAGCCACTGCAAATGAACTCCAGACACATGCGCCACCTTATGCATCTGGCTTATGTGGATGGATACTGGGGAATTGAACCTGGGTCCTTAGGCTTTGCAGGCAAGCACCTTAACCACTAAGCCATCTCTCTAACCCTGTCTTTGCATTCTTTAAAATGATTTATTATCATTTATTTTTTTTATCAGAAACAGACTGAGAGAGAGAGAGAGAGAGAGAGGGAGGGAGAGAATGGGCACTCCAGGGCCTCTAGCCACTGCAAACAAACTCCAGATGCATGCATCACCATGTGAATCTGGCTTACATGGGAATTGGAGAATAGAACTGGGGTCCTTAGGCTTTGCAGACATGTGCCTTAACCGCCAAGGCATTTCTCCAGCCCCCTGTCTTTGCATTTTCCAAAAATATATTTATTGGGCTGGAGAGATGGTTTAGCAGTTAAGGCGCCTGCTTGCTAAGCCTAAGAACCCGGTTCCAATCTCCAGGTTCCACGTTTAGCCAGATGCAAAGTGACGCAAGGGTGCAATGCCTCACTTGCCCACAAGGGGGCGCACACATCTGGAGTTCATTCACAGCAGCTGAGAGGCTGCTGGCACGCCCATCTCTATCTGTCTCCCTCTCCCTCTCTGTCTCTCTCTGTGTCTCTCTCCAAAAATAAAAAAAATTAAAAAATATTTATTTATTTATTTATTTATTTGAGGGGGGTGGGAAAAGACAGAGGCAAAAGAGAATGGGCATGTTAGGGCTTCTAGCCACTGCAAATTAACTCCAGATACATGCACCACCTTGTGCATCTGGCTTCCAGTGGCTACTGGGGAATGGAACCTAGGTCCTTTGGCTTTGCAGGCAAGCACCTTAACCACTAAGCAATCTCTCCAGCCCTGTCTTTGCAATTTTCATTGGCTTTTCAGTAGGGTCACATTCCTCTCTTATTTTTGTTTTGTTGTTGCTGTTGTTTGCTAGGTAGGGTCTCACTCTAGCCCAGGCTGACCTGGAACTCCTTCTGTAGTCCCAGGCTGGCCTTGAACTCACAGCGATCCTCCTACTACTCCTACTTCTTCTGGGATTAAAGGCATGGGTCACCACACCGGGCTGGAATTCTTTTATTAATTGTTTTATTTTGTTTGTTTGTTTGTTTTGTTTTTCGAGGTAGGGTCTCACTCTAGCTTAGGCTGACCTGGAATTCACTATGTCGTCTCCTGGTGGCCTCAAACTCATGGCAATCCTCCTACCTCTGCCACCTGAGTGCTGGGATTAAAGGCATGTGCCACCACGCCTGGCTCTTTTATTTCATTATTACCATTATATTATTGTTATTATTTTATTTTTACTTATTTGAGAGAGAGAGAGAGAAAGAATGGGCATGCCAGGGTCTCTTGACACTGCAAACGCACTCCAGACTCATGTACCACTTTGTGCATCTGGCTTTACATGGGAACTGGGGAATCAAATGTGGGTTTGTAAGATTTGCAAACGAGCCCCTTTAACCATGAACTATCTCCCCAGCCCCTAGTGGGATTCCTTTTAAAAAAATTATTTTTATTTATTTGAGAGAGAGAGAGAGAGGGAGAAGGGCTGAACTAGAGCCTCCATCCACTGCAAATGAACTCCAGACACATGTGCCACTATGGGCATCTGGCTTATGTGGGTTCCAAGGAATTGAACCTGGGTCCATAGGCTTTGCAGGCAAGTGCCTTTACAGCTAAGCCATCTCCCACAATGGGAGTCTAAAGACACTTTTTACACTCTGGGTACTTGGCTCCCCTTCCAGAGTGTTCCATGAGAACATTCCACCAGAAGCATTTGAGTGGCTCCTGGTTAACACAGCTGCCCTGATACTGGACATGTGGGAAAATGTTTCTATTCAGAAGATGGACAATGACCTGTCTTGTTTTCCCTGCTTACAAGTGCAGTGCCGTTTCAAAGTATCTGTTAAAGTTTTGTGTGAGTTTTCTTATTTTACATGTTGTTGGTTTCTTTGCTAATTTTTAGGGGAAATTTTTTCTTTCTTTTTAAAAATTTTATTTATTTATTTACTTGTTTATTTATGAGAGAGAGAGAATGGGGACACAAGGACCTCCAGCCACTGCAAATGAACTCCAGATGTATGCATCACCTTGTGCATCTGGCTTATGTGGGTCCTGGGGAATCAAGCCCTGAACTGGAGTCCTTAGGCTTCACAAGCAAGCGGCTTTAAGCCATCTCTCTAGCCCAGCATCAACACTTTTTTTATTTAGTGTTTAGCCTCCCCCGACACTGGGGATATGAAACCGGCACCTTGCCCATGCTAACTCAGCAAGCACTCTCCCCCTGAGCTACATCCCCTGCTCTGTGGTTTCCTTGTATTGTTTGTGATTTTGATGTTTTCCACATCACAAAATCACTTAGGTAGATGTTCTAGATTTTTTTCTTGGCTCTTAATCCTTTCACCTGGAATTAAAATAACATTGGTGGGGGCTGGAGAGATGGCTTAGCAGTTAAGGTGCTTGCCTGCAAAGACCTAAGGTCCCAGGTTCCATTCCTCAGAACACACATAAGCCAGATGCCTATGGTTGCACATGTGTCTAGAGTTTATTTGCAGTGGCTAGAGGCCCTCGTGCACCAATTTCTCTCTCCCTAATAAATATGTACATGAATTTTTTTTTGGGGGGGGTTCTTGAGGTAGGGTTTCGCTCTAGCTCAGGCTGGCCTGGAATTCACTATGTAGTTTCAGGCTGGCCTCGAACTCATGGCGATCCTCTTACCTCTGCCTCCCGAGTGCTGGGATTAAAGGCATGCGCTACCACTCATGGCTTTCGTTTTTCAGCCTAAGCGTCTGAGAGGCTTGAGACAGCTGGGGTGCAAACCCCCAGGTCCCATATAAAAATAAAAACAGGGCTGGAGAGATGACTTCGTGGTTAAGTGCTTGCCTTGTGCATCTGTCTGACGTGGGTACTGGGGAATCGAGCCTCAAACTGGGGTCCTTAGGCTACACAGGCAAGCATTTAACCACAAAGTCATCTTTCCAGCCCTGTTTTTATTTTTATGTGGGACCTGGGGGTTTGCACCCCAGCTGTCTCAAGCCTCTCAGACACTTAGGCTGGCTGAGGAAGTGCACTTAACCTCTAAGCCTTCTCTCCATCCCTGGGAAATTCTTTTCTAACTGAACTTTATATTTTCCTGTCCCAGGCTCTGCCCAGGACTTGACTTTGCATCAGTTGTCATGTCTGCTTGGGCTCCAAAAGGTGGGATATTAAAAAATTTTTTTTTATTTATTTAGGGGAGAGAGAGGGAGAGGGAGGAAGAGAGAGAGAGAGAGAGTGGCAAATAGCAGAGAGAGAATTGGTACGCCAGGGCCTCCAGCTACTGCAAACGAACTCCAGACACTTGCACCACCTTGTGCATCTGGTTTACGTGGCTCCTGGGGAACTGAACCTGGGTCCTTAGACTTCACAGGTAAACACCTTAACCACTAAGCCATCTCTCCAGCCCCCAAAAGGTGGGATATTTTGATGACCTAGAGTAATGGTCGGGGTGAGAGGTTGTCCTGCAACTGTCACATGCCTGGGGTTTTTCTCAAGCCAGCCATGGGTTTTGGGAAGGAACACTAAAGAGACACAGTGCCAGGGCCATCATATCCATGAAGCATGCAGGCTGCCGGTATACCAACCCGCAGACACTGCCCACTGCTTGCTTGCTGCCCCAGCTGCGTTTGCAACCTCCAACGGGAGAGACCCTTTCTCTCTGTACAGCTCTCTCTCTGCTGTTCTCTTTGGAAGGCCCAGGCTGCCTTAGAGAGAAGCAGTTGCGCTCTACATCCTGAGCGCCTTCGTCAGTTATTTGGAATTTTGTGTGTCAGGCTTGTCTTTTGCTTCCCATTTATTTCTTGGTCCTCCCTCGTTTCTCTTTATCAGCATGGAAACATGCATATTATTTTATGACTTGGGGTGTCATCCAAAACTACTTGCTTACTTTCTGGATGAAAAATTTCAAGCTTTGGTCACTGGAAGTTCATGCAGTTGGCGCTAGCGTTCCTGTGGTGTAGTCCCATTGTAGCACATGTATGTGTGTGTATGGTGTATGTGTGTGTGTGTAGATGTGAGCGCCCCGTGCACATGTGTGTCCTCCTCTACCACTCGTCTGCCTTATGTCCTTGAGTCAGAGTCTCTCACTGTCCTTGTCATTTTTCAGTAGGACTGGCTGACTAGGGAGCCCCAGCAAATTCTCTAGTCTCTGCCTCATCAAGCACTGGGGTTACGGATATGTATGGCCATACTCAATATTTTATTTATTTGGCCAGGTATAGTGGTGCATGTCTTTAATCCCAGCACTCAAGAGGCCGAGGTAGGAGGATCGCCATGAGTTTGAGGCCAGCCTGAGAGTACATAGTGGATTCCAGGTCAACCTGGGTTAGAGAAAGACCTTACCTTGAAACCATCCCCCCCCCAATTACTTATTTTATTTTGTTTTATTTTATTGGTTTTTCAGGGTAAGGTCTCACTGTAATCCAGGCTGACTTGGAACTCACTCTAGAGTTTCAGGCTTGCCTTGAACTCGTGGTGATCCTCCTACCTTTGCTTCCCAAGTGCAAGGATTAAAGGTGTGTGCCACTATGCCCAGTATAATTGATTCATATATTTGTAAGGAGAGCGAGAGAGACAAAGAGAGAGAGAATGGGTGTTCCAGAGCCTCCTGCCACTGTAAAGGAACTTTAGATGCATGTGCCACATAGTGCATCTGGCTTTATGTGGGTCTAGAGACAGAGACTGACAGAGTGGGTACACCAGGGCCCCTTGCCACTGCAAACAAACTCCAGATGGGTACTGGGGAATCAAACCCCAGGCAGCAGGCTTTCCAAACAAGTGCCTTTAATCACTGAGCGATCTCCCCAGACCTCTATTTTTTTACTTACTTAATTAATTTATTGGTGCTAGAAATGGAACCTAGGGCCTAATGCGTGCTTCTTCTTCTTGTGTGGAGACAGGGTCTCATGTAACCTAGGCTACCCTCCAACTTGCTTTGTGGCCAGGGTTGGCCTTGAACTCCTTATCCTACTGCCTCTACCACCCAGTTGTTGGAATTACAGCTGTGTGCCTCCATGCCTGGCCTTTGTACAAGCTAAGTACATGTTTTGCAAGAGCTACATTTCTGTCCCCTTATCTTGTTATTAATCTTTCCTCCTCCTCCACCACCACCACCACCTCCTCCTCCTCCTCCTCCTCCTCCTCCTCTTCTTCTTCTTCTTTTTTGGAGAGAGACAGAGAGAGAGGGAGAGGAAGACAGATAGAGATGGGTGCGCCAGCAGTCTCTCAGCTGCTGCGAGCGAAATCCAGATGCGTGCGCCCCCTTGTGGTCAAGTGCAGCATTGCGCCTTTGCGTCACTTTGCATCTGGCTAAACGTGGGACCTGGAAATTGGAACCGCTGGAGATTGGAACCAGCGTTCTTAGGCTTAGCAGGCAGGCGCCTTAGCCGTTAAGCCGTCTCTCCAGCCCCTTCTTTTTAAAAAAATCTTATTTACTTATTTTACTTAGAGAGAGGAAGAGAGAGAGAGAGGGAGAGAATGGGCGTGCCAGGGCCTCCAGCCACTGTAAATGAACTCCGGACACATGCTGCCACCTTGTACATCTGGCATATGTGGGTCCTGGTGAATGGAACCTGGGACCTCAGGTTCCACAGGCAAGCACCTTAACTGCTAAGCCATCTCACCAGCCCCTCCCCTTCTTTTTTTTTTTTTTTTTGAGAGAGAGAGAGAGAGAGAGAGAGAGAGAGAGGCAGATAGAGAATGAGAGAGAGAGGCAGATAGAGAATGGGCTCGCCAGCGGCCTCTCAGCTGCTGTGAACTAACTCCAGATTCGTGTACCCCATTGTGGGCAAGTGTGGCATTGCTCACTTTATGTCTGGCTAAACGTGGGACCTGGAGAATTAAACGGGCATTCTTGGGCTTGGCAGGCAGGCACCTTAACCACTAAGCCATCTCTCCAGCCCCTCTCCCCGTCTTTTTAAGTCAGGGTCTCACTGTAACCCATACTGATCTGGAACTTACTCTGTAGCCCAGGCTGGCCTTGAATTTGTAGTGATCCTCCTACCTCAGCCTCTTGAGTCTGGATTATCATACCTGGCTTCATATTTATTTGTTCAGATGAAATATTAGTTAACAGAAAAACTCTGTTAAACCCTGAGAAAAAATTCTGCTGGGATTTTGCTTGGAATTGTGTTCAGTCTTGACTTTGGGAATAATTATCCTTTAACACAATTCACCTATACCCAGAAGGCCCGCTTCTTCTGTTCACATATTTTCTTTAGCCAAAATCAATACTTTTTTCCCTATAAATTAATGCGTTCTTTTAAAATATCATTTCTAAGTTTTTTTTTTTTTTTTTTTTTTTTTTTTTTTTTTTTTGGTTTTGCGAGGTAGGGTCTCACTCTGGTCCAGGCTGACCTGGAATTAACTATGTAGTCTCAGGGTGGCCTCGAACTCTCAGCGATCCTCCTACCTCTGCCTCCCAAGTGCTGGGATTAAAGGCGTGCGCCACCACGCCCGGCTATTTCTAAGTTTTTTTTAAAAAGGTAGGGTCTCACTCAAGCCCAGACTGGCCTTGAACTTACAGTGATCCTCCTATCTCTGCCTCCCAAGTGCTGGGATTAAAGGCGTGTGCCACCATGCCCAGCTTATTTTTGTTGCTACTTCACTGGTATATTTTTTGCCATTGCATCCTTTTTTGTTTATTTTTATTTATTTATTTGAGAGAGAGAGAGAGAGAAAGAGGCAGATAGAGAGAGAATGGGCATGCTAGGGCCTCCAGCCACTGCAAACAAACTCCAGATGCATGCACCACCTTGTGCATCTGGCTTATGTGGGTCCTGGGAAATCGAGCCTCAAACTGGGGTCCTTAGGCTTCACAGTCAAGCGCTTAACCACTAAGCCGTCTTTTCAGCCCGCCATTACATCTTTGACAAGTGAGAATAGCTAGGATGTTGGAAGGCAATTGGTTTTCATACATTTCTTTTTCTTTCTAACTTAAAAAAAGACAACTTTATTTTATTTGTTTGAGAGAGAGAGAGAGGGAGAAATGCAGATAGAGAGAGAATGGATGTGCCAGGGCCTTCAGCCACTGCATACTAATTCCAGATGCATGTGCCACCTTGTGCATCTGGCTTATGTGGCTCCTGGGGAATCAAACCTGGGTCCTTTGGCTTTCCAGGCAAGCACCTTGACCACTAAGCCATCTCTCCAGCCCCCAACGTTTTTTTGTTGCTGAAGTTGTGTGTATGCGCATACATATGTGAGGGGCCGAGGTCTACATCATATGTCTTCCTCAGTCGCTCTCCACATTATTGTTTCAGGCATAGTCTGTCACTGATTCAGGTAGACTAGCTGGCCAGAAGCCCTGGGAATCCTCCTGTCTCCACCTCCCTAGTGCTGGGATTACAGGCACAAGCCTCCATGCCAAGATTTTTACGTAGGCGTTGGGATGTGAACTGAGGTCCTCATGCTTGTATGACAAGCACCTTACTGAGTCATCTCCTTAGCCCTGAAGTTATTATTATACTTTTATTGCTGCTGTTGTTATTGTTATTTTTAGAAAGGGCCTTATTCTGTAGCCCAGGCTGTCCTGAGCTTACTATGTAGACCAGGCTGGTCTTGAACTCATGGTAATTCACCTGTCTTCTGAGTGCTGATATTACAGGTTTGAGCCACCACCTCTGGCTATTAAATTAAAAAAATATTTTTATTGGGGCTGGAGAGATTGCTCATCAGTTAAAGCACTTGCCTGCAAAGCCTAAGGACCCAGGTTTGATTCCTCAGTGCCCATGTAAGCCAGATGCACAAGGTGGTGCATGTGACTGCAGTTCATCTGCAGTGGCTGGATGCCCTGGCGTGCTCATTCTGTCTCTCTTTCTCCACTGCTCTCTGTCTCTTCCTCTCTCTCTCTCAAATAAATAAATATAAAAAAATTTAAAATATTTTTATTTATTTGAGAAGTGGGGAGAGAGAGAGAGGAAGAGAATGAGTATGGGCATGCCGGGTCCTCTAGCCACTACAAAGAACTCCAGATGCACGCACCATTTTGTATATCTGACTTTATACGGGTACCGAGGAATCAAACCAGGACTGGCAGGCTTTGCAAGCAAGTGCCTTTAACTGCTGAACCAACTCCCCAGCCCTCATCCCTGTTTTTGATAACTGTATAAGATGCCTCAGAAGAAATTATCTTTATTTATACAACCATGAAGGCAGGCTGCTTTTGGTCTATGCAATAAACTTGCACAAGAGACAAATATATCTCCAGGATACATTTCCAGAAATGAATTGCTTGGTGAAAGTTCGAGAGCCTTTTCCATTTTGATCAGTACTGCCAATCATCGCCATCTTTTCCTCTTGCTGACACTGAGATTCATTTTATTCTTGTCCTAGCCCTCACTGCTGTCCTATTAGAGTGTCAAAGGAACTTTATGATGGGTTCCTATTTTAATTTTCTTTTTTTATTTTTAAAATACATTTTATTTATTTGAGAGTGAGAAAAAGGGAGAGAGAGAGAGAATGGGCACGCCAGGGCCTATAGCCACTGCAAATGAACTCCAGATGCATGCGCCACCTTGTGCATCTGGCTTACATGGGTCCTGGGGAATCGAACCAGGATCCTTTGGCTTTGTAGGCAAATGCCTTAACTGCTAAGCCATCTCTCCAGCCCCTCTTTTTTTTTTTTTTTTTTTTTTTTGAGGTAGCGTCTCACTCTGGCCCAGAGTGATCTGGAATTCACTATGTAGTCTCAGGGTGGCCTTGAACTCATGGTGATCAGCCTACTGAGTGCTGGGATTAAAGGTGTGCGCCACCACGCCCGGATCCCTGTTTTAATTTTCATATGTTGCTTAGCCTCATTATCTTCCCTCCCTGCGTGATGATCCTCCCTCCCATGTCTGATGATCCTCTCTCCTCTGCCTGGCCCCAGGTGCCTCTTCAAGCACCTGTGTGCTATGAGCCGCATCACAGATCAAACAGTGACTGGTCAAAGGGCTTTCCAAGCCTGGGCCTTTGTTAGGGAAAAGATGCCAGGACAGAGACAGAGGCTGGGGCATTGGGTCTATTGGTAGACACCCCCAGATGGGCTGGGTGGAGGTTTTAGGTTAGCTCCTTAGCATCCCTGGAACACTCTTTATCTGTTTATCCATTTGGTGAATTTGGAAGGATTATTTTGGCCTAGCAGGGTACTGGCTTGCTGTGGTGCCTCAGGGTTCTAGAGAGGTCCAGAACAAGCAGTTTATGCCTGGGCGTGTAGTCATGTTGACAGCTGCTTCTGAAGTGATGTTCCTGAGTTGAGGTGTTGGGTGGGTTGAGCAGGGTCAAAACGGGACTGGGAACAGCATCCCAGACACAGGAGGCAGTAGAAACAGAAGCTCTGAGGCTGCAGGGCTGTGGCTCAAACATCTTGAATGAACAGCTGTAGGTTAAGTTGATCTAGAGTTTCAGGCAAAGCAGGAATGCACTGGGTGTCAGGGACAGGCCCTGGTTGGGAGGCCCTGAGGACACTTGGCTTCTAGTCTCCTGGACCTCTGAGAGGGGACACAGGGGAAGGTGCTGAGGCTAGTTTGGCCTTCCCAGGTGGCTCCTCCTGTCCTATTATATGTGTTATTTGACGGCACCCTCAAGGGAGTCTCCTTGGCTCAGATGCAGGCTCAGGAAATGTCTGTGTCCTAGCAGTCTAGCTGCTACTTTCCCCTGGTCCCTGTCTCCTAGAGACGGGACAAGTAAGACATGGAGAGGTGTGGGCAGATGGCAGAGGCAGGATGGGGGGACTGTGCTGCAGTCATTGTGAGCGGAAGAGCCGTTGCCCTTTCTTCTCAGGCTGAGTAGAAAAGCCTCCTGTGGAGACATGGGCCTCAGCCAGGCTAATGGGCCTCACATGCAGGAGGGCAGCTGAGGGGAGCCAAGGTCACGGGCTCAGTCATCCCCATGGCCGGTTAGCCCTGCTATCATGGGCTGCACACCACATCTGCTCAGCTGCTTGACAAGTTCTTGCTACCTTCAGTCACGCACCTCTCTTCCCTCCAAGAGCACTGAGGAAGGGTAAACTGTTCTGAGATTCTGCAGTTCTGATGTCTCTCTTTCTCCACTGCTCTCTGTCTCTTCCTCTCTCTCTCTCAAATAAATAAATATAAAAAAATTTAAAATATTTTTATTTATTTGAGAAGTGGGGAGAGAGAGAGAGGAAGAGAATGAGTATGGGCATGCCGGGTCCTCTAGCCACTACAAAGAACTCCAGATGCACGCACCATTTTGTATATCTGACTTTATACGGGTACCGAGGAATCAAACCAGGACTGGCAGGCTTTGCAAGCAAGTGCCTTTAACTGCTGAACCAACTCCCCAGCCCTCATCCCTGTTTTTGATAACTGTATAAGATGCCTCAGAAGAAATTATCTTTATTTATACAACCATGAAGGCAGGCTGCTTTTGGTCTATGCAATAAACTTGCACAAGAGACAAATATATCTCCAGGATACATTTCCAGAAATGAATTGCTTGGTGAAAGTTCGAGAGCCTTTTCCATTTTGATCAGTACTGCCAATCATCGCCATCTTTTCCTCTTGCTGACACTGAGATTCATTTTATTCTTGTCCTAGCCCTCACTGCTGTCCTATTAGAGTGTCAAAGGAACTTTATGATGGGTTCCTATTTTAATTTTCTTTTTATTTTTAAAAATACATTTTATTTATTTGAGAGTGAGAAAAAGGGAGAGAGAGAGAGAATGGGCACGCCAGGGCCTATAGCCACTGCAAATGAACTCCAGATGCATGCGCCACCTTGTGCATCTGGCTTACATGGGTCCTGGGGAATCGAACCAGGATCCTTTGGCTTTGTAGGCAAATGCCTTAACTGCTAAGCCATCTCTCCAGCCCCTCTTTTTTTTTTTTTTTTTTTGAGGTAGCGTCTCACTCTGGCCCAGAGTGATCTGGAATTCACTATGTAGTCTCAGGGTGGCCTTGAACTCATGGTGATCAGCCTACTGAGTGCTGGGATTAAAGGTGTGCGCCACCACGCCCGGATCCCTGTTTTAATTTTCATATGTTGCTTAGCCTCATTATCTTCCCTCCCTCTGCGTGATGATCCTCCCTCCCATGTCTGATGATCCTCTCTCCCTCTGCCTGGCCCCAGGTGCCTCTTCAAGCACCTGTGTGCTATGAGCCGCATCACAGATCAAACAGTGACTGGTCAAAGGGCTTTCCAAGCCTGGGCCTTTGTTAGGGAAAAGATGCCAGGACAGAGACAGAGGCTGGGGCATTGGGTCTATTGGTAGACACCCCCAGATGGGCTGGGTGGAGGTTTTAGGTTAGCTCCTTAGCATCCCTGGAACACTCTTTATCTGTTTATCCATTTGGTGAATTTGGAAGGATTATTTTGGCCTAGCAGGGTACTGGCTTGCTGTGGTGCCTCAGGGTTCTAGAGAGGTCCAGAACAAGCAGTTTATGCCTGGGCGTGTAGTCATGTTGACAGCTGCTTCTGAAGTGATGTTCCTGAGTTGAGGTGTTGGGTGGGTTGAGCAGGGTCAAAACAGGACTGGGAACAGCATCCCAGACACAGGAGGCAGTAGAAACAGAAGCTCTGAGGCTGCAGGGCTGTGGCTCAAACATCTTGAATGAACAGCTGTAGGTTAAGTTGATCTAGAGTTTCAGGCAAAGCAGGAATGCACTGGGTGTCAGGGACAGGCCCTGGTTGGGAGGCCCTGAGGACACTTGGCTTCTAGTCTCCTGGACCTCTGAGAGGGGACACAGGGGAAGGTGCTGAGGCTAGTTTGGCCTTCCCAGGTGGCTCCTCCTGTCCTATTATATGTGTTATTTGACGGCACCCTCAAGGGAGTCTCCTTGGCTCAGATGCAGGCTCAGGAAATGTCTGTGTCCTAGCAGTCTAGCTGCTACTTTCCCCTGGTCCCTGTCTCCTAGAGACGGGACAAGTAAGACATGGAGAGGGTGGGCAGATGGCAGAGGCAGGATGGGGGACTGTGCTGCAGTCATTGTGAGCGGAAGAGCCGTTGCCCTTTCTTCTCAGGCTGAGTAGAAAAGCCTCCTGTGGAGACATGGGCCTCAGCCAGGCTAATGGGCCTCACATGCAGGAGGGCAGCTGAGGGGAGCCAAGGTCACGGGCTCAGTCATCCCCATGGCCGGTTAGCCCTGCTATCATGGGCTGCACACCACATCTGCTCAGCTGCTTGACAAGTTCTTGCTACCTTCAGTCACGCACCTCTCTTCCCTCCAAGAGCACTGAGGAAGGGTAAACTGTTCTGAGATTCTGCAGTTCTGAGCCTTGTTGACAGTTTGAAGCTAGGGTCAGAGTGACCCAGATTTCAGCCCATCTCTGCTGCTGCTGCTCCCTCCTCCTCCTCCTTCTTTTAAATAAATATGGTGGGCTGGAGAGATGGCGTAGCGGTTAAGGCACTTGTCTGCAAAGCCTAAGGACCCAGGTTCGATTCCCCGGTGCCCATGTAAGCCAGATGCACAAGGGGGCACATGCGTCTGGAGTTGATCTTCAATGGCTGGAGGTCTGTCTCATTCTGTCTCTCTGCCTCTTTTTTTCTTAAATAAATAAATAAATGAGCAATAAATAAATAAGGCAAAATTCTTTATCTCTTTTTTAAAAAAATGTTTTACTTATTTGGGAGGGGGAGAGAGAGAGAGAGAATGGAAGTGCCAGGACCTCTTGTTGTTGCAAAGTCCAGATGCATGCACCACTTTGTGCATGTGGCTTTATGTGAATACTGGGGAATTGAACCAGGGCCAGCAGGTTTTGCAAGCAAGTGCCTTTAATCGCGAAGATCTCCCCAGCCCCTCTACTGTTCCTTGTCCATAATTCTTTGAACAAATCACTCCATCTCTCAGGGCCTCAATTTTGTCATTAAAATGGGGAGATAATAGAAGACTTCATGGGGTTGGGGATGTGCTTGCCTAGCATGCACAGGGCTCCGGGTTTAAACCCCAGCACCACATAAAAACAAGCGTGGTGGCATACACCTGTAAACCCCGCACTTGGAGGTGGAGACAGGAGGATCAGGAGTTCAAAGTCCTACCCAATTACACAAAGAGTTCAAGGCTGGTCTCTGTGTATGTGTAGATCCTATCTAAAAATACATATATAAATAATAAAATAAAATAAAAGTAAATCAAAAATGCAGCCACCAATAAAAATCCCACTCCCATCCCTGTTACTGTTGCACTTTGAGTATATGGAACCTGGGCTGGGGCTGTGTCTCAGTGGATAGATTGTCTGCCTGGCATGTTCAAAGCCCAGTTCCATTCCCCAGCAATACATAAAAAGTGGAGTGGTGGCACATGCCTGTAATACTGGCACTTGAGGGGTGGAGACAGGAGTTTGAGGTCATCCGTAGTTACATAGGAAGTTGCAGGCCAGCCTGGGGCTATATAAGACCCCGTCTCAAAAAACAGGACTGGAGAGATAGCTTTGTGGTTAAAGTGCTTGCCTCTAAAGCCTAAGGACCCAGGTTCAACTCTCCAGAACCCACATAAGCCAGATGCATAAGGTGACACAAGCACACAAGTCCACACATGTGTGCAAGGTGGAGTACCCGTCTGGAGTTCGATTGCAGTGGCTAGAGGCCCTGGAATACCAATTTTCTCTCTCTGTCTCATAAAACAAATTAAAAAAATTAAAAAACAGAGCCGGGCGTGGTGGCATATGCCTTTAATCCCAGCACTCAGGAGGCAGAGGTAGGAGGATCGCTGTGAGTTCGAGGCCACCCTGAGACTACATAGTTAATTCCAGGTCAGCCTGGGGCAGAGTGAGACCCTACCTCAAAAATCCAAAAAAAAAAAAAAAAAAACAAACAAGCAAACAACAACAACAACAACAAAATAACCATTATGAAAGCAAGTGCCTTAATGGCTAAGCCTCTTCCCCAGCCCTCCAAAACACTATGGAACCTTAATTCCTCCAGGCATTAATGTGGGCCGAAGGGGAATGGATTAGTACTGTTGGTGCTGGCTTGAGTTAGCTCTCCCAGGGGAGGGGGGAGGGTTCCTTGCCGTGAGAATGGGTTGCTCTGCAGTAAGCCCATCTTCACGCTCGTTTCCCCCTGGGCTCACTCCCCCTTCTGCCATGTGAGGCTGCCTGTGACCCTCACCAGTGACTGAGCAAGTGCTGTGCCAGCTTCCGGAACGGAGTCAGATAATTCTCCCTTCTTGATAAATCACCCAGTGTCAGGTGTTCTGTTAGAGCAACAACAACAGCAAAAATGGACTAAGACAGTCAGCAGCAGTTGCTTCAGTCACAGTGCCTGGGGCCATATGTGCCAGGTGGGTGAGGTTTTTCACCCAGACAGGACAAGAGAAGGAGGAGAGGGCTCAGAACCCTCCCACGGCTGAGCTCCAAGAGGGACCAGCTGAGTGTGCTGCCCTTCCGGCCCCTCGCTCTGGGTCCCTGTGGAAGATGGGTCGGGAGCTCCCTTTTTTCAGGGAGCTTTGGAACAGGGAATAATAATAACACAGCAGAATGAAAACGAAGACGATGGCCAGCACTCAGTGACAGGGTGGCATCTGTCTCTGCCACTGCCTGGAGTGGCTAATGCGTGGGCAGCAGGCGGTCTATGCACACCTGGGCCATTCTTGGCACCCTGTAAACTGGCCTTGTCTGGGGAATGGATGGGATTGGATGCTGCAAATTGGCAACCAGGGCAGGCTCAGTGGAGGGAAGACATTCACAGATCGCACACCGCACGCATGTGTACCTGTGTGAGCGTGGCTCTATGTGCGCACACTGTGCTTGGGCGCACACGTGTACGTTTGCATTCTGCTAAGAGCCTCCTCTGCCAGACCTCAGGGCTCCCCCGCCATCACTGTGAGCTGCTCTCTGTGTCCAGATGTGTCACAGGACCTTACGCATACACCGTGTGCACGTATACATGTGTGCACACTGGTGTAAGTTTGCAGTCTGCTGAGAGCCTCCTCCTCCTCCAGACCTGGGGCTCTCCTTCCATCACCATGAGACGCTCTCTGTGTCCAGATGTGTCACGGGCACTCTGTCTGTGCGGCCAGCCTTCCTGGTCCCAGGTATCCCCATGTGCTTTCTGGCCTAGCATGCACGTGCTTCTCTGTGTTGGGAGCAGCGTGCTGTGATGGAGGGCAAGGGGCTGTGGCTGGGCATTCAGCAGTCACTGCAGAGTGCCCACTGGGAGCCTGGCACTGGGTTGGGCACAGGATAGGAAGATAAAGGAGTCTTGGTCCTGACCCGAGCTGCTTGGTCAGTGTGCTGTCCTCATCCTTTTGCCCACTTGGGCCAGGAAGGAGGTCAGGTGAGGAGGTGGCTACTCTGGGGTGATGTGGTCTCCCAGGGGCACTTTCCTCCCTTAGGGGATGGGATCTTTCAGGACACCTTGAGCAACAGAAGGCAAGTTTCAGAAGCTCACCTTCCACCCGAGAGCTGTGCTGGCAGTAGACTTCTCATTCCACTAAAGGGATTAGAAACAAACAATGAAAAACCACAAGAAAAATAAAAGAGGAAGTGACCAGAGGTGCCAACATTTGATCTTGTCAAGTACAGCCACGAAAAAATAAACTTGCTAGGCGTGGTGGCGCACGTCTTTAATCCCAGCACTTGTGAGGCAGAGGTAGGAGGATTACCATGAGTTTGAGGCCACCCTGAGAGTACATAGAGAATTCCTGCCTGGGCTACAGTGAGCCCCTACCTGGAAAAACCAAACCAAACCAAACCAAACCAAACCAAACCAAACCAAACCAAACCAAAAAAAAAAAAAAAGTAAACTCCCTACTTTTTCTTTCCTCTTTCCTCTTTTTTTTTTTTTTTTTTTTTTGAGGTAGCCCAGGCTGGCCTCAAACTCAGAGAGATCCTCTTACCTCAAGTTCCCAAGTGCTGGAATTAAAGTGTACCACCACACCTAGCAGAGGGAGAGAGAAGGAAGGAGGGAAGAAGAGAGAGAAAGAGGGAAGAGAGAAAGATAGATAGATAGATAGATAGATAGATAGGAAGAATGGGTGTGCCAGGTCCTTTAGCCATTGCAAATGAACTCCAGATTCATGTGCCACTTTGTGCATCTGGCATTACATGGATAGTGGGGAATCCTAAGGCAAGCACCTTAACCAGTGAACCATCTCCTCAGCCCCTTTTTCTTTTAAAAATTGTAATGTGGTGTGTATATGTGTGTATGGTATGGTGTCCATATGCCCTCCTGTGCTGGGGGTGGGGTTTGCCTGCAGTGGCCAGAGTGGAATGTCAGGTGACCTAATTCATTTCTCTTTGGTCTGGTCTTTTTATTTTTTTTTAATTTTTTTATTTTTTTGAGGCAGGACCAACAGACTGGCCTTTTTTTAATGAGAGAGTGAGTGAGAGAAAGAGAGAGAGAGAGACAGAGGGAGACTTGGCATGCTAGGGCCTCTGGCCACTGTAATTGAACCCCAGATATGTGCGCCACCTTGTGCACCTGTGTCACCTCATGTCTGGCTTATGTGGGACCTAGAGAGTCAAACACGGGTCCGTAAGCTTTTCAGGCAAGGGCCTTACCCGCTAAGCCATCTCTCCAGCCTTGGTCTTGCTCTAAGCTAGAGTCTCTACTTATTCCACAGCCTGCAGGGCTCTGAAGTTTCTCCAGGTCTCCTCCCCTTGGGGGCTGAAGTTATAAGTATGCATGGCCACACCCAACTATTTATGTGGAATGTGGAGATTTGAACTCTGGTGGTCTCAGGCCCTCATTCTTGTATAGAAAGCGCTCTTAACCACTGAGCCATTTCTCCAGCCCCTCAACTCCTATCCTTGTCCTCCTGTGGAAGGCCAAGCTACTCCATCGCCACCCTTGTGGAAGCATGTAGACCTTGGACTGGAGGCAACTGCTTCAACTGGAGAGTATTGGATTTATCTCCATGTACCTCTCCCTTGGAGGGGTGAGGGTATCTTATGAAGTCACTGATTCTGTATTCAGTCTCTTTTAGTGGTGCTGGGGAATCGAACCCAGGGCCTTGGGCATGCTAGCCAGGTGCTGTAACCCTGAGCTGCAGCCCCAGCCTGTATGCAAAGTCTTCCAGATGCCTTTGCCATCACCCAGCCAGTGCGGGGGAGGGGTGCAGGCTAAAGAAACCAGGGAAGCCACGCCTGAGACGATGAGGACACTGAGATGAGAGCACTGCCCATTATAAAAGCTGGAAACGGCAGCACAGGGTGGGGTGAGGCTATTCTTCCATGCTAAGTCAAAGGAAATACTTCGTAGCCATTAAACATGATGGAGGGTGGTGGTGGCTGGAGAGATGGCTTACCGGTTACTGTGAAGCCTAAGGACCCTGGTTCGAGGCTCAATTCCCCAGTACCCACGTAAGCCAGATGCACAAGGTGGCACATGCATCTGGAGTTTGTTTGCAATGACTAGAGGCCCTGGTGTGCCCATTCTCTCTCTCTGTCCCTTTTTTTCTCTGTCGCTCTTAAAAAAAATAAGTAAACAAAAAAATTTTTTTAAATGATTATGGAATAAGGAATCTTTTGGGAAGCTGCTCACACTATGTTCCGTGAAAAGAATCAGCTTCAAAATAGTATGTTGAGAGGCTGGGGAGATGGCTTAGCAGTTAAAGACGCTTGCTTGCAAAGCTTGCTGGCTCGGGGTTCAATTCCCCAGCACCCATATAAAGCCAGATGCAAAAACTGGCACATATGTTTACAGGCAAGACACCCTGGAAGGCCACACACACACACACACACACACACACACACACACACACACACAGTGCATGTGTACAAATTAATAAAAAGTAAAAAAAAAAAAAAACCAGTATGTTCGGGCTGGAAAAAAGGCTCAGTCAGTTAAATGATTGCCTTACAATCATGAGGACCTGAGTTTGATTCCTAAACCCCACCCCAAAAAAGCTGAACATGTGACACGCACTTGTAATCCTAGTGCTGGGGAAGCAGAGACTGGCGGATTCCTGGGGCTCACTGGACAGCCAGCCAAGTCTAATTTGTGAGTTTCAGGCCAGTGAGAGATCCTGTCTCAATAAAAGGTGAAGGGTGCTGGAATATAACACCCAAGGTTGTCCTTTGCCCTCTGTATGCGTGTGCACACATGTTCTCCTGCATACACACAGGGACACACACACACACACACACACACACACACACACACAGAGTCAGGTTATGTACACATCACTGCAAATTTCACTTATAATGGTATACATTTTGTAAGCTACATTTATGCACCTACTTATAAATGTAAGATTTGAAGGTCATACACAAAATTAAACAACTCTCTCTGGTTGATAGAATTATAGGCAGTTGTGTTCTCTTCTATTTCCTGCATGTTATGCTGTGTTAGTTATGCTGTGACCAAATAACTGACAAGAAGCAACTTAAGGAAGGAAAGATTCATTCGGACTTGGAGTTTGAGTGCATGCAGTCCATCAAGGCAGGGAGGACATGGTGGCAGGAGCAGGAGGCAGCTGGTCACTCTGAGCCTGATGTAAGCAAACAGAGAGCAGGGCTGGAGAGATGGCTTAGCGGTTAAGGTGCCTGCCTGCGAAGCCTAAGAATGCTTGTTCAAATCTCCAGGTCCCACATTTAGCCAGACGCAAAAGTGACGCAAGCATGTAATGTTGCACATGCGCACAAGGGGGCACCCATGTCTGGATTTCATTCACAGTGGCTGAGAGGCCCTGGTGCACCCATTCTCGCTCTGCCTCTTCCTCTCTCTCTTCCTCTCTCTCTGCATCTCTCTCAAATAAAAAAAAAAAAAAGAGGGCTGGAGAGATGGCTTAGCGGTTAAGGCACATGCCTACAAAGCCCAAGGATCCCGGTTTGAGTCTCCAGGTCCCACGTTAGCCAGATGCACATGGTGGTGCATGTGTCTGGAGTTCGTTTGTGGTGGCTAGAGGCCCTGGTGTGCCCATTCTCACTCTCTCTCTTTTTCTCTCTCCTTCCCTCTCTCTGTCTCAAATAAATAAATAAAAATAAAATCTTTAAAAAACAAAAACAAAAGAAAAAAAAAAGAAGAAACAGAGCACAATGAATGCTGGTGCTCAGCTCCCTTTTCCATTTCATTCAGTCCAGGACCCCAGCCCATGGGGTAGTGCTGCTCACAGTTAGATGGGTTTTCCAACCTCAGCTAACCTAATCAATATCATCCCTCCCAGGCACTTCCAGAAACTGGATTTCTCAAAGATTCCGGGTTGTGTGAAGTTGACAACATAACTATCACACAGGGCTTTCTATGTATAGTTCCAGGGAGGCAGCAGTCAAGAATAGCTTGGTAGCCGGGCATGGTGGCGCATGCCTTTAATCCCAGCACTTGGGAGGCAGAAGTAGAAGGATTGCCGTGAGTTCAGGGCCACCCTGAGACTACATAGTTTATTCCAAGTCAGCCTGGGCTAGAGTGAGACCCTACCTTGAAAAACCAAAAAAAAAAAAAAAAAAAAAAAAAAAAAAAAAACTAGCTTGTTTTCTCAGATTATCAAGACCTGGGGTCATATCCCAGGTCTGCAACTTCTTGGCAGGGGCTCTGATAGCCAGTCTCTAGAACTGTGAGGGGAATAAGCCTCCCTTCTTGGTAAATTGCCCAGTGTTAGATGTTGTGTGATAGCCACAAAGATAAACTAAGACAACAGCCATAGACACCCCACCACTGTATTAGGAAGGCAGCCTGGTGACATGTACGTGTAAGACAATTGGGTCCTTGATCATTGTGGCAATGCCACAGAATTCTCTTTTCTGGCCTAGAGAGATGGCTTAGCAATTAAGGCACTTGCCTGCAAAACCCAAGGACCAATGTTCGAGCTTTCTTCAGATCCCATGTAAGCCAGATGCACAAAGGTGACAAAAGTGCAAGGTCGCACATGCCCACTAGGTGGAGCAAGTGTCTGAGTTTGATTATAGCGGCTAAGGCCCTGGTGCACCAATTCTCTCTCTTTTTATAAAAGATAGTTTTTATTTATTTATTTGATAGAGAGAAAGAGGGGGAGAGAGAGAGACAGAAAGAGAGAGAGAGAGAATGGGCATGCCAGGGCCTCCAGCCATTGCAAACAAACTCCAGATGCATGTGCCTCCTTGTGCATCTGGCTTACGTGGGTCCTGGAGAATCGAACCAGGGTTTTTTGGTTTTGCAGGCAAATACCTTAACCGCTAAGCCATCTCTCTAGCTCTCTTTCTCTCTTTTTGAGGTAGGGATTTGCTCTAGTCCAGGCTGACTTAGAATTCACTGTGTAGTCTCAGGGTGGCCTCAAACTCATGGTGATCCTCCTACCTCTGCCTCCCAAGTGCTGGGATTAAAGGAGTGTGCCACCATGCCCGGCTCCCACTCTCTCTAAAAAAACAAAAATTCTCTTTTCTGAGCATTGAGGCAAGGTTGGCTTCCTCATTGCGGGGTATGAAGGTTTTCAAGACTGACTTGAATTTGGAATTCCTAAACTAAAAATTGTCCATTATGGAGTTCAATCAAGGACTCAAAAGAAACATTTTCCTAAGAGATTGGATGTCCAGAGCCAGGAGTGGTGGCGCACACCTTTAATCCCAGCATTCGGGAGGCAGAGGTAGGAGGCCGCTGTGAGTTCAAGGCCACCCTGAGACTACAGAGTGAATTCCAGGTCAGCCTGAGCTAGAGTGAGACCCTAACTCAAAAAAAAAGAAAGAAAGAAAGAAGGAAAGAAAGAAAGAAAGAAAGAAAGAAAGAAAGAAAGAAAGAAAGAAAGAGAGAAAGAAATTGGATGTCCATATAACTTTGCCAAACCCCCATGTAGCCACATGGCTCCATGGGATGCCAGTGCTGTCTTCATGTGCTGGGAATGCGGAAACATTTCAAACCCACAACACTTGAGATGCATGAGTAATAATGCAATGTACTCATGGCAGAAGAACCCTTCGGAACCCATACAGCTCTCAGGAAATAGTCCATTTCTGTCCCCTTAGGTGACCTCTGTGTCATCCTATGACCCAAGCTCTCCCATGTCACAGGAAAACCCTGTTCTGTCCTCTATGAACATATCTATGCTGTACATATTTTCTGAGTCCAGCTCTTGCTTGCAGCTATGTGTGCTGGGTATGAAATCCATCCCCACTCTTGCCAGCACTGAGAATTTCTTCTGTTTCTTCACTGGCTTGAGAACATGTCACTGTTGTCCCTGTTGTGTGCAGTTTTGCTTTTCAGTCTGTCAGTTCTCAAGAACACATCATGCTATTACATGGAGAATTCCAGAAAAAGCTCCTCAGTGATCCATGGCACACCATCCTGAGCAATGTGACGGAGCCTCATATCATGCTGTTCTGTCCCACCCAGGAAGCGAGCCATCCCTGTGCTCGCCCTGTCCTCCATGCAGCCCCTGCCTGCTCATCAGTCACTTGGTAGCTGTTTCAGTTATTGATGGACTCGGTGATTAACCGAGACTGACTTTCTTTTTGTCTTTTATTTTATTTTCTTTTTTCTATTTTGTTTTTGGTTTTCCCAGGTAAGGTCTCACTCTAGCTCAGGCTGACCTGGAATTCATTATGTAGTCTCAGGGTGGCCTTGAATTCTTGGCAATCCTCCTACCTCTGCCTCCCAAGTGCTAGGATTAAAGGCATGTGCCACCATGCCAGGCAAGACTGACTTTCTTGGTATCACACTACTGGGGTTCAAAGATCACTTATTTTACTTAATACAGGCCCCAAAGCACCAGGGAAATGATGCTTATGACTTGGTCATAAATTGTTACAAATGATCTTTCCTTTCCTTTCCTTTCCTTTCCCTTTCTCTCTCTTTCTTTCTTTCTTTCTTTCTTTCTTTCTTTCTTTCTTTCTTTCTTCCTCCCTCCCTCCCTCCCTCTCTCCCCCCTCTTTCTTTCTTTCTTTCTTTCTTTCTTTCTTTCTTTCTTTCTTTCTTCCTATCTATCTTTCTTTATTTCTTTTTTCTTTGTGAGGCAGGGTCTTATTCTAGCCCAGGCTGACATTGAACTCACCATGTAGCCCCCAGGTGATCATCCTACCTCAGCTTCCCAAGTGCTGGGACTGAATACATGGGCCACCATGCCTGACAAGTGTAGCCCAGGCTGGCCTTGAACTCCTGATCCTCCTGCCTGTGCTTCTTCAACAATTTCCTAGCGGCATGTGCCACCACAACTGGCCTGCATGGATGGCTGTGCACATGTGTATGCAGGTGCTTGTGAACGTGTGTGCGTGCACCTAGGCCAGATGATAACCTTGTGTGTTCCTTAGGGATTTTGTCCACTTTTGTTGTTGTTTTATTTTGTTTTTTTTTTTCAAGGTAGTGTTTCACTCTAGCCCATGCTGACCTAGAACTCACTCTGTAGCCCCAGGCTGGCCTCAAACTCATGTCAACCCTCCTACCTGCGTCTCTCCAGTGCTGGGATTAAAGGTATACGTCACCAAATAGGATACACCTGGCTGGCCAGCAAGCCCCAGGGATCCATCTGCCTGTCTCCACCTCTCCAGTGGTAGCATTACAATATACCCCAGGGGGCTTGGATGCAGTCTGTAGATAAAGGGACCATTGTAAGTGACAGATAAATGTGCTGTCAGGGGCCGTTGTTTCCTTCCAGAAGGACTCTTCATGAATAGGACTTCCCTGTGCACTCAAGTAGAAACTTTCCTGAGCATGCATGTTTTCATTTCTCAGGGATAAATACTTAAGAGTGGAACAGCGGGAGCTTATGGAAGGTGTGTGTTTGACCTTTCAGAGGCTTCCATTGTCTTCCGAGGTGGTGGCATCATTTTGCATTCCCACTAGCATGGGAGGGACATTCTGGTCACTCTACATCAAAGGTCCTTGTTGACTTATGGGCTTTTCCTTGCTACTCATTTGAAGAATGTAGATGGAGCTTCTAGAAGGCTTCGTGCTTATTGCTATCCAGTGTTGAACATTTGCTGTGTGTTCCAGAGCAAATCATCCTAGCTTCCCAGCATTCCTGTCCCACCAAGAGCAGGAATGGGCGGGATGGAAGAGAGAGAGAGAGAGAGAGAGAGAGAGAGAGTCTCTTTGGGGGATCTTGGTCCTGCTGTTGGGATGGAGGACTGGACTTGCTCATGGCCTCATCTCTGTGCCTTCTTGGGGCTCAGGGCCCTGCCCTGGGCTCAGCCTACCAGGGACTCTTTCTTTCCACAGATATTGGCCCGGTGACCCTCACGGCTGACCCGGTGGTATTTCAGAGGGAGCTGAGAGAACTCTATGTTCAGGTGGGATGCCCTGCCCCTGCCAGTGCCCCTAGCCCTGCCCATGGACCCACTTTACTGTTCTTCCTAGTTCATGGCAGAGGCCAAGGTCTTTGTCTCACTCAGGGACCAGCTGCTCAGCTCAGTGGCCGGCCCCTACCCCTGGAGGCTCCTCTAAGAGGCCCTGAACCTGGCTTGGAACAGGTGCTTGCTATTTAGTGAATGAGTGGAAGGGGAGACATTGATCCTAGTTGAGGGTGTATGTGGGGACAGCTCGTCTCAGACCCCAAACCAGGCTTAGGCCTGGGTTACATGTCCATGGCCACCTGGGCTCTACCTTGTGGAACTTCTCAGTCCTGTGTCTTTCCTTTCCCTGCCCACTGAGGCCACTGGCTACCAGAGGGCAGGGACTCTCCAGGTGGGTCTGGTTTTCTGGTAGATTCTCCCAGGGCTGGGAATGGACCCCATCTCAGCATGAGGTTCAGCGAGTCCTTATGAGGTGGACAAGTAAGTGAGGAAAGCTTTTTCCCATGATGCCATCACCTCATGCCAATCCAGCCACTGCTTGCTGGGTGTGCAAATATGGGAGACTACACACTCCAGGCTGCTCCCGGCATGGATGGGCAGGAGTATGTTCCTCTGGGGGATTGACTCCAGGCAGGTCAAGTGACAGAGAAGTTGGAGAGATGGCTTCCAGGCATTTTCCTCTTGCCCAGCCCTGCCCCAGCCTCTCCTGGTCTGTGCCTTTATGTCTTAAGCCTCAGCTGTCACAAGGTCCTTGGGGCTCTCATCCTGTCCCTCTCAGTAGCAGGACTCATTGCTACTCGCTCCATGCATTCCACGGTCCCCGCAGTGGGACCCATGGCCCTCTCCCATTGGTGAGTCACAGCAGGGGGCTGGAAAGATGGCTTAGCAGTTAAGGTGCATGCCTGCGAAGCTAAGGACCCCAGTTCGATTCTCCAAGTTCCACATAAGCCAGATGCACATGATGGCACATGCGTCTGGAGTTCGTTTACAGTGGCTAGAGGCCCTGGTGTGCCCATTTTCACTCACTCACTCACTCACTCTCTCTCTCTCCTTCACTCTCTAATAAATAAATAAAAATAAAGTCACAGCAGGATGCGTGTTGGCAGGGAGAGGCTGAGGCTGTGCCTGACCCCTGGGTGGGTGGAGGACACTGAGGCACTTGGGGTTTTGGAGGCATCTCTGGATGCATCCTGGGGGGTAGGAGGCAGGTGGCAGCTGTTGACAAGCCTTGATCCTCCAGGGAGGTGGTGACTGCCCAGAGATGAGTGTGGGGGCCATCAAAGCGGCTGTGGAAGTTGCCAACCCCGGCTCTTTCATCTACGTGTTCTCCGATGCCCGCGCCAAGGACTACCAGAAAAAGGAGGCACTGCTCCGGCTCCTGCAGCTGAAGCAGTCGCAGGTGAGCGTGGCCACGGGGACTGGAGTGGGCAGTCCCACAGGACAGCCTTAAGCCCCACCTGGAGAGGGAAACCCAGGCTGTCTCCTGCAGCCCCGGGTCCAGGCTCTGGTGAGCTGCAAATGTGTCTGCAAGACTCGCTGTGGGTGCAGACCGCAGTTTCTTTCACACCCTGTCAAAGCTGGTGTTGTCCATCTTCATCCTGGCATTGGCGCTGCTCCTGACCTCTGCAGCTCAAGTGTCCTTGCTGTTGCTTCAAGGTTCTGAGGACACATGTCACAGGGTTTTCTGTCACATGCTTTTTTTTTTTTCTAATTGACAATTTCCATAACTGTAGACAATGAACCATGATAATTCCCTTCCTTCTTACTTTCCCTTTGCAACTCCACTGTCCATCATATCCCCTTCCCGTCCCAATCAGTCTCTATTTTATTTTATTTTATTTTATTTTATTTTATTTTATTTTATTTTATTTGTTTTGTTTTGTTTTGTTTTGTTTTGTTTTTGAGGTAGGGTCTCACTCTAGCTAAGGCTGACCTGGAATTCACTATGTAGCCTCAGGGTGGCCTCGAACTCACAGCGATCCTCCTACCTCTGCCTCCTGAGTGCTGATCTTTTCCTCCTATTATGATGGTTTTGTGTAGGTAGTGCCAGGCACTGCGAGGTCATGGATATCCAGGCCATTTTGTGTCTGGAAGAGTGCATTGTATGGAGTCCTACCCTTCCTTTGGCTCTTACATTCTTCCTGCCCCCTCTTCCGCAATGGATCCTGAGCCTTGGAAGGTGTGTTAGAGATGTTTCAGTGCTGAGCACGCCTCTGTCATTTCTTCTCAGCACTATGGTTCCTTCTGAGTCATCCCAAGGTCACTGCCATCTGAAAAGAGAAGCTTCTCTAACCAAAAATGAGAGTAGCATTAACATATGGATATGAACATTAAGAGAAGTGCTTATTGGGCAGTTTGGTGAACATAGTATATACATTTCACCAGACACCAGAAGACGTTACACCCCTAGGGCTCATGACTACCCCTGTTGTAGGTTTTCAGTATCAGGGATGTATTCCCTCCCATGGAGCGGGCCTCCAGTCCAATTAGAGAGCAGTTGGTTCCCCCATAACAGACATGCCACTATTGCACCCATTGGCTCATTTGGCCAGGCTGGCCAAACTTAAGGCTTGCAGTGTCCATGTCACATGCTTTGGCTTCAATGGCTGGGAACGGGAGCCAGGCCAGCCCATTCTCTGGCTCTCTTGGAGAAATCTTTAGGGCAGGGGGGGATTTACTGTTCTCATCTAGAATACTCTGGGATTCTACAAGGTTCTCCTAATTGTAGCCTCTGAGGGCCGCTTGAAGATGAACACACTTCTCTGTGCTTTGCTGTCGATGTCATCCCACTTACGGAGCACCTACTGTGCTCCTGGCCCCGAGGCATCAGCTCCTCGTCCCCGTTTGCTGGGCACTCTCATCACTCCCATCTCTAGATCAGAGCCTGAGCTCAGAGAGGAAGAAAGGTTCCACCTCCAAGCAACATGCTCGGACTGGTTGGGGCCCCGCTCCTTCCTCTCCCCCATGCAGTGGGTGGCCGCAGAGATCACGAGCCAGGCTTTGTATGTCCATCTTGCAGGTAGTCTTTGTACTGACTGGTGACTGTGGTGACCGCACACATCCTGGCTACCTGGCTTACGAGGAGATCGCCTCCACCAGCTCTGGGCAGGTGTTCCAGCTAGACAAGCAGCAGGTGACGGAGGTGAGTGAGTCCCAGGCGAGAACAGCGCCTCTCCTCTAAGCCTGTTGTCCAGGCTTGGTGGCAGTGGGTGTGATGGGGTGGCTTGGCAGGGTGATGCAACAGCTGCCCAGCTGAGTGCTCCCCTCAAGGCTTTGCATCATGATGTCTGTCATCTGACTGAGCCTCACTCCCCTCCACCACCCAAGGTGGGTATACCCTGCAGGTAAAGAGGCTAATGCTTGGAGTAGCACCTTGGGGTGCAGCCCAGCTCCCATGGTGGGGCAAGAACTCAATAAATTCTTTTTGTTTTGTTTTGTTTTGTTTTGTTTCTCAGGTAGGGTCTCGCTGTAGCCCAGGCTGACCTGGACTTCACTGTGTAGTCTCAGGGTGGCCTTGAACTCATGGTGATCCTTCTACCTCTGCCTCCCGAGTGCTGGGATTAAAGGCATGCACCACCACACCCGGTTAATAAATTCTTGTAAAATAGTGAGTGTGAGGTTTCTTCTGCCTCCTCCTCAGACTCAGAGGTGGAGAACTTTCCTGAGTCTGATGCCAGGCAACAGGGAGCCACAAAGGGGCTGAGATGCTGAGGACCTGGCAGGATGGATTTATTTGATCCTGTGACCTGGGTGAAGTGCCACCTTCTGGATTCACTCAGCCATGCACCAGGCAAATGCCCTCTGTACTGCTCTTGGGCCAGGTACCAGACACTTCCCCTCCAGGCTCTAGTGCAGATTTCCTTGGGCCTGTCATCCCTCAGCCATGACTGTCCTTTCCAGTGGTGCAGGACCTGGCAACCGTCTAAAACAGAGCAAGGAGATCCATTTCCAGGGTGTAACCCTGGAAGAGCAAGCCACCATCACCAAGTCACTGGATTGTCAGCTGATGCCACAGCCTGTTTTCTTTGTTTTTTATAAAAAATATTTAACTTTAATTTTTTTATTTGACATAATGAGCGTGCCACTGCAAACAAACTCCAGGCGCACGTATCACCATGTGTGTCTGGATTTATGTGGGCACTGAGGAATCAAACCTGGCTCCTTAGGCTTTGCAGGCAAGTGACCTAAGCAATAAGCCATCTCTCCAGCCCCAGCCTGCTTTCTTGAGCCTGTATGAGCTGATCCAGAGTGCCATGGGACCATCCCCCTGCTCCCTGCAACACACACACACAGCAACTATGACCTGTCTTTTGTCCCTGAAGCATATCCAAACCCTCGTCAGACCCTCTGCCTGTGTTTTCCCGTTGCCCGCTCCTCGCTGCCCTGCCAGCCTCTCTCGTGCTCTTCTCACCCCAGGGCCTTTGCTCCTGCTGTTCGGCTCCTCCTCCTCAGGCTCTACCGAGATGTACCTTCCCATAGAGGCCTTCCTCACCTTCTTGCCACACTGTCTCCCGGCTCTCTTCACTGCTTTACATAATCGTCACTTTATGCTTGTGTGACTATTTAATGTCACTAGGCAGTGAGCTCCCCGAGGGCTGGGCCACGTGGGCCCAGTCTGCCACTGAATCTCTCCTACCTCAAGCAGCTAGCCACCCAGACATAGTGGGTGCCAGGAGGCAGCCAGGGGAGGGAAAACATGGAGTCCCTTGTTCCTGTCGCCTTGGGAAGAGGAAGGTGTGAGAAGCAGCAATCTCCAAGGCGGGCTGTGGCCTCTGGGACAGGGTTTCGTGTATATTTATGAACTGAGAGAATCAGTCTCTGGGGCCGTGTTTAGATTAGCGTGCCTGGCTCCCTGTTGATAGATGGTGTTTATGTTTCTGTGTGACACAGCAGGCTGTAATTTTCTGGCATGTCAGCCTGCCCTGGCACGGAGCCCCAAGCAAGGATGAGAGAGGCATTTCGGAGTGGAGGGACAGCTTAGTCCCTGTTGCTGGGGAAACCTTTCTAAGCAAAATGACTTAGAATCTTGGTTTGAATCCAATGTGGGGAGGTCAGGCAGGTTGCTGAGGTCACCTTGCCCAGGTGGGTCTCTGCCTCTCCAGGCAAGGGCACCCTACGTGAACCACCAGCTTTTTGCCGTGGGAGTCTGATTTAGGACCACTGACAGCCTGGCCAGGCTGCTCTGGGTGGTGGCTAGGATGTTCCTGGGCACGAACTCCTCATGCCTTGGATCTGGCCCCTTCCAGATGTTCCCAGACACTCCATAAGCCTGGGAAAGTGGCTGGGGTAGCCAAGGCTGTGGTCATTCCCCAAGGGAGTCCAGACAGCGGGGCTCTAGCTGGGAGAAAGCCTCCTCAGAAGTTGCACCAGCCACCTTTCCAAAGTCATCCCGTGTGGCAGGAGCAATGCTCTTCTTGCACTCATTTATTAAGCACCTGCTGTGTGCACCAAGCGGAGGAGGGCTCTCTGTCTTGTAGCCCCTTCCTTAGCACTTCCTTGTTGGGAACTTGGTTTCCTAGGTTGCAGAAAGCCCCCTTTGGGTTCCATGCTAACCAAGGAAGTTGAGGGTTCACTTAAGAAAATTTGGAGCTCTGACCTCCTAGCACAGATAGGGGTAGGAAGGTAGCCTTAGGCTTGTTCCAAAGGTGGGGCGTTGTTGAGCAAGACTTAAGACTGGACCAAAGGACTCCCTTTGCTCCCGTGTGACAACCCACAGGCTCTGTTCAGTGCACCCCCAGCATGCTGTCACTGGCCTAGATGACGTGGAAGGGTGAGGGAGAGACGGGGAAGGGTCAGACGAGCTGGACATGCCCCAGTCTTGCCTTAGGAGGGCACTGGGCCTCTCACTCTGCCCTGCACTGTCCCCCCCCCGTACCTCCACCCCCCAATACACTGTCCAGTGCCATCAGTTCTGGGGTGGCAGGACCCATCCCTTGTCCAGCGGCAACAAGTATATGTGACAAATTGCTCAGACTCTGTGCACCCGCTGGGGGAGGGGTGGCCTGCCTTTTAAGACTCGGGGAGGGGGTTCTGGCTAGAGGATCAGGAGGGCCAGAGGTGACCTTATCACGGGCTCTTCACGGTGGCAGTCGGACAGTGGAGTGGTTAAAAGCTGGCCTCCCAGCAAGATGAGGGTTGCAAGCTTCAGATCTGCAGCTGCCCAGTGCCCAGTCCTTAGCTCTGTGGGGTGTGAGTTCCCCAGGACACAGTTGTATTAATGGGAGCCCCTGTCTCACAAGGATGAAGGAACAGTGAGAGGCCTAGTGCCGGGCACCCAGTAAATCTTGTTTGAGCTAGATGTAGCTAAATTCCCAGGCTTCCATCCCATAGGAATCTCCTAAAAGAGAAGGGACAGTCTGGAAAGAATTCTCAGCAAGGCAGAGCTGGGGAGAGGTGCTGGGGTTCCCCAATGGCAAGGACAGAGCCCCTAGCCTGGGGTGCTCTCTCTGTCACTCTATGCTGAGTCTCAGTTTCCCAATCTGCAGTTGTGAGGAGGCCCGCTCTACCTGCTGGTCCCTCTGTTTCCTAGGCTGCCCTGGCTGTCGAGTGTCCTGGAAGGGCCCCTAGAGCTGACTGATCTGCCAGAAAGGGCCGCACGGCTGTCATCTGGCTGGGGAAGCAGCCAGATTCCTTCTTCTCCATCAGTGACCAGAGCTGAGCACGGGTGCATGGCTGACTCCCAGGCTCTGCCCCAGGAACATCTGGAAGCTATCGGGTTGGCCAAATAAACAGGGTGCTTGCTTAATGAAGCCACTCTGCTCCTCAGGCTCCCCGATTCTGCTCTGGAGCCCCAAAGGCAGCATCAGGTCCAGGAGGCCTTGACTCTGGGCCTGGCCCTGCAGGGGAGGTCTGGCTTTGTTGTGAGCAAGAGGGTCATACCCCACCAAACCCTAGGGCAGACTGCCTTGTGCTGGGGTTACAAGGGTGCCATGTCATGTCCCAGCCCTCTCTGTGGATCGGTAGCCTGAACTTCTGGGCATCTTCACTCCACCAGACATCTTAGAACACTTAAAATGGCCCTTTCAACACAGTAGCGGGTGTGGTGATTATCTCCGGGGCTGTTGTCTCCCACTGGCGGCTTTGCTTAGTCAATATCACCTGTTCCTCACCAGACCTGGCTCAGGGGTATCATGCCCTGCTGCTTTTCTGGTCCCTGTCCTCTTCTCCAGCTGAGAGTTCTTGGCGCTGGCTTCTTGCATCCATCCCCGCGTGGACAAGGAACCTGGTCCCCATGCCTCAGCCAACACAGGTGGAACCTTTTCAAGAGACCGTGACTCAGAAAGCAATGCAAATACAGAAGGGTGGAGTAGTTCCAAGTATGAGAGAGAAAAAAAGACGGCTGAATTCTTATCCTGTGATAACCGAACTCTTGCCACATCTGTTCTAGCTCAGGCTGAAAGAAAACACACTCGTTTTTTAATTTTCTGACAAATCTTCCAATTCCTTTCTCTTCGGTGGAAAACCACATGGTGGGCAAAGCTGTAGAATTGTGACTTAGAGCCAGGATGGCCTGCAGGTAGCGTGTCTTGTGCTTCAACCATAGCAGACATTACTAATCAATCAATTTAAATTGAATGTAATTTCACTTTTTTTTTTCTTTGAACAGCATTCCTGAAAACCATGTCCAGTTGACTGGTATTGGCAAACAGTAGTCATACCCATGGCATAACTTGTCTTTTTTTTTTTTTTTTTTCTGGTTTTTCGAGGTAGGGTCTCGCTGTAGCCCAGGCTGACCTGGAATTCACTCTGTAGTCTCAGGGTGGCCTTGAACTCATGGCAATCCTCCCACCTCTGCCTCCCAAGTGCTGGGATTAAAGGTGTGCACCTCCACGCCTGGCTAACTTGTCATTTTTAAATAACTTTTAGTTTTTAAAATTGCCATGAAAAATTTCCAAGATATAGAAAAGCAAAAAGAACACAGCTAAACAATTCAACAATTGTAGACATCTTTTTATTGTATTTTTTTTATGAGAGAGAGAGAGAGGAGAGAGAGAGAGGGAGAGAATTGGTGCACCAGGGCCTCCAGCCACTGAATTGAATTCCAGGTGTGTGCCACCTTGTGCGCATGTGTGACCTTGCATGCTTGTGTCATCTTGTGAGTCTGGCTTATGTGGAACCTGGAGAGTTGAACATGGGTACTTAAGTTTTGCAGGCAAGCATCTTAACTCTAAGCTATCTCTCCAGCCCTGTAGACATCTTTTTTTTAAAAAAAATTTACTTATTTGAGAGAGATAGAGAGAGAATGGGCATGCCAGGGCCTCCAGCTGCTGCAAATGAACTTTGGATGCATGTGCCACTTTGTGAATCTGGCTTATGTGGGTCCTGGGGAATTGAATCATAATCCGATCCTTTGGCTTTGCAGGCAAGTGCCTTATAACCACTAAGCCATTTCTCCAGCCCTATAGACATCTTTAGTTCTTTATTTATTGCTCAGTTTTTGCTGGATCATCACATTTTATCTGTAAATAATTTAACATGTATTATTTATTTTATCTTTGTCTACTGTGAGGTTTTTTAAAAATATATTTTTTCTTGGTAAACCAATGAGCTTATTCGAGTTACTTATAGGAGCATAGGTGACTCAAAGGCAATGTCATCACTGGAAAAGCCACCCGAGCATGGGCGCTTGGTGACTCAGTAAAGCTACATCTCTAGGGCTTCCTACACACCTTGCAGGCAGTTCAGAGAAAAGTCTCCTCTTCACCGGCAATTTCTTACTGCTTCCATAACATAAAGTATTTTTTATTTACATGTGTGGGTGTGGGTATGTGAGGGAGAGAATTTGCAAATGAACTCCAGATGCATGGACCACTTTGTTCTTTACATGGATACTGGGGAATCGAACCCTAGGCCAGTGGGCTTCTCAAGCTAGCACCTTTAACTGCTGAGCCATCTCCTCAGCCTCTACAATGAGGGTTGGTATTGACTATCACCTTGATTTAGGATCACCTGTGAGGGATTACATAGATTAGGTTAGCCTCTAGGCATGCCTGTGAGGGGTTATCTTATTAGGTTAATTGTGGTGGGAAGATGCACCTTAACTGTAGCAGCACTGTTTCATAGTCATGGGTGGTATCAGACAGCTATCTGAGCAGCAGCATTCATCACCCTCTGCTTCCTCACAGGGGACTGAATGTGAGCAGCTGTCTTAAGCTCCTGTCACCATGCCTCCTCCACCGTGATGGACTGAAATCTAGAATAAACCCTTCTTTACTTAAGCTCTTTTTTTAATTTTTTAAAACAATATTTTATATTTTTAAATATTTAATATTTTATTTTTAAAAAAATTTATTATTTATTTATTTGAGAGAGGGGGCAGCTGGAGAGAGAATGGACACACCAGGGCCTCCAGCCACTGCAAGTGAACTCCAGACGCATGTGCCCCTTTATGCATCTGGCTTATGTGGGTCCTTGGAGAATCGAACCAGGGTCCTTAGGCTTCGCAGGGAAATGCCTTAACCACTAAGCCATTTCCTCAGACCTAAAATATTTAATTTAATTTATTTATTTGAGAGAAAGAGGCAGATAGATAGATAGATAGAGAGAGAGAATGGGCATGCCAGGGCTTCTAGCCACTGCAAACAAACTCTAGACACATGCACCACCTTGTGCATCTGGCTTACATGGGTCTTGGGGAATTGAACCTGGGTCCTTAGGCTTTGCAGGCAAGTGTCTGAATTGCTAAGCCATCTCTTCAGCCCTTAAGCTGATTTTTAAAAAATATTTTATTTATTTTAGAGGGAGAGAGAGAGGCAAATGAGAGAGAAAGAGCACCAGGGCCTCTAGCTACTGCAAAGGAACTCCAGACACGTGCATCACCTTGTGCATTTGGCTTTACTTGGGTACTGGGGAAGTGCCTTAACTGCTGAGCCATCTCTAGCCCCCATTAAGCTGATATGTTGTCAGCTATTTTTGTCACAGAAACAAGAAGATAACTAATATATCTACTAGGATGGAACCCAGGCCCTTGTTCCTGCTAGGCAAGTGCTCTGTCATTGAACCATACTAGCCCATAATATTATCTAATATAATTGATAAATTTTCTGTAATAGTGTAGTACCAGGACCCCCAAATGTGGGTTGGGGTCCTTGGGAGTCACCCAGTGAGACAACAAGACCGAGAAGCTCGACTGCAATTACATGGAATTCTTTATTACCAAGCCTAGACTGGGACTCTGTCCACACAAACCAACGATGGGAGTGTGAGACCCCCCAGGGGGAAAGGGTTTATATAGAGAAGGGGTATAGCAGTTACATCATATTGCAACATTTGAAATGGTTGGTTCAAAAGCTGCTAACATTCTGAGCTGCTTATCTGGGATCAGCTGCTTGTTTGCAGATCCTTTATTACCTCCGGGATGTCCTAAGACTTCCCAGGAATGAACAATAAGAGAGAGGGAGGGGTTGGGAAAGAAGCAAAGGTCAGTACATTAGCCCAAAGTTCCTCATCTGAGTCAGGCCTGGGCTTTTTTATTTCAGATGGCAGTCTGTTTTACTATAATGGCTATCTGCTTAAAAATGGCAGTACTACTGTCAAGCTGGAGCGCTAGCAAGCAGAGTTACAGAAGCTAAAGGCAATATCTTAATTTCTTAGATCTCACAATAGTTACTTTCTTAGCATGATGAGACCAGAAGCACCCTAAGGAAGGAAAGAGTTTATTTTGCCTTACATTTCAAGATGATATAGTCCAATATGGCTAGGAAGTCATAGCAAGCCTTCACATCACAGAGACAGGAAGCAGAGCGCAGACAGGAAGTGGGACAGACTAGAAAACCTCAAGGCTGCCCCCATTGGGCCACTTCCTCCAGCAAGAAGGCTCCACCTTCTAAAGGTTCCACCACCTTCCCAAGCAGCTCCACCAGCTGGAGACTGAATAGTCAAACCCAGGAGCCTGCAAGGGACATTTCATATTCAAACCACAACAGTTTCCTAGTGTGACCAGCTCCGTGCAAATTTCCCCAGCTGTCTCAAATGCTTTTTGAAGAAGTTTTTTTTTTTTTTTTTTTTTTTTTTTTTTTTTTATGAAATCAGGATTCACTTAGCGTTGTGCCTCTTGGTTGGTTGTTCAGTCCCCTTATAGCTGGAGCCATCTGTTGTTTTTGTAACACCAAGTTGTTGAAGAGGCTTTGGATTGCCCCATGTTCTGGATTCATCTAGGTGTCTCCTCATGGTGTCACTGCCACTTTCTCTTGCCTGTCACTTCCTGACTCACCCATGTTGGGTCCCAGGGCCTGGGTAGGTGGTAGCTGGTGTGCCTGGAGGAGGCACTCAGGATTGGTGCTGTAGGACTTCCTGCTGCATGACATGGAGACTCAGACAGCATCTGGTTGTTCTGCTGCTGCTGACGACAAGTTGGGTTGCAGGTGAAGGTGGTGACAGGCAGCTGTCCGATGGCGAGGCCGTGTTGTCCTCTTCCCCCTGCCATGACTCCAGCAGCCTGTGGGGTGATACTCTGGCTCCGTGTGGACATCCAGTCCTCGTTAATCTTTCATCTGGTGGTTTTAGCATCCACTGAATATCCTTGCCCAAAACGATTATTTCATTAGGGGTTACAAAATGATAGTTTCCTAATTGCATCATCCCCTCCACATTTCGGGGGAGGCATTCTTCCAACAGGCTTCGCTCGCTGCTGGATGCTTCTTTCTCGGAGTGTGATTCATGGTGAAGAGGCGGGGTTCTTTCTCTCCAACTCGAGTGGTGGCAAGGGAGCTTTCACTATTTGAATCTTAATTATTATTTTTATTTTTCACAGTGCTGATGATCCAACCTAGGGCTTATATATGCAAAGCAAACACTACCACTAAGCTGTATTTCCAACCCTGTTTTAATTTGGTGTCCTTTTTTTGTGCGGTGGCTACGATTTCGGTGTGTAGCCTAAAATGGCCTGGAACTCATGATCCTCCTGCTTCAAGCCTTCCGAGGGCTGGGATCACAGGCATGCACCACACCCTCTCCTCCTTCTCTTTCTTGGGCAACATCAGTGTGTGGGTCATACAATCCCATGGGCCCCATGGGGCTCCTGAGCTCTAGCCAGTGACCATGTCTTCAAGCTGGGTCCTGTGTCCCTTTGATGTCTCCTCATCTTGCCCTTGAGATCATTTTTTTTCTTTTTTTTGGTTTTTCGAGGTAGGGTCTCACTCTAGCCCAGGCTGACCTGGAATTCACTCTGTAGTCTCAGGGTGGCTTCAAACTTATGGTGATCCTCCTACCTCTGCCTCCCGAGTGCTGGGATTAAAGGCCTGCACCACAATGCCTGACTTGGTCGTCGCCTCCTCCTCCTTCTTCTTTTTTTTAAAAAATATTTATTTATTTATTTATTTATTTATTTATTTATTTATTTATTTATGAGAGAGAAAGAGGCAGAGAGAGAGAGAGAAAGAGAATGGGTGCACCAGGGCCTCCAGCCACTGCAAACAAACTCCAGATGCATGCGCCACCATGTGCATCTGGCTTACATGGGACCTGGGGAATGGAACCTGGGTCCTTTGGCTTTGCAGGCAAACGCCTTAACCACTAAGCCATCTCCCCATCCCCTCCTTCTTCTTTTGTTTTGTTTTTTTCGGAGATCATTTTTTGTTTTGAAGAATAACCCATTGTTCCAGGTTTACCTTGTAACTTGCTTGCCCTAAACTTGGAAGTAGCCCTTTCTCCAAGGAATCCTGGGGGCATGGGGATAGAAAAAAGTGGAGCACTAGTGGTGATTCCTGATCGTGAGACTTGGGGTATCTATCATCTATTTATCTATAGATCTCTTTCTCTCTCTCTCTATAACTACCTGTCATCTATCTGTCACCTGTCATCCATCTATCAATCATCCATCTATTTACATATCCATCTGTCTACCACCTATCTAGCTATTATCTATCATATACTATCAATCATCTATCTGCTATCCATCACCTGTTTATCCATGATCTCTCTGTCTTATCTATAGCTCACACTGATACTTCCAAGCCAGATTCACAGGCTGGGAAGATGGCTCCAGTGGATAAAGAGCTTGTCCCTCAAGCATGAATACTTGAGTTGGATCCTCAGGCTCCATATAAAAAGCTGGGAGCTGGGCTGGAGAGATGGCTTAGTGGTTAAGGTGTTTGCCTGCAAAGCCAAAGGATCCCAGTTCGCCTGTCCAGGACCCACATAAGCCAGATGCACAAGGGGCGCATCCATCTGGAGTTTGTTTGCAGTGGCTAGAGGCTCTGGCGCGCCCATTCTTCCTCTCTCTTCCTCTCTCTTCCTCTCTCTTCCTCTCTCTTCCTCTCTCTGCCTCTTTCTCTCTCTCTCAAATAAATAAAAATATTTTAAAAATTAAAAAAATTAAAACTGGGAGCCATGCTCAGGGTCCATTGCAGAACAGGAAATGGATTTTGCGGAAAGAATATAAGAGCCAAAGGAAGGGTAGGACTCCTTACAACGTGCTCCTCCAGACACGAAATGGCCTGGATATACATGACTTCACAGTGCCTGACACTACTTACACAATACCATCATAATAGGAGGAAAAGAGCCGAGCGTGGTGGCGCACGCCTTTAATCCCAGCACTCGGGAGGCAGAGGTAGGAGGATCGCCGTGAGTTCGAGGCCACCTTGAGACTACAGAGTGAATTCCAGGTCAGCCTGAGCTAGAGAGTGACCCTATCTCCAAAAACCAAAATAAATAAATAAATAAATAAATAATAGGAGGAAAAGATCATGACATCAAAATTAAAGAGATGGATTGAGACAGGGAGGGGATATGATGGAGAGTGGAGTTTCAAAGGGGAAAGTGGGGGGGGAGGGAATTACTATGGGTTATTGTCTATAATTATGGTAGTTGTCAATAAGAAATAAATTAATATTTTTTAAAAAGCTGGGAGCCATGGCAAGCTTCTGTAGTTCCAGTGGGCTGACTGCAAGATGGGCGGTGCAATTTCCCAGAAACTCTAAGAGAGCACAGTGACAGGTGCAAGAGAGCAAGATGGAGAGAGACCCCGCCTTGGGTGAGGTGGAGTGGCAAGGGCTGACCAGGGAGTGGCCCTCTGGCTTCCACATGCACACAGTGGCACACATGCACCTACATTCACACATGTGAACACATATGGACACACACACACAAATTTCATATGGCAGATTTTTAAATTATTTTATTATATTGTTTATTTATTATTATTTTGGTGTTTTTGTTTTTGGTTTTTTGAGGTAGGGTCTCACTCTAGCTCAGGCTTACCTGGAATTCACTGTGTAGTCCCAGGCTGTCCTCGAACTCATGGCGGTTCTCTTACCTCTGCCTCCCGAGTGCTGAGATTAAAGGTGTGCACCACCACACCTAGCTGGTTATTTTATTTTTCAGAGAGAGCCAGAGAGAGAGAGAATGGGCAAACCATGGGCCTTTCAGCTGCTGTGAACAAACTCCAGATGTGTGTGTCCCCTTGTGCGCATGTGCAACATTGCATACTTGCGTCACTCTGCATCTGGCTACCTGGGACCTGGAGATTGGAGCATGGTTCTTGGACTTCGCAAGCAAGCGCCTTAACCGCTAAGCTATCTCTGCAGCCCTCATATGGCAGATTTTTATTTATTTTATCTTTTATTTTTATGTTTTGGTTTTTCGAGGTTGGGTCTCACTCTAGCCCAGGCTGGCCTGGAGGAATTCACTCTGTATTCTCAGGGTGACCTCGAACTCACGGCGATCCTCCTACCTCTGCCTCCCGAGTGCTGGGATTAAAGGCGTGTGCCAACACGCCCAGCTCATATGGCAGATTTTTAAAAAGTATCAGTTGTGTTTATTTTTAAAATATATTTCTTTATATATTTGAGATAGACAAAGAGTATGGACGCCAGGGCCTCCCTCCTCTTCCTGCTGCAAACAAACACCAGACACCTGCACCACTTTGTGCGTTTGGCTTTCCGTGAGTACTGGGGAATTGAACCCAGATCGCCAGGCTTTGTCAGCAACCAAATTAACCACTGAGCTATCTCTCCAGCCCCATATGGCTGATTTTTTTTTTTGAGACATGTTTTCATTTAGTCTAGACCTGCCTGGAACTTGCTATGTGGTCAAGGGCGACCTTGAACTCCTGATCCTCCTCCTGCCTCTGATTTCCAAGTACAGGGATTATAGGCATGCGCCATCACACAGTTTTTATCTAGTGTATCGGTCATACACTTGACCGCCCCCTCTCCCCCCCACCTTCTCTTCCATTTGTCACAAGAGAAAACCTGTGAGCTTCCCTTCGGGTCCTCACGGTGGTGGTTAAAGGACCATCATACCCTTCTGGGAGCAGCCTGAGTTCCCTGGGGGCTTGGGGCTTCCATATCTCCCAGGTATGTGCATGTAGGAGGCTGTAGGAGGTTTCCTGGAGGAGGTGGTGGGTGTCAGAGGCAGAAGGGGGACAGCGCTCTCCCTGCAGAGTCACGTGCTCATACTTCTCCTTCACACCCAGTCCTCTGGTGTTTCAATGCAGACATGGAACCCTTAGAGGCAAGGAGGGTAGGAATGCAAACCAGACCTAGTGCAGAACAGTGGGCCTTGGGGTGGCTTTAGGAGACCTGAACAACTTGTTTGCCACCCCAAAACCCATGGAGGATGTAGAATTTGCACCCAGCTGGAAGCTAATTGGGGATCTGCCTCAAGTGGGCCAGACATGCTGAACCCTGGGGACAACTGTGGCATGGGGCTTCCCTCAGGTGCTGAAGTGGGTGGAGTCAGCAATCCAGGCCTCCAAGGTGCACCTGCTGTCTGCGGACCATGAGGAAGAAGGCGAGCACACGTGGAGAATCCCTTTTGATCCCAGCCTGAAGGAGGTCACCATCTCATTGAGCGGGCCAGGGCCTGAGATTGAAGTCCGGGACCCGCTGGGTATGTGCCCAAGGGGCTGCCTCCTCTGTGGACCCAAGACTGAACTGGAAACCAAGGATGGGACAAAAAGAGGACCTGGGGGCAGGGGGATCAGACCCAAGGCCCCAGGAAGAAGGCAGTACTGTGAGGAGGCGACACCATGTGGAAAAGAAAGGAGACCCCTGGAAGGCTGTGGGCAGTCAAGCGGCAGTGGGGGTTGGTTATTAAAATCATGCCAGTACTCTTGTCGATCCTGCAAGTCTGAGACTGGTGTAGGTGGGCCATGAGTTGACTGAGTTCTGAGTCACTTCTGGGGCTTCCACAGGGCGGATCCTGAAGAAGGACGAGGGCCTCAACGTACTCCTCAATATTCCAGACTCAGCTAAGGTCGTGGCCTTTAAGCCTGAGCACCCTGGGCTGTGGGCCATCAAGGTAGGGGCACTGGGTTACTGGGTGGAGCCATGCCCCTCCTTCCTCCCTGGGGAGCCTGGAGTTGGTGTGGGTGTCAGAGTGTGAATGCAGTGCTATGGGCATATCAGCAGGGATGATGGGATCAGAGGCTTTGTGCTTTGCAAGAGTGAGGAAGTGGAGTGGTTTGTGATGAACTTGGGAACAACCAAGAGGGACTTGGAGAAACAGCCCCTGTGTTCAGAGGTGGATAGCTAAGTTGCGGGGGCGGGGGCGCGTTCCGAGGGACAGGGCTGGCAGGGTACCTGCTGTATTTGCGAGGTGCTGGAGGCCAGGGATGGATAAAGTGTCCTGGCATGGATCTGGGCTGCCTGGAAGGCCTTGCCTGCCTGAGTCAGGCCTCAAGGCAGCTGCTATAGGAGAAGGGGCCACACTGACCACCTGCCTTTCCGAATCTTAGCATCTTCTTACTTTTACATATGTGGTGGGCGTACATGTGTGTATGCATGTTGCCATGTGTGTCAGTGCACATGCACATGTGTGTATGTGTGTGGAGGCCACAGGTTGACAGTGGGTATCTTCCTATTTATTTACATGTGTGTGCATGTGTGTACGTAGGTGGAGGCCATAGGTTGACAGTGCTCCTCTTTATTTACTGAGGCAGGGTTTTGCACTTGAACCCAGGGCTCATGGATTCAGCTAAAACTTGGGGATTTCCCCATCTTCATCTCCTGGGCACTGGGATTAGAGGTGGGCTGCCACATCTACCTGGCATTTATGTGGTTCCAAACTCTGGTTCTCATACCTGTGTGGCAAGCATTTTATCCACGGAGCCATCTCCCCAGTCCCCCCAATCTAAGGACCTTTAAAAGGCCAGAGCTACAGTGCTGACAGGGATGGTGAGGCAGGGAGTTAGGCAAGCAGGGAACCAGGCAGGGGCTATAAAGCCTCTAGAATGAGGAGGAGGTGTGAGCAGGCTTCCGAGCCTCACTGATGGAGCAGGTAAGTTGTTCCTGTGTCTGCGAAGGCAAGGGAACTCTGGTTGTGGCTGCGGGGCTGGGGTCCTGGAGCTTGACATTCTTGGTGACATGGGTCGGAACTTGTGCTAGGTCTATAGCGGTGGCCGCCACTCGGTGAGAATCACGGGCATTAGCAACATCAATTTCCGAGCCGGCTTCACCACGCGGCCCTCTCTGGACCTGAACCACACCATCGAGTGGCCTTTGCAAGGTACCTGTCCTGAACTCTGAAGATGATGCTGGCTTTGGGAGGTCTGTGTGTGCTTATGAGACGAGCCCCACTGTGGTGAAACCGGAACATCGGCTCAGACCACAGAGACGAAATCTTAGCACTGGGCTAGTGTCCTCCTTTTTTTTAAACCCCTCAGATTAAAAACGAGTTATTTGCATGTTTTTGGGTATATATGCCCGCATTCATGCTTGTGAATGCACAACAGGACCTCCTGCCTTTATAAGCAAATACCAGACACCCGTGTCACTTTTTGCATCCAGCCTATGTAGGTAGCTTAAGAAGTGAACCCAGGCTGGAAGATTTTGCCCTTAACAACTGAGCCATCTTACCATCCCACAAAAGGTCTTTCAAGAAAGATAAAAAGGGCCGGGCATGGTGGCGCACGCCTTTGATCCCAGCACTTGAGAGGCAGAGGTAGGAGGATTGCCAAGAGTTCAGGGCCACCCTGAGACTACAGAGTGAATTTCAGGTCAGCCTGGACTAGAGTGAGACCCTACCTCAAAACAAACAAACAAACAAACAAACAAACAAACAAACAAACAAACAAACAAACAAAAAAGATAAAAAGGGTTCTGGGGAGATGGACTAATGGTTAAGGCACTTGCCTGTGAAGCCTAAGGACCTAGGTTTGATTCCCTAGTAACCGTGTAAGCCAGATGCACAAGGTGGCACATGTGTCTGGAGTTCGTTTGCAGTGGCTGGACACCCTGGCACACACATTCTCTCTCTCTCTCTCTCTCTGCTAATTTCTATCTCTCTCACATAAATAAATAAATAACTAAATAAACAAACAAATTTTTAAAAAGAAAAAAAAAGGCTGGGGCTATAGGTCACTGCTTAATCCTCAGCACTGCAAAATAGAAAGAAGGAAGCAGTAGAAGAGAGAGAAAAGAAGGCAGAGAGGGAGAGAAGTGGAAATAGTAAAAGGTGTTTGGCACTTAGCCTCTGCGCAGGGAGCAGAGGTGTACCGAGGCCTGTGGCTAACTGGTCTTTGCCAACACAGAACGTAATGAGCAGCCAGCACATGCCACTGGCTGGCCACAGGGAGCTTCCACTACACACCCTTTGCTGGCCTCAGGGAGCAGCTGTTGCACGCCATTGGCTGACTGCAGGGCATCCATCACACACAGTGGGCTGACCAGAGAGAGCAGTTCTTACACGCCATTGGCTGAGCACAGGGAGCTTCCACTGCACACCATTGGCTGTCTCCAGGAAGAATCCACTACATACCATTGGCTGTCTGCAGGAAGCTTCCACTACACACCATTGGCTGACTGCTGTAATTGGCAATAAGCCAGTACTGATAGGCAAGGTGGTCCAAACGACCCAGGACATTTAGATTCTTCTATGCCTTATCCAGACTCAGGGGTGCCTCAAACACAGTAAAGCAGTCCTCAGGCCACAGCAACCACACCCACAGGCTCCACGTTGGTGCTGGCTGAGAAAATTAAAAAAAAAAAAAAATAAATCAAAAACTCTGAAAAAGGAGAAATCTGACCCAAAGACCAACTAAGAAAGTGGTAAACTCTGACTCCAGTTCTTCATCTTCTGGGAGAGTGTGAAAAGCCCCACCTTTCCATCAAGATGAAAATGAACCACAGCTGAGCAAGGGAGAGGTGGGGCGATTCCCAGGCTGAGCTGTACCTCTCATCTGAGGCCAGCCCCTGGAGCCTGTCTGATAACTGCCAACACCAGGGCCTATGGGGTCTGGGAGATGCTAGTCCCTTCCCAGTGTCACCCCTGCCAGGGTCTGCACTTGCAGAGGAAGTGATGCCCCTATCTGGAAGTAAGGGCTGAATGGACATTTCAGGACCACGGACAGTAACAAGGGCCTTCCTTCCTCTCCAAGCGCGGGGGAGGTAGGTAAGGAAGGAGGCCCAAGCAGGCTGTATCCCAGAGAGGTGGTCTCACAGCCCAGCACCTTGTTCCTCACCCTCCTTCTGCAGGGGTACCCATCTCCCTGGTGATCAACTCGACGGGCCTGCAGGCACCCGGCCACCTCGACTCGGTTGAGCTCTCCCACAGCTCAGGGAGGACGCTCATGACCTTGCCTACACGGCCCCTCTCCAATGAATCCACGCATCAGCTGTGGGCTGGGCCACCCTTCCATGTACCCCAGGAACGCTTCTACCTCAAGGTGAAGGGCAAGGATCACGAGGGAAACCCCCTTCTCCGTGTCTCTGGAGTTTCCTACACTGGGGTGGCCCCAGGTAAGTGATTTGTTCATGCAGGTGTTTCCGGAAGCCTGCACAGCCGTTGGCTGTAAGGGGTCATGCCGCATGCTGTGATACTGCAAATGTGGCTCTTGGATCCAAGATTTGGAATCAAGCATCCATCCATCCACCCACCCATCTACTCACCCGCCTACCTACCTACCTACCTACCTATCCATATGCCTACTTAACTACATGTTATCCATCCATTCACCTACCCACCTACCTTTACCTGTTCATCCAATAAGCCATCCATCTACTATCTACCCATCCACATATATATATCCATCCGCTTCCCACCCACCTATTTATCCAAACTAGCTAGCCATCTATACATTTATATATACATTTATCTATCTATCCATTTCTATTCCATCCATCCATCCATCTATCCATATATATTTATCTATTCATACATCCATTCATTCATCCATCATTACGCCCACCTATTCATTCATCTATTCATCCACCCACCCATCCATCTACCCACCATTCTTCCTGAGGCCCACTAACTAGGTGTCATGGTGCAGGGCAGTATGGAAACAGCAGACACAGGCATTTGCTATTCCATGATCTTGGGTGCTACCATGGTCTTAAGTGTGGGAAAGATTAATTTTGATCACCATCTTGAGCCCTTTCCATGGGTCAGTCCTGGGCCCAGTATTTGCCTTGCCTGGCCCACTGAGCACTCAGCACAGTTGTGAGGGGAGGTGTGCCCTCACTTTGAAGTAGCCAGAGGGACCATCCCTCACTGAGCTTCTCTACGAAGAAGTGCTGGGACACCGTGAAGAGAAGATGGACACTGCCCACCTCTTGGGGGCTGCTCAGAGGGCTCCAGAAGCCATGGTACCCAGTGAGCAGCCCTGGGGTGCTTGGAGACCATGCTGGGAACGTGGACCTGTGGACAAGGTTGATAGCTGCTGGTGTCATTATGTCACTGTTGGCCTCCACCTTGGTAGCTTCTGCTGGTTCCTGTGTATCTTCCAGTCTAGATGCTTCCAACCAGGGTGGGGCTTCCCAGCTCTGCCTCTGGTCTCAGCAGGGCCATGTGAATTCACAGATCACCTGGCTTCCTGGCCTGGTTCCATTCAGTCCTTATATTTTCTGTCTCCCTTTCCCTTTCCCTGCAGGAGCCTACAGAGGGGGACCTTGCTGGCACTCTACACTTCTTATGGGACCTCAGCAGGGGCAGTCCCTCTTGTCCACTTCAAATAAGGGTGCAGGGGGGAGGGCCTTCTCCTGAGCTTGCCCATGATGCCCACTGGAAGAGCTGGCTCTAGTCCTTCCTCCCTCCCAGCCTCTTCCCCCAGAGGTTCCTGGACCTCTCAGTGTCTTTGCTTTACATCTGGGAGGAAGACTTTTCGGGAAGGATTTTAGCCAGAAAATAAGACTTGTTTTCTTTTTTTCCCCTGTTCTCTGATAGATCCAAGAGGTTGAGTGCAGCAGCTCTGGGCCTTGGTCTTTATCTGAGCTCTAGCTAGGGGTGGAGTGGGCTTACGGTGTTATCTTCCTCCCCTCTTTCAGAGTCGAGAGGCTGAGGGTTTCCTTAGAGCAGGAGGCGGGGGGGTGGGGAGCGTGTCCAGATTTGGGGTTGTTGGGTAGCCTCTGGGTCCGTGGATCTTTCCAGTTCAGAGGAGGAAGAGATGAACTCTGGCTAGCAGAGGTTCCCCGTGTGTGAGGGTGAGAAGCAGTCACTGAACACACAGCTGAGGACGTGGCTGAATGGTCCAACCCCCTCGCCCCCCCGCCTCCCCTGGGACATGGCAAGCAGCCTGTGGCATGATGTCACCAGCCACTCTCCCCACCCCCCAGCTCATTCTCTGAGGATGTCTTGAGGGTTGTGTCACCCTTGGAGCATCTTGCTGGGCGGCTGTCCTCTCTGGCAGGGACATGAAGAAGTCAGTGTGGGGGCTGAGCACACGCTGGGCGGGCCAATGGCCATGGGCCACCGCCGTTGACCTCGCTGTCGAGTTTCTCAGATACCACCGCAGAAGCAATTCCAATAGGGAAAGAGAATGTGTCACCCAAGACCAGGGTCAGGCGAGGGGGGGTTGGTGGTGTCTCATGGGGGCTGCCAGGGGACTCATCACAAGCTGGGGGATTTCATTGAAGTCTTTTATTTTTATCTCAAAAATGCATGTGAATCTTGCTTTCACAGCCATCTTCCAACTGTGCTTGTTTTATCTGGAAAGGGTTCCCCTCCAACAAATGTGGGTAACACTGACCCCGTGGACAAAGGAGCAACAGCACAGCCCTGGCCACACCCCTGAAAGTCTGAGATCTAGTGAGGGGAGCATTTCCTCAGGTAGCAGAGTGCATCCTACACAACCTGGCTGTGCGTTGTGGAAGGGGCTGATTCTCCTTAACCATTGGCCGAATGATCTCAGAAGGCCCGGAGACAGCTCAGTGGGGAGTGCTTGGCGCACAAGCAGGAGGACCTGAGTTTGAATTCTCAGCATCCGTGTAACAGCTGGGTGTGATTGTAACTCTAGTGCTGAGGAAGAAGAGACAGGAGGATCCCCGGGGTTCATGGGTCAGCCAGACTAGCTTAACTTGGTGAGGTTTAGTAAGAGATTCTGTTTTAAAAAGAAATAAGACAGAGGGGCTGGGGAGATGACTCAGCGGCTAAGAAACTTGCCTGAAAAGCCTAAGGGCCCAGGTTTGATTCCCCAGAACCCACATAAAGCTGGATGCACAAGGTGGTGCATGCATCTGGAGTTCATATGCAGTGGCTAAAGGACCTGGTATGCCCATTCTTTCTCTCTTTCTCTCATAAATAAATTAAAAAGTTTTAAACAATTAAGACAGAGGACAACTGAGAAAGGACACCTGTCATTGACTTCTTTTTCAAAATTATTTATTTATTTATTTGTAAGCAGAGAGAAATAGAAAAGAGGGAGAGAGAGAGAATGAGAATGGGCACGCCAGGGCCTCCAGCCACTGCAAACAAATTCCAGATGCATGTGTCACTGTGCATCTGGCTTATATAGGTACTGGGGAATCAAACTTAGGTTATTAGGCTTTGCAGCAAACACCTTAGCCACTGAGCCATCTCTCCAACCTATCTTCTTCTTCTTTTTAAAATGTATTTAGTTAACTAGTTTATTTGAAAGAAGGAGGGAGGGGAGAGAGAGAAAGAACATGCCAGGTTTCTAGCCACTGGAAACAAACTCCAGACGCATGCATCACCTTGTGCATCTGGCTTACATGGGTCTTGGGGAATCGAACCTGGGTCCTTCAGCTTTTCAGACAAGTGTCTTAACCACTGTTGCAGTCAGGTTCACATTGCTGGAAGAAATCACCCGGCTAAGAGCAGCTTTTGGGGAAAAGGGCTTATTTTGGTTTATAGACTCAAAGGAGAAGCTCCATGATGGCAGGGAAAACAATGGCATGAGCAAAGGGTGGACATCACCCCATGGTCATCATAAGGTGGACAATAGCAACGGGAGAGTGTGCCAAACACTGGCAAGAGGACACTGGCTGTAACACCCATAAGCCTGCCCCCAGCAATACTCTGCCTCCAGGAGGCATTAATTCCCAAATCTCCATCAGCTGGGAACCTAGCATTCAGAACCCCTAAGTTTATGGGGAACACCTGAATCAAACCACCACAACCACTAAGCAATCTCTTGAGCCCCCCCCTTTTGTTGTTTGGTTTTTTTTTGTTTGTTTGTTTGTTTGTTTTTGAGGTAGGGTTTTACTCTGGTCCAGGCTGACCTGGAATTAACTATGTTGTTTCAGCGTGGCCTTGAACTCATGGTGATCCTCCTACCTCTGCTTCCCAAGTGCTGGGATTAAAGTTTTCTCATTGCTAGGACAAAATACCTAACTAGAAACTGCCCAAGGAATGAAAAGATTTATTTTCAGCTCTGTTTCTGGGGGACATCATTCATGGCGGTGACAGCATGGCAGGAGCAGGAAGCTGTCTCCACACCATCATATCACAGGGAGGCAGCATGCTGGTGCTGAGCTCACTTCCTCCTTTTGTACCGTTCAGAACCCCAGGGAATGGTGCTGCCCAGCCAGGCTGGGTCCTCCCACCTCCTCTCTCATCTAATGTACTAAATCCCTCCCAGGTATCACCAGAAATTTGTCCCCATGATGATCTCAGATCCTGTCAAGTTGACAACCAGAGATTAACCATCACAGCCATTGATTTCCCACATGTACACCCACTCGTATGCACATGCACCCCCTCATGTATCTATACACTTAAGAATTCACATACACACATGCATGCACACCACACACACCCACAAAAGAAGTCTCAACAGCCGTTCAGGCTGCCGTTGGTGAGCTTGTGAAGAGTTCCACTGGCACTTGTCACTAGCTCCTCAGAACAACAAAACCAAGGCCCCACCATCAACCTCATTTTGCAGGGTTTTGGCAACTGAAGCACAGAGAAGTGAGGTGACCTGCCTTTGGTGGCCATGGAATGTATTCAGGAATTGGACCAGGCCAGCCAGCCTCCAGTTCCGTTCATCTCAGTGTCTCTGCATGGCTAAGGGGCTGGGCTGGGCTGTGGGGGGGGGTGCAGGGCAGAGCTCTGAGTGTCTTGCTTGCATGCAGGTGCCCCGCTGGTCAGCATGCCTCCCAGGATCCACGGTTACCTGCAGCAGCCCCTGCTGGTCTCCTGTTCTGTGTACAGCACCCTCCCTTTCCGGCTGCAGCTGTGGCGAGATGGAGTCAGGCTGGGCGAGGAGAGACATTTCCAGTGAGTGTCTCTGGCCTCAGGGCTCCTGTTCCCTGGAGAGACCTTGGGGTGGGGGTGGGGGGTCAGTATAGAAGGGACTTCTCCAGAACCTTCCCTGAAAGGATAGGAGAACTCTGAGAGGGAAAGGGATGGCTTAAGGTCACACAACCTGCTGTGGAATTTACCTGGTTTTTCTCCCCAAGCCTCAGTGAGGATTTGGAATTCCCCTTCAGAACAGTGTTTGCGGCCCTCGCCCCTGAGGCTGAGGTTGGCTAGGGATGCTGACCTGGGTCAGGGTGACCATGCCTCCTGCTGCCTTTGCAGGGAGTCAGGAAACAGCAGCTGGGAGATCCCACGGGCCTCCAAGGCGGAGGAAGGCGCGTACGAGTGTACAGCAGTGAGCCGGGCTGGGACTGGCCGGGCCAATGCCCGGATTCTCATCACAGGTCTGTCTTTGGGCCTCTCTGTGGGTTGCACCCCACCTCTTCCTTCCAGCCACTCTCCATCTGTGGGGCAGAGTACTGGCTTGCCAGTGGTTGGGGACGGTCCCTCACCCAGAGTGTAGCTGCCCATGTCACCACATGCCTGCTGACCCCAGTTGGGGCTCTCACTGAGCAATGAACCGTGGGTCTCAGTTGGAGGAAGGGCTACACTGCCCTGCCCAGTGTTGGTCCAACTCCTGACTTCTTGGTCTTCAAGCCCTTAGAGGCTTGACCAACTCAGGCATTTGAGGGGGCCACTGTCCATCTTTGTAGTCCATGTATTTGAATGTCTCTAGGTCTCTGCTCAGATGTCACTGTGGCGCTTGGGAAGATTAGAAATGCCACAACCGTCTCAAAATGAAATTGGCATATTCATTCATTTATTTGTACGTAGCATGCGTATGCGTGTTTGTGTGTGGTGTCCACATGTGATTCTAGCACTCAGGAGGTGGAGGCAGGAGGATCAGGAATTCAAGGTCATCTTTGGCTACATAGCGAGTCTGAGGCCAGCCTGGCCTACATGAGACCCTCTCTCAGGAAAGGTTCCTATGGTCGGACCTTGTAACATCAATCTGTTTGAACGACTTCATCGCCCCTGGGGTCAGCTCTTCCGGCTGGTGCTCCATCCCCAGACTGCATGAGGGTCTCTGGTCTTGGCACGTCAGTGAGTTGTGCTCTAGAGAGGAGCTGGCTTTAGTCCTTCCTTCCTTTATGGGCTTGGGCTGCTGCAGATGGCCCTGCTGAGGGACAGAGATGTTTCCAGATCATTCCTCCCTCCACTGGCTGGTCATTTCCCGGCTTCATCTGGCTTGGATGGTTGGCTCAGAGGGTGTGAAGATCCATGTAGGGCTTGTTAGACGTGCTTTGGCTGTGCTGTGATGGCACCCCAGGGAGAAGCCAATAGGGGACATGCACGCTCCCCAGGGACCAGGCGTCCCCAATGGGAAGCAGATGCTAGCTGAGTACTCTTTGCTGGCTGACATATCCTGAGAAATAAGGTCAGCTATTCCCCACCCCAGCCCCTCAGTCCTTCCTGTGCTCTGTCCCCACAGACCCTCCACCCCAGCTGCTCCCTGGCCCTAATGTGACCGTGTCCCCGGGGGAGACTGCCACCCTGTCCTGCCAAGTTCTGAGTGAAGCGCCCTACAACCTGACATGGGTCCGAGATTGGCGAGTTCTGCCGGCCTCGACAGGCCGAGTCACCCAGCTGGAGGACCTGTCCTTGGAGGTCAGCGGCATCGTACCCAGTGATGGTGGGCGGTACCAGTGTGTGGCCAGCAATGCCAATGGGGTCACAAGGACATCCACCTGGCTCCTGGTGCGAGGTGAGGCTCTTCCTGCCATTGCTGTGTTCCCCGTTCAGCACTCTACCTAGCATTGATCCCAGAACCCCAGGAGTCCTTCCCTGTGTTCAGACAGCTCTGGCAGGTGACAGCAGCCCTTGGATGTTTAGGGAAAGAAGGTTCTAGAGCCTCATAGCCAAAGCTTAGTAGCTTTCATCGTTCTGTGCAACCTGAGTGCCTACTGCCATGCTCCAAGCCAATTTCACCCAGTCTTGTCCTTTTCCCATGCCACTAACCCCTCCATTGTCAACCTCTACCCCCTGCCCTGATATGTATGAGAATGGCATGGAGCTCAGAGATCAAATGTGTATAGCACTGGGTAGTGGTGAAGAAGCAGAAGAAAGAGCACCTGTGTGGCAGTTTCAAACCCTGGCGTGACCCAGCCCTTTGCAGGATTTAGACAGAGCCTCCTCCCTGGAGGGATAGTCCACTGAGTATAAGCATAGAACAAAGTGTCTTTTCTTGAGCCACCAACTCCAGATTGGTGCCTGGCGTGTGCTGAGCGGGACACTGGTTAGTTCCGTCTGCCTCAGCATGGAAGGGGTATGTTGGCCTTGGCAGAGGGACTGATGGGTGGGATGTGCGGGGAGGGGGGACTCATTAGTCTATGGATTGGAAACTCTCAAGGGCTGGTCCTAGGGATTCACTTCGAGGTCACAGCAGAAGAGTGTTCCCAGCCCTGGTAGCTTCCTGACACCTCACAGCACCTGAGGTGTCCTGCCCAGAGCAGTCCTCTACGGCATAGAAGGGAGTGTAGAGGCGGCATCAGGTCCCCCCACTTCCAGGGAAGGCACTGGGAACCCTGGCTCTGAGCTCTGCTTCCTTTGCCTCCCCAGTCTGTGGCTGAGGTGGGGTGGGGTGGAGCGGGGCAGACCGGCCAGCAAGACTCTTCCCCATCTGCCCACAGAGGCCCCACAGGTCAGCATCAACACCAGGTCCCAGCGCCTCTCCCAAGGCGTGGAGGTGAAGGTCAGTTGTTCAGCCTCAGGATACCCTGCACCCCATATTTCCTGGAGCCGTGATGGCCTCGCCCTACCAGAGGATAGCAGGTGAGGGGCCCTGAGCCTGGCAGCAGCTGGACAGGGACTCCCAGGGGACTTTGGGACCTTGGTCTTCTTAAGAAGGGGAGGGAGGGGCTGGAGAGATGGCTTAGTGGTTAAGGCATTTGCCTGCAAAGCCAAAGGACTTTGGTTCGATTCCCCAGGACCCACGTAAGCCAGATGCACAAGGTGGCGCATGCGTCTGGAGTTTGTTTGCAGTGGCTGGAGGCCCTGGCATGCCCATTCTATCTCTCTCTGTCTGCCTCTTTCCCTTTCTCAATCTCTCAAATAAATAAATAAAATTTTAAAAAAGAGGAAGGGGAGGGGCATCTGCCTGTTTTCCTTCTGGGGTCATCTGACACTTAGGAGTGACAGTCCCTGTGAGTTAAAAATGACAAACTACATAAACTGATTAGCCCACAGCCTGACCCAGAGGAAACTGTCAGTATTGAATAGCAATGGACTAGTGACATTAATTTGCTCTTAATGATGACTGTGGAACTGCCAGCCCTCATGTAACCTGGCATGTTTCTATGGCACAACTCCAGAATCCATGTGGATGCTGAGGGAACCCTGATCATTCAGGGGTTAGCCCCAGAGCATGCTGGGAACTACACCTGCCAGGCTGCTAATGAAGTTGGCACCGACGAGGAGACAGTTACTCTCTTCTATACAGGTACTCATACCATGGCATCTGTGAGATAGACCGCTCCCTCTCCCGCTCACAAATATCGGGCATCTGTCATGTGCCAGGCCTTAGGGATGCAGTTGTGAGCACATGGACCCTGCATGGTGGGACTTAATATTCTGGTGGGAGGTACCCAACATGCCTGGAGGGGAGCACCATTCCAGGCACAGGATGGGGTGGCTGAGGCCCTCTGGTGGGGATGAGTGCTGGCTGCTGTGCGGTTGGGGCGGCGAGGAGGCTGGGGTGAAGTACATGGGACAGGGTGGGAGGGGGAGAGTCGTCCCTCCCGAAGCTAGGAAAGGCCTGGCTCCAGGCACCTATGGTTGACCTTACATTCTCTCCTCCCGCCCATACAGACCCGCCGGCCGTGTCACCTGCCAATGCCGTGGTGCTGGCAGCTGTTGGGGAAGAGGCTGTGCTGCAGTGTGTGGCGTCTGGGGTCCCCCCACCCCGGGTCATCTGGTATCGAGGTACATTTGTGGGGGAGGGTCTGGAAAATTCCCCACCCCCACCGGGACCCTGGGCATCACTTTCCAGAAAGGTTACTGTCAGGCAGGGGTCTTAGAGAGCCGGCTGTTTCCAGAACCCTCGTTCAGTGTCCACACAGCTCACGCAGGGGGCTGGAGGGTGAGGAGCATCCAATTAGACCAGGAGCAGGGTTTACTCCCTTAGGAGACCATGGACAAGTACCTTGTCACCTCTGAGACTTTGTGACCTTATCTAGAAGGTGGGTTGTTTTGTTTTCTTTTTTCCTCTTTTGTTTGTTTGTTTTTCAAGGGAGGGTTTCACTCTAGCCCAGGCTGACCTGGAATTCACTATATAGTCTCAGGGTGGCCTAGAGCTCATGGTGATCCTCCTACCTCTGCCTCCTGAGTGCTGGGATTAAAGGCATGTGCCACTATGCCTGGCTTTTTTTTCTTATTTTAATATTTATTTGGGAGAGAGAGCATGTATGGGCACACCAGGTGCTCCAGCCACTGTGAAAGAACTCCAGACATATGCACCATGTTGTGCATCTGTCTTATGTGGGTCTTGGGGAATTGAACCTGGGTCCTTTGGCTTTGCATGCAAGCACCTAACTGCTAAGCCATCTCCTCTCTAGCCCAAGGGTGGGTTTTGTGAGAATTAAGTATATCTGTGTGTTTGTGGTATGGGTGTGTGCGGGGTGTGCATGTGTCTGCATGTGTGAGAATCGTGAGGTTGCTGCCACATGAGACAGGCCAGGTCCCCAGAGACCAACAGTAGCATTCCGCGGACACAAGGTCCCAGAGCTGTCACAGTCACAGAGAGGAAGGAGATGGCAGTCTGGGGCTGGGCTGGGGAGTGAGTGTAACATGGGACAGCTGTGGTTGGGCAGACGAAAGTCGAGCGGGGTGGGATGAGGAGTGTCCCGTGGGAACGTGCTTCATGCTGCCCAACGGGACACCTAGAAATGCTTAGGAAAATGGATCCTGCGCTTTGTGTCATGACCACATTTCATTGAATTTCAAAGGAGGCTAGCTGGGCCTGGGGAGATGGCTCAGTTAGTAAAGTGCTTGCCTTGAAAGCACCAGGACCTGGGTTAGCTCATGAGACCCCACGTAGAAATGCCAGGTGTGATAGTGTGTACCTGTAGTCCCAGCTTTGGGGAGGTGGGGACAGGATGATCCCTGGTCAGGGCTCTGGTCTGGGACTCACTGGCCAGCCAGTCTAGCCTAATAATTAGGCCCCAGGCCAATGAGAGACCCTGTCTTCAAAAAAAAAAAAAGGATGGCCTTCCTAAGGGTGACACCTGACGTTGTCCTCTACTCTCCATATGCGCACACATGCACACACGCACGCATGCACATACACACACATGCGCAAAAAAAGGATATAGGCATTAAGGGAGGCCCCAGGGCATCTCCTTGTGGGGGGCTGTCAGGAAGGCAGGCATAGGAGAGATGTGGTCACCCAGCCCTTCAGCCCACTGGCCCCGAAGAGCAGATCCCAGTCTCATTGGGACCTAGGGCTGAGGGATGGGGGCCAGTAGGGAGGACCAGGCATGGACAGAGGAGCCCCTCATGATGGAGGTGCCCCTTATGTCAGAGACTGGCTCAGCCCCAGTCCTAGCCAACAGAGGGGCTTAGTGAAGAATCAGCTGGCTTCCACACTGGATTGGGTCCTAGCTTTGGGGTAACCGGCCTCCACTCGGCCCCTCCTAGCTGGTGGAGCCTTTAGCTCTATGGCAACCAAGGTCCTTAGCTGATGCCTTTTTTTGTTGTTGTTGTTGTTGTTTTCATTTTTTGGTCTTTCAAGGTAGGGTCTCACTCTAGCCCAGGCTGACCTGGAATTCTCTATGTAATCTCAGGCCTTGAACTCACGGCGATCTTCCTACCTTTGCCTCTTGAGTGCTGGGATTAAGGGCGTGTGACACCACGCCTGGCATCCCAGCTAATGCCTTTTTGTCTTTGGTCTAGGGGGTCTGGAAATGATTCTGGCTCCCGAGGGCTCCAGCTCTGGGACTCTGCAGATCCCTGTGGCTCAGGAGAGGGATGCTGGCGTCTACACCTGCCGGGCTGTCAATGAATTGGGTGATGCCTCCGCAGAGGTCTATCTGGAGGTTGGACGTGAGTATACACTTGCCACCCCCCCCTCCTGCCCCGCCTTGCTTCCCAGCCCAACCCCTCCCTCACCCTGCTTCTTACGGGGAGGTCCACCCCTGCCAGTGTGGATCCAACTGTGGGGACAACGAGGACCAGGAGGGAGCCAGGACAGGTGTTAGTTCTGGGTAGCAAGCTGTCCCAAGGCTTTGTGGCTTATGTAATAAATATCAATTACTGTGGCCTGAGGGTCTGGGCGGCTGGGAGGGGCAGATGGGTGCCCTGGCTTGGAGGCTGTCATATGACTGATTGATGTGCTGGCTTTGGAGGCCTTGGAGGGGTGGTAGTGGAATGCTGTCTTCTCAAGTTTGAAGTGGAGCTAGGTCAAGCCACTTCAAGGTCACTCATGTGGTTGTTGGCAGGGCCTGCTGCCCTGTTGGGGTCCCTCCTAGGGCCAGCCCAGGAGAGACGGCAGGGTCTCTGCCAAGTGGGAGGTGAGAGTTGCGGAGTCACGACACAGACTCCGGGAGTTGGGTGGAAGCAGCAGAGGGCGAGCTGCTGCAAACTCGTTTATTCAAGGAAGTGTAGGGGGTGTTAAGGGGTTTGGCTGGCCAATCATTGTATGGGGTGGTCCTCTTTTTGTGACCAATGACAGCCTGTCTCTGGACAGATCATCTTGTAGCAGGTTTCTCGCGAGCATGGCACTGTAGCTGTTGTCACGCCAGGCCTATGCGGGATGTCTGGCTAGGGCCAGACCTGCATTGTGCCATACACTGCCCCATGCAATGTGGGATTCTGCAAAAGGCTTCCCATGATATTGCTTTACTAGAGCAAGTGAAGGGATAGAGAGGGAGAGAGGGAGGGACAGAGGGAGAAAGAAGAGAGAGAGACAGAGAGGCAGAAAGAACATAGTCCTTATGGCCACCCACATGCACAGTCTTGGAAGTAAAATGCCATCCCGTCTGCCACATTCCGTGGCTTACATCAGCTACCCTGCGCAGTACGGAGAGGAGCCGCAGGGCATGAGGAACAGGAGGCCAGGACCTTGGGCACCACTTCAGAGATGCCCACCATAGAGATGACTTGGTTTAAACTCAGGCCATTGCTGAAACCTGAGTCCTGGTTTTGCTACTGTCACTAAAAAGCCTCTTGCTTGGTCAAGTTCCAGCACTCAGTTTCCCTGTCTGTAAAGTGGGACTAGCTTACTGCTTCCCACTGTGGCTGTCGTGGTGGTTAATAAAACCTGCTTTTCTTGCTCGGCCCAGGCTCTGGCCCATGGTGATTGGTTAGGAAATGGAGGAGAGATGACCTGCTTGATAGAGGGGATGTCAGGATCCTCTTGTGGCTCGTACATGGCCTTGCCTTTGGTCTCCATGCTGTCACGGCTCTTGGCTGGGGTTCTGGGCTCCAGGACTTGCTTAGAAGCCATGGGCATGGATTTTTGGCACATGGAATGTGGTGGGTGGCCTATGAGGGTTTGGCTGCTGCCTGTAGTGGGAGAGGCAGGTGCTGGGAGCCGTAGAAAGTATGGAGAATCGAGAATGTGGTTGTGTGGGCTAGGGTGGGCTGGGGCTAAATTGGAATGGGGCTAGGTGTGGGGATCCCTAGGGGTCTCCCAGGAGGTCAGAGCTCTGGCTGAAGTAGGCCCAGTGTGGAGGCTATGGCCCTGTACGTAGGGGGAGGGTGCTGTCTTCGGCTTGGGATCCTCCCAGGCTTCCGGTACCCTTGACCTTCTCCCTTTTGTTTGGAATGTTATTCATCCTCCACAAAGGACACCTGTGTGCCAGGTCCTGTCATGTTGGAGACATACTGCCCGCTTCATTGTTGCTTGTAGGCTCCAGAAGTTAGCAGTCTGTGTGCAGGGCACCTTCAGGCAGTACCCCTAGGGGCTGTGGACCCAGAGCGGGGCAGGGGGTGGGGGAGGTGGGAGCAACCCAACTCATCCTAGAAGGCTTCTTGGAGGAGGCAATGCCTAGGCTGATACCAAAATCAGCCAGACAGGTGAAGAGCTGGGGAACAGTGTGCCAGACAGAGAGAATAGCATGGATTAAACTCCCCCAGGCAAGCGAAAGGAGGCCGTGTGGGAAAGGGGAGACTGAGACAGCTGCCACCCATTATGGGTCACCTCAGCCTGGGGGGCTGCTTGGGTTTTGTCCTGAGAGACCGTGAGAGGCTATAGAATAGGGAGGAGAGGAACATGCTCAGACCTTTGCCACTTGCATCTGGCCCTTGGGTGAGGTGAGGTGAGGTGAGGTGAGGCGCCTTATAAGGGCAATGATAAAAAACTCAAGCTAATATGTCTACAGTATTTTCCAGCTGTGGGCGTGTCCAGGTGTGATCTTCACGACCCTTGAATGCAGGTCTATTGTTAGCCCCCTTACAGATAGGAAAAATGAATCCCAGAAAGGGTAGAAACTTGCCCAAGGCCACACAGCAGGCTGCTAGCAGAGCTGAAAGATAATGTGTGGTCCCGAGGCTAACCAGCAGGGAGACAAAGGCCGTCTTTCCCCTCTCTGAACTCCCTGCTTCACACTGTCACAATGTCTCTGAGATGTGTGAGTACGAGAAAAGGAAGGCTTGTGACATGAAGTGCCATCAGGTTCTTAGCTAGAAGGTTCTAGAAGGCTGCACATGGTATTACTGCGGGCAGCAGCTTTTGCACCGTGTGTGTGTGTGTGTGTGTGTGTGTGTGTGTGTGTGGTTTGGTTTTTTTTTTTTTTTTTTTTTTTTTTTTTTTTAGCAGAGTCTTATTTCTTTGGGGTCCAGGCTGACGTGTCTGCCTGGCTGTGTTCCTCTGACATTCTGCTGTTAACCCTAGAGCCATCTCCTCACTTCAGAGGGAACAGCCTGCAGTTGTGGGTCTAGGGCAAGCCAGCCTGGCAGTGGTGGTGGGAAATAAAATTTCCTGCCCATCTGGCCAGCAGCTGTAGTCCTGACTTCCTGGCCAAGCTGGCAGTAGCTGTGAACAGGTAGGCACTGTGCCCACTTCCTGCTGTTGAGCTGGGAATGGGATATTTGGTGGCACGAAGAACCCAGGAAGGAAAATGACCTCCCCCATCCTCACAGCCAGTGTCTACACTGGAGGAGTAGCCAGCACCCTTCCTCCCTCTCTCTCTCCCTCCTTCCATTCCCCATCCCTTTCCCTCCTTCCTTCCTTCCTGTGGCTGGGGATGGAACTCAGGCTCAGGGCTTCATGTGTACTAGGCACATGCCCTGCTGACTGAGCTCTCTCCTCAAAAGACACTTTTTAATGGACAATTCTCTTTTAAAAAAACATTTTTATTTATGTATTTGAGAGAGAAAAAGAGAGTATAAGTAGGGCACACTAGGGTCTTCTGCCACTGAAAACAAACTCCAGATGCATGCCCTGGCTTTGTGCATCTGGCTTTATGTGGGTACTGGGGAATTGAACCTGGGCCATCAGGCTTTGCAAGCAAGTGCTTTTAACCAATGAACCATCTCTCCCAGTCCAATGGACTGTATATGTATATGTATATGTATATGTATATGTATATGTATATGTATATGTATATGTATATGTATATATGATGTATTTGAGCATAATCCCCTCCCTCTCATTACCTTTATTTATTTGGAAGGAGAGGGGGAGAGAGAGGAGAGAGAGAGAATGGGCACACCATAGCCTCTAGCCCTTTGCAAATGAACCCCAGAAGCATCTGGCTTTTGTGCATCTGGCTTTACGCGGGTACTCATTACTTTCTTTTGTCCCCTCCCCCTCCCCCCTTCCACTGAACCTCTTCTTTCCAACTAGTCCCTCTTGTGTTTTGATGTCTTTATTTTTGCCGCCTCCATCATCCATGACACCATATTGATGGGCCCTATATTAGGCAAGTCTTGTGCACATAATGACAGCTGCTGGGAGGTGGCGAGTGGACAGGCCACTGTGTGTTTGGAAGACTGCATTCCAAAGCACTCCCCCCCACCCCTTCAGCAATGTCTTTGAACCTTGAAGGGTGTCATAGAGATGTTGCATTTGGTGCTGAACACTCAACTGTCAACCCAGAGGGCACTTTAAACTTACTTATTAATTTATTTGCGAGTGGGAAGGAGAGAGAATGGGGTGTGCCGGGGCTCTTGACACTGCAGACAAACTCCAGAAGCACGTGCCACTTTCTGTATCTGGCTTTATCTGGATACCAGGTGTTGCAGTCAGGTTAGCATTGCTGGCAAAAGAAATCACCCAACCATGAGCAGCTTTGGGGAAAAAGGTTTATTTTGGTTTACAGACTCGAGGGGAAGCTCCACGATGGCAGGGAAAACAACGACATGAGCAGAGGGTGGATATCACCCCATGGCCCACATAAGGTAGACAACAGGAACAGGAGAGTGTGTGAAACACTAGCATGGGGAAACTGGCTATAACACCCATAAGCCTGCCCCCCCAACAACACACTGCCTCCAGGAGGCTTTAATTTCCAATTGCCATCAGCTGGGAACCTAACATTCAGAACACCCAAGTTTATGGGGGACACCTGAATCAAACCACCACACCATGGGCCCATAAGCTTTGCAAACAAGCACGTTTAACTACTGAGCCATCTCCTCAGGCCTGGTTTTCTTCCCTCCCTCCCTCCCTCCCTCCCTCTCTCTCTCTTTCTTTCTTTTTCTTTTGAAAAGTAGTTTACTGGGTATGTTGCAAGAGGGCAGCAGACTGGACAGTAGCTAAAGTATTACCCACAGCCTGAGGAGGACCTTGATTTTTTTTCAAATTTATTTGATTTCTTATCTAAGAGAGAGAGAGAGAGAGAGAGAGAGAGACAGAGAATGGGCACGTGCCAGGGCCTCTAGCTACTGCAAACGAACTCCAGATGCATATGCTACCATGTGCATTTGGCTTATGTGGGTACTGGGGAATTGAACCTGGGTCCTTAGGCTTCACAGGCAAGTGCCTAAACCACTAAGCCATCTCTCTAGCCTGATCTTGAACTTTTGATTCTCCTCCCTCCACTTCTTTAGTACTGGGATTACAAGCATGTGCCACCGCAACTGGTTTTCTTTTCTTTTTGTTTTAATTTTTTGGGCGTTGGGGAGGTGGCTCAGTGGTTAAAGGCACTTGCTTGCAAAGCCTGCCCATCTGGAGTTCGATTCCCCAGCACTCACACAAAGTCAAATGCACAAAGTGGTGCATGCATATGGAGTTGGCTCGCAGCATCTGGGGTTCGTTTGCAGCAGCAGGAGGCCCTGGCACACCCATTCTGTCTCTCTCTCTTATAAATAGAAATATTTAAAACATAAAATTTGGGCTGGAGAGATGGCTTAGCAGTTAAGGCGCCTGCCTGCCAAACCTAAGAACACCCGCTTGATCTCTAGGTCCCACATTTAGCCAGATGCAAGTGATGCAAGCATGCAATGCTGTGCTTGCCCACAAGGGGGCGCATGTGTCTGGAGTTTGTTCACAGCGGCTGAAATGGCCCTGGCATGTCCCATTCTCTCTCTCTGCCTCTTCCCTCTCTCTGTTTCTCTCTGTCTCCCTGTCTCTCTCTCTCAAAAAAAAAAAATTGTGGTGGGGGAGTGGGGGTACACAGTGTAGAGGTCAGAGGACAACCTTAGGGTACCAGTCCTTGCCTTCTACCTTCTTCCTATTTTCCTTCTGTGAACATCAGATCAGCTGACAAGCTCTGCCATTGACCCAGGGTGGGTCCCTTGACCCCCTCACCCTCAGTTTGCTCATCTGTCACATTCACTGAGTTTCTAAGACAATCAGTGGAGTTGTGTTTCTAAAAGCACTTCCTCCAACTTGTCACTTAGGGGTGTCTCGTCCTTGTCCTCACCACTTGCCTGAGCTGTTTCTTCTCAGACTGGCAGGACAGGCTTAGAGTGGGATGGGGAGGGGGTCTAGGGAGGGAAAAGGGGTGGAAAAACAGCTGGATAGAGTGAGTTACATCTGAAGCCTGCTGGGAGGAGATTACAGCTGGGCCCTGCAATGGGGGATACAGTAGATGGGGGCCTTGGCTGACCCTGGCCTCTGGATGCACATGGGGGGGGTGTCAAAACTGGACTTCAGGTGACCAGGGCTCCCATAGCGACTGTGACTCCATTTGGGGCAGAGCTGAGTAAGGCTTTCTGGCTTCTGGGCTTGGGTGGCCGTGGCCCCAGCGAGGAAAGGTTATATTTGAGGCTGGCTTATGGACCGTGTTAAGTCTTGTGGCAAATCTCCAAGTTATGCCTGTATCTCCCTGGAACGTCCCTGATCCTGAGGCCAGGAGGGAAATTTGATGTCATGACTTGGATGGGTAGAAGAGGTTTCCGGAGAGATGAAGAGAACAAGGAGGAGGCTGTGACTTTTCTATGGCACTGAGCTCAACCTGTTAAGGAAAGCTGGGACCTCCCGGGTAGATGGCTTGGGGACAGGAAGCTGGAGAGTGCCAGGGTTGCAGGGAGGGCTGGACAGTCTGGTTCTGACCAGCTCCAGGCCTGCGGAGGGACAGAGGATCTAGTTTCTGTTTGGGGAAATAACTTGAGTCTTTCTTCCCCTCCTGGTTATAGAGGCAAGACAGGGCAGAGCTGGTGAATGATCACAGGCTGGGGAGATGGCTCAGTGATTAAAGATGCTCGCAAAGCCTGTCGGCCGGAGTTCAAGTCCTCAGTACTCACATAAAGTCAGATGTGCAAAGTGAGCGGTTATAGGCTATTCTTGGGGGAGTGGGAGTTGGAGTGCCTGGAGCTAGGATTAGGGAGAGCTCTGCTTTCTGTATAGTGTTTGGATTTTTTTTTTTCTTTGTATATATGGTTTTTCAAGGAAGGGTCTCACTGTAGCCCAGGCTGACCTGGAATTCACTGTGTAATCTCAGGGTGGCCTCCAACTCATGCAGTCCTCCTACCTCTGCCTACTGACTGCTGGGATTAAAGGTGTGTGCCACCACTCCAGCTATGTTTGCATTTTTTATGGCTTGGGTGACAGGAGTGTCTTTGTGTGGGCCTGGTGTACTTAAGACAGCCAACTTTCTTTTATATGTGGGTTTCATGCTTTAGATAAGTAGTTATAAGGTCATTCTATTTATAACAGGCATGTTTTAATTGTGTGGCCTTTCATACACTTACTACAAATAGTTTGGCTATTTAATACACATATACTATAATAATATTTATATATATATATATATATATATATATATATATATATATATATATATAATATATATAATAATTATAATAGGAAAGAGGTAGGGCAGAGAGGAAGGAAACACCAGGGGTGGCTTAAAACAGACAGGGTCATGGAAATGGTGGAAATGGTCAGTGGTCCCTGGCCTAGGTGAGTCTAGCTGGGGAAGTAGAGGCAAGAGGATCAGACATTCAAGGTTACATAGAAAGTTTGAGGCCAGTGGAATATGATGGTGCACACCTTTCATCCCAGCACTCAGGAGGTTGAGGTAGGAGAGTCACTGTGAGTTCAAGGCCAGCCTGGACTACAGAGTAAGTTCCAGGTTAGCCTGTGCTAGAGTGAGACCCTTCTTTGAAAAAAAAAAAAAAAACAAAAACACGTAAAACATAAAATTCTTTAAAAAAAAAAAAAAAAAAAAAAAAAAAGGAAAAAGAAAGTTCAAGGCCAGATTGGGTTACATGAGACCCTGTCTCAAAAAAAAAAAAAAAAAAAAAAAAAAAAAAAAACAGGGCACCAAGAACCTTCCAGAAGTGGCCCCCAACTCAGCTCAAGTTGGCCATGAAGCTCTGGACAGGAGACCCTTGCATGGACTCCCTGCAGACTCATTGCCTCTCACAGATGCCCCCCGGATGACGGAGCAGCCCCAGGATGTCACTGTGGAGCTGGGCAAGAGCGCCTTCCTCACCTGCCGGGCTGTGGGCCGCCCACCCCGACCGTCACCTGGCGTCGTGGAGATGGCCAGGCCCTGGGGCTCGGGAGGGGCAGCAGAAGTGGCCAGCGGGATTCAGGAGTACTGTTCTTTGAAAGTAAGAGATGAGGGTGAGGGTAGGCTGGGCTGGGAGACAGACTGAGGCTGGGTAGACCCTGACCTCTGCACTGGCTGTGAGCAAGGAGATCTGTCTGGGTTGATGATTCTGGCCAAGTCAATCCACTACCCTGAGTTTGTCCATGCTCCTGATGATGCTAAAAGACATGTCAGTAGCAGGCCCGGAGCTGGGGAGATGGCTCAGTCAGGAAAGGACTTGCCCCTCAAGCATGAGGACCTGAGTTTGAGCCTCAGTGTCCCTGGAAATGCTGGGTGTGGTGGCATGCACCTTGTAATCCCAACACTGGGGAGGTGGGGACAGAGGACCCCTGGGGTTTGCTGGCCAGTCAGTCTAGCCTAATGGTTGAGTTCCGGGTTCAGTGAAAAACCTTATCTCCATTGCTGGGTGTGGTGGCGCACGCCTTTAATCCCAGCACTCGGGAGGCAGAGGTAGGAGGATCAAGTGAGTTTGAGGCCACCCTGAGAACTACATAGTGAATTCCAGGTCAGCCTGGGCTAGAAAGTGAGACCCTACTTCAAAAAACCAAAAAAAAAAAAAAAAAAAAAGGAAACCGAAACCTTGTCTCAAAAAGAGGCGGGTGGGGTACCTGAAGATGACGTTAAGGTTGCCTTTGATCTCCCCATACACATGTACATGCATGAATATGCAGACATGGAAAAAAATAGCAGCATCATTGCATGGGCAACATGTAAGAAAGGCTTAGCCTAGTTCCCCCACATAGTAAGAGTCATGTTAGTATAAGCCACTGTTGACACAGTCACTGCTGTGGTAGCTGTCACTGTGAACTGTATGCCAGTAATTACATCATCTCCTCGTCCACCCCGCTCCCAAGTGTGAAGCCACATAGCCATGTGTCCATCATCACCCCACACCACAGATGAGCAAGCCAAGGTCCAGCCAGCAGTGTCTCTGACCGACACCCCAGCCCTCCCCCTACATGTGTGCAGGGCCTGACTGTGTGTGGGAACCCGAGGGTCTCCGACAGTCAAGTCTGACCTTGTTCCTTTCTGTAGGTGTGACCCTTGAAGACCAGGCCTCCTATATCTGTGAAGCTCGCAATGTCTTCGGAAAGGCCCAGGCCGAGGCCCGGCTTGGGGTCACTGGACATGGTTTGTGGGTGGAAATGAGAGCTGTGGATGGTGGGAGACAGGCACTCACTCCTAGGGGTACAGCCAGCCATGGGTGCCCCAGAAAGGCCTTCTATGTATCACATTCTTTGGGAGCCACATGTCCCCAGCCAGATTCTTTTTATTTAATTTGTTTATTTATTTGAGAGAGAGAGAGACAGAGAGAGGGAGAATGGGCGCACCAGGGTCTATAGCCACTGCAAATGAACTCCAGACGCATGTGCCACCTTGTGCATCTGGCTTATGTGGGTCCTGGGGAATCAAACCTGGGTCCTTTGGCTTTGCAGGCAAGTGCCTTAACTGCTGAGCCATCTCTCCAGTCCCCCAGCCAGGTTCTTTAAGAAGAGCATCTGTGTCCTAGAGGACCTCTGACCCTGTAGACTCCCCAGTCTGTGGGTCCTCTGGGGAGGAGGCAGGGCGTGGGTCTCTGCCCCTGAGAAGGATGCTTAGGGCTTATTGTGGCCGACAACATCTTCTCTCTCCACAGCACCTCCACAGATTGCTAACGGAGCCTCAACTGTCCGAGTCCTGGAGGGACAGCCGGTGTCCCTGCCCTGTGTCATCCTGGCAGGAAGACCTCTCCCCGAGAGGCGCTGGCTCAAGGCTGGCCAGCCTGTGAGTGCTGGGCTCCCCTGCAGCCTGTGGGCAGAGGTGTCTGGGGATGGAGGGGCGCTGTCACATCTACATAGGCCTCGATCTCTGTCTGCTTCATAGTGTTTTGGAATGTCCCCTTCCATTTCCCTGTATCTGATTCCAGAACCATCTGTCCTTATGCCCTGACAGTGTCTGCTGCCCTCTGATATCCTGTTGACCACAGTCTGGCCTCTCTGGTGGTCAGTGGGAGGGTGGGGAGAGGGATTCAATGGTGGCTCAGATGTAAGGCCTTGGTGACCCTGACAGGTCCAGGGAGGAGCTGTGTGCTGTGTGGCTTAATGCGTAGTAAGACACACAGTGGCCGTTCATCAGTTCACAGGACTCTCTGCCCTGTCTTTCATCTCCTCCCTCATCCTCTCTGTGAATCCTACCAGTTCCTCACCCTTTATGCCCCTCTGACCTTGTGGCCGTAATGTAGTACCCTCACCCCTGTTCCTTGATGCACCAGCAGAGGGGCAGACAGTGGACGTCACTGGGAGGTGACAGGTGCTTGGCTGTGCCTTGAGTTGCTGCTGGGGTTGTTGCAGGCTAGCCTAATTGGTGAGCTCCATGTTCAGTGAGAAACCTTGTCTCAAAAAGAGGTGGAAGGGGCCGGGCATGGTCACATGCGCCTTCAATCCCAGCACTTAGGAGGCCAAGGCGTAAAGATTGCTGTGAGTTCAAGGCCAGTCTGAGACTATGTAGTGAGTTCCGGGTCAGCCTGGGCTAGAGCGAGACTCTATCTTGAAAAAAATAAAAATAAAAAAGAGGTGGTGGGCTGGAGAGAGAGAGTTTAGCGTTAAGTGCTCTTCCTGTACAAGCATGAGGGCCTTGAGATCTACTGGAGTTCCAATCTCCAGGTCCTACATAAACAGCTGGGCCTGTAATCCCAGTACCATAGGAGAGAATCAATCTTCAGAGCCCCACAAGGTGTAGAATTAGTGAAAAGGAGACTCTGGCTCAAAACAAGACTGGGCAGAAGAGCCATAGAATGGGACAATGGCGTGGGACCCCCCCTCCCTGCAGACATGCATGTGGCATGCTGCAAGTACACATACATAGGCATACACCACACACTATGTTACACACGCACACCAACACAATCTGTCTATCATCTATCTATCTATCTATCTATCTATCTATCTATCTATCTATCCATGTATCCATCTATCATCATCATTATCTATCATCATCTATCTCTGTCATCTATCATCATCATCTATCTATCATCTATCTATCTATCTATCATCTATCTATCTATCTATCTATCTATCTATCTATCTATCATCTATCTGTCTATCTATCCATCTATCATCTATCATCATCATTATCTATCTATCATCTATCTATCTGTCATCTATCATCATCATCTATCTATCATCTATCTATCATCTATCATCTATCTATCTATATCTATCATCTATCATCTATCACCATCATTATCTATCTATCATCTATCTATCTGTCATCTATCTATCTATCATCTATCTATCTATCATCTATCATCTATCTATCTATCTATCTATCCATCTATCATCTATCACCATCATTATCTATCTATCATCTATCTGTCATCTATCATCATCATCTATCTATCTATCTATCTATCTATCATCTATCATCATCTATCATCTATCTATCATCTATCTATCTATCATCTATCTATCTATCATCATCTATCATCTATCATCTATCTATCATCTATCAATCTATCTATCATCACCATCTATCATCTATCTATCTGTCATCTATCCATCTATCATCTATCATCATCATCGTCTGTGCCTCCCACCAGGACTGCCTGCTGCCTGCGGGCTCAGGCAAGGACTCTTAGCTGTCTCATCTGCCCCTTTTCCACCTTCCATCTTAAGTATTTCCCTACATGTCCACCATGCCAGGTTATCCTGGCCCCTGGAGACACTCTCTGCCCCACCATACCCCTATTGCCTTTGATGTCCCGTCCCTCCCGTGGGCTGGGATAACTGCAGCCAGCACACACAGGGCAATAGTGGCTCCTGCCTCAGGTTGTCATCTTCTGTGTTCCTCAGATCTAGCCCAGGAGGAGGAGCTATCACCCCCCCCCCCATTTTACAAATAGAGAAACTGAGACGTCGACATGTTAAGTCACATAGCTGTGATCACATAGCTAGTAAGTGGCCAAGAAGGGCTTGAACCCACGCCTGCCTGACCCCATGGCCCAGGCTTTAAAGACTTCTGAGGCAAGAGCCTGCAAATGCTAGAGCTCTTCTTTTAACATCAGGTTTTCTTGGAACACAGCCACACTTGTCTATGATTAGTCCAGGCTGTGTTTATACAACGGCAGAATTGTGTAGAGACAGGGATCACATGACCTAAAATAGTCAACCTCTGGCCCTGACATAGAAGGTTTGCTGACCCTGCTCCAAGTCCCAGGTGAAGGGCTTCCTTCCGTCTGTCTCCCAGATCGAGAGGTTTCATATGAGCTTCCCTCAGAGTCCTCCACCTCGGATGTTTTTGGAATCACCATGGGAGATTTTATTTTATTTATTCAATATTTTATTTTTCTTTATTTATTTGAGAGAGAGAGGGAAATAGGTAGGGAGAAAGAGAATGGGCACACCAGGGCCTCCAGCCACTGCAAACAAACTCCAGATGAGTGCACCCCTTGTACATCTGGCTTATGTGGGTCTTGGGGAATTGAACCTGGATTCTTTGGCTTTGCAGGCAAGTGTGTTAACCACTAAGCCATTCCAGCCCAGATTTTATTATTTTAAGTCCTGTGGCTTAGGCCTCAACTTGACCAGTGAAATCAGAACCTTGGAAATCTTATCACTGTTATGTTAAAAAAAAAAAAAACTCTTTTGAGGGCTGGAGGGATGGCTTAGCAGTTAAGGCGTTTGCCTGCAAAGCCAAAAGACCTCAGTTCAATTCCCCAGGACCCACGTAAGCCAGATGCACAAGGGAGCACATGCATGTGGAGTTCATTTGCAGTGGTTGGAGGCCCTGGCGTGCCCATTCTCTCTCTCTCTCTGCCTCTTTCTCTCTCTCACTTAAATAAATAAATAAATAAATATTTTTAAAAAAACTCTTTTGAGGGCCTGAGGAGATGGCTCAGTGGGTAAAGTGCTTGCCATGGAAGCATGGGGATCTGGGTTCAGATCCCACACAGTGGCATATGTGATTGTAATCCCAGCATTGGGGACACAGAGACATGGGGATCCCTGGGGCTTGCTGGCTAGATCTTCTAGCCAGATCAGTGAGCTCTAGGTTCAGTGAGAGACCTTGTCTCAAAATAAGAAGGGCTGGGTGTGGTGGCGCACGCCTGTAATCCCAGCACTTGGGAGGCAGAGGTAGGAGGATCGCCATGAGTTTGAGGCCAGCCTGAGAATACAGGCTGAATTCTACAGCTAGAGTGAGTCACTAACTTGAAAAACAAAACCAAAAACCAAAAAACAAACAAACAAACAAAAGGTGGAGAGATGGCTTAGCTGTTAAGGCGCTTGCCTGTGAAGCCTACGGACTCACCAAATCCCATGTAACCCAGATGCACAAAGGTGAGGCAAGTGTAAGATTGCACATGTCCACTAGGTGGCACAAGCGTCTGGAATTCAATTTCGGTGGCTGAGGCCCTGGCACACCAATATGCTCTCTCTCTAAAATAAATAAATAAATAAATAAATAAATAAATAAATAAATAAATAAATAAAAAATATTTTTAAAAAGAAGTGGAGGGGCTGGAGGGATGGCTTAGTGGTTAAGGCACATGCCTGCAAAGCCTAAAGACCCCAGTTTGATTCTCCAGGTCCCATGTAAGCTAGATGCTCATGGTGGCGCATGTGTCTAGGGTTCGTTTGCAGTGGCTAGAGGCCTTGGTGTGCCCATTCTCACTCTTCTTCTCTCTCTCTCCATCTCTCTGTCATAAATAAATAAATAAATAAATAAATAAATAAATAAATAAAAATTTAAAAAAGTTTTTTACAAAAAGAGGTGGAGAACAGTTGAGAAAGGCAACCAACAGTGACCCTTGGTCCCCCCATGTATGTGTGCACATGTGCACCTGCACACATCTGAACATGAATACACACACACGGACACCATGCTCACACACACAAACCTTATTTTTTTAAGTTATTTAAAAATAATTTTATTTATTTATTTGCAAGGAGAGAGAGAGAGAGAGAGAGCGCATGCCAGGGCCTCTAGCCACTGCAATTGAATGCCAGATGCAGATACCACCTTGTGCATCTGGCTTACGTAGATACTGGGGACTCAAACCTGGGTCCTTAGGCATTGTAGGCAAGTGTCTTAATTGCAAAGCCATCTCTCTAGCCCTTCCAAACCCTATTGGCCCTATTTGAAAATTGATAGTTTTAAAAACTTCCCAGTGACTGGAAGTGTGCAGATCATGTGTGAGCGAGCCATGGTCCATGCACTGTGCTGTGCAGAGTGACCTGTTGAGTGGGAGCTTCCTGAAGCAGGATGCAACTCACAGACCTCTGCCCTAGCAGTCCTGGCATAGTGAGTGCCAGCATGGCATACATGAATGTGCACGTGGCCTGCCTTCCTCCTTCCTTCTTCCTTTCCTTCCTTTCTTACTGCCTTCTTTCCTCCCTCTCTCCTTCTTTCCCTACCTTCATCCTTTCTTCCTTCCTTCCTTCCTTCCTTCCTTCCTTCCTTCCTTCCTCCTCCTCCCTCCCTTCTTTCCTTCATCTCTTCCTCCCCCCTCTCTCCCTCTCTCCCACCATCCATCCTTCCCTTCCTTCTCTCTCTTCCATCTTTTTTAAAATTTGTTTATGTGTTTATTTATTTGAGAGCAACAGACAGACAGAGAGAGAAAGAGGCAGATAGAGAGAGAGAGAGAGAATGGGCATGCCAGGGTCTCTAGCCACTGCAAACAAATTCCAGATGCATGTGCCACCTTGTGCATCTGGCTTACATGGGTCCTGGGGAATTGAGCCTCAAATCAGGGTCCATAGGCTTCACAGGCAAGCACTTAACTGCTAAGCCATCTATCTCTCCAGCCCTCTCTTCCCTTCTTATGCCTGCTGGGCCCTGAGCAGGTATGGTATGATGAACGTGGTGCGTGGTCTAGGGGTATGCAGGCTTCACCTGGGCAATTTCTGGGGTTCATCACCCCCTCTGCAGCTGCGTAGTTAGAGATGACTGGGGGAGGAGTTGGGACTTTCTGGAAGCGGAAGCTGAGGCCTTGAGGGACATCCACCAGGTGCATGCAAGGCAGAGGACTTGGACCTCCCCTGGGCAGAGGAGGTGCTGGGCCTCTGAGCACTGAGAGGACATTGTGTGGAAACTCCCAGTTTCCAGTCACGTGAGGAGTAGAGAGACCCCTTGTGCTCATTCAGCCAAAGGGCCTATGGCTGAGATGGTCCAGGGGCCCAATATGGGTATACAATGTATAAATGGACTTTTTTTGTTTTGTTTCATTTTGTTTTTTTGAGGTAGGGTCTCACTCTAGCCCAGACTGACCTGGAATTCACTATGTAGTCTCAGGATGGCCTCCAACTCATGGCGGTCCTCCTACCTCTGCCTCCTGAGTGCTGGAATTAACGGCATGCCCCACCACGCCCAGCTAGATGGACTTTTGAGATCTGACTGGAGCAAGCCTGCTGGAAAGGTCCCATGACTTCCCAGCAGTGATCAGTGGTTAGGGTTTGCAGGCCTGCCTCTCCCAGCACTACCCAACAAGCCCTGGGACATCTGCTCAGGGAAGCCTCCAGGAGCCACACACTCTGCATGTCTGTGTGGCTCTAGTTTTTGTGCACAGCCAGCGACCTGGCTCTCTGAGGCCTCAGAGGTGTGGAAGGGATGCCACTGCCCCCGCAACCTCAGATTTCTCCTCCAACTTCATATTATTCTCAGATAACTACAGTCCGGGCTTGGGTCAGGCAACTCCTTTTGGTCTACTTGCCTGCTGGTCGAAGGAGAGGTGGGACCAAGGCATATAGGGGTGGGGCACACCTAGCTTTGCAGATCACTGGAGTGATGAGTCTCAGAGAAAAGGTGAGGGCTGGGCTGTCACAGTCTCCCCCACACCACCAGGCTGTGACCCCAGACCTCTCAGGCCAGCTGCTCCCTACAGGCCTGGCAGGCAAAGGAGCTCCTAGCTGCCTCTGTGCCAGCTCCTCCATCTAAGCTGGTATCTCCTTGCCCTTCCTAGCTCCCACCAGGCAGTCGGCATTCTGTCCGGGCCGATGGCAGCCTCCACCTGGACCAGGTCCTGCAAGAAGATGCCGGGAGATATAGCTGTGTGGCTACCAATGTGGCTGGCTCTCAGCATCGCAATGTGGAGCTGGTGGTCCAGGGTGAGTCGTGGGTCCCATGGTGGTGGTGGTGGGGGGGGATGTTACACAGAACAACTTGACCTTGAATACTTTTGCTTAGGAAAATCACACAAATAACACATCTTCACTGTAGGGAGACTATGAATGATACATTAAAAAGATAGTTGATGGGCTGGAGAGATTGCTCAGTGGTTAAGACACTTGACTGCCAAGCCTAATGAGCTGGGTTCTGATTCTCTAGTACCCACATAAAGCCAGATGCACCAAGTGACACATGCATTTGGAGTTCGTTTGCAGTAGCTGGAGGCCCTGGCACCCCCATCCCCCTCCCTCTCTCTCTCTATCTGCTTGAAAAAAATAAATAAAAAAAGATAGCTGAGGGGGCTGGAGAGATGGCTTAGTGGTTAAGGTGCATGCCTGTGAAGCCTAAGGACCCCAGTTTAATTCTCCAGTTCCCATATAAGCCAGATGCACATGGTGGCGCATGCATCTGGAGTTCATTTGCAGTGGCTAGAGGGCCCTGGCGTGCCCATTCTCACTCTCTCTCTCTCCCTCTCTCGGTCTCTAATAAATAAATAATAATAAATTTAAAAAATCTTAAAAAACAAAGATAGCTGATAATTACCACTGTCTGTCTTCCTGTAACACACACACGTGCTGTCTACAGTTGTCTTTTGGTATCCACAGAGATGAGTTTCCAAATGCCTCTTGTATATCAAAATCTGTGTGTGCCCAAATCTCTTGAATAGCATATTAGGGTTGGGGGTATAGCTTAGTGGGTAGAGTGCTTGCCTATCATACACAAAACCCTGTGTTCTATCCCAAGCACTGAATAAACTAGATGTAGTAATGCACATCTGTAATCCCAGCACTTGGGAGGTAGAGGTAGGAGAATCAGAAGTTGGGCACATAGCAAGTCTGAAGACAGCCTGGGCTGTGCATCAGATGGTGACTGCATGGGACTTGCACACATCTGCCATGGACATGCAATCAGCTCTGGGAGACTTTTAACACCCAGTACAAGAGAGTGCTGTGCAAATAATTCCCTGTACTTACTGTTCAGGGCATGGTGACAAATTAACTTATTTTTCTGAACATTTTTGATCTGAGGTTTGTTGACCCTCTGCAGAAATGCAAGGCTGAAGGCATACAGATATATGTGCATGTCTAAGTGGCGCAGTTATACAGGCACACATGGTGGTATTCAGAGAGCACACATATTCTTTATGCATAATGTCTAAGAATTCTTTATATTATCTTTATACACATCACACACAGATATTCTTCATTGTATTTCTGTGCCTATCAATTCTGTATAAATCTGCATTTAAAAATGGAAATGTCGGGCTGGAGGGATGCCTTAGCAGTTAAGGCGTTTGCCTGCAAAGCCAAAGGACCCAGGTTCGATTCTCCAGAACCCACGTTATCCAGATGCATAAGGGGCACATGCATCTGGAGTTCATTTGCAATGGCTGGAGGCCCTGGTGTGCCCACTCTCTCTCTCTCTCCTCCCTCCCTCTTTCTCTGTCAAATAAATAAATAAGTAAATAACTAAATATAAAATATTAAAAATGGAAATGTCTCAACACTCAAGGAGGCAGTCTACAGAGGGAATTTCAGGTCAGCCTGGGCTAGAGTGAGACCCTATCTCAAAAAAACCAACCAAACAAACAAAAGCAAACAAAAAATCCAAAGTGATCACAGTCTGCCTTGACAACATGCTATGACTTTTTCTTAATCTTTTCTGTGGCATCAATTTAAAGCCTATGGATTCCCTGGTTGGATATAGCAAGATGGTCCAACCTGCCCTTTCTCAGGTGTGTAAATGCCCTGGGGACAAGCATGCTAAACTACATGAGCATGTGCGATTAATGTGCACTAAGTTGTGAGTCACGGATAGCACATTTTAGAGCTGCTGTTTATTTTGTCCACTTGACACCCACGGGGATGCTGGGGTCCTCAGCTCACCTAGCAAGTCTTTTCCATGGGAGGCAAGGGACTATTCTGGAATGTGCTCAGGATGTTACTGGCTTCGTTCTCCTTGGAACTATGGAATGTTGAGCAGGAAGAGCCCAGCCTAATCAGATGAAAGAAGAAAGCCAAACCCTACCTGGGGCTGGACAGGCCCAGTGTCCTGGTCTACACCTCCAGTCAGAATCCCACAAAAAGGCTGAATTCCAGATGCATGCACCACTTTGTGCATCTGGCTTTACATGGGTACTGGGGACTTGAACTTGGGCTGGCAGCATCATTAAGCATCTTTAACTGCTAAGCCATCTCCCCAGTCCTCTATTTTTTAAAAAGGTTAATTATTTATGAGAGAGACAGACACAGAGAAAGAATGAATATGGGTGCTTCTTGCTGCTGCTAACAAACTCCACACATGAGCCACTTTGTGGGCCTGGCTTTATGTGGGTGCTAAGGAATTGAACCTGTGGCAGTAGGCTTTGCAAACAAGTGCCTTTAACTGCTGAGTCCCCTCTCCAGCTTGAACTTCATCTCTTGACTCCATCATTTCTAGGATACAATCACCCACTCTTCTGTCATCTCTGGCTACCTGGGAACTCAGAGGGACTGTCCTTTCTGGCGTTCCCCATTCTGGTTAGAGACCACTTTTTCACATTGATGAAGCTGGAAGGTTCCCTGAATGTATTTGGCGCCTGTTTGTAAATTCACTTTGTCCTGTGAGAATCGCTGTCTGCTGTTTCTCTTCTGTCCATTCCCAAGGCTGTGAGTAGAACATTGGAGTTAGTTAGCATTGAGGCCCATCCGGGAATACAGGTGTTGACGGATTAAGTGTCTTATCCAAAGTCGCCAAGCAGAAAAACCTCACAGCTGTTCCCAAGCACAGACGGCCCCTGTCTGGGATGGAGTTAATGACCAGCAAATGTTATTCTCCTCTGGAAAATGTTTTATATTGTACAGCACACAACATTACCACAATAATTTGCTGCCTTTTTGGGTGTGTGTGCATGTAGTATGTGATGTGTATGTATGTGTGTGCCATGTATGCACATGTGTGTACAGATAGGAACACCCTGTGTGCTACACCTGCGGAAGCCAGAGGAAGACAGGCTCAGGGGTCCTCTTTTGCTCTGTTTCCCGGTGACAGTCTCTCACTGAACCTGGAGCTCCTGTTTTTCAGTGGGACTGGCTGACCAGGGATTCCAGTGATGCCTCATGTCTTTGTCCTCCCTCAGCACTGGGGTTCCGGGCATACACGGCCACACCTGGCTTGCTTGCTTTCTTTCTTTTTCTTTCTTTCTTTCTTTCTTTCTTTCTTTCTTTCTTTCTTTCTTTTTTTTTTTTTTTTTGAGAGAGACAGACAGACAGAGAGAAACAGAGAGAGAGGGGAAGAGGCAGAGAGAGAGAGAATGGGTGCACCAGGGCCATTTCAGCTGCTGTGAATGAACTTCAGACACACGCGTCCCCTTGTGGTCAAGTGTGGCATTGTGCACTTGCATCACTTTGCATCTGGCTAAACATGGGACCTGGAGAATCGAATGGGCGTTCTTAGGCTTGGCAGGCAGGTGCCTTAACCACTAAGCCATCTCTCCAGCCCCACACCTGGTTTTTTACGTGAGTGCTGGGGCTTGAACTCAGACCCTCATGCTTGCACAGCAAGTGTGCTTACCCACTGAGCCATCTTCTCAGTCCAATTTTCACTATATTTTACAACATTAAAAAATGTATTCATTTATTGGAGAGAGAGAAAAAAGGTCGGAAAGAGAATGGGCACACCAGGACCTCCAACCACTGCGAACGAGTTCCAGATGCATGAGCTGTCTTCTGTTCATATGGCTTATGTAGATACTGGGGAATCGAATCTGGGTCTTTGCAGGCAGAGCCTTAACCACTAAAGAATCTCTCCAGCTCTGAACTATTTTTCATTTATTTGCATGTATGTATGTGTACTGGCATGCCGGGGCCTTTTCCCACTGCACACAAACTCCAGACACATGTGCCACTTTGTACCACTGGCTTTACATGGGTGTTGAAGAGTTGAACCCTGGCTGGCAGGCTTTACAAGCAAACTCCTTTAACAATTGAGCCATCTTCCCAGCACAATTTTCACTATTAAAAAAATTATTTATTTATTTATTTAAGACTGAGATAAAGAAGAGAGAGAGAGGCAGATAGAGAGAGAGAGAATGGGTGTGCCAGGGATGCCAGCTGCTGCAAACAAACTCCAGACACATGTGCCACCTTGTGCATCTGGCTTACGTGGGTCCTGGGGAATTGAACCTAGGTCCTTTGGCTTCCCAGGTAAGTGCTTTAACTGCTAAGCCATCTCTCCAGCCCCAATTTTCACTATTTTTTAAATATTTATTTTTATTTTTATTTATTAGAGACAGAGGGAGGGAGAGAGAGATACACTGAGAGAGAGAGACAGAATGGGCACGCCAGGGCCTCTAGCCACTGCAAACGAAGTCCAGATGTATGTACCACCTTGTGCATCTGGCTTACACTTCACTATTTTATTTTATTTATTTATTTATTTGTTTGTTTTTTTTTCTTTTTTTTTTTTTTCGGTTTTTCGAGGTAGGGTCTCACTCTGGCCCAGGCTGACCTGGAATTAACTATGCAATCTCAGGGTGGCCTTGAACTCATGGCGATCCTCCTACCTCTGCCTCCCGAGTGCTGGGATTAAAGGCGTGCGCCACCACGCCCGGCTTTGTTTGTTTTTTTTGAGATAGGGTTTCACTCTAGCTCAGGCTGACCTGGAATTCACTTTGTAGTCTCAGGGTGGCCTCGAACTCACAGTGATCCTCCTACCTCTGTCTCCCGAGGGCTGGGATTAGAGGCGTGCGCCACCACACCTGGCTCTTTTTTAGACTTTTGTTATAGTTTTATTTTTAGTTATTTATTTGTGAGAAAGAGGCGGGGGGGGGGAGAATGGGTGTGCCAGGGCCTTCAGCCACTGCAAACGAACTCCAGATGCATGCGCCCCCTTGTGCATCTGGCTTATGTGGGTTCTGGGGAATTTAACCAAGGTCCTTTGGCTTTGCAGGCAAGTGTCTTAACCACTAAGCCAACTGTCCAGCCCACTATTTTTTTTTTTTTTGAGGTAGAGTCTCACTCTGAGCCCAGGCTGACTTGGAATTCGCTATGTAGTCTCAGTCTGGCCTTAAATTCATAGTGATTGTCCTACTTCTGCCTCCTGAGTGCTGGAGTTAAAGGTGTGCACCACCATGCCTGGCTAAATTTTCACTATTTTTTTTTTTTTTTGAGGCAAGCCCAACAGACTGCTTTTTTTTTGAGAGAGAGAGAGACAGATAGAGAATGGGAGCGCCAGTGGCCTCTCAGTCAGTGTGAACAAACTCCAGACACATGTGCCCCCTTGTGGGCAAGTGCGGCATTGCGCCTTGTGTCAGTTTTACATTTAGTTAACCGTGGGACTTGGAGAATTGAATGGGTGTTCTTAGGCTTTGGCAGGCAGGCACCTTAACTGCTAAGCCATCTCTCCAGCCCTCCCCAGACTGCCCTTTTTATGGAGGGGGGAGAAGTGGTGTGCCAGGGCCTCCAGCCACTGCAAATGAACTCTAGATGCATGTTCCCCCCTTGTGCACATGGGCGACCTTGTAAACTTGTGTCACTGTGTGTCTGGCTTACGTGGAACTTGGAGAGAGAGTCAGACATGAATCCTTAGGCTTCGCAGGCAAGCCCCTTAACCACTAAGCCATCTCTCCAGCCCAATTTTCACTATCTTTTTTTTTTTTTTTTTTTTGGTTTTTCGAGGTAGGGTCTCACTCTTGCTCAGGCTAGACCAGGAATTTACTATGTAGTCTCAAGGTGGTCTTGAACTCATGGTGATCCTCCTACCTCTCCCTCCTAAGTGCTGGGATTAAAGGTGTGCACTACCATACTTGGCTTTTTTTTTTTTTTTTTTTTTTTTGAGGCAGGGTCTGACTCTAGCCCAAACTGACCTGGAACTCACTCTGTAGTCTCAGGCTGGCCTTGAACTCATAGCGATCCTCCTACCTCTGCCTCCCGAATGAATTTTCACTATCTTTAACTGTACGCAGCACATTGCTGTACAGCCATGGACACCACACATAGCTGGAATTTTTCCTCTCCTTCCCTCCCTCCCTCCCTCCTTCCTTCCTTCCCTTCCTTCCTTCCTTCCTTCCTTCCTTCCTTCTTCTCCTTCCTTTTCCCCCTCCCTCCCTGCTGAGTATGGAACCTTCAGTCCTCTGCAAATGGAACCACAGTCCTTGCAAATGCTGCGCAAGCACACCACCACTAAGCTACGCTCCCAGCTTCTTACATGTTGGTTGATTGACTTTATTTTGAAACAAAGTCTCACTAAGTTTCCCAGGCTGGATGTGAACTCACTCTGCAGTTCAGACTGGCCTTGAACTTGATATCATCCTGCCTCAACTTCTTGAGTAGCTGGGATAAAGGCTGTACCACCATGCCTGGATAGGCTAGATGATTGATTGATTGATTGATTGTGGGACTAGGGATTGAACCCAGAGTCTCATGCACTCTAGACAATCTATCTGTCATCTTTCCATCCATCCACCCAGATATTTTTTATTTTTTAGAGAGAACAAGACAGAGAGAGACAGAGAGAGAGAGAGAGAGAGAGGGAGAATTGACATACCAGGGCATCAGCCACTGTAATTGAACTCCAGACGCTTGTGCCACCTAGTGGGCATGTGCGACCTTGCACTTGCCTCACCTTTGTGCATCTGGCTAACATGAGATCTGGAGAGTAGAGCATGGGTCTTTAGGCTTTGCAGGCAAGTGTCTTAACCACTAAGCCATCTCTCCAGCCCTTGACCTAGATGTTTTTGTAGAGGAGTTTTAGAGCAAAATTGAGTAGATAAGAAAAAATTCCCCATGGGCCTCTCCCCATCCCCTGTGCGGCCTCCTCTACTACCAATCACTCAGAGTGTCTCATCTTAACAGCTATTGGGTCAACATGGACTCGTCCAGATCAGACGTTGCATGAGGGGATCTGGATACTGTCCCATCATATGTGCACATCACATTTTGCTTATCCAGTCATTGCTGGACATTTGAGTGGTTTCTACTCCTTGGCACTTGTGAACACTGACTGACTATCTCTATCTATCTATCTATCTATCTATCTATCTATCTATCTATCTATCTATCATCTATCTATCTATTCTATCTATCATCTATCTATCTATTCTATCTATCATCTATCTATTCTATCTATCTATCTATCTATCTATCTATCTATCTATCTATCATCTATAGTTTGTTTTTGTTTTCCAAGGTAAGGTCTCAAACTAGCCCAGGCTGACCTGGAACTCACCCTATAGTCCTTGAACTCACAGCGATCCTCTTACATCTGCCTCCTAAGTGCTGAGACTAATGGCATGCGCCACCACGCCTGGCTAACACTGGTTTATAAAATTGGTTTGTTTATAAAAGTGCCACCTAGAATCCATCCGACTGCCACCCACCACGTCACCAATGAAGGGGTCCTGGCCTCCCTCCCCTGCATTGCTTCAGGAGTTCCGGCTCCCACCATCACCTGGACCAAGGTAGGTAGAGGGAGCCTGTAGCCATTGGGAGCCAGAGCAAGCAGCCCAGTGAATCCTGGGAAGGGGTATGGGCTCTGCTGATGTCACATTTGGCTCTGTCCTAGGAAACCAACCCCCTGAGCACCAGGGGCCACTACAACGTGAGCAGAGATGGCACCCTGGTCATTCCCCATCCATCCCCCCAGGATGCAGGGGCCTATGTGTGCACAGCCACCAACACCGTGGGCTTCTCCAGCCAGGAGATGCTGCTTTCTGTCAACAGTGAGTGATGGACACCCTGATGGGAAAGTGGCTCTGGGATGTGCACCCTGAGTGCTCCCACTCAGCCTCTTGTGATGGGATGGGTCACAGTGCCACGCCTAGAAAGATACAAGTTTAGTCATGGACCTACTTCCTTGCAAGTCCCTCGCCTGTCTTTCTCTACACCTTTCTGTGCCCCAGACCTTCAGGCTTCCTCAATTCTTGGATGGTCCATGCTGCCTCAGGGCCTTGGCACACGAAGTTCCTTCAGTTTGAATGTCTTTCCTCTGCCTCTTGGCCCAGTCAGAACCCCCAAGCTAGATCAAGTCATTTTGCTTTATACTATGGAACACTAATGACAGCTGAGATTCAGTACCTATCCATCCTGGTCAGGATGAGGGGCCTTTGGTACCTAGCCACCAACACTGGTCAGTGATGACAACTGAACAGTCAGTACCTGGACACCCTGATGGGAAAGTGACAACTGAGATTCAGTACCTAGGTGCATACTGGTCAGTGATGACAACTGATGGGTCAGTACCTAGGTGCATACTGGTCAGCGATGACAACTGAGATTCAGTACCTAGGTGCATACTGGTCAATGATGACACCTGAGATTCAGTACCTAGGTGTATACTTCCTCAATTCTTGGATGGTGGATGCTGCCTCAGGGCCTACTGGTCAGCGATGACAACTGAGATTCAGTACCTAGGTGCATGGCCCAGTCAGAACCCCACAACTGGATTCAGTACCTTTTCTGCATACTGGTCACTAATGACAGCTGAGATTCTGTACCTAGGTGCATACTGGTCAGTGATGACAACTGAGATTCAGTACCTAGGTGCATACTGGTCAGTGAGGACAACTGAGATTCAGTACCTAGGTGCATACTGGTCAGTGAGGACAACTGAGATTCAGTACCTAGGTGCATACTGGTCAGCGATGACAACTGAGATTCAGTACCTAGGTGCATACTGGTCAGCGATGACAACTGAGATTCAGTACCTAGGTGCATACTGGTCAGCGATGACAACTGAGATTCAGTACCTAGGTGCATACTGGTCAGCGATGACAACTGAGATTCAGTACCTAGGTGCATACTGGTCAGCGATGACAACTGAGATTCAGTACCTAGGTGCATACTGGTCAGCGATGACAACTGAGATTCAGTACCTAGGTGCATACTGGTCAGCGATGACAACTGAGATTCAGTACCTAGGTGCATACTGGTCAGCGATGACAACTAAGATTCAGTACCTAGGTGCATACTGGTCAGCGATGACAACTGAGATTCAGTACCTAGGTGCATACTGGTCAGCGATGACAACTGAGATTCAGTACCTAGGTGTATACTGGTCAGCGATGACAACTGAGATTCAGTACCTAGGTGTATACTGGTCAGCGATGACAACTGAGATTCAGTACCTAGGTGCATACTGGTCAGCGATGACAACTGAGATTCAGTACCTAGGTGTATACTGGTCAGCGATGACAACTGAGATTCGGTACCTAGGTGCATACTGGTCAGCGATGACAACTGAGATTCGGTACCTAGGTGCATACTGGTCAGCGATGACAACTGAGATTCAGTACCTATGTGTATACTGGTCAGCGATGACAACTGAGATTCAGTACCTAGGTGCATACTGGTCAGCGAGGACAACTGAGATTCAGTACCTATGTGTATACTGGTCAGCGATGACAACTGAGATTCAGTACCTATGTGTATACTGGTCAGTGATGACAACTGAGATTCGGTACCTAGGTGCATACTGGTCAGCGATGACAACTGAGATTCAGTACCTAGGTGTATACTGGTCAGTGATGACAACTGAGATTCAGTACCTAGGTGCATACAGTACTAGGGGTCTCAGTGTTCCTGTGGACCCAAAATGCCACACGGGCAGGAGTGAGACTGTTTCCCAGCCTTCCCTACAGGGATGGGTGCTCAGGAAGTACATCTGGGACCATGAACACGGGCACAAGTTGGCCTTTTCCTATCATGTACTTTTGGAGTCAGTATCTTAAATCATAAACACAAAAATTAGCGGGGCATTTATCATCTGAACTAAGGATACTGGGGACACAGGCGAGTAGGCGGGAGTTTCTGATCTCCCCCACTGTGTGGCTTGTTTCAGACAAGCACCTTCAGTGTGTGAGTGTTGGGCTACTGTGAGGACAGAGAGGAGGCCCCAAGGTAACCCCGCCATCAGAAGTGTTTGGCCTGATGTGAGAGCTGGATAAAATGCACAGATTGACATAAATCCTTCCTGGTGGGTTTCAGAAGCCACAGGGAGAATTTGTGCCTTACTTGGTGACTGATGTCCTGGTGACAAACGGGGTAACCAAAGAGGAGACAGAGAGAGAAGAACAGGGTGGACCCTGCTGCTATGTCCCTGGAGAAGGGACTGCATTGGAAAGAGGTGGAGCGGAGGAAAGCGGGGAAGCTGGAGAAATGGCTTAGCGGTTAAGGTGTTTGCCTGCAAAGCCAAAGGATCCCCCTTTGACTCTCCAGGACCCACGTAAGCCAGATGCACGAGGTGGCGCATGCACCTAGAGTTCATTTGCAGTGGCTGGAGGCCCTGGCGTGCCCGTTCTCTCTCTCTCTGCCTCTTTCTATTTCTTAAATAAATAAATAAATAAATAAATAAATAAATAAATAAATAAATAAAATATATTTTAAAAAAGAAAGAGGCCAGGAGAAACCCAGACCAGGTCTAGGTGCAGCAGCCACCTCTGCTCCCTAGGGGAGCCATCAGCCACTCTTCAGTTCTTTTCCCAGTCTCTCTTGTTTCCCCCAACAGCCAAGCCCACAATCAAGACGAATGGGTCCCAGGATGCCCAAACACCTCTGAGAGTTACAGCAAAGGCCGGTGAAGAGGTGACCCTGGACTGCCAGGCCCAGGGCTCCCCACCTCCGCTGGTCACCTGGACCAAGGACTCCCACCCTCTACTGCCCGTCTCTGACAGGTACCCACGTCATGGCCTTGGGTCAGGAAGGGGCTGGGTTTGGGTTGAAAGGAAACTGACCTCATGGTAGCCATGACCCAGAAGGTGTGTGTGACCTTGAGGACACTCAGGAGGCTCGGGGGCTTCTGCGGGGCCCTGGGCCCAGACTCAGCCTCACCTAACATGGCACGTGTTAGATGTATTCTGTGTATGCCGCTGGGAGCTACAGAACACCTCACCTCTTATCTGCCCCGCACCCCTTGTCCCTGAGTGTCCCTGAGGTGCAGTGAGCTACAAAGAAAAGAGTCACCAGACTAAGAAAGAGCAGAGCTAGGCCTGGGGAGTTGACTAGTGGGTAAAATGCTTGCTGCATAAGCCTGAAGACCTGAGTTTGGATTTCCAGAACCTAGTTGAAGCCAGATGCAGCATCACAGACATTTGTTATCCCACTACTCCATGCGGGATGGGAGGCTGAGACGGGAGAGTCTCGAAGCTGGTGGGGTTGTGAGCCTGGAACACATAGCAGCAAACAATAAGAGAGACCCCACCTCAAAGCCAGGGTGGAAGACCATGACCCACTTGAGGTTGTCCTCTGACCTCCACACAGCACCCTATGTGTGCCCACACACACACCTCTCGCTCACACATACATCTCTCTTTCTCTCTCTCACACACCTCTCTCTCTCTCACACACACACACACACACACCTCTCACTCACACATACATCTCTCTTTCTCTCTCACACACACACACAGCTCTCTCGCTCACACATACATCTCTTACACACACACTCTCTCTCTCTCTCTCTCTCTCTCTCACACACACACACAGAACTCTTGCTCACACACACATCTCTGTCTCAAACACACAGCTCTCTTACACACCTCTCTCCCTCACACACACACACACACCCAGCTCTCTCGCTCACACATACATCTCTCACACACACCTCTGTCATATACACATACACAGCTCTCTCACTCACACATACATCTCTCACACATACCTCTGTCATACACACATACACAGCTCTCTCGCTTGCACATACATCTCTCTCACACACACCTCTCTGTTTCTTTCTCTCTCTCTCTCTCTCTCACACACACACACACACATGATTAAAAAAAAATACATAGCTAGTGTTTGGACCACATTGTGGCCGAGGCACAGGCTGCCTCTATAGACCAGGTGACTGGTGGCCAGGTTTCCTGTCTTGACTGCTCCTATGGTCCGGGATGCTGGAGGAGGAAGTTGGCAGGCAAGCTGGGTTAGGCAGGGCTGTAGGGTGCTGGTTCTAGCCAGTAAGTGGACCTCCCACCTCCTGGAGTCCTTGACCTGAGGTGGAGGGTTCTACAGCTCAGGCCGGTGACATCAGCCCTGGCAAAGGCTTTGAGACATTGCAGACCAAGACAGTCTCCAGCAGCTGGCTCCGCACCCCACCACCCACACGTGTGTCTGCATCTCAGAACATCTGCTTGCTGAGCCCTTCCAAACCAGCGGTGAACCCCTAACTGCACGTGGGGTGCAGGGGGCTGACCCTAAACTAGGTCTGTGGTGTCTGGGGCACACTGTGGGATCAGATGGTGGGGTATGGAGGTGTGGTGGGCCCAGATGAGCCTGAACCTCTCTCCAGAAAAGCTGCTCCCTGCTTCTCGCTTGGCCGGTGGCCCGCGGGTGCTTGTTTGTTTATGGCTTGTTGGGGAAAGGGGAAGCGCGTTTCCAATTGTTCGCTCCTCTCTGCTCTGGTGCATTACCGGGTCATCCGGGAGCTGTAAATTTCCAAAAGTGGCTTGCGCAACCCTAGGCCTGGGGTTGGTCTGTTCTTTCATTCCTTCGCTCTTTGCCCTCATCCTTTTGGCAGGCTCATGTCCCTTCCCTCTGGATGCGGGGGGCGGGGAGGAGCGCTCAGGTGTGAGGTTCAAGTGATCTGCTGCTCCTGTCCTGACTGTGGGACCACAGGTGGCCCCCAGCTGCTCTGGGCCGGCTCTCCATCTGTAAAGTGGACAGTATTTAAGCACGGCTCTCAAGCGATGATGGATGTGCAATGCGCTGGGATGTCGTAACTGGTGAAGTAGCTGTTCCCTTTGACACTCTGTCCTGCTGCTGCCGCTGCTGTTGACAGAACAGGCTATTATCTTACCACATCTGTTATTTCATTGTGTGTGGGGCACATAAATGTGTTTGTATGTGTATGGCACATGTACGTGTGGGTTGATGATGTGGGCGCAAATTCTTCAGTGACTCTCCATCTATTATTATTATTTTTAAAATATTTTTTTATTTATTTATTTATTTGAGAGAGAGAGAGAGAGAGAGAGAGAGAGAGAGAGAGGGAGTGTGTGTGTGTGTGCCAGGGCCTCCAACCACTGCAAATGGACTCCAGATGTATGCACCCCTCCTTGTTTATCTGGCTTACATGGGTTCTGGGGAATCAAACCAGGGTCCTTAGACTTCACAGGCAAATGCCCTAACCACTAAGCCATTTCCCCAGCCCTCCATCTTATTATTATTATTATTAATAATTTTGGAGACCAAGTCTCTTACTGAATCTGGAGCTCACTGATTTGGCTACACTAGCTAGCTGGTGAACCCCAGTTGTCCTCCTGTCTCCATCTTCCCAGCTCTGGGGTTATGGGCACACCCAGCATTGTACATGAGTTCTGGGGATCTGCACTTAGATCATCACACTTGTACAGCAAGCAAGAGTTTTACCCAGAGTTAAATGCCCATCCCTGATTCTCACCTATATTGTATTTATTTATTTTTAATGTTTAAAATATTTTATTGATTGATTGATTTGAGAGGGAGACAGAGAGGCGGGTAGAGAGAGATAGAGAGAATGGACCCACCACAGCCTCTGGCCACTGCAAACAGCTCCAGATACATGTACCATCTTTTGCATCTGGCTTTATGTGGGTACTGAGGAATTGAACCTGGTCCTTAGGCTTCACAGGCAAGCACCTTAACTGCTAAGCCATCTTTCCAGCCCTTTATTTTTATTTTTATTTTTATTTATTTTTGGAGAGAGACACAGAGAGAGACAGAGAGAGAGGGAGAGGAAGACAGACAGAGATGGGTGTGCCAGCAGTCTCTCAGCTGCTGGGAACGAAATCCAGATGCATGCGCCCCCTTGTGGTCAAGTGTGGCATTGCGTCCTTGCGTCACTGCATCTGGCTAAACGTGGGACCTGGAGATTGGAACCAGCGTTCTTAGGCTTAGGAGGCAGGTGCCTTAACCACTAAGCCATCTCTCCAGCCCCCCCACCCCAAATATTTTTTAAAAATAAAAATGGGGGCTGGAGAGATGGCTTAGCGGTTAAGGTGCTTGCCTGCAAAACCTAAGGACAGGGTTAAATTCCCCAGTATCCATGTCAGTATCCATGCACATGGTGGTGCATGGGTCTAGAGTTCATTTGCAGTGGCTAGAGGATCTGGTGCACCCATTCTCTATCTACCTCCCCCTCTCTAGTAATAAGTTAAAATAAATAAAAATAATTTAAAAGAAAAATAACTTTGAAAAATACTTTTATTTATTTGCAATCAGAGAGGGAAATGAGGGAGGAAGAAAAGGAGGAGAGAGAGAGAATGAGAATGAGAATGAGTACACCAGGGCCTCTTGCTACTGAAAATGAACTCCAGATGCATGCCCCACTTTGTGTATCTGGCTTTACATTGGTACTATGAAATCAAACCCAGGCCATCAGGCTTTGCAAGCAAATGCCTTTAACAGCTGAGCCATCTCCCCAGCACCCCCCCCCATGTTTTATAGAATAGCTTTAGAGAGCTGTGTTTTACACATGGGACAAATCATTTATTTCGGTTGTCCAAATCAGTGTTTTTAGTAAATTCACAGTTGTGCAGTGATTGTCACAATCAATTTTAGAACATTTTTCTCATGCTCTCCAAAAACCCCCATACTCTTGGACAGCCACTCTTCATTCCTGCCCCAGCCCCACTCAGCCCCTGGAAGCCACTGTTCTACCTTCTGTCTCTGTGGGTGGATATATTGTGGACATTTCACATGAATGGAATCACATCTAGCTTTTTGTGTCTGGCTTCTTTCACTTAGCATAATGCTTTCAAGGTTCACCCCCATTGTAGCAAATAGAATGATTCCATTCCTTTTTATGACTGAGCAATGTTCCACAGTGTGGTAAGACCTTCTGTTTATGTGTTCACCAGAATACATGAGTCTTTCCACCTTTAGGCATTTGTGGCAACCTTACTGATTGTAATTTTCTAAAATATTTTATTTATTTATTTATTTGAGAGAGACAGAGAGGAAGAAGTATAGAGAGAGAGAGAGAGAGAGAGAGAGAGAGAATGGGTGTGCCAGAGCCTCCAGCCATTGCAAAGGAACTCCAGATGTATGTGCCCCCTTGTGCATCTGGCTTATGTGGGTCCTGGGGAATCGAACCGGGGTCCTTAGGCATTGCAGGCAAACACCTTAACTGCCAAGCCACTTCCCCAGCCCCTGGTTGTATTTTTTATTTTTTTTATTTTTTATTTTTTTGTTTTTTCGAAGTAGGGTCTCACTCTGGCCCAGGCTGACCTGGAATTTACTATATAGTCTCAGGGTGGCCTTGAACTCACAGCAATCCTCCTACCTCTGCCTCCCAAATGCTTGGGATTAAAGGTGTGCACCACCATGCCTGGCTTCTCTCTCTTAAATAAATAAATAAATTACAAAAAAAAAAAAAAAAAAAAGCAAGTTACTGAGAGGGTAGAGAAGCTGTGGGACCCTAACCCTTGCCTGGGTCCTCATCCCTCCCAAGTGGTTTGCACAATAGTTGCAGAACTGAGCTTGGTGGGGCTGGCTTCGCCATGTCCAACTCCTTCTTATGTGGCTGTCCGCAGGGCCCAATCTGGAGCTCCATCTCAGAGGCCTGGTGAGACTTCCAGGGCACTGTTCATCTCGTCAGTGTCTTTCTGTTTGGGGCACATGCTTTGCCATCGTTTTTTGCAGTTATAGATGAGGCTATTGGGGCGTCTTGCTCACATATTCTGCTCTATTTCCTGGGCCACCTCCTTGAGCGATCATCCCCAAGGCAGCTGGTTAAGCACAAGGATGGGAACTGTCATCTTGCATGCCTGATGCTGGAACCATGGGCTTGTCATTTTTGCAGAAACATCCTAGTTGTCAACACAAAAGTGGCCAGCAGTGTTGACTAGCAGAGGCACAGGCCCGCGGTGAACCCAGATCAAACCAGATGCTGAAAGGCCTGGGGACCCTGCCCAGAATCACCCTAATTTGCTTGGTGGTCTTCACCAAGACCTATCCCCTCCTCAGGCCTCAGTCTTCCTGTCTGAGACATGAAAGGGTCAGGAGGGCCATGGTGGTCCAGCTAGGCTGGCTGGCTGGGATGCTGGGCTGGGGCGTGTTTCTAGGCAACAGTGTTTGTTTGGGATTCCACTGTGGAGCTGGGGCAGCTTCAAGTGCTCCTGGCTTCTGCTCCTCCTGATTTGGAGGCAGCCGGCCAGGGTCCCACACAGGGCCAGAACTCTAATCCCGAAAGAGGAGGGGCACATGGCTGCTCTAGGCTCCCTGTTGTTGCATTCCCCACCCTCTTCTCTGCCCATCCCAAGGATGCTGCAGGACAGCCAGCCCACCCATCCTGGATGGATAACGAGAGCCAGTGGCAGGGCATGGGCTGTCCAGGGATCCATGGAGGTTGTGGCCAACTGGCTGGCTTTGCATTCTAAACTATCAGCCTGCTATGGCCAGGGGTTCTCTCGCTGTGGACTGAATGTCGGAGCTGAAATGTTTGATCACTGTGGTCATCAGGCACAGAGTGGCAGGGTCTGAGGGCCAAGTGCCACCTTGCCCATCAGCTGAATGTCGTGGGCAACAGAGCTTTGTGCTCTGGCCTCTGCTCTGCAAAAAGGGATTATGGTACTCCACAAGGACCCTGTAACCTGCTGGCTGGGGAATGTTAAGTGAGAAGGCATCCAGCAGGTGCTCAGCTGTGCAGCTGTACACAGGAAGTGCTCAATAGTTGGCAGCTACAACAGGCATGGATGTCATATCTGTTAGCTTACATGAGCGGCCTGGATTTTTTTTTAATATTTATTTATTTATTTGGTTTTTTTTTTTGAGGTAGGGTCTCACTCTAGTCCAGGCTGACCTGGAATTCACTATGTTGTCTCAGAGTAGCCTCGAACTCATGGTGATCCTCCTACCTCTGCCTCCCAAATGCTTGGGATTAAAGGTGTGCACCACCATGCCTGGCTTTTCTCTCTTAAATAAATAAATAAATTACAAAAAAAAAAAAAAAAGCAAGTTACTGAGGGGGTAGAGAAGCTGTGGGACCCTAACCCTTGCCTGGGTCCTCATCCCTCCCAAGTGGTTTGCACAATAGTTGCAGAACTGAGCTTGGTGGGGCTGGCTTCGCCATGTCCAACTCCTTCTTATGTGGCTGTCCGCAGGGCCCAATCTGGAGCTCCATCTCAGAGGCCTGGTGAGACTTCCAGGGCACTGTTCATCTCGTCAGTGTCTTTCTGTTTGGGGCACATGCTTTGCCATCGTTTTTTGCAGTTATAGATGAGGCTATTGGGGCGTCTTGCTCACATATTCTGCTCTATTTCCTGGGCCACCTCCTTGAGCGATCATCCCCAAGGCAGCTGGCTAAGCACAAGGATGGGAACTGTCATCTTGCATGCCTGATGCTGGAACCATGGGCTTGTCATTTTTGCAGAAACATCCTAGTTGTCAACACAAAAGTGGCCAGCAGTGTTGACTAGCAGAGGCACAGGCCCGCGCTGTACCCAGATCAAACCAGATGCTGAAAGGCCTGGGGACCCTGCCCAGAATCACCCTAATTTGCTTGGTGGTCTTCACCAAGACCTATCCCCTCCTCAGGCCTCAGTCTTCCTGTCTGAGACATGAAAGGGTCAGGAGGGCCATGGTGGTCCAGCTAGGCTGGCTGGCTGGGATGCTGGGCTGGGGCGTGTTTCTAGGCAACAGTGTTTGTTTGGGATTCCACTGTGGAGCTGGGGCAGCTTCAAGTGCTCCTGGCTTCTGCTCCTCCTGATTTGGAGGCAGCCGGCCAGGGTCCCACACAGGGCCAGAACTCTAATCCCGAAAGAGGAGGGGCACATGGCTGCTCTAGGCTCCCTGTTGTTGCATTCCCCACCCCCTTCTCTGCCCATCCCAAGGATGCTGCAGGACAGCCAGCCCACCCATCCTGGATGGATAACGAGAGCCAGTGGCAGGGCATGGGCTGTCCAGGGACCCATGGAGGTTGTGGCCAACTGGCTGGCTTTGCATTCTGAACTATCAGCCTGCTACGGCCAGGGGTTCTCTCGCTGTGGACTGAATGTCGGAGCTGAAATGTTTGATCACTGTGGTCATCAGGCACAGAGTGGCAGAGTCTGAAGGCCAAGTGCCACCTTGCCCATCAGCTGAATGTCGTGGGCAACAGAGCTTTGTGCTCTGGCCTCTGCTCTGCAAAAAGGGATTATGGTACTCCACAAGGACCCTGTAACCTGCTGGCTGGGGAATGTTAAGTGAGAAGGCATCCAGCAGGTGCTCAGCTGTGCAGCTGTACACAGGAAGTGCTCAATAGTTGGCAGCTACAACAGGCATGGATGTCATATCTGTTAGCTTACATGAGCGGCCTGGATTTTTTTTTAATATTTATTTATTTATTTTGGTTTTTTTGAGGTAGGGTCTCACTCTAGTCCAGGCTGACCTGGAATTCACTATGTTGTCTCAGAGTAGCCTCGAACTCATGGTGATCCTCCTACCTCTGCCTCCCAAGTGCTGGGATTCAAGGCATGCACTACTACACTCAGCTTTAGTTTTTTAAAATATTTATATTTATATTTATTTATTTGAGAGAGGGAAAGAGGCAGAGAATGGGCATGCCAGGGCTTCCAGCCACTACAAACGAACTCCAGATGCATGCACCACCTTGTGCATCTGGCTTATGTGAGTCCTGGGGAATTGAACCAAGATCCTTTGGCTTTACAGGCAAACGCCTTAACCACTAAGCCATCTCTCCAGCCCTTTATTTATTTATTTATTTATTTATTTAGAGAGGGAGAGAGAATATGGGCATGTCAGGGCCTCCAGCCACTGAAAACAAACTCCAGACACATGTGCCACCTTATGCATTTGGCTTACATGGGTCCTAGGGAATAAAACCTGGATCCTTTGGTTTTGCAGGCAAGCACCTTAACCATTAAGCAATCTCTCCATTTTATGGATTCTTGATATTAAGGATCATGAGATGGCCAGGGTCCATGTTTGAGTTCTGTCTATCTGTTTCTTTCTGGCACTACCCCCTCCCTCAGAGTTTGGCCCCCTGATGCCCTCTTTGCTCAGTTTCTCTAGCTCTATAGGCTTCCTTTCATAGGTCCATGATGCTGTTGAGGCCACATTGGCACTGAGGGATCAGTAGGGTGGAGGATCTCTCTCCAGGTTCAGACATGCCCAGACTCAGCAGGCACAGCCACACTCACTGGAGCAGCTGGCATTAACGTTCTCCCCGAGAAAGCCCACTGCTGGTGGTCAGAGTGGCCATGGGGGGCCATGAGATTGGAAGGTCTTTCTTTCTTTTTCTTTCTTTCTTTCTTTCTTTCTTTCTTTCTTTCTGAGAGAGAGGGAGTGAATGGGTGTATTAGGGCCTCCAGCCACTGCATATGAACTCCAGACACATGCACCACCTCGTGCATCTGGCTTAATTGGGTCCTGGGGAATTAAACCTGAGTCCTTAGGCTTCACAGGCCAGTGCGTTAGCCACTAAGCCATCTCTCCAGCCCCAGAGAGACCCTTTATAACTGAAGACAGCAGGATGAGTGGTCATGGCAGTAGCCAGAGTGTAGGAGCAGACAAGCACCCAGACTCTAGACAGTCCAAGGACAGAAACACTTCCCCACCAAGGCAGCCCAGGCCATCAGAAGCCCAGTGGTTCTCCTGTGATTGAGTGATCAGCTGCCTTGGGTTTGGGGGGCTTCATCTGCTTGTGAGCACCGGGGGAAGCTTCATGGAAGGGCTGCAGCCTGTATGGTCTTGAGGATGTTGGGGGGACAGGATGGGTGACCATTGAGACTGGGGAAGTCCAGGAACGGTGGGGTGGGAAGGGTGAAAATTAAGGAGCGGAAGGGAGTGTGCGTGTGGACAGAGAGCAGCTGTAATTTGCTATCAGATATTAATTGGGCGCCTGTTATGTGCTGAGTGCTAAGGACCCGGTCACATTGGCTTCTCCCAGATAATCATATCTGTGGTATCGCAGGGCTCCTGGAACAGCACAAGCCATGGCTGGAGAGGTGGTGACTACTCAGAGGTGTGGGGACCGATGTCTGGGGTGATGCTATACCCCACACATTTCCCATCAGATGTCCCTTGGTTGATTTGGGCAGCTCTATGCCTGGTGGAGACCCCACAGTGTAGGTAGACCCCTCGTGGGTCTCACAGCCCAGCACTCTGACGTCTGCGTGTACCTCTGTGCTGACAGCAAGGCCCGGGCCAGATGGATGTCATAAACAGGAAATTCCCCTTGCATCCTGTTCTCCTCGGAGCTCTGCATGGAGCCATCTGGCTGAGGAGCCTGGAAGAAAAGCTCCCGTTGCTGCCGCTCCCACCCCCAGCAGCCTGTCACTGGAGAGACTGGCATCCTTACCTCCTCCCGTCTCTCCCTGTCTGGCTTTAATGCTGAGCCTCTGGGAAACGGCAGGGAGGGCGGTGGGGGCAGAAGGAATAGGCAAGGGTTAACTAGAACCCCCCAGTCCTCTCTGGGTCCTATATAGTCACCTCAGGCCCAGGGCAGCTGCTTCATGTTTTCCCTAAGCCTCATGGGGAGCTGGGGCTACGTCCTAAGGAAGGTGTCATCGACAGGAAACCAAGTGATCACAAGCTGGGGTGAGGGCTGTGATGGAGGAAATAGGGGGTTAAGATAGCTGGGAGCCTGTACGACAGCCTGCCAGCCTGGAGCACCTGGGCAGCCTTCCTGGAAGAGATGTCTGCAAATCAGAAAAAGAGCTGGTGTCCAGGGCAGACCATGTCGGTTCATCCTGGCAGGCACAGAGCAGATGGACTTGAACTCTGAGTGGCCCAGCAGGATGCGGGGATGCAGTGGTGAGGGAGGAAGGACTGGGACCGGGATACTCTGTGTAGGTCGTTCTGAGCCATGACACTGTGGTCAGGGTTTTGTCCAGAGAGCTGTGGGCAGTTACAGAGTGACTTAGCGCTGGACGGTGACACGGCCAGATTGACACTTAGAGCAAAACTCCCATGGGCAGCCAGCTCTGCCAGACAGGCGCCAGGTCCCTCAGCCCCCGCAGGCCCCAGCTGGGTATTCATTTCTTCCCTGTGTCTAACAAGTGGCATCCCCTTCCCAGAAAATGACCTGTGACTGTTTATTAGAAAAAGAAGGGCCTACTTTTACTCTTGAGGATTCTGTCCACTTTTTTGTTTGTTTGCTTGTTTTTCAAGGTAGATAGACTCAGCCCAGGCTGACCTGGAATTCACTATGTAGTCTTAGGCTGGTCTCAGATTCACAATGATCCTTCTACTTCTGCCTCCCGAGTGCTGGGATTAAAGGTGTGCACCACCTGGTTGCTAGAGTCCTCAGGAGAGCTAGAAGGTGACCTCTGGAGTCATGGAGAATGGAGTTGCCTTTTCTTTTATTTTTTTAAATATATTTTTTTAAGATTTTGTTTTTTTGGTTTCTCAAGGTAGGGTCCCACTCTTGCTCAGGCTGACCTGGAATTCACTATGTAGTCTTAGGGTGGCCTTGAACTCATGGCAATCCTCCTACCTCTGCCTCCCAAGTGCTAGGATTAAAGGCGTGTGCTGCCACACCCAGCTCATGATTTTATTTAATTTATTTAATTTTTTTTATTTGAGAGCGAGAGAGAGAGAGAGAGAGAGAACTAGAGAGAGAGAGAGAATGGGCATGCCAGCAGCCTCTCAGCCGCTGTGAACGAACTCCAGACGCATGCGCCCCCCTTATGGGCAAGTGCAATATTGCGCCCTTGAGTCACTTTTTGCCTGTGGCTAAATGTGGAACCTGGAGATTGGAACCAGCCTTCTTAGGCTTGGCAGGCAGGTGCCTTAACTGCCAAGCCATCTCTCCAGCCCTTATTTTTTATTTATTAGAAAGAGAGAGAGAATGGGTGCGTCAGGGCCTCTAGCCATTGCAAATGAACTCCAGATGCATGTGCCACCATGTGCAGCTGGCTTATGTGGGACCTGGAGAATCAAACCTGGGTCCTGTAAGCTTCGCAGGCTTGCACCTTAACCACTAAGCCATCTCTCCAGCCCTGGAGTTGCCTTTTCTAACATGCAGAAGCTGGAACTCAGAGATGCTGATGGTTGTATCAAGGTTGCACAGCACAGTAAGACCTCAGAGTCCCGCCCAGGCCTCTTTCCACTGTCCCATGTTGTCCCTGTTGGACTGTGTGTCAATATTATTGAACTTGGGGATGAGAAAAACCAAGCTGGGGCAGATGGAGCCATGGCGGTGGTCGGGGGTGAGGTAGAAGGGATTGGAGTGTGCCTGTGTAAGTGTGGGTGTGGCATCCCCCTCTCTTTTTCTGCACATGTTAAAGATGGAGTGACCTCTAGTGGTGGGCCCAGGCTTTAGCTGGGAAGTCTCATGCTGCCATCTCCATGACACTCAGTTTTGTTCTGCGACTCCAGATGAAGACACTGAGGCCTGAATGGGGTCCTGCGCTCAGGCTTAGCCCGCAGGAGGCAGCACGGTGGTTCTCCCAGGGCCCCCTGCTGTCACAACCCTGCTCCCATCAGCTCTATGTTAAGCTGTTTGGAACTGGGGCATTTCTTCATAAGGTGTGGTCCCCTGGCCTTCTGTATCTACCACCCAGGGCCTTGCTAAAACCCGAGTCCCCACCACCCATCAGAGGGCATCTTTGTGTTTCATACACAGTGTGGGGTTCCAGCTGGAGTCCTGTTCTGCCACTTGTGGGCAATGGCCGTTCCACAGGGGACCTGTAAAAGCAGAGGGTGTGGGAGTCCAGCCAGCACCACTAATTGGGGTGTGTGTGTGTGTGTGTGTGTGTGTGTGTGTGGTATATGAACAGCAGCACACTAGAGTCAGTCCTGTTGGAAAAAGAAAAGGAAGTGGAGGGAGTAACCCAATGCTTAAATGCCCACCCCAAAATACCAGATTAATTATAGGCCATAGGACGGTGTGAGGGAATGTTATACAACACTGAACAGGAGTGACTATGACCTCTACCATCACATGATGTTGCTCACGCAAAGGTTGTTTTACACCCACAGAGCAGCACCGTGCATTGTTTGTGGTCACTGTGTCCGCCGCTGATCTGTGTTGAGGGCGCCTGCTACAGATGCTGCGGTGCCCTGAAGTCATTCAGTTGCCTTGATAGCTGTGTGAGTGACAAGCATTAGTGCCAGCTCCCTTTTCCAAAATGAGAGACAACTGAGACCCAGAACGTTAGGAGACGTGCCTCACTTCAGTGAAGCACACTGGGCCTAGGCTGGGCTGTGCAGCCTGGACTGTGGGGCCCTTCAGCCAGCATGTCACCCGAACCATCGCAGTGCTTTCTGGGTGCTTGGAACCAGCCGGAGGGGTGCTGGGTCTGAAGCTTTTGTAGATGAGGAAACAAAGATAACGCCAGTGACCTGACACCATAGGTCTGGCTGGAAACCATGTGCCCTGCCGTTGGCTCTTGGTGTCCTATGGAGATGGCTGCAGGGCTGGGTGACACTGTCTTGCAGAGGCGGAAGTTCCTTCTTAGCTGGAGATGTCTGGCCAGCTCTAGGCTCAGGACTGGCCCAGGAATTCCCCTCCTGGCCCCCACAGTGCTTGCCACTTGCTCCTAAGGCCAGCCAGGGCCTCAGCAGCCCTCCCTGTATTACAGTGTAGAAGCTGTTTAGAACCAGCACATATGGGGTGACATCATGTCTACAGGGCCCCCTGGGGTCCCTCCCAGCTGCTGAATCCTGGCTGAGGGTCGTGGAGCTTTGGGGGTGGAGACAGTTGACTCTAGTAAGATGGACCAGCCTGGGGAGGGATCTGCTTGCTTCCTGTGGGACTTCAAAATGCCAACAGGTGGGCTGGAGAGATACTTTAGTAGTTAAGGTGCTTTCCTGCAAGCCAAAGGACCCAGGTTCAATTCCCCAGGACCCACATAAGCCACATAAAATGCACAAGGGGGGTGCAGGCATCTGTAGTTCGTTTACAGTGGCTGGAGGCCCTCATGTGCCCATTTTCTCTTTCTCTACCTCTCTCTCAAATAAATAAAAATATATTTAAAAAAATGCCAACAGGCTCTGTGTTTGAGCTGAAGCTGTGCCTGGCATGCAGATGGTAAGGGCCCCAGGGCTGGCAACTTCTCTCTCAAGCAGCAGGGCCCTAGCTTCTCTGGTGGGCAGGTGTGCTAAGGAGGAAGGCTATAACCATCAGCTGTCAGCATCATTTTTTCAGATGAGGAAGTGGCGGCCCAAAAGGTAAAGCCATTCGCAGGGGTCACACAGCTAGAGTGTTTGGCTGAGACTGTACGTGGCCTACACTGGGAGAGCCTGGCGGTGGCTGTGGAGGCAGGGCAAGGGCCGAGGTGAGGCTGGAGATGGGAGCTGCCTTGGTCCAGAATGCTGCCTGGGGAAGGTGGCTGGATCCTTACAGTGGGTTTCCAAGCATGGCTGGGGTGGGCCAGGGTCTCACCAGTGGACATTCCTCCCACAGGCATGACCTCCTCCCATCTGGCTCTCTGCGCCTGGCTGAGGTCCGGGCGGATGACAGTGGCCTCTATGCATGCACAGCCACGAACCCGGCAGGAGCCGCATCCCGCCGCTACGCCCTCGGGGTGCAAGGTAGGACCTATGGGCGGCTGTCTCCCTCCACACTGCTTCCTGACCCCCTTTCTCCTAGGCCTCGAAGTGCTAGATGTGTCGCCTCCTTCTACCTCTGCGTGTGTCACCTCCTTCTACCCTTAAGCCTCCTGCTTGCTCGTCTGTCCTCTTTTTCTGTCTCCTTGTCACCCTGTTGAATCAGAGCCTGGGAGGCTGTTTCACAGGCCACCCACCCCGAGAACAGGTCTCTGTGGGGACCAAGGATAGGGGCCCCTGGTGGCCTCTGACAGGTCTGAGGACACCTCTGTCCAGTTGGAGAGACAGTTGGCCCGCAAGCCCCGCTCTGGCTGCCCTGAGAATCATGGGGTTGGGATCCTCCTTCCTGTCAGGAGCACCTAGGGCTCCGCCCTCAAACGACCTTCCCGCCCGTTATCTACTTCAGCAAGACACTTCATGCCCTTGCCACCTGCTATTTAGTGAGGCCTCCCCTTTACCAGGCACCACTTGTGGCCTGCCCTCTGTGGCCAAGGGTCCTAAACACATCTTGTGGTCCTGGTCCCCAACCCTCTGGGAGTCCCAGGAGTGGCCTCCCACCTGGTTCTCCAGACCTCACTGCAAAGGGAGCCGTCGGGAGCTGGCCACGTGGTAGAGGACAGGCCCAAGCATGGCCAGGCACACCTTCATGGCCCATTGAGGGAGGGGTGGGGAAAAGACAGTTGATATCTTGTGACACTAACAATTATATGAAATACAAAATACAGTCAGTGCCTGCTGGCATACGTGGGTCAGAACACAGCTGCACACATTCAGCAGTGTCCTTCACACTCGAGCGAGGTGGCCAGACAGACCATATGTCCTCACAACCTGGGGTCCTCTCCCATGACACTACAGAACATATTCACCAGCCCTGTCTGAGCCAGCATTTTATTTTATTGACAAGTAGGCTGAGGCCCAGAGGTGGGAGGGCCCTGAAGGTTTGTACAGGCCAGTGGGAAAGATGTGAGTGTGGAGCTTAGGTAATCAGCAGACACTGAGGCATTGCTACCCAATATTGCTACCGACTTGCTGTGTGACCTTAGACCAGTCCCTCGGCCTCTCTAAACCATATACAATGGGAGCCTGGAGCCAGGCATGGTGGCGCACGCCTTTAATCCCAGCACTTGGAAGGCAGAGGTAGGAGGATCAACATGAATTCAAGGCCAACCTGGGACTATAGAGTTAGTTCCAGGTTAGCCTAGGCTAGAGTGAGACTCTATCTTGAAAAACCTCAAAAAGTTAACACGAAATAAGATGAGAGCCACAGTAATGCCCAGTTTGTAGTTGTCAGAAAGGACAGTGTCAGCCGGGCGTGGTGGCACACTCCTTTAATCCCAGCATTCGGGAGGCAGAGGTAGGAGGATCACCGTGAGTTCGAGGCCACCCTGAGATGACATAGCGAATTCCAGGTCAGCCTGGGCTAGAGTGAGACCCTACCCTTAAAAAACCGAAAAATGGAAAAAAAAAAAACCCGAAAAATGAAAAAACGAAAAAAGAAAGAAAGAAAGAAAAAAAAACAAGAAAAAAAGGACAGTGTCTACCAAGTTCTCAGAACAGTATAAGCTGTGGTGTTAGATGAGTGAGTATGGTGTGGGCACCTCCATGCTACTGGACCCTGCCCTGTGGTAGGTCCTCGGCATGGACTTACCTCTGGCTCTGGCTGAGAAACAGGGATGGAGGGGGTTCTTCAGTTTCCCCGAGGCCCAGGGAACTAGTCATAGAAGCTTGGGAACAGTGTGGTCCTAAGCTCTGAGCATGCTGCTGGGCCCATGTGGACCTGGCCTCCAGAAGCCACCTGTGGACTCCTGTTGACACAAACACAGACACAGGGCCAGCTCCAGCTCTTTTCAGCTGAAAAAGGGGGGCAAAAAAGGGCTGGAGAGATGGCTTAGCAGTTAAGGCACTTGCCTGCAAAGCCTAAGGACCTACGTTCTACTCTTCAGATCCCATGTAAGCCAGATGCATACAGGTGAGGCAAGCACAAGGTTGCACATGCCCACTAGGTGGTGCAAGTGTCCAAAGTTTGAATTCAGTGGCTCAGGCCCTGGTGTGCCAGTTCTCTCTCTCTCCTCTCCCTCTGTCACTCTTTCTCTCTCTCTCTCTAAATAAATAAATAAATAAATAAACCAAAAAACAAAACAACAACAACAACAACAAAAAACCTTAGTGAGCCTACTTTCCCCTTCTGCAAACTGGATGTGGCACCCTCTACCCCAAAGGAGGACTCAGGGAGGAAGAAGATAAGAAAGTAGCTGTAAAATTACACAACAGCCAGTCAGGTGCAGCTGGGACTGTCCCGGGCTGCCACTACCCTCCTCTCATTCCATCGAGGACAAGGGGAAGCTGAGACTCAGTGGGTGCAGGGTCCTGTGGTATGAGGAAGGAGTGGAGCCACCCCTGTGTATGTTACTCCAACATGGCTGGGTCATTCTGAGTTGAACCTTCCACCCCATGCCTCAGTTTCCCCATATGTGCATTGCACTGGTGTTAGCCACGTGTTGTGTCTACAGTGGCTCAGGGTGCAGTGGTGAGGGCTGAGGCCGAATGGACTGAGTGCATGAGTGTGTTCTGCGCCTGCTCTTTTTGGGGCGTGGGGAGGTCCATGTGGAGCATCCTGGTGGCTTTTCCTAGTGCGATGAGGAGTTTCAGACTTAGGTCCCTGCCTCCCCTGTGGTGACTGTAGTATGGATTGGAACCCTGGGACTCCCTCACTGGGTCACCCATGTTGACCCCCGTCCCTGGGGTTCTGTCAGTTCCCCCTCAGGTGCAACCAGGCCCTCGAGTCCTGAAGGTGCTGGCAGGAGAAGCCCTCGACCTGAACTGTGTGGCTGAGGGCTACCCAGAGCCCCAGCTGAGCTGGTCCAAGGATGGGGTGGCCCTGCAGAGTGGGCATTCTCCAGGTTCCATTCACTTCACGGCCATCGAGACCTCCGATGCCGGCACGTTCCTCTGCGAAGCCTCCAACAGCGCTGGTCGACATGCCTGGGAACTGGAGCTTCAGGTGCTGGGTGAGTCCCGAGTCTCAGAACCTCCTGTCTTGTGTCCCCCATGCTGCCTGGACCTCGGTTGGATGAGCTTATTGCCGTTCTCTGCTTGGGAACTGCCTGTCTCCCTCCTGCCCTGTCTGGGACCCTCCCAGTCCTATAGCTGTGGGGTCATTCAGTGTCCAGGACCCTTCACCGGCCCACAGGTTCTCAAAGCCATCCTGTTGGTTTCCCATACCCCAAGTCCCTAAGGTAGGGCTTGTGGCCCTGAGAACCTGATGCAAAGTCCCCATGGGGCTGTGGCTGGGCAGCAGGCATCTGCTCCAGTTCTCTTACCCACCAGCTGGATGACATGGGACACTTTGCTCACTGACAGAATGTGTATGTCACATAGAACATTCTGGATCATGGGTGCTATATTTGCCATTGGGGATTGAAAGCAAACTGCTTTTGGGGGTGGAGGGAAGACTGTTGAATCCTTTGCCTTTGAGGTACAGACCCAGCCTCCAGAATTGGATTTCTGGGGAAGCTGGGGTTAGAGATGGAGATGCCCCCTCAGCTCTTGCCCTTGGAGGGATGCTAAGCTTTGAGCTCAGGGATATGAGCAGCCTTGTCACTTCCCACAGAGCCACCATACTGGGATGCCAATGAAACCAACAGCCTGGTAGAACGAGTGGTGGGACAGAATGCCAGCCTTCCGTGCCCTGTCCAAGGTGAGGCTGGGAAGGTGGGGGATGCGCAGGGCTGAGTTCCAGCACCTTGGTCACCTCTGGCCAGGGCACATAGGTTATTGGATTCCACTGACAACCCAATAGCATGGGTATGATATTGGCATCTTTACATTAAGGACTGTCCTGGCCCAGATGGGTTCAACAGCCGGCATGGTCCGGTTTGACCGCTAGCCTGCTAAGCCCCATGGTCCTTAGGTCTGGTGTGTGTATGTGTGCGTGCATGTGCACATGTGTGTGCATGTGTTGTATGTGTATGTGCACATGCGTGTGTGTGTTGGGAGCGCATGGTAAATGGAGCAAAGGGCAGCTCACAGGTCCTTGTGGATTGGGACTCAAGGTCCCCACATCTTGCTATGCTTTTCTGCCGTGGTCCTCAGTAGTTCACCATTTCTGGAGTCCCCTCTTGGAACAGCATTGAAGTGAGGGGTCCAGATGGCCACCTCTGGGGTCAAGCTGCCCAGCTCTGTCCTTCCTGGCTGCTGCCCTTCCATTAAGACTCCCTCTTTTGCATGGTGGGGTCATACCAGGCCTTCCCAGTAGAGCTACTGTGAGACCTTGGGGATGGGAAAGTGTGACAGAAGCCAGCAGGAACCTGGAGAGCAGCCTCGGGCTGGGGTCAGCACAGCAGCAGTCAGAAGAGGGGCTTCTACCTAGACGGGGAAAGAAGCTCAGGTGGGAGCTGGAAACCCTTGACCATGGCACCACCTAGTGTTCAACTCTGGAAATGGCGGACAGCCACAGAGGCCCCATCCAGCCTAGCCTGTGGTCCTATAGATGCCCCACCCCATTCATTCCTGGACAGTTGGGGCCTGACAGTCTCTGAGCCTGACTTCAGCTTTGTCAATATCGCCCAAATCCCTCCAATGATGTGGCTTCTCCAGACAGAGCGTCCTCCCTGGTACACTTGGCCTCACTTCCCAAGGATGGATGGTGCTGGTTTCTGGCTCACCACTGCCCTGGGCCCTGGGTCTGAGGGCTAAAGGGGAAAACACCATGCCCTGGCAAAAGGAAGTCCTTGGAATACTTGGGGACACCATTACCTTCTCCCTGTGGTGATCAGGAGCCTGGCTCCCATTGCTGGTGACTGGCAACACATTCCAGGCCTGTGGGAAGTAGAGAAAGCCAGCGGGAACATTCCATCACAGAGTTGAGGGCCCTCCTGAAGTCGGAGCTCTTTTGTTCTGTATGTTCGTGCATTAAAGTTCAGAGCCCTTGCGCTGGGCATGAAGCTCAGTGGGTAGAGGGCTTGCCTAGCATGTAGAAAGCCCTGGGTTCCATCCCCAGCATTGCCTAAACTAGGCATGGTGTGTCATGTCTGTAATATAGCACTTGAGAGGTGAAGATAGGAGGATCAGAAGTTCAAGGTCATCCTTGGCTACATAGTAAGTTTGAATCCAGCCAGGACTATGTGAGTTCCTGTCTCAAAAAAAAAAAAAAAAAAAAAAAAAAAAAAAAAAAAAGGAAGGAAGACCGGGCATAGTGGTGCATGCCTTTAATCCCAGCACTCAGGAGGCAGAGGTGTGAGGATCACTGTGAGTTGGAGGCCAGCCTGGGACTACAGAGTGAGTTCCAGATCAGCCTGGGCTAAAGTGAGTCCCTACCTCAAAAAAAAAAAAAAAAAAAAAAAGAAAGAAAGAAAGAAAGAAAGAAAGAAAGAAAGAAAGGAAGAAAGGAAGAAAGAAAGAGGGAAGATTAGGCTGAAGAGATGGCTTAATGGGTAAAGGCACTTGTTTGCAAAGCCTGACAGCCTGTGGTTTGATTCCCCAGTACCCACATAAAGACAGATGCACAAAGTACACACGTGATGGGTCTGGAGTTTGTTTGTAGTGGCAAGAGGCCCTGGTGCTCCCATTCTTTCATAAATAAATAAACAAAAACATTTTTAAATTAAGAAGAGAGGAAGGAAAGAAGGAAGAACAAAGAGAGGGGAAGAAAGAAGGAATGAGAAAGAAGAAAAGGGAAGAAGGAACAAATGAGAGAGAAAAGAAAAAGTCTACAGTTGAAAACCAGTATCTGTCCAGCTCCATAGCCTGGTACCTGGGTAGCATGGGAAGCAGGAGTTGGGAGGTGTGTGTGTGTGTGTGTGTGTGTGTGTGTGTGTGTGTGTCCGTGTGTGTGTCCGTCCCACAGTGGGGATACCACGAGAAAACCAGCATGGAAGAATTAAGTGACTGACCAAGGGCAGGCCAAGTGAGGCCCTGGGCCCCCTGCTCCCGTCTTCCTCCATAGCCCCTTCCTCCGTGCAAAGCAGTGAGGAATGCTCAGCTGTCTAGGAGACTGCAGACACAGGGTGGAGTGTCATTAGCTAGCAGCGAGGGCAGAGAGTGAGTGCGGTGTGCTGGGCGCTGAACCATGAGTCTGTGGGCACCCTGTAGGGGGCCTAAGTGGAGTGTCAGTCAGGAGGCTGGAGCCTGCATAGTGGATGCTGAGCCCCGGTAGCTCTAACAGAGTGTCAGAGAGTGGGTCACTCGGAGGGTGAGGTTATTTATCCAAGGCCATTGCAGGCCCAGCTCCGGGGACTGGGTGATAGTGGTAACTCCATTCTATTACTAGAATTGTTAGAATCAGAGCCTAACCCCAGTAGCCACACCAAATTAGGCTCAGCCATCAATCCAAAATAGGCAGTCAAAGAAGCTGAAGTAAGGGGCTAGGGAGACAGCTCAGTGGGGAAAGTGTTTGCCCTGCACACATGAGGACCTGAGTTCAGATCCCCAGCACATAAAAAGCTGGACATGGTGATGCACACCTGTAATCCCAGAGCTGGGGGAGGTGGAGACAGGAAGATCCCTGGAACTTGCTAGTTAGCTTGTCTAGAATTGGTGAGCTCTGGTTTCAGTGAGAGATAAAGTCTCAAAATAAGATGGAGCAGGGCTGGAGAGATGGCTTAGCAGTTAAAGCATTTGTCTGCAAAGCCTAAGGACCCAGGTTCAGTTCCCCAGGACCCACATATCCAGATGCACAAGGTGGCACATACGACTGGAGTTCATTTGAAGTGGCTGGAGGCCCTGGTGCGCCCATTCTCTTTCTCTCTCTCTAATAAATAAATTAATAAAATATAAAAATAAGGTGGAGTAGGATGGAGAGATGGCTTAGTGGTTAAGGTCCTTGCCTAAGGACCCAGGTTCAATTCTCCAGAACCCACGTAAGCTAGATGCACAAGATGGTGCATGTATCTGGAGTTCATTTGCAGTGGCTTGAGGCCCTGGCATGCCTATTCTCTCTCTATCTGCCTCTCCTCTCTCTTTTTGTTTTTTCAAGGTAAGGTCTCGCTCTAGCTCAGGCTTATCTGGAACTCACTATGTAGTCTCAGGGCGGCCTCAAACTCACAGCAATCCTCCTACCTCTGCCTCCCTAGAGTTGGAATTAAAGGTGTGTACCACCACGCCCGGCTTCTCTTTCTCTCAAATAAATAAATAAATAAAACACATATGCATACCCCACTGTCTTAAAAAAAATAAGGCAGAGTGTCATTGAGGAAGAGACCCAACACCCATGACCTCCACAACCCTCACACATGAACACACACACCACACATGCGTTCTAAACAATGGACAAGTAATAGTGAAAGCAGAAACAGGAGATTTATTTAATGTGGCCACTTTGGAAAGAGGGGCAAAGAAGTCCAGTGACCTTCCCCAAATCAATCTTCAATTTAAGTTTAAGTAGAGGGCAAGAGGTATGGATAACTAAACAGTCCTGGTCAAGCACTTTTTATTTATTTTCATGAGCATGTAAGTGTGTGTGTGTGTGTGTGTGCACTCCAGGGTCTCCTGCTGCTGCAAATGAATAACAGATGCATGTACTACTTTGGGTCTGGCTTTATGTGGGTACTGGGGAATTGAACTTGGGTCAGCAGGCTTTTTGTTTGTTTGTTTTTTTGAGGTAGGGCCTCACTCTAGCCCAGGCTGACCTGGAATTCACTATGTAGTCTCAGGGTGGCCTCGAACTCATGACAATCCTCTTACCTCTGCCTCCCGAGTGCTGGCATTAAAGGCGTGCACCACCACACCCGGCTGCAAGCAAGTACTTTTAACAGCTAAACCATCTCCCCTGCCCCCAGTCCTAGTCAAGATGGGTCCTGCCCATCACTAACCCTTCAGTGTCTCTGCTGCAAAGTGGTCTGACCCGTTGTCAGCACAATATGGACTCCCTTCCTAGGAGACAAGTCCCCACTCTGTCCCAGGCCTTTTCCTTCTCCCGGAATGAGAGTCCTGGGAGATTCCAGTTCATCGGGAATCGCTCGTCTGTGGTCTACTAGCTGAAGGGAGAGCTCAAATGTTTCTCTCTGAAGACTAGCTCCTCTCCTGCCGAGGCTGCCACCACAGCCCAGTGGGACAGGTGGTGTTGTGGCACCCTCTGTGAGCAGGCTAGGTGGTACATTGCTCTGGTGACAGAAGCAGAAGTCAGACAACCCAACATGCCGAATGTCTAAGAGGGCAATTCAGGGGCTGTGGTGCTTATGAAGGGCTGGGGAGTGTGGCCATTCACATAGCCAACCCAAGCTTGGTCACACTGTGCAGGGAGCAACAGGCCAAGCAGAGCCAGCACTTCCTGCTGCCAGTGTCTGGCCCAGTGGCCCAAGGCAGCATACTGTTCGTTCACGTAGCACTTACCCTGTGCCAGAGGGTCACGTGACTAGGGCATGGCCCTCATCCTGGTGAGGAGGAGACAGCAAGCAATACAGATCTGATAGGCAGATTTTCTGGAAGGTCGGGAAGTCAGAGGTGCTGGGGAAACAGGAATACAGGGCCTTCCATGTGCTCGGTGTGATTGTGGTACAGGAGCATGGGGTCCCCGCCCCAAAGGGACCAGAAAACAGGTTGTGGCCTTGAGCCCGTAGGCTCTGGAGAGTCTGGGAGACCGTGTGGATAGGCATGGTTGTATGGGGACGGGGCCATATGCTGCTATTCTGAGAGAGCTGCTCTTCCTGGGGCCGAGAGGGGACCCAGTACTCTGCGTCCAGGGTGACACGTGCATAGGGGACCCATGGGCCACAGTGCTGGCATGGAGGGGAAGGTGTCAGGTGTCCTGTGTTGATGACTCGCTACACCCTGCCAGGGACACCGAAGCCACAGATCACATGGCGGAGGGGCCCATCCTCAGAGCCCCTGAGTGGCCGGCCAGGCGTGGCTGTGTTGGATGAAGGGTCTCTGTTCCTGTCCTCCGTCTCACCCATGGACAGCGGAGAGTATGAGTGTCAGGCCACCAACGAGGCCGGCTCCGCATCCAAGAGAGCCAAGCTGGTGGTCTACGGTAAGCAGGGACCCAAGAGCTGGGATCCAGGCAAGGAAAGCTGGGGGCCCCAGGGGCAGGCTCGCAGCCGCCTCTCATGGAGGCCACCTGGCCTACAGGCCCAAAGTGATGAAAGACCCCCAGTGCCCAGGTCCTCTTAAAGGGAGGCTATGAGTCCCTGTCCCCTAGTGACTGGGGGGAGGGGACAGGGGCTTGAGGGCATTGCATGGGGTCCCCGAATTCCCAGAGACATCTATTAAGAAAGTGTGGGGGAAACTGGACGTGGTGGTGCAGGCCTTTAACCCCAGCACTCAGGAGGCAGAGGTAGAAGGATTGCCATGAGTTCAGGGCCACCCTGAGAATACATAGTGAATTCCAGGTCAGCCTGGGCTAGAGTGAAACCCTACCTTGAAAAACAAAAAAAAAAAAAAAAAAAAAAAAAAAAAAAAAAAAAGTGTGGCAGAAGGGCCTAAACCAAGTGACTGTGGAAATGGCCCAACAAGGGCATCTGCTAAAGTGACTGTGATGGGGCTGGGCATGTGGCTCCGCTGGCAGAGGGCTTGCCAAGTATGCAGGAAGCCCTGGGTTCCATCCCAGCACCACATGCCTGCAATCCCAGCACACAGGAGACAGCAAGATCGGGAACTCAAGGTCATCCTTGGCCAAATAGTAAGTTCAAGACCAATATGGACTACGTGAGATCCTATCTCAAAACAAACAAACACACAATGAGACAGCAGCTCCAGGATCAACTCCACTCGGGAACTGAGGCTCACATGTCCCTGTCACCAGCAGGGAGAGTTCTTATCCCTGCATCCACGGTGCTTTGTGTCAAGTCTCCTTAGCTGGGCTCCTTGGTGACAGTAGGCTCTCTGTTACCAGTCAATTTGAGCACTACCCATGGCCAGCTCACTTCCCCGTGATCAGCCACCAGTTCACCATAGAATGACATAGATGACCTTCAAAGCTTCTCACTGGGGGTCTCTCAGGAGATTGTGACGAACCTGATGGGTCCAGGGCTGCCACGTCTTGCAGACTGAGTGTCGAGCGTGTCACCTGCTGAGGACAACCGGGGCAGGGCTGTGCTGTGCTGTGCTGTGCTGCTTCATGGGTAGGGCTGCTGTGGCCTCTTGGAGTCTGTAGCTTTCTTGTGGTCAGGTCAGGAACCAGGACAGATGAGTACAGATGGAGCTCCTGGGACCTCAGTGACAGGCCAGATGACAGGCTGAGGATCTGGGGAAAGGAGAGGGGCTGGGACATCTGTTTGGTCCACAAAGCACAGCCAAGGTGGGGAAAGTTCCTCTGCTTCTTCTTACCCCCTCCCCACCCAGTGCCCCCCAGCATCCGGGACAACAAGCGCAAGACCAATGTGTCAGGCCTGGCCGGGCAGTCTCTGACACTGGAGTGTGATGCAAATGGCTTTCCAGCCCCTGAGATCACGTGGCTCAAGGATGGGCAGCTGGTGGGTATGCCCCCTTGCACGGGTGTCCTGTGTGTGCCGAGAGGGTGGGGATTGTGGCAGGGGTCTTTGGGAATGCCTGGGTTCCATGCAGCGGTCTTGTGAGGAATTCTGGAAGGTTCCCTAGTGAAGTCAGAGACTCTGGATTCTAGTCACCAACCAGCTCTGTGGCTGGTGCTCACCCATTCCCTCTGGTCTCTTGTACCCAGTTTCCAGATGCAGATGGCCACCATCTCCTGGATGGGGCCCGGTCTCTCCATTTCCCCAGGATCCAGGAAGGTGATTCAGGCCTCTATTCCTGCCAGGCTGAGAACCAGGCTGGGAGCACTCAGAGAGACTTCCATCTCGCTGTGCTCAGTGAGTGAGGCCTTGACCCCCCAAACCCACAAACACGTGTCTGTAGAGAGCAGGGGGGCACAGAGGGGCCACCACATGCTCAGTCCTTGTCCTCACAGAGCCTGCCAAGCAGGTGACACACTGCATTGTCCCATGGTTAACTGGCTGCTGAGAAACACAGGGCAGGGGTGTGGGGCATTTCGCAGGAGGGAAGGATAGGACAGGCTGTTGTGTGGCTGGATGGACCACACGAAGGCCCCGTGGTCAGCACAACTTGTGGAGTTTAAACCATTTCCTTCCTCCTACTCTCCAGTCCCTCCTTCTTTGCTGGGTGCCAAGGCCACCCAGGAGGTGCTGGGCCTGGCTGGTGCTGACGTGGAGCTGGAATGTCGGACCTCCGGGGTCCCTGTGCCCCAGGTGGAGTGGACCAAGGATGGGCAGTGAGTACCCCCCTCCCGCCCTCCGATGGATATGTGGGGAAGATGCTGGGGCTGGAGCCTGCTGGCTGGGGACTCTGGGGAAGTTGAACTCAGAAAAAGCCTCATAGGTATGGCAAGGACTCCCTAGCTCCACGGCAGAGGGCAGCACAGCTCTTCCTACCCAGCGGAGATTCCCAGGAGAGCCTGTTCTAACTGGCAGGATATTCTCCAAACTTTGGAAGTGACAACCTTATGTGAACTGGGGCGATGGCTCAGCGGGTGAAGCTTTTACTACATGAGGATCTGAGTTTGGGTCACTAGCACACATGTAAAATACCAGGCACGATGGTGCATGCCTGTAATCCCAGTGTTAGGGAGGCGGAGTAGGTGGATCCCTAGGGCTTCCTGGACAGCTAGTCCAATGAATCAGTGAGTTCCAGGTTCGATGAGAGATCTTGTCTCCAAAAATAAGGTCGAAGGGCTGGAGAGATGGCTTAGTGATTAAGGCGCATGCCCGCGAAGCCTAAGGACCCAGGTTTGATTCTTAAGATCCACATAAGCCAGATGCACATGGTGGCACATGTGTCTGGAGTTCGTTTGCAGTGGCTAGAGGCCCTGGCGCATCCATTCTCACTCACTCTCTCTCTGTGTCTCTAATAAATAAATAAAATAAAAAGAATAATGTGGGAAATGATTGAGGAAGACACCTAACATTGGCTTCTGGCTTCCACATACACGCATGTGCATACACATATATAAACATGCCTACAAACATATATGTGCCTCCCCCAAAGTCATGTAAGGTACAATTAACCATCTGAAAGCAATTCATCATGTAGCCATGGCCACTCATTCCAGAATATCCCATCATCCCAAAAGATCATCCCTGCCCACTCTTCCTTCCCCTCTGCCCCATCGGCCACCTGTCTGCTTTCTGCCTAGAGTCACCTATCCTAGTCAGTTTATTTATATAAATAGAGTCACAAGCGCCCAGCCCTGGGTTCCGGCCTGTGCAGACATTGAAGTATTCTGGAGACACATCCTCTTTGCAGCAAGCGTTAGAATTTCATTCCTTTTGGGGGCTGAATAATATGCCACAGAATGAGTGCTCCACCTATTGTTTATCCACTGATGGCCACATGGACAGCTTCCACCTTTGGGTGATTGTGAATGGTCTGGCCATCTTTATTATTAAGTTGTAGTCCTCCGAGTGGCCTGCCCCCCAGCCAGCACCCTGACCTGGCTGATTGCTTCCCTCAACATCTCTCCAGGCCCATCCTTCCGGGAGATCCTCATGCCCTACTGCAGGAGGATGGCCAGGTCCTCAGAATAGCCAGTAGCCACCTGGGTGATGAGGGGCAGTACCAGTGTGTGGCCTTCAGCCCAGCGGGCCAGCAGGCCAAGGACTTCCAGCTCAGAATCCACCGTGAGTTCAACCCTTCTGGGGCCCCTGCCATTTCAGAAGCGTCTGCTGGTGCCTGGGGGCAAAGGCAGGAATGGGGGCCTCCAGGAGACAGAGCCCGCATTTCCCAAATCCCCCACTGCTGCTTTTGATACGAGTTGTTATGATGGCTTCTTTGACTTTCTTTAAATTAGTTCTGTCTCTCTCTCTCTTTTCTTTTTGTTTGGTTTTCCAAAGTAGCATCTCACTCTAGCCCAAGCTGACCTGGAATTCACTATGTAGCCTCAGGGTGGCCTCAATCTCATGGTGATCCTCCTACCTCTGCCTCCCGAATGCTGGGACTAAAGGCGTGCGCCAACCACGCCTGGAAAATTAGTTCTTTTCTTTACATTGAGACATTTAGAAGACAATTTAACACCTCAACTGGAAATGGGAATCCAGGACCACTAACTTTAAATGAATAAAGTGGAAAAACAAATGAAAATCTAATATATCCAGGGACTGGGGGATGTGGCCCAGTGGGGGAGTGCCTGCTGGCATGCGCAAGGCTCTGGGTTCCTGCCCACTGCAGTAGAGTAATAATAACAAACACACCCAAGGAGATGCAACCAACCCTTCTGGGTGGGACAAACACTCTAAAAAGGGGACAAACTAAGGCCAAAGTGGCCCCAATGGGAACTTTTCCATCAGGGACCCCCAAGAGTTAGGAGAGCACAAGTGTCTTTTCTGGGAGGCAGGATGATGGCATGTCAGGCTCATGTGCTCCCGCCATGGCCATCATCCTTAGTATCAGAGGTAGGTTCCCTGCCTGGGGGAAACCCTGACCCAGTCCCTCCAACAGATGGGGACCCTGAAGCCCAGAGAGGGAACAAGACTAACCCCGGGTCATACAGTGAGTTAGAGACAGAGTATGGTCCAGAGCCCAAGCCTGTGGTCCCATCCTTCCTGCACTTCCTGTAGTGACCAGGCTTGCTTCCAGCATGTTCCCTAGCTGGCCTGACCCTGCTGTCCCTCATGCCTCTCCCCCTTATCCCTCATGTTCCTTCCTGTTCCCCACAATAGAAGGCCACGACATGTGCTTACAGCATGTGCATGCTGCTGGGAGTTGGGGATGCTTAGCCTCAGAGCTGCACAACCCATGACCACCCCTTCCCCCGCTGCGCCCCCAGTGCCCCCCACCATATGGGGATCTAACGAGACAGGCGAAGTGGCCGTCCTGGAGGACCACATGACACAGCTCCTGTGTGAAGCCCGGGGAGTGCCAGCCCCTGATATCTCTTGGTTCAAAGATGGAGTCCAACTATCCACCAGCACAGAGGTGGTCTACAGCAGGGGCGGCCGACAGCTGCAGCTGGGGAAGGCCCAGCGCTCTGATGCCGGCCTCTACACCTGCCAGGCCACCAACTCTGCAGGGTCCGCTGAGAAGGCTATCAGGCTGGAGGTTTATGGTGAGCAGCCAAGAGTCATGGTGTCAAGCAGCGGGCAGCTGGGACAAGCAGGGAGAGGAACCGTGGGCCAAGGTGACTTCTGTCTGTCTCAGGATGTCAGTGAGGGGCGGCCGATTCGAGTGGTCAGAGGCAAAGGAAGTTATTCATGGGCAGGATTCATTATAGTGTTGCACCAGTCCTCGGGCATGTGAGGAAACTGAGGCTGGGGCAGGGACTGGATTGGAGTTCTTGCAGGGCTAGCGCCCCCTGGAGGCTTGTGGGATACTTCACTAAATTGCCTGGGGTGGAGGAGGCATGAAGACCTCGAATTATTTGTTTGTTTGTTTGTTTGTTTGTTTGTTTGTTTGTTTGTTTGTTTGAAAAGAGAGAAAGAAAGAGGGGGGAGAGAATGGACACACCAGAGCCTCTGGCCACTGTAAATGAACTCCAGACACACCTGGCTTATGTGGGTATTGGGTAACTGTGCAACTGTGCAACTGGCTTGTGTGGGTTCTGGGGAATTGAATCTGGGCCCTCAGGCTTCTCAGGCAAGCACCTTAACCGCTAAACCATCTCTCCAGCCCAAGACCTCTGAATTAAATGTCTACAGTTCATGGCTTACTGGGAATGGCCGGGGGAAGGAGGGGAGACATAGACCCTGTCCATTCCTGGAAGAATCTAACCCCACATCTCTGGCTGGTAACCTCAGCATCAGTAACCCCGAGTGATGGGCCCAAGGATGTGAGACCTTGGAAGAATGGGTGCAGTGGGTCTGGGAGGAGATGAGTGGGGCATACTGACTGAGCAGGGGTGTCCTGGGAGCTCTGCCGTACAGATGCAACATGCATGGGTACAGATGAGCCCTGAGGGAAGGAGGGCTGGGTGGGATCTGTGGTAGCAGTGGTAGCATCTACCCGGGCCCAGCTGCCAGTCAGGGACTCCTGTTTGGAGACCTGAGACCCTCTGGAACAGCGTCGTAATGATGTGTGTGCTCATGACTTTCTCAAAGGGCCCTGGGACCCTAACAAGGCTGGACGTCTCTTGAGACCCTGTTCATGGCTACACACAGTCCTCTGGATGTGGCTCTATTCCTCCACATGTGCTCCTTTGGCCTTGGCTGTGGTTGGCTCTGGGAAACACTTCAGATGCTATCCCCCTTGGCCACCACAGGCCGAGCAAGGAGTCCCTAAAGTCACACCATCTGGGCTTTGCTCTTGCAGGCCATCTGTCTCACTGAGGGGATGAGGGGACGTCCGAGGGCATCAGCCTGAGTCTGGGCACCCATCGCTTTGGTTAACAGACAAGCTGACCTCTCATGACAAGCTTGCCAAGTGGCAGTGGGGGACAGAGAGAAGATACAAACAGTATCTAGAGAGGGCCCCTCAAGAACTGAGGGGCAAGAATCTTCCAGCGAGGGTCCGGGAGAGGTTTTGAGGAGGAGGAGTCAGATGGTAGGGGAGGGCAGAGAAGCTTTGGCTGCGATGCTGGGTTCTTAAACAGTACCCTCTCTTCCCAAGTTCCACCCACCATTGAGGGTGCCAACGGAGGGCCATATGTGGTGCAGGCTGTGGCCGGGAGGCCCATGGCACTGGAGTGTGTGGCCAGAGGCTATCCACCCCCCACCCTCTCCTGGCAGCATGAGGGGCTGCCCGTGTTGGACAGCAATGTGACGTCACTCGAGGCAGGTGGCAATGTGCTGACACTGGAGAGCCCGGGGGAGGCGTCTGGAGGCATGTACAGCTGCATAGCCAGCAGCCCAGCTGGCGAAGCCGTGTTGCAGTACTTGGTGGAGGTGCAGGGTAGGTAGGCCATGGGTGGGTCTCCTCCCACACCCACTCCATGCTTGTCCCCATCAGTCCCAGAGAAGTGAGGCAGGGAAACTCATGGGGATCCCCTGTCCTGCATGCCACAGATGAGCACTGGAGCACAGAGTGGGAAGGGCAGGGGTGAGTCCTAGTCTCTGCCCATGGCTCTGGCCTAACGTACCCAGGAAGGATGCTTCTCTGCCTTCTGTCCACAAAACGGACATGACCTGAGGCCTTCCTGAGGCTGGGAACTGCAAGCAGGTGCTGGTCCCTCCCAGTCTTGCGACTGTGTGGCTTTTGTGACATGCAGTGGTTGGTGGCGGGGTGCGGAAGGGGTGCAGGCAATGAAACCAACAGGACTGTGATCCCCTGGTTCAGCAAGGGAACAGACATGAAACAAATGAGCTCTAACCTGTGGAGAGGCCAGAGGTGCCCTTCTTTCAGCCGGGAGTGGCCCTGGTAGGCTGCCAGATGGAGCATTTGTGGACAGACGAGAAGGGGGAAGGCCTTGGAGGCACCTAACGCCAGGCTCAGCTCCTGCCCCCAACAGCCTTTCTTTCTCACAGTGCCCCCGCAGCTCCTGGTGGCTGAAGGAGTGGGTCAGGTGACTGCCATCGCAGGACAATCTCTGGACCTTCCCTGCCAGGCTTCAGGCTCACCAGTGCCCACTGTCCAGTGCGTACAGGGCGTGGAAGGCAGCACGGTGGGGCGGGGTGGGGGCAGGCAGGGTGTGCATAGGGGATGAAGGGAGGGGATGAAGGGAGGGGATGAAGAGGGCAAGCTACTCCCAACCCTGGTAGGATAAAAGAGACCATGGTGCCAGGGATGGGGATCTGGTGATTAGGGGCTTTGAAGCCTCTTGGCTTGTTCTGTCTGGCCTCAGGTTAACCTGGGTCCCTCCCCGCCAACCTCAGGTGGCTGCAGAATGGTCGCCCAGCTGAAGAGTTGGCTGGGGTACAGCTGGCCTCACAGGGGACCACCCTGCACATTGACCACATGGAGCTAGGCCATGCGGGCCTCTTTGCTTGCCAGGCCACCAATGAGGCGGGCACAGCTGGGGCTGAGGTGGAGGTATCTGTACATGGTGAGCTGATGCCTGGGGCTCTGGGGCAGAGGGGAGCTCCAAAAGGGACATGGGACACTCCTGGGCTGGACTTTCCAGTTCCACAAAGGCATGTGGGTGGGAGAGGCTGGTCTCAGCAACTGATCACACTGGTCATTGCTCCTGTCAGCTTCCTGGGGACTTCCCAGCCTTGTCTCTCCACTCACTCTCTTTCTGCTGATGACCTCTAACTTTAGAAGACTCTAGAATGACATCAGCATTCTTTGCTCTGTTTCTTCTAAGTCTTCCCAGTTGCTCAGTGTCTCGGGATCTGTCCTGAGACCCCTTTCCTCCAAGAAGCCTTTACTGAATCCACAGTGCCCGGCTTCTCATCTACCGTCCCAAGATGGCTTGTGTGACCACCTGTATCTGCTTCAAGCTCTGTGACCTCTGAAAGGCAGCACCGGGGCCTGTTTTCTCTGCTACATCTGGAAGCATAGAGTAGTTCTGGGCACCAAGTAGATAGAAACTCAACACACATATGGACACATTCAGTGGATGGATGATGGAATAGATAGATAGATAGATAGATAGATAGATAGATAGATAGATAGATAGATTAGATAGATAATGGGTGGATGGTTGGGGGTAGATAGGAAGGTATGTGAGTAGGAAGATGGATGGAAGATGGATGAGTGAGTTAAAAGATGGGTTAATGGAGGAGGCCTGGATGGGTAGGTGGCTGGGTTAGTAGGTGGATAGATGTATGGTGTGTGGGAAAATGGATGGGGGTGAATAGGCAGATGAAGGGATGAGTAAGAAGATGGATGGATGGATGAGTGGTTGGGGGAGTAGATGATGGATGGATGGGTAGATGGATGGATGGGATGAATTCTTAGATGCAAAGGACTGCTCATCTGCAGCTCTGGGGCAGTGGGCAGCCCAAGACACCAGAAACCATGGCGGGCCCAAGAGGGACATGGGTACTTCTGGGCTGAACTTGCCACCTTAATCCAGGTGTTTGGAGCTCTAGAGATTACGAAGGTCTGAAAGGCCACCCTTTACTCCTGACGTGTAGAAGCTTGTTGGGTGTCCACTGCATCTCTCCTGACCCTGACCCAGGCTCTCCCCATCTTCCCCCCTTACCCAGAGCTCCCATCAGTCCACATCATCGGGGGTGACAACCTCACAGCCCCTTTCCTGCAGCCTGTGAGCCTCCAGTGTGTAGGTGCAGGAGTGCCACCCCCGAGTCTCCGCTGGTGGAAGGATGGCGTGGCCCTGGTGACCTCAGGGGGCATCCTACAGGTACAGTTAGGGACCCAGAGCTGACTAGCAGCTGGGCACAAGTGAGGGGCTGTTCTCTAGGGCACCGAGAGATCCCAAGCAGAGCCCTCCCAGCCCGAGTAAGCCCTGGGGTCCGGGTGAAAAGGGCCCAGAGGACCCTTAGCTTGGTCCAGGACCCCTGAGCTTAGCTGTCAGAGAGAAGACAGGAAGAGGCTCATCCTAAGAGATCAAAGGAGCCCCTGGTGCTTGGACCACAACTCACTCCCAGAGCCATGCCTGCCCTGGGCTCACTCCAGTGTATCTCCAATGCTCTGGCTGTGTCCCAGTCCAGGGCTCTGTGGATTCCCACATACACAGCCCCCATGTACACGCCCACACTGGACCCTCCTTTCCCCAGATCGAGAAGGTGGACCTGAGAGATGAAGGTGTATACACTTGTGCAGCTACCAACCTGGCAGGAGAGAGCAAGAAGGATGTGGTACTAAAAGTCTTGGGTGAGGATGTGGGCTTGGGCTGGGCCCGAGGCAGCCTGGAAGTGGCTGGGGATGCTTCAAGGGCTGGGAAGCCTGGAGGAGAGGGAAGATGTTGTAAAATCACAGTTGTGTACTTAACCGTGGCAGATGTCGACAGTAGTAATATGAAGCATAAGTCATAGCTCTGTATCCCCTCTCAATGGTTTTCAGTGGTGGCTTTGTCCCTGCTCATGGCTACCTTGATTGCTGGATGTTGGGGGTTCATTTGCATTCCTGAAGTGTGGACAAGTCTCACCATGGACACACCATAACTGTGGGATTCTGACTCCCGCTGGGCTCGGCTGGGTGTCTCGTATTACCACAAGGAAGACTGTAGCCTCTGCTTGGCTTGTTCCAAGAGCAGAGACTCCCTGGTCCAAAGATGTGAGCCTTGTCCACTAGGACCCTTTGTGCCTCAGAGTGGCTGTGATTGGAATGGCTGGAGCCCACACCCACCAAGTGAGGTCTCTTCTTGTCTCTCTCTAGTGCCCCCTAATATCGAGCCAGGCCCAGTCAACAAGGCGGTACTAGAAAATGCCTCAGTGACCTTGGAGTGTCTGGCTTCCGGTGTGCCCCCTCCAGGTAAGAGCCTTCCTCTTAGCCAGAAGGCCTCTTCAATTCCCCCATCAAATGAGGCTAAAGGGGAACCAGGGCCCAGAACTTTGCGCTCGTGTCTGCAGAAAACCTGTAAGGCTTCTGCTGCGAGGTAGCACCCCAGCACTGACCCACGCTGGGGCTGAGGAGCAGGGCTTCCAAGTCTCCACCTGTCTGGTCTTTTCTACATTAGCATAGAGGAAACCTGCTGGGCACTTGGGTAAGGTATGGATGTGCCAGATCCAGGCTGGGGTGGGGTTTACCCAGGGCCCAGGAGGAAAGCCTATCTCCTGTCCCTTCATGAGCCAGGTGCAACCGCTTGCCTGGGTGTGGGCAAGCCCGGGAATCTTTGCCCCGATCATGGAGCACCTGGGGAGTTCTAGGTGGGCTGTGGTCCAGGTGCCTGCTGTCTCTCTTTAAGGCTTTCCCCAGGGATGTTGGCTGTAGAGGAGTCGGTGGCCTCAGCTGAGTTTGAGGATCCCTTAACCTGTCTGTCTATCCCCAACTTTGGGGCTTCCTTTTGGTCCTTGGTCCTGATTCAGATGGCACTGACATTTTCTGTTCTATCTCCTCCCCTTCCTAAGAACCCTGGCCTTCTCTAATACCTGAAAAAAAAAAAAGTATCGCCAGCCTCTGACACGCCAGAGGAGACAGAGCCCACAGAATGCTTTGCATCTGTCCTCTCTCTGCCAGATGTCTCCTGGTTCAAGGGCCGCCAGCCCATCTCTGCCCAGATAGGGACAACGGTATCGGATGGAGGGAGAGTTCTCCGCATTGAGCGAGCCCAGCTTTCTCATGCCGGGAGCTATCGCTGTGTGGCAGCCAATGTGGCGGGCAGCGCTGAGCTGCAGTATGGACTGCGGGTGAACGGTGAGCTGCCAGGACTGTAAACCCCTTTCCCAAAACACTGTCTTTCTTCCTTTTGTCTGGTACTCTGTTCACTGGGCCATCTGTTTTTCCACTCATCAACCCATTCACTCACCTGTCCCTCCATCCAACCATCCATGCATCTGTCCACCTTTCCACCACCCATCTACCCATTTATCCATCAATCCACTCACCCATCATGCAACCAGTCATCCATCCATTTATTCATCTATCCATCCATTCGCCATTCACCAATATAAGTATCCATCAATTCACCCCTGTATCCACTCATCTATCTCTCCATCCTTCACCAAGCTATCTATCCATCAATTCACCCCTCTGTTTACCCACTCACCACCAAACACCCACCCACCATCTGCTCATCTATCCACCATCTACCTGCCTATCCATTCATCACCCATCCACCCATCCACATGTCCATCCATGTATCCATCTATCCATCCACATGTCCATCCACCCATCCACTTACCCACCAGCCATCTTCCTGTTCATTCTGCTGACATTCAACTGCCCATCTGTTGATCCAGCCACCCACCTATCTCAAATCGTTGTCCAGCAGGCCTTCTGTCCCTGCGTGCTAACCACACACTGACCCAATAGGCATCCCTCTGGTTCATTCATTCATTTAAATGCCCATTCCTCCATCTATCCATTTTCTCCCCAACCACATTCATTGAGTATACACTCTGAGAAAGACCCTGGCTTGGCAGCCTGCATGCCAACAACCCAGACATGGTCAGTCTAAGGTAGCACCCAGGACTGAGGTCTTCACCCAAAGGTCAACTTCAGGACAATTGTGATATCAGCTAGTTCATGTGAGGCACAACTTTGTGCCTGTTCTCTGGGAAATCCAGGAGCTGTCCCTAACTGCTAAATACCTCCACCGAGGCCTCCTCCCAGGCTCCAGGACATAGCGATGTGATGCGAGGAACAGGAGGAACTGGATGAAGGCTGGGTATTGTGAGACGGTCCCTGGGGGGACACATGAGCAAATATAGATTCACTCCCGATAAGCGCCAATGATAGAGCAAAGGAACTGTTCCATCCGAGTCCAGCTTGGGGAACTAATGAGCTTATTAGGGTCATTGACAGGTGACCCCCAAAAAGCTGCATTACTAAAAAGTCCTCTACCCTAGCATGGATAACAACCTCTCAACAGCTGCACAGATGGTGCCCTCCCCTCAGTCAATCTTCCATCTCCTGTGTGCTCCAGCACCTCCAGACACCATGTGCAGCTGGGGCAGGGGTGGGGGGGCACAGGTCCAAGGGAAGGAGTGGCTGGAATCTCAGGTCAGGGTCCAGTGATCCTACTTACACCCTCCTGTCATGAGGGATCGAGAGGCCATATTTGTGAGGGTGTCCTTCAGATTGTCAGGTTGTCCCAACTGCTCTGACAAAGCCGGGAATGGCCACGGCATGCCAGGAGGCCAGCGTTGCCCAGCACTGGGGATCCGGAGCTTATGAACTATGAGAGCAGAGTCTGGGTGTCATCGGTGGCCATCTGGGGTTGGACCTCTTGGGCCTCATGAGCTATGGGAGAAGATGGGCTTTATCCCCAAAGCCTCCCTGCGACAGTGGAATCTTCTGGACCTCACTGGCCCAGGAGGAGAACGTTGCATCTAAGACATCTGAGTTAGGGAAGCCCTAGACTCCCTGCTCTCTCCCCCCATCCTCGTGATAAATACCATCTGCTCGCCCAAGGCCTGAGTTCAAATGTCGCTCCTTCCATGTGCTACCTGCATGACCTTAGGCAGGTGACTTTCCCACTCTGAGCCTCAGTTTTCCATTGGTGATGTTGACAGGGTGACACGAGCCCTACCTCCCCCCCACCCCGACTGCCTTTATCAGGATGCTGGGTGCATGCCTTGTTTTGTGATCTGTGTCCCCGAGGGAGTTTAGCATGTGTTCCCTGCCATCCCACTCTGCAGTGCCACCCAAAATCACCCAGCCACCCAGCCTGCCAGGCCCGGTTCTGCTCGGCACACCCTTCCGGCTGACCTGTAATGCCTCTGGTGTCCCCAGCCCCACGCTGATATGGCTGAAGGACGGAAACCCTGTGTCTCCCGCGGGGACACCTGGCCTTCAGGTCAGTAGGGCTGAGTGGCCCCTGCTCACTCTCCTGGTCCCTTCCTTGAGTGTTGATGGCAGAGCGCAGGTCCTGGGAGCCTAGAGCGAGGGAGAGGCAAAGACGGGCCAGGTTACACAGACATGGCAGGTGTAACCCCAATGAAATGAGTACGGTGGTACACACCTGTAATCTCAGCACTTAGTAGGCTGAGGCAAGAGGATCATCTGAAGTTTGAGGTCAGCCTGGGCTACAGAATGGGTTCTTGGCTAGCCTGGACTACAGTGAGACCCTATCTCAAAAACAAACAACAGGGGATTGGGGAGATAGCAGTTCAGTCGGTAAAGTGCTTGCCTTGGAACATGAGGACTTTAATTCAATTCCTAAAACCCGTCTTAGAAAAAAAAGAAAAGTCAGGCATGGTGGCACACACATATTCTCAGTACTGAGAGGCAGAAACAAGTGGATTCCTGAGGCCTGCTGGCTAGCCAGATTAGCCTGTTTGGCAAATTCCAGGCCAGGGAGAGGTCTTGTCTCAAAAAAAAAAAAGTGGACAGTGCCCGAGGAACAGAACTTGAAGCTGTCCTCTGGCCTTCACACGCATGTACATATACGTGCACCTGCATGCACACATGCACATACACACAAAGTTTTTAAAAAACAAATCAGTTTTAATGTTAGCGAATCTAATGTTTCCAAACAACAACAACAACAACAAAAAAAAAAAAAACCCGGCTCATCTTGTTTCCATGATCAATACGTAAAAGCAATCACAAGACATGTTACGCTCTGGCTTGTCAAGGTAGGGTGGCGTTCTGCATGGTGGGCAGGAGCCACCTCCACTGATGCAGGCTCCCCTCTGGGGACACAGGTCTTCCCGGGGGGCCGGGTCCTCACTGTGTCTAGTGCCAAGACCTCTGACGCTGGCAGCTACTCCTGTGTGGCAGTGAGCGCCGTGGGCGAAGAGCGCCGGGATGTCGTCCTGCAAGTTCACAGTGAGTCTCAGACTGGGAGGACCATGTGGCACAGAACAACCACGTCTCATAGGAGGAAGGGCAGGTGGATGGACCCCACTGGGGTGCTGTGCTGGAGTGTGAGCATCCCTGTGGGTGGGCAGGTGGCTGTTGGGCAAGGCAGGTGACTGTACACGGTCAGGTGCTCTGTGGTCAAGGAAAGAAGGGGAGAAGCATGGACCCTCAGGGGTGAGGGCAGCAGACTGAGTCAGGAAGGAGAAAGACCTAGCATTCTCAAGGTTCCCCTAATGGGGTGATGGGTTCAGATCCTTCTGGAAAGGGCAGTGTGGGGTAGTGGTTAGCAAGCCCTTTGTGCCCCCTGCAATTCAAATCCAGCCTCCATGACCGTGAGCCGTGCTCTGTGGGGCCGCTGGTTCTTCTCGGGAATGGTGGGGGAGACAAGAACCCCAACCTTGAAGGTTGTTGTGGGAAGTCACTGAGCCCTGGTGATAAGGTTTTAAATATCCTCCGACGAGTTCTTCTGGGGCTCTAGAAAGGTTCAAGGACGAGCGGTTCAGGGAAAGCCAAGAGAAAGAGGGAGGAAGCGGCCATCCTGCTTTCTCTGTCCTGAAGACAGCACACAGACGGGGGTAGGGGGAGGTCATGAGCATTCTATTCACACTTAGTCATTGCATTCGCTCTCACACAGACCCACCCGGTTCTCTCCCCCATCTTATAGGTGACTGAAGCCCAGGATGGCTGGGTAACATTTCTGAGGCCTCTCGCCATAAGCAAATGCACTCCCCAGCCTAGGCATTCTGGCTTTTTTTGTATTTTTTTTTTTCCAGTGCTGGGAATGGAACGGAGGACCTTACATATGCTGGACACTGAGCTGTACTTCCAGCCCTCTTTTTTTTTTTTTTTTTTAAATTATTTTATTTTGTTTTATTTATTTGCAAGCAGAGAGAGAGAGATAGAAGAGAGAGAGACAGAGAATGGATGTGTCAGGGCCTCCAGCCACTGCAAAAAAAAACTCCAGATGCATGCACTACCTTGTGCATCTGGCTTAAGTGGGTTCTGGGGAAATGAACCTGGATCCTTTGGCTTTGCAGGCAGGTGCCTTAACCACTAAGCCATTTCTCCAGCCCTACAGCCCTTACTTTTTTTTTTTTTTTTTGAGGTAGGGTCTTGCTCTAGCCCAGGCTAACTTGGAATTCACTATTTAGTCTCAGGGTGGCCTTGAACTCATGGCGATCCTCCTACCTCTGCCTCTCAAGTGCTGGGATTAAAGGTGTGTACCACCACACCTGGCTCCTTATTTACTTTTTATTTTGAGGCAGGGTCTCACTAAGGTGCCCAAGCATGCCTTCAATTTGTGATCCTCCTGCCTCAGCCTCCTGAGTAGCTGAGATTAGAGGCTTGTACCACCAGACCTATTTGGAACCTTGTGGGTTTTTGTTTTGTTTTGTTTTTGAGGTAGGTAGAATCTCACTCCATCCCAGGCTGACCTGGAACTCATTTTACAGCTTCAGGCTGGCCTTGAACTCACGGCAATCTTCCTACCTCAGCCTCTCGAGTGCTGGGATTAAAGGCGTGAGCCACCATGCCTGACTGGGACCCTGTGTTCTCAACCACCAAACTACTGGCTATTTTGGAGAAAAAAGTGGTCCTGGGACCTGCTTTAAATTTTTTAAAAATAAAGCTATTGAATTTTAAAATGCATTTATATATTTACTTATTTTGGTTTTTGAGAGATAGAAGAGAGACAGACAGAGAGAGAATGGATGTGTCAGGGCCTCCAGCCTGTAGCCCAGGCTGCCTTAGAACTCACCATATTGCCCAAACTGACAATACATTCACAGTAAATCCTCCTGTCTCAGCCTTCCAAGTGCTAGGGTTATAGCTATGAGCCACCAAGCTGGGCTATTATTGATTTTTTTTTTAAATTTGGAAATAGGGGCCTGGAGAGATGGCTTAGTGGTTAAGCGCTTCCCTGTGAAGCCTAAGGACCCCGGTTCAAGGCTTGATTCCACAGTACACACGTAAGCTAGATGCACAAGGTGGCACATGCATCTAGAGTCTGTTTGCAATGGCTGGAGGCCCTGGAGTGCCCATTCTCTATCTATCTGCCTCTTTCTCTCTCTGTCTGTCACTCTCAAATAAATAAATTTAAAAAATAAAATAAAATAAACAAAATTTGGAAATGGCCTTTGGTAACTGGGACCCACATGCAGTTGCGAGAAGTAACACAGGGCTGGGGAAATGGCTCTGGGTAACTTGCTGGCCATGCAAGCATAAGAACCTGAGTTCAGCTCCCCAGCTCCCATGTAAAACGCTGCAATCTCAACACTGGGGAGGTGCAGACAGGAGGATCCCAGGGTTTGCTGGCTAGCTTGTCTAGCCAAATCAGTGCATTCCAGGTTTAGTGAGAGACCTGTCTCATAAAAATAGAGTAGAGAAATCTGGGTGTGGTGGTCCACGCCTTTAATCCCAGCACTCAGGAGGCAGAGGTAGGAGGATCATTGTGAGTTCAAGGACACCTTGAGAATACATAGTGAATTCCAGGTGAGCCTGGACTAGACTGAGACCGTACCTCGAAAAAAACCAAAGGGGAAAAAAAAAGCTATTGGATCCAGGCTTGGTGGCACACACCTTTAATCCCAGCAGTCAGGAGGCTGAGGTTGGAGGCTCGTTTTGAGTTCAAGGCCACTCTGAATGTAGTGAATTCCTGTTCAGCCTGAGCTAGAGTGAGAAAAACCAAAAAAAAAAAAAAAAGAGTAGAGAAGCCACAGAGGAAGACACCTGAAGTCTACCTTTGGCCTCCACACCTGTGCACACACACATATGCATATGCCCAAATGCATACAAACATGCATGCACACGTACACATGCCACACACACAAACATATGACACGAAAAGAAAAGAACTAATACACAGAAGCCCTGAGTTACTCCCTGTGCCATTCCCTCAGTGGTGACATTCCAGACAGCCGTGCAGCCCACGTAACCTTGCCAGCTACTTCCTGGGTGGGTAGAGGCTGGACAATGTGGCTCGCCCTAACAAGACTCCCGTCTCCTTGGTTAGCTTTGGCTGTGACCCAGCTGTGGCCCCACCACGTGTCTCAGAGGATCCCCCTTCTGTCCCCGTCTGCAGTGCCCCCCAGCATTCTCGGAGAAGAGCTGAATGTGTCTGCTGTGGCCAACGAGTCAGTGACTCTGGAGTGCCAGAGCCACGCTGTACCACCTCCGGTGCTGAGCTGGCAGAAAGACGGGAGGCCCCTGGAGCCACGGCCTGGCATCCGCCTGTCCACAGACAAGGCCTTGCTGGAGGTGCGCAGCTGCCCAGATGACTTGTGGGGGAGCAGGGCCTTGTGGGTGTCCTAACCTGCCATGAGCATTAGTTTAGCTCAGTGTGACAAATGAGCAACACCCCTCCATCCCCGGGGACAGAGCATGAATATCCAGGACTGAGCCTTTAGCTTCTCTTGGGATCCCAATGTGATGTGACCATTCTAAACTCCAAGCAGCACTGGGTGGTTCTCCCTCTTTTTCCTTCATTCTTCAAAGCCATAGTGTGGCACCATCATGCCCAGGTTAGGATCTAACTCCCAAATGGCAGGCCCGACCCCCATCTTTCTCTTCTGGATGGTCCTGGAGCTCTGCAATGACTCTGGGGACATGTAAAGGGCCAGTGCAAGGCCATCTTGGCCATGTGCCCAGCTCCTCAGCAGGTCTGGGCTGTGGGTGTGATATGGAGGCAACTAGGGTGTCACAGAAGAGCCCATTCCATTATTCCAAATGTGCACAGCCCTGGAGTTCTAGAAACTGACTCTTGGATGTGTTGGCCCAAGAGTGGGCTGCATGCTTGTTAAAATAGCCCAGAGGGCAAAATCAAAGGAACTAGGTTTGATTTCCCAGATGCACAAGGGGCACACATGCATCTGGAGTTCATTTACAGTGGCTGGAGGCTCTGACATGACCATTCTCTCTCTCTCTCTCAGCCTATTTCTCTCTCTCTCTCTCAAATAAATAAATAAAAATAAAAATATATGGGCTGGAGGGATTGCTTAGTGGTTAAGGCATCAGCCTGCAAAGCCAAAGGACCCAGGTTTGATTCCCCGGGACCCACGTTAGCCAGAGGCACATGGTGGCGCATGCAATCTGGAGTGTGTTTGCAGTGGCTGGAGGCCCTGGCATGCCTATTCTCTCTCTCTCTCTCTCCTTTCTCTGTCAAATAAATAAATAAGTAAATAATTTAAAAATTGGGCTGGAGAGATGGCTTAGCGGTTAAGGCACAAACCTGTGAAGCTTTAGGACCCCGGTTCAATTCTCCAGGTCCCACGTAAGCCAGATACACAAAGGGGCACACACTTCTGGAGTTTGTTTGTAGTGGCTAGAGGCCCTGGCATGTTCATTCTCACTCTCCCTCTCCCTTTCTCTTTCCCTCTCTCTGTCTCTAAAAAGTAAATAAATAAAAATAAAATCTTAAAAAATAAAATTAAAATTAAAAAATTAAAAATACAAAAAGAAAAAAAACAGAGCCTGAGAAAAGGGAGGGAAACTGAGCCTTGGAATTGTTTAAACCAAGGGTGAGCCCCCTGCTTCTGTTGTCTCCGCTGCTCTGATGTTCTGTGGCCTGACACAGGCTCTCACTGCTGTTTTATTTTTTTAAATATATTTTATTTATTTATTTATGAGAGAGAAAGAGGCAGAGAGAGAGAATGGGCACACTGGGGCCTCCAGCCACTGCAAACAAACTCCAGATGCATGCGCCCCCTTGTGCATCTGGCTTTACGTGGGTCCTGGAGAATTGAACCAGGGTCCTTTGGCTTTGCAGGCAAATGCCTTAACTGCTAAGCCATCTCTCCAGCCCTCTCACTGCTGTTTTTATTGAGCAGTAATACATGAACAAATTGAGCATCACATGAGCAAAAGGCAAGGAGCTTTTAACTTTGAAGAATCCTTGAACGTATGTTAAAGGGATTTATCGGTATGACATGTTGGACTCTGGTGATCCAGAACACACACTCTCTCTCCCTTCACAAATGCAGTCACACTAAGCCCACCTGTTGGCTTCAGCAGATCTGTGGCAGTTCTATGGGCAATTTGTTGCATGTTGTCTTCAGTGGTATGGTCAGCCCTTCTCACACATTTACACTTGTTCTGGGTCAAGAGTACAGCCAGGTCACCGAGGAAGTAGAGCAAAGAGCTTAGCTTAAGATCACACAGCATCTCTGAACATTCCTTGTCAAAGTTGGTCATCTGTACTATTCAGGCCAAAGGTACACCAGGGCAGAGGAAGCCTAGTCACATTGCTTTAAGCAGGTAGATTACAAAATTAAAATAATAAAAAAAAAATCTTACAGCAATATTCTCAAGAAAGCTATCTTTAAGGTTCATAAGAAATATTCCCACAGTGCTCTCCCATGGTTCATTTCCATATTTCATTCTTTTTTTTTTATTTTGTGTGTGTGAGCAAGAATTGGCACACTAAGGCCTCCAGCCACTGTAATCAAACTCCAGATGCATGTACCATCTTGTGTGCAAGTGTGACCTTGCATGCTTGTGTCACCTTGTGAATCTGGCTTACGTGGGACCTGGAGAGTCAAACATGAATCCTTAGGCTCCACAGGCAAGTGCCTTAACTACTAAGCCATCTCTCCAGCCCTTCATTCATTGTTTAAGAGTTTAATTTTATTTATTTATTTGAGAGAGAGAGAGACAGATAAAGAGAGAAAATAGGCACTCCAGGGCCTCCAGTCACTGCAAATGAACTCCAGACATACATGCCACCTTGTGCATCTGGCTTACTTGGGTCCTAGGGAATCAAATCTGGGTCCTTTGGCATTTGCAGGCAAATGCCTTAACTGCTAAGCCATCTCTCCAGCCCATCGTTTCCATATTTCATTCTTATAGTTCATCCCCACAATTCGTTCCTCTAGTTCATTACCACAGTTCATGCTCAGCAGTCAACGACCCTGGAAATCTTCTGGTGCCAAAGGCAGGGGTGCTGCCACCCTTACCCTGGAGGTCAAGGCTCAGTGAGGTCACATGACTTGTCTGAGGTGACCCAGTCTGTCCATCTCTGCTCCCCCCCCCACCAAAGGATTATCTTTCGCCCCTGGCCAGGTGGACCGAGCTGAGGTGGGGGACGCAGGCCACTACACCTGTGAGGCCCTGAATGAGGCAGGCCGCTCCGAGAAGCACTTCAACTTGAATGTCTGGGGTGAGAGTCTGCAGTCCTCTCCTCCATGGATGGCCCCTAGGTCCCTGGGAAGGAGGGCCACCTAGCTGGGCCTCACAATACAGCCCTCACAGTCCCTTCATCCTACCCCACCCCCCTCACTCTCTCTACTCTGACTCAGTTGCACCAGTGTTCCCCTCGATGGAGCCCTACACTCTGACCGTGAGCAAGGGGCAAACTGCCAGACTTTCCTGTGACTGCTGGGGTGTCCCCTTCCCCAAGATCTCATGGAAAAAGGATGGTAGGACATCACCCCATTGCCGCCTAGCAACCCCTCAGAACCTTACTGAGTGGGGTGGGATGGGGGGGCCAGTGACAGGGTGACCCTCCCCCAACCCTTCTGCTCTGTCTCCTCGTGACAGCAGGCCCATCTCGAGGTCTAACATTCTGTCAGGAAGCCCTTCCCCAAGCCTGACCTGGGTAGAGCCTCCCTGTGTGGTGGGTCACCTGTGTCCTTTCCAAACCCCGTGAGGCACTGTCATGGCCACTACTAAATGCCAGTTGTAGAGGGTCTGGTATGAAATAGATGCTCAGTAAATATGAAGGCTTTGCTGTACCCAGATTTGTGGGGAATATGTCTGCCAGACTAAGTTCTGGGACCTAGGAAGACAGACCAAACAGACCAAGCCCCTCCCTCATCTGGATAGTCAGATGACAGACAGAAAGTGAGCAAGGGACTCCGCACCTGAAGGAGGAAGCCCTGGAGACAGAGCCAGGGGAGGTACAAGGTTAGGATTTGGTGTTTTCAGTCAGGTAGCCTGGGATGTTTGACCGAGGGGAGGGGTGAACCTGAGAATATGAAAAGGAAAAGCATTCCAGGCAGAGGTCATGTCCGTGCAAAGGCCCTGGGGCAGAGATGAGCCAAACATACTTGCAAAACACAGCAGAGGCCAGTAGGGCTAGAGAGATCTGAGTCAGCCAGGGGCTATAACAGGAGCTGGTCCCCAGAGAGATGGGGAGTAGACTACGGATTATGGATTGTCCGATTGCCCGTAAGGGTCACGGCTTTACCTCCAGTGGAATGGTGAAGAGCTATGCTGAGAGAAGTCCAGGGTGGGAAGTTTAGACATTCAGAGGCATGCCAGGACCAGACATGGAATTCAGGGAAGGCTTCCTGGAGGAGGGTCAATCTACATGGGCACATGGAGGATGGGAAGGAGATGGGGCAAGTGGTGGGAAAACCTAATGAAAGGCCTTGAATCCCTGGACCAGGGTTGGTTTTTTCTGTTTTTTTTGTTTGTTTGTTTTTTGTTTTTTTGTTTTTCCTCACTGTCTCAGGTCAGCCCTTGCCCAGGGAGGGTGCCAGCCTGGAGGAGGTGTCAGTAGTGGGAAGACTGCTCTATCTAGGACAGGCCCAGCCAGCCCAGGAGGGGACATACACCTGTGAGTGCAGCAATGTGGCCGGGAACAGCAGCCAGGACCAGCAGCTGGAGGTTCAGGGTGAGCTGCGCCAGGGCCAGGAGGGGGGCGGGGAGGACTGCAAGCCCAAGTGTTTGGAGGATAGATGCTCCCCTGCTGCTCTAGTCTGAGCCCTCAGATCCCAGCCTGCACACGGGAAGGGGCAGTAGGTCCCTGTGGACCCAGAGGGAGAAAGTGCGTCTTGAAATATGTGGAAACATGGACGAAATGTGTTTCTAGATAAGGAGCCCCAATTCTCCATCTGCTTGCTCTGAAAATGACATGAATTTATGACATTTTGATATCCCAGCCTTGTAAAAATTGTGCTTTTGGGGGCTGAAGCTAGAGCTCAATTGGTAGAGTGCTAGCCTAGCATCCAGAAAGCCTTGGATATAATCCCCAGCACCTTGTAAACACATAATGATGCAGGCCTGCAAGCCCAGCCTGGGGAAGTGAAGCCAGAAGACTCAGAAATTCAAGGTCAGCCTTGGTTACGTTGTAAATCTGATGTCAGCTGGACTCTATGAGACCCTATCTTAAAAAAAAGAAGAAGAGTTCAAAAATGAAGCCCTGGGGCTGGAGAGATGGCTTAGCAGTTAAAAATGCTTGCTTGCAAAACCTACTGGCCTAGGTTTGAGTCCCCATTACCCACGTGAAGCCAGGCACACAAAGTGGCGCATATATCTGGAGTTCCTTTACAGGAGGCTCTGGCCCATTCATATTCTCTCTCTCTCTCTCAAATAAATAACATAAAAATGAAGCCCAAGAAAATACTGGACTCTCTAATCCCTATTTGGGAGATGGGAACATTACAAGTTCAAAGTCAGCCTGGGCAAATTAGAGAGACCCTGGTTTCCGAGGGTACCAAACTTCACAGACCAGGAATGACAGCTTATTCCCCAAGGGGCAGGAGAGGTGGCCGTGGGCATGGCTGTCCACCTTCTGCAAAGATGGGAAGGCTCAACCAAGGCCACACAATGCATGGTGCAAGAGAAGACGTAGGGCCTAAAAGGGGCTGCACACACACTGAGCCGCTGGCACTGTGCCCGGTGGCCCCAACCACTTTCCTTCACGGGCTTCCTCTCCACCCAGTTTCCCCACAGATCACTGGTCCCCGCGAGCCTGTCACACTGGTCTCTGTGGTCCAGGATGGAGAGATTACCCTAGAATGCAATGCCACAGGGAAGCCCCAGCCAGTGGTAACGTGGGAGAGGGACAGCCAGCCCTTGGGGACTGAGCCCGGCCTGCAGTTGCAGAACCAGGGCCACAGCCTGCACGTGGAGCCGGCACAGGCTGCCCACAGTGGGCACTACAGCTGTGTGGCCGAGAATGTAGCCGGGAGGGCCGAGAGGAGGTTTGCGCTCTCGGTGCAGGGTGAGGACCGACGGCTGGGGAGGGCTGATGGGTGGGGCTGGGCTGGAGAGAGCAAGACCGGGCAGTCCCTGGGCCAGCCATGGGCTGCTGCTGTGGGGTCTTCCTCATCTTCCTGGAGCTGCTGCTGGGTATCCCCAACTTCCCTAATTACCCCCTGAACCCATCTTTCCTTCTGTCCTTCCCTCTATCCTTCTTTCCTTTTTCTCCTCCTTCCTCCTGTCTTTGTTGTTCCCACTGTTTCCCGCAGTCCTTACTCTGAGTGGCCGGTGTGAGGTACTGGGGGGACGCAGGGGTGGAGAAGCCAGAACTACTGGGGGGGGGTCAGGACATGGAGGTGGCCTGGAGGTGAGTAGGACTTAGGTGGTTGCTGGGGTGACAGAAGCATGGGTCAGACCAAGGGCCTTTGGAGCCCATTCACATTTCATTGAAGGTCTGGTTCAGGATGGAGGCAGGGTGTGATGGGTGAGGCAGGCAGGGTGGTTTCAAAGAGGCCCTTTTCAAATAAATAAATAAATAGGGGGCTAGAGAGATGGCTCAGTGGTTAAGGTACTTGCCTGCAAAACCCAAGGACCTGGGTTTGATTCCCCAGTACCTACTTAGAGCCAGATGCACAAAGTGGCTGGTGTGTGTGTGTATGGAGTTGTTTTGCAGTGGCTAGAAGCCCTGGTGTACCCATTCTCTCTCTGTCAAACATTAATTCATTAATTCATTCATTCATTCATTAAAAGAGGCCCGTCTTATACCCTGCATCCCTAGGATCCTAAGCCTTCTGTGCCTAGCTATCCCACTGGTAGAAGGCAGCTTTCTGGGACAAATCTCCCCCCACCCAGAGAACCACCCACTGCTTCACCCTCAGTGCATGCTCGGGGTCCATTCCAGCCCAGCTCCACACCTGCCCCATATGAGGTCTACTCTTACGGAATCCTCTCCACAACCCTCTGAAGGGGTTGAGGCCCAGGTGTCTGCCTGACCCCAAAGTCCAGCTGTGGTCATCTGTGACTCCCTCTTGGATGTCCTAGCCTCCGTGAGGGCAGTTAGGAGCCTCCCAGTCTTTGGTCCTTCTCAATGGGGTCCTGCGGGTCTTCAGGCAGGCAGAGGGTGGGGCAGGAAAGGAACATGCATAGCCTGACCCCCAGAACTTGGCTCTTCCTCTGGGTCTAGTGCCCCCAGAGCTCCTTGGAAACTCGGACCCACTGACCAACATCACCACTGCCTTGCACGGCCCCCTGACACTGCTCTGTGAAGCTACAGGGGCCCCGCCCCCAACAGTCCGCTGGTTCCGAGGAGAGCAGCCCATCAGCCCTGGGGAGAATGTTTACCTTTTGACAGGTGAGGTACTATACAGGGCCGTGTTCTGGGAATCAGCTTATCTGTTACATGCCCTTGACCTCTGACCACTCCAAAACACTGGTCAGGTGGTATGCTACAGGAGGGGAAAAAATAGATTTAAGTAAGTTTGAGAAAGGCTTCCGGGTCTGCCCTTTCTCTACCCACAGTGGACATTTGTGTAGTGAAGGCTCTGGTAAGTCCTGCAGCGAAGAAACATTCTCTTGGCACTGTGTAAGACATGCTTGGGAATAAACATTTAAACACCTGCTTTGAATCTTCATCCTCCCCACAAGATTGGTTTATGGTTATTCTTTCCAGTCAACCAATGGGGACACTGAGTCAAAATCTCTCAGGGACTTGAAGATCCACTGAGGCTCAGCCTCAGGACCCATCAGTTGTCCCCTCCAGCCCATGAGGGATAGCAAATACGATTCGCACACGTCACTTTAGAACTTGGTAGGAGTTGCCGGTTGCATGGTGTAGATAGAAACTTGCAGTTGACATCTGGGCTCAGAAGAAAGGGAAATGGTGATGAATTAGTGATGTCTGCCTCAAGTGTAGAAATATGCATACATGTCTGCTGCCTCCAAGCTGGTACAGGACTCATGGTTCTTCTGAGAACCTCAGAAATCCCTGGGAGTAGAAGGCCTCTTTCTGAGCCTATCAGAAATAGACCAGGACTATGTAGCCCACTGCTGTCCTCGTAGCCCAAGCCCAGAGTCGGGGGGGGACCGGTGGGGGGAGCAAGACATCAGATCCTTCTTGCCAGGACAGGATCCTCAATTTACTCTGGCATGAGTGCTCCATCCTTTTGTTTACATTCCCATGCCTCAGTTTCCCCACACGAGGAATGGAAAACTGGGAAGCAACCATCTACACATTTGGTTATAATACCTGATGTTGGGGAGGGGCTGTGCATGCTGCTCAGAGCCATGCTGGAGCCCATACCCTTCCTTCCTCCCTCCCTCCCTCCCTCCTCTCTCCCTCCCTCCCTTCCTTTCTTTCTTCTTTCCTTCCATCCATACATCTATTCATCCAGGCGGCTGGATGCTGAAGGTGACGCAGGCACAGGAACAGGACAGAGGCCTCTACTCATGTCTGGCCAGCAACGAGGCTGGAGAGGCACGGAGGAACTTCAGTGTGGAGGTCCTGGGTAGGGTTCAGCCCCATGCTCACGGTGCCCCAAGAGTCCTTCCCCTTCTGCAAGAGCGCTTCTGGGACAGGCAGGGGGAGGGGATCCCACACCTTGTTTTCTTTGCCTCATCAAAGACCTATGCTCTGGGGGCTGCGGAGTGGCTCAGTGGGTAAAGCTCTTGCTTCACAAACATGTGGATCTGACTCCAGACCCTCGGCACCCACATACATGCCAAGCGTGCTGGTGCGTACTGGCTAGCTAAACTAGATCAATCAACGAGGTCTGGCTTCAAGTAAGAGACCCTGCCTCAGTAAATGAGCTAGAGAGCAACCAAGAAGAACACCCAACATTAACCTCTGGCCTCCACATGCATGCGCACCCATGTACAGGTGCACCTGCACGCATTTGCATCCAAAAGCATGCATACCGACATGCAGAACACACACACACACACACACACACACGCCCCAGAAAAAAAAAAAAGAAAATAAAAATCTCTGCTCTGAAGTCACCATGGAACTTTCCAGAAGCAGCAGGGACTAACTCAAAGTGGCAGCGTGCAAGGGGGCAAATATCGTCAGCACCACGCCACCTTCTCAGATCAGGATCAACGGCAGTCATTAAATTCACTGTCTCATAGGAGGAGTCATGAGGGGATGGGGAAACTGAGGCCCAGAGAACTGTGTTCCCTGCTATGTGGCTGTGTAGTCTAGGTGGGCCACCTGGCCTGCTGCTCTCTGTCTCTTTGTCTCCTAGTTCCTCCCAGTATTGAAAACGAGGGCCTGGAGGAAGTGATCAAGGTCCCTGAGGGACAGACTGCCCAGCTGGTGTGCAATGCCACAGGTGAGGGCTATGCAGAGTGGCAGGCTGAAAGGAAGGACAGGCTTGAGGAAGAGGGGCCAGGATTTGGCTGATCCCCATAGAGGGTCTCTCTGCATCTCACCCCTCACACCTGTGTCAGGTCCCTGTTCATGTATACTTGCTATCCACACCTCCATCACCCCACTCCTTACCTGCCTGTAGTCTGCTGTCAGGACCCTCCATGGGATCCTTGCCTGCCCCCCCCAGACCCTCACTGCACCAAGGCTTCCCTGCTCCGGCACTGACCACACAAGACCTTAGTGGCCCTTGTCACCATGGCTTCCCAGCAGTGTCTGGCAGAGTAGGATCCCAGGATGCATGTTGGTTGAAGATGAATGGGTGGGTGGAATGATGAATGGGGAGATGGGTGGGTGGATAGATGAGAAGGCAGTAAGTGGGGAGGAAGGTAGATGGGTGGATGAGTAGATGGTAGGATGAATGGGTGGGTGGATGGGTAGGCGGGTAGGTGAATAGGCAGTAAGAGGGGATGAAGGTAGATGGATGGATGGGCAGTTAGTAGGATGAATGGTTTGGTGGATGGATGGATGGGTAGATGAGAAGGCAGGAAGTGGGGAGGAAGGTAAATAGATATGTGGGTGGAAGTAGGATGGATGGGGGGATGGGTGGATCCATGGGTAGATGAATAGGTAGTAAGTGGGAAGAAAATTAGGTGGATGGATAAAAGGATGGATGTATGGATGAAATAATTAGCCATTTTGCCTTGTTTGCTGTGCTGTGCTGTGCCATCTCTGCCCACTTCCCAGTCAGGTGGAGGCAGCAAGAACCCAGGCCATCCTGCTGTGCTTCACGGGCCTGTGGCCAAAGATGACGACTCTACACCTACCCTCGTTGACAGTGACCTCAGCCCCCTAAACCCACCTCCCAGTGCCAGCTGAATGGTCTCCACGTCTCCTCTTTACACAGGCCATCCTCCACCCAAGGTCACATGGTTTAAAGACGGTCGGCCTCTGGCTGGTGGAGACCCCTATGACATCTCCCCAGATGGGACCCTCCTACAGATCCTGCAGACCAACCTGTCCAGCACCGGCCACTACTCCTGCATTGCCACCAATGCCGTGGGCGAGAAGACCAAGCATGTGCAGCTCAGCGTCCTGGGTGAGAGCTTTGGGTGTCCCTGGGGAACTGCAGGAGGGTGACCCAAGGCTATGATGCTCTCACTGTCTTCCCTATGACTTTTCCAAGTATGACAGCAAAAAATGACCGTCCCAGCAGGCTGAGCACAGTGGTGCATAACTATAGTCCCAGCACTTGGGAGGTGAAGGCAAGAGGATCAAGGAGTTCAAAGCCAGTCTAGACTCCAAGACACTTTGTCTCAAAAAATCCAACCAAATGGGCTGGAGAGATGGCTTAGCAGTTAAGGTGCATGGCTGCGAAGCCTAAGGACCCAGGTTTGATTCTCCAGGTCCCACGTAAGCCAGATGCACATGGTGGTGTATGGGTCTGGAGTTTGTTTGCAGTGGCTAGAAGCCCTGGTGTGCCCATTCTCAGTCTCTCTCTCTAACTGTAATAAATAAATAAAAATAAAATCTTAAAAAAAAACACAAATAAAAAACCAACAAAATAAGAAGAAGAAAAAGTAAAACACCCAGCCCTTTAACTGAATCTTTACATTGACCCTTGGAGGTGGGATATGCTTGTCCCCGTGTCACTAATGAACCTCTGAGGTTCTGACAGGGGATGCGACTCACGTCTGGGTCTGTGGTGGCGGCTCATCCCCAGAGCCTCTCTTCCTTGAGGGCAGCACAGTGTCCTGTTAGATCCGGGGCACTAGAGACTTGCATGGATGAAGGGCCCAGACGAGCTTAGTGAAACGAGCTCCTAAAACCACTGTCATCAAATTCCCTGAGAAACCAACTTGGTGGTTGGGGCAGGGGCAGCAGGGAAAGGGTTACCCAGCTCATGGTTTTAGAGGTCTCAACCCATGTGTTGCTTTTCTGGGCCTAGGCCTAGTGAGGCAGAGTGTGGTGGGGCAAAGGGCTCACTTCATGGTGGGCAGGAGGCAGACAGAGAAACAGGAAAGACCCAGAAGATACCCCTGGTGACCTACTTTCTCCAGCTAGGCCCCATCCCCCCATCCTCCAATGATGCCGTCCAAGTGAAGAAGCACCCCCCAGCGGACTGATCCATGAATGATGGAAGTGGACCCTCATGGTCCCGGCACCTGTCACTCTGTGTCCTTAGCTAGAAACCAGACCTTCCACACACGAGCCTTTAGAGTGATCCTTCATATCCAGACCATAGCAGAGTCCCCTGCAAGGGCTGGACAAGGAAATGTTAAGACCCAGAGAAAAAGAATAGGGAGAAAAGCACCCCCCCCCACCTCCCACGCACACACTGACTTCCCTCGGCTCAGAGACGCAGGACAAAGAAGCGTCTGGTTAGTAGCTAGGCCACATGTTGAGCCGTGTTGGAGAGGCTGGAGCAAACTGTTCAACTTTCCCCAAGCTCTGTGGTAGAGAGCTTGGGCTTGGGGCACCCAGGCCTGAATCCAACTCGCTTGTCTCATGCATGGCTCCCCGAGCCTCTGGTTTCCTATTCATGCAACGCTTAGCAGCATGAAGGTTAAACCCAGGGTTATGGCTGTCCTGGTCCTCAGATCCTCAGGCCCAGTACTGAGGTTTACCTGGGCCCCTTACACTCTCTTCACAGTGGTTCCCACCATCCTGGGAGTGACCGATGACAGTGCCGACGAGGAGGTGACGGTCACTATCAACAACCCCATCTCCTTGATCTGTGAGGCGCTGGCGTTTCCTTCCCCCAACATTACCTGGCTGAAGGACGGAGTGCCCTTTGAGGTCTCCAAGAATGTGAAGATCCTCCCAGGTGATGCCCCTGGGATGGGCAGGGAGAGGACAGGTCACCCATCATCAGGCCAAGCTGGGGGATGACCCTGACCACTCTTCCCCAAGTAGGTACCCATGGGCTGCAGATCTTGAATGCCCAGAGAGAAGATGCTGGCCAGTATACCTGCATGGTCACGAACGAGCTGGGGGAGGCCATGAAGAACTACCACGTGGAAGTCCTCAGTGAGTGCTGACCCTTGGGGACCAGCTGGACAGATAGAAGGCCATCCAGGAAGCTGGCCACACTTGAGACCGTAGGGCGCCTTCCTGTAGCTGTGGTCCTTCGGGTTCATAGGCAGCCGAGGGCATCTCTGTCATCCCCCCTGATAGCACTGAGGATGGTAAGAGGAGGGGGCGGTGTTAGGACTCAAGGCCATGTGGACTTCCAACCCCTACCCTAGTCCCAGCTTTCTTTTGCCACTTCTGCTATGGAGGTACAACCAGAGTCCCCTCGACTTGAGACTTAGGCTCCAAGAATGCCCTCCAGAAGTTACCCCAGGAACCCCACCTGATACCCTTCCAGCCCTGTAGCTATCTTGAGCACTCTGTCCCAAACAGGGTGCCTTCCAAGATCCTGATCCCCACCCTTGGGAGCCAGCCTTCCAGGATCTCATTGCAGTCCCTGGACCTACTCCTCATGTCCCTCATGACTTTTCAGTTCCCCCTTCCATCTCCAAAGACGACCCCTCTGGGGAGACCGGTGTGAAGGAAGTGAAGACCAAGGTCAACAGCACTCTGACCTTGGAGTGTGAGTGCTGGGCTGTGCCTCCTCCCACCATCAACTGGTACAAGGACGGACGGGTGAGCATCCTCTCACATCATCTGGGTCCCACTGGCCCTGCTGCGGCAAAGGAAGTCCCGAAAAAGTTTCTGGCCCCAGAGCTGTCCTGGGCTCTGCCCACCCTTTAGTTTCTGTGTGTATATAGGTGAGTGTGTGCGTGCATGTGTGTGAATGTGGGTGCATGTATACCATGGCACGCATGAGGAGGTCAGAGGACAATCTTACATGTCTGTTCTCGCCTTCCACTTTGTTTGAGGCAGGGTCTCTCTCATTGCTTGCCATTACATATGCTGGCTGTCCAGTCCATGAGCTTCAGAATTCTGCCTCCACCTCCCTGTGCACTGGAATTACAGATGCTCATACTACATGCTGGCTTTATTTGTTTTGTTTTGTTTTGTTTTGGAGGTAGGGTCTCATTTTAATCCAGGCTGACCTAGCATTAACTATGTAGTCTCAGGCTGGCCTCGAACTCACAGATCCTCCTACCTCTGCTTCCTGAGTTCTGGGACTAAAGGCGTGCGTCACCATGCCCGGCTTACATGCTGGCTTTATGTGGGTTCTGGGGATGGAAACTCGGGTCATCAGGTCTGTGCAGCAAGCATTTTACCCACTGAGCCATCTCCCCAGCCACCTTTTTTGAGACAGGACTTCTCGCTGGCCTGGAATTTGCCAAGTAAGTTAGGCTGGGTGGCCAGCAAGTCTCAGGGCTTTACTTATCTCTGCTTTCCCAGCACTGGGATTACAAGGGTATGCCACCTGGCATTTTTACATGCATTCTGAGACTAGAACTCAGTTTTGCAAGGCAAGCTTTTTTCTGACTGAGCCATCTTCCCAACCCTGACTTTAGTGGAGGTTTTTTGTTTGTTTTGTTTTTTGGGGTACAGTCTAGCTCTAGCCCAGGCTGATCGGGAATTCACTATGTAGTCTCAGAATGGCCTCAAACTCACAGTGATCCACCTACCTCTGCCTCCCGAATGCTAGGATTAAAGGTATGCTCCACCATGCCCAGCTAACTGGCTTTTTAGGTTCTTAAAAAAATATTTATTTGTTTGTTTGAGAGGGAGAGAGTGACAGAGAAAAAGAGGCAGCTAGAGAGAGAATGAGTGCGCCAGGGCCTCCAGCCACGGCAAAGAACTCCAGATGCATGCACTACCTTGTGCAGCTGTCTTATGTGGGAAATTGAACCTGGGTCCTTTGGCTTTGTAGGCAAGTGCCTTAACTGCTAAGCCATCTCTCCAGCCCGCTTTTTACTTTTTAATTAGAAATTCTTCTCTCTAAGTTAAAGTCCACTAAGCATTAGGCTCACCTGTCCACCCTTTTCTTTTAAAATTAGGAAGTCAGCCGGGCGTGGTGGCACACGCCTTTAATCCCAGCACTCGGGAGGCAGAGGTGGGAGGATCACCGAGAGTTGGAGGCCACCCTGAGACTACATAGTGAATTCCAGGTCAGCCTGGGCCAGAGTGAGACCCTACCTTGAAAAACCAAAAAAAAAAAAATAAAATAAATAAAATAAAATAAAATAAAATTAGGAAGTCATATGGAATTACAGTGACAATATTTCTGGGTGTTACTATCACTTTGGAGTCTAATTTGTTTTTTATTTATTAAATATAGAACTAGGGGTGATGGTTCATGCCTGTAATCCTACTTGGGAGGTGATGGCAGGAGGTTCAGGAATTCAAAGTCATCCTCCGCTACATAGTGAGTTCAAGGCCAGCCTGAGCTACAAACCATGCCTGGGTGCTTTCTGATCTCTGTCCCCTTCTCTCTTCCCACTCTGTCTCCCTTCAGCCTGTGATCCCCAATCAGCGACTTCACCTCCTGGGAGAGGGGCGCCTGCTGCAGATTCAGTCTACGCAGGTCGCAGACTCGGGCCGATACCTATGCGTAGCCACCAACGTGGCTGGTGAGGATGATCAGGACTTCAATGTGCTTATCCAAGGTATGCACCACGGCAGGCTGGGCTAGGGGTTCGACCGCTAGGGGTTCCAAGGTGGGATGCTGGCACAGAGTGGAAGGAGTATGACATATGGGACTGGCCAAATGTCAGGATCCCAGTGCCAGCCCTTGACAAGAGCCCCACAGAGGCGTTTCCCACTGACCATCTATCTCAACAGCCCAGAGTCTCCATCCCCTCCACAGCTAAGGAATGACGCTCCTGCCTCAAATCATTATTAAGTAGGGGCTGAAGAGATGGCTCGGTGGTCAAAGGCTCTTGTGTGCAAAGCCTGTCAGCTGGGGTTCAATTCCCCAGTACCCATGTAAGGACACGTACACAGAGTGGTGCATGCATCTGGAGTTTGTTTGTGGTGGCAAGAGGCTCTAGTGCCCATTCTCATTCCCCCCCACTTCTCTCTCACACAAATAAATAAAAGTATTTTTTAAAAACTTTTTATTTTATCTTTTTTTTTTTTTGGAGAGAGACACAGAGAGAGACAGAGAGAGACAGAGAGGGAGGGAGGAAGACAGAGATGGGTGCGCAAGCAGTGTCTGAGCTGCTGCGAACGAAATCCAGATGAGTGCGCCCCCTTGTGGTCAAGTGCAGCATTGCACCCTTGCGTCACTTTGCATCTGGCTAAACGTGGGACCTGGAGATTGGAACCGCTGGAGATTGGAACCAGCGTTCTTAGGCTTAGGAGGCAGGCGCCTTAACCCCTAAGCCATCTCTCCAGCCCTAAAAGTATTTTTTAAAACCAGGATTAAGTGTCTGGGAAGGAGGGAGGGAGGCTAGGAGGCCAAGTTGAGTGAAGGAAGGGTAGGCTTTGACACACAATGCTCTGGGATGGCCTGGCAGGGGAGCCATCCCTTCTCAGCGCCATCACAGCCAGCTCCTTCATCCTGGCTCTGTCACTACTGGGCTTCATGATCTAGAGATGTCACCATTCCCTATAGGCCTTTTTTTTTTTTTTTTTAATTTATTTATTTGACAGAGAAAGAGGGAGAGAGAGAGAGAATGGGCACGCCAGGGTCTCCAGCCGCTGCAAACGAATTACAGATGCGTGTGCCTCCTCGTGCATCTGGCTAACATGGATCCTGGGGAATTGAACCTGGGTATTTTGGCTTTGCAGGCAAATGCCTTAACCGCTAAACTATCCCTCCAGCCCTTGTTGTTTAAATGTATATATGTCTCGTGTGTGTGTGTGTGCATGTGTGTAGAGGCTAGAGGACAAACTCAGGTGTTGTTCCTCTCAGGGGCTAGCTCCTTTTTTGTTTGTTTGGGTTTTTTTTTTTTTTTTTTTTTTTGAGGTAGGGTCTCACTCTGGTCCAGGCTGACCTGGAATTCACTATGTAATCTCAGGGTGGCCTCGAACTCATAGCGATCCTCCTACCTCTGCCTCCCGAGTGCCGGGATTAAAGGCATGTGCCACCATGCCCGGCTCTGTTTGTTTTTGACTCTTTACATTTGTCTATAAGGGGAGAGGGAGTGTGAGTATGGGCATACCAGGGCCTCTTGCCACTGGAAATGCACTCCAGAAACATATGCCGTTTTGTGCATCTGGCTTTATATGGGCACTGGGGAATCAAACCCAGGCAGGCAGGTAGGCTTTACAACCAAGCACCTTTAACTGCTGAGCCAGCTCCCCAGCCAGCCATGTACCTTTTTTTGTGACAGGGTTTCTCATTGGCCTGGAGCTTACCAAGCAGGCTAAGCTGGCTGGCCAGTGAGTTCTAAGGGTGCTTCTGTTTTCACTTGCTCAGTGTTGGAATTACATGTACATGCCACCACATCTGGCTTATTTTTTTTTAATTTTTAATTTTAATTTTAATTTTTTATTTTAGAGAGAGCGCTTGAGAGAGAGATACACAGAGAGAGAGAGAGAACTAGCACACCAGGGCCTCAGCCACCCCAGTGAAGGCTGAAGCACTTCAGATGCTTGCACCACCTAATGGGCATGTGTGACCTTGTGTCAGCTTTGTGCGACTGGCTTACGTGGGATCTGGAGAGTCAAACATGGGTCCTTAGGCTTAGCAGGCAAGCGCCTTAACCATTAAGCCATCTCTCCAGCCCACATCTGGCTTTTTTAATGTGGACTCTGGGGATTGAATTCAGGTCCTCATGCTTATGAGGCAAGGACCTTCCTAACTGTGCCATCTCTCCCAAGTCTTGGGCCTGGTCTCGTCCTTTGCAGCATATAGGTGATCTCATCAAAGCTGTGACCTTAGAATCCCCTTTCAGTTGTCACTGCTGCACGCTGATAAACATGGACTAAAACTTCACATCTGTTCTCCTCCCTACAACAAAATCTTCTCGGGCTGGAGGGATGGCTTAGTGGTTAAGGCCCTTGCCTGCAAAGCCGAAGGACCCAGGTTCAATTCCCTCAGACCCACATAAGCCAGACGCACAAGGTGGCACATGTGTCTGGAGTTCCTTTCCAGCAGCTGGAGGCCCTGGTGTGTCCATTCTCTCTCTCGTGCCCTCACCATTTTCAAATAAATAAAAATATAAAAATACAAACAAAATCTTCACCCTAAGGCCACCCTGAGACTGCATAGTGAATTCCAGGTCAGCCTGGACTAGAGTGAGACCCTACCTTGAAAAACGAAACAAAACAAAAACAACAACAAAAAAATCTTCCTATGTTAAAAGAAATTTTTCCAGAGTATGAAAGAAAATAAAGTATTCATTTTTCTTTGTTTTCTTTTGGTTTTGAGACAGGGTCTCACTATGTAAGCCTGGTCAGGCTGGAATTTGTGATCCTCCTGCCTCAGCCTCCCATGTGCTGGGATGACAGGCATGCTGCACCATATCCAGCTCTGACAAGTCTTTTGAGGCATTAGATTTGAGCTCCCTAGGGCAGGAAGCTTATTCTAGAGATGGCACAGCAGCTTCTCAGTAAACCCAGTTTACCAAGGGAGTGAATTAAGAATGCCTTGTCCTGGAGGGTTGGCTTCATGTTTAAAGGAGCTTGCTTACAAAGCCCGGTAGTCAGGGTTTGATTCCACAGTACCCACATAAAGCCAGATGCACAAAGTGGTACATGCATCTGGAGTTTGTTTGCAGTGGCAAGAGACCTTTGTGTTTATTCTCTCTCCCTCTCTCTCTCCCCTTGCAAAAATAAATAATAAATAAGAAGACCTGCCTTGACCATGGGGAATGGTTCCTGTGGTGGGATTCTGCACCTCCCAGTCTGGTGGGGGTTCTCTACAAGAGTACGGCCTCGCCCTCCACTGCATCTCCTAACTTCATCTCCCCTCCCCAGTGCCCCCCATGTTCCAGAAGGTGAGCGATGCTGGTGCAGGCTTTGAGATCCTGCCCCAGGAAGAGCTGGAGGAGGAAGAGGCCCAGGGTGAGGTAACAGAATACCGGGAGGTCGTGGAGAACAACCCAGCCTACCTGTACTGTGACACCAATGCTGTCCCGCCGCCTGAGCTCACCTGGTACAGAGAGGGCCAGCTCCTATCAGCCGCAGATGGGATCTCTGTGTTGCAAGGTAGGTCAGGCTGCACAAAGAAATTGGGTACTGGGGCTGGGAAGATGGGTCCAGTGGGTAAGAGAGCTTGGTGTGCAAGCGTGAGGACCTGAGCTTGGTGCCCAGCACCCATGTAAAAAGTCAAGCATAAGGCCAGGCATGGTGGCGCACACCTTTAATCCCAGCACTCGGGAGGCAGAGGTAGGAGGATCGCCATGAGTTTGAGGCCACCCTGAGAATACAGAGTGAATTCCAGGTCAGCCTGGGCTAGAATGAGACCCTACTTCAGAAAAAAAAAAAAAAAAAAAAAAAAAAAAGTCAAGCATAAAGCCGAGCGTGGTGGCACACGCCTTTAATCCCAGTGTTCAGAAGGCAGAGGTAGGAGGATTGCTGTGAGTTTGAGGCCAGCCTGAGACTACATAGTGAATTACAGGTCAGCCTGGGCTAGAATGAGACCCTACTTCAAACAACAACAACAACAACAAAAAAAAAAAAAAAAGCAGGCATGGCCATGTATGCCTGTAACCCCAGTGCTAAGGGTGACCAAGACAGGAAGATCCTTGGGGCTTGCTGGTCAGCCATTCTAACCAAAAATGGCAAGCTCCAGGTTCAGTGAGAAACCCTGTCTCAAGGAAATAAGGCAGAAGAGGAAGACACTTGTCCTCTTTGGCCTTGGCACATGTGCACATGGGTGCTTACATATACACACACATGTGTGTATAGCTCGTGAGCACACAGAGAGAGAGAGAAAGAGAGAGAGAGAGAATAGTTTGAATGTTCTAAGCTCTCCTGCATGCTGTTACCTCAGGTAGCGAGTGTCACCGCTCTGGATTAGGGCTGAAATTTGAAGACTGAAGCTAGGAGTCACATGGGCTGTCTTCTCCCTTTACTTTTTAGAGCAGAACTTCCCATGCCAGGCCAGGCACACATCTGGATTTGTGGTGCCTGAAATGGTCAGGGAAACGGTCTGTCTAGGGAGAGGGTGAGCTCCTTTACTTAAAGATCTCACCAAGAGCCAGGCGTGGTGGCACACACCTTTAATCCCAGCACTTGGGAGGCAGAGGTAGGAGGACTGCCATGAGTTTAAGGCCACCCTGAAACTACATGGTGAATTCCAGATCAGCCTGGGCTACAGTGAGACCCTACTTCGGAAAAAACAAAACAAAACAAAACAAAAAGATCTCACCAAGCTTGTGCCTCCAACCATGGAAGAAATTCTTTCTGGGCTTTGCTGTCTACAGTGTTCTTGTAACTCATGGCATGTGAAAAAATTTTTAAATTTTCTTTTAACATTTTAAAATATTTTATTTATTTATTTGAGAGAGAGGGAGAGAAAGAAAGAGGCAGAGAGAGATAATGTGAGGGTATGGGCATGCCAGGGCCTCTTGCCACCACAAACGAATGCCCGAAGCATGTATTGATGTGGATACTGGGGAATCAAACCTGGGCTATCAGGCTTTGCAAGCAAGCACCTTAAACATGGAGCTATCTCTCAAGCCGCTCTTTTACCATTATATTATTTTATTTTTATTTCTTACTTTGCAAGCAGAGAGAGAATGGGCATGCCAGGGCCTCCAGCTGCTGCTCTACTGCATCTGGCTTTATGTGGATACTGGGGAATTGAACCTGGGTCATTAGGCTTTGCAGGCAAACACCTTAACCACTGAGCAAATTTCTAGCCCTTTTACCTTTTTTTTTTTTTTTTTTTTTTTGAGGTAGGGTTTCACTCTAGCCCAGCCTGACATGGAATTCATTATGTAGTCTCAGGGTGGCCTTGAACTCACAGCACTCCTCCTACCTCTGTCTCCCAAGTGTTGAGATTAAAAGTGTATGCCGCCGGGCATGGTGGCGCACGCCTTTAATCCCAGCACTTGGGAGGCAGAGGTTGGAGGATCACCGTGAGTTCAAGGCCACCCTGAGACTAATTCCAATTCAGCCTGAGCTAGAGTGAAACCCTACCTTGAGAAAAAAAAAAAAAAAAAGTATGCCACCACACCTGGCCCTTATAACCATTTTAAATAGTTGTTTATTAAAAGTTCTTTATTTTTTTTAAAGCAGGGTCTCACTCTGTAGCCCAGGATGGCCTTGAACTCATGGTGATACTCCTACCTCAGCCTTCCCCAGTACTGAAATTAAAGGTGTGAGCCACCACGTCCAGTCTGGTTCTTTCATTTTTTTTAAGTGGACCTTTTATTTTGGAATCATTTTTATGATTTATTTTGAATTAAAAGCCCCTCCCAGATAGGGCTTGCAAATGGAGCTCCATTTCTAAATACATGAGGCTCTTCTACTGAGTCCACCAAGGGAAGACAGGCTGGTCTCCCAGTTTAACATCTGCACTGTGGCCTGCCTGGTTCAGGCCAGTGCTGAGGCAAAATGGGGAAATGTGTGGTTACTTGGGATGACCTCTGAAAAGTGGTTACACCAGTCTTCAACACCGGCTCTTGCAAAGGGAGGCCCTGGGGCTGAGGTGTTCGCTCAGTGAGTAAAGTGCTTTTCATAAAAACATGAGGACTGGAGTTCAGATCCCAGTACCCACACAAATGCTGGGTGGGTGTGATGACCACCTGAAATCCCAGCGTGAGGGAGGCGGAGACAGGGCATCCCCAGAGCAAGCTGGCTAAATAAGTAAAACAGCCCAGGAAATAAGGTGGAGCGCCATCGAGGAAAACACCGGACATCAGCCTCTGACTTCCACATATACGCACATACACATGCATACTCACCCCCCACACACGCGTGAACTTCATACACACAGGCACATACCACATGAAAAAAATTTTGAAGGAGGCGCCCCTAAAGCTACAGGAGAGACATTGCATATGGAAGCTGCTTGTCCTGATGGGGAACCCCTGCACTGGCTCCTAACCTGCTGACCTCAGACCAGGACCCACATCCTGAGTGACAGTGCGCTCAGCCAAGGGCAGATCCCCAACACACCCTGACTGTAGACAGGTCCTGACCATTGCCTTACACAGACCCCAGCCATTGACTCTGCCCTCATGCTGGCATTGATCTCCAATCCCACTGCTAACCTCTGACCCTGGCCATTGACCCCTGAATCCTCAGCCCAATTATAGTATGTTCACAATCTGACCTGAGTTCTTTTTTTTTGTTTGTTTTTTTTTTTTTTGTTTTTCGAGGTAGGGTCTCACTCTGGCCCAGGCTGATCTGGAATTAACTATGTAGTCTCAGGGTGGCCTTGAACTCACGGTGATCCTCCTACCTCTGCCTCCCGAGTGCTGGGATTAAAGGCGTGCGCCACCACGCCCAGCCTGACCTGAGTTCTTACTCCCAAAGATTAACCCCAAACTTCTCCTGAGCCCAACTGTAGCTTCTGCTTACCCTCCCCTGGATCTGTGTGTCAGGAACCTCTAGTTCTGACCCCGGTCAAACCATCCACAGCCTAGGCTGGAGACAATTCCCCCTCCCCACCTCCATACTCAGCACTCAGTGATCTAAGTTAATGTCTCTGCTAGAAGCCAGCCCTCATAGGTACCAGGTTCTGTCTCTGGCTGGCTCTTGGTCACAGAGGGTCCCAGCCAGCAACCCTCCAGCAGTGGCCACAGACCTGGGAGCCACCTCCTCTGCCTTCTGCCTGCCACCTTTGCCCAGCCAGCCACCCTGCTTTTTTTTTTTTTTTTTTTTTTTTGAGGTAGGGTCTCTTTTTAGCTCAGGCTGACCTGGAATTCACTATGTAGTCTCAGGGTGGCCTTGATCCTCCTATCTTTACCTCCTGAATGCCGAAATTAAAGGCGTGCACCACCATGCCCAGCCACCTCCGCCTTCTTGCCAACCCTACTGTCTATGAGATGGGATTCTAGTAGCACAAGAACTATAGAGTCTACACTGATCCTGGCATACAGCAGGTCATTGATTACACGTGGATTTGATTCACTTTTGGCCCAGGAGATAGGATGTGTGTGGTGTGCTTCTCTCTGCTTCAAAAACAAGGCGGGAAGAGGTGGTGATCTGTCCTTGGTCAGAGGAGATAGCATCCATGTTCTGGGGCTAGCCCCTGAGCTTAGCCCCTGTCTTGTGCCCTTCAGGAGGCCGGGTTCTGCAGCTCCCCCTGGTGCGCGCAGAGGATGCCGGGAGGTACTCCTGCAAGGCCTCCAACGAGGTGGGAGAGGACTGGCTGCACTATGAGCTGTCAGTGCTGAGTGAGTAGCCCCAGCCAGGGGACAGGGGAAGCTCAGGGCCCCAGGAGGGCTTTCTTGCTAAGAGCCAAGGGGGTGAATGCGTTCAGTTCCTGTGTTCAAGGATTCGAATGGGGTTGCAAGCTTAGGCTCCAAAGCCACTGAGTTCAAATTCCAAGTTGGCTGTGTGACCTTGAACAAACTGCAACTTCTCTGGACTCCAGGTGCCTTAGCTACTGCACCTGGGCCTGGGAAGACACAAGAAATCCTTTTCAGTGCCTGACCCCAGTGCCTCTGTCCACTCCATGCCTACCCCCATTCCAGTACCCAGACTACTCTTCACCCTCCTCCTCTCCCCACCCCAGCACCACCCGTGATCCTGGGCGACACAGAAGAGCTGGTAGAAGAGATGACCGTCAATGCCAGCAGCACGGTCAGCCTGCATTGCCCAGCCCTGGGCAACCCAGCTCCCACTCTTTCATGGCTCCAGAATGGATTGCCTGTGTCCCCAAGCCCAAGGCTACAGGTCCTGGAGGAGGGACAAGTCTTGCAGGTGAGGACAGGTCCCGGACAACCACAGAACCTGGCAGGGGTGGGGGTGTCTTCTGGGCTGTGTGGATCACCCAGCATTTGTAGTCTGTGAGGAGCCCTACTGGGCACATGGGTCTGCACTGCTGTCCCGAGGAAAGCCAGAAGCGCAGGAGCATGCATGCCACACTCAGAGCATGCTGGGAAGCACACAGGACATCAGGGTGCAGACAATGACTGCCACATGGACCCTCTGGAAGCCACGACAGTCCCATGCAGTCTCCTCATCCATTTAGCCACGGAGAATCAGCCAACACCAGGGCTGGGGAGATGGCTCACTATGCACGCACAAGGACATGAGGACCTGAGTTCAGGTTCCCCAGCACCCATGTAAAAACCAGGTGTGGTGGTACATGCCAGTAATTCCAGTGCTGGAGAGGCAGAGACCATTGGCTTGCTACTGTAACCAAATCAGTGAGCTTGAGGTTCATGAAAAACTCTGTCTCAAAAAATAAGGTGGAGCCAGGCGTGGTGGCACACGGCTTTCATCCCAGCACTCGGGAGGCAGAGGTAGGAGTATCGCCTTGAGTTCAAGTCCACCCTGAGACTATATAGTGAATTCCAGGTCAGCCTGGGCGAGAGCAAGACCTTACCTTGAAAAACCAAAACAAGAAATAAAATAAGGTGTAGAGGGCTGGGGAAATGGCTCAGCAATTTTTCACTTGCTGCTTGCAAAGTCTGCTGGCCCAGGTTCAATTCCTCAGCACCCACATAAAGCCAGATGCACAAAGTAGTGCATGCACCTGGAGTTTGCTAGCAGTGGCAAGAGACCTTGGTGGACCCATACTCTCTCTCATCTTACTCACTCTCTCTCTCTCTCTCTCTCTCTCTTTTTTTGTTTTCTGAGGTAGGGTCTCACTCTGGCCCAGGCTGACCTGGAATTAACTATGTAGTCTCAGGGTGGCCTTGAACTCATGGCGATCCTCCTACCTCTGCCTCCCGAGTGCTGGGATTAAAAGCGTGTGCCACCACGCCCAGCTTTTACTCTCTCTTTTAATAATTTTATTTATTTGCAAGCAGAAAGAAAGAGAGAGAGATTGGAGAGAGATAGAATGGGTGTACCCGGGCCTCCAGCTACTGCAAACAAACTCCAGATGCATGTGCCACTTTGTGCATCTGGTTTTACATAGGTACTGGAGAATCAAACCCAGGTTGTTAAGCTATATCATCAGCCCCTTCTTAAAATATGTATATATGAGAGAAAGAGGTAGAAAGAGAGAGAGGGAGGGAGAGAGTGGGCATGCCAGGGCCTTTAGCCACTGCAAACAAACTCCAGATGCATGTGTCCCCTTGTGCCTCTGGCATATGTGGGTCCTGGGGAATCGAACCAGGGTCTTTAGGCTTCAGAGGCAAATGCCTTAACCACTAAGCCATTTCCCCAGCCCTATTTTTGATTTTGTTGAGGTAGGGTCTTGCTCTAGCCCAGGCTGACATGGAATTCACTATGTAATCTCAGGGTGGCCTTGAACTCGCAATGATCCTCCTACCTCTGCCTTCCAAGTGCTGGGATTAAAGGTGTGTGCCACCATACCCAGCTTCAGCCCTTTATTTTAAGAGAGGGAATCATTTCAGAGAAAGCTCTTGGGCTGCAGAGATTGCTTAGCGGTTAAGGCCTTTGCCTGCAAAGCTAAAGGATCCCGGTTCAATTCTCCAGGACCCACATAAGCCAGATGCACAAGGAGATGCATGCATCTTGAGTTTGTTTGCAGTGTCTGGATGCCCTGGTGTACCCATTCTCTCCTTCTCTCTCTCTGCCTCTTTCTCTCTCTCTCAAATAAATAAATAAAATATATTTTTTTACAAAGAGAAAGCTTTTAAATAAATGAATAAGTAAATATTTAGAAAAATAAGGTGGAGAGGGGCTGGAGAGATGGCTCAGCAGTTAAGGTTCTTGCCTGCAAAGCCTAACATCCTGGGTTTGATTTCCCAGTACCCACATAAAGCCAGTTTGATTCCCCTTGTACCCACATAAAGCCAGATGCAAAAAAATGATAAATGCATAAGGTGGAAGGCCGGGCGTGGTGGCGACGTTTGCAGCACTGGCTGGGTAGGCCTTGAGTTCGAGCCCACTCTGAGACTCTCTAATTCTCAGCCTTGCAAATAAATAGATAAAATATTTTTTAAAAATAAGGTGGAGAGCCACTGAGGAAGAAATCCACTGTCAAGTTCTGGCTTCCACATGCTCTCACATGTGTATTTGTACTTGTGCACACATGTGCACACACACAATAAGAACACACACAGGCACATCATACACACACATACATTAAAAAGGGGCTGAAGAGATGGCTTAATGGTTAAGGCATTTGCCTGAAAAGCCTAAGGACCCATGTTTGACTCTCCAGATCCCACATAAGCCATATGTACAAAGGTGAAGCAAGTGCAAGGTTGCACATGCCCACTAAGTGGTGCAAGTGTCTGGAGTTCTACTGCAGTGGCTGAGGCCCTGGAGTGCCAATTCTTTCTCCCTCTCTCTCAAAATAAATAAATATTTTTTTTTTAAAAGAGCCAACACACAACCTCACTTCCCAAAGCACATCATAGAGCTTCAGGTGAGAGGCCTTATGGGGTCTGCTCTTGGTTTCTGTAAATGCCTGGGAGTGCGTATCTGTCGTGCAGGGAGGGCTGGGGTGCTCAGCGAAATCTGGGGTTGAGGGGTGAGGCCTTAGCCCCCTGGCACTGGCTTGTGCACCCACAGGTTTCCACGGCGGAGGTGGCCGACGCTGCCAGCTACATGTGCGTGGCTGAGAACCAAGCTGGCTCTGCAGAGAAACTTTTTACCCTCAGGGTCCAAGGTGCGCCTGAGAGGGGCTCCTGAAGGCTCTTCACCCCTCCCCAGGGAATCATCCTGGGACCACCACTCAGGGTTCAGGGACCCAGCCTGGCCCAATCACCATTGAGCCAATCCCTTTGGAGGGACGACTCCTCTTCGGCCTTGTAGAGCCTTTATTGAGCACTTACTGAGTACCTGCCATGGGGCTGAGAGCTTTTCCTGGTCTCCATCCTTCCTGCAGAGCTGGGAAGTTGGCCTGGTTTTACTCTGAGTGGTTACCCAGCTGAGAAGGTCTTGTGACCCCAAAGTCTTGACCTCTGCATAATCATAAGTGCAGATTTGGGGACAGCTGTGGCCCCAGGATACAGGGGGCTATGTTGAGCTCTCAAAGGCCATGGACTCAAGCAGAAAACGATGTCATTTGGGCTCTGCCACTGATGGCTGTGTGACCTCCCAAGGCTGTCCCTCTGACTGAGCCGCAGGGTGCTTACTGTGCAAGGTAGCTCTGACAAATACAGGTTTCCTACGAAACGGTGTGGACATGTGCTAGGCACAGCTCCACTGAGCTTGGGAAAGGCCCCATTCCTGGCTCATTCCCTGGTCTCTGCTTCCTGCCCACATGCATTCTTGCATCTGTGTATCCAGTCCCACCGCGAATCTTACGGCAGAACGCGGAGGAGGTCACCACCATCCTCAATGGCAGTGTCTCCCTCCCCTGTGAAGTTCGTGCTCATCCCAGCGCCGAGGTCACATGGTACAAGGACGGCCAGCCCCTCTCTCTGGGTGAAGAGGTTTTTCTCCTCCCTGGTGGGTAAACTGAGGCTTTGGATTCAGCTCAAGGCTATGTGGGGAAGCAGAGCTGTTCCCCCAAGCCTGGGACAGGGCTGTATGTTAGGAGGGTTTGGGAGTGGGAATGGCCCGGGGCTGGATAGCTGCTAGTGTGAGGATCGGATCCCTGCAGGCACCCACACACTGCGACTGATACGGGCACAACGAGCTGACTCCGGAATGTACCTGTGTGAGGCCCTCAATGCGGCTGGCCGAGACCAGAAGGTGGTGCAGCTCAGTGTTCTGGGTGCGTCCTCTCTCCCTCCTGTTTGCCCCCCACTCTTCCCATCAGCCCCTTGGGCAGCGTGGCAGCAGAAGGGTGCCACCACTGAGGAACCTTCCCTCACCCTCCTGAAGATCGTGTCTGAGTGCCATGGTCTACCTGGGGAGGTTAACTTACAGTCTCTGGGGATGGACATGCTGGGGTTTATTTATTTATTTATTTTTAATTTATTTTGGTTTATTTTTATTTATTTATTTGAGAGCAGCAGATAGAGGGAGAAAGAGGCAGAGGAGAGAGAGAGAGAGAGAGAGAGAGAGAGAGAGAGAGAGAATGGTTGCACCAGGCCCTCCAGCCACTGCAAATGAACTCCAGATGCATGCACCCCTTTGTGCATTTGGTGGGTACTGGGGAATCAAGCCTCAAACAAGGGACCTTAGGCTTCACAGGCAAGTGCTTAACTGCTAAGCCATCTCTCCAGCCCCATGCTGGGGTTTAAAAACTCATGAACCCATTTGCTCTGTGACCTTGGGCAAGTGGCTCCTCCTCTCTGAGCCCCAGCTGACTCACCTGTAAGGTGACAGTCTGGGTAAGGATGAAATGACGGTACATGTGGCCCACAGCTTCGGTGGTGGCCAAGGTGAGGAGGGGACTCTTCCTGAGCCAGTTTGGTCACAACATTCCTGGCTTGGAGCCTGTGATAGCCCGTGGTCTCTGGGATCCCCTTGGGAAGAAACTAATCTGATGTGTCAGAAACCAGAATTCACTAGAAGGTTCTTTACAGTCCTGAGGCTGATTCATTCATTCCTGCCTGCCTACCTGTGCCAGGACCCAAGGGCTCACACCTATGTGAGTTGGTTGGAGTGACAAGGGCCAAAAGGCCCTGTAGATGGCTCTGCCCAGCAGGGCTGCCCCTCTAGGAAAGAGCCCAGAAAGGCTGTTGGCACCTCCCCTCCACATCTAGGAGGCTGAGGCCCAGGGAAGGCAACAGGTTATCTCTGGCCACCAGCCAGCTAGCCTGTGTGTTCTTCCTCCAGCTCCCCTGGGTCAGCATAACTGGCATGCTCAAGTCCGTTGTGTGACCCCTGTGAGCCTCCATAGGCTGTTTACCTGTGGTGGAGCTGGGGAGGAAATAGGAAAAGGCTGTGCTGTCTCACGGGACTCTCCTGCATCCAGTTCCTCCCAGCTTCAGACAAGCCCCCACCAGCCCCCAGGAAGCCGTCCTGGTGCGGGCAGGGGACAAGGCCATTCTCAACTGTGAGACAGACTCACTCCCTGAGCCATCTGTGACCTGGTCCAAGGACCAGCAGCCCCTGGGCCTGGTGCCGAGGATACAGACTTTGAGGGGTGGACAGAGGCTGGAGATCCTGGCCTCTCAGGTCAGTGGCTGCGGGCATTCTGGGTAACAGACACGGCATCTCCTGGGCCCTGGGGGAGGGAGGTGGCGAAGGTGTGGCTGGGTATGGGCTTACCACCTACCTCCTTGGCCTGAATAGATGCACGGTGTCTAGTGAGAGCCCTTGAACTCCCAAAAGTTGGACTTCCACACTGTTTGCCTCAGTTTCCCCAGGATCTAGAATCTTTTTTCTAGGCCCTTTCACTTGACTGAGAGTGGCTCCAGAACTCAGTTCCATCACCCACCCTCCCTGATGTGGGTCAGACACTCAAACGTGTTGCATGAAGATTTGCCTGTCTGGAAACGGCCTCAGGGCTCTTGTCTCCTGACAAAGCTCCCTGACCCACACCGAGGGCCAGGCCAGGGCATGATGGGGCTGAGCTTAGACTGTCCTCTGGGAGGCTCCTGGGAGAGACCAGCCTTCCTCATTCCCTATGGCTCTCCAAGGAGGACCAGTCAATTTAGAGAATCCCTGCTCTGAGCGTTCACCCTACTCCACATACCGTCACCCTATTCTCTTCCTGTCCCAGGTGTCAGATAAAGGCGTTTATACCTGTAAAGTCAGCAATGCAGCTGGAGAGGCCACACGGACCTTCATCCTCGCTGTCCAGGGTAAGCCGGACCCAGCCTGGCCAGCACAGCCAGGAGCATCCAGCAGCATCCAGGGCCAAAAGGTTGTGTGGTCAAGGGCTAAGTGCACATGATCTGGAACTCAAAATGAGTAGGTCACTGCTAGGACCCAGTGACCTGCCCATGGGAGTGTCTGTCCCCCAAATCTCATGGGAAAACTGGGCATACCAGAGTAGTGACTTCTGGTCACAGACTTGGCAGCTAGACATTAGGATGAGGGCACCCTAAAAGATCAAACACTTGGGAGACCTGGGGCCAGGTCAGCTGTGTCTTGAGCTCCGAGGGCACCTTGTCCTATCAGGTTGGTACATTGATAGCATCTGACTGGATGTACAGCTCAAGTCAGGGCAGAGAGGAGCCTGGGTTTTGCTCAGGTCAGGTGTATGTCAAAGTGTAGCTTTAGCTGTGTAACAAATCCCCCAAATACAATGGATTAGATGAGAGCAGCTTCCTTCTGTTGTGCGAAAGGCAGAGGTGAGTGTCTAGACTGGCGTTTCTCAGCTTTGTGTGGCAATTCAGAGACCCAGATTCCTTCCCTCTTGTTGCTCCTCCATCCCTCTGTGTGATCCCTGTTCATACAGTTAACATTGGGACTCACCCTATCCTCTCCCTGCCTGTGGGGAGCAGCAAAGCCCAGCATTCCTTTTATACAGAAGTCAGACCTGTTGCTTCTGCTTGTGAGCCATGAGCGGGCTCTTCGGCCGCTGTCCATACCAGCAGTAAAGGAGGCTGGGAAATGTGCTCAGCCCAAATCTTGCTGTGCACTGTGAGAAGAACATGCTGGGGAAACCCCAGCTGTTTGCTACAGATTGCAAAACCACTAGTCTCCCAATCAGGTGAGCAGTGGTGCATCCAGTCCCTTGCTGCTCCAAGCACACAGTCCCTTCCTGCACCCTCTCAGTGAACAGAGGGAGGTGGGAGATACATAGCCCTAGAGGGCAAAGATGTTTCCTCTTGAATCCAGCCTATTCTACTGATAATGCCTGCTACTAAGTGTATTACTTCATCCTGGCTGAGCAGGAAAGTGGAAGGATTGATTAGTAATGTCTGTCCTGGCATAGGTTAAGGACTACTGGTCTGCAAGCCATGCAGTTGCCATATTTGGGCTGAGTGGACCCTCCTGGGCCCCACTTTGTACGTGTTTTAAATGGCTTCTAGTTCTACCTGTGAATAAAACAGCCTATTAAAACACAAACCCCTCATCGACCTGAGAGGAAGGAAGTGGTGAAGGGTGTCAGGAGACTAGTAGTCTGGCTTCTTTCCTGCAGTTCCCCCAACATTTGAGAAGCCTGAGATGGAGACAGTGAGCCAGGTGGCTGGGAGCCCCCTAGTCCTGGTCTGTGATGTGTCCGGGGTTCCGGCACCCACCGTGACTTGGCTGAAAGACAGAATGCCTGTGGGTGAGTATACATGCCCTGCTTACCATTGTGGTATAAAATATACCTTTATCGGATGCAACAACAATGAAGACTGAGGAGGCGGGTTAATGTTCTTGTCAAAAATCAAAGGATGCATGCCTGTAATCCCAGCCCAGGCTATGGTGGACACCCCAAATGCTTTTCTTTCAGAGCTTTTTTCTTTAAAAAAATTTTTTTCATTGATAACTTCTATACTTACAGACAATAAAGCATGATATTTCCCTCCTTCCCCCACTTTCCCCTTTACAACTCCTCTCTCTGTTAGTCTCCTTTCAGAGCTTTTTATTGGGCCATGGAATCCACTCCTGTGCCTCCCTGAGCCTCCCTAGTGTCTGTGCCCTCAGCTCCTACAGGGCAGAAGACATGAGCTCTCCTTTGTGCAGTGTGGCTTTTGGGGCCTGGCTGACCTTGGTATTGGGCTTGGTATTGATCTTCAAGCTTCCCCTCCTCCAGCCAACTGACTATGTCACATCCATGGGTCATCCGTCGAGACCTCCCTTCCTCCCTCCCCGCCTTCGACTGACCTCTCCTTCCCTCCCTCAAGTAGCTCCGTCTGTGGACTCTCTTCCTATCCGCTGGTAAATGCCTCTGGTACCACTACTCACATGGCCTCCCCCATGCTGGGCTCCACTGCCCTCCCACCCTCTGGTGAGGGCAGCAACCCTAGGCTGGTCTGCCAGCCCGTGGGTGCCTCTAAGGCGGGCTCCATATGGGGCAGAAGTTCTGGCAGTGCAGCTGAGGGGTCAGTGACAGGTGCTTGTGTCACATTGTGCATCTGGCTTTACATAGATACTGGGAAATCGAACCTGGGTCCTTAGGCTTTGCAGGCAAACACCTTAACCGCTAAGCCATCTTTCCAGCCCAACTGTGCTCACCTTTGATTCCTGAGCTCAGGGTGGGACACAGGGCAGCTTATCTGTGTGCTTGGTGCTGAGAGGCTGGCTGGACAGATAAGGAAAGGACAGGGTGACAGCTGGGCTGGTGTCATGAGAGACAGATTTGGAGCAGAGCTGCAGCTACAGGCGGGGTGGGGGGGCACTCCCACTGGTGAGCAGAGGCTGGGGAGCCCCCACAGTGATCAGTGTGGATCCTCTGAGGAGCTGCTTTGCCTTAATGTGGGGGTCAAGAAGGGAATGTTGTAGAGTCCTGGGTCTGAGAATGTGTAGGGCCCTGGGGTAGAATGACCCAAGAGGGTGGGATTTTTTTTTTTTTTTAGTTTTTTTTTCTTATTTTACTTATTTAAGAGATAGAAAAGACAGTATGTGAGTGCCAGGGCCTCTTGCTGCTGCAAATGACCAGCAGGCTTTGCAAGCAAGTACTTTTAACCACTGAGCCACCTCCCAGCCCAATTTATAAGGAATGAGCCAGCCAGAAATGGGGTGAGGGAGGTAGAAATCTACAAAGAAGCCCCCGTTCCTCAGGGCCGCAGTTTCCCAATGAGCACAGAAAGGAGATGTGAGATTCACAGGCTCCCCTCATCTCACAGAGAACACCATGGAACAAGGTGTGGTCTCCCGGGGTGGCCGCCTACAGCTGAGTCGCCTGCAGCCAACCCAGGCTGGCACCTATACCTGTGTGGCTGAGAATCCCCAGGCTGAGGCCCGCAAGGAGTTCACGGTGTCTGTGCTGGGTATGTCTGCACCCTATATCTCATCCCGGTGCCCCATCCCTAACTGTCCCACTGCCCAAGTCTCACTGGAGATCCTGCCGCAGTGCCTCCCCGGATCCAGAACTCTGGCACAGCGCAAGAACACAATGTACTGGAGGAGCAAGAGGTGCGGCTGGACTGTGAGGCTGAGGGACAGCCACCGCCGGATGTAATCTGGCTGAAGGATGGTGGTCCGTTGGCCCATCGTGTGGGACCCCACCTCCGGTAAGCCTGGGTTGTACCTCCTGGAGCATCAGGGTTATGACCCTTGCGTACCTGCCTTTAGAAACCCCTCCCCATGCAGGTTCTACCTGGACAGCAATGCCCTGGTGCTGAAGGGCCTGAGGGCTGCAGACTCAGGCGCCTATACCTGTGTGGCCCAGAACCCAGCTGGAGAGGATGCCAGACTGCACACTGTGAACGTGCTGGGTGAGGAGCTGAACAAGAGAGGCAGGCAGCCCCTAGGACCATGGGGCCTCTGTTGGGAGACCCTATAGGGTGATAAGTTAGTTAGATTTGGGCTCCCTGAGTTCAAATCCTTGCCATACCTACACTGGGAGTTCCCTGGGCCCCTGGGCTTTGTCCTCAAATGAGAGTCACAAGCTGTCTGGCCTAACGTGCAAGAGGAAGTCAGGGTAGAAAGGAATCAAAGAAAGCCGAGCATGGTGGCACACGCCTTTAATCCCAGCACTTGGGAGGCAGAGGTAGGAGGATCGCTGTGAGTTCGAGGCCATCCTGAGACTACAGAGTGAATTCCAGGTCAGCCTGAGCTGGAGCAAGACCCTACTTCGTAAAAAAAAAAAAAAAAAAAAAAAAAAGAGTGTCAAAGAGTGAGGGAACTTATGTCCCACATAAAGGGCCTTAACTCTCCCGTGGCGGGAGGTGGACAAGACTCCAAAAACATAACCATGTGGGCTGCTGGTGACAGAAGCCCTGGGCTAGACAGAAGCCCTGGGCTAGACAGAAGCCCTGGGCTAGGTGCCATATCCTGGTATTCACCATGAGGTTCCCTTCTCTTGCCAGGCCCTCATCACCAGTTTTCTCTCTACCATTCCTAGTTCCCCCCACCATTGAGCAGGAAGCTGGCAGTGAGAGGGCCCTGGTGAGCAGGCCTGGGGAGCTGGTGAGCATGGCATGTCCTGTCCGGGGCTCCCCACCCATCCATGTGAGCTGGCTCAAGGACGGCCTGCCCCTTCCATTGTCCCAGCGCACTCTCCTCCACAGCTCTGGCCGTACCCTCAGGTAAAGGAGGGGTCTTGCCATTGGCCAACCTACGGCAGCCTCAGATACTCTACAAGTAGCTCAGGCTTTAAACACTTCTACATGGGTCTTAAAATACAAGTAACAGGGCTGGAGAGACGATTTAACAGTTAAGGCACTTACTTGCTGGCAAAGCCAAAGGACCCAGGTTCGATTCCCCAGTACCCACATACAGCCAGATGTATAAGGTGACACATGTATCTGGAGTTCGTTTGTAGTGGCTAGAGCCCCTGGCCTCTCATTCTCTCTCTCTCTCTCTCCCTCTTTCTCTCTCTCAAATAAATAAATTAAATATCTTTACAAATAATATAGTTGTGAGGGTTCACGTGAATGGAACTCTAAAACCAAGAGAGACCTCCTCCCGTGGTTCCATGGAGGGGCACAGCCTGAAGGGGTGGCACCTGACCACTCCTTCAGAGCCTAGCCAAGTGGAAATCAAGGAGGGCTTCCTGGAAGAGGGCATCTGAGCAAAGCTACACCTGGCAGCTTTGTGGAGCTCTCATGTCCAGGCATGAGAACAGAGCAGTGAGCAAGAGAGTTCTGAACCTGAAACTTCAGGAAGATAAATACGTCCAAAAGCACATGTTCTGAAGCTGGTTAAAGCAGGGCAAGGCGATGGGTGGTGGCAGCAGAGGGTGTCGTGACCAGGCTGGATACTCGGTGGCATTGGTGCTGAGATGGAAGGAGGTGGGGCGAGAGTGGGTTCCATGGGGAACCGTGTCTAAACAAAGGGAAAGGCAGATCCAAGGGCCTTGCGGTGGAGCATTTGCAAACTCAAGGAGCAGAGGGGTGCAGGGCAGAGACAGGGTAACCAGATGCTAAGGCTGGGGCCTCGGGAGACCCGGAGTTTCCTGTGAGATGGCTCATCATGAGAGGGGGTTCTTTTGGAGAGGCAGCTTACCATCTTTTTAAAAAAATATCTTTTATTGGGCTGGAGAGATGGCTTAACGGTTAAGGCGCCTGCCTCCTAAGCCTAAGAACGCTGGTTCCAATCTCCAGGTCCCACATTGAGCCAGATGCAAAGTGAGGCAAGGGTGCAATGCCACACTTGACCACAAGGGGGCAAATGCATCTGGATTTCATTCGCAGCAGCTGAGAGGCTGCTGGCGCGCCCATCTCTATCTGTCTTCCTCTTCCTCCCTCTCTCTGTGTCTCTCTCAATATAAAAAAATATATATAGCCTGCCGGGCATGGTGGCGCATGCCTTTAATCCCAGCACTTGGGAAGCAGAGGTAGGAGGATCGCTGAGAGTTCGAGGCCACCCTGAGACTACATAGTTAATTCCAGGTCAGTCTGGACCAGAGTGAGACCCTACCTCAAAAAAAAAAACAAAACAAAACATATGTATATATATTATATATATATATATTATATATTATATTATATATAATATATTATATATTATATATATATATAATTTATTTTAGAGAGAAAGAGGCAGAGAGAGAGAGAGAGAGAAAGGGAGAGAATGAAAGCACCACTGCAAACAAACTCCAGACGCATGCACCCCTTGTGCCTCTGGCTCATGTGGGTCCTGGAGAATCGAACCGGGATCCTTTGGCTTTGCAGGCAAGCACCTTAACTGCTTAGCCATCTCTCCAGCCCAGCTTACCATCTTTACTGTGTGTGACCTACACACAAGCTCACCACATCCAGGCCTGGGTTGTCATATCAGCCTCCAACTGCCCACCTGTCCCCAGCCTGCCATCCACAGGGCAGCCAGGAGGAGGATCCTCTACGGCTCAAAGCACCCACGGATCCATCAACAGTTGGGTGAATAAAATTTGTCTTCCCATTTGATGGAATACTTCTCAGCCCTGAACTGGAAGTTCTGACAGGTGCTCCCAGGCAGATGGCCCCTAAGGATATCGGCTCAGTGAAATAAGCCAACCAAAAGGACAGACGGTACAAGAGTCCACTGAGATTGGAGGCTGGAGTTATTAAATGCAGAGGCAGTAGGTAGAATGGGGGCCACCAGCAGCTGGAGGAAATGGAGAGCTGGCATCATATGGGGATAGCTTTGTTTCTAGACCATCAGAAATTTCTGGAGACAGAGGGTGGGAGGTTGGGAGTGGCTGCCTCACAGCGTGAGTTTGCTAGCGTCACTGAACTGGGCATTTAGACATGATTAAGATAGGAAATTGCATGGTGTACATTTTGTCAGCTGCTGGGTGTGTCTTGAAGGTAGAGCTCACAGCATTTTTGAATAGATGAGTGATGGGGAGCCGTTGAATTTGACTCTCATATTTGGTTTCATTCCGTTGGTTTTTTATAAATCTTTTTAAAAATTGTATTTATTTATTTATTTGAAAAAGAAAAAAAGAGAGAGAATGGGTGTGCCATGGACTCCAGCCACTGCAAATAAACTCCAGACACATGCACCACCTTGTGCATCTGGCTTATCCTGGAGAATTGAACCTGGGTCCTCAGGCAAGCACCTTAACTGCTAAGCCATCTCTCCAGCCTTCAGTTTGTTTTTGACTAAGGTTTTCATCCAAAATGAGTCCCTGTCTTCTGAGTCCAGAGGCTGTGAGAAGATCAGGGATAGGCAAGGAAGGCCTAGAATTCTGTTTGTCAACCTAAATGAAGATCCGGAAGGTTGTCTCAAAATTAATTCAGCTTATTTGTGAATGAGCCAGCACTGCACACTGTCGTGGGTATCTGTGTGCCACAGAAATCTGGGAGAATGTTTAAAGAGGCAGGGGAAGGGGAAGGTTTCCAAGGCAAAATGAGGATATTACGTAAAACGCTCTGGAGCCATGATATTCATTCAGCCTCAGGTTACAGACAAGGGCAGCGCCAAGTCCAGGTTGCTCTTGGGCAGGCACCCTCACAGGAGCATTTTCTGTGCAAGCTTATGGGTCAGGCAAAGTCTTTGGTGACAGTCACATCAGGCAGTTGTGCCTGAGAGCCCTTCCTCATAACCTTCAACTTCAGTGGCTTCTTTTTGTGGCTGGGGCTTGACTGCAGTGACTCCATTTGAATCTGACCACTTTGGCAGCAGAGGTTCTCAGGTGCTCAGGGGAGAGGTGCTGTCCACAGGGAGCTTGGGGAGGTAGAAATCGGGGGCCTGTCAGTACCTGGGTGATGTTGGAAGCCAGGGTTGGATGTAACTTCCTGTGGAGAGAACATGGACTGTGGTCCAGCTGCTGGAGTTAGGGTGGGGTCCTTTGGAGCAGGGAGCAGGGGTACAAGCAGGGGCAGGAGGAGACCCAGGAAAGCACAAGGAGCTCCACAGCCCTGGAGAACAGACATCCAACTTTGGTATCATAGCCATCACTGGTTTGTGGCAAGAGCAACTTGGGAAAGGCTGGGGTAAAAGGGAGCAGCAGGAGAAACTAGGAGGCTCAAAAATAGAGCCTGGGGCTGGAGAGATGGTTTAGCAGTTAAGACCCATGTTTGACTCTCCAGATCTCACATAAGCCAGATGCACAAAGGTGAGGCAAGCGCATGGTCGCACATGCCCACTAGGTGGCACAAGCGTCTGAGGTTCAATTGCAGTGTCTGAGGCCCTGGCATGCCAATTCTCTTTCTCTCTCCTCTCTCTCTCTCTCTCTCTCTCTTCTCTCTCTCTCTCACACACACACACACACACACACACTCTTGCTCTCTCTCTCTCTCTCATAAGAAGAAATACATTTTAAAAAGTAGAGCCAGGGTGGAAGTGAGATCAAAGAGGGATTGTGGATAGAAAGGCAGTCAGGTGTCCATCCCTGTGCTGGGACAGAGAGCTTCAAGAATTTGCAAAGCAATGGTCTGGTTGAGGATGTTTAGTTCAGAGAAGGCATTGGGGGGAAGGGGTTGCTGGAGGAAGGTCAGTTGGAGACTGCCCTGAGGACTCAGTGAGCCAGGAAAGGGGTGTAAAAAGGGCTGGACCAGGGTTGCATCTCAGCATCAGCCCTTGAGAGATGGGATGGGAAAGGGAGAGCGTTTCCATTCAGCCTCTCTCCATTTCTCTCTGTCTCTCTCTCTCCTTCCCTCTCTCCCCACCTTGGGAGAGGGGTTCAGGATTTCCCAGGTGCAGTTGGCAGATTCAGGTGTCTTTACCTGTGTGGCTGCAAGCCCGGCTGGTGTGGCAGACAGAAACTTTACCTTGCGGGTGCTGGGTATGAAAAAAGGGGACAGGCGGTTCTTTGGCATTGGTGGGTGAGAATGAAGGCCCCCAGCTCCTGCTGGCAGGATGGAGCCAAGGTCACTCCTATCCATGTCCAGGCAGAGCAAAAGGACAATTCAGGCCAATTCCTTCTGCCACATCCATCTACCCCTCTTCCCCATAGTGGGGTGGACACTCTGGTTTGCCAGGCCTTCCCAGGCCCAGGATACAGCAGTGAGCAACAGTCCCCAGCTTCAGCTTTGCCAGGGGTGGGGGAGAGATGCTATGGGAGAGCAGAGAACTCTCCTAGCATGGGTTCAGGAGCTTCCTGGTGTGACGAGATCTAAGCCAACAGTGGAGACGAAAAAGGACTGCCCAGGGGCATCACAGGAGTGCTCTATACAAAGGTCATGGGGCGCGATCTACCTGCGGTGGATTAAAGCGGATCCTGCCCACACTTTTGCCCTCCACAGCGCCCCCCACCCTGGAGCCAGTGGAGTTCCAGAATGATGTGGTGGCTGCCCAAGGCTCCCTAGTGATACTCCCATGTGAGGCCCGGGGAAGCCCCCAGCCCTTTGTGTCATGGACGAAGGATGGGGAGCCCTTGTCACTCCCGAGCCTGGAGGGGGGAAGCAGCTTGCAGCTGGAGGCAGTGGGAGCTGGTGACTCGGGAACCTACTCCTGCGTGGCAGTGAGTGAGGCTGGAGAAGCCAGGAGACTCTTCCAGCTGACTGTGATGGGTGAGTCTGCTGTCCTCTGCCGGCTGTTGTTGGCTAGAGTCAGGGTGGGACTCTGAAGCTGAGAAGGGGGTGAGAGGTGGGTCCTCTGGAGGTATGGAGCTGCCCCAGGGAGCTTCAGAGAGAGGCCTCACTGGTCCTACCTTCCGGTGGGATGTGTGATTCTCCTGGGGTTCTGATCTACCAAAGTAAGTTATACGAGAATCTGGGGGGGGCAGAGTCCCCAAATTTTGTAACATTATGCCGTATTAGAATGATGTGGGTCCATTCTGTGTCTCCACACCCACGCACTGTGTCCTTGTTGGTTCTAAAGCACAAATATTTATCCCAGGAATATTTATGCCCATTATTTCCAGTGCATTCTTCCCCCATACCCATGCTTGCTTTCTCCCTGTGCGGTCAGCCTCTGTGGGGAAGAGGAGCCCCGGGCCCCAATATCTGAGCTATGGTCTGACCCAGGGCAGGTGTCTTGCAGATCCCCCCCACTTTGAGGACTTGGGCCAGACTGCTGAGCTGTTACTAGTTCCAGGCGCCCGCCTGGAGCTTCTGTGTGATGCCAGGGGTGTCCCCCCACCCAACATCACCTGGTATAAGGACGGGCAGGCCCTGAGCATGGCAGAGATCCACAGCCAAGATGGCCGGGTGCTCAGGGCAGAGGGCATGCAGGTACCAGCCCCTGCTTACTTAGGGATGTAGGTGGGGCCTGGGAGAAGAAACTGGCTTCTGGAGGTTCCGTGGGTGGCTGGCAAACCTTCCTTCCGAAGCGACTCCTTTGTATAGGGTGTGGCTGGGGAAATGACCATGTGGGTCTATGCCCAGGCAGGCCAGTACCAAGGCTGATAGAAAACCCAGATAGCTAGAACAGTCAAAGGGGACTTCCCAAAGAAGCAGGCCTGCCTCAGCCCCGGGTCAAGATGGAGAATTCCACAGAGGGCATGGACTGGCTGGGAGGTGGGCTGGCAGCCCTGCGGGTTGTGAATCTTAGAACCTTAGCTGCATAGAAAGGAAGCCAGACTGGGAGTGGACAGGCAGGGCCAGAGGCCACTAATTCTACTCCGTCCCCAGGTGGATGATGCTGGGCTATACACCTGCCTGGCAGAGAGCCCTGCAGGTGACGTCGAGAAGAGCTTCAGGGTCAGAGTTCAAGGTAGGAGACATGGGGTAGGGGCAGAGCAATCAGGATGGGGGCCGTCACGATGGGTCCATCTCTCATACTCTCTTGTCCCCCAGCCCCTCCAAATATTGTTGGGCCCCGGGGCCCTCGCTCTGTGGTTGGCCTGGCTCCAGGGCAGCTGGTCCTAGAGTGCTCCGTGGAGGCAGAACCAGCACCCGAAATCGAGTGGCACCGAGGAGGTGTCCTGCTGAAGGTGAGGACCGGCTCCTGACCTCACTCTGCATATCTGCTCTGGGGACATCTCCCACCCTCTTATTACGCTCATCCCATTTTGTGAGTAGCTTACAAAGTAAGGAACAGATCCTTCCAGTAGGATTCTCACACAGAGTTCCTTCCATGGCAACTCCAAGCTATGCCGAGTGGCTGTGTGTCCCTAGCCTGTGCCCCCAATCTCTGGCATGCTCAGGGTCCGCCTGTCATTACACTAGGAGATGTTGGGTGGGGAGACACCCCAGGCATCTCTGCATGTCCCTACAGGGACAGTTTGTAGCTAGAGGCTCAAAGATTTGAGGTTTTCTAATTGGAGGTTCAGGAACAGGGCTTACACCTTCCAGGTTTTTGAGGGTCAGCAGAGGGTATGGCCCTAGCCTGGGATGGAGCAGAAGACACTGTCCAGCCCCCATCAGTAACTCCATTCTCCTGGCATAGTGCTTGGGGCGGGCCAGGCACTAACCATAGCCTCCCTCTCCCGCACACTGCGGGGCTTTACAGGAGGATGCCCACACACAGTTCCCAGAGCAGGGCAGGTTCCTTCAGCTGCAGGCTCTGACCACAGCCGATGGTGGGGACTACAGCTGCACAGCCCGCAACTCTGCAGGCAGCACCCGCGTTGACTTCCACGTGGAAATTCACAGTGAGTGCCACCCTCCCTTGTCCACCTGGCCCTCAGAGCCACTAGCTCCCAGCCCTTCCCTCTTCCCCTTTCCTAGCGGCCCCCACCATCCAGCCGGGACCACTCGCCGTGAACACCTCGGTGAACAGCTCGGCCCTGCTGCCCTGCCGGTCCCAGGGTGTGCCCACGCCCCTTGTGAGCTGGCGGAAGGATGGGGCCCTGTTGGATCCTGGGAATCCCAGGTAGGAGCCAGCGGGGAAGGGCTTCACAGGGGTCTCAGGTTGAGGTAGGGTAGCTGTTTGTGGATCACAAACAGAAACTTGGACAGTTGGAGCAGAAAAGGAACCTTATCCCCAGCATATGGGTGAGTCTCAGAATGCAAGGACAGGCCCGCCATGGTTAGCCGCATCAGGCATCCCTGGGTTAGCATGGCTAATTCGCTCGCTGCTCTCTGTATACATTCATTCTCTCTCTCCCTCTGATTTTTCCCCTCCCTCCTCGTCTTTCTCTCTCTCTCTTCCTCTCTCTCCTTCCTCGATGGCAGGCATCTCCACACACACACAGACACCCCAGGTTTTCAGCTCCTCAGCTCACATAACCTGCAGAGTCAACAAGCCCTTTGTGAATATCAGTATCAAGCCCAAATTCCCAGGGCACACAATGCCATGGGCCCAGCCTGAGTGACTCACACCTGCTTTCTAGTCAGCTGTGGCTAGGGATGGGGTTACACAGACTGGCCATTCTCAGAAAAGGTGGGGATGTGACACTTATAGCAGCCCTTCTCAACCTCTCTGATGTCAGGTGGGATATGGCTGTGACCCCTAAATTTGGATTTGTGGCTGTAGGTTTTCTAAGTCCCAAATTGGTATCATCTTGCTGGGAGAGCCTGACGCAATCAAAGGTCCAGTCCAGTCTCATGACACCCATCTGCTGGTTTCTATGACAAACCCCTCCCTCATTTCCAGGCTGGAGTTTCTGCCTGAGGGTTCCCTGCGGATCCAACCAGTCCTGGCCCAGGATGCAGGCCACTACCTCTGCCTGGCATCCAACTCAGCTGGTTCTGACCGGCAAGGTCGTGATCTCCGGGTCTTTGGTAGGTGCTATGGAAGGGCATGCTCCCTGCCTTCAGCATGTGCTTTTGCTGGGGCGGGGGGGCACACCTGCTGGGTTTCTGTGTTGCCCCAGCTATGAGGACCCAATTTGATGTTCATCTCTATGGGAGATGAACACCATGCCACATCCTTCCTTAAGTGAGTAACAAAACACAAAAGGCCAAAGGTTTAAGGAACCCTAGTCATCTCACTGAATCAGGTGCTCCAATCAAACCTCTCCTTGGCCTTGTAGGAGGGTGCTCTGCGGGGCCCTGAGCTCAGGCAGGCCTGACGAGGAACCCAGCCCCGCACGCCTCCTTTGAGGGCAGGGTGTCAGGATGGTGCCAGGTTCACGGGCTGCAGCATGGGGACCGTTGCTGGCTGTCCTGGAAGAGTTCCTCTGCCCCTGCCTCTGGCTCCATGGGATGGGTTAAAGTTGACCCTGAGCACCCCAAAGCTGGAATCCTTCTCTGGGCACAGCCTCAGAAGGCCCCCAGCTTCATCAACCTGTAATGGGGTGTTAATATGTAACAGGGTGCTAAGGGTTTAGGAAAGCCCTTGAACCCCAAACCCTAGGTTTGTGTCTACTTCTAAGCAAGGAAATGAATAAAATAAGACCGAGAAGGATAATTATTAAATGATTATACATATTGAGGGAAGTACATAACCAAAGGAAGGAGAATAAATACACCCACATGGCTTGAGAGCCCACGTGGTAGGCCTGGAAAAACCGTGGGAAGGACAGAAAAGAGAGTTCAAAGAGTTCCTGCCATATGCAGAAGGAGCCCAGGTAGAAAGTCAGGGCCAAGGGGCTCTCCCCTCAGCTGGGCCCAGGCCCAACAGTGCTGAGCCAAAGGGAAACTCACCTGAAGCTGGAGGTGCCCAAGTGATCAGGCATCTCAGAAAGCATGCCCTCCCCTGGCAAACCTATTTATAACCTTATGGTGGTGGCTCAGGTGAGCTGAGGGACAGCTGGTTGATTTAGGCTAAGGGTTGTCTCAGGAAGAGGCCAGCCATGATGCCAAGTTCTGGGGTCTAGGCTCGACCAGCCACAAAGTTAGGATGAGATTTTAATCCTAGGAGAGACCTCCCTCCCAGGAGGAGCCCGGGTTATAGAAAAACAGATCTCCTTTAGGCAAGAGATAAGACTTCAGATCATTCTTTGGTCTCTAGCAAGTATAGACTGTGAGGATAGGCCTAAAGATATGCTTGTTTCTTCCTTTCAGGGGCCCAGTCACCCTAACTGTCTAAAAGAGTTACCTGACTCCCTCTCAAACCCACACCTGTCTCCTCTTCCCAGAGCCCCCAGCCATTGTCCCTGGCCCCTCCAACCTGACCCTGACTGCCCACAATCCGACCTTGCTACCCTGCGAGGCTAGCGGCTCCCCCAAGCCCTCAGTAGTCTGGTGGAAGGATGGACAGAAGCTGGATTTCCGCTTGCAGCAGGGCGCCTACAGGTAAAAACCAGGTCCTTCCGGCAGCATCTTGAGCTATATGGGGTGAGAGCCAGGGAACCCCATAGCACAGAGCAGTGCTGGGTCAGCAGCAAGGAGGGGACCAGATGCTGAGGGAGCCAAGAGCATCTTTACAGTAAGGCAGACAGGGCTGCCTGGCAGAGGAGGGGGTTCACACAGGGAAAAAAACATGTGTGACTTGGTCATCACAGGCATACATTCAAAACAGAACATGGAGCGTGCTGGGGTGTGGCTCAGAGCATTTGTCTAGCCTTAGTAAGGCCTAGGTCCATTCCTAACATCTCCATAAGAGAAAAAAAGACCAAGGGCTGGAGAGATGGCTGAGCGGTTAAAAGCACTTACTTGCAAAATATGATGGTCCAAAACAAAACTATATGATGGTCCAGGTTTGATTCTGCAGTACCCATGTAAAGCCACATACACAAAGAGACATGTGTGTCTGGGGTTTGTTTGCAGTGGCAGGAGGCCCTGGTGTTCTCTCTCTCTCTCTCTCTTGCAAATAAATAAAAAACTCTTTGAGAGCTGGGTGTGGTGGTTCATGCCTTTAATCCCAGCACTCAAGAGGCAGAGATAGAAAGATCACCATGAGTTCGAGGCCACCCTGAGACTACATAGTGAATTCCATGTCAGCCTGGGACAGAGTAAGACCCTAGTTTGAAAAAAAAATTATTTGAAAAAAATAAGACCGTAGAAGTTGGAGCTGGTACTGGCTGAGCGTGGACACATGAACACATGAGGAGCCTCAGTGTCCCGGGTCTCGGAGATGCCACTGTTGGCTCAGGGAAACTGTTGGAGAATCAAAGGACCACCTCACCAACTGCTTCCCCAGATAACGGTTATTGCAGGTGCTAGCTTATCCCTTCTGGTTGGGGATCCAGTGTGGTCACAACAGACTAAATTACTGTCACAAACCTGCAGGCTGCAGAGAAACAAGGATGTAGAAAAGTCATCTACAAGTCCAACAGCTAAAACTTTGGGGATAGAAAATTCTAGAAGAGGGCTGGATAGATGGCTTAACAGTTAAGGCATTTCCCTGAGAAGCCTAAGGACCCAGGTTCAACTCTCCAGATCCCATGAAAGCCAGATGCACAAAGATGAGGCAAGTGCAAGGTCACACATGCCCACTAGGTGGCACATGTGTCTGGAGTTTGATTCACTGGCTGAGGCCCTGGAGTGCTAATTCTCTCTCCCTCTCCCTCCTCCCCCCCCCCCACAAAAAAAAAAAAAAAAAAAAGAAAAAAAAAAAAGAAAATTCTAGAAAATACTTCAGACATCAGAGCTTGGGGCAGATGCAGGAAGGGAAAATCTGGGGCAGGAAGGACACGCTGGCTGATTCCAGGCCAGTGGTCAGATACTCAGCCATCTATCTGTCTGTCTGTCTGTCCATCCCAGGCTCCTGCCCTCCAACGCCCTGCTCCTCGCAGCCCCTGGCCCTGAGGACTCAGCCCAGTTTGAGTGTGTGGTGAGCAATGAAGTGGGCGAAGCCCGCCGGCACTACCAGGTGACCATCCTAGGTAAGTCAGGGTGGGCATGGTGCCCTTCCTCTCAGCTGCTCTCCCTGCCAGTAGGAACTTGCACTGTTTTCCTTCTGTGCATAGGCATCTCCTCCTGGGTCCTTCCCACCCACCCTGATGGAAACTTGACTCCTAGACAGTCCTTGGAGAGTGGCCTCTGCGACTGTTCCTTTAGCACTCATGTCACCTTATGTCCTAGCCTCCCTTTATAAACGTTCTGTCCCCTTGGTCCCACGCCGTGTGTTCCTTGGGTGGTGGGCAGGGCCTTGGGCTTTGTCTTGTATTTTAGTGCCTCCCACCATTGCGGATGACCAGACGGACTTCATGGTGACCAGGATGGCACCTGTGGTCCTCACGTGCCACAGCACAGGTGTGCCTACCCCGACCGTGTCCTGGAACAAGGCGGGCACACAGCTAGGGGCGAGGGGCAGCGGCTACCGAGTCTTGCCTTCGGGTAAGTAAGGGGGAGCTGCTGCGAGAGCTGAGGGAAGACAAAAAGGATGGGCAGACAGATATCCAGAGACACAGAGGCCCCAAAATCCTCATTACTGAAGCCAAACAAAAATGACCCCAATGTGGCTCAGGGAAACTCGTGGAAGAGGGGGCGGAAAGATTGTTAGAGTCACAAGTTGGGGCAATAAGCACAGAGACTGGGGCCTACCCCCCAGAACTCTTGATGGCCCCCACAATGCATGATCCACATTCCCCATTGATGAGGGTCCCTTTGGAAGAGGGAAGACAGAGAGGAGGATAATGGAACCAATACTATGAATGTAAAATCAGAATAATAGAAATAAAAAAATAAATTAAAAAAAAAAAAAAAAAAAGAAAGAAAGGATGGACAGAGAAGATGAAAGAGCCCCATGTAGAAGGGCAAGCTGGAAAGTCGCCTCCCTTTGCTGTGTGAACTGGGAGGACCGCCTTACCCTCTCTGAGCCCCAGGGCCCCTTTTCCTGAATGGGAGGACAACCTATGAGAGATGTCTCGAGACTTGTTGGGCAAGTAGTGATGTTTAATGATCAAAGAAGAGAAATCTAGGGGTGTTGGCTAGCTAGCTTCATTCCATTACAGATGGGCAAGGAAGTGGAGCTTGTGTAGGAGCCCTGCCACTTCCATCCCGGGAGACTTCTGTCCTTGATCCCCTCACCTCCATGCCCGGTCCCCACCCACAGGTGCCCTGGAGATCAAACAGGCCTTCCCTGTCCATGCTGGTCGCTACACCTGCACAGTTCGCAACTCTGCGGGTGTGGCCCACAAGCATGTGACCCTCAAGGTGCAAGGTAAGGGCCCCAGGCAGGGCCACCTGAGGTCTTGGGGTGGGGAAGCAGGTAAGGAGCTAGAGGCAGGTAATGGTGAGAGGAGGAGAGATCCAGCCTCCAATGCCCTGGCTTGGGCTCAATACTAGCTTTCACTGGAATCTTTTGATAAGAACTGGCCCCCTGCAGCCTTGTTGCTAGTCTGAAGTATCTATTTTTTTAAATTTTTTTCAATTTTATTTACTTGCAAGCAGAGAGAGAGGTATAAGAGAGGCAGACACAGAGAGAGAATGGGCACGCCAGGGCCTTTAGCCATTGCAAATGAACTCCAGATGCATGTACCCCTTGTGCATCTGGCTTACGTGGGTCTTGGAGAATCGAACCAGGATCCTTTGTCTTCGTAGGCCAACGCCTTAACCACTAAGCCATTTCTCCAGCCCAAGTATCTATTTTTTAATTGTAATTATTTATTTATTTGCAAGAGAGAGAGAGAGTGTGTGTGTATGGGTGTGCCAGGGCCTCTTAGCCACTGCAAATGAATTCCAGATACACGCATCATATTGTGCATCTGGGTTTACAAAGGTACTGGGAAATCAAACCTGGGCCTGCAGGCTTTGCAAGCAAGCATCTTGAACCGCTGAGCCATCTCCCCAGGCCTGGTCTGAGGTGTTAAGAGCTCCTACTCCTTTAGAAGCCTCTCTCTAACACTCAGGTTAGGGCACTAGAGTTTGAGGCATCCCTAGTGACCTTGGCGCTCTGTGCCCCAGCGTCCCCTGTGGTCAAGCCGCTGCCCGGCGTGGTTCAGGCCATGGAATCGGAGGAGGTGCTTCTGCCTTGTGAGGCCTCAGGTGTCCCCCGGCCAACTGTCACCTGGCAGAAGGAGGGGCTCAGTATCCCTTCAGGTGAGTCCATGCAGCAGTCCCGCCACTGGAAGGGGAGGGCAGACATCTGTGCAGGATCCTGGGGCCTCCCTTCAAGCCTAGGGCACTCCTCAGACCCAGAGAGGTCCAGAGACACATCCCTACCCCTGGCTTTGGTGTCACCTTTCTGTCCCCCTTTCTCCTATTGTCATAGTCTCAGATCCTACCTGGGTATCTAGAGGCCAAGCGGTGTGTCCCAGGAACCCATCTTGTCTCTGCGATCCCAGAAGGTCATCAGCTGCTACCTGTCAGACCAGTCATCTCAAACTTTGCCTCCACGGGTACCCCTGCCCCAGCTACTGACTCCACTGTCTCTCTCCACATCAGGAGTGAGTGCCCAGGTCCTCCCCAGCGGCCAGCTACGGATTGCCCACGCCAAGCCTGAGGACACTGGGAACTACTTCTGCATAGCCCAGAACAGTGCGGGTAGTGCCATGGGGAAGACAAGGTTGCTGGTGCAAGGTGCCTACTTTATGCTCTGGTATCTCCTCGTCTCCTCCCTACCCAGCCCTGTCAATGGTTCTAGAAAGAGCTAGGAGGAACCATCTCCCTCGATTGTGCCTGCAGTCTGGCTCCAGGCACAAACTCTTACCCTCTACTCTTTTCCTGTCCATCCTGGGGCTGGCTGTCCTCTTTCGCTATGACCTGGTGACAGCCACACCCATTGCTTCTGCTGCTCAGGCATACAGTTCTGTGTGTCCCTCCTTGACTTGCCCCCCTTGGTCTTCTGCCGTGGGAGTGGGGACATGGTCATCCAAGTGTTTGCTCAGTATGCTGAGAGAACTGAGCAGGGCCTGGGCTGTTCCGGTCCTGTGACTGCTTGCCTTTGGTTCTGGCTACTATAAAGGGCTGGGGCTGATCTTGGCTTTGGAACCCATGTGGTTCCTGGCTCCAGGTCTCTTCTTCTCATGCCTGTCTGTCCAGTGTGCTTTTCTCCCCTGTGACCTGGCGCATCACTACTGGTTACTAGATAAGCATGACACCTGCCCATGACCCTCACTCTGCCCCCAGCATCGTCCCTCGGAGGAGGAAAGCGTGTAGGGTGGGTTCTGGGCCCTCTCTTCTGCCCTGTGTTTACGTGGGGCCGCATAGCCACTGTCCAGAGCTTTCAGTCATTGTATGTGTTCATGTGTGTGTGTGAACCTGTGTCTGCACATACGTCCATCTGTGTGTGCAAGTGTGGAGTGGCCACCAAATGGAGAGTCCCCAAACCACAGGGAGTGACCTATGGCTGGGCAGTTGGTGGAGGCAGCTGAAAAGGAATGCATAAGGGCCAGGCTTAGGGTCCTTGGGCAGGGAGCCCACCCCACCACAGTGTAGACCAATCCCAAGTAGCTCTTCCTCTCCCCCCAGTTCCTCCTGTGATTGAGAATGGCTTCCCAGACCTGTCTACTACCGAGGGCTCCCACGCTGTCCTTCCCTGCACAGCCAGGGGCAGTCCGGAACCTACCATCACCTGGGAGAAGGATGGCCGGCCTGTGACCGAATCTGAGGGCAAGTTCACTCTGCAGCCTTCTGGGGAGCTGCTGGTGAGGAACTCTGAGGTGAGGCCCCGCCCCAAGGACACAGGACGACCAGTGGAAAAAGTCCCAGGAATGGCCAACAGACACCTGCTTAGCACAGCCTGTTTGCTAGGCTCAGCCCAGAGTTCCCCCATGTAACCCTTCAACTCAGGGAGCCTGGTGAAGGAGGTGTTGCCATCCCACCCACGAGTGACAAACCCAGGCTCTGAGTGTACCCGGCTGTCCAAGAGAACCTGCCAAAAGTCAGAATCCAGGTTGGAATCTGGACCTCCGTGCCAGCTCCCTGGGGAGGTCCATGATGACACCCCAAAGACATCTAGTTGTTCTCAGTCAACCTTGATGTTGAATGACCTCCATGGCGGGAAAGGGAAGAGTCCAACCAGAGATGTGCGTAGGGTCCATCCCTTCCTCGTCAGCATCCAACAGCTGTGTAGTGAAACATGCCTGCCGGCGTCATCGTGGGTTAGACCTGGCCTCTAGGACAAACGTGGGACCCCCAGGCAGTGAGGCAGCATGGTAGAGCCCTGCTTCGGGGAATCCCAGACCATTTCCCCTCAGCTCTTCCCTCAGCCTTCTCTGTGAAGGCTCCTAAAGTGGGACCCATCTCCAAGGAGATGGGAGCAAGGATGATCTGGCATGCTCAGTTCTGAGTCCCAGCACACAGCAGGCCCTTAGTAAGCGAGGCTGGGATCCCATGGTTCCGACCATGCCGTCAAAACTTGGAGGATGAGGCTGGAGACATAGATCAGCAGTTAAAGGCAGTTGCTTGCAAAGCCTGACAGCCTGGATTGATTCCCCAGTACCCATGTAAAGCCAGATGCACAAAATGCTGCATGCATCTAGAGTTCGTTTGTAGTGGCAAGAGGCCCTGGCATACCCACTCTCTCCTCAACCCCTGTCTCTCTTCCTCCCTCCCTTCCCATCTGCTTGCAAATAAATATCAATAATAACTAAAAAAAAAAAAAAAAAGAACTTGGGGCTGGAGAGATGGCTTAGTGGTTAAGGCACTTGCCTGCAAAGCCAAAGGACCTAGGTTTGATTCCCCAGTACCCACATAAGCCAGATGCACAAGGTGGCACATGCATCTGGAGTTCGTTTGCAGCAGCTAAAGGCCTGGTACGCCCCATTCTCTCTCTCACTCTCTCTCTGCCAAATAAATAAATAAATAAATAAATAAATAAATAAATAAATAAATAACTTTAAAAAAGAGAGAGAAAAGAACTTGGAGGATAAAGTAGGAAGTCCCATCCGAGCTGTAGGGATGTCAACCCATTCCAGGCTGTGTAACCTGGGGTGAGTCATTTACCTCTCTGGGTTGGATTTTCATGAGAACCTGGGGGAGTGGGTCCCAGGAGCATTTTGACCCAAGCCAGTGCAGGGAGTGATGTCCAGACTGACTCTTACTTTTGCCTGAAGGGCCAGGATGCCGGCACCTACACCTGTACTGCTCAGAATGCTGTGGGCCATGCCCGCCGCCGTGTGCATCTCACCATCCTCACAATGCCTGTCCTCACCACCCTGCCTGGGGACCGTAGCCTGCGCCTCGGGGACAGGCTGTGGCTTCGCTGTGCTGCCCGGGGCAGCCCGACACCCCGCATTGGGTGGACCATCAATGACCGGCCCGTCACAGGTCTGGACCCACTGGGGACAGGAAACCAAGATGTAGGAGGTGGAGGAGGGAGGCAGGATGGGAGACTCAGCCTAGGAGAGAGGAAGAGATTGGTGGCCACCCCTGCAGGCTCTGGGTGTCTAGACTATGAGGGGAGACAGAGAGAAGCCATCTATGGCCACATTTAATGAGCCATGTGGCAGAGCTGGCAAGAAACTACTTGGAGACCCCAGAGGCCCCAGGCTAGGAGGGGAGACTTGCAGTTTGGTCCAGAGCTGTTTTTCCTATGGAGCTCTGCCCTCCATCCGGGACACAGGTGACATTCAGAGAAAGCGAATCACAGAGTACACAGTCGGTGCTCAATGAATGCTTGCTGTGTTGATGATTTCTACAGCCCTCCACTGCAAAACAGTACTTTCCTACTGCAGAACACATCACCCATTTCTAATCGAAGGCCAGGTCCCCTTAAATACCTTCACTTGCCTGTGGTGAAGGTATCCCTTGGACCCGTCCCTGCAGGGGACTTGTGCAAGTGTCCCAGCTAATTGTCTGTGAAAGGGAGAAAAGCAGGGGTCCTGAGGATAGGAAGACTCAACACAGAAACTGTGTGTGGCACCAAACCTTGTTCCAGATAAATACCCCAGTGATGACAATGCCTGTCCTGTTTCTGACCCAGAGGCCATGTCTAACCCACAATAAGACAGTGCCTGATAGAACCCAGTAGTGTAGGAAATACAGGAGGGGTTCTGCAAGCACTTGTTTATTTAATTATTTATTTTGGTCTTTTTTGTTTGTTTTTCTGTTTTTTGTTTCTGTTTTTTTTATTATTATTTTTTTGGAGAGAGAGGGAGAGACAGAGAGAGAGAGAGAGAAGGGGCACTCCAGCAGCCTCTTAGCCACTGTGAACGAAATCCAGATGAGTGCGCCCCCTTGAGGGTAAGTGCGGCATTGCGCCCTTGAGTCACTTTGCATCTGGCTAAACATGGGACCTGGAGATTGGAACCGGCGTTCTTAGGCTTAGCAGGCAGGCGCCTTAACCGCTAAGCCATCTCTCCAGCCCTTATTTTTGTTTTTTGAAGTAGGGTCTCATTCTGGCCCAGGCTGACCTGGAATTCACTATGTATTCTCAGGGCAGCCTTGAACTCACAGTGATCCTCCTACCTATGCCTCCCAAGTGCTGGGATTAACAGTGTGTGCCACCACACCTGTCTTATTTTGGTCTTTAAATTTTTTTTTATAACATTTATTTGAGAGAGAGAGAGAGAATATGGCCACCTCTTTGCAGTTTGCCACTGCAAATGAACTCCAGATGCATGTGCCACTTTGTGCATCATGCTTTACATGGGTACTACGGAACTGAATCCCGGCCCAGCAGTCTTTGCAAGCAAGTGCTTTTAACAGCTGAGCCATCTCTCCAGCTCTATTTATTTTAGTCTTTTGAGACAAGGTCTTGTGCTACCTCAAACTTGCTATGTAGTAGAAACTGGTCTTGAACTCCTGATTCTCCTTGACTCTACCTCCCAAGTGCTGGGATTACAAGTATGTGCCCCCATACCAACTTCTTATGTTAATAAGCCCCCAAAGGCCTTTCCTTGATCCTCACTGGACTTGCTGTGTGTGTCCGACAACCACATCCTCACGGCCGGCTGACTCCACCAGCCTGCCATCCAGCAAGAAGGGGGTCCTCCCCTTTGTTTCCTTATCCCTGTAAAACATCTGCTGAGTGCACAGGCCTCGAGTGTCCAAGGCAGGAAGCCCCTGTTCTCTGACTTCCTGAACCACTCTTTCTATGTCACAGATGGGGTATTGGAGCAAGATGGGGGCAGCACCTTGCAGAGAGCAGCAGTGTCCAGAGAGGACAGTGGGACCTACGTCTGCTGGGCCGAGAACAGAGTGGGCCGTGTGCAGGCAGTCAGTTTCATCCACGTGAAAGGTAAGAGTGGGACCCCACGGGGCCTTTCTCCCCATACCCCCGTACAGCCCATCTATACTGATTACCCAAGAACCAGCCTCTTGGGCCCTAACTAGTAACTCATCACCCTGAGCATGTGGAGATCCCCTATGAGGGACTTTATAAACTGCCTAGGACCAGGTTCCTCCCTGGACTCTGTAAACCAGCTTTTCCAGGGCAGGGTGCAGGTAGCAGTCTATTTTACCTGTAGCTGGAGATACCATGGAGGGAGGAGGGTCCATTGACAGAGAAATATCCCAGGTGTGACAGCCTGCTGCTTATCTCCTTCAGCATGGGGGGACAGTGTTGGGGGGCCAGCCTGGTGACCCTCAGAGCCGCCATAACTTTTGCATAGCTTTGGGATGGGTGGGGCTCAATGGAAGCAATACGAAGCTGGCCCCAGGGCACAGCTGTGGCTTTGGATAGATTCAACCTCAGGACCCCAGGGAGTATATAAACCAACACAGAGAGTTCCATGGTGCTTGGAGGGTCACATGAACTCCTTAGCATAGCTATGTCCAACAGAGGTGTCCCATTGTTCCTGCTTTTCCTGTAGTTCTTTTCCAAAGTGCCTGGCAGCTGGCGATCCTATCTGTGAGAGCAGAGTACTGCAATCACTCCATATTCCCTCCCGTGGCCATCTCAGACATCACTAGTCAGTCACGGCACAATTCTCGCTCAGCTACAAATCCCTCTCAGCACAGATCCTGGCAGCTACTGCCATTCTACAGGACTGGCCTAGATCCACAGAAGCTCTTGGTCTTCCCAGTGCTTTGACTTGTGCACAGCCATGCTGGCCTACCAGGAGACTCTCTAGGACCCTGGAGGCGGGGACTGGGCAGTGTTTGGGGATGGGTGGATGGAAGGTTGAGCTCCAGACTATTCCTTTGATGTCATCCCATGCAGAGGCTCCTGTCCTACAAGGGGATGCCTTTTCCTACCTGGTGGAACCTGTAGGAGGCAGCATCCGGCTAGACTGTGTGGTCCATGGAGACCCAGCACCAGATATCCGCTGGACAAAAGACGGTCTTTTACTGCCACTGCTGGGCAGCCGCCTCCGGCTCCAAAATGGCTCATTGACCATCCTCAGGACAGAGGCAAGGCGGGACCATCCGGGATAGCCCTATGCTTTTTCTGATTGCTTAGGGGACCTTTAGGTTGGCACCACCCTCTACCATCTATAAAGCACTCCCCTGCCAGTCCCCAGCTATCTTCTCACCTCCAAGGCCAAGGATGACCTTTGCCAGGGACTTAACTGCCTGTGCCCATCACCCCTCACTCAGGGGGGCTGATCGTTATTTCTGCCACATAAGCTCATCGTGAGAACCACCAATAGACATATCCCATGCAGGGATTTAAGAGTGGTTCATGGGCACTGCTCCCACAACACTGCTATTTACAGGGCACGGTAGGTGGGTACTTATGCCCCTATTGTGTGAATGAAGACAGTGAAGGTAAGAGAGGTCCACAGCCCACGGACTCCTGCTCCTGTGGTTTCCAAAGGCTTGAAAACTAAGGCAGCCCTCTCTCCCCCTTCATCCCCATCCCAAGTTCCAGCAGCTCATGATGCTGAAATTCACAGGCCGGTCTGACAGTAGTTCACGTGGGCCTGCCCCTTGGTAGCTGTGCCTGGTTAGTGAGAGTAACAGGCCTTGTCCCAGTAGCAGCCACAACGACGGCCACCGCGATCCCAGTACCGGCCATGGGTACCCTCCTTTGCTTGGCAGTGTTCATTCATATTTTAGAAATGGAGAAACTGAGCAGAGCATGGTGGCACATGTCTTTAATCCCAGCCCTTGGGAGGCTGAGTTAGGAGGATCTCCAAGAGTTTGAGGCCAGCCTGGGGCTACAGAGTGATTCAGCCTGGGCTAGAGTGAGACTCTACCTCAAAAAACCAGAACAGTCGGGCGTGGTGGCGCACATCTTTAATCCCAGCACTCAGGAGGCAGAGGTAGGAGGATAGCCAAGAGTTCGAGGCCACCCTGAGAATACAGAGTGAATTCCAGGTCAGCCTAGGCTACAGTGAGACCCTACCTCGAAAAACCAAAAAATAAAAAATAAAATAAAATAAATGACATGGGGAAACTAAAACTCCAGGGACACGGTACTATCTGTAATGTCTCCGTAATGGGATTCCACCCTATGTGGCTCTGGCCTCCAGATCTCCACTCTCAGCATTGTCCTGCCATCCTTGGAAACTGCTTCCTGGATAGATGTCACCTCTGGGCATTGGTGTGGCCTCAGGCTGTGTTGGCTCCATCAAGAATGGAATACTGGGTGTGCTGGTGCAGGCCTGTAATACCAGCACTCAGGAGGCTAAGCCAGGAGGAGTGTAGGTTCAAGGCCAGACTCAGTATATAGCAAGTTCAAGGCCAGCCTGGGCTACATACCCAAAGAGAAAGACAGAATAAATAAGAATGTGAGCCAGGCTTCCTGTGTCTCATCACAAACCCAGGTCATGAACATCCGGACATCCTGTGACTACTTCAAGTGTCCACCAAAACTCTCTGCCCTGTGGACATTGTGCTGTGCACGCTGCCACAATATGTGCCCTAAGACCCCTTGAGGCTTCAAAATATGCTCAGTGTTTCCCAAAAGGATTTGACATGGAACCCTCTTCCCCAAGGAATTCCAAAGAGTAATTAACATACAAAATGGCATACAAAGGGGTTTGGAAGAGGTGGATCTGTGTTTTTTTCTAGCAAGTGGTTCCACTTAGGGGAATAAGTCCACGTCCCCATGTCCTTTGCCCTTGTGAAAGGGTCTGGATTCTTCCAGAAGCTGATAGGTGGCCTCAGGGCTTTTGGAGCTTTGTGGGAATCCTGCAACCCTGCCCACTTTGTGCCCCTTCCTGATTAGATAGGTCCTAGTCCGTTTGTCCTCTCCATGCCCAGCTGTCTCCTGCTGTCCCTCATTCTCTTCTGAGCACCCACGCCCCATCCCGCGCTCCCTGCAGATGGACGACGCGGGACAGTACCAGTGTCTGGCTGAGAACGAGGTGGGCGCTGTGAAGAAAGTAGTGACCCTTGTGCTTCAAAGTGAGTCTCAGCCTCTCCCCCTGGCAGGTGGGAGGCAGGTGACATGGGTGGGCCCTCAGGCAACAATTATTTATGTGCGATTTACAACTGAAGCCCTATGAAATATTTCCCAGGTATTTCAGGGGTGGGCTAAAAATGTATTAGTTATTATTCAAGACTGAAAATTCCCACTGAGGTCAGAGTGATGGCTCATGCATTCGCCAGGCAGCTTGGAGCTGACAGCTCAGCTCATAATCTGAGCTTCACAAAAATCACCACCCCTTTAATCCCAGTACTCAGGAGGCAGAGGTAGGAGGATTGCTGTGAGTTCGAGGCCACCCTGAGACTCCATAGTGAATTCCAGGTCAGCCTGGGCTAGAGTGAGACCCTACCTCGGAAAACCAAAAAAACAACAACAACAACAAAAAAAAAAAATCGTAGGAGGGTTGGAAAGAAGGTTCAGTGGCTAAAGTTCTTGCATGCAAAGCCTAACAACCTGAGTTCAGTTCCCCAGGACCCCTGTAAAAGCCAGATGCACAAAGTGGTGCATGCATCTGGAGTCCATTTGTAGTGGCTGGAGGCCCTGGTGCCCTCATTTTTCTGTCTCTCTTCTACCTCTGTCTGCTTACAAATAAATAAATATTTAAAAAAAAAATCATGAAGTCTCAGCAGATATTTTGTAAAAACTATTGTATTAATATTTCTATTTATTTATTTATTTATTTTCCGAGGTAGAGTCTCACTCTAGCTCAGGCTGACCTGGAATTTACTGTGGAGTCTCAGGGTGGCCTCGAACTCAAGGCGATTCTCTTACCTCTGCCTCCCGAGTGCTGGGATTAAAGGCGTGCGCCACCACGCCAGGCTTCATATTTTTATTTATTTATTTGAAAGCAGAGAGAGTGAGTTTGGGTGTAACAGGGCCTCTTGCCACTGCAAACAATCTCCAGACACATGCACCATTTTGTATATCTGGCTTTACATGGATATTGGGGCAGGCAGGCTTTGCAATCAAGTGCCTTTAACCACTGAGACATCTTAATGATGGTAAATAAATGTATGGGTCAGAGGATTTGTCATGATGTCCAGCACATGAAATTCCATATGGAAACCTACCCAGCAATATACCAGCTCCACCCTCCTAGCCACTCCCCTCAACTGTCCTGAATAATCACTGAGCTGAGTGTTGCCTGTTGTTTTTTAATTTACTTTGATTAATTAATTAATTAATTTATTTATTTATTTATTTATTAGAGACAGAGAAAGGGGGAGATAGAGAGAGTGAGAATGGGCACTCCAGGGCCTCTAGCCACTGCAAACGAACTCCAGACGCATGCGCCACCATGGGATCTGAAGAATCGAACCGGGGTCCTTAGGCTTCGTAGGCATGCTCCTTAATCACTAAGCCATCTCTCCAGCCCCTGTTGCCCATTTTCATTAATGACAACAAAACCCCTACAGCTCAAGGTATTTACATGGTACTTATTTATGCTATCTACATACCATAAAATTTACCTGTTTAGATATCCATGGGGGTACAAGTGTATGACCCCAGCACTAGGGAGGTTGAGAAGGATTGCTGAGAGTTTGTGGCCAGCCGGGGCTACATAGTGAGTCTCTGTCTCAGAAACACTACAAAGGAGAGATGGCTCCATGGGTAAGAGCTCTTACTGTGCAAGCATAAGGGCCTGAAAGAGCCCACATTTCATTCTCTAGCATCCACACAAAGAGCTGGGTGTGAGCCAGGCGTGGTGGCACACACTTTTAATCCTAGCACTTGGGAGGCAGAAGTAGGAGGATCGCTATGAGTTCTAGGCTACCCTGAGACTACATAGTGAATTCCAGATCAGCCTGGGCTAGAGAAGACCCTACCTCAAAAAAACAACCAAAAAAAAAAAAAGAAAAGAAAAGAAAAAGAAAGGCTGGGTGTGGCCATATATATCTGTAGGGAGTAGAGACCAGAGAATCCCAGGGCATGCTAAATGAAAACAGCGGCTCTGGGTTGAAGTCACACTGGTAAGCTATTGAGGAAGGACACTTAACGTTCTCCTCTGGCCTCCACACAGAGATACACGGAGGTGTGCGCATCTGCATATGCACACAAATGTGTGTATGCCCCACACCACACCAACACACACACTAAAAATAACACCAAAAGTCACCCATTCGTATAATGAAATATTATTCAGCCTTAAAAGGCAGCAGATGGGCTGAGGAGATGGCTCAGCCGTTAAAGGCACTTGCTTGCAAAGCCTGATGACTCGGTTTCAATTCCCCGGTACCCATGTAAAATCAGATGCACAGATCCCAGAGGCACATGCCTCTGGAGTTTATTTACAGTGGTAGGAGTCCCTGGGCCCATTCCCTACCCTGCATTCTCTCTCTCTCTTCTTTCTATCTCCTTGCAAATCAATAAATAATATTTTTTAAAACGCAGAAGACTCAGATACACTTTTTACTACAGATGAACCTTGAGGACATTGTTCTAAGTGACGTAAGCTGGTGACAAACCCCATAATATCCAGCTGACCCAGTCCCAGAGCACCAGGCTCACAGAGACAAAGGGATTGTGGAGGAGAGTGGTAGAGAGTAAGTGTTCAATGGGCACAGAGTTGCCAGCTTGAAAGATGAGAAGTTTCTGGAGTTGGGTTACACAACAATGTAACACACCTTATACCATAGAACTATGGGCTTTAAAATGGTTACCATGGGCTGGAGATCTCTCCAGTTTAGTGGTTAAGGTGCTGGCCTGCAAAGCCTAAAGACCCATGTTCAATCTCTTTCCAGATCCCACAGATGCACAAAGGTGAGGCAAGTGCAAGGTTGTACATGCCCACTAGGGGGCACAAGTGTCTGGAGTGTGATTTCAGTGGCTGAGGCCCTGGCATACAAATTCTCTCTCCCTCCCTCCCACTTTCACTCTCTCAAAAGAAAGAAAGAAAGAAAGAAAGAAAGAAAGAAAGAAAGAAAGAAAGAGAAAAAAGAAAAAGAAAAAAAAAAAAAACCATGTAACTCTTCTATGGTCCTTGATGTCCTGCTGGAGATGGGACTCAAGACCCCTCGCTGGGCAAGTGCTCCTCCACTAAGCTACACCCACAACTCTACCTGACACAGTTTTTTGCATGTGAATGTGGTATACATGCATGTGGGTATGCATGTTTATATGTGTGTGTGTGTGTGCGCGCGCACACACAAGCGCGCACATGTAGAGGCCACATGTTGATATTGGGTGTCTTCCACAATCATTGCCTTTTTTTTTTTTTTTTTTTTTTTTTTTTTTTGAGGTAGGGTCTGACTCTAGTCCAGGCTGACCTGGAATTCACTTTGTGGTCTCAGGGTGGCCTTGAACTCATGGCGATTCTCCTACCTCTGCCTCCCGAGTGCTCGGATTAAAGGCATGCACCACCACGGTCAGCTAGCCTCATTTTTTGAGACAGGATCTCTCGTCAAACCTGGCACTCACCAGTTTTTCTAGACTAGCTGGCCAGTGAACCCTAGGGATCCTCCTATCTCTGCCTCCCCAGCACTTGGTTAGAGGTACACAGCACCATGCCCAGCTTTTATGTAGATACTGGGGATCTGAACTCACAACCTCATCCTTTTTTTAAGTGAAAAAGGTCACCAATTATAAGCATACAGTAAATCCAGGCATAGTGGACCACATCTGTAATTGCAGCACTCATGAAGCTGACATGAAGAGATCGCCGTGAGTTCAAGACCAGCTTTGGCTACGTAGTGCATTTTAGGCCAGCCAAGTCTGGTTTATATAGTCCGGAGGATCAAACCCAGGGCTGTATGCATGCTGGAACACTCTTCCAACTGAGCCACAATCCCAAACCCTAGGATTTTTTAAATAAAATTTGATCGCGTACTCTGTGGTCTTGCTAGCTTGTTTTTTAGTTCAGACCACTTTTAGATTGTCACAGTAGGGGCTGGAGAGATGGCTCAGTGGTTAAAGGTGCTTGCTTACAAAGCCTGATGACCCAGGTTTGATTCCCCAGTACCTACATAAAGCCAGATGCACAAAATGGCACATGCATCTGGAGTTGGTTTGCAGAGGTAAGAGGCCCTGATGTGCCCATATTCTCTCTGTCTCTCTCTCTCTCTTTCACACACATGTGCACACATGCAAATAAATAAATAATTCTTTTCAAAGGAAAGTTTTTAAATTTATTTTATAAGAGAGAGGGAAAGAGAGAGAGAATGGGTGCCCCAGGACCTCTAGCCACTGCAAACAACTCCAGACTCATGAACCAACTTATGTATCTGGCTTTACGTGAGTACTGGGGAATCAAATCTCAGTCCTTAGGCTTTTGCGGGCAAGCACCTTAAAGGCTCAACAATCTCTCCAAAGAAAGTCGAAATAGTTGTAAATGACAACAGGACACCACACAGTCCCAAAAGATGAATCTAAGTGACAGAGGAAGGAAGTTTGGGTCTAATTGCAGAGTTAAAAAATAAAAACCACTCACTGGGGCTGGGTGTGGTGGCACACTCCAATTCTAGCAGAAGTAGGAGGATCACTGTGAGTTGGAGGCCACCTTGAGACTACATAGTGAATTCCAGGTCAGCCTGGGCTAGAGTGAAACCCTACCTCAAAAAACAAACAACAACAACAACAACAAAAAAACAACAACAAAACACTGACTGTATTAGTACCTTTCTCATTGCTGGAACAAAATACCTCACAAAACTCAGTTTAAGGGAGGAAGGGTTTGTTTCAGCTTACAGTTCCAGGTTCCAGTTCATCATGGGTGTGGCAGGCAAGGCCGCAGGAGCTTGAGGCAGCTGCTCACATTCAGCACAGCAGGGAAGCAGAGAGCACTGAATGCTGGTGCTCAGCCAGCTCTCTCCTTTTGATTCCGTCCAGGAGGCCAGCCCATGGGATGGTGCTGCCCACAGTTAGGTTGTCTTCCCACCTCAATTAACCTACCTAAAATAATCCCTCTGTGCTTATTTGCAAAGTCTGCCAGCCTGGCTCCAGTTTCCCAGCACTCACATAAAGCTGGACACAAAAAGTCGTGCATGCATCTAGTGTTCATTTACACCAGCAAGAGACCCTGACACGCACACATGCACATATACACATGTGCAAATAAATAATTTTTGTTTTGGTTTTTCAAGGTAGGGTCTTGCTCTGGCCCAGGCTGATCTGGAACTCACTATGTAGTCTTAGACTGGCCTCGAACTCACAGTGATCCTCCTACCTCTGCCTCCTGAGTGCTGGGATTAAAGGCATGCACCACCACACCTGGCTAAATAAATTATTCTTTTAAAGACAGTTCCTGGGCTGGAGAGATGGCTTAGCAGTTAAGGCACCTGCCTGCTAAGCTAAGTACCTGGTTCCAAATCTCCAGGTCCCACATTTAGCCAGATGCAAAGTGACGCAAAGGTGCAATGCTGCACTTGACCACAAGGGGCGCACACATCTGGATTTTGTTCACAGCAGCTGAGAGACTGCTGGTGCACCCATCTCTATCTGTCTCCCTCTCTTTTGTCTGTCTCTCTCTGTGTCTCTCTCCAAAAAATAAAAAATAAATATAAAAAAAAAAAAAAGACAGTTCCTCATAGGCATGCACTGGGGTTGTTTCCCAAGTGAGTCCAGGTCTTCTCAGTTGGATAATCAGCATAAACCATCAGAGACTATTCTGAGGTCAGGGTTGTTAGGCAGTTTCCTCATCATGAGGACATCTGAGTGTGCTGACATCACCAGGCAATATTTTTTCATGGTGCCACTATCACCATCATGGAACCAAGCATGGGTGTGTGTACACAACAGTGTTTTCATCAGGAAAGGATGCCTGGGAGGGCAATGTGGAGGCTGGTGGCCGATCATGTGTAACTCTTTTTTTTTTTTTTTTTGGTTTTTCGAGGTAGGGTCTCACTCTAGCCCAGGCTGACTTGGAATTCATTATGTAGTCTCAGGGTGGCCTTGAACTCATGGCGATCCTCCTACCTCTGCCTCCTGAGTGCTGGGCTTAAAGGTGTGCGCCACCATGCCGGCTCCCTTTTTGTGCTTTCGAATGCATCTGAATGAATATGGAATATGGATTGCTGAAATATACAAGAATGAGTAACTGCTCCTAAAAGCTGCCTGGTGCTCCCACAGGTGCCCCAGTGTTCCAGGTGGAGCCCCAGGATATGACAGTGAGGTCTGGGGAGGATGTGGCTTTACAGTGCCAGGCCATTGGAGAGCCAGCACCCACCATTGAGTGGCTACGGGCAGGTCGACCCCTGCAGGCTGGCCGGCGGCTTCAGACCCTGTCCGATGGGAGCCTGTGGCTGGAGCGCGTGGAAGCTGGAGATGCTGGAACATATGAGTGTGTAGCTCACAACCTCCTGGGCTCGGCCACAGCCCAGGCGTTCCTGGCCGTGAGAGGTAATGAGAATCCCAAGTTAGGCCTGTGTGGAGCAAGACCACAGAAGGTCTCCTACCCTGGGGGTCGGGGTGCCTTGTTTAAACAGAGCCCAAATCACCACCCTATCTACTCCTCAACTCTTCACTTAGTTACAAGCTACGAACAGACTAGCTGGGAACTACGTGGGTCATCTCATCCACCCTGCTCACTTCCACTCACCTTGACCAGGGAACACTGGGCTGTTCCGGGTCATCTTGCATCAATCTGTGTCCTCCATTTAGGCACTCCATGAAGTGGGCAGAGTGAAACAAGAGTGGCCATGGTGCCCTTGAGGAGTTTGCTGAGAATATCTGTGACTTATAACTTGTCCCACGTGTCACTCGATGCCGGCCCGTGTAGGGGGTCAGAAAGGATACATACAGTTACTGATGTCAATAGCCCTGCCTGCTGACTCTCCTTAACCAGCTCAATTTTCCCTTGGTCATGCAAAGCCTTAAAAGTAAAGAAAGGGCTGTCCTGAGAAACCATAGTAATAAAATAACTTAGACCTACATAAAGGAAAGTCACACAATATTATTTATAGATTGCCCATGCCTCTACAGCAAACACTCCACATGTGTGACTTTATATGACAGACATTATCAATGGGTCCTGACAGGCAAAATTAAATTTTTTCCCCCTCCATAAAAACCTTGCCCCTGCTCTGCCCATGGCAGACATCACCAATCTATCTCCATTGTCATCTTTCTCTGTAGAACCCGTCTCCTGTCCATGGCAGACATTATCAACCTTTTTCTTTCTTTCTTTCTTTTTTTTTTTTTTTTTTTTTTGTTTTTTTGAGGTGGGGTCTCACTCTAGCTCAGGCTGACCTGGAATTCACTCTGTACTCTCAGGGTGGCCTTGAACTCGCAGTGATCCTCCCACCTCTGCCTCCGAATGCTGGGATTAAAGGTGTGCACCACCACACCTGGCTCATTATCAACCTATTTCTATACACAGTGTCAGAATGTCTCCCTAGAACCTGTCCATTACAGACATCACCAATCTAACTCCACAGTGTCAAAATCATAAATCACTTTTCTAGCCCTGTCTATGGCAGACATCATCAATCTATTTCTTTTAAATATATTTTTTTATTTTTGCTCATTTATTTGAAAGAGAGAGGCAAATAGAGGGGAAAAGAGAGAGAGAGATAGGAGCACTAGGGCCTCCAGCCACTGAAAATGAACTCCAGATGTATGCACCACTTTGTGCATCTGGCTTATATGGGTACTGGGGAATTGAACCTTGAACCAGGGTCTTTAGGCCTCTCTGGCAAACACTTAACTGCTAAGACATCTCTCCAGCCCTATTTCTTTATATAGTATCAGAATCTGTCTCCATAAATCCCTTCTCCAGGGAGCACCTCTCAGGTAATTGGAATTGGGACTTGACACTTCCCCACTTAGAGCCACTGCCAACCAAATGTGAGAGCCTTTCTGGTCCTTGATTCTCTCATCCTTAAGTGAGGCCAGAATGCCAACAAATGTGTCCTGAAGGTTCAGTGGTTCTTGGACAGCCAGCTGGAAATGCTGGGTCAAGGGTGGCTTCTGGTCTGAGGGATCTCCTTCTATCTCAGAGCTAGGTTCTCGTTCTGCTTGACTCCTGATGCACAGTCTCAGGGTTGATTCCCCGGGGGAGACATAACAAGTCACAACCTGGGGCTTAGGTAGGAGACACTGACTGTCTTGCAGTCCCGGAGGCTGGAAGATCATGATCCAGGTGTTGATAGAGTTGGCTCCTCTGGAGGCCGTGAGGGAGAATCTGTCCCCAGCTTCTGGTGTTTTCTGGCTATCTTTAGCATTTCTTGGCTAATTGATTCTTCACCTAATCTCTGCCTTTGTTATCATAGGGTGACCTCCTGTGTGTGTCTGTTTCCAAATAGCCCCTTTTTATGAGGACATCAGCATATTGGCTCAAAGCTCATCCCCATGAGTTCGTTTCCACTTGATTTCCTCTGCAGAAGACCCTGTTTCTAAACAAGGTCCCATCCTGAGGATGTGGGGGCTCAGATCTCAGTATGTGTATTTGCACAGCTCAACCCTGAATAACGTCCTGTTTAATGGAAACAATGATTTTCCCCTTCACACATGCTACATGTGTACATGATAATACAGAAATTTGACAGGAGGAAAGTAATCATCTCCCATAATTTAATTACCAGAAAGTGTTTAAATAATTTTTATAAGTTTTGTTCTGTTCTATTTGCTTTATTTTGAGACAGATTCTTAATCCATAACTCAGCCTGGCCTGGAACTCATGGCAACCCTCCTGCTTCAACCTCCCAAGTGCTGGGAATATAGGCATGTACCACTACCCCAGGGTATAATCCTCCCCCCCATATATAAAGTGATACACTTCTTTTTATTTATTTATTTTTTTTTTATTTTTATTTATTTATTTGTGAGTGACAGAGAAAGATGCAGAAAGAGGAGAGAGAGAGAGAGAGAATGGTGCACCAGGGCCTCCAGCCACTGCAAATGAACTCCAGATGCATGCGCCTCCTTGTGTATCTGGCTTACATGGGTCCTGGGGAATCGAGCCTTGAACCAGGGTCCTTAGGCTTCACAGGCAAGCACTTAACCGCTAAGCCATCTCTCCAACCCACACTTTCTTTTTATAAGGAAGTCAGAGTTTCAGGCTGTCTTTAAGTTGTATTTTTTTTTTTAACCTTGTCTGGATGACATCCCACGGTGACCTGTCTGGGGACCCATCTTTACGGTCCCCATTTCATTGCATGTCATGTCTCCATCTGTTTCTGGTGGCTACGTTAAGGAAGCAAGTGAAATTTCTTTTTTCAGCCTCCCGTCCCAAGGGCCCACAGCAGGTAGAACTGAGTATTTGCCTAGAATAAGTCCCTTCGAGGGGGATTTTACTAGGAAAAGAGAACGCAAAGAGTGTGCGTTTGTTTTCTTTTGTTTTGCAGTGCTGGGCCTGGAAGCCAAGGCCTTGCACATGCTCAGTAAGCGCTCTACCTGAGCTCCTCTAGCTGAGTTCAGTTTTCAAGGCCCTCTGACCACAGACCATTCTCTCCTTGCTGCCTGCTCCATTCTGTTCTCCCTCAGCATGATGAGGGGTCCCCACCCTGGTCACGTAAGGGACAAGTGGCTGCTGAGACACCAGGGATCTGGGTTCATAGTGGCCAGCCATTCCTGGGCTCTGAGTTCCTTCCAAGGCCACGGGGTCATGCTCCTGCCTTCTTCCCTGAAACCACCAGCTTCTCCCACGTTGTCCCCTCTTGTGAAGAAGCATCCCAGATGGACATCAAATCTCATCAGAGCCCAGCCGTGGGTTCCACTTCCTAGAACCCAGCATTAGCCAGCCCTGACTGACCATTTAGGATCTTGGCCATGGAATGTTTTGTGTTATTTTTTGACAGGCCATGAGCAATTTGTGTTAATTTCCCCTGAGAGCTGGTGAATCAAACAACAGGCTTGCTCTGTCTTATATCCCCTGGAATGCCATCTGCCCAAAGGAGGCAGCTGGCTCATCAGACAGAGGAAGTGGAGCCCCCTCTGCCCCCAGCCTGCACTGGCCATTGGATTCATGCAAGACAGCATGTGCTAGACTGGCTGGCGGCCTCTGAGAAACCAGCCCACCCCAGCGAGGCCAGCTGCAGGCCAGCTGGAGCCAAGGCCACTGATGGAATGAGAGGGCTCTGGGGTGGTACTCAACTCCTGGCATGGTGCCCAGCTCCTGCACTATGCCAGCCCCTGCCATTGTGGTTCTTGGCAATTTACAAACAGAAAAGTCCTCTTTGGACCCACCTCCTCTTTTTCTCTTTCTTTCTTTTTCTTTTTCATGAAAGAGAGAGAGAGAGATTGGCATACCAGGGCCTCTGGCCACTGTAGTCGAACTCCAGACTTGCACCACCTTGTGCACATGCGTCATCTTGTATGTCTGGCTCACATGGGTTCTGGGAGGTGAACCTGGGTCCTTAGGCTTCACAGGCAAGTGCCTTAACTGCTAAGCCATCTCCCTAGCCCCCACCTCCTCATTTTATAGATAGGCCATCTTGGGTGGCTTAAGGACCTGACTTGCTGGTGTTTCAAGGAAGGTGATGTCAGGAGTACAATTAGAAGCTGGTACCCAGCTCAGAGCCCCTCTTCACTCCCTGTCTCCATTTCTTTTCTGTGTATCGAGCCCATCAACCATTAGCTGTGTGTTCTTGGACAAATTACTTCACCTCTCTGAGCCTCAGCTTAGTCCTAATTAACTGGGCATGGGAACAGCGCCTTTGTACTAAAGGCATGGGGCAGATGATACATGGCATTATTATTCATTCTGCCTCACAGGGGAGCCCCGGGGGAGCTGGGGTAACATGATTGGGATGATCAATGGCCAGGAATTTGATATGGCCACCCTCAACACCAGTGTGCAGCAGGAGGCACGTTCTGGAGTCACCACCATCCGGAGCAGCATTGGCCATGTCCCAGCAAGTGTGGGTAAGTAGAGACCAGAGTGACACCTACCTCTTAGCCACTACCCCAGCCCACTGAGGACCTCAGGGCACACACTGAACCCATAGGGTGGCACAGACTGCTCTGAGGCTTGGTGGAGTCTGGTGCCCTGAGATAGGACTGTGTCTGATAGCCAAAGCCAAACCATCGTAGCAAGCTACTTCCTCTCCAGCTCACGGCGCATGCACGCACGCACGCACGCATGCATGTGCATGAGCCACCAAACAAAGCAACTGCACTTGACTTTTGACATCAGTGGAGACAGTGAAATGAGCAGGACAATGTGGTGCAGCGTGGTGTGACGAGAGAAGCAGGCTGGTGATGAAGAAAAAGGTCTCCAGAAATGAGATGTGAGCTGGAGGGAAAACCAAAGACAAACCACTTTTTTGAGCCCAAGAACTTGTGTTAATGCAGGAGAGACTGGCATGATCCAAAAGGTGGGAGAAAGAAGAGACAAAGACAGAGAGGGAGAGAATACTAGGAAAAGGGAGAGAGGAGAGGAGAGGAGAGGAGAGGAGAGGAGAGGAGAGGAGAGGAGAGGAGAGGAGGAGGAGAGAGAGAGAGCGAATGCCAGTAAAGGAACATGATAAGGGAGAGGGTGAGTGAGAGGGTTTTATGTGTTATGGGTCCCTGTGAGGGAAGGGCCTTGGGTGATGAGCTGCAGTGGAAGCTTGGGAAAGGTGGCAGTCTCTCTTCTCAGCATGACCAGGTGGGAGGAGGGAGAGAGGAGGATGGGGAGAAAACAGCTCTGGAATTCTTCCAAAAAGAGGAAGCATCCCCAAGAAAATCAGCTACAGACCCAGGAAATGTCCGCCTGCTCACAGATTCTCAAAGCAGCGTCTCCTGAACAGTGAATGTTTGGGCGATGGTCTGCCCAGGGGACCCGAGGCCCTGGCAGGGACCCAGCTCAGGGGAAGGGCAGTGTTGACCACAACTTCGCCAGGAGTAGCTCCTTGGGCGGTGCCCGTGGCCTCAGTCTTGCGTGATCTGAGTGGGGTCAAGGGACTTTGGCCCCATTAACTCTGAGCAGCTGTCAGCAGAGATCAAAGAAAGCCAAATGCCTGCCTGGGGGAAAACATCTGGCCCCAGGACAGGAGGGGCCAAAGCATAGAGCAGTTAGGAAGGCCCTGTTTCCCACTCCCCCCCACCCCGTGTATGGGGACCAGCTTGCCCCTGTCACCATCACCTGTTGCCATTATCCCTGACCTAAGTAAGCTAGGAGTGGGTGGCACTCCCCTGGCCCAGTCTGTGGCTTAACCTGGCCCTAGGAGGTCCAGACATCACATGAAAGTCTGAGAATCCACATCCAGGGCAGATTTTTTAGCTTTCTTTTCAAAGTCAATGGCTTGGAACACTCCTTCCTCTTCTGGGTTCTTTCCAGAAGTCATCTGCAACTTAGAAAGCCTGGTTGATTTTCAACTCAGCCCAGCAAATGTATAATGGCAGCATGTGGAATCCCAGGTCCCTGGTGACCAGTAGCCCTCAGTCTGTATTAGTTGAACATAATTAAACATCAGCAAGCTCCATGCATTTTTCTTTTTTTTTTTTTTTAAAAAAATTTTTTTTGAGAGAAAGGGGTGGGGGAGTACAGAAAGAAAAAAAAGAGAGAAAGAGAGAATATGAGTGCACCAGGACCTCCAGCCCTGCAAATGAACTCCAGATACATGCACCACCTTGTGCATCTGGCTTACATGGGTCCTGTGGAATTGAACATGGGTCCTTTGGCTTTGCAAGCAAGTGCCTTAATCGCTAAGCCATTGCTCAGGCTCCTCCCTGCATTTCTTTATGTAAAGTTACTTTATTTGTTTTCACAAGTGCTCCATGAAGTATGCATGTGACTTACATTCTGGTAACTACCTGGGAGTCCTGAAGCTGAGTGAGGGCAGAGAGGAAAAGGTCTTAGCTGTCAGGAGCAGCAGGAAGCCAAAGAGGAATCTTGAGCAGAAGAGGCTTCAGTCCTAACCTGGCCTCCGTGTCCTACCCTGTCCAGGCCGTCTGATGCGAGTGCTGGTGGTCACCATTGCTCCCATCTACTGGGCCCTGGCCGGCGAGAGTGGAGAGGCCCTGAATGGCTATTCCCTGACCGGTGGCAATTTCCGGCAAGAGTCACACGTGGAGTTTGCTACAGGTGAACAGGGTCTCTCCCCGGGTGTCCTGGAGCTGGGGATCTGACTCTAGGACCTGTCTTGAAAGTGACTCTGGCCTGGGTGGGGATGGGTTGCAGGGGAGCTGCTCACGATGTCCCAGGTGGCTCGGGGCCTGGATGCCGAAGGACTCCTGCTCCTTGATGTGGTGGTCAATGGCATGGTCCCCAAGAGCCTGGCTGACGCAGACCTACAAATGCAGGTATGTACGGGTGGGATGGGCCCCGGGCTGGTGCCGTGGGTAAAGTGCCATCTCACCACCCTGAGCAGCCAGGCCCTCTTTTCCTTCCTGACACCCCAACAACAGGAGCGGGGATGTGGTCTGCCCTTGGACTCGGGTCGGGACCACAAGGTCACAATGAGTCTTAACTGTCAGTCTAGACTATTCTTCCCACTCCATAAGCAAAGAACCCTAAAAGCAAACGTTGCCCCTGGCTGCCAACTGCTTGGAGGCTCTCTATAGCATCCTAGCTCCTGGAATTCCAAGTCCCCACTGCCCAGGCCAGTGCTTCCCTCTCCCCCAGGACTTCCAGGAACGCTATGTGCAGACGGGGCCTGGCCAGCTGTTTGTGGGCTCCACGCAGCGCTTCCTGCAGGATGGCCTCCCAGCCTCCATACGCTGCAACCACAGTATCCGTTACGACATGGACAGAGGTCCCCAGCCCCAGCTGGTGCAGCACCTGCGGGCCTCGGCTATCAGCTCGGCCTTCGACCCAGGGGCTGAGGCCCTGCGTTTCCAGCTCACCACGGCCCTGCAAGCCGGTAAAGCTGTTGTTCTCACCTCCACTGCTCTGGCTATGACCCGCCAAGGCCCCAAATAAGGCTGACTGAATTGTACTGAGAATGGAGTGGGGGCGGGGCCAGAAGACAGCTCACCTCCTTGCCGCCTGGCCCCTCCCTTGCTCACTCCCACCCCAGACACCAGGGACAGAGGTCTTCAGGCTACAGAAGTCTAAGGCTGGAGCCACACACATCCAAGATGCTTACATCAGAGGCCCCACAGGCTGGGAACCATGGCACAACTCCTGGAGACCCCCCCCCAGTGAAGGATGCCATCATCATTTGAGGACCTAAAGGGGGTGACCATTGAACAAGGGCAGATAGGAAGAGCACAACTGTGAGGCCAGATACACTCTAGACCAGAGCTCCACTGCATAGCTTTCCAACTGTGGGCCCCAGGGGACAATGCCCTGGTGTTCCCTGGGCCTCATGTTCCCCACGGAGCAGTGAGTGTGGCATAGCTAGTCTCAAGGGGTTGACTCTAAAACCCTAGCTGACCCCCAGTGGTCACCTGACCCAGGATGACTGTCATGTGACCTCCAGCTTTCTGCTTGATTTCTTTCTGATCTGCCAGGCTTTCTGCCCAGCCCCACTGGGCTTACCCCTTCACCCTCGGCCCCACTGCCATGACATCTATACAAGGCATGTCTCACAGACACGACCTCCAGCAGGCCTGGGCCTGGAGCCAGCTTGTTGCCCCATTGGCACCAGTCTGGTTCAAGACTGGGGCTAAGGGCTGGGGAGATGGCTTAGTGGTTAAGGCCCATGGCCGCAAAGCCAAAGGACCCTGATTCGATTCTCCAGGTCCCACGTAAGCCAGATGCACATGGTGGCACATGCGTCTGGAGTTCATTTGCAGTGGCTAGAGGCCCTGACACTCCCATTCTCACAATCTCTCTCTCTCTCTCTCTCCCTCTTTCTCTGTCTCTAATAAATAAATAAATCTTTTTTTTTTAAAGAGGGTCAGGTGTGGTGGCAAATGCCTTTAGTCTCAGCATTTGGGACGTAGAGGTAGGAGGATCGCCATGAGTTCAAGGCCACCCTGAGACTACATAGTGAATTCCAGGTCAGCCTGGACTAGAGTGAAACCCTACCTTGAAAAACAAGAAAAAGGGGGTGCTGGAGAGATGGCTTAGCAGTTAAGTACTTGTCTGTGAAGCGTAAGGATCCCGGTTCGAGGCTGGATTCCCCAGTACCCACATAAGCCAGGTGCACAAGGTATTCATGTATCTAGAGTTCATTTGCAGTGGCTGGAGGCCCTGGTGTGCCCATTCTCCCTCTCTCTCTCTCTCTCTCTCTCTCTCTCTCTCTCTCTGTGTGTGTGTCTATTGCTCTCAAATAAATAAAAATAAACAAAAAAATTGAAAAAGAAAAAAAGAAAGACTGGGGCTGAGCTCTCAGCCAGGGGTCATTGCCTGGGGCAGCCCAAGGAGGCAGCTGTGAGCCTCAGTCCTGGACAAAGTGGCTTGGGAAGTGGGCACCCCAGCGTCCTCAGGCCTGTCTCCTTTTCCTTACAGAGGAGAATGAAGTTGGCTGTCCTGAGGGCTTTGAGCTGGATAGCCAGGGAGAATTTTGTGTCGGTAAGCATCTCCCCACTCTAGCACAGAAGATGGTAGCCCCTAACTTTGGGATGTATGGCCCGTCCAGGCCAGCTGGCAGGAGGGCCTAAAGATACAGCATACCCAATCTCTCTCCCCCCAGACACAGACGAGTGCTCAGGTGGCCCCAGCCCCTGTTCCCACACCTGCCACAATGTGCCTGGCCACTTCTCATGTTCCTGCCCAGCTGGCTTCACCCTAGCCTGGGACGGCAGGAACTGCAGAGGTGAGCGACCCTAGGGGAGGCCTTCCTTCTACCACCCCATATGCTAGAGGCGTCCCAGGACCAAGATCACCAGCCAGAGGCTCATACCTCTGGGGGTGGTCTTCTCCAGATGTTCATACCTCCCTGGACTTTCCAGTACCCCATCCCTCACCAGATCCCTTCCCACGATGAAGGATACAGACGGGAAAGGCTCATGTGTTAGGGTGGTAGGGATCCCCAGATGCCCGTGTGGTCCCTATATCCTCATGGCACTTGAGTTCCTGAGCCTGGAACACCCACAGCCACAGGTCTGACTGACTGGAGCTGATTGACAAGTGAGCCAACACGCCTTGGCCTCCCTTGTTCTACTTGTCCCCTGAGCAAAGTGGCTGGATGACAGATCTGACCATGAAGTTTGTCCTGTTGCTGACCTCAGTCTGTACCCTCCCCTCCCAGCAGCAATATCTGACCCCACCAAGTCTCCTGTGGCCTTCCAAATGGGGCCCAAGGGGACATAGTCTACAACCTTGTGTCAGGAGCTGCAAAGTGGGGAGACCTTCACACCTGGGCTATATGAATGGGCTGGGCCAGGGTCAGGGTGCAAAGATAGCCTGGGAGCCCATGTCCACTCAGTCCTTTGCCTGGTCTGCCCCCAGATGTGGACGAATGTGAATGGGACACCCACCTCTGCCAAGATGGGCAGCGCTGTGTGAACCTGCTGGGGTCCTACCACTGCCTCCCTAAGTGTGGGCCTGGCTTCCGGGTGGCTGCTGATGGGAGAGGCTGTGAAGGTGAGAAGGATGCCTCCCTACCCCTCCCCCCGGCTGACACACTTCCAAGAACCCAGAAAAAAACAGCGCTCTGCAGATGGGCAGCTGGGTTACCATGACTCGGGCTTCGGGGTGATCAGAACTCCTTGGCAGAAAGAGCATAGGACACAGGGGAGGAAACCCAGAGCTGGGGGGTAAGGTCTGAGTTCTGGCCCAGCCCGGTCGAGGCAGTTCAAGTACCCTGTCTTCCTTTCTGGACTTCTGTTCTTCCTGTGTTTCATGAAGGGGGAAGGAAGTTGGGATACAAATCTATACCCCTTCTCTTTGCCTTCCACTCCGCCCATTATGCTCCAGCCCAGATACAGCCTCTGAGTTCTTCTCAACATGACTTCCCGGCCACCGCTATGGGTCAGTGGTGACTGGCCTTTAGATAGAAACCTCAATGCAGCCAGTGGATGGGTGACCTCTGTGCATTCTATGCCTTCATGATGTCGGGCCCACCTGGCTTCTCAGAGGGGAAGCATGGCAACGTTGAACTCAGAGGATGTAACCAGTCCACCTTCTCAGAGCATCCCAGCTGTTATAGAGCATTCTTCTGCCTGTGACCTGCCTTTTACTCCTCCTTCACTCTCACCCTTTCCTCCATCCCTCCATTCCTCCCTCCCTCCTGTCTTGCTTCCTTCCTTTTTTTCCCAGCTCATACCAAGTCTCTAAACTCTTCTAATTTATGATACAATTCTCCCCTCACCACCACCCCTGAAGAGAGCCTCTTTGTCGTAGCCTGATGCACATGAGGAAACTGAGGCTCAGAGAGGGAGTGTTGCTTTTCGGGGGGAGGGGGGAGAGCCAGAACATGGCAGAGCAAAACTGGGACCCTGGACTTTCTGCCTCCAAAGCTTCACATTTTAAGCCCTTTCCTTTCTTTGGATCTGGGACCCTGCTGATCTCCTTGGGCCATCAAGAGGATGTGAATGGGACACCCACCTCTGTGGGTAGGCTTGCAGGGCTGCACTTAGCGAACAAGAGAGGCTGGGGAGATGGCTCAGCAGTTACAGGCACTTGCTTGCAAAACGCCTGATGGCGTGGGATTTAATTCCCCAGTACCCACGGAAAAGACAAAAAGTGCAAAAAGTGGTGCATGCATCTGGAGTTCGTTCCTGATGCATCCATTCTCCTGTCTCTCTCCAACCCCCCTCTCTCTTTCTCTCTGCCCATAAATGAATCTATTTAAAAGAGAGAAAGAAGGGCTGGAGAGATGGCTTAGCGATTAAAGTGCCTGCCTCCTAAGCCTAAGAACCCGGTTCCAATCTCCAGGTCCCATGTTTAGCCAGATGCAAAGTGACGCAAGGGTGCAATGCTGCACTTGCCCACAAGGGGGTGCACACATCTGGATTTCGTTCACAGCAGCTGAGAGACTGCTGGTGCGCCCATCTCTGTCTCCCTCTCTCTCTAAAAGTAAAAATAATTTTTAAAAAACTTTTTAAAAAAGAGAAAGAAGAGAACAGGGAAGGAGACCCACATGTGGAGGGGGTGGGTACATCCTGGGGGAGGGGCTGTGGACCAAGCCCCGCCCCTGATCACGACCCTACCCCTCCAGATGTGGATGAATGCCTGGAGCAGCTGGATGAATGTCGCTACAACCAGCTCTGTGAGAACACCCCAGGCAGCCACCGATGCGGCTGCCCCAGGGGGTACCGCAGCCAGGGCCCTGGCCTGCCATGTCTAGGTATGGGGATGCCCAGACCTTGCTGGAGCCTGGGTCACAGGCCTGGCTCAGGGCAAGGGGTGTTTATGGCAGCAGTCTGATGAGTCCTGAGGCTGAAGGCACCCCCATGGAAGCCAACAGAGGAAGGAGGGTGAAGACCAGGGGTGGACCTCTGACAGGCTTAGGAGGTAGACTAGATGATCCCATGCTAAGGGCTGTGGGGCTGGGACACTGGAGCCTATGGTGAAGCTCAGAGCTGATGGGTGGGCTTCTGACCAGAGACCTGGAGTCACAGAAAATGCTGGTAGTGGCGATCTCAGAGAGCCAACTTGAAGGCAGCCCCAGCGTAGCATGTGAAGTCTTGGGTTCTGGGAAGTTGAGAGCAAGAGGCAGCTGGCACCAGGCATGGTGACATCTGCCTGGCATCCCAGCATTTGGGAGGCAGAGACAGGAGGGTTATGAGTTCAAGGCCAGCCTGGGCTACATAGCAAGACCCTGTCAAGAAAGAAAGAAAGAAAGAAAGAAGAAAGAAAGAAAGAAAGAAAGAAAGAAAGAAAGAAAGAAAGAAAGAAAGGAAGGAAGGAAGGAAGGGAGGAAAGGAGGGAGGGAGGGAGGGAGGGAGGGAAAGAAAGAGAAAGAGAGAGAAAGAGAGAGAGAAAGAGAAAGAAAGAAAGAAAGAAAGAAAGAAAGAAAGAAAGAAAGAAAGGGAGAGGGAGAGAAAGAAAGAAAGAAAGAAAGAGAAGAAAGAGAAAGGAAGGAAGGAAGAAAGAAAGAAAGGGAGAGGGAGAGAAAGAGAGAAAGAAAGAGAGAAAGGGAAGAAAGAAAGAAAAAAAGGGAGAGGGAGAAAGAAAGAAAGAAAGAAAGAAAGAAAGAAAGAAAGAAAGGGAGGGAGGAAGGAAGAAAGAAAGAAAAAAGAAAGAAAGAAAGAAAGAAAAAGAAAGAGAGAAAGAAAGAGACAGGGCAGCTGGAGTAGCCATAGGGCTGCAGGGCCCTGAGTAACCCTTACACCCACCCACCTGGTCTCCCTCCACAGACATAAATGAGTGCCTACAGCTGCCCAGACCCTGTGCCTACCAATGCCACAACCTCCCGGGTGGCTATCGCTGCCTGTGTCCACCAGGCCAAATCCTCCTGCGTGATGGCAAGGCCTGTGTCCCCCTGGTGCAGAGCAAACAGAATGTGACTACTGTCAGCCAACGGGGTCCCTTCCTGCCCTGGCTGCAGCTCCGGACCCCCAGCCACGGTGGCTCCTACCATGCCTGGGTGTCTCTCCGGCCGGGTCCTAGAGCCCTGAGCAGTGTGAGCCAGGCTTGGTGCCCACCTGGCTTCATCAGACAGAATGGCATCTGCACAGGTAAGGTGGGCCCTGCTAACCCCAAGCACACACCTCTGTTATCCTGGGCTCCTAGGCTGGGCATAAGGCATCACTCACTGAGTTTAGCAACCCAGGGCTCATGGGTGACAGGGCAAGGGCAAGGGACCACTTACTTTGTCACTACAGGGTGGCTCAGAGCTGTGGCCATGCTGATGGGCCAGGAGCTTCCAGGGGAGGGTCTGGTTTTCTTCCAAGACAGTGTAGTTTACCAGAGGGAGGGTCCCTTAAACAAATACCCCAACAGAACCCACTTTGAGAAACATGCCACACACAGCTGGGCATAGTGGTATCTGCCTTTAATCCCAGCGCTCAGAAAGAGTTAGGAGGATTGCCGTGAGTTCAAGGCCACCCTGAAACTACATAGTGAATCCTAGGTCAGCCTAAGCTAGAGTGAGACCTTATGTCAAAAAACCAAAACAAAAAAATTTCCTCAGAACCGGGCGTGGTGGCTCACGCCTTTAATCCCAGCACTTGGGAGGCAGAGGTAGGAGGATCACCATGAGTTCGAGGCCACCCTGAGACTACATAGTGAATTCCAGGTCAGCCTGGGCTAGAGTGAAACCCTACCTCGAAAAACCAAAAAAAAAAATTTCCTCAGTGGGAGGTTTGGGGGAATGAAAGAGAATCTTTTGTTTGTTTGTTTGTTTGTTTGTTTGTTTGTTTGAGGTAGGGTCTCACTCTAGTCCAGGCTGACCTGGAATTAACTATGTAGTCTCAGGGTGGCCTCGAACTCACAGGGATCCTCCTACCTCTGCCTCCCGAGTGCTGGGATTAAAGGTGTGCGCCACCACGCCCAGCTCTGAAAGAGAATCTTAACAGAGGGACTGCCAGAGAGAGGAGACCCTGTAGAGGCTGGCACAAGGGTCTGGAGGAGTTGCCCCACTCCTGCCTTTGTGACAGGGACAAAGCTGCATCCCAGCCCTCACCAAGTCCAGGGACTTCTATAGCTGGGTTGAGTGGAGCAGGACTGGAGCAGCCGCCTGGGGCAGGGTACTTTCCTGGCCTGCTGCACAGCATGTGCTACCAGGCGACTGTGACTCAGCATCTCTTTGCCCCCCCCCCGCCCGTGCCCCTGCCTGAGCCAGACCTTGATGAGTGCCGCGTGAGAAGCCTGTGCCAGCATGCCTGCCGCAACACAGAAGGCAGCTACCAATGCCTCTGCCCCTCGGGCTACCGCCTCCTCCCCAGCGGCAAGAACTGTCAGGGTGAGCCAGCCAGACACCGGGCAGTCGTGTCAGCCCCCTGCTCTCTCCAGCCTTCACAACTGGTGGGAGGTGGGGGCAGAGGCACAAGCCCAGAGGGGTTCTACTCACAGCCAGGTTCAGTCCACACCATCGACACCCCACCCTGGAGCCTAGGGAGGTCACGAGGGCAGGCTCTGAAAGCTACTCTATAGGGCCAAGCCTGGCTCTGCTGTGTGTCCCTGGGCAGCTCTTCTTGCCTCTCTGAACCTCACTCTTCTGGTGAGATAGGTTTCACATGGCACCACCTTCAGATGGCTGGGGGGAGACAAGAAGAAAGTGGGTACAACTCATCTCGATGGCAGTCATAACGTCTTCTAACCCCCAAGGGAAGACTTGTCTTCTGGGATGCATGGGCACTAGGGCCGGTCCAGCCAATTTCCCAGCTTAGGATGGGAACCCACCTTCGCTGGCTGTCTCCACCCTCCCACTCTGCCATGGCAGTCAGCGACTGTCCTCTGGGAAAGGTGGGGTATCCACTGAGGGAGACAAGGATGGGATGCCCTGTCCACACAACCTCCTCTCCAGCCGGACACAAGGTTCTGAAGTCTCCACAGGGTGGGCTGCACCAAATCTCCCTGGTGCCTTGTGAAGAGGCCTGGTCCCCTTGGGAGATGGAGAGGTTCAGGGGAGAGGGGTCATCCACCTGGCTTGGCATGGGAAAAGTGCTGTCCTCTACTGTGTGCCATGCTTGCTCTGGTTCCCTTCCGTGATCTATCTTCTCATCTCCGACTCCGCTCTGCCTCCCAGACATCAATGAGTGTGAGGAAGATGACATTGAGTGTGGGCCTGACCAAATGTGCTTCAACACCCGGGGCAGTTACCAGTGTGTGGACACGCCCTGTCCCGCTGCCTACCGACAGGGCTCCAGCCCAGGGTAAGGACAGAGTTGGCTGGGGTGCAGGGGCAGGTTACGCTATCCACCAGGGACAGCTCAGCTTCCTCTGTGGCTTTTAGATGCCTGGACTCCACCCTGCCTCTAGGAAGGCCTCCCTGGGCCAGAGGAGGCCACACTGCCAAAAGTCTTGGGCCCCGTGGTGATGTCCTCACATGCTGTGCACACCTGTAGCCAGGCAGGGGCAAACTGGTCTCTATGCTGTATTCCCTGCATAGTGATGTGGGCAAGCTGAAAGAAGGACCAGGGCAGGGAATTGGGGGTTCACACAGGCACAACCCCAGACACATAAACTGGAGACATTTCCCCCAAGCTCCAGGACTCTTCCTGTAGAGTGAGGTACAAGCTAAGGACCTTAGAGTCGCGGGCATGCTGTGTTGGGAAGGTTTTTATTGAGGGGGAGGGGGGTGATTTCCTGGACTTAGGGGAAATGAAGCTACTGGTGGAAGAGGAAACCAAGGCAGAGCTGAGTGCATCTTTATTATTATTATTATTTGAGAGCGATAGACAGAGAAAGACGCAGAGAGAGAGAGAGAGAGAGCGCGCACCAGGGCCTCCAGCCACTGCAAACGAACTCCAGATGCATGTGCCACCTTGTGCATCTTGGTTTACGTGGGTCCTGGAGAATCGAGCCTCGAACCGAGGTCCTTAGGCTTCACAGGCAAACGCTTAACCGCTAAGCCATCTCTCCAGCCCTGAGTGCATCTTTTGAGTCCTATCAACCCCTGCCCATCCAGAGTGTATGGCTCAGATCCAGGGCACCTCCTGGTCAGCATGAGGGTCTAAGTCTTATCCCTGCCTTGTGTCCGCTGAGCTGCACAGGGAAGGCCACTGGGAGGACTGGCTCTGCGGGTGAGGGTGGGGTGGGGGAGGTGGAGGTGTCTCTGGCTCCTCCCCTGGTGTCTGAAATGGACCGCTAGTAGCATTTGCAGGGAAGGCCTTCAGGGTGCGGGGAGGGAGGAGGAGGGGACGACTGGGGTGGGAGGTCCGGGCGGAGATCATAGGGCTGCGACCCCAGGCCTGGGTGTGTCTGTGGCTCCCCTCCACCCGCCCCCCCTCTCCAGGACGTGCTTCCGCCGCTGCTCGCAGGACTGCAGCTCCCACGGCCCCTCCACGCTGCAGTACCGGCTGCTGCCGCTGCCGCTGGGCGTGCGCGCCCACCACGACGTGGCTCGCCTGGCCGCCTTCACCGAGGCCGGCGTCCCAGCCAACCGCACGGAGCTGCGCGTGCTGGAGGCCGATGCGCGCAGCCCGTTCGCGCTGCGCACACTGCGCGCGGGCCACGGCGCCGTCTACACGCGGCGCGCGCTCACCCGCGCGGGGCTCTACCGGCTCACCGTGCGCGCCGCGGCGCCGCGCCACCACAGCGTCTACGTGCTGCTCATCGCCGTGTCGCCCTACCCCTACTGACCCACCCCCAGCCTGGGACAGGGCCGCCCTTGCGTGTGACACCTGCGGTGACAAGTGGAACGTCCTCTTCTCCCGCCCCGTGCGTCAGCGAGACCTTCGGTAAACACGACTTCTGCGCACAGCCTTGACCCCCCAGCTCTGCCCCAGGACGAGTCCTCTCTCCGCAGCAACACCCAGCCTGTTGGACCAGCTCCTCTTGGCCAAACCTTAAATGGGGAGGAGGGAGCTTTGCAGAGAGATTCAGAGGTCAAGGAGCCCAGAGAGGGCAGACCCAGTGCGGGTGGTGACAGTGGGCTAGGTCCCTGTCCACACCTCCCATTGTCATCCTAACCCAGAGTGTGTGTGTACGATATAAAACAGTTTATTTCTACAAATTTGTGTTTCTCTGTCCAATCATTTGGCCTTGCTAAATTGACTCTATGCTCAGATGAAGGCCAGCAGTCCCGAAAAGGCCTCCCTAGTCGGGCGTGGTGGCGCACGCCTTGAATCCTAGCACTTGGGAGACAGAGGTAGGAGGATCGTGGCGAGTTCAAGGCCACCCTGAGACTACATTGTGAATTCCAGGTCAGCCTGGGCTACAGTGAGACCCTACCTCGAAAGACAAAAAAACAAAGGACAACAACAAAAACTAATAATAAGGCCTTCTAAGGGCAACTAATTGGGCTACTTGCCCATAAAGTAAGAATATTGTGTAGCCGTGGTGGTACTGGCCTTTAATCTCAGCAGTCAGGAGTCTGAAGTAGGAGGATGGCCAACAGTTCAAGGCCAGCCTAGGGCCACAGAGTGAGTTCCAGGTCAACCTGGGCTACAGTGAGACCCTACCTGGCAAGAAAGCAAAACAAAGGAACACTGCAACAGGGTCCCACTTCCCTCATGGCACTGGAAAATAATTAATGAGAATTAAATGCACCCCATAGACAGCAATAAGTGGTGGCAAAAATTATATACATTTTATTTTAATTTGAGAGACAGAGACAGAGAGGAAGAGGCAGAGAGAGAAAGGGCACACCAGGGCTTCTCAGCCGCTGTGAATGAGCAGGTGGGGGCAGAGGCACAAGCCCAGAGGGGTTCTACTCACAGCCAGGTTCAGTCCACACCATCGACACCCCACCCTGGAGCCTAGGGAGGGTCACGAGGGCAGGCTCTGAAAGCTACTCTATAGGGCCAAGCCTGGCTCTGCTGTGTGTCCCTGGGCAGCTCTTTCTTGCCTCTCTGAACCTCACTCTTCTGGTGAGATAGGTTTCACATGGCACCACCTTCAGATGGCTGGGGGACAAAGAAGAAAGTGGGTACAACTCATCTCGATGGCAGTCATAACGTCTTCTAACCCCAAGGGAAGACTTGTCTTCTGGGATGCATGGGCACTAGGGCCGGTCCAGCCAATTTCCCAGCTTAGGATGGGGAACCCACCTTAAGCTGGCTGTCTCCACCCTCCCACTCTGCCATGGCAGTCAGCGACTGTCCTCTGGGAAAGGTGGGGTATCCACTGAGGGAGACAAGGATGGGATGCCCTGTCCACACAACCTCCTCTCCAGCCGGACACAAGGTTCTGAAGTCTCCACAGGGGTGGGCTGCACCAAATCTCCCTGGTGCCTTGTGAAGAGACCTGGTCCCCTTGGGAGATGGAGAGGTTCAGGAGAGAGGGGTCATCCACCTGGCTTGGCATGGGAAAAGTGCTGTCCTCTACTGTGTGCCATGCTTCCTCTGGTTCCCTTCCGTGATCTATCTTCTCATCTCCGACTCCGCTCTGCCTCCCAGACATCAATGAGTGTGAGGAAGATGACATTGAGTGTGGGCCTGACCAAATGTGCTTCAACACCCGGGGCAGTTACCAGTGTGTGGACACGCCCTGTCCCGCTGCCTACCGACAGGGCTCCAGCCCAGGGTAAGGACAGAGTTGGCTGGGGTGCAGGGGCAGGTTACGCTATCCACCAGGGACAGCTCAGCTTCCTCTGTGGCTTTTAGATGCCTGGACTCCACCCTGCCTCTAGGAAGGCCTCCCCGAGCCAGAGGAGGCCACACTGCCAAAAGTCTTGGGCCCCGTGGTGATGTCCTCACATGCTGTGCACACCTGTAGCCAGGCAGGGGCAAACTGGTCTCTATGCTGTATTCCCTGCATAGTGATGTGGGCAAGCTGAAAGAAGGACCAGGGCAGGGAATTGGGGGTTCACACAGGCACAACCCCAGACACATAAACTGGAGACATTTCCCCCAAGCTCCAGGACTCTTCCTGTAGAGTAAGGTACAAGCTAAGGACCTTAGAGTCGCGGGCATGCTGTGTTGGGAAGGTTTTTATTGAGGGGGAGGGGGGTGATTTCCTGGACTTAGGGGAAATGAAGCTACTGGTGGAAGAGGAAACCAAGGCAGAGCTGAGTGCATCTTTATTATTATTATTATTTGAGAGCGATAGACAGAGAAAGACGCAGAGAGAGAGAGAGAGAGAGCGCGCACCAGGGCCTCCAGCCACTGCAAACGAAATCCAGATGCATGCGCCACCTTGTGCATCTGGTTTACGTGGGTCCTGGAGAATCGAGCCTCGAACCGAGGTCCTTAGGCTTCACAGGCAAACGCTTAACCGCTAAGCCATCTCTCCAGCCCTGAGTGCATCTTTTGAGTCCTATCAACCCCTGTCCATCCAGAGTGTATGGCTCAGATCCAGGGCACCTCCTGGTCAGCATGAGGGTCTAAGTCTTATCCCTGCCTTGTGTCCGCTGAGCTGCACAGGAAGGCCACTGGGAGGACTGGCTCTGCGGGTGAGGGTGGGGTGGGGGGAGGTGGAGGTGTCTCTGGCTCCTCCCCTGGTGTCTGAAATGGACCGCTAGTAGCATTTGCAGGGAAGGCCTTCAGGGTGCGGGGGAGGGAGGAGAGGGGGACGACAGGGGTGGGAGGTCCGGGCGGAGATCATAGGGCTGCGACCCCAGGCCTGGGTGTGTCTGTGGCTCCCCTCCACCCGCCCCCGCTCTCCAGGACGTGCTTCCGCCGCTGCTCGCAGGACTGCAGCTCCCACGGCCCCTCCACGCTGCAGTACCGGCTGCTGCCGCTGCCGCTGGGCGTGCGCGCCCACCACGACGTGGCTCGCCTGGCCGCCTTCACCGAGGCCGGCGTCCCAGCCAACCGCACGGAGCTGCGCGTGCTGGAGGCCGATGCGCGCAGCCCGTTCGCGCTGCGCACACTGCGCGCGGGCCACGGCGCCGTCTACACGCGGCGCGCGCTCACCCGCGCGGGGCTCTACCGGCTCACCGTGCGCGCCGCGGCGCCGCGCCACCACAGCGTCTACGTGCTGCTCATCGCCGTGTCGCCCTACCCCTACTGACCCACCCCCAGCCTGGGACAGGGCCGCCCTTGCGTGTGACACCTGCGGTGACAAGTGGAACGTCCTCTTCTCCCGCCCCGTGCGTCAGCGAGACCTTCGGTAAACACGACTTCTGCGCACAGCCTTGACCCCCCAGCTCTGCCCCAGGACGAGTCCTCTCTCCGCAGCAACACCCAGCCTGTTGGACCAGCTCCTCTTGGCCAAACCTTAAATGGGGAGGAGGGAGGGGAGCTTTGCAGAGAGATTCAGAGGTCAAGGAGCCCAGAGAGGGCAGACCCAGTGCGGTGGTGACAGTGGGCTAGGTCCCTGTCCACACCTCCCATTGTCATCCTAACCCAGAGTGTGTGTGTACGATATAAAACAGTTTATTTCTACAAATTTGTGTTTCTCTGTCCAATCATTTGGCCTTGCTAAATTGACTCTATGCTCAGATGAAGGCCAGCAGTCCCAAAAAGGCCTCCTAGTCGGGCGTGGTGGCGCACGCCTTGAATCCTAGCACTTGGGAGACAGAGGTAGGAGGAGGATCGGGCGCGAGTTCAAGGCCACCCTGAGACTACATTGTGAATTCCAGGTCAGCCTGGGCTACAGTGAGACCCTACCTCGAAAGACAAAAAAACAAAGGACAACAACAAAAACTAATAATAAGGCCTTCTAAGGGCAACTAATTGGGCTACTTGCCCATAAAGTAAGAATATTGTGTAGCCGTGGTGGTACTGGCCTTTAATCTCAGCAGTCAGGAGTCTGAAGTAGGAGGATGGCCAACAGTTCAAGGCCAGCCTAGGGCCACAGAGTGAGTTCCAGGTCAACCTGGGCTACAGTGAGACCCTACCTGGCAAGAAAGCAAAACAAAGGAACACTGCAACAGGGTCCCACTTCCCTCATGGCACTGGAAAATAATTAATGAGAATTAAATGCACCCCATAGACAGCAATAAGTGGTGGCAAAAATTATATACATTTTATTTTAATTTGAGAGACAGAGACAGAGAGGAAGAGGCAGAGAGAGAAAGGGCACACCAGGGCTTCTCAGCCGCTGTGAATGAGCTCCAGATGCGTGTGCCCCCTTGTGCACATGTGCAACATTGCATGCTTGTGTCACTTTTTGTGTCTGGCTAAACGTGGGACCTGGAAATTCAAACGGGCATTCTTAGGCTTCACAGGCAGGTGCCTTAACTGCTCCAGCCCATATATACTGGTTTTTTGAGTCAGGGTCTCACTCTAGTCCAGGCTGACCTGGAACTAACACCAATGCTCCTACCTCAGTCTCCCGAGTACTGAAATTAAAGGCATGTGACACCACCACACTCAGCAACAAAACAATTTTAATTCTTTTTTCTAAAATGTTCTATTTTTATTCATTTATTTGAGGGAGAAAGAAAGAGGCAGAGGGAGAGAGAGAGAGAGGGAGAGGAAGGGAGAGAGAATGGACATGCCAAGGCTACCAGCTGTTGCAAATGAACTCCAGATGCATGGGCCACTTTGTGCATCTGGTTTATGTGGGTCCTGGGGAATTGAACCTGGGTCCCTTGGCTTTGCAGGCAAACGCCTTAACTGCTAAGCCATCTCTCCAGCCCAAAATTGAGATGGTTTAGCAGTTTAGGTGCTTGCCTGCAAAGCCAGGGATCCAGGTTCAATTCCCCAGAACCCAGGTAAGCCAGATACGCATGGTGGTACATGCATCTGGAGTTCTTTTGCAGTGGCTAGAGGCCCTGGTGCACCCATATTCTCCCCCACCCCTCATAAATAAGTAAGTAAAAATAAAATATTTTTTTAAAGAATTGTTTAAAACCCCTGGGCCTGATGGCACCCAGGTAATCCAAGCACTGGGGAAGCGAGGGCAGGAGGACTGGCCCAGCTTCACACTTCTACTTTCAAAGCTGATCTCTTCCAGCCAGGACTTTGCACACCTTTCTCTAAAGGGTGAAAGAGTAAATATTTTTGGCTGTTTGGGACGTCCAGTCTCTGTTGCAACTACTACCTGTCCTTTTTGGGTGCAAAAGTGGCCACAGTCAAGGGTAAATAGATGGGTGAGGTGTGCTCCTGTAAGGCTTTATCTGTTGTTGCTGCCATTATAAGTTTTTTATTCTCACATGCCCTGAAGTTTTCTTTCTGTTTTTCTTTCTTTTTTTTTTTTTCAACCACTGAGAACATAAAAGCCATTCTTAGTGTTCATACGGGCTTTACAGAAGCCATAAGTGCTCGCCAAAGTTTGCTGACACTTGTTTTAAGCCACTCAGGGTGGAATTCCTGGCTGGGTAGAGGAGATGGGGGAGGGAGGCTTGTGGCTGTGGGCGTGGTTGGGGAGCAACGTTCAAGTCCTCTAAACTCCATTTGTCCTAGGCTTTTCTGTGAGAACTTCCTTGGGCTGACCACCCTTGTGCAGTCCTAAGGGTCAGGGTTCAGAACCTGGGCCTGCTCTGCGCTGGGTTGTTAATTTTTCATGGGCTTTGCAGCTCTAGAGTAAAGATAAGAGTCTGCCTTGGGGATAAAGGAACAGCAGGGTTTGTGTGTGTGTGTAATGGTACCACTTGTTGGGCTGGAGAGATGGCTTCCTGGTTAAGACGCTTACTTGTGAAGCCTAAGGACTCATGTTTGACTCTCCAGGTCCCATGTAAGCCAGACACAAAAGGTGACACAAGCGTGCAAGGTCATACATACACAGTAGGGGGCACACATATCTGGAGTTCAATTGCAGTGGCTGGAGGCCCTGGCACACCAATTCTCTCTCTCTCTCTCTTTTGAGGTAGGGTCTCACTCTAGCTCAGGCTTACCTGGAATTCACTATGTCATCTCAGGGTGGCCTCAAACTCACAGCAATCCTCCTACCTCTGCCTCCCAAGTGCTGGGATTAAAGGCGTGCATTACCACGCCCGGCCTCACTCTCACATTTTAAAAAGTCTTTTGGGCTTGCCTCAAAAAAAAAAAAAAATACCACTTGTTGAAATTTAGCTATTGTTCTATGAACTTGAGTTTATTTCCTTTCTCAGGAGCTCCAGAGGCAAGAAATGTGTCTCCATTTTACAGACGAAGGAATAGGTCTCAGAGAAGGAAAGCCACTTATCTCAGCCCACACTGCTTTCTGATCTTTCTGACTCCAGAGCCCAGGCCAGGTCTCTAACATCTCTGCCCCCATGACTCAACACTCAAGGAAAGGGGATGGGGAACAGAGCCAGGAGCAAGGTGAAAAGGAGGGGAGTGAGGGACAGGGAGGGGATGATCCCTTCAGCTGGCCCCTTCCTTCCTCTCCATCTTCACCCAAGGCTGTGAAACAAGCTAGTGAAAAGGATGCTGGGGAGAAGGCTCAGTGAGTGAAGCACTGCAGTGCCGGCATGAGAACCTGACCATGCATCCCCTGCACCCACACAAAATGTAGACCATCATAGAGCACCCCTGTCATCCCAGCAATGGGGAGGCAGAAGCAGGAGGACCCCCAGGACTTGCCGGATAGTTAGTCTAGTCAAAGAGGCGAGTCCCAGGCTCCATGAGAGATCCTGTCTCACAAAACAAAAAGGAGGAGAGTGACTAAGGAAGACACCCGACATTGACCTTTGTCTTCCAGGTGCACACGCGCGCGCACACACACGTGATAGAAGACTTGCACACATACACACATGCAAACACACATGTGATAGAAGACCTGCACACACACATGCAAACACACTTGCATGCACGTTGAACAAAAAACTTATGAAAGAAGAAAGAAGCCGGGCGTGGTGGCGCATGCCTTTAATCCCAGCACTCGGGAGGCAGAGGTAGGAGGATTGCCGAGAGTTCGAGGCCACCCTGAGAATACAGAGTGAATTCCAGGTCAGCCTGGACCAGAGTGAAACTCTACCTTGCAAAAAACCAAAAAAAAAAAAAAGAAAGAAAGAAAAGAACAAATGAAAAGGAAGGAAGGAAGGAGGGAGGGAGAGAGGGAAGGAAGGAAGAAAGGTGGGAAAGAGGGAGGGAGGGAAAAAGAAAGGAAGGAGGGAGGGAGGGAAGGAAGGAAGGAAGGAAGGAAGGAGGGAGAGAAAGAAGGAGGGAGGGAAGGAAGGAAGGAAGAGAGGGAGGGAGGGAGGGAAGGAAGGAAAGAAGGAGGGAAGGAGGGAAGGAAGAAAGAAGGGAAGGAAGGAAGGAGGGAGAGAAGTTAGGGAAGGAGAAAAGGAAGGAAGGAGGGAGGGAGAGAGGGAGGGAGGAAGGGAGGGAGGGAGGGAAGGAAGGAGGGAGGGAGGGAAAGAAGAGAAGGGATTTGGTGTACTTCCTACTCAAGCCTCAAGGCCTGAGGGGGACCGAAACAGAGTGCAGCTCTCCAAATCCCACATAAAAAGCTGGGTTTGGCCACACACGCCTTAACCCCAGTCCTGCAGGGGAGCAGAAACTGGAGAGTTGTCGGAACCCTGCAAGGTCCGGAATCAGTAAAAAGAGACTCTGCCTCAACAAGCCCAGGCAGAAGAGCCATGGAGTGGGACCCTGACACTCCACTCCAGCTACCGAAGATGAGTGACCGCCTGCCACAGGACAGCACATGCGGCAGCACAAGGGCACACACACATACATACACCACACACAGCACACGCAGCACACACATGCAAAAGTAATAAAGCTGGGCTTGGTAGCGCACACCTTTAATCCCAGCCCTCAGGAGGCAGAAGTAGGAGGATCACCATGGGTTTGAGGCCAGCCTGAGACTACATAGTGAATTCCAAGTCAGCCTGGGCTAGAACAAGTCCCAACCTTGAAAAACAAAACAAAAAAAAAGAAGAAGAAGAAGAAGAAGGAGAAGGAGAAGGAGAAGGAGAAGGAGAAGGAGAAGAAGAAGTAATAAAACAAAGAGAGAAAGATGGTCTGCCCAAGGTCATGCAGCCAGCCTGCAGTGGAGTAGGCTTGACCCAGGCCCTGACCTTTCCCCACCCACAGGGAGGGTGGAGAGGTGCCTTCTACTGGAGCTGAAACTGGGTCCAATATCAAGAGAAGTGTTTTCCTCCTCTGTGCCTTTCTAGCTGTCATTGGCCAAGACCCCTTCCAGCCGCTCAGCCCCTGGGACGCCTGCCCTCCAAGCCTCTTCCCCATCAGCCACGGAAAACAGTTCTGCAGGTCTGGTCACTCATTAAACTCCCTGATGCAGCTCTTCCAAGAATCCAACCACTGGACTCCGTGTTCCTCTGGATTGGGATGGACAGCCCGAGGTCCGGCCTGCAGGTCATTCTCAGCCCTGGTCATTCTGCCCAGGCCCAGGCAGTGGCACAGTGGCTTCTTTCTGGTGCCAACTAGGAGATGTGACAGAGCAAGGACCTTGAGGTCTCTACACACTCGACCCTTCTGTCATTAGCAGGGGACCAAGGACAGGGGCAGGCCACTCCACGGTCAGGCGCACTAAGCCCCAATGGTTGCTGGCGTGTGATGGGCTCACGTCCATTGAGCATGGCAATAGAGGGGTCACCCGGCGGCAGTCAAGCCTGCATTGGAGAGTGTGGTGAGTGCAGGCAGGAAAATGGTCCAGGGAGAGGTGAGGAGGTAATGGTGGTAGGTTCTAAGACCACAGCCTCATGGTCTTCCATCTTGCTGCTAGAGACAGCAGCTCTCTGCTCTGTGCCAGGATGACAGCATACAATGATGTACTGACCTAGAAGGGAAGGGAGCAGAGAGGATCTCTAAGGAAGGCACAGTGTGTCCTCAGAGGATGTGTAAAAACAAGCACAAGAGCCCCATGCAGCAGGAACTCAGCCTGCCAGGGCCAAGGGAGGGACACAGGCTTCTGGCTCTGATCCTGGAAGTGATGGGGCCTGCCATAGTCATTTTGGAAATCACTACACATTTCATATTTCACTATATATACATATACTACGTAAAGCATCTATAGCATCATCACTATTATTATACCTAAAAACCAAAAGCAATTCTTTGCTATCAAATATATCCTGTCATCACTGGGCGTTCTTTGCAGTCTGGCAGCCCAAGATAAGAGACCCAGTATCTAAGATGATGGAGCACAGAAACCTCGGAGTTGTCCTGTGACCTCCACATATACACTGTGGCACTTGTACCCCACACACACACACACAACACACAAATAAATAAAACATTTTTTTAAAAAAAAGAAGGCTGGAGACTGATTGAGAAGGGGAGGGGATATGATGGAGAGTGGAGTTGTAAAAGGGACTGTGGGAGGCGGGGGAGGGAATTACCACGGCTTGCTGTCTAGAATCTGGAAGTTGTCAATAAAAAAAAATAAAATTAAGGGCTGGAGAGATGGCTTAGTGGTTAAGGTACCTGCCTCCTAAGCCTAAGAACGCTGGTTCCAATCTCCAGCGGTTCCAATCTCCAGGTCCCACGTTTAGCCAAATGCAAAGTGACGCAAGGGCGCAATGCCGCACTTGATCACAAGGCGGCAGACACATCCGGATTTCATTTGCAGCAGCTGAGAGACTGCTGGCGCGCCCATTCTCTATCTGTCTCCCTCTCCCTCACTCTCTGTCTCTCTCCAAAATAAATAAATAAATTAAATTAAATTAAATTAAGAGCCAAACATGGTGGCACACACCTTTAATCCCAGCACTCGGGAGGCAGAGGTAAGAGGATGGCTGTGAGTTCGAGGCCGCCCTGAGACTACATAATGAATTCCAGGTCAGCCTGGACTAGAGTGAAACCCAAAAAAATTTAAATTAAAATTTTTAAAAAGGCTGGAGAGGTGGCTCAGCAGTTAAAGGTGCTTGCTTGCAAAGCCTGATAGCATGGGTTTGATTCCCCAGTACCCACATAAAGTCATGTATGTGGAATTTGTTTGCAGTGGCAGGAAGCCCTGGTGCACCCATACTCACTCTATCTCTCCCTCAAATAAATAAATAAAGATTTTATTTTAAAGTTTGGGCTGAGTATCTTCAGCCTCATTTTAATATTTTATTTATTTATTTGAAAGAGAGGGAGGAAGGGAGAAAGAAAGAGGCACCACACACACACACACACATATATATATAGAGAGAGAGAGAATGGGCACTCCAGGACTTCCAGCCACTGCAAATGAACTCCAGATGCATGTGCCACCTTGTGCATCTGGCTTATATGGGTACTAGAGAATCAAACCTGGGTCCTTAGGCTTCGCAGGCAAGTGCCTTAACCACTAAGCCATCTCTCCAGTCCCCCAAAATTATTTTTTAAAAAGTATTCAATGCCGGGCGTGGTGGCGTATGCCTTTAATCCCAGCACTCGGGAGGCAGAGGTAGGAGGGACGCTGTGAGTGTGAGGCCACCGTGAGACTACACGGTGAATTCCAGCTCAGTCTGAGCTAGAGTGAGACCTTCCCTCGATAAAGAAAAAAAAAAAAATTCAAGAGCTGGGGAGATGGCTCAGTTGGCAAAGTGCTTTCCGACACAAGCATGAGGACCTGAGTTTAGATCTCCAGCGCCCACATGAAAATGCCAAGCATGGCACCATGTGCCTGCACTCCCAGTGTGTGGGGGGTATGGAAACAGAAGGATCCAAGGGCTTTCTAGTTCTCTTATCTAGCCCAATCAGTGAGCTCCAGATTTAGTAAGAGATCCTCTCTTTAAAAACCTCAGGTGGTGGGCTGGGGAAATGGCTTAGTGGTTAAGGTATTTGCCTCTGAAACCTAAGGACCCCAGTTCAGTTCCCCAGGACCCACATAAGCCAGATTCACAAGTGGGCATATGCATCTGGAGTTCGTTTGCAGCAGCTGGAGGCCCTGGCACTCCCATTCTCTTTCTCTCTGCTTCTTCCTCTCTCTCTCTCTCTCAAATGAATAAATAAAATATTTTTTTTAAAGATTAAAAAAAATACTCAGGTGGTGAGCTGGGCGTGATGGTGCACACCTTTAATCCCAGCACTCAGGAGGCAGAGGTAGGAGGATCGCCATGAGTTCAAAGCCACCCTGAGACTACTGAGTGAATTCCAGGTCAGCCTGGGCTAGAACAAGACCCTACCTCAAAAAAGCAAAAACCAAAACAAAACAAAAAAAACCTCAGGTGGGGAACAACTGAGGAAAACAATATCATGACCTCTGGCCTTTGCATGCACACGAACCTGTATAAACATGTGCACTCACACATGCATGAAGATGCATGGATATATGCACAGAGACCATGCACATGCACAAAACAAAGAAAAAGCACTTAACATATCAGAGTACCTATTCATGATTTAAAAAGAACTCAACATATTGAGAAGAAAAGTGAACTTCATGGGCTGGAGAGATGGCTCAGCAGTTAAGGCACTTGCCTGCAAAGGCTAATGACCCTGGTTCGATTCCCCAGGACCCATGTGAAGCCAGACGCACAAAGTAGTGTATGTATCTGGAGTTTGCTTGCAGCAATTGGTGTGCCCATTCTCTCTGTCTCTCTCTTCTCTATCTCTCTCTGCTTGCAAATAAATAAATAAGTAATTTTTAGCTGGGCATGGTGGCCCATGCCTTTAATCCTAGCACTTGGGAGGCAGTGGTAGGAGGTTCATCATGAGTTTGAGGCCACCTGACACTACATAGTGAATTCCAGTTCAGCCTGTTCTAGAGTGAAACCCTACCTCAAAAAAATTTTTTTAAAAGAAACTGAACTTCACCTCATTTAAAAAAAAGTCTAAGGCTACTGGACTGGAGAGATGGCTCATTGTTTAAAGGTCCTTGCTTGCAAAGCCTACCGACCTGGGTTCAATTCCCAGTACCCATATAAAACGGCTCAAGCTCGGTAAAAGACCTCTTTTAGTTCAACACAATCCAAGGCCCTTAGATTTATTCCTGTGAGAAGTAATTACTAGGCAGGTGGTACCCTGTAATCCTAGCATGGAGATCCGTGGTCACTGCTCAGATGTTCCACGTCCACCCTGGAACTACAGTGGGTTTGAGGACAGCCTCAAAGGCCACATGACATTCAACTCAAAAAAAAAAAGTGTTTTTTTAAATGGCCATCAAATCTTCTTGCAGATGCTGGGACTGACTGCTCCAGGTCCATAACCAGAATGCACATGAGCTCAGATCTGGCACTCCACCTAAGACTAGAGGCCCAGATTCCAGGTCAGCTCTGATCTCTCTGTCCCTAATAAATAAATAAATAAATAAAAAAATAATTGTCAAAGATTCAGACCATGAGGAATTAAACAATGTTTTAAGCCAGTGATGATGGTGCACACCCCTAAAATCCCAGCACTCCCATTAGAGAGGACCCATTGCCACAAGTTCAAGGCCAGCCTGAGACTACATTTTTAAACAGAGATGGCTGGAGTGAGACCTACCTTGATAAAATTTTTTTAATTTAAGACACAGAAAATTTAATTTAAAAGCTAGATGTTGAGATGGCACAGACCCTTACCACTGTTTTGTATGTTAGGCGGCATTTGCATACCACTCCAGTTATGTTGCCCCTTTTGGGCATGTGCTGCAGTGTGCTTGCATCACTTTTTGTGTCCAGTAAATTTGGTTATGTGGAGATTTTGAACAACTGTTCAAATAAATTGCAGGTTAAATCCTTAACCTGCTAGAATCACCCTCAGCCCTTTTCTCTTGGCCTTCTATAAATGATGTTTAAAAAAATCTACCTAGAAAGCAATACAATGTGAGTTCAGAGATTGATGATTTTAGTCTAAAAGTTTCCCCAAAATTTACTTTCCTTGAACTGTATCTGAGAAATCTCAGAATGGTGACAAGGACAGGGTAAAAGGCCAGAACAACATTACTGTAAGGAAATGGACTGGGGCTTAATTCCCTAAGTCTTTAAGGCAGTTAAGTGCCCAGGAACTGGATGACACATAAGCAATGTTGGTAGACTCTTTTATCTTTGATATTCATTAGGAGGATTATCAAGTCTTTTTTTTTTTTCTTGGAACTATGGATACAGGGAACAAAGAGATGTAAATGAAAGAAATATTTTTAATTTTTTTTTTCTTTTTCAATTCCACATGAAGCCAGATGCACAAGCTTATTCATGCACCAAAATCTGACATTTACAGGGAGCATGTGTCCTCAAGGCTGTTTCTTTAAAATGACATCTCTCTTCCCTGAAAATCCAATAAAACAAATTTAAAATTTTTGTAGCTATTTGTGCACATAAAAGATTGTTTGTTTTCTCTGGAGAATGGGCATGGCGTCAGTCCAACCACTTTTAAATGAACTCAGATGCCTGTTTCTTTTCTCATCTGGCTTGCAAGATGCAAATGCATGGCACATCAAACTCGAATGTGTTTGTTATGGCTCTGCAGGCAAGTTCCTTAACTCTGGTCTATCTGAAATGACTCTAAAAATAATTAAATAAAAATTTTAAAAATCATGAAGGATTCTGGGCAGATGGTGCTCAGTATCTAAAGAGAGCCTATTGAAGGATCCAGGCAATTGTTCAACTTCCCCAGGACCCATAAGCCAGATTCAGAGCCTGGGCATATGCATCTGGAGTTCTACCTGCAGCTGGAGGCCCTAAATCTATTCTCATTTTCACTAAAGGAGGCTTCTTCCAGATCTCTCTGAAACCCTCTCTCTAAAAATCTCAAATGAATAAATAAAATATTTTTAAAATTAAAAATATCATGACCTCTGGCCTTTGCATGCACATGAACCTGTATAAACATGTGCACTCACACATGCATGAAGATGCATGGATATATGCACAGAGACCATGCACATGCACAAAACAAAGAAAAAGCACTTAACATATCAGAGTACCTATTCATGATTTAAAAAGAACTCAACATATTGAGAAGAAAAGTGAACTTCATGGGCTGGAGAGATGGCTCAGCAGTTAAGGCACTTGCCTGCAAAGGCTAATGACCCTGGTTCGATTCCCCAGGACCCATGTGAAGCCAGATGCACAAAGTAATGTATGTATCTGGAGTTTGCTTGCAGCAATTGGTGTGCCCATTCTCTCTGTCTCTCTCTTCTCTCTATCTCTCTCTGCTTGCAAATAAATAAATAAGTAATTTTTTTAGCTGGGCATGGTGGCCCATGCCTTTAATCCCAGCACTTGGGAGGCAGTGGTAGGAGGTTCATCATGAGTTTGAGGCCACCTGACACTACATAGTGAATTCCAGTTCAGCCTGTTCTAGAGTGAAACCCTACCTCAAAAAAAAAATTTTTTTAAAGAAACTGAACTTCACCTCATTTAAAAAAAAAAGTCTAAGGCTACTGGGCTGGAGAGATGGCTCATTGTTTAAAGGTCCTTGCTTGCAAAGCCTACCGACCTGGGTTCAATTCCCCAGTACCCATATAAAACCAGATGCACAAAGTGGCACATGCACCTGGAGTTTGTTTTCAGTGGTAGGAAGCCCTGGCATGCCCATTCTCTCTCTCTCTCTCTCTCCCCTGGTGCATGCTATCTCTCTCAAATAAAGAAATAAAAATAGTTACAAAAATCAAACTAAGGATACAGATGTGGCTCAGTTGGTAAAAGTTCTTCCTAGCATGCAGGAAGCCCTTAGTTTTATTCCTAGCACTGTAATTACTAGGCGTGGTGGTGCACCCCTGTAATCCTAGCATGCAGGAGATAGAGATGGAAGGATCAGATGTTCAAGGCCATCTCAACTACATAGAGAGTTTGAGGACAGCCTGAGCTACATGACATCCTACCTCAAAAAAAAAAAAAAAAAAAATCAGGGCCAGAGAGATAGCTTAGCAGTTAAGGCACATGCCTGTGAAGCCTAAGGACCCCAGTTTGATTCTCCAGGTCCCACGTTTGCTAGATGCACATGGTGGCACATGCATCTGAGTTTGTTTGCAGTGGCTAGAGGCCCTGGTGCACCCATTCTCACTCTCCCTCTCTCTGTCTCTAATAAATAAATAAAAAATAATAAAATAATTTTTAAAAATCTATGAGGAGTACTGGAGAGATGACTTAGCAGTTACGGTGATTGCCTGTGAAGCCTAAGGACCCTGGTTCGATTCCCCAGGACCCATGTAAGCCAGATGCACAAGATGGCATGTGCGTTTGGAGTTCATTTGCAGTTTGGAGGCCCTGGCATGCCCATTCTATCTGACTCTTTCTCTCCAATAAATAAATTAATTAAATTTAAAAAGATCTATAAGGAGCTGGAGAGATGGCTTAGCGGTTAAGATACTTGCTGGCAAAACCAAAAGACCCAGGTTCAATTCCCCATTACCCACATAAAGCCAGTTGCACAAAGTGGCACATGTGTCTGAAGTTTGTTTGCAATGGCTAGAGGCCCTGGTATGCTCTCTCTCTCTCCTCCCTTTTTCTCTCTCTCAAATAAATAACTAAATAAGAATCTCTCTCTCTCCCTCTCTCTCCCTCTTTTTTTTTCTCTCTTTCAAATAAATAAATAAATAAGAATTTTTAAAAAAATCTATGAGAAACCAAGAGCTAACATCATATTCAATAGTGAAAGACTGAATAGATGCTTTAGGCTAAGACATGAACAAAATAAAACTTTCCCCAGTTCTGTTGAGCACTACAAAGGAGCTCAATAACACTGCAATAAGGCAAGAAAAAAAAGGCACAAAGACAACATTACTGTCTACATAAAAAACCTGGGGCTGGATGTCTTAGTTGTTAAGGCACTTGCCTGCAAAACCAAAGGACCCAGGACCCACATAAGCCAGATGCACAAGGTGTCACGTGTATCTGGAGTTCATTGGCAGTAGCTAGAGGCCCTGGCACACCCATTCTCTCTCTCATCTGCCTCTTTATTTCTCCTTCTCTCATGTAAATAAAGGAAATATTTTTAATTTTTTTTTAAAAAAGAAAGAAAATCTGAAGGTATTCACAAAAATCAATTAGAATTAATCACCAAATTTAGCGAGGGTATGGAATACAAGGCTAATATATAAAAATCAATTGTATGGGCTAGCAACAGACAATTGGAAAGTGTAATTTAAAATACCATTTGTGAGCTGGAGAGATTGCTTAGTAGTTAAGGCACTTGCCTGCAAAGCCAAAGGACCCAGGTTCGATTTCTCAGGACCCACATAAACCAGATGCCTAATGCAGCACATGCATCTGGAGTTCATTTGCAATGGCTGGAGGTCCTGGAGCACCCATTCTCTCTATCTGCCTCTTCCTCTCTCTCTCTCAAATAATTAAATAAAAATTTTAAAAATACCATTTTTGGTGCTAGGGAAATTGCTCAGTGGTTAAAGGTGCTTGCAAAGCCTGACTGCCCAGTTTCAATTCCCCAGGACCCACTTAAAGCCAGATGCACAAAGTGGTGCATGTATCTGGAGTTCATTTGCAGTAGCAAGAGGCCCTAGCACCCATCCTTTCTCTCTCTCCCTCCCTTCTTCTTCTTCTCTCTCTCTCTCTCTCTATGCACACACATAAATAAATAAAAATTTAAAAATACAATACCATTTCTAATAGCATAGAAAAAGTCAAATATTTACAAGTAAACTTTGAAAAAAGATAGGCAACATTTGTATGTTGAAAGTCACACAACATTGCTCAGACATCTAAAGTCATTTGATACTTCCATTGAAATTGAGGTCTGATCCACAAGCCATCAAAGATGTCAGATCTGGGGCTGAAGAGATGGCTTAGCGGTTAAGGCACTTGCCTGCAAAGCCTAAGGACCCAGATTTGATTCCTCAGGACCCATGTAAGCCAGATGCACAAGGGGGCACATGCATCTGGAGTTCATTTGCAGTGGCAGGAAGCTCTGGCACGCTAATTTTCTCTCTGTTTCTCCCTCTCAAATAAATAAATAAAAATAAAAATAAAATTTTTAAAAGATGTTAGATCTTTTGCTTCTCTGAAGGACTGACTTGGACCTTTGCCTGAGAGCAGGCCTCCACCTGGCAAGTCTAGCAAAGCATCCACACATGTGTTCATGTCAGACTTGGGGCTGGAAAATAACCCTACCCCTCCCCTCACCAACACCACAAATGCTCTCTCTCTCTCAGAGTCCAAGCAAACCTTTTCCAGAATAGTTATATGTTGCCTTCCCCTTGGAGGTTGTCACCCCAACCTGCTCCATTTAAGACACTGAGGCAGTTTAGGGTGACTGGACCCCCAAAAGTAAAAGCAGGGACTGTCCTTGAGCCTGCGCTTGCAGTCTCTGCTTTGCTACAGGTCAGAGAGGGATCTCTAGCCTAAAGAAGTTCCCTAGATCTGATTTTCCATAAACAACTTGAGTCTCTCCCTAGGAAAGAATTCCCCTTTGCTAGAATTAAGATTCCAGGAAGGGGCCTGGAGAGATGGCTCAACGGATAAAGGCCCTTGCTTGTAGGGTTTGACCCAGGTTCCACTCCCCAGTGCTCACGTAGGCCAGATGTACAAAGTGATGCATGTGTCCGGAGTTCAATTGTACGGCCTAGAGGCCCTGGTGTGCCCATATTCTCTCTCTCTCTCTCTGATTGAAAATAATAATAATAATAATAAAATAATAATAATAATAATAAGAGAGGCAGAGGTAGTGAATTCAAGGCCACTGAGTGAATTCCAGGTCAACCTGGGCTAGAGTGAGACCCTACCTCAAACTGCCCCTCCCAAAATAAAAAGAAAATAATAATGATGACGATGATGAAAGCTTCCTAGAAGGATTAAATCTCAACCTGACATTGGTTAGCTCAGTCCCCCTTCAATGACCCCTTTTGGGTCTTGTGGTGGCTTCTCCTTCTCCTGCCTTCTCGTGGTCAGTTCTTCATAGCCTCTCCTCTTCTCTTGATCTAATGAAGTCTCTCTAAACTTTACCCTCTGGTTTGTGGACTTCAGCTCTTTGAATTCACAAGACAAGAATCCAGGGACACCCAAAAATTCTTGCGTCATATTAGTGTGTCGGCATATATCGGTACATTGGCAGAAGAATCCCAGTTCCTGTTTCATATCGGTGCATTGGTGTGCACTGATACATTGATGAGGAAACCAAAATTCGGGTTTCAACATCAGCTGAAGAGATCTTGTGAAATCCCAGCTCTTCCAGCTCTGGATCCTGCTAGTCTATGTAGATGTTTGGGGGGCACACGCGTGTGTGTGGTGTGGGTATAGTGTGTGTGGTGTGTGTAGTGTGTGTGTGGTGTGTGTGTGGTGTGTGTGTAGTGTGGTGTGTATGTGGTATGTGGTATGGTGTGGTGTGTGTGTAGAGTGTGTGGTGTGTGTGGTGTGTGTAGAGTGTGTGGTGTGTGTGGTGTGGTGTGTGTGGTGTGGTGTGTGTAGTGTGTGTGGAATGGTGTGTGTGTGTGGTGTGTGTAGTGTGTGTGTGTGTGTGGAATGGTGTGTGTAGTATGTGGTGTGTGTGGTGTGGTATGTGTGTAGTTGTGTGGAATGGTGTGTGTGTGGTGTGTGTAGTACGTGGTGTGTGTGTGTGGTGTGGTGTGGTATGGTGTATGTGGAATGGTGTGTGTGTGGTGTGTGTAGTATGTGGTGTGTGTGTGTGTGGTGTGGTGTGGCATGGTGTGTGTGGAATGGTGTGTGTGTGTGTGTGTGTGTAGTATGTGGTGTGTGTGGTGTGGTGTGGTATGGCGTGTGTGTGTGTGTGTGTGTGTGTGTGTGTGTGTGTGTGTATGTGCCTCCTGTGCTCACCTGCGGCAGGGTGCACGCTCCTGTGGTGGCTGGTGTCCAGCTCCGTGGCTGTGCCTGGAGTCTCTTCCTGATCTTTTTTCCCTGAGCTCCCACATTCTCTGGTCTCAGCTTCCCACAGGGCTGGGGTTACAGATGCCTTTGGCCATAAGCAGCCAATTATATTATAGGTCTTGGGGATTGAACTCCAGCAGTCTTTTTGGCCTCCTCAGGCTTTCATGCTTGCCCATCTCTCCAGTCCTTGTTTGTTTATTTGTTTATTTAGTGTGGGTGTGTTTGTGTGTGTGTTGTGTGCATGTACATACATGCCACAGAGTGTGTGTGGAGGTCAGAGGACAACTTCGAGGTGTCTGTGTGCTGTTTCTTCTTTGACACAGGGTCTCTTGCTGCTGCAAACGAGTTGCCAGGCTGTAAACTATCAGACTAGCTGGCCCAGGAGCTTCACTTCCCATTCTACTGGCTCTGACAACCATTGTGATCACAGATTCACGCACCACTTTATATCCAGCTTTATGTGGGTGCTGGGGAATTGAACCTGGACCTCAGACTTTGCAAGCAAGCATCCCTAATCACTGAGCAGTCTCCCCAGCTTTTTTGTTTTGATTTTTGAAGTGGGGTGCCACTGTGTTGCCCAGGTAGGCTCAGACTCAAGATTCTCTAGCCGCAGCCTCCAAAGAAGCAGAGATCACAGGCATGGGCCTGCAAGACTGGATTAGTCTAGATGTTTTTATAAGATTCTTGGGCTGGAGAGATGGCTTAGTAGTTAAGGTGTTTGCCTGCAAAGCCAAAGGACCCAGGTTCAGTTCCCCAGGACCCATGTAAACCAGCTGTACAAGGTGGTGCATGTGTCTGGAGTTCATTTGCACTGGCTGGAGGCCCTGGCATGCCCTTTCTCTCTCTCTCTCCTTCTTTCTCTCTCTCTCTCTCAAATAAATTAAAAAAAAATAATAAACTATTTTAAAAAATTCTTAGCCACGCATACGCACACAGAACAAAGATTTTAAAAGACCGATTGGGTTTATTGTGTGTGTGTGTGTGTGTGTGTGTGTGTGTGTGTGTGTGTGTGTCTGTGTGTGGAGGGGGTGCTGGGGATTGAACCTAGTGCTTCAGCTACATCCCTGAGGCCTGTCAGTTGAGGATTTTATTTAATTATTTAAGAAAGAGAGATTGTGCTGGGCGTGGTGATGCACATCTTTAATCCCAGCACTCAGGAGGCAGAAGTAGGAGGATCATTGTGAGTTCAAGGCCAGCCTGAGACTACATAGTGAATTCCAGGTGAGCCTGGGCTAGAGTGAAAAAAAAAAAGATTCTTGCCTGTGACTCCACCTTCCAATAAAGGGCCAATTTTCTGACAGTCTAGAGAATATATTTCAAGGACTAGAGATCTAGCTCAGTTGGTAGAGCACTTGTCACCCATGCCTAAGGCCTGTGTGCAGTCCCCAGCCCCAACAAAACAACAGCAAAGTGTAGCTGGGCTTAGTGGTGCACACTTGTAATCCCAGTTCTCAGGAGGCAAAGGCAGGAAGATTACTTCCTGGACTATATGGCAAGTTCCAGGACAGTCAGCGCTATTATAGCAAGACTGACTCAAAAACAAAAAGACTGTGCACTTCAACACTCTCATGCTGTCTTAGAGGTGCAGCGCTAGTTTCAACTAAAAAACTGAATTCACCCTAGTGACGATCATGTCAAGATGCAGCCTCCTACAGGGTAACCCCACTGTTTGACTATCTTCTCTACTGCTCATGTTATAGCAATTAATAGTTTCATAGATTATTTATTGATTGATTTGAGAGAGAAAGAGATAGATAGATAGATAGATAGATAGATAGATAGATAGATAGATGATTGATAGAGAATGGGCATGCTTCAAGCCACTGCAAACCAACTCCAGACACATGTGCCAGCTTGTGCATCTGGCTTATGTGGGTCCTGGGAAATGGGGAATCAAACCCAGGTCCTTTGGCTTTGCAGACAAGCACCTTAACCACTGAGCCATCTCTCTAGCCCATTTTATAGGTTTATTGATGCTTGAAAAATTTAAGAAGTTATAAGAAAATAGAGCTATACCATGTTCACGAATTTAAAAAAAAATATTGTCATTATGTGTATTTTTTTCCAAGTTGATATATAGATTTGTTATAATCCCTAATTAAAACCTCAACTGAAGGCTGAGGAGATGGCTCAGCAGTTAAAGGCACCTGCTTGCGAAAGCCTGCTGGCCCAGATTGGATCCCCCCCACCCCCCGTACCTACATGAAGCCAAATGCATGAGTCCAGAGTTCATTTGCAGTGGCAAGAAGCACACACACACACACACACACACACACACACACACACACACACACTCTCTCTCTCTTCCTTTCTTTTTCTTTTCTTTTCTTTTTTTTTTTTTTTTTTTTTTTTTTTTTGTTTTTTGAGGTAGGGTCTCACTCTAGCCCAGGCTAACCTGGAATTCACTATGTAGTCTCAGGCTGGCCTCAAACTCAACAGTGATACTCCTACCTCTGCCTCCTGAGTGCTGGGATTAAAGGCATGTGCCACCACACCGAGCACAATCTCTCTTTCTCAAATAATTAAATAAAATCCTCAACTGACAGCCCTCAAGGATGTAGCTTAGTACTAGCTGAAGCACTAGGTTCAATCCCCAGCACCCCCTCCCACACACAATAAACCCAATAGGTCTTTTAAAATCTTTGTTCAGTGTGTGCGTATGTGTGTGTGAGTGTGGGCATGGTGTGTGTGTGGGGGGGGTCAGATGACAACTTTAGGAGGTCTGTCCTCACCTTCCACCTCACCATTCACCAGACTAGGTACCCACAAGCTTCCAGGACAACTCTCCCTCCTCTACCTCTCTTCTTGCTATAGATGCACTGGATTACAGATGCCAGCACTACAGTGTTCTCTTTCACGTGGGATCTTAGCTCAGGTACTCACACTTGCACAGCAAGCCCTTTATCCATTGAGTCATCTCCTCAGTCCCCAACAGTTTTTAAAAAATATTTTGTTTTTATTTATTTGACAGAGAAAGAGGGAGAGAGAGAGAATAGGTGCACCAGGGCCTTCAGCCACTGCAAACAAACTCCAGATGCATGTGCCCCCTGTGCATCTGGCTAATGTGGGTCCTGGAGAATTGAACCCGGGTCCTTTGGCTTTGCAGGCAAATGCCTTAACTGCTAAGCCATCCCTCCAGACCAGTTCTTTTTAAATATACACACTGATCAGCTATTCCTACTATTTATATGAAAATGCAAAAAGCATAGAAGAGCCTGCAAACAAACTCTAGACGCATGTGTCCCTTTGTGCATCTGGCTTACGTGGGTCCTGGGAATCAAACCAGGGTCCTTAGGCTTCGCAGGCAAACACCTTAACCGCTAAGCCATTTCCCCAGCCCCCCAGCCATCTTCTTACGCTTAGAAGTCCTCACAGCTGCTGCTTGTAGCTTTGAGGGACCGGGTGGCTGGGTAAAGGGCTAAGATGGAACACAGAAGGCACCAAAAGCCTGATGGTGACTCAGGGAGGCAGCTTGGTGTGGAGTGCGGCTCCTGTGCTCAGGTGCAGAGCTGGCCTGGGCCTACTTGTAGAGTGATCGGCTTGGCCATGATTTTGGGAGGTGGAGTTCAGTGAGGCAGGGACGGCCATGTGATGCAGTGGAGTGCAAACGGAGCTGGGGAGCTTCTGACACACCCTACTGACAGATGCTGGGCACAACCCCCAGTTTTATTTTACAAGTCAGCAGCTTCTGTGAACCTCGACCTTCCACACCATGCAATGGGTCAGCAAGCAGCCAGTCTTTGATCTACCGTTTACTGTGAGCCCTAGGCAATCTGGGCAGGTGCCAGGCTGTGGGGAAACAGTGGAGACTGACAAATGCAACCCTATGGACCGTGGGTTCTGGCTCAGGGGCTGGGAGGGAGGGGAGCGAGGGGCTACGGACACTGGATAAAAGTAGGTCCGTAGCCTCTGAGCCTAGCATCCCCACTCCGGCCTTAAGGCTCTCTGAAGGGCCAGGCAGCAAGTGTCTTCGCAAAAACGATTGCGATCACCCTGCTCACTTACGCCGGGTAATTCCCGCCTCTGTCATCCTCCCTGGCGCCTCCAGCCGCTGCCTGGGTCCAGATCCCCGCGCCGAGGGCGCCCACGCCCGTGCGCCCCCGGGAGGCTGTGCTGGCGCCGGGCCGCGGGCAGGGACTGGATAAGGGTGGGGCCGAGGAAGCGAAAGAGCGACTGGGTCCCGCCCACCGCAGGTGGCCCCGAACTCTGAGAGGCTCCGGGTGGGGGCCCGGCCCGAGGGCGGGGACTGTCGCGCGCGTGTCCCCACGTGTCCCAGATCCCAGCCCACCCCCCACCCCCACCCCCTCGGCCTTGGGCTTATAACCCGGGATGCGTGCTTCTCCCGGCCTTGCTCCGTCTGCTGCCATCGCTGCCTGGACCCTGGTAAGCAGTCCCCGGCCTCTCTGGTTCCCCACTCCCCAGCTTGGGTCACCTCCCCGTGTGATCGCAGCAGGAGAGAGCCGGGGAGGGGACGCGCACCTCGGCCGCCTGCCGGGAGAGGGCAGCGAGCGCACCACCGGGTCGCTGCGCAGCCCGCGGGAGGGAAGGAGGCGGAGGCCCGGGGGCTCCTGTTGCGCACATGCTTGTAGCCGGGATCCAGGTTCCTCTGGCTTGGGAGACCGGAATAGGAACCCAAGTCCCGGGGTCTGGGGAGCAAGTCTGGTCGTTTGTCCCCTGTGCAAGCCGAGGGTCTTTCTGGATTGTCCTTCTCGCATCTTCTGTACAGAGAAGGCCCCAGATGGAGACCCTGAGAGTCCGTAGGGTTAGAGGTCACCATCCCCTCGCCTCACTCTGACTCACCGTCTGCCCCCACGTCTGCGTGAAACCAAAGATCCAAGCCCCGCCTCAGACCCTTGCCCTCCGGGGCTTGGGCTTAGGGCTTTCCCCGACTCAAAGTGCCCTGCACAGGTGGATACTCGAACCCTGACTCCCTGTCCCCGGGTCCTGGTGGTGACCGGGCTCCCTTCTTCCGAAGGGGCGGCAGTGTGGGGGCTCTGTCTGAGTGGGGCCACTCCCAATCGGGTTTCCTGCTGGCTGAGGCTAGCTGGCTGGATCTATGGGAGGGGCCCCTCTGCAGGAAATGACCTTCTCTGGGTGGTTACAGCCTGGGCCCCTGGGAGGCTGCAACCTTGCATGGAGGCAGGGTCATGGAGAAATGGAGGACCTCAGTGTTCCGTTCTGTGAAGTGGGACCGCCAGGCTGGCTGCAGTGCTGGGGCAGGAGCTAACCTGTCCTTTGCCCAGGGGTAGATCTAGAGAGGGGTAGATCTAGATCCAAGGCTTTGATCCCTTCCCTCACAGCTCCCCCTGGCTGGTGACCGGGCAGGTGAGGCATTGCGTCAGACTCCACCCTCCCTGCTGCCGACTCCAGGATTCCTGGTTGCTGCATGTTGGAGCTCCCTTATTCCTGGGGCCCAGGACCTAGGAGGTTGTCTAAGGACGCAGTGGAGCCCTGTGGCCTGGGTCTCCTCTGGGCCTCCTGGGTCTGGGAATGTGAGATGCAGAACTGGAAGGACAAGGTCCTTTCTCCCCTAGGATAGGCTTGAGACGGGTGGAGAAGGCAGGGGGAACTACAGGGCTGGATAAGAACTGGAGGCCACTCCATTGCAAACTTCCGTCCACCTCCACTTTCCAGTCCGGGATAAGGAGGTAGAGGATAAGGAAGGGGGGGGAGGTCTGCTCAAGGAATTTTGGCTCCAGTTCAGTGCCAGTGGGCCCAGTGAATGAGTGTTGACTCTTCCACCCCACCATCTTCTGGTGGGCGGGCAGGCATGGGGAGCAGAATGGGAAGCTCACAGTCTCAGCACCCCTAAGTACCATACATATCCCCCAACTACCTTCCTGCCCCCGGCTTGTAAAGCCAGGAACTCCGGGAGCCTTGGGATGGAGCCAGGCTCACTTGCTGTGCCAGCATTTCCCATGGCCCATCTCATCTTCACCCTGGGTGCCCTGAGGCCAGCCACATGCCTTCACCGAGCACTGAACTGAGTAACTGGCTTGCCTGTGGGCAAGTATGTGGAAAGAGGTGCCTTGCTGCTTGCTGGAATGCGGGGTCCGAGGCACTCCTCCCCACCCCCACCATGGAGAGTCTCACTCTAGCCTAGGCTGACAGGGAACATACTCTGTAGCCTTAGGTTGGCCTTGAACTCACAGCACTCCTCCTAACTTGCCACCACGCCCCAGGCTCAGCACTAACTTTTCCCTGACACTTTGGGCAAGGTTGTTGACCTTCCAGGGCCTGGCTTCCTCCCTCCTTTGGGGGCAGTCTCTCCCCCAGACGTGGGAAAGGCCAGGCCTTCAGAAGCACTCTGATAGCAACGGCAGGAGAAAAACAAACGCATCAATGTGGTTGTTTGTTTGTTTGTTTGTTTGTTTGATTTTCCTCCATGCCCGTTCCTAGTGCCCTTGCCCTGGCAGCCCTAACCAGCTAGGCTTGACCACCAGTCCTCAATAGGCCAATTAAAGAGACCCTGGTGAAAAGCAGAGAAAAGAGATTTATTCAATGTGACCACATTGGGAATTGGAATAAATAAAAGGGTTCAGAGACTGCCCCAAGTCCATCTTTGGGGGCCTGGCCTGAGGTTTAGGTTTACACAGAGGTCAGGAGGTATGCATAGCTAAGTTACAGCCGTGGTCAAGGTGTGGTCCCAGCCAGCACTATTGACCTCATCCGTCACTGTCTCAGCTCCAGGCTCTCTCTGCAAGTGATCTGGTGAGCTGTCAGAACGGTGTGAAGTCCCTTCCTGCCAGACAAGCTCCTCCTCTGGCTGCCAGCAGGCTTCAACCCTTTCTTTCCCCCAGCCTGAGAGTCTTCCTTGGAGTTCATTGTTCTTGGGGACATCTTCACTCCTGCCAGGACAGTTACAACACCAAGAGAAAGGGTTTGAATATCTCTCACCAGGGTCTTATGAGGCCTTAGTTTTCGTCATCTGGAGGCATAAAAAATGAAGGTTAGAAACATGAAATTTGGTTTGAAACCCAACTTTCCTAAAGTAACCCGTGTCTGTCACGTGAAAGCTTAGCTGGATCCTGCAGGGTGGTGCATCTCCTTTTGGTCCATGTTGGGACTGCAGCCTAGCTCTATCAGACACAGAGGAGGACTTGATATTATTTTGTGTGTGTATACATGTGAACACACATGTGCATATGTGAGTGCTATGTACACATGGGCATGTGGAGGCCAAAGGTCTATATCATGTCTTCTTCAGTTGCTCTTTCCCTTATCATTTTCCCTTTTTTGGTTTTTTGAGATAGGGTCTCACTTTACCCCAGGCTGATCTGGAATTCACTATGTAGTCTCAGGGTGGCCTCGAACTCACAGCAATCCTCCTACCTCTGCCTCCCAAGTGCTGGGATTAAAGTCATGTGCCACCACACCTGGCTCCCTTATTATTTTTTTCATCTTTTTTAAAATTTAAATTACTTATTTATTTATTTGACAGAGAAAGAGAGAGAGAGAGGGAGGGAGAGAATAAGTGTGCCAGGGCCTCCAGCCACTGCAAATGAACTCAAGACGCATGCACCCCCTTGTGCATCTGGCTAATGTGGGTCCTGGGGAATCAAACCTGGGTCCTTTGGCTTTGTAGGCAAATGTCTTAACTGCTAAGCCATTCCTCCAGCCCCCAGCTCACCATTTCTAGGCTAGCTATACAGCAAGTCCTAGGAATCCCCCTGTCCCTGACTCCCCAGCTCTGGTATTATAGGCATGCATCTCTATGCCTGGCTTTTACATGGGTACTGAGGCTTGAACTCAGATCCTTATGCTTGCATAGCAAGCACTTTACCCACTAAACCATCTCCCCAGCCCGGGAGCTGAAATCTTAGAATGATCTGGAGAGAATTTTCTGGCTTAGGAGGAGTTAGGGTTTTATTTTATTCTATTTATTTATTTGAGAGAAAGAGAGAGAGAATGGGTGTGCCAGGGCCTCTAGCCACTGCAAATGAACTCCAGACACATGCACCTCCTTGTACAGCTGGCTTACGTGGGTCCTGGCAAATCGAACTTGGGTCCTTTAGCTTTGCAGGCAAGTTCCTAAACTGCTAAGCTATTTCTCCAGCTCAGAGTTAAGGTTTTTAAGCAAGATTAATGACAAAGCAAGCTGAACTGAATTAGAATGTCACTGGAGAGGGAGGGACGAAGAAATCCTGAGCAGAGAAAGAAGACCCATTGGTGACAAACCATCAGGGCAGGAAGTGAAGGAGAAAGGGTGCTTGGCTTTCAAGGGACCAGGGAGTTTAGGGCAGTCTGTGGTCAGCTTGGGTTTACAGCCACCAACATGTGATCTTGGCCTGTCTCCTCTGGCTCCCTCTGAAGAGGTGACTGTGATAGTCTTATACCTGGAGATGACACGCATGTGACTCTGAACACAGGTTCTACTTGAGCCCCTCCAGCTCTGACGTTTTAGAACCACACACGTTTACTTGGTGTGGAGAGGTGCCCTGGCTGGCTTAACATATGTTCCCTTAGCAGTTGCCAGATGGCTGTGGCTGAGAAAAGCCAGAGAATGCCCCCCCACACACACACACCTTGCCAACTAATGGAAAGCAGCTTGACATGAAGTCCCTTTTTTCCTCTTCCAAGTATCTATAATGGCATGGGCTGTCTACGCTGGCTTTGGGAGCTGGACAAACCTGCCCTGGGTCCTTCCTGAGTGTAGCCACATCATGCAGGGCTCCCTTGGGAAGGAAGGAAGCCCAGTGTCCTAGGGTATGTAAACCAAAAGGACTTGTAGCTTGTGCAGTTGGAGACACTGAAGCCAAGAGGGCCAGGGACATGCTGAGCTCACCCACAGCAGTGCTATGGAGCCTTTGCTGGTCTCCATACCAGCTCCTTCCCCAGCATCTTCCTGAATCTTTTCAGTCAGATGTGGGGGACAGGATGGTGTCAACCCCACGGAGCTGTCATGATTAGAGTGCTTCAGGAACTTGAACCCAGGCCTGTGGGCCTTGTGCTGAGCTCTCTCTGTCAGAGCTGCCCTCATCTTTTTATCTCTCTGTCCCAAAGCCAAGGCCACAGCTTCATGTAGCTTTTGCTACAGCTGCAGCCTCCTCGCATAACCCAGGAATGAACCTTGGTGGCTGCATGAGGGTGCTTCACCAAGAAGTTCAGTGTCAGGAGTAACACTAGTGTCTGCATGTATTATTTTCTCTACCCATGTACCTAGTTAATCTCTGTGCACACATGCACGTACTCACACACATGTGCGTGTACATTCAGGTGCACACCCCCAGTACATGGAGGCATGCATACAAATTCACCTTTTCAGGTACATAATCTTTTTTTTTTTTTTTTGGTTTTTCAAGGTAGGGTCTCGCTCTAACCCAGGCTGACCTGGAATTCACTATGTAGTCTCAGGCTGGCCTTGAACTCATGGTGATCCTCCTACCTCTGCCTCCTGAGTGCTGGGATTAAAGGCGGCACCACCACGCCCAGCTTCAGGTCCATAATCTTGGGTAGATACAGGCACATGCTTGCGCAGGCACACACACACACACACACACACACACACACACACACACACACACACACGCTTGCAGGCACACAGTCCCTGGGTACCCGCACCATACCTCTCAGTCCAAGCTGAGGACCGCAGAGACCATGCCCATACAGTCAGATAGACAAGGGCCTCCCTGGTTTCTGGGCAAGGTTGCATAGAAGCCCACACTTTGAGGGATTCAGCCCTGTTCTCTGCAGTGTGTTGCCCCCCAAAGAGAAAAAGTAGCAGTGACATGTGGGGTGCCCGGCACCTGGACCTGGATGTGGTCCCTGCCCCATGGAGCTCCTAGTTGAGTGTGGGGGAGGGCAGATTAGCATCCGGTAGACAGCATGCTTTGATAGGAGAGGCCCGTGGGACCACCGGAGGGAGCAGCGCAGTGCAGGAGCAGGTGGTTAGTCTGTTAATGTGGAGCCCCACCTCTTTGCATCCAGGGGCCTTTGGGAGGGGCCAGAAGGAAGCAGGGCACCTCTGAGAGCTGGTAGGATCTGGGGATAGTATGTGTTTCCTTTGACACCCTGGCATGTCTGAGAACTCCACAACCACCCCTTGCCCAGCTCTGCCCTTTAGAGCCTCCCCGAGACGGTGATCTTGTCCCTACAAGCAGAACAGAGGGGTACAGAGCCCAGCTGGTATGGCTGTGGGTCCAGGCTTTGTCACTTGGCAGCCAAGGAAGGCCTTGGCAAGTCCCTTATCCTAAGCCTCAGTTTCCCTGTCTAAGATGGGGCTGATGCCAAATGGAAGGGCTTGACATAAGCTGGATGTATCTATTACCTGGGGTGTGGGGACGGCTTTCAGAGTGGCATGTGAAACTTGCCAGTATGGATGCTTTACATACAGCTAGTATGGATACTTTCAGCATAGAACACTTAGCACGTACAAGGCCTTGGGTCCCATCCCCAACACTGCAGCAGTAATAAACTTGTTGGTGGATATGGCTCAGAGGCACAGCACTTGGCTGATATGTATGAGGCCCTGGGTTCCATCTCCAGCATGAGAGAGAGAAAGAGAGAAGAAAAGAAGAAAGAAAACAATCTACTTAATTGGCAGCTGGGGAGATAGCTTAGTTGGTAAAGCATATGCCTTGCAAGTATGAGGACCTGAGTTCAATCCCCAGTATACACATAGATGCCAGGCATGATGGCCCAAGCCTGTAATCCAAGTGCTAGGGAGGTGGGGACAGGAGGATTTCTGGAACTCACTGTCCAGCCGGTCTAGTCTATTTGGTGAGCTCCAGGCCAATGAGAGATCCTGTCCCCAAGAAGTAGACAGTGTACCTGAAGGTGATAGCCAAGGTTGCCCTCTGACCTCCAGAGGCGTGCATGCAATACATGCACTTACACGCATAGAAACATGTATACACACACATACACACACGATTGTTTTTGTTGATTATATGTGAGTTGTACCCATAGAGTCATTAAAAGATGTAACAGGGGACTAGGGAGATGGCTCAACAGTTAAAAGTGCTTGTTTGGGGCTGGAGAGATGGCTTAGTGGTTAAGGTGCCTGCCTGCTAAGCCTAAGAACCCAGTTCCAATCTCCAGCGGTTCCAATCTACAGGTCCCACGTTTAGCCAGATGCAAAGTGACACAAGGGTGCAATGCTGTACTTGACCACAAGGGGGTGCACACATCTGGATTTTGTTCGCAGCAGCTAAGAGACTGCTGGCACGCCCTTCTCTGTCTGTCTCCCTCTCCCTCTCTGTCTGTCTCTCTCTGTGTCTCTCTCCAAAAAAATAAATAAAATAATTTTAAAAATTAAAAAAATAATAAAAAAAAGTGCTTGCTTGCTTGCAAAGTTTGCCAGTCCGGGTTCAATTCCCCAACATCCATAGGAAGCCAGATGCATAAAGCGGCACATACATCTGGAGTTTGTCTGCAGTGGCAAGAGTCCTGGCATGCTTATTCTCCCTGTGTCTCTTTCTTTCTCTCAAATAAATAAAACACGTATGAAGACGTAACAGGATGTACCACTTGCCCACTCACCACCAGCCCCGTCATGTAAGCTGGAGCATAGAATCCTCCAGGGCCTCTGGCACTGGACTGGACAGTTGTCCTAAGGTCCCAGGGTTGTCATGTCTCCTGGCTCAGGCCCATGGAGGCCACATCTGGGGCCTCAGCATCACGCAGGCACCTGAGCATGGTCACTTTTGCAGAGCGATTCACCCATCTGTGAAGACAGACTCCGGATACTGAGAACCCACTGGCACCTGTGATCCCAGGTACTTCCCACCTTGTTCCCTCCTCCTGCTTCACTCTCGCCATCTTTCATGGTCAATTGCCTGGCTGCTGTTGCCATGGGCACCATCTCTGCTGGCTCCAGGTTCAGGACCTGCTGAGTCACCAGCAACCAAGGTCTGGGGTGGGTACCCTGGGAAGATCATTGAATGTCCCCACGATGGGGAGCATTGTGGATTACAACAAGAATGAGCTCCAGCCCCAACCGCACTGTTCCCAGAGGTGTTCCCCTCCAAAGTCCAAAGGACAGCAGGGCCTTGAGACCTGGGGCTGACTGGCAGGTGGATCTGGGGAATGTGCTGGGGACTGCATAGCCCTGTGCTCAGACTCCAAAGTTCACTTGTCCTGCCACCGGGTTGACTGGGCTGCCCAGAACATCACTGGGCCTCCCCACACCCCAGGCCCAGGGAGAGGACTCAGGGACACATAGCCTGACCTTCGTGGTCGTGATGGCAGGCTGGTAAACCTGCTAACCTTGCAGGTGCATGGAGGTCTATCCACAATGTCTGTCCGATAAGAACCCCACCTGACCCTGTCCTTGGTCAGATTCTACCAGATGCTGGGGCCAGGGGCCAGATCTGGTCCTGCTGCCTGCTGACCCACCCAGCATGACACCTTAGACAGTGATCTTTGCTTTTTCTTCTTTTTAAATATACTTTTTAAATTTTTATTTTAGAGAGAATGGGTGTGCCAGGGCCTCCAGCCACTGCAAATGCACTCCAGATGCATGCACCACCTTGTGCATCTGGCTTACGCGGGTCCTGGGGAATCGAACCTGGGTCCTTAGGCTTCACAGGCAAGCGCCTTAACTGCTGAGCCATTTCTCCAGCCCGGTCGCTCTTTTCCTATGGGGCACAATAGAGCAATCAGCTCCCAGAGTTAACATGAGAACTGCTGGGGCAAGTGGGGCATAATGTTCAGAAGTTTACCCGGGTCCTTCAGGTGAAAGAAACAGCCACAGGGCTGGAGAGACGGCTCAGCAGTTGAAGGCACTTACTTACAAAGCATGTTGGCCCAGGTTCAGTTCTCTAGTACCCACAGAAAGCCAGAGGCACAAAGTGGTGAATACATCTGGAATTCATTTACAGAGGCAAAAGGCCCTGATATTCCCATATTCTCTTCCTCAACCCTATTTTGAATTAATTTTTCAAGAATTTTTTTTATTAATTTACTTATTTATTTGCAAGCAGAGAGAGAGAATGGGCATGCCAGGACCACTAGCTGCTGCAAACAAACTCCAGATGCATGCTCCACTTTGTGCATCTCGCTTTACATGGGTGCTGGGGAATTGAACCCTGGTCTTTAGGCTTTGCAGGCAAGCGTCTTATCCACTGAGCCCAAAATAGATTTTTTTTTTTTTTTTTTTAAAGAAAGCTGCAAAGGAAAGGAGGCAGGTGGCCACATTGCCTTCTGGAAGTTCCTGTGTAGCTGAGGAGTGAGGTAGAACAGTGGTGGCACGCCCATCCCCCCCTGAAAAGGGATAGCTCTATTGTGGCTTCGGGGAAGGACCCCCAAGTTACAGAGAGGCATTATGCCTCTGCCTAACCCTGTCCCTCTCTGGGCCTCAGTTTCTCCACATGCACACAAAGAAGTCAGTCTCTGAGCCCCACTCCATGAGTATCTGCAGCGTTGAATTCACTGATGTGCTGGGGTGACTCTCAGGTGCCCCTCTCAGAGGTTGAAAACAAACAGGGTGCCTCAAATTTCCAGTGAACAAAGAGGTGTCGGTGTGTTCCTGGGTGGGAGAGGAACCTGAGGCCATGTGGGCTTCCCCTCCTGGCCCACCCTTGGGCAGTGGCAGCCAGCACTGCATACTGAGTGAGAACCTACATCCCAGCGGCTAACAGACATTCACTCTGTGACCTTGACACAGCTGACTTCCCAGATGCCCAGTCTGCCTCATCAGTGAGGGTGGTGGCACCTATTTCATGGGATCACGGAGGAGGTTCAGGGTGATCCAGATGAGGCCCCTCAGGGCCCTGCCTGGCACTGTCTTGCTTGGCAAGGAGCAGTTCTGACAAAGCCCTGGCCCCTCCCAACTCCCTCTCTGCACCCCTGGGGCACTGGCCTGGCTCCAGCTGTTAAGCCTCAGATGCCTGCACCAGCTGCTGAGGATTGACGCTAAGCTTTGTCTCCCCTCAGCGGGCACCAACCCCTGCTGAGAGCATTCCATGGCCCCCCTCATCCCAAGAGGGATGTGTGCAGATCTGACAGGTCAGGAGCCCTGGGGAGGGGTTCATACAGGAAGGTGGACAGTCTGTTCTCAGCCTCCCAGTGGTGGCTTGTCAGGAATAACGCTACCTAAGGTGGAGGGAAGGGTCAAGAGTTTTTACAGGGCCGCCCTGCCTCGTGACACTCAATATTCTTCATTTCTCCTTCCAGAGATGTCCAGCAAGGGCTCTGTGGTTTTGGCCTACAGTGGTGGCCTGGACACATCCTGCATCCTTGTGTGGCTGAAGGAGCAAGGCTATGACGTCATCGCCTACCTGGTGAGGAGGTACCCAGCATGCCTGCAGGCCCCCTGCCCATCTAGCCCACCCTCTGCCACTCTGCCCTGGCTGTCTGCAGCCCTCCATCAAGCTCAGCTCTCCCCCTCTTACACCTATCTTGAGCAAGGGCTGAAGACACAGCCTAGCACAGAACTGCCTTTTTGTCTTTTTTTTTTTTTTTTTTTTTTTTGGTTTTTCGGGGTAGGGTCTTTCTTTAGCCCAGGTTGACCTGAAATTCACTATGTAGTCTCAGGGTGGCCTCGAACTCACAGTGATCTCTTACCTCTGCCTCCCAAGTGCTGGGATTAAAGATGTGCACCACCACACCTGGCTCTTTTTTTTTTTTAAAAGATTTATTTTATTTATTTATTTGAGACAGAGGGAGAGAGTATGTGTGAATAGGTGCACCAGGGCTTCTAGCCACTGCAAATGAACTCCAGATGCACGCGCCACCATGTGCATCTGGCTTACGTGGGACCTGGAGAATCGAACCCAGGTCAGGTCAGGTTCTTAGGCTTTGCAGGCATGCATCTTAACCGCTAAACCATCTCTCCAGCCCCCCTTTTTTGTTTCTTTTGAGGTAAGGTCCCACTCTAGCTCAGACTGACCTAGAACTCACGCTAGAGTTCCAAGCTGGCCTCGAACTCATGGCAATCCTCCTACCTCTGTCTTTGTCTTGGAACCATTTCCCTGAGGCAGAGGAAGCTGGCTTTTAAGAGAGTAAGAGGGCTGGAGGGATGGCTTAGTGGTTAAGGCACTTGCCTGCAAAGCCAAAGGACCCAGGTTCAATTCCCAGGACCCATGTAAGCCAGATACACAAGGTGGTGCATGCATCTGGAGTTTGTTTGTAGTGGCTGGATGCCCTAGCGTGCCTATTTTCTCTCGCTCGCTCGCTCTCAAATAAATAAATAAAAATAAAATATTTTTTAAAAGAGAGAGTGAGAGTGTGCAAATATGACCTTGACTCTACCATTTGGTCAGCCTGCTCGTGGAGAGTTTCCCTGGGCTTGCACACGGCATGTGGTTCCCCCAGAGCTCCTTAGTGTGAACCAACTCAGCAAGGACTATAGAGCTGGCAGTACCCCCGGGCCTCCTTGTTCTGGGGTGGCAAGTAGGTCATAGGGGAGAGGTTAGGAATGGTGCCACTCCCTCCTCTAGGGTTCATAGCAGACATCCCTAATCAAACGAGCTCCTCTAATGAGCTTTGACACAACCTCTGAATCTTCCACATGGCTGTGCAAATTCTAGAAATCGGAGTTAAACTTGCTTAAGGCAAAAGAATAACCAAAAAAAGAAAAAAAAAAAAAAAGAAAAGGCAGTTCTTGGCTCCCATAACTCACAAGTCCAGGGATTAGAAGGCTTCAGGCAAGGCTGGATCCAAGTGCTTGTCCAAATCTATCTCCAACTTTCTTTGGCCTCTCCACAGAGCAGCCAAGACTGCCGACGGGCATAGTCATAGCCCAGCTTTCTCAGAGGAGGGGAAATCAGTAGCCAGCCAACCCATCCATGCAGCTCCAAGCCTGAGATGTTTCAGCAGTGCTCAAGTGGCTAGGTGTGGGATGGTGACAGGCTGGGCACCCCCGGGGCAGATAGTCCTCTCTCACCCCTCTCTCTGCCCCTGGGCTCACTGGCTGCTGCTTCTGTTCCTCAGGCCAACATCGGCCAGAAGGAAGACTTTGAGGAAGCCAGGAAGAAGGCGCTGAAGCTTGGGGCCAAAAAGGTATTCACAAGAGGAAGGAGGGCTGGAGGTGGGGTTGTGACATGGAGGGGCAGCAGAGCTCCTGTCCCCGGCATCCCTTCCAGACTGTCCTCTTGCTTCCAAGAGGACAAGGTCAGACTTTGTTCAGGTATGGGAACAACCATCTACCCATCGTCTTTCGCTATTACCTACCCATCTACCCAATCTGTCATCCACCCATCTATCCAGTTCATCCATCCATCCATCCATCCATCATCTGCCATTCATCCATCTATCCACCGATCATCTGACCATTACTCATCATCTACCTATCCATCCTTTCAGCTCTGTATTCTCATCCATCCATTCATCCATCTATCCATCTGTTTATCATCCATCTACCTTTCCATCCCTCTTTCACCTCTCTGTCCATTCCCCATCCTTCTATCCCTTAAACAGAGTCAGGAAACTCCAGCCAGGCTCAGTGTTAGCTGTGCCACTAACCTGTGGTGGGCAGGCTCATGTTAGCTGTAGGGCAATATGGTGGAAGAAGCTCTTGTAGCCCCACTCACACGTCCTGCTGTTGGTGCTACATATGAGCCACCCCCTGTGAGAAAGACCCTGCTACCCACACTGTTTCACTTGAAAAGTGACCAAGGCATGCCACAGAGATGGTGTAAAAGGCCACCACCAGCCCACCTGTCTTGTCAGAACCAGTCGCTCTGCAGGGCACTTTCACAGTTGCCTGACACTACAGAATCGGTGCACAAGGACTGAGAGCCACAAGTCCAAGTCATTCTCTTGCCAGGGCCTGCGATAAGGATTTCCCATTTCTGTCTGAGGTCCCAAGCCCAGGAGAGGAAAAAGAAGGAGATGGGAGGAACGGGGCCATCTGGTCACAGCCCAGGCAGTGAGAGAAGCACTCTGAGTGCCAAGGACGAGGGCTCGCTTCAGCCAGGGCCTGAGCAGGGCTCTGCACAGGTGTCAATTATGAAAGAGGAAATGTTGTCAGTCATTCTGGACTCACGATCCCTCTGCACTCTGATTTATGTATTTGTTATTTTTCCATTTATTTTCTTCCATATTGCATTAGGATTCACTCATTGTTGCGTTTGTGACATGCTGCTTCAGTGAAAAAGGCAAATAGCATCAGTGTCATGATATAGTGTCCCCAGTGTCTTCCTGTGAGCACCTGGGCCCTGCCTGGAGTTCTGCATTTTGAGGATCATTTCTCATTCACAACCTTGGCCCTAGTTACATGAGGCTGGCTGTCCTGGGCATTCGAGGATGTTTATCAAGGTCCCTGGCATCACTTACTAGATGTTACAAACTCTTCTTCCTCCCCTAAGCTGGCAACTGTGACAACTAAAGATATCTTTAGGGCTGGAGAAATGGCTTAATGGTTAAAGGCGCACACTTGCTTGCCAAGCCTGAAAGCCAGACAACCCAGGTTCTATTCCTCAGTACCCATGTAAAGCCAGATACACAAAGTGGTGCATGTGTCTGGAGTTTGTTTGCAGTAGCAGGAGGCCCTAGCACACCCATATTCATTTTCTTTCTGGCTCTCTCTCTCTCTCTTTCTCTCTCTTTCACACACATACGTGCACACACACACACACACACACACACACACACACATAAATAAAATAAAATAAAATAAAATAAAATAAAATAAAATAAAATAAAAATATTTTAAAAACATCTCCAGGGGGCTTAGTGGTTAAGCACTTGCCTGTGAAGCCTAAGGACTCTAGTTTGAGGCTCTATTCCCCAGTACCCACATAAGCCAGATACACAAGGTGGCGCATGTATCTGGAGTTTATTTGCAGTGGCTGGAGGCCCTGGTGTGCCCATTCTCTCTCTCTCTCTCACTCTGCCTCTTTCTCTGTCTGTCTGTTGCTCTCAAATAGATAAATAAATAAATAAATAAATAAATAAATAATTTTTTAAAATCTCAAGAAGCCAGGCATGGTGGTGCACGCCTTTAATCCCAGTACTCAGGAGGCAGAGGTAGGAGGATCACCATGAGTTCAAGACTGCCCTGGGACTACATGGTGAATTCCTAGGCTAGAGTGAGACCCTACCTTGAAAAACCAAAAAAAAAAAAAAAATCTCCAGACATTGCCAACTGCTCTCTGGGTAATAAACCCACTCATTTGGTTGACAACAACTGCTCCAGATCTTAGGAGATACTGAGTTTCATCTTGTTGGGAAAGATTTAGGAGTCACAATCAGTTGCAGCTGGATTGGTGTGTTGGTATTGATTAGCAATGTCTGCCATGAGTGCAGAAGGAAGACTAACAGTGTAGTTGGCTGGAGTTAATTAATGATGTCTGCTAATGCTGCAAAATGGAAAGCAGGGTCTATCCTGCTGATATGCCACAGCTGTTACCCATTGCTGTGGGCCACCTGAGGCCACTGGGTCTCTGTAATTCACGTTGGATTCCCCATACCCATCCTTGCTAGACCCCTTCTTACAATTCCTCTCCCTATAGGTGTTCATCGAGGATGTGAGCAAGGAGTTTGTGGAAGAGTTCATCTGGCCTGCTGTCCAGTCCAGTGCTCTCTATGAGGACCGCTACCTCCTGGGCACCTCTCTTGCCAGGCCCTGCATCGCCCGCAAACAGGTGGAAATTGCGCAGCGTGAGGGGGCCAAGTATGTGTCTCATGGTGCCACAGGAAAGGTAAGGCAAGGACTGGGTGGATGGGGCTGGTGGCTGCATGGAGGGAAGGGAGATGGTCTGCTAAGGGGAACAGAGACCCCAGGGTGATGAGCAGTATGGCCATGCTGCAAATTCTGTCTGCCTGGGCTCAGGCCTCTGCTGAGAGCCATGTCACCTGCAGTGTGGGAGATTTGATGCAGCCTTGGTTAAAATCACAGGGTACATGTTATCATGGAACAGAGTAGAAAGGGTTTGACCAAGTTGGAGAGCAGGGTTCTAGAAGGCAGAAGCCCAAGGCTACATACAGTGTGGCCTGCTTCCTCTGAAGGTTCAGAAGGGGGTGCCCCAGGCCTGGCTCCTGCTCCTGGCACCTCATTCTCTATCCTCATGTGTGCTCATGCCTGCTTTCCTCTGTGTATGTGTGCCTGCATGGCCCAAGTTCCCCCTTTTAAAGGACAATGGTCTTAGGACTACACTAATGACCTCATTGTAACTAATTTACCTCTATAAAGACCAACTAAGGTCACATTGAGTGGTCCAGGGCTTGGGACTGGCACCATTGATACACTACCATGAGGACAGGTAGAACAGCCCTTGACATCTGTCCCCAGGTGGCAATGCTTAAGAACTGGGCTTCTTAACAATGCTGGAGGGCTAGAGAGATGGCTTAGTGGGTGAGCTGCTTGTCTGCAAAGCCTAAGGACCTATGTTCAACTCTTCAGATCCCACATAAGCCAGATGCACAAAGTTGAGGCAAGTGCAAGGTCACACATGCCCACTTGGTGTCCCAAATGTCTGGAGTTCGATTTCAGTGGCTGAGGCCCTGGTGTGCCAATTCTCTCTCTCTCTCTCTGGAGACTTGGGTTATGAATGCTCAAAGTCAGTGGACACTACATCAGTGGCCTGGTACAGGAAGTGACTATTCATTCATCCCCCCATCTGTAAGCTTTTGAAGTTCTCCAGTAGCAGAGTAGGGAGGCTTCCTCCATTGCTGGCTTGGGACCTGGTGAAGGTGGTAGTTTGGGGGGACATGAGGGCACACAGTTGAGGTTGGGGGGAGGAGAGCTGATTTTGTGGCCTTATCAGTGGCACCGGGCACGTGTGAAATCCCAGGTACTCCTTCATTGGCTTGGGTACTGGATCAGTCAGCTTGTACCCACCCAGTATGTTGTACCCACCCATAATGTTGAGCCCTTGAGGCCCACTGCCTGTCCTAGTGAATCAAAGAATGGTATAAGGCAGCTGCAGTTATGTGATGTGGAGCTGTGGGTCAGGGAAGTGGACAGGAACTACTTCCTGTATCCTCTTGATGGCTTGACGGCTCATGGACACATCCGGGTAGATTAATCACAGACTGGAGAATAGTATGTCAGGCTGCAGGAAGCCTGGGATGACGGTGTATCTGAGAGTGCAGGGAAGAGTAGTTCTAGCCGTGGGAGAAGCAGTAGGGTCAGAGCCAGGCCATGCTCAGTGGCTTGGTTTGCGTTCTGAGTGCAGTTGACAAGGTGGTGTGGGAGGGAGCCAGGCGGCATCAGAGAGCCATGCAAGGGACGTCAGGGAATTGTGGTGGACAGATATGGTGGGAAGGAGACTGGTCAGTAGTCTTTATGAACCTGCCCTCTGCTAAGACCCTTGTGTTCACTGGCACCCTGCTGGTCTGTGTGATCTGATGCTAGCTAAGGACCCGGGTGAAAAGTGCCTTCCACTAGAGGCACTGGAGAGAGTCGGCACAGCGCTCAGAACCCCATGCTGGGCTCAAATCAAGTGCCACTACTTCCACACTGTGCAGCATTCCCCCATGAGCCTCTGCTTCAGGGATGGAAACAGTGCCTGGCTCCTGGATGTGTGGGGTGAGCTGGGGGGAGATAAGCAGAATCCCAAGAGTACAAGAATGGGGTAGAGAGAGCAAGCATCACGGGAGAAGAACGAAGCTCCAGGCCATTGCGTCTGCCCCAGTGGAACGAGTCCCAGGGAGCTCCCCGCCCTGGAAGGCACACTGGCAGAGACTAGGGGAACAGGACTCTCGAAGGCGTTCAGCCCGGAGTTACTTTATCAGTGGTACCATCAGGATCTGCTAAAGCAGCATGCAGGCTTGGAGAACAAGTGGCTAGGTCTGGCTCCTGTTCTGGTTTGGGCAGCTCTTGGACTAAGCCAGCAAGCTGCTGGGAGTGGCCTCACTCAGCTGTGTGCTGTGCTGTATATGGCCACCAGAGGGCACCAGAGACCTGGGCTAGAGAAAGCAGCAGCAATAGAAGGTGGCGGGCACCATTCAGTGGCTCTGTTCCCTGCTGGGATCCTGCAGAGCTTTGGTTCCTTCTGTGTGGGGCTCGGGAGCATCCCTGCAGTTCACACTTATGGGTTGCAGGGGGGACAATGTTTCAGACTTGAAACATTCCTGGGCGTCCGAGACCAGGTAGGGATGGCAGGGCTTCTAGGGGAGCCTGAATGCTGGCTCTGCCATGGCAGGTTGGGTTGATAGGTGAGGCATACTGCTGCACCTGTCTCCCTTCATGTACATTACCTAGCAGCCTCCTGAGACAAGGCCTGAAAACTGGGGGATGTGGACAAGAAGGCCTGGGACTATGCTGGGGCCAAGCCCTTGGCTCTGTCTGGCAGGTTGGGATGGACGCTGGTGACTTTACATGTGTGTGTGTGGGGGGGGCAGAGGCAGCCATCCTCGAGGCAGAACCAGGCATAGGGTACTATAGAGGCAGGTCCCAATAGGACACTGGCAGAGCCTCACTGAAGAGGGAGGACCGCATGGCCTGGGTGTGAACATACCATGGAGAGACCCCAGCTCAGAGAGGCACCCCACGACCTTCAGGAGTGGGTCAGTGTGGAGGTTCTAGTCGTTGGAGTAGCTCAGTGCCGGCTCAGCTCAGCCTCTCTCCTGATCTCAGCAATGCAGGAAGCCATAGCCCGGGGCTACTTGTTGCAGCCTCTCATCAGGTCTTGATCCCCACAATGGTTGCATTATTGTTACTGAGATATTGTTACTGGGCTCCACAGTGAGACTTTTGCCTCAGATTCCCCAGTGCTGAGACTTCAGACATGTGCCACCATGGCCAGCTTTTGAAAAAAAAAAATATTTGAGAGAGAGAGAGGCAGATAGAAAGAGAGAGAATGGGTATACCAGGGCCCCTAACCACTGCAAACTCCAGATGCATGTACCACTTTGTGCATCTGGCTTTACATGGGTACTAGGGAATTGAACCTGGGTCCTTAGGCTTTGCAGGCAAGCACCTTAACTGCTGAGCCATCTCTCCAGTCCCATACACAGCTTTTGACACACTATGGATACTTACACTCTATGCATATTTACACAGAACTCTTAGGCACCCAGGTCACATTACAGCCAGTAGAGGCACTGAGGGCTTAGGGACACTAAGTCAGCAGGGACACTGGCAGGGTAGTGCCCAAATATGCAGAGGAAGTGAGAGTCAGCTAGTGACACCGAGAGGAGACCATCCTAAACTGTAGGAGCAGCTGTGCCAAGGCCAGGAGGCGAGGCAGCTCTGTCCCGGTGGTCCTGCCTGGCTTGACCAGCACCCAGTTTAGAAATACAGCGTTTCTCACCCTTGCTCATCCCACTTTAAGCAGGACCCCTGCCTGCCCACCCAGAAAGACACAGAGCTGGGAGTCTTACCCCCCCCCCACACACACACCCAGTTTTGAAAGAAAAGCTAGAAATATGAGCCTAAGACTACGGGGTTCAGGGACAGTTTTGTGAATGGCACCATCTGTAAGACTGTCCCAAGGCAGATGGGAGACTCCCAGGCCTTCCTATCCTTGTGGCCGCTCGCTGCAGAACACGTTGTGATGCGACAGACATCAGTAAATCGGCCCCTTCCTGTTTAAGGAAGCTGTCCTGGTGCTGTTGGACCTGGTTAGGAAGGGCCCGTGGCTTTTGCCTGGGACAGACTTTGAGCCAAGGAAGCCCGTTTGGCTTCTGTGAGGGTCTCAGGCTTCTGAACAGATGGATGTCTCCTGGCCCGTCTGGGTTTGCAGACACTAGCCCCGCCGGGCCTGGCTGGGGAAGCACAGGCTGCCTTTGTGTTGGGGAAATGTGAAGCCTTTGGGTATGTGGGGAGGGGGGAGTAGATGGGCCAAGCAGTACTTGGCTATACCCAGCACAAATCTGTGATGATATTGCTCTATGCTAGAGCGGCCCTAGTTCCCAGAGGATGCTGCCCATGGGTCTTGAGGCCAGTGCTCCTGCCCCTCATCTTGGGATGCAGACAGCCGCGACCCCACTCCATGAACTCGTTGCACACAGAACTCAAAATCAGCCCAACCGCAAGCTATTGGGATAGGTATATTGGCTGTGTGACCCTAGGCAACTGGCTTTCCCTCACTGAGCTTCCCTGTGCGCAACTGCAAAGCGAGATAAAAGATCCCATTGGTCCCTGTGGCTGCTTCTGTGTGAGTGCATAGTAGGTGCTCATTAAGTGGAAAAGGAAGGGCTGGTTGGTGGGACCCAACTTGAGCCTCAGAGGTGTCGGAGGGAGACAGTCACAGCTCCACACAGCACCTGGTTCGGTGGAGGAGAGGCTGGAACCAAGGTTTCTGCGCTACCCGACAAAGCTCTGGAAAATAACATGTTATTCCCGCTGCTGCCTGGCTGCGCCTGTGCGGTTTTCACAGTAGGCGAAAAGGGAGTCTATTATTTCACAGTGCACGAGTCTCCCTCTCCATGAGCCGACGGTGAAGCAGGTGGGGGTAGCACAGCATCTCTCCTGGCAGCGTGCGCCCACCCCAGACCGTCTTTCTTCTATTTCATGGGAGTGTCAGGATGGCTCTACACAGACAGCAAAAGGAACAGATGATCTATTCAAGGCTGTGCTTGGGTGGCCTGACCCACAAAGACATTCATTTGTTCAGGACCTGTCCCATGTCCTTGGACTCCTGCCCATATTCTCTCTGGACCTCAGTTTCCCTATCTCGGCAGAGAAGCTGAAAGTAAAATGTCCTCCCTCCCACCGGGTTCTGTCTCCTTCCTCAGCCAGCCACTGCAGAATTGGGGAATCTGAGGCCCAGAGAGCGTTAGGAACCTCCTCTTTGTGCGCGGATCAATGCACCGTGGTACCCAGGCTCTTGGCATAACTCTGACCTCTAGCTTGGGGTGCCTTCAGATAAAGGCTGCAATGAGAGCAGCTTGGGGGCCACCTGGAAGAGTGTATGGCCCCCAGGGTTCTCAAACCTAGTGTCTTTGGGTGCTAGGCCTCCAGTTCCAGTGGGAGCTTCATGCTCTACTTGCACCCCCCCGAACTGTGCACACACCCTGCATATGCTCAATGCATGCGTGTATGTATGCATGATTGCCCTAGGAGGCTTGTTCAGGGCTCACTATAGCACTGCCGTGGGTGCCAACCCACTGAGCATGCATGAGCACACAGTGACCGTCGTTTACAACTCTGCACCTACTCCAGGCACTCAGACATTGTCCCCTGCATGGACTGGGAAGATCCACCCATGGTCCAGGAGCTGGTTCCTCAGCCTCCGTTTTTAAAACAGGCTAACTAAGGCTGGGGAGATAGTGTAATGGGTAAAGTGCTTCCATGCAAGCATGAGGACCTGAGTTCGATCCCAAGAACCCATGTAAAAGTGCAGGGGGGGGGCAGTGAAAACACTATAATGAAATTCTCTGTGAAGTGATACAATTTATTATTATTATTTACTTATTTTTTTGTTTTTCGAGGTAGGGTCTCACTCTAGCTCAGGCTGACCTGGAATTCACTATGTAGTCTCAGGGTGGCCTCAAACTCATGGCAATCCCACTCCCTCTGCCTCCCACGTACTAGGATTAAAGGCGTGTGCCGCCACGCCTGGCACAATTTTTAATTAAAAATAATAATGCCATTTAAAAAAATTAATAATAATAATGTGGGGTGTGGTGGCACACGCCTTTAATACTCAGCACTTGGGAGGCTGAGGTAGAACGATCACTGTGAGTTCAAGTCCAGCCTGGGCTAGAATGAGATCCTGCCTCAAAACAAATTTTTTTTTTTTTTTTGGGTGTGGTAGTACATATATGTAGTACTGGGAAGGTGGAAACATGAGGATCGCTGGGGCTCGCCAGCCCGCCAGTTTAGTCTAATTGGTGAGCTCCAGGCCAGCAAGAGACCCTGTCTCAGAAAAGGTAGATGGTGGTTCTGAGGAATGATGCACAGTGGTTATCCTCTGACTCCACTTGCATGTGCACACATGTGTACACATACACAGAGAGAGAGAGAGAGTGAACTTCCAGGTATGATAATGCATGCCTTTAATCCCAGCATTCAAGAGGCAAAGGTAGGAAGATTGCTGTGAGTTCGAGGTCAGCCTGAGACTACATACTACACTGACTTCTGAGAGAATATAGGCTGCCAGGGCCTCTCGCCACTGCAAACAAATTCCAGTTGTGTGTACCAGTTTGTGCATCTGGCTTTACATGAATACAGGGCAATTGATGCCTGGCTAGCAGGCTTTGCAAGCAAGTGCCTTTAACTGCTGATCCATCTCCTCAGCCCTGGCTTCAGCTCTTGACAGTCCTATGTTCTGTGTTTCAGGGGAATGATCAAATCCGCTTTGAACTTACCTGCTACTCACTGGCTCCCCAAATTAAGGTAAGACTGCTCCTTCCCATAGGGGTGGAGAGTGGGAGGAGCATGGGGTTCTAGGAAGTGACAAGGTCAGGTCCATGGTACCCATGGCTCCTAAAGAGAATGCAGTAGGAGGTGGGCATTATGCAGGATGGCTGGTCTCCCCCGTCCTTCTCTTCCCAGAAGGGCCGCCCAGGTGCCTGAGTGATCCTAATGGTTACGCCCATGTCCCCTGTCTGCATGCCTATGGGTGACCTCTGTAAATCAGACATTTCCCTGGGATAGGGTCCTCAGGGTCTTAGCCTCTGCATGGCATGTGCCTGTCACCCAGGTAGAAGGGCATAGATGGGATTGGTCCAGCCTGTTACCATTGCCTCTGTCCCTCCAGCCTGACCTCAGGCCTGGGTTTCTGTCTACTCATCCTCCACCCATTCATTGCTTCACTTACTCACTCACTCACTGAGTGCTGACTTGCTGCAAACCTTGGCCAGCTCCAGCTATGGCAGAGCCTAAGGTGAGAGCGACGAGAACAAAATCACGCATGCTCCAAATGTAATCCAAAGTTTTCTAGTAGCTGGAACTTTAAAACAATGAAGTAAAATGAATCAGGTATGACATCATCTTAGTATGCAATGGAGTCTCGCGTATCCAAAAAGTTGTCATCCAACATAGACTCAGCTTACTCAGAACTATTAATGCGGTTTCACGTCCTTTCTTGGTACTGATCTTGGTTTTGGGGACAGCCACCTCCTGGGTGCTCAGCCAGAGGCGCGGTGACTATGGCCATGTTCCATGCAGCGCAGCCTCCATTTGAACCCCTCTGCATCCCACCTCCCAACCCCACCCTCGGCCACTGGACAGTACCCCTTTCTCTGTCTGGGGGCTGAGGTGGCTTGGAGATGAGCAGTAATGAGCTCTGATGTCTTTGATGCCACACACTAGGACAACGGAGAAGTTCGGGACAGTAACTGCTTGTTTGACTTACTACACTGCCCCTCCTGCCACCTCCTCTTCTGGTTCCCACAGCAGCTTGGCGGTGGTGGGGGGTGGGATGTCGTGTTGCCTTTCTTGGGTCTTTGTCTGTCTGTCTGAAGAGGCTGAGCCTGGGGGCTGTGATGGGCTAGGGAAAGGTCTCTGGGAACCAGGCTAAGGGGTTTGTATTCCCAGGACTGAGCTGGTGTAGGGCTAGGGGGTTAGAAGAGCAGGTCCTGGGCGTCAGCTCTCTGCCTTGGCCCGTTGTTCCCCATACACCAACTTGTGCTCAGAGACAGATCTGCTGAGTTCCACTTCCTGGGGACCTGTCCCTGACACTGCAGAGACCTGGGGAGGGGAGGAAGGCTGGTGGCAAGCGGGAGGTGGTCCAAGTGGAATGAGAGGCGTGGACACCTCCCTTGTATCTCTTCCCCCAGCCTCCCACCACAACTTTGACATGGCAGGAGGTGGGGGGGAGGACAGCCAGGACATCTCTCTCTCTCTCTCTCTCTCTCTCTCTTTTTTTGTTTTTGTTTTTTTGAGGTAGGGTCTCATTCTGGCCCAGGCTGACCTGGAATTAACTATGTAGTCCCAGGGTAGCCTTGAACTCATGGTGATCCTCCTACTTCTGCCTCCCGAGTGCTGGGATTAAAGGTGGGCGCCACCATGTTCGGCTCCAGGGCATCTCTTGAAGCGCCCAGTTCACCAGGGTTTCACCGCACAGTGAACCCTGTCAAGTTCAGACTCTCAGGTCTCAGTTGGGCAAACTGAGGCCCAGCGGAGCACACTTGGCTTCATGAGATTTCCCTGCCCATTCCCCATGGGACTAAAGACACAGCAAGAGATCTCTCCCCGAGTTGACCCCTTCCCCAAGAATCAGGCTCTTAAGGGTAAGCAGAGGCTGTGACTCAGCTGGCTCTCTCCTGACCCCTCTGTCCTGTCCCCAGGTCATTGCTCCCTGGAGGATGCCCGAGTTTTACAACCGGTTCAAGGGCCGTAATGACCTGATGGAATACGCCAAGGTGAGCATCAGCCGTAGCCATCCCAGCACATGTGCGTGCAGGGGTTCTCTGAGCCAGGGGCAAGAGTCCAACTTGATCCCAATGTGACGGACACCCAGCGTTAATCTGTTCCCTGAGCTGGACCCACAGAGGTATGGTCCATTTCCTGGGTGGGCGTCTTCAAGGGGCAACCCTAGTCCTTCAAAGAGGGAGAATGCTGGGCTGTTTCCCTTCTATTCTCAGGGAGACCAGCCACCTCTGTGGTGAGTGTGGGCTCCTCAGGGGACATTGGGGAGATGGGGGGGCTCTGAGCAGAAATGCTGTCTGTACCTCAATTACCTGGCCACTAATTGTCCCTAGCACTTTCCCCAGAACAGGTAGGCGCAGTGACAGACAAAGCCTTTTGCGGCACCAGCCTTTTTTTGAAGTACAAGTTGCAATAAAACATATTAGGAGTTTTGCATCAAGATCCTTAGCTGCTCCCCAGGGCACCTTTCTTTTTAGCGACTCGATGGCAGAGCCTGACAAACAGCCTCAATCAATCAGACCTGGGAAAAGCAACTCGGTGCACGCACCAGAAAATTGTTCAGGTTTTTAAATAGCAGAGTCTCCAGGGCTGGCTGTGAGCACGCTTGCTGGCTGCTCGCTGCAGCCAAGGTGCCGCGTGGTAGGGGACGCTGCGGGAACACGGCCCTGCCCCTGCCGCCAGCATCCCATTAGGCCCTGGAGCGCTGGGAGGAAAGACCTCCTCCACCATCTGTTGTTTTATTATTAAGAGGGGAGTTTACAAGAGCAAACCCATATGTTGCCAAACAAATCGGCAAATAGCAGAGCTATTAAGGGAGCGGAGGTTGGCGAGGCATCTTTTGCCTCCCCCCCTCTTGTCTCCTTGATGATAAAGACTATGAAACAAGCCTTGTCCTTAAGAATAATGAATGGAAAGCTCTGTGTACCTCCATGCTCCCTCCCTGAGCTGACATGGGAGTGAGGGCCAGGCTGGCCTACTGATACATGGTACCCTGACAGTCCTGGGTTTTTCTAGCAAAGGTGAATTTTAGGAACAACATGGTTTCCTCCTTCCTGGAGTTTGGGGAGAAGGTACTTAGCTTCTCTTCTAAATAACCTTCAGAACAGGATAAGTCTGTCAGGGAAAGATGTGTATGTACCCCCACACACATTGCATGATTCCATACCCTACTTCTTGGGAACCAGGCTTATCCCTAGTATACCCAGAAGGGAGACAGAGCCACCCAGGAAGTGACCATGATAGCTGAGCAGCTATGAGGCTGTGTCCAAAATTCTGAGGCAGGCAGGATCTGAGACAGATGAGAGGAAAATCAATAGGGCTTTAAAGATCTCTGCTTTCAAAACCCGTAAGTAGCCCGGGCCAAATTGTGCACTGGAGACATGGATTTGCTTTTTGTCATGCACCTCACAGTCTTCCAAGGCGAAAACAAACCCATCCCATCCTTATTATTATGATTAATTAAAAATACTAAGCCAGGCCTGATGGAGCAGACTTACAATCCTAGAACTGAGGAGGCTGGGGCAAAAGTTCAAGGTCAACCTGGGCAACTTAATGTAACTCTATCTCAAAATAAAAACTAAAAAGAGAAGTGAGGGTATAGTTCAATTGTATAGAGCACTTACTTAGCATATGTAAGGCCCTGGGTTCCATCTCCTATATTGCTAATAGTAACAATGCCAATAATGATAATTATTATTTTTTACATTTTATTTTTATTTATTTTGTTTTTATTTTAATTAATTAATATATTTATTTGAGACAGAAAGAGAGAGAATGGGCACCCCAGGGCCTCCAGCCACTGCGAATGAACTCCAGATGCATGCACCCCCTTGTGCATCTAGCTTACGTGGGTCCTGGAGAATCGAAGCAAGATCCTTTGGCTTTGCAGGCAAATGCTTTAACCACTAAGCCATCTCTCCAGCCCACTATTATTATTAATATTGTTAATATAACGCAGAGCCCAAGATGGAACCCTGGGATCCAAGGGCAGCCTGTCTCTCAGTGCAGGTGGCTTTGTTGTCTGTCTTCAGTTACCATGAAAGTTTTGAGGTGAGACCTCAAGACAGAGAAGGGTTAGAAGGTAGAAATCTCTTGGGTCTTGTGATCAGCCATTTAGCCCCTGCTGAGTGGAAACACTCTTCCTGTTCCCTTCCCTCCTCCTTTCCTTCCTTCCCTAACTCCTTGCCTTGCTCTCTGATGGAAACCCCCAGGAAAGAGGACAAGGGTCCCACACCACTCCCAAGACAAAAGTTCCATGGAACCCAGCAAAGTCAGCCCCCACCCTCTCAATCATGAGGCGAGGTGAGGGAGAACATCCCAATCATGGGATGTTCCTGCAGTGCCACCTAGTCCCATCTAGCCTAGGTGTAGACTTGCTGGGTCCTCATGGAGAGAGCACAGGGCAAGTGTACATTGGATCTGAGCATCTTTGCAGTGACATGTGTCCCTGAAATGAGATGTTTTCATTTACCCCTATCACTTATGCATATAAATTCCAGAGTTGGATGTGGCTGCTTTTTTTTCTCTTTCTTTCCTTTTATTTTTTGAGGTAGGGGCTCACCTTGTAGCCCAAGCTATCCTAGAACTCATTATGTAGGCATTGAATTCACTGCAGCCCTAAAGGTTGGAATTACAGGCATGAGCCACCATACATAACATGGCTTTTTCTTTTTTTCTTTTGGTGTGTGTGTGTGTGTGGGGGTGGTGTTTGTGTGTGCACACATGCAAAGACCAGAGAGGAACAGCAGATGTTTTCTTTTCTCTCACCTGCCTATTTTACTTAAGATGGAGTCTCTCACTCAACCAAAAGCTGCCATTTTTGCTGTATTTTTCCCTCTCGGTCAGAGAACCCCAGCAATTCTTCAGTCGCCACTTCCCACAGACCTGGGGTTACACATGTGCATGGCCACATCCAGCTGTTGATGTGGGTGCTAGGGAATTGAACCTGGGAAGTCCCAGACCCTCATGCTTACAGAAAGCACTCTTAACCACTGAACCATCTTCCCAGCCCCAGCTCTTTTCTTTTTATTTATTATTATTTATCATTATTATTCTTATTTTGGCTTTTCAAGGTAGGGTCTCACTCTAGCCCAGGCTGATCTGGAATTCACTATGTAGTCTCAGGGTGGCCTAGAGCTCATGGTGATCCTCCTACCTCTGCCTCCCAAGTGCTGGGATTAAAGGCGTGCACCACCACGCCAGGCTTTTTTTTTTTTTTTTTTTTTTTAATTTGAGAGAGAGAGGAAGAGGCAGAGAGAAAATGGGCACACCAGGGCCTCTCAGCTGCTGTGAACAAATTCCAGACACGTGCGCCCCCTTGTGTGCATGTGCGACATTGCACGCTTGTGTCACTTCTGCGTCTGGATAAACATGGGTCCTGGAGAATCGAATGGGCGTTCTTAGGCTTCGCAGGCAGGCGCCTTCAGCGCTAAGCCATCTCTCCAGCCTTCTTTTCTTTTTTTCAATGTACAAGACATGTTTATTATTTTACTATGTAGTACAGTATTCTTGACTACAAAGGAGACACAAAGATAACACCACCCTTTGACACCCGTCAGTACCTCAGCAGCCTCGGTTGTCTTGGGGAGGATTCAGTTTCTTACGACGTCTGTGGTGCTGTCCATGAGGGCACCAGTGATGCTCAGTACTGATGAACACTTTGTTTAGTTGCTCTCCCAGGGGACCTTGCTCAAGGGATTCACTTTTGACTTCTAATTTGTTTCCTCAGCACTTGATCGTGTGTTTCTCCGTGATTATGCACAGGGTCTGGTGTCGAGGAATAGGTTTTGTATGTTCATATGGAATGCCCACAGAAGAGTTGGTAGCATACTGTGGTTCTGCCATACAAGGTCAAGGCGAGGTCTGTCTTGCAGTTACAGTCATCTGGAAGACAAACATGAGATAAAGTTTCATCCCCAGCTGCCATCTTGCCTCCACTTTTTCTTTTCTTTTCTTTTTTTTTAAAAGTATTTATTTACTTGAGAGTGACAGACAAAGAGAGAAAGAGGCAGACAGAGAGAGAATGGGCGCTTCAGGGCCTCCAGCCACTGCAAACAAACTCCAGACGCATGCGCCATCTTGTGCATCTGGCTTACGTGGGTCCTGGGGAATCGAGCCTCAAACTGGGGTTCTTAGGCTTCACAGGCAAACACTTAACCACTAAGCCATCTCTCCAGTACCTCCACTTTCTCTTTTTTAAGCACGTCCTCTAGTAAGGCTAAACAAAACCCCAGCAGTTTTACCCCCTACACCCCTTTTTTTGGCATCACTGTAAGTTGGGGGCTATGATGAAGGAACAATGCTGGCTCCAGAGAAGACTAGACTCTCAATCGTGGGTACAAGAGCTGGAGCAGGCAGACCCACCTGCAGGGAGACAACCCCTGATGGGTGCCATGGAGCCTTAGGTTCCTGCTGGCACTAAGGTATTGACAGGCCTGGGAGGCAGAGCATCCTGCCTCAGGATGGAACTCAGAAGCCTTGGGCTGCTGGCCCAGACATTTCCAGTGCTCTGCACCCAGCAGGCCTAGGAAGAAAAGGTGGCATTCAATCAGGGGTTTCTAAGCTGAAGATCCAAGCCTGTCCAGGGTTCCAGTCAAGTGTCTGTGGGTGCAGGGTCCTCCTTTTTCTCGCCACCCCCACCCAAACTGAACTAGATGGGCCTTGAAGGACAATCAGCAGCTACCTGGCTCAGGGTCTGGGTAGCTCTCCTGTAACAATGTTGCAGAGCATTTGGGAAGGAAATGACAAGAAGCTCTGGCAGATGGAGGTGGAGTCCACCTCGGCTGTACCTGCGTGGAGTCTGCAGAATGACTACATGGTCCTTCAAATGGGCTTGGAGGGGGCGGGCAGTTCCCAGAGTTCCTATGCCATGAGTTAGATGTTTCTGCGGGTTCCTTTCTCTCACTGGATGCCCATGAAGCTCTGTGGGCTTGGGGCACATGCATCAGTCCTCTGTGGCTGCATGGTGGGAGTTTGGGTCCTTTCTAGCTCCAGCACATCGGGTCTCTGTGGACATTTAGTAGCCGGTAGTGAGAGACTTTCAGCCTAGTCCCTGGCACTAAGCGTTCTAGGAGCCTTGAGAGTGTGGACTCACAGAATCTTCTAGAAGGAACCCCAAGGTCAGCATCCATTCCACTGCATCTTACCACACAATCTCGTGGTTAGTGTGGGCATGTCCAGCAGTGGGGCTTTCATGCCCTCAGCCCCAAGAGGGGAAGGTCCAAGGACTTTTTACCTTAAATGGAGGCCGGGGGGGGGTGCTGTCAGATGTCTTGAAAACTAGACCCTTCCTTCCAGCTGTCTCACTGTCGCATGTTGTCTCTCACCTGTAGCAACACGGAATACCCATCCCGGTCACACCCAAGAGTCCCTGGAGCATGGATGAAAACCTTATGCACATCAGGTAACATCCGTGCCTCCGTGCCTGGGCTTCATCCTCCCCACAAGCATCCATCACACTCAGGTCCCTGTCCATACGAAGCTCGTGTTGCTCCCAGGTGCCAAGGAGCACAATGCACCAACCTGGCAGAACTGATTCTTGGGTATCTGAAAGGGCTTCTTAGAAGAAGTGGCCTATGAGGCTAAATCCTCAAGGATGAAGAGGGGCCTGGTTGGAAAGAGTGTTGGAGGCAAAGGGGCAGCATGAGCTGTTCACCCAGGGCTTCAAAAACAAGACTGAAGAAAAAGTCCCAGCTTTTGCTTTTTTTTTTTAATTTTTTTTTTTTTTTTTTAGAGAGACAGAGAGAGAGAGGGAGAGGAAGACAGATAGAGATGGGCGCGCCAGCAGCCTCTCAGCTGCTGTGAACAAAATCCAGATGCCTGCGCCCCCTCGTGGTCAAGTGCAGCATTGCGCCCTTGTGTCACTTTGCATCTGGCTAAACGTGGGACCTGGAGATTGGAACTGGCGTTCTTAAGCTTAGGAGGCAGGCGCCGTAACCACTAAGCCATCTCTCCAGCCCAGCTTTTGCTTTTTTATTTTTGAAAGAGAGACAGAGAGAGAGAATGGGTGTGCCAGGGCTTTTCAGCCACTGTGAACAAAGTCCAGGCGCATGCGTCCCCTTGTGTGCATGTGTGACATTGCATGCTCGCGTCACTGTGTCTGACTACATGGGACCTGGAGATTCAAACATGCATTCTTAGGATGCGCAGGCAAGCACCTTAATCTCTAAGCCATCTCTCCAGTCCCTAGTTTTTTCTTTTTCTTTTTTCTTTTTTTTTAATTTGAGAGAGAGAGGGAGAGAGGCAGATAGAGAATGGACACGCCAGCAGCCTCTCAGCTGCTGTGAACGAACTCCAGATGCATGCGCCCCCTTGTGGGCAAGTGCGGCATTGCACCCTTGCATTACTTGTGTCTGGCTAAACGTGGGACCTGGAGAATTGAACAGGCATTCTTAGGCTTGGCAGGCAGGCGCTTTAACCGCTAAACCATCTCTCCAGCCCCCTAGCTTTTTCTTTAGAAAAATTATTTATTTATTTGCAGGGAGAGAGAGAGAGAAAAAAATGAGAATGGGCATTCCCGGGGTCTCCTGTCTCTGCAAACTCCAGATAATGCGCCACTTTTGTGTGTCTGGCTTTACATGGGCACTGAGGAATCAAACCCATGCTGCCAGGCCTTGTGAGCACATGCCTTTAAAGCACTGAGCCACCTCCCCAGTCCCCAGCTCTTATACCCTGCAGCTCCCACTGCCAACTGGGGTGGCCCAGAATGTTCCAGATGGAGTTAGCGGCAGGTACTTTGTCAGAGAGACACACCCAACTTGTGGGCATTCCATGGGATGGTGGTGGTATGCATGGTACCGTTAATGTATCTCCCACTCACCACACCTTCCTTTTCTCCCACAGCTATGAGGCTGGGATCCTGGAGAACCCCAAGGTAACCCCTCTTCCCACAAGCTGGCCAACCGTGGTGGTAGCCGCTCTGTGCTGCTACTGTCAAGCATATGGGGCCTAATTTGAAATTTCACAGGGGACCAGGCATGGGGCCTCTCTGCCTATGCTGCCCCCACCCTTTGCCATGCACTCTTTATCTAATTACTGCCAAGATGAATGGGGGAAGGAAATATTTCAGGGCAATAGAGAGAGTGTGATTGAGAGATAATAAAGAAGTAATTAAGCACACGAGGCACTTGTGGGAGGGCTCAGCCTATGCCCACCAGCCCTGGGCAGGCTGCTGGGCCACTGCCTGAATTGCAGGTGGGAGCCAAATCCCCAGGACCCATTTGTCTAGGACTCTGTTCCACACACCCACCATGGCCACTCTGATGCCTGTCCCCAGACTCCCAAGCTGGCTAGGCTGGGACCACAGCCCCATTTGAAGTTTAAGGTTACTCTCCCCAGGGGGTTTCTTTGTGTCTCCCTCTGCCCACCATGGGAGGTGGGGGAGGCAGGGTGAAATCTATCATGGGAAGAGAAAAAAAATCTCTTTGTCCTCAGGGGGAAATGTCTCCAGTCCCTGGCTCAGCTCCACACCCTGGGCGGCTGCTTTGGGGGTGGGGTGGGGTGGGTTGCTGACATTAGGGAAGGCATGGGGCATTTGGGCAGCTGGGCCTGGGGAAATCTGAAGCCAGCTGGAGGAGAGGACACCTGGTTTGGGTCAGTATGAGAACAGTGGAACCCTACCAGGATCTCAAAATAGCCCCCACCCTGGCAGTACCAGGCCTAACCATTGGTTCATGTTGGCCATGCTAGAACATATGATACCAGGCCTACTTTTATTTTCTTTTTTAAAAATTTATTTATTTATTTATTTGAGAGAGAGAGGGGCAGATATGAAGAGAAAGCCAGAGAGAGAGAGAGAGGGAATGAGCATGCCAGGGCCTCTAGACATTGCAAACAAAACAAACTCCAGATGCATGCGCCACCTTGTGCATCTGGCTAATGTGGGTCCTGGGGAATCAAACTTGGGTCCTTTGGCTTTGCACACAAGTGCCTTAACTGCTAAGCCATCTCTCCAGCCCCCTACTTTTATTTTCTTAGCTACTGGCTTTAGCATTACCTCATTTTATGGGTCAAGACACTAAGACCCAAAGTAGTGAATCTATTCAACAAGAGGACACCTGGAGCCCTTGGTTTCCATGCTTCCCCAATGTCCACAGCCTCTCTCTCTCTCTCTCTCTGACTGTTCACCCTCCTCCATCCACACTTGTCACTCAGGAGAGCTGGCACCCTTGCCCCCCAAGGGACTGATGGGCCCATGGGTTTGCCGCCTGCTGGCCACGGGTCTTTCCAGTTCATGGTCTGCTGACCCCACGACACTCAGGCCAGCCACCTCTCATTAGCCAGTCAGTCACACCCAGGGGGGCCCAAGAGCTGAACCACAGAGTGAACACTTATGGGCATTTCCAGGCCCGGCCCAAGCACGCTGAGGAACCGTTCCCTATGCCTCTCTCAGCAGCCACAGCCCTTCCCTCACTAGAGAGGAGGCACCCCAAAAGCACCGCCTCGGAACTGGAGAAGCAGAGCTGAGATCTGAGGGTGCCGGTTGTCTTGTCACTGTGGGAAAGTTGTGGGAGAGGGGCAGCACCTTTCAGGCCTCCCATCTGATAAGAGTATTCTGGCTAAGGCCACCTTAGCATGTCTTTTTCAAGGGTGCTGCCACCCTACCATCCCATCAAGACTCAGGTCCCAGAGATAGGAACCTTGAAGCTAAATCCCACCTGTCTGTGCAATCTTCAACCTACCACCCGACCTTTCTGAGCCTCCAACTCCTCATGCAGTGAATGGAAGATCATAGAGTCCAACTGCCACCCCCGCCTCCCGTCTTCCCCCCCCCAACCCCACCTCCTGCAGCTGAGGGCAAGGCTTCAGGCCTGGGAATGGGTTCCTGCTTTCTTTCCTCAAAGGCTAAGTTAAGTATTCTCAATCTGCTCAAAGTCACAGAGGAAAACCTTGCCTTGGGCCCGGCGTGAGCGCATAGATCTGGCGGAAGCACCCAGGGTCCTGGCCACTCTGGCAGGAGGGCGATGGTACCCTCTATTGTTGGTCTGTCCATGAGGGTTTCTCCAAACTCCAGCACCCACATTTCTGTGTCTGTGTGTCCCCTGTCCCAAGCAGCCTCCCACCCCCACCCCAGGGAGGAGCTCTGAGAGACTGAAGCTTAAAGGAACCCCTCCCCCCTCTCCTCCCCCAAAAAAGCCCCAAGACCGAGGCCTGTGGAAGGGAGGGTCTGAGGCAGATGGCTGAGCCATTTTCTGCCTCCATGAGGGCTGATTGAAGGGCAATGAGGCAGCTAATACGAAGAAAGATAGAAATTTACTTGCTTTAACTTCATACGGCCCACAGTGAAAGAGTTCATTCAGCTGCCGGCCGCCATATCTGATGGATGAATAAACCACTTTCAGCATCGATCTTGCCTCTACATCATGGTTTAGTTCATGGACCATTTGCTAACAATTTCTCCTTCTCAGCTCTGTTTCATGCTTTCTTTCGCCCCCCTCCCCCACCCCACCTCTCTCTGTCTCTCTCTGTCTTTCTCTCTCTTTCTCTGTCTTCCTTCCCTTACCTCCCCCCATCCTCAGATGACATTGGAAGTGAGCCCCCCCCCGCTGGGGCGAGTAAATGACAGTGATACTCACAAACTATTTGTCATTTGAACTGGGCTTTTAAGGAGAGGGAGAGTTAAAAAGAAGACAGGCGCTGGCCGTCTCATAATGCAAAACCAACGGTCATTTTATTTCTATTTAGTTATTTGATTTCATCGGGGCTGTCAGGTGCCCACCCGCCCCACAGCTGCCTCTGACTGTCACTGCTGAGTGTGCGGGGACTCGTCTGTCCTCTGCACCTCCTATCTGTCCCCTTCTCTCCTTCCAAACTCAAATGTTGTCATTCTCTACTTCTAGGAAGTGTGGCAGGAGAAGGTGACAGGTGTCCCATTGCAGCGCCTCCTGTGGCCATAATGCAGGCAGAAGTGAGACGTTTGGGGTGGGGGGAACCTTGGAGCTGACACTTTGGTCTCAGTTAAGCCTGAGTTTGCAGAGTCCTGGGTGGGTAAGCAGCAGCTGTGAGGCTGTGCTGTTGACCTGAGATCAGCCTTGGTTCATGTAACCTTTGGGATGTGGATGGGCTTCAGGTATGTCTGAACCCAGGGATTATAGTCTTGGCATGGCCCCGGGAGGGTGGGTGGGGAGGGAGCCAAGAGCTGACATTTCTCTGAAGCTGTCTCTGAGCCTGCCCCATGGTAAATGGCTCTAGCTTACTCCAGCCATGGACTTTGCAAAGTGTTCTCAGCCCAAGTGACTTTAGCCAATAGGAAGTGCCATGGATGCTAGAAAGAGCTCCAAGGTGCCATTTGGGCCAGCCACTTCCCTGAACCTTGTTTGACCTTCTATTCCATAGAAGTAACAGGCTAGGGGGTTTCTTTAGGACCCCTCAGGCCTCCCAGGGCCTATCTTTTTGTTTGGCCTTGTGTCTGTCACACAAACGAAGTGAATGCAAGTCCTAAGACACACAGCACTTTCGGGTACTCAGTCTCGTCACAGGAGCTCAGGAGAGCTGGAAGCATAAGCCATCAAGTGTCCACAGAACTAAGGAGTCTTGGTGTCAAAACCAAGAGTGTCCAGGGAAAGTGGGGGTGGTTGTTCATGTAAGCTAAAACCGACAGGTAAGGGGATCATAGGTGAGTGGCCCAGGGCATCCTCCTGTGGCCTCTTCTGGAGGGACATACAGTGTCCATGGCCAGCTGCCTTTCCACCTGCAGAGGGAGTTCTGTTGACACCAGTCCTTGCTCGGCATTTTCTTGTATGTTGTACTTTAATTATGAGACTGTCAAGGGCAAGTGGCATTTCCCCAGGAGGAAAATGAAGCTCCAAGAAGTAAGGCAACTTTCTGAAGGCCCCACATCCTGAAGTCTGGACTCCTGGCTTTTGGGGTGTTGTCCACCACTTTAAAATCTAACACAAGTGGGTATGATAGCAGCCACATGTCTGTAATCCCAGCACTAGGGAGGTAGAAGCAAGAGGATCAGAAGTTCAAGACCAACTTTAGCTATGTAGTGAGTTCAAGACCAGCCTGGGTTACAAAGAGACCCTCATCTCAAGTAAGACCAAACAAAAATAGAACACAGTTGTTGAGGGTCTCATGAGTGGCTGACCTTATGCCGGGTGGCTGGGGATGGATGGGACACAGCCCATCCTTTGCAGAGCTCAAAGAAGCAGCCACAGGGCCTACTGCACACTCTTTTTCTGCATCCATAGATGCAGGCCTGTGCTTGGTCTGACAAAATAGGGTTGCTGGGAACTTGGGAGCAGCTATAGAATAGATGGTGATGTGTGAATGTGCTCAAGATTTTGAAAGACTGAAAGGACTGTGACTTCCAGGGTGTCAGCAGGTGGACAGACAGCTGGGTATAGGGATGCCCATGGGATGCTCCTGTCCCCAGCAGTGGCAAGTATCCAAGCTGTACAGGCTGGGGGAGCTTGGGACCTTGAGAGGCAGGAAGGAATTTCCAGAAAGTCCCAGGCAGCAAGCAGCCCCTCCACCTCCGCCTCAAGATGAGAGAGGCCCATTTTCCAACACGCCCGAGAAAAAATATACATAAAGGTTGATGCGTTTTCAAATGGGTTTTTGCTTTGCTCTTCTCTTTTCTCCCTGTGAGTATTAACCTCAGGGACCCCGGGGACGGCTTGGCTCGCCGGAGCACCTGCTGGGGTCACGCGCAGTCATTAGCTTTGCGGTCAGTGCAGAATAAACCCCGATTCCCGGTGCCGGGAGTGAACGTGCGTGCAGCTCCCGGGAAGCTCGTGAGACCACACTCCTGAAGTCACACTTTTTCTTGCCTGACTTGTTTCTCTCCCGCTATTCTACCTCCAGCTGTGGGGGCGTCGAAGAAAAAGATGAGATCAAGTTGAGGGGAAAAATTGTCTGATTTCTTGAGCCCTTTGTTTCCCAGGCCCTTGGCAGGCGGGGCTCACTGGGGGTGGGGTGTAGAAGCCTGCTGGACCCACCGGCTGATCAGGGAAAGCGCCAGTTGCCCAGGATTCTAGACAGGGGTAGAAGTGCAGGTGCCACTGGCATCTTGGCACTAGTGTGATGTGATTTGGCTTGGATCACCCATCATCCCAATCTTTTTCTTTCTTTTTTTTTTTCCCCTCAGAACCAAGCACCTCCAGGTCTCTATACAAAAACCCAGGACCCGGCCAAAGCCCCCAACAGCCCTGATATCCTTGAGATAGAATTCAAAAAAGGTATGTGCCCATCCAGTGGGACTCAAAGTATGTTTGTGTGGAGGGAGTTGACTGTGGGTCCCAGCTCCCTTGGCCTCCCTGCCTGGGACTTAGGCCTTCCGTAAGTCTGCATTCTAGAAGCCAGCATGCAGACAGGGCCTTTGCAGGTTCCTGACAGTCCCATCCCCAGATAGGGTGATCCCGACAAACCTCTGGGCTTGAGAGAAAGGCTGCCTACGAGGTCAATGGCACACGATCTGGGTTGAGAACTTTTCCATTCTACAGTAGCTAGCTTTGGGGAAGTCTGCTTTCCTGGGCCTCAGTTTCCCCATCTGTACACTGGAGTGTCTTTTGTTCTCCTGGGTGGAAGGAGGTCTGTAGGGGAAGTATTCATCTGGGTGCTGGCACCAGAAGACACTCAGTAAACATGACAAGTCATTGAACTGACCTCAGCGACCTCTGGTCCCACATATAAAGCCTTGCTCACCCTGAGTTAGCTGCTCAGGGTCTCCTGAGCCTGGAATCAAGGCTGCCGCTCCTCAGGCTCGCCTTGACCATGGCAGAGAGGGCATCCTGAGCTCCCTTGTCTGCACTGCCAACCACAGGAAGTATTTGCTGGCCTGGCACAGTGGGCATATCTGGCCCTGGGGAAAGGTGAGGAACAAGGCATACTGGTAATAGGCAGAGCAGAACCCCGCTAAGTGAGGGCATGGAGGTCCTCAACCTGGCAAGAGAGGATCCTTCTAGGAGGCTATGAGGTCAGGAAAGCTTACTAGAGGCGGCTTCAGGCATCCTGTGCTCAGGAAAGGAGGCCAGCCATCTGTCCACCAGGCTGGAGCAGGGAACGTGGTGAGAGACTTCTGAAGCAGCCTTTCCTCAAGGCACCTCAGAGACAGAGGACAGGATGATGGAGCGAGCAAGGGTTCCACCCCAAGCTTCCTCCGGCTGCTATGACCTTCAGGGACTTTGCCCTCTGTGTCTCAGGTGCACATGCTTAGGGCTAAGCTTGGCACATGGATGGAATGAGGTTCTCCCACTGTGAGGTATTCATGATCCCCTGTGCCTATGCAGACTCTTGAACCTCATTCACATCATCCAGTGGCCAAAGGGGCCTTGATAAGGACATAAAGACAGCTGGCACCCCAGGTCCCTCTCAAGCACGCTCTGTCCTGCCCACGCCTGGCTCACAGACACGGGGCATCCCTTGAAAATTTTCCTTGAGCCAATGGTGGGACGGACCACACAGCACCACAGGTTTCCTACCTGGGGACCCTGAGAGCTGAGAAGAGTGGAGGCTGGGAGGTGAGCGGGAGCTGGCGGAGGGTCCCTGGTGCAAACCTCCAACAGCCCATCCTAGAGGAAGGAGCAGGGAGATTCTAGGCTGAGCTAAGGAAAAGACACGATGTGACCCATTGTCATGATTTGGTGACTGTCTGGAAAGAAGTAGAAAAAAAAAAGTGGGGGGAAGGAACCCTCCCCTGCCTGGTCCCATTCACTCTCTAGTTAATTTATTTGAAGTTTTAATCTAATTATTAACTATTTTAAAAGCTAAGAGGCTTTCTCCGGCAGCAGCATCAACAATGTCACCTCTCCTCCCGGGCAGGCCCCATCCAAGGCCCCAGGGTAGGGTGATAATAGAGCCTGGGAGGGAGAGAAAGAGAGAGGCGAGAGGCAGGGGGTGGCGAGGGGGCTTAAGGTTCATTATTGGGCAGACTTACATTTAATAGCAATTTACAACCAAGTTATAAAACCCCTGGAAATGGGGGTTAAGAATGGTGAGGCTGTCAGCGCCCTGAGCGAAGCCCCTCCAAACGGCGCCTGACTAATAAAGACTCGAAAGCTGCTATTGAGCCCTGATTGGCACCCGATGGCTCGCTACATGGTAATGAGCTGGGCAGATGGGTGGGGGATTAGCCGCCAACTTTGAACAGCTTTTCTTTGTCACTGTTACAGCTCTCTTGTTAGCCCCCTAATACATTTATTGCTCATTTCACACCGCTCGAGAAAGTGCCCCTTGCTATTCAAAGTCAACCCCGAACCCACCCACTGCCCCCTCTCCGCCACCCCCCTCGACACGGTCCTTCCCTTGCTGAGCTCCAGCCGCCTCCGTCCTGCCCTCCTGCCACCCCAGACTCTACTTCCCAGAACTCATGGACACTGTGCCTGCTGGAGCGGGCACCAGCCCATCCATCCATCAGGTGGCTGCATGAGTCTTGGGTACAGGATTGGGGCATGGGGGTCCACCTGGCAAGCGTGGCTGAGAGTTGCGTGAGCGCGTGTATGTGTGTGTGCATCTAGGGCTGAGCTCCACCTCAGCCAGGCGGCCCCCGGGTAGCTGGTGGGACAGAAGGTGCTTCATAGTAAGACAATGGTGGAGCGTGAAATTCAATTAGTTCAGGGCCTGGTTCCAATTTCACAGCCCCTAAATGCTAAAGGGGCAAAGAGAATGGGAGGGTGGGGGAGAGCGTTTTTATTGCATTTCCCTGTCATTCTGGGGGGCTTTCTCGCCCTTTCTCTCCCCCCAGCACAGGGCTTTGAAGGAGTCATTGGGACTCTATATCTGTCACATCCATTTAAGGCGTTGCGGGTGGAGGGAGAGGGTGGGGGTGGTGGGCGCAGGCTACTCCGCCCAGCCCCAGCCCAGAGGCCCACTGCCCTCTTCCTTCTGCTCCAGGGGTCCCCGTGAAAGTGACCAACATCAAGGATGACACCACCCACCGCACATCCCTGGAGCTCTTCATGTACCTGAACGAAGTCGCGTGAGTGCCATGTCCTGCCTGGTCTCCTGGTCACCTAAGGGAGGCCTTGGCCTAGTCTATCGTGGCCGACGGTCACAGCTGACGCTCAGGACTGTGGAAGACAGGCTCTGTCTTGGCCTCTTAGGCATAGTGACCTGGACCAAGGTGGTAGGCTTGGCAAGAGAGTTCCCGTTGTCTCTACTTAAACCCCTTATCCCATGGAGATAACAACCACGAAGGGTCCACTGTCTTCTAGGGTGGGTCATGCCAGGTACTCAGCTAAGCCAGGGGCCAGGATACAAAAGAAGATTGAGTGTGGTGAGCTAAGACCCCAGGCAAAAGAAGCAAATGGCAGTGCCATCTCTTTCAGGGCCTCAGTGTAGTCGCCTGTCCAAGGAGCACTTGGGCCAACCAGATGACCTGACTTGGGTGTCTTGAATCCCAGAGCCTGAGATGGAGTCAGTACCCCACATAGATCTCTGCAGCCAAGCCATCGCCACCTGTGGCAGCCTGCAGTCCTTAGGCTAACTTGGTGGGTGGCCTCTGTCACCAAGCCTTGTGGCAGCACCTGAATCCAAATGACTTGTTCTTCCCCAGGGGTAAGCACGGTGTGGGCCGTATCGACATTGTGGAGAACCGCTTCATCGGCATGAAGTCCCGAGGTAAGTGGGCTCAGCACCCCCAGGGGCCTGTCTCAGTAGTACTGCCCGTGACTCCCTCACCCTAGTTGGATGTAACCATTCACATGTTGCTTGGGTGACCTTGGGCAAATCCTTTCACCCCACACCATTGAGGCTTTCTCCCAGAGAAGTAGGAACTGGGGGAGGGGGGCACGGGAGCCTTTGCCATTGACTTCTAAGGGTACGGAGAGGTGCCCCCACAGAGTTGGAAGGGGCTTGGAGAGTCTAGGAGAGATGGAAGGCCAGGGCCAGACCTGGAGGTCAAGCTCTCTCGTGTCACAGGCAGACTGGCCAGGTTTCGAGGCTGACCCGTGCAGGGCCGATTTCATGGTCATTAAGGTGTCTTGTGTACACCAGGCAGGCAAGCAGGGCAGGACTTCCACCAGTGGGGGCACTGTGAGCCATACACAAGCCCTGGATAGGCTGGGACAGAGTCGGGAATGGCTCCAAGACTTTGTTTGTTTGTTTGTTTTCTATAGACATCTGGGCTCTACCTTGCTATGGCTAGCCTGTGACAAGCCTGGGCTGCGGGTGTTGTCTGGTTCACCTCTGGATGGGGGATGGGGAATTGGTAGATACCTCTGTCTGTATTTCCTTGGCCGTACCCTCCTCTCCTCTAAGTCTCCTCACCCATCCAACAAGGGGATCCTAAGTCCCTGGGGGCCACCATGTGTGATGAAGCAATGTCGGACTCTTTAGGGAGCTGTCAGTGGGAGGGGGCGTGGTTCAGCACTTAGAGCCCTGAGACAGTTACCTGAATGTTCCAATACCAGCCATGTGACCAGGGCCTGTTGTGTTGGTCAGTGTTCCAACCACTTTGCTTCCAGTCAATTGCAAAAGAGAAAATATAGACAAATAAAGCCAGGTGTGGTAGTGGCAGTGGTGCACGCCTTTAATCCCAGCACTCAGGAGGCAGAGGTAGGAGGATCGCCTTGAGCTCGAGGCCACCCTGAGACGACATAGTGAATTCCAGGTCAGCCTGGGCTACAGCGAGACCCTACCTCAAAAAAAAAAAAAAATAGCCAAATAATACCAAGATTAGGTTCCAGCTCAAATCCCATACAAGGTGATAGGATGATTTTAGCTGCTAGAAAAGATATGGGTCTGGACCTTACCCAGCAACTTGTGTTTGTCATCTCTGGGCCTCCGTTTCGCCAAGTGTACCATGGTCAACCTTGAGGAGGCAGCTGGCCATTCTGTCTCTGCCCTATTTGAATTTGTCTCACAAGGGGGGGGGGTAGAGGAGGGGTGAAGCCAGGTGTTGCCTCTTTCCAGGTTCTGAGAATCAACCCCACTGAACCCCTGAGAGACCTTGTGGAGAACAGAGCTGGGGATTAGCTGTGGAGAACAATGTACTAATTAGCCGATGCTTTTATCCTGCCTCACCTTTGTCTCTTACCTATTTAACATCTTATTAAATGTCCCTTTGTCTCCACCTGCCCTTGGGAGCTACACAATGGAAGCCCTTCAAGGCAGCCTGAAGGATCTTGGGAGTCATAGCCCAGCCACCCCCGGTACAGAAGGGGAAACCAAGGCTCTAGAGGGGGCATAGGCTGGCTGCAAGCTCCAGGCAGCATGGGTGATAAAGCCTGGACCGATGGCCCTGCCTAATGAGGCATGGGGAGGAGGTCAAAGAGCCTGGGTTCTGGAGATGGACAGGTCTGGGTTCAAAACCACTCGTGATACATGAATGGGTGCAATAGAGGTGCTACATGTATGGCTGCCAATCCACAGGGAAACATGAAGGCAGAGGAGGCCATCTGGGGCCCAGTGCAGCTCAGTGATGTCTAACACCTATCATATACCCTTCTCATACCTGTGGCAGGCATCACAAACAATTGCGGCACAATCCTACTGGCTCTAGACGCAGCTCAGTGTTGCTGACAGTCACTGTCGATCCATTAAGATTGTTACTACCTTCCTGTACTGGGAACACTCTGAAATGGCATCCTGCTGGGTAGGGGAGCAAGACCAAGCTAAAGGATGTCAGCCTTGATTGCACTATTCTGGGAAGACAGCCTGGAGGAAGTAACATTGTAAATAGGGCCCAACTGGTTAAATGTAGGATGGAAGGCTGGAGAGATACTGGTTAAATGTGGGATGGAGGACTGGACAGAGAGTTTAGCGGTTAAGGCACTTGCCTGGGAAGCCTAAGCACCCAGGTTCCATTCCCCAGGACCCACATAAGCCAGATGCACAAGGTGGCGCATGCGACTGGAGTTCATTTGCAGTGGTTAGCGGCCCTAGCATGCCCCTTTCTCTATCTGCCTCTCTCTCAAATAAATAAAATAAAATTTAAAAACATGTGGGAGGGTAGTAGAGAAGGGCAGAAGGTGCCCAGCAGGCGGCCTGATGGTAGTGGGTCAGGTTTGGTGGAGACTGTTGGGGGGAGACATGGAAGAAAAAGCTAACACTGAGGGTCTAGGCTTCGGTGGCCAGCTAGAGTCCTGATCCCGTGTCTGTCACCATCAGAAAAGCAATGTAGCCTTTCTGAGCCTTGAGTTCTTCTCCTGTGAAATGGGTTGAGGTGCTGTGTCTTGGAGGTAGACTTTATCCAGAACTGGGGTGTCATCGCCCTAGAAGGATTGTACCATGAGATCAAGTGTGTTTCAACGGAGGAACCTGGAGCTCGGGCTTCACACTCTGCCCAGCTATTACGAGTGTGAACTTCTGGGGTGCTGTTCCCTAAAAGCATAGCACTTGTGGGCGCTCTACAAGTCTTGGAGGGAACTCAGCATTCTGATGCCGAGAAGTTGCTGTGTGACCTCAGTCAAGTTGCTTTTGGTCTCTGAAACACCTAGGCACTCTCATCCTTTCCCTCCCACGGTTCAACCTTGTCACTTTTCATGTTGGCGCTTGGAGTATTCTGCTTTGATTTCTCTGTGAGAAAGCAAGAGTGGAGGTGATTCCTGCGAGCACCGTCCACTCCCCCATGAGAAGGAATTTATTAAGTATACAGCGACGACGCAGGAGCTGTTAATTGTCGATTATATTGAGGGCTGGGAAGATTGTGGGGATCTCAGTGTACAGGAGAAATGTCATTTGTATTGATTTTACAAAGCTTGTAATTGACATTCATTAAGGGATTGCTTTTTTTCCCTCGGGGACAGGAGGATAGGGAGTTGGGAAGCATCAGACCTGGGGTCCGGGTGGCTTGGCCAGTGCAAGCTCCAGGCCACAGGGTCAGCGACTGAGGGCTGGGGAAGCTGCAGATGGAGTAACTGGGCTGTATTGTGGCTGTTCACATGTCATTATCACATTATCTTTTTAACTCTGGAGGGGGGCTAATTAAGTGAAGTAAATGAAATCAGTAGGGAGGGAAGGGAGAGGCAGGCAGGAGGGCAGCAGCCGCAGCCAGGCGGGCATGGAGGGAGCTGTCGGCTGTGTCCTTGGCTTCACCTTCTGGTTCTACGCCAGTCCTGTCCTCTGCTCCAGCCCTGCCCCACCTAGCCTCACCCCCCCCCCAGTGCCACTTACCTGCTCTCCTCTCCCTGTGGCCTTTCTGCCTCTTTCTCTCCTGGTCCCTCTGTGTTCCCCCTTCACTTTCCTGCATTCCCTCCTCAGTCTATTTCTCCTTTTCCCCTTCCCTTTTTCCTCCACTGTCCCCATCTCTCTCCCACATCCCCTTCCTACCTCACTTCCTCTTCACTCTTCCATTTTATGACCAAAAGGGAAGAAAGCAGGGCTTTCTGCCTACTTACCTAGCCTGCCCACCTACCTCTCCAGCCCCCTACCAGACTGCCACATAGAACATTCCAGATGGAGAATAGAGGGAGGGCAAGTGAAGCAGAGGAGTTCTTAGTCCCACAAGATCAAAATGGTCAGCCTCAAGGACGGGCCCTGACCTCTCAGGACAGGCCAGCTGGGTACCAGGAGCCTAGAATCCTCTCCCTGACTGGCCTCCCATCACCATGGTAACCACCTCCAGCTTTGGTCCTGGTACCCAAGAAAGGGCGTCCTAGTACTCCAGCCAACTCCATCCCCCACACCCCTCCCACCTTCCTAAATCCCTTCCAATAGGATGCTGAGGTCTCCAGTCCCAGTATCCTGATCCCAGCTGGCTTGGAAGATTCCACTGAGTTCCATCCTTGCTCAGGCCTGGCAGCCTCAGGAACAGCTGCGTGGTCCCCACTTTTCCTCTTGGTCCACTCTCCCCCTCCTGCCGCCCTGGCTCCTCGGCCTCCCCAGCCCCCACTTCCTGGCGGTAATTAGGGTGTGATTGAAGCTGCTCTGTGGAGAGCCGCTGACACCCCTGTCTCCCCGGTAAACACGGGGAGATGAAAATAGACACTTGGAGCCGCCGCGCGTGTCACTCTGAAGATGTCTGTTGTCTCTTCCGTGGCAGCCCGAGGCTCAGCTGTCATTTCCTCCTTCTCTGCGCAGTGGTTTGTATGCCGACTGTCAAAAACCCCAAATCCATAGTCTCTTAGCATCAGGTTTCTGTCACCAGATTTTTTTTTAAGTCTGTTTTTTTTTTTTTCTCTCCAGTAGAAATACACAGAAATCATCTGTACCCCCTACCCCTGCTGAGAGAGGGAAGCGCTTTAAATGCATACACACCAGTAGCAAGCTAAAAACACGCCTTTTGATCAGCCACAATTAACTTTAACACCGCCTAAGATAGCATCAGGAATATTAATTGTACTGGTGTTTCACTGCCGCCGCTTTAAGCCTGTGACCTTCCCATGGTTGACAAGGTGAGGCTGGTTCAGAGAGCTCTGAAGGAGGTGGGCTCAGCCCACCCCTCCACCCACTATCTGATCCTGGTGTCACTGGCTTTGTGTTCCTAGGAGACACCTGCAGTGGACAGTAACTGGGGACCTTGGGCAAGTCTGTTCTCCCCTCACTGAACTGTTGGGAGGGGATGCTGTGGAGTCAGCTCATAGTATTTCTAGAAACAAAACTTCACTGTGCCTGACATGCCAGATAGCTGTGCATCTGTAGGCTTGCCTTCTTCCAGGCACAACTCAGAGGAAGTGAGAATGGAAGAGGAAGTGAGAATGTAAGAGCAGCAGAAACTTGGTGACTTCCAGTTTTACAGACCTGCCTGTTTAGGGCTCAGAAAGAGCACTGCGAGGGGCCAAGGTCACAAAACCAAGCAAGCAAGTGCAGTATAAAACTTCTGGTTTGCCAGGCAGTGGTGGCCCACGCCTTTAATCCCAGCACTCGGGAGGCAGAAGTAGGAGGATTGCCGAGAGTTTGAGGCCACCCTGAGACTACATAGTGAATTCCAGGACTAGAGCGAGATTTTACCTCAAAACTCCAGCTCTGTAAATATAGATTGGCCTGTGTTACTGGCTGGCCTGGCCAAGGAGAAATATGTGGGGAGGGTGCCAGGGTCCTCAGATGTTGAAAATACCACAGCTCATACTATCTATCTGTTGGTGCTAAGATGGTGCTGTCGCCACTGTCTGTGCCTGGTATAAGGACAAGCTTGGCAAGTTTCTGGGTGTGTTTCTAAACTGTACAGAAAGGAACCATTAGAAGGCATGCTGCTAACTCAGAAGGTGTAAGTTCTGAGTCTGTCCAGATGAGATGACCAACTGGCTTTTGAAGGATATCCTGGCTTGTGATGGCTCATGGCAAATTTATCCCTGTTGATAAAGTCTATAAGGCAAATGAAAATGTCAACTTGGTAGGGTGGTATGTGTCTATAACCCCAGCACTTGGGAGGTAGAAACGAGTAGCAGAAGTTCAAGGTTACCTCAGCTACATAATTGAGTTGGAGGCCAGCCTGGTTACTGAGACCCTGTTTGCTGCCCCCAAAGTCTTGCCCTTGAACCTTATTGTTTCCATCATTTTAGAGGCAGATATTCCCTACACATCTGTCTTTCTGTTTTGCAGTGTGTGTGTGTGGGGGGAGATGTATGGTGAACATGCATGTGTATGTTCATGTATGTGTATGTGCAGGCACACACGTGCTCCAGCACACATTTGGAGTCAGAAGACATCTGAAGAGGGTGTCAGCCCTCACCTTCACCTTGTTCATCCCTGTCTTAGCCAGACTAGCTGGCACACGAGCTTCTAGGCAATTCTGTCTCCACGTTCCTCCTTGCCCTAGGTGCTCCGGTATTATAGACATAGCACTACAACATCCAGCTTTACACGGGTTCTGGGGATCTGAACTCAGGTCCTTAAACTTGCACAGCAAGCGCTTTATCCTCTCAGCCAGCTCCCCAGCCCACATCTGTTTTCTAAACAGGCTAAATAGGCATGCCTATAATCCCAGCACTGGGAAGGCGAAGAGAAGATCCACAGGGCTCATTGGCTAGCCAAATCAGTGAGCTTCAGGTTCAGTGAGAGACCCTGCCCCCAAAATAAGGTGGAGGGGCTGGGGAGATTGCACAGTAAAGAACTTGCTTGCAAAGCCTACCTGCCCAGGATTTGATTTCCTAGAACTCCTGTAAAGCTGGATGCAAGAGACCCTAGTACACCATACACATGCATGCACACACATAAATTAAAATGAATAAATAAAAATTTTTTTTAATTGTCCAGGCATGATAGTGCATACCTTTAATCCCAGCACTTGGGAGGCAGAAGTAGGAGGATCACTGTGAGTTCAAGGCCACCCTGAGACCACATAGTGAATTCCAGGTTAGCCTGGGCTAGAGCAAGACCCTACCTCGAGAAACCAAAAAAAAAAAAAATTTTTTTTTTTTAAATTAGACACCCAACATCAACCTCTGGCCTCTACACACATGTATATATATACATACACACATACACATATCCACACACATGTGTACATATGAATATACACCCACATACACAAACACATCAATAAAATAAAAAACAACCAAATAGGATTAGAGAGATGGCTCAGTGGTTAAAGGCTCTTGCTTGCAAAGCCTACCCACTGGAGTTCAATTCCACAGTACCCACATGGTACTCAGATACTCAAAGTGGCACACACATCTGGAATTTGTTGGCAAGAGGCCCTGGCTCATCCCTTCTCTCTCTCTCTCTTGCTCTCTCTCTCTCCTTGCAAATAAATAATAATAACAAATTTTTTTAAAAGCACATCAAATCAAGTAAAAGCCTTGGAGTTCTCAGAGGAGGAAACAGGAAGGGCTCATGTGACAGTGTTCCCCATGTCCCCTTTGGACTCCAGAGCTAAAGACATTCTCCCTCCTCATTTAGTTGAAAAGCGTTTTTTTTTTTTTAACTCTCATAAAATCTGCATAGCAAAATATCACCTTTTAACTGAGAGTGTTCCATCTGGAGACAGCAGCACACACATGCCATCATGCAGCTATCTCTACTGTCCACCCACAGAACTTTTACAGCTTCCCAAACTGAAACTCTGCCCCCTTACCCACTCGATCCCCAGCCTCCATTCTGTCTTACAGTTTGACAACTCTAGAGGCCTAGAAATTGAATCACGCAGAATTCACCCCCTTTTTTTTTTTTTTTTTTTTTTTTTTGCAGAGAAGACAGAGGGAGAGGGAGACAGATAGAGAATGGGCACGCCAGCAGTCTCTCAGCCACTGTGAACGAAATCCAGATGTGTGCGCCCCCTTGAGGGCAAGTGTGGCATTGCGCCCTTGCATTCCTTTGCATCTGGCTAAACGTGGGACCTGGAGATTGGAACTGACGTTCTTAGGCTTAGCAGGCAGGTGCCTTAACTGCTAAGCCATCTCTCCAGCCCAGAATTCACCCTTTTGTAACAGGTTTATTTCATTTGGCAGGATGTCCTTGTTTGGTTGTTGTTTTGTTTTGTTTTGTTTTGTTTTGAGACAGTCTCATATATTCCAAGCTGGCCTCAAACTTTCTGTGTTTCTGAATGATCTTGACCTTCTGAGCTTCCTGCCTCTACCTCCGAGCACTGAGATTATAGGTGGGTGCTATCTCATCAGAGTTTACATGGTTCTGGGGATGGAACTCAGGGCTTCCTGTATGCTAGGCAGGCACTCTACCAACTGAGCCACAGTCTCTAGCCCTGGTCAGTTGGTTTTATGAGCCCAGGCCGGCCTCAAACTCGTGTTTGCGATGGGATTATTTTAAGGCTGCATAGTCTGGCCTTGTGTCTCTCTAACGTCTGTCTCTAACTACCCTAGCTCTTGGGCTACTTCTGCTGTGGGGTCTTCTGACACTAGTTCAAATTCTTTCTGGTTTTTTTTTTGTTTTGATTTTTTAACATTTTATTTACTTATTTATTTGAAAGATAATCATGTGTGCTATTTTTATTTATTGATTGATTGATTTGACAGAGAAAGAGAGGGAGAGAGAGAATGGGTGTGCCAGGGCCTCTAGCCACTGCAAACAAACTCCAGATGCATGCACCCCCTTGTGCATCTGGCTAACATGGGCCCTAGGGAATCAAACCTGGGTCCTTTGGCTTTGCAGGCAAATGCCTTAACTGCTAAGCCATCCCTCCAGCCCTCTTTCTGATTTTTTTTTTTTTTTAAGCAGCTAATGTGGAGAGATGGTGGGAAGTTGTCAGAACAACTGAAAAGTTGCCGTTTTTTTTTTGTTTTTTTTTTTTTTTAAATATTTTAACATTATGCAGGGGAAAAGAAAGCTTTCAGGGTAGAATTCACAGGGGTGAATTCTGCTGCCACTGCCCATCTATCCGGACAGTGGACATAGCAAGGCTTCCCAAGGCTGGGCCATGTGATTGTGGACAGTCCTGCCTCTTTGGTACCTTTATGGTTTCAAATGTAGCATGGCACTACTGAAGGGACCTCCCTCCAGGACCCAGCCCCTTCAGAGACCATCTGGCCCAAAGCAAGTTATTCGACAAAGCAGAACTGGGTGAGGTGACAGGAAAGGACTCTTCTCCCTTGGTTTGGGTCTCCATGGGCAACTGAGCCATGGCAGGACAGACAGCCCTGATCATGGATTCTGGGGTCTGGATTCCAGTCCCAGTTCCATCTCTATCTGGCCAGTCCCTTCTCTTCAGGGGGATCAGCTAAGCCCATCTGTACAGTGGGGCCACTGATCGAACCCTTTGCCACCCCAACCACCTCTGCAGAGACATAGCTCCTGCCACCACGCGTGTATGCGCGTGCACACATGTGCACATGGCCACCCCCCTCCCTTGACTCCCTAGTGGAAGGGAGGAAGGGATATTTGGGGCCCTGGGCTCTGCCATAGTTGGTTTAATTACAGGTTTTCAGCCGCGGGCCGGTGGGCATGCACGGGAAAGGGGGGGCGCTACTTCGAAACCCTGTCATTTTCCCGCGTCTGAGGGCCTCTTCAAAGGGGGGCATCTAGAAATTTTCTCCACAAGCCGCAGAGTGGACTGTCGTGGCCCCAGCATGAGTATAATGACAGACGCATTTTGCAGCAAGCTGGGAGTGAATGGGTCCGACCGGCTTGTCTTCTGTCAGACGAGTCATTATTATTTTTTTTTTTTTGTCATTTGCTGACAGTTTGGGTTTCATGTGTTTCTCTCTTTTTTTCTCCTTTTCCCCCTGCCTGGAAAAATGGCTAGGTATCTACGAGACCCCAGCAGGGACTATCCTTTACCACGCTCATTTAGACATCGAGGCCTTCACCATGGATCGGGAAGTGCGGAAAATCAAGCAGGGCCTAGGCCTGAAATTCGCGGAGCTGGTATACACAGGTACGTATGAGTCACAGCTGTCCCCGGCATCCCCCCATCACTCTAGGACTCTGGCTTTGCCTCTCAACAACTGTACCCTCCTCCACCCCACCCCACCCACTACCATTTCCATCAGACCCCAGAGATGCAGGCGGAAGAAGGTCAAGGTTAAGCAGGCATGAGGGACAGAGGCAGGGATGCCAGGACTGGCCCATTCACAGGGTGCTGAGGGAGATCCACTGGCCTCTACCTGTGGTTTCACAATATTGCGGCCAAGGAAGCATCTTGCATCTTCCCAATGGCAGTTGAGCTGGATCCAGCAGGTGCCGAATGTTGGGCATGATTTAGAAGTTCCACACAAGGTCACACAAGGTCCTCACAAGTGTCCCAAGTGGTCTGAAGCTGTCATTCACAAGGAGGGAAACAGAGGTGTAGGCAAGAGGCTGTTCAGATGGATATAACCAGAAGGAGCCTGGCTGGGTTGGGTTAGGGGTCAACTTGTCCCCTGGCAGAACCTGGAGCTGCTCAGAGCTACCCAAAGGAGACTCTTCAGCCCCAGATCTGAGTTCAGCCCACATAAGGGCTGACCAAAAGGTGACCCAGCATAGGTGGTCCCACCTTGAAGGCCAGGAATTGCACACCTGCTCATTGTCACTGACTTTAGCTCAGGCATAAACCAGAGATTCCCCAAGCACAGTCCCTGGGCCAAGCCTGTTACCTGTGTGGGTCCCACCCATGAATGAAGAACTAAGTAGTTTTTAACTTCTAAATGGTTGGAAGGCAGAGAGGTGGCGGGGGGCGGGGAAGAGACTTTGCACGACATATGAAAATTAGATTAAATTCAAATTTTAGTGTCCATAAATAGTTCGAGTGGAGCAGAGCCACACGTCTTTGTGTCCCTGTGGTCTGTGGAAGGATTGAGTCATCTCAGTTGAGACTGTATGGCACACGTAGCCTACAATATTGGTAGCTAGGCATGGTGGTACAGTCCTGTAATCCCAGCACTTGGGAGGCTGAGGCTGGAGGATTGCCATGTGAGTTCAAGGCCAGCCTGGGGTATGTAGTGAGACCCTGTCTCAAAAAAAAAAAAAAAAAAAAGAGCCAGGCGTGGTAGCGCATGCCTTTAATCCCAGCACTCAGGAGGCACAGGTAGGAAGATCGCCATGAGTTTGAGGCCACCCTGAGACTACATAGTGAATTCCAGGTCAGCCTGGGCCAGAGTGAGACTCTACCTTAAAAAAAAAAAAAAGAATAAGAAGAAGGAAGGAAGGAAGGAAGGAAGGAGGGGAGGAAAAGAAAAAAGAAAAGAAAAGAAGGAAGGAAGGAAGAAAGGAAGGAAGGAAGGAAGAGAAAACCAAGCTGGGTGTGGTGGCACATACCTGTAATCCCAAAATAAAATTTAAAGGAAATAGAAACAAGCATTGATAATTTAAAAGAAATGCTTTTTGATCACTAAATGTAATATTCACATGCCCCTAATTTGGGGGATCCCATCAGGCAGTCCCTTGATCTATTGGGGACCCAAGGCCAGCCTTGACAGCTCAGGGCTTAGAGGTCAGGGTGTCTGAACAGAATGTATCAGAGATTACCACCTGGCCGATCCCCTGTCCCTGTCCCCTCCCACCCACCCAGGCCCACTGGAATTCATCCCAGCTTCTCAGGAAAGGCCACCTGCTATTGGCTGGTGTCCCTTCTCCCTGCCATTGTTCTAGCAGCTTTGAAGCCCAGTCCCTCCCCCCACCCCTTGCCAGGTACAGACAGGTGTTTAAATATCATTGTTTCCTGCAGGGCTCTAGCGCTCTGTGGGATTTCCGCACTGAAAGGTAGATTTTGGTTACAAAATGGAACATCATTAAAACATGGCAGAGTGCTACGGGGGACAGAAAGCACCTGGTCCCGGGTACCCAGGAGGCATTCCTAGGTCTCAGGCAGGGGACAAACAGCCTCTGTATACCACAGTGTCCACTTCCCCTGTCATTTTTCTGTGCTCTCTTGGTGCCAGGCCCTGGACTGGGCACCTGATGGCTATGATCAAACCTTAGCTGCCCAGGGGTGGGGAAACAGATTCGAGCAGGTAAAGGCATGTGTTCTGAGTCACTCCCATAGATCCCAGGGGAGCTATTAGCAAAAGGTGGTTCAGGGTGCCGAGGCACAAACAGGGAACCCTTGGTGCCTGGCCATGGCTTGGTCTCTGGCTACGGGCATGGTGCCTCTGTACCACACTATCTTATTTGAGTCCTTGCACTGTCAGCTGGCACCAAGCACTCTAAATCCCAAAATGAGGCTCAGCGATTAGGAGACATAAAAGGAAATAAAACCTCGGAGTGGCAAGAGGGAGATGAGGTGGGGAGCCAGGCTTAGCCCAGGTAGTTAAAGCCGGTATTAATGCTGCCCAGATCCCAACATGTCCAGGCACCCTCAGAGGTAAAGGCTGGCCTCTGGCAGCCTGTCCCCAGCAGCCCAGGGGTCTGCTTGGTGTGTCTTCTAATGAGAGGACCCGGCTTAGTTAGAACCTGTCACTCACCTTCCGTGTGCCTCAGCTTTCTCGTCTGAAGAGTGGGGGGCCCTGAATCTCGCCCGCTTCACAACACCGAGGCCGATCAAGTGTCCAGGACAGCGCCCATGGACTAAAAGGCTACTGTGATTTCTGAGTGTGGAGGCTGGAGCCTGGGGGCCTAGCCTGGAACTGAGTTTATGGTCTTAGGCAATTTGAGTGCCTCCCTGAGCCTCAGTTTCCCCTCCTGTAAACTAAAGGGTGCCAAGCCTAGAGCTTGCCAAAAGTCTCCTCCCTCCCATCTAGGTCCCTTGATGCACAGTCCACCACTGGGCTGTAGCACTTGGCCTTTCTGTGGCCTCAGAGCACAAATGGGGAGACTTACTCCAGCCCCACTCCTAGACCCCAGGCTTCTGGGACCACCGCCTCCCTGACTCTGTGCGTCAGTCTGTTCACCTATCTCCCATTTCCTGATTTTTCCCGCTGGCTACATGGGATTCAGTTCAGCCTGGCAAGACCCTCAGGACCCTACGGGGGCCCAGTGGATACAGCTCACCTTGTATCCCTTTGCCTCAGTTTCCTCAGCATTAAAATGGGTGTAATGCACATCTTGCAGAGTTGTCCCCATTAGAAAACATTGTCGGGCTGGAAAGATGGCTTGGCGGTTGAGGTGTTTGCCTGTGAAGCCAAAGGATTTCCATTCGATTCTCCAGGACCCATGTAAGCCAGATGCACAAGGGGGCACACACATCTGGAGTTCATTTGCAGTGGCTGGAGGTCCTGGTGGGCCCATTCTCCCTCTCTGCCTCTTTCTCTCTCAAAAAAAAAAAAAGAAAAGAAAAGAAAAAAGAACAAAAGAAAAAGAAGAAAATACTGTGGAATGCCTGTCTGGGCCTAGAAATCTGGGGGAAGAGACCCCTCTGCTGCTCAGGCCTAGGCCCTGCCCACAGCACATCACAGGTCCGGGAGGCACAGGGTTTTGTCATGCTACTGGGGCCAGGCTCGCTGGCCTTATTCCAGGTCGGGTCCACTGGGAAAAGAAACCTGACCCAAGACCCCTGTGGGCTGGAGGTAGGAGAGATCCTGAGATAAAGCCAGGCCAGGGCCTCCCGTACTCATCTCTGCCCTCCTTATCTCCTCCATCTCCACCTGCCTTCCAACCCTGGAGCTGAATGGCTAATTATCTCAACTGAGAAAGAGAGCTGAGAATAGAACACACAGACTTGGGGCTGGGGGAGTGGCGGAGGGAAGTGGTGGGCCCTGCACTAGAAGTGTTCCGTCCAATCTGGGTTCTTCCTGGGTCTTGCTCTGTGGTTTCCGACAGGTTCTTTCTCTCTCTGGGCCTGTCTTCCCTGTACTTAGTCAGGACTGCCAGAGGCTGTGTAAACTACAGAGCTAAGTGCTCAGTGCTCTGTGTGCATGCCCACTGAACCCACACACTGTGGAGAGCAGATAATAACAGTATCTCATCACGGCATGCGAGGAAACTGAGTCCCAGGGATATGTACTCACATATGTCCCTGCCTGGCCCTCCCCCACCTCTACAAGCCACAGGCCCCCATTCCAAAGAGGCCTTTGCCTTTTCCCACACCACCCTCCTCCCCTAGCCTCCAACAATAACTGGGACCCCAGCTGACCCAGAGCCTTATCAGGGCAGGAGATCAGTAGCCATCTGGCCCCACAACTGCCCAGGTGGGCTCACCTTCCCAGCTCAATTTCAGAAACCCTGTGCTTGGCCTGCCCCTCCCCCAACCCTGGCTGTGACTACCTGCCTGTCCTTGGTTCTGGCTTCTCTCCAGAGACAACGGCTGTTCCCTGGTAGAGGGAATGAGCCCCTACCCCCACCCCCAGCTTTTAGGGCTCTACAGGGAGGTGGCTTGTTTCTCAGATACCTCTTAGCCCCAGCAAGAGTGCTCTGGTCACAGGTAGAAGAATGGGCACTCCCGGACCAGATCCAGTCAAAGCCCATGTCAACACAGAGAAGCATCTGTTGGCTGTGCTGAGCCTGGTTCCCTTTCTGGGAGTACAGCTAGTCTCCCAGTTGTCCTCCTTGGGCAGTTGATGAGAATCCAGCAAGGAGTTTAGTTCAGGGCCTCTACTATGGTTTTCAAAACAATTTGAGGGGCCAGAGAGATGGCATAGTGGTTAAGGAGCTTGCCCGCAAAGCCTAAGGACCCATGTTCAACTCTCCAGGTCCCACATAAGCTCAGACGCACAAGGTGATGCAAGGTGGCACATGCACTCCAGGTGGCGACATGTATCTGGAGTTCGATTACAGTGGCTGGAGGCCCTGGCACAACAATTCTCTGTCTTTCTCTTTCTGTCTTACTCTCTTGCATTAAAAAAAAAAAAAAAAAAAAAAAAAAAAAAAAAAAGCCAGTCTGTTGGGCTTGCCTCAAAAAAAAAAAAAAAAAGAGGTATATTTGAAAGTATTCTTCGTACAGAGAAAACGGTCAGTGGCTTCCCAGAGGTATGCCCGGGACACTGGTCCGCAGCAACCCCCGCACCCAGTGCTTCGTGTGGGGAGTCCACATTCAGCACTGCTGCTACATCCACACTCAGCAAGTAGAGAAATAGGCCCAGAGAGGCCTAGCCATACACCCATGGTCTATCTGGCCATGAACTGCTTAGCTGCCATCCTGGGCACCCGCATTGCTCAGCACCCACGGCAAGTGTCTCTAAGTGCTGGCTGAAGTCTCCCACAGCAAAGATGGAGCAGACGTGGACTAGGGACCCTCTGTGAGCCCCTGTGCCCTAGAGCTTGGCATCCTCCAAATGTCTGGCATGAAGGAAGCAGGGGTGCCCCACCTCCTCCTGACCCTTGGACAAGGTCACATTCCTATCCATGCATTCCTTGCAAGAACAGGAGCATAAGGGCAGCTTCCGTGACACATTCACGAGGGCACAGAGTACCAGAGCTCACAGGTGCCAGGCTATTACACAGTAAGACTTGGGGTGCTCCTCCTATACCTCCATCTTCCTGCACCCTGACAACAGCACCCTCACTGTTTTCTCCTTGCAGGTTTCTGGCATAGTCCCGAGTGTGAATATGTCCGCCACTGTATCGCCAAGTCCCAGGAGCGGGTGGAAGGCAAGGTGCAGGTGTCCGTCTTCAGGGGCCAGGTATACATCCTTGGCCGGGAGTCCCCACTATCTCTCTACAATGAGGAGCTGGTGAGGTAGGTGTTCCACACTGTCCCCCTGTCCAATGTCCTGTCCAACCACCTTTCTTAATGCATCTGTGCTAAGCACAGGTCAGGTGCTAATGTGGGGGCCCAGGGAGATGGTTATAAAGGGTCTGCACCTCTACTCTCATGGGACCCATGGGCCAGCTGAGGAGAATGACATCAATCAATGGTAGCTGAATGGTGGAATTAGAAATGGAGGATATGGCCTGGAAGGCAGGATGGGATAGTCTGGCTGGGTATAAACAGTTGGGACTTCCTTGCCATCTAAATGGCAGCAGGAATAATTAGCCAGGTGGGGTTGGGGGAATCCCAGGGGCAGATCCTCAGGTACAAAGGTTTGGAGCCTGAGGCTAGATAGTACAGGGAAGAGAAAGATTAGCCTCTGAGGTTTTAGCAGATCCTGTGGCTGCTCTGGACAATGGATCTGGTGCCGGCAGGTGCTTGCTAACAAGAGTGGTCACAAACACACCTGTGGGAAGTCAGGCAGGCTAGACCAGGTGTGAGTTTGGAATGAGTAAAAAGCCTGGCTTTTTAAGAAGCACAGTGAAAGTTTCTGGGTGGCAGGGTGTAGACCATCCTGGGTGTTGAAGGGGCACAAGGGTATATGGTAACAATCAATGAGAGGGTAGGCTGTGTTAACCTTTAATACTGTGGGTGGACCCCAGAATTTCATACCCAAGAGTGCCCTGCTGATGAACCATACGCCAGCCATGACGGGAGTGTTCCTGACTGGGGCTCAGACTGGAGCTTAGGGACCTTAAGTACGAAAGTTTGCCGAGGCAGCCCTGGGGAATCCATCCAGTCAGCTTCGGGATGGATGAGCAAAAATGAAGGAGATGTTGGAGAGTCCCAGTCATGTGGTCCCAAGGTCATGGGCAGAAGAGACCACCTAGGGAAGAGGGAAACAGCAGGAAACTAAGCCAGACCTTCTAGAAGCTTCCTCATGGAAGGACCAGGCAGAGGGTCGCTGAGCAAGGACACCAGCAGGGAGCCTGCCCAGTCTGCTCAGCCCTTGTCATTTACTCTGTCTGTACCTGGGTTTACATGTGACTAAGGAATGGCCTGAGGAGCCTGGCCATCTCCCCTGGAGGTCACCTGCCCAAGCCAGAGGTAGGGGCAGAATCACCCGAGGGAGACTCTAGCCCCAGCTGGCTCAGGCTGAGGCCCACTCTGCCCTCCCAGGGGCCAGCTGGAATTAAAGTACGACTTTGTTTGGCAGTCAATATTATTTTCTCCTCCTTCCTTTCTCTTTGCCATGTTGAGTTTCTCCCCCCTTCAATCTTTCTAAACACTTTATAAGCCATAAATATAACCGAATCAGTTTAGATCAGTCGGGGTAAATGTCAAATTATCTTCTCTCTTTCTCTCTCTGGCTCTTTCCTCCCTCCCCCTCCAAATCAAAGGCCTCTAATAATCTGTCCAACCCTTCATTAAGCCTTACAGTCTCACTCGGGGAGATTAAATGAATAAAGTAAAAAGGGAAAGGGGGGGAAAAAAAGAGAAAAAAGCAGAAGCATTTATTCTCACTGTGTCTCCGACCATTTCCCTTTTCTTTTTGATTTCTACATCGTTGGCTTGAAAGCCCTTGAGTGACAGCGTCACAGGGACCAGCGAGGAAGCCGCGAGAGGTAGCAGAACTGGAAATGCCGCGGCGCAGTAGGTAGAAAGTAACGTAATTATAGAGCAGGTCAGAGCCACTCGAATGAGCAAAAATAAAAGCACAGAGGTTTTCTGTAGACCGTCAGGGGAGGTAAAAAAAAAATTGTAAACTCCTTTTCCACACACACCTCCCTCCCCTCCATCCCAAACCACAATTTTAAAAAGAGGTTTTTTTTTTTCATTCCTAAGAAACACCTCTTGGGACTCTAGACAGCCTCCTGGGACAGGGATATTCTCAATGGGACCCTCGTGGCAAGAACTACTGAGGCCGTCTGTCTGGCACATCCTGGGGATAGTGGGGGGAGTTTGTTTTGATTTGAGAGATGGACATAGAAAGACAAGAGGACCCTGTGGCCAGGATGGGAGGAAGGGTCCTCACCCAGCCTGAAAGCAGGGTCCCTGCAGAAGAGCAAAGGCTGATGATGTAGCTCATTTGGCAGAGTACTTGCCTAGCATGCAGGAAATCCTGGGTTCCATCCCCAGCACTTCATAAAACCAGGCATGACAGCAAAAGCCTAGTTCTTAGGAGGTGGAGGCAGGAGAATCAGAAGTTCAAGACCAGTCTGCGATACATGAGGCCCTGTATCAAAGAAAAAAAGTTTTGGGTTTTTGTTGTTGTTGTTGTTGTTGTTTTTGTTTTGTCTTTTTTGAGGTAGGGTCTCACTCTAGCCCAGGCTGACCTGGAATTCACTATGTAGTCTCAGGGTGGCCTTGAACTCACGGCAATCCTCTTACTGCTGTCTCCCAAGTGCTGGGATTAAAGGTGTGTGCTACCACATCTGGCTCAAGAAAGTCTTTTTAAAAAGAACAAGAAGATTCAAAAAGTGAGGGTTCACATGAAGGTAAAGATGATTTTCCAAAGCCTGTTCAACAGGCTGTGTGCAATGGGTAACACTGGGCCTTGTGCATTCTCACTACCTTCCCCCACACACAGCCCAAGAAAGGTCTGTGACAGTGACTTGAGGTTAGTGGTCTAGTCTGGCCTGGCCTTTCTTTTTTTAAAATATTTTATTTTATTTATTTGAGAGGGGGGTTCACGCCAGGGCCTCTAGCCACTACAAATGAACTCCAGACCGTGCACCCCCTTGTGCATCTGGCTAGTGTGGGTCCTGGGGAATCGAACCAGGGTCCTTTGGCTTTACAGGCAAATGCCTTAACTGCTAAGTCATTCCTCCAGCCCTGGCCTGGCCTTTCTTAAGCACCAAGGCCCAGTAAGGAGTGTCCAAAGCAAGGCTGGCATCTTTGCCCCCTGCAGGGAGCATGCAGGTTGCTGACCAGCTCCTGGTGGGCTCAGCACCTGAACCCTGGAGGGGACCCTGGTGGTGAAGAGGAGGGAGGAGCAGGAGAGAGCCACAGCATGGGGGTGATTTCAAGGCCAGAAGAAGGTTAGGGCCAAAGTTCAAGTCCTGAACAGTTGTCGACCATCTAGATGCAAAAGCTCCCCTTTTTTTTTCTTTTGGTGGAGGTAGAGGCAAGGGTTGAGATAGGGTTTTGCTGTGTAACTCAGGCTCACCTCCAACTTGTACTCTTCCTACCTCCATCTCCATGGTGCTGGGGTTACAAACCAGTGCCACATACCTGTCTGCTGTTTGTTCTTGTTAAAGATCCATAATTAGTGCCAGGAAGATGGCTCAGCACTTAAAGGCACTTGCTTACAAAGCCTGATGGCCCAAAGTTCAGTTCTCCAATACATACCTAAAGCCAGATGCACAAAGGGGTGCATACATGTGGAGTTGGTTTGGCGCAGCAAAAGGCCCTGACACACTCATTTTCTCTTTCTTTCTCTTCTCACAAATAAATAAATAAAAATAAATTTTTCAAATCTGCAATTGGACTGGGGGTGTGGCTCAGTAGCAGAGCACGTGCCTGGCATGTGCACCTGGCTTTAATCCTCAGTAATACCAAAAAGGAAAAAAAAAGTCCTTAGTCCCCAGAGAACCAGTCAAAGGCACAACCCTAAAGTTTCATACAGTGGCAGCTTCCTCCTGCTCTCCACTCTCACCTTTCTGGAGAGAGTGCCTGAAGGGACAGGTCGCTTCCTTGCCACCCTGAACCTTTGGATTGTTCTGACCCGAGGCTAGAGTTCTGCAGAAATAAGAACAAGAGGCTGATTCAGAATAGGATATGACCAGGGCCATCGCCACTCTCTAAACCTTAGTGTGTAGAGTAGGGTACTTAGTGCACAGACCCTGGCACCGAGTGCTCTATTTGGTAAGGTGCCCATGATGAGGCTGGGCATAAAGTGCATGCTGCTTTTCTGTGGTACACAATGCTCTTCTTATAGTCTTTTTTTAATTTTAATTTTATTTATTTATGAGAGAGAGAAAGAGAATGGGCACACGAGGGCCTCTGGCCACTGCAAACGAACTCCAGACACATGCGCCACCATGTGCATCTGGCTTACATGGGACCTGGAGAATCGAACCTAGATCCTCAGGCTTCGCAGGTGTATGCCTTAACTGCTGAGCCATCCCTCCAGCCCTACACATCACTCTTGTTTTGTTTTTGGCTCCTCTGCCTCTGGCTGACCCAGCAGGTCATAGGTGCTTAATAGATACCTAAGTAAATGAATGACGGAGTGAACAGTGTCAGTCATAGCGAGAGCCATTCATCTGCAGACTTCATGGGATCCAGTGACAGCATTGAGCCACCTGCAGGGCGTCCCCACGGTACATGCAGACTTAGCCCTGGCAGCCTGCACACTGACCTAGGCTCCCTCACACAGGGGACAGTGTAGCGCACAGGGGGGTGGGCATCTACTGGAGGAGAGCCCAAAGGCAACAGGTATGCACCCGCAGGGGGAAAGGAAGTTCTTAGTTCTGTTCAGTCCAGCAGCAGGTGACAGCAGCAGGCCCCATGCAGTGTGTGTGTCTAGACTGACAAGAGAGGAGGTGACTCTGTGTTGTGTCACTCACCTCCCTGAGGCTCAAGAGTCTATTAGTTGACTTAGGCCACTGGATGTTGTCAGCCATTCCTGGACCCTGCCCTCTAAAGCCATCTGGTCCTGAGGGCAGAGCAGAACTGTGGTTTCCAGGAGGACTCCACAAGCTAGTCCTGGCTGAGCTGGGACACAACCTGGCAGCAGCTACCAGAGCCTCCTGCGCTTGGTGCATGGGAAGAACCTGCTGGATGTTGCCTGTCCCCAGTCACTGGTGTGGTGCCCGGCCAAAACAGGCCTCCCAGAATCAGTCTAAAGTGGAAGGGAGACTTGGAGTACAAGCAAGGCTTGTGCCCACAGTGGGGATATGGCTGGACACTGCTAAGCTCTGCTTTCTCCCCACAGCATGAACGTGCAGGGTGATTATGAGCCCATCGATGCCACCGGCTTCATCAACATCAACTCGCTCAGGTGAGCAGCTCTGGGCCCCACTGGTCATTAGAAGCGGGCAGCAGGCTCTGATGGAATACTGATCCTTCACACCCATTGTCCCGTCCATCTACCCTCAACACCTCCGTGCCCGGCCTGCTCCCAATCTTGTCAGGGCCCCGAAAAGCATCTCAAGGGAATCTTGGTAACAGTCAACAGGAAGTGAGGCCTGTGGATTTGGGTCCCAGGTATCCTGGGTCCTACCCTGGGCCTCTGAGGCTTTCCATAGTGCCTCCAGGTCCTCTCTGACTTACTATAAGGTCCTGGGTAGGTCAGACAAGGAAATGGCCGATGGACTCTAAGCTCGTTGGAAGTAGAGCTAGCTAGTCACTTGTGTCTCCATAGACAAGGCATGGATGGAACACAAGATCTTAATTCTCTCAGACCTGGTTTCCAATCCTGGTCTCAGAGCCCTTCCCAAGCTCCAGGAGTCTCCAGGGAGGGAACAACATGTTTCTGCTTCACACAAGTAGTGAGAGAAAGTTCTGTGGGGCTCAGCACCTGAACCCTGGAGGGGACCCTGGTGGTGAAGAGGAGGGAGGAGCGGGAGAGAGCCACAGCATGGGGGTGATTTCAAGGCCAGAAGAAGGTTAGGGCCAAAGTTCAAGTCCTGAACAGTTGTCAACCATCTAGATGCAAAAGCTCCCCCTTTTTTTTTCTTTTGGTGGAGGTAGAGGCAAGGGTTGAGATAGGGTTTTGCTGTGTAACTCAGGCTCACCTCCAACTTGTACTCTTCCTACCTCCATCTCCATGGTGCTGGGGTTACAAACCAGTGCCACATACCTGTCTGCTGTTTGTTCTTGTTAAAGATCCATAATTAGTGCCAGGAAGATGGCTCAGCACTTAAAGGCACTTGCTTACAAAGCCTGATGGCCCAAAGTTCAGTTCTCCAATACATACCTAAAGCCAGATGCACAAGGGGGTGCATACATGTGGAGTTGGTTTGGCGCAGCAAAAGGCCCTGACACACTCATTTTCTCTTTCTTTCTCTCCTCACAAATAAATAAATAAAAATAAATTTTTCAAATCTGCAATTGGACTGGGGGTGTGGCTCAGTAGCAGAGCACGTGCCTGGCATGTGCACCTGGCTTTAATCCTCAGTAATACCAAAAAGGAAAAAAAAAGTCCTTAGTCCCCAGAGAACCAGTCAAAGGCACAACCCTAAAGTTTCATACAGTGGCAGCTTCCTCCTGCTCTCCACTCTCACCTTTCTGGAGAGAGCGCCTGAAGGGACAGGTCGCTTCCTTGCCACCCTGAACCTTTGGATTGTTCTGACCCGAGGCTAGAGTTCTGCAGAAATAAGAACAAGAGGCTGATTCAGAATAGGATATGACCAGGGCCATCCCCACTCTCTAAACCTTAGTGTGTAGAGTAGGGTACTTAGTGCACAGACCCTGGCACCGAGTGCTCTATTTGGTAAGGTGCCCATGATGAGGCTGGGCATAAAGTGCATGCTGCTTTTCTGTGGTACACAATGCTCTTCTTATAGTCTTTTTAATTTTAATTTTATTTATTTATGAGAGAGAGAAAGAGAATGGGCACACGAGGGCCTCTGGCCACTGCAAACGAACTCCAGACACATGCGCCACCATGTGCATCTGGCTTACATGGGACCTGGAGAATCGAACCTAGATCCTCAGGCTTCGCAGGTGTATGCCTTAACTGCTGAGCCGTCCCTCCAGCCCTACACATCACTCTTGTTTTGTTTTTGGCTCCTCTGCCTCTGGCTGATCCAGCAGGTCATAGGTGCTTAATAGATACCTAAGTAAATGAATGACGGAGTGAACAGTGTCAGTCATAGCGAGAGCCAGTCATCTGCAGACTTCATGGGATCCAGTGACAGCATTGAGCCACCTGCAGGGCGTCCCCACGGTACATGCAGACTTAGCCCTGGCAGCCTGCACACTGACCTAGGCTCCCTCACACAGGGGACAGTGTAGCGCACAGGGGGGTGGGCATCTACTGGAGGAGAGCCCAAAGGCAACAGGTATGCACCCGCAGGGGGAAAGGAAGTTCTTAGTTCTGTTCAGTCCAGCAGCAGGTGACAGCAGCAGGCCCCATGCAGTGTGTGTGTCTAGACTGACAAGAGAGGAGGTGACTCTGTGTTGTGTCACTCACCTCCCTGAGGCTCAAGAGTCTATTAGTTGACTTAGGCCACTGGATGTTGTCAGCCATTCCTGGACCCTGCCCTCTAAAGCCATCTGGTCCTGAGGGCAGAGCAGAATCCGTGGTTTCCAGGAGGACTTCACAAGCTAGTCCTGGCTGAGCTGGGACACAACCTGGCGGCAGCTACCAGAGCCTCCTGCGCTTGGTGCATGGGAAGAACCTGCTGGATGTTGCCTGTCCCCAGTCACTGGTGTGGTGCCCAGCCAAAACAGGCCTCCCAGAATCAGTCCAAAGTGGAAGGGAGACTTGGAGTACAAGCAAGGCTTGTGCCCACAGTGGGGATATGGCTGGACACTGCTAAGCTCTTCTTTCTCCCCACAGCATGAACGTGCAGGGTGATTATGAGCCCATCGATGCCACCGGCTTCATCAACATCAACTCGCTCAGGTGAGCAGCTCTGGGCCCCACTGGTCATTAGAAGCGGGCAGCAGGCTCTGATGGAATACTGATCCTTCACACCCATTGTCCCGTCCATCTACCCTCAACACCTCCGTGCCCGGCCTGCTCCCAATCTTGTCAGGGCCCCGAAAAGCATCTCAAGGGAATCTTGGTAACAGTCAACAGGAAGTGAGGCCTGTGGATTTGGGTCCCAGGTATCCTGGGTCCTACCCTGGGCCTCTGAGGCTTTCCATAGTGCCTCCAGGTCCTCTCTGACTTACTATAAGGTCCTGGGTAGGTCAGACAAGGAAATGGCCGATGGACTCTAAGCTCAGTTGGAAGTGGAGCTAGCTAGTCACTTGTGTCTCCATAGACAAGGCATGGATGGAACACAAGATCTTAATTCTCTCAGACCTGGTTTCCAATCCTGGTCTCAGAGCCCTTCCCAAGCTCCAGGAGTCTCCAGGGAGGGAACAACATGTTTCTGCTTCACACAAGTAGTGAGAGAAAGTTCTGTGGGAGTCTGTGGGGATGGAGCATAGCCAAGGCACGCTGCAGGGCAAGCAGAATCTTCATTCATTCATTCATTACAGCAGCCACCAAGGACCACACCACTCCCAAGCTCTCTTTTTTTTTTTTTTAAATATTTTATTTTTATTTATTTATTTGAAAGAGAGAGGGAGAGAATGGGTGCACCAGGGCCTCTAGCCACTGCAACCAAATTCCAGATGTGTGCGTCCCCTTGTGCATCTGGCTAATGTGGGTCCTGGAGAATCGAACCTGTGTCCTTCAGCTTTGCAGGCAAACACCTTAACCGCTAAGCCATCCCTCCAGCCCTCCCAAGCTCTCTTAATTCAACTTCTCAGAAACAGGCCCAGAGTGGTTAAGCCACGTACCCAGGGTCACAGAGGAAGTTCTAGAGTTGAGTTGGGCATACACATGACTGCAGCTCTGGATTCTCTGTCACCGACTCCCTTCTCACGGGACCCAGGGTCAGAAAGACAGAGAGAGTCTCTCCTTGTTCTGGAAAACTGCCTTGAGTTCAGAACCATTCCTGGAGCCACCCTAGACCTGGAGAGACGGCTGACTGCAGCCCTGACCTCCCAGGGCCCTCTCCCTCCCCACTGTCACCTCTTCTGCCTCCTGCTCTGTATTTTATGACTCTATAAACCCTTCTAAGTGGTCCAGAACACACTGGGCTTTCAATAATTGGCCTCGTCATCTCTCCAGTGCCAGTTAAAGGCATTGTCTTCAACAATGACAATGTTTTCTCCCCTCAGATAAATTAATTACATTATCCTGATTGGAGAGTGGAGGGGGTGGACAGGGCAGGAGAGGAGACAGAAGAAAAAGGCAACTTCATACACATCTTAACAAACAGCTGCCCCCTCCCCGCCGCCCCATCTTGCCTGAATGAATTGAATGGGATGCGTGTTGTTTTATTGTGAAATTACATTTTTTCTTTGTTTTCCATCTGGTTCACAGGCTAAAGGAATATCATCGCCTTCAGAGCAAGGTCACTGGCAAATAGGCCGCTAACAAAGGCGGCCTCCTCACTCTGCAGATCTCCCAGGCACTGGCGCTAATTGTTGTGATAAATTTGTAATTGTGACTTGTTCTTCCCACTGCCTGGCAGCCTTGTGGGGCTGCTGGGCCCCTGGCTTTGTTCCCTGGTCCCCCCCCATAACCTGCAGAAGTGGTCATCCAAGGAAAGGGAAGAAGGGTTGGGGGCAGCTGCAGAGAAACGCTGTAAAATGACAATTAAAAGAAGATACATTAGCCTTTGGTTTATTTCTACAGGGGTGTGTGCGTGCGTGCACGCGTGCGTGCTCCACATTCATGCTTTCCTTAGCCCATCCTTTGTAGTTTCTAAGTACCACTGAAGGCCACCATTTGCCAAAGAACCTGTTTATCTGGGAGAACTGACCCCTCCTTCCAGCAAAACCCAGGAATCCTGCAGTGTCCACCAGGGGCAGACACCGCCCCAGCAACCTAGGGTTCTGTCACCAATAGTGTCCTTGTGGCATGTGCCAGGGAAGCTGAACTGCTGGGGCACATGTTGCCCGCCCTGCCTACTCCCAAACATTTCCCTGGGAATGGTCTTTCCTCACGGCTCACCTGGAACTCCAGGATCTGATGGTGGCAGCAGTCACATCACACTCCCCCACACAGCTGAGTGGCTTCAGAGGGGCCTCAGCAGTCTAAAGGAGGAACATCCTCCCAGAAGAGAAGCCTGGGCCAGAGAGAAAAGCTGAACTTTGGGGACTTTAACAGCCTCAGCCTGAGGCTAGTTCTCTTTGCATCTAGACCACAAACTAGGCGCCTTTTATACTGTGACTCCACCCTTCACTCATATTTGATTGGCCACTGGCTGGACACCTGACCTGAGTTGGCCCAATCAGAATCCTCACACCCAGGAATTGGCCTGAGCAAATGGCCCTGGGGATGCCAGGAAAGGCAGAGAGGAGAAGGAAGCAAAGGGCAGAGTGGGTTCTGGGTTTAAGAGTGATGCCAGCCAGTGGCCGATTCTGTTCTGGATTCCCTGAGACAAGCTGGTGGCAGTTTCATAACTGAGTCAGGACTCAAGCCTGGAGAGGGAACTTGTGCTTTGAACAGCCCAAAGCATCTCTACTAGGACACTGACTGCTCTGGGCATCTCCACACCACCGCCTTTGTCCATCAGGGTTTCTTCCAAAAGGCGTTTTTCCTTTAAGATTTCTCTGATTGCAAATGCCCATGACAATAACGAATGCCCCGTCTCTGTGACACATATTACCTTTACAAAGTCCAGGTGTGGTGGTGGTGGCGCACATCTGCAATCCCAGCGCTGGGGAGGCTGAAGCAGGCTGATGCCAAACTGTGGCCTTCAATGAATCATGTGAGCTCACTGAATCCCCACACAGCCCTGTGAGCTGGACACATCTCCACTCTGCAGAAGAGACAACTGCAGGGCGGAGAGACTGACTTGTGGACAACTTTCAGGGCCCATCCTCGCCTTCTCATTGTTCACTGCTCAACGTGCCAGGCTAGCTGGTCCATGAACATGGACGGGTATCTGTAATCCCAGGGCATCTGCTGTGAGAAGGGACACGGAGACAAGAGAACTTCCCAGAAGCTCAAGGACCAGCCAGTCTGGCACATTGAGCAGTGAGCAACAGTGACCTGAAAGTTGTCCTCTGACCTTGACATGCACCATAACATCACACACATACAATACACATCACACACTGTTAAAAATTCATCATGGGGAAGCCGGGCATGGTTACTGGGAGTTTGAGGCCACCCTGAGACTACATAGTGAATTCCAGGTCAGCCTGAGCTAGAGTGAGACCCTATCTTAAAAAAAAACTCATCATGGGGGCTGGAGGGATGGCTTAGCAGTTAAGATACTTGCCTGCAAAGCCAAAGGACCCAGGTTTGATTCCCCAGGGCCTACATTAGCCAGATGCACAAGGGGGCAAACACATCTGGAGTTTGTTTGCAGTGGCTGGAGGCCCTGGCTCACCTATTCTCTCTCTCCCTCTTTCTCTCTGTCAAATAAATAAATAAACAGAAATAAAATATTTTTAAAAACTCACTATGGGGCTGGACAGATATCTCAGTGTTTAAGGTGCTTGCCTGCAAAGCTTAGGACCCAGGTTCAATTCCCCAGTACCCACATAAAGCCAGTGCACAAGGTGGCACATACATCTGGAGTTTGTTTGCAGTGGCTAGAGGCCCTGGTGTACCCATTCTCTCTCTATCTGCCTCTCTCTCTCTCAAATAAATAAATAAAATATAAAACTCTCACTGTGGAGCTGGAGAGATGGCTCAGTGGTTAAGGGGCTTGCCTGCAAAGCCTAACCAGGTTCGATTCCCCAGTATCCAAGTAAAGCTAGATGCACAAAGTGGCCATGGACCTGGAGTTCGTTTGCAGTGGCTAGAGGCCCTGTTGTGCCCATTCTCTCCTTCTCTCTCTCTTCCAGCCATAGTGGCACACACCATTAATCCCAGCACTCAGGAGGCTGATGTAGAAGGATCACTGTGAGCTCAAGACCAGCCTGAAACTACATAGTGAATTCCAGGTCAGCCTGAGCTAGAGTGAGACCCTACCTTGGAAAAAAAAAAAAAAAAGAAAAATAAAAGAAACTATGGGACTAGAGAAATGGCTCATTGGTTAAAGGTACTTGCATGCAAAGCCTGATGGTCCAGGTTTGATTCCCTAGTAGCTAAGTAAAGCCAGATGCACAAAGTGGTGGACGTGTCTGGAGTTTGTTTGCAGTGACAAGAGGTCCTGGTACACTAATGTTCATTCACTCTTCCTCTCTCCCCTCCCCCTCATCAATCAATCAATGTTTTTGTTGTTTTGTTTTGTTTTGTTTTTTTAGTCTTTTCCAAGTTGGGCATGGTGACATGTCAATAATCCCAGTACTTGAGAGGTAGAGGCAAGAGGATCTCAAATTCAAGGCCAGATGGAGGCCAGCCTGTGTTATGTAGTATAACCTTGTCTAAATTACACACATATATATATATAGTCAGGGCTGGGAGATGGTTTTGTGAATAAAAGCACTTGCTGCATAAGTGTGATAACGTCAGTTTGAACCCACAGAACACATGTAAAGCTAGGTATCTCATGTCTGTAATCCCAGCATTCCTACAGAGAGAGGTGGGAGAATTCCTGGAAGCTCATGAGCCAGCCAGCCTAGCAAATGGAGTGATGAGTAATGAGAGAGACATGCCTAAATGAGGTGGGATGTAAGGACCAGATCTCTAATGTGTGCCGTGGCATGCACACGCCTGCTCTCACACACAGGAACACACACTCATATCCACAAAATTCTTAAAAATTATTTTTTAAATTGTATATGTATTTGAGAGAGAGAGAGAAAGACAGAAAGAATGGGCATGTCAGAGCCTCCAGCCATTGCAAACTCCAGATGCATGCGCCACCTTGTGCATCTGGCTTATGTGGGTCCTGGGGAATCAAATCTGGGTCCTTAGATTTCACAGGCAAACGCCTTAACTGCCAAGCCATTTCTCCAGTCCCTCAAAATTTTTTTTAATGTGTTAAATTACCTTTGTATGTTTGTCAGACATAAATTGATAATGAGTATTGATGTATTTCTGGATGGTCTATGTTGCTTCATTGATCTATGTCACTATCTCTATCCTAAAATATTCTGACTTAAATAGTATAGTTTTATGGTAAATCTTGAAATTAGGTAGTTTATGTCCTCCAACCTTGTGGTGGTTTGATTCAGGTGTCCCCCATAAACTTAGGTGTTCCCAGCTGATGGAGATTTAGGAATTAACGCCTCCTGGAGGCGGTGTATTGTTGGGGACAGGCTTATGGGTGTTAGAGCCAGTGTCCTCTTGCCAGTGTTTGGCACACTGTCCTGTTTCTGTTGTCCACGTGATGTTGGCCAGGAGGTGGTATCCACCCTCTGCTCATGCCACAGTTTTCCCCTGCCATCATGGAGCTTCCCCTCGAGTCTGTAAGACAAAATAAACCCTTTTTTCCACAAGCTTCTCTTGGTCAGGTGATTTCTGCCAGCAATGTGAACCTGACTGCAACAAACCTTATTCTCATTTTTCTTTTTTTTTCAATCTTTTTTTTTTTCGAGGTAGGGTTTCACTCTAGCTCAAGCTGACCTGGACTTCACTATGTAGTCTCAGAGTGGCCTTGAACTCATGGTCTTTTTCCTACCTATGCCTCCCAAGTGCTGTGATTAAAGGTATGCGCCACCATGCCCAGCCTAATTCTTTTGTTGTTGTTATTCTGGGTCATCTGCCTTTCCATATAAATATATTTTTAAAACATAGTCAATTTCTTCAAAAAGCCTGACTGGCATTGTATTAAATCAAGAGGTTGGGGCTGGGGAGATAGATGGCTCAGCAGTTAAAAGCACTTGCTTGCAAAGCCTGCCTGCCTAAGTTCAGTACCCCAACATCTACATAAAGCCAGATGCACAAAGTGGCGCATGAATCTGGAGTTCATTTTGCAGTGACAAGAGGCCCTGGTGCATCCATACTTCCCGCCCCCACCCTATTTTTCTCTTTCTCTTTCTGTCTCTCTGCTCACAATTTTTTTCTGAGGTAGGGTATCTCTATAGCCCCAGGCTGACATGGAATTCACAATGTAGTATCAGTTGGGTCTCGAAATTTTGGCTATGGCTATCCTCCTACCTCTGTCTCCCAAGTGCTGAGATTAAAGGTGTGCGCCACCATGCTCTCCTCTGCTCACAAAGTTAATATTTTATTTTTATTTATTTATTTATTTGACAGAGAGAGGTAAGAAGAGAGAGGGAGAGAGAATGGGCACGCCAGGGCCTCCAGCCACTGCAAACAAACTCCAGACACGTGAGCCCCCTTGTGCATCTGGCTAACGTGGGTCAGGGGGGATCAAACCTGGGTCTTTTGGCTTGGCAGGCAAATGCCTTAACCGCTAAGCCATCCCTCCCACCCTCTGCTCACAAATTTAAAAAAAAAAAAAAAAAGTTTTTATGGTTTTGGTTTTGTTGTTGTTGTTCTCGAAGTAGGGTCTCACTCTAGCCCAGGCTGACCTGGAATTCACTACATAGTCTCAGGCTGGCCTTGAACTAACAACAATCCTCCTACCTCTGCCTTCTGAGTGCTGGGATTAAAGGCATGGGCCATCACACCTGGTGTAAAAAATGTTTTGTAAGAGGACTGGAGAGATAGCTTAGCAGTTAAGGCGCCTGCCCGCTAAGCCTAAGAACGTCATTTTGATTCTCCAGGTCCCATGTTTAGCCAGACGCAAAGTGACACAAGGGCACAATGCCACACTTTCCCACAAGGGGGCACACACATCTGGAGATCATTCACAGCAGCTAGGAGGCTGCTGGCATGCCCATTCTCTCTCTCTCTCTCTCTCTCTCTCTCTCTCTCTGACTCTCTCAAAAAACAGTTTTTTAAAAAATAATAAATTGGAGGGCTAGAGAGATGGTTTAGCAGTTAAGCACTTGCCTGTGAAGCCTAAGGACCTCAGTTTGAGGCTCAATTCCCCAGTACCCATGTAAGCCAGATGCACATGGTGGCACATACATCTGGAGTTCATTTGCAGTGGCTGGAGGCCCTGGTGCACCCATTCTCTCCCTCTCCCTCTCTCTCTCTCTCTGTCACTCTAAAATAAATAAATAAAAATAAACAAAATTTTAATAATAATAATAAATTGGTACTGGAGAGATGGCTTAGCAGTTAAGGCACTTGCCTGTGAAGCCAAAGGATCCAGGTTCAATTCCCCAGTACCCACATAAGCCAGATGCACAAGGTGGCACATGTGTCTGGAGTTTGTTTGCAGAGGCTGGAGGCCATGGTGCACTCATTCTCTCTCTAATAAGTAAATAAAATATTTAAAACAACAATAATAAATTTTTCAAAACAGGGCTGGAGAGATGGCTTAGCAATTAAGGTGTTTGCTGGTGAAGCCTGAGGACTCATGTTCTACTCTCCAGGTCCCACATAAGCCTGATGCACAATGACACAAGTGCACAATGTTGCACATGCACACAAGGGGGCACATTCATTTGGAGCTCAATTGCAGTGGCTGGAGGTCCTGGTAAGCCAATTCTTTCTCCCTCCTCCCCACCTCTCTCTCATTAAAAAAAATGGGCTGTCTGTGGGGCTTGCCTCAAAAAATATATATAGGGCTAGAGAGATGGCTTAGCATTTAGCAGTTAAGGTCCTTGCCTGCAAAGCCAAAGGACCCAGGTTCCACCCCCCCAGCACCCAAGTAAAAGCTGAATGCAGGCTTACAGTGGCCATGATATGCCCATTCCCTCTTTCTCTATCTCTGCCTTTCTCTCTATCTCTCAAATAAATAAATTAATTAATTATTTCTTTTAGACTTTATTTTATTTATTTATTTATTCATTTATTTTTTTAGTTTTTCGAGGTAGGGTCTCACTCTGGCCCAGGCTGACCTGGAATTAACTATGTAGTCTCAGGGTGGCCTTGAACTCTCGGCAATCCTCCTACCTCTGCCTCCTGAGTGCTGGGATTAAAGGCATGCGCCACCACGCCCGGCTAGACTTTATTTTTATTTATTTATTTATTTGAGACAGAGAGGAAAAGAGAGAGAGGGAGAGTGAGAATGGGCACACCAGGGCCTTTAGCCACTGCAAATAAACTCCAGACACGTGTGCTCCCTGGTGCATCTGGCTTACAGGGCACCTGGAGAATTGAACCAGGATCCTTATGCTTTGCAGGCAAATGCCTTAACCACTAAGCCATCTCTCCAGCCCAATAAAATATTTTTTAAAAAATAAATAAAATATAGGCTGGAGAGATGGCTTAGCGGTTAAGGCGCCTGCCTGCTAAGCCTAAGAACGCTGGTTCCAATCTCCAGTGGTTCCAATCTCCAGGTCCCACGTTTAGCCATATGCAAAGTGATGCAAGGGCGCAATGCCACACTTGCCCACAAGGGGATGCACACATCTGGATTTCGTTCACAGCAGCTGAGAGACTGCTGGCGCGCCCATCTCTATCTGTCTTCCTCTCCCTCTCTGTCTCTCTCTGTGTCTCTCTCCAAAAATAAATAAAATAATATAAATAAATAAATAAATAAATAAATAAATAAATAAATAAATAAATAAATGGGCCAATCTGAGGAAAATTACTACCTTATTAAGTTTTCTACTCCATGAACATGGTATATCTCACCATTTATCAGTTTGGTTTTTAATTTCCTTTTGCCATTCTTTTTTTTTACCTTTTTAAAGATTTATTTATTTATTTAGAGACAGAGAGAAAGAGAGGGAGAGACAGAGAGAGTGAGAATGGGTGTGCCATGGCCTCTATCCACTACAAACGAACTCCAGACACATGCACCACTATGTGCATCTGGCTTACATGGGACCTGGAGAATTGAACCTGGGTCCTTAGGCTTCACAGGCATACGCCTTAACCACTAAGCCATCTCTCCACCCTCCTTTTGCCATTTTTTATAACTTTCAGTACGAGTCTCATACATCTTCTGTTAAACTTGTTGATTCTGATTTTATTTTTATACTACTTATATTTTTTGTTTGTTTGGTTGGTTGGTTGATGGTTGTTTGGTTTTTCAAAATAGGGTCTCACTCTGTCCAGGCTGACCTATTAACTATGTATTCTCAGAGTGGCCTCAAACTCACGGCAATCCTCCTACCTCTGCTTCCCCGTGCTGGGATTAAAGGCATGCACCACCATGCCCGGCTGCTTACATGTTTTTGTTTGGTTTTGTTGTTGTTGTTTCAAGGCAGGGTTTCACTGTAGCTCAGGCTGACCTGGAATTCACTATGTAGTCTCAGGGTGGCCTTGAACTCACAGCGATCTTCCTACCTCTGCCTCCCGAGTGTTAGGATTAAGAGTGTGCGCCACCACACTCAGCTCTAGTAATGACTTTTTGTTCATCCCTTTGCATTTTCTACATACATGAAGGCAATTCCACCTCTTCCTTTCAGGTTTCTATTCCTTCTATTTCTCTTGCCTAACTGAACTGATGAGGAACATCAGTAAAACATTGTAAAGAACTTTTAGTTCTCATCTCAGGTAGAAAATACCAAGCTTTTCACCACTCATGTGATACTGGCTGCTTAAGATTGGATAGAAGAAATTCCTTCCTTGTCCATAGTTTGATGAGAGTGAGTGATGTCACCATTGATGATGACGACCGGATGTTGAATTTTTTTAAGATTATTTACTTATTAGAGACAGAGGGAGGGAAAGAGAGAGAGGGAGTGAGAATGGGCATGTCAGAGCCTCTAGCCACCGCAAACAAACTCCAGACGTGTGTGCCACCATGTGCATCTGGCTCACGTGGGACCTGGAGAATCGAACCGGGGTCCTTAGGCTTTGCAAGCATGTGCCTTAACTGCTAAGCCATCTCTCCAGCCCCCGGATGTTTAATATTGTGATTTTGCTGTAATTGCCTGGTTTTTTGCCAGCATGCTGTTCACATGACAAATTGTACTCATTGATTTGTGAATGTTCAGTTACATGTTACCACTTACGTACCACTGGATTTTGTTTAGTAAAATTTTGATAAAGAATTGTTTTGTCTTTGTTCAACGTGGGATGTGTGGGATAGTCTCTCGTGATGTCTTTGTCTGGTGTTTGTGCCATGGTGCAAGTGGCCTCAAAGAATATGTATCCCAGGACTGGGGGATGTCTCGGGGTGCTTGCCGCTAAAGTGTGAGTCCCTATGTTTAGACCCCAGAACCCATGTAAATCCAGATGTTGAAGGAATCCCAGCATGCTTGCTGCAAGAAGGGGATGAAGGAAGGAGACTCACCTGGAAGCTCACAAACCAGCTAGCCTGGGAAAACACAGTGGTAAACAGGAAACCTCCACATAGCTGCCATGGCATGCCCCTCCCCACCACCACAGACACACAAGGAAGAAAACACCTTCCCATTTCTGTTTTCTGGAGGAGCTTGTGCAGGATTGAGAGGACTTCACTCATAATGACTTACCACAAGTCACCAGCAAAGCCATCTGGATCTGGGATTTCCTTTGTATGGTACTTAAAAAAAAAAAAAAATTAAGCCGGGTGTGGTGGCACACGTCTTTAATCCCAGTACTCAGGAGGCAGAGGTAGGAGGATTGCTGTGAGTTCAAGGCTACCCTGAGACTACATAGAGAATTCCAGGTCAGCCTGTCTTGGGCATTGCTAAAAACGGGCTGGGACTGTAAGGAAGCTGGCCTGGGCTGTTGGACATAGCCGGAGACCTTGCAGCTGGCCTTATTGTCAGGAACACCCCCAGGCGACGGTGACTGGCCCTCCCTGCCCTTGGGCTGGGTTGGAGTGTGCCCTGTCATCTCCTGTCATCAAGCCCTCCCTGCTTGATCCCAAAAGCATCTGACCATTCTATAAGTCAGGCTTTGCCTGTCCCCCACAGTTCCTGGCCTTATGGCTAGCTGCCCAAGAGACCCTTATGTGGCTGAAGTCACATAGCTTTTCCCGCCACTACCTCCCTTACACTTCTGCCTGTCAACCAATTAGATAGCAACCCATAAACTATGTATCCAATCACCATATAGTCTGTATGTGCCTTCTCAACCTTTCTCAAGTGTTTATAAACCCACTCCCCTGTTGAATAAAGGAGAGCATGCTCCCCATCAGACAGCCTCCCGGTGGTTCCTTGCCCATTGTCACACTCACACACTCCAGGACCCTGCTTCCCCACAACTCCTCCTGCATCCAGGACGTAGGTGGCCAACGACCCCCGGGGATGGTGAGGACCTAGAAGCCTGGACTAGGGTGAAACTTATCTAGAAAAACCAAACAAAAATATTATTTATTTGCTATCCATTTGTCTACGTCTCTGTGTGTGTGTGTGGGTGTGTGTGTGTGTGTGTGTGTGTGTGTTTTGTAGTTACTTTGGCTTCCTTGGTGTTACTGAGACAAAGCACTCACCCAAAAGCAACTGAGAGAGGAAGTTTGTATTTTGTTTAAATATTTAATTTTAATTAATTTATTTGACAGAGAAAGAGGGAGAGAGAGAATGGGCACGCCAGGGCCTCCAGCTACTGCAAACGAACTCCAGACATGTGTGCCCCCTTGTACATCTAGCTAACATGGGTCCTGGGGAATTGAACCTAAGTCCTTTGGCTTTGCAGGCAAATGCCTTAACCTCTAAGCCATCCATCCAGGCCGGAAGTTTGTATTTTGACTTACAGTTTCAAGGGGAGATTGTGAGGGCGATCTGGCTGCGACATCTGTCACCCCATTGATCACCAGGGTTGATTCGGCTGATCTGGCTGGCTAGGCGGGTGTCCTCTTCCTCCCTCACCGCTCCATGTGCGTCCCTCCCGAAGCTGTGTGCTCAAAGAGGACGACCTGCCCCGAATAGAGGAGGACCAGTCTTCAGTCAAGGGTATACGAGTAGCTGCGCTCCCCTGCCAGAACCTCCAAACAAGCTCCCAAGGGGAGGCTTCATGATGGCCGGGGAAGATGTAGCATGAGCAGAGGCTGGGCATCACCTCTGCCACAGCAGAGACAAACTAACACTGGCAAGGTAGGGTCTAATAAGCCATCAAGGTCCACCCCTAGCAACACACCTCCTCCAGCAAGGCTCTACTTCCCAAGGTGCCATAGCTGAGAAACACATGAGTTGGGGCCCCGGAGAGATGGCTTAGTGGTTAAGTGCTTGCCTGTGAAACCTAAGGACCCTGGTTCGAGGCTCGATTCCCCAGGACCCCACATAAGCCAGATACACAAGGTGGTACATGCATGTGGAGTTCGTGGCTGGAGGTCCTGGCATGCCCATTCTCTATCTAAGCCTCTTTTTCTTTCTGTCTGTCTGTCACTCTCAAATAAATACATAAACAAAACACATGCGTTTATGGGGGACATCAGATTCAAACTATCACGGTGTGTATGTGGGCAGAGTCTCTTATCACTGCCATGCGAGATGTTTCTGCCACTTTTTGCACCTAGCTTTGTTTGGGTCCTGGAGAATAGAACCCAGGCCAGTAGGCTTTGCAAGCAAGTGCCTAACTGCTGAGTCACCTCCCAGCCTCTGTAGGATGCTTTTCAAGGGTAAGTTTAATTTCTTAGAGTGATATAAGGTTATCCAAGTTGTCTGTTTCATCTTCCCTCAATTTTGAGTAAATTGTTTCTTTTGAAGTCTTTTTTAGCTGGGCGTGGTGGCGCATGCCTTTAATCTCAGCACTTAGAAGGCAGAGGTAGGAGGATCACCGTGAGTTTGAGGCCACCCTGAGACTACATAGTTAATTCCAGGTCAGCCCTGGCCAGAGTGAGACCCTACCTTGAAAAACTAAAGGGAAAAAAAGTCTTTTTTATACATTTCATCATTGTTGTGACTTTATTTATTTATTTTCTTGGTTTTCTGAGGTAGGGTCTCACTCTAGCCCAGACTGACTTGGAATTCACTATGTAGTCTCAGGGTGGCCTCGAACTCAGCGATCCTCCTACCTCTGCCTCCTGAGTACTGAGATTAAAGGTGTGAGCCATCATGCTTGGCATGCTACTATTGTTTTATGGGTTTGTTTTGTTTTGTTTTGTTTTTTCAAGGTACGGTCTCACTCTAGCCTAGGCTGAGCTGGAATTCACTCAGTATTCTTAGGGTGGGTGGCCTCGAACTCATGGCAATCCTCCTACCTCTGCCTCCTGAGTGCTGGGATTAAAGGAGTACACCACTATGCCTGGCTACTATTGTTTTTTGTTATGTAGTATGTGGTGTGGGTGTGTGTGGGGTGTATGTCTTTGTACAGATGCACTCAGGCAGGAGGAGGCCAGAGAACATCAGGTGTCCTTCTTCTATCACTCATAGGGTATTTCCTTGAGATTAAGTGTGAACATGTTTGTAACAGGGAGCTGTGGTGGTTTTTATTTTATTTATTTATTTGTTTTTTATTGTGCCCCTTTGTGCATCTGGCTTATGTGGGTCCTGGGGAATAGAATTGGGATCCTTTGGCTTTACTGGCAAACGCCTTAACCGCTAAGACATCTCTCCAGCCCAATAAAAGTATTTTACTTAAGGGGCTGGAGAGATGGCTTAGCGGTTAAGGCGTTTGCCAGCACAGCCAAAGGATCCCAATTCTATTCCCCAGGACCCACATAAACCAGATGCACAAGGTAGCACATGTGTCTGGAGATCATTTACAGTGGCTAGAGGCCCTGGTGCACCCATTCTCTCCCTCTCTTTCTCCATCTGTTTCTTTCCTCTCTCTCTCAAATAAATAAAAATAAATATTAATTTTTTTATTTATTTACTTATTTGAGAGAGAGAGAGAGAGAGAGGGAGAGAAATAGAGAGGCAGATAGAGAATGTGCATCCCAGGCCTCCAGCCACTGCAAACAAACTTCAAACACATGCACCACCTTATATATCTGACTTACGTAGGTACTGGGGAATCAAACATGGGTCCTTGGGCTTCCCAGGCAAGCTCCTTAACCACTAAGCCATCTCTCCAGTTCCTGGTGGCATATGCCTTTAATCCCAGCACTCAGAAAGCAGTGGTATTAAGAGCTCTGTGAGTTTGAGGGCAGCCTGGGACTACAGAGTGAGTTTCAGGTCAGCCTGCACTAGAGTAAGATCCTGCCTCAAGAAAAAAATAAAATAGCCGGGCGTGGTGGTACACGCCTTTAATCCCAGCACCAGGGAGGCAGAGGTAGGAGGATCACCATGAGTTTGAGGCTACCCTGACACTACATAGTGAATTCCAGGTCAGCCTGTGCTAGAGCAAGACCCTACCTTGAAAACCCCCCCAAAACTAAATAAATAATAAACTAAAATAATGAAGTAAAATAAAAATAAATAAATGAGGAATTGAAGCTCAGGAAGGTAGAACACTGGCTGCAGGCCACATAGATCCCCTGGGTCTGGGTCTTGACATAGAAAAGTCCTGTGACTCCTGAGACTTTGGGGGATAAAGACGTGCCCAAGCTACCACTGAGCCAGACTCCTCCAGCCCCTCTGCTCTTTGAAAGCACCAAAACATTCCTGCGCAGGCAAGAGACGGGGCTGCTTTGTGTTGAGGCCTAACACACTCATACACACACAGGTATACACACCCCCTGTGGATCACACACTGATGGCTAATCTCTGGTTGTCAACTTGACAACATTTAGGATCACCATGGAATCAAATCTTGGCAAGTCTGTGAGTAGTTTTCTGGATTACATTAGTTGAGGTGAAAGAGCCGTCCAAATTAGGCAGTGCTGTCCCATGGGCTGGGGTTCTGGGCTGTAGAAGAGGGAGAAAGTGAGCTGAGCACCAGCACTCATCACTCTGTGCTCCTTTCACCCTATGCTGAATGTGCCCGGCTGCCTCCTGCTCCCGCGTTCGTGCCTTCTCCACCATGACAGACTGGAACCGGGAACTGTAAGCTGAAACAACCCCATCCTCTCTGAAACTAATTTTTGTCAGGTGTTTTGTCCCAGCAACAAGAAGTTGACTCAGGGCTGGAGAGATGGCTTAGCGGTTAAATGCTTGCCTGTGAAGCTTAAGGACCCCTGTTCGAGGCTCGATTTTCCAGGACCCACGTAAGCCAGATGCCCAAGGGGGCCGCATGCATCTGGAGTTCATTTACGGTGGCTGGAGGCCTTGGCGCGCCCATTCTCTCTCTCTCTCTCTCTACCTGCCTATTTCTGTATCTCTCTCTCTCAAATAAATAAATAAAATATTTTTTAAAATCCAAAACAAAACAAAGCCCCAAAAGAAAAAAAAAAGTTGACTCATATACATACAAGCAAATTACATATGTACCCAGCATCTATAAATACACATGAGTCACATGCATGTAAGCACATACATGCACGTGGGTATGCATACATATATACATATGATATATATACAAATATACACAGTCACACACGTGAGCTGCATGTATGCACACATATATACCTGGTCGTGCACATGACATATACATGTGTACACACATGCAAACATATGTAACATGCCTAGTGCCTGAGATAGCAGGAGGAGTCTGTATGTTACTTATCTGGGTATCCTGCACCTAGGTGAAGATCTGGGACATTTCCAGAGGGCTCTCCCCCTCCCCAAGCTCCCTGGTAAAATGGTAAGACTATGTTTAAAATCAAAAAGTAGCCAGGCGTGGTAGCGCACGCCTTTAATCCCAGCACTCGGGAGGCAGAGGTAGGAGGATCACCATGAGTTCGAGGCCACCCTGAGACTACACAGTGAATTCCAGGTCAGCCTGGGCTAGAGTGAGACCGTACCTTGAAAAACCAAAGAAGAAGGAGGAGGAGAAGAGAAGGAGAAGAAGAGGACAAAAAACCAGTGTCCCATCCCATGGCCTCCCACATGTTAATTCAGGGAATAAGTGAATGAGTGAGTGTAACCGAGCCCACCTCTCTCTATGGGTACTGAGATAATGAACATGTGCTGTGGCTCACGTGTGGACCATGTCTGTGCTGAGGTGGCAATGGCACAGACCCTGTCCTCACCAGCCTGCTGGCTCTAAGTTTGTCCTCTTTTCCAGGGTCAGCATGTGGACGTTGGAATAAGGGAGATGTGACTGAAGTCAGGAGCTTCCAGCAGCTGGGGGTACCTGGGGGGAGCCCAGGACTCAAAAAGACAAGGACAGTGTGGAGAACCTGTCCCAGCATGGCCCCAACCCTTCCCCCAATTACCCAAGCATTAGTACCAGGCTGTCCTATCTCCCTGCTGACTACAGCCCCCTCACAGCTCCCTCTGATGCAGTTGGACAGCCCCTCCAGAAGAACACAGAAGTGTCACGTTCACCCTTATGCAAAGTCCCCTCCACACCTGCCATCCTGAAATAGTTGGTGTGCCTGTGTGTTTTGAGCCAGGTTTCATGTAGCCCAGGCTGATCTCAAACTCCCTGAGGGGCAGCCCTTGAACTTTTGATCCTTCCACCTTTACGCCCCCACCCCCCCAGTGCTGGGATTACATACATGTGCCAATGTGCCCAATTTAGGTGGTACTGGGGATTGAACCCAGTGCTGGGCAAGCACTCCACCCACTGAGGCACAAACCCAACCCTCCCAGTCTGAGGTGAACGAGCTGCCCACCTGAGCAGCAGCTGCGGGCTCCCCGGGACCCTGTGGCCGTGGGCAGCAGGCCTCGAGGCCTGGCTGCTAGAGCAGCCCAGAGCTGATCTGCAGGCCTCTCAGGCTGAGGAAAGGGCTCTCCTGGGGTCAGTGCAATCGATATCTCATCTGCGGCTCTCCTAGCGGAAGTGATGGCTATTGGAACAGGGTAATGGGTGTTGTCTAGTGGAAGAGACTAATCTTCCCAGCTGTGGAGGGCTCTGCAGGTGGCCCAGGCACTCCAGCATCACTGCTGCCACCAGGGTGGTCTGGGTACTTTTAAAGCCATAGCTGCTTCTCTGCGTACCGGCATCCCTCCTGGTCCTTCTGGTACAAAGTCCCAGAAGTGATCCCTATGGACCCTCCAATGCACAGAGGGAGAATCTGAGGCTAGTATTTTGCCCACCATGCACTCGGCCAGAACAAAGCTCTCCTCTCCAGACTCCAGCCAGGGCTACCCAGATGTGTCTATGGTAAAATCCTGGCCCTAAGTCCACTTTGACCCTTAAGTATGCTAGGTGACTTGGTACTGCTGAAAAATCCAGAGTGCAAATGCCATTGATGTTGGTCATGATCTCTACCACCGCTTTATTTGTGTGTGTGTGTGTGTGTGTGTGTGTGTGTGTGTGTGTGTAGGTGCACCAAGATCTCAAGCTGCTGCAAACGAACACCTGTCCAGCTTTATATGGGTGAAATTGAACCCATGCCAACAGGCTTTGCAAGCAAGTGCCTTTTAACCTCTGAGCCATCTCCCCAGCCTCTCTATCACTTCTGGCCCAGGCTGACCTGGAATTCACTATGTAGTCTCAGGGTGGCCTCGAACTCATGGTGATCCTCCTACCTTTGCCTCCCGAGTGCTGGGATTAAAGGCGTGAGCCACCACACCCAGCTATATCATGTCTTTAAAAAAATATTTTATTTCGGGCTGGAGATGGCTTAGCAGTTAAACACTTGCCTGTGAAGCCTAAGGACCCCAGTTCAAGGCTTGATTCTCCAGGACCCACATAAACCAGATGCACAAGGGGGCACACACATCTGGAGATCATTTGCAGTGGCTGGAGGCCCTGGTGCACCCATTCTCTCTCTCTCTGTCTACCTGCCTATTTCTGTATCTCTCTCTCAAATGAATAAATAAATAAAATATTAAAAATGTTTTTAAATATATTTTATTTAGTTGAGAGAGAAAGAAGCAGACAGAGAGAGAGTGTGCAAGCGAATGGGTGTGCCAGGGACCCCAGCCACTTGCAGACGAACTCCAGATGCATGTGCCCCCTTGTGCATCTGACTTACGTGGGTCCTGGAGAATCAAACCGGGATCCTTAGGCTTTGCCGGCAAGTGCCTTAACCGCTAAGACATCTCCAGTCCTTAAAAAATATTTAAAAAAATATTTTGTTTGCCATGGTAAAAGTTGATAGTGCATGCCTTTAAGCCCAGCACTCAGGAGACAGAGATAGGAGGAGCATTGTGATTTTGAGGTCACCCTAAGACTACATAGTGAATTCCAGGTCAGCCTGGGCTAGAGTACGACCCTACCTCGGAAAAAAAAAATTTTTTTTTTAATTTACTTATTAGCAAGCAGACAGAGCAGGTAGGAAATGGGCACACCAGGCCCTCTTGCCACTGCAAACCAACTTCAAATACCTACGCCACTTGCACATCTGGCTTTATGTGAGAACTGGGGAATGGAGCCTGGCAAGCTGTGCAAGCCAGGGCCTTTAATGGCTGAACTCTCTCTCCAGCCCCTCTACCACCTCTTAACACTCTTTGAGCCAGCTTTATTCATTGTCACCTGACTGACCTTGCAACTCTAAGACTGGGACCTCTGCACAGTGGGGAGTGGAGAATGAGAGTGTCTCCGTCCCTGCAGAGCTGGACCCCTTGTGACCTGTCTTCCTCAACCCTACTGGCAGGCCACTCAGTGGTGAATGGTGCTCAGTGCTCCTCACACAAATGCTAAGTGAGCAGCTGCTATGCTCCTGGCCCTGGGCTTGCGACAACTCCACGCGCATGTCTGTACAGCTAGCACACATCCCTTTATCTGAGGTTTTGAGCACTGCTCCTTCATGAAACCCCGAGGGAGCTCAGCACCCACGATTGTCCTCCACATACCTGTTCCTCCAGCTTGACATCAGAAGTGCTAAAACGACTCTGTCTAAGCCGACTGAACTTCCATAGGCAGGTCCCCAACCTTTCTGGGCTTCAGTTTCCCCAAATGTAAAACAATGGACTTGGACTGAAAGATCCTTTGTCGTCGTCGTCGTTGTTGTTGTTGTTGTTGGAGCTCCTGAAGGTGTGTAAATCTCACCCTTGTTGGCTGCAGGGTCCTGTGGTAAGACCCAGCAGGGCTCCCTGAGAACATGTGAGAACAGGCTGTTGGAGTCGAGAACAGGCTCCAGCACAGTTGTTAGAATCCTGGATGCACTTGAGCAGGCCAGTGGAAAGGACTGGGGACTCATAGTTTCCTGTGCCTTGTGAGACAAGAGCAGTCCATGTGATGACAATAATGTTAACTCCATGTTAAAACAGACAGGTGCCTGAGTCTAGAGTCCAGAAGTTACCTGTTTAAGCAGCTACCTGGGTGAGTCTGCTGACAGGGACAGGGACAGGGACAGCGACTGTATTGGTGAGAAGGTATCCATGGCACCCAGAGATCTGGAGCCAGTAGACAGGCTCCTTGTGGACCCTATGGGCCCTGGCTCACCAGTCTTTCTGAGGAAAGGGGTCAGAACCATCAGGGCCTCCTGCAGGGAGACAACCTTGGAAAGCATTACTGAGAGACTCTGGCTAGAAGCCAGAGGAGGAGCACCAAATGGCTTCATCACTGAGAGTCGCTCTTCCCATCCATGAAAGGAAGGGGCCTAATCACAGATGCCATTGGCTGGTCCGAAGGAGGAAACTATACACAGAGGGCTGAAAACAGGGTGGGCACTGGGACGTGGCCCACAATGACAATTGTTTACCTCCTTTCCCTACTTTTCGTCATTCTGCCAGCACCCCATGCATGGGCTTCCTCCTCTACTCCCAGGTCCTAGGGAAAGGACAGACAGGAACTGACAAATCATACCACTAGTGTCCCTTCCCCTCTCATACTGGGGCTCACGGGGACCCACCAGCCACTCAGTTAAGGCATAATGAAGCTCTGTGAACAAGAGTTCTTTTTAAAAGTATTTTTAAATATTTATTTTATTTATTTGAGAGAGAGAGAATGGGCATGCCAGGGTCTTCAGCCGCTTTAAATGAACTCCAGACGCATGTGCCACCTTGTGCATCTGGCCTTCGTGGGTCCTGGGGAATTGAACCTGGGTCCTTTGGCTTCACAGGCAAATGCCTTAACCACTAAGCCATCTCTCCAACCCAAGAGTTCTTTTTTTTTTTTAATTGGTTTTTCAAGGTAGGGTTTCTCTCTAGTCTAGGCTGACCTGGAATTCACTATGTAGTCTCAGGGTGGCCTTGAACTCAAGGTGATCCTCCTACCTCTGCCTCCCGAGTGCTGGGACTAAAGGCGTGTGCCACCACGCCTGGCTCCAAGAGTTCTCTCTCTCTTTTTTTTTTTAAACTTTATTTTTTATTTTTTATTATTTTTTTGGAGAGAGACACACACAGAGGGAGAGAGAGAGAGAGAGGAAGCCAGAGATGGGTGCACCAGCAGTGTCTCAGCTGCTGAGAACGAAATCCAGATGTGTGCGCCCCCTTGTGGTCAAGTGCGGCATTGCACCCTTGTGTCACTTTGCATCTGGCTAAATGTGGGACCTGGAGATTGGAACCACTGGAGATTGGAACCGGTGTTCTTAGGCTTAGGAGGCAGGCGCCTTAACCCCTAAGCCATCTCTCCAGCCCCCAAGAGTTCTTTTTATCAGTCCCTCTAGCCCAGAATGGAGAAGTCACTGTGGGGACGTGGCTGTCAGTCAATCCCTGGTAAAACTATTCATTTATGTCTGTGTGACCGACTCAGGCCCACCTGCATTCCTCTATGCCCTGCCAATGCATGCATCAAGCCATGCATCAAGTCTGGGGCCACAGTTCTACAGGGGTGGCCCCAGTGGAGAGTGAGACATGGGATGATGGCAGAGTTGGGGTTTGGAGACCCCCCTCTACTGGATGGGAGTGGCCTAACGGTGATGTGTTATAGCTGTGGGCAAGAGATTCTGAGGTGTGGGAAGTTGTGGAATAAAGCTCGTGGAGGGGCAGAGCTGGCTGCTCTGTCCATTCCCTATGTGACTTGGGAAGGGATTAGAATACACCTCAGGATGGTGGTGCACGCCTTTAATCCCAGCACTCGGGAAGCAGAGGTAGGAGGATCGCCGAGAGTTCGAGGCCACCCTGAGACTACATAGTTAATTCCAGGTCAGCCTGGACCAGAGTGAGACCCTACCTCGCAAAACCAAAAGAAAAAATATTTTCCAAGTACCATGGGATATTGTCTACAATTAAAGAAGTTGTTGTCAATAAAAAATAAATATTTTCCGGGCGTGGTGGTGCACGCCTTTAATCCCAGCACTCAGGAGGCAGAGGTAGGAGGATGGCTGTGAGTTTGAGGCCTGGGAGTTCAGTGTAAGTTCCAGGTTAGCCTGGACTAGAGTGAGACCCTACCTTGAAAAGACCAAAAGGAAAAGAGGGGCGTAAAATAGTCTACGCATTCATCCTCTGCCTTGTTCAAGGAGCTGGGGGCATGAGGGAGAAGGAAACAGACAAGCTTAAGTACTAGCGAGATGCTGGGGGGCTCCTGGAGGCCCGTTCAGAAGAGAGAAGTAGACAGGCTCCAAAGAGGTGAGAAGGAGCCAAGTCTACGAACAGTGCAGAAGGAACAGCATGTACAGAGGCTGGAGGCTCAAGGAAGCAAAGGTCGAGTGTTGGCTTAGGTAAGAGAGAATGCAGGCCTGGAGGCAGGCAGGACACAGGCACTGGGTGAGCTCTGAGTTTCAGGAAGCCAGAGGTACCTTCGAATCTGAAAAAAAGCCAGGTCAGATGGTAGCAAGCCCCCCCCCCCACCCCAAGAGTCCCACTACCCATAATCCCAGACCCCCTTGGCTCCGCCATCCTGGCCCTCGTGGGCCCAGAGCTCAGTGAAGCACATGGCCCTGCTTCTGGAGCAGCTGGCCCCATCCCTCCTGGCAAGACCCTGAAGGGAAGGCTCTCCCAGGGAATGGGGACCCTGTTTCTCTGGACCCTCCCAACAAGGCGGCTTTGTCTGCCAGCTCTGTGGAACCCAATGCTCCTCCTCGAGCCCTCAGGCAACCTGCACAGGACTCTGAAAGGAAGCTTTATCTGAGTCCCAGGCCAGATCGCTGGGAAGCCAGTGGCCGGGGCTGGCCCACAGGGCAGGCAGCCGCCACGGCCCTGACTTCTGGGGTCACTAGCAGAGAAAGGCTAGGACAAAGCGGTGCCCCAGGGAAGCAGCCAGCCTGAGTCCTGCTCGGGAGAAAGACAAGAGGACTACATAGGCACCCACGTGGGTCTGCCTTCCCACAATCTGGTCACAATCTGGCATGCCCCTTTATGCAACCCCTGCCCCTGGATGACAGATAGGTGAGGCAAAGTCTGTAAACCAATCTCTTAGTCCGCTCTCTGCTCCATTCTCTGTCCTGGGAAGCTGAGGGAGGGGTTCTTGTGTAAAGACACCTTGTCAATGGAAGAAGAGCCTCTGGGAGAGTGAGAGAAAGAGAAGTAGGAAGAAATGTCCCAAAGGGTCATATCCCTGGAGCCACTTCTTCCTGGCAGTATCTAGCCCTGGTTTCATGTGAACAGTGGCAACAATGACATCCCTACGGGATTCTCCCTGACATCCCCGTGGACCTGTTGTGGCAGACAACAGTGGTCCTTTGAACACATGTAGGCTCAGAGAGGTTAAGTTACCTGCCCAACACCACCCAGCCGTGAGTCAGAGCCAGGACTCAACCAGAGTGCCAGGTGGCCAACCAACCCCAGGCCTTGAACTCCAAGCCTTCTAGCTTAGCCAGGTCACCATGCTGGTGTGTCCAGAGGCCCCATAGCCACTCCATCCTGTTGATGGGCATCCGGATATCAGAACTGAGAGAGCCCAACACGGCGGTAAATGCCTATAATACCAGCACTGGGGAGGCTGAGGCAGGAGGACCAGTGTTCAAGGCCAACCTCAGCTACATGAGACCCCATCTCAAACAAAAACAGAAAAGAGAGGAGAGGGAACGAGTGAGAACCTGTCTCAAAACAAAACAAACAACCATAAAGGGTGGGAGATGTGACTCAGCGGTTTAGGCACTTGCTTGCAAAGTCTAACAGCCAGGGTTAGATTCCCCAGTACCCATGTAAAGCCAAATGCACAAAGTGGCACATGCATCTGGTGTTTGTTTGCAGTGGCTGGAGGACCTGGTCATTCTCTCTCTCTCTCTCTCTCTTCTCTTTTTCTCTGCTTGCAAGTAAATAAAAATTTTTTTTGCAAGTAAATAAAAATTTTAAAAAATTTTTTAAAAACCCAAGAAAACATCCAGGCATGGTGGCATACGCCTTTAATCCCAGCACTTGGGAGGCAGAGGTAGGAGGATCACTGTGAGTTCAAGGCCATCCTGAGACTACATAGTGAATTCCAGGTCAGCCTGGACTAGAGTGAGACCCTACCTCAATCAGGGCTCCCAGTAGAGCTCAAGTCCCATTGATCCTTATCACCATCCTCTCTGGGCTACCAAAGCCTGTGAGAGCTTTCTGGAACCCAAGTTTGTAAATGAGTCATTCCCTCCTTCCTGCCCTAAGCTGCAACCCCCTAAAAGCCAGTAAGGTATGAAACTGGCTTCTGGACGCCTCTGGGACCCCAGGCATCATCCGGCCAGACCCCTTGGTTGGATCCAACAGCTAGACTGGTTTATGTACAATCCCTAAAAAGCATTGTCACCTACCAGCTGAGTTACCTGGGCTGGATTCTGAGTATGTTTCAGCCAGGACAAGTGCAGAGATCTTGTTTCAAACTGTGAAGGGCTGGGCCCTATTGCATGACAGCACAGGATGGCAGATCAACCACAGCTGGGCTGCAGCAAGGTGACATGGAGTCTCTAGCCACTGAGGCCCAGGTCTCTCACTTCCCCCAGCATCTCCTTCCCCTTCCCCTGCCGCTGCCTCACTGTCACCGTCCCCAATGTCCCAGGGGAGGAAGCTCAATCTGAGATTTAGCAGGCCATGTTAAGCATGTGGTTTGAAGCCATCTCTGAGGTTATAGGGTCATGGCAGTGTCTCATTGATCTATTTGTCCCTCTCTGGGCAGGAGCCCTTTGCTCCCAACATTCCCTAGAGCCATATCAAACTTCAGTAACTTCTCCCTGGCCCCAAGGAGCCAAAACACAGGGCCCAGATCTCAAACACAGCCCCCAGGCGATTTACCAGCTGGACCACAGGACCCCTGACCCTAGAGATGTAAGGCATCTCCCTGTTTAGCTGGATCGATGTGCCCTGAAAATAGTCCCATGTGGACCAGTTTGGACAGTATCGGGGACTCTCCTCCAGGGCCAGAGATCCTGTCCAATAGCCACAAGCTGAGAGCTATGTGCTCACATGGCCTCAGCTGTCCCCAGCCTTGTCCATTGTTCATCTGAAATGTCTCAGATACAAGACTACAAGAGCTAGGGTTCAGAGGGGGAAACTGAGTCTAATAGGCTGCTTAGGTCACAGAGCAAGTTCAAGGAGTGTCTGCTTTTCCCACAGTGAGCTCTGCAGAGTTTCTACTTTTGAGAGTAAGGCTACCACCAGCATTCCATGGTCGTGGTATGTGAGGTGCAGTTGTTGCCTGGGAGACTGATTTGTTACCTTCCTCCCTCAGGAGCAGGCCCACCACGGGCCAGTGCACTGAGATGAGCTCCTTTGACTCCCCATGTGGCAGCAAGCAGACCTTCACGAATTGCCTAGCTCCGTTTCAATATCCCCCAAGAACAGTGGCCAGTGACACACAGCCACCCACCCAGCACTCAAAACTAACCAGCTCCCCATAAAGACCAGCGACCTTTATTTAGGAAGACGGTTAACAAGAATGAAGGGCCCAAAGTCCACATCTGTCCCTCTGTCCTCCTATGACCCTGACCCCAACCTGGGTCAGCAAAATGAGCAGGTGGCTTGACAGCCTCCAGGCTCCAAGCAAGGTCCCCAGAGCATCAGGGTCACCAGGAAAAGTCACAGAAGGGAGAATGGGGAGCCTTTACTCAGACCTGATCACCAGTCTGTATGTCAATAGAATCCCAGCACAGAAAGATTTGAGATGTGCTGGTAAGCTACAGGGTGGGTAGGGAGCAGGCATGTGTGTGCGTATGCATGCGCTCACATGCACACTCACTCCTCACACCTAGGGCTGGGGAGATGGCTCAGTGGTTAAAGGTGCTTCTTGCAAAGTCTGCTGGCCTTGGTTTAATTTCCCCAGTACCCACATACAGCCAGATACATAAAGTGGCACATGTATCTGGAATTCATTTGCAGTGGCAAGAGACCCTAGTGTGCCCTTATTTATATTCTCTCTCTTCTCACAAATAAATAAACAAAAATATTAAAAATATTTATCCTAGAGCCAGATGTGGTGGCGCATGCGTTTAATCCCAGCACTCAAGGCAGAGGTAGGAGGATTGCTGTGAGTTCGAGGCCACTCTGAGACTACATAGTGAATTCCAGGTCAACCTGGACTAGAGTGAAACCCTACCTCGAAAAACCAAAAAAAAAAAAAACCTACTCTTAAGAAAGAGCCAGTTGGGGGCTGGAGAGATAGCTCAGTGGTTTTAAAGCACTTGTTTGCAAAGCATAATGGCCTGTGTTCAATTACCCTGCAGCCACATAAAGCCAGATGAAAAAGGAGTGTACGTGTCTGGTGTTTGTTTGCAGTGGCAAGAGGCCCTGGCATGCCTTCCACACACATATACATACAAGTGCAAATAAAGAAAAAAAATTTTTTTAAAGAATTAAAGTTAAAAAAGAGAGCCAGCCGGGCTGTGGTGCATGCCTTTAATCCCAGCACTCGGGAGGCAGAGGTAGGAGGATTGCCGAAAGTTCAAGGCCACCCTGAGACTACATAGTGAATTCCAGGTCAGCCTGGACCAGAGTGAGACCCTACCTTGCAAAAAAAAAAAAAAAGAGAGAGCCAGAGATGAAGAAGCAAGGAAGAAAAGGAAAGAGGTACTGAAGGAGGGGAAAGGGAAGGAGGAAGGTGACAGCCTACTTGTGCAAAAACAACTTCAGAATCGAACCTGGCAACTGAACTAGAAGGAAGAAGCATAACGGGCTGACCTGAAGGAGAGAAGCTGAGGTAAGGAGGAGGCTCCAGGCACTGAGCGGCTTAGGCTCCTGCAGAAACATGGCCTTGACCCGTTGGCTACTGGAACTGCTGCAGCTGGAAGCTCCCACTTCAAGGGCCTTGAACTCTGAGCTGGTGGCTTTGTGATTCTTCCTCAGGTCAGTTGCCACCCCCTTCACTGGGTGGTGGGGTCAGGCTGGGGACCCCTTCCTCACGTCTTCTGTGGCACCTCCTCCTGAGTGTCTCTGGCCTGGTCACTGCTGCTGCAGCATCTTTCTCGCAATGTAACTCCAGGCAAAGTGCCTGCAAGCTGTCTCTTAGGTATCTCATCCATACACTGGGAGTGGGTTTGTACCACCTGAGGGAAGAGCAAGCCTGCTTCTGCAGTGTGCTCGGAGTGGAGAACAGATTGGAGCTAGGCATGGTGGCACATGCCTTTAATCCCAGCACCAGGGAGGCAGAGGCAGGAGGATCACTGTTGAGTTTGAGGCTCGCCCAGAGACTACAAAGTGAATTCCAGGTCAGCCAGGTCACTCTAGCCTGAGCTAGAGTGAGATCCTACCTTGCAAAAAAAATTATTTATTTGAGAGCAGAGATATAGAAAGGGCAAGAGAGAGAGAGAGAATGGGCCCACTGAGGCCTTTTGCAAACGAACTCAAGACATGCACCACGTTGTATATCTGGTTTATGTGGGTACTGGGGTTAACACTTTTGGCTTACTCTTTTTTTTTTTTTGAGGAGGGCAAAAGTGGACTTGTTACAGAAAACAGAGGAAAAGACTCCTGAGAGAGTGAGGGAGTTCTCCCAAGAAAGAGCTAGAGGAGGTTGCCAGAAGAAGGGCTATGAATATAAAGATGAAAAGAACCCCAAAGTGTCAGGGCAAACGTGTTTAGGAATTCTGTTGGCAGGATTTGGGAGATGGCTCAGCAGTTAAAGGGGCTTGGTTGCAAAACCAGCTGGCCCTGGGCTCAATTCCCCAGCACCCACATAAAGTTGCATACAGAATGGTACATTCACCTGGCCTGCATTGGCACGAATTCTGTCAACATACAAAAAAGAGAAAGAAAAGCCGGGCGTGGTGGCACACGCCTTTAATCCCAGCACTCAGGAGGCAGAGGTAGGAGGATCGCCATAAATTCAAGGCCACCCTGAGACTACATAGTGAATTCCAAGTCAGCCTGGGCCAGAATGAAACCCTACCTCAAAAAACCAAAAAAAAAAAAAAAAAAAAAAAGAGAGAGAGAGAGAGAGAGCGAGAGAGAAAGAAAGAAAATGAAGGGGGGAAATAAAAGTGTATACTTGTTGAGTTAAAACTCAGAAAAGTGGGTAGGCTCAGCAGTGAGGGTCTGTGAGTAGCTGCATTGTGTGGTTTGTTTGAGGTAGGGTCTCACTCTGGCCCAGGCTGACCTGGAACTCACAGAGATCCTCAGCCTCAGCAACCACCCCTAACCCCCAGTGCTGGGATGATAAAACAACCTCACCCAGCACCAGAGCCTTCCTTTAAAAAAAAAAAAAAAAAATTTTAATTTTTTTTTTTTTTTTTTTTTTTTTTTTTTAAGGTAAGGTCTGGCTCTAGCCCAGGCTGACCTGGAACTCACTCTATTCTCAGGGTGGCCTCGAACTCCCGGCGATCCTCCTATCTCTGCCTCCTGAGTGCTGGGATTAAAGGCGTGCGCCACCACACCCGGCCCTACACTTTATTTTTTATATTCTTTTTTAAAATTTTTTTATTAAAATATTTTATTTATTTATTTGAGAGAGAGAGATACAGAAATAGGCAGGTAGAGAGAGAGAGAGAGAATAGGCGCACCAGGGCCTCCAGCCACTGCAAACGAACTCCAGATGCGTGCGCCCCCTTGTCCATCTGGCTTACGTGGGTCCTGGAGAATCGAGCCTTGAACCAGTGTCCTTAGGCTTCACAGGCAAGCGCTTAACCACTAAACCATCTCTCCAGCCCCACTTTATTTTTTTAATTGAGAGAAAGAAAGAGAATGGGTTCACCAGGGCCTCCAGACACATGCACCACCATGTGCATCTGGCTTATATGGGTTCTGGGGAGTCAAACATGGGTCCTTAGGCTCTACAGGCAAGTGAACTTAACCACTAAGCCATCTCTCCAGCCCCAGAGCTTTCCTTTTAATGAAGCCAAGACGCAGGTATGCAGAGAAAGAAGGACTGCAAAGGGAGACTGGGCAGAGCTGAGGAGAGTAAACTGGCTGTGAGTGGTTTGATTCAGGTGTCCCCCATAAACTTAGGTGTTCTGAATGCTAGGTTCCCAGCTGATGGAGATTTGGGAATTAACACCTCCTGGAGGCGGTGTATTGTTGGGGTGGGCTTATGGGTATTATAGCCAGCTTCCCCTTGCCAGTGTTTGGCACACTCTCCTGCTGCTATTGTCTGCTGGCCAGGGGGGTGATGTCCACTCTCTGCTCATGCCATCATTTCCCCCTGCCATCATGGGGCTTCCCTTGAGCCTGTAAGCCAAAATAACGCCCCCCCAAGCTGCTCTTGGTTGGGTGATTTCTGCCAGCCATGCAAACCCAACAGCAACACTGACTTTGCCTTCCACCCATCCCGACTGCCCACCTATGTGGCACCCTGTCTGCCACTCTCTCCACTCTGGGACACCCCTCCATACACAGCCACCATCTTGCTCTCTCTCTCTCTCTCTTTTTTAACCAAACCTAAGCAGAAGCCCTGAGGATGAAGGGTGAGGAGATGGGTCCTTTGTCCCAGCCTGAGGTGGGTCCTTTGTCCCAGCCTGAGGTGGGGGCTCCTTCTGCCATCTCTCTCAGTGACTTTTGTCCTTGGATTGTCCCTACGACCCAAAGTGGTTTCATTCTCTGGTTACTGGGTAGCCATTAGAAGGAGACAGACGCATTACCCTCTCAGGACACAATGGTTGGCTAATTCAGGCATTCTATTTCACCTGAAGACTTTATGTGCAGCCAGAGCCTCCTGTCGGAAGCAGGGCGGGCCCCATCTGTCCGGCAGTTTGCTCCAGTGTCCCTGGCCATTATGCCTCCACTCTAGACTGGATGGTGTGTGCAAGCCAGCCCGAGAGAGCAAGCACGTGTCTGCCAGCCTGCACGCTTTCCCTCTGTGTCTTTATCCTCCTCCGGGGCCGAGCAGAACTTGCTTAAGAGTGATGTCAGACGTGTGCGACGCAGAGCGGTAAAAACTAATGCACTCGCCACGCTTTGTCTGCAGGCCTCTCCTGTCCCCCATTTCCCACTCAGAAAACCACTTAAAACACATCAGCGGTAACTGCACAAAACAGCCACTTGTTGGCTAATTGTGGTGAGCAGCTGTGCAGGGCTGGGGGTGGGGACGGGGAGCTCGTGTGCAGCCCCCAGCAGCTCTGCTCCCCGGAAGGTGCCTATCCTGGGGCATGGCCTTTCCCTCCTTGACCTCTTCACCCTGAGGGACAGTCTCCCTCATGCATGTACAGAAGAGAAACAGTGGGGCTCACTTGTGGGGAGGAGGGCAGAAACCACTCCAGGCCCCCTCAAGGACCCTGAAGGAATAGTTGCCCATAGCCAGTTGCCTCAGTTTCCCCATCTGCCTCACAAACACTTAGAACTTGAGGCTGCTACAGTCTCCCCCAGCTCCCCAGAGGCCATGCGTGAGCTTCAGATGTTCACACGGCGTTCAAATCCTGGCTGTGCTGTAAACTGTCCATGGGACTTGAAGCCTCACCCTCAGTGTTGGTTTCCTTGTCTGGAACATGAGTCACATTGTAGCACCTGGAGTCTCTGGGGATCTCGTCACCTCTATGTACAGGACTTCCCTTGCTCTGAGGCACTCACAATCTGAAGGATGGACAGGGTTGCCAGGGCCTGTCATGGAGCACCTTAACTCAGTCTTGGAATCTAGGGTGGGATACGCTGAGGTCTGCAGGCTAAGAACTTAGCCAGCCCAAAGTATGAGCTGAAGCTGGGACCAGGTGTGTAAGAGCCACACGTGCAGAGGGCCTGAGCAGAGCCAGAAAGGAGGCCGGAATACTGCAACTTCCAGGGGAGGTCTGGAAAAATGCACATGTGGGAAGGGCCCTGTCAGCCACGGTGATGAACTTGACTTTACACTGAGGGCTCTAGAAGGCATGGAAGGGCCAAGAGCAGCAAGATGTCTCTCTAGATCTCTCCTGGGAAGGCATGGGGCTCGTACCCCTCCCTGAGGAGTTACTGGCAGTTAATATCGCTGAGTGTTGCAGTCAGGTTCTTGTGGCTGGCAGAAATCACCCGACCAAGAGCAGCTCATGGGGAAAAAAGGGTTTATTTTGGCTTACAGACGCAAGAGGAAGCTCTATGATAGCAGAGGAAGATGATGGCATGAGCAGAGGGTGGACATCACCTCCTGGCCAACATCAGATGGACAAGAGCAACAGGAGAGTGTGCCAAACACTGGCAAGGGGAAATTGGCTGTAATACCCATAAGCCCCCCCCCCCAACAACACACTGCCTCCAGGAGGTGTTAATTCCCAACTCTGTCAGCTGGGAACCTAGCATTCAGAACACCTAAGTTTATGGGGGACACCTGAATCAAACCACTTCCCTGAGGGTGCAGAAGGAGACCTTTTCTTCAGTGGTGTAGCCACTGGTAAGTCACATGTGCACTGATGACTGCTGTTCCCCCAGGCTCAAGCAGGCAACCCTAATTAAACTCAGTAGGTCACGCACACAATGAAAAAAAAGAACTCAAAATAGAAAAGGTATTAGTTGGAAACAAAGGGTTCAGTATAAGGAGAATGGGGAACGACATAATGATAGAGGATTATGATCAAAATGTATTATGTATGTGTATAAAAGTTGTCAATAGCCAGGCATGGTGGTACACACCTTTACTCCCAGCACTTGGGAGGCTGAGGTAGGAGGATCACTGTGAGCTCCTGAGACTAATTCCAGGTCAGCCTGGGTTAGAGCAAGACCCTACCTCAAAACAATAACAACAGGGCCTGGAGAGATGGCTTAGTGGTTAAGCACTTGCCTGTGAAGCCTAAGGACCACAGTTCAAGGCTCGAGTCCCCAGGGCCCAAGTAAGCCATATGCACAAGGTGGCACATGCATCTGGAGTTCGTTTGCAGCAGCTGGGAGCCCTGGTGTGCCCATTCTCTCTCTCTCTCTTTCTGCCTCTTTATCTCTCTATCTGCCACTCTCAAATAAATAAAACAAAAAAATAATAAAAACAACAACAAATTGTCAACACAATTTTTTTTTTTTTTTTTTTCGATGTAGGGTTTCACTCTAGTCCAGGCTGACCTGGAATTAATTATGTAGTCTCAGGGTGGCCTCGAACTCACGGTGATCCTCCTACCTCTGCCTCCTGAGTGCTGGGATTAAAGGCGTGCGCCACCACGCCCGGCTCAATAAAATATTTTTAAAAGCCTGGCATGATGGTGCACTCCTTTAACCCCAACATTCTGAATGAAGGCTGAGGTATGGAAGATCGCAGTGAGTTTGAGGCCAGCCTGGGACTACAGAGTTCCAGATAAGCTTGGTCTAAAGTGAGACCCTTCCTCAAAAAAGCAATAAAAAAAAACCTGAAAGACCCCTTGTGGCCAGACATGGTACACAACTGTAATCCCTTGAGAGGTAGAGGCAGGAGGATCAACAGTTCAAGATCATCATCAGCTACATAGAACTTCAAGGCCAGCCTGGGATACATGAGACTTTGTCTCAAAAAATATAATTTAAAAAAATTGGGCTGGAGAGATGGCTTAGTGGTTAAGGCGCCTGCCTGCTAAACCTAAGAACGTTGGTTCCAATCTCCAGTGGTTCCAATCTCCAGGTTCCACATTTAGCCAGATGCAAAGTGATGCAAGGGCGCAATGCCGCACTTGCCCACAAGGGGGCACACACATCTAGATTTAGTTCATAGCAGCTGAGAGACTGCTGGTGCGCCCATCTCCATCTGTCTTCCTCTCCCTCTTTATCTGTTTCTCTCTGTGTCTCTCTCCAAAAATAAGTTTAAAAAAAATTTTAAAAAAATTAGGGCTGGAGAGATGGTTTAGCGGTTGAGGCACTTGCTTGCAAAGCCAAAGAACCAGGTTCAATTCCCCAGGACCCACATAAGCCAGATGCACAAGGGGCACACACATCTAGAGTTCGTTTGCAATGGCTGGAGGCCCTGATACACTGATTCTCTCTCTCTCTCTCTTTCTCTCTCTCCCTCTCTCTCTCTCTGCCTATTTTTGTATTTCTCTCTCTCAAGTAAATAAAAAATATTTAAAAAAGAAAAATAATTTTAAAAATTTAATCCAGGGAGAGTAGAACCCACCTTTAGACCCAAGCACTTGGGAGGTAGAGGTAGGAGGATCACCATGAGTTCAAGGCCACCCTGAGAATACATAGTTAATTCCAGGTCAGCCTGGGCTAGAGCAAGACCCTACCTCAAAAAGCACCCCCCCAAAAAAAAGTTAAAATTAAAAGACCCCTCCTGGTCTCCGGGAGAAGATGCTGAGGTAGGGGCTGGGGTTGATAGCTGTAGTAGGTGCTCTCAGCCCTCCAGCCTTCACTAGACCAGGCTGGGTGGTAGAGCCTACTCACTGCTTAAAGCAGTCTCTGCATTTTCCCTCTCTTCTTTCACCTCTCTATTGTCTGACTTTTTTTTTTTCATAATGAGCATGTGCTACTCTGAAAATCAGAAAAAGCAATTAAGTTATTTTCATTTGCAAGATTTAAAATAAAATCACACACACAAAGGACGGTTCAAGTTTGCAGAGAAAAGGCAGAACAGACATCAGAAGCAAAAATGAGGTGGGCGGTAATTACGCCAAGAGCCTAGGAAGAGGGAGCTGTTTTGATGAGCGATTCACCTTGACTTTGAGTTTCCAAGCACAAGGTCCAAAGGAAAACTGGCTGGGGCATGAGATAGAGTCATAAAAAGAATACACTTGAGAGGTTGAGCTAGGAGGATCAGGAGTTCAAGGCCATCCTCAGTTACATATTGAGTTTGAAGTCAGCCTGGGCTATGTGAGACCCTGTCTTGAAGGACAATCAAAAGTCATGCTTTCAGGAAGCAGTGACAACAGTTCCATATGCTGAGCACTCCTGCATCCCTTGCATCTCTTGTTGAAGCCTCTCTGTGCTCTGCTGGGGAGGACACCTTTAGTGTCTCCCCTGGGCCACTGAGGCATTGAGCCAGCACCTCGGGGTTCTCACCTCTCATCTGACATCCGGAAGCAGGAAATGGCACAGGCAGGTTTCACACCTAGATAGCTCAGACCCCTGAACCTGCAAGTGTGCCACAGCCATGCTATCCTGCCTCTAACAGAAGGACAGCTTGTCCTCAAAACACTGGCTAGTAGACAGAACTGCAGTTGTAGGGGTGAGGACTTGCCACCCTGGAGACCACCAGCCTGACAGCTGCTGGCCGTGGCCAGGGCCTTCCTAATGGAGTCCTCATACAGTGTTGCGGTGGTGACAGTTGAGCCCAGAGATAGCAGGGTGCGTCCCTGTCTGTGTGACAGAAGGAACAAGGCACTAGCAAACCTGTAATCCTCTGATTTCTTTCAGGCTGTGGCATTTAACCCCCGCTTCTCCAGGCTGAGTTGGTGGTTATGCCAGTGGGACCAGAGAGCAAGACCTTCTGAGAACCCAGAGCAGGGAGCGTGAGCTCTGCCCTCTCAATCCAAGGGAAGGAAGACTGTCACTTCACCCAGCCTAAGCTGTTGAAAATTTGAGATCTGGGCTGGAGAAATGGCTTAGCAGTGAAGACACTTGCCTGCAAAGTCAAAGGACTAGGGTTCGATTCCCCAGGACACACGTGAGCCAGATGTACAAGGAGGCGCATGCATCTGGAGTTCGTTTGCAGTGGCTGGAGGCCCTGGCATGCCCATTCTCTCATTCTTTCTATCTGTATCTGCCTCTCTCTCTCTCAAATAAATAAATAAAAAGAAAAGAAAACTAGAGATCTGGGCTGGAGAGATGGTTCAGTGGTTAAAGGTGCTTAAGCAAAGCCTGAAAGCTTGGGTTCGATTCCCTAGTACCTATGTAGAAGGCCAGATACATAGTGGTGCATGTGTCTGGAGTTCATTTCAGTGGTAGGAAGCCCTGGCATGCCCATACTCTCTCTCTCTCTCTAATAAATAAATAATATTTAAGCCAGGCATGGTGGTGCACGCCTTTAATCCCAGCACTCAGGAGGCTAAGGTAGGAGAATTGCTATGAGTTTGAAGCCACCCTGAGGCTATATAGTGAATTTTAGGTCAGCCTAAGCTAGAGTGAAATCCTACCTCAAAAACCTAAATAAATAAATAAATAATATTTTAAAGGAAAAGAAGATGAGTAAGTGCTTCTATTCTCAACCCCAAACCCCACTTCAGCTTCTTTACCTGGTGACCAAAAGGAGTCTTTATAAGACTGGGATGTAGGGCTGGAGAGATGGCTCAGCAGTTAAGGAGTTTGCCTGAAAAGCCTAACAACCTGGGTTCAATTTCCCAGCACCCGCATAAAGCCAGCTGCACAAAGTGCCACGTGCATTAAAGGGGGGGGGGGCGGCTACAGAGATGGCTTAGCAGTTAAGGCACATGCCTGCAAAGCCTAAGGACCCCGGTTCCCAGGTCCCATGTAAGCCAGATGCACATGGTGGTACATGCATCTGAAGTTCATTTGCAGTGGCTGGAGGCCCTGACGCACCTATATTCTCTCTCTCTCTCCCTCCCTCCCTCCCTTCCTCTCTCTTTCTCAAATAAATAAATAAAAATAAAAAGACTGGGATGCTTCTGAGCTCCCACCTACATCAGCCTAGCTGGCCTCAAACTCACTATGTAGCAAGGATGACTTTGGACTTCTGAGCCTCCTGCCTTCACCTCCTAAGTGTTAGGACTACAGGTGTGTATTACCAAGCCTGTTTACTCAGGGCTTTGTGCATGTTAAGCAAGCACTCTACCAACTGAGTGACATCTATAACCCTCTTTTATTTTGATTTTGATTCTAAATATTTTATTTTTATTTAGTTATGAGAGAGAGAATGCTTGGCCAGGGCCTCTAGCCACTGCAAATGAACTCCAGACGCCAGTGCCACCAAATGCATCTGGCTTACGTGGGTACTAGGGAATCAAACCTGGGTCCTTATGCTTCCCAGGCAAGTGTCTCAACCGCTAAAACCATCTCTCCAGCCCCATAACCCTCTTTTAAAAAAAAAAAAAGTCTTGGGCTGGAGAGATGGCTTAGTGGTTAAGGCGTCTGCCTGCTAAGCCTAAGAACCCAGTTCCAATCTCCAGGTCCCACGTTTAGCCAGATGCAAAGTGACGCAAGGGCGCAATGCCGCACTTGCCCACAAGGGGACGCACACATCTGGATTTCGTTCACAGCAGCTGAGAGACTGCTGGCGCGCCCATCTCTGTTTCCCTCTTCCTCTGTCTCTCTGTCTCTCTCTCTCAAAAATAAATAAAATAATTAAAATAAATTTAAAAAGTCTTTATTTTTTTTCTTAAGCAAAGGAAGTAAGCAGCTTTCTCCTTTGCTTTTTTTAATTTAAATTTTTATTTATTAGAGAGAGGGAGGAAGGGAGAGAGCAAGAGAAAGAGAGAGAGAATGGATACACCATGGTCTCTAGCCACTACAAATGAACTTCAGGCTCATGTGCTACCATGCTCATCTGGCTTACATGGGTACTGGGGAATTGAACCTGGGTTCTTAAGCTTTGCAGGCAAGTGCCTTAACTGCTAAGCTATCTCTCCAACCCTCCTTTGCTTTAAAAAAAAATTATTTATTTGCAAGGAGAGAGGAGTGGGAGGGAAAGAGAGAAGAGAGAGTGGGCACTCTAGGATCTCTAGCTGCTCAAATGAACTCCAGTTGCACGAGCCACTTTATGCTTCTGGCTTTATGTGGGTATTGGGGAATCATACCTGGGTCCTTAAGCTTTGCAGGCAAGCACCTTAACTGCTAAGCTATTTCTCCAGCCCTGATATTTTTTTAAAGATTTTTTTGTTGTTTATTTTTATTTATTTGACAGAGAGAGAAGGACACGGGGGGGGGCAGAGAATGGGCGCACCACTGCCTCCAGGCACTGGAAACAATCTCCAAATGCATGTGCCACTTGTGCATCTGGCTTACATGGGTCCTGGGGAATTGAGCCTTGAACCAGGGTCCTTAGGCTTCACAGGCAAGCACTTAACTGCTAAGTCATCTCTCTACCATCTCTCCAGCCCCCCCTTTTTTTGAGGTAGGGTCTTACTGTAGTCTAGGCTGACCTGACACTCACTTTGTAGACCTAGGCTGGCCTTAAAATCATGGTGATCTTCCTACTTCTGCCTCCTGAGTGCTGGGATTAAATGCATGAACCACCACACCTGACTAAAAATAATTCTTCATTGACAATTTGCATATATGTAATGTATTGAGACAGGGTCTCATATACCCAGGCTGGCTCAAAGTCACTATGTAGGTTGGACTTGATCATTTTGCTTCTCCTCTTGAGTGCTAAGATTATAAGTGTTTGCAACCACATCCAGCTAATTCTTTTTTTGGTGTTTGTTTGGTTTTTGTTTTTCGAGGTAGGGTCTCACTCTAGCCCAGGCTGAACTGGAATTCACTATGTAGCCTCAGGGTGGCCTCGAACTCACAGCAATCCATCTACCTCTGCCTCCCGAGTGCTGGGATTAAAGGCGTGCACTACCACACCTGACAGCCAGCTAATTCTTTTAGCTTTTCTCTTTTTCTTTTTTCCTTTCTTTCTTTTTTTTGAGACTGGGTCTTACACGGTAGTCTAGGCTGGCCTTGAGCTCTTCTTGATCCTCCTGCTTCAGCTTCCCAAGCTCCAGAATTATAGCCATGTGCCATCAACCCTTGCTATAAACTGCTTTTTAAATTATTATTATCTCAGGGCTGGAGAGATGGCTTAGTGGTTAAGGCACTTGTCTGCGAAGCCTAAGGATCCAGGTTCAATTCCCCAGATCCTATGTAAGCTAGATGCACATGATGATGCACGCATGTGGAGTTTGTTTGCAATGGCTAGAGACCCTGGCACACCTGTTCTCTCCCTCTCTCTCTTTCTCTCATAACTAAATAAATATAAAATTTTAAATATATAAAAATAAATCATTTCAATTTTTGTTTTATTTTAAAAATATTTTTATTTATCTGTTTGTATATGTGTAGAGGGGTGACAGAGCCACTGCAAACAAACTCCAGATGCATGTGCCATACCACTTTTTTTTTTTCTGGTTTTTCAAAGTAGGGTCTCACTCTGGCTTAGGCTGACCTGGAATTCACTATGTAGTCTCAGGGTAGCCTGGAAATCATGGTGATCCTCCTACCTCTGCCTTCCGAATGCTGGGATTAAAGGTGTGTGCCACCATGTCCGGCCATACCACATTTTTTTAAAGATAACATCTTTTATTTTATTTTATTTTATTTGAGAGAAAGAGGTGGATAGAGAATGGGCCTAGCCACAATAAAGGAACTCAAGAGGCATGCATCACCTTGTTCATCTGGGTTACGTGGGATCTGGGGAATTAAACCTGGGTCCTTGGGCTTCTCAGGCAAGTGCCTTAAATGCCAAGCCATCTCTTCAGCCCTTTTGGTGGGTTTTTTATTTTTATTTTTATTTATTTGTTTGAGAGAGAGAGAAAGAAATGAGAGAAAGAGAGAGAGAATGGGAGTGCCAGAGCATCGGCCACTGCAAACAAACTCCAGATGCATGCGCTACCTTATACATCTGTCTTATGTGGGTTCTGGGGAATCAAACCAGGGTCCTTTGGCTTTGCAGGCAAATGCCATAACCGTTAAGCCATTTCTCAAGCCCCGTGGTGGGGTTTTTTAAAAGGCAGGGTCTTACTCTAGCCCAGGCTGATCTGGAACTCACTTTGTAGCCCAGGTTGGCCTCAAACTCACTGTGAACCTCCTAACTTAGCCTCTGGAGTGCTGGGGTTATAGGCAAGAGCCGCCATATTTAGCAGATTTAATCTTCTTGGAGAAAGAGTCCCATGTAGCTCAGGCTGGCCTTGAATTCACGATGTAGGTGAGGATGACCTTGAACTTCTGATCCTCCTGCCTCCACCTCTGAAATGCTGGGATTACAGACATATGCTACCACACCTAGTTTGGTATTTTGGATTGAACCCAGAGCTTTGTGCATGCGAGGGAAGCACTCCAACCCATTGAGCTACATCCCTAGCTCTGATTCTTGTCAATTTGACCAACATTAATTAAGCATCTACTCTGGGGGAAGACTCAGAATCCAGCACCTGGATTCATCCCTTTTCTTTGGGGTTTCACTGGATTTCCCTTGTTTTGCTAACTCATGACTGAACCTTCAGGATAAAGCCACAGTGCTTCTCTCTCTCTCTCTCTCTCTTCCAATGTAGGATCTCACTTTTGCCCAGGCTGACCTGGAATTCACTATGTAGTCTCAGGGTAACCTTGAACTCACAGCGATCCTCCTACCTTTGCCTCGAAAGTGCTGGGACTAAAGGTGTGCACCACCACGCTCGGCCTCCTCTCTTCTTTTTGAGACAAGGTCTCATGTAACCCAGGCTGGCCTCAAAGTCACTATATAGCTAAGTCTGACCTTGAACCCCTGACCTTCCTCTTCTACCTCCCCAAAGTAATGGGATTACACATGTGCACCACCATGCCTAGCCCCTAGCTTTTTTCCTTTGTATCCCCACCCCCAGCATCTGTTCCCCAGAGGTTCCTCCCAGATACCCGCAGGAAGGCAGCTACTGTGCGTGGGTGAACTGGACCCTGTGTCAGTCAAACCCTCAGCGTGCTTGAGTTCATCTGATCCTCATATCAACCATGGGAGGGCACAATGCCTTGTCCCCATCTTACTGATAAAGGAAACACTCAGACAACCTTCTCCCTCCCCAGAAACCATTGCAGGCGACCTAGGAGCCAGGATTTGAACATGAGTCTAAAAACAATTATTTATTTAGTGTGTGCATATGCCAGGGTCTCTTGCTGCTGGACACAACTACCCATCTGGCTTTATGTGGGTGACTGGAGAATTGAACTCAGGCCACAGGCTTTGCAATGCAAGCACCTTTAACCCCTGAGTCATCTCCCCAGGCCTGAGCTCAGAGCTCTGACATGGTACTACCCCCCCCCTTACACAAACTACTGATGGGATAGGACAAGAAATAAACCCCTTAGGAAGGTATGTCCAGGATAGAGGGGACATTGCCATCACCTCGGGGATCTGAGAAGGCTCCCCGGAGGAGATGATACTGACCAGTCACCAAGGTCTAGAGCAAAGAGGTAGACAGTTTTGAAAAGGAGGAGGTCTGCGGGGTGTGGTGGCGCACGCCTTTAATCCCAGTACTGAGGAGGCTGAGGTAGGAGGATCACTGTGAGTTTGAGGCTACCCTGAGACTACATAGTGAATTCCAGGTCAGCCTGGGCTAGAGGAAGACCCTACCTCGAAAAAAACATACATATACATACACACACACACACACACACACACACACACACACACACACACACATATCCTTTGGTTTTGCAGGCAAGTCCCTCAATCACTAAGCCATCTCTCCAGCCCATCACATCACCTTTAGAGGAAAAACTTCTTCACCTTTTTTCCCCCTCCTTTCTCTCTCTTTTTTAAATTGCAATACTAAGGATTGAACTTAGGGCTTCCCACATGCTTTTCCACCAAGCTATATCATCAGCCACCCCTCCTCCTCTTCCTTTTCCTCCTCCTCTTCTTTTCTTCTTCTTCCTTTTCTCTCCCTCTTCCTCCTCATCTTCTTCCTTTTCTCCTTTTCTTTAAACTTTTATTTTAGTTTTGCAAAAGTGCATTTCTTATTTATTTATTTATTTATTTATTTATTTATTTAAGAGCAACAGACAGAGAGAGAAGTAGGCAGATAGATAGAGAGGAAATGAGCAGACCAGGGCCTCCAGCCACTGCAAACGAACTTCAGATGCATGTGCCACCTTGTGCATCTGGCTTACGTGGGTCCTGGGGAATGGAGCCTTGAACTGGAGTCCTTAGGCTTCACAGGCAAGCACTTAACTGCTAAGCCATCTCTCCAGCCCAAAAGTGCATTTCTTTTTTAAAAAAATATATTTTATTTATTTATTTATTTATTTATTTATTTACTTGAGAGAGAAAGAGGCAGAAAGTGAGAGAGCGAGCGAAAATGGGTATGCCAGGGCCTCTAGCCACTGCAAACGAACTCCCGACACATGCACCCCTTGTGCATCTGGCTTACGTGGGTCCTGGAGAATTGAACTGGGGTCCTTTGGCTTTGCAGGCAAGCGCCTTAACTGCTAAGCCATCTCTTCAGCCCCCAAAAGTACATTTCTTAAAAAAAATATTTCAGTGGTCAGCTTCAATTGGTAATCATAGTCAACTCCCAATGATTCATGAAAAGTTTTATTATAAACCAAACAGATTCTCTCCTGAAACAGTCATAATGAACCTAACACACTACCTTCTCAAGTAGAGGTCTACCTGCTTCAAAAAATGTATTAAGGGCTGGAGAGATGGCTCAGAGGTTAAGGCACTTGCCTACAAAGCCTAAGGACCCTGGTTTGATTCCCTAGTACCCACATAAAGTCAGAAGCACAGTGTGGCACATTCATTTGGAGTTCATTTGCAGTGGCTAGAGGCCCTGGCATGTCCATTCTCCTCTCTCTCCCCCTCCCTCTCCTTGCAAATAAATAAATAAAAATATCTTTTAAATGTATGAAGAATTATATATAGTCAGGACTAAGGAGATGGCTCAGCAGTTCAAGACACTTACTTTCAAAGCCTGCTGGCCTGAGTTCAATTCCCCAGCACCCACATAAAGCCAGATACACAAAGTGACACATACATATGAAGTTTGTTTGCAGTGGCAAGAGTGCCTGTTGTGCCCATACTCTATCTCTTTCTCTCTCTCTGATTTAAAAAAAAAACATATATATATATATATATATATATATATATATATATATATAAATAAAACTCACCTACTAAAGCAGTTAATGAAGTACTTCTGTTAAGTTTAAATTTTCAAAGACTTGTAAAATATACCTTGTAAACTGTAAAGCCTTCTTAGTTTACCAAGTAAGTGCAGCAAAAAATTACAGGATTAGGAAATTGTCAGGCTGGAGAGATGATTCAATTGTTAAGATGCTTGCCTACAAAGATCTGGGTTCGATTCCCTAGTACCCATGTAAAGCCAAATGCACAAAGTGGTGCATGCAACTGGAGTTCGTTTGCAGAGACTGGCAGTCCTGGCATACCCATTCTCTGTCTGTATCTCTTCTCTCTATCTCTCTCTGCTTGCAAATAAATTAAAAAACAACAACAAAAGAAATGCTGTTTGGATAGTGCCAGTCTAAATGTTTTCCCTCCTTCCTTTTGGTGTTTTGAGACAGACCAACAGGTAGTCCAGGCTGACCTCAAACTTGTTATGCAGCCAAGGCTGGTCTTGAACTAATTTCTTTTCCTCCCTTCTTCCCTTCCATTCTTCCTTTCCTTGTTTTCGTCTTTTGAGACAAGGTCTCATTCTGTAGCCCTTGGCTGGCCTGGAATTCACTAGGTAGCCCAGGCAGGTCTGGAATTTGCAGTGATCGGACTGCCTCAGCTTCCAGAGAGCTGGAATCATAGGTCTGTGTCTCCATGCCCAGCTCTAAGTATGATATTTTGTTGGTTGGTTGGTTCATTTGTGTGTAAGTGTGTTTTGCAATACTAGGGACTGAACCTAGGGCCTTCTGCATGCTAGGCAAGAACTCTGTCACTGAACTATATCCCCAGCTCCAGAAGATAAGTTTTTTTTTTTTTTTGGTTTTTTGAGGTAGGGTCTCACTGTGGTCCAGGCTGACCTGGAATTAACTATGCAGTCTCAGGGTGGCCTCGAACTCATGGCGATCCTCCTACCTCTGCCTCCCAAGTTCTGGGATTAAAGGCATGCACCACCATGCCTGGGTCAGAAGATAAATTTTTAAAAGAAAAAAAATTTTTTTTTGGTTTTTCAAGGTAGAGTCTCACTATAGCCCATGCTGACATGGAATTCATTATGTACTCTCAGGCTGGCCTTGAACTCATGGCGATCCCCCTACCTCTGCTTTCTGAGTGCTGGGATTAAAGGTGTGCTCTACCATACCCACTTAAAAAATATTTTTTTAGGTAAGCCCAACAGATTGGACATTTTTTAATGTGTGTGTGAGAGAGAGAGAGAGAGAATTGGTGTGCCAGGGCCTCAGCCTCTGAGCCATTCAGACTCATGTGCCACCTTGTGCGCATGTACAACCTTGTGCAATTGTGTCACCTTATGCATCTGGCTTACATGGGACCTGGAGAGTCAAATATGGGTCCTTAGGCTTCTCAAGCAAATGCCTTAACCACTAAGCCATCTCTCCAGCCCTTAAAAAATATTTTTTTGTTTATTATTTATTCATTTATTTGAGAGTGACAGACAGAGAAAGAGAGAAAAGGCAGATAGAGAGAGAGAATGGGTGCACCAGGGCCTCTAGCCACTGCAAACAAACTCCAGATGCGTGCACCACCTTGTGCATCTGGCTTACATGGTTCCTGGGGAATCGAGCCTTGAAACAGGGTCCCTTAGGTTTCACAGGCAAGCACTTAACCACTAAGCCATTTCTCCAGGCCCTAAAAATATTTTTTATGTTTGGTTTTTATTTTTATTTTTGAGGTACAGTCTCACTTTAGCCCAGGCTGACCCTAGAATTCACTATGTAGTCTCAGGCTATCCTTGAACTTACAGCAATTTTCCTACCTCTGCCTCCCAAGTGCTGGGATTAAAGGTGTGCACTACCATGCCCAGCATCTATTTTTTACTTTTACCAAAAAAAAAAAAATTTGTTTTGGTCTTTTTTGTTTGTTTGTTTGTTTGGTTTTGGTTTTTCGAGGTAGGGTCTCACTCTGGCCCAGGCTGACCTGAAATTAATTATGTAGTCTCAGGGTGGCCTTGAACTCACGGCGATCCTCCTACCTCTGCCTCCCGAGGGCTGGGATTAAAGGCGTGCGCCACCACGCCCAGCTTTATTTTTGGTCTTTTTTTGAGGCAGGGTCTCATTGTAGCCCAGGCTGACCTGGAACTCACTCTGTAACTCCAGGGTGGCTTCGAACTCACAGTGATCCTCCTACTTCAGCCTCCCGCTAGGATGTTAAAGGTACATGCCACCATGCCAGGCCCTTTGTTTTAAAATATTTTAAAAAATTATTTGCAAGGAGAGAGACAGGGGAAAACAGACTGAGACAGAGAGAGAATATGGGCACACCAGGGCTTCTTGCCATGGCAAACAAACTCCAGATACATACACCACTTTGTGCATGGGGCTTTACATGGGTACTGGGGAATTGAAGCCAGGCTATCAAGCTCTGCAAGCCAGGCTATCTGGCTGCTGAGTGGAGGGTGGGCTGGGGAGGGGTGCAGGCAGGAATCCCCCTCACTGTGGAAAGCAAGAGGATGATAAAAAGTGCTCATCATAATAGGCAGGCACAAGGGGCTAGTCAATTTGCATTAATCTCATCTGCCTTGCTCACTCTCTCATTTACAGAAGAGGCCCGTAGGCTCAGAGGGATTCAATCAATTTCCCACCCAGCAAAAGAGCTCTGAGCCTAGAATTTGCACCCAGACCCTTTGACACTGATGCCTTTGGAGTCAACCATGATGTCGCATGCCCTGCCAGATGCCAGTGCCACTCTCCTGTCAATGTTCTCACTGCTGGCAGCCACATGCATCAAGAGTACAGGCCTAGGAGGGGACTGATGGGCACAGAATTTAGTGGTCTGCGGAGAAGGCCTGAGCCTAAGAGCTCTCTGCTCCACAACCACTAATTATCAAACACTGACCTATGATGCGCTGCAGATCCAACAGTGAGGTGGGGCGGGCAGTCTCCAGGTGAGTAGAGGTGACAGACTTCAGAGCAAGAACAGGCAGTGGCTGGAGCCTTGTGGACAGGAACAGACAGGCTGCTGTCACTGGCAGCCATGGGGAAACAGTTACTAAAATGTTCCTGGGGGCGCTGGAGAGTTGGCTTAGCAGTTAAGGCGTTTGCCTGCAAAGCCAAAGGACCCCAGTTCGATTCCCCAGAACCCACATAAGCCAGATGCACAAGGGGGCGCATGCATCTGGAGTTCGTTTACAGTGGCTGGAGGCCCTGGTGCACCCATTCTCTCTCTCTCTCTCTCTCTCTCTCTCTGCCTTTTTCTCTCAAATAAATAAAAAATAAAACTATAAAAAATACATTTTAAATGCTCCTGGGACCATTTCCATCACCTGGCACGTGCCTCACCTTTCCATGAGGCTGAGGAGGTTTTGAAAACTATCCTATAGGCAGGGGTAGGTGGGATGAGAGCCTAGCCTGATGGGGTGAGAGTGCTGGGGAGTACAGTTCAGTGTGATCCCTAAGGATGAGTGGGTTGGGGTGGAGGGAGAGGCAGACAGAGACAGAGGCAGAGAAGAGAAGGAGCTGGACACCATGGGGTATCCTTCACCCACACTACAAAGGCCCACCGTAGGAAGGAGCTGGGAGCTGTGTAAAAAATTCACAGTGATGATGAGGGTGAGGAGGAGGTGGGTGAGGGTGAGGCAGAGTTTTGGGTGCCAGGGAGAAGAGACCAGAGAACCATCTTATCCCGAGACTGATGTTCAGGAAGTGTTCTGAGCGGCAGAGCCTGGTAAGAGAGCCCCAGGAAGGTGTAGAGGAGGGTGTGGCATGGAGCACTGTCGTGGACAGAGGTGGGTAAAGACATACCCAGATCCAGGCTAAGAAAGAGCGGTGGAGGGAGGCAGATGCCTTGGGTGGGGAGGTGGGGGTGGAGTAGGGCTCCTCTTCAACAGGTCCCACCAACAGGGTCCCAGCTATCATGATACACAGACCACTCCTTGGACTCCCTCCCCCACGAACTTTTTGGAACCTGCCAGCAGTTCCAAAGCTGAATCCCTTGCCTGGCAGAGTGGGCAAGTTTGAGAGCAGCCACCTCCAGCCCAGGCTCCCCGGAGTGCCAATTCCGAAAATGACAAACGGAGACAGGAGAGAAAGGTTGGAAAATGGGTACCTCCGCACCCCCCCCCCTCAGGTCTATTGCAGGGTTCAGAAATAGCAGAGCCTGGGGGAGAGCCACAGGGAGGGGTGCTCGCTGCTGGGTAGATGGAAGCCCATAGGAACGGCCGCCGGGCCTGCTGACACAGGAAGTGGGGGAGGCTGTCAGGATAGGAGAGGGTTGGAAGAAAGGGGCATCAGGGATACATCTAGATGAGTGGAAGCACACATGTCAGAATGGACACCCACAGAAAGGCCAGTCGCGGTCTGCGGCCAGAGAATAGATAGTGTGTGTCTGTGTATGCAGGTTCTGAGGAGGAATTCAAAGGCCTCCAGCTCCTGAAGCCGCCTGAACACCCCCTCTGTCTTCATGCCTCCCCCCCCCCACCCAGCACCACCAAAAAGAGAGAGAGAGAGAGAGAGCGAAGAGAGAAAGAAGGAAAACAAAATATCTACAGTTGTCGAGACAAGAGGAGAAAAATAGAGGCAAACATCCGTAATTTTCTCTGTGGGGCTTTGCGGTAATTGAGCCATTTGGATAAAAATAAAGGCAGCAGGCCCCTTAGGTAAGAAGAGCTTTTGCAATCTAAGAAGCTTGAATTATGCGTCTTGTGTCACTTGAAATCCCCCATCCTCCCCCTTCTTCAGGCGACCCAAACCACTTTCCTTTTTCTTATTATTTTTTTAAGTACCCTGTCAAATGTCCTCTGTAGAGCAGAGAATTTCAGCTGTCACAACTAATTTCAATTTTCCCTCGTATGCTTCCCCTTTTGGTGTACCAGGGAGGGACCTGGCTGAATCCCTTCTCCTCCCACGTGCACCCTCTCAGTCTTTTTATCTCTCATTATTATTATTATTTGAAATCCAGATTTACATCATAAATTTGTTGGTGGGAGTGTTTAAGGTCTGCTGTTTGCTCTTACGGAAGTCTGGAGGGCCAGGCCCTGCAGTTTGTTGCACCTTCACCACTGTACGCCCCCGCCCCCCGCTTTGTGCTCACACCTCCAATATAAAGCCCCATCTTTTTCCCCCACTGACCACCCACTGGGCAAATCTACTCTCAGATCCAACATGGCACCCTGGGATTCCTTGGTGAGCCGGGACATGTGCATCTGTCTCCCTAGCTAGGGGGAGTTTCCTGTATGAAGAGGGCCAGAGGAGACAAGTGACATATCCCACTTCCTACTTTCTCTGCTTTTCCAAATGGCTTCAATTTTTCTCCCCAAATTCCTGCCTTGGAAACTGGATCCCAGGCTGGAGAGATGGCTTAGCAGTTAAGACACTTGCCTGAAAAGCCAAAGGACCCAGGTTCATTTCCCCAGGACCCACAAAAGCCAGATGTACAAGGTGGCGCATGCATCTGGAATTTGTTTGCAGTGGCTGAAGGCCCTGGCATACCCATTCTCTGTCTCTCATATATATATGAAATATATATATGAAAGAAAATGAATCCCAGGCTGAGGATAGAGCTTAGCTGGCAGAGTGCCTGCCTAGCATGGATGAAGCTATGAGTTCAATTCACACCACTGCATAAACCAGGTGTGGTGGCCCATACCTGCAATTCTAGAATGTAGGAGGTGGAGGCAGGAGGATCAGAGGTTCAAGGCCACTCTTAGCTACACAGCAACACCAGCCTGGGCTTCATGAATTCCTGTCTAAAAAAAATAAAGTTCAGGGGCTGGGGAAATAGCTTAGTGGTTAAGTGTTTGCCTGCAAACCTTAAGGACCCAGGTTCAACTCCCTGGGACCCACATAAGCCAGATGCACAAGGGGGACCATACTTCTGGAGTTCCTTTGCAGTGGCTGGGGGCCCTGGTGTGTCCATTCTTTCTCTTTCTCTCTGCCTTTTCCTCTCTCTCTCTCAAATAAATAAAAATAAAAATATTTTTTTAAAGTTCAAGTTTAAGGCTATTTTCATAGTTGAGTTTAAGGCTAGCCTAGGATACATGAGACTCTGTCTCCACAAAAAGAATAAAGAGAAGAAAGGAAGGAAGGAAGGAAGGAAGGAAGGAAGGAAGGAAGGAAGGAAGGAAGGAAGGGAGGAAAGGGGAGGAGGGAGGAAGGAAGGCAAAGGAAGGAAAGAAAGGAAGGAAGGAAGGAAGGAAGGAAGGAAGGAAGGAAGGAAGGAAGGAAGGAAGGAAGGAAGGAAGGAAAAGAAAAGGGAAAGAAAGGAAGAGAGGGAGGCAAGGAAGGAAGGAGGGAAGGAAGGAAGGAAGGAGGAGAAGGGAAGGGAAAGGAGGGGAGGGGAAGGGAAGGGAAGGAAGGGAGGGAGGGAAGGAAGGAAGGAAGGAAGGAGGAGGAGGGAAGGGAAAGGAGGGGAGGAGGGAAGGGAAGGGAAGGAAGGGAAGGAGGGAAGGAAGGGAAGGAAGGAAGGAAGGAAGGAAGAAAAAGAGAAAGGAAGGAAGGGAGGGGGGAAGGGAGGGAGGGAAGGGGAGGGGAGGAGAGGGGAAGAGAAGGGAAGGGAAGGAAGGAAGAAAGGAAAGAAGGGAAGAAAGAAAGGGAGGAAGGAAGGAATGAGGGAGGGAGGGGAGGGGAAGGGAAAGGAAGGGAAGGGAAGGAAGGAGAGAAAGGAAGGGAGGGAGGGAGGAAGGGAAGGAGGGAGGAAGGAAAGAAGGGAAGGGAAGGGACGGAAGGGAGGGAACAAGGGAGGGAGGGAAAAAGGAAAGAAGGGAGGGAGGAAGGGAAGGGAGGAAAGGAATAAACTTGATCCCCAAATTCATGTTAACAGTGCTTGGAAGTGGGGTCTGTGGGAAGTGATTAGGGCTAGATCAAGTGCTGTGGGGTGCACTCTCGTGATGGCATTAGTGGCTGTACAGGAAGTACAGGCTGTACAGGTCTAAACTGTCTTGCTTGCTTTGTCCCTCCATGTTATGTCCTCACCACGTTATCATGCAGAAAGAGGATCCTTCCCAGATGCTCACACCATGTGCTTGAACTTCCAGCCTGCATAACTATGAGCCAGATAAACTATTCTTCATAAATTACCTGACCAGGCCTGGTGGTACAGACCACCAGCAACTAGGAGGATGATGCACAAGAAAGTACACCTGTCTGGAGCTCATTTGCAGCTGCTGCAGGCCCTGCTGCATCCATTCTTTCTATCTACCTCTTTCTTTCTCTGTCTCTCTCAGATAAATAAATAAATAAAATATTTTTTTAAAAAAACATAAAATAAAAGGATTGAGGATATGGTTCAATGGTAGAGTACTTACCTCTCATGGATAAGGTCCTTGGTTCAATCCCTAGCACCTAAACAAACAAACAAACAAACAAACAAATAAATAAAATTACCAGGTACAACTCCTTACAATGCAACTGTCCAGACCCTCATAATAGGAGAAAAAGATGATGACATCAAATTAAAAGAGAGACTAACAGAGAGAGGGAGGGGATATGATGGAGAGCGGAGTTGTGAAGGGGAAAGTGGGGGAAGGGAGGGAAAAACATGGTTTATTGTCTGTAAGTATAGAAGTTGTCAATAAAAAATAAAAATTAAGGGCTGGAGAGATGGCTTAGCGGTTAAGGCGCCTGCCTCCTAAGCCTAAGAATGCTGGTTCCAATCTCCAGGTCCCACAGTTAGCCAGATGCAAAGTGACTCAAGGGCGCAATGCCGCACTTGCCCACAAGGGGGCGCACAATCTGGATTTCGTTCACAGCACCTGAGAGACTGCTGGCGCACCCATCTCTATCTGTCTCCCTCTCCCTCTCTGTCTGTCTCTCTCTGTGTCTCTCTCCAAAAAATAAAAAATTAAAATTAAAATTAAGACCTGGAGAGATGGCTTTGCAATTAAGCACTTGCCTGTGAAGCCTAAGGACCCCCGTTCAAGGCTCGATTTCCCAGGACCCATGTAAGCCAGATGCACAAGGTGGCACATGCAGCTGGAGTTCATTTGCAGTGGCTGGAAGCCCTGGCACACCCATTCTCTCTGTATCTATCTGCCTCCTTCTCTGTCTGTCGCTCTCAAATAAAAAAAAATGAACAAAAAATTTTTAATAAAAAATACAAAAAATAAAAATTAGGGCTGGAGAGATAGCTTACTGGTTAAGGTGTTTGCCTGCTAAGCCAAAGGATCCCAGTTTGATTCTCCAGGACCCACGTAAACCAGATGCACAAGGGGGCACAGTCATCTGGAGTTTGTTTGCGGTGGCTGGAGGCCCTGGCATGCCCATTATCTCCCTCCCTCCCTCTCTCTCTCTCTTTCTCTCTCTCTCTGCCTCTTTCTCTCTCTCAAATAAATAAAAATTTTAAAAAATTATTTTAAAAATTAAAATTAAAAAATAAATAAAATTACCTCTCAGAGCAAGAAAATAAGTGACTAAAGAAGTGTTACAAACTTGTAATCCCAGTGCTAGGGTGGAGACAGGAGGAACCCTGGGGCTTGCTAGCCAGCCAATCTGGCTAAATTTTAAAAAGGTGGACAGGCAGGATTTGCAAGCACCTTTACCTGCTGAGCATCTTCCAGTCCCCAAAGGGTTTAAAAAATAAACCAGAGGGGCTGGAGAGATGGCTTAGTTGTTAAGGCACTTGCATGCAAAGCCAAAGGACCCAGGTTCAACTCCCAGAGACCCACGTAAGCCAGATGCACAAGGGGGCACATGCATCTGGAGTTCGTTTGCAGTGGCTAGAGGGCCTGGTGTGCCCATTCTTTCTCTCTCTCTACCTGCCTACCTCTGTATGTTTCTCTCTCTCAAATAAATAAATAAAAATTTTTAAAAATAAATCAGATAAATAAATAAATATCAAGAAAATAAAAAAGAAGTTCAAGGTAATTCTCAACTACATCTGATCTCAAGCCAACCTATCTCAAAAAACAAACAGTCAGGTATGGTGGCAAACACCTTTAATCCCAGCACTCAGGAGGCAGCAGTAGGAGGGCAGCTGTGGGTTCGAGGCCAGCCTGGTACTACAGAGTGAGTTCAGGTCAGCCTGGGCTAGAGTGAGACACTAACCTCAAAAAAACAAAAAACAAAAAAAGCCATCAGCTCGAGAGGCAGAGGTAGGAGGATCGCTATGAGTTTGAGGCCCGCCTGGGAACAGAGTAAATTCCAGGTCATCCTGGGCTAGAGTGAGACCCTACATTGAAAAACAGGGGGAAAAAAAAGCCATCAGGGAAATGTAAATTAAAACTACTTTGAGATTCCATCTCACACCTGTCAGAATGGCTATCATCAAGAAAACAAATGACAAGCCGGGCGTGGTGGCGCATGCCTTTAATCCCAGCACTCGGGAGGCACAGGTAGGAGGATCGCCATGAGTTCGAGGCCACCCTGAGACTACATAGTGAATTCCAGGTCAGCTGAGCCAGAGTGAGACCCTACCTTGGGAAGGAAAGGAAAGGAAAGGAAAGGAAAGGAAAGGAAAGGAAAGGAGAGGAAAGGAGAGGAGAGGAAAGGAAAGGAAAGACAAAACAAGACAAGGATGCAGAAAAAAAAGGAACCCTTCTACACTGTTGGTGGGAATGTAATCTGATGCAGCCATTATAGAAATCAGTGTGGAGGTTCCTGAGACAGCTAAAAATAGATTTACCATATGACCCACCTATACCACTCCTAGGCATATATCCCAAGGACTCTTCTCACTACCTTAGAGATATTTCCAATCATGTTTATCGCCACTCTATTCACAGTAGCTGGGAAATGAACCCAGCCTAGATGTCCCTCAACTGATGAGTGGATAATGAAGATGTGGAACATTTATACAATGGAGTTCTATTCAGCAGTAAAGAAAAACGAAATTGTGAAATTTGCAAGAAAATTGATGGATCTAAAAAGGATTATACTAAGTGAGGTAACCCAGGCCCAGAAAGCCAAATGTTGCATGCTTTCTCTCATATGTGGATCCTAGTTACAAATGTTCAGATTTGTGTGTGAGTTGGAGTACAAATCGGTAGCAGAGGCCAGTAAACTAGAAAGGGGATATAAGGGAGGGAGGAGAGGGCTGGACTTAAGGGGATGGTATTGTATATATGTAAGTAGATGGACAGATCACTGCAGGTGGAGGCCAGGGGAAGAGACTGAGTAAAAGAAGGGGGGGGTTAATCAAAATTCAGGATATTGTGAATAACCCATATGATAAGCTACTTATAATGGCACACCCAAAAGCCATAGACTGTTACTAGAAAATTTTCAGTGCCAGGTATGGGATACCCTCCAGTGAGTTGTTGGCCAGAGAGGACCCTGATGCCCCCCAAAACATTTTAAGCTATTATCAAGGCTCTTGATTTCCCACCAGGAATAGATGGTAAGACCTTATTGCTAAAGACTCCACATGCCTGGGCTGCATGGTCATGGAGAAAACAAACTAGGGCTGAGCTGAAAATCTCTTCCCTGTACACCAGCTGACAAAAAGCTGCACTGCATGCAGCCCTATGGGAAACAGAAGGCATCAGTGGTGTAAACAGTGGACATTGCAAGCCTCAAGTTTGGCCAGTCAGGCCCAATGAGACAACAGGTACAATAGTGGCATGTTTGTTATGGAGGAAACCAACTGCTCTCTAATTGGACTGGAGAACCGCTCTATGGGAGGGAATACATGCCTGGTATTGAAAACCTAATCAAAAGCCTGTGGGGAGGGCCAGACATGGTGGTGCATGCCTCTAATCCCAGCACTCTGGAGGCAGAGGTAGGAGGATCATCATGAGTTCCAGGCACCCTGAGACTACATAGTGAATTCCAGGCACCTGAGAAAGAAAGAAAGAAAGAAAGAAAGAAAGAAAGAAAGAAAGAAAGAAAGAAAGAAAGAAAGAAAGAAAGAGGAAAGGAAAAAAGAAAGAAAGAAAGAAAGAAAGAAAGAAAGAAAGAAAGAAAGAAAGAGAAACCCTAGAAAGAAAGAAAAAAGAAAAAAAAAAAAGAAAGAAAAAAGAAAGAAAGAAAGAAGAAAAAGAAAGAAAGAAAGAAAGAAAGAAAGAAAGAAAGAGAGAAAGGGAAAGGAAAGGAAGAAAGAAAGAAAGAAAGAAAGAAAGAGAGAAAGGGAAAGGAAAGGAAAGGAAAAAAGAAAGAAAGAAAGAAAGAAAGAAAGAAAGAAAGAAAGAAAGAAAGAAAGAAAGAAAGAAAGAAGACAGAAAAGAAAACAACAAAGAGAGAATGGGTACACCAGAGAATGGGTACCTCTTGCCACTGCAAAAAGATTCCAGATGCATATGCCACTTTGTATATCTAGCTTTATGCAGGCACCAGGGAATCAAACCTGGGCTGTCAGACTTTGCAAGCAAGTGCCTTTAACTGCTGAGCCAACTCTCTAGCCCCCATTTTTTTATGTGGGTTCTGAAGATTTGAACTCAGTTAGTCTCAGGCCCCTTGAGACCATCATACTTGCACAGGAAGTGCACTTAACAGCTGAACCATTTCTCCAGCCCCCGTTACTTAAAAAAAAAATTCAAGCCAGGCGAAGTGGCGCACACCTTTAATCCCAGCACTCGGGAGGCAGAGGTAGGAGGATCACCATGAGTTCAAGGCCACCCTGAGACTATACAATGAATTCCTGGTCAGCCTGAACTAGTGTGAAACCCTACCTTGAAAAAACAAAACAAAACAAAATTCATTTACTTGCAAGCAGAAAGAGAGAAAATGGGTACACCAGGGCCTCTTTCAGCTTCAAACAAAACTCTAGACACATGAACCACTCTGTGCATCTGGGTGCTGGGAAATCAAACACAGATGAGTGGGCTTGACAAGCAAGACCTTCAATAGCAGAGCTATCTCCCCAGCCCCTCAATTTTATTATTATATTTTTTGTGGGGGGAGTTCTAGATAGGGTCTCGCTCTATCCCAGGCTGACCTGGAATTCACTATGTAGTGTCAGGCTGGCCTCAAACTCACAGAGATCCTCCTACCTCTGCCTCTACACTTTATTTTAAAAAATAAAGTTTTTAGGTGGATGTGGTGGCACACGCCTTTAATCCCAGCACTCAGGAAACAGAGGTAAGAGGATTGCTGTGAGTTCAAGGCCAGCCTGAGACTACATAGTGAATTCCAGGTCAGCCTGGGATAGAGTGAGACCCTACCTCAAAAACCAAAATAAATAAATAAATAAATAAATAAATAAATAAATAAATAAATAAATAAATAAAGTTTTAAAATTATTTATTTATTTGAGAGAGAAAGAAATAAGCACAGAGAGAGAATGGGTATGCTAGGGCTTCTAGCCACTGCAAACAAACTCCTGACACATGCGCTCCCTTGTGCAGCTGGCTTACGGGGCTTCTGGGGAACCGAACCTGGGTCCTTTAGCTTTGCAGGCAAGTGCCTTAACTGCTAAGCCATCTGTCCAGCCCAAGTTTTTTTGTTTTTTTGTTTTTTTTTTTAGTTAAGGTCTCAGTCTAACCTAGGCTGACCTAGAATTCATTCTGTTGCTCATGCTGGCCTTGAACTCATCGTGATTCTCCTACCTCAGCCTCCAGAGTGCTATGATTAAAGGCATGAACTACCACACCCCCCTAGCATAGCTTTTAAACTCAAGATGTAGGGGAAAGAGAAGCACTTGGGAAGTAAGTAATTTATACCCACGAGCTTGGATGCGGGCTGCTCAAAAAAAAAGGTGGAAGTTTTTTGTAGCAGGGTCTTGCATTTGTAGCCCAAGCTGACCTCAAACTCATAGCAAGTCTACTGCCTCAGCTTCCCAAATGAGTCATCATGTGAGGCTTGGGTTTTTTTTTTTTTGTTTGTTTGTTTTTGTTTTGGAGAGAGACACAGAGAGAGACAGACAGAGAGGGAGAGGGAGACAGATAGAGATGGGTGCACCAGCAGTTTCTCAGCTGCTGTGAACAAAATCCAGATGCGTGCGCCCCCTTGTGGGAAAGTGCGGCATTGCGCCCTTGCATCACTTTGCATCTGGCTAAATGTGGGACCTGGAGATTGGAACCTGGTTCTTAGGATTAGCAGGCAGGCACCTTAACTGCTAAGCCATCTCTCCAGCCTTTTTTTTTTTTTTTTTTTTTTTTTTTTTTTTTTTTGACAAGAGCATACACTATAGCCTAGGCAGCCTAGGCTGTTCTGGAACTCACTCACCCAGAATGGCCTCCAACTCCTGTTAACCCTCCTGCCTCAACCTCCTAAATACTGGGATCACAGGTATAAACCACCACGCCTGGCCTCAGATTCTTGTGCTGAAAGTCCTAATCCCAGTACCTTGGAATATGACTGTCTTGGCCCTTTTTCTCCTGTTATAACTGACTGGGTAGGTTTTTTTTTTTGTTTGTTTGTTTGTTTTTGAGAGAGATAGTATGGGCAAACAAGTGCCTTTAACCACTGAGCAATCTCTCCAGCCCACTGGGTGATTTATAAAACAAAAGGTTGGGCTGAGCATGGTGGTGTATGCCTCTAATTCCATCACGCAGAAGGCAGAGGCAGGAGAATCACCACAAGTCAAAGGCCAGCCTGGTCTATATAGTTAGTTCCAGGCCAACCAGGGCTATAGAGTGAGACCCTGTCTCAAAAACAACAAGGGCTGGAGGGATGGCTTAGTGGTTAAGGTGTTTGCCTGCAAAGCCAAAGGACCCAGGTTCAATTCCCCAGGACCAGATGCACAAGGTGGTACATGTGTCTGGAGTCCATTTGCAGAATGGCTAGAGGCCCTGGTGCACCCATTCTCTCTCTCTCTCTCTCTCAAATAAGTAAATATTAAAAATAAATAAGTAAATAAATAAATAGGACTTGAGATATGGTATGGTTGGTAGAGTGTTTGCTTAGCATGCCCAAGGCCCTGGCTTTAGTCCCTAGCACTGCAAAACACTGAATGTGGTAGCACCTGCCTATAATCCTAGCATGTGGGAGGCAGGCAGGAGAATCACCCCAACTTTGAGGTCAGCTTGATCTACACAGTAAGTTCCAAGCTGATCAAGACTACAGAGTAAGAGACCCTGTCTCAAAAAAGAAGAAGAATGGGCCGGAGAGATGGTTTAGTGGTTAAACGCTTGCCTGTGAAGCCTAAGGACTCCGGTTCAAGGCTCCATTCTCCAGGACCCATGTAAGCCAGATGCACAAGGGGGTGCATGCATCTGGAGTTCATTTGCAGTGGCTAGAGGCCCTGGCATGCCTATTCTCTCTCTCTCTCTCTCTCTCTCTCTCTCCATGCCTATTTCTGTATCTCCCTCCCTCTCTAAATAAATAAATAAATAATAAAATATTTAAAAGAAGAAAGGAAAGGAAAGGAAAGGAAAGGAAAGGAAAGGAAAGGAAAGGAAAGGAAAGGAAAGGAAAGGAAAGGAAAGGAAAGGAAAGGAAAGGAAAGGAAAGGAAAGGACAGTTGGGCGTGGTGGTGCAAGCCTTTAATCCCAGACCTTGCATGACCATGTGGAGCAGACCCCCCACACACACCTGATCCCATGCCTCCCCTAGGACTGTAGTCTAATACTAATGAGGTACATTATGTATGTGTTCATTAGTTTTTCCTCATTGTGGTTTATAGAGGTTTTAGTCTATGATCAGCTAGCTCCCTTCCCCTTTTCTCTTTCTTTTTTTTTTTTTTTTTTTTTTGTTTTGTTTTGTTTTTCAGGGTAGGGTCTCACTCTGGCCCAGGCTGACCTGGAATTAACTATGTAGTTTCAGGGTGGCCTCGAACTCACGGCGATCCTCCTACCTCTGCCTCCTGAGTGCTGGGATTAAAGGCATGCGCCACCACGCCCAGCTTCTCTTTCTTTTTTTTTTTTTAATTAATTTAATTTAATTATTTGAGAGAAAGAGACAGAGAGAGAGAATGGGCACTCCAGGGCCTTCAGCCACTGCAAACAAACTCCAGACGTATTGCCTCCTTGTACATTTGTTTTATGTGGGTCCTGGAGAATCAAATCTGGGTCCTTTGGCTTTACGGGCAAGTGCCTTAACCAGTAAACCGTCACTGCAGCCTTCCTTTCTTTCTTTGTTTCTTTCTTTTTCACTTTTTATATTTTTCTTTATTAGTTATGTACATACTCAGTGTGTAACAGCACATGTTGGTACCATCCTTAGTCTCCTCCCTATCCTCCCTCCTCGGAAGGGTCCCTCCTCTTTGGGATGCCAGATATCCCCATGGGGAATGTGGGTCGTGCATTGTGGTGGCAGCCATCAGTTATGGAGAAGAGGCAATGTCTCTGTGCATAATGTCCCAACTGTGGCTCTAACAATCTTTCAGCCCCCTCTTCCAGGAATTTCCCTGAGCCAGGTTGGGTTCATTTTAAGTCTACTTCACTGATGAACTCTTGGAAGCCTCTGTGTCTCTGGATATCTGACTTGGTAGGTGTTGAGTGTTCTCTGTCTATCTCCTTCCCCCTTGTGCTGATACCAGGTTCACCAAGAAAGCATCACTCTTGCTCATTTCCCCATTTACTCTCTGGTTTCAGCTGTGGCCCTGGTGAGGTGCAATGGGCTGATTCTCTCCTCAGGTTCTGAAAAAGATTCTCCAACAGAGACTGAAGTCAACACCAGATAAATGGGATAACTGGTATTAGTTTAGAGAGAATTTAATAGATGTAGGCCCTCTTGTAGCCCAAGATTGATGGGAGCTTCATATTCATTTTTTGGGTATGATTCTGACTTGGTTCCCAGTTCCAGCTATCAGATCCATTCCACTGAGCGGATCTGTTAGCCAATCCAAGAGCAGTTGGTTACCCACCATGGCTGTGTGCCACTATTGCACTTGGGTGAGCACTACATCAGGTCGTTTGCTGATGAGTAGCTTAGACCACGAGTTGCTTGGACAGGTGTTGGCCATTTTCCTCCAGTAGCTCATGTAGTACCTTCTGGAGCTAGACAAATTGTCTGGGGACTGACTCTCTTCCCGATTCCAGCCAGGCCTCCCCATGTTCCATCCCAACAGCATATGGTGTCTTTGGCAGTAGGGTCTTACCATTAACCTTCGGTGGGTAATCAAGTGCTCTGACAGAACTCTGTCTTCTTATGGGAAACCTTGTAGGTCTCTCTGATTAATAGCTCATTGTTGATGTTAACCATATCCTAGTACTGGGAATTCCAGGCCAGCACCAAGGGAAAAGAAGGAAGAAAAAGATAGGTAATATAAAAGAGAAAGAGAGAAGAGAGAGAGAGAGAGAAACAGGAAAAGATTAAGGATAGTCTTCATCATGCCCTCTCCAGGGCCATTTGATTCAGGTGTTCCCTCTAAGGACTTGATGAAGATTCAACCTTTTAGTCTATCTTTCAGGATATAGGATTTTATGGCACCAGTTCCTTTTTTTTTTTTTTTTTTTTTTTTTTTTTGAGATAGGGTCTTACTCTATAGCCCAGGATGACCTGGAACTCACTCTGTAGTCCCAGGCTGGCATCAAACTCAGTGATCCTCTACTTCTGCCTCCCGAGTACATGCCCAGATTTATTCTATTTAAAAATATATATTTGGGGCTGGAGAGATGGCACACGCCTTAATCCCACACAGTTAAGGCACTTGCCTTCAAGGCCACCCTGAGAAACCCAGGTCAGCCTGCAAAGGACCCAATTCCCCAAAAAAAAAAAAATATATATATATATATATATATATTTGGGGCTGGAGAGATGGTTTACCAGTTAAGGCACTTGCCTGTGAAACCTAAGGACAAAGGCTCAATTCCCCAGTACCAATGTAAGCCAGATACACAAGGTGGCACATGCATCTGGAGTTCATTTGCATTTGCTGCAGGCCCTGGTGTGCCCATTCTCTCTCTGCCTCTCTCTCTCTCAAGTAAATAAATTAATGATTTTAAAAAATATATTTATTTGCAAGTAGACAAAGAGAGGGAGAAAGATAGAGAATGGGCATGCCAGGGCCTCTAGCTTCTGCAAACAAACTCCTCCAGATGCATGTGCCACTTTGTGCATCTGGCTTTTTGTGTGTACTGGAGAATTGAACCCAGGCCATTAGGCTTTGCAAGCAAGTGCCTTAACCGCTGAGCCATCTCTCCAGCCCCTCAACTGCCTTTTTAAAAACTTTATATAAACTGGGGACTGGAGAAATGGCTTAGTGGTTAAGGTCTTTGCCTGCAAAGCCAAAGGATCCCGGTTCAATTCCCCAGGACCCACGTTAGCCAGATGTACAAGGGGGCACATGCATCTGGAGTTCCTTTGCAGTGACTAGAGGTCCTGGAGTGCCCATTCTCTCCCTCTTGCTCTCTCTCTCTGCCTATTTCTCTCAAATAAATAAAAATAAATTAATTAAATTTAAAAAAATTTATATAAAACAGTCATAGTGGCACATGCCTTTAATCCCAGCACTCAGGAGGCAGAGGTAAGTGGATTGCTGTGAATTGGAGGCTACCCTCAGACTATATAGTGAATTCCAGGTCAGCCTGGGCTAGAGTGAGACCCTACCTCAAAAAAACAAACAAAAAATTACATAATTAATTTATATGTGTGGGCATGCGTGTGGGCACACATGTGTGCTTTACTTGGGTGCTGGGGAATTGAACGCAGGCTGGTAGGGTTTGCAAGCAGCACCTTTAACTGCTGAGCCATCTCCATAGCCCCCTCTGATACTTTCAAACTTGGAGCAAGACAGACCTCACAGGTGAAAGCTGCTTGCTTCATGGTGTCCAGGCGGCAGAGACATTGCGGTTGGTCAAGTTCAGCCTCCAGAACTCTGTGTTGTAGCTAACCTCTTCCTGAGACAGCCTCGAGCCTAGACCAATCAGCTGTCTGGCTCACCTGAGTAGGAAGGTAGAGCCCACTACAGTAAGGTTATAAATATGTTTACGAGGGGAAGGCAAGCTCTCTTAGCTGCAGACTCATCACTCCTGAACCCCCAACCCCTCTCTACCCCCTCCTGCCTTCCACATGGCAGGAGCTCTCTGTACTTTCTCCTTTCTTCCTCTCTAAATCTCTTTTCACATTCTTTTAGACCTGCATGGGCTCTCAGAACATGTGGGCGTATTCATTTTCTTTCCTTGGTTTCTTTTTTTTTTTTTTTTCCGAGTTAGGGTCTCACTCTAGCTCAGACTGACCTGGAAGTCATTATGTAGTCTCAGGGTGGCCTTGAACTCTCAGCAACCCTCCTACCTCTGCCTCCTGAGTGCTGGGATTAAAGGCGTGAGCCACCACATCCTGCTCTCATACTTTCTTAAATAAATATAATAATTTAATAGTTATCCTTCTTGGTTTGCCCAATTCTTTTTTTTTCTTTTTTTCTTTCTTTTTTTTTTTTTTTTTTTTTTTTTATTTTTATTTATTTGGGAGAGAAAGAGGCAGATAGAGAGAGAAAGGATGGGTACGCCAGAGCCTCCAGCCATTGCAAATAAACTCCAGACATGTGTGCCGTCTTGTTCATCTGGTTTATGTGGATCCTGGGAAATTGAACCTGGGTCCTTTGGCTTTGCATACAAGTGCCTAAACTGCTAAGCCATCTCTCCAGCCCTCGCCCAATTCTGTGGTTAAATACAAACACAAATCTAGGGTTTGGAGTTCAAAGACTTTCCTGGATTCCCCATAGACCCCATATCACTAGCTTGCAAAGCCTGCTGGCCCAGATTCAGTTCCCCAGTACCAACATAAAGCCTGATGCACAAAGTGGTACATGCTTCTGGAATTTATTTGCAGTGAGAAGAGACCTGATGTGTCCATATACTCTCTCCGTGCAAATATATAAATAATATATGTGTATATATATTTGGGTTTGTGAGAGAGAGAGAGAAAGAATGGGTGTGCCAGGGCCTCCAGCCACTACAAGTGCATGTGCCATTTTGTGCATCTGGCTTATGTGGGTCCATGGAGAATTGAACCAGGGTCCTGTGGCTTTGCAGGCAAGTGCCTTAACAACTAAGCTGCCTCTCCAGCCCTGTATTTGGTAGGAGTTCTTTCTAGCCCAGGCTGACCTGGAATTCATTATGTAGTCTCAGGGAGGCCTCAAACTCATGTCAATCCTCCTACCTCTGCCTTCCGCGTGCTGGGATTAAAGGCATACACCACCATGCCTGGCTTAAAAATATTTTTAAAAAGATATATCCTGCTGTGCATGGTGGCACACATCTTTAATCCCAGCACTTGGGGGAGGCAGAGATAGGAGGATCACTGTAAATTCGAGGCCAGTTTGAGACTACAAAGTGAATTCCAAATCAGCCTGGGCTAGAGCAAAACCCTACCTCAAAAAACAAACACATGGGGGCTGGAGAGATGGCTTAGCACTTAAGGTCTTGCCTGAAAAGCCTAAGGACCCAGGTTCAATTCTCCAGGTCCCATGTAAGCCAGATGCACATGGTGGCGCATGCATCTGGAGTTCATTTGCAATGGCTAGAGGCCCTGGTGTGCCCATTCTCACTCTCTCACTGTCTTTCTCTCCCTCTCCCTGTCTTAAATAAATAAATGGTTTTTAAACACATACACACAGCAACAACAAAACGATATACCCTTCAAATACATGCCCATACCAGTGACTTACTTCCTTGAACCTCCTAGCTTCCATCACCCCCCCCGCCCCCAATCACACCATCAAATGATGACACAATCAATAGATTAGTGCTCAGCACAGCACTTAGGTCCTGGAGAATCCAGGCTGACTAGCCAGCATTGTTCATAGGCCCCTCCTGCTTGAGAAAAAGCCCTGTAGGCCCCACACCTGTAGGTGCTCAAGAAATGTATGATTGGGCTGGGAACATGGCTCAGAGTTAAAGGCAAAGACTGCTGGCCCAGGTTTGATTCCCCAGCACCCACCTAGAGCTGGATGCCAAGTGGCACATGCATCTGTGATGCCAACATGCTTATGAAAATGGGAGGTGGAGCTAGGAGAATCCCAAACTCTTGTCCAGCTAATCTGTCAGTTTACAGTCTGGCAATTCATTTGCTTCAAGAAGGGACCCTGTCTCAAAGACATGGAGCACAGACACCTTGATTTGCCTTCTTTTGTTGTTGTTGTTTTTCGAGGTAGGGTCTCACTCTAGCCCAGGCTGACCTGGAATTCATTACATAGTCTCAGGCTGGCCTCAAATGCATGGTGATCCTCCTACCTCTGCCTCCCGAGTGCTAGGATTCAAGGCATGCACCACCATACCTGGCCCAGACACATTGAAGTTGTCCTCTGACCTTCACATGTGTACCATGGCATGCATACCCATAAACACACACATGAATTCCAGCACTCAGGAGGCTGAGGTTGGAGGATCGCCCTGAGTTTGAGACCAGCCTGGACTATAGAGTGAGTTTCAGGTTAATCTGAGCCAGAATAAGACACTACCTGGAAAAAGGATGCAAGCCTTGTGCTCCTGGGCCTGGCCTTTGGCCAGAGTTCCTACCCCAACCTGCAGGTTCCGAGAGCTGGCCTTCTTGTCATTCTCCTGTTGGAAATACTCAGGTGGTGGCTTTTAGCTTCTGTGATCTTCTTCCTCTCATAGCTGCAGACTCAGTGCCACCTCCCATCCAGTGTGAAGAGACATGAGAGTCCACCACAGGGACACTCTGGGCCACAGCCAAGTCTCAAGGTCCTGATTTGTCACACTGCCTCCTCTCTCCAAATCTCTCAGCTCACCACCAGTGCCACACAGGTGTGCCCCAAGCGGGCTCTCCTAGCATTGATGAGTGTACCTGGTGAGAGCTGTGTGACTCCAACCACACACCTTAACCTCTCTGAACCATTTCCTGCTTGACCACTCCTAGGACCAACATTCTGGGCTCTCAGCCTGCACACAGGTCACTTTTCTCAGGCATCCTGAATCCCAAGAAGGTGCTCCTCAGAACACTTGTTCGCGACCAGTGTGTGAGCAGATTCAGGGAAGCCAGACCCATCGAACAGTGAGCTGCGCTCTGCTTCTAAAGTTTGTTCCACAAACCCAAGCCTGCTCATGGAGGCGAGCTACCATGAGGGAAATTGCCCTAAATGTGAATCCACGTCTGAGCCTGAGGACAGCGATTTCAATGCCTGCTAGCAGATTCCACGCATAATGTTTTCAGCCTGTCTGCCTTGCAATCACTCCTAAATAATATGTTTTATTTGGTGTGACTGCTTGCCTTGGCCCAGCTCCATCCAGCGCTGATAGCCAGGGCCACACTTTGAAAATCACATCTGCTTTTCATTCATAAAGAAATAAATTGGGGGCTGGAGGGATGGCTTATCAGTTAAGGTACTTGCCTGGAAAGCCAAAAGACCCAGGTTCAATTCCTGAGGACCCATGTAAGCCAGATGCACAAGGTGGTGCATATGTCTGGAGTTCCTTTGCAGCAGCTGGAGGCCCTGGTGTGCCCATTCTCTCTGCCTGTCTGTCTATCTCTCTCTTTCAAATAAATAAAAATAAAATAAAATAATTTTAAAAAAGAAATTAGGAGGGTGGGGGGATGGAGAGATGGCTCAGCAGTTAGACACTTGTTTGCAAAGCCTGATGGCCTAAGTTCCATTTCCCAGTACCCATGTAAAGCCAGATGCACAAAGTGCTGCATGTGTCTGGACTTTGTTTGCAATGGCAAGAGACCCTGTCACACTCATTCTTTCTCTCTCTCCCTCTCTCTGTCCCTTTCTCTCATAAATAAGTAAAATATTTTTGAAAGAAAAGAGATGAGTTTCAAACTCCTCCAGCCAACCACACGGTGCTCAGGTGCTGGCATCTCCAGAATGCCTTTGGGTCACTGGCAGGCCTGTCATTGAGGAGCCCCAGCATGGACTGGAGACATGTGCTATGTTCCTGAAAAGAGTACAGAGCAGCTGGAGATCCAAGTTACAGGCTTAATAAAACACCTGAATCAGGGATGGAGAGATGGTTTAGCAGTTAAGTACTTGCCAGCAAAGCCAAATGACCCAGGTTCAATTTCCCAGTACCCACATAAAGCCAGATGCACAAGGTGGCACATGTGTCTGGAGCTCATTTGCAGTGGATGGAGGCCCTGGCATGCCCATTCTTTCTCTTTCTCTCTATCTCCGTTCCCCTCTCTCTCAGATGAATGAATGAATGAATGAATAAATGAATGTAAATATTTAAGCCGGGTGTGGTGGCGCACACCTTTAATCCCAGTACTCAGGGGACAGAGGTAGGAGGATTGCTGTGAGTTCAAGGCCATCCCGAGAACACATTGTGAATTCCAGGTCAGCCTGAGTTAGAGCAAGGAAAACCTCCCCCACCCCCATCCCCCAAAAAAGGTTCTATAAGCCAGACATGTCATGGTGGCGCACACCTTTAATTCCAGCACTTGGGAGGCTGAGGTAGGAGGATTGCCATGAGTTTGGGTCCAGCCTAGAGCTGTAGAGTGATGTCCAGGTCAGTCTGGGCTGGAGTGAGACCCTGTCTCAAAAAAAAAAAAAAGTTTTAGAAAAAGCATCCAATTAATCTGCTTATGTGGATGTGTTGCTGCAAAAATTTAGAAGAAGGGATTTCCAGTTAAGATGGCAGCATAGGAACCATGCCAAAGCAGCCTAGTGGAGAAAAAGCAAAAAAAAAAAAAAAAAAGAAAAATGCACTCTACTAAATAGTGAAGGTGTATAAGAAATTATCAAAGAAGTAGGAGAGATCCAGAGTGTCTAGAGACCACAGAAGCAGGCAGAAGTGGCTCCAGCAGCGGTGGCACCAGGTCCCTATGGCACAGCTACCAGGCTCGGCCTGAGCCGCAGGAAAAGCCAGGTGAGGGGATTTTCCACTCACAACAGCCTCCTCGCAAACTCGAGAAAGGAGAAGGGGATGATGGCAGGGACAGCTTCTGAGGAAGAGGATCACAAGGACCAGTGGGAGCACTTCAGCCACCATCCACAGTCTCCCCTCCCCCCCACCGCCAGCACAAGTACCAGCAACAGTCCAACAAAGAGAAAGATGAACTAATAGGAAGGTATGAATGGGAATTTCAAGATATTCTGGGGCTGGAGAGATGGCTTAGCGGATAAAGCACATGGCTGCAAAGCCTAAGGACCCAGGTTTGATTCTTCAGGTCCCATATAAGCCAGATGCACATGGTGGCACATGCATCTGGAGTTCATTTGCAGTGGCTAGAGGCCTTGGCATGCCCATACCCTCTTTCTCTCTCTGTGCACCCCTGTCTCTAATAAATAAATAAATTTTAAATTTTTAAATTAAAAAAAGATATTCAGGACACGATGAAAAGATCAAACATAAGAATTCAGGGTATACTAGAAGGAGAAAAATTTCACTCCAAAGGCATAGTAGGTGTTTTCAACAAAATCATAGAAGAAAACTTCCCCCAAATTGGGAAAAAGATGCCAATGCAGTTACAGGAAGCCTTTAGAATGCCAAATAGACAAAACTTGGAAAGAACCTCTCCTCACCATATTATAATTAAACCACCAAACACACAAACCAAAGAAAATATATTGAAAGCAGTTAGAAAAGTCAAGTCATATCCAAAGGCAAGCTCATCAGGATCACAGCGGATTACTCAACACAAACTTTAAAAGCCAGAAGGGCTTGGAGTGATGTATTCTAATTCTAAAAGATAACAACTGTCAACCAAGGTTACTTTATCCTGAAAAGCTATCCATTCAAATAGATGGAGAAATAAGGACATTCCACAACAAAAGCAGGTTAAAGGAATATTTGAAGACAAAAATCAGCTCTACAGAAAATACTTGAAAGGATCCTCCATGCTGAAGAGAAAGAAAAGCACACATATAAGGAACCTGGGAAAAACAAATGATACTCCAATGCTAGTTAATACAAAAGAGCAAAGGTAAAACCAGAAGAACTGCAAAACAAGAAAAATGGCAAAAATAAATACATACCTTTGAATAATAAATCTTTTTTTTTTCAAGGTAGGGTCTCACTCTGGCCCATGCTGACCTGGAATTAACTATGTAGTCTCAGGGTGGCCTTGAACTCACGGCAATCCTCCTACCTCTGCCTCCCGAGTGCTGGGATTAAAGGCATGCGCCACCACGCCCGGCTCGAATAATAAATCTTAACAACAGCCTCAATGCACCAACCAAAAGACACAGGTTTGTAGACTGGGTTAAAAAACAGGATCTTGCCGGGCGTGGTGGCGCACGCCTTTAATCCCAGCACTTGGGAGGCAGAGGTAGGAGGATCGCCAAGAGTTCGAGGCCACCCTGAGACTACATAGTTAATTCCAGGTCAGCCTGGACTAGAGTGAGACCCTACCTCGCAAAACCAAAAAAAAAAAAAAAAAAAAAAAAAAAAAAAAAAAAAAAAAAATAAAATAAAATAAAAAACAGGATCTTTCAATTTGTTGCCTCCAAGAAACTTACCTTTCTACAGAAGATGGATACTATATTAGGGTGAAAGTTTGGAAAATGGTGTTTGACACAAATGGGCCTAGAAAACAATCAGGGGTGAGTATCCTAATATCTGACAGGGTAGACTTCAGACCAATATTAGTTAGGAAAGATAAGGAAGGTCACTTTATATTGATTAAAAGAACACTCCAACAGGAGGACATTGCGATCCTAAACACATATGCATCTAACACGGGGGCTCCCAATTTCATCAAATAAACGCTATAAGAACTAAGGTCACAGATAACACCAAACACAGGTGTAGTGGGTGACTTCAACACCCCACTCTCACCAATTGACAGGTCATCCCAGCAAAAAATAAACAGAGATGCATCTGGAATAAATGAGGTCATAGAACAAATGGTCTTAACAAATATCTGCAGGACATTTTATCCAAATGCTGCAGAATACACATTCTTTTCAGCAGAACATGGAACATTCTCTAAAATAGACCATGTATTAGGACACAAAGCAAATCTTAACAAATACAGGAAAACTGAAATACTCCCTTGCACTCTGATCACAGTGGGATCAAACTACAAATCAATAGCAAGAAAAGCTATAGAGCATAAACAAAATCATGGAAACTGAACAATACACTACTAAATGATGAATGGGTCAATGAAGAAATCAAGAAGGACATCAAAAATTCATAGAATCAAGGCTGGAGGGATGGCTTAGCGGTTAAGGCATTTGCCTGCAAAGCCAAGGGAGCCAGTTTGATTCCCCAGGACCCATATTAGCCAGATGCATAAGGGGGGCGGCACACATCTGGAATTCATTTGCAGTGGCTAGAGGCCCTGGTGCACCCATTCTCTCTTTCTCTCTCTCTCCCCCTCGTTCTTTGTCAAATAAATAAATGAAAATAAAGACCGGGCATGGTGGCATACACCTTTAATCCCAGCACTTGGGAGGCAGAGGTAGGAAGATCAAGAGTTCAAGGCCACCCTGTGACTACACAGTGAATACCAGGTCAGCTTGAGCTAGAAATTAGAGAGTTCACAAGTAAATATCTTAATGTTTCACCTTAAGGTCTCAGAAAAAGAAGAACAACACAAACCAAAAATCAGTAGACAGGAAAAAATTATAAAGATTAGGGCAGAAATTAATGAAATAGAAACCAAAAAAAAAAAAAAAAAAACAAACAAAAAGAATCAATGAAACAAAGAGTTGGTTCTTTGAAAGGGTAAACAACATTGATAAACCCTTAACAAATCTGACCAAAAGAGAGACAGAGAAGAGACACAATTGAATAAATTTAGAGATGAAAAAGGCACCATCACAACAGATACCAGAGAAATTCAAAAAATCACAGGGACATACTATAAGAATATATACTTCACTAAGTTTGAAAATCTGAGAGAAATGGATGATTTCCTTGATTTATATGACCTACCTAAATTAAATCAAGATGAGATTAACCACTTAAATAGACCTATAACAAGTATGGAGATCCAAGCAGCTATAAAAATCTCCCAACTAAAACAAGTCCAGGCCCAGGTGGATTCACTGGTGAATTTTACCAGACCGTCATGGAAGAACTAACACCAATGCTTCTCAAAATTTCCCATAAAATAGAAGAAAATAGAATCCTACCAAACCCCTTCTACAAAGCCATAATTACCCTGATACCAAAACCAGGCAAAGATAGAACAACAAAAAAAGAAAATTACAGACCAATCTCCCTCCTGAACATAGATGCAAAAATTCTCAACAAAATATTGGCAAACAGAATACAAGAATATATCAGAAATATTATCCACCCAAACTAAGTAGGCTTTATCTCAGAGATGCAGGGATGGTTCAACATATGCAAATTGATAAATGTAATACATTATATAAATGGACTGAAGGACAAAAATCACATGATCATCTCATAAGATGCAGAAAAAGCATTTGACAAAATCCCACATCCCTTCATGATAAAAGTCCTACAGAAATTGGGAATAGAAGGAACATATCTCAACATAATAAAGGCTATTTATGATAAACCCCCAGCCAACATAATACTAAATGGGGAAAAACTTGAAGCTTTTCCACTAAAATCAGGAACAAGACAAGGGTGTCCACTGTCCCCACTTTTACTTAATATAGTACCGGTAGGCTTAGCCATAGCAATAAGGCAAGAGACACACATAAAAGGGATACAAACTGGAAAGGAAGAGATCAAATTATCATTATTTGCAGATGATATGATTCTATACATAAAGGACCCTAAAGACTCTACCAGCAACTAACTCTACTGTTAGAGCTGATAAAAACTTATAGCCATGTAGCAGGATACAAAATAAACACACAAAAATCAGTAGCCTTCCTATATGCTAACAACAAACACACAGAGGATGAAATCAGAGAATCACTCCCATTCACAATTGCCTCAAAAAAAAAAAAAAAAAAAAAAAAAAAACCTTGAAAAAAACCTGACCAAGGAAGTGAAGGATCTCTGCAATGAAAAATTTAAAACACTCCAGACAGAAATTGCAGAATGGCTGCAAACAGTTGCCTTCCAAGAAACTTACCTTTCTACAGAAGATGGATACTATATTAGTGAAAGTTTGGAAAATGGTGTTTGACACAAATGGGCCTAGAAAACAATCAGGGGTGAGTATCCTAATATCTGACAGGGTAGACTTCAGACCAATATTAGTTAGGAAAGATAAGGAAGGTCACTTTATATTGATTAAAAGAACACTCCAACAGGAGGACATTACAATCCTAAACACATATGCATCTAACACGGGGCTCCCAATTTCATCAAACAAACGCTATAAGAACTAAGGTCACAGATAACACCAAACACAGGTGTAGTGGGTGACTTCAACACCCCACTCTCACCAATTGACAGGTCATCCCAGCAAAAATAAAACAGAGATGCATCTGGAATAAATGAGGTCATAGAACAAATGGTCTTAACAAATATCTGCAGGACATTTTATCCAAATGCTGCAGAATACACATTCTTTTCAGCAGAACATGGAACATTCTCTAAAATAGACCATGTATTAGGACACAAAGCAAATCTTAACAAATACAGGAAAACTGAAATACTCCCTTGCACTCTGATCACAGTGGGATCAAACTACAAATCAATAGCAAGAAAAGCTATAGAGCATAAACAAAATCATGGAAACTAAACAATACACTACTAAATGATGAATGGGTCAATGAAGAAATCAAGAAGGAAATCAAAAAATCATAGAATCAAGGCTGGAGGGATGGCTTAGCAATTAAGGCATTTGCCTGCAAAGCCAAGGGAGCCAGTTTGATTCCCAGGACCCATACAGCCAGATGCATAAGGGGGCGGGGCACACATCTGGAATTCATTTGCAGTGGCTAGAGGCCCTGGTGCACCCATTCTCTCTTTCTCCTCTCTCTCCCCTCGTTCTTTGTCAAATAAATAAATGAAAATAAAGACCGGGCATGGTGGCATACACCTTTAAAACACTTGGGAGGCAGAGGTAAGGCAGTCCAAGGCCACCCTGTGACTACACAGTGAATACCAGGTCAGCTTGAGCTAGAAATTAGAGAGTTCACAAGTAAATAACTTAATGTTTCACCTTAAGGTCTCAGAAAAAGAAGAACAAGGCAAACCAAATAATCAGTAGACAGGAAGAAATAATAAAGATTAGGAAAGAAATTAATGAAATAGAAACCAAAAAAAAAAAAAAAAACAATCCAAAGAATCAATGAAACAAAGAGTTGGTTCTTTGAAAGGATAAACAAGATTGATAAACCCTTAGCAAATCTGACCAAAAGAGAGAAGAGACACAAATTAATAAAATTAGAGATGAAAAAGGCACCATCACAACAGATACCAGAGAAATTCAAAAAATCATAGGGACATACTATAAGAACATATACTCCACTAAGTTTGAAAATCTGAAAGAAATGGATGATTTCCTTGATTTATATGACCTACCTAAATTAAATCAAGATGAGATTAACCACTTAAATAGACCTATAACAAGTATGGAGATCCAAGCAGTTATAAAAATCTCCCAACTAAAAAAAGTCCAGGCCCAGATGGATTCACTGGTGAATTTTACCAGACCTTCATGGAAGAACTAACACCAATGCTTCTCAAAATTTCCCATAAAATAGAAGAAAATAGAATCCTACCAAACTCCTTCTACAAAGCCAGCATCACCCTGATACCAAAACCAGGCAAAGATAGAACAACAAAAAAAGAAAATTACAGACCAATCTCCTCCTGAACATAGATGCAAAAATTCTCAACAAAATATTGGCAAACAGAATACAAGAATATATCAGAAAGATCCTGACCAAGTAGGCTTTATCCCAGAGATGCAGGGTGATTCAACATATGCAAATTGATAAATGTAATAAATTCAATAAGTGGACTGAAGGACAAAAGTCACATGATCATCTCATTAGATGCAGAAAAAGCATTTGACAAAAATCCAACATCCTCTATGATAAAAGTCCTACAGAAATTGGGAATAGAAGGAACATATCTCAACATAATAAAGGCTATTTATGACAAACCCACAGCCAACATAATACTAAATGAAACTTTTCCACTAAAATCAGGAAAAAGACAAGGGTGTCCACTGTCCCCACTTTTATTTATTATAGTACTGTAAGTCTTAGCCATAGCAATAAGGCAAGAGACACACATAAAAAAGATACAAATTGGAAAGGAAGAGATCAAATTATCATTATTTGCAGATGATATGATTCTATACTTAAAGGACCTTAAGGACTCCACCATCAAACTGTTAGAGCTGATAAAAACTTATAGCCATGTAGCAGGATACAAAATAAACACACAAAAATCAGTAGCCTTCCTATATGCTAACAACAAACACACAGAGGATGAAATCAGAGAATCACTCCCATTCACAATTGCCTCAAAAAAAAAAAAAAAAAAAAAAAACCTTGAAAAAAACCTGACCAAGGAAGTGAAGGATCTCTGCAATGAAAAATTTAAAACACTCCAGACAGAAATTGCAGAAGCCACTAGGAAATGGTAAAACATCCCTTGTTCAGCCGGGCGTGGTGGCGCACGCCTTTAATCCCAGCCCTCGGGAGGCAGAGGTAGGAGGATCGCCATGAGTTCGAGGCCACCCTGAGACTACATAGCTAATTCCAGGTCAGCCTGGACCAGAGTGAGACCCTACCCTGAAAAAAAAAAAAAAAAAAAAAAAAAAAAACCAAAAAACAAAAAAAAAAAAAACATCCCTTGTTCTTGGATTGGAAGAATTAATATCGTGAAAATGGCAATCTTACCAAAAGCACTCTACACAAAACAATCCAAAAATTCATCTGGAAGCACAAAAACCTTGAATATCTAAAGCAATTTTGAGCAACAAAAATAAGGTTGGTGGTATCACCATACCTGATTTTAACATATATTACAGAGCCAAAGTAACAAAAACAGCATGGTACTGGCACAAAAACAGACACATAGATCAATGGAACAGAATAGAGGACCCAGATGTAAATCCGGGTAGCTACAACCACCTGATCTTCAACATAAATGCCAAAAATACTCATTGGAGAAAAGACAGCCTCTTCAGCAAATGGTGCTGGGAAAACTGGATATATATCTGTAGAAGGATGAAAACAGATCCTTTTCGCTCTCCATGCATAAGAATTAAGTCCAAATGAATCAAAGACCTTAATATCAGACCTGAAACTCTGAAACTGCTAGAGGAAAAAGTAGGGGAAACCCTTCAACACACTGGTCTTGGCAAAGGCTTTCTGAATATAACCCCAATTGCTCAGGAAATAAAACTATGGATCAACCACTGGGACCTCATGAAATTACAAAGTTTTTGCACAGCTAAGGACACAGTGAATAGAGCAAAGAGGCTACCTAAACAATGGGAGAAAATCTTTGCCAGCTATACATCTGAAAGTGATTAATATCCAAAATATACAAAGAATTCAAAAACTAAATAACAAATCATACAACCCAATTTTAAAAATGGGCTATGGAACCAAATAGAAAGTTCTCAAAAGAAGAAATGCAGATGACATATAAACATCTAAAAAATGTTCTACATCCCTCGCCATCAGGAAAATGCAGATTAAAACTACGTTGAGATTCCATCTCACTCCTGTCAGAATGGCATCAGGAAAACAAATGACACAAATGCTGGTGAGGATGCAGAAAAAGAGGAATCCTTCTACACTGTTGGTGGGAATGCAATCTGATCCAGCCATTGTGGAAATCAGTGTGGAGGTTCCTGAGACAGCTAAAAATAGATCTACCATATGACCCAGCTATACCACTCCTAGGCATATAGCCTAAGGACTCATCTCATTACTCTAGAGATACTTGCTCAACCATGTTTATTGCTACTCTATTCACAATAGCTAGGAAATAGAACCAGGCTAGATGTCCCTCAGCTGATGAGTGGATAATGAAGATGTGGCACATTTACACAATGGAGTTCTACTCAGCGGTAAAGAAAAACGAAGTTATGAAATTTGGTGGAAAATGGATGAATCTGGAAAGGATTATAGTTAGTGAGGTAACCCAGGCCCATAAAGTCAAACACATGTTCTCCCTCATACGTGGATCCTAACTACAAATGATTGGACTTCTATGTGAGTAGAAATATAACTCAGTAGCAGAAGCCAGTAAGCTAGAAAGGGTATAGAAAAGGAATAGAAAGGGAGGGAGGGGAGACTTACTAGGATGGTATTGTATATATGTAAGTAGAAGAACAGATTAATGGGGGTGAGAAGGCCTAAATGAGGTCAGGGGAAGAGACGGAACAAAGAAAAAGTGGAGAGAGAGGGCTAATCAAAATCTAAGAGGATATAAATAAGTCATATGAAAAGCTACTTTTTTGGACAATGGAACATCCAGATGACATAGATTGTTACTAGAAAATTTTCAGTGCCAGGGATGGGATACCTTCCAATGAGTTGTTGGCCAGTGTGGTGGTTTGATTCAGGTGTCCCCCATTAACTTAGGTATTCTGAATGCTAGTCTTCCCAGCTGATGGCAATTGGAATTGAAGCCTCCTGGAGGCAGTGTATTGTTGGAGTGGGCTTCTGGATATTATAGCAAGTTTCCCCATGCCAGTGTTTGTCACACTCTCCTGTTCCTGTTGACCACCTGATGTTGGCTAGGAGGTGATGTCCACCCTCTGCTCATGCCATCATTTTCCCCTGCCATCGTGGAAAGTTCCCTCAAGTCTGTAATCCAAAATAAATCTTCTTTTTTTTTCCCCCCAAAAGCTGCTCTTGGTCGGGTAATTTCTACCAGCAATGCGAACCTCACTGAAACAGCCAGGGAGGTCCCTGATAACCCCAAAACATTACAGGCCATTGCCAAGGCTCTTGGTTTCCCATCAGGAATGGATGGTAAGACCCTATTGCTGAAGACTCCACATACTTGGGCTGCAAGGTCACTGAGAAATCCGGCTGGAGCTGAGCTGAAAACCTCCTCCATGTAGACCAGCTGACAGAAAGCTGGACAAAGGTCTGCCTGAGCTAGAGCAAAACCCTACCTTGAAAAAATCAAAAAAAAAAAAAAAAAAGCAAGCAAGCAAGCAAGCTGGAAAGAGCTACACTGCATGCAGTTCAATGGGAGAGAGAGAAATCACCAGTGAAGGTACTCAACAGTGAACACTGCAAGCCTAAATTTGACCAGTCAGGCCAAATAGCCAATGGGTGCAATAGAGGCATGTCTGTTAAGGGGGTAACCAACTGCTCTCTAATTGGACTAGAGACCCGCTCCATGGGAAGGAATACATCCCTAATACTGAAAACCTACAACAGGGGTAGTCATGAGCCCTAGGGGTGTAATGTCTGTTGGTGTCATTCTAAATGTATATACTATGCTCACCAAACTGCCTAGTAAGCCCTTCTCTTAATGTTCATACCCATATATTAATGCTACTCTCACTTTTGGTTACAGAAGCTTCTCTTTTCAGATGGTGATAACCTTGGGATGACTCAGAAGGCACCATGGTGCTGAGAAGAAGTGACAGAGTGCTCAGCACTGAAACATCTCTAACACACCTTCACAAGGGTCAGGGTCCATTGCGGAAGAGGAGGCAGAAAGAATGTAAGAGCCAAAGGAAGAGTAGGACTCCTTACAATGTGCTCCTCCAGATACAAAATGGCCTGGATATCCATGACCTCACAGTGCCTGAAACTACCTACACAAGACCATCATAATAGGAGGAAAAGATAATGACATCAAAATAAAAGAGATGGATTGAGAGGGGGAGGGGATATGATGGAGAGTGGAGTTTCAAAGGGGAAAGTGGGTGAGGGAGGGAATTACCATGGGATATTGTCTAAAAGTATGGAAGTTGTCAATAAAAATAAGTAAATAAATAAATATAAAATAAATATTTATTAAAGGAAAAAATTAGAAAAAGCTGTCAATAGTGATGCCATGTTATAAGCCTTAAGAACAACTGAAAATGGCTACAAGATCATAATGTTGAAGCATTTTCATAAGATTTAATTAAAAATTTAAGGTAACTTGTTATAAACTTAATGAAACTTGAAAAGGTTAATAATTGCATGTATTTGTTTGAGGTAGGGTCTCACTTTAGCCCAGGCTGACCTAGAATGCACTATATAATCTCAGGATAGCCTTTAGCTCACAGCGATCCTCCTACCTCTGCCTCCTGAGTGCTGGGGCTAAAGGTGCGTGCCACCACACCTGGCTGCATGTAATTTTTTTTTTTTTTTTTTTTTTTTTTTTTCGAGGTAGGGTCTCACTCTGGTCCAGGCTGACCTGGAATTAACTATGTAGTCTCAGGGTGGCCTCGAACTCTCGGCGATCCTCCTACCTCTGCCTCCGGAGTGCTGGGATTAAAGGTGTGCGCCACCACGCCCGGCTGTAATTTATTTTTTGAAGAAAATATTTCTGGAGGTAGATGGTGGTGATAGTTGACAACATTGTCACAGCCTTCCTAGTTCATGCCTACATTTTTTCACATGTGAAACAAACTGAGTATCTAGTCTTTTTCCCTTGCTGGAGTTTATTAGCATGTGTGTTCCAAATAACCAAGTTAGTTATGTGAAGATGGAGACAGGTTGGTCCCTGTCCTCCTAGCACTTCCCAGTTGAGTACAGGCACTGGAAATATTTGGGGATAGAAGATCCTATTCCTGTCCCCTGGAAGACCTTGGATTGGTTTCGAGGACAGATATGGGATGTGGATACACAAAGCACATCCTGGAATATGACCTTGATCTGCTTCCCATTCTTTTGACCTTGAGCCCAAATGTGAACAGCTGCTGATGGCTGAGGAGGGGAAGAAGGAGGACCCAGAAGGCAATGAGGAACCTACAGGCTGGAGCCTGTGCATGAATGTAGATATCAGAGCCTTCCTTCCGGTTTCTATCTTCTTGTCCCCACCCCACCCCACCAGAGGAGTCCAAAGCAGGCCTAGGTTTTGTGAGGGGAGGTCCAGAAGTACAGACTCCAAACTAGGCAGTACTAGACATCCCCTGCCTGGCCCACTCCTATGGGCCCAGCTCCTTAGGGTGTTATCCAAAGACTGTCAGGCAGGAGCAGCCCAGCACCACCCCTAGCAGCCCGAGGAACTCTACTCAGAAAACAATTTCAAGATGTCATATTAGGGCTAGAAAGATTGCTTAGCGGTTAAGGCTTTGCCTGCAAAGCTGAAGGACCCAGGTTCAAATCCCCAAGACCCATATAAACCAGATGCACAAGGGGGCACATTTTTCTGGAGGCCCTGGCGCGCCCATTCTCTCTCTTTCTCTCTCTCTCTCTGCTTATTTCTGTATCTCTCTCAAATAAATAAAAATAAAATATTTTTAAAAAGAAAAGAAGAAGAGAGTAAAAAAAAAGATGTCATATTGAAGCTGAGTCAATGAGTTTATTAAGTAGAAAGATAAGAGAGAGACACACTGCAAGTTTAAGTCTGGGTATTCAGAAAGAAAGAGAAGGCTGACACCGTGCATGGTGGCGCACACCTTTAATCCCAGCACTCGGTAGGCAGAGGTAGGAGGATCGCTGTGAGTTCGAGGCCACCCTGAGACTAAATAGTTAATTCCAGGTCAGCCTGCGCCAGAGTGAGACCCTACCTCAAAAAAACAAAAAGAAAAAAGGAAAAAGAAAGAAAGAAAGAAAAGGCTGGGGAGATAGTTCAGCAATTAAAGGCACTTGTTTGCAAACCCCACCTGCCTGGGTTTGATTCCCCAGAACCCATGTAAACCCATATACATAAAACTTGTGCATTTGGAGTTCATTTGAAGAGGCAATAGGCCCTAGTGTGCCTATATTCTATCTCTCCCTCCCCCTCTCTTTCTCTCTCTCAAATAAGTTAATACATTTTTAAAACTTTAAAGAAAGGCCAGGTGTGGTGGTGCACGCCTTTAATCCCAGCACTCAGGAGACAGAGGTAGGAGGATTGCCTTGAGTTCAAGGCCACCCTGAAAGTACATAGTTAACTCCAGGTCAGCCTGGGCCAGAGTGAGACCCTACCTCAAAAACCCCAAAAAAATTTTTTTATAGAAAGAACTGGAGAGATGGCTTAGTAGTCAAGGCACTTGCCTGCGAAGCCTAAGAACCCAGGTTCTATTTCCCAGTATCCATATAAGCCAGATTCACATGCATCTAGGTGGTACATTCATCTAGAGTTCCTTTGCAGTGGGTAGCGGCCCTGGCTCATCCCTTCTTTCTTTCTATCTCCCTCTGTCTGTCTCTCTCTCAAATAAATAAAATATTAAAAATATATTTTTTAGAAATTTATGAAAAGAAGCCAAACATGGTGGCTCACACCTTTAATCCCAGCACTCAGGAGGCAGAAGTAGGAGGATCACTGTGGTTCAAGGCCACCCTGAGACTATATAGTGAATTCCAGGTCAGCCTGGGCTAGATTGAGACCCTACCTTGAAAAAACAAGAGAAAGAAAGAAAGAGAGAGAGAGAGAGAAAGAGAGAGAAGGAAGGAAGGAAGGAAGGAAGGAAGGAAGGAAGGAAGGAAGGAAGAAGGAAGGAAAGAAATTTATAGAAAGAGGGCTGGAGAGATGGTTTAGCAGCTAAGATGCTTGCCTGTGAAGCCTAAGAACCCATGCTCCATCTCTGTCCAGATCCCACATAAGCCAGACACACAAAGGTGAGGCAAGCATAAGGTCACACATGCCCATTAGGTGGCACAAGCATCTGGAGTTCGATTATAGTGGCTGAGGCCCTGGTGCTCCAATTCTCTCTTTCTCACTCTTACTCTCATTCTGGCTAAAATAAATAAAAATTTAAAGAAAGAGCCAGCATGGTGGTGCATGTCTTTAATCCCAGAACTCAGGAGGCAGACACAGGAAGATCACTGTGAGTTCAAGGCCAGCCTGAGACAGCATAGTGAATTCTAGGTCAGCCTGGGCTAGGCTGGGCTATGGAGAGGCCCTACCTCAAAAAACCAAAAAAAAAAAAAAAAGTTAAGGAAAAAAGGTAGTACAGACTCAAGACATGGGTGCACACTTTTGAAGAGAGTGCAGCATTTAGGTGTCTTTTAAAAAATATTTTTATTTATTTATGTAAGAGAGAGCATGTGTATGGGCTTGCCAGGGCCTCTTGCCACTGCTAATTAATTCCACATGCATAGGCCACTTTGTGCAACTGGTTTTGTAATGAGGTGCTAAGGGTCCAGGAAAATCCTTGTACCCCAAACCCTAGGTTCACTTCTAATTTTCAATCAAAGAATTGAATAAAAAAAGAAGACTGAGAAGGATAATTATTTAAAAAATTGTATTTACTGAGAGAAGTACAGTGCCTTTCCTTGGCTCTGTGCTTCCCACGTGGGGTTAGAGATCCCACGTGGAGGGACTGGCAGAAAAAGTGTTGAAAGCAAAAAGCAAGTTCAAGGAGCTCCTGCCATGTGGGGAGCTGGAGAGGATAAAGAACCCATGTGGAGAGTACGGGTTAGGGGGCCTCCTGCCTGGTCCTGGGCCTGGGCCTGGAACTAACCAGCCAAGGGAAAAAACTCTCCCACAGCTGGAAGTTCCCAAGGGGTCAGAGAGCCTGTCCTCCCCTTGCAAAGGTATTTATAACCTTTGGGTTATGGTCTGCCTTCCAGCTCAGGTGAACCAGAGGGCCAGCTGGTTGGTTAGGGCTAGGGGCTATCTAAGGAAGAGGTTAGCCCTGGCACCAAGTTCCAGGGGTTGAACTTGACCAACCACAATGTTTAAATCCTATGAAAGACCTCCCTCCCAGGAGGGGTCCTGATTGTTCTACAAAACGAGGCAAGAGAGATAAGAAATCAGGGCTAGAGAGATGGCTTAGTGGTTAAGGCACATGCCTGCGAAGCCTAAGGACCCAGGTTCGATTCTTCAGGTCCCACATAAGCCAGATGCACAAGGTAGCCCATGATCTGGAGTTCGTTTACAGTGGCGGGAGGCCCTGGCGTGCCCATTCTCTCTCTTTCTCTCTCTCTTTGCCTCTTTGTCTGACTCTAATAAATAAATAAAATAAATCTTTTTTTTTAAAAATCAAATCATCTTTGATTTCTAGCAAGTGCAAACTTTCCTGTCCTTTTTACCTTCAGTGTCCAGTCACCCTAACTCTACCCCCCCCTCTCAGTTTTACATGGGTACTGGGGAATTGAACCCATATTGGCAGGCTTTGCAAGCAAGCTCCTTTAACTGCAGAGCCATCTCCCTAGCCTTCAGGTGTCTTTGTGTGCGTGTGTGTGTGTGTGTGTGTGTGTGATTTTCTGAGGTAGGGTTTCACTCTAGCTCAGGCTGACCTGGAATTCACTATGCAGTCTCAGGGAGACTTTGAACTCTCAGTGATCCTCCTACCTCTGCCTCCCCAGTGCTGGGATTAAAAGCGTGCGCCACCACGCCCGGCCTTTTTTTTTTTTTTTTTTTAAGGTAGGGTCTCACTCTAGCTGAGGCTGACCTGGAATTCACTCAGTACTCTCAGAGTGACCTTGAATTCATGGTAATCCTCCTACCTCTGCCTCCTGAGTGCTGGGATTAAAGGTGTGCGCCACCACGCCTGGCTCCTTGGGTGTCTTTATAATAACTTTGTATGTGATTCTCTGGTTTTCCTTATAGGGGAAGGGGCAGTCAGGGTCTCATGTAGCCCAGGCTGACCTCAAACTTACATGTATCTGAGAATGATGCTGAACTCCTAATAATCCTACTGCCTCCACCTCCCAAGTGCTAAGGTGTTCATCACCACACCCTGATGACGGTGGCTTTCTGAGTAACATTGTTCAAAGGAGGGATGGAATTTATAAGGTGTATTAGTTACTTTCCTCATGGCTGGGACAAAATAGCTGACAAGATGCAACTTTAGGGAAAAAAGAGTTATTATGACTCACAGTTCAAAGTCCATGAGGGTGCAGAAGGAATGGCGCGAGGCAGCTGCTCACATTGAATCTGCAGGCAGGAAGCAGAGAGGGAGAAATGTTCATGTTCAGCTTGCTTGTCGGGCATTGCTAAACACGGGCTGGGACTGCGAGGAAGCTGGCCTGGGCTGTTGGACATGGCCGGGGACCTTGGGCTGTAGGGGTTGCAGCTGGCCTTGTCATCAGGAACCCCCTCTGGTGATGGAAACTGGCTTTCCCTGCCCTCAGCAAGGTTGTAGTGTGCCCTGTCTTCGCCCAGAGTGGGCAGAACTGGTGAGGCCCTCCCCCCTTAACCCCAAAAAGCACCTGACCATTCCATAGTCAGGCTTTGCCTGTCCCCCACAGTTCCTGACCTTGTGGCTAGCTGTCCAAGAGACCCTTATGTGGCTGAAGTCACGTAGCTTTTCCCACCACTTGCAGCTTCTCCCTTGCGACTTCTGCCTTCCAACACCAGCCAATTAGATAGTAACCCCTAAACTGTGTATCCAATTGCCATATAGTCTGTATGTGCCTTCTCAACCTTCCTCAAGCCCAATCCCTTTGGAATAAATGATAGCATACTATTCATCAGATTGCCTCCCAGGTGGTTCTTTGCCCATCGCACTCACCCACTCCAGAACCCTGCTTCCCCCCAACTTCTCCTGCACCCAGGACATCGATGGCCGATGACCCCCAGGAACAGTGAGGACTCACACTTGCTGTCTCCTTTTTAATTTTTATTTTTTTATTGACAACTTCCATAATTGTAGACAATATCCCATGGTACTTCCCTCTCTCCCCCCACTTTCCCCTTTGAAACTCCACTCTCCATCATATCCCCTCCCCATCTCAATCAGTCTCACTTTTATTTTGATGTCATCATCTTTTCCTCCTATTATGATGGTCTTGTGTAGGTAGTGTCAGGCACTGTGAGGTCATGGATATCCAGGACATTTTGTGTCTGGAGGAGCACGTTGTAAGGAGTCCTACCCTTCCTTTGGCTCTTACATTCTTTCCACCACCTCTTCCGCAATGGACCCTGAGCCTGGAAAGATGTGATAGAGATATTTCAGTACTGAACACTCCTCTGTCATTTCTTCTCAGCACCATGATGCCTTCTGAGTCATCCCAAGGTCACTGCCATCTGAAAAGAGAAGCTTCTGTAACCAAAAGTGAGAGTAGCATTAATATATGGGTGTGAACATTAAGAGAAGTGCTTATTGGGCAGTTTGGTCAGCATAACATATACATTTAGCCAGACACCAGCAGGCATTACACCCCTAGGACTCATGACTATCCCTGTTGTAGGTTTTCAGTATCAGGGATGTATTCCCTCCCATGGAGCAGGCCTCCAGTCCAATTAGAGAGCAATTGGTTTCCCCTATAACAGACATGCCACTATTGCACCTGTTGGCTCATTTGGCCTGGCTGGCCAAATTTAAGGCTTGCAGTGTTCACTGTTGAGTACCTTCACTGGTGTTTTCTCTTTCCCATTGAACTGCATGCAGTGTAGCTTTTTCCAGCTTTCTGCCAGGTGGTCCACATGGAGGAGGATTTCAGCTCAGCTCAGCAAGATTTCTCAGTGACCTTGCAGCCCAAGTATGTGGAGTCTTCTTGCTGTCTCCTTCTTATTCAGTGCTGATCTCCAGCCATGAGATGATGCCGCCTGCATTTAGGATGGGTCTTCCCACCTAGAAACCCCCTCACATATGTGACCAAAGGCTTGTCTTGTAGGTCATTCTAGATCCTATCAAGCTGACAATATTAACCATCACAAATCCATCCCTTGTTAATTTGACACTCACACATATCACTTTTAAGCCATACCCTTCCGCCCCTTGTCTCCATAAGTTCCTGGCCATCTCATAATGCAAAATGCATTCAGTCTAACTTCAAAAGTCCCCATAGTCTTAAAAAGTTGCAACACAGTCAAAAGGTAAGTGCAGAGTCTCTTCCAAAACTGAGGGAATCTTTATGAAAGAGAGAGAGAGATGGGGAGACAGAGAGAGAGATAGGTGCACCAAGGCCTTCTGCCTCTGCAAATGAACTCCAGATGCATGCACCACTTTGTGTATCTGGCTTTATGTGGGTGCTGGGGAATTGAACTCTGGCCAACAGGCTTTGCAAGCATGTACTCCTAACCACTGAGCTTTCTCTCCAGCCCTCAGAAAAACTCTTAACTTTTAGGCTGGAGACATGGCTTAGTAGTTAAGGCACATGCCTACAAAGCCTAAGGACCCCGGTTCGATTCTCCAGGTCCCACATAAGCCAGATGCACAAGGGGGCACAAGCATCTGGAGTTCATTTGCAGTGGCTAGAGGCCCTGGCATGCCCATTCTCACTCTCACTCTCTCTCTCTGTGTCTCTAATAAATAAATAAATAAAATCTTAAAAAAAAAAACTTAACTGTGAGCTTCTAGAACATAAAACAGGAGCTAGAGAAATGGCTCAGCAGTTAAGGAGCTTGCTTGCAAGGACTGACAGCCTGGGTTCAATTCCCTAGTATCCATATAAGCCAGATGCACAAAGTAGCACATGCATCTGGAGTATGCTTGCAGTGGCAAGAAGCCCTGATGTACCTATTCTCTCATCCTCTCTCTCTCTCTCCCCTTCCCTCCCTCCTGCGCAAGCATGAGGGCCCAAGGAGAACTGAGAGACTACTTGAGCATGACCTTCAGAACCCACATAAACATCTGGACATGACCACTCATGTCTGTAACCCCAGTCCCATGGGGAGCAAATGCTCAAGAATTGCCAGAGCTCAGAAAAAAAGGCAAGCTCCAGAGTGAGATAAGAAGAATGAAATATCAAAACAAAAGGAGTGCTGGGAGAGAGGAGCGGCTCAGTGGAATAAGTGTAGGGAAAGAGGAGGGGACAAAAGATGGTAATAGAAGGGGAATATAATCAAATTACACTATGTTCATGTATTAAAATTCTCAAGGGCTGAGGAGATGACTCAGCAGTTAAAGGCACTTGCTTGCAAAGTGTGCTGGCCTGGGTTCAATTCCACATAAAGCCAGATGCACAAAGTGGCACAGGCATCTGGTTTCTCTGCAGTGGCTAGAGGTCCTGGAGTGCCCATTCTCTCTCTCTCTCTCAAATAAATAAAAATACTTATTAAAAAAAAACCTAGAAGCCGGGCATGGTGGCACACACCTTTGATCCCAACATTCGGGAGGCAGAGGTAGGAGGATCACTATGAGTTCAAGGTCACCCTGAGACTATATAGTAAATTCCAGGTCACCCTGAGACTATATAGTGAATTCCAGGTCATCCTGAGCTAGAGTGAGACCTTACCTCGGGAAAAAAAAAACTAAAAAAGGTCTGGAGAGATGGCTTAGGTAAAGCCTAAGGACCCAGATTTGTTTCGCCAGTACCCATGTAAGCCAGATGCACAAGGTAGCACATGAGTCTAGAGTTCACTTAGAGTGGCTAGAGGCCCTGTTGTACCCATTCTGTCTCTCTCCTTAATCCCAGCACTTGGAGGCAGAGGTAGGAAGGTTGCCTTGAGTTTGAGGCCACCCTGAGACTATAGTGAATTCCAGGTTAGTCTGAGCTAGAACAAGATCCTACCTCAAAAAAAAAAAAAAAAAAAAAAAAAAAAGAAAAGAAAAAGAAAAAAAACTTGAAAAAAAGTCTCTCTTTTGGCTGTTCATCTCTCCTGAACCTCCAGGTCTCTGCATTTGGTAAGCCCCCCACTCTCACATGGGCTCTCTACCCCCTCCTGCCTTCCACACAGCAGAAGCTCTCTGTACTTTCTTCTTTTTCCTTATCTTCATCTAATACAGTCTCTCTAAATCTTAAAAACAAAAACAAAAAAAAACTCAGCAGCTGTAATCCCAGCACTCAGGAGGCTGAGGTAGGAGGTTTACCATGAGTTTAAGGCAGCCTGAGACTACAGAGTAAGTTCCAGTTCAGTCTGGACTAAAGTAAGACTCTAACTTGAAAAAAAAATTCTCAATTAAAGAAATAAAAATGGGCTGGTGAGATTGTTCAGTGGTTAAGGCCTGCAAAGCCTAACAACCCAAGTTCAGTTCCCAGTACCTATGCAAAGCCAGATGGACAAAGGGGTGCATGCATCTGGAGTTTGTTTGCAGTGGCTGGAGGCTCTGGCATGTCCATTCTCTCCCCCCACCCTCTCTCTCCTTGCAAGTAAATAAATAAAAATATATCTTTTGAGGTAGGGTCTCACTCTAGACCAGGCTGACTTGGAATTCACTCTATAGTCTCAGGGTGACCTCAAACTCATGGTGATCCTCCTACCTCTGCCTCCCAAGTGCTGGGATTAATTTTTAAAAAAATGAAAACTGGGCTGGAGAGATGGCTTAGCAGATAAGGCACCTGTCTGCCAAGCCTAAGAACGCCCATTCGATTCTCCAGGTCCCACATTTAGCCAGACACAAAGTGATGCAAGGGCGCAATGCTGCACTTGCCCACAAGGGGGTGCACACATTTGGAGTTCATTCACAGCGGCTGAGAGGCTGCTGGCACACCCATTCTTTCTCTCTCTCTCTCTCTCTCTCTCTCTCTCTCTCTGCCTCTTCCTCTCTGTCTCTGTCTCTCTCTCTATCAAAAATAAATAAATAAATAAATAAATAAATAAATAAATAAAAACAGCATGCTCTAGAATCAGTAAGAGACTCTGGCTCAAATAAGAATACAGAAGAGTGGACTGGAGAAATGGCTTAGTGGTTAAGGCGTTTGCCTGTAAAGCCAAAGGATCCCAGGTCGATTCTCCAGGACCCACGTAAGCCAGATGCACAAGGGGCACATGCGTCTGGAGTTCGTTTGCAGTGGCTAGAGGCCCTGGTGTGCCCATTCTCTCTCTGTCTGCCTCTCTTCTATCTCTCTCTCTGCTTGCAAATAAATACAATTTAAAAAAAAAAAGAATACAGAAGAGTGATGGAAGTGGGACACCCAACATTTCCCACAGTCCACTGCAGGCAAGCACACCCTGCCACAGATGAGCACATGGCATGCTGCATGAATGCATACATGTGATATACTACATATCACACACACACACACACACACACACACACACACAGTTACATACTTTCATATATAGTGACATACAGTAAACATTTCCATTCCAAGAGAAGAATGGAGGCATAGCAAGGAAAGATAGAACCAAAACAAGATCAAAACAGGGCAAGTACCAAATCTTGTAGCTCCATGTGATGGTTAATCTTGTTTATCAACTTGATTGGATCTAGAATCACCTAGAAGGTAAATCTCTGGGCATGTCTGTGGGGGTTTCTGAATTAGGTTAATTGTGGTGGGAAGTCTCATGGACTGGGGTCCTGAACTGAATAAAATGGAGAAAGCAAGCTGGATGTGGTGGCTCATACCTATCATCCCAGCATTCAGGAGGCTGAGGTATGGACTACATCATGAGTTTTAGGTCAATCTGGGCTACACTCAGTAAAATTAAATTTGAGGGCTGGGGGATGGCTTAGCAGTTAGGACATTTGCCTGCAAAGCCAAAGGAGCCAGGTTCGATTCCCACATAAGTCAGATGCACAAGACAGTACATGCATGTGGAGAATGCCCATTCTCTCTTGCTCTCTATCTGCCTCTCTCTCTCTCTCTCTCAAATAATTAATTTTTTTAAGTGGGCTCTACCAACACAAGAGGTATCCATAGAAAGCATGTTCAAATTTTTTTTTTTAATCTGAAGAAAAACATGGGCTCTAGGGCTGGAGAAATGGCTCAGCAGTTAAGGTGCTTTCCTGCAAAGCCTAATGGATTTGATTCCTCAGGACCTATGTAAAGCCAGATGCACAAAGTGGCACATGCATCTGGAGTTTGTTTGCAGCAGCTGGAGGCCCTGGTTTGCCCATCCATTCACTCTCTCTCCTTGCAAATAAATAAAATACTTCAAAAAATGGCCTATAGAACTGAATAAAGAGTTCTCAAAAGAAGATATATAAATGGCCAATAAACACCTAAAAACATGGTTTGTATCCTTAACTATCAGAGAAATGCAAATTAAAACTACTTTGAAGCCGGGCGTGGTGGTGCACGCCTTTAATCCCAGCACTCAGGAGGCAGAGGTAGGAGGATCGCCTTGAGTTCAAGGCCACCCTGAGACTACATAGTGAATTCCAGGTCAGCCTGAGCTAGAGTGAGACCCTACCTCAAAAAAAAACAAAAAAAAAAAAACTACTTTGAGCCGGCCGTGGTGGTGCACACCTTTAATCCCAGCACTCGGGAGGCAGAGGTAGGAGGATTGCCATGAGTTCGAGGCACCCTGAGACTACGTAGTTCATTCCCAGGTCAGCCTGGGCCAGAGTGAGACCCTACTTTGAAAAACCAAAAAAAAAAAAAAACTGAGATTCCATCTCACTCCTATCAGAATGGATATCATCAAGAAATCAAATGACAGGCCAGGCGTGGTGGTACATGCCTTTAATCCCAGCACTCCAGAGGCAGAGGTAGGAGGATCTCCATGAGTTCGAGGCCACCCTGAGACTACATAGTGAATTCCAGGTCAGCCTGGGCTAGAGCAAGACCCTACCTTGAAAAACCAAAAAAAAAAAAAAAAAAAAAAAAAGATTAAACCAGGTGTAGTGGTGCATGCCTTTAATTGCAGCACTGGGGAGGCCAAGGTAGAAGGATCACTGTGAGTTTGAGGCCAGCCTGAGACTAATTCCAGGTCAGCCTGGGCTTGCATGAGATCTACTTCAAAAAAAAAAAAAATAAGATTTATGAATAGGCTTATGGAAATCTATTTCTTCAATAGCTAAATAATATATGTTAAAAGGAGAGCATTTGGGCAGAAGGATCCTATGGAGGTAGATAACGTGTCAAAAAAAAAGATTGTTATTAGAAAATTTTTAGTGCCAGGGGTGGGATACTTTCCATGAGATATCGTTCAGGGAGCCCTCTGATGTCCTCAAAGCGTTACAGGCTAAAACTTTTGGTTACTCACCAGAACTAAATGATAAGACTCTGTTGCTGAAGACTCTACATGCTTGGGCTGCAGGATACTGACAAATCAAGCTGGAGCTAAGCTGGAAGCCTTCTCCCTGCTGACTAGCTGTCAGGATCCTGGAAAGACCAGGGCAGCCTGTTGGGGAGAAAAGTCATCAATGGTCTTAACCAGCAGTGGACCCTGCAAGTTCTACAGCTGGCCAAGCCAAAACAAATGTACCAACTGGTGCAATGTTGGCATGTTGTGATGGGAGAAACCAACTGCTCTCAGATCAGACTTGAGGCCCACTCCATGAGAGGGAATTCCTGCCTGGTACCGAAAACCTAATCAAAAGCCTATGATTTGCAAGATCATAAGCTCTAGGGGGAAACTACTACTGTCGTCTGGCTAAATGGATATGTTATGTCCACCAGCCTGCCCTCTAAATACTTACGTTTATGCTCATATATTAATGCTGCTATCACTTTTGCTTAGAGAAGCTTCTCTTTTCAGATGTCGGTGACTACTAGGGTGGCTCAAAATTCAACAACATGCTGAGAAGTGACAGTGGAATGTTTAGCACTAAGTGAGACATCTCTGTCACAACCCCCTCAAGACTCAGGGACCATTGCAGAAGAGGTGGTGGAAAGAATATAAGAACCAAAGGAAGTGGAAGAGTACTTTCAATACTGTCTTCCAGACACAAAGTGGCCTTGATATTTCATGACCTCCCAGCGGCTGATGTTACCTACACAAGATCTGCATAGGAGGAAAAGCAATGTTGACATCAAAATAGAAGAGCTGGGCGTGGTGGTGCATGCCTTTAATCCCAGCACTTGGGAGGCAGAGGTAGAAGGATGGACATAAGTTCAAGGCCACCCTGAGAATACAGAGTGAATTATAGGTCAGCCTGGACTAGAGTGAGACCCTACCTTGAAAAAAAAAAAAATAGAAGCGAGAATAGATGGAAATAAGAAGGGATTCAATGGAGAAAGATTTGGGAGGGGGGAAATGGAGGGCCACGAGAAGGGATTATGATTACATTATATATGTTTTTACTTTTTTAGTTTTTAATTAATATTTTTATTTTTATTTATTTGACACAGAGAGAGAAATAGGCAGGGAGAGAGAGAAAAAATGGGCATGCCAGAGCCTCTAGCTAATGCAAATGAATTCCAGATGCATGTGCTGCCATGTGCATCTGGCTTACATTGGTCCTGGGGAATCGAGCCTGGGTCCTTTGGCTTTGCAGGCAAGCGCCTTAACCACTAAGCCATCTCTCCAGCCCCCCCCTTTTTTGCTTTGTTTTTCAAGATAGGGTCTCACTCTAGCCCAGGCTAACCTGGAACTCAGGATGTAGCTTCAGGGTGGCCTCAAACTCATAGCAATCTTCCTACCTCTGCCTCCCGAGTGCTGGGATTAAAGGTGCACCACCACACTTGGCTTCAAATACTACTCTTTTTAAAAATTTTTTGTTTATATTTTATTTATTTGAGAGTGACAGAGAGAGAAAGAGGCAGATAGAGAGTGAAAGAGGCAGATAAAGAAAGAGAGAATGGGTGCACCAGGGCCTCCAGCCACTGCAAATGAACTCCAGATGCATGCACCACCTTGTGCATCTGGCTTACGCAGGTCCTGGGGAATCGAGCCTCGAACTGGGGTCCTTATGCTTCACAGGCAAGCACTTAACTGCTAAGCCATCTCTCCAGGCCCCAAATACTACTCTTAAGGCTAGTCTGAAAACCAGTTCCAGGGAGATGTGACAGACACTGTGGTCAGTCAAAACTCATCAAAATAGAGATCCAGAGGCTACAGAGAGAGCAGCACTAAGTCAGATCCCTATCTTGCCTGTCAAGGCTCAGGGAACATTGTGGAAGAGGGGGAGGAAAGATTGTGAGAGCCTCAAGGTGGGTGGGAATAGCCTGAGCCACTGTAGCCCTCCCTGCCTCCCCAGAGTCTGACTGAGGCCTCTTGGACCCCACAACGAATACCAATAACCCCACCAAAGAAGAACCTCAGCAGATTTGGGGCGAGGATGGGAGGGTAAGAGTACAGTCTTTTTATTAAAAAAAAAAAAAAATTAAAGCCAGGCGTGGTGGCGCATGCCTTTAATCACAGCACCTGGGAGGCAGAGGTAGGAGGATTGCCATGAATTTGAGACCACCCTGAGAATACATAGTGAATTCCAGGTCAGCCTGCTAGAGTGAAACCCTGCTTCAAAACAGAAAAATTCAGGGCTGGAGAAATGGCTTAGCAGTTAAGGCGTTTGCCTGTGAAGCCAAAGAATCCCAGTTCTATTCTCCAGGACCCACATAAGCCAGATGCACAATGGGGCGCATGCATCTGCAGTTCGTTTTCAGTGGCTGGAGGCCCTGGTGTACCCATTCTCTCTGTGTGTCTGCCTTTCTCTCTCTCTCTCTCTCCTCTCTCTCTCTCTCTCTATGGTTGCAAATAAATAAAAAAATTTTTAAAAAGAAAAATTTTTAAAAAAGAAAAAATAAAAGAGACTGATTCATAAAAATGGAGCAAAGGCCGGGCGTTTATTGTCTATAATTATGGAAGTTTTCAATAAAAAAAATTTTTAAGGCCAGGCATGCCTTTAATCCCAGCACTTGGGAGGCAGAGGTAGGAGGATCGCCAAGAGTTCGAGGCCACCCTGAGACTACATAGTGAATTCCAGGTCAGCATGAGCTGCAGTGAAACCCTACCTTGAAAAACCAAACAGAAAAAAGAGGGCTGGAGAGATGGCTTAGGGGTTAAGGCACCTGCCTCCTAAGCCTAAGAACACCAGTTCCAATCACCAGTGGTTCCAATCTCCAGATCCCACGTTTAGCCAGATGCAAAGTGATGCAAGGGTGCAATGCCGCACTTGACCACAAGGGGGCGCACACATCTGGATTTCGTTGGCTGCTGGCTCACCCATCTCTATCTGTCTTCCTCTCCCTCTCTCTCTCTCTGTGTCTCTCGCCAAAAAAAAAAAAAAGAAAGAAAGAAAAAAGAAAAAGAAAATAAATTACAGCTGGTCTCACTTACTTTGTCTAAAACTTTAAACTCCCTCCTTTCCTCTCCAAATAGCACATTTTTCATATATTTCTGTTTCACTCATTTTTTGAAAAACATTTAATTTATTTGCAAGCCAAGAGCGATAGAAGAGAAACAGAAAGAATGGGCATTCCAGGGCCTCCAGCAGCTGCAAAGGAACTCCAGACTCATGCACCACTTTGTGCATCTAGCTTTAGATGGGTAGTGGGGAATCAAACCCTGGTCCTTGGGCTTTGCAGGCAAGCACCTTAACCACGTAGCCATCTCTCCAGCCCAGTTTTTCCTGTTTCTATCCTGCCTGCAGACATAATCTTGATGGCTAAGGGCTTCCTTCCTCTGTCTGACTGGGGATCCAGGTTTGGCCCCCACTAGGGATAGACAGAAGCACCATGGAATTGATACCTTGAAGTAGACCTGGCCAATGACAGGGGGAGGTAAGACAATGCTGTAGCATGCCCTCTAAGAAAACCAAGCCCTGCTCACAATATCAGTCATCATTGCTGCCAAACCAATTCTAAACCTTGATGGCACAATCACTTTCTGATTCCTGTAGATTTATGGGTCAGAACTTCAACAGGAACCACAAAGGAAGGCTTGTCTGAGGTCTACGACTCCACCTGTTAATATTCCAGAGGCCAGAGGTGATTCCAATCTGTAGAGACAGGAACCACCCAGAGGCTTCTAGAATGACGTGTATGGCACTGAACGGAGATGGGTCAAGTCTCACCTCTGGACACGGCCTTTTCATGTAGCTCAGATATCCTCACATGGCAGCCTTAGACCAGTCAGACTTCCACCATGGCTCCTGGGGGTCTGGGTAAACAAAGATGCTGGGAGGATCCCTGGAAGGCTGTGTGGTCTCATTTCCTTGCTGTGGACGGAAATCACAATGTCACTCCTGCTTTGCTATGTTGGAGGAAGTAATCACAGGCTAACCCAAATGCAAGGGAAGGGGGCATAGGGATGAGAGCAGATGGCCATTCTTAAAATCTCCCAACCCAGGTGATCCTGTATCTGTGTCTGCTGACCATCTTCCTGGCCCTGCAGTATTCCAGCACCATGATACCAGGGTGCTTTGCTGAGGGATCTTAGCCGCTCCCTAATGGTAGAAATCTCAAACCTTTCCACCCTATAAAGTAGTACGTGGATGGTGCTTCTCACAGAGCCTCTCCTTTCTCTCTCATCGATGAAAAACACACAGCTCTCGCCTCAAAGGGAACTTTCTCTACAGCAAAATATGAGTGACCATGGCTCAGGCACAGATTCATATTACCCCAAATATCATGTTCCAGCGTGCTAACAGTTTTGTGAAGTTTTTATAGGTACTGAACAAAAGAGAGTTATAAACCAAGGGACGTTTCAAATACATAGGTGGGACATCAGGTAGGTGGTTACAGCATAGCCTATAAGTCTGCTTTAGGCCACAGATGCCATCCGGTGACATTCTTAGCCTTCGGGCTGGTGGAAGCTACTGGTCTGTTAGTACATTCCAAAAGGATTTGCCTGGTAGACACAAGAATGCTAAGTCAGGCATAGATGTAGGCAATGAATGGCTATTAAAGAGGACTACAGACAACCCAAGATAATGTGCCTCAGGGCCTGGTACATTCCAGTTCTCCACAGTCACAGAAGTTCCAATCTATCAGCCTTGTAAAATCTTATCAAAGCCATGGCTTTTTTTCCTAGGAATTTGAATTCTCTCCTCATCTTCTTTTCTCCCCGTCTCCTCCTCCTCTTCTCCTCTTCCTCCTCCTCTCTCTCTGCATTAAAGATGGAACTCAGGGCCTCACACATGCTAGATAAGCACTCTTCCACTGAGCTATATCCTTTATTCTTCTTTTTAAAAATTAGTTATTTATTTTAGAGAGATAGAGGGAAAAAGAAAGAGAAAATGGGGCTGGAAAGATGGTTTAGTGGTTAAGGTGTTTGCCTGCAAATCCAAAGGACCCAGGTTAAATTCCTGAGGACCCATGTAAGCCAGAGGCACAATGGCACGCCCATTCTCTCTCTCTCTCTCTCTCTCTCTGTCTTTTTCTCTCTCTTAAATAAATAAAAATATATTTTAAAAGAGAGAGAGATAATGGGCACGCCAGGGCCTCCAGTCCCTGCAAACGAATTCCAGATGCATGTGCCCCCTTGTGCCTCTGGCTTCCATGGGTCCTCCTCAGGAATTGAACCTGGGTCCTTTGGCTTTGCAGGCAAACACCTTAACCACTAAACCATTTTCCTAGCCTTCTCTTCCTCCCCCTCCCAGTCCTCCTCCCATCCCCTCCCTTCCTCCTCCTCCTCCTCCTTCTTTTTTTAGTTTTTATTCTGAGATAGCATCTCACTACTCACTAAATTGCCTAGGGTGGCCTTGAACTCACTCTGTAGTCCAGACAGGCTTTGAACTTGTGGCCTTCTCCTCTTGCATCAGCTGTCCAAGTACTTGCGATGATGGAGCCTTGCTGCTTGCATCTTCCTCTTTTCCTCCTTGAAACAAGGTCTCATGTTGTAAATCAGACTGGCCTCAATCCCCTGCCTCAGACTCCCAAGTGCTTGGTTTACATCCTTCTCCTCCTTTTGTCTTGCCTTGTCCTTCCTGGCCCCAAGGACAACCTTTGTATTTATGTATTTGTCACCCTCCTCGAAGGGAATCACTGACCTCCGGAGCTGTCCTGGTCTCAAACCTGCTCAGACATACCTTTCCCAGGAGGATGGTGGCAGGTGGCCAGAGCAGAAGGTAAAGGTACTGCTCAGGATCTCAGCAGGGTGTGAGGAGCAGTTGTTTCTCAAACAGCTGCAAGTGTGGCTTCAGCACTTCTCTCACCAAGAAGTGATGTGGGGGTGTGGTGGCTTGATTCAGGTGTCCCCCATAAACTTAGGTGTTCTGAATGCCAGGTTCCCAGCTGATGGAGATTTGGGAATTAATGCCTCCTGGGGACAGGCTTGTGGGTGTTATAGCCAGTTTCCAATGCCAGTGTTTGGCACATACTCTCCTGTTCCTGTTGTCCACCTGATGTTAGCCAGGGGGTGATGTCCACCCTCTGCTCATGCCATTGTTTTCCCCTGCCATTGTGGAGCTTCCCCTCGAGCCTGTAAGCCAAAATAAACCTCTTTTTTCCCACAAGCTGTTCTTGGTTGGGTGATTTCTACCAGCAATGTGAACCTGACTGCAACAGCAGGGGCTGGAGAAATGGCTTAGTGGTTAAGGCGCTTGTCTGCAAAGCCAAAGGACCCAGGTTTGATTCCCCAGGACCCACGGAAGCCAGATGCACAAGGGGGCACACGCATCTGGAGTTCATCTGCGGTGTCTAGAGGCCCTAGCACACCCATTCTCTCCCTTCATCTCTCTCTCTCTCTCTCTCTCTCACTTGCTCGCTCTCTCCCCCTGCCTATCTTTCTGTCAAATAAAGAAAAGTAAAAAAAAATTTTTTTAAAGAAGTGATGTGGGCTGGAGAGATGGCTTGGCAGTTGAGACATTTGCCTGAAAAGCCAAAGGATCTCTGTTCAACTCTCCAGGACCCACGTAAGCCAGAGGCACAAGAGGCATACATCTGGAGTTCGTTTGAAGTGGCTGGAGGCCCTGGTGCGCCCATTCTCTCTCTCTCTCTCTCTCTCTCTCTCAAATAGATAAATAAAAAAGAAAAGAAAAGAAAATGGACTTTAAAAAAAAGAAGTGATATGGGGAGATGGCTCAGCAGTTAAAGCGCTTGCAGTGGCAGGAGGCCCTGGCACCCCCTCCCACAACACAAACATGCAAATAGATAAATATTTTTAAATGGCCAATTTTGTCTGTTTTCCTCTCTCCAGCCCTTTAAAAAAAATTTTCCTAGGCTGGAGAGATTTCTTAGTGGTTAAGGCACTTGCCTGTAAAACCTAATGACCCTGATTCAATTCCCCAGAACCCATGTAAGCCAGATGCACATGATGGCACATGTATCTGGAGTTCGTTTGCAGGGGCTAGAGGCCCTGATGTACCCATACTCTGTCTGTCTCTTTCTGTCTCTGCCTCTCTCTCTAACAAATAAATAAAATATAAAAGGCCAGGCATGGTGGCACACGCCTTTAATCCCAGCACTCGGGAGGCAGAGGTTGGAGGATTGCCAAGAGTTTGAGGCCACCCTGAGACTACATAGTGAATTCTAGGTCAGCCTGAGCTAGAGTGAGATCCAAAAAATAAAAATAAAATAAAATATTAAAAAATAATTTAGCCAGGCGTGGTGGCGCACGCCTTTAATCCCAGCACTCGGGAGGCAGAGGTAGGAGGATCGCTAAGAGTTCAAGGCCACCCTGAGACTACCTAGTGAATTCCAGGTCAGCCTGGACCAGAGTGGGACCCTACCTCGAAAAACCAAAAAAAAAAAAAAATAATAATAATTTAAAAATTATTTCTAAAACTTCCCTGCTAGTATGGTGCTGCATGCCTTTGATTCCTGCACTTGGAGGCAGAGGTAGGAGGATCACAGTGAGTCTGAAGCCAACCTGGGATTACAGAGTGAGTTCCAGGTCAGCCTGGGCTACCTCACAGGAAACCCCGCCCCCCCCAAAAATAGTTCAAGGTCAGCCTAAACTGCCTATCACCTTTAATCCCAGCACTTGGGAGGCAGAGGTAAGAGAGGAAGTGTCTCTGAAGGGCCGTGCTGCATACGGCTGCCTCAGTGTCCCTTCCCTCCACTACAGAGAACTCTGTGGTCATTTTGTGTCTGCCTTCCAGAGTTTCCGATTCATTTGTATGACCATGCAGTTACCCTGTGCAATAAGCCCTGCAGTTTGTATATGTACCCTTGACTTGTTTGTGTGTGTGTGCACCTGTGTGTACGTGTGTGCTTGCATGAAGGTGCTCATGGGTGTGAAATTCAGAGATTGACATCAGGTATCAATCACTTACTTGTTTTTTTGTTTTGTTTTGTTTTGTTTTGTTTTGTTTTGTTTTTTTGTTTTTTGAGGCAAGAACTCACTCTGTACTCCCAGGCTGGCCTTGAACTCACAGTGATCCTCCTACCTCTGCCTCCCAAGTGCTGGAATTAAAGGCGTGTGCCACCATGCCTGCCTTCACCTTTTTTTTTTTTTTTTTTTTTTTTTTTTTTGCAAGGAGGGAGGGAGGGAGAGAGAATGGTTGCACCAGAGCTTCTAGCCATTGCAAATGAACTCTAGACACACACCATCTTGTGCATCTGGCTTTATGTGGGTACGAGGGAATCAAACCCTGATCGTTAGGCATTGCAGGCAAGTGCTTTAACTACTGAGCCATGTCTCCAGCCAGACCTTCTTAATTTTTTAGACAAAATCTCTCACCAGGGTGGAGATATGGCTTAGCAGTTAAAGTGCTTGCCTGAAAAGCCAAAGGACCCAGGTTCTATTCTCCAGAACCCATGTAAGCCAGATGCACAAGGTGACGTATGCGTCTGGAGCTCGTTTGTAGTGGCTGAAGGCCCTGGCGCACCCATCTCTATCTGCCTCTTTCTCTCTCAAATAAATAAAATTTTAAAAACTTAAAAATCTCTCACCAAACCTGGAGCTTACTAATTCAGCAAGGCTAGCTCACAAGCTTGTTCCAGGAACCCTCCTGTCTCCACCTGCTCACTGCTGAGATTCCAGGCAACATCTAGCCTGGGTGCTAGATATGGGTGCTAGGGGTTTGAACTCGGGTCTTCATGCTTGCATGGCAGGCAATTTTACCAACTGAGACATCTCCCCAGCCCACCTTGAAGTATTTTTGCATACCCCATAACACATTTTTTTGTCTGGGCAGAGTAATGGATGCCTGAAATCTCAGACCTTGACAGGCAGAATCCATCTCTCGCCCCACCTCATCTGTGAGAATTTTAGACCAGCTAGGGCTAGACAGTGAGACCCTGTCTCAAAAAACAAAACAAGAAAAAACCATCTTTGGGGAATTTTGTTGTTTTTTTGTTTTTTTGTTTGTTTGTTTGTTTGTTTGTTTTGGTTTTTTGAGGTAGGGTTTCACTCTGGTACAGGCTGACCTGGAATTAACTATGTAGTCTCAGGGTGGCCTCGAACTCACGGCAACCCTCCTACCTCTGCCTCCCGAGTGCTGGGATTAAAGGCATGCGCCACCACGCCCGGCTGTTTTTATTTTTTTGAGGTAGGATCTTGCTCTATCCAGGCTGACCTAGAGTTTGCTCTGTAGTCTCAAGTTGGCTTCTAACTCTCATCAATCTTCCTCTCTGCCTCCTGAGTGTTGGGATCAAAGGTGTACACCACTATGCCAAGAGGGACATCTTTTTTTAATAAAGGGCTGGAGAGGAATAGATGGTAAGACCATTTTGCTGAAGACTCCATATGCTTGGGCTGCAAGGCCACAGAAATCTTGCTAGAGCTGAACTGAAAACCTCCTCCCTGTAGACCAGCTGACAGAAAGCTGGGAAAAGCTACATTTCATGCAGCTCTATGGGAGAGAGAGAAGTCATCAGTGGAGATAAACAACAGTGGACACTGCAAGCCTTAAGTTTGGCCAGCCAGGTCAAATGAGCCAACAGATGCAATAGTGGCTAGTCTGTTATGGGGAAACCAACCGCTCTCTAATTGGCCCGCTCTACAGAAGGGAATACATGCCTGATACTAAAACCCATGATGGGGGTTGGAGAGATGGTTTAGCGGTTAAGCGCTTGCCTGTGAAGCCTAAGGATCCGGTTCGAGGCTCAATTCCCCAGTACCCACGTAAGCCAGATGCACGAGGTGGTGCATGATGTATCTGGAGTTTGTGGCTGGAGGCCCTGGAGTGCCCATTCTCTCTCTCTCTCTCTCTCTCTGCTTCTTTCTCTGTCTGTCACTCTCAAATAAATAAAAATAAAATAAACCAAAAAAATAAAAAAAAAAAAACATGATGGGGGAGATCATGAACCCTAGGGGTGTAACACCTGCTGGTATCTGGCTAAATGCATATATTATGCTCACCAAACTGCTGAGTAAGCACATCTTTTATTATTATTATTATTATTATTATTATTATTATTATTATTAATAGTTATGTACATAGTGTGTATACAGTCATGTTGGTACCATTGTTAGTCTCCTCCCTGTCCTCCCCCCTCCAAAAGGACCCTCCTCATTGGGAAATGTGGGTCATGCATTGTGGGGGTAGCCCTCAGTTATGGGGAAGAGGCAATGTCTCTGTGCATAATGTCCCAACTTGTAGCTCTAACAATCTTTCTGCCCCCACGTCCGTGAATTTCCCTGAGCCATGTTGGATTCATTTTAGGTCTACTTCAGTGATGAGGTCTTGGGACCCTCTGTGTCTCTGGTTTGGTAAGAGTAAAATATGGAACACTTCACGAACTTGTGTGTCATCCTTGCGCAGGGCCATGCTAATCTCTGTATCATTCCAATTTTAGTATATGTGCTGCCAAAGCGAGCACTTCTCTTAGTGTTCAAGCCCATATATTAATGCTACTCTCATTTTTGGTTAGAGAAGCTTCTCTCTTCAGATGGCAGTGACCTCTAGGATGACTCAAAAGGCACCACAGTGCTGAGAAGAAGTGACAGAGGAGTGCTCAGCACTGAAACATTTCTGTCACACCTTCCAAAGCTCAGGGTCCATTGTGGAAGAAAGAATGTAAGAGCTGCCAGGATTGGTGGCGCACGCCTTTAATCCCAGCACTAGGGAGGCAGAGGTAGGAGGATCACTGTGAGTTCAAGGCCACCCTGAGACTACATAGTAAATTCCAGGTCAGCCTGGGCTAGAGAAATATCCTACCTTGAAAAACCAAAAAAAAAAAAAAAAAAAAAAAGAAAGAAAGAAAAAAAAAAAAGAATGTAAGAGCCAAAGGAAGGTAGGACTGCTTACAATGCACTCTTCCAAATAGAAAATGGCCTGGATATCCATGACCTCAAAGGCCTGACACTACCTACACAAGACCCCCATAATAGGAGGCCCAGGTTTGATTCCCCAGCAGCTAAGTTAAGCCAGATGCAAATTTGTACCAATAAGAGACCCTGGCTTGCACACATGTGCAAATGAATAAATTTTTTTAAAAAAATAGGGCTGGAGAGATAGCTTAGCAGTTAAGGAATGTGCCCCAGGACCCACGTAAGCCAGATGCACAAAGTGGTGCATGTGCCTGGAGTTTGTTTACAGGGGCGAGAGACCCTGGCACACCCATTCTCTCTCTCTTCCTCTCTCTGTGTTTCTCTCTCAAATAAATAAATAAAATAAAATATATTTATTTTTTTTTAGATTTTGTTTTTGAGCCAGGCATGGTAGTGCACACCTTTAATCCCAGCACTCAGGAGACTGAGGTAGGAGGGCCAGCCTGAGACTACTTAGTGAATTCCAGTCTGGGTTGGAGTATGACTCTACCTCAAAACCACCCCCCCCAAAAAAACAACTTGGGGGAGGTGATGGAGAGATTGCTCAGTGGTTAAAAGGTATTTGTTTGTAAGACCTGATGGCCCAAGTTCTATTCTCCAGCACTCACATAAAACAGATGCACAAAGTGGCTCATGCATCTTGAGTTCATTTGCAGAGTGGCAGGAGGCTCTTGCTCACCTATACTCTCTGTCTACCTCTTTTTGTTTATCTGTCTGTCTCTCAAATAAATAATTTTTTTCTTTTGGGGGGGCAGTTTTCGAGGTAGGGTCTCACTCTACCTCAGGCTTACCTGGAATTCACTATGTAGTCTCAGGGTGTCCTCAAACTCATGGCGATCCTCCTATCTCTGCCCTCCCAGTGCTGGGATATGCCACCACACCCGGCTTATTTTTATTTTTAAACAAATATTTAATCTATTTCTTTTAGAGAGAGAGAGAGAAAACCAAAAATTAGATAAGAAAGAAAGAGAAAAAAACACTTTTATTTATTTGTGTCATCTTTACGTGGATATTAGGGAGATGGCTCAGTGGTTAAAAGCTCTTGCTTGCAAAGCCTGCTGACCCAGGTTCAATTCCTCAGCACTCTAAAAAAGCCACACAAAAAGAGTGATCGAAGGCCAGATGTGGTGGCACACACCTTTAATCCCAGCACTAGGAGGCAAAAATAGGAAGATTGCATGAGTTTGAGGCTACCCTGTGACTACATAGTGAATTCCAGGTCCGTCTGGGCTAGAACAAGACCCTACCTTGAAAAAAAGAGTAATATAAGCTAGGCATGGTGGCACACCTTTGAGCCCACCATTCAGGAGGCAGAGAGGTAGGAGGATCACTGTGAGTCTGAGGCCAGCCTGAGACTACATAGTGAATCCCCAGTCAACCTGAGCTACAGAAAGACCCTACCTTGAAAAAACAAAAAACAAAAAACAAAAAACAAAACAAAAAAAAAGAGTGGTACAAGGATCTGGCATTTGTTTGCAGTCATGGGAAACCCTAGCATATCCATTCTCTCCCCCCGCCCTCTCTCTCTCTCTCTCTCTCTCTCTCTCTCTCTCTCTCACACACACACACACACACACACACACACACACATAGTGCCAGGGGTGGGATACCTCTCTAATGGGAGGCCCACTCCAGTGGAAGGAATTCATGCCTAATACTGAAAACCTAGTCAAAAGCCTATGGCTGGGAAGGTTATAAGCCTAGGTGAGGTGGAGGGAGATACTACTGTTGTTTGGCTATGTGGATATATTATGCACACCAAACTGCCTTCTAAATACTTTTTTATGTCCATATACTAGTGTTGCTCTCACTTTGGGTTAGAGAAGTTTCTCTTTTCAGACAGTGGTAACTGCTGGGAAGACTCAAAACTTGTCAGAGTGGTGAGAAGAAATGACAGTTGAGAGCCGGGCGTGGTGGCGCACGCCTTTAATCCCAGCTCTTGGGAAGCAGAGGTAGGAGGATCGCCATGAGTTCGAGGCCATCCTAAGAATACAGAGTGAATTCCAGGTCAGCCTGGGCTAGAGTGAAACCCTACCTTGAAAAACCAAAAAAAGAAGAAAAAGAAAGAAAGAAAGAAATGACAGTTGAGTGTCAGCACTAAAATGAGACATCTCTATCACACCCTCCATTGACTTAGGGGCTATAGTAAAAGAGGCAACAGAAAGAATGTAAGAGCTTGGGCTGGAGAGATGGCTCAGTAGTTAAAGGGTGCTTACTTGTAAGGCCTTTCAGCCAGGGTTTCAGTCCCCAACACACATGTAAAGCCAGATGCACAAAGTGGTGCATATATATGGAGTTTGTTTGCAGCGGCAAGAGGCCTTGGCACTCCCATTCTCTCTTTCTCTCCCTCTCTCTCTCTCTCTTTCTCTCTCTCTCTCAAATAAATAAAAATATTAAAAATTAAAATAAAAATTTAAAGAATGTAGCCGGGCGTGGTGGCTCACGCCTTTAATCCCAGCACTTGGGAGGCAGAGGTAGGCGGATTGCCATGAGTTAGAGGCCACCCTGACACTACATAGTTAATTCCAGGTCAGCCTGGAACAGACTGAAACCCTACCTGGAAAAAAAAAAAATTAAAGAATGTAAAACCCAAAGGATGGGGAGGAGTCCTTTGGAATGCTGTCTTCCAGACACAGAGTGATTGTTGCATTCGTAACCTTATGGCTGCCATTACCTGCGCAAGACCTGCATACTATTGGGTCCATCCACATGTCCTCATGCTTGATGAAGGAGGGAAAAAACTAGACATGGCAATAGAAGAGAAGAGTAGGAAAGAAGAGGCTGTTAGGTGGAGAAGGATAGGGGGACAGGCAACAAAAGAGGGTGATAGGAGGGGATTATGTAAATGTTAATAACTTAAAAAAACTGTAACAGATATTACAAAATTGCATATTTGAATTTTAAAAATTTAAAACCACAATCTGCTGTCAGTCTGAACCACCACCAAGCCTCAGGGTCTGAAACCTGCAATCCCGCTTCTCTCCCACCCATCTAAGGGGGCTATCCAGTAGACCATCTGTTTTCCTTATGAGCTTTTGGAAAAGTGGCTAAGGGGTTGTCCTCAGCACTGGCTTATTGTCACAGCCTCTGTTCCTGAGCCTGAAGTCCTTTGGAAATGGTGATCAACAAGAAAAACCAGAAAGGCACATGTCAGCAGGAGTGCCCAGCCAACCTTGGCAACGGTCTCCTGTAAATCAACCCTAAAGCCATGTACTGCTCTGGCCCCAGAGCAGGACAGAGAGACTTGACCCTCAGGGGTTGTGTCACCTGAGGCATTCCCTGCCACTGACTTGTTCAGACATGAAATGTCTTAAACCGGTTGTGGTGGACACATCTGCAATCCCAGCATTTGGTAGACTGAGGCAAGAGGGCTGCTGAGAGTCTGAGGTCAGCCTGGGCTACAGAGTAAGACCCTGTCCCCAGAAAACAAAAAGAAGAGAGAGAAACGGGGTGTCAGGGGTTCAGGAAAGTCCTTGAAACCCAAACCCTGGGTTCGCATTTGTATTTAACCAAAGAATTAGACAAACCAAACTGAGAAGGATAGTTATTTAATTATTGTATTTTTTGAGGGAAGTACAGAACCAAGCCCACAGGGTGAGCCTGGGAAAACCATACAGTGAGATTCCATCTCACTCCAGTCAGAATGGCTACCATCATGAAAATGACCATAAATGCTGGCAGGGATGCGGAAAAAGAGGAACCCTTCTATACTGTTGGCAGGAATGCAATCTGGTCCAGCCATTGTAGAAATCAGTGTGGAGATTCCTGAGACAGCTAAAAATAGATTTACCATATGACCCAGCTATACCACTCCTAGGCATATATCCTAAGACTCGTCTCACTACTTTAGAGATACTTGCTCAACCATGTTTATTGCTGCTGTATTCACAATAGCTAGGAAATGGAACCAGCCTAGATGTCCCTCAACTGATGAGTGGATAATGAAGATGTGGCACATTTATACAATGGAGTTCTACTCAGTGGTAAAGAAAAATGAAGTTATGGAATTTGCAGGAACATGGATGGATCTGGAAAGGATTATACTTACTGAGGTAACCCAGGCCCAGAAAGCCAAATGTCACATGTTCTCTCCCTTATGAGGATCTTAGCTACAAATGATTGGACTTCTATGTGAGTAGTAATAAAACTCAGTAGCAGAGGCCAGTAAGCTAGAAAGGGGATATAAAAGGAATGGAAAAGGAAAGAGGGGGGACTTAATAGGATGGTATTGTATATATGTAAATAGAAGAATAGATTAATGGGGGTGAAAAGGCCTAAATGAGGTCAGGGGAAGAGACTGAGTAAAGGTAAGGTGGAGGGAGGGCTAATCAAATCCTAAGAGGATATAAATAAGTCATATGGAAACCTACTTTTTTGGACAATGGCATACCCAGAAGCCATAGATTGTTACTAGAAAATTCTCAGTTGTTGGCCAGGGAGGTCACTCATGCTCCCAAAACATTACAGGCCATTGCCGAGGCCCTTGGTTTCCCACCAGGAATAGATGGTAAAACCCTATTGCTGAAGACTTCACATACTTGAGCTGCAGGGTCACTGAGAAATCCTGCTGGAGCTGAGCTGAAAGCCTCCTCCATGTGGACCAGCTGACAGAAAGCTGGAAAAAGCTACGCTACATGCAGTTCAATGGGAGAGAGAAATCATCAGTGAAGATACTCAACAGTGAATACTACAAGCCTTAAAATTTGGCCAGCCAGACCAAATGAGCCAACAGGTGCAAAGGCAGCATGCCTGTTATGGGGGAAACCAACCGCTCTCTAATTGGATTAGAGGCACGCAGCATGAGAGGGAATACATACCTGATACTGAAAACATACAACAGGGGTATTCATGGGTCCTAGGGGTATAACATCTGCTGGTGGCTGACTAAATGTATATACTATGCTCACCAAACTGCCCAGTAAGCACTTCTCTTAATGTTCATACCCATATATTAATGCTACTCTCATTTTGGTTAGAGAAGCTTCACTTTTCAGATGGCGGTAACCTTAGGATGACTCAGAAGGCACCATGGTGCTGAGAAGTGACAGATGAGTGCTCAGCACTGAAATATTTCTATCACACCTTCCAAGGGTCAGGGTCTGTTGCAGAAGAAGTGGGGGAAAGAATTTAAGAGTCAAAGGAAGGATAGGACTCCTTAAAACGTGCTCCTCCAGATACAAAATGGCCTGGATATGCATGACCTCACAGTGCCTGACACTACCTACACAAGACCATCATCATAGAGAGACTGATTGAGAGGGGGAGGGGATATGATGGAGAGTGGATTTCAAAAGGGAAAGTGGGGAGAGGGAGGGAAGTACCATGAGTTATTGTCTATAATTGTGGAAGTTGTCGATTAAAAAATTAATTAAATTAAAAAAAATACAGAGGACAGAAAAGAAAGTACAAAGAGCTCCTGTCATGTGGAGAGCAAGAGGAGGTAAAGAGCCCACGTGGGAAGTGGAGATTAGGGGGTTCTCCCCTTGGGTCAGCCTGGCTGGGCTGAGATGAGGGGAAACTCACCAGAACTTGGAGGTTCATGAGTGGTCAGACAGCCCAGAGAGCTTTTGCTCCCCTTGCAAATGTATTTATAACCTATGGTGGTGGGCCCTACCTTCCGGCTCAGGTGGGCCAGAGAGACAGCTTATTGGTCTGGGCTAGGGGCTGTCTCAGAAGAGGCCAGCCAGAATGCCAAGTTCTGGAGGCTGAACTTGACCAACCACAATGTCAGGATTAGGAAAAGAGACCTCCCTCCCAGGAGAGGTTTAGGTTGTTTGTGGAAAACCAGATCTCCTTTAGGCAAGAGATAAGGAGCCAGATAGTCCTTTGATTTCTAGCAAGTTCAGGTTGCAGAGGGCAGACATTTCTGCCTTTTCTGGGGCCCAGTCACCCTAACAGCCTAACAAAGCAAACTGACTCCCTCTCAAGGGTCTTGACTTCATCAGGAGTAGCATTGTGAAGAGGCCGGGCTACCTCCTCCCCCTTCCTGCTGTCTTAGGGGGAGGATTTTCTGTTTCCTATCTGATGACACTCAAGCTGGTGCAACAATCATTGTTCTCCCTGGCACCAGGGTGAGGTCGGAGCCAAGCATAACATCCAGGCTGTAGGGCAGGAAACTGCAGAATGTGTCCAGAGGGGTTCTGACCTGATCTAGGGCCCCCAGTGTGAGTGCAGGTGGGAAGCATGCATACCCCAGATGCTTCCAGTCTCAACACCATTCAACACACACACACACCCACTTTCACTATAGCCCTAACTTTGAGGACCAAAAGGCAGGAGATATTATTTCACTTCTTTTTCTTTTTCCTCTTTGGATTTATTTATTTATTTATTTATATATTTAGGAGAGAAAGAGACAGAGAGAGAGAGAGAATGGGCACACCAGGGCCTTCAGCCACTGCAAACAAACTCCAGAAGTATGCACCCCCTTGTGCATCTGGTTTACGTGGGTACTGGGAAATTGAATCTGGGTCCTTTGGCTTTGCAGGTGAGCACCTTAACCACTAAACCATCCTTTCAGCCCTCCCCTTTGGTTTTTAGAGAGAGATTCTCATATAGCCCAAGCTGGCCTCAAACTTGTTATGTAGCCAAGAATGTCCTTGAACTCCTGATCCCCCTGTCTCCATTTCTGGAGTGCTAATGAAGGAGGATAGGAGAAAGGTAGTTTCTTTTAGGCAGTTTCAGTTAGAAATTGAGGCTCAAAGAGAACCGGGAGATGCCGCCTCACTCTAGCACAAGAATAGAACTCTTGGCAGAAATGGAACTCCTGTCTGATTGATACTGATGTATAATGCCCCTTGCTGCCCACATTATAGCCCACTAACTGGATGGCCTAGCTCAGGGAGCCAACTATAGGATCCGCCCTCCAAACTTATCATCCAATCAGGTCTTCCCCTTGCGTATAAAAGGCTCTCGTCTTCTTCTTGTCTGGGTCTCTGTTTTCCTCTCTGTGGAGTGGAGTTCTCTCTGGATTTCCTCTTATCTATGCTTGGATACACCTGAGTCTGGCATCCCCCTCACCCAGCTGGTGAGGGGAGAAAGCATAACACTGTTTCTTGGTCTGGGGGAACTTTTCTGCTTGCCTCTGCCTTATAGTTTGGGGTAACTTCTTATTTGATTACATGCATGATTTTCCTCTGGTCTCTGAATCTATCACATGTATGTTTCCTTTTTTTAAAAAAATTATTTATTAGAGACAGAAAGAGGGCGAATGAGAATGGGTGTGCCGGGGGCTCTAGCTACTGCAAACAAACTCCAGACACGTGTGCCCCCTTGTGCATCTGGCTTACATAGGACCTGGAGAATCAAACCAGGGTCCTTAGGCTTCACAGGCATGTGCCTTAACCGCTAAGCCATCTCTCTAGCCCCGTATTTCCTTTTTAAATTTTTTTAAATTTATTTGTGGGGGGGGGCAAGGAGGTAGATAGAGAATGGGCACACCAGGGCCTTCAGCCACTGCAAACAAACTCCAGAAGCATGCACCACCCATTCTCATTCTCTCAATAAATAAGTAAATTAATTAATAGGTACTTAGGCTTTGCAGGCAAGTGCCTTAACTACTAAGCCATCTATCCAGCCCACAATATAATTTTTAAAATCTTTAAATATTTAAAAATTATTTATTGGAGAGATAAAAAGAGGCAGATACAGTAAGCACTTCTCTTAATGTTCACACCCATATATTAATCTACTCTCACTTTTGGTTAGAGAAGCTTCTCTTTTCAGATGGTGGTGACCTTGGGATGACTCAGAAGGCACCCTGGTGCTGAGAAGAAGTGACAGAGGAGTGCTCAGCACTGAAACATCTCAAACCCACCCTCCAAGGCTCAGGGTCCATTGCGGAAGAAGGGGCAGAAAGAATGTAAGAGCCAAAGGAAGGGTAGGACTCCTTACAACGTGCTCCTCCAGACACAAAATGGCCTGGACACCCATGACCTCACAGTGCCTGACATTACCTACACAAGACCATCATAATAGGAGGAAAAGATCATGACATCAAAGTGAAAAGAGAGACTGATTGAAAGGGGGAGGGGATATGATGAGAGTGAAGTTTCAAAGGGGAAAGTATGGGGAGGGAGGGAAGTACCATGGGATACTGTCTACAATTAAAGAAGTCAATAAATAAATAAATAAAAGAGGTATATAGATAGATAGATAATAGAGATAGAGAGAGAGAGAGAGAGAATGGGCACACCAGGGCCTCCAGCCATTGCAAACCAACTCCAGACACATGTGCCACTATGTGAATCTGGCTTATGTGGGTACTGGGGAATTGAACCTGGGTCCTTAGTCTTCACAGGCAAGCTTTAAAAAAAATGTTTTCACTAATTTAAGACAGAGAGAATGAAGGAGAGAGAGAGAGTGTGTGTGTGTGAGAGAGAGAGAGACCTCTAGCCACTGCCAATGAATTCCAGATGCATGTGCCACTTTGTTTATCTGGCTTTATGTGGGTGCTGGGAAATTGAACTTAAGCCATCAGGCGATGCAAGCAAGTACCTTTAACCGCTGAGCCATCTCTCCAGCTCTATTTTTCTTTTTCTTCTCCTTCTTCTCCTTCTTCTTCTTCTTCTTCTTCTTCTTCTCCTTCTCCTTCTCCTTCTCCTTCTCCTTCTCCTTCTCCTTCTCCTTCTCCTCCTTCTCCTCCTCTTCCTTCTCCTCCTCCTCCTCCTTGGTGGGTGCTGAGGCTTTCATTGGTGCAAACATAGCAAGAGTAAAAACACTCAGCATGCAGGGGCTGGAGAGATGGCTTAGCAGCTAAGACGTTTACCTGCAAAGCTAAAGGACCCAGGTTCAACTCCCCAGGACCCACATAAGCCAGATGCACAAGGGGGCGCATGCACCTGGAGTTCGCTTGCAGTGGCTGGAGGCCCCGGTGCGCCCATTCTCTCTCTCTCTCAAATAAATTTAAAAAAACAAAACACTCGGCATGCTGGACGTGTTGGCGCACGCCTTTAATCCCAGCACTAGGGAGGCAAAGGTAGGAGGGTCATTGTGAACTTTCCTAGGGGATTGAAGCAGTTTGTCTGGAAGTGATGATCTTCAATCTTACAATCAAGGCAAATTCTTTGGAACTGAAATTTCCAGAAAATCTGGGCTCAAGTTAGCAAGAAATCCAGGCATCACTTGGACAGGTGGAGATTTCGTTCATTTACAACCATGGGCTGAGGTGGGCTCCATGCTCTCAAATGTTTTCTGCCCTGAACTGGGCTAAGTCAGTGACTTTTACAAGCTGTTCAGCTGGTAATATGTCATCACCTTGGGTCTTTTTTTAAGTTTTTTTTTTTTTTTGGTTTTTTCGAGGTAGGGTTTCACTCTGGTCCAGGCTGACCTGGAATTAACTATGTAGTCTCAGGGTGGCCTTGAACTCTCAGCGATCCTCCTACCTCTGCCTCCCGAGTGCTGGGATTAAAGGCGTGCGCCACCACGCCCGGCTTTTTTTAAGTTTTTTTGAGGTAGAGTTTTGCTCTAGCCCAGGCGCACTTGGAATTCACTATGTAGTCTCAGGCTGGTCTCAAACTCACAACAATCCTCCTACCTCCCTCACAGGTGCTGGGATTAAAGGCGTGTGCCACCATGCCCAGCTCTGTCTAGCTTTTTACATGGGTGCTGGGGTCAAACTCAGAGTCTTGGGTCCTCATGATTGAATGGCAAGAGCTCTTACCTGTGAGCTATTTCCCCAGCCCTTATTTCCTTTTCTTTCGTGGTTTTTGTTTTGTTTGTTTGTTTGTTTGTTTTTTGAGAGAGAGACAGAGAAAGAGGGAGAGGAAGACAGATAGAGATGGACGTGCCAGCAGCCTCTCAGCTGCTGCGAACGAAAACCAGATGCGTGCTCCCCCTTGTGGTCAAGTGCGGCATTGTGCCCTTGCATCACTTTGCATCTGGTTAAACGTGGGACCTGGAGATTAGAACCAGCGTTCTTACGCTTAGGAGGCAGGCGCCTTAACTGCTAAGCCATGTCTCCAGACCTTGTTTGGTTTTTTGAGGTAGGGTCTTGCTATAGCCCAGGCTGACCTAGAATTCACTATGTAGTCTCAGGCGGGCCTCAAACTCACAACACTTCTCCTACCTCTGCCTCCCCAGTGCTGGGACTAAAGGCTTGTGCCACCACGCCTGGCCTTTTTTCTTTTTTAATATTTATTTGAGAAAGTATGGGGCACCAGGGCCTTGTGTCACTATGAACTCCAGACTCACATGCCATTCCATGTATTTGACTTTATCAGGATACTGGGGAGTCAAACCCAGGCCATCAGTTTTGCAAGAAAACACCTCTAACTGCTGATCCATCTCTCCAGCCCTATTTCCTTCTTTTTTTATTTATCTATTTACTTGAGAGAGAGAGAGAAAGAAGCAGGGGGGAGAGAGAATGGGCACGCCAAGGGCCTACAGCCTCTGCAAACGAACTCCAGATGCATGTGCCCCCTTGTGCATCTGGCTTACGTGGGTCCTGGGGAATTGAACCAGGGTCCTTGGGCTTTGCAGGCAAATGCCTTAACTGCTAAGCCACCTCTCCAGCCCCTATTTTCTTTTCTTTTCTTTTCTTTTTTTTTTTTTGGTTTTTCGAGGTAGGGTTTCACTCTGGCCCAGGCTGACCTGGAATTAACTATGTAGTCTCAGGGTGGCCTCGAACTCTCGGCGATCCTCCTACCTCTGCCTCCCGAGTGCTGGGATTAAAGGCGTGCGCCACCACGCCCAGCTCTTCTTTTTTTTTTTTTTTTTTTTTTTTTTTTTTTTTTTGTTTTTCGAGGTAGGGTTTCACTCTGGCCTAGGCTGACCTGGAATTAACTATGTAGTCTCAGGGTGGCCTCGAACTCACGGCAATCCTCCTACCTCTTCCTCCCAAGTGCTGGGATTAAAGGCGTGTGCCATCTTCTTTTCTTTTTAAATTATTTTTTATTTTTATTTTTGGAGAGAGACAGAGAGAGAGGGAGAGGAAGGCAGATAGAGATGGGCACGCCAGCAGCCTCTCAGCTGCTGCGAATGAAATCCAGATGCATGCGCCCTCTCGTGGTCAAGTGTGGTATTGCACCCTTGTCACTTTGCATCTGGCTAAGTGTGGGACCTGGAGATTGGAACCAGCGTTCTTAGGCTTAAGAGGCAGGCGCCTTAACCGCTTAGCCATCTCTCCAGCCCTCCTATTTTCTTTTCTTGATGCCCATCTTTCTCCATAATTTCAAGGCGGGGACTTGTGGTGAACACCTATAAGCCCAGCACTCTAGAGGTCAGAGGTAGGAAGATCAGGAGTTAGGGGTTCAAGGCCTGAGCTACAGAAGACCCTCTTACAAAAAAAGAAAGTTCAATGGTCAGCTCTATTGATGAGTGCTTGAAGTCTTGGATTCTGTCTCCAGCACCACATGAACCAGGCATGGTGGTCCAGGCCTACAATCTCAGCACTTGGGAGAAGGTTGGAGACCAGAAGGTCAAAGTTATTTTTGGCTACAAAAGTGAATCTGAGGCCAAACTGGGTTACAGGAGATAGCAGCCCAATGACGAATGTCAGGAACTTTCTCTTACATTTGTGTTCAAGCCACTGTGCCTTTCTACTTTTCTGGGGGCTTTGTTTGCTATTTATTTATTTATTATTTTGTTTTTCGAGGTAAGATCTCGCTCTAGTCCAGGCTGACCTGGAATTCACTATGTAGTCTCAGGCTGGCCTCGAACTCACAGCAATCCTCCTACCTCTGCCTCCCCAGTGCTAGGATTAAAGGCATGTGCCACCATGTCCCACTCATTATTTATTTATTTTGTTGTTGTTGTTGTTTTTTCAAGGTAGGGTCTTGCTCTAGCCCAGGCTGACATGGAATTCACTATGTAGTCTCAAACTGGCCTTGAACTCAGAGATCCTCCTACCTCAGCCTCCTGAGTGCTGGGAGTAAAGGCAGACGCCATCACACCCAGCTTATTCATGTTGTGTTGAACTAGATATGTAGCTGAGGATGACCCTGAAGGCCTGATCCTCCTACCTCCACCTCCCAAGTGCCAGGATTAGAGGTGGGCCAATCCTGCCCCCATTGTTTGCTCATCTATAAGAAGCTTCACTCTCCATGGGCTGGAGAGATGGCTTTGCAGTTAAGGTGCTAGCCTGCAAAGCCTAAGGACCCAGGTTCGATTCTCCAGGTCCCATGTAAGCCAGATACATATGGTGGCACATGTGTCTGGAGTTCGTTTGCAATGGCTAGAGGCCTTGGCGTGCCTAATCTCTCTCTCTCTCTCTTTCCCTCTCTCTCTGTGTCTCAAATAAATAAATAAAAAAAAAGCTTCACTCTCAAAGACAGACGTGTATTCACTACCTCCACCACCACCACTGAAATTCCTTTGGTCGCTTTCAGAAATATATACACCTAGTCACTACCATTAAACAAAGTCTTCCAACATTCCAAGCCAGCCTCTAGCAACAGGTTTTGAGTCAGCAGGCAAGGAAGCAATGACAGCCCTATGGTATTTCCTGTCTGCCCCCCACACACACCACCACTACCATCCCCATTCAGTTGAGCAAAGAATGTGAAAGAGGACACCAGTCTTTGAAGGACAGTCTTCCCAAGTGGTGTCACTAGGCAACCCCAGGAAGAAGCAGGGTTACCCATCCTGGGTCAAGGGATAGCCAGAAGGGCAGCCTGGCACTCTTGCCGACGCAATCACTGACAATGCTGGGGTGCTGTGTCTGGCCTTCCCCATGCCTCACGCTGGGTCCTCCAGCACCAGGTCAAGGGCTCGGTCCCAATCAAGACTGCCAACCAAGCCCTAGCTCAGCGAGAGCTGTCGAGTGAACCCCGACAGCTCGGGACTCCGCCTTGGGAAAGCCACGTGTCTCCTCGCTGAGGTTCCAGACAGCCAACGGCGGGTACCTCGAGTCACCCCTGAGCCTGAAGGGCTGTCACGCCGTCCCAGGAAGGCGGGGGTGGGGTGGTCTCCAGCCAGCATCCAAGCCAGACGGCGGCCCCGAGCCTTGACCACGCCCCTCGCGCCCGGCCGGGCCCACCCCACTTCCGGCCGGGCCACGGTCACGTGCCGTGACCCCGCCCTCGCAGACGCGGCTTTGCCTTCACCGAGAGCGGTCCGGCTTCGTTTCCGCCGGAAGTGGAGCGATTTTCCCTTTCCGGCTACGGGTCCCCGAGCGGGCGGGAGGCCGGACCGGGGAGCCGAGCGGCGGCGGCGGCGGCGGCGGGGGCGGTCATGGCGGAGCTGGTGCAGGGGCAGAGCGCTCCGGTGGGCATGAAGGCTGAAGGCTTCGTGGATGCCCTGCACCGAGTCCGGCAGGTACGGGCGCGGCCGGCTGGCGGGAGCACGAGAGGCCAAGGCGGGGCCGGGCCGGGCCGGGCCTGGGGGCGGGAGGCAGCCTCGCCGACGCCTCGGGTGGGCCCCTGGCACCCGGGAACTGCGGGTGGACGAGACGGGGCCCGGCTCGGTCCAGTGTGCCCGGCGGGTCTCCCAAGGTGCTTGGAGCGCCGAGTCCCGGCTTGGCCCAGCACCCGGGCTGCACCCTTAGGGCAGCCTGCCCGGGGGCTATGGGGTTCGCAGGCAGAACGATCCGGACAGATCATGAGGAGGAAGATTCAGGTTCAGACACAAGGCATCTCACGCCCAGTATGTGGCTTCCTAAGACTTTTTGGAAAACAACGTCTCTGGACTTAACTGTATTTAAGCAGTGGAGTGGAAGAAGCCCGAAGATATTTTACGTTTAAGAGAACTTTTTGGAGAGAGGGGAGAGGGAGGTGTTCGGTGGGTGGGCTCCAGGAGATATTCCTTGTGGCAATAGCTTTCCTCTACCGGGAAGAGTGTAATATAATAAAAAGACTTATGCCCACAGTGAAGCATTTACCATCTGGCAGTGCTGTGCATTTTTGACAGTGTAAACTGGACTTTAAAGAAGCCTCAAACTTGCTTGGAAAATGAATTTGGGACCTCTGTGGCTTCTGGCCTGGTGCCTAGAGAAGAACATGTCCTTGTATCAGGACTGAAATTTAGTGACAAGTCGGCCCTAAAGCGCAGACTTTCTATGTGTCTAATGTTGATCATATCTACCTGTGTGCTGATGCTTTCAAAGTTGGTTTGTAAGTACTGGTTCTTCACAGAAAACCACAGCTCTCAACTGTATTAGAAGGGCTCCACGTGTGTTGCAGTTAGCTTCTTCTTGTTGACACAAACCACCAGGCCAAAAGAAGGTTATGGGAGGAAAGGGTTTATTTTGGCTTAGAGACTTGGTGGGGGGGGAAGCTCCATGATGGCAGGGGAAAACATGACATGAGCAGAGGCTGGACATCATCTCCTGGCCAAATCAGGTGGACAACAGCAGCAGGCGAGAGTGCCAAACACTGGCAAGAGGAGGCTCACTATATAACACTCATAAGCCCACCCCCAACAACACATCCCCTCCAGCAAGGCTCCACTTAACAAATTGCCACCAGTTAGGGACCCAGCACTCAGAACATAAAAGTTTGTGGGGGACACCTGACTCAAACTACCACAATGTGGGTGCTTGAAGAGGTTATCTTACCATCTCTGTAGTATTCCAAGGGAGGGAACCCTACCTATCTCCCGCTTACTGACTTTTCATGTTAATACAGCTGTTCCTGTAGACATATGGCATTCCAAAATTTTTCAGATTTTGGTTTGAACCACAGTTTTAGCCAATGAATTGTTACTGTCTAGATGCCAGCCAGTCCAGTAGTACACACGGCCATGGATGACCATGCCACCCACCCATCTTCCCTTTCACCACCCTGCTCACCAGCGTGTTACATTGCTTTTCTCTGCAGCACCAGGTCCTGAACCTTGTGTCTCACTGGTCTGAATATGTAATAACTTTTACTCTGCACACATGTGACAATCACTTTATTGGCCTTCTGTATCCAAGAAGAATTAGAGTTCCTACCTTAAAAGTGCTCAATTGATGGGGCTGGAGAGATGGCTTAGCGGTTAAGGCACATGCCTGTGAAGCCTAAGGACCCCGGTTTGATTCTCCAGGTCCCATGTTAGCCAGATGCACGTGGTAGCACATGTGTCTGGAGTTTGTTTGCAGTGGCTAGAGGCCCTGGTGCGCCCATTCTCACTCTTTCTCTCCCTCCCTCTCTGTCTCTAATAAATAAATTTTTTAAAAGTGCTCAGTTGATGGGGCTGGAAAGATGACTTAGCGGTTAAGTGCTTGCCTGTGAAGCGTAAGGACCCCAGTTCGAGGCTTGATTCCCTAGTGCCCACGTAAGCCAGATGGGCATGGTGGTGCATGCGTCTGGATTTCATTTGCAGTGGCTGGAGGCCCTGGCATGCCCATTCTCTCTCTTTCTCTCCCTCTCCCTCTCCCCCTTTCTCTGCTTTTATAATAAGTAAATAAATAAAACTAAAAACTTTTTTTTTTTTTTTTTTGCTCAGTTGATAGAGTGCTCGCCTATCAAGCATGAAACCCTGGCTGTGGTGACCCATGCCTGCATTCCTAGCACTTGGGAGGTAAAGGCAGGATTAGGAATTCAAGTTCATCCTTGGCTACACAGAGAGTTTGAGACAGACCTGAAATACCAGAAAAAACATAAAACGATCAGTTTTCATGAGGCCTGTAGTTGAGTTTTAAATGAATCTTGAACCATTGTGGAGACTTTCCACTTCTCTGTTTCTTTTTCTTTCTTTCGTTCCTTTTTTTTTTTTTTTTGCAAGCAGAGAGAGTGCAAGAGAGAGACTGGGCATATCAGGGCCTCTAGCCACTGCAGATGAACTCCAGACACATGCACCACGATGTGTAACTGGCTTTTGTGGGTACTGCAGAATTGAACCTGGGTCCTTTTGCAGGCAAGCGCTTTAACTGCTAAGCCATCTATCCAGTCCCTCTCTTAAAAAAAATTTTTTTTTTTAATTATCCATTTGCAAGGAAAGAGAATGAGAATGAGTGTGCCAGGGCCTAGTGCTGCTATAAATGAACTTCAGGTGCATGTCTGATCCTCCTACCTCCACCTCCCAAGTGCCAGGATTAGAGGTGGGCCAATCCTGCCCCCATTGTTTGCTCATCTATAAGAAGCTTCACTCTCCATGGGCTGGAGAGATGGCTTTGCAGTTAAGGTGCTAGCCTGCAAAGCCTAAGGACCCAGGTTCGATTCTCCAGGTCCCATGTAAGCCAGATACATATGGTGGCACATGTGTCTGGAGTTCGTTTGCAATGGCTAGAGGCCTTGGCGTGCCTAATCTCTCTCTCTCTCTCTTTCCCTCTCTCTCTGTGTCTCAAATAAATAAATAAAAAAGAAGCTTCACTCTCCAAAGACAGACGTGTATTCACTACCTCCACCACCACCACTGAAATTCCTTTGGTCGCTTTCAGAAATATATACACCTAGTCACTACCATTAAACAAAGTCTTCCAACATACCAAGCCAGCCTCTAGCAACAGGTTTTGAGTCAGCAGGCAAGGAAGCAATGACAGCCCTATGGTATTTCCTGTCTGCCCCCCCCCACACACACACCACCACTACCATCCCCATTCAGTTGAGCAAAGAATGTGAAAGAGGACACCAGTCTTTGAAGGACAGTCTTCCCAAGTGGTGTCACTAGGCAACCCCAGGAAGAAGCAGGGTTACCCATCCTGGGTCAAGGGATAGCCAGAAGGGCAGCCTGGCACTCTTGCCGACGCAATCACTGACAATGCTGGGGTGCTGTGTCTGGCCTTCCCCATGCCTCACGCTGGGTCCTCCAGCACCAGGTCAAGGGCTCGGTCCCAATCAAGACTGCCAACCAAGCCCTAGCTCAGCGAGAGCTGTCGAGTGAACCCCGACAGCTCGGGACTCCGCCTTGGGAAAGCCACGTGTCTCCTCGCTGAGGTTCCAGACAGCCAACGGCGGGTACCTCGGAGTCACCCCTGAGCCTGAAGGGCTGTCACGCCGTCCCAGGGAAGGCGGGGGGGGGTGGGGGTGGTCTCCAGCCAGCATCCAAGCCAGACGGCGGCCCCCGAGCCTTGACCACGCCCCCTCGCGCCCGGCCGGGCCCACCCCCACTTCCGGCCGGGCCACGGTCACGTGCCGTGACCCCGCCCTCGCAGACGCGGCTTTGCCTTCACCGAGAGCGGTCCGGCTTCGTTTCCGCCGGAAGTGGAGCGATTTTCCCTTTCCGGCTACGGGTCCCCGAGCGGAGCGGGAGGCCGGACCGGGGAGCCGAGGCGGCGGCGGCGGCGGCTGCGGGGGCGGTCATGGCGGAGCTGGTGCAGGGGCAGAGCGCTCCGGTGGGCATGAAGGCTGAAGGCTTCGTGGATGCCCTGCACCGAGTCCGGCAGGTACGGGCGCGGCCGGCTGGCGGGAGCACGAGAGAGGCCAAGGCGGGGCCGGGCCGGGCCGGGCCGGGCCTGGGGGCGGGAGGCAGCCTCGCCGACGCCTCGGGTGGGCCCCTGGCACCCGGGAACTGCGGGTGGACGAGACGGGGCCCGGCTCGGTCCAGTGTGCCCGGCGGGTCTCCCAAGGTGCTTGGAGCGCCGAGTCCCGGCTTGGCCCAGCACCCGGGCTGCACCCTTAGGGCAGCCTGCCCGGGGGCTATGGGGTTCGCAGGCAGAACGATCCGGACAGATCATGAGGAGGAGGATTCAGGTTCAGACACAAGGCATCTCACGCCCAGTACGTGGCTTCCTAAGACTTTTTGGAAAACAACGTCTCTGAACTTAACTGTATTTAAGCAGTGGAGTGGAAGAAGCCCGAAGATATTTTACGTTTAAGAGAACTTTTTGGAGAGAGGGGAGAGGGAGGTGTTCGGTGGGTGGGCTCCAGGAGATATTCCTTGTGGCAATAGCTTTCCTCTACCGGGAAGAGTGTAATATAATAAAAAGACTTATGCCCACAGTGAAGCATTTACCATCTGGCAGTGCTGTGCATTTTTGACAGTGTAAACTGGACTTTAAAGAAGCCTCAAACTTGCTTGGAAAATGAATTTGGGACCTCTGTGGCTTCTGGCCTGGTGCCTAGAGAAGAACATGTCCTTGTATCAGGACTGAAATTTAGTGACAAGTCGGCCCTAAAGCGCAGACTTTCTATGTGTCTAATGTTGATCATATCTACCTGTGTGCTGATGCTTTCAAAGTTGGTTTGTAAGTACTGGTTCTTCACAGAAAACCACAGCTCTCAACTGTATTAGAAGGGCTCCACGTGTGTTGCAGTTAGCTTCTTCTTGTTGACACAAACCACCAGGCCAAAAGAAGGTTGTGGGAGGAAAGGGTTTATTTTGGCTTAGAGACTTGGTGGGGGGGAAGCTCCATGATGGCAGGGGAAAACATGACATGAGCAGAGGCTGGACATCATCTCCTGGCCAAATCAGGTGGACAACAGCAGCAGGCGAGAGTGCCAAACACTGGCAAGAGGAGGCTCACTATATAACACTCATAAGCCCACCCCAACAACACATCCCCCCAGCAAGGCTCCACTTAACAAATTGCCACCAGTTAGGGACCCAGCACTCAGAACATAAAAGTTTGTGGGGGACACCGACTCAAACTACCACAATGTGGGTGCTTGAAGAGGTTATCTTACCATCTCTGTAGTATTCCAAGGGAGGGAACCCTACCTATCTCCCGCTTACTGACTTTTCATGTTAATACAGCTGTTCCTGTAGACATATGGCATTCCAAAATTTTTCAGATTTTGGTTTGAACCACAGTTTTAGCCAATGAATTGTTACTGTCTAGATGCCAGCCAGTCCAGTAGTACACACGGCCATGGATGACCATGCCACCCACCCATCTTCCCTTTCACCACCCTGCTCACCAGCGTGTTACATTGCTTTTCTCTGCAGCACCAGGTCCTGAACCTTGTGTCTCACTGGTCTGAATATGTAATAACTTTTACTCTGCACACATGTGACAATCACTTTATTGGCCTTCTGTATCCAAGAAGAATTAGAGTTCCTACCTTAAAAGTGCTCAATTGATGGGGCTGGAGAGATGGCTTAGCGGTTAAGGCACATGCCTGTGAAGCCTAAGGACCCCGGTTTGATTCTCCAGGTCCCATGTTAGCCAGATGCACGTGGTAGCACATGTGTCTGGAGTTTGTTTGCAGTGGCTAGAGGCCCTGGTGCGCCCATTCTCACTCTTTCTCTCCCCCCTCTCTGTCTCTAATAAATAAATTTTTAAAAGTGCTCAGTTGATGGGGCTGGAAAGATGACTTAGCGGTTAAGTGCTTGCCTGTGAAGCGTAAGGACCCCAGTTCGAGGCTTGATTCCCTAGTGCCCACGTAAGCCAGATGGGCATGGTGGTGCATGCGTCTGGATTTCATTTGCAGTGGCTGGAGGCCCTGGCATGCCCATTCTCTCTCTTTCTCTCCCTCTCCCTCTCCCCCTTTCTCTGCTTTTATAATAAGTAAATAAATAAAACTAAAAACTTTTTTTTTTTTTAAAGTGCTCAGTTGATAGAGTGCTCGCCTATCAAGCATGAAACCCTGGCTGTGGTGACCCATGCCTGCATTCCTAGCACTTGGGAGGTAAAGGCAGGATTAGGAATTCAAGTTCATCCTTGGCTACACAGAGAGTTTGAGACAGACCTGAAATACCAGAAAAAACATAAAAACGATCAGTTTTCATGAGGCCTGTAGTTGAGTTTTAAATGAATCTTGAACCATTGTGGAGACTTTCCACTTCTCTGTTTCTTTTTCTTTCTTTCGTTCCTTTTTTTTTTTTTTTTTGCAAGCAGAGAGAGTGCAAGAGAGAGACTGGGCATATCAGGGCCTCTAGCCACTGCAGATGAACTCCAGACACATGCACCACGATGTGTAACTGGCTTTTGTGGGTACTGCAGAATTGAACCTGGGTCCTTTTGCAGGCAAGCGCTTTAACTGCTAAGCCATCTATCCAGTCCCTCTCTTAAAAAAAATTTTTTTTTTTAATTATCCATTTGCAAGGAAAGAGAATGAGAATGAGTGTGCCAGGGCCTAGTGCTGCTATAAATGAACTTCAGGTGCATGTACTACTTTGTGCATCTGGTTTTATGTGGGTATTGGGGAATCAAACCCAGGCTGTCAGGCTTTACAAGCAAGCACCTTTAACTGATGAGGCATCTCCCTAGCCCTACTTCTCTCTTTTTAGAAAAAAATTTTTAATGTTTGTTTTTCAAGGTAGGGTCTCACTCTAGCCAAGCTGACCTGGAATTCACTCTGTATTCTCAGGGTGGCCTTGAACTCATGGTGATTCTCTCCTACCTCTGCCTCCCAAGTGCTGGGATTAAAAGTAGAAAATACTTATTTAGTCAGTTATTTTGGTTTTTCGAGGTAAGGTTTCACTCTAGTCCAGGCTGACCTGGAATTCACTATATAGTCTAAGAGTGGCCTTGAACTCATGGTGATCCTCCTGCCTCTGCCTCCCAAGTGCTGGGATGAAAGGCATGTGCCACCACGCCCGGCGGTAGAAAATATTTTATTTACTTATTTGAGAGAAGAGTATGAGCATGCCAGGGTCTCCTGCCACTGCAAATGAACTCCAGATAAATGTGCCACTTTGGGCATCTGGCTTCACATTGAGGACTGGGGTATTGAGCCTGGGATGTCAGGCTTTGCAAGCAAGCTCTTTTAACTGCTGATTTTCCACTTATCTTTAACTGCCCATTTTCCACTATCTCAAACCATCATGTTCAAGAGGAACATCTGTTAAATGCTGGCCTAGCATGAATCCTGAGGAGAGTTTTGTGTTATTAGCAAGGAAAGTTCTGAGGTCTAGCACTGACTTAAGCAGTAAGAAGCCTGTTGAAGACAGGCCTGTGAGTGTTGCTTCTGAACCATTACAGGTGGAGGTCCATATTGTCTCCAGGAAGTTTATGTAGTTTCAAAACTAAAGAAAAACTCAGTTGCTAATTTTATGTTTACTTTGCAGATTTGAATTGGACAAGAAGGAAATGTTAGAAGTCTGCATGTGTGCACTTGTTATTGAGAATGGTATCCAAATAGTCATGGCTTCTCTCTCCTTCATGTATAGACCATGCTACAGAGATAGGGATCCCTACCCTCATCAGTGGAAATAAGACTAAGCGAGCTCCCCACTGCTGATCTACATTCCCAGCTCTCTTTTTACATTCATTTTATTTTGAGACAAGGCCTCACTAAGTTCCTGGACTGGCCTAGAACTCGTTCTTGTAGCCCAGATAGACCTTGAACCTGTGATCCTCCTGCTTTAGCCTCCTTAGTATCTGGGATTACAGGCCAGAGTTGCCGAGCCCAGTTTAGTATATTTATTCATCTAAATGATTGCAGTTTCCCCCCCCCCTTCTCTGAAATAGCAGCCAGTCTGTAAGGCCCTCAAGTTTCTTGGAGAGCAGTAAACTTCCTCTTGTTTATAGCAAATCATAATAGAACTGTGCTTTACATCCGTTCAGTTTGCATCTTTTATGTGGGTCTAACACTAAAGCCACTGAGTTTCCTTGCTGGCATCTTGAAGCCTCTGTGTATATCCTTCAGATAGTTAAACAACTGAATGAACCTGTGGTCACACTTAATTGTACTTCAGCATGGAATTCTTAGATCCAAAGGGATTATCTGAAGATGTATCTAAAGTAATTTTTTTTCTCAATGGTTAGAGACCCAATAAGTTAATGTTTGGCACATATAGTAATTTACATCCATTCTGAAGGGTGTTGGAAATATGATCTGATTCATACCTGTTGCTAAAGGTCTTAAGACAGCTAGGTATTAAAACAAAACATTATGGCTAGTTCTTCCAAGTCATTGGCTAATTGGCTAAAGAAGGTGTTTGTTCACCGAGTATAGTGAGGGTATGATGCTAACGAAGGTGGAATGTGGTCTCAGAGTCAGAGGAGGTCATCTTGTTCCAGTATTTTCCTCTGTATCTGTGTCCTGACCCTCTGAGTTACATACAAGAGAGGACCTCACTGAGATTGTGGGTCAATACATGCAAGTTTGTTTCACTTTTTTCAGTTGTTCTGGACTTATTTTATTTTATTTTATTTTATTTATTTAAGAGAAAGAGGCAGACAGAGAGAATGGGTGCACCAGGGCATGCAACCACTGCAAACAAACTCCAGATGCATGCACCGCCTCGTACATCTGGCTTACATGGGTACTGGGAAATCAAACCTGGGTTCTTAGGCTTCGCAGGCAAGCGCCTTAACCACTAAGCCATCTCTCCAGTCCCAGAAACATTTTAAAAAGTATGTCCAGGGGATGGAGAGATGGCATAGCGGTTAAGGCGTTTGCCTGCGAAGCCAAAGAACCCCAGTTCAATTCTCCAACACCCACTAAGCCAGACGCACAAGGGGGAGCATGCGTCTGGAGTTTGTTTGCAGTGGCTGGAAGCCCTGGCATGTCTGTCCTCTATCTGCCTGTCCCTCCCCCCTCTAAAAAATAAATGAATGAATAAATAAACAAAAAGCTTAAAAAATGTTTCCAGAAAGGCCACCAGTAGTCCAGTAGCATTAGTATGCCACCAAACACAAGTAATTGCATGTACCCAGGACAGTGCCATGGGGTTACAGATTCCCAGTCTTTACAAAGCTGGAGCAGCTTCCTTGTGTGCTCCTAGGCTTTTTTTCCCCCTGCCAAACTGTTAATGTTCTGTAGGATTTTAAGCTCCTACTTGTTGTGATGGTGGTTTTGTTGAGACAGGGTCTCACTATGTAGCATCCCGGACTGGCCTCAAACCATCCTCTTGCCTTAACCTCCCAAGTGCAGGGATGACAGGCATGCAACACCACACCCAACTAAGCTGTCTTGATCTAGACCCAGGCAGTGCCTGTGCATTGCCCAACTCCAGTCTTTTGCTAATGTAGAATGCAGTATAAATGGCCCTTCATGGAGTTGGGCATCTGGATGGTCCTGTAATCAAATAAATGTGACTAAGCCAGTGTCAGAATTAATAAAAAATAATCTTTCAGAAGGTTTTTGGGCCTGGAAGCCTAGTCATTACTGGTACCTTTTGTGGGGCAGGGTTGCCTGGGATGCTAATTGGTGTGTGGCCTCAGAGTGTTCTCCAGAAAGTTCCTCCTCTGACTACCATTACCTACTTGAGCCTGAGAGTAGATAATTTGAAATGTATGTCAATACACTCTGGGCTGCTTTGCAACTGTAGTTCTTCAATAAGATGTGACTTTATATATATATAAACAATGACTTTCCTTTAAAAGAACAAAGTAAGTCTGCTGTTAGCAAAAGCTCCATTCATTGGCTGCTGGACATCCCTTAAGGGATCATGCCTTTGCTCATTGAGTGTCTGCTTTGACTCAGTCAAGTGTGCCAAATGCTTGAGAAAGTTAAGTTGTGTGCTGCTGAGACATGAGAACGTCTTGTATACATCTGCTGAATCACTCAAGTTGCCATTTCACAGGGGACTAACTTCTGTCTGTACACTTGTTTTAGCTTTCTCAGAAACTTGAGGGAAGCTAGTGTCTGCATCCATGGGAAGCTCCTGCAGCTTTGCTCTGATTGGACCCTGTAGAGTACCCTTCAAAGAGTGAATCCTCCTTCCAGGGTATTATTGAGCCTGTTTGGGTCACCATGTGTTAATGAAAATTGGGAATTTCCTACTTGTACTGAAATGTTAAATGGAGGGCGAGGGAGATTCTCAGGTGGCAAAGAGCTTGCTGTGCATGCCTGAGCTGATCCCCAGCAGTCACATGACAGGCTAGACTTGACAGCATGCACCTGTAATCCCAGTGCTGGAGAGTTGGAGAAAGAAGAATCCCTGTGGCAAGTTGGCTAGCCAGTGTAGCTGAATTGTGAGCTCCAAATTCAGTGAGAGACTTTGTCCCAAGGAATAAGGTGGAGAGTAATTGAGGAAGACACTGGAGTTGACCTGGCTTCTGCACACACATTCACAAGGCAGATAGATCATAAATGAACCTCATGGCACAGTTTGCCTCTATTGGGGTTCTAGCCTTTTGACATTGCAACATGATGTCATCTACAAATTTGCTGGGCTGCATTCGTAACTATCATGGGATGCATTCAGCCCTTAGAACACAGATTAGACATGACTGGTGGTCTTTCATATTTACAGCTGTAACTTTTTTTTTTCTTGGAAACAAAGTTCTTGCTATATAGCTCAGCCTGGCCTTGAACTTGAGATCCTTCTGCCTCAGCCTGTAGAATATTGGGACTACAAACATGTGTGCTACCACCCCTGGCTTGAAATGTATCATTATCTTAAGATCAGATATCCTCCTTAGTGTATGTCCAGATTTTGTGCCTGTCTCCCTCTCCCCCCACCCCTCCCTTTGTGTCTCTCTCTCTCTCTCTCTCTCCCCCTCTCTCTCTGTCCCAGCTATATTGTAAGATGGCTTAGACCACAAATATCTATTTAGTGGCTCATGACACAGAGAAGACTTCTGGTAGGCCTGCTTTGTCTGATACATGAAGGGCCAACACTTTGAAGCTAGAGTGCTTTTATGGACAACTTGAGATGCCGCCTGTCTAGGAGAGCTTGACCGCGGGGGCTCTCTCATGACCAGAACCACAGTCCTGCATGCACTAAGCAGCTGCTACTCTTCACATGGACATGAACTCTGGGTTGCCATTGTTCTCCCACCTTGTTGCTTTTCACACTGGCCACTGGGATTCCTTCCTGATGACAGCTTTTTCCTTGTCTTTTTTACAGATTTGTTGCTCATCTTTTTTTTTTTTTAATATTTATTTATTTATAAGCAGAGAAGACAGAATAGGAGCCGGGCATAGTGGCACATCCTTTAATCCCAGAGGCAGAGGTAGAAGGATGACTGAATTTGAGGTCACCCTAGTAAATTCCAGGCCAGCCTGGGATAGAGCAAGACCCTACCTGGTGGGAGGGTAGAAACAAGACAGATGGGTGTGCCAAGGCCTCAACCCACTGCAAATGAACTCCAGGTGCATGTGCAATTTGTGCATCTGGCTTTATGTGGTTACTGGGGAATCAAACCTGGGTCTTCACAGATAAGTACCTTAACTGCTAAGCCATCTTTCCAGCCCCCCGTCTGTTGTTTGTTTTTTAAAACATTATTTATTTATTTGAGAGAAAGAGAGAGAATGGGCACATCAGGGCCTCCAGTCACTGCAAATGAACTCCAGATGCATGTGCCCCCTTGTGCATCTGGCTTATGTGGGTCCTGGAGAGTGGTCCTAGAGAGTTGAACCGGGATCTTTTGGCTTTGCAGGCAAATGCCTTAACTGCTAAGCTATCTCTCCAGCCCCCCCCCCATCTGTTTTTTTAATATGTTTTTATTTATTTGCAAGGGGGGAGAGAGAGAGCACGAGAATTATGAAAGGGTACACCAGGGCCTCTTGCCTCTGCAAACAAACTCAAGATGCATGTGCCACTTTGTGCATCTGGCTTTACATGAGAGCTGGGGAATTGAAAGTGAGCCAACCCAGGCTGGTAGGCTTTGCAAACAATCACCTTTAACCAATGAGCCATCTTCCCCAGCTCCTATCTGTTTTTTGATTTTTGAAGGTTGGGTTTCACTCTAGCCCAGGCTGACCTGGAATTCACTATGTAGTCTCAGGCTGGCCTTGAACTCACAACAATCCTCCTCCCTTGGCTTTGCGAGTGCTGGGATTAAAGCCCTGTACCACCACAACTGGCCTCATCTGTTTATTTTTTATTTATTTTTGTTTTTGTTGGTAGGGTCTCGTTCTAGCTCAGGCTGACCTGGAATTCACTATGTAGTCTCATGGTGCCCTTGAACTCATGGCAGTCCTCCTACCTTTGCCTCCCAAGTGCTGGGATTAAAGGCATGTGCCGCCATGCCTGTCTGTTTTTTATTTTAAATTTATGATGGAAAGAACTTTGGATGGAAGATGGATGGAAGATGGAGACCTGACTGTCCTGTCACAGCAACAGGGCCTTGGCAAGCTTGGTTGTGTAGTATTCAAGCTACAGGTTCTCAGCAGATTTTTTTTTTTTTTTTTTTTTGAGAGAGAGAGCAAGAGAATGGGCATGCCAGGGCCTCCAGCCATTGCAAACAAACTCCAGACACATGTGCCACCTTGTGCACCTGGCTTATGTGGGAACTGGGGAATCAAACCTGGGTCCTTTGGTTTTGTAGACAAGTGCCTTAACTGCTAAGCCATCTCTCCAGCCCTCTCCACACGTCTTTGATTGAAAGAACTCCTGGGCAGGTAGGCTTAGGGCCTGAGGGTTAAGGAAAGGCAAGTTGGCTTCTCTGCTGCAGCTTTACTTCTCTGAGGGTAGAGGTGCGCAGTGTGATCCTGAAGTTATGATACTTTTATTTTCATACATCAATCGAATTTTGTGGGTCCAGCTTTAGGAAATGTTGCGTTATATAATCTTGGCAGTCTGTTCACATCCATGAACACTCGAACCGTCTTCTAGCTGCAGCTTGAAAAACTCTGGCCATGTTGTGGTTTCTTTGCTTTCTAACATGCTGTCTTGAGTGTCTGTTCAAACTCTCCTCCTACCCAGCTTTTCTGTGCAATTCCTTTAGCCTGTTGTTTTATCTTAGAATTATCCTACTTAGAAACATTTTTGGCCTTTTGAATCAGGGTCTCATGTAGCCCAGGCTGGCCTTGAATTCACTTTGTAGCCCAAGGATGACCTCCAACTGCTTGTCCTCCTGCCTCCATCCCCCAATGGCTAGAACTACAGATGTGTGAGTTTTATAAAGGATTGGGAAAGTATAGCCTGAGTTTAATGTAGAGTCCCAAACTGCATTTTTATTCCCATACCACATGGCAAGGCTGAGCAACAGTAGGAGTCCTGGTGTGGTTCACGTCACTTGCCTCTTGAGGAGCTGCTATGTCTGTTCAAGACCTCTTTCCGGGTGCTGAGCCAGTGTCAAGGTAAATCAAACACACTTGAAGCTACTTTCATCTTCACATGGAGTTAGGTTCAACCCCCAAGTAAGATAGAATGAGGGTGGCAGTTCCCGTTTCGTGTTTGAAGAGAATGAGCCAATAGAGTGTTCTCAGAAAGGTGCATGCTAGTTAGTGGAGTCTGTGCAGAGTCTTGATCCACAGGTTTGGTTCCTCCACCAAGGGTACATGGTTTTCCTGTCAGTGAGAGGGATGCAATTCTCTGGTCCAGGCACGAGGGATGCTGGTGATGCTGGATCGGAGAGAAGAGCACTAACGGACAAGTCATCCTGAGACTTACCTGCATAGGCATTGTAGCTTAGCTTCTTGCTCATCCGAGCATGTTACATACAGACAGCCCTCTCCACATGCATGGTCCATTCAGCAATTGTGTCGTGAGAATATGCCAGGACAGGCAATGTGCTAAACCAGTGTAGAGGTTGTTTTACTCTGGCAGAACACGGACCCTTTTCAGACTCCTAACCTCCTAAACCTCTGCTTAGAAATATTTAAAACTGAAGTTTGTGGTTTTTCTAAAGTTGAGTCCCAGAGCTCCCGGTTAGGCACTTCTGACCTAGTGCTGCTGTGGTGATTGATCAATCTTGAGGATTGATCTTCAAGAGTCCAGACAGTGAGGAGACAGTTTAATGGCCTCTCTGTGTGAGGTGACACAGTTGAGAAGTACTCTGTGACATCAAACACAAATGTGAGTGTTCAGTTCTGCCCAGAGATGAGCATGGTGAGGAAAGGTTGGCTACTGACATCTTAAATCGCGCTGTCATAGAATTCTTTATTTTGCTTAATGCCAGTAAATAGGGCAGAATCAACCAGGGCCACATCCCAGATGGCAGCAATGACCTTCCATTCACGGAGCTCATGTTGTGTGGCAAGGATACTTAGATATGTTCACTCATTTGTTGGTCATAAAGTCCGAAGGGATAGTAGTGGCATCATGATTGTGAAGTGAATATAACTTGAGTCCAGTCTGTGTAAGTTCAAGTTCTGGTTCTGCCACTTACTAGCATGAAAACTTGGAACAAATTATTTTTAATGTCTCACTGTGTAGCCTCTGCAGTCTCATGCCTCTGCCTCCTGAGTGCTGGAATTACAGATATATACCTACAGATATATACCACCAAATTTTACTTAGTTAACTTTTTAAAGCCTACGTTTTCTTGTCTGTAAAACAGAAGTTATATGGAAGCCCATGGACAGGACAGCCTTGGGTGGTATTCCTCCAGTGCCATCCACTTTTCGGGAGAAAGTCTCTCTCTCACCTGGAACTCACTAAGTAGACAAGATTGGATGGTCATTCTCCAGGGACCCGCCTTTCTCCCCCTCTCGCACTGAGATTACAGATGGGCAGCACTATACCTGACATTTATGTGGTATTGGGGATGCATGTTTGCACAGCAAGCACTTTATCAACTGAGCTGTCTCCCCAGGCCCCTGTGAAATGGAAATTCTTATTGATAATTTAAGCAACAAGCTAATATTGGGAAGGTGTGCTTTGGTGAGGAGGTGGTCAGTGACTATTGAAGGGAGCATGGAGCAGGCTTGGTTTCTCCTGTGCTGGTAACATGGTTTCTTTTCTTTTGGTTCTCTGGATTGAACCCTGGTGAGTACTAGGCAGTCTTCTGCTACTGAGCTAATCCCCCAGCTGGGTGTTTGATTTCTTGGTTGAGGTGCTAGTTCTATGGGCATTTTAGAATATGGAAATACAGTGAGCTAGTAGCTGGGTGTGGTGGCGCACACCTTTAATCCCAGCACTCGGGAGGCAGAGGTAGGAGGATCTCCATAAATTGGAGGCCACCCTGAGACTACATCACCTCGACTAGAGTGAGATCCTACCTCAAAAAAAAAAAAAAGTGGAAATACAGTGAGCTTAAGTCTCACATGCTTTTCTGTATTGTTAAATTTCAGTACCAGGTACAGGTGGACAATTGTAGTTCCTTAGTTGTGTCTGGTGCGTTCTGGATGCTTCATGTCAGTTACATTATTATTCCCAGGGTGCAGCCCCCAGTAATGAGATACCATCTACTTCATAAGGTCTGGGAAGATGGAATGCAGGCGCTGGCAGGTGTTTGTCAGTGTGCAGCAAACCTGAATCTGAAGTACTGTAGAGTATGGAAGGCAGGACCAGGACCTGGCCCTGGGACTCAGTCCCAGACCTGAGTCTGTGACCCCAGCCACATAGTTTGGGTGCATGGAGCAGCAGAGAACGTGCTGGCCCCCAGGCTTGACCACTCTGGCAGCTGCAGAACGCAAGTTGCAGAGAAGTAAGTCAGGCTCCAGCTCTCCGGGCGTGGTGTGGGCTTTCCCTCTGCTTTAGGGAGCTGAAAGTGCACAGTGGCTATATTTAGTGGCTCAGATTGTGGATGGCTGCCTGGCATCTGGGTGGCTCTGCTTGTCTGTGGAAATGCAGTGCTAAGAGAGGTGAAGTTGTGGACAGACAACTTCCCATTTGGATTTGTGAAGTGCACTGAGGTGCTGATGAGTCCTGCGGCAGAGAATTTGGTCTGGACATGTTTGCTGGAAATAGTTCATTGCCATGTTCCTAACTGTAATGATTTTGGTGTGGTGTGTCACCAGTGTGTGCTCAATATACTGTTAGTATTTTGGGCTATTTTGGTTTTTGTTTGTGCTTTTGAGATAGGGTTTCACTGTGTATCCCAGGCTGACATCCACCTTGCAGTCCTCCTGTCTCAGCATCCCTAGTGCTGGTATTCCAGGAATATGCTATGTCGCCTCATTCATTCATTCATTCATTCATTTATTTATTTATTTATTTATTTATTTTGGAGGGTTAGGGTCTCACTCTAGCTCAGGCTGACCTGGAATTTACCATGTAGTCTCAGGGTGTCCTTGAACTCACAGTGATCCTCGTACCTCTGCCTCCCAAGTGCTGCTGGGATTAAAGGCATGTGCAACTACGCCCGGCTTATTTTATTTATTTATTTTAAATTTATTTTATTAGAGACAGAGAGGGGGAGAGAGAGAGAGAGACAGAGAGTGAGAATGGGCACACTAGGGCCTCTCGCTACTGCAAATGAACTCCAGATGCATGCACCACATGTGCATCTGGCTTACGTGGGACCTGGAGAATTGAACCTGGGTCCTTAGGCTTCACAGCCATGTGCCTTAACTGCTAAGCCATCTCTCCAGCCCTACTTTAACATATTTTTTAAATAGAAGTATATTACTGTCATAAATGGAAAACTTTACCATGTGCAGAGGTTAACTAAGAATAGTATACTTGTAAGTTTAAAAACATCGATCCCAAGACTCAGCTCCTCAAATAGCCTGTGTGCTCTTTGGAACACTGGTTCAGTATGCTCTGCATTCTGCAGCGAAAACACCAAGGGGCAACCATGGGGGTCCCATGGGCACACACATTGGAAGCACTGCCTGGAAAACCAGGACCCTCCACTGATTCTGGTGTTGTGCTTGCTCTCCCTGCCCCCACGTTTATGCCATTTATTGACAGTGGCGGCTAAGTGTCTGTGATGGTGATTTATTATTCATCTATCATTACCTAAAATAGCACAGGTAGTGGGACAACCCACTTCTCTCCCTCCAGAAGAGAAAAATGACTTGTGTGGTAGAAGAAAATCACCAGCAGGGACCTCTTTAGGTCATGCTGAGAGATAAGGACTAGAGTGGCCTCGGTTTTGTTAGAGGTCCCTGTCTCCTGCTTCCTGCATCTGAACAGAGGCCTGTACAAACCTGCCCTGAGCTCTGTGTCCTGGTCCTCAGTCCTAGTAATGGTTTAGAGTCCTCATGCATTGAGACATTAGGAAAATATTAGGTGAATAAACTATGTGTCTAATTATTGGGTGAAGAATAGAGAGATTACCTAGCAGTTAAGAACCAATAGACTCAGGGAGGCCAGGGTTTAGATACTGTTTCTGCCACTTGTGAGATGGTGACATTAGGCAGGTCACTTAGCCTCTTGAAGCCGTTTTTCTTGTCTTAAAATGGAAATAATTCCAATCAACCAGAGGATGATCCCAAAGAATACATGAGAGCAGACTTAGAATGGTACTCATTATTTTGTTATGTAAAGCAAGTTTGTATTTGTACAATAAGGGAGTACATTGTTTCTTGTGGTGTATCATAATGTATAATGTGATATAAATTATATATATTATAGTTTTGTTTTTTGTTTTTCAAGATAGGGTCTCACTGTAGCTCAGGCATACCTGGAATTCACTCTGTAGTCTCAGGGTGGCCTCGAACGCACGGTGATCCTCCTCTTCCAAGTGCTGGGATTAAAGGTGTACGCCACCCTGCCTGGCAAATTATATATTTTAACATTGAATTCAATCTAACCTTTGTGTAGGTAGGACTCAAGTGTAGTCTAATGACTTCATGGCCACACTCTGTTTTATTTATTTATTTATTTATTTATTTAATTTTTTGAGGTAGAGTTCCACTCTAGTCCAGACTGACCTGGAATTCACTATGTAGTCTCAGGAGGGCCTCAAACTCAGGTGATCCTCCTACCTCTGCTTCTGTGCCACCACACCCAGCTATTACTTATTTTTTAATCCATTCTACTGTGTAGCCCTTGTTACCCTAGAACCTGAGTTCCTCTTGCCTGCAGTTTTTGTATTGTTTTGAAGCAGGATGTCATTTTGTAGTCCAGGCTGGGCTTGAGCTTGTGTGAGTCCCCCTGCCTCAGCCTCCCAAGGACAGAGATTACAAATATGAGCCACCATACCCTGCTCCAGCCTGCACTTTTTTTTTCCAAGGTAGGGTCTCACTCTAGCTCAGGCTGACCTGGAATTCACTGTGTAGTCTCAGGGTGGCCTTGAACTCATCGCAATCCTCTGCCTCCGAGTGCTGGGATTAAAAGTGTGCGCCTCCACAGCCAGCTCTGTACTTTTTTTTTTAAACAAACGGCTTTTTTTTTTTTATTTTTAATTATTTATTTATTAGAGACAGAGAGGGAGAGAGAAAGAGTGAAAATGGATGTGCCAGGTCCTCTAGCCACTGCAAACGAATTCCAGACACATGCATCACCATGTGCATCTGCCTACATGGGACCTGGAGAGTCAAACTGGGGTCCTTAGGCTTTGCAGGCATGCACCTTAACCACTAAGCCATCTCTCCAGCCCCAACCTGCACTTTTTAACTGTCAATACTTTTAGTGGAAACGTCCCAACTTATAACTGAAACAGTCATAAATTAAGAACAACTCTGAAAACCTCAGTTGTATTTGCTTGCTTGCTTGTTTGTTTAAGGGAGAGTTTCACCCTAGCCCAGGCTGGCCTCAAACTCATGGGGATCCTCCTACATCAGCCTCCTGAGTGCTGGAATTAAAAGTGTGCACCACCATGCCAGCTCTTGGTTACATTAAGAAAAATTATTGAAACAGAAAGAGACAGATAGGGGTCTGGAGAGATGCCTTAGCAGTTAAGGTGCTTGCCTGCAAAACCTAAGGAACCAGGTTTGATTCCCCAGTACCCACATAAAACAGATGCACAAGGTGACACATGCATCTGGAGTTTGTTTGCAGTGGTTAGAGGCCCTGGCACGCCCATTCTCTCTCCCCCTTCCTCCTTCTGTCTCCCTTTCCCTCCCTCCCCCTCCTCCCTCCCTTCCTACCTACCTAAAAAATTTTTAAAAAGAAAATAAAAGGAGGCAGACAGAAAATGAGTATGGGTATGCCAGGACTTCCTCCCACTGCAAACAAACTCCAGATGCTTGTGCCACTTTGTGCATCTGCTGGAGAATTGAACTCAGGCTGTTAGGCTTTGCAAACAAGTGCCTTTAACAGCTGAACCATCTCTCCAGCCCTTCTGTTACATTTTTTTCTAAATTTTTAATTTATGTATTTATTTGAGAGAGAGAGGCAGAGAGAAAGAATGGGTATGTCAGGGCCTCCAGCCACTGCAGATGAACTCCAGATACATGTGCCTCCATTTGCATCTGGCTTACATGGGTACTGAGGAATTGAACCTGGGTCCTTAGGCTTTGCAGGCCCTCAGTTACATTTTTTTTTTTTTTTTTTTTTTTTTTTTTTTGGTTTTTTTTTAACCCAGGCTGACCTGGAATTAACTATGCCATCTCTGAAGCCCTCAAGTGCTGGGATTAAAGGCATTTTTTTTGAAGGATACTTGTTGATTGAATCAAAATTATGAACAAGCAACTTGTATGTTACCACTTGTAACTTACCAGCTTTGGGGAAAATTGACATTCCATGTAAAACTTTACAAATATACACATGTAAAACTAGTGTATAAAACAAGAAAGGAAGCTAGACATGGTGGTTCATGCCTGTAATCCCAAAACTTGGGAGGCATAGTCAGGAGGATTGCTGAAAGTTTGAGGCCAATCTGGTCTACATCATGAGTTCCAAGCCAGGGCTACATATTGACACCCTATTTTAACACTCCCCCCAAATATATATTGAAGGCCAAAAATTTAGAAAGACTTTTTGCTATTTTAGAAGAATTATGAAGAGTTTGGGATATAGCTGAGTTGGTGGAGTGCTTGCCTAGCAAGCCCTGGGTTTGATCCCCAGCATCACATTAACCAGATGTGCAGGTGCACACTGTATTCCCTGCACCTGGGATACTGAGGCAGGAGAATAGCCAGAACTACATAGCAGGACCCTATCTCAAAAGAGTAAAGCAAACAAAACCCTATAAGTTAGCAGCTTTCTTCCCTGATGAGGACGTGTGATAGATTCCCATTAGCCTTCCTGTAAATCCAAGCTCCTTACCTGGGCCTGGTGTAATCCCTGTGCATTCTTCCCCGCTCTTGGAACACATCTAGTTTCTTCCACTCCCACAGTGGCCTCTCTTCCTCAAGGCCTGTATAGGTATGTGCTTCCTAGCCTAGGATATTCTCTCCCTGCAGCCAGCTCATTTAGGTCTCAGCTCAGATGTTGCCTCTTTGCAGCGGCTTTTGCTGACCTCCCCATGTAGCAGCTCTCCTAAGCCCATTCTGTGTCGTCTCGTCATGTGCCCATCACCAGCTGAAATGATCAGTTATTGATTGTCTTGTGTACCCTGTGACCCCTTTCACCAACACACACTTACCAGGTGCTGACTCCAGGAGATTACAGGGATGTGGTCTCAGATTATAGACAGGAAGGTTGTGAGTTCCAGGCTGGAGTTCGTAATAGACCCTGGCTGGTCTTGTCCTCTCAGTAGTGCCCATCACACATTAGGAACCTAACATTTGTCAGGTAAATTGCCTTGTTTTACAACCCTGGTAATTATAAGGTGCTTTCTAGTGTTTGCAACTGAGGATGACCTTGAATAACTTATTTATTTGGGGCTTGGGACGGCACAGTCTTACTGTAGCCCAGGCTAACCTGGATTTCACAGTGATCCTCCTACCTCAGACTCCCAAGTGCTGGAATTAAAGGCATGCCCAATTTATTCTGTGAAATGCTTTGTGTTTTGGATGGGCAAGCACTCTACCTACTGAGCTGTATCTCCATTCCCAGCCTGTTTGGTTTGTTTCTTTGAGACTGTCTTATGTTGTAGCCCTGGCTAACCTGGTACTTGGTATATATTTCAGACTGTCTCCAAAGTCATGACAATCCTCCTGCCTCAGTTTTCCCAAGTATTGAGATTACAAGTGTACTCTAAAAGCTTTTTATCTTAAGATCTATGTTGGGGGTGGTGGCCAATGCTTATAATCCTAGCATGCTGGAGATAGAGGCAGCAGGATCAGGAGTTCAAGGTCAGCCAAGGCCAATCTTAATTATATAGTCATTTTTGAGGCCAGTCTGGGCTATATGAGACCCTGTCTCAAAAAAAAGAAAAAGAGGGCTGGAGAGATGGCTTAGCTGTTAAGGTGTTTGCCTGTGAAGCCTAAGGATCCCGGTTCGATTCTCCAGGTCCCACGTAAGCCAGAAGCACAAGGGGGGCACATGGAATTCGTTTGCAATGGCTGGAGGCCCTGGCGCGCCCATTCTCACTCTCCCTCTGTCTCTTTCCCTCCCTCTAATAAATAAATAAATAAATCTTTTAAAAAAGGAGAGAGAAAAAGAGAACTGGGCGTGGTGGTGCATGCCTGCCTTTAATCCCAGCACTCAGGAGGCAGAAGTAAGAGGATCACTGTGAGTTCAAAGCCACCCTGAGACCACAGAGTGAATTCTAGGTCAGCCTGGGCCAGAGTGAGACCCTACTGTGAAAAACCAAATAGAAGGAAGGAAGGAAGGAAGGGAGGGGAGGGAGGGGAGGAAAAGGGAAAGGGAAGAAAGAAAAAGATGTGGCATTTATGTATATCTTAAGCTAATGTTTAAAAGTACTAATTTGGGCCTGGAAAGATGGCTCAGTTGTTAACGCACTTGCCTGCAAAGCCTAATGACCTGGGTTCAGTTCCCTAGTACTCAAAGAATGCTAGATGCACAAAGTGGTGCTTCTGGAGTTCATTTGCAGCAGCTGAAAGCTGTGGTACACCCATTTGCTCGCTCTCTGCTTGCAAATATATGTGTGTGTGTGTATACATACAAATATATGTATGGGCCAGGTATGGTGGCACATGCCTTTAATCCCAGCATTCAGGAGACAGAGCTAGGAGGATCCCTGGTGAGTTCAAAGCCAGCCTGAGACTACATAGTGAATTCCAGGTCAACATGGGCTAGATCAAGACCCTACCACAAAAAAAAAAAAGTACATTTTGGGGAATTGTTTAATTTCTAAAGACACATTTTTAAGACCAGACAAAACTGAATTAATAGGGGAAAGTGTTGGTCCCAGTAGTGACAGTGCTTTTACATTAGCATAGTGGGGAAGAGATGGGATAGTAGCCTCTTAAAGAGGACTGGGCTTTTTCCTAGGAACACAGCTGTGATTTGTTACTGAGCATTTAAATCTGATTCTCTCTGTAGATTGCTGCTAAAATTGATTCAATTCCTCACTTGAATAATTCCACACCTCTAGTGGACCCCTCCGTGTACGGATATGGAGTGCAGAAGCGGCCCTTGGATGATGGAGGTAAGCTGCTATAAATGTCTTGCCTTTCAGATGGCAGTGAACCTGCCAGTTATTTTGAATCTGTCAGCTGGCTCCCCAGCGTCGCTGTGCTAGAGGAATGGTATAGGGAGTGTTTAGGATGATTTTTCTCAGCAATTCACCAGCATTTGAGTTCCTATTTGCCTTGATAATGCGGGATCTTTTCAGCTGGGCTCTATGGTAAAGACTTGGCCTTGAGCATCCATGTGGGAGTAATTTGACCATTTGAGAATTGTTTGACTTAGCCCTCAGTCCTTCTAGCACTTGCGTGGGAATTGAAGGTTCCTACTTCGCCAAAGAAAAACTAAGATTTGGTGCATGGCCCCTGAGGAAACTGTCTGCGTCTTGGCCTCCAAGAGAGGGAAGAGGGGTTGGGGACCATCCTGCAGTCTCTGCTAGGCTCTCACTGCCCTGTTTATGATGGTTTTGTTCTCTCCCTTCCTTCCTTTTTCCTTCAATCAGTGTGTACTATTTATACAAGTATTGGATTTCATCAGACATGTTTATATATGCATATTACATGCTTTGACCATGCCCTTTCCCCCTTTGTCCCTGACCACCATTATTATTCCTGATAGTCCCCATCTACTTTCCTGTGTGACAGGCTCCTTCTAGAACATCCATTTATCATTCTTTCATCCATTGCTTTGTTTATATTCCCAACTCTATCCCAAAAGAAATTTGGAGCACTTAGAAGTGTTTGTCACCAGTGCTTCAGCCCAGTGTCATCTGAGGTGTTCGTCAGAGCTGAGGATTGCTTTATCTTATCTGCTGCAAACACACAGTGTGAGGAAGAGTGAAGTACACAAAGCTGCACATGAGTTTGCATGGAGTCTGTTGGGACAATGTCGTCATTCTTTCCATCTACATATGCACTCAGTTGTATAAATATACTTAGTTCTGTGACGTATTGTTAAGTGAAAGTATATAGAACATTAGGTATTGTGTAATCTGTTTTTGGTTTTGTTTTCTTCCCAAGGTAGGGTCTACTCTAGCTCAGGCTGACCTGGAATTCATTATGTAGTACCAAGCTGACCTCAAACTCACAGTGATCCTCCCAAATTCTGGGATTAAAGGCGTGTGCCACCATGCCTGGCTTATAATCTGTTTTCCAAAAAAGTACATGTTTTTACATATATAAAAACATTATGGGGCTGGAGAGATGGCCCAGTGGTTAAGGCACTTGCCTGCAAAGTCTAACAGCCTGGGTTCAGCTCCCCAGTACCCATGTAAAGCCAGATGCACACAGTGGCATATGCATCTGGAGTTTGTTTGCAGTGGCTGGAGGCCCTGGCACGTCCCTTTCTCTCTCTCTCTCTCTCTCTCTTTCTCTTTTCCCTCGGTGGCTTGTCAAGGTAGGGTTTTGCTCTAGCCCAGGCTGACCTGAAATTCACTATGTAGTTTCAGGGTGGCCTCAAACTCATGGCAATCCTCTTACCTCTGCCTCCTGAGTGCTGGGATTAAAGGTGTACACCACCATACCTGGGCAGTCTCTTCTTTTTATCTCTCTCTGCTTGCAAATAAATAAAAATATTTTAAAAAGAAGGATTATGGTAGCTGGGAGGCTTGTTTTTCGGCTATGGCCATGTGGCTTCCTGGTGAAGGTGTGTGGGTGGTAGGTTCAGGACTGGGGTGACTTACAGCCTCAGCAGGTTGAGTGGAGTGAGTGGAACCCAAGCCATGGCCAGTGCAGTGGTAGCATCCACACTGACCTGCAGAAGTACTGCAGGATCTGCTATGGTGGTTCATGAGCCAGGAGGCGAGTAGAGCCTCATTTTTCAAGGCTACCAATGACTGCCTTCAGCAGTGGCCTCAGGATGGATTTGATCCCCAAATATTGAATAGGAAGCAGCAGGGACACTAGGTGTGAGCCTTGCTGCCAATGAAAACAAAATCCGATGCTCATCAATGGGTTCTGTGCTGAGGTCACCAGAAGGGTCTCCTTATGTGGCGGCCTAAGTCAGTGAAACTGGAGTTACTAGGAGTGAAAAATGAAGTAAATTTGTTGAATTTTATGTTTGACATTAGTACTGTTGTACATGAGGACCAGCTTTTTGTAATAAAATACCTCAGAGCTACAGTTTATAAAAATGGTTTATTATAAGTTAAAAGAAAGAAAAATTTCAATTTAGTGTAAGTTTCTTTACTCTGAGAATTCTAAAAGAAATAACCTCTGTGTTTAGATGTGGGAGATTTTTGTTTTTTGAAGTAGAGTCCTACTCTAGTCTAGGCTGACCTGGAACTCTGTTACCCCAGCTGGCCTCAAACTCCCTGTCATCTTCTTACTGCAACCTCCCCAGAGCTGGGGGTGAAGGTGTGAACCACCATACCAGGCTAGATATGGAAGAGGGGTTTTTCGAATAATGGTTTAGACTCATCCGTAGTGTGCAGAAGTAGAAGGAACAGTCCTGTCTATTTAAGAACCCGTTCTGATCACATACAGAATTCACTCCAGGAGTGTTGTGACTAAGTTAACCATTTAAACTGGTGCCCCCCAAATGGTTCCTGCAATCTGTTTTTTTTTTTTTTTCATTGACATCTTCTATGCTTACAGAAAATAAATCATCATATTTCCCTCTCCCATTCCCCTTCAGAACTCCACTCTTCATCATATTCCCTCCCTCTCTCCATTAGTCTCTCTCTTAATTTGATGTCATCATCCAGTCTTTTTATATTTGACAGTTAGGGATTTCTTAAACCAAATATGGCTGAGGATGTTCTCAGAACTTTGCCTGAGTGAGGAGTGTTGATACATAGTAAACTTTTCACCTTTCTAGGGCTTGGTCTTTGATTCCTCCTGTGAGACATCAGTGTCAAAATAAAACCCAGTTGTCTGGCTGAGCACAGAGCTCCTTAATGGACAGTGTCTCTTTGGCCCAACATTTCCAGAAACCATGATCAATGCATTTTACAGCTCATTCCATCCTTCCTGACAGTCCTTCCTGCGTGCATGCCCATGCTGGAGTCAGAGTATTCAACTCGGGCATGCAGTACAAAGGCAGTCACTGTCCTTTGCATGGGGAACACCTAAATAAATTGCAAATGTAACCCTTTGGCACCATGCAGATATTTTTTTCTCCTGTTTGAAAGAAATCAGGAAGTCTCTGAATTTATCAGTAAAAAGAACTAGGTAACCAGCCAGGCATAACTGACTCAATCATAATCACTCAGAAAGAATATTCTTTTGAATTGCAAGCCAACTTGCAATGTATGTAGCAGCCAAGGATGATCTTAAACTCCTGATGCTCTTGTCTCTGCTTCCCAAATGTTGTGACTACAGACATGCATCACCACTTCTGGCTCTCCACCACTTGTTTTGAGCTGCTTTTTTTCATAGATATAAAACCGTTTGGAGAGTAGGTTCCTATAAACAGAACGTGTGTGGTTAGCGTTTTTTTCCCTCTACATAGTAAGCCTTCTTAGTGGGAAAGCACCCAGAGCTTCTCCTGTGTCCTGCCAGATCTCCTGCATCTCTGGACCCCTTGTCTCATGTAACAACAGGCTATATTTGAAGAATAAGATACTTCCCTTGGGCTTTCTGCATTCTTCATATCAGTTTGATAAAACTAATCCTGTCTCTTTCAAGTGCTGTCAAATCACAGAATTATGAACAATGTGTCATCTTCCCCCCCCCTTTCTTTTTTTTGGTTTTTCGAGGTAGGGTCTCACTCTAGCTCAGGTTAACCTGGAATTCACTATGTAGTGTCAGGGTGGCCTCAAACTCATGGTGATCCTCTGACCTCTGCCCACCCCCCTTGTGCAGGGATTAAAGGTGTGTGCCACCATGCCCAGCTTTTTCCTCTCTGTTTCTATCCAACTGTAGAATTTGGATTTTCTGTTGAGCTCAGTGAGAACCCTGTGAGGTTGGGGCCAGTGTTGGCCTCCACTGTCTCCTCAGCTGTCTATCACTGGGAATAAGGTTCCTGGGGCAAGTCTATTCTTTCGAGAAACCATGAATGGGTCCTTTTGGGGAGATGATGTTCGGTCTCTAGCAGCTTTCTCAGGCTTGAAGTCCTGTGGACCGCCAGCCAGCACCACCTAACTTTTGGGAAGCAGAGGTGGAACAAGAAGCAGGAAGCCAGCACCTTTTCTTAGCAGTAAAGATTGCCAAAGGCTTTGTATCTGTTTAGTTTGGCTTGGGCTGCTCTTGTGAGACTCACCAGTTGCTCCTTTAGCAATATGAACTTCTGACTTTTCTGTGAAGCAGAGTTCTTTAACATCTAGGTGGTTAAGGGTTAGTCCCTAAAACTTTGTGGAAGCTATTCAGTTGTACTGAATTAACACTTTAGCCCTTAATTTAACCAGAAAGAACCTTAATGTCTATTTTGTTCTAGGTAGTGAGATTTACAGATAACCCAAAGAGATGGAGCACTAAAGTGTGTACCAGGCAGGCATTGCCTCAGGGGGAGCACATTTGTCCTGTGCTGATGTTGTGAGCTGCCTCTGCTTGAGTCTGCTTGGCCCTCTTCAGAGGACTTCAGAGCTTCCAGCTTGGATGACCACTTTGCTGCTCTTCCCCAGGAGATGCAAGCCTTCCATTGTTACTGTCCCCAACTTTGGAGCAGGTCCTTTTTACCATCAGTCTTTTGTCTTTTTGGCAGTGGTAGTGGGATGGGTATTAGCTCCAACTGGCCTGGGACTCATGTAGCCTAGGCTAGTCCTGAACACTCAGTTCTTCTGCCTCTACCTCCCAAATGCTGTCACCCCCATTTTCTTAGTCTTTGGAGAGGGATGTACCTTTGATGCCAATTCAGGACTCACACTGTGTTCTTGATTGTGACACGTTTCCTATTCAGTACTTTGTGCAGCTGGAGATGTAGCTCAGTTGGTAGAGTCCTTGCCTAGCATGCATGAAGCCCTGGATTCTATCCTCAGCATGACATAAAGCTGGGCATGGTAGTGCATGCCTGTAATCTTAGCACCCAGTAAGTTCTTCCTGTTGTAGAATTAGCCTCTTTCTAAAGTTGTTCTGTGTTGTGGTCCCCCTAAGGCCAGCCCAGGAGGGACGGTAGGGTCTCTGCCAAGTTGGGGTGAGCAGCGCGGAATCACGACACAGACTCCGGGAGTTGGGTGAAAGCAGCAGAGGGCAAGCTGCCGCAACTCGTTTATTGAGGAAGTGCACGTGGGTTTTAAGGGCCTTGGCTGGCTAATCGTTGTATGGGGTGGTCCCTTTTTATGACCAGTGACAGCCTGTCTCTGGACAGGACATCTCGTAGCAGGCTTCTCGCGAGCATGGGACTGTAGCTGTTGTCACACCAAGCCTGCGCAGAACGCCATGTTCACAGAAGCTACTTCCTGGTTTCTTCTGCCATGTGGTCTGGCTAGGACCAGGCCTGTATTGTGCCATACATATACTCCTTTTTGTTTTTATTATTGGCAACCCTGAGAGGTACGGTTTTTTGCCAAGCCATTGTTGAACCCAGGCCCCAAGGGATCATCATCCGTGACGGTGCCTGTCTTAGGTTGTCCCATCTCATGAAGTCTTACCCATCATTGGCTACTCACCACCTTGGTGAGAAAACCCGAGGGGTATGGCCTGCTATGGTTTTTTGAAAGCCATTGTTGAACCCAGGCCCCAAGGGATCATCACATGTGACGGTGCCTGTCTTAGGTTGCCCCAACTCATGGAATCTTAACCGTCATGGGCTATCCGCCATCCTGGTGAAAAAACCCGAGGGTATGGCCTGGTATGGCTTTTAGCATGAGGTCTGGCTGGGGCCAGACCTACATTGTGCCATACATATGAGGCTGTTGCCTAGGAGGCATGGGAGGGCCAAGTGGTCATGGCTCTGTGGCGTGTGAACAGTCCCAGCAAGCGAGAATTAACTAGAGAGCCTGAAAAAGACTGGGGTAGGACAGGTTGCTGGGTGACTATCGTGAGTTCACCCTAGCGTCATAGTTAGTAGCATTGAGTGTCCTTAATGGTAGCAAATCAATGTAATCAAAGGAGTTGTAAAGGAATTTATGGCTGGTTAGAGGATAGCATTACCATAAAGGCATTAATAAGCAAAAAAGGCAAAAGTGTGGCTAAGGAGAAGTGCGTGCTTGAAGGGGGAGGAACACAGTGAAATAGAGTGGCTAAAATAAAACATAGGAAAAGTGTGGGAATATAGGCCCACTGCACCAAACAAGTATGGCCTAAGAAGAGTTGTCCAAAATAGTTTCTGGGAAGTGGTAGTAGGGAAAAAAGGAGATAAGAGGAGAAGAAAAAAGGGGGGGGGGATAAGTTTAAAGTCCTGTATGCAGCCTGAGGGGTTTGGCCTCATCCTCTTCATCAAGGTAGGTCGCTGAGTCAGTGGCTAGACAGATGTTTCTGGCAGGAATCCAAACTGGGATCTGTGAAGTTTCTGGAAAGACACAAGCATACCCTCAGCCCTGTGTTAAAAGAGGGTGGGGTCCCTTCCAAATATTAGTAAGAGGATTCTTCCAGCAGACTAAGGGTAAGGGTGTCGTGGTTGGTTGGGATCTCCAATGTTTGTAGGCTTGGGAGAGTCCTGCCTCATCAAAGGTGAGAAAATTGAGGGTGAAAAGAGCTTCCATTAGAGCCAAGTGGGGGTCCTTGGGCGACATAGTGGACTTTTGTTTTATAATTAGTTCCTTTAGGGTCCGGTTAGTTCTCTCCACGATGGCTTGTCCTTGTGGGTTGTAGGGGATCCCAAGGGAGTATTTTATTCCCCAAAATTCCATGAAGGATGTGAATTGGGCAGATGTGTATGCAGGGCCATTGTCAGTTTTAATTGACCAGGGTACGCCCATGACCAACATAGCGGTTTTTGTCGCCTTAATGACATGGGACTCCTTCTCCCCTGAGAGAGCAATAGCAAAAGTAAGCTTAGAGTATGTGTCCACAATGACATGGACATATTTGAGGCTAACAAAGGAAGGTATGTGGGTAACATCCATCTGCCAGATAGAATTTGGGGTAAGGCCTCTAGGATTGACTCCTTGAGGCTGTAGGGGGCCCAAGGGGGCTGGGGGGCGCATGCCTTACAGATACGGGTTAAATGTTTGCATTGGCTAAGCGAGAGCTCAGGATATAGGGTTTTTAGATTAGTGGGGGATAGATGGAACCTTTGGTTTAAAGTCTAGCTTGTTCTAAAAGGTGGCAAGGAGGAGACAGCAATAAATTTGTCTACCTGCGAATTCCCATCAGCAATAAAGCCAGGCAGACCAGTGTGTGAGCGAACATGCTCAATAAACCAAGGGTAGGATCTGTTTTCCATCTGCAATTGTAAAGTGGAGATGGCAATGTCTATGGGATGATGAGAGGGCCTGGGATTGGCTAAGGGCAGTACCTTTGTCATTTGAACAGCGTAACTGCTGTCAGAGAATATGTTGACAGGCTCTTGTTGACAGAGCTCCAAGACTCTGATGATGGCATATAGTTCCCCTAGCTGGACTGAAGGGCGTTCAGGCGCCAGATGTTGTGGTCCCCCCTAAGGCCAGCCCAGGAGGGACAGTAGGGTCTGCCGAGTTGGGGTGAGCAGCACGGAATCACGACACAGACTCCGGGAGTTGGGTGAAAGCAGCAGAGGGAGAGCTGCCGCAAACTCGTTTATTGAGGAAGTGCACGTGGGTTTTAAGGGCCTTGGCTGGCTAATTGTTGTATGAGGTGGTCCCTTTTTGTGACCAATGACAGCTTGTCTCTGGACAGGACATCTCATAGCAGGCTTCTCACGAGCATGGGACTATAGCTGTTGTCACACCAAGCCTGCGCAGAACATCATGTTCACAGAAGCTACTTCCTGGTTTCTTCTGCCATGTGGTCTGGCTAGGACCAGGCCTGTATTGTGCCATACAGTTCTGGCCTGTTACCTTGTTTCCCTAAGTCCCTAGGGAGGTCCAGATCCTCTTAAACAGAGGTCCCCTCTCCACTCGTCTAGTCCATCCCCATGTTCTGTGCCTGTACAGCAGCCTGCTCATCTGCTGCTTCTCTGATCCACCCCAGCTCCTTACCTGGCACTCTGCTGCATGGCTTTAGGTTGCAGAATCAATGTGCCTTCCTCCTAGTAACCTGTTATGTCCTTATCTCCCGGTGTGGCACACTAGATCCTGGCCTCAGTTCTGGCTTGTTCTTTTCTTCCCCTCCTCTTTCTTCTTTCTCCCTCAGCCATCAGTGAATGACAAGTCACATTCTGCTGTGAACTTCTGAAGTGGTTCATTGATCCTCTTCATGGGGCCACCATCATTATTCTGCAGGTACCAGGGCCCAGCCTGCCCCTCTCCTGACTGTGGCGTGCTGCCTAGAATGTGAAAGAAATGACTCTTCTACTGAACTTCTCCTCTTCCTGCCAGCTGATTGGTATCTTGGATTTTTGTGAAAAGTAAACCCCAAAGTTAAGAGGGTGGTGTTAGCTAAGTGGCTCACATACTTTTTGAAAAGAAAAAAATACAAATAAAAATAATATATATTTGTGTGTGTGTATATATGTATGTGTGTGTGTGGTATGTGTATATACATCATATATATATTTGAGTGAGAGAAAGAGGCAGACACAGTGAGAGTGAATATGGGCCTGCTGGGGCCTCCAGCCACTACAAATGAACTCCAGATGTATATGCCACTTTGTACATCTGGCTCTATGCAAGTACTAGGGAATTGAACCCATACTATCAGACTTTGCAAGCAAGCACCTTTAACCATTGAGCCATCTTCCCCGCTCCTCACAAGCTTTTTCTTAGAACCTGGATGGTCAGTGGTTGAAGCTTATAGGCCATGAGTATCACCTACTTACCTGAACCCTTGGTGCTCAGAAGCACCCACAGACTTTGGGTCAGCAAATGGGCAGAGCTGTGCTCTATAGCATATGGTTATAAGAGCAGGAAGCCCCTGACTAAAATCCACCTTATTAGGCTGGAGAGATGCCTTAGCAGTTAAGGCATTTGCCTGCAAAGCCAAAGGACCTTGGTTTGATTCCCCAGTACCCACATAAGCCAGATGCACAAGGTGGCACATGCATCTAGAGTTCATTTGCAGTGGGTGGAGGCCCTGGCACTCTCATTCTTCCTTCCTCCTTCCCCTCTTCCCTCCCTTCCTCCCTCCCTCCCTCCCTCCCCCCTCTCTCTCTGTTTCTTTCTGCCTTTCTCTCATATAAATAAATTAAAATAAAATATTTTTAAAAATAAAATAAAATCCACCTTATCAAGTGATTAACTCTCAAGCTGGGTGGACAGGACCCCCTCTCCCTCAGCCCCATTTCCTAACACCAGTCTTCCTGTCTCAGTTTCCACTGTCCTGGCTGCCTGAGAAACCAAATGATTTCTCTTGCTTCACTCAGAGCTAGTTGAGAATGGACCCACTTCATTATCCCCTCTGGGTTCCTCCTAACCAAGGTGCGCAGTGTATTGGAGCTTCTGAAGTTGAACCAAGCAAACTTCTCCTCCCCCTGTTCCCTAGAGCACCAGAACTTTGAGTGAATCAAGCATCATTCTTGCCCCTTGGTAGGGTAAAAGGATGCTGTGATTATAGGTGTGGGCTACCATACCCTGCTTGTGTATTTGTATATGGTTCTGGAAATGGAACCCAGGGCCTTGTGCTCGCTAGGCAAGTGCTCTTCCTGGCATATAGCCTCAAATTTTTGGTGTTTTTTGTTTGTGTGTGTATGTGTGTTTGTATAAAATTAAAATCAGAGTGTAAAAGATGGGCATGCCAGGGCTCTAGCCACTGCAAACAAACTCTAAATGCATGTGCCACTTTGCATCTGGCTTTACGTGGTTACTGGGGAATCGAACCTGGCAAGAGCCTTAACAACTAAGCTATCTCTCCAGCCCCTTGTTTTTATTTTTTTATTTTTAAAAAATATTTTATTATTTATTGATATGAGAGAAAGAGAGAGAGGCAAGCAGACAGAGAGAGAAGGATAGAATGGGTGGGCAGGGCCTCTAGCCACTGCAAACGAACTCCAGACGCATGTGCCACCTTGTGCATTTGGTTTACGTGGGTCCTGGGGAATTGAACCGAGGTCCTTTGGCTTTGCAGGCAAATGCCTTAGCTGCTAAGCCATCCCTCCAACCCCTTGTTTTTATTTTTTGAGATGAGACTTGTAGCCCAGGCATGCTGAGGTTACAGGTGTGCACCACTACATCCAGCTTCCACATTGACCCTCTTTCGGTAATATTTATGCAGTGGAAGTGGACTTCCAGAGTGTGCTATCAAATGAGTGATTGGCAGGAAGATTGGAAGAGATGCTATTAGGATCCTTTCTAAGTTTTGTTTCAGCATTTATGGTCTAGGGCAAAGAAAAAAAAGTGAAGAAGACGACTTTTTTGGTTGTTGTTTTCCGAGGTAGGGTCTCGCTCTAGCCTAGGCTGACCTGGAATTCACTATGTAGTCTCAGTATGGCCTTGAACTCACAGTGATCCTCCTATCTCTGCCTGCCAAGTGCTGGGATTAAAGGCATAAGCCACAACGCCTGGCTGAAGACATTTCTTAAGTTGAAGCTTGTAAGAAGAGATAAAACTACACAGGTTGTATTGAACAGCTCCCATGTCTGGACCACCTGAGACCCACACTACCCAGACCTACAAGCACCAGCCTCCAGTCTGGAAAGAGAGAAGAGGATATCAGAGATGTAACACTTTGCAGATGGAGGATAATGATGTGACTGGTGCTAGAGGAGTGAAAAGTGGGGGCTAAGAGTCCTTTTTCAGAGAGTTAGGGAGGGGCTACTTCTTAAAGCACATGAAGTAAAGTGAAGAAGTTGTTGGGGGCCTAGAGAGATGGCTTAGCAGTTAAGGCATTTGCCTACAAAGCTAAAGGACCCTGGTTCTATTCTCCAGGACCCACATAAGCCAGATGCACAAGGTGGTACATCTGTCTGGAGTTTGTTTGCAATGGCTGGAGGCCCTAACACACCCATGCTCTCCCTCTCTCTCTCTTTCTCTCTGCCTCTTTCCCTCTCTGAAATAAATAAATAAATAAAATTTATTTTTAAAAAGAAGTTGTTGGGTCTTGCTGGGTAAGGTGGCACATTCATTTAATCCCAGTACTTGGGAGACAAAGGTAGGAGGATCGCAGTTAGTTCAAGGCCAGACTGGGACTTCAGAGTGAATCCTAAGTCAGCCTGTGCTACAGCACACTACCTTGAAAAAGACCACCCCCTAACCCCCCCCCAATTGTTGGGTCTTTGAACTTTTTTTTTCAATCTTTTTTTTTTTTAGAGAGAGAGAAAGAGAAGGAGAGGAAGACAGACAGAGATGGGCACGCCAGCAGTCTCTCAGCTGTTGCGAACAAAATCCAGATGCGTGCGCCCCCTTGTGGGCAAGTGCGGCATTGCGCCCTTGCATCACTTTGCATCTGGCTAAACGTGGGACCTGGAGATTGGAACCGCTGGAGATTGGAACCAGTGTTCTTAGGCTTAGGAGGCAGCTGCCTTAACCACTAAGCCATCTCTTTAGCCCCAGAGTCATCATTTTAAGCTGTGTGTGTGTGTGTGTGTGTGTGTGTGTGTGTGTGTGTGTGTGTGTGTGTGTGTGTAAGAGAGAAAGAGAGAGAGAGAGAATGTAAGAGAGAAAAAATGGGTGTGCCAGGGCATCTAGCCATGGAAAATGAACTCTAGATGCATGTGCTACCTTGTGCATCTGGCTTACATGGGTGCTGGGGAATTAAACCTGGGTCCTTGGGCTTCACAGGCAAGCGCCCTAACCACTAAGCCATCTCTCCAGCCTGGGTCTTTAAACTTCTTGAAGACCTCTGTGGTGGGGCAGGTCAAGGCTTCAAGACATCATCTTCTACCTCTCCTTCTCCAGCCCCCTGAGAATCATGTACTAGAGAAGGTTATGGCAGTGCGGCTTCTCCTTGCCATTCTCCTTCTCCAATCTCCTTTGTTAGGCGACTTCCTGGGGAGATAGGGACAAATGCCTATTCACCTCAGGTATGGCACGAACTGCAGGCCAAAAGACCTAACAAAGTGAAGCAATGAGTTTAATAGGGAATGCCTATAAGAACCCTAGGCACTGATAGCCAGTTACCTATCTTACAGAAGGAGTAGGGCCATGAGTTCCTCTAGAGCCATCTTTTGAGGGTCTTAGGGTAATCACAGCTGCTCTGACTTCAAAATGGTCCAAGACCACATCATGTCAGGGGGACAGAGTTCCACAATGTCCTGTAGTGTGAGGTGTGAGGTGTGAGGTAGTCCATCGTGGAGTAACAAGAGGGCCAATTCTTGTTGGAAGTCCCAGGGTTACAGCACCCAGTAAGGAACCTGGAAGGGAGTTTTCAAAACACTTTTCTAGGGCTGGAGAGATGGCTTAGTGGTTAAGGCATTTGCCTGCGAAGCCTAAGGACCCCAGTTCGATTCTCCAGGTCCCCCATAAGCTAGATGCACAAGGGGGTGCACACATCTGGAGTTTGTAGTGGCTAGAGGCCCTGGCGCACCCATTCTCACTGTCGCTCGCTCTCTTTCCCTCTCTCTTTGTCTCTAATAAATAAAATAAATTTAAAACAACAAAAAACACTTTTCTAGGGCTGGAGAGATGGCTTAGTGGTAAAGGCGCTTGCCTGAGAAGCCTAAGAATCCAGGTTCAATTCCCCAGTACCCACATAAAGCCGGGTGCACAAAGTGGTGCATGCATCTGAAGTTCATTTGCAATGAGGGTGCTATGCCTTGGTATTCTCTGCTTGAAAATAAATAAAATAAAAACACTTTTCTGATGGCCCAGCCTCTCCAGAATACACATTTGGAGTCTTTTCAACTAAATATGTTCTTACAGTTATCCCCCAGAAAAGAAAACCCAATTCTAGCAGCGTTCTGTGTAATGACCTCAAGGTCAAAACAGTGTATGAAGGGTTCAACAAACTGTTCCATCTATACTGTGGAATATTACCTAGCAGTCAAAGAGAACAAACTTGCTCCATGAGAATTATGCCAAACACAGAAAGCCAATTCCAAAAAGATCATACTGTTGTCATGTCTGAATAACACTTTTGGACCCAGACAATAGATGAGTAGTTGCCAGGACTCCAGGGCCCATTACTGGAGGTGAAAGTGGACCTTGATAGAATAAGAAAAGTCACAGCTAGAAGGGAACTGAAGTTCAAGCTTCTTGCTATCTGGGTAAGAGACAGGATGTCTAGAAGTAGTAGGTAGTTTCTTGGTTTTTGTTTTTTGAGACAGGATCTCATGTTGCTTAGGTTGTTTTCAAACTCAATATATAACTGAAGATGAACTACTCCTAATTTTTCTTCTTCTACCTCCCAAGTGCTGAGATTACAGGTGTATGCCACAACTCATGGCTGGTTTAACCACAGCCAGATACCTAATCAGTGACAGAAGGGAGACTTGAATGTTGATCTCCCTCTCCTGTACTGTAAGAGTGTTCAAAAGTGTGGTGCCTGAGAGGTCAGGTTTAAATCCTGGGTCAGCTTTATCATGATTCTGTGAGGGTCACAGTTTTAGACATTTAGAATACCACTCACAGGGAGAGTGAAATCATATTTCCATCGGTACTAGTTAGTGTGCACAGTAAAAGCATGCACAGCTGTGATAAAAAGGCTTGTAGAGTACAAAGCCTTATTGGATACAATATGTTCTGTTTCATTTTTATTAAACCTGGCCCCATATTGATTTCATGACCACTAGCTTAAGCAAAAATAGGGCTTAGTGCTGTGAATACAATGACTGTTCCTCTCAGTGTCACTTTGTTGCTTCCTGGGTCAGGCCTGGCTACACTGGTGCACCGGGGGAGGGGTCCCTGAGTCTCTCATCCTTGCAGACTAGTCAGTCTCCTAATCACCCGGCTTTCTCTTGTCCCCACTGGACTCCAGCTTCTTTCTAGAAGGCAAAGGTTATTAGTTACTGTTTTGTCCCTAGGACTGGCACAGTGTTCAGCACCTTAAAGGCCCCAGCTTATACAGCTTAGTGGTAGAATACTTGACTAGCATCCACAAGACACTGGCTGTTGTCCTCAGCACCCCCAAACTGAGATTGTCTAGTGCCACAATAAAGAGCAGAGGTAGATGTGTGCAGAGTTCCCATGGATGCAGGCACTGAGAACCCAGCCAAGGAAGTGTACAGGGGTCCCTTGCTGGTCCCTGGAAGAGGCGATAATGATGGCATCTCTCCCTTGAGGTGTAGGGCAAAGGGTGCTGCAGGTGAGATGCCTTGTGTAGGTGCTCACAGTAGTCTTTCCTCTTAGAAGTAAGTTCCAGCATCAGGGACACCAAGATAAATTTACTTTGTTGTTGTAGAGGAGCAGGGTTTCATGTACCCCACGCTGGCCTCAAACTTACTATATAGTTGAGAGTTGAAGCTGACCTTGAACTTCTGATTCTCCTGCATCCACCTGAGAGAGAGAATATGAATGGGTACACCGAGGCCTCTAGCCACGGTAAATGAATGCATGTGCCATCTTGTGCATCTGGCTTTACATGGGTACTGAGGAATAGAACCCATGTAACCAGCTTTGCAGGCAAGCACCTTAACCACTGAGCAATTTCTCCAGCCCACTCTCACATATTTTGAGATATATTACATGTAGTCCAGACAGGCCTGGAACTCTTGTTTGTTTGTTTGTTTGTTTGTTTGTTTGTTTGTTTGTTTGTTTTTTTTCGAGGTAGGGTCTCTCTCTGGTCTAGGCCAACCTGGAATTAACTATGTAGTCTCAGGGTGGCCTCGAACTCATGGCCATCCTCCTACCTCTGCCTCCCGAGTGCTGGGATTAAAGGCGTGCGCCACCACACCCGGCTCAGGCCTGGAACTCTTGATTCTCCTGCTTTTGCCTTCTCTTTTCTCACTTTTCAAAAATAAGTAATTGATAAAATCAGTAACAGATTACTTGACCAGGGCCTTTCAGCCAAACTCAGCAAGGCAGTCAGTGGTCTGTGGTTCAGAACACAAGTTGCTTCACTGGACACAGCAAACCTTGTATCCCCAGACACCAGGGGAAGCACTCACTGGTGACAGTCAGAAAAGACAAGGGATTAAAGAAGATGCCACAGGAAGGGGATTGCATTCGAAATCTGAAGAGGAAGGTTTCTTTTGTTTTGGTTGAACCTAAAAGACCTGAGATTTCCCTTCCTCTTGCAGCCACCCACCCATCGTTCTGCACCAGCCTGTGTTTGAGCTTGAGAGCTTGGGGGGTAGGAGTCAGGGTCTTTTAGACCAGGCTGACTTGCAACTCCCAAGTGCTGGGATTATAGGTGTGAGCCACCACCCACAATCGGCTAGAGGCAGGTGATTATTACAATTAATGCCTGTTAGGAAGGTGGGTTTGTTTCCCAGTGATACTGTGGTAGTGTTCTTTCAGGGGAGAGAAATTGAATCTTTTTTTTCTCATCAATAATGGAATAACAGGAAAGAATATGTCTGACCACCATACTTTTTATTACTCTTGAAATTGGCAGAGTATTATCTTCAGATAGAATTTCTTATATTGCCAAATGCCTCTTGTGCAAGAAGTTCATTTTCCCTCCCCAGCTTCCCATTGTGTGGTGTGCACAATCATTGAGAACACCCTGTGAGGGGGGGATGCTAGAACAGAGTGGAGGGGGCTTTGAAAGCAAGATGAAGCACTGTCAACCAACATGTACCTTTACTGTGAAATAGGACTGATTTTTATGCATCTTCCCTCTTTTACCATAAAATGGCTGTGACTACCATTAAACTGAGCTTGACAGGTGTTCCTCCCTCCCTGGTATCACCTTCCTTGTCAGAGGATATAGGAAACTGGACATTTACTTGGTTGTACAGTCACCAGTGTTCCTCACTGGTTTCATTTTTAGGCACCAAATGGGAATATTTCCTAAAAGAAAGAAATAATGAAGCCGTGCAGCGATTTTTGTGTGTGTGTTTTCAATTTTTAATCTATTTGTGGGCATCTGCATGTGAGTCTCTAGCCCAGGCTGACCTGGAATTCACTATGTAGTCTCAGGGTGGCCTTGAACTCATGGCGATCCTCCTACCTCTGCCTCCCAAGTGCTGGAATTAAAGGCGCGTGTCACCACACCCGGCGCCTGTAAGGCTTTTTATAAGTGGCTGGGAAATTGAACCTGGGATAGTAGGCTTGGTAAGCAAGCACCTTTAACTGCTGAGCCATCTCCCAACCAAGCCATGCGGTTTTGAGTGTTTGCTTACTGGAGAGAGAGGATATGTCCTCCTCTCCCCTCCCAAGTTCCACTATTGACAAAGTGAAATTTGTGGCTTTTTGTTTTGTGTTGTGTGTTATTGTTACATACATGCATGTATGTGAGTAGACCAGAGGTCAATTTCAGTGTCTTCCTTTAATGCTCTTTATTTTATTGAGATAGGGTCTCTTACTGAACACAGAGCACATGAATTTGGCCACACTACCTAGCCAACCTACCCCAGAGATCTGTCTCCACTTCCCCAGCAGTAGGATTACAATTAGGTGGCACCACACTCAGTATTCTAAATGTAGGTGTTGAGGATGTCAACTCAGGTTCTCATACTTGTATTGCAATTGCTTTGCCAATTGAGCCATCTCGCCAGCTTCTAGAATTTGATTTTGCTGTGAAGTGTTGCGGCCATCAGCAGACCATGCATTTGAGGATGTAGAGTTGTTTTTGATCCTTGGTACATCACTGTCAGGGAAACAGTTGGTGATCAGAATGGAACCATATGCATGGCACCAGTGACTAGTACTATGCCAACACAAAGGAGTTTTTTTTTTCTATGAGCACACAGTTTTGCACGTTGCTTGAACAGAAGCCTGGGTGTGTTGTGGTGAATGTGTGTGTCATGACATTCTTTGTGACCATGTTGCCCTTGGCTCTGTTCCTGAGCCTTGGCTGTTGGAAACAGTTATATCTGAATATAATGCATTTTGGTGACTGCGCCACTGTCCACATAGCCCTTGTCAGGGCATTGGTACCTCTCCTGAATTTTTGTCATTTCAGATCCTTGGTTTCTCTGTTTTCAGAGACATTTTTGCATGTGTATGTGTGGTAGGTATAATGTGTATATGCATGTGTGTGATGTAGGCAGGTATGGATGTGGGGCCCAGTGCCCAAGCACAGAGGCCAGAGGAGACTATCAGTTGTCCTTCTCTGTTGCCCACCTGCTTATTTCCTTGAATCAGTCACTTACCACTGATTTCTGGAACTTGCTGTTTTCACAAGTCCCTGTAGTTTTCCAGTTCTCCCCACAGGACCTGGGTTACATGGGTTCTGGGGACTCAGCAGTCTCAAATCCTCATGCTTGCATAAGGAGCAACTCTTAACTGCTGAGCTACCTCTCCCACCCTTCAGTACACTCTACACTCACTAGGAGAGGAATTCTGATGGTAATTGGGATAGCTAAACTTAACTCTTGAAATATGGTTTTCCCCACCCACCCACCTACCTTTGTCTGGAACTTGTATAATAACCCCGCTGGACCTGACTCCTAAAGATCCTCTTGCCTCCATCCAAGTGGTTGAATAACAGGTTTGTGCCACCTCACCTGACTGAGCTTGGCTGGAATGGGAACAGCTGTGCAGCTTCACAAGCCCTCTACTCTTGGGCTTCTCCCTGGTATTTTGTTTCCTTCCCCTTCTGTAGTGGACAGCTCTCTCCCATAGCTGAGTGATGGGATTCATTTCTCAAGCTGGAGATTGTCCAGTTTGCATGTGAGCCAGTGATTTCAGCACCACCTGTTGTCCCCAATAGGAACGTTGTGATATCAAACTGGATAATTGCAAAGAAAGTTCTAAGAGTCAATTAGAAGACAGTTCCCTTATCCCTGAAACAAGCAGATCAACAGTATATACTGTCAATATTTTGGCTGCAGACTACTTTCTTGGTATTGATCTAGGGGAAATATGTGTGTTTTTCTTTAAATCAATAACTTCTGTAAACTTTTTACTTTTTACTCTTCTTTCAGAAAGTCACATCTGATTGCTTTTCCTTCCTTTTCTCTCTATGGCCCAGTACTGGCCCAGAGAAGACGGGGCTACTTACATCTGAGCAGTCTGGGAAGAAGAAGGCAGGGCTCAGTATTTCAGATGTGAAACATTTTGGCTTTTTTTGAAGTTGATATAATTGATCCTTTCCCACTTACCTCTTACATACTCTTGTAATCATTTCCCCAGAGACATACTTCAAATGTTCTTTTTAGCATCTTGGAAGGTTCATTCAGTTCTTTGTAATCTGTTTGGGTTTATATTTCTTGCTGTCTGCTGACTGTATTTCTTGAGCTGCATTTTCCAAAGGAGAAACGCCACAAAATCATTTCTGCTGATGGCTGGTGAAGGAAGCCCCCGTCAATAGCTGAAAAAAGGAGAAACTGGAACAAAAAGCATAGCGAAAGTGGTTTTGTGGGAATGTGATTACAGAGTTGGTTTTATAATAAGAGGCTGTTTGGCACTGTTGTCTCTGTGAAATGGGCTGGAGAGGCAGCCCTGTGCTCCCAGCAGCCTCTGAGCCTGGGTGTGCACAGGAGGGAGGAGTCTGGTCCTTTTCTGAGCTGTTCATTCTGAGGGAGGGGGACGTGGTCAGCCCGAGACTATCTCCTCTTCCAGCCGCCAGGAACATATGTGCATGCTCTTAGTGACTACAGCTGCCGTGGAGCAGTCCTCAACAATGCTCCCGAGGAGGGTAAATCTTCTCATTTGGTTTTAAAAGAGAAAGAGGAACCCTCTGTCTCTACATTGAGTTTGGATGCAGGGAGTGAGGCAGAAGGATTTAGGCAGCAGGGTTTTCTCCCAGGCCTCTCAGCATGTGGACACACAGATCAATTTCTTATCCTGCATTCAGCTGGACACTGGGTTAGAGACTGTTGATCAAGACAACCCCTCCTGTTTCATATCACATAACGCATTCATTTCAGCCACTGAGCCTAAATTACTGTTTGCTTTCTCTGCTCACCATCCCCCCCCAAAAAAAAATGGTAAGAATTCGTGTAAGGATAAAGTTAGTTTATCCGTGCTAATGCTTTGATTTTTCTTTTCTTTTTCTCTTTGCCACAGTAGGTAACCAGTTAGGGGCCTTGGTACATCAAAGGTAAGCAGTGGGTTATGTTTTATTATTTATTGATCATTTCTAATTGTTTATTGATCCACCATCTGCACTAGAGTGTTAGTAAGTCAGAGGTTGGCAATGTGGGAAGCCAGGGGCTAGGCTTCCTAAGACTAGCGGTTTCTGCCAGCTCTCTCCAAAAACAGTGGAGGCTGGGGAGATAAACTGAAGCATGACTCTAAATCCATCCTATATTGAGCCTCAACTTAAAAGGAGGTGCTCTTCCACCAAAGATAGCGTTTGAAAGGAGATAATATGAAGTTTAGTTATCTCACTGGTCCTCTGGGTTTTCCTGCATCTGGAACCTGCAGCCTCATCACTAAAGAAGAGTGCAGTCTGTGGGTGAGCATGGTACTTGGGCTGCAGACCCCAGAGGCCCAGGCTCCTCTGCTCTGTGATGGGGATTTGCCCAAGAATCTTGCCTAAGTGGTTCTGTGCCTCTGTTCCCCCTCATAACTCTCCACTAAATGTTGACAACTTAGATTCAAAAAACTTTGAGCTTTGAAAAAGAACAGTCTGGCTGGGCATGGTGACGCACACCTTTAATCCCAGCACTTAGACCTAGATAGGAGGATGGCTACGAGTTCGAGGCCAGCCTGAGACTACATAGTGAATTCCTGGTCAGCCTGGTCTAGAGTGAGACCCTACCTTGAAAAACAAAAACAAACAAACAACAACAACAAAAAGTCTGTAAGCCAGAGTATATGTTGTCAAGGTGTCAGCCTTTAAAAAAGGAAACAATGTCTAAGAAACCGGCACAATTCTGTCTTGCAGGAACTCTGTTATTGTGACATAGTGTTCTTAACCTACACTGCCATTGACATGGTTCTGCAAGAATATTTGAACATTTCTAGAAATCACCAGGCTGTTCACCAGGACATTAAGTCTGGTTTGCTTGTTTTATTAGCGAATTAAAATGACTTAAGTGAGATTGTTGTTATTAAATGCTGTCTTTCCTATTAAGTTATCATCAGTCAGTATGCTGCTTTCCAAAATGGTTATGCTTGGTACACCAGATAACTTCAGCTTTGCATTTAGAATCGAGCCTGTTCTTCCAGAAAACCCAAAGCAGCTCATAGTGGTACTCTCCATTGCCCAAAAAGTCTGCCAACATTATTTTGAAGGGCTGAGGAGTTACCAAGCTCAGTGTCATTTTTGTTGTTGGCAGTGCTAAGGATGAACCCAAGGTCTTGGGTGTGCTGGGCAGGTGTTTTATCACTGAAGTATATACCCCAGCCCTAACACTTTCCATGTAGTAAGTACTATAGAAGTCTCTTTAGTTAGTTCCTATATGATTGTATACGTATATGTTTTTTTGTTTGATTTTTGTTTTGTTTTGTTTTTCCAAGGTAGGGTCTCACTCTAGCCCAGGCTGACCTGGAATTCACTGTGTATTCTCAGGGTGGCCTTGAACTCACGGCGCTCCTCCTACCTCTGCCTCCCGAGTGCTGGGATTAAAGGCGTGCCCCACCATGCCCAGCTCTATGTGATATTTTTTAAGAGTAAACAGCTTGTGCTACATAGGTGGGCTCAGCAACCTCTTGGACCACGTACAGGAGTACAGTCACCCTGACAAGCAGTGTGGATATGTCCTGGCAGGCCTGGCCTCTGTTGCAGGTTGTTAGACCTTGAGGGTTGGTGTTGACATCCTTGGTGTTACTGATTAGGAAGCCAGGTTGGTCAGTTCTAGAGTGACTGCTTATATCCCAAGATGGTAGAGTGCCAGCCTTAGGACAAGGCTGAGGATATAAACCCCAAAGGGAAGGAAGGCTGCTGGCTCCATCGCAGTGATGCAGTGGCAAGTGCTACTTACGCTATTGCATTTCCTCCCAGCACTACACTATCCCTAAAAACATGTGCTTACCTTCACCTTTCCTCCCGTGATGGGTGAAATCCAGCTGTGTGAAAAAGGTTTCAAAATGTTTGCCTTTTTTAAAGTTAGTTTTAAAACTGCTTGCATTTAGCTTCCTCCTAAGGAAAATGTTTATATTTCATTGCTTTCTGGGGTGTGGGCAGATTGGATATTGTCCGTGATACATAGTTGGTAAATTGGAAGGTTTGTTTGAAAGAACCAATGTAGTAGGGTTTTTTTGTTGTTGTTGTTTTGTTGTTTTGTTTTTTAAGGCAAATAGTGGATGGGATAGTATTTAACAGAGGTCTTTCCTAGAGCGAGTGAGGTGATTACTTTGTCCTGGCCAGCACTGATGAGGCCTCTGTTGGTTACTGCTTCTCTTTGGGGCATCTTACCTTAGAAAGCAGTTATATTGGAGAGGGGCCAAGCAACAATAAAAGACTGAGAAAGTAGGCATCTTGAAGAGGTTGAGTGTCTCTTCATCTATTTATTTTAAGTCTTTATCTTGTAACATTACCAGTACAGGAAATTTAGGGCTCTAAAATTCTGAATTCTATTTTTCTAAAAATGTTCTTTGTTTTTAGGGCAGTAATAACAGAAGAATTCAAAGTGCCTGATAAAATGGTTGGATTTAGTAAGTATCTGTATCATCTTCCCCCCTGATTCTTGCCTGTTTTTTCCATTTTAATCTTTTATGTGCACGTCACCTGTGATAGGCCACTTCATGCCTATTCTGTACAGTCTGGGAGTGCTGCAGGCCTCTCTCCAGACCAGCAGAAAACCAGGGCCTGGCCCCTGCTACCTGACCTCCCCCCAGCTAGAATACCTGCTATATTTCACATGCAGTTGCTGCTTCTGCTGTTGCTACAATGCCCAAGAAGTTGAAGTTGGCTCACAGGCCAACTTTCTCTGTAGAGAGCCTCAAGCCAAATATAAATGCTGACTGAATTTATGAGTCATCAGTGCACAGTTGTGTGTGGGGTGAGAAACATATTCTGACCCTGTTCAATCTGTTGCAGTTATTGGCAGGGGAGGTGAGCAGATTTCACGGATTCAAGCAGAATCTGGTTGCAAAATTCAGATTGCTTCAGGTAAGGGCTTCTTTTTTTTCACAGACCTGTTTGATAGAAATCAGTATTTTGTATAATTTTCCAGACTCAGTCCCTTTGCTTGTTGCTTAGAAGTTAGGTAAGTATGTGCAGTTGCCGTCTTCCTTGCACTTCTGGAGTTGGACTCCCATGTGAGCACCAGAGCAAAAAGCCAGCCTGGAGATGAGGCCTGCATCTGGCTTCTGGGGCAAGACCCTCCTCAGCTCTGTGGTCAGCACAGCCCCTTTTTAACTTGCCAGCTAGGCTGGGACCTGTGTTTTCTGCACCAGAATATGATGCCAGACATGGTGGGGACTGCACCTTGGCTTCCCTGCACCAGACTGTTCCTTCCTTTTGTGGAAAGAGGACAGTAGGGGTTCTGCTGCTGGAGTGAGTGTCAGACACATTTCAGGACCTCTCATGACAGGCTTGGTTTTGACCATTTGATGTGGAAGAGACACAGATCTAAGAAGAGTTTTTAATTTTATTTATTGTTTATTATATCATTTGAGTTTGACCTCCGTCCATTTGAGAGCAAATGGTGTGGAGTACATTCAGGTGGAGAAAATGTTTGTCATTTAAAGGATTTTCAGTGCAGTATCTGAAGGCAGTGCCTGCGGTTAGCTACTTGGCTTTCAAGTTTTTTTTTTGTTTGTTTGTTTTTTTGTTTGTTTATGCAGTGCTGGGGATTGAAGCCAGGACCTCTCATGTGCTAGACAAACACTTGTACCACTGAGCTAGGTCCCCAGCTCTCTTGTTTTTGAGGAAAGATTTGAAGAAGCGGTTTATAGGATGAAGCTAAGTCATCCTGTGTGCTGTTGGATCTCCTACTCTTGTCAAACGGCCCAGGTCCTCATAGTTGTCACTGGTCTCTTGGGATGTGGATGCAACAGTTGGTGGAATCCTGATGTCCTTACTAGTATACCTCATCATTAAACTGCTTTGCAGATAGAATGCTGAGGAAAGCAGTGACAAAGTGACTCAGGTGGTGAGGAGCCTCTGGGTAGGTCAGGAGTGAGTGGAGGCCAGTAATCAGGGCCAACTCACTAACCTCTGCTGTCCTCCTGGCTCCTCTGTGGGACTTGTCTCTACTTGGAGAAATAGGGCGAAGCTACCAGCTTAATGTCCCTGAGCAAAGCAGACTGTCCTTTGGGGAGACTGAGTGTCTGTGGGGCTGATATAGGAAACAGCCTCAGAGAGACCGTCTGCACACAGAGGCAAAGGCACACAGCTGCCTGATGCCCACCAACACACCTCATCTTCTTGATTCTTCTTATAGAGAGTTCTGGGATTCCAGAGAGGCCCTGTGTACTTACCGGAACCCCAGAAAGTATTGAGTAAGTTTATTTTATTTACTTTTTCCTTTCATTCTTCTTCCTCCCTCCCCAAGTGGGGAGAAGTGGAAGGGCAACACTGTCATTAAACACTGTCTATCTGAGCTACAGTCTGGCCATATAGTAGACTCTCCACAGGAAAACAGTCTGGGAGGCTGCTGCACAGGGGAGCACTTCTGTTTCCTTAAGTACCCTCGCCCTACAGAGGGCCTTTCCTTGATAAGGGTCTCAGGAATGTGCTAATCAGCTTTCTCCTTCTTGTTAACACCTCCTTTACCTGAGTAGGTCTGGGGAAGAGGGCCTGTCACTTTGTAAGCTACTGAGAACCAGGCACCAGGCCTTCTGCCTGGGTTGGTCTCCTTGCCTTTCTGCTGTTTGTGAAGCAAGTGAATCTACTTGTGGATGCTTTTGCTCCATTCACAGGGCAATGTGGACCAGCCAGCAGGTGTCTTGGCTTTGGAGGTCCTTTCAAAAGCTCTGAGGTTGGCATTGGCTTTCTTGTCCTGGTAAATGCATGCTCAGGGCCTTGTGCCAAATATAGGCTTCATAAACCCAGGAACCCTCTGGGGGAGGAGGATATGCTGACTCGAGTGAGCTTGTTTTCTTTTTTCAATCACGGAATCGTGTTGAACATGAGTATGGGGAGCTGAGATTACGTCTGGCTCAGTAGGTAGGTTGTTTTATTGTTTCCATTTCTCAGGGAGTCTAGATGAGTTTAAATTCTCTTGTTCTGCTGGGACATTGTAAGCGGTGAACCAGAATAAATATCACTGGCAGGTGTGTATTATAGGGCGAGCTGGATGGTTTGCTGGAGCCGCAGCATTTTTTTCCAGCGCAGGTTAATCTAGTACACTAGCAAAATATTAAAAAGCTGCTGCAAGTGAGAAAGCCCACGAGCTGATTCTGCACACAAAGGCTCAAAATTGCAAAAGGCAGCTTCTCTTTCCTACCTCTCTCCTTTCTTCCCACTCTTATAAGCATTCCTACTTTGTGTTTCCCCAAGGAGTCAAGGCTCTAGGATCACAGCTTTGGAGAAAGCACTCACTTTCTCCAAGGAGCAGCATGACCAGCCTGTTTGGTAGCTGAAACTGTTTCTCTCTCAAAAGAACCAAAAAAATAGGTGGTGTGTGGTAATTTAAAGAGTAAATTCTGCAAATAACAGCCAGGGAAGATTCTGGTGCAGAAAAGGAAAGTGGCCCAACAGATGACATTGGAAGGCTGAATTGTACTGTTGCCACATTGCAGAAATGAAGACAGATAGCAGGTCCTATGAAACACAAAGTCTCAACTGGGCTGTACCACACAAGCAGGCACCCTCCTTCAATGAGCAGCTCAGCCCTCTCCTTTACCTTTTGAAACTACACTACTGGACAGTGTGGCCTTAGCTAGATATCGTAGAGCCATTTGCTGGTCATGGAGAAGACATTTGGGGTTTGGGAGTTGAAGCTGTGACTACTAACCCTTGCTTTCTTCCCTTCTTTCTCATTGCTCTTTCTCTCTCCTGCCCTTATTTAACAAATGTGTGCTGAGTGTTTACCCTGTGAGAGGTTGTGCTGGATTGGGGAACAGAGAGATACACAGAGGGCTAAGAGGAGTTTCCTGCCATCAAAGCCACTGACATTCAGTAGGAGGCAGGACATGTTTGTGGAGACCCAAGCAGGTGCAGACGACAGATATACTGGGAGCAGGGGTTGGCAATGGCCCACTCCTTGAGGCTCCATGTTGAAACCATGATGTTGTGGTATGCGTTGCTTTTGAATTCCAGCCTGGTAGCGTGGTGGATGGCTCAAAGACCTCCCAGGTTGTGGGGCAGGAGCTGGAGCTGAAGGAGGGCCGCCTTGACTCCCTTGTGCTTTCCCCGGCACCATCTCCCTTCCCAGCAGACCTTAAGCACCCATTTAATGCTGGGTCTTATGGTTCTTCTCCCTCCCAAAGACAAGCCAAACGCCTCCTGGGGCAGATTGTGGATCGTTGTAGGAATGGACCTGGCTTCCACAATGACATAGATGGCAACAGCACAGTCCAGGAGCTCCTCATCCCTGCGTCTAAAGTTGGCCTGGTCATCGGCAAAGGAGGGGAAACAATCAAGCAGCTGCAGGTACGTGAGCCCCCGCATGATAGCAAAGTGGCTGTCCTGGAGCAAAACCTTCAGCCTCCCATCCTTGGGGAGATTGGTCTATGACCGCCTTCCCAGCTGGGCTGGCCCTACATACCATGGTACCGTGGCTCCCTTCCAAACCTCTGCCTACGTGGGAGAGACTTCCTTCCTCCAAGAGTAGTGCCAAGAGTCGGGGCAGGTGTGCCCTTGCAGGGCCCATGAACTTTGAATAGCCATTGTACAGTGAGGCTCTGTCAGGAATGGCTTAAGAGTGACAGCAGGAGTCAGCATGTCAGCTGAGAATGCAGTGCCCTGACCCTGCACTTCATTAGTCTGCACTCTTAAATATGCTCAGCCGGCCATGGTGGCATATGTCTGGAATCCCAGCACCTGGGAGCCTGCTGCAGGAAGATGGATGGATAGAGGCCAGTCTGGGCTGTGTATAGCAAGATTGATTCAAAAAAACAAAAATTCTGGTTTATTTTTCAAGGGTTCAGGGTCCTTGCCTGTGTGTTGCTATTGTCACAGAGTTGAAGCAGTGTCCACTCTTATTTTCATGAGTCTGACCCTGAGGAGGCTGCTGCCAGCTGCAGGATCTCTCACCTAAGATGACCAAGCCAAACATGCTGTAGAATTTAGGATCCATCCCCAGCAAGTTCCTCAAATGGTGTATTCCCCAGCTAAGCATAACAACAGTCATTCTGAGTCAGAGAAAGGTTAGAAATGCACTCACCTGAGTTAGGCTCTACTGTCTTGTTAGTTCTAGACAGACTTCGGCAAAGCTCTGGGACTCTCAGGTATAGGCAAGGGACATCACTGGCCCTGTATGCAGTCATACCCCAGGCCCAGGGTTGTGGAAGGTCCCTTACAACCTAGTGTAAAGTGTGTAGACTCAAAAACCTCCGGATTTGGTGTTGCAGAATTCAAGTTTCAGCCCACCATTTCAGTACTGGAACCTTAGGTGTCCTGCTCAGGGAACACTGCTCACCTATGACTGGGAGGGAGGTGGCAGGGCTGTCATCGAGGGCACCAGTTTTAATTAGTTACGGCTATGTAGAACACCTAGCTCACTGTGTGGCTTTCAATAATTAATATTTAATGTTTAGTAGTTAATAACTAATATTTAGATAATCTAAGGGTTGAGACAAGAAAGAAAAGAGTTTGGGGAAATAGTTTTATATGGCACATTGTTAATTTGTCTTGCACAACCTGTGTGTCTACATTCCCAGAAGCCAGGTCAGAAAGCTGTGCCTGTGGTAGATGAGACATGGGCTTATTGTAGATGTGACCTGACCCAGTTGTGCTATGTGGGGCATCCTGCATTTTTACACATTATAATGAGGGTTGTGTGTTCCCCACAGGAGCGGACGGGTGTGAAAATGGTGATGATTCAAGATGGCCCACTGCCTACTGGAACAGACAAGCCTCTTCGCATCACTGGAGATCTATTTAAAGTACAGGTAGGGGCTGGAGAGATGGCTTAGCAGTTAAGGCACTTGGCAGCAAAGCCAAAGGACCCAGGTTCAATTCCCTAGTACTCACATAAGCCAGATGGACAAGGTGATACATCCATCTGGAGGTTGTTTGCAGTGGCTAGAGGCCCTGGTGCACCCAATCACTTTCTCTCTCTCTCCCTCCCTCCCTCCCTTTTTGCCTCAAAAAATTAATTGAATAAATAAACACTTCAAAGAACAAGCAGGAAGAAATAGTTCCTTGACCTGGGGTAGTAACCTAGAGCTTTGGCCTTGCTCTAGTAATGCTAAAGCACCTGGGTGGTCCTTTAATTGGGGAAATAGTATGGTGATGAAAACATCCAGGATCGTGCTGCTAGGGATGGCTGCATCCATGCATACAGCTTTGATAACCCAGCTCCTCATTTCCACTGGCTCAAGTACTCATTAAGTCCCATGAGACCAGGCTGTTGCTGTGGACAAATCACCTTCAGGTAGTGCTGGGTAACCCTGACTCTTAGCCTTGCTAGCCTGTGGTAGCTCCCACAAAGGCCTTCCAGCTGTGAGTACAGATGAGCAAGTATCCTGTACCCTGGGATCCTGGAAAGATACCTGCAGTAAACACAGTCAGAATTTAGTCTGTGGTCAACTGGGGGCTATATTCTTCACCTCTTGGTCCAGAAATGCAATTGGCTGTGTCTGTTCTCAGTGAAATGCCAGTGCTCTTCCTCCTGTTGCCCACAGTCTTGCCATTGCTGCACCCAGGCTGCCAGCCACTATCAGTGAAGGTTACCAGTCCCTGGCAAAATATATCCCTCACTTCACACATCCCTTATTCAGCTAAACTCCAATGGTGTGGGTAGCAGGCAGCTTCAGGTTCTCTGAGATGAACTTCCAGACCAGGCACAGTTATGGAGGAAGGGATTTATTGAAGCTTACAGATCCAGGGGAAGCTCCATAATGGCAGAAGAAGATGGCCTGCTTTCACAGGACCAAACACAGAGAGAAGCCAAAAGCCACACAGCACAGCACACTTCAGGAACTCCAACTAGGCACACTTTGCATATCTTTAGATTGAAATCCTAAACCCACCACCACACTTTAAGATCCACCTGGTGACACTGCCTCCAGCCAGGTGGTTGCAGATGCAAACTAATAAAACACTGAATATATTGGGAGCCGTCCATTCAAACTACCACAGTGTGCATATGTACAGTACGCATGTGAGAACAGGATGGAGGGCTGGTTCCTTCACTCCAGGAGCCCCCTGGCTTCCTCCCCCAGAGCTTCAGCATTCTGTAATGTAGTCAGGGCCTTTTTAAAGCCAGATTGTGGGGCTTGGGTGTTGACTCAGCAGTTAAAAGTGCTTGTTTGCAAAGCCTTCCAGTCCAGGTCCAATCTCTAGTACCCACATGAAGCAAAATGCACAAAGTGGTACATGCATCTGGAGATAGTTCGCAGCAGCAAGAGGTTCTGGTACAACCATACTTAAACATGTTCACACACACACTGTCAAATAAGTTGTTTAAAATATTTATTAAAAAATAAAGATCAGAGCTGGACGTGGTGATACACGCCTTTAATCCCAGCACTCAAGGGGCAGAGGTAGGAGGATTGCTATGAGTTTGAGGCCACACTGAGACTACATAGTGAATTCCAGGTCAGCCTGAGCTAGAGTGAGACCCTACCTCAAAAAACCAAAAAAATAAAGATCAGATTGCAGCTTAGGTTTTGTTCATCCAGTCAAGCTTGTGAGTCCCGCTCCTATCAGGTCTGTGGAGGGCCGTGCTGACTGCGGGTGCCTGACTCTCAGCAGCCTTCCCAGTGCTTTGAGTGCCTTTTTTTAAAAAAGAGAGAGAAAAAGAGAGAGGGAGAATTGGCACACCAGGGCCTCAGCCCCCGCAGTCACACTCCAGACACTTGTGCCACCTAGTGGGCATGTGCAACCTTGCACTTGCCTCACCTTTGTGCATCTGACTTACATGGGATCTGGAGAGTTGAACATGGGTCCTTAGGCTTCACAAGCAAGCACCTTAACCGTTAAAAGCCATCTCTCCAGCCCTCGTTTTTGTTTTGTTTTGTTTTTTGAGGAAAGGTCTCACTCTAGCTCAGGCTGACCTTGAACTCACTCTATAGCCCCTGGATGAGCATGAACTCATTGGCAGTCCTACCTCAGACTTCTGATTGCTATAATTATAACCATGAGTCGCTAGGCCTTTATTTTTTAAGACAGTCTTGAACTCGCTTATACTCCTGCTTCTATCTTTAGGGTGCTGGGATTACAAGCACGTGACACTACACCCGAAGTTTACAAGGTGCTAGGGATTAAGCCCAGGGCCTTGTGCATGCTAGACAAGCACTCTACCAATTTAGCTACATCTCCAACTTTTTGGATGGTGTGTTGTTGAGGAAAAACTGTCCACCCAGGGGTCTGGGGAAATGACTCAGCTCTTAAGAGTGCTTGCTTGGAAGCCTGCCAGCTGGATTTCTGTTCCCCAAAACCCATGGAAATGCATCTGTGATCCCAAAGTGCCTTCAGCAATGGGAGGCACAGCTAGGAGAGTCTGGAAGCTCACAGGCCAGCTATATTGGTGCACATAGAGTGGCCAAAAAAAAAGTATAAGGGGAAAACCCTGTTTCAAGCAAAGTGGAGAGAGGAAACGAGCACCCCTAGATTGCCCTCTGACCTGCACACTTGTGCCATGGCACATACACACCAAAAAAAAAAAAAAAAAAGTCAGGCCAGGCATGGTAGCACACGCCTTTAATCTCAGCACTCAGGAGGCAGAGGAAAAACGTTGGCTGGAGAGATGGATTAGTGGTTAAGGTACTTGCTAGTAAAGTCAAAGGACCCAGGTTCAATTCCACAGTACCCACATAAAGGAAAAACAAACAAAAAAGAAATAGATGTGCAAGGTTCATGCATCTGGAGTTCATTTGCAATGGATAGAGGCACCGGCACACCCATATTCATTCTTTCTTTCCTCTCCTTTTTCTCTCTCAAATAAAAAAAAAAAAAAAAAAAAAGAACAATTTAAAGGGGGTGCTGGAGAGATGGGTTAGTGGTTAAGGTGCTTGCCTGCAAAGCCTAAGGACCCAGGTTCTATTCCCCAGTACCCATGTAAACCAGAAGCACAAGGTGGTGCATGCATCTGGAATTGGTTTAAAGGCTAGAGGCCCTGACATACCTATGCATCCTCCCTCCCTCCCCTACCTCTCTCCTTTCCTCTCCCCCTTCTTTCCCTTTCTCCCCTCCTTCCCTCCCTCCTTTCTCTCTCTCTCTCCTCTCCTCTCTCTCTCTCTCTCTCTCTCTCTCTCTCTCTCTCTCTCTGCCTTGCCCATGACATTGGGTCTGCCTTGCCCATGACATTGGGTATGATAGCAAGCAAAGCCCAATTTTTAATTCAAAAATTATATATTCCACATTTTATCCAGGAGTTGTCTGCTATATTTCAGTTAAATAGTTTTCTTTAATTTCTTTCTCCAACATCTTATTTTGAAGAACTTCAAAACATCTGGCTTAGCAGGAAACAGTACAGTGATAACTGTTCACCTCTGGCCACCTAATGTTTTGCTGTGTTTATTTGTTTGTTTTAACCATTTGTGACTCCCCTCCACCCATTCTTAGGTGTATCTCCTAATAACAACAGGCCTAAGAAAATTAGCAGTAGTTCCATAGTGTCATCTACTTCCCATCTCTGTCCTTGTTTTCTCCAAGTGCTATAAGATTTCACTTGCTGTTTGTGGGTTCATTGGCTTGGGGCTTTTTCATAACCAGCAGTCTATCTCAGTTCCCTCATGGCCTTGCATGGTGATGTTTCGTGAGCAGGTCCTCTGTGTAAATTTCTGTGGGCTGGTGCAGGTACAGGCACTTAAACGCATGCATTGTTTTGGGAGGGGACTATAGGATCTGCGTCAAGGCAGGTAGTTAGGCATTCTTGTGGGAATTAGATGATTGAAGCATTTTAATTGGCTGAGGTAAGACTGGTATCTAGAGCACTTGTCCAGCATGTATATGGGCCTGGGTTCTATCCCCAGTGCTGCAAGAAAAAAAAAAAACATTAGCTAAGATGTAAGAATTCAGAGTGGTCTTCTGTGGTCTGGCTTGCCTGGGAAACTACTAGAAGTTTATTTCTCTTGAATTGCCTGGAGCCAGTTCTCCACCAGCCCTCTCACTTGAAAGGAACAGCATCAGGGAGCCTGGGGCATGTGCTGACCCAGCTGTGGCTTGAGTATAAGAGTGGGTGGGCCCCTGTTCGTGTAAACCTGGGGGGCCATGTGAAGAGCACGTCCCCTGGGGTCTTCCTGGCAGTTTACCAGTGTTCCAGCAGTTATAAGTGGATTCTCCTGCAGCTGAGCTCCTTCACAATCTTATATCCACTTTGGGGGTGGGGGCTTATCCTGACATTTCACCTGATGCTCTTTTTCCAGGACTTTTTGCTCCATGATGCCTTTTGTCTTTATGCAGCAAGCAAGAGAAATGGTACTAGAGATCATCCGAGAGAAAGACCAAGCCGACTTCCGAGGTGTGCGTGGTGATTTTGGCTCCCGGGTAGGAGGCGGCAGTATAGAGGTATGCTAGAGATTAGTGGGCAGACAAGTGGGGCTAAGGTTGCTTGTCATGTTTCTCAGCTTCTTGGCCTCAGTCTTATTTTGTGTCATTTTCAAAACAGTCTTCAAAAGCTGTAAGCATACACTACTACCCAGTGATACAAAGAAGGGCCAGGACCAAGTGTAGGGAATCCACTGCATTGCATTACAGGGCAAGGGGATTTAACCCCTGGCTTCATAGTTATGTTTTTGAGGGTTAACTTGCTTCCAGGTAAAGGCCAAACTCCAGGTTTTCTTGGTGATCTATGTTGTGATTTTTATCAAACCTGGATGCCTGTTTTATTGAAGAAGTGTAATGGGATCAAAATCAATCTTTGAGAATGGAAGTTTGATATATGTACAGTGTGATGGACATTGTGAACGTGTTTAGTGTAGTAAGCTAGAAACAGGAGCACAACTGTGGGCAGAAAGAATAGAAGTGACCAGGTCCTAGGAGGTGTGATTAGTGGGTCAAGTTGGAGGGTTGATGGAGAAGTTATGTAGGTCTGGAATGGCCTGTATATTATCTTAGAGGATTTCCCTCTTCTTATAACTCTTTAGGTCAGAGAGGAATGTCACCTTCAACCTTAATATTGCTCCTAAAGGAAAAATGTGCTTTGTTATTTCATTTCCAGAATTTCACTGTAATGTAAACCAAGTCATCTTCAGGAACAAGCTATTATTTTTAAAAAATGCAGCCAATTTGCCAAAGCTCTAATGAGGTTTTGTATCTCTGTCTCTAGGTGTCTGTGCCTAGGTTTGCTGTTGGGATTGTGATAGGAAGGAATGGAGAAATGATCAAAAAGATCCAAAATGATGCTGGTGTGAGGATTCAGTTTAAACCAGGTTGGTTTCCATGATTGTCACAACCCCTTAGTGTTAAATTACAGGTACATTTTCTTACATTTTGTTACCAGCTTGCCAATTTCATTTCTCTCTCCTGGTCCTCTTGCCATGGGAGCATACTGGCTTTTGATGGCTTTGTAACTGAGTGTTTCCAGACACTCTCCCCACTAACACCCCCCAAACACAAACACACATACATATACACTTGTAAAGTATGAAGAAATCACCATGGAATTTTCAGCTTAGAATTTTGCTAAAAAAAGACTTCTTTGAAAAAATAAGCCACTTTAGGACTGAAGCACTCACTGGCTTTGTGGGTAAAGCACTTGCTACAAAAGTTTGAGTACTTGACCCCATGTAAAAACCAGATGCTCTGGTGGGCTTCTGTGATCCCAGAGTGCCAACAGCAAGAGGAGAGAGGGACACAGGACAGTTTTCTGGAAGCTCGCAAGTGGTAAGGTTATAACTAACAATATCCTGCATCAAAGTAGAAGGTGGGGACCGCCTCCACACGTCTGCCATGGCTGCACACATACACCCACACACACCAAATAAGATTGCTACCACCACTGCTGCTTGGCTTCTTAATGACATTTTTTAAATTTTTTAAAATATTTGAAGCCGGGCGTGGTGGTGCACGCCTTTAATCCCAGCACACAGGAGGCAGAGGTAGGAGGATCGCTGAGAGTTCAAGGCCACCCTGAGACTACATAGTTAATTCCAGGTCAGCCTGGACCAGAGTGAGACCCTACCTCGCAAAAACCAAAATATATATATATATATATATATTTGAGAGAGAAAGAAAATAATGGGCATGCCAGGGCCTCTAGCTACTATAAACAACTCAAGACATATGCATCACCTTGTTTATGTGGGTTGTGGGGAATTGAACCTGGGTCCTTTGGCTTTGCAAGCAAGCATCTTAACCACTAAGCCATCTCTCCAGCCCTTTAAAAAAATTTATTACTTGAGAGAAAGGTAGAGAGGCAGATAGAGAGAATGGGTGCACCAGGGCTTCCAGCCACTGCAAACTCCAGATGCGTGCACCACCTTGTGCAGCTGGCTTATGTGGGTACTGAGGAATTTAACCTGGGTCCTTAGACTTTGCAGGCAAGCGCCTTAACCACTAAGCCATCTCTCCAGCACTTAGTTTTTTGAAATTTTTACACATTTATAAATGATATCTTTTTAAAAAAATAATGGTGCATTTGCATGATAATTGAATATTATCCTGAAACATGCAAAAAAGATACAGTCATGCACACTTCCCTGTTGGGTAAGCCCCTTCAGAAGAGTCCATGAAACTGTTGACAGTCTCTTCCCTTTTGGCACTGGTAAGAAGGTTGGCTGTGAATCAGATTGGATGGGTTCCTTCTAAGCATGGGCTTCTCCTAACCCCTCCCTCATTCGGTTCTACAGATGACGGGATTAGTCCAGAAAGAGCAGCACAGGTCATGGGTCCTCCAGACCGGTGTCAGCATGCGGCCCACATCATCAATGAGCTGATCCTTACAGCGCAGGTGGGTAGATCTTGGTCAGGGAGTTCAGCCCAGTGCACCATGGGGCACTTGCCATGCAGGCCCTTGTTGGAGATCAGAGGCTTCTTTCTCCAACTTTTGTCTCTTTGCTGCCTATGCAATTTGCCCATTGGTATTACTCTATGCCTTCATTATCCACAGTGGAAGATTTCTGCATCTGGTAATTCTTTTTTTTTTTTTTTTTTTTTTTTTGGTTTTTCGAAGTAGGATCTCACTCTATCTCAGGCTGACCTGGAACTCACTATGTACTCTCAGGATGGCCTTGAATTCATGTTGATCCTCCTACCTCTGCCTCCTCAGTGCTGGGATTAAAGGGGCGTGTACCACCACACCTGGCTCACTTGGTAAATTCTTGCCTATTTAAACTATTGAGCAAGTAGAATGCTTGGTGTTTCCAACAGCCAAGTATGTTTATACTAACTGAAATCAAGAAAGCACTGAAGGACGCTCCAGATTCCTTACACTGTCTATGCAGTCAGGTTTTGCTTTGGTTTTTTTTGTTTTGTTTTTTGAGGTAGGGTCTCACTTTAGCCCAGGCTGACCTGGAACTCACTATGTACTCTCAGGGTGATCTCAAACTTGTGGCTGTCCTCCTACCTCTGCCTCCCGAGTGCTTGGGATGAAGGCGTGCACCATGACCACCCTTTTTTTTTTTTTTTTTTTTTTTGAGAGAGAGAGAGAGAGAATGTGTGTGCCCAACCTTTCAGTCCTGAAACTTTGTGGATCTGGAGATCTGGATTAAGTGGGTCCTGGAGAATTGAACTTGGATCCTTTAGGTTTGCAGACAAGCATCTTAACTGCCAAACATCATCTTTCCAGCCCTCTTTTTTGTCTTTTGATATAGGGTTTTGCTGTGTAGCCCTAGCTGGCTACATAGCAACTGTACATAGCACATGCTGGCCTCAAATTTGTGGTAATCATCCTGCCTCAGCCTCCTGAGTGCTGTGATTGCAAATGTGTGCCCCCAGGCCTTGCTCTTGCACTTGGCTTCATGCTCATCTTTGGGACCTGAGTTAGCATCTATCATGTCTATTAATGTGTATTAACACTGAAGCTTAACAGTTGCTTGCACTGGGGCTTGTGACTGTGGTAGGTTGACTTCCTCCAGGTGTGTAGGAGCGCAGAAAAGTCAACTCCTTAGAGTCAAGGGAGAGATCAACAGGTTGGAAATTGTCTTCCTAGCTCGCCTTTAGCCCTGTGACCTTGTATGAGCCCTCAAGGGGGAGGTGCCTCCATCTCCTCAGCTGCAGACTGACTTTTCCCCAGAGATGTGTCCCATGTGACCCCTGCCTTCACTCTGAGGGTGTGGGGGATGCTTCTAAATTACATGTGTGCAGATTCTACTCCAGGTCCCCTGCATATGGGCTTAGTTTTAACCAGAGCCCCAGCAGTTCTTAGGTTCAGTGTGGTTGACATCCTTTCTGTAGCAAGTGTGTGGCTGTAGTTACAGAGGCCATGCGTTCTTGTGTTCACAAGAAAGCCTTATCCCTGAGATCTGGCATACACAGAAAGTTGGCTGCATGTGATAGAAAAAGAGAGTGTTTTAACATAAATCCCTCAAATTACCTTGTTTACTTGTCAGTTGTCTCATAAAAGCAGAGTGCAGAGAAAAGCACTCCAATTATCTCAGCTCTCTGCTGGTTTAGATTCTGGGTGAGTGTTGAGTTTACTCGTAATTGACACAAGTGGTTTTTGGCAGAAACTTCTTCACTGTGTTGAACGATTTGGCTTCCTCGTGTGAAGAAGACTGTAGGTTGACCAGGCTCACCTCAACACTTATGGACATAAGTCCTGGTGAGGTGTAGTGAACAAAGGTTGGAATAAAGCCTGCTGCCTTTGGGTGGAATGGAAGAACTCCTCCTTGTTAGGGTGAGACAGGACCCAGGTCTTTGTTGTAGACACCTCCAGCCCTAGGCCCACCTGCCAGGATCCCTCTGTCCTTCACTCTTTTTGGCAGCATGTATAATGTCTCACTTGCAACCCTCAGCCCTGAATGCTAGTGTTGCAGGTGTGTGTACCATGCCTAGCTCCATTCTGAAGTAGCCCTCAGTGGCCAAGCTTGAGCATCTTTCTACATTTTCTTAGAGGTGAGACCACTGTTTCTTTCTAAAACTTTTCATTCTCTCTGCTGGTTTGAGAGCAAGATGTCCAGATTTACAAAGCAGTGACTGGCTTGTCCTGTATAGCGGCCTGGCTGGGGTGGGCTGTGAGTCACATACCACCATATGTGCCACTTTTGAATGTTCAGAACTCCTGAGCACCCCATATGTGATAAACCTATTATGTGTTGGCCACAGAGAAGAGCAGCCTCAGCTGCAAGCAGGGTCCTAGTCTTGGTGCCTGTAGGTGAGGGCCCTGTGATGAAAACTCACTGGGCAGTCCTCTGGGTTTCAGATTGGAGTTTGCCTGCCTGCCTGTTTCAGGCAAGTGGGTGTGCTTATGCTATGAGCATGACCCCTTGAGTCTTTCTGCACACATCCTGCTGTGCTTTATTCTGATTTGAAAGAATACTTCCAAGTCCGAAATGTTGAGGGTCCACAGCGTAGTATGGGTTATATCCTTTGTCTTGATCTTCCCAGAAAAGGTGAAACGGGCTGGTAGCAGCAGCAGAACTCATCACTAGAGTCTTACTTCCTTTCCAGGAAAGAGATGGCTTTGGAGGCCTGGCAGTAGCCAGAGGAAGAGGCCGTGGCCGTGGTGACTGGAGCGTGGGCACCCCTGGTGGCATCCAAGAAATAACATACACAGTGCCAGCAGATAAGTGTGGCCTCGTCATAGGCAAAGGTAAGAGATGGCTTCCAGGGTGTCCATCCCCTAGAGCTGTTCCAGGGAGAGAAGGCATCCAAGAGAACTCTGAGGGGTAGGGAAGTCCATGCACTGCTGACTGCTGGGCCCTGCTTGGGGTGGCCTGCCCTGTCATGACGGAGGCAAAGCACATTTACAATTTTTATTTTATTTCTTAATTTATAAAGAGAGAGTATAAATGGGTATGCCAGGGCCTCTAGGCACTGAAAACAAATTCCAGAAGCATGCACCACTGTGTGCATCTGGCTTTATGTGGGTACTAAGGGATCAAACCCCGGGCTGTTAGGCATTGCAGGCAAGTTCCTTAACCACTGAGCCATCTCTCCAGCTCCAAAACACATTTTTGAGTATGGACAGATGATGAATAAAACCTACTGCCTGCCCAGAGCAGCTCAGGCTATTGAAGAGAGGCGGGACAGGGTGGGAGTTTGGGGCACTTTCTATGGATTGATGGGATGAACTCAGCCTGGGAATTAAGAGTAGCAGCTATGCTTATGTTCTCAGCAGAGGGACTTTGTGGCATGAGTATCACTTGTTTCCCTCACCAGACTTGAGCACTCAGTCTCTGTCAACAGATGTGAGGGTGGCTCTGTTCTTTCCCCAATACATTCACCATGAGTAATGGATGCCCTGTGGAGAGAAATGAAAATTGATTGTGTTAGTTGTTCTTGGACATTTTGGAACATAAAGTAGAAACCCTTGGGAGACCAGACCAGGCCTTGGGACCAGGAAAGGGCCACCTGGCAGAGTTGGTCTCCCTGGGAGTGCTAAGCAGAGCCTCACTGCTGGCAGGACTTCTGTTTGGCATTGGGTTTTCTATTTTCCTTCAGTGTTCATTTGACAGCATATGGAGCGAATAAATGCTGCCTTCTCCCCAGAGTGTCTCAGATTGCTTTGATCATCAGATACCTCTGAGATGTTTGGGGTGCTGTTTGGGGTGCTCGTGTTGCAGGGAACGTGTCGTGGGCTGTCTCTACCAGCAGGCCTGAGGAACCAACAGCATGTCCCTGGGAACTGGAGTGGGAGTTGCTCACCACCCTGGCAGCCCCCAGGGCCTGCATTCATTCATCCCTGCTAGGGGACAGTGTGTTTTGTGCTCTTTAAAACATTTCTCTATCCATGTCATTATCTTTCACATTATTGACCACTTGGGTGGTAGGAACAGTGAAGGTTTTGTTTTTGTTTCGTTTTGAAATTTGGTAGCCTATGCTGGCCTTGGCTCCTGAGGACTAGAACTAGACCATGATGGCTGACACTAGAGTTTGTTTAATTTTCTGGATAGAGTGCTGTATATTCCGGCATCCAACCTACTGCCTTGGTGCTGGGAAGTTGAAGTTATGGTTGCCTGGAGGTAGGGATGAGGTCTAGGTGCCTTGGCCTTTTGAAAACAACCTTGTCAGTGATGTTTCCACTTGAGTGTCTCAAGACATCTAGTCTGCACCACAGCAGCTCCCCTCTTGTGTGCGCACACACCCAGTGGCAGGGCCTTCCTCCACGAAACCATCCAAGTGGGTCTAGAGGATGGGACCGACAGAACGAAGGAATAACTGACTTTGTGTCCCCATGCTCAGTATCAGCCTGGGGCATTGGGTAAGGGGAGGTCTTTCATGTGAGGCATTTCCTTTTCTTGGGAGCAGTAAGCCATGCAGCCAGGCTCAGCTCTCCCAGCCGCTGCCCTTGGACAGACACGCAGCCTCCTGGGCCCTGCTGGATTTCCATGATAAACACGGCAACATTGACAGATAGTGTGGCCAGCCCTGCTCTTGTCAGCCAGGCCTTTTAGCGGCTTTGATTAATTGCTTTACGATTTCACATCCAGCTGGGGGCCACTGGTGGGTCGCTTCTGCCCCCCATCAGGTGGAAGAATAGAGCAGACTGCTGAATGAGTCGATAGACAGCCACCATGTGCCAAGCTGGTGACCTCATTTTGAAGGAAGATGAACTTAAATTAACTCCTTCTGGCCCCGTGCAGTTTTTTAGCGCCTCCTTGCCTTATTAGCATGCTCCTAAGGCCTCTGGGCAGAGGGGCTCTGGGGCTGCTGGTTTAGAGCCTGAGGCAGGGGTGGCTGGGGGCTGTGCTGTCTGGGTCCTTGAGCTCCTCATTTTCAGGTGCTCTTGCCTGTAGATATGGGCAGAGGCTGGTAGGAGTTGGGACTGCCTATGGCAATGGCCTGTGTTTCTTCTTGGCTTTTGCCTCCAAAACTTTCCAGGGAACAAAGCAGCTTACTTTTCATGGGCTAAGAAGGTAGAAATATAGGGCCCAGGAGGGGCTTGCACCTACACTGGCCATGCTGCCTCCAAGCCAAACAGGACTGCCAAGATGGAAAACACAGGATTGGCTTCTAAGGCTGTTAGCAATAAACTTTAGAAGTACCTAAAGGAAGCCACAAGCATGAGGCTTCTGGTTGGTCTTTTTTAAATTTGCCTTTAAATTTAAAATGGTAGCTGGAGAGATGGCTTAGTGGTTAAGGCACTTGCCTGTGAAGCCTAAGGATCCAAGTTCGATTCTCCAAGACCCCCAAAAGCTAGATGCATATGGTAGCACATGCATCTTGAGTTCGTTTGCAGTGGCGAGAGGTCCTGGTACACCTATTATCTCTCCCTCTCTCTCCCTCTTTCTCTCTCTCTGATAATAAATTATATTATATATATAATATATATATATTTTTTTGTTTTGTTTTGTTTTGTTTTGTTTTTGTTGTTTGTTTTTTCAAGGTAGGGTCTTGCTTTAGCCCAGGCTGATCTGGAATTCACTATGTAGTCTCAGGGTGGCCTCAAACTCATGGCAATCCTCCTGGAACCTCTGCATCCTGAGTGCTGGGATTAAAGGCATGCGCCACCAAGTCCAGCAATAAATTTTTTTTTTTTTAATTTTTTAATGGGGCTGAGGAAAATGCCTTAGGTGAAGCCTAAGGACCCCAGTTCAATTCTCCAAGTCCCACATAAGCCAGATGCACATGGTGGTGCATGCATCTGGAGTTCGTTTGCAGTGGCTAGAGGCCCTGGCACGCCCATTCTCTCTCCCTCTCTCTCCCTCTCTTTCTCCCTCTCTCTCACTCTAATTAATTAATTAATTAATTAATTAAATCTTTAAAAGAATTTTAAGGCCGGGCGTGGTGGCGCGCGCCTTTAATCTCAGCACTCGGGAGGCAGAGGTAGGAGGATCACAGTGAGTTTGAGGCCACCCTGAGACTACATAGTGAATGCCAGGTCAGCCTGAGCTAGAGTGAGACCCTACCTCAAAAAATAAACCAAAAAAGAAAAAAAAATTAAATGGGGCTAAGGAAATGGCTTAGCAGTTAATGCATTTGCCTGTGAAGCCTAAGGACCCCTGTTCAGTTGATTCCCCAAGACCCACATAAGCCAGATGCACAAGGGGGCGCATGCATCTGAAGTTCGTTTGCAGTGGCTAGATGCCCTGGCATGCCCATTCTCTCTGTCTGCCTCTTCCCCTCTCTCTCAAAAAATATATAAAAAATATATATTGGGGGGGGAGGTCGAGGTAGGGTCTCATTCTGGCCCAGGCTAACCTGGAATTGACTATGTAGTCTCAGGGTGGCCTTGAACTCACAGCAATCCTCCTACCTCTGCCTCCCAAGTGCTGGGATTAAAGGCATGAGCCACCACACCCGCAAATAAAATATTTTTAAAAAAATTTAAGGGTTGGAGAGATAGCTTAGCAGTTAAGGCATTTGCCTGCAAAGCCAAAGGATCCCAGTTTGATTATCCAGGACCCATGTAAGCCAGATGCACAAGGTGGCATGTGCATCTGGAGTTCGTTTGCAGTGGCTGGAGCCCCTGGTGTGCCCATTCTCTCCTTCCCTCTCTCTTGCTCTCCCTCCCTCCCTCTCTCTCTCTCTCTCTCTCTCTCTCTCTCTCTCTCTCTCTCTCTCTCTCTCTTTGCCTCTTTCTCTCTCAAATAAATAAATATTTTTTAAAATGTAATGGCCCTAAACTAAATGAGCATGTTACTATAACCAGTATACAGCTCTTGGGTGTATCAACCACCAGCCTCTATCCTCAGCATGAACTTACCCTCCTGCCTTCAGAAAGACCAACAGACGGAGCCTCCATTTTTGCTTCTTTTTTAGATAAAGTAGGACAAAGCTTGTCTCTGCTCTGTCCCCTTCTCAACTGCCCCAGTTGTTTAATAGTTTGTTTAGATGTAGCTTTCCCTCCTTGAGGCAGAAAGCTGGAGTGTGTGGAGGTCTGTAAGATCTCAGTGGCACATCATTTTAGGCTGAGCTGGACTGGCTATGGTCAGGGCCACTCCATCTTTGCTTTTGATCACCTGGGGCTTCCTGCTCCCGGACACCAGAACTCCAATTTTTTTTAAATCTTGTTCCAGTTTTACTGAGCTTGTGTTTTGACTTCCTTGTGCCTCCCCCGCCTCCAAGTTGACAGAGTGAATCTGTAAATTCTGTGAAATTTCAGAAGAATCAGACCATTGTTCCCCTGGCTGGTGGAGCTTTTGTTACGTAAATTTCATTAAGAGACCGAGACTTTCACAAGTTTTTCAGAGTTCAACTATATTTTTATTACCTCACTCAGGCCTTGTGACCCTCCTGCCTTGGACTGTCTCTGTCTTCTTCCCACCCCCACCCTGGAACTAAAGACCTGAGAGAGGACAGGATGGGATATTGCAGGCCTGAGTGGGCTCCAGGCATGATTGGAGCTTGTGGAGGAAGGGAGGGCCCTATAGTAGCCAGTGCCCATTGTGCATAGCAGGACCATAAGGTCACCATTTTGCCCTGACAAGGATCCAAGTACCTTCCTGGGAGAGCAGACCTGACCTGGCTGGGCTGGGAGTACGCAGAGCTGCCTCCAGAAATGAGCTCCATGGTGAGCAGATCTGTAGTCCTCTGCCCAGACATTCATATAAGGCCCCATAGCCATAAAGGTCACAGTCCAGCTCCAAAAGGTCAGCCTCACTCCAGATGCCTGGTATTGAAAACGGGAAGCTGTGGGTGTGGTCAGAGACATTGTGCAGTAAGTAGAAAGTGGCTGTGTATGGGCAAGCCCTAGTGTGTAGCCAGTTCTTACTGCCTCCCCTGATCAAAGCACTGCACAGCTTTGGCACTGTTAACATTTCACTCCCTGTGTCTCCTGCCTGCAGGGGGCGAGAACATCAAAAGTATCAACCAGCAGTCAGGCGCACACGTGGAGCTGCAGCGGAACCCGCCTCCTAACACTGACCCCAACCTGCGGATATTCACCATCAGGGGTGCTCCTCAGCAGATCGAGGTGGCCAGGCATCTCATAGATGAGAAAGTTGGCGTACGTACCACGGGCCTTTCCCCACCTGCCTTATACTAGCTGGATTTGCTTTTGGATATCCAAGGTACCTGCTCTTCCCCAGAACCTTGTGCTTCCCGACTTTCCATCCTCATCACGTGTGGGCAGCCCGTCCTCCTTTGCCAAAGGAAAGGTCGGAGGCCCAGGGAATGCCAAGGCCAGGCCCAGACAAAATGAAGGAAGCCTCTGGCATGACATGCCAAGGCAGTTAGTCCCCAGAGCATGTCCCCTGCAAGCTTAGATGAGCAGCCTTCTCCCAGCAATGCCCCTGGGCTCCCTTAGGTGTCACCCTGGTCACCAGACCTGCAGGCAGCTTTCATTGACTCTGGCTTTAGTTTCAGGCACCTCAAAGCAGATAAAGAAAGGGAGTGTTGATGGAGGACAGATGGGCCACTGCTCACCTCAATGGGGACGTAGAATGGCAGAAAGAGCTCTGGGCCAGCCTAAATTGACGGGAGAGTCAAGCAGGTTGGTCCTCCCCCAGGGTGACATGCCAGGGCAATCGTGGTGGTGCCAGGACTGGCTGTGTGGTGGTCTTGGTCACTTGAGGGCCAGAGCCACTGCTGCAGACATGTCTGCAGTGGGGAAGGAAGCTAGTGTGAGTGCAGAGCTGTCTCCTTTACCTAACTCGCCACCCAGAGTGAGCTTTGCCCCTGGTGGGCCTGGGATGGGACAGAGCACAAGACCCTACAGTAGCAGGATGAGAGCTCCTTTGTGCCCACACAGGGTTCGGGCCTGGGAGCCCCCACAGCATTCGGACAGAGCCCTTTCAGCCAACCTCCAGCTGCACCTCATCCCAAGTGAGTCTTCTGTCTCCCTCTTGACCCAAAGGCATCATCGCTGCTGATTCCCCACTACCCAGAAGTGCTTGCCTCAGTCCTGGTGGGGACAGCACTGTTAATTTTCTCTCACTCATGACACTTCTGTAGCCTACTGACCAGTAAGAGTGAAGACCAGAGCCTTCCAGGCACCACCATTTTCCCAAGGGGGGCACAGCTGCTTGGGTGGAACGTGAGGGCAGAGCTTTCCATCTGGAGCTCAGTGGTTTTGTTTGCTCCTCCCCTTGCTGCAGCACCTTTCCTCCGAGGGGCTCAGGATGCTTTCCCAACATTGCTGCTAAAGTGAATGGAAACCCCCACAGCACCCCTGTGAGGTAGGTGGCCTGGGGCAGGCTGGAACAGAGCCATCACCTGGCACTGTGCCAGTAGGCATGCCCTACTCTGCTTGCTGGGGGTGGAGGAGATAAATAGTGAAGTGGCCAGTGGTGGGGACTGGGGGGGAGCCATGGAACCCATTGTCATGAATGGCTCTGTGTTATCCACAGTGGTCCTCCAGCTTTTCTGACCCAAGGCTGGGGCAGCACCTACCAGGCCTGGCAACAACCTGCACAGCAGGTCCCAAGTAAGTGACTCACGGGAAAGTGGGTAGTACATCCCTTATGGAGGCCAGAGGTGGCCAGGCTAAGGTTCTTAGGGAACTGGGGGTCTAAGAGCCTCTGTTCCATTCCTGGTGCAGCGTGTCCCTCCCAAAAGGGAGCCCCAGGTCCTGCACTTGAGAATGTGTGTGCACACAGGAGGCTGGCTTGCCCTGGCTCACTTGGCCTTCTCAGAGCGGGGGTAGAGGGAGGTTTGGGGGTAGGGAGTTTGCGAGCTGTCATTTGGGATCCCATAAACAAGAAGGCCCTTGGCATAGTTTGATGGAGCCTCCTGCCCTCTGCTTTCCTGGAGGGTCTAGCTCCAGCCTAAAGCTCTGCCCATGCACACTGCCTCAAGCAGACCTCTGTCTTCTGGAGACCCTTCCCACCTCTTGTCCCAAGGTACCCTGTCCTCTCCAGCAGCTTAGAAAGGGGCTTTCTGTTATTTGAACATCTCAGGAAGCAAACAGGTAGGAAATTGGCTCTGCCTAGTCATAGCTGGCCGAGAAGCCAGTTAAAGTGCTTATACAAGATCAGACCCTTCCCCACCATGCCCACACTGGCTTCATGTTGTCCTTCATGCAACAGAAGCCCTTGACTTAGGAGAGTTCAGGTTCTTTGGTCCCTCTGAAGCTTCCTCCCCCCCCCCATGAGGGGATGGCCCCTTTCCCTAGAGCCGAGTCTACAGGCCAGCACTGCGTGGACATAGGCATGCTCCCTTCCCTAGAGATCCTTTCATCTTCTGCATAGTGATGATGGGGTTTCACTTTCATTTCTGAAATTCTTTAAAAGCTCTGGGAACTATAGTTTTGCTTTTTTTTCCAGTCCCTCCCAAATACTTTAACATACAAGTGTCATACTTTGGTAGGAGCTACATATGGTGAACAGCTGTCCCCAACCTGAGTACTGCTTTCTGTCCCCACTGTCTGGGCTTCCTCTGTCCCGGAGCTTGTGGACTCCTCACTTCCACTTACCTTCTCACATCACTGTCTCCTTTCCTCGTAGAGCCAGTTTCCTCACCATGCTGGGGTTGTGGGACATGGCTCTCATCTGCATGCCCCCGTATTTGCCCATTATGCTCAAACTGAGGTCCTGTGACAAGTGGTAGACCATGGGGACAGTGAAGCCTGAGAGAACTGTCCTCTCCCTTGGAGAAGGTGGCACTCGTGACGAGGATTCAACAGAGGCTGCAGGCAAGCCCAGCAGCCTTTACCTGTATGGCAGAGCTCCATCTGTTTGTTCAGGACATGTGGAAGCAGTACCTGAGTTGTTTATTATTGTTGTTTTGTTGTTACTGTTGTTGTTTTTTGTTTTAAGTATGTATTTGAGAGAGGGGGAGAGAATGAGCACTCCAGGGCCTCTAGCCACTACAAATGAACTCCAGATGCATGTGCCACCTTGTACATCTGGTTTCCGTGAGTCCTGGGAATCAAACCTGGGTCCTTTGGCTTCACAGCCAAGTGCCTTAACCACTAAGCCATCTCTCCAGCCCCAGTACCGAGTTTTGATCAGTAGAAGTGTGTCAGAAAGCAGTCCTGTCCGGGGGACCCGTCTGCCTCTGAGGATAGATCATCCCCACTTTTCTGTCCCCAGGAGGAGAGGCAGGCCAGACCGTCTCCCCTTCCTGTGCTGCACATGAGACATTTTGCTAGATGGATTTCAGTGGTCCATCCCTCCACCAACTGCAGACTAATTCTGAGAGGAAGGAAGATGTTGAAGGGTACCTTCTGTGGCCCTTAGCACATGGCCATTCAAGCCAGGTCTGACCTCACCAGGAAGTCTACCTCGTCCATTGGTCATTTGCCCCTAAGCTGAGGCTGCTCTGGCCTGACACTAGGTGTTGCCTTGCATCCCAGTCTCCACTGCTGATAGGATAGATGAGGCACTTGGGCTTTTCACAAGACAAGGTCCCAGTCAGGTGTCTGTGACTGTGCTTTCATCAGGCTCTGTGCAGGTTCCCAAACGCTCCTACCCTTCTTTTCCAGAGAGGCAGCTGTTGGGCACTGAGCAAAAGGGCCTAATGTCAGCACCATTTGGACTCTGGCCCCTAGATACTTGCTAGTGCCCTGCTGACTGCCATCCCCATCTCCCAAGGACCCCAGTTACAGCCTTGTTTGGCAGCCTACTGCGCTTTCCAGGCTGGACCCTGGGTGGGCCAGACAGGAGTCCATGAGTGCAGAGGGCCAGGCTGCAAGGAACCACAAGGCCTGACTGCTTCTTGTTCTTTGCACAGGCCAGCAGAGCCAGCCGCAGAGCAGCCAGCCCGACTACAACAAGGCCTGGGAGGACTATTACAAAAAGCAGAGTGAGTGCCGAGGTCTCTGCACAAGCAGTGCCACACGGCCGCTCGAGCCCATAGGTGCCATTGTCCACAGGGTCACCTTTTTATTCTTTGGTGCCTTCCCCATGTGACAGTCTCAGTACCCTCTTTGTCTTCCTCCCTGCCATCTATCAGAGGAGGCTGGCTGTGGCTTTGGGACCAACCTGGCCCAGTCCAGCTGAACATACTGACAAACAGTTGGTCACAGTCAAGAGCCATAGCTCAGGGAAGGGAGGGAGCATACAGCTTTGCTAGGTGCTGAGTGACTTATTTTTCTTCCTATGGAAGCTGCTTCTTATTTATGTATTTATCTATTCATTGCTGTACTAGAAGTTAAGCCAGACTTAGGAGTGCTAAAACACACACACACACACACACACATACGTCCCATGAATGAATGGCAGCACCATCCAGCCTCTGTGGGTTCCAGTGACAGCCAGTTCTGGGTCTGGTGTGGGGCTCAGGTGGTGGCATCTTGTGCCTGGGGGTGTTTGCCCAAGTCAGGGCTGCTGGGAACAGTTTGGTCTTGGAGGTAGGATCATCTCGGAGCCAGAGGACACGGTGTACAGGTTATCTCAACAGTAGGGACCTGGGAAAATTCAGGTGCTCCTTGTTCCCTGGATCTTCTACGTCCACACTCTAGACACCCAGGGCTTACTCGAAGCCTCAGTGGAGTTTGATAACATGACACCTGACACATTCTCTTGCTGGCACTGGGCAAGTAGCCAGTGCAGGGTCTCTTATAGAAGTGTGGCTGCAGGTGAGGTATGGCAGAGCCAACAACAAAAGGCCAACAGTGCATTATGTAGCACCAAACAGCATGGGCAGTCCAGCCTACCTTCACCTCTTGTCCAGAAGGCAACCTTGGGGAAGGGGGTCTCCCAGTGCCTCTCTTTTTTTCCCCTTACTTAACTGTATTTCTTCTTTGTCAACCAGGTCACACCGCCAGCGCCGCTCCTCAGGCCAGCTCCCCACCAGACTACACGATGGCCTGGGCGGAGTATTACAGGCAGCAGGTCGCCTTCTACGGGCAGACGTTAGGGCAGGCTCAGGCCCACAGCCAGGTCTGTAGCCAGTCCCCAGCACCGTGACGCCTCCCAGAGCAGCCTTCACCCAATCTCCCTAGCTCTGTGCTTGGCTGGCCCCGGGTTGAGCACACTGAGCTGTGGGGATCCCCCTTCTTGACCCAGGGAGTGGAAAATTGACTGGGCAGCTCCTAGAAGGAAGTACTGCTCTTCCCTCCAGCTGTGCCCATGGTACCCAGGAGCACTGCCCATAAGCTCCAGTGCTCAGTGCTGTTCTTCCTCTCTCTGGGCCCTAGTTTTCCTAATTAAATCAGTGTCAGGCTTAGGCCTGGCACTGTTTAGTGGGATTTGGAACACTCAAGAAGCTGCTCCTGAAGAGGGTGTAGCCAGGTGGTAGCCATTCCTGGACAACAGTAGGTGATGGCAGAAGGCAGTAGGTCCCTACCCTTGGGGACTGAGTAGGTGGAGTGCCAACTCACCTTCTTGTGCAGTAACTTGGAGGGTCTTGCCCAAACCTAGGCCAAGAATAATCTTAAAGCAGAAAAAAGGCCAAGTGTTCCTACAGAACACATTTCAGGGGACCCCACGCCAGTCAGGCCTTTGACAGCATGCCTCTTCCCTCCAGCCTGCTGTCTCCTGCCTGGCACTGTTGGGGCTGGGCCTTAAGGAATAGCATCAGGCCTGATGGTGACCCAGGAGAAGTAGCACTCGCTTCCTCCCCCTTCCCTAGTGTCCCTAGCAGAAGAGAAAACTGTCCTCCAGAGGGCTTTCCTGACCTGAGACCCTGAGGTGCTTAGATCCTGCAGCGGTGCTTGTACAGCGCCTATCACCTCCACCTGGCGCCAGGCTGACCCTCTCCCTCCCCCCACAGGAGCAGTAGATGGGCGTCTGCGGTGGCTCTTCCCTGAAATCAGTGTGAGAGAAAACCTGTTTGTAACAGAGGTTTTTAGATTTGCAGACCTTTTGATGAAGAACCTTTGTTTTGTTCTGTGAAACACTATATTTAGATTAACAGAAATTTTCTAAAAATCGGGAAAATTAGTTACTAAATATTGCTGATAATTTCTGTGTCATGATTTTTGTTTGTTCCTTCAAATGTGTGTGCTCTGGGGCTCTTTCGGAGCTATAATACCTGCAAAGTCAGATGCCAGAATGTGCCTCAGAGCAGACACTTCATCAGCACGGCAGGTTTGGTTTTGTTCTGGTTTGTCTTTATTTACAGTTGTTTCTGTTGCAACAGAAAAATGGCTTGGAAGTCTTAGGTGGTATGTAACAAAATATTTTTTAAAAATTTTAAACAGTATTTAAATATTCTTAAATGTGTAAATTCATTACGTGTTTTACTTCTAATTTCTTGTATCTTGGCTGCCTGGTTTTATTGCATTTTTAAAAAAAAAACTGAACTATTATGTATTGTAATTAATGATGTGAATTCCGAATTGAGACAGGTAATTGTATTGCTGTCGAGCAGGGGTGGGAGGGCATTTGTTAGGGTCTGTAACTTCTAGAGTTCTAGGGGTAATATAAAATGTGTCCGTGTGTTTAGCATACGTATTTTTATGTCTCCATTACCGGTTACAATTGTGTATCTAAGACCTCCAAGCTAGTTTTAAAAACAAAACAAAAGGCCTTTCTCTATTCTCTCAGAAATATAAATACTGTTATTTTTTAATATTAAAAATAAATTCAATATAACTTTTAACAAACACTGTGGACATTAAACCATATAAAAATGTAGTAACTATTTTTTAATTCCAAGGTGTTTTTTGCTTTTTTCTTTTAAATATTTTCTTAATATTTGTCAAATTAACTAGATGAATAAATAAATCTAGTATTAACCACAGTATGAATTAAAAATAATTTTGATTTAATAAAAGGGATAATATGATTTCCAATGTTTACTGTAGTGTATCTTGTACAGATAACATGTATTTTTAAAGGACAAGAAAAACGGAATTGAAGCTATTTTTTCTTGCATTTTTAATTGACCTGAGGAACATTCCGTTTGAAATGTGCTGAAGTTGCAGCTTGTTTCTCTGTTTTCCTTATAGTGCTTGAAATGTCTAACTATTAAAACAGGCCATTGGAAAATGTTATGCATGTTATTTTTAAAAAGTGTTCTTTTTATTTTGACTGACAGTTCATTTTACACTATATATAATAAAATTTCCACGAGATGCCTTGTGGGCGAAGTACTCTCATTTGTTCTGCTTGCTTGCTTGCTTGCTTGCTAGCACTGTTCTCCCTCCCACTGGCCTGGGTAGGACAGAGGACTCTTGCACTTCCTGGCAGTGGTCACCTTACCCTATGTCAGCCTGAGTGTCTAGCAACTTCATTAAGTTCCTTTTATTTTAATGGCTTTTCATAATTTGACCCATTGACTTTAAGGTCCCCGGTGAGGATCAGTCCCCTTCTTTGTCATATCAGTGACATGATACCAAGAAGTCATGCTGACTGGGCCTGGGAGAGGCATCAAATTGAGAGTCCCCGGCCAAGTCAGCACCCAGTGCTGTAACCACCAAGAAACTCAGAGTGCCTATTGCCAGCTAGGCTGCTTCCCTGTGCCCCCCACTCCTCCACGTCCCCATTGCTCACCTGTGGCTCTGGTGGATGGCATTTATTCTCTCAGCCCCAGACACATGAGGAACCCTGGGATGCTGAAGATCTGGGATGTGCCAGCAACGCGTTTCTTTTGTTCTGGTTTTGTCACCCTTGCCCATGCAGGTTAAGCCAGGCCTTTGCGGCCTGCTGGCCCTGGACCACCAAGAGGTGGAGGAAGAAAGATGAGCCTTCCACTTGTTTTGTTTCCCATCTTTCCTGTGGCTGAAGCAGCTGGCTTTTAACTCAGCTGTCCACTGTAGCATCTGAATGTGCTCAGCTCTTGCCTTGGGCAGCCTAGACACAGGGTCATTTTAGCTTAGACACAGGCCCAGTAGACCCTGCTCAGATCAAAACTGCGCGTGCGTGAGTGTGTGTGTGTGTGTCCGCTCCTTGTCTCTACCACACTCTCTTTAAGAGGAGGCAGAGATGCATCTGTGCTCCTTTAGCCCAAAAGGGGGTGGAAAGTGTCCCATCTGCAGCACACCAGGGCCTGTTGAGAGCCGGAAGACAAAAAGGAGATGTGGCATCTTTAACTACACCTCTAGAGAATCGAGTTTGACGTTGAGAAATTGAATAGTGAAAGGCACTTGGGGAGGGGGAGGGCCAGCCAGGAGGGCATCAGCACTGATGACGGTAATGGGAGTTGGGGAGAGGGCATTACAGGGAAGACTTCCTTCTAATTCATCTTCCAAGCTCAGTGCCAAAACAGCATTTGGCATGGTTCACAGGGAGCGATTGTGTGATAATGAACCCTAAGGTGTCCCTTAATTGAAGACTGAGCATTGCGGTTTGTGCCAAGAGTCGTAAATGGTGCAGGCTTGCGGGAGGATGCATTTTCTTAAATGTATCGGTAAGTACAGATTAGCACTCGTCCCCAGTGAAATGCCCGTACTATAAATTATGGAAATCTCTCTCCCTTTCTCTCTGATGCAATCTTGTGTTGGGGGAGGGGGTGCAGAGCAGCAGGCGGCAGGGGGGAAGTTTGCAAGCATATGAAATTTGGCCTCTCATTAACATGGCGCCCGCCCGAGGAAGATGGTTTTCATCAGCAGTCTGCTGTCCTGGAAGGCTAAAGTGCTTGAAATGTACCAAGTTCAGCGACTGTTCCATTAAGAAAGCTGCCTGGTCATCACTGAGGGCAGTCTGCATTTGGGGAAGCAGGAGTGGGGCGGGCGCTGCCCAGTCTGTCTTCAGCTTGCCCTCACCACACATGCACGCATGTGCTCTCTGCCTGCACCCACAGTCAGAATTCACCAGGGCACCCACTGTGCTGAGCCAGCCTTACTCAAGTACTGGAGTGGGGCTTCTCCAGCCAGTACACCCACCTCCATCCCTACTCCTGGTTCCTCAGGTAGGAGAAAGCCTGTCCTATTATCCCATCATGATGTGCCATCGTGATGTCCTACAGCCTCCGTGGGAAGACTGGCTAGGGCCCAGATGCCATATTGTAATACCCAGTGCAGGGGGGCACTGGCCACCCTGGAGCCCCAGCTTCCAGCTGAATATAGCACCAGTTTCCCAGGCCCCACTTCTGGCCCATTGGGGCCCAGCTGGGTTTTGAGATGGGCTAATGCAAGTGCTTCTGATATAGACTCTCAGAGATTAATGGCCAGAAAGTGGCCTGGCAATCCCGCAGGGGGTCTGCTGGCCCTGGGTGCCTGGAAAGGGACATGAAGACAACCCTTGTAGCTCTTTTTTTGTGTTTTTTTTTTGTTGTTGTTGTTTTTTTTTTTTTTTTTAGAATGGGCACGCCAGGGCCTTCAGCCACTGCAAATGAACTCCAGACTCATGCGCTACCTTGTGCATCTGGCTGTTGTGGGTCCTGGGGAATCAAACCTGTGGGTCCTTTGGCTTTGCAGGCAAGTGCCTTAACTGCTAAGCCAGTTCTCCAGCCCTTTTTTTTTCCTCCTATTTATTTTTATTTGAGACAGAAAGGGCATGCCAGGGCCTTTAGCCACTGCAAATGAACTCCCAACTCACACCACCTTGTGCATCTGGCTTATGTGGGACCTGGAGAATTGAACCTGGGTCCTTAGGCTTTGCAGGCAAATGCCTTAACCGCTGTCATCTCTCCAGCCCTTTTTTTTTTTCTACTTTTCCTTCTCTTGAAGCAACAGTCACCATGCCATGCCTTGACCTACCAGGGACTGCTGGCCCTTTCCCTGTGGTGGGTCCCCTTGACCACAGATTCACAGGCTAGGAAGTGGACGGCGACCTGCCCTTCACACTGGCTTGAAGGAGTTAGCTTCATCCTACATTCTGTGTTGCTCTTCCAAGGTTCCCAGAGGGTGACATTTGCTCACAAGGTATAAGGCCTTCAATGGGTACCACCAAGTGAAGTGTCTGATAAGATGGAGAAGGCATTCTAAGTTGGGAGTCAGTCAGCAGTCATGGACCAGCCCTGGAAATGCATTATAGTCAACCATTTTCAATTCCCTATTTGTCAGTTGCTCACTAAAATGTGTTCATAAGGCTGGGAAGATGGCTCAACAGTCAAAGGCACTTGCTTACAAACTTTGCTAGCCTGGGTTTGATTGTTCAGTCCCCATGTAAAGCCTGATGCACAAAGTGGCACATGTCTGGATTTTGTCTGCAATGGCAAGAGGTCGTGGCATGCCAGTTCTCATTCATTCTCTCTCTCAAAAAAAAAAAATTGGGGCTGGAGAGATGGTCGTGGCTCCAGGACCCACGTGCCAGTTGCATGTATATGGAGTTTATTTGCAGTGGCTGGAGGCCCTGGCGCACCCCTCTTCTCTCTCTCTCTCTCTCTCTCTCTCTCAAAAAAAATAAATAAATAAATAATAAAATATTTTTTAAAAAATTTAAATGTAGCTGGTCATGGTGGAGCATGCCTTTAATCCCAGCACTCAGGAGGCAGAGGTAGGAGGATCGCCAGGAGTTCGAGACCACCCTGAGAATACAGAGTGAATTCCAGATCAGCCTGGGCCAGAGTGAAAAACCAAAATAATAATAATAAAAAATGTGCTGCTGGAGGGCTGGAGAAATGGTTCAGCTGTTTAAGGCTTTTGCTTCCAAAGCATGACAACTCAGGTTCAGTTCCCCCACTCCCCAAGTAAAGCCAAGGCATAAAGTGGCACACTTGTTAGGAGTTGGTTTGCAGTAGCTGGAGGCCCTGGTGTCCTCTGTTTCTGTCTCACTTTCATTTTTTTTTTTTTTTTTTGGGGTTTTTTTGTTGTTTTTTGAGGTAGGGTCTCATTCTAGTCCAGGTTGACCTGAAATTTACTCTGTAGTCTCAGGGTGGCCTCGAAATCTCAGCAATCCTCCTACCTCTGCCTCCTGAGTGCTGGGATTAAAGGCGTGCGCCACCACACCCAGCCAATTTTTTTTTGTAATCCCTAAACAATACCAAGGATACCTTTGCAGTCGTCGTGGCCAAAAGCTGGAACTTCCGGATGTGCATTGTCCTGACTCAGGCCAGCAAATTGATGCTCCATCTTTTTATCTGTTCTCAAACAGCACAGTATCCGAGTCCACTTGGGGGCCTTTTATCAGTGATTTTTGCAGTATAACCTCTGAGTATCAGAATAGTTGAATATCTGTCTGATGAGCCCGAGCTCAGGAAGCTGTGATGTTTTCCAGAGGCAGCCATGGTGGGTCTACTTCCTACAAGCTAGCGTTAGTGCTGTTGACGGTGAGGTTGATGCCAGTCAAATTTGATACACACACACACAAGCGCACGCGCGCATGCATGCACAGATACATATATGTTTTAGACAGGATCATTGAACAGAAACACCCATCAAACACTAGTTGGTTGACACTGGCTTCCTGGAAGCTAGCCCTGGATTCCGTTGCTGTAGTTTACACATGGTTTGTCCCCTCCAAAACCCATGGTGAGGTAAACGCCATGGTGGCCTTTTCCAAAGAGAGGCGATCCCGTTTCATCTTCCACACAGGCCCCTTTGCCCTTCTGCCACGATCTTGGACTTGTCAGTTTCTAGAATCGTGAGCCAAAACAACTATTCTACCTCACCCAGTCTTGGGCATTTTGTTGTAGCCATGAAAAATAGATGCAGACCCTGTCCTCTCTTAGAGGGAGTGACAGTTCTATATTTGCCGGTTTGGTGGCTTCAGTGTTTGCCCAGACTCCATGACAGCACAGCCTGAATCCACATGACCTTCCCTTTGAGCAAAGGGCTGTTCTTTGCCCTTTCCAGGGGAAGAAATGGCTGGGGCAGGATCTTGATGTCGTCCTGCCATGAGGGTGCAGGGCTCAGACTTCAGGTGGACTGTAGTGCTTGCCTGCCACCTCTAGCCATGGACAAAATAAATAATAAATGGGCCACATGGGCAAAGAATACCTAATGTGGTTCTGTGAGGGGACCTGGCAGGTGAGCACATCTGAGGCAGCAACATGGAAGGTGTGTGTCAACTCGCATGCTTGTCTGGGAGCCTTGCTTCAGTTCATCATGACTGTTCATCTTTGTCCACTTGACTAGATTTAGACAAACTTCAGAAACATGGGTCACTTTGTGCATCTGGCTTTACATGGGTACTGTGGAATCGAACCCAGGCCAGCAAGCTTTGAAAACAAGCACCTTTAAGCCGGGCGTGGTGGTGCACGCCTTTAATCCCAGCATTCGGGAGGTAAAGGTAGGAGGATCGCCATGAGTTCGAAGCTACCCTGAGATTACATAGTGAACTCCAGGTCAGCCTGGACTAGAGTGAGACCCTACTTTGAAAAACCGAAAAATGAAAGAAAAAAAAAAAGCACCTTTAACCACTGAGACATCCTCCCCACACTGATTCTTTGTTCTTGTTTTTTTTTAATCTTTTTTATTAAAATTTCTGTTTGTTTGTTTGTTTGTTTGTTTGTTTGTTTATTCGCAAGCAGAGAGAGAAAGAGGCAGAGAGAATGGGCACGTCAGGGCCTGTAGCCACTGCAAACGAACTCCAGATGCATGTGCCCCCTTGTGCATCTGGCTGATGTGTGGTCCTGGGGAATCGAACTTGGGTCCTTTGGCTTCGCAGGCAAATGCCTTAACCACTAAGCCATCTCTTCAGCCCCTGTTCTTGTTTTTTGAGGTAGGGTCTCACTCTAGTTCAGGCTGACCTGGAATTCACTATGTAATTTCAGGGTGACCTCAAAATCACAGCGATCCTCCTACCTCTGCCTCCCCAGTGCTGGGATAAAAGATGTGCGTTACCACACTCAGCTAAATGATTTTTGAGGGGTGGGGGGGTTGAGGTAGGGTCTCACTCTAGCCCAGGCTGACCTGGAATTCGCTATGTAGTCTCAGGGTGGCCTCGAACTCATGGTGACCCTCCTACCTCTGCCTCCCGAGTGCTGGGATTAAAAACATGCACTACCACGTCCGGCTTGATTTTTTTTATATATATATAACGTGAGGAGTCTTATTTCCAACACATTGAAAACAAGTGTGAGGGCCTTTGGCTCTCTCCTTTTATCAGAATGTCTGATCTTTGCTTCCCTGAGAAGCAGGTACCTTGTCCCTGATCAGTGACACGGGCCTTGGTTGCTTGCCAAGTGATGCAAATTCACAGCAAGCTTCAGAAGTCCTCACACCTCTGTCCACCAGGTAGGTACCTGCTCCAGGTGTCGGCAGTGCATTTTAGAGAAGCACGCAAACATCAGGGTAACAGGAAGAGGGTGGTGGCTTTGTTCTCAGGGTTGATGCCCCCTCACTAGGTTATCTGTCTAAATGAACTTTCTTATTTATTTGCAAGCAGAGAAAGGAGAGAGTATGGGCACACCAGGGTCTGTGGCCACTACAAAACGAACTTCAGATGTACACACCACTTTGCATCTGGCTTTACATGCATCCTGGGAAATCAAACTCAGGCCAGCAGACTTTGCAAGCAAGTGCATTTAACTGATAAGTCAGCTCCCCAGCCCCTGCTTTTTTGGTTTTTCAAGGTATGGTCTCACTCTAGCTCAGGCTGACCTGGAATTCACTATGTAGTCTCAGGGTGGCCTTGAACTCACGGCGATCCTCCTACCTCTGCCTCCCAAGTGCTGGGATTAAAAGTGTGTGCTACCATGCCCAGCCCCCTATTCTTTTTTTTTTTTTTTTTTTGGTTTTGCGAGGTAGGGTCTCACTCTGGTCCAGGCTGACCTGGAATTAACTCTGTAGTCTCAGGGTGGCCTCGAACTCTTGGCGATCCTCCTACCTCTGCCTCCCCAGTGCTGGGATTAAAGGCGTGCGCCACCATGCCCGGCGCCCCCTATTCTTTTTAAGACAAAGTCTCATGTACCCCAGGCTAACCTCCAACTTTCTATGTAACCAAGGGCAACCATGAACTTTTGATCCTCTTGAATCTACCTTCCAAGTGCTGGGATTATAGACATGTGCCACTGTGCCTGGCTTTCAATATACGTTTGTTGTCGTCCAGGCAGGGTTCACTCTAGCACAGGCTGACCCAGAACTCACTCTGTAGCTCCAAGCTGGCCTCTAACTAAGGGCAATCCAGCATTCCTCCTACCTCAGCCTCCCTAGTGTTGGTTTGGACCAGCATGCCTGGCTTATGTGTACACTTTAAATTTCTTCCTGAGTCTGCTTTTCCTTCACTCCAAGAAAGGGGGTTGGCTTTTGTGCCTCTCTTGGGCAGTGATTTGCTGCGTGATGGAGAAGCTCACATCCACTGGTCTCAGGTTCCCTTCCATGGGACTGGCTCACACCACTGGTTCCAATTGCATTAGGCTGGGTGGAGGATTCTATAAGGGCTTGGTTCAGATTTTCATTTAAAAAATGAAACATTACATCTATTAAAATATTTTTATTGGGGCTGAGGAGACGGGTCAGTGGTTAAAAGCAGTTGCTTGCAAAACCTGACAACCAGGGTTCAATTTCCCAGTACCCACATAAAGTCAATGCATATGTATCTGGAGTTCATTTGCAGCAGGAGGAGGCTCTTGATGCATCCAAACTCCCTCTCTCTCAAATAAATAAATGGCAATTTTTTTTAATAAAATGCAAGGAACTGGAGAGATGGCTTAACAATTAAGGTGCTTGCCTGCGAAGCATAAGGACCCATGTTCGACCCCCCACATTTCATGTAAGCCAGACACAGAAAGTGGTGCATGAATCTGGAGTTCAATTAAGGTTGTGAGAGGCCCTGGCATGCCAATGCCAATTCTCTCCCTCCCTCTATCTCTCATAAAAAATAAATAAGTAAAATGTAGGCCGGGAGTGGTGCACACCTTTAATCCCAGCATTCTGGAGGCAGAGGTGGGAGGATCACCATGAGTTTGAGGCCACCCTGACACTACATAGTGAATTCTAGGTCGGCCTAGGCTAGAGCGAGACCCTCCCTCAAAAAAAAAAAATTCCAGGCATAGTGGCACACACCTTTAATCCCATCACTCAGGAGGCAGAAGTAGGAGGATTGCCATGAATTCGAGGCCAGCCTGGAACTACATAGTGAATTCCAGGTCAGCCTGGGCTAGAGTGAGAATCTACCTCAATAAAGCAAATAAAATTTTTTAAAAGCATAAATATGGGCTGGAGAAATGGCTTAGCAGTTAAGGCATTTGCCTGCAAAGCCAAAGGATCCCAGTTCGATTCCCCAGGACCCACATAAGCCAGATGCACAAAGAGGCACATGCATCTGGAGTTCATTTGCAATGGCTGGAGGCCCTGGCACACCCATTCTCTCCCTCTCTTTCTCTCCCCCTTTCTCTCAAATAAATAAATAAAACATATTTAAAATAATAATAATAATATTTTTAAAAGCATAAATATAAGCTTACTGTGGTGGCCTACACCTTTAATTCCAGCACTTAGGAGGCTGAAGTAGAAGGATAGCTGTGAGTTCAAGGCCAGCCCAGGACTAGCGTGATTAGAGTGAGTTCCTGGTCAGCCTTAGCTAGAGTAAGACCTGCCTTAAAAAAATAAAATAGTAAGTATAAATTAAATTTACTAAGTCTTCATAAGATTGCCCTGGCTCTTGGCTACCCACAGACCTTGGCACCAATACTGGAATCAGCTTGTCAGTCTTCTCCACACTTCCCTGCCACACACACAAATCTTCCAAATTTTGCTGCTATGTAGCCAAGCATGGTGGTGCTTGCCTATAATCTCAGCACTTGGGAGGTAGGAGTTCAAGGTCATCCCTAGTTACATAGCAACTTTGAGGGCAGCCTGGGCTACATGAGACCCTGTCTTGAAAAACAAAACAAGGGATGGAGAGATTGCTCAGTGGTTAAGGCCCTTGCCTGCAAAACCTAGGAATCTGAGTTGATTCCTCAGTAACTACACAAAGCCAGATGCACAAGGTGGCACTTGCATCTGGAGTTCGTTTGCAGTGGCTGGATGCCCTGGCACACCCATTCTTTCTTTTTTTTTTTTTTGTTTTGTTTTGTTTTTTGAGGTAGGGTCTCACTCTGGCTCAGGCTGACCTGGAATTCACTATGTAGTCTCAGGGTGGCCTCGAACTCTCGGCGATCTTCCTACCTCTGCCTCCCGAGTGCTGGGATTAAAGGTGTGTGCCACCACGCCCGGCTACACCCATTCTTTCTATCTGCCTCTATCTCTCTCAAATAAATAATTTTTAAAAACAACAACATATATATGTGTGTGTATTTTAAACTTGCTAGGATTTTAACTGGAACTACATTGCATATATAGCTCAACTTGGGAGTAAGTAATGACTGAGTTTTTCAAGCCATGAACATGGTATGCCCCTTCTTTTGTTTACTTTGTCAATTTCTCTCTCTAACTGTAATACTTTCCAGTACAGGTGTCTTTTATCTCCACTTATTTTTAATTTTTTAAAGCTTTGATATTAGTAGAAATGGTCATTTTAAATTTTCATTTATGCTTGGTATGGTGGCACAAACCTTTAATTTCAGCTAGGAGGCAGAGGTAGGAGAATCATTGTTTGAGGCCAGCTTGGAGCTACAGAGTGAGTTCCAGATCAGCCTGAGCTAGAGTGAGACCCTTCCTCAAAAATAAAGCTGGGGTGGGGCTGGAGAGATGGCTTAGTGGCTAAACGCTTGCCTGTAAAGCCCAAGGACCCCAGTTCGAGGCTCATTTCTCCGGGACCCACATAAGCCAGATGCACAAGGGGGCACACGCATCTGGAGTTCATTTGCAGTGGCTGGAGGTCCTGGTGCATCTATTCTCTCTCTCTTTCTGCCTGCCTATTTCTGTACCTCTCTCTCTCTCTCTCAAATAAATAAATAAAATTTTTTTAAAAACATAATATGAGGCCGGGCGTGGCGGCGCACGCCTTTAATCCCAGCACTCGGGAGGCAGAGGTAGGAGGATCGCTGAGAGTTCGAGACCACCCTGAGACTACATAGTTAATTCCAGGTCAGCCTGGACCAGAGTGAGACCCTACCTCACAAAACCAAAAAAAAAAAAAAAAAAAAAAACATAATATGAAAAGGTTAAGTTGTATAAAGCAATTAAAATGTAAAGAAAGAAAGAAAGCAAGGAAGCAGGCAAGCTGGGGAGATTGCTCAGCAATTAAAGGCACTTGCTTGCAAAGCCTGATGGCCTAGGTTCAATTCCCTAATACCCATGCAAAGCCAGATGCACAAAATGGCACATTCATCTGAAATTCATTTGCCGTGGCAAGAGGCCCTAGTGCACCTCTTCCTTCTCTCTCTTATTCTCTCTCACACTCTTTCTTTTGCTTGCAAAGAAACAAATAAAAATAAAAAGGAAGGAAGGGAGAGAGGGAGGAAGGAAAGAAGAGCAGTCTGGGCTTGTTTGTAATCTCAGAGGGATGCTTTCAATAATCACCGTTAATTATGCTGCTCTGTGTTGGTTGTGCATACCTTTCATGAGATAAGGATGTTCCTTGATGTTTCTAGTCTGCCAAGTTTCTTTTTTTGTTTTTCATTTGTTTGCTTCTCCCTTCCCTTCCCTCCCTCCCCTCTTCCCTTCCCTTCCCTCCCTCTCCTCTTCCCTTCCCTTCCCTCCCTCCCCTCTTCCCTTCCCTTCCCTCCCTCCCCTCTTCCCTTCCCTTCCCTCCCTCCCCTCTTCCCTTCCCTTCCTTTCCCTCTTCCCTTCCTTCTTCTTTCCTTTCTGTTTTTTCCGTTCTTTTCTTTCCATTCTTTTCTTTCTTTCCTTTCTTTCTCCAAAGTAGGGTCTCACTCTAGCCCAGCCTGACCTAGAACTCACTCCCAGGCTAGCCTTGTACTCACAGCAATCCTCCTAGCTGTGCCTCCCAAGTGCTGGGATTAAAGGTGTGCACTACCACACCTGGCTGCCAAGAACTTCAACATGAATCTGCCAAATTTTTCAAATGCTTTTATCTTTTTTTTTCACTTTAATAGGAGTATAAATAACATTGCTTATCAAGTATTAAACCAACCTTGTATTGCTAGAATAAACCTACCAGTATATGATGTATCCTCTCTGTATAAATAATTTGATTTGTTACAGTTTAGTTGAGGATCATTGCATGTATATTCATGGGACCATGGGGCCTATAATTTATACCTCATTTAACCCACTGTAGACTTGTAACTCACTGGCTGGACTATGAGACAAACTCCTTTCCAGGCAGGCATGCCATGATCGCCATGAGTTCAAGGCCACCCTGAGACTACATAGTGAATTCCAGGTCAGCCTGGGCTAGAGTAAAACCCTACCTCAAAAAAGAGAGAGAGATAGAGAGAGAATGGGCATACCAGAGCCTCCTGCCGCTGCAAACTAACTCCAAACACATGCACCACTTTGTGCATCTGGCTTTACATGGGAACTGGGGAATCAAACCAGGCCATTAGGCTTTGCAAGCAAGTGCCTTTAACAACTGAGCCATCGTCCCAGCCCTGATAGAAGTTTTTAAATGTTTTGCATGTGTATACTTGGGTGGTATGCCTACATGTGTACATGTGTGAATACACATGTATGCATTCATGTGGAGGCCAGAGGTCAGTATCAGGTATCTTCCTCAGTCACTCTGCCCTTTTTTTTTTTTTTTTGGGGGGGGCTTTTCAAGATAGGGTTTTCACTCTAGCTCAGGCTGACCTGAAATTCACTATTTAGTCTCAGAGTGGCATCAAATCCTTGAATTCACGATATCCTACCTCTGCCTCCAGAATGCTGGGATTAAAGGCGTGTGCCACCATGCCCGGCTTCTGCCTTATTTTTTTTTTTATTTATTACAGAGAATGAGAATGGGTGTGCCAAGGCCTCTAGCCACTACAAACAAACTCCAGATGCATGTGCCACCTTGTGCATCTGGCCTATGTAGGTTCTGGGGAACCAAACCTGGGTCCTTAGGCTTCTCAAGAAAGCACCTTAACCACTAAGCCATCTGTCCAGCCTTTTGCCTCATTATTTGAGACAGAGTCTCTCACTGAATCCAGAACTCACTGATTCAGCTAGACCAGCTACTGAGCACACGCTAGGGATCTCCCTGTTTCCATTTCCACAGTGCTAGGATTGCACGTGCACCACCACATCCAGCTTTTCTGTGGGCACTGGGGATCAGAACTCAGGTCCTCATACTTGTGGTACAAGCTCTTTACCTGCCGAGCCATCTTCCCAGCTCCTAAAGGCACTTGTCATTTCTGACGTGATGGGTCTTCTTTCTAGCATCCTCTTTAGAGGCCTTCTTCAGGTTTTCATCTGCTTCTGTTGCGTCCGCTCCCAAGTCCTTCACTTAGCAATCATAGTTGTAAATTCCCTGTCTGACGCCTCCAGCCCCTGTCCTATCTGAGTTGGATTCCCATCAGGGTTTGTCTCCTCATGCTGCATTCTCCTTCCCTGTTGGCATGCCTTGCAGTCCTGTTGAAGACTAGACACACTTTATTAGGTAATCATGAAGTCATGAGGCCTTTAGAGGAGAGCTGGTGTTCACTGGCTGGGAGCTGTGCAAGGTGTCCTTCTTGCTGTGGCTGCAGGTATCGGACGCTTCAAAGACTCTCCTTCCCATGGGTTTGTCTCCTTCACACCTCTGGGTTTCCCTATGTCCTCCTCTGAGTCTGTCAGGAGCTTTTTCATCCATGGCCTGTGAGTATGGCGTGGAGGTGGGGAGATGGGCACCTTCTGCTGTCTTCAGGGAAAATGTCTTGGAGCTGGGTGTGGTGGTGCACACCTTTAATTCCAGCACTCGAGAGGCAGAGGTAGGAGGATCGCTGTGAGTTCGAGGCCACCCTGAGAATACATAATGAATTCCAGGTCAGCCTGGGCCAGAGTGAGGCCCTACCTCAAAAAAAAGAAGAAGAAGAAGAAATGAAAAGAAAATGTCAGGGCTGGAGAGATGGCTTAGCCGTTAAGGAGCGTGCCTGCGAAGCCTAAGGACCCCAGTTTGATTCTCCAGGTCCCATGTAAGCCAGATGCACATGGTGGCGCATGCATCTGGAGTTCGTTTGCAGTGGCTGGAGACCCTGTGTCCATTCTCACTTTCTCTCTCTCTAATAAATAAATAAATAATAAAATATTTTTTAAAAGAAAATGTCAGTCTTGGGCTGGAGAGAAGGCTTAGCAGTTAAGGCACTTGTCTGCAAAGCTTAAGGACCCAGGTTTGATTCCCCAGTGCTCACAGAAGACAGTTGCACAAAGTAGTGCATATGTCTGGGGTTTGTTTGCGGTGGCTAGAGGCCCTGGCATGCCCATGTTCTCTCTCTCTCTCTCTCAAATAAATAAATGAATATTTTTTTTTTTAGTATCAGTCTTTGGGCAGAAAGGAGGTCATTGGTCTTGGGGTGGGAGGGGGTGATGCTTTCCTTTGACTCCTAATTCTTACTCTGGGTGTATTTCATGAGTGTTTTCCACCCCTCCCCCTGCAGAGCCTAGGGGATCTTCCTTGGACAGAACCTGGTGGGGTTCCTGAAAGGGACACATGGAAGTGTGCCCAACTACAGCCCAGGACTTTCTCACTGATGCAAATCCACCCTCAGCCACTAGCAGACAATCAAAATTACTGTTGAAGCCAGGCGTGGTGGCGCACACCTTTAATCCCAGCACTGTAGAGGCAGAGGTAGGAGGATTGCTGTGAGTTCGAGGCCACCCTGAGACTACATAGTGAATTCCAGGTCAGCCTGAGCTACAGTGAGACCTTACCTCGAAAAAAAAAAAAAATTACTGTTAAGGGGCTGGGGAAATGGTTTAGTGGTTAAGACATTTGCCTGCAAAGCCTAAGGACCCCAGTTCGATTCCCCAGAACCCATGTAAGCCAGATGCAGTGGCTAGAGGCTCCGGCGTGCCTATTCTCTCTTTCTATCTGCCTCTTCTCTCTTTCTCTCTCAAATAAATAAATAAGTAAAATATTTTTTAAAAACGTACTGTTGACACTAGGCTTAGTGGCCGGGAACCCTAGCTACTCTGACGGCTGGAATCTATGTGGGTTACAGAATGAGTTCCAGGCAAGCTGGGTAACTGGGTAACTTGGCAAGACTCTGGTTCCAAGTACAAATTAAGGAAGCCAGGCATAGGGGCGCATACCTTTAATCCCAGCACTTGAGGATCACTGTGAGTTGGAGGCCACCCTGAGACTACATAGTGAATTCCAGATCAGCCTGAGCTAGAAAGAGACCCTACCTTGAAAAACCAAAAATTAAAAAATGAGAAAGGGAGAGGGACTGAAGATAGAGCTCAGTTTTAGAGCACTTGCCAGAAATATGCAAGGCACTAGGTTCAATCACTAGTGCCACCAAAAAAGAAAAAAAAAATTCCCTAGGCCAGACATGGTGGCGCACACCTTTAATCCCAGCATGGAGGAGGCAGAGATAGGAGAATCGCCATGAGTTCGAGGCTACCCTGAGACTACATAGTGAATTCCAGGTCAGCCTGGACTAGAGTGAGACCCTACCTTGAATTTAAAATAAATAAATAATCGCTAGTATCATGGGAAAAAAACTACAATTGAAATGGTCCCATCAACTGGTTCCAGATGTTGGTTTTTTGGGAGTTTTTGGTGGGGTTGTGTGTGTGTGTGTGTATAAGTGAGAGAGTGTGTGTGTGTGTGTGTTTTTAATTTTTTTTTAATTTTTATTTATTTATTTGCAAGCAGAGATAGAGGAGACACAGAGAGAGAATGGGCACGCCAGGGCTTCTAACCACTGCAAAGGAACTCCAGATGCATATGCCCCTTGTGCATCTGTCCTGGGGAATCAAACCTGGGTCCTTTGGCTTCATAGGCAAATGCCTTAAGTGCTAAGCTATTTCTCCAGCCCAAGTATGTGTGTGTGTTTTTTTAAGGTAGGGTCTCGCTCCAGTCCAGGCTTATCTGGAATTCACTATGTAATGTCAGGCGAGCTTGAACTTGAACTCAAGGTGATCCTCCTATCTCTGCCTCCCAAGTGCTGGGATTAAAGGCATGTGCCACCACCCCAGGCAAGAGTTTTCTTTTGACTCATCGTTTCTGAGGGTTCACTCCATGGTGAGCTGGCTCCCTTGCTATTGGGTGTGGAGCAAGGTAGAAAGATCATGGAGAAGAGTGTGGTAGGGAGAAGGTTCATCTCATGGTACCCAGGAAGCAGCCAGATATGGTGGTACAGGCTTGTAATACCAGCACTTTAGAGGCAGAAGTAGGAGGATTATGAGTTCAAGGCCAGCCTGGACTACATAGTAAACCAAGTCCTAACAGAACAATGCAAGAAGGGCTGGAGAGATGGCTTAACGGTTAAACGCTTGCCTGTGAAGGACCCCAGCTCTAGGCTCAATTCCCCAGTATCCAAGTAAGCCAGATGCACAAGGTGGCGCATGTATCTGGAGTTCGTTTGCAGTGGCTAGAAGCCCTGGTGTGCCCATTCTCTCTCTTTCTTTGTCTGTTGCTCTCAAATAAATTAATTAATTTTTTTAAAAATGCAAGATACACTGTTCAAAGACATGCCCCCAGCAACCCACTTCCTCCAATCAGGCCCTATGGTTCCAATTTCCACCATGTCCCAACAGTCCATTTAATTAAGAACCCAGGGCTGAGGAAAAGGCTCATTGGGTAAAGGCACTTGCTTGCAAATCCTGCTGGCCTGGGTTCTACTACCCAATACTCACAAAGAGCCAGAGGCACAAAGTGGTGCATGCATCTGGAGTAAGTGACCCTGGTGTACCCATACACACACTCTCTCTAACAAATAAATAAAAATATTGGGGAGGGGGGCTGGAGAGATGACTTAGCAGTTAAGGCACTTGCCTACAAAGCCAAAGGACACAAGTTAAATTTCCCAAGACCCATGTAAGCCAGATGCACACAGTGGCACATGCGTCTGGAGTTCATTTGCAACAGCTGGTGGCCCTGGTGTGCCCATTCTCTCTCTGTCTGACTCTTTCTCTCTCAAAATTAATAAATAAAAATTTTAAAAGATTAAAAAATAAAAAATATAAGCCAGGCGTGATGGTGCACACCTTTAATCCCAGCACTCAGGAGGCAGAGGTAGGAGGATCGCTGTGAGTTCGAGGCCACCCTGAGACTACATAGTTAATTCCAGGTCAGCCTGGGCCAGAGTGAGACCCTACCTCGAAAAACCAAAATAATAATAATAAATAATGATATGTATTTTAAGATTTTATTTTTATTTATTAGACACAGAGAGAGGGAGAGTGAGAATGGGCATGCCAGGGCCTCTAGCCACTGCAAACAAACTCTAGATGCATGCTCCCCCTTGTGTATCTGGCTTACGTGGGACCTGGAGAATGGAACCAGGATCCTTAGGTTTCACAGGCAAACGCCTTAACTGCTAAGCCATCTCTCCAGCCCTTTTTGTTGTTGTTGTTGTTTGTTGAGGTAGGGTGTCACTCTAGCTCTGGCTGACTTGGAATTCACTATGTAGTCTAAGGGTGGCCTTGAACTCATGGAGATCCTCCTACCTCTGCCTCCTGAGTGCTGGAATTAAAGGTGTGTGCCACCATGCCTGGCTGAAAAAAAAAAAAATTTTTTTAAAGAATCCATTAATGTGGTGGTAACTACTGGGGAGACTCAAAACCCAATAAAGTTCTGAGAAATGCCAGGCGTGGAGTGAGACCCTACCTCAGAAAACCAAAAAAAAAAAAAAAAGAAGAAGAAGAAGAAGAAAAGTGCTGAGACATGACAGTGGAGTGTTCAGCACTAAATGAGACATCTCTATCACACCCCCTAAGTCTCAGGGACCATTGCAGAAGAGGTGGCAAAAACAATGTAAGAACCAAAGGAAGAGGAGTCCTTTAGAATGCTCTCTTCCAGACACAAAGAGGCCAATGCATTCCCGATGTCACAGTGGTTGTTGCTGCTTCAATAAGGCCTGCATAATACAAGGGGAAAGAAAGCTCTTTTTGGCTCTCTTGATACAGGTACATACATCCCAATCTTTCCCCCTCTCTCTCTTGAGCATACCCCCTTTTTCTCTCCTCTTCTCTCTCAACCTCTTATTCCTCTCCCCACTTAGATCCTAGGAAAAAAAATGGTGACAGCTGGGTACACTGGGTGTGGAGGCACATGTCTTTCATCATAGCACTTGCTCAATGGGGAGGCCACAGGTAGGAGAATCGCTGTGAGTTTAAGGCCCCCTTAAACCTTACCTTGAAAACTAAAAAAAAAAAAAAAAAAAAAAAAAAAAAAAGCTGGGCGTGGTGGTGCACGCCTTTAATCCCAGCACTCGGGAGGCAGAGGTAGGAGGATCGCCATGAGTTCAATTCCAGGTCAGCCTGAGCTAGAAAGAGATCATACTTTGAAAAACATATTATAGATAGATAGATAGATAGATAGATAGATAGAGATAGATAGATAGATAGTGTCTGGAGAGCTGAGCTAGAGTGAGACCCTACCTAGAAAAACCAAAAAAAAAAAAAAAAAAAAAAAAACAGGAGAGGGACTTGTTGGAGAAAAGGGGTTTTAGTGGAGGGGGGATGAGAAAGGAGGACAAGGGAAGGTGGGGTGGTGGGAGAGGATATACATTGTAAATATGTATGGAGGTTGTCAACAGGAAGTTATAAATAAAGAAAGAAATAAAAGATCTAGTCAGGAATGGTAGCACATGCTTTTAATCCTAGTACTCAGGAGGCTGAGATGGGATCACTATAAATTCAAAGCCAGCCTGGACTATAGAGTGAGTTCCAGATCAGGCTGGGTTAGAGTGAGAACCTGCCTTAAAAATACAAACGAAAAAGCCGGTGTGGTGGCGCACGCCTTTAATCCCAGCACTCGGGAGGCAGAGGTAGGAGGATCGACGTGAGTTCAAGGCCACTCTGAGACTACATAGTGAATTCCAGGTCAGCCTGGGTCAGAGTGAGACCCTACCTCGAAAAAAAAAAAAAAAAAAAAAAAAAAAGCCGGGCATGGTGGTGCATGCCTTTAATCCCAGCACTTGGGAGGCAGAGGTAGGAGGATCACCATGAGTTCAAGGCCACCCTGAGATTACATGAATGAATTCTGAAAAAAAAAAAAAACAAAAGAAAGCCGGGCAGGTCAGCCTGGGCTAGAGTGAGACCCATGACAAGGCTTGAAAAACCACAAAAAGGTCAAAGAAAGAAAGAAAAAAGAAAGAAAGAAAGAAAGAAAGAAAGAAAGAAAGAAAGAAAGAGAGGAAAAAATCTGTCTTGAGGGGAACAACAAAAAAAAAAAACTATTAATGCTCCAGAAGTAGTGGCACGCGCCTGTAATCCCAGCACTGTGGTGGCAGAGGCAGGAAGATCAATGAAAGGTCAAAGCCTGGTCTCCCTAGTGAACATCAGGCCAGTTAGGGCCATGTAGTAAGACCCTGTCTCAGAAAACATAATAATCATCATCATCATAATAAATAACCCATCAATGTTTTGATCCACTGGTAGTATCAAAGCCCTCAAGATGCAATTGCTTCCCAAGAGTCTCACCTCAGAACACTGGGGACCAGACCTTCAATGCCTGCTGCATCAGCTTCACGTTGCTGGCGCAAAGAACCTGACCAAGAGCAGCTTCTGGGGGAAAAGAGTTTATTTTGGCTCACAGACTGGAGGGGAAGCTCCATGATGGCAGGGGGAAACAGTGGCATGAACAGAGGTGGGACATCACCTCCTGGCCAACATCCGGTGGACCACGGCAACAGGAGAGTGTGCCAAACACTGGCAAGGCGAAACTGGCTATAAGGCCCATAAGCCCGCCCCCAACAACACATCATCTCCAGGAGGCTCCAATTCCCAAACTAACACCAGCTGCGGACCTAGCATTCAGAACACATGTTTATGGAGGACACCTGAATCCAATCACCACAATACCTGAGTCTTTTTTTTTTTTTTTTTTTTTTTTTGGGGGGCAACCCTTCATATTAGTATAGATCCATACCATACTGTATGGCAGGGGCACAGCTGGGCATAGTGGACAAGTTGTTCTAAGCACCCCCCTTGAGAGGGCAGCAATAATGCCTCACCCCAGTGGAAAACAGAAGAGTGGCTTTTCTCATTGAAAGTCTATGTCAGATTCACATGCCTTTAATCCCAGCACTCAGGAGGCAGAGGTAGGAGGATTGCCATGAGTTCCAGGCCATCCTGAAACTACACAGTGAATTCCAGGTCAGCCTGGGCTAGAGCCAGGCCCTACCTCGGAAACAAAAAAAAAAGAAAAAATTCTATGTCAGATTCTGAGACCTGGGTGAGCACCCTCAGCCTGCCTGGGCACAGCTCGTGCTCTGTTCACCTCCAAACATCAGTGCCTCATGGACTAAACCAAACAACCCTCTTTGGCTTATTGAGGCTCAGACAAGGCCAGCACAATGCAAGTTGTCGGTAGGTCCAGGTCAACTGATCCACTCTGGAAGTTGCCAGGCAGGGATGGGTTGAGGTTGCAGGAATACCTTGTCCTGGCTCAGTATCCCCACACTGCCAGGTCCAACCTGACACACATAGGTATACAACAACTATTTTCATAGTTAAAACTCAGCCTGGGTCAGAGTGAGACCCTACCTCGAAAAAAAAAAAAATACAAAAGAAAAGCCGGGCATGGTGGTGCATGCCTTTAATCCCAGCACTTGGGAGGCAGAGGTAGGAGGATCACCATGAGTTCAAGGCCACCCTGAGATTACATAATGAATTCTAGGTCAGCCTGGGCTAGAGTGAGACCCTACCTTGAAAAACCACAAAAAGAAAGAAAGAAAGAAAGAAAGAAAGAAAGAAAGAAAGAAAGAAAGAAAGAGGAAAAAAATCTGTCTTGAGGGGAACAAAAAAAAAAAAAAAAAAAAACTATTAATGCTCCAGAAGTAGTGGCACGCGCCTGTAATCCCAGCACTGTGGTGGCAGAGGCAGGAAGATCAATGAAAGGTCAAAGCCTGGTCTCCCTAGTGAACATCAGGCCAGTTAGGGCCATGTAGTAAGACCCTGTCTCAGAAAACATAATAATCATCATCATCATAATAAATAACCCATCAATGTTTTGATCCACTGGTAGTATCAAAGCCCTCAAGATGCAATTGCTTCCCAAGAGTCTCACCTCAGAACACTGGGGACCAGACCTTCAATGCCTGCTGCATCAGCTTCACGTTGCTGGCGCAAAGAACCTGACCAAGAGCAGCTTCTGGGGGAAAAGAGTTTATTTTGGCTCACAGACTGGAGGAAGCTCCATGATGGCAGGGGAAACAGTGGCATGAACAGAGGTGGGACATCACCTCCTGGCCAACATCCGGTGGACCACGGCAACAGGAGAGTGTGCCAAACACTGGCAAGGCGAAACTGGCTATAAGGCCCATAAGCCCGCCCCCCAACAACACATCATCTCCAGGAGGCTCCAATTCCCAAACTAACACCAGCTGCGGACCTAGCATTCAGAACACATGTTTATGGAGGACACCTGAATCAATCACCACAATACCTGAGTCTTTTTTTTTTTTTTTTTTTGCGGGGGCAACCCTTCATATTAGTATAGATCCATACCATACTGTATGGCAGGGGGCACAGCTGGGCATAGTGGACAAGTTGTTCTAAGCACCCCCTTGAGAGGGCAGCAATAATGCCTCACCCCAGTGGAAAACAGAAGAGTGGCTTTTCTCATTGAAAGTCTATGTCAGATTCACATGCCTTTAATCCCAGCACTCAGGAGGCAGAGGTAGGAGGATTGCCATGAGTTCCAGGCCATCCTGAAACTACACAGTGAATTCCAGGTCAGCCTGGGCTAGAGCCAGGCCCTACCTCGGAAACAAAAAAAAAAGAAAAAATTCTATGTCAGATTCTGAGACCTGGGTGAGCACCCTCAGCCTGCCTGGGCACAGCTCGTGCTCTGTTCACCTCCAAACATCAGTGCCTCATGGACTAAACCAAACAACCCTCTTTGGCTTATTGAGGCTCAGACAAGGCCAGCACAATGCAAGTTGTCGGTAGGTCCAGGTCAACTGATCCACTCTGGAAGTTGCCAGGCAGGGATGGGTTGAGGTTGCAGGAATACCTTGTCCTGGCTCAGTATCCCCACACTGCCAGGTCCAACCTGACACACATAGGTATACAACAACTATTTTCATAGTTAAAATAAATGATACAAAGCCGGGCATGGTAGCGCACACCTTTAATCCCACACTCAGGAGGCAGAGGTAGGAGGATCGCCATGAGTTCAAGGCCACCCTGAGATTGCATAGTTAATTCCAGGTCAGCCTGGGCCAGAGTGAGACCTTACCTCGAAAAACCAAAAAAATAAAATAAAATAAAATAAATGATACATGGAGATACTATAGTACAACTTATGATAGAGTAAATATTTGGAGCAGCAAATGCCCCTTCATTACAATTAGAGCTAACAACTTTCAAGAAATTTGTCTTTCCTAATTGCCCAGGGTGTGGCTCCAGCTGAGGAGGTGGGGAGTGGGGAGAAGAATAAGGGAGAAATGACATTAAATTAAAATTTTCTGCTGGGTGTGGTAGCTCACACCTTTAATCCTAGTACTTGGAGGCAGAGGTAGGAAGATCGCCATGAGTTGGAGGCCACCCTGAGACTACATAGTGAATTCCAGGTCATCCTGAGCTAGAACGAGATCATACTTTGAAAAACACATTATATATACATATAGATATATATAGTGTCTGGGGAGCTGGGCATGGAGGTGCACACCTTTAATCCCAGCACTCAGGAGACTGAGGTAGGTGGATCACTGAGTTTGAGACCTGCCTGAAACTACATAGAGAATTCCAGGTAAGCCTGGGCTAGAGTGAGATCTGTGGTGGTTTGATTCAGGTGTCCCCCATAAACTTAGGTGTTCTGAATGCTAGGTTCCCCAGCTGATGGAGATTTGGGAATTAACGCCTCCTGGAAGCAGTGTATTGTTGGGGGCGGGCTTATGGGTATTATAGCTACTATACCCTTGCCAATGTTTGGCACACTCTACCGTTGCTATTGTCCACCTTATGTTGGCTAGGGGGTGATGTCCACCCTCTGCTCAATGCATCATTTTCCCTTGCCATCATGGAGCTTCCTCTCGAGTCTGTAAGCCAAAATAAACCCTTTTTTTACCACAAGCTACTCTTTGTTGGGTGATTTCTGCCAGCAATGCAAACTTGACTGTAACAGTAAAGTTGGTACCAAGGAGTGGTATCATTTGCTGCTGGACACCTGACCATGTGGCTTTGGCCTTTTGGAGCTGATTTTCAAGAGGAATGTGGAAGGATTTGAGACCTTGGCCTAAGAGACGCCTTGCAGTGCCTTAAGTACAGCTTGATGGACTATTCTGGTCAGAGTTGAAAGACCTGAATGCAGTAAGAACTATGGACTGTGAAGTTTGGTTTATGAGGGTGAGAAAAGCTTAGGCCTAGTCGAGCCTGAGTACCTGCCCTTGACTCAGCACCTAAGCTGAAACTGCCTCCACCCAGCTGCTGCTGGCGTGATGAAATACTGTTGGCCCTTATACCTTTCTCTCTCTTCCCACCCCCCCTTTTCCCCCCCTTCCCCTCAAAGTATATTGGCCCTTATACCTTTCTCTCATCCCCTCTTCCCACCCCCTTCCTCAAAACACATAAATATCTCCCCTGACAATAAGCAGCGAGTTTCGCTTTAGACGTTTCTCCAGCGACTCAATGTGGTTTTCTTTTCCCGGTGATTTGGGGAGGTTTGAGTTACCCGACACCTGTCTTCTCGCTCAGCCTCAAGAGAGAAACGGCTGGCCCGCTCTCTCTCTCTTTTGCTCTACCTGCCGGTGGTGAGGAAAAAGCCCGGCATTTTGGCGCAGGCGTGGGGCACAACAACCACTGCCCCATGTGAGGGCGTGTGAGGATTCAAAGCGGACTACGGACTGCTGGCGTGGCGAAGGAAAAATTCAACATTAAGCTGGCGAGCTAATCGGACTGCTGGCGGGTGTATCCTCATAAGTAATGAGGTAATCTTCATATTTAATATTCTAATCTTTACTTCTATAATCTGTGCTTACTTCAACTTCCTTTCTCTTTCCTTCCATTTCCGGTTTGCGCCATTTCTAAGCGAATGCGTTCATGGCGGACACACCACGTGGACAGACCTAAAGGAGACTTTAAACGCTTTGCCTCCTCATTTAAATAAAAAAAAACTCTGTCCCAAACTTCAAGATCTCTTGTTCTTTTCTCTTTCCTCTCATTTTTGGGTTTCCGACAGACCGCTTCTGCGGTGCCGCCATTTTGTCCTGCCCCATTTGAATGGGGCGCCATCTTAAAGCACCACGTGGGCAGACCTAAAAACAAAACTCACCACGTGGGTAGAAACTCACTACGTGGACAAACCTAAAAAAGAAACTCACCACGTGGGTAGACCTAAAAAGAAAAAACTCACCACGTGGACAAACCTAGAGGAGGCTCACCACGTGGGCAAACCTGGAGAACTCTCAAAGTGTCCTGCCCCTCATTGGAGTGGGGCGCCATCTTAGAAAAATTCTACAACATGTTTAGCTACTTTTTGGGACCTTGTGCTTGTGTTGTATTCTTATGCATTACTGTTACCCTGATGTTAAAGATACTCTTCCCTCAACTTTATAACATGGGACAATCCTTATCTAAGCTAAATCCTGCCTTAGGGTCACTACAGATTCTACTCAAAAGTAAAGGCCTTAATCTATCTGATAATCAGGCCCTCCAGATATGGGGCTGTTTACTCAAGATTGCTCCTGGTTGCGGAGTAATCTTTTTGACTGGGACACCTGGGATAAAATTGAAGATCTGATAAAAAAGCTCAGATAGAAAAGGGGAGATCCACCCTTTGGAGGCCCTCCCGGCTGTGTTGGCCTTAAAGGGCTGTTTTCCACCTCAGCCTCCGAGTCGAAAAGCGACACCTGACCCAGGAAGGGACAGAGAGCAATCTCAGCCCCTCGGCCCAGCCTGAGTCCTCAGATTCACCCCTAAATCCTTTTGAGAGTGCCCCTCAGCCCTCTAAAGGTCCATCGCCTCCAGATCCCCTACTAATCCATTTCTGGCGCCTCTGCCCCTCCGCCCTACCATGGGGAGGGCGGCCCGGGGAAGAAGAATAGTCGATCTCTTCCCTGTTAACGTTAATCCTGGCGGTAACCGCCCTGCAACCTGGTATCCTTGGGAAGCTCACAATTTAAAAGATCTTAAAAGGCTGTCTCAGAGGGCGGGCCTAACTCCCCTGGGCAGAGACCATCCTTCAGGGTTTAGTTCATTATCATTGTACCACTCAAGATTGGAAGAACCTTGCTAAAGCTGTTCTCTCTGGCTCGCAGTACATAAAATGGTGTGCTTTTTTTCAGGATGAGTGTCACCTTCAAGCTGGCGAAACCAAGTCGCTCAGCCCCAGTACCAATCACCTTTGGAATGCTCTCGGGCACTGCTGACCAGTTCTCTACCGGTCTTCAGCAGGCTGCCATTCCTGATCCATATCGAGATCAAAATGCGGGCTTTGGGAATGGCTGCATGGAAAAAGTTAGAGGAGGGCCCCTCTGAACCCCCATTACAGGAGTCACCCAAAAGTCCGGTGAGGATTTGGCCACTTTCATAGAGAGAGTCGAAAAAGCCTACAAAGAAAGTTCCCCCTGGCCCCTCTGCGAGACCAATTTGCAAAAATGCTGGTCTGGGAAGGCATGACAAGCGATCATAAGTTGGCCTGCGCTGGACTCAAGGACGCTCTATGAGTAGATGGGTTGTAGCCACCCAAGATGTAGGGTCCCCCTCTCATCAGATCAAAGTTATGACATCAGCCTTACAGGCTTCTCCCGTGAGGACATGGCTGCACTAGAATGTGCACTCCAACAGGTCTCAGGGGAGGGGACAATCTTGCTTTGGGTGCGGCAAAGAGGTCATTTAAAAGGAATGCCCCAATAGGAAAAGCACCCCAATAACTCCCTCAACCCCTAACTTGCCCATACGCCATGTCCTCGATGCAAAAGGGACTTCACTGGGCCAGAGATTGCAAATCAAAGTTTAGCCTTCATGGTGAACCTTTAAACTTCCCCAGGGCTATCCCCAGCCCCGTTAAATAAGGGAAAAAGGTAATCAAAACACACTGGACTGTGCCTTTGACACCGGACTTAGACCAAAAATGAACCTAACAGTCGGTGGAAAAACTTTCAAATTTCTCATCGACACTGGGGCTGACCGTACTGTGATAAGAAAAGAGGAGGTCCCTCCCTCCCTCCTGGCAGTTAGTCCCGGGTCCACCCCTACTGGGTGTGGGCGGACAATCTACGTCATGGGAAACTGCTAACTGGCAGACCTGGATTGACCCTGACAATAATAGTGGGGAGGTGCGCCCTCTGGTGGTGTCAGGCCTAACAGCCAACCTCCTAGGCCAGGATATACTTGGGGAAGCTGAGGCTTATATTACTACTAATCATAGGGCTTTCTGTGAAGATAGACTTGACCAGAAAAAAATAAACAGTTTAAGGAAGGAAGGACCTACCATCCTAACTATAGAGATGATCCTCATTTTGAAAAAATTAAACAAAAACATTCTCAGGTTCACCCCCAATCCTAAGGGCCACTGCTCACCCCCAGTTCCTAAGATTCAATGGGTGCCTGGGGACCCGTATGGGTCGAGCAGTGGCCTATACCTACCCTAAACTAAAACAACTTCATATACTCGTTAAACAACAATTGGCTTCAGGACATGTGGACCTTCAACAAGTCCTTGGAACTCTCCGGTTTTTATTATAAAGAAGCCTAATGGCTCTTGGAGACTTTTACATGATTTGAGAAAAATAAATGAGAGAATGATAGCTTTTAGGACCCCCAGAGGGCTCCCTTGGATTCCAACCATTCCCAACACCCATTACTTAACCATTATCGATATTAAAGATTGTTTTTCTCTATTCCATTACATCCAGATGATATAGAAAAATTTGCATTCTCCATACCCTCAACAAACTTTCATGGACCAGACCTAAGGTTTGAATGGACCGTCTTACCTCAAGGCATGGCTAACAGCCCCCCCATTTGTCAATATTACATGTCTCATATCTTTTCTTCCTTGATTAATCATCCTAACATTTTATTCTACATTTATATGGATGATATTATTTTAGGTCATTCAACCCATCTGATCTCAAGACCTTACTGCTAAATGCCTTGCCATTTTACAGGCCAATGATTTTAAAGTGGCTCCAGAAAAGGTACAGACTGCCTCTCCCTTCAAGATTTTGGGCTCCAGGTTATCTCTTGATACTGTTTCTCCTGTCAAACCCCAGCTCCATATTCAAAAATCCTATACTTTGCCTCAACTCCAAAAGGTGCTGGGAGAAATTAATTGGATGAGGCCCTGGATACCCATAACTACTGAGGAACTGTCCCCTTTATTTGACCTCTTAAAGGGTCTTACTCTCTCCTCTCAGATAACCTTGCCCCCTCATCATGAACAAATTCTACATAAGGTACAACGGGCCATTGATGCTGCTGTCCTAAAGAGGTTTGATCCTAACACCTATCTCCCTCTGTATTTTCTCTGGAGAAACATTATGCACTGCGCTGTTGGCCCAGGAAGGAGAACCCATCAATGGATTCACCTCTCCCTTGGTGGAGTCCCCAGAGTTTACTCTATAACTAACCAGATTGCAGACTGCATTATAAAGGGCAGGGACACCTCTGTCCGATTGTTTGGCATGGAGCCTCATGTCATTGTCACCCCCTTTAAGGTAACAGACTTCACTTGGCTTCAGAGAAATAACAACAGGGTTGCTATTGCCCTCGAGGGTTTCTGGGTATAATTGATTGTCACTATGGTCCTTATAAATGGATGAGCTCCTTCTCTAGGTTGAAATGGAGACCCCCAGACTTTTTATCTAAACCCAACCCTGATTTCCTTACCGTATTCACTGATGGGGACACTTGGGAGCTTCCTAGTTGTTTACCCTCCCCTAAGGAGGGGAGAAAAGTCTATACCCATAAAGTCTATCTCCCATGAGGTCACAGGATCAGCACATGCTGGGAAAAAACTAAACATGCTATTAGCCATATGCTTCAATGCTTTGCCACCCTTGGATTGCCAGATCAAATCAAAACCGATAATGGTCCCTGCTTCATAAAACAAAACTTTTATAGATTTCCTCCAAACCTGGAAAATCTCACTTTCCACAGGCATCCCATATAACCAGCGGGGCCAAGCCATCGTGGAAAGATATCATCAAACTCTCAAATCTCAATTACAAAAACAAAGGGGAATCTCTACCCCCACATGACCAACTAAAAAGGCATTATTAACCTAAATATTTTAAATTTTTCTAAAGAAGATAGACACTTGTCCCCTTTTCAAAAACATTGGACCTCAGCTGTCACCTACAGCTCCATCTGGAGTCAAATGGAGGGACCCATTAACTGGGGCATGGAGGGACCAGACCCCCTCCTCACAGCAGGAGAGGATTTGGATGTGTCTTTCCTCAAGAGGAAAAAAGACCTATTTGGGTACCGGCAAGAGACTTAAAATATTTACCCCAACAAGGGGATGATAATAATCAATCTTCCAGGGAGTGTCACACCCCTGAGAACTATGCCTCTATTTCTTCCCCAGGAACAACTGAAGGTATGGATGCTACTAGACCTGAATGAAGCCAGAAAAGCTCAGAGAGATTTACAGAAGAGGAGTCGGGACTCCTAAGACAACCTGCTGTAGACGAGCTTACATGGCTTTTTATTCCACCTTCTCCCTCCCCTTGGACCCCTCCTTCTTCTTGCTCTTTACCCTACCATCTCCCTCCCCCTGAACCCCTCCTTCTTCTTATCCTCACTCTCAGGCCCTGTGTAATTAATAAGATTACACAATTCATTCACCAACAGCTTGAGGCAATTAAACTTCATCAGGCCAAGGCACCACAGGTTTTGACTCAAAGACAATGGCTTTTCCACTTACTGGCTATCCACCTAACATCCCTCCCCGCCCTCCATCAGACCAACGACGGGTAAGCTCTCAGACAGGCTGAGGCAACCTAAGACAGGGCGTGGGTGGTCAACAGGCTAGAGGCATAGTGCCCAGAGGCGGGTAAGGTTCCCAGAGGGGAACAACCTAGGACAGGGACTATGCCATCCACCGTTCTTACAAAAACAAAGGGGAGATGTTGGGCTCTGCCCGGTGTGAAGCCAGTGGTTAGCCCAGCCAATCTTGGCCTATTCCCGGTAAGGCCTAGTCGAGCCTGAGTACCTGCCCTTGACTCAGCACCTAAGCTGAAACTGCCTCCACCCAGCTGCTGCTGACGTGATGAAATACTGTTGGCCCTTATACCTTTCTCTCATCCCCTCTCTCACCCCCTCCTCAATATTGGCCCTATTTTCTCTCACCCCCTTCCTCAAAGCACATAAATATCCCTTCCTCAAAGTATATTGGCCCTTATACCTTTCTCTCATCCCCTCTTCCCACCCCCTTCCTCAAAGTACATAAATATCTCCCCTGACAATAAGCAGCGAGTTTCAACAGGCTTTAGACGTTTCTCCAGCGACTCAATGTGGTTTTCTTTTCCCGGTGATTTGGGGAGGTTATGTAGTCTCAGGGTGGCCTCAAACTCATGGCGAACCTCCTACCTCTGCCTCTCAAGTGCTGGGACTAAAGGCGTGCGCCACCACACCTGGCCCAATGCCATCTTTTGCAGTGTGTTTATTTTGTGTCATTATGGGTTTGGGGGGGTGGACTTTTTGGTATTATGGCTCAGTTAAAAGACCTTGGATTATGGGGATGTTTGAACATCACTGGGATTGATAAAATTATGGGGACTTTTAAAGTTAGATGAATGCATTGTGTTTTATATAATGTATGGTTACCAGTTTATGGGAGCCAGGGCTGGAATGTGGTGGTTTGATTCAGGTGTCCCCCATAAATTTAGGTGTTCTGAATGCTAGGTTCCCAGCTGATGGAGATTTGGGAGTTAACACCTCCTGGAGGCAGAGTATTATTGGGGGCAGGCTAATGTGGATTATAGACAGTGTCCCCTTGCCAGTATTTGACATTCTCCTGTTGCTATTGTCCACCTCTGCTCATGCCATCTTTTTCCCCTGCCATCATGGAGCTTCCCCTCAAGTCTATAAGCCAAAATAAACCATTTTTTTTTCCCAAAAGCTGCTCTTGGTTGGGTGATTTCTGCCAGCAATTCGAACCTGACTGTGACAAGACCCTACCTCAAAAACAAACAAATGAACAACAAAAAAAAAAAGCTCTGGGGTGGAGGAGAGGGCTTAGCAGTTAAAGATGCTTGCTTGAAAAGCCTGGTAGCTGGGTTCAATTTCCCAGTACTTATGTAAAGTGGCACATGCGTCTGTGGTCCCAACATGCCTATGACAATAGGAGGCAGAGCCAAAAGAATTCAACACTCATGGACCAATTAGTCTGATATTCCTTTGCATTCTGGCAACTCATTTGCAGAGGCAAGTGACCCTCCTGGTGGTGCACACCTTTAATTCTAGTGCCCTGGAGGCTGAGGTAAGGAGGAATGCCATGAATTCAAGACCAGACTGGGCTATGAAGTGAATTCCAGGTCAGCCTGATTTGCAGTGAGACCCTGCCTCAAAAATGCTAAGAGGGCTGGAAAGATGGCTCAGCAGCTAAGGCATTTGCCTGCAAAGCCTAATGACCCAAGTTTGATTCCTTAGTACCCACATGAGGCCAGACGCACAGTGGTACGTGCATCTGGAGTTTGTCTGCAGTGGCTGGAGGTCCTGGCATGCCCATTCTTTCTATCTCTCTTTTTCTCTCTCCTTGCAAATAAATAAAAATACTTAAAAAAAAAAAAAAAAGCTGAGCTGGGAGTGGTGGCGCATGCCTTTAACCCCAGCACTTAAGTGGCAGAGGTAGGAGGATCACCGTGAGTTTGAGGCCACCCTGAGAATACAGAGTGAATTCAAGGTCAGCCTGGGCTAGAGTGAGACCCTACCTCAACCTCCAACCCCCCAAAACACCAAAAGAGATGGGCTTGAGAGATGGCTTAGTGGTTAAGGCACTTGCCTGAAAGCCTAAGGACCCATGTTCCACTCTCCAGATTCCACATAAGCCAGATGCACAAGGTGATGCGTGTGGTCACACATGCACACAAGATGGCTCACACATCTGGAGTTTCTGGCAAGCCAATTCTCTCTCAATCTCTCTCTCATATAAAAGCATGTGCCACCGCTTCCAGAAAAGAAAAAAGAGAGAGAGAATCAGGGAAGGGGATGGAGGAAAGGAAGGGTGGGAAGAGGGTTAATCAAAATTTAAGATGTTATGAATAAGCCAAATAGAAACCTACTTCTTTGCTAGCCAATAGTGTATACATTAAAAGAGAAAGAGAGAGAATGGGCAAACGTATTCTATGGATGTGGATAATGGCGTGCCCAGAAGCCATAGATTGATATTGGAAAAATTTCAGTGCAAGGGGTAGAATACCTTCCAGTGAGTTGTTGGTCAGGGAGGTCCCTGATGTCCCCAAAACATTACAGGTCATTACCAAGGCTCTTAGTTGCCCACCAGAACTAGATGGTAAGACCCTATTGCTGAAAATTCCACATGCTTGGGCTGTAGGTCACTGAGAAATCAGGCTGGAGCTGAGCTGAAAACCTCCTCCCTGTTGACTGGCTGTCAGAAAGCTGGAAAGAGCTCTGCAGCATGCAGCCTTTTGGGATAGCATAGTCATCAATGGTGGTAAACAGCAGTAGGCCCTGCAAGCCTTAAAGCTGGCCAGCCAGACGAAATGTGCCCATGGTGTAATAGTGGCATGTCTGTTATTAGGAAAACCGACTACTCTCTGATTGGACTGGAGGCCCGCTCCTCAGGAGGGAATACATGCCTGGTACTGTGAACCTAATGAAGAGCCTTTAGCTGGGGAGGTCATAAGCCCTAGGGGAGTAAGGACTGCTGTTGTCTGGTTAAATGCATATATTAAGCCCACCAAACTGCACAATGCTATTCTCACTTTTGGTAAGAGATACTTCTCTTTTCAGATGGCAGTGACCACTGGGGTGACTCAAAAGGCACCATAATGCTGTGAAGAAGTGACAGTGGAGTTTTCAAGCACTAAGTGAGACATCTCTATCACACCCCCCAAGGTTCACGGTCCATTGGAGAAGTGGCAAAAAAGGATATAAGAGCCAAAGAAAGGGGAAGAGTGCTTTGCAATCCTGTCTTCCAGACACAAAATGGCCTTGTACTACCTCCAAAAGACCCTCATGATAGAAGGAAAAGATGACATGAAAATAAAAGAGAGGCTGGGCATGGTGGCACACGCCTTTAATCCCAGCACTCTAGGAGGCTGAGGTAGGAGGATTGATAAGAGTTCAAGGCCACCCTGAGACTACATAGTTAATTCCAGGTCAGCCTGGGCCAGAGTGAAATTCTACCTTGAAAAACAAAATAAAATAAAATAAAATAAAATAAAATAAAATAAAATAAAATAAAATAAAATAAAATAAAATAAAATAAGGACTGGAAAGATGGCTTAGTGGTTAAGGTCTTGCCTGCAAAGCCTAAGAACCCAAGTTCAATTCCCCAGATCCCCCATAAACCAGATATGCTCAAGGTGGCACATGCGTCTGGAATTCATTTGCAGTGGCTAGAGGTCCTGGTGTACCCATTCTCTCTCTTGCTCTCTCTAATAAATAAAAATAAGTCAGGAGTGGTGGCACACACCTTTAATCCTAGCACTCGGGAGGCAGAGGTAGGAGGATCGCCATGAGTTTGAGGCCACCCTGAGACTACATAGTGAATTCCAGGTCAGCCTGAGCTAGAGTGAGTCCCTACCTCAAAAAAAAAAAAAAAAAAAGAAAGAAAAGAAAAGAAAAGAAAGAAAGAAAAAGGAAAATAAATAAATAAATAAATAAAAAAAGAGACTAATTGAGAGGGGAGGGGATATGATAGAAGGTGGATATGTGAAGGAAAAGTGAGGAGGGGGGGGAATTATCATGGTTTGTCTATAATTATGGAAGTTGTCCATAAAAGGTTTAAAAATCTTTAAAATCATCCAGGCATGGTGATGCATGCCTTTAATCCCAGCACTCAGGAGGCAGAGGTGGACCCTGAGACTTCATAGTGAATTCCAAGTCAGCCTGGGCTGCCAAGGTGCCCTGAGAAAACAAAAACATATTTTAAGTTCAGCTCTGGGGCCACCCTGAGACTTCAAAAAGAGTGAAATTCTTGAAAATAAAATGAAAAAATAAAAAAAAATAAAATAAAATTAAAATAAAATAAAATAAAATAAAATAAGGACTGGAAAGATGGCTTAGTGGTTAAGGTCTTGCCTGCAAAGCCTAAGAACCCAAGTTCAATTCCCCAGATCCCCCATAAACCAGATATGCTCAAGGTGGCACATGCGTCTGGAATTCATTTGCAGTGGCTAGAGGTCCTGGTGTACCCATTCTCTCTTTTCTCTCTAATAAATAAAAATAAGTCAGGAGTGGTGGCACACACCTTTAATCCTAGCACTCGGGAGGCAGAGGTAGGAGGATCGCCATGAGTTTGAGGCCACCCTGAGACTACATAGTGAATTCCAGGTCAGCCTGAGCTAGAGTGAGTCCCTACCTCAAAAAAAAAAAAAAAAAAAAAAAGAAAGAAAAGAAAAGAAAAGAAAGAAAGAAAAAGGAAAATAAATAAATAAATAAATAAATAAGAGACTAATTGAGAGGGGGAGGGGATATGATAGAAGGTGGATATGTGAAGGGAAAAGTGAGGGAGGGGAGGGAATTATCATGGTTTGTCTATAATTATGGAAGTTGTCCATAAAAGAAGTTTAAAAAAATCTTTAAAATCATCCAGGCATGGTGATGCATGCCTTTAATCCCAGCACTCAGGAGGCAGAGGTGGGAGGATTGCCATGAGTTCAAGGCCACCCTGAGACTTCATAGTGAATTCCAAGTCAGCCTGGGCTAGAGTAAGACCCCACCTTGAGAAAAATCAAAAACAAAAAAAATATTTTTAAGTCCAGCCATGGTGTCTCATGCCTTTAATCCCAGCTCTTGGGAGGCAGAGATAGGCAGATCGCTGTGACTTCATGGCTGCCCTGAGACTGCAGAGTGAATTCTAGGTCAGCCTGGGCTAGGGCAAGACCCTACCTCGGAAAAAACAAACCAAAAAAAAATTTTTTTAAGTCAGGAGAGAACTCTCTCTCTCTCTCTCTCTCTCTCTCTCTCTCTCTCTGTGTGTGTGTGTGTGTGTGTCTGTCTGTCTGTCTGTCTGTCTCAAATAAAATAAAAAAAATTTTAAAAGGGCTGGAGAGATAGCTTAGCAGTTAAGGCACATGACTGTAAAGCCTAAGTACCCTGGTTCGATTTTCCAGGTCCCACATAAGCCAGATGCACATGGTGGTGCATGCGTCTGGAGTTCGTTTGCAGTGGCTAGAGGCCCTGGTGTGCCCATTCTCTCTCTCTGTCTCAAATAAAATAAATAAAAATAAAAATAAATATTTAAGGGCAGGGCGTGGTGGCGCACGCCTTTAATCCCAGCACTTGGGAGGCAAAGGTAGGAGGATCGCTGAGAGTTCGAGGCCACCCTGAGGCTACATAGTGAATTCCAGGTCAGCCTGAGCCAAAGTGAGACCCTACCTCGAAAAACCAAAATAAATAAATAAATAAATAAATAAATAAATAAATAAATAAATAAAGTGGTCGTGGTATACATGATCTCACAATGGCTGACGCTACCTACATAAGACCTGCATAATAGGAGGAGGAAAATGATGACATCAAAACAAAAGAAAGAGTAGCTGGAAAGAAGAAGGGATTCAGAGGAAATGGAGGGCCATGGAAGGGAATTATGGTATATTGTCTATATGTATAGAGGTTGTCAATCAAAAGTTTTTTTTTTTTTTTTTTTGGTTTTTCGAGGTAGGGTCTCACTCTGGCCCAGGCTGACCTGGAATTAACTATGTAGTCTCAGGTTGGCCTTGAACTCTTGGTGATCCTCCTACCTCTGCCTCCCGAGTGCTGGGATTAAAGGCGTGCGCCACCACGCCCGGCCAATCAAAAGTTTTAAAAAGGGGCCTGGAGAGATGGCTTAGCGATTAAGGCATTTACCTGCAAAGCCTAAGGACCCAGGTTCAATTCCCTGGAACCCACATAAGCCAGAAACACATAATGCTGCATGCATCTGGAGTTCATTTGCAGCTAAAGGCCCTGGCACGCCCATTCTTTTCTCTCGATCGCTCTTTCTCCCTCTTACTCCCTCATAAATAAATAAAAAATTTAAATAAAAATAAATAAGATAAATCAATCATCAGTCAACATCTCTATCCTGGATAGTGTGACACATGTTTTCTGACCTCTCGAGTTGAGATCATCAGATTTCTACCGGACAGGAAAAGTGGGGGTGAGGTAGAATTCTCTAGACTAAAAAGAGTCTAAGACTGAAGCCGGGCGTGGTGGCGCAAGCCTTTAATCCCAGCACTTGAGAGGCAGAGGTAGGAGGATCGCCGAGAGTTCGAGGCCACCCTGAGACTACATAGTTAATTCCAGGTCAGCCTGGACCAGAGTGAGACCCTACCTTGAAAAACCACAAAAAAAAAAAAAAAAAAAAAAAAAAAAAAAAAAAAACAAAACAAAACCCCACAGAGACTGGGTGGGCAGGCAGAGGTAGGAGGATCGCCGTGAATTCAAGGCCACCCTGAGACTACATAGTGAATTCCAGGTCAGCCTGGACCAGAGTGAGACCCCACCTTGAAAAACCAAAAAAAAAAAAAAAAAAAAAAAAAAAAAAAAAAAGAGTCTAAGACTGCCAGGAGGGCAACCTAGGGGAAGGCTTGGGTTGGGAGAGCATTTGTTTCTCCAGATGGACCTCAGTTTCCTCCTCTCTAACATGGGGTGATGGTAGGACATCTCTCAGAGAGCTGCTGAGTGGTGTCTACAATCTTGTATGCACTTGTGCTCAGCACAGTACCGGCCCAGGGGCCAGACCCCACTAGCTCTAAGACAGTGGCACCCTGGCTGGGTTGTCTGGGTGCTGCACAGAGTACTGGAGGTAGGTCGGTGGTGATGGAAATCTGCTTCTTCCTTGACTGCATGTACCAGGCCAGGGCCAGAGGCAGAGACTCAGGGGTCTGAGGCTCTGGGTGGAGACAAAGGGAAAGGAGGGGCTGGAAGACACTGTTGGCCATCCCTCTGGCTTCATCTCTCTAAGGTCAGAGGACAAATGGTCACACATGCTCACTTCTATGCAGATGGGGACATTTGCAATTGGTGCCATGTTGGGTAAGGAGAGGGTAAAGATAGAGACCTCGTGTCCTTCCAGAGCCTGTCATTCACTGGCTGAGCAGTCCCCAGTGTCCCTGAGCCTAGAAGTACAGGGATAAGGCCTTAGTCCTGGAGATGGGCATGAAAAGACCATGGAGTTCCTTTCTGGCCACCTTCTTCCAGGCTTCTGGACAGCCTCTTGAAGTTGGTGGTCAGTCCCTGTATCATTGTTTCATGGTTTGAGCAGCCCTAGGCAGGAGACTATAGGCAGCAAGGCCCTAGCCCTGAATTAGCTTTTCTCTTTTTTTCTTTCTTCTCTCTCTCTCTCTAGCTCAGGCTGACCTGGAATTTACTATGTAGTCTCAGGGTGGCCTTGAACTCATGGTGATCCTCCTATCTCTGCCTCCAGAGTGCTGGGATTAAAGGCATGTGCCATCACACCTGGATCTTTTTTTTTTTTTTTTTTTTTTTTTGGTCTCGCTCTAGCCCTGGCTGACCTGGAATTTACTATGTAGTCTCAGGCTGGCCTCGAACTCACAGAGATACTCCTACCTCAGCCTCCTAGAGTGCTGGGATTAAAGGCATGAGCCACCACGCCCAGCTCCTAAATTAGCTTTTTTGCCCACTGTGTATGACTGTGGGCATGCCCATGAGTCTGCCTCTTTTTCCTACCTGCCTTCTTGTGACCATGAAAACAGAGGAAACCTCAGGCCTTTCTTTCATCTATGAGCTGCTGAGCCAAGGCCCACAGACACCCACCTCCCTCCACACTCTGTTATGTGAGAAAATAAACATCTTGCTGGGCTTGGTAGGGCACACCTTTAACCCTAGTATTTGGGAGGCAGAGGTAGAAGGATCACTGTGAGTTGGAGGCTACCCTGAAACTACATAGTGAATTCTAGAGTGAGACCCTACCTTGAAAACCAAAATAATAATAATAATAATAATAATAATAATAATTAATAATAAATAAACACCTTGCTTGCAGCATCCACTGAGGTTAGGTTCCCTGTTGTTTGGAGCCAGGATTGTTTTGATTGAGACTCAACATCTCTGTGGCTCAGTTTCCCTTTCTAGGAGGTAGAAACAGTAATTACAGCAGGTGCTTTGGTGTGTTGGGATGAGAATGGATTGAGGCAAGCCATGTGAAGTGCTTAATATTGCCCCCTGCTCCTTAGTGAATGCCTAGCCAGTGCTATGATTCCAACCACTCTGTGAAGAGCAGACCACACAGACCCCTTGCATCATAACCACCCTCCTTAGCATCTGATTTCACTTTCATTGATTGCCTATATAGGTGCCATCTGATGCCCTCCTTTGTACTTTCCATATTTCCCAACACTTCAGCATGGCTGTATTACCATCTTAATGTAACAAAGCTGCCAATTTTTTTTTAATCTATCAAATATTCCAGGGCTGGGGAAGATGGCTCAGCAGTTAAAGGTATTTGCAAGCCTGCCCACACAGGTTTGATTCCCCAGTACCTGAGTAAAGCCAGGTGCACAAAGTGGTGCATGCCTCTGGAGTTTGTTTACAGTGGCAAGAGGCCCTGCTGTGCCCATATTCATTCTTTCTTTCTTTCTGTTTTTCTTCTCTTTCTCTCTCATAAATAAATAAAAACATTTTGGGATGGAGAGATGGCTTAGCAGTTAAGGCATTTGCCTGCAAAGCCAAAGGACCCCGGTTCGATTCTAAGCAAGATGCACAAGGGGCACATACATCTGGGGTTCATTTGCAGTGACTGAAGGCCCTGGCACGCCCATTCTCTCTTTCTCTCTCTCTCTTTCTCTCAAATAAATAAAATAAAAAAAAATATATATATATATATATATATATGTATATATATCATTTTGTTTTAAGTTTTTAAATTTAATTTATTTGGGAGAAAGAAAGGGAGAGACAGAGAGAGAGAGAATGAATGAATGACTGGATGCACCAGAGTCTCTTGCCACTATAAACAAAATCCAGATGCATGTGCCTCTTTGTGCATCTGACTTTGAGCACTGGGAAATTGAACTTGGGCCATCAGGTTAAAGGTGAAAGCATCTTTAGCTGCGGAATCATCTCTCTAGTTACATATATATATATATATATATATATATATATATATATATATATATTTTTTTTTTTTTTTTTCCTGAGGTAGGGTTTCACTCTAGTCCAGGCTGACCTGGAATTCACTATGTAGTCTCAGGGTGACCTTGAACTCACGGTGATCCTCCTACCTCTGCCTCCCGAGTGCTGGGATTAAAGGCGTGCGCCACCACACCCACCTCTAGTTCCCAAAATGTATTTTTTTTAAGTATTTCATACATGTTTTGTCACCTGCCCCTCACTCTCTGCCTCCTGGTGAAGGTTCTATTGTTATCCCCATTTCGCTGATAAAAGCACTGAGGCTCCAAGGGAGAAGCGGGTGACTTGTTCCTACTCATTAGAGTCTGCAGAAGCCAGTCTTGGATTATACATCTGCAGATGTCTGGGGCTCTGTGTGCGTATTTCCTGATGGGCTCAGGTGACCTATAGGACACCAAGTGTTCTCTGGGGAGAGGGACAATAATAGGAACAACAGCCTTAGCATCATTTCAATGCCCACTGGGCAGCTGGAACTTAAGCCTGTTCCTGGCACCGCAGGCTTCCTGACAGCGTGGCCTATTATCTACAGATAAAATCCAAGCTGAATGGATGAGAGCCTTCCGAGAGATCCATCTTACTGTCACAGCATCCACTGTGTGACAGGCCCTGATACTGGCCCTGGAGACTAAGGGCCAAGGCCACCAGAGTGACCTAGGATAGGGTGTCAGTATCTCCAGCCTACCAAGGTACACCCCTCTCGGAAGTTGGGCTGAGAAGTGAAACACTAGGTCTGCGCCCCCCCCTCCTCCTCCCGGGAGCTCAAATACTGTCCAGGACTTAGCTCAACAAAGGACTGGCCTGAAGTCTTTAGGATTTTGAGTGAAGCAGAAGAGGCCTGGTCTGGAGCCAGAGGATCTGGTGGGGAGAGATGGAAGGGGTATGCTAGCAGCACTCCGGCAACACCCTCTCCTGAGTCCTCTGCTCTGGGGGTGGGTACCCGAACTCCAGGGAGGCAGGCGAGGCTGGATGGCCAGGCACCAGGAGGGTGTGCAAGAAGCCCCTGAAGAGAGGTGGTAGAGAACCAGGCAGGCTGAATGGGGTGAGAAAGAAACTGAAGAAGGGTGTCTGGAGAAAAAGGAAACTCAATGAGTTGGAGACCGGGAGAGGGATCCTTCCAGCTCCCTTAACGCACAGAGCAGCCAGAAAGAGGGTGAGGATGAATCCCTGCCCCAGGAGCTAGAAAGGGACGTCAGAAGACAACAGCCGCCCCCCCCCCGCAGCCACTCAGTCTCCTTTCTTCATCCTTCTTTCCTGCAGCTCCTATCTATGCACATCCCCATTTCTGTGTCCAAAGCCCTTCATTCCTCCCTCTGGGCCATCCCTCTAACTCCTCAAGATCTTAGCCTCTATTCCTTTGCAGTTCCCACCGGACTTCCTTTATTTCCAGCTATGACCCCACCACTTCCTCCTCCTTTGCCTCAGTCTCCCTGCACTTGTGCACCCACGGCCTTCAGAAGCCTGTGTGTGTGTCTCCCCATGTCGCCGTGTCGCTGCCTTTCCTGGTCTCCAAGCCTCCTCCAGCGTCTCTCCGTTGTAGTGACCAACCAAGGTGGTTGATGAGGGATGGGGGTGGAGGACAGAGGCCCAGGGGAGGGGTCATCTAGCCCTGGGCTCCCAAGAAGACTGGCGTGCCAGTCACCTGCCAGCCCTGGGCCGGCGCTCAGAGCTCCATGACTAGATATGGGCGTCCCCAACACATGTGTGTGTGGGGGGGGCGCCTTTGTCTCTACCCGGCTTCTAGGCTAATTGGAAAGGACGACGGTGGTGGGTCGCTGTCCCTATTCGCCACCACCCAACCGCTACTTGGCTACTTGGTCTGGCAGACTCAGCAGGCCTAGGAATCACGTCTCATGAAACCGGTCCCCCACCCCGCTTCGATAGCCAGTCGCGCCTTTGTCCACGCCGGCGGGAGAGCGCCCTGGGAGCTATGAGAACCTAGGAAGGGTGGCAATGCCCTACGCTAGCACCGCGTGTCACACAGGGCCTGTCACACAGTGGGGCCACCACGAGGATAGAGCGCAGAGAGACCGAGGCAGGACCGAGACCAGGATGAGGAAGCACAGAGGGGCCGGAGCGCAGCGCTCGCCATGGAGACGGGGAAGCCAGGCGCGATGGGGAGCGCTTAGGCCGGGAGCCTAGAGCCGCGCGGGGACCCGGCCCTCTTCTTCGGTCGCGGGGCCCGGGCGAGCTGGGAGTTCAGGGCGCGGGTCTGCCGCATTCTTCTCCTCTCGCCTCCTCCGGCTCATTCCGACCGATCGATTTGTGCGCGGGGCCCGCCCCCGCCGCTAATATCTTTTTAATGAGTTCGCGGGGCTTAAAGCCAGCGCGATCTGCCCTCCAGGGTGGATTTTCCCCCGGCAGATGTTTCGGGAGGAGGCGGTGCGCGGAGGCCCCGCAAGGGGGTGTGGGGGGGGGACGGGAACAAATCTCTCCCTCCGAGGGTAAGAGACTTTCTTCTGAAAGTTCAAAAGAAAGACGGGCTTTCACTCGACCCCCCAAAATGTATTTCTCCAAGGACAATGGGCTGCTTTTTTTTTTTTTCCAGGCCGAGGGCCGCCTGGGAGGGAGGGGCGGGGATCCTGCGCGCGCTCTGGCCCCGCCTGACCACCTTGCGCCCCCGGGGCACCCGGGTGGAGACTGCCGGAGCGCTGGCGCAGAAGCCCAGACCAGACTTCGGTTCCCAACATCCACCTCCCCACCCCGCTGCGCGCTGCCGCGATCTGGGTACCCGGGAGTCGAGCCCCGGCGCCCGGACGGGAACGAACGCGCCCTGCGGACCGGGCCCGGGACCCTAGGCAGCGCTGGAAAGCTCCTGGCGCTGGGAATCCCGGGCGCGCGATTGCAAGGCGCGAGGGGTGCGCGCTGGTGCCTCCTAAGGAGGCAGGTGGGTCTCTGGGCTCCACCCCGCGGGCGCAACAAGTGGAAATTCACCCGGCCTGGGGGAGGCCGCAGGGCTCTGAGCCTCCAACCCCACCGCCTCTTGCAGTGGCCCCCGGTTCTATTCTCCTATAGCCCGCTCTGCGGCGGGGGCCCTCGGGCCCTTGGGTCTGTTTGGCCTGCCATTACTTCCCCTTGTTTCCCTCCACTCCCGTGGACTCAGGGTAGGGGGAGCAGCGAGGATGACCTCCGAAGAACCACGGCCGATTGATTCGTTCCGCCCGGAGTCGGGGCCGCGTGAATGGGGACCCGGGCGGCGGCGGCGGGGATAAAGATGTTCTTCCTGAAAGGGGGAGGGGGCGCGGAGCGGGAAGCAGGGCCATTCACTCCTGGCCCGGCCCCTCGGGAAGCAGCGCCGAAGAAAGAGGGCCGGGGCCTATTCAAGCCCTACGAGCCGCCCACAATGGACCGATATACTGGGGGCCTCTCTATTAACGCCCATGAATATTAAAGAGATCGCTGAGCGGCGGCGCCTGAGAGCTCCGGCCGGGCCGGGCCCAGGGGTGGGGACTTCGAACAGGCACGCTCCTCCGCTCCTGGGCCCCGCGGAAAAATGACATGGTTCATCCGCAGGGAATGCCTAGAACCGGCCACGTTGGTCCCTCAAAACCTCCACGCAAAGAGAGGTGCGCTCTCAGGGACCTTGCTTTGCATCCCAGTGGTTCCCTTCCCACCCAGCCCCACCCCCGCCGGAGGCTGAGTGCTTCTTACAGGGCTTCGCTTTCCTGGGATATGTGTCCAGGTGCCATTAGGTCAGAAGCTGAAAATGCATAGCGAAGCGTCGACGCCGCAGGAGGTCCACGGGCACCCCATCTTGGAGGTGGTCCAGGGCTCTGTCCCACCTGGGGAATAGCCCGTCCCCAGGTTTGCGGGTCTTGGAAGATAAGAATGGAGCGCCCCTGGTCATCGACCCAGCCTTTAGTCCTTGTACTTTCTGACCTAGACCTGGGGTCGGGGACCCAAATGCTACGTCCCAGGAATGAAGGGCGAGCGAATCTGAGAGGCCTTTTCTCAGTGAGGGGTGATGTGGGAATTGACCAAACTCTGGAAGATTTCCGGAAAACGGTGACCTGACTCAAAGAGAAACGAAGGAGAAAGAAAACCCAGTTCACAGTCCAACCCGAACCATTGTAGAGGGGAGCACTCAGGCTCAGCGAGGAAAACCGTCCAAAGACTCCCAGCAGCCCTCGACCCCCGTTAGTCTCCCGGAGGCGCCCCGAGTAGGCTTCGGGGGTTGCGAGGTGAGCTCGGGGCGCCTAGCTTTGCTTCCCGATGCCAGGCTCCTCTGCCCCAACATCTTCTCCTCTCCACTTAGTCTTCACAGAAGTCAAGTCTCGGAGCCAGCCAGATTCTCTTGCCACCAGCCACTGAATTCCACTCTCCTCAAGATTCGAACCCTCCGCCAGCCGGTGTCACTCGCTGGCGGTATCTGCACGGGAGCGGAGTTTCTGGAACCCTAAGCCACCGGCGGGGTGCTCGCTCCTCAGCAGCTCTGCCCTCTGCTGGCGCCCTGCCCGGTGGTCCTGCATTCTCCCGGGTATACCCTCCCTTGGGTTCCGAGGGCTCTGCGTCCAAAGGCATCCTACTGCTGCCTTCCTAACTGTCCTTCCCCACCCGGCAGAGTATGCCAGAGGCCACTGGCCCCGGATTTGGGAACGCGCGGACCTGGAATCCGTGGTTACCAAGAGTGAGGCAGGCTTAGCGCTAGCCAGATGGTGGTGGAAGGGGTTCTTTCCCAAGGGGCATTGGAATAGGTCTGGCTTGTGCGAGACCAGGTGGCTGACCCTTCACCCAAGTCCCAGGGCCTTGAAGAAGACCTGGAGGGAAAGTCCTCGCTGTCCATGAGAGACCGAACCCAAGAGCCTAAACCCGCGGGCTCAGAACACCTTTCCACAGTTACCATCTGAAATTGCAGCCACACAGGCAGGGAGGGCTGAGGACTTTGACAGTTATAGGACTTGTGCGTCCCCAATGTCGTGTCTTACAACCCCCAAGTGATGTGTCCAGAGCTAAAGTAGGAGGATTGAGGCTAAACCTGGGAGGTTATAGTGCCTACAGGAAACCCTGGTCTTACAGCTTGTCTCCCAACTCAGCTACTGTTTCTGGAAACGGAATGAGCTGGTGCGTGGAAATACCTTAAAAAGACTGTACAGAATAGTCTTTTGGTGGGGTGAGACTGGAAAGGAGGGGAAAGGGAGAGAAGAAGGAAACAGAAGAGAAAGAATGAGAACTGGGAGCTTGGAACGCCAGAAGCTGGCGGAGGAAGGATACGCCTTTCAGAAGCCGGATTGCCCAGCAGCGGCGCACGCTGCTACCTGCAGTTTTGAAGGCGTTGGCTTTGGGTCCCTGAGGTTCCCATCCAAGACGGGTCCAGAGACCCCCCCCCCCTTCAGGGCTCTCGGTATCCACAGGAAAAACCTTTGGGAACCAGTGTGGATTTCGATCAGCCCTTTCGATCTTCCCTCCCATCTTAGCTCTCCTAGGGATGGGACCCTCCCGACACCCCCCGCCCCCGCCCCAGCCACTTCTTGCAAGATCCGGCTCCGACGGCGCCCAGGGGTCTGGGGGTCCGGCTTCCGCAGCCCTGGGCGCTGAGGAAAGTTTCGCCCCCGCGGCTCCGCGAGCGGAGCTGTTGGAGAGGCCCGTTTGAAGCGAAGCGCAGGCTTAGGTGGCGCGGTCCGCTGCGCTGGAGATCTGCGAGACCAGGACTGGAGCTGCGGGCTCCAGGTGGCTATGGAAGCCTTGGGCGTGGAGCCTCAAAGAATGCCAGGCTGGGGAAAGACTAGAGTGCCTGGACCTGGCCGGGAAAGTGAGCGCGATGCGTTCAGCTCCGGGGGAGTCGGGCGGCCAAGGGAAGATGAAGGGCTGTCGGGGCAGGGTAGTGAGAAAGGATCTTGCTTGGGACAAGTGAGCACGGGGAGGGGGGTGTGCAAGAGGCCCCAGACCTGGCGTCCCCTCCCGCCTAGTCCAGTCTCTGGAGTCCCGAGAGAGCTTTGCAGTGTCCCCTCCCCTTTTCCAACCCCTCCTCTCCAGGCCCCGGGCTGAGCCGCCCTCCCTGCCTTGCGCTTCCCACGGGGAGAGGAGGAGGAAGAGGAGGGAGGAAGGACAGCCGGGGAGGGAGGAGCAGAGGGTGACTGTGTTCTGAGCCGTCCGCGCGCCCCCGCCTCTCGAGCCTGGCCGGGTACAAGTCTGTCCTCCGACGTCAGGGGGTCATTAATAACCAATTAGGAGGGTCACTGCGGCTCCTTATAAAGGCGCTGAGATTTTGCCAAGGGGAGGACGGTCCCGGCAGGGTGTGCAAGAGGCGAGTGCGCGTCCGAGAGCCCCTAGCCGGCGTTTCTCTGCAGCCACCCACCTCCCACCTACCCCGCACCCCTACACCCGCCTCTGTCTCCACCCGCGTCTCTCCCATACCTCTGCACCGCCTCTGCCACCTCTGCAGATTTCTGTCTCTTCCCTTTTTTCCCCTCCCGTCTCCCCCTCCTTCACTTCCCTCCCAGCCACCCCCTCACCACCCGCTCCCTCTTGCGTCCTCCCCCAGCTCCTCTTCCTCCTCCTCCACCTCCTCCTCCCGCGTCAAAGCCCCTTTCCTCTCGGCTTCTCGGGTCCTTCTCGGCCTCCCACCTCCCCGAGTCTGCCCAAACCATCCTTCCCCGGCGCCGGCGAGCCCTGGGCCGCCCATGATGGGCTCTGTGCTCCCGGCCGAAGCCCTGGTGCTCAAAACGGGGCTGAAGGCGCCGGGGCTGGCACTGGCCGAGGTCATCACCTCCGACATCCTGCACAGCTTCCTGTACGGACGATGGCGCAACGTGCTGGGCGAGCAGCTGCTCGAGGACAAGAGCCACCATGCCAGCCCCAAGACGGCCTTCACCGCCGAAGTCCTGGCGCAGTCCTTCTCGGGAGGTGAGCCGTAGCCGTCGGGGCTGGTCCGTTTCCTTCTCCTAGCGGACCTCTCCATCACCACCACCACACTACAGACACACACACACACACACACACACACACACACACACACACCGTTCCCAGGCTGGCAATGCGGGGGATGCTGCGGGGGAGATACTGGATCTGAGGGCTGCTCTGAATCCGAGCGCTCGGATCACTCAGTGAGCCTCAGTTTCTCCAGGATGGGGTGGGGGGGGTCAAACTCAGAGCTGAAGCAGTCCCGGCCAGGGCAAGCCGGACAGCTCGGCCTGCGGCGAGCTTTGGAGCCGAGGACCGGATCCCAGCGACCCGACGACCCTGCCCCGCCGCGCCGCGGGCAGCTCTGCGCCACGCCGGCCTCTCCCCACCCCACCCTCCTCCTCCTCTTCCTCCTGGAGCTACAGGGTTCCGGCATTTAAAGCCTTACTAGGCGTGTGATAGCAGTTGATTCAAAAAGAAGGGGTTTTAAATTCATTTGGTTAACTTGAGCTTGACCCGAGAAAGTTCCCACTTAAACCAAGAAGTTTAAAAAAAAGAAGAAGAAAAAAAGGGGAGGAAAAAAAAAAAAAGGTGCTCAGGGCCGCGGAGGGGTGGGGGGCGGAGGGCGGGCAGGCCGGGAGAAAAAGCCGCAGAGAGCGAGGGAGAGAAAAGGGAGAGAGAGAGCGAGAAAAGTTTCTTTTCTTTAAGATGTCTCAAGTTCTTATTCCTCATTCATCAACCCACAAACAATATCTTTCCCCCCGGCGCTGGCATCTCTGCGCGTCGCCCTCTCTTCCTTTACGACCGCTGTTCCTCTCTTAATTTACCGTGAAGACTAATTCCACTTCCATTCACGCTATGTCAACCATCTCACCACCACCACCACCACCCCCCCTTCTTTGTAAGGGGATTCCTCGGCCCCTTTTTAAACAAGTCCCCTCCGCATTGAGCTACAATTTACTGCTACGGCATTCTTCCAGGGCTAATGAATTTAGAATTAGCAATTTCTTTCGAATGGAGCCCAATGAATGCGATCACTTTAACAGCGTGACAAATTGCGGACTGCGCCGAAATAGACACCGTTTAACCCCCCCTTTCAGCCAGCCTGCTCGCTGGGTATTTTCCCAGGTAGCTTAGAGGGGAACCTTGTAAGACATGAAGGCCGCCCCTGGGCGCCTCGCAGCTCCCACCCCTGCCAGGGAGGCCCCACGGGGTGGGGAGGGGGACCCTCTGGGGGCCCGCGGGCTCTTCTTCACTCAGAGGCCACTTCAGAGCTCGTCTGGCCGGGGTGCCGCTCTCTCCTGGAACCCTAGAGTCTGGAAACGCAGAGGGCCCCCAGTGTCGTTCCCCACCCCCGTCACCCCCAGAGCACTGAGCCCAGCAAATGTTTCCTTTTGTACCCGTGGGACCCTCAACACAGGAGATGTGTCCATAGATTTGGGGGCCCCGGTGGGTGCCCCACGCAGGGACGAAATAGTGAGTGCTAAAAGCCTGGATCGGGATGAATGAAAGAGTCCCCGGGTTGGACGTTACCTTTTTCTTTTCTTTTTCTTTTCTTTTCTTTTTTCTTTTTTTCTTTTTCTTATTTATTTATTTATTTATTGCGGAGACCTGGCCTCAGTTTCTCTGCCCATAAACTCACCCCACTGTGGTGGTCGGCTAACTGGGTCTTAAGCTTTTCCAGGGTGGAAGGCGGTGAAGGTTATGGGGTGTTTCATGAATTCATGGATGGACTCAAAATCCACAGGCAGAGATGAAGACCAAGGGTGCTAGTGACTAGTGATAGAGCACTTCATGAGCAAGGCCTTGGGTTTGCTCCCTAGTGGCCCCTCAAAAAGCAAAAGGGGGAAAAAAACAAGGGAAGGAGGAAGGACGGAAGGAAATAATGAAGGAAGGAAGGAATCACACATTACTGGCTCTGGCAGACAAGGAGGGTACTGAGTTGCTAACAGACATTGCAGAGCAACTGCAGGTGCCCACAACCTCCTTCAATGAAGAGATTTTCCAGAGCTGGGGAAGGCTGGCGGTTGCCTGCACTTGGGCGGGACCCAGGCAGGTCCTAAATGGGTAGGGCAGGGCCAGGTCTCATCAGAGTTGGTTTAATAGCGTTCCGCCGCCTCCCTCCCCGCCACAGAAGTACAGAAGCTGTCCAGCCTGGTGCTGCCCGTGGAGGTGATCATCGCTCAGAGTTCCATCCCTGGCGAGGGTCTTGGCATCTTCTCCAAAACATGGATCAAGGCGGGCACGGAGATGGGCCCCTTCACTGGCCGGGTTATCGCCCCGGAGCACGTGGATATCTGCAAAAACAACAACCTGATGTGGGAGGTATGCCAGGGCTGGTGGAGAGGGTCTGGGGATAGTGAAGAGAGCTGCATCCACTGGAGCATACAGGACACTGGCATCCGAGAGCTGTGGCCATTGGTGGTCTGGACACTCCCTGAGGCGAGACACTATGACTCCCTGATGCCTGGAGCTTTTTCTCTCTTTCTGCCAGGAAGTTCAACTTTAGAGTGCCATGCGCAGTGCTTTGGGGGGGGGGCGGTGCGGGGAGGTGCGGGGAATTCTGGTCATCCTTGCTTCCACCAACCCTAGCAAACAGAACCGTCCGCCCCACTTTACAGATGAGGGTGCAGAAATCCAGAGGGGTCATGGTGCCGGCTGGAGATCCTAATGGCCAGTCTGGGAAGCTACCTCACTCCCAGCTATTCACGTTCTCTTCTTGAGCATAGAAGCAGCAAGGGAAACCCTTTGGAGCTGACCTGGGGTTGAGGTGAGGCTGCAAAGGTGCAAGCCCAGTGCTTCTAAGCTACCCAGCCCCAGGTCATCCAAAAAGACCAGTGCCGGTTGTGTCAGTGAACTGAGTGACCTGAGTAGCTTAGAGGGGAACCTTGCAAGATGGCCGGCTGCCACCCCTCCCCATGCGCCTCACTGCTCGCTGCCCTCACCCCTGCTGCAGAGGCCCCTCGAGCAGAGCATCCTGCAATCCCCATCCTTCAATCTGTGAGATTATTTTGGCGGCCCTATCAGTTATCACCTCCATTTTACGGAAGGAAATGGGGTCTGAGAGGCTTCTGTCCTGGCCTTCTGTCCTACCCCAGCCCTGCAGTGCCAGATGCCAGGGAAGGTACCCCTTAGGCCAAAGCCAATCCTGCTACAATAGCTCTTCCAGGAGCCCTTCCCCAACAGACCCAGGCATCCATCAATGCCAGATGTCACAACTCTTTCCCAATCTCATTCCCTCCCCCAGCAGCCCCACCTGGAAGATTCTGGAGGGCCACAATGTGACAACCCTGCAGCAGCTCACAGGAGCCCCAGGGAAGGGAGCATAGGGATGGCTCCAGGCTCTCTCCTGACTTTACCTTCTCCGACCTTTGGTGCCCTGGGCCAGTGGCTGTCTTCCAGTTGGTGCTCAATCAGGAAGTTGGGGTGTAGTTTGACCTCTGAGTATCCCCAGCAGCTCCCACAAGAGGGTTTAGGTCAAGCCAGAGGATCTCTGTGAGCTAGTTCCCTTTTCACTCTCTTAAATCCCTCTCTGAGGTGTTGTCCACTGCTCCCCACTGCTCTGGGGGAAGCACCTCTTACCCCCGGAACAGCCGACCAGAAGCCAGGTTGCCTGGTTAGTGATCCATCGGAGACCCTTTTCTTCTGGGCATGGGAAGTCCTTGTAGCAAAAGTATAGATCAAGGGGCTGGAGAGATGGCATAGCAGTTAAGGCATTTGCCTGCAAAGCCTAAGGACCACGGTTCGATTCTTCAGGTCCCACATAAGCCAGATGCACATGGTGGCACATGCGTCTGGAGTTCGTTTGCAGTGGCTGGAGACCCTGGCGTGCCCATTCTCACTCTCTCTCTGTCTCTAATAAATAAATAAATAAATAAATAAATAAATAAATAAATATAACCATTCTTTAAAAAAAAAAAAAAGAATATATCAAGGTGAGCCCATGGCGCCCAGGAGACTGACTCCTTATTTCACTTTCAGTCACCTAGCTAGCCTTGGGCAAGCTACTCCATGACCCCCCACCCCAGCTTCCCCTTCCTCGGCTGGAAAGCAAAGCTGGTAATAGTTTTATCCATTTCCTAGGCTGTTAGGAGAATGGAGAGTGTGGGGATGGATGTGTCTGGCTTGGGCCACACATGCCTCACCTGGTCCCTGCACCACCTCTGTCTAGGTGTTCAATGAGGATGGCACAGTCCGCTACTTCATCGATGCTAGTCAGGAGGACCACCGAAGCTGGATGACCTACATCAAATGTGCACGGAACGAGCAGGAGCAGAACCTGGAGGTGGTCCAGATCGGCACCAGCATCTTCTACAAGGCCATTGAGGTAGGTGTGTGTGTGTGTGTGTCTACTGTATTGTAAGGATGGGTGGGAGCATCTTATGGGGAGATGTGCCTAACAATTGCATCCTAGAACCATGGTGGACAGAGAAGCATTGATGCTGGTCCACCCAGCCTTGCCTGGATATAGGACTGAGGCTTATGTGCCAGAGTTGTCAGGAGCATGCACTGCAACAAGTTCCGGCTACTGATCAGAGAGGCTAGAGCTTGCAACTTGATGTCATTGTGATTGTAACTCGCATCTCAACAATAAGATTCCGGGAACTGACAGAAGGTAGAGAAGCAGAGAGCTAGCGAGAGCAGGATGGGGAAAGGAAGGCCGATGGTCGTGAAGAGTGGTGTGTGCCTGTGGCAGTTTACCTGCATGTCATCCCTTCTTGCGCATGCACAGAGCCCGGTGGCATGTGGTTCACAACTCTTGTCTCAGCGATAGCTCACTGTGGGTCGGGCCTTGTTCAGATGCCAGATCTGCATTATGATAGTTCATCCACAGTTCACAGACACAAATCTGGGGCTCACTTGCTGACAGGCAGCTCTAGAGCTCCTACAGGGCCTCTGGGGGACATGTTAGCATCAATGGCAGTGCCATGTGCCTTCTCAGAGAAGCAAGGAAAAACAAGGGGGTAGAAGGGCACATGTTTGGAAGGGTTTTTTTTTTGTTTGTTTTTTTGTTTGGTTTTTTTGTTTGTTTGTTTTTTTGGTGTTTTGAGGTAGGGTCTCACTCTAGCCCAGGATGACCTGGAATTCACTATGTACTCTAAGGGTGACCTCGAACTCACAACGATCCTCCTACCTCTGCCTCCCAAGTGCTGAGATTAAAGGCACCACCATGTCCCAGTTTGGAAGTCTTTTGAGAGTAGTGAAAGCTGAGCCACAGCCAGAGCCTCAGGGTGGGAAAGTAGGCCAGCTGCTGTTAGGAGGAGCTGGACAGAGGTAGAAAAGATGGAGGTGTCTGGGAATGGCAGGGGACTGATCCTGCTCAGGGTGTATGTGTAGGGAAGATGTTGGTGTTCGGAGAAAGCAGAGCAGTGGTAGTCCCTGGACAGCATCCCTTGCTGGGCATTTTGGTTCTGCATCTGGCTCAGGCATGTGGGAAGCTGTCCCTGAGTGCTGTGTGAGATGGGGGGGCGGGGGGGAGAAGAGACAGAGGTGACACCACACTGCCCTGTACCTTGAACCTTTGGTCCCTTATGAAGGAAGGTCCTTTGGGAGCAGGGTCTGGGGGTTAGTTGAGTTGTAGGAGTGGCCTGGGAGTGCCTCCAGGCCAGGGAACCACTTCCCTTCTGTTCTTACTCCATTTGAGGCTTCAACTGAGACTCTTTGAGGTGCTTGCGCCTGATAGTTTCTGGGACTGGAGGGAGTGGAGAACTATTATTTCAGCATAGCTGGCCCTAAGGACTCTCACAGGAATGACAACAGGATGGCCTTTGCCTGGGCCTGGGTCCCAGGGGAGGGGTGGTCCCAGGAGGACCAGGAAGTGGAGAGAGTAAGGAACGACAGGCTGGCCCTAAGTGGGAGTTTAGGATGCAATGGTGCCTGAGTGGTGTCAGCTTGGCACCAAAGGCGACCCAGGAAGGACCAAGGTAACTCTTTTGACCATCCCAACTGGGCTGTCTTCTCCTAGAATTGGATTTAGCTACAGCTGAACCATATCTTTAGCACTGTACCTCTCCTCATCTCAGGCTCTCTCTCACGCACACACCCATTACTACATCCACACACTTCTTCCCAAACATAGCAGTGGAGGGCACATACTCAGCTGTCCCTTTTGTGCAGGATCTCTCTCACACACACACAAGCTTGCACTCACGTGCACACTCGCTCCTGAACCTCACTGTACTGGACACGTCAAAGTAGGGTCAAGATACTTGCATAGATATTTATCTAGAAATGCAAGTCAAAAGAGAAGATAGCAGGATTTCCAGAGAGAGATTAGAATTTGTATGATTATGGAGGGGGGAGAGTTCATCTCTTTTCAGTAATTCAAGTTGATAATAGCATTATATACATATATATATGTACATATAAATATATAACATACAAATAACACATATGTATGATGTGCATTCCTCTCATGTGACTATCAGTGTCCACAAGCCTGCTAAGAAGGGACTATTTGAAAGCTGGCCATGACAGCGCTCGTCTTTAATCCCAGCCCTCGGGAAGCAGAGATAGGAGGATTGCTGTGAATTTGAGAACAGCCTGGGCTACAGTGAGACCCTACTTCAAAAAACAAACAAACAGGGCCTGGAGACATGGCTTAGCAGTTAAGTGCTTGCCTGTGAAGCCTAAGGACCCCGGTTCAAGGCTCTATTCCCCAGGACCCACGTAAGCCAGATGCACAATGTGGGACATGCATCTGGAGTTCGTTGACTCTTTCTCTGTCTGTCTGTTGCTCTCAAATAAATGAATAAAAAATAAACAACAACAACAACAAAAGCATTCAAGAAATAAAAATAAATAAAAAAAAAAAAAAAAAAAAAAAAAAAAAAGGCCGGTGGTAGAGCATGCCTTTAATCAGGAGGCAGAGATAGGAGGATCAATGTGAGTTTGAGGCCACCCTGAGAATTCCAGGTCAGCCTGGGCTAGAGCAAACCCTACCTGGAAAAAAAAAAAAAGAGGGATTGTTGAGTGAAGGACAAGGAAACACAAAATGCCCTGAAATTACTTTTCATAAATGACATTGGGCACATTTTTCATGACGCCCATTTTCTCAAACTATTTTTTCATAATGTCAGACTCTGCTTAAATTATGTCTGTGTCTGATTATGGTTGGAGGAGAGCCGAAACTCAGGGCTTGCACAGTCCTTCTGGGCTAGACCAGAGAGATTGTTTCTGACCCACGCTGCTCGCTGGGATGTCTTGAATAAATCGGCTGTTTGTCTTGTGCGTGTGTGGGGTTAGCCAAGGAGAGGGACCTTTGCCATGATCTGTTTTCTTAATCTTTCTGCCACTCACAAGAGCTATTTAAATTTCATAACAGTAACTCCTTACTTGACAAAACATGGGAAGGACATCTCTCTTCAACTAGCAGAATACACCAGAACTTTCCACTAACATAAAATCACACATCTCAAAATGGAGACATAGGCTCTGAATACTGGGGAGAGTCTGCATTTGCTCACAAGTTGTGCCAGGGGTCAGCCTCCTGGTTTTCCTTCTGCCAGACACTCTTACCTCGGGTGTCTCAAATAGCATCTCTAGAAAGTGCTCAGCATATAGCAAGAGGGCATTAAAGGTTGAACTAGTCAGTCTTTCTTCAAGTGCTGGGTTACCTATAGGGACCAAGATCTTCCAGGAAAATAAAACTGGCTGGTCCAGGAAGCAAGATTTTCATCTTCTTCCAGAAAACACTTCAGAAAAAAAGATTTGAGGAATAAGTTATTACAATTTTAAGTTTTATAATTGGAAGAAAAATCCTTTGTCTTTCTCATACATTTTAAAAAATTTTTTTAAATTTTTTTATTATTTTATTTATTTTTGGAGAGAGACACAGAGAGAGACAGACAGAGAGGGAGAGGGAGACAGATAGAGAATGGGCGTGCCAGCAGTCTCTCAGCTGCTGTGAATGAAATCCAGGTGTGTGCGCCCCCTTGTGGGCAAGTGCGGCATTGCGCCCTTGCGTCACTTTGCATCTGGCTAAATGTGGGACCTGGAGATTGGAACCAGCGTTCTTAGGCTTAGCAGGCAGACGCCTTAACCGCTAAGCCATCTCTCCAGCCCTCATACTTTTTTTTTTTTTTTGGCAAATCATTGTGCTCTAAAATGTAGACTTTCTGCCACTTTCCTTCTCATTTCAGACAGCTGAGCTTTTTTATTTCTCCTAGAGCTTCAGTTTTCTTGGCTCTGAGGACAATGCACCATTTTTCTTTTGATTTTGTTGCCTATGAGGGATTCTGCTTATTAATATTTTTATTTATTTATTTTGCAAGCAGAGACAGACAGAGAAGAGAGAGAAGGAGAGAATGGGTGCGCTAGGTCATCTAGCCACTACAAAGGAACTTCAGGTGTACGTACCACTTTGAGCATCTGGCTTTATGTGGGTTACTGGGGAATTGAACCCTGGTCCTTGGGCTTTGTAGGCAAGCATATTAACCACTGATCAATCTCTCCAGCTCAATTATTAATATTAATGATGTCATGTAGAACATTTCCCATGTGCCAGCATGGTGCTGTCATCCTTTTCAAAGGGTCTTAGCAACTTTTTTTTTTTTTTTTTTTTTTTGGTCAAGGTAGGGTCTCACTCTAGCCTAGTCTGACCTCGAACTCACAGTGATTTTCCCACCTCTGCCTCTCAAGTGCTGGGGGTTAAAGATGCGTACAACCATGCCTAGCACAACTTTTTAACTTTTAATATTTTTTGCACTAGGGGCTAAGCCAGGACTTGGTACATGTTAACCATGTAATTCATCACTGGTTCACTCCCAAGCCATACAACTTTTTTTTTGTTTTTTTTTTTTTTTTTTTTTGTTTTGAGGTGGGGTTTCAGTCTAGTCCAGGCTGACCTGGAATTCACTATGTACTCTCTGGGTGGCATTGAACTCATGGCAATCTTCCTACCTCTGCCTCTAGAGTGCTGGAATTAAAGGCATGCGCCACCACACCAGGCCCCCATGCAACTTTTTATTTTTATTTTTTGCATATTTTGTGTGGTATGCAAGTGTATATGTATTATGTGGGCACATATGTGCATGCACATATGCAGAGGCCAGAGTTGGTCAACACTGGGTGTCTTCTTCAATCACTTTCCACTTTGTTTTTGTTTTCAAGGTACAGTCTCACTTTAGTCCAGGCTGACTTGGAACTCACTCTGTAATCCCAGGCTGGCCTCAAACTCGTGATGATCTTCCTACCTCTGCCTCCTAAGTGCTGGGATTAAAGGTGTGTGCCACCAAGCCTGGCTCCACCATTGTTCTTTCTTTCTTTATTTTTTTTTTCAAGGGAGGGTCTTACTTTAGCCCGGAATGACCTAGAATCACTATGTAGTCTCAGGCTAGCCTTGAATTCACAGTGATCCTTCTACCTCTGACTCCCAAGTGTTGGAATTAAAGGCATGCAACACCATGTTTTGGTTTTTATTTTGTTTGTTTGTTTGTTTTTGAGACAGGGTCTCTCATTGAATCTGGAGCTCACTGATTCAGCTGGCCAGTAAGGCCCACAGACCCTCCTATCTCTACTTCCCCAGGTTGGGATTACAGGTGTGCACCACCATGCTTGGCTTTTATGTATGTTCTGATGATCTGAATTCATGTCCTCATGTTTGCAGGGCAAGGACTTAACTCACTGAGTCATCTCCCAAAAACTTTTTTTTTTTTTTTTTTTTTTTTTTTGGTTTTCTGAGGTAGGGTCTCACTCTAGCCCAGCCCAGGCTGACCTGAAATTCACTCTGTAGTCTCAGTGTGGCCTTGAACTCATGGCAATCCTCCCTCTGCCTCCCAAGTGCTGGGATTAAAGGCGTGCGCCACCACGCCTGGCCTCCTAAAAACTTTTTTTATTAACATTTTCTATGTATGCATATAAAGTATTTTCCACACGACATTTTTTTAAAGTTATTATTCATTTATTTATTTGACAAACAGGGCCTGGAGACATGGCTTAGCGGTTAAGTGCTTGCCTGTGAAGCCTAAGGACCCCGGTTCAAGGCTCTATTCCCCAGGACCACGTAAGCCAGATGCACAATGTGGGACATGCATCTGGAGTTCGTTGACTCTTTCTCTGTCTGTCTGTTGCTCTCAAATAAATGAATAAAAAATAAACAACAACAACAACAAAAGCATTCAAGAAATAAAAATAAATAAAAAAAAAAAAAAAAAAAAAAAAAGGGCCGGTGGTAGAGCATGCCTTTAATCAGGAGGCAGAGATAGGAGGATCAATGTGAGTTTGAGGCCACCCTGAGAATTCCAGGTCAGCCTGGGCTAGAGCAAACCCTACCTGGAAAAACAAAAACAAAAAAAAAAATAGGGATTGTTGAGTGAAGGACAAGGAAACACAAAATGCCCTGAAATTACTTTTCATAAATGACATTGGGCACATTTTTCATGACGCCCATTTTCTCAAACTATTTTTTCATAATGTCAGACTCTGCTTAAATTATGTCTGTGTCTGATTATGGTTGGAGGAGAGCCGAAACTCAGGGCTTGCACAGTCCTTCTGGGCTAGACCAGAGAGATTGTTTCTGACCCACGCTGCTCGCTGGGATGTCTTGAATAAATCGGCTGTTTGTCTTGTGCGTGTGTGGGGTTAGCCAAGGAGAGGGACCTTTGCCATGATCTGTTTTCTTAATCTTTCTGCCACTCACAAGAGCTATTTAAATTTCATAACAGTAACTCCTTACTTGCCAAAACATGGGAAGGACATCTCTCTTCAACTAGCAGAATACACCAGAACTTTCCACTAACATAAAATCACACATCTCAAAATGGAGACATAGGCTCTGAATACTGGGGAGAGTCTGCATTTGCTCACAAGTTGTGCCAGGGGTCAGCCTCCTGGTTTTCCTTCTGCCAGACACTCTTACCTCGGGTGTCTCAAATAGCATCTCTAGAAAGTGCTCAGCATATAGCAAGAGGGCATTAAAGGTTGAACTAGTCAGTCTTTCTTCAAGTGCTGGGTTACCTATAGGGACCAAGATCTTCCAGGAAAATAAAACTGGCTGGTCCAGGAAGCAAGATTTTCATCTTCTTCCAGAAAACACTTCAGAAAAAAAGATTTGAGGAATAAGTTATTACAATTTTAAGTTTTATAATTGGAAGAAAAACCCTTTGTCTTTCTCATACATTTAAAAAAATTTTTTTTTAATTTTTTATTATTTTATTTATTTTTGGAGACAGACACAGAGAGAGACAGACAAAGAGGGAGAGGGAGACAGATAGAGAATGGGTGTGCCAGCAGTCTCCCAGCTGCTGTGAACGAAATCCAGATGTGTGCGCCCCCTTGTGGGCAAGTGCAGCATTGCGCCCTTGCATCACTTTGCATCTGGCTAAACGTGGGACCTGGAGATTGGAACCGGCATTCTTAGGCTTAGCAGGCAGGCACCTTAACCGCTAAGCCATCTCTCCAGCCCTCATACTTTTTTTTTTTTGGCAAATCATTGTGCTCTAAAATGTGGACTTTCTGCCACTTTCCTTCTCATTTCAGATAGCTGAGCTTTTTCATTTCTCCTAGCGCTTCAGTTTTCTTGGCTCTGAGGACAATGCACCATTTTCCTTTTGACTTTGTTGCCAATGAGGGATTCTGCTTATTAATATTTTTATTTATTTATTTTGCAAGCAGAGACAGACAGAGACGAGAGAGAGGGAGAGAATGGGTGCGCCAGGTCATCTAGCCACTGCAAAGGAACTTCAGGTGTACCACTTTGAGCATCTGGCTTTATGTGGGTTACTGGGGAATTGAACCCTGGTCCTTGGGCTTTGTAGGCAAGCACATTAACCACTGAGCAATCTCTCCAGCTCAATTATTAATATTAATAATGTCATGTAGAACATTTCCCATGTGCCAGCATGGTGCTGTCATCCTTTTCAAAGGGTCTTAGCAACTTTTTTTTTTTTTTTTTTTTTTTTTTGTCAAGGTAGGGTCTCACTCTAGCCTAGTCTGACCTTGAACTCACAGTGATTTTCCCACCTCTGCCTCTCAAGTGCTGGGGGTTAAAGATGCGTACAACCATGCCTAGCACAACTTTTTAACTTTTAATATTTTTTGCACTAGGGGCTAAGCCAGGACTTGGTACATGTTAACCATGTAATTCATCACTGGTTCACTCCCAAGCCATACAACTTTTTTTTTTTTGGTTTTGAGGTGGGGTTTCAGTCTAGTCCAGGCTGACCTGGAATTCACTATGTACTCTCTGGGTGGCATTGAACTCATGGCAATCTTCCTACCTCTGCCTCTAGAGTGCTGGAATTAAAGGCACTCGCCACCACACCAGGCCCCCATGCAACTTTTTATTTTTATTTTTTGCATATTTTGTGTGGTATGCAAGTGTATATGTATTATGTGGGCACATATGTGCATGCACATATGCAGAGGCCAGAGTTGGTCAACACTGGGTGTCTTCTTCAATCACTTTCCACTTTGTTTTTGTTTTCAAGGCACAGTCTCACTTTAGTCCAGGCTGACTTGGAACTCACTCTGTAATCCCAGGCTGGCCTCAAACTCGTGATGATCTTCCTACCTCTGCCTCCTAAGTGCTGGGATTAAAGGTGTGTGCCACCAAGCCTGGCTCCACCATTGTTCTTTCTTTCTTTATTTTTTTTTTTCAAGGGAGGGTCTTACTTTAGCCCGGAATGACCTAGAATCACTATGTAGTCTCAGGCTAGCCTTGAATTCACAGTGATCCTTCTACCTCTGCCTCCCAAGTGTTGGAATTAAAGGCATGCAACACCATGTTTTGGTTTTTATTTTGTTTGTTTGTTTGTTTTTGAGACAGGGTCTCTCATTGAATCTGGAGCTCACTGATTCAGCTGGCCAGTAAGGCCCACAGACCCTCCTATCTCTACTTCCCCAGGTTGGGATTACAGGTGTGCACCACCATGCTTGGCTTTTATGTATGTTCTGATGATCTGAATTCATGTCCTCATGTTTGCAGGGCAAGGACTTAACTCACTGAGTCATCTCCCTAAAAACTTTTTTTTTTTTTTTTTTTTGGTTTTCCGAGGTAGGGTCTCACTCTAGCCCAGGCTGACCTGAAATTCACTCTGTAGTCTCAGTGTGGCCTTGAACTCATGGCAATCCTCCCTCTGCCTCCCAAGTGCTGGGATTAAAGGCGTGCGCCACCACGCCTGGCCTCCTAAAAACTTTTTATTAACATTTTCTATGTATGCATATAAAGTATTTTCCACACGACATTTTTTTAAAGTTATTATTCATTTATTTATTTGAGAGAGACAGACAGACAAGTGGAGGGAGGGAGAGAGAGAGAATGGGTGTGCCAGGGCCTCCAGCCACTGTAAACGAACACCAGACACATGTGCCACCTTGTGCATCTGGCTTACATGGATACTGGGGAATTGAATCTAGGTCCTTAGGCTTTGCAGGCAAGTGCCTTAACCACTAAGCCATCTCTCCAGCCCCACACAACTTTTAAAAAATATTTTATATTTTATTTGTTTATTTGCACAGGGAAAGAGAAAGGGAAGGAGGGAGAATAAATGACTGTGAGTGAAGCCCGAGGGCCTCTAGCCACTGCAAACATACTCCACATGCATGTACCACTTTGTGCATCTGGCTTTATGTGGTACTGGGGAACTGAACTCAGTTCATTAGGCTTTGCAGATAAGCACCTTAACTACTGAGCCATGTCTCCAGCCCCCACACAACTTTTAAAACAGAATCTGCTCAGCCCTATGTGGCGTTCTCTATTATTATCATCTCTAATTTGTCTTATTTTATCTATTCATTTTCACAGAGCTGAGGTCAAACCCAGGGCCTCATATATGCTAGATAAGTGCTCCACTGCCAAGCTACACTCCAGTTCTCTAGTCCCATTATATAATAAAGAAATTAGCTGGGCATTATGGCCCATACCCATAATTCCAGGACACTGGAGGCTGAGGTAGGAGAGTCACCTTGAGTTTGAGGTCAGTCTAGGTCTACTGACTGAGTTCCAGGTCAGCCTGGACTAGAGTAAGACCCTGCCTTAAAGAGAGAGAGAGAGCCGGGCATGGTGGCATATGCCTTTAATCCCAGCCCTCCCGGAGGCAGAGGTAGGAGGATTGCTGTGAGTTCAAGGCCACCCTGAGACTACATAGTGAATTCCAGGTCAGCCTGGGCTAGAGAGAGACCCTGCCAAAAAAAAAAAAAAAAAAAAATAAAGAAATAAAGAAAGAAAGAAAGAAAGAAAGAAAGAAAGAAAGAAAGAAAGAAAGAGAGAAAGAAAGAAAGAAGAAAAGAGTTTGATGGAATACACCTTTAATCTCAGCACTCAGGAGGTAGAGGTAGCAGGATTGCTGTGAGTTTGAGGCCAGTCTGAAACTACATAGTGTAGTCTGGGCTAGAGCAAGACCCTACCTCAGGGAAAAAAGAAAAGGCCAGGTGTGGTAGCACATGCCTTTCTTTAATCCCAGCACTTGGGAGGCAGAGGTAGGAGGATCACCATGAGTTCAAGGCCACCCTGAAACTACAGAGTGAATTCCAGATCAACCTGGGCTGGAGTGACACCCTACCTTGAAAAAAAAAAAAAGAGAGAGAGAGAGAGAGAAGGAAAAGAAGGCCCTACCTTGGGGGAGAAAGAAAAGAAAAGAAAAGAAAAGAAAAGAAAAGAAAAGAAAAGAAAAGAAAAGAAAAGAAAAGAAAAGAAAAGAAAAGAAAAGAAAAGAAAAGGGTTCTGGGTGAATACTGAGCTGTGATTTGAATGTGGGTCTGCCTGCTGCAAAGCTGGAATGCTGACCACCATGCCGTGTAGCCTCCCTGGCCAATATCTGCTTGTTGGAACTCTATTAATTGGTGTGTCAGGACATCTGTGCACAATGGAAATTGATGTTCACCCAGATGACACCGATATGCCTCTATACCACATGGGGAAGGGGAGGGTATCAGAGCCTCCTGGGAGCATGTTCAATGGTGTGTCATGAATTTGTATTAGGAAAACAAACGCGAAAGCCTATCATTGCCTGCCTATAAAGAAGTTCTGCATGTGGAGCAGGACAGAACTTCTGGGCCAAACGGGAAGGTTAAGAGGACTGTGTTGAGAGGTCATGAGAATTGTCAGTGAGAGTCAGGCGCTGATGTTTTGTCCTGGATTTGGTGATGTGTACTTTATGGTATGGGAATTGGTTCCTTAGGGCTGGCTTTATTTGTGGTGTACCATCAGCCAATCTCTGCTTCCCCATAATTTAAGTGACCAGCTGACTCAGACTCTTTGAGTCCCAGGGCAGAGCCTGGCCTCCGCCAGCCAGTCAGTAGGAATAGTCCCTGTGAGGGGCCCGGCTAGGGACTGTGGCTGTTCCCTGCACTGAGGCTGTCACATGACAGATCCCGGCAGCCTCTGGACAGTAGATCCAGGATCTCAGAAAAGAAGTTGCAGATTGCACAGTCTCCATCACAGGTGTTCGCTGGACACAAGTGGAGACCAGATGTTGGCAGGGGCAGGGGGCTCTCAGACTTTGAAGAGGAGAGGAACTTCCAGCCCCCCTTCTCTGTGCAGGTGATGTAGCCTCCCCATAGCCTCTAGCTGTGTTATTCTTTTTTTTTTTTTTTTTTTTTTTTTTTTTTCAAGGTAGGGTCTCACTCTGGCCCAGGCTGACCTGGAATTCACTATGTAGTCTCAGGGTGGCCTCAAACTCTTGGCGATCCTCCTACCTCTGCCTCCCGAGTGCTGGGATTAAAGGCGTGCGCCACCACGCCCGGCTAGCTGTGTTATTCTTAATTCCAGTATGTTTTGCTTCATAGACTTCCTGTCCTAAGGTATATTTACAGAAGTGATATATGATCATTTTTTAAAGATTTTATTTTTATTTATTAGAGACAGACAGAGGGAGAGAGAGAGAGTGAGAATGGGCACACCAGGACCTCTAGCCACTGCAAACAAACTCCAGACACATGTGCCACCATGTGCATCTGGCTTACTTGGGATGTGGAGAATCAAACCTGGGTCCTTAGGCTTCACAAGCATGTGCCTTAACTGCTAAGCCATCTGTCCAGCCCTATGATCATTTTTTTGATCATCTTTTTAAAAACTTAGATGCACCTTGTAAAAATGTAAGTCACACTGTCCCTTCATATTACTCTGTGTGCAGCTTAAATCAGCATTCTTTTTCAGTCTCAACAAAATAAAACAAACAAAACACCCAGCAGCTGGGCACCCAGAGTGGGAAAGAGTGATTTCTCATTATTTATGTGATGGCATGCTTATGCCTTTATAAGAGGTTCCTGTGTCTTAATTTTTAATTATTTTGCTTTTGTTTTTTCAAGGTAGGGTCTCACTCTAGCCCAGGCTGACCTGGAATTCATTCTGTAGTCCCAGGCTGGCTTCAAACTCATAGTGATCTCCTACCTCTGTCTCCTGAGGGCTGGGATTAAAGGCATGCACCACCACAACCTGATAGTAAAATTATTATTTGTTTTGTTTTTTTGTTTTTTGGTTTTGCAAGGTAGGGTCTCATTTTTAGCTCAGGCTGACCTGGAATTCACTGTAGTTTCAGGGTGGCCTTGAACTCACAGCGATCCTCCTACCTCTGCCTCCTGAGTGCTGGTATTAAAGGTGTGTGCCACCATGCCCGGCTAGTAAAATTATTTTTAACATTTAAAAACATGCTAATAAGTGATTGACTCTTCTTCTATGACCGGTCCACTGAAGGGAAGCTCTTCTTTTATTTATATTTATTAATTTCTATGATGAGATTTCATTATGTAACACAGGCTGGTCCTAAATTTTTGATTCTCCTGCCTCAGCTTTTTCAGATATGTTCCTTCATGGTGGCTATTGATTTTTTAAAGGATTTGCATTTTAAAAATTATTTACTGGGTCTGGGATGATGGCCCAGCAGATAAAGGCATTTGCTTGCAAAGCCTACCAGCCCCAGATTTAATATCCAAGCAACCCAACTAAGCAGGACACAAGAAGTGGTCTGGCATTTGTTTGCAGTGGCAAGAAGTTCTGACATGTATATGCGCACGTGCGTGTGTGCGCGCACGGGCACATACACAATGCAAATAAGTAAAAATTTTAAAAAGAAAAAATGCTTTTTCCAGTACTAGGGATCAAACTTGTGGCCTTGCACATGCTAGGCAGATGCTGCACCTCAGAGCTTCATCCCCAACCCCTGAAAGATTATTTATTTTTATTTGAGATGGGGGCTCATGTAGCCCAGTCTGGCTTGGAACTCACTATGTAGCTGAGGATAACTTTGAACTCCTGATTATCCTGTCTCTACTTCCCAAGTTCTGGGATTACAGGCATGTGTCACAACATCCAGCAATGAAGCATTCAAAAAAACAAAAAAAAATCCCAGCTGGGTGTGGTGGCGCATGCTTTTAATCCCAGCACTCAGGAGGGAGAGGTAGGAGGATCACTGCGAGTTCAAAGCCACCCTGAGACTACAAAGTGTTTTCCAGGTCAGCCTGAACTAGAGTGAGACTCTATCTTGAAACGCCCCCCCCAAAAAAATTCCAGCTGGGTGGGTGCAGTGGTGCATGCTTTAATACCAGCATTGAGGAGGAGGTAGAGGTTGGAGGATTGTTGTGAGTTTGAGGCCTGTCTGGAACTACAGAAAGTTCCAGAACAGCATGGGCAAGAGTAAGACTTTACCTCAAAAAAAAAAAAAAAAAAAAAAGACAAGTCAGCCAGGTGTAGTGACTCACACCTGTAATCCCCAGCACTCAGGTGGCTGAGGTAGGAGGATCTTCATGAGTTCAAGACCAGGCTGGGCTACCGAGTGAGTTCTAAACCTGTCTACACAGTAATATCCTCTCTCAAAAACAAAACAACAAAACAGGGCAAGGAATATGGCTCAGTGGTTTAAGACTCTTGCAAAGCCTACAGGCCTGGGTTCCATTTCCCAGTACCCATGTAAAGCCAGATGCACAAAGTGACGCATGTATCTTGCATTTGTTTGCAAAGCAGGAGGTCCTGATGTATTCATTCCCTCTCTCCCTCTCTCTCTTTCTGTCAAATAATTTTTTTTTTTTTTGAGGTAGGGTCTCACTCTAGCTCGGGCTGACCTGGAACTCACTATGTAGTCTCAGGGTGGCCTTGAACTCATGGCAATTCTCCTACCCCTGCCTCCCAAGTGCTGGGATTAAAGGAGTGCATCACCACACCCAGCAGTCAAATAAATTTTAAAAAGAAAGAAATGAAGAGTTCCGCTAGTATTGCTTAGTTTTGGGTTCCCATTCTGTATGTCTAGAGGCTGGGATGTCCACTCAGGACACTGTTATCTGGGGTTGGCTGAGCCTCCATCCCACAGCTGGACTGGAAGCTGGGCTCCTTTCTGGGGAGCTGCAGCCAGATTTGAAGACACTGGCATGGGGCTAGTGTCCTTGGGGCACTCAGACCCAGTCTTGGTATCTTTTTTTTTTTTTTTTTTTAGGATGAAACCCAGAGCCTTCAATTGCTAAGCAAGTGCTCTACCCTTGAGCCCCATCCTGAAGCCCCAGCTTGTGCTCTTATCGTACAGAGAAAGCAAAGGCCCCAGTCACCCTGGGGTTTTTCCCTGGCAGGTTGGCAAGTGGAGAAAGATAGTAACCAGAGCTTTCTACATTTTCATGGTGCACAGAGCTTTGTAAATGTGGCCCTGCTGATGGAACAGTCACTCAGAGAGGCCTGTAAAACAGAGACTGTTCTGTTTTACAGTTAAGAAACTCAGGTTGGCTGGGCATGTTGGCACACGCCTTTAATCCCAGCACTTGGAAGGCAGAGGTAGGAGGATTGCTGTGAGTTCAAGGCCACCCTGAGACTACACAGTGAATTCCAGGTCATCCTGAGCTAGAGTGAGACCCTACCTCAAAAAAAAAAAAAAAAAAAAAAAAAAAAGGAAGGATGGATGGATGGATCTCAGGTTGCCTTACATGAGACAACCCATCCAAGATCTCTCTCTTGACAGGTGGGAAGCCTTAGTGGACCTCAATATCCCCAGCTCTGGGGCTAAGTGGGGACCCTACACAGTGCATCTCCTATAGGGCCATGTGCAGATGGCCTAGAGGACAGACTGCAACTTGGGGCTGGGGAGATGGCTCAGCAATTAAAGGCCCTAAGCCTGCTGACCTGGATTCAATTCCCCAATACCCACATAATGGTAGATGCACAAAGTGGCACATGCACCTGGCATTTACACTGTCTTTGCTTGCAAATATGTGAGTGTGTGTGTGTAAAAGAAGAAATGACAATTTGTTGATGTCTGGCTTCAGCTGAGGTTTGAAGCCATGATTGGTATGTTGTCAGAGGTGACTTTTGATCAGAGTTGTAGAGTTGGGGACTTTAAGAATAGTGTTCACTGACTCCCTCATTTGAGGAAGCAAGCTTATAGGTGCAAAGTGACTTGCCTAAGATCATGCATGGACTCTGTGACACGGGACCATCTGCATCATCTTGTAGAGTGGCTTGTGGGCCAGTCCATCTCTTAAATACTTGTGTTCATCACCCACTTTTCTTGAGGGGTTCACAAACCTCTGGCTTCTCAAAGACAGTCCTCCAGCTCTGACCCCAGATGGTAACCATGCCTGTGAATGACCAGAGAGGCTCCAAGGACTTTCTCTGCTGTGTCAGATCCTAATCTGCCGGCTTCATTTTCCTGGGGTTCAGGAATGGCACTTGGCCTTTCACATACTCAAACCCTTCCTCTGGAATTGGTGTAGCACTTTGAATTTTGTCATGCACTGTCCATGGGCTGCTGTGATGTCCTGTGGGCCATCTGTCAGTAGAAAGGACATAGTGACCCCAGAATGAGTATGAACAGGATGACAGTTGTCAAGGTACCTACACTTTCCTGCCCCTGTCCTCTTCTCACTTGCTCCCTGTCCTTTTTGGGTCAAGCGGGGAGTGTGGATGCTCTGAAGGCCTTCTGGACTCTGCTCATGGAAGGAAGTCACAGTGAGCCCAAGGATTCTCAGTGCAGGTGGCAAAGCTCTTGAGAGCCAGGCCCAAACAGAAGGAAAGGAGACTGTCTCTGACCAAACAGGCCAGGACTCCACTCTGGGGTGGCTCCAGACACTCTTGGGTGGAATCCTATGTGTTGTCTTGGGCTTCAAGTGAAAGAGAACCCAACAGAAAAACAAAGCAGGCTGGGCTAGTGGGGCACGCCTTTATTTATTATTTTGAGAGAGAGAGAGGAAGAGGCAGAGAGAGAATGGGTGCACCAGGGCTTCTCAGCTGCTGTGAACTAACTCCAGATGTGTGCACCCCCTTGTGCACATGTGCAACATTGCATGCTTGCATCACTTTTGCATCTGGCTAAATGTGGGACTTGGAGATTAGAACAAGCGTTCTTAGGCTTTGCAGGCAGGCACCTTAGCCTCTAAGCCATCTCTCCAGCCCTGGGGCATGCCTTTAAATCCCAGCACTTGGGAGGCAGAGGTAGGAGGATTGCTGTGAGCTCAAGGTCACCCTGAGAATACATAGTGAATTCCAGGTCAGCCTAGGCTAGAGTGAGACCCTATCTTGGGGAAAAAAAAAAAAAAAAAAAAAAAAACAGCTGCTGGCAGAAGGTATCATATCTGGGTTTCTCTGGGCACCCTACATGTAATTCCCAGGTGCTGTAGCCAGCATTTCAAGGGGCCAGTACTAAGGATAGGAATAGACCGTCCTTTCTCGTTTGTTCTAGCTGGCCAAGACCTACACAGTCTCCTGCTTGGGGAAGGTAACTGGCTTTCATCAGAGGGCCCCATGGGATGTGCCGGCACGTGTGGTGTTTATGGTCAGCAAGGCCTTGGGAGCAGGCTTTCTGAGCTGCCTACATTGTCACTGCAAAACTCTCTCGATCAATAGCTGTCATCATCTTCCCAGGGCAAATCTTCCTCTGAGAGCAGCTGAGCTCCATCATCCGCTATGGTTGTAGACCTAGGACATGGTGAAGTATTTTGTTTAAGGCCGTGTTTCCCAGCGTTTCCAGAGATGGAGGAATTTGCCAATCTCTACGTTTCTTTTTTAGTATCTGCATGTGCATGGAGTCATACAGAGACCTGTGCTGGGGAAGGAAGCACATGTAGCTTGACGCTGCTTGTGAGGGCCTCGAGATAAAAGATGTTTCCAGAACATGATCAGGCAGGGTATAGTCAGGCACCACAGGGTGTCCCACCGCCCACACACCTTACAAACATCTGGCCCTGTGGCCCTGAGGGCTGGCTGACTCTGGTTCCTCTGGGTAAGTTTCTAGCTTTCTGTTGTCTGTTACTTCTGTTTGCTGGGAGACTTCTGTCATGTGGCTGTCAGCCTGGACACTGTTGTGTGGTAGAGCAAGGACAGAGGTGATGAGAAGACCTGGGCAGGAGTCTGGGGTCTTCCATGTCTAGGTATCTCACCGCAAATAGCTCAGTGGAAATGGAACAATGGAACCATATCTTTCTCAGAGCTCAGCCTGGATCCACATCCCCTGCCTTCTGCCGCCAGCTGTCATCGCCCTGACCTCTTGCCTCCCTCTCTGCAGATGATCCCTCCCGACCAGGAACTGCTGGTGTGGTATGGAAACTCTCACAACACCTTCCTTGGCATCCCAGGTGTGCCGGGGCTGGAAGAGGAACAGAAGAAAAACAAGCATGGTAGGTATTCCCTGGGGGAGTGAGGGTCATGGAGACAAAAACCCATGGAGGGGGGAGAGCCTCCTGGACTCTCAGGAGCCTGGTTCAACTTCCAGTATTATCGAACAGATGGGATCTACTGATCCAATGAGGCAGTGCCCCCAGTGCAGCCAGCATACTTGGAGCCTGGGTGGAAGACAGAATAGGTTGTATAGAGGCACACAGGGAAACCCAATAAATGGAGGGTGGTAGGAGAACTGGGCAGGGTAGCAGGAACCTGTATTGACTTCTAGTTCTGCTGTGCAATCTTGGGAGCTGCTCTGTGCCTGTTTCCTCCTCTGTAAAGGAAAGGTGTTGGATATGACGATCTAAGTCCCCTGGCAGCCATGCATGGTCTTGTCACTCTTCCTGGGACAGGACCTGGCAGAGAGTAGCTGCTCTGTATATACCCGCTGAGTGGAAGCAGGGCAGAACAAGCCTGTGGGTACTGGGGACTCAGCCCATCACATTAGAGGCCACTGGCTCAAGACCCATGCCCTGCTGAGTGCTGGGCTGATTCTCCTGGGTAAGAAATGAAAACCTTTGATGAGTATCACCCCCGTGGGGCCCTACAAAACCCTTGTGAAATTTGATTATTCTTATGTTTAGAGGACAGGCTTCAGGCCCATGAGCTGCAGAGTCCTTTCTTTGCAGCTCATGCTTTACAAATATCGATTTCTCTGAACGCTGTTATTACCTCCATTATGGGGGTGAGAAAACGGAGGCTCCTGGTAGAGTGGGCAGTCGGTTGGATGAATAAATGAAAGGTTTTTGTCTTGCTTTGAAGCACAGTTTCACTCCAGACCAGGCTGGCCTCAAACTCACAGCATCCTCATTCTCCCTAGTGCTGGGATTATAGGCATACACCACCATGCCCAACTCTGAGGGAAGGGTCCTAGTTCTTACCTTTTATGGATGGTCTACTATGACCCAGGTGCTTTTCTTGTCTGGACTAAGACAGGTAAAGCTTCTTAACACAGAGAAAACTTTTCCATAGATGGCAGGTTTTCAGATCATCTTGCAAAGAGACAATACTGGGTTCCCCTGTTTCATATAAGAAAGCTGGCCCGGCATGGTGGTGCACGCCTTTAATCCTAACACTCGGGAGGCAGAGGTAGGAGGGTCACTGTGAGCTCCAGGCCACCCTGAGAATAAAGTGAATTCCAGGTCAGCCTGGGCTAGAGTGAGACCCTACCTCGAAAAACAAAAACAAAAAACAAACAAACAAACAAACAAACAAAAATCTTAGCCGGGCGTGGTGGCACACTTGTAATCCCAGCACTTGGAAGGCAGAGGTAGGAGGATCTCCATGAGTTCGAGGCCAGCCCGAGACTACATAGTGAATTCCAGGCGAGCTGGGCTGGAGCGAGACCCTACCTCAAAAAAAACTTTAAAAAAAAAAAAACCAACAAACTGTATTTATTTGAGGGAGAGAGAGAACATGGGCACGGCAGGTTCTTCTTGCCGCGTCAAACGAACTCCAGACACATGCGTAACTTTGTGCCTCTGGCGCCTCTGTCTTTACGGGGTCCTGGGGAATCGACCCTGTCCAGAAGGATGCGTTCCCAAGGCCGGGGAGAGAAGCGCGCGAGACCGCGGATTGCGTGGGTTCTAACTGGCTGCTCTCTCTCTCTCTCCCCCAACCCCTCTCCCGCCGCCCCATCGGCCCGGCGCTCCGCCCGCGCGACCAGAGGACTTCCACCCCGCAGACTCGGCGGCGGGGACCGCGGGACGCATGCGCTGCGTCATCTGCCACCGCGGCTTCAACTCGCGCAGCAACCTGCGCTCGCACATGCGCATCCACACGCTGGACAAGCCCTTCGTGTGCCGCTTCTGCAACCGCCGCTTCAGCCAGTCGTCCACGCTGCGCAACCACGTGCGCCTGCACACGGGCGAGCGCCCTTACAAGTGCCAGGTGTGCCAGAGCGCCTACTCGCAGCTGGCCGGCCTGCGCGCGCACCAGAAGAGCGCGCGCCACCGGCCGCCCAGCGCCGCGCTGCAGGCGCACTCGCCCGCGCTACCCGCGCCCCACGCGCACGCGCCCGCGCTCGCCGCCGCCGCCGCCGCCGCTGCCGCCGCAGCCACGCACCACCTGCCGGCCATGGTGCTGTGAGCGCGGCGCGCGCCCGTCCGGCCCCCTCCCCTCCCGACGCCGCGCGCGCCCGCGCCTCCCTCCCTGCGGTGGGGGCGGGGGCGCGCCTCCGCCAAGGTCCTGCGCACGCGCGCTGCAGATAAGTGCCCCCGACACCCAGAAATGACCCCGGGCGCACACTCTTGCCTCATCTCCCAGGTGAGGACGTTGAAGGGCGACATCCCCCTAGTGTGATTTGCTCGGCCACCTCCTTTAGAGAGAAGGGTCCCCCTGGCCCGGCCTGACCCAGGAGTCTCCCTACTGTAGAGCTGTTCGCCCAGCGGCCATCTCTCTCTCTCTCTCTCTCTTTCTGTTTCTCGTGGGTGGCAGGAGAAGGGAATGCAGGTCCCGAGGGACCTTAGCAAACCCCAAAGAAAGCTCCGTGGTTCGGAATGGAGATGGGCCTCTCCATCCTAAAGTGGGTGGTGGTGTGGGGGTGGCGCCCATCTCTGTCTCCCGGGAATGGTACCAGTTCTGATGTGTCGGGAGTCAAGGGAACGACCTTGAGAGTAGGGAGCGATTAGGACCCAAGGTCAGGCAGCCAAGACCCGGAGAGACCTGCTCCTTCTAGGCTCGGTTTTCCTTTCGGTCACTGTCATCCCGCATCTGGCTCCTGGGGAAGGCTGAGGCACCTTTGCAGTGTGCCAGGCAGGTTGAGAGTTGGAGACGCAAAGGAAATTACTGCAGGGGCCCTTGGAGCAAAGGCTCTGTCCCTCTTGACCTCAGTTTCCCCGTATGGAAAACGCGGGCGTTGAACCAGTACCACCTCTCCTTCAGCTCTGACTTCCCGCCTGGGAAAAGAGAGGTTCTCTTTCTCTCTCTCTCTCTCTCACCTTCACCCAGCCACGCACTCTCCAGCAAGAGGAGGACAGGATGGGGCTGACTGGAGCCCAGGTTGGCCTCTGTGTCCTCAAGGCCCTTCAAGAACTGCAGGATTCTGGGGTTCAGCCCGCCTGTCCAGAGCTCCCTACTCATGACTTGGCCTGCTCCGGCTGTGGGCGCCCTCTGGTGTCGTCTCACAACCTGGCCATCGTTTACCAGAATTCCTTTAGGGCGTTTTGTAAAATAAAGAAACTATAATATTGATAAAAAATATAAAATGTATAGAGTTTTCAAGAAACCGTGTTCTACTTCCAGAAAATAGTCACTTTAACTTTGTAAATATTTATCTAAAATGATATTTACAAAACTGTGATATATATTATTTCATTGTATATGTATAACTGTAAATACATTTGTACCTCTCTTGTATTCTAAAATAAAAATTACTTGGAACATTTACTCTTTGCCGTCTGAATGAGTGCACACCTTTGTCTACATGAGACCTAGCGACTATGGGCAGTGTGTGAAGGCTGGAAAGAGCTGCCCTCTGGAATGACAAATCTGTGCCGGGACTAGGGACAGAGCCCAAAGAGACGTGCCACAGTATATGGCATGTGAAAGTTTTGGAGAAGCTAGGTGGATTTCTCTGACTGTAATATGGGTTCCTTGCTGTGATACTTACCCCAAATCTCACTTATTTTTACTTACTTTAAGAACATACTTTACTTATTTATTTGAGAGAGAGTGAGCTAGATACAGAGAGAAAGAAGCAGACACAAAGAATGAATATAGGCATGCCAGGGCCTCCTGCCACTGCAAACAAACTCCAGATACATCTTGTGCATCTGTCTTTATGTGGATACTGGGGAATTGGACCTAGACTGTCGGTTAGGCTTTGCAAGCAAGCACCTTTAACCTCTGAACCATCTCTCCAGCCCTTTTGTGGTTTGTGTGTGTGTGTGTGTGTGCATGTTCACATGCTTGTGGGAGAACATGTGTGCATGTGGAGGCCAGAGGTTGACATCCGTGGTTTTCCTCCTCACTCTCTACCTTACTGACTGAGGCAGGATCTCTCACTTGAACCCAGGGCTTGCTGTTGTCTCCACCTCCCAAGTACTGGGATTAAGGACTCACACCACCATTCCCACCTAGCATGTACATGGGTTCTGGGATACAAACTCCAGTCCTCATGCTTGTGCAGCAAATGCTTTATCCGCTTGTGCTGTCTCCCCAGGCCCTGTACCTATGATTTTTTTCATTTTCATGGTCAACTTGGAAGGTCTCAAAGAGCCAGTGGAGTTAGACCAAGAATGATCCACAAGTGCTGGGCGTGGTGGCGCAAGCCTTAAATCCCAGCACTCAGGAGGCAGAGGTAGGATCACTGTGAGTTCAAGGCCACCCTGAGACTACATAGTGAATTCCAGGTCAGCCTGGGCTAGAGTGAGACTCTACTTTGAAAAAGCAAAAAAAAAAAAAAATTAAATAAATTAAAGATGGGCATAGTGGCTCACACCTTTGATCCCAGCACTCGGGAGGCAGAGGTAGGAGGATCGCTGTGAGTTCAAGGCCATCCTGAGACTACGTAGTTAATTCCAGGTTAGCCTGGTCCAGAGTGAGACCCTACCTTGAAACAACAACAATAATAATAATAAATAAATAAATAATTTTTTAATGATCCATAAGTTTCCTCCTAGAATGTTCAGTGCTCTGGGTGCCTATATCCAGACCTACTTTAATGAAAACCAAGGAGCAGGAATGCAGTTATGGTGGGTGAGGCCAGGGAGCTTTGCATGGATTATATAGGGCCAGGCCTGACTCTCCCCTCCACACTTCCTGGCTGGTAAGAGCTCTGTGGGCTGGGGAGTGTGAGCTCATGCCTTTGCTCCAGTGTATGTCAGCTGTGAGAGAGTCACCCTTCTGATCCACTAGGTAGCCATGCTTCTTGCTACCTCACGAGGACATCTCCCTGTAAATCCTCATTTAGCCTTGTACTTGTGCACACACTTGCACACCTGCAGACACTTGGGAATTCACACTTGTCCACAGAGGCTGGCCATTCCTCTTTGGAAGTTCAGCTGTGCATGCCCAAAGACCCTTCCACTTTGGGGATTCGTCTTGTGACAGGAGCCCACCATTCACTATGTAGTCTCAGGCTGGCCTTGAACTCATGGTGATCCTTCTACCTTGGCCTTCCAAGTGCTGGGATTAAAGGGACCACCACCACACCTGTCCTCAAAAGCTTTTTTTTTTTGGGGAGGTTTCTAGGTAGGGTCTTACTAGCCCAGGCTGACCTGGAATTCACTCTGTAGTCTCAGGGTGGCCTCTCACAGTGATCCTCCTACTTCTGCTTCCCAAGTGCTGGGTTTAAAGGCATGTGCCACTGCATTCAGTCTGAGAGTTGTCATACCCTTTCCAAACCTTGCCTCGCTTTCATGTATTGCATTAGCCTTCCTGCATTGCCCTCCTCCCAGTGCAGTCCCCACCCAAGCTTCTTGCTCCTGTGACCAAAGCTTGTCTGTCCTGAGTCCCCTTCCCTCCAGCTGTTAATGGGTGATGTGGAAGCTAGCACACTCACGCCTTTAACCACACTGTGAAACCTCCCAGCTAGACTACATAGTTAATTCCAGGTCAGCCTGGGCCAGAGTGAGACCCTACCTCGCAAAACCAAAAAAAAAAAAAAAAAACCTCCCAGCTAGTGAGGCTGTTTTATTTATTTATTTTTTTGTTGTTGTTGGTCTTTTTAAATTTATTTTATTTTATTTATTTTTGGAGAGAGACACAGAGAGAGACAGACAGAGAGGGAAAGGGAGACAGATAGAGATGAGCACGCCAGCAGGGTCTCAGCTACTGTGAACGAAATCCAGATGTGTGCGCCCCCTTGTGGTCAAGTGGGGCATTGCGCCCTTGCGTCACTTTGCATCTGGCTAAACGTGGGACCTGGAGATTGGAACCAGGTACTTAGGCTTAGCAGGCAGGCGCCTTAACTGCTAAACCATCTCTCCAGCCCTGTTGGGGTTTTTTTTTGTTGTTGTTGTTGGTTGGTTGTTTGTTTTGTTTGTTTTTCAAGGTAGGGCCTCACTCTAGCTCAGGCTGACCTGGAATTCACTATGTACCCTCAGGGTGTCCTCAAACTCTTGGCCATCCTCCTACCTCTGCCTCCCCAGTGCTGGAATTAAAGGCTTGCGCCACCACGCCCAGCGAGGCTAGTTTTTCAAAAAAAAGGTCCTAAAGGACCCAGACTTCGGAGAAACTGGTAGGGCCCTTAAGCAAAAATGAAAATTGGTCGCCATAGGTAATTTGGTTCCCTAAAGTTCCAGCTAACAGATCACAGGGACCAGATGTGGGCTCCAGAACCCACCTAGTGGTAATGTGGTACAATTGCAGCCCAAGGTGCTTCCGGAGCTTGGTTTTGGAGATGGCCTACTTTCACTGAAGTGTTGCGGCTGCGGTTGCCAGGGCCCACACGAGGGACTGCAAAGATTAGCAGATTAGAACCATAATCCTGAGGAGTTTGCAAACGGGGCGGAGCTGAGAAGCCTCACCTCTTATTCTGCTTGCATTCCCAGCAGAAGCTTCAAGTTCCTTTCTTAAGAGGGCAGCGCCCCCACCCCCTACAATGCCACGCAAAATTTGAGGCAATGTCTGTGCACCCACCCTGTTCTTGGGGATTTGAATACTTGCATTCTGGAGATGTTTCCCACATACTCATTAGCTGACTCACCCTCCCCTGTCCCTGGCCCAGCTTTTCCTAACTTTTGTTTGTTTGTTTGTTTGTTTGTTTGTTTGTTTTTGTTGTTTGTTTATTCGAGGTAAGGTCTCACCCTATCCCAGGCTGACCTGGAACTCACTCTGTAGTCCCAGGCTGGCATAGAACTCACTGCCATCCTTCTATCTCTGCCTCCTGAGTGCTGGGATTAAAGGCATGCATCACTACGCTTGGTGTTTGTTTATTAGTTTGTTTGGGGGGCAGTGTCTCACTCTAGCCCACGCTGACTTGGAACTCTGTCACAAACTTACAGTGATCCTCCTGCTTCAGCCTTCTGAGTGCTGGGATTAAAGGTGTGCTCCACCACATCTGGCTTTAAACTATATATATGAACATATATATATATTCACACACACACACACACACACACACACACACACACACACGCATATGGCTAGGAGATAGCTTAGCGGTTAAGGCATTTGCCTGCAAAGCCAAAGGATCCTGGTTCAATTCCCTAGGACCCACATAAGCCAAATGCACAAGATAGTGTATGTATCTGGAGTTCATTTGCAGTGACTGGAAGCCCTGGCACACCCATTCCCTCTTTCTCACTCTGCCTCCTTCCCTCTCTAAATAATTAAATAAAAATAAAATATTACGGGCTGGAGAGATGGTTTAGGGGTTAAGGCGCCTGCCTCCTAACCCTAAGAACACTGGTTCCAATCTCCAGGTCCCACGTTTAGCCAGCTGCAAAGTGACGCAAGGGCGCAATGCCACACTTGACCACAAGGAGGCACACACACCTGGAGTTCGTTCGCAGAAGCTGAGACACTGCTCACGCGCCCATCTCTGTCTTCCTCTCTCTCTCTCTCTCCAAAAAAATAATAAAAATAAAAAAGTTTAAAAAAATAAAATATTACACACACACACACACAATTTTGAAGTAGGGTTTCACTCTAGTCCAGGCTGATCTAGAATTCACTATGTAGTTTTAGGGTGGCCTCGAACTCATGGTGATCCTCCTACCTCTGCCTCCCAAGTGCTGGGATTAAAGGAGTGCGCTACCATGCCCCACTGAAATATTTTTTTTTTTGTGAGCAGGGTAGGAGGCACAGAGCCTTTTTCTGCTTCAAAGGAACTCCAGATGCTTGCACTACTTTGTGCATATAGCTTTACATGGATCTGGGGACTGGTTGAATCAAGCAAGTGCCCTAGGTATTTTTTTTTTTTTTTTTTGTTTTTGTTTTTCCAGGTAGGGTCTCAGGCCAGGCTGACCTGGAATTAACTATGTAGTCTCAGGGTGGCCTCGAACAAGCAAGTGCCCCCGAGTGCTGGGATTTCTTTTTAAAAATATTTTATTTATTTATTTGAGAGAAAGAGGCAGATATATATAGAGAAACAGGCATGCCAGGGCCTCTAGCAACTGCAAACAAACACCAGATGCATGTGCCCCCTTGTGCATCTGGCTTACATGGGTCCTGGGGAATTGAACCAGGGTCCTTAGGCTTTGCAGGCAAACACCTTAACTGCTAAGCCATTTCACCAGTTCTCCCCCCACCCCCTCCCACCGGGCCCTATTTCTTTTCATTGCTCAGAACCTCCAGCAATAGAGAATTCTAGATAGAGGGAAATGTTCTGGGTTTAAAATTCCACTGCCATTCACTAGCTGTGTGTTTTGGCAATAGATTAACATACGTGTGCCTTGGGTTCCTCACATACAACATGGTGTAATAACTAAGGGCATCACAGTACATGGCTCTAGGCCTGGCACATGCTAAGTGCTCGGTAAATACAAACATGCCTTTGGTGGGTGAGAAGGAGTTGTAGCTGTTGCTACCATCTCCCCCACCAGCTGCAGTCCCCAGTGGGAATCTGTTACACCTTTACCCAATGCTTCTCTATGCTCTCTACCCTCCTATCTGTCTCCCCCCACCCCTTTTCATGGTAGGGTCTCCCTCTAGTCCAGGCTGACCTGGAATTCACTATGTAGTCTCAGGGTGGCCTCGAACTCGTGGTGATGTGGCCTCAAACTCATAGCGATCCTCCTACTCTATCTCCCAAGTGCTGGGATTAAAGGTACGTGCCACTATGCCTCCTCCCCCCTCCCCCATCTCTTGAACTAGAAGCACAGATACTCTGAGCATGCTTTCAAGCCAGACTGCTAGGACGTGTGCCCATGGTGGGTAGAGAAAGTTATGGACAGTGCCTGACTGCTCCCACACCATGGTTGTCAGGCTGCTTCTCCGCCTCCTCCAACCCCTTGAACTTTTTAAAAATTTTTATTTATTTTAATTTATTTGAGAGAGAGAGAAAAAAAAAAGAGGCAGAAAGAGAGATATTGATAATGGGCACACCACTGCAGACCTTAAACAATTTTTTGTGAGGAGGCCTGTAGTACTTTCTCTGGGAGGCACTGATAAGAGTGAGCTTTGGGGCTGGAGAATGGCTTAGCAGTTAAGAAGACACTTGCCTGCAAAACCAAAGGACCCAGGTTCTACATAAGCCAGATGCACTAGGTGGCACATGCATCTGGAGTTCGTTTGCAGCTGTAGCGGCTGGAGGCCCTGGTGCGCCCATTCTCTGTCTTTCTCTCTATAATAAATAAATAAAAATAAAATATATGTGCTCCTTCAGACACAAAATGGCCTGGATATCCATGATCTCACAGTGCCTGCATTGCCTACACAAGACCATCATAATAGGAGGAAAAGATCATGACATCAAAATAAAAGAGAGACTGATTGAGAGGGGGAGGGGATATGATGAAGAGTGGAGTTTCAAAGGGGAAAGTGGGGGGAGGGATATTGTCTACAATTATGGAAGTTGTCAATAAAAAAAATAAAACGCCAGGTGTGGTGGCACATGCCTTTAATCCCAGCACTCAGGAAGCAGAGGTAGGAGGATTGCCATGAGTTCAAGGCCACCTTGAGACTCCATAGTGAATTCCAGGTCAGCCTAGGCTGAAGTGAAACACTACCTTGAAAAACCAAAAATAAAATAAAATATAAAAAAATAAAATTTAAATAAAGAGTGAGATAGCTGGGCATGGTGGCACACACCTTTAATCCCAGCACTCGGGAGGCAGAGGTAGGAGAATTGCCGTGAGTTCGAGGCCACCCTGAGACTACATAGTGAATTCCAGGTCAGCCTGGGCTAGAGTGAGAACTTACCTCAAAAAAATTTTTTAAAAAGTGAGATATGAATGAGGGAGGCATCTGCTACCCAAATACCCAGGATAGAAGAATCCATGCAGAAAGAACCCAAAGCAAAGTGATCCTGCAGTGACAACATGCAGTGTTCATGCGACCCAGAGTGTCTGACCGCATGCAGCCCAATGAGCAATGGCAGAAGGTTCTGAGAAGAGCAAGGTCACAGCCAGGCGGCGGTGGTGACGATGCCTTTGGATTTTATTCTCAGTGTCAAGGGAAGTTGCCAGAAGTGTTTTAAGCAGGGAAGTGATTTAATCTGATCTGTTTTGAAAAGCTCTCTCCAGCTGCTTTATGCAGTTAGAGGGTGTCGATGTGAATGCATGGTGTGTAGGTGTGTATGACATGCAGAAAGGGGGAGACAAGCTCAGGCTACTGAAGCGGTCCCAGCAAGATCTTTCTAACTGGCCTAGGATGGTGACTGTGGAGACACACAGATGTGGATAGTAGACCTGATATGAAATTGAAATCATATGTGGAGTTAAAGCACACACTCCCAGACTTTTGGACCCTATCTTTGACCAACCTTAAAGCCTAAGTCCACATGTTTAACATGTTTAACAATCACTGTCCCCAGGACATGAAGCTGGTTTTGGGCATCCACTCCACCAGGTGCTGGGGAAAAGCATGTGTGGGACAGAGAGTGGAGTTACATGGGAATGTGGAGTCCCAAGTTCCCTTTTTTTTTTTTTTTTTTTTTTTTGAGGTAGGGTCTCGCTCTGGCCCAGCTGACCTGGAATTCACTATGCAGTCTCAGGCTGGCCTTGAACTCACAGCGATCCGCCTACCTCTGCCTCCCCAGAGCTGGGATGAAAGGTGTGTGCCAGAGTCCTGAGTTCTAGTCCTAGCTCTAAGTCTACTTTGGAGACTTTGTGGCCACAGGCAGTAATCAGGAATAGCCAGGCTGACCTTGTATATGGACTGACTGTGATGAGTAAGCCACATGTTTGTAAGACACTCAGCAGGTATCCCTCACCAGTGAACACTCGGGAGGCGTTTGGTAATTGGTGAAGGATTTAGGGCAGAGAAGATGGCAGCAGCTAAACTGGGCAGTGGGTTGGCCTCATGAGCTATGTGAATTCTAGATTTTGGGGGGGCTTTGATTTCCTCCATAAATAGGTATTCACAACACCACCTTGGTGACAGGCTTCAAGTATAGGATGGGCAGCAATAAGGCAATGTCCTTCCCCACAGGATGAAACTGAAAGGTGTGGGAACTATACCTGGGTTTTAGTCTAAGGACACTCCAGGAAGCTTTGCTCCCAAGCAGCTTGGTTACACTCACAGCTCACAGAACACTATCGCCCTCTTATGGCTGCAGGATGCTCAACAGTTGGGCCATACCAGCATTTCAAGGGTTCTGGCAGCTTCCCCTAGGATGGGAGAAGGGTGGGGAAGTCTGGCTGTCTCAATAACCTATGGAATACAATCTTGTTGTTGTTGTTGTTGTTTTAAAGGTAGTGTATTAGTCAGGGTTCTTTAAAGGAACAGAACTGATAGAATGAATTATATTAAAAGGGAATTTATTGGATTAGCTTACAACAGTCCAGCAATAGTAGGTTGCAGGCCTGAGAGTCAAGGAACCCGGTAGCTGCTCAGTCCATGAGGCTGGATGCCTCAGCAGTCCCAATCCTGCACTGAAGGCCTGGAGGCATCCTGGAGAGACTCTGCTCTTCAGTCCATGCTGGAAGGCAGTAAGCAGCAAGCAGGGAACAGCGAGCAGCACTGGCAGCCAGGTGGGAGGAGGGGATACTTTCCTTTCCAGAGCTTCTTTAGAAAAAGCCACCGCCACCTCCCCCCATCCCCATCTGAGAGGGGTGCCCACTCTGGAGGAAGGGCTCACCCTGGGGGAAGGATTCTTCTTTTAGTTAATCCTTCCTAGAAGCAACCTCAGAGACACTTATGAGGAATGTCTATGGATTCCTAAACAGATCAAGTTAACACAAATTTAACCATCACAGGTAGGGTCTCACTGTAATCCAGGCTGACCTGGAATTCACTATGTAGTCCTAGGCTGGCTTTGAACGCACAGTTATCCTCCTATCTCTGTCTCCCAAGTACTGAGATTAAAGATGTGCCCCACTACTCCCAGATTTGTGTGTGTGGTGTGTGCATGCATGCGTGTGTGTATGTGTATGCATGTGGAGGCCAGAATGTGACTTTGGGTGTCTTTATCAACCACTCTCCACCTTATTTACTGAGGCAGGGTCTGTCACCTGAACTCAGGGCTTGACAATTCAGTTGGTCTAGCTAGGCAGTTTGCTGTGGCAATCCCCTGTCTCTGCTTCCTGAGAGCTGGGATAACAGGGCCACTACAGCCAGCTGGCATTTGCATGGGTGCTGGGGCTTCAGAGTGGTCCTTTCTTTTGTGTGGCAAGTGCATTATTCACTGAGTCACCTTCCCAGCCCTGGAACATGACCTTCTTTATGTCATGAACTGCCTAGTAGGGTTGGTTTTCATATATATACATAAATTTGCAAGCAGGAAAAGAGAGAAAGGGAGAGAGAGAATGGGCACTTCAGGGCCTATTGCCACTGCAAATGAATTCCAGATACATGTGCCACTTAAAAAAATTTTTTTTAAGTTTTATTTATTTGAGAGTCAGAGAAAGATACACACACACAGAGAATGGGCACACCAGGGCCTCCAGCCACAGCAAACGAACTCCAGACACATGCACCACCTTGTGCATCTGGCTTATGTGGGTCCTAGGAAATTGAATCAGGGTCCTTTGGCTTTGCAGGCAAATGCCTTAACAATTAAACCATCCCCCCAGCCTAACATGTGCCACTTGGGACTCAAACACAGTCAGGCTTTGCAAGCAAACACCCTTAACCACTGAGCCATCTCTCCAACTCCAGGATTGGCTTTCTTTTTTTTTTTTTTTTATTTCAATTTTTTTTGAGGCTGGCCTTTTTGTTTTGTTCTTTTTTTATGCAAGAGTGAGACAGAGACAGAAAGAGAGAAGTGCCAGGGCCTCCAGCCACTGTAAAAGAATGCCAGATGCATGTGCCACCTTGTGTGCATGTGCAACCTTGCGTGCTTATGTTACCATGTACTCCTTTTGGATTAACTATTATTTGAGTATGGTTTATTTTTTCCTGGTTCCTTATGTGTGTGTTTTTCTTTCTCTTCCACATGGAGGATCCTTTCAAGTATTTTCTGTGGAGCTGGTTTAGTGTTCACATATTCTTTTAGTCTGTTTTTGGTGTGGAATGTCCTTATTTCTCCATCTATTTGGATGGATAGCTTTGTAGAATAAAATAATCTTGGTTGCCAGTTGTTATCTTTCAGAACTTGGAATACATCATTCCAAGCCCTTCTGGTATTTATTTATTTATATATATTTTTTGAGGTAGGGTCTCACTCTGGTCCAGGCTAACCTGGAACTCATTCTAGTCTCAGGGTGGCCTCGAATTCACAGCCATCCTCCTACCTCTGCCTCCCAAGTGCTGGGATTAAAGGCGTGCGCCACCACGCCCGGCTATTTATTTATTTATTTATTTGCAAACAGAGAGAGAGATAGAAGAGAAGCAGAGAGAAAATGGGCATGTAGGGCCTCTAGTCACTGAGAGAAAATGGGCATCTGGCTTACATGGGCCCTGGAGAATCGGCCTCTAGTCACTGCAATCATTCTTTTATTTTGGTTTTTCAGTAGGGTTTCACTCTAGTCATGATCTTTTCCTCCTAAACTTATGATGGTCATGTGCTGGGATTAAAGGTAAATCATTCTTTTATTTTTTGTTTTTCCTCCTATTATGTTTGGTTTTTGTTTGTTTGTTTTTTTGTTTTTCGAGGTAGGGTTTCACTCTACCTCAGGATGACCTGGAATTCACTATGTAGTCTCAGGGTGGCCTAAAACTCATGGTGATCCTCCTACCTCTGCCTCCCAAGTGCTGGTCTTAAAGGCATGCACCACCATGCTTGGCTCAAGATTTTTGCATCTTGAGTTAGTATCTGCAGGGTTCTTAGCCATGAAATCCAACTTTATATATCTTCAGTGTAGGGCTTTAAGGTAACAAGTGTAGCTCTTATACACTAAGAAAACAGCAGGAGTGATCCTATGTGTTGAGTTTGCCTAATGTTCTACAGGGTGGAACAATTTACTTGCAAATTCTAAAATTCAACTGAGCAGGATACACATTCAATCCAAACCAGCATAGAATATTTGTAGTAGTGAGGATTAAAGCAAACAGACAATCTAACAAAACCAAGTCCCTAAGGGTGTGTGTTGCTCCACACTGTCAACTGGAAGGTTGAGGTTTCTCATCTGAAATGGGTTCCAGGTCAGTCTGGGAATGAGTCAGCCCCTGCCCCCAATAATGACAGAAGAAAAAGACAAAGGCCCTATGAATCTGGAAACATCAAAGGCAACAATACAGCTTAATTGGGAATGGTAAAGCCAACCAAGAATGTGTAACACATAACCTGCCCTGACATGGAAAGAGATTAGCACTTCCAGTGCAGGCCTATGTACCTGCCTTTGTGTAGACCTTTGGGGATGGCTTCCAAGCTCACCAATGCTGAGTGTCCACCTCTATCCCTCTCTGTCGTGCTGTGGATCTGGTGTTCTGATTGGCTTTGCTGGATGCGGTGTGGCCGAGGGTGAATGAGTTCTCTAGAGGTTCACAACCCTGACAGTTGGGGGGATGGGAAGCTGTGCAAGATGCCTGGAATTGTACGGGAACTGCTCAGCTGGTCCCATTTGTGTTCTCCTTCAGCAGCTGCTCAGCTAGCCCCTGCTGTCTTTTTTTTTTTTTTTTTTTTTTTTTTTTTTTTTTTTTTTTTTTTTTTGGTTTTCTGAGGTAGGATCTCACTCTAGTTCAAGCTGACCTGGAATTCAATATGTAGTCTCAGGGTGGCCTCAAACTCATGGCGATCCTCCTAAGTGCTGGGATTAAAGTCATGCACCACCAGGCCCGGCTCTCCTTCAGGTTTCCTGACTTTGCAAGGAGGCTGACTTGAGGGGAAAATCACCTCACTTGTTTCTGCTCCTGTAGCTCTGTACCACGCGGGAAGACTCACAGATGGGGGCCGCTGGCACCTTGAAGGATTCTGGCCAATTTCCTCCTTCCTGGAAGATCTTAGTCTTTCCTGCTTCTCTGCTGTGTTTGATAATAACTTATACATTTTCACTTTTCAGAAGTATATTTTGCTGTTTTTCTACTTATTTTCCTCCCTAGACTGCTTTAGTGTGGCTATACTGGAAGCTCTGGGGTTGGCTCTCTTGACAACTGTAGCTGGGAGCATTGGTTAGGTAAAGGATATGCTGTCCTTTTAGAGATTAGTAAAACACTTGCCCTGATGCAGCTTTAAGCAAGGGGCAGTAGACTGAACTGACCTGATTTCCTTTTCTTGTTTTTTTTTTTAATTTTAATTTTTAATATATTTATTTGAAAGAGGAAGAAAGGGAGGGAGGAAGAGAGAGAGGGAATATGGTGCACACAGGGCCTCTTGCTGCTGTAAATGAACTTCAGACACATACACATACCACTTTGTGTTTCTGGCTTTATGTGTGTACTGGAGAATTGAACCAGGGCTGGTAGGCTTTACAAACAAGTGCTTTAACTGCTGAACCATCTCCCTAGCCCTTACCTGCCTTCTTGATCACACAGATCTCATTTAATCCTGTGTAGAGTCCCTGTGCACAGAGAAGTATGCTGTCCAATTTTCTAAGGTTAAAATTAGTGTGTGCTTACTGGCGGTGGTGTCACATGCCTTTAATCCCAGCACTCAGGAGGCAGAGGTAGGAGGACCACCATGAGTTCTTGGCCACCTTGAGACTACATGGTGAATTCCAGGTCAGCCTGGGCTAGAGTGAGACCCTACCTCAAAAAAACAAAACAGGCCTGGAGAGATTGCTTAGCCATTAAGCGCTTGCCTGTGAAGCCTAAGGACCCTGGTTCGAGGCTCAATTCCCCAGGACCCACGTAAGCCAGATGCACAAGGTGAAGCACGCATCTGGGGTTTGTTTAAAGTGGCTGGAGGCCCTAGTGCGCCTATTCTCTCTCTCTCTCTGTCACTCTCAAAAAAATTAAAAAAAATTAAAAAACAAAACAAAAAATAAATAATAAATTAGTGTGCTGCAACACTTGCAAGACCAGGGGAAGCAGAGATCAGTGCAAAGTAGGTAGATGAGACCAGGAAAATGCCCCTGTTAAACAGGCAGACAAAACTACATACACACCTGTTTCCTGTTCCCTATGGCATCCTCAGAACAGTATACCCATTCAGAGAGCACTCATCTCCTTACATGAGTAGAGATTAGTGAAGATCTTTATGTTATATATTATAGTTACCAGGTTATTACTGGGACAAAGCACCCAACCAAAAGCAGCTGATAGGGGGCAAGTTTTGATTTTGCCTTATAGTCTTGAGGGGAAGCTTCACGATGGCAGGGGAAAGCATGGCATGAGCAGAGGCTGGACATCACCTCTGCCACAGCAGGTGTAAAACAGCAGCAGGAGATTGAGCAAAGCTCTGGCAAGGGGCTGCTGGCTATAACACCCCTAAGTTCACACCCAACCACACCTCCAGCAAGGTTTCACCTCCCATGCTGCCATCAGCTGAGGTCCAAACACATTAGTGTATGGGGGACACCTAATTTAAGCCATCACACATGTGCCATTGCTCTTCCTACCAAATATGCCTGTTTTGCTATTCTCGGCTAGCTTTTTTATTTTATTTTATTTATTGATTTGCAAGCAGAGAGCAACACATACATACACAGAATGAATGAATGGGTGTGCCAGGTTTGTACATCTGGCTTTATGTGGCTCCTGGGGAATCAAACCCAGGTTGTTAGGCTTTGCAGGCAATCACCTTAACAGTAAGCCATCTCTTCATTTCTATTGGTTAGCTTTTGAGTCATTTTTTTTCCTAAAGAAATGCACTTTGAAGTGGTCATGATGAAAGAACAGGAGAGTGGTATAGGGGCTGGAGGTTGTGGCACAGACCAGCCCATGGGGTGGCTTTAGTGCAGAACAGTGGTCCACTAGGAATGATATTCAAAGGGCTCTTCTTTTTTTAGTTTTTCTTTAAAAAAAAATTTTTTTTTTGTTTTTTGTTTTTTTCAAGGTAGGGTTTCACTCTAGCTCAGGCTGACCTGGAATTCACTATGTAGTCTCAGGGTGGCCTCGAACTCACGGCGATCCTCCTACCTCTGCCTCCCAAGTGCTGGGATTAAAGGCATGTGCCACCACGCCCGGCTAAAAATTTTTAAAAATATTTTTTATTTATTTATATAAGAGAAAGAATGGGTGCACCCGGACCTCCAGCCACTGCAAACAAAATCCAGAAGCATGCACCACCTTATGTATCTGGCTTACATGGGTCTTGAGGACTCGAACTGAGGTCCTTTGGCTTTGTATGCAAGTGCCTTAACCACTAAGCCATCTCTCCAGCCCTCTTTTTTGGTTTTTCAAGGTAGGGTCTAGCTTCAGCCTGGGCTGGCCTGGAACTCATAGCGACCCTCCTACCTCTGCCTCCCAAGTGCTGGTATGAAAGGCATGCACCACCATGTCCAGCAGGTTCTTCCTTTGGTTCTGATAGTTTTCTTCAGACCCTGTCTCCCTATCCACATCTTGTTCCTACAAAATACTAAGTTTATCAGCTTCGAGTTCAGTAGAAACTGGAGGTCCATTTCTCAATAATCTCTACTTTGGCAAATAAATTGGATGATGAATATGAATATGAGATAGTTTGGGTAAAAAGTCATACTGCAGAGGTCTGGAGAGATGGCTTAGAGGTTAAAGCACTTGCGTGCAAAGCCAAAGGACCTTGGTTCGATTCCACAAGACCCATGTAAGCCTGATGCACATATAAAGTTCGTTTGCAGTGGCTGGAGACCCTGGTGTGCCCATCCTTTCTCTCTCTGTCTCATTTTCTCTCTTAAATATATAAATAAAATATATTTTAAGAAACCAAAACAAAAAAATCAAAAAAAAAAAAAAAACCAAAAAAGAAGAGCCCTTTGAATACCATTCCTCCTTCTCTCTACTTCTTTTTCTCTGTTGCTAATAAATAAATAAAAATAAAAAATTAAAAAAAAAAAGAAAACAGGCTGGAGAGATGGGTCAGTGGTTAAAGGTTCTTGCTTGCAAAGTCTCATGGCCTCAGTTTGATTGCCCCACTACTCACGTAAGGCCAAATGCACCAAGTTCATTTGTAGTGGCAAGAAGCTGTGGTGCACCCATACTCTCTCATATATAAATATATTTTCAAGCTAGGGTGAAACGTGAGTTAGACGCCAGCCTGGGCTACACTTAAGACCATACCTCAAAAAAACAAAATAGAGCCCAGTGTGGTGGCGCACGCCTTTAACCCCAGCACTTCGGAGGCAGAGGTAGGAGGATGCGGTGAGTTCGAGGCCACCCTGAGACTACATAGTGAATTCCAGGTTAGCCTGGACTAGAGTGAGACCCTATCTCAAACACAAACAAAACAAACAAAACCCCCAAAATAATACTAAAGGAAAAATTATTTAAAAATAATAACAATAAACCCAAACTTCACGCTCTCTATATACGATGCTTACTTGCCAATACTAAACATGGCCACTTGGCTCTGTTTCTCTTCAGGTTAACTTACTGGTTGCCAATAGTCAACATGGTCGCCACACCGCGCATCCCCATTGGCTGCTGCCCTGGAGCTTCGCCCCGCCCTTCTGAGAGAGGGCGGGGACTGCGGAGCTTCCGGGCTTCTGGCAGAGGTGCGCTTGCGCAAATCATTGGCGCCAAGATGGCGATGGAGATGAGACTGCCATCGGCTCGCAAGCCGCTTAGTGAGACCCTGGGCCGCGACTCGAAGAAACACCTAGTGGTGCCGGGAGACACGATCACTACGGACACGGGCTTCATGCGGTACGTGCGGACGGGGCGGGGCGCGGAGGCAGGGCGCGGCTGCACAGCTCTCCGCACGTGGTCTGCTGGCTCGGAGCCCGGGCCTTCTCTCCTGTCCTGCCCTGTCCTTTCCCTTGGTGTGTGAGTCCCCGTGGTCCTCGGGGCACATCTCTGAGCATCCATCCCCGTCGCCTCGTGCTTCTCATTCTCTGCATCTAGAATGAATGTCTGCGTTTTTCTCGGGCCCTGATCCCCCCCCGACCTCTGGCGGCCGGATCTTTTGGGTCCCAGCGTCTGAAACGCAGATCTTTGAGCCTCCGTCGAGGGGCAGCTGGGGAGGGCTGAGCACAGGGTCAGTTTTCAGCTGTGTGAGGGGACAGTGGGCATTGCTGGGTTGGCTTCCTTCCTCATTGAAACCTCGTGGCCGGGAGCTTGATTTTGAAATCAGTATTTTGGGCTTTCTGCGCTAGTCCACGCCTTTATACAAACTCCCCCGTAAGGGCAGCAGCGTGTGCGGTAGTTGGGAAGGCGAGTCACACAGCTGCCATCTCTCTCATGAGGTCATTACCTCTCTGAGGTCACTTTCCCGGTCAGGAAGGTAGGAATGGTAACAGTCATTTGATAGAATAGTTTGTGCTGTCAGGGAGAGACGAATAATACACAATAAACGCAAGTAAGATATTCAGAATGTTTGGTGATAAATACATGGAGGACAAAAAGGAACAGGGTAAAGAGAGTGTGGTGGGAGTGGCAGCATGGGGAGGGGTCCTCTGTTAAATGGGATAGTGGAGAAAGTGACATTTGAGCCAGATGAGACATCAGGTGTAGCTCCCATGATCGGTGCCTGTTAGATTCAAGGAATCATTTTGTTCTTTAATGTTCTCTGTCTACCTGCCTCTTCCTATCATAAATAAATAAATAAATAATAAACTAACTTTATTAAAAAATTACATAATCCCTCCCACCACCCTACTTTGTCCCCTTCTACTGAACCCCCTCGTCTTTCCTACTATTCCCTGTTCTTTTTTGAGGGGGTGGTTTCGAGAGGTAGGGTCTCACTCTAGCCCAGGCTGACCTGGACCTCACTATGTAGTCTCAGGATGTCCTTGAACTCATGGTGATCCCCCTATCTCTGCCTCCCAAGTGATGGGATTAAAGGTGTGAGCCACTGCACCTGGCTCTGTTTTATTTTTTAATTAATTAATTATTATTTATTGAAGACAGAGAGGAGCAGATAGAGAGAATGGGTGCACCAGGTCCTGTATCCACTGCAAACAAACTCCAGATGCATGCACCACTTTGTGCATCTGGCTTATGTGGGCACTGGGAAATTGAACCTGGATCCTTAGCCTTTGCAGGCAAGTATCTTTACCACTAAGCCATCTCTCCAGCCCCTGTTCTATGTTTTTAAACCCCCTTTTCTTTCCTTTTCTTTCTTTTCTGGTTTTTCGAGGTAGGGTTTCACTGTAGTCCAGGCTGACCTAGAATTCACTATATAGTCTCAGAGTGGCCTTGAAATCTCGGTGATACTCCCATCTTTGCCTCCACGCCCAGCTCTTTTTTTTCTTTTCTTTTCTTTCTTTTCTTTTCCTTTTTTTTTTTTTTTTTTTTTTTTTTGGAGCTAGAGTCTCAATCTGCCCCAGGCTGGACTGGAACTCACAGCAATCCTACCTCAGTCTCCTGAGTGCTGGGATTAAAGGTGTGAGCATTACAAATATTTTATTTGCAAGGAGAAAGAGAGAGAATGGGAATGAATATGGATGCTTTAGGGCCTCTTGCTGCTGCAAATAAACTCCATATGCATGTGCCACTTTGTTCATCTGGCTTTACATGGGTACTGGGGAATCAAAGTGGGCCAACAGGTTTTGCAAGCAAGTGCCTTTACCTGTTAAGCCATCTCTCCAGCTCCTTTATCTCTTTAATATATATATTTTTTCTTTTTCAAGGGTTTTGCTCCAGCTCAGGCTGGTCTGGAATTCTCAGGGTGGCCTCAAAAATTCTTTCTTCCAGGCTTGGAGAGATGGCTTCGTGGTTAATCACTTGCCTGTGAAGCCTAAGGACCCCAGTTCAAGGCTTGAATTCCCCAGGACCCATGTAAGCCAGATGCACAAGGTGGCGCATGCATCTGGAGTTCGTTTGCAGTGGCTGGAGGTCCTGGCACGTCCTTTATCTGTCTGCCTCTTTCTCTGTCTGTCACTCTCAAATAAATAAATTAATTTAAAAAAATTCTTCTCCTTCCCTTTTTTCTTTGGGTAAGTGGGAGGTGCCAGGGCCTCGCTGCAAAGAACTGGCCAATTGCATCAGCAAGCACCTTGAACTGCTGAGCCATCTCCCCAGCACTTCCTCTTCTATTTTATTTTTATTATTTTTTTTGGTTTTTCGAGGTAGGGTCTCATTCTAGCCCAGGCTGACCTGAAATTCACTCTGTATTCTCAGGGTGGCCTCGAACTCACGGTGATCCTCCTACCTCTCCCTCCCAGTGCTGGGATTAAAGGTGTGCGCCATCACGCCCGGCTTCCTCTTCTATTTTAATGTATTTTTTTGTCTTCCTTCATCATTCATAAACTAATGGGCCCAATATTAGGTTTGTGCAAGTAACAGCAGCCACTGTGAGATCATGAATACAAGGACCAATTTGTGTCCTGAAGACAGCATTCCAAAGCACTCCTCCCCATCATTTGGCTCTTAAATTCTTTCTGCCTCCTCTTCTGCTATTGTCCCTGAGCCATTGGAGGGTGTGATAGAGATGCCTTAAGCCCTAGGGTGGGGGGGGGAGCTACTACTGGTGGTTGGCTAAATGGATATATTATCCCACCAAATTGTTCTCTAGGTACTTATGTTTATGTCCATATATTAGTGCTACTCTCACTTTTGGATAGAGAATTTTCTTTTTTCAGATGACATGACTGCTCGTCAAGGTGCTGAGAAGTGACAGTTGACTGTTCAGCACTGAGAATCTCTAGCACACCCCGAATGATTGTTCTTGATGGGAGTAGTCACCTCCAATGTTACACTAGTACCCTTTCCTGTCAACAGAGGCCATGGAACATATATGGGGGAAGAGAAGCTCATCGCATCTGTGGCTGGTTCTGTAGAGAGAGTAAACAAGTTGATCTGTGTGAAAGCTTTGAAAACCAGGTGAGGAAGAAGGTGTGTATTCTCTTTCTTGTAACCAAGTCTTTCACCCCTGTTCTGCTTCCCTTGGGCCCTCCTCTGTGAAGTTATCAGGTTTACTATGGGATCATAAAGGCCTCAGTCAGTCCCAATGGGGTAATGGAGGGACCATGGGCCCCACTTTGGCTTTTAGAATTTTTTTTAATTATGTTTTTTAAAAAATTTTATTTCTTTACTTATTAGAGACAGAAAGAGAGAAAGAATGGTTGCGCCAGGGCCTCTAGCCACTGCAAACGAACTCTAGAAGCATGCGCCACCATGTGCATCTGGCTTATGTGGGTCCTGGGGAATTGAGCCTCAAACTGGTGTCCTTAGGCTTCATAGGCAAGAGTTTAACTGCTAAGCCATCTCTCCAGTCCTCCCCCTCACCCCCCCTTTTTTTTTTTGGTTTTTCGAGGCTTCTTTTTTAAAATTAATTAATTAATTTGACAGAGAAAGAGGGAGAGAGAGAGAATGGGCATGCCCAAACTCCAGATGCATGCGCTCCCTTGTGCATCTGGCTAACATGGGTCCTGGGGAATTGAACCTCAGACCTTTGGCTTTGCAGGTAAATGCCTTAACTGCTAAGCCATCCCTCCAGCCCCCTTTTTTTGTTTTTTTGTTTTTTTTTGGTTTTTCGAGGTAGGGTCTCACTCTAGTTCAGGCTGACCTGGAATTCACTATGTAGTCTCAGGGTGGCCTTGAACTCACGGCAATCCTCCTACCTCTGCCTCCCGAGTGCTGGGATTAAAGGCGTGAGCCACCACGCCCGGCTGTTTTTTTTTTTAAGTGGGTTCTCGCTCTAGCTCAGGCTGACCTGGGACTCACTTTGTAGCCTCAGGCTGGACCTGAACTGAAGGTGATCCTTCTACCTCATCCTCCAGGATTCGGGGATTTCCAGGCATGGTGGTGCACACCTTTAATCCCAGCACTCTGGGAAGCAGAGGTACAAGGATCACTGTGAGTTCAAGGCCACACTGAGACTACATAGTGAATTGCAGGTCAGCCTGGGCTACAGGGAGACCCTACCTTGAAAAAGCAAAGAAACAAAACAAAATATAATGCTGGGATTAAAGGCATGCACCACTGTGCTGGCTTGGGCTCCTTACATTTGAACACGCCCATGATCTATGTATATGACACAATAGAGATTAGGTAGAGATTGAGTAGTATTGGAACTCAGGGAAGTAGTTTGGCCCTCAGTGGTCTTTTGTCATGCTAGGTTGTCCTCAATCTTTCTATGTAGCTGAGGTTGGCCTTGAACACTGATCTTTCTGACTCTACTCCCAAAGTGCTGAGATTTCAGGTGTGCACCCCCACCTGTGGACCTACCGGTAGTGATTTAAAACCATTAAGTTGGATGAGCTCACCACAAGTGAGAAAAGGTGTGAGTGGAAGGTCTGGGCCTTAGTGAGGACCGTTTCACCCTTAAGGTTTGGGGTGAGGAACTGGCCAAGGGCCTGAGCAAGGGGGCCAGATGGAACGCATGAGCCTCTGGATGGTGATGTGTTTCAGAATCTTCTTTTTCCTCCTTGGGCTGGTATAGAACTCATTTGTGTTCCAGAAAGTACTCTATACTTTCCATTGTCATGTAACCCAACAAAGTGGATTTTGGGCTAACAGAATCATTTGTCATAAGTGATTTCTTTTATTTTTGTAATTTCAGTTTAGAGATTTTATATTAGGGGTTATAGAACTTAAAGTGCTTAACAGAAGGAAATAGGAAAGAATACAAAGAGATTCTGCCCAGGAGGAGGCAGTAGCAGGGTTCCTGGGCATGGGAAAATTATGGAGAGCTAATGAGATTATACACAGAGAGATGTTTGAAGTTATCAATTATTGAAAAGAAGTCCAAGTAGGCCAGGTGTGGTGGCACATGCCTTTAGTCCTAGCACTCAGGAAGCTGAGGTAGAAGGCTACCTTGGGCTTCAAAGTGAGCTCCAGGTCAGCCTGAGCTAGAGTGAGACCCTGCTTCAAAAAAAATAATAAAGAAGTCCAAGCTGGGAATGGTGGTGCAAGTGTTTAATCCCAGCAGAGGTAGGATCACTGTGAGTTTGAGGCCAGCCTGAGACTACATAGTGAGTTCCAGGTCATCCTGAGCTAGAACAAGAACCTACCTCAAGGAAAAAGAAAGTTCAGAGCTGGGTGTGGTGGCGCATACATTTAATCCCTCCACTTGAGAGGCAGAGGTTGGAGGATCACTGTGAGTTTGAGGCCAGCCTGAGACTACATAGTGAATTCCAGGTCAGCCTGAGCAGTCCAAACAGCCTAGTTTGACTTTGCTAAATGTGGCCCTTAAGCCAGTCCCTTGCCCTGTTTACCCCAAATCTCAAATTGGATCTCTTCAGAATGTCTGCTCACTGATGGATGACCTTTTGTTTTTCCTTTCAGATATAATGGTGAAGTAGGAGACATCGTTGTGGGGAGAATCACAGAGGTAAAGCTTGTGTTTCACCCAGATAGGCTTTTACAAAGTGAAGCCTTAAGGGGTGGGACAGTCATTCTGTGTACCATTATGTTAAGAAAGCATTCCTTTCTTTTGGCTGGGCGTGTGTGGCCTCTGCTGTTATATTTGGGATTACTGGATTTAAAGTGTGCACGTGCAGCTGGAGAGATGGCTTAGCAGTTAACGGACTTGCCTACAAAGCCTAATGACCCGAGTTTGATTTCCCCAGTACCCACGTAAAGCCAGATGTACAAAGTATTGCATGCATCTGGAGTTTGTTTGCAGTGGCTAGACACCTTGGTGCACCTACTCTCTCTCTCTCTCTCTCTGTCTTTTCTCTCTCTCTGCTTATAAATAAATAAATAAAATAGTTTTTTTTAAAGATTTATTTATTTATTTATTTGTTTGTTTTTTTGAGGTAGGGCCTCACTCTAGCTCAGGCTGACCTGGAATTCACTATGTAGTCTCTGGATGGCCTCGAACTCACAGCAATCCTCCTATCTCTGCCTCCTAAGTTCTGGGATTAAAGGCATGCACCACCACACCTGGCAAGATTTATTTTTTATTTATTTATTAGAGACAGAGAGGGAGAGAGAGAAAATGGGCACATCAGGGCCTCTAGTCACTGCAAATGAACTTCAGATGCATGTGCCACCATGTGCTTCTGGCTTACATGGGGCCTGGAGAATTGAACCTGAGTCCTTAGGCTTTGCAGGCATGTACTTTAACTGCTAAGCCATCTCTCCAGCCCAAACAAATACTAAAAAAATTTTAGAGCAGGGCGTGGTGGCGCACACCTTTAATCCCAGCACTCGGGAGGCAGAGGTAGGAGGATCGCCTAGAGTTCGAGGCCACCCTGAGACTACATAGTTAATTCCAGGTTAGCCTGGACTAGAGTGAGACCCTACCTTGCAAAAAAATAAATAAATAAAAATAAAAAATAAAAAGTGCATGTATGGAACTTTTTGTTTGTAGGTTCAACAGAAGAGATGGAAGGTGGAGACCAACTCTAGGCTGGATTCGGTCTTGCTTCTCTCTTCCATGAACTTGCCTGGAGGAGAGCTGGTAAGGGACATTTGAACTTTTGGACCCTTTGTTCCACCAGAGAGCTCAGCTTTACACTGAGGTTGCTCCTGTTTGTCATGAAGTTTGCTACCTGAATGGTGTAAGTAGGCTTTTATTCTGGCCCCAGTGTCTCAACACAGACAGCACCTTGTGTGTGGTAAGATCAGAAACATTCATGGAGTGGGCCCCCAAAGAGCTGCGGAGAGAAGATCTTGGATCTTGACTTCAGGTGTATCAGCTTTGCACAGTAATGGTGTTCTTTGAAAGGTTGTCTTGAACTTTTTGTGACTTGAGCGACATTTGGTTATTCTAGACAGTGACATCTTTCATTTCTCCAGTGGTTCAGACCCTTGTGTATTGGAGAAAGCTCCCTGTGCTGGGTCCTGTGGACTGCCAGGGTAAAGGAGGCATGATTGAGCTCCTTGAAGAGCTTATAGAGCAGCAGGAGATAGGAGATAAGTGATGCACACACTGGCAGGAGGAGAATAAAGAAGCATGCAGTGTAGAAGGAGTGATTATTTCAGCAAGAGACGCTCGTAGCAGACTGGTATTGGCATTGATCCTTGAAGGATGGAGAGAATTTCAATGAGGTCGGAATGGAAGGAAGAAAAATGTGTGAGCAGAGGTGCAGCCAAACATGAAGTGTGGAGGGTGAGATTGGGAGGGTCTTCAGTGATCAGACAGGATTTGGAATATCACTCCAGGGAGGGTCCTTCCAGGTGAAGAGTTGAGATTATCATGCTTGTCCCCCTCCAGCAGCCTACATTATTTCCTCTTGCCATCATGTAGTCATTGGCTTCTAAGACCTGAAGAAAGGTGAAAGAGAAGTGATGGAGAGAGACCTGAGGATCTGGTTTAAGTAACGTCATTTCTTTGTGTGTTTCAGAGGCGAAGATCTGCAGAAGATGAGCTTGCCATGAGAGGTTTCTTGCAGGAAGGGGACCTTATCAGTGTATCCTGCGCCACGTGTTCTCTTCCTGCTGCTTTCCTATGGGACTGGAAGTGGGGCTTGCACTGTGTCTGACTAGAGGAACTGAATCCTGTCTTTCTTTTTACCTTCTTTTTTTTTTTGGGGTGTGGGTTTGAGGTAGGATCTTGCTCCAGCCCAGGCTGGCCTCAAACACACGGCAATCCTCCTACCTCTGCCTCCTGAGTACTGGGATTAAAGGCATGCGCCACCACACGTGGCTTCTTTTTACCTTCTTAGCCCAGAAGATTTCTATAACTCTTAGTCAGGCCTGCATCAACTCACTTCTTTGGATCTTTTAATTTGTGGTGGTCCATGCTACTATAGGCTAGATTCAATTATCCCTCCCTCTTTTCTATCCCCCTTTTCTTTTTCCTTTTTTTTTGGGGGGGGTGGTGGTTTCTAGATATGCTGTCACTCTAGCCCAGGCTGACCTGGAATTCACTATGTAGTCTCTGGATGGCCTTGAAATCATGATAATCCTTCTACCTCTGCCTCCCAAGTGCTGGGATTAAAGGCGTGTGCCACCATACCTGGCTTCTTTTTCCTTTCTTTCTCTCTTCCTTCTTCCCTCCCTCCCTCCCTCCCTCCCTTCCTTTCTTTCTCTCTCTCTCTCTCTCTTCCTTTCTTTCCCCACCCCCCTCCCTTCGAGACAAGGACTCACATTTCACACTGCAGTCCAGGGCTGGTCTGGAACTCATCATAATCTTCCTGCCTCAGCTTCCTGAGTACTGAGATGACAGTCATGAGCTACCATGCCAGGCTTAGACTCACATTTTCTTAATGATGTCTAACATTTATAGATTTGTAGATAAGGTTATGCCATACCAAGATATTCATATCAACCAAAGGGAGAGATGAGGTCATGGTCCTCTAGGTTCATCTAAGATATTGAGGGTGGCCTGCTGGCTGTGGGAGGGAAAGAAGGATGGAGAAAGTGACAGGGAGGCTGCTGTTGTTCCTTCATCATCCCGGCAGGCTGAGGTCCAGGCAGTGTTCTCAGATGGAGCTGTCTCTCTGCATACGAGGAGCCTGAAATATGGAAAGGTAAGTCAGACTCTTGATGTACAGTTGAGTCCACTTAGCTCCCTTGGCATGCCAACTTAAAGAACCTGGTAGTTAGCTGGCTGTGGCATCACCGGCCTGTAATCCTAGCCTTTTGGAGACTAAGGCAAGAGGATTGAGAGTTCAAGGCCAGGGCTGGGGAGATGCTCTAGATAAAGTACCTGCTATGTAAGTGTGAAGATTGGAATTTGAATCCATAGCACCTGTGTAAGTGCTGGATGGGTACAGCAGCTACCTGCAGTCCCAGTGCTCAGGAGGTGGAGACAGGATCCCTGGGTAAGTTGGCTAGCTAGACTTGCTGAATTGGTGATCTGTGGGTTCAAGCAAGAGAGCCTGCCTTAGTAAAAAAGAGAGCAGACAGCTAGGTTTGATATTGCATGCCTTTAATCCCAGCACTTGGGAGACCAAGGCAGAAGGTTTGCTATGAGTTCGAGGCCACCCTGAGACTACGTAGTGAATTCCAGGTCAGCCTGGACTAGATCGAGACCCTACCTCAAAAGAACAAAACACAGCTGGAGAGATGGCTTAGCAGTTAAACACTTGCCTATGAAGCCTAAGGACCCCGGTTCAAGGCTTGATTCTCCAGGACCCACATAAACCAGATGCACAAGGGGGTGCATGCATCTGGAGTTCATTTGCAGTGGCTGGAGGCCCTGGTGCACCCATTCTCTCTCTCTCTCTCTGCCTATTTCTGTATCTCTCTCTCTCTCAAATAAATAAATAAATAATAAAATATTTTTTTAAAAGAACAAAACAAAAAAAGCTATCAAGGAAGACACTTGCTGTCAACCTCTGGCCTCAACATGCATATGAACACACAAACATAAGCAAAAATAAAACAAGGGCTGGAGAGATGGCTTAGCAGTTAAGGTGTTTGCCTGCAAAGCCAAAGGACCCAGGTCCGATTCCCCAGGACCCACGTTAGCCAGATGCACAAGGGGGGACATGTGTCCGTAGTTCGTTTGCAGTGGCTAGAGGCCCTGGAGTGCCCATTCTCTCTCTCTTTCTCTTTCCCTCTTTCTCTGTCAAATAAATATTTAAAAAAAATAAAACAAAAAGGAAATACAGAAATGTCACCTATAGTCTATTCCCCCACACACACCTTTTTTTTTTTTCCCCAAATTTTTATTTATTTATTTGAGAGAAATAGGCAGAGACAAAAAGGAGGTGGGGGAGAATGGACATGCCAGGGCCTCCAGCCACTGCAAACGAATTCCAGACACATGCGCCCCCTTGTGCATCTCGCTAACATGGGTCCTGGAGAATTGAACTGGGATCCTTTGGCTTTGCAGGCAAATGCCTTAATTGCCAAGCCATCTCTCCAGTCCACCTTTCTGTTGTTGGGGGGATAAGGTCTTGCTATATATAGCTCAGACTGGCCTTGAACTCATGGTGATCCTCCTGCCTCTGCCTCCCAAGTGCTGAGATTAAAGGCATGCATCATCATACCTAGCTTCTTTTTTGTTTTTCAAGGTAGGGTCTCTCTGTAGGCAGAGAGAGAGAATGGGCATGCCAGGGCCTTTAGCCACTGCAAACGAACTCTAGACACATGTAATACCTTGTGCATCTGACTTACATGGGTCATGGGGAATTGAACCCCAGGGTCCTTTGGCATCTCAGGCAGACACCTTAACCACTAAGCCATCTCTCCAGCCCTTTACCTGTTATTTTGAGAGAAAGTCTTGCCAGGTAATCAAGGCTGGCTTGGAACTCCAGAGTGCTAAGATTATAGGAGTATACCACTACACCTGGCTTCTGGTTTATAATCTGTTTGTTTATTTTCTTTCTTTTTTAATTAAAAAAAATTTTTTTTTATTTTTTTGGAGAGAGACAGAGAGACAGACAAAGAGGGAGAGGGAAACAGAGAATGGGTGCGCCAGCAGTCTCTCAGCTGCTGCGAAGGAAATCCAGATGCGTACGCCCCCTTGTGGTCAAGTGTGGCATTGTGCCCTTGCATTACTTTGCATCTGGCTAAACGTGGGACCTGGAGATTGGAACCTGCGTTCTTAGGTTTAGCAGGCAGTTGCCTTAACCACTAAGCCATCTCTCCAGCCCTGTTTGTTTGTTTGTTTGTTTCTTTCTTTCTTTCTTTCTTTCTTTCTTTCTTTCTTTCTTTCTTTCTTCCATTTCTTTTGAGAGAGAGAATGAGGCAGAGAGAGAGAGAGAGAATGTAAATGAACTGTAAATGAACTCCAAATGCATGTACCCCTTTGTGCATCTGGCTTATGTGGGTCCTGGGGAATTGAACTGAGGTTCTTTGGCTTTGCAGGCAAACACCTTAACCACTAAGCCATCTCTCCAGCCCATGATCTGTTTCTTTAGCTAGGTCAGGGAGTTTTGGTCCAGGTTTCACCATCGCTGGTAAAAAGACAGAAGACTCACTTCCATGACTTGCCATGTGGTGCCTCAGTGATCCTGGGCAACAATGGCTTCATCTGGATCTACCCGACTCCTGAGCACAAAGATGAGGATGCAGGGGGCTTTACTGCCAATCTGGAGGTAAGTGAACACTGTCGCCTCTGCTGGTGGGGTCATGTAGAGCCTTTCTATTCTTTTTAATTTTTAAAGTTTTATTTATTTGAGAAAGAATAGGCACGCCAGGGCCTCCAACCACTGCAGACAAATTTCAGACACATGCACCACTTTGTGCATCTGGCTTATGTGGGTCCTAGGGAATCAAACCAGGGTCCTTTGGCTTTGCAGGCAAATGCCTTAACTGTTAAGCCATCCCTCCAGCCTGAGCCTTACACTTTAAAAAATATATATTTTATTTTTACCTTTATTCGAGGGTGGGGGAGGGGGAGAGAAGCAGATAGAATGGGCGCATTAGGACCTCCAGCCAGTGCAAACGAACTCCAGATGCATGAGCCACCTTGTGCATCCAGCATACGTTGGTCCTGGAGAATCGAACCTGGATCCTTTGGCTTTACAGGCAAATGCTGTAACTGCTAAGCCATCTCTCCAGCCCCCTCTTTTTATTTTTTTGCATGTGTGCTTGTGGTGTGGGCACCCTGTGCATGTGTACAGAGGCTAGAGGAGAAGGTTCCATGTCCAACTCTATAACTTATCCATGTGTTTACTTGGGATGGAGTCCCTCACTGAAGCCAGAGCTACTTTTTGTGTATGTGGGTACTGAGGAATTAAGTTCTGGGTGAATCAGGCGTTCATGCTGCATAGCAAACGGCCTATCTGAGCCATCTGTTTCTTCAGCCCCTTTTCCTTTTTCTTTGTTTTTTCTCAAGATGTGTCCTCACCGTAGCCAGGCTGACCTGGAATTCACAACGTAGTCTCAGGCTGCCCTCAAAGACACAGTGATCCTCCTATCTGCTTCCTGAGTGATGGGATTAAAGGCGTGCACCACCATTCATGGCTCCCTTTTGCTTTTTCTAGTATTGTGTCGCTTAATATGTTCTGAAGTCAAGTGACTTCTGTTGTAGAACATCCTATGGTATACTTTTCAAACAAGATGCTGCAGTGTCATCTTATGAGACCCCTGTTATATGTGTGGTTTGCTGAAAAGTGTGATACTTTGAGTCTTAAGGAGTGTTCGTGAACACTGAATTGTCTTCTCCGCTGAATTGATGAACTCAGTGGATGGTTTGAGTTTGGTTGGTGGAGATAGCAAAGTTTCCAGAAACAGCCAACAAGCCACCAAAGAATCCATGGAGGCCACTATTTGAATGGCTTAGAGTCCCATGGTGATGCTGACTGTGGATCTCCTCTGGTTTCCTGGGTTCCTGATTGTATTTCTCCTCCCTTTGCCTTTGTGTCTGCACAGCCTGTCTCCCTTGCTGACCGAGAGGTGATATCCCGGCTTCGGAATTGTGTTGTCTTGCTGGTAACTCAGAGGATGATGCTGTATGATACCAGCATTCTGTACTGCTACGAAGCCTCCCTTCTGCATCAGGTACTCTGCTTAGCCTTCCCTTGTCCTTAGCTGCCCACCATAGACTTTGACCATATCAGCAGCAGGAACAGCCTTGAGTGCCTACTGGATCTTTCACCTGGGTAGTTGCAGTATTCTCCATGTCAGGTGTCAGGCTAAGGATTGGGATGGGGGTGGCTGGGCGGAGGTATCAAGTAGGACTCCTTTATGACAGCAGCCCTCTAAGTTTCATCTCCAGTTTTAGCGATCTTTCTAATGACTGTGGAACATTACCTTTGTTCTTGTCACCTGAGTCCTAGGGAATCATGCTGGCTTATTAGGCTGGACCTGGCAGGTCCTGTCCTCAACAGCAGTGTCTGGTGGAGGTTATATTAGCCTTCGTGTCCTTTCAGTTGGTGTGGTGGTCTGCTTGTGGTTCGGTGCAGTGTATGGTACATACCCTTTTCTGTCCTTTTCAGATCAAAGACATCTTAAAGCCAGAAGTAATGGAGGAGATTGTGTTGGAAACACGCCGGCGGCTTTTAGAGCAGGAGGGATGAGGAGAGCTCCGGAGTATGGGACTGTGTACCTCTCTGAAGGGGTCCTTGGGAGCGAAGAGCCTGCTGTGTGGCCCAGGGAGGATCTGACAAGGCCTGACCGCTCTCCTGTTCTAAGACACAGCTTGGATAGAAGCAAATGGTGGCTCTGGCAACATGGGCTGCTGAGTCACAGTGCAAGCTGGGAGTTTCAGGTTGTTCTGAGCGCAGTGTCCCAGCAAAGGACTCCCCATCTTGGAATAGTATGGAGAACCCATGTCTACCACTCAGCATAATTCACACCACATGATACCCCACAGAACTGCCCCAATAGAAAACATGGTGGGCTGGGATAGAACTTATGTAGAGCACTTGACTGGAAAGGCAAGGCTCTAGATTCAGTCTCCAGTACTGGGAGGAAAAAAAAATAAAATAAAACATGGCATCCCTGGCCCCCAATGGTCTATTGTGGCTTCTACCCCTAACCCAGCAGCAATGCAGTAGAAGAATCAGGTAGTTGGAATCTACTTCCTGCTGCATGTTCCTTCCAGGAACCTGACACTTGCCCTGTCCTGCCTGTGAGGACCACTTGTAAGAAGCTGATAACGGAGAACATGAATGTTCTGACTCCACTGTACTTTTTTGGGCTCTGATAAAACAAAAATGGAGATGGGAAAAGAAAGCTGTCTTTATTTGCATGTATGTGTATGGGCATGCAAGGATGGATCTCTTGCCACTGCTAACAAACACTAGACACTTTTCACAACTTTTGCATCCAACTTGTGGATGACTTGGGAATTGAACTGAGGCTGATAGGCAAGTGCCTTTTTCCCAGATTCACTTTCACCCAAACTGGACTAGCAAGCCCCAGGGCATCCTGGCTCTTCAGCATTGAGATTATACATGTACACCATCATGCCCATCACTTTACATGGGTGTGGAAGATCTAAACGCAGGCCCTCCTGGTTGTGAGTAAATGCCTTGTCCACTGAGCCATCTCCCCGGGCCCCAGTATTTTCTTTTTGAGGTAGGGCCTCACTAGCCCAGGCTGACCTGGAACTCACTATATTGTTTCTTGTTTTTTTGCCATGGCCTTTTGCCACTGCAAATTAATTCCAGATGCATGTGCCACTTTGTGCATCTGGCTTTACATGGATACTGGGGAATTGAACCTGAGGTGTTAGGTTTTGCAAACGAGCACTTTTTTGGAGGGGGGTTTGAAGTAGGGTCTCCCTCTAGCCCAGGCTGATCTGGAATTCGCTATGGAGTCTCGGTGGCCTCGAACTCACTGCCTCCTGAGTGCTGGGATTAAAGGTATGGGCCACCACATCTGGCTCCGAACAAGCACTTTTAATGACAGCCATCTCTCCAGCCCCCACTGTATTATTATTGTTGTTGTAGGTAGGGTCTCATTCTCCCACTGTATTATTTTTTGATGACTAACTGATTTCCTGGCATGGTAATACAAGCCTGTGATCTCAGGCAGAAAGCATTAATTTAAAACCAGTCTGAGTTGTGTAGTGAGACTGTCTCACCAAACCAAATGAAAAATGGTGCCCTGATTGAAAGGTTTTTTTAACTGTTTTTTTTGGAGGCAGAGTTTCACTGCAGCCCAGGCTGATCTGGAAACTAGCTCCACACTGGCCTCGAACTCATGGTGATCCTCCTACCTCAGCCTCCCCAGTACTGGGATTAAAGGCGTGTACCACCATACCCTGCTTTTTCAGTTACCATTTTAAAAATAAAACAACCCCCCCCCCCGAGGTAGGGTTTTATTCTATCCCAGGCTGACCCAGAACTCACTATGTAGTCTCAGGGTGGCCTCGAACTCATGGTGATCCTCCTACTTCTGCCTCCTGAGTGTTGGGATTAAAGGTGTGTGCTACCACGCCCAGCTCTAAGACAAACTTTTTATTTTATTGGAGAAAGAGGGTGTGTCAAGGCCTTTAACCGCTGCAAACAAACTCCAGACACATGCACCATCTTGTGCATCTGGCTTATGTGGGTCCTGGGAAATCAAACATATGTCCTTTGGCTTTGCAGGCAAGTGCCTTAACCCTAAGCCATTTCTCCAGTCTTCAGCATTTAAAAAATATTTTTTATTTGTGCATAGTATATGGGTATGTGCATAGAATATGGGTGTGCTAGGACCTTCTGCCACTAAGGAACTCCAGAAACGTGCCATGTTGTGCACCTGGCTTTACTTGGATACTGGGGAGTTGCACCCACGCTGGCAAGCTTTGCAAACAACTACCTTTAACCACTGATCCATCTTCCCCAGCCCCAGTTAGCATTTTTTCTTTTTCTTGAGGTAGGGTCTTGCTCTAGCCTAGGCTGACCTGGAATTCACTTTGTGTTTTCAGGGTGGCCTTTAACTCACCGTTATCCTCTTAACTCTGCCTCCTGAGTGCTGGGATTAAAGACGTGTGCCACCATGTTCTTTAAGGCACTATATAAATGCAGATGCAGTTGTAGTTCACATCTATAAGCTGCTTTCTGATACTCAGGAGTGGTAACTGGTTTCTGCTCCTGCTCTCCCGGTAACTGTTGGCTGGAGGAGGCTTCAGAGCATACCTGAACAATGACTGAACACCTTACAGTGTAAGCAAGAGGAAGTGAACACTGCATTTCACAGTTGTGAATACCCTTTGATTCTCTATCATCCAGTGGAATGTTTACAGCATCATGCAGTAGACACCTTCCTTTATTCCATGTACCACCTGTCTCATGGAATTTAGTCAAACTTCCTATATATTGTGTTGCAACTTGAGGTTGGCTTACCAGACTCATTCCTGAGAAGCTTCCAGGCTCTTGAGGGAAGGGAGTGGGAGCCTTCTCTCAAGCTGCTAGCCTGTTCTGATTATCTACTGCATGAGTGCTTTGAGGTCGGAAGGCAACTTTGTGCAGGCACCTGCTTCGCGTGCCGATAGAGGGCGCCCTTGATAAGTGTAATCCCATTATGGGATGAAATTTTGTAACTCAGTTTTGCTTCATAAAAGGACAAAGATTAAGCTGAATCACTTTTTTTTTTTTTTTTTTTGGTTTTTCAAGGTAGGGTCTCACTCTAGTTCAGGCTGACCTGGAATTCACTCTGTAGTCTCAGGGTGGCCTCGAACTCATGGCAATCCTCCTACCTCTGCCTCCTGAGTGCTGGGATTAAAGGCATGTGCCACCACGCCTGGCTCTGGATCACTTTTAATGAAAATTATAATGCTTTAAAGGATTTATTCAACACTGAGTAACATCCTGTCAGGTATTTGCTGGGCTCTGTGTTCTTTAGGTTGAGGTCCTTAAAAGTTTTCTGCAGGGCTGGAGGGATGGCTTAGTGGTTAAGGCATTTACCTGCAAAGCCAAAGGACCCAGGTTCATTTCCCCAGGACCCACATTAGCCAGATGCACAAGGGGATGCATGCATCTGGAGTTTGTTTGCAGTGGCTAAAGGCCCTGGTGTGCTCATTATCTCTCCCTCTTTCTCTAACAAATAAATAAATAAAACTAAAAAATATATAATTAAAGTTTTCTGCAGTGTTAGAAAGTACAGTAATACTGGGTGTGTGCACACCGTTAGTCCCAGGTGAGTTTGAGGCCAGCCTGAGACTACATAGTAACTTCCAGGTCAGCCTGGGCTAGAGCGAGACCCTACCTCAAAAACAAAATAAAAGGTTAACTAAAAAACTTAAATCAGGGTACCATTTTTCATTTGGTTTGGTGAGACAGTCTCACTACACAACTCAGGTTGAAGTTCAAGGCCAGCCTAGGGCTAAAGAGTGAGTTCCAGGTCAGCCTGGGGTAGACCCTGCCTCACAAGAAAGCAGTACAGTACAACTATGGGAAAAAGATGCACAGTGGGCTTGAGGCTTACCTTGAGAAGATTAGGATAAGGCTGTAGAGCAAGTGCAGATGACCCTACAGTGACAGCTATGAGTCCTATCTCAGTCTGGAATGCTAAGATCTCATGACAGATGAACAGCCGTATCCCTGGCTTACATGAGAGGAAACTACTTCTGAGAACTAAAATGACTTGGTAAGTCCATGGTCAACTGAATCCTGAACTAATTTAAGCTCTAGAGAATGTGGGAGCCATCTGTTGAGTTGGGTTGGGCTAATGGTGAAGGGTTAATTTACAGTATTTAGGTTGATTTTGGGGGGCGGCAATCACTATTTGTTTTGCCTACTGCCTGTTACTCTATGTGTTCTCTTTGGAAAGGTGGCACCTCCCCCCAGTATTCCAGCACTTAGAACAGGGGCTTAGTAAATGCCTGTTAGGGCTGGGAATGGAGCTCAAGTAAGCAGCGTGTTTGCCTCGTATGGAGGCGGCCCTGGGTTCCATTTCAGAGCTGTGTGAACCAGTGTGGTGGTGCAGGCCTATAATTCAGCACAGGAAGATCAGAACTGCAAGATCATACTTGGCTTGGGTATATAGTGAATTTGAGGCCTGGCAAGCTCAGTTTTAACTCAACTGAAGAATGCAGATGTGGAAGAAGTGATTAAAACATGAATAGGGCCCGGCATGGTGGCAAACGCTTTTAATCCCAGCACTGGGGAGGCAGAGGTAGGAGGCCGTAAATTTAAGGCCACTCTGAGGCTACATAGTGAATTCCAGGTCAGCCTGGGCTAGAGTGAGACCCTACCTCGGAAAACAAAACAAAACAAAACACAAAACAAACAAAAAAAAGAGACCAGTACAAGATAATGGGTAAAAATAAAAGGGAACAAAGGGACTGTATCTGCAAATGGTACTACTATGCAGGGCTAAATTTAACATTTACAAGCCAAATAAGCTACCAGCCAGATTACTGTGAGCAAGCAAAAACTCAACCAACATGTGAATTTAATTCCAGTTCTAAATCTTAGGCACACATTTTCATATGCTTCATGTTTAGTATTTCCAATTGATTGTCCTCTAATAAGTGAAATGGCAGTATTAAAAGTAAGGGCCATTTCTCACTGTGACAGAGTATTTCTAAACTGTGTGAATGTGCAACAATGTAGCTGTGGCGTCCCTATCTCAGTAGCAACTTTTGAAAAATTGTCTTAGCATTAGCTCAGTATCAGGCTAGAGAAATGGCCTAGCAGTTAAAGTGCCTGCCTGCGAAACCCTAGGACTCAGGTTTGACTCCCCAGAACCTACATCAGCCTGATGCACATGGTGGTTGGTGCATGTGTCAGGAGTTCATCTGCAGTGGCTAGAGGCCCTGGTGCACCCATTCCTTCTCAATAAATAAAAGTGTAAAAAAATTAAAAAAGAACATTAGCTCAGTATCAACAGTTGATTCTGAATGCTACAGTAGAAAAACCATATGTTGCCTTTAATCCCAGCACTCCGGAGGTAGAGGTAGGAGGATTGCCATGAGTTTGAGGCCACCCTGAGACTACATAGTGAATTCCAGGTCAGCATCTCGAGTGAGACCCTACCTCATAAAACAAAAACAAACAAACAAAACAAAACAAACAAACAAACACATATATTGCTGGGGAGTTAGCAGTTAAAGGCACTTGCTTGCAAAGCCTGTTGACCCCGGGTTAGATTCCCCATTACCAGTGTAAAGCCAATGCACAACATGACCCATTTGTAGCCACAAGAGGCCCTGGTGTGCCCATATACTTTCTCTGTTGCGTGCAAATAAATATATTAAGAAAAATAGTGCATTTTGGAGCAAGGTCAGTGTGGTAGTTTGAATTAGATGTTCCCCATAAATTCATCTGCTCTGACTGCTTGTTTCCCAGCTCATGGCAATTTGGGAGGTGGAACCTTTGTGGAGGATGTGTGTTGTTGGGTGTGAGCTTAGGGGTGTTATGGTCAGTTCTCTCTTGCTAGAGTTCTGCTCACCCTCCTGCTGCTGTTTTCCACCTGTTGTAGCAGAGGTGATGTCCAGCTTCTGCTCATACCATGCTATCCCCTGCCACCATGAAGCTTCCCCTTGAGACTGTAAAACAGATTAAAAAAACTTTCCTCCCATCTGCTGCTTGTGGTCAGGTGCTTTTTTTTTTTTTTTTTCCTCCTGAGGAAGGGTCTCGCTCTAGCCCAGGCTGACCTAAAATTTACTATGTAGTTTCAGAGTGTTCTCAAACTCACAGCTATCCTTCAACCTCTGCCTCCTGAGTGCTGGGATTAAAAGGCATGTGCCACCACACCAGGCTCAGTGCTTTATTTAGGCAACAAGAAGGTAACTTTAGGGCTGGAGAGATGGCTTAGTGGTTAAAGGACTTGCTTGCAAAGCCTAATCCAGAGTTTGATTCCTCAGTAACCACATAAAGACAGATGCATAAAGTGGAACATACATTTGGAGTTCATTTGCAGTAGTTGGAGGTCCTAGCATGCCCATTCATTTTGTCTCTCTTCTTTATCTCTCCTTGCAAATAAATTTTTAAAAATAATTTTAAAAAGGTAACTTTAATAGTTTGGGCTGAAGTAGTGCTCTTGTTACCTACTGGCCAAATGACACTGGATCATGTTTCTGAATCTTTTCCCATCTGTATAGGAGGATTAGTATTGCATGCCCCCCTGGGCGATAAGATTGAGTTATTGCAGTTTATAAAAGAGTGCAAATAGTGCTGGGTTTGGCCTATCAGGTAGCCACGAGAGAAAAAAGTTGTATAAGACAGGTGCAGGCTTGAGGAGTCTAGTTCATTAGTTAGCTCAAGGTCTGTGAAACCCAATAATTTGGGTATTTTAACACAACGTTGAGGATGTTTTTATGCGGATGCATGTTTCATCTGAAATATGGTAAAGGTTCATTGTAGCGCAAACATGAATGTGCCTGGTACACTTCAGAACACATGTCTCCTCTTCACCAGCCTCCTGGTATCCCAACGAAATCAATGCTTGCTTTATATTTCTTAGCTGGTCCCAATCTTTCGCGTTTTGGAGGACGCAAGTATGAAAAGCACCTTGGTTTTCTAGGAGGTATTAGTATCTATTCCTGCCAATTTGATCATAATGTTAAATTTCCTTCCTTAACAGGTTCTAGGAAGTAATCCAACTCCGGTTCTGGAAAAATCCAAACCGCAGTTTTACCCTGACTGTGGCTCTTCCGCGCGAGGAGACATCGGCAGCTCGAAGCCAGGCGGACTAGAGTGCACTGGCTCCCGGGAGGCGGGGCCAGAGCTCAGGAGCCAGGAGCGAAGGGCCCTTAAGCCTCGAAGAGCGCCATGGACTACAACTCCCGGCAGGCCCCGCGGCGGCGCCGAAAGCGGTTCGCCGGCAGCGTTCTCCCGCACTGGCCAATGGGACGGAGGAGAGAGGCCTGACTCGATTCCCTGCGGACCAATGGCAGTGCAGAGGAGGCGGGCGCTTCTTCGCCGCTCACCTTGCTCTCTGGAAGAACCCCGTTTAAAAGGTCGTGCCGGGCCGGTTCTCGCGGACAGTTAAGGCCAGAACGACAAGGTGCGGGGACGTCCGAGAGAGCGGCGCCGGGGGACGCCTCGGGCTTTGCGTGGAGGGCTCCCGACGTCGCCAGGGTGGGGGCGGGTCCGGGGGGCGGGGCCTGGCCTCGTTGTGGAGTGGCTCGTAATCCATCATGGCGGCCGCGGGCTTCCGTGTCTGTCCCTGAACGGCGCTGGAGCCGGTTCCCGGGACCTGCGGCCGAGGAGTCAGTCCCTTGGTAGTCCTCGGCCCCTACCGGTGGGAGAGGCCGGGTCCCTGGGCACAGCTCGGGGATGTGATTGCTCCGGCGGCGGCGGCGGCGGCGGTGGCAGAGTCCGGAGCCGGGGGAGGGGTGTCTCGGGCAGAGACCCCCGGGCTAGGGTAGCTGAGGCGGCCGGGCCTCCTCCCCCTGTGACCTCCCCACTCTCTCTCTCGCCTGCGGGGTCACTGGAGTCCTTCGTTCCCTACAGCCCAGCCCTGGCTCGGGGACACTGGGGTTGTCCTCAGTTTGCCCGGACTTGGGACACCCCCGTTTTCTGAGGCGTGGAGGAGCGTCGACCCCTGCAGTAAGCCGCCCGTGTCCCGCCTCCAGTCTCTCTGTCTCTCTCTCTCTTTCAATCCAAGCCTCTTGCTCCAGATTCCGGCCTCAAGACCGGCCACGGAGCCCCCTTTCCCAGCACCATTCAAATCTTCTTGCTGTCAAGCGGCTCCCCCTGTCCCCCCCTGGTTGCTTCCGCGAGCCCCTGATGCCCTGACTCCTTCCAATGTCACCTCCAGCCCATTTGGTCTCCGTGCAGCCACAAACTTTAATGCAGAGGAAAAGTCTCGATTGGTTTCACAGGCCTTTTAAAAAGCGGACTTAAAAGTTGCTTGGCAATGCATTCCTTCTCGTCCGAGTGGAGAGCAAGCTCTGGCTGAAACCTGGGTGACCCGTGTCCTTTTCCCGAGAGCAAGGGGAAGTTTGTCGGAAGATGCAGACACAAAGATAGGGACTCGGTGACTTCCACCGGAGAAGCATCCCAAGACGGTCAACGGCTCCTTTAATGCACTACTATTGTTGACTCTTCAATACCCTGTGAATGTTTCTGTTTTCAGTTTTTCTTTTTGAGAATATATACTTAAAATCAAGAAGCGTGGGTAGCAGCATTGCAGTTAGATTACTTCAAATGGATACACCTCGAAAATAACTCAAACTCTTGTTTACATGAGTCAAACTAAGACTCCTTCCTTTTGCCATGGAAGTCGTCTCTCTGTGACTGACCTCAATTACAGACTTGGGAGATGCGTTGATGTGAAGTCCCATGCATGTACTGTTTCCTGCTAAGCCCACTGACCATTCTGGAAGATCTTGAACCTCTTCTGGCAAGGGGTGCCTATCATTGCTTTATGGGGCAACAGCCTGGAAAAGTTCTCGGGGACCAAAGAAGGCCAAGTTTGCCCGCCCTGCACTTTATCAAAGGAGCAGGGAAGAAGGAGTCATCGAGGCATGGGGGTCCACACTGCAATGTTTTTGTGGAACATGGTGAGTGCTTTTCAAGATTTCCCGTCATGTTTTTCCTTATGTGTTCAGCCTAGACCATGAAGGAACCTTCTGGAATAACTACACGTGTCAGTTCTTTCTACTTCCTCTTAGCATGTTTGTTACTCTAGTTATCTCTTAGCTTCTGTTGGAACATTTCTTTGTACAAGAAAATTATGGCTTTATTCAAAATCTATTTAAATTGTGTATTTCTTGCCTGATTCTACTTCAGATTCACTGCTGAGAGCCGGGGGTAATGGTGCACACCTTTAATCCCAGCTCTTAGGAGGCAGAGGTAGAAGGATCGCCATGGGTTCAAGGCTACCCTGAGACTACATAGTGAATTCCAGGTCAGCCTAAGCTAGAGTGAGACCTTACCTCGAAAAAAAAAAAGAAAAAAATTTCACTGCTGACCTTGGACAAACTATTTTATTGTCCTAGAGTCTCGGTTTCTTGGGGGTTTGTTAGCATCCACAGCTAACATGTGCTCCAACTGAAGGCAGGGACTCTTCCCTCCCCTTCCTAGCCATGCGCAGGAGAACTCACATTCTCAGCTCCACAAAAGATTAAGGACCATGGAACCCAGTTGACAGTAACATCCTTGACCTTCTCACTTAGGAGGAGGACTGGAAAGTGCTCACTTTGGAGCTAGGTGGAAAGCATGGAGTGGGTGAGCAGCATGTCTTGTGAACCTAGGACAGGTCTGTTACCTTCCTTAAGGAATAACCCTTTCCCCATTGATGTGCTTTTGTCTCTCCGTGCTTAGAATGACATTCCATTCAGGGTAAGAAAGGCTGTCTGACATTTTTATGAACATAGTTGGCATTTGTGTGCTGACAATACATGTCATGTTGTTGACTTTCAGTAATTCTTTTTTTTTTTAGTTTATTTTTATTTATTTATTTGAGTGAGTGAGGGAGGGAGAGAATGGGCATGCCAGGTCTTTAGCCACCACAAATGAACTCCAGAAACATGCACCCACTTGTGCATCTGGCTTATGTGGGTCCTGGGGAATCAAACCTGGGTCCTTTGGCTTTGCAGGCACACACCTTGACTACTAAGCCCCCTCTTTAAAAAAATTTTTTTTTTAAATTTTTTTAATTTGCAAGCAGAGGGAGAGATAGAAGAGAGGCAGACAGAGAGAGAGAGAGAGCGAGAACGGGCACGCCAGGGCTTCTAGCCACTGCAAACGAACTCTAGATGCATGTGCCCTTTGTGCATCTGTCTTACGTGGGTCCTGGAGAATCGAACTGGGATCCTTTGGCTTCACAGGCAAATGTCTTAACCTCTAAGCCATTGCTCCAGCCCTAAAAAATTTTTTTATTTATTTACTTTCGAGAGAGAATGAGCATGCCAGGGCCTGTAGCCACTGCAAACAAACTGCAGTTGCATGTGTCACCATGTGCATCTGGCTTACATGGGTTATGGGGAGTTGAACCTAGGTCCTTAGGCTTTGCAGGCAAGCCACTTAACTGCTAAGCTGTCTCTCTAGCCCGACTTTTCAGTCATTCTGTGTGATGTTAAAAGCTAAGGATCACATGTAAGCCAGATGTACAAGGTGGCACATGCATCTGGCATTCTTTTTCAGTAGCTGGAGGCCCTGGCATGTCCATTGTCTCCCTCTTTATTTGCCTCTCTTTCAAATAAATGAATAAAAATAATTTAAAAATTATGAAAAAAAAGCTAAGGGTCGGTTTAGGCTGATGCCTGTTGCAGAGGCCAGCCAGGAACCAATTAATTAGGGTCCTTAATGGTTTTTTTAAAATTTAAATTATTTATTTATGAGACAGAATGAGACAGAGAGGGAGGGAGGGAGAGAGAATTGGTGCACCAGGGCTTATAGTCACTGCAAAGGAACTCCGCTTTGTGCATTTGGCTTTACATGGGTACTGGGAAATCAAACTCAGGTCCTTAGGCTTTTCAGGAAAGAGCCTTAATCACTGAGCCATCTTTCCAGCCCCCTTAATGGTTTTTTTTCGGGGTAGGGTCTCGCTCTAGCACAGGCTGACGTGGAATTTACTATCCTGCTGTGCCTCCTGAGTGCTGCAATTAAAGTTGTGTGCCATCATGACTGGCATAGGGTCCTGTTTGTACTGTTGCACTTTACATTTTCAGACTGTGTACTTAATATTAAAATACCATTTGAGCACACTCACTGAATAATCAAATGTAGCATGTGTGCAGATGGTACATACTTTGAGAGTGGGTAACCACAGTGAACAAAAGCCACTTTTGATGGCCTTGCATTTAATGACAAAGAGGTTTCACCTCAGTAAGCCTGGGTAACTTGATTTTTACTTTATCTTGATACAGTTCTATTCTAGTATTGTTTTGCAGCAGGCAAATGTGAAAGCATGTTCTGATCTTCTCAAAGTTCCAGTTTAAAAAGGGAGCATTTGCCGTCTGGGCGTGGTGATGCACGCCTTCAATCTCAGCACTCAGGAGGCAGTGGTAGTAGGATCACTGTAAGTTCAAGGCCACCCTGAGACTACATAGTGAATTCCAGGTCAGCCTGGACTAGAGTGAAACCCTACCTCGAACCCCCCCATCCCCCCCCCAAAAAAGAGCATTTACATTTTAACTTCTGACTGGTGCAGCCTTAGGTGGTGGAGATTGGCACAAGGTTTTGGCTGAACTTAAAACATGCATAGAGATGACCTAGTAATCTCATCTGAGATACTTTTCAAGGATCGAGAGATTAGAACAGTTTTTTTGTTTTGTTTTGTTTTTTGTTTTTTTAGGTAGACTCTTCCTCTAGCCAAGGCTGACCTGGTACTCACTTTTTAGTCCCAGGCTGGCCTTGAACTCACAAAGATCCTCCTTCCTTTGCTGCCCAAGTGCTGGTGATACTAGTCTAAGATTTGTTTTGTTTTAGTTTTTGTTTATGAGACAGGAGGGACTTGCTATGTAGTCTAAGCTGTCCTCCACTTCACTGTGTAGCCCAGGATGGCTTCACACTCCCAGTTTTCCTGCTTCAGCTTCCTGAGAGCTAAGATCCAAGTGTGGGTCACTGCTCCCTGCCAAGTCTGAGACTTTTTCACTGTTGATATTTGTACTAATGGTGTCAAAGTAACAGGAATCAAGTCTGTGGTACCCAACTATACTACACTAGTAGCTTTTGTGTACTTTATGACATATGCTCACAGAAAACAACAACATTAAATTTTTTAAGTTTTTTTTTAAATGTCTGTGGAGCAGTTACCTTTCTTTCTTTCTTTGTTATTTATTTACTTATTTACTTATTTATTTATTTTGAGAGAAAGAGAGAGAGAGAGAAAATGGGCATGCCAGGACCTCTAGCCACTGCCCGAATGCATGTGGCCCTTTGTGCATCTGGCTTATATGGGTACTGGAGAATTGAACCTGGGTCCTTAGGTTTCGCAGGCAAGTGCCTTAACAGCTAAGCCATCTCTCCTGCTCCATTTTTTGGACATGCCAGGGCCTCTAGCCACTGCAAATGAACTCCAGATGCATGTGCCACCTTGTGCATCTGGCTTATGTGGGTACTGGGGAATTGAACCTGGGTCCTTAGTCTTCTCAGGCAAGCACCTTAACCATTAAGCCATCTCTCCAGCCCTTAAAATCACAGTTTTAATTTCTAATATGATAATTATTGGCAGGATAAGTTGATTAACTTAAGGTCTTTGAGGCCCAGTGGTTTCCAGAAGTATAAAGAAGCCTGAGATGCATATGCTTGAGAGGGGATGCTGTAGGTCACCCATTCAGAGGGCACCTCAGGTTGTGGACTTAGGCATCCTATAAGGGATTGAGTGAAAGATGTTCATGTGTTACAGTTGGAAAGAACCATTTAAAGGATCATTCTCTATTATTTGGACCCCCCCATTTTTTTTTGGTTTTTCGAGGTAGGGTGTCACTCTGGCCCAGACTGACCTGGAATTCACTGTGTAGTCTTAGGGTGGCCTCGAACTCTTGGCAATCCTCCTACCTCTGTCTCCCAAGTGCTGGGATTAAAGGCGTGCGCCACCACACCTGGCTTGACCCCATTTTTGTAAGCAAATATCTGTTTTATTAAGCCAGGTGTGGTGGTGCATGCCTTTAATCCCAGCACTTGGGAGGCAGAGGTAGAAGGAGTGCCATGAATTCAAGGCCACCCTGAGACTACACAGTGAATTCCAGGTCAGCCTGAGCTAGAGTGAGACCCTACCTAAAAAAAAAAAAAAAAAATCTGTTTTATTAATATGTATGCAGAAAAGAAGGATTTTGTTTGTTTGTTTGTTTGTTTATTTATTTATTTGAGAGAGAGAATGGGCATGCCAGGGCTTCCAGCCACTGCAAACGAACTCCAGATGCATGCGCCCCCTTGTGCATCTGGCTTACATGGGTCCTGGAGAATCAAACTGGGATCCTTTGGCTTTGCAGGCAAACACCTTAACTGCTAAGCTATCTCTCCATGTGTTTTATTTATTTGTTTATTTATTTGAGAGAGAGAAAGGAAAAGAAGGATTTTAGACCAAAATTGCTATCTCTAGGGAATTGAGATTTTAGGTGGAATAAGAGAAAATTTTAACTCCTTCCCCCTAGGATTCTACTGCAGCCCAGGCTGACCTGGAACTCACTCTGTAGCCCCAGACTGACCTTGAACACATTGATCCTTCTACCTCAGTCTCCTGAGTGCTTGGATTAAAGGTGTGCCTGCACCACTAAATCTGGTCAAACTTTCTGGTCTAGGCTGGCTTCAACCTCCTTATTATGTAGTTGAGAATGTCTGATCCTTTTCCCTCCACCTCCCAATTTCTGGGATCACAGGCATGTACCACTATGCTCAGTTTTATGCAGTGCTGGGGATCAAAGCCAGAGTGTTGTGTATGCTAAGCAAGTACTCTACTAACTGAGCTATACCTCCAGCTTCTGAGAACTTGAACTTTTAGCTCTGCACAGCAAGCACTCTTACCCACATAGCCATTTCCCCAGGACCTGCCTTACATTTTTGTGAATTTAGAATTAGAATTTGTTTAAGTCATGTTTGAAGACAAATCAGCTTTTTTGGACCCTGGGGATTTTTTTTTCTTCAGGGAACATGGATTTTAGTTACAAATTATTCTTTAGTTTTCATAGACTTATTATTTTTTTCTTGAGTTCATTAGTGTACATGTAGATTAGATTCTATCTTTTTTTCCTTTCTTTCTTTGAGGTAACATCTTGCTCTAGCCCAGGCTGATCTGGAATTAATTATGTAGTCTTGGGGTGGCCTTGAACTCATGGCAGTCCTCTTACCTCTGCCTTCCAGAGTGCTGGGTTTTAAGGTGTGAGCCACCACACCCAGCTTAGGTTGTATTTTGAAGTCAAAAACATTGTGCTGTGGTAAACATGAGTTGGATACCAGAATAATGGGAGTGGGGGTGAATAATGGGGGTAGGGGTGATTGTTGGCGATGGTGGTCATTGTTGAGGTAATGGTAATTGTGATGGCAGTGGTGAAATGGTATGTGGTGGTGGTGTGTATTTGTATTAGGTGTATGATCAGCTGGTAACTTTGCCAGGATCATTTAGAGTTGAAAGGAATTAGGCATAGGTATATAAAAGAAGAAAATCTATGTATTATTTTATGTAGCACATATTCTTTTCAAATTTTAGTCACTTGCCGTAGATAATTCACTTTTAGAAGACTTGAAAGTATTTATTCATTAGAAAGAGAGGTAAAGAGAGAAAGAGGCAGATAAAGAAAGAATGGGCATGTCAGGGCCTCTAGCCACTGCAAATGAACTCCAGACACATGCGCCACCTTGTGCATCTGACTTATGTGGGTAACTGGGGAATCAAACCTGGGTCTTCAGACTTCAAAGGCAAGTGCTTTAACTGCTAAGCCATCTCTCTAGCCCTGGGCTTCTTTTTATTTTTATTTTTTAATTTTTGTTTATTTTTAATTATTAGCAACAGACAGAGAAATAGGCAGAGAGAGAGAAAGAATGGGCTCACTAGGGCCTCCAGCCACTGCAAACGAACTCCAGATGCATGCATCACCTTGTGCATCTGGCTAATGTGGGTACTGGGAAATTGAGCCTTGAACTGGAGTCCATAGGCTTCACAGGCAAGCGCCCACTAAGCCATCTATCCAGGCCCCCCTTTTTTTTCTTTTGGTTTTTCGAGGTAAGGTCTTGCTCTAGCCCAGGCTAACCTGGAATTCACTATGTAGTCTCAGGGTGGCCTTGAACTCACGGTGATCCTCCTACCTCTGCCTCCCAAGTGCTGGAATTAAAGGCATGCACCACCACACCTGGCTTCTTTTATTGTTTTAATAATATGTATTTATTTGAGAGAAAGCATGCACATGTCAGGGACTCCCTCTTACCTCTGCAAATGAACTTGTAGTTACCTTCATGTTGCTGGGACAAAACACATGACCAAAAGCGGGGGACAGGTAGAAAGGATTTATTTTGGCTTTATAGTCTTGAGGGGAAGCTTCATGATGGCAGGGGAAAGCATGGCATGAGCAGAGGCTGGGCATCACCTCTGCCACAGCAGGTAGGCAACAGCATCAGGAAAGTGAGCCAAGCTCTGGCAAGGGGGAGCTAGCTATAGCAACCCTAAGCCTACTCACTAAAACATACCTCCTCCACAAGGCTCCACTTCAGTTGTCCTCAGCTGGGGACCAAGCACTCAAAGCACATGAGTTTATGGGAGACATCTGATTCAAACTACCACATTACTCCAGACGCATGCACCATTTTGTGCGACTGGCTTTACGTGGGTACTGGGGAATTGAACCCTGGTCAGTAGCCTTTGTAAGCAAGCACTTTTAACCACTGAGCCATCTCCTTGGCCTCTTCTTTTTCTTAGGATTTCCATTTTTCTTCAAATGTTTATTGAGCATACACTATGTGCTAGTGTTTTAATCAATGATAGTACATTAGTGCACTTTTATTCTACTGGCAGAGACAGTCCATCCATATGCTGAATGAGTAAAATACAGAGAGATGTTGGAGAGTGGCAAATGTTCAGCAGAAAAATAACACTGCAGATGTTCAGGTAGTAAACCTTAGGAAGGGTGCAAGAGTGGGTGGCTTTTGAATAAAGCTGAAGGAGGGGTTGGCGGCAAGCTGTGTACTGATACAGTCAGAGGCCTGAGGCAGAGATTGCTTAGCACATTTAAGGGAGTGGGGGTTAGTCTGTGGCCCATGGTCTGCATATGGCTGGGGAAAGCTATGAATGCAGCCCAACACAGAATCATAAATTTATTTAAACATTATGAGGGTTTTTTTTTTGTTTGTTTGTTTTTGGTAACTTGATCATGTGGTGTTCAAGTGTTAACTCTGTAGATGACAATGTTGTGTCACAATTTCAAAATGTAAGACATTCCTGGCTGGAGCAGAGAGTGGAAGGAGAATTGCCAGGAGAATGCCTACAAAAGTAGAAGCATAGGGCCTTGGCCAGTTTAAGGAGTTTTGACTTTAAAAAAAGTTTTTATTTAATTGAGAGAGAGAGAGGGAGATAGTGAGTATGGGCAGTCTAGGGCTTCCTTTTGCTGCAAATGAACTCTAGACACACGCCCCACTTTGTGCATCTGGCTTTATGTGGGTAGTAGGGAATCAAATCTAGGTAGTCAGGCTTTGCAAGTGCCTTTAACCACTGAGAAGCATCTCTCCAGCTCCCAGGTTTGACTTACTTTTTTTTTTTCAAGATAGGGTCTCTTTCTATCCCAGGTTGACCTGGAATTCACTATGTAGTCTCAGGGTGGCCTCAAACTCACAGTGATCCTCTTATCTCTGCCTCCCAAGTGTTGGGACTAAAGGCATGTACCACCACACCTGGATAATTGATAGCTATTTATTTATTTATTTTGGTTTTTCGAGGTAGAGTCTCACTCTGGTCCAGGCTGACCTGGAATTAACTATGTCGTCTCAGGGTGGCCTTGAATTCACAGTGATCCTCTTACCTCTGCCTCCCAAGTGTTGGGATTAAAGGTGTGCACCACCACGCCCGGCTATTTATTTATTATTTATTTGCAAGGAGACAGAGAGAATGATAGGGAGAATGGGTGCACCATGGCCTCTTGCTACTGCAAAGGAACTCAAGATGCATGTGCCACTTGTGCACCTCTAGCTTTGCATGGGTACTGGGGAATTTAACACTAGGTCATCAGGCTTTGTAAGCAGGTGCCTTTAACTGCTAAGCCATCTCTCCAGTCCCTTGGTCTGTATTCTGATCCAATCTCTGCATAGCTGTGGTGGCTAGCCAGTGGTGTGAGAGAGTAAGAGAAGGGCAGGGTTCCATGTGGGGTTCAATTGCACAAACCTCAAGGAGAATGATGGCTCTTGGACCAGGGAAGTGGCAGTGATGGAGAGTCATATTGTACAATAACTGAAAGCTGAGCTGGCTGGCTTTGCTATGAGATGAAGAGAGTGAGTCAGGTCAAGGATGACTCAGGTTTTTGGACAAAATAACAGGAGAAATGAAGTTGCCTTTTACTGAGATGGTGGGTAAAATTTTTTACCATTGGTTCCTGGTTCTTTCTGTGAAACCCAGGAGTGGGGTGTTGGGGCAGGAGAATTCAGATCAGGAGTGGGGTGTTAGGGTGGGGGAATGCAGACCTGGAGCTCCTTTAGGAGAAAACTACATTTGAGGTGCCCACTAGACATACAGGTGGGCATGCAAGGTAGGCAGTTAGGTCCATGAGTTTAAGTTCAAGAAAGCAGTGAAGGCTGGAAAGAGAAACTGGGAGTCAGCTAGGCATGGTGGCTCATGCCTTTAGTTGGGGCTACAAAGTGAGTTCCAGGTCAGCCTGGCCTAGAGTGAGACCCTGCCTGGAAAAATCCAAAAAAAGAAGGAAAACAAAAGAAACCTAGCTGGGGCATGGTGATGTATACCTTTAACCTTTAATCCCAACACTCAGGAGCAGAGGTAGGAGGATCACTGTGAATTCAAGGCCAGCCTGGGACTACAGAGTGAGTTCCAGGTCAGCCTGGGCTAGAGTGAGACGATACCTTGAAAAACAAAAACAAGGGCTTGAGAGATGGCTTAGCGATTAAAGCACTTGCCTGTGCAGCCTAAGGATCCAGGTTTGATTCTCCTGGTCCCACGTAAGCCAGATGTACAAGGTGGTGTATGCATCTGGAGTTCTTTGCAGTGGCTAGAGGCCCTGGCGCGCCCATTCTCTCCCTCACTCTCTCTGTCTCTAATAAATAAATAATTAAAAATAAATATTTTTTTAAAAAAGAAAAAACAAAACAAAAAGAAACGAGGAGTCCTCAGGCTGACAGTAGTTTAGGTGTGAGAATTGATGTGTTCATTGTGGGGATGTCTCTACATACAGTTCATGTATGTAAAGAAGACCCATGGAATTAAGATGTTGTAGTTTTACATAGGATTAGGTTGAATCTTGGGAGGTACCCAATTTGTTTCACAAAATAGCAAAACACCTGGGTAAACAGTAGTAACTGCATAAATAACAGAATTTGCCCACTTCAGTTGCCTTATATAAATGTAATTATATGTGTCCCTTTGTGCCTGGCATGTTTCAGTTAGCATAATGTTCTCAAGGTTGTCCATGTTGTAGCATGTATCAGACTCTCCCCTTTTCAGAGCATTCATGTGTGTGTGTATGCAGGGGGTGGGGAGGTGCATGTGTATGTGTGTCAGTGTCAGAAGAAAACCCTGGGTGTCATCTTTGGAACATTGTCTACCTTTTTTGAGACAGGGTCTCTCATTGATCTAGAGCTCACAAATTAGGTGATACTGGCTGTCAGAAAGCACCACACTTCCTCCTGTCTCTGCCTCCTCAGGGCTGGGAGGTACACTTCAGGATTTTTTTTTTTTTTTTTTTTTTTTTTTTTGGTAGGGCTCTAGCCCAGGCTAACCTGGAATTTACTATGTAGTCTAAGGGTAGTCTTGAACTCACTCCTCCCAAGTGCTGGGATTAAAGGCATGTGCCACCACACCTGTCTCACCTCTGACATTTTTACATGAATAAACTCTACCAACTGAGTTACATTCCTAGTTTTTTGTTTTGTTTTGTTTTGTTTTGTTTTGTTTGTTTGTTTTGTTTTTGAGGTAAGATCTCACTCTTGCCCAAGCTGACCTGGAACTCACTCTGTACTTCCAGGCTGACCTCGAACTCACAGTAGTCTTTCTACCTCTGCCTCTTGAGTGCTGGGATTAAAGGCATGTGCCATCATGCCTTTCTTTATGATTAGTATTTCTTTATGATTAGTACTTTTCTGTGGTCTACATTAAAAAAAAAAAAAAGCCTGTCTATTGGAAGGTTATGAGGAAGTGTACTCCTTTGCAGTTCACTTGGAATGGATTTTTCTTACTGGTGAGGGTTCTTTTTTCCTTCCATATTGACCTAGCCTTTTCATCTCTGCTGCATAAATGTTTGTGGATCTCTTGGGGGACTCTGCATTCTCTTTATTCGTTGCAAAGTCTGTCTCTTTTTTAACTGACATCACATGTATTACTGTAGCTTTAAAATAAATCTCTATATATGATGGAATAGAGTCTTCAGTTTTGTTCAACATTGGCTCGGCTCACCTGTTTGTTTTTCCTTGTACATTTTTGAATCAGTTTTATCAGTGTCTAGAGCCAATGAAAATACCCATAAAGATTTTCTTCTAGGATTTCATTTACTCTATAGATTACTTTGATCCTAGGAATAAATAGTGAAATATAGAGACTTCTTACTGACAAAGCCAGCCATCTGAGGAGACCTTTTTTTCTGTGAATGGTAAAGACTAAATAATTTTTGTAAATTATTGCCATGTTTTTCTTTCTTTAAATGTTTTTAAAATCTTTATTTATTTGAGAGTGAGGGAGACTGAGAGAGAATGGGTGTGCCAGGGCCTGTAGTCACTGCAAATGAGGAACACACTTAAGGAGTCCTACCCTTCCTTTGGCTCTTATATTCTTTCCGTCACCTCTTCTGCAATGGACCCTGAGCCTTGGAAGATGTGATAGAGATGTTTCAGTGCTGAGCACGCCTCTGTCCCCTCTTCTCAGCACCATGCTGCCTTCTGAGTCATCCCAAGGTCACTGCCATCTGAAAAGAGAAGCTTCTCTAACCAACCAAAAGTGAGAGTAGCATTAATATATGGGTATGAACATTAAGAGAAGTGCTTACTGGGCAGTTTGGTGAGCATAGTATATACATTTAGCCAGACACCAGCAGATGTTACACCCCTAGGGCTCATGACTACCCCTGTTGTAGGGTTTCAGTATCAGGGATGTATTCCCTCCCATGGAGTGAGCCTCCAGTCCAATTAGTGAGCGGTTGTTTTCCCCCATAACAGACATGCAACTATTGCGCCCGTTGGCTCATTTGGCCTGACTGGCCAAATTTAAGGCTTGCAGTGTCCACTGTTGAGTATCACCACTGGTGATTTCTATCTCTCCTATTGAACTACATGTAGCTTAGCTTTTTCCAGCTTTCTGTCAGGTGGTCCACATGGAGGAGGCTTTCAGCTCAGCTCCAGCAGGATTTCTCAGTGACCTTGCAGCCCAAGTATGTGGAGTCTTCAGCAATAGGGTCTTACCATCTATTCCTGGTGGGAAACCAAGAGTCTTGGCAATGGCCTGTAATGTTTTGGGGGGTATCAGTGACCTCCCTGGCCAACAACTCACTGGAAGGTATCCCATCCATGGCACTGAAAATTTTTCTAGTAACAATCTATGGCTTCTGAGTGTTCTACTGTCCAGAAAAGTAGGTTTCCATATGACTTATTTATATTCTCTTAGATTTTGATTAGCCCTTCCTCCACCTTTATCTGTAGTCAATCTCTTCCCCTGACCTCACTTAGACCTTTTCACCCCCATTAATCTGTTCTTCTACTTACACATATATAATACTTAAGTCCCCCCTCCCTTTCTATTCCTTTTACATCCCCTTTCTGGCTTACTGACTATTGCCATTTTTAACTGCTTCTTTTAGGTTTGGCTTTAAATTATTTCTTTTCCTGAATTCACTATGTAGTCTCAGGCTGGCCTTGAACTCAGAGCAATACTCTTACCTCTACCTCCCAAGTCCTGGGATTAAAGGTGTGTGCCACCACACATGCTACCTGGTCAATAGTGACTTCCAGGTCAGCCTGGGCTACAGCAAGACTCTACCTCTAGAAACAAACAAACAAACAAACAAACAAAACAAAAAAGTGGGCATGCAGGTACATACCTTTAATCCTTCCACTGGAAGGCAGAGGTAGGAGGATGACTGTGAGTTCGAGGCCAGCCAGAGACTGCAGAGTGAATTCCAGGTCAGCCTGGGCTAGGGCCAAACCCTACCTGGAAAAACTGAAGGAAAAAAAATAGCATAGATTTTATACTGTTCTGTATATTACTTTTTTTTTTTTTTTTTTTTTTTTCAAGGTAGGGTCTCACTCTAGCCCAGGCTTACCTGTAATTCATTGTGTAGTCTCAGGGTGGCTTTGAACTCATGATGATCCTCTTACCTCTGCCTCCCAAGTGCTGGGATTAAAGACGTGTGCCACCACACCTGGCTACTTTTTTGTTTTTTACTTCATTGAATCTCAGAACTTCCCCTTGCTGGAATATCACTCTCCCCTCCCCATTTTTTTTTTCTTTGTCAGGCTGACCTGGAATTCATTATGTAGTCTCTGGGTGGCCTCGAACTCACAGCCATCCTCCTCCTGAGTGCTGGGATTAAAGGTGTGCGCCACCACACCCAGCCAAATTTTCTTCTATTATAAGGGTTTCAGTTTACATTCTGAGCATCAGTAATACTGAGGGAACTTATTCCCCAAAGCAGCGGACTGTGCTGTCCAACCTGGGACTTTTACTAAAATAGCCTGGCAAATACGAATAGTATCGTTAGCCGGGCGTGGTGGCACACACCTTTAATCCCAGCACTTGGGAGGCAGAGGTAGGAGGATGGCCTTGAGTTCGAGGCCACCCTGAGACTGATTACATAGTGAATTCCAGGTCAGCCTGGACCAGGGTGAGACCCTACCTCAAAAAAAAAAAAAAAAGTATCATGATATGGTCTAGTTAGGAGCTCCCCTGAGAGTGCTTTTGCACCTTTTTAGCATGTTTAAGTGACTTAATGTTCATATTCTTGTGTGTCACCTCCCCAGGTTCTTTGTGTGGCAGATGTTTTAGCAGGGTCCTGTGCAGGGCCTCTACTGCCAGAGTAGCTCACAAGGAGCATCACGGCTATCTGCCAGGTTACTGTAGGGAGCCACAAGATCCTACCATCCGGGGCTGATTTACTTGGCCTGGGGAGAGGGCAAGTATCAGTATTGCTTTTATTTATTTATTTATTTATTTATTTTTATCCTAGTTTGTGTTTAAGTTTCCTTAAATCTGGTGTGGATCTGGTGTGTTGTGTGTGTTGTGTGTGCACATATATAGATGTATGCCCTGTGCATGTATGGGCAGAGGCCAGAATATTGGGTGTCCTTCTGTATCATTCACTCACGTTGCCTTGAGACAGTCTCACAGAACCTGGAGCTGCTGGTTTCTGTCAGACTGGCTGGCTAGTGAACCCCACTGGAGTGAGGTTACAAGTGTGTGTGGCCACACCCAGCTGTCCAGCTGTTTACATGGGTGCTGGGGAATTGAACTTTGGATGAATCAGGCCCTCTCGTTCTTGCGTGGCAAGCACTTTTACCCACTGAGCCATCTCCCAGCCCCTCAAAAGGATTTTTACCCAGGGTAAAGGGGCTGTTGCTATGGGAGAGTGCTGTGACCCCAAGGTCTTCCAGGTTCTTCAGGTGATTCCCACAGGCAGTCATGGAGGAGAGCCATTGGCCGAAGCCAGTAATAGTAACCTTTGCCCTGGGGATTGCTTGGGACCACTGCCTTAAAACTGATCCAGCCGGGTGTGGTGGCACACGCCTTTAATCCCAGCACTCGGGAGGCAGAGGTAGGAGGATCACGGAGAGTTCAAGGCCACCCTGAGAACACATAGTGAATTCCAGGTCAGCCTGAACTAGAGCAAGACCCTAGCTCGAAAAAAAACAAAAAAAAAACAACAACAACAACAACAACAACAACAACAAAAAACCCCAAAACAAAAAACTGATCCAGTCTGTCTGAACTCAAGGTCTTTTTTGTTCCTTGATGTTGGGGTTGAGACTAGCTAGCTTGAGGCTGCAGTGGAAACTCTAGAAAGGGTGGAGGAGGTCAATGGGGCAGTGCCAAGTGGCTGAGTCCACTCACCTCTGCACTTTGCGTTATGAGGCAAAGCACATTTCCTTATTGTACTTATTGTATTTTTTTTTTTTTTTTTTTGGTTTTACAAGGTAGGGTGTCACTCTGGTCCAGGCTGACCTGGAATTAACTATGTAGTCTCAGGGTGGCCTCAAACTCACGGTGATCCTCCTACCTCTGCCTCCTGAGTGCTGGGATTAAAGGCGTGCGCCACCACGCCCGGTGTGTCTCTTTTGAAAAATTAGAAAAGTCCTGTTTTATGGAGATGTCCTTCGCTCTCCCTATTACAGTGTGCTGACTGAAACAAAGTGTATTGTTGGTACTTCCCTGTGAGGATGTCATTTTTTTTTTTTTTTCCAAGGTAGGGTCTCACTCGTGACCAAGCTGACCTGGAATTCACTATGTAGTCTCAGGGTGTCCTTGAACTTATGGTGATCCTCCTGTCTCTACCTCCCGAGGGCTGGGATTAAAGGCGTGTGCTACCACGCCTGGCTCATAGTACCTTCTTTATTTGTTTTTTTTTTTTTCAAAGCAGGGTCTCACTCTAATCTAGGCTGGCCTAGAACTCACTGTGATACTTCTACTCAGCCTCCTGAATGCTGGGATTAAAGGTGTGTGCAACCATGTCTGCTTGATACTGCTTGATTTTTTTTTTTTCAAGGTTATGGTCTCACTCTACCCCAGGCTGACCTGGAATTCACTATGTAGTCTCGGGGTGGCCTTGAACTCACAGTGATCCTTCTACCTTTGCCTCCTAAGTGCTGGGATTAAAGGTGTGCACCATCTCACCTGGCTAAAAATATTGTTTCAGTCAGGTTCACACTGCTGGTAGAAATCACCCAACCAAGAGCAGCTTGTGGGAAAAAGGTTTATTTTGGCTTACAGCTTCAAGGGGAAAGCTCCATGATGGCAGGGAAAACAATGGCATGAGCCAAACATCGGCAAGGGGAAAACAGCTATAAAATCCATAAGCCCACCTCCAACAATACTCTGCCTCCAGGAGGTGTTAATTTCCAATTGCCATCAGCTAGGGAGACTAGCATTCAGAATACTTAAGTTTATGGGGGACACCTGAATCAAACCACTGCAAATATATACATATTTTTTGCAAGGCAGGGTCTCACTCTAATCCAGACTGAACTGGCACTCAGTGTAGTCCCAGGCTGGCCTTGAACTCACAGTTATCCTTCTACCTCCTGAGTGCTGGGACTAAAGGCATGAACCACCATGCCTGGCTAAAAATATTTTATTTTTATGTATTTATTTATTTATTTGTCAGAAAGCAAGAGGGAGAGAATATAGGCTCGCCAGGGCCTCCAGCCACTGCAAATGAACTCCAGATGCATGTGCCACCTTGTGCATCAGGCTAATGTGGGTCCTAGGAATCAAACCTGGGTCTTTTGGCTTTGCAGGCAAGTACCTCAACCTCTAAACCATCCCTCCAGCCCTAAAAATATTTTTTTTTTTTTTTTTTTTTGAGGTAGGATTTCCCTGCAGCTCAGGCTGACCTGGAATCCACTATTTAGTCTCAGGATGGCCTCAAACTCATGGTGACCCTCCTACCTCTGCCTCCTGAATGGTGGGATTAAGGGCAGTGTGTCACCATGCCCGTACATTTATCACTTTTGATGGTGAAAACATTCAGAGTCCTTCCTGCCTCTTTGGGCCTGGCTGCCCAGGTAAGCCCAGCCCTCCTGCTGCTTCTGCAACTGGGCTCTACCTGGTGTGGGCACTTCAAGCTTTTGTGTTGCATCCTGGCCCTGTTAAAAGAACCAAAGCCCCAGCTCAAGAGCTTTTGTGTTTTGGTCCAGTCTGGCTGAAGAGAAGCCACTGAACACTGTGCTGAGGTGGTTCCTGCTACCCAGGGGGCAGGAATGGTCAAAAAGTGAAATCCAAGCATCTTCACTCTGTTTCAGTGTCTTCCTTGAACTCTGCTATGACTAATGTTTGCCCTCCTTGCCTGAGAGGTCAAACAGCCTCAACCCTTGAGCAGTACCCTGTCCTGAGGAATGAGGCTTCTTAGGAGGAAGCCAAAGGCTATCATTGCAAAGACCAAGTGCTGTTAAGATGCAATCAGGATTGTTTCAGAAGGGAGAGATGTGGTAGTGCTGATAATTCAGTTGTCTTTTCTCACCTTTGCTCATAACCATAAGTCCTGCTTAGTGAGTGCTTGTGCGCTGGGTGCTACTCTAGTCACCTTCCTTCCTTCCTTCCTTCCTTCCTTCCTTCCTTCCTTCCTTCCTTCCTTCCTTCCTTTCTTTCTTTCTTTCTTTCTTTCTTTCTTTTACATTTTTTGTATTTTTTTTATTCTGAGAAAGACAGGGAGGCAGACATAGATAGATGATAGAGAGAGATGATAGATAGTAGATAGATAGGGAGGGAGAGGATGTGCATGCCAGGGCCTCCAGCCACTGCAAATGAACTCAAGACCTATACGCCACCTTGTGCATCTGGCTTATGTGGGTCCTGGGGAATCAAACCTAGGTCCTTTGGCTTTGCAGGCAAGCACCTTAACCTTTAAGTCATCCCTCTAGCCCTCTAGTCACTTTTCTTTATTAGGTTATTTACTACTCACCGCAGCAAACAAAGGGGAAAAGTAAGCTGGGCAAGTTCTCACATAGGGGTTTAGCACGGGGAGGCTGAAGCAGGAGACTTAGTTCAAGGTCAGCTTAGGCTAAATCACGAGTGTCTTAAAAGTCAAAACACAAGGCTGGAGAGATGGCTTAGTGGTTAAGGTGCTTGCCTGCAAAGCCAAAGGACCCAGGTTCGACTCCCCAGGACCCATGTAAGCCAGATGTACAAGGTGGCATATGCATCTGGAGTTCGTTTGCAGTGGTAGAGGCCCAGGCACTCCCATTCTTTCTTTATCTGCCTCTCTCTCATTCAAATAAATAAATAAAAACACATACAGGAAAGGAAAGGAGAAGGGAGCACTTTATTTATTTATTTTTATTTTTTTGAAGAGAGACAGAGAGAGAGGAAGAGGAAGATAGATAGAGATGGGTGCGCCAGCAGCCTCTCAGCTGCTGTGAATGAAATCCAGATGTGTGCGCCCCCCCTTTGTGGTCAAGTGCGGTATTGTGCCCTTGCGTCACTGCATCTGGCTAAACGTGGGACCTGGAGATTGGAACTAGCGTTCTTAGACTTAGGAGGCAGGCGCCTTAACTGCTAAGCCATCTCTCCAGCCTGGAGGGAGCACTTTTAACTGTTGAACCATCTCCCCAGCCCAGGTTTGTCTCTTCTTGAAAGCACATTTGAGCCAGTTGTTGGAATGAGGTAGTTTGTATAGATGAACAAGAAAACATAAATGCTAATTTGTGATTTGAGCAGTGGTGATGCCATTCAGAACAATGTTACTGTTCCGTGGATATGTTGTGAGGGAAAAAAAAATCTCCCTTAGATCATTGTATGTTAAACCTTGTGACATGTGGGCCTTTCAGCACAACAGTGAAAGCAGAGCTCTTACCAAAGTCCAGAAAGGCAGGTGCTTATGTTTGTTGCTGCTAAGTTGCCTTTGTAGCTTTCTGTCCATGACATCAGGTAGCATCCTTTTTTTTTTTTTTTTTTTTTGTTTTTTGAGGCAGAGTCTTGCTCTAGTCCAGGCTCACCTGGAATTCACTATGTAGTCTCAGGGTGGCCTTGAACTCACGGCGATCCTCCTACCTCTGCCTCCCAAGTGCTGGGATTAAAGGGCGTGCGCTACTATGTCTGCCTTTTTGATATTTTCTTATGATTATTTGCTTATCAGATTAAATGCATAATGAATGATTCCTGATAATTTTCTTTTTCTTTCATTACTTTTGGGACTTCATTTTTTTCTATGCATTTATTTATTTTTAAATTTTTATTTGTTTATTTGCAAGGAGAGAGAGAGAGAGACAGAGGAGACAGTGCTCCAGGGCCTCCAGCCACTGCAAACGAACTCCAGATGCATGCACCCCCTTGTGCATCTGACTTAACTGGGTACTGGGGAATCAAACCTGGGTCCTTTGGCTTCACAGGCAAGCACCTTAACCACTAAGCCATATCTCCAGCCCCTTTTCTATGCATTTATACCAAGTAATTGACCTATTTTGCTGGCAGTTCAGGTATAAAATGAAGATGCATTCCCTCAGAAATGTATAACCTGCCAGGTGTGGTGATGCATGCCTTTAATTCTAGCACTTGGGAGGCAGAGATAGGAGGATTGCTTTGAGTTCAAGGCCATCCTGAAGTTACATATTGAATTCCAGCTCAGCCTGGGTTAGAGTGAGACTCTATCTTGAAAACCCCACCCCAAAATAAATTAAATAAATAAATAAATAAATAAAATTTAAAAAATGAGCTGGCCATTGTGGCACATGCTTTTAATCCCAGCACTCAAGAGGCAGAGGTAGGAGGATCACCATGAGTTCGAGGCCACCCTGAGACTACATAGTGAATTCCAGGTCAGCCTGGGCTAGAGTGAGACCCTATCTCGAAAAACCAAAAAAAAAAAAAAAAAAAAAAAAAAAAAAATTTGTCTTTTAGCTGAGCGTGATGGCGCACACCTTTAATCCCAGCCCTCAGGAGGCAGAGGTAGGAGGATCGCCGAGAGTTTGAGGCCACCCAGAGACTACATAGTTAATTCCAGGTCAGCCTGGACCAGAGTGAAACCCTACCTTGCAAAACCAAAAAAAAAAAAAAAAAATGTATAACCCAAAGCCAGGTGTGGTGGCGCGCACCTTTAATCCCAGCACTTGGGAGGCAGAGGTAGGAGGAGGATCGCTGTGAGTTTGAGGCCAGCCTGAGAATACAGCCTAAATTCCAGGTCAGCCTGGGCTAGAACAAGATCATACCTCAAAAAACCAAAACAAAAAGAAAACTATAGCCCATACCTAATCATGTGAAAAGACAAACCAAAGTGAGGTATGTTCTGCTAATTACCTGACTTGGCTAAGCAACACAAAGGCTGAGGGACCAAAAGAGATGCAGTGCACATGCTTGGGTTGGATCCCACTCCAAGTAAAAGATGATACCTAGAAGAGATATTATTGGACATTTACTGAAATCTGAATATGGACTATCGATTAGAAAATAGTTTTGTATCACCATTAGATCCCAGTAACAGAACTGTGACAGCTATATTTTTGGTGGTACTGGGAGTTGAACGCAGGGCCTCTTCCATGCTAAGCAAACCACCACAGAGCACCACTGAGCTATCCCCAGTCTTCTGGTGCTATGTTCATGTAAGAAATGTCATGGCCAGGCATAGTGCCACAGGCCTTTACTTCTAGCCCTCAGGAGGCATAGATAGGAGGGTTGCCATGAATTCCAGGTCAGCCTGGGCTAGAATGAGACCTTACCTCAAAAAAAAAAAAAAAAAAAAAAAAAAAAAAAAAAAAAAAAAAAAAAAAGGCCTTCATAAGCCAGATGCACAAGGTGGCACATGTGTCTGGAGTTTGTTTGCAGCAGCTGGGTGTCCTGGTGTGCCCATTCTCTCTCTCTCTCTCTCTGCTTCTCTCTCAAATTAAAAAAAAACAACAACACATTTTTTTTTTTAGGACAGAAGAGTGGCTCAACGGTTAAGGTGCTTGCCTCCAAAGCCTAATGACCTGGTTTGGATTCCCCAGTACCCACGTAAAGCCAGATGCACAAAGTGGTGCATGCATTTGGAGTTTGTTTGCAGTGGCTGGAGGCCCTGGCATGTCCATCCTCTCTCTTTCTGTCTCTTTTCTCTCTCTCTCTCTGGTTGCAAATAAATAAATGATCATGATGATAATAATAAGTTAAATTAATTACTTATTTAGTATATATGTATGTGGGGGGATATGTGTGTGCCACAGTACATATGTGGAAGTCAGAGGACAACTTTTGAGTGTTGGTCCTCATCTTCCACAAGGAGGGTTTTTTGTTGTTCTCTGCTGTTAGCTTCCTGGGTCTTCCTGTGTCTGCCTCTCCTTGCCATAGGCGCATTGGGGTTACAGAAACCTGCACTAACTTTTTTTTATGTAGAGTTTGAAATCTAAACCACAGCTTTGGATGGAACACTTTTTAAAAAAAAATATGTTATTATTTTTTATTTATTTGAGGTTACTAAACTCAGGTACTCAAGTGCATCCGTTGGATGGAGCCCGAGCACTTTTTCATGGCCCAGGTCTCTTGATTATTGAGGGCTTCGTGTGTGTGTGTGTGGTGTAGTGTATATATTCATGTGTGTGTATACAAGTTTGTGCACATTCATGTAGAGGCCAAAAGTTGATGTCAAGTGTCTCTCTTGATTGTTCTTCTACCTTATTCATTTATTTATTTACTTATTTGCATGCAGATAAAAAGGGAAAGAGAGAAATGGGCATGTCAGGGCCTCTTGCCACTTCAAAAGGACTTCAGATGCATGCATTACTTTGTACTTCTGACTTGTGTGGGTACTGGGGAATCAAACCCAAGCCACCAGGCTTTGCAAGTAAGTGCCTTCAACCACTGAGCTGTCTCTCCAGCCCTACCTTTATTTATTTTGGAGACAGGTTATCTCACTGATTTGGTTATACTAACTGTCCAGGGATCCTCATGTTTCTGCCTTTCCAGTATAGGGATTACAAGCAATGCATAGCCACACCCAGTTTTTAGTGCCTGTAGAGTACTGGGATTAAAGGCATGTGCCACCACACCAGACTCCTCTTTTTTTTCTTGAGGTAGGGTCTCGCTCTAGCCTATCCTCACCTGTAACTCACTCTGTAGTCCCATGCTGGCCTCAGACTCATAACAATCCTCCTACCTCTGCCTCCTGAGTGCTGGGATTAAAGACATGCTCCACTACACCCAGCTTCGATCAGGACAAATTAAAGCAGAAAGTTACCTGAAGTTCAATACTTCACCCCTGTTCAAAGAAAAGTAAATCTTGCTGGCTTTCTCCTTTTACTTCTTTGAACTTCTGAAACCAAGATGAGTTACCAGCAGCTCTACTGGAGTTACCCTCAAAAATATGGCCAGGGTTCCCACTCTTGCCATGTTTCCTTAAATTGCCAAGGTCTGATCTGGAAGTACAGGCTGAACATGTGACGGCAGTGTTTCCATCAGTAAGCAAAGGATATCAGCTTCATTAACTTGGACTAAACAACCTTTCTAGAGTGAAGTATTCCAAGACCATCCATCCATCCAGTGAAAGATCATGTAGTTCTTTGTACATGAAATAAATTATAAAACCTTCAAAAACAAGAGAAGTAAACCCTCCCCTCACTAAGGACATCTGATGAGAATTTTTCTTTTTCTTTTTTTGTTTATTTTTATTTATTTATTTGAGAGTGACAGACAGAGAGAAAAAGAGGCAGAGAGAGAGAGAATGGGTACACTAGGGCCTCCAGCCACTGCAAACAAACTCCAGATGCATGCACCACCTTGTGTGTCTGGCTTACATGGGTCCTGGGGAATTGAGCCTTGAACCAGGGTCCTTAGGCCTCACAGGCAGGCGCTTAACTGCTAAGTCATCTTTCCAGCTCTTTTTTTTTTTTTTTTTGAGAATTTTTCTTTTTTTAAAAAATTATTTATTTATTTGAGAGAAAAAGAGAGAGAGAAAGAAAGAGGCAGATAGAGATAATTGGCATGCCAGGGCCTTCAGCCACTGCAAACAAACTCTAGACATATGTGCTACCTTGTGTTTCTGGCTTTTATGGGTACTAGAGAATCAAATTCAGGTCCTTATTCTTTGCAGGCAAGTGCCTTAACCTATGAGCCGTTTCTCCAGCCCTGAAAAAAATATTTTTAATTTTTATTTATTTATTAGAGAAGAGGCAGAGAAAGAGAGAATGAGCACACCAGGGCCTGTAGCCACTGCAAATGAACTCCAGACATATGGGTCACCTTGTACATCTGGCTTATGTGGGTCCTAGGGAATCGAACTTGGGTCTTTTGGCTTTGCAGTCAAGCACCTTAACCGCTAATCCATTTCACCAGCCTGAGAAAAATTTATTTATTTATTTATTTATTTATAGACAGAGAAAGATATAAGAGAAACAGAGTAGGCACACCAGAGCCACTGCAAGTGAACTCCAGACACTTGTGCCACTTTGTGCTTCTGGCTTTACCTGGGTACTGGGGAGTCAAACCTGGGTAGTTAGGATTTGCAGACAAATGCATTAATAGCTGAGCCCTCTCTCCAGCCCTGATGAACATTTTTCTTTCTTTCTTTTTAAACATTTTTTATTTTTGTTCATTTATTTGACAGAGGGAGGGAGGGAGGGAGAGAGAGAGAGGGAGAGAATGGGCACTCCAGGGCTTCCAGCCACTGCAGATGAACTCCAGACACATGTGCCACATTGTGCGTCTGGCTAACGTGGGTCCTGGGGAATCGAATCTGAGTCCTTTGGTTTTGTAGGCAATCGCCTTAATGGCTAAGACATCCCTCCAGCCCCTGGTGAGCAGTTTTCAACGTGCTTTTGGGTTGCAGCATTTCTAAGCCAGGAAGTCATAACTGTTAGATGGATTGGGTAAGTTGGTAAAACTTGTGACTTTTCCTGTGGGTGCAATTCAGTTCATGTCACTGCTTTGTTAGTATGTGTACCTTCAACTTCAGTGGTGAGAGAGGAGTTAGTAAATGCTTCTTTTGTTGAAGTTTTCGATTTTAACTTTTTTAAAAAATTTATGAGCAGAAAAGGGTGAGGAGTATGCATGCAGGCCAGGGCCCCTTGCCCCTGCAAAGGAACTCCAGATGCTTGTCTTACTTTGTGCATCTCACTTTACCTAGGTATGGGGAAATCAAAGTCAGGCTGTGCTAGCAAGTGCCTTTTACCACTGTGCCATCTCCCTAGCCCCAAATTTTCTGTTCAGATTGGGTGTAGAGAAGTTACCATTAAGTGCACAATGGCTTGCACAATGATTGGCCACAAGTGACAGACTCAGGAGCAACAACTTGTTTGCACATGCCAGGACTAGCAGGGACCTAAAAGTTTGCTGTATCTCTGTCCTAAGGTCCAGAGTTCTAGACCTGAAGCAAGCCCTCAGGAGCTGCTCATGCACTGGGCTGCAAGGTGCCTGAATGCGGATGGCTTCCTGGCACCTCTGATGAAGGTAGAAGAGTCAATATTCTTGATGTTTTCCTCTCGAAGAGCAAAACCTCGTAGGACTGTTCCTGCTGCAGGTGAGGGCACTTAGCCAAGAGGGAGAGGCTGCACCCTGGAACAGGAGTAGGCATCTCCTGAGAACTGCCTTATGTCTTCAAGCAGTAGGACTTCAGAACACTGTAGGAGACTGGAGCTAAAACAAAATGGGCGGGACTATTTAGTGGTACATGCCTCCCACTTGCTTTCTAATGAAACCTCACATCAGTACTCTAAAGGTGGACTTGGAGGAGGTCACTGGACCTCTTTATTTGCCCTCTTCTCTTTGCAGTGTGACTGTATGAAATATCTCCCCCCTTTCTGATTTTCATAGTACTCAGGTATTGGCATATGTGGCCACACACCATATAGCCTGTTGGGGCTGCCAGAACCTGGGCTTTTGCCGTAAAAACCCCACTTATAGACCTGGACAAGAAAGGCTTGATTGACAGAGCTATGACTTGAGTGCTAACCTTCTCAGCTGTCAACACAAAAACACAGCTCCCACCTCAGAGTGTCATTTTGGAGCTAAATACAACAGACCATGGTTCAGGGACACAGATTCTTTTTTTTTTTTTTTTTTTTTCTGAGGTAGGGTTTCACCCTAGCCCAGGCTGACCTGGAATTCACTATGTAGTCTCAGGGTGGCCTTGAACTCTCGGCGATCCTCCTACCTCTGCCTCCCGAGTGCTGGGATTAAAGGCGTGCGCCACCACACCCGGCTCAGGAATACGGATTCTTGTTGCTTCAAATACCATGTTCCAGTGTAGCAGCAGTTTCATGAAAGGGTTATAGTTATTTACAGAACAAAAGAAAGTCATAAATCAAGACACTTTTAGACATCAGGTAAGCAGGTATAGGCAAGTGGGTATGTCTCTGCTCTAGCTAGGCCTCAGATGCTACCTGATGACATTCTTTTTTTTATATTTTATTTTTTTATTTTTTATTTTTTATTGACAACTTCTTTAATTATAGACAATATCCCATGGTACTTCCCTTCCTCCCCCCACTTTCCCCTTTGAAACTCCACTCTCCATCGTATCCCCTCCCCCTCTCAGTCAGTCTCTCTTTTCAGTTTGATGTCATGATCTTTTCCTCCTATTATGATGGTCTTGTGTAGGTAGTGTCAGGCACTGTGAGATCATGGATATCCAGACCATTTTGTGTCTGGAGGAACACATTGTAAGGAGTCCTACTCTTCCTTTGGCTCTTACATTCTTTCTGCCCCCTCTTCCGCAATGGACCCTGAGCCTTGGAAGGTGGGTTTGAGATGTTTCAGTGCTGAGTACTCCTCTGTCCCTTCTTCTCAGCACCATAGTGCCTTCTGAGTTTCCCCCATAACACAGACATGCCACTATTATACCCGTTGGCTCATTTGGCCTGGCTGGCCAAATTTAAAGCTTGCAGTGTTCACTGTCGAGTACTCAAGGTACTTTATTTATTTATTTTTTTAATGCAATTGTGAATGGGAGTGATTCTCTGATTTTATCCTCTGTGTTTGTTGTTAGCATATAGGAAGGCTACTGATCTCTGTGTGTTTATTTTGTATCCTCCTACATGGCTATAGGTGTTTATCAGCCCTAACAGTTTGCTGGTAGAGTCTTTAGGGTCCTTTATGTATAGAATCATATCATCTGAAAATAATGATAACTTGATCTCTTCCTTTCCAATTTGTATCCCTTTTATGTGTGTCTCTTGCCTTATTGCTATGGCTAAGATTTCCAGTACTATATTAAATAAAAGTGGGGACAGTGGACACCCTTGCCTGATTTTAGTGGAAAAGCTTCAAGTTTTTCTCCATTTAGTATTATGTTGGCCATGGGCTTGTCATAAATAGCCTTTATTATGTTAAAATATGTTCCTTCTATTCCCAGTCTCTGTAGGACTTTTATCATGAAGGGATGTTGGATATTGTCTAATATGTTTTCAGCATTTAATGAAATGATCATGTGATTTTTGTCCTTCAGTCCATTTATATAATGTATTATATTTATTGATTTGCATATGTTGAGCCATCCCTGCATCTCTGGGATAAAGCCTACTTGGTCGGGGTGAATGATCTTTCTAATATATTCTTATATTCTGTTTGCCAATATTTTGTTGAGAATTTTTGCATCTATGTTCATGAGAGAGATTGGTCTGTAATTTTCCTTTTTTCTATCTTTGTCTGGTTTTGGGATCAGGGTGATGCTGGCTTCATAGAAGGAATTTGGTAGGATTCCTTCCTCTTCTATTTTATGGATAAGTTTAAGAAGCATTGGTGTTAGTTCTTCCATGAAGGTCTGGTAAAATTCAGCAGTGAATCCATCTGGGCCTGAACTTTTTTTAGTTGGGAGATTTTTTTATAACTGCTTGGATCTCCATACTTGTTTTAGGTCTATTTAAGTGGTTAATCTCATCTTGATTTAATTTAGGTAGGTCATATAAATCAAGGAAATCATCCATTTCTTTCAGATTTTCAAACTTAGTGGAGTATATGTTCTTATAGTACTAATGACATTCTTAGCCTTTGGGTTGGTAGAAGCTAGGGGCCTGTCAGTACATTCTAAAAAGGTTTATCTAGGGCTGGAGAGATGGCTTAGTGGTTAAATGCTTGCCTATGAAGCCTAAGGACCCTGGTTCGAGGCTTGATTCTCCACATGCACAAGGGGGTGCATGCATCTGGAGTTCATTTGCAGTGGCTGGAGGTCCTGGCACACCCATTCTCTCTCTCTCTCTCTCTCTCTCTCCCTGCCTATTTCTGTGTCTCTCTCTCTCAAATAAATAAATAAATAATAAAATATTTTAAAAAAAAGGTTTATCTAATAGTCCCAAGGAAGTTAGGTCAGACACCAAGTTGGACAATGAATGGGTATTAAAGGGGCTGAACATAGGGCTGGAGAGATGGTTTAGCAGTTAAGGCGCCTGCCCACTAAGCCGAAGAATGCCATTTCCAATCTCCAGGTTCCACGTTTAGCCAGATGCAATGATGCAAGGGCGCAATGCTGCACTTACCCACAAGGGGTCACACACATCTGGAGTTTGTTCACAGTGGCTGAGAGGCTGCTGGCACGCCCATTTTCTCTCTCTCTCTCTTAAAAAAAAAAAAAAAAAAAGGGCCGGAGAAATGGCTTAGCAGTTAAGGCGTTTGCCTGCGAAGCCAAAGGATCCCGGTTTGATTCTCCAGGACCCATGTAAGCCAGATGCACAAGGGGCAAATGCATCTGGAGTTCGTTTGCAGTGGCTAGAGGCCCTGGCCTGCCCATTCTCTCTCTGTCTGCCTCTCTTCTCTCTCTCTCTGCCTGTCTCTCTGCTTGCAAATAAATAAATAAATAAATTAATTTTAAAAAATTTAAAAAAAATTAAAAAAAAAAAAAGCCCAAGATAATGTGGGTCTGCAGCATTCTCACTCTCCACAATCACAAATTCTAAGCAGTAGATCAGCCTCCTAGAGTAACCCAGGTGAAGCCTGTTTCTGGGAACTTGAGTTAACATTGTAGGTTTTATTCTCACAGACTCAGCATAAACCAAGTTCAGACTCTAGGATATCTAGGAGCTGTACTGTGACCTGACAAATACTCCTGTGTCTTTATCTCACTGCCACATGGGGAGACTAGAGTGACATTAAGTTATGGTTTTATCTGATTCTAGATGCCTGCAGACACTTAGAGACTAGCTGAGCCCATCTCTGCTGGGTGCAGAGACACCTGCGTGCATGAGTCTTGATTTGCAGGATGGGAATCATAGTGCTTAAGATGGAGGCAGTGAGAGGAAGGGAGGAAAAAGAGCAAGAAAGAGAGAATGAATGAATATGAATGCACTGGTGAGCCTGTCACTAGGTTGTAAAGTGTTGGCACACTGGGATTATTTCTACACCCTTCAGGTTAGAGATGATCCTATCATGACACTGGATGCAACCCTTGTTGAAGAAAATTCCAGCTGGGCATGGTGGCGCACATCTTTAATCCCAGCGCTCGGGAGGCAGAGGTGGAGGATTGCTGTGAGTTTGAGGCCACCCTGAGACTACATCGTGAATTCCAGTTCAGCCTGAGCCAGAGTGAGACCCTACCTCGAAAAAAAAAAAAAAAAAAAGAAAGAAAGAAAAGAAAATTCCAGAGAGAAAACCTGGAAGGAAAACCCTTTTGTTGTGGTAGTGCTAAAGTGTAGGCTGTGGCTGTCTCCCTCCTGTGGTGGTTGATAAAACCCTCAGTTATGCAGAACCCCAGGCTTTCCTTGTCTGGGCTCCGAGCCCTTCTTCCTATCAGAGGCCTCATCTTTTATTTATTTATTTATTTATTTATTTATTTTTTTTTATTTATTTTGTTTTTTTGAGGTAGGGTCTCACTAGCTCAGGTTAACCTGGAATTCACTATGTAGTCTCAGGGTGGCCTCGAACTCATGGTAATTCTTCTACCTCTGGGAGTGCTGGGATTAAAGGTGTGCACCACCACGCCCAGCAGAGGCCGCATCTTTGGCCATTCTTTTCTTCCTCCAGGAATATATTACTTCTTCCAAACAAAGTTATCTAATCCCCGAGTCTCTTGTTTTATAGCACGTTTCATTTTTTTGGGTCTTTTTTCCCCTCAGGCTCCAAAGGTTTTATTTATGAGCCCATATGGAAAACAGATTTGTGAAACCCAGGTTGGGTTGTAATGCATTGTGGGTAGTGCTGCTCTAAGTAAGTTTTGGGATCTGTGAGTGTGTATAGCTGTCACTGAAACCTAGAATTACAAGTAGAGCAAACTTCCTTTGCTGGGTATGAAGGATTAATTGCAGGAACTAAAGCCTCACAGACAAGTCTGATAGAACACTGGTGTGGAGTTCTGTGTTGCAGGGGTTTGAGATTCACCTCATGCCTTCTGGGAATCTGTCCTTTAGAGACATTTCTGGGGGCAAGGAACATAGCTCAGTTGGTAGAGTGCATCCTAGCACAGATGTAGCCCTGGCTTTTATCCCTAGCAGGGAATATGGTGGTGAATGCTTTAATCTTAAAATTTGGGAGATTGGGCGGGTGTCATGGTGCGTGCCTTTAATCCCAGCACTTAGGAGGCAGAGGTAGTGGAATTGCCATGAATTCAAGGCCACCCTGAGACTACGTAGTGAATTGCAGGTCAGCCTGGGCTAGAGTGAGACCCTACCTTGAAAAACCAAAAAATAAAAATAAAAAATAAAAAAAAATTGGGAGATGGAGGCAGGAGGATAAGTTCACATACACGCGCGCGCGCACACACACACACACACACACACACACACACACACACACGGTTGTCTGCGGTTGTTTCCTCATTTTCTGTCTCCTCCTTTCATAGTCATGAGCCACAGTCTTGGCCAGCATCCTCACTAACTGGAGAATGAATAAAACAGGTGAGCTCTTTTTATTTTTTGGTTTTTTGAGGTAAGGTCTCTTTGTAGCCCAGGCTGACCTGGAATTCACTATGTAGTCTCCAGCTGGCCTGGAACTCACAGTGATCTTCCTACCTCTGCTGGGATTAAAGGCACACACCACTACACCTGGCTTAGGTGAGCTTTTTTTTATGCTCAGGTAGGCGTGTTTAGAAACTCCACAGTTCTTTAGTTTATATTTGAAGCTGAAGTAAAGGGGCTGACTCAGATACCTTTGGAGAATTCTCTTGGTTCAAAAGATATTTGATCCTCCCTGTCTGCTCTGATTGCCTGGGTTTCATCTTGCTGTGCTGTTTCCCGCAGCCTGGTGCAGGGGAGGATCAAGAAAGATTGGTTCCAAAGCCCTGGGCATACATGCTTGATACGGGCATGAGTAGGATGCGATTTTGATTTTGAATAGAGATTTCTCAAGTGGAGAGGGAGACTGGGGACTGCTTTGATGAGCAGTTCCCACTGCAGCTTTTCCCCAAGCCTGAGTTCAGTGATCTGGTAGATCCTCCTTCCTTATTTCTAGAGAATTTGATGTTCTTTAAGGAGCGGGCAGTGGGGTGTCAGTATTCCTAGTTAACTTCTTTTGTTTCTAAAAGATATATATATATATATATATATATATATATATATATATATATATATATATTTTTTTTTTTTTTTTTTTTTTCCTGAGTTATGGTCTCACTCTGGCCCAGGCTGACCTGGAATTCACTATGTAGTCTCAGGGTGGCCTTGAACTCATGGTGATCCTCCTACCTCTGCCTCCCAAGTTCTGGGATTAAAGGCGTGCGCCATCACGCCCAGCTAAAAGACATAGTTTTTTTTTTGTTGTTGTTGTTTTGAGGTAGGGTCTCACTCTAGCCCAGGCTGACCTGGAATTCACTATGTAGTCTCAGGGTGGCCTTGAACTCATGGCGGTCCTCCTACCTCTGCCTCCCCAGGGCTAGGATTAAAGGCATGTGCCATCATGCCCGGCTTAAGGCATAATTTTTAAAATTAGTAACAAAGAAATTAGCCTTTAAAAAACAATGTATTGGGCTGGAGAGATGGTTTAGCGGTTAAGGCGCCTGCCTCCTAAGCCTAAGAACACTGGTTCCAATGTCCAGCGGTTCCAATCTCCAGGTCCCACGTTTAGCCAGATGCAAAGTGACGCAAGGGCGCAATGCCGCACTTGACCACAAGGGGGCGCATGCATCTGGATTTCGTTCTCAGCAGCTGAGACACTGCTGGCGCGCCCATCTCTGTCTTCCTCTCTCTCTACCTCTCTCTCTGTCTCTCTCTCTCTGTCTCACTCTCCAAAAAACATAATAAAAAAAAACAAAAAAAAAACAATGTATTGCTGTGAGTTTGAGGCTACCCTGATACTGTGTAGTGAATACCAGGTCGGCCAGAGCTAGAGTGAGACCCTACCTCCAAAAACCAAAAAACAAACGCAAAAACAATGTGTGCATGGGTGCATGTGTGCCATAGTATGACCTTTTGTGGAGGTCAGAGGATAAACTTGGAGTCAGGCATGGTGGCACACGTCTTTAATCCCAGCACTTGGGAGGCAGAGGTAGGAGGATTGCCATGAGTTCGAGTTCACCCTGAGACTGCATAGTGAATTCCAGGTCAGCCTGGACTAGAGTGAAACCCTACCTTGAGAAACCAAACCAAACCAAACCCAACCCAACCCAACCCAACCCAACCAAACAAACAAGCAAAAAAACAACTTGGGTGCTCTCTTCCACTTTTTTTGTTTGAGATAGAGTATTTGTTGTCTTTCTGCCAGGGCAAGGCCAGTGGATTTTGGCTCCACTTCTCATTGCTATAGGTGTGTTGGGATTACTGATGGGGGCACTGCTTTGCATCCAGCTTTACTAGGGTGTTGGGATCATTCTCAGGTTGGCAGGCTTGTGGAGCAAGCACCTTTAGCCACTGAGCCATCTCCTCCCCACTCACTCTAGCCTAGGCTGACCTGGAATTCACTCTACAGTCCCAGGCTGGCCTCAAATTTACAGTGATCCTCCTACCTCTGCCTCCTAAGTGCTGGGATTAAAGATGTGGGACACCTGCCTGGCCTTTTTTTTTTTTTTTTTAAATGTGTGTGTGAGAGGATTGGCATTCCAGGGCCTCCAGGCACTGCAGTCAAACTCCAGGTGTGTGTGCCATCTTGTGCAACCTTTGTGCACTTGTGTCACTTTGTGCATCTGGCTTACATAGGATCTGAAGAGTCAAACATGAGTCCTTAGTTGTTGCAGGTAAGCACCTTAACTGCTAAGCCATGTCTCCAGCCTCTCCCTTTTAATATTGTTTGAAAAAGGGGGAGAGAATGAGAATGGACATGCCAGGGCATCCTGCCACTGCAAACCAACTCCAGACACATGTGTCACTTTGTGCATCTGGCTTTATGTGGATACTGAGGAATCAAACCCAGGCTGGTAGGCTTTGCGAGCAAGCACCTTAACCATTGAACTATCTCTCCAACCTTCACATTTCTTATTTATTTATTTATTTAAAATATTTATTTACTTGAGAAAGGGCGAGAGGCAGATAGAGAGAGAGAATGGGCATGCCAAGGCTTCTAGCCACTGCAAATGAACTCCAAATGCATGTGCCTCCTTGTGCATCTGGCTTTACATGGGTACTGGGGAATTGAACCTGGGTTCTTTGGCTTTGCTGGCAAGTACTTTAACCACTAAGCCCTCTCTCCAGCCCTAAATTTCTTTACCTTCCCTTTTCTTCTTTGTTTATTTTCCAAAAAATCTTTTTTTCAGGCTGGAGAGAGGACTTAGTGGTCAAGGCACTTGCCTGCGAAGCCAAAGGACCCAGGTTCGATTCCCCATACCCATGTAAGCCTGATGCACAAGGTGGTGCATGCATTTGGAGTTTGTTTGCAGTGGCTAGAGGCCCAGGTGCACCCATTCTTTCTCTCTCTCTATCTGCCTCTTCCCCTCTAAACAAATAAATAAAATATTAAAAAAAAATTTTCCTGCCAGGTGTGGGGTGCACTCCCAGTACTTGGGAGGCAGAGCTAGAAGGATTGCTGTGAGTTTGAGGCCAGGTTGAGACTATGTAGTGAATTCCAGGTCAGCTTGGAATAGAGCAAGACCCTATCTTGAAAAAAAAAATTAAAAGAAAAATTAAAAAATATTTTATTTATTTATTAGAGAGAAGGAGACAGAGAGAATGGGTGCGCCAGGGCCGCTAGCCACTGCAAACGAACTCCAGATGCATGCACCGTCTGGAGAATTGAACCTGGATCCTTAGAGTTTGCAGGCAAGTGCCTTCATCACTAAGCCATTCCTCCAGCCCCAAAGAAATTTTTTTCTTTTTATTTTATTTATTATTGTTATTATTTTGGTTTTTCAAGGTAGGGTCTCACTCTGGCCCAGGTGGACCTGGAATTCACTATGTAGTCTTAGGGTGGCCTTGAACTCATAGTGATCCTCCTAGCTCTGCCTCCCGAGTGCTAGGATTAAAGGTGTGCACCACCATATCTAGCTTAAAAAAATTTTGTTTGCAAGTATGCCTTCATGCAGTCACATTGTTTTGTGTGTGTGTATACATGTGTACATGTATGCTTGCATGGAGAGGCCAGGAGACAACACTGAGTGTTGTCTTCTTTTTACTCACCAGCCTGTTTCTTTGAGATGGGTTCTCTTACTCACCCCAGAGTTGTTTTTGTGGCTTTTCTTTTTTTTCTTTTTTGTTTTGCGAGGTAGGGTGGCCTCAAACTCATGAGACCCTACCTCACAAAACCAAAAAAAAAAAAAAAAAAATTGAGGGGCTGGAGAAATGGCTTAGCGATTAAGGCGTTTGCCTGCAAAACCAAAGGATCCCGGTTCGATTCTCCAGGACCCATGTAAGCCAGATGCACAAGGGGGTGCATACATCTGGAGTTCGTTTATAGTGGTTGGAGGCCCTGGCATGCCCATTCTCTCTCTGTCTCTGTCTCTCTCTCTCTCTGCCTCTTTCTCTCAAATAAATAAAAATAAAATATATTTAAAATTTGAGAGAGAAGGAGGAAAATAGGGAAAGAGGCAGTGTTGCAGTCAGGTTTGCATTGCTGGTAGAAATCACCCAACCAAAAGCAGTTTGTTGGGAAACAAAGGTTTATTTTGGCTTACAGGCTCAAGGGGAAAGCTCCATTGATAGCAGGGAAAACAATGGCATGAGCAGTGGGTGGACATCACCCCCTGGCCAACATAAGGTGGACAACAGTAGCAAGAGAGTGTGCCAAACACTGGCAAGGGGAACATAAGCCCACCCCCAATAATACACCACTTCCAGGAGGCTTCAATTTCCAATTGCCATCAGCTGGAGAGACTAGCATTCAGAATACTTAAGTTTATGGGGGACACCTTAATCAAACCACCAGGCAGCTAGAGAATGGGTGTGTCAGGGCCTCCAGCCACTGCAAAGAACCCCAGATGCATGTGCCACCTTGTACATCTGGCTTACATGTGTCTTGGGGAGTTGAACCTGGATCCTTTGGCTTTGCAGGCAAGCACCTTAACCGCTAAGCCATCTCTCCAGCCCCCCCTCCTTTTTGTTTGTTTGTTTTGAGGTAGGGTTTCACTCTAGTCCAGGCTGACCTGGAATTCACTATGTAGTCTCAGGATGGCCTCATTGAACTCATGGTGATCCTCTTATCTCTGCCTCCCGAGTCCTGGGATTAAAGTGTGTGCCGTCATGCCCGGCATCTTTTTGTTTTTGAGTTGATATCATAAATGTTTGTATTAAATATGTTTCCATTTCTGGCACCTGAAGAGCCCATTAGTCATCCTGACCTGTCAGCTCTGGCTATTTGTAGTTGCTTTGCACTTGTCCTGATGCTGAACACTGTGTGATCCCAAACCCAGCCCTGGTTTTCTCATCTGTCTCCTGGGGCTGTTTCTAGTCCATGCTCCTGCAGGGAGTGGGCTATGTGCACTTGTGAGCTTTCCTGCTTCCATGCTGTGAGAAGGGAATAGTGGGCATGTTACTGAACTCCAGTCCACCATGTTTACCCCAAATCCTTCCCTAATACTAAGAGAGGTGCATAGAGCTAAGGGAGCCCAAACCCTAAAATCTTAGGTGAATTTATTAAATGTGACAAGAATACTTTTTCTTTGAAGGGATCTTATGCTTTCCTTGAATTCTCAGAGGGTACAGAGGCCTCACAAAGGGGAGGTACTGTTAACCAGATAGTTATGAGGCAGACCTGGGTTTGAATCCTGACTGCTACGTGGTGTGAGATTTAGGTTATACTATTTTACCATATATATATATATATATATATATATATATATATATATATATTTTTTTTTTTTTTTTTTTGGTTTTTCGAGATAGGGTCTCACTTTAGTCCAGGCTGACCTGGAATTCACCATGTAGTCTCCGGGTGGCCTCGAACTCACGGTGATCCTCCTACCTCTGCCTCCTGAGTGCTGGGATTAAAGGCATGCACCACCACGCCTGGTCTATTTTACTTTTCTAAGTCTTAGTTTTCTCATCTTCATTTTAAATTTTATTTTGGATTTTACTTTTGTTTTTATTTCAAAGCAGGGTCTCTACTCTAGTCTAGACTGACCTGGAATTCACTCTGTAGCTCCAGGCTGGTTTTGAACTCACAGTGATCCTCATCCTCCTGCCTCAACCTCTTAAGTTCTGTGACTAAAGGTTGTGCCACTGCACCTGTCTAAGGTTTTTACTTTAAATATATTTTCATGCAGAGCTGGGGATCAAACCCAGAGCCTTGTGCATGCTGGTATGCTAGATAAGCACTCTGCCACTGAGCTACATCCTCAGCCGTCTTTTCTATCTTCTACAGTTTTCATGAGGTAAAATGTCAACTGCATGTAGTAAACATTTGGTATAGTGTCTGGCCAGAATAAACAGCCAATTGCTAGTCTCTTCTCTAGTTAGTAGCTGCTGCAGGCACATGTTCATTCATTCACTCTTCAGAGGAAGGTGGCCAGTGTGCAGATCATGGTGTCTTTCTGCCTCTGAGAGACCCCACCCACTCCACTTCCCTTTACCTCTGCTTATGCTGAAAAACTGACCTTAGCTTTCAGCTGACTCCCTGCACCCTCAGCTTATGAGGTCATACCTGCTTGCCTGCCTTGTAAATGCTCTGAAGGCATTTATGGGCAGAGCAGCACCAAGTGTAGTGCCTACTGCCTTACTAGATGCTCCATACATACCTGCTTAATGAGAGCTGGTGAGATGGCTCATTACCACTCTGAGTACCTGAGTTCAGATCCCCAGACCTCACATAATTGCTGGAAGCTGTGGTGGGCTTCTGTAATACCAGTACACCTATAGTAAGAAGGGAGGCAGAGATGGGAGAATTTCTCAGAAGCTTGAGGTCCAGCTAACCTGGTGAATGGAACAGTGAACGAGATACCATGCCTTAAAAGAGGCGGAAGGTGAGGTGACCCAAAAGTTGTCCTCTAGCTGGGCATGGTGGTGCATTCCTTTAATCCCAGCACTCGGGAAGTAGAGGTAGGAGGATTGCTGAGAGTTCAAGTTCACCCTGAGAATACATAGTGAATTCCAGGTCAACTTGGACTAGAGTGAGATTCTACCTCGGAAAAAAAAAAACAAAACAAAACAAAACAAAACAAAACAAAACAAAAAGAGGCTGGAGAGATGGCTTAGCGGTTAAGGCGCTTGCCTGCAAAGCCAAAGGACCAAGGTTCGATTTCCCAGGACCCACATAAGCCAGATGCACAAGATGGTGCATGCATCTGGAGTTTGTTTTCAATGGCTGGAGCTGGAGGCCCTGGCACACTCATTCTCTCTTTCTCTCTCTTAAATAAATAAATAGAAATAAAATATTTTTTTAGTTGTTTTGCTTTATTTATTTATTTATTTATTTATTTATTTTTGGTTTTTCGAGGTAGGGTCTCACTCTAGCCCAGGCTGACCTGGAATTTACTCTGTATTCTCAGGCTGTCCTTGAGCTCATGGTGATCCTCCTACCTCTGCCTTCCGAGTGCTGGGATTAAAGACATGCGCCACCACGCCCGGCAGACAAGTGCCTTTAATACTAAGCCATCTCTCTAGCTCCAGGGTGAAGTTTTTAGCTTAGAGAGGATGTACCAGCTGTCTGAAAATACTAAGAAGACTGTCCTGGGAAAGGGGAGTTGATCTCACTGAACCTCTAGAAGGCTGAGCTGGCAGTCCTGGATGGAAGTCACAGTGGACACAGTGTGGAAAGCTTTCAGACAATGAGAGCAGTTAGCAGTGGTTGATCTGTCTTGATAGTATTCAAGAAGCGAGGTCAGAGGAAATAGGTTTCAACACTGGGTCTATCTTCTCTGTTGCTTTCCTTCAGTGAGTTACTTTGTCCCTTAGCATAGGGAATGTCAGGAGGATTAGCATCTGGTCAGTGAAAGAAGATATATTCAGGTGGGCAAGGACAGAAGATGTTAGAAAGTTTAGCTGGGTGTCCAGGGGAGTGTGTGGAATGAGGCAGGAGAGGATACATGAACTGTTACAGAGAGATGACCTTGAATGCCAGGCCAGAAATTCTGAAGGTATTTGGAAGTTAGAGATACCTCACAGTAGCTGTGGATACCATGAAAGCTCTATAAAGTGTCCCAGCATTTAGAACAGTGCTCCGCACTTAGTGGTACTAACTATATCTTTGCTGACACCATGAAGGTTCTGTCAAGTTTTATCCTAGCATCTAGAACAGTGCTCAACACGTAGTGTTACTCAATACATTCGTTGAAGGGTGTATTCAAAGCTTAGGTGCTGTGATTTAGGCACGCTGACATGTAATCTACGTTTAGACTGGGAGTGGAAGGAAGACCACTTATGGAGAAGGCAATGGAAGCCTGAAGAAAGGGATGACAGCAAGAGCCACTGCGGGATTGGCTCAACTGGTCACATGGGAGAAGGGTAAAGACAGCTTCATGAGCTTGAGCGTGGAAAGGAGGAAGGGAATGACGATGTGAAGAGTGGGAAGACTCCTAGGAGGTCCTCCTCGAGGAGGAAGATGTGGGTGTGCTCTCTGTCCTCAGAGGTCTGGTGCTTGCCCATCACTCATCTGCACATTGCTGTGGTTCTCACCTTGACTGGGATAGTCATTTAGGCTCAGCAGTGCATTCCTTCACGTGGTGGCTTTGTTCACTGCTGGGACTCCAGTAGCATGCATATTCAGAGACTTGGTGACTGTTGTGTACTGCCTTTCATCCTTGAAAACTCAAATGCTGTTTTCTTGAGCAAGCGCTCTTGTTCAAGGCCCACAGCACCTTTCTTTGAGTCTGTGGGCTGGGTGGAATAATGGCAGAGTGCACCCAAGTGCTGGAGGTGGAGCCTGTGACCTCTCTGTGGAAGTCAGTCCCAAATATGAGAGTGGTGGCTGCAGAGGACAAGAACACTGTCCAGACCTGTTGGGGTCCCCCCTAGGGCCAGCCCAGGAGGGATGGCAGGTCTCTGCCGAGTTGGGGGTGAGAGGTACGGAGTCATGACACAGACTCCGGGAGTTGGGTGAAAGCAGGCAGAGTGAACTGCAGCAAACTCGTTTATTCAAAAAGGTGTAGGGGGGCCTGGAGAGATGGCTTTGCGGTTAAGGTGCCTGCCTGCTAAGCCTAAGAACCCGGTTCCAATCTCCAGGTCCCACGTTTAGCCAGATGCAGTGACGCAAGGGCTCAATGCCGCACTTGCCCACAAGGGGGCGCACACATCTGGATTTCGTTTATAGCAGCTGAGAGATGCTGGCGCCCCCATCTCTATCTGTCTCCCTCTCCAAAATAAAAAATAATAAAAATTTTAAAAAGGTGTAGGGGGTTTTAAGGGGCTCACCTGGTCAATCATTATGGGGTGTTCCCCTTTTTGTAACCAATGACAGCCTGTCTCCGGACAGATCATCTCGTAGCAGGTTTCTCGCGAACATGGGACTGTAGCTGTTGTTACACCAGGCCTGCGCAGGACGCCATGTTCACAGAAGCCACTTCCTGGTTTCTTTTGCCATGCGGTCTGGTTAGGGCCAGACCTGCATTGTGCCATACACAGACCTGCATTTTTCAGAAGCTCTGTGGTGCAGCAGCAGCTCTCCTTATGCCATGGATGATTTCAAGTCAGAGAAAAGCTGGTAACACAGATGAGTAACACCTTGTACACCTAGCAGATGCTGACAGCTCTGAGTGTGACAGAGTAGTACTTCCAGCAAGCAAGTCTCTTCTGAAGAAGAGCAAGTTTAACGTGAAAAGATCCACCAACATCAGTTCTCTGCCTTAGCAACCTCCAGATTGCCATTAAAAAGACAGCTTGGTTTAAGAGTTTGTGTGTGTTTTCTCGCCTTTCTTTCTCCTTGACATACCTGCTCATTAGCAAGGCTGTCCATTTACTTACTTACTTAAGAGAGAGAGAATAGCCGGTTGTGGTGGCACACACCTTTAATCCCAGCACTTGGGAGGCAGAGGTAGGAGGATAGCCGAGAGTTCGAGGCCACCCTGAGACTACATAGTTAATTCCAGGTCAGCCTGGACCACAGTGAGACCCTATCTCAAAAAAAAAAAAAAAAAAAAAAAAAAAAAAAAGAGAGAGAGAGAGAGAGGTGTATGGACACTTCAGGGCCTCCTGCCATGGCAAACAAATGCTAGACACATGTACCACTTTGTATATCTGACTTAATGTGGGTACTGGGGAATAGAACTTGGGCAAGCAGGCTTTGCAAGCAAGTGCCTTTAACCACTGAGACATCTTCCCAGCCCTGACGCTTTACATTTTTGAACACAACACAGTTTGTGCCTTTTTCAGCATGGCCATAAATGGAAGTCTCTGTATTCTAGCTTCTGTGGTATATTTTACTCTGTCGTTTTCTCTTCACCTTATTACTGGACACTGTTTGGACAACCTGATGGTATTTTGTTGAGGTAGATAAGTGAGGGCTTGTGGGAGCTGAGGGGAAGGGATGTTTTGTTTGCTACTACTTGTGGACTTATCTTCCATACCTCAAGGAAACTTTTGTGCCCATGGTGTCAGCCTGCTGCCACTCTTTGTCATATCAGCATCGGTGAACAGGTTCTGAGAGTAATAAGTGGCCTGTTCCATTCCAGCTTGCTTAAAGAGGCCTTGGAGCGTGAATGTCGGTGTGGTGTGTGTCAGGCTGTTTCACAGGAGAATGAAAATATGGCTTCTTTCTGCTTTGTGCTCATGGCTGTGGAATTTGGGCATGTGGAATCCTCCTGCTCTTGGCCTGGGCCGAGCTGGGTTCCCTTGTGGTCTGCTGTGCCGTCCCCAGAGTGTACTATAGACAGGGCAGCTCATGATGTCATCCTGTAGCACCCTTAGGCCCTCTGTGAGGAGGCCTTTTGGAGCCCTTTTAGAAGAAAACTGAGGCCGACTATGCCAACACTCTCAGAACTGGTTGAGAACAAGTTTGAGATGGGCCCTGAGCTCAGCCCTGTCAGCCTTTGTGGAAAGCTTTGTCCACACCAACTCCTGGAGAGTGTCAGAAGGAGGAAAGCATTTGAACTTCTCTTTCCTGTTGAAAGCCCAAGTTTCATATACAAGGTTGGAGGAGCTGAGGCCTCTCTAGTGTACCTGTGGTATGAGTCTTCTCCCCCAGGATTTCACCTCAGTCCCTTAGCTGGAGATTGCCTTCCTTGAGGAGATGGTGTTAGTATACTCCAGTGATTTGCTAGCATACATGGAGTGTGTGTGTTGAGCTGACCATTGTGCAAGGGTGTTGGGTGACTTTCCTGTCTTCAAAGTTGGCAGAGTGGCTAGGAGTTAGGCAGCCCTGTCTTCACCAGCTGTGAGGTGGGGCAGCAAGAGAGATCATTGCCTCATTCGTCAGAGCACTGGTGGCCTGAAAAGGTGCTGACAAAGGTTCTGAACATGGGGTGTGGGGTCCCCGGCAGCAGCACTTGTAGCAGTTGCTGATCATGTGTCCTGTGTCTGGGACTCTCCCAGGGGTTGTACAGTCTCTCTGAGTCCTCAACTCGTACTGCAGGGTTGATAATAGCAGCACACTGCTCATCTAGGGACACTGCCTAGAGATCTTGTCTGGCAGAGCTGGGATTGTGGCCCATGCTCCTGTCCCAGGCAGGAAGGCTCTTCCTCCAGGCACATGGGCCGTTGTTTAGTTTCAAAGATATAACCTAGTTCAGTTGCAACTAATTACCTTATGCTCAGGACCCAGACTGCTTGGGGTTAAGTTTGTCATTGCCTTGCCCCCAGATCAAAGTGCTACTGTGATGCCATTTTCTTTTCTTTTTTATTTTATTTTATTTATTTGAGAGAGAGAGAAAGAGGGGGAGAGAGAGAAAAAAAAGTGCGCTCCAGGGCCTCCAGCCACTGTAAACGAACTCCAGATGCGTGCGCCCCCTTGTGCATCCAGCTTATGTGGGTCCTGGGGAATCAAACTGAGGTCCTTTGGCTTTGCAGGCAAATGCCTTAACCGCTAAGCCATCTCTCCAGCCCTGTGATGCCATTTTAACTGGGTATTTGGTTTCATGCTCCTTCCTCTTGGCCAGTCCTGTAGCATGAACCTGTCAGCCTTCCCCCTTGAAGAACTCGCCCATGGCCCTGGTCCTCGTGGGTCTGTGACAGAAGCTACCATCCAACTTGATGCTCACTTGGCTGTTCTGAGTTCTTCCTGTTCTCTCCATGTAGGTGCCTCCATGCTTGTGTGCCAGGGGTTCTTACAAGCAGAGGCATAAATGCTGTTCTTTGCCCCTGGCCCTGTCACTGATACTTGTGTAGACACCAGCTGGTCAAGTGCTGGGACAGTGCCTTCTAAGCGACTCAGCTTTCAGGGCTGTATCTACACTCCCTGTTTGTGCCTCTGCACATTCCTGTTGTATTGATGAAGTCTGGGCCATTGACTTTGGGCTAGGAAAACCACATCTGCGTTTTCTCCTCAAATTTAGGACCTAGTTTGTGAGACTCCTTTCTGTTCAACCCTTCCAGAGCCTCTGTCTCTTGTTTTCTGGAGCATTATTACGACTAGAAGGAGAATGGACAAAACCAAGCAATGCCAAAACACCCTAGTTGGGTCTGGGGAGATGTCTGTCTCAGTGGGTGAAGCACTTGCTGCACACGCATGAGGACTCCAGTCAGAACACCAGCACTCAAATGAAATGCCTGGTTGTATGGCAAGCATTTGTAATCTCATCCAGAAGGGAGGTGAAGATAAGAGCATCTGCCCGAAGTGTGGGGTCCAGGTTGCCTAGTTAAAAAAAAAAAAACAAGAAAACATTAAAGGGGCCAGAGAGATGGCTTAGCGGTTAAGGTCCTTGCCTTCAATGTTTAACAACTGGAGTTCAGTTTCCCACTACCCACATAAAGCCAGATGCACAAAGTGGTGTATGCATCTGCAGTTTGTTTGTAGCAGCTGGAGGCCCTGTTGCAGCCGTGCTGCTCTCTCTCCTTGCAAATAAATAAAAATATTTTTAAAAAAAGAAAGAAAAAAGATTGAAAGGCCACAAACCTTGCCTCAAAGGAGAGAAGGTGACGACCAACACCTGAAAATTGTCCTCTGACCTCCTCATGCATGTTATGGCATGCATGTACCTGTAGCTACACACACCACACACACAAACCCCAGTTAGCTCCCTTCTTTGCTTTTCAAAAAGTCTTCATTAGAAGCTAGGCATGGTGGTACATACCTGTAACCCCAGCAGGAGGATCACAAATTTGAAGCCAGCTTGTTCTATGTTGTTCTGCATTAGCAAGTCCACAGCTTGTCACATTGTCAGACCCCAGAAGAGGCGTTTCTGGCATTTCTTGTCCACTGCCTTTGCCATCACAGCTGTGGCGTGATCACAGGACTCATTGCTAACATGAAAAAATCTCTGAGACAATTGTTCTATAGTGGGCCATTCAGCCATTTCCTCAGATTTTGTTTTTTTCTTATTTTTTATTTTACTTTTGAGTGAGAGACAGAGAAAGAAAGAGGGAGGAAGAGAGGGAGGGAGGGAGAGAGAGAGAGACAGAGATAGAATGGGTGTGCCAGGGACTTTCAGCCACTGTAAACGAACTCCAGATGTGTGTGCCCCCTTGTGACACATGTGACATCACACACTTGCATCATTGCATCTGGCTACATAGGACCTGGAGATTTGAACATGTGTTCTTAGGCTTTGCAGGCAAGTACCTTAACTGCTAAGCTATCTCTCCAGCCCCCAGATTTTGTTTTTCACGTTTATAGGCAGGTGATTTTTTTCCCCATAAATAAAAGTGATTTTGTATTCATCACATTATAAAAATAAAGAGACGTGGCTGTGTAGATGCCACTTGCTTGCAAAGCCTGCCAGCCTGGGATCAATTCCCTAGTATTCATGTAAAGCTGGATGCAAAGTGACACATCTGTGATTCCCAACATGCCTATGGTGGAACCAGGAGAATCCAGAAACTCCTGGGCCTGCTAGTCTAACATTAGTTTGTCTAACTTTAGTCTAGAAGTTCAGTTGTGGTGCTAAGAGATTCTTTTTTATTGATTTCAGGGCGTGGGGGGGGGCAGGGAGAGGAGAGAGAATGGGCACACCAGGGCCTCCAGCCCCTACAAATGAACTCCAGACACATGTGCCACCTTGTGCATCTGGCTTTATGTGGTTACTGGGGAATCAAATCCAAATCCTTAGGCTTCGCAGCCATCTCTCCAGCTCCAGTGACGAGATTCTGTCTCAAAGAAGGTGGAGCACAGACACCTTGAAGTTGTCATGCTGTTCATACTCACGGCTGGGATTAAAGGTGTGCAGAAATGAAAGGCTCCTGGAAGGCTGTGACTAGGGAAGCAACAAGATCTCATTGGCATTCCTGGAAGATTATTCAGGTTTCTGTATGAATAGTCCATAGTTCTTACTGGATTCAGGTCTTGCAACTGTCCAGAATAATCCATCCAGTTGTACTTAAAGCACTGCAAGGTGTCTTTTAGGCCAAGTGTGGTAGTTTGAATATATGGCCCCCAATATATTCAGTGTTTTATTAGTTTATAGTTTGCATCTGCAGCCACCTTGCTGGAGGCAATGTCATTGGGCAGATCTTAAGGTGTGATGGTGGTGGTTTGAGATGCCATTGTAAAGATATGAAAAGTGTGCCTAATAGGAGTTCCTAAGGTGTGCTGTGCTGTGTGGCTGGTGGTTTTTTCTCTCTCTGCTTGGCCCTGTGAAGGCAGGCCAGCTTCTTCTGCCATTATGGAACTTCCCCTGGATCTGTAAGCTTCAATAAATATCCCTTCCTCCATAACTGTGCCTGGTCTGGAAGTTCATCTCAGTGAACCTGAAGCTGTCTGCTACACCAAGATTTCAAATTCATCCATATTCCTCTTGAAAATCAGCTCCAAAAGGCCAAAGCCACATAGTCAGGTGTCTAGCAGCAAATGACACCACTCCTCGGTACCATCATTACTGTTGTGGTCAGGTTCACATTGCTGGTAGAAATCACCCAACCAAGAGCAGCTTGTGGGAAAAGAGAGGTTTATTTTGGCTCCAGGGGGCAGCTCCATGATGACAGGGAAAATGATGGCATGAGCAGAGGATGGGCATCACCCCCTGGCCAACATAAGGTGTACAATAGTAACAGGAGGGTGTGCCGGGCACTGGCAAGGGGACCCTGGCTATAATACTCAAAAGCCTGCCCTCAACCATACTTTGCCTCCAGGAGGTGTTGATTCTCAAATCTCCATCAGCTGGGAACCTAGCATGCACAACACCCAAGTTTATGGGGACACCTGAATCAAACCACCACAGGGCCTTTGCTCCTTTATTTCTTTACTTTTCATTTCTTTTTTTTAGTTCTCTGTGCTGGAGGGTTAGAGGCACTTCCTTTTCATTCAAGGACCTGTTTGAATTGAATTTAAGTGAAGTGAGCTGCACAATGCAGGATAAATAAATTAAGCAAAGCATAGAGTAGACCCTGTCACTCCTAACTCTAACACCCATCCTTAATGTTTTGATTCATTTCGTTCATTCTTTTAACACAGTGCCTCTAGACTGGGTTATTAGGCTGCTGGTGGTGGTGGTGTTCCAGGGTTGAAAACACAGTTATGCTCCTTGCTCTATGGAGTCTACTGGTGCATTAGTCTTGTGGAGAAGGTTGAGTGTTAAAATAGTTAAGAACTGAGGCTCAGAAGGATGTGGTGGCTCATACCTGTTAACCCAGCGCTCAGGAGGCTGAGGCAGGATGATCTTCAGAATTCAAGGTCAGCTTGGGCTAGATAATGAGTTACAGGGCAGCCTAGGCTATAGAATGAGACTATGTAAAAAACAAAACAAAACATAAAAAAAGCCCTCGGCTCTGAGTAAGTTGCTTACTCTCTGAACTCCATCAATATTTGTTATTTATTTCTGAATAATACAGTATCTTAAAATACTGAAGTTTAAAACAATAAATAAGATAGCTTCTCTGAATATGGAACTTAGAAGTGGCTTGGCTTTGGGCTGCTCCCAAGGTTACTGTCAGGTGTTCTCTTTGGCCATAGTTATCTGAAGGCTTCCCTCTTCTGCCCGGGTCACCTGAGGCCAGTGGGCCAGTGCTGGCTGTTGTCTGGAGTTCCTTGGTAGAGATACTTCCCCATGGCTGCTTCAGCATCCTCATGATAAGGCAGCAGCTTTCCCCATAGCAAACAGTCCAGGAAACCAGAAGGCAGAACCACACTGTGTGCTGTGGCAGGTTTAGAAGTTTCATGCTGGTTACTGGGTCAGTAGTAAGGGAGGACACTCGCTAAGCATTAAGCTCACTGAGCTGGGCATCATTGTGGATTGTGGTTGACTACCATGGCATCTGTAAGCGAGCATCATAGTATAGTGGTGCATCAGTCCTGTTTTATGGTGTAGATTAAATTGATAAAGTGGGGCAGGAGAGAAGGTTCAGTGGTTAAAGGTGCTTGCTTGCAAAGCCTAATGGCCCAGGTTCGATTCTTAAAGTCAAAGGCACAAAGTGGTGCATGCACCTGCCATTCATTTACAGTGCCAAGAAACCCTGGCGTGCCCATTCTCTCTCTCTCTGCCTCTTTTTCTCCTTGCAAATAAATAATAAGTAAAAATTTAAAACTGCTGAAGTGCGCGAGAAAATGTCTTGTTACATAGTAAGTCCTCAAAAAATGTACTTGTGATTGTATTTTGCTCTTTCCAGAACCCTCCTGTCATCTCCCAGGGAAGGAAAATGGGCCTAGCATAGCAGGGCTGGGAGAGTGAGGAGGGAGGCTTCCTTGAGGAGGGCTGCTTTGACTGAGGACAGACTGAGGGCACCAGCGTGTGTGAGGTGGGATCACTCAGGGCAAGGTTGGTGCAGGGGAAGGTTGTAGGTAGAGAAACATGCTGTGAGAGGGCATGGATAGGGATGTTTATCAATGAACCTGGGAGACCTGTTCTCTGGTCACTAGCTAGCTGACCCTAGAAACCAGTGGAGGAATAAGAGCCTGCTTTTTGGACTGCATCTCTTCTGGAGTGAGGCTTTTCTTTACCAGACTCTTAAATTGTTCTGTTATTTGTTTGTTTCTTTATTTTTGGTTGTAAATGCCGGGCTCTGGTAGCTGGGGCAGAGCTTTGCTGCTGACCTTCCACATGGTGAAGGTTCTCTCTGTGCCACCATCAAGATGGGTGTGCCAGGGCCTCCAACCACTGCAAACAAACTCCATATGCATGTGCCACTTTGCACATTTAGCTTACTTGGGTACTGGGGTGTCACACCTGGGTCCTTAGGCTTCACAGGCAAGTGCCTTAACCACTAAGCCATCTCTCCATTCCCCAAGATGATTTTTTTTAAAAGCTAAATATGAGTACCGTGGTTTCCTCTTGACTTTGTAAGTCCTGAAGTTATATAGAAACTTCTTTGTAGTTTTTGTTTGTTAGATTGTTTGGTGAGGAGGCTCATAGTTTTTAGCAGCTTCTCAAGGGGCTTTACTTGGGGCACATGGAGAGACTGAGTCAGGAATGGCAGTGGTCTGGTCTGCAGCCCAGGAACATTTGTGGAGAGTGTGGCTGAGCTATGACTTACTCTCCTGATCAGCTCTCAACTGATGAACACTGGAATTGTTTGCAGGTTTTCTTTCAGAATCTTCTTGATCTGTTTTTTTTTTTTTTCATTTTATTTTATTTTATTTTTGGAGTGAGACACAGAGAGAGACAGAGAGAGAGAGGGAGAGGGAGACAGATAGAGAATGAGTGCGCCAGCAGTGTCTCAGCTGCTGTGAACGAAATCCAGATGTGTGCGCCCCCTTGTGGGCAAGTGTGGCATTGCGCCCTTGCATCACTTTGCGTCTGGCTAAATGTGGGACCTGAAGATTGGAACCGGATTCTTAGGTTTAGCAGGCAGGCGCCTTAACCGCTAAGCCATTTCTCCAGCCCCTTGATCCGTTTTTATATGTTCCTATTATTTCTTCCTCCTCCTCCTCTTCATCTTCCTTCTTTTTTCTTCTTCTCCTCTTCTCTCTCTTCCTCTTCCTACATTTTTTTTCCAAGGTAGGGTCTTACTCTAGCCCAGGCTGAGATAGAACTCACTTAATAGCCCCCGGCTGACCTCCAACTCATATAGATACTCTTACCTCAGCCTCCTAAGTGCTGGGATTAAAGGCACACACCACCAGGCCTGACCATTCCTATTATTTCTTTAGGATAAATTTCTAGGAGTAGAATTTCTGCATAAACAAAATAGATTGGAATATAAAACAGATTGGAATTTATGCAGGCTTTTGATCTGTTTTGCTAACTGCTCTGGAAGGTATTATTAGGCTTATCAGTATGCATACCTGGTCAGTGTCAGATTGGTACTTATCTCTCTCTCTCTCTCTCTCTCTCTCTCTCTCTCGTATTCAGTTTTTATTTTTTATTTTTATTTTTTTGGTTTTTTGAGGTAGGGTCTCACTCTGACCCAGGTTGACCTGGAATTAACTATGTAGTCTCAGGGTGGCCTCAAACTCACGGCGATCCTCCTACCTCTGCCTCCCAACTTCTGGGATTAAAGGCGTGTGCCACCACGCCCGACTAATAAAATATTTAAAAAAAAAATCTGAAGACACCAGGAGTGGTGACACACGCCTTTAATACCAGCACTGGGGAAGCTGAGGTAGGAGGATCGCCGTGAGTTCGAGGCCACCCTGAGACTACATAGTTAATTCCAGGTCAGCCTGGGCTAGAGTGAGACCCTACCTCGAAAAACCAAAAAATAAAAATAAATAAATAAATAAAAATAAAAAATATATATATGATTTATTTATTTATTTAGAGAGAGTGAGAAGAAGAAGCAGAGAGAGAGAGAGAATGGGCATGCCAGAGCCTCCAGCCATTGCAAATGAATGCCAGGCACTTGCACCCTCTTGTGCATCTGGCTTACGTGGGTCCTGGGGAATTGAACCAGGGTCCTTTGGTTTTGCAGGCAAACGCCTAAACTTCTAAGCCATTTCCCCGGCTTTTGGTTTTTTTGCGGTAGGGTCTCACTCTAGCCCAGGCTGACCTGAAATTCACTATGTAGTTTCAGGCTGGCCTCGAACTCATGGCGATCCTCCAACCTCTGCCTCCTGGCTAGGATTAAAGGAATGTGCCACTATACCTGGCAGAGAGAGAATGGGCACTCCAGAGCCGCTAGACACTGCAAATGAAATTCTAGGCACATGTACCACCTTGTGTATCTGGCTTTACATGGGTACTGGGGAATCAAACTCAGGTTGTTAGGCTTTGTAGGCAAATGCCTTAACTGCTGAGCCATTTCTCCACCGGTACTTCCCTTGATAAAGGGGGAAATGAAGATCATGTGGGGGCATAGAGCCAACCCAACAGCATCTGTGTTCCAGTTTGTCCCTCAGACCCCTGGAATCCGTCTGCTGTGTTCTTTGTGCCACAGGTTTGCTACTTGTAACATGTTGAAATCTTGAAAGTTAAGGTGGATGCATTGTGAGTCCTGACGGTCTCAGAGGTTTTCCTAGGCCTTTTGCTAACCAAACTGATGACATGTCTGTACAGTGTGGTGGAGAAGCGCTTATAAGCAGATCTGGGTAAGGAAATAGTCACAGAACAGGGTCTTAGTCTCATTTGGAGTGTTTCCTCAAGGAGAAGGATGGCAGAACACAGCTAGGCAAATTCATCAGATGTACTTGGCAGAGTAAAGACCATGTGGGTGCAGGTCATCACCCACGGCCAGTTTCCCAGGCTGTTCAGGAACTTCTGATTGTGAGGGCTTGAGCTGTGGGATGCATGGGTGCGAGGGGAAGAATGTGACCGTGGCATTCCCTGACACATACCAGCTCTGCCCCGAACTGAAGTGGCCACATGACCACAGCGAGGAAAGTGCCCACTGAGGGCCTTAGGAAGAGAAGGATGGGTGCAGACTGCTTCTGAGAGAAGAATGCCAAGCATGCAACCAGGAGAAGAGATAGGGTCTTGTGGTGTGAAACTGCAGCAGTGCAGAGAGGCTTTTCCTTCCTCACCATACTTGCTGTCCACATGCTTGTCCTGCTCCACCTCATAATGGCTTAGGACTCGGCGAGAGGGCAACAGCCTGTGCCCAGGGCAGTGGAACTCCTCCTTAACCCTCATTATGCAACAATAAGCCCTGCAGAGTCAAGCCCACAGCCAAGGCTGCTGTCCTGTAAGTGCTATCACTGCCCCGTCCCTGCCGTCCCCATTGGGCAGGTGCCTTCCAGCCAGGCCCGCAGGGCTGACTCCATGCTGTCTGCTGCCCATGCATTGCAGGTGCTCTGCCCTCTTAGTGACAGCTGGGGGCCTGCTCTCTGCTGTGTCCCTGTCACACCATCCCTGCTGCTACTGCTCTTTCATGACACCTGTCCCAAAAGACTGTCTGCTGACCTGATCCTCAGTACCCACCTGGCACAAGGACATCAGTTGTCTGTCCCTGCCTTCACCCTCCTGACTTCACTCATGTATCTTCCTCTAGAACCCCAGCGTATCCCTTGGGATTCCATTAATCTGAAGGCTCACGTGGCCTTTGATGTTCCAAAGAGCCTGAGCTACTCAATAATAGGTTTTAGTTCTGAAAGAGCTGCAGGTTTGATAAAGAAGACACACTTGAGTCCTCAAACCAGTAGAGCCCCAAAGAAAACAAAGATAGACATGAGATGTACATGCTTATAATCTCAATATTCAGGAGGCTGAGGCAGGAGATCACTTGAGCCCACAAATGTGAGGCTAGCCTGAGCTTTATACCAAGGCCCTAACTCAAATCTCTTCCCCTCAAAAAGTAAGTTTATTATGCACATTAAAAAAATTTCCAGTCTGAGCCCGGTGTGGTGGCACATGCCTTTAATCCTAGCACTTGGGAGGCAGAGGTAGGAGGATTGTCATGAGTTCAAGGCCACCCTGAGACTAAATTCCAGGTCAGCCAGAGCTAGAGTGAGACCCTACCTCGGAAAACAAAAAAAGAAAAAGTTTCTACATGAGAAAAACAACATTAATATAGATCTTTTGACAGCTTAAATTTGCTCATCAAAGTTTATACTAAGGGGAGCTCTCTAGAACAAATTACTTGGTAGATAGCTAGATCCTGTCTCAACAAACAAATCAGACTGGCCTTTTTTTTTTTTTTTTTTTCCCTAGGTAGGGCCTCACTCTGGTCCAGGCTGACCTGGAATTAACTGTGCAGTCTGGCCCTAGAAACTTTTTTTTTTTTTTTTTTGCAAGAGCTGGTGGCTGTTTCTGCTTAAAAGAGATGCCCTGTTTGTGTGTGAGCACACATGCATGTGCTCTGTACTGTGAAGGGCTGTACTTTGCACACAGTGGCTTTCTGCTGAAGCTGAGTAGCTGCGGCTGTCTTGAAAACTAATGCTGGACACCCCATCTACATGAACTGCCTGGTTGGTCCCTGCAAGCACCAGAGTTTGCAGCTTCCTCTTTTCCTCTTTCCTTTGGGCAGAAAGGTTGGTAGCAGGGATTACCTGGTTGTCACAGTTTGTGAAAGAATCCATACTTGCTAAATGCACAGCTTCATGGAAGCATGGTTTGAATTGCAGTTGGGAGAAACATGGAGCTTCTAAGAAATTTTTCTTGAAGGAAGAAGCCCCAACATCCCAGTGATGACTCATTGTATATCCTCAGTTCCATGGAGAGAGGGGAGGTAACAGCAAGGAGCAGAAACAAGGGTCTTACACCCCAGCCCCTCTGTCTCAACTCAGCTGAGATTCCCCCCTTGTGGTCCCTGGAGCCCATACATCAGCCCTGCTTTCACTGGTCAGGAAGGCTGTGGCTTGTTAGGGCCAGTAGGAAGAGAGGTAGGAAGATCTGTGCTGACCAAGACTATCTAATCCGGTGCATTGGCATGTTGCTGGTGCCCAACCATCCCTGCTGAAGGAATGGATTAGTGCATCTGTTCTGGAGGGCTCATCTGTTCTGTACCAGGCCTGCTCTGTAGGGGTCCTGTGAGAGTTGAATTAGGACCCTGAGGGAAAACCTTACTTTGTGTTGCCTTCCCCACCCCGCCCCCTTTTATTTTTAGAGATAGAATCTCTTGTAGTTCAGGTTGGCCTCAAATTCACTTTGTAGCCAAGGATGACATTGAACTCCTGATCTGCCCGCCTCTATGTACCTCTTAAGTTCTGGGTGCCAATGTGTGCCACTATACCCAGTTTATGTGATGCTGGGGACTGAACCCAAGGCTTCGTGCCTGCTAGGCAAGCACTCTACCAATTAAGGTACATCCCCATGATGCCTAACTTAGAACAGTTGTAATAACTGAGGTCAGAGATTGAGGTGGTTTTATGTGGAATGGAATGGAGAGGTGCTACAAGTTCTCAGTGGAAGGACAGCCCCATTCAAGCGAAGAAATGACTATGTGGCTATCCATTGTGGTTCTGTGGGGGGAGGGATGAAGCTGTGCGCAGCTGAGAGGCAAGGGGGTGTTCTTCATTCTGTATTTTACATGCATCTGTAATTGGTACTGAAAATTCAGCAGCAAATATAAGGAATCAGAATAGTGCTTACTATATAGCTAGATCAATAAGTTGTAACTATTACAGGGGAGTAATAAAGTTGGCAAGAGCCAAAGGTCTTAACTAGAGTAGCTTGGTTATAGAGACAAGCTGCCTGAACAGTTGTTATTTAACTTTTATCGATCGAAGCTTCCTTAGCTGCTGAGAGCACAGCCGGCATTTAATTTGGAAAGCTGAACTCTGGCCCTAGTCTTCTATTATATTTTATTTTGTTAATTTTTTAGTCAGGCTTATTGGGGTATATATAATTTGCATACTGTAAAACTCACCTTCTTGAGTGTGCACTCCCTGAACGTTGACAGATGTGGACAGTTGTGAAATTGCCATCACCTTCAGGATACATAACAGTTCTATCAGTAGCCTTCAAATTTCCATGTGCTGCCCCTTTATAAGTTGTCCCTTCCTTCCACTGCCAGCTCCTGACAGTCTCTGCTCTGTTTCTGTCCCTGCATTTTTCTTCCTTTCCCAGCACATGGAATCATGCAGGATGTGACTTTTGAGCCTGGCTTAACTCCATATAATAGGCAGTGTGAGTGCTGAGGGGTGGGTGTAGCTGTGTGAGCACTATGGGGTGGATGTTACTTAGAGTGAGCTCTGAGGTGTGGACATTGGCATTGTGACTGGAAGAACTGAAAAACAAGAAAAATGGCAAAAATAAATATACACCTTTCTATAATAACTCTTAATATCAATGGCCTCAATGTCCCAACCCAAAGACATAGGTTTGCAGACTGGGTTAAAAAGCAGGATCCTGGGCTGGAGAGAGGGCTTAGCAGTTAAGGCGCCTGCCTGCCAAGCCTAAGCATGCCCGTTCTATTCTCTAGGTCCCACGTTTAGCCAGATGTAAAGTGATGCAAGGGTGCAATGCTGCACTTGCCCACAAGGGAGTACATGCATCTGGATTTCGTTCACAGCAGTTAAGAGGTTGCTGGCATACCCATCTCTCTCTCTCTCTCTCTCTCTCTGTCAAAAAAAAAAAAAAAAGGCAGGATCCTTCAATTTGTTGCCTCCAAGAAACTCACCTTTCTACAAAGGATGGTCACTATCTTAGGGTGAAAGGTTGGAAAACAGTGTTTCAAGCAAACGGGCCTAGAAAACAAGCATGGGTCACTATCCTAATATCTGACAGGGTAGACTTCAGACCAACATTAGTTAGGAAAGATAAGGAAGGTCACTTTATTTATTTTATTTTATTTTTTTGGTTTTTTGAGGTAGGGTCTTACTCTGGCCCAGGCTGACCTGAAATTAACTATGTAGTCTCAGTGTGGCCTCACACTCATGGCAATCCTCCCATCTCTGCCTTTTGAGTGCTGGGATTAAAGGTGTGAGCCACCACACCGGTTTAGGAAGGTCACTTTATATTGATTAAAGGAACACTCCAACAGGAGGACATAATAATTCTAAACATATATGCACCAAACGTGGAGGCTCCCAATTTCATCAAACAAACGTTGTTAGAACTAAGGTCACAGATAACACCAAACACAATTGTAGTGGGTGACTTCAACACCCCATTTTAATCAGTTGACAGATCATCCTGGCAAAAAATAGAGATGCATCTGGATTACATGAGGTCATAGAACAAATGGATCTAACAAATATATACAGGACATTTCATCCAAATGCTGCAGAATACACAGTCTTTTAGCAGCACATGGAACATTCTCTAAAATAGACCACATATTAGGATACAAAGCAAATCTTAACAAATACAGGAAAACTGAAATAATTCCTTGCACTCTATCTGATCACAATGGGATCAAACTACAAATCAATAGCAAGAAAGCTGTAGAGCATACACAAAATCATGGAAACTAAACAATACACTACTAAATGACAAATGGGTTAATGGAGAGTGCCAAGGGGTGGGCGAAGCTCAGTAGCTACAGAGCACCGCTGAGGTTTCTAGCACAGTGATAGACTTCCAACTTTTGCAATTGTCTTTATTTCTACTGGTCATGCTTTTGTATTTCTTTAACCCAAGATGATTATTATGAATTGGAATGTTTAAAGTTTAAAATTTAAAATCCTCAGGGCTGGAGAGATGGTTCAACAGATAAGGGCCTTGCTTATAAAGCCTAATGACCTGGGTTTGATTTCCCAGTACCCACATAAAGCCAGAAGCACAAAGTGGCGCATGCATCTGGAGTTCCTTTGCAGTGACTGGAGGCCCTGACACACTATTCTGTCTCTCTCTCTGCTTGCAAACAAATAAAAACGAATAAATAAGTAAATTTAAAATCCTCATATGCAAAGAATTATATTAAGCACAAATCATTTGAAGGCTTAAAAACTAGAGGGTGAAAAGATGGCTAAGCTTAAATGCTTTCTTGCAAAGCCTGCTAGTTTGGGTTCAGTTCCTAAACCACCCACATAAGCTATATACATACAAAAAGTGGTGCAAGTATCTGTTGTTCATTTGCAGTGGCAAGAAGCTCTGGATCCTGTGCACATGTAAATAAAAACCCTTTATTTAGCCCAGCATGGTGGCGCATGCCTTTAATCCCAGTACTCAGGAGGCAGAGGTTGTAGGATCACTGTGAATGTGAGGCCAGCCTGAGATTGATTACTTGGTGAATTCCAGATCAGTCTGGACTAGAGCAAGACCCTACCTCAAAAAACAACAACAAAACAAACAAACAACAACAAAAACGTTTTGACATATATAGTGTTCCTGGGTTCCAGGCACTTTTTAAAGCTTGCTATTAGTAAACTGCTTAGAACACTTTGCAGACTCAATACTATACATATGTTTGTTAAAAACAAAAATAAAATTTAAGCTGGGCATGGTGGTGTATGCCTTTAATTCCAGCACTTGGGAGGCTGAGGTAGGAGGATTGCTGTGAGTTCGAGGCCACCCTGTGACTACATAGTGAATTCCAGGTCAGCCTGAGCTAGAGTGAGACCCTACCTCAAAAAATGAAAAAAAAAAAATTTAAGGTCTCCAAGACTTTCATCTAGAAGAAAGGAGTGACATAACACAAAGGACAGGAGACCAGGGTTACATCCAGAGGAGAAGGAATGAGATAACACACAGGGGTGGAAGCCAGGATTACAGATTCTCTCACAGTTACTTACTGTGGTCCCCTGGGTGATTCATTGGTTCTGTGTCTCTTCCTCACATAAGAAATAAGGTACAAAGCTGGGCATGGTGGCGCACGCCTTTAATCCCAGCACTTGGGAGGCAGAGGTAGGAGGATCGCCACCCTGAGACTACATAGTTAATTCCAGGTCAGCCTGTACCAGAGTGAAACCCTACCTTGCAAAACCAAAAATAAAATAAAAATAAAAAAAAAAAAGAAAAGAAAAGAAAAAAAAGAAATGAGGTACATAATTAATCTGAATCAGCCATGAGGGCACGGATAAAATATTTAATCTGAACTCAAAAGTTTGGCCATTAAAAATATAAGTCATTGGGCTGGAGAGATGGCTTTGCAGTTAAGGCACTTGCTTGCAAAGCCAAAGGACCTAGGTTCATTTCCCTGGGACTCATGTAAGTTAGATATGTACACAAGGTGGTGCATGCATCTGGAGTTCATTTGTAGTGGCTGTAGGCCCTGGCACACCCATTCTCTCTGTATCTGCTTGTATCTCTCCTTTTCTCTCTGTCTCTCAAATAAATAAATAAAAATAAAATATTTTTTAAAACATAAGTTGTTATGTTCTATAAGGTATGGCTATATCAACTGTTGTATTTTTCTACAGTGCTGGGGATCTTGTTAGGCAAGTGCTCTACCACTGAGCTACCTAGCCAGACAAATTTGTTTTATATTGTATTAAGCCTGCATTGTTCTTCAGTTTTCAAGTGTAAACACATTCAGTTTGTATCTATAAAAAGTGTACTAAGCTCAGTATGGTGGTGCATGCCTTTAATCCCAGCATTTGGGAGGCAGAAGTAGGAGGATCGCCAAAGGCCACCTTGAGACTACATAGTGAATTCCAGGTCAGCCTGAGCTAGAGTGAGACCCTACTTCGAAAAATGGAAGAAAGCCGGGCGTGGTGGCACATGCCTTTAATCCCAGCACTCGGGAGGCAGAGGTAGGAGGATCGCCATGAGTTCGAGGCCACCCTGTGATTACAGAGTGAATTCCAGGTCAGCCTGGGAAAAATGGAAGAAAAAAAAAGTGCACTGAACTGTTCACCACATGGTGGCGTTCCCATCAACAAACCAGATACAGGTCAGTGATGAATTTTTTAGGCATGGAATTAATTAGGGGCAGCTGGAGGGCCATTTTATGTTCCATACATTCATGCCGCAAGTTTTTTGGGGCAGTAGGGAAATAGAATCTTGTCGGGTTTTTTTTTTTTTGGAAAAAAATACAATTTATTTATTTATTTGAGAGAGAGAGAGAGAGAGAGGGAGGGGAGGGAGGGAGGCAGATAGAAAGAGAATGGCACAGCCAGGCGTAGTGGCACACCCTTTAATCCTAGCACTTGGGAGGCAGAGGTAGGAGTATCGTTGTGAGTTCAAGGCCACCCTGAGACTATAGGTAGCCTGGGCTACAGTGAGACTCTACCTTGAAAAACCAAAAGAAGAAAAGAAAAGGAAAGAAAAAGAAAAGAAAAGAAAAAAGAAAAGAAAGAGAATGGCACACCAGGGCCTCCAGCTGCTGCAAATAAACTCTTGATGTGGGCTGGAGAGATGGCTTAATGGTTAAGGCACTAGTCTGCAAAGCCAAAGGACCCAGGTTCGATTCCCCAGTACCCATGAAAACCAGTTGCACAAGATGGTGCATGCAACTGGAGTTCATTTGCAGTGGCTAAAGGCCCTGGCACACCTGTTCTCTCTTTCTCTCCTTCTATGTCTCCCTCAAATAAATAAATAAAAATATTTAAAAAAAACACATGTGCCACCTTGTGCTCTGGCTTACATGGGTTCTGGGGAATTGAACCTGGATCCTTTAGCTAAATAGGCAAGTTCCTTAACCACTAAGCCATCTCTCTAGCTCAAGTCTTGTCATTTTATTGGCGTAGTAAGGTCAGATGTCAGAATATGGGAACATTTGTTTCTTCTTAGCATGATGTGTTCATGTATGTTTACTGGTGTTCTGTTTTAGATGTCCTAAAGCTGCACTTAGAAGTCTGTTTGCTTAGCAGGAAGACAAATATATCTACAGAAAACACCATAGACATTTCCTTCAAAAGTTGGTGTTTACAGGGCTATACCCATGTAAAACCAGATGCACAAGGTAGCGTATTTGTCTAGAGTTCTTCTTCTTCTTTTTTTTTTTTTTTTTTTTTTTGCTGCACAAGACTTTTATTTCATTTGGTCCAAGGCTTAGGAGGGGATCTGGGCGTTACAAAGCTGCCTAGTGGCTGGAGAGGCTGGGGTGGAGGAGGTCCTGAGGGTGGTTAAGGCAGAGCAGGAGCCTCTGGAAAGCTGTGCAATATCTAGTCGTGCTTCAGGGTGAGCCGCTCGAAGAGATACTCGCCCAGATTTGGCTGAGGGCTCGCCAGTCTGCGCAGATTGGTCAGGTGATCACCCATCTTCTTGATGAGCTTCACCTCCTCATCCAAGAAGTGGTTCTCCAGGAAGTCACAGAGATGGGGGTCTGTGCGAGTAGAACCCAGTGCATGAAGATCCAAAAGAGCCTGGTTCAGGTTCTCCTCCAGTGCTAAGGCGGCTTCCATGGCCTCCTGAGTTTTTCCCCACTCATTTTGAGAAGGCTTCGGCACATCCTGGAAGAGCGCCCGGCCACCACGCTGGTTCTGCATCTTGAGTAGACGCTCCACGCCCTCGCGCTTCTCCTCAGCCAACTCTCGGAAGAAGTGGCCCATGCAGGGCAGAGCCACATCATCCTGGTTGAAATAGTAGCCCAGAGAGAGGTAGGTGTAGGAGGCCTGCAGGTGCAAGTTGACCAGGCGGTTGACAGCAGCCTCCACCTCAGTGGAATAATTTTGACAAATCTGAGAGGTCATGGCTGGTCCAGCAATAAGGAATTAGAAGGTTCTGGATGGTTCTGGAAGGCGCAGACGGCGAGGAGATGGTCCCAGAGGTGGTGTCTGGAGAGACTGGAAGGCAGTAGGAAATTTTGGAGGAAAAAAAAAAAGAGAGAGGAGGAAGTCCCCAGGTCTGTTCCGTCCAAACACTGTTGAAGCAAGATACAGACACAGGGGTCCTCGGGCGCGCCCTGTCTAGAGTTCTTTTGCTGCAGGTATAGTCCCTGGCACACCCATCGTCTCTTTTTCTCTCTCTCAAATAAAGAAATAAAATGTTTTTTAAAACATTTCTTTTTTTTTCTTTTTTTTTTTTTTTGGTTTTGCGAGGTAGGGTCTCACTCTGGTCCAGGCTGACCTGGAATTAACTATGTAGTCTCAGGGTGGCCTCGAACTCTCGGCGATTCTCCTACCTCTGCCTCCAGAGTGCTGGGATTAAAGGCATGCGCCACCATGCCCGGCTTTCTATTTTTTAAAAATAGAAAAAGTTGGTGTTTACAAAGAGTGTTGCTTGTCACTACCATAGGGTGGATAGTGCATCATGCTAGTTGCAGTCTCTTGGAACAGCACACTTGTTTTTTACACTTGAGATATAGCCTTCTTTTGTTGATGTTTATTTAGTTATTTATTTGGTTTTTCAAGGTAGCTCTAGCTCAGGCTGATCTGGAATTCACTATGTAGTCTCAGTGGCTTTGAACTCACGGCTATTCTCCTATCTCTGCCTCCCAAGTGCTGGGATTAAAGGTGTGCACCATCACACCCAGCCTATTTTTAATTTTTTTTTTTCTTTTAGCAGATTCTCATTCTAGTCCAGGCTGACCTGAAACTCACTTGGTAGCCCAGCCTAGCCTTTGAATCATAGCAGTCATCTCACCTCAGCCACCCAAATTCTGGGATTAAAGTTGTGTGCCACACCTGGCTCCTGTATACATATACATATATATATATATATATATATATATATATATATATATATATATTTTTTTTTTTTTTTTTTTTGAGAGAGAGAGACAGAGGGAGAGGGAGACAGATAGAGAATGGGTGCGCCAGCAGTCTCTCAGCTGCTGTGAATGAAATCCATATGCATGCCCCCCCTTGTGGGCAAGTGCTGCATTGCGCCCTTGCATCACTGCATCTGGCTAAATGTGGGACCTGGAGATTGGAACTGACGTTCTTAGGCTTAGCAGGCAGGCGCCTTAACCAACCTCTAACCATCTCTCCAGCCCCTGTTTTTATATTTTGAAACAGGTTCTTGCTGTTCAGCCCTGGCTGGCATGGAACTTGCTATGCAGTCTAGGTTGGCTTTAGACCCATGGCAATCTTTCTGTCTGTGCCTTGTATTCTGGGAGTAAAGTGTTTCCTGGCTTCGGATACACACTTGTTTGTAGAGGTGTCCCTGGGTGTGCTTTCAATTGTGTGCTTTCACACGTGGGATGGTAGGCCCTCTTGCTATTTAGAAGACAAGGCATTTTGCCATATTCATTTGCATTTCTTTGAGGGTTCCCTGCCAGCATATGCTCAGTCATTCCTTTGCCATATGTCCATGTTAGTACAAGCATTGGGCTAGTGCTGTGGGGAGTCAAAGATGGCCTTGATTTTCAAGAGTTGAGTAGAAAAGATGAAACACTCAAATGCTGAATTTTAGTGCTCAACTTTATCATTTGAAATGAATAATAAAGGGTCATTGAACTACAGAGTATTATGGTGTGTGCCTATAGTCCTGGCTGAGACTAGAAGATCACTTGAACCCAAGTTTAGGATCAGACTGGGGAACAAAGCAGAACCATAGTTGTTGAGGAAAAAGAGACTGTTCCTTTGGGGTGGTTGGTTAGAGGAAAAGATGGGAGCAAATAAGGAGAGGATCTGGCCATCTTGCAGGCCTGGGGTACTGCAGTGGTACTTGTCAGACTAAGCTTATTGTAGCAGGAGGAAAAGGTACAGTAGGAGACATAGCATCTGCACAGAGGATGTGAGAAGGAAAATGCAAGGTGCTAAGGCTTCATCTAAGAGCCAACTCCATGTCACCAAAGGCTTCACCCCAGAAGATGAAGTAAGGTGTGACAATGCCAGAGAGGAATGGAAGGAAGTTCAGGACACTCTTTAAACACAGACCCTAGGGAGTGGGGCAGATTATCTATCCTGAAAATCCACCTGATAGAAGACTTTGACATGTTCCCTAAAATGTAACAAGCATATTTTTACAAATAGCAAGCTTTCAAGAAAAGAGAGAAGTCACCAAAGCCTATTAAGTGCAAAATAGGGGTTTGGGGCTGGTGTTTAAGTCAGTGGTAGAGCGCTTGCCTAGTATGTGCAAAGCCCCAGGTTCTATCACAGCACTGCAAAAGCAAAGCAAACAAAAGCAAAGTCTCTACTAAAAATAAGAGGAACAGGGCTAAAGAGATGGCTTAGCTGTTAAAGCACTTGTCTATGAAGCCTAAGGACTCATGTTTGACTCTCCAGGTCCCACATTGGTGAGACACACAGTGATGCAAGCGTGCAAGGTCACATATGCATACAAGGGGGCACACACATCTGGAGTTCAGTTGCAGTGGCTGAGGCCCTGGTGTGCAAATTCTCTTTCTCTCACTTTGTCTTTCACTCTTGCATTAAAAAAAAAAAAGCCAGGAGTGGTGGTGCATGCCTTTAATCCCAGCACTTGGGAGGCAGAGGTAGGAGGATCACCATGATTTCAAGGCCACCCTGAGGCTACAGAGTGAATTCCAGGTCAGCCTGGGCTAGAGTGAGACCCTACCTTGAAAAACCAAAAAAAAAAAAAAAAAAGAGGGACAGTCTAAAACTGTACCTTTCTTGTGTCGTTTGTTGATCAGTAACCAAGAAGCTGTCTGCTTTTGGTTCCCCTGACTGCTCTAGAGAATAGGGGTAACATTTTGGTTCCCATTAGGCTCTAGAGAATAGGGGCAACCTTTTGCTTTTCTTGCAGTGTAATGGGCACGAGATAAGCTGCACATACTTGAAGTGATTAATCTGATAGCTCTTGGCATATGTTGTTACTCATGATACTGTCACCATCACACCACTTTACACCATCTGCAATTTCCTTATGACCCCGTGAAGTTCTTCCCAATTCATCTCTCTCCATTCCCAGCCAACCTCTGACCTATTTTCTGTCACTATCAGTTAGTTTTCATTTATATAAAATACAGAAAGTACAGTCATATACTATCTATCCTTCTTTTAAAAATATATTTTTTTTATTTAAGAGACACACACACATACAATGGGCATGCCAAGGCCTCTTGCCTCCATAAATGAATTCCAGATACATGTGCCATTTTATGTTTCTGGCTTTATGTAGGTACTGGGGAATTGAACCTGAGCCTCCAGGCTTTGTAAACAGACCCCTTTAACTGCTGAGCTACTCTCCAGCCCCTTTCTATTCTTCTTTGCTTGACATAATTGAAATTGATCCAGCAATGTTTCAGTAGTTTATTTCTGTTAACTGATGAGTGTTATTCTATTATAGATATATGTGTGTGTAGGTATGCACGTGTACCATAATTTATTGAACTACTGATGAGTGTTTATACTTTTTTGGCTACTACAAGAAAAACAGCTAAAATCTATCAGAACATATCTTTGTATGAGCATGCATTTTTCAGTTCTCTTGGGTGAATGGACATTTAAATTTGAATGCCTGGTCATGTACCAGTTAGCTCTGAGACTTAGATTTAAAAAAATATATTTTGGAGCCGGGCGTGGTGGCTCATGTCTTTAATCCCAGCACTTGGGAGGCAGAGGTAGGAGGATCACCATGAGTTCGAGGCCACCCTGAGACTACGTAGTGAATTTCAGGTCAGCCTGAACTAGAGCGAGACTCTACCGCGAAAAACAAAAACAAAATTAAAAAAATATATATATTTTGGGGGGCTGATGAGATTGCTTAGTGGTTAACACATTTGCCTGCAAAGCCTAAGGACTCAGTTTTGATTCCCCAGTACTCACATAAGCCAGATACACAAGGTGGCACATGTGTCTGGAGTTTGTTTAAAATGGCTAGAGGCCCTGGTGTACCCTTTCTCTCCCTCTTCCTATTTCTGTCTCTCAAATAAATAAAAATATTTTTAAAAGTATTTTATTTATTGGAGAGAGGAGAGGAGGGGGAGAGAGAGAGAGAGGGAGGAAGAGGGAGAGAGAATGGGTGTGCCAGGGTCTTCAGCCACTGCAAATGAACTCCAGATGCATGTTCTACCTTGTGTATCTGGCTTACGTGGGTACTAGGGAATTGAACCTAGGTCCTTAGGCTTCTCAGGCAAGTGCCTTAACTACTAAGCCTCTCCAGCCCCAAGACTTGGATTTTTGTATGCTGTTTGGGGAACAGAAGATGATGTCTTGGACCCATGTTAAGTAGGGTGATTAGAACCAAGATCACTATGTAAAGCTAGAGTTATTGAAGGACCGTACCTTCAACTAAGCAATAAACTAGAAAAAACTAACGTTAAGAAAAGTTTTGGGCTGGAAAGATGGCTTAGCAGTTAAGGCACTTGCCTGTGAAGCCTAAGGACTCATGTTCGACTCTCTAGATCCCACATAAGCCAGATGCACAAAGGTGAGGCAAGTGCAAGGTTTCACATTCCCACTAGGTGGCACAAGCTTCTGGAGTTCGATTGCAATGGCCGAGGCCCTGGATCACCAATTCTCTCTCCCTGTCTCCCTAAAATAAAATAAAAAAGAAAAAACAAAGGAAAGTTTTTTTTTTTTTTTTTTTTTTTTTTTTTTTTTTTGACTCAGCTTGTACTTTAAGGGAGAGAAAACAAAAATCTCCCTGGATTTTCTTTATGTCTTGTATTGATCTCCTTATTGCATTAAATTGGTTTCCTGTGTCTTCTTTGATTCCTTTGATTTCCTCTTTGATTTCTTTGAGTATATTTATTTCTTTGGTTGTTTTTTTTTTTTTTTTTTTTTTTTTTTGAGGTAGAGTCTCACTCTAGCCCAGGCTGACCTGGAATTCACTATGTGGTCTCAGGGTGGCCTTGAACTCACAACAATCCGCCTACCTCTGCCTCCTGAGTGCAGGGATTAAAGGCGTGCGCCACTACACCTGGAAATTTCTTTGTATTTACAATCATTCTTTTGAAATCTTTCTCAGTCATTTCCTCTAAATCAGTCTCACTGGAGGTCATTTCTGATGCATTAATACTTTTTGGTGGATTTATATTGTCTTGACTTTTTGTGTTTTTTGTATTATAATGTGGAGATTTTTGCATCTTGGATTAATTTAATGCTTGGATTTTCTAATTATCTGTAGTACTATTAAATGTATCAATCAATCTAGTGTTTTATATCTTCAGGGTAGGAGCTTAAGGTGCTAGGTGTGGCTCTTAAGACTCTCAGAGTAACCACAAACATGACTCTAGGTGTTGGGTTTGCCTGCTATGAGAGTATTCTAATAGGCTGGGTAGAATAAAATACAGGCAAATTCTAAAGTTTAACTAAACAATATACACCTTGAATGAAAAACAGCACAGAGTATTTATGCAAGAGTAGGTATTATGACAAACAGATCCTCTATCAAAGTCACAGTCCCTAAGGGTGTGTGTTGCCCCACACCCTTAATCCTGTCAACTGGGAGGCTGAGCTTTCTGGTCTGTAGAGGGTTCCAGGTCAGCTTGTGACCAAGTGAGAACCTTTCCCAATGAATGCCAGAATAGGAAACAAAGGCACTATAAATCAGGAAGCAACAAATGACAAGCCCAAAATGTAGCTTATTTAAGAATAGCAAATCTGGGCTGGAGGGATGGGTTAGCGGTTAAGGCATTTGTCTGCAAAGCCAAAGGACCCAGGTTTGATTCCCCAGGACCCACGTTAGCCAGATGCACAAGGGGTTGCATGTGTCTGGAGTTCATTTGCAATGGCTGGAGGTCCTCCTTCTGCCATATAAATAAATAAATAAATTAATTAATTTAAAAAAAAAGAAAGTAAAATATTTTTTAAAATGGCAAATCCGGCCATCCATCAGATTTAACATATAATTTACCCTGACATGGAAGGTGTAATTGGCACTTCTGATGGAAGCCTATATATCAGGCTTTTTTTTTTTTTGGTTTTGCGAGGTAGGGTGGCTTTTTTTTTTTTTTTTTCTGAGAGAGAGAGAGAGAGAGAGAGAGAGACAGAGAGAGACGGAGAGGAAGACAGATAGAGATTGGTGCGCCAGCAGCCTCTCAGCTGCTGTGAACAAAATCCAGATGCGTGGTCCAGTGCGGCATTGCGGCATTGCGCCCTTGCATCACTTTGCATCTTATACCAGGCTTTTTTGACTGTACTGACCTGGTGTAATCCCAGTTATCTTTTGGGATGGCTTTGGTCTCAGTTATGCTGTGTGGTTGCTTGGTTCCCTCTTTGCTGTGTTATAGGGTCAGGTAGGCTGGCTTGGTGGGTGGGTCACTGCTCTGATCGCCTGTGCTGGGTGCTGTGTAGGTGAGTTCCCTTCCCCAGGTCTCTGGTACTTGATGGTGCTTGTACTGGTGGTGGGGGGAGAGGAGGCTGTGGATGGTGGCTGAAGTTCTCCCATTGGTCCTCATGATCCTCTTCCTCATGAGCTGCTCCAGTGGTCCCTGCCATCCTCCCTTCATGTTTCTTGAGTTTACATGGAGGCTGGTATGAGTGGAAAATCCCCTCACCTGGCTTTCCTTGTGGCTCAGGCTGAGCCTGGCAGTTGCAGCCTTGTAGACCTGGTGCAACTGCTGCTGGAGCAGCTTCTGCCTGCTTCTGTGGGCTCTAGACGCTCTGGATCTCTCCGACCTCTCTGCTGAGGTTGATAATTTCTTATACACCTCACTTTTTAGTAGAAGAGTGTATTTTCCAAGGATATAGAAAAGCAAAGCAAGAATCTTTTAGGTTAGGAATCAGAGCAGATCTCAAGTGGAAAACAAGATGAAAAAGCACTGTCTAAACTGTTGGATATAGAACACCAAAGACAGAAGCAGATCTTAGTGGCAGTAAAGTAAAAATAGATTCTCTCTGCAGGAACACCATGGACTGAGGGACAACTTCTCTAGAGCCACAGGAACACCGTGGACTGAGGGGACATGTTTCTAGAGCAACACAAGCTGGTGGAAGGGTATCTCAAAGGTGCTGAGTTAGTACACCTCAGCTAAAATATGACTTATACATGAGGCCTGAAAATGACATTTTCAGAATAACGAAAATTCGTGTGTTTACCTCCAACAGACCCTTACATAATAACTTTTATATTTGTTTTAAAATATTTTTAAAAAATATATTTTATTTATCTCTTAGAGAGAGAGAAAGAGGCAGAGAGAGAGAGAGAGGGAGAGAGGGAGAGAATGGGCACACCAGGGCATCCAGCCACTGCAAACTCCAGACACATGTGCCCCCTTGTGCATCTGGCTTATGTGGGTCCTGGAGAATCGAACCAGGGTCCTTGGGCTTTGCAGGCAAATGCCTTAACCACTAAGCCATCCCTCCAGCCCCTACTTCTATATTTTTAAAAATGGAGGAGCTGTAGCCGGGTGTGGTGGCGCACGCCTTTAATCCCAGCACTCGGGAGGCAGACTTAGGAGGATCGCCGTGAGTTCAAGGCCACCCTGAGACTACATAGTTAATTCCAGGTCAGCCTGGGCCAGAGTGAGACCCTACCTTGAAAAACAAAAACAAAAACAAAAATGGAGGAGCTGAAGATGTGGGTCAGTTTGGGTGGCAGAGGCAGGAGGTTTGCAGTGAGTTTGAGGCCAGCCTAGGACTATAGAGTGAATTCCAGGTCAGCCTGGGCAAGAGTGAGACTGTGCCTCCAAAAAAAAAAAAAAAAAAAAAAAAAAAAAGTGGTGGCGCATGCCTTTAATCCCAGCACTCTGGAGGCAGAGGTGGGAGGATTACTGTGAGTTCGAGGTTACTCTGAGACTAAATAGTGAATTCCAGGTCAGCCTGGGCTAGAGTGAGACCCTACCTCGAAAAACCAAAAAAAAAAAAAGCATAAAACTTTTTAAGCCAGGCATGGTGGCATACCTTTAATACCAGCACCCTGGAGGCAGAGGTAAGAGGATCACTGTGAGTTCGAGGTTACCCTGAGACCACATAGTGAATTCCAGGTCAGCCTGGGCTACAGCAAAATCCTACTTCAGGAAAAAAACAAAAAGCCGGGTGTGGTGGTGCACACCTTTAATCCCAGCACTCAGGAGGCAGAGATAGGAGGATTGCCGTGAGTTCAAGGCTACCCTGAGACTACATAGTGAATTCCAGGTCAGCCTGAGCTAGAAAAAAAAAAAAAAAAAAAACAACCCAAACTATATATAGAGAGAGGGGGGGAGGGAGAGAGAATGAATGAGTGAATATGAACATGATTACAAAAGGAAGAATGCATGCAATGCAAAACAATGGTGAACACAAACCATGTAGAATGAGCAAGGCATGCAGTGTCACACAGTAATGGCAAAGCTGGCTCTCAGAGGGAGGTTGGGTAGCAGCAGCCTGTTCACCTGATCCTGTCAGCCCTGGCTAGAGGTATCTTCTGTGAATTTCAGGAATCTGAGCTTCCTGCCAACTAAGTTAAGCTGAGGTCTTGGGAGCCACTTCTTGGTGGGTAGGTGGTATGTGATTGGTGGTCCTGGGCCTGGGAAGGATCCTAGGTGTAGGGTAGAAGCTACAGGCTATTCTTGAACTCAAGATCCTCCTGCCTCAGCCTCTGGGGTTACAGAAATAAGCCACCATCCCTGGAAGAAAGGCTTTATCCTTGAAAATTTATTAATGTTGGTTCTCTTGGATCTCATTCTTACTTTTCTGGGTTTCAGGAGGCATGGTGGTTCGAATGTAAAATGTTCCCTATAATCTCAGATGTTTGAATGTTTAGTCCCCAGCTGGTGGCACTGTTGAGAAGGTTTTAGAGCCTTTGGGAGGTGGAACCTTGCTAGAGGAGGTGTGTCATTGGGGACAGGCCTGTTGGCTGTTATAGCCCAGCTCTGCTTGCTTCATTAAGCTTACTCTCTGCTTCTTCCCTGCTGATGTGATACTTGGCTATCTGCTTCTGCCATGCTTTCTCTACCATGATAAAACTGCCCTTTAAAACTATAAGGTGGAAGCTGGGCGTGGTGGCCTTTAATCCCAGCACTTGGGAGGCAGAGGTAGGAGGATTGCTATGGGTTCGAGGCACCCTGAGACCACATAGTGCATTTCAGGTCAGCCTGGCCTAGAATAATATCCTACTCTGACAAACTAAAAACAAAAACAGGGCTGGAGAGATGACTTAACAGTTAAGGCACTTGCCTTCGAAGCCTAAGAACCCAGATTCAATTCCCCAAAACTCATGTAAGCCAGATACACAAGGGGGCACATGCATCTGGAGTTAGTTTATTGACTAGAGGCCATGACATGCCCATTCTCTCTATATCTGCCCCCACTTTCTCTCCATATGTGTAGATAAAAACAAAACCTGCAAGCTGAAAATAAACCCTTTCCTTCCATAAACTGCTCTGGTTGGGTGTTTTGTCCCAGCACTGAGAAATAACTGCTATAGGAGGGTTCCTTGATTATATTTGTTAATTCATATTCTGTTATTTTTTAAAAATATTTTTGAGCAGAGTCTTATGTAGGCTGTGTAGATGAGGATGACTTTTGACTTCTGATCCTTCTGTCTGATTGCTCCTGATTGCTGATATTGTTATGGGATTGGAGCTCTGGGAGGGATTGGATATCCATAATTATGCAGGAGAGAGATGGGGTTCTGAGCTTAGCCCTCCCAGGCTCATGGTTCTCAAACCTTGAGTTCTTGTCCATGTTAGGAAATAATTGAAAAACACAGACACAGGTAAGAGTAAGTTATGGAGGATTTATTAAGGAGGGTTGAAGTAGGAGGGAAAAAGCAGGAAAGTTTCCAAGCCAAGAATTCTTCCTCTTGTGGAAAAAACCTGAAAAAAATCTCACACGTGGAAGCTTTGGCTCAGGTCTGTTTACATGAATTAGACATCCAGTTAGGATGAGCCTTATTGCCAAGTCCAAATGTATATGAAGGATCTCGATTGGTTGTTGAGCCAAGAAAACTGCTGACTCAGGAAGGGCCTGCCTATGGGAGCTCAGCCCCAGGAAAGTTCAGGGAGAACCAGGAAGTCACTGCTGCTGCTGCTGCTTGCCATCTTGGATGAGACTGAATCAGACTGGTGTTCTAGTCTTTCCAGGGCAGGGTGGCACCCATGTTTCTTTGAGCCATTCCCTAGCTGATTACCTGTTTTGTTTTTTTTTTTAAAGCTACTTTGCCCCATTCTGGTCTTTCATTGTAGCATTTATGCCTTTTATTGCTTTAATGTAACTTAAAGGGGTCATGAGCTGGATGGGATGAGCGTCTGTGCTCAGTCCACCATCTTGACTCAACAACCTACCTGTCGTTTCATCTCGTGTGAGTAGATAGTTGTACATTACTATAGGGAGCAGGCACGGCCTGTCAGCCATAGTGGAACCCTGTGGATCCTCTGGAGCTTGTTAGAATTATGTAAAAGTATCTTGTGTTCTGCAAATGTGTCAATCTCTCTTTAAAAATTAAAAGTAAAAGCTGGGCGTGGTGGCGCACGCTTTTAATCCCAGCACTCGGGAGGCAGAGGTAGGAGGATCGCCTTGAGTTCAAGGCCACCCTGAGAATATATAGTTAATTCCAGGTCAGCCTGGGCCAGAGTGAGACCCTACCTCAAAAAACAAAAAAAAAACAAAAATTAAAAGTAAAGTCTGATAAATAGGAAAGAACTTTATAGCTAATTAAGAATTTCAGTTGGGAATTACATATGATCCAATATTGATGAGAAGTACAACTTTTTAAAACAAAAATCTCATCTTAGAGCTGGGTATGGTGGCACATTCCTTTAAATACAGCACTCGGGAGGCAAAGGTAGGAGGGTCACTGTGATTTCAAGGCCATCCTGAGACTACATAGTGAATTCCAGGTCAGCCTGGACTATAGAAAGACTCTGCCTTGCAAAACAAAAACAAAAATCTCAGGATCAGTTTCTACTTGTTCCCTAAATAGTCCCAGTGGTGATGTGACAGTGGCCTTCAGCCTGAGCAGCTTCCAGCTGAGGAATAGCTGAGCTATAGTTGCAATGACCCTGTGGAGATGTGTGTGCAGCTTTTTAAGATGAGTTAAGTGGTAGTTATGACAACAGAGATCAACACCAGGAGGAAGAAATTGATCCTGGAGAAGAAGAAGCACACTTTATAACCATCATCCATCATGGTGGCAAAGGTGCTTGCTATAAAAATTCCACCCCTTCACCTCTTTGCTGCCTTACCAGATATTTTTAAAAAACAATTATTTTGAAAGCTGGGCATGGTGGCACATGCCTTTAATCCCAACACTTGGGAGGCAGAGGTAGGAGGACCCCCATGAGTTCAAGGACACCCTGAGAGTACATAGTTGAGTTCCAGGTCAGCCTGGACTAGAGTGTGAACCTACCTTGGAAAACCAAAGCCAAAATAAAAAACAAAGCCCAAAATATATTTTGGGCTGGAGAGATGGTTTAGTGGTTAAGATGCTAGACTGCGAAGCCTAAGGATCCAGGTTTAGTTTCCAGTATCTATGTACCCAGATGCACAAGGTGGCACATGCTTCTGAAGGCCCTAGAATACCCATTCTTCCTCTCTCTCTCTCTCAAATAAGTAAATATATAAATTTTATTTTAAAAATTATTATTATGAACTTTACAGTATGAACTGATCATATTCCCATTGGATTATACTCTTATATACCCTCTTTCCCACCCTCATTCCACTGAGAACCCTCCTCAGTAGGATTATTGGTATTCACTGTGAAGTCATGAATCAGTACCAGTCGGTCTTGGGGTGCGGGGGTTAACATCCTACCTCATGGTTCTTAAATCTTTCTGTCCCCTCTCCTGCAATGTTCCCTGAGAAAGAACAACACTCGAGTTTAAATCGCCACTTCTTCTGTAGTATCTCTTGGGTCCTGGTAGATGTGATAGAGCTGACTTGTCTCATGCTAGGCAGTCTGCTTGTATTGATGGATTTTGGTTCTCTCTTGTAGTCACTGCCATCTATAGGAAAAAAAGGTTCTCCAACCAAGAGAGAGAGTAGCATGGATCAAAGGGGTAAACATGGTGCTTTTAAAGGCTTTTTTTAATGGTCGTACCTTCTCTTCTTAGCCAAAGAACAGTGGAAGCTTCTCTCTAGAGCCTATGATCATCTTATCCATAGGATTCTGACTTGGTTCTCAGTGTCAGGGATGAATTCCTTCCCACGGAGTGGGCCTTATATCCAATGGGAGGACAATTGATTACCCCCACAACACTTGCTTACATTTTACTTGGTCCCTGGAGGAAGGTTATCTACAGCTGTTCATCATTGCGTTAACAGAGCCACTGCCTTTGAATGCTTTTATAGGCTGAGAGTTCTCAGAAGGAACACTGTGAACGTGTCCAGCTCTCAACCGTGACCCACTAAAAACCAGGCACATTCAGTGTTGGCACATCCTCTGAATTAGGAGGCCTACTTTAGGGAGTAGCTGCAGCAACTCGAGGGAGTGTCCTGAAGCTGTGATAGTAGACTTATCTGGTTCCAGGCCCTGAGGGGCACCCTTTCATTGGTGGGATCTTGGGGTGGCCTGTAGCTGACTAATCCCAGAATGAAACTTCCTGCAGCTTTTGTGTTTGGATTCTGCCCACCTCACTTCCATACTTTCATGGCTATGTGTAGATGAAGCAGGCCTTTCCTACCCTCACTTCTATCCTTTTCTCTGTCTGGCTGACACCAGGGAAGACTTTATTTTATTTTATTTTATTTTATTTTATTTTATTTTATTTTATTTTATTTTAGAGAGAGAGAGAGAGAGAAAGACTGAGAGAATGGGCGCGCCAGCAGCCTCTCAGCCACTGTGAATGAACGCCAGATGCATGTGCCCCTTTGTGGGCAAGTGTGGCATTGCGCCCTTGTGTCACTTTTTTTGTCTGGCTAAATGTGGGACCTGGAGATTGGAACCAGCGTTCTTAGGCTTGGTAGGCAGGTGCCTTAATCGTCAAGCCATCTCTCCAGCCCAAGACTTTTATTTTTACAAAAAAATATAGCAGGAACTCCAGCTGTGAGGGATTCAGAGCACTGAAGATGTGAGTGAGGGGACTTGTTCCCATTCCTTTCTTCCACATGACAGAGCCAGTACATCCAGGAGAGTGGAGTAGACAGTAAAGGTAGACCATGTGCAGTCCTCAAGGGGATGAGCAAGTTGAGAGCGGAATTTCAGGAACAGTCACATTGTGTCTCCTTGGGAAGTGATCAGGTCCCAATGGAGCCACAGGTAAGGAGAACCCTGTCTTTTTAGTCCCTGTACCCAGCTCTGCGAATGGACCTGGATTGACTGAACCACAGCCCAGAGCCAGCTTTCCTGGACAAGCTCAGTCTGTTTGGAAGCTGTGCAGAGACCCTCACTTGCGTCATCCTGAAGATGCAGTGAGTCAACACCATCCCTAGGGAACAGTAATGGCCTCAGCAGAACTTGGAGTGAAAGATAGCTGGATTTAAAGACATAGTACTTTCTTCCTATGACTTCATTTGGTGAGGGTAAGATTAATTCATAGGAAACCCTCCTTTAATGGCATACGTTAAACACATGTGGAATGATTTTTTTTTTTTTACTCTTCACATCTATGTAGGGTGTACTGTTGGGCACCTTGTTTATGAAGGCTTTTATTACAGTAATTCTTCACTTCTCACCTGCCCAGCATGGGTCCTCCATCCCCTCTCGTGCACCACTGAGTTGCTTTGGACATTTTTGGGCATGTTCGTGGTTTTCCTTGGCATTCCAATCTCAGTCATGTTGACATGCACTTGGAGTTTCAGTGGAGAAGAACTGCCAGAGAAGACTCTTTCCATCTAATTTTAACCTTTGACCATGTTTATATATACTATTTCAGCCAGAACTTCAAGTTGATGTCTTTTAATAGAATCAGAGATAACATCTTACTGTACAAACACCAACAGGGTTATCCAAATTCCTACTTGAAGAGAGGTCTTTTATACTAGGGAATGTGTCAGTTGCATTATTATGTTAGTATTCTCTGACATTGTATTATTTTGAGATTAGAGAATTCCCAGTGGCATTTCCCCATAGCCATCTAAATCTGAGTTTCTCTTTTCTCCTTTAGTCTCCCAAACACTGAAGCTTCTGGGCTGGAAATGAAAGAGAAAAAGGCAGTGTGGCTGATGGAGTGGCTTTCAAATGTGACCTGCATGAGGAATGCACGGTCTATCATGACTAGTTGCTTTCACTCTCCCTCCCCCTCTCTTTCTGACACACATACATGCACACATGTCACATGTACAGATGTTTTTGCATGTGTGTCTGCATGTCTGCATATCTGAAGACACTGTGGGAATGAATAACGTGGAACACAGTGATAGTTTCTATTTTACTTCATTTTGAAAAATACTGGCTACAACTCACTAGTGGATCTCGTGATCACGAATATGGGTCCTGGGCTGGAGGGATGCCTTAGCGGTTAAGGCGTTTGCCTGCAAAGCCAAAGGATCCTGGTTCAATTCCCCAGGATCCATGTTAGCCAGATGCACAAAGGGTGCACACGTCTGGAGTTCGTTTGCAGTGGCTGGAGGCCCTGGTGCACCCATTCTCTTTGTCTACCTCCCTCCCTCTTTCTTTGCCAAATTAAAAAACAAAACAAAACAGAATGGGTCCTGATCCAAGTGTGAAGAGACTGGCAGTGCCCAAGAGTGAAGACTCCAAAGCATGCCCACAAGTGTTAAGTCCATGTTCTTCCTCAATTCTATGGGATCTAATAGTTGCTGGCTTCCTGCTAAAGTTTTGGCTCCATGCCTGTGAGATGTGGGTGGATAAACATGCTCCTAATGGGTTACTGAGAGGGATGCCAGAGATACTGTGCTGAAGCTCTTAGTGCAGTGCCTGAAGGACACTGCCCTTGGACAGCCTCCCGGGGAAACATGGAATTCTCTTTCCTGAGGGTGCTAAGAAGGCTAGACTGTTCTTGTCAAGAGTATTCACTGTTAATTTTGCTTTCCTAACATTTTTAAAAATATATTTTTATTTTTACTTATTTATTTGAGAGAAGGAAAGAAACAGAGAGAGAGAGAGAATGGGTGTGCCAGGGCCTCCAGCCACTGGAAATAAACTCCAGATGCATGCCTTGTGCATCTGGCTTACGTGGGTCCTGGGGAATTGAACCAAGGTCCTTCGGCTTTGCAGGCAAGCGCCTTAACTGCTAAGCCATCTCTCCAGTCCTTTCCTAACATTAAAAAAAAAAAAATTTGAGAGAGAGATACAGAAATAGGCAGGGAGAAAGGGAGAAAGAGAATGGGTGCACCAGGGCCTACAGCCACTGTGCCCTTGTGCATCTGGCTTACGTGGGTCCTGGGGAATAGAACCTGTATCCTTTGGCTTTGCAGGCAAGTGCCTTAACCACTAACCCATCTCTCCAGCCCTCCTAACATTTTATCTTTGACTTTTTGAGTTAGTCTCGCTCTAGCCCAGGCTGACCTGGAATTCACTAAGTAGCCTCAGGCTGCCCTCAAACTCATGGTGATCCTCTTACCTTTGCCTCCTGAGTGCTGGGATTAAAGGTGTGCAACACACCTGACCTTTTTTTTTTTTTTTTTTGAGGTAGGGTCTCACTCTAGCCCAGGCTGACCTGGAATTTGCTATGTAATCTCAGGGTGGCCTTGAATTTATGGCAGTCCTTCTACCTTTGCCTCCCAAGTGCTAGGATTAAAGGGCATGTACTACCATGCCTGGCTTCTTTCCTAACATTTTTATTTATTTATTTATTTTTTTGGTTTTTCATGGTAGGGTCGCACTCTAGTCCAGGCTAATCTGGAATTCACTATGTAGTCTCAGGGTGGCCTTGAACTCATGGCGATCCTCCTACCTCTGCCTCCCAAGTGCTGGGACTAAAGCGTGTGCCACCATGCCTGGCTCTTTCCTAACATTTTAAAAAATATTTAATATTTAATTTTTTATTTGAGAGAGGGAAAGAGGCAGAGTGAGAGAGAGAGAGAAGGAGGGAGAGAGAGAAAGAGAGAATGGGTGTGCCAGGGCTTCCATCCACTGCAAACAAACTTCATATGCATGCACCACCTTGTGCATCTGGCTTATGTGGGTCCTGGGGAATCAAACCAAGGTCCTTTGGCTTTGCAGGCAAGTGCCTTAACCGCTAAGCCATCCCTCCAGCCCAGGACCCATATTTTTGATCATCAGATCCACTAGTGAGTTGTAACCAGTATTTTTCCAAGTGAAATAAAATAGAAACTGTGTTCCACATTATTCATTTTTTAAAATACATTCTACTTGTTTATTTATTTGAGAGAGAGAAAGAGGCAGAGAGACAGAGAGAGAGAATGGGTACGCCAGGGCCTCCAGCCACTGCATACAAACTCCAGACGCATGCGTCCCCTTGTTCATCTGGAGAATCAAACGGGGATCCTTTGGCTTTGCAGGCAAGCACCTTAACCGCTAAGCCAACTCTCCAGCCCCTTTCCTGACATTTGTAATGAGAACTGACAAACCTATAAAAAGCTGAAAGAGGGGCTGGAGAGATGGCTTAGTGATTAAGATGCTTGCTGGCAAATCCAAAGGGCCCATGTTCAGTTACCCAGTACCCACATAAAGCCACATACACAAGGTAGCACATGTGTCTGGAGTTCATTTTTAGTAATTAGAGGCCCTGGCACACCCATTCTCTTTTCTCTCTACCTGCCTCCCTCCCTCTCAAATAATAATAGGTAAAGTATTTTTTAAAAAACTGAAGGGGAAAAAAAACTAAAGGAGGAGGGAAAGAACTCCCTCACTATTTCTTGGCTGACCATGTGTAATGTGCAGACATTTCCCTTCCACCATACCTCCTAGAAGTTGGCTGCAGACTCACGATGGTTCTGAACAAAGGTACTCATACACTTGCATCACAATACCATTCCACACTGAAGAACATTTGGTGTTTTTTTGCTTGGTTTTTTTTTTTTTTTTTTTTTTTTTTTTTTGGTTTTTCAAGGTAGGGTCTCGCTCTTAAGAACCCAGGTTGACCTGGAATTCACTATGTAGGCTCAGGGTGGCCTCGAACTCATGGAAACCCTCCTACCTCTGCCTCCTGAGTGCTGGGATTAAAGGCATGCACCACCATGCCCGGCACATTCTTTATTTTTTAATATTATTTATTTATTTGAAGGGGGGGCAGATAGAGAATGGGCACACTAGGGCCGCCAGCCACTGCAAACCAACTCCAGATGCATGCGCCACCTTGTGCATCTACTTTACATGGGTACTGGGGACTCGAACCTGGGCCCTTAGGATTTGCAGGCAAGCACCTTAACTGCTAAGCCATTTCTCCAGCCCCTGAAGAATACTTTTACACCTGTACCACAACACTATCCCATATTGAAAAAAATTAGAGGGAGAGGGGATATGATGGAGAGTGGAGTTGTGAAGGGGAAAGTGGGGTAGGGGAATTATCATGGTTTATTGTCTACAATTATGGAAGTTGTCAATAAAAAAAGGAAAAAATAAGCCGGGCGTGGTGGCTCATGCCTTTAATTCTAGCACTTGGGAGGCAGAGGTAGGAGGATCGCTATGAGTTTGAGGCCACCTTGAGACTACATAGTGAATTCCAGGTCAGCCTGAGCCAGAGTGAAACCCTACTTTGAAAAGCAAAGAAAGGAAAAAAGGGAGGGAGGGAAGAAGGAAAGAAGGAAGGAAGGGAGGGAGGGAGGGAGGGAAAATATAAAAGAAATTTAACCTTTGGGCTGGGAGTATAGCTCGAGGGTTGAGTGCTTGCTTAGCATGTATGAAGCCCTGGGTTTCTTTCCACCACCACTGAATCAAACCTCAACATGAATCCAAAACACTATTCGATGTAGAGTCCTTTTTTGAAATTCCCCACGTGTCAGTCAGTACAAGTTAAATATAAACCATTAAGAGTATGACACTAAAAAAAAACTACTGAAAAACAAAGCCGGGCGTGGTGGCACACGCCTTTAATCCCAGCACCTTGGAGGCAGAGGTAGGAGGATCTCTGAATTCAAGGCCACCCTGAGACTACACAGTTTATTTCAGGTCAGTCTGGGCCAGAGTGAGGCCCTACCTCAAAAACTAAAAAAAAAAAAAAAAAAAAGCTGGGTGTGGTGGCACACGCCTTTAATCCCAGCACTCGGAAGGCAGAGGTAGGAGGATTGCTGTGAGTTCAAGGCCACCCTGAGACTACATAGTGAATTCCAGGTCAGCCTGAGCTAAAAGTGAGACCCTACCTCGAAAAACCAAAAGAAAAAAAAAGAGTATGATAGAAGCCGGGTGTGGTGGCACATTAAAGGCTAAAGGCGTGGGGGTGCATGCCTTTAATCCCAGCACTCAGGAGGCAGAGATAGGAGGATCACCGTGAGTTCGAGGCCACCCTGTGACCACATACTGAGTTCCAGGTCAGCCTGAGCTAGAGTGAGAACCTACCTCGAAAAACAACAACAAAAGTAGCCAGGCGTGGTGGTGCACACCTTTAATCCCAGCACTCAGGAGGCAGAGGTAGGAGGATCGCTGTGAGTTCGAGGCCACCCTGAGACTACATAGTGAATTCCAGGTCAGCCTGAGCTAGAGCGAGACCCTGCCTTGAAAAACCAAAAAAAAAAGGCGAAAAAGAGTATGATGGAGAGTGAAAGTGGGGAGAGGGAGTTACCATGGTCTTATTGTCTATATTATGGAAGTTGTCAATAAAAATAAATTAATAAAAAAATTTTTTAGCTGGGTGTGGTGGTGCACGCCTTTAATCCCAGCACTCGGGAGGCAGAGGTAGGAGGATCGCCGAGAGTTCGAGGCCACCCTGAGACTACATAGTGAATTCCAGGTCAGCCTGGACCAGAGTGAGACCCTACCTCGAAAAACCAAAAAAAAAAAATTTTTTTTTTAAAGACAGCAAGCATCAAAACTTTAAAAAAAAAAAAAAAAGCCATTAAGTGACTTTAAGATGGACTAGGATACCTGTGAAGGTCCTTTTGGAGGTGAAGACTATAACATGTAATTCTTGTGGGTAATAGTATCTGGTTAGGTGTGTTTTGCTCCTGCGTGGATTCCAGGAAGTCTCCTGGTTGAATACTGCAGTTGTGTGTCCTGTGAAGGACAGTTGCCTTGGCAGCATCCACTGCTTTAGGAGTGGCCTCTTTCCCTTTCTAATTCACACAGGTGAGCTTTGCTAACAAAATTGGAAACTAACACTCTGAAATGCAAAGTTGTGGTTCCATTTGAATTTAAATGTCTGTAAATTATAAATATACATTCAAGGTAGACTACATCTAGCTAGAAATTTAAGGTTTCCTCTCACGCCGAAGATGGCAAGAATAACGTCTAAGTGAATTCATGATGAACACATAAAAGGTATGCGTGTATGCTTTAAGTAAAATACACAGTAAAAAGTTCAAGTACCAGAAAAGGACATTCAGTAAGAAGAAGTTTGGATGGAGAGATGGCTTAGCAGTTAAGGCACTTGTCTGCAAAACCTAAGAACTCATGTTCAAATCTCTAGGTCCCATGTAAGCCAGATGCACAGTGATGCAAGTGTGCAATGTCACACATGTGCATAAAGGGTTACATGTGACTGGAGTTCATTTGCAGCAGCTAAAGGCCCTGGCATGCTCATTCTCTCCCCCTCTTTCTTTCTCTCTGCCTCTTTCTCTCTCTCTCAAATAAAGAAAAAAATTAAAAACAAAAAGAACTCCTGCTAGGCATGGTGCCACACGCCTTTAATCCCAGCATTTAGGAGGCAGAGGTAGGAGAATAGCTGTGAGTTCGAGGCCAGTCTGAGACTGCATAGTGGATTCCAGGTCTGCCTGGGCTAGAGGGAGACTCTACCTCAAAACAAGGAAAAAAAAAAAAAAAAAAAAGAAGCCTGCCTTGCCAGTTTCTTCCTTCCTTTTCCATTTAATTTAATTCTGAGCCAGGCATGGTGGCGCATGCCTTTAATCCCAGCACTCGGGAGGCAGAGGTAGGAGGATCGCCGTGAATTTGAGGCCACCTTGAGACTACATAGTGAATTCCAGGTCAGCCTGAGCTAGAGTGAGACCCTACCTCGAAAAACCAAAATAAATAAATAAATAATTTAATTCTGAATGGTCAGTATTTCACATTTAAAAGACCCTCTGAAGTCAGGATGGATCTTATCATGAATAGAGTGCCATAGTTTAATTGACACATGGAGCAGTGACCATAATATTCTATGTGTACACAACTTTGTATGTTATTCCCCCTACCTCACCTAAGATACATAATGACATAACAGAGTTGTAGACATATATACTGCTATCCAGCTGGGCAGAGAAATTACAGCATTAAAAACAAAATCCACTCTGGGCTGGAGAGATGGCTTAGCGGTTAAGTGCTTGCCTGTGAAGCCTAAGAATCTCTGTTTGAGTCTTGATTCCCCAGTACCCATACAAGCCAGATGCACAAGGTGGCACATGCATCTGGAGTTTGTTTGTAGTGGCTGGAGGCCCTTGTATGCCCATTCTCTCTCTCTCTTTGCCTCTTTCTCTATCTCTCTCAAATAAATAAAAGTTAAAATAAAAAAAAATCATTCTGTTTGCTCATAAATTGTCACCCCACAGAGGGGAGAAATAAAGGAAAGTATTTTAGCCAGCCAGCCAAAACTATTCTGTCATGTAAGCAGTGTGTATGTTTTGTATCAGTTCTGTGTCTTTCATATTCCCTATCTTCACCCCATTCTTCCCTGTTAACAGTGGCATCTGGGAGAGGGTTGTAAGATCCTGTGGGATGGGGGTCCCTTGCCTGTTTGTGCTTACCTGTGCTGATCTAGTCTGCTGTGGTCCTGGGGCCCTTTGAAGATGCTCCCTGAGGTATGGCTAATGACATTGTGTTTTATTTTTTTCCTCTTTTCTCTGACCAGGGACCTGTCTTTGGCTGCTTTTGCCCAGGACAGATGTGAAGGCCCCCAGCTTGAACTTCAGAGCTCTTTCCTCCCTTCCTCCCTGTCTTCATCCCTCCCTTCCTTTTTTGGCAAGTGTATGTGTGTGTGTAGTGTGTGCAGGTGCATGCCCCATGCACATACATTTGAAGCCAGAATAGAATATCGGGTTTTTTTAAAAATCACTTTTCTGCCTTATTTCCTTCCTCAAGATGAGTCTCTTATGGAGCCCAGAGCTGCCATTTTCAGTCAGACTGTGACCAATGAGCTTCAGCCTCCACTCCCCACAGGGCTGGGGTTATAGGCATGCTTTTATGCCCAGCTTTTTGCATGAGTTCTGTGTGATTGAACTCAGGCCCTCTCAGGCCTTCAAGCTTGTGTGGTAAGCCCTTTTACCCGCAAAGCCATCTCCCAGGCCCCAGGGCTCTTTTCTTAGCATAGACAGATGGAGGGTTATGGTGCTAAAGTTTAGGTCTCCACCTTGCCATGCTGGGCCTCGCCATCTCTTTGACTCTCTAGTCATCTCATGTTGGTGTGGGTGGAAGGTTGCAAGGTGGTCTTAAAGAATTTCCATCAGAAAATGAATCTAAAGCCTCTGTCTCATAGGTACTTGGGAACTTTTAATTTGTAGAGATGAGTGAGTGGTAATGTGGCCAGGCTAAGACCTGTGACTTACATGCCAAGAAGAAGGTATGCCATACCATGTAGGTCCCCACAGGGAAGCACCAGGCTTGGTCAGGAGCAGATGATGTGAGGGGAGACCCTGGACCAGAGCTTTTCTTGAAGATTCTTGAGATAGGCAAGCAGGGCAATGGACACAGCTTCAGATTGGCTCATGTGGATCACTCTGGTGGCCTTGAGCCCTTGGCTGTCCCTGGTTGTGTGGAACCTGCCCTGGTTGATTAGGGCAGGTAAGATACTGGTTTTGTGTATGAGGGTTAGATAAGGAGCTGGTTCTGAGTGTGGGCTCTGCATTGCAGGTTAGTTTGGCCCTTGGGACTAACAGATGTCTGACAAATGTAGACACACAGAAACACAACCAAACACTGTTAGTTGTAAACTTTTGGTTAGTTAGAGTTCCTTAATCCCTTAGGATAAGTCTTCCTGTTGAAATGACTGGTGTGGTTTCTGTCTCCTGGCTGGACCTAACTGCTCATCATTCAACTCTTGTATTTGCAGGGAGGGGAAGTGATGATACTTGGTTTGACTCTTTGCTTACTCCTCTTTCCCTCTTTGAGCTCTGACATCAGGGAAGGGTTTTCTGCATGGGGCTCCTCTGGTGTGATTTCCCCCTCTGCCCTCGAGCCCTAAACAGCTCTGTCAGCTTGTCCCACAGGACCCTGAAGTTACTTTGCCAAGCCAAACAGTTCTGTACTGAAAATATGCTGTATTTTGGAATTAGTCACTAGCTTTAAAAGGTTGTTATCATGTTATATAGTAAGCAGAAAAGCTAACTTGAACCACTATGGATGGAACAGAAGTGAAAAAATGACACATCATAATTAAAAGACCCAATTAAGCTGGGTGTGGTGGTGTATACCTTTAATCCCAGCACTGGGGAGGCAGAGGTAGGAGGATCACCATGAGTTTGAGGCCACCCTGAGACTACATAGTGAGTTCCAGGTCAGCCTGGGCCAGAGTGAGACCCTACCTCAAAAAAAAAAAAAAAAAAAAAAAAAAAAAGACCCTGTTACTACTGTTATTTATATTATTATGTTTGTATTTTGAAAGCTCTTTTATTAGGAACATATGCATTTGGGGTTATCATGTCTTCTGTTTAATTGCCCTCTTCATCATGACTAATCTTGCTCCTTCCCCCAGTGAGAATTTTTGTTCTGAGGTCTGCCCTATCTGTAGCCTCTTTGGCTTTTCTTTTCTTTTCTTTTTTCTTTTTTTTTACTTTTATTTTTATTTTTATTTTACTTATTTATTTGAGAGAGATAGTGAGAGGCAGAGGGAGAGAGAGAGAGAGAGAGAGACCTTTACCTACTTCATACAAACTACAGATGCATGCGCCACCTTGTACATCTGGCTTACATGGGTCCTAGAGAATCGAACCTGGATCTTTTGGCTTTGCAAGCAATCTTTTGCTAAGCCATCGCTCCAGCCCCTCTTTGGCTGTTCTTCCATAACACTTGCATAGGACATCTTTTCACTTTTGCTGGCTTCTCTGTGATAGCGGGCTGCTGTTCTGTGCTTGGAACCAGACTCGAGGTCAGGACAGGGACTTTTTGTTCTTTTGGCTTGGCTCTCAGCAGGTCTTTTGGGCCATAGTGCTTCCTCAGCATCATGTTCTTCCACTTTCTTTGGACACATGTAGAGGGGTCTCAGATGGGATAGAACTTCGCACACACCCCTCCTCAGCTGACCTTCACTTATGTGAGTGCAGAGTGCAACAGGCAGTGACTTTTGCTTCTGCCCCATTCCCAGAAGTAGAGAATGGGAGGTGGGCAAGATTAAGGGCCTGTCCCGTATTGAGAGGGGTAGTCTCTAGTTCCTGTATGGCTCTAGTCTTCTGCCTGAGCACTTACTGTTGGCCTTGTGGATAAGAGTTTGCCTGGGTGTTTGGATAGCTCCGTGTCCATACTCCTGGGATTTTATAGTGCCATAGCCCACACTCAGCTTCCTATGAGCTTGTCAGCAATGGCCTGTTCCCTATGTAGTTCTGTGGCAGCCACCTCAGCCTCCTGCCTCTGTGAAAAGCCACATAGTTTGATGCTTGTCTGTCTTTGAAGAACTTGTCACTCATTAGCAGTCAGTCCTCTGTTGCCTTGTGATCTCAATTTCAAGAGAAGTTGTGATTTTATAGATGTAAGAATGGGATGGATACTCTCAATCATTTATTCACCTATCCCTCAGAAGAATTAAGTAAGCAAAATGGAAATCAGTGTTTATTAAAGTTACCTTCTTGTTTCTGGGACAAACACCCAAGCAGAAGCAACTAATGGGAGAAAAGGGTTTCCTTTAGGCTTACAGATTCCAGGGGAGTTTCATCATGGTGGAAGAAGCAGGCTCACTTCAGCATACATCCACAGCAGAGAGAGAAAAAAAAGAAAAAAAAGCTCAAGGGCTTTGAACACCACCTAGGGCAGGACTCTACCTCAAGGTCTGTCCCTAGTGACACAATTTGTCCAGCAGGGCTCCATCTCCCAAAGACTCCATTAGGTGGGGACTAAGTAGAAAACTTAATCACAAACACCTGAGGCTATAGGGACATTTTTACACTCAAACTACCATAGGGTCCTCCCAGATCAGTGCTGTTTACTGATGCAAATATGCACATACACACAGTTTTCTCAGAATACCTTTGTGTTGAGTTCAACTACCCTTTTTGAAAATTTTCAAATTATACAAAATTTACATTAATACTGCACAGATTTCCCCCATAGCCATTACTTAGAGCTACCAATCTTTTTTAAAAAATTTTATTTTTATTTATTTATTTTGGGGAGAGAGAAAGAGGCAGAAAGGGAGATGAAAGGGCACGCCAGGGCCTTTAGCTGCTGCAGACAAACTCCAGACACTTGTGCCACCTTGTGTGGGTCCTGAGGAATTGAACCTGGGTCCTTTGGCTTTACAGGCAAGAGCCTCAACTGCTAAGCCATCTCTCCAGCCCGAGCTGCCAATCTTTAAAGTAGTTTTTTTTTTTTTTTTTTTTTTGAGGAAGGGTTTCACTGTAGCCCAGGCTGACCTGGAATTCATTATGTAGTCTCAGGGCGGCCTTGAACTCACGGTGATCCTCCTACCTCTGCCTCCTGAGTGCTGGGATTAAAGGTGTGTGTCACCACACCCGGCTTCTTTAAAGTATTTTTAAAGTTTTAAAAAATATTTTGTTTGTTTGTTTATTTATTTATGAGAGTAAGAAAGAGGCGGGGGGGGGGAGGGAGGGAGGAAATGGGCACTCCATGACCTCTATAGCTACTGTAAAGAACTCCAGAAGCCTGTGCCACCTTGTGCATCTGGCTTATATGGGTACTGGGAATCGAACCTGGGTCCTGAGGCTTTGCAGACAAGCATCTTAACTGCTAAGCAATCTCTCCAGCCCTAAAATATTTTATTTATTTATTTAAGAGCGAGAATGGGCGTGTCTGGACCTGTAGTCATTGCAAACTAACTTCAGACACACTTACTACCTTGTGCATCTGGCTTTACATGCATACTGGGGAACGAAACCTGAGTTCTTAGTCTTTGCAGGCAGTTGCCTTAACCGCTGAGCCATCTCTAGCCCCATCTGCCAGTCTTTAACATTGTGCCAAGTTCCATTCTCTTGGCCTTTCTCCTCTCCCCTGCTGTATGTGTGGATAAACTTTGTTTTTCTTAGTCAGTAGGATAGGTTCAGCATCTTGTCCTCTACGCCCTGGTACTTCAGGTGTATTTGTCAGAACAAGGATATCTTCTTACTTAACTGCAGTGTGATTGTCAGGTTTAGGGAGTTTAGCTGTGGCGCATTATTTTTATGTCTCCTCCAGTCCATGCTTCTTTTTCATTATCCCTGCAGTGCTCTTTCCAGCATCCCAGATGGCAGTGGTCCTGTTCTTCACTCATCTTACATGATGATGATATCTGTAAAGAATATTGGCCAGTTTTGTCTTATAGAATGTTTGCCAAGTTTGGTTAGTTTGATGTTTCTTTAATGTTAGATTCAAGTTGAACATTCCGATTTAGAACATCCAGAGCAATGGTGTGTCCTTCTCACAGTACCACATCCTGGTGTACACCAAGACCTTGGAGGAGCTGCACTCCAGAGAAAAGGTGCACCAGGGGAAGCACCTAATTTACACTGCCACTCTGCAGGGAAAACTGTCTCAGCTTTAGCTTTGGGTGAAAAGGGGAAAGTATGTACTTAGAGCTGCTGACCAGCTCCCATGTGGATTTGGAAATAGATGTGTTTTTGTTTTTCCTGATATGGGGGTCTCACTATGTTGCCCAGGTTGGTTTCAAGCTCCAGAGTCAAGATGATCCTCCTTCTTCAGCATTCTTATGCTGGGATTAAGGTTTGTATCATGCTTGGCTTCAGAAACTGACTTTATGCTATTTGTGTAACCTCCAATAGCTGCAGGTTGGTATCAGAGAAAAGCCAGGAGGTACAGTCCTGGGGGTCTGCCATCCAACCTCATGACCCAGGCATGACCACTTAATAACCCTGAGCCCTACAACTCTCGATTACATGGATAACACCTGCCATTTCATATGACATCATCTCATTTGGTGGTGTCACCACATTTGCTAGGTACCACCCTATAAACAGAAGGTCCTATATTATTTGAAGCATCTCTCCTTCTCTCTCTCTCTCTTTCTTTCTTTCTTTTTTTTTTTTTTTTTGTTTTTCGAGGTAGGGTCTCACTGTAGCCTAGGCTGACCTGGAATTCACTATGTAGCCTCAGGACAGCCTTGAACTCACAGTGATTCTCCTACCTCTGCCTCCCAAGTGCTGGCTCATATCCACACACCTCTGGGAACATGAACTGAGTGTGCCTGATGAGCACTGCTGCTCTTCAGCGGCACCCGTGGATGGAAGGACTTCTGGAACCAAGTTGTGACTTGAACCAAAATCAGAATTGCGAACTGAAGACTGTTTCTCACAGAAACAGAAGCACACGGAGGGTTCCTTAGGCTCATTGTAGGGTGACCTTAAGCTTTGCCAGGACACACCACCAATTAGGTGGAGTTTCCCAGCTTCCTGGGCTTTGCCTGAAGCTTCTCATCACCAGTGGGGTCATGTCCACTGAGTTGGTTGCTCAATCAAGTCAAGCAAAGCACTCAGCTATGTGGCCTTCAGAAGGTCACATGTCAGCCTCAGGCCACATTATTACTTGGGTATGATAGCATTATTCCATATTGCCAGCCTGATTCTCTTTCTTCCTTTCCCAGTATCTTTTTTTAAGAAAAATATTTTATTTATTTATTTGAGAGTGAGAGAAAGAAAGAGGCAGATATACAGAGAGAATGGGCACACCAGGGCCTCTAGTCACTGCAAATGATCTCCAGATGCATGTACCACTGTGGGTACTGGGCAATCAAGCCCGGGTCCTTAGGCTTTGTAGGCAAGTACCTTAACCCCTAAGCTGTCTCTCCAGCCCCCTTTCTCAGTTTCCATCAGCAGTCTCCTGCCCCCATTGGTCTTTTCAGTCCTCCAGTTCTGTGCCTTTCTCCACAACACACCAGAAGCCATGTCAAGAGATGATTCTTGACTTGGGGTCTTGGACAACACAAGGAAGAAGTGCAGAGTTGAGAAAGAGCCTAGAAGGGTCTAAGGCACATGGAAAATGTTGAGTAGGATATTTTAAGAGATGCTTGAGGGGCTGGAGAGATGGCTTAGTGGTTAAGCACTTGCTTGTGAAGTCTACCCCAGTTCAAGGCTCTATTCACTAGTACCCACGTAAGCCAGATGCACAAGGTGGCGCATGCATCTGGAGTTCATTTGCAGTGGCCAGAGGCCCTGGTGTGCCCATTTTCTCTCTCTCTCTCTCTGCCTCTTTCTCTCTGTGTCTGTTTGTCACTAAATAAAAAAAAAGATGCTTCAGGCCAGGTGTGGTGGCGCACGCCTTTAATCCCAGCACTTGGGAGGCAGAGGTAGGAGAATCACCATGAGTTCGAGGCTATCCTGAGGCTACATAGTGAATTCCAAGTCAGCCTAGGCTACAGTGAAACCCTGCCTCGAAAAACAAAACAAAACAAAACAAAACAAAACAAAACAAAACAAAAAAAAGAGAGATGCTTCAAATAATATTGGACCTTCTGTTTATAGGGTGGTACCTAGCAAATGTGGTGACACTACCAAATGAGATGATGTCATATGAAATGGCAGATGTTATCCATGTAATTGAGAGTTGTAGGGTTCAGGGTCATTATGTGGTCATGCCTGGGTCATGAGGTTGGATGGCAGACCCCCACGACTGTGCCTCCTAGCTTTTCTCTGATACCACCTTGTTTGTGCTTCATTGAGTCTTGGCAGCGTGTAGCTTACAAACACACAGCCAGCGAGAGTGATGTGGAACAGGCTCAGTTTTAATATTCCTGTCAGTACTTTACAGGTTTTCCCTTAGATTTATTTTATTCCCCAGCACTTCAGCCTGTACCTTGTTTTCTTCCCTATAAATACTGTACAGTCTGACCTAGACCTGAGCTGTCACGATGATATCACTGGAATGTGCTTTATACCTCTGATGTCTTGCGGATACCTGCCTCTCTGCACATATCAGAACTTCTAGGCTGGTCTGAACAGACTGCTGAAGACACACGTTTTGGCTTGAACTTTAGTACTGAGCCTTGTCTGATTTTTCAGAAATAGGTAAACCCAACTAGCAGGTGTAGCTCCAGACCTAAGCCACAAGTCCCTGTAGAGGGTGTTGGTTCACGGCAACCTGCTGTCTTACGGACTTCAGTGATGCAGAGGGCAGGTGTGTCTGTGATGGCTTGGGCCATGTGTTTTCAGCTATAAATTCGCATGCATAAAACAAGCAGAACCTGTCCTAGTCAGGATATTCTGCTTTATGAATTGATTTATTTGGCTTCTTGCTCGCAAGCTTGAGAAGAACCTATTTTTCCAAAGGCTGTTTAAAACACCTTAGGTAGACCATGGAAACATGTGTATTTTCTGGCCTGTCCTATCATTTGAAAAGCCAGATTTCATCAAAACAAATGAATCACTGTTTTTTTTATTCCTTCATTATCCCCTAATTGGTTTCCAAAATAAAATGATTAATGGCTGAGTTTCTCAATTGCATTGTTTTGGTTAAAATTCTACTGGCTGTATGTATTGGGAAATACTTTTGAACTAGTGGTCACTGTTGACTGGGCCACGTGACTTGAGGAAGGGCTGCCCCCAGAAGTTAAGAAAATGTTTTTGTTGTTGTTGTTGTTTTGTTTTGATTTTTGTTTTTCAAGGTAGGGTCTTGCTGTAGCCCAGGCTGACCTGGAACTCACTATTAGTCTCAGAGTGGCCTCGAACTCATGGCGATCCTCCTACCTCTGCCTCCGAGTGCTGGGATTAAAGGTGTGTGCCACCATGCCTGGCACTATTTTTGATTTAAAAAAATTAATTTTATTTATTTGAGAGAGAAAAGAGAGAGAGAGAAAAAAAATGGGTGCACCAGGGCCTTCAACCACTGTAAACAAACTTCAGATGCATGTGCCATCTTGTGCATGTGGCTTATGTGGGTCCTGGGGAATTGAACCTGAGTCCTTTGGCTTTGCAGGCAAGCGCCTTAACCACTAAGCCATCTCTCCAGCCCTATTTTTGATTTTTTTTTCAAGGTAGGGTCTCAGTCTAACCCAGGCTGATCTAGAACTCACACTGTAGTTCCAGACTGACCTTGAACTGACAGCAATCCTCCGATCTCAGCCTCTGAGTGCTGAGATTAAAGGCATGCACCACTACACCTGGCTGGAAAATGGTTTTAAATAACCAAACCTTATACAACAGACCTTAGGGTCTGTATTTCTTGAGATTTGTGTTAGTTTTCTGGTATGTGTACATTTTAGAGTTCCCTTGAGCATAGTTTTAGTAAGTACAATACCTTGGCCATTGCCTCTGTTCCTGGTTGCAGGACCCTCCCTCCTGGTACCTTCCAAAGAAGACCACTTGTTGTAGATTCATCTCCCCTTTCCTGCCCTTGGTCCCTGCACACTCCTTTTAGCAAGTTTTTATGAGAGATATGGGAGTATAAAGCCAGTTGGCCCATGATGTGGTTCCTTATGGGCACCCATCCACCTGTGCATAGCCACCTGTTGAAGTGCTATTGCTTGTCTGTCACCTCATAGCACCTGGAAGGACCCATTCATTCCCTGGGGTGATGAAGTGGGGGTTGTAGAGTTGTACTTTAGATCTACTGACCCTTTGGACAGCTGGTCTCATTTACTGGTTTTGTTTAAACAAAGCCTGTTCCTGGCAGCAGCTTCAGAATAGTCTTTCCTTGTTGCTGGTCTCTCACTCTTGTTTTTGGAAGTGTTTTCCGGATGATACCGAAGTGCCTGAGCATGACAGTCCAGAAAATTCTGCCTGTCCCGGTGCCACATATTGGTAATTGCAGACAGTAGCATATAGATCTGTGTTACCCTTGTTTTGCAAAACTGACCTCATTGTTTTGTTGCCTAGGCATATCCCCTCCCCCCTTTAAGCAGCTCTTACACCTGAAGTTGTATTGGACACACAGCAGATAGAGAGTTTCTCATATTTACTGTGTATGAGAAACTATCAACAGAAAAGCCAAGGTGGGGTAACTAATCTGTCTAATTTCAAGTGAAATACAAATTTCTATTTTAGGTATGATATAATATTAATTTTTTAAAGACTCGATGTAAAAACCTTTTATAAAATGTGTAATTCATTAAGTACTTTTTGTATAAAGGTTTATCTTGTTATCGTCTTTCATAGGATTTATCCTTGTGTTTGGAGAACTCATCTCAGTTTATAACTAAAGTGCAATTTGTTCTGATGCTACTGTCCTGGCTGGGTGTCCCCTCAGCACAGGGACTAGCCTGTGCCTTGTCACTTTATAGGCAGAGTGGGTTAATACAAAGGATTTGCTGAGTGAATAAAATATTTCTCACTGGAGTGCAGTCTAATGATCACACCAGCAAATACTAGTGCTATACTTAAATTACACTTGGCATGCCAAGCACTGTTCTGGATGCTTGACACAAGTTAGCGCCACACTTACTTTGTGTCAGGTAGTAACTAACTGTACAAGCATCTCACAACTTGCTGCTTGACATTTAAGTCTTTGTTGCCAAGGCCTTTATTGTCAGTGTGTGACAGTTATCCCAGGCATTTCCCTTAGAGAAATTCTTTGCTTAATAGAAGAACCCTGGGTGTGCATCTCCTACTTCCAAAGCTAGAGCAGTGTGATGTCAGGCACAACTCTGTTGCTAAGCTCGTTCTCTGCATCCAGTGAGCCCAGCTCCTGCCTCCCCCCCCCCGCCCGTTCCTCTCTTCTTTTCTCCCTTTGCTTTAATTTATTCTTCTGCAGGTCAGAATTGATACAGCTTTCACAAGCAGTAGCAGCAGTGGGTGAATGATTACTTTTTTTTTTTTAAGAGAGAAATGGAGAGCGAAATGGTGTGCCAGGGCCTCAGCCACTGCAATCAAACTCCAGATGCTTGACCACCTAGTGGGCATGTGTGACCTTGCACTTGCCTCACCTTTGTCTATTTGGCTTACTTGAACATGGATCCTTAGGCTTTGCAGGCAAGTGCCTTAACCACTAAGCCATCTTACTCTGATGAATAGCCTTTCCATTATAGAAGTATTACTTGCTTATTGAAGAACATTAACCTAGGTTAAAGTCTCTTTCTTTGATGATTCCTTTCATGAGTAAGTACTGGTAAGGTGTTGTGTTCCCTCATACCTTTGGCTGGCTTTAATTTTTTAAAATTTATTTGGGAGCTGGGCGTGGTGGTGCATGCCTTTAATCCCAGAACTTGGGAGGCAGAGGTAGGGGGATCACTGTGAGTTCAAGGCCACCCTGAGAATACATAGTGAATTCCAGGTCAGCCTGGGCTAGAGTGAGACCCTACCTCGAAAAACAAAAAATGAAAAAAAAAATTATTTGAGATAAAGAGAGGAGAGTATATGGGCGAGGTAGGGTCTCTCACCACTGTAAGTGAACTCTACCACTTTGTGCATCTGGCTTTTACATGGGTCCCAGGGAATTGAACCCAAGCCATCAGGCTTTGCAATCAAGTGTCTTTAACTGCTGAGCTATCTCCCAGCCATCTCTGATGGCTTTATTTATTTATTTGTTTTGTTTTTTGAGGTAGGGTCTCACTCTAGCCCAGGCTGATTTGGAATTTATTATGTAGTCTCAGGCAGGTCTTGAACTCACGGTGATCCTCCTACCTCTGCTTTCCAAGTGCTGGGTGTGTACCACCATGCTTGGCTGATCAAACCATTTAATTAGACTTGAAGGAAGGAGGAGTTGAAGTGATCAAAAAAAAAAGTTACATCCTTCACAGGGCAAACCTCTATGTTCTCATCACTGAAAAACTGTTGGCGGGTTTTTTTAAAGATAGCTTTATTCATTCAATTTTTTTTTTCTAAGTAGGGTCTCACTCCAACTCAGACTGACCTGGAATTCACACTATGTAGTCTCAGGGTAGTCTTGAACTCATAACGATCCTCCTCCTACCTCTGCCTCCCAAGTACTGGGATTAAAGGTGTGCACCACCATGCTCATCTCTATTTATTAAAATTTTTATCAAGAGTGACTGAAATAAAAAAATATAATTGAGCTGGGCATGGTGGCACATGCTTTTAATCCCAGCACTTGAGAGGCAGAGGAAAAGAGGATCGCCATTAGTTCAAGGCCATCCTGAGATGAATTAGTGAACCAGATCAGCCTGGGCTAGAGTGAAACCCTACCTTGAAAAACAAACAAAAAAATATATTTATATATATTTGAGTCCCATCATTTTCATAATGGAAATGGCTGTAGGAGAAAGTTGGTCAGATAAATATATATTACTTACCACTTTCAACTGGTAAATAGTTGCCATTGATACACAGACCAGAGGATCTGTCCAGAATGCTCAAGATATGTTATGTAATACAACATGCCTGTTCACAAGAGGAACATCTAAGAAAATAATTATGTGAACTTCTTGATTTCATCATATGAGTCAAGCACGAAAGCACCGTCCATGCCTCTGAGATCAATAGACCATGAACCCCTTTTAAATGTTAGAGACATTTCTTGCTAGGTTGCATGGAAACATTCTATCCTGAGGCTGTGTATAAAAGTGAATGTTCCAACTCTCACAGTAAGATTGGACATCAGTAATAAAAGGCACTGCTCATGGTCATTGTGGGACTTATATAGCTGTTGTTACTACAATGGGGCTGTGACACATACCTGTTTGTTTGTAACCAGATAATTAAAACATGCAGAGAGGGTAGATATGTGACAGGCAGTAGGACACTTGTGCTCAGTTAAAAAACAAATATGGGGCTGGGAACATAGCTCTGTGGTTAAAGTTGTTCACTTGCAAAACCTGTCGGACCCAGGTTCAGTTCCCCAGCATCCACATAAAGCTGAACACAAGAAGTGATATATGTGTCTGGTGGTTGTAGTGGTAAGAAACCCTGGTTGTGCATGCACACAGCACATGAGCATGTGCTCACACACATGAATGAATGAATGAATGAATGATTAAAAAACTTTAAGTAAATAAATGTGGTCTTACAGTATGCCAGGATCTTTTGGCAAGAAGAGAGTGATCTCTAAGCTCCTGCTCACTGCCAGGCACTGAATGTATAGAGGAGGAATGCTAGGAGACTGAGGCTTTCCCAGCATGCTTTCTCTTTTTCTTTTGAATTCTACAACACTTATGGTTTGTGATCTGGACCACACTTGCTTTCATATTCTCTTCTAACATTTCGTGGCCTTACTCTCCCAGGTACTTCCCACAGGAACAATGGCTCCTTAAGAATAGTGTGGCAAAAAATAAAAATAAAAATAAAAAAATAAGAATAGCATGGCTGAGTCTGTAGTTCAGTGGCAGAGGACTTACCTAGCATGCACAAAGCTCTGGCTTCTGTTCCTTCACAATGTTCAAGCTGAGAAGTCATCAAGCTAAGTTGCCAGAGGTCTCCTTGAGGTCAGTATTTGGATCTGTGTTTGCCAGAGGTACTCACTCTGTGACAGTGCCACAGTGAGCTGTAGGGCAGTAGCAGGGGTAGGCTTTGCGTTAGTAAAATTCATGAAGGGCTGTGGCAGTGGGGTGTGGGGAAGAATTACAGAGAGGTTAGGCGCATCAGTCCCAAACATACTTACCCATAGTTTTCCTACTGTGTTTTTTTTCCTTCCTGATGTTTTAAAAGATCCCTCATTTCGTTGTTTTCCTGCTGTTCTAAGAACTTCCCTTTGCCATCTCAGCCTAGGCATGCTGGTAACAAATTCCTGTGAGTTCCTTCATCTGGGAATGTCTTCAAATCTTCTTTATTTCTAAAGAATGATTTTGCTGAATGTAGGATTCTGGGTTGACATATCTTTTTAGCTTTTTGAGGTAGGGTTTTACTCTAGCCCAGGTGGACCTGGAATTCACTATGTAGTCTCAGGATAGCCTTGAACTCATCCTCCTACCTTTGCCTCCCAAGTGCTGGGATTAAAGGCGTGCGCCACCATGTCTGGCTTGACATATCTTTTAATCTTTAAAAAATTTGTTCCTAGGGACTGAAGAGATGGCTTAGCAGTTAAGGCTCTTGCCTTCGAAACCTAAGAACTCCTGTTCAAATCTCCAGGTCTCATGTAAGCCAGATGGCACAGTGATGCAAGTGCGCAAGGTCACACAGGTGCACAAGGGGCGCACACATCTGGAATTTGTTTGCAGTGGCTGAAGGCCCTGGTGTGCCCATTCTGTCTCTCTCTCTCTCTCTCTCTCTCTCTCTTTCCCTGCCTTTCTCTCTCTCTCAAAATAAATAAAAATAAAATTAGAATTAAAAAATTGTTTCCAGGCCATCTTGCTTTTATAGTTTCTTATAGGAAAGCCATTGCCATTTGAATTGCCTTCCCCTTCAGGTCAGATGCCCTTATCTCCTGATATCAAGATGTTTTATCTTTTCTTAGTTTTAAGTTTATTAGGGTTGGGGATGCAGGTTATATTTACAGTACTTGCCCCAGGTTCAATCCCTAGAACTACAGAAAAAGAGGAGGATGAAAGGAGGCAGGGGGAAGAGGAAGAAGAGTAATAATTCCTGTTTAACCTATGTGCTGGTGTGGACTTCTTGGGTTTATCCCATATAAAGTTTCACACTCCACATGTGAGCCAACAAATAGATCATATTCTGTTTATAGTATAAACATGGGCCTACATACAGACTGCATTCTGTTCAGTGCAATATATCTGTTTTCCTGCCAACTTGTATTGTCTTTGTTACTGTTATGCCATATTATATCTTAAACTTGGATAGTGTAATTCCTTTGATTTTATTGTTCTTTTTCAAAATTGTTGGCTATTCTAGATCTTATTAGCCTACACTCACACACACACACACACACACACACAAGCTTGCCATTTTCTTCCAAAATGCCTTCAGGATTTTGAATAGGATTGCATTAAATCTGTAATTAAATTGGTATTGCTCTACTAATATTGGCTAGGTGAGGAGTCAGGACTTTACAGTGCAAGAACATAGTGTATCTTTTTGTATTGTTAGATCTTTTATAAATTTTCCTTTGCAGTGTCTTATAATTTTCAGCATAGGGCTTACATGTCTTTTTTAAATTTTTTTTTTTTTTTTTTTTGGTTTTTCGAGGTAGGGTCTCACTCTGGTCCAGGCTGACCTGGAATTTACTGTGTAGTCTCAGGGTGGCCTCGAACTCTCGGCAATCCTCCTACCTCTGCCTCCCGAGTGCTGGGATTAAAGGCGTGCGCCACCACGCCCAGCTTAAAATTTTTTTTAATTCTTATTTTTATTTATTTATTTGAGAGAGGGAAAGAGGTAGATAGATAGAGAGAATGGTTGTGCCAGGGCCTGCAGCCACTGCAAACAAACTCCAGACACATGCGCCACCTTGTGCATCTGGCTTTACGTGGGTCCTGGGGAGTTGAACTCTGGTCCTTTGGCTTTGCAGGCAAATGCCTTAACTGCTAAGCCACCTCTCCAGCCTGTTACATGTCTTTCTAAATGTGTAAATTAAATATTTTTAAATTTGGGCTGGAGAGATGCCTTAGCAGTCAAGGCACTTATCTGCAAAGCCTAAGGACCCAAGTTTAATTCCCCAAACCCACCTAAGCCAGATGCACTTGGTGGCACACGCCTCTGGAGTTCATTTTCAGTGGCTAGAGGCCTTGGCAAACCCATTCTCTCTCTCAAATAAATAAAAAATATATATTTTAGAAGATTTTTAATTTGTATACTGAACTTGTATCCTGCAGGTTGCTAACTTAAGAGCCCTAGAAGCTTTTTGTTTTTAATGTAGATTGCTTAGGGTTTTCTCCAAATACTAAATTTTCTGTTTTTTTGTTTCATTTTATTGGTAATGCTTTTTTTTTTTTTTTTTTTTTTGGAGGCAGGATCACTCTATTCCAGGCTGACCTTCCTGGAACTCATTCTGTAGCTGTAGCCCGGGCTGGTCTTCAACTTATAACAGTCCTCTTCCCTCAGCCTCCTGAATGCTGGAATTAAATGTGTGGGCCATAGTACCTGGGTGATTTTTTTTTTTTTTTTTTTTTTTGAGACAGTATCTGGCTGTGTAACCCTAGCTGGCCTGGAACTTGCTTTGGTATTGGGGTGTGTGTGTGTGTGTGTGTGTGTGTGTGTGTTCGTGTGTGTTCATCCGTGTCCCACTGTTTTATTTTAGTGTTATTTGCATGAGGGCTGATGAGGAGTTATTTACTGGAGCATGGGCAACTTGCCAGTGACTAACCACTAATGAACACGATTCCTCTAGAATTGATTTTTTATTTTTATAAATATTTTAATTTACTATTTATATGCAAGCAGAGAAAAAGAGAGAAAGAGGGAGGGAGAAGAAGAGAAAGAATATGGGCATGCCAGGATCTCTTGCTGCTGTGAATGAGCCTCAGACACATGTGCCACCCTGTACATCTGTTTTTACATGGGTACTGGGGAATCAGATCCAGGCTAGCAGGCTTTGCAAACAAGCTTCTTTTAACTGCCAATCTGTCTCTGTAGTAGCCTGCCTTTATTGTTTTGGGGCCTCAGGACCCTCCCTGACCAACAGCTTACTGGGAAGTATCCCACCCCTGTCACTGGGATATTCCTGTAACAACCTATGGTTTCTAGTGCAACATTACCAACCTGCACAGTATTTCCACTCATCAAGTTAGCTTTTCTACTTACTAAATAATATGATAACAACCTTTTGAAGCTAAGGAGTTGTGGAGATGGCTCAGTAATAAAATGCATTAGAACCTGAGTTAAAATCCCCAACACCCAATTAAAAGCCAGGCATGGCAGTGCACACCTGTAATCCCAGCACTGGGGAGATAGAGACAGGAGGATATCTGGGACTTGCTAGCTGGCTCGTCTAGGCAAATCAGTGAGTTCTAGGTACAGTGAGAGACCCTATCTCAAAAAAAAATATGGTGGAACTGGACGTGATGGTGTACGCATTTAATCCCAGCACTCGGGAGGCAGAGGTAGGATTGCAGTGAGTTCGAGGCCAGCCTGAGACGACATAGTGAATTCCAGGTCAGCCTGGGCTAGAGTGACACTACCTTTAAAAACAGAGAGAGAGAGAGAGAGAGAGAGAGAGAGAGAGAGAGAGGGAGGGAGGAGGGAGGGAGGAAGGAAGGAAAGGGAGGAAGGAAGGAAGGGAGGAAGGAAGGAAGGAAAGAAAGAAAGAGGGGCTGGAGAGATGACTTAGCGGTTAAGGCGTATGCCTGCAAAGCCTAAGGACCCAGGTTCAATTCTCCAGGTCCCACATAAGCCAGATGCACATGGAGGCACATGTGTCTGCAGTTCATTAGCAGTGGCTAGAGGCCCTGGCACGCCCATTCTCTATCTCTCTCTCCCTCTCTCTGTCTCTAATAAATAAATAACATTTTTTTAAAAAAAAGAAAGAAAGAAAGAAAGAAAGAAAGAAAGAAAAGAGAGCTGAAGCAGGATTGTGAATTTGAGGCTAGCCTGAGAAACATAGTGTAATCCCATCTCAAAAAACAAACAAAACCTACCCTTCATCTGTGGCTTTGGAGTGTTGAATTAGGATGTATGGAATGCTTTGTTCTGAGTGTTTATTTAGCATTTTACATCAAATTTCTGCATGTCATTGGTTAAAATATCTGTCATTCTCTCCCTTTTTGTCATTCTTCCTGTTGGGCCACTTGAGTTCAATTCATATTTTCCTTCAGTCTTTTTTCTCTTCCTCATCTTGTTTAACTCTCTTTGCTTTTTTTTTTTTTTTTTTTTAACTTTTTTTGAGGCAAGCCCAACAGACTGGCTTTTTTTTTTTTTTTTTTTTTTTTGTGTGAGAGAGAGAGAGTGCGAAAGAGAATTAGTGTGCCATGGCCTTTAGTCACTGCATTTGAGCTCCAGATGCATGCACCCTCTTGTACGCATGTGCGACCTTATGTGCTTGTTTCACTTTGTATATCTGGATTACATGGGACTTGGAGAGTCAAACATGAGTCCTTAGTCTTTGCAAGTACCTTAACTGCTAAGCCATCTCTACAGCCCCCTTTCTCCCTTGCTTTCTCCTGTTAACAAGGTCTCGTAGACCAACTGGCCATGAGTTTATGATCCTTCTGCCTCAGCCTCCCAAGTGCTGGGATTACAGGTTAAGCCTCACTCCTTCCTCTCCTTCGTCCAGTCAACTTTTAAGTGTATCTAGTGAATTTTTTCAGTTCTAACATTTAATGTTTTCAGTTCTAGAATTCCTATCAGATTCTTTTTCATTGTCTCTAATTCCCTATTGTGTTTCTTGCTTTCCATTGGGTAAGAATATAGCTTTGGGGCTGGAGAGATGGCTTAGTGGTTAAGGCGCCTGACTCCTAAGCCTAAGAACGCCGGTTCCAATCTCCAGGTCCCACGTTTAGCCAGATGCAAAGTGACACAAGGGCGCAATGCCGCACTTGACCACAAGGGGGTGCACGCATCTGGATTTCGTTCACAGCAGCTGAGAGACTGCTGGCGTGCCCATCTCTATCTGTCTCCCTCTCCCTCTCTGTCTGTCTCTCTCTGTGTCTCTCTCCAAAAATAAATAAAATAATAATTAAAAATTATTTAAAAAAAAAGAACATAGCTTTGTTTGTGCTTCATTGAGACAATTGTAAAAGTTGTTTTACAGCCTGGGCTAGAGCAAGACCCTACCTTGAAAAACAAACAACAACAACAAAAACAAAGCAGGCTGGGGGCTAGGAAGATGGCTCAGTAGTTAAAGGCGCTTGCAAAGTCTCTCAGCCTGGGAATTGATTCTCCAGTAACCACATAAAGCCAGATGCAGAAAGTAGTGCATGCATCTGGTGTTCATTTGCAATGGAAAGAGGCCCTGGTGTGTCCATTTCTCTCTCTGTCAAATAAATAAATAATAAATAAAGCAGGTTGATGTTTAAATTCAGATATTGTTCATTTTTCCATTGTTTGAATTGTGGGTACTTCTGGATTGCACCCTGGACATTCTGAATGTGCAGTTGTGGAAATTCTAGATTCTTCTGGCTCAAGACTCAGTGAAGGCTCAGTGAGAGCTGTGAAGTTCTGGGTTGGGAGCTCTCCTTCGACTTTGCCTCTTCTCAGATTACTTCACTCTAGAGAGTCACAGTTTCCTGGCTTCCTGTCTCAGATTCTCCAAGACAGAGATGCTGGGGTTCTCTGCATATTCCTGTGCTTGTGCCTGGCCAAGCCACAGCTCTCTGAAAGGCAATCATTTGGAAACACAACAAAAAATACGGAACATTTTATGAAAATGATTCCTGAACATGCCAGAAAACTCAGATAATTAATAAAATATTTTGGTGATAAAAAGGAAAGGAATTTGTTATCAGGGGTGGAATAACTTAACTTGGTCATTTTACAGAAAGGAAACTCAAATTCTAATTTTACTTTTTGTATATCATCCATTTAATAGCTTTCGTTTTAAAAAAAATCTTGGCTTTTGGAGGTAGGGTCTCACGCTAGCCCAGGCTGACCTGGAATTCACTATGTAGTCTCAGAGTAGCATTGAACTCATGGTGATCCTTCTACCTCTGCCTCCCGAGTGCTGAGATTAAAGGCATGCACCGCCACACCTGGCCTTTCAAAAATATTTTTATTTTTTTGAGGGACACATACACACAGAGAGAGACAGAGACAGAGTATGGGCGCACCAGGGCCTCTAGCTGCTGCAAATGAACTCCAGACACATGTTCCACATTGTACATTTGGCATCATGTGGATATTGGGGAACCTAACTGGGGCAGACAGACTTTGCAAACAGGCGCCTTTAAGTGCTGAGCCATCTCTCCAGCTCCATGTAATAGTTTTCAATAAAAGATGTGTATGTCATTTTCAAGAGTAAATTTATTAACATTGAATAAACATTGCCTTACATCAACCCTAATGTAAGACAGTTCATTCTTCAAATTCCTCCTCTATAGGCATTATAAATCTGGATGAGCAGAATTCATTTTGTTCAGACCTGTTATGTATGTCATTAATAGATTTCTTGCAGATTTACCCTTTGTTATCTATCATACTTTATATGTGTTTAGGGACATATAAAACATTGTTTGGGGCTAGGGAGATGCTTAGTAGGTAAGTGCTGTAGGGTGGGTGGCTGGTGTGTGTGTGTGTGTGTGTGTGTGTGTGTGTGTGTATGTGTGTGTGTTTGTATGTGTAGAGAGAGAGAGAGAGAGCTGCCATAGGAATGATTGGAGTTGTAGAGACCATCAAGCCTCCGGGTCTGTAGAGTAAAGCCCATGCAGAGCTGTTGTGGCAGAGTGAGTCTAAGAATGCCAAGTGGAAGGCTGGGCAAAAGTTTCCCTACTCAAGGAAGGGTTAGGTCTTCAGCTGGTTGGCTGCAGGCCACTCACATTAGGGAAGGTGTGCTGCTTTGCTGGATCTACCAATTTAATCTTCTCCCAGAACACCCTTACAGAATCATCCAGGAAAAATGCCTGACTGAACGTCTTGAGAACCCTATTGCCAGCCCAGCCTATTTGATACCTAAAATTAATCACCATATGGGCTTGCTTCACTAGTACTTTTCTCATCACTGTGACAGAATACCTGACAGAAACAACTTAATGGAGAAAAGAGTTGCTCTGAGTCATAGTTCAGGAGGCACAGTCCATCAGAGTGGGGAAGGCATGACATTGGGAGAGTAAGGTATCTATCTGCTTAATCACAGTGGCAGTCAGGAAGCATAGTGGCTCAGGCTGCAGCTGAGCTGGTCTATAACCTATAAGTCCCATCCCTGAAGCCTTGTGGTTCTGTGTTGGCCAGCAAGGCCCCATGTCCAAAAGGTTCCAAATCTTCTTGAAACAATGCCACTCATTGGGGACCAACTGCTCAAATACATTCAAAACCTTAAGAGTGGAGAAGAATTAAGCCGGGCATGGTGGTGCATGCCTTTAATCCCAGCACTCACTTGGGAGGCAGAGAATTGTCATGAGTTTGAGGCCACCCTGAGACTACATAGTGAATTCCAGGTCAGCCTGACCTAGAGCGAAACCCTGCTTCGGAAAGAAAAAAAGAAGAGTGGGGAAAAAATTAATCCTAAGAAAAAAATGATCCTGCCTGACAGTTAAGAGCAAGTCCCAAAATGCTCAAACTGCTTATAAGGTGCCTCTCATAACAAAAGTTGAAGAGCAGTTTGGGACTTCAAAAAACTAACAAGGAGAGCTGGATAGATGGCTTAGTGGTTAAGGTCCTTGCCTGCAAAGCCAAAGGACCCAGTTTTGCTTCCCTAGGACCCACATAAGCTAGATGCACAAGTTGGTTCATTTGCAGTGGTTGGAGCCCTGGTGTGCCCATTCTCTTTCTATCTGCCCCCCCCCAAATAAATAAATAAATAAATAAATAAATAAATAAATAAATAAATAAATAAATTTTTAAAATGTTTGAAAAAATAGCAAGGAGCCGGTGTGGTGAATTTCATTGTTGGTCATCTGTACCAGCTGCTTTTTATTTATTTAATAGAGAGAGAGAGTGGGTATGCCAGGGCCTCTAGCCACTGCAAACAACTCCAGACACATGCACCCCCTTGTGCATCTAGCTTACGTGGGTGCTGAGGAATCAAACTTGGGTCCTTAGGCTTTACAGGTATAGCAGGAAGCTTCAGGTCTGCTGAGATGAACTTCCAGACCAGGCACAGTTATGGAGGAAGGGATTTATTGAAGCTTACAGATCCAGGGGGAAGTTCCATAATGGCAGAAGAAGCTGGCCTGCTCTTACAGGACCAGGCAAGAGAGAGAGAAAAGCCATAAGCCAAAAGCTACACACCACAGCACACTTCAGGAACTCCTGGTAGGCACACTTTGCATATCTTTAGATTGAAATCTCAAACCCACAACCGCACCTTCAGATCCATCCAGTGACACTGCCTCCAGGCAGATGACTGCATATGCAAACTATAAACTAATACAACACTGAATATATTGGGGGGCCATCTATTCAAACTACCACAACAGGCAAACTGCTAAGCCATCTCTCCAGCTCCACTTTTTTTTTTTTTTTTTTTTAAGTTTTTCAAGGTAGGGTCTTGCTCTAGCCCAGGCTGGCCTTGAACTCATGGCCATCCTTCTACCTCTGTCTCCCAAGTGCTTAAAGGCATGTGCTACCACTCACTGCCCAATTACTTTTGTCATTGCTGAAACAAGATACCTGACAGATGTTTGGTAGAGGAAAGGTTTATTTTGGCTCACAGTTTGAGGGAGCATTGCATGGTGTGGAGAGGAAGGCATGGCAGCAGAGACACGAGGTGGTCACACTGCATCCACACTTAGGAAGCAGAGAGAGAGAGAGGGGCTGGGGCTCAGCTTGCTTTCTCTTTATTTATTCAGGAACATCAGCCATGGAATGGTGCCACCCACATTCAGAGTAGGTCTTTCCTCCTAAATTTAACCTCTAAAAAATGCCCTCTCAGACATGTCCAGGGTTTTGTCTCCTAAGTGATTCTGAATCCCATCAAATCAGCAATCAAGATCAATCATTATATGATTTAATAAAAATCTAGGCATAAGGAGTAGGGAACTGCAACCAGTAACTTACCAGAAAGCACACAGATGATAAGAGTATTACATTACAGCCATCCAAATAGTTATTATAGTTCTATTCCCTATGTTCAAAAAGCTAGGGAAAAGTACAATATATTGAGATTTGGAAGCTGAACTTATACAGAGGAAAGATACACTGAATGAGACCGATGCCAAATTCCAGAGTCATATTAATGATTTCTAATGCAATAGAAACCCAAAACGAAACAGCTGGAAAGAAAACGTGAGCGGGAAAATCATTGAAGGCCAGTGACTGGTGGGCAGCCTCATGTGGCCATGTGCATGTATAATGGAGTCCTCTAAGGAGAAGGTACTGTGAGGGACCAGAAGGAGAGAGAAGGAATATGAATGAATAGTGGGTGTGGGAATGAACTACAAGAATGAAATGTGGGAATGGACTACGGAAAAGAACAAATAACTTTCCTGAGCATATTGCCGTGAAATGGTTTTTCTGCTAAGTTCCTGACTTGTAACTTACCCCAAAGATAACCTTATAACCACGTAATCTACCTGCTTAAAATAATATAACTAGCCGGGCGTGGTGGCGCACGCCTTTAATCCCAGCACTCGGGAGGCAGAGGTAGGAGGATTGCCGAGAGTTCGAGGCCACCCTGAGACTACCTAGTTAATTCCAGGTTAGCCTGGACCAGAGTGAGACCCTACCTTGAAAACCAAAAAAAAAAAAAAAAAAAAAAAAAATAATAATAATAATAATAATAATAATAATAATAATATAACTAGGCTTCTTCTGCCTTGGTGTACCTTTGGCCTGAACAGCACAGGTAACCAACATTGACCAGGAATGTTCAGAGATGCTCACTGATCTTTAGCTAAGCTCTTTTCCCTGCTTCCTCAGTGACTTGGTTGCCCTTTTGACCCAGAACAATGTGTGCATGAGTAAAATATTCTGGCCATGTCAGAAACAACACATGAATTGCCCACAGAACTACTCTGCAGATCTGTTGAAAATATCAGGTGGGCACAGTGTGATTACCTGGATCAGCAGAGTCCAACAGGTCATGCCCTTAAATCTCTTCTTTTCCCCCCCCCAAACTTTATTTTATTTTATTTTATTTTATTTTATTTTATTTTATTTTATTTTATTTTATTTTATTTTATTTTATTTTATTTGTTTGAGAGCGAGAGAAAGGGAGATAGAGAATGGGCACAGCTGCTGCAAACGAACTCCAGACACATGTGCCATCATGTACCTCTGGCTTATGTGGGTCCTAGGGAATCAAACCTGCATCCCTTGGCTTTGCAGGCAAGTGCCTTAACCTCTAAGCCATCCCTCCAGCCCTTTTCTTGAGGTAGGGTTTCACTCTATCTCAGACTGACCTGGAATTCACTATGTAGTCTCAGGGTGGCCTTGAACTCACGGCAAACTGTGCCTCCCAAGTTCTGGGATTAAAGGCATGTGCCACCACACCGGACCCTAAATCTCTTTATTTATTTATTTCCTTTTTTATTATTTTTTTGGAGAGAGACACGGGGGGGGGGAGGAAGACAGAGATGGGCGCACCAGCAGTGTCTCAGCTGCTGCCAACGAAATCCAGATGTGCGCGCACTTGGTCAAGTGCGGCATTGCGCCCTTGCATCACTTTGCATCTGGCTAAACGTGGGACCTGGAGATTGGAACCGCTGGAGATTGGAACCAGTGTTCTTAGGCTTAGGAGGCAGGCGCCTTAACCCCTAAGCCATCTCTCCAGCCCCTAAATATCTTTTTTTAACAAATGTTTAAAGAATTATTTAGAGTTAAAAAATGCTGCTGGGCATAGAGGCGCATGCCTTTAATCCCAGCACTGGGGAGGCAGAGGTAGGAGGAGTTCCACCGGGCCACCCTGAGACTACATAGTGAATTCCAGGTCAGCCTAGGCAAGAGTGAGACCCTACCTCGAAAAGCAAACAAACAAAAAAAAGGCTTGCCTTTGGCCCATGCAATGCTCATCTTATTCACATATTACTGTTCAATAACAACCCTAGTGAGATCCTGCATAAGGCAGAGGTGACAGCTGCAAAACATTGGAGCAGTGGCCACAGCAGAAGTGGCAGGCTCACCCTTGATTTAAACAACTCCAAGGCTCACTTTCCCTTCTTCTAGGCTCTGCTCTGAGAAGCAGCTAGCCCATTCTTGGGCCAAGAAATCCAAGAGTCAGTTTCTGTAATTTCAGGGCATGTCCCAGTTAGGCATTTGGTGCCCTATGTGAGGAATTTCTTCTCTCCACCCAAGTCTTGCAGTCAGGCTCACTTCTAGGTAATGTCAGGAGTTAGTCTGACAGATTGTGTTGGAAAAGTCATGAGGAAAGGGGAAACTATTTAGAGTTTCTTCCTGTCAGCTTACTGCTAACTGACAGTGGACAGAGACTTGTTCTGTTAGCCTGCACTGTGCACCTATGTTGTCCTTGCCTGCTTTTCTTTGTAATCAAGCCTGTTTTGCCTCAGTGGATCCTGGACCTGGATCACCTCTCCAGTGGCAACAGTTTTATTGTTAGCTTCTGTCATTGCTGTGGGAAATACCATCCCCTGAGGCTCATGCTCCCACAGCAGCTGTCAGCTTTCCTTAAGGGACTTGGAACTAAAACATTATTAAAAGAAATTTATAAGCTTTTGATTATTATTCAGAAGTTTGTTCTTGGTATCTAACCCTTGGAATGTTAAATTTAGACTGGGGGGGGAGGGGGAATGGTGATCAGGTACTCAATAGGATCGGTCAACTCAAACATCTAACTCTATGGAGTCAAATTCGGCTAGCTTTAAACAACCAGATCAAAAGAAAGGATAAGAGAGTCAGATAAGAAGAAAGAATTGGGCTGGAGAGTTGGCTTAGCTGTTAAGCATTTGCCTGCAAAGCCAAAGGATCCTGGTTTGATTCTCCAGGACCCATGTAAGCCAGATGCACAAGGGGGCACATGCGTCTGGAGTTCGTTTGCAGTGGCTGGAGGCCTTGGCATGCCCATTCTCTCTCTCTCAAATAAATAAAATATTTTAAAGAAGAAAGAATCTCCGGGGTGTGTGGGTGGGGGGTGACACATGCCTTTAATCCCGCACTCAGGAGGCAAAGGTAGAAGGATCAAGGATCGCCATGCGTTCAAGGCCAGCCTGAGTCTACATAGTGAATTCCAGGTCAGCCTGGGCTAGAGCAAGACCCTACCTTGAAAAACAACAACAACAAACAAACAAAAAAAGAGAGAGAAAAGAAAAGAAAGAAGAAAAGAATCTCATCTAGTACTTTGTCTGCACCACTCCTCATTTTATCTGATCCTCCCCCATTTGAAGAAACATCGCTTTTCAAAAGTGTCCAAGCAGAATTTATAACTGCATTTCCTGTTCCTAGCACCATGAACAACAGCCTACTCATGAAGAGCTCCCATTTACTATATATAAAGAACTTAGACAAAGTATTAAAGACATTGGAGTTCAAAGTTATTTCACTTGAGAAGTAATAAAAGTGATAGTGATTAATTATGAAATGATAACTTCTGATTGGCAAGCTCTTATGAAAACTATTCTCAATACTGCCAAGTATGTCCTATGGCTTCAGGAATGGATGGGCTTCAGGAATGGATGGATGAATGCTGGTTCACGCATGCTCATAATCGCAGGCGATGACCTCCAATAAATGCTATTTATGTTCAGCTAACAGGACAGAGATTCAGAAACTATGGCACAACAGCTTGCCAACCCACAAATTGTCAATGAACAAACTAGCACAGCTGCCTCCAAAGTGGAATAGGATCCCTGATTTAAACACTCCAGCAGGTTCCTTCTCCACTACAAAACAGAAATCAACAGAGCCAGCAAGCAATATAAAGGCACATAGAAGCTGAGCTGGGTGACACACACCTTTAATCCCAGCACTGGGGAGGTAGAGGTAGGAGGATTGCTGTGAGTTCAAGGCCACCCTGAGACTACATAATGAATTCCAGGTCAGCCTGGGCCAGAGTGAGACACTACCTTGAAAAACCAACAAAATAAGTAAGTAAGTAAATAAATAAATAAATAAATAAATAAATAAATAAATAAAGGCATGTTAGGCAATCTGGAAACTGGTAATGCCTTTCACTAGCTTTCACTAGCATATGAAGATGCTAATGCAGACTGTAAAAAACTTTTTCATTCTATGATATCAAATCCAAGCATAAATGTAATCTGCATAGTAGCCCAGACAGGCTCGAAACTCAAGAACTTCCTGCCTCCATCTTTCTGAGTGCTGCAGACTTATGCCACCACAGGAGGTTCTCCCCCCACCCCCACCACCCAGGTAGGGTCTCACTCTGGCCCAGGTTGACCTGGAATTAACTATGTAGATTCAGGATTGTCTTAAATTCATGGCGATCCTCCTACCTCTGCCTCCCAAATGCTGGGATTAAAGGCGTGCACCACCATGCCCAGCAGGAGGCTCCATTTTTTTTTTTTTAATTTTAGAGAGCAAATTGGCATGCCAGGGCCTCAGCCACTACAATTGAACCTCTAGATGCTTGTGCCACCTAGTGGGCATGTGCGACCATGCACTTGCCTCACCTTTGTATGTCTGGCTTATGTGGGATCTGGAGAGTCAAACATGGGTCCTTAGGCTTTTCAGGCAAGCGCCTTAACTGCTAAGCCATCTCTCCAACCCACAAGGCTCCGTTTTTAATGAACATAATGAAATTAAAGAGAAATCAGTAACATGAAGTATCTGGGGGCGGGGGTTGGAGGATGGCTCAGTCCATAAAGTACTTGCTACACAAAAATAGGACCTGAGTTTGGATTCCTAGCACCTATTTAAAAACCAGGTGTGGGCTATGGAGATTGCTCAGTGGTTAAAGGTGTTTGTTTGCAGAACCTGTCAACCCAAGTTCGATTCCCTAGTCCCCATGTAAAGCCAGATGCATGAAGTGGCTCATGTGTCTAGATTTTGTCTGCAGCAGTAAGAGGCCCTGTCATTCCTTTTGTGCCATCCACCTATTTTAAAGACAGGATCTCTCCCTAGCCTGAGATCTGCTGAGTAGGGATTCTCTTGTCTCCACCTTCCTCCAGAGAGCTAGGATTATGGCCAGTTGCCACATCCACCTGGCATTTACTGGATGTTGGGGATCCAAACTCAGGTCCTCTCACCTGTGTGACAAACTTTATCTACACCGAGCCATCTCCCCAGTCCCTACAAGTTTCTTTTTGCTGGAAATCCCTGCATACTTCTGGGAAAGCTTCATATGATGATGATTTCTCCCACAGAGTCCTGCTAACCCAGAGCTTGACTTGATGACACGTTTGTTTTTCAAACACTGCTATAGTGGAAACACGTGTATGTGTGTGTGTGTGTGTGTGTTTATATAATTTGTGTGTGTAGGTAAGTTTGTAAAGTAAATCCCCAAAAGTAGAGCTGATGGGGGTTAAAGGGTAAATGTGTTTGCAATTTTGACAGATATCGAATATTGCCGAATTCCCCCATGTAGCTCTTGAGAACAGGAAATGAGAAAGGCAAACACTCCATGGAGCAGGGCCTGCAGCCAGCACCCTGCAAGTGACGTGTAGTTTTAAGACAGAGTTAAAGACAGTTTTGTCTTAAAGAGAAGAAAGCTGTCAGTTCCCTATCAGACCCACACAACTGAAAGTTCCCCACCCCCTCGTCCTACAGCTTGCTGGCAGGAAGTGAAGCCCAGGGCTCAGCACACTGCTTTTCCTGAGGGTTTCTAACACCCTTGCCCTGGAAGTGTTCAGCTGTGCACGAGGATGCTCTGGCAGCCAGCAGGGCTGAGAGTCCTTCGGTTTGTGGGAGAACTGCGTCTCATCCTGCTAGGGTCAAACAGCTCCTAAAACCACCTGGGAAGTGTTAGCCTGGTGTGGACATAGGGTAACAGGAAACCAGCCCTTTGGGACAGTGCTGGCATTTGTGAGTTAGCAAACGTGGTTTTTAAAGTTTTTAAATTTTATTTATTTATGAGAGAGAGAGAGCTAGAGAGAGAATGGGCCTCCAGCCACTGCAAATGAACTCCAAACACACGTGATACCTTATTCATCTGGCTTACTTGAGTTCTGAGGAATCGAACCTGGGTTCTTAGGCTTCACAGGCAAGCACCTTAACCACTAAACCATCTCTCCAACCCCTTCGAACTTGTCTTTTAAAGACCCGTGACAAGAAGAAACAGCTTAACTTAGACCTTGTTACATCACAGACAAGAGCAGAACAGGTGATCGTGGCCTTCTGGGTCAGGGTGGCCCCACAGAAGCAGATGGAACCAGGGCCCTGGTCTGGTGCAGGACTTTTTTAGAGCGCAACGGCCTTTACTCTGAGGTGACACATCTTTCCTGATGGGAGAGTGGCTTGTTTAGGAAGGAATTTCCCCGTACTGGAATTTCTGCCACCTTGGCATCACAGTGGATACTTCTCAGACCCATTTCCAACTTTGGTCTTGTCAGACAGGAGTCACAGAGAGAAATGGGAAACAGTCACAGACCACAGGCTCTCCATTACTAATCCATATAGGTGTCACTCACCAAGTCATTGAGAGTCCAGTAGAGGAGTCTCCTGGCACAGAACAAAGAGGCGCCACTCCCGAGATGGAGCATCCAACCCTGGGCCTAGAGGGGACTTCCCTGACGGAAGAACTTCTGCTGTTGCTTTCACCAATTTTTATATTGTGAAATACAAATACAGACTGTACCATCTTGGGGCTGGAGAGATGGCTCAGCAGTTAATGGCGCAAAGCCCAGGTTTGATTCCCTAGTGCCAGTATAGAGTCAGATGCACAAAGTGGCCCATGCATCTGGAGTTTGTTTGCAACAGCAAGAACCTTGGTGTGACCTACTGTCTGTCCATATGTCTCTTTTTCTCTCTGCTTACAAATAAGTTTTAAAAATAAATAAATAAAAAAGAATAAGGCCAGGTGTGGTGGCGTATGCCTTTAATCCCAGCACTCAGGAGGCAGAGGTAGGATCACCATAAGTTCAAGGCCACCCTGAGAATACATAGTGAATTCTAGATCAACCTGGGCTAGAATGAAATTCTACCCTGAAAAAACAAAAATTAAGCTGGGCATGGTGGTGCATGCCTTTAATCCCAGCACTCGGGAGGCAGAGGTAGGAGGATCACCATGAGTTTGAGTCCACCCTGAGACTACATAGTGAATTCCAGGTCAGCCTGAGCTAGAGTGAAACCCTACCTTGAAAACAAACAAACAAACAAACAAACAAACAAACAAACAAACAAAAAACCCCAAACCCCAAAATTAAAATAATAAAAAAAGAATATACCATCTTGTACAATCCAGCAGGAAAGTATATGCGAAGGAAGAAGGTGGACTTTATTAAGCATTATGAGTTGCAGGTTTGTAGAGATGGCTCAGAGGTTAAAGATACTTGTTTGCAAAGCCTGATGGCCCAGGTTCAATTCCCTAGTACCCATGTAAAGCCAGATGCACAAAGTGGTGCATGTGTCTGGCTGGAGTTTGTTTGCAGTGGCAGGAGGCCCCTGGCACACTCATACTAACTTTCTCTGTCTGCCTCGTTCTCTCTGTCTGTCCCTCTCTCTCAAATAAATATTTTTAAAAAAATTTAATTGCCCAGTTTTTGCAATTCCTTTATGATTCATGGAGTTACTGTTAATTCCAATAATTGATTGCTTCTCAGCAGTTGAGAAATGTAATATGTACCATGTAGAAGTTTACTACAATAGGTCTTAAATATTACAGTATTTTCTAGGCTGGAGAGATGGCTCAGTGGTTAAGGCACTTGCCTGCAAAGCCTAAGGACCCAGGTTGTTCAGTTCCCCAGTACCCACGTAAAGCCAGATGCACAAAGTAGCACATGTATCTGGAGTTTGTTTGCAATGGCCAGAGGCCCTAGTGTGTCTATTCTCTCTCTCTCTCCTTCTTTCTCTCTATCTGCCTCTTTCACTGTCAAGTAAATGAAATATATATATTTTATTACAGTATTTTCTAACTCACTGACACTTGGTTTCTATGAGAGAGTTGGGACTTGTGCTTTGTAAGGTGTGGTTGGGAGGAGGCTGGGGAGATGGCTTAGTAGTTAAAGATAATTGCTACAAAACCTGTCAGCCTGGGTTCACTTCCTTAGCACCCAAATAAAGCCAGATGCACAATGTGGTATGCATGTACCTGGAGTTTCTTTACAGTGGCAAGAGGCCCTGACATTTTCTCTGACATTCTCTCTCTTAAATAAATAAAAATATGGTGTTTTTTTTTTTTTGTTGTTGTTGTTGTTTTTTGAGGTAGGGTCTTATTCTAGCCCAGGCTGACCTGGAACTCAATCTGTAGTTCCAGGCTGGCCTTGAACTCACAGTGATTCTCTTGCCTCTGCTTCCTAAAAGCTAGTACTGAGATTAAAGGTGTGCACCATCACGCCTGTCAAAAATATTAAAAAAAAAAAAAAAGCCAGATGTGGTGGCACACAACTTTAATCCCAGCACTTGGGAGGTAGAGGTAGGAGGATAGCTGTGAATTCAAGGCCACCCTGAGACTACATAATGAATTCCAGGTTAGCCTGGGCTAGAGCAAGACCCTATCTTAAAAAAAATGTGATGGGGCTGTGTGGATGCAAGTGGCCTGGTGCCACCACTGTGCAGGCTGCAGGTGCTGGTGAGAGCCTGGCATGCTTCCTGGGTGTGGAAGGAGTGCTGGCTTTCTTAAGTGCTCACTTGTGTGTGCACGGCCCTTCCTCAGCCACGTTCCTTAGCAGAAACCCTTGGGCTGGGTGTTGGAAAGGTGTCAGAGTTGGTGGAATAGTTTGGTATTGATGGTCTGGCAGCTATAGCTCTCACTAGAAGCATCTCTAAAGGAGCCAAGTGTCCTTGACACACACAGCTGGTCTCACAGCATAGAGCCAGGCATCCACACCATCTGCATGTGTAAACTTTTCTCTTTTGTATGACACTAAACCCGAAAGCCTTCTTCCTATTTTATTACCAGTTTTACTGAGATATTATTTTTTTGCACATGTGTGTAATATGTGTAGTGTGGTATATGCAAATGTGTCTCTAGATATAAGCACCCTGTGCACATGTGTGTGGTATCGTGCCCTACTCTATGACTCATCTGGGTATTTCTTTGAGACCAAGTTCTCTACTGAACCTGCATCTAGACAGATTGGCTGACCAGTGAGCTCCAGAGATTCTCCAGTCCCCTCCCCAACACAACTGGAGTAACAGGTGTGCATGGCCATGCCCCGTTATTTACATGGGCGAATCAGGCCTCTTAGGCTTTCATGATTGCACAGTAAGCACTCTTACCTGTTAAGCCATCTTCCTAGTCCTGTGCTTAAGTTTTCAAGAATCTGCCCGTCTACTGTCTATTCCCCATCGATGTGTGAGTCTGTTGTTTTCACTGCAGCTGTTGGGTGGGTATAGAGTCATACCATGATGGAATTTTAGTTTCTGCTCCTTGAATACTGATGCTGAGCATCTTTTCATGTGCTTATTGGCCTTGGGTTTTTTTTTTTTTTTTTTTTTGAGGTAGGGTCTCACTCTGGCCCAAGCTGACCTGGAATTACCTATGTAGTCTCAGGGTGGCCTTGAACTCACAGCGATCCTCCTACCTCTGCCTCCTGAGTGCTGGGATTAAAGGCGTGCGCCACCACGCCCAGCTTGGCCTTGGTTTTTCTTCCGGGGAACACACCAGTCATGACTATGCTTTAGTCACTTTGTGTACTGACTTATTGGTGAGTAGTGAGAATTCTCTGTATTTTGGATACAAGTTCTTTGTCAGACATGTGCAAGAACACTTGGATTTGTATCTTCTCACAGCAATACAGTTCCTGAAAAGAAGAGACATCCGGTGTAATAGTTGTTATGTGTGACATGGGTTTGCTGGAGCTATCAACTGGACTAGTGTTTTAGAGCAACTACTTAATCACATTCTCAGTTTCTAAACATTATCTATTTCAAGTACTCCAGTGAACAGTTTTTACCAGAGAAAGAAGACAAAACTGTTGATTTTGGGAATAGATTTATCTTAGAACCAGTGTTTTTTTTTTTTTTTTGTTTTTTCATTTGAGAGAGAGAGAGAGAATGGGTGCACCAGCAGCCTCTCAGCTGCTATGAATGAACTCCAGATGCATGTGTCCCCTTGTGTGCATGTGCGACATTGCATGCTTGTGTCACTTTTTGCGTCTGGCTAAATGTGGCACCTGGAGATTGGAACCGGCATTCTTAGGCTTCACAGGCAGGAGCCTTAACCGTTAAGCCCTGTTTTTTTTCCCCCCTTCTTCTTCAAGGTAGGGTCTTCCTCTAGCCCAAGCTGACCTGGAATTAACTCTGTAGTCTCAGGCTGGCCTTGAACTCACAATGATCCACATACCTCTACCTCCTGAGTGCTGGGATCAAAGGCATGTGCCACGATGCCCAGCAGAACCAGTCTATTTTTTAAAAGAAAAATATTTATTTATTTGTATGTATATGTACAACAGACTCTTGCTGCTGCAAGTGAATACCTGTTTTATGTTAGTAGGTGGGGAATTAAACTCAGGCCTGCAAGCTTTGCAAACAAGAATCTTTAACCACTGAAGCAAATTCTCAGAACCCTGAACAACCAATGAATACCATAAAGGCTAAACAGCTATTATAGACTGGACATGGTGGCATATGCCTTTTATCCCAGCGGAGGTAGGAGGATCACTGTGAGTTCAAGGCCAGCCTGGGACTAGAGTGAAGTTACAGGTCAACCTGGGCTAGAGTAAGACTCTACCTTAAAAAAAATAAACAAATAAAAATAAAAGTAAATAAATAACTATTATAATAGACCCCAAATACTAATAATTTAAACAAGCTAGAGTTTTTCTGTTCTGTGACAGGCTGACACTAGCAGTCTGGATGGTGTGATGTCAGACATTTATCCTTTTATTCTTTAAGATGTGCCTTTCACATCTGGATCCAAAATGGCTACTCCAGCTATGATGTCCTTCACAAGCAGGGACATGGCCCATCCTTTTGTGAATCTGACCTAGAAACTGCATACACCCTACCTCGAAAAACCAAAAAAAAAAAAAAAAAAAAGCCTGGTGTGGTGGTGCAGGCTCAAGGGGTAATGTTTTTTTGTTGTTGTTGTTTTGGTTTGGTTTTTCAAGATAGGGTCTCAATGTAGCCCAGGCTGACCTGGAATTTACTATGTAATCTCAGGGTGGCCTTGAACTCACAGTGATCCCCCAACTTCTGCCTCTTGAGTGCTGGGATTAAAGGCATATGCCACCACGCCCAGCTTCAAAGGTTAATTAACTGTTGCTTTAGCATTGCACCAGAATGTTCTTCATATAAAACCCCATAACTGTGAATTATTTTTTAAAATATTTTTAAAAAATATTTATTTATTTGCAAGCAGAAAAAGGAGAGAGAGAGAATGGGCACACCAGGGCCGCCAACGAACTCCAGATGCATGTGCCACCTTGTGCATCTGGCTTTACATGGGTCCTGCAGAATTGAACTCCGGTCATTAGGTTTTGCAGGCAAGCGCCTTGATTGCTAAGCCATCTCTCCAGCCCATAACTATGAATTATTAATGCTTTGTGTATTAAGTTCTCATTCTCTAGAGAAACAAACCATTGGTATCTGTGTGCCTCTATGTTATGTCTTCTGTCTCCTGTATTTTGTGGAGAGATTAATTATTAGGTCTTGGCTCAGAGACTGATACCAGCAGCCATTAAAATAAAAGGTTCTTTGTTTTGTTTTGTTTTGTTTTGTTTTGTTTTGTTTTGTTTTGTTTTTTCAAGGTAGTGTCTTGCTCTAGCTGACCTGGAATTCACTATGTAGTCTCATGGTGGCCTTGAACTCATTTGTAAGCAGTGGGGTGGGGGTACGATAACATGGGTGCACCAAGGCCTCTAGCCATTGCAAACGAATGCCAGATGCATGCACTGCTTTGTGCATCTGGCTTTGCATGGATACTGAGGAATCCAACCCGGATTGTTATGCTTTTCACAAGCAAGTGCCTTAATCGCTGAGCCATCTCTCCAGCCCACGAAGGTCATTTTTCTCTGTCTGATAAAGAATTAGGAGACAGGAAGAGAGATGTAGCAAGGCAAAAGTGAAAGTCTATTGATTGAAAAAATTTTCAGGCATAGGAACGAGTCCCTACCAGCTTGTCTCAGACTGTAGAAGGGATCAGGTTTTATTACCTTTGAATGTTCCTCTCATTCCTTCTCCCCATTCTTGGATTGGTCCTCTGGTGTACAGACTCTGCTCACATGCTGTTTTGTAGCCTTGCGATTAAATCTCCCTCATTGGTCCATGCAGGCAAGTTCTGGACCTGATGTTGTCTTGGCAGGGGAGATCCAGACCTGATTTTAAACAGAAACCATCCAGGAAAGATTCATGCACGTGGGGAGGGATTCAAGAGCCAGGGCCTAATGTCATCCTGCCCTCACAGGGACCAGGTTGGGGAGGTCAGAGCTGGGGTCATCCAAGACCCAGGAACCAAACAGAGGAGATTGAAGCTTGGGACCTGGGACCCTAGTGTCATCTTTCCCTCCCAGAGCATCTGCCGTCCTGGAGTCCCCAAGGCCTACCACTTGCCACTGCCAGTTGGAAAGTCAGGAGAGATGGTAGTGTGGTGAGGACAATGGCCAGGATTCCAGTGTGAGTGTGAAGGCCTGGATGCTAGGAACAAGGAGGTCCTGTCTGTGCTTAAGAAGCCAGGCTTAGGAAGGGCAAATGCCACCTTCTTTCCTCTCTTTTTGTGAGCCCCTCAGTGGATTAGTGATGTCCATTGCTCTGGAAGAGGGCCTTCTGCAGAGGAGCCCCCAATTCAAATGCTAATCTCTTCCTTTTTTTCTAAATATTTTATTTATTATTTTGAGAGAGAGAAAAAAAGAGAGAGAGAGAGAATGGGCATGCCAGGGCCTCCAGCCACTGCAAATGAACTCCATGCGCCATCTTGTACATTTGGCTTACATGGGTACTGGGGAATCAGTCCTTAAGCTTCGCAGGCAAGCACCTTAACCACTAAGCCATCTCTTCAGCCAAAATGCTAATCTCTTCTAAAACCACCTCCAGAGACACTCCCAGAACGAATAATGCTTTATTAGGTATGTGGGCCCAGTCAGGCTGACATATATAAACTCTAGCATGGTACCTAGGGAATGTGGAAATCACTTGGAGATTCAACTGCTCGGGAGTTGCTATACTGAAAATAGGTCTTCTGTGCCAGCTGGTAGAAAGAATGATGGGGGATAGCTTTTGCCAGGTGGACTTTGGAAGGCAGGCTCAGTTTTGTACTTTACCTTTCCAGGGGCCTTGAGCCCAGACCTAGCCCTTTCTTGGCCCTCGGCACAGTGCTCCTTGGCAGGCAGTCTCTCCAAGGTCACCTGTAGCCCTTCTTTCCCCGTCTGTAATGTAGTCCTGGATTCTGTAGGCCGAATCTGTCCCTTTAAGGAAAAGAGAGCAGAAAGGCTGGTGATACCTTTGCTTCTCCGAGGAAAAGAGTACTTTCCAACAAGTGTAGGAAAGAAACCTGCAGGTTCCATCCATCCTGGTCTGTGTAAAACCTTGATAACAAAACAAGTCCTTGCTGAACATTGTTCCAAATCTTGCTTTCTGGGGCACAGCGCTAGGCCGTGAGAGGCTGCCAATACCCAGTACCAAGGGATTGGTACTTGTGCACGTTCAGCTGTCCCAGATAACTTGGGTAAACATCACTCCTCTGCCTCCTCCGGCCTTGCTGGGTTTACAGGGTGGGGAGGGTTAGACAGCTTGTTTTCTTTCCTTTCTAGCCCTCTCTCCACTCCCTCCAGCTGCCTTCTTCCCCACCCCCAAAAGTAATGTGATCTCCTAGGCCTGCTTTGCTGCTCTGCAGATTCCTTTAGTCTTAGAGAAAGGAAGGAAAGAAATTAACCGTTGGCTTTCCAGTTTAAAGTCAACAAAAGTGCAGTAAGCTGCGCACAGTACTGGTCTTTCTGAACGGAAGGGGATGGTAATGTGGTAACCAGTGTATTTCTGCATTTCCACTGTGGGTGATTGGGTTTTACCCAACGAATTTTTTCTTTTTTCTTTTTTTGTTTTTCAAGGTAGGGTTTCTCTTTCACCTAGGATGATCTGGAATTCACTATGTCGAATCAGGGTGGCCTTGAATTTACAGGGATCCTCCTACCTCTGCCTCCTGAGTGCTGGGATTAAAGGCATGTTCCACCATGCCCAGTCCCTTGGAGAAATTTTATCACATAGATAAGAGTTTGAAGCCTATAGTTTTGTTTTGTTTGGCAACACTGCTATTTTTTATTTTTCTCTGTGTGTGGATAGGGCCTCCAGGACTGTAATGCTGACCTAGAACTCATAATCCTCCTGCCTCAGCCTCCTGAGTGTTGCAGTTAAAGGGTTGCTGCCAAACACCCAGCCATAGGCATTTTAACCTTTATTGAATATTCAGATGAGAAGTCAAATAGGACTTTCAGTGATTTAAAATAAAATTCTTTGGGACTCACTGCACAAATTTACCAAGGAAAGGACAAAGACATTTTATGCAAACATGTAAAATCAAGAACTTAGAGTTTAATAGTGTTCCAAAATATTTTGTTTGATAATATTTCTGTCTGCAATTAACCCTTAAGGTACAGAGTTGTAACTTGATTTGGGGACTTGGGGGCTGGTTGTTCTTCACCATTAGTCAGCAAAGCTAAGATTTGAGGCCTTCCATTGCTAAAATACCCTTTAGCCTGGCACCCTTCTGAATAATGCCTTTCTTTATTTTAAATTATTTTTTATTTTTGTTTATTTATTTGAGAGAGGCAGAGAGAGAGAGAGAGAGAGAGAGAGAGAGAGAGAGAGAGAGAGAATAGGCACACCAGGGCCTCCAGCTACTGCAAACAAACTCAAGATGCATGTGCCACCTTGTGCATCTGGCTTATGTGGGTCCTGGGGAATAGTACCTGGATCCTTCGGCTTTGCAGGGAAGATCCTTAACCATTAAGCCATCATTCCAGCTCTCTTTCTTTCTTAAAAAAATTTTTTTAAATTTATCTGCAAGCAGAGAGAGAAAGTTGGCTGCAGGGCCTCTCCAGTGCAAACTCCAGATGCATACACCACTTTGTGCATCTGGCTTTCTGTGGGTATTAGGGAATCAGACCTGGGACAGGAGGCTTTGTAAGCAAGCGTCTTTAACCACTGAGCAATCTCCCCAAGCCCCTATATCTTTCTTAATTATTGGTATCAAGTAGATGTCACTTAATGGGCAGAACCTAGCAAGGTAATTTACCAATATAGGTTACATTCCTGGCTCTGCCACAAACCTCTTAGACTTAACACAGGCTTTTGAGCCTGTCTGACACAGCTATGTAATCTGTAAAGGCAAACTCATTTGTGAATAAAAAATGATTACAGGGCTGGGTGTAGTGGCGCACGCCTTTAATCCCAGCACTAGGGAGGCAGACATAGGCAGATGGCCGTGAATTCAAGGCCACACTGAGACTACATAGTTCATTCCAGGTCAGCGTGGGCTAGAGTGAAACCCTACCTCTATCTCTAGTCTCCCCTTAGCCCAGTTTCCTCTTAGCCCACGAAAAGATGGCAAAAAGATTTTATTATTTTAGTTTTTTGTTCTTTTGAGACCATGGTGGAGTAGTCATTTTACTGTGTAACTCAGGCTGACCTCGAATTCACTGCAGTACTTCTGACTCAGCTTCCTGAGTACTGGGATTGCAAGTGTAAACCAGCAAGCCAGGCTCAAAGTGAGATGCATAAGGATCAGGGAAACCCAAAGGAGACAGGGGTAGGTAACAATAGTGACATATTTCTGGGAGATGGAGACAGCTAAGAGGGCCAGCAGACCTAGCGGGATGGTGGGATAGTGGTGGGTTGCTTCAGCCTAACATTTGAGAACCCTTCAGGTGTGAGCCATTGTGCTGGTGGGAAGCCAGAGGACTGCTGAAGGCATCAGGGAGTCTGCATATGAGTGGCGGTGGTGGTGGTGGTGGTGAATGAGTTTACAAAAGGGACATCCAGATTACTCCCTTGGCTTGGCTCCCCAGCCCTGTAGACAGGTGGCCTCTGTCTTTTCTCAGCTGCATGAGAAGGGGAGTGTCCTGTTAAATTGCCAACTCAGGAGTTTGCAGCCTGGTCAGGTAAGCCACCTAAAAATAGTGTGGTGGGTAAGAGGAGAGAAAGTGTGTGTGTGCACGCACGCTTATGTGCTGAATAGTGAGATTCTCTACCTCTCTTCTACTTCCTACTATCCCAAGAGAGGAGATTGAAGTACTTTTTTCTGGGGAGGGAAAAAAATAGAATAGCCCTAAAGAACTGCCTCCCAGATGGCCAGTATTTGGAGGTTGTCTTGATGAGAAGGCAGCTTACCATCTTCTTCACTGAAGTTTGCAGGACCATTGTGCCCCTTCTGTACACAGGACTGCACTCATCTTTTTAGTTCCTCACAAATAATGGACAGCCAAGTTTCCCTGAACACTAGAAGCATCTCCAACATCCCAAGAAAGTAGAAAATAAATACACAAAACAAGGAGCCAAGGAAATAATGACAACAGAGGGGAACAAGAGGGGTTGAAAAGAGCAGCCCTTGGAGAGAAAAACAGAGAAATAGCTTAATGCTATTAAAAACAGTAACAATAAGAATCAGAGCTGGGCGTGGTAGCCCAAGCCTTTAATCTCAGTACTTGGGAGGCTGAGGTAGGAGGATCGCTGTGAGTTCAACGCCAGCTGAAACTGCATAGTGAATTCCAGGGCTAAAGTGAGACCCTACCTCAAAAAAAAAAAAAAAAAAAAATTAGGGCTGGAGTGATGGCTTAGCAGGTAAGACAGTTGCCTACAAAGCCAAAGGACCTACATAAACCAGATGCACAAAGTGGTGCGTGCATCTGGAGTTCATTTGTAGTGATTGGAGGCCCTGGCATGCCCATTCTCTCTCTCTCTTAAATAAATAAATAAAAATACAAAAACATTTAAAATTAGGGTTTTTTTTTTTAATTCCTACTTATTTATTTACAAGCAGAGAGACAATGAGCACACCAGGATCTCTAGCCACCACAAACAAACTCTAGCACATGTGCCACTTCATGCATCTGGATTTATGTGAGTACTGAGGAATTAAACCCAGCTGACAGGCTTTATAACCAAGTACCTTTAACCTTTTAGCCATCCCTACATCCCCCTTTTTTTTTGGTCTTCCAAGGTAGGTTGTCACAAGAGTTTGAAGCCTATAGTTTTGTTTTGTTTGGCAACACTGCTATTTTTATTTTTCTCTGTGTGTGGATAGGGCCTCCAGGACTGTAATGCTGACCTAGAACTCATAATCCTCCTGCCTCAGCCTCCTGAGTGTTGCAGTTAAAGGGTTGCTGCCAAACACCCAGCCATAGGCATTTTAACCTTTATTGAATATTCAGATGAGAAGTCAAATAGGACTTTCAGTGATTTAAAATAAAATTCTTTGGGACTCACTGCACAAATTTACCAAGGAAAGGACAAAGACATTTTATGCAAACATGTAAAATCAAGAACTTAGAGTTTAATAGTGTTCCAAAATATTTTGTTTGATAATATTTCTGTCTGCAATTAACCCTTAAGGTACAGAGTTGTAACTTGATTTGGGGACTTGGGGGCTGGTTGTTCTTCACCATTAGTCAGCAAAGCTAAGATTTGAGGCCTTCCATTGCTAAAATACCCTTTAGCCTGGCACCCTTCTGAATAATGCCTTTCTTTATTTTAAATTATTTTTTATTTTTGTTTATTTATTTGAGAGAGGCAGAGAGAGAGAGAGAGAGAGAGAGAGAGAGAGAGAGAGAGAATAGGCACACCAGGGCCTCCAGCTACTGCAAACAAACTCAAGATGCATGTGCCACCTTGTGCATCTGGCTTATGTGGGTCCTGGGGAATAGTACCTGGATCCTTCGGCTTTGCAGGGAAGATCCTTAACCATTAAGCCATCATTCCAGCTCTCTTTCTTTCTTAAAAAAAATTTTTTTTTTAAATTTATCTGCAAGCAGAGAGAGAGAAAGTTGGCTGCAGGGCCTCTCGCCAGTGCAAACTCCAGATGCATACACCACTTTGTGCATCTGGCTTTCTGTGGGTATTAGGGAATCAGACCTGGGACAGGAGGCTTTGTAAGCAAGCGTCTTTAACCACTGAGCAATCTCCCCAAGCCCCTATATCTTTCTTAATTATTGGTATCAAGTAGATGTCACTTAATGGGCAGAACCTAGCAAGGTAATTTACCAATATAGGTTACATTCCTGGCTCTGCCACAAACCTCTTGTGACTTAACACAGGCTTTTGAGCCTGTCTGACACAGCTATGTAATCTGTAAAGGCAAACTCATTTGTGAATAAAAAATGATTACAGGGCTGGGTGTAGTGGCGCACGCCTTTAATCCCAGCACTAGGGAGGCAGACATAGGCAGATGGCCGTGAATTCAAGGCCACACTGAGACTACATAGTTCATTCCAGGTCAGCGTGGGCTAGAGTGAAACCCTACCTCTATCTCTAGTCTCCCCTTAGCCCAGTTTCCTCTTAGCCCACGAAAAGATGGCAAAAAGATTTTATTATTTTAGTTTTTTGTTCTTTTGAGACCATGGTGGAGTAGTCATTTTACTGTGTAACTCAGGCTGACCTCGAATTCACTGCAGTACTTCTGACTCAGCTTCCTGAGTACTGGGATTGCAAGTGTAAACCAGCAAGCCAGGCTCAAAGTGAGATGCATAAGGATCAGGGAAACCCAAAGGAGACAGGGGTAGGTAACAATAGTGACATATTTCTGGGAGATGGAGACAGCTAAGAGGGCCAGCAGACCTAGCGGGATGGTGGGATAGTGGTGGGTTGCTTCAGCCTAACATTTGAGAACCCTTCAGGTGTGAGCCATTGTGCTGGTGGGAAGCCAGAGGACTGCTGAAGGCATCAGGAGTCTGCATATGAGTGGCGGTGGTGGTGGTGGTGGTGAATGAGTTTACAAAAGGGACATCCAGATTACTCCCTTGGCTTGGCTCCCCAGCCCTGTAGACAGGTGGCCTCTGTCTTTTCTCAGCTGCATGAGAAGGGGAGTGTCCTGTTAAATTGCCAACTCAGGAGTTTGCAGCCTGGTCAGGTAAGCCACCTAAAAATAGTGTGGTGGGTAAGAGGAGAGAAAGTGTGTGTGTGCACGCACGCTTATGTGCTGAATAGTGAGATTCTCTACCTCTCTTCTACTTCCTACTATCCCAAGAGAGGAGATTGAAGTACTTTTTTCTGGGGAGGGAAAAAAATAGAATAGCCCTAAAGAACTGCCTCCCAGATGGCCAGTATTTGGAGGTTGTCTTGATGAGAAGGCAGCTTACCATCTTCTTCACTGAAGTTTGCAGGACCATTGTGCCCCTTCTGTACACAGGACTGCACTCATCTTTTTAGTTCCTCACAAATAATGGACAGCCAAGTTTCCCTGAACACTAGAAGCATCTCCAACATCCCAAGAAAGTAGAAAATAAATACACAAAACAAGGAGCCAAGGAAATAATGACAACAGAGGGGAACAAGAGGGTTGAAAAGAGCTAGCCTTTGCAGCCCTTGAAAAAAACAGAGAAATAGCTTAATGCTATTAAAAACAGTAACAATAAGAATCAGAGCTGGGCGTGGTAGCCCAAGCCTTTAATCTCAGTACTTGGGAGGCTGAGGTAGGAGGATCGCTGTGAGTTCAACGCCAGCTGAAACTGCATAGTGAATTCCAGGGCTAAAGTGAGACCCTACCTCAAAAAAAAAAAAATTAAAAAATTAGGCTGGAGTGATGGCTTAGCAGGTAAGACAGTTGCCTACAAAGCCAAAGGACCTACATAAACCAGATGCACAAAGTGGTGCGTGCATCTGGAGTTCATTTGTAGTGATTGGAGGCCCTGGCATGCCCATTCTCTCTCTCTCTTAAATAAATAAATAAAAATACAAAAACATTTAAAATTAGGGTTTTTTTTTTTAATTCCTACTTATTTATTTACAAGCAGAGAGACAATGAGCACACCAGGATCTCTAGCCACCACAAACAAACTCTAGCACATGTGCCACTTCATGCATCTGGATTTATGTGAGTACTGAGGAATTAAACCCAGCTGACAGGCTTTATAACCAAGTACCTTTAACCTTTTAGCCATCCCTACATCCCCCCCCCCTTTTTTTTTGGTCTTCCAAGGTAGGTTGTCACTCTAGTCCAGGCTGACATGGAATTCACTTTGTAGTCTCAGTGGCCTTGAACTCATGACAATCCTCCTAATTCAGCCTCCTAAGTGTTGGGATTAAAGGTATAGCCATCATGCCTGGCCAGCCCTTGGTTTTTACAACAAACAGGGTCTTTAAAATATATATATTTATTTGCATGTGTGTATGTATAACATACATGTGCCAGGGTCTCTTGCTGCTGCAAACAAATGCCTATCTGACTTTACATGGGTACTGGTGAATTGAACCCAGGCTGGCAGGCTTTGTAAGCAAGAGCCTTTAACCACTGATCCTTCTCCCCAGCCTTCTGAATTAGGGTCTTAAGTAGCCCAGACTGTCCTTGAACTCTGTTGCTGAGGCTAGCCTTGAGCCCCTCAAAGTAAATTCTTTACAATTATAAACAATTCCCAGAATTTAAAATTCAACAGAACATTTGGAAAGTAGTTTACTGGAATATAGAACATAAAGATGGAGTTGTGGAAAATGAGAGAGAATAGTAACAAAATTAGAAGCTTCCTCACAGGGTTTCAATATCCATCTGGTGTAAAGTCCAGAAAAAGAGAATTAAACAATAATAATAGCAACAACAAGAAGAACCAGGAAGTTTGGAGACCAGTATGAGGAAAAATTGCAGAACTTAGTGTTTTGCAAGGCCACTGCCTTCGATCTCTGAATGATGGGCCTCTTGAGTGCCCAACATAGTATATGAAAAGACCTATTCTATGTCATGTCATTGTAAAGTCTTTTTTTTTTTTTTTTTTTTTTTTTTTTTTTTTTTTAGTTATTCAAGGTAGGGTCTTGCTCTAGCCCAGGCTGATCTGAAATTCACTATGTAGTCTCAGGGTGACCTCAAATTCATGGCGATTCTCCTTCCTCTGCCTCCCTGGGATTAAAGGCCCTCTACCTCCCTGGGATTAAAGGCGTGTGCCACCACAGCCCGGCTCCATTGTAAAGTCTTGAAACACCAAAAGTGTGTGTAGGTGGTGGTGGTGGGGGGGGGTGGTAGAAGATCCTAAAAGCTTCCAAAGAAGAAAGCAAACCATTTATAAATGATCAGGAATCACAATGAAGATGCATTTCTAAATAACTACACTGGGAACTGGAAAACAATGGAGAAAAAGCTTCAAAATTCAGTTGGAGAAATTATTTTCAACCTAGGATTGAGTACCTAGCTAACTATCACAGTAAAAGACTGGTATTCTTTGGACATCCCCCCCATCCCAAGAATCTACTGGATAATGAACTCCAGTAGAATGAAAGAGTAAGTCAATAAATAGAATTAAGAGTATTTTAAGTGCTTTAGTATTTGGAAAAAGTATCAATAGATTTTTGAAGAATTTGGGAAAAAAATACATAGAAGACAAATCAGATGGAAAAAAAAACTTAGGCAATTAGTATCTCTAAGATGAAGTTGTATAATAAAGAAAACGTTCATAGTCTGAGCAGTGGGCAGTGTTTACATTGTCACAGTAGTGGAAGCACTGGCTAATGATTTAATTAAAAACCATGATTTTTTTTTTTTTTTTTTGATTTGCAAGGTAGGGTTCTCACTCTGGCCCAGGCTGACCTGGAATTAACTATGCAGTCTCAGGGTAGCCTCGAACTCACGGCAATCCTCCTACCTCTGCCTCCTGAGTGCTGGGATTAAAGGCGTGCGCCACCACGCCCGGCTAAAAACCATGATTTAATGGTTTGGGGGATGGGGCTAATGTGGCATAACACTACTCTAATGAGTTAGTGATGTGTAAAACTCCTGAGTTGGGCTGGAAGGTAGCTCAATGGTTAAAGGTGCTTGCTTATAAAGCTTCACAGGTTTATAGTTAGGCTTAGGTGGTATCACAGCTCATTCAATCTTTACTGCATTTTGCCCAGGTCACAACCACTAGGTCTTAGTGACCTGTGATTTGTGACCAACAAATGGTGCCATATCTGATTGAAAGGTTGTAAAATTTAAAAGGACGCCCATGAGTTCAGATACAGTGGTTAAACTGCCATTGTTGCTGTGATCATTTAAGCCTCTCATCCTTCAGTTGGACACATGCAGGATCCACACAGCTAGAGAACCATGAGGTTCTGCTGAGTGAGAGGAATGGGCTGTTCCCTGAGCTTGTTCACGGGAGTTAACTGACTGGATTAGTATGGTGAGGGGATCAGTCAGACAGACCTCAAGTCTTCTGGTCTTGGGGGTTCCAGCCAGGCCTCATGTCAGATTTACCTGTCTGCTACCTACCCCAGTCTCACAGCTGGGGGTAGAGCTTCCATATCCTGTATTGTACCTCCTCTTGATTTACTGCTGTGGTGGGTGCCTGCTCATTTGGAGGATAGGGGTGGTGGGCAAAAAGGACTCAACTCCAAATTAAAAAAAAAATTCCAATCTCTTATCTTTAGAGAAGAAAACTTTTGTTAACTTGTTCTAATATTACACATTTCTTAAATTCAGAAGTTGTTTTCAAATGAGTCGATTTTAGATTTCTAAAATGTAATCATTTCTGCTTGTCTTATTCCTGGTGAAAACAAGAAGAAACCTTTTCCTCTTCCCCCAGAGCAGTGGTTTTGTATCTTACATACTCATAGTAATTCTCTAGGGAATTTAAAATAGTCTGCTCCACATATTCTGATGCTGTAGGGCTAGTGTGAATTTTAAGTAGGCTTACCAAGTTATTAACAATAGAATCTGTCTATGGACCATACGTGTAGAAACATTGATCAGATTCCATGCTTTAATGACGTATTTTCTCTCCTTTTCTTAAATATATTTGAAACTATTCCCTCTCTCTCTCTCTCTCTCTCTCTCTCTCTTTTTTCAAGGTAGGGTCTCACTCTAGCTCAGGCTGACCTGGAGTTCACTATGTAGTCTCAGGGTGGCCTCGAACTCACAGCAGTTCTCCTACCTCTGCCTCCGAGTGCTGGAATTAAAGGCATGAACCACTACACACAGCTTTTTTGAAACTATTCTCTCTATATATTTATTTTACTTATTTGTGAGAGAAAGAGAGCAAGTGTGTTAAGTATATATGGACACACCAGGGCCTCTTACCCACTGCAAACTGCAGACGCTTGTGCTACTTTGTGCATATGGCTTTATGTAGGTGCTGGGGAATTGAACAGGGAGTTGGCAGGCTCTGTAAAAAGTACCACTGAGCCATTTCTCCAGCCCTATATATATTTTGTTTGTTTGTTTTTTGATGCAGAGTCTCACTGTAGCACAGACTGACCTGGAACCCACTGTAGTTCCATGCTGACCTCAAACTCACAGCAATCCTCTTACCTCTGCTTCCTGAGTGCTGGGATTAAAGGTGTGCACCACACCTGGCTAAAAAAATTTTTTTTTAAATTTATTTGCAAGGAGAGAAAATAATGAATGAATGAATATAAGTGCACCAAGGTCTCTTGCCGCTGCAAACAAATTCCAGGTGTGTGAGCCACTTTGTGCATCTAGCTTTATGCGGGTACTGGGGAATCAAACCTAGGCCATCAGGCTTTGCAAACAAGTGTCTTTAACCACTGAGTGATCTTTCTAGCCCTAAAGCTTTTTTTTTTTTTTTCTAGCTCAGGCTGACCTGGAACTAACTGTAGTCCCAGGCTGGCCACTAACTCACAGCAATCCTCCTACCTCTGCCTCCTGAGAGCTGAGATTAAAGGTGTGTGCCACTATGCCTGGCTAAAACTACTCCCTGGATTACTTTCTTTCAATACATTTCTCCAATAGTTATTTTCTTTTTTTTCTTTTTTTCTTTTTTCTTTTTTTTCTTTTTTTTTTTTTGGTTTTTTGAGGTAGGGTCTCACTCTGGCTCAGGCTGACCTGAAATTCACTATATAGTCTCAGGGTGGCCTCGAACTCTCCTCCTACCTCTGCCTCCCGAGTGCTGGGATTAAAGGTGTGCACCACCATGCCCGGCTTTTTTCTTTTTTAAAATTTTTTCAGAGTAGGGTCTCACTCTAGTCCAGGCTGACCTGGAATTCACTCTATTCTCAGGGTGGCCTTGAACTCATGGTGATCCTCTTATCTCTGCCTCCTGAGTGCTGGGATTAAAGGCATACACCACCACGCCCTGGGGTTATTGATTTTTAAAAAATATTTTATTTTTATTTATTTGACAGGAAGAGGGAGAGAGAGAGAATGGGTGTGCCAGGGCCTCCAACCACTGCAAACGAACTCCAGACATGTGCGCCCCCTTGTGCATCTGGCTAACTGGGTCCTGGGGAATTGAACCCAGGTCCTTTGGCTTTGAAGGCAAACACTTTAACTGCTAAGCCATCCCTCCAGCCCAGGGTTATTGATTTTTTAAAAAATATTTTTAAGCCAGGCATGGTGGCGCACGCCTTTAATCCCAGCACTTGGGAGGCAGAGGTAGGAGGATTGCCGAGAGTTCGAGGCCACCTTGGGACATAGTTAATTCCAGGTCAGCCTGGACCAGAGTGAGACGCTACCTCGAAAAACCAAAAAAAAAAAAAAAAAAAAATTTAGCTGGGCGCAGTGGCACATGCCTTTAATTCCAGCACTCAGGAGGCAGAGGTAGGAGGATCACCATGAGTTTGAGGCCATCCTGAGAATTCAAAGTGAATTCCAGGTCAGGCTAGACTAGAGTCAGACCCTATCTAAAAAAATTAAAAAAGCCGGGCATGGTGGCATACGCCTTTAATCCTAGCACTCGGGAGGCAGAGGTAGGAGAGTTGCTGAGAGTTCGAGGCCATCTTGAGACTACATAGTGAATTCCATGTCAGCCTGAGCTAGAGTGAGATTCTACCTCGAAAAACCAAAAAACAAAACAAAACAAAACAAAAAAACTGGAGATATGGCTTAGCAGTTAATGCGCTTGCCTGCAAAACCTAAGGACCCATGTTCAACTCTCCAGGTCCTATATAGCCAGACACAAGCATGCAGTGTCACAATGCAGCACAAGGGGGCACATGTATCTGGAGTTTGTTTGTAGCAGGCTGAAGGTCCTGGTGCACCCATCCTCCCTCCCTTCCTCTCTCAAAAAATTTTTTTTCATTTGTTTGCGAACAGAGAGGAAGAGAGGGGGGAGAGAAAGAGAAATAGTATAGGAATACCTTTTATCATACCAAACTCCAAATGTATGTACCACTTTGTGCATCTGGCTTTACATGTGCACTGGGGAATTAAACCTGGGCCAACAGGCTTTGCAAGCTCCGTTCACTTCTGAGTTATCTCCCCAGCTACACATTCTTGAGGTTTCTTTCATACTCTGGTGATGTTCATATTATTCATCTTTCACTTGACTTGGAAATTGTGCTGTTTTGGAACATTCAAGGTCTTTCCACCTTGCTGCCTCTGACCTGTGTGGACTTCCCTTCTTGCCCCTGGGTCTCCTGGCTGTGGAGTGCAGTTCACCTGTGCCTGGGTTCATAGGGCTGTAGTGAGGCTTCACACAGATCATGTGCACATAAAGAGTCAGTTCATTTCCCAAATGGAATGCAACATGGCAAACATGTCCATCCTTGGAGTGTCAACCTTCCTTTTTGTTTTTCTTTTATTTTTTTAAGCTTTAGGTGAACTGGGGAACTCTTCTTCCCCTTTCCCTTGGTGAGAATATTGAGGTTCCTGTTTATTTGCTTGACACAGTGCTTTTCCTATCTTGCAAAAGCTGGATGTGGAAAAAGAATAGGCCTGTTCGATGTGGTGCCATGTGGTTGGCAGTGTTTACGGCCTCTAATATAGAGCATGTTACCAGACCTGTTGTACAGTTTCATATCGAAGTTACAAGAGATGTTTATAAACATTTATAAACATTACACCTTTAAGAGGATAAGGTCATTGTAGACGCAAGAGCAGAATATTAGTAATACTCATTAGCTTTCAGAAATAAACTTATATCCCAATATAAAGTACTGCACATGTGAATGAATATCTGGACTTGTATTAATGGATAGTATTCAAGGATATGGCTAGAATTTCAAAAATGCCTATTAATGTGTAATTCTTGGCATTAACCTGCCCATCTGAATATAACCCTTTAATCTGAAATGCTATATAATGACAGACTTTATTACAATCTGATCCAAGACCCTTGAATTCCCCACAATGGCAACAGAACAGACAGATAGATATATTATTTAGCTGGTCTGTGTTGTTGGCACCCTTTTGAATGTTATTTTTGGCTATCCATGTGGAGGTTGAAAGGTTCAAGACAACACTATTAGCAGTCATTAAATGCTGGCTGTCTTGAGAAAAGACAGAGTCTTTCTGGAAATCTGGAAAGTATCCAGAGTCCCTGTACTTTCACCTGGGGGCCCCCTTAGTCCTGTGTCTCCAGGTGAAAGCAATAGAGGAGGTCCTCAGTGGCCATGTTTGGTGCTCATGATACAAATCTAATACAAATCCATTTCACACATGGATCAGAATTCCATGGCATGCCTCTGAAAGTTAATGGCATCCCAGCTAAGAATCTCTATCATACACACTAGCCACATCCAGTTCAATCTTGAACTTACTGCTATTTTTTGCAGACCTAAGCAAAGGTCTTGTTCCTTCAACATCCTTTTAGCATCATAAGGATGGGCTAGCAAGGAGCCACAGTCTCCTAACCAAGCCTTTCCCTGAAACAGGTCATGACCACTTTCATCACGTGATCAAAGATACAGCCATGTTGTGTTCTACTCTACTTGGAAGGTAGATTTTTCTTCTTCTTTTAAATTTATTGAGAGAGAGTGAGAATGGGCATGCCAGGGCCTCCAGTCACTGCAAACTCCAGACACATGTGCCACCTTGTGCATCTGGCTTATGTGGGTCCTGGGGAATCAAATCTGGGTCCTTTCAGTCTCTGGAAGGTAGATTCTTGGTGAGAAGGGGAAGCCTAGCCCAGTGGTCAGGAGTCTGATCCTTGAGGCCTGGCAGACCTGGGCTGAGTGGAATCACTGTAGAACCTCAGACTTGACCTTCCTGAACATCACTGTTTTGCATCAAGAGTCAGTATCAGGACTTGATTTTCTTCAAAGGATTATTGTGTGGATGTTCTGTGGTAAGGCACACAGGGTTCTTCTCAACAAGGGCTGGTACTTGGGATGATCTCCATCCATCTCAGATTATTCATGTTCTAGAACATGTCGAACTAAAGCATCTCCCTGTTAAGTAAGCTTAGTTATGACATTGTTTACTTTCCTGTTTTCATTAGAACTTAGTTTTTTTAAAAAATCAAATTATTAGCTGTGGTATGGCCTTATTTCCACTGACCTAAATTTCTGAGTTTGTGCCAGTAGCCCATTGCTGTGATTATTGTTACTTTATGTTATAATCTGGTCGGTGACCAGACCTAGCCCGAGTTAGGAAACATTTGAACCTAGCCCAGCAATGAAATGGAGTTTGAACGGGTTTCCCCATGGCACTCACCATGAGTTCAGGAAGAGATGCAGTCCCTGCCCACGAAGAATGCTCATGGTGGATATCAGATTCCCCTCGCTGGAACTCACATCTCTTCAGTTTGCAACCGTTTCCAGGTCCAAATGGATAGTTTGATCATGGTGTTCCATATCTGTGTGGTTGTCCTGTGGGTTCCAAGTCGCCCTCAGACACCCACTGCCTTAGGCTTAATCACAGTCCTCCCTGAATAGAAATGGGGCCAGTATTGGTAATTCCAGAGGAGTTTGCATTTCCACCTTCAGATCCCCTTGGCCCGGGCTCGGGGGTCCCCCGCCGCCGTGGGGTGCGCTTTCCTGCCCAGATATGGGAGGGGGGCCTCGCTGCCCCAGGAGGTCCTGGCGCCGCCCAGGCCGAGGCCGGCCTGTGAGCAACAGAAATTCGCTCCTCTTGGCTGCGGACAGCGGCTCGGGGCTCGCGGCCAGGAGGGGGTTAAGTCAAGGCGGGGCGGGGCGGGGCGGCTGGCGGCGCCGGCTTGGCCTTTGTTAACTCGCGCGTCCCGGCTAGGCGGAGACGCGGGGCGGGCGCAGGCCGGGACGGCGGTGAGCGCGGCCTGGCGGGGCCCGGGGCCCGGCGCACGGGCGAGCTGGGCGGCAGGGCGCCGGGACCATGTTGGAGATCTGCTTGAAGCTGGTGGGCTGCAAATCCAAGAAGGGGCTGTCCTCGTCCTCCAGCTGCTACCTGGAAGGTAAGCCCGGGCCGGCAGGAACGCGGGCCTTTGGGGCTCTCGTCCGCTGCCCGCGGTCCCTCCTCCCGCTCCCTGCTCGGGGACGTGCGGGCGCCAGCTCCCCAGAGCCCGCGCCCTGAGGCCTCCTGGGCGGCTCGGCCCTCCCGCCGGGAAAGTTGGAGAAAGCCCGAGCCGCAGGCCCAGCGGCCTCGGAACCCCACGTTGTGGACTTTGTACCGTTCTTTGGGGCTGGTGTGTCAGAAAGGTCCATCCTGTTGTGAAAACGCAGGGCTTCCATTAAGTGACGAAGGGAACCGCTCTACCATTTATGGATACAGACACCCTCCCCTCCCCCACCCCACCCCAGCCTTTCTGCAGACCACGGAAAGGCCTTAAGACTTCTTAGAAGAAAGAAACTGCATGGCACTCTGAGAAGCATAGTACTGGGAGGATGATAGGGGTCATGTGCCTTCCTTCCTTAAGTTTAGAGCCAGGAGTCCGTTACTTTGTGTACTTTCTGCCAGTTACTCCAATTCTGTTTATTGCTATCTTCTTTCCTTTAGTGTTTGGTATAATACGATGACAACATGACAAACTGGATTGAGATTGTCAGGCTTTCACATGGGCCTGACATTGACCTGTTTAGGACTGTGTGTGTATTTCAGCTATGTGATGGTGCTTGGGCTTCTCTGGATATTTTAATATATTTTTTATTTATTTATTTATTTATTTATTTATTTATTTATTTATTTATGAGAGAGGGAGAGAATGGGCGCGCCAGGGCCTCCAGCCACTGTAAATGAACTCCAGATGCATGCGCCCCCTTGTGCATCTGGCTTACGTGGGTCCTGGAGAAGCGAACTGGGATCCCTTGGCTTTGCAGGCAAATGCCTTAACTGCTAAGCCATCTCTCCAGCCCCTTCTCCGGATATTTTAGGACTTCAAAGAGGGGTAGAAAGATTTCTATTATAGACTCCAAAATTGTAGTGTTTTTTTCCTTTTAGAAGTGAAGGAGAAACAAACTAATAATTAGTTCTATACCCTACTTTCCTTATCAACTTTTTTGTTTGTTTTTTGGTTTTTTTGAGGTAGGGTCTCATTCTAGCCCAGCTGACCTGGAATTCACTATGTAGTTTCAGGGTGGCCTTGAATTCATGGTGATCCTCCTACCTCAGCCTCCCTTTTTTTTTTTTTGCTTTTTGGGATTAACTCTGGTCCAGGCTGACCTGGACACTATGTCTCAGGGTGGCCTTGAACTTCCTCCTTATCAACTTTTGGGATTAAAGACAAGGCATCAACTTTTTGACAAGGCATGGGGCTCCCATACCCATCTCAGACATAAGTGCCAGCCACACAGATGAAGTCACAAGTTGTGTACATGGTTCCTCTTGGTTCTGGGGGCCTGGATCCCTTAGAAGGCTCATTCAGATGGTGGAAGCTCAGAAAGTCCTATATGGAGGGAGGATATCCCCAAAATTTGGTGTCTTGCAGCCAAAGTCATCTTCACTTAATATGCTGCTGATGTTTTCCAAGCTGCTCTCAATCCCGAGCACATTCTCCCATCTGTGATGAGTTAGTGTTAGGCATTATCATCTCCATTTGCAGGCGGCTGCCCTGCCTGGACCTAGATGAATGGTCTTTTGTGAGTGCAGAGCTGGAGGAACACTTTGCCCCAGCATCAGCTTGTCTTCCTGGGGCAAACTGAGAGCTGGTACATACCTACCTGGCTTAATTATTGTTTGGGCAAAATAAATAAATCAAATCCAAAAAGTCTTATTCCAGCCTTGAAATGGATTATAATGTTGATTGTCAAGTCTTGGGAAAAAGTTCCAGCCCAGCCAGCTGCTGTGCGAAAAGGTTTCGTCCAAGGAGGTGTCACTCTATTCTTACTGAATTAGAGTAAGTCAATGGAATTCTTGTTCTTTGGTTGAGAGAATCAAACCAACACCAGTGATCATTTCTTCAAGACTGGAAGTGCTGCTTATCTCTGGAGCAGAGCAATTGCCAACATCTGGAAAAGTAATCCATCTTTACTGACATCCTAAATCAATCAGTGAGTGTTCATTGACACCTACCCAAGGTCCTAAGCATCCCAGGTCAGGGAGAGAACTGATTAACTTTTCCATTGCTGGAAAGTGATTGCTATCTGCTTCCTGGGCCTAGCTGTCAAAGCAGCAGCTGTTATGTGCCTGCCTTGTGCCAGACTCTGCACTCTCAGTGCTCTGGTAAACTGATTTCTCATGGTGGCCTTAATTCGGTCTTTTAGATGAGGAAATGGAGGCACCAAAAGGTTAGGTGACTCATTTGTGGTCACAGAAGTAGTGAGTGGTGGTGCTTGGATTTGAACTTGTGCTGTCTGTTCCCTGGGAGCCCCCTCTCCTTTTTTTCAGTACTGAGGATTGAACCTATAGGCTTGCCCATGCTAAGCAAGTGCTCTATTACTGAGCTCCATTCTAGTCCTTCTCCTGTTGTTTTATTTTGAGACAAGGTCTTGAGCCTTGCTAAATTGCACAGGTTGGCCTTGAACTCATTCTGTAGCCCAGATATGCCTTGAGCTTGGGATCTTCCTGTCTCAGTCTGCTGCCTAGCAGGGATTACAGGCCAGTGCCACAAATGCCACTGTGTGTCCTGCTAATGTGACCATTTATCTCCCATGGAGCCCACTATGAATCTTAATATGTTTATTGTCTTCGGAAATGCTTCAACTAAATGGTTGGAATAAAGACAGTCTCTTTCTCTTCTAGAACCTGGTACTAGTAAAACAATTACTTTTAGCAGTAAGATTAAATTTTTCTTAAAAAAATTAATTTAGCCGGGTGTGGTGGCGCATGCCTTTAATCCCAGCACTCGGGAGGCAGAGGTAGGAGGATCGCTGAGAGTTCGAGGCCACCCTGAGACTACATAGTTAATTCCAGGTCAGCCTGGACCAGAGTGAAACCCTACCTTGAAAACCCCAAAAAAAAAAAAAAAAAAATTAATTTACTTGAGACAGAGAGAAAGATGCAGATAGAGAGAGAGAATGGCATGCCAGGGCCTCCTACCACTGCAAATGAACTCCAGATGCATGTACTACTTTGTGCATTTGGCTTTACATGACTATTGGAGAACTGAATCCAGGCAAGCAGGCTTTGCAAGCAAGTATCTTTAACTGCTGAGCCATCTCTCCAGCCTGGAAAATATATATGTATATATATGTACGTATGTGTGTATATATGTAGTTTTTCAAGGTAGGGTCTTGCTCAAGCCAGACTGACCTCAAATTCAATATGTAAGCTCAGGCTGGCCTCAAACCCACAGCCATCCTTCTATCTCAGCCTCCTGAGTTGCTAGGATTAAAGGCATGTTTTTTTTTAAAAAAGATTTTATTTATTTATTAGAGACAGAGAGAGGGAGTAAGAGAAGATAAAAAGAGTGAGAATGGGTGTGCCAGGGCTTATAGCCACTGTAAAAGAACTCCAGATGCATGTGTCACCATGTTCATCTGGCTCATGTGGGACTGGGAGAATTGAATTGGGGTCCTTAGGCTTCGCAGGCATGCGACTTAACCACTAAGCCATCTCTCCAGCCCTGGATTAAATATTTTATGTAAACATATAAATAGTTGGAAATAAATTCTAAAAGGTATTTAATGAAAAGTAGTTTCCTCTTCTATCATTGCCCTATTCAATCACTGTTTTTTTTTCTTCTTCTTCAAGAAATCTGTGTCCTTCTAGAAAGTTTGTGAATATTGAGGCATTTCTGACATTGGATTTTGCTCTCCAACCTGGTGATAATGATGTATCTGTTCAGCACGATAACATCAGTCTTTGGTCCACTTTGAGCACAAATTCTCTCCCCTGGAGATGTGGAAGGAACATGAACACAAGCCTGTGCAACCCAGTTCTCTCATTGTGCTTTACTGGCGCCTGTGTTTGTATTTGCACATGTGTGCATGGACACGACGGTTCTGTGCTGTGGAATCCAAAACTACCGACTGTGAAGTGAACTCTTGTTGAACTCCATTTATTTGAAGAACTCACTTTGAAACTGCTGCTCAGCCCTCAACTGTTGAGCCACCAGCCGCACTTTTAGACCTCAGGCTTTGGGGAGGCCGTGCTCTCTAAATACTGTCCTGAGGTCATCACATACTTGCCTTGTTTAGTAACATCTGTGCTTTCTGCTGCTACCTAGCTTGCTGGCCAGTTATGTTTTGAACTTTTATGATGTGACGGTGCTTGGCGCTAGACACATCATGACATCCTCACTGAATTCTCATACCTGCTCTGTGAGGTCCCCAGGGAGAGGGATGCTGTCCCAGTTCACTTGGGAAGTTAGAGTTAGGAGGTCCCTGAGTTCCTTTGACAAGTCTGCACTTCCATTTCCTTACTCAAGGTCCAGGAGACTTCTTCTCAGTCCATGGGTTGATTCCAGATCCGTGAGAAGCCTCACTACTGACTGCTTTGATAGTTGTCAAGCCAAGTGTGTTCGATTTTGCTAACCTGTGGTTACTCTGAGATGCCCTCAGATCCAGGCAGTTTCAAGCCGCTGCCAACATCCCTAGGTCCCCTGATCTTATATGTAGACAGGCAGTCCTGGAGCCAGCTGCCTGCAGCCCAGGGCCAGTCATGCTTGAAGGTGATCTGGAGCACGGCACTCTCCAAGCTGTTATGTACTCACAACATGAGGCTCATCAGCATCTGTGTGTGTGTGTGTGTGTGTGTGTGTGTGTGTGTGTGTAAAACAAGAATGGAAAGATGGAACATAAAATTGGAAGAATTTTACTTTTCCTTCATAATTAACCATAATAATAGCAGAGAAGAACAATTATGAAGTAAATTCTTAGGTTTTTTCTGTTTGAGATAAACTCTCATGTAGCCTAGGCTGATCTTGAACTCACAGCAGTCCTCCTGCCTCAGCCTACCAACTGTTGTGATTAAAGGCCTAAACTACCATGCCCAGCCTTTTCCTTCTTTTTATTTTATTTTATTTTATTTTATTTTATTTTATTTTATTTTATTTTAAAAATATTTATTTGAGAGAGAGAAGTAGATAGAGAATGGGCATGCCAGGACCTCCAGACATGGCAAACAAATTCCAGGCGCATGCACCCCTTGGTACATCTGGCTTATATGGGTACTGTGGAATTGAACCTGGATCCTTAGGTTTTGCAGGCAAGTGCCTTAACCACTAAGCCATCTCCCCAGCCCCTTTTCTTTCTTTTTAAATGGAAAGCTGTAAGCCTGTGAAAGCATACAATAATGAAGCCCCTTGCACACATTACCCATCTTTAACAGTGGTCACTTCTGATCAGCCTTGTTTCTTGCGTGGTGAAGTTGTAGGCCCCAGCCATCAGGAAGAGAGTTATAAGTTTATCTTCAGGTGAGGAGAATTGTTATATCTAAAATTGTTTTTTTTTAAGATTTTATTTTTATTTATTTATTAGAGAGAGTGAGAATGGGCACGCCAGGGCCTCTAGCCACTGCAAATGCACTCCAGATACATATGCCACCATGTGCATCTGGCTTATGTGGGACTTGGAGAATCGAACCTGGATCCTTCGGCTTCACAGGCATGCACCTTAACCGCTAAGCCATCTCTCCAGCCCTGTTTTGTTTTTTTCAAGATAGGGTCTCACTCTTGTCCAGGCTGACCTGGAACTCACTTTGTAATTTCAGGTTGGTCTCGAACTCACAGATGTCCTCCTACTTCTACCTTCCAAGTGCTAGGATTAAAGGCGTGCACCACCACACCTGGCGCCCACCCTCCCCCTCTCCCTCTCCTCTCTCTCTCTCTCTCTCTCTCTCTCTCTCTCTCTCTCTCTCTCTCGGGTTTTCAGGGTAGGGTCTCCCTATAGCCCAGGTTGACCTGAAATTCACTGTGTAGTCTCAGGCTGCCCTTGAACTCACAGAGATCCTTCTATGTCTGCCTCCCGAGTGCTAGGATTAAAGGCATGTGCCACCATGCCCAGCTAAAATGGTTCTTGAGTCCTTTAAAAAAATTTTTTTAAATTTATTTGAGAGGAAGAATGAGCACACCAAGGTTGGGGAATTGAACCTAGGCCAGCAGACTTTAACTGCTGGGCCATCTCCCCAGCCCTTGAGTGTTTTCTTAACACGCACCATAGAAACTTTGTTAGGTAGAGATAGAGAAATGAGAAGAGAGAAACCAGCAGGTAGGTGAGGGAGAAAAGGAAGAAGAAGAGAAAGCAACTGAGGGGAACCCCAGAGAACTGGGGAACAAAGACACCCAAGTTGAAAGAGGAAAGGGAAGGAAGACTGGAATAGGGAGCAGAGGTCCCAGGAAGATATGGGGGACAGAGAGATCCCAGAGGAAGAGGCAAAAGAGACATAGATGGACCCGTGGGTGGAAGTTGATGGATGGATAACCGGAGGGAGAGCTCATCAGTGAGATCACCAGATGGGGCCATGGTGGGGGCAGAGCAGATGGACCAGTGTGGCTATTATCCCATCACACACAGTTGCAGAACCTGAACTTTCTTACTTGTGAATTCCTTTTAAAGTCCCAATCTTTCCCTCTATAACGAGTCCTAAAATTTAACCAACTGCATTGGACATTTGTATACCTTATAGTTGTTTTTAAAAGTGGGCCAAACATAGAATTAAACATTGTGGCTTTTGGGGCTGGGGGCAAAATCTCCTTTTGGGGGGTAGGTATAGGGCATGCTCAATGACTCAGATTAGCAATAAAAATACTAATGGCTAATGTGACATTCTGGGGAAATCATCTGCCATTGGGTGCCAGTTAGGCCAGGTCTAAAGGGACCCAGGAGACACATGAAAGAAGAGCAAATGGGAAGTGAGTGCTTTCTACCCAGCCTGGGGCTGGCAGCAGAAGGGGAGACTTCTGCCTTCTTAAATGGCCTGTGACAGAATAAAAATCCTTTTGTGGTTAGTGGCTCACTTTGGACAGTTCTGTCTGCAGCCAGTGCAGGGATTCCTGAGACCTTCCATGGATACATTGAGGTTCTTGCCATGCTGTCTGTCTGATGCAAAGCACAGGCACATGTGATTTTATGTCATACCCTGTTTTAGGATCTTGGCCATGGTTTATATTTCACTGGAAACAACTCACTGCATTCCCTGGACCTTTGTAGTTTTTCCTGGTCAGGAATAGTGAGAGGCTTGGACTTGGATCTCCTGCCTTTCGTCTCTGTGAGTTTTAGTAGTATGGGTTAACAGATTATTACAGTGCACTTTCTCAGTCCCCACTTTATGTTTTGACTCATTGGTGAAGACAAGTATGGAGTGCTCTGCCTCAGGACCACCGGGCAGAGAGCTGTGTGTTGTGTGCAACACCACACTGTGCTAGGGCTGGGGAGAAGACCTGCCCCAACCCTAAAGGAGCTTACTTCTCTGTGGTAACAACCTCAAAGGGGTCTTTGCCCAGCAGTGCCAACCTGGGGTCCACATGGGAGTGCTGTGCATGCAGTGCACATCAGCTCCTCTGAGATCCTGACTGGTGTCCTATCCTGCAGTGCAGAAAGCATCTTCACATGCTAAGATCTGTACCTGGCCTGTCTGCACCAGAACCCAATCTTTCTTAGGACACCAGCAGGTCCCATGCCCATGCACAATTAGTGTATAGTGGTGATATTGACTGATATTAAGCACACTGGGGTGAAGGAGTACTCACTCATCCATGGGGTAGGCCAGTAGAGAATGTTGACTAGAGGTGGGAGGCCAGGAGGACATTTTAGGCTGGGAAAGTCAGGGGAGTGAGTGGCACTGATAGGAACAGCCAGGTGAGGAAGGGGGTGGGGTGCTGTAAAGAGCCTGGGGAGCTGGACTAGAAAGAGAGAAAGGCAGTGGGTAGCACAGCTCCCCATCTGTACCCTTTAGGACTTCAGGCACTTATTTGAAAAGGAGGAGGAGGGATGGAGAGATGGCTCAGCAGGTAAGGCACTTGCCTGCAAAGCCTAACGACCTGAGTTCAATTCCCCATCATACACGTAAAGCCAGATTCACAAAGGAGCACGTGCATCTGGAGCACGTTTGCAGTAGCTAGAGGCCCTGGTGCACCCATTCTCTCTCCCCCCCCCACTTGCAAAAAAAAGTATACATACATACATATATATATATATATATATATATATATATATATATATCACACACATATATATAATTTTTTTTAAAGAGGAGGAGGAACCTAAGAGTTCTCCTGGAGGGTGTAGTAATGACAATGACATCCATTTTCTGAGGTCCATGTTAGCTGCCAGCGGCCACCCGCCCTTTAAGGCACACAATGTTCTGACCAGTGCCAGGCAGGCATTGTCTTACAGAGAAAGGAAGCAGCGGAGTGGTCCAGCTGGCAGTGAGGGAGACCCTCGGGTTGTAGGCAGTGTGGAGGAGGTGGAATGGTCAGAGGTTCCAGTGGTGTGGACAGGACAGGAACATTTAAAGACTTAGTGCTGAGAGACGGACACGACTCCTAGGTCCATCCTGGCATGGGCGTGAATAACAGTGGTTTGAAAGATGGTGATGTCTATGTAAGTCTTTATACTCTGTTGCCAGTAAATGCAGATCTCTTTAACAGTAGATTTTGAGAAGGTGATGCAAAATTCTTTTTTATTTGTTCATTTGTTTTTGTGTCTTCAGAAAAGTTACTTTGTGACTGTTTGGGCAGAGGTTCCCAAGAAAACTTTCATTTAAAAAATATATTTTTATTTATTTGAGACAGAGGCAGTAAGAGTATGAGCTCTCCAGGGTCTCCTGTCAGTACAGATGAACTCCATCCAGATGCATGCACCACTTTGTGCATTCAACTTTATGCGAGCTCTGGGGAATCAAACATAGGCTGGCAGGCTTTGCAAGCAAACACTTTTAATCACTGAGCCATCTCCCCAGCCCTCAACTTTGTTTATGAGAAAGAGGCAGACAGAGAAAAAATGGGTGCTTCAGGGCCTCAAGCTAATCCAAACTCCAGACACGTGTGTCACCTTGTGCATCTGACTTCACGTGGGTACTAGGGAATCGAACCTGAGTCCTTAGGCTTTGCAGGCAAGTGTCTTAACCAGAGCCATCTTTCCTGCCTTCAATTTTTTTTTTTTTTTTTTGGTTTTTCGAGGTAGAGTCTCACTCTGGCCCAGGCTAACCTGGCATTAACTATGTAGTCTCAGGGTGGCCTTGAACTCACAGCAATCCTCCTACCTCTGCCTCCCGAGTGCTGGGATTAAAGGCATGCGCCACCACACCCGGCTTGTCTCTCTCTCTCTTCTATTTCTCTTTCTCTCTCTGCTTGCAAATAAATACATTAAAAAAAAAAGTTAGCCAGGCGTGGTGGCGCACGCCTTTAATCCCAGCACTCGGGAGGCAGAGGTAGGAGGATCGCTGAGAGTCGAGGCCACCCTGAGACTACATAGTTAATGCCAGGTCAGCCTGGGCCAGAGTGAGACTCTACCTCAAAAACCAAAAAAAAAAAAAAAAAAAAAAAAAGAAGAAGAAGAGAGAGACAGAGAGAATGGGTGTGCCAGGGCCTCCAGCCAGTGCTAACAGATTCCAGATGTATGTGCACTTTGTGCATCTGGCTGTTCAGGGGTACTGGGGAATTGAACTCGAGTCCCTGGGCTCTGAAGGTAAGTGCCTTGACTGCTGAGTCATTTCTCCAGCCCTCAACCTTTTTTTTTTTTTTTTTTTTTTTTGGTTTTTCGAGGTAGGGTCTCACTCTGGTCCAGGCTGACCTGGAATTAACTATGTATCCTCAGGGTAGCCTCGAATTCATGGCAGTCCTCCTACCTCTGCCTCCCTAGTGCTGGGATTAAAGGCGTGTGCCACCACGCCCGGCTTTTTTGTTTGTTTTTTGAGGTAGGGTCTCACTCTAGTTCAGGCTGACCTGGAATTCACTATGTAGTTTCAGGGTGGTCTTCAACTCACAGCAATCCTCCTACTTCTGCCTCCTAAATGCTGGGATTAAAGATGTGTGCCACAACGCCTGGCTCAACTTTGTTTTTTAAAAAGAGATTTCTGTAGAAACATATAATTTACTGCCTACAAATGGAAGGAAAGCGACACTTTAAAAGACATTTTATTTTTTAAATTTTAAAAATTTTATTTATTTATTTATTTTGGTTTTTTCGAGGTGGGGTCTCACTCTAGTCCAAGCTGACCTGGAATTCATTATGTAGTCTCGGGGTGGCCTTGAACTCACAGTGAGCCTCCTACCTCTGCCTCCCAGGTGCTGGGATTAAAGGCATGAGCCACCACACCTAGTTTAAAAGACGATTTAAAAGAAAGTTGTGCAGTGTGAGCTTGTCACTAGTTTACACCACCTCCCCTTGCAGACTATTTTCTTGTCTAGTTGCTGATCTCTGGATGCTGCTGAGCACTGTGACAGCTTGGTTCAGGAGCTGTTTCCCTGCAACATCCTTAGAGTCTGGGTGGGAATTCAGGACTCAGGGTCCTTGGAGGGATGAAAAGCCAACTTTGCTTCATTAATGTAGCTGAAATTTACCAGCTCTTTTTTTTTTTTTTTTTTTTTTTTTGTAAAATAACTGAGCAACTACAGAGTTACTAACCAGACTTGTGGCTGTTTCCAGTGGATATCAGCCATTAACAGTTGATTGTTGTTTGTACTCGTCATTGCTGCAATGGCAGCAGTTCAGTTGGAGCTCATAATTTAATGTGTTAATAAAGCAGCCCATATTTAAGTACATTAAAGAAAAAGGGGCTAAATCACAGACTTCTGTTTTTAGCACTATTCCAATATGATTGTTCTGCTTCACAAGCCTGTATTACAGACTGGATTTGGAGCTGCCTTTGGCATTGATTGATCAGAAGGGTTCTAGCATAGCACAGATGAGTGGCCTGGGTTCCTGGTTAATCCCCTTCCCTGTTGTGTGCTGTCTTGTTTCCTCCCTGCCCAGTTCACACCACAGAACCTTGACCCTTGTCTGTTCTTATCACTTCCTCTAAGAAACAAGCTTCCAGACTTTCTCTGGTATAGTCATGTAAGTTTTTGTCACCAGGGCTTCTGACACTGAGGCCCTGTGATGGTTCTTGGTGTCTTTTATTGTCCTACCCTTCCCCTGCTCCCTAGCACTCAGTGCCGTGTGGAGGGATGCTGGGAAAATTGTGTTCAGGGTGTGAAGTTAATAGAAAGGCTGTGTTTAGTTAAACTTTTTTAAAAAATAATTTTAGCTGCTGTGAGTGAAGGCATGAATTACAAAATGAAGGACCATGTAGAATGCAGATGGAATGACTTTTCAGCAAGTTGGAGGTGTGGGAAATAATACTTTTTCCCTCAGCTCATTTTATGAAATGTTGTATAGGGCTGTTAGAAACTAACTTGAGAATAGTCTGAGCATGATCTCATCAGCTGGAACTGAGTATGAAATAAAACACGAAGCCCTCTCCTTTCAGAAGAGTCTGTTTTATAGATTTGAGTGTTGTGGAGATTCTTTGAGCCAGAGGAAATAGCAAAGGAGCCACCAAGGAAATTCGACTAAAGCACCAGGGTTTAAGTCATAAACTGAGCCCAGGAAAAGGGAAAGTTGTTGCCTCTGATTATCCCTGCCCTGGTTCCCCCCCTTACCCCCCATGGAAGCTTCTTGCACAGCCCTCCTGAGAGACTCCTCAAGCCCCAGGTGAGGGCTGTGATGAATGCTGTGCAGTTGGCTGCCCTGTACTCCAGAGGGAGCGTGACCTTGGGCACTCTTGCCAACAGGAAGGTGGGAAACTTCCTGGGGATGTTTTTCCTGGAGGTGAAGTCTCTGTCCCTTGGGACAGTGAAGTCTCCCACACTGGAGTTACCAGGCACTTGCTTTCCTAGCAGCAGCAGTAACCCCCCCCCCCCAGCAGTCTAGACCAGATAGCTATATCTGAGAATCTTCTGTAAACATTTTTCAGCAGTGACTCACAACTGAGAAAGTATTATTTTTACATAAAACAATCTTTAAATTGAGCTTGAAAGTCCAAACTTTTCCTAGAATACCGACCAAACAAGTTCATCCAGTACAGATCCAATGAGTTTTGTGGTATGGTTCTTACCAGGTTTCCAACCGGCTAATACACCCGAAGCTGGAGCTACAGCTTTTTAGTGGCTTGGGATGTTTTCAGATGTCACCAGTTCTCCACCAACCAGTTGAGATGGTGCTCAATTAATGAATTTCATTTTGGTGGGTGGGAACTTCTTTGTTAACTTACAGGAAAGAACAGAATGGTTTTAAATGAGGTGAGAGGCATCTTTAATGATCCAAATCTTAAATATATTTAAAATATGAGTCAGAAAGGATATAGCAGGAAAGGTTCACTAAAACAACCGAGAATAATAACAGATGCTTAAGCTTATTTCCAAAGACTAACCATAAGCCAAAAGATGTGCTGGGAGAACAGAGAAGGGAGTTCTTTAGGGCTTCTTTCCTGAATAAAGCCTTTGGGCTTTGGGGGAGCTGGGCATGACTTCCTGACAGTGAGACTGGCAAAAAGTTCATGTCTTAAGCAAGAAAGATTTGAGTACATTCTGCAACTTTGGCTTCATAAGCTGTGATCATTTTTAAGGTTGACTAGCATAGTTCTGTATGAAATGAAGAAAGTAACTTGGCACTGATAGACCATGAGTCAGTTTTGACATCAGCCTGGACTGGGAATTGGCTGGAAGGTTTTGGTGTTGGCTATGGCAGCTCACTCATTGGTGTCTCCATCCAGAGGCATGCATGAGCAATATTTCCCAGGACAGCGTGGGGAAGAGGATGGAGCAGGTCCTGCTGGAGCAGATGGCAGAGGCTTTTCCCTTCCTAACAAAGGCCTCTCAAGTTAACAACAGGCCCACTTCAAGCACTTCCAGGCCGAGGTCACCTCTGGGCGGGTCTCTGCTCAGCTTATTCCAGGTGCTTTGCAGGCCACTTCTCCTGATTATGTAATTTTGATCAAATCCAGATGCAGCAGAATGTTTGATAGAAGAGGTCAAATGGCGCTTGAGAAGAAAAGCATTTCTGTCTGTCTTCATGACTTGGGTTTAATTTCCTGTGTGGGCCCAGCCTGCCAGAGTTGTGTGCTCCTGGCCCTTGGTTGAAGTGCCCAGGGAAATACACAAATACTCTTTCAGGACAACAGGAGGAGATTCCTCCCACCCCAGCCTTCTCATGGGGAATTATGGGTTCTGTAAGTCTCCCTTGACTTCTGTTTGTAAGTCATTCTAGAGTTGTCATTATGTTCTGATTATAAATAATGCATTCAGTATAACAAGCCATGATATAGAAAACTATGAGGAAAATTGAAAATATTGTTATTTCCCCCACGCACAGACACATGTTAACTACTGTTCACATTTTGGTTATTTCTTTTGGTCTTTTTTTCAATTTTTACAAAATTAGGATAATGCTGTATATGCTGGGATGTAATATAAACACTGAACGTGATATGAATACTTTCCCAAGCCATTAGATACTCGTTCCAAAGTGCCTTGCTAATTGCAATGACCATTGAGCATACATACCCTCAACCCCAACTAAATATATTTGCATGGCCTTTTGAATATGTCCTGTTTTTTGGATGGAGCAAAAACAAATTTATGTAGCTGGGCATAGTGGCACACACCTTTAATCCAATACTCAGGAGGCTGAGATAGGAGGATCACTGTTAGTTCGAGGCCACCCTGAGACTATAGTGAATTCCAGGTCACCCTGGGCTGGCCCTACCTCAAAAAAAAAAAGTTTACTTTATATTGATGATTATTTTGTATCTTTCCCTTTTTTGTGCTAGTCTTTAAAATCAGTGTATAGAAGTCATTGTATGCATCTCAGAATAAATCAAAAAGACTATGAAATTCTTTTAGGACTGTATTTGGACTCCACTTGCCTTCCTGAAATGTTGCTAGTATCTATCCCACTGCTGGCATTACATCAGTGCCCATGGTGCTGCCCTCCCCTTGATGCCCGTCAGGGGCAAGAGAAGGATCAACGTTCACACACTCTCCATGTTTAATGGTGATTTTAGTTTCCTGTGACTTGCTTACTCATGGAATTTGCTCCTTTTTCCCCCCTCATGGAGGGATTTATCTGTGTAAGAATTTGTTTGTGTTATGAATCCTCTGCCAAACAATTTTCCTTATAAAATGGCAACAGAAATCTGACAAGGGTTCACTTACCTTATTTACTAAATGGGCCAGCACTCTCCTCTTTCTTGGTAAAACACCCATTGTGTTTGCTTGCCAGCCTGCTTACCTCAGACCCATGGCAGCTGCTGTGATTACTTAGTTCATGTAAAACTGACAAAACACTAGTGTGAAAAGATAATTGTTTTTATGTTTTTTATGTGCTCCAGGAAGACTCATAAAGGCAAGTGACTTTTAAAAATTGCTACTGAGAGCCAGGTATAGTGGCACACGCCTTTATTCCCAGCACTCGGGAGGCAGAGGTAGGAGGCTTGCCATGAGTTCAAGGCCAGCCTGGGACTACATAGGAAATTCCAGCTCAGCCTAGGCTACAGTACGACCCTTCCTCAAAAAATTTTTTAAAAATTGCTTCTGAGTCACTCATAAGAAGAAGATGGACTTGGAGTGGGTTGCACAATTAGGAAGTTCTGCAGTGGGATGGTGCAGCCTTGAATTCTCCTTCCACCTGCAGGAAGTTGAAGCTAGAATGGGAGTTCCTGGACTCCCAGGGGGCACTTAGAGAAGAGGGCGTCATTGAGCTCTGGTCATGTACCTAGATTCCAAAGACAGCTCTTGGCCCTGAAGCCAAAACCAACAGACACATGTTAGGTGGGGTGAGGGTCACATGTGTTAATAAAAATAACTTGGTGCTTTTACTCCACTAAAATGTATAATTTGTGTCTTAGCAAATTTATTGTTTAGAATGAATGGGCACATCAGTGCTACCTGCCACTGCAAGTGAATTCCCAATATATGTGCCACTTTATGTGAGTACTGGGAAATCAAATCCAGACCATCAGGCTTTGCAAGCAAGTGCCTTCATTTTCTGAGCCATCTCCCCATCCCCTAGTTTATTTTTTTATTTTTTTATTATTGACAACTTCTATGCTTACATACAAAAAATGCATATTTCCCTCCCCTGCCCTCATACCCCTTTAGAACTCCAATCTCCATCATATCCCCTCCCTCTCTCCATTAGTCTCTCTTTTAATTTGATGTCATCATCTTTTTCTTCTATTATGAGGGTCTTGTGAAGGTATTGCTAGACACTGCAAGGTCATGGATATCGAGGCCAATTTCTGTCTGGACAATTGCATTGTAAGGAGTTGTACCCTTCCTTTGGCTCTTCCATTCTATCCGTCCCCTCTTCCGCAATGGGCCCTGAGCCTTGGAGGGTGTGACAGAGATGTTTCAGTGCTGGGCACTCCTCCATCCCTTCTTCTCAGCACTATGTTGCCTTATGGGTCATCCCAGTGGTCATCGCCATCTAAAAAGAGAAGCTTCTCTAACCAGAAGTGAGAGTAGCGTTAATATGTGAATATGAACATTAAGTGTAGTGCTTTCAGGGCAGCTTGGTGGGAATAATATATACATTTAGCCAGACAAGAGCAGGCTTGATACCCCTAAGGCTCATGACCTCCCCTGCCATAGACTTTTGCTTAGGTTTTTCAGTACCAGGTATGTATTCCCTCCCACAGAGAAGGCCTTCAGTCCAATTATGGAGCAGTTGGTTATCCCATGAGTAGACATGCCACTATTGCACCTGTTCAGTCATTGGGCCTGTATGGCCAAACTTGAATATTCAGTGTCCACTGTTTTCACTGCTGATGACTTCTGTGTCCCATACGGCTGCATGCAGTGCAGCTTTTTCCAGCTTTCAGTTGGCTGGTCTACAGGGAGAAGGTTTTCTGCTCAGCACCAGCTTGCTTTCTCAGTGACCTTGCCTCTCAGGCAAGAGATGTCTTCAGCAATAGGGTCTTACTATCTGTTTCTCAAGGGAAACCAAGGGCTTTGGCAATAGCCTTTAATGTTTTGGAGGCCTCCAGGGCCTCCTTGGCCAACAACTCACTGGAAGGTATCCCATCCCAGGCACTGAAAATTTTCTAGTAACAGTCTACAGCTTCTAGATGTGCCATTCTTCAAAAAAGTAGGTTTACATAAGTCTTATTCACAACATCTTGAATTTTTATTGACCCTTCCCCTGCCCTTCTTTTATGCATTCTCTTCCCATGGCCTCACTTAGGCCATTTCCCTCCCTGTAATCTGTTCTTCTACTTACATATGTGCAATACCATACACTTAAGCAAAAAAAAAAAAAAAAAAAAAAAAAAAAAAAAAAAAAAAAAAATCAGGATAATCCCAGCATTAGGGAAGCTGAGGTAGGAGGAGCACTGTGAGCTCAAGGCCAGCCTGAGACTACATAGTGAATTCCAGGTTAGCCTGGGCTAGAGTGAGACCCTACCTTGAAAAACAAAACAAACAAAATTCCCTCTTTAATCACCAGCCCTTTTGGTGAACTGGTCAGTCCTTGACTGTGAGGGTGCTGGGAGTACTTAAGAGAACAGTCTGACACATCCCACTGTTTCCACAGCTGGGAGATGGCATGATGCAAGACTCTTCTCAAATGACCTTTGCCCTTGAAGCGCATGAAGTGCACTGACTAAGCTTGGTGATGATGAGTAAATGTAGGGCTTGATTTGCTTTTTTAGAACTGACTCCTACAGATTCACTATCCTTAGTAGTAGAAAGGCTAGCACTGAAATGCTTGTGTTATTTATGCTGGCTGCTTCCCAAGTGATCCTTTAGACAATGTCCATTTCTGGGAATTCTCCAGTCAGGTTCCTCAAAGGGGCCTGGATACAAGTCCCTTAGGGTCTCTTAGGTATTGTACTTAAGTTTCTTCTTTCTTCCTTTCTCCCTTCTTTCCTCCCTTTCTCCTTCCTTCTCTTCCTGCCTCCCCACTCCCTCCTACTCCTTTTTTCTTTTTCTTTTTTCGATAAAATCTCGCATTGTAGCCCAGGCTGGCCTCCAATTGAAGGTACACCTACTTCATCCTCCCAAATGCTGGGACTGCAGTTTTGTGTCACCATGCCTGTCTTTAAGCATTTTTTAAGTAAAAAGTATCTAGGCCATCCCCAATATGGTGTAACTACTAAGAAAAGATGCTTAAGAGTGTTGGGGGGGGGGTGTCTTCTAAATCCATAGGGAGGGGAAATAAACATAATTTTGTTTTGTTACCATTTATGGCTCATTTGTAAATCTTCTATTCTTTTCAAATCAGAACCACTCCTTTCAAGTTTGATTGTTTATTGTCCCTCCACTGCAACACCTGCTCAGAGGAAATGTGCTTATTTGGAAAAAACCTCCTGCATCTTGTCATTATCACAACAAAATCCTAGAGAGTTCCAGCACAGTTTAAGGAAACAGAAAAGGAAAGGAAAAAGGAACTTGAAGATACAATGAATGATGTGACCCTGTAGTAAACAGTATTCATATTCCTAATTCAAGAGCTGCTGTTTGACTTCCAGTTTGAGAATCTACCTCTGGACACAACCTGCAAGGCTTCATTCACAGGCTAAAACTCTATATTGATAGCCCTATTTGGGAGTGGGCGGTGGAGGAGGAGAAGGATAGATGTTCACCTCTGCCTCCTGGGAAGCTAGTTGTAGAGAGCAGCCATCTGCCACAGAACTGGGAGTCTGCTTCTGAAAGCACAGAAGAGCTGTCTGCAGTAGAGGGTACACGAACCAAGAAGAGGTTGCGAGGGACCACTGCTATCTGGAATGGAGGTCACAAAAAACTCCATTCTCCCCTCTCCCACAGAGGGGACTGGGACAACAAAGGCTTGACTTTTATTTTAAGGCTATTTGATTTTTTTTTTTTTTTTGGTTTTGCAAGGTAGGGTCTCACTCTGGTCCAGGCTGACCTGGAATTCACTATGTAGTCTCAGGGTGGCCTCGAACTCTCGGCTATCCTCCTACCTCTGCCCCCCGAGTGCTGGGATTAAAGGCGTGCGCCACCACGCCCGGCTGGCTATTTGATTTTTTAAAAAATATTTTTATTTATTTGCAAGCAGAGAAAGGGGTAGTAAGAATGGGTGTGCCATAACTCCAGCTGCTGTAAACAAACTCCAGATGCATGTGCCACCTTGTGCATCTGGCTTACATGGGTCCTGGAGAATGGAACCTGGGTCCTTTGGCTTTGCATACAAGTGCCTTAACCGCTGAGCCATCTCTCCATCACCTATTTGATTTTTAAACTCTTAACATGGATACATTTAAAAGTGTTTTAAGCTGTCATCTTAGCACTTGGGAGATGGAGGTAAGAGGATTAGGAATTTAAGGCCAGCTTTGGCTACAAAGTGAATTTGAGGCCAGCCTGGGCTACAAACAAAACAAAACAAAAATGTGCCTAGGGAGATGACTCAGCAGTTAGAGGATACTTGCTTGCAAAGCCTGACAGCCTGGATTCAATTCCTCAGCAACCATGTAAAGCTGGATGCAAAGTGACACATGAGTCTGTGATCCTGACATGTGTGGGAGGCATGACATGCCAGCATAATCTTATTCTTTGGCCAGCTAGTCTGACTTTGTTCATTTGCAGCAGCAAGAGACCTTGTCTCAAAGAAGATGGGCACAGACACCTCAGAGTTGTCCTCTGACCTTCACATGTGTGCTGTGGATGGCCCTCCAAATATAAATAAATTTAAAAAATTAAAAACAGATAAAAAATACTTTGAAGCAAGAAGCTTATTAATACTTTACATTTTGGGCAATGGTAGGCTAGAATGGGTTTCCCCCACACACACACTTTTGGTTAAATTCATGTAGAATTAATGAATTTTAAAAGCTTAAGCTACTTGAGAATAATAATTCCCACCTCAGAATGAAAATACTTAGTATGTTCCACAAGATGAGGTGAAGAATCCTTTAAAACCATTAGCGCATAGTATGTGTAGATGTTAATGGAATAAACTGGGAATGTGAAATGTTGGGTGGGGTTGTCTTTGCTAATGAACCAAGTCATTTTCTCATCCCCTTCCCCTTGTCTTCCAGAAGCCCTACAGAGGCCAGTAGCATCTGACTTGGAGCCCCAGGGTCTCAGTGAAGCAGCCCGATGGAACTCCAAGGAAAGCCTCCTCGCTGGGCCCAGCGAAAATGACCCCAACCTTTTCGTTGCACTGTATGATTTTGTGGCCAGTGGTGACAACACTCTAAGCATAACTAAAGGTAAAGTTCTGGGAGCAGCAGCAGTGGCTGCAGGAGACAGAAACCAGGGGACTATGGCCTGGCTGGGCTGCCCTTTGCTCGCTGAGAGAGTAGCTTTACAGTTTGGGATGCAGAGTTGTCCAGAAAACAGAAGGGCCTTTCCTTAGGAGAAGGGCTCTGGGACAGTAACCGTTTGCAAGCTAGCTTCCCTGTGTACATATTGAACAGGATTTGTTTAACCCTAAGAAAGAGCATTTTGAGCTGGGTGTGGTGGTGCATGCCTTTAATCCCATCATTCTGGGAGGCAGAGGTAGGAGTTTGAGGTCTGCCTGAAGAGACTACATAGTGAATTCCAGGTCAGCCTGGGCTAGAGTGAAACCCTACCTGAAAAACCAGAAAGAGAGAGAGAGAAAGAGAAAGAAGAAAGAAAAAGAAAGAAAGAAAGAAAGAAAGAAAGAAAGAAAGAAAGAAAGAGAGAAAATATCCCCCATAGTTCTTGAAAAAATAACTAAAAAAAAAAAAAAAAAAAAAAAAGGATTTTGCCCTAGAAAGTTTCCATGTAGTAGGAGCAGAACACTTACTTGAATAAACACAATAGTCTTATAAAAACTGATGCTAAAATCTGAGTGTGTGGCACATACCTGTAATCCCAGCAATGGGGAGGCAGAGATAAGAGAATCCCCTGGCTCACTGGTGAACCATTCTAGCATAATTGGTGAGCTCTAGGCCAATAAGAGACCCTTTCTCAAAGGAGGTAAGAGGTATTCCTAAGGATGACACCAGAAATTGTCCTCTGTCCACACCTGCATACACATGTGCATATGCACTTTTAACTTGAGGCTACAGTCTACATATTCACCACAAATAGGAAGCTTCATGTTTAAGCCTGTATTCTGTGCACCTGTTAAAGCACATGTTAATGTGAGCCTGTTAAAATGGGACTTGGAGATGAGAAGGAAGGAAGGGAGGGAGAGAGGGAGGGAAGGAAGTGGTTTTCAAAGCTGATAGGTCTACTTGGTTCTCTTTTCTAAGGTGAAAAGCTCCGGGTCTTAGGTTACAATCACAATGGGGAGTGGTGTGAAGCTCAAACCAAAAATGGCCAAGGATGGGTCCCCAGCAACTACATCACCCCCGTCAACAGCCTGGAGAAACATTCCTGGTACCATGGGCCTGTGTCCCGAAATGCTGCTGAGTATCTGCTGAGCAGTGGAATCAACGGCAGCTTCCTAGTGCGGGAGAGTGAGAGCAGCCCTGGCCAGAGGTCCATCTCTCTGCGCTATGAAGGGAGAGTGTACCACTACAGGATCAACACTGCTTCTGATGGCAAGGTGGGCACCTGTGTGAATGTGGGACCTATGGGGAGCTGGTCTAGGGATAGCACAGAGGGTGGTTTACAGTCCTCAGCCATGAATATCCAGAGGGTCTGTCAATCAAGCCAGTAAGTTATAGCAACAAGGCTTAGTCAAGAAAATGTCTCAAGCTGGGTGTTGCAGCTCATGTAATTTCAACACTTAGGCAGCCTGGGCAAGAGGATCAGGAATTAAAGGCCATCCTCTGAGCTTGAGGCCAAAACCTGGACCACACAAGACTCTGTTTCAAAACAAAACAAAAAAACTAACAACACAAAACAAGTGGTGGTTCACAACTTTAATCCCAGCACTCAGGAGGCAGAAGTAGGAGGATCGCCATGAGTTCGAGGCCACCCTGAGACTACACAGTGAATTCCAGGTGAGCCTGGACTAGAGTGAAACCCTAAGTTGAAAAACCGAAAGAAAAAAAAAAAGCCACCCCAGAAGATGATTCAAGAGTCTTTCAAAGTAGGCTGCAGGAGTCATTCCATAAGCTTTTTGAAGAATTAGCCTCATGAACGATCTTTGAGGATCAGTTATGTGATACTACAAATCCCTAGGTATGGTATCTGTGGCTCTCTGAAAATAGCACCTGTTGGGTTTTAGACTTTTTTTCATTCAAACTCTTCCTTTTAAAAATTTTATTTATTTATTTAGGACAGAGAAAGAAAGCGAGAGAGAATGAGAATGGGTGGCCAGGGCTTCCAGCCACTATAAATGAATTCCAGATGTGTGCACCACTTTGTGCATCTGGCTTATGTGGGTACTGGGGAATCAAAACTGAGTCCTTAGGCTTCGTAGGCAAGCGCCTTAACTGCTAAGCCATCTCTCCAGTCCCTAAAACTTTTCCTTTTCGGGTGGGGGTGTCTTGAGGTAGGGTCTCACTCTAGCCCAAGGGGACCTGGCATTCACTATATAATCTCAGGCTGGCCTCAATTTTTTGGCCATCCTGAGTGCTGGGATTAAAAGCGTGCACCACCGTGCCCAGCGAACTCTTCCTTTTTGACAAAACAATTCTTAGTCATTCATCTTCAGTGAGAAAAATTCAAACAACAGGTATATTTCAAGCAAAAGGTTAACACCTTACTAGAACCTCCTAAATAATTCTAATGGATGGTGTTCTTCCTCTGGGTAAAGTGATTGTGCCTTAGATACATATATATGCATGTAGTTTTTAAAAAAATATTTAATTTAATTTATTTATTTGAGAGAGAGAGAATGGGTACACCAGGGCCTCCAGCCACTGCTAACGAACTCCAGATGCATGCACCCCCTTGTGCATCTGGCTTATGTGGATTCTAGAGAATTGAACCTGGGTCTTTTGGCTTTGCAGGCAAGCACCTTAACCATTAAGCCATCTCTTCAGCTCCATGCACGGTTTTTAAGAGGAAGTGAGGTCAGATTATGATAATAGACTTCCAAATCCCAACTTTTAATTTTATAAAGGTGTTGGAATATATTATTTTGTGGTCTTTATATAAACAGTCTTTAAAGATCCATGAAGAGAGGGGAAGAATCAAGTTACTGAGTCTTCCTCTGCTCCCAAATATCCTGCAACCCATCTCCATTAAACCTCATCCTGGACACATGATGTAATCTGCATTTAAAAAAATTATTTTATTTTAGCAGAAAAAGAGGCAGATAGAGAGAATGGGTGCATCAGGACTTCCAGCCACTGCAAGCGTACTCCAGATGCATGGGCCACCTTGTGCATCTGGCTTACATGGGTCCTAGGGAATCAAACCTGGGTCCTTTGGCTTTGCAGGCCAAACTGCTAAGCCATCTCTCCAGCTCATAACCTGCATTTTTGCATTGATAAAAGGGAGGTTAGGAGGGATGAAGGTTCTTATCCAAGATCATCAGGCAAGGAGTACTTAATGGAACTAGGCAGGAATCCCATTGTGCACTCACTGTACCAGTTGTGTTGAGGAACATTGTTAGTAGGCAGATTGTCTTCATGGCTTAGATGTTGTATGCTTTAAAAATTGCTTTTTAGAGACTGGAGAGATGGGTCAGCAGTTAAAAGCACCTGCTTGCAAAGCCTGATGGCCTGAGTTCAATTCCCCAGTACCCACATAAATCTAGATGCACAAGTGGCAGCTGCATCTGGAGTTTGTTTGCAGTGGCAGGAGGCCCTGATGTCGCCATTCATATTCTCTCTCTCTCTCCTTAAAAAGTTGCTTTTCAGAGCTGGGCATCTTGCTCAGTGGCGTGAGTGTGCATGAAGCCATGAGTTCTATCCCCAGACCTCACCCCACCCCTACCTCAGTTGTTTTGTTTTATTTTATTTTATAATTTTTAAAAAATATTTTATTATTTATTTATTTGCTAGAGATACAGAAATAGGCAGGTACAGACAGAGAGAGAACGGGCATTCCAGGGCCTCCAGCCACTGCAAACAAACTCCAAATGCATGCGCCACCTTGTGCATCTGGCTTACGTGGGTCCTGGAGAATTGAGCCTTGAACAGGGGTCCTTGGGCTTCACAGGCAAGTGCTTAACCACTAAGCCATCTCTCCAGCCCTATTTATAATTTTATATTGGCATTTTTGTGACATGGTCATGCTGTATAGCCCTGGCTGGTCTGAAACCCACTAAGTAGCCCAGACTGGCCTCAAACTTGTGGCAATCCTCCTATCTCTACCTCCCAAGGGTTGGGATTACAGGTTTGTGTTGCTACACCTGGCCTCATTATATTTTGTTGTTGTTGTTTTTATTTTTTTTCCAGGTATGGTCTCACTCTAGCCCAAGCTGACCTGAATTCACTCTGTAGTCCCAGGCTAGCCTCAAATTCACAGTAATCCTTCTACCTCTGCCTCCTGAGTGCTAGGATTAAAGGTGTGCACCACCACACCTGGCTAACCTAATTTTTAAAATATAATATGTAATATATGCACATGGTTTCAAAAAGTAAATACAGCAAAAAGAATTACACTAGAATTACACTAACTCAGTTCTTCCCCAGAGGCACAGGTGACACCCCTTACCTGCACCCCTGGCTTTCCCCTAGTAACAAGGTGTTTTAGAGAGTGTCCGACCATAGCATGTGTAGTGCTCCTCTTCCTGTCAGGGCCCATTATGTAGGTAGGCTCTCTGATTGGAACACTCCTCTCCTGGCTGGTTTTGAAGTTGTATTCAATCTTCTGCTATGATAAATTGACCATTACTAGGTCACTTCATACTTTTTTTTTCTTTTTTCTTTTCAAAGTAGAGTCTTGCTGTAGCCAGGCTCATCTGGAGCTCACTATGTAGTCTCAGGGTAGCCTTCATCTCATGGTGATCCTCCTACCTCTGCCTCCCAAGTGCTGGGATTAAAGGTGTGCACCACCACATCCATCCCCCTGTTTTTTCTTTTTTCTTTTCTGTTTTTGGTTTTTGCCTTTAATCCCAGCACTTGAGAGGCAAAGGTAGGAGGATCGTGGTGAGTTCAAGGCCACCCTGAGAATACAGAGTGAATTCCAGGTCAGCCTGGGTTAGAGTGAGACCCTACCTTGAAAAAACCAGAGGGGGGAAAAAAAAGGTTGAGCTGGGCATGGTTGCTCATGCCTTTAATCCCAGCACTTCGGAGGCAGTGGTAGGAGGATCAGGGCCAGCCTGGAACTACATAGCCAATTCCAGGTCAGTCTGGCTAGAGTGAGATCCTACCTCAAAAAAAAAAAAAAACCAAACCAAATTCATGGTCATTATGTACTGCATTTGCTTCTACCACTAGTGGTTTGTGAACTGTAGTTTGAAGTGTGTGCATGTGTTGCCTTGCATACAGGATAAATGTGAGAGATAAGTTGCTAGAACTAAGCAAAGGTTATATGCATGTAAGATTTATGTAGTTGTTGCCAACTCTTCCTCCACAGCACTTGTATTAATTTGTTTCTCACAAACTACATGTAAAAGTGCCTGTCCTCCCTTTTATCCTTGGCAACAATGTGTCACCAGACCTGTAAAGCTATTATAGCTGTCACTCTGAGTGGGGAAGAAGGTGATCTCATCCGATTCAGTGTGTCTGCGTCACATTCTGAGTCATCCTTTTACCCATTTATTTAACTTTCTCTACATACAAAAATATGTCAGACTTACATATATGTCTGGTTTGTTTTTGCACACATGAGCACCAAACTTTGAAGTGCTGTGGCTTTATCTTGTGTTTCACTATCTGCTGGGTTGGTCCCCCTTCTGATCCTCTCAGCATTTCCCTGGCTGCCTCATTTGTACCATATGGACATGCGTGTGGCACTCTTCTTTCCCTTTTTGCTTGTGTCTCTGTTAAAGTCCTCTTTCTAATCTCTGCTGTCCTTCCTTGGAGATGTGTTTAGTGCCGACACTGTGGCTTGTGCACAGGTCAGTATGCTGTTGACAGCGTGTACTAGTTCTCATTGCTACGACCAAATAACGCAACGTAATGGAGAAAGGGTTTATTTTGGCCACAGTTCAGGGGATACAGTCCAGCATTGTGGGGAAGGGGAGTGTTGGTGGGGGTGGGGTAGGTCTGCTTGTTCATATCTCAAAGGGTCAAGAAGCAGAGAAAGCGGAATGCTGGGGCTTAGCTTGCTTTCTCCTTTTCCCCTTTTATTCATTCTGTTTCCCCAGCCCATGGGATGTGCTGCCCACAGTCAAAGTGGATCTTTTTCCCTCATTAATCCTCTCTAGAAACACCCTCAGAGACATGCCCAGAGATGTGCATTAATACTCTAAGTCTCTTCTTAGTCAAGGTGACAGTCATCACCCATCACAACCTGTGACTAGAAATAGGCCGCCCTACCTTGTGTTACGGGTCATTGTACTCCAGCAGGTAGGGTTAGGTCTTCACATTCTGTAGCAAGACGCCAGGGTGGTGGCCCCCAACTAGGGTCAATCCCTACCCACCAGGTGGGCTCCTAGAGATGACACCTTGCTTCCCAGCTGTTTTCTTTGTACAAGGCAAGTTAGGATGATGACTGGAGGGCAGCACTTAGCAGAGTAATGTCTGCTTTTCCCTAGAGTTGCTTCATTAGTCAGCTCAGAGCAGACATAGGCATGCACCAGCTAGTTTGACTACTCATTAGCTGAGGCTGGTTGAAAGTACTGATCAGAGGGGGAAGATAGGTGATTCCAAAAGGTTGAGGTTCATATGACCAGGGCACTCTTGTGATCAGCAGCGTCTTCCACTGGCACCTTGCCAACTTGACCCCTCCACACACAATTTCTCCCATCATCTGTCTGGCTCCCCAGGATAGCTCAGCCCTTGGTAAGGCTCCTCTTTGTGAAGGCTACACTCAAGGTAGGATCACATCCCTAGAGTGAGAGAGAGGCATCAGGATGGGGAAGTACTGTCGCTTAGTGTGGGACAGTGGGGCTCAGCGCTGAAGAATGCTTCCCACATAGCAGAGCTTTGATGCAATCCTCTTTGGATTACTGAGGGGAAAATTCAAGATTGCTGGGAGGACCAGGCTGGGGTTGACAAAGCTTAGTTATGATTTTCAAATCAGCCAATCTTTAGAAAACAACTGGATATAGATTATTCTGTAGGGCCCAAAGGATTTCTTTCTGCCTCCACCCTTCTGCTCTGACTTACCTCTCTCCTGTTCTGAACTTTTCAGTAGCCACTGTAGCCCATCAGGCAGCCCAGGGCCACCCTCTATTGACAGGGAGAGCAGAGTTAGACACTGATGTTGCCTACTCCGTTCTTGTTCTTCACCTCTGTGAGAGGTCACTGTGCAGGCTTGCAGTTCTTCGGGGCCCAGATAGGCTTTGGCTTTCTTTTTTTATTTTTTATTTGAGAGAGAGAGAGAAAGAAAGAAAGAGAGAGAATACCAATGGCCTCTTAGCCACTGTGAATGAACTCCAGGTGCGTGCACACCCTTGTGGGCAAGTGCGGCATTGTGCCCTTATGTCACTTTTTGCGTCTAGCTAAATGTGGGACCTGGAGATTGGAACTGGTGTTCTTAGGCTTGGCAGGCAGGCGCCTTAACTGCCAAGCCATCTCTCCAGCCCTCGGCTTCTCCTTTCTTGAATGAAACTCACAGTGAAGGTTATTTTCATGAACTAGAGTGACAGGTTCAGGTTGGCAGGAATTGAATCAGGCTCACACTATGGAGTGGTGGCAGGAAAGGCTGACTGGAACTTCTAGGGTTTGCCTGCCCTGAGAGTGGCACAGTGGTGCTGGCGTCCTGGAGGAGTCTGCCGAGTAGGAGCAGGATGGGAAGTGCTGGGTTTTCAGCTCTCTACAGATCTGTGAGCAGCTTTAAGGGAATCTGGTTTCCTGAAGGAGATGGTACTCAGGTCTGAGTGGCATACGTCTGTGAGCCCAGCAGGGGAGTCAGGGGAAAACCATTCTACGAGTTTCTCTGGCAAGTCTTTTTTCCTAAGTTCATGCATGATAGGGAAGAGGCAGGGCCCTGGCTGAGTACTCCCAAGAGTTTGTGGAATGAGACATCCAGCATAATGATTGGTATTCACAGTACCAACTCCACTTTCTTCTCTGAACATGCCACAAATTCCTGGTGATTTCCTGTTCACCAGAAAAATGCTGCTCAAAACTGGAGCTAGTCAGAAGGAAACCAACCCACCCTGAGTAGGATACAGGGGCATGGCTGGGATGAAATATGCAGTGCATTTCAGGAGGCTGGCTTTAACATTTTAGTGAGGATCAACGGAATTTTTTTTTTTTTTTTTTTTTTTTTGGTTTTTCGAGGTAGGGTCTCACTCTGGCCCAGGCTGACCTGGAATTAACTAAGTAGTCTCAGGGTGGCCTTGAACTCACGGCGATCCTCCTACCTCTGCCTCCCGAGTGCTGGGATTAAAGGCGTGCGCCACCACGCCCGGCTTTCAACGGAAATTTTTAAAAAATATTTTATTTTTATTTATTTGACAGAGAAAGAGGGAGAGAGAATAGGTGCGCCAGAGCTTCCAGCCACTGCAAACGAACTCCAGATGCATGCACCCCCTTGTGCATCTGGCTGACGTGGGTCCTGGGGAATCGAACCTGGGTCTTTTGGCTTTGCAGGCAAAGTCCTTAACTGCTAAGCTATCCCTCAAGCCCAACATGTGAATTTTTAAGTTGAAAGATGAACTCAAGCCAAGTGTGGCGGTGCACACCTTTAATCCTAGCACTCAGGAGGCAGAGGTAGGAGGGTCACTGTGAGTTCGAGGCTACCCTGAGACTACATAGTGAATTCCAGGTCAGCCTGAGCTAGAGCTATCTCAAAAAACAAACAAGAAAGAAAGAAAGAGAGAGAGAGAGAGAGAGAGAGAGAAAGCAAGCAAGCAAGAAAGATAGATGGACGAACTCAGTCACAAGGCCTGTAAACTTGTTTATTGAAGTGTGAAGTTTGCTCGTTCAGTGAACAGTCCCATAATTTTAAAAGCTCCAGTGGAGCCACCTGTCCAAGCACACATTCTCCATGAAGTAGGGCTTAGCAGAGCCAGCAGCACTCATGCACGATTGAAGACACTGGAACTTCAGGCTGAGCGACACTTCTTCCAGTCAACTCTCTCTCGTGCTCTACTGGAAAAATGTGTAATAAACCCTGTTCTGGGAGCCAGCAAGCTATATGGCTCTTATGCCTCCCACTATGCCCTCCATATCCTAGGGGTGGCAAGTAAGGGAGGCTACTCAGATCCCAAGAGTGTCTCCTTGGAATGACTCTTCTCTGTGCCCCTCAGTAGGTGAGACACCATAGCTGAGCTAGCCCGAAGTTGGAACATTGGTAGCCTCCTGTATAGGATCTGGACAGCTGACAGCTTTCCAAGGAGGGTGGCAGGGACTATGAGCTCTCCTTGTGACCTGCTCAGTTTTTTTTAATTAATTTATTTTTTTAGGAAGAGATGGGGGGCCAGAGAGTAAGGTAGAGGCAGATAGAGAATGGGCACACCTGGGTCTCCAGCCACTGCAAATGAACTCCAGATGTATGTATCACCTTGTGCATCTGGCTTATGTGGGTACTGGGAAATCAAACCTGGATTCTTAGGCTTCATTGGCAAGTGCATTAACCGCTAAACCATCTCTCCAGTAGTTTTTATTTTTTATGAGCCACACTTATTTCTAAGGAGAGGGCCATGGACATCATTGTGTGGATATTAAGCTAATGGCAGGTCATTGTGATACCATCTCCTCCCACCCCCTACATCTGTTCATGGGTCCCAGCCTGACTCACAGGTGGCCCTAGAGCAGTTCATTCAGGGCTCTACTTAGTGCTCTGAGGTTTGAAAGTGGGACATCCTCACCCTGAAAGGTCCTGTCACACACTGAGAGGCACCTTCTCACAGAGGGACCAGGTGATGTCTTAGGGCCACAGTCTTTCTTTACACAAGGAGCAAGTTTTTCGGGGTTGAAGAATCTTTCTGGACAAGTTGTTGTTTTCTTAGGATTTATTAGTAGGATTTCTATCAAAAGATAATGGACCCAAGCCAGGCGTGGTGGCACACGCCTTTAATCCCAGCACTTGGGAGGCACAGATAGAAGGATCACCGAGAGTTTGAGGTCACCCTGAGACGACATAGTTAATTCCAGGTCAGCCTGGACCAGAGTGAGACCCTACCTTGCAAAACCAAAAAAAAAAAAAAAAAAAGATTATGGACCCAAAGTTTGCCATTTGGTTTTAAAATTTTACTTATGCTATCTTCCCAAGCATAAGGAAGAAAGGGTGTTTGGGAGACTGAAAGTTGAGATAGAATGGCAAGACACTGGGGAAGGCCCCTGGCAGCAGCACTGGTGGAGTGCCCACTCAGTTGTCGGTTGTAAGAGCAGACACATCTCAAACTAGGAAACAGAGACCAAGGGAGGAGCCAGACTTTTCCTTTTCTAACCATCCTCTCTGAGCACTGGGGTCCAGCAGAGCTCCTTCCATACCCAAGCTTCTCCCCCAGCAAGACCTGAGGACCCTGCCTCTTCAAGCTTCTGCCACCCTGGAGACCCTAAGGAGCATGCCTACAAATTCCTAGTGATTTCCCTGTGTACCAGCAAAACACTGTTCCACATAATAGAACAAGTAAGAAGGAAGCCACTGAGTACCTTAAGTGGGGTGTGGGGATATGGCTGGGGTATGGGGTATGATACACAGTACATTTCCAGAAGCTAGCCTTACTATATAGAGGAGACAGTCATATGTAAATGTGGCAGTTTGGCAGTAATGGTGCCCAACATCACCAGCAGCCAAGGGCCTATCTCTGCCATGTGATCTCATGCTTTTTTTGGTCTCTCTCCCCCCTTTTTTCCCCAGTAGTAAGATGTTAGAGTTGCAGTCTTGTTCCACTGTGTCAGATTTGTTCCTTCCCATGGCTTTCTATTGTGGCAAGTCTTCTAAGCTCCTTCTGTGGGATTTTGAGGTTTTCCTTGCCATTGGTAAGCTGGGAGACCCAGTAATGTGCAGTTATGTGCCTGAAGCCTGGATGTTCCCTGTGGATTTTAACATGGCGTTGGTTTGGGTAAGGAAGCACTCACCACAGTGCTGCCCACCTCCCCCTCCCTTCTGTCAAGTCCACATGGGAACTCTAGTATGATCCCTTAGAGGCCCCTGCATTGAATGCGCTCTTATCTCAGAGTCCCCCTTCCCCACTGTAAAGGCTGTGCTGTCTCCTTGCAGAGCCCTGAAGGATGCTGGGATTGAAGTCTTGTCTGATGCCTCCAACCCAGCTCCAAGTCAGGAGGTGGTAGTGCAAAGGAAACACTCACCATGTTTATTAGTTTTTTTTTAATTATTTTATTTTATTTATTTGAGACAGAGAGAGAGAATGAGAATGGGCATATGGGCATGCCAGGACCTCCAGCCACTGCAAAGGAGCTCCAGATGCATGTGCTACCATGTGCATCTGGTTTATGTGGGACCTGGAGAATCGAACTTGGGTCCTTAGGCTTCACAAGCATACATCTTAACCAGTAGGCCATCTCTCCAGCCCTGTTTATTAGTTTTTATCCTCTAAACACTTTCTATCGATTGTATTTGTTCACAATTATAAATTGCATTACTTTCTTTTCCAATTGGCAACTTCTTATTAATTTCTGCTACTCATTAATTTAATCAACAAGTATTTATTGAGTACCCACCATGTGCTCATTTCCTATCATTGGGACTACACGATTAACAAAAAAAGACAAGTTAGGACTCTGCTCTCATGGAGCTTACATTCAGTTAGGACGGCCCAGACAATAAATAAGCTAGCAAAATTACCAGATAGTGGCAAGAGTATTACAGAGACTCATGCTGGGTGGTAGCTTTAGAGTGGGTGGTCTGGGGAGACAAGTAAATTGTCACTGGGAGGGCTGGGCAGGGTTTCAAGCAGAGGCAGGTACTACTTGGCCCTAAGGCTCTTTCTTGAGCCTTTATACTCTAGCAAGTAAATTCTAGCAGTGCTAGAGAAAGACACCGCCTGTGACTGTCTAAAACCCTCTGCAGTGTGGAGAGCTTTACAAAAGCAGAGCCGGCTGGTTTACTGGGGCTTGCCTGTGCTCCATGGTGAAGGCTATCCTTGTGTCCCCCAGCTCTACGTCTCCTCCGAGAGCCGCTTCAACACCCTGGCTGAGTTGGTTCATCATCATTCCACCGTGGCTGATGGGCTCATTACCACACTCCACTACCCAGCCCCTAAGCGGAACAAGCCCACCGTCTACGGTGTGTCCCCCAACTACGACAAGTGGGAGATGGAGCGCACAGACATCACCATGAAGCACAAGCTGGGCGGAGGCCAATACGGGGAGGTGTACGAGGGCGTGTGGAAGAAGTACAGCCTGACAGTGGCCGTGAAGACCTTGAAGGTGGGCCTTAGCGAAGGGTGGGTGGGTTTCTGCTGGGGTTTGCTATGCCCTGGCCTCATCAGCTTTGAGCAGTCGCCTTCTCGACCTCACATCATCTGTCTGTTTCTTTGGGCCAGTGATTGTCTCTGTCTGTGGTGGTCTGCTCTTGGTAAATGCTGACCAGTGCTGAGGGTCGGGTGGAAATCTACATACTGAAAACACTGGCTTTCACCCTGGCTGGAGCATGGAGCTTACTTCTCCTGAGAGTTAAGAGAACTTCATAAAGCTCTCTGAGGTGGGAAGGAGGACACTGAAGAGAACATAGGCCTCTGTGGACCCATGGGCAGAAGGAGAAGGCAAGTGGAAGTGTTTTTGTCTGGATCGCAGCCCACCTTCTTGTCTCTCCCCACAGATGACCCATGGACTTTCTAGGCCATTCATGTTTTCTATCGTAAGTTCTTTGAGCTCTGCTAGTGTGCTGCAAGACATTTCATTTCCCTTCCTCTGCCTGATCCCCAGCTTTTTCCTGTAGCAGAGTGTCCCCTAGTGTTGAACTGTGTCATTTGTTTCTGCCTATTAGACATACTGGCATGAGCCTGTGCACAACAGTCAGGAGAGGGACCCCTTTTTATAGTTTAGTGCGGGAAAATCCTGAGACTTCTACTGCTGGGAACACAGGCCTAAATTTGTGCATGTCCCAAGTTAGTCAGGTGCACATGGTGGGAATGGCAAAGGTGACACTTGTGACTTATCTAGTACCTTACTTCACGGACACAATAAAATGGAAACTGGAATTTTTGGCTGGCATAGAGCGACTGTTTTAGAGCAAAGATTGCATTCTTTTTTTTTTTTAATTTTAATTTAATTTTATTTTATTTTGGAGAGAGACAGAGAAAGAGAGGGAGAGGAAGACAGATAGAGATGGGCGCGCCAGCAGCCTCTCAGCTGCTGTGAATGAAATCCAGATGCGTGTACCCCTTTGTGGTCAAGTGTGGCATTGCGCCCTTGCGTCACTTTGCATCTGGCTACACATGGGACCTGGAGATTGGAACCAGCGTTCTTAGGCTTAGGAGGCAGGCGCCTTAACCGCTAAGCCATCTCTCCAGCCCTAATTTTTATTTTTTATTTATTTGAGAGAGAGAGAGGTAGAGAGAGAGAGAGAGAGAGAGGCAGAGAGAATGGGCACATCAGGGCCTCCAGCCACTGCAAGTGAACTCCAGATGCATGCACCACCTTGTGCATCTGGCTTACATGGGTCCTGGAGAATCAAACTGGGATCCTTTGGCTTTGCAGGCAAACACCTTAAGTGCTAAGCCATCTCTCCAGCCCAAAGATTGCATTCTTTACTCTAGAAACCAAAGGTGACTTCCTGATATCACACTTTCTATCCCCTTCTGTTGGTACTTATGGAAGGACAGGCAGTTGTGGGGAGAATCGTATGGTTGGGGTGGCCTAGAACACTCCTGGCTACTTTCCAGATGCAACTTTGTTTTATTTTATTTTGGTTTTTTTAAAGATTTTATTTATTTATTTATTAGATACAGAGGGGGGAAAGAGAGAGAATGGGCACGCTAGGGCCTTTAGCCACTGCAAAAGAATTCCAGATGCATGCACCACGATGTGCATCTGGCTAACGTGGGACCTGGAGAATGGAACATGGATCCTTAGGCTTTGCAGGCAATCACCTTAACCATTAAGCTATCTCTCCAGCCCATTTTTTTGGTTTTTTGAGGTAGGGTCTCAACTCTAGGCTGATCTGGAACTTACTATATAGTCTCAGGCTAGCTTCGAACTCACAGGAACCCTCCTACCCCTGCCTGCTAAGTGATGGGATTAAAAACATGTGCTACTACACCCAGTGAGTTTGGGGTTTTTTTTTTTTTTTTTTTTTTTTTGTTGTTTTGTTTTGTTTTTCGCGATAGGGTCTCACTCTAGCTCAGGCTGACCTGGAATTCACTATGTAGTCTCAGGGTGGCCTCGAACTCACGGCAATCCTCCTACCTCTGCCTCCCAAGTGCTGGGATTAAAGGCATGCACCACCATGCCCGGCAAGTTTTTAAATTTAATAAATATTTATGGGATTTCTGTCTGTTTTCCAGGTACTAGGTTCAACCCCAGATTAGAAAACAAATCAGATGGACTGGAGAGATGGATGAGTGGTTAAGGTGCTTGCCTGCAAAGCCAAAGGACCTAGGTTGGGTTCCCCAGGACCCACATAAGCCAGATGCACAAGGTGGTGCATGCATCTGGAGTTCGTTTGCAGCAGCTGGAGGCCCTGGCACATCCATTCTCTATCTGCCTCTCTCTATAAATAAATAAATAAAAATTTAAAAAATTTAAAATATTTTTAAAAAATCAGACAGATTTCCAGGTCAGAGGAGAGACAGCAAAATAGTGATAATGGCAGTGCAATGAGTAGGACAGGGCAACATCAGAGCAGGCTCAGAGCTATACAGGGAGAAGACAGGGAGCAGCACTAGCTGGAAGAAGGTGGGGAAGGAACAGAGGTAGGGAGAAATGCTGGGGTCATGAGGGACTGCGAATCACAGTAGCTGTGAACCCCAGCTACGGAAGGAGGAGGGGCTGCTGGGGATGCTCAGGATGGACATGATTCCATTCAAGCTTTGCAAAGGTCACTGGGGGCTGGAGAGATGGCTCAGCAGTTACAGTACTTGCCTGCAAAGGTCACTGTGGGGGGAGAGCACTGGTGCTTATCAGCTAGTATGTGCATGGCAGAAACAACAGGGCACAAATGTCAGTCCCCTGAGATCCTGGGGTACCAACTTTTTATACCTGGACACATTTTGTGAGCAGCTACTGCCTTTCCACATGAGTACAATTTCATTTAGAGTCCACAAGTAAACGCACAAAAAACTAAGACAACCACACATATATCCTACCCAGTGCAGGTACAGCGGGTGTGCGTGGGCTCCACATCCTGGACTTTACTAACAGCTGGACAGACCAGGAGGGCCAGGCATCACCCCCCCACACAGAACACACAGAAGAGATTCATACACACAGAACAGGGAAGAGCAGCACCTTAGTGCCCCCAAGACTCAGCAGCAAAAGCTTGTTTGAAAACCTCAAAGATAGTGGTTCCACGACTAGGGAATTCCCTCAGTACATGCTGTTTTTTGTTCAGTGGAGAAGATTGTGCCAGGTATAGTTTCTCCCACCAGTGAGCCAAAATCACCAGGAACAGGCACTTACAGGGTTAGCCTTACTTAGGGTCTCGTGCGTTCTTTTCTTTCTTTTTTTAAATTTTTATTTTTTATTGACAACTTCTTAATTACAGAAAACAAATAATAATATTCCCCTCCCCCATTCCCCTTCAGAACTCCAGTCTCCATCATATCCCCTCCCTCTCTCCATTAGTCTCTGTTTTAATTTGATGTCATCATCTTTTTCTCCTATTATGAGGGTCTTGTGAAGGTATTGCTAGGCACTGCAAGGTCATGGATATCGAGGCCAATTTTGTCTGGGCAGTTGCATTGTAAGGAGTTGTACTCTTCCTTTGTCTCTTACATTCTTTCCGCCACCTCTTCTGCAATGGTCCCTGAGCCTTGGAGGGTGTGATAGAGATGTTTTGCTGCTGGGCACTCCTCTGTCCCTTCTTCTCAGCACTATGTTGCCTTTTGGGTCATCCCAGTGGTCATTGCCATCTGAAAAGAGAAGCTTCTCTAACCAGAAGTGAGACTAGCATTAATATATGAATATGAACATTAAGTGTAGTGCTTTCAAGGCAGTTTGGTGGGAATAATATATACATTTAGTCAGACAAGAGCAGGCTTTATACCCCTAAGGCTCACAATCTCCCCTGCCATAGACTTTTGCTTAGGTTTTTCAGTGCAGCTTTTTCCAACTTTCACTTGGCTGGTCGACAGGGAGAAGGTTTTCTGCTCAGCACCAGCTTGATTTCTCAGTGACCTTGCCACTCAGACAAATGAAGTCTTCAGCAATAGGGTCTTACCATCTCTTTCTCAAGGGATACCAAGGGCCTTGGCAATAGCCTGTAATGTTTTGGAGGCAACAGGGACTTCCCTGACCAAAACTCAATGGAAGGTATCCCATCCCTGGCACTGAAAATTTTCTATTAACAATCCATGGCTTCTGGATGTGCCATTATTCAAAAAAAGTAGATTTACATATGTCTTATTCAGAATATCTTGAATTTTGATAGACCCTCCCCCGCCCTTCTTTTACACATTCTCTTCCCCTGGCCTCACTTAGGCCTTTCCCCTGACTGTAATCTGTTCTACTTTCATATATACAATACCATCCCCTTAAGTCCTTCCCACTCCTCCCTCCCTTACAGCCTTTTTCTAGCTTACTGGCCTCTTGCTACTGATTGGGTCTCATGCTTTCTGTTAGACCATACCAAGTCTTTCCAAGAGCCTCATTAGCATGTGGCCCCATTGTTGGTGAAGAGTGACAGGATCTGTTAATGCGTGCCTGTGAGTCATCACCCTGTAAGGTGCCCCATCAAGGACCTGCTATGTGCCTCGCTCTAGATGTGTGCTAAGCCAAAGATTCGGTGCTGTGCAATTGCCAAATAAGGTTTCCCCCACCTCCCTCCACCTGGCCTGTGTGCATGTGTCTGCAGTGTGTTGCCCCTTTGTCAGCTAAGGGTAATGTCAGTATTCTGAATCTTTATCTCTGTGGTAGAAGTTGAGAATTTTGGGGTCTGGGAAGATGCTCAGTGGATAAAGCACTTGCCACGAAAGTATGAGTACTTGAGTTCGGAATTCCAGCACCTGTGGAAAAAAAGCCTGATGTTGCACAGGCGTGGTGGCACACACCTTTAATTCTAGCACTTAGGAGGCAGAGGTAGAAGGATTGTCGTGAGTTCGAGGCCACCCTGAGACTGCAGAGTTAATTCCAGGTCAGCCTGGGCTAGAGTGAGACCCTACCTCAAAAAACCAAAAAACAAACAAACAAACAACAACAACAAAAACCTCTGAAGTTGTGGCAGGCATTTATAATCCCAGCCATGCCTATGAATGAGAAGGGAGGCCTGACAGGAGAACCCTCCAGAACTCAGGAGACTAGCTAGCCTGGTGAAGGTAGCCATGAACCACAAGAGACCCTGCTTCAAAGTAGATTGAAGGCACGAACCAACAATTGAAAGTTGTCCTCTGACTTTCACATGCATACTGTGTCACACACAAACACCCTAAAAAATAATACACACACACACACACACACACACACACACACACACATACATTTAAAATAGAACTTGAGGGCTGGAGAGATGACTTGTCTGCAAAGCCAAAGGACCTTGGTTTGATTCCCCAGGACCCACATCAGCCAGATGCACAAGGTGGCACATGCATCTGGAGTTCGTTTGCAGTGGCTGGAGGCCCTTGCATGCCCATTCTCTCTCTCTTTCCCTGTGTCTTTCTCTCTCTCAAATAAATAATAAGATATTAGCTGGGTCTGGTGGCACATGCCTTTAATCCCAGCACTTGGGAGGCAGAGGTAGGAGGATCGCTGTGAGACCAAGGCCATCCTGAGACTACATAGTTAATTCCAGGTCAGCCTCGGCCAGAGTGAGACCCTATCTCAAAAAACCAAAATAATAATAGTAAAGATTTTTAAAAAATAAATAAATAAAATATAACTTGAGAACTTTGGGTCCTAAATTACACTAATAGCTAACCGTTACTGAGTACTTACTACAAGCTTGGCAGTGTTCTGGGTCTCGTATTTCACACACACACATTACTTCCAACCTCTCATTTAACTCTTACAACCTTACAAACGGTATGCTAAAATTCTAATGTAACCCCATCTCAAGGCTTAGGAAGTTGAAACAGAGATTAAGCTAGGATTGGAGTCCAGGCATCGGATTCCAAAAGCCCAACTCTCCTCCTCCCTCCCATCTTTTTGAGAGGTAATTCAGGTCTTATTCCTCACATAGACATAAATAGACATAAATCTCAGCTGAGCCCTTGTCAGCCAGCAGGAGTAGCAAGACCTGCTTGTACCCAGCATTCCATTTGAGCTGGAAGGCTGGTGTCTTCAGAGCTGAGGAAGGCCTAGTGATGAAAAGGAGAGAAGGGAAGCTGGGCGTGGTAGCCCACGCCTTTAATCCCAGCACTTGGGAGGCAGAGGTAGGAGGATCGCCATGAGTTCGAGGCCACCCTGAGACTACATAGTTAATTCCAGGTTAGCCTGGATCAGAGTGAGATCCTACCTTGGAAAACCAAAAAAAAAAAAAAAAAAAAAAAAAAAAATGGAGAGAAGGGACTTGGCTGACCCCTATGGATAGGAAACTGGAATTGCAGTGGAGTCTGGGTGGCTGGGGACTGCTGCTTTAAGTATAGAATCTGCAGGACCAGTGAGTATTGAGCCACCTGTGGGCCTCCTAACTAATCAGTGTCGTGCTACTGTGGATGATGTAGTCTAGGCTGGCATGGAACTTGACCTTGATACTCCTACCTTAGCCCCCCAGATACTGGTATTAAAACTGCATCAACACACCAAACCCAGTATGTGCTTAAGAAAATCAACTGTTAGTGCAAGAAGCTCTGAGTTTTAATTGAGCTGGTTCTAAAAGTTTGTAAGCCAGTTTCTTCTAAGTGATAGAATTTGGAATAGAGTACTGGTGATGTAGTTGTGGCATTGACCTTGACTCATGGACTGACAGCTCAGCTGTGGAAACAGTGAGGAGCTAGGCTGAGTGTGGCTGCCCTCCAAGAGGAGAAGCAGAGCACTTCTCAACCTACAGAGGGAGCAACATAATGCCTGCCCTTCTTCCTCCTCCTCTCCAGTGGGCAACTCGTCTTAACTGCACTCCTCAGAGCACTGAGAAAGTGTCTCCCCCACACCCACAGCACAGTGTTATGGGGAACTGCAGAAAGCCAAAAAGGAGGGGGGCTACGTGACAATATTGATGTGGCAGTCAGGTCACAGAGGCTCTGCACATGAGGGAGAGGCGGCCTGTGTGATGTGAAGTCTGCTGTGGTTGTGTGACTCATTCCTGAGAGACCATCACTCCTGGCAGGGCTCTGTGGAGCTCAGCACATTCATACTATTTGGGGAGAGGGCTGTTTCTTGTGGGCTCCTCACCTGACTGTAAGCTCCATATCTGCTATGTGAGTCACCTCCATTGGTCTAGCTCAGAAACCATCATCTCTCCAGTGCACTTTTAGTCTTGCTGGACCTGGCCTCTGTGATAGTGAAGGCTCTCCTTGGAGTCTTGGAGTCACAGAGCCCTTTCTCATGTAAGAGAACACCTGCGTCTATGAGTGAGGCCAGGGAAGACAGTAGATGAGAGGTTGGCTGCACAGTCTGGAAGAGATAAGAGAACGTGAGAAAACAAGAACACGAAAGAAAGGGCTGCATTCATGAAAGAACCAGCCTTTCTTTAAAAATATATATTTATTTGAGAGAGAGAGAGGTAGAAGAGAGAGAGAGAAGGGGCATGCCAGGGCCCCTAGACACTGCAAATGAACTCCAGACACATGTGCCACCTTGTGCAATCTGGCTTACATGGGTTCTGGGGACTCAAACCTGAGGCCTTAGGCTTCACAAGCAAGTGCCTTAACCACTAAGTCATCTCTCCAGGCCAAGCCTTTCTTTCTATAAGCATGTGTTAATCCATCTCTTGGGGCCAAAGATAATTGTCATAATAACAATAATGGCGACTACCACCTAGGTCTGCAGCCCACACACCAAAATTGCAGTAGGTGCCCTGTGTGTGAGTAGATAGAGACTGCATTTTGCAGACAGGAAAACAGGCGCAGAGAAGGTCAGTAAGTTATCAGGCTCACTAGGCAGCAGAGCCAGGTCATTGTAAACTGTCTAGCCATCCTCTCAGCCATTGTGTTCTATTATCCAGAATGTTCCATCAGTCCCAGTTAAGAGAACAATTCTTCCTCTCTTACAGGCACAGAGAGATGAGGCAGAAAGGAAAGCCCAGCTTTCTCTGAAAATATTTCCTCCACCCACTTCATCTCAGTTATTTGTATTTTACTATGTAAACTGAAGAATTGTCTTCAAAAGAGTGACAAAAATTTAAAAATTAAGAGTAGAGGAACATCACAGGTTAGAATGAGGGATATTTTTTATTTTACACAGTTACAGACTTAGACTGCGGTTAGTATTTAAAGTGATAAATTGAACTGATTCCAGCAGGGGGAGACAAATTCACACTGATTCTTCTGAAAGAAAAAAAAGGAATTACTATACCATCAATGTGTGCATGTGTATGAAACAGGGAGGGGGAAAGACAGGCAGACAGGAAGGTGCTTTTGCAAGCCATGTTCCTTTGGCATGTTCATGCCTTGAGGTCTTTATGATACAAGTTTTTAGAAAAGGGTCAGTGGCTCTACAAGCAAGTGACGTGCCTGAGATGACTTCATTGTGCATGGGCTATTTAGTTCATGGAAAGAAGAGCCCCATCCACCTAGAAAGCAGCACCAAGAATTGCCTTGCGAGCCTACATTCACACTGAGCAGTGGGGGCTCTCTGAGTCTTGCAGGGTCCCAGCCTCTGGCATCAGTTTGTCACCAGGTACATCAGAATACTGAATGCCAGAGCCAAGGCAGCCTCGCTAGCAGACTGAGGACTAGGGAACTTGAGTGAAGCAGCCAGTGGCATGGGATGAGTGTCCCTTTCAGCTTGGGTAATGGCAGCCAGCAATGTCAAGGCAACTTTAAGAGCAGCTTGCATTTTGAAAGAGCAGTAGATCATGTCTCGGTTTAATCACTCAGAGCCTCCACTTAGTGATAATGGGCTGAAACACATTGCCATTGGTCATGCTTCACTTGTGTGTGTGGCTGACCAAAGCAAGAAAAGCACTAAAGAGGAAAGGTTGGCCATCCCCTGGAGCCTCCTTCTATTTGGGAGGACTGGAGCAGCCCAGCACCACACACTACTTGGGAATTTTGCCTCCTGTTTGCAAAGAGGCAGGAATGTGTAGACAGACTCATGCTGAACATAAGGTTTGGTAGAGCTATGTGCTCAGGGAATCTGGTTTTCAGGAAGTCCCCTCCCTACACATGCACACTGTCTTTCTCCTTGGTCCCTGTGGACACCTACAGGTGGCCCTATGCCATCCTTGCCTCCCGAGCCTAATGTCCATGGCTTAGCAGAGCCTGTCATTCACCACCACCACCTGCTTCCTGGTGTGATGGTCTCTACAGAGATCTATGGCAAAAGTTGCCACGAGTCTGAGCAATGTAGACTGCTGCAGAAATCCAGCCCCTTAGACCCAGACTGGACATGTGTGAGGTGGAAAGAGTATACCATTTGCTATGGCCTTGTGCAGTGTGACCTACATGGACAGTAGCTGTGAGTCCGTTGTCAGTGCACTGCTTGTGAGGATTGTCATAGAACCTGGATGACTGACACCCCCCCCCCCCAGTGGTGACTGCTTCATTAGGAGCTTGTGATGCACATACTTAAGCAGCTCAGTGTCCTGTGCACACCACACTGCGAGGCACCAATCTTGGTAATGCAGGGTCTCTTCCCTTAAGTCAGATTAAGTGTATTAGAGCCTTTTGGAAAGCAGGCAGTATCTGGGGAAATAGTACTGTGTTTATGGTGCTTGCCTCTACACATCTCTCCAAGACCCCACAAACCCCGAAAGGTGGGGAAAAAGTACAGTCAGATGTGCAGGCTGGCTCTGACCCATCACCCTGTGTGTTCCAAATGCTCACATCATGATGTCAAAAACCCCTGACAGAACCAGCTTAGGAGAGGAGGACTTACTTTGGCTCACAGTGCCAGTGGGTTTCAGTCCATCATAGAAGTGGGAGAAGGTATGTCCGAGTGGCTCAATCTGTGATGACAGGAGCATGTGTGGCAGAGCTGTGCATGTGGCCATGGACCAAGAAGTGGAGAGCTAGGCCAGGGGTTAGGTATGACCTTTGAATGTCTGTTCCTAATGACCTACGTCCACCACCTAGACCCCGCGTTCTAAAGTTTCTACAGCCTCCCTTCTGGGGAACAAGTGTTTAAAACACAAGCCTGTGGGGGGCATTTGTGTTCCAAACCACAACACCCTGGGTGAGAATTCCAAAGTTCAACCCCAAAGAGGAAAGTCTTTGTGTCACCAGGGTGAGACTTAACTGTCATGGATCCTCCCCAGAGCCTCATGGCCATCAAGAAAGGTGACCCAGACTAAGTGTTGATGCTGTGATTTGCATAAGCCACTGAAGTAATGCCTTCCCTGGACACTTGCTTGCTGAAGGAATTTCAAGTCTTAACTCTGCTGCAGGAGGACACCATGGAAGTGGAGGAGTTCCTGAAGGAGGCTGCAGTGATGAAAGAGATCAAACACCCAAACCTGGTGCAGCTGCTAGGTAAGTGAGCACGGCTCAGAAAGAAGGCTGTGGGTTAGGGCTCTCTCTGAGAAGGGCTCCGATCTAGACAGCTGCACTTCATCCTCATGTTTAGACTACATAGTGAACTCCAGGTGAGCCTGAGCTAGAGTGAGACCTTACCTCGAGAAAAAAAAAAAAGAGAGAGAGAAAGGAGGGACGCATGTGTGCATGCATGCATTCATGATCAAGAGGGAGAGGAGAATTTTCTACCTTAAAATGATATCTGAAAACTGTCGATATAAATCTCAGATTAGCTTCTGAAATTTAGGAATATTCCAGAGCTAGCTCACTGAAGCAATTCTGTAAACAGGCATAAGCACTCACAGGTAATGTGGTTGTTTCATGTGGAGCTTTTGAACTCCATAGCAGGCTCTGCATGTGTAAGTCCAGGTTCATGGAGTTGAGAGGCAGGAGAGTGTGGCCATGCCCCTCCCTCCCACAGGAGCACAGGTTCAGGCCATAGGTACTTGAAGCCATGGGGCAGATCTGGCATCTGTTTGGGACCCTTTTCTTTGTGCTAGACCTTTCTAGGGCTTTTTCCTTTGAGAACAAAGCCATATGCTGAAGCCCTCCACGTCTTGTTGGTAGGGGTGTGCACCCGGGAGCCTCCGTTCTATATCATCACTGAGTTTATGACCTACGGAAACCTGTTGGACTACCTGCGAGAGTGTAACCGACAGGAGGTGAGCGCCGTGGTACTGCTGTACATGGCCACGCAGATCTCGTCAGCCATGGAGTACCTGGAGAAGAAAAATTTCATCCACAGGTAGGACCTGCAAAGCAGTCCCTGCTGCTCCCTGTCCCTGGGCAAAGGCAAGCACTAGTGCCTGACAGAGCTGCCTGCCACATCCGGCCTGAACCAGTGGAGCAGCTGATCTCAGGGAAGAAATACATCACTTCCGGACCATTCTGGACTAAGTAGAATATGAATGAAGTTCATAAGAGGCATTCTTCCTAATAATCACAGGTCCCTTCAGAGTAATACTCATTATTCCTCCCTGGCCACCATGCGGCAATGATGACCTCTGCCTGAAGGCCATGGCTCTGCTTTTACACAAATTGATACTGAAAGCCAGGGCAGGGGGTTGGTTTTCAGTGGTGGTTTTTTTCCTGTCCTCTCTTTGTCATTGTTCCATTGTCCACTTAACTTGCTGTCATCAGGGATGCTTCCATGATTGTCAGAATTGTATACATGCAGGCCAAAATTAAGCATCTTGCCGGTTTAAAGCCTGGAGTGTTTTGACCTTCAAGCATGCCACAATTACCTGGGTCTTTGCATGCTTTGCTGGTGGAAGTGGCTTCCTAGCAAAGTGACGGGCTGTGCAGGAGGGAGCCTGACAGACTTGGCCAGACTCCTTTATGCAAGATGTTCTCCATGCCACTGTTGTGACCTTTCCTCCACAATTAACTCAAGTGTGAAACCTCTACATGAGATTTCATAGCCAGGAATAAGTAGAGTGTGTGAAATGCTGGCAGTGCCTCGTAAGACAGATTTTCTCTGCTCCACAAGAGCCCGATCCAGATGTGCCTGTCGCTCAGCAGAGTGAACCCTCTGATGCTGCAAATTGAGATTTCCTGACTTCTGGCTTGCCTCGCACGGCCAGCTTTGTTCCCTCTCCATTCAGGCACACTTAAAATGCCTCACCAAAAATCCTATTAGGCACAACTCTTCTGTATTTAATTTCTCTCTCATTGCTGGTGATCAGGCTACGTCATGCAGCTATCGCTTTAAGCTGTCACACTTTCTTATTCCTTCATTCCCATTTGCCTTGTGATTTCACAGTTAACATCCACGAACCACAGATTAGACCCCTTCCTCCATGGGAGAGTCTGAAAGCAAGAGAAAGTGGTTATACAGGAGACAGTTTTTAGAATGTGTTTGGGTTAGGTATCAGGAAGCAGTAAGAAAGTAGGGAACGCAGTTTGGGTGACAAATGCCATGGGCGCCATTTCATTTTGGCCTGCCAAGTCTGGACAGGACAGGTGGAGGATCCCTTTTGTAAGTTGTTTGCAGTTGAGAATTAGGCTAAGCATCCATTCCCCATGCACAAGCACGTAGATACACTTGCTGTCCTCAAGGGTAATTACCATGCAGGGCAGGCCCTGTTACCATGTTCATGTTATAGATGATGTAACTGAGTCCCAAGGTAATATCACTTGCTCCAGGTCACAGGGTGGAGACCTGCTCTTAGCACCAACCTCTTCTCACCACTACGACAGCCTGACGTGAGTGTGCCTTGGTACTGACACTGTTCCCCAAGGGGGTATTACGCTTTTGAGGGGACCAGGCTTGATTTCATGAGTCAGGGTCACACCTTCATTCAACAGTGGAGGATCTGTGTGGCTGGAACATGTGCCAGGAGCTCTCACCAATGAACATTTTCCTCAGAGATCTTGCTGCCCGGAACTGCCTGGTTGGGGAAAACCACTTGGTGAAGGTGGCAGATTTTGGCCTGAGCAGGTTGATGACAGGGGACACCTATACAGCCCACGCAGGAGCCAAGTTCCCCATCAAGTGGACTGCGCCTGAGAGCCTGGCCTACAACAAGTTCTCCATCAAGTCTGACGTCTGGGGTAAGGGCCCTGCCCTGGGGCACTTGAGCTAGCTGAGAGTTCTTGCTCTATCTGATTCTCCTGGCTTCCTCACTCTTGCTCTTGGTTCCTCTTTCTTTGTTGCTTAATTCTTTCTTAGTTTGCTTCTTATTTTAAAATCCTGTTTATTGTCTTCTTTCAAACATGAAGCAATAGAGTGCTTTTTCTTTTCTTTCTGAATGTTCCAGAATAATGGATTTAATACCTTATCTTTATGTGTTCATTTCATATATGTTGCTTATATCTGCTGAGGCAGGAGCTCACCCTTCAGGCCCCCAGAATCTGCCTCTCAGCAGGGAAGCCATTCATTTTTGTTTGGGCTTTAAACAGTATTCTTCACTCTGAAGTTTCTTTTTGTTGTTGTTTTTTTCAAGGCAGGGTCTCACTCTAGTTCAGGCTGATCTGGATTTCACTATGTAGTCTCAGGGTGGCCTCAAACTCACAGCAGTCCTCATACCTCAGCCTCCTGAGTGCTGGGATTAAAGGTGTGCATCACCACATTCTGCTTTTTTTAAATTTTATTTTATTTATTTATTTGAGAGAGCGATACAGAGAAAGTATGGACATGCCAGAACCTCCCACTGTTGCAAACAAACTCCAGACACATGTGCCACGTAGCATACCTGGCTTTATGTAGGTACTGGGAACTTGAACCTGGGCCATTAGGCTTTGCAAACAAGTACCTTTAACTGCTGAACCATCTCCCTATCCCTCAGGCTTCATGATTATTTGCTTTCACTTTTTAAAGTTTTTTAATGATGACATCTTGTAAGCAAACATTAAAGGAGGCAGGGCTGCATAATGAGTCCAGGTCCCTACCACCCAGCCTGAATCATCACCTCACAGCCATCCTGTGTCCTCCATGCCGCCCACTCCCCTGACTCTCATTATTTTGAAGCAAATCCCAGACATCATGTTATTTTCACATAAATATTTCAGTATTAGCTTCGTTCAGATGACTTCTTATTAGCACAACCACAGTGCTACTCCCAAACATGACAGTAATTTCTGAATATTATCAAAATAGCCAGTATTCAGATTTTCGGTTGATCAGACTTCTGTTTACATTTCCAACCAAGATGCAAAGGTAGCTCACACCTTGTGTAGCTCACCTGTCTCTTTAACTTGTACCTTCCTTCTCCAACTCTGCATTTCCTCTGCTGCTTATTTATTGCAGAAACTCTCTCATTTGTCCTTCAGGCTTTCCTGGAGTCTGGGTTTTGCTTATTGTCTCCCTGTGTGGTCTGGCTCTGGCATTCAAATCTAGGCAGCTGGTTTGCATTCCTGTTGACACTAGAGGAGGTTGCATGCCCATAGGTTCATCATAGTGCTTGATTATCTCCCAATTATTGGGATGTTGTGTAGAGCTTCTGCATCCAGTGCCTACACCACTGCTTTCCTAGGCTTGCCCCGTACTAATTGTCTAGTTCTGTCATGTTGTATTCATTTAGTAGCCGTATACTTTTATTAAAACCCCGACTCTCCTCCACTTTGTTGCTCATTTAGTACTAGAATGGCAGGATCCGCGCATGCTGCTTTGCCTCTGTTTCCTCTTTCCTAAGTGCCACTCTTCAGTGGTGAGCAGCCAGATCCCGTGTGTCCTTGATAGTATTGGGATGAACTGTTGGGTTTGAATAGACCCTGTGTGTTTCAGTCTGTGGTGGTTCTTTTCCTTGCTGATACTTGGATTGTCTACTCTTTGGCCAGTGGTCACTCAACACGTCATTCTTTTGGTGGTCTTCTTCTAGTCCTTGTACATCTGTGCTGTCAGGAACAAGAAGATAGTTAAGGTTTGCTCCCTGTCCCAAACCTGAGTCACCTGTTTCCAAAGAATCCTAGTTCTGGGAGTAGGCATAGGACTTCAAGACTGAACGATTTCAGTAGATTTTTATGGGATGTTTAGAGTTAGCAGGGGCCTTGGAGATAATCCTGGCCACCCAGAAATGACTGGCATCCTAATGCAGGCATGTAGCTAGTTGATCACAGAGCTATGAGCAGAGTGTGGGTGCCTGTCTTCTATCTCATTTCCTAGTAAGGTGCCATGTACCTTAGAGACCCTATACCACAGCTGGCTGGGCTGCATGTGCTAATCTTCTCTTCTTTAGCATAATTTAGTGTGTGTGAGCAAACTGAGTCTCATTGTGTCCCATCTGTCCTAAGCTGTTGGTCATTGGGAGACTGCTGAAATGTCACTGCCAGGACAGCTTCCTTAGTGCAGCACATCGTGTTAAGCCTGCACACCCGATAGCCCTCCTCTTCTCTCTTTCAGCATTCGGAGTCTTGCTTTGGGAAATTGCTACCTATGGCATGTCACCTTATCCGGGAATCGACCTGTCCCAGGTGTATGAGCTGCTAGAGAAGGACTACCGCATGGAGCGTCCTGAAGGGTGCCCAGAGAAGGTCTACGAGCTCATGCGAGCATGTAAGCCTTCCTATCTGTTTGAAAGCACATGGGGTCACTGCAGGAAATCCCAATAGTGGGGGTGTGAGCAGAAAGCAGACCTGTCTCATTCTCCTCAAGCAGTTAATGGAAGTTTGCTTTTCAGACTTCAGTGCTCATAACTATGTACCTTTATTTACAGGAAATATATATGAGAGTTGTTTGTTTTCTTTCTATTTTTTATTATTTTTTGTTTGTTTATTTGTTTGTTTGTTTTGTTTTTCGAGGTAGGGTCTCACTCTGGTCCAGGCTGACCTGGAATTAACTATGTAGTCTCAGGGTGGCTTGAACTCACTGTGATCCTCCTACTTCTGCCTCCCGAGTGCTGGGATTAAAGGCATGAGCTACCACGCCCGGCTTTTTGTTTTGTTTTTTGAGGTAGGGTCTCACTGTAGCTCAGGCTGGCCTTGAACTCATTAGCCATCCTCCTACTTTTGCCTTCTGAGTGATGGGATGAAAGGTGCATGCCACACCTGGCAGAAAGAGAGAATGGGAGCGCCAGAGCCTTCAGCTATTGTAAACAAACTCTAGATGCATGCACCACTTTGTACATCTGGCTTTACGTGGGTACTGGGGAATCAAACTTCAGTTATTAGGCTTTGCAGGCAAGCACCTTAACCACTGAGCCATCTCTCTAGCCCCTGTTTTCATTTTCTTTTTTGGTTTTTTTCAAGGTAAGGTCTCACTCTAGCCCAGGCTGACCTGGAATTCACTATGTAGTCTCAGAGTGGCCTTGAACTCACTGTGATCCTCCCACCTCTGCCTCCCAAGTGCTGGGATTAAAGGCATGCACCACCACACCCGGCTGTTTTCTTTTTTTGAGACTGTTTTACTCTAGTCAAGGTTGACCTGAGTGAGTTCCAGGTTAGCTGGACTAGGGCTATAGCTACTTTGAGAAAACAACAATTCAAACAAACAAACAAACAAACAAAAGAACAGGAAGTTTAGTTGATTCATCCTCCTGAGATGAATCTATTTTGCACATTTGTTGGCTTTCTAAATGAGGAAGGAACATCCTCATCTGCACATACTTTGTACGATGCGCAATTTCCAAAATCTGAGCTGTAGCTCAAAGAACAGTGTGTGTTTTAATTCCTTACAATGTTGGCCAGATTATCCTCCGAGAAAGATGCTAGCAGTTTTTACTCCTTTCAGAAGTGTAGGAAGACAACAGAGCAAACAAATGTAGGCAAGTAATTTTACATCCTCACCAGCACCAGGATGAATTAATCCTTTTCATCCTTTTCATTTGTTTCAGTTAGCACTTGTAGCTGCACATGGTGGCACAAGCTAGTAGTCCTAGCACAGGAGGAAGCTGAGGCAGGAGGATCACTTGAGCCCAGAGTTTGGATCAGCCTGGGCGGTATAGTGTGATCTGGTCTCAAAAAGGACAAAAACATTTCTTTACTAGCAATTCTTTCAAACTTTGATATACATAAAGTAAGGGTGTCAGTAGACACAAGCTGTTTGCCTTATCTGTTAACTGTATCTACCAATAGGAGGTTTGGAAAAAGTTTTGCTCTCAGCTCCTGTCTAGAGTTTTATGGTCTATATTTCTCCCAGTATATAATGCCTTCTCAGGTTCTTTTAAGTTTTTAAAAATATTTTTATTTATTTGAGAAAGAAAAAGGTAGAATGGGTGCACCAGGGTTTCTTGCTGCTGCAAACAAATTCCAGATGCATGTGCCACGTTTGCATCTGGCTTTATTTACATGGGTATTGTGGAATTGAACTCAGGTTGGCAGGCTTTGCAAGGAAGCATTTTTAATGACTGAACCATCTCCCCGGCCTCAAATTCTTAATGTCTGTAGTAAAGGCACAGTGGCATTTGTCTTTTTAACTTGTCATGGCGTCAGCTGTTAGGAGGCTTGGAATGCCTCTTTCCTGTCAAGCCATTCCTTAGGAATGGCCCGTCCTGTGCCTGTGAGCAGAACCTTCTGGATGGTCTGACGTGGCTCTCCTCTGGTCCAGGTTGGCAGTGGAATCCCTCAGACCGGCCCTCCTTTGCTGAGATCCATCAAGCCTTTGAGACAATGTTCCAGGAATCCAGTATCTCAGATGGTAAAGTCACCTATCTGGGAGTCCAGGGGGGTGAAAGGTTGATTTGGGGCTGTTAGTCATGTTTTCATGACAAAGGTGAACTTGGCACTAGCTAACAAGTACTACAGACCATAAATCTGGGCAGAGGCATTGGTAGTGGGCTCTCTGTCTTCTGCAGAACCTATGGAGTTATGGAAGATGATAAGTGCTGCCTCTTCAGCACCTATATCCCCTTTTTCGTAACTGAATAGATGCCCCCTGTTCCTTAAAAAAGAGACACCCCCCTTCTAAGCCAACATTGTCTCTAATGGCTACTGAGTTTCTGTTGTGTGTGTGTGTGTTTCCTTAGAAGTGGAAAAGGAACTGGGGAAGCAAGGCGTGAGAGGAGCTACCGGCACCATGCTGCAGGCCCCAGAGCTGCCCACCAAGACCAGGACTTCCAGGAGAGCTGCCGAGCAGAAAGACGCCACCGATGTGTCTGAGACCTCCCACGCCAAGGGTCAGGGAGAGAACGGTATGTCCTCACACCTTCACACCTTGGACCAGGGTAGGCAAATGGGAAGCTGTGCATAGACCCTGCAGAGAGAGTGGGTAGTCTCTCGTCAGTGGCCCAGCCCTAAAGGAGGAATGCTGTCCTCTTGCCTAACATGCTCTCTCCCTGGGAGCCATCCAGCAGTGAAGATCTTCACAGTTAGCTCAGACAGGCAGAGGTTGGAAGGCCCAGTGAAAGGCACTTGCCTTTTCATGTTATCCACAGTATTTGCAGGCAGATTCAGCAGTAATGAATACTGAACCAAATAGAGAGCAGTTTGTTGAGAAAGGGGCTGCAATGAGGTGCTTACTGGGGCATAGCTAGTGTCCCCATAGTTTCTGCACCCTTCCCCAGGCAAGTGAGGGAGATGGGGCAGGTGCAGGAGGTGCCTGGAGATAGTACCAGGGATAATATCAGCAGCCATGTAGGGCACCCTGCGTGCCAAGCTGCACACTGAGCGCCTGTCCCTGGAGCCTGCCATCTGGCTCTTTTGCAGAGCTGCTGAATGCAAGTGTCTGAGCATGGTGCCTGAGCTCCTAGAAGCTCCTGGGGCTCTAAGCAAAGGCTAATGGTGAACTCACACTGATGGACCACAGGCTGGCTGAGTCGGACAAGGCAGGACAAAGCCAAGTTCTGATGGAGAGTTGTGAGAGTTGTTTACTCACAGCAGAGCCCATACACCTCAGTTTGGTTTGGTTTGGTTTGATTGGATTTGGTTTGGTTTGGTTTTTGGAGAGAGTCAGAGAGAGAGAGAGAATGGGCGCACCAGCAGCCTCTCAGCCACTGTGAACAAACTCCAGACGCATGTGCCCCCTTATGGGCAAATGTGGCATTGCACCCTTGCATCACTGCATCTGGCTAACCATGGGACCTGGAGAATCAAACAGGCATTCTTAGGCTTAGGAGGCAGGCGCCTTAACCACTAAGCCATCTCTATCTATGCCAATGATAAGTTGAATGGTTAGTCTATGTAATGTACAATACATACATATACACTACTATAGGAATAGGATGCATATCATATGCCAAAAATGCATGTTTAATAGGATTACATGAGAAGTAAGCCCAAATTTTAGAATTTCCATGCCCCACTGGGTCCTCCTGCTGCCACTCTGAAGGCCACGGCCCATGGCTGTCCAGAATCCCCTCACCTGTTAGTTGTCATTCTGTTGGGTCATGGAACATGGGGATAATAGACACATAATTTCTGCTCATCAGTGTCATGGGGGTGGTAGGTTGTCTGGTGAGCCAGCTGTGTCTGTCCCTGAAGTTCTGCTGTAGAGTCTGGCTGCATGTAATCCACTAGAATTTCTTTCTCTGCCTTCTGCTGGAGCAGATCATGGGGAGAGCCTTGGCTGGCCCTCATTTGGATGTCTGCACACTGCTGGTCTTGAGACAGATGCATTTTCCACTCCTGTTCTGAATCTTAGGGTGCTGAGAGAAAGCTCTCTTCTTGCAGCTGGCTTCAGTGGCCTGGTAACACCAAAGGCATTTTGTTGAACTTTTACTCATATGTAAAGAGGCCCATTTAAAGTCTTAAAAAGGTTGTCTTTTCCTGATTCCCACTACAGTGGCTCATTTTCACCCCCTTGCCATGGAACTTGACCTCTTCTTCCAGATTATACTTCAGCTGGCCGGCTATCTGAAAGCCACAGGTCTGACTCTGCTTGGCCTTTTGCTGACCAGAGTGTGATATTGGAGGGATTCCACAACCTTAAACTGTGTCAGGATGAGGATGCCAGCGCCATCCCAACCCTTACTCTTCCCCCTGTCTTCAGGGAAGGACTTGAGCCCCTCTGAGTAACTGGAATGCTGATGGTAATGACATTGGAAACTGGGCGAGTGCAGTATTGGCATGGCACCCCACTTTCTCACTTGCCTTTTCTTATCAGCACTGTGGGTGGGGAGAAGGGCCATGCTGAGCCTCAAGCACAGTAGATGGGTAGCTGTCCATTGTGAGCCCCAGGCTCCTCAACAGCCCAGGGTGCCCAGCCTGAGATTTGCCATCAGGAGCTGTTGACCATCTCCCACTCCTGTCTTTCAGACCTCCTGGACCATGAGCCTGCTGTGTCTCCACTGCTTCCTCGCAAAGAGCGCGGGCCCCCAGATGGTGGCCTCAATGAAGATGAGCGCCTTCTTCCCAAAGACAAAAAGACCAACCTGTTCAGCGCCTTGATTAAGAAGAAGAAGAAGATGGCTCCAACACCTCCCAAACGCAGCAGCTCCTTCCGGGAGATGGATGGCCAGCCAGAGCGCAGGGGGACCAGTGAGGAAGAGAGCAGGGAAATCAGCAATGGGACACCAGCTCTTACCCCTTCAGACACAGTGGAGTCCATCAAGTCCCCAAAGCCCAGTAATGGGGCTGGTGTCCCCAATGGAGCCTTCCGGGAGCCAGGCAGCTCAGGCTTCCGCTCTCCCCACCTGTGGAAAAAATCTAGCACGCTGACCAGTAGCCGGCTGGCAGCTGGAGAGGAGGAGAGCGGCAGCAGCTCCAGCAAGCGCTTCCTGCGGTCCTGCTCAGCCTCCTGTATGCCCCACGGGGCCAAGGACACAGAGTGGAGGTCAGTCACACTGCCTCGGGACCTGCCCTCTGCTGGCAAGCAGTTTGACTCATCCACCTTTGGAGGGCACAAGAGCGAGAAGCCAGCCTTGCCTCGGAAGCGGGCCAGTGAGACCAGGTCTGAGCAGGTGGCCAGAGGTACAGTGACGCCCCCGCCCCGGCTGGTGAAGAAGGGTGAGGAGGCTGCTGATGAGGTCTTCAAGGACATGGAGTCTAGCCCAGGCTCCAGCCCTCCCAGTGTGACTCCCAAGCTCCTCCGTCGCCAAGTCACTGCAGTGCCTTCTTCTGGCCTGCCCCATAAGGAAGAGACCATCAGGGGCAGTGCCTTAGGGACTCCTGCTGCAGCTGAGTCAGTGCCCCCCAGCAGCAGGGTGGGCTTCATCAAGGCCCCTGCCGAGGAGTCCCGTGTCAGAAGGCACAAGCACTGCTCTGAATCCCCAGGGAGGGACAAGGGGCGGCTGTCTAAACTCAAGCCTGCTCCACCGCCTCCCCCAGCCTCAGCGGGAAAAGCTGGGAAATCCACACAGAGCCCTAGCCAAGAAGCCGCTGGGGAGGCAGGTGGTGGCACCAAGACAAAATGTGCTGGTCTGGCTACGGATACTGTGAACAGTGATGCCACCAAGTCTGGCCAGCTAGGAGAGGGTCTCAAAAAGCCTGTGCCACCATCTGCGCCAAAGCCACAGTCAGCCACCAAGCCACCAGGGACCCCCACTAGCCCAGGCCCCACACCCTCCACACTGCCAGCAGCTTCCTCAGCCCTGGCTGGGGACCAGCCATCTTCTGCTGCCTTCATCCCTCTCATATCGACCCGTGTGTCTCTTCGGAAAACCCGACAGCCGCCAGAGCGCATTGCTAGTGGCACCATTACCAAGGGTGTGGTTCTGGACAGCACTGAGGCCCTGTGCCTCGCCATCTCTAGGAACTCGGAGCAGATGGCCAGCCACAGTGCTGTGCTGGAGGCCGGCAAAAACCTGTACACGTTCTGTGTGAACTATGTGGATTCCATCCAGCAGATGAGGAACAAGTTTGCCTTCCGCGAGGCCATCAACAAGCTGGAGAACAACCTCCGGGAGCTTCAGATCTGCCCTGCAACTGCCGCCAGCGGCCCGGCAGCCACACAGGACTTCAGCAAGCTCCTCAGCTCCGTGAAGGAGATCAGTGACATCGTTCAGAGGTAGCAGAAGTCGGACTCCCTCCAGCTGCAGCCCTCAGGGCTCTCCATGCCTGAGACGATGGCTGACAGGACCAGGTAGCTGGCATCTTGGCCTAGAGGGCTCTGCACTAGGTGGAGCCAGGGCCTGCTGGAGCCAGCCCTGCATCCTCCCCTTCCCTCCCCTCCCCAGCCCAGGCACCCTGAGCCACCTCTGTCTTCATCTTGTGTCTGTGGACTTCCCACACTGTGGACTGCAGCTAGCATATCAGGCTTGTTCTCACCAGTGGCTCAGACCCAGCTCTTGTGAATGCCCAGGAGAACTGTCCTTTCCATGTTTCTCTCTAGAAGGCCTCCTGTCCTGGAAGTGCCTTCTCTGTCATCAAGGCCTTGGGCATCCTCACCCTCCTGTGCAGGAAGCCCTGTGCTGGCTGTCTTTGTACCTGTCATGCTAGAGACCCGTCCCAGGAAGGGGGTGCACACCATCGTGACCACCCAGTCGGTCATTCTACCCACGGCCTGTGTGGTATATTCACCATTTTCTTGTGTGAATGACAAGTGTTCATTTGAGGGGATTATGGCAGGCCCAGATAGGTGGGTGCTGAAGAGGATGGAGCTAGGGAGTGTGTCTTGTCACCTGTCCTCCTGTGATGTGCATTGCAAATCCTGGATAGAAAGCTTGAGTGTCAGGGTGGCAGATGCTGGCTGGCCTTGGCTCTTTGCACACTTCCAGTGCCCCAGGGGACCTTCCCCCCCCCCCCCGCTCTTCTAAACCAGGTCAGTCCTTTCAGGGTTCTTGCCTGGGTGACAAGTGGTCTGGTGTTTGGGAGTTCCTGGGCACTTCAAAGCTCTGCGCAGACAGCCAGGAAGGGCAGACAGTGACCGAGGGCCTCACTGACATGGGTCTCTCCTTGAAACTGTGGCGTACTTACCAAGAGCAGCACTCAGCCCAGTGTCCCTTTTGGGCCTCCCAGGGTGAGCTGAGAGAACTGGCCCAGGAGCTGCCTCCCTTCCCCAGGCAGCCAAGACTACAGCTGAGGACAGGGAAGAACACTCGGGTCTTCTTAACCATGACCCAGAATGGCCAACCAAAGAGCGGGCACCTGTCTAGAGAAACACCTTCTGCACCCTGTACCCCCTCCCCAAGCCAGCTGCCTCCCACGGCCGGTTTCAACACTAATCATGTAGATTCCTTTTATTTTTCTGATAGAGATTTCCTCTGGGTTGTCCTCCATGGTTCTCCTTGTCCTGATGGCTCTCCTGTAGCCCGAGGGAGGCAGTGCCACACCACCAGCGGCCTTGCTGAGCCAAACAGCCTCCACCCCGACTGCCCACCCCTGAGGTACTGGCCTGTTGTTGCTCACATGACGTGCCACTATATTTTGCATTTATACTTTGATATACACTCTTTATAGACTTGCTTTTTTATAAACAATGTGTAAATAGTTCGCCACTGTCTCCCTTCTGGAATGCCAGTGGTGTGCCCCCTTTTCCTCTCAGTTCAGTACATTTGTTTCTGTATATGACTCTTGTGTTTTTTTGAATCCAGATGTCTCCTCTGTAGTATTTTTTAAATAAATGTTTACAGAATGACTGGCAGATTTCTTCAGTCTGTAATTCCTCCCTGATGCCCCAAGCCCTTGCCTGTGTGTGGGGAGGAGTATGGGGAGTTCTGGGTTCCAGACAGGCAGCACACAGCATGCATGGGTGAAGAGCTGCAGGACCATCTACCACTGAACTGCCCAGGGTTATTGTGCATCCTTGGCATGTGGCTGCCACTTGCTGGTCTCTTGTCAACATCACTACGGGTGGGTGGTACCCCCGCGTCAAGGCCATGGTATTGTTCCTGAAGTGGGGTTCTAAGGTTACCGCTGGCTAAGAGTGAATCCTACCTAGCACACCTTTTTTCCCTGTCCCTCAGTCCCTTTTCTGCCCCTACCCTTAGTCCCCAACATGTCCTGACATGGGTTCAAGGTTCCAGGTATCATATCACTGATTTTGGTGGGAGGAGGGTCTCGTGTAGTCCTCTGGCCTACACTCCTTGTGTAGTTGAAGATGACCTTGACCTCCCTCCCGATCCTTCGGTCTCCTCCCAAGGTCTGGGATTATAGGTGCGTGCCACCACACCTGGTTTTATGTAGTGCCCAAGATCGAACTCAGGGTTTCATGCATGCTAGGCAGGCACTCTACCCACTGAGCCACATTCCCAGCCCCTCATGTCATATTATCTGAGAGGCAGTTCCCCAAGGGCCTAGGGAAAATGTGGATGCAATAGCACCAATAACAGGGTGACAAGGACACCGTCGAGATGGGGTTCTTAGTGGATCTGTCTTACGGTGTCTGGAACTGGAGTGAATGAGGAAGGCAGCTGTCCCAGGCCTTTTCTATAAGTATTTTAATTGATATTTCATACACAGGAAAATATGGGCAGAAATGTTCTCCACCCATCTTAGTAACTACATGGCCGTGTATGTATAGACCAAGAGGAAGCCTTGTCTGTGTCTTTTGTTTTCCAAGACAAAGTCTCGATTATCCCAGGCTAGCCTTGAACGCCTGATCCTTCTGCCTTAGCCTCTGGTGCTGAGATTATAGGCATGCTGCACTGCACCAGTCGTTTGTGTGTTGAATAAATAACAGCAAACAGTGACTACCCGCAGCTCTTAGGCTCCGAGCTGGAGCTGCCAAGCTAGACGCAAACTGGACAGCTTGGGCCTGAATCTGAATCTGCTTCCACAGTGACTGCTTCCCAGATCCTTTCCCCAGCCTGGAGAAGAGTGATTCCCCCCCTCCTGGAGAGAGAATGGCCCAGACCTTGCCAGAAGCTGGAGTCAATAGGAGCAGGGGGTTAAAGAGGAAGTTAGCCACATACAGGGTCGCTGCTTTAACAGATCAGCACGCCCTTAGCAGTCTGAGTGGTCTGATTTTCAGGGTTATTAAGCTCCACTGTACAAGCAAACAAGAGAATAGCTTTGTTGGTTCTTTTTAATGATGGAAGGTGCGACAGCGGATCCAGCCCTTTGAAGCCTCCCGTGCACCTTCTCCTTCATCCCAGGCATCTCCAGCGAGGCTAACCTAATCCTGCTAAATTAAAAATGAGCCAGGCTGGGGATGTAGCTCAGTGGTAGAGTGCTTGCCTAGCATGCACGAAGCCTTGGGTTTGATCCTTGGTACTGCCAAGTAAACAAAGATAAGCCATGAATTACCTACAGTGTGCATAAGGCTGTGCAGGGCGGCTTAGCTCAGCTGTCCTCCAGTGTCCCGAGCCAGTGCAGCACCTGTCTCAGACCATATACCTTGGCAAGTGAAGGTTGGTAGGGGGACCTAGCTCCAGGGTATCCCTCTGCCCTTGGCCTGTGGTCAGTTACACCTGCTTTCCATAAACACATTTCCTGGACATGGATGGGTTGATCCAGGTGCCTGCCACTCACCAAAGCAGAGTGAGTGCCATGGTGGGCGGGGGGGGGGGCATTGGATGGACCCATAGTTCTCTTTTATTGTCTACCCTCTGATTGTGGGACGTCCTCAGGCCATCTCCATGGACACCAACCCAGAGTAAGCATTTGTCCCCACGATGGCCACATCAGCAGGTAGTAATAGCAGCATGCCTTTGCAAGAGGTATCTTCCTTAGACAGTAGAGAAGCCGCAGAGAATGATGTGTGTCTCCTAGACTCTGGTGTCCTTCTCTTGTCCCTGTCCCAGCAGTCCAGGACCCAGGGACCACGGACAAGGGAGCCCTGTGCAGGTAGCAGTAAGGCATTGAGGGAAGACAGTATGCCACAGTCAGGTGTTTGGGCTCTGGCCTCCCTCCCACTTTACCTGCCAGTCCTGTTCCCCAGTCAGCATGGGTCTTTTGTAGCTCAGATCTGTCACCCTTAATGAAGTGGCTTTCTGGCTGCTAAGGATTGAGAGCTGCTACCGGGGATGTAAGTCACTAATACAATGGAAAATACTGAAATACTCCAAGGTGCCAAGCTGGGCCCAGCCCAGTATGGTTCTAAAAGGCTAATAAAAATCCACCAATTAATTGTGACAGCTCAATGGAAAATTATTCAATTGTGAACAGGGGCAAACTGCCACTTGAAAGGAGGAGGGGGATGTTGCCATAGAAACATCAATATAAGTTCTCATCTCAGCAGTCACAGCCAGCCCTGGAGTGAGCAGCTTCTGACGGGTGTGTCTGACCCAGGATGGGATGCAGGAGACCAAGGCAGCCTTTGAAAGGGATGCTCCGCTTGGCCCCAGGCCTGCAGACAGCCCAGGCTGAGCCAGTTTCTTGAGGTAAAGCGACATTTTCCTAATGCTCCTTATTCTGAGGAGAGCAAGGAAGGAGAGAGACGTGGAGGAGGAAATAGCCCGCCTGGTATCTCCCTGTACCTTCGCCCTGCTGCCAATTAAGGGTATGCTAGGAGAGGTAAGCATGCAGCAGGATTTCCATCTCCCCAAAGCGAGGCATGCAGAGCTCAGGAAAAGGAACTTTCTAGGGCCCAGAGGACCTGGAGGGAAGAGACCAGCATTCCATTATGGTGCTAAGGTTGTTACAACTTTTATTTCAAAAGATACACACACAACACATTCCTATTTTGAGCTTTTGAAATGCAACTTCGCTGAAGCAAAAAAAAAAAAAAAAAAAAAAAAAAGTGTTTCTTCCTGGTTCATCTCCCTTGAGGCCCTTGGCTTGGCAAACAGGCTACCATGGACAAGGCCAGCCAAAGGGCAGTTTTGTGACACTGCCATTCCGCCGGAGGGTTTTCTTGCCAGAGGGAGCTTGTGCTAATATGATGGAAAGCAGCCTTGTTGTGTTGGTTTCTTTCGGTTTGGGTTGTTTTTTTTTTTGTTTTTGTTTTTCATTTTTTAACTTTCAGAACCACACTCCATACACAGTGGAGCATACTCATTCACGGTTGCACTTTGGATGTCAGGCACCGCCGTCCCTATGGAGACTGTCAGAACTTTGATTACCCCCACTGTAATCACTCAGTCCACCTACCTTCAACTCACCCCGCGGAGCCAGCGGAGCCAGCGCAGGCCCGATTCATATTCATGGACCACTGTAGCCTGAGCGCCCTACCCCTGGGGCTCCGGCTCTGCTCCAATCAGACCACTGGGAAAAGAGGGAGGGAGGCAGCAACCTGGGTCGTGGGCTGGGACAAAGACAGTTTTCTCTTGCTGTTCCTTTCTGACAGCATCCAGGTTTGTTTGCTTAAGCAAAGTTGGGAGAAGTAAGCACACGCCTAGCCAACCCTACTACTACTAATGTGATATGATGACACCTTGGCCTTGGCAGTGTCTGGCTCCTTGAGGCTGGGGGACAACAGGATGAAGACCGATGGGGACAGAGTCCCTGAAGAAGCCTCTCACCGGCCAAAGCGGAAGCTGAAGCCACCTTTCTTCCTGCTATAACTGCTAAGCTCCTCGGCCAGGTTTCCCAAGGGGCCACTGGCCTTCTCCCCATCGTCAGGCAGGAAACCGGTGGCCTCGCCGCCCTCCTGCCTCTCCAGGCGGAAGCCAGCTTGTTCCTTGCGTGACGCTTCAAGCTCCTTAGCCACCACAAGCAGGGCCTGTGTCTCTGGTGCTCTCCGCCACCAATGGGAGGGACCCCACACAGAGTGAGGTCTGCGTCCCTCGGGAGCCCAGCCCATCCGGGATTCCACGCCATCCTCTGTGGGTCCTCGTCTGTCCAGCAGGGGAAAACAGGCGCCCAAGGGCAGAAGGAGAAGGTAGGGCAGGCTCCTCATCTGAGCAGAGGAAGGAGAATCCGGGAGTTAGCAGCTGCTATATGTCCACGGGTAACCTCTGATGGCACACTTCCCAAGCTCTTGGAGGTTAAGTTGGTGTCCCAGGAAAACCAAGCGCTTGAGAGCAGGGAACTGCAGGAGCTGGCTGTACCAGTTAGTGGGGTTCTCACTGTCCCACAGCCCAGAGCCACCTGCCTTAGCAGCTCAGCGCTGGAATGACCTGTCTGCTGGGTAGCTCATAGCAGTGCCCAGGCAGCCCTCAGGGCCATGTGTGTTTACATTTATTTATCTGTCTGTTTATTTTTTACAATTATTGACTCTTAGGTCACGGGCATAAAGTGAGACGCATTCCTGTTTTCAAATGGATAATGAATGGGTCTAGCTGAGCTGGCTGGCTGGGATACTCCGCTGTCTCCCTATGGTAGAAACAAGTTTGCTCCTGAGAGTGGGAAATAAATGGATTTGGTGGACCTGGTCTAATGCAGATAGACACCCATCTTGGGGAGGTGCCCAGCCCTCACTGAGCACAATGGATGAGTCACGCTCGGGGCCAATGCTTTCCCCTCTAGGGTGGGCTTACCTTCACAACAAATCTGTCTGTATCCATTGCTTTTCCTGCTAATCTCAGGACAGAAACAGTCCCAGGAGCTAAGAGTGCTCCTCCACCACACAAGCTAGAGCGCGAGGGCTCTTGGCTGTGTGGCTTCTCAGCGTGCCAGGCTTGCTGGAAGTGCTTTCTTTCCCCACATCACATACTGTTCCCCAGCCCACCTGCCGGGGTGTAGCCCCATCTCCTCAGCCTTGCCCCAGATCCCATGACTTTATAAGGGACAGAGCTGAGTTCAAGGTGCTCCCGCCGCTCCTGTATCTGTGACTGTCCGCAAGAAGAACTCCCCAGAACACCCCTGCCTTGACAGGAACTGTTCCCCTCCCCTTACAAAGCAGGGGAGCCTTTTTGGTAATGACCACGGGCAAGCCAAGCTGGCTCATCCTCCGAAGAGTCCCCAGAAGCTGGAATAGAGAACTCCTTCCAGAAACTCCCCAGAGCTCTTTCCAGAAACAGCTCCCTTGAAAACATTTCAAAGAAGCCAGCCCAGCCAGAAACCTTCAAAAAAAAAAAGAAAAAACAAAAGCAACTCTGCTTTCTACCTAAATCCAGCTCAGCTAAGCTTCCCAGTCCCTAGGGGCTGGAGCAAGCTCCAGCCTGCTGCCGGTGGGGGGTGGGGAGCAGCCTTCCTTGGGGCCTAGTTGACTGAGGGCGCCTCTTGGAGCAGTTTTCTTCCCTGCTCCCCACGCAAGGCATGAGGACCGCAGAGGATGCATCCTGGTGAGTAAATGCATCAGGGTGGCCTCTGGGTCTCTAGGAAGGACTCGTGTTGATAAGAAGCAAGAAATAGCCATTTTCTCCTTAGGTGATCCTAGGACGTTCACCACTGAGAATGGGGCTTCTGGCTTCAACATCCAGGAAGGGGCAGGAAAAACACAGTGGAAGACAGGCGGTGGCAGGTGGCTGTGGCCCACCTGTACACTGTGGCTGTTGGCAGGACAGGCTGGGGATTTCCATCATGGGTATTTATCTGTGTATGGTTCTACCTGCACCCAGCTGGACCCAGAGGACCCTACTTGGAGTCCATATTGTACTCACCATGCTGCTAGCCCGTTCCCAGGAGGGCAGGTAGGTCCCTGGGTGCCGGCAATAGGCTGGGCAGAGCTGATCAGGTCCCCGTCTAGTAGTCATGGCTCCTGGGTTTTCCTGCTTTATATAGGCTCCTGAATGTCATGGCCTTCTGTGCCGCCTGATTGCTGCACATTCCTGGCCCTGGGATTCCTTTGGGGCTGCTGGTGTGAAGAAGGGGCCATGTGGGCTGCTGGATGAAGACCCAAGCAAACAGGATGTAGTCTGACGAGAGCGGCGGCGGGCACTGCCCTTTGGAGAGCAGCATCATTAGCTGTTGATTGTGGGCGCAGACCTTCAAGTCCCTAGGCGGAAGCATGTATACCCACACTTAAAGAGAGTCCTGCCTTGGTTGGGTTACCTCCCTCTGGGGAGAGGTGGGTGGATGGATGTTTTCATGGGCCCTCTTGGGGCTGGAGCCAGTGGCCAGTCCTATTTATTTATTTATTTATTTATTTTGGTTTTTCAAGGTAGGGTCTCACTGTAGCTCAGGCTGACCCTGAATTCACTCTGTAGTCTCAGGGTGGCCTTGAACTCACGGCGATCCTCCTACCTCTGCCTCCCAAGTGCTGGGAATAAAGGCGTGCGCCGCCACGCCTAGCTGGCCAGTCCCTTTTATAAGAAGGTAGACACGACTGGTTCATACCCCACCTGCTCTGGAGCCTTAAGAGTGGTTGAGCTCCAGCAGCACAGCTGGTTTGTCCCATAGGCAGTGTGCTGTGTCCCGACACCACTGCCAGGCTGTGCCTGTTGCCTCCTGGAACCCTTTTTAGACTGTCCCACTGGGTGGCTGTAGGACATTCTGGATTTCAGCTGAGACTAATCACATCCACTCCTGGGGCCATGGTGATGCCCTAGAGGCAAGGCCAGCATGTTAACCCAGTGGGTCAGATGGTAAAGTCACAACTTCCATTTCTTCCACATTGGCGCCACAATGGGTTCACAGTGTGTGTCACTCCCCAGCTTCTCTTGTGTGTGCACACACATCACACGCATTATACATACTACACACATTGTGGCTTCTCTTCAGGTGTGCCATTCTTTCCTGCTGTGTATGTGGCTGGAGGGGAGGGGACTGCATCATGGCCTACTCCCTCTGCAGACCCACTGCTCTGGAAATAGCCTCGCGGGACCAGCCTTGGCCGAGGTACAGCAGCTGACTTGTTGTGGGGGCCATTCCTCATGGTGGTCCCTCCTGTCTCTACAGTGTGACTAACGACAGGGTGGCTCTGGGTGGCCACACAGCTGGGTGGCAGTCAGCGTCCCCCAGGCAGGCGGGGTCCTTTGTCAACCTGTTCTCCAGTAACCCACCTGGGGCGGGCACAGTTCAAGCATCTGCTGTGAGCTCTCTCCCCTCCTTCCGTGACAGGTGCCACTCTGAGGATCACAAGCAGGAGGAACCTGCCTCTGCTCCTGTGCATGAGCAAGTACCTGGAGAGGTGTGGCCACTGACGGGAGGGGGGTCAACCAGGGGCCACTGAGCACGAAGATCCCAAGGGTGTCTTTGTCCAGCCAACCTACCATCTGTGTTGGCGGGGTGCTAGAGGCTGCAGGAGTACAGACCACCCGTGTGTGGAGGGGACCCAAGTGACAGGTTGGCCTGTGCCCGCCCAGGCACTGACCCTGTCTTCGGTTCAGGTTGAGCCACATGTGAGCCCTCAGAATGAAGGTCTATGCTTGGTCCAGCCAAGAGCCAGCTGTGACTTTAGGCAGTCACAAACCTCTCTGAGCCTGTCACTCATGGAGAGCCTGTGCAGCCCCACGGTGGCCCCAGGCAGGTAGGGGCCAGCCGGACACCCTGTCCATAGGTGTTCACTGGTGCTCTTGTGGGAGCCTGAGGTCACAGCACCCTCGTCATAAGCATGGGTCTCCCACCTCCTCACCCTGCTGTTCCCCCCTCCCCCCGGAGCCCAGGACAGTGCCTCAGGAAACCTGTCCCTATTGGTGGCTAACCCCCAAGCAAACACCTTGTCACTTCTAGGAAGCTGTGAGATGGTGGGCTGGTGGACTCCTCGTAGCTGGCTCTGGGCACTGCAGCCAGGGTAGCTTGTGGCTGAGAGAAGTACCATGGGGACAGCTTGGCAGTGACAGGGAACCAACTAGTTGGGCAAGACCTCAACCTGGGGTGGACATGGTCCCATGGGAAGGCAGGTGGCCATGGCTCCCTTCGACTTTCATGGCTTGGCTCAGGGGTTCCATCCCTACATGCTGCCATGTGTCATTCCAACCCTGTGGCCCAATATGAGCTGGCTACAGGACAGTGGAGGAGATTGGCACTGGTGTTCGGTGAACCTGGACTTGAAGAAGGCTGGGGAGATGGCTCAGCGGTTAAAGGTGCTTGCTTGAACCTGGACTTGATTTTTTTGTTGTTTTTTCAGGTAGGGTCTCACTCTAGCCCAGGCTGACCTGGAATTCACTATGTAGTCTCAGGGTGGCCTCGAACTCATGGTGATCCTCCTACCTCTGCCTCTCAAGTGCTGGGATTAAAGGCGTGTGCCACCACGCCTGGCTAAACCTGGACTTGAGGTGCTCCTGCCCCATGGGCGTGAGGACTCCCCTCCAGCTGCCTCCACACTGGCTTTCCCACCGCCCTGAGACTCCTTCAACATGGGTATTTAATCAGTGCTGCATTGTATGAGGTAACTCAGAGTTGGTTCATCCTGAAGCCTCAAATTTGAATAGGAACAAACAGCATGAGGGACTGTCAGTTCCCGAGTCTCAGCTCAGAGTCCCAGGTTCAGTCCCCTGCAGGGATGATGCATCATGGGGATACTGGTGGCATGTACAGACAAGTGGGCCTCAGTGCATCCCTGAAGCCCAGCCCCTTGGAGAATGAACTCTTGCTACATGCAGCCATTGCAGGAGGCAGGATGCACCTCACTCTACCAGCCAGACCTGTCTCTGCTCAGCTCGCATCCTTGGGGGTACAAAGAACATGGGGTCCCCCTCCCCATTCACATGGGTCACAACTAGAGACAGAGGCTGAAACCAGGTCACCACAAAACTTTACTGGAGACAGGAACATTCACAACACCAAGTCCCATGCCACGCGTGTCCACGGGGTGCCGCACTGGACGGGAGAGCTCCTGGCTCCTCCTCCCTAGCCCCAAAGCCCCCACACACTAGCCAATTGCACACCTGCCCAGCCTCAGATTGGAAAGCAGAATCCTTTGGGTTTGTGGATCTTTGCAGCTGCAGGGGCCATCAGAGCCTGGGACAACCTTTCCTACCAGCAGATGGAAACCCAGGGCCCCAGTCCTGTGGCTCAACGTTGTGTCCTGTCTTGCCCTGCCTCACAGATCTGGTCTCCAAGTCCACTACCAGCATGCTGCTCAGACCACAGGACAGGGACCTAGCTGGCCATGACCCCCCCCCCCATCCCCTGCCATGGTCCACCTCCTCTTGGTTTAGGACAGTTTTATGTGGCTGTCTGACTGAACGCCAATGCTCTGAAGCTCCCGGAAGTGCTCATGGGGACAGAGCCTTCAATGCCCATGGTCTCTACCTTCTGGGTTCCAGGCCAACCAGAGGCTTGAGGGGATGAGGGTAAAGGGTGCAAGAAAGAGGTGGGCTGCTCCCGCCCAAAGGTGATCACAAGTCCTCTGTTCACATGGTGAGAGAGGCACTGCATCCCGGTCTCGTCTCCTGCTGCCTGGCCCTGGGCCTCTACGGAACCACGGCTTGCAGCGCTCCGGCTGGCTAGCCACCTTTGGAATGATTCACAGATGTGGATCCACTTTGGAGGGGAGTGAGGCCCCTGGCTGGGTCCACAGAGCCTCCCTGGGCTTGAAAAGGAAAATTTAGAAGCTCAGTAACTGGGGACAGCCATGGTGCACTGGCCAAGATCCCAGTGCAGAGGTGCGGAGAGCCCTCCCCTACTCACCCAGGAAAGACAGAAAGGATGGAGTGGACTTGGTCAGGTGACATTATGGAACACAAGTCAGTCACCCACTGCCAAAACCATCAAATTGGGTCTGGTGCAGCAAGGTTTGTGGGCAGTGACTGTGACATCAGACTGTGGTCAAGCCCAAAACTGTGGCCCAGGGTAGGTGTGCAGGGACTTTGCGCCTCACTAACCTTTGAAAGGCATACATGAGGAAGGTGGGAGAGGAACTGCTGCCTGGCCTCATCCTGTCATCATGGCTTCTGTGCCCACTCGGCCCGTGTAGAGCCACGTCCACTTATCTGGGAGAGCGATTGATACTGTGAGATGGTGATGGGACTCTGGAAGGTTGTCATCTCCAGTGTGACAAGACACGGATGCACGCTGTCCCTCACCTGCCCCCTCAACTGTCCCCCTGCTAAGCCAAGCTCTGGCTCGTCTGTTCTGCAGCCAAGCCCTGGCCCTGGGCCCATGCCTCCTGCCACACACGCACATCTGCGAAACCATTAGCATCACTCTCACAGGAGTTTGTTTGATGAGACATCAGAAAGCCTTCGGCACTTCTGAGCGGCGGCTGGCAGGGACACTGGCAGAAAATGCCCAACTCGTCTCAGTAGTGTGTGTTGGGGGGGGGGCGCTGCTTCCAGGATGCTCGCTCAGGGTCCCACCTACTTCTGCAATATGACTAGGCACCCTGGCGACTAGGGTGAACTGGTATTCTCTTGAATAGAGAGGGACCAAAGAGAAGGGACTTCGTGTCTGTGTGGCCACCTAACCACTTCAGGGGGCTTCCTGTGTGCTTCTTTGTCCCTGCCAGCACCTTGCTCAGGCCAGGCTGGAGTCCTCTATTACCTGGCCACCTCTGTCACCAGCTGGGGGCCAGGCAGACAGCAACTGCTCTTGTCTGGCATACGGAGGGGCTTTGACCGGAGCAGACATATGTACTGTGAACCTTCGTCCATGGGTCATGGCAATGGGTTGCCTAGGTCACCCAGCCTATGGAGGGATTAGGCTTTGGTATCAATTCGACCTACCCCTAGGCATCTCTCCCTCCTGCCACCCCAACCTAGACAGCTTCCCTGGTGACTTACTGCCCTCCCAGCATGCTCGCCCCACGCATGAACACCTGAGTCGGTGGCCAAAGGTTGTGGCTCCAGTGTGCCTTCCTGGCTGCTGTTCCTGAAAGCTGTGGGGCTCCCAGTGGGGGAGAGGGCAATGGTAGACTGCCATGTGATTGGAGGCATCTATGGAGGCAATGCCCAGATGCTTGGCCTGCTGCCTCAGTCTCCCCCTGCCACCAACTGCCCAGCATGGCCCTCCTTCCCAATGACCATTCAGCCTTGCTGGGCCCAGGTGGCAGTTCCCATCATCACCAGCAGGGGGCAGCCTCTCAGCAGAGACTGCAGCCTCTGGGCAATCCGGCCTCCCTTGGGCGCAGGCCTCCACTCTCTCTACACTGGGCTTTCAGGAGGCATTGGGGTTCTGGAACCAGTCTGTGGAGGTTAGTGGGCTGGGGATAGAAACACAAGCACTGGCCCAGCCTACCTCAGTTCCAGCCCAGAAAACCAAGAGGTTCCCATTGGCCCAACCCTGTGGCCTGCCTCTGCCCCCATCCCCCCAAGCAGAAGTGGGGCAGGAGGCTGGCAAGCGGCTGGGCAAACCTCATTTGACTGAGACAAAGCAGATGGGTACAGATACTTGCTATGAGACTGGGAGTCTCCCAGCCCTGAAGAGGCATGGGGTAGGGGACTTCAGGGGCTAGCCTCGGCCTAGGGGCTTGGGTCTCCACAGGCAGCTGCAGGGCATGGTGGAACTCAGCTGCCCAGCCCATAACCTGATACAGTCTTCAGCTTCAGCTATCAGACGTCTTCTTAGGAGAGGCAGGGTCTCCAGGTATGGAGGGACAGGAATGGTGGTGCTGGGCAGTTTAGGGCAGGCAGGCCTCGGAAAGCCTAAACGTTCTCCCATGAAATGCTGGAAAGGCCCCAGGTCCCAGGGTGTTAAGTCTTTTCCTTACTCTATGTTGCCATGATGCCAGGTGTTTGGGCTGGCAAAGCCAGGGGCACACGTGCCACCATGACACAGCAGGAACAGCATGGGAGCCAAAGTCTAAGCAGGGGTGATTCAAGGACGTCAGGTGCCAGCCCCCATCGGCCAAGGCAAGAGATCATGGCAGCTGCTGAGAGGGGACATGGGTGAGTTGGGGACAATGAGAAGGAGATGTGTGGTGTCACTGGCCCAGGGGGCTGAGTGTCAGGGCTGGCTTAGGCCATCCTTGATGGAGAGAGGGTCAGCCATGCAACAGGTGGGCAGAAAATGTTCTCGTAGCAGCGGGCACACACTGGGCATGGATGAAGGTACAGGGATGGGGTGTGGTCAGAGGACATGGGAGCTAGACAGTGTGCCAGTCTAGTGGTCCTCTCGGACCGGCCGGATCTTCATCTCTGAGAACTTGAGTGAGTACTGCCAGCCGGTCCAGGAGGACCACTCGACGCCATCAGCGTAGGAAGCATGGGCGCCGCGCAAATACTGCCCGTTGAGGTTGGACGTGTGGCAGTTGCGGTACCACCAGGCGCCACGGTAGAAGGCGGCACAGTTGTTCTCCGAGTGGTCACTATCGCGGTCCTTGGTGGTGAACCTCATGCCACTGTGCTTCAGGAGGGAGTCACCTGCATGAGCATGAGACAGAAGAGTGAACACCCAGACACAGGTGCACCCAGACCCATACAATGGCCACTGACTGTATGTGCTAGATACACCCCCTGGAATGTGTGCACACCACCCCTCAACCAGGCAGATTCAGGTAGCTATCCTGCACAATGACAACATAGGAGGGACCCTGGGGCTGCCCCTTCATCCAGGCAGTCTCTACCCCTCCTTCTGGTTTTCCTCTCCCCCATTCCCTCACCCAGAGGTCTCAGCCACCACAACCTGACAGCCCTGTGGAGTCCCAACCCAGGAATCTCCTGGCTCCAGCTCTGGGCTCAGTCTCCCACTCTGAGAAATGGGCAACACAACCCAGGCTTCTCTGTGGGCTGTGGGCTGCAGAGGTGAGGAGGACCAGAGAGGGCTTGCAGGCAGAAGTGAGTGGCCAGGACCCTGATCCCACAGGGCACACCTGGCAGCCCCTGAACTCTGACCTGCAGTGCCCGAGTAGTCAGCCACAGTGAGCGGGTACCCATCTTCCTCGGGGTCCACAGAGAACAGACCCACACCAAAGCTCCCGTAGTGGGCATAGGCGGTGCCATTGTCGAAGTCCTCCAGGTCTACATGGAGCTCATAGGCCGCCTGTGTGGTCAGAGCGTGGATCCTTTTGAGTCCTGAGGTGGCGGGGAGAAGGTGGGGGAAGTGGAGGGAGTTAGGATGTGACCTTTCCCCTGAGAACTGGGGAGAAAAAGAGTGACAGCAAGGACAACCACCACCGAGTGTGCACTCTCCCCTCACAGCTACTTCCTTCTTCCTGCAGGACGCCCGAGTAAGAAAGCTTTGAATATATACTTAATGTTCTCGGTTCACTTGAAGTTGAGCTGTGTTTACCAAATGTAGAGGCTCTGAGCTGGCCCGAGCCAGGGCATGATCAAGGGATGGGAGTGCCCTTATCCTCCCTCACACCCAGCCGGGGTGCTACGTACACTTCTGAGCCTTTGCAGGTGTCGGTCCCTTTGCTGGGGACACCTGTCCCCTCTCACCTTGACTTTCTGCTCATTTTCAGACCATAGCACCTTGGGTGGGCTCCCTGGTCTTCCTGTCAGGGTTCAGAACTTCACTATACAGACTATCAGGATTCTGGGTCCCAGCTATTTCCTTGTGCGTTTCCCACCAATAGGGAAGCTCTGAGAGAGTTCTTCTGTCTCCAGTCACTGCTAACCCCAGAATGTGTGGTGGGTGGGGCCCAGCATGACAGGAGCTCAATAAATGCCTCAGTGGCTGGGGTTAGGTCCCCAGGGCCTGGCTCTGTGTTCCCCTCACAATCTGTCTCCCTTCCTTCCTGCTTCTGTCCCTTCCCTCCTCAGATCTCAGGCCCTTCCCTGGGCCTCACACACTGGGGGCACTTCCCTGCCAGTGTGATTAACTCTTGATTAAGAGGGTGTTTAATTAAACGCCTCACAGGTTCACAGCCATGAGCAGATTCCATCAGCCCTTCCCCCTTGCTTGTGGGTGCACAGCTGTGGCTCTCATGGGCCACCATCCCCAGCTACTGTGTGCATGATGGGCTATAAGGACCCTCCCCACCCAGCCTTGGTATCGTGCCAGGCCTAGGGTCCTTGCCTAGCCTCCCCAGGTGGGTCCAAGAGCTCAGGGAGCATGGCGTCCCTTGCAAGGTCCCGCCTCCTCATCCTGTCTGGGTTGGCATCTCAGGGCAAGTTGCTCTCCCTCTCTGGGCCTGGCTCACACACCTGTGCAGGCTGGCGAAGGAGGGGGCAGGCAAGAGGGTGTCATGGATAGAAGGACAGAGTAGGTGACAAGGACAGCCCCCACCTGGAAGCCAGGCTGTGCTCTGAGAACATCACACAGAGCAATCAATCCGATGGCCTTAGAAAGAGTGTAATTAATTACAGCACTCATATGGCACAGCTCCCCCCCACCCACAATGCCCGGTGATGGACCCGACAAAGCAGGCACTACAATCACCCTGGTTTAGCTGGAGAAGGGAGGCTCAGGGAGTGAACGCGCTGGCTCAGGACACACAGCTGATAAGCAACAGAGCTGGGATTTGAACCCACGCAGAAGAGCCCCAACCCCCTCGCTGCTATCATTCAGACCTTATCTGGGACCAATTAAATCACCCGGGAACAGGGCATGAGAGAGATCAGCCCAGAGATGCTTTCACTGTACAGGTCACCGGGGGAGGGGGTGTCCAATGACCCACCATCACACACCCTGCTTTGGGCTGTCAATATTTGGCTCCTGACATGCCTTCCCGGTGCCTGTGCCTGTGATGGGCTCGGCAGGATGCCTGGCAGTGGGAAGGGACTCTGGAGTACCTCTCTGACTTCTTTACTGCTTCCTCTCCTTCAGCCTCTCTCTGACTTTGCTCCTTAGCTCCTGTTCTCGCTCACCCTCCCAAGGGTCACTGCCATCCACAGGGCTGCTTCCTGAGTCCCTGGACCCCCGACTACCAGCCACAATGCAGTTCCATCACCCCTCACAGTTCAAGCATCACAGGGCAAGAGAGGAGACAGGCAGGCAGAGCTTGGGACCCCACGCCTCACAAGGTCACTCTAGGGAACCCCCCCCCCCAGCTCAGAGAGCTGAGCCTACGAGATCACACAAAGGCAAGAGGAGAAAATAAAGGAGTCTTCATAAAACCGTGATTTTAAAAGCAGGCCTAAAGTACAAACGATATTTTCAAAAAGATGCCGAAAGCTGGGTGTGGTGGCACATGCCTTTTATCCCACCCCTTGGGAGGCAGAGGTAGGAGGATCACCGTGAGTTCAAGGCCACCCTGAGAATACAGAGTGAATTCCAGGTCAGCCTGGGTCAGAATGAAACCCTACCTCGAAAAAAAACCCAGCCAACCAAACAACAAAAACAAACCAGGAAGTAATAATGGAAAGAGCTGAGAGAGAAATGACTGGAAGTGAACAGGTACATGTGTACCAAACAAAGGACCAGGAGCCTTAATATATAAAGAGCACCCATGACTCAATAGGAACTGAGAAAGCACTCAATGAGAAGGTGACAAAGGGCTGAAGAAGCAGAGGAAGGCTGAGGGGCCAGCAGAGTTGACATTCTTGTCAGGACACCAGCCTCTGCAGAGCTAATCAAAGCCCTGCTTAAATGCTTCCTCCCCATCCTCTGTGTCTGCTTATAGATTTCAATTAAGATGCCACGGAGCAACGGAGATGCCTACACGACTCCAAGGGCCCTGGGTGGTGAAGTGGGGGTGGGGGTCTCTGCCTGGCCACCACCACTTTCTCCACAAAGTCACCTGGGTGGGCTGGGCTGAGGAGGGGTCTCCCCACCCTCCCCTTCTTGCATGCACTCCTTCCAGGCTATATATAGCTCAAAGCATCCTGCACTCCAGAGCTCTAGCCCAGGCACACCCCACACTGGGCTCACCTCAGCAAGCTGCAGTTTCCTCATCTGTTGAAGGGGCCACTGACAACAGGGCTGCCCTCCAAGCTGGAGTGAGGTTTGGGGCACCGATATAAGATGTATAGCTGCCCTCCTCCCAGCGGGTACTCAATATACTCAGAATGTGGTCACAAAGTGTGTGGGCTTCTGCGGTCAGTACCATCTGGGCACCAGGGTGGCGCAGGCCCTGTCCTCCTGGATCTCGGGTCATTAGACATGGACTTGGCTGATAGCACGGGTCATCATGCTGGTGAATGCTACCTCTGCCACCCTCCCCTCAGGCTCTCACGGGAAGTCTTTATATACCTGGAACCCTCCAACTTCACCTGGCATCCACACCTGGGCTCTTAGTCCCTGGCCACCACACTGGCTTACTCTCCTATTATCCAAGTTCCTACTTCCAAGATAGGACACCGAGAAGCACAGGTGGCATGGGGTGGGCGAGGCACCTTGGGAAGCTCAGGTGACATTCTGTGACATGCTCATGTAAATGTAAAATATAAGTGGGACTGATTGTTGACGGTGATGTGTTTTTGGGGGGGGCGAAGAAAGTATGTTTAAAAATTTTATTTGAGAGATAGAGAGAAAAGAAAAAGGCAGAGAGAGTGAGAATGGGCTCACCAGGGCCTCCAGCCACTGCAAACGAACTCCAGACACATGCACCCCCTTGAGCATCTAGTTTACGTGGGTCCTGGGGAATCAAACCCGGGTCCTTTGGCTTTGCAGGCAAGTGCCTTAACCACCAAGCAATCTCTCCAGTCCAAGAAAGTGTTTTGGGATCAGTGGAGATGTCCAGCTCTGAGGGTTATAAAATCCACCGAACTATACACGGTAAAATGGAAATGTAAAATGATTTTACCTCAAGCCACAACCCAACCTGTGTGGATGAATACAGGACCTCAAACTTGTGGGCTTTGAAGATACTCTGTTTGAGGCAAAAATCAAATAGAGTAAAAAATGTACATGATCAGTTAAATTAAAGGCAAATCCTGTGTAAGTAATGATGATATTAACAAGCCCGTCCTAGCTGAGGGAAGATGCATGTGCACACCATTAGCTGGAAGCACCCACTAGTTGCTCTCTGGGGGCTGTATACATGGTGTCCCCAAGATGGCCACCAGGCACTGCTGGCCCTGAGAGCAGGACAATGCTGGGGTTATCCTTGCTACTCCTGGTGCCCAAGATGGGGTCTGCGCCTGCCATGGCTTTAGTAACCCAGACAGTAACCACTTCCCAGGGTGTGTCTGACGGCGCATGGCCTCAAACTCACTGAGTTCCTGAAGCCCTGCCTCCACTTGCTGAGTCCTGCAATTACAAGCATGCACTACCACACCTGGTTCACGCCATGCCAAGGATTGAACCCAGAACCTTGTGCAGGCTGGGCAAGCATTCTAGCAACCGAGCCACACCACCAGCTCCCACACACACACCCTTTTTTTTTTTTTTTTTTTTTTTTTTTTTTTTGCCTTTTTGCATTCTTGCTTTATATTAAAGCCCAGGCTGGACTGGAACTCACAGTCCTCCCTGCCTCAGCCTCCTGAGTGCTGGTGTTGCAGGCATGACCACCTCTCCTGAATCTTCCTGCTGCAGTTATCGGCACACATCCACGGAGCCCACCTATGTCAACACGCTTCTGTCGCTTCTTTTTCACGGTCTCGCTCATACACTGAGAATGCTTTGGTCAGCTGTTTGGCTGAGAGGGACCCTGCGCAGTGTGGATGTCCTCAGGGAGGGAGTCTGCCAGGTCAGCAGGTAAGGGGGTAACTCACCTAGCCAGTGCTCCCCCGTGAGCTTGCCGAAGCCCTCTCGATACGCCTCCCAACCTCGGAAGAAGTTCACGGAGCCGTCCTCTCGGCGCTGAAACACCTGCAAGAGGAAGGCAGGAGCAGAGAGTCATCACCAACCAACTGACCTGGGACCCGGAGACCCACATGCACCCACCCTGATACCCACATTCCCCTCGTGACAGCGGGAACAGGACTTCTCACTTTCCTCAACAGCTCCTGGCCCAGAGGTGTGGAACCAAACCTGTGGTGGCCAGAGGCAGGAGTGACTGGTTACGGGTCCCTGAAAGGTCCCCGTAGAAAGGAATTACCACAGGTCCACCTGTGTTGCTCCCTGGCTGGGTATGAGGGTGAACCCTTCTTCACTCTGGCCTCCGTTTCCCCATTGGTCAAGAAAGGGGGTGGTGAACAAGGGCCCTGTTATCTTTTCCCAGGTCAAAACAAAATCAAAAGTCAGGTGTGGTGGTGCATGCCTTTAATCCCAGCACTCAGGAGGTAGAGTTAGGAGGACTTCTGTGAGTTCAAGGCCAGCCTGAGACTAGTGAATTTCAGAATTCCAGGTCAGCCTGAGCTACACTGAAACCCTACCTTGAACCCCCGCCCAAAAAATAAAGCTGAACAGAACCCCACTGTTGTTTTTTCTTTCTTTCCTTTTTTTTTTTTTTTTCCAGGTAAGGTCTCACTGTACTCCAGGCTGACCTAGAATTCACTATGTAGTCTCAGGCTGGCCTCGAATTCAGATATCCTCCTACCTCTGCCTCCTGAGTGCTGGGATAAAGGCGTGGGCCACCATGCCCAGCTGTTTTTGTTTTTCTAAGACAGTCTCACTGTGAAGCCCGGGCTAGCCTCAAACTCACAGCAATCCTCCTGCCTTAACCTCTCCAGTGCTGGGATTTCAGATCTGAAGCCATCTGGCTCTTTTTTCTTTTCCCCCAAGGTAGGGTTTCACTCTAGTCCAGGTTGACCTGGAATTCACTCTCAGGGTGGCTTCAAACTCTCAGTGATCCACTTACCTCTGCCTCCCCAGTGCTGGGATTAAAGGCGTGCACCACCATGCCTGGCTCATCTGGCCCTTTTCAAACAACCTGCTCACCCCAGGCTTGACCTTGGATCCCATCTCAAAAGCCTGACAGGATCTATGAGGACTTGGGGACTCTCAAATCCAAGTTACTTCTCAGAGGAGGCCAAGGAGCTCAGATCCCTGCTGGGGTGTGACTTGGGTACCAAGGAGCCGCCAAGCCGCCTCTGGTCTTCCTTTTAATAACATTCTTGATTTGGGAACCTGGAATCCCAGCGGTTAAATTGCTTTGAAATAAGGGCTGTGCTGGTCCAGGCCAGAGCTGCGGGTATTTCTGCAAGATCGCTGACAAGGTCCCGTTCAGGCCTTGCCGTCCCACGCCGTCGCCGTCTTTCTGTTTAACGAGCCTTTTCCTGCTCACTCGCTCAGGCGCGCCGCGCGCCCCTCGCCGCCCACCTGCCGCCATCTGTGCGGCTGCGTGCGATGAGGATGGGCTTCCTCCGGAGCCACGCGCTTTCATTACTAAGCAGCCCGGTGTCAGCGGCTCGGAACTGCCCGCCAGCCCGCCCGAGTGGCCGGGCTGAGCAGCAGCGTCTGCTCGCTGAGAATTGGCGGATGCACCGCATCCCTGGAGGGGAAGTATCGGTCACAGGCATTTGGGCAGCTCTGACGTCACGGGGCTGGAGGGAGATGACACCTCTTTTTTTTTTTTTCCCTTGCTCTACTGCCCCACGAACCTGGTCCAACCCTAAAATTTCCAAGTCCTCTGGAGGGACCGGCTGGGCGGAAGGAAATTCGATAAGGCTCCCCGAGATGTGAGCGGTTCGGAAGAGCCGTATTGACGGCTGCACATTGGGACCCTGAGCACGCAGTCCTTTGAAAGGCCTAATCCTGGCAGGAGCTTAGGCGCTCCCGAAGGCAAGGCTGAGCCTGTTTCTGCTGGAGCAGGAGACATGGAAGCAGGAGGAAGAAGTGGGGGGAGAGGAAGAAGGGGGAGGAGAAAGTAAAAGGCGGAGGGAAGGAAAATGAAGAGGAGGAAGAGGAGGAGGGCGCATGGGCAGCAGGCCAGTAGCACCCGGGGTCTCAGCCCTCACTGAAGGCTCCTGTGCCCCTGCCCTGGACACCCAGGTTCTACTGCTGCTTCTCCCAACCTGTTTCCTCATTCGTAAGGGGGGAAACCAGGGCAGAACCCCCATCGCAGGCTGTGAAGATCCTGAGCTGGGGCCTGGCTCACACACTGACTGAGGTGCTCAGTGTTGGCCTGATGAACATCATTGAATGGCAGCCTGGCCGCAGGCCCCCTTCTGGAGTCACTTCGGAGTTTCTCATCCCAGCCTTCGGGTGGGACTGCCTGCCACCAGCCTCTCATTCATGCAAATGTGCCAGCCAGTCTCTCTGGGGAAACTGAGTCAGCGGCACAAGCTACAGACTCTGCTCTCAGGTGCCTTGGAACAGGGGAACACAGGGGCAAGGTTTGAGTGCAGGGGACCCAGTTGCTCACACAGGAACAGGGTAGGCCTAGGGTGGAGAGAGAGCGGGTCTGCCCAGGAGAGTGCAGCTTCTCAGGAGATTCCAGGGTGGCCTTCAAGGAAGGGCAGGACCCAGGTCCTCACACTGGCCTGCCACATGGTTCAGTTTAGTTCTTCTCCCAGTGGCAAGCCCTGCCTCCCAGGACCTCCAAGAGGGCCACCCTTTTAGTGCTTCCTAGTTTGAAATGGAAAGTGGAGGCGCTAGGCTTCCAGGACCCCGTGGGGGCATGAATCCTAGAAACTAGAAAGTGTAAACCAAAGTCCGTGGTTGTGCACGCCTTTAATCCTAGCACTGGGGAGGCAGAAGGAGGAGGATCACTGTGAGTTCGAGGCCAGCCTAAGGCTGTAGAGTGAATTCCATGTCAGCCTGGGCTAGTGTGAAACCCTATCTCAAAAGAGAAAAGAAAAGAAAAACAAAAACAAAAATGTAAACTACACAGGGAACCTGGGACGGAGAGGGGATGTGGGAAAGTGAGGGCAGAGGGGAACAGAGCCCCCCTCCCAGGCCATGGGCTGTGGGACAAGGGGAGCCATGGCACAGAGGCCCAACTGTGTCCTACCTGGAAGGCTCCAAGGACCATGCAGGTTTCTGGGGTTGGCTCCTGGAGGTTCGCGGGGCCCTGCTTCCACCCCAGAGCATAACATAATACACTGGTCAGGGCCCAGCCTGCTCCCTCACTGCCCCTACAGGGACACTTTGGTCCCATGCTATAGTTCCCAGAGAAAGACCTAACCTCACCCTGCCTTGATTCTAAAGGGCATGGCAGGAAGAGCCCTAGGGCAGGCCTACAGTGGTCAGACCCCACCCCCCAGCACGTGATGTGATGGTCACTGAAGCCCTGGGGCCCTGCGTCATCTCTTTGTTATGAACATGTAGAAGCTGAGGCAGTGGCAAGGCCGGGTAACCATGTGCAGTGGAGTAAGAAATGTGTTCTCAACCTAAAGGGAGGGTGAGCCTGTCCCTAGTGCTGAAGGATGAAGTCCCACCATCATGTCCCTACCATGTGGGACGTCATTACACAGCCTTGTGGTAAGAGCTGACTTCTAGCTCAGTCCCCAGCCCCTTTCCCCACTGTTCTCTGGGCTGGAGCTGGCCACCACTCCCTGGGTTCCACCTGTGTAGTGATCTGGGGTGGATACAGCCCCAGAGGCCACCTATCTCTGTCCTCCAGCAAAGAACGCTAAGCTGGAGAATGGCTAACAAGTCAAAATGGCAAGAAGTGGCATCAGAGAAACCACAGTGTTTGCCAATGTGTGCATGGTAGTTGGAACTGAGGTACATTAGGTCCCATGCTTTGAGGACACACACACACACACACACACACACACACACACACACACACACACGAGTTCATATTTGAACAGAAAGCTTCCTGGAATGAGAAGCTTGCAGCCCGACTATATCCTATGATGTAGTGTTCTATTCCCTTCCACTTTGATTAAAAAGCTATGTTGATCACAACTCAGGAAATTGATTTTGCCACCTACCAATGGACCCCAGCTGGTTACCATCAAGTCCCTGAGCTCTGCAGGGAACCGTTCTAGACACTGGGTTGAGCACCTGAGCACGCCAGGTGTTTTGCACTCACCGTCACATGTGCCACAGCATTATATGGCCCCACAAGTTCCAAGAGCCACACATGGCCCCAGGTTACCAGACGGGCACTTCCAGGGTGTGTGTCTCCTTGGACTCTGAGGCCCCCAGGCAAAACTGCAGCTGCAGCCTCAGAGTTCTGGAAGCCAGCTGTACTTCAATGACAATGACAAGATGTGGGCTTTAATTAGAGAGCAAGGATCAGCTGGATCCAGGATGCCAACTCAGGGCCTGGGGTGTCCACATCTCTTCCTTCAGCCCTGCTTAGGCAGAGTGTAGAAAAGCAAAGGCCAGACACAAAGTCATTACTGATTAACTTGGGCTACAGTGGGCACTGGCCCAGCTCTTGGGCTTCTCTCGGCTTCCGGCTGGAAAGCGACTCTTAGAGAAAACACTTGCCGACGCCGAGGCCTCCTGGGCTGGTGCCATGAGTGGGAAGACAGACAGACAGCGCATGTTTTCTTGTGCTCGATCTCAAGAGCCAGCTGCCCGCCGCCACTGGGGCAGCTTGGGAGTGCTGTTGAGGGGGCTTTGCCAAGGGAGTACATGACCCACGTGGTCCTGCAGATGGTGCTGGGTGGTTTCAAAAGGAGAAGTGATTGCACTTGGGGTGGCTGATGGTCCTGTGTCAGTGTGAGCCAGTGTGAGCAGTGACACCCTGGAGCTTCCTCAGCCTCCCTCCCCACAGGACCCATCCTAGTGGAGCTACCTCTGTGGGACAACCTTGTCCATCCCCATCCCCATCCCATCCTGTCCACCACGGTACCAAGAGCATACAGATGGCATCCCAACCACCTGCTGGGCTCTGTGGTCACCACAGCACTGGCATCAGCACCTCAGAGAACATGGCCTTCCCACCACAGCCGTGCAGGAGCTGAAGAACTCAGCACTTGAGGAAACATAGGCTGGGGGGAGCCTGAAGTGGCTAGGGAAGGCCGATATCGAGGCACACCCCCCTCTGTGGAGGTGCTCTGTGGTGCAATGGAGACAGGGCATTGAGCCTTCATACCTCTGAGTACATCTGGCTGTCAGTCCCAGGTGGCACCTAGAAGCCCACGTTCTATCCAAACTCAAGCCAGCTAGCATGATCTCCTGAACTTTGAATTCGCCCCTGGAAACAGGCATGACTGTGCGGCTCTGTCTGTGCTTGGCACACAGGGACAGCTGTGGCCCTCAGAACTCTCATGGCCCCAAAAGACAGGCACGCACGGGCCCACAGTCACAGAGCACAGCTGCACCCAACTTCTGATGCTTAGACGTCAGTTTCCTCATCTGTGAAATGGGGATCCCTGGAACCCTAGCCCTCAAGATTTGTATGAGGAGTCCAAGTCGCAGCTTTCAACAACCACCAATCACAGCCACGGGGCCGGAGGGGCACTCAGAGCAAGTACGGGCAGCTCACTGAGGACTGCTGCACAGAGCAGGGGGCACTGGGCTGTAGACTTTCAGGTGGTCAGGGGTACTTAGACCCCAGGGATGGGGAAGGAGTGGACTTTCAGGCCATGATGCTGAAGCAAGGGTGGGCTCTGTACCTTAGAAAGTCCCCAGGAGGGGCTACAGAGATGGCTTAGTGTTTAAGGGGTCAAAGTCCAGGGACCCAGGTTTGATTCTCTAGTATCCAACTTGAAGGCAGATGGTACACACATCTGGAGTTTGTTTGCAGTGGCTGGAGGCCCTGGTGCACCTATTTTTTCTATCCCCCCCCCTCTCAAACAAACAAACAAACAAACAAATAAATAAATAAAATATAAGAAAGCCCCCAGGAGGTGGCACTTGCGATTTTCCTGGCCTGAGGTACTGTGTACACTTGTGGACCACCAAGTTTGTGTGGTTGTGTAGCTATGGAGTCTCCAGCCTCCCAGGCCTGCCTAGCAGGCGATTCTGGGACAGGAGGTAGAGGGGACACAAAAAAAGGCCAATTCTTGTTCTGAAGGAACAAAGAGGTGAGTGCAAGCCCTCAAAAGTGGTCCCCAAGCTAGGCGTGGTGGGGTACACACCTTTAAATCCCAGCACTCCAGAGGCAGAGGTAAGAGGATCACTGTGAGTTCAAGGCCACCCTGAGATTATATAGTGAATTCCAGGTCAGCCTGGGCTATAGTGAGACCCTACCTCGAAAAGAAAAAAAAGGGGTGATGGTGGTGGTGGAAGAGGTTCCACCTGCTTCTTCCTGGGACCACAGTGACAATCCTGGTACCTCCCTGAGCCATACCTCCTCCTCTAAGCCCCTTCCCCAGCCTTGCACCATCTTAGCAGACACGTTAGTCAGCTCATGAGCCTGGTGACACACAGTAGGTCTCACCAGCTCCCCACCTCCCCTTCCAAACCAGCTGCTGGGCCCAGAAGGAAATGGGCCCACTCCTTGTTTGTGACTGGAAATGGTACCCCCGGGCTTGGCACCCTGCCACACTTCCAGGCTTGGCAGCCAACGCTGCTCGCTCCTGGCAAAACACGTCTCCAAGCTGCTGACTATTAAATGTTGCGCCCAGCACTTCACGTGCATTGTCCCATGGACACTGCACGTTATCCCATGGACACCAAAAGTTGGAGAAGCAACCTGCTCCAAGTGGAGGTTCCTGCTTCAGATCAAGAGAACATGAAGGGCTTATCCCTGGCCTCCTTGGTCACTAGGAAGGTGGGGGGATCTGGGCAGCAGTGGGGGGGATACTGTGGCCCACTGATATCACAGCAGTTTCCAGCTCTCTGAGAGGAGGAGGAGGAGGGCTGGCCACAGATAGCCACAGGCCACAAGGAGCTGCATTTGTCTAGCGGACCCTCTGGCCAGGTCTCCCTAGCGCAAGGTCCCTGGCTGCAGCCCCTTCCTGGCTTGCAGCCCTTGGAGCTTTTCATCTCTCCCTGTGCGGATTGCCTGCCAGGCTCCTTTGAAGTTTTACAGTGAGGGCAGGACTTTCCTCCTGCCTGCAGCCTCTAGTGGAGGGAAGAGGATGGTGGAAGGGGGGGATTCCTTTAGTACAGAGCCAATTAGAGGCACATCTGAACCTGTGACCCTGCTAGCTCAGTGGGAAAACGCCTGTCGAAGTGGGCTTCCAAGCAGAACGGGGTGCCAGCCAGGCAGCAAATGGTGCACGGGGGGGGGGGGGGGGGACTAGGGGGCTGGGGGAAGGAGATCCTTTGCTGAGTCCCTGCTGGTGGAGATGTGTCCCTGGACCACACAGGTGTAACCTGAGCCCATGATTACAATAAAGACAAGGGCTTGGCCAGTTAGGCCTGGTGGTTGTGCTTTCTTCAACAGATCTGCATGGGGACCAGGCTTTGGGATAGAGTGACAGGACAGCAGGAGAACCTCCCCCTCTCCATCTTCCTTGTCATCCTCCTCTCCCCTCTCTCTCCTTTCTCTCTCCTTTCTTTTCTCCCTCTTCCCGTCATCTCCCTCTTCCCTCTCTTCTAGTCCTCCCCTCCTTTTTCATCTTCCCTTCTTCCTCCTCTCTTCTTCTCTTTTACTGCTCCTTTTTGTCCTCTTCATGTCTTTCCCTCCTCCTCCTCCTCCTCTCCTTCCTCTCCGTCTTCCTTGTCCTCTCCCTTCTCACCGTCCCCTGAACACCCCCCCACCCCCCACACACAGCAGATGTGCCAGCAGTGCCGAGCCACACTAGCACCAGGACAAGCTCTGTTTCCTCCCCACCTTAGCCCTTCTTCATCCGCAGCTCTTGGCTCTCGAGACTGGGCAGGGCCCCCTGTAACTCCTCCCTCCTCCTCTGATTCAAGCCTGTTCCTTTGTCCATCCCCTCCAGGCTGGAAGCTCACTGTTCTCTTTAGTCCCAGCTGACTCCCTAGGCCTGGTGCTCAATTAATTCTCTGGTGACAACTGTACTGACTTGTGTAGGGTTTTCCCTGGTTTGGCTCTCTGCATGCACAAGCAAACTTCTTTCCCCCGTCAGCCTCCTGGGACAGAAGGAGAGTCAGGGCAACGCCAGGTGGAACAGTGGTACATGGGCCACAAAGCATTCCTCAGGCCAAACCCCATCCCTATCCACTCTGGTCTCTGGGAGGCAGGCTGTGACTGGAGTGTTCAGTGGGGCCCTGAGGTCCAGTATAGTTGTCCCATTCTCTAGGGAGTATCACACTGTGTTGGTGCATAAGACCAGGCAGTTTAGACATGATCCCTAACAAGGATGGATGGCATGAGGGTCTGGAGAGGCAGTGGCCAGCGCCCTCCCAAACAACAATTGAGTGTCTGAGAGATTTTGTATGGCAGAGAGGGGATGCTGACAGATGTCCAGAGGTACCTGGGGAAAGATTGCTTCTGACAGAAGCCCAAATGGATATTAACGTTTCCTGGCCATGCAAGCACTTCTCAGACAACCCAGGCAGAGCCCTGATCCAGGTGTCAGAACACTCGTGCTGAGCAAGGCACTGCCCCTCACCCCCACCCACCCCCCACTCCCCTAATCACCCCTGAAGCCCAGGCCAGAGGAATTACTGGCCCAAATCCTAACTGACTGCCCGGGAGACCGGGAGATCAGCTCCAAGTCAGCTTGAGTGGAAGATGCAAGGCCACACCAGTGCCTCAGTCGGTCATTAAACCCGTCCTACCCCTTAATTCTGATTTCTGGGCCTAGCCGGGGTGTCCTGGCTGCTCTTCCTGCAGAGAGATCCCAGAGGCAAATGCTATAACTCAACCTCCTCACAGTTAGAAAAACAAAAGAGCTTTTAACCCCAGACACGGATCCAGTGCATTTAAAAGCTCTCCTCTGGAGCTTGAAGACAGGTTTAGAGATATGTCCGTCTTTGGGGTCTCGGGGGACTTCTGGCTGCTCTTGCGCTGGCTCCTAATGGCAAGCTCTGCCCTGCCCTTCCTCCAGCTTGCGATGGCCTTCCCATCTCCCCTCGACTGGGGACATCGACCCCTTTCAAAGCTGACTCGTGCTGCCCTCCCTTGCACGCCCCACTACATTCTCCCCTGAAAGGCTTCCCTCCCTCCTCTGCTTCTAGGTCATTGCTTTATTTGATGTTAAACTCTTCCCCTGGATGTCTGTCAGCCTGGACATCAATACACCAAAAATAGTCAATGCCAAGGGCCTTGGTGAGTGTTGGATGCACCTTGTACAAGGCCAAGGTTGGAGATGTGGATGGCACCTACCTTGGCAATCTGGGAGCAGCTGGGCTCCCACCTCCCTGGATCATGAGGCCTCTGTCTGACCAGATGAGGACTGAGGTAGGGGTGGTGCCACAGTGTCTGGGTCACTGTGGGTGGCCAGTATCATGCCCAGGGCACTGCTCATGGTCAAAAAACAGTGTTAGACCTCCAGATTTCTCTGCAGGCATTTGGTACCAAAAGCCTTGGTCACCCCAAGAAGCACTGAAGTGGACTTGTGACTTTTGGCCTCTTCTTTTGAGATTCAGCAGTGACAGGCGCTGGCGATTTCCTGCCCTTCTGTTTAAGCACCAACTCTGTGTTTGTGTGTGCACGCGTGTGTGTGTGCGTGTTGCATGTTGTGTGCAGGTGCTCATGTATGCAAATGAGGCCAGAGGCTGACATTGAGTGTCTTTGCCACGACTTGCCAGCTTATTCTTTTACACAGGCTTTTACACCGACTCCACTACGCTAGATACTTAGCTTGCCCTGGGGATGCTGTGTCCAGGCTGCCATACCCACCCAGCATTTACACAAGATGCCAAGGATCCAAACTCAGGTCCCTCAGCAAGCATTTCATGCACCAAGCCCTCTCTCCAGCCACAGTACCAGCTTCCTGTCCTACAGTGTGACTCCACCTCCACCCAAAATAAGGGGTACAAGCTGACCTAGAGGCACCAGTGTGAGAGAATAGCTTCCAAAAGATTGAGCGGGGTACTCTGCCCAGGTCTCACTGTGTCTAGCACCCCATGACAGCAGTCCCAGTCCAATGGGGGTCCTTAGTGGGCCACCCCCCAACCTTGCCTGGGAGTCTTCCTGTTCCTGCTTAAGTGACCTTGAGCAGGTGTCTCTGGCCTCCCACCTCCTTCTGGCATGTTCCTTGTCTGCCTATCAGCTGTGTTCTAGTGCTTATCTACAAGAGCAACCAAGTGATACGAGAGGAAAGTGAGACCCAGAAAACCTAGGTAACTTGTGCAAGATCGCACAGCAAGACCCATCTACTTCTAGATCTGTCTACATATGGCAGAGCCCAAGTGTCATTTTCAGGCTCCCCGGCCTCCCAGGCCTTCATCTACTTGGGAGTTCCTTCCTGCTCTACCCAAGGGTGCAAGGAACCACTGTTCTTACCCCATCTTCCCCAGCACCCTCCATAGCTCCCTAGCTCCTGTCCCAAAATTCCGAAGGCTAATATATTTTTAAAAAAAGGGGGAGCCTGGAGAGATGGCTTAGCTGTTAAGTTGTTTGCCTGCAAAGCCAAAGGATCACAGTTTGATTCTCCAGGACCCACATAAGCCAGATGCACAAGGGGGCACATGCATCTGGAGTTCGTTTGCAGAGGCTGGAGGCCCTGACATGCCTGTTCTCTCCCCACACCCTCTCTTTCCCCTTCTTTCTCTCTCTCAAATAAATAAATAAAATAGGTTTTAAAAAACTCTGGGGCTGGAGAAGATGGCTTAGTGGTTAAGGCATTTGCCTGCAAAGCTAAAGGACCCTGGTTTGATTCCCCAGGACCCATGTAAGCCAGATGCACAAGGGGGTGCATGCATCTGGAATTCATTTGCAGTGGCTGGATGTCCTGGCACGCCCATTCTCTCTCTCTCTCTCTCAAATAAATAAATAAATAAATAAATAAATAAATAAATAAATAAATTTAAAAAAAATTCTGAAGCCTGAGGTTTTGTTAACTTTAGCCTTATCTTTTCAAATGCCACACATCCCAGCTCCCCAGCTCACTCTACCCTGAAGGTGCCACCTGCTTTCTGACTTGGGGGCCCTGGAATACCTGCTCTTTCCTGCACATGCCCAGAGGCCCTACCTATTCTTTGCATATAGGAAATACCCCTTCTTAACAGGCCAGCCCAGAGCTCCCTCCTCTGTCACAGCCCAAGTCCCTGCATACTCTAGGCCCCTTGGGAGGACAAGAGCTTCCCTGTAGCTATACTTCCAGAGTCTCCAGTATATAGGAGGGATCAAAAATGTCCATGGGAGCCGGGCGTGGTGGCGCACGCCTTTAATCCCAGCACTAGGGAGGCAGAGGTAGGAGGATCACCTTGAGTTCAAGGCCACCCTGAGACTACATAGTGAATTCCAGGTCAGCCTGGGCCAGAGTGAGACCCTACCTCAAAAAAAAAAAAAATGTCCATGGTTAATCTGGGCGTGGTGGTGCATGCCTTTGATCCCAGCACTCAGGAGCAGAGGTAGAAGAATCACATTGAGTTCAAGGCCAGCCTGGGGCTCCAGAGTGAGTTCCAGGGTTAGAGATCCTACCTTGAAAAAAAATGTCCGTGATTGATTAGCAGTGCCCCATTCACAGTCAACTTATGAAGGAGGAGACATGCAGGGTGGCACACAGGGACAGAGGCACAAGCTGTTCACTGAGGCACCCAGCTAACACAGCAAGGCTTTATTTGCCTGGGCTAGCCAAGCTACAGTATGCACAAAAGAGGGGGCATGAATTTCTAAAATCTGCACAAAAACCACACACCAGGGCTGGAGAAATGGCTTAGCAGTTAAGGTGCTTGCCTGTGAAGCCTAAGGACCCACGTTTGACTCTCCAGATGCCACGTAAGCCAGACACACAAAGGTTAGGCAAATGTAATGTCGCACATGCCCACTAGGTGGTGCAAGTGTCTGGAGTTCAATTTCAGTGGCTGAGGCCCTGGTGCTCCAGTTCTCTCTCTAAATAAATACATTAATTAATTAAAAAAACCCACACAACAGCCAATTGTGCATTCTGAGGCACAACTCCAAGGCTGAGCCTCAGAGACAGTACACAGGAAATGTCCCTTTTCTAGAAGGCCAGTTAGATGAGGGGACAGAAGCAATCTGCATCTCTACGGTGGGGTCAGTAAGCCACAGCATGGGACAGTTCCTGCCTGCATCCTGTTTTTTGTACAATGTGAGGGCTAAAGAATGGCTTTACCTTTTTTTGCACGTATGTGTATGTGGTGTGTACCCATGCATGTTCCTGTGTGTGGGCACATGTATGTGTGCAGGTGCCTGTGCTCATGTACATGACGTGTGTGCACATGTGGAGGCCAGAAGTCAAAATCGGGATCATCCTCGGCTGCTTTCTATCTTATTCTTCCACACAGGAACCCATAGTTCACCAATTCAGTTAGACTGGCTGGCCAGCAAGTCCAAGGGATCCTCTTGTCACCACATTTCCAGTGCTGCAGTTACAGGCCTGTGCTACCACATCCAGCCACGTTACATGGGGCGTGGGGGAATCTGAACTCAGGTCCTCATGCTTGCGTGGCAAGCATTTTACCCACTGAGCTGTCTCCCCAGCCCCTGAACTCTTTATAATGAAAGCCAAAAGGAGAATTTCTAAAATGTCCTGTGAGTAATACTTAAGAATATGTGAACGTTTTATGAAATTCAGATTTCAGCATCTACAGTTCACTACTGAAACAAAGCCACAACTGGGCCATTTCCTTTTGTCCTCTCATTTCTTCCAAAATGGCCAAGCTCAGTTGTTGCCACTGGGCTCTGGAGATAGATGTGAGAGCCTGTGCGGAGGCCAAGCCTACATTTCCTGTCTGGCCCTTTGCAGACAACACACCTGACCTGGAGATGCCCAGAGGAATTTGAACCAGGACCCTACAGGCACCCCCAACTGCTCCTCCAGCTAGGGGGAGTTTCAGGGCACCCATGTCTCTCCTGACCCTGATGTCTGGTTGGGAGTCCCACACTCCCACTATGCAATCAGGCAGGAACCGGAAAGCACAGGGGTCAGAGACACCTCGCAAAGACCTTCTGAACGACTCTCAGCTTCCCCTTCCTTCATCTTCCAGAAGCAGATACCTACGCGGCAGCCCTGGAGCTCACATTACCAACACGTTCCACCGCAGGGCTCGTCCCAATTTCCCAGCATATCCTAAGACCCAAGAGTCCCTGCACTCAGAGCACAGTGAACGGCATCCGCCCCCTGAGGACCAGACTCCCCCACCCTGTCCCAGATGTCTGTGGATGTGGACAGAGTTCAGGCTGGGCCAAGCACACTGGGCAAGGATGTCCCTGTAGGTGCTGGGTGAGCAGCTGAGTGTGGTACCGGGCTCATGAGCTCAGACTCACCGTCCAGCCACCGCCATCTGTGTGCATGTCACAGTAGACCTGGAAGCCAGCAGGGTAGTGGGTAGGGAAGACTGAGTAGATTCCATTGTCCTGTTGTCCACTCAGGAGTATGTCCAGGCAGTCCCGGGGCCGGGAGCCTGCACAGCAAAGACACGTCAGGGGAGCTGATGTAATGTCACATCCCCACCCACGGAAGTGGTCCCTAGCTCTCCCTGACTCCTGACAACTTGAGATCGAGAACATCAGTCCGGGAATCAGTCCTTGGTCCTGCCACCCCCTGGGGGAATTCTCCTGAGCCTCACGTTCCTCGTCTGGAAAATGGGCTGAGATTCGGTAGGAGGGCACAGGTAAGGCCACAGGGAGTCCTTCACCATAGCTTCACCATGGAGGGTGCAAGACAAAGTGTGGGCCTAGTACAAGCAGGGCAGGGTCCCGGAGTCCCAGGGGGGCAATCCTTAGCCCACTTTTCTTGGCTATGTGGGACTGGACACCCGAGACGCATGGGGAGGGTTAGTAAAGGTCACTCACCATTGGCGCAGCCCCGAGGCCGGGCTCCCTTGGCAGGGGCCCTCTGAAGATCGGCCTTGACTCGGGGCCGGCCCAGCCCCCTCTCCCTCTGCAGAGCCTCCAGGATATCGCTGACTGAGTTTACCAGGTGAGCCATGTGGCCTTGGCTTTCAGAGAGCAGCTGCAGAACACAAAAGCTGTTGGAGGGGGCAGGGATACAGACGGTCCCCTGCCAGGAAAGACCCTCCCCTGAGAAGGAAGTGGGCCCCCCAGCTCCTAGTAGCCCCTGGTGTGCTCAGACCCCAGGTCCCTGACTGAGGTAGTCTGATGGGTTAGCTGAGCTCTGATCAATCCCACCGTGTTAGGACCTCCATGGCTCAGAGAGAGAGGGCAGGGCTCAGGTGGGAGTCTGGCCATTCCTGGGTCCAGCCCAAGTGTGAGGGACCAAGAAGTATAAGCAGCACTGGGAATCATGAAAGCCAGGTGAAGGCGCGGCTCACCTACTGGCCAGTTTCACAACTGTGGCAGGCATACTACACTGAACAAGCCTTGCTTTTCTTCTCCCACCCCCTCCTGTAAAGCCTCAAACTCGCTGTGTAGTCAAGGATGACCCTGAACTGGTCCTCCTGCTTCTCCCTCAAAAATACTGGGATTAGGGGCTGGAGAGATGGCTTAGTGGTTAAGGCGCTTGCCTGCAAAGCCTAAGGATCCATGTTCCACTCTCCAGATCCCACATAAGCCAGATGCACAAAGGTCAGGCAAGCGCAAGGTCGCACATGCCCACTAGGTGGTGCAAGAGTCTAGAGTTCAACTTCCTGTTTTTTGTACAATGTGAGGGCTAAAGAATGGCTTTACCTTTTTTTGCACGTATGTGTATGTGGTGTGTACCCATGCATGTTCCTGTGTGTGGGCACATGTATGTGTGCAGGTGCCTGTGCTCATGTACATGACGTGTGTGCACATGTGGAGGCCAGAAGTCAAAATCGGGATCATCCTCGGCTGCTTTCTCTCTTATTCTTCCACACAGGAACCCATAGTTCACCAATTCAGTTAGACTGGCTGGCCAGCAAGTCCAAGGGATCCTCTTGTCACCACATTTCCAGTGCTGCAGTTACAGGCCTGTGCTACCACATCCAGCCACGTTACATGGGGCAGGGGGGGATCTGAACTCAGGTCCTCATGCTTGCGTGGCAAGCATTTTACCCACTGAGCTGTCTCCCCAGCCCCTGAACTCTTTATAATGAAAGCCAAAAGGAGAATTTCTAAAATGTCCTGTGAGTAATACTTAAGAATATGTGAACGTTTTATGAAATTCAGATTTCAGCATCTACAGTTCACTACTGAAACAAAGCCACAACTGGGCCATTTCCTTTGTCCTCTCATTTCTTCCAAAATGGCCAAGCTCAGTTGTTGCCACTGGGCTCTGGAGATAGATGTGAGAGCCTGTGGAGGCCAAGCCTACATTTCCTGTCTGGCCCTTTGCAGACAACACACCTGACCTGGAGATGCCCAGAGGAATTTGAACCAGGACCCTACAGGCACCCCCAACTGCTCCTCCAGCTAGGGGGAGTTTCAGGGCACCCATGTCTCTCCTGACCCTGATGTCTGGTTGGGAGTCCCACATTCCCACTATGCAATCAGGCAGGAACCGGAAAGCACAGGGGTCAGAGACACCTCGCAAAGACCTTCTGAACGACTCTCAGCTTCCCCTTCCTTCATCTTCCAGAAGCAGATACCTACGCAGCAGCCCTGGAGCTCACATTACCAACACGTTCCACCCCAGGGCTCGTCCCAATTTCCCAGCATATCCTAAGACCCAAGAGCCCCTGCACTCAGAGCACAGTGAACGGCATCTGCCCCCTGAGGACCAGACTCCCCCACCCTGTCCCAGATGTCTGTGGATGTGGACAGAGTTCAGGCTGGGCCAAGCACACTGGGCAAGGCTGTCCCTGTAGGTGCTGGGTGAGCAGCTGAGTGTGGTACCGGGCTCATGAGCTCAGACTCACCGTCCAGCCACCGCCATCTGTGTGCATGTCACAGTAGACCTGGAAGCCAGCAGGGTAGTGGGTAGGGAAGACTGAGTAGATTCCATTGTCCTGTTGTCCACTCAGGAGTATGTCCAGACAGTCCCGGGGCCGGGAGCCTGCACAGCAAAGACACGTCAGGGGAGCTGATGTAATGTCACATCCCCACCCACGGAAGTGGTCCCTAGCTCTCCCTGACTCCTGACAACTTGAGATCGAGAACATCAGTCCGGGAATCAGTCCTTGGTCCTGCCACCCCCTGGGGGAATTCTCCTGAGCCTCACGTTCCTCGTCTGGAAAATGGGCTGAGATTCGGTAGGAGGGCACAGGTAAGGCCACAGGGAGTCCTTCACCATAGCTTCACCACGGAGGGTGCAAGACAAAGTGTGGGCCTAGTACAAGCAGGGCAGGGTCCCGGAGTCCCAAGGGGGCAATCCTTAGCCCACTTTTCTTGGCTATGTGGGACTGGACACCCGAGACGCATGGGGAGGGTAAGTAAAGGTCACTCACCATTGGCGCAGCCCCGAGGCCGGGCTCCCTTGGCAGGGGCCCTCTGAAGATCGGCCTTGACTCGGGGCCGGCCCAGCCCCCTCTCCCTCTGCAGAGCCTCCAGGACATCGCTGACTGAGTTTACCAGGTGAGCCATGTGGCCTTGGCTTTCAGAGAGCAGCTGCAGAACACAAAAGCTGTTGGAGGGGGCAGGGATACAGACGGTCCCCTGCCAGGAAAGACCCTCCCCTGAGAAGGAAGTGGGCCCCCCAGCTCCTAGTAGCCCCTGGTCTGTCAGACCCCAGGTCCCTGACTGAGGTAGTCTGATGGGTTAGCTGAGCTCTGATCAATCCCACCGTGTTAGGACCTCCATGGCTCAGAGAGAGAGGGCAGGGCTCAGGTAGGAGTCTGGCCATTCCTGGGTCCAGCCCAAGTGTGAGGGACCAAGAAGTATAAGCAGCACTGGGAATCATGAAAGCCAGGTGAAGGCGCGGCTCACCTACTGGCCAGTTTCACAACTGTGGCAGGCATACTATACTGAACAAGCCTTGCTTTTCTTCTCCTATCCCCTCCTGTAAAGCCTCAAACTCGCTGTGTAGTCAAGGATGACCCTGAACTGGTCCTCCTGCTTCTCCCTCAAAAATACTGGGATTAGGGGCTGGAGAGATGGCTTAGTGGTTAAGGCGCTTGCCTGCAAAGCCTAAGGATCCATGTTCCACTCTCCAGATCCCACATAAGCCAGATGCACAAAGGTCAGGCAAGCGCAAGGTCGCACATGCCCACTAGGTGGTGCAAGAGTCTAGAGTTCAACTTCAGTGACTGAGGCCCTGGAGCACCAATTCTCTCCCTCTCTGTCTTGCTCTCTCTAAAATAAAATTAAAAAAAAAAATTTAAATACTGAGATTGGGGCTGGAGAAATGGCCTAGCAGTTAAGATGTTTGCCTGCAAAGCCAAAGGATCCCAGTTCGATTCCCCAGGACCCACATAAGCCAGATGCAAAAGGTGACGCATGCATCTGGAGTTCGTTTGCAGTAGCTGGAGGCCCCGGTGCGCCCATTGTCTCTCTGCCTCTCTTCTATCTCTCTCTCTCTCTGCTTTGCAAATAAATAAATAAAAATTTAAAAATATTGGGATTACAGGCATCCACACCCAGTTTATGGTGCCGGGGAATGAATCCAGAGCTTCATATGTGCTGGGCAAGCATTCTACCAACCCAGCAAGCTTTGGTTCTTATGAGGGAGATGGGAAAGCATCATGTTCTTGACCTAACTGCTGTAGGAACCGGAGACCATACCAGCCCACAGTGGGGACCACAGTTCAACTTCCCACCCACTACTTCTTCTGAGCCCCACACAAGGTGGCTAAGGCACAAGCGGTCTTTGAGGAACCTGGAGGGCAGGCTGGGCCTGGGGAAGAGGATGCCTCCATCTCCCATTTTGAACAGTGCAGGGAACATCCATAGTTATCCAATGTCTGTGACTTTATGAGACAACCTCTCCCACCACCACCACCACCACCACCCTGCCCTGCCACTGTGCTGCCAAGAGTTAGGACTTGAGATTGTCATTTTCTTGCTATAACTAGAGAAACTGAGGCCCAGAAGGAGAGGTTCCTGCCTGTGAACAGGCATGTGGATCACAGCAGGACAGGGCTGCACCATCATATGACAAGCCAGATGACAGGGTGGGAGAGGGCCCTGGGCCTTAGCATTTCTGGCTGGGTTGTGCCTCCAATCCCCTCACCATTAGCTGAGTGATTACGAAGGAGAGAGCAGACCAGAATGCGGGTCTTTCTGGGGGTGGGGAATCATGATTACTTGTGGGGACTCACAACTGCCTGTGTTGGCTGGCTGAGGGTTCCAGCCATGCAAGGTAATCGCTTATCCCTCCCCCATACCTCCCATCACTGTCCTGGGGTTGGAGCTCACAAGGGCAACATGGGTCTTCAGGGGCCCCTCAGCTACGCTGCTGCTGGCTGGGGTTCTCCTGAGTCCCTCCAGGGGACCCACAAGGTGCAGGAGGCAGGGAGACATGCATGTGGCAGGCAGCCAGCAGTAGTGAGCCGGGTCTTGCTCACCGAACCTGTCACTTGCCAGATAATAGCCCATCGCAGGGAGAGAGAAATACACCCAGCCAGCAGTTTACAAAATATGATTTTCGGCTCATCCGGAGGCAGAGCCCCTGCGAAGGCCTCATCCCTGTCAATTTCCCCTCAGCTGAGCAGGTGATTCAGTGAGGACTGGACCTGGGGGAGAGTGCTGGGATGGACAGGGAGAGCCTGCAAGCTTCACCACAGTGACCTGTGGCTGGGATCCATGGAGCCCTGAGTGGGAGTGGGGAGTGAGTGCAGGAAGCCCTCGGGGCAGGGGGAGCAAAGACCATTTGGTAAACAGCACTGTACGTTTCATCCTTCAGAGTCACTGTGGTCATGACACACTCAGCAGCTCGGGCACAGCCCCTCCCTCTAGCTGGCAGGCAGGGAAGACCTCGGTTTAAACTAGCAAATGATTACCACTGGAAATGTACATATAAACCTGCCCCGAATTAATGAAGAGTCAGTCCGTCCCTGTGGCTGAGCTGTGCAGATCACCACGGGAGGGGCTGGTGGTGAGAGAGAGGCCACAGAATCAGAACAACTGCTTCTAGCTCAGCTCAGCTGGGACCAGGCTTCTGCCAGACCCTTTGCCACTGTGCCTCAGTCTACCCTTCTGCAGAGTGGGGGCAAAAAGTATTCCTGCCCCTGAGGTTACTGGTGAAAAAGTGCTCATTAACAGATCCCATCCCTGATGTGGGCCCAGCATTTCTTCACAAAGGATGGCCAACGATGGGTCCTAGTGGCTTTAAATTTCAGTTCATAGATAGGGCCAACAGTGGGCATCTCCATGTGCCAGAGGCCAGCTGAGCCTTGCACAATCAGGAATGGCACCATGTCCTTGGGTTTGGCCTGGGTTGTCCCATTTTTCAGGTGAGGAGAGCCTGTGTAGAGAGGAGGGGACGCGGCTCACCTAAGGTTACTCAGTTGATACATATGGAGCCTGGACTGGATGCTAGCACTATGGACTCAAACCTACAGGATGGATCACCCAGCTCAGCCCAGTCAGAGACCAGTGTACTGCTGGTCAATAGGCAGGAGAGCTGGGACAGGGGCTGAGTGGCCACAGCTAGCTACCTCTGGACAAGACAGGCAGACACACAGTCTCTGAGCCATCTCGAGTGACAAGAACCACACTAGAAGGGATTGTATCAGGTGAGCCATGGCAATGGAACCTGGTGACACTTCTGTATGGCAGAAATGTGTCCTGTAGTGAGGGGGTGGGGATGCTGAGGTCCCTCCTAGCACCCAGGTCTGAGGGGAAATCTATGGGCAGACTGAGCTAACCAAGAACTGAGCCTCAGAGAAGATGGGGTGGGGCCCAAGGCATCCAGAGTCTTAGTGGTCACCCACGCTGCCAGGCCTGGGGAAGCTACAGGGGGAGGGGCAGCAGGAAGCTGGCTACATGTCCCCCTGACCCAGGGGACCCACCACCCGTCAGTCACCCAGACAGAATGACAAGAACTGTAATTTCTCCAGCTGCAGCCTTTGTGGGAGGGAAGAAGCTCATGGCTCATGAGCTGGGAGTGACCAAATGCCTGGTCAATCCAGGCAAAAGGGGCTGGGGTCATTGGTCAAGCAGAAGTGGCATCAGCCCTAAGACTGAGTCACAAAGGATGGTGGCACAGGGCTGGACTGCTAGGATACCAGGGGCAAACCAGGATTGCTTCCTTCCTTCCTTCCTTCCTTTTTTTTTTTTTTTTTTTTTTTTTGCATGTGTGTGTGTGTGTATGTGTGTGTGTGCTTGTGGGGGAAGCAGTTGTGTGTGTGGGCACATGTGATATGTGTGTGTATGCTTGTGCAGGGGGAGCAGCTGTGGGGGGGCATACGTGTATGTGGGGTGTGTGTGTGTGTGTGTGTGTGTGTGTGTGTGTGTGTGGAGAGGAGCAGTTGTGTGTTTGGGTACATGTGTATGTGTGTGTGCCTGCATGTGGAGGCCAGCAATCAGCAACTGGCTGTCTTTTATTGCTTTTTCGCCTTACTTTTATGAGACAGGGTCTCTCACTGAACCTGGGACTCACCGAGTCTGCTAAATTAGCTGGTCATGGAGCCCCAGAGATAACTCCTGTCTCCGCCTCCCAAGCACTGGAATGACAGGTGCATGCCACCATGCCTGGCATTTCTAGGTGGTTTCTGGAGCTCTCGACTCAGGTCCTCACTCTTGAACCACAAGCACTTCATTCCCTGAGCCATCTCCCCAGCCCCCAGCACTGCTCTCTCTGCCTGTTTTCTAGTTTGTAAAATGGTGGGGACATGAGGCAGTCTGGAGTCCCTGCTGTTAGGATGGGAACTGCTAGCTGGTGCTTGAATCCTGGCCACAGCTCCTACTTCAGAAACCTTTTGCCTAGCCCCACATTACACTCGCTGGCATGGGAGTAGGGTTAGGTGGGAAGAGGGTGGGAATAGGACCAAGGGTCTGGCTGGGTTCCCCCTCCCTGTCCTGTATGTATCCCTGAAAAGCTATGAAAAGCACAGGGCAATGAGCTGTATGAGAAGGGGGTGCAGCTCCCTCAGGGCAGGACATGACCAGTCACAAGGCTGTGACCAAGAGCAAGTCATATCCCTCTGAGCCTCAACTGGCTCCTGACGGGGTCAGGTGCTGTCTTGCCTGTACCTACCAGCATCTCCGAGGGCCTGGGGAGCCAGTCCTGTTAGCCATGGGTCCCATCTCACTGATGGATGCCACAAGGGTATGGAGCCACCAAGTGTGTGCAGAGAAGAAGCTGGGGTGGAATTTTGGCTCCCAGGAGCCGGATGGCCTCACACGAACACATAGCTCATACACAGATGGGACGGACAAAGGTTTGGTTTGGCGCATGCACAGGACCGGAACCCAGCAGCAATGATCCAGCCCCTCCGCCAAGATATCAAGGCATACACAGACCCAGTCCTCACCTGGATGAGGTGGCCCTGCTCACTCTGCAGGGTGCTGAGGCCCTGGCCCAGTGTGCTGTGTCCCTTTCGCAGCCCAGCACACTCCGTCTGCAGTTCTGAGGCCCTGGCCAGCAGACGAGGCAGCTGATCAGCCAGCATGTCCAGCAACTCCGGGGCACCGTCCAGCTGTGGCTGGCCCTGGTGCTCAGTCAGCGTCCGCAGAACGGAAGCCTGCATGCCTTCCAGGCGGGCGAAGCTGTCGGCGAGGTCAGGACAGCGAGGGTCAATGAGGATGCTGAGACGGGAGCTGTCGGCCCTCTCCACAGTGACCAGGGCGCTGTTGGCCCCTGCTGGCCCCGTGCTGACAACAGGTGGGGGAGCCGTACCAGGTGCACGGGCATGGTTCAGGAGGAGCACCGCGCCCGTGACAGCCACGGCCAGCAACACAGCCAGGGACAGGAGTACTGTGCACAGCACGTAGCCGCAGCTCGGACGCTGTGGGCCGGTCCAGGACACACAGACGAAGACAGACAGAAAGACAGATAAAGACAGATAGGAGAGAAGAGGGCAAATGTTAGAGACCAACCTGTGCCTACCTCTCTGCCCAGTGAAGCTTCAGGAAGACTGGGAGGGCAAAAGAACCCCAGAGAAAGATGGAGAAAGCCAGAGACCAGAGGGGGCAAGCTCAGAGACATCCAGAGACACAGCGAGACAGAGGTGGAGAAGGCAGAGGAGGTGTAGAGGCAGGAGGGGGACACCTCTTGCCCTGTCCTCATGGCCTGTGTGGTGCAGGCACAGTAACCCTGACCATCTCCTCTCTCCTCTCCTCCCTGTCCCCTTCCCAGAGCAGGACCCTGGCAAGACAAATGTCAGGAGCAGCAGAGCCTCTCCCCCTAATGAGGCTGAGACACGCAGGCACCGTGACTCCCAGAACAGACCACATCTGGAAGCAAGGAATGGATGGGGGGCAGTGCTGGTATGGAGAGAAAACAGGGCCTAAGCACTGAGCCATCCTAGCCAGGGCTTAACAGAAGAAGCCAGAGCCAAGGTGTAGCCTGGAATGGAAAGAGGTGCCCTGACTGTGCCGTACTGAACCCATGCTCATGGAACCAAATCATTTAGTCACTGAGCATGTAGTCGGGGAAAAACTGAAGCCCAGAGAAGGCAGAGGGATTGTCCAAAGTCACATAGCCAGTAAGAAATAGAGCTCCTGGGCTGGAGGGATGGCTTAGTGGTTAAGGCATTTGCCAGCAAAGCCTAAGGACCTGAGTTCGATTCCCTAGTACCCACGTAAGCCAGAGGCACAAGGTGGTGCGTGTGTCTGGAGTTTGTTTGCAGTGGCTAGAGGCTATGGTGCACCCATTTTCCCTCTCTCTCTTTGTTTCTCTTTTTCTCGCTCAAATAAATAAATAAATAAATAAATAAATAAATAAATAAAATATCTAAAATAAAAAAGAAATACAGCTCCCATTGGATTCCAAGCCTGCTGCTTTCCTCTAGGGGCCAGGAACCTCCTCCAACCAAACCTCTTCAACTTTCAGACTCATTTTCCCCACATTTCCACTTTCTGGATTTGAGATGCCTCTTTAAATGAGTTAGTATACTAAAGCACTTGGAGCCATGCCCGGCACGTCGCACTTCTGCAGTAAATATCAATGGCTTTTATTATCTCGTGATCAATGTGCAGAGAGCATCAAGAGGTGGTTTTTATTTTCCACCCAGCGCCTTATTTCTGTGTCTCCCATGCTAGGAGGCACCTTCTCTTTTTGTGACATCTCCAACAGGGGGCATCTTACCGTGGTAATTGACAGCTCGCTTGTTTCCTTAGATTTAGAAAACATCTCTTGCGCTCACTACTAAGAGCGCATAAATTCAAATGCCATCAGTTAACTCCCAAGTCACCTGAGGAGGAAAAGGTGGGGATAAGGGGCAAGCCTCTTCTAGGAAGTCCTCCTTGACCACATCTCCCTGAGCCTGGAGGGGCTCCTTGGAAAGTGCTTCTCCTGGCAGACAGCACCATCTTTGAATGCATGAATTTGCTCGCTCCTTTCATCACTCAAACCTCACTTCCACAGTCATAGACTGTCAGGCTCTGGGCCCCTCTGAAGTAGGCATCAGAGGGAAGCCAGACTGCATGCCTCCTCTGGGAGTGTTTATGTCCCTTGGGCTTGAGTCTCAACCTCTCTGGGAGCACGGAACATCTTGGGGAGCTGAAGAAAGGTGATGATGGTTTCTGGGTACCCAAGAGATGAGTGGCAGGTGCAGAAACCTGTCCTGGCCTGCGAGTCCAACCTCTAGTAGGGACTGGCTAACCACCTCATACAAAACAGTACCCATGGCTGACTGTGGAGTGGATGGATGGATGGATGGATGGATGGATAGATGGACAGACAGAGGTGGGAAAAGCAGGTGAACCAGACCATGTCTCTGGATCAGGCTTGTGTGCAGTACCCACACAGCCTCATGACCCACTCTGATGAACACCAGGTCCTGAGGCAGGGCTACTGCTGACCTGAGCCCCCATGGGACAGCATGTAGAGAGGGAGGGGACCTCCAGGCCATCCCAGCAGGCCAGCAGCTCACAGGCAGACAGGCACTGCCTCAGCCCTGTGCCATGCTCCTGTCTCTGGAATACCCAAATCTCCCCCGCACAGTGGAGGCTGTGGTTCAAGTCATTTTGCAGATGGGGAAAATGAGGCTGGGGGAGCAAAGACCTGAGCGCAATGTAACACGGAGGACATGGAGGACATGGAGTGGAGGCAGCATTTGAGCCCAGGGCTGGGTGGCTGTGGGTCAGACATCCTCCAACAACTTCTTCTTTTGCCTAAGCCTGGCTGGAGCTTTCAGGGACACAGCTCTGTCAGAAGCTAAGTCCCTGTCACACCCGCACCAGGGTCAGTCCATCCATCGGGAGACACCTTGCCCCAAGCAGTTCTGAGCCACGTCCTCCCACTGTAGCATTAAGGTCCCCTGGCTGGCTCAGGGAGAGAAGCCATCTGCTTGCTGGGTCTCCAGGACCCCACAGGACTGGACATTCTCCTCCCAGCTGAGTCCTCTCTGGGGAGCGGGGACAGAGGATACAGACGTGGGGAGGGTGGAGGAAGCTTCAGGGTCCCCCAGAGCCAGGGGGGACCCCAGAGCTCAACGATGTAGCAGGACACTCCATGGAGGAGAATTAGCCTTCAGAGATCAACCTTAAAGATGAAGTGCTGTTCACTTTTATAGGCTGTGGTTTACGTGCCTCGCAAAGAAATCTGCCCGAGATAATAAGGGGGCTCAGGCCGGGCTGCCAACGCTGTGCCTCAGGCTGGAGCTTGTTAATCAGCCTTTGGCCGGCAGAGCGGGGTGCACTCCCTCTCCGTGGCTCTGCAATGGAAGGATGTGCAGGCTCCCCGCCTTCCAAGAACAACCATTGCAGGCCATGGGTCCAGAAAGGATCAGGAGACCCAGGTTCAAGACCCATATGAGCGCCCAGGTAGAGGGTTGTAGCTTTGTTCCCTAGTGTCAAACCAGGTCATATACTGTCTAAAAAAGCTCTAGTGAATACAAGGCTGGGCTGCCACTAGAATGAAGGTGAGAACCTTAGTTACAAAATGACAGCCACCAGATTACCTCCTAGAGTCACCAGCCCTCAGAAGCAACTTGGAAATCAAGAATGGGATTCAGAGCTGGGCGTGTTGGTGCACGCCTTTAATCCCAGCACTTGGGAGGCAGAGGTAGGAGGCCTGCAGTGAGTTCAAGGCCACCCTGAGCTACAGTGAGCCCCTCCTTGAAAAAAAAAATAAAATAAAAATAAAAAACAAGGGGATTCAGTACTGGTGGCCCAGCCCCATAGCCACAGACAGAGAGCCCTGTCTCTTTTGGCTGACAGCCTGGAAAAGGTCTTTTTCTGGAAGGGAAGATAAGGTGAATGCCAGGAGAGAGCCACGCTGCCCGCCACCACCTGGGAGCCCCAGCCAAAAGCTGTGGCTGATGGTCAGGGTACAAGCATGTTGGGGACCAGGTGAACTTTATGGGTTTGTAGGATACAGGCCTTGCCCTGCTGAACCCCTGGGTTCCTCCTTACATTCTACTCCCCCAGGTGCCCACCTCTGTTCCCATCAGAGCCGAACTCTGAGCTATTGGACCTGACGGAGGGAGCCTCAGAGTTCCCTGGGGTGAGTGTTGGTAGCTTTGCCCTAATTCTGGGGTCCCAAAGATATAGAAAGAGGGCGTGCAGGCTCATTCTATGACCAGAGGAATAGCCTTTCTCCTTCCTGCTTAGGTGTATTGCAAGTTGAGGCTGGCTGGAGGTCCTGGGAGCAGCAGCTGAAGGTGTCCAAGGGGACAGAGAAGACATGGGAGCTGCCGGCACTGTCCCTCTGGGAAGCTCAAGGCCCCCACGCTCTCTCGACTCAAGCGCTCAGATCTGGGTCTGCTGGCTTGTAAGGGGGTCTCTTCAGCCCCTGGTCTCCCACATGGGGTCTCACTCCACCAAAACTCACCAGGGTCTCTGTACCCCAAACCTGAGTGTTCCAGAGATGCCAGTCCAGGGATGGCATCCATACTACCAGCTGTCCTTTCCTTCACTCTCCTGCATCTAGCCTGTCACCACCTCCTCTGAGCCCTTCTGTCCTCTGTCCCCGCTCTTCCCATCAGCAGCCTGGCCGTGGCCCCACTACCTGACTCAAAATCATGGCGAACATGTCCCCTCTGACTCCCCATACCCTACAAGCAAAGCACACAGGACACTGTCCCCTTACACCCCTCCCTGGTCCTGGGTATCAAAAGTTCCACCTTGGACAGCTCAGTGCACAGACACCTAGCACCTACCACCCCTCCCCCAACCCCCGAGGGGACCCATACCTGCCAAACTTTCAGTCTAACATCACCTCCATGGGATTCTCTTCTCCCACCTCTGCCATGGCTCGGGTCACCCACACCGTGAGCTTGTCCAGAGCAGAGGTGCAGGAGATGACCGCAGGCAACCTCTTCCCCCTCCTCGCCTCCCCTCCTCCTCCCCAAATCTGATGCAGTGTGATCTCACACAAACCCCAGAGAGTGGGAATGAAGAGACATATTGCTTTTCCTGAAGGGCTCCTGCCACCGTCTGTGGTAACACCTGACTTGTGGCTTTGTCCCCTGGGAACTCTAAGTTCCTTGAGGTGCAGGCTTTGTCTTCTGGCACGAAGCAGGGTCTCCCATAAATAGCCACTGAGCGAATTAAATGATGCAGGGATTAAGGTTAGACGTCAGGAGAAACTTCCCAAAGAGAACTGTTTTCTTTCTTTCTACAATGTCTCTGGAAGTTTGCGGGATGGGTGGGAGGTCAATGCCATGTTGAAGGTGGCTTGGGGACAACTCAGCAAGAAGTTCCTGTTCCTCTGAGGAGACAGTTCCGGGGTGACTTCCTGCCCACACTCTGGGATGGGGAGAGCATGTCTATTTCTAGAGTCTTTCATCCAAGTACCTCCGAACTCATGGCAAACATCACAGCGGTACTGTGTCTCTCTGCCCCAAGGTGCAGGCGCCCCTTCTGCATGCAGGGGGTGGAAGGACACCCTAATGAAGATGGAGTCGGACGCTTGGCCAAGGTCACCCAGCCAATGAGTTGCTGAGGACAGGCAGTGCGGGAACAGAGCTAGGCAGAGCAGGCCTAAGGTGGTCCCCAAGAAGCCACACCAGGACACAGGCCCTTTGAAGAGGGGTGAGAGGCAGGCACACTGCCTGGCCCTGTCATTTAGAATCAACTGCTGGGTTCAAGAAAGCACCACAGGCGTTCTCCCTTCACCTTCATGCCATCTGCTACAGGAGGACATGGATTCAAGTCTCCCTCCAGTGCACTTGGCCACTGGTGTCCTCATCTGTCACCTCTACCAGCCTCCCAGGGCGGTATGACTAAGAAATGAGAGGTGTAGGGACAAGCACCCTCCAATGCTGGGGAGTGGCATTGGCATGTTCTCAGGGAGGAAAGGACCTCGGTGTGGACCCTCCCTAAAGGCCCTTGCAGTAGGAGCGGGGTATAGAGACTTCCTTCCCTGGGGCCTGGGGAGAAAGTAAGGCCCCAACAGCTGTGACAAGGGATAGGCTGCTCTGAGAAGCAGGCTCCCCATGTGTGCATGGTACTCTACAGTTTGCAAAGGCACCTGGAGTCTCTTTGACTCCCCTTCAGCAGGAGTGACGTGAGCTGGAAGCAGAGATGGCTGGTCCCGTTTGCAGATGGTACAGCTCAGGCCCAGAGAGGCAATGCATGCCAGTGGCCAAGAAGAAATTAGAAGCAAGGGAGGCGGCTCCAAGGGGCTGGGGAGCAAACATCTCCCTGAATGACCATACAAAAAAGGTCTGACTTCTTTGTCGAAAGCTCACCAAGAAGGATGGGGCTATAAGGCACGTGTGTGTGTGTGTGTGTGTGTGTGTGTGTGTGTGTGTGTGTGTGCGCGCGCACACACACACACATACACACAGAGCCTACCATATGCTGGGTCACCATTTGAGAAGGGAAGTGTCTGAAACTGGTCCCAGGAGCCCAGACACAAGAGCTGGACTCTGGATGCTGCAGCCCTGAGCTGGTCCCCGGGGTAGGGGTTGGGGGGAAGCAGGGCCAAGAAACCTGGGCCTGGTTCAGGATGCCTGAAATCCCCATTTCTCCCAGAAGCCCCCTCCCCTCAGGACAGCAGCGTTTCCCCTCCTCTCCTCCAGCTCCTCCTGGCCCAGGCTTCAAGCAGCTCTGCTACTTGGCTTTCCACCTAAGTTTCCTGAAGGAACACAGCTTGGCCAGGGGTAGACTAGAGAGGGAGCTAGGGAACCCTGTGGCCACTGGAAGCAGCTGTGGAGGAGGATCTGGAGACCCCAGCACTAGGCATCCAGGAAGGCTTCCCAGAGGAGGAGGCCTCACAGGCCAGTGCTGAAGAACATGTAGGGTGTCCCTGAAAGCGGGGGTATCCCCTTAGAGAGAGCCAAGGGAGAGGTGTGTGTGTGTGTGTGTGTGTGTGTTCAGAGCCTGATGGAGCCCTTCAGATAAGACAGCAAAGATTTAAAAGTGGGGTGAGGCCTAGGATTGGCCAATGAGAGTACCTGTAAGGGGCTGACAGGAGGGGACCCTGGGCCAGGCTAGGGGCAGCCTTAGAGAAGAAGACCAGATGTTAAGACTGCTTTTTTGAGGGGAGAGAAAGTCAGATCTCAACAGGAAGGGTCCTGTTACCTGGGACAGAGGGTAAACACTTGGCCTAAGAAGGACAGGCTACCCATGGGATGCCAGGGCAAAGACCAGCGCTTAGAAGGACTCTGAACCCTTGCTCTCCTGCCCATACGCTGTGTAGCTTGGGCATATCTCATGCACCTCTCTGATCATCGCTCTGTGACAGATAAGTTCCCCTGTAAAAACCTGGGGAAAATGAGGTCCTGCGGGTCAAGGGAAAAGAGCTTTGCCAACTGTAGAGGGCTGGTCCCCACACCACACCGAGGGCCACTCCAAAAGGAAGAGAATGTTGCAGCTCTAGAGAGTGAGGGGCCGCCAAGGCCCGCCCCTGCCGCCCCCTTCTGCGGCTGCAAACTCGAACTGTTCCTTCCCCAGTGACATCTGTCTGGGAGAAATTTGAAATTTAAAATTTAAAACGGGCAGCCCCATTGTCGGTTCTCCTTGGCAAATGGCCTCCTCGTCTTGTCTGCCTGTCCTGGTCCCTTGGCAGCCCAGCCTGGGGCAGTCCTGCGGCCACCCCTCTGCCTTAGCTGCTAGAGTCAGGCTCTCTCCTTGCGCTGCCCTCAGCTGGTGCAGTGCACAGCCCTGGGCACCCTCCAAGCCCACCCTCCCCTCCCCACCGCCTTTGCAGAGGCAGCAAGTAGGGAGGATCAGGCAGATCTGGGTTCAAATCCCCACAGAACTGCGTGGCCTAGGGCTGGAGCTGGCCCTCTCTGAGCCTTGCTTTCTTGGTCTTAAAAGTGATGCCCCTTTATTGGTGCCCTGTTGTAGACAGGGACGAGGCAAAGGAGGCCATCCAGTAAGCTGGGTCTTACTACTTAAGCTCTGGGAGATGTGCCCCGAGGCTGGCACCGGATGGGGACATGGATGTGTAGAGGTGATCCAATGAGACTCAGCCACCGAGGGTCACAAACCACAGTGAACTACAGGTCCCCTCTCCCTTCGGCACAAGGAAGCACGGGGAGGGGAGGGACGACGACGGTGGTCACCGCTGGGGCTGGTGAGGCCACCCCTGTAGGCGCGTCCACCCTCTGTGTGAACCCGAGTTCAAGACCCTCCCGCTGCTGGAGGAGCCCCGGGCTCCGGGTGCCGTCTCCGCCGGCGCAGCCCTTCGGAGGGTCGCCGGTCCCCGCGCCCGTGTGCGTGTGTACCTGCGGCTTGTCGCGCGGCCGGTCCTCAAGTTGGGAAGCGCCGCCCATGGTCTTCCACCGCTCGTTGACCATCTTCCGGCTGGCCTGGCGCGGGCGCGGGCTCGGGGCGCGCTCCGCTCGGTGCCGGGCTGCGGGAGCTGCGCGGGCCGAGCGCGGAGAGCTGAAGCCGCCGAGAGCTTCCGCGCCGTCCCCGGGCCCCGCCCGCACCTCCCGCGCGCCCCGCCTCCTCGTCCTCCTCCTCCTCCGTCCTCCTGCTCCTCGCGCTCGGGCCCCGCGTCTCGGACTCTCTTTGCCTCGCACTGCTCCAGGCGGCCTCCCGGGCACGCGCACGCGCCCTGCGAGCGAATACTCCCGGTCCGGGGCGGTGGGGGAAGGAGGCAAGAAAGGTCCCCGGTCGCGGGCTCCCCGGGGAGCCTGAGCACCCCACACAAACTTCCTCCCGAGTGGGACCCGCCCACCTGCCCGCGCTCGCGCGTGGGAACGTCGGGCTGGCGACTCCCGGGCTCAGGATGCGGTGTGGGGGGGTGTCACTGCGGGCTGGGGCGGCTAGAGGGGGCGCCTTCCCCGCGTGGCTCCGGGATGTTGGTCGCGGGCCGGTTGGGGAAGAGCGCACGTGGCCACCCCGGGGTTGGGGACCCCTTGGCATCCGCACCTGTGCAGGGGGAGGAGGATACAAGTCCAGTCTTCCGCCTCTCCGCTGCAACCCCTTCCCGCCCCCGGATCTGAGCCGTCGAGGGGCTTCTTAGTCGCCCCCTCCCACCTGCAGCACTTTTCCAAGCATTTAATCCGCCCGAGCCTCCGGAGGTAATTGACAAAGTCCTTAATCTGCGAGGCTAACGAGCTGCTAGTGTGGCTCCCACTCGCGTCACGCCGTGCGCCCCGCCGCCCCCCCCAGCTCCCCAGATACGTCCCGGCTCTCGGAGCCCCCCCGCTACTCCCCAAAGCTGTTTTCCGGCTCCCACCCGGGCGCCTTGGCCCGCCGCATTGTTCCCTGGCACCATCTTCGTCTCTTCCCCACCGGTTACCAGTCTGTCGCCTCATCTTTGTCCCTCTTCTTGTCCCCCTGGGAGCCAGGCAGGGTCGCCCTGGAACCAGCTAGAGCTGGGGAGGGGGGAAGGATGGGGCATACCTTCCGAGGAGACTGTTACCTGTCAGAAGATGGGTTTCCGGTCCCCAGCTTTGTTCATAGTTGTCACCTTGCAGCGTGGCTGGTGTCCACGTGCAGTCCCGGCCCTGCTGCCCAGATTATTGGACATGATCCCACTGCCCAGGCTGGTGCTTGGGACTCTGGGCTCCGCCGGAGTGCACCTGTCCACTGGCTTTCTTTCCTATACTTAAAGCAGGTGACATAGAGGGCATTTAGGCCGGGGCAGAGGTATGTGGAAGCACCACACCCTCGCTGTGTGGTCTGAGGCAAGCCACTGCACCGCTCTGTACCTCACTTTCCCCTTGCGCCCCCAAAGGTTAGCAGAAACCCTTTCAGAAGGGCCTTGTGAGGTTCCGAGTGAGCCAGCTGAGGGATGGACTGGAACTTTCCTGATGTGATGTTGGGAAGACTTCATTCCTCTGTGGACCAGGAAGGGGGAAGCTCTGGGTTTCCCAACAGCAGTTGTAGAAGGGACACGGGCAGTGTTGTACAGACTCCAGTCTATTGTTTACAACAGGTCTGTCTGGGCAGCCCTGAGTCGGGAATCTGAGGGAGGCGGTGCGAAGGGCCTAGGGTTTTGCAAGGAAGGCCATGAGAGTGGGATGCCCGGATGCAAACAAGGAGCAAAGGAGTCAGTGTGCCTGGGCAAGGTGTTCTTTCTCAGGAGCTGCTCAGTACTTCAGCTCCAGGGCTTAAGGACGGACAGTTGGACAGGTAAGCGGGCGCCACCTAGCGGCTCTTCCTGGCAGTGTTTGGTGATGGGTCATTGCACCTGCTCAGCAACAGGCGGCCTTCAAATTCTGTCTGCAGGGGTGCAAAAGGTATGCGTGATGGGGTGGGGGTAAGGGGGTGGCAGACCTCACCCCCTCTGTAATGATGCCTCTACTCAGAACCCCAAAACTGTCAGTCGTGACACAGGTCAGGGAAGAACCCACCTACTGTCCCAGCCTTTGCATGTTGCTCACCTGCCACACACAGGCATTGTCTGGGGAGAAGAGAGGACTGTCGCCCTGTGGGTGCCATGCAGGGGGCATGAGATGCAAGTGCATCTCAGAAGCTGGTGCCAAGCCCACACTGAGATCTGCTGGCAGGAAGGGCAGGATACCCCACAGACCAGACTAGCACCCTCCCCACACTCTGTAGCCCTTTTTCAAGGTTGATAGCTGCAGGAAAGCAGGGACAACCCCAGCTATACTCAACATGCCAGATAAGATGGGACTAGTCTTTCCATTCAGTCCAGGGACCAGCGAGGGCCTCCAGGAAGCCAGGACCCAGGGCCTTCTGGCTGTCAACTGAGGCTGCCCACACCCTGGCCACTCCTTTCTGGCTCACCAGCCCTTTGTGACCCTGGTTTCCCTTCCAGAGGCATTCTGAGTATGACAACCCCTCCATCAGGCAGCTCCTGTCTGGGATTTTTAGTTGAAATTCCAAAGAGAGGGCTGGTAAGGTCCCGTTCCTCCCTCTGAGCCAGGACACATCAATCACAGATGTCAGCTGGCCTAAGGTAGCTGTCCTCACTGTGGTCCAACACAGGGGGGACAGGCGATGAGGACCTGACATCAGAGGGACAGATAGGAAGAGATCCAAAGGAGGGGCTGGGGATGTGGCTCAGTGGGTAGGGTGCCTGCCTAGTGTCCATGAAGCCCTGGGTTCCATCTTCAGCATCCCATAAACGGGGCATGGTGGTGTACACCTGTAATACCATTTGAGGGGTTGAGGCAAGAGGATCAGAACTTCAAGGTCATTCTCACTTGCATAGGAAGTTCAAAGGCAGCCTGAAATACATGAAACTGCCACATACAAAAATAAGGAAGTGGGGGAAAAAAGGACAAGGAAGAGTGGCTGTGTACACGGTGTGACAACATCCAGGATGCCAGCCTGCGGAACCTGCTGCCATTGGTCATGCATCATTCTTCCATTAGGCCCTGTGGTGCGCACCCATGTTCTCCCAGCTACATAGGTGGAAGCTATTGTTACTCCCATTGCAGAGATAAGGGAACAGACTCAGAAAGGAAAGGTGTGTAACTTAGCTAATAGTCCTATTGATGGACTGCATTATCATTTAATTTAGTAAATTGTTCCCATGTGCTAACACCATTCATTCACAATATCATGATTTCACTTTATCATCCCCAAAGAACTACAGGTGCTGTTAATATCCCAGTTTTTTAAAAAAATATTTTTATTTATTCACTTAAAAGCAGAGAGAGATAGAAGACAGAATTGGTGTGCCAGGGCCTCCAGCCACTGCAAAGGAACTCCAGATGTCTGTGCCCCTTTGTGCATCTGGCTTTACATGAATACTAGGGCACTGAACCTGGGTAGTCAGGCTTTGTGGGCAAGGGCCTTCACCACTGAGTGGTCTCTCCAGCCCACGATCCCAGTTTTAAAGATGAGGCACCTGGAGCTCAGAGAGGTTCAACACCTTGAACAAGATCACACAGCAGTTGGTGGACCAGAATGTGAACCACGGGCTGGGCACTGCTAGAGACCATCTCTCCTTCAACATACCAGTACCACCTGGATAGTCCGAAACACCCAGCCAGCACTGCTGAGCCTGCATGCAGCAGGGATTGCAGGAACATGGGTTGCATATCAAATGCGCCTGTCTCCTGGGGGCCCGGGGACAGGCTGGTGAGGAGGTCAGGACCTCTGGCTCTCACCCACCCACCTCTGCCCCACACTGCCCAGGGCACTCCTCTCTTCCCATAAAGCTGTTTTAACTTACTTCTGACAACCACATTTATCATTACAAATAAATTCATCCTGGCTTTCTGTGGCATGGGAAGATACCTCGCGGTGATTCAATGGGCTTGTCACCCTCGCGGTTAGGCGCGGGGAGCTGAACAACTGGATGGTCTTCAGCGCCAGCTCCTCATTTTCTGCGCTGGAGCCAGAAATGTACAGTGGGCTGACATTTAATTTAGAATCCAACATACCTTGACATAAACCCATAATACAAAGGCGGGGGCGGGGTGGGGGCTGCCAAGCCTGGCAGGGGCTGGGGGGAGTCCGAGTGACAGAGTAGATTTCTTTCTTTCGTTTTATTTTATTTTTTATATATTTTTTATTTTGCTTTGTCAACACTGAGTGGTGATGACAGGCTAGACACTGCCATCAAAGGCGAGAATTAGCAGGGAGCATGTGTGTGTGTGTGTGTGTGTGTGCGCGCGCGTGTGTGCTGGTCTTTGTGTTAACTCCGTGCATGTGTGGCAGGGGTCTGTGTCCCAGTGCATCAAGATGTGTGTGGTATCTCGTGACAAGTCTGTCAGATGTCATGGGAGAAACACGTGCCAAGGCTGAGCTGTGACCGCTGAGGCTGGGGACCAGGAGCAGGATAGCGTCGTCATTAAGGTGTGGATCAGACCGTACCTGCCCTGTTTTGTGTCCCTAGCGCTCGATAAATATGGAGCAGGAGGTACAAATGTCATTTCCGACATTTAAACGGAGCTCCTGCTAGGAAGAAGCTGGTCGTTGTTTGACAGAACATTCAGGTGGATGCTTTCATGGCGGAAATTGGAGGTTCAAGGCAGGTGGGGGGAGAAGAGACAGAATTCAGGACCGTAAGAAACCCGGGAAATGGAGTCTAGCCAGATGGTGTCTTGGAGAGGACAGGGTGGGGTGGGGGAGCACAGGAGGGAGAGCTGAAGCTGGGCAGGGGGGTGGGCCCTGGCAGCACAGGCCACAGATCATGGTGTTGGCTCTCACACTCAAGGCGGTTTTCAGGCTGGATGTTGGCTCCGCCCATCCGCCTCTCACTCTCCCCTACTACCTGGCCATGCATGCTAACCCTGAGACTCTTGGACCTACCTCCCAGTACACTTCTGGGCTAAGAGGACGAGAGGTCACTTCCCTCAACCCACATCTCTGCATACCACCCAAGGCCCCTTCCTCACAGTAGTTTCTTGCCTCTTCCCATAAAACTCACCCCCTGGCCCACCCTCGTCCCTTCTTTCTCTCTTCTCTCTCTCCCTCCCCCCCTTTCCCTTCCTCTCTGTTACAATAAAGTCTTCCATCCAAGAAGCTGTCCATCTTGGTCCTCCATTGCAAACCCTGAAATCTAACACTGGCTCAGCGGGTGAGAGTGATTGTCCCGCTAACGTGGGGACCTGATTTGCCCTCATAGACAGCTGGGTATGACCAGGTGGGCCCGTCAGCCTAGTCTTGTGGGGCGTGGAGACCAAAGAATCACTGGGGCTCGCTGGTCAGTCAGCATGACCAAAATCAAGGTAGGTCCAGATTTGGTGAGAGAGTCTTCTCAAGGAAACATGCGGATGAAGGAGGGAGGAGGACACCAACAGGTGCAAGCACGCGTGCATACATCATACCACCCCCCCCAACCAAAACAAAAGAAAGTGGCTGTCAATGTCCCATAGCAGAAGAACACTAACCCCTCACCCCAGACTGGAGAGAAGGCTCAAGGGTCTGGTTCTCCTGAGGGCTCTGGGGGAAGAGTGGGCCCTGCTCGGCACCTAAGCCAGGGAAATAGATTAAACAGTGGGAGATAGAAAGAACCCCACTGGGGCGTAGCACTCAGACCAATCAGGAAACCCAGGCAGGAGGGACAGGTAGCAGCAGTGTGACCTTGAAACACCCTCGTTGGCATTTTTGAGGCCTCAGGACAGCTCTGTTTGGGGTTCCTACTGTGTGTAGATACCCCCTGGATTTTCTTTTCTTTTCTTATTTTATTTTATTTATTTATTTTTTGTTTTTCAAGGTAGGGTTTCACTCTAGCCCAGGCTGACCTGGAATTCACTATGGAGTCTCAGGGTGGCCTTGAACTCATGGTGATCCTCCTACCTCTGCCTCCCAAGTGCTGGGATTAAAGGTGTGCGCCACCATGCCTGGCTCCCACTGGATTTTCTCATTGGAATCCTCACAGTGTCTAAGAGGCACCATGGCTCCTTCCCTTTTATAGTCTATTTATTTATTTGCAAGAATAGAGAGACAGAGAGGGGAGGGGTGGTGCAGAGAATGGGTGCACCAGGACCTCTAGATACTGTAAATATACTCCAGACACATGAGCCATGTTCTGTATCTGGCTTTACGTGCATACTGGGGAATTGAACCCTGGTGGTTAGGCTTTTCAGGCAAGCGCCTTAACCACTAAGCCATCTCTCCAGCCCTTTCTTCCCTTTTAAAACATTTTATTATTTATTTATTTGAGACAGAGAGAGGGGGAGAGAGTGAGAATGGCATGCTAGGGCCTCTAGCCACTGCAAACGAACTCCAGACTCATGCACCACCATGTGCATCTGGCTTATGTGGGAACTGGAGAATCGAACTGAGGACCTTAGGCTTGGCAGGCATGTGCCTTAACCATTAAGCCATCTCTCCAGCCCCCTTTCTTCCCTTTTAAAATTGATTACTGATAATTTTATTTATTTATTTATTATTTATTTATTTATTATTTATTTATGAGAGAGAGAGAGAAAGAGAAAAGAGGCAAAGAGACAGAGACAGAGAGAGAATGGGCACATGTCAGGGCTTCCAACCATAGCAAACAAACTCCAGACATAGGTGCTACCTTGTGCATCTGACTTAAGTGGGTCCTGGGGAATCAAACCTGGGTCCTTTGGCTTTAGAGGTGAGCACCTTAACCGCTAAGCCATCTCTCCAGCCTGATTATTGACAGTTTTTATATATGTATGTATTTTGATCACATTCACCTCCCATGACCTCCTTTGTTCCCCTCCTCCTCCCCTTCTTCTGAACTAGTCCCACTTCTACTTTGATCTCTCTCTCTCTGTGAGACCTATTTCTTGCATGAGCATAGGTGGGGTTATTTACTGAGCCTGGGCAGCCTACCAGAGCTGCACCACTGAAGAAAATATCTTCTTCCTCCTCAGCAATCATTTCTGCCAATAGCTCCTCAGGGAGGGGTGGGGGTCTCATGAACGCCTCCACCATCTGTGATGGCATGTTGATGGGCCCAGCCTTGTGCAGGTGACCACACCTATTGTCTTATAGACTGCATGGCACACTGTGAATTTAACCCCCCGCCCCCCAACCCCTCCATACTGTAAAATTTGGGGACCTGGGACATCTAACACTTGGGTTTACACATGTTTGTTACCAAACGAAAGGAACTGGGTAGAGAAAATGAAATTCTGGTTCCAAAGTTGACCCAACCAGCGGCCACGTATCGACCTACAAGTGGCCCAGCTTGCAAGAATGGAGAGCTTTCTTTTTGCACTCCCCCCCCCCAGACAGTGTCACAGTTACTTTCTTTTTTTGACAGGGCAAAACATTTGACCAAAAGCAGCTAATGGAAGGAAAGGGTTTATTTTCTGCTGGGAGTGGTGGCACATGCCTTTAATCTCAGGACTTGGGAAGCAGAGGTAGGAGGATTGCCATGAGTTCAAGGCCACCCTGAGACTACAGAGTGAATTCCGGGTCAGCCTGGGCTAGAGGAGACCCTACCTTGAAAAAAAAAAAAAAAAAAAAAAAAAGACAAAAGGAAAGGGTTTCAGTTTTGTCAAGGCAAGGGGAAAGCATGGCAGGAGCAGACAGCCAGACACCACATCTCCACACCAGCAGAGAGGACATAGACTTCGTGAGCTAGCTGAATGCAGCAAGTGCCCCTGGGCTGTAACACCCCAAGACCCGCTGCAGTGACACACCTTCCCAAGCAAGGCTCTGCTTCCCAAGCAAAGGCTCCACCCTGAGGCTCGAGGGGACAGTTTACATTCAAGCCACCCACAGACAGGGGCTCACTATTTGGCCCCAGCTAGCCTCAGGTGTGCAGTGGTTTTCTTTCCTCTGCTTCCCACATTCTGATCACCAGACCCTCATGCTTCTTTTGTATTCTGACCTCTAAATTTAATTGTTCAAGACTCTAATCCCATTCATTGTGAATTTCCTCAGCTCTCCCCCAGTGTGGCTTGTTTCCTCATAGGTTTTGAATTGTAAAGTCCATCTTTTCTTTCTTTCTTCTCTCTTTCCTTCCTTCCTTCCTTCCTTCCTTCCTTCCTTCCTTCCTTCCTTCCTTCCTTCCTTCCTTCCCTCCCTCCCTCCCTCCCCCCTCCTTCCTTCCTTCCTTCCTTCTTTCTTTCTTGTTTTTTTTTTTGTTTTTTTGTTTTAAGAGGTAGGGTCTTGCTCTAGCTCTGGCTCACCTGGAATTCACTATGTAATCTCAGGGTGCCCTTGAACTCACAGCGATCCTCCTACCTCTGCTGGGATTAAAGGCATGTGCCACCATGCCCGGCATAAAGTCCATTTTTGTTGGGGCTTCATCTATAGGAACCTGCTGTGTTCTGGATGGGAGTTTTTCCTTCCCTGAAGGGTGTGCTTCAGGACCCCAAGGCACCTCAGATCCTCCAAGCGCAGGATCATTTCAGGTTCCCATCTTACATGTAGAATAAATTACCCAGGAACAAGCCTGTGGGTATTAAGATATAGGAACTTTTTCTCCCATGTCATCTGCCCCCCCTTTTCCCCTTATCTTTTCTCTCTCATATTTTTCTCTCATCTTTGCACTGAGGGCATGGCCCAGGTTTTCTGATGGGTCTGGGTCTGGCTCCTGCCCTCCTTTTTCCCCATAAGGCCAGTCTCCTGGGTCATGAAACTCAAGGCCACAATTTCCACAACAGATATACCCTTGGGCAACATGGCTTCAGTCTCACCTGCAATCACATACCCTGCTCCTTTGTTTTCCCTCATTTTGTAGTTTAGCTATAGTTTAAAATGATGTTTGTTGGGGCTAGAGAGATGGCTCAGTGGTTAAATCTGCTTGCTTGCAAAGTCTGCCAGCCCATGTTCAATTCCCCAGTACCCATGTAAAGCTGGATACAAAAGTGGCACATGTAAAAAAAAGGTGGCACATGTGTCTGGAATTTGTTTGCAGTAGCAAGAGACTTTGGTGTGTGTGTGTGTGCGTGTGTATACACACACACAAATAAATAATTTTTTTTTTTTTTTTTTGGTTTTTGAGGTAGGGTCTCACTCTAGCTCAGGCTGACCTGGAATTCACTATGTAGTCTCAGGGTGGCCTCAAACTCTCGGCGATCCTCCTACCTCTGCCTCCCAAGTGCTGGGATTAAAGGCATGTGCCACCACGCCTGGCACAAATAAATAATTTAAAAATATTTGTGTTTATTTATTTGAGAGAGAGAGAGAGAATGGCAGAGTGAGAGAGAGAATGTGTGTGGCACAGCCTTCAGCAGCTGCAAACAGACTCCATATGCACCACCTTGTGCATCTGGCTTACATGGGTTGTGGGGAGTTGAACCTAGGTCCTTTGGCTTTGCAGGTAAATGCTTTAACTGCTAAGCCATCTCTCCAGTCCAAATAAATAATTTTTTAAAATGATGTTTGCCATTTTTTATCCAAGCTTTGTAGTCTTTGTAGCTATATATTTGTTGAGGTTCCTAATCTATTCTATGGTTGAGAACAAAATCTCCTTCCTACATGTGGACTATAACTTTAGAAAATAATAAAAGTCAGATTTGCATGTGATAAAGTGTACAGAGGTTTGTCCACCATTCAATCAACACAGGACATCACCATCACCTCGTACTTGGTCACCTCAAGGTTTTCACTGTTCTGAGTTCCATCAATGTAGACAGCTTTGTTTTTAACTCTTTTTTTTTTTTTTTTGAGACAGTGGGGGAGAGCAAGAGAGATAATTGGCACACCAGGGCTTCTAGCCACTGTAATGGAATTCCAGATGTGTGCCACCTTGTGTGCATGCATGACCTAGTACACCTGGATTATGTGGGTTCTAGGGAGTCAAACCTGGATCCTTAGGCTTCGCAGGCAAGCACCTTAACTGCTAAGCCATCTCTCCAGCCCTTTACCTCGTTTTTAAGACAGGGTTTCATGTAGCCTAGGCTATCCCATGAACTCTCTGTGTAGCCAAGGATGACCTTGAAATCCTGATCCTCCTGTATCCACTCCCTGAGTTCTGGGATTACAAACACAGTTTATATGGTACTGGAGATTGAACCCAGGGCTTTCTGGATGCTGGACAGACACTCTGAGCCACATCTGCAGCCTTACCTTGCCTTTTCTTGAGTGCTGTGTAAGTGGGACCCTGTCCTGTACACTCTTTGGCCGGTCTTCCTTTGCTCGCTGATAAACCTGAGGCATTCACCCTCGTGGTGTGGGCGGTGGCTTGGCCCTTTTTATTGACCACAGTATCTCATCTTATGGCTCTGTCACTGTTACCTCTCTTCATGTTGATGGACACCAGCCTGTTTCTAGTCAGGCCTGTGAAGAACTTGGGTACACATGTCCCTGGTGTATGACCTCTGGGCACGAGCGTGTGAACACCACATGAATACAGGGAGGGAGTGCACCAAACTTCATAAGAAACAGCCAAATTGCTTTCCATGGGGGCTTTTCTGTCACCCACACCAGAACCTCGTTCTCTTCCCACGTCCCTGTGAGCGCCTCAGGATGGGGATGGCTGCAAGTTCACCCATTGTTCACTTCTCCATTCATCAGACCCCACACTCAGCCATCACCCCTGGCAGGCCGGCCCTGGTTCAGTGTAGGCCCCTGGAGTGGGAGCATGTCTGTCCCTGCCCAGAGCTGGCCCCTGTAGGTACCCTCGCTCAGCATCTCCAAGACACTCCTGGTTCCACAGAGGTTGATGCCTGGGTCAGCGATCAGAAATATGTCAGTGGGATGGAAGGGCATGCAGATCACTTTCTGGTTCCCAGGTGGTTCCTCTCCTTGCCAGCTGTAATGCCCAGCCCCATCAGTGTCCACACCCCACCCACGTGCTTTCCCATACAGTTGTACCATTCCACACTCCCACCAGCAGGAAGTGGAAGCCCCAGATCTTCATGACAACAGCGAAAAACCTTTCCCCTGCCACCTTCCTTGCCCAGCATGTGGAATTATTAAAGCCTAACCTATGTTAGTTTTTTTTTTTTTTTTTTTTTTTTTTTTTTTTTTCGAGGTAGGGTTTCACTCTGGTCCAGGCTGACCTGGAATTCACTATGTAGTCTCAGGGTGGCCTCAAACTCTCCTCGAACTCTCCTACCTCTGCCTTCCGAGTGCTGGCATTAAAGGCGTGCGCCACCACGCCCGGCTTAGTTTTTAAAAATATTTATTAGCCAGGCGTGGTGGCAGCACGCCTTTAATGCCAGCACTCGGGAGGCAGAGGTAGGAGGATCACCATGAGTTTGAGGCAACCCTGAGACTACATAGTGAATTCCAGGTCAGCCTGGGCTAGAGTAAGACCCTACCTTGAAAACAACAACAACAACAACAAAAAAAGGGCTGGAGAGATAGCTTAGCAGTTAAGGCACCTGCCTGCTAAGCCTAAGAACACTCATTCAATTCTCCAGGTCCCATGTTTAGCCTGATGCAAGGGCACAATGCTGCACTTGCCCACAAGGGGGCACACATGTCTGGAATTTGTTCACAGTGGCTGAGAGGCCACTGGCACACCCATTCTCTCTCTCTGACTCTCTCAAAAAATATTTATTTATTTATTTATTTGGAAGGAGAAGGGGGGAAAGAGAATGAGAATGTGCGTGCCAGGGCCTCTAGCCACTGCAAATGAACTCCAGACACATGCACCTCTTTGTGCATCTGGCTTTATGTGGAAACTGGGAATTGAACCCCGGGTTGCTAGGCTCTACAGGCAAATTCCTTCCTTCCTTCCTTCTTTCTTTCTTTTCTTTTCTTTTCTTTTTCTTTCTTTCCTTCCTTCCTTCTTTCTCTCTCCCTTTCTTTCTCTCTTTCTTCTTTCTTTCTTTCTTTCTTTCGACAGACAGAGAGAGAAAGAGGCAGATAGATAGAGAGAATGGGTGCACCAGGGTCTCCAACCACTGCAAATGAACTCCAGACACATGCGCCACCTTGAACATCTGGCTTATGTGGGTCCTGGGGAATCGAGCCTCAAACTGTGGTCCCTAGGCTTCATAGGCAAGTGCTTAACTGCTAAGCCATCTCTCTAGGCCTGCAGGCAAGTTTTTTAACTGCTGAGGCATACCCCCAGCCCCTGTGCTGGGTTTTGATCCTAGAGCCCAAGACCTTGAGGTAAGGAGCTCCAGGGACATACTGAGCCTCACTGAGACACCCTGCTTGGAGTGGTAGTGAAGCTGGGCAGAGGTGACCCCACCTGATCATCTCTTGATCTCATCAGGGCTTCAGTTGACCCCTTGGTGTCAGAGGGTAACTCCTGTGGAACTCAGGTCCCTTCTTTTCTTTTCTTTTCTTTTCTTTTTTTTTTTTTTTTCTTTTTTTCTTTCTTTCTTTTTTTTTTTTTTTTTTTTTTGAGGCAAGCCCAACAGACTACATTTTCTTTTATGTGAGAGTGAGAAACAGAATTGACATGCCAGGGCCTCCAGCTACTGCAATGGAACTCCAGATGCATGCACCCCCTTGTGCACATGTGCAACCTTGTGCGCTTGTGTCACTGTGCATCTGGCTTGCATGGGACCTGGAGATTCGAGCTCAAGTCCTTAGGCTTTGCAGGAAAGCACCTTAAGTGCTAAGCCATCTCTCCAGCCCATCAGGCCCTTACCTGAAACTTACTGGAAGCCACCCAGCCATCTGAGCTCCTGGGGACAGTCCTCATTCTCCTGCCACTTTCCTCTGCTCCCACATCCAATCCTCCAGCAAGTGCCTTCAGCAAATATTCATGGAGTACTACTATGAAGAGTTTAATTCTAGTGAAGTGCACTACACTCAGATGGCCATGTGTGCGCAAGACAAATAAACCAGGATGCTGTTGTACAGAAAAGGTGGGGAAGCAGCTGCTGAGTGGGTGGTGTTTGGAGAATAAGAAGGAACTGTTCACCCTGGTCTGGGCTCTCTGCATGGACAGTGTTTGGGTGGGCACGGTGATGTGGAATAGGAGAGGGACCTGAGGAGATAAATGACCCAGTGCATTCCACCTAGGCCCCAGCTGAAACCACAGAGGAACTGGGGAAATGAGCAAGAGTGCTTTCTTAGTGAGTCTGATATTAGCACAAGGGTGAAGGAGATAGACACTGAGGACCCTCAATACCTACCAAAGCAGAGATCCAGAGGCTCCTAAGAGCTCATCACTGAAGTAGACTAAAAATGCTCCCAGCATGGCTCAGGGAATTTTGCAGAAGAGGGAGCAGAAAGATTGTTAGAGCCACAAGTTGGGACATTTTGCACAGACACATTTCCTGCCCCCCCCCATCATGCATGACCCACAATCCCCATGGGGTTGACCTGCATCCCGAACAAGGAAGACCTCTTCAGAAAGGGGGTAGGGAGGAGGGAAAGGATGGTACCAACATGTGTTGTTTACATATTAAATATGTCCATATCTTAAAAAAAAAAAAGAAGGGGGTCTGGAAAGATGGCTTAGTGGTTAAGTGCTTGCCTGTGAAGCCTAAGGACCCCAGTTCAAGGCTTGATTCCCCAGGACCCACGTAAGCCAGATGCACAAGGTGGCGCATGCATCTAGAGTTTGTTTGCAGTGGCTGGAGGCCCTGGTGTACCCCTTCTCTCTCTCTTTCTGCCTCTTTCTCTCTCTATCTCTCTCTTTCTCAAATAAATAAAATAAACATTTTTTTAAAAAAGAAGGAACTGTTCATGGCAGGCTCTGAGGGAGAGCTCTCCAGACACAGGGAATAGCAGGCACAAAGGTCCTGGTGTAGGAGCAAGGTTAGCTAGCATATGTTAGGACACAGCAAAAGGCCTTGCAGCTGGAGCTCATGGGCAAACTGAGGGAGATGAGGTCAGAGATGGGAGGAGGGATAAACGATGTGATGCCAGGCAGCGGATAAGCCTGGATTTCCCATGGTTTGCAATGGAAAACCATGGGGAGAGTGCATGCAGGGGCATCGCACCATATAGTGGGCTTTTTTTTTTTTTTTGGCATGTGTGCATAGTGTGCATGCATATGTGTATGAGTGTGCACATGTGTGTGCATGTGCATGTGGAGGATGGAGGTTGACATCAGGGTCTCCCTCAGCTACTCGCCATCTTATTCTTTGAGACAGGTTCTTTCGTTGAACCCAGAGCTCACTGATTTGGCTAGACCAGCTAACCAGTGACCCCCAGGGATCCCATTTCCACCTTCCCAGCACTGGGATTAGAGGCATATACCACCACGCCTGACATTTTGCCTGGGTTCTAGGGATCTGAACTCTGGTCCTCATGCTTACACAGCAAGTACTTTACTAACTGAGCCATCTCCCCAGCTGCTAATAGATTTAAAAAAAAATTATTTATTTATTTATTTGAGAGAGAGATACAGCCAAAGAGACACAAAGAGAGGGAGAATGGGTGTGCAAATGAACTCCAGACACATGGCCACCTTGTGCATCTGGCTTATGTGGGTCCTGGGGAATCGAACCCGAGTCCTTTGGCTTTGCAGGCAAGTGCCTTAACCACTAAGCAATCCCTCCAGCCCTGGGTCCTTTTGGCTGCCATATTGAGCATGGGCACCAAAGGCATCTGCAATGGGGCAAGGACCAGGACCAATGACAAGGCTGCAAGTACTTCCCAGGCAAGAGACAGAGCAGCTCCCTGGGGTTTTCGCAGTAGACAGGGGACACGCGAACAGATATGGGACAGGGTTAGGAGATGCATCAGGAGGCTTGACTGAGGCAGCAGATGTGGAAGGACATTGTATTAGTCAACTCGATCACCACTGTGATCAAACACCCAAGAGCAGCAACTCACGCTCCCAGGGATATGTTTTGGCTCATGGTGTCAGAGCTATCATCCACCATGGTGAAGGGCAGGCCATAGCCGAGCAGCTCTCATCCTGGAGGACAAGAAGCAGGGGAAAGGGAGTACTGGAAGAGGCCAGGGTGAAGTACAGCATCTAAGGACACGACTCCAGTGACTTCAGCTAACTAAGTGATGCCTCTAGTTTCCAAAACCTCCCCAAATAGCACCACCAGTGGGGGAACAAGATGCACAACACATAACCCATGGGAAGGAACACCTCTGATTCAAACCACCGCAGAGCTAGAGAGAAAGGGGCATGAAGGGGGAGGAGCCAGGGTCCATGGATTGTGGACAGTGGCACCATCTGCAGAGAAGGGATGGGAGTGAGGTGAAGTGGGGCTCTGGTCTGGCTGGGTTAAGTTCAAGGTACCTATCGGGCCTCTGTAAAGGGATGAAGCCAAGGTCAGACACTGGTGGCTGGATCTCAGGCCACAGGTCCAGAAGGGAGTCCTTGGCTCTGAGCCAAGACCTGGTCCCAGGTGGGTGGTGGCTCTGGGGTAGATGATCTCACCCCTCCCTCAGTGTTAGAGATCGCTCAGCCACACCCTCTGTCTGGGTGACCTGCTGTGCCTTCTGTTCATGGGCAGGAGACTTGCATGCAACTTGCTTTGGCTAGTGGGACATGAGCAGAAGTGTAGAGCGGAGTTCTGAGCACAAGCCGTAAGAGGTCCCCTCCTGCGCTCCTGTCAGGGGTATGAGATGATCATACCCTGGCAAGCCACTGGCCCCAAAGCAAACACACGACACTTCCCAGCAAAGCCACCAGCCAGAAAGATGATACAGTTTGGTAAGCTGCCATGTGTCGAGGATGCTCACTGCATAGCATTGTCGCCGACCATAGCTGACCAATGTACAGCAGAGGCCAGAGGACATGTGTAAAATCACAAAGGTTGCCCACTCTCATTGCACCCAGAAATCATCCTGTCTACTGCTTTGGGGTGTTTCCTTCTCGTCAGTTATCACTGAAGACCATGTATTCCTTGGGCCCCCAAGACAGGAAGTCCCTGGGGACTGGTGCCTGTGGACCGAGGTACACTGCACAGACTGCAAGAGGACATGTTTGCGTGCAGCACCTGGGGGCTGGGGCGAGAAAATACCATTGTGTTTATTCGACATGTGCCATGTGCCAGCACAGCCTGTGCCGTCGGGACCTTGTCCTTGTAGGCACTCAATGCTCACCACTCCAGGTCGTGCAAAGACATGTAATTTGTGTAGTTTGTGACCACAGGGCAGCCTGTGGTCACCAACAGATGGAAGACTTAGAAACCTCCAGTCCCATTGCCCTCTGGGGAAGGCATCCCTGTTTCTCAAGCACCAAAATCCACCACATATCATGTCTATCGCTGGCTGCCTCCTCTCCCCTGGGCGTCTCACCTCTTGACCTTCAGTGCTTCTGGTTATCCTGAAATAAACCACTTGTGTGTACAACTCTGCTGTGGCCGAAGCGCCACGAGGCAGCCAGCGCTGTGCGTACGGGCATGGAAGGCATCCCCTAGTCCTTCCCGCGGCTCTCAGCCGGTTCTAGTCTAACGCTTGTCTTGATGGCACCCACCACTGCTGTGGGCCTCACACCAGCCATGGTCAGTGCAGTTACGAGGCCACATGGCATCTCTGTCCTTGATCCCAAGGAGGGCCTCAGGCTGAGTGGAGGTGGCCTTTATGTGTAATCAGACTCAAGTTACACAACATACACCATTTAGGCCTTGAGAAGGTCTCCGTGTTTAAACACATGTCTGGCCGTGGCCTTAGGGTACAGTGGGTGTCCCTGGTTCGGGGAGCTGAGCCGAGCCTGCCACAGGTACTAACTAGCTCACCTGCTCCTTGCAAGTATCCACTTCTGACAACTGGCCCTCCATCTACAGAGGAGGGAATGGAGACCCGAGAGGATGCACAGAGGAAGCCCGGGCATCCCCTTGCATGCATGGTCTGCCTCCAAAGTTGGAATGGCACAGCCGTGTGTTTGTAAATCCTCCCCCAACCCCGCTTTTTTTTTTTTTTTGGACATTTATTTCCACTTTGCAGCTGCTGATAAACAGCAAACAGCCTTACCGCATCTCAGCCGGCCTCGCTAATTATTTCCTTAGATGGATTCCCAGGAAAAGAATTACTGAGTCAAAGGGCAGGACTGTCTCTGAGATGCTCCATCCCCCTCGCCTGGCCTGGCCTTGCCTTTTCAATCTCCAGCTTTCTTTCCCACACTGTCTGGAGGCCCGAGTGGATGGGAAGGCTCTGTCTAGCCTTGACCTCCCTGCCTTGTCTGCCTGCCTGCTCTGCACCTGAGGACATGGGCACCTCCATCCTGTTATCGCAGGTTCTGTCCTGCACCCAGCAGTGAGCTGGGGGCTGTGCTGTAGGTACAGGGGAGGCAGAGTTGGAGTGAAGGACAGTTGGCTCCTGGGAAACAGTAGGGTCTTGGTTGTAAACAAATGAATGAATAAATGAGACCCCTGTGTCTGCTTCCAGTTACAGAGCAGCTCCCTGTGGAGCGGCCTGGTGTCACAAGGCAGCCCCTCATGTGGTGGAGGCAGCTCTCTGCTGTGGGGGAACAGGGGAAGCAAAGATGGGACCAAGACCCTGACCCCTGAGTCTTCCACCAAAGCCCATCATCACCATCATCTTCATCATCACCTCCATCATTATCACCATCACCACCTCCATTGTCATTATCATTACACCATCATCCTCACTATCACCTCTATCATCACCATTATCATCATTCTCACCATCATCACCATCACCATCATCACTTCCATCATCATCGCCGTCACCACTACTATTTTGGGTTCAAACACATGTGCGGGGTCTATCTATAGCCTACAACAGGCTCCCCTCATCTCTGTCAGGCCCCACAGTATTAAGTCCATGGAGTCCAGGCTGTCAGCTGAGAGAACTACTTACCCATGCAATCTCTACCAGCTGGGGCAAGAACCCCTGTGATCTTTACCTGCCTGGTTTCCTTCTAGAGATTCTTTGGTGGCCACCCAGAGCCCATTTCCATCTGTCTGGACTCCTGAGGTATAACACCATCCCACCCAGCTCTTGACTCTCCCCTTGGGGCTTTCTGTGAATCCCAGGCCCAAGGGGTGCCCCTCTGACAAGCCCACCTGCCAGCCTGTGACCTAGGTGACCTTGACCCTCTTGTGCTCAAGGAGCGTGGGGCCATCCAGGCCCCGACTGTGTAGATGGAGCCAAGGACCTCCAGGATGCCCTTAGCTTACAGTACCAGCCATTCTGCCAAGAACCCTGTGTCTGAGACCTCAGGTCAGAGCAGACAGCCATGCTAATCCTGTCCCGAGCTGGTGGGCACCCCACACTGGGAAGGGGAGTCAGCTGCCTAAGAAGGCTGCTTTGGAGTCCAGGTTAGCCACGGATGGCATCATGGAGCCACCTTGGAGATTATCTACACATGGTTAGTCCCCAGAAGAAGGCAGCTAGCTATTAAGGAGATTCATGGGAAGGGGTAAGGCGAGGAGGAGGGCTAATCAAGCTGTCTTGATTGTAATTGTCCAAAGGTGCTGGCCTTGCTCATAAGCACAGGGGCCTGTGGCCGCCTCGTGTCTCAGCAGGACTTCTCCCTGCTGGGACCTCGCTGGGTAATGTTCTTTCAACATAGCTCTATTTAAATTCACATTTCCATCATCCCCCAGAGGAGCCGGAGAGAGAGCTGAGCTGCGTGGTATAAGCCGGCAAAGGATTAGATGGGGTGGGTGGTGGTTTTTTTTTTTTTTCCTTTTCCTTTTCCCTTAGTGATAGAGATAAGGTGGTGGTGGTGCCGGAGGGGAGGGGGTCCCTTCTAGAATGCTACAAAATCAGAATGGAAAGAGCTCTAGAGGCCAGACCAGATGAGACACAGGCTTATAGGACACTCTACCTGTCCAGAAGAGCTTCTCCCCTCTGGGGACCCTTCTCCAGTAGACCCGTGGCCAAGAGGGCCAGCAGGGAAAGAGGAATGGAAGGGGAGTGATTTGAGGCTAAGAGCTGGGCCTTTGCCCCCGCTTGCTGCCTGGGGACATGACTTTCCTCTTAGCCAATGGGCAGACCAGCTGATGCCCTCTGGAGACCCAGCTCCTTCCCCACTGCTCTGCTGAGCCCGGGAGGTGACATGAGTCACTTTTCTCAGAACACAGCTACACAGCCAGGGCCTCATTTCCTCCACAGGAGGCCCCCGGGGTTTGGCAAAGGCCATAGCCTCTCATGAGAAGAGGAGGGGCGGGTGGGGGCCTGTCAGATGTGGACCCAAGCACAGGGATAGATGGAGTGGCCAGGACTGTGGGTCTCAAGGGAGGCAAAAGCCTGGGTCACAGGCTGAACTGTGGCCAGCAAATGGAAGCAATTTGGGAGTGAAAGGCACCTGCAGGCAGCTAGCCTAGCCCTGGAACCCTGCAGAGACGTGCCAGCCAGGTCAATCATAGGCGCCTGTCACCTGCCTGGTGAGGGGAGCTGCAGGCAGCAGCCAGGAGGCAGCAGAGAGGAAGTGCTTGCATTTGAGAAGAGGTTCCTGCCTTCCCAGTGCCAGAATGTTCAGAGAGGCATCTGGTTCTGTTTTCCACGTTCCCGTCAGCAGCTTGGGCACTGTGGAGGGTGTTTCAGCTCGGCCAGGTCCCTCTGCCAGGAGGCCTCACCCCTGTAGTGACAGTGGGGTGAGCGTGAGGTTTCTCTGCAGGCAGCGCTCAGTGGAGCAATACAGATCCACCTGCCTGTAATTCCCTTGACCTAGACCTCCAGCCAGACCCGAGGTGGACTCCACCCCACAGGGATGGGTCAGTTAGCTCCTCTCCTCCAGGTTCAGGGCTGGTCCATCGTGAGCAGGGGTGGTGGGAAAGGCCACCTTCTTGATGGCCAAGGTGCTGAACTGCCTCAGCTCACGTGCAGTGTCAACCCTGACTACCACACCCTGGGCGGGTGCTACACAGAGTCCTGACGGAGGCTCAGGGGCGACACGGGCACAGAAGTTACACTACCTAGCCTTGTCCTCACTGCTCCCTTGCACCTCTAAGAACACCGCTGTGACCTATCTGCTATTCTGATGCTCCAGGAGGCTAAAGGGAAAACCTGACCCAGGAGTTAGGTGCCCTGGGCTCCTGGCTAGCAGCCTCCTTATCCGTGCTCTGTGGCTTCTGTTAAGTCATATATATCCTCTCTCCAGCCTTGATTTTTCCATTTGTTAATTAGGTCTGCCTCTCAGAGGTCAGAGATAGAGAGAGGAAGCACTTTGGAAAAAAAAAAAAAAAAGCTCAGGAGGAGTCCCAGGTTCAGATGGCGGTTAGTAGGGGACATGTCAGTTAGGAGTGGTGGAGACATAGAGTGTGACAGGCTCTTCCAGCTCAGTTTCTCTGCATCCCTGCAGCAGAGACCAGCTGTGAGGGTTTAACACAGTGCGGTGGAGGCAGGCGGCCTTACTGCTCACTACCTACAGCAAGAGATATCACCTCCCCAAGCCTCAGTTTATCTGTAAATGAGTATGATAAAAAATAATGAATTAGGGCTGGAGAGATGGCTTTGTGGTTAAGGCATTTGCCTACAAAGCCAAAGGATCCTGGCTCAATTTTCTAGGACCCACGTTAGCCAGATGCACAAGGGGGCACATGCATCTGGAGTTTGTTTGCAGTGGCTGGAGGCCCTGGCATACCCATTTTCTTTCTCTCTCCCTCTCTCAAATAAATAAATAAATAAATTTAAAAAACTAATGAAATAGGGCTGGAGAGATGGCTTAGTGGTTGGGGCACTTGCCTGCAAAGACTAAGAACACATGTTCAATTCTCCAGGTCCCATGTAGCCAGACACACAGTGACAGAAGCATGCACACAAAGGGGTCCGTGCATCTGGGGGTTTGTTTGCAGTGGCTGAAAGGCCCTGGTACACCCATTCTCTCTCTCTCAAAACTAAGATAATAACAATAAAATATATTTAAAAAAATAGTTTAGAACTCCTTCACCAATGTTTTTTTGAAAATATTTTAATTTAATTAATTTATTTATTTACTTATTTTTGGTTTTGTGAGGTAGGGTTTCACTCTGGTCCAGGTTGACCTGGAATTAACTATGTAGTCTCAGGGTGGCCTCGAACTCTCAGCGATCCTCCTACCTCTGCCTCCCGAGTGCTGGGATTAAAGGCGTGCACCACCACACCCAGCTTAATTTTATTTATGTATTTGATAGAGAGAGAGAGGGAGAGAGAGAGAGAGAATGGGTGCACCAGGGCTTCCAGCCACTGCAAACAAACTCCAGATTTATGCACCCCTTGTGCATCTGGCTAACTTGGGTCCTGGGGAATTAAACCTGGGTTCTTTGGCTTTGCAGGCAAACATCTTAACTGCTCCAGCCCTCACAAATGTTTTTTTTTTTTTTTTTTTTTAAAAAAAAGCAGGGTGTGGTGGCGGGCGCCTTTAATCCCAGCATTCGGGAGGCAGAGATAGGAGGATTGCCATGAGTTCAAGGCCACCCTGAGAACAAAGTGAATTCCAGGTCAGCCTGAACTAGAGTGAGACCCTACCACAAAAAACCAAAAAAAACCAACCAACCAACCAAACAAACAAACAAAAACCACAAAATAAGGCAAACATTATTATTATTATTATTAACATGGGCATATCCTCTCCATGGCACAGGGCACAGGCTACTGTTCTTATTGTTACTATTCCCACCCCATCACCACTACATCACCGCCCCCCATTACCTCACTATAGCCGTGACCCTTACTCCCACTCTACCACTATGATCACCACCATGACCACCCTCCACCATCACCCCACCATAACTGCCACCACCATCCTCACTCAACCCCTACCCCACCCGCATCAGCCTTACCCCCACACCCACCATCATTACCACCCACACCTCTACCATCACCCCATCGTCACTACTTGTGCACAAAAGGCCTCATGCCCCCCCCATGCACCCTGATGCTGTTCTTACTGCAGACCCTCGGACACAGCCCCCAGGACCCAGGCTCATTCGGCTCAGCTCTAGAGCAGTGCCAGGAGTTAAACCGCCTGGCTCGTAGGAGCCAGCGTTAATTCCTTGATTACCAGGCTCCAAAGCCATGCCGGCTCAGGCCCACCTGTGGGGCCTGATTACGAAGCAAGCGCCTATTTTTGGCCCAGATTTTCTGCTTGTGACTCCCACCTGCCACTCTGTCCCTTACCGCCCAGCCATGGATTATCAACTTCAAAGCCTAGAGGGCTCACAAAGGAGCTGGCCATGGCCACCCCCAGGGCTCCAGTCCCAAAGCGGCCATTAGCTCCAGGCAAGGTGCTCCTGCTGGAACTCTAGTGAGATGAGGTGACAGTCTTGGATGTGGTTACTTCAGGGGCTCTGGAATCCTGCCCTGGAGCCTGAGCATCCCACCCCTTGAGGCCTGGGAAGGACATGGGGGTATGATAGACTGTGAATGGGAGGCGAAAGTAGCTTTGACTGTCCTGTTCTAGAAGGTTCCTTAGAGCCATCTAGTTCTCAGAACTTGGATCTAAATTGCCCAGACTGAAAAGGCTATCTGACTCCCTAGGTACCTACCTCAAGTGTGCCAGGAAAGTGCCCATCCTGTGTCACTTCAGGCCCCAAGAGAAGGAGGGTCTGAGAGCCACATTCCATGCCTAAAAACCACCCAGGCCCTGTAAGAGGAGAGGGACTCAATCTCATGAAAGAAGGCAGGAGTGAGCTATGGCAGAGTGCTAGAGCAATTCAATATGCAGACTGTGGGGATGTAATTCTGTGGTAGAGTACCTTCCTGACATGTGCAAGGCCCTGTTCAATTGCCAGTATCAAAAACTAAAATCCATTCAGGGGCTGGGGAGATGACTCAGAGACAAAATGCACTTGTTTGCAAAGCTTAATACCCAAGGCTTGATTCCCAGTACCCACGTAAAGCCAGAAGCACAAAGTGGCACATGTGTGTGGAATTCAACTGCAGTGTCAGGAGGCCCTGCGTGCCTATTCTCTCCCTCTCTTTCTCTCATAAATGAATACAGATATTTAAAAAAAAACCCATATTCAATATATAGGCTACCCTCAAGTGAGCAGGCCCCAACCCAGCGTTGGATCTGTCCAGCCTTGTGGGATAGGCCTCACCCTGCCCCCCAGTAAGGACTTTGAAAGTGGGTCCCAGAAGCCAACATTTGGGATCTTGCTCTGGAATTTTTTTCAGACCCCATGCCATGTAGCCTGAGGGCAAGATGGGCTCTTGGGCCTATGTGGCTGGGTCCTCTAGGCCAGGTAGGCACTTATCCCCCACTTGCTGGATGGGAATCCCCAGCTCTGAGAATCTTCAAAGCAGAGTCTCAGGACCAGAGAGTGTCAGATCATGAAATCCCAGGCCTCCCAGGATGCCTGGGAGAATGGTATTTGTTGCAGTCAGGTTCGCATTGCTGGCAGAAATCACCTGACTAAGAGCAGCTTGTGGGAAAAAAGAGGTTTATTTTGGCTTACAGGCTCGAGGGGGAAGCTCCACGATGGCAGGAAAAATGATGGCATGAGCAGAGGGTGGACATCACTCTCTGGTCAACATAAGGTGGACAACAAGCAACAGAAGAGTGTGCCAAACACTGGCAAGGGGAAGCTGGCTATAATGCCCATAAGCCGGTCCACAACAATACACTGCCTCCAGGAGGCTTTAATTTCCAATTGCCATCAGCTGGGGAGACTAGCATTCAGAACACCTAAGTTTACGGGGGACACCTGAATCAAACCACCACAGTTTTGTTAAGAGAGATAAGGAATGGGCAGAGGGATTGAAAATGCTTCCCACATGTGCGGCTGACTTCTGTGTGGCAGCTTGGAGGGTGGGTGTGGGCATGAAGGGGGCTGGGGAGACATTGAGGCTGCCAGGACATCTGCCTCTTCATGAGCAATGACCCCGATGTGGCATGCTGCTCCAGTGGTCACAGAGCCCCCTTGTCCCCATCTGCACTGCAAGGTCCCACTGGCCTGGGGCATGGAGTGCCGTGGAGGAGCCGCTTCCTGCTTCCAGAACTACGCTGTTTCCATCTGTCAAACAGGGTGTCTGATTTGACTTTGGCTGCCATATTCTGTTCAAACAATCTCACCAGGAACTCCCCTGTGAACATCAGAGCTGTTCTGGGTTGGCGGCTGACTCTTGAAGGGTCTGGATGTTCAGCCGACCTCTCAGTTTCCTCAGTCAGCTCCTCGGCCTTCTGTTCACCGCAATAGAGCACTGAGGACAGATCAAAGAAATGATTCCACCTAAGTCTAGCTTGATGGTCCAGTGAGATTTCTGGGATTACTTACAGGAGCATGGGTGAGGGGCTGCTTATGGAGTGTGGGTGAGGGTGACTTACAGGAGCGAGAGTGAAGGGTTGCTTATAGGAGCATGGGAGAGGGGTTACTTACAGGAAAGTGAAGGGTTACTTATAGGAGTGTAAGGGCTGCTTACAGGAGCATGGGTGAAGGGGTTCTTACAGGAACACGAGTAACTCAAGAGGAGCTACATTGGCAAGAAACCCACCCCAGCATGGGCAATGGCTGACTCACAAAGTACATCCCAAGAGCGCCCTGCACACTTTGCAGGCAGTTCCACCAGAAAGTCTCTTCTCCAAAACAATTGTTTAGTGCTTCTATCACCTTGGGGAGGGACCTTCTGAACCTTACAACTTTCTGAACTGCTTTTTTTTTAATTAGTTTTCTGAGCCCTATAAGTTTCCCTAGTTTCCTGAGTTTATGAGCACCAACCCCCTTCCCTCCCCGCCCCCGCCTCTACTGTGAGGAGATAGCTGCACCATCATGCTCCCACAAAGTCACTCCAGAAACCCAGGGACTACAGGGACATGGTTAAGCCCCTTGACCAGATTTAAACTTCCCTTCCTTCCTTCCTCCCTTCCTTCCTTCCTTCTTTCTTTTTCTTTTCTTTCCTTTTCTTTTCTTTCTTTCTTTCTTTCTTCTTTTTTTTTTTTTTTTTTTTTTTGGTTTTTTGAGGTAGGGTCTCACTCTAGCTCAGCTCAGGCTGACCTGGAATTCACTCTGTAGTCTTGTAGTCTCAGGGTGGCCTGGAACTCACGGTGATCTTCCTACCTCTGTCTCCCAAGTGCTAGGATTAAAGGCGTGTGCCATCACGCCTGGCCAGATTTAAATTTCTATTGATGTTTTCTCTCTCTCTCTCTCTCTCTCTCTCTGTCTCTGTGTGGTGGGGGCTCACCATCTTCAGCCTCAACATCCTAGACTTGCTCATGGCAGAGAATCATCTATCCTAATACAACGATGGAGAGCCTGAGATACTACGATGCCGGCCTAGCCAACAGCTGCTCCCGTGTGGCTATGACAGCTGAGTTGGGGCCCAGATGTCAGCTGAGAGTGGTGACAAGACCAATCAGGTGTCTGTTGGCTCTTCTTGGGATGGGTCTTAAGATGCTTGAGTTTACACGGTGCTACTTTGGGATCTGGGAACCAGGCTCAACCCTAAGCATGGGGTGGAGGTGCCCATCTGCGCATTTCTAACTGACCCCAAAGGCCCGTGGGGAGGGATTGGAGCAAGGGGTTTGATTTCCCTCAGAGATGACCAGGAACTCACTGGGAGGCTTGCTCTGATATTGACAGGAGATGGACCAGGGCCAGCTGGGATTTGTAGAGACCAAGAAGGGTGATGGCTGCTAGGCCCCGGGTGGGGGAAGAGGAGGACACTGTCAGCAGGGACAATGCCAGTAATGATTTTATTATTATTAATTATTATTATTTTGTTTTTCGAGTTAGGGTCTCACTCTGGCCCAGGCTGACCTTGAATTAATTATGTAATCCCCGGGTGGCCTCGAACTCAATGGCAATCCTCCTACCTCTGCCTTCCGAGTGCTGGGATTAAAGGCGTGTGCCACCATGCCCAGCTCCAGTAATGCTTTTTAAAAAAATTATTTTATTTATTTATTTGAGAAAGAGAGAGAGAGAGAGAGAATGGCATGCCAGGGCCTCCAGCCACTGCAAACGAACTCCAGATATATGCGCCCCATTGTGCATCTGGATTATGTGGGTCCTGGAGAGTAGAACCAAGATCCTTTGGCTTTGCAGGCAAATGCCTTAACCGCTAGGCCAGCTCTCCAGCCCCAGAAATGCTTTTCAGAGAGGTGGGCATTGAGAAGAGCCCCTAGGTGGGCATTCTGCCTGGGCATTTGGACAGTGGGCCTCTGTTGTCCTCAGTAGCGGGGTAAGTACCAGGCTTGAGTAGATGTGAAGCTTCATGTTGGACATACTGAGCTGGGGTAGACTTTGGGAAGCCCACAGGGGCAGCAAGGGGGCAGCGAGACCTCCCCGGGTGTGAATACTGCCCCGGGGTTGCAAGTGCAGGCTATGGGATAGGTCTACACACAGGAAAATGAGGACGGTACTTCCAGAGCTGGGAGGAGGACCAACCAGGGTTTCCCCTTGATCACTCCCTCACAGCAAGGATGGGACTTGTCTTCTCTGTCCGGTGGCCATTGTGGACAAGATATTCATAAGGACTGGCGGGCTTCTTGTGAAAAGCCTTTGGTGATCCCCATAAACATCCGAGGTGGCTTTGGAGAGTACGCTGTTAGGGGAGGGGTAGAGGACAGTAAACAAAGATCCTGTGGCTGATGTGAGCTCCCAGATGGCAGTCCTTTGACCACTCCAGGACTCTAAGAATGGACTGGCTCCAATTCCCAGATAGTAACCCTAGAGCCAAGGGGTGGAAAGGGACCTTCCCCATCCCAAAGCCCAGTCTGTGGGTGACCGGTCCTATGCCCCACTCCCATCTGATGGCCTCCAGCTGACCATCTCCAACAGTGGCCCCTGACGTGGACTGGGGTTCCAAAGCAGTGAGAGAGAAGGGGGCACTCCACACCCAGTGTCGTGCAGAGGGACGACTTCTTGGGATAGGGCCAGAGCCCAGTCACATCCTTAGAACTCACGTCAGACATTCTCCTAATATTAATAATGAAAGGGCAGTTCCCTTGGAGACTTCTGGCCGTGCTTGGCTCCTGCAGGAGCTTGGAATGCCAAGTCGCTGCAGAGATGCCAGTGCAGACAGATGAGGGAAGTGGGCTGCGGTGGGCAGGGCAGCCTTTGCGGCAGCCTGCCCCTGCCCCCAGGGGGCTGTCTGTGATGTCTTTAAGGATGCTTTGTTAAACCCCATTAAATATACATTGGCCCCCATTAAACTTTAATGTCCCACTTTGAGGTGTCACATTTTTCACTTCCTCCTGGGTTGGGGGAGGATGAGTGGCAGAGAACGGGTACTGGGGACCCAGGCAAGTAGCCAGGCCTTGGGCAAAGGCCTGCTATGAGACCCTACCCTGGCCTTACATATATCCCCACCCCTAGGCTGAGGGCTCTGCTCTTAGAATCACCCCATTTGGCTCAGCAGGGTCCCCAAACTGAGAAGAGCTGGACAGTGATTGTTGTAGGCTTTGCATATTCATCTTTAATTTCTTTTTACAACTGCTTTAAAATGCCAAGCATTTCAGTATGAGGCTGAAAGAAAGAAAAGCAGGCTGGAGCCAGGCACAGCTTTTGTGTGTGTGTGTGTTTTGAGGTAGGGTCCTGCTCTATCCCAGGCTAACCTGGAATTCACTATGTATTCTCAGAGTGGCCTCAAACACATAGCCATCCTCCTACCTCCTACCTCTGCCTCCAGAGTGCTGGGATTAAAGGCGTTTGCCACTACGCCCAGCTTTTTTTTTCTTTTTTTCTTTTTTTTTTTAAGGTAGGGTCTCACTCTGGCCTAGGCTGACCTGGAATTAACTATGTATTCTCAGGGTGGCCTTGAACTCACAGCAATCCTCCTACCTCTGCTTCCCAAATGCTGGGATTAAAGGTGTGCGCCACCACGCCTGGCACAGTTTTGGATTCTAGCAGGCCTGGGCCAAGGGTGGTGACCTCAGGAATGCTCACAGCCTGAGCATCTCTAGCTTTCACTCATGAGAACAGGATCACAGGTGGCTGTGAGGGAGAAAAACTCTTGCCCTTCCTGGCCTCCAGGCCTTGCTGCAGAAGGCAATGCCCGGGGAGCCTTGTCTCCCCAGCATGTTTCTTTCTCCTAAGGGGACAGGCACAAGGCCTGAAATGACTTCGAAGGATCACATGAAGCAAGTGGGGAGACATGAGCAGGAGTAGAGCAAGACTGGCTGTGGCCCCTATTCAAACGGAGCCTTTAGAAACCCCACAGGTAAAACCACAGTGAAAGGTGCTTAAGCACACTGCCAACATTAAAAAAAGAAATGTTTTGAGCCAGTTTCATATATAGCCCAAGCTGACCTCGAACTTACTACATAGCAAAGGCTGGCTTTGAATGTTTTTTTTTTTTTTAGTACAGCATCAAATGAGAGAGACAGAGAGAGAGAGAACTGGTGTGCCAGAGCCTCCAGCCACTGCAATCGAACTTCAGACAGATGTGCCACCTTGTGGGCATGTGTGACCTTTGTGCTTGCGCCACCTTGTGTGTGCATCTGGCTTACATGGGACCATGGAGAGTCAAACATGGGTTCTTAGGCTTCACGGGCAAGCATCTTAACTGCTAAGCCATGTCTCCAGTCCTGGCCTTGAACTTTTGATCCCCCTGCCTGCACTACCCAAGAGCTAGGATTACAGGTATATGCCGCCATGCCCAGCTGAGTAGGCATGTTTCCTTTTTTAAAATTTTATTTATCTGTTTCTGAAACATGGTGCACAGTCTGAAACAAAGTTACTTTGCATTTCCACAAAATTATAGGCACACACCTGGAATTTTAGCACAAGCGCAGACAGGAGGATTAGGAGTTCAAAGCCAGCCTCTGCTATGTAGTGAGTTTGAGATCAGCCTGAGTTATATGAGACTCAGACTAAAAAATAAATAAGTAAAATAGCATGCATATACATGTCTAAGGGAACTTTGTTCCTAACAGCCAAACCATGGAAACAGCCACTTGCCTTAGTGGGAACTGAGAAAAAAATGTGGCCTTGGGCTGGAGAGATGGCTTTGCGGTTAAGGCGCTTGCCTGCAAAGCCAAAAGACCCAGGTTCGACTCCCCAGGACCCACATAAGCCAGCTGCACAGGAGGATGCACACATCTGAAGTTTGTTTGCAGTGGCTAAAGGCCCTGATGCGCCCATTCTCTCTCTCTCTCTCTTTCTACCTGCCTATTTCTGTATCTATCTCTTTCTCAAATAAATAAAAAATAAAATATTTTTTAAAAATGTGGCCTTGCCACACAGTGGAATGGTATTTAGCCACAAAAAGCTTGAAACCCACTGCAACATGGCTGAGTCTCAAAATCATCATGCAAACTGGAAGAAGCCAGATGCAAACAGGCACAGACCACGATTTTGTTCCTATGAAACATCCAGAACAGGCCAATGTAGAGAGAGAAAGCAGATTAGCACTTTCTTTCTCTTTTCTTTTCTCTTTCCTCTTTCTTTCTGTCTTTTTTTTTTTTTTTTAAGGTAGGGTCTCCCTCTAGCCCAGGCTGACCTGGAACTCACTCTGTAGTCCCACACTGGCCTCTTATATCTGCCTCCTTAGTGCTGAGATTAAAGGTGTGCTCCACCACACCCAGCCAGATTAGCACTTTCTAGGCACTGGTGTGTGTGTGTGTGTGTGTGTGTGTGTGGTAGGGGGAGGCACTGACTATTTAATTGGTCTTTGGGGTGATGAGAAAGTTCTGGAACCAAACGGAGATGGCTACTGTCATGAGCACCCTTGTTTATATCCACAATGTCAGGATGTATGTATAACAAAGTCCCAAGGTACAGTGGTTTGCCATCTACTCCTGCTCTCCTGGCTGAAGCAAACACGTGTTCTTTTATTCCAGTCCCAATTACTAATGTTAACTCTTATATCGCACATCATGCCGTAAAGAGACCTCTATATATGCATGTGTGTGGGACACAGAAGAACTACAAAGGGTTAAAAAGGCAAAAAAGTTCTGGTTAGAGAAGCTTCTCTTTTCAGATGGCGATGACCACTGGCATCACCCAAAAGGCAACATAGTGCTGAGAAGAAGGGATAGAGGAGTGCCCAGCACTGAAACACCTCTGTCACACTTTCAAAGGCTCAGGGCCCATTGCGGAAGAGGGGGCTGATAGAATGGAAGAGCCAAAGGAAGGGTATGACTTCTTACAATGCAACTGTCCAGACAGAAATTGGCCTCGATATCCATGACCTTGCAGTGCCTAGCAATACCTTCGCAAGACCCTCAAAATAGAAGAAAAAGATGATGACATCAAATTAAAAGAAAGACTAATGGAGGGAAGGAGGGGATATGATGGAGATTGGTGTTCTAAAGTGGAATGAGGGGAGGGGAGGGGAGGGAAATATCATATATATATATATTTTTTGGTTTTGCGAGGTAGGGTCTCACTCTGGTCCAGGCTGACCTGGAATTCACTATGTAGTCTCAGGGTGGCCTCGAACTCTCAGCGATCCTCCTACCTCTGCCTCCTGAGTGCTGGGATTAAAGGCGTGCGCCACCACGCCCGGCTATCATATGTTTTTTGTATGTAAGTATAGACGCTGTCAATAAAAAAATTAATAATTTTTTAAAAAGGCAAAAAAGGGGCTGGGGAGATGGCTCAGTGGTTAAAGGCTCAGGCTTGCAAAGCCTGCCAGCCCAGGTTCGATTCTCCAGTACCCATATAAAGCCAGATGCTCTGTCAAGACACACACACAACACACACAATACACACACACACACACACACACACACACACACACACACACACACAGAGGCAAGGAGTTTCAAAGAGGCCTGAGAAGCCAAAACATGGTTCTCTGTATTGATGAGATAACTAGCTGCCAAGAAAAGTCAGGCTGCAGGGTCACAGTTGAGCTGCAGAGTGAGGCAAAGTGAAGGCAGGACTGGGTTCAGAGGAACATACAGATGGATGGGCAATGATGGATGGATGGATGGGTGGGTGGGTGGATGGCGGGTCCAAGCAGGTGGACACCAGATAGCAACAGAATAGGCTTTGTCAACAGCAGGGGGTGGGCTAAGCAAAGCCCCTGGAACAGTCGGGAGTTCCTTGATGCACACACTAGGTGGTCAGGTGACGACAGGTCACTGGAGGCTGTCACCATTGAAATGCTAGGTGTCCACTTCTCTATGAGGTCCAGGTGAGGGAGTTACAGCCTTTCCTCAGTCTTGTGTGTCCAATAAGTTCTTGGGAGCCGGGCATGCTGGCACACGCCTTTAATCCCAGCATTCAGGAGGCTGAGTGACCTACTCAGAGGTAGGAGGATCGCTGTGAGTTCAAGGCCACCCTGAGACTACATAGTGAATTACAGGTCAGCCTGGGCCAGAGTGAGACCCTACCTCGAAAAGAAAGAAAGAAAGAAAAAGTTCTTGGGCCTGGCTTGCCTGCTATGAAAAAATTATTAAAAAAAAAAAAAAAAATCTCCAAAAAAGTCTTTCTTTTAAAATGAGAGAAAAGAAAGAAAGAAAAGTTCTTGGGCCCATTCTTTCCACCCCTTTCTGCAATGGACCCTGCTAGGGTGTGATTTTTCATTATTATTGACAACACTATCCTATACTTACAAACAATAGACCATGATAATATGCCTGTGTGCCCCCTATAGTCCCATTTTATCTCAATAAATGTATAGAGCGGTGCCCTTTCATTTTTTTCTCTTTTGGTTTTTTTTAAATGCATTTTTTTGTTTTTTGTTTTTTGTTTTTTGCTCTTCTTTAATTTATTTATTTGCAAGCAGAGAGAGAGAGAGAGAGAGAGAGAGAAGAGAGGTAGAGAGAGAGAAAGGATGGGCCTGCCAGGGCCTTTAGCCACAGTAAATGAACTCCAGATGCATGTGCCCCTCATGCATCTGGCTTACGTGGGTCCTGGAGAATCGAACCAGGATCCTTTGGCTCACAGACAAATGTCTTAATCACTAAGCCATTTCTCCAGCCCTCATTTATTTATTTTTATTTATTTATTAGAGACAGAGAGAGGGAGTGTGAGAATGGGTGCACCATTCTCTAGTGACTGCAAACGAACTCCAGACACATGTGCCACCATGTGCATCTGGCTTACATGGGACCTGGAGAATCAAACCGGGGTCCTTAGGCTTTGCAGGTATATGCCTTAACTGTTAAGCCATCTCTCCAGCCCTAGTGGTACCCTTTCTATTCCCCAGAATAAGTCATTGACTAGTCTGTGCCAAATGGGTGTGCCAGACAGATGGTACTGTTCATGTATTCCCCCAGGAGCAGAGTCATCCCCCACCCTCAAATGGAGTCAAAAGCAGCCTGTAAAAAGGAGTCTCTCAAGGCAGGTCTGAAAAGCTACTGTTTCACACAATATGGAGTAACTTAGAACAGGGCACAGTCCTGATTTTAACACTTATGACACCGTGATGGTGCTAAGTGCAATACACCGTGCTCTGCAAGAAGCTTAAAATGGCAAATTTTATGTTACATGTTGTTTTTTTTTTTTTTTTTGGAGAGAGACACACAGAGACAGACAGAGAGAGGGAGAGGAAGACAGATAGAGATGGGCATGCCAGCAGACTCTCAGCTGCTGTGAACAAAATCCAGATGTGTGCGCCCCTTGTGGTCAAGTGCGGCATTGCGCCCTTGCGTCACTGCATCTGGCTAAACGTGGGACCTGGAGATTGGAACTGCTGGAGATTGGAACCAGCGTTCTTAGGCTTAGGAGGCAGGTGCCTTAACCACTAAGCCATTTCTCCAGCCTGTTACATGTGTTTTTATCACACTAATAATGATGAAATACAGTATGTATAAAATACAAACTATTATTTTTATATAACAAAATTCTGTGCATAGGCTCATAAGATCCAGTCTTTGGTGAGGGATCCAGAAGTCTGGGGTGTTTTGTTTTTGTCCTCCAAAGGAGGCTAACATGCTTCTGGACCTCACTGCCTAGTAGAGTGGCACCAGCAGGAGGTGCTCTCAAGAAGCCAAGGTCTGAAGAAGTGGAGAAGGGATGGTGTTCCACCAGCCTCCCTCTGGGACAGGCTCTGACCCCATGAACAGCCAGGAACTGCCTCTGTGGAAGTTGAAATAGGGACTGTGTGGTGACTGAGCAGGCCTGGTGTGATGGCCCAGCCAAGTAAGCCCTGGAGGGTGCTGAGCATCCCCAGTCTTAGACCCAGGACAGCCTCAGCAGAGGCCACATGTGGTTTCGGAGCTTGGAGAAGGGAAGGAGGCCTGTGGTCCAGCACTCCGCGGGTGGTTGAGAACACTCAGAACAGGCCCCGGGAAGAGCGGGGGAAGAATGAGCGACACCTCGTTTTTTAAAAAATTTGTTTATTAATAATTTACTAGAGCCAGACACTATGCCAGACAATTGACACCATCACAGACAGTTGTGATTTTAAAGGCTCCAGAAGGGAGGGAGGAGCAAGGGAAGGAGGAAAGAAGGCAGAGAGTAGGGAAGGAAGGAGGGAAGAAAAGAGGGAAAGGAGGGAATGGTACCCTGTTTCTCTGGGGGACATACACCCATCCTTAACAAGGACTCAGCTGTCCCCAGTGGCCTGCTTGGGATCTTAAAGAGCACAGATGTGGGTGGTAGAAATACATGATTACAAGCCAAAAGGAAGGCTGGAGACGTAGCTCAGTTGATAGAGTGCTTGCCTGGCATTCACGAAGCCCTGGGTTGGATCCCCAGCATCAAGTCAACTGGGCTTGGTGGCACATGCCTATAATCCCAGCACTGGGGAAGTGGAGGCAGGAGGGATCAGAGGTTCAAGGTCAACCTCAGTTATATAGTGAGTTTGAAGCCATCCTGGGCTACATGAGACCCTGTCTGAAAAGAAAACAAAGTTGGATGTGGTGGTGTAGGCCTATAATCCCAACACTTGGGGGGAGCTGGAGCAGGAAGACCTCCACTTTAAGGCCAGCCTGGGATATATAGTGAGGACCTGTCTTTAAAATAACTTTATATATATTGGTTTTTTGAGGTAGGGTCTCACTCTGGTCCAGGCTGACCTGGAATTAACTACGTAGTCTCAGGGTGGCCTTGAACTCATGGTGATCCTCCTACCTCTGCCTCCCGAGTGCTGGGATTAAAGGCGTGCGCCACCACTCCTGGCTCAACTTTTATAATTTTTTAAAAATTTCTTTGAGAGAGAGAGAATGGGCATGCCAGGGCCTCCAGCCACTGCAGACGAACTCCAGATGTGTGTACCCCCTTGTGCATCTGGCTTACATGGGCCCTAGGAAATCGAACCTGGGTCCTTTGGCTTTGGTAGGCAAGCATCTTAGCCACTAAGTCATTTCTCCAGCCCAATTTTTTTTTTTGTTGTTTGGTTTTTGAGGTAGCTCAGGCTGACCTGGAATTCACTCTGTAATCTCAGGGTGGCCTTGAACTCACGGCGATCCTACCTCCAGCCCAATTTTTAGAAAAGGAAAAAAAACGGAAAAGTCCTGTGTCTAACCACCTCTGTGAGGAACGTTTTAGGGTCTTGAGCCTGATACTTACAGGCTTCCTGTCTGTGTACCCTAAAGTGGTTTCTCAGCCTATTGTACTGATGGCCATGGGACCTGGCAGGGGAGTGTCCAGGGAGGGACCTATGGCTACTACTGTAGTTCTCTTCTTTCACCTCCTCAACTCACACCTACACCCATGGCAGAACAGGAGGCACAGAGACTTGGCATTGTGGGTCGTGGCACCCTGCCCCCACCCCCAGCCTGAACTCATACTGCCACCACCAGGCCCTGGTTATTTTGAGTCCTGCATGGTAGTAGCATGGGAGGGTGAGCTGCTCAGTCCTTAGCCCGAGGACCAAGAAGAAGAGAGGTCTGTGCACTAGAGGAAGGGGTTCAAGCCTTCTAGTAGCTTCTCCAAGCTTCCTGAAGAGGCTCAGATTTCACAGGCTGCTCCTCAGCCCCTTTTGTCCCTCCTGCCTCTATTGGACTTGCTGGTTTCCCCCATGCTCTGGGCCATCCTGCCCCCCCCCTTTGTGGACTAGGTGTCCCTGTTTCTCTCTTTCCTGTTCTGCCTCTCTCTCCCTCCTGGTCCCTACACCACATATCTGCATGTGATCTCTCCCCTGTCTCTCTCGCCCCCCCTTGGGTGGAACATTGATCAGCCTTGCTTATTAAGCTCTATCACTTCTCAGATCACTTCTCAACGGATGGGTTGGGGTCCTCACCAGCACTGCAGTGAGGGAAGCTGGATTCCCAACCCACTCAGATGCCACCTGCATGACCAGGCTGGGAACTGTTAGAACAGACCTTGCCATTACTTTAGGAAGGACCTAGGGACAGAGCAGATCACCTCCCTTCCCCAAATCACCCATCACCTCAAGGACAGAACCCAGATTCAATACCTCAGGGTGGGGGGTGGTTGGAGAATGCCTGTCCTCTGTGTATAACAGCCATTTCCACCTGTGTCGGAGCAGCTGTGACTACTAGCAAGAGGCCCTCAATGCTGGGCCTGTTGGGCTGGAGAGATGGCTTAGCGGTTAAGGCACTCGCCTGCAAAGCCAAAGGTCCCAGATTCAATTTCCCATGACCCATGTAGGCCAGATGCACAAGGTGGCACATGTGTCTAGAGTTTGTTTGCAGTGACTAGATGCCCTGGCTTGCCCATTCTCTCCCTCTCTCTCCTTCTTTTTTTTCTCTCTCTCAAATAAATAAATATTTTTTTTTTTTTAAAAAGAGATTGGGCCAGGAGTGGTGGTGGCACACCTTTAATCCCAGGAGGCAGAGGTAGGAGGATCACTGTGAGTTCAAGGACACTCTGAGACTACATAGTGAATTCCAGGTCAGCCTGGGCAAGAGCGAGACCTTCCCTTGGGAAAAGAAAAAAGAAAACAAAGAAAGATTGGGCCTGTTGACATTTCCTCATAGAAGGAGAGGGTAGGGAAGGCCATTAGACCCTCACCAGAGATCTCAGCCGCTCTCTCCCACATCTGTCTCCCTGTCAGCTCTCTGGAATTCTGCGCCAGCTGCAGGTGGCCATTTGCTCTCAGGAGGAGCTGGAGGATACAGTGTGTGCACTGCTCACCAAAGAGGGGACTCCCTCCCTTGGGGAGGTTGTCTCCTATGCTTGGGTGAGACTTTCTGGTGATGTGGCTGCTTTAGGGTCACCCGTGCTCCTATAAGTAACCCCTCACCCAAGCTTTGCAAACCACTAAACTCACTGGTTCACCAAGTTGGATTTTGGTGGCATCTTGCTGAGGTCTGTCACTGGGACCCTTTCTGGGGAGCTGAAGTTTGCTTATGACTCCCGAGGGAAAAGTTCATGCAATGGGGTGGGGGAAGGGGGCACTGGGGGCTGATGCCTTTGCCCCTTCACCTCAGTTTAGAGCTTCCCTCACCCTCTTTACTCCCTATCACAATATCCTCCCCCCATCTGTCCTGCCTCCAGGCCTTTGCAGGAACCTCTCCCTCTGGTTAGAAAGAAGCCTGACATGCCCCCAGAAGCAGCTAGCTCCTGCATCTCCTGTGAGCCTTCTCATGACGCTGGTCCCTTCTCTCTCTGCTCCACAGCGTCCTACATAAACTCCCCATCGCAGCTGTGGAAGAAGTGAAAATCCCTCTAAGATATTGTGGGAGGGGCCACGTCCACGAGGTTCCTGGTGGTGGCGGAGGCGGGGGCGGGGAGGGGGAGCTACCCAGCCTTTCTCTAGGTCAGTTGATAGTGTCCTGGGTTTGATCCCCCCTCTCCAGGCACCACGTAAAATGGCATGGCAACAAAACATTCATTTGACTCTAAGAGTTAAGACAGGGCAGATCCTGTCTGAGCCCAAGGAGGAGAGAGAATGGTGCTGACGGTCAGCACCAAGATACCAGCCGCAGGTGCCATTGTGCAGTCAGACCCCATGGCTCAACTCCAGACAGTCACCAACCTGCCAGGACACAGCCACAACTCCCAAGCTAAGGCCACACTGACTATGAAAGGTCAAAGCCATTTCCTGTGGCGTCTCCTTCCCTTTAAGGCGCGTCTTCTTCGAGCGCTGTCTTCTGGGTGAGCCCTCCCCCTCCAGGATCCTCTGGCTCTTACTGGTTAGGGGAATGTCTGTTGGGTGCTAAGCCATGTCATCACTGGCCTTTTCATGATCAGCCATCCTAGGCTGGGGAGAAGGGCCAAGAGGTGAGCAGGGCTGAGGGGCCTGGGGTGACAACAGTAACGAGCCGAAAGCTCTGATTGTGAGTTGGGTGAGACTTGTGATTGCCAGGGGAGGTGGGGGTCATTTTATAGCCAATCCCCAGAGAAGAAAGCTGAGGCCTCTGTCAGGATGTTCGGTGGCTGACCTTGGTGGCTCACAACTATAATCTCAGCACTCAGCAAGCAAAGGTACAATTGTCAGTTCAAAGCCTGCCTGGGCTACATAAGGTAGACTTTGTCTCAAAAATAACCTGGGGCTGGGGATGTTGCTTAGCATACATAAAACCCTGGGTTTGATCCGATCCCCAGCACCATATAAACCAGAAATGATGACACAGCAGGCAACCCTAGTATTTGGGAGGTGGAGGCAGGAGAATCAGAAGTTCAGGTTTAGTGAGTTTGACATCAGCCTGGGACACATGAGACCCTGTTTCAAAACAAAACAACAAAAGATGTTTAGTACCCACAAGATCACATAGCCAATAGCAGGACTGGACCAGGGGATTGATCAGGCTCCAAAACTCAAAGGCTTTTGCACAGGTGACAGTCTCCTCCAGGATGGGCACCTGGCGCAAGGCCCCAGGCCAGACCCCTTCTGTGCGTCTGTGCACGGAATGCAGGCCCTGGAGCAGAGGCCTTCAGGTGCAGCTAGGCCAGTGGGTGGGAAAGACTGTGATCTAACTCCAGGTGACACCTGGTGGCTTGACCTTGAGGGACCTTGGCCCAATATGGACCCTGGACCGATGGCTACACTGTGATTCAAACATATCTTCAAGGCTAGCGAGATGGCTTAGCGGTTAAGGTACTTGCCTGCAAAGCCAAAGGCCCCAGGTTCAATTCCCTATGACCCATGTAAGCCAGATGCACAAGGTGGTACATGCGCCTGGAGTTCATTTGCAGTGGTGGGAGACCCTGGCATGCCCATTCTCTCCCCTTCCCCTCTTTTCTCTCTGCATCTCTCAAATAAATAAAATTAAAATATTGGGCTGGTGAGATGGCTTAGCAATTAAGGCGCTTGCCTGTGAAACCTAAGGACACCGGTTCAATTCTCCAGGTCCCACGTAAGTTGGATGCACGTGGTGGTACATGCATCTGGAGTTCATTTGCAGTAGCTAGAGGCCCTGGTGTGCCCATTCTCACCCTCTCTCTCTCCCTCACTCTGTCTCTAATAACTAAATCAATTAAAAATATATTTAAAATAACATAAAAATATTTACCAAAAAAACCCGTCTTTACTGACCTATAGCCATTGATGGTGTCAACCGAGGCAAAGCCTTCATTCAGCCACTCATTGGATATTCACTAAACGTTTCTTATTGTCAAGCACCCAACTAGACTCTAGGGAATGATAGTAGGTGATCAGACAGTCCCTTCCTGTCCAGAGTTTATATTCTAGTGAGGAGGAAGGCCTTAAGCAAGCAACTGCAACAAGTAATAGAAGGGATGCATTGGGGCAGATACGGGAGTAGCTGGGAGCCATGTGTGGGAAGGCGAAGCTATGTCCCTCACACACGTGCACATCCACATATACAGACTGGAACTGCACCCTGACTTCACAAGTCCCCTTGGTGCCTGAGATGAGGCCAGAGCACATGCATGGCTGGGGAGCCAGACCCTTCAACAGTGGGTGGAGTAAACAGACCTGTGTTCTGCAAAGCAGAGCTGGTTTGGGGTGGATGATGGATTTGCAGAGCACTAAGAAGGGAGGGCCAAAGGATGAAGGCTAAGTAGGACATGCCTATAGGGGTAGTGAGAAGCCTAACAAGTAGCTCCAGGGGACTTGTGGACTGCTGTCACTGGAAAAATGTCATTGTCCCCATCAGGGTGGCCATATGGGGAGATGGTGAAGGAATGCGATCCAAACCCAGAAGTCAGAGGATGACAGTGGGTAAGAGACTGGCTAGGGGTTATTCCAAGCAGTGTGACTTTAGGAACATCATGCCATGCCTCTGGGTCTCACTGCTTGTCTGTGAAGTGCTTCGAGCACTACAGGCTGGGTTAACAGTGTAAGGTTCTATTCTTCACACGCTGTCTGTCCATTTGTGTGTCCTGCATGGTTCTGGGGGCTGGGCTGACAGAATCTCCACCCAAGGGAGTAGAGCTTGGAGACTCCACACCAATGCTCACCCACACTCTGGCCTCACCTTTCACTGGCTAGAGTGTGTCACAAGAGGCTGGGGGAGTGAGTGCCCTTGAGGAGGTCAGTGAAACCCATCAGACTGGATGCAGTAAGGTGGTGGTCTGCACAGGCTCACTATGGAGTCATGGTTCAAGAGCCCAGTTCTGGGTGGGATTTCTCCGCCCTGTCCTGTGTTCCTCTTCCCTACAAAACAGACTTTGATGGGAGCAGCCTTCCTGACCCAGCCCCCTATCATATCTGTGGCCAACAGTGACAATGGCGATGGGATTGACAGGGAGTCAGATAGCTTTGTTAGGTACTTTAGGGTTACTGGGCCCCAAAAGTAAAAAACAGAAATGTCCTTCTCAGAAGTCATCAGGAGTGAAAACAGTGGACACTGAATATTCAAGTTTGGCCATACAGGCCCAATGACTGAACGGGTGCAATAGTGGCATGTCTGCTCTTGGGGTAACCAACTGCTCCATAATTGGCCTGAAGGCCCTCTCTTTGGGAGGGAATACATGCCTGGTACTGAAAAACCTAAGCAAAAGTCTATGGCAGGGGAGGTCATGAGCCTTAGGGGTATAAAGCCTGCTCTTGTCTGGCTTGTATATATTATTCCCACCAAGCTGCCCTGAAAACAGTACACTTAATGTTCATATTCACATATTAATGCTACTCTCACTTCTGGTTAGAGAAGCTTCTCTTTTCAGATGGCGATGACCACTGGGATGACCAAAAAGGCAACATAGTGCTGAGAAGAAGGGATGGAGGAGTGCCCAGCACTGAAACACCTCTGTCACACCCTCTAAGGCTCAGGGCCCATTGCGGAAGAGGGGGCGGATAGAATGGAAGAGCCAAAGGAAGGGTACGACTCCTTATAATGCAACTGTCCAGACAGAAATTGGCCTTGATATCCATGAACTTGCAGTGCCTAGCAATACCTTTGCAAGACCCTCATAATAGAAGTAAAAGATGATGACATCAAATTAAAAGAGAGACTAATGGAGAGAGGGAGGGGATATGATGGAGATTGGAGTTCTAAAGGGGCATGGGGGCAGGGGAGGGAAATATCATGCATTTTTTGTATGTAAGTATAGAAGTTGTCAATTAAAAAAAAAGAAAAAAAAAAAAGCAGAAATGTCCTTAAGTCTGTCCTTGCAATATCCACTTTACTAGGGATCAAGAGGAAGATTTCTCCTTATCTCTTAAAATATATTTTTTTAATTAATTAATTTGAGAGAAGAAAGAGGGAGAGAGAATGGGCATGCCAAGGCCTCCAGTCACTGCAAATGAACTCCAGATGCATGCACCCTCTTGTGCATGTGGCTTACGCGGGTCCTGGAGAATCGAACCGGGATCCTTTGGCTTTGTAGGCAAAGGCCTTAACCACTAAGCCATCTCTCCAACCCCTCCTCTTCTTATCTGTTGACTAAAGGCGATACCTAGATCTGTTTTTCCATAAACAACCTCAGCCCCTCCCAGGAGGGAGCACTCTCAGAATTTAAATCTGGTCCTGGTGGTGTGGTTAAGCTCAGTCCCAAAACTTGGCTTCATGGCTGGCCTTTTTTTGAGCCAGCCCCCTAGCCCAGACCAATCAGCCCTCACTCTGGCTCACCTGAACCTGAAGGCAAGGCCCACCAGATAAGGTTATAAGTAGAGCTATTTTTTTTTTCTTTTTTTTCGAGGTAGAGTCTCACTCTGGTCCAGGCTGACCTGGAATTAACTATGTAGTCTCAGGGTGGCCTCGAACTCTTGGCGATCCTCCTCCCTCTGCCTCCCGAGTGCTGGGATTAAAGGCGTGTGCCACCACGCCTGGCCCCAGTAGAGCTATTTTTGCTGGCTGTTCATTTCTTCTGAACTGTGAGGATCCTGTTCTGGTGAGCCTCCCCTACTCCTGCATGGGCTCTCTGCTCCCTCCTGCCTCCCACATAGCAGGAGCTCTCTGTACTTTCTTCTCTGTCCTCTTTAAATCTCTTTTTATGTTCCAAGGCTCATGTTTGTTATCCTACATGGGCTCATGGACCACATGGGTGTACCCATTTTCCTCAGTTTGTGGACCCTCTCTCTCCTTTGTATATTACTGAATATAAATGTATTTTCTAAATTTTCCTTTTCAGTCTTGGTTTATCTAATTCTTTGGTTAAAAGCAGACACAAAGTTAGGGTTTGGGGTTCAAACACTATTCCTAAACTTGCAGTACATTGTTACAGGATCATTTTCTTTTGTTTCTTTGTGTGTGTGCATGAACATGTGTGTTTGTGTTTATACCAGGACTATGCAAGGGCTACCATGGAGTACTATTGGGTTGGGATGAAAGTTTTCCCTAGCTATTCAGCCCAGCTGGAGGGGTGGAATTAGAAATCCAGAGACTGTCGTCACTGGTTATGAATGTTGAACCTTGACCTGCGGATGTTCAAATTTTACCTGATAGTTATTGATTTTGCATTGGTCTAGTCTCTCCTCTTGTTATGCCTTATAGCAATGAAAATGTTTACTCTGAGAAGGGCGTGGTGGCACATGCCTTTAATCCCAGCACTTGGGAGGCAGAGGTAGGAGGATCACCATGAGTTCGAGGCCACCCTGAGACTACATAGTGAATTCCAGGTCAGCCTGAACTAGAGAGAGACCCTACCTTGGAAATCAAAAGAAAAGAAAAAAGAAAAAAGAAAATGTTTACTCTGTTCCATTATGTATTTGTTGGAAGTATGTAACTTGTTTTGATTTTACATGACTCACACTTAAGAGACAATCTTGGGGGCTGGAGAGATGGCTTAGTGGTTAAGCGCTTGCCTGTGAAGCCTGGGCTGAGGACCCCCGTTCGAGGCTTGATTCTCCAGAACCCACGTAAGCCAGAGGCACATGGTGGCTCATGCATCTGGAGTTCATTTGCAGTGGCTAGAGGCCCTGGTGTGCCCATTCTCTCTCTCTCTCCCTCCCTTTCTCTGTCTCTAAGAAGTAAATAAATAAATTAAAAAAGAATTCATTACTAAAAAAAAAAAAAGAGAGACAGTCTTGGACTGGAGTTATGGCTTAGCAGTTAAGGCACTCGCCTACAAAGCCAAAGGACTCAGGTTTGATTTCCTAGGACCCACAAAGCCAGATGCACAGGTGGCATATGTATCTGGAGTTAGTCTGCAGTGGCTGAAGGGCCTGGCATGCCCATTCTCTCTTTCTCTATCTGCCTCTTTCTCTCTCTGTCTCTCAAATAAATAAAATCAATACATTATTTTTTTTAAAAAAGAGATGGTGGCTGGAGAGATAATTTAGTGGTTAAGGTGCTTGCCTGCCAAGCCTAAGGACCCATGTTCAACTCTCCAGATCCCATGTAAGCCAGATGCACAAAGGTGAGGCAAGTGCAAGGTTGCACATGCCCATTAGGTGGTGCAAGCATGTGGAGTTCTATTGTAGTGGCTGAGGCCCTAGTGTGCCAATTCTCTTTCCCTCTGTCTTTCTCTCAAATAAAAAGAGATGGTCTTAAAGTTGGTAAAGCTTATGGGGCCTTTGAAATTGGACTAAATACAATTTACAATGTGAGATGGTCATTGTCTATTGGGAACAGGGGGTAGAATGTGGTATCTTGAATGTATGTCCCCCATCAACTGAGGTGTTTTATTTTTATTTTATTTCATTTTTAAGGGGAGGGGGTCAGATAGAGACAGAGAGAATGGGTGTGTCAGGGCCTCCAGCTACTGCAAACAAACTCCAGACACATGTACCACCTTGCGCATCTGGGTTACATGGGTCCTGGGGAATCAAACCTGGGCCCCTTGGCTTTGAAAGCAAGTGCCTTAACTGCTAAGCCATCTCTCCAGCCCTTGAGATGTTTTATGAAAATTGAGTTTGCCACTCACCCCCTAGCAGGCAGACTCCTGCCTGCTAGTGTGTGGGGGGTGGGGAGGAGCATATCACTAGGGTTGTTTCTGAATTCCAACCTAAAGGTGTGCAGAGAGGTGTTAAACCCTGGCTGTGCTTGCTTGTGGTGCTGGATGTTTTCTGGTGTCTCTCTGCTTGGATTTATGAAGGGAGCTGGCTTCTTTTGCCATTTGATGGAACTTCCCCTGGATCTGTAAGCTTTCAGTAAATCCCTTCCTCCCATAAACTGTGACTGGGTTGGATGTTCATTCCAGCACTACGGAGCTGACTACAATAGGGCCTATTCAGAAGAGGCACATGAAGAGTTGGCTAAGATGCCTGTGCACATAGCCCAGGTGCTCTCATCTTGCTGGCTAGAGTCCCATGCATACATTATCCACGAGCACCTTGACCTGTGTTTAGATCATGTATTTAGAGTATGATGCAATACAGGGCATAATGAAATATGCAATATACATGTGTCATTTGCAACCTGGACATGCCTCTTGGCTTCCACATGGAGAGCAGGGAAGGAGTGGAGCTTCTAGGGGGGAAGGCAGAGCACCAGCTCCATAGAGACAGGAAGGGCAGTGGTTAGCCCATCACCAGGGCTGGGTTTGACTCCTGTAAGGTATATGACTCACAGCAAGTGTCAGAGAGACCTTGGTGTTCTGAACAGGTCTCAGTGAGTCCCCTTTCCTAGCACGACCACTCCCCCTCCAGCCTCTCCAGGGGTGCTATAAACAGTTTGTAGCTGTTGGCTGGTGCACAGGTTTGAAGCCCAGCTCCTGGCCATGGGATGGAAAAACCTGAGGGCACCATCAATGCCCTCCCTGAACTCCTGGTAGAATCAGGCTGTCACCTGACATGGCACCTTTGTTAGCCTTTCTCCCCTCTGTTTCCCTAGGAGCTCTGCCTTCCTTCCTGAAACTACTGACCCTGAAGTTCTGGACCCATGGGGGGGGGGCTCTTGGGACCGCTCCCTGAAGTGGTGAGTGACTGCCTTATTTCATTTGTGAAATGGGTGCAGCAGTCAACACGGAGGATCTTAGCTCTCAGTAAGTGGCCAGTAAGTAAATATGAATGTTTACAGCATACACAGGACATGTAGGAACCTTACTGCTGATGCCACCAAGCTCCGAGCATGCCCCTTGGGCAGTGGAATGTGTTTCCTGGCCTCCTGCCCAGAGGCAAGGTGAAAGCAGCTTTAGGAATCTCAGTAGCCCCTCTGGGCCTGTCCCACTCACCATGCTCATCAGAGAAACCCCCATCCTGGGCTCTGGGCTCTAGGCTTACAATCCAGCTCCATCTATGCCTGGGCCTTGGGTTGGTATCTTATAGGGAAGTGAATTATGACAGGAAGTTGGTCTGTCACATGCTCATTCCCGGAGGTGAGTCTAGGTCCCTGTCATGTCTGGGATAGAGTGAACAAAGAGGTGTTTTTTTTTTTTTTTTTTTTTTTGCAGTCAACCCATGGCAGGATGTGGATGGAGGGTCTGTCCACATAGAAGGCAGAGCAGCAGATAGCACTACAGGATGTCCTTGTCCACTCAGGACACTCTCTGTAGCAGATGAGAAACAGGGAGTGACTGATCCACATTCGACCGCTCTCATGCCTGCTCCTGCCAGAAGCTTCTTTGTGCTGTGTATTGTTTGGTGTAGCTAGAAATGGGATCCAGGGCTTCCTCCTGATAGACAGGTAGGTGCTCTGCCCCTGAGCTACAGCCCCAGTCCCATCGCAAGCTTCTCTTCAGTGGCTCCCCTGTGTCTCAGAGAGATTTCATAAGTCTGTGAGTGAATTGATTAAATAAATGGGTAAGGAGGGGAAAAAAGGGAAATTGGTCCACTCAAGCTACCCACAGTCCTCTGCATGACCATCTTCCTGAGGGTCAGGCAGGGCTTGGTCTGCCTGGCAATGGGACATAAGGGTGGCTGCATCCCACTTGGGCTAAGCATCCCACCAAGCCCAGCATATCTATATCCCTCTGAGAGGGGGCTGGAGTGAGCTAGCCAGATGTGGTCTAACCTCCAGAGCTCCCACAGAAACACCTGTCCTTCCTAGACTCTGGCCCTGGCTGGGAATGGGATTTGTAAACTGAGCCCATGAGGTACCCCCAGCCCAGCCCAGCCCAGGCTAAGTTTCCTCCCGGAAAGAGCCTCAGAGCCCCGCTGGGTTCCTATGAAGCCTGATCCATGAGCTGTGCTTGGCTCGGCTCGATTCCTTCCCTTCCTGGGCACCTTTCATCACCAGCAGATAAATCCCAGCAAGATGACTCGCATCAGAGTTACCAAGACAACCTCCCCTACCCGCCACTGGCTGGCAAGAAAGCAGGGCACACAGGAGACCCCAGCCCTACCTGCTTAGCCTCCACGCAGCCCATCCTCCCCTTGCACCTGGAGAGGCCAGGCCAGGGTCCCCGTCCCAGCACACTTTCATCTTTCCAGCCGCTTCCTTCCAAGAGGATTGCATTCTCTCAGGCTCCTGGCAGCGAGGTAATTGGGGAAGGAATGAACAGATTCTTCTCCACCATGCAAATGCTCAGTCATGCTGCCTCCCCTGCTGCCCGCCACTTTATCTGCCTGAGGAAAGACCTCACAGGGACCAAGCCAGGGGCTAAGGAGTGAGACCAGCCTGCTACAAAGCCTAGCTCTACGGTTTCTAAGCTGTGTGACTCTGGTGCCACTTACTCTCTTGGAGCCCAAGACTGGATAGATGCTAATTATGGCCTTCTTGGGGTGTTCAAATAAAAGCATTTCTGGACAGCCCCTCCCATGAGCCAAGTGCTCAGTACATAGTAAAAGTGCTGTAGCTGCCCGCCTCCATGGGCAGAGCTCATGAGGAAGATGTACAGAGTGGGACAGACATGCACGCAGGGTACCATGGCCATGGGTCTACTTAGTGGTCACATCCTCTATCCAGGGCTCATACCTGCTACCCTAGAGAAGGGTCTTGTTTGAAGCTGTTAGCTCATAGGCGAGGCTCAGAGAGGTGTGCAACTTTCTTACAGCATTCAGCAGGCAAAACCGAGTGGTCAGGTCTTCTGGGATACTCTCCCATAGCCGGGTGTGGTGGCCACCTTTAGTCCCAGCACTTGGGAGGCTGAGGTAGGAGGATCACTGTGAGTTCCAGGCCAGTGTGGGGCTACAGAGTGCGTTCCAGGTCAGCCTGGGCTAGAGGGAGACTCCTACCTCAAAAAATAACTCGCAGGCCCCTGTGGCCCTGAAACCCATGGCTTTCCCACAGCCTGCCTTCTCTTCCCAAATTTGCCTGGTGTCAGCTACAGCTGGATGCAGCTTCTGCAACTGGAAAGAGCAGCAAGGGTGGAGGGGTCCCTGTGGCCATGGGCTCTGGTAGCAGCCTCTGCTTCTCATGGCTGTCCTGAACTCAGGTTTCTTCTTGGGTACTGACCATGTTTTCCTAACCCCTCTTCCGTCCTTGGGGTGACCTCAGAGCTGTCACAAAAGCCCTGGGAGATACACAGAATCCAATCACTGTCATTAAATGTCTTCCATAGTCTCTGTCTGACCAGGAGGAGGAATATGAAGTGTCCGGAGGAGAATGAAGCCATAAACGGATTAGCCGAATCCAATCAAGTCAGGAGCCCGAGCAGGGACTCAGGCAGGCAAAAGCAGAGGGGGGCGAGGGGCCCAGTATCAACCTAGCTGGCTGGGAGCCCCAGCCACTCGGAGGGCTCTGTGTCCCTCAAGGTGGCAGGTTGGAATTATGGTGCCTAGCCAGGCCACAGAAGACCATCAATCAGCTGAGGGGGTAACCCCCAAATCACCCACTATGGAAAAATCATTGATATGCGATGTTAGCATAGGTCTGCCCTAAGAAGCAGCCAGGGGTGGTGGCACACACCTGTAATCTCAGCTCTTGGAAGGTGTTGAGGTAGGAAGATTGCCATGAATTCAAGGCCAGCCTGAGCTACATAGTAAGTTCCAGGCCGGTCTAGGCTACAGTGAGACTTTGCCTCACAAACCAAAACCAGAAACCCTTAGAATTCAATATAAACATGTTTCAGAGAATAAAAAGCAATCCTGGGAGTTTGTGTGTGTGTGTGTGTGTGTGTGTCCTGTGTGGGCACAGTGGTGGTTTCGGCATTTGTGAAGCTGGGGAGAAACTTGCTGATCAAAGTTGTAAGGAGGCTGACCTACCATGGGAAACCGGGCCCTGGGGATTTTAAGTTGAATTCTTCGAAACTCTGTAAACAGTGCTGGAATTCACATGTGCAAATGCAGTGCACTAACGTGCAAAAGATGAACGTCAGCGGGTAGTCAGGCTGGTTTCTCAGTCAGCATGGAAAGCTTAAAAAAGAAAACCAAATCTATCCCGATTATTTATGCAGTTGACAATGTTGAAAGAGCTCAATGAACTGCTTTTATAAACGGGGTCAAAGGGTAATCAAACAGTTCTTAAGAGGGACCATTCCAATGTGCTTGCTTTATAAACAGGACAGTCATATGTATAAAATGAACTTCAAAGCTTGAGGAAGGGAGCAATCCTGAGTGTATATAACATTCGTGAATCCAATGTTACTGCTTAAAATTTATGTGTCTGAGTAATTTTTTCTGCGCAAAAAAGCCACCCAAGGGACAGTAAACCACTGACTAAATGACATCTCTGTCCCCACTCAAAATCTGTCAAGCTGGGTGGTACATGCCTGTAATACTGGCACTTGGTAGGTGGAGGCAGGAGAATCAGGAGTTCAAGGTCATCTTTTGCTACATAATATTTGAGACCAGACTGGGCTACATGAGACCCTATTTTATTTGTTTTGTTGTTTTTTTTTTCAAGGTAAAGTCTCACTCTAGCCCAGGCTGACCTGGAATTCACTATGTAGTCTCAGGGTGGCCTCAAACTCTCAGCGATCCTCCTACCTCTGCCTCTCAAGTGTTGAGATTAAAGATGTTCCCCACATGAGACCCTATTAAAAAAAAAATCCAGGGCTACAGAGATGGCTTAGCAGTTAAGGCATTTGCTTACAAAGCCAAAGGACCCAGGTTTGATTCCCCAGAACCCATGTAAGCCAGATGCACAAAGTGGTGCATGTGTTTGGAGTTTGTATACAGTGGTTGAAGGCCCTGGCATGCCCAGTCTCTCTCTCTCAAATTTAAAAAAATAAAATTATGCCAGGTGTAGTGGCACGTGACTTTAATCCCAGCATTTTGGGAGGCAGAGGTAGGAGGATCACTGTAAGTTTAAGGCCACCCTGAGACCACATAGTGAATTCCAGGTGAGCCTGGGCTAGAGCAAGACCCTATCTTGAAAAACCAAAATTAAATAAATAAATTTTTTTTAAAAATCCAGGCTGGAGCGACGACTCAGCAGTTAAAGGCACTTGCTTGCAAAGCCTTATGGTATGGATTCAATTCCCCAGGGCCCACATAAAGCCAGATGCTCAAAGTGGCACATGCATCTGGAGTTAATTTACAGTGGCAGGAGGTCCTGGCATGCCCATACTCACACTCTCTTTCAGTCTGCCTTTTTCTCTGTCTCTCAAATATTTTTAAAAAAATCCAAGCTGGGCATGATAGCTCTTACCTTTAAACCAAACACTTGGAAGGCTGAGGTAGAAGGATCGTATGAGTTCAAGGCCAGCCTGGGCTACATAGTGAGTTCCAGGTCAGCCAGAGCTAGAGTGAGACCCTGCCTCAAAACAAATAAATCCAAACCCAAACAAAAATAGTATCCCTTCTATGTACACGACACTTGCCATGTCCCTTCGCAAGGAACACAAGCACTCAGAGCCAGACAGGCTTCAGCCTCTGGTCTGTAGGCCATGGCTGGATATGGCATCACAGTTACTTTTGGCCTCTGAAAGAGGCTCTAGTCCCCAGGTTTCCCACAGCTAAATTCACCCTTCCATGGGGGGGATGGATTAGTGAAGCCCCAACTTTCTCCAATAAGTGTTTGAGGTACTGAGGCTAACACCCCATTCCCTTAGTCCTCAATAGACCCCTCACCCACTTCCTGACTAAGGAGACTAAGGCCTGCAGATCCATGACAGGAGCTAAACAAGACCCATGTGGATGCTGGGGACCTGTGCGCCCCATCGTACTTCTGCCTCCAGCATGTCCTGCCATCCTCCCCCACCTCTTCCAACTGGACCTTATCCCATTTTGCAGACCAGCCAACTGAGGCTTAGTGGGGCTGAGACCTCACCCACAGCTGCAGGGCCAACCTGGACAGGGGCCCGTAGCTTCTGGCCTTTTCACCTCTGTATGACCCAAACTCAATGAGGGAGATGAAGCTTGTGGGATGTTTTGTGGCAAAGGGCAGGGGATCAGAGTGTTGCAGTGGGGAGGCTGGCCTGGTCAGGGGCCAAAGTGACAAGCTCAGGAGTTGGTGCAAACAGGAGACCTGAAGGGGCTGTGACCTGGGCTCATGCGTGCAAGCATCTGCCTGTGAGGGGTATGAGTAGGACCACCAGAAACATAGGCTCTCGCAAGCAGAAGCCAGAGGCCCTGGAGAGAGGCCGCTGGGAGGTCAGGGAGCAGGGTTGGAGCTAGCTGGAAGACACCTCGAAGGTGCAGTCTAAGGAGACATTCTCAGAACAATCAGAGGCAACTGGAGGGCTTGGAACAAGGAAGACAGACTGTCACCCTCCACAGAAGTTAGGTGAGCTGGGGCCAGAGTGAGACTGCTGTGGGCTCCCTGATGGGGCTGGAGCCTGGCCAGCCTGGGAAAGGAGATGGAATAGAATGGACATGTGGGGCAGTATTTAAGGGGGTGATGAAGACCAAATAGACTGGACCACACCATAGCAGGTGATCACCTCTCTGTGTGGATCTTTGGCCCCACTACCCTGGTGCCCTGTCTTGGGACCTCTTACATGGTGGATGGCATGAAACAGAAATATAGCTGCAGGGATGGCCAGCAGGAGCTGTGCAAACTTGCCTCTGTGGAGCTCCTCTGGCCTAGCCCGGGGTGCCCTTGTGGTGACCCTAGCCGCCTAAGTTGTCCCGGAGGAGCGTGGGTAATTCGCTCTCTGTGTTTACTCCTGCCGTGTGTGCCTCCAAATCTTTCATCCTGACTGCTGACTGTATCAAAATTCCCGTGGTAATTGGATCAGGTGCGGTATTTTCCATGAGGATATTAAATCAGGCCTTCTGCCCGCGTCCAGAACGATCCGTTTCAGAATATAAAGACGCAAGAGATGGCATTAACCGACGTATTTTTCCTTCTTTCAAGTCCCCCTCCACTCTTAATCGGGCACTTCTTTATTTGTTGCCAAATAAATTGGGTCGTCCTCCCCTCCTCCAGCTCAGAGCCTAAGGAAAAGAAAGATACCTGTGGGTGGAAGGGAGACAGGCCAGGTGGGTGGGATGACAGAGCCAAGTGTCCCATAGTTGTCCCAATCTCCCAGGGTCCATGGGTCCAGGCAGAATCACAAGCATTAAGTAGAGATGGCCACTGCCCTTCTCGGTCTCCCTTTCAAGCCTAGGATGGCCACATGGGAGGTGGTGGGATATCCATCTTGGGTGGGAACTCTGGTCAGCCAGCCTTGTCCCCAACAGCCAGCTCCATAATGATGTATTTGTCCTTGATACACAGTAGGAGAGAGACTTGTGGACACTGCAAACCTGGGGTTGGAGGGGTGGGAGCCAATCAGAGATGTTTAGTTTTAAAACCAGGGAGGGGGCAGACATGGTGGTACACACCTATAATCCCAGAATTTGGGAGGCTGCATCAGGATGATCTCCATGAGTTTCAGGCTAGCCTGGGCTACACAGTGAGTTCCAGGACAGCCTAGGCTACAAAGGAGACTGTGTCAAAAAATGAAATAAACGAGTTGGGCATGGCAGCGCCCGCCTTTAATCCCAGCACTTGGGAGGCAGAGGCAGGAGAATTGCCATGAGTTCAAGGCCATCCTGAGACTACATAGTGAATTCCAGGACAGCCTGGGCTAGAGCGAGACCCTACCTCAGAAAACAAAATAAAACAAAAATAAAATTTTTTAAAAAAAAAAAAAAAGAGGGGCTGGGGATGTAGCTCAGTGATGGTGTTCACCTAGCATGTGTGACTCTCTAGGTTCGATTTTCAGAACTGAAAAAGAAGAGCTGGGGAGATGCTCAGTGGATAAAGCTCTTGTTCTCAAGCATGAGCATGAGCATGAGCATGAGCTCAGATCTCTTAAACCCACCTAAAAAGCCTTATGATGGGGATGGAGAGATGGCTTAGCAGTTAAGGCGCATGCCTGTGAAGTCTAAGGACCCAGGTTTGAATCTCCAAGTCCCACATAAGCCAGATACACATGGTAGCACATGCATCTGGGGTTTGTTTGAAGTGGGCCTGGAGCGCCCATTCTCACTCACTCTCTATCTCCCTCTCTCTGTCTCTAATAAATAAAATTTAAAGAGTCTTAAAAAAAAAAAAAAAAAAGCCTGAGGGCTGGAGAGATGGCTTAGCGATTAAGGCGCCTGCCTCCTAAGCCTAAGAACTCAGGTTCCAATCTCCAGGTCCCACGTTTAGCCAGATGCAAAGTGACGCAAGGGCGCAATGCCGCACTTGCCCACAAGGGGGCGCACACATCTGGATTTCGTTCACAGCAGCTGAGAGACTGCTGGCGTGCCCATTCTCTGTCTCCGTCTGTCTCTCTCTGTGTCTCTCTCTAAAAAAATAAAAAAATAATAAAATAAATTTTTTAAAAAAAAAAAGCCTGAGCTGGGTGTGGTGGTGCACGCCTTTAATCCCAGCACTTGGGAGGCAGAGGTAGGAGGATCACCGTGAGTTCGAGGCCACCCTGAGACTACATAGTGAATTCCAGGACAGCCTGGGCTAGAGAAAGACCCTACCTTGAAAAACCAAAAAAAAAAAAAAAAAAAAAAAAAAAAAAGTCTGATGCTGTTGCAGGTGTCTGTAATCCCAGAATGGTTACAACAAGAAGGGAGGTGAAGACAGAATTTGCTAGAAGCTTGTGGGCCAGCTAGCCTGGAAAACACAGTGGTGAACAAGAGATCCTGATCTCAAATGAAGTGGGAGGGGAGGACTGACATCCAAGAACTGTCGTCTGACCTCCACATGCACACATGGTATGTGCGTGCCCACAGTCACATGTGTGAACATGCATGCACTCACAGATCCAAAAGGAGGAGGAGGGTTAAGGTCACCTCAGAGGCTGACAAGGCCATGGCAAGGCTGACAAGGCTGTGTCATTTGGAATGCTGAGGGTAGCATTTGCTCAACAGTGTGAATGTGCTAAATGCCACCCAGTTGTACACTTGAAGATGGTTAATTTCATGTTCTGTGAATTTCACTTCCCTTACAAAATATAGACATGGGCTGGGGAGATGACTCAGTGGTAAAGTGCTTGCCTTGCAAGCATGAGCACCTGAGTTTAGTCTCCAAACCCATGTTAAGAGCTCAGGGCTGGAGAGCTGGTTTAGTGGTGAAGGCGCTTGTCTGCAAAGCCAAAGGACCCAGGTTCAGTTCCCCAGAACCTACGTAAGCCCAGATGCATACAAGGTGGTATGTGCATCTGGAGTTTGTTTGCAGTGACTCTAGACCGTGGTGTGCCTGTTTTCTCTCTCTTCCTCTTCTCTCTCTCTCAAGTAAATAAATAAATAAATTTTAAAAATGTCAGTTACCTGCTACTGGCTTATCTTAATTGCTGCTTGAGCCTCTGTCCTTAGTCCATAGTCAGCCCTGTTGCTTTGTGCCTGCAGCGAGGCAGCTTGTCATGGTGGTAACACATGGTAAGGTAAAACCTCTCCTCATGGCCTTCTCCGTCTATGCCCATCAGGGTTACTGACATCAAAGAGAGAAGACAGGTAAGGCAGGGAAGGAGTTGGGCAGTAGAGAGGAAATGAGTAGAGGGACAAGAGAGGAGGTGGGAGGAGACAGCAAGCAGATGAATGAGGGGAACAGACTGAGGGGGTTCCATGGGGAGACCAGAGCTCCACCCCCAGCTAAGCCCTCCATGTTTACCCTGAGTGAGCAGAACAGGAGCAACCAGGTAATAGGGTACCTCTGGCTTCTGGGACAGGATGGAGTGCCAGGGGCTGTCACAGGGACTCCAGTGCATGCAGTCATCCATGTAAGAATTGGTAATGAAGCCGGGAGTGGTGGCGCATGCCTTTAATCCCAGCACTCAGGAGGCAGAGGCAGGAGGACCTCCATGAGTTCGAGGCTACCCTGAGACTACATAGTGAATTCTAGCTCACCCTGGGCTAGAGTGAAGATCCTACCTCAAAAGAAGAAGAAGAAAAAAAAAAAAAACCACAAACAAAAAAAGAATTGGGGATATCCATGACCTCACAGTGCCTGACATTACCTACACAAGACCATCATAATAGGAGGAAAAGATCATGACATCAAACTGAAAATAGAGACTGATTGAGAAGGGGAGGGGATATGATGGAGAGTGAAGTTTCAAAGGGGAAAATGGGGGGAGGGAGGGAAATAACATGGGATATTGTCTACAATTAAAGAAGTTGTCAATAAAAGTTGTCAATAAAAATAATAATAAAATTTAAAAAAAAGAATTGGGGGCTGGACAGATGGCTTAGTGGTTAAGGTGCTTGCCTGTGAAGCCTAAGGACTCAGATTCAATTTTCCAGAACCCAAGAAAGTCAGATGCACAAAGTGGTGCATGCATGTGGAGTTCATTTGCAGCTGCTGGAGGCCCTGGCACACCCAATCTCTTTCTCTCTCACTCAAGTAAACAAACAAACAAACAAACAAACAAACAAACAAACAAACTACTTTTGTTAAAAAGAGAGAGAATTGGTCCTGAAATTGGAAATTACGATCCCAGAGATCTCTGTGCCATGTGTGCCAGCTAAGATGGAAAAGGCAGACATCGCCAAGTGCTGGCCCACGGTGGAGCACCTGGAACTCACACATGCTGTTAGGGATGAAATGTCAGGGCCACTTCAGAGACGAACATGGCAGCTCCTTGACAGAGTTAAAACTACATCTTGGGCTGGGGAAATGGCTTAGCATTTGCCTGCGAAGCCTAAGGACCTCAGTTCAATTCCCCAGGACCCACGTAAGCCAGATGCACAAGGGGGCACATGCATCTGGAGTTCGTATGCAGTGGCTAGAGGCTCTGCTGCACCCATTCTCTCTTTCTTTCTGCCCCCCCCTCTCTGTCAGATAAATAAATAAATAAAATATTTTTTTAAAAAAACCTACATCTTCCGTGTGATCGCGCAATTTCACTCCCTGACACAGGCCAGAGAGAAATGAGCACTTGTAATCACAGTCTCACAGAAGGGTGTTCATAGCAGCTTTCTTCACACAGACTCAGGTCAGTCATAGCCCAATGCCCAGCCCCCAGGAGATTAGATAAGTGAACACAATGGAATACTGCACAGCACAGCAACAAAACAGAACAAACCCCTATTTAATGACACAGGTTGGTCTCACTCATGTTAATGAGAAACAAACAAAGGATCAGACATAAGAGTCCATATTCTGGGCTGGAGAGATGGCTTAGCGGTTAAGGCACCTGCCTGCGAAACCTAAGAACGCAGGTTCCAATCTCCAGGTCCCACGTTTAGCCAGATGTAAAGTGACGCAAGGGTGCAATGCTGCACTTGCCCACAAGGGGGCGCACACATCTGGAATTTGCCCGCAGCAGTTGAGAGGCTGCTGGCGCGCCCATTCTCTATCTGTCTCTCTCTCTCTTTCTCTGTGTCTCTTTCAAAAAAATAAAAAATTTTCCTGCCAATATTCTTAAAAAAAAAAAAAAGTCCACATTCTATGATTCCATTTACCTGATGAGCATAGTCTATGATTCCATTAACCTGCTCTGTGAGCTCTGGGGATGGAAGACAGAGGTGTAATGACAGGGAGGGACATAAAGAAACTTCCTGGGGTGAAGTGTTCTTTGCCTTAGATGGCTGGGTTTTTGTTTTTGTTTTACAGGTTGTAAAAGTTCACCAACCTAGGTGCTTATAATGTTTGCATTGTATTGACTTTGCATCGTACGTGGTTGACAAAGCCCTGTGTTGAAGGTGGTTAGAAGGTGGTGGAACCTTCAAGATGTGGGGCCTGGTGAGAGGGCTTTTGATCACTGGGGGCATGACACTTCTTCCTCTCTTTTGCTCCTGGCCATGACCATACCCTCCTGCCTGCCATGATGTGCTGCCTGCCCAACAGGCCCACACAACAGGGCTGTCTGGTCCTTACCTCGAAGCACAAAGCTGGAAGCCAAAAGAAACACTGTGATGGTTTGTACTGATTGGCAGCTTGACAGGACCTAGAGTTACCTGTGAGCGATTATTTAGATTAGGTTCATTGGGCTGGAGAGATGATTCAGTGGTTAAGAGCACTCCTGTGCAAGCATGAGAAACTGAGAGATGCCCCAGGTTCAATCCCCAGGACCCACATCAACAACTGGATGTGACTACACTTGTCTATAGAGACCCAAGAACGACTAGAGCACACCCCCCGCCCCAAAAAAAGGCAAGCTCCAGGATCAGCAAGAGACTCGGATTCAAATAAGAGGAGGGAGGAAGGTGACAGAGCAGGACACTCAATGTTCCACTCCAGCCACCACAGGTGAGAACATGAGGTGCTGCAAGGGCAAAAGGAGGGACTGGAGCGATGGCTTAGCTGTTAAGATGTTTGCCTGCTTTGCCAGAGGACCCAGGTTCGATTCCCCAGGACCCACGTAAGTCAGATACACAAGGTGGCACATGTGTCTGGAGATCCTTTGCAGTGGCTGGAGGCCTTGGCATGCCCATTCTCTGTCTGTCTGTCTCTCTGACTCTCTCAAATAAATAAATAAGTAAAACTTAAAAATAATTTTTTAAAAAAGGAGAGAGCTGGCTGAATATTAGCATTCACCCGTCTCTGCGTCCTCACCATACTGAATGTGAGCAGCTGCCTCGAGCTCCTGGCACCGTGCCTTCCCCTCCATGATGGGCTGTGACCTGGGAGTATAAGTTGCAACAAACCCTTCCTGCTTTTGTCCCAGCAATGAGAAGGTTACTACTAATATGCCAAACAAATAACATCCCCAGACAAAAAGTAGTACACAGGGCTGGAGAGATGGCTTAGCGGTTAAGGCACTTGCCTGCAAAGCCATAGGACTCAGGTTCAGTTCCCCAGGACCCACGTAAGCCAGATGCACAAGGTGGTGTACATATCAGGAGTTTGTTTGCAGTGGCTGGAGGCCTTGGCATGCCCATTCTCTCTCTAATAAAATGTTATTTATTTAATTTATTTTTTTGAGAAAGACATAGAAAGGACAGAGGGAGAAGAGGACATATAGAAAATGGGTGCGCCAGCAGTCTCTCAGCTGCTGTGAACGAAATCCAAATGCATGTGCCCCCTTGTGGTCAAGTGTGGCATTGCGCCCTTGTGTCCCTTTGCATCTGGCTAAACGTGGGACCTGGAGATTGGAACCGGATTCTTAGGCTTAGCAGGCAGGCACCTTAACTGCTAAGCCATCTCTCCAGCCCAAATAAAATATTTTTAAAAATTTTTAAAAAGTAGTACACACAGCACTCAGGAGGCAGAGGTAGGAGGATTGCCGTGAGTTCGAGGCCACCCTGAGACTACATAGTGAATTCCAGGTCAGCCTGAACTAGAGTGAGACCCTACCTCGAAAAACCAAAAAAAAAAAAAAAAAAAAAAAAAGTAGTACACAGAGAAAATATAGGTTCCAACCAGGTTGCAGTGTGGTAAATGGGTGCTGAGGGACAGAGGTCCTGGGGACACTCACCAACACCCTTGGACTTGCTGCTTTGGGGCTCTAACAGCTAGTCACCTACTTCCCTTTCCCATGGTCCTCATGCCTCACTTTGAGTGGGGCAGCGGGGATGAGCAGATGCCTGCCTTGAGGGGGGCAGGTGGCCTGAGCGAATTGTTATTTATTTTGGGGACTGGGACTGTTTGTCCTATGGGGGAGGGGCTGAAGGCAAGCGTCAGGGGACTAGGTTCTGATTATAACTTTGTAATGGGCGCTGGCTATTCAGGAGGCTCTGATATTTATGGAATAAATATGGCGCGATTTATGGCCGTATCTCCCTCTGATGTCCCATCTGATATGCAATTCAATTTCTTTTATTGTTTTTGGACCTTTGCCATAGAGAAGAACGCATAAATAAATAAATATATGTGCAAATGGCAGCCAGCAGGCCAGGCTGGGGCTGCCAGCCCGGTGTCTCCAATCCCATATTAGGCCCATCGATCACACTGTTATGAAGCCAGAGCCTGTCCCCCAGCCGGGATGAACCTCGGACGGGCCGGTCACTTCCTGTTATTTAGGGGCCTCTGTTGGCAGGCTGCCCTGTCTGTCCTCTACCTGCCATCTGACTGTGATGTGCCCATGCCTCCCTCCACTCAAGACCCAAGAAAAGATGTCCCAACTCTCGTCTGGGCCGAAGACACCACAGACTGGTGACATTCATCTATTAGTCACGGCTGGGCTCTCCCGTGGGCATGCCTTCCTGCCTCCACAACCAGCGGCCCAGCCAGCAGTTCAGCCATGAAGAATAACTTGCCTTTCTTGCAAAGGATTCTTGAGACTCCAGGCTCTAGGTGAGTCACCTATCTCTTGTGTCCCCTGAGGCAGGGCAGCCGTGTCTTTAGGGAGATGGCAGGAGGACAGGTATATGGAGTATAGGACAGGGCAATGCCCCACACAGTCACTGGCTCATACTTAATGTGTGAAGTGCCAAAGGGCCACAGGAACTAGCAAAGTTTTCTGCTCTCAGACACACCCGCTTTTGGTGGTGGCAGGAAGTCTCAGTAGCTGGAGTTTAGACTCACCATTGGCACCCATGGGGACAGGGCTTCCAGACTGCTCTGTACGGCCGCTAGTGGCCTCCAATCTCACGTGAACTCTGAGCCCCAACATTCAAGTGGTTTTCAAGGTTGCTTCCTGCACCGGGCTTGTGTCTCTGAACCACACACCTCTCATGTCTCCACAACCTTCAGGTAGGTGAGCTCTGCGTCCACACCTGCCCAGCCTCTCTCTCTCACACCCACACATGCATCAGACAAACCCCTGACACATACACTGTGAGCACACACACACACACACACACACACACATACATTCATATTCATATACTACACAACACACACATACAAAATGTACACATACCACACCCATACAGCAGTCCCTCTACCATATGCATACACTTATACATGAAAATACATATAACACATACATGTGCATACACACACCACACAGCCACACATGCCACCTGCACATGCATTGTACCTACATGTACAAACACTTTGCCTCCAGGAGCCTCCATTTCCTTGCCTATAGCTCGAGGCTAATACCCTCCCCGATAAGACCATGCTAAGGAGGCGCCACTTGAACCTGGACAGGACAAGGAGCCTGTAAGTATGACACAGCCCTAGAAGGGCCTCCTCCACTTGCCTCTCCACGCTCTGCACCCCACCCCCCGGGAGCTCAGACCTGGCTGCCATACAGTTTTATTTTTTAGTTCCCCCGGACTTGGCCTTCCGCAGCAGCCCCAGCAGGCCAGCATAAATTTCCCACAGCAGCCCACGCAGAGCCCCATTAGCCAAGCCCACGAATGCTAATGGGCTCCTAGCAGTCCCAGACGGAGAATCCGCCATTGCCTGACATTTGTAAAGTTCACGTTTTCAAAATAAAGCCACGTGAGGGGAGAGACAGGCTTGTAGATCACTTCCGTCAAGGGTTTGCCAGTCCTTCCCTGCCCTTGGCACTCACTTCCCTTTTAAAGGACCAGGACCCCAGGGAAAGAGCCCCTCAGTGGGAGGTGGGAGCACTTATTTCTTTCTCCCAGCCTGCTGCCTGCTTTCGGTTTTCCTTCCTTTTGTACACTCATTCATTTGTTCCTTCATCCCACATAAAGTATCTAGCCCTTTATGTGTAGACATGCTGGGAGGTGTGCCTGTCAGACACAGTAGGGACCCCTAAGGTACATGTCCTCTGGAGGTGCATGAAGTGAGCACTGAGTGACAAGTGTTAGGAGTGACACAAAGGGTGAGGGAGGGCTGGAGAGATGGCTCAGTGGTTAAGACACTTACCTGCAAAGCCTAAGGATTCATGTTCAACTCTCTAGGTCCCATGTAAGCCAGATGCACAAGGTAGCACACATGTCTGGCATTGGATCACAGTGGCTGGAGGCCCTGGTGTGCCAATTCTTTCTCTCTCATAAAAAAAAAAAAGGCCAGTCTTTTTGGCTTGCCTCTAAAAAAAGAGCAAGGGAGTGTCACAGGGGTCAGGACATCAGGAAAGTGACAGTATTGTGAAGCCTAGAAGAGGAGCAGAAATCAGCTGGCTGAGAGGAAAGGCAGAAGAGCACTTTGGGCTGAGAACAAGATGCAAAGTCCAGGGGTAGGAGAGACTCGGGTGTGTTAGAGAAGCAATGGAGGAGTGAGATCTGGGGTACAGGAGCTGAGACCCGGAGCCAAAGACAGTGGACACCACAGCAGAGTTGTGTCAGACCCCAGGGTGTGGGGGTCCCCAGCGCTCAGCAGGGAGTGTGTCCAGAGCATGGCTGCAGCTGTCACTTGTACCTTTGCATCCCTTGGTGGCATTTGCTGGGGACTGATGATCGCTATTTCTCGGACCTCAACAAGAAGAGCCAGGGACAAAACACGCTTCTCCAAAGTGATATCTGCTGGCTGCTGGGCCAGCCATAGCTGGCCTCCTACCTCAACCTGCTCACAGTCTAGTGGTGGTGGGGGGCAACCCATACGCAGATGGCAAGCAAAATCGATAGTGTAGTGAGGGGGGTGGTGGTTTGGAATTACATGTCCCCCCCCACCGCCCTGCGGTTACCTTCTCGTTGCTGGTACATGATGGCTGGGGAAAGCATGGCATAGGCAGAGGCTAGATATCACCTGCTTGCCATAATAAGTGGCAAACAGCAGCAGGAGAGTGAGCCGACTAACACTGGCCAGCCAGAGGCTAATCAACCTCAAGGTCCACCCCCAGCAACACACCTCCTCCAGCAAGGCTCCACCTCCCAAGCTGCCACCGGCTAAGGGTCAAGCATTCGGGACACATGAGTTTATGGGGGACATCTGATCCAAACCACCACACCCCCATAGATATGTGTTTTGAATGCCTGCTTCCCAGCTGGGGGCAAATTGGGAGGTGGAGCCTTGCTGGAAGAGATGTGTTGCCGGGGGGTGGGCTTCCGGCCCAGCTCCCTCTTGCCAGAGACTGGCTCATTCTTGCTGCTTTCTGACAGCTGCTCTCCTGTCCTTTCCCTGACGTGATAGAGCTTCCCCTCAAGACTATAAGCCAAATAAACTCGTTCTCCCATCAGCTGTTTTTGGTTGGGTGTTTTGTTCCAGAGGGTTTTGGGAAAGAAACAAGACAGAGGACACAGGGCACACAGGGGCAGCGTTGGCTGCGTCTCCACAGAAGGACATTTGGGGACACTACAGGAAGGGGGCTTCAAGCCTGACAGGCAACAGGGGAGGGCTGGCACTGTGTGGCTGAGCCACTGGAGTGGGCAGGGGTGATCAGAGAAGAGGGGTGGAAGATGACCAGGTGACCAAGGGCCCTGGAGCTACACAGAGGCCTTGGAGAACCAGGAGGGGCGGGGGAGTCTCTTGCTTCTCCCAGGCGTGCCTTCATTCTTTTTTTTTTTTTTTTTTTTTTTTTTTTTTTGAGGTAGGGTCTTGCTTTAGCCCAGGCTGACCTGGAATTCACTATGTAGTCTCAGGGTGTCCTTAAACTCATGGCGATCCTCCTACCTCTGCCTCCTGAGTACTGGGATTAAAGGCGTGCGCCACCACGCCTGGTGCATTCGTTCTTTATCAGTGACCATCATCCACACATTCTGCACTGTGCACCCTTTACTGTTTTGTTTGCCCTGTCTGGAATGCTCTTCCCCATCCTCCTGTCCCATCCCAATCTCTGTGGAGATCTCACCTTCTCCAGGAAGTCTTCTGAGACCTCTCTAGATGAGGGCAAATACCCTCTCTTCACCCTCACTAGGTAAGCTGATTGATCACTCCCAGTCAAATGACTGTTATTTTCTGTCCGGTCTGCTTCTACCCTGCCCTGTTTCCCCTCCCCCTGCCCCCAACCACGGCAGCAGTGACAGCGATAATTCTGTCATCACTCATCCCTGTCCCTTGCTCCCAGCCCAGGACCTTGCATGTGAGCCCAGAAAAATGTCTGTCCAGTAGAAACAAGTGAGTGTATACACACAGCATGGTCTCCTGGGCCATGGATCCTGGAGGAGCCCGTTTGATCCAACTGGATCCCTCCTCTCAGAGAGCTACCCAGGGCTGACTCATTCTTGGCCCAGCTCAGCTAAATAAAGAAGAGGAGTTGAGACAGTCTCTGGACAGAGTGGTGACATGCCCCCAGGCCAGCCCTGTCCCTTGACCTGTCTGAACTTGTTCTCTCCCAGGAAGAAGATTCTCCTCAATGTGACAGCTGAGCCACCCCCCCCCCCACTCCCATCAGCCTGAGCCCTACCTCCCATCCCATGTGGCAGAGCTCTGCTGCGCTGTCACCTCCAGGAAGCCTCCCTGGGTGTACAACCTGCAGAGCACCTCTCACTCCTTGGCTATTTCTCAGAGGCTCTCCTGATGATCCGTCAGCATCGAACTCATGTGTTTGTTTCTTGACTCGACATCCTCCCTTATTTTCTAGGGAGGTCCTTGAGATCTATCCCCTGAACCCTGGTGGTCCCAGTGCTCAGTCCAGGCAGTCAGAGAATGGACACACCACTGAAATTAATGAAGGTTGGAGAGATGGCTTAGTGGTTAAGGCTCTTGCCTGCAAAGCCTAAGGACCCAGGTTCAAGTCCCCACGTGAGCCAGATGGTAGCGCATGTGTCTGGAGTTCGTTTGTAGTGGCTGGAGGTCCTGGTGTGCCCATTCTCTCTATCTGCCTCCCTCCTCCTCTTAAGTGAATAAATATATAGGAAATGAATGAGTAAATGAATGAGCAAGTGGATGCAGATTGAAGCAGAAAGACTCGGGCTGTGGGGAAGCACCTGGGGTTGAGGCCTGCTCTGTTGCTAATCATCAGGGTGGTACCATGCAGGGTCTCCCCATGCCCCAGGCTGACCCCAACTCTGATCTTCTGCACTCAGAGCAGCAGAGCAGGTGGCTCCCCCCATTTCACAGAAGGGAAGACTGAGGCCTGGGCATGTAGACAGACTTTCAGACACTTGAGCAGAACAGGACATTCACTGTGCATGTATGGAAACTGAGGTACAAACCCCACCCAATAAGACAAGTGTCTGGGCCCAGCCCCAAGCTCCTCCCCAGGCTGTCCTGGGCCCAAGGCGGGGCGGGGCTGGGGGCGCCCTTCTTCCATTTGAGTGCGCTGACTCTGGGCTCTAGTGGGGCTGTTGCTGAGCCCGGAGCTGTCAGGAGGGATCAGCAGGCCCCAGCCATCTCCCCAGATTTAATTAACGGGCCTTTCATCTCTGTCCTGGAGGAATCAGCTATCTTCTGTCTCCTTAATTAACGTTCATTAAGCAAATCAGAACAACAGGGTTTGGCTCCCTCCTCCTCGCCTGAAAGGTTTTAACCCTTGGTAGGTGGGCTTTGGGGAGGTGAGTCCGAGCAAAAGGTGGGGCGCAATGCAGGCTCTTGACTTCACACAGACAGAGTGTGTGCACCCACCTTTGGCTTTCTAATGTGGACACTCCACTGCTCCAGTACCCTCTGCCACTCCCTGTTGCTGTTCTTGCCCTGACCCCCAGCCCTGTCTGCCTCATTTCTGTCCCTTCCCCAGGCCAGCTTCACCTCCTTTATTCCTCCTTTTCCCCTTCTGTTCTTCAAGGCAGTAGCTCCATCATATGCACAGGAACTCTATCCATGCTATGCCTCTCCCTCTTAGGTTGTCACTCCCAGAACGGTCCCAGACAAAATGCTCCTGGGAGTAACCCAGGTACCCCCTCCCCCCAACACACACACACCAAGGTCAAGATTAACAAGCCACAGAACACTAAGTGACTGGAGGACCTGGCACCAGTGTGGCCTTTGCAGGAGCACATGGACTTGGGTGGGACCAGGGCTTCCACTTTACAAACCAAGACACAGGGACACAAAGATTGCCACCCAGGGATTGGGGAGAGGGCCTGGGAGGGGGCCTCAAAGCTCTGGGCTAAGGTGTGAGGTGCCACCCCGTGAGTTGTTCAGGGAGGCACCTGAGACTCCCAAAACAATACAGACTGTTGCCACTGCTTTCCGTTGCCCACCAATACTGGAACCTGTTGCTGAAGACACCACTTGCCCTGGTTGCAGGACACTGAGGAATCAAGCTGAAGCCCAGTTAGAAGCTTCCTCCCTGCTAGCTAGCTGTCAGAGAGCTGCAAAGTGCTCTACAGCCTTGTTGGGGAACAAAAGTCATCAACAGTCTCACCTAGTGGTAGAATCTGTGAGCTACACGACAGGCCAGTAATGCAACAGGTGCCCACTGGTGTATTAATGGCATGACTGTTACAGGGGGTAACCAACTGCTCTTTGGAGTTGAGCCCTTCTCCATGGGAGGGAATTCATGCCTAGTACTGAAAACCTCGTCAAAAGCCTGTGACCAGAGTTCATAGGCTCTCGGAAGAAAGCCAGTAATGGTGTTTGGCTAAAAGGATATGTTGTACTTATCGAATTTCTGTCTAAATACTTACGTTTATGCCCATAGATTAGTACTGCTCGCAGCTTTGGTTAGAAAAGCTGCTCTTTTTGTTTTTTGAATTTATTTTATTAATTAATTAATTTATTTGAGAGAGGGAGAGAAAGAGGCAGAAAGAGGGAGAGAGAGAAAGAGAGAGAATGGGTGTGTCAGGGTCTCCAGCCACTGCAAACGAACTCCAGATGCCTGCACCCACTTGTGCATCTGGCTTACGTGAGTCCTGGAGAATTGAACCAGAATCCTTTGGCTTTGCAGGCAAATACCTTAACCTCTAAGCCATCTCTCCAGGCCAAAGCTGCTCTTTTTGCAGTTGGTGGTGACTACTGGAGAGACTCCAGGCTCATCAAGGTGCTGAGAGGAAGTGACTGTGGAGTGCTTGGTGCTAAATCAGACGTGTTTATCACCCCTCCAAGTCTCAGGGAGTATTAGGGGAGAGGGATTGGAAAGAATGTAAGAGCTGGAGGATGGATGGGGATGCAATAAGACATTGTCTTCCAGACAGCACATGCCCGTGACATCCACGACCCTCCCAGTGACTGTCATGACAATATTGCGCCCGACAACATTCCATCATGGATGGTGGAGGGCCAAAACTAGACATCAAAGTAGAAGAGGGACTAGTTGAAAAGAAGGGGTTCAGTGGAAGGAGATGAGGAAGGGGGACAAGAGAAGGTAACGGGAGGGGATTATGATCAAAATACATTATATACGTGTATGAAAACTGTCAATAAAAGTTATATAAAATGAGCCGGACATGGTGGCACACGCCTTTAATCCCAGCACTCAGGAGGCAGAGGTAGGAAGATTGCCATGAACTCGAGGCCACCCTGAAACTACATCGTGAATTCCAGGTCAGCCTGGGCCAGAGTGAGATCTACCTCAGAAAAAAAATGTTATAAAAAATGAAAATGAACGAAAGTCCTAGGATAAAGAATAAGGTGGAGAATGATGAAGGAAGGTCCTCAGCAGTGACCTCAGACCTCTGCACACATGTACACAGAGGTAGAAGGATCACCATGAGTTCAAGGCTGCTCTGAGACGACATAGTGAATTCCAGGTCAGCCTAGGCTAGGCTGAGACCCTACCTTGAAAAACAAAACAAAACAACAACAACAACAAAAAAGAAGTAGTCTTTGGGCCGAGATGTAGCTCAGTTGGTAGAGGTTTTGCTTAGCATGCATGAGTCTCTGAGTTCAATCCCTAGTACCACACAAAGCAGGCATGGTGGCACATGACTGCAATCCCAGCACTAAGGAGTAAGGAGGTGGAGGCAAGAGAATCAGGAGCTCAAGGTCATCCTCAGCTACATATGGAGTTCCAGGCTAGCCTGGCGTCCCTGAGACCCCGTCTCAAAAAAGGGGGGCTGGAGAGATGGCTTAGCTGTTAAGGTGCTTGCATGCAAAGACAAAGGACTCATGTTAACTGTCCAGGTCCCACATAAGCCAGATGCACAAAGTGACACAAGTGCTTAAGGTTGCACATATGCACAAGGGGGCGCACATGTCTGGAGTTTGATTGCAGTGGCTGGAGGCTCTGGAGCGCCCGTTCTCTCTCTTGCCCTTCCACCCTCTTACTCTCTTGCATAGGAAAAAAAGATCAGTCTATTGTACTTGCCTAAAAAACAAAAGGTCTAGCCATGTGGCCTATTGCTTTTGCAGACTTGCGGCGGGGGGGGGGGGGGTCACATGATTTCGGGAAGACAGATACTTGGCTAGGGTGGTAGGTCTTTCCCAAAAGTAATATTTATAGCCTCCTCCCATCCTTTTAAAAATATTTTATTTTTAGCCGGGCGTGGTGGCGCACGCCTTTAATCCCAGCACTCGGGAGGCAGAGGTAGGAGGATCGCCGAGAGTTCGAGGCCACCCTGAGACTACATAGTTAATTCCAGGTCAGCCTGGACCAGAGTGAGACCCTACCTTGAAAAACCAAAAAAAAAATAAAAAAAAATAAAAAAAATTATTTTTTAAAATATTATTTATTTGAGAGAGAGATGCATCACCTTGTGCATCTGGCTTATGTGGGTACTGGGAAATCAAACTTGGGTCGTTAAGCTTTGCAAGCAAATACCTTAACCACTAAGCCATCTCTCCAGCCCTCATTTTTTTGTTTTTGTTTTGAGGTAGGGTCTTGTTCTGGCCTGAGCTGACCTTGAATTCACTATGTAGTCTCAGGCTGGCCTTGAACTCATGACAATCCTCCTTCCTCTGCTTTCCAAGTGCTGGGATTAAAGGCATGTGCCACCACACCCAGCTCATTTTTTTTAATGCATAATTTTTTATTGGCAACTTTTATACTTATAGACAATAAACCATGATAGTTCCCTCTCCTCCCCTTCACAACTCCACTCTCCATCACATCCCCTCCCTCTCTCCGTTAGTCTTTTATTTTGATGTCATTGTCTTTTTGTCCTATTATGAGGGTCTTGTGAAAGTATTGCTAGGCACTGTGAGGTCATGGATATTGGGGCCAATTTCTGTCTGGGCTGTTGCATTGTAAGGAGTGGTAACCTTCCTTTGGCTCTTACATTCTTTCCACCCTCTCTTCTATAATGGACCCTAGCCTTGGAGGATGTTACAGAGATGTTTCAGTGCTGGATACTCCTCTGTCCTTCCTCTCAGCCCTATGTTGCCTTTTGGGTCATCCCAGTGGTCATCGCCATCTGAAAAGAGAAGCTTCTCTAACCAGAAGTGAGAGTAGCATTAATATATGAATATGTGTAGTGCTTTTAGAGAAGTTTGGTGAGAACAATATATCAATATTTTTATTTATTTGAGAGGGGGGGCAGATAGAGATAGAAAGAATGAGAGAATGGGTGCACCAGGGCCTCCAGCCACTGCAAACCAACTCCAGATGCATGCGCCACCTTGTGCATCTGGCTTACATGGGTCTTGGGGAATTGAACTATGGTCCTTTGACTTTGCAGGCAAGCACCTTAACCACTAAGCCATTTCTCCAGCCCCATCTTTTTTTTTTTTTTAAACAGTGCTGGTTTGGAACCCCAGGACCTTGCACATGCTAGGCAGGTGCCCTGCCACTGAGCCACAGCCCAGCCCTTCTGAGCCTCCTCTTGATGGACAGGTGACAGCGTCACTACCGGGCTCTGGCACTTCACATGCCTACATTCTGTTGTGACTCAGCCTTTTTCAGCTGTCTCTTTGTTGCTCCTTGGACTTTTAGTGTGTAGAGACACTCTTATGCCTTGGGGGCACACTGGTTTCCGGATTTGTGCACCCCAGATCCTCTCTCTCTCTTTTTTTTTTTTTTTTTTTGGCTTTTTGAGGTAGGGTCTCAATCTAGTTCAGGCTGACCTGGAATTCACTATGTATTCTCAGGGTGGCCTCGAACTCATGGCAATCCTCCTACCTCTGCCTCCTGAGTGCTGGGATTAAAGGCGTGCGCCACCACGCCCGGCTCCCCAGATCCTCTCTTAATCCTCCCTAGGAGGAGCCAGCCACAAGGAGGGGAAGGACCTGGCCGCTTCCTGCCGTGATGTGTACTCTACGAACACTTCCCAACTCAGGGCCTCAGTTTCCCCATTTGTATAACTGCGCCCTGACCCCAGTATCTTTATAGGCCCACCTTATTAGATCCTAAGACCCAACAAGGTAATAGAAGGGAATCATAGAAGCCCCGCCCCCTGAGTACCAACCCTAAGAGCCCAGCAGCCACTTGCAGGAACAAAGACTCTCCTGGATGGGGGGTGGGCGTGGGGGAGGGTGTCATGTCCTATGAAGTTGCAGTGGGATGAAGGATGGCAGGACTCTTCTGGGCAGTTGGACACTTGGCTCCCCTGCTCCGTACTGTGTGTTCTTGGGTGTCACTCTCTCTGATCCCCCTCGGGGCTCCCCATCTGCTCAGCAGCTGTACAGGCCTGACACGCTGGGGGCGAAGTGGACGGCAGAGAATGGAGGCAGTAGAGCTTGTGCACCCCGAGGCTGAATGAGGCCTCCCTGTGGGCTTCATTCCCGTCCTACGTCCCAGGTCTCAAGTCTGCTTTCCCGGCCATGTGCTGGTCAGCTCACCCACAGCTGTGCCACAGTCCAGAGTGTCCTTGGCCACCAGGGGGAGTGTGAGAGAGGGCCAGTCTCCGCACTGCGGCCAATGTTGCCACCTGGTGGTAGATCTGGTACACCTTGGTGCTCAAGGAGTGCATAAGGAGTTCAGGGGACCTGGGGGTGCATCTTCAGACCTCCTTTCACAGACAGGTCACCAGCCCAGGCAGAGTGACCCTCTTGGGCTCATGGTACAGGCGGCAGTCACAGATGGTCCTGAAAGAAGCCATCACCTCCATCCCAGCTCCTCTGGGACCAGCTTTTCCCGTCTTAGGGCCCTGTGCTTTCCACAAGCGCTCCCTGAACAGTCAGACACAGGCCACAGGGACACCAGGGTGAGGCACACATGGCCCTGGCTCCTTGAGAGCCCCTGTAGAGAGAAAAGCTCAGTTACTGTTATGACACCCAACGCCGTCATCAGCTGTTCCCTACACCCTGCTCCAGTCCCGTCCCCCCTCCCCGATTACCAGGACCAGCTCCCCACCTGATGACGGAAAAACACGACAGCATGGCCTGCTTGTTCTCACTCCTGAGCCTTGGCAGGTGCATGTTCCACGTGAGATCAGATGTCCTCTCCCCTACTCATCCTTTCTAACTCACCTCTTCCAGGAAGCTACCTCCAAACTCATGAAACTGACCGCCAGTCCCTCCCCTAGTTTCTACCTCTGTGGGCCACCTGCAGTGGCCTGTCCTCCTCTTCATCAATCCCTATGCATGCACATATGGAGAACACCTCACGGGACTATGAGCCAAGACGCCAGGGTGGTGAGACCTCTGCAGCCTGCGCAATAGGCAGCATTTGCTCAGGAGTCAACAACATACATACAGGTGGGAACAAGTCTTGCGATGCCCACTCCACCCATGCTGTGGGCTTGTGTGTCAAGGACAGTTAAGATCTTGTCATAATTGTAGCTGTCATTTTCAAAAACTCACTTGCTCTAGGGCTGGAGAGGTGGCTTAGTGGCTAATGCACTTGCATGCAAAGCCAAAGGACCCAGATTCGATTCTCCAGGACCCACATAAAGCCAGATGCACAGGTGGCACATGCATCTGCAGTTTGTTTGCAGTGGCTGAAGGCCCCGGCATGCCTCTTTCTTTCTATCTCTCTCTCTCTCTCTCTCTCAAATAAATAAATAAATAACCTCACCTGCTCTAGTCCCTGAGCCAAGAAGTTTTGGGCTTAGTTATCTCCAGCAGGAAGGACTGGATGCAGGATTGGATACGTGTGGTCAGGGTAAGGTGGACAGGACAGAGGGATTTGCCACATAGGTGGCTCCCAGGGAAGCCACCGAGCTCTTCCCACAGACTGCACCCCAAAGCCAGAAGAAAGAGCCCAGAAGCCACTGCTACTGCCGTTGTCAACCAGAGGCCCATGGACACTGGCTGGAGAGGAGGAAGCACGCAGAGCAAAGTCTCCCTTCTCTGTGACCTCCTATGTACCAGGAGACTTGGGCAGAAGATGGCCTGAAGAACCCTGGCTGCAAAGGCTGCTGTGAGTGCCTCTGGCACACAGGTAACACTCAGGGAGGGTGGAACAGGAGCTTTGAACCTGTCACAGCCACACTGATGTCTGACTCCAAACACCAGGTGGCCTATGGCTTTGGTGTCACACAGCATGGGCCTCCTGCCTGTTCACTCACCCAAACAAATCAATAAAAGTCTCGTGGACTGAACTGAGAGAATGATCAATTAATTCACTTGAACTCAGTCCCTTGATTGAGAGTTGTCGGGGGGTGGGGAGGAAAGAGGTCTGGTTGCCTTGAAGTGATGAGGGGAGGAATACTGGCCTGCTGGGTTCCATCACCCCCCCCCAATGCCACAGTCCCCAGCTTTGGAGCCCCAGAACAAAGCTTACTTTTCCCCATGGGCCCATCCACATGGCCCTCCATACTTATCTGACTTCCAGTACTGCTGAGCCACCATCACTCCCGGATGCACACAGCACCTCTATTGGGACCCTCAACCTCAGCGCCACCCCAGAGTGAGGTGGAAAGGCAGCAGTAGTCCACTTTGGTCTTGTAACCATGCACTGAGTGGGCATGCCTATGTGCCAAGCTTGGTCTCTTTCTTCTCCATCAGCCGGTCATATGGGGGACCCTAACCCTCTCTGCAGCTATTGGGGTGAGGAAGGAGGAGGCATCAAGAGTGGTGGTAGCCGGGCGTGGTGGCGCATGCCTTTAATCCCAGCACTCGGGAGGCAGAGATAGGAGGATCGCCAAGAGTTCAAGGCCACCCTGAGACTACATAGTTAATTCCAGGTCAGCCTGGACCAGAGTGAGACCCTACCTTGCAAAACCAAAAAAAAAAAAAAAAAAAGAGTGGTGGTGGGGGCAACCTGAGGGTCTGTGCTGCACGGTCGCAGAGCTTGTCATGCACCTTGGACAACCAGTGCTCTGACAATGTGTATTTGTTACTTTTTTCACTGCTGTGACAAAATACCTGACAAAAATGACGTCAGGAAAAAAAGGGTGTGTCTTGGCTCAGAGTCTTAGGGTGTAGCCCATCATGGAGGAGAGGGAAGGCATGGTGGCAGGAGTATGAAGCAGCTGATCACACTGCATCCACAGTCACAAAGCAGAGAGTGCTCAGCTCACTGCCTCCGTTTTATGTAGTCTGGGACCCCAGCCCAAGGGCTAGCACCACTCACAGCTGGCTTGGGTCTTTGCACATCAGTGACTCTAATCTAGAAACTCTCTCGCAGACATGTGCAGAGATTGGTCTTCTGGGTGATTCTAGATCCGGCTGACAGCATTACCCATTACAACCTGTGAGTAACCACTTCCCCAACTTCCACGTTAGGAAGGGTGGCTGCTGGACCTACTCCATCCTGGGCTTTACGGATCTGACAGCATCTAACTCTGGGTGGCAGTTCAGGCCACAAGGTCATTTGGTTTCCGTGTGTACAAGGTTGGGATGCCACTTCACAGGTATTGGCTTGATGGAGGAGGGGAGTATCTGGGAAAGTCTCTGCAGGAGAAATTGGTGATGAGGCCTAAGGTACCCTTATAAGGTCAGTACAATGGCTCATGGCTTTGAACCCAACACTCAGGAGGCTGAAGTAGGAGGATTGCTGGCTTGGCTACAAATGTCCTGGGCTAGAGTGAGACCCTGCCTTTAAAATAATAAAATAAAATATGGGACTGGGGAGATGCCTCAGCTGTTAAAAGCACTTGCTTGCAAAACCTACCCGCCCAACTTGATTCCCCAGTACCCACTAAGCCAGATGCACAAAGTGGTGGTGCATGCATCTGGAGTTTGTTTGCAGTGGCAACAGGCCCTAGCATGCTCATATTCATTTTCATTCTCTCTCTCTCTTCCCAAATAAAGAAATATACTTTATATATATTTGAAAAGGGTCCCCTGGCAAATCCCAGGTGAGACACTGCTTTGAGGGGGGCAAAGCCAACAGCTGAGCACTTTTCAAGGTTAGGGGACAGACCAGATAGTGAGGTGACATCCCAAGGTCACTTTGCTGTGAGAAGATTGCAGAGTGAAATGAAGGCCAGAGGCAGATCTCTGCACGTGGTCCCCTTCCATCGCAGGACCAGGAAGGCCCAGGTGCACGGTTTCCATGGAAACGTCCCATCAGCGGATTGAACGGTTGTCTTTATCCCCTCTTCCCCAACCTCCCACCCCTGATTTACCACGGAGGACACGGAGTGAGGCTGGGAATCTCGGGCCTCCAGCCCAGCGTGGACAAACAGCCAGCTCGGGCACTTCCGGGCACGTCCAGCAGGTGGGGGGTGAGCGCCGGGGACCGAGGCCGGGCGGTGGGGTGTCGCCGGCGTCTGCCCCGCCCTCGCTCGGGGCCGTTGGGTCCCGCCCGGGGGTGGGGGGAAAGCAGCTGGAGTGAGCGAGGGGAGCAGCCGAGAGGGTCCCCGGCGATGGCGATGGTGATGGCCACGGCGCTCCTGCTGGGCCCGGTGCTGGCGCTGGCGGCGGGCGCGGGCCTGGGCGCGGGCATGGGCGCGTGCTACGACGGTGCGGGGCGCGCGCAGCGCTGCCTGCCCGAGTTCGAGAACGCGGCGTTCGGCCGGCGCGCCGAGGCCTCGCACACGTGCGGCGACCCGCCCGAGGACTTCTGCCCGCACGTGGGCGCGCCGGGCTCGGGGATGCAGTGCCAGCGCTGCGACGCCGCCGACCCCCGGCGCCACCACAACGCCTCCTACCTCACCGACTTCCACAGCCCCGACGACAGCACCTGGTGGCAGAGCCCGTCCATGGCCTTCGGGGTGCAGTACCCCACCTCGGTCAACCTCACGCTGCGCCTGGGTAAGCGCCGTCCCCATGCGCCTCTCCTCCCCATCCCCGCCACCGCCCCCCCAACCACCGCCCCCCCCATCCTGCAGAGGACGGGGTGGGCAGCGAGCCCCGCTGAACAGAATTTTGGACTTTGAACAGAACTTTTGGAGCGGGAGGGTGTCCTGGGAGGCTTTGCAGAGCTGAGCATCCAGGGTGCAGAGACAGTCCCTGGATTCCCCAGGGTGCAGGACTGTTGGGGAGAAGTTTTTAAGGTGAACTGGTCAGGGCTACTAATCTGGTCAGCTTCAGGGACCCAGTGGGTTCCCAAGGTTGCCTGAAACCCTTGGAAATGGGCACCAGGACCTCACCAGTAAATGGGAGCAGTTTATCCCTCTGGGCAGGAGGAACAGTTGGAGTGGACCCTCTGCCTCCACCCAGCCCCTCCCCACCCCAAGGTGCAGGGACATTAGGACCCTGCAGATGCTAATTGTATTTCCCCCCAACCCCGCTCCTGTGCAGGGAACTCGAACTCCAGCCCAATCCAGTGTTGTCTTTGAGCCCCTTGTCATATCCAGAGCATCATTCCTGTCCTTTATCTAATGTCCCAAACCTTTTGACAACTCAGAGTATTTTGATAACTCATTTTGGTGCTAAACCCGACCTGAGGCTATAAACTGTTTATCCTACCGAGAAAGAATATTCACACATTTTGCTAGAATGAACCACGTTAGGCAAGCGCTCTACCCCTGAGCTACATCCCCAAAGCAACCTGGAGGAGTTCTGGATTCCAAAACACATCTGGAGCCCATGAGTTCAAATAACAGATGAAGGAAATGTAGCTGCATTTTTTTTTCAGATGAAAAAAATAGGGGCTCAGAGAGGTTGAGTGTTTTGTCCAAAGACACACAGCTGCTAAATGACAGTCTGGAAATGAATATCGTGTGCATGGGAGGTCAGAACATAAACTTGGCATTTAATCTTCCATCCACCAGAGTGGGCTCTTCATGGGCCTGAGTGGTGGAGCCTGGAGAGGACTAGGAAATATCCTGGAGAAAGGAAGTGGTGAAGACAATGATCTCCCCCGCCCCACCCACCAGTACAGGCAGGTACAGGTTGCCCCTCAAAAGTTCATCTCCCAGGATCCATGACACCTTCTCTTGTTCCATCAGGAGGTGGGGCTTGTGGATGGTCCCGGGTCTCTGTCCTAGCAGGACTGGGAGTATCTCAGGGCCTTAGAAGGAATCAGGGACAGGGTGGGGAAGACAGTGTTCCCTGACAAATGTTGTCACATGTGCCAATGAAATCCATATGCCAAGGAGAGAGCTTGGGTCTGGCAACCCAAGAAAGAGGTGGGGTTGTCAGGGAAGCCTTATATCTGCCGCCTAAAGCTCTAGATCCTTCTGTAAGCAGTAGCTGGGGTCCAGAGACCCTGTACTGTGATTGTGAGCAGACATGACACACACGTGAGCCCACTGGGTCCTGCCCTGGGCTGGCATTCACTCCATTGTGCTGTACAACACCGGACATGTAGGAGAGAGGCCAGAAGTATTTGTACAGAACAATAAATGAATGAATGAGTGTCATTTTTGCATCCCGGATACTGGGCACTAGGCCAGCTCAGGGTTCTCTCTTGCTTGCTCTCAGAGACAACAGGGCTTAGGCCCAGTGCAGTCACTCACCAGGAAATCTGGGTTCTATGTTGCACCTCAGTTTTCCCATCTGTACATTATGGATAAGAGTAAGGGCTAGAGGGCTGGCGAGATGGCTCAGAATGTTAAAGGAGCTATCTTCCAAAGCCTGACGGCCAGGGTTCGATTCCTCAGTACCCACATAAAGCCAGATGCACAAAGTGTCTGTAGCTTGTTTGCAGTGGCAGGAAGCTCTGGTGCTCCCATTCTCTCTCTGTCTGCTTCTCTCTCTCTCAAATAAATAAAAGTATCAAAAAAAAAAAAAAAAAAAAAAGTTTAATCTTTTCTGGGCATGGTGACACATGCCTTTAATTCCAATACTTGGGAGGCCAAGGTAGGAAGATTGCTGTGAGTTCAAGGCCAGCCTGAGACTACACAGTGAATTCCAGGTCAGCCTGGGCTAGAGCAAAACAAAACAACAACAAAAACAAACAAACAAAAGAGTAGGGTTGTTCAGTTGTGCTTGCTTAGCATGAATGAAGGCCTGGGTTTGATCCCCAGCACCATTTAAACCAGGAATGTTGGGTCACACCTCAGTTACATAGAGTTCGAGGCCACCCTGTGCTACAAAAGACTCTGTCTCAAAAAAAAAAAAAAATCACTTCTGGGGACAGCAATGCAATTCTAGACGCTTAGCTCAGAGCTGTGATAGCCCTGGTGGGTGAGCAGTCACAGGTAGGGATAGAGGCCCCTGTGGGTGGGTTTTGCCACAGGGTGTGAGAAATACCAGCTTCCCAAAGACTTTCCAACCCAGGGCCCTGGTTAGGTGAAGGGCTACCGCAGCCCCAGACTCCAGCCCATTTGGAGGTTGTGTGACTTATGTTTTCTGTGGACTAGGCCACGAATTTCTGAAATCAAGAGAGACGCAATTCCCCAGTTATTAGCTGAGGTAGACTGGTGACCCTCTCCTTGGTCTTCTGGCTGCCTCTGCTTGCTGGGCCCCCACTCCTCCACCATGAAGGGGAGAGTGGGGGAGTGAGGGAAGGCAGAGGTCAGCCCGGGATGGAGGTCTCAGTGTTCCCAGCCCCCCGCAGCTCCCAACATCTGGTCCAGATCCCTCAGTCTGCTGCTGAGCCGAGTCTTCCTGTCTGGGATGAAAGGCCACAGAAGGGCTGGCAGCTCCCACTGAAGCCCTCGGGGCTGGGGCCTGAGGGCAAGTGGGGACAGGGTGGGGGTGGAGGGCCATGAGGTGATAGACTGTTTAGGGACCAGCGTTAGTCATAGCACCCATGCTAAGAACCTGCTGGGCCAGCATCTGAACCTTTACAGTTGGGGAAACTAAGGCTTTGAGAAGGAGATCAGTTGCCCAGGTCACATGGGACAAAAAGTGGGAGCTGGGGAGATAGCTTAGTCAGTAAAGTGCTTGCCTCATAAGTGTGAAGACTTGAGTTCGATCCCCAGAACCCGTGTACAAATGCCAGACACGGGAACATGGCCATGCAATCTCAGCACTGGAAGTGGAGACACGCAGATATCCCTGGGGTATAGCCAACATGAGCTCCAGGCTAATGAGACATTGTCTCAAAAAAATGTGGCAGGCTGTGAAGCCTAAGGACCCGGGTTTGATTTCCCAGAATGCACTTAAGCCAGATGCACATGGTGGCACATGCATCTGGAGTTTGTTCACAGTGATAGAGGCCCAGGTATGCCCATTCTCTCTCTCTCTCTCCCTCTCTCTCATAAATACATAAATAAAAATAAAACTTTTGTTTTGTTTTGTTTTTTGAGGTAGGGTCTCACTCTAGCCCAGGCTGACCTGGAATTCACTCTGGAGTCTCAGGGTGGCCTTTCAAGGTGATCCTCCTACCTCTTCCTCCCGAGTGCCAGGATTAAAGGCATGCACCATCATGCCCGACTAAAATAAAACATTTTTAATAAAATACATTTAACAATGTGGAGGACCTTCCTAAAGATAACGCCCGAGATTCTCCTCTGGCTTCAATACACATCTGCCTGCACATGTGCACCCACACTGATATGAATATACGTACACACATGCACAAATAAATAAACAAATGGCTGGCCCTGGGAGCTTGTAGACACTGAGGTACCCAGGAGAAGCTGGCCCTGAGCTTTCTGTGCCTCCATCTTGGGAGGAACCCTGTCCACTGTGGCTCTTGGTGGAAGGTGGGTGGGTGACACACTGTCTTAGATTGCCAAGAATCTCCTAAGGTCAGAGAAGGACAATCACATCCCCATGCAAAGGAGTTTTGAACCTTGGCACAGAGTAAGGTTGCAAGACAGGACCCTGCCAGCACCCAGTTGGTGCTTACTGAGCTTCAAGAGTCTCTGTTCTTGGCCATGGGGAATGTGGTCACATACAGGACCACACACAGGGCAGCTGTGAGTACTGCAAAGAGGATCTGGGCTTTGGGGGCATGCATGGGGCACACAGCAGGATCTGGGCTTTGGGGGCATGCATGGGGCACACAGCAAGATCTGGCTCTGAGGGCACACATGGGGTGCACAACCTCAGATGCAGGAGTCAGTAGAGGTGTGAAGACACTTGTGGGGCACACGGTTTCCACTGGAGGGTCAGCATGGGCCACACTGAGGCCTGAAGCTAGTAAGAGATGAGAGGAGAGGGCAGGACACTCCAGGCTGAAGATGCCCCAGTCATGGGCAAATGGGAGGCAGATGGGAGGTAGCTCTGGGACACTCTAGGCCTGACTGGCCCCAGTAGAGGGAAGTAGAAGGCAAGTGGGGACCAAGCAGCCACAGTGAGGAAACCAGCCCCAGGCAGGAGCTAGACGAGGGTCCCTGCAGGCCTCCGAGGAGCCCCAAAGCCAGCTGTGTCTCCTGAGCCTTGGCTGCTTTGCATCTTCCTGTTGAGTGGGCGGCTGTGTTTGCTTTGGCTGGGGCTGGAGCTGGGGAGCGGAGTCCTCCTTCCTTCTCCCTGGGGGGTTTGGCCAGAATGCTGGGCCTCAGGCAGGTCAGGGGTCAAGGCCTCCATCCACCCATAGAAGTAACCCCTCCACATCCCTGGGCTCAGCTGGTGTTGGTCCTCCCCCACTTGCTGCCTCCCATGCTGAGCTGGGGTTGAAGAGGTGGGATGTCCTACAGCTGGGGAGAGGAGTAATGGTCTCCCATGGGTCTCCTATCATTTCTGTCACCTCACCTCCTGCTATGATCATACCACTTCAGTGGGGCCACAGTTCTCTCCCCATGGAGCCTTACTGTGAATACCCTGGCTTCTTGTGTCTTGCTTTCTCTTCTGGTATCCCAGACTGGCTCATAAACCAGAGGGACACCTGCTGGATGCCAAGCCTCAAGCCCCAGGGACACGGTAGTGGACCCGCACCTATCTCAGTTTAGGGGTGCCCTTCCTCAGAAACTTCACACTCCAGACCTGTGCCTGCCTATGCCCCTGTCTATCCACACCCAGGCTGGGCTCCTGGGACACTGAGGTTTTGTTCCGAGAATTCCTTTGCCTGGGACCCAGCCACCCACACAAGCTGCAGGTCAGTGTGGCTCTGTGAATAAATGGATAAATTAAACAAATGTGGGTGGGGTGGGGAGATGGTTAAAGGTGCTTGCTCTGCAAGCCTGCTAGCCAGAATTCAGATGCAAAAGCAGCACATGTATCTGTAATCCCAATGCGCCTGCAGCATGGGGAAGTCAAGTCAGGAGAATATTGAAATTATGGGCCGGATAGCCTGGTCTTTCCAGAGTCTCAAACAAGGTGGGAGGAAAGGCTCAACACTCTGAGGTATCCTCTGACCTCCACATGAGCACTGTTGCATGTGTGCACACACACACACACACACACACACACACACACACACACGTACACATTAAAAACAAAACGGGCCAGGCATGGTAGCACACACCTTTAACCCCAGCACCTCTGAGGCAGAGGTAGGAGGACTGCTGTGAGTTCAAGGCCAACCTGAGACTATATAGTGAATTCCAGGTCAGCCTGGGCTAGAGTGAGACCCTACCTCGGAAAACCAAAAACAAACAAACAAACAAACAAACAAACAAACAAACAAACAAACGGGCTGGAGAGGTGTCTCCGTGGCTAAAGGCTCTTGCTTGCAAAGCCTGATGGTCCAGGTTCAGTTCCTCAGTACCCACATAGAGCCAGATGCACAAAGTGGCACATATGTCTGAGTTGGTTCACAGTGGCAGGAGGCCCTGGCACACTAATTTTTTCTTTCTGTTTGCCAGTAAACATATGTTTTAAAAAACGTGGCTGAAGCCGGTCATGGTGGCACACGTCTTTAATCCCAGCACCCGGGAGGCAGAGGTAGGAGGATTGCTATGAGTTTGAAGCCTGCCTGAGACTATAGAGTGAATTCCAGGTGAGCCCGGACTAGAGTGAGACCCTACCTCAAAAAACAAACAAACAAAAATGTGGCTGAAATTCAGCTGGGTACTTTCTCTGTGCCTGGTGCCCTTTTAAATGCTTTGCAGATGTCTGCTTACTTAACCCTCTTATTGTTATGCTCATTTTGCATACAGGGAAACTGAGGCACCATATTGGCTTGCCCAAGTATCTGGAAGGAAGCCAAGCATTTTGGTCAGGAAGTAATGGTGGGAGTGAGGGAGTAGGTAAATGGAGGAAAGCATGAGTAAAGGCTGCCTGCACCACTTCACTGAGGTTCTCCCAGCAGTGCCACTTCTTCCTTTGTAGCCTCTCCCCTGGACAAGCCCTCACCCCGACTTCTGCTCTTGCCCATTGGAATCGTGATCCTCCTCCCAGACCCCATTCTACCTCTCATCCTAACCCAGCTTCTCACCCAAGTCCTCAACCAGATCATTTTAGCACCACTAGTCCTTGGACTTCATACAAAGGCCCCAAACTTAAAGTAAAAGCTCCTGTGGGTTCATAGCAGCCCTCCTTCCTTTCTTCCTTCCTTCCTTCCTTCCTTCCTTCCTTCCTTCCTTCCTTCCTTCCTTCCTTCCTTCCTTCCCTTCTTCCCTTCCTCCCTTCTTCCCTCCCTCCCTCCCTCCCTCCCTCCCTTCCTTCCTTCCTTCCTTCCTTCCTTCCTTCCTTCCTTCATCTTCCAAAGTAGGGTCTCGCTCTATCCCAGGCTGACCTGGAATTCACTATGTAGTCTCAGGCTGGCCTTGAACTTACGGCAATCCTCCTACCTTTGCCTCCCGAGCGCTGGGATTAAAGGTGTGCACCACCATGCCCAGCCATAGCAGCATTTCTTATTATAGTAAAAGATAGAGCAGGAGGGCTGGGGATTTGGCTCAGAAGTTAAAGGCACTTGCTTGCAAAGCCTGCCTGCCAGGGTTTGATCCCACAGCACCCATGTCAAGTCATATGCAAAATGGTGCATGTGTCTGGAGTTTGTTTGCAGAGGCCCCAGGAGACCCTGGTGAACCCATACACACATGCATGCACACATGCAATAAATAAATTTTCTTTTAAAACAAGATAGAATGGGGAGATGGCTCAGTGGATAAAGCACTTGCTATACAAGCGTGAGAACCGGAGCTCAGATCCCATAACCCACAGAAAAGCTGGGAGTTGTGCTGGAGAGATAGCTTAGTGGTTAACTGCTTGCCTGTGAAGCCTAAGGACCCCAGTTCGAGGCTTAATTCCCTAGGACCCACGTAAACCGGATGCACAAGGTGGTGCATGTATCTGGAGTTTGTTTGCAGTGGCTGAAGCTCCTGGTGCGCTCTCTCTCTCTTTGTCTCTCTCTGTGTTGCTAATAAATAAATAAAAACAAAAAAAGAAAAGCTGGACGCTGTGGCTGGCTTCTGTGACCAACCACACCTATAGTGAGATGAGAAATAGAGACAGCAGAATCTCCTAGAAGCTTGAAGACCAGCCTGGCAAACAGAAGGGTGAAAAATGAGAGACCCTGCTTCAAATGAGGTGGAAGGTGAGGGTCATACCCAGACTTATCCTCTGAGCTCCACACTTGCATTGTGGCACAAACATGACTCACTCACACATACTTGAACACACACACACACACACACACACACACACACACACACACAAATAAAGCAACTCGGGTGTCTATTGACAGATGACAGGCAAGCAAAATAAGATCCATGCCCATGATGGAATATCAGTCAGCCCAGGAAAGAAAAGGAACTCTGATGCCTGCCACCACATGCTACAACTGAGGTCTTACGCCAAGTGAAGTGAGCTATTGACTAACATGAAGACAAACACTGTGTGACTGCACTTCTAGAAGGTCTCATAGAGACAGAAAGTGGAATGGACTGCCAGGGCATGGGGAGGGGAGGGGATGGGAACAAGTACCTAAGAGGAACAGTTTCAATTTAGGGAGACCAAAAGGTTTTAGGAATGGATGGTGTTCATGACTACACAACAATGTGAAGCTTGGTGCCATCAGCTGTAGGTTCACCAAAGGTTAGGGTGCTAAAGTTTGTGTTGTACTTTTTTTTTTTTCATTGTTGTTTTTCGAAGTAGGGTCTCTCTCTAGCCTAGGCTGACCTGGAATTCACTATATAGTCTCAGAGTGACCTCAAACTCACGATGATCCTCCTAACTCTGCCTCCTGAGTGCTGGGATTAAAGGCGTGTGTCACCACACCAGACTTGCTTTATGAATTTTCTTTGGAAAAGTGAAGCTGTCTCCTTCCACCTTGATCATGCAAGAAATTTCCAAGTCAACTTTCTCTTCAGCCCTGTGATTTTACCAGTTGCTAGGTCATTCGGCCATTCTCTGAAACAGTCTTTTTGTTGGTTCCTTTATATTGCCTGCATTTATTTATTTATTTTAAAATAGTTTTTAAATTTTTAAATATTCTATTTATTTATTTGAAAGAGAGAGAGAGAGAGAGAGAGAGAGAGAGAATATGGGCATGCCAGGGCCTCCAGTCACTGCAAATAAACTCCAGATGTATGTGCCCCTTTGTGCATTTGGCTTAAGTGGGTCCTGGAGAATCAAAACAGGATCCTTTGGCTTTGCAGGAAAACGCCTTAACTGTTAAGCCATCTCTCCAGCCCTAAAATATTTTTATTTATTTGATTGATTGAGAGAGAGAGAGAGAGAGAGAGAGAGATAAAGAAGGAGAGAATTGGCATGCTAGGGCCTCTAGTCACTGCAAACAAACTCCAGATGCATGCGTCACTTTGTGCACCTGGCTTTATGTGGGCACTGCAGAATCAAACCTAGGATGGCAGACTTTGGTAGCAAGTACCTTTAATGGCTGAGCCATCTTCCCAGCCCTCGCTCATGTATTTATTCATGAATGGTTGCAGTGCTGCGGAGTGCCCGACACCTCCCTTTGCAAAGTTTTATTTTCTACACTCCAATCATCTCAACTGGTGTGGGACTTCAGAATCCTCAAAGCCCTATGCAATCATCAATCCCTGGGAAAGCTGTTTCCCCTCTGGGTAAAGACAATAGACCTGACAATCTTGATTTCTACTAGGGCTTAAGTCTGGTCTAGAACGGGAGGACTCGGATGGATCCAACCTGGCTCAGCCAGACTCTCGTGGCCTCTGGCACTGTATTGGCTCCCTGGAGAGTCCTCAGTTCTTCACAGACATTTCACCATGGCCAGGATTGCCAAACACTAAGTTGGAAGAGGAAGGACAGACAGAACAGTAGGTGGTGGGACAGTGGGACTTGAGGACCCTGCTGAGATCAACCTCTCTCTGGGAGCAGCTCTCCACCTGGTTCTAATGCCTAGGGCGGGCAGCAGGCCTCACCCGCCCACACGTTTCCAGCTCAGCCCCTGCTGCCCCCTTTGGCGCCACCCGCGCCCACCAGCCCTGCTCCCCAGATGGCTGCAATTAGAGGTCTTTGTTTTGTTTCCATTTTCCCAAAATAAGCCTGGCCGATCTGCCAGGTCCGTGCCGGATGTGGGCCGGCTTGGTTTACGGCAGTCCTGTGTCGTTCTTGATGGGCTTTATGTCCCAGCTGGTGGAGAGGACATGCCCTGGCGAACCCAGAGCTTGGCTCAGGTGGCCCCTGCCATGCCCAGCAGCCACTGCGGTAGTGGGGTCTCCATGGGCACCCGCACACCCTTTCTGGCAGCCCTGTCCCATGGACCCAGGAAGCTCCAGCAGGAGGGCAGCAGGCTGATTCTGTGCAGCAATTTTGAGGGCATGAGGTCTAATGGGGAGTCAGCTGTTTTCTGTGTGGAGTTGGGCGAGTCCTTTCTCCTTCCTGAGTCAGGTTCCTTGTTAGCCAAACACATACCTGAGGGCCCTAAGGATCTCAGGTAGACAGTGTGCATGGAGCCCGCGCAGGAGTGTTGGGGACAGCATGGCAGGCAGGTCCAGAAACAAGGAACAAATTCCTAAGCAGCTCACAGTTAGCAGTTGGGTAGGGCAGGGAAGGGGTGTTTTGATCCAAAGAAGGATTACACTGTCTCCATCACCCAGGAGTTTTGGAGCTTCTGGGCGGCTGCGGGATTTTGTCCCTGTCACTGTGATCTGGGGGCCATTTTCTTTCCTAGCCTTCCCGCTGTGCTTTTTGGCAGCCGTCTGCTCCTCCTCACGGAGCAGGATGAAGTTGCTTCCTTGGCTCCCTTAATTAACTTTGTAACAAACAGTTCCTGCCGGGTCTCTGTGATGTTGTTGCCTTGGCGCTTTCTCTCCCCGCCTGGCTTAGCAGGGAAGGAGCCTCAATTTTTCCCAGGGCGGGATGCAGCTTGTTCTCATGAAATCCCGGTGACTGCCTCTTTCCAATCACGCGTCTCGCTGCCAGCCACCTTTGAAGTGGCTCCGGAGGCTCCCTCCAGAGAGGTGTTTCCCCCAGCTCCCTAGCTGCAGCCTGCAAGCGCACCTGCGCCTAGCCCCAGTGGTGGCACATCTGGGCCTGGCGCCCTCATCATCCCCCAACGCCTTGACCCACCCTCATTTTTTAGGAGGCTTGGAGTCACTGTACCAAGCGATGCCACCAAGGAACGCTGGAAAACATTTTAAAATGGAGCCTGGCAAAGCGGTTGCTGTGTGAAAAGTTTCGTAAAAATGTGTCTTCTCCGGTTTTAAATTAGAACAAGCTTCATGAGAGAAAATTGGGGAAAACAGAAAAACTGAAGAAGGAAAAGTTGTTCTGTGTCTTGAGGACAGGCACGCTCACCAGTTAGTTCTCTTTCTCTGGAGCTTATTCTTTTTGGTTTATTAAAAATAAACAGAAAAACATTTATTTATTGAAGAGAAAATGGATGTCCCAGGGCCTCCTGCTACTCCAGAGACATGTGCTATATTATTTGTATGAATTTATGTAAGTACTGGGGAATCAAACCCAGGCCTGCAGGTTTTGCAAGCAAGTGCCTTTAACCACTGAGCCATCTGTCCAGCCCAGTTTTTTTTTTTTTTTATTTTGAGACAGGGTCTCATGTAACCCAGACTGACCTCAGACTTGCTGCTATGTGCTGAGGGTGACCTTGAACTCCTGATCCTCCTACCTTAGCTTCTGGTATGCTCTGATGTTCACTGATAACTCTATGGAGCTTCTCTTATAAATTTTTTATTAATTTTAGCTGGGTGTGGTGGCACACACCTTTAATGCCAGCATTTGAGAGACAGAGATAGGGGGATTGCTATGAGTTTAAGGGCTGCCTGGGACTACAGAGTGAGTTCCAGGTCAGCCTGGGCTAGAGTGAGACCCTACCTTGAAAAAACTTTTAAAATTATTAATTTATTTGCACATGTGTATATGTGTGTGTGCCCACCAGGGCCTCTTGTCACTGCTAACTGACACCAGATACTTGTTCCCCTTTTTGCATCTAACTTACTTGGGTTGCTGGGAAATTGAAGCTGGGTTGTCAGCCCTTCTACAGAGCTCCTTCTTTCTTTCCTTTCAGCATGCTTAAAAAAATTATATATATATATTTGGTTTTTGGAGGTAGGGTTTCACTCTAGTCCAGGCTGACCTGGAATTTACTATGTAGTCTCAGGCTGGCCTAAAACTCATGGTGATCCTCCTACCTCTGCCTCCTGAGTGCTGGGATTAAAGGCGTGCACCACCACACCTGGCTTTAAAAAATATTCTTAATGTATTTGAGAGAGACAAAGAGAAAGAGAGAATGGGCATGCTAGGTCTCTTGCTGCTATCAACGAACTCCAGACACATGCAATTTTGTACATCTGGCTTTACATAGGTTCTAGGGAATTGAACTTGGACCAGCCAGCTTTGCAAGCAAGTGCCTTTAACCACTGAGCCATCTCCCCAGCCTGTCCTTTCAGCATTAAAAAAACTATATTTATTGATTTATTTATTCATTTATTTATTTGAGATAGAGAGGCAGATAGAGGGATAGAGAATGAGCACACCAAGGCCTCCAGCCACTGCAAACAAACTCCAGATGCATGTGCCACCCTGTGCATCTGGCTTACCTGAGTACTAGAGAATCAAACCTGGGTCGTTAGGCTTTGTAGGCAAGTGCCTTAACTGCTAAGCCATCTCTTCAGCCCTCTTTTCAGCATTTTGACTCCAACTTTCCCACATGTTGCAAACACCACTGTGTCAGTAACTTTAATTTATGTCCAGAAAATTCCCCTTGCTCTTTCCTTAGGGTCCCAATTTTTTCCAGCTATATAAAATGCCCTGGTGATCTTGTCATGCATTGAGCCTTCTTTCCCATGAATTCCCCCAAAGAAGGGTTCCTTTGTCAGGCATCTGGAGTGTTCCTGTGGCTCCTCATCCATGTCGCCAAGCCGGCTCCCAAAGGCCCAATGTCTTTGTTGTCCTAATTTTCCTTCTATTGTGGTGGAATATGCATGCCATCCCATCTGAACACTTTTAAGCCTGGAAGCTCCCAGGCATGAAGCACATTCCCATCCCTCTACAGCCATCACCACTGTCCAGTGCTCTTTCTTGGTAGAAAAAATATATATATTTTTTTGAGGCAGAATCTCACTCTAGTCTAGGCTGACCTGGAACTCACTGTGTTGTCCAAACTGGCCTCCAACCCACGATGATCCTCCTACCTCAGCCTCCAGACTGTTGGGATTATAGGCCCCAATCCACTTTCTCTTCCTCCTCCTCCTTTTTTTTTTTTCTTTTTTTTTTTTTTTTTTTTTTTGAGGTAAAGTCTTGCTCTAACCCAGGCTGACCTGGAATTTACTCTGTAGTCTCAGGGTGGCTTTGAACTCACAACAGTCCTCCTACCTCTGCCTCCCAAATGCTGTGATTAAAGGCGTGAGCTACCATACCTGGCCCCAATCCACTTTTTTTTTTTTTTTTTTTTTCAAGGTTGGGTCTCACTCTAGCCAGGCTGACCTGGAATTCACTCTGTATTCTCAGGGTGGCCTCGAACTCATGGCGATCCTCCTACCTCTGCCTTCCAAGTGCTGGGATTAAAGGTGTGTGCCAACACACCCAGCTCCCCAATCCACTTTCTGTCTCCATGTATGGCAGTGTGAATGCCTCCTGTTGTGGGTATCTGTTTGTTTGCCACAGGCTTCTTCCTTTTATGCTACATCCTTGGCTTGTCAGTGTTTTGGGTTCATAGGTCAAAACAGCCTCCTTTTCAAGGGTGAGCAGCTATCCATTGCACAGTTGGACTGTCCATCCATGACAGATTGGCTGTTCCCACACCCTGGCTATCATGAACAGTGGGCATTATAAGGATCTCCTTAAATAGTCTTTAGTTCTTTGGGGACTAAAGAACATGGCAGGCTGGATGTGGTGGTGCACACCTTTAATCCCAGTACTCAGGAAGCTGAAGTAGGAGGATTGCTGTGATTTCAAGGCCAGCCAGAGTCGACATAGTAAATTCCAGGTCAGCCTGGGCTAGAGCGAGACCTTACCTCAAAAATGAAATGAAATGAAATGAAATGAAATGAAATGAAATGAAATGAAATGAAATGAAATAAGATAAAAAAAAAAAAAAAGAACAGGAAGGCTGGAGAAATGGTTTAGTGGTTAAGGTGTTTGCCTGCAAAGCCAAAGGACCCTGGTTCGATTCCCCAGGACCCACGTAAGCCAGATGCACAAGGGGGTGCATGCATCTGGAGTTCATTTGCACTGGCTGGAAGCTCTGCCCATTCTCTCTCTCTCTTTCTCTCTCCCTCTCTTTTTCTCTCTCTCTGCCTCTTTCTCAAATAAATAAATACAAATTTAAAAAACAACAACAAGAACAGGCTGACCTGGGCATGCTGGTCATGGGGAAAAGTTGTCTATGTTAATGAACCATTTTTTATTATATTTATTTGAAAGAGAGGGTGAGTTAGTATGGGTACACCAGGGCCTCTCCACTGTAAATGAATTCCAGATACAACTGGTTTTATGTGGGTGTTAGGGAATTGAACCCAGGTTGTAGACTTTGCAAGCAAGCACCTTCAACTGCTGAGCCATCTCCCCAACCCAAGGTTGGTTTTTGATTTTGAGGAACTGATGTTGGTTTTTTTTCTGTTACATTAGTGGCATTTTTTATATTCCCACCAACAGTCCTCAGGGTGGCATCCATGTCTACACTAATTCTTGTTATTGTATTGTTTTGTTGAGGTAGTCTCACCCTAGCCCAGGCTGGCCTAGAATTCACTACATAGTCTCAGGGTGGCCTTGAACTCACGGTGATCCTCCTACCTCTGCCTCCCAAGTTCTGGGATTAAAGGTGTGCGCCACCATACACGTCTTATTGTATTGTTTTTGAGAGTAGCCATGCCAGTGGCTCTGTGTGTGTGTGTGTGTATACACATTTTACCCATCTAAAGCATATAGTCCAGAGGTTAGAAAGATAGCTCGAACTCATGGTGATCCTCCTACCTCTGCCTCCCAAGTACTGGGATTAAAGGCATACACCTGGCTTTTAAAAAAAATGTTTTATTTATTTATTCATTTATTTGAAAGAGAGAGAGTGAGAGAGGGGAGGAAGAGGCAGATACAGAGAGGGAGAGAATGGGCATACCAGGGCCTCTAGCCACTGCAAATGAACTTTAGACTCATTTGCCACCCTGTGCATCTGGCTTACTTGGGTCCTGGGGAATTGAACCTGGGTCCTTAGGCTTCGCAGGCAAGTGCCTTAACCACTAAGCCATCTCTCCAGCCCACCACTCTTTTTTTTTTTTTTTTTTTTGAGGTAGGACTTCGCTCTAGCCCAGGCTGACTTGGAATTCACTATGTAGTCTCAAAGTGGCCTCGAACTCACGGTGATACTCCTACCTCTGCCTCCCAAGTGCTGGGATTAAAGGCATGCGCCACCACACTCAGGCCACATGTGCTTTTTGATGACCTGTCTCAAGGTCACAATTTCCCCTTATGTCTTCTTCAAAGAGATGGATAGTTTTAGCACTCATGTGGAGCCGAAAGCACCCTGAAGTAATCTGTTTGGTGCATCAGGAAGACATTACAGTTTTCGAATCTTGGGGACCAGGGCCAAAAGGGCATGAGGCCTCCAGAGGGAGGAGCATGTCTATGTGGCTCTAGGGAATTCCAGTCCCTTGCAAATGGCAGAGCTGCGTCATTCTGCACGGATGCTCATTGAGTCCCAGATTCTTTTTTTTTTGCCACAGTAGAATTTTACTCTAGGCCAGGCTGACCTGGAATTCATTATGTAGTCTCAGGCTGGCCTCAAACTCACAGCAGTTCTCCTACCTCTGCTTCCTGAGTGCTGGGATTAAAGGTGTGCGCCACCACGCCTGGCTGAGTGGGTGGCAAAGATGAGCAGCGAATGGCCAACGGCTCAGCGGCTGAGCAGCTCCAGGCAGGAGGGAAGCTGCTGACTGCTGGCAGGAGTAGGGTGAGCAGCCAGAAGTGTGCTCACACGGCTGGGAGTGGCCAGGAGGATTGGCTCAAAGCAAACAGCTGTGAAGAGGGGTCCTTGGGTCCTCATGACATTAGATGATGACATTTCCCTTAGCAAGGACATCACTTTTTTTTTTTTTTTTTTTGGAACTGGAGTTTGAACCCAGGACCTTGTGTATGCTGGGCGGGTGTTCCTGCACTGAGCCATATCCGGTTGCTCTTTTTACTTTATTTTTAGACAATGTATCACTGAGTTGCCCAGGCTGGCTTTAAGCTTGTGATTCTCCTAGCTTAGACTCCCCAGTACCTGAGATTATAGGCCTGTGCCACCAGGCCCAGCATGGAGACCACCTTTAAAATGAACCCCTAGTTCCTTCTCCGTTAGTGGCAAATACTTATTCAGAGAGGACTGTGGAGCACAGCGTCCCCCACACCCATGGGGGGCACTCTCCACACTGCCTCTGTTCAATCAGGTACAGCTTCTTGACATCCCACCAGGGCCTCTGGTCAACCATCGCCACCCCTCCCATACCCGCTCCTGCCATCCAACCCCTCGCTTCCACCTTTTCATGGAGTCTATCACTGTGGACTGGGGGGTTCACTGTGTGGGCCCTGATAGTGCAGCTAGATAGAGAGGAGGCAGTGTCCGAGGGGTGAGGAACCCCCCAATCTGGCATCTGCAGCAGGGGGAGGGTAGTGGTACTAAGCCCAAGGGAAAGGGCCCAAGAGGAAAGGGCAGGAGAAGAGCCCAGAGCAGACCCAGGAGGGAGTCAGGCTGGTGGGTTGCTCAGAGGCCCAAGATAGAGGTCCTCTGGCTGTGTCTGCAAAGGACTGTGAGTAAGGGTCTTCACTAGAGCAACTTACATGGAACTCTCAGAGAAACCAAAGTCAGTGAGCCGAAGTTGAGTTGGAAGATGTGGCTATGGAGCCTGCAAATATAGACCTCTGTTGGGAAATTTGGATCAGGAGAGAATTTAGAAGCCAGAGGAAGTGACGGAATCCAAAGAATGTTTTTTTTTAAATTATTTATTTATATATTTATTTTCAAGCAGAGAGAGACAGAAGAGAGACAGACAGAGAGAATGGGCACACCAGGACCCCTAGCCATGGCAAACAGACTCTGGATGCATGCGCCATTTTGTGTATCTGGCTTTTTATGTGGGTACTGGGGAATTGAACCCGGGTTCTTAGGCTTTGCAGGCAAGCACCTTAACTCTCCAGCCCCCAAGGAGTGTTTTGTTAGGATTTGGGGGCCTCCCTGTAAGGGAATGGGACCAAAGGTACAAGTGGAAGAATTGGGCTGGTAAAAAAAAAAATAAAATAACTTTCTACTGGCAGAGTAGCTTTTCAAGATAGGACAATATCTCATTAAGAAAGATATTGGAGCCAGGCGCATGGCACACGCCTTTAATCCCAGCACTCAGGAGGCAGAGGTAGGAGGATCGCCGAGAGTTCGAGACCACCCTGAGACTACATAGTTAATTCCAGGTCAGCCTGGGCCAGAGTGAGACCCTACCTTGCAAAACCAAAAAAAAAAAAAAAAAAAAAAAAAAAAGATATTGGAACAAAAAAGAGGTGCTTGTCTGTCAGGGTGTAATGATGTAGACTACTGTGCAGGAAGGGGAGCTGACCTGAGTGAAGGATGGCACATACCTGCGGTGTGCCAGTATTATCCCCTCTGGTCCCCATGTCAGGCATCACCAATTGATGGTGGCACTGTGGCCCAGAGCTCTGGAGAATTTCTGCAGGGCAGACACTCCACTCTCCCTGGACCAGGGTCTCCACTCTCCCTTCCTCTCTGTAAGATGGTCCGCATCTTCCTGGCTACAGGGAAGGCATATGAGATCACCTATGTGCGGCTGAAGTTCCACACCAGCCGCCCGGAGAGCTTCGCCATCTATAAGCGCAGCCGAGCCGATGGCCCCTGGGAACCCTACCAGTACTACAGCGCCTCCTGCCAGAAGACCTACGGGCGGCCCGAGGGCCAGTACCTGCGGCCTGGTGAGGACGAGCGTGTGGCCTTCTGCACCTCCGAGTTCAGCGACATCTCCCCACTGAGTGGGGGCAATGTTGCCTTCTCCACCTTAGAGGGTCGTCCCAGTGCCTACAACTTCGAGGAGAGCCCTGGGCTGCAGGTCAGGGAGAAGCCAGAACTGGGTGGGTGGGTGTGTGTGGGGGGGGGTTGGGGCTGTGCTGGGGTGGGGTTGGGTAAGGTGAATCCTTCACACACAGAGCCATCTCCAGACACCTATGCCCCCAGTGTGATTTAGTTCAAAATCACTTTCTTCTCCATGGGGCTCCCTGTTCTGTAGGTTGGGAATCAGAAGGGCCGTGCTGCAATTTACATCCTCTGTCTGTCACACTGGGGCCAGCCTTAGTGAAGCCCTGTGGCGACAGCAGATCTTCTGACTTGGGTCTTAGGTCCTGTATGTTGCCCCATTGGAGAAACGACCTTGTTAGAAATGTGTCCCCGCTGCTCCCAGGCAGAAGGCAAGGTCTGAGATATATAAAGAAAGGCAAGGGGGCTGGAGAGATGGCTTAGCGGTTTTGCCTGCAAAGCCAAAGGACCCCCGTTCGACTCTCCAGGACCCATGTAAGCCAGATGCACAAGGGGGGAGAATGCATCTGGAGTTCGTTTGCAGTGGCTGGAGGCCCTAGTGCCCGTTCTCTCTCTCTCCCTCTTTTTCTCTCTCAAATTAATTAATTAATTAAATTTAAAAGAAAGAAAGGAAGGAAGGAAGAAAGAAAGAAAAAAAAAGAAAGGAAGGAAGGAAGGAAGGAAGGAAGGAAGGAAGGAAGGAAGGAAGGAAGGAAGGCAGGCAGGCCAGGCCACTCCGTCCCACAGAGCAGTTTGAGCTGGGAGCTCACCAAGGATGTCTTTGTGTGGCTACTGGGTTTGGGGTCCCACTGTCCCTCACAGAAAGCCTTAAGGACTTAGGGGAGAAGGCCATCCTGGGGTTATGGTAAGACACCAAACCAGAGTGACCACCTGGGTACCATGGGCCACAGAGCCACAGCTATCTGCCTCCTGTCCTTATGTGTGTGGAGTGGATACCTGAGTGTGCAGGTGCGCTTGTCCACGTGCATGTGGAGACCAGAGGACAACCTTGGTGTCATTCTTCAGGGGCCATCTAACTTTTTTTTGAGACAAAGTCTCTGACTGGCCTGGAGCTCACCAATTAAGACTAGACTGGCTGGTCAGTGAGCTCCAGGGACGCTCTTGTCTCTGCTTCCTCAGCACTGGGATTACTGACGTAAGCCACCTATCGTTTTTTTTTTTTTTTTTTTTTTTGCCTAGGGTCTGGGGAGCCAGCCTCAGGACCTCGTGCTTGCCAGGCAGGCATTTTACCAACTGAGCCATGTCCTTAGCCCCTACCCTCCTGCTTCTTGACACCATGGCCTGAGTCCTGCAGTCTGTCCAAAGTTAAGTCTAGATCCTACACACAGGTTGCAGGAGCCCATTGCCTGGGCATGGTGGCTCCTGCTTTACCCTGATGCTTCCAACCTTTCAGGCACCAAGAAGCCCTTCCACTCTGGACCAAGGGAACAAGTGTCCCTGTCTCCCAGCCCCTGCCCATGCTCAGAGAACTTACCCTGCTCCTTCACTGCAGGTGGCTTTGCAGCGATAAAGCAGGTCATGGGCTGCAAAATGGACATAAGCACCCAGAGAAAGGGTCACTAATGGGCTGCAGAGCTTGGGCAGGTCACCATCCTGCCCAGAGGAAGGCAGGCTAGTCTAGCGATTAAAACATAGATGGGGCCGGGCGTGGTGGTGCACACCTTTAATCCTAGCACTCAGGAGGCAGAGGTAGGAGGATCGCCATGAGTTTGAGGCCATCCTGAGACTACATAGTGAATTCCAGGTCAGCCTAGGCTGGAGTGATACCCTACCTTGAAGGAAGAAAAAGAAAATATAGATGGGGAGCTGGAGAGATGTCTTAGTGGTTAAGGCACTTACCTGTGAAGCGTAAGAATGCTTATTCAAATCTCCAAGTCCTATATATAGCCAGCCGCAAAAGTGATACAAGTGTACAATGTTGCACATGCACACAAGGGGCCGCACGCTTCTGGAGTTCGTTCACAGCGGCTGAAAGGCCCTGGTGCGCCCATTCTCTCTCTTTCTCTCTGCCTCTCTTTCTCCCTCTCTCTGTCTCCCCAAAAAAAAAAAAACATAGATGAGGTATCAGAAAGATCCAGATTCCTGTCCTGCTGAGCAGCCTGTCTTGGGCGCCTCTGGACACAAGAATAAACCACCTTCTGCCTGCATCCTTGTGAGATGAGCATCAATCCTGCAATCAGAGCCAGCTGCTGCTGCACCTCCAGCTAGGATATCTGGGTTTTCATACTCTGGGTGACACTTCTGAGACCTTGCATGCAGGCCACCCACCTTCCCCCAGCCACACCTGGGCTAGGGGGTGGGGTCAGCTGAGGGCTGATGTGCTCAGAGATCTCCACTGCTCCACTGGGTGACACATCTGGAGAGAGCAGAGTCACCGTGCCTCCAGCTGCAGGTCACTCAATCCACAGCTAGGCCTTGGCTCCCTGTCCCTCAGCTGCTCTAGGGACCAGCAGCCTTAATATCTTCCCAGAGGACCCTTCTGAGAATAGTCTCAGGCTGGGATTGTGGCTCAGTAGTAATAGCTGGCCTAGCATGCATGGGGCTCTGGGTTTGATTCCACTAGCACCACAAACAGGAAGACATGTGGCCCCACCCCAACTTCTCAGTCGCGCCTGCCTTGTAACATTCCCTAAAAGCACAATGACCTTCAGCCAGGCGTGGTGGCATATGCCTTTAATCCCAGCACTCGGGAAGCAGAGGTAAGAGGATTGCCATGAGTTCGAGGCCACCCTGAGACTACATAGTGAATTCCAGGTCAGCCTGGGCTAATGTGAGACCCTACCTCGAAAAACCAAAATAAATTAAATAAATTTAAAAAAAAAAAAAAAAAGCTCAATGACCTTTGCCAGGTTCAGCCCCAGGTTCAGCCCCTGGTGACTGAGGGAGAGGTCACGGGCCTGAGTCATGCTGAGGCGAGGAGCAACTTTGCCAGGAGCTCATTTTCCGTCCTGACGGTCTGATTGCTAAGCCAGGGGCTCCTAGGCTGAATTAAAATGCTGATTAATATTCAGCCGGAGCTGCCTCTGATTATAACAGCAGGCAGATGAAAATGTCAGTCTCCACGTGGGTCCTCCACTTCCTCACCACGCACTTCCATGGGGAAGTTGCTCATTCGGTGATCAGCAAGTATTTATCTAGTGCCTGCTATGTGCCAGGCAGAGCCTAGGGGCTGGGGAGGTGGCAAGAACCAGGGGCTCAAGGACCCTGCTTTTTTTTTTGAGGGGGGGCTTGTGTTCTGGGGGAGAGTTGCCATCTGCAGCCAGTGTCAGTCTGCAGCATGTGGCCCAGTGGAGCGGGGGAGAAAGTCTCTGAGTGCTGGGAGAAGGTGGGCTGCTTGAGCTCTGGTAGCCCTTTCCCTTGACCCTTACTTCCCGAGCAGGTGTCACAGCTCACACCCACAGGCCAATGTTGCTGCCCTCCACACATCCTCAGGGGAGGCACTAGCCTCGTCCTGCTTCACAGATGGGGAAATAGAGGCACCAAGATATTAGGCCACGTCAACCAGAGTTGACTGACCTCCAGACTCCTAGCATTGCCAGTTTGTTTTGGGCTAGGCCTGTCCTTGTGCCCCAGGAGCTCACCTCGGGCAACGAGCTCTTACCTCCCAGGAAGCAGGCCAGGAGTACTGGCTTATGATGTCACTGTCCCCTCCCCCAGGAGTGGGTCACCAGCACGGAGATCCTCATCTCTCTAGACCGGCTCAACACGTTTGGAGATGACATCTTCAAGGACCCCAAGGTGCTCCAGTCCTACTACTATGCGGTGTCTGACTTCTCTGTGGGTGGCAGGTAGGCAGGATCCAACAGGGCACGGGGCCAACCACGGGGGATCTGGGAGAGCAGGTCCCAGACCCTGGAACAGAAGCCACTTTGGGTGCCCTAGAGAAGAGGAAGGGAGGCTTTGCTGTGAACGCCATATTCGTGTCAGCTGTCCCCTTACATAGCCCTCACCTCCTGTACCTGTCATCTTTTCCTGCTTTTTCACATGGGAAATGTTGCTTCCTAGCCCAGAGGAAGGCACTCTGTCACCTGGACACGTGCTTGGACCCAAGTCCTCCTAGCATCCAGCAGAGCATTCTGACCAGTCTGAGTCTCCAGCATCTGCTTTGGCCGCGAAGCTGCCCAGGCAGAGGCCATGTCTCTACCTCCCAGAGCCCATCTGGTCTCCGGCAGCCCACGCATGTCGAGGGGAAGCACGAATGGTGTCCTTTACACCCACAGGTCTTGGCTTCCTTCTTTGAGAAGCGAGGAGGCAGTATGTTCTGGCCTTGGGCCTGTGGTGTGGTGGACACGAATCCAGTCACTTCCAATAAACATGTGAACATTCCCCAAAGGCCAGACTGACTAGGGAGCCAACTCTGCAGAAGGGAGGGAGGCCTCCATGAGTGGAAAAGCTGGTGCTTGCTGGAGGAAGGGAAGGCTACCGGGCTGGAATACAGGTGGAGACAGGCCTGGAAGAGAATCAGGGGCAAGTTTGTTCTTATTCCACCAGCTTTGGGAAGCCTTTCAGAGTAATAGGGTCCCATCATTAAAGCACTCAGATCGTGTGTATTAGTTGTTTTCTTGTTACTATGACAAAATACCTGACAAAAGCAACCTTCACCGGGCATGGTGGTACACACCTTTGACCCCAGCACTCGGGAGGCAGAGGTAGGAGGATTGCCGTGAGTTGGAGGCCAGCCTGAGGATAGTGAATTCCAGGTCAGCTTGGGCTAGAGCGAGACCCTACCTTGAAAAATTGGCAAAAAAAAAAAAAAAGCAACTTAAGGAAGGATTTACTTTGTCCATCAAGGCGAGGAAGGCGTGACGGCAAGAGCGTGAAGGAGCTGGTCACATTGCATCCAGGGTCAGGAAGCAGAGAGTGATAAATGCTGGAGCTCTGCTTGCTACCTTCTTTGGAATTCAGTGTGAGAGCCCAGCCCATGGGATGGTACTGCCCACATTTAGGGTGGAGGCTTCCCTCCTCAAGAGAATCTAGAAATTCCCACATCGACATGCCCAAAGTTTTGTCTCCCAGGTGATTCTAGATCTTGTCAGTTTGACAGGATTAACCAACATATCAGACTGCAAACAGTAGTATGGGGAAGGGTGAGGAAAGGAGGGAAGCCGAGCCTTAGGGAGATGGCAGCTTGGCCCAGGCAGATAGATAATGGCAGGGAGGAAGTGTGAGCGGAAAGCAATGTCCAGTGGAAAGCGGCTCGGAATGTAAATGCTGGGCTGTGGGCGTGGCGGCGGTGAACATGGCACACACATGCTGGGTTCTCACTCTTCAGGGACACTATTGATGATGAAAATGGGAAGAAGCCTGAGGCCATTGTCTGCACTTTGGAGTGTCTGTGCTCCAAAGGAAGCTGTCCCCTAGGCATCAAGGGGCACTAGAGGGACCCAGACCCTCCCCACCCCTACTTGTGAGTCAAGTCAAACCGCCCCAGACAGCTCCAAGAATGGCCAAGGCCTCCATCTGCAGAGACTGCTATCAGAGGCCATGGGCCTCGGAACATCTGGGCCCCAGCTGCTGGAGTCAGACCACCCTCTGCTCCACAGCTGGCTAGAGAAGGCTGCTCTCTGCAGGGACAGGTCCCTCCCTTGGGTCAGGATTCCTGGGGGAGGGAGGTGCTTGCAGCACCCTCTCAGGGATGGGGCCCGTCCCTCGTCACTTCCTTAACGACCACCATCTCCAAAGGCCCACTGGGGCTGGCCTCACCTCTGTTGGAAGTGATAGGATGTTGTTGTTTGCCACCTCTGGGAGGCAAACTGCACTGTATGCCCTGTGTCCCTCCATTGGAGACAGTACTGGGAACCCTGCTGATAGCCTGTAATCCATCAGTGCCTGCTGAGGGCTGAGTGTCAGCATGGCTTTGGGCCGTCACAGATGAGCCAGGGTTTGCACGGAGCGAGGACAGCCTTCAGATTGCAGCTCTGCCACTTAGTACCTGCCAGTAGCAAGGCCCAGGTCTGTTTTCTCTTCTAGGAGGTGGAGTGATAAGTGTTCCTCCCATTTCCAGGGGCTCAGAGCTGCTCAGCCTGACTGCCTCAGGCAGGAATAGTGACCACAGAGACTCGGCCTCCACTGAGCATGCCACATTGCTCCTAGAGCACCTCTTTGTGCCTTCACAGTCCACCCATCCCCTGGTCCTATAGGTCTCATAGGGACACAGATCCAGGGCTACCCATAAAGGCTTAGACTCAACGACTCTGGCTATTTGTGTGTGGCAGCCTGGGAGCCATCTTCTTTCTTCACCTTTTAGACAGGATTACAGAATTGCCCAAAGCCACTCTCTCTTGTCCATCACTGATCCTGTGACCACCTGCCCACCCCCACCTGGGAGATGGAGCTGACCTGCTTGGATCCCATTTGCTCCCAAGATGGGACTATTCAGGCAGAAGCCTTCTGGGGACCTAGCAGGGGTGCCCCAGTTCTTCCACCTGTACAAAGAGAACAGGAACATGCTATCCACACAAGGAACTCCCAGCAAGCCAGAGCTCTCAGAACACCATCCCTGGGCGCATGGTCTATACATGGTGAATGCCCATCCTTGGGCCAGAATTAGCAGCTGCCTGGTGGCAAACCCCACATTGGCAGCATTTGTACTCAAACCCCTTCTCTCGGGTGTTCCCTCCCAGGTGCAAATGCAATGGGCATGCCAGTGAGTGCATCCCCAATGAGGTGGGCCAGCTGGCCTGCCGGTGCCAGCATAATACCACGGGCACTGACTGCGAGCGCTGCCTGCCCTTCTTCCAGGACCGCCCGTGGGCCCGGGGCACGGTCGAGGCTGCCAACGAGTGTCTGCGTGAGTGTCCCTTGGGCATCAGGACTGGAGGCTGGCGGTACTGACTTGAGAAGTAACCGCAAAACCTCATAGTGGGGGCTGCTCCTGGGTGGTCCCAACACTCAGTGTGGGGTCCCCAAGCTGCTATATGAAGAAGAGCCAGGGGTACACTTGAACCTCAGTTCTCCCCCACAAATAGCTCCCCTGGGCCAACTTCACCCATACAGGCGCCCATGGTGGAAAGAGCGGAAGTCCCCAACATGACTTATCCTTTTGTTTTCATTGGTCCAACCCCAGCAGTTAATGAAACCCAGCCCCCCTCACACCCACAGCGTATCGACCTGCCTACCCCAGACTCTCCCATGGTCCCCTACAGCCTCTAGCAGCCCTTTGATGTCCCAGCTATGTGTGGTGTGACTCTTGCCTACTCAAACTCAGAGACACACTGATGGGGGGTCCTTGAACCTTCTGTAGAGACAGTGGGGCCCTGGAGGATGTTGCCCTCCCAGTGGGTGTCCCATTCTCCCCAAGCCCTGCCTTCCTCTCTGCATAGCCATGTGCTCTGCCTCAGGTCCCCAAGAGCAGCGCCTGACTGCAGCCACCAGATCCAGCTAGTAGGAGCAGCACCCCCATACAAGCTTGCAGCCGGCCCCAGTGGCTTATTGTCCTCTTGGGCCTGAGCCACTGGCTGCCAGAACTGGGGTAGGAAGGGGACATCTTCTGCATGGGGACATGTCTTCAGAAGCTGCCCCCGGGGCAATCTCATCCCTAATGAGTTCCTCCTGGCTTGCTGGCTTGCCTCCTAGGGAAGCGACTTCCCTGGTCTGCTCCCACTAAGCCTATGTCTGCCTCCATGCTGGGGACACCAAAAAGCCAAACTGCTTTCCCTGCCATATCCTTACGTCTGTGGTCACATCTCTATCCTCACATCACCAACCTAGCTGCGGTTTCATGCCTGACCTCTCATTCTCCCAGCCCAGGCAGCCCCCTGAGCCCTGAATTAAACCTCTTTTGTCCTTTCTTTCTTCCTTTCTTTCTTTCTTTCTTTCTTTCTTTCTTTCTTTCTTTCTTTCTTTCTTTCTATTTTTTTTTCTAAGGTAGGGTCTCTCTTTAGCCCAGGCTGACCTGGAATTCACTATGTAGTCTCAGGGTGGCTTTGAACTCTCCACAATCCTCCTACTTCTGCCTCCTGAGTGCTGGGATTAAAGGCTTGTGCCACCATGCCTGGCTTGAATGAAGCCTCTTTAACATCCTTCCAATCCAGCTAACTTGTCCCTCTGAGTGGCTGACGTCTGAGTCTTGGTCCCATCACCCCTCCTCCATGTGTCTACAGCCCACTTTTCCCTGTTTCCAGCTGCCAGCCTCTTCTACCTGCACGGAAGTGTTCATAAAGTGCAAATTCATAAAGTTCACAAAGCGCTTACACCCCGTGGCTCTTCCCTTCTGCAAACTAAAGCCTTAATCACCATAGCACGCTCCCTGGTACTCTAGGCTCCCAGCCCCCTTCCCATCTTTCAGCTGCCCCTGCACGCCACACCATCCACCTCATGATGTTTCCCCTCCCCTGCCCATCACCACATGCTACCTCTAGCCAGCCTCATGGCATACCCACGCCAAGCAGTTCTTACTTCTCTGGCCCAAACTTTTCCCTCCTGCCTAGGACAGGAAGGGAGTGTGTGAGTGTGCACCCACATGCACGCGTGCGCGAGACACACACACACACACACACACACACACACACACACACAGAGTCCTGTTTTGGAAGATCAGTTGATTGGGTTCTATGTCCTTGATAAAACCCAGCTCCATCCTGAACTCTTGTCCTTCCTTGAGCTGCCTGTTCAAGAGTGACACAGGAGCTAGAGAGATGGCTTAACAGTTAAGGCATTTACCTGCAAAGCCAAAGGACCTCAGTTCGATTCCCCAGGACCCACGTGAGCTAGATGCACAAGGGGGAGCATGCATCTGGAGTTCATCTGCAGTGGCTGGAGACCCTGGTGTGCCCATTTTCTCTCTCTCTCTCTCTGCCTGTCTGCCTCTCTCTCTCAAATAAATAGATGAAAAATAAAATATTTTTTTTAAAAAAGAGTGACACAGAGTCCCCTTTTGCCAGAGCTGGCCACTCACACACTCCACCTCCTCAGCCTGCAACTGTAGCGGCCACTCCGAGGAGTGCACATTCGACAGGGAGCTCTTCCGGAACACAGGCCACGGCGGGCGCTGTCACCACTGCCGAGACCATACGGCCGGGCCTTTCTGCGAACACTGTGAGGAGAACTATTACCGTTGGGACCCACGGACACCGTGCCAGCCCTGTGACTGCCACCCGGCAGGTGAGTGGCCCCAGTTTTAGTCTCTTGCCACATCCGACCTTCGTTCCCTCTTGCTTCCACTGCTCTGTACCCTTCCTCCCTCAGGCTCCCTGCACCTTCAGTGTGACAACTCAGGCACCTGCACCTGCAAGCCCACAGTGACGGGCTGGAAGTGTGACCGCTGCCTGCCTGGTTTCCACTCACTCAGTGAGGGTGGCTGCAGGTGAGGGGGCATGAGGGAGGGTGTGGGTGGCCCAGTGTGGCCCACACTGTGTTTGGACCTAATGATGAGACATGGAACAGAATCCTAGCCGGCTCCGGCTCCACCTCTAATGCCTGTCCTCGACACGTTCTTCCTACCCTGCAGCCACCATGCCCCAGCCTTATTAGACACAGGGCTTCCCAATCTAGAGAAGACCTACTAGGCCATCACAAGGCAGGAAGTGCAGCCCTTGGAGAGGCAGAGGTGCTCGCTGGAGTCTAAGCCCTGATGAGTGAGGGCCTCAGACAGGAAGGACAGGTGTTGCAGGTGGGAAGAGCCCAGCCAGGCTGAGGCAAGGACCAGGTGAGGTTCAGTCCTGGAGGAAGAGGGTCTGTGCAAAGGGGGCCTCTGAGAGCTGAGGCAGAGGCTGCAGCGGGAGTAAGGCTGGCCATGTGGAGGTAACAGGCAGATGCTGGAGACCTCGTAAGGCAGGGGTGGCAGGATATGGTGACGGGAGGCTGAAGAGGAAGAATGGAGGGTTGGAGAGATGGCTCAACAGTGAAGGACCTGAGTTTGATTCCCCAGTACCCACATAAAGTCAGATTCCCTAAGTGGTGCGTGCATCTGGAGTTCATTTGCAGTGGTGAGAAGCCATGGGGCACCCATACTCACTCTCTCTGTGTCTGCCTCCCCCACACACACTCCTCTCTCAAATAAATAAAATTAAAAAAAAAAAGAAAGAAAAAAGAGGAAGAAGGGTTGGAGGCTGGGCCTCAGGGCAGAGGAGCAGGTGGGAGCTGAGTGGGGAGGCAGGACATCGTATCCCTATGCACAATGTGTTGTCCCTGGCTGAGGGGAGAAAGACCAGCCGGGAGCTGCATGGGCTGAACGTCAGAAAAGAGATCTAACACACCCACCATCGATTCAGTAAGGAAATACACAGTGACCAAAAAAGTAAAATGAACTTCTAAATGAAGCCCTTTGAAGTGATTTGGACGTTGGTAAATAACAACAGTGTCATCATATAGTTGAAAGGCAGGTGCAGCTTGTTGGACAGGCATGGTGGTGCAGAAGTGGCCATTAGAGCTGGGACTGGGGCTCAGTAGTGGACAACGTGCTCATCCGGCATGGACAAATCCCTGGGTTCCATACACAGCATCATAAAACAAGCAAAGTCCTGAACTTGAACCTGAATCTGGCTGCCTCCAGGTCTTGGCCTCTGGACCTTTGCACATACCATTCCTTTACCCAGGTCATTTTCTTGCCTCCCCAGCCTGTGTCTAGCACCCTCCTCCTCATTCTTCAGTCTTTAGTTGAGATGCGCCTGCCTCAGGAAGTGCTCTGCCTTTCTCCTGGTACCCTGCCACTTCCTCCCAGGTTGGACCAGATGCCCCTCTATGGTATTCCCACATCACTATCCATCTCCTCCCACAACACATGTCACACATCTGCATGTCTGTCCTCACTAGACTGTAGGGTCTGTGAGGGCAGGGACCATGTTCTATTAGGTGGATGGGTGGATAAATGGGTGGATGAATGCAAGGATGAAGGTAGGTGGATGAATGGATAGATGAGTGGATGGAAGGAAGGAAGGAAGAAAAGAAGGAAGGGTGGGTAGATGGATAGATGGAAGGATGGAAGTGAGTGGATGAATAGATTGAGAGAGTAGGTGAGAGGTGAATAGAGGCTGAGGAATAAAAGGATGAATAAACAGGTGGGTGGATGGGTGGACAGGTGGATGAATGGACAGGTGAACAGGTGGGTGGAGTGATGGATAGACAGAAGAATGGGTGAACAGACAGAAGGATAGATAGATGGAAGAATGGAATTGAGTTCATGAAGGGCTGGGGAGATGGCAAAGCCTGATGGCCTGAGTTCAATTCCTCAGCACCCATGTAAAGCCAGACTCAAAATGGTGCATATATCTGGCATTTGTTTGCCACAGCAAGAAACCTTGGTGTGTACACACACACAGGCAAATAATTTTTTTTTTTTTTTAAGAATTAGGTTGAAAAATGAGGGAATAGATAGATGGGAGGTTGCAAAGTAGAAGGAGAGAATAAATGGAAGGAAGAATAAATGGGTAGTGGGTGGGAAGGTACAGTGATGGTAGGGTCAGCAGTGGACAGAGGGTGGGTGACTTCCTCAAGGGGTGGGAACAGTGAATGAGGCCAGGCCCAGGTTAGTGAACCATCATGCCCTGTTATTCTTGGGAGCAGCGAAGGGCAGGAGAGTCCTTCGATGAGGGGCTGTTTCTACTCCAGAGATGCTCACTGAACACATCTCCTTGCCCTATCCTTTTGGCAGACCCTGTACATGCAATGTCACTGGCAGCCTGGGCACTTGTGACCCCCGCAGTGGGCGCTGCCCTTGCAAAGAGAATGTAGAAGGACACCTGTGTGACAGGTGAGTGAGCTGATTGACATGGAAATGACCTGGGGAGTAGGTGGTAAGGCACGAAGGCTGTGGAGTCAGAGGAGAGACAGTACAGGGTCCTCAGAGCTTGGGAAGTTTACCACCCCCACACTTCCGGAACTTCAGGAGCCTGGCGTACAGGAAGTGACCCAAAGGCTCATGGCACTGTCCATATTCTAGCCTAATACCACCAGGGGATGCTTCATAGGCTGCGAAAATGCATTGTTTCTTCATGCTCAGTATACAGAAAAGAAAACTCTAGAAAGAACAGGAAGAGCTTGCCTAATTATCACAGCCCTCCCACTTCACACCCATTGCAGACATCACTAATGAAGAGCTATCACAGCCCTCCCATCTCACACCCATGGCAGACATCACTAATGGAGATCTATCATAGCCCTCCCATCTCACACCCATGCCAGACATCACTAATGGAGATCTATCACAGCCCTCCCATCTCACACCCATGGCAGACATCACTAATGGAGATCTATCACAGCCCTCCCATCTCACACCCATGCCAGACATCACTAATGGAGAGCTATCACAGCCCTCCCATCTCAAACCCATGCCAGACATCACTAATGGAGAGCTATCACAGCCCTCCCATCTCACACCCATGGCAGACATTACTAATGGAGAGCTATCATAGCCCTCCATCTCACACCCATGGCAGACATCACTAATGGAGATCTATCATAGCCCTCCCATCTCACACCCATGACAGACATCACTAATGGAGAGCTATCGCAGCCCTCCCATCTCACACCCATGGCAGACATCACTAATGGAGATCTATCATAGCCCTCCCATCTCACACCCATGGCAGATGTCACTAATGGAGAGCTATCACAGTCCTCCCACCTCACACCCATGGCGGACATCACTAATGGAGATCTATCACAGCCCTCCCATCTCATCACCCAATGCCAGACATCACTAACGGAGAGCTATCACAGGCCTCCCATCTCACACCCATGGCAGATCACTAATGGAGATCTATCACAGCACTCCCATCTCACACCCATGCCAGACATCACTAATGGAGAGCTATCACAGCCCTCAATCTCACACCCATGGCAGACGTCACTAATGGAGATCTAGCACAGCCCTCCCATCTCACACCCATGGCAGACATCACTAATGGAGAGCTATCACAGCCCTCCTATCTCACACCCATGGAAGACATCACTAATGGAGATCTATCATAGCCCTCCCATCTCACACCCATGCCAGACATCACTAATGGAGAGCTATCACAGCCCTCCCATCTCACACCCATGCCAGACATCACTAATGGAGATCTATCACAGCCCTCCCATCTCACACCCATGGCAGACATCACTAATGGAGATCTATCACAGCCCTCCCATCTCACACCCATGGCAGACATCACTAATGGAGAGCTATCATAGCCTCCATCTCACACCCATCAGACATCACTAATGGAGAGCTATCACAGCCCTCCCATCTCACACCCATGGCAGACATCACTAATGGAGAGCTATCACAGCCCTCCCATCTCACACCCATGCCAGACATCACTAATGGAGAGCTATCACAGCCCTCCATCTCACACCCATGGCAGATGTCACTAATGGAGAGCTATCGCAGCCCTCCCATCTCACACCCATGGCAGACATCATTAATGGAGAGCTATCACAGCCCTCCATCTCACACACATGACAGACGTCTCTAATGGAGATCTATCATAGCCCTCCCATCTCACACCCATGGCAGACGTCACTAATGGAGATCTATCACAGCCCTCCCATCTCACACCCATGCCAGACATCACTAATGGAGATCTATCACAGCCCTCCCATCTCACACCCATGGCAGACATCACTAATGGAGATCTATCACAGCCCTCCCATCTCACACCCATGGCAGACATCACTAATGGAGATCTATCACAGCCCTCCCATCTCACACCCATGGCAGACATCACTAACGGAGATCTATCACAGCCCTCCCATCTCACACCATGGCAGACATCACTAATGGAGATCTATCACAGCCCTCCCATCTCACACCCATGGCAGACATCACTAACGGAGATCTATCACAGCCCTCCCATCTCACACCCATGGCAGACATCACTAATGGAGAGCTATCACAGCCCTCCCATCTCACACCCATGGCAGACATCACTAATGGAGATCTATCATAGCCCTCCCATCTCACACCCATGGCAGACATCACTAATGGAGAGCTATCGCAGCCCTCCCATCTCACACCCATGGCAGACATCACTAATGGAGATCTATCATAGCCCTCCCATCTCACACCCATGGCAGACATCACTAATGGAGAGCTATCACAGCCCTCCCACCTCACACCCATGGCAGACATCACTAATGGAGATCTATCACAGCCCTCCCATCTCATCTCACACCAATGCCAGACATCACTAACGGAGAGCTATCACAGGCCTCCCATCTCACACCCATGGCAGACATCACTAATGGAGATCTATCACAGCACTCCCATCTCACACCCATGCCAGACATCACTAATGGAGAGCTATCACAGCCCTCAATCTCACACCCATGGCAGACGTCACTAATGGAGATCTAGCACAGCCCTCCCATCTCACACCCATGGCAGACATCACTAATGGAGAGCTATCACAGCCCTCCTATCTCACACCCATGGAAGACATCACTAATGGAGATCTATCATAGCCCTCCCATCTCACACCCATGGCAGACATCACTAATGGAGAGCTATCACAGCCCTCCCATCTCACACCCATGCCAGACATCACTAATGGAGAGCTATCACAGCCCTCCATCTCACACACATGGCAGACGTCACTAATGGAGATCTATCATAGCCCTCCCATCTCACACCCATGGTAGACATCACTAATGGAGAGCTATCATAGAGCTCCCATCTCACACCCATGCCAGACATCACTAATGGAGAGCTATCACAGCCCTCCCATCTCACACCCATGGCAGACGTCACTAATGGAGAGCTATCACAGCCCTCCCATCTCACACCCATGCCAGACATCACTAATGGAGAGCTATCACAGCCCTCCATCTCACACCCATGGCAGATGTCACTAATGGAGAGCTATCGCAGCCCTCCCATCTCACACCCATGGCAGACATCATTAATGGAGAGCTATCACAGCCCTCCATCTCACACACATGACAGACGTCTCTAATGGAGATCTATCATAGCCCTCCCATCTCACACCCATGGCAGACGTCACTAATGGAGATCTATCACAGCCCTCCCATCTCATCTCACACCAATGCCAGACATCACTAACGGAGAGCTATCACAGGCCTCCCATCTCACACCCATGGCAGACATCACTAATGGAGATCTATCACAGCTCTCCCATCTCACACCCATGGCAGACGTCACTAATGGAGAGCCAGACATCACTAATGGAGATCTGTCACAGCCCTCCCATCTCACACCCATGGCAGACGTCACTAATGGAGAGCTATCACAGCCCTCCCATCTCACACCCATGCCAGACATCACTAATGGAGAGCTATCACAGCCCTCCCATCTCACACCCATGGCAGACATCACTAATGGAGAGCTATCACAGTCCTCCCACCTCACACCCATGGCGGACATCACTAATGGAGAGCTATCACAGCCCTCCCACCTCACACCCATGGCAGACGTCACTAATGGAGAGCTATCACAGTCCTCCCACCTCACACCCATGCCAGACATCACTAATGGAGAGCTATCACAGCCCTCCCATCTCACACCCATGGCAGACGTCACTAATGGAGAGCTATCACAGCCCTCCCATCTCACACCCATGCCAGACATCACTAATGGAGATCTGTCACAGCCCTCCCATCTCACACCCATGGCAGACGTCACTAATGGAGAGCTATCACAGCCCTCCCATCTCACACCCATGCCAGACATCACTAATGGAGAGCTATCCAGCCTCCCATCTCACACCCATGGCAGACATCACTAATGGAGAGCTATCACAGTCCTCCCACCTCACACCCATGGCGGACATCACTAATGGAGAGCTATCACAGCCCTCCCACCTCACACCCATGGCAGACGTCACTAATGGAGAGCTATCACAGTCCTCCCACCTCACACCCATGCCAGACATCACTAATGGAGAGCTATCACAGCCCTCCCATCTCACACCCATGCCAGACATCACTAATGGAGATCTATCACAGCCCTCCCATCTCACACCCATGGCAGACGTCACTAATGGAGAGCTATCACAGCCCTCCCATCTCACACCCATGCCAGACATCACTAATGGAGAGCTATCACAGCCCTCCCATCTCACACCCATGGCAGACATCACTAATGGAGAGCTATCACAGTCCTCCCACCTCACACCCATGGCGGACATCACTAATGGAGAGCTATCACAGCCCTCCCACCTCACACCCATGGCAGACGTCACTAATGGAGAGCTATCACAGTCCTCCCACCTCACACCCATGCCAGACATCACTAATGGAGAGCTATCACAGCCCTCCCATCTCACACCCATACCAGACATCACTAATGGAGAGCTATCACAGCCCTCCCATCTCACACCCATGCCAGACATCACTAATGGAGAGCTATCACAGCCCTCCCATCTCACATCCATGCCAGACATCACTAATGGAGAGCTATCACAGCCCTCCCATCTCACACCCATGCCAGACATCACTAATGGAGAGCTATCACAGCCCTCCCATCTCACACTCATGCCAGACATCACTAATGGAGTGCTATCATAGCCCTCCCATCTCACACCCATGCCAGACATCACTAATGGAAAGCTATCACAGCCCTCCCATCTCACACCCATGCCAGACGTCACTAATGGAGATCACAGCCCTCCCATCTCACACCCATGGCAGACGTCACTAATGGAGAGCTATCACAGCCCTCCCATCTCACACCCATGCCAGACATCACTAATGGAGAGCTTTCACAGCCCTCCCACCTCACACCCATGGCAGACGTCACTAATGGAGAGCTATCACAGCCCTCCCATCTCACACCCATGCCAGACATCACTAATGGAGATCTATCACAGCCCTCCCATCTCACACCCATGGCAGACATCACTAATGGAGATCTAGCATAGCCCTCCCACCTCACACCCATGCCAGACATCACTAATGGAGAGCTATCACAGCTCTCCCACCTCATACCCATGGCAGACGTCACTAATGGAGAGCTATCACAGCCCTCCCATCTCACACCCATGCCAGACATCACTAATGGAGAGCTATCACAGCCCTCCCATCTCACACCCATGGCAGACATCACTAATGGAGAGCTATCACAGCCCTCCCACCTCACACCCATGACAGACATCACTAATGGAACCTACTAGTAGTTCTTTGGACCCCTATAGTAGTCTCAAGATCCTTCTCAATGCCTTGCTTCAAGGAGCACCTTAGCAACTGAGCTGAAATGGAAGCCACCTCTGCCATTCAAATGGGAACTCAAAGGTCAGTCAAATGGGCTGTCTCACAGTCACACCTTCCATAAACTTTCTCCTTTAGGTGTTCAGGAGGCCTCTGGGCCTAGAAGCGAGGCTGGAAGGCAATCATGGGTTTGCACATCATCTCTTCCTGGCTTTGTGTCTGACATGTGAAGCCCCTTGCCTCACCACAGCCTCCCCTAGCCTTGACTTTCACCTTGGCCAGCCCCAGGCTATTCCTTTGCCTTGTCTCTGCAGGGTCTTCCTCCCCAAGGAGACAGAGGAGCCGGAGCAGAGTCAGGGAACCTGGCCTGGCTGGGGTTCTCCTTCAGCTCTGCTGATGGCCTAGTGCCTTGCAACCCTGGGTGGTTCCTCTCCTCTGACCCTCAGTTCATCTGCCTGGGAAATGGGAGGGCTTGATGAGCTGTGTCCATCTGCACTTGCTGGGCTCAGGATGAATCTTAGTCCTCCATCCTGTGCCCAAAGCAGGAATCTTTTTTGTGTTTTGTGTTTTGAAGATAGTATTCCCCAGAGCTGCTGGGAGAGAAATAGCTATTTCTCGAACTGGGACAGGATTAGATGAAATGGTAGGTATGAAGGCACACTGTAATGCTAGCATCCGGGAGGCAGTGGTAGAAAGATCTCTTCTTTGAGGGGCCATGCTGGGGTATGTAGCAAGACCTTGCCTTTAAAAAATCTACAAGTGTGGTGTTGCACATCTTTATTTCCAACATTTGGGAGGCTGAGGGTGAGATGATTGCCTGCAAAGCCAACGGACCCCAGTTTGATTCTCCAGGACCCACATAAGCCAGATGCACAAGGGGGCACACGCATCTGGAGTTTGCTGTATGCCCTGGTGTGCCCATTCTATCCCTCTCTGTCTCTCTCTGACTCTTTCTGTCTCTCAAATAAATAAATTAATTAAATTAAATTTAAAAAAAATAAAAAAGAAACAAAACAAACAAAAAAGCTTAGAGCTGGTATCTGGCTCAGTGATAGAGCTGAAACATGCCTAACATGCAGAAGGCTCTGGGTTCAATTTCCAGGGCTGCCAAATCAATCAGGAAACCTCAGCCAGGTGGGAGCCATGTGAAGAGGACACAGGAGCCCATCTGCGAGAGCTCCCAGAGCTGGAACGGTTTGAGTGGCAAAATGACGAGGGGGTTGCATTGTAACCCAAAGAATGAGGTGGACCCGCCGATGCCAATAGATGAGCAAATAACTCAGTAGACAGGAAACAAAGGGACAAAGCTCCCTGCCGAATCCCAAATACTTAGCATAGATGGGTGGAGGCAAGTGGAAAACCAGGGCTGAGCGTCGCAGTACTCACCACTGCAGAGAGCGGCTCTTTAAGGGGAAGTGGGCATTCACATGGCTCCAAGTTTCAGCCCTCACAGAATCTGCTGGTTACTGTGGTAGTTTCCACACAGGCGAGGTCTTTGATACTCCACCCTTATCCTCAGATAAGGATCTGTTTTTCCCTCTGTGTGGGGGCTGGGTTGAATCTTTGATTTATTTGTTGTTGTTGTCGTTTTTGGTTTTTCGAGGTAAGGTCTCACTCTAGCTTAGTCTGACCTGGAATTCACTATGTAGTCTCGGGGGACCTCAAACTCATGGTGATCCTCCTACCTTTGCCTCCCCAGTGCTGGGATTAAAGGTGTGCACCACCATGGCCAGTTGTTTGTTGTTTTAATTTCTATTTATTTATTTGCAAGGAGACAGAAAGAAGAAAAGAAAAGAAAGAAAAAAAGAAAAGGAAAAGAAAATGGGAAGAGAAAGAAAGACAGGGAGAAAGGGTGCACCAGGTCCTCTTGTCCCTGCAAACAAACTCCAGATGCAAGTGCCACTTTGTGCATATGACTTTACATGGGTATTGGGGAATCAAACCCTGGCCTTTGGGCTTTGCTAGCAAGAGCCTTTAACTGCTGAGACATCTCTCCAGCCCCTGTTGTTTTTTGGAGAGAGTCTTTCGTAGCCTGGGCTAGCCTTGAACTCCCTGTGTAGCTGAGAATGACTTTGAATTCCTGATCCTCCTGCATCCACCTCCTAAGTCCTGGAATTACAGGCATGTGCCACCATGACTGGCTAGTGCCTCACTTCTAATAACTGGCCAGTGGCAACTGTTCAGACCAGAAACCTGACAGGCAGTGCCTTAACCAAGGGATGAGGGCTCACACCACTATTGATGTCACGTGGGTTCCATGTCCTCCAAGTGGTGTGATGAGAAGGACATGTCTCCTCTGTATATCGTCCCCGATCCCATAACCCCTGTCTTGTCCTGGAAAAGCACCAGACAGACAAATCTGAGTTGAAATGCCCTACAATACACCTCAATGGTGCCTTTCACAAATGTCAAGGTTAAGCTAGGCATGGTTGGCACACACCTGTAATCCCAGCACTTGGGAGCCTGAGGCAGTAGGATTGCTAAGAGTTGGAGGGGCCAGCCTGGGCTACCCAGTGAGCTCTTGTGTCAAGAATCAAAAACATCAGCCGGTTGTGGTGGTACACGCCTTTAATCCCAGCACTCAGGAGGCAGAGGTAGGAGAATAGCCATGAGTTCGAGGCCATCCTGAGAATACAGAGTGAATTCCAGGTCAGCCTGAGGTAGAGTGAGACCCTACCTTGAAAAAGAAAGAATCCAAAACAATGTTGCACAAGCCTTAGTACCTAAGTTCAGATCCCCAGGCCCCATGTAAAAGCTGAAAGCTGTAGCGGGCTTCTGTAATCCCAGCATGTCGACTGTGATTGCGGCATCAGCTAGCCTCGTAAACACAGCCTGTGTGCAAGTACCAGGAAAGAGCGAGCTTCAAAAAAACAAAAACAAACAAACAAAAATACCACAGGTGTTGGTGGTTTATGCCTATAATCCCAACACTCAGGAGGCTGAAGGAGAAGTTTAGAGAGTTCAAGGCCAGTGGGAGCTAGACAGTGAGACCCTACCTCAAAACAAAAGTGTCAAGATTCACAAGAGACAGGGATGACAGGTTCTATTACAGATTAGAGGAGGTGAGAGCATAGCTAAATGCAGTATTGGGGGCTAGAAGATGGCTCAGAGGGGAAGAACACTTACTGTGCAAGCATGGGGACCTGAGTTCAATCTCTTGAACCCATGTAAAAAACTACATGTGGCCATGCACGCCTGTAACCCCAGCACTGAGAGAGGCAAGGACAGGAGGATCAATGGGGCTCACTGGTCAACCAGCCTAGTCAAAAAAATAATAATAAGGACTCGAGAGATGGCTCAGTGGTTAAGGCACTTGTCTGCAAAGCCTAAGGACCTGAGTTCGATTCCCCAACCCACATAACACCAGATGTACAAGGTGGTGCATGCGTCTGGAGTTTGTAGTGGCTAGAGGCTCTGGTGCACCCAGTCTCTCATTCTCTCTCTCTTCTATCTACCTCTTTTTTTTTTTTTTTTTTTGGTTTTGCGAGGTAGGGTCTCACTCTGGTCCAGGCTGACCTGGAATTAACTATGTAGTCTCAGGGTGGCCTTGAACTCTCGGCAATCCTCCTACCTCTGCCTCCCGAGTGCTGGGATTAAAGGCGTGCGCCACCACGCCTGGCATATCTACCTCTTTCTTGCTCTCAAACAAAAATATTAAACACACACACACACACATCAAGGTCCAGGTTCAGTGAGAGACTCTGTCTCAGGGAAATAAGGTAGAAGAGTGAGGGAGGAGGACATGCAACATCTTCTGGCCTATGCAGGCATATGCATCTGCATACATACACACACACACACACACACACACACACACACACCACATTCACATGCCAAGACAAAAAAGGGCAGTGCTGTGTCCTGGTTGAAGTCCTGGAACAAGAAAACATATTAGTGGGGAAAGGCAAGAATCCTTGGCACAGCCTGGAGATTGTTAACATTAGCAGAAGTTAATCTCATGGTTTCAAAGTCAGCTGTCAGCAGCAGGGGAGCCAGGAGTAGGAGACATGGGAACTGTCTGTACTGTTTTTTTGCAATTCTTAGGTGGCTCTGGAAAAAAAGAAAAAGAAAAAAAAAAAAAGCATGTTTTCTTAGGGTCTGGATTAGTCTGGCTGAATCCTGAGTCTATCCCCTTCTGACTGGAACAGAAAGGCCCCACTTGATCCTTTTACAGATGTCGCCCCGGGACCTTTAACCTGCAGCCCCACAACCCAGCTGGCTGCAGCAGCTGCTTCTGCTATGGCCATTCCAAGGTGTGCAAAGCCGCTGCTGGCTTCCAGGTACACCACATCCTCTCGGACTTCCACCAAGGTAAGCAGAGCCCCTGGCTGCCTCCCAGGCGACAACTCCCCGCTGTGTCTGGAGATCTGGCATCGAGAGCTGGGGCAGGGGACAGCCAGCTCGTCCACCATGCCCCTTCAGAGAGAAGCCCTCGGCCATGCAACCTAGGAGGAATCATGGTGTGAGGAAACCCTCCCCACCCCCCAGAACCTGTCTGCGAGCCATGAGCTCCTTCCCTGTCCCTGCCACGCTTCAGCTTCCAATAATGCATATGCAGCCATCTTTTGGATCCTATAGATAACTTTCCACCCAGTCTTATGCAGCTTAGTCTCCCTTAACATACTTAAATGCTGGGGATTCAGGCTCAGGCTCTTGGTTTCCAGCTGTCGAGCACCTGCCACGTGTTGTATGCTGAGCTCCATATACAGGGAGTCTCGGCATCCTGCAAGTTATGTGATCTCATTCCCATTGTACAGATGAGGCCTTGGAAAGGCCGGCCACTTGCCTGTGGATGATTCTGGGCTCCTGGGCTGATAAGTTCTGTGGCCTTTGACTTTGGCTGCCACAGCCACATCTTTGGAGCAGGAAAGGGGTGGAACTCTGAGTGCTGCGTTGAATCAGAGCTAGTGTAACCGCTGTACCATGTCCCAAGGAGTGCCTCCACCTCTTTCCTGGCCTCTGGAGACTCAACCCTAGAGACAGGGTACTCCTGGGCGCCCAGATGCAGGGGAAGCGCGCCCTCTGCTGGACACTTTGCACACATCGGGGCAGCATGTGGCTGAAGCCAGGCAAGAGTCTAGGGTGTTATCTGGGCAAGACTTGTTTTACTGAACCCCTAAGAGTGTTGTGATCTGTTCTCACCTTGAGACAGCTTCAGGTTTGGAACTTCCGTGTCACTTCATACCAAAGCAGTCTCTAGATCTCAGCCCTTCTGTTCCCTGGGTCCTTTTATGCCTTTGAAAACTATTGAGGACCTCAAAGTGCTTTTGTATTTGTAGGTTGCTTGTATGGTTGTTTGTTATATTATAAAAATAAACTGAGCTGGGTGTGGTGGCGCACACGTTTAATCCCAGCACTTACGAGGCAGAGGTAGGAGGATCACCATGAGTTTGAGGCTATCCTGAGACTACATACTGAATTCTAGGTCAGCCTGGGCTAGCGAGACCCTATCTTGAAAAAAACAAAGAAACAAATAAATAGATAAACGGATAAACTAGGTGTAGAAGCACATGTCTGTGATCTCAACACTTGGGAAGGTGAGGCAATGAGATCACTAGTACAAGGCCAGACTTAGCTGTATAGCCAAATGGTGTCTTCAAACAATGAAACAAGACCAGGGGCTGGGGAGATGGCACAACGGTTAAGAGGCTAAGAGTGCCTGCTGCACATGCATGACAGCCTGGGAGGGCCCTAGGCCCTCTGAGTCTGATTCCCCAGCACCCATTTAAACAACTTGGCATGGCCAGCATGTCTGGAGCCCCAGCCCTTGAGGGTACAGAGACTGGGGAATCACTGGGGCTCATGAAAACTGCAACTCTGCATTCAGAGAGAGGCTCCATCTCAAGGAAATACACAGATGAGTAATTGAGGAAGACGTGGGACATTCTCCTCTACCTCTACACACCCACGCACAGGATGCATGCACCTGCACACGCACCACGCCCATACCACACATACTACACATGCACATGCAAAACAAAACCCCAAAGAACCACCAAAAAAGCACCCTAAGTGATTTTTATGTGTGTGCTTATTCATTTTAATTCATTTTATTCATTCATTTTAATGCACACTTACTCATATTAAGACAGACACCATTTTCACAGTTCTGTGAAAAAAAAAAATGCCTGCTCCTAAGAGAAAAACACATTGTGTGAGAAGAGTGCTGTCCACATGATGTTTGTTCAGTCACTTCCAGGTTTGGCTCAGCAGAAGCCAGCTGCTCCTCCCATCTCCTCTGCCTCTCATCTGTGGGGATGGCACGCACCATACGGCTCCTGGAAAACTCCACTGCCTGCTTGTGCTAGAAACAGCATGAAAATGCAAATACCCTCTTAGTTTTACTAAGAAGAGAATCTGACCTCACAACCCTCCCCCAGGGCTCTCAGGTATCTTCCCAAGGTATCCAGTTTGAGAGCTGCTGTTGGGCCCCCATTTTGTAGCTGAGGATCAAGCTTCCGAGGTTAAGTAACTGGCCCAGGGTCACATATCCAGCAATGGATAGAACCTAATTTGGCTGGAGGAGCTCCAGACCTCCCCCTTTGCAGGCTAAGAAAGTCCCAAGGTATGACAAGTGTCCCCAGCAGAGAGCTGGGCCCTGTAGCTTCCTTCCACCTCAGACCCCTGCTGGGTCCATCACTGGAGGCCACCCTTCAGGTCTCACATTGGTGGGCTGTGCTTGCTCTCTAGGGACTGGTGGCTGGCGGACCAGAGGCACTGGGGCCTCAGAACATCCACCTCAGTGGAGCCGGAGTGGGTCCTCCTGGGCCTGGAAAATGGGGAGGAGCTCTCAGCACCAGGTAGGTGGTGGTCCTAGCAGCTCATGCTGCCTGGGTTCCTGCCCACTGCTGCTGGTGCTAGTAGATTTCTGTTACTGATAACATAGTCTCACAGACACCATGAGTTCTGGCTCTATGTGGGTACCGGGGAATTGAACCCTGGGCAGGCAGGCTTTGCAAGCAAGTGCTGATAGAGTCCCAAGGCAGTGCCAAGGTGTGCTGTGGAGGGCGTGCATGTGTGAGCCTCCTTGGGTCTCTTTCTTCCTCTTATAAAGCCCCCCTCAGATTCATCCACTGGGGCCCTAAGAATTTCACTGAATCCAAGTCACCTCCCAGTGGCCTCACCCCTTAACACCATAGTCAACTAAGTTCTCTTGTCTTTTTTTTTTTTAAGTAGGGTCTTGCTCTAGTCCAGGCTGACCTGAAATTCACTCTGTAGTCTCAGGCTGGCCTTGAACTCATGGTGATCCTCCTACCTCTACCTCCCAAGTGCTGGGATTAAAGGCGTGTGCCACCACGCCTGGTCCCTCGTCTTTTTTTTCTCCTGAGGTAGGGTCTCACTCTATCCCAGGTTGACCTAGAACTCACTGCATAGTCCCAGGCTGTCCCCAAACTCACAGTGATTCTTCTACCTCTGTGTAAGTAGACAGCTTCACGTTGCTGGGATGAACATCCAAACCAGGCACTGTTTAAGGGAGGAAGGTGTTTATTTCAAGTTTACAGATCCAGGGAGGACGCTTCCTCGATGTCGGAATGAGTTGCTTCCACACATCCAAGCAGAGAGAAACAGCCAAACAGCCCATAAAAACCAAAAGCAGCAAGCATGAAGGGGCAATAGCAAGCAGTAGGGACCCCACCAGAGCTCAGACTGCTCTCTTACACCTGTGGGCTGAAATTCATATCTGCCCCCAGTGACACCTTAGGGATGGACTCCAGTATCCACCCTCCCTGACACCTCCTCCAGCCAGGTGGCTGGAGATCCAAGTTATAAGCTTTAATAAAACACCCGATTCCATCATGGGGAACGTACAGTCAAACTACCATATTCTGCCTCCTGAGTGCTGGGTTTAAAGGCATGACCCACTATTCCTGGCAAGTTCCCTCCTCTTAATGCCTTATACAGGGGCTCCATTTTGGCATGGGTTTGGGAAACAACCATAATGGGTGCTGATGAGTTGGCCTGGACCTGATGGCTGGTGGCTGGGAGCACACATATTGATTCTTAGTGCTCTGGAAGTCTGAAGCATGGAAATGGTGTCCTGGAGCCAAAATCAAAGCAGGGCTCCATTCTTTCCAGAGGCTTCAGAGGAGAACTCATTTCTCCTTTTCTTTTCTTTTCTTGTTTTTATTTTTTTAAATTTTATTTTATATATTTATTTATTTGAGAAAGAGAGAGGAAGAGGCAGAGAGAAAGAGCGAATGGACATTCCAGGGCCTCCAGCCACTGCAAACGAACTCCAGATGCATGCGCCTCCTTGTGCATCTGGCTTATGTGGATCCTGGGGAATCAAAACCGGTCCTTAGGCTTCGCAGGCAAATGCCTTAACCATTAAGCCATTTCCCCAGCCCTTTTATTTATTTTTTTATTTTAGAGAGAGAGACAATTAGTGTGCCAGGGCCTCAGCCACTGCAATCGAACTCTAAATGCTTGGACCACCTAGTGGGTATATGTGACCTTGCACTTGCCTCACCTTTGTTGTTGTTGTTTTTGTTTTTGCAAGGTAGGGTCTCACTCTGGTCCAGGCTGACCTGGCTCAGGGTGGCCTCGAACTCTTGGTGATCCTCCTACCTCTGCCTCCCAAGTGCTGGGATTAAAGGCATGTGCCACCACGCCCGGCTTGCCTCACCTTTGTGCATCTGGCTTATGTGGGATCTGGAAAGTTGAACATGGGTCTTTAGGTTTTGCAGGAAAGCGCCTTAACTGCAAAGCCATCTCTCTAGCCCTCCTTTTTCTTTTTCTCCACTTGGATCCCACTCTACCTTCAGAGCCAGCCAAGTCCTTCTTGCATCCATCCTTGACTTCTGCCTCCCCCATCGTTAAGATTCCCTTGGGCCCCACTGCATAATCCAGTCTCCCTGGCCCATGGCTACCCCCATTAACACCCCTAACTATTTCTGCAGCTTGGATTCTCATTACACAGATTCAAGGAATGAGGGTGGGGACACCTTTGGGTGCCATGACTCTGCCATCAGACGACAGCATATGCAGAATCAGCAAACTTGCACAGTGTGTTTTCCTAAGTCATACGTGAATACGTCGCTGCTTTTACCAAAACAGTGGGCAGTGGGCACGTTAACAAAGTGAATCCATTCTTAGTTCTCTTCCTGATGGACACAGGTCCTACCAGCCCTGCTGCTTCAGCTGACCCGTGGGAGGAGCTACAGGGGACCTGTCCTCTCTTCTTCTATGCCACCTTTATTTTCATTTAACTTTTCTGCAGTACTGGCGCTGGCACCCAGGGCATCACACATGCTAAGCACAGGTTGTACCACTGAGCCAACTCCACCCTCCACTGTGGGTTTGACCTTAAAGTGATTGCCTGTTTCAGGGAACATTCCAAGGACTCCTGGCTCATTGAATCTCACTAAGTTTCCAGGCATGGTGGGTTCAGGGGAATTCTCTGTCCACAGGCCTGGAATGCAAGGTGTGAGTTGGTAACAAGGCAGCTGGGGCTTTGCCATTTGTGTGTGTCCTCAGCTCATGGTCAGACTTTTCTGTCTATTAGACTTCACTGTCAAAATTCCATTTAGGAGCTGACGAGATGGCTCAGTGGTTAAAGGTGTTTGCTTGCAATGCCTGATGGCCTGAGTTCAGTTTGCCAGTACCCATATAAAAGCAAACACACAAAGTGGTGCATGCTTTTGGAGTTTGTTTGCAATGGCAAGAGGCCATGGCATGCCCATATTCTCTCAGGTAGATCAATAGATAGATACATAGATAAATAGATAGATAGATAGATATAAATATCCCAAGTTGGAGATAAAATTATTAAGACCGTCAACAGGGATGGCAGAGCCTGAGCCAGTCATGTGTGACCAAATGGGTCACTCTCTTGTGAGCCATTCACCCTTGGGCATCTGCTTGCTGGCACAGAGCCTTGGATTTTTTTCCCCTGCCACAAGTGTATCTCCTTTGAATGTTTACTTGCCAGCACATCAGTACAGATGTTAGAATCAAGCTGAGCATATGAAGCCTTCTCTTCTCATCTTCAGAGCAGTTCCTAGGAGACCAGAGACTCAGCTATGGGCAGCCCCTCACGCTGACCCTCCGCATACCCCCCGGAGGCGTCCTGCCCCGCATATACCTGAGGTTGGAAGGGGCAGGCTTGGCCCTGACTCTGAGGCCCTCGAGCCCATCCAGCCCCCAGGCCATCAGGCCCTCAGGACAACTGCAGCTTCAGTTCCTGTAAGTAGCCACCTCTGTTCTGACACTTGGTGAGAGCTGGGCAGGGTGGTCCCTGAGGGCTGGGCGTACTGGAAGCTGCTGATAAGTCCCAGACTCTGGGAACCACCTGCCCTCCATCCGGCTCCAACCGCCACCTCTCTCTTCTAGCCTGCAGGAAACTTCCGAGGATGTGGACCCCCCGCTGCCCACCTTCCACTTCCAGAGGCTGCTCACCAATCTGACTGCTTTGTATATTGGGACCAGTCCTCGAGTCCCAAGCCTGCCTGGTCAGTATGATGACACCATGTCCCCAAGAACATGGTCCTGGCCCTGTGTGGCAGTGTAGAGTCCTCACAGCAAGATAGTCATTCTCCATCCTTTGCCAAGACAGACACTGAGGCCACAAGAATTCAGGACACTTGTCCCATAAAGGCAGCAGATAGCTGAGGATGGAGGAAGGGGCTGAACCTGAGGGTGGGTAACTTTAGGGGGCAAGTGTGTGTGGCCAGCAACACAGTCCAGAACCATGAGGTGTGTCCACTGCATCCTGGCAGCCCTGACAGCCCTCTGTCATGAGCCCCCTGCTGGGCACTATCAGTATTGCATCTTAATCACCCAGGAGCAGATTTGGGTTCTAAATTCCCCAAGTGGGGAGGGGCCCCTGTTATCACCTACTATAGGCCAGTATTCCCGCCCTGGTCACTAGCAGTAAAGATATGGTTTGGTCCTGGTTATAACCTACATGCCGTTTTTTAAAAATATTTATTTAAAGGCTGGAAAGATGGCTTAGCAGTTAAGGTGCTTGCTGGCCAAGCCAAAGGACCCAGGTTCTATTCCCCAGTACCCACATAAAGCAGATGCACAAGGTGGCACATTCATCTGGATTTCCTTTAGACTGGCTAGAAGCCCAGGCATGCCAATTCTCTCTCTCAAATAAATAAATTGATTATTTATTTATATTTATGTAATTGAGAGAGAAAGAGGGAGTTAGAGGGAGGGAGGGTGGGAGAGAATGGGTACTCCAGGGCCTCTAGCCACTGCAAATGAACTCCAGACACATGTTCCACCTTGTGTATCTGGCTTATATGGCTACTAGGGAATGGAACCTTGGTCCTTAGGCTTTGCAAGCAAACACCTTAACTGGTAAGCTATCTTTCCAGCCTTTAAATAAATATATACAATTTTTTGAGGTAGGGTCTCACAGTAGCTCAGGCTGAACTGGAACTCACTCTAGAGCTCTTGTTAGCCTTGAACTCTGGATCCTCCTGCCTCCACCCCGTAAATTTTGGGATCGCCTCAGTATGCCCAGCCATAACGGCTTTTTCACAAATTTCCTTAGCCTTGCTGGTTTGGTTCTGTTGACCCACTAGGAGGAGCAGCTTGACAAAGCCAATGTTCATTTGTGGGGAAGCAGGAGAGCCAAGTATCATATTCTATTGAGTAGGATTGACCCTGATTTTATTTTATTTATTTATTTACTTACTTTTATTTTTAATTTTTTTTGCTTTTTCTAGGTAGGGTCTTGCACTAGCCCAGGCTGACCTGGAATTCACTATATAGTCTCTGGGTGGCCTCGAACTCACGGTGATCCTCCTACCTCTGCCTCCCGAGTGCTGGGATTAAAGGCGTGAGCCATGCCTGGCTGATTTTTATGTTTGTTGTGTGTATGTATGTATGTATGTATGTATGTATGTATGTATGTATGTATGGTGTGTGTGTGCATGTGTGCATGTGTGTTCATATATTTGTGGGAATGTATTGTGCACATGCACATGTATGTGTGTGTGACTTCATGGAGGCCAAAGATTGACATCAGGCCGTCAGGTGCCTTCCTCAATTCCTATCCACCTTTTTTTTTTCTCAAGGCAGGGTCTCGCTCTAGCACTGGCACTGGCACTCATTCTGTAGTCCCAGGCTGGCCTCAAACTCATGGTGATCCTCCTAACTCTGCCTCCCAAGTTCTGGGATTAAAAGTGTGCACCAGCACACCCAGCATGGGTACTTGGAAATTGAATCCTAGGCCAACAGGCTTTGCAAGCAAACACCTTTCATTGCTGAGCCATCTCCCCAGCCCCAATTTCCTTCATTTTGAGAGCTTAGGCAGCCTGCTCTCCCCTGAGGTTCCCTTTATGCTCAATGCTTGGAGATTATACCCTGACCTCTGGCCTCAGCTCCCCTTTCCTTCTTGGGAGTGGTCCTTTAGGTGCCTCCTCCCCACCACTGTAGCCAGCACATCCCCTCTTCCTGTCTGCTCTCCTGGAGAGTGTTTCTCTTTGCCCCACGCAGCTCATCTTCCACCAGTTTCTGGTACTTCTTTCTGTCCTTCTCTGAGCCTTCTGTGAGCAGACACTGTAGCAGTTTCTTCTCCATGTCTACCTCCTCAGGGCCTGGGGCGCAGCAGACACAGGAGCATGCGCCAACCTTTCCTCACATCCTCAAGCCCCAAGCCTGAAACCCCATTCTGTGGATCCCACTTGGGGCATGTGTCTCTTAACCTCCTGTGTTCGTGTTCTTGGATCTATACTGTGTGCACAGATAGACATGCATGTATGTGTACGTGTGTGCGTAGCTAGAAGACAGCCTTGGGTGTAGTTCCTCAGGCACTGTCCACCTTTTTAAAAAATATTTATTGTGTGTGTGTGTGTGTGTGTGTGTGTGTGTGTGTGTGTGTCAGAGAGCGTGTGTTGTATGGGCACACCAGGGCTTCTTACCATTGCAAACAAGCTCCAGACACATGTGCCACTTTGTGTATCTGGCTTTTATGTGGGTACTAGGGAATCAGACCTGGGCCAGCAACTGGTCCTTATTTTGCAAGGACTTTTAATTGCTGAACCATCTCCCTAGACCTTTTGTTTTGTTTTAAACATGTTATTTATTTATTTATTTATTTATTTATTTATTTATTTATTTGAGAGAGAGAGAGAAAGAATTAGTGCACCAGGGCCTCTAGCCACTGCAAATGAATGCTAGATTCATGCACTACCTTGTGCATCTGGCTTTAGGTGGGTACTGGGAAATTGAATCTGGGTCCTTTGGCTTTGCTGGCAAGCACCTTAACCACTAAGCCATTTCTTCAGCCCTTGTTTTGTTTTAGTTTGGTTTGGTTTTGGTTTTTCGAGGTAGGGTCTCACTCTAACCCAGACTGACCTGGAATTCACTATGTAGTCTCAGGGTGAGCTCAAATTCACAGTGATTCTCCTACCTCTGCCTCCTGAGTGCTGGGATTAAAGGCATGCACCACCACACCCAGCTCAAGGTGTTTGAGGTAAGATTTTACTCTAGCCTAGGCTGGAACTCACTCTGTAGGTCCAGGTTGGCCTAGAACTAACTTACTGCATTTCTCCTGCCTCAGCCTCCCAAATGCTAAGCGTGTAGGCATGCACTACCATCCTTAGTTCAGCCATCTTTTTTTTTTTTAGACAGTCTTTCATGGGCCTGAAAGAAGTAGGTTTGACTGGCTGACCAGAAAACCCCAGGGATCCACCTGCTTTTGCCTCCTCGGTATTGCGATTATAAGCATGTGTTCCCATGCCTAGCATTTTTTTACATGAGTTTTAAGGATTAAATTTAGGTCCTCATGCTTGTGAGTCAAGCATTTTACCAACTGAACCATTTCTTCAGCCTGACTCTACACTTGTAAAACAAACTTTATTGATTTATTTGCATTTGTGTGCAAGTGTGCACATGAGTGAGCCCACAGTCTCTTGCTGGTCCAAACAAATGCCCATCCAGCTTTACATGGGTGGTTGGGGAATTGAGCCCAGGTTAGTAGACCTTGTAAGCAAGAGCTTTTAACCACTGAGCAATCTCCTCAGCCTTTGATTCTATACTTTTTTTTTTTTTTTTGATTTTTTGAGGTAGGGTCTCACTCTGGCCAAGGCTGACCTGGAATTAACTATGTAGTCTCAGGGTGACCTCAACTCACGGCGATCCTCCTACCTCTGCCTCCCGAGTGCTGGGATTAAAGGCATGCGCCACCATGCCTGGCTGATTCTATACTTTTTTTGTTGTTTTGTTTTCAAGGTAGGGTCTTCCTATAGTCCAGGCTGACCTGGAATTTACTCTGTAGCCCCAGGCTGGCCTTGAATGCAAACACAGTGACCCTCCTACCTCAACCTCATGCTAGGATTAAAGGTGTGCACTACCATGCCCAACTATGGCCGGGCATTTTTTCTTTTATTTATTTGAGAGAGAGAGGAAGAGATAGATAGATAGATAGATAGATAGATAGATAGATAGATAGATAGATAGAGAGAGAGAGAATGGGTATGCCAGAGCTTTCAGCCACTGCAAACGAACTCCAGACACATGGGCCACCTTGTGCATCTGGCTTACATGGGTACTGGGGAATCTAACCTGGGTCCTTAGGCTTTGTAGGCAAGTGTCTTAATCGTTAAGCCATCTCTCCAGCCCATTGTTTTTTGTTTCTTTTTAAAAAAATTATTTTTTTGGAGAGAGACAGAGAGAGAGAGAGAGAGATGAAGACAGAGATGGGCGGGCCAGCAGTGTCTCAGCTGCTGCGAACAAAATCCAGATGTGTGCGCCCCCTTGTGGTCAAGTGAGGCATTGCGCCCTTGCATCAGTTTGCATCTGGCTAAACGTGGGACCTGGAGATTGGAACTGCTGGAGATTGGAACCAGTGTTCTTAGGCTTAGGAGGCAGGCGCCTTAACCGCTAAGCCATCTCTCCAGCCTTGTTTCTTTTTTTTTTTAATGGAGATTTGGTCAGGCAGTGTGATGTTCTGCACTGTGCTCTTTTCAACTAAGAGTAGGACTTGGAGCACATTCCTGGTCGTGCATAGAAAAGCCTGCTGTCTAGTATTCTGTGCTAGAGGTGCTCAGGTAGGGCTCAGCTACCCCCCAGTAACAGAAGCCTCCGCTTTCATCAGAACCCACAGTGCTGTACGAAGCAGGGAACAGCAGTGTGTAGAGGTCTGTCTGTCCTTCAGAAGAGAGTCCTAAACTGGAGGGATGTGCGTTTTAAACTTGAACAAACACCACTGCAGGTTCCCTCGGAAAAGCTGGCCTGCTACTGATGCTCCATATCACATGGCCTCTGTTAGGCTCTCACCAGTGTTTACAATTGTTTTCAGTATAGAGGTTGGTGTGACAGGACACTCCGCTCCACTCCCCTGCACTGTAAGTAAGGCCTTCTAATTTATATTCAGATACCCAAACCAATTTCTTCAAAGGTCAGATTTCTTTATTTTCAAATTGAGCGTGTTATCCCTTACTTGAATAGGAAATGTCGGCTTCCATTGCAGGTAAGATATTTTACCAGAATCTCTATGCCAGTCAGCTTCTTTTCAATCAACATCAGTCCATTTAAACATAGGGAATTTTGGGGAAAAAGTAAAAATGAAGGCATAAAGAGGGCTGGAGATAGGAATACCCAAGGCAGGGGTTGACATTGGGTGCCAGAGAAATGGTTTCTCAGGAATCCTTACTTGAGCTCCACTAGAAGGTAGCCAGTCCCTTCACTCCAGCTTTCAGACATGCACCTGAGTCTGTTCCCTAGCCAGGGAGCAGATTCTGTACTGGGAACAGATGCATTGGAACATTGCAGGGGAAACTTCAGTCTTCCATCCTTTGGACACATGGTAGGAATGCACCCCATTATTTGCAAGCACAGAGAGAGAGAGAGAGAGAGAGAGAGAGGGAGGGAGGGGGGGAGAATGGGCACACCAGGGCCTCTAGCCACTGCAAACCAACTCCAGACACATACATGGCTTTATCTGGGTACTGGGGAATCAAACACAGGGCATTAGGGTTTACAGGCAAGCACCTTAACCACTAAGCTATCTCTGCAGCCCATCCCATGGGACTTTTAAATATGTCACCTTGTATTCTAGGTGTCTGGGAGTCATATGGCACTTTCCTTCTCTGTTTTTTAAAAATATATTTTATTTATTTATCTGAGAGAGGGAAAGAGGCAGAGAGAGAGAGAGAGAGAGAGAGAGAGAGGGAGAGAATGGGCATGCCAGGGCCTCCATCCACTGCAAACAAACTCCAGATGCATGCACCCCCTTGTGCATCTGGCTTACGTGGTCCTGGAGAATTGAACTGGGGTCCTTTGGCTTTGCAGGCAAGTGCCTTAACTGCTAAGCCATCTTTCTAGCCCTCTTCTCAGTTTTATACAGTTTGTGATTTGTTCCCTTACCCCAAATCTACATAAACACATATGATCTTTAAAAATAAAACAATCAGCTGGGTGTGGTGGCACACATCTTTAATACCAGCACTGGAGAGGCAGAGGTAGGAGGATCCCCATGAGTTCAAGGCCACCCTGAAACTACATAGTGAATTTCTAGTTAGCTTGGGCTAGAGCAAAACCCTACCTCAAAAAAACAAACAAAAAAAAAAATCTGGCGTGGTGCCACACGCCTTAAACCCAGCACTCGGGAGGCAGAGGTAGGAGGATTGCCCTGAGTTTGAGGCCACCCTGAGAATACAGAGTGAATTCCAGGTCAGCCTGGGCTAGAGTGAGACTCTGCCTCGTAAAACCAAAATCAATCAATCAATCAACCATTGGGAATTGGAGAGATAACTCAGTGGGTAAAATGCTTGCTGCATAAGCATGTGGACCTGAATTAGGATCCCCAGCACGAGTGTAAAAGCCAGGCGTGGTGATGCACCCCTATAATCTCAGTGCTGGGGAGGCAGAGACAGGAGGATGCCTAGGGCTTGATGGCCAGTTGAATCAGTGAGTCCTGACTTCAGTGAGAAACCCTGTCTCAAAACAATGAGGTTGGGGGCTAGAGAGATGGCTTAGCAGTTAAGGCACATATCTCTGAAGCATGAGGACCCTGGTTCAATTCTCCAAGTCCCATGTAAGCCAGATGCACATGGTGGCACATGTGTCTAGAGTTTGTATGCAGTGGGCTAGAGGTCCTGGTGTACCCGCTTTCACTCACTCTTCCTCTCTCTCTCTCTCCCTCTCTCCGTCTCTAATAAATAAATAAAAATAAAATCTTAAAGAAAGTCACCTAAAAAAATGAAGTGGGGCTGAAGAGATGGCTTAGCAGTTAAGGCGCTTGCTGGCAAAACCAAAGGACCCAGGTTTGATTCCCAAGGACCTATTTCAAGTCAGATGCCCAAGGTGGCACATGCATCTGGAGTTAGTTTTCAGTGACTAGAGGCCCTGGCACACCCATTCTCCCTCTCTCTTTCTCTCTGTATCTCTCTCTATCCGCCTCTTTCTTTCTCTCTCAAATAAATAAATAAAAAGTAAAATGGGACCTGGCAAGATGGCTTAGAGGTTAAGTACTTGCCTGTGAAGCCTAAGGACCCCAGTTCGAGGCTCGATTCCCCAGGACCCACTTTAAGTCAGATGCACAAAGTGGCACATGTATCTGGAGTTCATTTGCAGTGGCCGGAGGTGCACCCATTCTCTCTCTCTCTCTCTCTCTCTGCCTCTTTCTCTCTCTGTCATTCTTAAATGAATAAATAAACAAATAAAAATTTTTTAAGTAAAATAAATAAATGAGGTGGAGAATGATTGAGGAATACACCCAGCATCAACCTCTGGTCCACACACAAACACAAGCATACATATATGTACATTCCCTCCACCATGAACACACATAAATACCTATGGACACCATATACATACACATGCAAAAACATTGAAACTATCGGAATGTTATATTCCTTAGTCTGCATGCCTTCTAGACTAGTTCAACCTTTAGAAGCAGACCTCAGCTTTGCTTGAAGGGAGCATCCAGCTCTGAGGGCATGTGAGTGCCTGAGCTCATAGACTCCTCTTTAAAGTGTTTCCAAGTGAGGTATAAGAATGGCTCATTACTGTTTAAGTCTACAAACCTTCAATGATCCCTTGAGAGTGGACATTTGTCCACAAAGTACTCAGCTCTCTCTCTGGCTCTGACACACACACACACACACACACACACACACACCCTGTTGTAGTCAACTCTCACGTTGCTGGGACAAACATCCAATTAGACACAGCTTATGGGAGGGAGAGGTTTATTTCAGGCTTACAAATCCAAGGGAATCTCTATCAGTGGTGGAAGAAACTGGCTCCCTTTCATGGATCCAAGCAGAGAAACAAGTGCAGTAAGAAGACACCAATAGCAGCAAGTTTGAACTTTCAGAGCTCAAACTGCTCTGAATACACCTAGTAGGGCTAGACTGAAGATCCTCCTCCAAACACACCTTAGGACCGGACTCCAGGATCCAACCCCAGTGACACCTCCTCAGCAGTAGGGCTCCACCCACTGCACACTCAAAATCAAGACTGGGTTTGTGGGGCCATTTATTCAAACGACCACACACACACAGTTAAGGGTTAAGCACATGTCTATGACTGAGCTGTATCCATAGCCTCTTGTCTATTTCTCATCCTAAAAACTTCCTGTTTCCTAAGTCCTTGGTTTTGACTATTGTTTTCAAAACTGCACTTGAGGCTGGGCATGGTCGTGCACTCCCATAACCCTAGAACTTGGGAGGTGAGGGCAGTAGGATTGCAAGCTCAAGGCTAACCTGTGTAACAATAGACCCTGTTCCAAACTATCAGAAAATAAAATCAGGAGCTGGAGAGATGGCTTAGCAGTTAAACGTTTGCCTGTGAAGCCTAAGGACCCCAGTTTGAGGCTCGATTCTCCAGGACTCACGTAAGCCAGATGCACAAGGGGATGCACACATCTGGAGTTTGTTTGCAGAGGCTGGAGGCCCTGGAGTGCCCATTCTCTCTCTCTCTATCTGCCTATTTCTGTATCTCTCTCTCTCAAATCAATAAATAAAAATAAAATAATAAAAATTATGATGCCAGGCAAGATGGTGCATGCCTATAATCCCAGCACTTGGGAGGTAGGTGCAGGAAGACCAGGGTTCAAGGTCAACTTTGACTATGTGTCTAGTTTTAGGCCAACTTAGTCTTCCTGAGACCCTTAAAAATTTTTTTTAAGTAAAAATTCTGCCAGGCGTGGTGGCGCACGCCTTTAATCCAAGCACTTAGGAGGCTGAGGTTGGAGGATCACCATGAGTTCCAGGCCACCCTGCGACTACACAGTGAATTCCAGGTCAGCCTGGGCTAGAGTGAGACCCTACCTCAAAAACAAAAAAATAAAAGTTCCAGCTGATTCATGGGCTCCCTTTATAACCACAGTCCTATTTCATGGACATAGGAAAGTGGGGGGGCAGGGAAATACATGCAGGTAGCTCACTCTCTCTTCTCACCTCTCTCTTCTCACTCTGCAGGCCAAGTGATCCTGAGTGGTGTCCAGCTGACGTCAGCACGGCCCCAGCAGGGGCTTTTCCCATCAGCCTCCTGGGTAGAGATGTGCTCATGTCCCCAGGGATACACGGGCCAGTTCTGTGAATTCTGTGCTCCTGGATACAAAAGGGAGACCCCACAAGGGGGTCCCTATACCAGCTGCATCCCCTGTACCTGTAACCAGCATGGCACCTGTGACCCCAACACAGGTAAGTTCCCAGAACCCCATTCCAAGGCCACCTGGGCTAGGCCAGGCACAGTGAAGTGAGGACTGATCCCCATGGGGACTGACACTTGGGGCATGCTCTCACCCTGCTGCCTGGGCATCTTGGGTTGTAACAGAAGTCCTGGTCAGAGTCTATGTACATGCCAGCCTGTGTGCCAGGGACTGTACATGCATCTGGCAAGGACTTCAGCCAGCCCCCATGAGGACATCTGTCCACATGCCCACACTCCCTTGAGGCGGCTCCCCCTCACAGGAAGGGCCAGGAGGAGACCTCGGGGCTCTACCACACAGTGTGTGCTGTCAGGAAGGACAGAGGGGTCATTAGCACAGCAGGAGGACATTCGGAGGGCCACACGGGTGACAGCAACTCATGAGCGTCCACCCAGAGCCATAAGCCCTGAAATAGTAAAGGTGGAAGGTTTGCTGTGTGGAAGGGAGCCCACCTCTCTCTCTGTCCGGTGTGGACAGTGATGTGTGTACATGACCCGGCCGTGGAGTCAAGGCCCCCGGCAAAGCTCAGCCAGGCTAGCTCAGAGAGCCGTGAGGTCTTCACCTGGGAGAAGCAGATCTAGGGAAGTCCTTCTCTGGACACTGGGAAGTCAGAAAAGCTGTCATCACTTTCTTTCTCTGGCTCTGACACTGGTTTATTCACGAAATCCTTGACGCTCGCAGACATCCCTGTGGCGTGTTCACCATTACGGACTGTTCTCCAGAAGAGGGACCTAAGGTGCAGTGCAGTCATCTGGCCAGTAGGTGCCAGAGCTGCACCTCTCACCAGCCTGGACGCTCTAGGTCAGCAGGTTGTAGAGGAGCAGAAACCTCACTGGAGGTCACTCACAGATGCTAGTGGACTGACACAGGCCTCTCTGCCCCCTTACAATAGCCGCCCCCCGCGCCCATGCCTCCCTGGAGCAGGTGGGATCTCTGGTGCATCTGACACATGAGTATCCTTCATGCCTGTGCCATGGCAGACATCACCAGTAGAGCCCAGATTATGCCTCATAATCCTTTCCCATACAGTGCTCATGGCAACTCTTGCGAAGGAAACAATCTTCTCATTAGATAGAATGGATTTTTTTTCCCTAGGTAGGGCCTCACTCTAGCCCAGGTTGACCTGGAATTCACCCTGTAGTCCCAGGCTAACCCAGAACTCACAGCAATCCTCCTACCTCTGCCCCCCACCCCAAGGGCTGGGATCAAAGGTGTGCACCACCACACTGGGCTTAGAATCAGCTTTTATCCTCACAGAGGCCCTGGCCCTGCTACCACTTTCCACTCTGTGTGAACAAGCCATCTGTAAAAGGGACTGAGCAGAGGAGCAATGAGTCTATGGGCTCAGGGCCGAGGCAGGGACCATCCCCTGAATGCCACCTCTGCTCTCCTTGTCCATCCCAGGTTCCCTCTTGCGCTTCCTGCCCACCATAGACCTGAGTGGGTGCAGTGGGGCTGGAGAAAGGGCAGATTCCTCCATCTTTAGATACCAGCAGACCAGACGGGGTTTCCCCCTGACGCAGGCAGCCTGTGGGTAGCCTCGGCCATATACAGAATGAGCCTTTGCAGGGCCGGAAGGCAGGGAAAGGGGAAATGGGCATGAGAGCCAACACCACTGTAGTACCGATTGTTCAGAAAGGTTGTCATCTTCCTCCTTGGGCTCCTTGACTCCGGCAGACATTTCTCTCTCTCTCTTTTTTTTTTTTGGTTTTTCGAGGTAGGGTCTCAGTCTGGTCCAGGCTGACCTGGAATTAACTATGTAGTCTCAGGGTGGCATTGAACTCTCGGCGATCCTCCTACCTGTGCCTCCTGAGTGCTAGGATTAAAGGCGTGCGCCACCACACCCGGCTCTTTTTTTTTTTTTTAATATATTTTATTTATTTATTTGAGAGAGAGAAAGAGAGGGAGAGAATGGGCATGCCAGGGCCTCCAGCCACTGCAAAGTAACTCCAGATGAGTGCACCCCCTTGTGCATCTGGCTTTCATGGGTTCTGGAGAATCGAACCAGGATCCTTTGGCTTTGCAGGCAAATGCCTTAACCGCTAAGCTCTCTCTCCAGCCCTTTTTTAAAAGATTTTATTTTTATTTACTTATTTTTTAGAGAGAGATTGAGAGTGACAATGGGCATGCCAGGGCCTCTCGCCACTGAAAACGAACTCCAGATGCATGCGCTACCATGTGCATCTGTCTTACATGGGTCCTGGAGAATCGAACCAGGGTCCTTAGGCTTCACAGGCCTGCGTCTTAACTGCTAAGCCATCTCTCCAGCCCTCCAACAGACGTTTCTGTGGTGTGGTCACCTTTTCTGTCTTAACCTTCAGGAGAGGGACCTAAGGTTCAAGGTGACCACATGGCCAGTAGGTGGAAGAGCTGAACCTCCCATCAGTGGGAGGAGAGGGGAGAGGAAGGGCGGGCACTCAATGAATCCCTTTGAGGTCAACAAGGCCCAAATTAGTAAAATTAGAGGTGAAAAGGGAGCTAGCCAGTGCCACTCCCAAGTGCAGGGGAGGACACTGAGGCCCAAGGGTTAGGAGATTTGCTCAGGTTCACATGGGCACTTAATGGTGGACGTGAGCTCACTGGGTCTGCCTCCAGGCCTGGGTGCTTCCTGCCCCTTACCCCCACCCTGCTGCCTCTGCCTCTGGTTCCCACCCCAGACACCAGCATGTGCTTGTGCCACCTGCCACCTGGATGCTTGCTCTGGCGGGGTGGTGGTGGGGCTCTGGCTGAGGCAGAGTGATCAGGTGTTTGTTTTGCCCCTCAGGCATCTGCCTGTGTGGCCACCACACCGAGGGCCCATCCTGTGAGCGCTGCTTGCCCGGTTTCTACGGCAATCCCTTTGTGGGCCTCGCCGATGACTGCCGGCCCTGTCCGTGCCCTGGACGGTCAGCCTGTACAACCGTCCCGCAGAGTGGGGAAGTGGTGTGTACCCACTGTCCTCCTGGCCAGAGAGGTAAGTGACTGGTGCCTCACCCCAAGGAAAGACCAAGCCTGATGTCCCGACCCTGCCCTGGCTCCGACAATGGGATCCTGCTTGGGATGTGTCAGGTAGAGAATAGACTAACTTAGGGGTGGCAGCCATGAGCTCTGGGGACACTGAGTCCCCTAGTCAACGCCTCAGACTGCTGAGAGATGTAGACCTGGGCCTTGGGGATAGATACACCAGCCTTAAAAGAGCCCACGCACTTGACTCAATAGCTTGGGATGGAGCCTGGACTCCCAACAAGTTGTCGAAGTGCAGTGAAAGTAGAAAACCTCTGGTTATGGCTGGAGAGACGGCCCAGTGGTTAAAGACACTAGCTTGTAAAGCCTGTTGGCCTGGGTTCAATTCCTTAGTGCCACATAAAGCGAGATGCACAAAAGTGGTGCATGCATCTGGAGTTTGTTCACAGTGGCAAAAAGCCTGGTGCACCTGTTCTCTCTTCCCCCTTCTCTCTCTCTCCCACCCCCTCTCTCGTTAAGCTCTTCACCTTTCAGGTTCTACACAAACCTGGCAGGAAGCAGACCACCCCCATCCCCCACCCGCATTTTCTAGCCTCCTCCGTCCCCGTTCTTGCTGCAGGACCCCAGCCAACCTCAGATATGTTTTAATAGCTTTGGCAACGGTCAGGTGCCCGACAAGTGACCCATTTTAAAGTATACGATTAAATGGCTATTGGTATATTACCTCATTAATTTTTTTTATCGCAATGAAATCCACACCATAAAGCTTGTTGTGTTAGCCATCATTTTAGTATGTGATTCAGCGGTACTTAAGCACACTGACCCTGAGCGGTGTCCCCACACCATTAACCCCTGGCATTGTGCCATCATCTCACATAGATGCTGTGGACACACTCAACTACTGTTTAACTACCCCCTCCCTCAGCCCATGGCCACCACTATTCTACTCTGTCTCTGAATGGGACTCTTCTATATGGGACACTTCTCATGAAGTGGAAGCATACATTGTCCTGTGTCTAGCTTATGTCCATCATGTTGTCAAGGGACCTGGACATTTAGCTTGACATGTGGAACCTGTATCTGCATTGAATCAGTCCTATGCAGTGCCCTTCTTCCCAGGGACACTTCCATTTTATTCTTTTTTAATTGTTTACTTTTTAAAAATTGAGTTAGAAAAAAATTGAGTTAGTTATCTTTATATTTCTTTATTTATTTGAGAGAATGGAAGAGAGAGGCAGATATAGAGAGAGAATGGGCATGCCAGGGCCTCTAGCTACTGCAAACGAACTCCAGACGCATGCACTACCTTGTGCATCTGACTTACGTGGGTCCTGGGGAATCGAACCTGGGTCCTTAGTCTTCTCAAGCAAACGCCTTAACCGCTAAGCCATTTCCCCAACCCTCTTGTTTTTATTTTTTTATTTTTTTATTGTCGAGAGAGAGAGAGACAATTAGTGTGCCAGGGCCTCAGCCACTGCAATTGCACTCTAGATGCTTGTCCCACTTGGTTGGTGGTATATGTGACTTTGCACTTGCCTCATCTTTATGCATCTGGCTTACATTGGATCTGGAAAGTCGAACATGGGTCCTTAGGTTTTCCAGGAAAGCACCTTAATTGCTAAGCCACCTCTCCAGCCCTATTATTATTATTATTATTATTATTATTATTATTATTATTATTTTGCTTTTTCGAGGTAAGGTCTCACTCTAGTCAGGCTAACCTGAAATTCACTATGTAGTCTCAGGGTGGCCTCAAACACATGGTGCTCCTCCAACCTCTGCCTCCTGAGTGCTGGAATTAAAGGTGTGCACCACCACGCCCAGCTATTATTATTTTTTTATTTGAGACAGAGAGAGAGAGAATGGGTGTGCCAGGGCTTCCAGCCACTGCAAATGAACTCCAGACGCATGTGCCACCATGTGCTTCTGGCTTTACATGGGTGCTAGGGAATCAAACTCAGGTCCTTAGGCTGTGACAACAAGTGTCTTAACCACCGAGCAATCTCTCCACTCCCTAGGGACACTTCTAAAAGCAGCTTTCTGGCCCCCAGTAGCTCCAGGTGGATGGGCCTGAGCAGAGAGTCTATGATCTGAGGAATTGATGTCCCTCAGCTGGACTCTGAACCCCTCCAGCCATTACATTGCCCTCCATTTGAAACCTTTCCTATTTCTGGCTCGCTGACTGTGGCTCCCTTGGCTTACAGATGTACCTGCAGTCCAGCAATGAGTGTGGACAGTTAGAAAAGCTCATATGGACCCAGGTGGGACATACCTGAGGGAGGGTGTCAAGAAAGGCAGTCACTCCAGTCAGAGGAGTCACCCTGGGAGAGTTGCCAGCATCTCCACAAGAGTGAGGCCTTCTTGGGGCTAGAGAGATGGCTTGGTGGTTAAGGCACTTGCCTGGAAAGCCTAAGGACCCATGATCTACTTTCCAGATCCTACATAAGCCAGACACACAGGGTGACACACGTGCACAAGGTTGCACATGCACACAAGATGGTGCATGCGTCTGAAGTTCGATTGCAGTGGCTGGAGGCCCCAGCACACAGATTCTCTCTCTTTCTCTCATTTAAAAAAAAAAAAAAAAAAGAGTGAGGCCGGCTCACAGCCCCTTCTTTATCCTCATGGCTTCCTGGGGCTTCAGGAGAGAGTGGCACACTCAAGTCAGGGTGATCAAGGTCCAGTTCCAATCCTTGTCCACCCAAGATTCCACCTGCCTACCATCTTAAGCTCCATGTCCCTGCCCAGGGCTTCCAGAGCTATCTCTTGCCCTGGGAGTTGGCCTCACCTGGTTACAGGTGCATGGCTGGAGAGAGCTCAGGGAGACCCATGTTCATCACCACCAGCTTGTCTCCCCCTTTCCTGGACAGTGTTGTCTCAGAACCCTAAAGCCAGGCATTCACATTAACCTTGAGCTACCTGTGAGTTCTGTTATCTGCTTTCGTTTCCTTTTCTCTCTTAAAAAATATTTTATTTATTTGCAAGCAGAGAGAGAGAGAGAAGAGAGAACAGACAGAGAGAATGGGCACACCAGGGCCTCCACCCACTGCAAATGAGCTCCAGATGCATGTGCTGTGTTGTACATCTGGCTTTATATGGGCACCAGGGAATCGAACCAAGGTCATTAAGCTTTCAGGCAAGTGCCTTAACCACTGAGCCCCCTCTCTAGCCCTGTTTCCTTTTCTTCTTTCATGCACCTTCTTTTCTTGCCAGGGTTTCCCTCAGCAATATATTGCCTTGATGCCAAGAGTATTGACAAGCCTCAAGGATACAACTGTCTCTGCCAGTGACAGCTGCTCTGCAATAAATTAGTTAATACATACTCCTTATGACAGTGAAGCCATGTGGAAACATAAAGAAGAACCTGTCATGCCGGCACTTCTCAGGCTGAGGCAGGAGAATCACGAGTCTGAGACAAGCCTCAAACTGCATAGTGAGCTACATCATGGAGAGTTCTAGACAGTCTCAGCGGCATAGCAAGACCACGATAAAAAAAAAAAAAAAAAAAAACCAGGGTTGGGGATATAGCGCAACTGGTAGAGTAATTGCCTATAATATACATAAAGCCCTGGCTTTGACCTCCATCGCTGCATAAACTCAGAGTGGTACGTACCTGTAATCCCAGCACTCAGGAGGTAGAGGCACGAGAATCAGAATAGTGAGTTTAAGGCCAGCCTGGGCTACATGAGACCTTGTCTCCAATAAAAAGGAGGAAATGGGGGCTGGAGAGATGGCTTAGCGGTTAGGGTGCCTGCCTGTGAAGCCTAAGAACTCCTGTTTGAATCTCCAGGTCCCACGTTTAGCCAGACAGAAAAAAGTGACTCAAGCGCAAAGTGTCACACATGTGCACAAGGGGGTGCACGTGTCTGGAGTTCGTTTACAGGGGCTGAGAAGCCCTGGCTGTCTGTCTCTCTGTGTCTCTCTCAAATTAATTTTTTTAAAAAGGAGGAGATGATTGGGGATTTGGCTCAGGGGTTGAGCACTTGCTTGGAACACCTTGATTTCCAGCCCCAGCACCACACAAAAATGAAAATGAAAAAGAGGAACTTAGCCAGGAGTGATAGCACATGCCTTTAATCCCAGCATTTGGGAGGCAGAGGTAGGAGGATCACCGTGAGTTCAAGGCCACCCTAAAACTACATAGTGAATTCCAGGTCAGCCTGAGACCCTATCTCAAAAAACCAAAAGAAAAAAAAAGTGCATATCAAACCGGGCGTGGTGGCACACACCTTTAATCCCAGCACTTGGGAGGCAGAGGTAGGAGGATCGCTGTGAGTTCAAGGCCACCCTGAGACCACATAGTGAATTATAGGTCAGCCTGGGCCAGAGCGAGACCCTACCTCGAAAAACCAGGAAAAAAAAAAAAAAAAAGAGGAACCTGAAAATGCATGTAAGCAAGCAAGTCAAGCTAATACACCCAGCCTCTCACTGCCCTAGGGACCAGGGCTACACTTTGAGTCTAGGGATCTCTACATCATGTAGACATATGCAGAGATGGGCTGGTTTGCACAGAATGGCTAACACCACATGGTGTTGCAATTTCAAGGATGTTCTTCTATGCCCCATCTGTCCAGAGTAGATCTCCCAGGCCACCTTCTAAAAATCCACCTCACATATCATCAACTCTAGCTCATGGTGGCTTTTGGGGTCCAGTGCAGGTGGCCAGGCAGGGGTCTGAAATGAAGGGACCACAGGAAGCTCAGGAACCATGGGAAAGGAGTGCAAAGGAATGCACAGGAGCATAATGGCACATGGAGATGATGGAGGAGGTGAGGAAGAAGATGATGGGACAGAGGGTGATGGTGACACTAGAAGGTGATGATGAAGATATTGAAGAGAGTTATCAAGAAAGTGGTGAAGCATGGGCTGGAAAGATGGCTCAGTGGTTAAGGCACTTGCCTGCCAAGCCTAGTGACCCAAGTTCAGTTCTCCAGTATCCATATAAAGCCAAATGCACAAAGTGGCACATGCATCTGGAAGTCGTTTGCAGCTACTGAAGGCCCTAGCATGCCCATTCTCCCTGTCTGTTTCTCTTCTCTTTATCTTTCCTTGCTTACAAATAAATAAATAAAAACATTTTAAAAGTGGTGAAGGGGCTGGAGGGATGGCTTAGCGGTTAAGGTGCTTGCTTGCAAAACCTAAGGACCAATGTTTGATCTCTCTCCAGATCTCATGTAAGCCAGACACACAAGGTGACGCAAGCACAAGGTCACACATGTGCACTAGGTGGTGCAAGCGTCTGGAGTTTGATTGCAGTGGCTGAGGCCCTGGAGCGCCAGTTCCCTCTCTCACTCTCTCTCTCTAAAAAAAAAGTGGTGAAGGAATGAACAAGATTAGGGGGATTAGGGGGACTGGAGCGATAGCTTAGCGGTTAAGGCATTTGCCTGCAAAGCCAAAGGACCTCGGTTTGATTCCTCAGGACCCACATAAGCCAGATGCACAAGGGGGCACATGCATCTGAAGTTTGTTTGTAGTGGCTGGAGGCCCTGGTGTGCCCATTCTCTCTCTCTGCCTCTTTCTCCCAAATAAATAAAAATAAAACTATTTTTAAAAAAGATAGTGACTAGGGGTTGGGGAGATGGCTCAGTCAGTCAAGCACTTGTCACATAAGCATTAGGCCCAGAGTTTGAATCCCCAGCACCTATATAAATGCCAGGTGGTCATGGCAGCCACCTGTAATCACAGTGCACACGGGCAGAGATGGAAACTCTGGGGCAAGCTGGTTGGCTAGACTACCTGAGTCAGCAAGTGCCAAGCTCGGCTGAGGGAGCCGCCTCAGTGAGACAGAGACAAGCAGATCAGGAAGACACCCAATGTCAACCTCATGTGTACATACATGTCCCACACATTGTGTCCCCACCCCCCCACACACACACGCATGCAAAAAATAAGGGTAACGGGACATGGTGGCGCATGCCTTTAATCCCAGCACTCAGGAGGCAGAGGTAGGAGGATCACTGTGAGTTCGAGTCCACCCTGAGACTACATAGTGATTCCAGGTCAGCCTGGGCTAGAATGAGACCCTACCTCGAAAACCAATAAACAAATAAATAAATAAATAAATAAATAAGGATGGCTAAGATGATGAAAATGGTGGTGACCTTGTTGATGAAGATAGAGCTGAACGTGATGAAGATGAAGATGCCGGTGAGGGTGTTTGAAATGCTGGTGACTGTATCAGTGACAGTAACGATGAGAATGGACAGTGTGACATGCCCTACTGTTCAGCAGTTACAGTGAGCCAAGCACCAGTTTAAGGCTTTACACGAGTCACCTCACTGAGGCCTCTCAGCAATCCCATGGGACAGCTGCATAGTGGTCCCCACTGTACAGATGAGGAGCTGGACTTCAGAAAGACACAGTGGCTTGTGCAAGGCCACAAAGCCAGTGGGCAGCACACTAGAACCTGGCCATAGGACAGACTAACCTGGAGCCCCTGCCCTTACAGGGTGGCTGGCTCTGATTCACCCCATCACCCCATGTGGGTGCCGCCAGCTGGCACTCCTCACACCTACTCCCTCTGCACAGGGCGACGCTGTGAGAGCTGTGAAGATGGCTTTTTTGGGGACCCACTGGGACTCTCTGGGGCACCTCAACCCTGTCGCCGGTGCCAGTGCAGTGGAAACGTGGACCCCAATGCCGTGGGCAACTGTGACTCGCACTCTGGCCGCTGCCTGCGATGCCTGCACAACACGACAGGAGCCCGCTGTGAGCTCTGTCAGGCGGGCTTCTATGGGAGCGCACTGGCCTCGAGGCCTGTGGACAAATGCCTGCGTGAGTACTTGCTGTAGCCCCACTCCTCAGCCATCACACAGAACCAGGAGGCCACTGAACCAGCTGGCCACTGTGCCAGGCTGTGCAGCCCTAGAACAACCCCTCTCCTTTCTTTCCTTCTGTCAAAAGCATGAAGGTTTATTCTCTCTTTCAGCCCTGACACCTCATCAACTCTGATCCCACGATTCCCCCGATGCTGGCAATTTCTTTTCTCCTGTCCACACTTAACACCAGGGATGGTGAAGCCATTGCTCCCCCTTCCTCTACCCACTCCCTGCCTTGGGTACACTCAGCCTTGTGACCCTCAGAGAGCCTCAGTCTATTATCTGCCTGCACCAGGTTCTTGGAAGTGCTACACCAGAACAGCTGCGCCCAGATCCAGTATAGCCCGGAGCCCTTTCCCACACGGCACTGTCCGTGCCTTGCTGTATGGAACCCCCTTCAGAAACCCCTGCTCTGGCCTCAGGGAGATGCTATCCTATGGTGACTGGCAGAACAGGGGTGCATGACTTCAAATAGCGCATGCAGGGCTCTGCCTGTGACCCCGACCATGTCTCTTTTTATCTATCCAGCCTGCAGGCTCAAGGCAGGCCATCAGCATCTCCACTATTCTGGGGTGGCTGTCAAGGACATAATCAATGGGCTGGGACTTGAGTTTGGCCTTCAGGCTTTTCCCATGAAGGTCTGGGGAATCTAGACTGAGAGTCATCTCTGGGGCTGCCTTGGCCCAGCTTCTTGACCTCTGCTGGACCCCCAAAGTCTAAGCAGAGGATTTGCATCATTCCCAACACCCGTTCCTGCCCTACCCCCTCACAGCCTGTAGCTGTGACCCAGAGGGCTCAGTGAGCGAGCAAACACCCTGTGACTCCGCTACCGGCCAGTGCACCTGCCTGCCTCATGTGACCGGGAGAGATTGCAGCCACTGTAGTCCTGGCTTCTACGACCTCCAGCCTGGGAGGGGCTGTCAGAGGTAGGAGGGTGAGGCTGCAGGTGTCCTGAGTATCTTGCCACGAGGGAAAAGGGTTCCAGGGAGCCTTCAGGGAGGGGCCAAGTTTGGAATGTGATGTCCCAGTTCCATTGCCAGGTATAGTGTGTCCTTCACCAAAGGTGAGAAGGGAACAGACCTTTTGGTATGAGATTGATGACCCTGTCAGCCCAAGAGGCAGGACAAGACTGGCCCTAAAGGATGGCCAACTGGGCAGGTTGCTGGTTTGGTTTCTGAGTCTCATTTTAGTGGGTGGCCTTTTTGGCCACAGTAGCACCTAAGACAGGCTTTAGTGGAAGACTCCAGGAAAAGGTCAAGGAAGGCAAACAAGTTTCTTTCTTGCAAGACTTGTCAGAACCTTTAGTATGCGTATTTCATTGTGACTGGTCAGCAGATCTATTCCTGAGACTGTTTATTTATTTATTTTGGTTTTTCGAAGTAGGGTGTCACTCTAGCCCAGGCTGACCTGGAATTCACTATGTAGTCTCAGGGTGGCCTCGAACTCATGGTGATCCTCCTACCTCTGCCTCCCTAGTGCTGGGATTCAAGGGTGCCACCACGCCCGGCCCCTGAGACCTTTTAGAGCTGTGTCCTGTGTGACTTGTGCCTGCAGAGGCTGGACTAGGGGTGGCCTGCCGCCAACTTCCCACCTGATTCTGATTGCAGCTGTAAATGTCATCCACTTGGCTCCCTGAAGGACCAATGCCACCCCAAGAATGGGCAATGCCCCTGCCGTCCTGGTGTCATAGGCCGTGCCTGTGACAAGTGCCAGCTGGGCTTCTTCGGATTCTCTGTCAAGGGCTGCAGGGGTAAGAAAGCCAGGTCCTGGCAGGCTGCCAGGGACTGGGATCCAGGGTCTTGGGCCAAAGGTGGCCAGTGGGGAAGCGGGTGCAGCAGAGGAAATGACCGTCTCCTAAGTGTGGCTGTAGAAATATGGGGTGTGGGAGGTGTAAGGATTGGCAGTGTCCTGGTGGCACCATGAGAATCTTATTCAGTGCCACCACTGAATTCCTGTGTGCCTGGGACCATTGTGTCTGTCACACACAGACTCATACAGCTGGGCTGCATCAGCTGTTCCAGGTTCCTGGAAACATTGAAATATGCAAGGCTCACTCACCCACTCTGACCTTCAGATCAGACAGAGGCTCTCAGGGCCCAGGAATCTGCATTTGAGACCACCCAGAGTTTTCTGGGAGCTTCTAGGTAGAGTGTGAAGATTCAGGGGTGGACGTATGTAGGGATACACCATTAGGCCCCAGCTCACTGCTACCTTTCCAGCTTGTAGATGCTCCCCACTGGGTGCTGTGTCGGCCCAATGCCATGAGAACAGCACATGTGTGTGTCGGCCTGGCTTCGTGGGCTACAAGTGTGACCGCTGCCAGGACAACTTCTTCCTCACAGCGGATGGCACAGGCTGTGAGGAATGTCCATCCTGCTATGCACTGGTTAGAAAGGAGGTGAGCCACCCAGCCCAAACCTACCCAAACCCTCTCCATTCTTTCTTTTATTTGAGAGAGGCACAGAGAGAGAGAGACAGAGAGAGAGGAAGAGGCAGAGAGAGAAAGGGCGTGCCAGGGCCTTTTCAACCGCTGTGAACAAACTCCAGATGCATGCGCCCCCTTGTGCACGTGTGTGACGTTGTGCACTTGCATCACTTTTGCATCTGGCTAAACGTAGGGCCTGAAGATTTGTTTTTGTTTTTTTTTGAGAGAGACACAGAGAGAGACAGAGACAGACACAGAGAATGGGCGCGCCAGCAGCCTCTCAGCCGCTGTGAACGAACTCCAGATGCATGCGCCCTTGTGGGCAAGTGTGGCATTGCGCCCTTGCGTCACTTTGCATCTGGCTAAACGTGGGATCTGGAGATTGGAACTGGCGTTCTTAGGCTTAGGGGGCAGGCGCCTTAACCACTAAGCCATCTCTCCAGCCCGGGCCTGAAGATTTGAACAAGCGTTCTTAGGCTTCACAATCAGGCGCCTTAACTGCTAAGCCATCTCTCCAGCCCCCGCTCCATTCTTTCTGTCCATTCTGCTCTTCCAGGGAGCACCAACACTTTGCTACCTGCTTGTCCAAAGTCCCTAGGCCTGGTGTCCCCACCAGCCATCGTCTTCCAAGCCATCCAGCCTCCACATTCCACCTCGCTCAACTCTCAGCTGGTCTCCCCTATTCTGAATGGGCAGGACAGCGGAGGCCCTTAACACAGCCCTTCCTGGATTCCCAGAGCTGAGGTCTCAACCTTTCCCAGCTTTATCGGGGATGAGGCGACAGGCCAGACTTGGTGGGGAGACCATGGCAGCCTGGCATGACTATTTCGAGCATAGGGTGGGTATACTGGCGTCAGGAGTCGGATCCTGGGGTAACCCATTAAGGGTCCTTCCCAAGCCCAGTTAGTTGTCCTACCCAGGCAGATGGTGGCCTTACTGTCTTTCTCCTATTCCATGACAAAGCCAGTTCCCACCTACAGGCCTCCTGGGCCCAGTGGGGCTTTGGGGACTTACAGTGCTGCAGAGGGAGAAGGTGGTTTGTCTTGAGGACTGGCTATCAGAACCCATAAGCAAGTCCATGGGTATTTCTTCAGGACAGTATGTGCTTCACACCGCTGGGGAAATCAACCTCTGCTTAAGGCCTTTCCTCCAGCAGTTTTGGCTTCCAAATGAGGTCAGGTCCAATTTGCCATAGAACGAGGCACGGAAAGCCTTAGGTCTGTAAGAGCATTTGAAGCTTTGGATCTGAGGACTGAGCCTGGGACTGTAGCCCTCTGCATAAGATGGTTTTGAGATGAACTGAGCTGTGCCAGGCATTGACATGTTGTCCAATATGAGTGTGTAAATACAATAATGGTGTGCAAGGGTAAAAATGTGGGGCTTGGCTGGGCGTGGTGGCGCACACCTTTAATCCCAGCACTCGGGAGGCAGAGGTAGGAGGATCGCTGTGAGTTCAAGGCCACCCTGAAACTACATACCAGGTCAGCCTGGGCTATAGTGAGACCCTACCTCGAAAAAAAAAATGTGGGGCTTGGCTGTGCCTAGCACATGCCAGCAGTAGGTGCCTTTAGTGCCCACTATGCACCAGGTCCCAGAAACTCAATGAGCAGAACAGAAAGAAATGGCATGGGGAATCCTTTACCCATTCTCCCTTTCTTCTGCAGTAAAACTGAGCTCTGGATAGCTGAGTGTTGGCGGGGGCTGTGGCATGACAAAGGAAAGGACAGATGCCATGGGTAGACAGGGTGGGCTGTCAGGAGTGGTATGTCCTTAGCATTGAGGCCCAGGTAGGATCAGAGGAGAGAATTCATGGGAAGGGTGGGCCGGACAGAAGCCAAGGATTGCACACAGGCAGGACATCCAGGCCCCAGCCTCACACACCTTTCCTGCACACCTGTCTCCTGCAGGCTGCCAAGCTGAAGGCCAGGCTGACGCTGATGGAGGGATGGCTGCACGGATCTGACTGTGGCAATCCCTGGGGGCCAGTAGACACTCTACAGGGAGAAGCCCCACGGGGGGACGTCTACCAGAGCCACCACCTATTACAAGGTATGCAGAGCAGAAGGCAAAGACGGATGACTGGTGGAGCCCGCTGTGCAAGCCTTCAGCCTGGGCTCATCGGATGCTTTGAGAGCTTAGGATTGAGTGCTATCTACCATGGGTCCCTCCTTCTGTGTCCCTAGCCCACTTGCAGCTGTATTGATATATGTGTCTAGTCCACACCCCTTGCTACCTAGCCCAGAGTGTCTTTCAGACTTGGGCTGAGTTCATTCATTTAACCACTGTTGTATTTGGCTCCATGCTGCTGGGATGAACCTTCAAACCAGACACAGTTTATAAGAGGAATGGGAAGTTTCATAATGGCCAAAGCTGGCCCCCTTTCACAGATCCATGCAGGGACAAAAACCACCGACAGCACCACAAATAAGCACTAAACCACAGGGACCCTAGCAGAGCTCACTCTGCATACCTTAGGCTGGAATTGAGATCGGACTCCAGTAACACCTTAGGGCTGGACCCCTAGAATCAACCCACAGTGATACCTCTTCCAGCCAGTTAGCTGGAGATAAGCTTTTGATTTTAATTTGGTTTTTCAAGGTAGGGACTTGCGCTAGCCCAGGCTGACCTGGAGTTAGTTTCAGGCTGGCCTCAAACTCACAGCAATGCTAGAATGACAAGCTTTTAAATAAAAACACTTGAGTCAACCAGGCATGGTGGTGCACGCCTTTAGTCCCGGCACTTGGGAGGCAGAAATAGGAGGATTGTTGTGGGTTCAAGGCCACCCTGAGACTACATAGTGAATTCCAGGTCAGCCTGAGCTAGAGTGAGACCCTACCTTGAAAAACAAAAACAAAACAAACAAACAAACAAACAAACAAACACAAACACCTGAGTCTATTGGGGGACATACATTCAAACTACTACAACCACACACTTTGCAAGTTGTCTTGGGTGCTGTTCCAAGTTGTGAACAGGTTGAGTCCCTATGTCTTGATTCTTGGCCCTTTTATTTATTGCTGTGTCCAGCTGGTATTGGCACGTAGAAAATGAATGCATAAAGGCTGGGTGAAGTGACTGCCACTCAAGCACGAGGATCTGAGCTCGGATCCCCAGAACCCATGTAAAAGCTGGGTGGGGCAGCATGCACCTGTAATCCCAGCTCTGGGAGGCAGAGACAAGAGGATCGCTGGGCCTCGCTGGTCAGCTAGTCTAGCCAAATCAGTAAACTCCTGGTTTAATGAAAGACCCTGTCTCAAAATTTTCAGAAAGTGAGGAAGACACCTGATATCAACCTCTGATCTCCACATACATGTGCTCACACATGCAGGTGCACCCATACACATGTGTGGCCACACACCTCTGAACATGCATACATTATACACACCAAACACACAAAAATAAAAAAAAAAAGGCAATGGGGCTGGAGAGATGGCTTAGCAGTTAAGGCGCTTGCCTGCGAAGCCTAAGGACCCAGGTTCGATTCCTCAGTACCCATGTAAACCAGATGCACAAGGTAGCACATGTTTCTGGAGTTCGTTTGCAGTGGCTGAAGGCCCTGGTATTCCCATTCTTTCGCTCTCTCTCTCTCTCTCCAATAAATAAATAAATAAGAAAGAAAATGAATAAATAACTAAGACAAAAGAAAGCCTGTCACTAAAGCCAGATGGAATGTGGCCCTGGCATGTGGGACATGAAGAAAATGATGAATACGCATTGGTTGCTCCATGCAGCTCCATGTTTATAAGTATCTGTGCTGCTGCAGCCAGACACAGGTAGCTCGAGCACCTATCAGCAGGACTATCAAAAGGGTGAGCCAGAACATGGCACAGTGGCTTAAAATGCTCACCCGTGAGCCTCACGGGGAATTATAGAGCTGACTTGAGTATGGGAGAGTGTCACTGCCATTCTGGATTCTAGAATTGTCCATTGCGGCTCCTGAAGGCTCTGGTTCTTTCCAATCCCTTGTGTGTGACTGAACTGTTGAGGATAGTAATGTACAGTCATGATTTGCATCCTCTGGGCCTCAGCATTTGCATCTGTAAAATGGGTAGGCTTCTCCTTTTGGTGGCTTGGCAGAACCCAGGCCTCACACACCCTAAGCAAGTGCTCTCCCACCCATCTGCATTTTAACCCCGGGTTTCTCCTTTGGAACTCACCGTTGATGCTCCAACTGGCTGTGGGGATCAGCTGTGTCCAAGGAAGTGGAGGCCACAGATGGAGGTCTTAGGGAGGCAGCTTTTATGTGGAACTTCAACAGCTCAGTGGCTGCTGGTCTGTGGGCTTCCTATAGGGAGCAGAGAAACCTTCCTGGAGCAGATGACGGGCCTCGAGAGTGCTGTGAAGGCTGCCCGGGAGCAGCTGCAGGTGCTGAGCAGGAGTGCCAACTGCGCCCAGGCTGGATCTCAGAAGACCTGCATCCAGCTGGCTGAGCTGGGGGCGGTGCTACGGTCCTCAGAGGAGGAGATCGTGCATGCAGCCAGGGCTCTTCCATCTTTGGTATGCAGGGCCCCTTCCGCCTGAACCTGGGGGTGGGTCCTTGCCCCTGCCCTTGACCTGAGGACCTCGGCTGTGCCTCCTCCTTTATGGGAGGCTGCAAACGAGTCATACTTGGCCTCCACAGATTGAATGAGGCAACATTTGCAAAGTGTGCATATATTCCAAGACGACAGTGAATGCATAGTAAGTGGCAGACGACATCATTAGGGGTTTCCATGTCCCGGGACTCTACTCACTGCATGCCAATTTGGTGGCTAGCTTTGTGCATTTAGAAAATTCTGGTTACCAGAGTCAGGCATGGTGGTGCACGTCTTTAATCCCAGCACTCGGGAGGCAGAGGTAGGAGGATTGCCGTGAGTTCGAGGCCACCCTGAGACTACATAGTGAATTCCAGGTCAGCCTTGGCTAGAGTGAGACCCTACCTTGAAAAATCAAAAAAAAAAAAAAAAAAAAAAAAAGAAAGAAAGAAAAGAAAAGAAAGAAAGAAAAAGAAAAAAGAAAAAAATTCTGGTTCCCTCCTGATTCTGCACAGCTGGCCAGCCTGGGACCTTGGTCTCTCAGGATGGACTTCAGTTTCCTCTTCCTTCTCTAAAGGTGATTCCTCAGGAAGGGCTTAACCTGCCCACCAACTGGAGCCATCTGTCCACAGAGGCCCGCACCCTCGCCAGAAGGTAAGCCCTGATGCCCTGGGGATGTGTTGGCAGGGGGAGCCATGCCCACTCAGTCAACCGGGAGTACAGCTTTTCTCAGAGGGGCTCCAGCATCAGGGGCAATCCACAGGAGCTGGGCTTAGATAAGTCCAGGAGTGTCCAGTGGGAGCAAAGTTCACCAGCAGGGGAAGGACAGGTATGGCAGGGGGTGGGTGCACAAGTGTTGGGGTAAAGCTTGCTTAACTGAACGTACGTCGTGGCTTTTACAAAACCAACGACTTGATTGGGATATGATTCACCCACTGTGTAATTCAGTGTCCCCGTATATTCAGAATTGTATGACCATCACAAGTAGGTTTAGAACATTTTTATCACCTTTCAAATAAACCTGGTACCCATCTGTGTCAGTTACTTTATCATTTCTGGGGCAAAATACCTGACCAGAAGCAACTTAAGGAAGGAAGGAGTCTAGTTTGGCTTAAACTAGACTTAAAGTTACAGAGGGTAAGCCGGGCGTGGTGGCGCACACCTTTAATCCCAGCCCTCAGGAGGCGGAGGTAGGAGGATCACTGTGAGTTCGAGGCCACCCTGAGACTACATAGTGAATTCCGGGTCAGCCTGAGCTACAGTGAGACCCTACCTCAAAAAAACAGAGAGAGAGAGAGAGAGAGAGAGAGAGAGAGGAAGAAAGCAGGGCTAAGCTGTAGCATCTCAAAGCCTGTCCCCAGTGACACACTTCCTCCCCTAAGGCTTCACCTCCCGAAGCAGACCAACCATCCTTAACCCCACCTACCACATGAGGATTAAACATTCAAATGCATGGGTCTATCAGAGTCATTTTACATTTAAACTGCCACACCATTTTTCATGATCCTCCGTTTCTCTTCAACCTCTCCAGCCACTGGCAACCACGAATCTACTCTCTGTCTCTAGAGGTCTGCCTGTTCTGGACATTTCATGTAGATGGACTCATGTGATGTGTGGTCTGTTGCCTCTGGCTTCTTTCACTTGCATCATGCTTTCACGGTTCACCCGCATTGTAGCACGGATGTGTGCTTCATTCCTCGTCATGGCTGCCTAACAGTCTAGGGTATTACACATTCCACAGTCTTCTTACCCAGTCACCTATTAATAGACATTTGAATTATTTGGTCTACTTCCTTTAAGAAGCAGCTTATGATCCCGAAGACATAGGATCCTGTGGCAATTTTCTCCTTTAGGGACCTTGTATTCATTTTGTAGATGAGGAGCCAGATTCAGAGAAATCAATTGCCTTACTTATGAACACACACCTTAGAAGTATTAAAGCCAGAGCCGGGCGAGTGGCGCACGCCTTTAATCCCAGCACTTGGGAGGCAGAGGTAGGAGGATTGCCGGGAGTTTGAGGTCACCCTGAGACTACATAGTTAATTCCAGGTCAGCCTGGGCCAGAGTGAGACCCTACCTCTAAAAACAAAACAAAACAAACAAACAAACAAAAGTAATAAAGCCAGGATTCAACCCCAGACTGGTTTGGCCACTCTTTTTGTGCTGTCCATACCAGATTGACGGCATGACTGATTGGATTGCTTCAACTGAAATTCTGGAATGTGTTCTGAAAGGCCCTGTTAGTCCTTGTGGCAGGACCACAGGTATTACCAGCGTACCACAGAAGCAGAAACATGGGGTGCCCTTGCTATCAAGGCTGTGGTGGCAGACAGACAAGAGTCTGTCCTGAGGAGACCCATGGAGCAGGGGTAGTGTGGGCCCAGCCCGTCCATATGTGCTCTCGGTGACGGTCAGGTGAATTCATGCAGCCACAGGGACACTGCTGCCAAGATTGAAGCCGTTGCACAGCGTGCCCTCCGCGCTTCCAACAGCAGCCAGGCACTGCTATGGGATCTGCTGGATGGAAGCGTGGCCCTGAAGACTCAGCGGGAGCTGGAGGACAGGTAAGGCCACCCCAGGAGCGGGTAAAAGCTTGGACTCGGCTTCCAGGAGCCCGCGGGGCCTATCCAGAGGTTGCTGTTTCCAAAGCTGAGTCAGTTGTGGTTTCTCAGGGTATCTTGGGGCTGTGTCTCGCTCAGAGTGGGGCCATAGGATCTCAGGCCCGTGGCAAGAGGAACAAGAATCATCACAAAGCAACAGGTCTCGGTGCCTGCCGCGCTCCCTGAGTGGATGGTGGGGCCTCCCTTCCTTTCCGCTCCTCTCGAGCCCCAGCATCTTTCTTGGCTCTATAGAGGAAGCAGTGCACTGTCTTTGCTGTCAGAGATGCCCCCCGCTTTTGAGGTAGGGTCTCACTCTAGCCCAGGCTGACCTGGACTTCACTATGTAGTCTCAGGGTGGCCTTGAACTCCCACCAATCCTCTTACCTCTACCTCCTGAGTGCTGGGACCAAAGGTGTGTGCCACCACACCCAGCTCAGAGTCCCCTTTATATCTGTCACATTTCAAGCATCAGGGAGACGCACAGCATCTTGCCCGAGCTCCAAGTTGTCTCTCCAAGACGGGAGACTGATTCACTTGACTGAGATTAGATATCCATCCCTGAGCCAGTCAGCATGCCAGGATGAAGTCACATGACCTATTTCCCAGGGCAGGATTCCCCTCTAAGAAGGGGTGGTGCCCATGGTGCCCATGGTGGCACATGACTGGGCAAGGCACAGGTAGACAGCTGGGCAGGAAACCAAATTGGCTTGGTTGACCATGGAGCCACAAACTGTCAGGACTAAAGGACCTGTGATGGTCCCGCCCTTCATTTGCCAGTGGAGAGTGACACACCAAGGTCAGTAGCAAGGGCACGTCCAAGCCAAGACAGCAGTCTAGGCCGCTGTGCTTTCCACACCACTGAGTAGCTTCCTTTGCAACTCACCCGCGGATTTCAGAATGTGTAACTCTTGGGTGCTGAGCAGCTGGGAGCCATTCGGAGAAGCATGGCTAAACGGGGTGAAGGAGGAAAGAGCAGGGCATCGGGCTGGAAGACGACGTGCTTTGCAAGCAGGAGGATGTGAGTTCAGTCTCTAGAACCCACATGAAAACAGCCGGGCGTGGTGGCACACACCTGTACTCTCAGCGCTGAGGAAGTGGAGACAGGAGGATCCTTAGGGCTTGCTGGCCAGCCAGTCTTGCCTACTTGGTGAGTTCCAGACCAATGAGGGACCTTGTCTTTAAAAAGGTAGATAGGAGCTGGAGAGATGGCTTAGCAGTCAAGGCTCTTGCCTGCGATGCCTAAGGACCCATGTTCAACTCTCCAGATCCCACTTAAGCCAGATGCACAAAGGTGAGGCAAGTGCGAGGTTGCACATGCCTACTAGGTGGCGCAAGCGTCTGGAGTTTGATTGCAGTGGCTGAGGCCCTGGTATCCCAATTCCCTCTCTCTCTAAATAAAAATATAAAAATAAAATAAGGTGGATAGACCTAAGACAGAGAAGGATTCTTCCCAAAGCCACACGGCAGAGTCATAGATCTGTGATAAAACTGTCCAATCACCAAAGGAGTTCGGGGTCATTGATACTATAATTTAGCTTTGTAGAAACTGGGGCTGGGATATAGCTCAGTTGGTAGAGGGTTTGTTTAGCATGCAAGAAACCCTAGGTTGGGTTAGAGAGATATTATAGCCATTAAGGCACTTGCCAGTGAACCCTAAGGACCCAGGTTCAATTCCCCAGTACCCATGTAAGTCAGATACACATGTGGGTACATGAGTCTGGAGTTTGTTTACAGTGGTAGAGGCTCTGGCACACCCATTTTCTCTCCCCACCATAAATAAATAAAATTAAAAACAAAACCTTTACAAAGAAGAAAAGAAAAGAGGGGCTGGAGAGATGGCTTAGCGGTTAAGGCATTTGCCTGCGAAGCCAAAGGACCCAGGTTTGATTCCAAAGGACCCATGTAAGCCAGATGCACAAGCTGGTACATGTGTCTAGAGTTCATTTACAGTGGCTGAAGGCCCTGGCACGCCCATTATTCTCTGTCAAATAAATAAATATATAAATAAATATTTTAAAATCCAGCACTCGGGAGGCAGAGGTAGGAGGATCACCGTGAGTTCGAGGCCACCCTGAGACTACATAGTTAATTCCAGGTCAGCCTGGGCCAGAGTGAGACCCTACTTCAAAAAACCAAAAAAAAAAAAAAAAAAAAAAAAAAAACTTTTTTAATTTACTTGAATGAAATTATATGGTACCAGACATACTCTTCAAAGTAGCAGTCTTCCCCAGGCAAGCTGCCAAGTATTAACCCGCTCAGGGTGACTCTACCCTGGGAAGTTGGAGAGGGCTTTGCAAATCAGTGGCTCTAGCCAAAGGGCCTTGACTGTGACAGGGAGGGACATCCTGCTCCATGCTTATCCTGGTCTCTGTTTCCTCTCAGGTACCAGGAGGTCCAGGAAGCCCAGGCAGCACTGGGCATGGTTCTAGCAGAGATATTGCCCGGAGCTGCAAAGACACTGGCCACTGTGGGGCGAGCTGTCAGTGACATGGCCCCACGCCTGGCCTTGCTGGTCACTCCTGGAGCACTGGTCAGTTTCATGGGGTGGTGGAGTGGGGATCCTAGCAGCTGTGGGGTTAGCTAGTAGCCAGGAGTCTAGGCAGAGGTGTGTGGGCTTCTGTTTACAAGTTGGCAGTCAATTAAAGTGAGATCTACCTACAGGACTGAGCAGGTAGATCGTAACCCGTTTTCACTGCTGGTTGTAACAGCAGTGTGGAGGCTGAAACCAGAGGAATAGGGGATGACGTACGTCCAGCTCTGCCACTCTGTCAGTGACCTGAGCCAAGGACTTTCCTCCCTCAGCCTCATTGATCATCTCTCCCATGAACTTACCCATTAGGTTAAGTTTAACGATGAGAGCACGCTGGGGAAATGTCTTAACCGTTATAGACACTTGCTTGCAAGCCTGTGGGCCCAGGTTCGAAACCCCAGTACCTGTGTAAAGCCAGATGCACAAAGTGGTGCATATGCCTGCAGTTAGCCTGCAATAACAAGAAGCCCTAGCGTGTCCATTATCCCTTCTCTTCTCTTCTCTTCTCTTCTCTTCTCTTCTCTTCTCTTCTCTTCTCTTCTCTTCTCTTCAATTCTCTTTCTCCTCCCCTTCCCTCTCTTCCTCTCCCCTCCTCTCCTCTCCTCTCTTCAATTCTCTTCTCTTCCCCTCTCCTCCTCTCCCCTCCCCTCCCCTCTCTTCCTCTTCTCTTCTCTTCCCCTCTCCTCCCCTCTCCTCCCCTCCCCTCCTCTTCTCTTCAATTCTCTTCCCTTCCTCTCCTCTCCTCTCCTCTCCCCTCCCCTCCCCTCTCTTCCTCTCCTCTCCTCTCCTCTCCTCTCCTCTCCTCTCCTCTCCTCTCCTCTTCTCTCCTCTTCTCTTCTCTGTGAACCTAGGGAGGATTCTCAGCTTGCAATGGGGTCAGGCTAGTTAGACGGAACAGCCTGGGGCTGCCCAGCAAGAAACTGATAGTTGAGATCTGATCCTCCAGTGACAAGTCTCCCCCAATGGCTTCTCTGCTTCCTGGGTCCACATGTCTTCTCCTACTATCCTGCCCTTAGGGCACCTCAGGTGCCTGGGACAGCAGGAAGTATTCTGAGTGGAGGCTCTGGTCCATAACCCTGCCTGAGCCTACCATCTCCCCACAGCCTCTGAAGTCCCAAGCTGGGGACTTGGACTCAAAAGTGCAAACCCTGGATCAGACTGTCACACAGAGAGAACGTGAAGTCACCAAGGTCACTGGAGCCCTACAGGCCTCAGCCCAGGCAGCGCTGCAGAAGACAGGGCCCTTCACACAGGTCAGCTCTTGTCCTTCGTATGGGGTACGGAGAGGATGGAGGGGCTGTGCTGAGGGAATCTGGGGCTGAGTAGGGGTGGGGACAAAGACAGGAAGAAGCTCTTTAGTATCTCTTGTGCCTCCCTCAAAATTTTAGAAAACTTCAGGGGTGGCCAAGTTGGGGGAGGCACTGATTACCAAGATGGGAGTAAGGGGGTGAGGAGCGGCAAGGTGAACAGACTGCTAGGCAAATGGACAGTGCAGAGACAGCTACACGTAGATGGTTCTTGCTCATTCTTTCTGCCTTGAGCTCAGATGTCCCGTGTTTAGTGACACCCACTCCAAGCACTTCCTGAAACTGGGTGCTAAACCATACAGCCTGGTGTGCAGCTGCAGAGAGGCAGCATTAGGCAGTTAGGGAGAGTCTAGGAGAGGGATGATTGGACTCGGATCTGGGCGCACCAGCTTGGTAAAGTATAGAAGACCCCTTTAAAGGAATTGTGCTAAAGCATTTTACTGGGGACAATTTCAGACTTATAATAAAAAGGTTCCAAAGTAGGCTGGAGAGATGGCTTAGTGGTTAAGGCACTTGCCTATGAAGCCTAAGGACCCAGATTCTGTTCCCTAGTACCCAGGTAAAATCAGATGCACAAGGTGGCATATGTGTCTGGAGTTCAGTTTGCAGTGGATAGACATGCCTGATGTGCCCATTCTCTCTCTCTCTCTTTCTCTGTCTTTCAAATAAATAAATGAACATTCCAAGGGAAGCACCAAAAATTCCCACATCTTTCCCACAAGACTCCCTTAGATTGGTGTTTTCTGCAACCACAGGACAGGTGCCAAATCCAGGACAGCAACATCACTCCCCAGAGGGCCCTAGCTCACAGACCTGACTCTCATCCCCCAAGATGACAGACGTGTGGCTTCCCTGGAGGTCCCTCAACCTCCTTGAAAATCCGGGAGGCCATTTCTCTTTGAGGAGGAAGGACAGACACATGTGAGGAGCTAGGGCCCAGGGCCTGGCATGTCACCAGGAAGCTTCACTGTGCTGGGGACCCCAGGTAGTACCCATTGACTTGGTCCACACCCCTCATCTAGGGTGAGGAGGCCAGGAAGAGAGACAACTTCCCCAGACCCCTCCTAGAGCCACAGTTCAGTCAGGGCAAGACCCCTATATACGGATGCTTTACCCTCCACAGCATCCCACCACATCCAGGTGATGGCATTTGTTGGCAGCATCCCCAGAGGGCCCTAGCTCACAGACCTGACTCTCATCCCCAAGATGAGACGTGTGGCTTCCTGGAGGTCCAACCTCCTTGAAAATCCGGGAATTTCTCTTTGAGGAGAAAGGACAGACACATGTGAGGAGCCCCAGGGCCTGGCATGTCACCAGGAAGCTTCACTACCCCAGGTAGCCATCCACACCCTCATCTAGGTGAGGAGGCCAGGAAGAGAGACAAGACCCCTCCTAGAGCCACAGTTCAGTCAGGGCAAGACCCCTATATACGAATGCTTTACCCTCCACAGCATCCCACTACACCCTTCTTCCTTCCCACCCAGTCTCTTGGGCTCAGGCGGACACAGATTTGGTGGCTCTTCAACCCCAGTTATTCATTTGTAGCAAAACATGCAATTGACCTTTTTTTTTAAGATGCAAACATTTTAATGGTTATTGTTGAACATACATTTTGGAAATTTATTTCTGACCTACAAGTGAAGCAAATGTTTATAAATACAAAGAAAATACAACCAAATGTAAAGCTTGCTTTCCGCCCGCCTTGCACTAGGCCAGTGTTTTCCCTCCCTAGTCACAGCTTTATTGCCGAGCTGTGCAAAGTTGATTTTTATAACATGGCATTTAGGAATTAAAAATACTCTTCCACCTCAGAGCACAACCCAGTCATCTTAAGACATGTAATTCAGTGGTGTCTAGCCATTCACAATGCTGTGCTATCCCTCTGCTATCAAATTCCAAAACATTCTCATCACTCCACACACAAACCTGTACCACTAATAGTCATTTTCTCTTCCCCTCCCTGCAGCCCCTGGCACCCCAACTCCCTCTCTCTCTCTCTCTCTCTCTCTCTCTCATCTTTGTCGACTCTTCCCTTCTGTGCATTTCACACAGTGGGATCATATGCCCAGTGGCCTTTCCTTTCACCTACTGCTATGCTTGTTTGTTTGTTTTCTGTAATTTTTTTATGAGAGAAAAAGAGAGAATTGGTGCACCAGGGCTTCCAGCCACTGCAATCAAACTGCAAATGCATGTGCCACCTTGTGCACATGTGCGACCTTGCATGCTTGCATCATCCTGTGTGTCTGGCTTATGTGGGATCTGGAGAGTCAAACATGGATCCTTAGGCTTCACAGGCAAACACCTTAACTGCTAAGCCATCTCTCCAGCCCCTGTTTGTTTTTTTTTAAAAAAAGCTTTTTTAGACCAGGCATGGTGGCGCATGCCTTTAATCCCAGCACTTGGGAAGCTGAAATAGGTAGATTTCCATGAATTCAAGGCCACCCTGAGACTATATAGTGAATTCACGGTCAGCCTGAGCTAAAGTGAGACCCTACTTCGAAAAAAACAAAAAAACAAAAAAGTGACAGAGGAGTGCTCAACACTGAAACATCTCTAACCTACCTTCCAAGGCTCAGGGTCCATTATGGAAGAAGTGGTGGAAAGAATATAAGAGCCAAAGAAGAGTAGAACTCCTTACAACGTGCTCCTCCAGACACAAAATGGCCTGGATATCCATGACCTCACAGTGCCTGATACTATCTACACAAGACCATCATAATAGGAGGAAAAGATGATGACATCAAACTGAAAAGAGAGACTGATTGAGAGGGGAGGAGATATGATGGAGAGTGAAGTTTCAAAGGGGAAAGTGGGGGGAGGGAGGGAAGTACCATGGGATATTGTCTACAATTAAAGAAGTTGTCAATAAAAAATAAAAGAAAGAAAAGAAAAAATAAAACAAAACAAAGTTTTTTTATTGACAACTTCCATAAATATAAATAATATATTATGATAATAATCCCCTCCCCCCACCATCCTTTTCCCCTCTCTTTTCCCTCCCTCCACGGAATCCCTTCTTCTTTCCAACTAGTCTCTCTTCCCTTTTGATGTCATCATTTTCCCCCCTTCTATTATGCAGGTCTTGTGTAGTAGTGTCAACCGCTGTGAGGTCATGAATATCAAGGCCACTTTGTCACTGCCATGTTTTGTTAGGACTTTGTTCCTTCTCATGGCGGGGGATATTCCATTGCATGGATCATCCTTGCTTTCCTAACCCTACCATCCACCAAACTCAAGTTATTTATGTATCTAGTCTCGTCTAGCAGCCGTGGGGAGGGGATTGCTCCTCTGTGAGGAAGGCCTATTTAATAAGCAGATTGACCATCTTGTAGCCACAAGCTGAGACTTAGTAGCACTGGAGTCAGAAACGTGTGGCTGTCCCTTCTTACTCTGGTTCTTGTGTTGTGGTTGTCCTGTGCGCTTATTCAAGGCAGGAGTCTTCTTGGCAGAGAGTCAAGGTTTGGCATCTGTATGTTCCCATCTGGGTTCCTGGAACCAGCATGACCCTGTGTCAGAGTTACACCGAGGTTTGGGTCTGTGGGTTTCAAGCACCCTAACCTGTCTCCAGGCAGCCGCCCAACCTCTCTTCTCCTACTTCTAGCTGCACCATGAGGCCACATCGTCCCTGACCCGGGCTTCCTTGGCTGTCAAGGCTGCCACAGTGACTGTCGCAGGAGCCAAGACCCTGCTGGCTGACCTGGAGGGTATGTGTGCCCCCTGTACCCTGGGCTCTACAATGCACAGGGCCCCGCCTGACAGGACTCTGACTCACGTTGGCCAGGGCAAGCCTGATTGCAGGAGTTAGAGCTAGTCATGTGGGCTCAAACCAGGAGACCATTCTGTCTGCTCTCTGGCCCTCCCCTGCTGCCAGTCTCTCTCTGTCTCTCACTGGTACTGGCACCTTTGGCCACCCCAACTGACGCCCAGCATCATCAGACCATGTACAGAGCTCCTCCGGACCAGATAGGATGGGAATTGGTGTCACTGGTCGAGCTGGGAGTATTGCTCAGTGGTTCCATCCCCAGCACAGGTTAAAAGTAAAACAAAACAAAACCCTCACACTGCCAAGGGGTAGCTCATATCTGTAATTCCAGCGCTCAAGAGGCTGAGACAGAAGAATTGCCTTAAGTTTAAGATCAATCTGGGCTCCACACTTAAGTTCCAGGCCAACATGGCTCATAGAATGAGATCTTGTCTCAACAACCTAAAAATAAAACACTGGCCATCCACCTCTGAGCTAGTCTGCCCTGGCAAGTGAGTCAGTTCCCTGCTCCCCTGCTTCAGTGTTGAATTGGGACTACATGGAAGGGACAGAGTTTTACTACAGAGCGTGGTATGCATTGAGCATGGATGCTGGGCCAGGTCTCTTCAGCCTTAAGAAAACAAAGCTGCCAGGCGTGGTGGCGCATGCCTTTAATTCCAGCACTCAGGAGGCAGAGGTAGGAGGATCATCACTGTGAGTTCGAGGCCACCCTGAGACTGCATAGTGAATTCCAGGTCAGCCTGAGCTACAGCAGGACCCTACCTCAAATAACAAAAGAAGAAGAAGCAAACAAAGCTAAGTGTCCCATTTTATAAACGGATAGACTGAGGGAAGGAACTGCTTATCATCCCTGGGTCAGAGCTGAGCATTACAATGCTCCACTCAGTGTCGGCTATGTGACAGGCTTCTGCCACATCCTTTTTGCTCCACAGAGAAGCCCTTTCCCTTTTGTCCCTTGCACAGTGAGTAGAGAAAACAGGAACATGCCCTGAGTCCAGGTATCTCCCAAGACCCAACGTCGGGAATGCGACTTCTATTGTACTCCATCCAGCACCTCACCTTCCCTCTAGCCCAGTGTACCAGCCTAGGCCTTGGGGTGGGGTGTGTATAGTTTAGGGCCTCTCATTCTGTAGCTTCCTTGGGGCCTGAGGTGCTTGTCACCCACTGATTTGGGACCTCAGATGGGAAAGACGTGGCTGTGTGGTTTATATGACCACCTAGTAATCTCATGATCATAAGAGGGCTGGTTGCAATGAGCTTCACATTGCTGGGATAAACATCCAAACCAGGCACAGTTTAGGGCAGTAAGAGATTTATTTCAAGCTTAAAGATTCAAGGGGAAGTTCAATCAATGGCTGAAGAAGCTGCTTCCATACATCCAAGTAGATAGAAACAACCAAACAGCCCACCAAAACCAAAAGCAAGGCCGGGCGTGGTGGCTCACGCCTTTAATCCCAGCACTCGGGAGGCAGAGGTAGGAGGATCGCCGAGAGTTCGAGGCCACCCTGAGACTACATAGTTAATTCCAGGTCAGCCTGGGCCAGAGTGAGACCCTACCTCAAAAAAAAAAAAAAAAAAAAAAAAAAAAAAAACCAAAAGCATCAGGTACAATCCCCGGAAGCAACAGCAGGGACCCTGGCAGAGCTCAGACCTCTCTGCATACCTTTCTGCTGGACTTCAGATCCACTTCCAACATACCTTAGAGCTGGACCCCAGGATCTGCCCTTAGTGACACCTCCTCCAGCCACGTGGCTGGAGACAAGCTTTAATAAAACACCTGAGTCTATGGGGGACATACATTCAAACTATCACAGGACTGGAGAGATGCTAAAAGAGAGATGGTTAAAGGTGCTTGCTTTCAAAGCCAGATAGTTCAGGTTCATTTCTTCAATACCCACGTAAAGCCAGATGCACAAAGTGGTGCAGTCATCTGAAGTTCATTTGCAGTGGCAAAAGGCCTTGGCATACCCATTCTCTCTCTCCCTCCCTCTATGTTTGTAAATAAATAATTATTTTTGTTTATTTTAGTAGGGTCTCACTCTAGCCCAGGCTGACCTGGAATTCACTATGTAGTTTCAGGCTGGCCTCAAACTCAAAGTGATCCTCCTACCTTGGCCACCTGAGTGCTGGGATTAAAGGAGTGCCCCACTGGGCTAGAGAGATGGTTTAGTTGTTAATGTGCTTGCCTGCGAAGCATAAGGATACAGGTTCAATTCCCCAGTACTTACATAAGCCAGCTGCACAAGGTGGCACATATGTCTGGAGTTCATTTGCAGTGGCTGAGGAGTGGCTTAGTGTGCACAGTGCTTGCTATGCAAACATGAAGACCTGAATTCAGATCCAGATGCCATGTTTAAATTAGACATGGCAGCACTGGGAAGACAGAGACAGCATGATCTAGAGCTTGCTCGAGACTCAGTGAGAGACCATATCTCAAAAAAAAAAAAAAAAAGTTGAAGGGCTAGGGAGGTGGCTCAGCAGTTAAAGGCACTTGCTGGCAAAGTCTGCTGGCTGGGTTCAGTTGCCCAGTACCCATGTAAAGACAGATGAACAGAGTGGCACATGTTTCTGGAGTTCATTTGTAGCAGCAAAAGGCCCAAGAGCATGCTCTGTCTCTTTCTCTCAAATAAGTTAAAAAAAAGTTGTTTTTGTTTTTGTTTTGTTGTTGATGTTGTTGTTGTTTCCATTTGTTTTTGAGGTAGGGTTTCACTCTAGCCCAGGCTGACCTGGAATTCACTATACAGTCTCAGGGTGGCCTCGAACTTGTGGCGATCCTCCTACCTCTGCCTCCTGAGTGCTGGGATTAAAGGCATGCGCCACCATGCCTAGCTAAAAGTATTTTTAAGTTTATTTATTTATTTATTTGCAAGCAGAGAGAGATGCAGAGTGGGAGAGAGAGGAGAAAGGGAATGGGCACACCAGGGCATATTACCACTGCAAATAAACTCCATGTGTGCACCACTTTGTGCATCTGGCTTTATGTGGGTACTGGGGATTTGAACCCAGGCAGTCAGGTTTTGTAAGCAAGCACCTTTAACTGCTGAACCATCTTTCCAGAACAATAAAATTATTTTATTTAACAAGACGATGAGAGGCTGGAGAGATGGCTAAGTGGTTAAGACACTTGCCTGCAAAGCCAAAGGACCTTGGTTCAATTCCCCAGGACCCACATAAGCCAGATGCATGGGGTGGCACATGCATCTGGAGTTCATTTGTAGCAGCTAGAGGCCCTGGTGTGCCCATTCTTTCTTTCTTTCTCTCTCTCCTCTCTCTTCCTCTGCCTTGTTCTCTCTTTCAAATAAATAAAACTGAAATATTTTTTAAAAGATGATGAGGACTTGTAAGATAGCTTAGTGGTTAAGGTGTTTGCCTGCAAAGCCAAAGGATCCCAGTTCAACTGTCCAGGACTCACGTGCATCTGGAGTTAAATAACATTAAAAAAAGTACAACCTTAAAAAAATGTAGATGGGGCAAAGCTTAGTGGTTAAAGTGCCCTGGTTCAACTCCCCAGAACCCATGCCCATTCATTTCTTTTGCAGTGGCTAAGGCCCTTCTCTTTTCTCTCTCTTTCTCTCTCTTCTCTCTGCCTTGTTCAACACTTTCAAATAAATAAAAATGAAATATTTTTTAAAAGATGATGAGGGCTTGTGAGATAGCTTAGTGGTTAAGGTGTTTGCCTGCAAAGCCATAAATAAATAAAATAAAAATAATATTAAAGGATCCCAGTTCAACTGTCCAGGACCTGGGCATGACCCTACCTCGACAAACCAAAACTAAACAGCCAAACAAAAAAAAAAAGGTGAGGATGCCAGTTGTGGTGGTGTATACCTGTATCCCAGCACTCAGGGGCAGAGGTAGGAGGATTGCTGTGAGTTTGAGGCCAGCCTGGAACTATAGAGTGAGTTCCAGGTCAGCCTGGGCTTGAGTGAGACCCTACCTTGTAAAAAACAAAAATATTTTTTAAATTCTTAAAAACTAAGGTGCTGGGTATGGTGGTGCACACCTTTAGTCCCAGCTCTTGGGAGGCAGAGGTAGGAGGATCGCTGTGAGTCCGAGGCCAGTCTAGAACTACAGAGTGAGTTCCAGGTCAGCCAGGGCTAGCGTGAAACCTTACCTCAAAAAAAAGTGATGACCTGGGGAGATGGCTCAGCAGTTAAAGACTTTTGCTTGCAAAGCCTTCCAGCCCAGATTCAATCCCTCAGTTCCCATGTAAAGCCAGATAGGTCTGGAGTTCAATGGCAGTGGCAAGAGGCCTGACATGTCCATGCTTTTTATCTGCCTACCTCTTTCTCATTCAAAATAAATAAATACAAAGTTTAAAAACAAACTTTAAAAAGAATAATAAAGTAGAGAGCAAATGAAGAAGACACTTGATGTTGACCTCTGGACTCCACACACATGCTGCATACACACATGAACAAAAAAGGTAACATAACAGAGCATGCATCTTTGACTTCACTGAGCAGGAGCTCCAGCTGTCCAAGGCCTGCAGCTGGCCAAGCATCTGCAGTGGCCATCTGGGCTCTCCAGATGTGAGCCCAGTCCTCCTGACACAAACCCTCCTTGGCTGGGTTTGTAGGAATGAAGCCACAGTTTCCTCAGCCCAGGGAGCAGGCAGCGCTGCAGAGAAAAGCAGGCATCGTCAGGAACAGGCTACTTGCGGACACACAAAAGAAGACCAAGCAAGCAGAGAGGATGCTGGGAAACGCTGCATCTCTCTCCTCCAGTGCCAAGAAGAAGAGCAGAGAAGCAGAGCTATTGGCCAAGGACAACACTAAGGTCAGGGTCAGGGCAACAGACACACTGACACCAGCGTCCTTGCCTTCTGGGGTTGTGGGGGACTGTGTCTTGGAGCTGTCCTTCAGTGGGTTAACTTTGCCCCAGCAGATCTGCTCTGGTCCTATATCCCCTACTTACCAACTGCTGGGGGTCCTCTTAGCTCACGTGGGTAGCTTTGTTGATCCCTTGTGAAACAGCTGTTACCACTAGCCCTGTGAGGCATGTGGGGAGCCTGAGGTCCATGAGGTCATCTGGGCCTTCTGCGCTGTTACCTAAATCTCTAGGTAAATTCTAATGTGCGTGTGTGTGCGCATGCACGTATGCACACACATGTGCACTCAGCCCGGTCTCTGGCTTGTTGGCTCACACACCAAGGGAATTTTCTTCATGGCTATCTACATTCCCAAATGACTGGACTTGAACTAGGAATTCCCAGGCTGGATCTTATCCTGCTGTTCAGACTTTGGCCAGCTCCTCCTTCTCCTCCTCTCCGTGCCTCTGCTCCCCCATCTGCAAAATAGGTAAATTTTCTCTGGGGCAAAATGAGTCGTTTCCACAGTGATTCACACTGTGCCTAGCACATGTCCTGCCTCCAAGATGTTCTGTGATTGTGGGAGTGAATTAATAAATAGATGAATGAATGAAGACAGTGAGAGCTCTTGCCCAAGCTGTCTAGTGGCACAGCACTACAATCTAGCTACTCAGGATGCTGAGGCAGGAGGATCACAAGCTTAAGGACTGCCTGGGCTACAGAGTGAGTTCAAGGCCAGCCTGGGTAACTTAGTGAGACCTTGTCTGAAAATAAAAGTTTGAAAGCGGGCTAGGAAGCTGGAAAGATAGTTTAGCATTGTCTGCAAAGCCTAAGGACCCAGGTTTGATTCCCAAGGACCCACATAAGCCATATACACATGGTGGTGCATGCATCTGGAGTTCGTTTGCAGTGGCTAGAGGCCCTGGCATGCCCATTCTCTCTATATATATCTGCCTCTTTCTCTCTCTTTCTCAAATAAATTAAAAATAAAAATATATTTATTTTTTAAAAATGAGTTAGGAATGTAGCTTAGTGGTGAATGGTGAAGCACTTGCCTAGTATTGAGGTCCTGGGTTTCAATCCCAGACTACAAGAAAGAAAGAAAGAAAGAAAGAAAGAAAGAAAGAAAGAAAGAAAGAAAGAAAGAAAGAAAGAGAGAGAGAGGGGAAGGAAGGAAGGAAGGAAGGAAGGAAGGAAGGAAGGAAGGAAGGAAGGAAGGAAGGAGAAGGGAAGGAAGATGGAGGGAAGGAGGGAGGGAGGAAGGTAGAAAGGACAGAGAGAGGGAAGAAGAAAGAAAGAGAAAGAGAAAGGAAAAGAAAGTGAGGAAAGAAGGAAGGAAGAAGGAGAATGCTAGCTCTTGTCCAAAGGATTTACTCAGCTGTCCCTCTTTACCCTGCCACTGCTGCCCTCCTGCAGCTTGCCAAAGCCTTGCTGAGGGAGGGGAAGCAGGGACACCGCCGTGCCAGCCACCTGGCCAGCCAGACCCACAGCACACTCCGGCAGGTTTCCCAGCTTGAGCTAAGTTCTGGAGCGCGCAGACTGGAGCTGGAGGAAGCTGAGCGGGTAGGTGCGCCCAGACCCCATACAATTCTCCCTGTGCCCAGCAGCCTGAGGGAGCCACTCAGGCTGTCATTCCCCCATCCCTCTCAGGTGGTTGCAGGGCTGAGCACCATGGAACAACAGATCCAGGAATCACGCATCACTTTGGAGAAGGACATCAAGGCCCTGTCCAAGCTGCTGGTCCGGCTGGGTAAGGAACCCGCTCCCTCCTCATCCCCTGCCGCAAGGCAAGGCGAGTCCCTGGGGTGCAGACTTGGGTTCCTCCTGGCCTTCCTCTCCATGGCTTCCTCTTCCCATCCAATCAGAAGCTCTGGTAGCCATCTAGGCACCCGGTGTCTGGAAACGAGTTCATGTGGGTTAACCGTGTGCCTCCAGGGGTCTCTAGTGTGGTATACGTTGGGGTACACAGAAAACTCACCCCATGCAAGGACACCGCAGAGTCCCAGATGTGTGGACTGGCTCTCAGTGGAGGAGAGTTGGGGCGAAGAGAGAGTGGCAGAAAAGCAAGGGAGGTGTTGGGGATAGGTTCAAGCCTGGCTTTGTCCCTTCCTCGGTGATGATACTCTGGGCATGCCATACCACCTCTGAGCCACAATTCTCCCATCTGTAAAAGGGGGTAACAGAGGGATTTTTTTTTTTTTTTTTTTTTTTTTGGTTTTTCAAGGTAGGGTCTCACTCTGGCCCAGGCTGACCTGGAATTCACTATGTAGTCTCAGGGTGGCCTCGAACTCTCGGCGGGTTCCCACCTCTGCCTCCTGAGTGCTGGGATTAAAGGCGTGCGCCACAACGCCCGGCCAGAGGGATGTTTGTGTAGTGCTTTCTACATACATGGTATGTGGTGAGAGGTCAGCAAACAGCAGCAGGAGGGCAAATTCCAGATGGAGCCAGGTGTAGTGGTTAAAACCTGAAATTCCAGCCCTTAGGAGGCTGGGGTTTGCTGTGAATTTTAGGCAAGCCTGGGCTACACAGTGAGACTTTGTCACAAGAAAGAGGAGGGAAGGAAGAAGAAGGAAAGAAAAGGAGAAAGAAAAATCCCAGATGGGCCATAGCATGAAGGCCTTCTGGGTGCAGGGTTAAGGCCCATGCAGGCTTGGAGGCCTAGGGGTTCTGGCATGGGAAGTCCATGGTTAGAGCAGATGGGTTAAAATGAATAGCAAGCATTTAAAAAAAAAACTGTGGTCAGGCTGGAGGGATGGCTTAGCAGTTAAGGTGTTTGCCTGCAAAGCCAAAGGACCCATGTTTGATTCCCCAGGACCCATGTTAGCCAGATGCACAAGGGGGCACATGCATCTAGAGTTTGTTTGCAGTGGCTGGAGGCCCTGGCGCACCCATCTCTCTCTCTCTCTCTCTCTCTCTCTCTCTCTCTCTCTCTCTCTCTCAAATAAATAAAAATAAAATATTTTTTAAAAGCTGTGGTCAAGGGCCTGGAGAGATGGCTTAGTGGTTAAGCACTTGCCTGTGAAGCCTAAGGACCCCGTTTGAGGCTCAATTCCCCAGTACCCATGTAAGCCAGATGCACAAGGTGGCGCATGACTGGAATTTGTTTGCAGTGCTGGAGGCCCTGGTGCCCCCCCCCCCAACTCATTTCTCTCACTGTCTGTCTGTTGCTTTCAAAAAAAACCTGTGGTCAAATACACATACCATAATAATGTACTGTTGTAGCCATTTTTTGAGTTGTATTTCGTGTGTGTGTGTGTGTGTGTGTGTGTGTGTGTGTGTGTGTGTGAATGTGGGGGGAGGGAGCACATTCACCTACCATGGTATGCACGTGGAGGTCAGAGAGTAATCTGGAGCTGTTGGTACTCTCCTTCACTTTGAGACAATGACTCTCTTGTTGTTTTGTCTCTGAGCAGGCCAGACTAGCTGACCCCAAGCTTCTAACTTGTCCTGATTCTGCTTTCCATTGCTGTAGGCTCATTGGGATTGTAGATGTGTGGGCAGTTTGTGTCCTGCTTTACATGGATACTGGGGTCTTGAACTTCAGTTGTGAGCTTATGGAGAGCCTTACTCACTGAGCCATCTCCCCAGACCCATGTTGTAGCCAGTTATTTATATTTTTTGTTATTTTATTTTTAAAAATAGTTATTTATTTATTTATTCATTGAAGAACAAGAGAGCAAGAGGCAGACAGAGAGAGAAAGAGAGGAGAATGGGTATGCGAGGGCCCTCCAGCTACTGCAAATGAACTCCAGATGCATGTACCACCTTGTGCATCTGGCTTATGTGGGTCCTGGGGAATCGAACTGAGGTCCTTTGGCTTTGTGGGCAAACACTTTAACTGCTAAGCCATCTTTCCAGCCTTTTTTTTTTTTTTTTTTTAATTTTTAATTTATTTACTAGAGGGAGAAAGAGAGAGAGAATGGCTATGCCAGGGCCTCTAGTCACTGAAAACAAACTTCGTATGCATGTGCCACCTTGTTCATCTGGCTTATATGGGTACTGGGGAATCGAACCAGAGACCTTAGGCTTCGCAGGCAAGTCCTTTAACTACTAAGTCATCTCTCCAGCCCTATTTATATTTTTAAATTTTTTTATTTATTTGCAAGCAGAGAGAGACAGAGAGAATTGGTGTGCTAAGGTCTCTAGCACCTGCAAACAAACTCCACATGCATAAGCCACCTTGTGCATCTGGCTTTACATGGGTACTGAGAAATCAAACTCATGTTGTTAAGCTTTGTAGGCAAGCTCCTACTGAGTCATGTCTCCAGCCCTATTTCTTGTTTTTATAAACTAAAAACTTTATATTGAAACATTTACATAAGTCCGCTCCCACCACCCACTTCATCCCACTTCCCCCAGGCACTCCATTGAACCCCCACTTTTTTCTTACTATTCCCTCTAGATTTCTTCTCCTCCTCCTCCTCCTTCTTTTTTGCCCTCCTCCCATACACAGAAACCTGTTGGTGGGCCCAACGTTATGCAGGCCTTATGCAGATAATGACAGCCACTGTGAGGTCGTGAATACAATGACTTCTTTATGCCTGGGAGACCACATTCCAAAGCACTCCTCCCCATCCTTTGGCATGTACATTTTTCCACTTCTTCCACTATAGTCCCTGAGCCTTTGGAGGATATGAAGAGATATATAAGTGCTAAATTCCCCACTGTTACTTCTCAGCACTTTGATAAGGTTTTCTTTTTCCTTTGATGAATTTTGAGTCTTCCAATCAGTTACCATGATATTACTATTTAATTAAATTTCTTCTCTTTATTCTATACCCAGAATTCTTAAAATTTGATCTTTTTCATAGAATTCTGAATATCTTGAAAATCCCACTTATACCTTCTTATTAATTTATCTTTGTCACCAGCCATGGTGGTGCATGCCTTTAATCCCAGCACTTGGGAGGCAGAGGTAGGAGGATCACTGTGAGTTCTAGGCCACCCTGAGATACATAGTGAATTCCAGGTCAGCCTAAGCTAAAGTGAAACCCTACCTTAAAAAAAAAAAAAAAATTATCTTTGTCCTTGTTGGAATGTTCCAAATCCTCCCACCTTATCTTCAAGCTCAGATATTCAGTCTTCTCCTCAATCCGTTCTATTGGTGAAGCTTTCTATAGAGTTTTTTATTTGATTCACTGTGTTTTTCATTTTTAGTATTTCTTTTTTTTTTTTTTTTTTTTTTGGTTTTTCGAGGCAGGGTCTCACTCTAGCTCAGACTGACCTGGAATTCACTATGTGGACTCAGGGTGACAGCAATCCTCCTACCTCTGCCTCCCAAGTGCTGGGATTAAAGGCCTGTGCCACCACGCCCAGCTCTCACTTTTAGTATTTCTGGTTGATATTTCTTCAGTACTTCTATTTCCTTACTCATATCTTGTATCAACCACCTTATTTAATTAAGATAATTCCCTGTGTTTTATTTCAGAAGTTTGTTTTCTTCTTTGAACATACTTATAGTCATTCTTTTTTTAAAATATTTTTATTTTTATTTATTTGTTTTTTTGTTTGAGAGAGAGAGAGAATGGGCCACTGCAAATGAACTCCAGATGCATGCACCACCTTATGCATCTGGCTTACGTGGGTCCTGGGGAATCGAACTGAGTTCCTTTGGCTTTGCAGGCAAGTGCCTTAACCGCTAAGCCATTTCTCCAGCCCCTTATAGTCATTATTTTATTTTATTTTATTTATTTGAGAGAGAGAACAAGAGAGAGAGGAAGAAACAGGTATATATAGAGAATGGGCATGCCGGGGCCTCCAGCCACTCCAGGGCAAACGAACTCCAGATGCAAGTGCCACCTTGAGCATCTGGCTTACATGGGTACTGAGAAACTGAACCTGGTTCCTTAGGCTTTGCAGGCAAGTGCCTTAACTGCTAAGCCCTCTCTCCTGCCCTTGTACTAACCTTTTAATGCAAGGACAGTTATTGTATTACCCCTTTGTGATGAGGAAACTGAGGCAAAGAGAGCTGAGATAATGTGCCCAGAGTGGCACAGCCAGTCAGTGGGAATGCATATTCCACATGTGACTGAATGGCTCTGCATGCCAGTAGCCACTCAGTCATCTACCCTCAATGTTTAGTAGGGAGCAAATGCTATGCAAGGGCTGGGCCCCTGTAGCATTTGTCATTGACTCATTCAATGGTCAAGTTCCAAGCAGCACTGTGCTGGACCTAAGAATGTGAGAATAAACAACTCACCCTTGGACCTTGCCTCTGGGAGCTCCAGGCAGCCTGATTGGTCTATGGGTGGCTGAACCTAATTCAAAACCCTCCTCAGAAGCCAGGCTGGGGCCAGGGAGATGGTTTGGTTGATAGCGCTTGGCACACAAGCGCAGATGCTTGTGTTTGGATCCCCAGACTCCATGTAAAGCCAGACTTTGTAGCAGTCATCAATAATCCCAGCATGCTTAGAGTGAAAAAGGAGGCAGAGACAGGAGACTTTCCCAGGCCAGCTAGCCTGGCAGATATAGCAGCAAACAAGAGGAGATCCTGCCTTAAGTAAGGTGGATGGGAAAGACCAACACCTGAAGTTGTCCTCTGACCTCCATAGGCGTGCTGTGGCATGTGTGCACCTGCCCTCACATACATAGTAACACACACACACACACCACCACCACCAAAATTTCTTGAAATAGCCAGGCTGGGGCTGGGGAGATGGCTCAGTGGTTAAAGGGGCTTGCTTGCAAAGCCTCCCAGCCTGGGTTCAATTCCCCAGTACCCACGTAAAGCCAGACACACAAAGTGGCACATGCATCTGGAGTTCATTTGCAGTGGCAAGAGGCCCTGGCACGCCCTATATTCTCTCTCTCTCTCATTCTTTTATTAAAGATATTTTTAGCCAGGCGTGGTGGTGCACGCCTTTAATCCCAGCACTCAGGAGGCAGAGGTAAGAGGATCGCTGAGAGTTCGAGGCCACCCTGAGACTACATAGTTAATTCCAGGTCAGCCTGGACCAGAGTGAGACCCTACCTTGCAAAACCAAAAAAAAAGGCTTGGGGGCTGGAGAGATGGCTTAGCAGTTAAGGTGTTTGCCTGCAAAGCCAAAGGATCCCGGTTCAATTCTCCAGTATCCACGTAAGCCAGATGCACAAGGGGGGTGCATGCATCTGGAGTTCGTTTGCAGTGGCTGGAGGCCCTGGCGCACCCATTCCCTCTCTTTCACTCTCTCTCTCTGCCTCTTTCTCTCTCTTAAATAAATAAATAAACTATTTTTAAAAAGAATCCTATATTTAAAGAATATTTTTATTTTTATTTATTTATTTATTTGACAGAAAGAAAGGGAGAGAGAGAGAGAGAATGAGTGAGCCAGGGCCTCCAGCCACTGCAAACGAACTCCAGATGCATGCGCCCCTTGTGCATCTGGCTTACGTGGGTCCTGGAGAATCGAACCTGGGTCCTTTGACTTTGTGGGCAAATGCCTTAACCGCTAAACCATCCCTCCAGCTTCTCTCTCATTCTTAAATAAATTTTAAAAAATATTTTAAGGGCTGGAGAGATGGCTTAGCGGTTAAGGCGCCTGCCTCCTAAGCCTAAGAACGCTGGTTCCAATCTCCAGCGGTTCCAATCTCCAGGTCCCACACTTAGCCAGATGCAGTGACACAAGGGCGCAATGCCGCACTTGACCACAAGGGGGCACACACATCTGGATTTCGTTCTCAGCAGCTGAGAGGCTGCTGGCGCACCCATCTCTGTCTTCCTCTCCCTCTCTCTCCAAAAAAAAAAATAATAATAATAATAATTAAGAAAAAAAGAAAAAGCCAGGCATGTTGGCACATGCTTTTAATCCCAGCACTCAGGAGACAGAGGTAGAAGAATCACTATAAGTTTGAGGCCAGCCTAGAGCTGCAGAGTGGGTTCCAGGACAGCCTGGGCTACAGTGAGACTCTACCTTGGGGAAAAAAAAAAACAGAAAGAAAAGAAAAGAAAGCCAGTGTGTGGTGGCACATGCCATTAATCCCAGCACCACGTGGGAGGCAGAGGTAGGATTGCTATGAGATGACACAGTGAATTCCAGGTCAGCCTGGGCTAAAGTGAGACCCTACCAAACAAACAAACAAACAAACAAACAAACAAACAAAAGGCTGGAGAGATGGCTCAGCAGTGTAGGCACTTGTCTGTAAAGCCTAACAACCCTGGTTCCATTCCCCAGTACCCATGTAAAGCCAGATGCACAAAGTGGTGTGTGCATCTGGCATTCGTTTGCAGTGGCTAGATGCCCTGATGCACCCATTCTCTCTGTCTGTCTCTTTTCTGTCTCTCTCTCTCTGTGTGTCTGCTTGCAAATAAATAAGTAAAATATTTTAAAAAAAGAAAAGAAAAGAAAAAGAAAGGAAAGAAAAGAAAAGAAAAGAAAAGAAAGCCAAACTGCTTAGGCTTGTTGGTAGATGGTGAGGGTCTCTTGAGATCTTTGCTGAGGACAGGATTATCCCAGGCCAGGAGGGTCTCGGACTTTTTGTAACTGTGATACATACCTGAGAGAAAATTTTAAAAGAAGGAAAAGGGACCTGGGCATGGTGGTGCATGACTTTAATCCCAGCCCTCAGGAATCAGAGGTAGAAGCATTGCTATGAGTTCAAGGACAGCCTGGAACTACAGAGTGAGTTTGAGGTCAGCCTAGGCTAGAATATGACCCTGCCTCAAAAAAACCAACGCCTCCACCCCGAGAAAAAGGAAACGGGCTGGAGAGATGTCTCAGCCATTACATGCACTTCCTGTGCAAGCATGAGGGCCTGAGACCACCCGAGTTTGAATCTCCAGATCCCAGGTAAGCAGCTGGGTGTGGCCACATGTGCTTGTGTGCCTCAGTCACACAGAGGAGCAGAGACCTAAGAATCATAGGAGCCCACAAGCTCCACTCTGATTACTGTTGGTGAGTGCACCCCACCACAAGTGAGCATCTGGGGTGCCACGTGGGCACATACACACACACACACACAATACATAAATAAAAATGGACTGGAGAAATGGCTTAGCAGTGAAAGGCTCTTGCTTGCAAAGCCTGACTAACTGAATTCTATTCCCTAGTACCCATGTAAAGCCAGATGCACAAAGTAGCACATGCATCTGGAGTTCGTTTGCAGTGGCAAGAGACCCTGGTGCAACTATTTTGTCTCTTTCGCTGTCTTCCCCTACCTAACTGCTTGCAAATGCATAAATAAAATATTTAAATAAATAAATAAAGCAAAGATGAATTTCCGTTCACAGTTTCAGAGGTTTCAGAGCATGGCTGGCTGGCTCCGTTGTTTCTGGGGCCTGATGAGACAGAAGCATTTGGTTGGAGGGTGTGGTAGGGCAAAGGTACACACCTCATGGACACCAGGAAGCAAAGAAACAGAGCCAGGCAGGCCTTGGAGAAGATGCAGCCTCTAAGGACACCCACACACGCACCAAGGACCTACTTCCTCCAGTTAGGCCCCACCTCAGAAAGTTATTACTCCATCAATAGATTAATCCTTTGATGAGGTCAGAATCCGTGTGATCAATCACAGTAGCTGGGGACCAAGCCTTCAACCCATGAACCTTTTGGGAGACGCTTCATATCCATATAAGAACCTCCCTCTTCTTGCCCTTTGACCCAGATTTTCTTGCCTGTAAAATTCAGATTTTTTTTGTTCGTTTGTTTGTTTTTCAAGGTAGGGTCTCACTCTAGCCTAGGCTGACCTGGAATTCACTATGTAGTCTCAGGGTGGCCTCGAACTCACAGGGATCCTCCTACCTCTACCTCCCAAGTGCTGGGATTAAAGGCGTGCGCCACCATGCCCGGCTTTGAAATTCAGATTTTGAGGAGGGACGTGGTAAGATTTAGAAGCCTCTGCAGGAGGGAGCTGGGGATGTGGCCCAGTTGGTGGAATGCTTACCTGGTTTGCATCAAGCCCTGGGTTCCATCCCCTAGTGTTGCATAAATCAGGCATGGTGGCATAGGCCCATAATCTCAGCACTTGGGAGGTGGAGGCAGGAGTGCAAGGTCATTCTCAGCTACACAGATTTATGGAGGTCTTCTCTTATAACAATAGTAATACTATAGGAGTGACCAGTTGTCCAAGGCCACCTAGGCCCTTACCCTCTCCCAAAGCCCCTTCAGAGACCCTGTTTCTTAGAGGACCATAGAAATAATGAGTCCAAGCCGGGCGTGGTGGTGCACGCCTTTAATCCCAGCACTTGGGAGGCAGAGGTAGGAGGATCGCCATGAGTTCAAGGCCACCCTGAGACGACATAGTGAATTCCAGGTCAGCCTGGGCTAGAGCAAGACCCTACCTCGAAAAAACAAAACAAAACAAAACAAAAAACAAACAAAAAAAGAAATAATGAGTCCTAAAGGGCTGGGCTGGGGGCAGTCTTGAGTCCCCCAGGGCCTGCAGGCATTTGGCTCCCACTGAAGCTATCTGTGCCCCTCCGCAGGGTCGCTGGATACCCACAGGGCCCCTTCCCGGGCCCTGAACGAGACCCAGCGGGCACTAGAAGGTTTGAAGCTGCAGCTGGGCTCTCGCGGGACCTTGCAGCAGAAACTGAGGTGGCTGGAACAGGAATCTGAACAGCAGGAGCTGCAGATCCAGAGCTTCGAGAGTGACCTTGCCGAAATCCGCGCTGACAAGCAAAACTTGGAGGCCATCCTGCGCAGCCTTCCTGAGCCCTGCACCAGCTGGCAGTGAGGACCAGAGACTCTGGCTCATGCCCCCCCCACACCTGCTGTTAACCCTAGGTGTTCACACAAACATGCACCCACCAGAGCTGGCTGCTGTATGCCCCTTGTGAATGCTCACACTTCCTTCCCAATATGTCCAGACCCTCTTCCCTATGAACAGAAGTGAGTGTACTCCAGCTCCGCTGGCAGTCCTGTATAGAAACAGGCCATAGTGTGTACATGCATCAACATACATGCACCCCAACGTCAGTAACATGCTTGCCTGTACGTGTACAAGTATGAGTACGTGTGTGTGTGAGAGAGAGAGAGAGAGATGCACATGAAAGTTCAGGCCCACACTGGGCTTGGGCACTCTGCATGCTAAGTCCTGTAATGAAACATTTCCTACAGAGCTAATGTATCTATTCACCCTCCACTCGTACTTGGAAGGCCATGGGGGGGACATCCACAGAGATCTTGGGTGGACTCCGGAAGAACTGGGCCCCTACTGTCAGAGCTACTCCTAACCCATTGTATCTCATCACACCGGTCACCCGGAAGCTCTGATGGCCAAGGGACCAGGCAGACTGAGAAATGCTGCGAGCCTAGGAGGCTTGTTAGTAGTGGCATCTGAAGTCATGGTATCCCATGCTAGGCCCTCGGGGCAAGGTAGGGCTATCAGGCTGTGGGTCTGAAGCAATCTTACCTAAGGAAGAGCCTGCCCTGCCTAGCCCCCTGTCAGCCTGTGATCTACCTGAAGAGCCTGGCCCTCCACAGTTCAGTCCGAAGGAGCCTGGATTGTAGGTCACCAAACAAGCCACAGGGAGTATCCCCTTGTTGCCCCCCCCCACTTCACCTGGTTAGCACTTGATTGACAGGTCCTCAACTGGCCCTGTGGCCCTGAGGGCAGCCACAGGGGTGTGGAAGCAAAGCTGTCATTCCAGTCCTCCTACCTGGGGAATCCCCCTGTGGTCAGGCCCCTGGCTGCCTCTGCCCAGGACTCCCTGGCATTTCCTCTTGGCTCTCCTTCTCCTCTTTTCCGGGCCCCCTTTCCAGCACCCAGCAAGGCCTTGGCACTGGGATGACAGCTCCTTTGCATGCCCTGTCACTCTCCTGGGTCCCAGGGGAATAGGCAGTAATGTGGACCATTTCTGACTATGAAAAAATAAAGGGCCCTTTTCTGAGCCGGACGGTGTGTCTTTGATCCTCCTCTGCTGCTGGTGGGCATCCAGGGCCCGCTATGGGTGTACCCAGGGTACCTCTTATAGGTGGCCCAGCAAGTAGGTGGAGCAGACATTTGTGATCCCATACAGGAGCAGGAAAGTGTCAAGGCTGAGATCACACCATGCCAGGGTCTGGCACTGTGGGGCTGGGATTTTGAGACCACAGGCACATACTCTCCTCTTGGATTCATCCAGGAAACTTGTCAGGCAAAGGCTAGCAACCTGGGGAGTTTGAGAGATGGGCTGCAGAGGGGCCATCAGCAGATGTCTGACTCAAGATAGAGATACTGAGGCAGGAAACTGAATTTAAAACTGTTCATCAGGCCAGCGTGGTGGTGCACACCTGTAATCCCAACACTCGGGAGGCAGAGATAGGAGAATCGTTGTGAGTTCAAGAATATCCTGAGACTGTATAGTGATTTCCAAGTCAGCCTGGGCTAGAGTGAGACCCTACCTCAAAAAAAAAAAAAAAGCCGGACGTGGTGGTGCACGCCTTTAATCCCAGCACTCAGGAGGCAGAGGTAGGAGGATCGCCGAGAGTTCGAGGCCCCCCTGAGACTACATAGTTAATTCCAGGTCAGCCTGGACCAGAGTGAGACCCTACCTCGCAAAACCAAAAAAAAAAAAAAAAAAAAAAAAAAAAAAGCTATTCGTCAGCACAGCAAGGGGCATGGAGAAACACTAGCAGGAGGAGGAGGGCTTGGTCTAGGCCTTGAAGGGTGGGGAGACATAGAAGGGAATGTTCCAGATAAGAGGATGGGCAATGGCCAGGGTTATAGGGTGGGGCCTGGCCACCATGGGTCACTGAAAACCCAGGTTGAAGGGTGGGATCATAAGACATTCTTCATTCAATCAAGGCTTTTGGCCACAAAGCCAAAATGACTCCTGGATTAGTTTCAGCAGCAAAGAGCTCACTGGGAAGGTCTCATGGGTCCCTGGGCTGGGAAAGGCTGCCAGGCCTTGGAAATAGATGCTCGAAGCCTAAGGCTGCTGGGGTGGTTGGCTCCCTTCTACCTCTTCCCTCACTCTCTGGCTCTGCTCTCTCTATTTGCTCTTTGAAGAATGGCTTTGTTTGCTTTTTTTGTACTTGATGGAAAAGGTCCCCTCCACTACCCCTCAAAGTCCTAGCTTACATGCTATCAGGTCAAATCCTTATGAAGAGTCAGGTTCCCCAGCCCTGTTCAGAAGGATCTCTGGTCCAGGGTCATATGATGAGAGATGGTCTGTGCCTCCCTCCCCAACTGGTAAGGGACAGTTTAAAGGAGAGATATGCTATTCCACAGACAAGGTCATCTTAGAATCAAGGTAAGGGTGGGGTTAATGTGGATGCTTTGAGTGGGACTGACATGATGGTCATATTTCCGGGTTGGAGGTTAGAAAAGCTGAAGACAAGGAATGTGATTTCTTGGTGTGAGTGATGCTTAGAAAATGGAGATTCCTAAGCTGGGCATGGTGACACATGCCTTTCATTCCAGTACTTGGGAGGCTGAGGTAGGAGGATCACTGTGAGTTGGAGGCTAACCTGGGCTAGAGTGAGACCAAAACAAGACAAACAAACAACAAAAAGCAAAAAAAGAAAGGGGGCCAAAGGAAGGGTAGGACTCCTTAAAACGTGCTCCTCCAGACACAAAATGGCCTGGACATCCATGACCTCGCAGTGCCTGACACTACCTACACAAGACCACCATAATAGGAGGAAAATATGATGATATCAAAATGAAAAGACAGACTGATTGAGAGGGGGAGGGGATATGATGGAGAGTGGAGTTTCAAAGGGGAAAGTGGGGGGAGGGAGGGAAGTACCATGGGATATTGTCTACAATTAAGGAACCTGTCAATAAAAATAAATAAAAGAAAATGCCAAAAATGAAAACAGTGTGTGATTCACAAAAGAAAAAGAAAAAGAAAGAAAGAAAGAAAGAAAGAAAGAAAGAAAGAAAGAAAAAGAAAGAAAGAGAGAACTTTTATGTGTGTGTGTCGTTTTTTGAGGTAGGGTCTTGCTCTAGCCCAGGCTGACCAGGAATTCACTATGTATTCTCAGGATGGTCTCCGCGACAATCCTCCTACCTCTGCCTCCTGAGTGTTGGGATTAAAGGCGTGCGCCTCCACGCCCGGCAAAGGGGGAGTTCTTTAGGGAACTCTGGGATGAGAACTGATATTCCCCAGCTCAGCCCAGTTTCCCCACTGACATGTTCTGATACCTGCTCTTGGCATTCAGCCTCTACCCACTTGAGCTGTGGGGCTCAGCAAAGCCCAGATCCAGCACCCTCGATGGGTGGAGAGCAGGCTTCCTCTCTTTCTGTTCCTAGGTGACAAACCTCAGGACTGACATATGACTCATGCAGTGTGGTCATGCTGGGATGCATGCAGGGCTACTTGAAGGCCCAGAGGTGGGACTGGTCATGGATGGGTGGAATGCAGTACTTGCTGAACATCTGGATAACAATGCAGCCTGCAGCTGAGCAGTAGAAGGTTGGAGGGAGGGGAGGGTGGTCCCTGTCCTACCCAATGGCTGGCCAGGGCAATGGGCTGTCTGAGTCTGAACTGGCCAGGAACTGCAGCAAAGGCCTCTTTCTGAGTCAGCTCCCTTCTTGGGCTTCCAGATGGAATGTCTGCCACCAGCCAAGGGTTGAACATCCAAGCCCTTCTCCCCTCCCAGCCTTAATGATCTACTTAAACCACTCAGAAAGTAAAGTCACAAATATGGGAAACTCATATTTACCCCATTCTGCAGGCTCGGGGTCTGAGGCTCAGACAGGTTCTGTGCCTTGCCCAAAGTCCTGCAGCTTGGCCAGACCCAAACCTTAAGAGTGAATGGTTGGGCAGAGGGGAACAAGGGGCAGGTCAATGCTGGGGAGCAGGAACTGGCACCCAGAACATCTGGGCTCACTTTAGCCCTGTCCCATTCTCTCTAGCCCCTCCTTGGCACAGACTGGCTACTTTCCTACCCAACATGCAGTCAGTAAAAAGAAAGACCCACTCGTTTGGGCATTGTACTTGTAGGAATCCTGATGTAGAAAAGACTGTGGGTCTTCTTGAAACCAATCTCCAGAGACATGCTCAGTGCGTGTGTGTGTGTGTGTGTGTGTGTGTGTGTGTGTGTGTTGGGGGTGTTCATTCTTAGTGGTCAGGTGGGCTCTTGGCCCAGGACACTAATGGTCTATGCCTATGTCCCAAGTGATCGGGAGAGCCGGAGAGCCCCTTTCACTCTTAGACTGTTGGACATTAGAGTTCGCGATCATCCTCCTTAAAATGCCTTAGTTCTTGCATCCCAATCCCACCTCTCCTGGAGTTACTGGCTGCTTCGTCACCTTGGCAGATTTGTGCCACGGGCTGCAGCTTCTAGACTTTTCTGTAAAATGAGGGTGCTAAGCCTATTTCATAGAGTTTTTTTTGGGGGGGGAGGAAATTAAACACACAGTGGTAAATGAAATGGCTGATACAGCAAGTGCCCAAGAAATAGGTTGTTTTCGTAGCTGTTTCTTTTTGATTTGTGTATGTGCGTGTGCGTGTGGTGTGCATGCATGTTTGCATGGTGTGCGTGTGTGGGGACACGGACACGGAAGCCAGAGATCAACATTGTCTTTCTCAGTTGTATTCTCCTTACTTTATTTATTTATTTATTTATTTATTTATTTATTTACTTTAGAGACAGGGTCTCTTACTGAACCCAGAGCTCACCAACTTGGCTAGAGAAGCACCAGGGAGTCCTCTGTCTCCCCAACACCGAGATTACAGGCAGAGCCACGCCTATGCTGGGGGTCCGAACTCAGATCTTCAAGCTTGTCTAGCAAGCACATTAGTCATTGAGCCATGTCTCCAAACAGGTGTGTTTTTTTTGTTTGTTTTTTGTTACTTTTTTATTGACAACTTCCTTAATTTAGACAATATCCCATGGTACTTCCCCCCCCACTTTCCCCTTTGAAACTCCTCGCTCCATCATTTATCAACAAAACTTCCATTTATCTTAATTAATCGGCATTCTAGTGGCAAAGGTGACATGAAGATGACAGCTCTCTTGGCCGGGGACTTTACTCCCAGCCCCTGGAACCGAACTTGATCCTCACCAGCGCTCCTGTTCATAGTTCATTCTGGGATCCAGGCGGAGAGGGAAAGGAGGGACTGACGCCTGGTCCCGCGGAGCATTTTCTGCGTCCTCCAGCAGAGGGGTTGGGGCTGGGACTGGGGCGGCGGCGGGCGGGCGGGCGTCCCGCAGAATAGCCGCTTTGATGCGGCGGCGGGCAGCGGGGAGGGGCGCGCGGGAGGCGGGCCGGAGCGAGGGCGGGTGTGTCCCGGGGCGCGCGCGGTTCCTCCGCCCCGGACTCCGGTCGCCACAGACTGCCGAAACTCGGACCAGGCACCCGTCACTTCTTCCTCGTCCCTGGCCGTGACCCCTAGCCCGCGCACACCATGTCGGTCGCGCTCAGCAACAGGTTCCAAGGTAGGCGCAAGCCTCGGCGCCGGGCATCCCCGGGTCGCCACCTGAGCGCACGGCTGCGGCGCGGGAACCAATGGGGTGAGCGTGGCCGGGGAGCCCCCCACCCCACACACCCGCTTCCCGATCGCCTCTTTGTCTCCCGCAGGAGGGAAGGCGTTCGGCTTGCTCAAAGCCCGGCAGGAGAAGAGGCTGGCAGAGATCAACCGGGTAAGTCGCGCCGCCGCCGCGGGGGGCGGGGGGAGGATCGTGCGTGCCCAAATCCCTGCCGTTCCTCGGTGGGTCCCACCCGGAGTCGGCGGCCAAACCAAACTTCCCCTTTCCCCCGGGGCCTCCCCCCCATGGCCTCCCCGGCCCCTGCCTGGTGGCCTCCGACTCCAGGTAAGTGTGCTCCACCTCCCAGCTCGCTGCCTGACTTCTCCGGTTGCAAGTAGTTCACTCTCCGACCAGGGGGTGGGGCTCTCCCAGGAGCTCGCTCCGCGCGCGGCTGGAGACCCCCAGCCAGGCCTCCGGGGACCCTCGTAGGGTTTTGGCGCCAGAAGGGACCCTCAAGGCCAGCGCCGTCTCCAAAGCAGAACAACCGCTCCGGGTTGGCTGGCAAAAAGCTGGCAGTTCCCCGTTGGCTCCCCCCCCCACGTCCATCCCCAACACACACACACACACACACACACACACACACACACACACACACACACACACGCGGCTCTTTCTCTCCAGCTTTTAGGAAAGTTGCCCAAGGGACTGGATGCTTTTCTTGGTGGTCCTGGGGAAGTTCTAGAAAGAAATCCTTCCGCTGTTGCCAGGCACACAATGGCAGCTTCGTTAAGTTTGCTTCCTGAACTCCTGCTTCCCTAGAGATTTTCTAGGAAAGGTGTCAGAGCCCACTGGGTGGGCAGAGAGGCAGAGGCGGTACAGCAGGGGCTTTTTTTTGGGGGGGGGGCGGGGAGAGTCTGACTGGGTGTCAGACCTGGCATCTCATGTACCAGCTTTCCTGTTTTCAGCAAGGGTCTCTCGCCTCCTGCAGGGTCACTGCGTGGGCTCAGTGAAGCCAGTAGCCAGTGTGATTCGTGTCCAGTGCCCGGGAGACACTGTATTAGTGTCTTAGTTATTTCTTTTTTCTTTTCTGGGGATTCAACCCAGGGCCTTGCTCATGCTAGGCAAGTACTCTGTCGCTGTTACACCCCCAGTCCTAGAATTCTTATTTTATTTATTTGTGTGTGTGTGTGTGTGTGCAAGCGCGCGCATGTTACACACACACACACACACACACACACACATGCTTGCTCACATGCAACTGCAATGAATCCCTGTCAGGCTTTACATGGTTATCTGAGGATTTGAACCTCCGGCCATCAGGCTTTGTCAGTGAATATCTTTAACCACTGAGCAATCTCCCCAACCCCTGGAATTATTTCTTGAGGAGGCCCCTTTCTAGCTGGTTTTCCACTGAAACAAGTCTGGGTTCCTGCCCCGTTTCTTCCTTTGGGTCATGGATACCTGGGGTTAAGCCCAGCTCAGGATCCCTGGTGGAAAGATAGAAAGGTTGGTTGGGACCCAGTACAGGCTGTGGGAGATGGGGGGCGGGGCAGGGTTTGAGGTCCTGTTGAAGTATTTCTTCCCATCAGCCATCTTCATCCCTTCCTTGATTTCCATGGACTGTCTCTAACTAAGCAGCCTGTTTCCATCTTCTGACTACCGGGGTGCCTTGGAGGGCTTTGGACCCTATCGCTACCACCTTCTCCTTGCCTTTTGCTGTCATGTTGAGTGTGCCTGCAAGGTTGCGTGGACATCCAGCCAGGCTCAGAGTCCCTGCCTGCTAGCTTCTCCCAGTTCCCTCTGCACCAGGTTAGCCTCAGGCTTGGCTGCTCTTGTCCTCTGGATAGAAGCCTGGGACCCTGACCTCATACAGCCCTCTGGGCCACTTGGCTGGACAGGTTGTGGGCTGGCTAACTCCACCCTCAGCCAGCAGGACCCTAAGCCAGAGACAGCTGGAGATTGGGGTGGGGTGGGGTGGGGGTTAGATGACCATAGTTGAAGGAGCCAAAAGAGCTGAGATGGTTTGGGACTTTCTGGGCAGACTCCACCCTTGGGACTGGGAGACTCTGGAGCTGTTTTGGAGCTGTACTGGCTTGCCTCAGAAAGGGCAGGAGCTGTGGCTATCAGGGGTTGGTTTTGACAATATTGGCACTGGGAAATGGTAAGCAAGAGGGGCTGTGGTCTCACCACTTCAAGACTCCAACACCCAGAGAGGTGAACCCTTGATTCAAAGCCACAGAGGAGCCACTGCCAGAGCTTGCAGCCTCATGTCCAATTGCCACCTGGATGTTTCTTTTACTTTTCCCCTTCCTTCCTTCCTTCCTTCCTTCCTTCCTTCCTTCCTTCCTTCCTTCCTTCCTTCCTTCCTTCCTTCCTCCCTCCCTCCCTCCCTCCCTTCCTTCTTCTCTCTCTTCCTCTTCCCTCCCCTTCCCTCTCCTTCCCTCCCCTTCCCCCCCCCTTCCCTCCCCTCCCCTCCCCTCCCCCTCCTCCTCCCTCCCTCCCCCCCTCCTGCCTGCTTTCTTTCCTTCCTTCCTTCCTTCCTTCCTTCCTTCCTTCCTTCCTTCCTTCCTTCCTTCCTTCCTTCTTTCTTTCTTTCTTTCTTTCTTTCTTTCTTTCTTTCTTTCTTTCTTTCTTTCTTGAGGTAGGGTCTCGCTCTAGCCCAGGCTGACCTGGAATTCACTATGTAGTCTCAGAGTGGCCTCGAACTCTCAGGATCCTCCTACCTCTGCCTCCTGGGATTAAAGGCGTGCCCCACCATGCCCTGGCTTGGATGTTGTTTGGAAACCTTCCACATGAGCCCAGGATGCTGAAGGTTTGTGGCCCAGGATGTGGGCTCTGGGAGGATTAATCTGGATGACTGAGTTACCCCCTTGCCACAGCGGGTCAGGATGACCGCACTATAATATAGAGCCATGAGGCCATCTGCCAAGCACTGTGACCCTGGACAAGCTGCTTCAGCTCTCCTTTGCCCACCAGAGATAATGGGCGTTGTGATTTTTGTTTTTTCAGTGAGAAAAATCTATGAAGTACCTAGGGTGGGGGCTGACTATTGTCATGAGCGTTGCCCTTTCTGTGTGGGGCCTCCAGGGGTGGGGAGTGGACATTGGAGATACACCTGAGATATACCAGCCACTCATCCTGTCCTGCAGTGGGGCCCCTCCCCCTCGCCAACCCCTGCAACTTAGTGGAGCTGAGCAGACTCAGGGTGGTGTGGCTCTGCCTGAGGATCCCAACCTGGTTTGCCCATGGCCGTGACTAGTGAAGGGTCCTCAGGTTAGAATATTCTCAAGAGCCATGTTGGCTATTGGACTGCCTTCCACTGGAGTCCAGCTCACTGCCCTACTGGAATGTGGTGGTGGGAGGGGTTGCTGGGGTGGACTGAGCTGAGCAGTGTCCAGGGCCCCATGGAAGGAGGAAGCCACACAGCACAGGTGTTATGACTCACTGTCGGGGGTTACATGACCAGCTGATGTAGCCAGGAGCATAGGTACCACCTGCCTGCTGCCTAGGACACAGCTTAGCTCTGGGGTCCCCTCTGAACCAACAACCTGGTTCTCTATGGGGCTTTTCTCCCACCCTGGGGCTTGGGGCTTGCAGAGGACAGCAGTGTAGCTTTTTTTTTTTTTTTTTAGCAGTTGTGATTATAAGGCATTCAAGAACCAAAGCCGAAGAAGACACCTGTGGACCTGGAAGATCCTTGGGGAAAGGGAGGCAGAAGCTATAGGAAATGCAGCTTTTGGGATTTCCCTTTAGTTTCTATTATTGTTTTCTCTTTCTTTCTTTCTTTTTTTTTTTTTTTTTGGTTGACCTGAAATTCACTTATGTAGTCTCAGGTTGGCCTCGAACTCAGAGCAGACTTACCTCTGCCTCCCAAATGCTGGGATTAAAAAGCACGTGCCACCACGCCTGGCTGTGCTATTGTTTTCTTGATCACTTGGAATGTGCCACTTGTTGTTCCAGGCATATTAAATGTTCCCTGTAATCTAGTGAGGTCTAGGTACTGGCATTCCCACTTTACAGAAGACAGACTTGGAGAATTTGAGTCCATTGCCTGGGTTTAAATAGCTACAACTTAGCCAGGTATAAGCCTATAATCACAGCATTTCTTTAATCACAGCAACTGGAAGGCTGAGGCAGGAGTGTCGTAAGTTCCAGCCCAGCTTGGACTACATAGTGAGACCCTGTCTCAAAATAACAAAACACAACCCAGTCATGGTTGAACTGGGACTAATCGTTCGTTTCATCTCTACATGTGACTTCTCCCCTTCTGTAGCTGCCTGCCCCCCTCCCACACTGTGTGTATATATTAGCATTACTGGAGTGAGCAGGACCAGTGAGCGGCCTCCTACTCCCTCCACATAGCTGGCATTCCCTGCACCCTGATGGCATGGTAGGTGACCCCTGGCCAGCCAGGCCACAAGCCTTATATGGCAACGGGAGAGATTTTCTCCAGCTTCCCATAGGGACCTAGAGAAAACGTGGGGGCTGGGCTGGCTGCCCCTGTGCCCTGGGGCTGATGAGCTAGAGGACTAGAAGACAGAGGGACACTGCAACGTGAGCTGTGAGCCGTGGTCTACAGGATCTTTGGCCACACCAGTGTGTGTATGGCAGTCCTTCTACAGGCTGTGCCTATTGCTCAGACCTGCCTCAGCAGTGCGCTTCCTCACATGCATGTGAGATGAGCCAACAGAATCTCGATACATCCCTTTGGGCAAGGACGATGACTCCTACTGGAGAGACGAGGCTCAGCCTGGTGAAGTCACCTGTCCAAGGGCATGCAGCCAGGAAGTGGCAGAGGCAGGATTCAAACCAGGTCTATCTGACTCCAGATGTCCATGATTCTCCCTGGCCCTCAGCCACTAGGTGGCTGTAACCTTGTGACCCAGGTCTCTCTTGCTTAGGTAGATAAAGATCTCTGGCTACTCTCCCTGTGTCCCAGCTCTCCTGGGTCGAGTGAAGGGCACTCCACATTCCCTGTGGCTTTTAGGTGCCCAATGGTGATTTCAGCACCCACATCACATGCCATCTGTACTGGGAAGGGGGCTGGCAGGGCAGGCTAGGGAGGTCTCTTCCCTATTCCTTACTTTTCCACCAGCCACGTGGGACCTCTGAGACTTGACCCAGGAGTCTATGCAGGTGTGTCTTTTCCTGTGTCCCTGGCAGTACCACTCTGTCCTTGCCCAGGTGAGTGTACCCAGTTGGCATTGAGGGCACCCGTCTCTATTGCTCTTCCTTAATATATTATAAGGGAGATGGAGATAAGCAGTCACGTGAGCCTTTGCGGATTCAGTGTCCCCTGTGGGCCTGGCCAATGGTGACCTTGCTGTGGCCATGCCACAGGCAGCTGGAGATGGAATTTCGGCAGGGGCTGCTTCGTGTGTGTGGTTGCTGGGGTGTTTTTATTCAGCTGCCCCGTCTGTTGGCGAGGACACCATGTCCAGATAAAGCCCCAGAACTGTCTTGAGGAATGTGAGCCTGCTGTCTTTGTGGGTGCACGTTACAGGCTCCTGCTGCTAGCCAGGTGCCAGGCTGGGCATTTGTGGCCTGGTCCTGGCTCTTAAAAAGCCCATGGGTTGCATCAGAGGCCACAGGGCCCTGGCATGATGCTGCCTGTCCTTGAGGCTCCCAGGGCATCAGCTGCCAGCCCCTTGGATGACCTCCAGGTGGTGATTTCTGCTCACCCCAAAAGTCTGCTGCAACTAAGTTATTTTTCCCTCCTCCTCCTCCTCCTCCTCCTCTTCTTCTTCTTTGTTGTTGTTTTTGTTCTTGAGGTAGGGTTTCACACTAGTCCAGGCTGACCTGGAATCCACTATGTAGTCTCAAGGTGGCCTCGAACTCTCCACAATCCTCTTACCTATGCCTCCTGAGTGCTGGGATGAAAGGCGTGCGCCACCACACCCGGCCTAATTTATTTTTCTTTTTGATTTTTGGTTTTGGGGTGGAGTGTTGGGACTTGAATCCAGGATCCTCATGTATGTGAGGCAAGTACTGGACCTATACCCCCATCTCCTGCTGTAGATCATTTGTAAAGATAAACCTGGAGGGCCAGGAGTGAGGGGCCTTGAGAAAAAGCCAAAGGAACTTGTCCAGGAAGTCAGAGCTGCAGCAGATGAATTGTCAGCCACTGATGCTATAAAAAAAATAAATAAATAAAAACAGCTGGGCTGGAGAGATGTCTTAGCAGTTAAGGCATTGGTCTGCAAAGCCAAACAATCCCGGTTCGATTCTCCAGGACCCACGTAAGCCAGATGCACAAGGGGGTGCATGCATCTGGAGTTCATTTGCAGTGGCTGGTGCACCCATCCTCTCCCTCTCTTCCTCCCTCCTTCTCTCCTCGCTCACTCTGCCTCTTTCTCTCAAATAAATAAATTAAATAAATAAAAATAAAAACAGTGTCTCATGTAGCCCAGGCTGGCCTAGAACTCTACATAGCTGAGGATGGACTTGACTTTTTGATCTTCTTTCCTCCACATCCCAAATGCTAGGATTACAGTGTGTGCAACACCATGCCTAGCTGTCCAGTGCTTCTGGAAGTAAACCCTTTGGGATTGGGCTGGGGTGAGGGAGTGCTCCCCTGTGCACCAGAGGTGGTTGATGACCAAGGAAGGCAGCAGGCGTGTCTACTAGCGCTGTCCCCTGGGGCCGAGGTGGGGGTACAGCTGTCTGTCTATTCCATGTTCATGACGGTCAGGAGTCTGAGGTCAGAGTGAAGCTTGCCCTTGGGGAGGAGTGTTCAGAGGATCCAACCTTCCCAGGAGGGCCTCATGACATCATGTCAGACACAGAGATGTGTGGGTAGGCTCTCTCTCTCTCTCTCTCTCCCTCTTTCTCTCTCTCTCTGCACAGTTTTCTTCTGGGTGTGCCATGGGTTTGGGCAATCCTGCACAAAAAGGCTAGCACTTTTCCATGCACCCGTAACCCATGAGCTCCTTTAATCCCTACAGCAACTCAATAGGAAGAGGTCCTATCGTTGTGGTTCCATGTTCTAGATGAGGAACTGAGGCTCCGCATGATAAAGCAAGTTGTCCAGAGTCTCAGTGCTCTGGGAGCTGGAGTAGAGCTCCTGCAACCCAACCCATTTATCCCACCATCTCGCCCTTCTGCCCCGCTCACAGAGCTTAGGAGGGCTTTCCAACCATGGTGACCATGGTGACCTTCTTGAGCCTCAGATCCCTCAGTTATTGCACGAGGTGGATGCCAAGTCCCTTCTGGCTTCCAATACTGACAAACCAGCTCAGCTCTTCTAGTTGGTTATCTCATGCTCTTAATCCCCTTACATTTCCTTAAAAACTTACCTTCAGGGACAGTGGGTTTAATTGAGAAAGGGAGCTGGGTATGCCTTTAATCTCAGCACTTGGGAGGCAGAGGTAGGAGGATCGCAGTGAGTTCAAGATCACCCTGAGACTGCATAGAGAAAGGGGATGGGTGTAGTATCATCAATCATAGGTCCCCCATGCTCACATGTCTATGGTGGTAACTTCTACCTGAGGAAAGCCCCCCCCCCCAGGATTGACTTTCTTTGCTCTGACACCTGTGGCCTGGCTTCTTGTTTTGGAAGGGAGGGATCTGGGATAGCTGAGGCTTGAGCCCTTTAAATCCTTGATAAATTGAGCAACCCCTTTCCTCCCCAATCCAGTGCGCCACCAGCTGGCAAATGGGGATGCCCAGAAGGAGAGCAAGAAACCTCTGCTGGCCTAGGTGGGGGAAGGCAGTCTCCTTTCGAGTATGGTTAATAATTGGTGGTGTTCTTAAGCAGCAGTGGGGTTTAACCTGAGAGAAATGTTAGAAACGAAGAAGCCTAAACTGCATAAAGTACCTAATAAGCGCTTGGCCTTTACCAATATCAGGTGCTGTGTACTTACACCTCAATTAGGACAAGCTTGGTAGATAGGATCTTATTCTTCCTCTGATGTGGAAACTGAGGCACAGTTGTGATTTTCACAGAGCTACCAAGTGGATGTGAACTCACGTGTTCTAGTGCCAGCTTCTCCTTTTTTTTTTTTTTGTTTGCTTTTTCTTCTGAACGTCTGGGGTGGCTGCTAGTTCTCTTTCCACAGCCTAAAGTCAGGTCAGCCCTTGGCCGTGGCATTGACCTGGATGGACAGATACCTAACCCTGAGAAAAGTTGTGCTCCGAGGCAGAACAGGGATATGGGGGAAGGTTCCTGGTGGGGGAGGGGGGTCCTGGGCTGTGTTTGAGCAAGAACCAAGAATCTGAAGCCCAGAGGTAGGGTGGCAGCTGGGAGTCCAGCCTTTGAGTTCTTATGCTACCTCCTTGCCAAGGGCACAGCTGTTCCAACCTAGGACCCGGGAGAGCTGCCCAGCCATGCCTGAATGAGTCGACTGCTTCTCCCATCCTGGTTGCTCTGTGGCTCAAGCATTTGTCATTGTTGGCTCCAAGAGAAGATGGGAGTCCATTCCTTGAGTCCGTCCCAGTGTCTGGCACACACAGCCACCCAGTTTTGCAAAAGCTGCCTGCTTCAGAGGGAAGTGGGGCCCAGTGGCAAGCTTCTCCGTTCACTCAGCAGATGCTCATGGAGTGCCTGCCCCTATGCTGGGCACTGCTGAGTGTGGGGAATCTATGAGCTTCTTTTCTCACTGCTGTAACAAAATACCTGACAAAAGCAAGTGAAGGAGGAAGGCTTTATTTTGGCTCCCAGTTTGAGGGGACAGTCTAGCATGGTGAGGAAGGTGTGATGGCAGGAATGTGAGGTAGCTGGTCACATTGCATCCCTAGTCAGGAAGCAAAGAGAAGTAAATGCTGGTGCTTAAGTTTTATTTATTTTCAAGCAGAGAGAGAATGAATGAATGAATGAATGAATGCCAGGGCCTCTTGCCACTACAAATGAACTCCAGATGCATGTGCTACTTTGTGCATCTGGCTTTACATGGGTACTGGAGAACTGAACCCAGGCCGTCAGACTTTGCAAGCAAACGCCTTTAACCACTGAGTCTGAGCCATCTCTCCAGCCCTATCTTTTTTCCCCCCAAGGTAGTGTCTTACTCTAGCCTAGTCTGACTTTAAATTCACTATGTAGTCTCAGGGTGGCTTCAAACTCATAGCAGTCCTCTTACTTCTGCCTCCCAAGTGCTGAGATTAAAGGCATGTGCCACCACGCCCTACTTTTTTGTTTTATTCAGTCTGGGGCTCCAGCCCTGGCATCGTGCTGCTTGCACATAGGGTGGGTCTTCACTGCTCACTCTCTGGAAACACCCTCCCAGATACATCCAGAGATGTATCTCCAAGGTGATTCCAAATCCTGTCTTCGTTGACCACGAAGGTTCATTCCTAGCTCAGCCACTTGCTAGCCATGTAGTTCTAGAGACGTTTTCCTCTCCGAGTTCCCAATCATTCACTCATCTCCAAAACATCACTGTGTAACTGCTGTGTAGAACACAGGTCCCCTTGGGGGACAGCCGGACAACAGACAATTAGCAAGGGTCAGTGGACACTGTTAGGAGGCGTTCATCGCATGGAACAAGGGGATCAGAGCAAGGCCAAGTGGACTGGAAGCGGGGCAGGCTGCAGTGTAAAATAGGACCAACAGGGAGGGCCTTGTGGATCACAGTGTTGAAGAAGTAGTGGAAAGAACCATGTAGATTTGTGGGAGAAGTTCAGGTCAGGTGGGGAGCATAGTTGGAGTAAAGGTCCTAGGGTAGGAGCCAGGGGTGGGAGGCATGGACAGTAGGTGAGGGTGATGGAGGCTGAAGTGCCTGTGTTGGTGAAGCAGCAGGGGAAGGGACACAAGTTACATTATACATGAGACAAGTGAGCCAAGAAGAAATGCTCCATCCAGGCCCCTGTGCTCCAGCTGCTGTACCTGCAGAGGACCTGACCTCAGGTCAGTATTAGCGTCACTATTAGCCTCTTTTTCCGTGTTTGTGCTCTTGGCTTTTTTTTTTTTTTTTTTTGAGAGAGAGAGGGAGAGGAAGACAGACAGAGATGGGTGCTCCAGCAGCCTCTCAGCTGCTGAGAACGAAATCTAGATGCATGAGCCCCCTTGTGGGCAAGTGCGGCATTGCGCCCTTGCATCACTTTGCATCTGGCTAAACGTGGGACCTGGAGATTGGAACCGCTGGAAATTGGAACTGGCGTTCTTAGGCTTAGGAGGCAGGTGCCTTAACCCCTAAGCCATCTTTCCAGCCCTTGGCCTTGCTTCTAACCACTGCTCTGTTGTCCTGGGTCTGCCATGTGTGACTTGTCTCTGAGAGCAGGGACCGTGTCCTTCCCTTGTACCCCATCTTTGTGTTCAGGGGGTGGGGAAGATGAGAGAATGATATACTTAACAGACAGGCTCTGGGTGAAGATGGACTTCTGGCCAGCCACAGAATGGGAGGGGAACAAGCCGTCCACTTTTGCACACACACCCCCCCTTGCCCGCAAACACTGCAAGGCTCTGTAGTTCTTAGTGAAGCCAAAAGGGATAAAGGGAGACACAGTGAGCTGGCCATGGGCTAAATGGATGCCACCCTAACATTCAGAATTGAAGAACTTCCTTTGGAACTCATGGCAACCATCAATGGTCGTTGTTTTAAAAACCTTGATTTTGGCAAAATGAAAATTTGGCAGACCTCTATTAAAACCTCTTCCCCCCCTTTTCATTTCTCTTGTCTGCATTTCTCTGAAGTCCGAGAGCCACTGACCTAAACGTGTCCCTTGCTGGACAGATGAGGGATCTGGAAGATGCTGGTTTTGCTCAGGGTCGCAGACAAGAGTGAGTTGCCTCACGTTCAGTCTGGGAATGGGCGATGACGGCAGGGGAAGAGCTAGGAGAGGGAGCCTAGAGGAAGGACCATCCTCCCCACAGTCAGGCAGGAAGGGTGGCTCTTGCAGCTCCAGCAAGGTGGAGGCAGACCTGGCAAATGAGGCTGGGGTCAAACCAGTTAGACCCTGTGTGCCCTGGGACAGCTCCCAACTCTTCTGCAAGAGGGCCTGGCCGAGAGTCCCACAGACCCAGATGGCAAACCAACCCTGCAGAAGTGGGGACCAGCGTCATGGAAGTTAAATACTCTGGTCCTTAGGTTTGAACCTGTCAAATTGGAATGCAAGTGGCTGAGAGGGTTAAGTGAGATAACACAGTGCCAGCCAGTGCTATGAAAGGGTGCTGAAGTAGCTGAAGGGATGTGAGTCCCAGAAGGGTCAGCTTCTACCTCATACAGTCGCCTCTATTCTCTGTGTAGTATACATGTGTGTCTGTGTGCCTGTTAGTATGTATGTGGACACCCATGTGTGTGCACGTATGCATGCATGTTGTGGAGGCCAGAAGTCAATGTCAAGAGCCCTCAATTGTTCTCTGCTTTATTTTTTAAGACAGGGTCTCTCATTGAACTGTAAACTCACTGATTTGGCTAGACAAGCCAGCCAGCAGGCCCCCGGGATCCTCCTATCTTTGCCTCTTCAGCTTTGCAATTATAGGCATGCACCACCACACCTTCCTTTTATGTGGGTACTGGGTATCTGAACTCAGGTTCTCATACTATGGGCAAACATTTAGCCAACTTAGCCCCTTGTTCCTATTGTTGCTGACCACTGACAATTCATGTGCCCCTCCCCAGCTCCCCATGGATTGTCCCTATTGTAGGCAGGGACCTGAAGAAGCAACTACTACTGGCCCAGGGAGTGACGAGGAGCCTGAGATCCAAGCCCAAACCTCTTTCCAATCACTTAGATTCTTGTCATCTCTGTCTGTGGGATCTAGAGAGGTAGGGAGTCCTCCATCCCAGGAGCTGTGTGAGTGCAACAGAAATTTAGACACAGGCCCAGTGATCGGCATGGATAACATTTAGTATCATTATAAATATTTTATTTATTTATACTCGCCGGGCGTGGTGACGCACGCCTTTAATTCCAGCACTCGGGAGGCAGAGGTAGGAAGAGTGCTGTGAGTTTGAGGCCACGCTGAGACTACATAGTTAATTCCAAGTCAGCTTGGGTCAGAGTGAGACCCTCCCTCAAAAAAACAAACAAACAAAAACAAAAACAAAACCCAAAACTTGGGCTGGAGAGATGGGCCAGCAGTTAAATAAAGGTGCTCACTTGCAAAGCTAAAAAAAAAAAAATCAATAATACTTCGCAAGACCCTCAAAATAGAAGAAAAAGATGATGACATCAAATTAAAAGCGAGACTAATGGAGCGAGGGAGGGGATATGAGGGAGATTGGAGTTCTAAAGTGGAATGGGGGGAGGGGAGGGAAATATCATGTGTTTTTTGTATGTAAGTATAGAAGTTGTCAATAAAAAAATAAAAAATCAATTATAATAATAAATATTTTATTTATTTATTTATTTATTTATTTGAGAGAGAGAGAGAAGGAGAGAAAGAGAGGGAAGGAGAGAATGGGTGCACCAGGGCTTCCAGCCACTGTAAACAAACTCCAACACATGCACCACCTTGTACATCTGGCTTATGTGGGTACTAGGGAATCAAACCTAGGTCCTTAGGCTTCGTGGGCAAGCACCTTAACCACTAAGCAATCTCTCCAGCCCCTAATATCATTTTAAACACAGATAGGGACTTGACCTTATACATCTGGTCTCTCTGCTCCCCTGATGCCCAAGCACAGCACAGTGTGTCTTTGCTGCTCCCTCAGAACTGTTCAGTGAATGATGAATGAACTAAAGGAGGGGGCAGTGATATGAGCAGTTGGTAAGGAGTTAAGTGTGGCCCAGAGTAGTTGTTAAGTGAACTCTTCCAGGGAAAAGCCAATGAGCGCCTGCCTCCCCGCAAACAGGATACCCTCTCCATCACTGCACAGATGGAGCTCCCTGTCTCCCAATCTTCCACCTGCTTTAAAATTGTTTTAAAATTTTTTTTATTTTTATTTTTGGGGGGCGCGCCAGCAGTCTCTCAGCTGCTGTGAACGAAATCCAGATGCATGCGCCCCCTTGTGGGCAAGTGCAGCATTGCGCCCTTGCATCACTTTGCATTTGGCTAAACGTGGGACCTGGAGATTGGAACCCAGTTCTTAGGCTTAGCAGGCAGGCGCCTTACCCGCTAAGCCATCTCTCCAGCCCTTAAATTTATTTTTATGTATTTATTAGTGACAGAGAGAGGGAGAGAGACATGAGAGTGAGAACGGACATGCCAGGGCCTCTAGCCACTGCAAATGAAATCCAGACACATGCGCCACCATATGCATCTGGCTTATGTAGGACCTAGAGAATCGACCTGGGTCTTTAGGCTTCGCAGGCATGTGCCTTAACTGCTAAGCCATCTCCTTCGATCTTCAACCGTCTATATATTCTACCAAGCATCATTGCATGCAGCGGTCCCAGGGGGCACCTGAGATCTTCAGGTTAGGGTCCAATGACCTTCTCTACGCCCTTCTGTGGGGAAATGTCAACAGGCCCAATCGTGTGCCTGGTCATAACTGCTTCTGTTATGGCTGGCCATGGCTGGTTTTCTTGGAGGGCTGGTGTCACACAACAGTAGTCAGCGGTGGTGGCTGAGAACTCACCCGCTGTGTTCCCTGTGAATGCGGGGTCTAGGACTGCTAGGAGATGAGCAAGGAGGCATGTAGCAGGCGCTCATTCATAGGTAGCTTTTCCCTCCCGCTCCCTTCTCCCTTCCCTTCCTTCTGTTTTTGTTTGTTTCTTTGTTTTGAGACAGGCCTTGAGCTCTCCGTATTCCTGCCTCAGCTTCTAACGTTCTAGGACAGCTTTTTGTTTAAAAATAAGACCAGGCATTTCATCCATATGTCAGTGCTGGGGCTATGGTGGCTTAAAAGAGAAGGAGCTAGCCAGGCGTGGTGGTGCACGCCTTTAATCCCAGCCCTTGGAAGGCAGAGGTAGGAGAATCATTGTGAGTTCAAGGCCACCCTGAGACTCCATAGTGAATTCCAAAAAAAAAAAAAAAAAAAAAAAAAAAGATGGAGCTGAGTTGGAGTTCTTGCTGTGTGAGCCTTAGTTCCTCATCCGTAAAATGGGCATAATAATAGTGGCTAACTCGTTGGGCTGCTGGGAGATCTAAAGAGATAGACAATATGGATCCAAGCTCCACAGGGAGTCTGTTGTTACTTTCTGATCCTCCCCAAGCACCACCCATCTGATTCTGAAAGGACTCGGTTCAGTCTCTCCCAGCTTCTGAGGAGAAGCCCATTTAAAAAAAAAAAAAAAAAAAAAACAGTTTTACAGATGAGGTTCAGGTGAAAGGGTAAGAGGCCACCCCAGAAGTACCCAGTCATTTCCTGGCCACATGTCAGTGGAGCCACTGACATGGCAGCTATATGCCAAAAACCATATGTCCACATTCGCTGGATCCTCAGAAACACAAGAAGTATAGGTCAGTGTTGATGCTGGTCTTGTGGAGAAGACAGTGGCACATAAATTACCTACGAAATGAGTGATGGGCCAGATAGCTCATCTCTGGAGCACATAGCTTCCTGAATCCTGGGAGCCCACTGTCCTGTGGGCAGTACAGGTTCTACCCCAAAGGTGTTCAGTCATCTGGAGCTAATCTTCCTGTGGCCCTGTCCCCAGCAGAACCTACTTCCCACCCCAGGGTGGACTATGCAGCAAATACATGTGCTTGAGACGTGACAGGAAGCTAGGGTAAACCAAGGACAAATGCCGCCTGGACAGGCCTGTCTGCCCTGCAATAGAGGAGGCACCCAGGCAGGGCGGCTACATGTGATGACTTCTGCCCCTTGCTCAGCTCTGTGCTCTCACCTATAGGAGTTCCTCTGTGACCAGAAGTACAGCGATGAAGAGAATCTGCCAGAAAAGCTTGCAGCCTTCAAAGGTGAGCCAGGGTCCCACCACCGTCCCCAGAAGAGAGCTGGCTGGTCCCTCCACCCCTGGCACACAGGACTTGTTGGCTCCACAGGACTGGACTGTGGCCCTGTTTTCATCCAGGATGCCCCACTTCCTGACAGGTTTTGAGACAGGGATCTCCAGACAGGCATGAGCAGACCCTCTCCCTGCCTGTGCCACCATGGGCCCCATCTGCTGGCCCTTGCCTGGCCTGGCCCCTCTCCCTTGCACATGGCTGTCCAGTAGGGCTCAGGGTGCCTCCTGTCTTCCCCATCCAGGCCCTGGACACTCCCGAGGCCCAAGCACACAATCCACTCTTTGTGAGGAGTCCTCGCCGCTCCCCTTCCACTGTGGAGTGTCTCAGGAGCCCCTGTGGAGAATAGACGTTTGTGTCCCCGCAGTGGGGCGGGCGAGGTGGGGGGGGGCAGAGTTTCTGCCCATTGAATCCCAGCAGCACGGGATGAAAAGAAAACAGGGCCCAGGAGCCTGCGCGGGGAGAGGGGCAGCATAAAGGTCCCTCTGTCTGGGGCTCTGGCACTTGGTTCCCAGCCAGTGGCTTGAAAGGAAAGGAGCAGTGTACACAAGGAGCAGGGCAGACCCACCTTTCCTGCCTCCAGGATGCACTTGGGGGACAGGAACCCTGGACTCTCGATATAGGAATATCCAGGAGCTTCCCCCCCCCCACACCACCGAAGTGTTTGTAGCGTGGGCATCCTCCCCCACTTCAAACAATCTGCCAGTGCATCCCACCTGGCTCAGAGGTAGTTGTCTTGGTCAGGATGTTAATGGCGGTATCATTAATAATGTCTGGCAGGCGTGATCAGCTCGTGTCAAGCCCTGCTCAGTTGTACCTGACATGCTCTTTTCTCCCCAGCCCTTATTAGGAGGCCCATGGTGTAATTGTTCATTTACAGACAGTGAACTCGGGCTTGGGGAACTGGGGTCATTGGCAGGGGTCACCCAGCTCACTGTGACAGATTTGGGATTTGAACACTTGTCAGTTTGTCTCTGAGGCCCCAGGTCTCAACCAGGATGTGTGATGCTTTTTACATCAAAAGGAGAGAGCAGGCCATGCGTGGTGGTGCACGCCTTTAATCCCAGCACTTGGGAGGCAGAGGTAGGAGGATCGCCGAGAGTTCAAGGCCATCCTGAAACTACATAGTGAATTCCAGGTCAGCCTGAGCTAGAGTGAGACCCTACCTCGAAAAACCAAAAAAAAAAAAAAAAAAAAAAAAGAAAGAGAGAGAGAGAGAGAGAGAGCTGGACGTGGTGGCATACGCCTTTAAAACCAGCACTCAGGAGGCACAGGTAGGAGGATTGTTGTGAGTTCGAGGCCAGGCTGAGACTACATAGTGAATTCCAGGTCAGCCTGGGCTAGAGTGAGATTCTACCTCAAAAACAAACAAACAAAAAAAAAAAAAAAAAAAGAGAGAGAAATAGGAGCTAGGGAGATGGCTTAGTGCTTGCCAAATAAGTTAGAAGACCCCAAGTTTCTTTCCCCAGCACCCATGGTAAAAAAAAAAAAAAAAGTGCTAGGCTGGACGTAGTGGCACACGCCTTTAATCCCAGCACTCAGGAGACAAAGGTAGGGGGATTGCCATGAGCTCGGGCCACCTGAGACTACATAGTGAATTCCAGGTCAGCCAGAGCTGCTGCTAGGATGCTAGGTGTGGCACCACATGGCTGTAATCCCAGCACTGGAGTGGCAAAGTCAATCAGAGTTTCAAGTTCAGTGAGAGACCCTGTCTCAAAAAACTACAGTGGAGGGCTGGAGAGATGACTTAGCGGTTAAGGTGCTTGCCTGTGACACCTAAGGACCCATGCTGCACTTTCTAGGTCACACATAAGTCAGACACACAAGGTGGTACAAGCACACAAGGTGGCACAAGCGCACCATGTGGCACATGCGCACCAGGTGGCACATGCATATGGAGTTCAATTGCAGTGGCTGGAGGCCCTGGTGTGCCCATTCTCTCTCTTTCTCGTAAAAAAAACAACAACAACAACAAAAAAACCCTACAGTGGAGAACAATTGAGGAAGACGCCCAATGTTATCCTCTGGCCTCCACATGCTCACATGTACACACACCACACACATACATACACATGCAGGGCAAGATAAAGAGAAATAGAAAAGTGACACTCTGTCCTCACTTGTCCCAGCCGCCTGCCAAAGAGGCATGCATAGGACACTGCAGGGCCTCTCTTCCATGATGGCTCTGAGAGGGGAGACCGAGGCTAAAGACTCACACTGAGTCTTTATTGGGATATAGGGTGTGTTGGGCAGGACTAGAACCACAGGAAGTTATTATTGGAGCGAGAGAGACCATGAGGTCCTCGCACCATTCACTCTTGTGCTGTCTGGATAGGCACTCGCCGTGCACTACGCCCATCGTGGGTCTTGGGACCCATGTGAACACAGATGACTGTCTGTGTTATAGAAGCAGAAAGGTAAGCACAGAGCAGGAAGAGGCCAAGGCCAGCAGGTTGTGGGTGTGTACTGTGGGGCCATGGGACCCATTGAGAAAGGCCAGGGAGGCATGAAGGCCTGAGGAGGGGCCTGAGAACACCTGCAGGGGGGACATTCCGGGCCAGGTGAGTTGGGTGGGATGTGGTACTTGCAGTCCACCTGGAAGACCATGGCCTTTTCATGCCAGCCACCCTGTGGTACAGGGTGGACTGTGAGGGCCTGCTCTACTGAGGCAGGAGTGACATGCCCAAGGCCACATCAGAGCTCATTTTGACATACCATCCTGCTCAGAAGACACCAAGCTAACGGCTCCCACCATCTTTCCTTGCTGTTGGTTTTCGTGGACTACCTGACCTGGGAATTGTAACTCGGTCAGTAGGTGAGATCTGGAGAAGGTCTGTTTATATACCTGTGAGCTGGGGCAGACTCTGGGTCCTTCTGGACACAGAGCCTGGCTTTCCATACACCTGGGACATGTGGAGACACCCCACGACCCACCCACTCCACAGGTCCTGGGTGTCCGAGGCCAGAATCTGTTCTAGTCACTTTCTCCAGTGAGGGTTTTGTAGCCGTGGCCACCTTTTCTGTTTGGTCCCTGTGGTACAATGGTGCACAGAGGAACGCTGCGGGGGTCCCAGTTCTTATCTTCTTAAGGAAAGAATTCAATCAAGAGGCATCACAGTCTAAACAAAAGTTTAATCAGCAAAGCTGAGCAAAGAAAGCACCCCAGAGAGACTGGAATGGGCTACCCCACCCCCACCTCAGGTGGGGAGCAACCCAGTGAGTCCTGTGTTGTGGATTTTAAGGATGTTTCATGAATATTCATGAAGTAGGTGGTCTATTCATGGGCTAAAGCGGCCTTTTCCTCCTCCCAAATCATAGTGGACTAGCTCTCCCATTTAGGGTGTTTCTTTCTGTAATCCTCTTAACCAGCCCACAGAAGGTCAAAACCACAGTGCAAGTGATACTGTCAGGCAGGTCTTTTGAGGATGCAGACCCTTCATTAGTGCGTGCGTGGAGGGGAGCATGCCCTGCTGTCTTGGTTTCTGTTATAGAGGGAAGAACCCCACTGCAGCTTCAAGGGTCATCCACAAAGGGTCCTTCTGACCATTAGGTGACATAGCTACCCAGTTTCTTCCTATCTAACTCCTTGCCTGCCTGGCATCAGGAGGAGCTTTCTCCAGACGATGGCTCAGAAGCCTCTTGGGCTGAGGAGGGTGGTGAGCGCTCCCCGAGGACTCATTCAGCCCTCTCCAGGGAGTCGCTGGGCTCTGCAGGGATAGCCGCAGCTTCCAGGCTAACAGAAACTTTCACTTGTGATTTCCAGAGAAGTACATGGAGTTTGACCTGAACAACGAAGGCGAGATTGGTGAGTGAGGCTTTGGAGGAGGAGGGTGAGGGTGGGTAGAAGGTCTGAGGTCCAAAGAGCCCTGCTGACCTGACTGTGTGGATGAGGGGTACAGGGTGATGCCACGGGGCCAAGGAACACACTCTGATACTGCCCGGATGGGGCTGATGGCTAGGCCACCCTGTCACCAGTAGTGGGAGATGCAGCTCAGTATTGCCACTGTGCACCCGGAAGAGTTCTTCAGAGACCTCTACTCAGAGGAAGCCTGGATCTTGGCTCACACTACACAAATGAATTGCAGGGCTGGAGGGATGGCTTAGCCGTTAAGGCGTTTGCCTGCAAAGCCAAAGGACCCAGGTTTGATTCCCCAGGACCCACATTAGCCAGCTGCACAAGGTGCCCCATACATCTGGTGTTCGTTTGCAGTGGCTGGAGGCCCTGGTGTGCCCATTGTCTCTCTCTTCCTCTTTCTCGCTGTCAAATAAATAAATAAATATTTTAAAAAATCAATTGCACAACTAGTTAACATGAAGAAAGTTGAGGCTTATTAAGAAAAGTGTGGATTTAAAAAATATCATTTACTTGTTTATTTAAAGATAGGGTTTATATAGCCTAGAGTGGCCTAAGACTCATGGTAATCCTCTTGCCTCAGTTTCCTGAGTGTTGGGATTACAGGCATGAACCAAAATACTCAGATTTTTTTTGAGATAGGATCTCATGTAGCTTAGTCTAGCATCAAATTCACTGTGTTCTAAAGATCACCTTGGACTTATGATCCTCCTGAGTGCTAGAATTAAAAGCATGTGACACTATACCCAGTGAGGTTTGGGGCTTATTAAGAAAAAAATAAAAGCCGGGCTTGGTGGCACATGCCTTTAATCTCAGCACTTGGGAGGCAGAGGTAGGAGGATCACCATGAGTTCAAGGCCACCCTAAAACTACATCGTGAATTCCAGGTCAGCCTGGGCTAGCGAGAGACCTTACCTTGAAAAACAAAAACAAAACAAAACAAAAATTAAAAAAAGAAAAACATAATATACACCTACATTTAAGCAAAGGTATTGAGAGTTAAATGAATACTTAAGAAAAGGAGAGGGCTGGAGGGATGGCTTAGCAGTTAAGGCACATGCCTGCGAAGCCTAAGGACCAAGGTTTGATTCTCCAGGTCCCACATAAGCCAGATACACAAGGGGGCACATGCATCTGGAATTCGTTTGCAGTGGCTAGAGGCCCTGGCACGCCCATTCTCACTCGCACTCTCTCTCTCTCTCTTTCCCTCTCTCTCTGTCTCAAATAAATAAAAATAAAATGTTTTAAAAAAGAAAGGACAAAAAGGGTTAGCGAAATGGCTCAGAGATTAAAAAGTGTGCTTGCTGCCGGGCGTGGTGGCGCACGCCTTTAATCCCAGCACTCGGACAAAAGGATCGGGTTAGGCCACCCTGAGACTATGGCCAGGTCAGCCTGACCAGAGTGAGACCCTACCTTGCAAAACCAAAAAAAAAAAAAAAAAAAAAAATGTGTGCTTGCTTGCACAGCCTGCTAGCCCAGGTTCAATTCCCCAGTGCCCACAAAAACCAGATGTACAAAGTGGCACATGTGTCTGGAGTTTGTTTGCAGCAGCAAGAGCCCCTGGCTCATCCATGTTCTCTCTCTTTTTAAAAAAGAAAAGGAGGGCTGGAGAGATGGCTTAGCAGTTAAGGCACTTGCCTGCAAAGCCAAAGGATCCAGGTTCAATTCCTCAGGATCCACATAAGCCAGATGCACAAGGTGGCACATGTGTCTAGTGTTTATTTGCACTGGCTGGAGGCCCTGGTGTGCCCATCTTCTCTCTCTCTCTCAAGTAAGTAAATAAATAAATAATATTTACAAAAAAAGGGGGGGATAGAGAGATGGCTTAGCAGTTAAGGCATTTGCCTGCCAAGCCTAAGGACCCAGGTTTGATTCCCTAGTACTCACATAAGCCAGATGCACAAGATGGTGCATGGAGTTTGTTTGCAGTGGCTGGAGACCCTGGCGCTTCCATTCTCTCTCTCTCTCTCTCAAATAAATAAATAAAAATTTCAGGGCTAGAGAGATGGCTTAGTGGTTAAGGCGCTTGTCTGTGAAGCCAAAGGACCTAGGCTTGATTCCCCAGGACCCACGTAAGCCAGATGCACAAGGTGGTGCATGCCTCTGGAGTTTGTTTACAGTAGCTGGAGGCCCTGGTGTGCCCATTCTTTCTCTCTCCTTCACCCTCTCCCACTGTATTCCCAAGTTGATCTGGAACTCATTCTAGCCCAAGCTGGACTCAAACTCATAGTGATACTTCTACCTCAGCCTCCCAAGTGCTGGGATTAAAGGTATGAGCCACTATGCCTGACAACTATCCTTTCTTAATGTCTCTTGCTATTCATTCATTCATTCATTTGCAAGGAGAGAGATAAAAGAGAGACAGAGAAAATGGGTGTTCCAGGGCCTCCAGCCTCTGCAAATGGACTCCAGATGCACGTGCTACCTTGTGCATTTGTGTTTACTTGGGTACTGGGAATTAAACTCATGTCCATTAGGTTCTGCAGGCAAGTACCTTAACCACTAAACCATCTCTCCAGCTCATCACTCTCTCTCTCTCTCTCTCTCTCGCTCTTTTGAGGTAGAGTTTCACTCTAGTCCAGGCTGACCTGTAATTCACTATATAGTCTCAGGGTGGCCTCGAACTCATGGCGATCCTCCTACCTCTGCCACCCGAGTGCTGGGATTAAAGGCATGCACCACCATGCTGGGCATCACCCTCTCTTTTAATGTCCATATTTAAATCTATATTGAATTGAACCCGGGTCCTTTAGCTTTGCAGGGAAGTGTCTTAACCACTAAGACATTTCTCCAGCCCATAAAACCCTTTTTTTTTTTTTTTAAAAAAAAGAACAGTAGCACACACTCAACTTGTCAAGAGTCACATTCAAATATATATATATATAAAGAACAATAGCACACACTCAGGAGAGGGAGGCAGATAGAGAGAATGGGTGTGCCAGAGCCTCTAGCCACTGCAAATGAACTCCAGACGCTTGTGCCACCTTGTGCATCTGGCTTATGTGGGTACTGGGGAATTGAACCTGGATCCTTTGGCTTTGCAGGCAAGTGCCTTAACCACTAAGCAACCTCTCTAGCCCTCAATGTCTGTCTGTCTTTCTTTCTTTCTTTCTTTCTTTCTTTCTTTCTTTCTTTATTTATTTATTTATTTATTTTGGTTTTTTGAGGTAAGGTCTCACTCTAGCCCAGGCTGACCTGGAATTCACTCTATAGTCTTCTCAGGGTGGCCTCGAACTCAGGCGATCCTCCTACCTCTGCCTCCCGAGTGCTGGGATTAAAGGTGTGCGCCACCACGCCCGGCTTTGTTTTGTTTTTTTGAGATAGCGTCTCATTGTAGCACACCTGACCTGAAATTCACTATCTAGTCTCAGGATGGCCTTGAACTCACAGTGATCCTCCTACCTGTGTCTGGGATTAAAGGCATGTACCACCATGCCTGGCCCTAAATATCTTAATAGCCTTTTTCCCCCCCATCACACACCATACATACATATATGGTTACACACATTTTAATTATTTTTTGTGTGTTGGAGTGTATGCATGTGAATGTGACTACAAATATGGTTCATAATCTTATTTGTGAGATTTTCCTCAGAAAAGTAGATTTACAGAAGAACAAGGCATTTGGGGAAGTTTAAATTCTAAGGTCACATACATCCTGGCCTTAAGCATGGTTCACTAGCTATTCTAACACTCGTTTGAAACTTCTTTCAGAAAAGGGAATAATGTCTCTGTGCGGGCAGTCTTCAGAGCAATATTTTTCAGTCGTGTCAAATTTTTTGATTCTAGCCAGGAAGAGACTCAAACCAGATCCCTGGGGGTGAGGGGCTCCTTTTTCTTCCCATGTTCCCTTGATTTCGTCTTTGTCCTGCCTCAAGCCCATGTACCCTGGGTTCTTCTGCCTCCTGCTTCAGCTCCATCACCTCAGACTCCTCAAGATGTTTCGTCCCTCCTACCTCAGCCTCCCCCACCTCAGAGGCATAGGGACTTAGGTGGAGGGCACTGTATCCTGCCTACACCTGCAGGGTCTCTTCTACTTCTTGATCCCGGGGATCAAGCCCAAGCCTGCCGTGCCCTGCAATTCACATGGGGCTTCATAGACATTGATTCTCACATCCAACACACTCTACTACATCCTGCCAGCCCAGGTGCTGAGGGTAAAAAGGTTCAAATGTCCCATGGCACTTACATCCTTGTAGAAAACTGTAGCTTGATCTTCACCAGTGGAGTTAATGTACATTTTGCACATGGGAAAACCAAGACTCAGGCGAAAGGATTTGCAGGCCTTCAACAATGAGGAGCAGGCCCAGGACCCAACCTGGTCTTGACTTCCCTATCACAGCTCAGGGCTTTCCCTGGCAGGAATGGACTCAAATATATCCAACCAAGGTCCAAGTAGGTGCCATTGAAGTAATTTCATTTTAGTTTATTGTTTAATTTTTCTTTATTTGTGTGGGTATGTATGCATGCATGCATGCACATGTGTGCCAGCCAGGATTTCTTGCCCCTGCAAACCGATCCCATCTGGCTTACATAAAAGTGGCTGGGGATTTGAACCTGGGCCAGCAGACTTTGCAAACAAGTTCCTTCAACCACTAAGCTATCTCCCCAGATCCCTTTGAGACGGGGTTTCGTGCATTCTAGTCTGGCCTCAAACTTACTATGTAGCCCAGAATGACCTTGAACTCCTGATCTTCCTGCCTCCTAAGTTCTGGGATTACAGGAATGTGCCACCAAGCCCAGCTTTATGCGGTGCTGAGGACTGAACCCAGGGTTTCATGCATGTTAAGCATGAACTTTATCAAATTGAGCACTGAAGGGTTAATAGCCTTCCCTGAGAACTAAAAGGGAACTAAAGAGTTAATGACTGTCCCTAAAGCTCAGGGCAATAAAAGAAACAACAGAGACATTCGACCTCATTAAGTTTGACACCTTCCCTGATTGATGTATTCCCCTTAGCCTAGATGGCCTTGAAGGACCAGGGACCGTCTGTGTATCCTCCCTTAGACATTCCTGGCTGGAGAAGCCTATTCTGAACAAGGACGCAAACAGCTGCAATTTTCAGCTGCACCTGGTCCAGTCTGCTTTTCTTAGGATTCTCCTTATAAACTTACACCCTAGCCTGGCTCAGTGCTTCAGCCTTCATCCCGCGGGAAAGCTGAGGCCCCTTGCTGTTTCTCTCAATAAACAGTCCTGTCTGTAGAGATCAAGTCCGGTGTTCTTTTTACTTTTCTCTTACACTTTCCTTACAAGCACCATCCCAGACCACCCCCCCCCCATTTTTTTTTGAACTAGGGTCTCATACGGCTGGTCTGGAACTCACTATGTAGACTAGGCTGGCCTCAAACTCCTGGCAATCCTCCTGCCTCAGTCTCCTGAGCTGAGATCATAGGCATGTATCACTGCACCTTGTTTCTGACATCCTATTTGAACTGTCATTAATAAGCCCATGAAAAACATCCCTGCACATGAATCTTGGTCCCCTAGCTGGTCATTTATTTAGCGCAAATCTGGCCAATGATAAGATGTGGTAGACTGGAGGGTTCTGAGGCATCCTGCTAAGTGCCTTCCAGTCTTGCCAGTTCTAAGTCTAGCGAGCAGCGTGCAGTACTGTCGTTCTTTGCTACAGAAGTTACCTAGTGCTCAGAAAGGCTGAGACGATCAGGTGTGGTAGCGCACACTTTAGTCCCAGCACTCAAGAGGCTGAGGTAGGCAGTGAGTTCAAGGCCAGCCTGGGGCTATAGAGTGAGTTCCAGGTCAGCCTTGGTTAGAGTGAGACCCTGCTTCAAAGGGAGAGGGGGAAGAGAGGGGGGAGAGAGAAAGAAAAAAGAAGAAGAAAGAAAGAAAGAAAGAAAGAAAGAAAGAAAGAAAGAAAGAAAGAAAGAAAGAAAAAAGAAAGAAAGGAAAGAAAGAAAGAAAGAAAGAAAGAAAGAAAGAAAGAAAGAAAGAAAGAAAGAAAGAAAGAAAAAGCCGAGACATCCTGGCACCTTTGGACCTGGCACCCATCTTGCCCTCTTCACGTCTGTTCACAGTTCCAGTATCTCCCCCTACCCAGCCTGGCTCCCCACCCTCCTTTTGCTAATCCATTGTTCACTGTGAACAATCCCCAGGAAATTGCCTCAGATCTTGGTGGGAGCCCAGAGGTCAGGCAGAGGCTCCTGGGGTGGGGTGACTTACTGATTTCTATCCTTGTTTTTCTGGCATTTTCTTCTTTTGTTGCTTTTCCTGCTCCAAGGGATATTTTTGGCTCCTTCTTCCTGGCATAGCCCTAGGACAGCAGGGTGGAAGTGGCAGGTGGCAGTGGTCTCTGCCATGTTGTGCCCAAGAGATTGCTTTTCAATGCTTGAGGCCAACCTTATGTTGGGTACTTCGGCTCACCCCAACCCTGAGTGCCCAGTGTGCCAGCTTCTTATACACCATGCCTCTGAATGAACACAGGAGCCCTTTCCTCTCTTTTCTTCCCTTTCCTTTCTTATTTTTATTTATTTATTTGACAGAGAAAGACGGAGGGAGAGAGAGAGAGAGGATGGGCGCAGCAGGGCCTCCAGCCACTGCAAATGAACTCCAGACACGTGTACCCCTTTGTGCATCTGGCTAACGTGGGTCCTGGGGAATTGAACCTGGGGCCTTTGGCTTTGCAGGCAAATGCCTTAACTGCTAAGCCATCCCTCCAGCCCATTTTTTCCCCCTTAGTTAAGAGAGAGAGTGAGAGAGAATAGCATGTCAGGGCCTTTGAGCTCCAGACACATGTGCCACTTTCTGGCTTTATGTGGGTACTGGGGAATGAATTGAACTCAGGCCAGCAGTCTTTGTAAGCAAGTGCCTTTAACCATTGAGCCATCTCCATAGTGTAATGGGGTGCTTCCAGGAACCCCCAAGCCCTAAGTTTATATCTGTAAACTAACCAAAGAATTGGCAATTTCAGATTTAAGAGAATGATTTTTCAAGTTAGGGTCTTGCTCTAGCCCAGGCTGACCTGGAATTCACTATGTAGTCTCAGGGTGGACTCGAACTCACAGTGATCCTCCTACCTCTGCCTCCTGAGTGCTGGGATTAAAGGTGTGCGCCACCACACCAGGTTTAAGAGAATGATTTTTACAATACCACATTTTATTTAAATTTTACAAAGGAGGGTGGAAAGGGGAAGGCTGGGAGGTAAGAGGAGATAAAGTGGGCAGAAGAGAAGTATACCACATGGAGCCCAGAAGCCCATGTGGGCCACGTGTAGCCCAGGAGTTCCTGTGACCAGATATGGATCTGGGAAAAAGTGTGGAAAGAATAGAGAAAAGGAAGTTTATTTGTTTTGTTTTTGTGTTTTTTTTGAGGTAGGGTCTCACTCTAGCCCAGGCTGACCTGGAATTCACTATGTAGTCTCAGGGTGTCCTTGAACTCAAGGTGATCCTTCTACCTCTGCCTCCCAGGTGCTGGGATTAAAGGCGTGCGCTACCATGCCCATCTGAGAAAAGGAAGTTTAAGGAGCTCCTGCCATGTAGGGAGCTGGAGGAGATAAAAAACCTATGCGGAGAAGTAAGGGTTAGGGGGGCCCTTCCGGCTGGGCCTGGACCTGGGCTGAGCCAGCCCAGGCCCAGTGGAGGGAAAAATTCACCTATAGCTGGAAGTTCCCAAGTGATCAGAGAGAGCCCGCCCTCCCCTTGCAAAGGTATTGATGATCTTATGGGGGTGAGTTGTCTTCCAGCTCAGGTGAACCAGAGGGCCAGCTGGTTGGTTAGGGTTAGGGGCTGTCTCAGGAAGAGGTTAGCTCTGGCACCAAGTTCCCCGGGCTGAACTTGACTAACCACCATGTTTAAATCCTATGAAAGACCTCCCTTCCAGGAGGGGTCCTGACTGTTTGTGGAAAAGCTGGTCTCTAGGGAAGTGGATAAAAGATAAGAAGTGGGATGATCTTGGATTTCTAGCAAGTGTAAACTTTTCTGTCCTTTTTACTTTCAGGGGTCCAGTCACCCTAACTCTATCCGCCCCCCCCCATTGCCTTTTTCTTTTCTTTCTTTTCTTTTCCTTTCTTTCTTGTTTTGATTTTTCTTTTCTTTTCTTTTTTTTTGAGACAGTCTCACTATGTAGCCCATGTTGGCCTCAAAACTTGAAGTAATCCTCCTGCCTTAGCCTCCCAACTGCCAGGATTATAGGTGTGGACCATTTGCTTCCCAGAAACCTTTTTTTAAAAATCATTGATAAGAGCAGGGTTTGGGGAGGTGAAGCAGTCTGCCCAGGGTTCTACAGCCAGGAATAATAAAGCTAAGTCTGATGGTTGATGGTCAGATCCCTACCCACTAGCCTTTACTGCCTCTGAAGAGAGCAGGGAGGGTGGTGGGCTTGTCCCCTCCCCTAGGAGAAGTACCACTGGCTACAGCCTTCAGAGACAAGAGAAGGCTGCTTAGTCTCTGTGTGGGGTATAGAAATGGGACATTCTTGGCTCACTGCAGGGCCTCAGTGGCCTGCCTCCATTGAGCAGATCTGCTTTTCCTCCTGTCAGACCTGATGTCTTTAAAGAGGATGATGGAGAAGCTGGGGGTCCCCAAGACCCACCTGGAGATGAAGAAGATGATCTCAGAGGTGACAGGTGGCATCAGTGACACCATTTCCTATCGAGACTTTGTGAATATGATGCTGGGCAAGAGGTCGGCTGTCCTCAAGTTGTGAGTACCTCCTCACCTCTCATGGGAACTTGGAAGGCAAGGAAGTCCTGGGGGAGAGGTCCTGGACTCGGCACCTCAGACATTCCCTGGCCAGTGGTAATCTCATTGTGCCACTTGCTGAGTGAACAGTTTGAGTTTTCTGAACCCCCCCCTTATCTGTCAAGTGAGTCTATGCTATTGTCCTGCAGGGAAAATCAGCCTGCCTTGGGCAGCCTGACACAGCCCAGATCAGAGGCTCTGTGAGTGGCAACAGTGATGTGATGATGGCACTAAACTTTCTCTTTCTCCCTCCCTCCCTCTCTCCCTCCCTCCCTCTGTATTTCCTTCCTCCCTCCCTCCCTTCCTCCCTTCCTTCCTTTCCTCCCTTCCTATTTCCTTTCCTTCCTTCCTTCTTCCCTCCCTCCCTCCCCCTTCCTTCCTCCCTCCCTCCCTCCCTATTTCCTTTCCTTTCCTTCCTTCCTTCCTTCCTTCCTTCCTTCCTTCCTCCCTCCCTCCCTCCCTCCCTCCCTCCCTCCCTTCCTCCCCTCCTCCCCTCCTCCCCTCCGTCCCTATTTATTTATGGGGGGAGAGAGAAGGAAAAACAATGGGTGCACCAAGGTCTCTTACAGCTACAAATGAACTTCAAATACATGTGCCACTTTGTGTATCTGGCTTTATGTGTTTACCTGGGTACTAGGAAATCAAACCCAGGCCAGCAGGCTTTGCAAGCAAGTGCGTTTAACTGCTGAACAACCACCCTAGCTCCTGGGTTTTTGTTTTTCCAAGGCAGAGTTTCACTTTAGCCCAGGATAACCTAGAACTCACTCTGTAGCCCCAGGCTGGCCTGGAACTTACTGCAACCCTTCTGGGATTATAGACATGAGCTATGAGACAGGATCCTCAGCGTATTGCTAAAAAGCCCTGGTTGTTCTGGAACTTGTTATATATGTGACCCTCCTGTTTCCCCCTCCAAAGTGCTGGTATTGCAGAGGGCACCACTACTCCTGGTTGAACCCTGGTTTCTCTACCATAAAGTGGGAGTGATAACACATCTGCTGTGATGTATTGTTCTGGGGAGTTAGATATGTGGAGATTTCAGCCTAGAGCCCAGCTGATGGCAAACATCTAATATGAAGTACCTCTGATGGGCCAGGTGTGGTGGCACACACTTTTAATCTCAGCACTTGAGATGCAGAGGTAGGAGGATCACCGTGAATTCGAGGCCACTCTGAGACTACATAATGAATTCCAGAACAGCCTGAGCTGGAGTGAAACCCTACCTCGAGAAACCAAATAAATAAATAATAAAATAAAAAAACAAAATAATAAATAAAGTACAAAGATGGGGCTATACCCACATCACTTTATGAAGGAGTCCATAGAGACTCATAAAGGCCCAGACACTGGCTCATGAACCCATGTTTCAGCCTGGCCAGAGCTTATAGCTTGCCTACTTATGCATATAAATGCTAATAGCCAGATTGGAGAGATGGCTCAGCAGTTAAAGGCCTGGGTTTGGTTCCCCAATACCCATGTAAAGCCATATGCACAAAGTGGTGCATGTGCCTGGAGATGGTTTGCATCTTGCAGTGGCAAGAGGCTCTGGTGCACTCATTCACACATTCTCTCATTCTTTCTCTCTGCTTGAAAATATTTTTAAAATATTTTATTTATTTATTTACTTTATTTATTTATTTATACACAGAGAGGGAGAGAGTGACAGAGGGAGAGAGAGAACAGGCATGCCAGGGCCTCTAGCCACTGCAAACGAACTCCAGACACATGTGCCACCACTGTGCATCTGGCTTACGTGGGACCTAGAGAATCGAAGAATTGAACCTGGGTCCTTAGGCTTCACAGGCAAGCATCTTAACCGCTAAAGCCATCTCTCCAACCAGAAAAAAATTATATATTTTACATGAGGATGGTAGCTGGGTGTGGTGGCACACACCTTTAATCTTAGCCCTCAGGAGGAAGAGGTAGGAGGATTGCTGTGAGTTTAAGGCCACCTTGAGACTACATAGTGAATTTCAGGTTAGCCTAGGCTAGTTTGAGACCCTACCTTGAAAAACCAAAAGAAAAAAAAATGCTGAGGATCAGAAAGGTTGAACGTTTGGCTAGAATCACCCAGCTAGGAAGCAGTAGGGCAGGCATGGCTCTGCATGGTTATTTTCTAAACATCTAGTCTCTTTCTCAAATTTGGCTTTCAAACAATGGGGATGTTTTTGAAGATTTGAAGGGGTTTTGAGTAGAGCCTTGGCCCAGCTCACCCTTCTCCAGCAAACCTGGAGAGGGGAATGCACTTGGCTTAGAAACAAGAAGCCCAGAGGGTTGTGCCTGCCTCTTCCTTGGATTGAGCATGCAGTTGGGACATCACATCACCACTCTGCGACTCGTTTGTTTTTTCCTCTGTAAAGTGGGTCCCCAGTAGCCTCTTTCAGCTGTGAGCATGGGCTTTCATGATGTACCCGAGAATAGATTGAGGGGATTTTGTCAAGGACTCTGCAGATGGGAAGGCTGGGGAAATCTCTGCATGGAGTGAAGATTAATTTTTTTTTTTTTTTTTTTTTTTTTCTTTTGTTCATCTCCAAACCAGAGTCATGATGTTTGAAGGAAAAGCCAACGAGAGCAACCCCAAGCCAGTTGGCCCTCCTCCAGAGAGAGACATCGCCAGTCTGCCCTGAGGACCCATCTGGACTTCCCTGGCTCCCTTCCCTGTCCTTCCTCTTCCCTCTTGACTCACTGTGATTTGTCTTATCTCGTCATTGTGGGTTAGTTTGTTTTTCTTTTCACCTATCTCTTTTTGAAAGCACAGGTTACCTGCCTTATAGAGGCTCTGGGATGGGGAACCCTGAACCTCAGGTATCCTTCCTCCCCTCTTCCTGCCGGTCCTGCTCTCCCTGTGCAGAAGTGCTGACATCAAACCAAAATCTGGAGAGGGCAAGGCTAGAGCATGGAGGCTGGAAGCCTATATTCCCATGCCTGAAGATGATTATATATATAATTTTTTTCTAGAAGGTTTCTAAGCTAAGTTCAGGCTGCAGGCTTCTTCAGTGAAAATGACCCACTGTTATAAGACCCTCAATAGGCATTTGGCTGTAGGGTCTCCTTAGGGTTCTTTGGACAGCTTTGTGTTGTCATTGTTCCTGGGTAGTCCCTCACAAGGCCCCTCAGTGCCCCACTGCTATCACTGACTGATTCCTTCTGGTCCACACCTCTACTCATCCTCTGTGACATGACACCAGGTGGGAAGGAAAGAGGATCACTGGAGCCCTTCAAGAAGGACCAGGAGGAACTTCCAGCCTTGCTCTCGTGGCCATATCTTCTTCACAGGCAGCTCAGAGGGAAGGTGGAGCACAACTGCCCCTGGTTAGGGCAGCAAAGGGCTTTGGAGGTAGAGGGAGGGCAGAGGTCTCCGGGGAGGGGTCAGCTCAGTATAGACCTACATTTCAATGAGGGTGCTGAGCCTTCAGGATGGGAGAAACAGATGGGCCTTCTGATGGCAAAATGCGCTCACCCCAACTATGCTGCCTCCACTTGCCTTCCTTCCCTACTCACTCATTCAACAGATATTTATTGAGAGCCTCTTACAAGCTTTAAATCTTCCCACTCAGTGCTGACATGTGCTGTGTCCAACTCGTGTCTCTCTCTTTGAGTCATCCAAGACCTGGAGCTTGGAGATTGGACTGTCACTCGTGGCCTTGCTTATGGACTCAAGATTTTAGAGCTCTGATCCACCCTGTAGCTTAAGCTGGGCCAGTCCTCTCATTTCACTGTGCCGGCCCACGAGTTGTTAAGTGCCTTGCCCAAAGGGTCAAGGGGTTTCATCTGAAGATGGAAGAGCCTAGACTGAAGACCCAATGGTCAGATACCCTGCCCACACCTCACCTTACTCATCAGGGAAAGGTGGAGAAGGCATTCTCCTAGCCCAGGACTCGAGGAATGCTTTGTTCACTCTGAAGGCCCTGAGCCAGGACTCACCCTCCCCAGGCCTGGTCTCCTCCAAGTCAGCGTCAGGGCCTGGGTAATGGCCAGGTTTGCATTTGCAGTTAGCTTCCCTGTCTTCTTGGCTGAGCTGTAGAGAGGGCTTCTTGTGCAGTCTAGTGTCAAACTTGACCCATCTTGTCTTGAGTGGGGACCTTGGCCTTGACCCTGCCTATATTCTTGAGTCCTGTTCCTTGTGTCTTAGGACTCAGGTGCATTCCTTCACTCATTGCACTTATCTCTTAAGTACTTGCTATGCAGCAAGACTTCAGAACCCAGCACTGAAATGATCAGACTCACGGAAGTGTGGGTCTGCTGGGGTGTTAGACTCAGCCAATGACAGTAAGGTGAAAGTCAGGAAGGGAGGCATATAGAATGACTACCTGCACTCTTGGGAATTCTAGTTGGGCTCAAGAGTTGTCAAGAGTGTTGGAGAAGCCTTTGTGAAAAGCGTATGTGTCAAAGATCAGGGGCTGTTGGGCCATTGTGGACTTCTGTGGCTCCTCAGTGCCCCACACCCAGCACCCAGGGTGTTTTCCCATAGCAGCTTGGGAGAGTGAAGCAGGCTGGGCATGACATGGCCAGCTCAGGTCAATCCTCTGGTCTCAACCAGTTCAGGAGCAAGAGTATTTGACTATGACTGGCTGAGCTCACCCATGAGAAGCTGCTGCTTGTGCACTGGCCTGGTTGAAATTTAAACCCTAGTAACATTCCTCCCTGTAAATATAAAATCCTACCTACCCGTATCTCCTCCTCTGCCTTCTTTTCTGAAATGTTAGATTAGCAGTTCCCTATTCCCACCCTATCCCTCCGCCTTCTCTCTCTGGACAGCCTGTTAGACTGTTATACTCAGCGTGCCCAATCTTGGGAGAGATAGGCAGAAGCAACCAGGCTCCTTTCAGTGGGTTCCACACACACACAGCTTATGACATTCCAGGCACCTCCGCAAGGGAGGAGAGTAGGCTGGTTTGCCTCCAGCCTCTGGAAATGGTCCTCTCATGGCCTGAGCAGAGAACTTATCCGTCCCTTTGCTGATTCCTAGAACTCAGTTCCTGTGTAAGGGGTGCCTCAAGAGTGACCCTTGGAAGAGGGTTTCTAGGACTCTTCTCTAGCTAAGGGCTCAGCTTCTTAGGACATCAAGTGTCTTATTTCTGAAAAAGACCGAATCTAACTGTTGTAACCGTCAACGTGGGAACTGCCAAGTATGGCTGTGTCCCTAGGACTCTGAAGTTTGCCAGGCAGATTCAGGTGAATGAAACTGTGTGTGTGGAAGGTGGAATGTCATCTCTACAGATTGAAATAAACCAGACAAACTTACCGATGTCTTTCTTCGTGCTTCTTGGAGATGGCTCTCTGGGCTCAGCAAAGTCTGACGAGCTACCTAACAGCAGCCAGTTGAATGAGGGTCTCCTCCTCTGAGACAGCTAAGTCTTGTCTGCTCTCACAGCAGTCCGAGACAGGCTCTATTGTACTATTCTTGTTTCACAATGAGAAAGAGGCTTGAAGCCGAGAAAACCATTGTTAAAAATCCATCAGTAGAGCCGGGCGTGGTGGCGCATGCCTTTAATCCCAGCACTCGGGAGGCAGATGTGGGAGGATCGCCATGAGTTCGAGGCCACCCTGAGACTACATAGTGAATTCCAGGTCAGCCCGGGCTAGAGTGAGACCCTACCTCGAAAAACAAAACAAAACAAACAAACAAAAAAATCCATCAGTAAGCCACAGAAGGTGCCCCCTAGAACTAAGCCACTGGGTCTGATTTAGGAACCTGTCCTGGAACATTTATAATTCTCCAGAAATTTCTTCTACATAGGACTGTGTAATTTCAATCAATATATAGCTAGGTAATCAGAATTCTAATTATGCTTCCCCTTTCTGACTGAGAGCCACTAGGAAATCTTGTTAGTTTTGTGCTTCCCTCATTTCATCAGCTAAGTGTTATCAAGCCCCTGAGTCATTAGGGAACCTTGAAGGTTAAAGGAGATACCTTACCTAAAATGTATTGTGTAAAATTCAGGGGCTGGGGAGATGGCTCAGTGGATAAGGCAGGGATAGCTGAATTTAGATTTCCAGAACCCATGTAAAACTGGTATCTGAAAAAAAAAGAAAGAAAAAAAATTTAAAAAAAAACCACCGGTATCTGTAGTGTGAGCATACCTGTAATCCCAACACATTTATGACAAGATGGGAAGCAGACACAGGAGGATTCTCTGGAAGTCCTGGGGCCAGCTAGCCTAGCAAATACAGTGATGAACGAGAGACTGCCTCAAACAAGGTAGGAGGTGAAGAATGACACTCAAAGCTGTCCTCCAACCTCCATACCCATGGACATGCACACCCATTTCCAAAAAAAAACCAAAACATTCAGCACAAATTCTTTCATCATCAGAAGTGGTTATGGCTGGGCTGGAGAGATGGCTTAGCAGTTAAGGCACCTGCCTGTCAAGCCTAAGAATGCCAGCTCCAATCTCCAGGTCCCACGTTTAGTGAGATGCAAAGTGATACTAGGGTGCAATGCCACACTTACCCATAAGGGGGCGCACATGTCTGGAGTTTGTTCACAGCGGCTGAGAGGTTGCTGGCATACCCATTCTCCCTCTCTCTCTTTCTCTCCCCCCTTCTTAAAAAAAGGTGGTTATGACTTTTGCTCTGGAAATGATTGAAAGGTATAAGCAAAGCTAATCATTTGTGCTTTTATCTCCTCATTTTCAGTTTTGGACCCAGGGGTCCCCCATGGCACACCCCAGTCCACCCACCTTCTGAGCCTCTCTGCCTCACTTTTCCTTTTATCTTCCTTTTTTTTTTTTTTTTTTTTTTTTTTTTTTGAGGTAGTGTCTTCCTCTAGCTCAGGCTGACCTGGAATTCACTATGTAGTCTCAGGCTGGCCTTGAACTCACAGCAATTTTCATACCTCTGCCTTCAGAATGCTGGGGTTAAAGGCATACACCACCATGCCCGACTCTTCCTTTTTTTTTTTTTTTTTTTCCTAGTTGAAAGATTACAAAATTTAATTATAAGAATCAAGCAGTGGTAATTAGTCACAGCAATCTACTTTGATTAACTCTGACGTGTACAAATGCTAGTTTTTAAAGAAAGGTGATAAATACCAATTCAACTTTGATAACACTGTTCAGGATCTACATAAACCCAATTCTAGACATAGTTCAATACACAAGGCAAAGGGGATAACAGTGTAATAATCACCAATAATTAAACCAAAGGCAGAATTTCCAAAAAAAATTAGTACAATAATTACTACAATAAATTGTAGTTTCAAATGTCTAACACTACATAAAAAATAATCTATTTTTCTACCTGAGATCAAAATTAAGTTTCCTTTTTCCTATCTAAATCTACTCTTTTTGCATTGAGGTAAATCTGAATGCATATGATACTCTTCCAAAACTTTTCTAACCCTGCTTTAGAAATTCTCAAGTGTTACACTTAGGAATTATTTACAGTCTTTCTTCAGATAATTTTATTAGGTTAACAGAGCTATAATGGACCATAACACTACTAGTAATGTGAAAACAAAAGGTACTCATTGTACAAAGTTTCTGAGTGTGCAATATGTAATGGGATCACAGAATCTATGTATATATATGAACCACTGAGAGTTAAGAAATTAAGTTTATTGGGCTGGGGAAATGGCTTAGCAGTTAAGGCGTTTTCCTGCAAAGCCTAAGGACTCCAGTTCAGTTCCCCAGGACCCATGTAAGACAGATGCACAAGGAGGCACATGTGTCTGGAGTTTGTTTGCAGTGGCTGGAGGCCCTGGTGTGCCCATTCTCTCTCTATCTGCCTCTTTCTCTCTCTCTCTCAAATAAATAAATAAATAAATAAATTTTAATAAAAAAAGAAATTAAGTTTACTTCAAGAAAACCCAGTCTATTCTCTTTGGAGCAGAGGTTGCAAAATAATGATGCATAACAAAAATATTATCTATAAAAGCTCCAAAACAAAGCATTAGCCTTATGTGACAAAAACTAACTTAAATTAAAAAATAGCTGGGTGTGGCTGGAGAGATGGCTTAGGGGTTAAGGCGCCTGCCTGCTAAGCCTAAGAACGCTGGTTCTAATCTCCAGGTCCCGTGTTTAGCCAGATGCAGTGATGCAAGGGCACAATGCCGCACTTGCCCACAAGGGGGCGCACACATCTGGATTTTGGTCACAGCAGCTGAGAGACTGCTGGTGCGCGCCCATCTCTATCTGTCTCCCTCTCTCTCTGTGTCTCTCTCCAAAAATAAATAAAATAGTAAAAAAATAAAAAAAAAATAAATAGCTGGGTGTGGTGATGCATGCCTTTAATCCCAGCACTCAGGAGGCTGAGGTAGAAGGATCACTGTGAGTTAGAGGCCAGCCTGAGACTACATAGGGAATTCCAGGTCAGCCTGAGCTAGAGTGAGACCTCACCTCAAAATAAAAATTAAAAATAAAATAAAAACTCAACTAGATCATTATTGTGGCCATGTAACTTTGTGTTGGGGTGGGGGAAGTGGGTTTATGCTGAGGTGATAACCATCTCTCACTCCTTATTCTTGTCCTTTACCAAACTAATCAGAAAGCCACTTCCAAAGCTGCCTTTCTTGTGGCTATCTTTGGCAATGCCTCTAACTTGAAAGCAAAAGAACCTACTAAAGTGAAGAAGATGAAGACACTGTGGAGATGTACAGAAGCCTATCGAATAGTATGTGATGAGAAGGAAAATACGCTACGGAAAGCTGTGCAGTAGTCTACCCTCAAAAGAGAGAGAAAATAAAAGGGCACGGAGCCTGTTACTCCTCTGATCCTTCTTTCACACTGTTTCCAATTAGAAGACTGTGGGACCAAAACTTCAAACTCTGAAAAGTTAATGATACAAGGAGAAACTAGAGAACTGAAGAAATGATAAAGCAGTACAGCAGAAGCTTTAGCTGTCAATGAGTTTCTTTGTTCTTGTCTTGGCAATGTCGATACTGTCTTTGTTGGTGTCAGCCTTTTCTGTGATCCGTTGTATTTGTTGATTTTGAGCATCAATTTCATTGCCCATATCCAGGGCCATGTTCTTTAGATTTGCAAGGATACTGCCCACTTGAGTCAGGTTTTCTTCCATCTCATCTTTAGCATCATTAGTTATGCGTTTAATGTATCCACCGCTAGCTGCTCCTGTGGGGGTCGGCTGAGGCTGACCATTGTTACTAGGCCTGGTTGCTTCCATACAACACTGCTAGGTGAATTGTCTCCACCATCTCCCCACATTGCCTTATAGGCCTTTCCAGACTCAAAAGTTCTTTGTTCGATTACAAGGGCATATGCAAAGTCCACAGCACTTGTTGAGTTCCGTCAAAGTCTTCTCGGCCTCTCTCATGTCTTTATTTATTTGGCCCACGCCTTCTTCTATGCGGTTTAATTGTTCCCCCTGCTCATCCAGCATAGTGATGGTCTTGATTCCTGCATTCTGTGACTCAATGGCTAAACCCAGGATTCTCCTCATCCTTTCCACAGACTCATCAGTAATTTGGTGAGCCCTCAGCTGAATTTCTTCTGGTGACAGGTTATCTATGATGAATCAAAACTCTACCAGACACAGGAATGGAAATGTAGATATTCAAGCGGTGTCTTCTGGTCACTGCTATCCTGTCGCCCGCAGCTCAGTCTCCTCTTCCTTTTTTTTTTTTTTTTTTGGTTTTGCAAGGTAGGGTCTCACTCTGGTCCAGGCTGACCTGGAATTCACTATGTAGTCTCAGGGTGGCCTCGAACTCTCGGTGATCCTCCTCTTCCTTTTGTTTTTTATTTTGAGAGAGAGAAAGAGAGAGAGAGAGAGAATGGGCCCATCAGGACCTTCAGCCTGTTGCAAATGAATTGCAGATGTGTACCCCCTTGTGCACAAGTGTGACACTCTACACTTGTGTCACTGTGAATCTGGCTATGTGGGATCTGGAAATTAAGCTTTGCAGGCAAGACCCTTAACCACTAAGCCATCTCTTCAGCTCTTTTTCTTTGTTTCTTTCTTTATTGTTAATTAATTAATTAAAATTTTTTTTGATTTTCTGAGGTAGAGTCCCTCTAGCTCAGGCTGACCTGGAATTCACTATGTAGTCTCAGGCTGGCCTCAACATGACAATCCTTCTACCTCTGCCTCCTAAGTGCTGGGATTAAAGGCATGAGCCATCACGCCTAGCTCTCTCTCTCTCTCTACATACACACACACACACACACACACACACACACACACACACGTTTTCTGAGGTAGGGTGTCACTTTAACTCAGGCTGGAATTCACTAGATAGTCTCAGGGGGGCCTTGAACTCATAGAAATCCTCCTACCTCTGCCTCCTGAGTGCTGGGATTAAAGGTGTGCACTACCATGCCCAGCAAAAATAGTTTTTTGTTTTGTTTTGTTTTTTGTGGTTTTTCAAGGTAGGGTCTCACTCTGGTCCAAGCTGACCTAGAATAAACTATGTAGTCTCAGGGTGGTCTTGAACTCACGGTGATCCTCCTACCTCTGCCTCCCGAGTGCTGGGATTAAAGGCTTAAAAATAGTTTTTTTGTTTTTTTTTGCCTTTTTTTTTTGACTGCGCCTAAAAATAGTTTTTGTTTTTTTTTTGAGAGTGAGGGAGAGTGGGCAAGTATGAGCTTCTTGCTGCTACAAACAAAGGCATGTACCACTTTATGCATCTGGCTTTACGTGGTTACTGAAGAATCAAACCCTAGACGGCATGCTTTGCAAGCTAGCACCTTTGACCATTGAGCCATTTCTCCAGCCTCAGATCTACTTTTCTTAAGAAATATTTTTTTAAAAATATTTTTATTTTTTATTTATTTATTTGAGAGAGATACAGAAATAGGCAGGTAGAGAGAGAGAGAGAGAGAGAGAGAGAGAGAGGTGCACCAGGGCCTCCAGCCACTGCAAACGAACTCCAGATGCATGCACCCCCTTGTGCATCTGGCTTACGTGGGTCCTGGAGAATCGAGCCTCGAACCGGGGTCCTTAGGCTCCATAGGCAATCTCTCCAGCCCAGAAATATTTTTTAAATATCTTATTCATTTATTTGAGAGAGAGAGAGTGAGGATGAGGCAGAGAGAAAGACAGAGAATAGGCACTCTAGGGCCTCTAGCCACTGCAAATGAAATCCAGACGCATGTACCCCCTTGTGCACCTGGTTTACATGGGTCCTGGGGAATCGAACCAGGATCCTTACGCTTCACAGGCAAACGCCTTAACCGCTAAGCCATTTCCCCAGCCCTTAAGAAATATTTTTATTTGAAATAGTATGTGCATCTCAAAACCTTTTGCTGCTACAAACGATTTGTACATCTGGCTTTATGTGGATATTGAATTGAACTCAGGCTGGCAGGTTTTGCAAGCAAGCGCCTTTCACCCCCGAGCAATGGCCCCAGCCTCCTTTTATTTGTTTAAGTGTTTTAAAAATATTTTTATTTGCTTGAGAGAGAGACACACACACAGAGAGTGAGTGTTGGCACGCCAAGGCCTCTTGCCATTGCAAATGAACTCCTGATACATGTGTCACTATGCATCTGGCTACTGGAAAATCAACCCGGACACCTAATGCTTTGCAAGCAAGCGCCTTTTAACAGCAGAGCCATCTCCCCAGCCCTTAAAAAAAAAAAAAAAAATTATTTGACAGAGCGTATGGGTGCACCAGGGCCTCTTGCCAATGCAAACGAACTTGAGACTCACCTGCACCACTTTGTGCATCTGACTTTATGTAGGTACTGGGGAATTGAACCTGGGGCCATCAAGACTTCGCAGCAAGCGTCTTTAACCGTCTAGCCATCTACCGAGCCCGATCCTCAAAAAAGGCTATTCTCGAGAAATATTTTCAAGTTCCTAACTTCTCAAAAGCGTCAAAACCGGGAGGCTTCCAGGGAGGAAGGGCAAGAGGGAACAAGACCAGCGATGCCCAATACACGAAACTTACAGGCAAGGGAGCGCGCGCTGGCAAGCCCGAGAGGGACATTCCAGCGGGCCGGCGCGAGCCTTAAGGCCACGCCCCCTACCAGAACGGGCCAATAAAGGCCTGCGGTCCAGCGCGCGCGCGACTTCTGATGAGCTTCTCCCTCCTCCCCGCCCGTCTCCCCGCCGCGGCTATGCAGGAACACACTTGCAGGCCAGCATGCTAGACGTCACCCCCGCGCGCCGGAAGTGCGTCATCTTCCGCGCGCCGCTGGCGCTGAAGGGAGGAAGTTGGTTGCCTGAGCGGCGTGTAACTACTGTGTGTGGGCTAGGCCCCGCGGCGGCTGCTGCTGCTGCTTGAACACGCTGAAGGGAGGCGCGATGGCCGACGAGATGGATACCATGATCCCGGAGCGAGAGATGAAGGTCAGAGACTGGCCGGGGACTCCCATTCTTTCCTCAGACCTGGCGTTGCCCAGGAGCCCCGCCTGCTGCTTGAACAGTTGAACCGCGTTCAGAGTTCTCACCTGCTCGGCTAGGAACCCGGCGCGGAGCCCCGCCGTGCGCGCTTGCACCGCTCCCTCCGTGGGCTGGGCCACGTCTCTCGAGTTCCACCCCCCAGCCACTTCCGTGTGGTGGTCGCCATAGTGCTAGTAACAACTGTTGATTGTATGCGAAGTACTGTGCTGGGCGTCACTTAGCTCTAAACGAATAAATAGTATTTGCCCAGACGTCAGCTGAGGCTCAGAAAGTAATTGATCCATCATATAGTTAAAGTGCGCTTACGACCTTCAGAGTTTTTATCTTACTTTATTTTATCTATTTTTTTGTTTTGGTTTTTCGAGGTAGGGTCTCACTCTAGCTCAGGCTGACCTGGAATTCACTATGTATTCTCAGGATGGCCTCGAACCCACGGCGATCCTCTTACCTCTGCCTTCCAAGTGCTGGGACTAAAGGCGTCCAACCACGCCCGGCCTCTTTTTTTACTTTTTGAAGCAGGGTCTGATGCACCTTAGGCTGGTGTCAAAATTCCACATAGAGGAAGCTGGTCTTGAATGCCTGATCCTCCTGCCTCCACTTCCCAAGTGCTTGGGATTCCAGGTGTGTGCCACCACAGCCTGCCAGCCAGCTTCCATTGTCACTTCTTCTTTTTTTAATTTTAATTTTTAATTTTTTTAGGGGGTGGGGGAGAATTGGTGCACCACGTCCTCAGCCACTGTAGTTGAACTCCAGACGCTTCCACCACCTAGTGGGCATGTGCATCTGCCTCACCTTTATGTGTCTGGCTTGCATGGGATCTGGAGAGTTGAACATGGGTCCTTGGGCTTTGTAAGCAAGTGCCTTAACCAGTAAGCGGTCTCTCCAGCCCCATTCTCACTTCCTAACGCTTCCTGTACTGATGCTGGAAGGTGGTCCAGGCTTACGTAAGGTGGAATTCAAACCTTTAGTTACTTGGATCAGGAAGACGATTTTTAGCACCCAGAATCGCCACAATGTCTGGAAACCAAAGGGAAGGCCATGTGACTCTAGTGGGGATTCATGATTATCTAGGACAGTTGTTATTGATGCTATGACAGAATGACAATACAGACGGCTATGTTAAACACAAAGCTAAAAGAAAATTGCAGGAGGGGTTATATGAACAGCAAAAGGCTAAAATTCATGTAGGGGAGAGAGATGTATGTCGTATTTAAAGCAGTGATTCTCCTCACCAGTGCCTATGAGTCCCCTAATGGGCGTGTGTCACATCCCTAGTTATGCTAGTGTAGGAGGAAGAAGAGGCCTTACAGTCACAGACAGAACATAATGGTCTCCCTTTGAATTACTGACAATGAATGGAAGCTCTTTTGTTCCCCTCCATTGCACTGGCTGCTATACCCAGACCAGTAAGAAAGACCCAATAGCACAATTGAGAGTATTAGAATGAAAATCATAAGAATTTTCCTTCTTTATGAAACCATAGTGTGGTATCACCTGGAAAGCTGTGTGAATTTGTGCCCACCATAATCAGTTGCAATTAAGAATATTTTGGCGACTGGAGAGATGGCTCAGCACTTAAAGGCACTTGGTTGCAAAGCCTGAGAGGCTGGTTCAGTTCCCCAGTACTCATGTAAATCCAGATGCACAAAGTGCACGTGTGTCGAGTTTGTTTGCAGTGGCGGGAGGCCCTGGTATGTCCATACACTCATTCACTCTCAATAATTTTTTTTTTTTTTTGAGGTAGGGTTTCACTGTAGTTCTGGCTGACCAGGAATTCACTGTTAGTCCCAGGGTGGCCTCAAACTCATGGTGATCCTCCTACCTCTCCTCCAGAGTGCTGGATTAAAGGCATGAGCCACCATGCCCGGCTCCAACAAATTTTTTAAAAATTTCATTTATTTATTTGAGAGAGAGAATAGGCACACCAGGGCTTCTAGCCACTTCAAACAAACTCCAGATGCATGCACCACCTTGTGCATCTAGTTTATGTGGGTACTGGGGAATCGAACCTGGGTCCTTAGGCTTCACAGGCAAGTGCCTTAACCCCTAAACCATCTCTCCAGCCCTCAATAATTTTTTTTTCTTTTTCTTTTTTCTTTTCTTTTCTTTCTTTTTTTTTTTTTTTTTGGTTTTTTGAGGTAGGCTCTCACTCTAGCCCAGGCTGACATGGAATTCACTCTGTTTTCTCAGGGAGGCCTTGAACTCATAGTAATCCTTCTACCTCTGCCTCCTAAGTGCTGGAATTAAAGGCATCCACTCCCGGCTTCAATAAATATTTTTTAAGAAAGAATATTTTGGTTGTTCTTTTAGAAAACACATATTAAGTATAGAATCCAAGGAAATTAGTGTATGGGTGGGGTGGTGTTAGGGATTCTCTACAAAAATGTACAAAAAATGAATTTTCTCTTGTAGCTGTCATATTCTTTTTTTCTTTTCTTTCTTTCTCTTTCTTTCTTTTTTCTTTTTTCTTTTTTGGTTTTTTGAGGTAGGGTTTCACTCTAGCCCAGGCTAACCTGGAAATCACTATATAGTCTCAGGCTAGCCTCTAACTCACAGTGATCTTCCTACCTCTGCCTCCCAAGTGCTGGGATTAAAGGCGTGTGCCACCACGCCTGGCTGTCATATTCTTTTCACTGTAATCTTGACCTGAAGATAGGTTTAGACTTAAGGTATGTGTGTGTGTGGGGGGGGGGAGATATAGTAGGTAACCTTCTGCAACTATTTCCCCCTCAACTTCCTTCTTCCTTTTTTTTTTTTTTTAAAAAAAATACTTTTGTTTATTTGTGTGTGTGAGAGAGAGAGAGAAAGAGGGAGAGAGAGAGAGTGAGCAAAGGTGCACCAGGGCCTCTTGCAGCTGCAAATGAACTCCAGGCCCATGCACAGTATTGTGCATCTGGCTTTATGTGCATAGTGGTAAATTAAGCCCTAGCCAGCAGGTTTTACAAGCAAGCACTTCCAACTGCTAAGCCATCTTCTCAGCCCTTCTTTTACCTTTGTTCATAGGGTAGTGCACACTAAAATTCCTTTTGAAAATGGGTAAGTTCATAAGAGACTGAGTGGGTCAGGCAGAAGGTCAAGGAAGGGTTCCATGCTAAGCATATCTAAAGCTCCAAGCTACTAAGAAGCATGAAAATCGAAGGAAATAAAAATCGTTACTAGGTAAGGGTGGGACGGGCAGTGTTGGTGGCATCAATGGCACACTCGTGTAAGGGAAGTAGAGTGTTATGTGATGAGGCCATGGAAGTAGTTGGACAAGCCATGCCTTGCCTTTTTGTAGCCTATACTTAGGGTCTTGGGTTTGTGTTTCAGATGTCCTCGTGGGCTAGGTTTTGTTAGGTCTAAGGACCTTAAACACTAAGAAATTGACCATATTTTTCTTTTTTTTTTTTTTTTACTAAGACAGAATTTTGCTCAGCATGTAATAAAAGTAAGCCAGTTCTTGGAGTTTGGTCATCTTTTCTATGGTAATTGTTTCAGTATATATTTGTTGAATACTGCAGTGGAAATTAGAACTTAAGAGTGAAAATGGATGATGATGCTTTCAATATTTAACAATAGGTTACTAAACTCTACAATAGGTCTTAAGGCAGTATAATGACATGAAACAGGACACTATTAATACAATATGCAATATAATACAATATAATGCAATATAGTGACTCAGATATTAAATACAACTAGGAGTTTGGAAAAGAAAGATCAGTATTGGAAGGCTTCTTTTTTTTTTTTTTTTTTGGAGGCAGGTTCTCACTTTTCTGCAACATTTTGATGAATTATAAAGATGCAACTTCTGCCAGGCATGGTGGCACACACCTTTAATCCTAGCACTTGGGAGACAGAGGGAAAAGGATCGCCATGAGTTCAAGGCCAGCCTGAGACTACATCTTGAATTCCAAGTCAGCTTGGGCTAGAGTGAGAGCTACTTCGAAAAACAAAACAAACAAAACAAAACAAAAAAACCCTTTGATTACAATTTTTTTTTTTTTTTTTGATTTTTCAAGGTAGGGTCTCACTCTGGCTCAGGCTGACCTGGAATTCACTATGTAGTCTCAGGGTGGCCTCGAACTCTCAGCGATCCTCCTACCTCTGCCTCCCGAGTGCTGGGATTAAAGGCATGTGCCACCACGCCCGGCTTGATTACAATTTTTTAAAAAGATTTTTTGTGTGTGTGTGTGTTTTTGAGAGAGACAGAGAGAGGGGGGAAGAGACAGAATGGTCGCACCAGGGCCTTTTCAGGCGCTGGTGAATGAACTCCAGATGCGTGCCCCCCTCGTGCACATGTGCAACGTTGCGTGCTTGCATCACTTTTGCATCTGGCTAAGCATGGGACCTGGAGATTTGAACAAGTGTTCTTAGGCTTTGCAATTACAATTAAAAATATTTTATTTATTTATTTGAGAGAGAGAATATGGTTTTTCTTGCTTTTCTTTTTTTAATTTTTTAAAAAAGGTTTTATTTTAATTTATTTATTAGAGAGGCAGAGAAGACAGAGAAAGAGAGGAAGAATAAGCACGCCAGGGCCTCTAGCCACTGCAAACGAACTCCAGATGCATGTGCCACTATGTGCATCTGGCTTACATGGGACCTAGAGAATCGAACCTGGGTCCTTAGGCTTTGCAAGCATGCACCTTAGCCACTAAGCCATCTCTCCAGCCCCCCTCCCCTTTATTCCAGGTAGGGTTTCACTCAAGCACAGGCTGACCTGGAATTCACTATGTAGTCTAAGGGTGGCCTTGAACTCACGGCAATCCTCTTACCTCTGCCTCCCGAGTGCTGGGATTAAAGGCGTGTGCCACCACATCTGGCCCTTTTTCTTTTTTCTTTTTTTTTTTTTTGAGATAGGGTTTCATCCTACCTCAGTCCAGGCTAATCTAGAATTCACTAAGTAGTCTCATGGTGATCCTTCTACCCCACTCCGGAGTGCTGGGATTAAAGGGGTGCGCCACCATGCCCTGCTTGAGAGAGAGAATATGGGCATGCCAGGACCTCTAGCCACTACAAGCAAACTCCGGATGTATGCACCACCTTGTGTATCTGGCTTATGTGGATACTGGGGAATTGAACCTGGGTCCTTAGGCTTCAGAGGTAAGCACCTTAACTGCTAAGCCATCTCTCCATCCCATTTTGTTGTTGTTGTTGTTATTTTTGATTTTTCAAGGTAGGGTCTTACTCTAGCGTAGGCTGACCTGGAATTCGCTCTGTAGCCCCAGGCTGACCTTAAACTCATGGCAATTCTCCTACCTCTGGCTCCCAAGTGCTGCACCAGCATGACCAATTTTTTTAAAAAATTTTTTTCATTCAAAAAACATTAATGAGCATTATGTCATGCACCACTTTAAATACAGAGAGTCTAAAAACAGACAACAATTGGCCTTAGGGGAATAAGTATATTTTTGTTATATTGAAACTGGGTCTATGGAATATAACAGATGTGATTTAGTGTCTTCCTTTCCTCAAATTGATCTTATTTTGATCCTCCTAAACAGGATTTTCAGTTTAGAGCGCTGAAGAAGGTGAGACTCTTTGATTCCCCTGAGGAGTTGCCCAAGGAGCGCTCCAGTCTGCTTGCCATATCCAACAAGTTTGGCCTCGTCTTTGCTGGTGGAGCCAATGGGTTGCAAGTTTTTCCTACTAAAAACCTTCTTATTCAAAACAAACCTGGAGATGATCCCAATAAAATAGGTAAGTTCCTCGATTTATGTGGCGTTGCTAAAAGAGGACCAGGGTGGCATGCCATACCCCAAGGCATTGTTCTAACATTAAAAAAAAATGGCTTTTGGACCTAAGATTGCCCCTCAAAGTGACTGAGTTCCTGGTAGGGTGCCAGAACCCCTTCTAGATATTTTCTCTGGCATATGTATTTCTGTTTGTATGAGTTGGAGGAAAGAAGAGCTTGCACTGTGCCAGATGGCTCTATGCTTAAACATGCTGTTTTCTCCTTTTCCTTTTGTGGCTTCATAGTTGAGAAAGTCCAAAGCTTGGTCATTTCTGTGAAATTTCCCATATATCACCTGGCCCTAAGCTGTGACAACCTCACACTCTCTATGTGCATGACATCCAGTGATGGCTCCATTATCGCTTTTTATGATGTTCGGACATTCTCAAATGAGGTAAGCTATTGTAAACTGTATTGTTAACATGGGAACCTAAGGAAATTTCCTCACAGGAATTCTAATTTGGAATCTTCTCAGGCTGATTGGTAAGTCCTTTTTTTCTAGATTAAAATATGGGTCACAAGAGTTGGGCATGGTGGCACAGGCCTTTAATCCCAGCACTCAGGAGCCAGAGGTAGGAGGATTGCCCTGAGTTCGAGTCCACTCTGAGACCACATAGTGAATTCCAGATTAGCCTGGGCTAGAGCAAGACCCTACCTAACAAAAAAATACTCCTTACCTATAGAATTATATGTTTTTAAGATAGAATGAATTTAAAGGCATGGTGGTGCACACCTATAATCCTAGTACTTGGGAGGCAGAGGTTGGAGGATAACTGTGAGTTTGAGACCAGCCTGGGACTACAGAATGAGTTATAGGCCAGCCTGGGCTAGAGTAAGACCCTAACTTGAAAACATCAACAACAAAAAGATAGAAGAAATTTTAATAAATTATTTCATTATACTCCTTGCTACAAAGTGTTAATGTTTCTCTTTTACATACAAGTCAACCAACCATAGAGGCTTAGGAACTTGAGCCTCTTGGACAAGGCCATTAGGTTCCTATGTTTTGGTTCCTGGTTTTCCATTCTAAATAGTTTAAGAAGAACAGCATTGAATGCTTATATTGACAGTGTGTCCTTGGATTAAGTATTATGTGTTATACTTTTTCACTCTTACCATGGCCTCATAGAGGGTACAATCATCTTCATTTTATATAGAGAAAACCAGATTTTTTATATATTTGAGAGACAGAGAGAGTATGGGTGTGCCAGGGCTTCCTGCCACTACAAATGAATTCCATACATACGTGCTACTTCCTGCATCTAGCTTTATGTGAGTACTATGGCATTGAACCCAGGCTGGCAGGCTTTGCAAGCAAGCATCTTTAACCACTGACCTATCTCTCCAGCCCTTGAAAAACAGATTTTGAAGAGTTTTACTTACATAAACCAGGCATGGTAGCACACACCTGTAATCCTTAGCACTCTTGAGGATGAGGCAGGATCTTGAGGCCACGCCAGCCTTCTTAGTGAGACAAGAATCTGTCTCAAGAACAAAATAAGCCAATGCCTCACAGCCTCACAATATTACCCAGCAAGAAATAAGTTGGAGAGGGAGTTTAGTAACTGTCCAAGGTCCCAGCATCGTTAAGAGGCAGAACCAAGGTTGAGTGTTAGCGCTGCTGTCTGTTGATGACTTTGCATTTGCATCTCTGCAGCAAACCTTCTGAGGGTAGTAAAATAAATAGATTGCAGTGTCAAGCTAAATCTTTTTTATTTCTTGGTTATGGGGAAATGTGGACTATTATTTAAGAAAACTTGCATATTCAATAATTGCCTCTGTATTCACTAATTTATTAATTTATTTTGCTTTTGTGCATTTATTTTCAAAGGCTAAACAGCCAAAGCGCCCGTTTGCCCATCACAAGCTCTTGAAGGACACTGGAGGCAAGGTGATTGATATGAAGTGGAATCCTGCTGTGCCTACCATGGTGGCGCTTTGTCTGGCTGATGGCAGTATTACTGTCCTGCATGTCACAGAAGCAGTAAAAGTGCATGCCACTCTTCCTCCCTCAGCAGCAGTGACATGTGGTGGGTAACCAAGGCTTTCCCTCAGCAATATACAGTAACAGGAATCTATTTAAAAATTAGTATTTGGAGCTGGGTGTGGTGGTGCATGCCTTTAATCCCAGCCCTTGGAAGGCAGAGGTAGGAGGCTCTCCACAAGTTTGATGCCACCCTGAGACTACATAGTGAATTCCAGGTCAGCCTGGGCCAGAGTGAAACCCTACCTCCAAAATAAATAAATAAATTAGTATCTGGAAGTACAAGTGGTCTGAAGGGCAGTTAGCAATGGAGAGTCTTCTCTGTTTCCATAGTTAATGTCCTTGAAGCCAGAAAGCAAACATGAATTCATTTGAATTGCTTGGGTTATTGTGAGACAGAAGTATTTTGAGCCTGCTGGTTTAGAATTGTGTTTTTGAGAAAATTTTTTCTGAATCTAAAATAGTCACCCTCTGAAAGTTATTTTACCTTCACGGGAAAAGAATTAGAAATAACAAATAGAACAAGAGAATGATTTCTTGCTATTTGGACACTTTTTCCAGTCTCTTTGTCTCATCTAACAACTACAGTTTCCTGAACTTGGTTATTTTCTGGGCAGTACTTTATTTAAAAAGCATTATTAGCTTTCAGTTGGGTGGCCCAGTGGCAAGTCATAATTGGCTCATATCGTTAAAGCAACTGTGCTTTTTTCTCTTTACTGGGTTGTGGGGGGGTTGATCATATGGCCTTCTGCAGACTGATAGGAATGGTGGTGATGTAGCTGGCTATGGTAGGTCTTAGTGGCATACTCTTCTTCAGATTTTCATTGGCAGCTTTCTCTTCCCAGTGTGCTGGAGTCCCAAAGGAAAGCAGCTGGCAGCGGGGAAACAGAATGGAACTGTGGTCCAGTATCTTCCTGTAAGTTACTGCATTGGGCTTCAGAAGCTTTTTTTTTTTTTTTTTGAGGCTGGGTCTCATTCTACTTTGGGCTGACCTGGAATTCACTCTGTAGTCTCAGGGTAGCCTTGAACTCATGGCAATCCTACCTTGGCCTCTTAAGAGCTAGGATTAAAGGTGTGTACCATGACACCTGGCCAGAAGCTTTCTTATTTAAGTTACTGACTGTGTGGGAGATGCTTTGGGACCATCTTTATTACTTTTTTCATACTAAAAAAAGTAATTTATGGCTGTGGATATAGCTCACTGTTAGAATGCTTACCTAGCATGCATGGGGCCTTAGGTTTGATCACCAGCACTACAAAAAAGGTAATTTTGGGGGCTAGAGATAGAACTCAGTGGTTAATGGGTCTGATGGCTTGGGTTCGATTCCTCAGTATCCATGTAAAGCCAGGTACACAAAGTGTCACATGTAACTGGAGTTTGTTTATAGTGGCAAAAGGTCCTAGCTTTCCCATACTCACTCTCTGTTTGTCTTCCCCCCACCATCTCAAATAAAAATATTTTCTTGTCGGGCATGGTGGCTCATGCCTTTAATCCCAGCACTCGGGAGGCAGAGGTAGGATGATCACCATGAGTTTGAGGCCACCCTGAGATACATAGTGAATTCCAGGTCAGCCTGAACTAGCGTGAGACCCTACCTTGAAAAATCCAAAAAGAAAAAAAAAGAAAAATATTTTCTTAAAAAGTAATTTTTACTCATTGTAACAAATCTATGAGTGAATGAAAAAAAGAAGGAACTCTTCCTTTATCCCCTAGTGCTTCCTTAGAGAGGCATATTTATGGATGTTTCTACAAAGAATCTGTGTGTTAGATGCATTATTTTTGGTTTGCCCTCAAAGTCAAATGTGATCATACTCTATGCAGTATTCCCTCAACTTCATATTTCTAATCTGTTCCATAAAAAAAAAAAATGAGATTAAGGGGGAAGGAATGAGTGAAAAAAACCCTACTGTAATGCAGATTCATTCCTAGTTAAAGGCCTAATTTAACTGAGTCCATGGTAAAGGTTCAGTTCCTCTAATTGAGGACAGCAGAGAAAGCAGATGTGCCAGTTGTTGCACGTGCTTGCTTGTCTTCTTCCTGTGATGTTCTTGAGAAAGTACCCACAAATCCTCTTCAGTGTAATTGACTCACAAAGAACCCACACATATCTCTCTAAGCCTGGACATGAAGGCATGCTCATAGGAGATACCCAGGATATGCTGCGTGCTTTTTTTCCAGACTGCTCTTTGGGCTTTGCCTGGGTGGTAAATGTGGTGGTATAGTCCTAAGATTAAGTCTTTGTATCTTACGTTGTCTGTTACATTAAAAAAACATATTTTAAGATAGCCTCACCACTTGAGTAATGTACTAAGGCAGGCAGTTATACTCGCCTTGTTTCATACTGGTTATTGCCCAAAGTTATGTGAAATTTGGTAATACTCTTGGGAGGCATTAACAAAGATAAAGCATTTCATTTACTTTCATTGTTTTGCTGTCTGCCTTAAAAAAAACACAACAGTTTATTGAGGTCTTTTCCCCAATTCATTGCAATAGAGTTACTTTATTCTCTTGCAGTCCACTGTGTAGATGTGCCACAATTGTTGTCATTGACAGCAGCTTTGCCACTATGAATACTGTTGTGCTGAACATTGTTGTTAGCTGCATCAGAAGAAGCTCATGTGGGCACTTCTGTGGGATAGGGCCTGAGGAGTAGACAGCCTTCTCCTCTGCTCAGAGAGGGAGATGGAACACTAGTCTCCAGATCAGGTTGCATTGATTAGGCATTGTTTCATTTAACATTTTTTCCAAATCTCTTTCAGACTTTGCAGGAAAAAAAAGTCATTCCTTGTCCTCCGTTTTATGAATCAGATCATCCTGTCAGAGGTAACAACTTTATCTGATTTGCTGATTTCTAATGAGATGCCTTCTCTATTGCAGCCATCTACGTGATGTGACATGCCTGCAGATCTGCTCAGGGAAATGTTGGTACCAGTCCCATGCATAATGTCACTGATTATATTGGTGTAATGATGTGAAAGGATCTTAAATATTAATCAGAACTGTTTTCCCCTGTTTGTAATCCAGCAGCAAATCTACTCCTTTGAAGAAATTGGCTTGTTGAGGCCTTTGTATCTGTGAATACTTAGTCTTAAGTTATGAAAGCTACAGTACTTAGATTTTATTTTAGTTTTTTTACCCATAGTATGTTAAATTTGATAGCATAGAGTGGCTATTCTAGATGTGATACATTTTGTTGTATGTGTTTGAGGTTTGATTGCTTACTGATTAGGACATGTATGTGTTTTTCAGTTCTCGATTTGCTGTGGATTGGTACCTACGTCTTCACCATCGTATATGCTGCTGCCGATGGGACCTTGGAAACATCTCCAGATGTGGTGATGGCATTGTTACCGGTATGCATGTGAACAGAGGGTCTTTGGTTTTTGAGAGTTAGACAAGTCTAATAAAGTTAAGGTTAGGCTTAAGATTAAGCTCTTTTCCATACTGGCTGTGACAGTGCAGATTCAGATGTAGTGTTTCAATGTTGCACCATGGGACTGGGACCAACATTATGGTGACCGTTTGGAGCACAGTCAAGGTGTTTGCTTATGAGGTTAAAAAAGTCAATAAAACTTGTATTAAGCTGTAAACTGTGAGTCTTGGTTAACCTGATTAAAAAAAATAATAAGGAGCTGGGCGTGGTGGTGCACACCTTTAATCCCAGCACTCGGGAGGCAGGGGTAGGAGGATTGCCATGAGTTCAAGGCCACCCTGAGATTGCATAGTTAATTCCAGGTCAGCCTGGGCCAGAGTGAGACCCTACCTCGAAAAACCAAAAAAAAGGGGGGGGAGCTGGAGAGATGGCTTAGCAGTTAAGGCACCTGCTTGCTAAGCCTTAAGAACCCTGTTCTAATCTCCAGGTCCCACGTTAAGCCAGATGCAAACTGATGCAAGGACGCAATGCTGAACTTTCCCACAAGGGGGTGCACACATCTGGATTTTGTTCACAGCAGCTGAGAGACTGCTGGCGCGTCCATTCTCTATCTGTCTCCCTCTCCTTCTCTCTCTGTGTCTCTCTCCAAAAAAAAAAAAAAAAAAAAAAAGGGTGTGGTGGTGCACGCCTTTAATGCCAGCACTTGGGAGGCAGAGGTAGGAGGGCCATCATGAGTTCGAGGACACCCTGAGAATACAGAGTGAATTCCAGGTCAGCGAGACCCTACCTTGAAAAACCAAAAAAAAAAAAAAAATAAAATAAAATAAAATTAAAATTAAAAAAATAAAAATAAATTAAGGCTAAGGAGATGGCTCAGCAATTATAGACACTTGTTTGTAAAGCCTGCTGGCCCAGGTTTGATTATCTAGTACCCATATAAAGCCAGGTGCACAAAGTCATGCATGTATCTGTAGTTGGTTTGCAATAGTAAGAAGCCCTGATGCACTTACACAGTGTCTCTGTGCTTGCAAATAAATAACAATTAAAAAAAAATTTTTTTTTTTATTTAAGAGAGACAGAGGAAGAGGCAGAGAGAATGGGCACGCCAGGGCCTTTTTAGGCCCCGTGAACAAACTCCAGACGCATGTGCCCCCTTGTGCGCATGTGCAACATTTGCGTCTGGCTAAACATGGGACCTGGAGATTTGAACAAGCATTCTTAGGCTTCGCAGGCAGGTGCCTTAACCGCTAAGCCATCTATCTAGCCCAAATAACTTTTTTTTTTCAAGTTAGGGTCTCACTCTAGCCCAGCTGACCTGAAACTCACTATGTAGTCTCAGAGTGGCCTTGAACTCACGGCGATCCTCTTACCTCTGCCTCCCAAGTGCTGGGATTAAAGGCCTGCATCACCACGCCTGGCCAAATAACAGTATTTTTACAAATTAGGAAAGCAAATAAATATTTTCTTTCTTTCTTTCTTTCTTTCTTTCTTTCTTTCTTTCTTTCTTTCTTTTTTTTTTAATTCTTAATTTGAGAGAGAGAGAATGGGCACACCAGGGCCTCTCAGCCACTGTGAACGAACTCCAGACGTGTGGACCCCCTTGTGTGCATGTGCAACATTGTGCACTTGTGTCACTTTTTGCATGTGGGTAAATGTGGGACCTGGAAATTCAAATGGGCATTCTTAGGCTTACATGAAGGTACCTTAACCACTAAACCATCTCTCCAGCCTGCAAATAAGTATTTTGAGCTTTAAAATTATTTATCAGAGCTGGGCATGGTGGCAAATTCCTTTAATCCCAGAACTCGGGAGGCAGAGGTAGGAGGATCGCTATGAGTTTGAGACCACTCTAAGACTATGTAATGAATTCCAGGTCAGCCTGGGCTAGAGTGAAACCCTACCTCAAAAGACAAACAAACAAAAATTATTTTTGGTCTGGAGAGATGGCTTAGCAGTTAAGGCTTGCCTGTGAAGCCTAAGGACCCATCTTTGACTCTCCAGATCCCACATAAGCTAGACACGAGTGTGCAAGGTGGTGCACATTTTTGGAGTTCCATTGCAGTTGCTGGAGGCCCTGGCACGCTAATTCCACCCCTCTTTCTCTCTCAATTTTCTCTCATAAAAAAAAAATTACAAAAACAAAAAAAGAAAAGTCACTTGAGGCTGTATTAGTGGCTCAGTGGCTGAGAGCCTGAAGAAGCCTGAGAGACTACTTGGATTTGATCCCCGGGCCCACATAAATAGCTGGGTGTGGCTTTGTATGCCTGTAACCTCAGTCTTATGGGGGGAGGGGGCAAAGATCTGAGAAACACTGGAGCTTGCAAAACAAAAAGCTCTGGAATAAGAGACTGTCTCAAATAAGAATGCTAGTGGTGGGGTGAAAGATGTTCCACTGTGGCTACCATAGGCAAGTGCACCCCATCACAGGCGAGTACATGGGCACCTTGTGGGAACATTTATATGCATGTTCTACATACACAAAGGAAAAAAATCACTTTTTAATTCTATCATTCATAAATAAATTGATATTTTATTATACAGATTTCCAGATTCTACCTCTTCCTTTTTTCTGATAAATAGGTTAATTGGATCTCACTGTATAGCCCAAGCTGGCTTCAAACTCTTAATCCTTTTCCCTCAGCCTCATAAATGCTAGGATTACAGGCATGTGCTACTGAGTCTTAAAATGCATCAACAAATGTCTAAGAACAAAAGGGGAGAGTGGGAGTTACAGCTACTCTGTTTTTGCTGCCTTGTTTTATGGGAAGCCCCCTTGTATGTGAGTGAGTACAGTGTATTTAGTGGTTTAGATCAGAGATTAATTCATTTAACTCTTTTACTGTTCTATGCTTATATTGTCTGAATTTTCCTATCTTAAAGAATTTTGTGATACATTCTTTTTTTTGAGTTTTAAGGTTTTTAAAAATTTATTTTATTTTGTTTTTTGTTTTTTCGAGGTAGGATCTTACTCTAGTCCAGGCTGACGTAGAATTCACTCTGTATTCTCAGGGTGGCTTCGAACTCATGATGGTCCTCCTACCTCTGCCTCCCGAGTGCTGGAATTAAGGCATGTGCCACCATGCCCAACTTTAAAATTTTATTTATTTATTTACTTGAGAGAGAGAGAGAGAATGGGCATTGCGAGGGCCTCCAGCCACTGCAAACGAACTCCAGGTGCATGTGCCCTCTTGTGCATCTGTCTTACGTGGGTCCGTGGAATTGAACCGGGATCCTTTGGCTTTGCAGCCAAATGCCTTAACCACTAAGCCATCTCTCCAGCTCTGTGATACATTATTTTATGTGTGTTTTGTGTAGTTAATATGTATAGTTTTTTAGTATAATTATCTAGAAATGAAATCTCTAGGTCAAAAGATACTTTTTTGTTTTTCTGTGTTAGGGATCAGACCCAGGGCCTTGGGCATGCTAGCCAAGTGCTCTGCTGCTGAAATATATCCCCAGCTCTTGGTGAGAGAGAGGGTAAGAAGAGGGAGAGAATGGGCATCCTATTACTACAAACCAATTCCAGATGCATGTGCCACTTTGTGCATATGACTTTACATGGGTCCTGGGGAATTGAACTTGGACTGTTAGGCTTTGTAAGCAAGTGCCTTTAGCCACTGAGCCATCTCTCCAGCCCAGCCCTTGGTTTGTTTGTTTGTTTATTTATTTATTTTTATTTGAGCATGACAGAGAGAGAGAGGGAGGGAGGGAGAGAGAGAGAGAGAGAGGGAGGGAGGGAGAGAATGGGTGCATCAGGGCCTCCAGCCACTGCAAACGAACTCCAGATGCATGTGCCACCTTGTGCATCTGGCTTACGTGGGTACTGGGGAATCGAGCCTCAAACTGGGGTCCTTATGCTTCACAGGCAAGCGCTCTACTTGTAGGCCATCTCTCCAGCCTGCAGCCCTTGGTTTTTGAGTGTCTCACTGTATAGCTCAGGCTGGCCTTTAAGTCCCTATGTGGCCCGCCCTGACCTCAAACTCCTTATCTTCCTGTCTCTGTGTCCAAGTGCTGGGATAGTAGACTTGTTCCACTGTGTCTGGTTGATACATACTTCTTTTGATAAGCTTTTGAAGATATGCCAAAGTCTCACTCACGGGACAGTATTAATAAAAGCATTTACTGAGAACTTAGGTTCCATCTAGTAGGAAGCATTATTCAGTTCGCACTCAGGAGGCTGGTTGGGTCCATTACAAGAGTGAGAAAACGGAGTAGCAGAGATTGACTAGACTGTAACAGAACGAAGTTTGAATTCAGTTTGGTTGATGACCAATGCTATTACTCCTTGTACTCAATGCTGTTTTCATATCATACCCTATATGTGTGCATAGATTTGAGTACATTTCTTATAAAGCTTGAGTAGTTTTTATCTTTTGAGATTGATTGTTAAGATTCCAGAGAAATTGTAACTAGATTTTTTTTTTCCTTACTCTGATGACTGTAGAAAAAAGAAGAAAAGCACCCAGAGATATTTGTGAACTTCATGGAGCCTTGCTACGGCAGCTGCACAGAGAGACAGCATCATTACTACCTCAGTTACATTGAGGAGTGGTGAGCAGAGGGGTACTGTTGTCACTGTCAAGCCACACCTCAGTCATAGTGTGACTTCCAGTAGGAAGTTGTCTGTGTTAGGGAAAGTGTAGGCTAAAATGTCCTGAATGCTTTTTTTTTTTTTTTTTTTTTTTTTGGGTGGAGGGTTCAAGGTAGGGTCTCACTCTAGTCCAGACTGACCTGGAATTCACTATGTATTCTCATGGTGGCTTAGAACTCATGACAGTCCTGCTACCTGTGCCTCTGGAGTGCTGGGATCAAAGGTGTGCGCCACCATACCTGGCTTGAATGCATTTTCTTTTACTTTTTTTTGGTTTTCCGAGGGAGGGTCTCACTCTAGCCCAGGCTGACCTGGAATTCACTCTGTATTCTCAGGGTGGCCTTGAACTCATGGCAATCCTACCTCTGTCTCCTAAGTGCTGGGATTAAAGGCGTGTGCCATCATGCCTGGCCTAAATGCATTTTCTTTCTTTCCTTCCTTCCTTCCTTCCTTCCTTCCTTCCTTCCTTCCTTCCTTCTTTCTTTCTTTCTTTCTTTTTTTTTTTTAATATTTTATATCTTTCATTTATTTAAGAGAGAGAGAATGGGCGTGCCAGGGCCTCCAGCCACTGCAAACAAACTCCAGATGCATGCACCTCTTTGTGCATCTGGCTAACATGGATCCTGGGGAGTCGAACCTGGGTCCTTTGGCTTTGCAGGCAAATGCCTTAACTGCTAAGCCATCCCTCCAGCCCCTGAATGCATTTTCAACTGATACTTATTAGTGTCTTTCTGGCCACTACTTCTACTTCCCCAATTTTGAGATACTTAGATTGAATATGTACTAATCTACAAAATTTGATGTTCTTAGTAATCACAGTAATGACTTAATGAAAATTCTGATTTTTTTTTTTTTTTGAGGTAGGGTCTCGTTGTAGCCCAGGCTGACCTGGAATTAACTATGTAGTCTCAGGGTGGCCTCAGTCTCATGGCGATCCTCCTATTGCTGCCTTTTTGAAATAACTTTTTAAAAAATTTATTTATTTATTTGCAAGCAGAGAGAGAAGAGAGACAGACAGAGAGAGAATGAGCACACCAGGGCCTCTAGCCACTGCAAATGAATTCCAGATGCATGTGCCCCTTGTGCATCTGGCTTATGTGGTCCTGGGGAATCGAACCTGGGTCCTTTGGCTTCACAGGCAAACGCCTTAATTGCTAAGCCATTTCTCCAGCCCCTACCTCTGCCTTTTAAGTGCTGAGATTAAAGACACGATCCACCACACCCACTTGTAGTTTTGTGTGTGTGTGTGTGTGTGTGTTTTTTCCATAGGTAGGGTCTCACTGTAGCCCATGCTGACCTGGAATTCACTATGTAGTCTCAGGGTGGCCTCGAACTCATGGCAGTTGTCCTACCTCTGCCTCCCCAGTGCTGGGATTAAAGGTGTGCATGCCATCATGCCCAGCTTGTTTCATTTTTTTGAGACAAGAGTGTCACTAGGAAGCCCAGGCTGACCTCAAACTCATTGAGATCTTCTTGCCTCAGCCTCCTAAGTGGTGGAATTATAGGTATCAGCCGCTGCACTTGGTTTGAAAATGTAAAGAACATATTCAAGGTTTGTCTTTGAGCAGTTTCCCTTTCTAGTTGGGAACTCTGGCTTGATTCTGGCTTGTCTTCTTTGTCCTCATGTGGCAGACTATGGGTGGGTTTCCCAGGGTTTTCTCCTGGGAGCTAAAATGATCAGCTAGCAGCCAGATAGGAAACTTTGTACTCCGTTAGTTGTGTGGAGGAAGTCCTCACAGATGGACCACTTAGACCCAGTCAGGCCAAAGATGATGCTAGGCTTGATGTTATGGTCTTCTTCTTTTCTTCTCTAGGGACTTAGTGCTGGCAGCATCTGCAGCTTCCACAGAAGTTAGCATCCTTGCTCGACAGAGTGATCAGGTAAGCAAGCTGCCATTTCCTGTCACTTTTACGTTGTGTGTGTTCTATATGCTCTTGTAAATGAGAAACAATGGCTGCCCTTCTTGTGCATAGATATTCTGCCTGTTCTCCTGCTCAGCATTTGTGCATCATGCTCTGGGTGGTTAGGTGGTCCACTACCACCATGAGGCATATGGCCAGAGGGCAACAGTTTCCTGTCTTGGACTGACCTCATTAACAGCTTCTAGTAGATGCCTGTTTTATATGTTGAAACATGAATGGGCTTTTGCTTGCCCTTTTTATCAAAATAATTTATATACACACTTGAGAAGGACATGCTAAAGAAAAGTTGCACCCCTGCCTGTCATCGTGCTCTAGTCATAGAGGAGACCATTTTGAACTTGTAAACTTTTTCTTATGAAAAAAGGATAATCAGGATGGAAAGATGGCTTAGTGGTTAAGCCACTTGCCTGCGAAGCCTAAGGACTTGTGTTTGACTCTCCTGGTCCCACATAAGGCAGACACACAGTGGCGCAAGTGCGCAATGTAGCACATGCACCCAAGGGGGTGCATGCGTCTGGAGTTCATTTTCAATGATTGGAGACCCTGGCATGTCAATTCTCTCTCTCTCTCTTTCTCTCTCTCTCACAATCCCTTGCAAAAAAAAAAAAAAAAAAAAAGAAAGAAAAGAAAAAAGGATAATCTGCTTCATTATTAGTGGTGATTGATGTTAGGTCTCTTGACAATGGGAGAGGACCTAGCTCACAGCTGGCCCCCATGCCCCTCCTTCCTTTCTTTAGAGGTATGATAGTGATTTGTTTGTTACGTTGTTAAGTTCAGGGGACATGTGAGATTTTTTTTGCCTTCATTTCATTGATTTCTCTTGATCTTACTTTCCCTTTACTCTAGTGTCTTTTCAGTTGCTAGCCTCACTGTTCCTTGTTTTTGGTACCCAGACTGCTGCTGTCCTCCTGCTGTCTACTTTGTCTTGTAGGTTGTCTTTAAAAGGTAAAATTGATTTGGTTTGCGCTTATGTGACTATGCCACACGTCTTGGCTCAGTCCCATAGTATGAATGTATGTTTTTCCTTGCCTCAGTAGCTTCTGTTTTTCTTCCTTTGTTACTTGTGCACTATTCCTTTTGGATTCCTGCTGCCCACCGCACAAGACAAAAAGCTAGACAAAATGTTAGTGGACTTTAAAACTCAGGAGTTGGGTTGGAGAGATAGCTTAGCTGTTAAGGCAAGCAAAGCCTAAGGACCCAGGTTTGATTCCCTAGTACCCATGAAAAGCCAGATATACAAAGTGGTACATGTGTCTGGAGTTCATTTGCAGTGCCTAGAGGCTCTGGTGTGCCCATTGCCCCCGCCACCCGCTTCCCTTTCATGAATAAATAAATAAAATATAAAACTCAGGAATCATTTGTTGGAAGGAACAGAGCCCAGCCACGAAAATTCAAGCAAGAGGGGAGTGACTGGAAAGACATAAATTTTCTCATGGAATGTAAGCAGCAAGACTGCCAGTCTAAGGAACGAGGAAGCCAGGGCCTGAGGTTACTCCCTGTCTTTTGGACAAGTGAGCAGAGGGCTTAGTGCTTAATGTGGCTATTGGGCTGCTTTCCCGTCCCCTCAGGAATTACATAGCTGTGGTGGAAGATGCCTCAGGAAGTACTGGAATAGCCCTTATTCACAAGGCAGGGTTTGTACATCAGGAATAGATGGAGAAGTTGATTTGGAAAGTTAATCATTTGTGTGCTGAAGTACTCATGATTTTTTCACCTAAGTCCCCAGGTAATAAAGCCTCCCAGCCAATACAAAGCTAAACCCAGTGTGGCATCCTTGCTCTTCTCTCCTGTTTGAACAATGCTGGGAGGAACCAGTGCACAGTTCTAGCTCTAGGCAGCATACACTTTTCTTTCTGTCTTACCTTTTTTTTTTCTGTCTTGTCCAGATAAATTGGGAATCTTGGCTATTGGAGGATTCTAGTCGAGCTGAACTGCCTGTGACAGACAAGAGTGATGACTCTTTGCCCATGGGAGTTGCTATTGATTGTACCAATCAAGTAGAAGTTACCATCAGTGAGTGTTGCATGCTGTTTCCTGCAGATAGCCTTGCTCATAATGATGAAAACTGAGGGGCCATTTAGACATGTTCATGAAGATCTACTGTGCTAGGAACTTAACTCAGGGCAGCACATCTCTCCTGAAGAGTGATGCACTGTGCATTGTGCTAATTTGGATGGGTATTTGATGAACTATAGCCAGACATGGGTGTGTGTCCCCACATTCTGTAGAGTCAGGTTGAACAGGTAACATTCCTAAGGGAGCAAGGCTTACTAAGGGAATGACACCCTAAGCTGGTGCTGCACCCCATTGTTTAGTTAAAGCAAAGATGAGAAAGTAGAGAATCCAAGGCCCTTCTCCTGTGAGGCTCAGCAGCACTGAGATTTTGGAGGATTCCCTCAAGACCTCATCTGTAGGGCACTCTTTCCTTTCTGGGCCCAGGCCTGTAGATTGACTTGACTCTTCTACTACCCTTGTTTTCTCTTTTGACAGATGATGAAAAGACTCTTCCTCCTGCTCCAGTTCTTCTGTTACTTTCAACAGATGGTGTGCTTTGTCCATTTTATATGATCAATCAAAATCCCGGGGTTAAGTCCCTAATCAAGACACCGGAGCGGCTCTCAGTGGAAGGAGAGCGACAGTCCAAGTCATCAGGTATGAGCTTCTGCTCTGGTAGAAAGGAATGCCTCAGGCAGTCCAGGAGCTTCTCCAAGAATGAAGATAGCCAAAGATGCATGTGGTCATCCACATGTAGCCAGACTACCTTCCAAAGGGTTTGGCTGATCTCTTCCTCAAACCATGTACATCCTGCCTTCCTTTAGTCCCCTCCTCCAGTTCATTCTTCAGTGGTTACTGTACTTTGTAGAAAAGGAAGGTCAGCCAGATTGATCACACAGGTTATTTACTTGAATTCTTCAGACCTGTTTAGTTATGGTGATTGGTCAAGCTTATGATGGTGCATGCACTCAGTGAAGTGCCATGTTAACTGTTGAGTATTTTATTACAAGAAATATATCACAGAAGAGCACTGTAACATAGTATGTGCAGCCAGGTATGGTGGCTCATGCCTGTAATCCTAGCACTTAGAAGGCTGAGATGTAGAATGATAGCTGAGTTCAAGGCCAGACTGGGCTACAGAGTGAGTTCCAGATCAGTCTGGACTAGAGTGAGACCCACCCCACCCCACCCCCCAAAAAAAGGCCAGGTGTGGTGTTGCATGCCCTTAATTCCAGCACTCAAGAAGCAGAGGTAGGAAGATCGTTTTAAGTTCAAGGCCACCCTGAGAGTACAGAGTGAATTCCAGGTCAGCATGAGCTAGAGTGAGACCCTACCTTGAAAACCCAAAAAGAAGAAAAGGGGCGGGAGGAATATATATATAGTTGAATCAACTTATATAACATTTGAAAGGTTAGTAGCCAGCTCTAGGGGTTCTTTCTGGATGGTGGGAATGTGTAGACTTTATTTTCTCTTGCTTATATTCATTGTCTTTTGGTTTAGTTTTTCCATTTCTTTGAGAACATTGTTTAGGTAGCATCTGTTTATTAGAGAAAAATGAGAAAACCCGTAAACGGAATTACAAAATGTACATAGGTCATCAGGCAATAGCAACAGTAAGCATTTTGGGACATATTTTTCATTATATTTCTCTTAATTCTATGAGTATAGAACTTATATTTTTTTATTGTACGTCTAAAACCTGTGGTGTAACCAGTTCCATGTCTAACAAGAACTGTTGGCCAGTAGAGTTAAATAGGTTGATAACACGTCAGTATATTTTCTTGCTGCTCTGTAATACAAAGTGAGTTGTGTGTCATAAATAATAAGGCCATTCAGATACTGGGACCCTGCTGGCTGCAGTGTGCACCAAGTGATCTCCAGGATGCTGACATGCACTTCAGTGCTGTGTGTGCTCTATGATTTGTATTTCCCCCTTATGGTACTCTGGAACACCTATATGCAGTTGCCTGGTCTATCTGTAACAAGCAGGGTGGTCTGTCAGGTCCACAGTCTATGGGCACAGTTGTTTATGAGCACCTTTCTACACAAAGAGACATGTGTACTGGTCATTAAGTGCCTCAGTACAACCAACAAGGTACTGCATACTATTAGCCTTTTCTAGAGATCTTCCTTCTCAGCTGGTACAGAGGTAAAGCTGAGTTCTGTTGAGTGGATGAGGAGAGGTGAAGAGAAGAGATGGCCTGTCTTGGCACCTGCCAGGTATGCTAAGGCCTAGGTTTGGAATCAACAGCTCCAAGAATGCTGTATTGAATGACCTGTAGTTCTTATAAATTCAATTTGAGTTGTAGGAAAATACCTAGAATTTCTTTAGGATCTGGCATATATTTACATGGTGGTCTAATACCTAATGTGCACAGAAGTGATAAGCACTTTGAAATGCTGAGCCATCTCGCCAGCCCCCAGTCTCTCTTAAAGAAATTATGTTGTTTCTTCCTGTAAAAGAAGCACTAGCAGAGCAGCCTTGCGTGCATTACATACTTTCATTCAAGAACCAGTTTACCTAGGTGGTTGCCTTTAGAAGATGGTTGCTTGCCTACTTGTAGCCTCTATTTCTTTGCTTTAGACAGTATCTTTCATGAGGACCAACTCTCATCTGAGACAATTTGGAAGAATCAAGGCCAGTTTAATATACACAGGAAATGTATTGCTGATTTTTTTTCAATTCCTTAGTTTTTTAGAGAATTAATATTTCCCTTTATAGATAGTTTGGGAAATAGAAAAAATCCTAAACCTACCATTTGGGGGATGTTCTTTTCTAATGTTCTTGCTGGAACACCTTCATAGTTATAAGGTATGTACTGTCATGTTCAGTTTAATTTTAAATTGTAACCTGTTTTAGGTTCTTAGGAGCTTTTATATTTATTTTAAAAAGTGATTATTTCAGGACACAATGGCACACACCTCTAATCTTAGCACTTGGGAGGCAGAGGTAGGAAAATCACTGTTTGAGGCCAGCATGGGTCTATAGAGTTATTTCTAGGTCAGCCTGTGCTAGAGTGAGACCTTACCTTAACAAAAAAAAAAAAAAGAGCGATTGTTTAGTGCTCTGTTGACTTTTTAAAAACAATATTTTATTTATTTATTTATTTATTTGAGAGAGAGAGAGAGAGAGAGAGAATGTGCGCGCACCAGGGTTTCTAGCCACTGCAAACGAACTCCAGATGCATGCACCACCTTGTGCATCTGGATTACATGGATCCTAGGGAATCAAACCGAGGTCCTTTGGCTTTTCAGGCAAACACCTTAACCACTAAGTCATCTCTCCAGCCTTCCATTGACTTTTTGTACACTAGAGTGCATTAAATATCTTTGCTTGTTCAGATTTTTCTTGTAGGCTTTATTCTTAGATGAGGGTTTACTGAGCACATTTTTAATGATTTTTTTAAAAAAACATTTTAATTTTATTTATTCAAGAGAGAGAAAGGGGCAGAGAGAGAGACAGAGAGAGATAATGGGTGCACCAAGGCCTCCAGCCACTACAAACGAACCCAGACACATGTGCCACCTTGTGTGTCTGGCTTATGTGGGTCCTGGGGAACTGAACGTGGGTCCTTTGGCTTTGTAGACAAATGTCTCAACCACTATGCCATCCCTCCAGACCCCCCCCCAAAAATATTTTCTAAAATACTTGCTGATGATTAAAAAAACTTCACATTGACTTTACCTTCCCAGTAACTGGATGATTTACATGCTTACCTAGAATTTACCTGTCCGTCTACTCACAGGGGACTTACATGCTTACATAAGAGTTTACCTGTCCAGTGATGGGGATTTACATGCTTAAGTAGAATTTACCTGTCTACTCACAGGGGATTTACATGCTTACATAAGAGTTTACCTGTCCAGTCACGGGGAATTACATGCTTATGTAGATACTACCTGTCCAATCATGGGGTATTTACATGCTTACATAGATGTTACCAGTCTAGTCACAAGGGGATTTCCATGTTTACATAGATTTTACTTGTCCAGTCATGGGGGATTTACATGCTTCAAATATTTTAAATATTTTATTAAATTTATGAGGTTTTTTTGTTTGTTTGTTTGTTTTTGGCTTTTCAAGGTAAGGTCTCACTCTAGCTCAGGCTGACCTGGAATTCACTCTGTAGTCTCGGGGTGGCCTTGAACTGATGGCAATCATCCTACCTCTGCCTCCCAGGTGCTAAGATGAAAGGCGTGTGCCACCACGCCAGGCAAAATTTATGTATTTTTGTGGATTAGTTTCCAGCTTATATTTATTAAATCTTAAATCTTTTATATCTAAATTCATGGGTTTTAAAATTTTTATTTATTTGTTTGTTTGTTTATTTATTTATTTTTTGGTTTTTCAAGGTAGGCTTTCACTCTAGTCCAGGCTGACCTGGAATTAACTATGTAGTCTCAGGGTGGCCTCGAACTCTCGGTCATCCTCTTACTTCTGCCTCCCAAGTGCTGGGATTAAAGGCATGTGCCACCATGCCTGGCTTTATTTTTTAATTTTTAAAAATTATTTTATTTATTTTTGGAGAGAGAGACAGAGAGAGACAGACAGACAGGGAGAAGGAGACAGAGAATGGGCGTGCCAGCAGTCTCAGCTGCTACGAACGAAATCCAGATGTGTGCGCCCCCTTGTGGACAAGTGCGGCATTGCGCCCTTGCTCACTTTGCATCTGGCTAAACGTGGGACCTGGAGATTGGAACCGGGTTCTTAGGCTTAGCAGGCAGGCGCCTTAACCGCTAAGCCATCTCTCCAGCCCTATTTGTTTAATTTCTTATTTGGGAGCAACAGACAGAGAGGGAAAGAGGCAGATAGATATAGAGAGAATGGGTGTGCCAGAGCCTCCAGCCACAGCAAACAAACTCCAGATGCATGCGCCACTTTGTGCATCTGGCTTACGTGGGACCTGGGGAATCGAGCCTTGAACCAAGGTCCTTACGCTTCACAGGCAAATTAACTACTAAGCCATCTCCAGCCCAAATTTTTAAAGAAGTTTTTTTTAAAATATTTTTTAAGTTATTTGAGTGTGTGCAATATTGTGAATATTATCAACTTAACTATTTTTATTTTATTTATTTATTTGAGAGAGAGAGAGAGAGAGAGAGAGATACAGAAATAGGCAGGTAGAGAGAGAGAGAGAATGGGGGTGCCAGGGCCTCCAGCTACTGCAAACAAACTCCAAATGCATGTGCCCCCTTGTGCATCTGGCTTACGTGGGTCCTGGAGAATCAAGCCTTGAACCGGGGTCCTTAGGCTTCACAGGCAAGCGTTTAACCACTAAGCCATCTCTCCAGCCCTTTTAAAAAATTTTTTAAAAACAATTTTCTTTATTTGGGAGAGAGAAGGAGATGGAGTGTGCGCAAGAGAGCAGATAGGTGTGCCAGGGAATCCAACCACTGCAAATGAACTCCTGACGCATATGCCACTTTGTGCATCTGGCTTATGTGGGTCCTGGGGAATCGAACCTGAGTCCTTTGACTTTGTAGGCAAGTGCTTTAACCGCTAAGCCATCTCTCCAGCCCTATGTTAGTTTTTATTATTTTATTTATTTTTGGAGAGAGAGACAGAGACAGACAGAAAGGGAGAGGGAGACAGATAGAGATGGGCGTGCCAGCAGTCTCTCGGCTGCTGTGAATGAAATCCAGATGTGTGTGACCCCTTGTGGGCAAGTGCGGCATTGTGCTCTTGTGTCACTTTGCATCTGGCTAACCATGGGACCTGGAGATTGGAACCGGGTTCTTAGGCTTAGCTGGCAGGCGCCTTAACCACTAAGCCATCTCTCTAGTCCCCTATGTTAGTTTTCAAAAAATATAAACTTTCTAGGCTGGAGAGATGGCTTAGCGGTTAAGGCATTTACTTGCAAAGCCAAAGGATACTGGTTTGAGTCCCCAGGACACAAAAGGGGGCGCATGCATCTGGAGTTCGTTTGCAGTGGCTGGAGGCCCTGGCATGCCCATTCTCTCTCTTTCTGCCTCTTTCTCTCTCTCAAATAAATAAATTAAATATATTTTAAAAATTATAAAACTTTGTCATTTACTACCTCTTAGTTACTTTATCATAACTAAGTAATTCCTTTTTTTTTTTTTTTTTTTTTTTTGAGAGAGTCAGCATGCCAACAGCCTCTAGCTGCTGTGAACGAACTCCATACACATGCGCCCCCTTGTGGGCAACTGCAGCATTGCGCCCTTGCGTCACTTTTCTGGCTAAATGTGGGACCTGGAGGTTGGAACCAGTGTTCTTAGGCTTGGCAGGCACTAAGTAATTCTTATATAATCAAATCTTAATTTTCTTTGTTTTCAATATTTTTAAAAATATATTTTGAGCCAGGCGTGGTGGTGCATGCCTTTAATCCTAGCACCCAGGAGGCAGAGGTAGGAGGATCACCATGAGTTCAAGGTCACCCTGAGACTACATAGTGAATTCCAGGTCAGCCTGGACTAGAGTGAAACCCTACCTTGAAAAACAAAACAAAAACAAAATATATTTTATTTATTTATTTGAGAGAGAGAGAAAGAGGCAGATAGAGAGAGAAAGAGAATGGGCATGCCAGGACCTCTAGCCACTGCAAACGAACTCCAGACACATGTGCTACCTTGTGAATCTGGCTTACATGGGTACTGGGGAATCGAACCTGGGTCCTTATGTGTTGCAGGCAAGAACCTTAACCAGTAAGCCATCTCTCTACCCCCAAGCCCTCAAATCTCAATTTTCCCATTTATTTATTTTTTAGGCAGAGTCTCAGTCTAGCCCAGGCTGACCTGGAACTCAAGGAGATCCTCCTATCTCAGCCTCCTGAGTGTTGCAATTAAAGGTGTGAGCCACCATGCCCAGCTTTTTTTTTTGGGGGGGGGGGGTGGTTCAAGGTAGGGTCTTTAGCTCAGGCTGACCTGGAATTCACTCTGTGGTCTAAGGGTAGCCTCGAACTCACGGCTATTCTCCTGCCTTTGCCTCCCAATTGCTAGGATTAAAGGTTTGCGCCACCATGCCCCACCCAGCTCTTTTTTTTTTTTTCTATTTGTTTATTTGAGTGAGAGTATGGGTATTTCAGGGCCTTTTCCTGCTGCAAATGAACTCCAGATGCTTGTGCCACTTTGTGCATCTGGCTTTACATGGGTACTAAGGAGCCAAACCCAGGCCAGCAGGTCTTGTAAGCTGTTTAACCACTGAATCATCTCCCCAGCCCCAGTATTAATTCTCTGTCTCTCTCTTTCTCTCTCTCTCTCTCTTGCTCTTTGTCTTTCTCTCTCCTTTTCTTTCTTTTTTGGTTTTTCGAGGTAGAGTCTTGCTCTAGCCCATGTTGACCTAGAATTCACTATGTAGTCTCAGGTTAGCCTCGAACTCCTCCTACTTCTGCCTCCCAAGTGCTGGGATTAGAGGTGTGTACCATCATGCCCATCCCCCTCTCTTTTTCTTTCTTTCTTTCTCTTTCTTTCTTTCCTTTTTTCTTTTTTTTAAATTCTTTTTATTATTTTTTATTTTATTTTTAGAGAGAGAGACAGAGAGATAGAGAGGGAGACAGAAATGGGCGTGTCAGCAGTCTCTCAGCTGCTGTAAACAAAATCCAGATGCGTGCGCCCCCTTGTGGGCAAGTGCGGCATTGCGCCCTTGCCTCACTTTGCATCTGGCTAAACGTGGGACCTGTAGATTGGAACCGCTGGACATTGGAACCAGCATTCTTAGGCTTAGCAGGCAGGCGCCTTAGCCGCTAAGCCATCTCTCCAGCCCTCTTTTGTTTTTTTATATAGAGAGATTGAGTGCGCCAGGGCCTCCAGCCACTGCAAATGAACTTCAGACACATATGCCACCTTGTGTAGCTGGCTTAGGTGGGTCCTAGAGAATTGACTTTTGGCTTGGTCCTTTGGCTTTGCAGGCAAGTGCCTTAACTGCTAAGCCATCTCTCCAGCCCTTCTTCTTCTTTTTTAAGCTATGGTCTCACTCTGTAGCCTCAGTCTAGCCTCACATTCACAGCAATTCTCCCACCTCAGCCTGACTTAGTGCTAAGATTAAAGCCACCAAACCCAGAAAAAAAATTTTTTTAATCACTTACAAATTTATGAATTAGCTTAAACTGCCAGTTCACTACACCCTCTTTTACTGTTTTTTTTTTTTCCTCTTTGAGATATATCTATCTGAGTGCTTTTATTTATAGGTATATATCTTTAACCCATCTGCAATTGATTTTAATGACTATTTTGAGGTGGAAACCTGAGCTATTTTTTCCTGGCTATTCATGAAGTAATGCAAGGTGACTTACTTGACACTGTTTGGTGATGCCATAGCACCATTGTGCTTCTCTATAGCCCTACTAGCTGAAAGTCCTTCTCCATTGCCTTCAGCGTTTCAAACATCTTATCCTATGGAATGCTTTCCATCGAAAGTACAACGTCATCTCTAGTACATCTTTTTTTTTTTTTCATCTTATACTTGGACTAGTTCTAGTTTCATCTAACCACAACCATTTCTCACTTCCTGACTTGTGGACCTATAGGGTCATGGAGTTAACTTTTTTTCTTCCTTTTTCTGCTTGGTTTTCATTGCAGAAAGTATTTCCACCACCCCAACGTGCTCTCCAGCCCAGCCAAAACTTGATGCCTCAGCAGCTGCAGCCCCTTCCTCCCTTGGACCCATGTCCACTGCTGCTCCTATTGCCACTTTCCCTTTGTCCTCTGCTGGGGGCACCCCTGCTGTGTTCTCCTTTGGTTCCTCATCCTTGAAGCCATCTGCTCCTGTTACTGGGGAGCCCCCTCCATATCCCAGTGCTTCTGACAATCCCAGAGCAGCCCAGGGCTCTAGTGCCTCCACCTTTTCTTTTGTCCCTCCTCCCAAAACTGCCCTGGCTCCCACCCCAGCAGCATCCCCCATGGCTCCATCTGCTGCTTCCTTCTTTGGCTCCTCAAGTTTTAAGCCCACCCTGGAAAGCACACCAATATCAGTTGCTCCAAACACAGGAATGAAGCCCTCCTTCCCATCCTCTTCTGTCAAGGTCAACCTTAGTGAAAAGTAAGTCACTTTTAATGTCTGATTCTTTGGTGGGATGCATAGAAATACTGTGTGTTATTTGTTGGTTACTGAACAGTTGTTTGTGTTTTTTCCCCCCTGAAATACTTAGAAATGGGAATCCAACCAGTGTTAGTTTACATTAGCAGATAAGAGTCCAGAAGGGTCTCTAAAAGAGTGTTTTTTAAATTAATTTATTAATTAAAAAATTTTTATTTGTTTAATTTATTTGCAAGCAGAGAGGAAGGGGAAGGGGCGTACTAAGGCCTCTTGCCACTGCAAATGAATTCCAGATGCATGTGCTACTTTGTGCATCTGGCTTTACGTGGGTACTAGAGCATCAATCCCAGGCCATCAGGCTGTTAAAGTGCCTTTAACTGCTGAGCCATCTTCTTAGCCATAATTATTTATTTGAGGGGCTGGAGAGATGGCTTAGTGGTTAAGGTGGTTGCCTGTGAAGCCTAGGGAGATAGGTTCTACTCCCCAGAACCCATGTAAGCCAGATACACACGGTGGTGCATGTGTCTGGAGTTCATTTGCAGTGGCTAGAGGCCCTTGTATGTCCATTCTCTCTCTCTCTCTCATAAATAAATAAAAATAAAATATTTTTAAAAAATTATACATTTGCATAGAGATAGGAGATATTCCTTATTTTCAAAAGCAAATCATAATCCTGGAAAGGAAATGACTCCTTTGTAGTCTTTTCCTCATGTCCACCCTTGACTCTCTCAGCTGTTTTCTGTGCAACCACCAAGGTGTCTTTCACAGTTGTGGTCACATGGGGTAACTCTCCTGCCCAACTGTCTCATTGTTTTTCAAGTACAATCTAAGCCTGTTAGCATGGTATCCAGTTTCCTCCAGATCTGGTTCCATCCAGCTTGCTCATATTTTATTTACCTTCTGTTCTCTCCAGTAGACTGACCGTCTTGAGGGAGCACTCCCTTATGTCTTACAGCCACTGAGGGCTAGTACTTTGGGCCCTAGTCCTCTGTGCTGTCTCTTGTTGCATTCAGGGTGTGTTGCAGTAACCATATACCATCATTATTAAAATCAAATTCACAAAGAAACTTCACTGAAGCCTCTGCTGAATGATCCATGGTGGTGGCTACGCCATAGTTTATCTAACCAGTCACCTAGGGCTAGATACCCAGCTTGTGCAAGCTTGTCCTCATGTGGAATTAACTTCACATTCACACAGAATGTAATGTCCTAGAGATGTGACTTGCTTGCTTCTCTCATGTTTTTTTCATTCCCCAAACACATGGTCACCCCGCCCCCCCAAAAAAAAGTTCTCAGAATTGCTCCATTCTTTCTTTTACTTAGCTTGATATACCTGAAAGTAAATATTTCATATTGTAAACTTTTCCACCTTTACACGAAGTGATTAAGTGATATTTTAGTTGGTTAATTTATTCCTACATTAGCAAGTGAGAAATGCTTCTTTGCAACTTTCCCCTTCTGTGTGTAAGTAGTAAGCAAAACATTTGTTTTCTGAAGGTAGTGAAGTGTGGGTGGTTATTCTTTGATGACAATGCTCATGGTGAATGTGAGTCTTATGACAGGCTGGTGTAACACAGCTGTACTGCCATTTTTAGGTTCACCGCCGTGGGCTCCTCTGCTCCTGTTCACAGCTCACACAGCTCCCCAAGTATGCCCTTGATGATGCCATTCTCTTCTTCTTCCAAGCCGGCTGCTTCTGGACCACTCAGCCACCCCACACCTCTCTCAGCATCATCTAGCTCCATGCCTTTGAAGCCTTCTTTCTCACCCTCATCAGCAGGTACGCTAAACAAACAGCTTTCACCATCAGTCCTCCCTTCTCTGATCAACAGGTTTCAGTGTGTTAAGATGGCCTTGAATACCTCTTCCTCGAGCCTCCATCTCCCAAATGGTGGAATTAAAGGTGTGTACCACCACACCTGGTTTATGCAGTGCTTGGGTCTGGGAATGGAATCCAGTGCTTTGTGCATGCTAGGCAAGCACTCTGCCAACTGATCCACATCCATAGCTCCCCAATAACATTCCTTTTAAAAAATATCTCTCTCTCTCTTTTTTTTTTTTGGTTTTGCAAGGTAGGGTCTCACTCTGGTCCAGGCTGATATATCTGTTTTTTTTATTAGACACAGAGAGAAAGAAGAGCAGCAGCTAGAGAGAATATACATGCAAGGACCTCCAGCTACTGCAAACAAACTCCAGATGCATGTGCTACCTTGTGCATCTGGCTTATGTTGGTATTGGGGAATCGAACCTGGGTCCTTAGGCTTTGGCAGCAAGCACCTTACCCACTAAGCCATCTCTCCAGTGCCCCCTCCCCATAACATTCTTTATGGCTCTTTTAGGAGCCAGTTAAGGATCATATTATGCATTGTTTTTCTCTGTCTCATTTAATTTCATTACATTTGTGAAGAAGTCAGGCCAGTGATTTGGGTACTGTCCCAGTTTAGATTTGACTGTTTGTTTGAGCATGATGGGGTACAGGTTAAAGATTTGGGGCAGTCACACCACACAGATGATCTGTATCACATTGCACGTGTTCATTGTACTTGACAGAGGTGGTACCAACCTTGCTTCCATGGGGAAGGTGGGGTTTGGGATGGGGATGGTCCTCTGTGCTGTCTCTTGTTGCATTCAGGGTGTGTTGCAGCAACCATATACCATCATCATTAAAATCAAATTGACACAAAGAAACTTCACTGAAGCCTCTGCTGAGTGATCCATGGTGGTGGCTACACCATAGTTTATCTAACCAGTCACCTAGGGCTAGATGTCCAGCTTGTTCTAGTCTGGTAGATTTTCAATTTTTATTGATTTATTTGCAAGCAGAGAGAGGTAGAGATAGAAGAGAGGCAGACAGAGAGAAAATGGGCATGCCAGGGCTTCTAGCCACTGCAAACGAACTCCAGATGCATGTGCCTCTCGTGCATCTGGCTTACGTGGGTCTTGGAGAATTGAACCAGGATCCTTTGGCTTCGTAGGCAAATGCCTTAACTGCTAAGCCATGTCTCCAGCCACATCTGGCAGGTTTTATACTTTGAACCCAAGTGCTTAGAGGTGAATTCAGAACCTTTGTGGGAAGTAAGGGTATGGCCCTGCACATGAATGCATGTGACTCTTACTAGAAGCCATTCAGTTTTATCTGAGTTATAAAAGTATTTCACATCTGAAACTTGAACATGTTTTCTCAGTATCTTAGAACAGCAGTGGGCATCACTGGTTTTCGCTTGGTTTGAAACAGAAGTCTCACAGGATGACCCAAGCTGAACTAGAACCTGATATATAGCCCCAGTAGACACAAAATCCTCTGTGCTTTTGCCTCCTGAGTGCTGGTGTTACAGTCATGTGTTGCCACACATGATTTGGTCATGCTTTATTATTATTATTATTTTTTTATTGACAACTAATTGTAGACAATATCCCATGTTATTTCCCTCCCCCCCCACATTTTCCCCTTTGAAACTTCACTCCATCATATCCCCTCCCCTTCTCAATCAGTCTCTCTTTTCAGTTTGATTGGTCATGCTTCTTAATAAAGATCGTAAAGTGGAATCAGGGGCAATATATTGCTTGCTTTCTTAGATTTAGGAAAAGAAGCTTGTGGTGGGAGAAATGATGGGAATGATTACTGCCTGTTATAACTGACTTCTCAGGCTGGGAAGGTGCCTCAGCATTTAAAGGCACTTGGTTGCAAAACCTGCTGGCCTGGGTTCGATTTTCCAATAACCATGTAAAGTCCAATGTACAAAGCATACATCTGGAGTTTGTTTGTAGCAGTAAGAGACCTTGGTGTGCCCATATTACTTGTTCTCTCTCCTTCTTCCCCTCTTTCTCTCCCCAAATAAATGAATAAGTACATAAAAAGAACTTTAAAAAACTGACTTCTTATGCTGTTAAAACCTACAGGCCGACCTACTCAAGGTGGTCCAAATCCACTGCCCTCAATGGTACAGAAATCACCCAGAATAATCCCTCCAATGGCAAAGTCAGGCTCTCCTCAGGTACGCTTAAATTCACTTAATATATGTGTGCTTGTTATCACCTTTAAGTGTATATGTTAATAAGGCATGTCTTCATGTTTAAAATTGACATATCATAAAAACCTTTATTTCAACTTTAAAAAAATTTTTAAAAATATTTTATTTATTACTTATGAGAGAGAGAAGGACAGACAGAATGGTCACACCAGGACCTCTAGCCACTGCAGATGAACTCCAGACACATGCGCGGTTACGTGTATCTGACATGTGGGTTCTGGAGAATTGAACCTGGGTTCTTAGGCTTCACAGGCAATCACCTTAACCACTAAGCCATCTCTCCAGCTCTATTTCAAGTTTTTAAGTGCCATAATTTATATAGACAACAGTGCACATAATATGTGTATACTTCAGAGAGTGTCATAAATGGAACACACCTTGGTAATTAGTATGCCTCCTTTAAGGAGAACATTACCAGGAACCAGACCTCCTCCTGTGTTTACTTTTTTAGTCTTTACCCTTCCTGAGGGGCACTTTCTGTCTTGATATCTAATAGCACAATAGATAAATTTAGCCTGTTGTGTTAGTTTCCATCAAATGAAATCATGGGATGCATTTTTTTTTTTAAGGTAGGGTCTCACTCTAGCCCAGGCTGACCTGGAATTCACTATGTAGTCTCAGGCTGCCATCAAACTCACTGATCCTCCTAACTCTGCCCTAGTGCTAGGATTAAAGGTGTGTGTCAGCATGCCTGGCATCGGTATACATTCTTATATGCTGTTGTGCTCAGTGTGATGTTCACAGGATTATTCCATATCATGTTGCCTCTTGGAATTCATTGTATGCTTTTTCCACTCCTGCTGCCTGGGATCCCATGCTGGAGGAGTTTCCAGCTTAAACCCTTATGAGTAGTGTTGCCCTGACTACTGCAGGTGATGTCTTCTAGTGAACATATGCACACATTTGTTGGGCTTATATCTCAGTATGGAGTTGTTAGATTGTAGGTTGCGCACATCCTCCTCTAGCAGATTCTCACTAGGAGCATATGATTCTCCACTCTTCTCACATCATTACTAGTCTTGGTATTTTTTATCTTTTGTGATATTTTGTGATTTTTTTTTTGTAGGTCAGTAACTTTATGATCATATCTGGAACGTTTTTATGGACAGTAACAGGAAGATTTTATTTATTTATTTATTCATTTGAGAGTGACAGAGAGAGAGAGAGAGAGAGAGAAAGAGTCAGATAGAGAATGGGCGTGCCAGGGCCTCCAGCCATTGCAGACAAACTCCAGATGCATGTGCTACTTTGTGCATCTGGCTTACATGGGTCCTGGGGAATTAAGCCTTGAACCGGGGTCCTTAAGTTTTATAGGCAAGCGCTTAACCACTAAGCTATCTCTCCAGCCTCAACTTTTTTTTCTGACTTTTTTTTTTTTTTTTTTTTTTTTTTTTTGCGAGGTAGGGTCTCACTCTGGTCCAGGCTGACCTGGAATTAACTATGTAGTCTCAGGGTGGCCTCGAACTCTCGGCGATCCTCCTACCTCTGCCTCCTGAGTGCTGGGATTAAAGGCGTGCGCCACCACGCCCGGCTGACTTTTTTTAATAATATATTTTATTTATTTGTTTGAGAGGGAGAAAAGGGCAGAGAGAGAGAATGGGCACGCCAGGGCCTCCAGCCACTGCAAATGAACTCCAGAAGCATGCACCACCCTGTGCATCTGGCTTACATGGATCTGGAGAGTCAAACCAGGATCCTTTGGCTTTGCATGCAAATGCCTTAACTGCTAAGCCATCTCTCCAGCCCTAATTTTTAATTTATATTTCTCTAGCAAGCAGAAAATTAAGCTCTATTTCATATGATTTTTAGCTGTTTGGATATTTTCTTTAGATAGTCTAATAGTTTTCTGTTGGATAGTCTGTTGTCTTAATGGATTTTTTTTATGTGTATATGCTGGGCATTGAATTTTAGGTCTTGTGCTTGTTTAGCATGTACTCTACCACTGATCTATGCCCCTAGATCCAGTTATTTCTGGGACACACACACACACACACACACACACACACACACACACAGCACACCAAAGCAAATACAGTTACTTTCTCCTTGAATTGCCTACCATGATTCCTTTGGATGAATATAGGCTCTTTTTTTAAAAAAAAAAAGATTTAATTTTAATTTGTTTATTTATTAGAGACAGAGAGAGGGAGAATGGCGCACCAGGGCCTCTAGCCACTGCAGATGAACTCCAGATGCATGCACTACGATGTGCATCTGGCTTACATGGGATCTGGAGAATCGAACTTCACAGGCATGCACCTTAACCGCTAAGCCATCTCTCCAGCCACATAGGTTCTTTATCTTAGAGCAATTGAATACATAATTTTTTTTCTTTATTTCGTTGGGGATCAAATCCACGGCTTTCAGTATACTAACCAAACACCACTGAACTACAATCCCTACCCAATTTTCCTCTATAATGATTAATGCTTTTCATGTCTTGTTTTAGAAATCTTCCTATTCTAAATTCAGAAAGATATTTTTCTATTTTTAAAAACAAGCTTTATTATCATATTTAAGAGTTGTAGTTTTCATTTCAGCTTGTTTTTTTTTTAAAGATCTATTTTTATTTATTTATTAGAGACAGAGAGAGAGGGAGAAAGAGATAGAGAGTGAGAATGGGCATGCGGTTAAGGTGTTTGCCTGCAAAGCCAAAGGACCCAGGTTCGACTCCTAGGACCCATGTAAGCCAGGTGCACAAGGGAGTGCACACATCTGGAATTTGTAGTGGCTGGAGGCCTTGACGCGCCCATTCCCTCTCTTTCTCTCTCTCTCTCTCTCTCTCTACCTGCCTATTTCTGTATCTCTTAAGAAAGGAAGGAAGGAAGGAGGGAGGGAGGGAGGGAAGGAAGAAAGGAGGGAGAAAAGAAGGAAGGAAGGAAGGAAGGAAGGAAGGAAGGAAGGAAGGAAGGAAGGAAGGAATGGAGGGAGGGAAGGAGGGAAGGATGATGGCGTAAACCCTGAAGTATGAAGGTGTTGCTTCTGTGACAGACACTGCTGCACTTGTGTCTGGAAACTAACTTGTGATATAAAATCCCGTTTTTTTGTTTTGTTTTGTTTTGTTTTGTTTTCTGGGTTTTGTTTGTTTGTTTGTTTATTTTGTTTTGTTTTTTGAGGTAGAGTTTCACTCTAGCTTGGGTTGGCCTGGAATTCACTATGCAGTTTCAGGCTGGCCTTGAACTCAGTGATCCTCTTACCTCTGCCTCCTGAGTGCTGGGATTAAAGGCATGTGCCACCACACCCAGCCTTATAAAGCCCAATTTGAATTTTTTGTTTTTGATTTCAGGTGAAATCACTTCAGCCTCCTGTCACAGAAAAACAGGGACATCAGTGGAAAGATACAGATCCTGTGATGGCTGGAATTGGGGAGGAGGTAAATTTGTTGCCTGGGGATTTTTCTGGAAGTAGCTTTGGAAGTGAGACTGTAGTGGTCCTGAGTACAGACACCTGAATGACCATTTACTTTAGCACCCACCTGGCCTGACCCAGGAGCTCGTACTTTTTTTTAATGATTTATTTATTTTTTAGACACAGACAGAGGGAGATAGAGTGAGAATGGGCACACCAGGGCCTTTAGCCACTGCAGACGAACTCCAGATGCATGTGCCACCATGTGCATCTGGCTTACGTGGGACCTTAAGAATTGAACCTGGATCCTTAGGTTTTGCAGGCATGCACTTTAGCTGCTAAGCCATCTCCAGCCTGAGCTCGTACACTTTAAGTATGAAGTGGTACTGAGTACAGCTGTCTGTATGACCTTTTACTCCAACTCCAGTCTGGCCTGGCCCAGAAGATTGTGCTGTGAATGTGGAGTGGCCCTGAGTACAGCTACCTTTATGACCATTTATTCTAACTCCAGTCTATCCTGGCCCAGGAGTTTGTGTTGTGAGTGTGGCAGTGGTGCTGTTACTGCTGCCACTTACCATCTTGTCTTCCTCCTTCATGGTTCTTGCAGATCGCACACTTCCAGAAAGAGCTGGAAGAGTTGAAAGCTCGGACAGCCAAAGCCCGTTTCCAGGTGGGCACTTCAGAGGAGATGAAGATGCTGCGGACAGAGGCAGATGACTTGCACACCTTCCTCTTGGAGATTAAGGAGACCACAGAGGTTTGTGTCTCTAGGTATTTTCCTAAGAAGAAGCGGGTCTCCTCGGAGTAAATTGCACTGCTCTTCAAGGACCTTCACTGCTAATGTTGGCATGCAGAGTGGTTTCCCAGGGCTAACTGAATTCCGTCCTACTTGCAGGGCTTAACAGATCATAAGACTCAGGGAAAGTGATCCTCACTTTTCACTGTTTCTGTGTTCTCTTCTGTATATGAAGTGGTACTTTCCACCACTTTAACACTCCATACAATTTTATTATAGTTAATCTAACAAATATTTGAGAATACGCAGTTCTTTATAGTATCAGATTACAAAACCAATATATTTTGGTGCATCTACACTACAAAATTTAAAATATTAAATGCTTACATATTACTTACTGATAATTCTCACTACTGCTTACTCTGTCTGGCACTGACTATACTAAACACTTTATAGCAGGATTATCTCATTGAGTCCTTACAACTTTCCTATGTGGGCATACTTTTATCCTCTCTGTCTGCAGCTCAGGAGAGGGAGGCTTAGAATTTTGAAGGTCCCCTTTGAAAATGATGGTACCAGAATTCATTTCAGACTCTGCAGACTTCTGATCTTTTTTTTTTTTTTAACACAAATAAAAGTTTCATTGTCTTTCTTAGGTGGACACATTTTGCTCACTATATGGTGAGCCAACGTACTGCTCTACTACAGTTTATGATCTATTATCCTACAAATCCATATTATTTTACGTGGCTATTCTTGGGTCTTCTTTATGTCACTGCTATTGGTAGTTTCTTTTGTTGAAATTTTTTTTACAATACTCTTGTTTTGATACACTTAGAAGTTGTTCACAATGGAAAATTCCAAGTATGGGGGAAAGCAAAGCAAATGAACCACTATATGTATCTCCTGGCCTTCGTAGCCATCAACTCACAGTCAATTTTCTTTTCTTTCTATTCCTCTCTACTGCCTTTCTCTCCTCTAGATTATTTGTAAAGAAATTTACCTCTGAATGTTAGAGAAATAGCTATACATACTAAGTGCATTTATATCCTTTTTTAAAAATATAGAACAATGAATTTTCTTCTTAAACATAACCTCCACATCAATAAATGTCATCCTACAATAAACTCTACCATATTATCAAATATGCCAACAGGATTCACATTCCCTAATTGTATAAATGTGACCTTTTAAATTAAATTAATTTATTTATTTGAGAGGGAGGCAGATGGATGAGAGAATGGGCATGCCAGGGCCTCTAACCATTGCAAGAGAACTCCAAATGCATGTATCACCTAGTGCATCTGGCTGTATGTGGGTACTAGGGAATCTAACCCAGGTCCTTAGGCTTTTCAGGCAAGGGTTTTAACCACTGAGCAATCTTTCCAGCCCCTAAATGTGTCTTTTATTGTTTGAATCAGGATACAAACAAGGCTCAGAGATAGCAACTGGTTGAGGAGGCACTGGAGTGTCTATTTCTTGCTCTCACATTCTTGCCTCACCTCCACCCATTTTTTTCATGACCTGGGTTTTTTGTCCTGTACATGTTCTCACAGTGTGATTGCACTCTGTGGCATCATTCCAAAGGTCTGCATCTCTAGCTCCTACACTTCCTGTAAGTTGGTGTTTTTTTCTGGACACCTGGTTGATTTCCCTCAACCAAGAGTTCTTCATAGATTGTCCTGTTACCTTCCATCTGCAGGTAAGTAGTGTTTGGCTGACTCTTCATATGATGTTCGGGACAGTGTGGATTCATCAATTAGTCAGGGTTTGGAAAATGATGATGATCTGTCATTCCATATTCATTTTCAAGTGAGACCATTTAAATGATGGAGTTCCATGGGGAATGAGTGCCACGTGTCCACTCAGGGTGCCACATCCTGGTCTTCAGCACTAAGCCTTTGTTGTTCAATACCGGAACCTCCCCAGGACCTGGAAGTTCAGGAGAGATGAACAGCCAGCAAAAAAGAAAAGCCAGACTTCTGATCTTAAACATCATGCTCAGGAAGAGAAAGTCTTGGGGTGTCCTAGTGACTGTTTTCAGTATTTGCATGTGGGTGCAGTCTACTCTTCTTTCCACATTGCAGTTAGCAGGAGAAAAAGTAATTTAAAAGGGGTGGTATTATATCTTTCCATGCAGTGAAAAATGTTTACCATGACTATGAGATGCTATTGTGTTAAATATTTGTGGAACTCCACCTTCCTTCATCCACCTGGGGATTTATTTGTAGGCAGTACTGCTATTATACTAGTACATCTTTGTGCCTTTTCTAGTCTCTTCACGGAGACATAAGTGCTCTGAAAACAACTTTACTGGAGGGCTTTGCTGGAGTTGAAGAAGCCAGAGAACAGAACGGAAGAAATCATGACTCTGGGTACCTTCATCTGCTTTACAAAAGGCCACTGGACCCCAAGAGTGAGGCTCAGCTCCAGGTAGGAGAAGCTGTAGAGACGATTTTAAAGCTAACTCCTGCAGCTACTGCTGTTTTGCTGCATAGGTTTGGATAGCCCCTTTCAAAGTTGTTGATTTTCTACTAATAATTTACCTCACTTTTCATAAACTTCCTTACCTGTAGCAAAGAAAATGTTAAGCTTTTTGTTCATTAAAAAAAAATTTTTTTTTTGAGGTAAGATTCTCATTCTAGCCCAGGCTGACCTGGAATTCACTATGTAGTCTCAGGGTGGCTTCAAACTCACGGCGATCCTCCTACCTCTGCCTCCCAAGTGCTAGGATTAAAGGCATACACCACCACACCCAGCTATTTTTAATTTTCGAGAGTCAAGTTGTCTAGCAATGAAGGCTAACAATGGCCCCAAGTGTTTAAAAAAAAGAGTTACTAAATATGTAGAAATTTCAGTTATGGTGAACTGGGCTTCTTGTGTGGATACTATTTAGTGTTCTTTGAAACATATTTCTCAAAGGGGGAGATGACTTATGTCCTATGCTATGAATTAGGTTCAAAATTATTTTTAGTACTGTAGGATAATCTTGTCTATATTAGAGTTAATTTCATGAATGGGAGAGCAAAGCTAAATGGATGCACTGTCTGAGGACCAGAGCATGGTGGAAAATTCCCAGTGCATATGTCTTTTTCAGGAGCTGAAAAATGAGACAAGTGGGAACACTTGTTCCCTAGGGTCCTGAGGCAAGACAACCCATTCTGTTCCCTTTGGCTTTGTACCACCATTGACATTCCACTAATGAAGTTGATTTTCTGTTTTTCATTTTAATTATAGAATTTTAATGGCTATGTTTAAACCTAGTATGCTTTCCTTGTTCATACAGTTCTTGATATAGAACTAGCTCAAAAGCATGTTGATTTCTTTGATATATCTTCCCCCAAAGTACTAGAAAAATGAGTCATTTGTCTTTTAATTTTCTTCTTGTAGGAAATTCGGCGCCTCCATCAATATGTGAAATTTGCTGTCCAAGATGTGAATGATGTTCTGGACTTGGAGTGGGATCGGCATCTGGAACAAAAGAAGAAACAAAAGTGAGCAAGACTCTGCTTTGGTTGAAGTACACATTGCTGTTGCCTTACAGAAAGATGACTTAGGAGCATATGAAACACTATAGGCACTTGTTCCTTTTGACATAGTCATTTCACTTCTAAAAGTTTCATTTACAAAAGTAAAAACTGGGGGCTGGAGAGATAGCTTAGTGGTTAAGGCACTTGCCTGCGAAGCCAAAGGACCCAGGTTCAATTCTCCAGGACCCACGTAAGCCAGATACACAAAGTGCGTATGTATCTGGAGTTCGTTTACAGTGGCTGAAGGCCCTGGCACACCCATTCTCTCTCTCTCTGCTTGTTTCTTTTGGTATCTCTGTCTAATAAATAAAATTTAAATTTAAAAACAAAGTAATAATTGGTAGCAACAGATGATATAAAGTAATTTATGGTGGAGGACCTTTTATTTATTTTTATTTTTTCAATATAGGGACTCAGTCCAGGCTGGCCTCGCACTCATTGTGATCTTCCTACTTCAGCCTGCCGAGTGCTGGGATTAAAGGCATGTGCCATCTAACCTGGTTCTAGAGCATGAGTTTTGAATTCTATGAATATGAATCAGTATAAGGCCTGACTGTCCTGGAACTTCCTATGTAGACCAGACTGACCTCTTGACTTGTCCAGTCCTCCTGCCTTTTTCTTCTGAGTTTTGGTATTACAGGCAAGCACCACCACACACAGTTAAATGTTTTTTATTTTACAACAGATGTATAATATATGTAATTATACCACTAGTTATAAGATCAGCATATAAAGTATAACAAGATAAATTTTTTTAATTGACAACTTCCATAATTGTAGACAATAACCCATGGTACTTCCCTCCCTCCCCCCACTTTCCCCTTTGAAACTCCACTCTCCATCATATCCCCTCCCCCTCTTAATCAGTCTCTCTTTTATTTTAATGTCATCATCTTTACCTCCTATTATGATGGTCTTATATAAGTAGTGTCAGGCCCTGAGAAGTTATGGATATCCAGACCATTTTGTGTCTGGAGGAGCATGTTGTAAAGTCCTGCCCTTCCTTTGGCTCTTACATTCTTTCTGCCACCTCTTCCACAATGGACCCTGAGCCTTGTAAGGTGTGTTAGAGATGTTTCAGTGCTGAGCACTCCTCTGACACTTCTTCTCAGCACCGTGGTGCCTTCTGAGTCATCCCAAGGTCACCGCCATCTGAAAAGAGAAGCTTCTCTAACCAAAAGTGAGAGTAGCATTAATATATGGTATGAACATTAAGAGAAGTGCTTACCATGCATTTTGGTGAGCATAGTATATACATTTAGCCAGACCCTAACAGACATTATACCCCTAGGGATCATGACTACCCCTGTTACAAGTTTTCAGTATCAGGGATGTATTCCTTCCTGTGGAGCGAGCCACAATCCAATTAGGGAGCTGTTGGTATACCCCATAACAGACCCACGCTATTGAACCCATTGGCTCATTTGGCCTGGCTGGCCAAATTTAAGGCTTGCAGTGTCCACTATTGAGTATCTTCACTGGTGATTTCTGTCTCTCCCATTGAACTGCCTGCAGCATAGCTTTTTCCAGTTTTCTGTCAGCTAGTCTACATGGAGGAGGTTTTTAGCTCAGCTCCAGCAGGATTTCTCAGTGGCCTTGCAGTCTAAGTATGTGTAGTCTTCAGCAATAGGGTCTTACCATCTATTCCTGGTGGGCAACCAAGAGCCTTGGCAAATGGCCTATAATGTTTTGGGGGTATCTGTGACCTCCCTGGCCAACAACTCACTGGAAGGTATCCCATCCCTGGCACTGAAAATTTTCTAGTAACAATCTATGGTTTCTGAGTGTTACATTGTCCAAAAAATTAAATTTCCATATGACTTATTTATATTGTCTTAGATTTTGATTAGCTCTCCCTCCACCTTTCTTTTATTCAATCTCTTCCCCTGATCTCACCTAGGCCTTTTCACCCCCATTAATCTGTTCTTCTACTTACATATATACAATACCATCCTATAATGTGTCCCCCCTCCCTCCCTTTCTATTCCCTTTATATCCCCTTTCTGGCTTACTGGCTTCTGCTACTGAGTTTTATTCCTACTCACATAAAAGTCCAATCATTTGTAGCTAGGATCCACATATGAGAGAGAATATGTGATGTTTGGTTTTCTGGGCCTGGGTTACCACACTAAGTATAATCCTTTCCAGATCCATCCATTTCCCTACAAATTTTATAATTTCATTTTTCTTTACCGCTGAGTAGAACTCCATTGTATAAATGTGCCACATCTTCATTATCCACTCATCAGTTGAGGGACATCTAGGCTGGTTCCATTTCCTAGCTATTGTGAATAGAGTGGCAATAAACATGGTTGAGCAAGTATCTCTAAGGCAGTGAGACAAGTCCTTAAGACATATGTCTAGGAGTGCTATAGTTGGATCATATGGTATATCTATTTTTAGCTGTCTCAAGAACCTCCACACTGATTTCCACAATGGCTGGACCAGATAGCATTCCCACCAGCGGTGTAGAAGGGTTCCTCTCTTTCCACATCCTTGCCAGCATTTATGGTCATTTGTTTTCATTATGGTAGCCATTCTGACAGGAGTGAGATATAATTTCAATGTAGTTTTTTTTTTTTTTTTTTTTTTTTTTCCAGGTAGGGTCTCACGCTGGTCCAGGCTGACCTGGAATTAACTATGTAGTCTCAGGGTGGCCTCGAACTCTCGGCAATCCTCCTACCTCTGCCTCCCGAGTGCTGGGATTAAAGGCGTGCGCCACCACGCCTGGCTTCAATGTAGTTTTAATCTGTATCTCCCTGATGGGTAGGGATATTGTAGCAGACAGCTTCAGATTCGCTGAGATGAACTTCCAGACCAGGCACAGTTATGGAGGAAGGGATTTATTGAAACTTACATATCCAGAGGAAGTTCCATAGAAGCAGAAGAAACTGGCTTGCTTTCACAGGACCAAACACAGAGAGCAAAAGCCACAAGCCAAAAACCAAAAGCCACACAGCATAGCACACCTCTGGAACTCCAGCTAGGCACACTTTGCATATCTTTAGATTGAAATCCTAAACCCACCACCACACCTTAAGATCCGCCCAGTGATACTGCCTCCAGCCAAGCGGCTGAAGATGCCAACTGTAAACTAACAAAACACTGAATATATTGGGGGCCATCAATTCAAACTACCACAAATGTAGAACATTTTTTTAGATGTTTATATGCCATCTGTATTTCTTCTTTTTCAAATTCTCTATTCCATAGTCCATTTTTATTTGGGTTGTTTGATTTTTCATTATTTAGTTTTTTGAGTTCTTTTTGTTTTTGGATATTAATCTTCTGTCAGATGTATAGCTGGCAAAGATTTTCTCCCATTCTTTAGGTTGCCTCTTTGCTCTATTCACAGTGTCCTTTGCTGTACAAAAGCTTTGTAATTTCATGAGGTCCCAGCAGTTGATCCATGGTTTTATTTCCTGAGCAATTGGGGTTATATTCAGAAAGTCTTTTCCAAGACCAATATGTTGAAGGGTTTCCCCTACTTTTCCCTCTAGCAGTTTCAGAGTTTGACGTCTGATATTAAGGTCTTTGATTCATTTGGACTTAATTCTTTTGCATGGAGAGAGATAAGGATCTATTTTCTTTTTTTTTTGTTTTGTTTTGTTTTTCGAGGTAGTGTGTCACTCTGGTCCAGGCTGACCTGGAATTCACTCTATAGTCTCAGGGTGGCCTCGAACTCTCTGCAATCCTCCTACCTCTGCCTCCCGAGTGCTGGGATTAAAGGCGTGCGCCACCACGCCCGGCTAGGATCTATTTTCATCCTTCAACAGATACATATCCAGTTTTCCTAGCACCATTTGCTGAAAAGGCTGTCTTTTCTCCAATGAGCATTTTTGGCATTTTTGTTGAAGATCAGGTGGCTATAGCTACCCAGATTTACATCTGGGTCCTCTATTCTGTTCCATTGATCTACATGTCTGTTTTTGGTCCAGGACCATGCTGTTTTTGTTATTATGGCTCTCTAATATAGGTTAAAATCAGTTATGGTGATACCACCAGCTTTATTTTTGTTGCTCAAAATTGTTTTAGCTATTCAAGGTTTTTTATGCTTCCAAATGAATTTTTGGATTGTTTTTTCTATTTCCGTGAAGAATGCCATTGGGATTTTGATGGGGATTGCATTAAATGTGTAGATTACTTTTGGTAAGATTGACATGTTCACAATATTGATTCTTCCAATCCAAGAACAAGGGATGTCTTTCCATTTCCTAGTGGCTTCTGCAATTTCTCACTGAGTGTTTTAAAGTTTTCATTGTAGAGATCCTTCACTTCCTTGGTTGGGTTTATTCCAAGGTATTTTATGTTTTTTTTGATGCAATTATGAATAGAAGTGATAATCTGATTTCAACCTCTGTGTGTTTGCTGTTAGCATATAGGAAGGCTATTGATTTCTGTGTGTTTATTTTGTGTCCTGCTACATGGCTATAAGTGTTTATCAGCTCTAACAGTTTGCTGGTAGAGTCTTTAGGGTCCTTTATGTATAGAATCATATCATCTGCAAATAATAATAACTTGATCTCTTCCTTTCCAATTTGTATCTCTTTTATGTGTGTCTCTTTCCTTATTGCTATAGCTAAGACTTCCAGTAAATACAAGTGGGGACAGTGGACACCCTTGTCTTGTTCCTGATTTTAGTAGAAAAGCTTCAAGTTTTTCTCCATTTAGTATTATGTTGGCTGTAAGTTTGTCATTAATAGCCTTTATTATGTTGAGATATGTTCCTTCTATTCCCAGTTTCTGTAGAACTTTTATCATGAAGGCATGCTGGATTTTGTCAAATCCTTTTTCTGCATCTAATGAGATGATCATGTGATTTTTGTCCTTCAGTCCATTTATATAATGTATTTCATTTATCGATTTATGTATGTTGAACTCCTTGCATCTCTGGGATAACTTGGTCGGGGTGAATAATCTTTCTGATATATTCTTGTACTCTGTTGCCAATATTTTCTTGAGATGCTGAGTCATTTCTCCAGCTCAGGTTTTTTTTTTTTTTTTTTTTTTTTTGGTTTTGCGAGGTACGGTCTCACTCTGGTCCAGGCTGACCTGGAATTAACTATGTAGTCTCAGGGTGGCCTCGAACTCTCAGCGATCCTCCTACCTCTCCCTCCCGAGTGCTGGGATTAAAGGCATGCGCCACCACGCCCGGCCCTCAGTTTTTTTTTTTAATTATTGTATTTATTTTTTGGAGAGAGACGCAGAGAAAGACAGACAGAGAGGGAGAAGGAGACAGAGAATGGGCGCGCCAGCAGTCCTAGCTGCTGAGAACGAAATCCAGATGTGTGCGCCCCCTTGTGGGGAATTGCAGCATTGCGTCCTTGCGTCACTTTGCATCTGGCTAAGCATGGGACCTGGAGATTGGAACCCGGTTCTTAGGCTTAGCAGGCCGGCATCTTAACCACTAAGCCATCTCTCCAGCCCTCCAGCTCAGTTTTTTATTTTAACTTAACTTGTGTTCTGGATTTCAACTTGGGTCCTCATGCTTGCAGAGCAAACACTTACTGAGCTGTCTCACCAGCTCCATAGTGGGCTGTTTTTTTTTTTTTTTTTTTTTTCTGAGGTTGGGTCTCACTCTAGCTCAGGCTGACCTGGAAATTCACTATGTAATCTCAGGCTGGCTTTGAACTCACAGAGATCCTCCTACTTCTGCCTTTTCAAATGTGTGCCACCATACCAGAGACTGCCCAAGGCTAACAGAAGCCAAACTTTCTTTTCTGTTAAAACTCCTGTGGATTTCCTATTTATTATGCTTCCCAAGTTCACTTTTTCTCATTTTTTTTTTTTAAATGAGAGAGAGAATTGGTGGACCAGGGCCACATTGCAGTCAAACTCCAGACACATGTGCCACCTAGTGTACCTTGTGCAACCTTGTGCTTGCATCTCCTTGTATATCTGGCTTACATGGGATCTGGAGAGTCAAACATGGGTCCTTAGGCTTCGTAGGCAAGCACCTTAACCATCTCTCCGCCCCCAAGTTCACTTTCTGCAGAGTTCAGATTCTTTACTGTATACAGTCTTCTGTTTTTTTTTTTTAGTACTTCTCTATGTTTGGCTCTTCTGTGAATATTGCCTGAATATTCCCTTTACAAATGTGTGTTCCTGTCCCCAGAAGCAGTCATTCACTTGGTCTGCTCAAGAAATACTAGGAAGAAGTCCAGAAGTTTCTGTTCAGCATCCACATTTTTCATTCTGTGATTAGTAACAGGGCAATTGATAGCAAAGAAACCACTTGGCTTATAGCTGATATAGGACTACCTATTTCAGCTGTATTTGTATAATTTTTCCTTAAGTTAATAGAAACATTGTTGTCAATACTCAGTAGTTTATAAGGAAAAGCAGAAACACCTAGAAAGACTGCCTTCCTCTGCTTTTAGACCTACCACCCAGCAGCAGCCACCTATCTCTTTCATTGTGGGGGCAGATAACTTGCCTAACCCCAGTGCCTATGTTCTGGTGCTGTTTGTTTGTAATGAGTGATTTTCATACAGAAAAACACACATATTCCAAGGACACCGCTGGAAGGGTTCAGTCTGGTCTTGGTTCTTATCACTGTCCCTCCCAGAAGCTCTGGAGAGTTTTGCCTAATTTATACTGTCCTTTGATGCAGGCCTGGCCTTCATGTTCTAAGTCTTTTCTTCTTTATTCCATCTTAGCCTCATTAGGCTTTCATCCCCTTTTACTTTTCAGTATTTTTTTGTGTTTTATTTTATTTTATTATTTTTTTTCCGAGGAGGGTCTCACTCTGGTCCAGGCTGACTTGGAATTAACCATGTACTCTCAGGGTGGCCTCGACCTCATGGTGATCCTCCTACCTCTGCCTCCCAAGTACTGGGATTAAAGGCATGCGTCACCACGCCTGGCTACTTTTTAGTATTTTTTTCTTTTTAAAAATTTTTTCCACTTGAGATTCTCCATTTTATTTTCATTATTACAATTGTGGTCATATATTTTGGGGTGGGAAGGTCAAAAAGATTTTTCCAACCATTTTTTCCTTCCTGCTGTAACAGGCGCCTGCTTGTGCCAGAGCGAGAGACATTGTTCAACACACTAGCCAACAACCGGGAAATCATCAACCAGCAGAGGAAGAGGTTGAATCACCTGGTGGACAGTCTCCAACAGCTCCGTCTCTATAACCAGACTTCCCCATGGAACTTGCCCTCAGCGCTTACCCAGAGTAGTACTCACAGGTGTGTAAGGACTTGGGCCTCAGTAAGGTTGGATGGATGCATGAATGAACATTCAGAGAACATTTTATGGTAGTCTTAAAATGTTTCAGACATGGGTTTGGAAGTGATTCTGCTGTCAGCTGTGTGGTCTAGGTTATGTTCTGGTCCCCTCAGATCACTGATCCTGCCTTTTGGGTTTGTTGGAGATATAAGTCTCTAAGGTATGGAGATTTTGCCTGATGAAATAGATGCCCTATGGGCACAGCAGTTACTCTAGTAACAATGTTGTTGTTTTAGTGAACAGCTAATAGGGTTAAGTTTTCTGAAAGTTTGCCTCAGAAGCCAGACTTGCCATTCTGCTCGTGTGTGAAGGCTTTCATTAAATAGTTTATCCCTCAAGTTACCAAGATTCTGAGAGTCTGCTTTTGGGCCATGTAAATTTTAGTTGTCCTTTCTGCTGAGGTGCCATAGTGTTAGGGTTTGTGCAGGAGTCTATACCAGTAACGGTCTCATTTACTAATCTCTTGTACTTCTGTATTGAGAAGAGTATATACCACACTGCCTCAGCTTTCTCAATTCATGGTTGCTTTGTATATAACACTTTTCTGTTTCAGTTTTGACAGTGACCTCGAAAGCCTGCGTAATGCTTTGTTAAAAACCACCATAGAATCTCACACCAAGCCCTTGCCCAGAGTTCCAGGTAAAGCATCCCTCCTAGTCTGCTTGCTGTTGGTTCTGTCATCTAAAAGCTGAATCTTAAGCATTTATGGGTTGATGAATTTCTTGCAGCTAAACTATCCCCAGTGAAACAGGCTCAACTGAGAAACTTCTTGGCCAAAAGGAAGACCCCACCAGTGAGGTCCACTGCTCCAGGTAAAGGGACTGGTCCATGTAGTACATGGTACTAGGATGCAGTCTTGTTTTTGGTTTTCATAGGGGATCAAGAATATATCCCCAGAATCTCGGTCAGTCTGAATATTGGGATAAGAAGCAGCTTATATATTTTGTATGAAACAACTCAAGGTCATTGTTTGGGCTTTGGCACCATACAGTCCCCAGGTTATGTGTCAATGATTCACAAGGTCATAGAGTCAGCTGAGTGGAATCCTAGCCTCATTTCTCTCTGATTTGCACATAATTTATAATTACATTACACTGGAGAAAAGCCTTAAGAAGGAAAGACTGGTTTAGGCAGTGACAACTAAGTGCAACTGATGAGAGAGTCTTTTTCTGCCACTAAATCATCCACATAGTTGCTTTAATGTTTCTTCTTTCAGGGGTGTGGTTCCTACCAAGAACCTTATACATGGTGGGCAGTCTCTCTACCATCCCACAAACTAGCTCCCAGTCCTTCATTTTTCTTTTTTCTTTTCTTTTGAGACTCGTTCTAGACCAGGCTGGCCTTGAACTCACAGCAGTCCTCCTACCTCAGCCTCCTAAATGCTGGGATTGTAGATGTGAGCCACCATACCTGGGTTGTTTTGTTTTTTGAGGCAGGGACTCATGTAGCCTAGGCTAGCTTGGAACTTACTATATATACCCAAGGGTGACCTTGAACTCTGCCAAATGCTAGGATTATAGGCATGCACCCCCCCCCCAACCTGGCTTAATTGTCTTTTGTTGTTGGTTTTTTTTTTTTTTTTTTTTTTTTTTTTTGGTTTTGCGAGGTAGGGTCTCACTCTGGTCCAGGCTGACCTGGAATTAACTATGTAGTCTCAGGGTGGCCTCGAACTCTCGGCGATCCTCCTACCTCTGCCTCCCGAGTGCTGGGATTAAAGGCGTGAGCCACCACGCCCGGCTTGTTGTTGTTTTTTGAAATAGGTTCTCGCTGTAGCAGCTGATCTGGAATTCACTCTGTAATACCAGGCTTGCCTCTAACTCACAGCAATCCTCCTACCTCTACCTCCCAAGTGCTGGGATTAAAGGTGTATGCCACTATTCTCAGCATTTTAATTATCTTTAAAAAATGTGTGTGTGTGTGTGTGTGTGTGTGTGTGTGTGTGCGCGCATGCGCGTGTGCGCTTCAGCCTGGGTTAGAGTGAGACCCTATCTTGGAAAACAAAAAAAAACAAAACAAGCTGGGCGTGGTGGCACATGCCTTTAATCTCAGCACTCATGAGGTAGAGGTAGGAGGATCACCATGAGTTCAAGGCCTCCTTGAGACTACATAGTGAATTCCAGGTTAGCCTGGGCTAGAGTGAGACCCTACCTTAAAAAAAATTATGCTGGACATAGTGGGGCACTTGGGAAGCTGTTGTATGGCAAATTTCCTCCCCATTGAAGGGTATAAACAGCTATTGCTAGCTTAATCAGAAGCAGCTGGGTCAACTCACCAGAGGCATGGGGAGAGTCATCAGCTGAGATTTAGACTCCCCCTGTATCATCTGTATACAATAATGCACAAGATCTCATGACCTGAAGTGGGGGAGATAAAGTATATAGAGAGGAAATGATCTAGGAACAATGCATTCCATTAGGATGGTGGCTCTGTAATCTCCATGCTCTGTAAGTAAGCCCTCACCCTGAGAATGAGGGAATAGCATCTGTGGGGGTAATTCCGATACAATAGCTCCATATAGTGGTTGCTTTGGGGTCTCATGCTCTGTAAGTAAGCCCTCACCCCCCAGGTTGAGGAAGGAACATCTGCGAAGGTAAATTCAGTATGGTGAGCTCCACTGTAGTGTTGCTTTGGGGTCTCATGCTCTGAAAGTAAGCCCTCACCCCCAGGCTGAGGGAGGAGCATAGTGAGCCCCACTGAAGTGCTGCTCTGTGGTCTCACTCCTGGACTGTTCGGGGACAAGGAGTTTCTGGAAGCGGCCACAGGGAAGTTGTCACTCAGGGTGGATGAGATTTCACCGTGGTGCAGCTGCTCTGGGTCCCGATGCTCTGTAAGGAAGCCCTCATCCTGAGGCTGAGGGAGGAGCAGCCAAGAAGTAATTTTGACACAGGAAGCTCCATCAAAGTGGCTGCTTTGGGGGCCCCACGTTCCTCTAAGTCACCTCTCTTTATGCTCTGTAAGTGACCCCCCAATAAACTCATTGGTTCACCGAACTGGTATTGATGTAATCATACTTTGATCTGCCATTTGAGCCCCATTTTGGGGTGAAGATGTGTGTCCATATTTCCCCAGGGGAAGTTTCATAGTGAATTCCAGGTCAGCTTGGGCTAGAGTGAGACCCTACCTCAAACCCCCTCCCCCCAAAATACATTTGTTATGTTATGTTGCTTTGCTTTAGTGGCAGTTTCTGCAATTTTTTTTTTTTAATTCTGGTGGGATATTTTTGAGGCAGGGTCTCACTCTAGCCCAGGAGCCTCATACTTACAATGATCCTCCTTTGTCAGCCTCCCAAGTGTTAAAATTAAAGGTATGTGCCACCGTGCTTTTTTTTTAAGTTTTTGACAACCTCCATTTATTATAGACAATATACCATGTGACAACATAAACAATATGCCTGCCGTATGATACCACATATCATAATCCCCCCTTGTATCCTTCTGTTTCCCCCTCCATTACTCCCACTCCACTGAATCCCTTTTTTTCAACTAGTCTTCTATTTTGATGTCATCATTCCTCCCCCCAAATGCACATCTTCTGCAGGTAATGTTGGCCACTGTAAGGTCCTGAATGAATGCCATGACCACTTTGTGTCTGGAAGACAGTATTGTAAAGCCCTCCTCCCCTTCCTTTGGCTGAAATTTTGATTTCAATAAATTTTTTTTTTTTTTTACCAGCAGCAAATGTTTTTGGTAAAAATCTGTTAAAATAGCTCAAAGAGATTTTATTTAGTATCATGATTTGTTTTTTTCTATAATCATTTAGGGGCTCAGTTAAGTGATAGTCACCAACAAGTGAATTTTTAAAAAAATATTTATTTATTTGCAAGCAGATGGAGGGAGGGAAGGAAGGAGGGAGAAAGAGAATGGGCACACCAGGGCCTCAAGCTGCTGCAAACCAACTCCAGATGCATGTGCCACTTTGTGCATCTGGCTTTACATGAGTACTGGGGAATTGAATGGGGTTGTCAGGCTTTGCAGGCAAGCAGCTTAACCACTAAGCCATCTCTTCAGTCCCCAAAGTAAAGTTTTTTTTAAATATATTTTACTTACTTACTTACTTATTTATTTGAAAGAGAGAGATAATGGGCATGCCAGGGCTGCCAGCCATTGCAAACTAACTCCAGATGCATGCACCCCTTGTGCATCTGGCTTACGTGGGTCCTGGAGAACCCAGCCAGGATCCTTTGGCTTTGCAGGCAAACACCTTAACCGCTAAGCCATCTCTCCAGCCCAGTTTTTTTTGTTGTTGTTGTCGTTTTCTTTATTTATTTGAGAGAGAGAGAATGGGTGCACCAGGGCCTCTAGCCACTGCATACAAACTCCAGATACATGCGCCACCTTATGCATCTGGTTTACATGGATCCTGGGGAATTGAGCCTCGAACCAGGATCCTTAGGCTTCACAGGCAAGCCTTAACTGCTAAGCCATCTCTCCAGGCCCCACCCCCCAAGTGAAGTTTTTTTTTTTTTTAGATTTTATTTTTATTTATTTATTTGTTAGAGACAGGAGATAGAAAGTGAGAATGGACTGGGGCCTCTACCCACTGTGAACTAACTCCAGACACATGCGTCACCATGTACACCTGGCTTATGTGGGACCTGGAGAATTGAACCAGAATCCTTAGGCTTCACAGGCATGCACCTTAACCACTAAGCCATCTCTCCAGCCCCCAAGTGAAGTTTTTAATAACTCTTTTTACCTATATAAAGAAGGCAGTCTCTTGATAGATAATGGGGAAAATATAGAAATGTATAAAAAATGTATTAAAAATTATTCCTCACTTCAGATAATGGCTTCACTTTTTATTTACTTTATTTCCTTTGCATATGTAAATTTTTAAAGATAATTTTAGGATTATAAAAGTTTATTATTATTATTTATTTGAGAGAGAGAGAGAGAGGCAGATAGAAAGAGAGAGTGGGCACTCCAGGTCCTCCAATCACTGCAAACGAACTCCAGAGGCATGCACCCTTTATGCATCTGGCTTATGTGGATCCTGGGGTCCTTAGGCTTCACAGGCAAATGCCTTAACCACTAAGCCATTTCCTCAGCCTGGATTATAAAAGTTTTATGTCCTTTTTGTTAATTAACATTCATGAGTCTTGCTGGGTGTGGTGGCACACGTCTTTAATCCCAGCACTTGGGAGGCAGAGGTAGGAGGATCACTATGAGTTCAAGACCAGTCAGAGACTACATAGTGAATTCTAGGTCAACTTGGGCTAAAGGAGACCCTACCTCAAAAAAAAAAAAAAAATCTTCATGAATCTTGGGCTGATGAGATGGCTCATTCTTACTGCATAAGAATGAGGACCGGAGTTCAAATCCCCAGAAACTACATAAATGCTGCAGGGGCATGGCATAATCCCAGCACTCAAGAGGAAGAGATGGAATTTTTGTGGCAAGCTGGCTAGCTAGTGTAACTAGTCAAATTGAATCCGTGAGCTCTAGGCTCAAGTAAAAGACCCTGCATCAATAAAATAGAAGAGCAGTAGACATCAACCTCTGGTTTCCACATGCACACCCACATGATACACAAAAAAAGCAATTCATGAGCCTTATGATAAAGTGTGTGTGTGTGTGTGTGTGTGAGAGAGAGAGTGATGGTGAGGATTAAGAAAATGGTAAGTGGGCTGGAGAGATGGCTTAGTGGTTAAACGCTTGCCTATGAAGCCTAAGGACCCCAGTTCGAGGCTCGATTCTCCAGGACCCATGTAAGCCAGATGCACAAGGGGGCGCAATGCATCTGGAGTTCGTTTGCAGTGGCTAGAGGCCCTGGCATGCCCATTCTCTCTCTCTCTCTCTGCCTACTTCTGTATCTCTCTCTCTCTCTCAAATAAATAAATAAAAGTAAAATATTTAAAAAAAAAAAAAAAAAAAAACCAGGCGTGGTGGCGCATGCATTTCATCCCAGCACTCGGGAGGCAGAGGTAGGAGGATCACCATGAGTTCAAGGCCACCCTGAGACTACCCAGTTACTTCCAGGTCCGCCTGAGCCAGAGTGACACCCTACCTCAAAAAAAAAAAAAAAAAGGTAAGTGCTTTCTTCACTGAGCCGGATCCCAGCCCCAGCAGCATTTTTTTAAAATTTTTTTTATTATTTTATTTATTTTTGGAGAGAGACACAGAGAGAGATAGACAGAGAGGAAGAGGGAGACAGAGATGGGCACGCCAGCAGTCTCAGCTGCATTGCACCCTTGCGTCACTTTGCATCTGGCTAAACGTGGGACCTGGAGATTGGAACCAGCGTTCTTAGGCTTAGCAGGCAGGTGCCTTAACCGCTAAGCCATCTCTCCAGCCCTTTTTTTTTTTTTTTTTTTTTTTTTTTTTTTCGAGGTAGGGTCTCACTCTGGCCCAGGCTGACCTGGAATTCACTCTGTAGTCTCAGGTGGCCTTGAACTCACGGCGATCCTCCTACCTCTGCCTCCCAAGTGCTGGTATTAAAGGCGTGCGCCACCACGCCCGGCGCCCCAGCAGCATTTTTATGAGCTGTAGGATGGTGTCTTGGGCTTCTCTCCTTTACATTTTTGTGTGCTGAAGCTCAGTCCTTGCCCAGGTGGTGCTCATCAGGGTTGAGGATTATTTGGCACAGTGCAGAAGAGATTGCCACTCACTGCCAGTTTTTAGTCCTTTTTTCTTAATCCACTTCTTTTTTTTTTAAAAAAATTTACTTTTATTTATTTATTAGAGACAGAGAGAAGGAGAGGGGAGAGAGAGAGATTGAGAGTGAGAATGGGCATGCCAGGGCCTCTAGCCACTGCAAACGAACTCCAGACACAAGCACCACCATGTGCATCTGGCTTTCGTGGGATCTGGAGAATTGAACTGGGTACTTAGGCTTCACAGGCAAATGCCTTAACCACTAAGCCATCTCTCCAGCCCTTAATCCACTTCTTTAGTCTTCAGGACTTATGGCACAATGCAGGTTTGGCCCTAGCCAGACTACATGCTAAAAGAAACCAGGCCACACCCCTTGGGTTTTCTCACTAGGATGGCAGGTAGTCAATGACGATAAGACTCCATGAGTTGGGGCAACCTAAGACAGGCACCGTTGCATGTGATGATCCCTTGGGGCCTGGATTCAACAATGGCTTGGCAAAGAACCATGCCTCCCAGGGTTGCCAATAATAAAAACAAAAAGGAGGATATGTATGGCACAATGCAGGCCTGGCCCTAACCAGACCGCATGTCAGAGAAAACCAGGAAGTGGCTCTGTGAACATGGCATCCTGCGCAGTCCTGGCGTGACAACAGCTATAGTCCCATACTCGAGAGAAACCTGCTAGGAGATGATCTGTCCAGAGACAGGCTGTCATTGGTCACAAAAAGGGGACCATCCCATACAATGATTGGCCAGCCAAACCCTCCCTACACTTCCTTGAATAAATGAGTTTGTGGCAGCTCGCCCTCTGCTGCTTCCACCCAACTCCCAGAGTCTCTCGTGACTCCGCGCCTCTCACCCCTTACTCTGCAGAGACCCTGCCATCCCTCCTGGCCCTAGGGGGACTATCTTTTTTTTTTTTTTTTTTTTTTTTTTTTTTTTTGGTTTTTCGAGGTAGGGTCTCACTCTAGCCCAGGCTGACCTGGAATTCACTCTGTATTCTCAGGGTGGCCTCGAACTCATGGTGATCCTCCTACCTCTGCGCCTCCTGAGTGCTGGGATTAAAGGCATGCACCACCACGCCCGGCTGACTATCTTTTTTAAAAATATATATTTTATTTATTTATTTGAGAGAAAGAGGCAGAGAAAGAATGGGCGCACCAGGGCATCCAGCTACTGCAAATGAACTCCAGATGCATGCGTCCCTTGTGCTTACGTGGATCTGGAAAATCAAACTGGGGTCCTTTGGCTCTACAGGCAAATGCCTTAACCACTAAGCCATCTCTCCAGCCCCTTCAGGACTATCTTGAAAGGACTTTGACAGACACCTTTCCTTGGCCCTCTTCTGCCCAGAATAATATTGATAATGCAGCCTCTTCCACTGTGCTAATGGACAGCATAGCCCTGACCCATAGCATTTTTTCCAATTGTGTTTATATTACACTTACATGTGATGTGTGCACAGCATCAACAAACCAACAAACAGTAACAAAGCTGCTTTCACTAATTTGGGAAGGAAATGTGGCTATGCATTTTGCTTGGTCTTTCTTTCTCTAACATGAGACATGAGGGCAATAGCTTGCATTCTGAAGTTCAAGGTAGAAAGTATCATGGCATAATAAAGGCTGAAGGCTGATTTCAAAGCCAGGTGTGGTGGCACTCGCCTTTAATCCCAGCACTTTGGAGGTAAAGGTAGGAGGATCACCGTGAGTTCAAGGCCACCCTGAGATTACATAGTGAATTCCAGGTCAGCCTGGGCTAGAATGAGGCCCTACCTCAAAAAAACCAAAAAAACAAAACAAAACAAAAGGCCAGATTTAACAATTTAAAGAGGGAAAAGAGGGTTGGAGAAATGGCTTAGCAGTTAAGGTGCTTGCCTACAAAGCCTAATGACCCGGGTTTGATTCCCTAGTACCACGTAAGGCAGGATGCATAAAGTAGTGCATGCATCTGGAGTTCATTTGCAGTGGCTAGAGGCCCTGCTTTACCCATTCTCTCTCTTTCTCTCTCTCTCTGATACTCTCTGCTTGCAAATAAATAATTTAAAACAAAACACATAAAGAAGAAAAAGAATCCAACCGAGAAGGCCTAGGCCTAAGTTTATTATGAAGTGTATGTTTCCATCCAGTAGTCTGATGTAGAAGAACCATTGGGTGTTTCTGGAGACACTCAGGACTGAGGCCATTCTGACTTTTCTAGCTTAAGTTAGATTCTTAGAAGGTTATAGTTGGAAAGCAGTGGTGATGGTGTAACTTGGAAGTTTGTGTGTTACTTCTGGTTTTTTTTTTTTGTTTGTTTGTTTTGTTTTGTTTTGTTTTGTTTTGTTTTGTTTTGACTGGCAAGACTTTCTGGAAAGAGCTCAGGGTGTTTTGCTTTTCTATTAGTACTGTCTCTTGCTTTTTCACATCCTTTGTAGGCAAGATGCTCTTGTCCTAAACAGCTTGGTTTTTCAAAGCCTCTTTTGAGCCAAGACCCAAAATTTTTGTTCACATTCAACAACAGCTGCTTCCACTTAAAATATGTAATTATTAAATTGTTCAACAAATTGGATATGTCTTTCAGCAGTGAAAATTACACAGCTTTTGGGCTTTCTTTGAGTTGTCTAAGTGGTGTTTTATTGGGATTTTGTAGCCAGCCTGACTCGGTCAGCCTTCCTGTCTCAGAGATACTATGAAGACTTGGATGAAGTCAGCTCTACATCGTCCATTTCTCAGTCTCTGGAGAGCGAAGATACCCGGGCATCTTCCAAAGATGAGGAGGCTGTGGTCCAGGTCCCTCGGCATGCCCCTGTTGTCCGCACACCTTCCATCCAACCCAGTCTCTTGCCCCAGGCAATGCCTTTTGCTAAGTCTCACCTCATCCATGGTTCTTCACCTGCTGTGATGGGAACTTCGAGTAAGTCAGCAATGAGAAAAGAAGCACTTTATTTCTGTTAGGTTTTTAAATAATTAATGCACTGTATCTGGGTTTTAGACTTGTGTAGATTCCAGCTCATTTCTGCTAATATACAGAGATTAGAAGAGTAATTGAAAAGATACAGGTTCTACTTGAAAGCAGTTGTTAAGGCCTCTGAGGAATAAGAAATTCTCCACAGTTTTGCACAGCAACAGTGCCAATGTAGAGGCTTGGGTTTTGTGTATTCTTTCTCTTTTTTAATAAGACAGGGAGAAAGAAAGAGAATTGGCATCCCAGGTCCTCTAGCCACAGCAGTCGAACTCCAGACACATGTGCCACCTTTACACATGTACGACATTGCACTGGCTTATGTGGAATCTGGGGAAAGTCAAACATGGGTCCTTAGGTTTTGCAGGCAAGCACCTTAACCACTAAGCCATCTTTCCAGCCCTTATGTTGTTTTTTTAAACTGGTGGTTTAAGTGTAAAAGGGAAGTATTTGCCTCAAGGTAAAGCAACATCTACTTCAGTGTCTTTTCCAGTCTCCCCTCATTTCAGCCCCAGGGTGCCCCCTGCCACAGAACTGACCAGCACCAGTGTTCACAGAAACGGTCTGCATTGTGCTCTCACAGCTTCAGTGCAGTGTTGGGACTTTGGGCCGAGTGACATGTAGCAGCAAGCAAATACAAGTGTGAGGGACAAGAGTGCATCACTCCTTTGGGGGAAGATCAGAACACTGCTCTGTCGGTGTGAGTTCTCTGCATCACTGTCAGGGAATGAATACCTAGCGTTTTAGCCAATAAAGGTGGGGAGATACATTGGCTAGTGTCTCTGAAAGATTGAGGTGCCAACCTTTCAGTTTACTAATGCTTTGCTAATGTCAGTGCTTAATAAATTTTCATTTTAGCATTTTCCTTGCATCCTAACAGAATTTGCCATTTTTAAATTTTTTTTTTTAAACGAGAGAGAGCGCAAGACAGAGACAGAGAACTGGCATACCAGGGCCTGTAGCCACTGCATTTAAACTCCAGATGTATGCGTCACCTTATGCATGTGTCACCTTGTGCATCTGGCTTTTTCTGTTTGTTTGTTTTTCGAGGTAGAGTCTCACTATAGCCCAGACTGACCTGTAATTCTCTATGTAGTCTCAGGTGGCCTCGAACTCAGCAATCCTGTTTCTGCCTTCCAAGTTTCCAAGTGCTGGGATTAAAGGCATGTACCACCAGGCCCAGCCATCTGGCTTTTTACATGGGTTCTAGGGAGTTGAACCTGGGTCCTTAGGCTTTGCAGGCAAGCACCTTAACCACTAAGCTGTCTTTTCAGCCTAGACTTTGCCATTTTAATTTAAATGTTTCCCTCTTTTACCCACTTTATCACATAATTTTTCTTTTGTACAGTGTCCATGCCTGCCAGCAAGATTATTCCTCAGGGAGCTGACAGCACAATGCTGGCAACGAAAACGGTGAAACATGGCGCACCTGGTCCTTCCCACACTGTGGCAGCTCCTCAGGCAGCTGCCGCTGCAGCCCTGCGACGGCAGATGGCCAATCAGGCGCCAGGTAAAGACCACAGACCCACACCTAGAAGAGTGAGTATGAGCTGTCCCAGTTACAGGCTTGAACAGTGAGGACAGGAGACAACTGGCTCTCTTTGCTATCCTTCAGAAGGGAAGTCTGATGTGATGGCCCTGGCCTTGTGAGGAGAAAGCTTCCAGGAGGGTCTGAAATTATTTTCCTTTGGAGGGTCACTATTACCTGCCACACTTAGTTAAGTGGGAAGTCAGTGTTTTGATGTGTTGGATAATTCCCTATTTGGAATGGTAATGTCTGCTTTGAGCTCTAAATTTGATTTTTGAAATGAGACCATCTGATAACAATAGAAGCATCTCCTAGTGTCTTAAGAATCCTAGGCCTGGAGGCAGTGTTAGTGCACCCATACCCGTTCTGTGTTCGAGTAGTGCCAGATTCAGAGAAGTGCAAGTTAACCAGTAAATAGCAGAATGTATCCTCTAGTCCTGTGCTCTTCCGGTTTCAGAACAGCTTCTCCTTAACCTTGTGGATACACCTATTTAGAACGCTGATCTGCACTAACCTGTCAGTGGTTTGCAGTATCCAGCATTTCCTGTGTGAGGAGTTAGCAGCCTGGGGAGTTGTGCTCAAGAGCCCAAGTTATCACTGCTTATTAGTTTGGCAAGCAGTGGTTCTCAATTCCCTCCTTCCTGTCCCAAACTGTTGTATTTAGTGAGTACAAGCCGGGAATGCTACAAATTAATCTTAAAATGTGCAGGATCTCCCCCTCTCAAGAAAGGATCATCTACCCTCAGACTTTAACTAGTGTTAAAGTTGAGAAATTGTTACGAACCAAGTATTTTTACTTAAGCCATAGTGGTTTGATATAGGCAAAAGAAAAAGAACAGCTGGGTGTGGTGCTTTACACATTCAATCACAACTCATAGGAGTTCTAGGTCAGCCTGGGCTTCAGAGTAAGACTCTGTCTCAAAACAATAACATTAAAAAGTTTGTAGAGGCTGGAGAGAGAGCTCAGTGATTAATGACCCTTGCTTACAATGCCTGACCACTGGGGTTCAGTTCCCCAGCACTGACATAAATGCACAAAGTGATGCATGTGTCTGGAGTTCATTTACAGTAGCAAGAGGTCCTGGTGCACCTACACACACTCACACTCCCCCACTCTCTCCCCCCACCCTTTCTCTCTCAAATAAAACAAGAATATTTCTGGAAAAATTCTAAGCCAGAGGCACACGCCTTATTCCAGCACTTGGGAGGCAGAAATAGGAGGATTGCTGTCAATTCAAGGCCAGCCTAGGATGACAGAGTAAGTTCTAGGTTAGCCTGGGCTAGAGGGAGATGCTATCTCAGGAAGAAAAAAAGTATGAGGGGTTGGAGAGATGGCTCAGCAGTTAAGTGCACTTCGTGCATAAGCATAAGGGCCAAAGGGGCTCTGAGAGTGCCTGAGTTCAAATTTCCAGATCCTACATAAAACAGCTGGGTGTGGCCACATACACGCTTGTAACCCCAGCCCCACAGTAGAGCAGAAACCCAAGAATCCTTATAGCTCTGCAAGCTGTGGAATCAGTAAAAAGAGACTGTGATTCAAAACATGACACCTGATGCTCTACTTGGCTACCGAAGGCAGGCAACTCCCCCCCCCACCACCAAGTGCCTCCAGGGGAAAGACTAGGTAACTTTTTTTTTAATTTATGAGAGAGAGAATTGGAGCACCAGGGCCTTAGGCACTGCAAGTGAACTTGAGATGCATGTGCTATATATATCACTTTATGTATCTGGCTTATGTGGGTTCTGGGGAATCAAACCTGGGTCCTTAAGGCTTCTCAGGCAAGTGTCTTTACCACTAAGCCATCTCTCCAGCCCCTAGGTAACTTTTTATGAGACATTTAAACTTTCAAAGCATATAATTGATGTTTTCTTTAATACATGCATGGATCAATCAGAATCTTAGCATACTGATTAGAACCCAAATCCAGCTGTTTATTTGTAAAGTTAAAATCTGTTGGGATTTAGGATGGTATACTCTCAGCAGGGTGTGCTGTGTCCTCCAGTATCTTTACGATTCCAAGACATGACACCTTTGAGTGTGAAGATGAAGCCTGTGCAGTCCCCAAGGAAGGTGGAGTCATGCACATCCACCTGGCTGCCTGGGATGTGCTCAGAAGAAACCCAAGAGCTTGCTCTGGCTTTCCCAGTTTTTTTTTTTTTTTTTTTCCAAGGTAGGGTCTCACTCTGGCCCAGGCTGACCTGGAATTAACTATGAAGTCTCAGGGTGGCCTTGAACTCACTACAATCCTTCTACCTCTGCCTCCTGAGTGCTGGGATTAAAGGTGTGCGCCTCCACACCTGGCTCTTTCCCAGTTTTTAACTACAAAATTTCACTAAATGTTCTTGCACACAATGGAAAATTATAAGTCACAAAAAGAAGTAACAGGAGCCGTGTGTGGTGGTGCATGCCTTTAATCCCAGCACTCTGGAGGCAGAGGTAGGATTGCTGTGAGTTTGAGGTCACCCTGAGACTAATTCCAGGTCAGCCTGAGCTAGAGGGAGACCCTACCTCTACAAACCAAAAAAAAAAAAAAAAAAAAAAAGAAGAAGAAGAAGAAGAAGAAGTAACAGGACTAAAGATGTAACAGTGATAGAGAGCTTGCCTAGTATGCATGAGGTCTTGGTTTCAATGCCCAGTACTGCAAAATAAATAACCACAACAGCTGGTAAGATAAATAACATAGTTGTCACATATATCCCTGTTTCCATGCCTTAACTCAAGCCTCTTGGCTTCTTCCCCCACTTTTTTCCAAGTTTTATTTTCCACATCTCACTGTGTGGGGTTTTTGTTGTTGTTGTTGTTGTTGTTATTGTTTCTTTTTCTTTTCTTTTCTTTTTTTTTTTTTTTTGAGGTAGGGTCTCACTCCAGCCCAAGCAACCTGGAATTCACTATGTAGTCTCATGGTGGCCTTGAGCTGATGGCAGTCCTCCTACCTTTGCCTCCCAAGGGCTGGGATTAAAGACGTATGCCACCACGCCCCGCTTTTTTTTCTTTTTTGATTTTTTTTTAATTGACAACTTCTATACTTAGAGGCAATAAACCATTATCAGCTTTTTTAAAAAACAATATATTATTTGCGAGCAGAGAGGGAGGGAGAGAGAATGGATATAGAATATAGAATGAATATATGGAAAAACACACACACATATACAGGCGCAAAGCATCTTGCCATTGCAAACGAAATCCAGATGCCTGCACACTTTGTGTCTCTGGCTTTACGTGGGTACTGGGGAATCAAACTCAAGCTGACAGGCTTTGCTTAAACCACTGAACCATCTCTCCAGCCACTCACTATGTGTTTGTCTGCCTCATTAAGCCGTAAGCTCCATTAGAAGAAAAGCTGCACAGATAGCTTATGTATCTGCAGTAGTTACACAGCCTGGCCCATAATAAGCCAGAAAGGAGCACAGATGAGTGAGTGGCAGCAGTCCTAAACCAAAGGCTATTAATCCTCTGGCTTTTACTGCCCTTTTCAAAATGAGCCAACAGCGTGGCAGGTACCTCAGCTCAGCTATGGAAAAGCTGGCCAAGGAATTTTCTACATAAGTACATTTGATTAGATTATGTAAAGTCTGTTCCTTGGCCTTTGTTAATGGACTAGGCCAGCTGTTCTATTGATCACACTGCTAAGTAGATGGGCCTCTGTATAATAAAGCTGTTGTCTGCTCTAGGTCAAGTTCTGGGTGTTCATTTCTATAGGCTAGGTCTTTTGATCCTTTACTGGAATTGATGTGGTTCTCTCACTTCTGTTTACATAGCTGTGAGCACTTTGACTGAATCAACTCTGAAGAATGTTCCTCAAGTGGTGAACGTGCAGGAATTAAAGAGTAATGCTACAGCCCCGTCTTTGGCTATGGGGTATGTTACAGCTGTGTGTGTGTCCTGGTCAGTGAAGCTTTCTATAATGGAGTTGAACTGCCTGTAGGGGGAAGCACTGTTCTCACAGTGTGTGCCCCCTCCTCCCCCAGAACCCTGGGTTGTAGAGAGACTACTACCAGCCTTGCCACAGCCATGGTGGGATTCTAGGAAGTTGTTCTTTCAATTGCCAATAGCAGTCATCACCTTGTAGCCTGTAGTCTGCCTCAGTCTTCTCCCAGTTTGCTGAGTATAAGTCTGCAAGCTACCAAGTCAGGTGTGTAATTTTATTTATCTTTTTAATGCTCCCAGGGTCCCAGAATTGGTACTTTAGGTCCTGCTGACTACTGATTCTAGACTGTGGTGGTCTCCAGATTGACAGTTTCCTCCCTCACCAACTCTCCGGGCACTTTATTTATTTATTTACTTTATTTATTTATTTATTTATTTATTTATTTATTTATTTATTTTTGAAGCAGCCTTATATATCCCAGGATGGCACCAGCACACTCAGATTTTACGCTTCATTGGAGGTTGAACCTAGGGCTTTGTGCATGCTAGATAAGCACTCTACCAATTGACCTATATCCCTAGGGCGCTGCTATGCTTTACATTTCCCTTGTCATTTGTGTGAAGAAAGAGTGCTTTTAAAGCCAGTAGCTGTGTTTGCAGATCCTTCTGCTTCTCTTCTAAGCTGTTGTGGTAGAATTCTTATCAGATATCATTTGTCTTTAACCAGCATGCAGAACAAAAGGTGCTAACTCCCTCCTGATACTCTGGGCAGCGTGGCTCACAGCACATGCCTGTGCCCTGCTCTGCTTTGGGCAATTTTTGAGCCATGTACCCTCTAGATCAGCCATCCTCCCCAGTGCTATTGCAACTGGCTGAAGGCCATTCCCTCAGTTTGAACCAGGGTATTGTTGTCTTTTAGGGAGTCAGTGTCTGGTGCCCATGGTTACCCCCTGGCAAGAAGAGCAACTGCAGGCTGTGTGTCTGACCACACAGCATGCCCACTCTCTGCTGCTGCCATGGAGCAAACCCACCCAGTGCTCCATTGCTGTTTTGTCCAGTGGCCCTGCTTGACTGTTGTGCTAACCTTCTCTTCTCTCTATGTTGCTCCATTTACCAACATTGCCTGCTATGGAAATATTTTAGTTATCTCAAGGCCAGACAAAAGAACACGCCTGCCCTCTTTCCTATCTTGTACAATGACCTCAGAGCTAGGACTTCAGCTTTAGACCACTCTTGATATTTGTAGTTGTTGTAAACTTGAGGAAACTGTGCATTAGAGTTTGGGAACTATAGTAGGATTCCCATCACAAAAGAGGCAAAGAGAAGCTGCTGAAAGGCAGGATGCTTTCTAAGGCAGGTGATGCAGCCTGTGGAAACATGGTGTAGTGCTTCTGGCACATTTGGATGATGACCACAGAGAAGCATCTCTTGGTTCTTACTGGACCTTTACTCGGGCTTGTCACCTCTGGTGGTTTAGTTGAACTGATCTCTGATGATGGGTTTTTTTTTTCTTTGTTTTATATTTTTATTTATTTGCAGAGAGAGAGAAATAAGGGGTGCACCAGGGCCTCCTGCCACTGTAAACTAACTCCAGATACATGTATCACTTTGTGTATCTGGCTTTATTTACATGGATACTGGGGAATCGGACCCAGGCCATCAGGTTTTGCAAGCGCCTTTAACTGCAGAGCCTTCTCTCCAGCCCTGCTGACTCTTTTCAAACAGCATTTCTGGGTTTTCTCTTTTTCTAGCAAGAAAATAGACATAAAAGAAAATCTTGGGCTGGAGGGATGGCTCAGCAGTTAAAGGCACTTGCTTTCATGGCCCACATTTGATTTCCAGCACCCACATAAAGCCAGATACACAAAGTGGCCCATGTGTCTGCAGTTTGTTTGCAATGGCAGGAGACCCAGGAGTGCCTATTTTTTTCTCTTTCTCTCTGTCTGCAAATAAATAATCAGTTTAAAAAAGATGCTATGGGGAGAGATGTCTGTGCATGTTTATGTGATTGTGAGCATGCAAGTGCCATGGTGTGCCTATATAAGTCAGAAGACAACTTTGGGGGTCAGTCCTCACCTTCTCTGTGTTCAGCAGGCTTCCTTCTAGGAGATTCTCCTGTCCCTTCTTGCTGTAGCCAAGATTATAGACACTTATGCTACAGAGTCCAGCTTTATATGGGTTTTGGGGGTCTGAAAGTGTTTTACCCACTGAGCCATCTCCCTGCCCTCTTTCAACAAGTTCATGATGAGCACTTCCTGTATGCTAACACCTTGTGCCTGGAGCTGGAGATAACAGAGTTTTCAGAACAGACCAAAAAACCTTGTCCTGTTCATGGAGAGATAAAAATTAAGCAAAATAAATTAATAAACTATGTAACATTCTAGATGGTGAAAGATATTTTGGTGAAAACTGATCTAGGAGAAGGGTTTAGGGACTGTGGTCTGGGTATGAGTAACAATGTTCATAAAGTGATCAAAGGAGGCCTTCCTGGGAAGTTGGCATAGGAGGGAAGACTAAACGGCCAAAAAGCAGCTCTCATGAACCAGTGAGAGAACTCTTCAAGCACAGGGGTCTGCAGCAAGAGCATGTCTGCTGGGTGGAAGCAGTGGGAGATCAGCATTGTTGAATCTTAATCTGTTTTTGTCCTTGCTTTCACTTGTTTCAAGGATGCATTGTGAGTGGAGTTCCTGGTTCATACAGGAATTCCATATTTTGCTTTTTGATCTAAATATCTCAAACTGTATTACAAAGCTGCCGTCCAGTTTCATATTCTCAGAATCAAACTGTGGAGTTCCAGTTTCTCTGCATCCTTGGCAACACTTGCTATTGCCTGTCTTCTTTACAACAGCTATGTCAGCAGGGTGACTTGGGCTCTTAACTCTCACATTATGGTTTTAACTTGCATTTCCTGAATGACAATAATATGTTCAGTATCTTTTTATGCACTTAGTGGCCCTTAGTTTTGCTAAAGTTTATTTGTTTGGGGCTAGGATTATGTTTATTCATTTGTTTGTTTGTGAGGAATGTCTAGTTAGTTCTTTGGCCCACTTTTGATTCAGCCCTCTTTTTTTAAATTTAAATTTTAATTTTTCTGAGGTAGGGTCTCACTCTAGCCCAGGCTGACCTGGAATTCACTATGTAGTCTCAGGTTAGCCTCAAACTCATGGCAATCCTCCTACCTCTGCCTCCCGAGTGCTGGGATTAAAGGCATGCGCCACCATGCCCGGCTCAGCCTTCTTTTTATTGCTTTTGATATCCTTTGTGTGATCTAAATTGTAGTCTACTCAGGTATATGATTCATAAATACTTGTGTCCCATTCCCTTGGGTTGTTTTGTTTATTTAATATTTTATTTATTTTATTTATTTAGGAGGAAGAATGAGAGAGAGAGAAAGGAATATGGAGAATAGGTGCACCAGGGCCTCCAGCTACTGCACGCATGCGCCACCTTGTGCATCTTGCTTACATGGGTACTGGGAAATCAAACTTGGGTCCTTAGGCTTCGCAGGCAAGCACCTTAACCACTAAGCCATCTCTCCACCCCCCTCTTGGATTGTTTTAAATCTTAATGAATTCAGTTTACTTTTTTCTTGTTGCTTCTGTTTTAAGAATCATATTTGAGAAACCATTATCAGGCTGGTAAAATGACTCAGCAGTTAAAAGTACTTGCTGCTTAAGTATGAGGGCCTCTAAAGCTAGAGAACACCAAATTTGACTCTCAGGGACCCACATAGAAAGCTGGGCATGTCTGTAACCCCATTTACAGGTTGGGGGCAGAGACCAGAGATTGTGGGGCTCACTGACAGACAACAGCTCCAGGATGAGAGAGACCCTATTCTGAAGGACATTAGCAGATGTGTGATAAGAGGATACCCAACATTCTCTTCTTGCCTTTGGATGCAGAATAAAAGAGAGAAACCAAAACCATTACCAAGATCACATAATTGATATTTGTGTTTTCTGTTAAGGATTTTAAAATTTTAGTACTTACATTATATTCTTTGACCCATTTGAGTTTAATTCTGTACATGGTCTCGTCATTCTTTTAAGTTAACAAGCACTTGTCCGAGCACCATTTGTTGATAGACCCACCTTCTCTCAGTGAATTGTCTTGCCATTCCCTTTATATTGATTGGTCTTTGAATGCTAAACCAATCTTGGTTAGTGACAAATTGGCCCTTTTAATATGTGATTGGATTCAATGTGCTAAAGTTTTTAAGAATTTCTGCTTCTATTTTAATGAGAAATATTATTTGTATGTTTTTATTATATTTATTTGAGAGAGAGAGAGATTATGGGCACAAGGGCCTCTTGCTGCCACAAAAGAACTATAGATGCATGTGTTGTCTGTCTGGCTTTACATGGGTGTTGGGGAATCAAAACCTGGCCACAGGCTTTGTAAGCAAAGCACCTTTAACTGCTGTCTCAAATAAAATAAATTACAGGGCTGGAGAGATGCCTTAGCAGTTGAGGTGCTTGCCTGTTAAGCCTAAGGGCCCAGGTTTAATTTCCCCAGTACCCATGTTAGCCAGATGCACAAGGTAGTACATGCATCTGGAGTTACTTTGCGAGAGCTAGAGGCCCTGACATGCTCATGTTCTCTCTCTTTCTCTCTCTCTCTCATAAGTAAATAAATAAAATATTTTGAATAAAAAATAAATTAGGGCAAGAAAAATGACTGAGCCGTTAGAGCACTTGCCTGCAAACCCTAAGGACCCAGGTTCAATTCCCAGTACTCATGTAATGCCAGATGCACAAAGTAGTGCATGTCTAAAGTTCATTTGCAGTGGCCCTGGCACACCCATTTTTTCTCTCTTTTTCTGTCTGTCTTTGCTTGAATATAAATAATTTAAAAAATAATAAGTGGTCAAGCTTTTGGATTTGCCTATTTTTATTTTTTTAGACAAGGTCTTACTGCATAGCCCTGGTGGTCTCACACTTGGATTGATCCTCCTGCATTTGCTCCTATGTTTTCCAAGCTTGTTTGATTTTTGTGACTACTGGTCTTGAAGGAAGCTTTGGTATACATTTCTGTTCTTCACTTGAGAAGAAGAGCCTTGTTAATGACCACTGTGTTCTGTACTTCACCTCCTGTATCTTTTTTTTAATTTTGAGAGTGAGCATGCCAGGGCCTTCAGCCACTGTGAACAAACTCCAGACGCATGTGCCTCCTTGTGTGCATGTGCGACATTGCGTGCTTGTGTCATTGTGCATCTGGCTTATGTGGGACATGGAGATTCAGACATGGTTCTTAGGCTTTGCAAGCCAGTGCCTTAGCTGCTAGGCCATCTTTCTAGCCCTATTTTTCACAATTTTTATACATGTAAATAATGAATTTTGATCATAATCCCCTCATTGTCTTCATTTGTCCTTCTTTCCCATTCCCCCTTCCACTGAACCCCTTCTTCCCAGATTAGTCCCTCTTCTTTGATGTCCTTTCCCTCCCTGTATGTGTGTGTGTGTGCATGCGCATGCATGCATATGTGCGTGTGTCTGTGTGTGTGTCTCCCCCTGAGTTTAATTAAGGTTGCCTACATGAGCATGAATGAAGAGGGGGGTTATTTACCAGAGCTTTGTAACTTTCCCATTACTGCACCAGTGAAAAATATGTCTTCTGCTTCCCCAGCAACCAAGGGCCTCTTTTTTATACCCTTTAAAAATGTTAAAATAGGTGAAAGAGTGTCTGTGCACTTCTTACAACAATGAATGAACATTTGCCACTGACAAAAGGCTTCAGCTAGGCGTGGTGGTGGCACACACCTTTAATTGGGAGGCAGAGGTAGGAGAATCACTGTGAGTTCAAGGCCAGCCTAGGACTACAGAGTGAGTTCCAGGTCATCCTGGGCTAGAATTGAGAACCTGCAGGGAGTGGAATGGTTATAAAAGAAAGAAGGGGCTTTGGCAGCTGTCTTAATGCTTTGCAACCTTACAGGTCTAGTTTTATATATTTTTGTTATGATTTTTGCCATTTTCTACTTGTGGTCCCTTGATATTTGATTCAGTTGACAACAGAATATACATTTGAATTTTAGATCTCTTTCAATCCTATCTTGTTAGAAAGTAGAATAAATCAACCAAAATATGGCTGTTCTAACTTGGCTTTTCCATCTGATGAATGTTTGCAGTCGCTGATTTCCATTGTTTTGGCCCATGTCATGCACAGACCATTGTGTACGTTTATTTGGTCAAATACTGTTCTTCCCTGTTTGCCGTTCTCGGTCATTGTAGAGAATGTTGGGGCTGGTTTATCAGTAGGTTTATTGACTGGTTGTGCTGAACAGCATTTCTCTGCAGGGGTTTCATGTGACTTGCTGTGTTGGTGCTGTGAATCCTAATTTGTGTGTGTGGGGATTTAGGATACGCAGGAGATTTATAGCTTCATTACAAGTAAATAATACAATGACTATACTCTATCTAATGCATGTATGATTTAATTTACCATCATGTTATAACTAAATTTTGGGTACAGAAATTTTCTAAGATTTGGTTAAATTGCTGTGCTTATTTTTATTTTTAGTTTCATATAAAAGAGTTTGATTTCCCTTGTGATTCTTTTGAGCTCAAACCATTTCTATCAGCACGTCTGCTGTATCCACCCCGGGATTGCTTGGGTCCCAGCAGTCTTGGTAGTACATTCTTTCTCTCCATTGGAGAGGAGCAGAGACAAGGCAAGCTCATTACCTGAGGACCTGCATTGGTGGAACATCTCAAGGCAACAGAGATGTTTTCCCCAGATAGGTGCATACTTGCAGCTGCTTCTATGGCACAAGCATCACCAGGGTTTATTTCATTGGAAATGAGTCTGTTTTCTTCACTCATAATAAAGGCTGGGAGGTTTCTGTGCTATTCCAACAGAGAATCCATGTGTGCTGTAGGATTAAGTTGTTTGGTAGTGTTTCTCTTCCCTTCCAAATTAATTTTTAGGAAAATCATGAATAATCCTCTTCAAATCTAGAAAGAGTTATAAAAAAATAAAGCTGAATCTTATAGTGGTATTAGTGGAATCTTACTGCTGGTATCCATTCCAGTCAAAGTAGCTTTAGAGCCGGGCATGGTGGCGCACGCCTTTAATCCCAGCACTCGGGAGGCAGAGGTAGGAGGATCGCCATGAGTTCAAGGCCACCCTGAGACTACATAGTTAATTCCAGGTCAGCCTGGGCCAGAGTGAGACCCTACCTCGAAAAACAAAACAAAACAAAACAAAGTAGCTTTAGGCTAAGGACAGATACATTGATTAAAAATTGGCCCTCAAGAATTAAGAACTTTTGTCTGTGATTGAGTTGACAAGTAATTTCCCTATATGTTAATACTCACTGGTTAACAAAGTAAGGTTCCCTGCACACAAAGGTCAATGAAAGATGGCAAAAAGTCTCTTTGCGAATGGGGGTGTGCGTTCCATGCAGCAGCTAAGACACAGTGGTGACACTGGAATGTGCAGAGTGACTGGGAACTCAGCTATCTGTGGACAGACCTTTGAGCCATGTGTGGCAGCCATCATTTGCATCCCACAGATCTTAATGTACACTCTCCCTCCCCATACCTTGACAAAGAGGCTTAAGAATTCTCCACATGGTCTTGAATGGGGGAGGCAGGAAGGGGAACGCTCACTCTCAGATGAGGAAATTTAGGTTGAAATAGTTACAGATTTTTTGTTTTAAAATTGCAGAAAAGAAAGAAGTTTTAAGGTCACTGTTTTGGACTTCATGCTCAAAACCCAAATTTCATGTTAAATACTTACTCTTTAGGTAAATGTGTAATAAGTTTGGTTGGGGTCCCAGGTATTTAAAATCTACCCCAAACTGGTTTCATTTTGGGGCAGAAGTTGTCTCAAGGATGAATGTGGATTTTACCCAGACCTGTCTCTCTGAGTATGCCTTGTATGTCTTTCAGTTCTCCAGTGGCATATTCTGCAGCCAAAACACCACACACACTGTTAGCCCCTGTGGCCGCCAACCAAGCCAAGCAGGTAACAGACTGATTTTCACCTCAATAGTCATGCAGTGTGTGTCTTTGTAACTGAAGATCTTTTCGTGGCCTAGCTTTGTTTAAATGAGCCATAATTCTGGTAAAAATCTAATTCTTATCTCCCAGTTATTCAATCTTGACATGGTTAGCCATAGTAGTCATTTGGGGGCTGATACTGTATTCATGGACCATTTGATATTCTCCTTTCATAATCTTAGGCCATATTCTGATGTTATACTTTTGGGTGAAGTGTTTTGATTTGTAATTTATTTTTACTTAATATTACCTTAGTTAAACATACAATTGCCATGTGCAGTAGATGGTTAGTGGCCCTGGTCAAGTGATCACTCAGGCTTAGCCAATTAGGAACTGCTAGAATCAGAGCAGGGACCCAAGGCTGACTGCTTCCTGTCCTTTGCTTTTTCCACCATACTATTGAGTGTTACTTCTGGGGTAAAAGTTGTTTTGTTTTTCTCCTGCCATCTCTGTTTTTCAGAGTTTACATAGTTTCAGTGATATTATGTCTAGCTTTGACCTTTGCCTGATAAAAGTCTTCTCCAAAAATAAGTTACACAGTAAATGGTTAAACAATTCAGAAAAAAATAATAGATGTCTGGAAGACCCAGCTATCTCTGAGTCAGTCTTGCTTTCTCATCTCACATTCTCGTATCTATCTCTGACATGAGTAACTAGGTTGCGTTTGAAATCAGGGTTTGGGATGAGATCTTCAAACTTGCCCATTGTGAGCTCTCAGACATGCTCTAAAGCATCCAGCATGTGACTTTTCTGGAGGTTGTCGTGCTCTCCATGGAGGACACATAGTAAGTCATAAATCATAGCAGATCAGTGCAGGAGCATGGAGATGGAGAGCTCTGGTCATTTTGCTTTTAACCATATTGTAATTCACTTGACAGCTGGGACTGTTTTTTTTTTTAATTTGTTCATTCATTCCTCCTCCAAATACTCAAGTACCCTTTATGTGCCATGCACTGTGCTAGATACTGGAAAGATAGCCATGAGCTAGACAGGCATGCATTTTCCTTCTTGGAACTTATAAGGTTCTGTCTCCTAATGTGATCTTATGTATATTTGACATGAAATGAAATGTTCTTCCTTTCCTTTGGTGATTAGCTGAATGAATATATTTATACTTGCATCATTTATAGATTTACATTTACGTTCTACAAGTTCTTTTATTGCAGAGATGGCTAGTGGTCTAATGTAAACATTTTGTTTATGTTCTTTTACAGGGGTCTCTAGTCAGTTCCCTGAAACCATCAGGGCCCACACCAGCATCCAGTCAGTTGTCATCTGGTGATAAAGCTTCAGGTCAGTTTGCATTTTTGTTGCAGTAGGAAAAAAAAAAAAGGTGAAAGAAATGCCTTAGAGTTTATTGTTCTATATCACAGAAGTAGTTAGCTGACATAAGAAACCAAATCCAAACCCAGGCTTCGTGGTGCATGTCTTTAATCTACACTTGGGAGGCAGAGGTAGGAGGATCACCGTGAGTTAGAGGCCACCCTGAGAATACAGAGTGAATTCCAGGTCAGCCTGGGCCAGAGTGAGACCCTACCTCGAGAGAGAGGAAAAAAATAAAGGAAAAAGAAACCAAGTCCAGAGGCTACCTTTGAAAGTCTTTAGCCAATGAGGAATTTTTAGCAAGTTCATAAGCCACTTACCAGCTTCTGACATTTTGTTGTTGTTGTTGTTGTTGTTGTTGTTGTTGTTGTTGTTGTTTTCTTGTAGGGTCTCACTCTGGCCCAGGCTGACCTGGAATTCACTATGTAGTCTCAGGCTGGCCTCGTACTCACGGCAATCCTCCTACCTCTGCCTCCCAAGTGCTGGGATTAAAGGCGTGCGCCACCACGCCCGGCTGCTTCTGACATTTTTGAGGTGAGTTTGTAAGGCTTAAGGAAAAGACACCTGAAGCTCAGTTTTAAAGAGGAGTGACAGCATTGTTTCCCCTTACCTTGCTGGATGTCACAGCCTGTACAGACAGATTAAAATGTTATACTCTGCTCAGTGTCCCTCTGTGAAAGGAATAGAAATCCTTAGGCCTCACAATCACAGTTTAAAAACTGGTAAAACATAGAAATAAAATGGATTTGTTACAGTGTAAGATTTCATAGTAGATAAGTTAATAAGATTTTATTGCTTCACACACTTGCCCTACACTCACTCAAGCATAACTGTTCTTTTTTTTTTTAAGTTAATTAAGTTGGTTTTACAGTGACTAGAAGTGTTTTGGCCATAGTGCATATTGCCTTAGCCAACTTGAAATTCCTCCTTTTCATGTGTTTCTTCCTCAGTGTCCCCTTCGATTGGTGCCTTTCTTATAACTTGCTTCGTGTGACCCAAGCCAAGCAGCCTCTGCTTCACAGCCTTGTGCTGCCTGCAGTCTTGCCTATTTGCCACATTCCTCACACTAGCTGTTCATTCAAGTTCTCATGCAGCCTTTTAAGCAAATTCTGTTAGACCTTAACTTCATACCTTAGCTGTCCACTTCCCATGCACCCAGTCCTGTAGTCATTTGTACTTTCTTGGTCATCCAGACCTTTCTAATTGTATGTCAGGTTTACTTTCAACAGATGTTCCTTGAACCAGAAGCAATCCATTATCATCTAAGATAAAGTCACACTCTAGAATTAGGACTAATGCAGGGTCACAGTTGGTATCATGTTTGCCTCATGTGAAGAGGAGTTGTATAGCATAGTACTTCTGATGTAAAAGGGAAAATTTAGTGGAATCATGAGACTTTAATTGTTTAGGATTAAATGAAGCAGTTTGTTCTATTTCTGGGTAATATTTTGAAGAACTTTGGAAAGAGTGTGTCTATCTCCTATAAGGACTGCATTGGAAAAGAGAGGGGGAAAGGACTTTATTGAAGCTCTCTGAGGAGACCTGTCTTCAGTAGTGTGACTTGCAAAGAACCTGGGCTTCACCATTCCCTTATGACAGAGAAAGACTGTACAAGGGTTAGAAAAGAACTTTTTTTCTTTTGGACCGGAAACTTTCCTGAAAAACACTAAATGGCCTTTAATCCCAGCATTCAGGAGGGGGAGGTAGGAGGATCAATATGCTTTTTTGAGGCCAGCCTGAGACTACACACTGAATTTCAGATCTGCATAGGCTAGAGCAAGACTCTATCTCAAAAAAACAAACCACAGGGGCTGGAGAGATGGCTTAGCAGTTCAGGCACATGTTTGCAAAGCCTAAGGACCCAGGTTTGATTTTCCAGATCCCACTTAAGCCAGATGCACATGGTGGCACATGCGTCTAGAGTTTGTTTGCAGGTGGCTAGAGGTCCTGGCACACCCATTCTCACTCTCACTCTCTCTATCCCTTTCTCTCTGTCTCAAATAAATACCTTTAAAAAAAAACAAAACAAAAGCAATACAGAGCTGGTGGCACACACCTTCAATCCCAGCATTTGGGAGGCAGAGGTAGGAGGATTGCCATTGAGTTCTAGGCCAGCCTGAGACTACATAGTGAACTCCAAGTCAGTCTGAGCGAAAACCTTACCTCGAAAAATAAAAAAAATAAAAAATTATAAAAGGGCCCAGCATGGTAGTATATGCCTTTAATCCCAGCAGTTGAGAAGCCGAGGTAAGACAATTGCTAAATTTGAGGTCACCCTGAGACTACAAAGAACCAAAAAAAAAAAAAACAACTATATAAGTTTGCAAAAATTTATTTACTTATTCATTTATTTCTGAGACGGAGTCTCACATTGTAGTATAGGCTTGCCTGACTTGACCTCAAACTCACAGCAGTCCTCCTGCCTCAGCTTCCTCAGTGCTGGAATTACAGGCATGAACAACCATGTTTGGCTTAATTTTTAAAATTTTTTAAGTATTTCTGAAACTTCTGAAGTAATTCTCTTATTGGCTAACAGTGGAAATACTTGCATTGTTTTTCTGATTACAAAACTATTACATATCCACAAGAAAAACTGTGTTGTAGAAATAAGGAATGTAGAAAGTGAATGGTGTCCTATGAGCTTGTATTTCAGAGAAAGCCCTTAACAACTTGAGTTACATCTCTCAAGCTTGTGTCACTGCTTTTTAAACAAAAGACAAGCTATCTTGTAGGCATTAGTTGGCTGCCTGTTTCCCCTCCACCCCATTATATTGCCAGTCCTGTTCATCATTCCTGACTGAAGGGATTCACTTCGCTCATTTTAATGGCACCTGGGAGAATACTTCAACAATACTCTGCTGACAGAATGTTCACATTTCACAATTACAAGCAAGGCTGCATTGAGTGCTTGTAAACACTTTATTATATTTAAGTGGTTTTGAAATTTTCCCAATACCTTCATGTACAGGGTTTTTTCCCCTTTATTTTTGGTTGATTTGATTTTTTTAAATTTTTATTTACTTACTTATTTATTATTTATTTATTTTTGGTGTTTTGAGGTAGGGTCTGACTCTAGTCCAGGCTGACCTGGAATTCACTGTGTAGTCTCAGGCTGGCCCAAAGTTCTCTGCCTCCCGAGTGCTGGGACTAAAGGAGTACACCACCATGCCTGGCATGATTTGGGTTTTTAAAATAGGATTTCCCTGTTTCCTTTTCCTCTCTTAAATTAGAGTGGCAGGGGAACTGTGGTAGTTTGAATATATGTCCCCCAATATATTCAGTGTTTGTTTTTTTTAGTTATAGTTTGCATCTGCAATCACCTTGCTAGAGGCAAGGTCACTGGGGGCCCTGGTCTTAAGGTGTGGTGATGGTTTGAGAGTCCATTGTAAAGATATGCAAATGTGTCTAGCAGGAGTTCCTGAAGTGTGCTCTGTGACCTTTTGGCTGTAGTTTTTGCTCTGTGTGCTGTGGTGGCTGGTTGGCTTTTGCTCTCTCTGTTTGGCCCTGTGGAGAGCAGGCCGTTTCTCCTGCCGTTATGGAACTTCCCCTGGATCTGTAAGCTTCAATAAATAATATCCCTTCCTCCATAACTGTGCCCGGTCTGGAAGTTCATCTCAGCGAACCTGAAGCTGTCTGCAACAGGAACATTTGAAGATTCTCCTCAAACTATTAGAGTTTGAAGCTAAATATGAGCATGATCATGACTTCACTATTAGCTTTCTACACTTCTTGCATAACAAGCATGTGTTACTTCTGTCACTAAAGAAAACTAGTATTTGCTAAATACAAAAACTTACAGAAAAATATAATGTTTTAAGTCAACTTTTTTTTTTTTTAATTTTATTTTTGGTTTTGCAAGGTAGGGTCTCACTATGATCCAGGCTGACCGGGAATTAACCGTAGTCTCAGGGTGGCCTCGAACTCTCGGTGATCCTCCTACCTCTGCCTCCCAAGTGCTGGGATTAAAGACGTGCGCCACCACGCCCGGCCTAAAGTCAACTCTTAAATCACCACTCAGACTATTGATCTTTGGATTTTTTCTCTATCCTCAAGTGTATATTATTTTCAAATAATTACAAAGCTACATTACATTAAAAGCATGTTCCCAGTGCTCTAACTCAGAATTTAAGCTGCAGTGGAGTTATTTCCCTACCTTTTCTGTAAAGGAGACTCTGTGGCATACCTTAGGTTAGAATTAACATTGGTAAAGCCAAAAAGTGAGCAGAAAAAACCTTGAGTACAAATCAGGCAGCAGGTCAGACCCTTGGCTTGTCACGGGATGTACATGGGTTCTGAGAGTTGAATCCAGGGCTCTGAGTAGCAGAATGAGAACCTGAACAGGCTTCTAGCTGACTTTTGAAATGTCCTTGTTTTTCTCCATAATTTCAGGGCCAGGTACAGCCAAGACAGAAACAGCTGTGACCTCGACTCCATCTGCTGTGGGGCAGTTCAGCAAGCCTTTCTCATTCACTCCGTCAGGGTCAGTGTTGAACTTACTTAAGTTTTGTGCTAAATTGCTAACAACCTTCTGAGTGGTTTCTCCTAATCTCACTTCAGCAGGAATATCTCATGCGTATTAAGTGTGCTGGACCCTCAGTTTTTCCCACTGTTGACAAGTGACACTAGCTGAACGTTCTGATATTAATCTAATTTGCCTTTGTAGTTCAGGTTTTTTTTTTTTTAATTTTTTTTAACTTGAGAGCAAGAAATAGGCAGGGGGCGGGACGGGGCGGGGCAGGGAAGGAAGCAGGGAGAGAATGGGAATGCCAGGGCCTCTAAGCCACTATAAACCAACTCCAGATGCATGCGCCCCTTTGTGCATCTGGCTTACCTGGGTTCTGGGGAATCCAACCTGGGTCCTTTGGCTTCACAGGCAAGCACCTTAAACACTAAGTCATTTCTCTAGCCCCTGCAGTTCAGGTTTTTATTTTCATTTATGAGAGAGAGAATGGCATGCCAGGGCCTTTAGCCACTGTAAACAAACTCCATATGCATGCACCACCTTGTGCATCTGGCTTATGTGGGTTCTGGAGAGCCAAACCTGGGTCCTTAGGCTACATAGGTAAATGCCTTACTTGGTAAGCCATCTCTCCAGCCCAATCACCAAAATTTTTTAATATATTTTATTTATTTATTTGAGAGAGAGAAAGAAGCAGAGAGAGAGGGAGAGAATGGGCACGCCAGGACCTCCAGCCACTGCATACGAACTCCAGATGCATGCACCCCTTTGTACATCTGGATTACGTGGGTCCTGGAGAATTGAATCGGGATCCTTTGGCTTTCCAGGCAAACGCCTTAATCACTAAGCCATCTCTCCAGCCAATCACCAATTAAAAAAAAATTTTTTTTTTCCCGAGGTAGGATCTCACACTAGCCCAGGCTGACCTGGAATTCACTATGTAGTCTCAGGGTGGCCTCAAACTCACGGCGATCCTCCTACCTCTGCCTCCCTAGTACTGAGATAAAGGCATGTGCCACCACGCCCTGCTAAAAAAATGTTTTACTTATTATTTATTTACAAGCAGAGAGAGGAGAGAAAGAAAAGCAGAAAGAGAAATAGAGAGTAAGAACAAGTACATGCCAGGGGCTCCTGCCACTGCAAATAAAACTCCAGTCACAAACACCACTTTGTGCATCTGGCTTTACGTGGGACCTGGGGAATCAAACCCTGGCTATTAGGCTTTGCAAGCAAGTGCCTTTAACCACCAAACCATCTCTCTGGTCCCCAATCACTATTTGTTTTTAAAGATTTTATTTTTATTTATTTGTTAGGAACAGAGAGAGGGAGAAAGAGTGAGAATGGGTGCACCAGGGTCTCTAACCGCCACTGCAGACGAATTCCAGGCGCATGTGCCACCATGTGCATCTGGCTTATGTGGGAGCTGGAGAATTGAACCAGGGTCCTTAGGCTTCACAGGCATGTGCCTTAACCACTAAGCCATCTCTCCAGCCCCCAATCACTATTTGTTTTTAAATTTTTTTTTTTTTTTATGAGTGACAGAGAATGGGCATGCCAGGGCCTCCAGCCACTGCAAATGAACTCCAGATACATGCGCCACCTTGTGCATCTGGCTCACATGGGTACTGGGGAATACAGCCTTGAACCAGGGTCCTTAGGCTTCACAGGCAAGCGCTTAACCACTAAGCCATCTCTCCAGACCCCAATCACTATTTTTAAGGTTTCACTTTTAGATAGATGTGGAGGTTGTTTTTGTTATTGTTGTTTGGTTTAGTTTTTTTTTTTTTTTTTTTTTTTTTTTTTTTTTTTGAGGTGGGGTCTCATGTAGGCCAGGTTGGTCTCAATTCCCTGTGTAGTCAAGGATGACCTTCAGCTACTGATCCTCTGCCTCTTCCTCCCAAGTATTGGGACCACAGGTATGGGAGATCTGCAAAGCCTAAGGACCTATGTTTGACTCTCCAGGTTCCACGTAAGCCAGATGCACAAGGTGACACAAGTGCGCAGAGTCGCACATGCATGCAAGGTGGCACACACCTACAGTGGCTGGAGCCCTGGCACACCAATACTCTATCTATCTATCTATCTATCTATCTATCTATCTATCTATCTTGTTCTCACTCTCTTGCATTTAAAAGAAAAGGCTAGTCTATTGGACTTGCCTCAAAAAAGAAAAAAAAAGAAACGATGGTCATAGGTGTAAAGCTGAGTCATTTTATGAAACAAGACTCTTGTGACCCTCACCATATGGCAAGCCTTTATTCACTGAGAAGTGAGAGTACCCATTCTTTGGGTTCCCCTTACTTGCTAAAAACCATGAAAAAGCGACCTCTTCCCTTCTCTGGAAGAATCAGACTGGTAGAGGTCAACACCTGCCAGATCTGTTGCCATTGAAAACCCATGCAGTCAACCGTTAATCACTTCCAGTTTCTGTCTTAGTAACTGGAATCAGACTAGCACTCCCTGTCCCTTGATCTTAATTCAGTTCTTAAATATCATTCAGCCTAGCATGAGGACACTGGAATAGAATTGAGAGAGGGAATTAGTTATGTATTTCTCCATTGCTATAAATCATTATGTCTGTACCTCTCAAGAGTAATTGGGGGCTGGAGAGATGGCTTAGCAGTTAAGGCACCTGCCTCCTAAGCCTAAGAACACCGGTTCCAATCTCCAGGTCCCACGTTTAGCCAGATGCAAAGTGACGCAAGGGTGCAATGCCGCACTTGACCACAAGGGGGCTCACGCATCTGGATTTCTTTGGCAGCAGCTGAGAGGCTGCTGGCATGCCCATCTATCTGTCTTCCTTTCCCTCTCTCTGTCTTTCTCTCTCCAAAAAAAAAAAAAAAAGAGAAATTGGAAGTTGGGTGTGGTGGCGCACGCTTTAATCCCAGTACTCGGAAGGCAGAGGAAGGAGGATCACTGTGAGTTCGAGGCCACCCTAAGACTACATAGTGAATTCCAGGTCAGCCTGGTCTAGAGTGAAACCCTACCTTGAAAAACCAAAAAAAAAAAAAAGGAATTGGAGCAAATTTTATAGTCCTTTACAAATTCTGATAACTAGTCCTCACTTGTGTGAAGTAATACTTATCATTTTTAAAGTTACCTAGAAAGATGTGTGCTATTGAGCCAATGGCTGTCTGTATTAAATAAAGTTTCTTCACCAAGGTTGAGGCCTAATGATAAAGAAAAAGAGGTTTTTGTTTTATTGTTTGTGTGTGTGCGCGCACGCACTGGCAGACTCTTGCCACAGTGCACGTGCAGAGGTCAAAGGACAACTTTCAGGTCAATTCTCATATCTGTCCACTTATTTTTAAAAGCTTCCAGGAACTTCACCTGTCTCCATCTCCCATTTTGCTGTAAGCATCCGTGTGCTAGGATAACAGAAGCCCTCCACCTACCATAGCTACTGGCTTTTTAAAAGTGGGATCTGTAGCTTGAGTGGCAAGTGCTTTATCCTACTGAACATCTCCCCAACCCTAGCACATCTTTAGAAAGTCTTTTTCTATTTGATGAAAGCAATGATGGATCACAGAGTCCATATCCTGGCATTATTTATTATATTTGAGATCATGTTTTAAAACTAGTCAGTTGGGATGGAGAGATGGCTTAGCGGTTAAACGCTTGCCTGTGAAGCCTAAGGACCCCAGTTCAAGGCTCAATTCCCCAGGACCCACGTAAGCCAGATTCAGGAGGGGCACATGCATCTGGAGTTCGTTTGCAGTGGCTGGAGGCCTTGGCGTGCCCATTCTCTATCTATCTGCCTCTTTCTCTGTCTGTTGCTCTCAAATAATAAAATAAAAATTAAAATGCCAAAAATAAATAAATAAATAAATAAATAAAATAAAACTAGTCAGTTTAAAATTTGAGCTTTGCCAGGTGTGGTGGTGCATGCCTTTAATCCATGCACTTCAGAGGCAGTGGTAAGAGGATCACCATGAGTTTGAGGCCACCCTGAGACTACATAGTGAGTTCCAAGTCACACTGCGCTAGAGTGAAACCCTTCCTCAAAAAAAATTTTTTTTGAGCTTTATTATAATTATAATATGCTTGGTGTCACATGTGCTGAGTTTCTTTCAAAGTGGTAGAGACATTTGTTCCTGCTACATTCTGTCCTGCATCTCCCCTGGCAGCTTGAGGCTCTCCTGGCACTCTCCTTGACCTTGAGATGACTCCCCCGGGGAGTCATCTCTCTAGTCCAGCTGCTGCTCTGTTAACAAACTTCTTTTCCACTCCTCTAGATGAGCACCTGGTATGTTTCCAGTACTGGAACTTTGCTTTTCTTGGAGTAAGCAACATATGGGAAGCCCAGCCATGCAACCATGACTTCTCAGCTGCTGCCCTCCTGCCCCTTCTTGCAGAGTGCCCCTCCCTCCCTTCTGGGCTATGTCAGAGTAGCCCTGGTGCTCTGAGATGTGTACTTGCACTCTTTTTTGTTTGTTTGTTTTTTGTTTTGTTTTTTGAGGTAGAGTCTCACTCTAGTTCAGGCTGACCTGGAATTCACTCTGTAGTCTCAGGGTGGCCTCGAACTCACAGCGATCCTCCTACCTTTGCCTCCTGAGTGCTGGGATTAAAGGTGTGCGCCACCACACCCGGCCTGTACTTCCACTCTTGTTGTTACCTCCAGATAGAAATAAAGTAGGGTATTAAATGATATTGTTCCTTAGGTTTGCTCCTTTGTAACATCTCTATTTCCACTTACCAGGACTGGCTTTAATTTTGGAATAATCACACCAACACTGTCTTCTAATTTCACTGCTGCACCAGGTACAGTCTCATTGTTGCACAGCTTGACTAAACGAAGTTCTGTGTACAAATACATTGACATTTTAACTCTTCCTAAGTCTTGCTTACAGTTTTTACATTAAGTTTGATAGTGACAATGTGCATTAGAAATATAATGAAGGATGGGGTGTAGCTCAGTGGTATTGAGTGAAGGGCAGGTGTGTAGCTCCATGGTACCTAGCATGCAGGAACCACAGCTTTGGTCTGTGGCACTATAGCAATAGCAGAATATTTGGTTAAGTGCCCAAGGTGAATAATGTTATTCCATTTCCATAATCATGAACAAGGGAGGCATTTGCTTCTAGAAAGTCACTTTTGAATGGTAGCATCTGACCTGAACTGAAAAATCTCTGTCCCGTCTTTTTATCTTTTTATGTTTGTTTTTATTTGGGAGGTGGTGAGGCCAGGTCTCACCTAAGCCCAATCTGGCCTCCAACTCATGGTGAAGCCTCAGTGCTAGGGTTAAAAGCATGTGCCACTATGCCCAGCCCACCTTTTGAATTTATAACTAAATTTCATTCATTTTTAGAGTGATTCTAGGGTGTGAGACCCGTTGGGGCCAGAGGAGAATGTCAGGTGACCTTTATCACTCATCCCCATGTTTTCATGAGACAGTCTCACACTCAACCCTGAGCTGCTATTTTTGTTTTTTGTTTTTCACATGGGGTGCTGGAGAATCAAACTCAGGTGGTCTCAGTCTTACCTGCTGAGCCATCTCCCCAGCTCTAAAATTTTAAGTGCCTTCTATGTGACCACTTCAGTGATAGTTTTCTAGTGGGTGGGCTCTCCTATCACCAGAAGAGACCAGGGATTCTCCAAGAGCACATTGACATCCTGATCCTAGTCTGGGTGTGACCCTTAAAGGGTTAGTGATTTCATTCTTTTCTCTGTAGAGCAAAGATTCTTTATTTTAACCTTTGTCCACTGTCAACTTAGATATAAAAAGACTGGGGAGGGACAAAATACCAGAATAGATAACAGTCCAGAACTCCTAAGAACGCAGTGTAACCCCAGTGAGAGCATAGCTGCTTAGTAGAACCCTGGTAAATAGCTCTAAACTGTACCCAAAAAACAAAATGATTATTTGGATTGACAACACTGTGGGCTAGCAATGATGCCCAGGGTGTGCAGGACAGTATCTTCAGTGCCATGCTGAGTGCAGTTGGGAGAGTAGCAAAGGTGCCTTTTCTGTTTCTCTTTCAGGATAAATTCATTTCATGTATTCTAAGCATCATGTGTTTGTTGTGATTTAATAGTCATAAAAACACTTCATTCCTTCCCACCTCTGTGAGATGACTCAAGGCAAAGCTAATGTCCTGCAGAGAAGCATTAATTCTGTCCTTTCCAAAGGACACTGCTGTTAACCATGTGTCCCTGACTCTATGAAAGAGAGAGAAAAAATAGCTTAGAAATAGTGGAAAAGGGTTTAGTCATGTTTTGCCAAATCCAACTCATTTCCTGATTTCTTTTTCCTGCTAGGGGCAACTCTCCCCACTGAAGAGTCAAGCCAGCTGGAGGCACTCTCGCTTGGCGGGGGAAGCAAATCTTTTTGTGAGACTGTCTCTGGAAACACCTCTACTACATTGATGCCCAATACCTCTGCAGCTGCCTCTCCAGGAGATCCTGCTTCCTCCAGCAGCAGACTTGCAGCACCTTCTGGAATTGCTCTATCCCCTGCCTCTAGCAAGCTGGAAACTCCACCATCCAAGTTGGGAGAGCTTCTGTTCCCAAGCTCTGTGACTGGAGAGACCCTAGGTAGCTTTTCAGGACTACGGGTTGGCCAAGCTGAGGACTCTGCAAAGCCATCTAGTAATAAGATTTCATCTCCAAGCCTAACCAGTGCCCAGCCAGCCAAGCCTTCAAGCATACCCTCAGGTTTTAGCTTTTCTAGCACTCCGGTGTTAGGGAAGCCTACCGAGCCCCCTGTGACCTCTTCCTTGACTCCTACCCCAGCAGCACCACCCACAGTTACCAGCACAAGTGCTAGCAGTTCCTCAGCCCCAGTCTTTGGCAGTCTGCCTCTCACCAGTGCAGGATCTTCTGGGGTGATCAGTTTTGGTGGGACATCTCTGGCTGGTAGCAAAACTAGTTTTTCATTCGGAAACCAACAGACCAGTAGTACAGTGTCATCACCTGCCCCCACAGCAACCTCATCCAACCCTCCCCTTCCAGCATCTTTCCCCGCCTTGTCATTTGGTGACCTCCTGAATGCCTCTTCCCTGCCCATGTCCTCTGGGAAGAGCACAGAGGAGGCCACACCATCAGCCGTGCCTGAAAAGTCAGGCCACAGTGAAGTCTCAGCATCAGCAACCTCACTTACAGTGCAGCCACAGCCAGCCCTGCTTCCCCAGGCTCCTCTGCAGGCTTCTGACCCTGCTAAAAAGGAGCCCACTCTTGTGCAGTCCACAGACAGTAGCCAACAGACAGCAGCTCCTACTACCAGTCTCGTGGCACCTTTAGCAGAGGCCACACCAATAGCCCCTGGGGGTCCTGATAGCAAGACAGAAGTGGCATCCCCTGCTTCCACCCTAACAGGACCTGGGCAGGCTCCTGTTGCAGCAGCTACTCTCCCAGGGGCAGGACCTGTGGGTGTTGAAGCACTGGGAACCCCCACTACCTCCAGCACTGTTTCTAGCAGCACACCAGGTCCTACCACAGAGACAGCAGTGTTCGGGACTGCCACTTCTGGCTCTTCTGTCTTTACTCAGCCACCTGCTGCCAGTTCTAGTTCTGCATTCAGCCAGCTCTCCAGCAACACAGCCACTGCCCCCTCAGTCACCCCCATGTTTGGGCAGGTGGCAGCCAGCACTGCCCCAAGTCTGTTTGGGCAACAGACCAGCAGCATCACCAGCACGGCTGCAGCCACACCCCAGGCCAGCAGCTCAGGCTTTGGCAGTTCTGCTTTTGGTGCTTCAGCCCCAGGAGTCTTTGGGCAGACAACGTTTGGGCAGGCCCCAGCCTTTGGGCAGGCTACCAGCAGCCCTGCAAGCGGCTTCTCCTTCAGTCAGCCTGGGTTTAGTTCTGTCCCTGCCTTCGGCCAGTCTGTCTCCTCCACCCCTGCATCCACCAGTGGAAATGTCTTTGGAGCATCCTCCAGTACCAGCAGCCCTGGTTCCTTCTCATTTGGACAGGCTTCTGCCAACACAGGGGGTACACTGTTTGGCCAGAGCAATCCTCCTGCTTTTGGTCAGAGCCCTGGCTTTGGGCAGGGCGGCTCTGTATTCGGCAGCACCTCAGCTACCACCTCCACAGCAGCATCTTCAGGGTTCAGCTTCTGTCAAGCTTCAGGTAAGAACTTGTAGATTTTGACTTTGTTCTCTTCTGTGCTATTTGAAACATTTGCAGCAATCCTGTATTGTGTTTGTAACCAAAAGAAAGGAAGCTGGGAGTACTGGTGCACATCTGTAATCCCAGTACTTGGGAAGTGGAGACAGGAGGATCAGTAAATAGTTCAAGGTCAGCCTTGGTTACATGGCAGGTTCAAATCCTGCCTGAGCTACATAAGACTCTTGTCTTTAAAAAACAAAAACAAAAAGGTGAAAAGGAAACAAAATTTGTAGGGGTAGCTCCTGGCACATATGGTCTTGGAACTTTGTCCTGATGGTTGGATCTACTGCAGCATAGTATGGTTCCACATTTGCTCCTCAGCGACTCCTCTGCCTGCTAGTCACCAGGCTTCCAATTGCTCTTTAGTTAAAGTCATGGCAAATAATTTAGTGACTCATAACTATGAAATTTGAAATTTGGAGGGTGTTTTAAGAGGCCATTCATTGTGTCTAAAACTGTCAGACTTCAAGGAGCCTGGCCTCACATCAAGTAGCTAGGAGAGTCAAGTCTTCTTTTTGCAGTTCATTGCTCTGTGGGAATATATTTCCTCTGACACTGTCTTCCTTGTGGGAAGAGCAGGTAATATCTTTCGAGGAGATGGATTTTTTTTTCTTTTCTGTTTTCAGTGTTGTGATTTAGAATTATCACACTGGAGGCCGGGCATGGTGGCGCACGCCTTTAATCCCAGCACTTGGGAAGCAGAGGTAGGAGGATCGCCATGAGTTCAAGGCCACCCTGAGACTAATTCTAGGTCGGCCTGGGCTAGAGTGAGACCCTACCTCAAAAACCAAAAAAAAAAAAAGAAAAAGAAAAAGAAATATCACACTGGGACTAGGGAGATGGCTCAGTGGATAAAGTGTTTGCCACAAAAATGTGAATACCTGAATTCAATTGCCTAGAACCCATGTAAAAAACTGTATATGATATGGCAAGCTTCTGTAAGCTTCTGTAATCCCAGTGTGCCTGTGGCTAGATGGCAATCAGAGACAGAAGAATCATTTAAGCTCACAGGTCAGCTAACCTCTGGAAAATGAGAATGAGAAACCCTGCCTTAAATGAGAAGGTATGTGACAAACGACACCCAAAGTTGCCCTCTAACCTCCACACACAGCCCATGGCACAGGTATGAACATAAACTCACATACACACTCACCATAATGTAAATACTTAATCACTTTTTTTTCTCTACTAAGTGTCCAAGTTTATAGCTGCTTTGCCTATAAAAGTTATTAGTAGACAGCCTGGAGAGATGGCTTAGTGGTTAAGCGCTTGCCTGTAAAGCGTAAGGACCCGGTTCAAGGCTTGATTCCCCAGGACCCACGAAAGCCAGATGCACAAGGTGGTGCACGCATCTGGAGTTCGTTTGCAGTGGCTGGAGGCCCTGGCTCACTCATTCTCTATCTATCTAGCTGCCTCTTTCTCTCTCTGTCTGTCTCGCTCTCAAATAAATAAATAAATAAATAAATAAATAAATAAATAAATATAAACAAAAGTTATTAGTAGACAGATGAATTAGAAGATCTGTTCTTGGGCTGGAGAGATGGCTAAGCAGCTAAGGCACTTAACTGCAAAGTCTAATGACCCAGGTTCAGTTCCCCAGTACTCACATAAAGCCAGATGCATTGGAGTGGCATATGCATCTGGAGTTTGCAGTGGCAGGAGGCGTGCCCATTCTCTCTTTCTCTATGTATGTCTAATCTGTCTCTATTTCTGCTTCCAAATAAATAAATAAATAATTTTTTTTTAATTTATTTTATTTTATTTTATTTTTTTTTTTTTTTTTTTTTGGTTTTTCGAGGTAGGGTCTCACTCTGGCCCAGGCTGACCTGGAATTAACGAAGTAGTCTCAGGGTGGCCTTGAACTCATGGTGATCCTCCTACCTCTGCCTCCCGAGTGCTGGGATTAAAGGCGTGCGCCACCATGCCCGGCAAATAAAAATTTTAAAAAGAACAACAGGGCTGGAGAGATGGCTTAGTGTTTAAGGCATTTGCCTGTGAAGCCTAAAGACCTAGGTTCGATTTCCCCAGTACCCAAATAAGCCAGATGCACATGGCAGTGCATGCATCTGGAGTTTGTTGGCAGTGGCTAGAGGCCCCAGTGTGCCCATTCTTTCCCTCCCCCCACCTCACTTTCTCTCTCTGCCTCTCTCTTAAATATATTGTTTATATATATTATATTATATTTTTATTTATTTATTAGAGATAGAGACAAAGAGAGAGAGTGAGAATGGGTGCTCTAACCACTGCAAACAAACTCCAGATGCATGTGCCACCTTGTGCATCTGGCTTATGTGGGACCTGGAGAATTGAGCCAGGATCCTTAGGCTTCGCAGGCATGTGCCTTAACCACTAAGCCATCTCTACACCACCACCACCCCCCTTTTTTTAAAAGAACAACCAAAAAGATCTGTTCTAAATCTGGCTTTCTAGTGGTTTTTGAAAGGCAACTTAGCAGTGAAGTTCTGGGGAAAAGACACTGATTTCTTTGTGCAAGAAAACTACTGGTTCCTTCAATGATAATTTATCTGAAATGACTTGTAATTTATCAAAAAGGAAATGTTTTCCCTCTTTTAGTGAGTATTGAGCTCTTAGTACTTACAGCTCTAAAGGACACAGTGGTGACAGAAGCACAGGCTTGAGGCTGACTTGCTACTCTGTGGTCATGCAAAGAAGTCAACTGTTTATATGTTGGGGATGTGATAGCTTGGTCCCAAGAATGGGCCAAGAGACTAAGAGAGCAAGATGTCTGATGCTGCCTCTGCCTATAGTGCACTGTGGTTCTGCAGTCAGGACTTGAGAAAACTTTTTATATGATCCACAAGCCTACTCACTGCATCAGAACTCCTAAAGGAGTCTTCTAACATTCTGTGCCTATGTGGAACACTTCCTGGGCTATCTCCTCATGGCCTGATTGAGAGGTTGACATTTGTGCAAGCTCACATGCCTAGTCAGTGCCAGTAATGAGCACAGGACTCTGTTTCCTGCTCCTTAATTACCATTCTGTCTCTGGTCCTGTTCAACCCAGCATCTCCACACTATGCCACCTGGAAAGAAGATAAGCTACCCTGAAAGAATCTGGTGTTTGAGGGCTAGACAGATGGCTTAGCAGGTGTAAGGCACTTGCTTGCAAAACCAAAGGACCCAGGTTTGATTCCTCAGGACCCACATAATAAGCCAGATGCATAAGGTGGCACATGCATCTGAAGTTCATTTGCAGTGGCTAGAGTCCATTTCTCTCTCTCTCTCTCTCTCTAATTAATAAATAAATAATAAAAAAAAAAATCTGGTGTTTGAGATGCAGAAGATCAGGGACTGGAAGTGCCATGTTGAGCTAATCATTGGAAAGTATTCTTGGTGGCCAAGAGTCTGGGGAGAAGGTATGTTAAGAATACACCACTGGGCTGGAGAAATGGCTTAGTGGTTAAACACTTGCCTGTGAAGCCTAAGGACCCCGGTTCAAGGCTCTGTTCTCCAGGACCCACATAAGCCAGATGCACAAGGGGGCACATGCATCTGGAGTTTGTTTGCAGTGGCTGGAAGCCCTGGCGTGCCCATTCTCTCTCTCTCTACCTGCCTATTTCTGTATCTTTCTCTCAAATAAATAAATAAAAATAAATATTAAAAAAAAAAAAAAATACACCACCTTACCAGTCCCCACCCACTTGGTAGGAGAAAAGATTTTACTCTTTAGAGATTTATATTAGCATAAAATGTTAACAATAAAGAAAGATCTTTACAATTGTCCCTCCCAGTCTACAGGTTCTGCTCCCAAAAATAATCAAAAGTATCTGAACTGAGCCAGGCATAGTGGTATACTTCTTTAAGTGGCACATGTCTCTGGAGTTCCCTTGCAACAACTGGAGGCCCTGACATGCCCATATATATTCTCTCCCCCCACCCCGGATGTGATGGTACATGCCTTTTATTCCAGCACTCAGGAGGCAGAGTTAGGAGGATTGCTGTGTGTTCAAGGCCAGCCTGAGACTACATAGTGAATTCCAGGTCAGCCTGAAGTAGAGCAAAACTCTACCTTAAAAAGGGGGAGTTGGGGGCTGGAGGGATGACTTAGTGGTTAAGGTGTTTGCTTGCAAAGCCAAAGGACCCACGTAAACTAACTGCACAAGGTAGCACATGTGTCTTGAATTTGTTTGCAGTGGCTAAAGGCCCTGGCACAACCATTCTGTCTTTCTCAAAATAAATTTAAAAATATATAAACAACATTTGACATTAAAAAGTCTCATCCAAATTGAACTTTTGTTTCCTTTGTCTTACAGGTTTTGGATCTAGTAATACTGGTTCTGTTTTTGGTCAAGCAGCCAGTACCAGCGGGACAGTCTTTGGCCAGGTATATGTGCTTAGTTGTCTCTGTCTTTGTCAATGTCTGTCTATTTTTGCCCAGAATGACATAATCAGTTCATGCTTTATTGTCATGCCCAGCAAACAGCCACAGTTCTTTGTGGGGATGGTAAATGTTCATGTGGGAGCACAGGTATGCACATGCCATGGCATATCAGTGAAGGTCAGAGGACAACTTTAGGTGTCCTCACCTAAAGTTGAGGCAGTTGTTTTGAGGCAGGGTCTCTCGTTTGCTGCTGTATGCACCAGGCTAGATGGCCCATGAGCTTCTGGGCAATTGTCTTGTTTCCTCTTCCCTTCACACTCAGATAGATGCTAGCTCTGCAATGTTCGGCTTTAACGTGGGTTCTGTGGATATGAACATAGATACTCATGCTTGCTGGACAAGTACTATCTCCCCAGACCTCTGTCTTCAGCTGCCTTAAGGGTACAGAAGTCTGCTGGGAAAGAGAGAATATATGTGGCAGTGTTAGAAAAGGACAGAATTTCCAAACATCATAGATAAAAGTAACACCCAGATTCAAAAGCTGAACAGGTGCCAGACAGAGCACATGAAAGGTAATGAATTCCAAGACCCTTCCCAGTATAAATGCTGAGCAACAGAGGGAAAGGTGAAAATGGCCAGAGGAAGGAGCCATCCTGACAGCTAACATCTCAGCAATGGGGAAGACGGCCAAAGAGAGGCTAGCTACCTGGATTACTAAACCAGAAGAAAATATCTTTAAGGAATGACATGAAATCAAAAGGTTTTTAAGTAAACAAAAACTGAGTATTTCATGTCTAGCAGACCTAAAGAAAAACCTAAGGGATATTTTTTAAGAAGGAAATTTTGACCTTGCCAAAATTATGACCTTAATTTTAGGGCAAAACAAGACACGTAATAGGAGAATTAGCTGGGCATGGTGGTGCATGCTTTTTATCCCAGCACTTGGGAGACTGTGGTTAGGAGGATCGCTGTAAGTTCGAGGCCACCTGAGACTACATAGTGAATTCCAGGCCAGCCTGCACTGCACTAGAGTGAGATCCTACCTCCAAAACCCCAGAGTAATTGTATTCCAAATACATAAAATGCCTACAAAGAGAGAGAGAGAAAACCAACATGACTGAAATTAACAGGGCTCTAGTATCAAGGGAAGAGGCAGAGCACCTGCAGCCCTCGATCATTGCTGGTGGGAGCTGCTGCAGCCTGGAAGCCATCTGCCAGTGGCAAAGCAAAGAGCCCTGGCTGACCTAGCAGGTCTGCTCTGAGCATGTACCAAAGAGAATTAAGCCAAATGATGAAAACCGAGCATTCACGATAGCTCAAAACAAGGGAACAGCCCAAGTCTTATGAGTTGGAGAATGGACATATACATTGTGCTGTATTGACATAGCAGAAAGCAGCAAAAAGAAAAAAAAATGTACTACACAAAATGGATAGATCCCTCAAGCTTATGGTGAGCAAAGGGAGCCTGCCACTGCAGTATTTCCTTTAGGACCTGCTCCAGGATAGGCGAATGTATATGAGGTGACAGCAGTTTGAATAACACTCACTTAGTACATTATAAGGCTTGAGAGAGTCTGGTACAGCACTAAAAATGATTACTGATTATAATCATATGCCAAAATTCACTGAGCTCTCTACATGTAAAGTTTGTGAACTCAACAAAATAGCAAAAAGAAAATAGGCAAAAGACCCCTGATTTAAGAGTTGATGCTGTCACACATCATACTTGCATGATTGTACTGAATTGTACATAACCATAGCTAGAAATGAGCTAGGTATGACTGCATGCCTGCTGAGTTGGGAGGACCACAAGGTCAGTTCCAGGCTATCCTGGACTACATAACAAGAGCCTATCTCAAAAAAAGAAAAAAACTAAAATGATAACTTGTGTGTGTGTGTGTGTGTGTGTGTGTGTGTGTGTGTGTGTACAAATATATATATATATATATAGTTTTTTTTCTCAAGATAGGGTCTCACTCTGGCCCAGGCTGACCTGGAATTAACTATGTAGTCTCAGGGTGGCCTCCAACTCATGGTGATCCTCCTACCTCTGCCTCCTGAGTGTTGGGATTAAAGGCGTGCACCACCATACCCGGCCTAACTTTTGTATATTTTACCACAATAAAAAATGGGTAAGACAGCCGGGCGTGGTGGCGCTCGCCTTTAATCCCAGCACTTGGGAGGCAGAGGTAGGAGGATCACTGAGAGTTCGAGGCCAGCCTGAGACTATAGTGAATTCCAGGTCAGCCTGAGCCAGAGTGAGACCCTGCCTTGAAAAAACAAAACAAAAAAAAAAAAAATGGGTAAGAGCTGGAAAGAGGGTTTGGTGGATAAGGCACTTGCCTGTAAAGGCTAAGGACCCAGGTTCGACTCCCCAGAACCCACATAAGCCAGACATACAAGGTCACGCATGCCCACAAGTTGGTGGTCAATGTGTCTGGAGTTTGATTGCAGTGGCTAAGGCCCTAACATGCCAACTCTTCCCCCTCCCATTTAAAAAAAAAAGAGTTAGCCAAGTATTGTGGTGTACCCCTTTAATCTCAGCACTTGGGAGGCTGAGGTGTAGGAGGATCACTGTGAGTTTAAGGCCAGTCTGGGCTAGAGCAAGACTCTACCTCAAAAAAAAAGTATTAAAAGCCCAAATGTCATGTCACACCTATAATCCCAGCTACTCAGAAATCTGAGGCAGGAGGACCACAAGTTCAAATCAAGGCCTGCCTTAAGCTACAGAGTGAGTTAAGGCTAGCCTGAGTGACTTAGGAAGAAGCTATCTCAGAATGAAGGAAGGAAAATTCTGGATCTATAATCTAGGGGTACAGCATTTTTCCTGCACATGTAAGACCTTGGATTCGATCCTTAGCACCACACAAAAAAAGATTTTGTGTGTGTTCACAGCAACATTTTTATAACAATTTAAAACTGAAAATAACCCAAATGTTTATCAACATTATACTGGATAGAGGAGTTTTCATTGTTGTGTAGTATAAGCTGAATGTATCCAGTATGAAAACAAGCAGTTACAGCTAACATGGGAAATGACAAGCAGAATGTTGAGCCAGAGTTAGAAAATATTACTGTATTGGGCCTGGAGAGATGGCTTAGCACTTAAAACGCTTGCCAGCAAAGCCAAAGGACCCAAGTTCAATTCCCCAGTACCCACTTAAAGCCCGATGCACAAGGTGGCACATGTATCTGAAGTTCATTTGTAATGGCTGAAGGCTCTGGCATGCCCATTCTGTCTTCCTCTCTCACTCCCCTCCCCCCAAATTAAAACATTTTTTTTTTTCTGGGAGGGAGCAACCCCATTCTTTTAAAAAAAAATTATATTTTATTTATTTATTTATTTATTAAAGATGGAAGAAAAAGAAAGAATGGGCACACCAGGGTCTCTATCCACTACAAATGATTTCCAGTTACATGTGTACAACATATGCATCTGGCTTACATGGGACCTGGAGAATCAAACCTGGGTCCTTTGGTTTCACAGGCAAGCACTTTAACCACTAAGCCATTTCTCCAGCCCTAAAAAAATATTTTTTAAAAAAGAAAACATTACCCCCATGTTGTTATTCCCCACTCCCATTCTTCTTCCATAGAGCTTATGTTTGCAGTCAGAAGGGCCAAAAATTCAAGTCAAGACCTTTTCTATGATGTCAGGAACTGTTTCTGTTCATTGCCATTTCCCTGTGTTAGGACTGTGACTAACAGACATTTTCAATGTGACTGAATTCCTAAGTAGTAGGGAGTAGCCCTTGGAAAGCTTGATTCCATTTATAAATCACCAAGAAAAAAATCAGGTTATGTAAATTATCTAGGGCTGTGTGACAAATTACCTCAAGACCCAGTAGCCCATAAGAGTCACTATCTTCATGGGTTTAGTAAGTCATGAATTCAGATGGGCAGAGCCGGCTGACTTCTCTGTCCCACAGGAGCTGTAATAGTTGCTGGGTGACTTCACAGCTGGGGCTGGAATCACCATAAGGCACATTTGCAGCAGTGGTTGGCAACGCTGGCTCTGACCATGACCAGAGCTGTTAGCTGAAAGACTACTTTTGGCCTTTCTGTGTGGCCTGTGCTTCCCACAGCTTGGTGGCTGACATTTCAAGAAAGAGGGAGCTGGCCCGAAGCTGTGAAACCTCTCCACAGCACACTCACAGACCCCTAATTCAAGAAGGGGAGAATGAAATCCTCCTCTTGCTCAAAGACCACACAGAACAAGAAGTATTGTCGGGATTATCTTTGGAAAGCACAGCCCTCCATGATGGGACTATGGAATGATGAGTAGAAAAGAGCCTTGTTCACTGGTTTCTGGAGAACAGCAGCCTCATCAGTGAATAGCTAGAGGGTTTGGAGGTGTGAAGGAAAGGTCTCACCAAAGATTGAGAAGGTTTTTCTGGCTAGAGAAGCAGCTTCTGACATGAATAGCCAGTAAACACAAGGAAAGGTGATCCATAGCATTAAACATTACAGAAATTGAAATCAAACCAACACTGAGATTGCACCTCTCACCTTCTATAGTCTGCTGTTTAGAAAACAAAACTCACAAGTGTTGATGAGGATATAGAGCAGTTCAAATCTGTGTACATTGCTGATTGTTCTGTAAGATTGTGCAGCTGTTTAATCCAAGGCTTCCTAGAAAGGCTAACCTAGTGCTTCTGCCATGTGACAGAGTAGTTGACTCCTAGGTTTGTACGCAGGGAATCGAGAAAAGGACTTTAGCAGATACTTCCATGCCAGAGTTCACTGTAGCATTATTCACGGCAGCCAGAAGTTAGAAGTACCTAATCAGTAGGCAGAGGGATAAACAAAATGTGTTGTGAATGTTATTTAGCCATTAAAAGAAAGTTCTGATTCATGCTACATGTGGATGAAGATGGAAGCAAGATGCTACGTGTAATAAGCCAGCTGCAAAAAGATAAATATGTATGATTTTACTCACATGAACTCTCTGAAGTGCCCAAGTTCATAGAGATGAAGTAGATAGTGCTTACAGGATTAGGGGAGAATGGTAACAAACTTGAACTGGGATGTTGAAAAGTTTTGAAGATAACACTAGTGGTGCCTGTCCAGCACCATGTCTTTAATCACTGCTACTGGGCTGTGCACATGCAAATGGTTAAAACAGCAAGTACTGCTACATATGTTTTACCAGAATTTTAAAAATTTGATAGTGACATGCCAAAAACCTTTGGGTTTTACACTGTAAGTCATTGTAGATGGTGTATTGAATTACATTCCAGTAAAGCATGCTAGAAAAAGATGATACTGGGACCCAAAAAACTGTAAGTACAATAGTAGTGTACTCACATAAATGCCCCTGTGTCACTCCTTCGCAGTGTTTGCTAAGAAAAGAGAAGTAAAGGCAGGCAAGCCCACAGAACATGCATCATCTTGCTGCTGTCCTGTAGCTAGCTCTTTTGAATTTAAAGGCCATTACCTCAGCCCAGTGACCTGCCTGCTCCAGTCAGATAGTGAAAAGATACTCTCCCCATTGAGGAACACAGTCCCGCACCAGCCGGAGGTGAGAACCTACAGTCTGAAGGTTCCAGAGCAGCCCATAGTAAATCCTCCTCACCTCTACCTGCAGATGTGAGAGCTCTAGGGCTCCTCAGTCACCACATTCTTCTGCATGCAAAGTACAGTTAGTGTATGTGCAAAGCCAGATGTGGTGTCACATGCCTGTAATTCCAGCACTTGGGAGGCTGAGGCAGGAGAATTTTAAGTTCAAAGCCAGCCTGGGCTGTAGATTGAATTCAAGTCCAGCCTAGGCTGCACAGCAAGAAAAAACAAATATGTATGTGTAAAAATAAATCAGGCTGGGTGTGGTGGCACACGCCTTTAATCCCAGCACTCAGGAGGCAGAGGTAGGAGAATTACCTTGAGTTCAAGACCACCCTGAGACTACATAGTGAATTCCAGGTCAGCCTGGACTACAGTGAGACCCTACCTTGAAAAACCAAACAACAACAGAACCCACCCAAAAAATCCCAACACTTTCAACACTCTGTTTAACTTGGCCATGCACAGAAGTGTGTAACTCACACCCTGACTGAATGGAATGCAAACTGAGAGATCACTGTACGTCCCAGGTTGGGAAAAGAATTCTACTCATTCTAATTAAAAAACACAAGTTTTGGGGGCTGGAGAGATGGCTTAGCGGTTAAGGCTTTTGCCCGCAAAGCCAAAGGATCCTGGTTTGAGTCCCCAGGACCCATGTTAGCCAGATGCACAAGGGGGAGCCCATGTCTGGAGTTCGTTTGCAGTGGCTGGAGGCCCTGGCATGCCAATTCTCTCTCTGTCAAATAAATTTTTAAAAAAATTTTTTAAAAGTCTACACATGTATCTGATTTTCATTTGCAGTGGCTAGAGACCCTGGTACACCCAAATATATGTGTGCGTGTGTATGTACACGTGTAAATAAATAAAAATGTTGAAGGAAAGAAGCTGGACGTGGTGGTGCACATCTTTAGTTACAGCCCTCATTAGGCTGAGGTAGGAGGATTGCCATAAGTTTGAGGCCACCTTGGGATCCAGAGTGAGCTTCAGGTCACTCTGGACTAAAGTGAGACCCTGCTTCGGGGGCGGGGGGCACAACTGGATAAGCATCCTGACAACACGCATGTGTCAGTTGTCAAGGTTTCTTCCTCACGAAGGCCAATCACTGGTTAGCAAAGAGTTTTTAAAAATATATGTTTATCTATTTATTTGAGAGATGAAGTATGGGTATGGGTGTGCCAAGATCTCATGCCACTGCAAACGAACTCTAGCTACATGTACTACCCTGTGCATCTGGCTTTACATGGGAATTGACCCAGTCCCATTGGGTTTTGCAAGCAATTGCCTTTAACCACTGAGCCATGTCCCCAGCCCAAGATAAGTTAAATGAAAAAGAGAGATCATATTAAGTACATTGCCATTAGGTAAAAATCTAGTTTGTTGTAAATTTGTTGTGCTGAGGCGCAGAGGATGATGATGACAGTGCTGCATGGAGGAAAGGTGCAGGCAGTGCTGACAGGCACACAAGCAGGTTGTGGAGGAGTCTTAAGCTGTGAGCAGGGGTGAAGTGATCTGATTGCCATTTCAAGAGCTGGCCCAGCTGCCGCGTGAGCCATGTAGCTGGGCACAGATTACAGTGGAAGTTAAGTGGCAGATAGGTTGACCAAAGGTCAAGGCTGGGTGGCCCTGATCTGACTGGAGAGGAGGCGACATGCAGAGGTGGCTCATGGGCATATGACTTCTAGGGGTTAAATGATTGCTTATAAAACATTTAGAGATTGCTAGTACCTAGTGCATAAATCACTGGCTCATTGCCAGTTGCTAAGCCCCAGCATTTTTGGAGTATGTCATTAATTGTATTTCAGGTGCTGTTCTAAAGTGCATTCACAATTCATTTCATTCACTGAGCATTTGGGGGGGGAGCAGTTTCTACGCCCATGTTACTGAAAAAGGATCACCAGCTGCACTGCCTTGTGGCATGGAGCTCCCATCGTTCCTTTGCATGGTGGCCTATATGTAAGGCCAGGCTTGTTCTGCATGATCAGTGTGAACAGCCCCTCAGATCTAGCACTGGCCGTCCTTAAAGCACCACTTTCTAAACAAATCAAGTGTCTGGTGCTCACTAGAGCTCTGAGTCAGCATGTGCCTCTAAGTTAGCAGCCTCCTCTGAGCTTCAGATTTGCAAACTGAGATGGAATTCAGCAATGGTCATCATCTCAACAATGGAGCTAATTTAAGCTACTTTCGGCAGCACCGAGAGTCATTATGAATTGAAAGTGCACAAATTGAAAGAACTGACTGAAAATCACTTAGTATGAGTTGCTGATGAGTTCAGCCCAACATAAGCTGGTGAATCTCTTGTGGGGTTGATCTTCCTTCCCCTGGCATTTTGTCAGACAGACGCTATGGCAGCATGGCAAATGAGCATGCAAAGTTCTCCCCTCACCTAAGTTTCACCAACTTGAAAATTGTAGATTTGCAGGAAGTCTCTGCAGTATCTAGCCTCTCTTGGCTGGTGAATGTTCCTTCCAAAAGTAATCAGAGTGCTCTTGCTTCTCCATCTGTGCCAGCTGTGAGCCCCGCCTGCCTGCGGATGTGGCCTGCGCTTTATGATGACCTCTCATCCTGTCTTGCTTCCTACCATTTGTTTCCAGCAGTCGTCCTCGTCCAGCGGTAGCGTGTTTGGGTCTGGAAACACCGGAAGAGGGGGAGGCTTCTTCAGTGGCCTTGGAGGGAAACCCAGCCAGGATGCTGCCAACAAAAACCCATTCAGCTCTGCCAGTGGGGGCTTTGGATCTGCAGCCACCCCAAGTAAGTCAGATGGAATTTTTTCAGCCCTTGGGTCCTTTGGTGCTCTTGTCATTGTGTGTCATGAAAACTCCATCAGCAAATATAAAAGGAGGAGAAGTGGAGTCAGTCATTTACATTCTGCCCAGGTCACTCTGCTTTAGTTTTATTTTTGTTTTTAATGAGGTGCCCTCTACAATCATGGAAAGACATCAGAGCTGCAAGGAGAGATCAGTATGTTGAGCTACTCCTATCTTCTCTCCCAAGGCCCATCTCACTCTTTTTCTTAGCTGACTTGAAGCCAATGCAAGCAAACAAGCAGAAGTAAGCTGCTGCACAGTGAGCGGGGTGCTCTCATTTGCCTGACACTCTGACTGTGTTTGGAAATTCAGTTATAGTACAGTGGGATCCCTTAGTATTTCTCATCTTTTGCCTTTCTGCTTCTCATCTGAAGCTGTATGTTCACACTGTTTTTCTCCAGCTTATTTTTCAAATTTCATGTTGTTCTCTATTATGTTTGGTGGAAGTGAAAGAAATTTATTTAAAATCTTTTTTTAAAAAATACTCTGAGCCGGGCGTGGTGGCGCACGCCTTTAATCCCAGCACTTGGGAGGCAGAGGTAGGAGGATCACTGAGAGTTCGAGGCCACCCTGAGACTACATAGTTAATTCCAGGTCAGCCTGGACCAGAGTGAGACCCTACCTCGAAAAACCAAAAAAAAAAAAAAAAAAAAAAAATACTCTGGCTGGAGAAATGGCTTAGCGGTTAAAGAATTTGTGAAGCCAAAGGATCCTGGTTCAATTCTCCAGGACCCACGTAAGCCAGATGCACAAAGGGCACATGTATCTGTAGTTCAGTTGCAGTGGCTAGAGGCCCTGGTATGCCCATTCTCTGTCTGCTGCTCTTCTAAATCTCTCTCTCTCTCTTCTCTGTCTGCTTACAAATAAATAAATAAAAACCAACAAAAAATATTGTTAGCCAGGCATGGTGGTGCATGCCTTTAATCCAAGCACTCAGGAGGCAGAGGTAGGAGGATCTCTGTGAGTTCAAGGCCACCCTGAGACTACATAGTGAATTCCAGATTGGCCTGGGCTAGAACAAGACTCTACCTCAAAAACCAAAAAAAAAAATCTGGGGCTGGGGAAATTGCTTAGCAGTTAAGGCATTTGTCTGTGAAGCCTAAGGACCCCAGTTTGATTCCCCAGGACCCATGTAAACCAGATGCAAAAGGGGGTGCATGTGTCTGGAATTCGTTTGCAGTGGCTAGAGGCCCTAGTGCACCCATTCTCTCTTTCTCCCTATCTTTCTCAAATAAATAAATAATAATATACTTAAAAATTAAAAAAAGAGCAAAAAAATATTCTGCTGGTGGTGGTAACAGATTGAGAGTTGGGTTCTTGTCATCTTTGTCTTCACCCCTTTCACTGGAAGTGCTACACACGGCATCTCCATCGTGCAGTTACGGCAGCCATATTCTTAACATTAAGGCCTGTGGAATGAAAAGCCAAGCTTTCTACCCTGACTTGCTCTTCTGGACTCCTAGGTCATGAACTAGTTTGGTTTGATTTTTAAATATGTTTTTTATTTACTTGCAAGCAGAAAGAGAGAAGGAATAGCACACCAGGACCTCTTGCTATTGTACATGAACTCCAGATGCATGCACCACTTTGTGCATCTGGCTTTATCTAGGTACTGGGGAATCAAACCCAGGCCTTCATGCTTTAACTGATAACTGCAAGTGCTTTAACTGATAAGCCATCTCTGCAGCCTGAGAACTAGTTATTTTGATGTCACTGTTCACTCCAGTAATCCATAAGGAAAGATTGAGTGTTGAGAGACACATACCTCTTAACTCACCAAATTATGTAATTAGAAACTTCTGGTGTTAGCTTTCAGGCTGACAGAAGGATTTAGAACCCTAGAGTAAAGGATCTTAGAAATCAACTAGTTTTTGCAAATGAACAGCAAAATTCTGATAGGCAAAACAAATAAAAGTAAGTTCAAGCTGGGTGTGGTGGTGCACGCCTTTAATCCCAGCACTTGGGAGGCAGAGGTAGGAGGATCGCCATGAGTTCAAGGCCACCCTGAGACTACGTAGTTAATTCCAGGTCAGCCTGGACCAGAGTGAAACCTTACCTCGAAAAACCAAAAAAAAAAAAAAAAAAAAAAAGTAAGTTCATACTGAAGGAGGGGTTAAGAGCTCTGGCATGCCAGTGTATAAAAGTTTCACCTGCTGTCTCTAGGACTAAAATGTTCCGAGTAACATGGTCCTTTAAAATCAAAGCCAGGAAGAAGCAGGTTTGGAATTCAGGTCACTCACATGTAACATGCCAGACAGCTACTGGCACAGAGTGGCCACTTGATGAGCTAGCTAGAACTTTGGATGTATCTTTCATGCATGTTACCTGTCCACTGTGAGGTTGCATTACCCGCCAGCTTTGTTAACTGCTTGGGTGTTTCATCTCTGTAAAAACTCCTTTCTTCCTGGCCAGTTCACCCCTAATGCCATGGCTCTTACCTGTCTGAGATCACCAGGAGCTGGCATGCACCAGCTTATGAGAAGCAGCTGTGCACATCCCACCACCCACTCATAGTCAGTGCCTGAATTCAGCTGTGCAATGCATCAGTGCCACGGAAACCAGAACACACTGCACACCAGACTCGTCCCTTCCCCAGCCTACTGTTGAACATTTACTAGGACATCATTGTCTCTCATTCTTTAGCTCTTATCTATCCTTGATACCAGACACCTAGTGGTCTTCACCTTCTAAACAGTGACTCTTCATTGTAAACCAACAGTGTACATTTATACTTTCCAAAAGTCTTACGTGAATTTGAAGGAGTAGAAGAAATGGCTCTCATTATTTGTAAAAGTTAAATATATGACTTGGTAGTGAAAGAGATAGGAACTTCTTAAAACCTAGAACCAAGTGCAAGCTAAAAAAGGAACCAGGAAGGGCATTGTCCTCACCACACTATCTCTTTCTGCACGTCACCAGCAGCAGTGTTTCTCCATGTTGATCTTCAGTGTTTGATACTCTGAACCCCACTGCTTTTCTGGGCTGTCTGAATCCAAACTCACACTTTCTTCTTGCCTCTCCACAGGTCCTTCTCTGCTTCTTTTCTTTCTTTGTCTCCCATTACTGTGGATTGAGTTCCGCACAGTCACCAGGGCCATAAAAGAGTCTGTCCACTCACATTGCTGCCATCCTTCTACACTGTGATCAGAAAACCTATCCCAAATCAATTATTTGTAAGCTGCTTTGGTGTTGTCACAGTTCCTACTCAGAACCCTTTGGCAGCTTCCTTCTGACTGTAGGACAGGAATCCAAACCAATTGAAGGCTAGAGGCCAAGCCCCATGGGATGCCAGGGCACCATTCTGACTGATTCGATCCGCTAGCCCATTCCTTTTACTTCCAACCATTGTCAGGTGCTGTCCTCACACCTCCCTATGTCAGTTATAGTGTACTCTCTGCCAATCTGGGGCTCCAGCCAAAATAGATAGAGGATGCTCCTATACACACTTTTACCTGAGGCTCAGTCAGACCCACTAGGGACCTCTTCTGCTCAAGAAATTCTCCAGCCTAGCAGTCTGTTGCTTCACAGACTGAAGCAGGAGACTGGTCTGTCTCAGTCACCTGCTGTGTGCCACATGCCAAGCACGTATGGACAGACCACTTCTTCCAGTGGTGATTGTAGATATGGTTGACCCCATCTTATTAACAAAGGTTTACTCCCACATGGGAATGTGGAATGCAGAGATAACCTGGTTACTAAGGGACATTGCCAGAATTTAGCCTGGTCTTTAACCTGAGCCCTAAACCTCCTCTACCTAACAGCAGGACAGATGCCATCCAGGCCCACCCTGGTTGATAGCCCTTAAGTTTATTCCATGCGGCATAAATGCATTTCCTACACGTATATCTCTTGAGCACAGACTGAGGGAGCCAGCAGGTTTCTTTGTGACAGACCATGAGCTTCCTAGTCACAAAACTGCCCTCTTTAGCCCTGAGAAGTCATGAGAACTGTGCTCTTGACCAAGAAAGACGTGTGAGAACAGTGTTGTTAGGAGCTGACATCTGTGTGCACAAGTTTGGGCCTTGTCAGGGTTTCTTCTCCCTGTCATCTTCAGAGACTCTACCAGACATGGGCTGTTCGCCCTGGGGTCATTTATAGTTCAGCACACAGAAATACCTATTGCCTCCTGACTCTCTCCTGAGGAATCAGTTCAGCATTGTCCTTGTATGCTCTTTCTCTTCAGAGGGACCAGAAAAACATTGTGGAGATGAGGAAGCCATTGGATGAGCTGTGGCCTGTGAAACTCCCTTCATAACTGCTCCTAGGAAGCCTTCCTGGGGAAGAGCCTAGGCAGAGCTTTGTGAGAGACCTCAGTTGCACTGTGCTGTCATTCTGATACCTTAGCTTGCAGACTTGGAACATGGTCTCTAGTACTACTTAGTTCAGGTTGAACTGGGGGTGGACCAGACACTGCTGCTGCTTTTGTTGGTGATTTTGCCAAGTAAAACCCATGTGAGTTCAGCAGATGCCAGCTTGGCCTGTCCTTGTCACCCCAGAGTGTGAGTCCTCAGTGGCTCTGCAGAGACAAACTGCTTCTTAACTGGCTAATTCCTGCACATATGAGTCTTCCACAATGAAATATTTCTCCATCAACCAGCAGATCTTCTTACTTAGCATATTTTTTAAAGTCACAGGCTTGGCCGGGTGTGTGGTGGCACACGCCTTTAATCCCAACACTCAGGAGGCAGAGATAGGAGGATTACCATGAGTTTGAGGCCACCCTGAGACTACCTAGTGAATTCCTGGTCAGCCTGAGCTAGAGTGAGACCCTACCTCGAAAAAACAAACAAACAAACAAACAAACAAAAGTCACAGGCTTTACTTTAGAGCCATTAGGAGAGAAATGCATTGGTGACTGTAGAAACAGGGAGGCATAGATGATCCTGTGACTAGTGATAGGACATCTCACTGTGCAGAGTTCCTCGCAACACTGCTAGTGACAGTGACTAATGTCAGTCATGTCACTCCAGCAATCTTTGCAAAATAGAAAGCCCTTTATTTTTCACTATTCACCTGCTCAGTGACACTATTGTACGTCCTGAAGTGTGGAGGGAGAAGTGGATGGTTTAGCAGGGAGTGTCTTCAGTCTTCCACATGAGCTGTCCACTGTCATCTCATCTCAGCCTCCAAGTGCCTGCTGTCTCCCAGTTGTAAGTCCGGAAGCTGGGACTTAGGGAGACTAAGTCCTTGCCGAAGGTCACATAGCTATTACTTAATCTAACCCAGTCCTAACTGCAAGCTTCACTTCCACTATAATGTAGGTTAAAGGTCTTAAGGATGAGGTTTTTTGTTTGTTTTTAGCTAATTACATTTTTTAAATTGTACTTACTTATTTATTAGGTACCATGTATTATTTTTACATACACACATATATTTGCATTCAGGGAAAATACATCCCTGAAATACTTGTCATTCCTCAATGGTGAAAACATTCAAAATCTTTTTCTTCTTCTTTTTTATTGGGGGGGGGGGACACAGAGAGAGAGGGAGAGGAAGACAGATAGAGATGGGCTCTCCAGCAGCCTCTCAGCTGCTGCGAACGAAATCCAGATGCATTCGCCCCCTTGTGGTCAAGTGTGGGATTGTGCCCCTTTTGCATCTGGCTGAACGTGGGACCTGGAGATTGGAACCAGCGTTCTTAGGCTTAGGAGGCAGGCGCCTTAACTGCTAAGCCATCTCTCCAGCCCTCTTCATAGCTTTTTTAAAAAAAATAAATAAATAAACCCTACATACAGCAGAAACTTAGAACTTCTTTCTTTTAACCTTGTCTCAGGTTTGTTTCTTACAGCAAACAAGAAAACTTCTCACCCATCTTGGGTTTTAATAGTTTCCTTGTTTCCCTCAATTTTTTGGAGCAAATCCAGAACATAGGATAGAGAAGAAGGGACTAACTCAGCATCTAAGAGGTTAAGGGCTTCCCTGAACTCTTACAGTGAGGAAATCAGACTAGCATCTTTCACCTTCTGAGACCCTTTCTCCAATTGGACCAGGAATAGAAAGGCAGGCCTGTCTCATTTCCCCAGTCAGTCTCTGCACAACTCAGACAACAGCAAGGCCCTTTGCTTGGCTGGAATTTGCTCTAACTTTGACTCCCTAGTGTGACACAATTTGAAGTTGGTCTTCACACCAAGAGACTGATGATCCCAGTCTCTGTTCTCCATAATAGTCAAGCAGCTGGCCATTAGTGGCTAATGACAGTGAGACTTCTGGGAGCCCCAGTAGTTAGGTCTCTTCTGCCCCTTTATTTTTTACTTGTAGAATTATGACAGGAAATCCTGAGCCTGAAAGCTAGTGATTTCAAACTCATCACTGGCCTGCATGGAGATCAGAGGGGCCTGTGAACTATACAGTTCATCTATCCCAGATGCTAGCTGTACTGTCATCTGAGAAGTAAATAAAGAATCTCTCCCAGGGCTAGAGGGATGGCTTAGCCATTAAGGAGCTTTCCTGCAAAGCCAAAGGACCCATGTTCAATTCCCTAGTACCCACATAAGCCAGATACACAATGTGATGCATGCATCTGGAGTTCATTCGCAGTGGCTCGAGGCCCTGGCATGCCCATTCTCTGTCTCCCTCCCTCCCTCCCTCCCTCCCTCCCTCCCCTCCCTCCCTCCCTCCCTCCCTCCCTCTCCTAAACATACACACACACACACACACACATATATATAAAATAATATTTTTAAAAAGAGTCTCTCCCACCAAAGTCCCTTACATGTGTTCATGGTCCCTTCAGATACCTCTAACCTGTTTGGAAACAGCGGAGCCAAGACATTTGGAGGATTCGCCAGCTCATCCTTCGGGGAGCAGAAGCCTGCCGGCACATTCAGCTCTGGCAGTGGAAGTGTGGCATCCCAGGGCTTTGGCTTTTCCACTCCAAATAAAGCAGGTACCGCACACAGCCTGTTCTTATCTCCATGTATATGTTTATTTATACATAGGTAGATATCTGGAAGGCTATTTCAGGGGAGTGGGATTAGGGTAAGAAAGAAGTTACTTTTTCATCCAATTTACTTTCATATTTACTGAGCACTTCCTATATTTCTAACACTTGAGACATGTTAAAAAAAAAAAAAAGAATATGTATGTATATAGTGCAGCCCTTACTAGAACTTAGTCTTCTTAAAAAGAAAATACCGGGGCTGGAGATATGGCTTAGCAGTTAAGGCACCTGCCTGCAAAGCCTAAGAATGCCCCTTCAAATCTCCAGGTCCCATGTTTAGCCAGATGCAAAAGTGATGCAAGCGCACAATGTCGCACATGTGCACAAGGGTGCACACGCATCTGGAGTTTTTTCATGGTGGCTGTCTCTCAAATTTAAAAAAAAAAGAAAAAAGGGCTGGAGAGATGGCTTAGCGGTTAAGGTGCCTACCTGCAAAGCCTAAGAATGCCCATTGGAATCTCCAGGTCCCACATAAGCCAGATGCACAAGGTGGCACATGTGTCTGGATTTCATTTACAGTGGTTAGAGGCCCTGGCGTGCCCATTCTCATTCATTCTCCCCCGCCCCCCAAGCAAATAAAGAAATACAGAAAAAAAAATTTAAATACCATATATATTATGTAATGATTGCAGAAACACTACCCAGGTGTGGCAGCATACACTATAATCCCAGGACTTGGGCAGCAGAATTTGCTGCAAATTGGAGGCCTGGACTCCATAAAGAGTTCAAGATAGCTGAGACCACATAGCTAGACCTTGCCTCAAAAAAAGAGAAAGAAAAGAAAAGAAAAATCAAAATAAAGGAGCACGTAAGAAAATGGTAACTTAAGACATTCTAGAACACGTCTGATATCACAGATTTCTGTGGGTGCCCTTACCCCTGATAGTCACAATGCCTTCTGTTTTTAATGTGTTATGTCTATATTATTTTTCTCTCTTAACTGAATTACTGTTTTGAACTTTTATTCTGTTTGGGTTTAGTTTTTGAGATAGGACCTTCCTAGGCAAGTCTGACCTTAAATTCATGATCCTCCTGCCTCAACCTCCCAAGTGCTGGGATCATAAGTATTTACTACCAATGCCAACTTTTTTTGTTGTTGTTGTTGTTGTTGTTGTTGTTGTTATTGTTGTTGTTGTTTAAAGGTACAGTCTCACTCTAGCCCAGGCTGACCTGGAACTCACTCTATAGTCTCAGGCTGGCCTTAGCTCATAGCAATCCTCCTACCTCTGCCACACTGGGATTAAAGGTATGCACACAACACCTGGCCTTTTTTGACTTTTTCTTTTTAATCTGAGTGAGACAGAGATAGATAGATAAAGGGCGCACCAGGGCCTCTCAGCCACTGTGAACAAACTCCAGATGTGTGCACCCCTTTGTGTGCATGTGTGACATTGTGCACTTGCATCACTTTTGTGTCTGGCTAAATGTGGGACCTGGAGATTCAAACGGGCATTCTTAGGCTTCACAGGCAGGCGTCTTAACCATTAAGCCATCTCCCCAGCCCTTTTTTTTTCTTTTGAAGTGAGTCAGAGAGCACGAGAGAGAAAGAAAATGGGTGTGCCAGCAGCCTTTCAGCCACTGTGAACGAACTCCAAACACGTGTGCCCCTTTGTGGGCAATTGCAGCATTGCACCCTTGCATCACTTTGTGTCTGGCTAAACATGGGACCTAGAGAATCAAACAGGCATTCTTAGGCTTAGCAGGCAGTCGCCTTCACCATTAAGCCATCTCTCCAACACTCTCTTGACTTTTTTTTTTTTTTTTTTGAGAGAGAGAGAGAGAGAATGGGCACACTAGCGCCCTCTCAGCTGCAGTGAATAAACTCCAGACATGTGCTCCCCCTTGTGTGCATGTGCAACATTGCATGCTTACATCACTTTTGCATCTAAGCGTGGGACCTGGAGATTCGAACGAACAGACGTTCTTTGGCTTCACAGGCAGGCATCTTAACTGCTAAGCCATCTCTCCAGCCCCCTTTTTTGACCTTTTTTTTTGGGGGGGGGGTTCCAAGGTATGGTCTCACTGTAGTTCAGGCTGACCTGGAATTCACTATGTAATCTCAGGGTGGCCTCGAACTCTTGGCCATCCTCCTACCTCTGCCTTCTGAGTTCTGGGATTAAAGGCATGCTCTACCACTCCCGGCTTCCCTTTTTTGACTTTTAATTGAAGTATAGCATACGTGTGTGTCTCTGTATACATATACACATACTTCAGTCAATCTTCATGGTTAGAATACATTAGTGGTGGGCTGGAGAAATGGCTTAGCAGTTAAGGCATTTGCCTTTGAAGCCTAAGGACCCTGGTTGGATTTCCCCAGGACCCACATAATCCAGATACACAAGGGGGCATATGTATCTGGAGTTCTTTTGCAGTAGTTAGAGTCCCTGGCGGGCCCATTATCTCTTTCTCTCTGTCTGCCTCTTCCTTTCTCTCTTTCTCTCAAATAAATAAAATAAAAATAAAACATACTAAATTTTAAAAAAGAAGAATACATTAGGTCTTTAATCCCAGCACTTGGGAGGCAGAGGTAGGAGGATCGCCATGAGTTCGAGGCCACCCTGAGAATACAGAGTGAATTCCAGGTCAACCTGGGCTAGAGTGAGACCCTACCTCGAAAAAAATAATAATAAAGAACATACTGGGCATGGAGATGCACACCTTTAATCCCAGCACTCAAGAGGCAGAGGTAGAAGCATCACTGTGAGTTCAGGGCCAGCCTGGGACTACAGAGTGAGTTCCAGGTCAGCCTGACCTAGAGTGAAACCCTACCTTAAAAAAAAAAATCATTGAGAACAATATGTATTTAGACCTGAAACATGTGCTTCATTTGTCACTGTCTGTCTCTGAAGCTGCCTGCAGCACCAGTCCTCTCAGGAAGTTGAGGGGTGGGATTGGTACCCCCTGAGAATGCCTCTTTGGAGCCTACCCTCCTCCCGCCCCTGTGGATGAGTGGGCAGGATTATTTGCCCTTGGATGGATGGGATGCTTGGAGCAGACCTCTGCCAAAAGATAAACGTGCAGGTGGCTCTAATCTAGGAGAGGCTGACCAGATTAGAAGATCACCCTGAAGTGTCAGGGCCACCAGATGTGCTGGGCCCTTTGTTCAGTTCTTGGCTTGACAGCCAGTCTTAGGTTGCCAGTTCTTAATACTCCTTACCCAGAATTTACAAGGGACCAGAAGTGGATATTATAGCTTTGCTTTGGGGAGACACACACACACACACACACACACACACTGAATGCTTTCAGATGAAAAGGCCAAGTATGGACACTTGACAGAGAAGGAATATTTACTCATTAGTCATTGAGCCTTTGTAATTTGTTAGGAACCTAATAGTTTGGGATGGTGTTCCTTTTTCCTTCCCTTTTTGTGTTCTGTTTTGCTTATTTATTTATTTGAGGCAAGCCCAACAGACTGGCCTTTTGTTTTGTTTTGTTTTTTGAGGTAGGATTTCACGCAAGCCGAGGCTGTCCTGGAATTCACTATGTAGTCTCAGGCTGGCATCAAACTCACAGTGATCCTCCTATCTATGCCTGCTAAGTACTGGGATTAAAGGTGTGCACCACTATACCCAGTTTTTGTTTTTGTGTTTTCTTTTAAAAAAAAACCAGGCATGGTTTTATTCATTCAACATATAGTGAGGGCCAAAACTGGGCTGGAACCTGGGGCCACACAGCTGTGTGAACACCTCCCCAAGAAGTAAACAAATCCATGTCCTAGTGGTACATTTACCACCACAATAACTTTGCAGTTCTTGGCCTACTTTATACGTTATCTTTCTGCAGAAAAAAAAATGCTGTTTTGTTGTTTTCTCGAGACAAGGTCTCATGTATTTCAGGCATGCTAAAAGTGTGTGGCCAAGGATGACCTTGAACTGCTCATCCTCCTGCCTCTACCTCCCCAGTACTAGTCTTATAGACATGTACCACCAGGTCCAGCAGGAATGACTGCTTTCTTCTACCCTAGTTAGGGAAGTGAGAACAATGACGAAATGAGACAGGGTGGTCCACAACACCCAGGGTGAGGGTTCTCTTGAGTAAGAGTGATGGGGAAGCCCTGGGCTTTGAAGTCAGATGCAGTACCCATCCTGGATCCAACAGTCACTTAGCTGTGTGGGTCCTTGGGTAAGTTACTCCAGCAGTCTGAGCCTCAGTTTCTCCACCTTGTCAAAGAGACTTAGAATATGCTGAATGAGTTAATGGTTCTAAGGCCTCAACTTGGTGCTTCTTGCATGATGAACACACAGCAGGTACTGCCTGCCATGGCTCTGGGGTCCACATGACCTGAGAGGCGCAGTGGAGGCCAGGTAATACTAAGTTACAGCCCAGGACTTAGCTTCACACCCAGACCATCTGAGTCAGAGGCCCAGCAGTCCTGCCTGCCTGCCCCAGGCCTGATCCAAGTCCCCAAATCACATCACCTCTCTCACTACTCATCACCTGCATTCTTTCCATGAGCCTGACCCTTGTTTTTGTTTGTTTTTGTTGTTGTTGTTTTTTATGAGAGAGAGAGAATGAATTGGCTTGCCAGGGCCTATAGCCACTGTAATCAAACTCCAGATGCATGTACCACCTTATGCGCATGTGCAACCTTGTGCTCTTGTGTCAACCTTGTGCATCTGGCTTACATGGGACCTGGAGAGTTGAACGTGGGTCCTTAGGCTTCATAGGCAAGCACCTTAACTGCCAAGCCATCTCTACAGTTCTGTTTTTGCTTTTTGCTGCCCAGTTTTCTTGTCTGTGGTGCTGCATCCTAGAATCACATCCCAGTTGGTTTAAGAGTCTGGCTCTTTTGTTTCTTCAGTCTTAGAGAAAATGCATCCTCCTCCCACCTTTCAGAATATTTTTCTCTTTCTGTTCTTTCTATTTGTGTGATACATACACAAAGTACAGAGTGGGGGCACTTAGCAGGAAGAATTACCTGTCAACTGTTTGGGGCTTGAAGTAGATACCAGAACATCAGTATAAGGAGGTGGGAGGACAGAGAAAGATGTCTAGCTGCCCTGCATTCAGCAGTGCTTTCTCCACTGCAGAAATTACCAGAGATCTCAGAGAGCTTCTGCTTTGGGGGCAGAGGGCTGGGGTGTGGTTCAGTAGCAGAAAGTGGGTTGTGTGCTCAGCACCGACTCAAATAAGTTACCTCTTCTGCCAGGTAGTACAGATGCCAGGGGTATCAGGATTATCCCCTCTTGTTTTAAGAGGGGCTTTAGGCCAATGATTTGAACTTTGAAAACATCAAGTGTCCCTCATCCCTTCAGCAAAGTGCATCAGAAATAATACTGCTGGAGATCACCAAAGGTAATAGACACTATAACAGAGAGGAAAAAGGGGGGACACATGAGGGCTTCCATCCCCAGCTCTGAGCCTCAGTGTCCTCCTTGGAGGAAGGGTTCCATGCGTCCTACATGGACTGTTGTGAAGCATCTGCCACCATCAGTGTGGATTTATAGCATGTTTCCTATTTAGAGAGAGTTGCTTGCCTCTAAAAGTTAAGACCAAAACACCTGTCTAGTTCTGTTTCATTTTGGCTAGACCTCAGGTTTGGTTTGAGGTGTCTGTATTTTCTTTTCCCTTTCTCTTCTCCTCCCTGTCTAGGTTATTTTCTATAGCATTGTGACTTCTTATTTTTCACTTGCCTCCCATCAAGAAGTCTAAACAATATTGAGTATAAGGGCACTAGATAAAAACCCTGTGTGTCTAGGAAGAAAGTGTAACTAGATCTCTAATCAGTTTTAAATAATTCAGCTGCAAGGGTATTTTAGCACTTTTTTTTTCCAGTCTGTTATATTTGTAATCCACCAGTCTCTGTGTCATGGCTTGGAATTTCACTCAAGGTTTTAGAATACAGACTATTAACCCAAACATGAGCTTTAGTGAAAAGTATCTTCTCACTTGTGTAACCACTATTAAGGGTAATAGACATATAACTGACACGTGAAATAACAGCCAGAAAGTTCACCTGACAGCTTTCATACCCAGACTCAGGTGGCAGAGACAGTGGTGTGATTACAGTTACAGTAAAAAGGCCAGATTCCTTGTTCTGACAGTAAACATGCTTTCAGACAGAGAAGAGGCCCTGCTCAGCTCAGCACACATTGATGTGTCTTTCCTATACCTGAGATGGAGTCAGGCAGCATCTTGGGGACCCCTCAGGTACAGGAGAGTAGCTCAGGGGTGGACATCCTTTCTCCTACCCGATAGATCTTGCCACCAGTCATAGGAAGCTGCCCCATGCCTTCACCTGACCCTGTTCTATGGTCTCCTGCATGCACAATCCCCAATCAGGCTGCTCCCACAAAGCAATAGCTTCTATAGCCATCACCACAACTGACTGATCACTTGATTTACACAGTAGCCTTCCTCAAAGAAGCAATGCAGTGTGATTTTTACTGAGGATTAGTTCTAGGCTACAGAAAGAGAGAAATGGGGACACTGGTAAGAGACATGTAAATAAATAAAAGGCACCTGGCCAGGTGCCAACAGGCACATCTCTCTGCTTCTGCTGTGACCCAGTTCACAGTTCTGCCCAGAGGGGCCTTTGAGCCTCCAGTTTTATAAGTTGGATTTCCACAAAGCTAAGAGCCTGGCCTGTGTGGTGATAAGTAATAAGATCCTGTCATCCTGGACTGCTGGATTGGGATGTGAGCTTTTGGGGATGGAGTTTCAGTGAGAAGTCTCAAACAGCACAGGGGACCTGGGATGGACCAATGGACCCTGGGTGGTGGTCAACCCATGCAGACTTCCTATGAAAAGCTGCCTCCAAAACGGACATGGACCTCTAAGACAGATACAGAATCAGGGGGAGCTCTGAGTGGACCCCATATCCCTCCACTCCTAACAGGAGGAGGACAGTTTGGTTTGGATGGTGTTTTGGATTTTTTTATCATACTTTAATAGAAGAGATGTTACACTTTATAGTTTGTGTTTGAATTTCTAACATTCTGTTTCTCTTCTTTCCTTCCTCTTGATTTAATTCTGACTGCTCAATGTCTTCTCTTGCTATCTCTTCCTTTCTCCCTATTTCTGTTTGTTTGCCTCTGTTTTGCTCAGGTGGCTTTGGTGCTGCTCCAGTGTTTGGCAGCCCTCCTACTTTTGGGGGATCCCCTGGGTTTGGAGGGGTGCCAGCATTCGGTTCAGCCCCAGCCTTTACAAGCCCTCTGGGCTCGACGGGAGGCAAAGTGTTCGGAGAGGGCACTGCGGCTGCCAGCGCAGGAGGATTCGGGTAAGCCCTTAGGTGGGCCCTGGGAAAACCGCAAGCTCATGCCAGCCCAAAGCAGGGGGAGGGGGCATTCTTACATGTTCCAAACTGCAGATAGTGGGCTGAAGGCCCCAGCCTTGAAGTAGGCACATGAGTTGCTAGAAGATCCCTGCTGCAAACTGAGCTCTTTTACCATGTAGTACTGCTGATGTGTAGAGATCTGGTCATCAAAAGCTCTATTCTGGCAGGGGGAGAGGAAGAAACACAGCCTTGCCTTGGCTGTAGCCAAGCATGTGCCTTGTGTGGTGAATTTGTTAAGAGTTCTTCAGAATACTTCTCATCAGATTTTTCCTTTTGGAATTGTTCTGTGAGAAACCTGTCTCCTGCTCTACCCCTGAGCTATTGCTTGGGTCTCACAGTTCAGGGCCAGCTCACCCTGGGCACCAGCTGGTGATTTCACCTGGGAGAGCCACTTTCACAGCTGTTCTGCCCAGTATACATCCTCACCAGAAAGGGCTTCTAAAGACCTCAGAACTATATTCTGGTTGTGCCAGAATTCAAAGGAGAAAATACCATACTACAGAGTCCATTGGCTGAAGGAGATATTGATGCCTGAAAGAGGTGTAGACATGCATCTTGGTTCTGGGCTCAGAGCAGAGGGCTAAAAGTTTCAAGAAAAGGAGATGAATTTGTTTGGCAGTTATAGAGGTACTGGGAAGAATCTTGGTAAGATGGTGGCAACATCTTTATCTTGAAAGCAAAACAAGGTATTTTTATTCAAACTCCCTTTCCACAGACCCTAGTTTAAGGAAAGTAAGCAAGTGGATGGGTCCTTCATTGCAGAAACTAATGGGTCTTTGACATTTCTTCTAAGGAAACATCAATAATTAAAGCTAAGGCCAGGTGTAGTGGCGCACGCCTGTAGTCCCCGCACTCAGGAGGCAGAGGTAGGAGGATTGCCATGAGTTCAAGCACCCTGAGACTAGAGTGAATTACAGGCCAACATGGGCTAGAATAAGACCCTACCTCAAAAAACAAGTAAGTAAAATATATAATTAAAGCTAAGGACAGGACAGGCTTGGTGGCGCATGCCTTTAATCCCAGTGCTCAGGAGGCTGAGGTAGGAGGATCACCATGAGTTCAAGGATAGCCTAGAAATAGAGTGAGTTCCAGGTCAGCCTGGGCTAGGTAAGATCCTACCTCAAAACACCAAAAAAGTAGCCGGGTGTGGGGTGGTGCACTCCTTTAATCCCAGCACTGGAGAGGCAGAGGTAGGAGGATCGCCGTGAGTTCAAGGCCACCCTGAGACTACATAGTGAGTTCCAGGTAAGTCTGGACTAGAGTAAAACCCTACCTCAATAAAACACACACACAGAGCCAGGCATGGTGGTGCACGCCTTTAATCGTAGCACTGGGGAGGCAGAGGTAGGAGGATCACCGTGAGTTCGAGGCCACCCTGAGACTACATAGTGTATTCCAGATTAGCAAGAGCTAGATTGAGACCCAATCTCAAAAAGCCCCCCCTGCCAAAAAAAGTAAAATATAAAATAAAATAAAGCTAAGGACAGCTTTAAGAAGAGTTAAGAACCTAAACCAGCATTCTGGGCAGGTCTGGATGGACTCCTATCTGTGTATGCTACTAATAGAGCTGGCAGGAAGTTTTGATTGACTTGAAGTTTTATTTATTTAAAAGCAGCTGTTTTTATTATTAATAGAAAAGTCTCCTAAGGGCCAAAGGTGTAGCTCAGTGGTAGAGCATTTGTCCAAAGCCCTGGATTCCATCCACAGCACTGGAGGGAGCTGGGAAGTTCACTTTTTCTTGCCATGGTGGCACATGCCTATTATCCCAGCACTTGTGCTGAGAGAGGAGGATTTTGAGTTTGAGGCCATCCTGGGCTACATAGTGAGACCCTATCTCAGAGAGAGAGAGAGAGATCCTATCTTGCTGAGTGGCTGACAAGAGACAGACAAACCCTTCATTTCATTAACAGAAACTGAACACTGCTCAGGTACCCCTTTTTTGTAAGCATTTATCCAGGTCCTGTCTTTCCTCCCAAGAAACCCTAACTCATTTGATTGGCCTCCTCCAGGAGGTCATAGATGAATCCCCTCAGAAAATGATTTCCAAGCCGGGCGTGGTAGCGCATGCCTTTAATCCCAGCACTCGGGAGACAGAGGTAGGAGGATTGCCATGAGTTCGAGACCACCCTGAGACTACATAGTGAATTCCAGGTCTGCCTGAGCTAGAGTGAGACCCTACCTCGAAAACAACAACAAAAAAAAAAAGAGCTGAAGCCAGGCGTGGTGGCGCACGCCTTTAACCCCAGCACTTGGGAGGCAGAGGTAGGAGGATCGCCTTGAGTTCAAGACCACCCTGAGACTACATGGTGAATTCCAGGTCAGCCTGAACTAGAGTGAAACTCTACCTCGAAAAAAAAAAAAAAAAAAAAAAAAAGAGCTGGGCATGGTGGTGTATACCTTTAATCACAGCACTTTGGGAGCCTGAGGTAGGAGGATTGCTGTGAATTCAAGGTCAGCCTGTGTTAGAGTGAGACCCTGCTTCAAAAAAATAACCAAAAAAAGGGCTGAAGCCGGGCGTGGTGGCGCACGCCTTTAATCCCAGCACTCGGGAGGCAGAGGTAGGAGGATCGCCGAGAGTTTGAGGCCACCCTGAGACTACATAGTGAATTCCAGGTCAGCCTGAGCCAGAGTGAGACCCTATCTTGCAAAAAAAAAAAAAAAAAAAAAAAAAAAAAGGCTGGAGAGAGGGCGTAGCAGTTAAGGTGCTGCCTGCAAAGCCTAAGGACCCAGGTTCAATTCTCCAGGTCCCATGTAAGCCAGGTGCACATGATGGCAATGCATCTGGAGTTCATTTCCAATGGCTAGAGGCCCTGGTGCGCCCATTCTCACTCTCTTCCTCTCTTCCTTTCTCCCTCTCTCTTTGTCTCAAATAAATAAATATAAGTCTTTTAAAAAAAATAACAAAAAAAAAAAAAGGCTGGAGAGATGGTTTAGCAGTTAAGGCATTTGCCTGCAAAGCCTTAAGGACCCAGTTTTGATTCCCCAGTACTCACATAAACCAGATGCATAAGGTGGCACATGTATCTGTAGTTTGTTTGTAGTGACCAGAGGCCCCGGTACACCCATTCTCTATTACACAGGAGGAACTCTGAGCCTAGGATTTTGAGGCTAGCCTCAGTAAGACCTCTCTTTAAAAAAAAAAAAAAATGCCAGGCGTGATGGCGCACACCTTTAATCCCAGCACTCGGGAGGCAGAGGTAGGAGGATTGCCGTGAGTTCGAGGCCACCCTGAGACTACATAGCTAATTCCAGGTCAGCCTGGACCAGAGTGAGACCCTACCTTGAAAAAACAAAAAAAAAAAAAAAAAAAAAAAATACAATATACAGAGTCAAGAACAAGGTCGGAGTAGAAACAGGGGATGGGAAATGTCAATAAATGAGGACTCTAAGATGATTGGCTAAAAGGGAAGGATTGTTAGGATAGGAAGAAACAAGTATAGTACTTAGTTTCCAAGTGACCTTGAGTGATCAAACTGGCTAAAACCTTCAGGCCCGGCCAGGTTGTATTCTTGTTGCATTCCCATGATCCTCCTTCCAAAAGATGGGAAGAAGGCTTTCTGTGGGCTGTGTAGCCTGTTCTTTCTGAGTAACTGTTGGCTTAGACCATTCTGTTACTTGGAGTTGTTTGTGTCATGCATCTGAGCTGAGACTGATGACAGTGGACAAAGACCACACGTAACCATGGTGTCTTTCTCACTGGAACCCAGGTTTGGGAGCAGCAGCAACACCACGTCCTTTGGTACCCTCGCCAGTCAGAATGCCCCTACTTTTGGATCACTGTCTCAACAGACTTCAGGTTTTGGGGCCCAGAACAGCGGATTCTCTGGGTTTGGATCAGGCACAGGAGGTAGGCGGCCATGTTCTCTCTCCCTCATGAGCACTAGGGTCCTGCCTGCCTTTCCTCAGAGTGAGTGCTACTGTCTGTTAGTATTTTAAAAGCTGAAGGGGACTGAAAAATAAAATGTTCTTTTTGGATTTTAATTAGACTAGCAATATTGTGTCATTTCTGACCAAATTAAAACATTACTGATTTCATTTTTCTCTCAAGATTTGAGAACCCCAGATAATAACAGTCTTCTATTCCTAGACTTGTCTTTCAAAAGCCATAACAGCAGACTCAAAAACCAGGCTGTGGAGCTGGATAGATGGCTCAGCAGTTAAGGTGCTTGCCTGCAAAGCCTAACAACCCCAGTTCAGTTCCCCAGTACCCATGTAAAGCCAGATGCACATGATAGTGCATGTATCTGGAGTTCATTTGCAGTGGCTAGAGGCCCTGACATGCCTATTCTGTCTGTGTGTCTCTTTCTTTCTGTCTGTCTCTGCTTGCAAATAAATAAATATTTGTTGTTTGTGTAGCACTCTGTATCTTCAGAGGGCAAAGTTAGGTATATTGTGCTTTGTTCTTGAAACAAACTGAGGAGGTACACAAGGAACATAGCAAAACTGATTTTATAGACAAAGAGACAGGAGCCCCTGTAGGATGCAAGCAACACCCAGAACTGTATATAGCAACAGAGTCAGTCCTAGAACCCATTTGATGTCTGGCTTCTCTGGCCCCCAAAAAGGAGAGAAGCAAGTGGATGTTAATAATGAAAACTGTGTTCTCCTGATGAGATGGTACAGGGCAGCTAGGCCAGAGATCTTCTGCCTATAACCAAGGTGGGAAAGGCAGGCAGGCAGAATCCTAAAATGCCAACAGGGTAACTCTTAAAAAGTGAAGGAATGGGCTGGAGAGATGGCTCAGCAGTTAAGGGACTTGCCAGCAAAGCCTAATGACCTGGGTTCAACTCTCTAGTACCCACATAAAGCCAGATGTATAGTGGCGTATGCATCTGGAGTTCATTTGCAGCTGCTGGAGGCCTTGACATGCCCATTCTCATATTCTCTCTCTCTCTATCTGTCTGCTTAGAAATAAGTAAATTTTTTTTAAAAGAGAAGGAGGACTGTGGAAATGGCTCAGAGGTTTAAAAGCACTTGCTTGCAAAGCCTGCTGGCCCAGGTTCAATTCCTCAGTACCCAAAAATGGCACATTTGTCTGGAGTTTTTTGCAGTGACAAGAGGCCTTGGCATGACCATACTTTCTTCGCCCCTCCCCAACAAATCACATCACATGTTTTCCTATATGTGTGTGTGTGTGTGTGTATATATATATAATATTTTTTTATTGACAACTTCCATACTTGTGGACAATATCCCATGGTAATTCCCTCCTCCCTCCCTCCCCCCACTTTCCCCTTTGAAACTCCACCCTCCATCATATCCCCTCCCCCTCTCAATCAGTCTCTCTTTTCAGTTTGATGTCATGATCTTTTCCTCCTATTATGATGGTCTTGTGTAGGTAGTGTCAGGCACTGCGAGGTCATGGATATCCAGGTCATTTTGTGTCTGGAGGAGCACGTTGTAAGGAGTCCTACTCTTCCTTTGGCTCTTACATTCTTTCTGCCTCCTCTTCTGCAATGGACCCTGAGCCTTGGAAGGTGTTAGAGATGTTTCAGTTCTGAGCACTCCTCTGTCCCTTCTTAGCACTGTGGTGCCTTCTGAGTCATCCCAAGGTCACCACCATCTGAAAAGAGAAGCTTCTCTAACCAAAAGTGAGAGGAGCATTAATATGTGGGTGTAGACATTAAGAGAAGTGCTTACTGGGCAGTTTGGTGAGCATAGTATATACATTTAGCCAGATGTTGCACCCCTAGGGCTCATGACTACCCCTGTTGTGGGTTTTCAGTATCAGGGGTGTATTCCCTCCCATGGAGTGGGCCTCCAGTCCAATTAGAGAGCAGTTAGTTTCCCACTTAACAGACATGACACTATTGCACCCGTTGGCTCATTTGGCCTAGTTGGCCAAAGTTAAGGCTTGCAATGTGCACTGTTGAGTATCTTCACTGGTGATTTCTCTCTCTCCCACTGAACTGCATGCAGCATCGCTCTTTCCAGCTTTCTGTCAGCTGGTCCACATGGAGGAGGCTTTCAGCTCAGCTCCAGCAGGATTTCTCAGTGACCTTGCTGCCCAAGTATGTAGAGTCTTCAGCAATAGGGTCTTACCATCTATTCCTGATGGGAACCAAGGGCCTCGGCAATGGCCTGTAATGTTTGGGGGGTATCAGTGACCTCCCTGGCCAACAACTCACTGGAAGGTATCCCATCTCTGGCACTGAGAATTTTCTAGTAACTATCTATGGCTTCTGAGTGTTCCATTGTCCAGAAAAGTAGGTTTCCATATGACTTATTTATATCCTCTTAGATTTTGATTAGCCCTCCCTCCACCTTTCCTTTACTCAATCTCTTCCCCTGACCTCACTTAGGCCTTTTCACCCCCATTAATCTGTTCTTCTACTTACATATATACAATACCATCCCATTAAGTCCCCCCTCCCTCCCTTTCTATTCCCTTTATGTCCCCTTTCTAGCTTACTGGCTTCTGCTACTGAGTTTTATTCCTACCCACATAGAAGTCCAATGAACAAACTTTTTTTAAAGAGGAAGGAACTCCCAGCTCTTCCTGACAGTGCCACTGGCTCGAGATCTTCCACCACCATGCATATACTTGGGTCAAGGAGGGCTTTCAGCAGGAACCAGAAGGAACCTAGCTGGGAGGTCACTGTTTGCCTGTGCATGTGTTTGACATCCCTTTTCCTCTGTTTTTCAGCATTCAGCTTTGGATCATCTAACTCGTAAGTAGTTGTCTCCTGCGTTGAGCCTGACCTTACTTAAAGCATTAAATAAGGTTGTAAGGGGTCCGGGTGTGGGAAACTATACTAATTGTTACTATACTTAATTCTTACTTAATTTATATCCTTTGCTTCCATTTTCCTGTTTTAAAAGCTAAGAGGAAGTACAGGTTCAACAGCAGGTGTTGGGCTTGTGATCTGCTAGTATGTAGGGGTTAGTTAGAAGCGCCAACCTCACTGATGAGGCATAGGTAGCCTTCCAGATGGCAGAGCTCGGAGATACTTTCCTCATTTCTCTGGTAGTGTCTCCAGGCCTGAGTGCTGACCCTCACTCAGTGCATCTGTGTGTCATACTCTGCGAGGGTGGACTCCTTAAATGTGGGCAGGTGCTTCAGCACAGAAGCCCTTTGTGGCCAGAGCAAGAGCTGACACTCTCTCTTGCATTTCCTTACAGGTCTGTCCAGGGCTTTGGTGGCTGGAGGAGCTGAGAGGGTATCAGCATGACCCACTCTGTGCATCCCTTCACATCCCCAGGGGACATGGGAACAGGCCATCAGATAATGGACTTTCTCACAGAAACACACCTAAAAACAAGAGACCAAAACTCAGACATGCCTGTCCACTTGCTTGTTTTACATTTTGTGATGGGTTTCCCCTTACTATTAAACTGTTTGGGCTTTTTCTAAGTAGAATGTCTGTAGGTTTATTCATGTCACTGCCAAGCAGAGAAGCCAAGGCAGTGAACTCTGCCCTGGTCTTGCTCTGACCAGCATCCTCCACACACGGAAGAGGTAGAATGTAGTCAGGCACCTTTTGGAGGCTGCACTATGGTTTTTCTGCCATGGTTCCTTTTGCTGTTGGTCAGGCTCCTGCACTCTGCGATTGGGTGGAGGCTTAGACACTCCCTCATAGAGCATTGGAAGCAGTAGTAGCACCTTTAGGTATTGTCACAGCCAGTTGTGAGGTACACATGGCAAGCAGACCAATAGGATAGCATCTAAATTCCCCATCTTGTTCTGCCCTTTGAACGACCTCACCAGCTCATCTCTGGCTCCTTGGTGCTGAATTCACGGCTAGTTTCTTCTATCTTGGAGAATAGAGGCAACGTGCTGAGAAACAGCCTTCATATCCAGAGTGTGACGATGACTCGGTAACCACACCTAGCCCACAGTCAGTTTCAAAGACATTGTCAGTACGACCTGCAGGAAAATAGTGGACTTGACCGCAGTCTTTGCCCAGCAGCACAGAGCACATAACCCCATGTTAATGGCATTGCTCTGTGATGTACTGTCTCCTTGGCCTTGGCATGTCCTGATCCTTAGGCTATGAACTTCCAGACCACTTCTGCCAAGGCCTGCCTCTCTTCAAAGGCAGGTGTCATACTTTGTCACCTCTCGGGCCCAGAACATGGCAGTAATTTTTTTGAATCATGGGGTTGGAAGGAGAAGGGACTATGGATTAAAGGATCTTTTTTGTTGTTGTTTTTCAAGGTAGTATCTCGCTGTAGCCCAGGCTGACCTGGAATTCACTATGTATTCTCAGGGTGGCCTCAAACTCATGACAATCCTCCCACCTCTGCCTCCTGAGTACTGGGATTACAGGTGTGCACCACCACACCAGGCTTTCTACAGTTGTATTTTTAATATTTTTTTAATTTTATTTTTTATTTATTTATTTGCAAGCAGAGAGAGGGAGGTAGAAGAGAGGCAGACAGAGAGAGAATGAGCACGCCAGGGCATCTAGCCCCTGCAAATGAACTCCAGATGCATGTGCCCCTCGTACATCTGGCTTACGTGGGACCTGGAAAATTGAACCGGAATCCTTTGGCTTCGCAGGCAAACACCTTACCTGCTAAGCCATTTCTCCAGCCCGATTTTTCATGTTTTAATAAAAGTTTGAGCCAGGTGTGGTGGTGCATGCCTTTAATTCCAACACTTGGGAGGCAGAGGTAGGAGGATCGTTGTGAGTTCGAGGCCACCCTGAGACTACATCATGAATTCCAGGTCAGCCTGAGCTAGAGTGAGAGCCTACCTCAAAAAAACAAAACAAAAAAAAAGTTTGACACATAGTAGTTTGTCATGATATATTGCGGTCCCCCCTAAGGCCAGCCCAGGAGGGACGGTAGGGTCTCTGCCGAGTTGGGATGAGCAGCGCAGAGTCATTACACAGACTCCGGGAGTTGGGTGAAAGCAGCAGAGGGCGAGCTGCCACAAACTCATTTATTGAGGAAGTGCACGTGGGTTTTAAGGGGCTTGACTGGCCAATCATTGTATGGGGTGGTCCCCCTTTTTGTGATCAATGACAGCCTGTCTATGGACAGGACATCTCGTAGCAGGCTTCTTGCGAGCATGGGACTGTTGCTATTGTCACGCCAAGCCTGCGCAGAACTCCATGTTCACAGAAGCCACTTCCTGGTTTCTTCTGCCATGTGGTCTGGCTAGGACCAGGCCTGTATTGTGCCATACAATGATAGAGCCAGTATGACTCCCTGATTGTGTTAGCTTGCTTGGGGACAGTGGACCATATTGCTGTCTCCCATACAACACAGCCTGCTCAAGTAACCCCTGCCTGCCTGAGTGCTGGCCTTGGAGTCATGGGCCTCTGTCATGGGGTCTGGTTCAGCAGGATGATATTGGGGCTGATCATTCAATTGGTGTCCTACAAGGAGTCTTAGTTCCCCAGTGGGATTCAACAAGCCCTTCTTGAACCAGCCACAGGCAGGGCCAAGACAAGAATTAGATCCACAGTGTCTGTGAGAACTGTCACCATGCTCTTTGTAGTTTGTGACAGAAGAGGAAGGAGTTGTCTGCACCCTCTACTAATCAGGCCATTTCCTGAGAAGACCTGTGGTCTTCAGATCCGTAGTACAGGTCCTTTGTGGTCCTTTGTGAAAAGTCATCACCGTTACTTGCAGGAGGCCCACGGCCCTGAAGCAGGCCTCCTTCACATGGGACTCTAGTTTTAATAGGAAAGTTCATATCAGAGGGCCATCTAACTGAGTGATGAGAGTTCATTTCTGCCCTTGGCATGTCATCCTGTCGACCCACACCCACCCAAACCAGTCTTCTTTCCCCACAGGCTCCTTTATAAATAGCAGCTGGTTCAGTCTAAACCCTTGACCTCAAATGCTCTGCATTAATCCTCCACTGAGGTGGCATGTGACGTCTCTCCATAAAGCCATATCAGCTGTGTTTGGCCAGATAACATCCACCACTCACTGTCATGCAGTGGCACCAGAGGAATGTGTTCCTGTCACCTGAACCCCTCCAACCTCCTTTTTTGGGGTGGGTTGCAGGGGTCATCTCAGCCCAGCATCCTGCATCCCCGAAGGCTAGGATATTGGCTGGGAATACATAATGGTTCCTCCCCTGCCCTAGGGGGAAGCTAGTGGGGCTTAAGACTCTTCCAAATAGGGGCATCTCAAGAGACCAGGCCACAGTGTGGGGGTCACACCCCAGTGATGGGCCACAGCTGTCCTGCAGGCCCAGGAGGTCCAAGCAGCATGTTACACAGGGTGGCAGCAGACAGTTGGCTGAGCTAGCTGTGAGTGAAAGACAGACTTCATGAGTTAGGTCGTGTTTTGTTTGGCTTTTCCAGATGTCAGACTTGATGTTGGTTCTCTATTTTTTAAAAAAATTTTTTAGCCAGGTGTGGTGGAGCACACCTTTAATCCCAGCACTTCGGAGGCAGAGGTAGGAGGATCGCCATGAGTTCGAGGCCACCCTGAGACTACATAGTTAATTCCAGGTCAGCCTGGGCCAGAGTGAGACTCTACCTCAAAAACAAAACAAATCAAAAATTAATTTTTATTTATTTATTTGAGAGAGAGAATGGACACACCAGGGCCTCCAGCCACTGTAAACGAACTCCAGATGCGTACGCTACCTTGTGCATCTGGCTTATGTGGGTCCTGGGGATTTGAACCTGGATCCTTTAGCTTTACAGGCAAGCACCTTAACTGCTAAGTTATCCCTCCAGCCCGATGTTGGTTCTTTTGATAGTATATGGCCACACAGCAGAAAAGGCCTCTGGTTGGTTTCTCCAGGAGAGACCTGACACATAAACCTAGGTCCTTCTTGGAACAAAAGTTCAAGTCTCTCTGCACATGTGTCCATGCTGAGTTGGTGATCCCCTAGGCACTGTCCTGCCTAGCCCTATGTGTCCTGGTTCTTGCCTTCAGCATTTCTTACTGTTCCTGGCAGCCTCCAGAGAAGTTTCTAGGTCAGGTCTCCAGCCTTACAGAAAGGGTGTGGACTAAGCAGGCTGACCCAGCCCTGAGCTTCGCCAGCTCTGACCAGAATGTCCTCTTAGTGCCTGAGAAGAGGCCACTAGAGCAGGTGGTGGTGGACCTCTATGAGATGGTACCTATAGGGTGTCTGCAAAAAGCCAGTGCTCAGTGGTGTGACTATCCTGTGCAGCATCTTTCCCAACATCAGGTTCAGCAGTCCCACACAAATCACCACTTAATCCTCATCTGATTTAGGGATGTTTGGGGGCCTATGCCCCCTGGCCAACAGGCCCCTCAAGCTCAGCACCATAGTCCCTATCAGAAGGACATCCCTTGGTGTAGTGCAGCCCATGCTCACAGATCTGCTCCATCTAACTGGAGACTCTGCTCCAGCAGAGCCATCCGGATCTGAGTCCCAGCGGGCTGCCAGAGTGAGTGTGGTCTCCGAGACATTGAGAAAACCCTTCAGTAGTATAACTGAATACTCTCTCCCCGGGGAGAGTCTAAAAGCAGCCTAGCTCTCTTGGTTATACAGTGATTCCAAGGCAAGGGATGATTCTGGAATTGTTGATAAGTGACATGAGTTTAGTTTTAAGCTGTTCTTTAGACAACTGCTCAAAAACAAAACAAAAAGTGTATGACAGCACAAGTGATCAGATCATTTCCTTGCTTTGTGCCCTCTGTGAAGCCCCCTGACTAAGAGGAGGAAGTGCTTTCTTGACCCCCCCCCATCCTGCCACATAGGGTCCACTGTCACCTGTTTCAGGCCTGTCACTCAGTCACATACTACAATAGCTGGAGGAGAACTCCTGGTGTCCTCTCAGTCATCTTTTTCAGTTCACCAACTTGTTGATCCTCATTTTATAATTTCTAGCAGCAGATCTGACCAATCTTTTAAGCACTTGCTTTTTAGCAAATAAAACTGGCCCAGTTTCATGACTCTTTACCCTGTCCATCTATTCTTCCTCTGAGGCTCATGGAGCACACCACAGAAGCAGGGGTCTGTCTCCCTCTCCCGCACCCCTGTGCTCTCCTCACCAGGCTACCTCATCAGGAGAAATGTTCTGCCAAAGCAAAAAAGGCTCCTGACCTCATGGTTTGGGGAACAGAATACCATTCTACAGGTCCTTTCAGTAAAGGACTTTAAGATGTTCCCCAAGAATTTTACCAGAACCTTTCTGCTTGAAATTAGGGTCCTAAGCCGGGCGTGGTGGCGCACGCCTTTAATCCCAGCACTCGGGAGGCAGAGGGAGGAGGATCGCTGAGAGTTCGAGGCCACCCTGAGACTACATAGTGAATTCCAGGTCAGCCTGGACCAGAGTGAGACCCTACCTCGCAAAACCAAAAAAAAAAAAAAAAAAAAAAAAAAAAAAAAAAAAAGAAATTAGGGTCCTAGACCAGGCATGGTGGTGTACACCGTTAATCCCAGCACTTGAGGGGCAGAAGTAGGAGGCTCATTGTGTGTTGAAAGCCAGCCTGAGACTACATAGTGAATTCCAGGTCACCCTGGACTAGAGTGAGACCCTACTTCAAAAAAACAACAACAAAAAAAAATTAGGGTCCTAGAACCCATCCTGAGAGGTGGGTACTAGAGTGAAGGCAGCATGGCAGGCTTCTTGCAGACTTTCTAACCCAGCGTTCCTACTTTATTTAACACAGAAGTAAGAATTCATTGGCGCTCACCTTATGCCAGGTAGCATCTGTCCGAAACATTCTGCCAACACAGTCACAGTTCCCCTGCGATGTGATCCTAGAACCTGTCCTGGCCCCTGTGAAAGTGAACCCACCTTGGACCTTAGTCACAGCAAACACTCTGACAGCACTCACTGGTCCTTAAACTGCAATCCAGGAAGGATATTCAGGCAGAGGCTGAGCCTGTTAAGCTCCCTGTTGGCTTGAACCCACACAGGTGGGACTTGCTAAAAGCACTTTGGATGGTGGTGATAAGCTCCCAGTGGAAGCAGCTGGCTCTGAGGCACTCAGCTGTTTGGCCCACCCTTCCTTTACCATGTCCTCCAGGGTCCCCGGGAGGTCAGACCACAGACCCAGCAAGGCGGCAGTTGCTGCTTTGTTCATTCCCTCTGTGCTCATAAATAGAAGCTGTCCATACCACAGCCCTGGCCGGAGATGCTCAGCATTGTTTTCATGTCTGCATTGCCAGTTGTGTCGTGGGGGTGGAATGCGAGACAGGAAGATGGAGGCTGACTTCATCTCTCTTAGGCATGCTCCTGCCTCTCCCACCCCACCTTGCTGGCCTGATAGGTCTCAGCCTCTGAGGGACACAGGCAGCTTTGCATCCTGGCACTTTATGTTAGCTTTTCATCCAAAAAGCTAGAAGGGACCTCGGATGGCCATGTCCCTCCAAAGGTCCCGTGGTCCAGCCCTCTCCCTCCTCTACCCATCCTCTCATCTCACTCCCTGTTGTCTCAAGTCCCTTCTGCAATATCTCTGCTCCTCAAGTGGCCCAGTCCCCTCTCTACCCCTCCCCCTCCCAGGGCCACTCCATCCTCAGGCTCTGTCTGTGCTCCCTGCTCCCTTCTTATTCCCCTCAGGTCTCTGAAGAAGCTCTTGGCCTCCTCTAAAAGCCAACTGGGCCACCTTGTCCACTTTTGTACTGTGGCCCAGCTGTGAGGCACATGGTGCCATTTTGATGTTTTATGTCCTTGGTTACTTTGATTCACTCATCTAATCTGTCCTTGAACCTCGAAGTGACCCCCACCACTCCACCATGTTCAGCTCTGTGGGTACAGCCATTTTGGCCTTAATCTGTTCACAGCCCCTGGAAGGTCCTGAACAAAGCAAGAAGCCAGGAGTGGCTCAAAATCCAGACCCCCAACAGGGACAGGGCTTGTGCTAAATATGCCTTCTTCCTTTTCTCCCCTCAGCCTGGGAGGGTGAGGATACCATTGTGCCCCCTGCAGGAGAGAAGAGGGGGTGCTCTCTCAATCCCCACCACAGCCTCTCTGCTTGCCAGTCTTACCCCCAGCTCCATTTGGTCCTGGCCTGGGGGGGGGGGGCACGGCAAGAAGGGCTGGCCATGCACTTTTGAGTCACTGGTTGCTGCGGACAGGAGGGGCTGCTGGAACTGATGTAGCGTTGTCATCACCAGCACTTCCAAGAGCAGTGAGAAGTCTCAGATCTTGGGCTGTTGCTTTGAAATGGCTTTCATTCTCTCTCTTAATTTTATTTATTTACTTATTTATTTATTTATTTATTTATTTATTTATTTGAGAGAGAATGGGCACACCAGGGCCTCCAGCCATTGCTAATGGAATCCAGACGTATGTGCTACCTTGTGCAGTTTAGCTTATGTGGGGTCTGGGGAATCAAACCTGGATCCTTTGGCTTTGCAGCCAAGTGCATTAACCACTAAGCCATTTCTCCAGCCCATGGCTTTCATTCTCATTGTCCTGGGGAGAACAGGTTTACCCTGGCTATAAGTATATAGCAAAATTCTCAATGGGGACAGTCCACGATTCAGCCTGAGGCCTCCTCTCATTAGGGTTTGGGTCCTTCCCAGCCTGCCCACTGCTGGCTCTGGTCTTCAGGGTCCTCTTGCACGTCATGTTATGCCTCGCTAGAAACAGGAAGAAACACCCTGAGATTTCAAACCAAGTGGTGTCACTGTGCTGTGTGGTTCCTGTGTATGATGCACACTGGGGCGGTGTGGGGGGGAGCGTCTGGACCATCCATCCACGCATTCAAGACTGGGTGAGACAGCTTAGTCGGTAAGGTGCTCACCTTGCAAGCATGAGGGCCTGCATTCCATCCCCAGAACCTTTGTCTAAAACGAAGCCAGATGTGGCACAGCTTCTAATCCCCACAATGGGCAGGTGGAGACAGGCTCCCTGGCCAGCCAGTGTAGCCTAAGTAGATGAATTCCAGGTTAGTGAGTGAAGCGAACGACGACAAAAAAAAAAGGTGGATGGTGCCTCAGGAACTATAACTGACATAGTCCTCTGGCCTCCGCATGCACACATGCGCATGCACACACATACTCACACCAAAGGCAGTCTCAATCCATCAAGTGACTCAAGCCAGCAAGCAGAAGGCCTGGGCCCACGTGGCCCACTGGTATGACTTTGGGCAAGCCATGTAAGTACTGTGAGCCCTAGTGAACATAATTGCAAGAAGGCCTCCTGCAAGAGGCAGGAGAATCCCCCAGAAAGTTGTGGGCCAGCTAGCCTGGTAAACATCGAGAGAGCCCCTGCATCAAACAAGGTGGGAGGTGTAGAGCCTCTGGCCTTCACATGCATGCACCATGATGCTCACACATGCACAAAAGGAGCTGTGCAGTAAATGAAAGTGTGTAACACTGACATTACTAACATTGGCATAAGCGTTCATTGACAGCCAGAGAGCAGAATGCAAAGTGTGTGCACAGATGATGCCTGCAGTCATTAACGCTGGCTACCATGGAAGAGCGAGTGAGTGGCTGTGAGCGCATCTGCGTCACTGGCCCTGGTAGCTGTAGACTGCAGAGCAGGTGAATAGCTGCCCAGAGGTAGTCTTCCCAAACATTACAAGTTAGAGCCCTGCCTTTCTAGTCTCTGCATGGTGTCATCCGCGGCAGTACATCCTTGTTGAATATGGAAGAAAAAAAAACCATGGCATGATAAATACTTTCACATATTCAGCCCTGACAGAAGAGCCACCTCATGGGGACCTTACTGAGATGGTGGCTGCCACAGTCACTGTCTAAGGCCTGAGGAGGACTTTTTGGACTTCTGCAGGTACACAGGAAGTTGGTCTGTGCTGTAAAGACTGGCCTAGCCTAAAAGCTTCTCTGCATTCAAGATCCAGTACCAGCTGTCTTCTTTTTTCCTTCCTTCCTTTTTTTTTTTTCTTTTTTTGAGGTAGGGTCTAGCCTGGGTTAAATGACTTCCTCTCCCTCAACAACAACCATTAACTGCCAATAACTTCTCAGGGAGGGGAAGGTCCTCTTGAGCTCCTCCCTCATCCATGGTGGATGTTGACTGGCCATATCTAGCGCAGGTGACCACGGCTGCTGTGAGTTCATGAGTGCAGCAGTCATGTCATGCCCACCTGGCAGAGTTCCACAGCACTCCTCCCCTGACTCTTAAATTCTTTTGGCTCCTTCTTCCACAATGTTTTCTGGACCTTGGAGGGCGTGAGGGTGGAAATAATCCTATTACGGTTGAACACTCAATGGTCATTTTTTGTTTTGTTTTGTTTTTCAAGGTAGGGTCTCGCTGTAGCCCAGGCTGACCTGGAATTCACTATGCAGTCTCCGGCTGGCCTCGAACTCATAGTGAGCCTTCTACCGAGTGCTGGGATTAAAGGCATGTGCCATTATGCCTAGCACTGGCTGCCTTCTGGCATCCCTGTGGTACACTTAGTGCAGGTTGCCCTGGTAGACAACACCCGCCAGGTGAAGTGTCACCTTTCAGCAGTCCATGTGGAAGCAAACACAGCCTGCAATGAGATGGCCAGTAGAAGGAAAACAAAATTCTGCCTCTTTAATTTTATTTGAGAGAAAAAGAGTATAGGCATATTAGGTTCTCCTGCTGCTGCAAATGAACTCCAGACAGATGTGCCACTTTATGGGCCTGACTTTATGTGGATACTGTGGAATTGAACTCCTGCTGTCAGGCTCTGCCAGCAAATACTGCTGAAAGATCTCTCCAGCCTGATCTACCTCTTAAGAAGTGTCCAAGCCAGGGGTGGTAGTGCATGCCTTTAATCCCAGAACTCGGGAGGCAGCAGTAGGAGGACCACCAAGAGTTCAAGGCCTCCCAGAGACTACATAGTGAATTCCAGGTCAGCCTGGGCTACAGTGAAACTCTCCAAAGATGAGCTCTGTTGGGATGGTGTCTCTTTACTATCCCTGAGACCTCTGCAATAAGTTTCCTCCTGGTGGTTTATTGGGCTTGCAAAGGAGGGTATATGGTGCCCCAGGAATGGGACTGGGGAACTGGAAAGAGAAAGGGCCCAGGTATACTCAGTGGGTCATTTAATGCCAAACATGGCAGGGCACCACCTTACCCTAGGAGAGAGTCATTCCAATCTAAAAGCATAATTCCCAATTAGAGTCTTAATCAAAGATGTTTGGGGATGGAGAGATGGCTTAGTGGTTAGGTGCTTGCCTGTGAAGCCTAAGGACCCTGGTTTGAGGCTCCATTCCCCAGTACCCACGTAAGCCAGATGCATAAGGTGGCACATGCATCTGGAGTTCATTTGCAGTGACTGGAGGCCCGGGCATGCCCATTTTCTCTCTCTCTCTCTCTCTCTCTCTCTCTCTCTCTCTCTCTCTCTCTCTCTCTCTCTCTTTGTCTGTTTCTCTCAAATAAATAAAAATAAAAATAATTTTTTAAAGATGTTTGTTTTATCTGGGCTAGAGAAATGGATTAGCAGTTGAGGCACATGCCTGCAAAGCCTAAGGACCCCAGTTTGATTCTCCAGGTCCCACATAAGCCAGATGCACAAGAGGGCCATGTGGAGTTCGTTTGCAGTGGCTAGAGGCCCTGGCACACCCATTCTCATTCTCCCTCTCTCTGTCTCTAATAAATAAATAAATAAAAATATGATCTTTTAAAAAAAGATGTTTGTTTTATCTTACTGCTAAACTTCCATAAAGGGAAAAAAATACAGAGAACATTGAAGTACTGTTGGTTTAGCTGCCTAGGAAGAGGAAACCGGATGTTGGGGATGGATGCTGTGGTAAGCTGTCACTATTGTGAGTGTATGAATGCTGAAAATAATGGGTCCTGGGCACTTTCCTGGTGCTAAAACCAGATTTGAGAGGTTGGAGAGGGCAGAGAGCTAGAAAACTAGAGCAAAACAGAGCTGGGGAGATGGCTCAGTCAGAAAAGCGCTTGCTGTGCAAGTGTGAGAACCTCAGTTCAGATCCCTGGCACCCATGTAAATGCCAGGTGCGCATAGTAGGCCACCTATATTCCCAGCATTCAGGAAATAGAACTAGGAACCCTGAAGCAAGCTGGCTAGGTAGACTAGCCAAAACAGCAAGTTTTGGTTTTGAGAGATCCTGCCTGAGTAAATGAAGTGGGGAGTGATTGAGGAACAGCTGATGTCCACCTCTGGCCTGCACACACACACACACAAAAATACACAAACACAAAGAAGCAAAGACCAAAATTTGGTCTGCTCATCTTCAGAGTGGTTTAGTCTGGTTTGCAGTACTGGGGATGAAACTCAGGGCCCCACATAAACTAGATGAGTATTGTACCACTGAGCTACACCCCAGCAGCTTACAGTGCTTGAAGCTGCAACTGCATCTCAGCAGTGGGTGTCAGAGCCTCTTCCCTACAGACCAAGCTTGAGGGCAGCATGCTCCAAACTCATCTCCAGACCTGAAGACTGGGGTCCTGCTGCTGCACACAGCTCCCCACGTGTCCTTCACATGCAGGACCCTGGCCTACTCGGGCAGAAGAAAGGACGACTCAGAATCCCTATGGAGACCTCAGGCTATTGTGCAACTTCTCACGTTCCAGGGCTCATAGTGAAGGATGGGATGGGATGCTTGTTGTCTGAAAGGCTCTGGCACTGCAGTGAGCATGCATCAGCCTTGCTTTGTACTGATCACGGTTTTCATTTGCAACTGGGGATTTATTAACAGACTAGAAAGGAGGAGACAGTGCTTTTCTTTTTTTTTGGGGGGGGGGTTTGAGGTAAGGTCTCACTCTAGTCCAGGCTGACCTGGAATTCACTCTGTAGTCTCAGGGTGGCCTTGAACTCACGGCAATCCTCCTACCTCTGCCTCCCAAATGCTGGGATTAAAGGCGTACGCCACCACGGCCAGACAGTGGTTTTCCTTAGTGCATCATTGTCTTTGTGTGTGGTGTGCATGCATGCATATGTGCGGCTGTGGAGGCCAGAAGTGAATGTTGGGTGTCTTCCTCAGTAGCTCTTCTCTTTATTTTACTGAGGCAGGGTCTCTCACTTGAACCCAGAGCTCACCAATTCAGCTGGTCTCACTAGCCAGCTTGCCCCAGGGAACCCCTCTTAGCCTCTCAAGGGCTGGGATTACAGGGCAGGGGGGGCACAATTCTGTCATTTACATGGGTGTTGGGGATCCAAACAAACTCCAGTCCTCATGCTTGCATGGCAAACACTTTTCTTTCTTTTTTTTTTCCAGGTAGGGTCTTGCTGTAACCCAGGCTGACCTGGAATTCATACTGTAGTCCCAGACTGGCCTCAAACTCATTGCGATCCTCACTGGGTCCAGCAGTAGAGTACTGGATAGGAAGGACCTTCACAGACTCTGGATATCTTCAGAGGACCCTCAAGTGTACCACTAGGTGCTGATGAGCATGTGCACATGAGGAAATCTTGCATCTGACAGGAAAAACAAAAACAGATTGGAGGCAAATTTTGAGGCTGTAGAGTACAAGAATACTGCTTCTTCAAACTAAAGCGGCAAACCCAATAATTCACTTAGCAGGGATACGGGACTCAGTCAGGTGTTGTCTCAGTAGTGTGGAGTATTATTACTCCTACATGTATGCCACTCAGTCTCACCTAACAAAGCTTAAAGCAAGGCCCAAGGGGAATCAAAACACTTCCAAATAAGATCCCAAAACTGAGCAGGGCACGCCTTTAATCCCAGCACTTGGGAGGCAGTGGTAGGCGGATCACTGAGTTTAAGGCCACCCTGAGACTACATAGTGAATTCCAGGTCAGCCTGAGCTAGAGCAAGACCCTACCTTAAAAAAACAAACAAATAAAGATGGACTGGAGAGATGGCTTAGTGGTTAAGGCACTTGCCTGAGTAAGCCTAAAGACTCAGGTTCGATTCTCCAGGTCCCATGTGGTATGGTGGCACATGTGTCTGGAGTTCGTTTGCAGTGGCTAGAGGCCCTGGCACACCCATTCTCTCTCCCTCTCTCTCTCTCTCTCTCTCTCTCTACCTCTTTCTCCCTTTCAAATGAATAAAAAAAAAAATCCCCAAACTAAAGTCACACAAAGCAAGATGCACAAGGTGTCATATGTGCCTGAAGTTTATTTGCAACAGCAAGAGGCCTTAGCACACCCATTCTTTCTGTCTCTCCTTGCAAATAAATAAATATTTACTTTAAAAGTATCTAAAGGGGGCTGGAGAGATGGCTTAGTGGTTAAGTGCTTGCCTGTGAAGCCTAAGGATCCCAGTTTGAGGCTCAATTCCCTAGTACCCACGTAAGCCAGATGCACAAGGTGGCACATGCATCTGGAGTTAGTTCACAGTGGCTGGAGGCCCTGGTGTGCCCATTCTCTCTCTCTCTCTCTCTCTCTCTCTCTCGCTCTCTCTCTGCCTCTTTCTCTGTCTGTCTGCTCTCAAATAAGTAAATAAAAATAAACAAAAATTTTTAAGTATCAAAAGGGCTGGAGAGATGGCTTAGTGGTTAAGGCACTTGCCTGCGAAGCCTAAGGACCCATGTTCTACTTTCCAGGTCCCACATAAACCAGACACAAGGTGACACAAGTGTGCAAGGTTGTACATGCACACTAGGTGGTGCACTGTCTGGAGTTCAATTACAGTGTCTGGAAGCCTAGTCACTCACTCTCACTCCCACTCTGGCTCTGTTGTGTAAAAAAATTTTTTAAAGTATCAAAAACCAGGTGTCGTAGCACACACCTTTAATCCCAGCACTTGGGAGGCAAAGGCAAGAAGATCACTGTGAGTTCAAGGCCACCCAGAGACTACGCAGTGAATTCCAGGTCAGCCTGGACTAGAGCAAGACCCTACCTCGTAAAAGCATGTGTGCGCGCACACACACACACACACACACACTTACACACACAAACTATCAAGAAAATCAGGTTCGAGAACTTACCGGATGAAACTGAGGAAAAGAGAAAAGCATGCAGCTCCCTCGCCTGGGCCTCATAAAGTGGAGGACACTCAACACTGTGATGCTGACAGCCCCACATACCTGTCTGCTGACCATCTGTTGTGTGCATCAAAGGACCAACAGGCAGAGAACTCCTGACTATCTCAGGCTTCAGCGTGGCTCCATCCCTGCATTGGAACTGCCTATTCAAATTGTTCTCCATCCATCCATCCATGCCTGTGTTTGTCTGGATTGTCCATCTGTCTGCCCATTCATTTATTCATTCATTCATCCTGCCCTTCATTCCTGCTGCCTCCACTGTCTCACACCTGGCTTCTGCAGCTGGACCTCAGCACGCTGAGCATCTCCAGCAGACCTTCACTGGGGTTTGTTATCTTGTTCCTGCACAGGCTCTTCTTGCTTCCCTATTCAGCTTCCTGCTTCTGCTTCTCCTTGAAACTCCTTGAACTCTGCTGCAGCCTCTTTAACCCTGTGTAGCCACTCTGTAATCTAAATGATAGATCATAGATAGAGGATAGACAGATATGCATACTGTATGACATAAGAGTTAATATTAGGATTACAACAAAAGAAACTATTTGCCAGCAGTGGATACTGCAAGCCTTAAGGCAGGCCAGATGTGCCAACTGGTGCAATAGTGACATGTCTGTTATGGGGGAAACAAACCACTCTCAAATTGGACTAGAGGCCTGCTCCATGGGAGGGAATATCTGCCTGGTACTGAAAATCTAGTCAAAAGCCTATGGCTGGGGAGATCATGAGCCCTAGGTGAGTAACACCTGCTATTGTCTGGCTAAATGTATATATTATGCTCATCAGACTGCCCTGTAAGCACTTTTTAACTGCCCATACCCATATATTAATGCTACTCTCACTTTTTGTTAGAGAAGCTTCTCTTTTCAGATGGCGGTGACTACTGGGTGACTCAAAACTCACCATAAGCCAGGCGTGGTAGTGCACGCTTTTAATCCCAGCACTCGAGTGGCTGAGGTAGGAGGATTGCTGTGAGTTTGCGACTACATGCTGAATTCCACGTGAGCCTGGGCTACAGCGAGACACTACCAAAAAAAAAAAAAAAAAAAAAAAAAAAAGTCACCCTAGTGCTGAGAATTGACAGTGGAGCACTGAGACTCTCTTACACCATCCAAGTCTCAGAGTCAATTGAGGAAGACATAGCAGAAAGAACGTAAGTGTCAAAGGAAGGGTAGGACTGCTTACAATGCAATCTTCCACACAAAATGACCTTGATATCCAAGACCTCACAGTGCCTGACACTACCTACACAGACCTTCATAATAGGAGGAAAAGATGATATCAAAATAGAAAAGAGACTAACTGGAAAGAAGAGGGGAGTCAACCGAGGGTGGATTTGAGAGGGGAAATGGGTATCAGGTAGGAATTATCATGGTTTATTGTCTATACTTATGGAAGCTGTCAATAAAAAGTTTAAAAACCTGTTTGCAGAGGAGTGCCCAGCACTGAAACACCTCTGTCACACCCTCCAAGGCTCAGGGACCATTGCGGAAGAGGGGGCGGATAGAATGGAAGAGCCAAAGGAAGGGTATGACTTCTTTTTTTTTTTAAGTTATATTTAAAATTTATTTATTTTGGTTTTTCAAGGTAGGGTCTCCCTCTAGCCCAGGCTGACCTGGAATTCACCATGTAATCTCAGGCTGGCCTTGAACTCACTGTGATCCTACCTCAGCTTCCCGAGTGCTGGGATTAGAGGTGTGCGCCACCACACCCAGCTTAAAATTTATTGTTTTTAAATTTTCTTAAATACTTCACTACTGCCTGGCATCCATGTCACCCCCATGGCTGGACAAGAACCTGACCACCCTTTGACCCCTTCTGTACTTCCCACCTGAGTCTTTATCAGTGTCTCTGGCATTTAATTCCATATCACTCATCCTTCAGCCAGTCATTTATATAGAATAATGCAGTTCACTTATTTCCTTGCTTACTGGCTCTTCTCACACCTAGACCTCTTCCTGAGTTTAATTTCCCGACTGAGGAACATGCTTGCAGCTCCTCTCTATCCAGCCTGAACAGTGCTATGGCTTGAATGTACCCCGCAAAGCCAACATGTTGGAAACTGGGTCCCCAGTCTAGTCCTGCTAGGTGGTGGAGCCCTTGGAAGGTGGTAAAATCATAGGATGTGTCCCCTGGGCTGTTGTAAGAGCAACTCTCTGACACCCTGGCTCTCTTCCCACCACATGATACCCTCCAGCATGGAGGGCTCTCACCCGCGTCTGACCCTGGGCTTGGATCTACAGCCTCAGGAGCCCCAGGCCAGGAAGTCTCTCCTACCTGGAAACCCCCCTCCCTGGAAGCTCAGAAGTTTGGGACTCCGGCTTCTTTTCCCTGCAGGCCTTACTTGTCTTACCTGTCTCCTTCCCCACTCTGAATGTTCCTGACTAGTTACAGAATTCTAGACCCAGTGTTTTCTCCCCTCAGCCTGGAGGATGCTCCCTCCCTGTTCCCTCAAATCACGATGCTGCCAGACAAGTCTAACGACACTTCAGGGCTCCCGATGTGCAGTGTTCCAACATATGGCTCGAGAAGGTCCCTCCTTAGATGGGATGAGGACCTGGCATTTCTTTGCACCTTGCTCTCACCTCCGTATTGTGGGGCTGTCTCTGCCCCCTAGAATACTGGTTGTCCCTCAGTCCTGTCCAGTCAGTGACTTAAACCCATGTGATTTTGTCTCCCTCCAGCCCTTGTTTCCATCAGAACATCTGGGATTGGCTCTACATATAACACACATGTTGGGAGCACACCATCATCCCATTCCTCTCGGAGGACATTAACCACAGTCTTAGAAAAAGCCTTGCTGGATATCCTGTTAGTTGTACTTCCTTGGATGTCACTGCTCTTGTTTTCCATGGTGTCTTCAAATGTTTGGCGGTTATACTTCTGGGGATGGGTTGGTACTAGGTTCGACAGGTCAGGTGCCAATGTGAGTGAAGAACTCTGGGATCCCAAACACATGGGTCCCAAAGGAGGTCTGCATGAAGTGCAGGGAAGTGCTGGCCAGAGGGGTGAAGGCGACACAAGGGTACAGGGTGGCTGCTTGATGTCCCATGAAGGACCAGTGGCCAGAGGGCTGGGGCAGCTCCTGGATACTTCCCACTGGTGCTGTTGCTATATCAATAAAGGGGGAATACGGGGCCAGCCCATCTTCAAAGACAATGTCCAGGTCCAGCTCCTCATTGTTGTTGTCCACCGGTACCAGTTCCATAGTGTGCTCCCGCGAGACTTCTGGTGGCTCCCGCGAGGCTGCCAGCTGGCCACGGCTCCTTCTCTGACTACTTCTCTCTGTCCTCCACCTCCCTTCCCTGGTCCTTCTCTGGCCACTTCTCTCTGTCCTTCCTCCCGTGGGGTGGCTTCTTTGCACTCGACGTCTTCTGGTGTGTCTTTCTGCAGCTGGGGCTGCCCCTGGCTCTGCAGATGCTGGGGCCTCAATGTGCATGGGCTTTACATAGGCGATGGATTTGGTGGGTTGGCCTGGCCCTGCTGGCCCATCTGCTTTCACGGGGTCTTTGTGTTCCACACCAGAAGTGTCTGGTTCCCTGGGATGCTCATCTTGATTAGCAGTTATCCCGCGCAGCCGCCTTCGAAGCCTTCTTCCCTCCATGAGGATTCTGGCCTCCTGCTTTGAGGTTCTAGCAGATGGCTATGGAGGTCTGAGAAGGCACTTCTGGGAGACCTTCTAGAAAGAGAGCTGGAGGCCTGGAGTCCCAGAGGCTGGATCAAGGCCTAGCTCTTTTTCTCAGGGACTGGAGCACTCTCGGTATGACTTCTTACAATGTAACTGCCCAGACAAATTAGCCTCGATATCCATGAACATGCAGTGCCTAGCAATACCTTCACAAGACCCTCAAATTAGAAGAAAAAGATGATGTGTCATCAAATTAAAAGAGAGACTAATGGAGAGAGGGAGGGGATATGATGGAGATTGGAGTTCTAAAGTGGAATGGGGGAGGGGAGGGAAATATCAGGTGGGTTTTTTTTTGTATGTAAGTATAGAAGTTGTCAATAAAAAATAATAATTTTTAAAAAACAAACCTGTTTGCATGAGCCAGCTATTAACAAAATCAGGACTTCTTGGTAAATTGTCAATGAAACCAATATAACTTGTGAATTTATTAGGATTTTTTGTTTTGTTTTTAAATATTTTTATTTATTTGCAAACAGAGAAGAAAGAGAAACAGGAAGAGAGAGAAAGAATGGGTGAGCCAGGACCTCCTGCCACTGCAAACCAACTCCAGATGCGTGCACCGCTCTGCATCTGGCTTTAAGTGAGTACTGGGGAATCGAACTCTGGCCATCAGGCTTTGCAAACAAGTACCTTTAACCATTGAGCAATCTCTCCAGCCCCTACTTTTTGTTTTTTAAAATATATATATATTGGGGGCTGGAGAGATGGCTTAGCGGTTAAGGTGCCTGCCTGCTAAGCCTAAGAACCCGGTTCCAATCTCCAGGTCCCACGTTTAGCCAGATGCAAAGTGACACAAGGGTGCAATGCCGCACTTGACCACAAGGGGGCGCACGCATCTGGATTTCATTCACAGCAGCTGAGAGACTGCTGGCACACCCATTTTCTATCTGTCTCCCTCTCTGTCTTGTCTCTCTCTGTGTCTCTCTCAAATAAATAAATAAATAAATAAATAAATAAATAAATAAATAAAATTATATATATATGGCTGGAGAGATGGTATTGCAGTCAGGTTCGCATTGCTGGCAGAAAACACCTGACCAAGAGCAGCTTGTGGGGTAAAAAGGTTTATTTTGGCTTACAGACTCTAGGGGAAGCTCCGTGATGGCAGGCGAAAACAATGACATGAGGGTGGACATCACTTCTAGGTCATCATCAGATGGAAAATAGCAACAGGAGAGTGTGCCAAACACTGACAAGAGGAAGCTGGCTATAACACTCATAAGCCCATCCCCCAATAATACACAGCCTCCAGGAGGCTTTAATTCCCAAATTGCCATCAGTTGGGGACCTAGCATTCAGAACACATAAGTTTATGGGGGACATCTGAATCAAACCACCACATTCCACCCCTGACCCCCATAAACTGAACCATCCATGATATAAAATGCAATGCCAAGCTGGACGTGGTGGCACACACCTTTAGTCCCAGCACTCGGGAGGCAGAGGTAGGAGGATCACCATGAGTTCAAGGCCACCCTAAGACTACATAGTGAATTCCAGGTCAGCCTGGGCTAGAGCAAGACCCTACCTGGAAAAAACAAAATAAGGGCTGGAGAGATGGCTTAGCAGTTAAGGCGCCTGCCTCCTAAGCCTAAGAACGCTGGTTCCAATCTCCAGCGGTTCCAATCTCCAGGTCCCACGTTTAGCCAGATACAAAGTGATGCAAGTGCTCAATGCCGCACTTGACCACAAGGGGAGCACGCATCTAGATTTCGTTCACAGCAGCTGAGAGGCTGCTGGCGCACCCATCTCTGTCTTCCTCTCCCTCTCTCTCTGTCTCTCTCAAAAAAAAAAAAAAAAAAAAAAAATAATAATAATAATGCAATGTCTTCAGCCCAACTTTAAAAGTCCCATGTTTAAACACTCCCATAATCTAAGGTCTTTTAACTGAGCCATAATACCAAAAGCTCCACCCAAAGAAAACCATAATGGCACAGAATAAACATTCACACTGCAAAAGATGGCATTGGGAGTAGCAAAGAAATTTTCAACCAATACAAAATTTAGACAGGACAAACATCAAACTCTGTAGTTCCAGGTCCAACTCTAGTCAGTGACAAGTCTCCAAGTCCAATAATTCTAATCAGGGACAAGTCTCTGGAGTGCCAATTCCACCCGTCCAGCTAGGCTACTCTCAGTCCTGGAAAACTTCATCCAGGGCCAGCAGCCTTCCTTGGCAGCCATCTTATGATTCCAGCATCTCCATTGGGTCTCCACTGCAACCCACGGTTCATCCTTATGGCTCCATTGGGCTCCATGCAGGTAATTTAATGCACCTTTACCATTGAGCCATCTCTCCAGCCCTTCTTCCACCTTCTTTGAGACCAGGTTTCTTGCCACTGTGGAAGAGTACCAGACTAGCTGGTCTGGGAGCTTTGAATTCTCTGCATCTGGCTTTACATCTGGGGAGGAGCAAACTAGGGTTGGCAGGCTTTGCAAGCCAGCCTCTTTGACTGCTAAGCCATCTCCCCAGCCCATTTTTGTCTTTTTTTTTTTTTTTTTTGGTTTTGCGAGGTAGGGTCTCACTCTGGTCCAGGCTGACCTGGAATTCACTATGTAGTCTCAGGGTGGCCTTGAACTCTCGGCGATCCTCCTACCTCTGCCTCCCGAGTGCTGGGATTAAAGGCGTGCGCCACCACGCCCGGCTCCATTTTTGTCTTTTTGAGATGTCATCTCTTAAATCCCAGGCGGGCCCGGAACTCCCTGTACAATCAAAGATGACCTTGAACTTCTGACTCTCCTGCCTCTACCTGCCTAGTGCAGAAACTATAGGCATGTGCCACCATGCCTGGGTTTTATGTTGGGGATTGAACCCAAAACAGTGCATACCAGGCAATGTCTTTTTTGTTTGTTTTTGGTTTTTTGAGGTAGGATCTGGAATTTACTATGTGGTCTCAGGCTGGCCTTGAACTCACAATGATTGTTTTACCTCGGCCTCCCAAGTGCTGGGATAGAAGGTGGCGTGACCATCTCTGTCTCCCCCACTATCTCTCTCTGTCCTGGCCAAAAATAAATAAGTAATAATAATAAAAAAAAAAGAAAGAAATTTTAAACTCCATGGGCCTTTCATCCCAGCACTAGGGAGGCAGAGGTAGGAGGATCATGAGTTCAGGCCAGCATGGAATTACAAAGTGAGTTCCAGATCCTCCTGGGCTAGAGTGAGACCCTAACTCAAAAATAAAGCAGGGCATTGTGGTGCACGCCTTTAATCCCAGCACTCAGGAGGCAAACGTAGAAGGATCACAGTGAGTTTGAGGTCACTATGAGAATACATAGTGAATTCCAGGTCAGCCTGAGCTAGAGTGAGACCCTGCCTTGAAAAATCAAAATAAATAAATAAATAAATTTTTATTTATTTATAAGAGAGTGAATGAGAGAAAGCATGGGCATGCCAGGGCCTCTTACCATTATAAAGGAACTCCAGATGCATATTCCCCTTTGTGCATCTGCCTTCTCTTTTTTATTTATTTATTTTGGTTTTTCAAGGTTGGGTCTCACTGTAGCCCAGGCTGACCTGGAAATCACTATGAAGTCTCAAGGCGGTCTCAAACTCATGGCAATCTGACTATCTCTGCCTCCCAAGTGCTGGGATTAAAGGTGTGTGCCACCATGCCCGGCTTATTTTTATTTTTATTTTTGGTTTTTCGAGGTAGGGTCTCACTCTTGCCCAGGCTGACCTGGAATTCACTCTGTATTCTCAGGGTGGCCTTGAACTCACAGTGATCCTCCTACCTCTGCCTCCCGAGTGCTGGGATTAAAGGTGTGAGCCATCACACGCAGTTAGATCCTTTTTTAAAATTATTTTTTTATTTTTGGAGAGAGACAGACAGAGAGGGAGAGGGAGACAGATAGAGATGGGCGCTCCAGCAGTCTCTCAGCTGCTGCGAACGAAATCCAGATGTGTGTGCCCCCTTGTGGTCAAGTGCGGCATTGCGCCCTTGTGTCGCTATGCATCTGGCTAAACGTGGGACCTGGAGATTCAAACCGCTGGAGACTGGAACCAGCGTTCTTAGGCTTAGCAGGCAGGCGCCTTAACCGCTAAGCCAGTACCCATGTGAGCCAGGTGCACAAGATGGTACATGAGTCTGTAGTTTGTTTGCAATGGCTAGAGGCCCAGGCATACCCATTCTCTCTATCTGCCTCCTCTCTCTCTCTCTCTCTCTCAAAAAATAAATAAAATATTTTAGGGCTAGAGAAATGGCTTAGTGGTTAAGGCTCTTGCCTGCAAAGCCAAAGGACACAGGTTCGATTCCCCAGTACCCACATAAGCCAGATGCACAAGGTGGCACATTCACCTGGAGCTCATTTGCAGCAGCTGAAGGGCCTGGCACACCCATTCTCTATCTCTCTCTTTCTGCCTCTTTCTCTCCCTCTCAAATAAACTAAAATAAAATATTTTTAAAAATAAAATATTTTTTAAAATATTTATTTATTTGTAAGAGTGTGTGTGTGTACATGTGTGCACACACCAGGACATCTTGCCACTGCAAATGAACTTTAGATGCATGTGCCACTTTGTGCATCTGGTTTACATGGGTACTGGGGAATCAAACCCTGGCTGGTATGTTTTGCAAGCAAGCACTTTTGAACCACTGAGTCATCTTTCCTGCCCCAACACCATCCACCGCTCTGTTTCAAGGTTGTTTTTTTGTTTTGTTTTGTTGTTTGTTTTTGTTTTTGTATTTTTTGGTAAGGTCTCACTCTAACCCAGGCTGACCTAGAACTCACTATGTAGTCTCAGGGTGGGTTTGAACTCACAGTGTTCCTCCTACCTCTTCATCCCAAGTGCTGGGATTAAAGGCATGTGCCACCACGCCCAACTCTTCTTTTATTTTTATTTACTTATTTGAGAGAGAAGAAGTATGGGCTCACCAGGGACCCTTGGTGATCCAAATAAACTCCAGATGCTTGCACCACTTTGTGCATCTGGCTTTACATGGATACTGGGGAATTGAACTGGAGTTAGCAGGCTTTGTAAGTAAGTGCTTTTAACTACTAAGCCATCTCCCCAGCCCAAAAGACTGCTTCTTAAAAAGAGCATCAGGAGGGGCTGGAGAGATGGCTCAGTAGTTAATGCACTTACCTACAAAACCTAATGATCCAGGTTTGTTTCACCAATACTCAGATGTACAAAGTAGCACATGTATCTGGAGTTTATTTGCAGTGGCTAGAAACCCTGCTATGCCCATTCTCTCTGTCTGTCTGTCTCTCTCTCCCTTGCTCCCTCTCCCAACCTCTCTTTCTGCTTGAAAATAAATAAATAATTAAAAAAAAAAAAGAGCATAAAGGAGCCGGGAATAGTGGCACATGTCTTTTTTTATTTTATTTTTATTTTGTTTTTTCAAAGTAGGGTCTCGCTCTAGCCCAGGCTGACCTGGAATTCACTATGCAGTCTCAGGGTGGCCTGGAACTCATGGTGATCCTCCTACCTCTGCCTCCCAAGTGCTGGGATTAAAGATGTGCACCACCACACCAGGCTAGAGCGAGACCCTACCTTGAAAAACCAAAATCAAAAAAAAACAAAAAAAAGAGCATCAGGGCTGAAGAGATTGCTCAGTGGTTACAGGTGGTTAAAGGCACTTGCTTACAAAGCCTAAAGCCCTGGCTTTGATTCTCCAGTACTCATATAAAGCCAGATGCTCAGTGGCAAGAAACCCTGGTGTGCCCATTTCCTCTCTCTCATTCTCTCTCTCTCTCTCCCTCTGTCCTTGCAAATATTTTTAAAAAGAACAGCATCAGGAGTGTTGGGGAGTAGCTTGGTTAGTAGAATGCTTGCCTAGCATGCACAAAGACCTCGGTTAAATCTCCAGCACCATATAAACCAACTGGGTGTGGTGGTACATGCTATAATCTCAACACTTGGTAGGTAGCAGGTAGAGAATTATAAATTCCAGATAACCTTCCACTACATAGTGGAGCTATGTGAGACCCCACCTGAAACAGCAGCCAAAAAAAAAGGTATCATAATCTAGAAAGAGCAGCAGGGCCTCAGATCAACCCCATTCTAAGTGGTGAGACCAGGGCTGGAGAGATGGCTTAGTGGTTAAGGCGCTTGCCTGCAAAACCTAAGTACACATGTTTAACTCTCCAGATCCCACATAAGCCAGACATACAAAGGTAAGGCAAGGTCACACAGGCCCACTACATGGCGCAAGCATCTGGAGTTTGATTTCAGTGGCTGAGGCCCTGGTGCACCAATTCTCTCTCTGTCTCCCTCCGTCTGCCTCTCTCTCTCTATCTTGCGCTCTCTCAAAAACAAAAAATAATAAAGACGTGGTGAGACCAAGCCTGCAGTCCAAGTGTTCATCTCTCTGCACAGAATCTGATCTTCTACCTTTCCTTCACACAACGACAGCAATGCCTGGCATGTGCCCATGGGCATGCCAGGGCCTCTGCTGCAAACAGAAGCAAGTAACACTTGCTGCATCTGGCTTTATGAGGGGTCTGGGGATTGGGGAATTGAATCCCAGCCAGCAGGCTTTGCAAGTAAGTGCCTTTAACCTCCGAGCCATTTAGCCAGTCCTACCTTCAAAGGAATTCTTTTACAGGAGCTAGCTTTCTGGGCCCTTTAGACTGTACTTCACGGCCCTTGTCCAGCTACCAATCCTGTGTGCCTTCTTGGCCATATTCTATCTCCTTCCATGGGGAGGAAGGTGGCTTATTCACTGGATTAGACATTTCTGGGTTTCCCTGGCCATGAGACCATCCAGTGTGCCAATCCCCCAGCTATACTTCCTAGGGGTCATCAGCTCAGGTCAGGGAGGCTGAATACTGCCCTGCTATCACAGACCAGGGGAAGGAGTATCTGGACGGGCAGAACAGCCCTGGGATGGTGGAGAGGATGTCTGCAGACGCCAGGAGAGCTCCCTTGCTCACCGTCACAGGAAGTGGTGGCTGTTTACAGGAAATCTCCTGGTGTCCCACTTAACAACATCCAAGGCTCTGTGTTAACACAGTTGACACACAGCAGTAGAAAGCTGCTGCTGGGCTCTGACATGCATGCCTGCTGCTGCGGGGGGGGGTGGGGGGGGTGGGGCAGAACGCCTCACTGCTCAGAGGCACCAGTTCCCAAGAGAACTCCCTTTTCAGCTGACAAGCAGATCCTTGGCCAAATCACAATGGCTGTGAATCAAGGCTAATGCCCTGTCGCTCCAACACTGAGGTTGTGGTCATGCTGAGAGTACCCTGGCTGGGGCGGCCTGCTGGGATCTCCGTGTTCTCACCACATCTTACAGTGCGCCATGTCTAGATTGAAAGAATCGGGACGGGGAGGGGCTGGGGAGAGGAGCCAGTCAGTAAAGTGCTTGCCTTGCAAACATGAGCACCCGAATGTGATCTCCAGAACCCCCGCCCCCCAAAACACACACACAGAACGCTAAACTTGGTGGTATGTGCTTTTATTCCCAGAGCTGAGGAGGCAGACAGGTGGATCCCTGGGACATGCTGGTCTGCCAGTCTAGTCTTATTGGAAAGTTCTAGGCCAATGAGAGATCCTGTGTTTAAAAAAAAGTGGATGGGAGCCGGGCGTGGTGGTGCACACCTTTAATCCCAGCACTTGGGAGGCAGAGGTAGGAGGATCGCCATGAGTTCGAGGCCAGCCTGAGACTACATAGTGAATTCCAGGTCAGCCTGAGCTAGAGTGAGACCCTACCTTGAATAACCAAAAAAAAAAAAAAGTGGATGGTGGGCTGGAGAGATGGCTTAGCGGTTAAGGCGCCTGCCTGTGAAGCCTAAGAACGCTTGTTCCAATCTCCAGGTCCCACGCTTAGCCAAAAGTGACACAAGCACGCAATGTCACACATGCACACAAGGGGGCGCAAGCATCTGACGTTCGTTCACAGTGGCTGAAAAGGTCCTAGCACACCCATTGTCTCTTGTCCTCTTCTCTGTCTCTCTCTGTCTTTGTCTCTAAATAAATAAATAAATAAATAAATAAATAAATAAATAAATAATAAGTGGATGGTCAAGCTGGGCGTGGTGGGTCACGCCTTTAAGCCCAGCACTTGGGAGGCAGAGGTAGGAGGATCACCATGAGTTCGAGGCCACCCTGAGACTACATAGTGAATTCCAGGTCAGCCTGGGCTAGAGTGAGACCCTACCTTGAAAAACCAAAAAAACAAGCAAACAAACAAAAAAAAAAGTGGATGGTGGGCTGGAGTGATGGCTTAGCGGTTAAGACACTTGCCTGGGAAGCCTAAGGACCCAGGTTTGATTCCCCAGTATCCACATAAAACCAGATGTACAAGGTGGTGCATTCATATAGAGTTCATTTGCAGTGGTTTAGAGGCCCTGGTGTGCCCATTCTCTCTCTGCCTTTCTCCCTCAAATTATAGATAGATAGATAGATAGATAGATAGATAGATAGATAGATAGATAGATAGATAGATAGATGATAGATAGATGATAGATGGATAGATAGATAGATAGATAGATAGATAGATGGATAGAGACTGAAAGAAAGACACACATACATGCTCACTTACATAGAAACATGCAGATCTAAAAAAAAAAAAAGAACTTGGGAGGCCAAAGGTTATGTCTGTAAGTACTTGCTCCCAAGAGTGTCATAAAAGACCTCAAAGGTGACCCTGAAGTCCAGGTCACTATAAGCACTCAGCAGGGCACTTCCCCATCCTCTTAGCTTCCTTCTCATGCATAGAAATAACCTCATTCCTGCTGAGCATGGCGCCTCTGTCTCTAAGATAACATTGGTTTCCAGGAGGGCTATTCTGTCTGCCTGTCTAACACAAAACATTGGTGGCCTGGCCAGGAAAGGGAATGCCTGGTGTGTGTGTGTGTGTGTGTGTGTGTGTGTGTGTGTGTGTGTGTGTTCAGTCTGAGGAATAGGAAACTTAGCATGAGAGGTTAGGCCACTCGCCCAACCTCACTCTGCAAGACAAGTGGTAGCCAAGAATAGCCAGGGGCTTCTCACTGCTCCTCACTCTCTGTAAACACCCCGGCATACCATCCTTCATCTGTCTGGTAAAAAATGTCATCTGATAAAATACGAACCCCAGGCTGAGGCCAGTGGGGAAGCTAATTCTGTCTCTGCATTCCCAGCCATAATGGGCGACATGATGTCTGGGCGACAAGTGGGTAGGGCTGTGGACAGACAGCAACGGAGCTCGTCTTTGGCAGGACCAAGGACAATTTTGGGGTTTGTTCCTCTGGATACAATTCAAAGGTAGAGTTCACTCACTCACATTTTCCCATGTGGGTGAGGTGACCCACATCTATATTCCCAGCACTGAGAAAGCTGAGGCAGGAGGATTGCTGTGAGTTCACAGACAGCCTGTGATACATACTGAGTTCCAGGCCAGCCTGGGGTACAATATGTGTGACCCTGTCTCCGGAGGAATAAAAAAAGACCCACCAAGCCAGAAACGCCTTTAATCCCAGCACTCAGGAGGCAGAGGTAGGAGGATCACCGTGAGTTCGAGGCCACCCTGAGACTACATCATGAATTCCAGGTCAGCCTGAGCTAGAGTGAGACCCTACCTCGAAAAACAAAAACAAACAAACAGAAACCACCAGTGTGAATGGTGCTGCTGGCACTCCGCTCTGTGGTCAGTATCACACCCAGCCTTCTGGGACTCAGTGAGCAGAGGCTTCGGGTGGTGGGTCTGGCAGGAGCAGGCAGCTGGGAGGCCAGGGCTGCAGGAGGGAGCCAGACTGGTCAAAGGCTAGGTATTTGACACAGCTTCCTAGCCGTGTGGCCTTTAGCCTTAAGTTGCTTGAGGGCCAATTTCTTCATCTGAACTCCAGAACAGCACTTGTGATCACACTGTCAAGCCTCGGGGGCCCAGAAGGACTGTATGAAGATGTGGGTCTGTGCTGTGGCCGGTTAATGACTGACTTAGTGGTTGTGCAGTGGCCTGTTGCTACCTCAAATACCTGCTTTTTTTGTTTGTTTGTTTGTTTGTTTGTTTGAGAGCAACAAAGAGAGAAAGAGGCAGATAGATAGAGAAGGGGCGCGCCAGGGCCTCCAGCCACTGCAAAGGAACTCCAGATGCATGCGCCACCTTGTGCATCTGGCTTACGTGGATCCTGGAGAAGCAACTCCTGATGCCCAGAGCAGAACAGGGGTTTCCTGACCCCCAGAGCACTATGCAGGGTGCCGACCTGGGTGAGCCTAGGACCTGCAGGTGACCAGGTAGCTCCTCTTTGGTGGGAATGAGTAGAGCTCACTACAGAAGAACTAAATGCAAACTTCCAGGAAGTGGGGTGGGGAGAGAAGCACTTCCTGCCCAAGGACCACAGAAGGAGAGTGCCACAAGCTTGGGGCTTTCTTAAATATTTTTGTTTTTTGAGAGGGAAGGAGGAACTGGGGAAGAGATGGGTGGGGGGAGAAAATATGGGCACATCAGGGCCTCCGGCCACTGCAAATGAGCTCCAGACACGTGCTACTTTGTGTGTCTGACTTTACATGGCTACTAGGGGAATCAAACCCCAGATTGCTTTGCAATCAAGCACCTTTAAGCACTGAGTCATCATTGACATAGGGTTCTTGTTGTCAACAAGCCAAGTTGGGACCTGAGGAGATGGCTCAGTGGATAAAGTGCTTGCTGCACAAACATGAGGACCTGAGTTTAGATCCCCAGTACCCATGATGAAAGCCAGGTATGAGCTGGGTGTGGTGGTGCACACCTTTAATCCCAGCATTTAGAAGGCTGAGGTAGGAGGATTGCCAGGAGTTCAGGCCAGCCAGGGCTACAGAGTGAATTCCAGGTCGGGGGCTAGAGTGAGACCCTACCTCGAAAAACCAAAAAAAAAAAAAAAAAAAAAAAAAAAAAAAGGTGGGTGGAGAGACGACTCAGCCATTAAGGTGCTTGCCTGCAAAGAATAAAGAACCGAGTTCAGTTCCCCAGTACCCATGTAAAGTCAGATACACAAAATGGTGCATGCATCTGGAGTTTATTTGTAGTGATTAGAGGCCCTGGCACACCCAAACTAACTTTGCCTCTATCTCTCTCCTTTTTTTTTTTTTTGAGGTAGGGTCTCACTCTAGTCCACGCTGACCCATTCACTATGTAGTCTCAGGGTGGCCTTGAACTCATGGTGATCCTCCTACCTCTTGCCTCCAGAGTGGCTCTGTCTCTCTCTCTCAAATATATATGTATGTATGTGTATATATATATATATATATATATATATATATATATATATATATATTTTTTTTTTTTTTTTTTTTTTTTTTTTTGGTAGGGTCTCACTCTGGCCCAGGCTGACCTGGAATTCACTATGTAGTCTCAGGGTGGCCTCCGAACTCATGGTGATCCTCCTACCTCTGCCTCCCAAGTGCTGGGATTAAAGGCGTGTGCCACCACGCCCAGCTTTAAATATATATATTTTTTAATCCAGGTATGAAGGTGGGTGTGGGATGGCACACGCCTTTAGTCCCAGCATTCAGAAGGCAGAAGTAGGAGGATCACAGTGAGTTTAAGGCCACCCTGAGTCTACATAGTGAATTCCAGGTCAGCCTGAACTAGAGTGAGACCCTACAAAAAAAAAAAAAAAAAAAAAAGCCGGGTATGGAGCTGGAGAGATGACTTAGCAGTTAAGGACTTGCCTGCAAAGCCAAAGGTACCCAGGTTCAATTGCCCAGGACCCATGTAAGCCAGATGCACAAGGTGATGCATGTATCTGGAGTTCATTTCATTTACAATAGCTGGAGGCCCTGGCACACCCATTTCTCTCTCTCTCTCTAATAAATAAAAATACTTTTTTAAAAAAAGCCAGGGACTGGAGAGATGGCTTTAGCAGTTAAGGCACTTGCCTGTGAAGCCTAAGGACCCAGGTTCAATTACCCAGTACCCTCCTAACTGCAGATGCACAAGGTGGCATATGCATCTGGAGTTTGTTTGCAATCGCTAGAGGCCCTGGCATGCCCATTCTATCTTGCCTCTTAAAAGAAAAAGAAAAGCCAGATATGGTGGCACGCACCTATAATCCCAGCACTGGGCAGGATCCCTAGGGCTTGCTGGCTAGCTAGTCTAGTCAATTTGGTGAGTTTCAGATGCAGTCACAGACTGTCTCAGAAAATAAGGTGGAAGCCAGGCATGGTGGTGCACGCTTTTAATCCCAGCACTTGGGAGGCAGAGGTAGGAGAATCACTGTGAGTTTGAGGCCAGCCTGAGACTACATAGTGAATTCTAGGTCAGCCTAAGCTAGAGCAAGACCCTACCTTGAAAAATCAAAATAAATAGAATAAAATAAAATAATAAAATAAAATAAGGTGGAAAGTCAGATGTGGTGGCTTATGCCTATAATTCCAGTACTTGGGAGGCTGAAGTAGGATTGCCATGAACCCAAGGCTAGCCTGGACTACAGAGTGAGTTCTAAGCCAGACTGGTCAAAGGCTAGGTATTTGACACAGCTTCCTAGCCGTGTGGCCTTTAGCCTTAAGTTGCTTGAGGGCCAATTTCTTCATCTGAACTCCAGAACAGCACTTGTGATCACACTGTCAAGCCTCCTCGGGCCCGGAAGGACTGTATGAAGATGTGGGTCTGTGCTGTGGCCGGTTAATGACTGACTTAGTGGTTGTGCAGTGGCCTGTTGCTACCTCAAATACCTGCTTTTTTTGTTTGTTTGTTTGTTTGTTTGTTTGAGAGCAACAAAGAGAGAAAGAGGCAGATAGATAGAGAAGGGGCGCGCCAGGGCCTCCAGCCACTGCAAAGGAACTCCAGATGCATGCGCCACCTTGTGCATCTGGCTTACGTGGATCCTGGAGAAGCAACTCCTGATGCCCAGAGCAGAACAGGGGTTTCCTGACCCCCAGAGCACTATGCAGGGTGCCGACCTGGGTGAGCCTAGGACCTGCAGGTGACCAGGTAGCTCCTCTTTGGTGGGAATGAGTAGAGCTCACTACAGAAGAACTAAATGCAAACTTCCAGGAAGTGGGGTGGGGAGAGAAGCACTTCCTGCCCAAGGACCACAGAAGGAGAGTGCCACAAGCTTGGGGCTTTCTTAAATATTTTTGTTTTTTGAGAGGGAAGGAGGAACTGGGGAAGAGATGGGTGGGGGGAGAAAATATGGGCACATCAGGGCCTCCGGCCACTGCAAATGAGCTCCAGACATGTGCTACTTTGTGTGTCTGACTTTACATGGCTACTAGGGGAATCAAACCCCAGATTGCTTTGCAATCAAGCACCTTTAAGCACTGAGTCATCATTGACATAGGGTTCTTGTTGTCAACAAGCCAAGTTGGGACCTGAGGAGATGGCTCAGTGGATAAAGTGCTTGCTGCACAAACATGAGGACCTGAGTTTAGATCCCCAGTACCCATGATGAAAGCCAGGTATGAGCTGGGTGTGGTGGTGCACACCTTTAATCCCAGCATTTAGAAGGCTGAGGTAGGAGGATTGCCAGGAGTTCAGGCCAGCCAGGGCTACAGAGTGAATTCAGGTCGGGGCTAGAGTGAGACCCTACCTCGAAAAAAAAAAAAAAAAAAAAAAAAAAAAAAAAGGTGGGGTGGAGAGACGACTCAGCCATTAAGGTGCTTGCCTGCAAAGAATAAAGAACCGAGTTCAGTTCCCCAGTACCCATGTAAAGTCAGATACACAAAATGGTGCATGCATCTGGAGTTTATTTGTAGTGATTAGAGGCCCTGGCACACCCAAACTAACTTTGTCTGCCTCTATCTCTCTTTTTTTTTTTTTTTTTTTTTTTTTTTTTTTTTTGAGGTAGGGTCTCACTCTAGTCCACACTGACCCATTCACTATGTAGTCTCAGGGTGGCCTTAAACTCATGGTGATCCTCCTACCTCTTGCCTCCAGAGTGGCTCTGTCTCTCTCTCTCAAATATATATGTATGTATGTGTATATATATATATATATATATATATATATATATATATATATTTTTTTTTTTTTTTTTTGGTTTTTCGAGGTAGGGTCTCACTCTGGCCCAGGCTGACCTGGAATTCACTATGTAGTCTCAGGGTGGCCTCGAACTCATGGTGATCCTCCTACCTCTGCCTCCCAAGTGCTGGGATTAAAGGCGTGTGCCACCACGCCCAGCTTTAAATATATGTATTTTTTAATCCAGGTATGAAGGTGGGTTTGGGATGGCACACTCCTTTAGTCCCAGCATTCAGAAGGCAGAAGTAGGAGGATCACAGTGAGTTTAAGGCCACCCTGAGTCTACATAGTGAATTCCAGGTCAGCCTGAACTAGAGTGAGACCCTACCTCAAAAAAAAAAAAAAAGCCGGGTATGGAGCTGGAGAGATGACTTAGCAGTTAAGGACTTGCCTGCAAAGCCAAAGGTACCCAGGTTCAATTGCTCAGGACCCATGTAAGCCAGATGCACAAGGTGATGCATGTATCTGGAGTTCATTTCATTTACAATAGCTGGAGGCCCTGGCACACCCATTTTCTCTCTCTCTCTCTCTAATAAATAAAAATACTTTTTTTAAAAAAGCCAGGGACTGGAGAGATGGCTTTAGCAGTTAAGGCACTTGCCTGTGAAGCCTAAGGACCCAGGTTCAATTACCCAGTACCCTCCTAACTGCAGATGCACAAGGTGGCATATGCATCTGGAGTTTGTTTGCAATCGCTAGAGGCCCTGGCATGCCCATTCTATCTTGCCTCTTAAAAGAAAAAGAAAAGCCAGATATGGTGGCACGCACCTATAATCCCAGCACTGGGCAGGATCCCTAGGGCTTGCTGGCTAGCTAGTCTAGTCAATTTGGTGAGTTTCAGATGCAGTCACAGACTGTCTCAGAAAATAAGGTGGAAGCCAGGCATGGTGGTGCACGCTTTTAATCCCAGCACTTGGGAGGCAGAGGTAGGAGAATCACTGTGAGTTTGAGGCCAGCCTGAGACTACATAGTGAATTCTAGGTCAGCCTAAGCTAGAGCAAGACCCTACCTTGAAAAATCAAAATAAATAGAATAAAATAAAATAATAAAATAAAATAAGGTGGAAAGTCAGATGTGGTGGCTTATGCCTATAATTCCAGTACTTGGGAGGCTGAAGTAGGATTGCCATGAACCCAAGGCTAGCCTGGACTACAGAGTGAGTTCTAAGGCCAGCCTTGCCTAGAGTAAAACCCTGCCTTCAAAAAAAAAAAAAAAAAAAAAAAAGCCAGGTGTGGTGGCGCACACCTTTAATCCCAGCACTTGGGAGGCAGAGGTAGGAGGATTACCATGAGTTTGAGGCCAGCCTGAGACTACATAGTGAATTCCAGGTCAACCTGGGCTAGGGCAAGACTACCTCAAAAAAACAAAAAAAAAAAAACAAAAAAAAACCCCAAAAGGAGCCAGGTGTGATGGCAGATGCCTTAATCCCAGAATTTAGAAGGCTGAGGTAGGAATATCACTGTGAGTTCAAGGCCAGCCTGAGACTACATAGTGAATTCCAGGTCAGCCTGGGCTAGAGTGAGACCCTACCTTGAAAAACCAAAATAAATGAAGAGTGGGGCTGGAGAGATAGCTTAGTGATTAAGGCACTTGCCTGTGAAGCCTAAGGATCCATGTTTGACTATCCAGATCCCACATAAGCCAGACACACTGATGCAAGCACACAAGGTTGCACATGCGCACAAGGTGGCACATGCATCTGGAGCTCGACTGCAGCAGCTAGAGGCCCTGCTGTGTCAATTCTCTCTCTCATAAAAACATTCAATAAATAGCTGGACGTGGTGGCGCACACCTTTAATCCCAGCACTTGGGAGGCAGAGGTAGGAGGATTGCCGTGAGTTCAAGGCCACCCTGAGAATACATAGTGAGTTCCAGGTCAGCCTGGACTACAGTAAGACCCTACCTCAAAAAAATTTTTTTCTTAATTAAAAAAAACTTCAATAAATAAATAGAGTGCAACTGAGGAAGATACCCGATAGTGAACTTTGGCCTCCATAGACATGAGCACCTGAACATAAGAAACATGTACCCACATATGTATGGACACACATATACCCAGGTGTGCACACCTCACTCACACACCCACATAAAGTCAAGCTGTCCCCAAGTCCACCCTTTTTTCAGGGCCCCAGCCAGGGCCACTTCTGAGCATAGGACTGCAACCATTGAGTTGGCGGTGATGGACAAAGGGTCTTGAGAAGGAACAGGTGCCCAGACTGACTGGCGGGCAGCCTCATCTGCAGGCTCTCAGCACCACGGTTCTGGTCCCACACCCTTCTCCCCAAGCTTACCCCAACCAGCCAAACGAAGCCATTGACCCAAATAAACCACCATCAAAGAAACATCCAGAACCTAGCCAGGCCTACTTTAAAATTAATTTTATTTCTTTTTATATTTGTGTAGGTTTTTTTTTTTTTTTTTCATTTTAAACTTTAAAAAAGGTTTCACATTGTCTTCAAGAGTCTCGCGCCTGCTGGTAAGTGCATGTTTATTGTGTTCACAGTACTCTCCACAACCAGGATGGTTGATTCTTATTGCTGGAAGGAGTGTCCATGCTGGGGTGGGCATGGGGTGGGCCCCAAGCAGGAAGCCTGAGGGGGGGAAGGACTGTGCTCTAAAATGAGGCAAGGGACCGAGAGAACTACCCCAAGAAGCTGGGTATTCTTGGCCAGACCCGTGGCCCCTCCCCACAACCCCATCTTCTGCCAGGCAAGAGGGTGTAGGGATGAAGGAAAGGAAGCCAGGGATCCAGGTAGGCAGGGCTGTCCATGCAAGAGGAGTGGTCTCAAGAAATGCGGGTTTGGGGGCCTGTGCTCCAACACACAGCTCAGCTCCCAATCACCATCATTTCTGCTCCCTGGTCCCACCTCCAAGAAGAACCCCTTAGTGACCACCCAGTCCAGGACAAAGACCTATTTTCTGACCCTCATCAGGGCCCATCTCCTCTATAGTGCAAGAAAGACCTGAGTATAGAGAAGCCCTGTCCAGCCAAAGGCCAGTCCCCTGCAGGCTGGAACCCATGGTTCCCTGACTCAAGAGTCAAGGTCATGGCCTCATGGGGTGGTGGGGGGCAGACCCTCCACACACACAAAGAGAAGTTTCCAGGAGAGGTCCCAGCTCTGCCGAGGGGCTTCCCAGCACCGATTGTGCTGGCTACCGGCTTAGCTCAATGCAACTGCAGCACGGGGACGGCAAAGCACCCCTGGAAGAAACCACATCCTGCAGGTAGGAGCAGAACCAGGGGCTCTGGGGCCCAGGCCCTCCCACACGGCACTGAGATGCCTACAAATGGCTCATCGGCAGCTGAGATTATTTTTCTTGTCTGACGGTTTTCTGTGCTTATTATTAGTCGGAATGCGGGGCCCCCTGCGATGCAGCTGTGGGCTTGGCAAGCTTGGAGGAGCGTGGCTTCAGTGAGTGTCCCCAATAGTTCCCTAGAGCAGCTCAAAGCAGACATTACTAGAAGCCTCAGCACTGCTCAAGGCCAAGTCCTAGGGCTCCAGAGGGACCCCATAAGACTGTCCTCAGGCTATCACTGTGTCAACCTGGTCTCAGCCCCTCAAGCATGGGTTACTCAACCCTCTTAGCCCTTGTTTTCCCTCTTTGGGGACAAGAAGCAGGGTGTCAACCCCCCAGGCCCTGGTGTACCTATGGCTGGGGACCTCTGGCAGCAGCTGCCCCATGGGCCCTTAGGGTTATCTGCTTCCCACCTCCAAAGAGCTTGGGAGCCGCAACTCCTGAGAAGGAGCCAGATGCCCTGCGGTGGGCTCCTGCAAAACACCTGAGGAGCTGCGGCTGCAGTTTCAAGTCTGATGTTGCAGTGTAAGAAGGGATACCTTCTTACATACCTTCCTCACCTTAAGATGCTAACTGGAGTTGTCTAGGTCCAGGTGATGGCCCCCAGGCATTTGGGAGCAGGGTGGATAGAAAAGGGAAAAGTTACATATCTCCAGGGTAGGTCTAGATAAGAGTCAGGCTGAAAATTCCCTGGCCCCAATCTACTGCTCATAAGACCTACCACCCACGGGACCTCCTGCTTCTCCCAGTGTCCCCTCCCCACGAGTTAAGGCTGCCGAGGAGAGAGAGAGGACAGGGGCTGTAGATCTGTCCCCCGGCTCACACTCTTCTCACAGGGATTAGGGAGGAGTTCTACCTGGGTGGAGACAGGGTTCTGAGGCAAAGTCTGTCTGTGGTTTTGATTCTGCCCCAAACAGAACAGCTGGTTGTAGACCTGAGTCCCCATGAGTCCCCATCCGTGCCCCTCGACCAGACACCTGGGGAGAGAGGCACAGGCGGGTCTCCAGCCCTGGCCCTCCCTCCACCTCTGGCAGAAGAGGGAAAGAGATCCTGTGGTCATTTTTTTTTCCTTTAAATTGAGCTTAAGGCAAAAGTTTGGCAAAGCAAGACTACATACATAAGGCCGCGTGGCAGAGGACAGACGAGGGGAGGAGGGAGGGGAAGGAAGGCCTGCCACTCTGAGATGTCATCAACAATTCAGATCGGTTTCTGATCTGATCAGGTGTGAGGCCTACGTTCCCTCACAATCAGCTCTGCCTTCTCTCCCACCCCTGAACCCCTTTAGAGGAGTTTAAAAAAAAAAAAAAAAAGAACGAAAAAAGCAGTGCTTTCAAATTCAGCTGCAGGTGTACAACTGAGATCGTGAGGAGAGAGGACAGGAGACAGGGTGACCCTGAAAGGTGCCCTTGGGATCTGTCTGGTCCCCACTCCTGACAGGAAAGCAGGTGCAAGAGCCGGAGACCAGCAGGATATAGCACAGTGAGATCCGCGCCCCTGGAGAAGGTAGAATGGTTGTATTTCGTTGAATGACCAGAGAGGGTATCTGGGTTTCCTTAGAAGCGATTGGGTTCTATTGTCTATGAGTCTGACCTCACAGCAGCCTGGCTGTTACCGGTACTTGGGCGGGATCACCACCAGCGGCTGCCCATACTTGGGCCGCCACATGAGGACCTGAGCATCATTGGCATTAGGCTTTACGAGGGCGCTGGGTGGGATGGGTTCATTCTTGCTCAGGATCTTGGGCTGGTCCTGGGCGATGGGCTCCCTCAGCCGGGCGCGTTGGCCCAGGGGCCGGTTGGGGTTCACCTCAATGCTCAGCTGCATGCGCCAGTGCAGCGTCTGCAAGATGATCATGTCATTGGTAGAGGTGTTGGTGGCCACCAGCCACGTGGTGAAGCTCTGGTCCCGGTAGATACTGGTCAGTTTGGCCACGTTGCTCTCGCTGACGGGCACAGCCCATGTGACACTGGGGTAAAAGTTATCATTCATACTGATGATGAACTTGGAGTCTCTTTTGGTGGGGCCCACAATGGTGCAGGTCTCCGTGGTGTTGCCGTACCAGGGGTAGTTCACCCCGTCTGAGTCGCTGATGGCTTCTATCTTGCCCTCCTGGAGGTCAGGAAGCTCCCAGCTGGACCTAGGGACAAGGAAGGCTAGGTCACTCACTCATTCAGTCACTCAACATGGCTCTTCTACAACCTCAAGGGGATCCAAGGACTGTCTTGGGCCCTGAGGATGGAAGGAAGGCAACAGACAGACCCACTCTCCTGTACTTCTTTTTTCTATTCTATTTATTGATTTGAGAGAGAGAGAGAAAGAGGACGAGGCATAGAGAAAGAGAGAATGGACACGCCAGGGCCTCTAGCCACTGCAAACGAACTCCAGATGCATGCGCCCCCTTCTGCATCTGGTTTACGTGGGTCCTGGGGAATCAAACCAGGGCTCTTAGGCTTCACAGGCGAATGCCTTAACGGCTAAGCCATTTCCTCAGCCCCACTCTCCTGTACTTTGGGGAAAGGAGGAGAAAGGCAGACAGTAAAGGGATACCCGGTATCACATCAGGCAAGCCCCAGATATGGCGTGCGTCAAGACCAAGACTGTTTTCTTCACATCAGCCCTGATTAGGCTTCCCAGAAACCCCCTCACAAGATCTAAGACCATTAGCCCTGCATCCCAAATGGGGTTTGGGGAAGCCCTAGTTGTCTCTATCCTTGAATGGCACTTGTCATTCGGAAGTATCTACTGTCAGTCAATAGCAATGACAAACCCTGGCATGTCTGGGCCTCCACAGATACCAGTGGGATGGCCACTGCAGCCAGAGTCCTGTGACTTTAGTCAAGGTAGAGGCGTGGCCTCTTACAGGCTGGCTATTCTCCCAGAATACACAGCCCAAGAGGACAGGCTGGGATGGGACACAGCTTTGTGGAGGACCCGGCTGCTGTAGGGTTCGCTGATCTAGGATTGATTCCTGACCCCTCCACTGGCCATCATGTGACCTTGGACAAACACCTGCCCTCTATTCTCACCTGAGAAATGGGCTAACTACGGCCTTCTCTCTCTCCCAGTTGGCACCACTCCACCCTCCACGTGGCCTCCACCAAGCCCAGCAGAGAGCCAGCAGCAGGGGAGGATCAGGGGACTGGATGGGCCCTTTGTCCCCTCCTCCTCCACATCATCCCTTCATTCTGCTCCATTACCTTTTGAGGGCAAGAAAACTGGAAAAATCCTGGCTTCTCCTGAAGAGCCACATTCCCTCCCACCCAGCCTTAGAGCACCTTTCTCATTCTGTTGCCTCCATGCTGAGCTCTGGGGCTGGAGAGATGGCTTAGCGGTTAAGGTACTTGCCAGCGAGGCCTATGGATCCAGGTTTGGTTCCCCAGTACCCATGTAAGCCAGATGCACAAGGTGGCGCATGTGTCTGGAGTTCGTTTGCAGTGGCTGGAGGGCCTGGTGTGCCCAATCTTTCTCTCTGTGTGTCATTCTCTCTCTCTCTCTTAGATCAAGTACATAAATAAAATAAAATAAAATAAAATAAAATAAAATAAAATAAAATAAAATAAAAAGGCAACTCTGCAGTGGCCACAGGGTCTGGGGGCACAGGGCTACAGTGGCAGAGATGGATAGCCCTCTTGACATGCCTTTACCTGCTGGGGCTCTGGGTGGTTGTCCATCTTGGATATGGGAATCCCAGAGGCTGCAGTCCCCATGGTGGCATAAGACCCCAGATAAAGTCCTTCCCATCATGGAGCCTCAGACCTATCACATCTGTCCCTGGGGTCGAGTCACAAGAGCATTGTTGACAACAATGCTATCTCTCTCAAACAGCCTGGCCCAGCTTACTCTGGGGCAGAGATGTCTAGGCTCTCATGCACCTATGGCACAGTGGCTATTAGAGAGCCCACTCAAGCCGTAAGGCCCCTCAGGATGACAGGCACAAGGTTCATCACTTCCTAGAATCCCACTTTCAGGGAAAAAAAAAAAAAAAAAAAAAAAAGGCGGGGGAGGGCTGGAGAGATGGCTTAGCAATTAAGGCACTTGCCTACAAAACCAAAGGACCCAAGGTTCAATTCCCCAGGAACCACATAAGCCAGATGCACAAAGTGGCACATGTGTCCAGATTTCGTTTGTAGTGGCTGGAGGCCCTGGCACACCCATTTTCCCCCTCAAATAAATAAAAATAAAAATACTTTGTAAAAAATTTAAAAATGATTTTTTTAAAAAAGAGGTGGGGAGGCAGGCGTGATGGCGCACGCCTTTAATCCCAGCACTCGGGAGGCAGAGGTAGGAGGATCACCATGAGTTTGAGGCCACCCTGAGACTACATAGTGAATTCCCGGTCAGCCTGGGCTAGGGTGAAACCCTACCTCAAGCCCCCCCACCCCCCCCAAAAAGAGGGAACATGAAAAAACAGTTTTCTAGGAGATTTGGCCAAGTAGTGGGTTCTACTACCCACAAGCATGAATGACACATCCCATGTCCACACGGGCCCGGTGACTAGACAATACAGTCAGGACAATGCCCCCTCCCTCTTGTTCTGCACACCTACTTAGCCCAGTGCTCTGCAGGAAGATACTCCTTTTAAAAGTGCATCCCAGGGCTTAGTGGTTAAGGTGTTTGCCTGCAAAGTCAAAGGATACCGGTTCGATTCTCCAAGATCTACATAAGCCAGATGCACAAGGGGGCACATGCGTCTGGAGTCTCTCTCTCTGCCTCTTTCTCTCTCTCAAGTAAATAAATAAATAAACTATATTTTTAAAAAGTGCATCTCAGTGCTGGAGAGATGGCTCAGCAGTTAAGGCACTTGCCTGTAAAACCTAAGGACCCAGGTTTGATTCCCTGGTACCCACATAAAGTCATGCACCTGAAATTCATTTGCAGTGGCTAGAGGCCCTGGAGCACCCATTCTTTCTCTATCTGCATATCTCTCTCTCTCTAATAAATAAGTAAATAAAATATATATTTTTAAAAGTGCATCCCAGGGCCGGAGAGATGGCTCAGCAGTTTAAGGCCCTTGCTTGCAAAGCCAGCTGTCTGGGTTTGATTCTTCAATATTCATATAAAGCCAGATGTACAAAGTGGCGTATATATCTGGGGTTTGTTTACAGTGACAAGAGGCCCTGGTATGCTCATTCTCTCTCACAAATAAATAAATAAAAATATCTTTAAAATAATAAACAGTACATCCCATGCCTGTTAGCACCAGTGCTCGGGAGGTGGAAGCAGGAGAATCCTGAGAGTTCAAGGTCATCCTCAGCTACATAGCAAGTTCCAGGCCATCCTAAGACCCTGTCTCAAACAACAACAGCCAACACAAGTACATTCCTGCCCGTGGCATGCATGACTCATGAGGACAGTCACAGGGAGGAAGCAGCCTAGTATGCAGGAGGCTGACTGGGTAAAGAAAACTCGGTCCGTCCACACAATGCAACATCCTTCATCCTTGAGAGGGTAGGAAATTCTGACGTACGCTATCACACGGAGGAGCCCTGGGGACATTATGCCAAGTAAAAGAAGCCATCACACACAAAAAAAGGGGGGATAAATCCTGCAGGATTGCACTTACATGAAGTGCCCAGGGCAGCCAAATTCAGAGATGGAAAGTGGAGTGGGGGCTGCCAGGGACAGGGAAGGAGAGCGACAATTAATGGGATAGAGTTTTCAGTCGACAATGGCAAAGAGTTCCAGAGATGGATGGTGTAATGGCTATACAACATTGTGAATGTCCCCAATGCCACTTACACTGAAAAGTGTGCTTCACCCCAGTGACGCTGGTCGCTCCACTGAAATGTGAACAAACCAGAGGCCACTCTACAACAATCAGAGCAGGTCATTGATAAAACTCACAAATTACATTCACACCTGCCTGGCAGGCCACCTTTGGCCTGGCACTGAATACATTCAACCCCAAGGGAACCTGGCAGAGGTTCACACACCTAAGGCCCCCAGCAGTCTCTCAGGTCTAGGTCCACAGCCGTGGGCAGGTCAGAGCTATACATTCTCCGTCCCTCAAAGGATTTAGATTCACCAGGGCCCAAACCCCTGTTCCAGAAGGGTCCATTATTGCCCTCTCCCCAGATTTATATTTGCTTGTAAAGGTAGCTTGTTTTGTACTGCTAGGAATTGAACCCAGGGCCTTAGACAGGTAACATGGGTAGGTACTCAACCACTGAGCCCCACCTCTGCCTGGAAGAACGCTTTTGTTTTTGGCTGTTTTGTGTGGGGGGGTCACTTGAGGAAAAGGAGGGAAGAAGAGAGGGAGGGAGGGAGGGAGGGAGGGAGGGAGGGAGGGAAGGAAGGAAGGAAGGAAGGAAGGAAGGAAGGAAGGAAGGAAGAAAGGGGGGAAGCTGATGGCTATGGTGACACAGTTGTAATCAGTAGTTGGGAGGCAAAGGCAGGACCACCAGGAGTTCAAGATCATTCTCAGCTCCATAGCAAGTCTGAGGCCACAGTGCCTAAGCAGGAGAATCCTGAGAGTTCAAGGTCATCCTCAGCTACATAGCAAGTTCCAGGCCACCCTAAGACCCTGTCTCAAACAATAACAGCCAATACAAGTACATTCCTGCCTGTGGCATGCATGACTCATAAGGACAGCCACAGGGAGGAAAGATGCTTTTTAAAAGGCAGAGAAGGGCTGGAGAGATAGCTTAGCAGTTAAGGCGCCTGCCTGCTAAGCCTAAGAACCGGGTTCCAATCTCCAGGTCCCACGTTTAGCCAGATGCAAAAATGATGCAAGGGCGCAATGCCACACTTGCCCACAAGGGGGTGCACACATCTGGATTTTGTTCACAGCAGCTGAGAGACTGCTGGCACGCCTATTCTCTGTCTCCTTCTCCCTCTCTGTCCTCTCTATGTCTCTCTCCAAAAATAAATAAAATAAGATTTAAAAAAATAGCATGCACCACCATGTCCAGCTTAAAAAATATTTAAAAAAAGAAAAAAGGCAGAGAAGGCCTGACGAGATGGCTTAGTGGCTAAGGTGCTTGCCTGCAAAGCCCAAGGACCCAGGTTCAGTTCCCCAGTACCCACATAAAGCCAGATGCACATGGTGGCACATGCATCTGGAGTTCCTTTGCAGTGGCTAGAGGCCCTGGAATGCTCATTCTCTTTCTCTCTCTGTCTCACTTTCTCCCTCCCTCATCTCTCTCTCAAATAAATAAAAACTAAAAAAAGAAAAAGAAAAGCCAGGCATGGTGGTGCACGCCTTTAATTCCAGCACTCAGGAAACAGGCAGGAGGATCGCCATGAGTTCAAGGTCAGCCTGAGACTACATAGTGAATCCCAGGTCAGCCTGAGCTACAGTGAGACCCTACCTCGAAAAACCAAAAAAATAAAAAATAAATATAAATATAAATAAAGCAGAGAACAAACAAAAGACAGGCCACACACAGCCAGACCCTTTGTACTTCCATGTTATTAAAGCCCTTGTTTTGGGGAAAGCACCAGCATGGTCTTGCTCTGACCCCAGCCCCTAAAAGCCTAAGCCCTGACCAGTCACAAACAGGTGACAGTCCTCATGAGCTGGCCAGCCAGCAGTGTCTCATGGGAGGCATTACTCAGAGCCAGGGCCCAGCCCAGCACACTGATTACACTTTGACCATCCCAAGGCCTGTAGATCTCCAGCCCAGGAAGTGGGAAGATATGGCATGGGGTACCCACAGGAACCTGGGATCCAACCTCAGTCCTGGCTACTGATTCTGTGACCACGTCATCAACTCCTCCACTGCCGTCATAAGCAGCCCGTGGTTAATCCCACCTACTCCCACTCGCCAAGCATTTATGATGATCCTATGTAGTAATACACACCACCTGTCACACAGTTAGCAAGCCCTATACAGAAACTTCTGGAGACTGTCGGAGGGAGGTGTCAGCAGTCAGAGGTGTGGTTCTGGTACTCACAGATTTGCCAGCCCTGATCCTCTGTGCAGAGGAAACCTGTTTAGATCTCATTTATATTTTCACTTTTACACACTTTTTTTCTTATTTTATTTCTTTATTTTCAAGCAGCGAGCAAGAGAGAGAAAGAGAGATAGAGAAAAGAGGCATGCCAGGGCCTCTAGCCATTGCAAACAAACTCCACTTTGTGCATCTAGCTTTACGTAGGTACTGAGGAAGTGAACCCTGGTCATTAGGCTTTGCAGGCAAGTGCCTTAACCGCTAAACCATTTCTCCAACCCCCTTACAGGATCTTAAAGTGACAATCTCCTCACAGTGACGCCACCTCCCCTGTAAGGCAGCTTGACATTTGCTCTAAAATGACCTTGAATTTCCAAGCCAACCTTCATTTCTCAGTTACATAGATGAACTCTAACCCTAGTTCCACATGCTCTGAACCTTCTCCACATGCGAACAATGGCACACTAAGTGTCCCTATCCGTGTCACCCATGCACATCTGCCACCAAAAGGCACCAGCAAAACTCCCCACACATGCCAGGCACACAAGGACTCCATCAACAGGGCTGTATGCCACAGGGGGATTTCATGACCAAGATCAAACTGGCCTGATCCTACTCCCCCTCTTTAGATTCACACTCTGGTCTTTTTTTTCCTTGGTTGCCTTCCTACCAGATCCCAAGGTAATTTTCCTTTATTTATGTGTATGTTTGTTTATTTATTTGAGACAGAGTCTCTTACAGAAACAGAGAATGGGTACACCAGGGCCTCTTGCCATTGCAAGTGAACACCAGACATATGTGTCACATTGTGCATCTGGATTTACAAGGCTACTGGAGAATCAAACCCAGGACCAGCAGGTTTTGCATGCTCCCCAGCCTCTGCTGGTCTTTAAGTCAAAACAGGCACTAGAACGTGAGGACAAGAATCCTGGCTCTACAGGTCTGGAGGGATGGCTTAGCAGTTAAGGCGTTTGCCTGCAAAGCCAAAGGACCCAGGTTCGATTCCCCAGGACCATGTTAGCCAGATGCACAAAGGGGTACATGCATCTGGAGTTCATTTGCAGTGGCTGGAGGCCCTGGTGCGCCCATTTTTCTCTCTCTCTCTATCAAATAAATAAATAAAAATAAAATGCTTTTTTTAAAAAAGAATCCTTGCTCTAGAGTAGGGCTGCAACTCAGTGGTGGTGCACCTGCCGAGTGTGCACAAAGGCCTGGGTTCAATCCCAGCACCAAAAAAAAAAGCAAAATAGCTGGGTTTGGTGGCACACGCCTTTAATCCCAGCACTTGGGAGGCAGAGGTAGGAGGATCACCATGAGTTCAAGGCCACCCTGGACTACATAGTTAATTAGTGAATTCCAGGTCAGCCTGTACTAGAGTGAAACCCTACCTCAAAAAACAAAAGAAGAGAAAATAAAAGAAAAGAAAAATAACAACAACAACAACAACAACAAAAAAAAAACCTAGAGGGAATGGAGAGATGGCGCAGCAGTTAAAGTGCTTGCCCACAAAGCCTAACGACCCAGGTTCAATTCCCCAGTACCCACATAAAGCCAGATGCACTAAGTAGAGCAAGTATCTGTTTTAAGGGGGTTGGTTTTTTTTTTTTTTTTAATTTTGTATTGCTGGGCATGGTGGTACATACATTTAATCCCAGCACTTGGAAGGCAGAGGTAGGAGGATTGCCATGAGATCAGGGCCACCCTGAGACTATATAATGAATTCCAGGTCAGCCTGAGCTAGAGTGAGATCCTACCTCGAAGAAGAAAACAAAAAAATTCTACACAGCAATAGCAGCAATGATCAGTACTTGGGGTCCTTATGCACAGAAGTCACCTGCTTACATGGTCACGTGTCATGAACCTCTCTCCTTGTCCTCCAGGGTGTAAGAACAACAGGGACATCCAGGCTTGGCCCTAACCCTCACAATGCTTTTGGAGCCCCCGGCATCATGTCTGAAATGCCTGTCTAGCTCCTCTCAGCACCCCCATGTCCGGCTGTCACTCACTCAACAAATGTTGCTAATGCATCTGCCACCCAACTGGCTCAGAGCTACTGCCCTGGACAGTAGCAATGGATTGCTTGCACCTTCTCAATTCCAGGCTGTCCCCTTCTCCTTTGTCCCCTTCCTGGTCTCCCAGCTTCTTTCTTTTTTAAAAAAAAAATTATTTATTTATTTATTTGAGAGAAAAAGAGAGAGAGAGAGAAAAAACAGGCATGCCAAGGCCCCAGCCACTGCAAATGAACTCCACATACATGAGCCACCTTGTCCATCTGGCTTATGTGGATACTGGAGAAATGGAACCTGGGTCCTTAGGCTTCACAGGCAAGTTCCTTAACTGCTAAGTTATCACTCCAGCCCCCACCCCTCCCCAGCTTCCTTTCTGAAGCCATTGTAAACTTTCACAAACACAAACATCATCACATTGTTCCGACCCTGTTAAGCCTGCCATGACTCCCCATTACCCTACAGCCTAAATGTAGCCGAAGGCCAGAGCCCTCCCAGACATACCCTCATGCATAAGCCCTCCCACTCTGACTCTCCTATACCAGAGTCCTCTTGGCACCCTTCTGTCCTGCTCCCATCCTAGTTAGGAAGAACTGGCTGTGGGGCTCTGGCCACTACTACAGGAAGCCTGCCCTAACCCTTCACACAAGCCAGGTGCCCCTGGCCAGTGTCCAGTGTCATTGGAACCTTGTTCCTCTGCTTCCTGGCACATGTCCTTGGGCAATTAAAAAAGGATGTGACCATTTGTGGACAGTTTCTTTCCCAGATAGACCACAAGGGCAGGGAGGGCAGGGCCACACCTGTCTCGTCCCCCATGCTGGAACCAGGACTCATCCAAGGGACTAGACTACATCCAAACCCCGTGACTCTAGCAGCAAGCTGGGTTTCTCCTTGGCCACTGGAGCTCACAGGTGTCCCTATGAGAAACACCGGGCACCCAGATTTGATAGGTCTCTACTCACCCTACATACCAGCTAGATAGGATGAGCCAAGCTCAGAACTTTGAAGACAGGACTATGGGCGCACTCACAGAGACAGAAAAGAGGCAGAGGCCTAGTTCAACAGACCCCTAACTGGTTCACACTCTACAGGCAACTCAGCCAAGGTTCACAGCTCCATTCAGCCCTTCCCACCTGGCCTCTACTGGAACCTCACCAACACACACACATGGTCATGCATGGACACATCCATACGGACAGACACACACACACACACACACACACACAAACACACACACACACAAGTTCTGAGCAGCATGAAAGGCCAAGTGTATGTGTGTGTGTGTGTGTGTGTGTGAGAGAGAGAGAGAGAGAGAGAGAGAGAGAGAGAGAGAGAATGGGGTGTGGAAAGTCCTTCACTAGAGAAGGGGGTGGAGAGATTGCTCCCAGGGAGCTGGGAGAATAGGAGGGACCTATTACTGATCAGGAAGGGCCATAGGAGAGAGGAGGGTCACACCAACCCAAGAGCCTCAGGCAGACCCCACAGCCAGAAGCCAGCCCAGTGTAGACCCTGCAAAGCCACCCACATAAAGCCATATGTACAAAGTGGCCACATACATCTAGAGTTGTTTGCAGGAGGCCCTGGCATGCCCATTCTCATTCTCCTTGCAAATAAATAAATAAAACAAACAAACAAACAAAGTACTTTGAAAAATTATTCACTTTAAAAAAAATGCAAGTGAGGGCTGAAGAGATAGCATAGCAGTTAAGGCACTTGCCTGTGAAGCCTGACACAGGTTTGATTCCCCAGTACCCACATAAGCCAGATGCACATGGTGGCGCATGTATCTGAAGTTCATTTGCAGTGGTTAGAGGCCCTGGTGCACTCATTCATTGTCTCTGTCTCTTGCTCTCATTCTCTATCTCTCTCATAAACAAATAAATATAATTCTTAAAAATGCAACTGAAGGGCTGGAGAGATGGCTTAGCAGCTAAGGCACCTGCCTGCTAAGCCTAAGAATGCTGGTTCCAATGTCCAGCGGTTCCAATCTCCAGGTCCCACGTTTAGCCAGATGCAAAGTGAGGCAAGGGCACAATGCTGCACTTGACCACAAGGGGGCGCGTGCATCTGGAGTTCATTCACAGCAGCTGAGAGACTGCTGGCGCGCCCATTCTCTGTCTCCCTCTCCCTCTCTGTCTATCTCTCTCTGTCTCTCTCTCAAAAAATAAATAAAAAAAAATTTTTTAATGCAACTGAAGCTGGGCATGGTGGCGCACACCTTTAATCCCAGCACTTGGGAGGCAGAGGTAGGAGGATCACTGTGAGTTCAAGGCCACTCTGAGACTACATAATGAATTCCATGTCAGCCTGGGCTACAGTGAGACCTTACCTCGAAAAAAAAAAATGTAACTGACTGAATTCATTCATTCCTAAGAAACACTTCTATGATGGCAGGTGACAGGTCTGGTGTACTAGAGACATGGAATTAGATCTAGGGATGTTTTCTCATGTGCATTACATACAGTGCATTAAAATAAAATTTCAGGGGTAGGGAGATGGCTTACCAGTTAAAGACACTTGCTTACAAAGCCTGCCAGCCTGTATTTCCATATAAATAAAGCCAGATGCAAAAAGTGATACAACTAAGCTGGGCATGGTGGCGCATGCACCTTTAATCCCAGCACTTGGGAGGCAGTGGTAGGATTGCCAAGAGTTCAAGGCCACCCTGAGACTACATAGTGAATTCCAGGTCAGCCTGAGCTAGAGTGAAACCCTACCTCGGGAAAAAAAAAAGTGATACAACTATCTGACATTTGTTTGTAATAGCAAAAGACCCTGATGCACTTTCACACACATGCAAATAAATAAAAATATATTTAAAAATTTGCTGGGCATGGTGGCACATGCCTTTAATCCCAGCATTCAGGAGGCAGAAGTAGGAGGATTGCCATGAGTCTGAGGCTGCCCCGAGACTACATAGTGAATTCCAGATCAGCCTTGGCTAGAGAAAGATCCTACCTCAAAAAACTAAGACAAGAGCTGGAGAGATGGCTTAGCAGTTAAGGTGCTTGCCTGCGAAACCTAAGGACCCAGGTTCAATTCTCCAGGTCCCATGTAAGCCAGATGCACATGGTGGCACAAGTGTCTGGAGTTCATTTGCAGTGGCTAGAGGCCCTGGCGCACCCATTCTCTCTCTCCCCCCTCTCTCTGTCTCTAATAAATAAATAAAAATAAAATCTTTTTTAAAAAGACAGTTTGTTTTGTTTTGTTTTGTTTTTTGTTTTTCGAGGTAGGGTCTCACTCTGGCCCAGGCTGACCTGGAATTAACTATGTAGTCTCAGGGTGGCCTTGAACTCACGGGGATCCTCCTACCTCTGCCTCCCGAGTGCTGGGATTAAAGGCGTGCGCCACCACACCGGGCCAAAAAAAATTTTTTTAGGTAGGGTCTCACTATAGCCCAGGCTGACCTGGAACTCATTCTGTAGTCCCAGGCTGGCCTCAAACTTAGGGCTATCCTCCTACCTCTGCCTATCAAGTGCTAGATTCAAGGCATGTGCCACCATGCTCAGCTTTGTTTGTTATTGTTGTTGTTTGAAACTGGGTTTCATGTAGACCAGGCTGGCCTTGAATTTATGATCCTCCTGCCTCTATCTCCTGAATTCTGGGATTCTGGGTGCTGTGCCACTCTCCTCAGTTTATACAGTGCAGGGGACTCAACCCAGGGCTTCATGAATACCAGGCAAAGACTCTACCAACTGAGCTACATCCTAGCCCTAAAATTTCACTTTAAATTTAAACCCAAACACCTTTTCACCTCCCTCAGTGGCACACAACACTGTAAGGACACCTCTGAGGGAAGGATCTGGGCTCTGGCCAGTCTACCCAAGGCTGCCCTGCCCAGCCCAGGTCCCAAACCCTCATGTGGGCCACATGGGAATTAAGGGGCTATCTCACCTGGTCCCCAACCGAACAGATTCACAATTTGGTAAAATTTCCAAACAACATGTGGGAAAGTTGCACAACTTTAAAGAAAGTGAGGCCTCAGAGCCCTCCTCGCACACAGGACTAGGGTCTTGGTTCCCAAACCCCTCCCCCCCAGCAGCTGCACCTCCCATCATCCTTTATCAGGCCTGCCCTCCGGATGTTCAGTTCCTGTGTGCAGCCCAAGGGAGAGGCACTGGTTGTCTCCTCCCACAGGCCCATTTGCTGTAGGGGCTCCCCCAACAGCAAGCCCCCTCCTTCCAGGAAGACATTCTTTCCCTGTCCATCCCACCTGTCCCAACCCAGGTCCAATCTGAGGAGGAAGGGCCCACTGTGCCTATTTAATTTTAGTTTCTAGGTATAAAATATGTCCCTTTTTAAAAAGGTGAGTATAAAGCAGTGAATCAAGTGGGAAGTGAAAGCAATCTGTCTCTCATGTTCTTCCTCCCCACAGATGTTACTCCCCATCTCAGTGCATACACTGGATGTTTACACATCTAACATTTTCTTTTTTTTCTTTTCTTTTTTTTTTTTTTTTTTTTTTTTTTTTTTCCTGGGGTAGGGTCTCACTCTAGTCCAGGCTGACCTGGAATTCACTATGTAGTCTTAGGGTGGCCTCAAATTCATGGTGATCCTCCTACCTCTCTGCGTTCCCTGTGCTGGGATTAAAGGTATGCACCACCATGCCCGGCCTAACATTTTCTTTTTTAACAAAAAGTGTTCCTGGGGGGCTGGAGAAATGGCTTAGCGGTTAAGGCGCATGCCTGCAAAGCCTAAGGACCCAGGTTCAATTACCCAGGACCCACGTAAGCCAGATGCACAAGGTAGCACATGCATCTGGATTTCTTTTGCAGTGGCTGAAGGCCTGACATGCCCATTCTCTCTTTCTCTTTCTATATCTATCTCTATCTGCATCGCTCTCTCAAATAACTAAATAATAAAATACTTTTTAAAAAAGGGTTCCTGGAAGCTTGAGACCACTCTGAGACTACATAGTGTTCCTGGACTGGTGAGATGGCTCAGCAGTTAAAGGTACTTGCTTGCAAAGCCTGCTGACCTGGGTTCAATTCTCCAGCCTCCCATGTAAAGCCAGACAAGCATTCATTTGCAAGAGGCCCTGCCATGCCCATACACACACATACACAAATGAGTAAAAAGAAAATTTAAAAAGGGATCCTAACATGCATATTAGAGTCTCTTGTTTTTGGTTTTTTTTTTCCTGTGGTACAAGGACTGGAAGCTTGGGCTTTACACATGCAACACAAGTGCTTTGCCAATGAGCCATACCCCAGGCCCATTGTCCAACATTTTGTGTGAACATGTAATACATGTGATATAGTGTAGTGTGTGTGGTAGACATGTGTTACATGTATGTGTGTGCAAATGCATGTGGAGGTCACAGGTCATCTTATTTCCTTGAGACAGTCTCTCAATGTACTTGGGAGCTCACTGTTTTCCTGGCTAGACTGGTTAACCAGCAAGCTCCAGAGTTCTTCTGACCACTGTCTCCCTCAACACCGGATTCTAGGGATACATGGTCACTCCTGGCTTTTCACATGCATGACGGGGCTCAAACTCAGGGCCTTGTGACTGTGCAGTGAGCGCTTCTACCCAATGAGCTATCTCTCTAGGCCCCTTCCAACTTTTTTTTTTTGGTTTATTGCGGTAGGGTCTCCCTCTGGTCCAGGCTGACCTGGAATTAACTATGTAGTCTCAGGGTGGCCTCGAACTCTCGGCGATCCTCCTACCTCTGCCTCCTGAGTGCTGGGATTAAAGGCGTGCGCCACCACGCCCAGCTTGTTTTTTTAAGGCAGGGTCTCACTCTAGCCTAGGCTGATCTGGAACTCACTGTAGCTCCAGGCTGGCTTTAAATTCATAGTAATCCTCTAACCTCCTAAGAGCTGGGACTAAAGGTATGTCCCACCACACTGGCCCAATGTGTTTTAAAAAAATGTTTATGTATTTATTTGACAGAGAGTGAGAAAGAGGCAGATAGAAAGAAAGAGAAAGAGCACACCAGGGCCTCTTCTAGCTGCTTCAAATTCCAGATGCATGTACATCTTACGTGGGTCCTGGGGATTCAAACTGGGGTCCTTTGGCTTTGCAGGCAAGTGCCTTAACTGCTAAACCATCTCTCCAGCCCCCAATGTGGTTTCTTTTTTTGCTTTTTGTTTTTCAAGGTAGGGTCATGCTCTAAGGCCAGGCTGACCTGGAATTCACTATCAGGCTGGCCTCGGACCCACAGCCATCCTCCTACCTCTGCCTCCCAAGTGCTAAGACTAAAGGGCGTGCGCCACCACGCCCAGCCATGTTTTTTTTTTTTTTTTTTTTTTTTTTTGAGGTAGGGTTTCACTCAAGCCTAGGCTGACCTGGAATTCACTAAGTAAGTAGTCTCAGGGTGGCCTGGAACTCCGGTGATCCTCCTACCTCTGCCTCCTGAGTGCTGGGATTAAGGACGTGTGCCACCACGCCCAGCCATGTTTTGTATTTTTTTTTAATACATCCACATAACATAATAATTTCCTTGGAAACCTGGTCCCTTCTTATGTATGGTGGACAGACACCTGTGGGACTGCTGTTGTCTGAGGCTCACTCCTATCACAGCACCAGCACTAAGAGCCTCACGGTGTGCCATCACATGGAGGCTCTTCTATTAATTTGCTTTTTCTCTCACTATGTTACTTTAGGCGTTTGCAGAGGCCAGGCCCAGGCTGAAGTTTAAGGTTCTGTAGGCCAGACCCTGAAAGCAGAAGTCCTGCACTGAGGGATACAGATGGGAACACCCAGACTTGCAAAGCTGCAGCTCCTACAGTCTGCTCCCCAAGCACCGGCCCAGCAGCTTCCTCACTTTTATCCGTACCCCATGAACAGAACAGACTCCCAACACTTCTATGGGCATTTCCCCCACGGCTGTGGCTGCTGGGTTTCGGTCAGTCACGTGTTTCCCGCCCAGGGAAGGTAGATGAAGGCTGGAGCCATCACTTGGCTGGAGCAGGTCCAGGGGAGTTCTCCTAGGCTGGGCCACCCCACTACTTCCTCCCACCCTAAAGCCCAGAAACAAGGACTTCCCTCTCCCACCCACCCCACCCTCACCTCCACCAGAGCCTGCAGATGGGGGAAGCCACCTTCCGGTCCAGGACAGGAAGCCTCGTCCTCAATTGTTTTGTTCAGAGCCTGAGGCTCAAGGCCTTGGCTCCAGGAAGAGGCCCACATGGCCAACAGGGACATTCCTCCCGGGCCTTCCCCAGATCTGCAGGCACCAAGCAAACCTCCTTGGGATAGGCTGCTTTGCAGTTCACAGGCGGTGTCCTCCTCCTAAAATGAGGAACCTCCTGAAGTCCTGGGGTGCAATCCCAAAGACAGCAGGGTGGGAGGGGAGCACAAGGCTCTCCAAGTCCTGTGACAGCCCATGTCAACATAAGTATGGGCCAACGTGACTCACAAGGCCTCAAGGCCCAAGGCTTTCCTGACAGAGGGACTGGAACCCCCGGGAGAAAGGAGACGAGGACAACCATGTGATACATGGGTCGTGACGCCAGCTCTCTACCAGGCATTGCAGAGTAATAATTCAGAATCATGTTTTACCAACCGTGATCAGGAATCACTCCACCATACCTATCTTCCTGGCCCAGGAAGGAGGTGCTGGTGTCCCTATTTCACAGGTGGAAACTGTGAGGCTCCAAAGGGTTAAAAAAAATTGGCTTGGGGCTGGAGAGATGGCTTAGCTGTTAAATGCTTGCCTATGAAGCCTAAGGACCCCGGTTCGAGGCTCTATTCTCCAGGACCCACATAAGCCAGATGCACAAGGGAGCACATGCATCTGGAGTTTGTTTGTAGTGGCTGGAAGCCCTGGCCCTGCTGTTCTCTCTCTCTCTCTCTCTCTCTCTCTCCCTGCCTATTTCTGTATCTCTCTCTCAAATAAATAAATAAATATATTTTTAAAAATTGGCTTGGCCAGGCGTGGTAGCACACGCCTTTGATCCCAGCACTTGGGAGGCAGAGGTAGGAGGATCTCCATGAGTTCGAGGCCACCCTGAGATTAGATAGTGAATTCCAGGTCAGCCTGGACTAGAGTGAGACCCTACCTAGAAAAAAAAAAAAAACCTGGCTCATGAGGGGCTGGAGAGATGGCTTAGTGGTTAAGGCATTTGCCTGTAAAGCCAAAGGATCCTGGTTCAATTCTCCAGGACCCATGTAAGCCAGATGCACAAGGAAGCACATGCATCTGGAATTTATTTACAGTGGCTAGAGGCCCTGGCATACCCATTCTCTCTCCCTCTTTCTCTCTCTCAAAAAAAAATAAATAAATAAAATATAATTTTAAAAACCTGTCTCATGGGCTGGAGGGATTGCTTAGCAGTTAAGGCTCTTGCCTAGAAAGCCAAAGGACCGAGGTTCGATGCCCCAGGACCCATGTAAGCCAGATGCACAAGGTGGTGCATGAGACTGGAGTTCATTTGCAGTGGCTGGAGGCCCTGGCGTGCCCATTCTCTCTGTCCGTGTGTGTGTGTGTATCTCTGTCTGTCTCTCTCTCAAATAAATTTAAGAATTAAAAAAGAAGAAGAAGAAGACTGGCTCAAGAGTGGGCACATGGAGGCTCATCTCAGAAAGATTCTCTCTATCTCAGTCACTCTGCACCCTTCATCCCACAGTCCTGAGCATTTGTCTTGCCTGTGAGCCAGGTCTGGGGTGGGGGAACAGGGAGTCCAAAGAAGGGCAAACTAGGGACAAGGCAGTGTCTCCCACACGGGCGAGAAAGTGACTTGTCACTTAGAAGGCTCTATGCCAGCTGACAGGTGGCAGTTGAGGAATTGCGGGGGCTGGCTGAGGAGGCAGGTGTCTCCAACAGTTTGGAGGGGGGTTGGCTTTGAAAGCACCGTGGGTTGGACCCAACGCCATATAGAATGCTCTGGGGCTGGAGGAGGAGAGACACCATCTTTCTGCAAATCTCTGCAAAGTCAGGCTATGACTGAGGTGGTAGCTTTTGGTTTGAATTGTTCCATTTCAAACATTTCAAGCCCAGAATATCACTCTAACAAGTTCCCCTCCTGGCTAAGAGATTAATTTAAAGCAGGGATAATGCTAGGGGGATATTATGGATTTCAGTTAAGTACTTGGAACTCATATTTTTAATACAAGCCCATTTATAACGAACACAAGTTCTCATCTAGCCTTGGCCACCTGGCTGCCCCCTCCCTATGTCACTGACATCCAGGGCCTCGAGTTCATCTGACTCAACTCAGCTGAGTTGGGTCCAGCATTTCTTCACACCCCTCCCAGGGGACATGGGACCCTGTGTGTCAGGAGGAAAAGGGGGATCAACAAATGTGATTGCTACACTTTGGGGGGGGGGATGCTATGTGATCCTCCTCTCCTGCCCAGGCCTGGCCCCCAGCATGAAGAAGTATCTGAGTGGGGCGCAGGCAGGCGGAGAGACAAGTCTACTTTGGCAGGTTTTGGTCATCCTCCCCCACTCACTGTGGAGCTCACTAAGAAGCAGTAGTTATTACAGGAAGACTGGGACAGGGAGGCAGGGAGATTCTTTTAATCTTATCTAAATGCTTCAGTTGGCTGACCAGTGATGCATAAATTCTTTGCGTGTTCCGCGAAGGATGGTCACCTGCTCTTGTCCCCACCTGGGATGTCAGAGCCAAGGCACCCTGGGAGACTGTGCAGAAAGAACAGTCCCGGGTAGGGTGGAGCAAAGAAATGTCAGGGGCAAATAGGGAGAGAAGAAAATGCCCTGTGGTCACTTATACTGTCCCTAGCTTATTCTGTTTTAAAACTTTTTTAAAGCCAGGCGTGGTGTCGCATGCCTTTAATCCCAGCCCTTGGGAGGCAGAAGTAAGAGGATCACCGTGAGTTCAAGGCCACCCTGAGGCTACATAATGAATTCCAGGTCAGCCTGGGCTAGAGTGTAACCCTACCTCAAAAAACAAAAACAAATAAGCAAAAAATAACATTTTTAGCTGAGCGTTGTGGTTGTGCGCACCTTTAATCCCAACACTAGGGAGGCAGAGGTAGGAGGATTGAGGCAGAGGCTCTTTCTTGCAAAGCCTGACAGCCTGGATTCAATTTCCTGGTATACATGTAAAGACAGAAGCACAAAGCAGCACATGCATCTGGAGTTTATCTGCATCCAGGTATGCGCTCTCGCTCTCTCTCATAAATACTGAAAATATTTTCAGACTGGAGAGATGGCTTAGCAGTTAAGGCACTTGGTTGCAAAGCCTAAGGACCTAGATTTGACTCCTCAGGACCCATGTAAGTCAGATGCACAAGGTGGTGCATGCATCTGGAGTTGTTCACAGTAGCTAGGGGCTCTGGCATGCCCATTCTCTCCTCTCTCTCTCTCTCTCTCAGGAGGCAGAGGTAAGAAGATCTTCATGAGTTCGAGGCCACCCTGAGACTACATAGTGAATTCCAGGTCAGCCTGAGCTAGAGAGAGACCCTACCTTGGAAAACCAAAAAAAAAAAAAAAAAAAAAAGTTCACAGGGTGGACCTTGTTTTAAAGAGGAGCTGGGCTTTGGAGAAAACTCATTACAAGCAGCAGTTGACATCTGTCGTAATTCTGTGGCTTTAGCAAAGATCCTCAGTATTATAAAAGCCATCACTCATTTCCCCCTGATAGAATCATAAGCACAAGTACACCAAGGACGACAGCCACCTGCGACTGGCCTGCTGCTGACACTGTAAGAAAGGTTTTTCTGAGTGATTCTCAAATAAGCAATGGGGAAGGTACTACGATTGGCCTGTTTACAAATGTATAAACTGAGGGTTAGAGTGGCTAAGGCACTTGCCCAAGGTCACACCCTGGAAAGTGGCAGAGCCTGGCTTCCTGCCCAGGTCTGCCTGACCGAAGTCTAAGATGTACAAGGCTCATCTAACCAAGAACTGAGGGTTGGCACTGTGAGGCGAGGTCGCCCCAGGTCCTTCACTCTCAGGGCAACTGAGAAGACACCAGAGAAGCCACTAGACTCAACCTGAAATCCCAGAGGAAAACCTGTGATTCTTCACAACTGCCTGCAAAGCCAGGGACCTGCGTGGAGGTGACCGGGCTGAAGACCTCCCCAAATAACTGAGAGCTCTGTTTCCTGTCTTGGAACGGAAAGTCAGCCCCCCTGGGAGCTGTAGTTTAGGTGCTCTTGGTGGGAAAGGAAGGGTGTGGAGACAGAGGGGAGCCTGCAATGCCAGCCTGTGCCCTAATCTTAAGACACCAAGGTTACAGCCCAGCTTTTTGTTTGTTTTTCAAGGCAGGATCTCGCTCTAGCCCAAGCTGACCTAAAATTCACTTGGTAGTCTCAGGGTGGCCTTGAACTCATGGCGAGCTTCCTACCCCTGTCTCCCTGTCTCCCTGCCTCCCGAGTGCAGGGATTAGAGGCGTGCACCACCACGCCTGGTTCAGCTCGGTTTTAAATTAAATCCCATCTTCCTGTTTCCCTTGGGACTTGAGTCACTAAACTGAGAAGACTCACAATTTGTGTCCAGCCACCCTCAGCACCAAGGTGGCCCAGGACATTCTTCCATCACACTTTCCAACTCTCAAGGAGACCCCCCCCCATTTCCACCGCTCCTCACTCGCAAAGCCAGAAGTGATGCTGTTACAGGGGTAGTGGGACAGTGTCCACGAGGCATCATAGGAGTCAAATGTGCTCTCAGCAGCTGCTTCCACCACCTCTGTCCCCAGGGTCACCATCAAGGCAAGTCACTGTCCCCATGAACATCTGCTGCTTTCTGCACAGGCTGTAGCCTTCTCTGGGGTCAAGGAACATGCAGAACAAGAATAGAGGCCCCCAGGGTCCTCTCTGAAACCTGTCATCTTAGGAGACCAAGCTGCTGAGAGACCGCCAGTGGGTTCCTCTTAGCTCTTCCAGGTTAGGGCCGCCTCCCTGGAGGGACAGCGGATGCTGACCTTTGACCTCAGCTGGGAGACAGAAAACTGCAAACTGCATTTCTAAATCTGGTCTCTCTCAAACACACGCTGCCACCATCATTTGTGATGGCAAAGCTGTGCATTTGAAAATCCCAGCAATCCAAGTTCAAGCCTAACCACAAAGGTCTATAAAAAAAAACCTGGAGGCTTCAGTCTTCCGCGCCGACCCCCTCCCCCAACCCCACTCACCCGCCAGGATCTGCCACCTGGTCTTTTGAAGGCCAGAACCTGGGACAGAATGGTGGCCTCTCTGGTGACCCCTGATGATCCTGACATTCTTAGGAGAGAGGACACACTTGCTTTGCCAGAGAAGGCCAGGTTCCTGTTTTCTCAGTATCTTGCAGAGACCCTGGGAGCCAGGGACAATAGTAGGGCAGGTCTAGCACTAAGCTGGGACCCCAATCAACAAGTTAATGTTCCAAGGAAGTCACCTAGTCCAAGAGTCCTCAGGGGCCACTTCCACCCCTGCCCAAAGAGGGGTCTGGCCCAGAAGCCCCTTCCGAGCTCCCCACCCTTTCCTGCTTGGGTAGTACTCACATGCCCTGCTCTCCATACTGATTGTAGAACTCCATGTGGCTGCATGCCTGAATCCAGCCAACAATCCACGTCTCCTTCTTGGGGATGGGTGGCATGACCACCTGGGCCGAGGCCCGGAAGTGGGGTGTCCGGTAGCGCAGCACCACGCTGGAGGATTCATCAATGCTGGTGGGGATGGGGTCGATGGAGGCTTTCACATCAATCACTGTGATCCCTTCCCGGAAGACTCTGGCTTTGCCTCCGATGCTCTGAATACAGCCCATGGCACAGAGGACCGCTCTAATCTCCAGGGAAGGCCAGCAGTCCCAGAAAAAACCGGGCATTGAAAGGATGGACGCTGCGGGACCCAGTGCAGACGGTGCAATCTAATCTCAAAGCTCAAGGCTGATATCCATAGGATAGAGAACTCACTGAGTGGAGGGGGTTTGCATAGCACTACCGAGCTTGGGTTATAAATAAGGATTTTGAAGCATCTCAAGAGAGCCCAGAGTTCTCTCTTCTCTTAGCAGTGGGCAAAAAAAAAAAAAAAATCCACCGATATTCTTTGGGTTAAAAAAAAAAAAGAAAAAAAAAGTTTGCAGTTTAATGGATAAGCATGTTGTTCTGACATCCAGCCTTTTCGTGCTCACACTCGGGGATGGCACCTCGGAGACTCTCCCTGAAGTCTTCGGAGGAAGCCAGCGAGCGCTGGCAGATACATAAATAAGGAAGGCTCGGTCCCCGCGCGGTCGCGCCACCCTCGCCGCACAACGCCTGCCGACTTCCTGCCCTCTCCAGCCTTCCGCACTCGCTCTCCGGGGCTCACGCGCCCGGCGGGCTGGGGGCCCCGATCAGGTCTAGGAGCCCTGGAGGACGGGCGCCCACCCGCGTTTCCAGGAGGCTAGCCGGGGACTCTGCGCTCGCCGGTTTCCAGTGGGCGCCCACTCGCGGGCGCGCCGCGTGCCTCTCGCCGCTGTCGCTGGTCGTGGCCGGCGCTGTGCGCTCAGGTCGCCGTTGCCTGGTTCGCCCCGGCCGCTGAGGACCTGCGGGGAGGTTTGGAAGGGACAGGACGTCAAAGTTGAGCCGAACTTTCCTGCGGGGTCGCGCGGGGGCGGCGCCGTCGCGTGTGAGCCCGGCGCGAGCTGCGGAGCTGACGGCGCAGCTCTGGGCGGTCTCCCGGGAGGTGGGGCGCCCCCTCCCCCGCCCGCGACCTCCGCCCGCCCCGTCAGTGGCGGCCGCCCGACCGCGCGCACCAGCGAATAATCGCCGCCCGTGACATCTCCGCTGACACCCTCCCGGCTCAGGGGCGGGGTGGGGGGGTCCACCCAATGCCACTGCAGTGGGTCGCCAAGACTTGCCGGCTCTTGGCATTTGTCCTCGGTGCCGTGCCACCAGTGTGTGGCGCCCCTTCTCCATCACGGTCCCTTGGGTCCTCGGGTGTTGGGTGGGTGGGGAATGCAGTGCCAACCCCCTCCCCAGGCCGATCTGGAGAGCCGCCCCATCACTAGCCTAAGGTCGCCCGACCCCAACAGGGCGCAGTGCCCTCCGCCCCGCCGCCTCGGTTCCACCATGCCAAGCCCCTAGCGGCCCTGAAGCCCCCGTGGGTCCCGATGCTCCGCGCTGCCGGGGAACTTTGGCGCGCATGCCCCCCTACCCAGGAGGCTCTGAGGACTCACCTGCCCCTGGGGCCGCTCCTGGTACCCTCTGGACGCCCCTGACCCGGTTCGCCGGCACGTTCTTTGGGGGTGCCTCCTTTCCCTAGGAGTGTCCCTTGACTCTTATCTACTTGGGTCTGGAGGTTGGCTTGTGAGCCCCAGGTCCCCAACCCCCTCCCGACTCGGGGCCGTTTGGGGATCGCCCGGGGGAGGGGGCGGAGGGTCGAGGCTCGGGGGTCTCTCGCCCCCACCCCGCCTTCTTTATTTTATGATCATTGTGAGCGTGCTATCGCCGCTCTGCCCAGCCGCCGCCGCGCCGCAGCCGCCTGGCGCGCCCCACGCTGCCTTGCTCTGCTGCAGCATCGGAAAGGCAACCAGGTCAAACTTTGCAGAAACTCGGCCCCGGCGCTGGCCTGGCCCCCGCGTCCGCCCGCAGCCACCGGCCAGAAAGCACGCAAGGACCGTCGCTTGCTCGCTCGCGCGCCCCGCGGGATGCAGGTCCGCAGGCGGCGCCAGCGGCAGGCGGGCGGGCGGGTGCCACCTCCTCCTCCCCGCCCGCCCGGCTCTCCGCCCTAGCTCCGGAGCACAGCACGCCCTCCCCCTGGTAATCTCTCTCTCCCTCTTCACCGCTCCCCCCCTCCCCCGCCCCCAGCAGCTGCTGGGGAGTTGAGCCTCATCTTGCATAAACGACATTTCCTTTTTGTCTAGACCTAGGAATTCTGGGTAGTGTAGTTTTGTGTCTGTCTCGGATCCAGGGGGACCTGCTATTAATGCCATTTTGACCTCTGCAGGTTTTCCAGGGCTCCGAGCACTAGACTTGCTACACTTTTGCCTTTGGGATTCTGGCAGCCGTGGTCGGTGACTGAATATAAGACTACAGGGACTCTGGGAGGCTCCAGGATAGGGAATTTTTTTTTGGGGGGGGGGGGAGTGAGAGAAGTTGGTTCCCCAGGTTGATTGCAGACACCTTACACTTGGTCAACTTATTGAGCCTCAAGTGTGCAAGTGTGTAAGAAGTATTAGAGAGGACTGGGGAGATGGCTTAGTGGTTAAGGCGCTTGCCTGCAAAGCCAAAGGACCGACGTTCCATTCCCCAGTACTCAGCCAGTGCACAAGGGTGACACATGCACCTGGAGTTTGCAGTAGCCCTGACCTGCCTGTTCACTCTCGCTCTCTCCCCGCCCCCCGCCTTCTCCCCTTTCTCTCTCTCTCTTCTCTTTCCCTCTCGCCTCTTTCCCTCTCTCAAACAAACAAATAAATAAAAAATTTAAAAACGTAGTTCAAGCCAGGCATAGTGGCACATGCCTTTAATCCCAGCACTCGGGAGGCAGAGGTAGGATCGCTGTGAGTTCAAGGCTACTCTGAGACTACATAGTGAATTCCAAATCAGCCTGGACTAGAGAGAGATCCTACCTTGAAAAATCAGGGAAAAAAAAAGTAGTTCAAAGATTGCTTAGTGGTTAAGGAACTTGCATGCAAAGCCAAAAGACCTAGGTTCAATTCCCCAGGACCCACATAAGCCAGATGCACATGGCAGCACATGCGACTGGAGTTCATTTGTAGCAGCTGAAGGACCTAGCATGCCTATTCTCTCTATATATCTGCCTCTCTCTCCCTCTCTCTCTCTCTCTCTCTCAAATAAATAAATAATTTTAAATAATTTTTTAAAACTTTAAAAAATAAAAAAGAAGTGCTATGCTGGGCATTGTGACGCACGCCTAAAATCCTACTCATGAGGCAGAGGTAAAGGATTGCTGTGAGTTCGAGGCCACCTTGAGACTACATAGTGAATTCCAGGTCAGCCTGGGCTTAAGTGAGACCCTACCTGGAAGAAAAAAAAAGTGCTATAGGGCCCCTCATTTCATTCACTAGCCACCTTGAGAAGGCCCCTTATGCACAGGTATCCCTGCTAAGACTAGGGCCTGGTAGTCTCACTGTTGAGGCTCAAAAGGCCCCGGGCTTGTTCCTGGAGAGTACCAGGAGAGCAATAAATGAAAGAGGTTCCACCCCAACCCTGCACCCACCCCTTCAGGCAAAAGACAATCGGGGACATCAGAAAATCTGGCAACCACTCTAAAGCCATGCTCTCCCACCTCTACCACACCCTCGCGGCCCTGAACGCGTAAGGGGGTCCACAGCAGTCACGGCACTGCTTCCAGGGACAGAGCATGCTGAGTGCATGGGAAGGCAGGGGTTAGTATCTCAGTCACTTTGGGGGTCTCCTCCTTGAGAAATCCATCTTGAACGAGCTCAGAAGGAACTGGCCACTTAACGTAGCCACTGCTTCCGCCAGCCACATCCTCAGGCTTGTCATCAGCCCATGTCCCCATGTGGTGGGGCGTGTCCTTTCTCCATACAGCTTGTCGGTAGCTTATTTCCAGTCCTGCCCACTCAGACCAAGACTGGCAGGGCAGCCACACCAATGCCACAGAGATGGCCCTTGTGGACTGTTTGCTCCCTCACAGAGCCATATACTATGTATACATGGGTCTTCTAAGGACCCTTCCAACAAGTCTTCCTTGGTCTATAAAGCCACAATGACCTCTCCCTACCATGAACCCACAACCCTCACACTGAACTATGCTTCTCTGGGCAGATCCCTAGGAGCAGCCAGGACAGACAGAAGGTCTGGATGGGTGTAGCTTGCTGTGCATCCCCTGGCCCAGCTTCTGCAAGGTCCCCCCAAAATTACATCTGAGGCCCATTCTCAGGCCCCTCCAGTCCTCCTGCCTCCCCACACAGCCCTTCCTCCTGCTCAGAGGTTCAGAGGTCTCAGGGGCTCTGTGGGTGTTTGGTACAACCCATAGTGGCCTTGGCATATGTGGAGGCTCAATCCATGGCCACATGGGTGCAAAATACCATTGTCTGCAGAGCAGACGAAGGGGACATTCAATAGAGGTGGACCTGACATTGCTCATCACCCCACCCCTTCCCCACACCTATGTCCCTCAGACCCAGCCATCTCTAGGGAAGGAGAAAGAGATCAGGATGCATACCTCAAACCCTGCCCAGAGATATGGAGATTCTCCATGGCAACTTAGGAGCTCAGAGAAGAAGGCCTCTGTTTTGTACTCCATTCCTAGTATACTGGTCCTGAGAGGTCGTGAAAAACCAGACACATAGCAAGTCAGAGGCAGAAATACCATTGGCCCTGGCCAGGTGGGTTTTAACACACACACACACACACACACACACACACACACACACCTGAACAAATACAGAACCCTTGGAGGTCTGCAAAGTGAGCCTACTACAGTGTTGCCCTGCAGAACAGACCACGAGTTGGAGATGGCAGTGATCCTGGGAGCCAGGCCTTTGCATCATCACAGTGTACATAAGAGGACACTGAAAGCCGGGCGTAGTGGCGTGGTGCGTGCCTTTAACCCCAGCACCTGAGAGGCGGAGGTAGGAGGATTGCTGTGAGTTCTAGCCTGAGAATACAGAGTGAATTCTAGATCAGCCTGGGCTTGAGTGAGGCCCTACCTTGTAAAACCAAAAGCTTAGCGGTTAAGGCATTGGCCTGCAAAGCCAAAGGATCCAGGTTCAACTCCCCAGGACCCACCTATGCCAGCTGCACAAGGGAGCGTATGCGTCTGGAGTTGGTTTGCAGTGACTGGAGGCCCTGACGTGCCCATTCTCTGTTTCTTTCTCTCCCCCCTATTCTCTCCTCAAATAAATAAATGAAAAAATTTTAAAATATATTTTATTTATTTATTTATTTATTTTTGGTTTTTCGAGGTAGGGTCTCACTCTGGTCCAAGCTGACCTGGAATTCACTCTGTATTCTCAGAGTGGCCTCGACTCACAGCAATCCTCCTACCTCTGCCTCCCGAGTGCTGGGATTAAAGGCGTGCACCAACACACCTGGCTAAAAAAATAAATAAATTTTTTTTAAAGACACCAAGAACTGATAGAGAGAAGGTGGGCTGAACCAGACATCCTACTCTAAGACTCAGAGGCTGGGTGGTTGGGTGGGATAGAGCAAGTACTCTCACCAGCCTTCCCTGAAGGTATAATGACCTCATGTTTAATGGCCCCCAGAGGTAGTCACAAAGTCCCTTGTGGACCAACCTGTATTCAGAGTCACAGCAGGTTCACAAAGAGCTTACCACCTCCAAAGGTGGTCATCGTGTGGCCAAAAAGGCATTTTGTGGACGGGAAATCCTTAAACTTCCCGAGGAAGCTATGAAGCCCTGGGATTCTGTCGCCCTGGGAGACAAGGTTCTCACCACAACTGTTTGGAACCACAGGGAAAGCCAATGCGGAGGCTTGAAATGTCCACCAAGGAGGCAGGTGGAAGGGGCAGAAGGTCCTGGTCAGTGGTGACATCACCCCTAGCTGGAGGATATGACATCAAAAGGCAAAGGGTTGATGCAGGCCAGGCTTCACCTCTGTAGGTAGCAGGCTGTGAGCATGGCAAGGTGAGGAGGGATCTGGTCTCGGAGTGGGTTGGTCTCACATGCTCTCTTGCAAAAAGAGAAGAAAGGCCAAGCAAAGTCATCCAGCAAGTTCTCTACAAGTAGAAGCCAAGCCTCCCAGATCGCAACTCAGTGGTGATGACAGTCCCCACCAAGGGACAGTTACCTGGAGTGGGGGACAGTGGAAAGATAAGTGGCAGGCAAGTGCATAAAACTCATGGTCTGATCTGGCTGCAAATCTAGGGAAGTAGACCATCCGAGCCAAACAACTGCATCTTTCAGCGCATGTTTGGCTCAGAGACCTCTCCACTGGCCTCCTCATGACTCCCTGTCATTGTTACTTAGACTTCTGACCACTGAGCACTCAAAACACACGGGAGCACAGCCAGACAGGCAATAGCGCTTCTTACATCCCTGCCAGACAGAGGGAGGTTGTGGAATAACTGCAGGAAGGATTACTGAAGATATGAATAAATAACGAGTAAGTAGAAATTAATACCCACAAGGTTAAGAGTGAGCACCAAGTGCTCTAAATCAGAAAGGGTATCAACTGTTTCATTTGTTTGTTTGTTTTGGTTTTTCTAGGTAGGGTCTCACTCTAGCTTAGGCTGACCTAGAATTCATTATGTAGTCTCGGGGTGACCTCAAACTCTCTGCAAACCTTCTATCTCTGCCTCCTGAATGCTGGGATTAAAGGCATGCGCCACCACGCCCAGCTGTATCAACTGGTTTTTTTTGTTTTTTTTTTTTTTTTTGTCTTTTTCAAAGTAGGGTCTCACTCTAGCTCAGGCTGACCTGGAATTCACTATGTATTCCCAGGGTGGCCTTGAACTCATGGCAATCCTCCTACCTCTGCCTCTGCTGGGATTAAAGGATGCACCACGGCGCCCCGCCTGAACTGTTTTGATGCATGTGTCCGGTATTGATCTGGAAGGGTGCACAGTGCACACACTCCAGGACTGTGGGGTGTGAGCTGATGTGTGTGAGGGAGTGCACAGAGCAGGTTACTGTGTGAGTGGTGTGTATCTGTATGTGTCCATGAGTGTATATGACCTGCCTGTGCCCATGTGGGTGTGCAAGGGTGTGAGGGAGCTCATGCGGTTTGGATGTAGATGAGCCAAGATGTATAATGCATGTATATGTGATAGTGTGCTTGAATGTGTTCTGGTTGTATGTCTGTGTGTATGATGGTTTGTGTGTCCATGCGTAGGTCTGTGGAAGAGTGTTGTGTGGGTGCATGGGTGTGAGCTGGTGTGTGTGAGGGAGTTCACAGAGCAGGTTAGGTTGTGCGTGGTGTGCACCTGTGTGTGCCCTGTCAGTGCTCGGGTCAGTGTGTATTGGTGTGAGAGAGCTCATGTGGTGTGGGTGTACATGAACCAAGATAATGTACGTTTATGTGACAGTGGTACAGGTGTGCTAGAATGTGTTACGGTTGTTAACGGGTGTGTGATGGTTTGTGTGACTGTGTAGTTATGTGGAAGAGTGTCTCGTGGGGGTGGGCGCATGGATGTGAGTTGGTGTGGGTGTAAGCGAGGATAACTGGATGTGATGGAGGCGCGTGTGCGTGTGTCTGTGTAGGGTGTGTCACGCGTGTGAGGCTGGCGGGGTGGGCGGAGGCTGAATGGTGGTGAGCGATGGCTGGGTGCGGGGAGCGTCTCCATCTCTGCGCCTCTGGTTGGGCTTCTGCATCGCTGGAGCTGCCTCGGAGCCCCTCCAAGCCAGACCCGGGGAGGGGAGCTGGAGTGGACCCGCGAATGCGCCCTGCGCCCGGGAACCGACTCTCACGTCCCTCTGGGGGTCGGCGAGGCAGGGTCACTGGTGCTGCCACCTGGAAGCGGCTCGCCCGGAGCTCAGGAAGCACGACGCCCAGGGGCTGGTCCCCACGCGCAGTCCCGGACGCGCCACGCCGCGGAGGAAAGACTGGGGGCGACAGCAGGCAGGGCGCGGCCTGGGATCCGGTGCGGCACTGGGAGTTCTCCAAGGTGCTAAAATAAACCGAGCGAGGGATCAGGTTTCCCGACCAAAATAACCCAGCAAGGACCTTAGAAATGCGAACCGAGAAAGCGATCCCCGACGCGCGCCTGAGGTGGGGAGGGTGCGATGAAAACTGCTGTCCACTGGGCACGCGTGGCTGCTGGCTACGCACCCGGGCTACCCCTCTCTCCTGTCCCCTCCAAGCTCTCACCTCCACCCCTTCCCTTCTCTCCGGGGTCATTGTCCTAGATAGCAGTCTCCTAATGGCCTTGGAGCTTGGAGCCAGGCTTTATTGGTTCATTCAATGTTTCCTGAGTGCCTACTATGGGCTAGACACTGCTTAGTACCCGTGAACAAACAGTCCCAGCTCCCAGGGGCTGTCGTTTTGTTAGGAGGGCTTTGAACGCAAACACACATAAGCCAAGTGTATAGAGTGGTATAGAATGTTAGGAAGTATATGGACTTTCAAAAAAAAAAAAAAGTGTGGGGGTGTGGGAGAGACCAGGCATGGAAGCATGGTAGTACACACCTGTAATCTCAGAACGGAGGCAGGAGGTTTAGAAGTTCAAGGCCAGTCTGGGCTGTCTGAGACTGAAAAAAGAAAAAGTGTAGTCTAGGGAGATGACTAAGCTGTTTAAAATGGTTGCTTGCAAAGCCTAATGGCCCAGGTTCAATTCCCCAATACCCATGTAAAGCCAGATGCACAAAGGGTTGCATTTGTCTAGAGTTTATTTGCAGCAGCAAGAGGCCCTGGTTCGTTCTCTCTGGTTCATTCCTTCTCTCTCTCTCACAAATTGTATTTTATTTTATTTATTTATTTATTTTAGTTTTTCAAGATAGGGTCTCACTCTGGCCCAGGCTGACCTGGAATTCATTATGTAGTCTCAGGGTGGCCTCTAACTCTCTGCGATCCTCCTACCTCTGCCTCCCCAGTGCTGGGATTAAAGGTGTGTGGCACCACGCCCGGCCAACTTTAAAAAGTTTTTTAAAGTAAATAACAGAATGGAGTCAGAGGACAGGAGGGCTTTGGATGCCAGCATCCCCTGCTGGCTCATTCAGTGGCCTGGATACCGTCCCTTAGCCTCTGAGCTTTGGTTTTCTCCTTGATCTGATGAAGGTGATGCAGTTGCTTGGGTGGCTAACGCAGGTGGTGCAGGTACAAGTTCATGGCAAATATACTTCTTAGGATTAGTGCCAGGTCTGTCTTAAACATTAAAGTCAGTAAATGATGACATGTACAGGGTCCAGACTGTACCAGCTGCCACAAAGCTGCCAGAAAACTACTGTTCTTAAGTCAGAGACAGTATGGACTTTTAGGCTGAAGCCTGGGTCAGAACCTAGTACTAGCTGTAGGCATCAGTGTGACATTTTGCCCCAGCCCCAACTCTTTTTATTTTTTGTTTATTTATTTGGTTTTTCAAGGTAGGGTCTCACTCTAGCTCAGGCTGACCTGGAATTCACTATGTAGTCTCAGGCTGGCCTCAAACTCATGGTGATTCTCCTACCTCTGCCTCCCAAGTGCTGGGATTAAAGGTATGTGCCACCATGCCCAGCTCTAGAATAGCATTGTAGTTTTTATTCTGCAGCAACAGAATAGAAACAGCCTAAAGGTCCAATGACGAAGAGTTCATTACAGAGATGACAGCCTAGCCACCTAAGTTTCAGGCAGTCACTGAACTCTAGTAGAGTTGCCATGGAAATGTGGCTAAGGTTATATGATTAAGTGAAACAGGTGGTTCATATTCTAAAAGGCTATATAATGTGCTCATTTTTTTTTAATTTGACAGAGAGAATGGGCACGCCTAACATACTCCAGATGTGTGCACCCCCTTGTGCACATGTGCGACATTGCATGCTTGTGTCACTTGCGTCTGGCTAAACGTGGGACCTGGAGAATAGAATGGATGTTCTTAGACTTGGCAGGCAGGTGCCTTAACAGCTAAGCCATCTCTCCAGCACTAAGTAGTCTTAGGCTGGCCTCGAACTCACAGCCATCCTCCTACCCTGGCCTCCGGAATGCTGGGATTAAAGGCTTGTGCCACCATGCCCCGCTGTGTTCATATTTTAAATGTATATGCAAATACATATGATTTACATAGATATCATTTGTTTTAAGAATTATGTAATGATTATTAAAATAATATTTAGTTGATATAAAATATTTCAATAACTGGAAATGAAGCAAGTAATCCCTTCCTAAGATGACTACCTGTTGTTACCAGTATTGATTTTCAAGTGGTAGGTTACAGCTACCATCTGTATTAATTAAATTTGTTAAAGAAGGCCTGGCACAGTGGCACACGCCTTTAATCCAAGCACTTGAGAAGCAGAGGTAGGAGGATCACTGTGAGTTCCAGGCCAGCCAGAGACTACAGAGTGAATTCCAGTCAGCCTAGGCTAGAGTGAGACACTGCCTCAAAAAAGAATTACTAAAGAGTAATGTTTGGGTATGGGGCGATGGATCAGCAGTTAAAGGTGGTTGCTTGTGAACCCTGCTGGTCCAGGTTTGATTCCCCAGTACCCATATAATGCTAGATGTACAAAGTTGTACAAATATCTGGAGTTTGTTTGCAGGGGTAAGAGATCCTGGTACCTATTCATCCTCTCTCCCTCCTTCTCTCTCTCTATTCCTCTCTATCTTTGTGTGTGTGTGTGTGTGTGTGTGTGTACACACACACACACACATTTTTATATATATTATTTTTATATAAATTTTTAAAATTATTTTCTTTATTTTTGGAGAGAGATACAGAGAGAGACAGAGAGGGAGAGGGAGAGGGAGACAGATAGAGATGGGCGCACCAGCAGTCTCTCAGCTGCTGTGAACGAAATCCAGATGTGTGCGCCCCCTTGTGGTCAAGTGTGGCATTGCGCCCTTGCATCACTTTGCATCTGGCTAAACGTGGGACCTGGATATTGGAACCAGGTTCTTAGGCTTAGCAGGCAGGTGCCTTAACCACTAAGCCATCTCTCCAGCCCTATATTAGTTTTTTGATGTAGGGTCTCGCTCTAGCCCAGGCTGACTTGGAATTCACTGTGTATCTCAGGCTGACCTTGAACTCAAGGCAATCCTCCTACTCTGCCTCCAGAGTGTTGGGATTAAAGGTGTACACCACCACACCCAACTTAAAAATATTTTTTAGGGCTGGAGAGATGGCTTAGCCGTTAAGGTGCTTGCCTGCAAAGCCAAAGGACCTAGGTTCAATTTCCCAGGACCCACATAAGCCAGATGCACATGTGTCTGGAGTTTACTTGCAGTGTCTGAAGGCCTTGGAGTGCACATTCTCACTCTCTCTCCAATAAATAAATTTAATTAAATGCTTATTTAAAAATATTTTTGGGGCTGGAGAGATGGCTTAGCAGTTAAGGCGCATGCCTGCTAAGCCCAAGAACGCTGGTTCCAATCTCCAGGGGTTCCAATCTCCAGGTCCCACGTTTAGCCAGATGCAAAGTGGTGCAAGGGCGCAATGCTGGGCTTGCCCACAAGGGGGCGCACACATCTGGAGTTCGTTCACAGTAGCTGAGAGACTGCTGGCCCGCCCATCTCTGTCTCCCTCTCCCTCTCTGTCTGTCTCTCTCTGTGTCTCTCTCCAAAAATAAATAAAATAATAAAAAATATTTTTTAAAAAGTAATGTGGGCCAGAGAGATGGTTTAGTGATTAAGGTGCTGGCCTGTGAAACCCAAGGACCCATGTTCCATTCCCCAGGACCCATGTAAACCAGATACACAAGGTGGCACATGCATCTGGAGTTCCTTTGCAGTGGCTAGAGGCCCTGGTATGACCATTCTCCCCCCCCCTTAAATAAATAAATTAAATTAAATATTTTAAAACTTTTAAAAATATTTAGTTTATTAATTTATTAGAGACAGAGAGAAGGAGAGAGAGAAAAAAAGAGAGTGAGAATGGGCATGTCAGGGCCTCTAGCCACTTCAAATGAACTCTAGACACATGCATCACCATGTGCATCTGGTTTACGTAGGACTTGGAGAATCGAACCTGGGTCCTTAGACTTCATAGGCAAGCGCCTTAACTGCTAAGCCATCCCTCCAGTAATGTGCTAGGTATGGTAGCAAATGCCTTTAATCCCAGCACTCGGGAGGCAGGGGTAGGAGGATTGTTGTGAGTTCAAGGCCAGCCTAAGACAACATAGTGAATTCCAAATCAGCCTGGGCTAGAGCAAGACCCTACCTTGAAACCAACCCCCAAAAGATAACAAGCTGGGTGTGGTGGCACATATCTTTAATCTCAGCACTTGGGAGGCAAATGTAGTAGGATCATTGTGAGTTCGAGGCCATCCTAAGATTACATAATAAATTCCAGGTCAGCCTGGGCTAGAGTGAAACCCTACCTCAAAAAAAAAAAAAAAAGCCGGGCGTGGTGGCACATGTCTTTAATCCCAGCACTTGGGAGGCAGAGGTAGGAGGATCACCGAGAGTTCGAGGCCACCCTGAGACTACATAGTAAATTCCAGGTCAGCCTGAGCTAGAGTGAGACCCTATCTCAGAAAACCAAAAAAAAAAAAGAAAGAAAGAAAAAGTTGGAGAAATGGCTTAGCAGTTAAGGCACTTGCCTGTGAAACCTAAGGACCTAGGTTCCATTCCCCAATATCCACAAAAACCAGATGCACAAGGTGGCACGTGCTTCTGGCTTCTCAAGTTCATGTGCAGTGGCTGGAGGCCCTGGCATGCCTATTCTCTTATTCCCTCTGTCTAATAAATAAAACAGTAAAAGAAAAATTTAAAAAATAAAAAGAGTAATGTTTGAGGGTTGGAGAGAGGGCTTAGTGATTAAGGTGTTTGCCTGCAAAGTCAAAGGACCCTGGTTCAATTCTCTAGGACCCACATAAGCCAGATGCATAAGGTGGCACATGCATCTGGAATTCATTTTCAGTGGCTAGAGGCCCTGGCATGCCCATTCTCTCTCTTTCTCTGCCTCTTTCTTTCTCTCAAATAAATAAATAAAATATTAAAAAGAGTAATATAAAAAAGAGAATAATAATGAGCATCTTGGTGATATTATAGTGTCTTTTGAACTAGCTAATTATTGTGGGGATGTATGTACTATCTCCTCAATTAAACTTCAGGAAGATATCAATGAAAGTACTGACTAAATAAATGGATGAATGCCAAGACTCTTGAAAAGTGGGACTGTGTGGCCCATGGTGGTGCTCACAAGGGTTTATGGATGCAAGATTGGCATTTTTCTCTTAGCCACCTGCAAAGTTGACCAAGATCATTCCAGCCCACAGAGGACAGTAACAGGCCCTGTTCTCAGGGGGACGCCGTTGCAGCCTCTGGGCTGAGTAAGCTTTTCACATAATCCTCTCACCTGCCTCCAGGAAAATGGGCCAGGCCAGGGGGAAGGACCTGCCTTGGTCATTTAGCTGGCAGTGGCTAAGCCAGGGGTTGAATTTAGGGCTGTCATCGTCCAAAGCCTGTCTTAACCACTGATGGGCTACAGTTAATATTTTCATTTATTTATTTGCACTCGGAGAGAAAAGAAAGAGAAAGAGAGAGAGAGAGAATATGGGCACGCCAGGGCCTTCAGCCACTGCAAACAAATTCCAGATGCATGTGCCACTTTGTGCATCTGGCTTTACATGGGGGTACTGGTGAATCGAGCCCAGGTTGTTAGGTTTTGCAGGTAAGCACCTTAACCACTGAACCATCTCCTCAGCCCTGGACTACAGTTAAATCAGAACCACGACCTGCACAAAGCTTACTGGGCATTCAAGTCAGAATGAAATGCTGACACAGCCCTGGGTATTAATAGCCCTGGATGGCTGCTTTCTGGCCCCTTCAGAGGCCAGCCGCGGTCACGGCCCCACCCAGGGAGGGTAAAGTAACTACCTTGATGGAGAACTGAGCAAATACTTCCAGGCCCTGTGGCCTGAAAGATCTGAATGTCAAGGTCTCCAAGTCCTTACTCTGAAGACTGCTCAGTAGTCAGGTCTGGTCTCTTCAGCTCCTAAGTGGATGCCTTCACTTCTCTGAGCCTCAACTTCCATGTCTGTTAAATGGGTTTTCTCAACCACTTCTTGGGAATGTTGGCAGGTGGTGTCAGTAATAGCAAGTAAATGTCATAGATGTCCATTCCATTGTAATATGATTCACCAAAGTACATTGAATTCTGGCTTTAAAGAAAGACGACCCCAGCCTGCCACCTTAATGAAATGCTGTCACAAAGGGAGAAGATAGCCTGGCCCTGAGAGACCCACTCTATGATATTCTCATCCTTTGGTTCCCAAAGGAAGCCTTTGGCCTGGGTCCCACGCTCCAGTCTCTCGGACTAGGTCCCTTCTGCCTCTGTCAGGGAGGACAACAGGGACTTGTTCATAAGAGAAAGGTCAGAGGGTAGCTGATAAAAGCAAGGGTTAACTTAGGGTCCATCTCTGCCTGGGCCAGGGTCTGAGGCCACAGCAGAGTCCAGATAGCAGGACTACATTTCCCAGAGTCCTCCACAGCTCAGGGAACAGCCATTGGCGGATTTAAATAGCCCAGGCCCTAGTCAGCCAGGCCTCTGCTGTGCACTCATCCTCCTCTGTCCCGTGGCTCTATTGGCGCTGGCCCCACAAGGGTGGGCTCCATTGGCTGTCCAGCTGGTAGTGACGTCCCTTGGAGCCTGGTGGCAGCTGGAGGTAAACAACCATGTGCTAGCTTCCACTCTATATTTAACAGCTGCTGCGGAGAACGCAGGGAGGCAGGCCACGGTGGTGGCTCTTGTCTTCAGGAAGAAGGCCTTTGGAGCTGGGCTTGGCACCAGCCTTTTCAGGGTGAGTGAGGGCACCATGCCAGCTTCTCAGAGCCGAGCCCGTGCCCGGGACCGTAACAATGTCCTCAATCGGGCTGAGTTCTTATCTCTGAACCAACCCCCCAAGGGGACCCCAGAACCCCGAAGCTCTGGCAGGAAGGCCTCAGGGCCCTCCACACAGCCCCCACCCACAGGTGATGGGGCCCGGGAGCGACGCCAATCCCAGCAGCTGCCAGAGGAGGACTGCATGCAGCTGAACCCCTCCTTCAAGGGCATCGCCTTCAACTCCCTACTGGCCATTGACATCTGCATGTCCAAGCGTCTGGGGGTATGTGCCGGCCGGGCCACCTCCTGGGCCAGTGCCCGCTCCATGATCAAGCTCATCGGCATCACGGGTCATGGCATCCCCTGGATTGGGGGTACCATTCTCTGCCTGGTTAAGAGCAGCACGCTGGCTGGCCAGGAGGTGCTCATGAACCTGCTCCTAGGTGAGTGTGCCCACCTGCTGACACCTACCCGCCAGGTCCTTGAAGAGGAGCTGGCCCCAACCCAGCCCCTTCCATGACCAACAGAGCCCTTGAAAACTGTGGGATTCATCTAATTAGGTTAGGCAAAAGGGTGCCCAGAAACGAGCAAGCCTCTGGTGTGGAGAGGTCAAGGCCCCCTGCAAAGTGGGGACCTAGACTATGGCAGCAGACGCCTCTGGGAGCCAGCTCTCTGCACAGGACTCTGCTGCTCAGAGGCAGCTTAAAGAGAGGCTAGGGTCACATGGGGAGGTGACCTCGAGGACAGTATCTGTGTTTCAGTCCCACCCCCACTTGGGTGACCACTGGGCAGTCAGCACTTCTAAGCTGTCTCCGATGGCCTGTCCTCTGCTATCTGGTTCAACAACTCTGCAAGTTGTCTCAGATTCTCCCATAGGGCCTGGGGGCTTGAATAACCCGGTCTGGGACTCCCACCCATGCAGAGCTTCCTGGAGTCCGTACCCAGGGGAGTCTCTGGAAGGGGGCTGGTCATCAGTTTCTTCCTTTCCTTTCCCTTTTTTTGTTTTTGGTTTGGTTTGGTTTGGTTTGGTTTTTTGAGGTAGGGTCTCACTCTAGCCCATGCTGACCTGGGATTCATTACATAGTCTCAGGATGGCCTTGAACTCATAGTGATCTTCCTACCTCTGCCTCCCGAGTGCTGGGATTAAAGGTGTTGCACCACCATTCCCAGCCTGGTCATCAGTTTCTTTGCCAAAGTCTTTGCCACCAGCCATCCTGCTTAACACTGCCCTCTGCCAGTGGCCATGTGGGACCCATGTGGAAGGAAACCCATCCCCTTCATCTGGAGGTGACACCCTGCCCCCCACCCAACTCACTCTCCTGGTACCTCCAAGGTCCCCAGGGTTCACTGCTTCCACCCTCCAAGCCAAACCTGTGTGGTTGTCATCTGGAAGTGCTGGATAAAACTGGCTCCTTTGTCACCATGAACTTTGGTTCCTGAGGGAGTCACAGTGAAAAGCTGGGTCTCCCCACCCCTGGTCAGGTCTTGGAGGGTCTGGAGCCTGAGACTAAGAGAGGTGAAACATGAGGAGGAAGAAACAATCAGAGGCTGGAGATGGCTTAGCAGTTAAGGCACTTGCCTGTGAAGCCTGAGTACCCTGGTTCAATTCTCCAGTTCCCATGTAAGCCAGATGCACATGGTGGCACATGCGCCTAAAATTCATTTACAGTGGCTAGAGGCCCTGGCGCACCCATTCTCACACTCTCTCTTCCCCTTTCTCTTTCTCTAATAAATAAATAAAAATAAAATCTTAGAAAGAAAGAAAGAGAGAGAGAGAGAGAGGAAGGAAGGAAGGAAGGAAGGAAGGAAGGAAGGAAGGAAGGAAGGAAGGAAGGAAGGAAGAAAGGAAAAGAAAGAAAGAGAGAGATTCTTGGTGAACCCGTGGTTGGGTCTGTCACCATCCAAGTTTCTCACTGGCACTTCTTTATGTTACGTTGTTGTAGCCCATGAGTGCCATAAAGCTGGTGGCCCTGCTATTCGTATGTTACAGAATAGGAGCAGAGATTCCTATAAATTAAATAGCCCACAAGCTCCACCTGACATTCAAGCCTCTGATTTGAGAGGGAAGGACAAGCTCTAGGCCGGAAGCTTATTGGGCAGAACCTGTTGTGGCTCTGTGAAGTTTCTCTTTTGCCCACAACAGCCTCATGGAGGCCGTGCCTCAAGGAGACTGTGTGGAGACTTGGGTTGCCTGGTGTAAACCTGGTGGGTGGGGTGCAGAGGCATTCACCCTAGCCCTGCACCCCAGATTTTGCCTGCTCCTGCCCACCTCTACCAGGTGCTGATGGAGATGATGGTGCTGTGGTTTGATATTTATTTAATTTTTTGTTTTTTTGAGGTAGGGTCTTACTCTAGCCCAGGCTGACCTGGAATTCACTATGTAGTCTCAGGGTGGCCTTGAACTCGTGGTGATCCTCCTACTTCTGCCTCCCAAGTGCTGGGATGAAAGGCGTGCACCATCACACCCGACTTAATGAGTATTTATCATGTCCCAAGTTAAACAGAAGCCATGTCATCATGATGGTGAGGTGGTACTATTGTTCGCATTTAAAGAGGGAAGCCAGAGGACAAATTCAGTTGTCAATTCTCACTTTCCAACTTATTTGAGGCAGGTTCTCCCAATATTCACTGTACAGACTTCGCCAGGCTAGCTGGCCCTCAAGTTGTCAGGAGGTTCTCCTCTCTCTGCCGCCCTTCTCTCCATAGGCACACTGGGATTGCAGACATGAGTGCTAAGCATCTGGCTTTCCACGGGTTCTCGGGATCTAAACTCAGGACCTCATGCTTAGACGGCAAGTGCTTTATCCACTGAGCCATCTCCCCAGCAGCTAAACTGTATTTTTTTTTTTTTTTTTGCTTTTTGTTTTGTTTTTCAAGGTAGGGTCTCACTCTGGCCCAGGCTGACCTGGAATTAACTATGTAGTCTCAGGGTGGCTCAAACTCATGGTGATCCTCCTACCTCTGCCTCCCAAGTGCTGGGATTAAAGGTGTGCGCCACCACACACGGTTTATGTGTTTTTTTTTTTAATTTATTCATTTATTTGCAAGCAGAGAGAGGGGATATAGAGAATAGAATAGAGGAATAGACAGAGGCACCAGGACCTCCAGCCACTGCAAACGAACTCCAGATGCATGCGCCCCCTTGTTCATCTGGCTTACGTGGGTACTGGGGAATCGAACCAGGGTCCTTTGGCTTTGCAGACAAGCGCCTTAACTGCTAAGCTATCCCTCCAGCTCCTGTTTATGTGTTTTTAATGTGGTGTGTGTGTGTGTGTGGTGTATGCATGTGTATGTACTCATAAGCTCACCTGTGGCAGGGTGTGTGGGCCTACATGTGGCTCGAACAGAATGTTGGGTGTCCTACTCCATTGCTCTCTGGCCCCATTCTTACTTGAGCTGGAGGCAGGGCTTACATTTATTTGTTTATTTGTTTGTTTTGTTTTTTTCAAAGTAGGTTTTCAGGCTGACCTGGAATTCACTATGTAGTCTCAGGGTGGCCTCTAACTTATGGCCATCCTCCTACCTCTGCCTCCCGAGTGCTGAGATTAAAGGCATACACTACATGCCCAGCTTATTTTTTATTTATTTAATATTTTAATTTACTTATTTACAAATAGAGAGATACAGAGAGAAGAGAATGGGCATGCCAAGGCCTCCAGCCACTGCAAATGAACTCCACATGCATGTGCCACTTTGTGCATCTGGCTTTACATGGATACTGGGGAACCAAACCCAGGCCATTAGACTTTGCAGGCAAGGTCCTTAACAATTGAGCCATCTCTTCAGCCCGATTTTATTTTATTTATTTATTATTATTATTTTAGTTTTTTGAGGTAGTGTTTCACTCTAGCCCAGGCTTACCTGGAATTCACTATGTACTCATAGGGTGGCCTCGAACTCATAGTGATCCACCTACCTCTGCCTCCAGAGTGCTGGGATTAAAGGCATGTGCTACCACGCCCAGCCCAATTTAATTTAATTTAATTTTATTTTATTTTATTTTATTTTATTTTTAAGAGCTCTGGTAATCCTAGCATCTCTGCTCCCCACTGGACTAGATTACAGATGCACATGGCCACATTTAGCTGTTCATGTGGTTCCTGGTATTAAACCCAAGTGGTCTCTCAGGCCTCCTCAGGACCTCATGCTTACACAAGAAGTACTCTTAATTACTAGCCCATGTCTCCTGCAAACTCCAGACACATGCTCCACCTTGTGCATCTGGTTTACGTGGGTCCTGGGGAATCTAACATGAGTCTTTTGGCTTTGCAAGCAAGTGCCTTAACCACTAAGCAATCTCTCCAGCCCCCAAGAAGTTCTTTATATAGATTTTTCTGAGTATGACAGTGACATTTAAAAAAATTATTTATTTGAGAGAGAGTGAGTGTGTATGGGTGTGCCTCTTGCCTCTGAAAACAAACTCCAGATGTATGCACCACTTTTGTGCATCTGGTTTTACACGGGTACTGGTAGGTTTGCCACCATCCAAGTTTCTCACATTGATCCAAGGACATCAGGTCTTACAAACAAGTGCCTTTAACTGCTGAGCCATCTCTCCAACCTGACATTTTTATAGATAATGTTTACTATGGTAAAATGTACATTTGGGGGTTGGGGTGTAGCTCTGTGGCAGAGTGTGGGCTTAGCATGCATAAGGACCTGGGTTCAATCCCCAGCATTGCCGTGTATTGATACATAGATGTCTTACCATTTTAATAGTTGGTAAATTCTTTTTAAAAATATTCACTGAGCCGGGCATGGTGGCGCACGCCTTTAATCCCAGCACTCGGGAGGCAGAGGTAGGAGGATCACCGAGAGTTCAAGGCCACCCTGAGACTACATAGTTAATTCCAGGTCAGCCTGGGCCAGAGTGAGACCCTACCTCGAAAAACCAAAAAAAAAAAAAAAAATTCACTGATTTATTTGCAAGCAGAGAGAGATTGAGAATGGGCACAGCAGTCCTCCTGCCACTGCAAATGACCTCCAGATGCATGCGTCACTTTGTGCATCTGGCATTACGTGGGTACTAGAGAATTGAACTTGGGCTGTCAAGCTTTGCAAGTCAGTGCCTTTAACTATTTAGCCAATAATTGGTAAATCCTTAACTTATCAGTGGCATTAAGCACATTCTCAATGTTGTGAACCATTGCCACCACCTGCCTTGCGGACATGTTCAACTTCCCAAGGTGAAACTTTATTCTCCCCAAACACCAACTCTTTACTCATCCTCACCTCTCCCGCCCCCTAACAGCCAACCTCTACTTTCTGTTTATGAATGTGATGACTCTAGTAGACTCAGGCAGCGTTTGTCTTCCTATAACTGGCCCATCTCACTTAGCTGGCTGACCTCAGGGTTCATGGAGGTTACAGCATGTGTTGGGGTTTATTTCCTTTTGTGGCTGAGCATATTCCATTATGTGAATGCACCTCGTTGTTTATGTGTCGTCTGGCAATATGCACCTGTGTTGTTGCCACCTTCTGGCTATTGAGAATGGTGGGTGTGTGTAGATCTGTGCGCAGCTCTCAGTTCCTTTGATTGGATACTCAGAAGTGGATTGCTGGCGGGGCTGGGGAGATGGTTCAGCAGTTAAAGGTGCTTGCTTGCAAAGCCTGTCGGCCCAGGTTCAATTCCCCAGCCAACCACATAAAATCTGATGCAAAAAGTGGCACAAGGACTGGAGAAAAGACTCAGCAGTTAAAGAGACTTGCTTGTAAAGTCTTATGGCCTGGGTTTAATTCCTCAGTACCCATGCAAAGCCAGATGCACAAAGTGGTGCGTGCATCTGGAATTCACTTACAATGAAAGGAAGCCCTGTTGCCCTTACCTCTGTGTGTGTGTCTACCTCCTTCTCCTTGTCTCTTTCTCAAATACATAAACAAGGGCTGGAGAGATGGCTTAGCAGTTAAGGCACTGCCTGTAAGGACCCAGGTTCGATTCCCCAGTACCCACATAAGCCAGATGCACAAGGTGGCACATGCATCTGGAGTTCATTTACAGTGGCTGGAGGAACTGCTGCACCCATTTTTTCTCTCTCTCTCTCAGATAAAATAAATACATTAATTAAAAATAATTTTTTGAGGTAGAGTCTCTTGCTCAGGCTGACCTAGAATTCACTATGTAGTCTCTGGGTGGCCTCGAACTCATGGCAATCCTCCTACCTCTGCCTCCTGAGCACTGGGATTAAAGGTGTATGCCACCACGCCTGGCTTTCACACTACTTTTTGAGTCTGGCTTTCATGGGTGCAGGGCAATCTAACTTGAGCTGATAGGCTTTGAACGCAAGTGCCTTTAACCACTGAGCCATCCCTCCAGCCCCAGTAACGCTGTATTTAGTTGTTAGAAGGACAGATGTTTTCCATTATATCTGCACATCACCTTCCCCCACATCCTCACCAACAGTTTTCATTATTTTAATTTTTTAAAATGTATTTTTTTAGTAAGAACATACTTTGTATGGATACATCATGTGTTGGTACAATCTTTTCCCTCCTCCCTGCTCCCATTCAGCAGAGGCCCCTCCTCAGTGGGGTTGTTGGTATTCCCCCATGGGGCTATGGGTTATGTGTTGTGGGAGCAGCAGTCAGTGATTGGGGGGAGGCAATGCCTCTGGACATGACGTCCCAACCTGTAACTCTTAACAATCTTTCCGCCCCTTCTTCTGCAAAATTCCCTGAGCCGTGGTGGGTGTGTTTTACGTTTACTCCAGTGGTGAGCTCTTAGGAGCCTCTGGATCTCTGCTCTGGTAAGTGTTGAGTGTCCTCAGGGTCTGTCTCCTTCACCCTGGCGCTGATTGTCAGGCTCACCGTGGAAGCAGCATTCCTCAACTCCTCTGTGGTTTCACCTGCGCCTTGGCTGAAATGTAATGGGTTGTTATTTTATTTTATTTTATTTTTCAATTTTATTTCTTTATTTACTTGAGAAAGCAAGAGAAAGAAGCAGACAGAGAGAGAGAGACTGGATGCGCCAGGGCCTCCAGCCACTGCAAACGAACTCCAGATGCATGCGCCACCTTGTGCATCTGGTTTACATAGGTCCTGGAGAGTCAAACTGGGATCCTTTGGCTTTATAGGCAAACACCTTAACTACTAAGCCATCTCTCCAGCCCCTGTTATTTCATTTTTACTTTTGTTGTTGTTGTTGTTGTTGTTTTAAGGTAGGGTCTCACTTTCACCAAGTCTGACCTAGAATTCAATATATAGTCTCAGGGTGGCCTTGAACTCACACGGAGCCTCCTACCTCTGCCTCCCAAGTGCTGGGATTAAAGGTGTGCACAACCACGCCTGGCTGACTAAAACTGTTTTCTGTTGGGTTTGTTTGTTTATTTGTTTCGTTTTGTTTTGTTTTGTTGGTTTTTCAAGGTAGGGTTTCACTCTAGTTCAGGCTGACCTGGAATTCACTATGTAGTTTCAGGGTGGCCTCGAACTCACAGCAATACTCCTACCTCTGCCTCCCAAGTACTGGGATTAAAGGCGTGCTCTACCACATCCGGCTTCAAATGACTTATTTTAAAGAATACTTTTTATTAATTAATTAATTTATTTATTTGCAAGTAGAGGGGGGGAGAGAATGGGCATACCAGGGCCTCCAGTACTGCAAACAAACTCCAGGTGCATGTGCCACTGAATCTGGCTTTACATGGGTACTGAAGAATCAAACCCGGGTTGTTAGGCTTTGCAGGCAAGTACCTTAATCACTAAGCCATCTCTACAGCCACCCCCCTTTTTGAAACAGGTCACACTCTGGAGCTCAGGCTAGTCTCAAACTCACAACAATCCTTTTGCTTCTACCTCTTGAACGCTGGGATTACAGGCATGAGCCACCACATCCGGCTGAGGAAACTTTTTAAAGATAAGAGTGAGGACAATTACAGCAGATAGTTGGAGATAATGATCCTTGGCCAGAATGATTGATACCAAGAGTAGAGTCAGCTCAAGGTTGAGAGGACACTTGCTGGGCAAATGTCCTTGCAAACGAAGCCTGTGGTGGCCTTCGGGCTAGCCTGTGTTCTTCTGGAGTTGTTCCCTTCAGCCATTCATGTGTTAGAGCTTTTCCTTTGCAACCATTAGCTTTCTTCACATTTTTTGGTTAGGGCTGACACAGGGACTCCATTTTGATTCTGACAACAATTTTCCCATTCCTTTTTTTTCCTTTCTTTTCTTTTCTTTTCTTTTTTCTTTTCTTTCTTTCTTTTTTTTTTTTTTTAATGGTTTTACGAGGTAGGGTCTTGGTCTAGCCCAGGCCGACCTGGAATTCACTATGTAGTCTCAGGTCTCAGGGTAGCCTTGAACTCATGGTGATCCTCCTACCTCTGCCTCCCAAATGCTGAGATAAAGGCATATGCCACCATGCATGGCTAACTTTCCCATTTCTTTCATAGAACATAGACTGTGAAGAATGTGGGCCTGTCCAATACAACCTCCCCCCCCCCAAGGATAACCTCTGTGCCACATGGGTGCTATGCTTCTGGGCAACACTCTGCACACATCAGTGTAGAACACAGATCCCCTGTTGTGTTTGCCTAGTGTGAGCATTGCTATCACACGACCTACTTGGCTGTGTGTCTTCATTTGGAATCCTGTCTCAGGTCTTCATGTCCCTTCACACCAAGTCTGGGGGAAGCAACTTCTTCCACCCTGAGCTCATCACCCAGCCCCTCTGCTGATTCTCTGATGGTGTGTTCTCTCAACTCTCTTGTCCATTGCCCACTGGATGTTGCTCTTGGGGACAACTTAGGTGACGACCTGTCCATGAGAATGTATGCCTTATCCCTAACTGAAGAATATTCAGTTGATCCTGTATGTTCAGTCAGATATACTTTCGCCCCCAGAGGTGGAACTGTGTGACTGTCAGCCCCAAAGGGTCTTTAGCCACCCCTAGACCAGGTTAGGGCTCTGATATACACTGTCCTGGCAGCAGCTGCATTAGAAATGAGCTCAGCACGCAGAGAGGGGCAGAGCAGGGCAGGTATGTATGGCACATTTCCACAGAGAGTAGGGTCATTTTGGGATCTGCTCCCAGTGGCACCTAGCACTCAGCAGAATTGGTGCCCTGAAACTCTATGCCCAGCATTCTTTTTTTTTTAAAAAAAATTTTATTTATTTGCAAGCAGAGAGAAAGATAGAAGAGAGGCAGGCAGAGAGAGAATGGGCATGCCAGGGCCTCTAGTCACTGCAAACGAACTCCAGACGCATTTGCCCCCATGTGCATCTGGCTTACGTGGGTCCTGGAGAATCGAACCAGGATCCTTTGGCTTCTCAGGCAAACGCCTTAACTGCTAAACCATTTCTCCAGCCCAGGATTCTTTTTATTTTTTTAAATATTTATTTATTTATTTGAGAGAGAGAGAGAATGGGAGCATCAGGGCCTCTAGCCACTGCAAATGAACTCCAGATGCATGCGCCCCCTTGTGCATCTGGCTTATGTGGGTCCTGGAGAATCAAACCGGGATCCTTTGGCTTTGTAGGCAAACGCGTTAACCACTAAGCAATCTCTCCAGACCCCAGGATTCTTTTTTTAAAAAAAAATTTTTTAGCCAAGCATGGTGGCACACGCCTTTAATCCTAGCACTTGTGAGGCAGAGGTAGGAGGATCACCATAAGTTTGAGGCCACCCCGAGACTACACAGTGAATTCCAGGTCAGTTTGGGCCAGAGTGAGACCCTACCTCAAAAACACACAAATTTTTTTTTTTAATATTTTACTTATTTGAGAAAGAAAGAGACAGAGAGAGAATGAGGATGAGTACAACAGGGCCACCTTCACTGCAGACACAAGCTCCACCTTGTGCATCTGGATTTATGTGAGTACTGGGGCATCGAACCTGGGCTCACTGGCTTTGCTGGCAAGTGCTTTAACCCCTAAACCATCTCTCCAGCCCTATGTCCAGGATTCTCACAATCCCAGGAGAGCAGGAGACAGACTGGGACTCATCTAGCAGCACCCTGGTGTGACACCAGGGTAAAGACTCACAGGAGACAGTCTGCCTGGGTGGGAGAGATACTGGCTGTGGGCATGCTCATGCACACACATACATGCACACATGCATACTGCTCACACCAACAGAGCAGGAGACCCAGTGCCAAAAGCCTGGCATGTCCATGTCCTCATCACTCCCTGGGTTTCTACTCACTCAAGCTTTCTTTTCTTATTATTTTGATTTTTAAAATTTGCTTGAAAGCAGAGAGAGAATGGGTGTACTAGGGCCTTCAGCTGCTGCAAATGAACTCCAGATACATGTGTCACTTTGTGCATCTGGCTTTACATGAGTGCTGGGGAATCAAACCTGGGTTGTTAGGCTTTGCAGGCAAGTATCTTAACTGCTGAGCCATCTATCCAGCCCTCATCAAACCTTTTTGCTCAGCAATACTCCCTAGGTACTCTGTCCTTTTGGAATATTGCATTTTGTACTTATTTATTTATTTATTTATTTAAGAGTGAGAAAGAGGCAGAGAGAGAGAAAGAGAAAAGGAGAGAATAAGCATGCCAGGGCTTCCAGCCACTGCAAACGAACTCCAAATACTTGCGCCCCCTTGTGCATCTGTCTTACGTGGGTCCTGGAAGAGTCAAACCGGGATCCTTTGGCTTTGCAGGCAAACGCCTCAACTCCTAAGCCATCTCTCCAGCCCCTGCATTGGTTTTTTAAAATAACTCTTTGCATGTGTGTTATACATATAAGAATAATAAGTAGGTAAGAATAATAATTATCGTTTGAGCCATTTCTAAGCACACAGTTCAGTGGTATTAAGCATTATGAATGGGGTTGCAGAGGTGGTATAGCAGTTAAGGCGTTTGCCTGCAAAGCCAAAGGACCCAGATTCGATTCCCCAGGACCCATGTAAGCCAGATGCACAAGGGACACATGGCGTCTGGAGTTCGTTTGCAGTGGCTACAGGCCCTGGCATGCCTATTCTCTCTGTCTGCCTCTCTTCTCTCTCTTTCTCTGCTTGCAAATAAATCAAATTAAAGAAAAAAAAAACAAAAAAACATTACACAGCTATCACCCCACATTTCTCCAGAACTTGTTCCCCTGGAAAACTGAAACTCTGTCCCCATGAAATGCTGACTCTACCTTGTGCCTTCTCCCAGCCCCACCTCCCGTTATGCTCTCTATCTCTGAATTCAACTATTCCAGGCTCCTGTTACAAGTGGATTCCTACAGTATTTGTCATGTCAAAATCACTTTGTTTTTAGATAGGATCTCATGCATCCCTGGCTAGCTTCAACTCACTGTATAGCCAAGGATGACCTTGAACTTCTGATCCTCCAGCCTCCCCCTCTGAAGTGCTAGGAACAAGAGCATGTACTGCCACCACCATGCCAGATTTAGTGCTGGGGATTAAACCCAGGACTTTGTTCATGCTAGGCAAGCCCTCTACCAACTGAGTTATATCCCCAGGCAAAAATAATTATTTTTTTCAAGGTAGGGCCTCACGCTAGCCCAGACTGACCTGGAATTCACTATCTAATCTCAGGGTGGCCTCTAACTCACAGCGATCCTCCTACCTCTGCCTCCCAAGTGTTGGGTTTAAAGATGTGCACCACCATGCCCAGCTCAAAAATAAATTTTTCTGTAAATATTTTATTATTTTATTTTATTTTAGTTTTTTGTTTTGTTTTGTTTTTGTTTTTCAGTAGGGTCTCACTCTAACACAGGCTGACCTGGAATTCACTCTGTATTCTCACGGTGGCCTTGAACTCACAGTGATCCTTCCTACCTCTGGGATTAAAGGCATGTGCCACCATGCCCGGCCATATTTTTGGTTTTTTGAGGTAGGACCTCAGTCTAGTCCAGATTGACCTGGAATTCACTATGTAGTCTCTGGGTGGCCTCAAACTCACACAATCCTCCTACCTCTGCCGCTGAGTCTTGGTATTAAAAGCATACACCACCACGCTTAGCAAATTTTTATTTTTTTAATTTGTGTGTGTGTGTGTATGTGCATGTATATGTGTATGAGTACATGCCAGAGTCTCTTACTACTATAAACAGAATGCCAGACCCTTTTGCCACTCTTTGTGTCAGGCCTTTTGTGGATGGCTAGGGAATTGAACCTAAAATGGCAGGCTTTGCAAACAAGCACCTTTAACTGCTGAGCCATCTCCCTAGCTCTCCCCCTCCCATTTATTTATTTAAGAGATAGAGAGAGGGCTGGAAAGATGGATTAATGGTTAAGGTGTTTGCCTGCAAAGCCAAAAAAAGGATCCTGGTTCGATTCTCCAGGACCCATGTAGAGCCAGATGCACAAGGGGGCACATGCATCTGGAGTTCTCTTGAAGTGGCTGGAGGCCCTGGTGCGTTCATTCTCTCTCTCTGCCTCTTTCTCTATTTTTTTAACCTTTTTAAAAAATACATTTTATTTATTTATTTGAGAGAGAGATGCCTGTGCCACCTTGTGCATCTGGCTTATGTGGGCACTGGGGAATCAAGCCTCGAACCAGGGTCCTTAGACTTCACAGACAAGAGCTTAACCACCAAGCCATCTCCCCAGCCCCCCTTCTGCCCTTTTTTTGAGGCAGGGTCTCACTCTGGCCCAAGTTGACCTGGAACTCACTCCATACCCCAGACTCCTCGAACTCATGGAGATCCTCCTACCTCTGCCTCCCCAGTGCTGGGATTAAAGGCGTGCATCACCACGCCCATCTTAAAAAAATAAATTGTTAAAGCTGTATAAGTAAAAAGTGGTTGGATGTGGTGGTGCACGCCTTTAATCCCAGCATTCGGGAGGCCGAGGTAGGAGGATGCTAAGAGTTTGAGGCAAGCCTGGGACTTCCAGGTCAGCCTGGGCTAGAGTGAGAACCTCCCTGCCTTAGAGAAAAGAAAAAAGAAAAATCAAGCACTCTCCATCCTCCCCATCCCCCTGCTCAGGGAGAAGCCTTGCTACTGCACAAGCTGGTACCTTCCAGGCTTCCCTGAATGTGGACACCAACTTGCATATGTTTTATTTTACAGTGATGGCACTGACTGTAAATCCTATTTTGTAGTCGACCTTTCCCACTTTGCATACCCGCCGCCCCATAGAGCTCTGGAGGTGGCTATAAATACAGCCTTGTCAGCTGCAGTGGCCACCAAACGCTCTTTGTCTAGACTCTGCCACCGTGTGTCGCATCTGTCTAGTCCTGAAGGGCACTGGGTCACTGCACAATCTTCAGGGCTGTAAGTAACACAACTGTGGGAATCCTGGCCCAGGACTCCTATACGGTGCCCTGATCACTTCCCGAGGAGGCAGTTTTACAAACCGAAGCTCAGAGTCAAAAGAAGTTTGGTGGAAAGACTTTCCATCTGAAGCCTAATGCCTTTCGGAAAGATGATTGACACTCCCTAGGGGCAGTAAAGATTGGATCCAACTTCCCAGAGCCAGAATGGAAGGCAGAGGCTTCACCAGACTAAAAGCACCAGGCCCCTCTTTTTCTTTCTTTTTCCAGAGTGACTTTATTTTAATTTTAATTTTTAATTATTTTTTATTGACAACTTCTTTAATTTTAGACAAAATCCCATGTTATTTCCCTCCCTCCTCCACTTTCCCCCTTGAAACTTCACTCTCCATCATATCCCCTCCCCCTCTCAATCAGTCTCTCTTTTCAGTTTGATGTCATGATCTTTTCCTCCTATTATCATGGTCTTGTGTAGGTAGTGTCAGGCACTGTGAGGTCATGGACATCCAGGCCATTTTGTGTCTGGAGGAGCACGTTGTAAGGAGTCCTACTCTTCCTTTGGCTCTTACTTTCTTTCTGCCCCCTCTTCTGCAATGGACCCTGAGCCTTGGAGGTAGGTTTGAGATGTTTCAGTGCTGAGCACTCCTCTATCACTTCTTCTCAGCACCATGGTGCCTTCTGAGTCATTCCGAGGTTGCCACCATCTGAAAAGAGAAGATTCTCTAACCAATATATGGGTGTGGACATTAAGAGAAGTGCTTACTGGGCAGTTTGGTGAGCATAGTATATACATTTAGCGAGACACCAGCAGACATTACAACCTTAGGGCTCATGACTACCCCTGTTGCAGGTTTTCAGTGTCAGAGATGTATTCCCTCCCATGGAACAGGCCTCCAGTACAATTAGAGAGCGGTTGGTTTTCCCCATAACAGACATGCCACTATTGCACCCATTGGCTCATTTGGCCTGGCTGGGCAAATTTAAAGCTTGTAGGTCCACTGTTGAGTACCTTCACTGGTGTTTTCTCTCTCTCCCATTGACCTTTATGCAGCATAGCTTTTTCCAGTTTTCTGTCAGCTGGTCCTCATGGAGGAGGCTTTCAGCTCAGCTCCAGCAGGTTTTCTCAGCGAGCTTGCCACCCAAGTATGTGGAGTCTTCAGCAATAGGGTCTTACCATCTATTCCTGGTGGGAAACCAAGGCCAGACCCCTCTTTAAGGTCCCTTCCAGCAAGAGACATCAACCCACACACCTGTACACCCTTCATTAACCTGGAGCCCAGTGAGGGCCCATCTTTGTTTGCCACAGCACCTCCCCAGACTTCACCTTCCTGTCCCCTCGCTCACTCTGTGGAGGGATGAGCTGACTAAGCTGGCCTCCTGGATACGTCCTCAAGTTGTGGGGGAGAGGACAGCAGTCAAAACCCATGAGGGGCCATGAGAGGTTCTTCCAGCCACCCCTCTGCTCCATGCACACTGCCACCCACACACAGGATGCTTTACAAGCAGCCTGGCTCAGCCTGTCCTGAGGGTCTGCAAGCACGGTTCTCCGGTCACTATAATCCCTGAGGGTCACTGATCTGGGGAGAGGAGAGGACACTGAGGCTAGTGATCATTACCCTGAGGGTGGGTGGTCTCCAGGAGGACTGGGCCTTGGAACAGCTGAGCTCCTGTAGGTGAAGCTCAGGCACAGGATGCTAATTCACTGGGCTGGCCCAGCTCTCTCCAGAAAAGACTCTGAGGGTGGAGACCACTGAGTCAGAGAGTGAGAGAGGTGTTGGGGCTCAGGCACTTGTAGTCCCAGGTGCCAATGGTCTTTTCCATTTTATCAACAAGCGGCCGGGAGCTCATAGGGGTCCCCTTGCGGGGCTCACGCAGTTTGCAAGCAGTGACCTTGACTCTGGTCTCTCACTCTGGATCTTTGGTGTGGAACCACCACCTAGTTGACCCCAGCAAGTGGAGGCCATGGAGCTGAAGCCACTGTGTGACCTTGGCTGAGTCATCTAACTGCCCCCACCTCTGAGATATAGATTATGACTACCACCAGGGGGCCCAGCACAGTGCCTGTTAGGTGGCCAACTGCTCCAGGTAAGAGATAGAGGAGTGTCCCAGGACACAAGACCCACATGCCAAGGCAGGGAAGTCCCAGCAAACAGATAGAGTTGGTCCCCACTAAATGCCTGACCCTTCAGAAGGTTGGCCAAGGTGGGGACCATTGCTGAAGGACCACTGATGGCCTTGGCTGGGAGCTTGTCTGCAAAATCTCAGTGTGTTAGCAGCTGGCTCTCAGCCACCACTTCCTCTGCAACGGGAGAAGGACAGGGCTGGGTGCAGCATTTAGCATGCACAGAGCCCTAGCTTCTACCCCTAGCACAAGAAAGAAAGGGGGGAGGGAGGAGAGAGGAAAAGAAAAGAAAACTGAGTGTGGTGATGTATAACTGAAATCCTAGAAATTGGGAGGTGGAGGCAAGAGAATTAGGAGTTCAAGGCCATCCTAAGCTATATAGTGAGTTTGAAGCCAGCCTAGAGAGGGGGAAGGGGAGGAGAAAGAGGGTGGCAAGAGAGAACAGGGGAAAGAAGGGGAAGAGAGGGAAAGAAGGAAAAGGGAAGGGAGGAGAGGAGAACAGCAGAGCCAAGAGAAGGGAACAGGGGCTATACATAATGGTACACTCCTATAATCTGTTGAAGCAGGAGAATCATAAATTTGATGTTAGCCTGAGTTACATAGTAAGAGCTTACTATTTTTTGTTTGTTTGTTTGTTTTTTGTTTTTCGAGATAGGGTTTCACTCTAGTCCAGGCTGACCTGGAATTCACTATGTAGTCTCAGGGTGGCCTAGAACTCTCGGCAATCCTCCTACCTCTGCCTCCTGAGTGCTGGGATTAAAGGCATGAGCCACCACGCCTGGCTAGATCTTACTATTACAGGTGCCAGCTTGGAGTTACAAAGTGAATTTCAAGTCAGCCTGGGCTAGAGTGAGACTCTGCCTCGAAACCCACCCCATAAAAATATTTTAATCAGGGCTGGAGAAATGGCTTAGTGGTTAAGGCATTTGCCTGCGAAGCCAAAGGGTCCCAGTTCGATTCTCCAGGACCCATGTAAACCAGATGCACAAAGGGGCACATGCATCTGGAGTTTGTTTGCAGTGGCTAGAGGCCCTGGCGTGCCCATTCACTCTGTCTGCCTCTCTTCTCTCTCTCTTTCTCTCTCTCTGCTTGCAAATAAATTTAAAAAATTAAAAAAATATATTTTAATAAAAAAACAGGGAGCTGGGCTGGAGAGATGGCTTAGCGGTTAAGGTGCCTGCCTGCTAAGCCTAAGAATGCTGGTTCCAATCTCCAGTGGTTCCAATCTCCAGGTCCCACGTTTAGCCAGATGCAAAGTGACGCAAGGGCGCAATGCTGCACTTGCCCACAAGAGGGCGCACGTATCTGGATTTCGTTCACAGCAGCTGAGACTGCTGGCGCACCCATCTCTATCTGTCTTCCTCTCCCTCTCTCTCTCTGTCTGTCTCTCTCTGTGTCTCTCTCTAAAAATAAAAAATAATTTTAAAAAAAGTTAAAAAAAAAAAAAGGAGCTGAAGGCGGAGAAGTGGCTTAGCGGTTAAACACTTGCCTGTGAAGCCTAAGGACCCAGGTTTGAGGCTTAATTCTCCAGGACCCACGTAAGCCAGATGTACAAGGGGGCACACACATCTGGAGTTTATTTGCCATGGCTGAAGGCCCTGGCGCACCCATTCTCTCTCTCTCTCTCTCTGTCTCTTTCTGTATCTCTCTCTGTTAAATAAAATTTTAAAACATTAAAAATAAAATAAAATAACAAACAGGGACCTGATTCAGTGATTAAAGCTTGCAAAACCTGCCCAGGTTCAGTTCCCCAGAACCTTCATAAATCCATATGCAAAAAGTGGCCAGATTCAAAAGGTGGCATAAGCATCTGGTATTCATTTGCAGTAGCAAGACATTCTGACACACCCATATACATGCACACAAATAAATAAAAGTATAAAATATGGGCTGGAGAGATGGCTTAATAGTTAAAGGGCTTGCCTGCAAAGCCAGAGGACCCAGGTTGAATTCCCCCGTACCCATGTAAGCCAGATGCACAAGTGGCACATTTGTATGGAGTTTATAAACTATAAAATAAATAGACGAGAGACTAATTAGAAAGAAGGGATTCCGGACTGGAGAGATGGCTTAGCAGTTAAGGCGCCTGCCTGCGAGGCCTAAGGACTTGTGTTCCACTCTCCAGGTTTTACATAAACCAGATGTACAAGATAACACAAGTGCACATGGTTGCACATGCGCACAAGATGGCGTACATGTCTGGAGTTCAATTGCAGTGGCTGGAGGCCCTGGCACACTAATTCTCTCTCTCTCATTAATTAAAAAAAAAAAAAAAAAAAGCCAGTTTGTTGGGATTGCCTCAAAAAAAAAAAAAGAAAGCCAGGTGTGGTGGTACACACCTTTAATCCCAGCACTTGGGAGGCAGAGGTAGGAGAATCACCATGAGTTCAAGGCCACCCTGAGACTACATAGTGAATTCCAGGTCAGCCTGAGCTAGAGTGAGACCCTACCTCGGAAAAAGAAAAAAATATACCCAAAGAGAGATATTCACAGAAACCCTAGGTTCAATCCCTAGTGCCCCCAGACAATAAAAGAATAGGCCCAAGGGACTGAAAGCTGGTGCTCAACCAAAAATGCACACACACTTATTGTGTGGACATGTATGTGGAAGGCCCAGACCAGGTATGTCCAAACTGGCAGAATGCTGACTAGTTCTTGCTGAGGTGCTAGAGGGAGGGCTAGGACTGACTGATTCATGGGCCCAGGGATTCTTATTGGCACGAACGAATATTAAAGATCTAACCAGAAGTTCGGGGTGCACAGCACTGTAACTTGTGAATTGGGTTGATTGTGTGTTTTGTGAATTTCACTCCAACTTTTTATTTATTATTTATTTATTTATTTATTTATTTATTTATTTATTTTCGAGGTAGGGTTTTGCTCTAGCCCAGGCTGACCTGGACTTCACTATATAGTCTCACGGTGATCCTCCTACCTCTGTCTCCCAAGTGCTGGGATTAAAGGCATGTGCCACCATGCCCAGCTCACTCCGACTTTTATTTTTTTCTTTTATTGTTTTTTTTTTTTTTTTTTTTTTTTAATATATTTTATTTTTTATTTATTTATTTATTTGAGAGAGAGAGATACAGAAATAGGCAGGTGAGAGAGAGAGAATGGGTGCGCCCAGGGCCTCCAGCCACTGCAAAGAACTCCAGATATCTGGCTGACGTGGGTCCTGGAGAATCTTTTATTTTTTTCTTTTATTGTTTTTTTTTATTGACAACTTCCATAATTGTAGACAATAAACCATGGTAATTCCCTCCCTCCCCCCACTTTCCCCTTTGCAAGTCCACTCTCCATCATATCCCCTCCCCCTCTCAGTCTCTCTTTTATTTATTTTGATGTCATCATCTTTTCCTCTTATTATGATGGTCTTGTGTAGGTAGCGTCAGGCACTGCAAGGTCATGGATATCCAGGTCATTTTGTGTCTGGAGGAGCACATTGTAAGGAGTCCTACTCTTCCTTTTGCTCTTACATTCTTTCTGCCACCTCTTCCGAAATGGACCCTCACTCCAACTTTTAAAAAACTGTTGTGGCCAGGTGTGATGGCGCACACCTTTAATCCCAGCAGAGATAGGAGGATCACTGTGAGTTCAAGGCCACCCTGAGACTACATAGTAAAATCCAGGTCAGCCTGGACTAGAGTGAAACCCTATCTCGCAAAACCAAATAAATAAATAAATAAATAAAATAAAATAAAAACTAAAAACTGTTGTGGGGCTGGAGAGGTGGTTTAGCAGTTAAGGCACTTGCCTGCAAAGCCAAAGGAGCTTGGTTCAATTCCCCAGGACCCACATAAGCCAGATGCACAAGGTGGCACATGCATCTGGAGTTCATTTGCAGTGGCTATAGGCCCTGGTGCACCCATTCTCTCTCTATATCTGCCCTCTTTCTCTCAAATAAATAAAAATTTAAAAAACAATATTTAAAAAACTGTTGCATTCTCAGGGGTGGAGGAGCTTCAGGGAGGTGCTTTGAGATGAGTCTTGCAGGGGCTAGAGAGAGGGCTCTGGTTAAAGGCACTTGCTTGATAAGAATCCTGCAGGCCAGGCCCCACACTTCAGCCCTGGACTGCTGCCTGGTGCTTGTGACTGCCCACATCACCACATCACCCATCACCTAGTGGTAGAGGTAGAGGAGGGATAAGAGAGAAAAAGAAAAAAAAAAATGAAGGGCTGGGTAGATGGCTCAGTTATTAAAGGGCTTGCTGTGCAAATGTGAGGCCCGGAGTTTGGATCCCCAGCACCCATGTAAATGCTGGGTGGGTGTAACAGCCCCTGTAATTCCAGTACTTGGGAGGTGGAGATGAGACTCCTGGGCATGCTGGCTAGCTGGACTAGCCAAATTAACAAGCGGCCCTGGCATGCCCATGTTTGCTCTCCCTCGCTGTCACTCTTTCTTTCTCACAAATAACTAAAAATACTTTAAAATATTTATTTTTTAGGGGCTGGAGATATGGCTCAGCAGTTAAAGGCACTTGCTTGCAAAGCCTGCAGGCCTAGTTTGCCACTAGAGTACCTACAGTACCAAGCCAGACACACAAAGTGGTGCATGCGTCTGGAGTTTGTTTACAGAAGCAGGAAGGCCTGGCACTCCATTCCCTCTCTCCCCTCTAACTCTCTGTTAAGTAAATAAATAAATAAAATAGTTAAAAAATTATTTAAGCCAGGTGTGGTGGCACACGCCTTTAATTCCAGCACTTGGAAGGCAGAGGTAGGAGGATCACCATGAGTTCAAGGCCACCCTGAGACTACAGAGTGAATTCCAGGTCAGCCTGAGCTAGAGTGAGACACTACCTCAGGAAAAAAAAAAAAAAAAAAAAAAAAAAAATTGTTTATTTATTTATTTATTTATGTTTGTGTGTATGTATGGGTGTGTGCATGTAGAGGTCAGAGGACAACCCTGAGGTGTTTGTGCTCTTTTTGGGGGGATTAAAGGCATGCGCCACCACGTCTGACTTGGCATTCTTTTTTTTCTTTTGGTTTTTCCAGATAGGGTCTCACTCTAGCTCAGGCTGACCTGGAATTCACTAGGTACTCTGAGGGTGGCCTTGAACTCACAACAATCCTCTTACCTCTGCCTCCCAAGTGCTGGGATTAAAAGTATGCACCACCACGCCAGGCTATTTTTTAAAAATATTTTATTTTTATTTATTTATTTGAGAGAGAAAGGGAAAAGCAGAGAGAGAGAGAGAGAGAGAATGGGTGCGCCAGGGCCTCCAGCCACTACGCACGGACTCCAGACGCATGCACCATCTTGTGCATCTGGCTTATGTGGGTCCTGGGGAATCAAACCTGAGTCCTTTGGCTTTGCAGGCAGCTGCTTTAACCACTAAGCCATCTGTCCAGCCCATCTGTGCTCTTCTTCCACCTTCTTTGAGATAGGGTTTCTTCTCTGCTGAAGGAAGTAGATCCTGGAGGTTAGGGTAGTCCAGGGAGCGGGAACAGCAGATTCAATGGTCCTGAGGTGGAAATGTGCTCTGAGGTCAGTGTGGCTGAGGGAAATGAGGGATAAGGAGGGAGGAGTGGGAGAGAGCTGGGGGCTGGGAGCCAGGTTGGTTGGTGGTGCTGATACCCAAAGGACCTTCTGTCTCCTACCCACAGCCCTACTCCTGGACATCATGACAGTGGCCGGAGTGCAGAAGCTCATCAAGAGACGCGGCCCATACGAGACGAGCCCCGGGCTGCTGGACTACCTCACCATGGACATCTACGCCTTTCCTGCCGGCCACGCCAGCCGCGCCGCCATGGTATCCAAGTTCTTCCTGAGCCACCTGGTGCTGGCAGTGCCCCTGCGCGTGCTGCTCGTGCTCTGGGCCTTCTGCGTGGGCCTGTCGCGTGTGATGATCGGACGTCACCACATCACGGACGTCATCTCTGGCTTCATCATAGGCTACTTCCAGTTCCGCCTGGTGGAGCTCGTGTGGATGTCCTCCAACACCTGCCAGATGCTAATCTCTGCCTGGTGAGCTGCCGCTTACAAGTGCCCAAGGGCTTGGGGCAGCACTGGGCCCCAGAGAGGTGGCAGGAGGGGACAGACTGAATGAACAATCACACCTTGACTCAGTGCCCCAGTCTCAGGTGGAGGCTGGTGACCTCAACAGTCCCTTTGCTTGGCCTCTGAGCCAACTGAGGCTACCCATGGGGGCAGTCCTACTTGGCCTCCATTTCCAGAGACAACGGGTAAAAAGGGATGGTGGCGACTTCTCTTGTCCCTTTATTATCATGACTGTTGTTCTTTGGACTGTGCCCACCACACCTCAATACTGATGCCTAGCAAAATACTACAGCCTCCCACCCTGCACAGGTGCCATCGCCACCAAGAATTTCCAGTAGCTTAGGGCGGCACTTTCCAAAGGATTCCCAGGGGACTGCAGCCTGCAAGATGCTTCCTGGTGAGGGGAAAAAAAGGCTTTTGTGGTCCAATACACTTGGGATGTGCTGCACACTGTGTTCTGGAACATTCACAAGGGCTTTGATTGCTGGAAAGGTTCTGGCAAGTCCTGTAGAATAGTTGGCATCACTGGTTTAACGTCATATTTCCTAACCCTATTCAACCCCAGGACCTTTTTCTCTGAGGAATAGCTATTAACTCACCAAGAACCTAGGGGATTTGGGGAGCTTCTGCTTACTGCTTTTGGAGCCAAAGGGCCTGGGGCATGAGTTGGCTTCTCCCAACACCCAGTCTGGGAACCTGGGAAAAGCAGGTACCCACATCACAAGCCACAGAAGGCAAAAAGGTGCCAGCCATAGCTGCGGGCATTGGTGCGGCTTTGGCCCCCAGGGGCCGGACTTTGTGTGACCTAATAGGTCGTTTCCAAGTCAACCATTTTTGGATATGCATTTCATGTGACAATACAGTGATATGCAAACGGACATTTCTGTGTGGTTCTTAGCTTATGGGACACGAGTACATCCCCTGGTAGGAGAGGCCCAGAGAGGTGGGGCACATGGGCGCAAATGTTCTAGAAGGGGAAGCCTGGCCTGATCCAGCTGCAGTGTCCCTTCTCCCTGAGGTCATCATCTAGTACTTCTTCATCCCCAAGGTCCCACACCACTCTCCTGCCAGGACCTGGACAGTGAACCTTGGGATGCCTCAGTGCTTTTCTGCAAGGCTGGTAGAGAAGTCCCCTGAGACATGATTACAGTGTGCACTGAGATGAGGTCACATCAGACAGGGCCCTGGACCACCTGACTTGTTTTAAGAAGAGACCATGAGGCTGCCGAAGACATAACCAGACCTGGGAAGTAGGCTATGGGACGACAGAGGCAGAGAGAGATACAGCTGAGAGCCCAGGAGCACCTCTCCTCCCCCCCCATCACTCCTCCTGCAGACCCTGGTGTCAGGAAGTGGACCGCTGGCCAGGCAAAACCCCTACCCAGGAGCTCCTACAATGAGGGAGCGTGGGACATCAGGGCGGGATCCCAGAAAGGGAGACCTATGCCCATATGGAGGGAATTTGACGTGGTCTAGGACTGAGGGCGCAAGAGAGACCCTGGTCTCTCACACAGACCAGCAGGAAGCTCAGATGGTGAGGTGAGGTGAGCTGGAAGTTCCAAGCTCCAGGAGCCAGCTCTTGGCACATGAGCACTCTTCCACAAGTCATGATCCTCTGGTGTGGGCTGAGCAATGCATCCACGTAACTGATGAGAATCCGGAAGCCCTGAGTGGGCAGGCGGCTGGCCCAAGGCAGCCCAGCACACTAGCGGCACGCCTAGGCTCTTGGCCACATCTCTCTCTGCCTCTGTCATCCCACCCCCCAGCACTGACCGTGTCTCCCTGTAAGCCAGATGGCCTCTTTCCACCCCCCCAAGGAAGGGTCTCGCTCTAGCCCAGTCTGACCTGGAATTCCTCCTACCTCTGCCTCCCGAGTGCTGGGATTAAAGGCATGTACCACCATGCCCGGCTCAGATGTCCTCTTAGTAAAAGTCCTCCAATGTTACCCCACCTAAACACACACCTACATCATTTCTGCAAAGACCCTATTTCCAAATAAGGTTACATTCATAGGATTTCAATGTGTCTTTTTTGAAGAGGGTTGCAATTTAACTCATTATACCCGGGATCCTTCCAAGTAGACGGGTGAGGGAAGTAACTTCCTCTGCTAGCCAGCCCACCTGGGACTGATCAGGAAACAACCCACCTGGAGGGACAGTTGGGGCAGAGGGGCCAAGACCCCCACATTAATGGGGAAGTTTACGTGCCTGACCACAATGGGATGCAGAGTATCCATACAACATCTGTCCTGAAGGCTCACAGGGCCTCCATAATGAAAACCCTCCACATCCAACCTGGAATCAACACTCTTTCTGACTTCTTTAAAATACCTTCCCACGGTTACTGGTGACGCACCTGGCACGGTGCTGAGCAGAAGGGGTGGGGGAGTCTTCCTCTCTCCTCGCCCCCGCCCTCCGGGATCTGGGGATCTGTCATCCTCAAGGAAGTGCCTCAGAGGTTTGGACTGGTGACAGACTTCTGCACACCTTCATGGGCCACATTCCCAGAAGGGACATGGGACTCTGGGGACCACCTCCAAGGAGCCCACAGAGGGTCTTAGAGTCTTCAAGATGCAAAGGGATTTCTGACACGTAGAGGGCTGGGACAGTGTGGTGACAAAATGCCTGGTGGGGGTGAAGGAGTACCAGAAGACAGATGAAATGTCACCAGTGTGCTTTGCAGAGCCAGCCAGCCACATCCTGTGTGTGACAGCAACAGCTGGTGTTGGCTCAGGGGCTGGTGCCCACCCGCCCCTCCTGGAACTCCTCATCTGTCGGAGATCAATGGCAGTGGTCTCCCGAGGGTTCGTATGTGACTCAGGGGTGCCCCCCACATGGGAACTTGGCACAGTGTCTATGCCCTGAGCCCCTTCACTGGGTTCCTAGTCCGGTCACCCCCAGGTGCATGGAAGGAGCCAGGAGACCTCCACACTGGTGTGCCTTTCGGCTTGAAGCTGACAAGAGAGCGAGGCTTCTGCCTAGACTTGAATCCTCTGGGAGGAGATGACACCCTGGGAGACAGACCCCTTGGGGGAGCTGAGAGGATAAGGAAGAAGTTCCTAGACCGACTATGTCCCCACCCTGTCTGAAGAAAGCTATGGTGGACAGACAGATAGCAGGTGGCTGATGATAGCTGCAAGGCCAGAGACAATGTGCATGCATGCAGCCTGGTACACACACCTGAGAGGAGGAACTGATAATTGTTCCTTCCCTTTGTTTTTTGGCACTGGGAATTGAACCTAAGTCATCCCCCACACTCCCCCACACACACTCCACCTCCAAGCTCTCAAATGCTCTGCCACTGAGCTATATCCTACTCCTACTTATTGGCTGGCCTGGAACTCACTCTGTAATCCAGGCAATTTTTTTTTTTTTTTTTTTTTTTTTTTTTTTTAGAGTCTCACTCTAGTCCAGGCTGACCTGGAATTCACTATATCTCAAACTCTGCCTCCGGAGTGCTGGGATTAAAGGCGTGCATCACCACGCCCAACTCCTTTCTTTTTTAAACAGAAATAGATATTTCAGTGCATCAGACAACTGCTGTGTTGTCTGAGGTCATTCAGGGCCAGAGCTTGTGGGTCCCATCCTGGACTCAACACTGGATATGCTGAGAACTAGGCTGGACAATCTCTCCATGGCCCCAGGAAAGCTCTATAAACATGGTGCTTTCTCCACCCTTCCGCAAGGCAGACTCACACCCTCCCCTATTGTTCTATAGGCCAGCAGAGTCTCACCCCAAGAGCTGGGCTCCCTGGAATCTGAGGGCTGCCCTGAGCTTTACCATACCCTCCTGCCTCTTTCTTTCTTTCTTTCTTTCTTTCTTTCTTTCTTTCTTTCTTTCTTTCTTTCTTCCTTCTTTCTCTTTATTTCTTTATTTCTTTTTTTTTTTTTTTTTTTTTTTTTTTGAGGTAGGGTCTCACTCTAGCACAGGCTGACCTGGAATTCACTATATAGTCTCAGGCTGGCCTTGAACTCACAGCAATCCTCCTACCTCTGCCTCCCAAGTGCTGGGATTAAAGATGTGCATCACCCACCTGGCTCTTTCTTCTTTCTCATTCTTTCTCATTCCACCCACCTGTCATCACCCCAGCTGATCACATCACAGAATATAGAATAGGCCCCAAGGTTCACCAAGCAGAACCATGTCCTGATCAAGTGGCTTTAATATGTCATTTCTCTCCTTGAGCAGGATCCACCATGACCCGAGAAGTTCTGGCAAACAGCAGAAAATAGCGTTAGGGATACAACTCAGCCAGTAGAGTGCTTGCCTAGCATGCATGGCCCTGAGTTTGATCCCTAGCACCTCATAAAGCAGGCATGGTGGCGTGTGCATGTGATCCCAGCACTTGGGAGGTAGAGGCAGGAAGATCATAAATTCAAGCCATCCTCACTACATAGAGAGGTAAGGCCAGCCTGGGTTATATGAGACCCTATCTCAAAAAGAAAGAAGCCAGGTGTGGTGGCTCATGCCTATAAATTCCAACACTTGGAAGGTGGAGGTATGTGGATCAACATTAGTTCCAGGCCAGCCTGAGCTAGAGTAAGACCCTGCTTCAAAAACAAATACAAGGGGATGGAGAGATGGCTTAGCAGTTAAGGCATTTGCCTTCAAAGACAAAGGATCCCAGTTCGATTCTCCAGGACCCACGTAAACCAGATGCACAAGGGGACACATGCATCTGGAGTTCATTGGCAGTGGCTGGAGGCCCTGGCGTGCCCATTCTATCTCTCTGCCTCCTTCTCTCTCTCAAATAAATAAATAAAAATTTTAAAAAGATGTTAGCTTACAAAGCCTGACGGCCCAGATTTGATTCCCCAGAACCCACATAGAGCCAGATGCACAAGGTGGAGCATGTGTCTAGAATTCGTGTTTGCAGTAGCAGGATGCTCTGGCATGCCCATATTCTCTGTTTCTCCCAAATAAAATAAAATAAAATAAAATAAAATAAAATAAAATAAAATAAAATAAAATAAAATAAAATAAAAAGATAGAATGAATGAACAAAAGAAAGAGATAAAAGGAAAAGAATTATAAAACATTAAAAGACAGAACGATCGGGAGGTAGAGGTAGGAAGATTGCCATGAGTTCAAAGCCGTCCTGAGACTACATAGTGAGTTCCAGGTTAGCCTGGGCTAGTGTGAAACCCTATCTTTAAAAAAAAAATTTATTTATTTATTTATTAGAGACAGAGAAAGGGAAAGAGAAAGAGGGAGAGGGAGAATGGGTGCACCAGGGCCTCTAGCCACTGTAAAGGAATTCCAGATACGTGCGCCCCCTTGTGCATCTGGCTTACATGGGACCTGGAGAATCAAACCAGGGTCCTTAGGCTTTTGCAGGCATGTGCCTTAACCACTAAGCCATCTTTCCAGCCCCGTGTGAAACCCTGTCTTGAAAAAAGGAAGGAAGGAAGGAAGGAAGGAAGGAAGGAAGGAAGGAAGGAAGGAAGGAAGGAGGAAGGGAGGGAGGAAGGGAAGGGTGGAGCAGAAAGCTTGTGGCTTGGCTTTGATTCAAGGAGTAGGGAGATGCCAGGGTCTACATGAGGACCATGGTCTGGTTTGAAGGTGTTCCCCTAAAATTCATGTGTCTGTCACACAACAGTGCTAGAGGTGGGACCTTTCGGAAGTGGAAAGCTGAGGGCTTCATGTAAATGCTTGATGCTGTGTGTGGAGTGGGTCTTCTCTCTCACCCTTCTACCTGCTACCGTGTGAATTTAGCAAGAAGACCCTCACCTGTCCAGAGCTGGACTTCCAGCCTACAGAGCTCTGAGAAGCCCATTTTTATTCCTGTAATGACCCAGCCTCAGGCATTCTTTCTGTTTTGGTTTATGTTGAAGCCTCCTGACAGGTACATGTGTTAGAATACTCCTATGAATGTTGGTGCTGTTTTGGGAGGGTGTGGAATCTTCTGGAGAAAGTGAGTTGCTGGGGTGGGCCTTTAGGTTTATAGCCTGCCCTCCTTCCTGGTCCATGAAGATAGAGCCTCACACCCAAGCTGCCACAGCCAGGAGCCGCTCCTGCTGTGATGTCTTCCCTCTATGAGGGACTGTTCTCCCAAACTATGAGCCAAAAGAAATGCTTTCGGGCTGGAGAGGTGCTTAGTGGTTAAGGGGCTTACCTGCAAGGCCAAAGGATGTAGGTTCGATTCCCCTGGACCCATGTAAGCCAGATGTACAAGGTAGTGCATGCATCTAGAGTTTGCAATGGCTGAAGGCCCTGGTGCAATCACACACTCTCTCTCAAATCTTTCTGCTTCTTTCTTTCTTTCTTTCTCTCTCTCATATAAATAAGAAAGAAAGAAACAAACAAACAAACAAAGAAGAAAGAGAGAAAGAAAAGAAAGAAATCCTTTCTCCAGGGGCTGGGATGTAGCTCAGTTGGAAAAGTACTACACCATATAAACTGATGTGGTGGCACATGCCTGTAATACCAGCACTTGGGAGGTAGAGGAAGGGCAGGCAGTGTAATGGGGGGGGGGGGCAAGCCCTGAGTTCATATCTTCAAACTAACCAAAGAATTGGCAATTCCAGATTTAAGAAAATGATTTTTAAAATACCACATTTTATTTAGGTCTTACAAAGAAGTGGGGAAGGGAGAAAACTGGGAGGTATGGGAAGATAAAGCGGGGAGAAGTACACCACGTGAAGCCCAAAAGCCTGTGTAGGCCACGTGGAGCCCAGGTAACCGAATATGGATCTTAGAGAAAAAAAAATGAGAAGGGATTTTTAAAATGTGTGCTTCCAGGCTGGAGAGATGGCTTAGCAGTTAAGGCACTTGCCTGCAAAGCCAAGGGACCCAGGTTTAATTCCCCAGAACCCACATGAGCCAGATGCACAAGGTGGCACATGCATCTGGAGTTTGTTTGCAGTGCCTCTCTCTCAATAAATTAATTATTTTTTTAAAAAAAATTTTATGTGCACTTCCAAGAAGGATCAAAAGTGAAGACAGTAATAAAAGGAAAAAAGTAGGGCTGGACCTGGTGATGCATGCCTTTAATCCCAGCACTCGGGAGGCAGAGGTAGGAGGATCACCATGAGTTCGAGGCCACCCTGAGACTACAGAGTGAATTCCAGGTCAGCCTGAGCTAGAGTGAGACCCTACCTCGGGGGAAAAAAAAAAAAAAGGAAAAAACTGTCTCTTCCCATCCCAGCATGGAGTTCGTTTGCAGTGGCTGGAGGCCCTGGCATGCCCCATTCTCTCTCTCTCTCTCATAAATAAATAAATAAATAAATAAATAAATAAATAAATAAATAAATAAATAAAGGCTGTCCTGATCCTGTGTAATTAATCTAACTGCCTACTCTGGCTCTCCCCCACAACAGCGGGCCCCAACACGAAGACACTGGGCTTATTGGGTCTCCTTAAGCACCTGGGCAGAGCAGCTCAGGCCCCCATATGCTGCAACCCCAGGATGGAACGAACAGGTCCTGAGCACATGTTCCAGTGACCCCGAAATGCTCGCTCTAGTTCACACAGATGTGCACACAATGGCCCTCTGGGGTCAAAAGTGCCATCAACCCCTGCCTGACTCAGGGGCTCATGGGAAGGACTCAGCAAACAGCAGACTCTGGTTGCTCTCATGGTTTTCCCAGCTGCAAAGACACTTGTCCATCCACACACAGAAGAGAGCAAAAGCAGGTACAAAGAAAATAACTTTGAAGCAGGTTAGGGTGACTGGGTCCCCGAAAGTAAAAGCAGTCTTCACTTTGTAGAGATCAGCGAGGGATCTCTTGCCTAAAAGAGCTCTCTGGATCTGTTTTTCTGTAAACAACCTGAGTCCCTCCCCAGGAAGGAGTTCCCCTTTCCTTGGGGCTGGAGAGATGGCTTAGCAGTTAAGGCACATACCTGTGAAGCCTAAGGACCCCAGTTCGATTTTCCAGGTCCCACATAAGCCAGATGCACACAGTGGCACATACACCTGGAGTTCATTTGTAGTGGCTGGAGGCCCCGGCACGCCTATTCTCTTTTTCTCTCCCTCTCCCTCTCTCTGTCTCAAATAAATAAAATAAAATAAAATCTTAAAAAAAAAAAAAAAAAAATTCCTTGCTGGGGAGGCAGAGGTAGGAGGGTTACAGAGAGTTTGAGGCCACCCTGAGACTACATAGTGAATTGCAGGTCAACGTGGGCTAGAGTGAGACCCTACCTCGAAAAACCAAAAAAAATGCTGGGCGTGGTGGCGCACACCTTTAATCCCAGCACTCGGGAGGCAGAGGTAGGAGGATCGCCATGAGTTCAAGGCCACCCTGAGATGCATAGTTAATTCCAGGTCAGCCTGGGCCAGAGAGAGACCCTACCTTGAAAAACCAAAAAAAAAAGATTCCTGTTTTTGGCTAAGCTCAGCCAGGGCTGGTTAGTTCAGCCCCCATTTAGAACCTGTAAATAACCCCAGCCCTCTAGATGGGCCTCTAACCCCTTGAAATAAAATAGTTCTGAACCTTACCCTCTGGTCTGTGAATTTCAATTTGAGAGGGAGTCAGGTGGCTTTGTTAGGCACTTAAGGTGACTGGGCCCTGAAAGTATCCTTGCAGTCTCCACTTTGCTAGCGATCAAAGGATGATCTGACTTTTTTTTTTTTTTAGGTAGGGTCTCACTCTAGCCCAGGCTGACCTGGAATTCACTATGTAGTCTCAGGGTGGCCTTGAACTCAAGGCGATCCTTCTACCTCTGCCTCCCGAGTGCTGGGATTAAAGGCGTGCACCACCACGCCCGGCTTGATCTGACTTTTTAAAAAAATTATTATTATTATTATTATTTTGGTTTTGCGAGGTAGGGTCTCACTATGTAGTCTCAGGGTGGCCTCAAACTCTCGGCGATCCTCCTACCTCTGCCTCCCGAGTGCTGGGATTAAAGGCGTGCACCACCACACCCAGCTAAAAATTATTTTTATTTATATATTTGAGAGGGAGAGAGAGAGGGGTGCAGATAGAGAATGGGCACGCCCTAGGGCCTCCAGCCACTGCAAAGGAACTCCAGATTCATGCACCACCTTGTGCATCTGGCTTATGTGGGACCTGGGGAATTGAACCTGGATCCTTTGGCTTTGCAGGCAAGCACCGTAACTGTGGAGCCATCTCTCCAACACTGATCTGACTTCTTATCTCTTCCCTAGATCTGTTTTTCCACAAACAATCTGGGCTTCTCCTGGGAGGGAGGTCTCTCCTAGGATTTAAATCTAACCCTAACATTATTGTTGGTCAAACAAACCCCAGAACTTGGTGTCATGGCTGGCCTCTTCCTGAGACAGCCCCTACCCCTAACCAGTCAGCTGTCCCTCAGCTCACCTGAGCCGGAAGGTAAGGGGCACCACCATAAAGTTATAAATTCGTTTGTGAGGGAAGGGCAAGGCCTCTGTGCTGCCTGACCTCCAGCTTCTGGTGAGTTTCTCCTCAGCCCCGGAGAGCCCCCTGGCTCTTACTTTCTACGTGGGCTCTTTTTCCACATGGCAGGGACTCTTTGTACTTTCTTTTCTGTTCTCGCTACAATTTTTCCAGGCCCACCACATGGGCTCTCAAGCCATGTGGGTGTATTCATTTTCCTTCCTTTGGCTCTGTACTTCCCTCAATAAACATAATAATTTAATAATTATCCCTTTCAGTCTTTCAATTCTTTGGTTAAAAATAGACATGAACCTAGGGTTTATGGTTCAAGGACTTTTCTTAACCCCTAGTGCCCTGTTACAGATTGTTTGAATTCATAAGATAGGAATACAAGGAAACCCCAAAAGTATCTCTATGTTGGCATAAATTGGTGCATTGGCAGAGGAACCCCAATTCCTGTATCATATTGGTGCATTGGCATATATAGGTACATTGTCAAGGAACCCCAAAATTCCAATTTCAACTTCACTGCACCCTTTACTGCCCCATGGCCTGAGAAGTCTCCAAAAAACCTCTGATCCAAGTCCAAGATGGAGATCCACAGGAAGGAGGGCAAAGACAAGGCCCAGATAGCATGGGGGCAAAAGTGTGGTATCGGAGCTGTGAGAGGGCCTCTGGATCAGGCAGTGGGTTTGACACCCAGCCCAGCGCTTGCTAGAGAGCCATCCAAGTAACAATGACAGTCCCCAGTGAGGAAGAACAGATGAAGGGTGGGGGGGAGTCTGTGTGGATAAAATAATGACCCCCCCTCGCATCATGATCCCAGAACCTGTGACTATGCTATGTAGAACTATAAATGGAACATTTGTGTCCCTTCCAAGTTCCTGTACTGAAGCTCTAGTCCTATTGTGACATGCACTGGAAAGTGGAACCTTGGGTAGAGCAGAACCTTCATGGATGGGATTCATAGGCCCCAGGGCTGGAGAGATTGTTTAGTGGTTAAGGTGCTTGCCTGTAAAGCCTAAGATCCCACGTAAGCCAGACACACAAAGGTGAGGCAAGTGCAAGGTCACACATGCCCACTAGGTGGTGCAAGTGTCTGGAGTTCAATTGCAGTGGCTGAAGCCCTGGTGTGCCAGTTCTCTGTCTCTCTCCCTCTGTCTCTCTCTCTAAAACTAAACTAAACTAAACTGAACTGAACTGAAATGATATGAAAAAAAAAAAGGTCCCAATAGGAACATGGTGGCACATGCCCTTTCACTCAGGAGGCAGAGGTAGGAGGATGGCTGTGAGTTCAAGGCCACTCTGAGACTACATAGTGAATACCAGGTCAGCCTGAGCTAGAGCAAGATCCTATCTTGAAAAAAAAAAAAAGAAGAAGAAAGAAAGAAAGGAAGAAAGGAAGAAAGAAAGAAAGGAAGGAAGGAAGGAAGGAAGGGAGGGAGGGAGGGAGGGAGGGAGGGAGGGAGGGAGGGAGGAAGGGCCCCAGTGAAACATACTCCCTACCACTAGGTGAGGACCAAGGAGAAGTTGGCTATCTGCCTTCTAGTACAGGACCCGTCCTCACCAGAATCTGGCCATGCTGGCCCTGACCTTGAACTTCAGCCTCTATATTATGAGAAAGATGTTTCTGTTGTCTATAAGTACCCAGCCTATAATTTTTTGTTGCAGCAACTCAAAAGGACCATGGCATTAAGAAAGCAGGATAGGGCTGGAGAGATGGCTTAGCGGTTAAACGCTTGCCTGTGAAGCCTAAGGACCCCGGTTCAAGGCTCAATTCTCCAGGACCCATGTAAGCCAGATGCATAAGAGGGAGCCCGCATCTGGAGTTCATCTGCAGTGGCTGGAGGCCCTGCTGTGCCCATTCCCTCTCTCTCTCTCTACCTGCCTATTTCTGTATCTCTCTCCCTCTCTCAAATAAAGAAATAAATAAAATATTTAAAAAGAAAGAAAGAAAGAAAGAAAGAAAGAAAGAAAGAAAGAAAGAAAGAAAGAAAGAAAGCAAGCAAGCAAGCAGGATAGTAGATGGCAGGAAGACTGCCAAGTGGCTGACCTACGGAGGAGAGATGGCCCTAGACTGTCCAGGCAGCCCATAAGATCCCAAGGAACCTTGAAGTGGAAGATGGGTAGAGGAGAGGCCAGAGTGCCGAGGTGCTAAAAGGGTGACCCAACCTGCTGGCTCTGAGGTAGAGGCAGGACCATGAGCCATGGAAGGAAGAATTTACTGAGGTCAGATATGAACCCCTCAGATACCCAAAACCAAGATTTTAGGTGACACCCTAGGTCTTGGCCCCCAAGTGCTGGAGGAAGAGGTCACACATCTCCATGTTGTTTCTGTATCCGTCAAGGTTCTCTAGAGGAACAGAAACAATAGAATGAGTATGTATGAAAAGCGCATCTATTAGATTGGCTTCCCTGATACGGCTAGGAGACCTCTGGTTGCTGAGAAGGAACACAGCCCTGTGGCACTTCCATCTAGCCTGAAGAGATTAGCATGGACTTCTGGCCTGCAGAACTGTAGGGCAGTGTGTGTGTGTGTGTGTGTGTGTGTGTGTGTGTGTGTGTGTGTTGGGGGGGGTTCGTGGTAGGGTTTCACTCTGGCCCAGGCTGACCTGGAATTCACTATGTAGTCTCAGGGTGGCCTCAAACTCATGGCAATCCTCCTACCTCTGCCTCCCAAGTGCTAGGATTGAAGATGTGTGCCACCACGCCCAACTGAGTGTGACTTTCAGCCATTGAACTTAGGGCACTCTGATATTCAGCCATAGGATAAGAAGCTCCACAGACTCCTCCCACCCTGGCCTGTCCTCTAGCTGCTGCTACGGCCTCATCATCATGTCCCCCAAATAACCACCAACTGGCAAACAGTGAGGGTCCTAGAAACATCTAGTCCACAGCCCCACTTCACAGATGGAGAGATTGAGACCCAAAGGTGTTGTGGCCACACCAACTCCATGGACACTCAGGGCCTGTCCCTCCCTGTACCCTTTCTGGCTCCTTGGCTCCATGGCATAGAGGGACTGTGAAACTTGACCAGTTAGAAATCAAGTAAGAGAATTGCCTCACGGGCCGGTCTGTGAGGGTGTTTCCAAGGAAGATTAACTGAGAGGGAAGACTTCCCCAGAGCGGGCGGCCCTTGCAGTCACAGCCTATATACAAAGTAGTTCTAGGAAAAAGCATCCTTTGTGCCTGGCTGCCCTTGCTCCTTGCTGGTGAATGCATGTACCCTGTTGCTGTCATCCTTCATGGACATCGGAGCCCAGCTTCTTCAACCTTCCAATGTGGACTGAAGACCAGCGGCTCTCCAGGAACCCTCAAGACTTTCAGTGCCAGATTAGGACTGCTGAGGCATCCAGCCTCCTGGACTGAGCAGCTGCCAGGTTCTCAGACTCTCCTGCATAGAGACAAGATGGCCATTGTGGGAATACCTAGCCGTATCAGGTAAGCCAATCTAATAGATGCGCTTTTCATACATACTCATTCTATTGTTTCTGTTCCTCTAGAGAACCTTGACGGATACAGAAACAACATGGAGATGTGTGACCTCTTCCTCCAGCACTTGGGGGCCAAGACCTAGGGTGTCACCTAAAATCTTGGTTTTGGATATCTGAGGGGTTCATATCTGACCTCAGTAAATTCTTCCTTGTCAAAATGAGAGTAGAAGGAGCTGGAGAGATGGCTTAGCAGTTAAGTGCTTGCCTGTGAAGCCTAAGGACCCCAGTTCGAGGCTCAATTCCCCAGGACCCACCTAAGCCAGATTCACAAGGTGGCGCATGCATCTGGAGTTCTCTCTCTCCTGTGCCTCTTTGTCTGTCACTCTCAAATAAATAAAAATAAACAAAATGAGAGTGGAAGCCCAGCATGGTGACACACGTCTTTAATTCCAGTACTCGGGAGGCAGAGGTCAGAGGACCACCATGAGTTTGAGGCCACCCTGATTCTACATAGTGAATTTCAGGTCAGCCTAGGCTAGAGCAAGACCTTACCCTCCCCCCCTCAAAAAAAATGAGGGCTGTGGGCTGGAGAGATGGCTTAGTGGTTAAGGTGCCTGCCTGCTAAGCCTAGGAATGCCCATTCGATTCTCCAGGTCCCATGTTTAGCCAGACACAAAGTGATGCAAGGGCACAATGCCACACTTGCCCACAAAAGGGTGCATGCATCTGGAGTTCGTACACAGCAGCTGAGAGACCGCTGGCATGCCCATTCTCTATCTGTCTCTCTCTGACTCTCTCTCTCAAAAAAAAAAAAAAATGAGGGCTGGAGAGATGGCTTGGTGGTTGAGGTGCTTGCCTGCGAAGCCTAAGAACCCAGGTTTAATTCCCCAGGACTGACATAAGCCAGACGCACTAGGTGGTACATATGTCTGGAGTTCCTTTGCAGTGGCTAGAGGCCTTGGCACACCCATTCTATCTGTCTCTCTCAGATAGATAGATAGGTAGATAGATAGATAGATAGATAGATAGATAGATAGATAGATAGATAGATAGATAGAAACGAACATTAAAAATGAAGAGTGGGAAGTAGAAGGTCTGGTGACAGTGGGCTGGGCCTGGGAGGAGCCCCTTCCAGGGCATAACATCATGGGTCTTAGGGCTGACCATAACCTCCAAGCACTCACATGTTAAAACCCTGATAGCAAGGCCTCAGAACATGACTGTATTTGGAAAGAGGATTTTTTTTTTTGCATGTTTGGTATATGTGGTGTATGGGTTATGCTTGTGTGTGTGCACAGATGCATACATCCTGTCTACATGGGTGTGGGGGCCTTCTTCTAACAGCTGAGGAACCTTTCTAGCCCTCACAGAGGTCTCCTCTAACAACACCCATCTGCTTTCCTCAAGAAGGAGTCTCTCACAAAACCAACCCCGAGCAGCCATTTTCAGTCAGTCTGGCTGACCATAAAAGCCCCAGCAATTCTCCCTCTATTCTCTGTTCCCCACAAGAATGACATTACAGGTGCTCCTGGCCACCCAGCTGTTTATATAGAATCAGATTCAGGATGAATCAGGCTCTCTCAGGCCCTCATGCTTATGCAGCAAGCTCTATAACCCCCGAGCCAGCTCATCAGACCTGGAGAGGGGCTTTAAAGAGGTGAGCAGTCAAACATACGTGCTTGTAAAGTCTGCCAGCTGAGATTCAGTTCTGCAGAGCCCAGGTAAAGACAGATGTACAATGTAGTGCATGCATCTGGAGAGGTCCTAGAGCACTCATTTTCATTTTATCTCTCTCTCTCTCAAATAATTTTTTTTTTTTTTTTTGGTTTTTACAAGGTAGGGTCTTGCTCTAGCCCAGACTGACCTGGAATTCATGATGTAGGGTGTCCTCGAACTCATGGCAGTTCTCCTACCTCTGCCTCCCAAGTGTTGGGATTAAAGTTGTATGCCACCACACACCTCTCAAATAAATATATTTTTTGGTAATAAAAGGACCATTAAGTTGAAGCCATTTGAATGGCCCTAATCCAAATGATGGATGTCGGTTAGGGATGTAGCTTTGTTGGTAGATGCTTGCTTGCTTGCCTAGCACGCACACAGCCCTGGGTTCCATCCCCAGCACCCATAAACTGGATGTGGTGATGCCTGCCTGCAATCCCAATAAAGGCAGGGGGATCAAGGCATAAAGACAAAACAAAACAAAAACAACCACCACTACCAAAAGACAAAAGAAAAAAAAAAGACATGATTTAAGCGCTGATCTGTACACATGTTTGGTGTGGTCAAGGCAGAAGGATCATGACTTGCAGGTTAGCCTGGGCTGCAGAGTGAGACCCAGTCTCATTAAACCAAAATCAAACAAAAATGTAAAAGACACAGAAACTCACAGAGGTACACCCTGTGTTGTAGCCAAGTTCAGAAACTGCTCTCTGATTGGACTTGAAGCTCGCTCTGCAGGAGGGAACTCCTGCCTGGTGCGGAGAACCTAACATAAAGCCTATGCTGGGGAGGTCATAAGTCCTAGTGGAAAAACTACTGTGTTCTGGATAAATGCATATATTTGGTTTTTAAAAATATTTTGTTTATTTATTTATTTGAGAGAGAGAAACAGGCAGAGAGAGGGGGGGAGAGAGAGAATGGGTGTGCCAGGGCCTCTAGCCACTGCAAACAAACTCCAGACACATGTGCCCCCTTGTGCATCTGGCTTACATGGGTCCTGGGGAATCGAACTAGGATCCTTTGGCTTTGCAGGCAAATGCCTTAACCACTAAGCCATCTCTCCAGCCCTTGTTTTTTTTTTTTTTTTTTGTTTGCTTTTGTTGTTTGGGTATTTTTTTGCAATTTTTTTATGAAAGAGGGAGGGAGAGAGAGAGAGAGAGATTGATGAGCCAGGGCCTCTAGTGACTGCAATCAAACTCCAGATGCGTGTGCATCACCTTGCACACATGTGTCCTTGTGCATTTGCATCACCTTCTGCATCTGGCTTATGTGGGACCTGGAAAGTTGAACATGGGTCCTTAGGCTTCACAGGCAAGCGCCTTAGCCACTAAGTCATCTCTCCAGCCCTAAATGAATATATTATGCCCATCAAACTGCCCTCTAAACACTTAAGTTTATGCCCATATATTAATGATATTCTCACCTTTGGTTAGAGAAGCTTCTCTTTTCAGATAGCAGTGACCATTAGGGAGACTCAAAACTTACCAAAGTAGCCAGGCATAGTGGCGCACGCCTTTAATCCCAGCACTTGGGAGGCAGAGGTAGGAGGATCACTGTGAGTTCGAGGCCACCCTGAGACTACATAGTGAATTCCAGGTCAGCCTCAACTAGAGTGAGACCCTACCTCGAAAAAACAAAAACAAACAAATAAAAATAAAAAAAAACTTACCAAAGTGCTGAGAGGAAGTAACAGTGGAGTGTTCAGCACTAAATGAGACATCTCTATCATATCCTCCAAGGTTCAGGGACCCTTGCGGAAGAGGCAGCAGAAACATACGAGCCAAAGGAAGGGGAGGAGTGCTTTGCAATACTGTCTTCCAGACCCAAAGTGGCCGTGGCATTACCTACAAAGACCTGCATAATAGAAGGGGGAAAATAATGACATCAAAATAGAAGAGGGGCTGGAAAGATGGCTTAGCCATTAAGGCACTTGCCTGCAAAGCCAAAGGAACCAGGTTCAGTTCCCCAGTACCCACATTAAGCCAGATGCACAGGTGGCATATTCATCCAGAGTTTGTTTGCAGTGGCTAGAGGCCCTGGCACATCCGTTCTCTCCCTCTCTTTCTCATAAATAAATAAATTAAAAAAAAAAATTTTTTTTTGAGCCAGGCATCGTGGCACATGCCTCTAAACCCAGCATTTGGGAGGCAGAGGTAAGAGGATCACTGTGAGTTGGAGGCCAGCCTGGGACTACATAGTGAATTCCAGGTCAGCCTGTACTAGAGCAAAACCCTATCTTGAAAAAAAATTGTTTTTAAGTTTAAAATATTTTAGTTATTTATTTATTTGAGAGAGAAAGAAAAAGGCAAATAGACAGAAAGAGAGAATGGGCGCCAGGGCCTCCAGCCACTGCAAATGAACTCCAGATACATGTGCCCCCTTGAGCATCTGGCTTACATGGGTCCTGAGGAATCGAACTGGTGTCCTTAGGCTTTGCAGGCAAATCCTTAACTGCTAAGCCATTTTCCCAGCCCCTCTTTTTTTTTATTTTTAGAGAGAGACACACACACACACACAGAGAGAGAGAGAGAGAGAGAGAATGGGCATGCCAGCAGTCTCTCAGCTTCTGTGAACGAAATCTAGATGGGTGCCCCCTTGTGGGCAAGTGCGGCATTGTGCCCTTGCATCACTGCATCTGGCTAAACATGGGACCTGGAGATTGGAACCGCTGGAGATTGGAACCAGCGTTCTTCCGCTTAGGAGGCAGGCGCCTTAACCGCTAAGCCATCTCTCCAGGCCCCCAGCCCCTCTTTTAAAGTTAAAAAAAAATGCCAGGTATGATGGTGCACACTTTTAATCCCAGCACTCAGAAGGCAAAGGTAGGTGGATCACCATGAGTTTGAGGCCATCCTGAGATTACATAGTGCATTCCAGGTCAGCCTGGGCTAGAACAAGACCCTACCTAGAAAACAAAAAGTTAAAAAGAATGCTGGTGCACGCCTTTAATCCCAGCATTTGGGAGGCTGAGGTAGGAGGATCACTGTGAGTTCAAGGCCACCTTGAGACTACATAGTGAATTTCAGGTCAGCCTGGGCTAGAGAGAGACCCTACCTCGAAAAACAAAACAAAACAAAACAAAACAAAAAAAAGTTAAAAAGAGAATGGCATCCCCGGAAGAACCCACCCCCACTGACAATTCAACCTTGGGCTTCTAGCCTCCAGAACTATGACAGTTTGTGTTGAAGCCAAAAGATCTGTGGTCACTTGTCACAGCAGACCTGGGAAAAGAGTAAGGTAGCCTTACTAGGTCAGCGATTTGCCACCTGTCACTTGAGGATGAGCAAGGCTGAGGGTGGGGGAGGATTTGGTACATTCCAGGAGAGTCTGGGGTAGGAGCCCTCCCCCTCCAGTCTCCCCCGCCCAAGTCCAGGGCGTAGAGTCTGGTGGATGGGGACTTTCTCTGGCCGCATGGCAGAGAGCGTTTGTGCAGAGAGCCCACCTGGAAGGCCCTGCTGTGAGGAAGCCAGCAGGAAATTCAGAGAGGCAGAGGAAGAAGAGCGCAGGCGCTAGAAACCCCACGAACTTGGGATCCGATCAGATCCATGGCCATCTGGCTCCAGGGAGACTGGAACATCTGTCCATTGCTTTGACCACAGCATTTATATAACTCACATGTGTACACGTGACCACGCTCCAGCTGACGTTTCCTCGTGTGGGAAAGAGACACTACAGTCCAGGGCAGTTGTGGGGGTGTAGCCACCAAGCTTCCGTTGCACCCGAGAGGAAAGCTCAGGGAGCCCTGCCTGCACCCCCACAGGGCCCACACACTCCCATGTTTACACCCCGTGCGGCTGGCTGCTGGCCCCAGGTTTCTCATAAGTGTACCTACATGTAGAAGGTGGCCAAGTTTCCTTCAAACACAAATAGTCTGTAACATGTGCATGTCTCGTTCTTCGTGTGCTCTGGCACACACACATATAGACACAAATAGGAACACACATTTATGTTTATATTTGCACAGAGACGTGTACACACACCTCAATGTAAAATGGCACATGAACACACACATTGGAAAGCCCATACACCTTTGCTTTGGTGCACATGTACTCATGAGTATATGCACCCTTGACCTTGTACACATTTACACACTTATACTTTCACTAATGTGTGCACTCACACTTGCACATTCTCTTTCAGATTCATTTGCATGCATCCTTAACACCATGCCAGGTCTAGCAAATACATATACAGGATGCAAAGTTTGGAATATACACTATAAACTATTCATGACAAGGAATAGTGCACACGCCTTTAATCCCAGCACTGGGGAGGCTGAGATAGGAGAATTGCTGTGAGTTCAAGGCCAGCCTGGGACTACAGAGTGACTTTCAGATCAGCTTGTGCTAGAGTGAGATCTTACCTGGGGAGGAGCACTGTTCAAGGCTGGAGAGATGTCTCAACGGATAAAACACTTGCTGCACAGACTAAATACCTGAGTTCGATCCCCAGAAAAGAGCCCAGTGTGGTGGCACACGCCTTTAATCCCAGCACTCAGAGGGCAGCGGTAGGAGGATCGCAGTGAGTTCAAGGCCACCCTGAGACTACATAGTGAATTCCAGGTCACCCTAGGTTAGAGCAAGACCCTACCTTGAAAAAAACAAAAAAAGAAAAAAGTGCAATGATGCAAGCACAAGGGCTTCAGGGGGCCTAAAACTCCCCATGTTTGAATTTCCAGATCCCATGTGAACATAGGCACACCCACATTCACCTATAACCAGAGAATGAGTGCACCAGGGCCTCCAGACACATGCACTACCTTGTGCATCTGGCTTACACGGGTCTTGGGGAATCAAACCTGGGTCCTTTGGCTTTGCAGGAAAGCGCTTTAACCGCTAAGCCATCTCTTCAGCCCTGACCTTGAACTCTTGATTCTCCTGCCTTCATCTCCTGAATACTTGAACTGTAAGCACAGGCCCCAACACTCAGTATCCGTGGTGCAAGGATCAAACCTAAGGCTAGGAAAACACTCTACCAACTGAGCCACATCCCCACCCAAAGTATCCTGTATTTTACCTGATAACCTTGACAGGCATATGCCACACATACAAAGACTCAAAAAAAAAGCCATCCAGGGGCTGGAGAAATGGCTTAGCGGTTAAGGCACTTGCCTGCAAAGCCAAAGAACCTATGTTCGATTCTCCAGTACCGACGTAAGCCACATGTACAAAGTGGCACATGTGTCTGGAGTTCATTTGCAGTGGCTGGAGGCCCTGGTGTGCCCATTCTTTCTCTATCTGTCTCTCTTTCTCTCTGCTTCTTTCTCTCTCTTAAATAAATAAATAAATAACAATTTTTTAAAGCCATCAGGGTCTCCAGGCCCAGCCATTTTTCCAAAGTTTCAGAGTCCAGTCACTGGATACATAGCTACTCCTGGCTTCTAGTTACAGCTTTTTAAATTTAATTTAATTATTTCTTTGAAAGAGAGAGAGAGAACAATGCAGATATATAGACAGAATGGGTGTACCACGGCCTCCAGCCACTGCAAACAAACTCCAGACGAATGTGCGACCTTATATGGGCACTGGAGAATTGAATGTAGGTCCTTAGGCTTTGCAGGCAAGCGCCTTAATTGCTAACCCATCTCTCTAGCCCCGGTTATAGCTTTTAATGGCCTGACCCCAGGACAAGGCTGGCTGCTGGGAAAAGAATGGACTTTGAGCAGAAGAGCTGCAGGGCTTCTGGGACCATCAGAGTCCCTCCCACCAGCAGCCCAGCTGTGCTGTCTGACAGCAGCTCTGGCCTCTGGAGCCTTACCCAGAGCTGAAGCCTGGGGCCTGGCCTGGAGGGAGGTGTCCAGTTGGGGTGAGAGAAGCATCTGGAGCTCCCGGAGGCTATTGTGGCCTCTGCTCCATTTGGACGCTGCTTCTACTCATGGAAGACAAGTGGGCAGGGTGCTGAAACCCTCATCCCCAGAGCAGACCCTGCAGCCTGGAGGGTCAGCAGAGTCACGTGGCAACTGAGACCCTACAGGGTTGTAAGCTTAGAGTAGAGGGGCTCTGGAGGGAGGGCTCTGGTCCCTTGACCCGGGTCACCTCCTCTCCCTGGCTTGCAAGACACAACAGCTGTGCAGTCTCTTGAGAGCTTCACAAGGAACAGGGAGAGTTTCTTGGAGAAATTATCTATGTTCCTGATTATTGTGTGTTTTGGTTACACGCAAATTATTTTTTACAAGTTTTATTTAAATCTACATGCAGGAACTGAAATATTATAAAAGAAAAATACAAAATAGTTAGGAAAAAGACGTAATCAAGTTGTAGCATGCATGCATATGTTTTCTTTGAACTAAATCACTATACCTATTGGAGCAAATTATTTTTCATTACTTAAACAATTAGAATCGCCGGGTGTGGTGGCACACGCCTTTAATCCCAGCACTCGGGAGTTGGGAGTCGGAGGTAGGAGGATTACTGTGAGTTCAAGGCCACCCTGAGACTACAGAGTGAATTCCAGGTCAGCCTGGGCTACAGGGAGACCTTACCTCAAAAAAAAAAAAAATTAGAATCTAAGCTGGGTGTGTTGGCACACACCTTGAATCCCAGCACTTGGGAGGCAGAGGTAGGAGGATTACCGTGAATTCGAGGCCACCCTGAGAGTACATAGTTAATTCCAGGTCAGCCTGGGCTAGAGTGAAACCTTATCTCGAAAAACCAAAAAAATAAATAAAATAAAATAAAATAAAATAAAAATTAGAATCTAGCCGGGCATGGTGGCTGTTGCAGTCAGGTTTGCATTGCTGCTGGAAAACACTTGACCCAGAGCAATTTGTGGGGGGGGGGCTTTATTTTGGCTTACGGGTTTGAGGGGAAGCTCCATGATGGCAGGGGAAAATGATGTCATGAGCAGAGGGTGGATGTCACCCCTGGTCAACATCAGGTAGACAACAGGAACAGGAGAGTGTGCCAAACACTGGCAAGGGAAAACTGGCTATAATACCCATAAGCCCACCCCCAACAATACACTGCCTCCAGGAGGCGTTAGTTCCCAAATCTCCATCAGCTGGGAACTTGCATTCAGAAAACCTAAGTTTATGGGGGACACCTGAATCAAACCACCACTCTGCCCCTGGCCCCCATAAACTGATAACGATCCATGATGTAAAATGCAATGCATTCAGTCCTTTTTTTTTTTTTTTTTTTTTTTTTGAGGTAGGGTCACACTCTAGCCCAGGCTGACCTAGAATTCACTATGTAGTCTCAGGGTGGCCTCAAACTCATGGTGATCTCTCCTACCTCTGCCTCATGAGTGCTGGGATTAAAGGAGTGTGCCACCACACCTGGCCCATTCAGTCCATCTTTAAAATTCCCCATAGTTTTTATGAATCCCAATGATGTTCAAACATCCCCATAGTCCAAGATCTTTTAACTGAGCCATAATGCCAAAAAAAAAAAAAAATCCCCCCAAAACCATAATGACATAGAATAAACACACTGCAAAAGATGACATAGGGCATAGCAAAGAAATATTCAACCAATACAAGATTTAAACAGGGCAAATGTCAAACTCTGTAGCTCCAAGTCTAGCAACTCTAGCCAGTGACAAGTCTCCAAGTCCGATAATTCTAACCAGTAACAAGTCTCTGGAGTTCCAATTCCACCCCTCCAGCTAGGCTACTCACAGTCCTGGAAAACTTCATCTGGGGCCGGCAGCTTTCCTTAGTAGCCATCTTGTGGTCCCTGCATCTCCACTGGGTGTCCATTGCAACCCACGGTTCATCCTCATGGCTTCATTGGGCTCCATGCAGGCATCCAGCAAACCTGCTTCACACTGCCCATGGCCATTTCCAAAACCCAAGACACATTGCAAACTCAATGACCCTCTCTTTCCTGCATTTCCTATGCTCCACAATACCAGGTGGGGTGCCAATTTGTTAATCCAGGGGAGAATAAAGCAGACTTTGAAGAACAGGACACTCCTTCAACATTCAGGCCCCTTCAAATACTGCATTCTTTCTGTTGTCTCAATGCAGTTCAGCTGGCCATATCTCAATGGTTTTGATCTTTCATACAGTTGCAGCTGAATAGGCAGCAGTTTGGGCCCAAAGATTTCTTTCTGTGTCATTTCTATGCAAAGCAACCCTGCGAAAATTCTCAGGACATGGGCATAACAGCAAGCCTCTCACACAAACTGCTTCTAGCCCAGTCTAGTCAAAGCTCCTTTTCACCCTCATAAGCCAAACCTCACAATCCATAGTTCTTACTGCATTCAGGTCTTTCAACTCTGACCAGAATAGTCCATCAACTGAACTTACAACACTGTAAGGCATCTCTTAGGCCAAGGTTTCAAATCTTTCCACATTCCTCTTTAAAATCAGCTTCATGGGACTGGAGAGATGGCTTAGCAGTTAAGGCACTTGCCTTGCAAAGCCAAAGGATCTTGGTTTGATTCTCCAGTACCCACGAAAGCCAGATGTACAAATTGGCCTGTGCATCTGAAGTTCCTTTGCAGTGGCTGGAGGCCCTGGCATGCCCATTCTCTCTTCCTCTTCCTCTCTCTCTCTTTCTCAAATAAATAAATTAATTAATAATTAATTAATTTTTAAAGCACTTTTGATTACTGAGCTATCTCTGTAGCCCTAATCTATTTTAATTTTAAAATATTTTTAAGGGCTGGAGAGATGGCTTAGGGGTTAAGGTGCTGCCTCCTAAGCCTAAGAATGCTGGTTCCAATCTCCAGCGGTTCCAATCTCCAGGTCCCACATTTAGCCAGATGCAAAGTGACTCAAGGGCCCAATGCTGCACTTGACCACAAGGGGGCATACGCATCTGGATTACTTTCTCAGCAGCTGAGACACTGCTGGCGCACCCATCTCTCTCCCTCTCTCTCTCTCTCTCCAAAAAAATTTAAACATAAAAAATATTTTAAAAATATTTTTAATAATTATTTCAATTTTTATTTATTTATCCATTTTGAGGGGGGGCAAATATATAGAGAATGGGCACACAGGCCCTCCATCCATTGCAAACAAACTCCAGATGCATGAACTCTCTTGTGCATGTGGCTTATGTGGGTACTGGGGTATTGAACCTGGGTCCTTAGGCTTCACAGGCAAGTGCCTTAATTTCTAAGCCATCTCTCTAGCCCTAATTAAAAAATACTTTTTATTTATTTGAGAGAGACAAAGAGAGAGAGTAAGCATGTACATGCCAGAACCTTTTGCTGCTACAAATGATTTGTACATCTGTCTTTACCTGGGTACTGAGGACTGAACTCAGGCAGGCTTTGTAAGCAAGTGCCTTTCAACACTGAGCCATCTCCCCAATCTTCATTTTGTTGTTGGTTTTTTAGTTTGTTTGTTTGCGTGTTGTTTTGTTTTTCAAGGTGGGGTTTCACTCTAGCCCAGGCTGACATAGAACTCACTATATGTAGTCTCAGGGTGACCTCAAACTCACAGAGATCCTCCTACTTTCTGCCTCTTGGGTGCTGGGATTAAAGGTGTATGACACCATGCCTGGCAAGAAGTTTTAAAAATTAAAAAAATGGGGGGTGGCTGGAAAGATTGCTCAGTGGTTAAGGAGCTTGCCAGCAAAGCCAAAAGATCCAGATTTGATTCCCCAGGATCCATGTAAGCCAGATGCACAAAGTGGCACTTGGGTCTGGAGTTTGTTTGCAGTGGCTGGAGCAATTCTCTCTCTCTCTCTCTCTCTCTCTCTCTCTCTCAATCTCTCTGTCTCTTTCTCTCAAATAAATAAATAAAAATGAAATGACAGGTGTGGCAGTGCATGCCTTTGATCCCAGCACTTGGGAGGCAGAGGTAGGAAGATCTCTGTGAATTAAAGGCCACCCTGAGACTACATAGTGAATCCAGGTCAGCCTGAGCTAGCGTGAGACCCTATCTCAAAGAAAGAAAGAAAGAAAGAAAGAAAGAAAGAAAGAAAGAAAGAAAGAAAGAAAGAAAGAGAAAGAAAGAGAAAAGGAAGGAAGGAAGGAAGGAAGGAAGGAAGGAAGGAAGGAAGGAAGGAAGGAAGGAAGGAAGGAAGGAAGAGAGAGAAGAGAAGGAGGGAGGGGGAGGGAGGGAGGGAAGGGAAGGAAGGGAAGGAAGGGAAGGAAGGGAAGGAAGGGAAGGAAAGGAAGGAAAGGAAGGAAAGGAAGGAAAGGAAGGAAGGAAGAAGGAAGGGCTGGAGAAATGGCTTAACAGCTAAGGCACTTGCCTGCAAAGTCAAAGGACCCAGGTTTGACACCCCAGGACCCACGTAAGCCAGATGCACAAAGGGACACATGCATATGGAGTTCGTTTACAGTGACTGGAGGCCCTGGTGCACCCATTCTCTCTCTCTCTCTCTCTCTCTCTCTACCTGCCTATCTCTGTATCTCTCTCTCTCTCTTTCTCTCTCTCAAATAAATAAGTAAAAACAAAATATTTTTTAAAAGCCAGACATGGTGGTGCACGCCTTTAATCCCAGCACTTGGGAGGCAGAGGTAGGAGATTGCCATGAGTTCAAGGCCACCCTGAGACTACATAGTGAATTCCAGGTCAGCCTGGACTAGAGTGAAACCCTACTTCAAAAAACAAAAGAAAAAGGGTGAGCTGGAGAAATGGCTTAGCAGTTAAGTGCTTGCCTGTGAAGCTTAAGGACCCCAGCTCCAGGCTCAGTACCCATAAAACCAGATGCACAAGGAGGCACATGCATCTGGAGTTCATCTGCAGTGGCTGGAGGCCCTGGTGCACCCGTTCTCTCTCTCTCTCTCTCTCTCTCTCTCTCTCTGCCTATTTCTGTATCTCTCTCTCTCTCTCATACAGTGCATGGTGGTGCACGCCTTTAATCCCACCACTCAGGAGGCAGAGGTAGGATTGCTGTGAGTTCAAGGCCACCCTGAATTCCAGGTCAGCCTGGGTTAGAGTGAAACTCTACTTCGAAAAACCAGGGGAAAAAAAAAAAGCTAACATATATATTTATGTTATAAGACTGAAAACTTGACAAAGGTCAGTTTCCTTCCCATATGATGCGATTGCCCCCATCTGATTCCTGTAAACTGTGTTTCAGCACATCCGTCTGTGAAATCCTGGGGGAGATCTTGCTGCTACTCCATGCACTGTATGTGGGGTTATCTGCGTGATTGACACTTCTTGTTTACCCTGTCTTCGCAGGCTTCAGCCCTCCTGGAACCATGTTCCTTCTTCCGGAGGTGTGTTTCCTAGAACTTCCTTTGGAGGAGCCGGTGGCAGGAAACTCCCATGGCTATGTCTTCATTTAGCCTCCATGTCTTTTATCTCTCACATTTTCCTTCTCTATCCTTTTTTTTTTTTTTTTTTTTTTCTTTTTCAAGATAGGGTTTTGCTCTAGTCCAGGCTGACCTGGAATTCACTAAGTAGTCTCAGGATGGCCTTGAACTCATGGTGATCTTTCTACCTCTGCCATGCTGAGATTAAAAGTGTGCACCACCACGTCCTGCTTCTCTCTCTCTCTCTCTCTCTTTTTCGAGGCAGGGCCTCACTCTAGCCAGGCTGACCTGGAATTCACTCTGTATTCTCAGGGTGGCCCGGAACTCACGGCAATCCTCCTCCCTCTGCCTCCTGAGTGCTGGGATTAAAGGCGTGTGCCACCATGCCCAGCTTTTCTTTCTCTATTTTTGTTGCATTCTAAGAAATAACTTTCATCTCATACTTTCCTCATTTGGGTATTTAAAAAATATTTTAATTTTTTGAGAGAGAGAGAGAGATACAGAAATAGGCAGGTAAAGAGAGAGAATGAGCATGCCAGGGCCTCCAGCCGCTGCAAACAAACTTCAGATGTGTGAGCTCCCTTGTGCATCTGGTTTACTTGGGTCCTGGGGAATCGAACCTGGGTCCTTTGGCCTTGCAGGCAAGCACCTTAGCCACTAAGCCATTTCTCCAGCCCTCATTTGGGTTTTTTTGTTTGTTTTTTTTTTTTTTGTCAAATCTCTTTAGTCAGTCTGACCTGGAATTAACAGCTCAGGCTGGCACTTTATTCTAAATATATGTTTAAAGGCGTGCGCCACCACGCCCGGCTTTCATTTGGGTTTTTGTTGTGTCAAATCTCTTTAGTCAGTCTGCAGCTATGCACTTTATTCTAAATATATGTTCACTTCTTTTGTATGTATGTGTATGTGTGTGGTGTACGTGTTCATGTATGTGTGCATATGTGTGGGTGCATGTGTGTGTGGAGGCCAGAGGTAGACCTCAGAAGTTTTCTTTTTTTTTTTCGAGGTAGGGGCTCACTCTAGCTCAGGCTGACCTGGAATTCACTCTGTATTCTCGGGATGGTCTCAAACTCATGGTAATCCTCCTACCTCTGTCTCCCAAGTGCTGGGGTTAAAGGTGTGCACCACCACACCCAGCTCTCAGAAGTCTTTGTTGATTCCACTCTACCTTATTTTTTATTATTATCATTATTATTTTGGTTTTTTGAGGTAGGGTCTCACTCTAGCCCAGGCTGACCTGGAATTCATTCTGTATTCTCAGAGTGGCCTCAAACTCACAGCGATCCTCCTACCTCTGCCTCCTGAGTGCTGGGATTAAAGGCATGTGCCACCACTCCCAGCAAATTTTTTTTTTAATATTTTTATTGGGAGCTGGAGGGATTGCTCAGCAGTTAAGGCGTTTGCCTGCAAAGCCAAAGGACCTAGGTTCAATTCCCCAGGACCCACATTAGCCAGATGCATAAGGAGGCATATGTGTCTGCAGTTCATTTGCAGTGGCTGGAGGCTCTGGCATGCCCTTCTCTCTGTCCCTCTCTCTCCCTCTTTCTCTGTCAAATAAATAAATATAAAATATTTTAAAATAATTTTATTGGGCTGGAGAGATGGCTTAGCAGTTAAGGCATTTGCCTACAAAGCCAAAGGACCCAGGTTTGATTCCCAAGACCACATAACCCAGATGCACATGCATATGGAGTTCATTTGCAGTGGCTAGAGGCCCTGGTGTGCCCATTCTCTCTCTATCTATCTATCTCTCTCTGCTTGCAAATAAATAAATAAATAAAATTTTAAATATGTTTTTATTGGCCTGGCCCGATGGTACACCCCTTTAATCCTAGCACTTAGGAGGCAGAGGTAGGAGGATCACTGTGAATTTAAGGCCACCCTGAGACTGCATAGTGAATTCCAAGTCAGCCTGGGCTAGAGTGAGACTCCACCTCAAAAAAATTTTTTCTTTATTTGTGAAGACAGGGTTGAGGGAAGAGAGAATATAGGTGCATTTGTACTTTTGTTTATTTATTTAAGAGAGAGAAAAAGACAGAGAGAAAGAATGGATATGCCAAGGCCTTCAGCCACTGCAAACAAACTCCAGATGCATGCACCACATTGTGCATCTGTCTTACATGGGTACTGAAGAATGGAACCTGGGTCCTTTGGCTTTTCAGGCAAGCACCTTAACCACTAAGTCATCTCTCCAGTCCATCCAACTTTATTTTTTAGAACTTGCTTCAATGTTTCAAAATATTTGGAAGGGGAAAACAAGAAGAGTGGGGCTGAAGTGATTGCTTAGTGGTTAAGATGCTTGCCTGCAAAGCCAAAGGACCCAGGTTCAATTCCCCAGTACCCATGCAAAGCCAGATGCACAAGGCGGCACATGTATCTGGAGTTTCTTTGCAGTGGCTGGAGGTCCTGGTACACCCATTCTCTGTCTCTATATCTGCACCCCTCTCCCTCTCTTTCTTTAAGAAATCAATAAAAATTTTAAAGTATTTTATTTTAAAAGGAGGGTGTTTTGAGGGGATTATGATCATGGAATATTTTTTATTTTTATGAAAGTCATCAATAGAAAAATTTTAAAAGCTATCCATTTGTTTGCACATGTGTGTATAGATACACCAGGGCCTCCTGCCACTGTGAACAAACACCACATGCTTGCACCACTTTTTGCATCTGGTTTACATGGGTGGTTTGGAAATTGAACCTGGACCAGCAGGCTTTGCAAACAAATGCTTTTAACCATTGAACCATCTCCCTAGTCCATCCACCTTATTTTTAATATTTTATATTTTATTTTATTTATTTGAAATAAAGAGGAAAAGAGAGAGAGAGGGAGAGAATGGGCATGCCAGGGCTTTTAGCTGCTGTAAATGAACTTCAGATGCATGCACCACCTTGTGCATCTGGCTTATGTGGGTCCTGGAGAACCAAACCTGGCTTCTTTGGCTTCGCAGGCAAAAGCCTTAACCACTAAGCTATCTCTCTAGCCCCATCTACCTCTTTTTTTTTTTTTTTTTTTTTTTTTTTTGAGGTAGATTCTCACTCCAGCCAAGGCTGACCTGGAATTCACTCTGTAGTCTCAGGGTGGTCTTGAACTCACGGCAATCCTCCTACCTCTGCCTCCTGAGTGCTGGGATTAAAGGCATGCGCCACCACACCCGGCTCTATTATTTTTTTTTTTTGAGGTAGGGTCTCACTCCAGCCCAGGCTGACCTGGAATTCACTCTGTAGTCTCAGGGTGGCCTCAAACTCACGGCGGTCCTCCTACCTCTGCCTCCCGAGTGCTGGGATTAAAGGCGTGCGCCACCACGCCCGGCTCTGTGCCCAGCTTTTAATGTGTGACTGGGGATCCAAACTCAGGCAAGCACTTTACCAACTAAACCATCTCCCAGCCCAATTTTAAATATATTTTTTTCCCTTTTAGCAACTCCACTGATGTCCTTTCTTGAGTCCCTTTTGTCAAGTGGCCACTTTATCATGTGGCATCTTGGGGTCTTATGACATTAGCTGTTCTACATTCTGAATCTGAAGGATGCATATGTGCGACCTTGATGGATTTCACTTATTCAGACTGGCTTTCCTGTGTCAATTCGTCTTCATCCTTGAGGTCATGGCTCGACCTTGATCTGGAGTCCAGTGTTTTCCTTCAGAGAGAACTTGCTCCCCTTCTGCCTGGTGCCTGGATGTCCATTCAAGGCTCAGAGCTAGAGCACCAAGCTAGCCCAGTGCCACCCACATCCTTAAAGTTGTTCACAGCTCTGGTATCCCCCACACCAGTGTTGCCATAGGAACCTGGCCTCCAGTATCTCTGCCCACCTGGATGCAGGCCAAGCTGGCTCCACATCACCTCTTCTCCCCAGCACCCGACAGCCCGTATCACCCACCTCCAGCCACTGTGGACCAGCTCACATTAGCTTGCTTATAGGGTCCCCGTGTCTTTGGGTTAGGGAACACCTCAGAGACTGTCAAGGTGTCCCGAGCTATTTGCCACCACACTGAGTGATCTTGCCTGCTTTACTTCTTCCATTCTTCGGCTCCCTCCCTCCACCAAAAACAAGAAGCTTTTTTTTTTTTTGGTTTTTCAAGGTAGGGTCTCACTCTGGTCCAGGCTGACCTGGAATTCACTATGTAGTCTCAGGGTGGCCTCGAACTCTCGGCGATCCTCCTACCTCTGCCTCCCGAGTGCTGGGATTAAAGGCGTGCGCCACCACGCCCGGCTTAACAAGAAGCTTTTTTAGGGTTGGAGAGATGGCTCAGCAGTCAAGTGCATGAGGGCCTGAGACCACAAGTCTTCAAATCTCCAGATCCCACGTAAATAGTCAGGTGTGCCCACACAAATCTGTAACCCCAGTCCCATCAGAGAAAAGACCTGAGAGTCATCAGAGTCCCACAAGCTCTGGAGTCATTAAAAAGACTCCAGCTCCAAGCAAGACCAGGCAGAAGAGCGATGAAGTGAGACACCTGACATTCTACTCTAGCCACCATAAGTGAGTGTCCCCACCACAGACAAGTGTATGTGGCATCACATATTACATTACATGCACACAGGCAAAAAACAACAACAAAACAAAACAAAAAAGCTTTTTTGCACTGCACTGGCCTTGTTGGCAGGCACTTGGAGGAGTGTTGGCACTGAGATCTTTCTGTGCCTGGCTGGGCTAGCCTGTGTGCACTTTACTCTGTGCATCTGGCTTTACATGGGTGCTGGGGAATTGAACCCAAGTAGTTGTTAGGCTTTGCAGGCAAGTGCCTTAACCACTGAGCCATCTCTCCAGGCCCAGCCTGTGTGCACTTCAGCTGGTGTCCAGAGAGCTGGGAAGGTAGGGTCCATGGTGATAGACTCTGTGCAAGGGCACTGCAGGGCAAGGTCAGGACAGCTCACTGTGGCCAAGCACATAGCAGAGTGTAGAACTTCTATTGCTGGCTTTAATTATTTTTCAGGTTTTTAAAAAAATATTTTAATTAATTTATTTATTTTAGAGAGATGAGAAAGGCAGATAGAGTAGGAGAGAGAGAGAGAGAATGAGCACCCCAGGGCCTCCAGCCACTGCAAACTAATTCCAGATGTATACACCTCCTTGTGCATCTGGCTTACATGGTTACTGGGGAATCGAGCCTCCAACCAGGGTCCTTAGAATTCACAGACAAGCACTTAATCACTAAGCCATCTCTCCAGCCCCAGTTTTTAACTCTTTTGTTGACAACGTTTGTAAATGTACAAAATGCATTTTGGTCACCATCCCCTCCTGTCCTTTCTTGCCCTCCCATACCCCCTCCACTGAACTTCCTCCCTCTAACCAGTCCCTCTGCTATTTTGATGTCTTTTTATTTTATTTTATTTTATTTTATTTTATTTTATTTTATTATTTTGGTTTTTTGAGGTAGGGTCTCACTCTAGCTCAGGCTGACCTGGAATTCGTTATGTACTCTCAGGGTGGCCTTGAACTCACAGTGATCCTCCTACCTCTGCCTGCCGAGTGCTGGGATTAAAGGTGTGCACCACCACGCCCAGCTTCTTTATTTTATTTTTTCAATATTTTTATTTATTTATTTGAGAGAGAGAGGGAGAGAAATGGAGGCAGAGACAGAAAGAGAGAATGGGCATGCCAGCTGCTGGAAATGAACTCCACATGCATGCACCACCTTGTGCATCTGGCTTATGGAGGTCCTGGAGAATTGAGCCTGGGTCCTTTGGCTTTGCAGGCAAGTGCTTTAACTGCTAAGCCATCTCTCCAGCCCTTTATTTTATTTTTGCCTTTCTTCATCATCCACAGTGACATGTAACAGCCTGGGCACCTGTGATGGAGATGTCTCATGTAGTGCTGAGCATTTAACTGTCATTTCTTCTCTGCACTTGGATGAGTCTGAGTCTCCACAGTAGTCCCTGCCATCTGGATAAGTGAGAATAGCACTGCTTCATGAGCATAAACATTAGTGTTTTCTTTTTCTTTTTGGAGGTAAGGTCTTACTTAGTTGAGGCTGATGTGAAACTCACTCTGTACTCCCAGGCTGGCCTCGAACTCACAGTGATCCTCCTACCTCTGCCTCCCAAGGGCTGGGATTAAAGGCATGCGCCACTACACTTGGCTTAAACCTGAATGCTTAGAGGACAATTTGATGGGCAAAACATACCCATTTAGCCAAACAACAGTAGTGGCTTCCTCACTGGTGCCTATGACCTTCCAAGCCATAGGCTTTTGACTAGGTTTTCATTACTACATAGAAATTTCCTCCCAGGGAGCAGGCCTTCAATCTAATCAGAAAGCAGTTGGTTACCCTCATTAGTTTTTATTTATTTATTTATTTATTTGTAAGCAGAGAGAGAGAGAGAGAATGGGCATGCCAGGGCCTCCACCTGCTGCAAATGTAATCCATCCACCTGTGCCACTTTGTGCATCTGGCTTTACATGGGCACTGGGGAATCGAACCTGGGTTGTTAGGCTTTGCAGGCAAGTGCCTCAACCATCTCAGCCTCAGTGTCTTCGTCTGCACAATGGGCATTACAGCTGTGCCCTCTCCCATGTGCTGGGGACGGTGTGCTTATCTATGTAAAGATACTGGCATACATCTGTTGCCTAATTAGTGCTCAGGATGTGCTTGGATTTTGGGTGTTCTGGTTTGTTTGAGACAAGGTCTTGCTATGTAGCCCAGGCTGGTCTCGAACTTTCAATCCTTCTGCTTTAGTCTCCCAAATGTACAGATAACAGGTGTGCACCATCATACCCAGCTCTCACTGTGTGTGTGTGTGTGTGTGTGTGTGTGTGTGTGTCCCACAGAATGCCTACCAGGTTCTTTAACTCTTTACTAGCCCTTCAATGTATTACTTTGTAAGCAAGGTAAGAACTTTCACTGTCCATAACATAAGGATCAATATATCAAGGCTTAACAAAGACTTCTGAATTTTCCAAGGTCCAATCTGGCCATGTATATGCACAGAGAGATAAAATGGGCGCGTTAGGGCCTCCTGCCACTGCACTTTGTGTATCTTGTTTTATGTGGGTACTGGGGAATCAAACCTGGTTCCATTTTTAAATACTGAGCCATCTCCCCAGCCTATATTTCATTTATTTGAGAAAGAGAAAAAGAGTATGAACATGCCAGGGCCTCCTGTAACTGCAAACGAACTCCAGACACATGTGCCATTTTGCACATCTGGCTTCATGTGGATACTGGGGAATTGAAGCTGGGCCAGCAGTCCCAGCAAACAAGTATTATGTATTTATTTATTTATTTATGTATGTATGTATTATTTTGTTTATGTATTTATTGTTTTGTTTTTCGAGGTAGGGTCTCTAGCTCAGGCTGACCTGGAAGTCACTATGTAGTCTCAGGGTGGCCTTGAACTCAGGGGTTTTTTTGACCTCTGCCTCCTGAGTGCTGGAATTAAAGGCATGTGCCACCACGCCTGGCTTCCTAGGCTCCTTTTCTGAAGCATCCAGGCCCTGTTCCTTCACTAGCTGTCCTGTGAGTGCTCCCATAGGCCAGGGCTGGTTGGGCTTGGGGACAGCAGTGGATGCTGCTATGCAAAGCCAAGCCATCGAGGAAAGTGCTACAGACCCTCCTTAGACCCAGGCCAGGCCATCTCCAGCCATTACTTCCTGAACCCATTCAGCCTCCTGGCTTCAGCCTCCTGGCTTCAGCCTCAGCAGTCACGTACTGGACAGAGGGCCTGCAAGGCCAGCCCCACAATGTTTTCTCAAGCTGCCTAAAGAAACAGTCTAGCTCAGGGCCTTCCTGCTTTGATAACCCTCTTCCTTTCCCAGAGCCCCCTCCCCACTTAGCTGCAAAGACAGGCCTCTATCTTCCCCTGTGCAGGAGAGAACCTGGGTTGGGATGTGGAATGTGTCTCTTGATAACGAGGCTTGTGAGGGTCTGGGGATGGGGTGGGCTGCCTGTCTTGAGCTCCCGGGGATGTATGGGGCTAGCTGATAAAGGCTCTGCAGGGGCCTTGGAGTTGAAGCCCTGTTCCACAGCTGGTGGGTGGGGGGGCAGTGGTTAGTGGTCCAGACCTGGACCACATGTGCAAGCTCAACCCTGGACATGCTCTGTGTGTCCATGAGCTAAGGTGAAGGAGAGTCAGGCAAGGCCCCAGAAACCCCCAAGGCAAGAGGCTAAAAAAGGAATGTGCCAGGTGTGCGATTCTTGTACCTATCCACTTAACCCCTTCTTCAAATCCACATGAATGAGCTCAAAGCCAAGGGTAAGACTATGTGCTCTGTGGTGCCTGCCGGAGCATCTCTGGAATCCCAGCACTCGGGAGACTGAGGCATGAGAATCTTTAGTTCAAGGCCAGCTTGGCATACATGGCAAGGCCAGCCTGAGCTATATAATGAGACCATGTCTCAATAAGCAAATAAATGAGAGCTTTAGATTCAAAGTCTGCCTCTTCACCTACTAGCAGGTGACTTTCAGCAAGTGATTTTGCCCTGTGGGCCTCAGAATGCCCAACCTCTGAGGAACTGAGGGGATGGTGTGAGTGTTGTACTTAGAGTGGAGTCTGGAGCCCTAGAAACCCTCAGCACATATCCTTGAAAGCATGATGTTAAGGGCTGGGGATAAAAGGCTCAGCAGCTAAAGATGTTTACTTGCAAGTCTGTTGGCCTGAGTTTGATTCCCCAGCATCCACATAAAGCTGGATACAAGGTGGCACATGCATCTCCCAACACATCTAAGGCAATGGAGGTGGAGTCAGGAGAACCCAGAAGCTCACAGGCCAGCTAGACTGGCACACATGTCATAGCAAAAACAAAGCAAGATAGAAGGCAGACACCTCAAGGTTGCCTCAGACCTTCACACATGCACCATGGTGCCAGGTGTGCGCACAAACACATCCATACACACACACCATCATCATCATCACCATCATCATCATCATCATATGCCTCAGTGGTTAAGTGCACTTTCTGTGTAAGCATGAGGGCCTGGGGGGGAGGGACCTGAGATCACCAAAGTTCAAATCTCCAGATCCCACATAAAGAACTGGCCATGATGGACTGGAGAGATGGCTCAACAGATAAAGCCTCTTGCTTCCAAAGCCTACTGGCCTGGGTTCAATTCCCTGTTGTCCACATAAAGCCAGATGCACAAAGTGGCACATGCATCTGGAGTTCATTTGCAGTGGCAAGAGGCCCTGGCCTATTCTCTCCCCGCTTCTCTCTCTCTGTCTCTCTCTCTTCTCTCTCTTTCTGCTCATAAATAAATAAAATACCTTAAAAAAAAAAAAAAATATGGCCACATAAACCAGTAACTCCAGTCTTGCAAGAGCAGAGACCCAAGAATCATCAGAGCCCCACCAGCTCTGGAATCAGTAAAGAGACTCTGGCTCAAAACAATGCTGGAAGCTGGGCATGGTGGTGCATGACTTTAATCCCAGCACTCAGGAAGCTGAGGGGGGAAGTATCTCTGTGAGTTCAAGGCCAACCTGGGCTACAGAGTAAGTTCCAGGTTAGCTTGAGCTAGAATGAGTCCCTGCTTCAAAAAAGACCAAAAGATGGGGCTGGAGAAATGGCTTAGCGGTTAAGGCGTTTGCCTGCAAAGCCAAAGGATCCCGGTTCGATTCTCTAGGACCCACGCAAGCCAGATGCCTGAGGGGCACATGCATCTGGAGTTCGTTTGCAGTGGCTAGAGGCCCTGGCATGCCCATTCTCTCTCTGTCTGCCTCTGTTCTCTCTTTCTCTCTCTTTGCTTGCAAATAAATTAATTAATTAAAAGTTTTTTTTTTAAAAAAAAGAGACAAAAGATGAGGCTCAACAGTTAAAGGCACTTACTCACAAAGCCTTCTGGCCCGGGTTTGGTCTCGCAGTACCCACATAAAGCCAGATGCATAAGATCGTGCATGTGTCTGAAGTTTATTTGCAGTGGCAAGAGGCCTTGGTGCACTCATACTCTCTTTCACAGATTAATAAAAAAACAATTCTAAAGCCAGGTGTGGTGGCACACACCTTTAATCCCAGCACTCAGGAGGCAGAGGTAGGAGGATCACTGTGAGTTCAAAGCCATGCTGAGAATACACAGTGAATTCCAGGTCAGCCTGGGCTAGAGTGAGATTCTACCTCAAAAAAACCAAAAACAAAACACACAAGACTAGATGGGACAGCAATAAAGCTAGATACCCAATGTTCGGCTCCCGCCACTGTAGGTGAGCATCTCCTGTTGCAGGGGAGCTTAAGGGGTGCACCGCCACACCACACTGGACACACACACACCACATAACACCACACTATACACATGTGTAAACACGCATGTAAACGATTATAATATAAAGCATGATGTTGTTTGTAATTGTGAGGGCCAGTGGTCAAGAAGTGAAAGCTGGGTGTGGTAGCACATGCCTTTAATACCAGCACTCGGGAGGCAGAGGTAGGGAGATTGCTGTGAGTTCAAGGCCACCCTTGAATATAGTGAATTCCAGGTCAGCCTGGACTAGAGCAAGACCCTACCTCAAAAGAAGAAGGAGAAAAAGAAGAAGAAGGAGAAGAAGAAAAAGAAAAGCTGTTTCCCGTGGAAGTCTGCAGCAGCCAACCAGGAGGGTGGTGGGGACCCAGGAATCTTCCTACAGCCTGAGAGGGAAGGGCTACAAAGGCCAGGATTCTCTCTCCTAGGGCTCCTCTCTCTTTTAGACAGGATCTCGTGCATCTCAGGCTGCCCTCAAACTCCCTATGGTAGCAAAGGATGACCTTGAACTTCTTATCCTCCTGCCTCCACCTCCTGAGTGCTGGGATTTCAAGCTGTCCCACCATGCCCTTGCTGGGGATGGAACCCAGGGCTTCGTGCATGCTGGGAAAACACTCTACCCACTGAGCAACATCCCAAGCGCAAGGCTCCTTTCCTTGGCTACATCTGTTTTGTGCTTTTCTGACCCACCCCCCCTCTACCGTCATGGATGCCCCACATGCATGCCTGGGCCCCCAGACAAGCCCAGTTGGCATGGCTTTGGAGGCCCTGTGTAGGCAGAGGGTAAGCTGCGTGACACAGGGCCTATACAGCCCACTGCAGGACCCCTAGCCTCCAGGACTGGTCTGGGCATGGAGCAAGCCCTCTATAAAGCCATTTTTGAAAAAGTAGGTGCAAATCGGAAGAAAAGATGATGACATCAAAATAAAAGGGGGAGGGGATATGATGGAGAGTGGAATTTCAAAGGGGAAAGTGGGGGAAGGAAGGGAAATACCATGGGATATTGTCTACAATTAAGGAAGTTGTCAATAAAAAAATAAATAAATAAAATAAATAATAAAAAATTTAAAAAGAAAAAGTAGGTGTTATTCCTTAAGATCAGGCCACATAGGAACACTGTCTTGCAATGGCCATAAATGGGGGTTCTAATATCCACTGGCTGCAGGTCATTTCACAGCCAGACTTGAAGGTCCAGGCAGAAGTGGGCAGTGCAGGTGGGAGGGAGAGGCTGCTGCAGTAAAGAATGTTCCTGCCCTGCTTGGCCTCTGAGTCTTGTGATGCCACAACTCAAGAGCCCCCTGACTCAGCAGGATATTAATAAGCCTGGCGGGCTCCCAGGGAGTTGGCTCTGCCAGGAGCCAGTCAGAAGAACTTCCAGCCCCAGGGCCTGGGATCTCCCTCCCCATGGCCACAGCTGGTTCCAAAGCCCTTGGCTCCTTCACCAGGCCCCCACTGGCTGCCCTACTTACTGCCCAGTTTCTCCAGAAGACATCATGGAGAACAGACCCATACCCACCCATCACAGGACTAGGCAGATCTCACAGAGCTGAAGGGAACCACTTGGGAGGGACCCAGGAGGAAAACTGGGATAACTCAGCATGAGGTGAAGAGGCCAACATTTGAGCTTTGGGGTAGAAGCTCAATTGAACCTCTGGCTCACATTTCACTTGGGACATCACCTAACAACCCTGGGCCTTGGTTTCTTCATCAGTAAAGCACAGTCTTACTGGAATATCTGGTTTCTGATGTGCTGTGAGGATGCAACGAGGTAGGTGTCATAAAGGTCAAGTCTTGGGAATGACAGCCTGTCACCACTCTCATTACATCCCATTTGGTCTCTGAACACCCTGCTTTTGACCCATTCCTGGCTGGGTTTCTGTCCCACAGCTCCCTCTATGTTCCAAGGTGGTTACTGCAGCTACTCCTTACCCTGGTTGTGCCGGCTTTCCCATTTGCAGTGGAAAGAGACTGTGTTGGGGTTGAAGGGATGGTTTAGTGGTTAAGGTGCTTTCCTGCAGAGCCTAAAGGACCGAGGTTCGATTCCCCAGTACCCATGTAAAGCTGGATGCACAAGGTGGTGCATGTGTCTGGCGTTCGTTTGCAGTGGCTAGAGGCCCTGATGTGCCCATTCTCTCTGCCTCAATCCCTCTCTCTGGCTCTCTCAAATAAATATTAAAAAGTTTTTTTAAAAAAGAAAGAAAGAAACTATGTCAAAGAAGGTGGAGCACAGACACCTTGAAATTGAGCTCTGACCTACACACACATGAATGGCACATGCCATCCTACCCCACAGACACAAATATATATATATTTGGTTTTTCGAGGTAGGGTCTCACTCTAGCTCAGGCTGACCTGGAATTCACTATGTAGTCTCAGGGTGGCCTCAAACTCATGGCAATCCTCCTACCTCTGCCTCCCGAGTGCTGGGATTAAAGGCATGCGCCACCACTCCCAGCTTATTTCTCATTAAAAAAAAATTTATTTATTCAGCACTTGGGAGGCAGAGGTAGGAGGATTGCCACGAGTTCGAGGCCAGCATGAGACTACATAGTGAATTCCAGATCAGCCCTGGGCTAGAGCAAGACCTTACCTCAAAAAACAAAAACAAAAACAAAAAATGAGAAAACAGGGCAGGAGGGATGGCTTAACGGTTAAAACACTTGCCTGCCAAGCCCAAGAACTCATGTTCAAATCTCCAGGTCCCACATAAGCCAGACACACAGTGATGCAAGTGTGCAATGTCACACATATGCACAAGGGGCACACACACCTGGAGTTTGTTCACAGCGGCTGAAGGCCCTAGCATCCCATTCTCTCTCTCTCTCTCTCACTCTCTCTCTCTCTGCCTCTTTCTCCCTCTCTCTCTCAAGATAACTTTTAAAAACGAGAAAACAAAGCCAGAAGTAGTGACATACACCTTTAATCCCAGCACTTGGGAGGCAGAAGTAGGAGGATCACTGTGAGTTTGAGGTTACCTGAGACTACATAGTAAATTCTAGGTCAGCCTGGGCTAGAGTGAGACGCAAACGTACAATGTTGCACATGTGCACAAGGTGGCACACAAGTCTGGAGTTTATTCACAGAGGCTGAGAGGCTGCTGTCACACCCATTCTCTCTCTCTCTGTCTCTCTCAAATTAAAAAAAAAAAGGAAAGAAAATGGAGAAAGAGAAAGGAGCTCCTCCCCCAGCCCTTTGAGAGCGCAAAAGTCAGAACACACTGGTTTGCGTATCCATGAGGCAAGTCCTTGGGTCCTGCTCCCTGAATTCCACAGGCCTTATCTACAAATGGACCTACAAAACCTTGGGGTGGGCACCGGGGAGAGGGACAGGAAAGTCCAGGAGGAGACTTGTGCATCTAGACCTGACAACCAAGGAGGCCTCTCCTGGGGAGGAGGTCATGGAGGATCCATGCAGACCAAGGTTATCGGTACTGGCATGGAGCCTGTGCAGGAGGTGATGAGACACAGAGGCCTGAGTATTGTGATCCGGGAAGTAAGAGCTCTGGCTCACATAACCAGGAAGTCCTGCTATAGCAAAACCCATCTAAACTGAGACCCAACCCTGATCCTAATGTCCTCTGTGGCCCCAAGCCAGCCCTATCCCCTAGGCCTCAGTTTTCCCATCTGCTACATGAAGGAGCTGATCTAACTACAACCTCTCTTTCTGAAATCGGACTACTTCCCCCAGGCCTGTCTTTGTGATATGCAGTGACTCCCAGCTAGTCTGGGGCGCTTGAAAGACCCTCATACCTCAGCCGGTGTTTTTTGGACACACACACACACACACGCACACACACACACACATACACATATATAATAAATATATATATATATTTTTTTTTGAGGTAGGGTCTTGCTCTAGCCCACACTTGTCTGGAATTTACTATGTAGTCTCAGGGTGGCCTCAAACTCACAGCAATCCTGCTACCTCTGCCTCCTGAGTGCTGGGATTAAAGGTGTGTGTTACCATCGCTTCTCGGCCTTTTGGCTAAGATCAAGTGTAAAGGTGTGTGTTACCATGCCCAGCTATTAAAAAATATATTTGTGGGCTGGTGAATTGGCTTAGTAGTTAAAGTGCTTGCCTACAAAGCCAAAGGAGCCAGGTTCGATTTCCCCAGGACCCATATAAGCAAGAGGCATAAAGTGGTGTATGTGTCTGGAGCTCATTTGCAATGGCTGGAGACCCTGGCATACCCATTTTCTTCCTCTCTCTCTCTCTCTCTCTCTCTCACACACACACACACACACTATCTGTCTCTTTCTCTCAAATAAATACATTTTATGTTGGTTTGGTTTTGGTTTTATGAGGTAGGGTCTCACTCTAGCTCAGGCTGACCTGGAATTCACTATGTAGTCTCATGGTGATCCTCCTATCTCTGCCTCCAGAGTGTTGGGATTAAAGGCATGCACCACCATGCCTGGCTCAAATAAATAAAAAAATTTTAAAATATTTTTATTTATATATTTGCAAGCAGAGAAATGATAGAGACAGAGAGAACGAGCATGCCAGGGTCTCCAGTTGCTGCAAAAATACTCCAGATGCACGTGCCACTTTATACATCTGACTTTAAGTGGGTACTAGGGGATCAAACCTGGGTCATTAGGCAGGCAAGCACCTTAACACTATCTCTCCAGCCCCAGGGTGTTTTTTTAATGTGCAAGCAAGAGAGTGTGTGTGTGTGTGTGCACATGCACACACACACACACACACACACACAGAATTAGAGGCCTATGACAACCTTGAGTGAATTGAGCTCAGGTCAGCAGGCTGTGCTTTGCCCTGAAGAAGGTGCGTGTCAATGGTTCTGGACCTGAGAGCTTGGCAGATTCACTTGTCTTTGCTTAAAGGTTATTAGGAATGGAATTGTGTCCCTCCAAAATACGTATGTTGGGGGAACTAACTCCCAACCTCCAAATGTGACCTTATTTGGTCTTCATAGAGGTAAGCAAGTTAGGATGAGGTCATTAGGGCCTGGAGAAGATGGCTTAGCCTGCAAAGCCAAAGGATCCCAGTTCAATTCCCCAGGACCCATGTAAACCAGATGCATAAGAAGATGCATGTATCTGGAGTTTGTTTGCAGTGGCTAGAGGCCCTGGCGTGCCCATTCTCTCTCACTCACTCTCTCTCTACCTCTTTCTCTCTCTCTCTCTCTCAAATAAATAAATAAATAAATAAAATATGTTTTTTTTTTTTAAAAAAAGGACGAGGTCATTAGAGTGACCCTTACCTGGTCAGACTACTGTTCTTATAAAAAAGGGTTCTTATAAAAAAGGGTCTATGCCAGGCATGGTGGCACACACCTTTAATCCCAGCACTCTGGAGGCAGAGGTAGGAGGAGCACTATGAGTTTAAGGACTGCCTGAGACCACATAGTGAAGTCCAGATCAGACTGGGCTAAAGTAAGACCTTATCTCCAAGAAAAAAAAAAATAGGGCTGAAACTGGGCATGGTGGCGCATGCCTTTAATCCCAGCTCTTGGGAGGTGGAGATAGCAGGATCACTGTGAGTTCAAGGCCAGCCTGGAGCTACAGAATTCCACCCTGGGATAGAGTGAAACCCTACCTAAAATAAAAACAACAATTAAGGGGATAGAGAGATGATTTAGTAGTTAAGCGCTTGCTTGTGAAGCCTAAGGACCCCGGTTCGAGGCTCAGTTCTCCAGTAAGCCAGATGTTCAAGGTGGCACATGCATCTGAAGTTCATTTGCAGTGGCTGGAGGCTCTCTCTGGTGCACCCATTCTGCCTCTTTCTCTTTCTGTGTCTGTCGCTCTCAAATAAATAAATAAATAAATAAATAAATTAATTAATTAACTTTTAAAAAGGTAAAAGCAAAGCCGGGCGTGGTGGCACACGCCTTTAATCCCAGCACTCGGGAGGCAGAGATAGGAGGATCGCTGTGAGTTCGAGGCCACCCTGAGACTACATAGTTAATTCCAGGTCAGCCTAGACCAGAGTGAAACACTACCTTGAAAAACCAAAAAAAAAAAAAAAAAAAAGTAAAAGCAGAGGGTAGTGGTGCACGCCGTTAATCTCGGCATTCAGGAGGTTGAGCGACATAAACTATTGCCATGAGTTTGAGGCTAGCATAGGCAACAGAATAAGTTCCAGGTCAGCCTGGGTTACAATAAGACCCTTCCTCAAAATAGGGCCTGGAGAGATGGCTTAGTGGTTAAGGCGCTCCAGATCTGACATAGTAAGGCAGTTGCAGAAAGGTGAGGCAAGCGCAAGATCACACATGCCCATTAGGTGGCACGAGTGTCTGGAGTTTGATTGCAGTGGTTGAGGCCTTGGCATGCCAATCGTATCTCTCTCTCCCTCTGTCTCTCCCTCTCACTCTAAAATAAAAAAATAAAAATTAAAAATAAAAGGTGGGCTCAGCAGTTTAGGTGCTTGCCTACAAAACCCAACAACTCAAGTTCGATTCCCTAGTACCCACATAAAGCCAGATGCATCTGGAGCTCATCTGCTGCAGCTAGAGGCCCTGGTATGCCCATTCTCTGTCTCTCTTTGTTTGGCTCTCTCTGCTTGCAAATAAAAATATATATATTTTTAGCCGGGCGTGGTGGCGCACGCCTTTAATCCCAGCACTCGGGAGGCAGAGGTAGGAGGATCGCCGAGAGTTCGAGGCCACCCTGAGACTACATAGTTAATTCCAGGTCAGCCTGGGCCAGAGTGAGACCCTACCTTGAAAAACCAAAAAAAAAAAAAAAATATATATATATATATATATATATATATTTATTTATTTATTTATTTATTTATTTTTAGAGCTGGGCATGATGGCACATGCCTTTAATCCCAGCACTCAGGAGGCAGAGGTAGGAGGACCGCCATGAGTTCAAGGCCACCCTGAGACTACATAGTGAATTCCATCCAGGTCAGCCTGGGCTAGAGTGAGACCCTACCTCGGGAAAAAAAAACTCAACTCAGATGCCTGACTACCTGTTCCTTCCCTGGCCCTGCCTCTGCTGCATCCCCAGCATTTCCAGGTGTTGTGAGCTGATTTGTTTGCAAACTCTCACCTCATCTGTAATGTCTACTCCTGCAGACAGGAGTTTTGATCTGCCTCGTCCTCTGCTGAAACCCCAGTGCCTGGAACTGAGCCTGGGATGCAACTGTTGGTCAATAAATATCTGTAACATGGATGGATGGACAGATGGAAGGACAGACAGATAGATGGAAGGATGGATGATGGCAGATCTTACCCCAGTACCAGCACATCTCTGTAAACAACTTCCCACAACTATTCCCTTTTAGGAAGAAACAGACCTACACAGCATGCTGGGGCCACAGCATGGAAGTCCCTGGTCATTACACCACCTAAGACCTTGGATGCCATCCCACTGGGCCATGCAGCTGCCTTTGTGCCAGGGAGGGCTGAGGCCCTAACACTCATGTCTCCAGCCTTCCAGGAAACATGAAGCTTAGCTGCCAAGACTGGCTCCTCTAAGCCTGACTGATCCACGCATCCTTCAAGCCTCAGCCACGTGGCCCTCTCGTGACAGCCTCTCTGGCTTCTCTGACATATGCCTCACAGTGTGACACCATCCTCTTTCATGCCATTGGCACCTTTGTCTTGCCACATGGACCCTCTTCCGAGCATAAGTTTGCTTTCCAAGTTTACACATAGTGTCCGCGTGCGAACACGCATACCCAGTAATGGCTCCATGTGATCAAGGGGCACGTGAACTGAAGGTGTCCCTTTTTTGTGCCCTTCTGCCTTGAGACTAGGCAGATAGAGGTGTGGCAGACAGAGAGGAAGGGAAGAAAGCAATGTTTTATGCTGACAGCCAGCCCTAAATTATAGGAGGAGCTGAAAGAGCTTCAGGGAGGAACCACAGGGCAGCTGGGCAGTCTGGAGGGCAGCAGCAGAGTCCAGCCTACATACTGGACTCCAAAGGAAAGGCAAACCCTGGCTCCAGGAAGACCCGTCTTGACCCTTCCTCTCCCTACCTGCACATACACCTTATTAGACTGCCCCAACTCTCACATTCGGTCAGGAGGACTTTGTTTGTTTGTTTGTTTGTTTGTTTGTTTGTTTGTTTGTTTGTTTGTTTGTTTTGGACACAAGGTCGACTTGCCTCAAACCTGCAATCCTCCTGCCTCTGCCTCTGCCTCTGTCTCCTGAGTCTAGATGGATCTTATTTAATGCATTCAAAAAACTTGTTGTTGTTGTTGTTTTGGTTTTTCGAGGTAGGGTCTCACTGTAGCTCAGGCTGACCTGGAATTCACTATAAAGTCTCAGGATGGCCTCAAGCTCATGGCAAACCTCCTACCTCTGCCTCCTGAGTGATGGGATTAAAGGTGTGTGCCACCATGCCCAACTAAATTTTAATTTTTAAAAAAGTTATTTATTTGACAGACAGAAGCAGACAGAGAGAGAGGGAGAGAGAGAATGGATGCACCAGGGCCTCCTGCTACTGCAAACAAACTCCAGACACATAAACCACTTTGTGCATCTGGCTTTATGAGGGTACTGGGGAATAGAACCCAGGCCGTCAGGCTTTGCAAGCAAGCACCTTTAACCACTGAACCATCTCTTGCAGCCCCTCAAAAAATATTTGTTGAACTCCTGTCTATGCCAGGTCTGTGCTTAGGCTAGAAACCAGGAGGGATCCCAGGCACAAATCTCCCTGGAGGTCTTTAAGGACCCAGAGAGACCACACGTGTGAAACTGGAACATAGCTCGGTCGTGTGGCGCCCCCTTGAGGTCAGCCTTATATACAACATCCCTATCAGGACTCATCTCCCAAGAGCCTGAGTAAGGTGTTTGCTGTAAATGCATTGCCCCGCCGGTAGGGGCGCTGCAGGACCTTTCATCGCCACCTGCTCCAAAGGAAAGTTTCAGAAAAGCAAAAAGGATCCTGGGATTAAAGGCGTTGTGGCGCCCGCCTTTAATCCCAGCGTTTGGGAGGCGGAGGTAGAAGGATGACGGTGAGTTTGAGGCCACCCTGAGACTACATAGTGAATTCCAGGTCAGCCTAGGCTAGAAAACAACAACGACAACAACAACAACAACAAAACAGGCAGAAAAGGTGCAAAGATGTGACTGGTAGCGAGTTAGTAGCGAGTCGATGATTGCAGGAGTTTCTTAAGGTGAGTATCATGGCTTGGGGAGGCCAGGGGGGACCTTGGGCAAGCGTGCACCTGTACTCAGCCTGAGACCCAGACCCACGGCATTTCTCGCAGAGCCTGAAGGAGGCAGCATTTCTCAGAAGGCAGGGGCCAAGGTGGGAATGAAGGAGGGGTGGGAAAGATGCCTGGAAGCCCAGCCTCCTCCCTTTGTTTGGTGGGATCCTGAGGCTAGAGTGAACTGGGAGTGAGTGTGCTAGGAGTTCAGCGCTACCTGCTGCCCTCACCTGGACATCGTCGTGTCTAATAGACTAGGGAAATGTGTCCTCAGACCTGGGCTGCAGATAAGAACCCACCAGATACTGCTGAGAGACGGCGTTGGAGCCTGCAGCTTGGTAGACAAAATGATGAGAAAGCCAGAAATCAGGAGCCTGAAGGCCGCCTTGCTCACGGCATGAAGTGGGCCCCCTGACACGGCAAGCGACCAGCTCGTACAGTACGGCATCTGTGTGATAACCAGGACCCAAATAAGGTTTAGTGTGACTGGTTTTTGGATCTGTTGTTGCTGTTGTTGTGTGTGTGTAGTACCGTGATGTTGGTGTACTGTGTGTGTGTGGTGTAGGCACAGATGCACACACCCAGAGTACACCCTTTCAGGGACCAGAGAAAGATGTTGAGGGTCTTCACCTATCCTTCTACACTATGAGAGATAGGGTCTCTCAATGAACCTGACCCCTGAGCCCCATGCAATCTGCCCTTCTCTGTCTCCTTCAGTGCTGGGGTCATAGAGGTTTCTGTGGCCATATCCAGATTTTTGTTTTTGTTTTTCGAGGCAGGGTCTCACTCTAGCTCAGGCTGTCCTGGAATTCACAGTGTAGCTATATATATATATTTGCAAGCAGAGAGAAACAGAGATGAGAGACAGACAGACACAATAGGTACATTAGGGCCTCTTGTGCATCTGGCTTTACGTGGGTATTGGGGAATTGAACCTGGGTGATTAGGCTTTGCAGGCAAGCACTTTAACTGTTGAGTCATCTCTCCAACCCCTTCCCCCCACACACAGTTATTTTTTTCTTCTTTCTTTCTTTCTTTCTTTCTTTCTTTCTTTCTTTCTGTTGTTGTTTTGAGGTAGGGTTTCACTCTACTCCAGGCTGACCTGGAAGTCACTATTTAGCCTTAGGGTGGCCTCGAACTCATGGTGATCCTCCTACCTCTGTCTCCCAAGAGCCACTATATCTGGCCATACACAGATTTTTTTTATGTGAGTGCTGGGGAATGAACACAGGTCCTCATGCTTGTGCAAAAGCTCTTAATCACTGAGTCATATCCCTACTGCCCATTTTTATTCCCCCTTCCCCTCTCTTTTTGGAATAAGATTTCCTAGAACTCAAGCTGACCTCAAACTCAAGAATAACCTTGAACTTGTGATCCTCATGCCTCCAGCTGAATGATGGGATCACAGGTATGCACTACCATACTAGATTTGTGCTGCCCCACCTGTAATGATGAGAGGGAGGGTGACTGGACCCCTGAAAGTAAAAAAAAAAAAAAAAAAGCCAGGTGTGGTGGCGCACACCTTTAATCCCAGCGAACTCAGGGGGCAGAGGGAGGAGGATGGCCAAGGCCACCCTGAGACTACATAGTGAATTCCAGGTAAGCCTGGACCAGAGTGAAACCCTACCTCAAAAAGCGACAGAGAGAGAGAGGGAGAGAGAGGGAGAGAGAGGGAGGAAAGTTTGCACTTGCTAGAAATCACAGATGATCTGATTTATTATCTCTTGCCTAGTTCCCTAAACCTGTTTTTCCTCAAACAATCAGGACCCCTCCTGGGAGGGGGGCATCTCTCATAGGATTTAAACATTGCAGTTGGTCAAGTTCAGCCCTCGGAACTTGGTGCCAGGGCTAGCCTCTTCCTGAGACAGCCCCTAAACCTAACCAACCAGCTGTCCCTCTGGTTCACTCAGGTCCAACCAGGAGCGCCTCCTAGCCCTTACTCTCCAATGGGCTCCTTTACCTCCTCCAGCTCCCCACATGGCAGGAGCTCCTTGAACTTTCTTCTCTCTTTTCTTTCCACGGTTTTTCCAGGCCCTCCATGTGGGATCTCTAGCCACATGGCTACCTTTCCTTGGCTTTATATTTCCCTCAATAGATATGATAATTTAATAATTATCCTTCTCAGCCTTTTACTTATTCAATTCTTTTTTAAAAGATTTATTTTTAGGGCTGGAGGAATGACTTAGTGGTTAAGGCACTTGCCTGCAAAGCCAAAGGACCCAGGTTCGATTCCCCAAGACCCACATAAGCCAGATGCACAAGGTGGCTCATATATATGGAATTTGTTTACAGTGGCTGGAGGTCCTGGCATGCCCATTCTCTCTCTCTCTCTCTCTCTCTCTCTCTCACACACACACGCACACACACACACATAAATAAATTAAATTTTTTAAATTAAAAAAGATTAATATTTATTTATTTATTTATTAGAGACAGAGAGAGGAGGAGAGAGAGTAAGATAGAGAGGGTGAGAATGGGCATACCAGGGCCTCTAGCCACTGCAAACGAACTCCAGATTCATGTGCCACCATATGCATCTGGCTTAAGTGAGACCTGGAGAATCGAACCTGAGTCTTTAGTCTTCGCAGGCAAGTGCCTTAGGCTAAGACATCTCTCCAGCCCTCAATTCTTTGATTAAAATTAGAAATGAGAGTCGGGCATGGTGGCACACTCCTTTAATCCCAACACCTCGGGAGGCAGAAGTAGGAGGATCGCCGAGAGTTCAAGGCCACCCTGAAATTTCATAGTGAATTCCAGGTCAGCCTGGGCTAGAGTGAAACCCTACCTCGAAAGAAAAAAAAAAAAAAAAAGGAAAAAGAAAATAAATAAAATAAAATTAGAAACAAACTTAGGGTTCGGCAGAATTAATATTTTTTCTTTTTGTTTTTCTCCGAGGTACCGTCTCACTTTAGCCCAGGCTGACCTGGAATTCACTATGTAGTCTCAGGGTGGCCTTGAATTCATGGCTATCCTCCTGCCTCTCGAATACTGAAATTAAAGGCATGCACCACCACGCCCGGCCGTCAGGATTATCTTGAGAGGGAATATTATGATTATTATATTATAGGAGAAAATGGGAAGCATGTTTTTGGCTGTGAACACAGCTTAGGGTATTTCTATTGCTTCTCTCCACTTGTGGGAAAACTGGCTTGCTTTCTCTTCTTTTTTTAAAAAAACGTTTTTTAAATATTTTATTTACGTATTTATTTGAGAGCAAGAAAGAGGCAGAGAGAGAAAGAATGGGCACGCAGGGGCCTCCAGCCACTGCAAACGAATTCCAGATGCATGCACCCCCTTGTGCATCTGGCTAACGTGGGTCCTGGAGAGTTGAACGGGGATCCTTTGGCTTTGCAGGCAAATGCCTTAACTGCTAAGCCGTCTCTCCAACCCTGCTTTCTCTTCTTGCTGGAGGTTAAGATCACTATCTTTGGCTAAACTGAGGGGACTGAATGGTGCATGGCTTTGGCAGTGGTCAGGCAGGCAGATGGGCCTCCCTCTGGACTGGGGACTCTGCCACAGCCCCCACTCGCCAGGCCACACATTGGCATGTCTGGCCCCCTGGCACTGCTCCACCCTGCTGGGATTGCAAGCCCTGTTGAAATGTGTGCTATAGCCTGAAGCCAAACTGCCTGCCCAGGCGCCAGGCAGGGCTCTTCTGTAAAGGTGACAACTTCACCTTGGAGGGAAATACACTTAATTAAGCTTCTCAGACCCCCAGCCACCCACGCTTCACAAGACTGAACTCCGCTGGAGCTTGGGAGCATGTTCTGCTGAGCTGAGGGGGAGGGGGCTAGGGAACCAAAGACAGCTGACCAGAATGGCTTCTAAGTTTTTTTGTTTGTTTTGTTTTCCTTTTTCCATTGCAAGCCGCTGTGCCTCAAGACACATGGTTGCCTGTGGAGGGGGGCTGGGTGGGAGGATAGAACTCCAACTCTTGCTCTGGGTTCGACCCCTCTTGTGGCACCAGCCTCAGCCCAGTTCAATTAGAGACTTGAGGATGCATCTCCAGAGTGCAGTGAGCCACCAGCCTGTGGGTCTCTGGTCACCGTTAGGGGGAGATGGAAACTGCCCCAGCCAAGCCTGGGCCTAGGTGCTTGGCTGGAAAGGTTTCAACAGGCCTGGGTCCTCGCCACATGCCTTCTCCCCACCATGGAGCCGAGGCCTGCCGCTGTGTCAACTGGGTTGGGGAGAGGACCACACTGTCCCTTAGGAAATACAGAGACACCATGGGAAAGACATACCTGATAGAGCTTCCTAACTGCCGGGATTTTCTGTCAAAGTGCTCTATCACAAATATATTTTTACATAACTGTAAATCGTTTACTTATATAGGTATTATAAAAAGTAAAATAAAGCCAGGCGTGGTGGCACACACCTTTAATCCCAGCACTGGGGAGGCAGAGGTAGGAGGATGGCCATGAGTTCAAGGCCACCCTGACACTACATAGTGAATTCCACGTCAGCCTGGACTAGAGTGAAACCCTACCTCAAAAAAACCAACCAAGCAAACAAACAAACAAAAAGTACAATAAGGGGCTGGGGAGATGGCTTAGCAGTTAAGCACTTGCCTGTGAAATCTAAGGACCCCCATTCGAGGCTCTATTCCCCAGTACCCACGTCAGCCAGATGTACATGGTGGTGCATGTGTCTGGAGTTCGTTTGCAGTGGCTGGAAGCCCTGGCGCACCCATTTTCTCTCTCTCCATTTCTCTGTCTCTAATAAGTAAATAAATTTTTAAAATAGTAAAATGAGCAAGGCCTAATGGCCTGTTATCCTAGCTACTTGGAAAGCTGAGTCAGGAGGATCACCAATTCAAGGCTCCAATGTGGTAGCCTGACTTAGCATGGCGTGGTGGCACATGCCTTTAATCCCAGCACTCAGGAGGCAGAGGTAGGAGGATCAACATGAGTTCAAGGCCACCCTGAGACTACATAGTGAATTCCAGGTCAGCCTGAACTAGGGTGAAACCCTACCTCAAAAAAAAAAAAAAAAAAAAAGACTTCTTAAAATTGATTGGTAAAAATAAGTACATAATTTAAAATTTATTTTTGTTTTTAAAATTTTTTGTTTATTTTTTTTTTTTTTTTTTTTTTTTTGGTTTTTCGAGGTAGGGTTTCACTCTGGTCCAGGCTGACCTGGAATTAACTATGTAGTCTCAGGGTGGCCTTGAACTCACGGCAATCCTTCTACCTCTGCCTCCCGAGTGCTGGGATTAAAGGCGTGCGCCACCACGCCCGGCTTGTTTATTTTCATTTATTTATTTGAGAGCGACAGACAGAGAGAGAAAGAGGCAGAGAAAGAGAGGCAGAGAGAGAGAGAATGGGCGCACCAGGGCCTCCAGCCACCGCAAATGAACTCCAGACACATGTGCCACCTTGTGCATTTGGCTTATGTGGGTCCTGGGGAATCGAGCCTCAAACCAGGATCCTTAGGCTTCACAGGCAAGCACTTAACCACTAAGCCATCTCTCCAGCCCTATTATTTTTGAGAGGGAGAAAGAGCCAGAGAGAGAATGGGCACACCAGGGCACACCAGGGCCTTTCAGCAGCTGTGAATGAGCTCCAGACATGTGTGCCCCCTTGTGCATATGTGCAACATTGCATGCTTGTGTCACTTTTTCATCTGGCTATACGTGGGACCTGGAGATTCGAACAAGCTTTCTTAGCCCTCACAGGCAACCACCTTAACTGCTAAGCCATCTCTCCAGCCCAAGTACATAATTTTAATTTGAACTGTACCTGATATTTTCTCTTTTGTGTAGGCTTTAAACAAATAAGATGCTATTTATAGACACCTTTTAGTTTCTTTCTTTTTTTTTTTTTTTTGGTTTTTCAAGGTAGGGTCTCACTCTGGTCTAGGCTGACCTGGAATTAATTATGTAGTCTCAGGGTGGCCTTGAACTTACGGTGATCCTCTTACCTCTGCCTCCCAAGTGCTGGGATTAAAGATGTGCACCACCATGCCCGGCTTCCTTTTAGTTTCTTTATGTGTGATAAATTACAGTTTGGCTTGCTAATCCAAACAATCGAACAGATCTCTCCTGAAGTTTTTGTTGGCATTTGATTTATTCCAAGATTTTTTTGGTTTTTGTCTTTAAAAGTCAGATTTAACTGAAGTCTACAGTGAGCTAAAATTGTATATAAATATGCCATAATTTGTTACATAATATCATAAATATAATTACTGAGTTTATGTTCAGTCAACTTCAACCTACATAGAGGGTTATTGAAAACAACAAAATTCTCTCCAAGATGGTGGCTCATAATTTGCTAGGAATTTTTTTTTTGAGGTAGGGTCTCACTCTAGCTCAGGCTGACCTGGAATTCACTGTAGTCTCAGGATGGCCTTGAACTCACGGCAATTCTCCCAACTCTGCCTCCCAAGCACTGGGATTAAAGGCGTGCGCCACCACGCCTGGCTTTTGCTAGGAATTTTAAAAGATTGCCATGTTGCCTGGCATGATGGTGCATGCCTTTAATCCCAGAAGTTGTTAGGCAGAGTTGGGAGAATTGCCATGAGTTCGAGAGATTACATAGTGAATTCCAGGTCAGCTTGGGCTAGAGTGAGACCCTAACTTGGGAAACAAAAAAGATTGTAATGTCGTTTACTTAACAGAAGGAGGCAACTGGCCTGAGTTCCAGGCAAGCCTGCCTCAAGACAGAAACAAAACTTTGCCTTGGTTACTCTTTTTTGTTGTTGTTTTAATTTATTTATTTGAGAGAGAGAACGAGGCAGAGGAAGAGATACAGAGAGAAAGAATGGGTGCACCAGGGCCTCTAGCCACTGCAAACAAACTCCAGATGCATGTGCCACCTTGTGCATCTGGCTTATGTGGGTTGTGGGGAATCAAACCAAGGCCCCTTGGCTTTACAGGCAAACGCTTTAACTGCTAAGCCATCTCTCTAGCCCCTTGGTTACTCTTTTTTTTTAAATTTTTTAAAATTTTATTTATTTTTGGAGAGGACAGAGAGGGAGAAGGAGACAGATAGAGAATGGGTGCGCCAACAGTCTGTCAGCTGCTGTGAATGAAATCCAGATGCATGCCCCCCCCCTTGTGGGCAAGTGCGGCATTGCGCCTTGCATCATTTTTGCATCTGGCTAAACGTGGGACCTGGAGATTGGAACTGGGTTCTTAGGCTTAGCAGGCAGGCGCCTTAACCACTAAGCCATCTCTCCAGCCCCCTTGGTTACTCTTAATAAAATCATTTCCAAGTGTGTTAGAAGTATTGATTAAAGGTTTTTGTTTTGTTTTGTTTTTGTTTTTCGAGGTAGGGTCTCACTCTAGCCCAGGCTGACTTGGAACTCACTATGACATCTCAGGGTGGCCTTGAACTCATGGCAATCCTCCTATCTCTGTCTCCTGAGTGCTAGGATTAAAGGCATGCGCCACCACGCCCGGCTTAATTAAAGATTATTATCCCCAAAACAGTTGCCATGTTTTGCCTGTATTCAAAGGCTTATAACTTTAAAAAATGTATTTCATGAAGTTTATTTTATTTATTTATTTGTTTGTTTATTTGGTTTTTTCAAGATAGGGTCTCACTCTAGCTCAGGCTGACCTGGAATTCACTCTGTAGTCTCAGGGTAGCCTTGAACTCATAGCAATCCTCCTACCTCTGTGCCAGGATTAAAGGCATGTGCCACCATGCCCGGCCTTTTTTTTTTATTATTATTATTAGCACAGGTGCTGTATTTTAAAAAATATTTTCTTTATTATTTATTTATTTGAGAAAGGGAAAGAGGCAGTGTGAGATGAACTGTACCTGATATTTTCTCTTTGTGTAGGCTTTAAACAAATAAGATGCTATTTATAGACACCTTTTAGTTTCTTTCTTTTTTTTTTTTTTTTTGGTTTTTCAAGGTAGGGTCTCACTCTGGTCTAGGCTGACCTGGAATTAATTATGTAGTCTCAGGGTGGCCTTGAACTTACGTGATCCTCTTACTCTGCCTCCCAAGTGCTGCCTCCCAAGTGGGATTAAAGATGTGCACCCCATGCCCGGCTTCCTTTTAGTTTCTTTATGTGTGATAAATTACAGTTTGGCTTGCTAATCCAAACAATCTGCCTCCCAAGTTTTGGGATTAAATTTGATTTATTCCAAGATTTTTTTGCTTTAAAAGTCAGATTTAATTATGTGAGACTAATGGAGAACAGGGGATGGATGGAGACTAAGTTCAAACAATGGGGGAGGGGAGATCTATCCTGTGGTTTTTGTTGGCATTTGATTTATTAAAAGATTTTTTTGGTTTTTGTCTTTAAAAGTCAGATTTAACTGAAGTCTACAGTGAGCTAAAATTGTATATAAATATGCCATAATTTGTTACATAATATCATAAATATAATTACTGAGTTTATGTTCAGTCAACTTCAACCTACATAGAGGGTTATTGAAAACAACAAAATTCTCTCCAAGATGGTGGCTCATAATTTGCTAGGAATTTTTTTTTTGAGGTAGGGTCTCACTCTAGCTCAGGCTGACCTGGAATTCACTGTAGTCTCAGGATGGCCTTGAACTCACGGCAATTCTCCCAACTCTGCCTCCCAAGCACTGGGATTAAAGGCGTGCGCCACCACGCCTGGCTTTTGCTAGGAATTTTAAAAGATTGCCATGTTGCCTGGCATGATGGTGCATGCCTTTAATCCCAGAAGTTGTTAGGCAGAGTTGGGAGAATTGCCATGAGTTCGAGAGATTACATAGTGAATTCCAGGTCAGCTTGGGCTAGAGTGAGACCCTAACTTGGGAAACAAAAAAAGATTGTAATGTCGTTACTTAACAGAAGGAGGCAACTGGCCTGAGTTCCAGGCAAGCCTGCCTCAAGACAGAAACAAAACTTTGCCTTGGTTACTCTTTTTTGTTGTTGTTTTAATTTATTTATTTGAGAGAGAGAACGAGGCAGAGGAAGAGATACAGAGAGAAAGAATGGGTGCACCAGGGCCTCTAGCCACTGCAAACAAACTCCAGATGCATGTGCCACCTTGTGCATCTGGCTTATGTGGGTTGTGGGGAATCAAACCAAGGCCCCTTGGCTTTACAGGCAAACGCTTTAACTGCTAAGCCATCTCTCTAGCCCCTTGGTTACTCTTTTTTTTTAAATTTTTTAAAATTTTATTTATTTTTGGAGAGGACAGAGAGGGAGAAGGAGACAGATAGAGAATGGGTGCGCCAACAGTCTGTCAGCTGCTGTGAATGAAATCCAGATGCATGCCCCCTTGTGGGCAAGTGCGGCATTGCGCCTTGCATCATTTTTGCATCTGGCTAAACGTGGGACCTGGAGATTGGAACTGGGTTCTTAGGCTTAGCAGGCAGGCGCCTTAACCACTAAGCCATCTCTCCAGCCCCCTTGGTTACTCTTAATAAAATCATTTCCAAGTGTGTTAGAAGTATTGATTAAAAAGGTTTTTGTTTTGTTTTGTTTTTGTTTTTCGAGGTAGGGTCTCACTCTAGCCCAGGCTGACTTGGAACTCACTATGACATCTCAGGGTGGCCTTGAACTCATGGCAATCCTCCTCCTATCTCTGTCTCCTGAGTGCTAGGATTAAAGGCATGCGCCACCACGCCCGGCTTAATTAAAGATTATTATCCCCAAAACAGTTGCCATGTTTTGCCTGTATTCAAAGGCTTATAACTTTAAAAAATGTATTTCATGAAGTTTATTTTATTTATTTATTTGTTTGTTTATTTGGTTTTTTCAAGATAGGGTCTCACTCTAGCTCAGGCTGACCTGGAATTCACTCTGTAGTCTCAGGGTAGCCTTGAACTCATAGCAATCCTCCTACCTCTGTGCCAGGATTAAAGGCATGTGCCACCATGCCCGGCCTTTTTTTTTTATTATTATTATTAGCACAGGTGCTGTATTTTAAAAAATATTTTCTTTATTATTTATTTATTTGAGAAAGGGAAAGAGGCAGTGTGAGAGAGACAGAATGGGCATGCCAGGGCTTCTAGCCACTGCAAATGAACTCCAGATGCATGTGCCACCTTGTGCATCTGGCTTACGTGGGTACTGGGGAATCAAACCAAGGTCTTTGGCTTTGCAGGCAAGTACCTTAACTGCTAAGCCATCTCTCCAGTCCTTCATTTTATTTTCTAAACATTTTTAAAGATTTATTTTTATGAATTTATTAGAGACAGAGAAAGAGAGAGAGTAAGTGAGAATGGGTGTGCCAGGGACTTGAGCCATTGCAAATGAACTCCAGATGCATGAGCCACCATGTGCATCTGGCTTACATAGGACCTGGAGAATTGAATTAGGTCTCTAGGCTTTGCAGGCAAGTGCCTTAACCATTAAGCTATCTCTCCAGCCCTTTCATGGAGTTTATTAACAGGAGATGTCTCAAATCAATGGGTTATATAAAATTTATAGGTATATATACTGGTATTATAAGACAAGTCTGGCTATCACTTTTCCTTAATTTAAATGTTTTAAAATTTTTGTTTATTTACTTGAGAGAGAGGCAGATAGAGCAAGAGATCAGGTGCATCAGGGCCTTCAGCCACTGCAAATGAACTCCAAATGCATGCGCCACCTTGTGCATATGGCCTATGTGGGTTCTGGGGAATCAAACCTGGGTCATTTGGCTTTGCAGGCAAGTACCTTAACCACTAAGCCATCTCTGCAGCCCTTAAATTTCATTTAAAATGTAGAGACTGGCCAGGTATGGTGATGCACACCTTTAATCTCAGCACTCGAGAGGTAGAGGTAGGAGGATCACTGAGAGTTCAAGACCACCCTGAGACTACATAGTGAATTCCAGGTCAGCCTGAGCTAGAGTGAGACCCTACCTCAAAAAGCAAACAAACAAAAAAAATGTATGGGCTGGAGAGATGGTTTAGCAATTAAGGTGCCTGCCTGCTAAGTGTAAGAACGCCAGTTCCAATCTCCAGGTCCCATGTTTAGCCAGATGCAATGACACAAGGGTGCAATGCCGCACTTGCCCACAAGGTGGCGCATGCATCTGGAGTTTGTTCGCAGCAGCTGAGAGGCTGATGGCGCACCTCTCTCTCTGTCTCTTTCTGTGTCTCTCTCCAAAAAAAAAAAAAAAAATGTAGAGACTGGGCTGGACAGATGGCGTAGTGGTTAAAGCGCTTGCCTGTGAAGCCTAAAGACCCATGTTCAACTCACCAGATCCCACATAAGCCAGGTGCACAAAGGTAAGGCAAGTGCAAGGCCACACATACCTACTAGGTAGTGCAAGCATCTGGAGTTCAGTTGCAGTGGCTGAGGCCCTGGAATGCCAATTCTCTCTCTAAAATTAAACAAACAACAACAATAAAATGTAGAGATTTTTGGTGACATAACAATAAGGAAATTAAGTTTTTCTGCTAAGGCTCTTTCTCTACAAAATTCCAATAATAAAATGTTAATTAACCCTTTGAGGCTAGACTATGTGCTTGTTTGTCAGTGGGTAATAAGAGGAATCAATTTGGTGTTGTTTCTCTTATTAGTCTTAAAGGTGATTAATTATGGGTTGAGATGAGATGATTGAAGGAACTTGGAAGGAATTTTTCAATGCTGGACATAGAATGCTTGCTAAAAATGCTTTTTATGAGCCGGGTGTGGTGGCACACAGCTTTAATCCCAGCACTTGGAAGGCAGAGGTAGGAGAATCATCAAGAGTTCAAGGCCACCCTGAGACAACATAGTGAATTCTAGGTCAGCCTATAGTGAGACCGTACCTCGACAAACCAAAAAAAAAAAAAAAAAAAAAAAAAGGCATCAAGTAAACGATCTTTCCCATCTATCTCTCTCAAATGTCAACAAAGGGTAGGATCCCTATATTTAAAGTAATAAAACCAGAGATTACCTTCAAAACAATAAGAACAACACTTTACCACAAACATTCACAGACCAGGGGAGACCCATATCCCAGGGTCCCTTCAAGGGGAGAAAGGAAAGGGGTCCCAGGAAGCCCCTCTCCCAAATAGGGCATCTAGGCTACCAAGACAAGAGTAAGGGTGGAAATCTTCGCATTTGGGCTTAGAATGGCCAGTGGCACTCCTTATAGGCCATGATGTAAGGCACACACAAGGGTCTGGGAGAAAGGTGGAGGAGCCAGAGCTTGGAAGCTGACCTTGTAGGATGGGCATGAATATCCTATCTTGAACCTTCCTTGCTCCAGAAGGCACATACACCATGCTATGTGTCCCCTTTATATTGGGGAGAAAACAGGACATTTTGGGTTAGGACTCTTGTAGAAAGGAGATTAAGCGTGGTGGCGCACACCTTTAATTCCAGCACTTGGGAGGCAGAGGTGGGAGGATCACCATGAGTTTGAGGCCACCCTGAGACTACATAGTGAATTCCAGGTCAGCCTGAGACCCTGCCTTGAAAAACCAAAAAAAAAAAAAATTAAATTAAAATTTTTTTAAAAAAAAGAAAGGCAATTAAGAAACCCATAGTGCACACCTTTGATCCCAACACTTGGTGTAACAGGGTGCTAAGGGTCCAAGAAAATCCATGCACCCCAAACTCTCAGTTCGTTTCTAATTTTAGTCAAAGAATTGAATAAAAAAGAAAACTGAGAAGGATAATTATTAAAATATTATATTTATTTATTTTTATTTTTGGAGTGAGACACAGAGAGAGAGAGAGAGAGGAGGACAGAGATGGGCGCACCAGCAGTGTCTCAGCTGCTGAGAACGAAATCCAGATGCGTGCGCCCCCTTGTGGTCAAGTGCAGCATCGCGCCCTTGTGTCACTTTACATCTGGCTAAACGTGGGACCTGGAGATTGGAACCAGCGTTCTTAGGCTTAGGAGGCAGGCGCCTTAACCCCTAAGCCATCTCTCCAGCCCCTAAAATATTTATTGAGGGAAGTAGAGCCAAGGAAAGGCACCCACATGGCTAGAGATCCCATGTGGAGGGCCTGGGGAAAAAAGCGTGGAAAGAGAAAAGAAAGTTCAAATGCTGGGTGTGGTGTGGTGGCGCACATCTTTAATCCCAGCACTTAGAAGGCAGAGGTAGGAGGATCGCTGTGAGTTCGAGGCCATCCTGAGACTACAGAGTGAATTCTAGGTCTTCAAGGGCTAGAGTGAGACTACCTAAAAAAAAAAAAAAAAAAAAAAAAAAAAAAAAAAAAAAAAAAACCTAAGCAGCTAATACAGGGAGAACAGGAATTGACCATTACTATTCTCCAGAGATTTAAGGAGACAATTAGAAAACATACTATTGTAGCCAAGTGTAGTGGCTCACACTTTTTAATCCCAGCACTTGGGAGGCAGAAGTAGGAGGATTACCATGAGTTTGAGGCCACCCTGAGACAACATAGTGAATTCCAGATCAGCCTGGACTAGAGTGAAACCCTACCGTGAAAAACCAAAAATAAAAATAAAATAAATGAATAGGGTTGGAGGGATGGCTTAGTGATTAAGGCGCTTGCCTGCAAAGCCAAAGGACCTCGGTTCAATTCCCCAGGACCACATAAGCCAGATGCACAAGGCATGCATCTGGAGTTTGTTTCCAGTGGCTGGAGGCCCTGGCACACCCATTCTTTCTCTCTCTCTCTCTGTTTCTTTCCCTCTCTCAAATAAATAAGTAAATATTAAAAAAATGAATAAAAACACACTAATGTAACTCCAGATGCCATGGAGGAGGAAATTTTTCTTAAAAATAATTATATAGCTGGGCATGGTGGCACACGCCTTTAATCCCAGCACTCGGGAGGCAGAGGTAGGAGGATTGCCGTGAGTTCAAGGCCACCCTGAGACTACATAGTTAATTCCAGGTCAGCCTGGGCCAGAGTGAGACCCTACCTCGAAAAACCAATAATAATAATAATAATAATAATAATTATTATTATTATTATTATTATATATGGGCTGGAGAGATGGCTTAGCAATTAAGGCATTTGCCTGCAAAGCCAAAGGACCCTGGGTCAATTCTCCAGGACCCACGTTAGCCAGATGCACAAGGGGGCACATTCATGTGGAGTTTGTTTGCAGTGGCTGCATGTCCTGGTGTGCCCATTCTCTCTCTCTGTCTCCTCTTTCTCTCTCTGAGATAAATAAATACAATTTTGTTTGTTTGTTTGTTTTTTCGAGGTAGAGTCTCACTGTGGCCCAGGCTGACCTGGAATTCACTATGTAGTCTCAGGGTGGCCTCGACTCATGGCGATCCTCCTACCTCTGCCTCCTAAGTGCTGGGATTAAAGGCGTGTGCCACCACGCCCGGCTCCTCAGATAAATAAATAAAATATTTTTAAAAGATAATTATATATACTACATAGTGAATTCCAGGTCAGCCTGGGCCAGAGTGAGACCCTACGCCAAAAAACAAAAAAAACAAAAAACAAAACAAAAAAAAGGCTATCTGCTTGGTCTTAAACACTCAAAGAGAAATGTATAACCAAAGATAAAGGGACACCTCAAATATTATATGAATGGCCTATTAAGTAACACAAGAGCTTTCCAGCTTTCCAAAAGGGGAAACAATGAGGCTTTCTTTTTTTTTTTTTTTTTTTTTTTTTTGGTTTTTCGGTTTTTCGAGGTAGGGTCTCACTCTCACTCTGGTCCAGGCTGACCTGGAATTCACTATGTAGTCTCAGGGTGGCCTCGAACTCTCAGCGATCCTCCTACCTCTGCCTCCGAGTGCTGGGATTAAAGGCGTGCGCCACCACGCCCGGCACAATAAGGCTTTCTTGTCTCCCCCCCTCTCTAATAGTTCTACAATAAGGAAAAACAAGCATAGATGTCAAAATAATTATTTTCAAATCTAAAATATATATAGATGATTCTGACCAAGGGTCACTTAATTTAAAAAGACTTCCTTATACTGAAAACAATGGTGAGTCTTTTCTAAATTGTACCAGGATATCATTAAATAAATCCTGAGGCCAAAAATATATTATTGTACAGCCCCTATTGGCACCCAATAGTTCTATGGTACCAACCTTTGGCCCTGGCTATCCCCAGGACAAATTTTAAAAGGTACACTCTGAGCTGAGTGTGTGTCACATGCCTTTAATCCCAGCATTTGGGAGGCAGAGGTAGGAGGATCACTGTGAGTTTGAGGCCACCCTGAGACTAATTCCAGGTTAGCCTGAGCTAGAGTGAAATTCTACCTAAAAAAAAAAAAAAAAAAAAAAAAAAAAAAAAGGTACACTCTGGAAGGCTATTATACAAAATATGGTATATTTGCTATTATCAAAGTTAAATGTTGTATATATATTCCTGATACCTCAGCTAATATCTCTTCTGTTTTACAAACCACACAGGAACAAATTTAGACCATGTCAGACACTACTTTGTCATTTGATGAAGATTTCTGGAATTAAATCTCAGCGAGCTCATGCTGATTGTCCTGAGACAATCCAACTCCATCTATCTGGGTTCCCTCAAATGCTCCCCAAGGCCTAGAAGTCCACAAGAAGAAAAACCCTAAAAACAACCAGTTTGCCGTGTGATCACTTCTCATTAACTCCTTATTCTTTCTCCCAACATTTTCTTCCATGATTATCTTCCTGCACCCCATTAATATACTTTTGGGGTCCTTTAGAATAGTTTCCTTCTTTGGAAGAGACTCTCTAACTGCCATATTTCTACATCCGCGTTCAGCCAGAGGTAGTTGGACATCTGACATCATCACCCCCGTCCTCTAACAGCAGTTAGAGTGTCTTCTCATGGGGTGGGGGGAGTGAGAGTACAGTTAGGGTGACTGGATCCCTGAAAGTAAAAAAGAAAAGAAAAGAAAAGAAAAAGAGGCAGCAAAGTCTGCACTTGCTAGAAATCAAAGATGATCTGACATCTTATCTCTTGCCTAGTTCCTTAGACCTGTTTTTCCACAAACAACCAGGCTCCCTCCTGGGAGGGAGGTCTTTCATAGGATTTAAACATTGTGGTTGGTCAAGTTCAGCCCCTGGAACCTGGTGTCAGGGCTAACCTCTTCCTGAGACAGTCCCTAGCCCTAACTAACGAGCTATCCCTCTGGTTCACCTGAGCCAGAGACAGTCCACCACTATAAGGATATAAATACCTTTACAAGGGGGGAGGGCAGGCTCTCTGACCACTTGGGAACTTCCAGCTGTGGCGGAGTTTTCCCCTTGGCTGGGCCTGGGCTGCCTCAGACACTGCAAACGAACTCCAGATGTATGCGCCACCTTGTGCATCTGACTTTACGTGGATACTGGGGAAATTGAACCTGGGTCCTTTGGCTTTGCAGGCAAATGCCTTAAGTGCTAAGCCATCTCTCTAGCCCTTAAGTTCTTTTATTGACAACTTCCATAAATATAGACAATATGCCATGATCATAATCCCTCCCACCACTGTCACTTTTCCCCAAGTCCCCCTCCAATTGAATATCCCTTCTTTCCAACTAGTCTTTTTTCTTTTTCTTTTATTATTATTTTTTGTTTTTGTTTTTGTTTTTTCAAGGTAGGATCTCACACTAGCCCAGGCTGACCTGGAATTCACTATATAGTCTCAGGGTAGTCTTGAACTCACAGCGATCCTCCTACCTCTGCCTCCCCATTGCTGGGATCAAAGGTGTGTACTGCCAAGCCCAGCTTTTCTTCTACTTTTTTAAAAAATTAATTAATTATTTATTTATTTTGGTTTTTTGGAGGTAGAGTCTCACTCTAGCCCAGACTGACCTGGAATTCACTCTATATTCTCAGGGTGGCCTTGAACTCACAGCGATCTTCCTACCTCTGCCTCCCGACTGCTGGGATTAAAGGCATGCACCACCACGCCCAGCTTATTATTATTATTTTTTAATTTTTTATTGACAACTTCTTTAATTGCAGACAATATCCCATGGTACTTCCCTCCCTCCCCCCACTTTCCCCTTTGAAAGCAGCTATGCTGACCACTATACCACCAACGCTCACTTTCCCCTTTAAAACTTCACTCTCCATCATATCCCCTCCCCCTCTCAATCAGTCTCTCTTTTCAGTTTGATGTCATGATCTTTTCCTCCTATTACGATGGTCTTGTGTAGGTAGTGTCAGGCACTGTGAGGTCATGGATATCCAGGCCATTTTGTATCTGGAGGAGCACGTTGTAAGGAGTCCTACTCTTCCTTTGGCTCTTACATTCTTTCTGCCCCCTCTTCCGCAATGGACCCGGAGCCTTGGAAGGTGGATTTGAGATGTTTCAGTGCTGAGCACTCCTCTGTCCCTTCTTCTCAGCACTATGGTGCCTTCTGAGTCATCCCAAGGTCACCACCATCTGAAAAGAGAAGCTTCTCTAACCAAAAGTGAGAGTAGCATTAATATATGGGTGTAGACATTAAGAGAAATGCTTACTGGGCAGTTTGGTGAGCATAGTATATACATTTAGCATGACACAAGCAGACGTTACACCCCTAGGGCTCATGACTACCTCTGTTGTAGGTTTTCAGTATCAGGGATGTATTCCCTCCCATGGAGCGGGTCTCCAGTCCAATTGGAGAGCGGTTGGTTTCCCCCATTGGCTCATTTGGCCTGGCTGGCCAAATTTAAAGCTTGCAGTGTTCACTGTTGAGTACCTTCACTGGTGTTTTCTCTTTCTCGTTGAACTGCATGCAGCATAGCTTTTCCCAACTTTCTGTCAGCTGGTCCACATGGAGGAGGCTTTCAGCTCAGCTCCAGCAGGATTTCTCAGTGACCTTGCAGCCCAAGTATGTGGAGTCTTCAGCAATAGTGTCTTACCATCTATTCCTGATGGGAAACCAAGGGCCTCGGCAATGGCCTATAATGTTTGGGGGTATCTGTCACTTCCCCGGCCAACAACTCACTGGAAGGTATCCCATCCCAGGCACTGAAAATTTTCTAGTAACAATCTATGGCTTCTGAGTATTCCATTGTCTAGAAAAGTAGGTTTCCATAAGACTTATTTATATCCTCTTACATTTTGATTAGCCCTCCCTCCACTTTTCCTTTACTCAATTTCTTCTACTTACGTATATATAATACCATCCTATTAAGTCCCCCCTCCCTCCCTTTCTATTCTCTTTCTATCCCCTTTCTAGCTTAACTGGCTTCTGCTACTGAGTTTTATTTTTACTCACATAGAAGTCCAATCATTTGTAGCTAGGACCCACATATGAGAGAGAACATGTGACGTTTGGCTTTCTGAGCCTGGGTTACCTCACTAAGTATAATCCTTTCCAGATCCATCCATTTTCCAGAAAATTCCATAACTTCATTTTTCTTTAGCACTGAGTAGAATTCCATTGTATAAATGTGCCACATCTTCATTATCCACTCATCAGTTGAGGGACATCTAGGCTGGTTCCATTTCCTAGCTATTGTGAATAGAGTGGCAATAAACATGGTTGAGCAAGTATCTCTAAGGTAGTGAGATGAGTCCTTAGGATATATGCCTAGGAGTGGTATAGCTGGGTCATATGGTAGATGTATATTTAGCTGTCTCAGGAACCTCCACGCTGATTTCCACAATGGCTGGACCAGGTTGCATTCCCACCAACAGTGTAGAAGGGTTCCTCTTTTTCTGCATCCTCGCCAGCATTTATAGTCATTTGTTTTCATGATGGTAGCCAATCTGACAGGAGTGAGATGGAATCTCAAGGTGGTTTTAATCTGCATTTCCCTGATGACTAGGGATATAGAACATTTTTTTAGATCTTTATATGCCATCTGTATTTCTTCTTCTGAGAACTCTCTATTTAGTTCCATAGCCCTTTTTTAATTGGGTTGTTTGATTTCTTATTATTTAATTTTTTTGAGTTCTTTGTATATCCTAGATATTAACCCTCTGTCAGATGTATAGCTGGCAAAGATTTTCTCCTATTCTGTAGATTGCCTCTTTGCTCTATTCACAGTGTCCTTAGCTGTACAAAAGCTTTGTAATTTCATGAGGTCCCAGCTGTTGATCTGTGGTTTGATTTCCCAGGCAATTGGGGTTATATTCAGAAAGTCTTTGCCAAGACCAATATGTTGAAGGGTTTCCCCTACTTTTTCCTCTAGCAGTTTCAGAGATTCAGGTCTGATATTAAGATATTTGATCCATTTGGACTTAATTCTTGTGCATGGAGAGAGATAAGGATCTATTTTTATCCTTCTACAGATATATATCCAGTTTTCCCAGCACCATTTGCTGAAGAGGCTGTCTTTTCTCCAATGAGTAATATTGGCATTTTTGTCAAAGATCAGATGGCTATAGCTATCCAGATTTATAGCACGGTCCTCTATTGATCTTCATGTCTGTTTTTGTGCCAGTACCATGCTGTTTTTGTTACTATGGCTCTGTAATATAGGTTAAAATCAGGTATGATGATACCACCAGCCTTATTTTTATTGCTCAAAATTGTTCTAGATATCCGAGTTGTTTTTTTTTTTTTTTTTTTTTTTTTTTTTTGTGCTTCCAGATGAATTTTTGGATTGTTTTTTTCTATTTCCATGAAGAATGCCATTGGAATTTTGAAGGGGGTTGCATTAAATGTGTAGATTGCTTTTGGTAAGATTGCCATTTTCACAATATTAATTCTTCCAATCCAAGAACAAGGGATGTTTCTCCATTTCCTAGTGTCTTCTGCAGTTTCTCACTTGAGTGTTTTAAAGTTATCATTGTAGAGATCCTTCACTTCCTTGGTTAGGTTTATCCCAAGGTACTTCATTTATTTATTTTTTTGATGCAATTGTGAATGGGAGTGATTCTCTGGTTTCATCCTCTGTATGTTTGTTGTTAGCCTATAGGAAGGCTACTGATTTCTGTGTGTTTATTTTGTATCCTGCTACATGGCTATAAGTGTTTATCAGTTCTAAAGTTTCCTGGTAGAATCTGTAGTGTCCTTTATGTATAGAATCATATCATCTGCAAATAACTATAACTTGATCTCTTCCTTTCCAATTTGTATCCATTTTATGTGTGTCTCTTGCCTTATTGCTATGACTAAGACTTCCAGTACTATATTAAATAAAAGTGGGGACAGTGGACACCCTTGTCTTGTGCCTGATTTTAGTGGAAAAGTTTCAAGTTTTTCTCCATTTAGTATTATGTTGGCTGTGGGCTTGTCATAAATAGCCTTTATTATGTTAAAATATGTTCCTTCTATTCCCAGTCTCCATAGGACTTTTATCATGAAGGGATGTTGGATATTGTCTAATACGTTTTCTGCATTTAATGAGATGATCATGTGATTTTTGTCCTTCAGTCCATTTATATAATCAAACTGAAAAGAGAGACTGGATTGAGAGGGGGAGGGGATATGATGGAGAGTGGAGTTTCAAAGGGGAAAGTGGGGGAGGGAGGGAAGTACCATGGGATATTGTCTACAATTAAAGAAGTTGTCAAAAATAAATAAATAAATAAATAAATAAATAAATAAATAAATAAATAAATAGAAAGACTTTCAGAGTAACCAGAAAAGTGACCATAGGAATGGGTTTGCCTGCTATGAGAGTATTCAAGTAAGCTGAATGGTACAGAATACAAATTCTAAAAAGTTAACTAAACAATATACACATTCAATGAAAAACAGCAGAGTATTTATGCAAAAGTAGGTATTATGACAAACGGATCCTCTAACAAAGTCACAGTTTCTATGGATGTGTGTTGCCCCACACCCTTAATCCTGTCACCTGGGAGGCTAAGATTTCTAGTCTGTAGAGGATTCCAAGGTCAGCTTGTGACCAAGTGAGACCCTTTCCCAGTGAATGACAGCAGAGGAAACAAAAGCACTATAAATAAGGAAGCAACAAATGAGCAGCCAAAAATATAGCTTATTTAAGAATGTCAAATCCGGGCTGGAGAGATGGCTTAGCTGTTAAGCTCTTGCCTGTGAAGCCTAATGACCCCAGTTCAAGTCTTGATTCCCCAGTACCCATATAAGCCAGATGCACATTTGCAGTGGCTGAAGACCCTGGTGTGTCCATTCTCTCTCCCACTCTCTCTCTCTCTCTCTCTCTGCCTCTTTCTCTCTCTGTCTGTCACTCTCAAATAAATAAATAAAAACAAACAAAAAAAGAATGTCAAATCCGACCATCTAAAAGATTTAACATATAATTTATGCTGACATTGATGGTACAATTAGCTCTTCTGCTGCAAGCCTATATACCAGGCTTATTTGGTGGGGTACTGACCTGGTGTAATCCCAGTTACTTTTTGGGATGGCTTTGATCTCAGCTATGCTGCACAGCCACTTGGGTCCCTCTTTGCTGTGCTGTGGGCTCAGGAAGGCTGGCTGGGTCTGTGGGTCACTGCTCTGATCACCTGTGCTGGGTGCTGTGTAGATGAGTTCCCTTCCCCAGGTCTCTGGTGCTTGTGCTGGTGGTGGTATTTTTTTTTTTTTTTTTTTTATTTTATTATTTTTTTTTTTTGTGAGGTAGGGTCTCACTCTGGTCCAGGCTGACCTGGAATTAACTATGTAGTCTCAGGGTGGCCTCGAACTCTTGGCAATCCTCCTACCTCTGCCTCCCGAGTGCTGGGATTAAAGGCATGCGCCACCACGGCCTGGTGGTGGTATTTTTTGATGTGGGGTTTCACTCTAGCACAGGCTAACCTGGAATTCACTATGTAGTCTCAATGTGGCCTCGAACTCACAGCACTATTCCTACCTCTGCCTCCCCAGTGCTAGGATTAAAAGCATGCACTACCACACCCGGCTCTTTTCTTCCATTTTAAAAAAATATTTTATATGTTTATTTATTAGAGTAAGAGGCAGATAGAGAGAATGGGCACACCCGGGCCTCTAGCCACTGTAAACTACAGACCCATTCTAAGCCATCTCTCCAGGCCTGGATTTTACTTTTTTTTTTTGGTTTTTCAGGGCAGGGTTTCACTCTAGTCCAGGCTGACCTGGAATTCACTATGTAGTCTCAGGGTGGCCTTGAACTCACAGCGATCTACCTACCTCTGCCTCCTGAGTGCTGGGATTAAAGGTATGAGCCACCACGCCTGGCTACATTATTTTTTTTTAATTTTATTTATTTATTTGAGAGAGAGAGGGAGGAAGAGCCAGATAGAGAGAACGAGAGAATGGACACACCAGGGCCTCTAGCCACTACAAACAAATTCCAGACGCATGTGCCCCTTGTGCATCTGGCTTACATGGATCTTGGGGAATAGAACCTGGGTCCTTAGGCTTTGCAGGCAAATGCCTTAACCGCTGAGCCATTTCCGGAGCCCCAGATCTTACGTTCTTTCTGACACCTTTTTTGCAATGGTCTCTGAGCCTTGGAGGGTGTGATAGAGATGTCTCACTCAGTGGTGAGCACTCCACTGTCACTTCTCAGCCCTTTAATGAGTTTTGTTTATTTATTTATTTATTTATTTATTGTTTTGTTTTTTTTTTTTTTTTTTTGGTTTTTCGAGGTAGGGTCTCACTCTGGTCCACGCTGACCTGGAATTAACTATGTAGTCTCAGGGTGGCCTCGAACTCTCGGTGATCCTCCTATCTCTGCCTCCTGAGTGCTGGGATTAAAGGCGTGCGCCACCATGCCCGGTTTATTGTTTGTTTTTTTTTTAAAGATGTTTATTTGCAAGCAGAGAAATACACACAGAGAGAGAGAGAGAGAGAGAGAGAGAGAGAGAGAGAAAAGGTAAAGTATGTGCATGCCATGGCCTCTAGCCACTACAAACAAACTCCAGATGTATGTGTTACTTTGTGCATCTGGCTTTATGTGGGTACTGGGGAATCCAACCCAGGTTGTTAGGCTTTGCAGGCAAGCCCCTTAACCATTGAGCCATCTCTTCAGCCGCCCCCCTTTTTTTGTTTTTTTGAGGTAGGGTTTCTCTATAGCCCAGGCTGATGTGGAATTCACTATGTAGTCTCATGCTGGCCTCGAATTCACAGCAATCCTCCTACCTCTGCCTCCCCAGTGCTAGGATTAAAGGTGTGTGCCACTACACCTGGCCTTATATATATATTTTTTGAGGTAGGGTCTCACTGTAGCCCAGGCTGACCTGTAACTCACTCTGTAGCCCCAAGATGGCCTCAAACTCACAGTGATCCTCCTACCTCTTCCTCCTGAGTGCTGAAATTAAAGGGATGCACCACTACGCCCAGCTTTTAATGAGCTGAATCACTCCAGTGGTTACAGCCATCCTAAATGAGAAGCTTCTTTATTCAAAAGTGAGAGTAAAGCCAGGTGTGGTGGCACATGTCTCTAATCCCAGCATTTGGGAGGCAGAGGTAGGAGGATTGCCATGAGTTTAAGGCCACCCTGAGACTACATAGTGAATTCCAGGTCAACCTGGCCTAGAGTGAGACCCTACCTCAAAAAAAAAAAAAAAAAAAAACTGGGCTGGAGAGATGGCTTAGTGGTTAAGGCATTTGCCTGCAAAGCCAAAGGATCCCAGTTTGATTCTCCAGGACCCACGTAAGCCAGATGCACAAGGGGGTGCATGTGTCTGGAGTTCTTTCTTTCTCTCAAATATATATATACATACATACATATACATACCCCCCCAAAAAAAAACATTCAAAAAAATGAACAGGGGAGAAGGCTTAGGGGATATGGTGCAGCAGATAAAGACGCTGGTGGGCTGGGGTTCAACTCCCTAGACCCCCAGCAGCCACAGGAAGGTGGATGCAATCTGAAACTCCCATTTGCACTGTCAAAAGACACTGCCTCAGAAGGTGGAGCAGAGACACATGGAGGTTGTCCCCTGACCTCCACATGTGTGCCATGGCATGTGCATATGCACAGACACATAAATAAAAATTTTTAAGCTGGGCATGGTGGCATATGCCTTTAATCCTAGCACTTGGGAGGCAGAGGTAGGAGGATCACTGTGAGTTTGAGGCCACCCTAAGACCACATAGTGAATTCCAGGTCAGCCTGGGCTAGAGTGAGACCCTACCTTGAAAAACCAAAAAGAAAAAAAAGTTTTCAAATTGTTTATAGCACAGATCCACTTATCCAAGCATTGTAGCGGACACCTGTTCTGTCTGTGTTTGAGAAAAATAGCCATATTAAATTGTGCTCATGTGTACTTATAGTCATGGATTGGTGCTAGGCTAAATAGAGGCATGGGAATCATTCTGAATGTTACACATTAGTGAATTTGATATTGCTCTGATTTTTTTAGACTAGATAAACATAAATAGAAGGATCATATTTCCCACTTTGATCCCAGAGGACTCGTTTGTACTCTCCCCAAGGTAGCAGCACCTCACTTTAGAGACTTTCCCTATTGTCTTGTCCAGAGCCCTGCAAATGTGTAGGTAACATGCAATCTGCCATGGTGTTGAGGCCTAGCCCTGTGACACACATGCTTAGCTTTCTCAAGCAAAACAGATAACCCTTCTGTACAATTTCCTTTTTATTTTATTTATTTATTTTAGAGGCAGAGGGAGGGAGAAAGGGCCAGAGAGAGGAAGAGGCAGATAGAGAAAGAGAATGGGTGTGGTAGTGCACGCCTTTAATGCCAACACTTGGGAAGCAGAGGTAGGAGGATCGCCATGAGTTCATGGCCACCCTGAGACTAGAGAGTGAATTCCAGGTCAGCCTGGGCCAGAGTGAGACCCTACCTCGAAAAACAAACAAAAAACAAAAAAACAAAAATAAATAAATAAATAAAATGGAGAGAAAGAATGGGCATGCCAGGGTATCCAGCCACTGCAAACAAAACTCCAGACATATGTGTCACCTTGTGCGTCTGGCTTATGTGGGAACTGGGGAATCAAACCTTGTTCCTTAGGCTTTTCAGACAAGCGCCTTAACCACTAAGCCGTGTCTCCAGCCCAGCAACCCTGTTTTAAAGAGGGGCTGGAGAGATGGCTTAGTGGTTAAGGCACTTGCCTGTGAAGCCTAAGGACCCAGGTTCTACTCCCAGATCCCATGTAAGCCAGATGCACAAAGGTGAGGCAAGTGCAATGTCACACATGCCCACTAGGTGGCGCAAACGTCTGGAGTTCCATTGCAGTGGCTGAAGCCCTGGCGCACCAATTCTCTCTCTCTCCCTCTGTCTCTGTCTCTCTCTCTCTTGCTCTCTTTCAAAGTATTTTTAAAAATTGACTTAAAACAGGGTTGGTAACAGCGGCTATCTCAGTGGTTTTGGGAATGAAAAGTGTTTAGTACAATGCTTAGCCTGTAATGAACAACAAGTAGTGACAGGCCCCTCCAGGGCACACCACAAGCCTGCAAGTCCCAGCCTCCTAAGCAGTTAAGTGGGGAAGCAAGTTACAGCAGATAGAATATGGGCGGAAGTGATGGGCACATCTCCTGGCCTGCCTTCCTCTCTTTATCTGCACAGCCAGAAGAAGATGGTTCCAGAGTCCCTTCAGGTTCTCTTGGAACAAAGAAACCCAGAAAAATCTTATTCAGGAATGCCATTGTATCCATCATGGCGATCCTCCTAACTCTGCCTCCCGAGTGCTGGGATTAAAGGCGTGCAACACCATGCCCGGCCAGTTGTTCTCATTTTGAACTGGATCTCTTACTGATAGCAGATGTGGTAGTTTGTGTATCATCCGCCCCCTCCCCCATGACTCGGGTGTTAAAATTAAACTTGTAACCTGGCTCTCCAGCCACCTGGCTAGAGGTGTCACTGGGGTTGGATGCTGGAGTCCAGATCTGAATTCCAGCCCAAAGGTTAAGAGAGCAGTTTGAGCTGGGTTGGGAATGGGGGGGGCAAGGTGGGGATGGGGGGGTCCTGCTTACTGCTGGCTCATGTTTGCTGGCTGCTGGTGGTTTTTCTCTCTGCTTGGATCTGTGAAAGTGTGGAAGGGAGCCATTGATGGAACTTCTTCTGGATCTGGGAGGTTGAAATAAATTCCTTTCCTCCCATAAGCACTGTCTGGTTGGATGCTCATACCAGAATTGTGGAGCTTGCTGGGTTTTTTGTTTGTTTGCTTGTTTGTTTGTTTGTTTGTTTGTTTGAGGTAGGCTCTCACTCTAGCCCAGGCTGACCTGGAATTCACTCTGTAGTCTCAGGGTGGCCTCGAACTCCTACCTCTGCCTCCCTGAGTGCTGAGATTAAAGGCATGTGCCACCATGCCCTGATTAGGGAATTTGCTGTTTTGCAGAGCCAAAGCAATTCCCTGGTCTGTGCTCCTCTTTGCAGGACTGGGTATGCATGGCCACACTCAGCTGTTTATGTGGGATTTGGAGGTTTCAGGACCCCTCAGGCCTTCATACTTGCGAGGAGGTGCATTTAACTACTGAGCCAACACTCCAGCCCCACCTCACAGTTTAATAGACAATATGACAGACTGGCCTCAAACTCATTATATAACCAAAAACGACCTCCAGAGTGCAGAGAGGGGATTACATGATTTATAGGTTTACACCACTACATCCACATCACATTTATTATTTATTTATTTATTTATTTATTTATTTATTTATTTATTTATTTATTTATTTATTTTGAGAGAGAGGGACAGAGAGAAACAGAGAGAAAGAGGCAGAGAGAGAGAGAGAATGGGAGCACCAGGGCCATTTCAGCCGCTGTGAACGAACTCCAGATGCGTGCACCCCCTTGTGGGCAAGTGCAGCATTGCGTGCTTGCATCACTTTTGCAGCTGGCTAAACTTGGGACCTGGAGAATTAAACGGGCGTTCTTAGGCTTGGCAGGCAGGCACCTTAACTGCTAAGCCATCTCTCTAGCCCCATCTTTATTTATTTACTTATTTATTTATTTGAGAGAGAGAAAGAAGCAGAGAGAGAGAGAACGGGCGTGCCAGGGCTTTCAGCCATTGCAAACCAACTCCAGATGCATGCGCCACCTTGTGCATCTGGCTTATGTGGGTCCTGGGGAATCAAACCAAGGTCCTTTGGTTTTGCAGGCAAGTGCCTTAACTGCTAAACCATCTCTCCAGTCCCACCTTTATTTTTTAGGTGATTCCCATGCTGTGGGTTCTGGGAGTCTCCTGCCTTGTGAGCCCCAGCAATCCCTGGTTTAGGTGTGGAACAAGGGAGGGAAATAAGAGGATAGGCACCATGGCAATTTGGAGATGAGTTTCCATAGGAAAAGGGTTCTGAAAGAGCATGTGTGTGCTGAGTCCTGAGGGCCAGGGACCATTCACCCACACAAGGGAGCTTTGAGGATTGGGAGGAATGAATTCCCAGCTGAAGGAAAAGCAGGAAGTGAGGGCAAGCCATGAGTGGAAAAGGGAGGGTGTGAAATGAGGCTGAAAGAAACAGCTGCCAGATCCCATCCCAGAAGCATGGCCTGAGGCTTTCAGGAAGAATTAGCAAACAGTTGCTGGTATTTCACTAGTTAATTGCTCCTTGGAAAAAGGACAGAAGCTGCTCAGAGCATCCTAGCAGGGCTGGGGCTGGGGCTGAGCACCTGGGAAAAGCCATTGCTCACAGCTCTGGCTGAACCTCTCTCTGTAGGCCCCTAACCTGTTGGGACACAGCCTAGGAAGCCCAACAGTCTCATTATTCTTGCTGCATTTTGATGGCACACCTGGTCCCCACTGTTGTACCGCTTTCCCTCTGGCGATTGTGCCTGGCTGTCCACTGGGATGAACAGGACCAGTATCATAGCAGCAGCTGTCCTTTCCTTTTATTTATTTACTTCTTTATTTGAGACACACATGCGCACACACAGCATAAGTATGGACACACACACACCCCACTTTATGTGTCTGGTTTTACAGAGAAATCAATCCTGGGACTTCAGGCTTTACAGTCAAGCACCTTTAACCAATGAACCATCTCTCTAGCTCAAGCATCCTGTGGTGGTTTGATTCAGGTGTCCCCCATAAACTTAGAGATTTGGGAATTAACCACTCCTGGAAGCAGTGTTTTGTTGGGGGCCGGCTTATGTGTATTATAACCAGTGTCCCCTTGCTAGTATTTGGCACATACTCTCCTGTTACTATTGTCCACCTTATGTTGGCCAGGGGGTGATGTCCACCCTCTGCACATGCCATCATTTTCCCCTGCCATCATGGACCTTCCCCTCGAGCCCGTAAGCTAAAATAATGCCCCTTTTTTTTCTTTTTTCTTTTTCAAGGTAGGGTCTCACTCTAGCCCAGGCTGACCTGGAATTCACTATGTAGTCTCAGGGTGGCCTCAAACTCACAGCAATCCTACCTCTGCCTCCCGAGTTCTGGGATTAAAGGTGTGTGCCACCACATCTAGCAAAATAAACCCTTTTTTTTCCCCCACAAGCTGCTCTTGATTGGGTGATTTCTGCCAGCATTACTAACCTGACTATAACACATGCACTATTTGTGATCATAGTCGAGCAGCTTAAACATTCCCAGGCTCTATGGAGCCCTGTCCTTAGCTGCTAGCCCCTCCCTATCTCCACCCTAGCCCCTCTCTTCACCAGGCAAATGAGCTCAAGAAACTCTCGATTCCATGTGACGTCTGGAAAGACAATGACAGATTTGCAAGGCTGCTTAGTGACTTAAACTTCTTTACAAGACTCCCTTAAATTTCACTTAATTTGAGGGGGTCATGCATTGTAATCTCCTGGCAGGAATGAAGAAACTCTAAAGAGACATATGTGCCTCTGTCTTTGGTTATCGGACTACTGAAGCAATGGTCCCCATAGAATTGGAATTTTCCCAGGGATTGCATTCTGGGAGAAGGGTGCCAGCCAGAGGGGGACATTGTCTCCTGAAAAGGGAGTTTTCACAGTTTGGGCAACTGATGGGTGGGACCACACCTTGACCAAGCCTGCTTAGCTATGTATACTATGTCCTCTATTTAAACCTAACTTTCAAGTCAGGACCCTGAATATGGACTTGGGGAATCACTAGATCTCTTTGTTCCCCTTCCCAATGTGGTCATATTGAATAACTCTCCTTTTCCTGCTTCTTGCTACTGCTCATATCTTTATTTTATTTATTTACTTTTTTGTTTGTTTGTTTTTGCAAGGTAGGGTCTCACTCTGGTACAGGCTGACCTGGAATTAACTATGTAGTCTCAGGGTGGCCTTGAACTCTCGGCGATCCTCTTACCTCTGCCTCCCGAGTGCTGGGATTAAAGGCGTATGCCACCATGCCCGGCTACTTATTTTTTTTTTATTTTATTTTATTTTATTTTATTTTATTTTATTTTATTTTATTTTATTTTATTTATTTGCAAGTAGAGAGAGACAGACAGACAGACAGAGGGAGAATGGGTGTGCCAGGGCCTCTAGCCACCGCAAACCAAACCCAGATGCATGCACCCTTTTGTGCATCTGGTTTATGTGGGTCCTTTGGCTTCGCAAGCAAGCACTTTAACCGCTAAGCCATCTCTCCAGCCCCTGTTGTGTTTTTTTTCAAGGTAGGGTCTCACTCTAGTCCAGGCTGACCTGGAATTCACTATGCAGTCTGAGGTTGGCCTTGAACTCACAGTGATCCTCCTACCTCTGCTTCCCAAAAGCTGGGATTAAAGGTGTACACCACCACACCTGGTCTGCCCATCTCTTTAATTGGTATAGTGAAGATGAGTGACCAAGCCTAGCTTGTTGGGCAGCCAAGGCCCAGGTTCTTTGACACTAACAATTCTGGTAACAAGAGAGCTTTGGATAGAATCTAGGACCTCACGTATGCCACCTGTGAGCTATAGTCCCAGCCCTCATTTAATCATTTTCTGTTTGTTTGTTTGTTTGTTTGTTTGTTTGTTTTTGTTTTTACGAGGTAAGGTCTCACTCTAACCCAGGCTGACCTAGAATTCACTATGCAGTCTCAGGGTGGCCTGGAACTCACAGCTATTCTACCTCCTCCTGAGTACTGGGATTAAATGCTACCATGCTCAGCTTGCTTTCTTTTCTTCTTTGTCTTGATCTGACCAACAAACAAAGGTTTGTGCCAGCAAACACAATGAGTATGACGCAGTGGTTAAGAGCAAAGGCTTTAAAATCAGACATCAAGCCGGTGTGGTGCCACACGCTTTTAATTCCAGCACTCGGGAGGCAGAGGTAGGAGGATGGCCATGAGTTTGAGGCCACCCTGAGACTACATAGTGAATTCTAGGTCAGCCTGGGCTAGAGTGAGACCCTAACTTGAAACAAACAAACAAACAAACAAACAAAAAATCAAACATCACTGAGCAGACCCCTCAATTTGATCATGGCATCTGGGCTGATTGCTAATCCCTGAAATGACCAGGTTGACAAAAGGTAAAGACTTTATTCAGGTGGCAGCCAAGTGTACCAAGGGGAGAGCAAGTCTCAAATCAACCTCTCTGAGGACAGTGGGGAAGGGTGTTTACGGGGTGAAGAGGCAGGGTGATTTAAGATGTGGGACAAGGCGATGGGAGATGAAGTTCTTCAGGGGTCTGTACATATGTAGGGATCTTCCTGGGGTACATAGAGGCCCTAGTGTGCATGACCTGAAGGCAGAGGGTTTGTTTTGAATTTTTTTTTATTTGAGAGAGAGGCAGAAAAGCAGAGAGAAGGAGAACAGGCACACCAGGGCCTCCAGCCACTGCAAACGAACTCCAGATGCATGTGCCACCTTGTGGATCTAGCTTATGTGGGTCCTGGGGAATCAAACCGAGGTCCTTTTGCTTTGCAGGCAAACACCTTAACCGCTAAGCCATCTCTCCAGCCCTGAAGGCATTGTTTTTAGCCCCCCCAAATAAAGAAGTCACCTATCAGACACCTGTACAGACCCAAAAGAAGAATGAGTTTTCCACAAAAGTGGCCTTCCAGTCACTTAACTATAATCTAGGCAACCATTATCACCCTGATCCCACTGCAGAGGGTTAGCCTTAGCAAAGCCAGTGGGAGACTGGGGATGTATTGCTTAGCAGTGTGACCTCCAGAAATAATGGGTTTCCGAAGAATTTATTTACTTATTTTAGTTAGTAGTGCACACATGCGTGTGTGTATGCATGTGCCAGGGCCTCCAACCACTGTAAACAAATGCCCAATGCATATACAACTTTTTAGGTTTTGTTGATGTACTAGGGAAGTGAGCCTAAGCTATCAGGTTTTGTAAACAAGTACTTTTAACCAGTAAGCCATCTCCCTAGTTCCATGATTAATGTTTTTAAATATTTATTGCAGGCTGGAGAGATGGCTTAGTGGTTAAGGCACTTGCCTGCAAAGCCCAAGGACCCAGGTTCAATTCCCCAGGACCCATATATGCCAGATGCAAAAGGTGGTACGTGCGTCTGGAGTTCATTTGCAGTGGCTGGAGGCCATGGCACACCCACTTTCTCTCTCTCTCTCTCTCTCTCTCTTAAATAAATAAATGAAAATAATTTTAAAAGAATTTCATTTGTCGGACTGGACATATGGCTTAGCAGTTAAGGCATTTGCCTGTGAAGCCAAAGGACCCAGGTTTGATTCCCCAGGACCCACATAAGCCAGATGCACAAGGCGACACATGCATCTGGAGTTCATGTATAGTGGCTTAAGGCCCTGGTGCACTCATTCTCTCTCTTTCCCTGCAGCTTTCTGTCTCTCAAATAAACAAAAAATAAAAAAGTCAGCCTGGGCTTGACTACCTCATTAAAACAAAATAAAAATGTATTATTATTTGCAAGTAGGGAAACAGAAAGAGAGACAATGGGCACACCAGCACCTCTTTTTTCTTCTTCATTTTTTTTTATTGACAGCTTCTTTAATTGTAGACAATATCCCATGGTGCTTCCCTCCCTCCCCCCACTTTCCTCTTTGAAACTTCATCATACCAGCACCTCTTGCCACAGTAAACTAACTCAAGATGTGTTGCAGTCAGCTTCAAGTTGCTGGTAGAAAGCACCTGACCAAGAGCAGCTTGTGGGAAGAAAGGGTTTATTTTGGCTTATAGACTCAAGGGGAACCTCCATGAAGGCAGGGGAAAACAATAGCACGAACAAGAGGGTGGACATCACTTCATGACCAACATCAGGTGGACAACAGCAGCAGAAGAGTGTGCCAAAAATTTGTAAGGGGGAGCTGGTTATAATACTCATAAGCCCACCTCCAACAATACATTGCCTCCAGGAGGCTCCAATTCCCAAATTGCCACTGGCTGGGTACCTAGCATTCAGAATACCTAAGTTTATGGGGACACCTGAATAAAGCCAACATATTCTGCCCCTGGCCCCCATAAACTGATAACCATCCATGATGTAAAATGCAATGCATTCAGCACAATTTTAAATGTCCCCATAGTGTTTATCAATCCCAATGATATTCAAACATCTCCAAAGTCCAGGTCTTTTAACTGAACTATAATACAAAAAAAAAAAAAAAAAAAAAAAAAAAAAAAGGAAAGAGAGAAAAGAAAAAAAAAAAAGAACAAACATTCACACTGCAAAAGATGGCACTGGGCCGGGCGTGGTGGTGCACCCCTTTAATCCCAGCACTTGGGAGGCAGAGGTAGGAGGATAACTGTGAGTTCGAAGCCTCCCTGAGACTACATAGTTCATTCCCAGGTCAGCCTGGGCCAGAGTGAGACCCTACCTTGAAAAACCAAAAAAAAAAAAAAAAAAAAAAAAAGCCAGGCATGGTGGTGCATGCCTTTAATCCCAGCACTCAGAAGGCAGAGGTAGGAGGATAACCATGAGTTCAAGGCCACCCTGAGACTACATAGTGAATTCCAGGTCAGCCTGGACTAGAGTGAAACTCTACCTCAAAAAAAAAAAAAAAAAAAAAAAAAAAAAAAAAAAAAAAGATGGCAATTGGGCATAGCAAAGAAATACAAGATTGAAAATGAACAGTGCAAACATCAGACTCTGTAGCTCCAAGTCTGACCAATGACAAGTCTCCAAGTCCAATAATTCTAATCAGTGATGAGTCTCTGGAGTTCCAATTCCACCCCTACAGTTAGGCTGCTCACAGTCCCAGAAAACTTCATCCCATGCTGGCAGCTCTCCTTGGCCATCATCCCATAGTCCTGGCATGTCCACTGGATCTCTACTTGCAACCTACACAGTTCATCCTCATGGCTCCATTGGGTCTCCACACAGGTAATCCAACAAGTCTGCTTCACATTGCCCATGGCCATTTCCAAAAAAACAGAACCATGTTGCAAATTTAGTGAACTGCTCCTGCATTTCTTATACTCCATAATATCAGGTGGGGTGCCAATTTGTTAATTCAGGGGGGAATAAAGCAAACTTTGAAGAACAGGACACTTCTTCACCATTCAGGCCCGTTCAAAAGACTCTGCATTCTTCCTGTCCCAATGCAGATCAGCTGGCCCAATTTCAATGGTTGTAATCTCTCAAACAACAGCAGCTGAATGGGCAGCAGTTTTAGCCCAAAGATTTTTTTTTTCTGTGCCATATATACCTCTGCTCATACCAATCCATTTCTACACAATGCAATCCTGCACAAGTACTCAGGACACAGGCATTACAGCAAGCCTCTCACACAAACTGCTTCTAGCCCAGTTCCTACAAAGTTCTTTCTCACCCTCATAAGCCAAATTTCACAGTCCATAGTTCTTAATGCATTCAGATCTTTCAACTCCAATCAGAATAGTCCATCAAGCTGTACTTTATAGCACTGCAAGGAGTATCTTAGGCCAAGATTTCAAATTCATCCACATTCCTCCTGCAAAGCAGTTCCAAAAGTTCAAAAGCCAAACAAGTTTCTAGAAGCAATGACCCCACTTCTGGTATCAACTTTAATGTTGTAGTCAGATTCATGTTACTGGTAGAAAGCACCTGGCCAAGCCAGGCATGGTTGAGCACGTCTTTAATCCCAGCACTCAGAAGTCAGAAGTAGGAGGATTGCCATGAGTTCAAAGGCCACCCTGAAACGACATAGTGAATTCCAGGTCAGCCAGGGCTTCAGTGAAACCCTACCTTGAAAAAAAAAAAAAAGCAAGCAGGCAAGCAAGCACCTGACCAAGACTAGCTTGTGGGAGGAGAAAGGGTTTATTTTAGCTTATAGACTCAAGAGGAAGCTCCATGATGGCAGGAGAAAACAATGGCACGAGCAAGAGAGTGGACATCACCTCATGACCAACATTAGGTCGACAATAGCAGCAGGAGAGTGTGCCAACCACTTGCAAGGGAAAGCTGGCTATCACACCCATAAGCCTACCCCCAGTCAATACACTTCCTCTAAGAGGTTCCAATTCCCAAACGGCCACTAGCTGGGTACCTAGCGTTCAGAACACCTAAGTTTATGGGGGACACCTGAATAAAACTACCACATGATACATACACCACTTTGTGTATCTGACTTTACATGGGTTTTGGAGATTCAAACCTGAGCCCTCAGGCTTGTAAGCAAGTGTCTTAACCACTAAGCCATCTCCCCAGACTGATAATTAGTGTTTTTGTGTTTGTTTTTAATTTTATCTTATATATTATAACAGGTTATATACTATTATTCCCTCATCCCAACTCCTGAATTAGTGTTTCTTTAAAAAAAAAAAAAAAAACTATTTTATGAAGCCAGGCGTGGTGGTGCACGCCTTTAATCCCAGCACTTAGGAGGCAGAGGTAGGAGGATTGCAGTGAGTTCAAGGCCATCCTGAGACTACATAGTTAATTCCAGGCCAGCCTGGGCCAGAGTGAGACCCTACCTGAAAAAAAAAAAAAAAAAAAAAAAAACCTATTTTATGGGGTTGGAGAGATGATTTAGCAGTTAAGGCATTTGCCTGCAAAGCCAAAGGATCCCAGTTCAACTCTCCAAGACCCACCTAAGCCAGATCCACAAGGAGCCACATGCATCTGGAGTTCGTTTGCAGTGGTTGGAAGGCCCTGGTGTGCCCATTCTCTCTCTCATAAATAAATAAAATATTTTTAAAACTATTTTATATATTTATTTGCAAGCATAAAGAGAAAGAGAGACAGCATGGCATGCCAGGGCCTCTTGCCACTACAAACCAACTCCAGACACTGGTGCCACTTTGTATATTTGGCTTTACATAGGCATTGAACCTGGGACAAGCACCTTTAACTGCTAGTCATCTTCCTAGTCCCTATAATTAGTGTTTTTTTTTTTTTTCCTAAGTAGTGTTTTGTTTTAAAACTTTGTATTGACAGTTTTCATACATGTACATAATGTACTATTGTTTTAGTTTTTATTCCAGGTGGGTCTCACTCTAGTCCAGTCTGACTCTATAGCCCTAGACTGGCCTCAAACTCATGACGATCCTTCTACTTCAGCCTCCTGAGTGCTGGGATTAAAGGTGGGCACCTCAATGCCCAACTTTGTATATGTGTATGTATATGCATGTGTGGGCACACAAGTGCTAGGCATGTGTCATCTTGTATCTGGCTTTACATGAATGATGAGTACTCAAACTCAGGCCAACAGATTTTTCAAACAAGTGTATTTAAGAGCTGACCCACCTCCCCAGCCCAACATAAAATATTTTAATCATAATCCCCTCCGTTACCTTCTTTTATCCCCTCCCACTAAACCCCTTCTTCTTTCTGACTAGTCCATCTTCTACTTTGATGTCTTTTTTTCCTCCACCATCCATGATGATAGATTGATGGGCCCAATATTGTGCAGGTAATGACAACCGTTGTGAATACATGAATACAATGACCACCTTACGTCTGGAAGACAGACAGAACTTCCTCCCCATTCTCTGGCTCTTATATTCTTTTTCTCCTCCTTTTTCTTCTCCTTCTCCCTCTCTTCCTCCCTCTCCTCCTCTTCTTTTTCTTTTTGGTTTTTCGAGGTAGGGTTTCACTCTAGCCCAGGATGACCTGGAAATCACTATGTAGTCTCAGGCTGACCTTGAACTCACAGCAATCCGATCCTCCTACCTTTGCCTCCCAGGTGCTGGGATTAAAGGCATATGCCACCACACTCAGCTCTTCTCTCTCCTCTCTTGTCTCTCCTATACATACATACATACATACATACATACATACATACATACATACATACATAATTTATTTGAGAGAGACAAAGAGAAAGAGGAAGACAAAAAGAAAGTCATAGCCAGGTGTGGTGGCGCACGCCTTTAATTCCCAGCACTTGGGAGGCAGAGGTAGGAGGATCGCCATGAGTTTGAGGCTAGCCTGAGACTACATAGTGAATTACAGGGCTAGAGTGAAACCCTACCTTGAAAAACCAAAAAAAAAAAAAAAAAAAAAAAAAAGTCATTATGAGCATGCCAGGGTTTCCTGCCACTGCAAATGAACTCCAGACACATGTGTCACTTTGTGTATCTGGATTTACATGGGTAATGGGGAATCAAACCCTAGCTGTCAGGTTTTCAAGCAAGTGCCTTTAATTGAATCATCTCTGTAGCTCCTACATTCTTTTTTTTTTTTTTTTTTTTTGAGTTAGGGTTTCACTCTATCCCAGGCTGACCTGGAATTCACTATGTAGTCTCAGGGTAGCCTCAAATTCATGGCGACCCTACTTCCTCTGCCTCCCAAGTGCTGGGATTAAAGGCATGCGCCACCATGCCCGGCTCTTTTTTTTTTTTTTTGGTGGGGGGGAGGGTTTCGAGGTAGGGTCTCGCTCTAGCCCAGGCTGACCTGGAATTCACTATGTAGCCTTAGGGTATCCTCTACCTCTGCCTCCTGAGTGGTGTGATGAAAGGCATGCACCACCATGTCCAACTCAACTCCTACATTCTTTACAACTCTTACATTTTTTTTTTTTGGTTTTTCAAGGTAGGGTTTCACTCTAGCCCAGGCTGACCTGGAATTCACTATGTAGTCTCAGGCTGGCCTCGAACTCATGGCGATCCTCCTACCTCTGCCTCCCAAGTGCTGGGATTAAAGGCGTGCGCCACCACGCCCAGCATAACTCTTACATTCTTTCACCCCCTCTTCAGCAGCGTGCTGTGAACCTTGGAGAACGTGATTGAGATGTCTCATTTAACTCTGAACACTCAACAATCATTTATTATTTATTTATTATTTGTAAGCAGAGAGAGGAAAAAAAGAGAGAAACAGACAGAAAGAATGGGTATGTCAGGGCACTCAGCCACTGCAAACGAACTTTAGATGCATGTGCCTCTTTGTGCATCTGGCTTTATGTGGGTACTGGGGAATCGAACTTGCAACATTAGGCCCTGCAAATGAAGCACCTTAACCACTAAGCCGTATCTCAGCCCAACAGTCACTTATTTTTAGTACTTAGGTAAGTTTTTTTTTTTTTTTTTGAGAGAGAGAGAGACAGAGAGATAGAGAGAGAGGGAGAGGGAGACAGATGGGTGCGCCAGCAGCCTCTCAGCTGCTGCGAATGAAATCCAGATGCGTGAGCCCCCTTGTGGTCAAGTGCAGCATTGCACCCTTGCGTCACTGCATCTGGCTAAACGTGGGACCTGGAGATTGGAACTGGCGTTCTTAGGTTTAGGAGGCAGGAGCCTTAACCACTAAGCCATCTCTCCAGCCCTTTTTTTTTTTTTTTTCAGGTAGGGTCTCACTCTAGTCCAGGATGATCTGAAATTCACTATGTAGTTTTAGGCTGGCCTTGAACTCACAGCGATCCTCCTACCTCTGCCTCCAAGTGCTGGGATTAAAGGTTTGTGCTATCACACCCAGCTTTATGTGGGTACTGGGGAATTAAACCCAGATCCTTAGCAGGCATGCACCTGAACCATTGAGCCATTTCTCCAGCCCAAATTCATCTTTATTTATTTATTTTTTTGTTTTGTTTTTTCGAGGTAGGGTCTTGCTCTAGCCCAGGCTAACCTGGAATTCACTATGTCGTCTCAGGGTGGCCTTGAACTCACGGCGATCCTCCTACCTCTGCCTCCCCAGTGCTGGGATTAAAGGTGTGCGCCACCACGCCCTGCTTCCACTTAACATTTAAAAAAATATTTTATTATTATTATTATCATTTTATGTATTTTGGTTTTTCAAGGTAGGGTTTCACTCTAGTCCACGCTGACCTGGAATTCACTATGTAGTCTCAGGTGGCCTTGAACTCACATTGATCCTATTACCTCTGCCTCTCAAGCGCTGGGATTAAAGGCATGCACCACCATGCCTGGCTAAAATATTTTTATTCTTATTTATTTATTTGAGGAGGAGAGAGAGAAAGAGGGAGAGAATGGGCATTCCAGGGCCTCCAGCTGTTGCAAATAAACTCCAGACGTATGCACCACCTTGTCCATCTGGCTTACATGGGTACTGGGGAATCAAACCGGGGTTCTTTGGCTTTTCAGGCAACTGCCCTAATCACTAAGCCATCTCACTAGCCTGTCTTTTATTTTTTAAAAATATTTTTATTTGGGCTGGAAAGATGGCTTAGTGGTTAAGGTGTTTGCCTGCAAAGCCAAAGGATCCTGGTTCAATTCCCCAGGACCCACATAAGCCAGATGCACAAGGGGGCACATGCATCTGGAGTTTGTTTGCAGTGGATGGAGGCCCTGGCATGCCCATTCTCTCTCTCTCTGCCTCTTTCTCTCTAAAGTAAATAAATAAATAAGATATATTAAAATATTTTTTTAATATTTTTATTTATTTGCAAGCACAGAGACAGAGTAAGAGCGAGAGGGATGGGGGAACGCACTGCCAACTCCAGATGCTACTTTATGCATCTAGCTTATGTGGGTACTGGGGATTCGAACCCAGGTAGTCAGGCTTTGCATACAAATGCCTTTAATCACTTAACCATCTCTCCAGCCCCTTGCTTACTTTTTTCTTCCAAGTAGGGTCTCACTCTAGTCCAGGTTGACCTGGAACTCACTCCATAGTCCCAGGCCAGCCTCCAATTTACAGAAATCCTCCTACGTCTGCCCCCTGAGTACTGGGATTAAAGGCATGTGCCACCACACCTGGCTTGGTCAAATTTTTAATAATTCTTCCTGTATTAGGGTTCTATAGAGGAATATAACCAATAGAATGAATATGTATTATAAAGGAATTAATTAGATTAATTTACAGATTTCAAGCTGTGCAGTCCAATGATAGCTGTCTTCAGGGTATAGAATCAAAGATTCTGATAGCTGCTCAGTCCATAAGGCTGGATGCCTCAGCAGTCCCAATCTGCCTGGAGGATTCTTAGAGAGCAGCTGCTGAAGCTGGGTTCCAATGTCTATGAAGCATTGTAGTGACAGAGTAGAGGCACTCACTGGCAAGTAGCTTGGGCAGCCAGGCAAAGGCCTAACATTGTTGTTGAGAGTTTTTTTTTTTTATGTATTTATTTATTTATTTATTTGAAAGAGAGAGAGAGAGAGAGAGAGAGATGGGCATGCCAGGGCCTCCAGCTACTGTAAACGAACTCCAGACACACATGCCACCTTATACATATGGCTTATGTGGGTCCTGGAGAATTGAATAGGTCCTTTGGCTTTGCAGGCAAGTGCCTTAATCACTAAGCCATCTCTCCAGCCTGAGGTTGTTTTTTTACTTTTTTTTTTTTTTTTTTTTTACTTTTTCAAGGCAGGGTATCATTATAGCCCAGGCTGATTTGAACTCACACTGTAGTCCCAGGCTGGCCTTAAAGTCACAGTGATCCTCCTACCTCTGCCTCCCACACCTGGCTTGCTTGTTTTTTTTTTTGTTTGTTTGTTTTGTTTTAATATATTTTATTTATTTATTTATTTGAGAGAGAAAAAGAGGCAGAGAGAGAGAGAATGGGCATGCCAGGGCCTCCAGCCAGTGCAAATGAACTCCAGACATGTGTGCCCCCTTGTGCATCTGGCTTACGTGGGTCCTGGAGAATCAAACTGGGGTCCTTTGGCTTTGCAGGCAAACGCCTCAACCACTAAGCCCTCTCTCCAGCGCCATGGCTTGCTTGTTTTTGAGACAGGGTCTTTTTATGCTGCCCAGGATGGAGCTGGGGCTACAGGCACATGGCAATATGCCAGGTTCTAAAACTAGTGACTCAAAAACTAGGGATTGGGCCAGGCGTGGTGGCGCACACCTTTAATCCCAGCACTTGGGAGGCAGAGATAGGAGGATCACCATGAGTTTGAGGCCACCCTGAGACTACAGAGTGAATTCCAGGTCAGCCTGAGCTAGAGTGAGACCCTACCTCAAAAAAACAAAACAAACAAACAAAAAAAAATAAACTAGGGATTGGGGAGGTAGCTCAGTTGGTAGAGTGCTTGTTCAGCATGCACAGAGCCCTAATTCCATCCACAGCTCCACATAAAGCCAGGTGAAAACCAAGTATAGAGGCTGGACAGATGGCTCAGTCAGTAAAGTGCTTGCCTTGCAAATATGAAGACCTGAGTTTGATCCCCAGGACCAACATTAAAAAAAATGTCAGGAATTGGGCTGGAGAGATGGCTTAGTAGTTAAGGCATTTGCTTGCAAGCCTGATGGCCCAGGTTCAAATCTCCAGTGCCTATGCAAGCCAGATGCACAAAGTGCCCATGTACCTGGAATTCATATGTAGGGGCAAGACTCCTGGTGTGCTCAAATTCTCTCTCTCTCTTTCTCTCTCTCCCTACTTGCTTCCTTGCAAATAATAAATTAAAATGTCAGGAATGGTGAACATGCCTGTGATCCCAGCACTGGGGAGATAGAGACAGGAAAATGCATGAGGCTTTCTGGACAGCTACTCTAGGCTAATTTGTGAGCTTCACACCAATGGCAGACCATGCCTCAAAGGAGGCAGAGAAGGGGATAAGGGTTGGGGAGGTGGCCTCAGTCAATAAATTGCTTGTGAAAGTATGAGGACTGGAGTTTGGAGCCTTAGCACCCCATAAATGCTGGGCAGGAGCGGTGGTGGCCAACTTGAAATTCAGGGAATCCCAGGGCAAGTAGGCTAGCCAAATTGCTGAGCTCTGGGTTCAAATGAGACACCCTTTCTCAATAAATAAGGTGGAGGGCCTGGAGAGATGGCTTAGAGGTTAAAGCACTTAAGTGCCTGTGAAGCCTAAGGACCCACATTCAACCCTCCAGATCCCATGTAAGCCAGATACACAAAGGTGAGGCAAACACAAGGTCGCACATTCCCACTAGGTAGTGCAAGCTTCTGGAATTCGATTACAGTGGCTGAGGCCCTAGCACGCCAATTCTCTCTCTGTGTCTCTCTCTAAAATAAAATTTAAAAAAAGAAAGAAGGTGAGGAATAATACAGAGAGACACCCAACCTTGACTTCTGGGCTTTACATGCACCCAAACACACATGCACACACACCTCCACATACATGTTAGCATGCATACGTACGTGTATACCACACACACATGAAGGAAAAGGGGATGGACTGTTCCTGAGAATGATACTTGAGGTTGTCCTCTGGCCTCCACATGTGCATGCACACATGTACACCTACATACACAGGATAATGTGAACACACACATTTGAAAACATGCAAAAAGAAAAGAAAATGGGTATAGTGCATGCATGTAATCTCAGGTCAGAAGACTGAGGTAAGAGGAACACTGTGAGTTCAAAGTCAGTCTGGGGCTACAGAGTGAGTTTTAGGTCAGCCTGGGTTAGACTGGGGGGGGGGCTGGAGAGATAGCATAGTGGCTAAGGTGCTTGCCTGCAAAGCCAAAGGACCCTGGTTCAGTTCTCTAGGACCCACGTAAGTCAGATGCACAAGGGGGCACATACATCTGGAGATGGTTTGCAGTGGCTGGAGGCCCTGGCGGCCCCATTCTCTCCGCCTCTTTCCCCCTTTCTCTTAAATAAATAAATAAATTTTTAAAAACCAAAACATAAAACAAACAGAAAAAGGTTTAGGGGCTGGGGCTGGGATGATGGCTTAGTGGCTAAAGGTGCTTACTTGCAGAATCTGCCAGCCTGGGTTCTGTTCCCAAGCCACCCACATGAGCCAGTCACAATAAGTGGCACATGCATCTGGTGTTTGTTTGCAGTGGCAAGGAGCACTGGCATGCCTCCCCCCTCGCCCCACACAAATAAATAAATAATTTCTTTAAAAAAGAGTTCAAGAGGGCTGGAGGGATGGCTTAGCGGTTATGGCGCATGGCTGAGAAGCCTAAGGACCCTGGTTCCATTCTCCAGGTCCCACGTAAGCCAAATGCACATGGTGGCACATGCGTCTGGAGTTCGTTTGCAGTGGCTAGAAGCCCTGGTGTGCCCATTCTCACTCTCTCTCTCTCCCTCCCTCTCTCTGTCTCTAATAAATAAATAAAGATATTTAAAAAAAAAAAAAAAGAGTTCAAGGAAGCTGAGCATGGTGGCACACGCCTTTAATCCTAGCACTTGGGAGGCAGAGGTAAGAGGATCACTGTGAGTTTGAAGCCAGCCTGAGACTACATAGTGAATTCCAGGTCAGCCTGAACTAGAGTGAGAATCTACCTTGAACAACCAAAAAAAAAAAAAAAGGTTCAAGGTTACCTCTGGCTACAAATCAAATTCAAGTCAGCCTAAATTACATGACATCCTGTATCAAAACAAAAAACAAACAACAACAAAACCTGTGCTGGTGAGATTGCTCAGTGGTTAAAGGATCTTGCTTATAGAACCTGCCAGTCTGGGTTCAATTCTCGAGTAAGATAAGATGTAAACAAATACATAAAGTGGTGCATGCATTGGGATTTCCTTTGCACCTATACTCACTTTCTCTCTCCATCTCTCTCTCTCCTCTCAAATAAGAATATTTTTTAAATTTATATATATATATGCATATGTATGTATGTGTGTGTGTGTGTGTATAATTTTTTGTTGGTTTTTTGTTTTGTTTTGTTTTTCGAGGTAGGGTCTCACTCTAGTTCAGGCTGACCTGAAATTCACTATATAGTCTCAGGTGGCCTCAAACTCTCGGCGATCCTCCTACCTCTGCCTCCCAGTGCTGGGATTAAAGGCATGCGCCACCACTCACGGCTATTTTAAATATTTTTCTTGTTTTTTTGTTTGTTTGTTTGTTTTGTTTTAATATATTTTATTTATTTATTTATTTGAGAGAGAAAAAGAGGCAGAGAGAGAGAGATGGGTATGCCAGGCCTCCAGCCAGTGCAATGAACTCCAGACATGTGTGCCCCTTGTGCATCTGGCTTACGCGGGTCCTGGAGAATCAAACTGGGGTCCTTGGCTTTGCAGGCAAACGCCTAACCACTAAGCCCTCTCTCCAGCGCCATGGCTTGCTTGTTTTTGAGACAGGGTCTTTTATGCTGCCCAGGATGGAGCTGGGGCTACAGGCACATGGCAATATGCCAGGTTCTAAAACTAGTGACTCAAAAACTAGGGATTGGGCCAGGCGTGGTGGCGCACACCTTTAATCCCAGCACTTGGGAGGCAGAGATAGGGGAGGATCACCATGAGTTTGAGGCCACCCTGAGACTACAGAGTGAATTCCAGGTCAGCCTGAGCTAGAGTGAGACCCTACCTCAAAAAAAAAAAACAAACAAACAAAAAAATAAACTAGGGATTGGGGAGGTAGCTCAGTTGGTAGAGTGCTTGTTCAGCATGCACAGAGCCCTAATTCCATCCACAGCTCCACATAAAGCCAGGTGAAAACCAAGTATAGAGGCTGGACAGATGGCTCAGTCAGTAAAGTGCTTGCCTTGCAAATATGAAGACCTGAGTTTGATCCCCAGGACCAACATTAAAAAAAATGTCAGGAATTGGGCTGGAGAGATGGCTTAGTAGTTAAGGCATTTGCTTGCAAGCCTGATGGCCCAGGTTCAAATCTCCAGTGCCTATGCAAGCCAGATGCACAAAGTGCCCATGTACCTGGAATTCATATGTAGGGGCAAGACTCCCTGGTGTGCTCAAATTCTCTCTCTCTCTTTCTCTCTCTCCCTACTTGCTTCCTTGCAAATAATAAATTAAAATGTCAGGAATGGTGAACATGCCTGTGATCCCAGCACTGGGGAGATAGAGACAGGAAAATGCATGAGGCTTTCTGGACAACTACTCTAGGCTAATTTGTGAGCTTCACACCAATGGCAGACCATGCCTCAAAGGAGGCAGAGAAGGGGATAAGGGTTGGGGAGGTGGCCTCAGTCAATAAATTGCTTGTGAAAGTATGAGGACTGGAGTTTGGAGCCTTAGCACCCCCATAAATGCTGGGCAGGAGCGGTGGTGGCCAACTTGAAATTCCAGGGAATCCCCAGGGCAAGTAGGCTAGCCAAATTGCTGAGCTCTGGGTTCAAATGAGACACCCTTTCTCAATAAATAAGGTGGAGGGCCTGGAGAGATGGCTTAGAGGTTAAAGCACTTAAGTGCCTGTGAAGCCTAAGGACCCACATTCAACCCTCCAGATCCCATGTAAGCCAGATACACAAAGGTGAGGCAAACACAAGGTCGCACATTCCCACTAGGTAGTGCAAGCTTCTGGAATTCGATTACAGTGGCTGAGGCCCTAGCACGCCAATTCTCTCTGTGTGTCTCTCTCTAAAATAAAATTTTAAAAAATAAAGAAGGTGAGGAATAATACAGAGAGACACCCAACCTTGACTTCTGGGCTTTACATGCACCCAAACACACATGCACACACACCTCCACATACATGTTAGCATGCATACGTACGTGTATACCACACACACATGAAGGAAAAGGGGATGGACTGTTCCTGAGAATGATACTTGAGGTTGTCCTCTGGCCTCCACATGTGCATGCACACATGTACACCTACATACACAGGATAATGTGAACACACACATTTGAAAACATGCAAAAAGAAAAGAAAATGGGTATAGTGCATGCATGTAATCTCAGGTCAGAAGACTGAGGTAAGAGGAACACTGTGAGTTCAAAGTCAGTCTGGGGCTACAGAGTGAGTTTTAGGTCAGCCTGGGTTAGACTGGGGGGGGGGGCTGGAGAGATAGCATAGTGGCTAAGGTGCTTGCCTGCAAAGCCAAAGGACCCTGGTTCAATTCTCCAGGACCCACGTAAGTCAGATGCACAAGGGGGCACATACATCTGGAGATCGTTTGCAGTGGCTGGAGGCCCTGGCGGCCCCATTCTCTCTGCCTCTTTCCCCCTTTCTCTGAAATAAATAAATAAATAAATAAATAAATAATTTTTAAAAAACCAAAACATAAAACAAACAGAAAAAGGTTTAGGGGCTGGGGCTGGGATGATGGCTTAGTGGCTAAAGGTGCTTACTTGCAGAATCTGCCAGCCTGGGTTCTGTTCCCAAGCCACCCACATGAGCCAGTCACAATAAGTGGCACATGCAACTGGTGTTTGTTTGCAGTGGCAAGGAGCACTGGCATGCCTCCCCCCTCGCCCCACACAAATAAATAAATAATTTCTTTTAAAAAGAGTTCAAGAGGGCTGGAGGGATGGCTTAGTGGTTATGGCGCATGGCTGAGAAGCCTAAGGACCCTGGTTCCATTCTCCAGGTCCCACGTAAGCCAAATGCACATGGTGGCGCATGTCTGGGTTCGTTTGCAGTGGCTAGAAGCCCTGGTGTGCCCATTCTCACTCTCTCTCTCCTCCCTCTCTCTGTCTCTCTAATAAATAAATAAAGATATTTAAAAAAAAAAAAAAGTTCAAGGAAGCTGAGCATGGTGGCACACGCCTTTAATCCTAGCACTTGGGAGGCAGAGGTAAGAGGATCACTGTGAGTTTGAAGCCAGCCTGAGACTACATAGTGAATTCCAGGTCAGCCTGAACTAGAGTGAGAATCTACCTTGAACAACCAAAAAAAAAAAAAGAGTTCAAGGTTACCTCTGGCTACAAATCAAATTCAAGTCAGCCTAAATTACATGACATCCTGTATCAAAACAAAAAACAAACAACAACAAAACCTGTGCTGGTGAGATTGCTCAGTGGTTAAAGGATCTTGCTTATAGAACCTGCCAGTCTGGGTTCAATTCTCGAGTAAGATAAGATGTAAACAAATACATAAAGTGGTGCATGCATTGGGATTTCCTTTGCACCTATACTCACTTTCTCTCTCCATCTCTCTCTCTCCTCTCAAATAAGAATATTTTTTAAATTTATATATATATATGCATATGTATGTATGTGTGTGTGTGTGTGTATAATTTTTTGTTGGTTTTTTGTTTTGTTTTGTTTTTCGAGGTAGGGTCTCACTCTAGTTCAGGCTGACCTGAAATTCACTATATAGTCTCAGGGTGGCCTCAAACTCTCGGCGATCCTCCTACCTCTGCCTCCCGAGTGCTGGGATTAAAGGCATGCGCCACCACTCACGGCTATTTTAAATATTTTTTTCTTTTTTCTTTTTTAAAATATTTTATTTATTTAGACAAAGAGAAGAGAGAGAGAGAGAGAGAGAGAGAGAGAATGGGTGTGCCAGGGCCTGCAGCCACTGCAAATGCACTCCAGACACATGAGCCACCTTGTGCACCTGGCTTATGTGGGTCCTGGGAAATCGAACCTAGATCCTTTTGGCACTGCAGGCAAGTACCTTAACCACTAAGCCATCCCTCCAGCCCTATTTTTAATATTTTATTTATTTATTTGAGAGAGAGAGAGAGGGAGAGAGAGAGAGAGGAAGAGGCAGATAGAGAGAAAGAGAGAATGGGCACGCCAGGGCTTCTAGCCACGAACTCCAGACACATGTGCCCCCTTGTGCATTTGGCTTACATGGGTGCTGGGGAATAGAACCAGGGTCCTTAGGCTTTGCAGGCAAATGCCTTAACCACTAAGGCATTTCCCCAGCCCCTAATTTTAATTTTTTTATTGACAACTTCCATACTTGTAGACAATATCCCATGGTAATTCCCTCCCTCCCCCCACTTTCCCCTTTGAAACTCCACTCTCCATCATTCCCCTTCCCCTCTCAATCACTCTCCCTTTTATTTTGATGTCATCATCTTTTCCTCCTATTATGATGGTCTTGTGTAGGTAGTGTCAGGCACTTTGAGGTCATACATATCCAGGCCATTTTAAACAAGAATATTTTTTAAACCAGGAGTGGTAGCACATGCCTTTAATCCCAGCACTGGCAGGCAAAGGTAGCAGGATTGCTGTGAGTTTGAGGCCAGCCTGGGATTACAGAGTGAGTTCCAGGTCAGCCTGGGCTAGAGTGAGACCCTACCCCCAAACAACAACAACAACAACAAAATCATCTGAAAGAGAATAAGGAAAAACAAGTCAGCAAGGCAAATCTGAGGGTTTATTTAGGTTCTGCCTCAGTTTCAAGTGTTGCTGGCTGCCTGGGCTAGTTATCCAGCCTTGCTGATCCCATCCTCCTACCTTTGCCTCCTGAGTGCTGGGATTAAAGTTGTGTGCCACCATGCCTGGCAACTTTTTATTTTCTTATTTTTTTTGACGATGGGTCTCACTCTAGCCCAGATTGATCTAGAACTCACTCTGAAATCCAAGGTTGGCCTTGAGCTCACAGTGATTCTTCTACCTCTGCCTCCCAAGGGCTGAGATTAAAGGCATGTGCCACCACGCCTAGCTGAGTCTGCATTTCTTATGTATTCATTTATTTTTAAAATATTTTATTTATTTACTTGAGAGAGTGAGAGAGAGAGAAAGAGAATGAGCTTGCACACCAGGGCCTCTAGCCACTGCAAATAAACTCCAGACGCATGTGCCATCTTGTGCACCTGGCTTATGTGGGTACTGGGGAATCGAACCTGGGTCCTTAGGCTTTGCAGGCAAGCACCTTAACCACTTAGCCATCTTTCCAGTCTCAGTGTGCATTTCTTTATAGCCCTCAACTAAGATAAAATGTCACAGCATGTTGAGTTTTAGAAGTAGTTATGAGAGTCCAGATGTTTTCTGTTAAGCTAGACATTAAAAGCAATTTATGAAAATTTAGAACAATGACAATTTTCTTGGTTGTAAAAAATGTTTGGGAAAATAGCATTATGTTTTACAAAACCAAAACTATTTATGTTAGGGTATAATAAGTTCATTGTCATTCTAAATTAAATTAAACCATAACTATTTAAATTTATTCTCAATAAATTTTGTAGATAGATGTAACACAGAGACACAAAACTTCTTGGGAGTTCTCTCAGAAAAAAGAAAAAGGAATTGTGATTTAAAAAGTGGGGGAGGGCTGGAGAGATGGCTTGTTAAGGCGCCTGCCTCTTAAGCCTAAGAACTCCAGCGGTTCCAATCTCTAGGCTCAACATTTAGTCAGATGCAAAGTGACGCAAGGGCGCAATGCCACACTTGACCACAAGGGGGTGCACGCATCTGGATTTCGTTCGCAGCAGCTGAGAGGCTGCTGGCACGTCCATCTCTATCTGTCTTCCTCTCCCTCTCTCTCTGTCTCTCTCTGTGTCTCTCTCCAAAATAAAAAATAAAAATAAAAAAAGGGGGGGAGGGCTTTAGAATCCCTGATTTGTTCCCATAAGCCAGAGATGGGAGGGTTTGGTGAATAGTGTCATGTCATCCTTGCCTCCAGCCATTCCAAAACCTGCAGTGCCACCAGGTATCCAAATAATCTCCCTAACCTCTCAGCTGTGGTTTATCAAAATGTTCTTGTCTTTCTTATGGGGTGAATTTTCTCTGAAACATTTTTTGTTCACATCTAGGATCTGCCCCTGTCACCCCCACCCACACCAGTCTGCCAGACTTAGATGTTCATACTGAGGGCTGATACTTGGGGAGTCTGTCCTGGAGACTTCTCAAAGGCTACACAAGGAAGTCCCTAAACTGACTTGCTCCATTTCCCTTAGACTCTCTACCCTGTAAGTCTGGTAGAAATAGACAGAAAGGTGAGCTAGAGAGAGACTCTACCTTGAAAACAACAACAACGTGGGGCTGGAGAGATGGCTCAACATTTCAAGGAGCTTGCTTACAAAGTCTGACAGCCCAGTTCAATTCCCCAGTACCCATGTAAAGCTGGATGTACAAAGTGGTACAGAGGCAGGAGGCCCTGGTATGCCCATTCTCTCTCTCCCTGCAAATAAATAAAAATAAAAACAATTTTACAAATGTGTTACGTGCACACAATGATATATTAGCCGGCCATTAAAAGGAATGAAGTGCTGATCCATGCTACAACCCGAATGAACATTAAAAACATTACAAAGGAAAGAAACCAGACACAAAAGGCCACTTATTGTATAATTCTATTAATAGGAACTACCCAGAATGGGCAAATCTATGGAGACAGAAAACAGAGTAGTGGTTGCCAGGGGTTGGGTGGATGGGGGAGGGGAATGACTGTTTAATTGGTGTGGGGTTTCCTGTGGGGTGATGAAATAATTCTGGAAACGATGGTTACACAATATTGTAAATATATTATCTCCAAACTGCATGCTATAAAGTGCTTGAAACGGCAAGTGCTGTGTGATGTGCATTCTACCATACTCGACTAAAAATAATCCGACTGGAAATGGGACTTTCACCAAGACCTTGGTGGGATCTATGCCATCATTTGTTTCCAGGAATAGCATTTAAATTCCTAGCCTTGCAGGGGATGTTTATTCATTGCTGTTATTTATTTATTTATTTTTTTATTTTTCCGGAGGTAAGCTCTCACTCCATCTCAGGCTGACCTGGAATTCACTATGTAGTCTCAGGGTGGCCTCCTACCTCTGCCTCCCAAGTGCTGGGATTAAAAGTGTGCGCCACCACACCTGGCTTCACTGTGGTTTTTGAGGCAGCATTAGAGGACATGGGAAGGGAAAGAAGCTCCTGGTCCAGGAGTGTGCTTGAAGCCTCTCACCAGCACAATTAACTGCTTAAGACCTTTCTATCTTCCCAGCTGTAAACCTGCAATTTGCTAGGAATCCCACCGAAACTCCCATTTATAGTAGAGGACATGTTCTAAACCCCTTGTGCAAACCTACATACACAAAATGGCAAATGCAACCCTAGTGGCTCCTGGTTTACCTTATAAGATTGTAACCCCGTCCAGAGCCATCCTATAATCTCACTTATCAAAAAGAGAACTAGGAGCTGGAGAGATGGCTTGGTGGTTAAGCACTTGCCTGTGAAGCCTAAGGATACCCGTTCAAGGCTCAATTCCCCAGGACACACGTAAGTCAGATGCACAAAGTGGCTCATACATCTGGAGTTTGTTTGCAGTGGCTGGAGGCCCTGGCACACCCATTTTTTCTCTCTCTCTATCTGGCTCTTTCCCTGTTTGTCTGTAGCTCTCAAATAAATAAACAAAAAAGAAAAAGAAAAAAGAAATGGGAGCCAGGCGTGTGGGGCATGCCTTTAATTCTAGCACTTGAAGGCAGAGGCAGGAAGATTGTCATGGGTTCCAGTCCACCCTGAGACTACATAGTGAATTCTAGGTTAACCTGGGCTAGAGTGAAACCTTATCTCGAAAAAAAAAAAAAAAAAAAAAGCTGGGCATGGCGATGCACCCTTTAATTCCAGCACTCAGAAGACAGCGGTAGAAAGATCGCTGGGAACAAAAGATCATTACATAATGAATTCCAAGGTCAGCCTGGGCTGGAGTGAAACCCTACCTTGAAAAACCAAAGAAAGAGGACTAGAGAGATGGCTCAGCAGTTAAGGTGCTTACCTGCAAAGCCTAAGGACCTGAGTTCAATTCTTCAGTACCCACATAAAGCCAGATATCTGCACAAGGTAGCACATGTGTCTGCAGTTCCTTAACAGTGGCTAGAGGCTGTGGCATGCCCACTATCCAGCCCCGCCCCCCTACTTTCTCTCTCTCAAATAAATACTTTTTTGTTTGTTTGTTTTTCAAGGTAGAATTTTACTGCAGCTCAGGCTAACCTGGAATTCACTATGTAGTTTTTTTTTATTTATTTGAGAGCAACAGACAGACAGAGAAAGAGGCAGAGAGAGAGAGAGAATGGGTGCACCAGGGCCTCCAGCTACTGCAAATGAATTCAACGCATGTGCCACCTTGTGCATCTTGCTTACATGGGTACTGGGGAATTGAGCCTTGAACCACAGTCCTTAGGCTTCACAGGCAAGTGCTTAACCACTAAGCCATCTCTCTGGCCCCTAAATATTTTTTTATTTTATTTTTAAAAATATTTTATTTTGCCGGGCGTGGTGGCACACGTCTTTAATCCCAGCACTCGGGAGGCAGAGGTAGGAGGATCGTGGAGAGTTCAAGGCCACCCTGAGACTACATAGTTAATTCCAGGTCAGCCTGGACCAGAGTGAGACCCTACCTTGCAAAACCAAAAAAAAAAAAAGATTTATTTTTATTTATTTATTTATTTGAGAGAGAACGATACAGAGATAGGCAGGTAGAAGAGAGAGAGAATGGGTGCACCAGGGCCTCCAGCCACTGCAAACAAACTCCAGATGTGTGTGCCCCCTTGTGTATCTGGCTTACATGGGTCCTGGGGAGTTGAACCTGGGTTCTTTGGCTTTGCAGGCAAGTGCCTTAACTGCTGAGCCATCTCTCCAGCCCCCAAATATTTTTATTTTTATTTATTTATTTGAGACAGAGAGGGAGAGAGAATAGTCATGCCAGGGCCTCTAGCCACTGCAAATGGAATCCAGACACATGTGCCACCTTGTGTATCTGGCTTATGTGGGTCCTGGAGAATCAAACGTGGGTACTTTGGCTTTGTAGGCAAGTGCCTTAACCACCAAGCCATCTCTCTAGTTCTGCTTTGTTTTTCTTGAGGCAAGCCCAATAGACTCTCCCTACCCTTTTTTTATCGTTTTAAAAAATTTTATTTATTTGCAAGCAGAAAGAGATAGAGAGAAGAGAGACACAGAGAGAATAGGCATGCCAGGGCCTCTAGCCATTGCACACGAACTCCAGACACATGTGCCCCTTGTGCATCTGGCTAACATGAGTCCTGGGGAATTGAACCTGGGTCCGTTGGCTTTGCAGTCAAATGCCTTAACCACTAAACCATCTCTCCAGCCCCCGCCCTTTTTAAAAATTGTTTAATTGTTTGAGAGAGAGAGAATGGGCATGGTAGGGCCTTCAGCCACTGCAAAGGAACTCCAGATGCATGCACCACCATGTGCAACTGGCTTACGTGGGTCCTGGGAAATTGAACCTGGGTCCTTTGGCTTTGCAGACAAGTGCCTTAACCACTATGCCATCTCTCCAGGCCTGTCCTTTTTTTTTTTTTTTTTTTTTTTTTTTTTTTTATAAGAGGGAGCGAGTGAGAGACACACACACAGAGAGAGAATTGGCATGCCAAGGCCTCCAGCCACTGCAATCAAACTCTGGATGCATGCGCCACCTTGTGTGCATGTGTGACCTTGTGTCATTTTGTGTGTCTGGCTCATGTGAGACCTGGAGAATTGAACATGGGTCCTTAGGCTTTGCAGACAAGTGCCTTAACCACTAAGCCATCTCTCCAGCCTTTTGCTGTTTTTTTTTTTTTTTTTTTTTTTTTTTTTTTGGCAGGGCCTTGCTAAATTATTTTGCTCTGGTCTGGGACTCACTATGTAGCTAGCCTAGACTGGCTGCAAATTCACAGCAATCCTCCTGCCTCTGTGTGTCACTATGCTGGGTAAGTTTGGCACCACCACTCCTGCTTGTTTGTTTATTTAGAGGATAACATTGAAAATGACCATGTAGGGGCTGGGGAGCTAACTCAGTGGTAAAAACCACTTGCTTGCAAACCCTCTTGGCCCAGGTTCAATTACCCAGCCACCCACATCAACCTGGACACAAAAAGTGGCACAAGCATCTGGTGTTTGTTTGCAGTGGCAAGACCCTGTTGTGTGCACATGCATGTGGATGCACACACAACACACACACACATAAATAGCAAGGCATGGTGGTGCACATCTTTAATCCCAGCACTTGGGAAGTAGAGGTAGGAGGATAGCTATGAGTTTGAGGCCAGCATGGGGGTACAGACTGTCCAGGTCAGTCTAAGTTAAAGTGAGACCTACCTTGAAAAAATCCAAAAAAAGAAACAAATTAAATGCAAATTTTTTTTTTTTTTTGATTTTTCGAGGTAGAGTCTTACTCCAGCCCAGGTTACCTGGAACTCACTCTGTAGTCTCAGGCTGGCCTGGAACTCACAGGGAACAGGGATCCTCCTACCTTTGCCTTCTGAGTACTGGGATTAAAGACATGTGCCATCACACCAGGCTCTTAAATAAAAAAAATCATATATATATATATGTTTTGTTTTGGAGGTATAGTCTCACTTCTAGCCCAGGCTGACCTGGAATTCATTATGTAGTCTCAGGGTGGCCTTGAACTCACGGTGACCTCCCACTTCTGCCTCTGAGTGCTAGGATTAAAGGTGTGCGCCACCAAGCCTAGCAATAAAATTATTTTAAAAATGAGTATGGATCCATGTAGGAAAATAAGGAAAGCATGCAGAAGGTCATAAAATTACTCATAATCCCACCTACCAGGTACTAACTAGGCCTGGCTTTGGAAGTTAGACTGAAATGGGTAATTCTTCTCTGTGTGCTGGTATGTGACTTTAGGCAGGTTACCTATCCTCTAGATCCTTGTTCCTCAATCATCAATAGGGCATGGCAGCAGCTGGTGCTTAGTGGAGTCAGAAAAATGCCATTGAACTGGGTGTGGTGGTGCACCCCTTTAATCCCAGCACTCGGGAGGCAGAGGTAGGAGGATCGCCATAAATTTGAGGCCACCCTGACTACATAGTGAATTCCAGGTCAGCCTGGGCTAGAGTAAGACCCTACCTTGGAAGAAAAAAAAAAAAAAAGAAAGAAAGAAAAGAAAAAAATGCCATTGAGTGAGATGACTTTGATGCTGGAATCCCAACAACATATATATATATATTTTTGTTGTTATAGTAATTGAACCCAGAACCTCATGCATGTTTGGCAAAAGTTCTACCACTAAGCTGTATCCCCAACTTTTATTTTTATTATTTTTATCTATTTATTTTTTGATCTTTTGGTTTTCAGGGTGGCCTCAAACTCATGGCGAGCCTCCTATCTCTGCATCCTGAGTGCTGGGATTAAAGGCATGCACCACCACGCCCAGCTGAAATAGTTTTTTAAAATATTTTGATTCATATATTTACACACACACACACACACACACACACACAGGGAGACACAGAGAGAGAGAGGGAGAGAGAATGGGGTGTATCAGGCCCTCTAGCCATTGCAAAAAAAACTCTGGATGTATGCACCACCTTGTACATCTGGCTTATGTTGGTACTGGGGAGTCGAACCTGGGTCCTTAGGCATCTCTCCAGCCATCTCTCCAGCCCTTGAAATTGTTTAATTGCCAGGGTGTCTGGACTTAAAAAGCAGATGGTGTATGCCTTTAATCCCAGCATTGGGGAGGCTGAGGGCTGAGGTAGGAGGATCAGGGCGAGTGTAAGGCCAGTCTGGGGTTACAGAGTGAACTCCAGATCAGCCTGGGCTAGAGGGAGACTCTACCTCCAACCCCCCCCCCCAAAAAAAAAAAAAAAGGGCTGGAGGGATGTTTGTCTGCAAAGCCAAAGGACCCAGGTTGGGTAACTGAGGACCCATGTTAGCCAGAGCACAAGGGGGCGCATGTGTCCAGAGTACGTTTGCAGTGGCTGGAGGCCCCGGTGCGCCCATTTTCTCTCTCTCTCTCTCCCTCCCTCCCTCCCTTTTCTCTGTCAAATAAATAAATTAGTTAAAATACATCAAAAATAAACAAATAGGGCTGGAGAGATGGCTTAGTGGTTAAGAAGCATGCCTGCGAAGCCTAAGGACCCCGGCTCGAATCTCCAGGTATCACGTAAGCCAGCTGCACATCGTGTTGAATGCATCTGGAGTTCGTTTGCAGTGGCTAGAGGCCCTGGCGCGCACATTCTCACTCTCCCTCTCTCTAATATATAAAAATAATAAATAAATAAAAATAAATAATAATAATAATAATAATTATAATAACAATAACAATAATAAAAGGGCTGGAGGGATGGCTTGGCGGTTAAGGCGCTAGCCTGCAAAGCCAAAGGACCCAGGTTGTTCGCTTCTCCAGGACCCACATAAGCCAGCTGCACAAGGGGGTGCATGCATCTGGAGTTCGTTTGCAGCGCCTGAAGGCCCTGGCGCTCCCATTCTCTCTCTCTGTCTCATAAATAAATAAATAAATAAATAAATAAATAAATAAATAAATAAATAAATAAAGTAAATAATTAAAAAAATAATAATAAAACGCTAGAACTCTCCTAACCGCGAGGGGAGCTGTTTTCTCCCAGACCTTTTGTTTTTGCATTCACACAAATCCACGCAAAACATTGCGTTGGATTTACGATTGTCATCTGAAACAAAAGAGATAAAAGTTATCTTATACGGTGGAACAATGTAGTATTTCGGCTTCCTCTCCCCGCCTCCGTCAGGGCTCGCGGGGCTGTCTAGGAGGCGCGTCGCAGCTCGGTGGGCAGGGGGCGGGATCCGGGGCTCGCTCCCCATCCTGCGCCTTCCTCCCCAGCCTCCCTCCTCCTTCCGGGCGCTGCGCCCTTTCCAGCACCCCTTTCCCGGTGCCCAGTGCTTCCCTCCCAGACCGAGCCCGATCTTCTCGGGGGAACTCCCCAGGGTCTTTGTCCATCCCTTCTCCCCGCTCCTTCCCACCCTCCCCAGTCCATCGCGGCTGCATCCTCCCGGAGAGCTCTGGGGGGGGTCGTCTGCATCGCATCGCGGCCCCTCCTCCGCGATCCTCCGGACCCCGACGTCCCGCGGGCGGCTCGAGGAAGGCGCGGCAGGGGGCGCTGCGCGGGCCGAGCTGCGGGGCGGGCGGGCGGGCGGACGGACGGGCGGGCGGGGGCGGCGCGGAGGAGGAGGAGGCGGAGGCGGCGGCGGCGGCGGCGGCGGGGGCGGGGAGCCGAGCGCGGGCGGGAGGCGGCGGCGAGACACAGCGAGCGCCGAGGCTCCAGCGAGCGCCGAGGAGGAGCGGGAGGAGGAGGAGGCAGCGAGCGCACAGCGACGAGCACCGCGCCGCCGCCGCCGCCGCCGGCAATCCGCCGCCATCCGTCCTCCCCGCGCCCGGCCGCCGCCCGACCGCCATCGTCCGGCCCAGTCCCGCGCGCCCAAGCAGACCAGGTAGGCCCCGGGCGCGGGCCGAGGCTCTCGGCTTTGTCTCTGCGGCCGCACGGCCCGTCCGACCTTTGTCCGCCGCGGACGGACGACAGGGGAAGCAGTGGCGATCGCGGAGGCCTGCGCGGGGCTGGAGGCCTGGCCTAGGGCGGCGCTCGTCCAGCCTCGCCATTGTTGTGGCGGCGCCGCGGCCTGGGCGGGCGGCGGCCTCCGAGCCGGGCGGGGCGCTAGGCCGGGGCTCGGGAGGCGGCGGCGGCGGCGGGCCTCGGCCGTAGTGATGATGATGATGGGGATGGAGGACGGACGGAGGGAGGCCGGGCCGCGCGGGTCCCGCCCGGCCGAGCCGTCCCGACGGTTGGTTTGAGTGCGGGGAATCTATGTTCAACACCCCGTGGTTAAAAATGTTGAATAATAAAACAGGATGTCGCTGCTCGCGGCCTGCCAGATGGGTTCTTCACCCCCAACACACCACTGCTTTCTTCTTTTTTCCTCCTCCTCCCCCTTCCTGTAAGAAATCACCTTCCCGTCGTCTAGAGTGTGAGCCTCCCAGCAGCGGATTTGCTTACAGAAATTTAGATGGTGCTTTTTTTTTTCTTTGTAAATATTGTGGGAGGTCGAAGCCCACCTTTAGCAAGAAGAGTCTTTTTTTTTTTTTTTTTTTCCTCCCCCTCCTTCCCTCCTCGCCGCAAAGCAATGGTGAGCTTGAAGGAAGTGGGAGAAGGGGGCGCCGATGCTCTCTGGAACGTGTCATTTGCTAAATGGCTGCCTCGGAGAAACCTTTCAAAAGGCTGTACAGGACGGTTAGACTTAACGGTGGTGTTCCTTTTCTTGGAGGGTCCCTGTGCGTTTTGCGTGTGTTTTCGATATGACCCGCTCAGTTCTGTGTTTCAACCCATCCGTCGGAAGCCGTAGCGTGGTTTGTCTCAGGAATCTGGTTTACAGCTCGTATCTGTGCACGGTGGTGTGCAAGGCTGGACCGGAGGCACCCAGGCTCTGTCTGCGGTGTGAGACCTGCTGCTGCAGGGCACTTTAGGGCTGCATTTTCGTTGGCGTGGAGAGACACATTGCAACCTTGGGGGGTTGGGAAGATGATGCAGTGTTGAGCACAGGCCTGGCAGGCAGGCAGGCAGTGATGTTTAATTGTTCCCGTGTTGTGTGGTATAACTGCTGTCAAGTCCTAGGACTGAGGATTGACCACCTGTGGTGTGACCATAGTGCAGGGCCATGCCCCAGCATGCTACAAGTGATAGCTCCAGGTGGGGACATGGAAGGAGGAATTCAAAGCACAAAACATTATTGAGTGAGGCAGAAGGATTGCTTCGAGTTCTAGGCCAGCTCGAGCTACAGTGTGAGACGCTGTCTTAAAACAAAACAAAAAGAAAATACTTTCCTACCTATTATTGGGAACTTGGTCAGTGTTGGACCAAAAGGACCTACTGGCCCTGCAGTGTGGGTGATGAGGCTCTTGTCCTGACCTGGGTAGGTGGGCGTTTGGCAGGCTGATACAATACAAAGTGTACAGGGCAAGAGGCTGGAGGCCCATGGAGCCTTGTCTTTGGAAGATAATTGCTCTCCTTGGGGATGGACAAGTAATTGTTTGGGGAGCCTTGGCTTGTTAGGGCAAGTGTCCTCTTGGAGCTCTACAGGCTGCATTCCAGTCCTCATTGGGTTACCTTTCTGCAAGTCTCTGAGCTGGGCTCCTGCATCTGTAAAATGGGAATAATTAGGCCTGCTTCGGTATCTTTTGGGAGTCTGACATAAGTGTTTCCACTTGTAGGAAGTTGATGGATGCAAATGTCATTCTTGTTGCTTTCTTTTTCTTTTTTCCATAGTCTTCATTCCTGACCTTTTCCCTCCTGTTCTGGTTTATGGAACTGTGACCTCCTCTCCTCAAATGCTATGACCTCTTAATGTTTGGATATTCTTATTATCACCCAAGTTGCCTGAAAGCAGCAGAATGGCTCACAAGAGCCAGAGATCTCTGCTAGACCTGAAGTCAGCTATTGATGGGGATGAGACATGGAAGGACTGAGGCCTAGTTTGCCTCTTGACAGAACCTGGTAACTTGTTGGTAATTGGCCTAGAGACAATTGCTTGGATACATTGTAGCTTGCAGAAGAGAGAGTATGTGTGTGTGTGGGGGGGGAGTGTTTTGTCCCAATTCATTTCAGCACTTCCTTAACGTTTTTTAAAGAAACTGCTCCCTGCAGACCTGGCTGTGGAAATACCTCAGCAGAATTATATATTGTCCTTTTATTCTTTTTTTTTTTTTTTTTTTTTTTTGGTTTTTCGAGGTAGGGTCTCACTCTGGTCCAGGCTGACCTGGAATTAACTATGTAGTCTCAGGGTGGCCTTGAACTCTCGGCGATCCTCCTACCTCTGCCTCCCAAGTGCTGGGATTAAAGGCGTGCGCCACCACGCCCGGCCCCCTTTTGTTCTTTTTGAAAAATATTTTTCATGCTCAAACCTTTTTTTTTTTTTTTTTTTTTTTTTTTTTTTTTGGTTTTTCGAGGTAGGGTCTCACTCTGTTCCAGGCTGACCTGGAATTCACTCTGTAGTCTCAGGGTGGCCTCGAACTCACGGCGATTCTCCTACCTCTGTCTCCTGAATGCTGGGATTAAAGGCGTGAGCCACCACGCCCGGCCATGCTCACACCGTTAAAAAATTTTTTATTTATTTGAGAGAGAAAGAGGCAGATAGAGAGAATGGGCTCATCAGGTCCTTCAGCCACTGCATATGAACTCCAGATGCATGCACCACCTTTTGCATCTGGCTTATGGGGGTCCTGTGGAATCGAACCTGGGTCCTTTGGCTTCACAGACAAATGCCTTAACTGCTAAGCCATCTCTCCAGTCCCTCTCCTTTTATTCTTAATCCTTCCCACCCTTTAGCCCATCCTCTCTGACTGGATCTCCTTTGGGCCAGTGTGGCCTGGCTCTGGCCCACTTGTTTTGGGGTTAGAGGACACCCCTGTTACCTAGCTTTTGGTTGCTGGGGACTTCTAGTCATTACTGCTCACTAATGCTGGATGTATGGCATCCTTGTTGGACCTGCTCTGGATCCTATCCAGTCTGCCCAGGGCTAGAATGGGTGAGGGGAAGTCCAGGGGAAACCTTGGGAGAGTGGAATTTCTGGAATGGCAGGTCAGAACTGGTTCCTTTGACCTAGGCTTGGCTGAGGGATTTTTGCTAGGCCTTTGATTGGCCTCGTAACCATCTCCATCCCCTTTGAATTTCAGTTCTCTCTCTTTGCCTAAAGATTATTTTATTGGCCAGGCATGGTGGTGCATGCCTTTGATTCCTGCACTCGGGAGAATGAGGTAGGAGAATCGAGGCCACCCTGATACTACATAGTGAGACCCCTACCTCGAAAAACCAAAAACAGAATATTTTATTGTACTTTGAAGTTTTTTTTTTTTCCTTCTTGCACAAAGTACTGACTCATGTTGCTAATGGCTTTGTGCTGGTTATGTGTCTCATTATTCTACCATTTAAGATTGATCACTTCTGTGTTGGTTTCTATTTCCAACCAGAATAGGCTAGAAGGACCTGTGCACATATTTCTAAATTCGGTAATGAGGCTTCTCTACTGTCAAGTGTGTGGATCTTGTTACAGGTGGGCAGGTATTAATAGGGTCTATGTATACCAGATCTTAAAACAGTACACTTTCCCTTGGGGGGGGGGGTGCGCAAAGAAAATTGCCAAACAATGTCTGCCTGGTTTGTGCTTAGAATCTCTTTTATTTTTGGTTTTAAAATAAATTTTGTGTAGAAAGGCAAGGCTAACTAGACCATCTTCTTTTCAAATCAGAGCTCAGTTTCTTCACAAGATTGGGGTTTGTAGAGTCTCGGGAACCTTGGGTTTGTCATTTGGATAGGGACTATAGAGTGTGGTGTTAGATGAGAGAGGTGGGGAAGGGTGAGTTTTCTGGAAAAATGAAATTGTTTACTATCAGCCTGTAAGTTTCACAGGGGCCCTTTGGATCGAGCCTTCCCACCTGGGAGCTGGCAGATGTAGGCTTTGCCTTGGGTGATGCCAGTGTTTACAGCAGTGGGTGGCATGTGGGAATCTGTGTGCTGGGAGGAGGTTCGCCTCTGTGACTTGAGCCAGGAGTCTTGCTTGAGCTTTGTTCTTGATGGTGATTGTTGATTTTTTTCCCCCATGTGACCTGAGAAACATGCTTCCCAGAGCTGAGGACTGGGCTCAGCCTGCTGGATGCAGCAGCCTTGCTGGTGTGTGAGGTGTGTGAAGTGTCACTCCACCTCAGGATGTCCACCCTCTTTGCTTTGTCTGTGACATTACTGCCTCTGTCTCCCTCTGCAGCCAGTTTTGTAGCTCTAGCTACATTTATCCCTCCTTTCCATACCATCAGATTTTCTTCTTTGCTGTTGCAGAAGCACTATTTAATTCCTTTTTAGTTCTCTGGTCATGTAACAAATCCTCCATGAGCACTTAGTATCTACCTGTCATTATGCAAGGCCTTCAAAGTAAGTTTCCCCCTTTGACAAAGCAATATTGCTGAAAAAAAAATTGGAAAATCCTAAAAAGGATAAATATGAAAATAAAAATATGAATCACCTGTAACCTCACCACCCAGAAAGAACTACAGTGAGGATTCTATTTTTCTCTGATTGTGTTGGCATTTTCAAAACTGGAACATTCTATATATACTGTATGTACAGTTAACACACAGTTTTTCCTGTTAATGTTGCAGTGCATTTCCCTAAGTTATCAATAACATGGTATTTTCCTAAGTGCACATTTGCTACTGTGTGAATGTGTCATGATTTATTTAATCTGACATTTTCTTAGGAATTTTGATTGTTATCCATCTTCCCCGTGTGTATGAGAGTATGTGTGTATGCATGTTCAACTTTGTACTGGTGTGGTGGTATGCCTTTGTGTGGAGGCCAGAGAACAACCTTGTGTGTCATTCCTCAGGCGCTGTCCACCCTTTTTTTTTTTTGTTGTTGTTGTTTGGTTGGTTGGTTGGTTTTTCAAGGTAGTGTCTCAGTCTAGCTCGGACTGACCTGAAATTCACTCTGTAGCCTCGAACTCATGGCAATCCTCCTACTTCTGCCTACCAAGTGCTGGGATTAAAGGCCACCTTTTTTTTTTTTTTTTTTTAATTTTTTAAAATACAGTGTTTCATTGTTTTGGAACTCACCAATTAGGCTAGACTGGCTGGCCAGAGAGCCTGGGGTTCCTTCTGTCTTTGTCTCCCCAGCACTGGGGGTTGAGCTCAGGTCCTTAAGCACTTTATTGACTGAGCTGCCATCTCTCCAGCCCTCCATTTTCCTGTCTTGTGAACAGGTCTGTGGATAGTACCTTGCTTGTTGGTTATCTCTCTTGAGTGAAATTTCTGAGATCCAAGGATGTGAGTCCTGCTCTTCTGTCTTCTTTTGGCATTATCAGTTCTCCTTCAATCTTATCTCCTCCCTCTCTTGAGCCAAAAGTGGCTCTTTCATGAGCCCCACCAGGTTCTGGATATCATGGTCCTTTGATGAATAAGCTCAATGTCTGACTCTGTTTAGTAGAAAGTCTGGAACAAAGCCCTTGTTTTGAATACCCAGACACTTGGAAAGTAAGCCTTTCCCTAAAGAGGTTTTTGACAACCTTCAACCTGTTCTCACTCTCTGCCTTTTTAAGAAAATTATTTATTTATTTTCAAGGAGAAAGAGAGAGAGAGAGAGAGAGAGAGTTTATAGGTGTGCCAGGGCCTCTTGCTGCTGCAAATAATTCCAGATGTATGAACCATTTTGTGCATCTGGCTTTACATGGGTACTGGGGAATTGAACGTGGGTCCTTTGGCTTTGCAGGACTGGCTGGCTTTGCAAGCAAATACCTTTAACTGTTGAGCCATTGATCCATCTCCGACCTCCCCTGCCTCTCTTCCCCCCTCCCCCAGGTAAGGTCTTGCCCTAGCCCAGGCTGACCTGGAATTCACTATGTAGTCTCAGGATGGCCTTGAACTCTTGGCGATCCTCCTACCTCTGCCTCCCAAGTGCTGGGATTAAAGGCGTGCACCACCATTGCCTGGCCCTTTTTTTTTTTTTTTTTAATTTTTTATTTATTTCAAAGACAGAGAGTGTGTGAGAGAGTATGTATAGGTACATCAGGACTTCCTGCCACTGCAAATGAACTCCATTAAAAAAATTTTTAGGGGCTGGAGAAATGGCTTAGTGGTTAAAGCATTTGCCTGTGAAGCCTAAGGACTCCAGGTCAATTCCCCAGGACCCACGTAAGCCAGATGCACAAGGGGGTGCATGCACCTGGAGTTTATTTGCAGTGGCCAGAGGCCCTGGCGTGCCCACTCTCTTTCTCTCTCTCAAATAAATAAATAAAATATTTAAAAATATTTTTCTTTTATTTATTTTTTACTTTTTATTTTTATTTGGCTTTTGAGGTAGGGTTTCACTGTAGCCCAGGCTGACCTGGAATTCACTATGGAGTCTGAGGGTGGCCTTGAACTCATGGTGATCCTCCTACCTCTGCTTCCCGAGTGCTGGGATTAAAGGTGTGTGCAACCACGTCCGGCTTTATTTTTATTTATTTATTTGAGAGAGGGAAAGAGGCAGAGAGAGAGAGAGAGAGAAAGAATGGGTGCATCAGGACTTCCAGCCACTGCAAATGAACTCCAGATGCGTGTGCCACCTTGTGCATCTGGCTTACATGGGTCCTAGGGAATCAAACCGAGGTCCTTTGGCTTTGCAGGCAAGTGCCTTAACTGCTAAGCTATTTCTCCAGTCCAATAAATAAAATATTTTTTAAAATTTCAGTGTATTTGAGTGAAAAGAAAGAGAGGGGTTGGGTGTGCCAGGGCCTCTTGCCACTGCAAATGAACTCCAGATTCATGTGTCACTTTGTGCATCTGGCTTTACATGGGTACTAAGGAATTGAATCTGGGACTGTCAGGCTTTGTAAGCAAGCACCTTTAACTGCTAAGCCATCTCCCCAGCCCTAAAAACAAAACAAAAAAATCACTTTGTTTTTTTTCTTTTTTAAAACTTTTTCAAAAATATTTATTTATTTATTTATTTATTTGAGAGAGAGAGGGAGAGGAAGAGAAGGTACACACCAGGGCCTCCAGCTGCTGCAAACAAACTCCAGACACCTGTGCCACCTTGTGTATCTGGCTTACATGGGTTCTGAGGAATTGAATGTGGGTCCTTTGGCTTTGCAGGCAAGCACCTTAACCACTAAGCTGACTCTCCATCCCAAAACTTTTTTAAAAAATAGTTTTATTTTTATTTACTTATTTGAGAGAAAGAGGGAGAGAGAAAGAGAATGCCAGAACCTCTAGCCACTGCAAATGAACTCCAGATTCATGTGCCCCCTTGTGCTTCTGGCTTACATGAGTTCTAGGGAATTGAACCAAGGTCCTTTGCCTTTGCAGGCAAGTGCCTTAACTGCTAAGCCAACTCTCTAGCCCTAGTCCTTACTTTGTTTTTTTCAAGGTAGGGTTTCCTTCTAGCCCAAGCTGCTTTGGAATTCACTATATAGTCTCAGACAACTTCAAACTCATAGTGATCCTCCTATCTCTGCCTCCTGGTTGCTGAGATTAATGGTGTGTGTCACCATGCCTAGCTAAAACTCATTTTTATTGTGGTAAAAAGTTATTATTTATGTGTGTAAATGTATAGTTCAGTGTCATGTGGTACTTTCACAAGGTTACACAGCCATTACCACCCTGCTCCAGGGATCACCCTCCTCCCAAACTGAAAGTCCCTCTCCCAGCCCCAGGCTTTGCTTTCTGACTGAATTTGACCATTCTCGATCCTTTTTGTAAATGGAAACACCCAGCGTCCAAAGATTCATCCCATGTTGCAGTATGTTTCAGATTTTCCTCCTTAAGCTGGGCGTGATGGTACACACCTATAATCCCAGCACTCTGGAGGCTGAGACAGGAGGTTCAAGAGTCAGTGCTGACCTATGCTATGGAGTAAGACCTTGTCTTAAAAACAACAAAAAATACATTTTTTTGGCAGGGTCTAACTGTAACCCAGGCTGACCTGGAATTTATTTATATAGCCCAGGCTGTCCTCAAATTTACACATCTTCCTACCTCAGCTTCCTGAGTGCTGGGATTATAGGCATGAGCCACCCTCTGCCTGGAAAAAAATTTTTTTTAAATTTATTTTATTTATTTGAGAGAAAGAAAAAGAGAGAGAGAGAGAGAGAGAGAGAGAGAGAGAGAGAGAGAGAGAGAGGCACTGCAAATGAACTCCAGATGCATGTGTCACCTTGTATATCTGGCTTACATGGGTCCTGGGGAATCCAACCTGGGTCCTTTGGCTTTGTAGACAAGTTCCTTAACTGCTAAGCCATCCCTCCAGCCCTCACAAAAGACATTTTTTAGGTTGAACATTATTGTGTATAGATACATAGTTCATTTTGTTAGCAAAAAAGACAGTTTTTAAGTTGGATATTACTACTTACAGGTACAGCATACATTTTGTTCATCCATCCATCCATCCATCTGTGAATGACAGCTTTTAAATACCATTGCTTTTATGATGGAATCCTCCCTTTCCCCCAGTGCACTGCATACTGTTGCTTCTTGGGCATCTCTGAGCTGTGTCATCTGGGTATTTCTTGAGCTGGAGAGCTGTGTAAGAGCATCTCACAAGAACACCCCAGAATCAGCTCAGCTTGTGAAGTAGGGGAAGGTGTTCTGGAACACAAAGCAGCTCTTGAAAATAGTATACTGAGAGCTGGGCTTGGAGGTTGAGATAGGAAGACACCGTGAGTTCAAGGCCACCTAGGTTATAGAGTGAGTTCCTTATCAGCCTAGGCTAGAGTGAGACCCTACCTCGGGAGAAAAAACAAGGTATTTCTAGGGGCTGGGGAGATAGCTCACTGTAAAAGGTACTTTCTTGCAAAGCCTGCTGGCCTGGATTCAGTTTCCCAGCCACTCATGTAAAGCCTGATGGGCATTTGTTTGTAGCAGCAAGAGACCTTGGCATGCCTATACACACACACACACACTGTTTTGGTTTTTTTTTCTTTTGGTTTTTTGAGGTAGGATTTTATTCTAGCCCAGGCTGAACTGGAATTCACTCTGTAGTCTCAGGGTGGCCTTGAACTCAAGGTGATCCTCCTACCTCTGCCTTCCAAGTGCTGGAATCAAAGATGTGTGCCACCACACCCAGCCCACACTTTTTTTTTTTCCTTTGAGGTAGGGTCTCACTCTAGCCCAGGCTGACCTGTAATTCACTCTATATTCTCAGTGTGGCCTTGAACTCATGGTGATCCTCCTATCTCTGCCTCCCGAGTGCTGGGATTAAAGGCATCTGCTACCACGCCCGGCTAGCCCACACTTTAAAAAAAAAATTATTTATGTATGAGGGAGAGAGAATGGGCATCAGGGCCTCTAGCCACTGCAAAAGAATTCTAGATACATGTGCCACTTTTTTTTTTTTTCCCCCAAGGTAGGGTCTCACTCTAGTCCAGGCTGACCTAGAATTCACTATGTAGTCTCAGGATGGCCTTGAACTCATGGTGATCCTTCTACCTCTGCCTCTGAGTGCTGGGATTAAAGGCGTGCACCACTATACCCTGCATGCATGTGCCACTTTTGTGCATCCAGCTTTATGTGGGTACTAGAGAATTGAACCTAGGTCCTTTGGCTTTGTTGGCAAGCACCTTAGCCACCAAGCCATCTTTCCAGCCCACAGCCCACAATTTTTTTTTAATTTTTATTTATTTATTTACTTAGAGAGAAAGAGAGAGAGAGAGAGGAAAGGGGGAGAGAGAGAGAATGGGTGTACAAACGAACTCCAGACACATGTGCCACCGTGTGCATCTGGCTTACGTGGGTTCTGGAGAATTGAACCTGGGTCCTTTGGCTTTGCAGGCAGATGCCTTCACCGCTAAGCCATCCCTCCAGCCCTAACCCACAATTTTTAAAACACATATTTATTTATTTAAAAGTAGCTTTTTTATTTTTTATTTATTTATTTATTTTTGGTTTTTCGAGGTAGGGTCTCACTCTGGTCCAGGCTGACCTGGAACTAACTATGTAGTCTCAGGGTGGCCTTGAACTCTCGGCGATCCTCCTACCTCTGCCTCCCGAGTGCTGGGATTAAAGGCATGCGCCACCACGCCCGGCTTAAAAGTAGCTTTTTTAAAAAATTAATATATAAGAGAATGGGCAGTCCAGAGCCTCTAGCTATTCCAAATGAGTTCCAGACACATGCGCCACTTTGTGCATCTGTCTTTGTGCGGGAACTTGGGAATTGAATCCCAAGCACCTTTCAATCTTTGTAGTCTCCCCCCTAAGTTGAAATAGAAACTATGGGCCCCCAGCCTGCTTTTCAGTGCTCAGGGGTCCTTGAGTGTGGACCTTGTGCAATGCTCATACCTGCCCAGCATGCCTTGGGTCATCTCTTTGTTCAGATGATGGCATGGAAAATGGCAGTCTCCTCCAGCGCCCTTTCCCAGGTTCCTTTGTGTCTTCAGAGCTTTTTTTGGCAGGTGGTATTTACATAGATAGAGTCCAGAGCTTAAAGAACAGCTCTGTTCCAGTCAGGACAGAAAGCCCAGGCCTGTCTGGAAGGGGCGTAGTCCCTCTTGCTTGGGTGACCTGTCTGTGGGACTGAATAGGCTCAGTGTTTACAAATTGCTGGGCGAGCAAAACTTTGTTCTGAAGCATAATGTGACATTTTCTGCTGTTTGCTTTCCTGATAAAAAAATTAATATATATAATTAATACATATATGAAAGAAAAAGCAAGTATACACAGAGAAATAAAAGCACTTTTCTCCCCAGCCTCCCCACGTAACCACTGTTTACAGTTCACTGTGTTTATTCCTCCAGATTCAGTGCACATGTAAATATGGGCTTATGGGAAGGCTTTTTAGAAAACAAATGAAGGCTGGGGTGTAGCTCAGGGGCAGAGTGTTTGCCTAGCATATTCTGTTCAAGGCTTTGGGTTCCATATCCAATACTCCAAAAATTAACAGAAGAAAAAAAAAAAAGCAAAATGAGATGACACTAATGTTATGTGTAGTGTGCATGTGCTTTTCTTTTTCTTTTTCTTTTCTTTTTTCGTTTTTTGTTTTTTCGAAGTTAGGTCTTGCTGTAGCCCAGGCTGACCTGGAATTCACTTTGTAGACTCAGGGCGGCCTCGAACTCATGGCAATCCTCCTACCTCTGCCTCCCAAGTTCTGGAATTAAAGGTGTACGCCACTATGCCCGGCTCATCTTTTATTTATTTTATTTTATTTTATTTATTTTATTTTTTTGGTTTTTCGAGGTAGGGTCTCACTCTAGCCTAGGCTGACCTGGAATTCACTCAGTATTTTCAGGGTGGCCTCGAACTCATGGCAATCCTCCTACCTCTCCTCCTGAGTGATGGGATGAAAGGCGTGTGCCACCACACCCGGCCTGGCTTTTTTTTTTTTAATTTATTTTTTTTTTTTGAGGTGGGGTTTCACTGTAGCCCAAGCTGACCTGGAATTCACTATGTAGTCTCAGGTTGGCCTCAAATTCAGTGATCCTCCCACCTATGCCTCCCAAGTGCTGGGATTAAAGGTGTGCACCACCACACCTGGCTTGGCTATTTATTTATTTGAGAGCAACAGACAGAGAGAGAGAGGCAGATAGAGAGAGAATGGGTGAGCCGGGGCCTCCAGCCACTGCAAATGAACTTCAGATGCATAAACCACTTGTGTAGCTGGCTTACGTAGGTCTTGGGGAATTGAGCCTGGAACCGGGGTCCTTGGGCTTCACAGGCAAGTGCTTAACCACTAAGCCATCTCTCCAGGCCCTCCCTTTTTTTGGCTTTAAAAAAATTTACTTTGTATATATGTGGATATGTGGTGTATGCACAGATGTGCATGCTCTGTACATGTCTCGTTTGTCACTTCTCTGTCCCCATTCTCTTACTCTTCTGCTTGTTTCTTTGAGACAGTCTCACTGAACCTGGAGCTGCCATTGTAGATCAGACTGGCTGACCAGTGGCCCCAGAAATTCTTTGGTCTCCATTTCTCACAGGACTGAAGTTACAGGGGTGTGTGGCCATGCCCAGCTGTTTATGTGGGTGCTGGGGAGTTGAATTCAGAGCGTATCAGGCCCTCATGCTTGTATGGAAAGCATTCTCATTCACTGAGCCATTTTTCAAGCCCCCCTTTTATAATTAAAAAAATATTTTTATTTTATTTGCAAGTGGGGGGGGGAGGAGGAAGGGAAGGAGGAAGGATAGAAAGAGGAGACAGACGGGGAGAATGGTGGCACCAGGGCCTCCAACTGCTGCAAATGAACTACAGATACATGCACCATTTCTTGCATCTGGCTTTATGTGGGTATTGAGAAATCAAACTTGGGTCGTTATGCCTTAACTGCTTAGCTATCTCTCTAGCACCTAAAGTATTTTTTATTTATTTTTAAGTGGGGGTGGGGTGGGAGTGGAATGCATGTGCCCCCCTGCCCCCACTTGCATCTGGCTTTATATGGGTACTGGGGAATCAAACTCTGGATGTTAGGCTTTGCAAACAAGTGCTTTTAACCACTGAGGCATCTCTCCAGCTCCCTTTTATTTATTTGAGAAAGAGAGAATGGGCATGCCAGGGCCTCTAGCCATTGCAAATGAAACTCCACATGCATGTGCCACCTTGTGCATCTAATTTACCTGGGTCCTGGGGAATTGAACCCAGACCCTTAGGCTTCCCAGGCAAGCACCTTAACTGGTAGCCGTTTCTCTAGCTGTAAATTTTGTAAAATGTGTGTGTTGTTTGTGTGAGTGTGTGCATTTGTGTATGGAAACCAGAGGACCACCTTGCGTGTTGTTCCTTAGAAATGCTGCCCATCTTTGAGACAGGAACTCATTGACCTGGAGCTTGCCAGTTAGGACACACTGGCTACAGCCTGTCTCCTCTTCCCTAGTGCTGGGTTTATGGGTGTGCACCACTCATGCCCAGGTTTTGTGTGTGTGTGTGTGTGTGTGTGTGTGTGTGTGTGTTCGTTCTGGGGACCAAACTCGGGCAAGCACTTTACCCATTGTGCTATCACCCCAGCCTCCCCTTTTTCTGAAATGGTCTTACTCTGTATCCCAGATTGACCTGTAACTCATGGTAATCCACCCACCTCAGCCTCCTGAGTACTAGGATTATAGACATGAACCGCCATGCCTGGCTCCCAGTAGACTCTTAAAAAGTTAAGACATTAGGGCTCCTAAGGTTCTTTCTCAATTCATTTGGAAGGAAAACACTGTGAAAAGTTTCTTGTTATTCCTTGTAGAAAACAAGCCTATTGTGTCCCACTACAGCAGGTATAGGCAGATCAAGTGGTCTCTGACAGCAGTGTGCTTGATTTGGCCTGCCTCCTATTGGCGGACACTTGCTCTATGTAATTTTTTGGGTATTACATAATTTGGGTAAAAATGTCAAGTTTTTCTTCAAAACCATAAACTGTATAAAACACTCCTGAGAGTGTGTTTCTGCAGCATCTGAACTTTTGCACTTGAATATTATTTTGTTTTCTGCCCCCCACCCCCACCCCCAGGTACAGTCTTATTGTAGCCCAGGCTGACCTAGAAGTCACTCTGTATTCCCAAGCTGTCCTTGAACTCACAGTGATCCTCCTACCTCTGCCTCCAGAGTGCTGGGATTAAAGGCACCCAACTTTGAATAGCATTTTGGTAAGCATTCTAACTCCTGCATCTGTTTACGTACAATAGAAAGTGTGAGCAAGTGGTTCTGCGTGAATGGATTTGGGATCTTCTTGGGTGGGTCAGAAGCTGTGATCCATTGGTCGGGTATGTCAGAAATGGTTGCTGTGATTATGGGTGTGCAATGCTGGGTCTGGATCATCGAGCTGACCAGTGGGGGAATCAGGAAGAGGTGGAGGGAATCAACAAAGGACACAGGTGACCAGGTCCTAGTTTGTGTTTTGGTATCAACTAAAATGATGGTCCTTGGTGTAGATGTTTTCTTCTGGCCTTTATACTGTGGTTCAGAGACTGCCTCCCTCTGGAGTTTCCTGTGGTCCCTTGGCATTTCATAGCCTTTGGTGGTTTTGGCATGGGACATATTTGGAGGCCAGTCCTCTGTCACATCTTCTGACAGTGGTGCTTGGCTCTGGCTCTGACTTTGTAGGACACCACAGCTGGAGGATGAAGGGACTTTAGAATCAGCCACTGGACACATCTGGGTGGTGGTGATCAGGTAGGGTGGAAAGGCTTGGGGCTCTTGCTAGCCAAGTGCCCAGAGGCAGTTTGGATTGTAGTGCTTCTATAGTAAGTTGTTTTTGTGAGCTGGAACCTAGAGGGAGTTCACTGGAAGAGCTGGGAGGCTGCCCCACATGCTGCTCCCTGTGGAGGGCAGCTCTCTGTGGCAGTTACTGTATAATCAAGGAGGCGCCCCATGGTGGAAGGCTTCTGTGGGGTCATTCATCTGTCTTCAAGCCTAGGTTCTACCACTGTAAGTTCTGTGACCTAGGGCCAGTTATTTAATCGAATCTGTTGTCTGCAGAATGAAAGTGATAGTAACACCTTTATGAGTGGAGGAGCAGATTTCGAAGGTCACATGCTTAAGTGTTTATAAGGCACCTTGCACAAGGCAAGCAGGTTCTCTCAGTAAACAGCAGTTATTAATGGTTCCTGGGCTCTGCACTCAGGGAGGGCCTAGGGGTTTGCAGTAGGCAGGCCAAACCCTTGGGGCTCATTGTCTTCTAGATACAGAGGCTTCTAATTGAGTGCTGAGCCCAGTGCTGCATGCTGAAAACTCAACCCCCCCCCCATCCTGTAGCCTCACCCTTGCCTGCAGTTGCTCTGCACCTCAACTGACCAGGACTTCCGTGTCCTGTTGCAGGCCCCCTGGACTCTATTTTTTTGTTTTGTTTTTTCTTCCTCGAGGTAGAGTCTCACTCTAGCCCAGGCTGACCTGTAATTCACTATGTAGTCTCAGGGTGGCCTCAGACTCACAGTGATTCTCTTACCTCTGCCTCCCGAGTGCTGGGATTAAGGGCATGTGCCACCATGCCCGGCTCCCTCTGGACTCTTTTCTGCATTTCACCTCCCACTGGTGCATTTCCTACCCAGTAAGATGTTTGCTGGCACACATGTGTCTCTTGGAGAGTTCTAGGTCAGTGTCTGAGGGGAATGAGGCAGGCTCCTTAAGGCAGTGGGTGGGGTGGCTGGGAGGGAGGTTCTGCAGTTTACTTGCCACAGTCCTGATTTGGTCCCAGACAGAAAAGTGTCCACCTGCAGTGGGACTTTTTTAAAATTTAATTTTAATTTATTTATTTGAGAGAGAGAACAAGGCATAGGAAGAGAGAGAGAGAGAGAGAGAGAGAGTGTGAGAGAAAGCATGCCAGGGCCTCCAGCCACTGCAAAGGAACTCCAGATGTATGTGCTACCTTCTGCATCTGGCTTACGTGGGTCCTAGGGAATCGAACCGGGGTCCTTTGGCTTTGCAGGCAAGCACCTTAACCACTATGCCATCTCTCCAGCCCTGCAGTGGGATCTTGAGTAAATAATTTTACTCTTGGGAGACTCCGTTTCTTTAATTGCTATGTGGGAATGGAACCTGTCTCATTGCACTGTTGTGAAGATTTAAGTTTTTAATATTTTATTTATTTATAAGGAAGGGGGAGAGATAATGAATGAATAAATATGGGTGTGCCAGGGTTTCTAGCCACTGCAAATGAACTCCAGACGCATGTACCACTTTGTGCATCTGGCTTTATGTGGGTACTGGGGAATGGAACCTGGGTCATTAGGCATTTCAGGCAAGCACCTTAACCACTGATTCATCTCTCCAGCCCTGTTGTGAGGATTTACACAGTGCTCCAGGCTGCATATAGCACAGTGCAAGGGACCTGGTCAAGCAGAAGTAGTTTAAGGTTCTGCTGTGGCCCCCATTATTGATACTCGAAAAATAGTGCAACACTGAAACATCTCAAACCCACCTTCCAAGGCCTAGGGGTCCATTGTGGAAGAGGGGGTGGAAAGAATGTAAGAGCCAAAGGAAGAGTAGGACTCCTTACAACGTGCTTCTTCAGACACAAAATGGCATGAATATCCATGACCACACAGTGCCTGACACTACCTACACAAGACCATCATAATGGGAGGAAAAGACCATGACATCAAACTGAAAAGAGAGACCGATGATTGAGAGGGGGAGGGGATATGATGGAGAGTGGAGTTTCAAAGGGGAAAGTGGGGGGGGGGGAAGTACCATGGGATATTGTCTACAATTAAGGGAGTTGTCAATAATAAAAAATAAAAAATTAAAAAAAGAAAGGAAAACAGTGCAACAGTATCTACAGGCTGGTCACGCACACCCAAACCCACCCAAATTCAGAAAGGAGAAATGAATCCTCCCTCTTTCCCTCTCTCCCTCCCTGCTTTCCTCTTCAGTATCTGAATACTGCTGTTCTAAAAACAGCTTTGTTTCCCGACCTGAGGGAGCATTCTCCGAGATAGGAATTCTGGGCCTGCAGTGGCCATCAGAATGTTTACACCTACATCTTCATGTGAGTAAGACCTTTTAAATGTGGTGCTCCAGCGCAGCCCCTTTCTTCCTGAGTCCCCTGGGAACAGACCATCATGCCTCTTTGCACATCTTGGATGAATCATAGTTCTGTGTTGTGAAGTTCATTGGCGGCACAGAATAGGTTGGATTAACCAGCCAGTCCAGTTCTGTTCTCCAGTGATCTGAGAGCTCACAATTTGGTTGTGAACATGGGAGGTATGGGGATGGAGAAAGATGTGTCACATCCCTGTGAGGGTGAATAGTCAGCACAAATCTAGTTAAGAATTTATTTAAAAAAAAAAAAGAAATTATTTTATTTTTTCATTTTTACTTTTATTTATTTATTAGAGACAGAGACAGGGAGGGAGGAACAGAGAGGGCCTCCAGCCACTGCAAACGAACTCCAGATGCATGTGCTACCATGTGCATCTGGCTTACGTGGGACCTGGAGAATCGAACCTGGGTCCCAGGCTTCACAGGCATGCACCTTAACCGCTAAGCCATCTCTCCAGCCCCCAAGTTAGGAGCTTTTATGAATTTAGGGGGCTGATCAAGTAGGGTGAAGTGGGGAGTTCTGTTTGTGGGGTGGGTAGAAGTCTGTGGGTACTGTCTTTGATACTTGTTTATTATGAGTAAGTGGAGAAAGTGTATTTACAATGAGTGCAAATTCCCCTTTTCTGTTTTGCTGAAGTCACAGTTTCCACCCACACCTGTGACTTCCTCTGGACCCTTATTTTTTAGTTTCCCCCTCTTTGTTCCTCTGGCCTGCTCTTGTCTGTTGGTGGCCCAGTAGTGGTTGTTGTCCTGGGTTTCCTCTAAGCCATGGAGAAGAAATCGTGTGTAGATTCTCATTAGACTTCTTTGGGAACCAGGTAGTATGGCTCAGGCCTTTGATCCCAGCACTTGGGAGATTCAGGTAGGAGGATCACTGTGAGTTCTAGCCTGGGATTGCAGAATGAGTTCCAGGTCAGCCTGGGCTAGAGTGAGACCCTACCTCAAAAAGAGCCAACAAAAAAGCCAGGTGTGGTGATGCACACCTTTAATCCCAGCACTCTGGAGGCTGAGGTAAAAGGATTGCTGTAAGTTCAAGGCCAGCCTGAGACTACATAGTGAATTCCAGGTTAGCCTGGGCTAGTGTGAGACCCTTTCTCCAAAAACAAAAACCAAAAAACCCAAACCAGAAAATAAACAAAAAGAATAAATAAAAGAAAGCCGGGCGTAAAAGAAAAAGGATGACCCACCCTGGACTATTAGTTAATTCCAGACCAACCCTAAAAAAAAAAAAAAAAAAATAAATAAAAAAAAAAAAAGACCCTTTTAGTCCCTCCCTATGGTCAGTATTTTTTTTTTCGAGGTAGGATCTCACTTTGGCCCAGGCTGACCTGGAATTCACTCTGTATTCTCAGGGTGGCCTCAAACTCAAGGCGATCCTTCTACCCCTGCCTCGCAAGTGCTGGGATTAAAGGCATGTGCCACCGCACCCAGCAGTTTTTTTTTTGTTGTTGTTTTTTTTTAGATTTTATTTATTAGAGAGAGTGAGAATGGGCGTGCCAGGGCCACTGCAAATGAACTCCAGACTCAATCACCGCCATGTGCAGCTGGCTTATGTGGGACCTGGAGAATCGAATCAGGGTCCTTAGGCTTTGCAGACATGCGCCTTAACCACTAAGCCATCTTTCTAGCCCTATGGTCAGTATTTTTGCATTTATTTTCAGCAGAGAGAAGTTGGGTGTCAGGAACTGAACAGTCTCCTGGGGAAGGGAGACCTTGGCCTGCTGCTTCCCCTGAACCTTGTTTTTGAAGATGTGGTGGCAGTTAGGACAGTCATGCCACAGTTCCGGGAGCTGTCCTGTTCTGTCTGTCTGGCAGGTGTTTTCTCAGTCTAGTCAAAGGGGGAGGTTGATGCAGCCAGGTGGGGATGGCTTTTTCCCCCTTTCAAGGTGGGGTCTTACTCTAGCTGACCAGGAATTCACTATGTAGTCTCAGGGTGGCCTCAGACTCCTGGTGATCCTCCTAACTCCGCCTCCCAAGTGCTGTGATTAAAGGCGTGCGCCACCATGCCCAGCAAGGAGCTGTTTCTTCAGGGACTCACAGTGGTCCTCCTGGTCTCCCAGCTCCTTTTCCTTTGGGGTTTGATTGATTGATTGATTGATTGATTGATTAATTGACTGATGGAGTCTCATGTAGCCCTGTCTCTTCTCAAACTCCCCAGGTAGTCAGGGATGTCCTTGAACTCGTGATCCTCCTCCTTTCACTTCCCAAGTGCTGGGATTACAGGGGTATATTACAGAGCCCCTTTGGGACTTCTTTGTTGTTGTTGTTTGTTGTTGTTGGTTTTGGTTTTCAAGGTAGGATCTCACCCTAGTTCATGCCGACCTGGAATTCACTATGTAGTCTCAGGCTGGCCTCGAACTCACAGTGATCCTTCTACTTCTGCCTCCCGAGTGCTGAGATTAAAGGCGTGCGCCACCACGCCCGGTTCCTTTGGGACTTCTAATGGCAGCCATCATTGCCAGCATCTCCCTCCTCCAGCAGGGCCAAGTTCCTAGAGATGCAAAGAGAAGGAGGCTTTGTTTATTTGATGTAGGCTGTATTCTGTGCTCTTGAGTGTCTGTCATGGCTCATCTAAGCTCTTAGTTCCACCTTGCCTTTCAGTTCTGTGAACACAAACTAAAAACTATGGTTTGTAGGAATGTCCCATGACAGAAATACTGGTCCAAGTGGTTCAAGATGTGTGTGGGTGTGACACAGGATGAAATACCATATTGGCATTAAAAAGACGGTGGTATGGGGCCGGGGAGAGGACTCAGTGGGTAAAGTTACTGCCTTGCAATCATGAAGACCTGAGTTCACGTTCCCAGAGCCCACATAAATGCCAGGCATGGTGGCACAGACCTGTATTCCTAGCTCTGGCAAGGCAGAGACAGGCGGACCCTGGACTTGCTGGCTTGCTAGTTTAGTTGAATTGGTGATTTCCGGTTTCAGTAAAAGACTCTGTCTCAAAAAAAAGGTGGAGAGCCACTGAGGAAGGCGTCCAGCCTCAGCTTCTGGCTTCCGCACACAGGCACACAAGCATACATGCACACATGTGTACACACACCACATACCACACACATATGGAAACAAAATGACAGAAGAACAGCGTAAGTCCCTGTTACTTAGATGACTACTTAAAAGAGGGACCCAAGCTGCAGGATAATCTAGTGAATTGCTACATTTACTGAATAAAAATTGAAGCCAGAGCCGGGCGTGGTGGCTCACGCCTTTAATCCCAGCACTCGGGAGGCAGAGGTAGGAGGATTGCCGTGAGTTCGAGGCCACCCTGAGACTACATAGTGAATTCCAGGTCAGTCTGAACTAGAGTGAGACCCTACCTCGAAAAACCAAAAAAAAAAAAAAAAAAATTGAAGCCAGAACTGGGGTGGTTCGGGAGGTAGAGCATTTACCTACTATGTGAGATGCCCTGGGTTCAACCCCCAACTACATTTTATTTTTTATTTTTTTGAGGTAGGGTCTCACTTTAGTTCAGGCTGTCCTGGAATTCACTATGTCGTCTCAGAGTGGCCTCAAACTCACAGTGATCCTCCTACCCCTGCCTCCCAAGTGCTGAGATTAAAGGCGTGTGCCACCATGCCTGGCTTTTCTGTATCCACATTTTTTAAAAAAGATCCACAGCTCTGCTGACAAATATGTATAGCTGAGGTTGCCTTATGAACTGACTTGGTTTGCTTAATACCATTTGAACTGGCTTTGCTGAATGTTTATGAGTTACTAAAATAACTGTCACTGAGACAACTTCAGTTCACTTAAAGACAGTCCTGCATGTTGTGGGCTAGGTGGTGCTGCTGCAGCAGAGGGGTGAGCTCAAGTGAGGCTGGAGCTTCTTACTTGCTCCACTCCATCCAGAGCACGCTGGCTTTTGGAAGTGGAGCCCCATGGCTCACATGAATCCAGCCAGTTCAGTTACCTAGCCTCTTAATGTGTCAGTGGTCCTTGGAACTATCTGTTGATCTGCTTAGAAGGAGCAGACATGGTCTCTAGTTTATTTTCTAATACATTTTTAAAGATTTTATTTTTATTTATTTATTTGAGACCGAGAGAGGGAGAGTGAGAATGGGCACACCAGGGCCTCTAGCTACTGCAAACGAACTCCAGACACGTGTGTCCCCTTGTGTATCTGGCTTCCGTGGGACCTGGAGAATTGAAACCGAGGTCCTTAGGCTTCACAGGCATGCGCCTTAACTGCTAAGCCATCTCTCCAGCCCTGTTTTGTTTTTTTTTTTAAAAACATAATTTTATTTATTTGAGAGAGAGAAAGAGGCAGAGAGATAGATAGAGAGATTGAAGGGTGTGCCAGGGCCTCCAGACACATGTGCCATCTTGTGCATCTGGCTTATGTGGGTGCTGGGGAATTGAACCTGGGTCCTTTGGCTTTGCAGGCCAGTTCCTTAACCACTAAGCCATCTCTCCAGTCCCTCTATTTCTTACTCTATATTAAATTAGGTTTTACAGTAAAGGAGCATAGGTCTCAGTGGCATTTGCAAGGTATTTCTTGATTGCTCATTGGCCATTATATGGAAGTGGAAGAGGAAGGAGAAACTGTAGTTATGTGTTTCTTTATTTGCCAAATCCTTGTTAGTTTCTTCTTCTTCTTTTTTTTTTTTTTTTTTTTTTTTTTGAGGTAGGGTCTCACTTTAGCCAAGGCTGACCTGGAATTCACTCTGTATTCTCAGGGTGGCCTTGAATTCATGGCTATCCTCCTGCCTCTGCCCCCCTTCCAAGTGCTGGGATTAAAGGCGTGCACCACCATGCCCAGCTCCTTGTTAGATTTTGATGGTGGAGGGGGAGACCTTTGAGTGACGCCTGTGTCCAGCCCTAAATGGTATATGACATGGGAATCACCCCTGTGAACTATAGATAAAATGGAATCACCTTTTCTAAGTTGGCTGGGTATTTCAAAGAAGATGTAGGCCAATAACTCTGCGGACTAAAATGACATTGCAGCCAGAATCCTCTGCAGGCTACAGCCCAGTCCTGCATGATTGAGCTAAGACAGATCCCTGTTTAGAGTTACTCTGGGTGGGCCTAGATCTGGGTCAGGGATGCCATATCAGAGTGAAGATGTCAGTGCCAACTCAGAGCCCACCAGGCCAGGTGTGCCCCTGACCACACAGATCAGTAGAGGGTCTTTCTCTTTTTGTGGTGAACTGATGAGTTTATTGTCTTTACTTAACAGACAAGGATGAAGGATTGCTTACAGGAACAATAGATGACTCAAAGGCAGTCTTAGCAAGAGAAGTCTCATTCCATCCCTGCATGATGACTTCCTCGTAGCTGCTTCCACTCAAAGGCAGCTGCATCACTAGAAAGACCACCTCAGCATAGGTGACAACTCACAGAAGCTGCTGCTCTGGAGTACGCTGCACACTCATAGCCAGCTCAATCTGAGAGTCTCCTCTACAGCCAGTTGTTTCCCTTTTTTTTTTTTTTTTTCCGCTTTTAGAGGTAGGGTCTCACTCTAGCTCAGGCTGACCTAGAATTCACTATGTAGTTTCAGACTGGCCACAAACTTGCAGCAATCCTCCTATCTGATCCTTCTACCTCTGCCTCCTGACACCAGAGGCTTTTTTTTTTTGTAGAGCAGGTTGGCTTTGAATTGTTTTGTTTTGTTTTTTGAGATAGGGTCTTGCTCCAGCCCAGGCTGATGTGGAATTCACTATGTAATCTCAGGGTGGCCTTGAACTCATGGTGATCCTCCTACCTCTGCCTCCCGAGTGCTGGGATTGAAGGTGTGCGCCACCACACCTGGCTTTTTTTTTTTTTTTTTTGAGAGAGAGAGTAGGATGCAGATATAGAGAGAATGGTGGCACCAGGGTCTCTTGCCACTCCAAACAAACTCCAGACACATGCACCACTTTGTACATCTGGCTTTACATGGGTATTGGGGAATGGAACCCAGGCCAACTAGCTTTGTAAAGCAAGTGCCTTTGATTGCCGAGTCATCTCTCCAGCTCCTCCCTTTTTTAAAAAAATCTTTTTATTTATTCCCCCCTCTCTCCTTCCCTCCTTCCCTCCCCCCCCTCTCTTTTGTGGTAGGGTTTCACTCTAGCTCAGGCTGACCTGGAATTCACTATGTAGTCTCAGGGTAGCCTCAAACTCATGGCAATCCTACTACTACCTCCCCAGCTTAAAAAATATTTTTTTATTTTTACTTATTTACTTGTGAGAGAGAATGAGAATGGGTGTGCCAGGGCACCCAGCTGCTGCAAATGAACTCCAGACACACACGCCACCTTGTACATCTGGCTTACGTGGGTCCTGGGGAATCGAGCTTGGGTCCTTTGGCTTTGCAGGCAAGTGCCTTAACTGCTAAGCCATTTCTCTAGCCCTCCCCCACCCTTTTTTGAGTTTAATTAGGGTTGCTTTCATGAGCATGGGTGAGGGTTAGTCACCAGAGCATAAGCCCCTTCCCTGTGGCTAACCACTTTGTGTGGGTTTCCTACTCTCTTTGTTCTGCTGCCTTTATCCTCTGGCAGCCAGCACTTATTTCTGAGTTTCATCCATGTAGTTTCATTGTGCTTGCTCATGGCTGGATACTGAATCAGTTGCAGACTTACTCCTCTGTCTCAGGGGCGTGAGTGTGTGGCTTTGGGTCATGGGTTGGAGATTGGCAGTCAAGAAGCAGCTGCAGCTGTGTGTGTTATGTGTTGTGTGTGTGTGTATTGGTACACCACTGGCAGTGATGAAACTTATCCTGGTACCCACCTGCTTGCCAGCCCTCAGCACTGTAAGATGTCACTTTTCCACAAATTGATGTCTGGAGACATGCAATTCCAATCAAAATCCTACAAAATTTTGCTGGTTGCTGTTTTGTTTGGAAGTTGACAAACTGATTCTCAAATTTGTTTGAAAATGCAAAGGGCCAAGACTGGTCAGAGCATTGTTGTAAGTTGTGTGTGTGTGTGGGGGGGGGTGTGCAGCATGCCACACACTTGCTTGTATGCAGAGGCCAGAGCTGAATGTCAGGTGTCCCACCTAAGCCTAGATTTATTTTGAGTTGGAGCCTCTTTACTGACTCTGCAGCCAACCGCCCTCCAACAGTTCTCAGGTCTTGGCTCTCTTCAGACACTGGGGTTACAGGCATGTGTGGCCATGCCCAGCTATTTATGTGCAATCAGGAGATTTTTTTTTTTTTTTTTTTTTGTTTTGCAAGGTAGGGTCTCACTCTAGTCAGGCTGACCTGGAATTAACTATGTAGTCTCTGGGTGGCCTCGAACTCTCCGCGATCCTCCTACCTCTCCCGAGTGCTGGGATTAAAGGCGTGCACCACCACGCCTGGCTAATCAGGAGATTTTAACAGTTCCTCAGGCCCTCATGCCTGCACAGGATGCTGAGCCCTCTCTCTAGCCCAAGTCAGAGTATTCTTGAATAGTGCTGAAGGACATGCGCCTGAAGGCGTGAAAGCTACAGTAATAAAGGCAGAGCAGTGTGGGTAAAAAGGACAGTCAGAAGCTGGGTGTGGTGGCACACACATTTAATCCCAGCACATAGGAAGAGGTAGAAGGATCACTGAGAGTTCAAGGCCACCCTGAGATTACATAATGAATTCCAGGTTAGCTTAGGCTAGAGTGAGACCCTAACTGGGGGGGTCTCACAGGCAGATAGGCTGAGGACAGAGGTGTTACATAATGGCAAAGCATGGCCCTTTCAAAAAGTCACTGGGAAAATTGGATTTTTCATATGGGTGAAAAAGGAATCTGCCATAAAATCATATCCAACCCAGTTGTAGATGATTTATAAATATAAACATGAAAGAGAAAAGTTTCTAGAAGAGAACATATGTGATATCTTGGTATTGGAGAAAGCATACCTCATTAAAAAACACAAAGTGTGGGGCTGGAGAGATGGCTTAGTGGTTAAGGCGTTTGCCTGAAAAGCCAAAGGACCTTGGTTCAATTCCCCAGGACCCACATAAGCCAGATGCACAAGGTGGTGTATGCCTCTGGAGTTTGTTTATTGTAGCTGGAGGCCCTGGAATGTCCGTTCAATCTCTGTCTCTCTTTCTTGCGCTGTGCGCTCTCTCACTCACTCTCTCAAACAAACACAAAATATTACTTAAAATAGAAAGTACTAATGAACTGACCACCTTGTACCTTTTTTAAATTTTGAGTCAGAGTCTTACTAAAGCAAGTGCCTTTGATTGCCGAGTCATCTCTCCAGCTCCTCCCTTTTTTAAAAAAATCTTTTTATTTATTCCCCTCTCTCTCCTTCCCTCCTCCTCCCCTCTCTTTTGTGGTAGGGTTTCACTCTAGCTCAGGCTGACCTGGAATTCACTATGTAGTCTCAGGGTAGCCTCAAACTCATGGCAATCCTACTACTACCTCCCCAGCTTAAAAAATATTTTTTTATTTTTACTTATTTACTTGTGAGAGAGAATGAGAATGGGTGTGCCAGGGCACCCAGCTGCTGCAAATGAACTCCAGACACACACGCCACCTTGTACATCTGGCTTACGTGGGTCCTGGGGAATCGAGCTTGGGTCCTTTGGCTTTGCAGGCAAGTGCCTTAACTGCTAAGCCATTTCTCTAGCCCTCCCCCACCCTTTTTTGAGTTTAATTAGGGTTGCTTTCATGAGCATGGGTGAGGGTTAGTCACCAGAGCATAAGCCCCTTCCCTGTGGCTAACCACTTTGTGTGGGTTTCCTACTCTCTTTGTTCTGCTGCCTTTATCCTCTGGCAGCCAGCACTTTATTTCTGAGTTTCATCCATGTAGTTTCATTGTGCTTGCTCATGGCTGGATACTGAATCCAGTTGCAGACTTACTCCTCTGTCTCAGGGGCGTGAGTGTGTGGCTTTGGGGTCATGGGTTGGAGATTGGCAGTCAAGAAGCAGCTGCAGCTGTGTGTGTTATGTGTTGTGTGTGTGTGTATTGGTACACCACTGGCAGTGATGAAACTTATCCTGGTACCCACCTGCTTGCCAGCCCTCAGCACTGTAAGATGTCACTTTTCCACAAATTGATGTCTGGAGACATGCAATTCCAATCAAAATCCTACAAAATTTTGCTGGTTGCTGTTTTGTTTGGAAGTTGACAAACTGATTCTCAAATTTGTTTGAAAATGCAAAGGGCCAAGACTGGTCAGAGCATTGTTGTAAGTTGTGTGTGTGTGTGGGGGGGGGTGTGCAGCATGCCACACACTTGCTTGTATGCAGAGGCCAGAGCTGAATGTCAGGTGTCCCACCTAAGCCTAGATTTATTTTGAGTTGGAGCCTCTTTACTGACTCTGCAGCCAACCGCCCTCCAACAGTTCTCAGGTCTTGGCTCTCTTCAGACACTGGGGTTACAGGCATGTGTGGCCATGCCCAGCTATTTATGTGCAATCAGGAGATTTTTTTTTTTTTTTTTGGTTTTGCAAGGTAGGGTCTCACTCTAGTCCAGGCTGACCTGGAATTAACTATGTAGTCTCTGGGTGGCCTCGAACTCTCCGCGATCCTCCTACCTCTCCCGAGTGCTGGGATTAAAGGCGTGCACCACCACGCCTGGCTAATCAGGAGATTTTAACAGTTCCTCAGGCCCTCATGCCTGCACAGGATGCTGAGCCCTCTCTCTAGCCCAAGTCAGAGTATTCTTGAATAGTGCTGAAGGACATGCGCCTGAAGGCGTGAAAGCTACAGTAATAAAGGCAGAGCAGTGTGGGTAAAAAGGACAGTCAGAAGCTGGGTGTGGTGGCACACACATTTAATCCCAGCACATAGGAAGAGGTAGAAGGATCACTGAGAGTTCAAGGCCACCCTGAGATTACATAATGAATTCCAGGTTAGCTTAGGCTAGAGTGAGACCCTAACTGGGGGGGTCTCACAGGCAGATAGGCTGAGGACAGAGGTGTTACATAATGGCAAAGCATGGCCCTTTCAAAAAAGTCACTGGGAAAATTGGATTTTTCATATGGGTGAAAAAGGAATCTGCCATAAAATCATATCCAAACCCAGTTGTAGATGATTTATAAATATAAACATGAAAGAGAAAAGTTTCTAGAAGAGAACATATGTGATATCTTGGTATTGGAGAAAGCATACCTCATTAAAAAACACAAAGTGTGGGGCTGGAGAGATGGCTTAGTGGTTAAGGCGTTTGCCTGAAAAGCCAAAGGACCTTGGTTCAATTCCCCAGGACCCACATAAGCCAGATGCACAAGGTGGTGTATGCCTCTGGAGTTTGTTTATTGTAGCTGGAGGCCCTGGAATGTCCGTTCAATCTCTGTCTCTCTTTCTTGCGCTGTGCGCTCTCTCACTCACTCTCTCAAACAAACACAAAATATTACTTAAAATAGAAAGTACTAATGAACTGACCACCTTGTACCTTTTTTAAATTTTGAGTCAGAGTCTTACTATAGTCTAGTCTGGCATTGAACTCATAGCGATCCTCCTCCTCAGCCTCTGGAGTGCTGGGTTTAGAGGTGAAAGTCACTGTGCCCAGCTAAGCTTGCTTGCATTTATTTATTTATTTATTTATTTATTTATTTATTTATTTATTTATTTAGGTTTTTCAAGATAGGGTCTTGCTCTAGCCCAGGCTGGCCTGGAATTCACTATGTAGTCTCAGGGTGGCCTTGAACTTATGGTGATCCTCTTACCTCTGCCTTCCAAGTGCTTGGATTAAAGGCGTGCGCCACCACACCCGGTCTTATTTTATTTTATTATTTATTTATTTTTGGTTTTTTGAAGTAGTGTCTTGCTCTAGCCCAGGCTGACCTGAAATTGACTATGTAGCCTCAGGGTGGCCTGGAACTCATATCCTTCTACCTCTGCCCCTGGAGTGCTGGGATTTAAAGGTGTGCTCCATCATGCCTGACATTTATTTATTTATTTATTTATTTATTTATTTATTTATTTTTGTTGTTTTTTTCGAGGTAGGGTTTCACTCTAGCCCAGGCTGACCTGGAAGTCACTATATAGTCTCAGGACAACCTCGAACTCATGGCGATCCTCCTACCTGTGCCACCCGAGTGCTGGGATTAAAGGCATGTGCCACCACACATGGCTATTTTTTTATTTTTTGTTTTGTTAGAGGTAGGGTCTAGTCCTGGCTGACCTGGAAATCAGTGTGTAGCTCCAAGTGGCCTTGAATACACAGCGATCCTTTCCTACCTCTGCCTCATAAGTGCTGGGATTAAAGGTGTGTACCTTTTATTTTTTGAAGTGTTTCAATAAGATTCAATATTTTCTACTTGCTCAGTACTTCAAGTAATCCACCCTGTGTGCTCTGAAGCTTTCTATTGCTGAAGCAGATACTTGTGATATGTTGAAAGGAGAGAGAGTTATTTTGGTTCGCAGTTTTGGAGCTTTCAGTCCAGCATGGGTTGCCTCTGTTGCTTACAGTCTTATGACAAGGAAGCACATTGTAGCAGGAGCATGTGGCACTCACCTCATAACCAGCCCTGGAGCACTGAGATGGAGTCCCTATAGTCAGTCTTGAGGGCATACCAACAGTGACTTAAAGGCCTCCCCTTTTTTTCTTTTTTTTAAACTTTTTCTTTATTTTATTTTATTTTATTTTTTTTGGAGAGAGACAGAGAGAGAGGGAGAAGAAGACAGAGATGGGCGCGCCAGAAGTGAGTGTCTCAGCTGCTGTGAACGAAATCCAGATGCGTCTGCCCCCTTGTGGTCAAGTGCGGCATTGCGCCCTTGCGTCACTTTGCATCTGGCTAAACGTGGGACCTGGAGATTGGAACCGCTGGAGATTGGAACCAGTGTTCTTAGGCTTAGGAGGCAGGTGCCTTAACCCCTAAGCCATCTCTCCAGCCCCCCTTTTTTTTCTTTTTCCCTCCCCTTTGGTTTTTTGAGGTAGGGTATCGCTTTAGCCCAGGCTGACCTGGAATTCACTATGTAGTCTCAGGGTGGCCTCGAACCCAGTGATCCTCCTACTTCTGCCTCCGAGTGCTGGGATTGCCCAAGGCCTCACTTTTTAAACCTTCCACAGTCTCCCAGTGAACCACCCCTGAGCAGGCCTTTGGGTAGCATTCCAGGTTACAGTGCAGCACCCTGCAGCTCTCAATCCTTTGCTTGGACTGCTCTGTGCTGGCAGTGTAGCCACTTGCTCCAGTTTCCTTTGTTGTCATTCTGCACCTGGCTTTGCCTACTTTTTGGTTCCCTATTTCCTGTATCTGTTGGAGAAATATAGGTAACAATTTCTTTTCCTCCAGTGTGTATGGTGTGTGCATGTGTGCAAATGTGTGTGCCCTGCACACGTGTATGGAGGCCAGACGATGTGGGGGACTTTTATTGCTCTTCTGCCTTATTTCCTGGAGATAGTTTCTTTTTGAACCTGGAGCGAGTTATTTTTCAGTGAGACTGATTGACCAGTGAGCCCAGTGATCCTGCTATCTCTGCTTCCTTCAGGCCTAGGGTCATAGGCACGTGTGAGCACAGCTGGCACTGGGGATTGAACTCAGGTCCTCATGCTTGTACAGCGAGCACGTTTACCCACTGAGTCATCTCCCTCCTCCCAGCAGCTATCTTAAACTATCTTAAAGAGAATATTTATTAGCTCCAGAAATGGGAAGGTTTGGGATTGGCTGGTCCAGTGTTTCTGTCCTTGAGGGATCCGCTGTCTCACTTGTTTGGATGGGTTCTGTCCTCATTTGGGTCAGTCACTTGCAAGGAGGTTGAGTGTCCCTTAGCCATGCTCCTTGAAGGTAGATGTGGTTCAGGCTCTTGGGCTACTTGGTGAAGTACAAGATGCTCTGCCCTCTTTATTTTTATTTTTTAATTTAATTTACTTATTTATTTGAGAGAAAGAGGCAGATATAGAGAAAGAATGGATGTGCCAAGGCCTCTAGCCACTGCAAACAAATTCCAGACGTATGCATCCCCTTGTGCATCTGGCTTATGTGGATCTTGGGGAGTCGAACTGGGGTCCTTAGGCTTTGCAGGCAAATGCTCTAACCACTGAGCCATTTCCCCAGACTGTCTGCCCCCTTTAGAAAGGGAAAATACACAGGAATGGTCCCATAGTGTTTGCTGTCTTATTTGAGTGGAGTGCAGTTCTGAACACCTATTCTTATGTTTTTAAAAACATTTTAAAATATATTTTATTTATTTATTTGAGAGAGAGAGAAAGAGGCAGTGTGTGTGAGAGAGAATGGGTGCACTAGGGCCTCCAGCCATTGCAGACTAACTCCAGACACACGTGCCCCCTTGTGCATCTGGCTTACGTGGGTCCTGGAGAGTCAAACCAGGATCCTTTGGCTTTGCAGGCAAATGCCTTAACTGCTTAAGCCATCTCTCTAGCCCCTTTTTTTTTTTTTTTTTTTTTTTAAGGTAGGATCTTGCTATAGGCCAGGCTGACCTGTAGTCTCAGGGTGGCCTCGAACTCATGGCAGTCCTCCTACCTTCTGCCTCCCAAGTGCTGGAATTAAAGGAGTGCACCACCATGCCCAGCTCCTGGATACCTTTTGGGGAGGTCTGGGACAGTCACCAACCACCAAGGGTGCCATGCTATGAGTTTCAGCATCTGGTACTCCTGGGAGCATCATTCCGATTGTTCCACTTGCCACCTGTTGCAGTCAGGTTCACATTGCTGGCAGAAATCACCTGACCAAGAGCAGCTTGTGGGCAAAAAGGGTTTATTTTGGCTTATAGACTTGAGGGGATGCTCCATGATGTCAGGGAAAATGATGGCACGAGCAGAGAGTGGACATTACCCTACTGGCCAGCAGAAGGTGGACAATAGCAGTAGGAGAGTGTGCCAAACACTGGCAAGGGGACACTGACTATAACACCCATAAGCCCAACCCCAACAATCCACTGTTTCCAGGAGGCGTTAATTCCCAAATCTCCATCAGCTGGGAACCCAGCATTCAGAACACCTAAGTGTATGGGGGACACCTGAGTCAAACCACCACATTCTGCCCCTGGCTCCCATAAACTGATAACCATACATTATGTAAAATGCAACTTTAAAAGTCCCCATGGGTTTTTGTTGTTGTTGTTTTTGTTTGTTTTTTTGTTTTTCTAGGTAGGGTCTCACTCTAGCTCAGGCTGACCTGGAATTCACTATGTAGTCTCAGGGTGGCCTCAAACTCTCGTCAATCCTCCTACCTCTGCCTCCCAAGTGTTGGGATTAAAGGCGTGTGCCAGGGCCTACAGCTGCTGCAAACGAATTCCAGATGCATGTGCCACCTTGTGCATCTGGCTTACATGGGTCCTGGGGAATTGAACTGTGGTCCTTTGGCTTTGCAGGAAAGTGCTTTAACCGCTAAGCCATTTCTCCAGTCCTTCCCCATAGTTTTTATCAATCCTAACGATGTTCAAATATTCCCATAGTCCAAGATCTTTTAATTGAGCCATAATACAAAAAAAAAGAAAATTCCTCCAAAGCCCATAATGGCACAGAGTAAACACACTGCAAAAGATGGCATTAGGCATAGCAAAGAAATATTCAACCAATACAAGATTTGAACAGGTCTAACATCAAACTCTGTAGCTCCAAGTCCAGCAACACTAGTCAGTGACAAATCTCCAAGTCTGATGATTCTAACCAGCAACAAGTCTCTGGAGTTCCAATTCTCTTCCTCCAGATAGGCTACTCACAGTCCTGGAAAACTTCATCTGGGGCCGGCAGCTCTCCTTAGCAGCTGTCTCGTGGTTCTGGCATCTCCACTGGGTGTCCACTGAAACCCACAGTCCATCCTCAAGGCTCCATCGGGTCTCCATGCCGGCATCCAGCAAACCTGCTTCACACTGCCATTTCCAAAACACAAGACTGTATTGCAAACTCAGTGACCCTCTCTTTCTTGCATTTCTTATGCTCCATAATACCAGGTGTGGTGCCACTTTGTTAGTGCAGGGGGAATATAACAGACTTTGAAGAACAGGACACTCCTTGAGCATTCAGGCCCCTTCAAAAGAGTCTACATCCTTCCTGTTGCCCCAGTGAAGTTCAGCTGGCCCAATCTCAAAGGTTATAATCTCTCATATAATTGCAGCTGAACGGGCAGAAGTTTCAGCCCAAAGATTTTATTTCTGTGCTATATCCCTCTTCTCACACCAGTCCATTTCTACGCAAAGCAACTCTGCACAAATTCTCAGGATACAGTCATAACAGCAAGCCTTTCACACAAACTGCTTCTAGCCCAGTCCAGGCAAAGCTCTTTCTCAACCTCATAAGCCAAACCTCACAGTCCATAGTTCTTGCTGCATTCAGGTCTTTAAACTCTGACCAGAATAGTCCATCAAGCTGTATTTACAGCACTGTAAGGCGTCTCTGAGGTCAAGGTTTCAAATCCTTCCACATTCCTCTTGAAAATCAGCTCCAAAGGCCAAAGTCACACAGTCAGGTGTCTAGCAGCAAATGACACCACTCTCAGTACCAACATTATTGTTGCAGTCAGGTTCTCATGGCTGGCAGAAATCACCCAACCAAGAGCAGCTTGTGGGAAAAAAGGGTTTATTTTAGCTTACAGACGCAAGGGGAAGCTCCATGATGGCAGGGGAAAATGATGGCATGAGCAGAGGGTGGACATCACCTCCTGTCCAACAGCAGATGGACCACAGCAACAGGAAAGTGTGCCAAACACTGACAAGGGGAAGCTGGCTATAATACCCATAAGCCCACCCCCAACAATACATTGCTTCCAGGAGGTGTTAATTCCCAAATCTCCATCAGAACACCCAAGTTTATGGGGGACACCTGAATCAAACCAGGACACCACTCTTTTCTGGGGTTGACTATGCCTTTATTTATTTATTTATTTATTTATTTATTTATTTATTTTTGTTTTTTGAGGTAGGGCCTCACTTTAGTACAGGTTGACCTGGAATTAATTTTGCAGTCCCAGGCTGGCCTCAAACTCACAGTGATCCTCCTATCTCTGCTTCCCAAGTGCTGGGATTAGATACATGCACCACCACACCGTGCTTAATAATATCAGAAATTTTATATATTTGAGAGGGGGGGAGGGAGAGAATGGGTACACCAGGGCCTCCAGCCACTGCAAACAAACTCCAGATGTATGCATCACCTTGGACATCTGGCTTATGTGGGTCCTGGAGAATTGAACCTGGGTCCTTTGGCTTTGTAGGCAAGTGCCACAACCACTGGGCCATCTCTTCAGCCCAGTATCAGAGATTTCATGTGCACCTTGTATTCTTTCTGTATCCTGTGTCATATGTACTTGATTACTCTCTGATATTTAAACTCTGGGAGTTTTTCTTGAATTTTCTCTCTTTTATGACTTCTCCTTTCCTTCCCTCTTTTGCTGTTGTATTTCTGTAGCTCCCATTTAGATCTGGACTCCTAGGTCAATCTTCAAATATGTTAGAGAGAGAGAGAAAGAGGATTGGTGCACCAGGGCCTCAGCCACTGCAATGGAACTCCAGATGCTTGCGCCACCTAGTGGGCATATACGATCTTGTGTTTGCCTCACCTTTGTGCATCTAGCTTATGTGGGATCTGGAGAGTCAAACATGGGTCCTTAGGCTTTGCAGGCAAGCACTTTAACTGCTAAGCCATCTCCCCAGACCTTCATCTTTTTGTTGTTGTTGTTGTTTTATTTTATTTTAATTTTATTTATTTTTAAAAAATATTTTATTATTTATTTATTTGAGAGAGAGAGATACAGAAATAGGCAGGTAGAGAAAGAGAATGGACGCGCTAGGGCCTCCAGCCACGAACTCCAGATGTGTGCACCTCCTTGTGCATCTGGCTTATATGGGTCCTGGAGAACCAAGCCTTGAACCAGGGTCCTTAGGCTTCACAGGCAAGCGTTTAACCACCAAGCCATCTCTTTAGGCAAGCCCAACAGACTGGCCTTTTTTTTTTTTTTTTTTAATTTATTTATTTATTTATTTGAGAGAGGGAAAGAGGCTGAGAGAGAGAGATAGAGAGAGAGAATGGACGCACCAGGGCTTCCAGCTACTGCAAACGAACTCCAGATGCATGCGCCCCCTTGTGCATCTGGCTTATGTGGGTCCTGGAGAATCGAACTGGGGTCCTTTGGCTTTGCAGGCAAGCACCTTATCCACTACGCCATCTCTCCAGCCCCCCCCCTTTTTTTGAGGTAGGGTCTCACTCTGGTCCAGGCTGACCTGGAATTAACTATGTAGTCTCAGGGTGGCCTAGAACTCATGGTGATCCTCCTACCTCTGCCTCCCGAGTGCTGGGATTAAAGGCATGCGCCACCAAATCCAGCTTTTTTTTTTTTAATGAGAGAGAGAGAGAGAATGAATTGGCCATGCCAGGGCCTCTAGCCACTGTAATCAAACTCCAGATGTGTACACCACCTTGTGCATATGTGCAGCCTTGCACATGTGTTACCTTGTAGGTCTGACTTACATAGGATTGAGGAGTTAGGATTCTTTGGGCTTCTCCAGGCAAGCGCCTTACCCACTAAGCCATCTCTCCAGCCTTGTTTTTTGTTTTCTTGAGGTAGGGTCTTGCTTTAGCCTAGGCTGAGCTGGAATTCACTATGTAGTATCAGAGTGGCCTTGAACTCATGTTGATCTTCTTACTTCTGCTTTCTGAGTGCTGGAATTAAAGGTGTGTACTACCACACTTGGCAACTATTCTAAGATTTGTTTGACTTGATTAGACCTCTTTTACTGGATTTTTTTTATTGACAACTTCCATAATTGTAGACAATAAATCACAATTCCCTCCTCTCTTCCACTTTCTCCTTCACAAATCCATACTCCCATCATATCCCCTCCCTCTCAATTAGTCTTTCTTTTATTTTGATGTCATCATCTTCCCAATTTGTGTTTGGAAGATTGTATTCTAAGCAGTCCTACCCTTCCTTTTGCTCTTACTTTCTTTCCACCACCTCTTCCACAATGGACCCTGAGCCGTGAAGGGTGTGACAGAGATGTTTCAGTGCTGAACACTTTTCAGTCAGTTTTTTTCAGCACTATGGTGCTTTTGAGTCATCCCATTGCTCACCGTCATCTGAAAAGAGAAGCTTCTCTAACCAAAAGTGAGAGTAGCATTAGCATATGGGTTTGAACATTAAGAAAAGTCCTTATAGGGCAGTTTGGTGAGCATAGTATATACATTTAGCTAGACATTACACCCAGCAGGCATTACACTCCTAGGACTCATGACTTCTCCGCCATATGCTCTTGACTAGTCTTTCAGTACCAGGCATGTATTCCCTCCCGTGGAGCGGGCCTCCAGTCCAATTAGAGAGCAGTTGGTTTTCCTCAGAACAGACATGCAACTATTGTACCTGTTGTCTTTTTTTGGGTGGGTGGGGGGAGGGGTTTGAGGTAGGATTTCGCTGTAGTCCAGGCTGACCTGGAATTTGCTATGTAGTCTCAGTGTGGCCTTGAACTCATGGAGATTAAAGGTTTGTGCCACCATGCCCAACATTTTTTAATATTTATATTATTTTAATTAATTAATTTTTTAATTTTTGTTTTTTTGAGGTAGGGTCTCACTGTAGCCCAGGCTGACCTGGAGTTCGCTGTGTAGTCTCAGGGTGGCTTCAAACTCACAGCGATCCTCCTACCTCAGGTGTTGGTGTTTTATCCTTGACTTAATCTCATCTTTTGAAGTAGCTGTCTCCATTTTGTGGATTGCTTGTGTTGGTGTAGCACTAATGCCAGGTCTCTGCTTATCCATGCTTACATATAGACAAGCTCCTGCTGCAGTGGGGAGTTTGTCCTCTTCTTTTTTCCCAGAGATCCCTTGTAAGAGGTGGGAATTTCCAGAGCTGCCTGGCTTTTACTGGGGGGATAATGGGAACAGCTTTTTTTTTTTTTTTTTTTTTTTTTTTTTGCTGTCCTGAGTAGGTTAGGTGAACCCTGTGAAGATGCAGGGCCTGGGGAGGTGGACAGAAATGCCTTCTCCCCCAGCTAGAGAAAGTCACTTCCTGCTAGAGGCAGGCTTGCCTGATTCCCATTTTCTCCTGTGCTTGGATTCCAGCTTTCTGCAGGTGACGTCATCCCATGGAGCTTTGGGTGTAAACAAAGTCGCAGCTGGGCCGCCTGGGGACAGCTGCAGCTGGCTGGGATGGCTGCTTCTGAGTGTTTTTTTTGGGGGGCGCTTATGTGCCATCTCTCTAGCTTCCTTTAAAATTATTTTCATATATGTAGTTTTCTAAGTTAGGGTCTCTCTCTCTTTTGTTTTTTTGTTTTTTTGAGGTAGCGTCTCACTCTAGCCCAGGCTGACCTGGAATTTACTATGTAGTCTCAGTGTGGCCTCAAACTCATGGCGATTCTCCTACCTCTGCCTCCCAAGTCCTGGTTAATCAATTAAAGGCGTGCACCACCACGCCTGGCAGGGTCTCACTCTTGCACAGACTGACCTGGAACTTACCCTGTAGTCCCAGGTTGGCTTCAAACTTAAAAGTGATCCTCCTACTTCAGCCTCCCAAGTCCTGCCATTAAAGGTGTGAGCCACCATGCCTAGCTCATTATGTATTTTGAAGGCAAATAGCAAATCTGTTTATAATTTATTACAATCAATTTTTTTATCCTTTTTTTTGTTGTTGCAAACTTAAAAAAAAATTATTTATTTGAGAGAGAAGAAGCAGAGACAATAGGTGTGCCAGGACCTCCATCCACTGCAAACACTCCAGACGCATCTGGGTACTGGGGAATCGAATCAGGGTCCTTAGGCTTCGCAGGCAAAGGCCTTAATAGCTAAGCCATTTCCCCAGCCTGGCAAACTTTTTTTTTTCTTTATTTACTGTGCTGGGGATGAAATTCAAGGGCATGTGCATGCTAAGCAGGCCCTCTGCCACTGAGCTATGTTCCAGACTTCAACAAGCCAAATGTGGGAACCCAAGATGTAGAACAGAGAGTAGCAAGAGACAGGCAATTAACACTGCAGCAGGGTTTCCTGTGGGAGCCCAGGTGTCCTTGCTGTGATTCATTCTGCCATCTACCTGGGATCTGCTTCAGGGGTTGTGTCTGTATATTTTTTTAACTTTATTTTATTTGTTAGAGAGAGAGAGAAAGAAAGGAAGAAAGGCAGATAGAGAAAGAATAGGCACACCAGGGCCTGTAGCCACTGCAAATGAACTCCAGACATATGTGCCACCTTGTGCATCTGGCTTACCTGGGTCCTTTGGCTTTGCAGGCAAGCGCCTTAACCACTAAGCCATCTCTAAGTTGTACATTTTTGCTGTAACAAGTGTCTGTTTCTTTTGTTTCTGAAAAATGCTATGATAGCTAGCCTGAAAACCATTTCCAGGAAGATGGCGACAGACATTGTGCTCACTTAAACCTCATAAAAATGAGATCCAGAGTCTACAGGGAGAGTAACAATAAATCATATCTCTATCTTGCCCACCAGGGAGCATAGAGGAAGAGGGGGTAGAAAGATTGTAAGAGCCTGAGGGTAGGTGGGAATATACCATGTTTCCCCCAACCCTGCAGAGACTGACTAAGGCCTCTTGGTCTCCACAATGAATACCACCAGTAAGCCCTCAGAAGAACCTCAGCAGAATTGGGGGTGGAGGGGGAATCTATGTGTGTAACCTTTTATTTAAAAAAATCAATAAATTAAACAAAATTTCAGAGTTGGTATGGTGGCTCATGCCTTTAATCCCAGCACTCTGGGGGCAGAAGTGGGAGGATCGCTATGAGTTCAAGGCCACCCTGAGACTACATAGTGAATTCCAGATTAGCCTGGGCTAGAGTGAGATTTTATCTCAAAAAACAAAAAGCAAAAAACAACAAAAAAAATACTTTAAAAAAAAATGCTATGGGAAGGGACTGGAGAGATGGCTTAACAATTAAGACACTTGCCTGCGAAGCCTAAGGACCCAGGTTCAATTCCCTAGTACCCACATAAACCAGATGTTCAAGGTGACACATGCCTCTGGAGTTTGTTTGCTATGGCTAGAGGCCCTGGTGCACCCATATTCCCCCCTCTTTTTCTCTCTCAAATACATAAATAAAATCTTTTTCTAAATGCTTAGGGAAAAGAAGCAAGTGAACTGGAGAACATCCACACTTATTGCCCTGAAACTAGGTGAACCTAGAACTAGGGCAGGTTGGTGGTATTTAAAATGTAGCCACAGTGGAGTGCTGGTCTCAAGGGTTTTCTCAGAATTACAGTGTGCCTCTGTCTCCTGGGAGCTCATACAGGGGTTGATCTGCAGGTCCCAAACAATCATGACTTGGTCCTCATGGTTTCTGAAGACCCCCACCAGATTGAGAAGGTCTCTGGCATAGATGGGAGTGGGAGCCAGGTGTGGGTTTAGCCAGCACTTGCCACAACAGGAGTCCTGAGGTGGTAGGAGCTGCCCTCTTGGTTCCTGTCAGGAGTCTGGAGAGAAGAGCTGCTGTGAGGCCTATAGGGGCAGTACAAGCAGTCAGCCTGGAACCAGCCATGGAGGCGGATAGATGCCTCAGGTCCAGAACCTGATGAGAGCAAGCCCTGGGCCACATGCATCATTCATCCCATGTATAGCTCAGGCTGGCCTCAAACACGCCATCCTCTGCTTCAGCCTTAGTCCTGGGATTACAAGTGTGCATCACCATGCCCAGCTCATATTCCCTCTCTCTCTCTCTCTCTCTCTCTCTCTCTCTCTCTCTCTCTCTCTCTCGTGTGTGTGTGTGTGTGTGTGTGTGTGTGTGTGTGTGTGTGTGTGTGTGCACGTACATACAAACATGTGTGTTCACTATACTAAGGATCAAACATAGGTTATTGTTTGTCCTAGGCAGGTGTTCTACCACTGTTCTACCTACCTTTGTTCATCTTTTTTTGATCCACAGGCCTCAAGTCAACCAATGTGGAGTAGGATTAAATAGCAGAAGTTGTTTTTGAGATGAGCCTGGCAGAGGCAAGTGAGGCTGGATAACAGTGTGAAGCCAGTGTGTTGGGCTGGGGGCATGGACTTGACTGAACAGTGGGCTGATGGTGAAGGTGTGGGAGCAGGTGCTCAATATGAGCTGGTTGCCATCAAAGCTAGAGCTAAGGTGGAGGACTGAGGACCAGGCAGGGAGAACAACAGATGTGTGATCACACAGGCAGACCAAGTACTGGAGAATTAGGTTGGGAAAGGGCTTGCCTCTTTTCTTTTCTTTTCTTTTCTTTTCTTTTCTTTTCTTTTCTTTTCTTTTCTTTTCTTTTCCTTTCCTTTCCTTTCCTTTCCTTTCCTTTCCTTTCCTTTCTTTTCTTTTCTTTTCTTTTCTTTTCTTTCCTTTTCTTTTCCTTTTCTGTTTTTCAAGGTAGGGTCTCACTCTAGCTCAGGCTGACCTGGAATTCACTATGTCGTCTCTGAGTGCTGGGATTAAAGTCATGCACCACTGTGCTGGCTTCTTTTCTTTCTTATTTCTGGTGTTTCGTAGTGGCTTCTTGGGCTGTTTTCCTCTTCTGGTGGTTGCTAAATCTCCCAAAACAAGCACTGGCTCATGGGAAACCCTGTTTCAGACCCCTGCTTCCTCCAGGCATATTTTCAAGCAGATTATAATTGGAGAGGTCTTGTGTGTGTTGGAAAGATTGTGTTGAGCTGCTCTAAGGCTGGACTCCAGCTTTATAGAATGGGCCAGTTTCTGATCCAGGAACAGAGAAATGCAAATGTCTGTGGTATCCTAAATACCACCCCTGCTGTTTTTCCTTTTCCTTTTTTTCAAACACAGGATCTCACTCTAGCTCTAGGCTGACCTAGAATATAGTCTGTAGCCCAGCCTGGCCTTGAACTAATGGCAATCCTCCTACCTCAGCCTCCTGAATGCTGGGACTAAAGGTGTACACCATCATACCTGGTGTTTTTTTAAAACTTTAAATATTTTCTTTTTATTTATTGGAGAGAGAGAAGAAGAAAGAGGAAGATAAGAGAATGGACTTGCCAGGGCCTCTAGCCATTGCAGAGGAACTATAGACACATGCGCCACCATGTGCATCTGGCTTACATGGGTCCTGGGGAATCGAATCTGGGTCCTTAGGCTTCACAGGCAAGTGCCTTAGCTGCTAAGCCATCTCTCCAGCCCCCCCCTACCCCTCCCCTTTGGAGGCAGGATCTCACTCTATCTCAGGCTGGTCTCAGACTCACTGCAAACCTTCTACCTCAGCCTCTCCAGTGCTGGGACTCAGCTGCTCCCCCTGCTTCTCTGATGGAACTCCAGAGGCATGGAGAGTGCTCAGTGAGGCCCTGAAAATGCAGCTGGGCTCCCCTACTCCTGCCCCTACTCCAGTACATCCATGGAACCCTCTTCGTTGGATTCATCTTCTTGTCTTCATTTTTGTTTGCTTTCTCTGTAGACCAGAGGTCAGAAAATCGCCGATCCAGGCTGGAGAAATGGTTCAGCGGTTAAGGGCACGTGCTTTCAAAGCCTGACATTCCCAGTACCCACATAAAGCCAGACACACAAAGTGGAGCTTTTCTGTGGAGTTTGTTTGTAGTGGCAGGAGGCCCTGGTGTGCCAATTCTCTCACTCTCTCTTCTCTCTCCTTGCAAATAAATAAAAATATTCTAAAAGAAAAGAAAACTACAGCTCCAGCCTCCCCAGCCTCTACAACCAGGGTGTACACTTGTGCATGTGTCATTTATCATGTTTCACACCATGGTGACATGTTGGGGAGGGCCAAGCAGTTTCAGCAGAGGTGCAGCAGAGTTATATGTGTTTACTGTGTGGCCTCGTGTCTGAGATGTTAGGGGACCTGTCTGCTCTTGGCACAGTAGATGGGGGCTCATTGTCTCTGCCTGTCTTCCCAGCATTTGGAACACAGACTGGTGCATGAGCATCGGAGTATGTGAATGAAGCAACAAGGTCTCATGTAGCCCAGGGTGGTCTTAGACTTGGTCAGTAGCTGAGGCTGACTCTGAACTCCTAATCCTCCTGCATCCACTTCCAACTCTAGAGCCTTCCTCAAGCATGAGCTTTTCGATTATCAGATGTAGATATGATAAAAATAAAAAGAGATTTATCAGTCTTGTGGTATTAGTATGATATTAGTTCCTTTTGAGTGAATTTCAGGGCTGGAGGGATGGTTTAGTGGTTAAGGCGTTTGCTTGCAAAACCAAAGGATCCAGGTTTGATTCCCCAGGACCCATGTTAGCCAGATGCACAAGGGGGCATGTGCACCTGGAATTCATTTGCAGTGGCTGGAGGCCCTGGCACACCCATTCTCTCTCTCTCTGTTAAATAAATAAATAAATAAATATTGAGTGAATTTCATAGATAAACATCTAATGACTATGTTCCCTGGCCTTGTGTTTCCTGTGTGCTTATACTTTGCTTGCTGGTCCTTCCCAGTCCTGGAGGGCCATGGTGTTGTCATTTTGTCTGGCAATGACATCTTCCCACCCCTTCTACACAGAGCCAGGCTACCTTCTTTCTTCCCTGCCCCAAGTTAGGTGTTTCTGTGGGTACCTCACACTGTGGCCCTTAGTGGAACTTACTGTATATCTTCTCCAAGTGACAGCCACCTGTCTTTTGAGGCAGCAGAGCTCAGCCTCGAGTCCACTTGGTCTTTCACCAGTGTGGTGTCTGAGGGGAGAACTGCTTAAGAAGGCAGTTTTGACACTGGTTTTGGCCAGTGATACTAGAATCAGGGCAGCTGTGAAAAGACTGGCTGGCTGCTGCTGAAGGGCAGCCATGAATTGAGTTGGGAGTAATTGTCCAGGCCTGTCAGTTGATGTAGCCCATCAGAACCAGTCTGTTTTCTTCTTATCCTGCTCTGGTGCAACAGTGGCAGGAGCCTGGAGTCTAGGGCCTGGGTCTTGTGACCTTGGACATTAATGCTCTGCTTTATCAATTGGCTGTCTCAGTGATGCTTCTGGGAGGGGTGGCTGTGCAGTCAGGGGGTTGGGCCTAGCAGGAATGCCTGCAGCTGCTGAGGTTGCTGGAGATCGCCCAGTGTGCAGCTGTTGCTCTTTCCACCAGCTATAGGCCATCCCAGACCGCCTGGTCAGTCATCTGATGCTGGCTCGTACCCAAGTGCACAGTGAAATTAATCCTGTTACCCGGAAATGGCTTTTGATAAAATAGCCTGGCCCAGTGGAACGGTGGAAGACAGACAGACCTGTGGGACTGGCAGGCACTGTCTGGAGAGGCGGGGCCTGGGTGTCAGGGCCATTGTTGGTGAGTCTCTTGGGTATCTTTTGTTCCAATCCATCTTAGATCACGTGCCAAGGCCTGCAGACTTGGATTTGCTTCTGAATGGCCTGTCTTCATTCACTCTTCCTCAGAGATCTCAGACCCAATCTTGTCTAACAGCAGAATTTCCTCTGAGGCAGTGGCTTCCAAGGGTACTCCTGGGCCCATGGCAGTGTCCCAAGGGTGGGAGGGACATATGCAGGGGTGGTCAGGGGCTGCTGGATCCCTGCTTCTTCCAGTTTTCTGTATGATCCTGCAGTTTCAGATTAGATTTTGTTGGAAGAATAAAAAGAGCTCTGTCGCCTACAAAAAGAATAGAAGGCAGCGGAAGAGGCTGGGCTATAAGCCAGATGGGGCCTCACTCCCAGCCATGACCTGGAATGTCTGGGCCAGTCCTTGTCCCAGGTATCCAGGTGTGAGTCAAGTTGTGATGAACTGGGGGGGGGGGGGTGAGAGATCCCTCTCACCCAGCAGGCCTTAGCAGTTTCCTGATTCACAGTCAGTGCTTGCCTGGGCTTGCTTCCTGCCATCCATCTGGCCTTGCAATCTAGGGGCAGAAGATGGGGGTGCATTTATGGGTAGAACTCAGCAGATACCTGGAAGCTGGTTGAAGGCCCACTCACAGCCAGTGCTTCTGGTCTGTGTTTGTGAAAAGCAGCTGGCTAGCAGAGGAGCCAGGTGGGTGGGGGAAGGGCCAGGCCCCGAATACCACAGCCTTTCAGGGAAGACTGGTTGGGGACAGTCTGAACAATTCCGGTTTTTATTTTGGAGTTGTGTCCAGTGAAATTTGGCATAATGGAAGAACCTGTTAATGTTCTCAGCAGTGTCTCTAAGCTTTACTGGGAAAATGAGTAAAATGTTTAGGTTTTGTGGGCCACTCAGGGCTTTGGGGCAGTTTCTTCTTTAGGCCAGCTGCCCAGGCTGGACTGCCCTCCACCTGTGTGGTCTTCACCTGTGGTTGTTTGAAGGGGCAGTGCCAGGCCCCTCCCCTGCAGGGTGGTTTCCATAGTAGCAGATTCACTTGAATGCTTATTAGCCCCTAAGTTTATATAGGAATGTGGAATCCCGCCCAGATTATAGTAAGAGATGGCCAGTTTGACAGTAATTATTCCTGATTGCCGGCACTTAGAGCAGGCCCCTCATTCAGCAGAGAGGAGACTCAAGTCTGGAGAGGCCAAGAGTGTGGTCAGCAGGTACAAAACATGGTGAAGGGGCTACCCTTGCCTTCTTCCATGCAGGTGCAGTATGCAGGCTAGCTCTGGGTGTTCCTGAACTGGTGTACCTAGGTTCTGGTCACAGTGGTGGTGGTGACAAGGGCCATTTCTCCTTGTTCGTGTTTGTTAAGTGACTGAATTTTCTTGGAGCACATGGTTCAAGCAGCAATTGCAGATGGATTATTTTTCTGCTGTGTTCTGGGTTCCCAGGAGAGGACCTTGTTTGTGCAGGGTCTTTGTTATTTTCTGGGATGTTGGAGTGGGGGATGTGGTCAGGTTTCTGATCTTCTGTTACTTCTTGGGGTGGGATGGTGATGGGTGGTTCTTAGACACAGTGGCATATACCAGGTTGACACACAATGAGCCCTGTCTGCCCACTCTACTCATGGGTCCAGTCAGTGCAGGGTCAAAGAAAGATCTATACCAGTAAGCTGCCAGAAACCAGGACTTACACAGATTTTTAATCATCTTAGCAATACATAAAAACAAAAAAAGAGCCGGGCGTGGTGGCGCATGCCTTTAATCCCAGCACTCGGGAGGCTGAGGTAGGAGGATTGCAGTGAATTCGAGACTACATAGTAAATTCCTGAGACTACATAGTAAATTCCAGGTCAGCCAGTACTAGAGTGAAACCCTACCTCCAAAAACCAAAACAAAACAAAACCCCAAAAAAGCCAAAAAAAAATGTTCTCTGGTCAAGTTTCAGAATTAAAAAAGTTTTTAAATTTGGGAGTATGAGAGAGAGTTTGGGCATGTTGCAAATGAACTCCAGATGCATGAGCCACCTTGTGTGTCCGGCTTTATGTGGGTACGAGGGAATTGCACCTTGGGTTGGCAAGCTTTGCAAACAGCTGCCTTTACCTGCTGAGCCACCTCCCCAGTCCAAAGTTTCAGAATTAAATGATATTTGATTTAAGAAATCTGACAGGCCAAGATTAAGGAGGGGGTGTGTGGTGGCATGTAGCTTAGTAGTTGATACTTGCCTAACATGTAAGAAGTGAGTTCCATCTCCAGCACCACAGATAAATATTTAATGTGCAATCATAACTGACCAGACCTCGATCAGAATGGCTGGTGAATGTTTCCTTCTTATCTTTAGCTTTTTTTTGTTTGTTTTGTTTTGTTTTTCGAAGTAGAGTCTCACTCTAATCCAGGGTGGCTTCGAACTCACAGTGATCCTCCTACCTCTGCCTCCTGAGTGCTGGGATTAAAGGCGTGCACCACCACTTATCTTTGTCTTTTTTGTTTGTTTGTTTTTAAAGTTATTCATTTGTTTTTTAATTAATTTATTTGCAAGCAGAGAGGTGGAGAAGGAGAGGGAGAGAATGAGTATACCAGGGCCTCTAGCCACTGTAAATGAACTCCAAATGCATGTGTCATTTTGTGCATATGGCGTTACGTGGGTACTGGGGAATAGAATCTGAGTTGTTAGGCCTTGCAGACAAGAACCTTAACCTTGGAGCCATATTTCCAGCCACTGCCCTCCCCACCTCCCACTGTGTCACTCAGGTTGGCCTGGGACTTGTGGTTTTCCTTCCTCTGCCTTCCAAGCTCCCAAGTACCAGGCTGCATTCCTGCTGGACGTCCAGTGGAGAATCCATTTCTAGTCCTGCTGCAGCTTTTTAGAGGCTACAGAGGTCTTCCCTGAGCAGTTAGCAGCTGAGGCTGTGTGCTCTGCCTCTTATTGGCCCAGCTCTGATGGCCCTCTGTTCTCTTGCAAGTCCCTTCCCAAGAGTCCCCTGCTCTGCCCCCCTTTGGCATTTCCTTTCAGGCTTGGGCCAGTCAACTTTTCCTGATGTGGCTTTGTGGGCTACGTACAGTAATCTATTGTGTAGTCTTTATTATTTTTTAAAACACATATTTAAAAAGTTAAGAAAAATCACTTGGCTTAAGGAAGCCTCTGATTCAGATTGGAAGTTCACATTGGAAACTGAGTGCTGGGAGTAATTTCACCTCTTTGGATATGTACTCAGGAGTTGGTATTGCCTGGGCACATGGTTTTTACAGGCATATGCCATAGCCACAGGCCTCCCCATGTTTTTGTTATTTATTTTTCCGAGGTAGGATCTCAGTCTAGTCCAGGCTGACCCAGAACTCACTCTGTAGTCCCAGGCTGGCCTCGAACTCACAACGATCCTTTTACTTTGGCCTCCTGAGTGCTGGGATTAAAGGTGCATACCACCTGGCTCTAGTTTTATTTATTTTTTGGGGGGGGGGACTTTTTCGAGGTAGGGTTTCACTCTAGTCCAGGCTGACCTGGAATTCACTATGTAGTCTCCAGGTGGCCTTGAACTCATGGTGATCCTCCTCCCTTTGCCTCCTGAGTGCTGGGATTAAAGGCGTGCGCCACCACTCCAGCTCTTTTTTTTTTTTTTTTTTTTTGAAGGTAGGGTCTCACTGTAGCTTAGGCTGATCTGGAATTCACTCTGTATTCTAGGGTTACCTTGAACTCATGGTGATCCTACTACCTCTGCCTCCTGAGTACTGGGATTAAAGGCGTGTTCCACCACGCCTGGCTTTTTTTTTTTTTTTTTTTGAGGTAGGGTCTCACTCTAGCCCAGGCTGACCTGGAATTCACCATGTAGTCTCAGGGTGGCCTCGAACTCACAGCACTCCTCCTACCTCTGCCTCCTGAGTGCTGGGATTAAAGGCGTGCACCATCATGCCTGGCTGGCTTGATTGCTCGCTTGCTTGCTCTCTCTCTCTCTCTCTTTCACTCTCTTTCTTTTGTTTTGATTTTTTCAAAGTAGGGTCTCGCTCTAGCCCAGGCTGACCTGGAATTCACCATGTAGTCTCAGGGTGGCCTCGAACTCATGGTGATCCTTCTACCTCTGCTTCCCAAGTACTGGGATTAAAGGCATGCACCACCACGCCCGGCTTGGCTGTCTTTCTTGATGCTGAGTGGATGTGCTGTAAGGCGGGAGCATTCTTTTCTGTCTGTCTAAGACAGCTGTCCTTGACTTGAAGAGGGACATCACAGTGCAGCCCTGTGTAGTAGACTCTAGCTCATCCCAGTGATGAGAGAAATGAGTGGGGTGGCGATGGTCCATGGATTGCCTGGACTGTCTGCAGAACGCAGACCTGGGAGCAAACACCTGTGGGCGTGAGGACATATTTCCCTGGGACAGGCCTCAGCTGTGATTGTTAAAAGATTCTGTACTCTGGGTTAGAGAACTGACCCTCTCTTTCCTATTCCATAGGTAGATCGGGAGCGGTGCTGAGAAAAATTTCCTTACTAGATGACATTTCATCGCAATGTCCGATCGTTTGGGGCAAATAACCAAAGGCAAGGATGGGAAAAGCAAGTATTCAACTCTTAGCCTGTTTGACAAGTATAAAGGAAGATCAGTAGATGCGGCCAGATCCTCAGGTAAGGCCCAGGGTAAACACCATGCCACTTCTGCCCCCTTCATTTGTGAGCCAGATGCCCCAACCCCTGGTCAGGTCGGTATGTCCTTGCAAAGCAGTCTTCAGGGCACTAGTGGCACCTGGCCATTTGGGGAAAGCAGAGCTGCCTGTTGTCCTACCCTTGAGTGCTAACTTGAGAACACAGCAGGTTCCGAGTGCCTTTCTGAAGCTGTGGGCATGGGCCTGGTGGGTTGAGTGGAACTTGGTTTGCATAACCTTACTCTTTCGAGGTTTCCTGATTCTGATGTTCTAGAACTTTGTGGGAAAAGTTTATGTAAAGCCTGTTACCACCAATGAAACCTAGTCCTGAGGGTTTCTGGGACATGGCTAGAGCTATTGCATGGTGCAAGGGCCAGTCACTTTAGGGTGGGCTTTCTGGGGCTGGTTCCTCCCTGGCAGTAGCTTCCCAGCAATCTCTTGCCACAGTAGAAAGGGAATCTCATGGATCCCAGCAGTCCCTAAAGAGCTGGAAGGGGTTGGAGTAACTGCCTGGCACTTGTCTGCTTGGCATTGTCTTTCTCACTGGGATCCTCACTGGCAGAGCAGGTCAGTCTCTTTCTTCCTGTGACTTTGCTGCATGGTATCTGTTCTGTCTGTTTCTCCGTGCAGTTATTCCTAGACATGGCTTACAGAGTCTCGGGAAAGTTGCCACAGCCCGGCGCATGCCACCACCTGCAAACCTGCCAAGCCTGAAGTCTGAAAACAAAGGAAACGACCCCAACATCGTGATAGTACCCAAGGACGGGACAGGATGGGCCAACAAGCAGGACCAGCAAGACCCAAAGAGGTGAGCTGCAGGCGAGTGGCTGATGGTGGGCTGGAGGCTGGTGTGTCAGAGCTCCCAGTGTTCTTTGCTTGGGTAGGTAGGAGGCAGCACCAGCCTTGCAGTGGGAGAGCTAGGGGGCTGGGAGGAATGGATGAAGCTTCTTTCTCTTAGACTACAGTGTGCTCCTTGCTCTCTGCCTTCATTTTCCATGGCTTTTGAACTGATAGTGGCATTTCTTTGGATGGCCATGTCCCCATGAGGAGTGTGCTCAGTGACTCACACCTGTTCCCAGATAGCCATTGGACAGTTCATGGTGGAAGAATATAGCATTCCCCTCCCCAGTAATGAGCTGTCAACTTCCCAGAGTCATAGTCTTTGCTCTGAATAGACCATCTTATTAGTGAGAGCCATAGTGAAGTCTCTGTGCCCAGGTTCTCCTGGGCAGCCTCCCGAAAGGCGGGAGACAGTGATGTCCCTGGAGAGATGACCTGCACTCTTCCTTTCTCTGTGGTTCTCAGCCCGCCCCAGCCTTTGTCACTCACAGGAGGAAGGCATGTCTTGAGAGGGCTCTAGAGACAGAAGCTACCTGCTGTGGTTAACCTGTTGTAGAATAAAACTTTTCCTGTCCCAGCCCCTTTTGTGGTTCCTTTGTGCTGACAGAGGGAACTGCACAGTGAGAGTGACCTACAATGTAGCCTTCCATCCAGCGCCTCTGTCTTTTAAGCCCAAGCTGGATGAGGTCCCACAAGCTTTGGAAGAGATGTACCCTGCAGTATGACACACAGAAGGTAGAGAGTGAGAGAACCAGCCAGCCAGGCAGTATACCACAAGAATGGTCAGAATGGGTCTTGAGTTTCTGTAAACAGTTTGTTGACAACAGGGGTCCTGTTGATTGGCAGGTACAGTGTGGTATGACCTTTGGAGTTAGTCCTGTGTGTGGTTTCCAGCCAGACCATTTGAGGCATGTTGGAACCTGGAAAGGCATTTCACTTCTGAGCCCCAGTATCCTCCCTTGAAGTAGGAACAGTCCTGGCTCCAGGGATGGTCACCAGGGCCCTGTGAGGCAAACATGGGATAACAGCCTGGCACATGCCAGCTGTTGTCAATACTTTTGAGTGACACCCTCCCCAGTTCTGTAATGAAGCTGGTATTGCACATTTCATGGAGGCTCTGAATGCCTCTGCTTCTAAACGTTTAAAGAGAAGAGGACAGAAAGCCTCGCCTCCTTTTCTTAGTCTTGCCTTGCATTGGCTTTGGCAGTCTCATCAAAGCATACTTACCAGGGAGGAAGCAAAGGAGTGGTGCAGGAAGCTCTCCACCACCCTGGCCTGCTCTCCTGCGTGGGGACTCAGAGCTTAGGTTTGGAGACACAGAGTGCCACTACCTGGAAGCTTCTATTCTAGGTAGAAGGTGATGTGAGAGAAGGACCAGTGACCTTCATTTTGTCATGATCATGACTGGTGAGTGACTGGGGCCAGGTGAGCTTTGGAGCACTGTGTGCTGAGTTTGGTTTTGGCTCTCAGATCAGCCCCCAGAATTGAGTACTCTTGCCCAGTGGGTGGCAGCCCTGTTCATTGGGTGTCTAGTGGAAGGTGCTAACATAGCAGATGCCGTGCATCGCCTTTCCCATCTTCTTCCTCCTGCTGTCAGAAGATGGCGATGGGCTTGCACTGAGGCCTTTGTGGAGGGCAATTGGCAATACGTTTTAAACTTCAAAACATCTTTTAATCCAACAGCTCCATCCCTAAGATCCTATGCTATTGAATTCCAGAAAAGTATACAAGGATCTGTTCGCATATAAAATGCTCACTGCTATTTTATCTATAAGAGGAAAAGTCACAGACAGAGGCGAGTTATGTCCCAGTCTAGTTGTAGCTTGCCATCATCCCAAAGAGGCATGTGTGTGGTGATAAGAAAATGCTCAAGTACATAAAGTGAAAAAGCAGTTTCCAAATCATATGCATGGGACGTTTAAAATGTTATGTTAATATTTGTATAGGACAATCTGTAGACATTGAGAGTTTGTGTTTGGAGGGTGAGATCATGATGCATTTTGTGTTATTTTTAATTGTATTTGTATCATGAGCATGTTCTTTCATAAGCCAGCGGAAGGTAGAAAATCTGCTTGGTCTCAATCACCTTGAGTAAGTGTCTGCCCTTGATCGGGAGTAAGGAGCTCTTGCTCCTCCTACCAGTGACTCAGTTTCCCCATTGGCAGATCTTGTGTCTAGCTCATTGACCGAGTGGAAGCAGGCAGCAGATCACCTTGTGGCTGGTGTAGTACTGTTGAGGGGCCCCAAGCGTGGCTCACTGTTTTGTCAGTGTCCATGGCCCAGCCTGGCCAGTTGCCCAGTGCTGTGTCACCCCACTGTGTGTCCCTCCTTTTCCTAGTTCCAGTGTGACGGCCTCTCAGCCGCCGGAGTCGCAGCTGCAGCCGGGTTTGCAGAAATCTGTCTCCAATTTGCAGAAACCGACACAGTCAATCAGTCAGGAGGTAGGTGCCAGGGACCCCATTCTGAGTTGCCTGGATGCCATAATCCCTTGGGTCCCTTTGGCTGCAGACTGGTGGGTGTTGCTTCTGAGGATTGTGCTCTTGCACCATCTGCTCTCTGCAGAGGCTCATGGGATCAGGGGCACTGCCCAGCCCTTGTAGAAAGATGCATATGCAAAGCAGAGCAGAGCACCTGCTTTGGTGCCAGGTCATTTGTCTTGAGTGGATCACACGGGCTGACTGCAGGCTTGGAAAGTACTATCAAAAGAGTGTAAGAAGTACTGGGCTGCAGAAAGGCCCAGTGATCAGCTGAGGAAAAACACAACTAGGCAGGCTTCTTTGCTGTAGTATTTTTCAGTATCTTTACAATGAGTCTTCAAGGAAGGGGCTTGATGGACAGCACCCCCAGATTGATGGCTTTTTAAATCTGTGGCAATGTCTGTCTGGGTCTGGTTCTCAATGCAGCAGGAGCTTGAGGCCACAGTTACACAGCCGGTGATCCCCCACAGAAGACTCAAACTCATGTAACTCTCCACACTGCACTCTGCACTGTTGCCAGGCTGTCCTGTGCCTCAGAGAGCTGTGTTGTCCTGCTTCGGAGTCAAAGCACCTGCCCCCATTCCAGCATGTGTCTTAAACACTGTGCCAACAATAACCCCAGAAGCAAACAAAGAAAATCCAACAGGCCTGATCTCATAATTACCATGATGCTTCGAAGCCTGATTCCTCACGTAAGAGGCCTGCCTCCTACACTTATCTGCACCCACCTGTCTCAGCAGCCCTACAGGCAGCTTTGCTAAAAGTGTGTGCACATGCGCGCATGCACACATACACAGCTTGACTCTAAGATGCAGCCTTTTAGGGCACACTCAACTCCCTACCCCCACTGTGCTGGCGGTGGAACCCAGGGTCTGTACTGGGCCACTGAGCCCTGCCCCAGTCCCTGAACACCACATTCCAAGGTGCTCAGTTATTGGACAGTAGGCTGATGATGCTGGCTTTCCTTGTTTCCTCCTTTCAGAACACAAATTCAGTGCCAGGTGGACCAAAGTCATGGGCACAGCTGAATGGAAAGCCAGCAGGACACGAAGGTGGTAAGTGGGTGCAAGTGACCTGGGTTGGCACGGGTGGGAAGGTAGAATGAATGAGCCCTTTTCAGGACTATTGTGGTTGGGTTTGGGCACCTAGCCATGGAATCTTCCACAGAGGACTGGAGTTGTTATTGCCTTTGTGGGCATTGAGCTCCGAGTTGAATGACAGATGTTGCTGGAGACCTGCCTTCTGAGTGGGGCAGAGGAGGTCTGGCCTGGCTAGAGCTCCAGACCTGTGTCTGAGGAAGTCTATGTGGGGACTGAACAACTGCACTTGGACATTCTCATCAAAGCCTTTGAGGGTTGAGTAACATTTGTTACTGTTAGCATCCATTTGATTCACGTGAAGTTCTTTGAAAAAGTAGTCGACTGTGAGGAGGGATCCAAAGAACAAAGATGAAGGAGATGATGGTCTGAATCAAAACCACTCAGGGTTGTAATAAATAATGAGTAACTGCTTAGAAAGGGAAAGGCAAGTTCTAGTAGCTTCCAAGGCAAGCCTGACTAGAGAGATGAAGCAATTTGTTCAAATTCTGTGCAGAAAAAAAAGCAACCCTTGCCCCTTGGGGGTGGGGGTTGGTGATGATGCCAGGGTTCGTTTCAAGGGTTTCTTTTCCTTCAGAGAAGTGGCACTGGCTGCCTCCTACCCTGACATACTACCCTCTTGCATTATCCCTGCCAGCCAGGGTTTCATTAGACTTGGTCAGACTTAGCCTTCTGTAGCTCATGCAGAGGAACCAGGTCTATGCCCCTGCCACCTCATATGTAGATGACCAAGATGGAGGACATGTGTCTTCTGGCTGGAAGCCACTGTGATGGAAACAATAAACCATACAAGTAAGGCTTTTTGTTGTTGTTGTTGTTGTTGTTGTTGTTTGTTTTGTTTTTCAAGGTAGGGTCTCATTGTAGCCCAGGCTGACCTGGAATTCACTATGTTGTCTCAGACTGGCCTTGAACTCACTACGATCCTCCTACCTCTGCCTCCCAAGTGCTGGGATTAAAGGCGTGCGCCACCACACCCAGCTTTGGGGCTGGGTTTTTATACCCTCTGTAAAGGTTAGGTGTTTTGTTTTTAAATAATTAAACTATTGTTTTATTTAAAAAGAACAAGAAGGGGCTGAAGACATGGCTTAGTGGTTAAGGTGCTTGCTTGCAAAGCCAAAAGATTGTGGTTTGATTCTCTACGACCCATGTAAGCCAGATGCACAAGGGGACACATGCATCTGGAGTTCATTTGTAGTGGTTAGAGGCCTTGGCATGCCAATTCTAACCCTTAAATAAATAAATAAATAAATAATATATATATATATATATATAATAAAATAGAAAAAGAACAACAGGGCTGGAGAAATACCTTAGTGGTTAAGGTGTTTGCCTGTGAAAACCTAAGGACCCAGGTTCAATTCTCCATTACCCACGTAAGCCAGATGCACGAGATGGCACATGTATTTGGAGTTCATTTTCAGTGGCTAGAGGCCCTAGCATGCCCACTCTCTGTGTCTCCCTCCCTCTGATAAATAAATAAAAATAAAATATTAAAAAGAACCAGAATAAGACTGGCTTGGGCTACATGAGACTGTCTCAAAAGACTAAAAAATTAAAAGAATATAAGAAGGCCAGGCATGGTAGCCTACCCCTTTAATCTCAGCATTCAGGAGGCAGAGGTAGGTGGATTACTCTGAATTTGAGGCCATCCTGAGACTACATAGTGAATTTCAGGTCAGCCTGGGCTAGAGAGGGAGACCCTACCTCAAAAAAACAGAAACAACAACAAAAAAAAAACAAAAAACAGCTGGGCGTGGTGGCGTACCCCTTTAATCCTAGCACTCTGGAAGCAGAGGTAGGAGGATTTCCATGAGTTCAAGGCCACCCTGAGACTACATAGTGAGTTCCGGGTCAGCCTGGGCTAGAGTGAGACCTTACCTCAAAAAAATAAAAACACACCCCAAAAAAAAAAAGCCCAGTGTCTGTTGGAAGAACTCCTATAGAAGAAAGTTTGACTCTGCCAATCAAGGTACCAATGTATGTTCCCTTGGCCTAGTATATCTACTGGGAGAAAATCCCCCGTAAACCAGACTTGCTCACATGCGAAATAACCTGTGTACAAGGTTGTCATGATAGCAGAAGACGGAAAGCAATCACTTCAAATGTCCACCAGGTACTGACTGCACTCTACTGAAATAGGGTTTGGAGATCATGAAAAAAAGCAAAAGTTTTTGTTGCTGTGGCAACATTTTGGGGGCAGGTTTCTAGAACAAGTGTCGAATGGTGTGTGCAATTTGTTAGCAGGTGTGTAGAAATGGAAGTGAGGAAAATACTTGTACAAAATATTGTCCATGCATTTCTAAAATCTCTGCAAGGACGAGTGGAAAGGAACAAAGTGAAGATGCTGGCAGGACATATTGGCAGAACATAGGGAGAAGGTTTCAATTTGCACCTTCTTAAAGTTTTTTTATTTTATTTTATTGAGGTAGGGTTGGTCTCACTCTAGCCCTGGAACTTACTATGTAGTCCCAGGCTGGTTTCAATCTCATAGAGATTCTCCTATTTCTGACTGCCAAATACTGGGATTAAAGATATGCACTACCACACCTGGGTGCACTTAAATTTTTTTTTTTTAATTTGTGTTTATTTATTTGAGAGAAAGACAGAATGGGTATGCCAGGGCCTCCAGCTATGGCAAATAAACTCCAGATGCATGTGCCACCTTGTGCACCTAGCTTACATGGGTCCTGGGGAATTGAACCTGGATCCTTTGGCTTTTCAGGCAAGCACCTTAACCGCTAAGCCATCTCTCCAGACCCTGGCTGCTTTTTGCTTTTGAATTATGTAACTATTTTTCAAGTAAAACTTGATTTAGAAAACAATACCATGACCCAATTATAAAACCTACCTTGTAGCGGGGTGTGGTGGCACACGCCTTTAATCCCAGCACTCGGGAGGCAGAGGTAGGAGGATCGCCGAGAGTTCGAGGCCACCTTGAGACTACATAGTTAATTCCAGGTCAGCCTGGACCAGAGTGAGACCCTACCTTGAAAACCAAAAAAAAAAAAAAAAAAAAAAAAAAACCTACCTTGTGCTGTAGAGATGGCTTAGCAGTTAAGGAGTCTGTCTGGAAAGCCTAAGAACACCTGTTTGAATCTCCAGGTCCCACATAAGCCAGTCACACAGTGACACAAGTGTGCAATGTTGCACATGCACACAGGGGGCACACATGTCTGGAGTTCATTCCTAGTAGCGGAAGGCCCTGGTGCACCCATTCTCTCTCTTTCTCTCAAAAAAATAAAAATAAAAATAAAACCCAAACCCCTCCCTCAACATATGAGATGGGCAAAGACCAGTAGCCTTGCAAGAGACTTGCCAAGCCGAGGACACTGATCTCTAGCAAATACTAACCTTTATAGAGGACACAGAAAGGCCAGGACCCAGCATCTTTGAAAACCTCTAGGGATGAAGTTGGGTTGCTATTCCCTACTCTTTCACTCATCAGGGGTGTTGCCCCCAGGTGTTTATGGCTTTCTGGATTAATTGAAAGGGCTCTCCTCAGGCAGAAGATAGTCGTTGGTTCTGTTAAACCTGAATCAGGTGGCCTGGAATGGGATGGAGTGCCAGGTGTGTATTGAGGGAGGGGTAGGAGCCTATGAAGCCTAAGCTGACTGCCTTCATGTCTTGTGGTAGAGTGCCATTGGTGGGTGAACTCTGTAAAGGTCTCCAAACTGAAGGAATACTAGTGTTTGGGTATGAGATTGTGAGTTGCATTCATCCTCTTTTCTTTTAAAATTTTTAAAATTTTTTATTTATTTGTTTATTTATTTATTTGTTTATTAGAGACAGAGAAAGAGAGAGTAAGAGTGAGAATGGGTGTGCCAGGGCCTCTAGGCACTGCAAACAAACTCCAGACGCATATGCCCCCTTGTTCATCTGGCTTATGTGGGACCTAGAGAATCGAACCGGGGTTGTTAGGCTTTGCAGCCATGTGCCTTAACTACTAAGCCATCTCTCCAGCCCTCATCCTCTTTTCTGTGGAAGTTGAGTTTAGTTCATGTTCGTAATAACAACTTCCTCATATTGAGACAGGAAGAGGACGAGGCAGCAATATTAGACACGTGACGCTTTTCTTAATGTCAGATAATCTGCTAAAATTTCAATGCATGAGTTTTCATATTTCACTCTTGTCAATGACATATAACACGGTGACTTCATCGTATGACTGCCAGAGTCCTCTCTTCAAAGCAGGGTGCTTCTTCGTGGCCCTTGGATATTGTCTGTGGAGTTAATTATTGGTCATCACCTGGTGGGCTGCTCTGACCCTAATCTTTTCGCTAGGAATGATGACAACAGAGCCACCACCTTGTGCTGCTGTCCCGACTCCATCTGTCTTCCTGGTCAAGCCTGCCTCAGTTCCTGTGGGGTGAAGACCTTGAGTTGTGGCTTGGCTGTTAGAGAACAGGCAGACTGCAGTGGGACTGTGGTGTACCTTTGGTTGTCCCTGGAATTATGTGATGTCTAATGTGGGCTGTGTAGTCCAAACCAAAGAGGCTGTTTCCACTGTGGACCTTAAGCACAGCCGTTACCTGTTCATCCAGGAAGTTACAAGCTGCATGTGAAAGGAGTGAGGTTAAGACAGGCTACTTCTCCCAAGGAGCTTGCCATGTTGAGTGATCAGTGACCAGACAGGAAGACAGAACCATTCTCAGGGTTAAACAAGGACCATGCTTGGCTAAGCAGGTCTGGGTGGAGGTTGTAGAACATTGACTACAATGAGCAGGTGAGCCAGGAGATACACAGGAATCTCAGGCCTCAGCTGGGGAGAACACAGTCTGTTGGCATTGCCCCATATGAGGCAGCCACCTTCCTCCTGAACTGCCTTTTCTTTGGACCTTGCTTTTCTGTCACACAAAGCAAGCATGGGGGCAGCTGATTTCTTGGGGTAGAGAGGGATGTAGACTGGAGCAGCAGTAACATCTTACCCTCTTGCCTTCATGTAACCACTTGTTGGCCCCTGCAGGGATGCCTGTCATAGCAGATACCCCTGAGCACTGCTCACCTGGAGCCATCCTAGACCACATGGCTTTTGGTGTGTGGAGATAGGAAAGCAGACAGGGGGACCTGTTAGTGTCTCTTTTGCTTCATGTCTTTCTGCCTCTCTCAACAGGTTTAAGGGGCTCAAGCCGACTATTATCCTTCTCTCCCGAGGAATTTCCGACGCTGAAAGCAGCTGGAGGGCAGGACAAGGCTGGCAAAGAAAAGGGCGTCTTAGATCTGTCGTATGGGCCAGGACCAAGCCTCCGCCCTCAGAGTAAGTGTACAGCACCTGCGTACTCAGCCCTTGCTGGGTAGCAGAACCTACTTCCAGTCTGCTCTTCCGGGGATCCCAGCTGCTAGGGGCTTAGGTAACCAATTAAAGAAGCAGGCACCTGGCTTTTTACCCAACCTATGTGTCTGCTGGACTATCGTTCAGCCCTCCTCACCTCTGCTTTTCTTCTCCTTTGGGTTGGGCCAGGCCTGTCCCCATTTGTGATCTGTTACCTTTACTAAGCTGGACACTTATGGCATGGACACACATGTAGGTCCATCTGTTGACCAAGTATCTTGATCCACAGCTCATTTCCTAAGCCAGTGCTACATCTTTATGGTCACCTGGGAGCTTATTTACAAAGTCCTGCTTCTACTCCCCCTGCCTGACCCCAACATGTCAGAATCAGCCCTATCATCTGTAGCTGTCCCAGCACTACTGCCCCACTCTGGTATCTGCCCAGGGTTGGGGATGCCCCCCTTACTGGGCAAGAGAGCTGCTGTAGTAATTTCTACCAGGTCTTTCTGTATTTGACTACGGATAGCATATCTTTCAGAGATAGACAGTCCTCAGGTTTTACTTGTGACCTGTATGTGCACCCTATACATGCCCCACTGATATCTTCTCTAATGTTACAAACAAGGGCTCCATTGGAGGTACTACTCCAGTGTTAAACAGTGTGAAAACATCACTCACACTGGCTCAGATTTCAGTGAGTCCAGTGTGACAAATCATGCTAGCCCCTATGGGTCAGGGCACTGTTGGCTGAAGAAGCAAGGCAAGGCAGTCTTGATGTCTCCAGATTCTCTCCTCTGTGGGTGGGTGTGGTTTCCAGCCACAGGGGAAGCCACATCTTATATTTTCTTTCTCCCTGAGCAAATCTGAATTTGAATTTCTCTGATCCAACTTCCTTCAAAAAGTTTTCCCTGCCGGGCGTGGTGGCGCATGCCTTTAATCCCAGCACTCCGGGAGGCAGAGGTAGGAGGATCACCATGAGTTTGAGGCCACCCTGAGACTACATAGTGAATTCCAGGTCAGCCTGGGCTAGAGTGAGACCCTACCTCGAAAAACAAAAACAAAAAAACCTTTTCCTCACTGTCTAGCTATCTGCCCCCCATCTTTCCGTAACAGTTCTTCTACTCAAGGCTTTTCTATTTTCATTGTGGGTTTTTTTGGTTTGTTGTTTGAAGAGTGAGAGGGGGTCCTTTGACCTTCAGAACTTCATAAATCCCTCCCCATCTCTTCTCTCCTTTTTTGCCCCCTTTCAATTTCCAGATGTGACGAGCTGGAGGGAGGGCGGTGGACGAAACATAATCTCTGCCACGTCTCTGAACACCTCCCCAACCGAGCTGGGCAGCAGGAACTCAAGTGTGGGAGATGGAGCCCCCTCCTCAGCATGCACCAGCGATTCTAAGGACCCTTCTCTCCGCCCGGCTCAGCCTGTCCGAAAAGGGGCTTCACAGTTCATGGGACATGTTTATCACCCTCCTACATACCATGACATGCTTCCTGCCTTTGTAAGTTTTCAGAGCCTTTTCCTACAGCTGGACAGTTCCATCCAGCAGAACTAAGCTCAGTGGCTGCATATCTACCTACATTTCTCCTAGCTTCCCTGCTAAGCCCAATCAATGTGAGGCTTCCAGCAGAAAATTTCCTGTGCCCTTTTCAAATCTGTGGTCTTGGGCTTTTGCCCCTAGTGACTTGGTTGTTATTCTAGTCTTGGTTCTCCGGAAAAAGGGTGGCAAGTATTCCCTGACTAGTCCCTAAGCTTTTTTACTGACCATAAGAAAGAAATAGAAATGATGGTCCTAAGATTCTTCAGGAACCCCCTCCACATTTCCCATGTTCTACTTTCCAAAATGAAGTATCATTTAAGTGGGACATGGAATTTGGTTCATTGCTAGAAAATCCTGTTGATTGACGTTTCAGATGTGCTCGCCCCAGTCATCTGAGAACCAGGGTACAGTGGAACGAAGCTCTTTTCCCCTTCCTCAGCTCCGCCTGGAGCCCCGTGTTCCTTTTAGACAGTTCCAGATGAACGACCAAGATGGGTAAGGTTGTACCTGTGGATGCTTGTGTAGAGACCTCCTATGGAGATGGGTGTGTGATGGCTCGTGTGAAAGTCCTTTGTCCTCTGGAGACTGGGAAGAGCTCCTAAAGCCAACAGGACCTCCAGGCTGTATGTGGTGACAAGGTTTGGGGGTGGCCGTGAGCTTGGGTTACATCTTCAAGTCCCAGCAGTGCAAAAGTTGGGCAGTGCTACACCAGGATGTCAGTGAGCATTGGAACTGTGGGTAAGGCAGAGCTGTTCTCTGCGACATGTTTAATTTTTTTTTTTTTTTTTACATATTATAAAGGGAATTGATGCAGACATTAATTCAAACATGAGCCTGTGCAATACAGAACTTGTTATTAGGGAAGTGTATGATGAGTCTGTCTTGCTTTTCTGTCTCATCAGGAAAGAAAGGCTGGGGATGACTCGCCCAGTCCGCCCACTGAGACAGCTGGTAGAGAGGGCACCACGGCCCACCATCATCAATGCAGAAAACCTAAAGGGCCTTGATGATCTGGACACCGATGCTGATGATGGCTGGGCAGGTAGGTGGGAGGAGAGTGGGACTGAAATCATCTTTGCCTTCCAGGGACCACAGTCCTGTGGCATGGGGTGCATTTTTCCTGGACAAGGCAGCAGTGAAGACCTGGGACTGAGCATACTCCACGACCTGAGGGTCCTTAGGTGATGTCACAGAGGATGTTGTCTGACTGAGCCAAATCTTCTGTGGTCTATGCTTTTGTCTTAAGAGTTACGTGAGATTTTGCTCTTAACTATTTTCCCCCCTTTTCAGGGTCTCACTCTAGCCCAAGCCAACTTGATTTGAAACTTACTCTGTAGTCCCAGGCTTTCCTTGAACTTGTAGAGATCCTACTACCTCAGCCTCCTGAGTGCTGGAATTAGAGGCGTGCACCACTATGCCTGCCTGGCTCACATGATAACTTCTTTTTTTCAAGGTAGGGTCTTACTCTAGCTAGGCTGACCTGGAATTCACTATGTAGTTTCAGGGTGGCCTCAAACTCATGTTGATCCTCCTACCTTTGCCTCTTGAGTGCTGGGATTAAAGGTGTGCACCACCATGCCCAGCTGTTATTTTATTTTATTTTATTTTATTTTATTTTATTTTATTTTATTTTATTTTATTTTATTTTATTTTATTTTATTTTATTTTATGTTTTTAGTTTTTAGAGGTAGGGTCTTACTCTAGTACAGGCTGACCTGGAATTCACTCTGTACTCTCAGGCTGGCTTTGAACTCATGGCAATCCTCCTACCTCTGCCTCCTGAGTGCTGGGATTAAAGGCGTGCACCACCACACCTGGCTCTGGTTTTTGATTTTTTTTTTTTTTTTTTTTTTTTTTGGTTTTGCGAGGTAGGGTCTCACTCTGGTCCAGGCTGACCTGGAATTCACTATGTAGTCTCAGGGTGGCCTCAAACTCTCAGCGATTCTCCTACCTCTGCCTCCCAAGTGCTGGGATTAAAGGCGTGCGCCACCACGCCCGGCCCTGGTTTTTGATTTTTTAAGGTAGGGTCTCACTCTAACCCAGGCTGACCTGGAATTTACTGTGTAAGTCCAGGCTAGCCTGGACCACACATCACTCCTCCTTCTTCAGTCCCCTGAGTGCTTGGAATTAAAGACATGTACTACCACGCCTAGCTCATGATACATTTTTATTTTTTATTTTTATTTTTTTGGTTTTGCAAGGTAGGGTCTCACTCTGGTCCAGGATGACCTGGAATTAACTATGTAGTCTCAGGGTGGCCTCAAGCTCTCAGCGATCCTCCTACCTCTGCCTCCCGAGTGCTGGGATTAAAGGCGTGCGCCACCACACCCGGCTCATGATACATTTTTAATTTCTACTCTTGTCTGATGTTTTTAGAGTCACCAGTATTGTTATAAACATCAGTAGTTGCTGTTGTATCAATCTACTCTAATTTGTTTATCCATTTAGAAGTCTCATTAGGAATTTATCTAGGATTCTGTGGTACAGTACTTGTGTAGCAATTAAAGCTCTGGGTTGCATCTCTAGCAGTGATAAAGAAAAGAATAGTGTCTTTATTTCTTTTTTTTTAAATATTTTATTATTTATTTATTTATTTATTTATTTGAGAGAGAGAGAGAGATACAGAAATAGGCAGGCAGAGAGAGAGAGAGAGAGAGAGAGAGAGAGAGAGAATGGGTGCGCCAGGGCCTCCAGCCACTGCAAACGAACTCCAGATGCATGCACCCCCTTGTGCATCTGGCTTACTTGGGTCCTGGAGAATCGAGCCTCGAACCGGGGTCCTTAGGCTTCATAGGCAAGCGTTTAACCGCTAAGCCATCTCTCCAGCCCTCTTTATTTCGTTTGGGCAAATGTCTCATAGAATTGTCAAGTGAAAGGGAGCCATCCAGGGCTGCTGGGCTCAGTGCACATCCCCGTAGCTTTGTGAGGATTTGATGCTCTATCTGTATCACATTTCCAGTGTGTGCAATGGCATCTCAGTACTCAGCTTGCATTGTGTTGATAAGTAGTGATGAGCATGTCTTCCCATACTCTGTGGCTGATGAGCTTGCCTCTGATTGGTGGCTGTAGGATTCCTTTTTTGTTTCCATTCTACATTTGGTCAGTCATGATCATCAGGATTTCTGTTAGAAGTCTGTAGCCTCTGTATCTCTCAGAGCTATACCTGTGAGGATGTATGTGCTGGTGGTATACAAGAGGAATAGAACACAGAGAGTTAGGTTAACCACAGAAAGAGTAGCCATGAGTATGATGGAAATTACTTTCTCCTGTGTCCCCATCAACACACATGGATATAGCCCTTGACCCACTAGCATACTAGACCAAATGTCTTGTGTAATCAGTTGCAGTTGACAGTGCCACAGGATGACCAAGAAGGCTACCTGTATGGACATCTGTATTAGAGAGTAGACAAGAAATACAGTCAGTGGCAGCTTTTCCTTGGACAAGTCAGGAATTATTTCTTCCTGTTTTGCAGTGATATCGTTACCAACAATGTTTTTGGATGTTTCTTCTTCTAAGAACTGAAGTGGAAACATCTTAGTCTTTTAATGTAAACTCTGAAAGACTAAAACTTCCATTATGAAAAGATGGAGTAAGCAACGAAGCCAACATTATAACAGACCCCTCTAACAGGCCTGGTGACATGTCCTCATAGCACTGAGAAGCAGGCTTTGGAGATACTCTCATGCTGATGAAAGTCCTTTTTTCTATCAAACCAGGGGATTTGTGCTACATAACTGAAACAAAGGAAGGTGACAACAAGCCATGTTGTCCTGTCTGGAACTTCTGCTCCTCAGTAGTGCTGTAGATACCACACCACCACATTTCACTCTATCAGCCCTCTTGGGACCTGTGAAAATCTTCCATTTACAAGATGCCTCGATTTTGCCTGCTGTTCTCTTTCTCTCCGTGCAGGCAACACTGTCATACTTTCCTCCTGGAGGGAAAGCCACCCCTGTCTCCTGCAAGACCCTTTTACTTCTGTCCAGGGCCTGGGCCAGACATTCTGGTAGAGGGGATGTGAGCTTGGTATGAGGGTTAAGGGTCAAGTCGTGCAGGTCCTTTAACCACATTTCTGGACCTGAGCTCGCTGACTTGTCAGGGGAATTTTCTTCACAGGACATCTGAAAAGACGCGGGGTCATGATTGAGTTTAGCTTTTGTGATGGCTCCATCAGCAAAGTGCTGAAGCCTCAACAAACTAGCTCCAGAGTAGTGTGAAAATTTGTGTATCCTAAAAGCAACCAAACCCCCAAACCTCCACGGGTGGCTGCCAAGTAAGCCACCCCTCCCCCTTTTTCCTTAGTGCTGGAATGCAAGTAGACACAGGGTCTTCGCAGCTTTACATTTTGCAGTTTTTTTTCCCCATAGCATTCCTTACATTTCATTTTTTTTTTTAAGCATGGTTTTGGATTTAATTTCTAAGCCTATTCTTCTATGGCTATTGCCTTTGTGTCCCATGTGAACACTGCTTCCTTGAGGGTGAGGGTGAGTGTGGTCCCTGATGTTGGGCAGTTCTGTTACTCTGGGTGTGGGTCCTTTGTGGGTTGTCTTGTGTGCAGTGATTTGGGCTCTCCAGTTGTCCTGTACGTTAGTTGAGAGTTTTCCTTGCTCTGTAGAACTGCTTGGGCAGAGAGAATCAAGCATGGGAATGCTGGTGTGTCTCTGGTGCTGTTGGTTCTAGTATCTGCTTGTTCACCTTGTGCAGTGGCACTGTAGTTGTGTGTTAAATCTGCAATTCAGATAGTGTCAGTTTTTACCTTTGTTCTCTTTTGGTTTCACTGTTCAAATTGTTTGTATGTCTATAAATTTAGAATCTCCTGCAGAGGTATTGGTTAGTGCTGCTGGGCATCTGTGTCAGGCTCAGCAACACTTTGGGTTTGAATCTTTAGTTTCCAGAGCCTGGTGAACCTCTGTTGGATCTTCTTTCTCATCAGTATACTGTAACATTCTGAGTGTAAACTTAGTTCATGAATAGAGGGCTTGTTTAACATGTGCAGAGCCCTGAATTCAATCCCAGCACCATCAGAAAAAAGCCAGGAGTGGTCCTTGCCACTGTAGTAACTGTAGTTCCAGTTACTTGGGCAGCTAAAGCAGAAGGATCACTTGAGGCCAGCCTGGAACAATAATGAGACCCTAGCATAAAAACTTAAAAGAAGCTGACAAGCAGGGTTTGGTGGCGCACACCTATAATATCAGCACTCAGAAGGCAGAGGTAGGAGGATCACCATGAGTTTGAGGCCATCCTGAGAATACATAGGAATTCCAGGTCAGCCTGGGCTAGAGTAAGACCCTACCTTGAGGAAAAAAAACAAAAACTTGAGTCTTTCTGAGATATTTTTTGTTGTAGCTGCTATTATCTTTGGTGCATTTTTTTCAAAGGTTTTCATTTTTCAGGTGTTTGCTGCTTAGTGCGGATGCAGCTAATCCTTGCATGATGACTTGTAACATCCACTTACAGCTTGTGCTCTTTAGTTTTACTAATTTTTCTTAACTTTGAGTTGTCTATGTGACCTCTCATGCCATCTAGAAATACATACACACACAGTCTGTGGTACTGGGATTGAACTTAAGGCCTTGCTCATGGTAGGCAGATGCTCTAAGTTACATTCCAGCACTAAATCCTCTCCCCTCCCTGCCACCCACTGTGTTGCTAAGAATGGAGCTAAGGTCCTTTAATGTGCTAGGCAAATGTTCTGGCACTGAGCCATATCCCAAGCTTCTTTTTCAGTGTTTGTGTCTGTTTTCTTCTTGTCTTACCACACTGTGGTGTCCCTGGTTACTGCTGAACTCAAGTTCTTTGTCCTTAGTCACGTGCCACCCATCGGTATGATGTTTTCTCTAGGGTTTTGTTGTTGTTGTTGTTGGGGGGGGGGTGGTTCAAGGTAGGTTTCACTCTAGCCCAGACTGACCTGGAATTCACTATGTAGTCTCAGGTTGGCCTTGAACTCACAACAATCCTCCTACCTCTGCTTCCTGAGTGCTGGGACTAAAGGCGTGCAACACCATGCCCGGCCTTTCATAGATGTTCTTTGTCAAAGTGAGAAGTTCCCTCTAAGTTCTCTGAGCATTTTAGTGTTTTGCATATTAGATCCTGAATGAGTAAATGATTTTTCTATGTCCGTGATCATGTGACTTTTCTCCTTCATTTGTCAATAGGATAGATTTCATTGATTTATCTTTTCAGTGCCAAAACAAGCTGGCCTTTCTGGAATAGACTTTATCTTTTTGTATGCCTAGATTACTTTTGCTAATGTCTTACTAAGATTCTTGGCATCTGTGTTTGTGAAGGTTTTATTTCATTGTTGGTTTGTTTTTCGAGATAGGGTCTCATTTTACCCCAGGCTGACCTTGAACTCAGTCTGTAGTCTGAGGCTGCTCTCGAACTCACAGCAATCCTCCTACCTCTGCCTCCCAAGTACTAGGATTAAAGTTGTGCACCACCACACCCAGTGTGAAAGTTGATAATACCTGTTTTTTTGTTTTGAGACAGGGTTTCACTATATAACTCAGACCAGCCTTGAATGCTATCTGTAGCCTAATTGGCTTCAAATTTACTGTCCTCCTGCTTCAGTCTCCAAGAGGCCTAGGATTACATGGACCATGTGTTTTGTTGCTTTCTTTTGAGCTGTTGACTTGTGAATGTGAAGTCACCGCTAGTCTTTTTGTTCCCTCTCTCCCTCCCTCCCTTCCTCTCTCCCTTCCTCCCTCCCTTCCTTTTCCGAATTCACTATGTAGTCTCAGGGTGGCCTCGAACTCATGACAATCCCCCTACATCTGCCTCCCAAGTGCTGGGATTAAAGGCCTGTGCCACCACACCCAGCTTTTTTTTTTTTAAATGAGAGAAGGGGAGAGACTTGGCATGCCAGGCCCTCTAGCCACTGCAGTTGAACTCCAGATGCATGCGCCACCTTGTGCTCTTGTGTTACCTTGTGTGCTTGTGTCCCCTGTGCATCAGGTTTATGTAGGATCTGAAGAGTCAAACATAGGCCCTTAGGCTTCACAGGCAAGCAAGCATCTTAACCACTAAGCCCTCTCCAGCCCTGCTAATCTCTTTGATGTCTGAGAGTGTGCACTGGTACATCCTTCTTCCTGTGGTGATTGTGTCTTCCTTTCTTTCATGAAATGCATCAAGGAACTATTAATATTATTAATCTTCACACAGAGGCAGGTTTTTTTTTTTTTTTTTTGGCTTTGTTGCTGTTCCTCTTGTGTTAACTTCCTTGTCACTCTAAGCAAATACCTGACAAGATATAGCTCAGGGCAGGACGGTTTCATTGGGCTTAGGTTTAAGGAGGGGCACAGTTCATCTTGAGAAACATATGGTAGCACAGTGGCTCTTGGCTATGGTCTCAGGAGCATGAGGCTTGTATCTGGGACAACCAGGAAGCAGAGAAAGGGAAAGTCTGTTCATTTGGCTTGCTCCTTTTTCCCATTTTATCCAGTCCAATGAAGTTTCTATGTTACAAGGATAGACTTTGTTTGGTGTCTGCTTTCTTTCTCTGTTCCTGAGCTGCTTGTTAACATCCAGCTCCTAGAGCCGCATGCTCTCCCTTTTACCTTGAAACATATTTTTAAGCTGGTTGTGATGGTGCATGTCTGTAATCCCTGCACTCTCGAAAGGGTGTTATAAGTTTGAGGCTAGTCTAAACTACATAGGGAGATTCTGTCTCCAAAACAAACAAACAAACAAACAAACAAAATTTAAAAAACTTGTTTTGGAACTACTTTGTTGTCATTTAAAACTTGTCCATGGGAGGTTATTGTTACTGTGCTATATTTGTTTCTACTGGATGCCTGGACCATCACTTTGTTACCTGCAGGCCTTGTGGCATCTGCCCCTCACTTTAGTTGGGGTAACATGGCCTGATGGCAGGACACTGTCTTGTGGTGCCGTGAGCACCACTGACATGCTTGTGTTATTTCTTCTCCCCGGGCCCTCTTGCTGTTGTAGGCCTCCATGAAGAAGTGGACTATTCTGAGAAATTGAAGTTCAGTGATGATGAAGAAGAGGAAGAAGTGAAGGACGGCCGACCAAAGTGGTAAGGCACCCCATCGCTACTCCCAGCATGGGTCTGGCCAGTGTTGCCTGCTGTTTTCCTCTCTGAGATACAGCCACAGTTGTGTTGCCACCCTGCATTGGTCACTGTGCAGGTGCATTTCCTGGTTACCATAGCAACTTCACAGGGGCAGAAATAGTCTTCATTCTTTAGTTGTGGAGCTGAGAGCTGCAGAGGAGCAGGTCCAGACTTTGTATCCAGGCATGGCCATCTGGTTGTGCACTCTGGTCTTTGTGGCCTTTCCCAAGTGTGTGGTACAGGACACTTCTTCCACTGACCTCTTCTGTGGCCATGCATTTGGGAACCCAGCTTAGGTTCAGCTGTGTTAGCCCAGTCCTCAGGCTTGAGCATAGTTCAGTGCATTGATAGGGGCAGGAAAGGGACATGCCAGATCCCCCTAGTCACTCCTTTGCTAGAATCTTCTGATCATTTCCATTAGACTAGCTACTCAGTGCCTTTGGTGTGTATCTCAGTACAGTCACCGTAGCTTCTGCTTTTTACATGGTATCCGAGTTTGCCATCACTAGCACTTTTGGGGTCGTGCATGTGACTGCGTTCCTTTGTTGCCTGTGTAGAATCACCTGTTTTCTTGTACTTTCATCACCTTGCTTCCTTTTAACTGACCAGGTCAGGTGTTTGAGGTGGTATGGCTATGGACTCTGCTTTCTTTTAAAATGGAATTCACATTTTATATTGTGGAGGCTTTAATTAATGCTTTGTTATGTGGCAATTGTTTTCTTGTTGGTAATTGCATGTTTGTGTAGTCTAGTCCGTGGATCTTGTTTTCCTTGTTACTACTTCTGAAACAAGTGTCCCTCTTCTGGAGGGATCTAGGACCATCTTCTGCCATGCTTTTCTAAAAAGATCCAGAAAGTGAATTAGGTGAGGCCTCTAATTCATTTTCATGTGGTTGGATTTCACTCAAAGCTTTTTCTTAAAAGTATTTTAAGGCTGTAGAGATGGCTTAGTGGTTAAGGCGCTTGCCTGCAAAGCCAAAGGACCCAGGTTCAATTCCCCAGGACCCACGTAAGCCAGATGGCACAAGGTGGCATATGCGGTTAGAGTTCATTTGCAGCAGCTGGAGGCGCTGGCACACCCATTCTCTTGCTCTCACTGTCTCTCTCTCTTTCTCTCAAATAAACCAAAATAAAAAAAATTTTTTTAAAAAGTATTTTATACTGGATGTGGTGGCACATGCCTTTAATCCCAGCACTCGGGAGGCAGAGGAAGGAGGATCACTGTGAGTTCAAGGCCATCCTGAGACTACATAGTGAATTCCAGGTCAGTCTGGGATAGAGTGAGACCCTACCTCAAAAAAAAAAAAAAAAAAAAAAAAAAGTACTAGAGAGAGAAAAGAGAAATAACACAATTATACTGGGGCTTCCCTGCACATGTCCCACTTTGTGCATGTGGCTTTACATAGGTACTGGGGAATCGAGCCCAAGCTGTCAGGCTTTGAAAGTGAGGACCTTTAACTGCTGAGCTGTCTCCTCAGCCCTCACCCAAAGCTTTGGGTGCATTTGGGACACATCTGCAGGTCAGTTCTTAGAACATGAGGTCCAGAAGATGTGACCAAAATTTTTTTTTTGTTGTTTTTTGTTTTTCGAGGTAGGGTTTCACTCTAGTTCAGGCTGACTTGGAATTCACTATGTAGTTTCAGGGTGGCCTTGAACTTACACGATCCCTGCCTCCTGGGTGCTGGGATTAAAGGCATGTGCCACCACACCCGGCATGACCAAAAATTTAAATCAAAAGCAATGACATAAGTAATGCAGACTGATGGGAGCAACAGGACGATTTGTCCCCTTCTCTTTTGGTTGATATGGATTGAACATGAGCTGAAGGAATCAGGCATGGGTTTTGACCCAGCCTTGTTACTCACTACCACTTAAGGACAGCTCAGGTTGAGAGCATCCAAACCTGCTTTCTTTCTCTGTTCCTGAGCTGCTTGTTAACATCCAGCTCTTAGAGCCGCATGCATTTCCAGTGTCCAGGTCTCCTGTGACCTGCATGCATAATTGGTTCCGAAAGCCTTCTCTTCTTTGTCTCTGGGGCCCTCCAGACCACCTCCCTTCCTCATGTGAGCCATTGTGCCTCTTTCCTTTTGTTGTGCCTCTCATGGATGTTCTTCACATTGCTTTACTGTGTTCCAAGAACCCAGGTCTAAGCTGAGCATGGTGTCTCACACCTTCAATCTCAGCTAAGGCAGGATTTGATTTTGAGGCCAGCCTGGGCTACAGTGAGTGAGTTCTAGGTCTGTCTGGGTTAGAGTGAAACCCTATTTCAAAAAAACAAAACAAGGGGCTGGGGTAATGGATCAGCAGTTAAAGGTACTTCCTTGCAAAGCCTGCCAGCCTAGGTTCAATTTCTGAAGCAACCATGTAAAGCCATATGCAAAAAGTGGTATATATGGGGCATGGGAGATGGCTTAATGGGTAAAGGCACTTGCTTACAAAGTCTGCAGCCTGGGTTTGATTCCCTGGTCAGTCATGTATATGGGCATTCATTTGTAGTGGTAGGAGACCTTGACATATACACACACAAATAAATAAATTTTTAGAAAGTGGTGCATATATCTGATTTGTTTGTAAGGCAATTGACCCTGGTGTGCCCATTCATACACATACTCACAGTACAAATAAATAAATAAAAATAACCCCAGGTGTGGTGGTACATGTCTTTAATCCCTGCACTGGGAGGCTGAGGTAAGATAATTGCCCCAGTTGGAAGCCAGCCTGGGCTGCTGAGTAATAAGTTCTAGGTCAACCTGGGCTACAGTGAGACCTGGCCTCAAAACAAACAAACAACAATAAATAAGTAAAAGTAAGCAAACAGCATGTAGTAGCACAAGCCTTTAATCCCAGCATGTGGGAGGCAGAGGTAGGAGGATCACCGTGAATTCAAGACCACCATGAGACTACAGAGTGAATTTCAGGTCTGTCTGAGCTAGAGTGAAACCCTATCTAAATTAAAAAAAAAAAAGAGGAAGCAAACAGCATGTGGTGGTGCATGCCTTTAATCCCAGCACTGGGGTGGTGGTAGAGGTAGGAGGACCACTGTGAGCTTGAGGCCAGCCTGATACTACATAGTGAATTCCAAGATAGCTTGGACTAGAGTGAGACCCTAGCTGGAAAAATAAACAAGCAAGCAAGCAAACAAACAAACAAAGAAGTAACCAAACATATACAGAATAAAGTAAAACAAACAAAACACAAAACAAATGAACCCAAGTCTTTTCCAATGGGCCAAGACAAATGAGAGGTCATTATCTTTCTGTCTTCTCTGCTTATCTTCCCTGCCTCATCTTCCTTCCACCTGCTGTGTGTGTGTGGGGGGGAAGGGGGAGCTGTCCCACATTGGGCCACCATTGAGCACCTCCTCTAGGCAGAACCTTAGGAGGACAGGGTCCTGGCTTAACCCTGTTAGCTCCCAAGAGCAACTCCCCTAACGTATGGGGCTCAGTTTCTAGCTCTTTACCTTTGCAGCCTGTGGTGGGAGGAATGAGTACACATCTGCTTAGAGCTTTGTGAGTGACAGAAACTTGGTAAAAGCGAGTGCTGAAATTCACAGTTCACACTTAAAGGGCATGAGTTGGGGTGAGGAAAGATAGGTCTATAAATCGGCCTCATAACTGGCTTCAGAATTCCCAGGGACCCCTCCCCCCCAGCCAGTGAGACAAGACATGTGTGACTGGGAAGACTTCACACGGAGTACTGTTTGTCCTAGGAACAGCTGGGACCCAAGACGGCAGCGGCAGTTGTCATTGAGCTCTGCAGACAGCGCTGATGCCAAGCGCACTCAGGAGGAAGGGAAGGACTGGGGTGAAGCAGTGGGCGTGTCCCGTGTCATCCGAAAGGTGCCGGAGCCTCAGCCTCCTTCCAGGAAACTTCACGGCTGGGCTTCAGGCTCTGACTACCAGGTACTGTGGGTCTGGGGGTTGTGTGCCAGGCTACTTATCTTGAGTCCATGTGTATCTGTTATGTCTGTCTGTGTTTCCAAATCCTCTATGTGAGGGTTCCCGTAGAACGTGGTCTGCAGCTGCTATCTGTGCATTTGCATTGTGCTGACATCAGTGGCTGGATCACGAGTCTTGTCTTTGGCTCCCTCTTTTTTGCTTTTTCGAAGTAGGGTATCAACCTAGATCAGGCTGACCTGGAATTCACTATGTAGTCTCAGAGTGACCTCAAACTGACAGTGATCCTCCTACCCCTGCCTCCCGAGTGCTGGGATTAAAGGTGTGTGCCACCACGCCCAGCTCTTCTTTTTTCTTTTTCTTTTTTTAAATATTTTTATTTATTTGACAGAGAGAGCGGGCACACAAGGGTCTCTTGTCATTACAAATGAACTTGAGATACATGTGTCACATTGTGCATCTGGTTTTACATGGGTATTAAAAAACTGAAGTTGGGCCATCAGGCTTTGCAAGAAAAGACCTTTAATTAACCACCTAGCCACACCCTCAGCCCTGTTGTGGTGGTTGTTTTGTTTTGTTTTATTTTGTTTTTGGAAGCAGGGTCTTGCTCTAGCTCTGTCTAACTTGTAACTCACTTTGTAGTCCGGTCTGGCCTCTCAAATTCATGGTGATCCTCCTACCTCAGCCTCCCAAGTGCTGGCATTAAAGGCACACACCACCGTGCCCGGCACAGAGAGACTGGCCCACAAGGGCCTTTAGCCACTGCAAATGAACTCCAGAGACATGTGCCACTTTGTGCATGTCTGGCTTTACATAGGTGCTGGGGAATCAAATTCAGGTTGTAAGACTTTGAAGGCAAGCACCTCAACCACTGAGCAGTCTCTCCACCCTTCCCCCTTTTTTATTTTTTTATTTTGATTTTTTTGTTTTTCAAGGTAGGGTCTCACTAGCCCAGGCTGACCTGGAATTCAGTATGTAGCCTCAGGGTAGCCTTGAACTCATGGCAATCCTCCTACCTTTGCCTCCCAAGTGCTGAGATTAAAGGCATGCGCCACCACGCCTAGCCCTTTTTTATTTTTTATTTACGTACTTATTTTTGATTGGCAGCTTACATAATTATAAATAATAAACCATGGTAATTCCCTCCCCTCCCACTTTCCCTTTGCACCTCCACTCTCCATCATAGCCCCTCCCCCTTTCAATCAGTCTCTCTCTTAGTTATTTTTTTGTGTGTGTGAGAGAGGGACAGAGAGAAACAGAGAGAGGAAGAGGCAGAGAGAGAGAGGAGAATGGGCGTGCCAGGGCCATTTCAGCCGCTGTGAAGGAACTCCAGACAGGTGCGCCCCCTTGTGGGCCAGTGCGGCATTTCGCCCTTGCTTCATTTTTGCGTCTAGCTAAATGTGGGACCTGGAGAATTGAATGGGCATCTTAGGCTTGGCAGGCAGGTGTCTTCACTGCTAAGCCAGCTCTCCAGCCTTCTCTTTTATTTTGATATCATCATCTTTCCTCCTATTATGATGGTCTTTTATGGGTAATGTCAGGCACTGTGAGGTCACGGATATCCAGGCCATTTTGTGTCTGGAACAGTGAATTGTAAGCAGTCCTACCCTTCCTTTAGCTCTTAAATTCTTTTCGCCACCTCTTCTGCAATGGACCCTGAGCCTTAGAAGTTGTGACAGATGTTTCAGTGCCTAACACTCCTCTATCTCTTCTTCTCACTCAGCACTATGGTGCCTTTTAAGTCATCCCACAGGTCACTGCCATCTGAAAAGAGAAGCTTCTGAAACCAAAAGTGAGAGTAGTATTAATAAATTGATATGAACATTAAGAGAAGTGTTTTCTGGGAAGTTTGGTGATTATAGTGTACACATTTAACCAGATACCAGCAGATGTTACATCCCTAGGACTCATGACTTCCTTATCATAGGTTTTCAGTATCAGGTATGTATTCCCTCCATGGAGCAGGCCTCCATTCCAAGTAGATAGTGGTTGGTTTGCCCCGATAACAGACCTGCCACTATTGCACCCATTGGCTCATTTAGTCTGGCTGGCCCATCTTTCAGTGTCTACTGTTGTTTATCTCCCACCAGTGATATCTCTCTCTTCCATGAAACTGCATGTAGCGTAGCTTTTTCCATCTTTCTGTCAGCTGGTTTACACCAAGGAGGTTTTCAGCTCAGCTCCAGCAGGATTTCTTAGTGACCTTGTTAGCCCAAGCATGTGGAGTCTTCAGCAGTAGAGTTTTTTTGGTTTGGTTTGGTTTGGTTTGGTTTGGTTTGGTTTTTGGTTTTTTGAGGTAGGGTTTCACTCTAGCCCAGACTGACCTGGGATTCACTATGTGGTCTCAGGGTGGCCTCGAACTCTCGGTGATCCTCCTACCTCTGCCTCCTGAGTGCTGGGATTAAAGGCGTACACCACCACACCCGGCAGCAGTAGAGTTTTACCATCTATTCCTGGCGGGAAACCAAGAGCCTTGGCAGTGGCCTGTAATGTTTTGGGGGCATCAGGGACCTCCTTGGCCAACAACTCACTGGAAGGTGTCCCATCCTTGGCACTGAAAATTTTCTATTAACAATCTATGGCTTCTGGATGTGCCATTATCCAAAAAAGGTAGGTTTCCATATGACTTATTCATAGCCTGTTAGATTTTGATAAACCCTCTCCCCATCTTTCCTTTACTCATTCTCTGACCTCATGTAGGCCTTTCCACCCCCATTAATCTGTTCTTACCCATCCTCTTACATTACCATCCTAAGTCCCTCCACCCTCCCTTTCTATTCCCTTTATATCCCCTTTCTAGCTTACTGCCTCTGCTACTGAGTTTTATTCCAGTTCACATAGAAGTCCAATCATTTGGGGCTGGAGAGACAGCTTAGTGGTTAAGGTGCTTGGCTGCAATACCAAGGGACCTCAGTTTGATTCCCCAGGACCCACGTGAGCCAGATGCACAAGGTGGCACATGCATCTGGAGTTCGTTTGCAGTAGCTGGAGGCCTTTGTGTGCCCATTCTCTCTCTCTCCCTCTCTCTGTCCCTCCCTCATATAAATAAATAAAAATAAAATATTTTTTAAAATAATAAAAAAAGAAGTCCAATTCACTATGTAGTCTCAGGGTGGCTGTGAACTCACAGCAATCCTCCTACCTCTGCCTCCTGAGTGCTGGGATTAAAGGTGTGTGCCACCATGCCTGGCCTTATTTATATATATTATTATTATTATTATTTGTTTTATATTTTATTTATTTGTTTTATTTGTATATATGTATATATATATATATTTTTTGTTTTGTTTTGTTTTTAGAGGTAGGGTCTCACTCTAGTCTAGGCCAACCTGGAATTCACTATGTAGTCTCAGGACAGTCTTGAACTCATGGTGAGCCTCCTACCTCTGCCTCCCGAGTGCTGGGATTAAAGGAGTGCACCACCACGCCCAGCTGAAGTCCAATCATTTTTATGTAGGATCCACATATGAGAGAAAACATGTGAGGTTTGGCTTTCTGGGTCTGGGTTACCTCACTAAGTATAACCTTTCCAGATCCATCCATTTCCCTACAAATTTTATAATTTCATTTTTCTTTACTGCTGAGTAAAACTCCATTGTGTAAATGTGCTATGTCTTCATTATCCACTCATCAGTTGAGAGACATCTAGGCTGGTTCCATTTGCTAGCTATTGTAAATAGAGCAGCAATAAACATGGTCGAGCAAGTATCTCTAAGGTAGTGAGACGAGTCTTAGGATATATGCCTAGGAGTGGTATAGCTGGGTCATATGGTAAATCTATTTTTAGCTGTCTCCACACTGATTTCCACAATGGCTGGACCAGACTGCATTCCCACCAACAGTGTAGAAGGGTTCTTCTTTTTCCAAATCCTTGCCAGAATTTACTATTTGTTTTCATGATGGTAGCCATTCTGACAGGAGTGAGATGGAATCTCATATAGTTTTAATTTGCATTCCCCTGATGCCCCCCCTTTTTAAACAATAACAAATGTTATAGAAAATTTGTCATTGTGGGGCTGGAGAGATGGCTTAGCAGGTAATGCACTTGCTTGCAAAGCCTGAGGATCTATGTTCCATTCCCCAGTACCCACGTAAGCCAGATGCACAAGGTGGCACATATGTCTGGAGTTTGTCTGCAGTGGCTAGAGGCCCTGGCCTGCCCATTCTTTCTTTTATTTTATTATTATTATTTTTTTAGAGAGAGAGAGAATTGGCATGCCAGGGCCTCAGCCACTGCAATTGAACTCCAGAAGTTTGCACCACCTAGTGCACATGTGCCCCCCTGCACTTGCATCACCTTTGATGTCTGGCTTATGTGAGATCTGGAGAGAGATCGGACACCGGTCCTTGGGCTTTGCAGGCAAGCACCTTAATCTAAGCCATCTCTCCAGCCCCCATTCTCAATTTGCCTCTTTCTCTCTCTTTCTCAAAATAAAATAAACAATATTTTATTTTATTTTATTTTTTATTTTATTTTATTTTATTTTATTTTATTTTTTGAGGCAAGCCCATCAGATGGCCTTTTTTTTTTTTAATTTCTTTTTTTTTTTTTTAATTTATTTTTAGAAAGAGAGAGAGAGAGATCAAGAATTGGCGTGACTGGGCCTTAGCCACTGCAATCAAACCCCAGATGCTTGCACCACCTAGTGGGCATGTGTCCAACGTTGTGCTCCCTCACCTTTGTGTGTCTGGCTTATGTAGGGTCTGGAGAGAGATCGAACATGGGTCCTTACACTTTGCAGGCAAACACCTTAACTGCTAAGCCATCTCTCCAGCCTGCTTTTCTTTTTTCTTTTTTTAAAATTTTTTGTTTTGTTTTGTTTTGTTTTAATTTTAATTGCTATATTTGCCAGCAGAGAGAGAGAAAAGAAAAAAAAAAAGAGGCAGACATAGAATTGGCACACTAGGGCCTCTAGCCACTGCAAACAAACTCCAGATGCATGTGCCCTTTGTGCATCTGGCTTACGTGGGTCCTGGAGAATCGAACCAGGATCCTTTGGCTTCACAGGCAAATACCTTAACTGCTAAGCCATTTCTCCAGCCTCTTTTTTTTTTTCATAAAAGAGGCCACTGCAGGGCCTCTAGCCACTGCAATCTAATTCCAGACGCTTGCGTGCCTTGTGCACGCACATATGTGACCTTGTGCCACTTTGTGTGTCTGGTTTATGTGGAACCTAGAGAGTTGAACATGGGTCCTTAGGCTTTGCAAGCAAGTGCCTTAACTGCTAAGCCATCTCTGCAGTCATCAGAGACACTTTTGATGTGATTAAAAGGTATACCGGACTGGAGAGATGGCTTAGCAGTTAAGGCGCCTACGTGCCAAGCCTAAGAACACCTGTTCAATCTCCAGGTCCCACGTTTAGCCAGATGCAAAGTGATGCAGCTACGCAATGCCACACTTGCCCATAAGGAGGTGGACACGTCTGGAGTTCGTTCACAGCAGCTGAAAGGCCACTGGCACACCCATTCTCTCTCTCTGCCTCTTCTTCTCTGTCTCTCTCAATAATAATAATAATAATAAATAATAATAATAATGGTATACCACCTTCCCTGTCAGTCAGTCCCTTTCACTGCAGTGCACATTGGTGTGTATTATCTGCTTTAGATCATGATGCACCTTCTAGGGAAACACAGTCAAGACCAGAAAATAAGCATTGCTCCCTCATTGCTGGCTCACCCTAGACCTGGTTCCAATTCATTACTCATCAATCCTTATGTAAAACTCACTTCTGAATTGCATGTTGCCTCTACCATCCTCAACCTATCCCTAACTCATGACTTAGGTGCTTTGCAAGAGGACAAGCCAGTGGAATGCCCGTTAAACCAGGTTTTTCTGATGATTCCTCATGGTTACTTGGTCCAAGGCTTCTGTTCTTAGTAGGAATCTCTGAGACCTACCACAGGCCCCTCATTACACCCCATCAGGTGACTGTGACACTATCCTGCCCAGGTTTGGTGACAGGCCCTTGAGTGTCATGGCTGACGGGACATTTGTCAAGGCTCATGCCATATATTCTTCTCCTCACTTGAATTGACAATAAATTTGTGAGTAGTAATATTGAAACTGGCTCTCTTAATTACTCAACACATTTGAAATTTGTTCATTTATTTCAGCTGTTTTATAACCATACTATTTGGTATGAAGTGTAAGTTGGTTTTTAAAAAACATTTATTGGGGCTGGATAGATTGCTTAGTGGTTAGGGCACTTGCCTGCAAAGCCAAAGAACCCACATTCAATTCCCCGGGACCCATGTAAGCAGATGTACAAGGTGTTGCATGCATCTGGACTTTGTTTGCAGAGGCTAGAGGCCCTAATAATCCCAGTCTATCCCCTCCCCCCATCTCTCTCTTTCTGCCTCTCTCAAATAAATAATAAAATATTTATTTCAGACTGGAGAGATGGCTTAGCAATTAAGGCTCTTTCCTGAAAAGCCAAAGGACCCAGGTTCAATTTCCTAGGACCCATGTAAGCCAGATGCACAAGGTGGCACATGCATCTGGAATTTGTTTGCAGCAGTTGGAGGCCTTGGCACACACATATTTTCTCTCTCTCTCTCTCTCTCTCTCTCTCTCTCTCTCTCTCTAGTAAATAAATTAATTTAAAATATATATATATATATATATTTTTATTGGGCATGTGTGAGTATGTGGGCATTCTCTAGGATCTCTTGCTGCAAACAAATCCCTATCCAGCTTCATGTGGGTTGCTGGGGAATTGAACCCAGGTTGGCAGGCTTTTCAACTAAGCACTTTTAACCACTATGCCATCTTCCCACCTCCTGATTTGTCTTTTGGAAGTATCTGGGACATGTGTCCTTGTTGCATGTCTTGCCTTATTTTGAGTACTTCCTTGCTTTTCTAAGGAATCACCCTTCCTAAGCTCACCTTTTTGTTTTGTTTTTGGTTTTGGTTTTTCGAGGTAGGATTTCACTCTAGCCCAGGCTGACCTGGAATTTACCATGTAGTTTCAGGTTGGCCTTGAACTCATGGCCATCCTCCTACCTCTGCTTCCCAAGTGCTGGGATTAAAGTTGTGTGATCCCACGCCTGGTTTACCTTGCTCTTTTTTTATTAAATATATTTAATTAATTTATTTATTTGAGAGAGAGAAAGAGGTAGAGAGAGAGAATGGGTGTGCCAAGGCCTCTAGCTACTGCAAACAAACTCCAAATGCATGTGCCCCCCCCCTTGTGCATCTGGCTTATGTGGGTCCTGGGGAATCGAACTGGGGTCCTTTGGCTTTGCAGGCAAATGCCTTAACCATTAAGCCATCTTCTCCAGCCCTAAAAATTGTTTTTTTTAATACTTTATTTATTTATTTTAGGGAGAGAAAGTGAGCATACCAGGGCCTCCAGCCACTGCTAATGAACTCCAGACATATGTACCACCTTGTGAATCTGGCTTTACGTGGGTACTAGGAAAATGAAACCTGGGTCCTTAGTCTTTGCAGGGAAGTGCCTTAACCACTAAGTCATCTCTTCAGCCTGCCCACCTTGTTCTTGATTTTACTTTGTCCTGGGTTTTTTTTTTTTTTTTTTTTTTTTTTTTTTTTTTTGGTTTCTCGAAGTAGGGTCTCACTCTAGTTCGGGCTGACCTGGAATTCACTATGTAGTCTCAGGTGGCCTCAAACTCACAGTGATCCTCCTACTCTGCCTCCCGAATGCTGAGAGTCCTGGTTCTTTTGACTGATGGTAGTACTTAGACCCACCAGCAGAAATGATCCTCACTGTTGGGGTGTTACTCCTCTTGGGCCTTTTCAGTGGGCAGAGGGTGTGTGTGTGTGTGTGTGTGTGTGTGTAACACATGTGTCAATACACACAGGCATTTATATTTGCTTTACTTCCATATCTGTATTGAAAATCCTGAATTTACATTGCAGCCTGCAGTTGCTGGAATGGATTCAAGTTTTCTCTCATTCCCTATTTGCATCTTCTTCCTCTTTTAGGGAAAAATCATGCTGTCCCTGACACTGATACTTCCCTCAGTCAGCTCCTGTGTGTGTCTAGTCTTGTTTGTGCTGCTACTTTCTCTCTGTTCTCTTATCCTCATCAGCTCTCGGGTGATCATCCTCACTGCACCGTGTCCTGAACTTCCATACTATGTCCCTTTCTTGTGATTGTTCCACACCAGCCCACCTCTCCACTTGCACACCCTCCACCCTGCTGGACTCTTCCCACCCCAAAGCCACCATGACTCCTTGCCTGCCACACCTAGTGACTTGGGGGTGAGGGTTGAGGAAGGGAAAGGCATTAGTTTGAATAGTCTTAGGAAATTTGCCATTTGCAGGTAGGGCTTCCATCCCACGTTTTATGCAACGTAAATGCCTTTATCTTCAGTCTCTGAAAGGAGTACTGTAATGTCTAGGCATTGTGCTGAATGCAGTGGACACAAAAGGGAAACAAAACAAAGTACCTCTATTCCCAGAAATTACTCTGCAGTTGATCCTAATTCTCTTTCATGCATTGATTAGGGTTGCTCAGTATTCAGATGCTTTCACTTCCATCTACTCACAGCAGTGCTGCAAGTTAATTGGAAAAGTCATCAGTGATGAAATCTATATAGTAAATTCATGCATCCAAGAATATTTTAATCAAATTTATGAAAATATTGTCTTAATTAAATTATTTTGCAGAGCACTATTTCGTATAATGATAGCTTGTTTACTTAGGGTGCATCTAAAGTCTTGACCATGAATGTGGCCTTTTGATTCTACTGTTTCATTTCTAGGTGATTAATAGCCAGGAAATAATCAGATTTAAGACCGAATGAAGGTTTATCTTCAAGAGTGTATTGAGTAGCAGGGGATCAGGTGGCTTATGGGATAAGCCATGGAGGATCAGTGCAGTCACTTCCAGAGTCCAGGCGTGTATCTTGTTCGGTTTTAAAGTGAAAGGAAAAGTGTACACTTGATCCAAAGAATGCAGGGTGAAAAGGTATGCTTCAGCTTCAGGTTTGGAGCTTGTCATCTTTCCTCCCTCCCTCTATCCCTCCCTTCCTTTCTTTCTTTTTTTCTTTTTCTTTTCTTTCTTTTTTTTTTTTTTCTTTTTTCAGAGAGAGAGAGAGAGGCAGGTAGAGAGAAAAATGGGCACAGCAGGACCTCTCTCCACTGCAAACAAACCCTAGACACATGCACCACCATGTGCATCTGGCTTACTTGGGTACTGGGGAATTGAACCTGGATCTTTAGGCTTCGCAGCCAAGCACCTTAACTGCTAAGCCATCTCTCCAGCCCTCTTTTTTTTTTTTTTTCAAATATTTTATTTTATTTTATTTTATTTTATTTTATTTGAGAAAGAGGCAGTTAGGGAGAGAATGGGCATACCAGGATCTCCAGGTGCTGCAGAGGAAGTCCAGATACATGCGCCACCTTGTACATCTGGTTTACATAGGTTCTGGGGAATCAAACCTGGGTCCTTCGGCTTTGTAGGCTGCACCTTAACCACTAAGCCATCTCTCCAGTCCAGAGCTTATCATCTTACTATTATGTAATCACCTGGATTATGGGAAGTTGGTTTTTAGGAGCTAATCCTTTACTGCAGATGTCTATTTCCTTTTTTAAATTTTATTTATTTATTTGAGAGGGAGAAAGAGGGGCAGATAGAGAATGGGTGCGCCAGAGCCTCCAGCCACTGCATACAAACTCTAGACGCATATTTGCTGCATCATTGTGCCTGTAGCTTTGTCCCCTGCAGACCAGTGGGACTTCTTTCTGGTGTTGAGAGCTTTCCTCATGGCACTTCAGGCCTCTTGTGTGTCCTGGTTAGGGACTGACTCAAGGAGCAGAAAATACTCAAGAGATACTTGTAGACATGCTTCCTCACGTGTGTGTGCAGATCATTTGGAAGCCATAAACTGTAGTGAAGTTCATTTTTCTCTGGACTTTTCATGCTCTGGGGTGTATGTATCATAGGGAAGGCCTCATTCTTGGGTGTCTGTTGGCTTTGGTAAGAGCACCATGTGCTGTCTCTGCAGCGTCTGTCCATGTCAAGTGCGTTGTGAACATCACTTTGCTGCACTTGTATAATCCCCTTTATTCCTTTATTGTTCCATTCTACAAACACTAAGTATAGAAAATCATGTATTGCACAAACCACATTCTAGTGCATGAAAAAAATAGCTAAGGATTACTCAAGAAGCAGAGGTAGGAGGATTGCCATGATTTCAACGTCACCCTGAGGCTACCAAGTGAATTCCAGGTCAGCCTGGGCTATAGTGTGACCCTGCCCTGAAAAACTTAAAAAAAAAAAAAAAGCTGGGCGTGGTGGCGCACACCTTTAATTCCAGCATTCAGGAGGCAGAGGTAGGAGGATCACTGTGAGTTCGAGGCCACCCTGAGACTACAGAGTGAATTCCAGGTCAGCCTGGGCTACAGTGAGACCCTACCTCAAAAACAACAACAACAACAACAAAAAGCTAAGGATTAAAACTGTGTGAGGTGTGGTGACACATACCTGTGATCCTAATGCTTGGGAGGTTGATGCAGGAGGATTGTAAGTTTCAGGTCCCCCTGGACTGTATAGGGAGACCCTTTCTCAGAACAAACCAGGTCTTGCTGTTGCATCACTGTGCTGCCTCCTGAGGTGCTCAGGGTCTTGGGAGGGAAAATAGATCAAACAAGGGATGCAGCCTTGTGTCTTGAGTCTGTGACTGTTGTCTCAACCTTTTTTTCTGTTGGCAGAAATCTGCAATGGGCAGTATGTTCCGCCAGCAGTCCACTGAGGACAAGGAGGACAAGCCACCCCCAAGGCAGAAGTTCATCCAGTCTGAGATGTCCGAGGCTGTGGAGCGAGCCCGAAAGCGCCGGGAAGAAGAGGAGCGCCGAGCCCGAGAAGAGAGGCTGGCTGCCTGTGCTGCCAAACTGAAACAGCTAGACCAGAAATGCAAGCAGGCCCAGAAGGCCAGTGAGGCCCCAAAGCCAGCAGAGAAGGAGGTTTCCCGCTCCTCTGGCATAGAGAAGGCATCCCCACAAGAGAACGGCCCTGTTGTCCGTAAAGGTGAGAAGTACCTCTTGTCCTACCAGCTGGGAGCCTCAGACCATTGTCATCAGGCCATTATTTGTATCTTCCTTCTATAGCAAAGCCTGTGACTAAAAGTGTATTATACTTGGAAGTATCAGTCCTTTAGCATGTAGGCCTGAATCACATGCCTGAGATCTGTCTGTCCTATTACAACTTTTGTTTGTTTGTTTGTTTTCATTTTTTTAAGTAGGGTCACACTCTTGGCCGGGCTGACCTGGAATTCACTCTGTAGCCTCAAACTCATGATGATCCTCCTGCCTCTGCCTCCTGAGTGCTGGGATTAAAAGCGTGTGCTACCACACCCAGCTACAACTTCTTTTACACTAGTTAGAGAAGCACCTCTTCTCTCTGGAACCTGTTTATTCATTTGTAAGTTGTGCATGTAGGTATCTGCCAGTGTGCCAAGAGCCACATGAGGTGCCTCATGTGAGGCATGCAGCACAGGTTGCAGCTGATGGAGCATGTGCTTGTTTTCTGAGACTGTTGGTCTTGCTGTCATCACTGCTGCCCTGAGGCTAATGGTTAAGCACAGGACCCTTGTGTAGGCAATGAAAGAGAAAGAGGCCTCTCCACTTGCTGGACTAGACTCCTGTTTGCAGTAGTTCCAACAGGAATGGATTGTGTGGATGCAGAAGAGATAACAGTACTGAGCAATAACACTGACAGGGACACACTCCAGGAATCCCATCAGTAGCAGTGTTCTCAGAAGTTCCCTTCAGTAGTCCCCATCAACTCCTTAGGAGACATAGGCTGCTACTTTCAGTCCCTAGAAGGTTCTCATGTGGCAGTCTGACACCACTAGAGCTTTTCTGGCCAGAGTCTCCAGAGAAATCCAGTTGCCCTTCTGCCTGAGCATTAAAGCTCAATTGAAGATGGTCCTACAGTGCTTATGGAGGTGGCAATCGCATCACTGAGCACAGCCTTTTAGTCAGGCCCTATTTCTCGTATGTTATGTGGATTTTCTCAGTTTCACAAAAGCCCTGTGAATAGGTATGGTGTGGCTGTTGTCATTATAGATGTAGGAATGGACAAAGGAGGCTACAAAATTACCAAGGTCACCTAGCTGGTAATGTGCAGAATTCTTTCTGTTTGGATGATGACTGTGTGGGTGGTTGCTGAATTTGAGGCTACTCTCTGACTTAGCAGAGTCTGTTAACCCAGCTCTATGCACCATGCTGAATGGTGGTGGGTAAAGCTTGGTGTGCTTGGTGCGGAATCCACAGGCAGGTGTCTGAGGAGCATGTAGTATGGACCAGTGGCAGTGAATGTTCCCATGGTTGAATGTGTGCTGCAGTAGGCAAAAACACTTTTTTATTATGTCACTGGCCAAGCTTTGGTGACCTCATATGGCATTTTTCTGTCTGCTCATTCTCTAGGCTCCCCAGAATTCCCTGTCCAGGAAGCCTCAACCCTGTTCTCAGAAGAGGCATCCACTCCTTCCCCTGCCGCAGTTCAGAGCAGCAGCAGTAGCAGCAGCAGCAGCAGCGAGGAGGAGGCCAGGGACACCGGGTCCCCTGCACAGGAGTTCAGCAAGTACCAGAAGTCCCTTCCTCCTCGGTTCCAGCGCCAGCAGCAGCAACAGCAGCAGGTGAGGCCTGACCATGGAACAGACTGCCCTGCCCCTCTCCCACCAGGTTAAAGAAATAATAACCAACCCACAGTGTATATGTCAGGGTTGCATCTCCAAACGTGTGACCATGGATGGTCTCCACATGATGGAAGCTCCCGTGACTTGTTGGTGTTGTGTGGTGTCTATTCTGAATTGCATTGGTTTAGCTGGAGGAGCATTTCTTCATTTAGAGCAGCACCCCTCTGGCACTGCTTGGAAATGGAAGGACGGTCTGGGGCCTCTGAGGCCTAGGAAGCCTTGTGCCCCATCTCAGAACTTGCCAGAGAGAGGCATGTCAGCTTTGGATTAAGGGTGTAGATTAAAGGGTTCAAACTGAGGAGTATGGGCTGCTATCCTAACAGTCCTTCTTAACCAGCAGCATGAATACTCATCATGCCCAGTTATTGAAGAGTCACAGAGATGAGTGTCTGCCCAGTAGAGCAGAGAGCTTGGGCAGTGATGCCTGTGAGCAAATTACTGTTTGTCCCAGATGGCTAGCAGATGGAACCATACTGGTCCCAATATCCTGGTGATCTTGTTTGCTGGAAGCAGCTCATTGGCAGGTGTACTTCTTTGTGGAAAGGTTCTTACTGTAACCCAGGCTGACCTAGAACTTACTGTGTAGCTCAGGTTGGCCTCAAAATTATGATGATCCTCTGACCTCAGCCTCCCTAGTGCTGGAATTCAAAGTGTACACCACCATGCTGGTCAGTTGTACCTCTTAAAAGAGCAGTATTAAATGGGAATGGTGATGTATCCCAGTGGTGAGTGCTTGCCTAGTGTTTGTGAAGCCTTGGGTTCAGTCCCCAATCTCCTTCCTCCCAAAGTAATAAGTGAAAGAACAGCCGGGTGTGGTGGCGCACGTCTTTAATCCCAGCACTCAGGAGGCAGAGGTAGGATCGCTGTGAGTTCAAGGCCACCCTGAGACTACATAGTGAATTCCAGGTCAGCCTGAGCTAGAATGAGACCCTACCTCGAAAAACCAAAAAAAGCAAGCAAGCAAGCGAGAAAGAAAGAACACAGCAGCTGTTATAAGGATTGGAGAGATGGCTTAGTGGTTAAGGTGCTTTCCTGTGCAGCCTAAGGACCCAGGTTCAGTTCCCCAATACTCACATAAGCCAGATGCACAAGTTGATGTATTCATCTGGCCTTTATTTACAGTGGCTAGAGGCCCTGGCATGCCCATTCTCTCTCTCTCAAATAAACAGATAAAAATTTTTAAAAAAATCACGAGTTGGAGAGATTGCTTAGTGGTTAAGGTGCTTGCTTACAAAGCCAAAAGACCCAGGTTCAGTTCCCCAGGACTCACATAAGCCAGATGCACAAGGTGGCACATGTGTCTGGAGTTCATTTGCAGTGGCTAGATGCCCGTCATGTCCATTCTCTCTCTCTCAAATAAATAAAAATAGCTGGGAATGGTGGCATATGCCTTTAATCCTCACACTTAGGAGGCAGAGATAGGAGAATCACCGTGAGTTCGAGACCAACCTGAGACTAGAGTTAATTCCAGTTTAGCTTTGGCTAGAGCGAGACCCTACCTCAAAACCACCCCCCACAAAAAAAAAAAAAAAAAAAAATAAATAAATTTTAAAAAATATTTCATGGTGAGTGTGGTGGTACACACCTTCAGTCCCAATGCTTGGGAGGTAGAGGTAGTAGAATTGCCCTGAGTTCAGGACCACCCTGAGACTAATTCCAGGTCAGCCTGGTCTAGAGTGAGACCTTACCTTAAAAAACAAAACAAACCAAAAAAGTTAGAAAATGGCTGTGCTCTGGAAAACCAGACTGCGGTATTACACGTTTTCCCAGGAACTCCTGTAAGTTCCAGTAAAACTCACACCCTTGCTTCTCTGCTTGTGGTCCCAGGAAGCATCCCAGGGGCTGCATGGTTTGTGCTTTGATAGTACTGTACAATCACACTGTGTGGCCGCTCCTCGGCTTGGAGTTGTAGTACTGAGGGATAATCTGGTTTCTCCTCCTGGAACAGCAGCAGTCGCTTCTGACAGCTCTTTGTAGGGGTGAGGGAGACAATGGTGGTCTTTCCTCAAGAATAGAAGGATGTCTGAGAGCAGCAAAACAGCCTGGCTAGTCTGAGTCCCTGGGACCTAGGGTCTAACCCGGAAGAGTTGTGTGGGCTGGTTGATTAGTGGTTCCAGTCTTCTTGTCAATGGTCCCTGTTGATTGAGTGCTCCTCAAAAGTGATGAGAGTGCTGGAGGCCCCAGGAGTTCTTGGAGTCTGATTTGGTTTTGAGTGGTATATAGATTCAGGGCTCCCATAGGTAGAAGCACCAGAGCTCCCTGGTCAGGTAGAGATTGGGTCTTTGTTATTTAAAAAAAAAATTTTTTTTTGCTTATTTACTTGTGTGGGAGAGAGAAAATATGAATGAATGAATATCGGTGCACCAGGACTCTTGCTGCTGCAAACTGCAGATGCATGTACCACTTTGTGAATCTGTCTTCATGTGGGTACTGGGTAATCGAACCTGGGCCATCAGGTTTTGCAAACAAGTGCATTTAACTGCTGAGCCATCTCCCCAGCCACTTTGAATAAGTTCCTAACAGTTTGTGTTCATCCATTTGTGCAGTTCATGTTCCACAGGAGCACAGTACCACAGTGAATCACACATGCATGGTCAGGGAAACCAGTCACAAAGCCAGTGAGTGCTGTAGAGGCGGGTTCATGGGAGCATAGATCAGGGACCTGCTTCCCAGAGCTTGGGCTGTGAAGCCAATCTAGGCACAGAGGGGAGAGGGGTGTCTTACCTAGCCAAAGGCCTGATATGTACCATGGTCTGCTGAGTAACCAAAGCACTGGGTGGAGCATAGTAAGGGGTGTCATGGAAGTGTAGCCAGGGAGGCAGATCAGAAAAGATCCCACAGGATCTTGTAGCCTTGTGGGTCAGACTGAGATCAGGAGAGGACCCTGAAGGCTCTTCTCATGTTTCTTCTCACATGGAATATGAAAAACTTAATTCCATTGAATATAAAAAATGTGGAGGGCTGGAGAGATGGCTTAGTGGTTAAGGCACTTGCCTGTGAAGCCTAAGGACCTAGGTTCAACTCTCCAGGACCTAAGCCAGATGCACATGGTGACACATGTGTCTGGAGTTCATTTGCAGTGACTAGAGGCCCTTGGGCTCCTATTCTTTCTCTCACTCCCATCCCTCCCTCCCTCCCTCTGTCTGTAGTAAATAAATAAAAATAAAAAATATTTTTTAAAAAAGAAAATGTGAAGGGGACTATGGGGAGGAGGGAAGAGATTGCAACCCTCCTTGGATGGCTACAGAAAAGAAAAGCTATGTGTCTAGAGGTTCCCTGGGAGGTGTGTTGGTCTAATTCAATAAAGTGCTTCATTCAGATAGGAGCCTAGTCTGAGGGGTATCCAAGGTGATAACGTCATAGCTATCAGCCCAGCTTCAAGGAAGGACCCTAGCCTAACTCTGTAATCAGCTGATGGTCCCTTTGAACAGATGCCCATCCTGTTGGTCCTTTCTTGGGCTTTCAGTGTCCTCTGCTACAGAGCTGGTGGAGGGTGCCTATGAGCATTTGTATGTGTGCACCCCCAAGCCTGTGGCTAACTTGGTCCTCTTTCTTGGCCAGGAACAGCTGTACAAGATGCAGCACTGGCAGCCTGTGTATCCTCCACCTTCCCACCCCCAGCGCACCTTCTACCCACACCACCCCCAGATGCTGGGCTTCGACCCCAGGTGGATGATGATGCCCTCCTACATGGACCCACGCATCCCACCCACTCGGACCCCTGTGGACTTCTACCCTTCAGCCCTACATCCTTCAGGTGAGTACCATGCCTAGACAAGTGGCTCCTCAAGAATTAGACCCACCAGGGCTGGAGAGATAGCTTAGTGGTTACAGCGCCTGCCTGCTAAGCCAAAGAACCCGGTTCCAGTCTCCAGGTCCCACGTTTAGCCAGATGCAAAGTGACACAAGGGCGCAATGCTGCACTTGCCCACAAGGGGCTGAACACATCTGGATTTCGTTCATAGCAGCTGAGAGACTGCTGGAGCGCCCATCTCTATCTGTCTCCCTTTCCCTCTCTGTCTGTCTCTCTCTCTGTTTCTCTCTCCAAAAATAAATAAAGTTAAAAAAAAAAAAAGTAGTAGACTCACCAGAGCCCAGTTTGGTGTCTGTGGGGTCATGTGACTGGTCTGAGTTTTGCAAAATTAAAGGCATAATAATACTCCTCACAACAAAGTTTTTGGGGCTGGGGGGATGGCTTAGTGTTAAGACACTTGCCTGCAGAGCCAAAGAACCCAGGTTCAATTTCCCAGGACCCACGTAAACCAGATGCACAAGGTGGTGCCTACTTCTGGAGTTTGTTTGCAGTGGCTGGAGTTCCCATTCTTTCTCTATCTGCCTCTCTCTGTGTCTCTCTCTATCTAATAAATAAATAAAATTAACCCATGTTAAAAATGTTTTGGGGGCCAGGAGTGGTGGCACATGCCTTTAATCTCAGCACTCAGGAGGCAGAGGTAAGAGGATCACAGTGAGTTTGAGGCCACCCTGAAACTACATAGTGAATTCCAGGTCAGCCTGGGCTTTAGTGAGACCCTACCTCGAAAAACCAAAAGAAAAAAAAAATGTTTTGGGGGGCTGGAGAGATGGCTTAGCTGTTACAGTTCTTGCCTGTGAAGCCTAAGGACTCAGATTCAATTCCCCAGTACCCATATAAGCCAGGTGCGCAGGATGGTGCATGCATGTGGAGTTCATTTGTAGTGGCTAGAGACCCTGGCATGCCCAGTCTTTCTCTTTATCGCCTTCTTCCTCCCCCACCCCTCTCTCTCAAATAAATAAAATAAAAATATTTTAATATTTTTTAAAAGTCATTTTACTTATCTGATAGAGTAAAAGAGAGAGAGAGAGAGAGAGAGGGAATGAGTGAGTGAGTATGGCCACACCAGGGCTTCCTAGCACTGCACGTGAACTCCAGATACATGTGCCACTTTATATATCTGGCTTTACATTGGTATTAGGGAATTGAACTTGGGCCATCAGGCTTTGCAAGCAAGTGCCTTTAACCACTAAGCTATCCCTTCCGCCTCAATCCTTTTGTCTTTTTTATTTTGTTTTGTTTGTTTATCGAGGTAGAGTCTTGCTGTAGCCCAGGCTGACCTGAAATTTACTATGTAGTTTCAGGGTGGCCTCGAACTCATGGTGATCCTCCTACCTGTGCCTCCCAAGAGCTGGGATTAAAGGCATGAGCCTCCATGCCCGGCTCCTTAGTCTTTTTATTGTTCTTTCTCTTACAAGTGTTGCATGCTCTCTAGTTTACTAATTTCGTTCTTTCTTTCTTTTTTTATACTTTTTTTTTTTTTTTTTTTTTTGCGAGGTAGGGTCTCACTCTGGTCCAGGCTGACCTGGAATTAACTATGTAGTCTCAGGGTGGCCTCGAACTCTTGGCGATCCTTTTTTATACATTTTTTTGAGAGAGAGAGGGAGAGAATGGGTGTGCCAGCAGTCTCTCAGCCTCTGTGAACGAACTCCAGATGCATGTGCCCCCTTGTGGGCAAGTGCTGCATTGCAGCCTTGCGTCACTTTTTGCGTCTGACTAAACATGGGACCTGGAAATTGGAGCTGGCATTCTTAGGCTTGACAGGCAAACACCTTAACTGCCAAGCCATCTCCAGCCCCTTTCTTTCTTTTTTTGAAGTCGGGCCTCACTTTATCCCAGGCTGACCTGCAATTCACTATGTAGTTCCAGGCTAGCCTCAAACTTACAGCAGTCCTCCTACCTCCGCCTCCTGAATGTTGGGATTAATGGTGTTGCCACCATGCCCAGCTCCTAGTTTACTAATTGCTTATAATTGACCTTTATTGTCATTTCATCATGGTTAAGATAGTACAGTTTGCAAAGGCCATAGGCATTTTCTCATAGTAACCAGAGATAATACATCTTGCAGGCATTCATCAGCTACTCATTTTTGTTGCTGTAGGACAAAAACAGCAATGAACAACAGTAAATGAGTGTCCATGATTGTTTTCCAGTAAAAATAGGCCAATATTGTTACAGGACTATAGTTTGCTAACCAATCTTTGATATAGACTAATGGATATTTATTGAGATTTCTTTTTGGATAGGCTCTTATGTGGGTTTTTAAAAAAATATTTTATAGGACTGGGGAAATGGCTTAGCAGTTAAGACGTTTACCTGTGAAGCCTAAGGACCCTGGTTCAATTCCCCAGGGCCCAGATGCATAAGGGGGCACGTGTGTCTGGAGTTTGTTTGCAGTGGCTAAAGGCCCTGACATGCCCATTCTCTCTTTCTCTCTGCCCCTTCCTCTCTCTCACACTCAAATAAATAAATAAATAAAATATTTAATAATATTTTATATACTTATTTGAGGGAGAATGAGAATGTGTGTGTGAGTTAATGGGCATGCTAGGGCTTCCTGTAGCTGCAAATGAGCTCCAGATACATTTGCCACTTGGTACATCTGGCTTTACATGGGCACAGGCTGTCAGACTTTGCAAGCAAGCACCTTTAACTACTGAACCATCTATCCAGCCCCATGGGTATTCTTTAATACTTAGCTTGAGAAGAATCAATGTTATCCTGCTGGATGTAGTACACTCAGTCATCCTTGCTAGTTTTACAGATTTCTGTATCATTACAAATTTTTATCCCCTTGAGTAATTATTGAGGTGTGTGTTAAAATCACCATGAGATTTATTTTATATAGTTATGGAAGCTGACTATAAAAAAAGGTTTTTTTAAAGTTTTTGAAAAATCACCATGAGGGCCAATGGTGTAGCTTAGTGGTAGAGCCCATCCTTTTAGTATGCATGAGGCCCTGGGAACTCCAGCACCAAATTAAAAAAAATTATAGTTTTGTAAAATCTTTTTTTTTTTTTTTTTTTTTTTTTTTTTTTTTTTTTTGCGAGGTAGGGTCTCACTCTGGTCTAGGCTGACCTAGAATTCACTATGTAGTCTCAGGGTAGCCTCCAACTCTCAGCAGTCCTCCTACCTCTGCCTCCCAAGTGCTGGGATTAAAGGCGTGTGCCACCACGCCCAGCTTGTAAAATCTTTATTGTAAGCTGTCCAGTATTTGGTTTTTGTTTTGTTTGCCAAGGTAGGGTCTCACCACTTTGGCCCAGGCTGACCTGGAATTAACTTTGTAGTCTCAGGGTGGCCTCGAACTCATGGTGATCCTCCTACCTCTGCCTCCCGAGTGCTGGGATTAAAGGCGTGTACCACCACACCTGGCCAGTATTTGTTTTTGTTTTGTTTGTTTGTTTGTTTGTTTGTTTGTTTGTTTGTTTGTTTTTGGAGTCTCACACTGTTACCTAGACCTAGAGTGGCAATCCTCCTACCTTAGCCACTTGAATGCTGGCATTATAGGTGTAAGCCACCATGCCCCACTGGATTAAATTTTTGTGCTGCCCTGGACCATGACAAGACAGACTGCCTGGGCAGTTCCCTATACCAAAGGACATGAACTTTCTAATGTGCTTTTGGAGGGTGTTGATAGTAGTGTTTCACAAGCACAAGAAGGCCTAACCCCTGGTTCTGAGAGGTTGCTGAAGACCAAGCTCCCAGGTGTGGAGACACTGGGGACGGACATGGCTTGTCCAGGATCCTATCTAGATATAGCTAGTAGGGCCAGCATGTAACCTGTAGCCCAATCAACCTAGGTCGTTTCACAGGGTATTGCTGTTTTCAGATACCACACCCTCCTTCCTTGATAGAGCCAATATTTTCACATACAGTGTTGAGTGTTGCTGTCCATCTTGAGACAGAGGGAAGGAAGCTAAGCCACATTCCTATCTATATCTTCCCCTGAGGATGGGATGTGGCTGAGAGCCAACTGGCTGGTTCACATGTTCTGAACGGGATGTGGCTTATCTCCAAGTCTAAACCACAAAGCTCTTGGTGTCCCTGTGGACACAGAAATGGCTGCCTATAAACAGCCCTTCTAGTCAGAAATCTCTGATTTCCATGTGCTAGTTCATTCTTACTCTGGGAACCAAGATCGGCTCTCTAGGGTTGGGAGCAGGTCAGATGATACAGCAGTATGGAGTGAGGACTCAGATGTTTAAGGAATGGCCTGCTGTGTCCATGTGTCTATGTGACAGTTGAGACAACTGCTGCTTCTTTGAGGCTGTTTGGTCTGGAGGCTGCTGCCGGCTTTCTAAATTAGATGACCCCAGTTGGTCTTTTGCCTTCTTCAGGACTGATGAAACCCATGATGCCCCAGGAACCGCTCAGTGGAACAGGCTGTCGCTCTGAAGATCAGAACTGTGTGCCCCCACTGCAAGAAAGGAAAGTGACTGCCATCGACCCCACCCCTGTCTGGAGCCCAGAAGGCTACATGGCACTGCAGAGCAAGGGCTACTCGCTCCCCCACCCAAAGTCGACAGACACTTTGACTATGGACATGCATGTCAGGTAAGCTGGTGCTTGGTCCTGCTGCCCTGCAGGTGAAGGAAGACTCCAGTCCTAATGTCCCAGGGGAGGTGGGAAACAGTGTGAGGAGATGTGCTTGGATGCTTGGTGTGAGCAGCTCTTTCTGATGGCCAGGCTGAAGGCCAGGAGGATCCCATGGTCGCCGAACTGTGGTCATAGTGGGTGGGCCTTACAGGCAGGTGAGTTGAAAGTGAGCATCTGGGCTCACTCCCTCTGAGCAGATAGCTAGCCCAGCCAGCCCCAGGCCTAGATTCATGGACTCCCAGGCTCCAGCTTGTTCATTGCTCCCGGGACCGCCAGCTCCTCTCTTGTCTCCAGGGTGGTGCATTGAGTCACCTGGCAGCCACTGCCTCCTCCGCGCTCACGGACTCCAGGGGCCACCGAGCAACGTGTTTAAAGATAGAGCAAATGTTTATTTGTGTTTTTCTTTCTTTTTTAAAAAAAAACATTTTTTTTTCTTTAAAAAACTAAGCTCTGTTCAGCATGGAAACCAGGAACCAAGCTCCAATCACATTGACTGATTTTTCTGGTTCCTTTTCAGGAATGAAAGCTCTTACTCTGCCTCCCCTGGAAAGTCAGGGGGCGTAAGTGCCCAGCGCGATCTCTTTGAGGAGAGAGGGGAGGAGTACTTGAGTGCTTTTGACAAGAAGGCCCAAGCAGACTTTGACAACTGTATCTCTTCTCAAAGAATAGGCCAGGAGCTTTTATTTCCACCCCAGGAAAATGTTCAGGAGGTGGGTGCTCCTGGGCGTCACACCCCAAACCTCAGGTGTCCCCCATTGGAGCCTGACTTTGTCCCAGCTGAGAAAAAGTCAGAGTATGGCAGTTGGGACATTGTCCACCAGCCAAAGGCCACTGACACAGCCAACAGTGTTGAGCTGGAAGCAGCCCGGGAGGAGCCATCCTTCCACGTCTCCTCCTGGGAGAAAGAAGGGAGCCCCAAGAAGCCAACCCAAGAGCCCGAGTGGACGCCTGAGCCCCGGAGTACCAGCATCCAGCACCAGGAGCAGCCGAGCAGGACCAGGAGGTCAGGACCCATCAAGAAACCAGTCCTCAAGGCCCTCAAGGTGGAGGAGAAGGAGAAGGAGCTCGAGAAGGTCAAGCAGGGGCTCGGGGAGGAGAGCACACAGCTGGCCACAGAGAAGGAGCCTGTCCACAGGGCTGAAGAGGATGAGGATGAAGAAAATGACCCTGCTCTGGCCAATGCCTCCCCCTCTGCCCTGGAGGACAAGACTGCTGTCCGGGCTGGGTTTGGCCATGAGGCCAGCAAGGTGGACGAGGGCACAAAGCCTGACAAGGCCTGGGAGAGCAGACCACCTCGGGAGTCTGGTGACATTCCTCCCACCAAGAGAAACAACTGGATCTTCATCGACGAGGAGCAGGCCTTTGGTGGCAGGGGACAGACCCGCAGCCGGGGTCGTGGGTTCAGAGAATTCACCTTCCGAGGCAGGCCAGCGGGAAGCAACACAAACAGCCTGTGTGGCTCAGGTGTCCTCGGGACCCGCAGCATGTACAGCAGCAGCCAGCGCAGTGGCCGTGGCCGAGGCCTGCGGGACTTCCCCCTACCTGAAGACTGTCCCAGAGCCAAGCCCCGGCGGCGCATCGCCAGTGAGACCCACAGTGAGGGCTCGGAGTATGAAGAGCTACCTAAGCGGCGGCGGCAGAGGGGCTCGGAGGTTGGTAACGAAGGCACACTCCTGGAGAGAGAGGAGAAGAAAGATTCCTGGCGCTCCAACAGAACTTACTCCGAGGACCAGAGCAGCCTGGATGCCCGGAGTCGGGGACCCCGGGCTTGTGGGAGAGCACTCCCGCCCCGGCTGAGCAACTGCGGGTATGGACGCAGAACCTTCATAGCCAAAGAACCACCCCACTGGCAGAGCAGGAGTCCAGGTGGCTACTGGCACGAGTATGGCACCCCTGACTCTTATGGTGCACGACGCACCACTGACAGAGACTATGCCCCAGATTCCTACCGACACTCTGACACTTTTGGCAGCAGGGCTTTTGAGGACAGCCGTATGGAGGACAAAAGGTCCTTCTTCCAAGATGACCATGGGATAGATCCTGAAAATGCAGAAAACAGGCCCTTCCGCAGGAGGCGACCCCCACGCCAGGACAAGCCCCCTCGCTTTCGCCGCCTCCGCCAAGAACGAGAGTCCTTGGGCCTGTGGGGACCTGAGGAGGAATCCCACCTGTTGGCAAGTCAGTGGCCTGGCAGGTCCAAACTTTGTCCTGGAGACAAGAGTGGCCCTGGGGGTCGTAGGTCCCCGGAGCTCTCCTACCAGAATTCTTCCGATCATGCCAATGAAGAGTGGGAGACAGCCTCTGAGAGCAGTGACTTCAGTGAGCGCCGGGAACGGCGAGAAGGCCATGCGACTGAGCCTGAAGTGCAAGGGGATGGTGGCCTGTCTGGGGCCAGCTTGGGTGAGAAGAAGGAGCTGGCCAAGAGGAGCTTCTCCAGCCAGAGGCCCCTGGCTGACAGACAGAGTCGCAAGCTGGAGCCGGGAGGGTTTGGGGAGAAGCCTGTTAGGCCAGGTGGGGGTGAGACTTCCCCCCGCTGCGAGAGCCAGCAGAGTGGGACGCCTCTGAAAGCCAAAAGGTAACATGCCAGCACCATCCCAGGTCCTGTGTCATTGTCCTATCGCAGCAGCACCAAGTCCATGCATGCACACCCTGTAGGCCAGGCATCCCTCTGGGCCAGGTGGCCCTGGCTGCCGTGTGAGCGTATCCATCACTTGCTCCTGCATTGCTTGTTTGCTTCTTCATGGTGTGTCGTTGTTGGTGTTGTGGCTTGATAAACCATACCCAAACTTTCCTTCACCTCTTACTCCTGGTGGCCCTTTTCTGGTTGTTGTACCAGCCTCTGTTCCCCAGGGTTCCGCCTCCAATTGTGTTCTTGGAGCCCTTATAGTGATGGTTGCTGCCTGTGTGTGGTGCTTGGCGAGCACAGGCCAGTCCATCAGCTTGCTCTACTTGGAGCTGGCCAGGCAGCATCCTGCTTGGGCATCACTGGCCTCCTGGCTATGCAGAAGTAGCTCTTGCCCACATGGCTCTGCTTCCCCAGTGCTGCCGGTGGCCAGTGCACATGTCTTTTTTGAGCCAGAGGTTTTTAGATGGGCAGCCTGCTAGGTGTTGGCCATTGCCCCAGGCTATCTATATGAGGAAAGTCTGGCCTTACTACCTGGTCTGTGCCAGATGGTGTTGGGGGAGGGCTGCAGAGAAGTATGCCTCACCTCTCCTGTCCTCCTTACAACTCAGGGCATGGAACCGGGATAGTCCCACTCCAGAGGAGACCTGGGAGGGTGCCTGTTCTTTCATGTGTTGGTGTGACCATGCTCCAAGCCCCTGAAGGCACTGTGGTTGTGCCAAATACCTTGCAGCTGGGTGAAGCCTGGGCTGCAGAAACTTCAGTCCCTGGGTCAGAACAGAAAGGCTGGCCATCCTGTCCCAAGTGCACCCCCGTCTTTCCCTTCAGCGGCACTGGTTGTTGGCAAGCATTCTTGATCCCTGAAGGGCTCAGTGGAAGGAACTGGACCTAGATCTGGCTGCTGTGTTCGTGTGGGGGCTGTGTGCATTGCACTTGTTTATTTTTTCTTCTTTCTTTTAGCCTTTGGGTGATTGTGAATTCATGAGATCCTCTTTGCTTTGCAGGTCTCCAGATGAGGCCTTGCCTGGAGGTCTTAGCTGCAACACTGGGAGCAGTCACTCACCCTATGCCCTGGAGCGTGCTACCCATGCCAGCTCCGACAGCCCTGAAGCCACCAGTAAGAAGGCTGAGAAGGAGGCTGCACTGGCTGCCCAGCGGGCTGGTGAGCAGGAAGAGGCCCGGAAACAGTTTGACCTGGGCTATGGAAGTGAGTCTTGGACTAGGAGGACCCTTTGTGGGGGCTGATTTTGCTTCGCACTGTCAGTTTCGGGGGCTGCGGTGGGGTGCAGAACAGCTGAGATTCTGCCTCATGATGCTCCCAGCCTTGCTGAGCTTCCCTGACAGCCCAGTAGCCTTCCAGATTTAAAGACGGGCTCACCAAGGCTCAGGAGCTCAATGGTGTGTCCAGACCACACAGCTAGTGGGAGCAGAACTGGGTTAAGAGTCTCCATCTTCAAAGACTGGTCTCTTCACCACAGAGCTTGTAGTGTGTTGAACCACAAGGACTTTCGAAGGGTGGCTGGCCCTGTCCAAATTTCCACAGGATCCTTGGAAGTGTTCAACTAAGTGCTGTCTGGCTTTCTGCGTCAGGTCTATCTTATATATCAGGTGTTCATTGAGTTGGGGGACTTGTCTTGTGACCAATGGAAGCTCCATTCCTTCTTGTAACCTCTTGGTTCAGATGCCATCATTGATAACTGTGGGTCCAGCCCTGGAGAGGAGAGTGAAGTGGGCTCCATGGTGGGTGAAGGCTTTATTGAAGTCCTGACCAAGAAGCAGCGCCGCCTGCTAGAGGAGGAAAGAAGAAAGAAGGAGCAAGTTGCTCAGGTGAGTCACAGGCCAGGGAGTCAGGAGGGTAGGAATGTTTATCAGGCATGTGTTATTTCCCACACCTGCCACCTATGACCACAGTCCTGGAGCAGCCAGTTCTTCCCAGTAGGAAACTGAGTCATAAGGAGGCTGACTTGTCCAGGGTCTTAAGAGCTAAAATGTGGTTGAGTGGGATTCTCAGACCTTCATCAGCTTATAGTCCTCCTTCCACTGCACCCCATCCTGGGCGGGTGATTTGTGTCCCTGCAAATCTGGAGGTAGGAACCCTGTGTTAAAATGCTCGTGGTTATACACTACACAAAACCACTTTGATTGACTTTCGGCCTGTTCCTGAGATGATCTGGTCGACCTGATAGTGTATCCTGCCACCAGGGTTGGGGAGATGAATGTTGGTGGCATTCTGAGCTCGTTCAGGTGGTGTGGTTCAGGATACTTTCCTGGGCAAGTTGGTTTCCTTCATGCCTTGGCCTACACTGTATCACCTCCTTTTCCATGTAGGTGTCTGTCAAAGGCCGAGGCCTTTCCTCACGTATTCCTCCTCGATTTGCTAAAAAGCAAAACAGCCTGTGCCTGGAGCAAGGTGACGTGGCTATGCCTGGCAGCAGCCTTGGCACTGAGATCTGGGAGAGCACCAGTCAAGGTGAGGTGGGTGCCCAGCTCAGTAGAGCCAGGGCTCTTCCCAGGGACTTTTGCTTTTGAGCCAGGGGTGCATGCTGCTTGAGCTGACTGTTCTGCAGCTCTCAGGTGGGTAACTCTTCCCTTACTTGCTCCAGTACACAGAGTAGTGGAGCGTTCTCCACATTAGCATCCTGGAGGAGGCCCTCCCACGAGCTCAGAATAGTCAGGGAGGCTTGAGTTTCTTTGCCCACGCCTTTACACTGTTTCCTTACCAGCAGAAGAGCAGCACATGCTCAGCGGGGAGGCTGAGGGCTGCCCTTCCTTAGCACATTCTGTTCTTGTGCAAAACTGAAGACCAGAGGAAGGTTGTCTTTCCTTCTTAACAAATTCGTTTCCCTAAATTTTATTTTAAAATGGGGCTGGAGCCAGGCATGGTGGCATACACCTCTAATTCCAGAACTCAGGAGGCAGAGGTAGGGGGATCTCCATGAGTTCAAAGCCACCCTGAGACTACATAATGAGTTCCAGGTCAACCTGGGTCAGAGCAAGACCCTACCTCAAAAAGTCAAAAACAAAACAAAAATAGGGCTGGAGAGATGGCTCAGCAGTTAAGGTGCTTGCCTGCAAAGCCTAAGGACCGTGGTTCAATTCCCCAGTACCTACATAAAGCCAGATGCACAAAGTGGCACATGTGTCTGGAGTTCGTTCGTTGCAGTGGCTAGAGGTCCTGGTGCACCCATTTTCTCTCTGTTTCTCTCTCTCTCTCTCTCTCTCTCTCTCTCTCTCTCTAAAATACTTTAAAAAGTCCTGTTCTGGCTTGGTGGTGCACACCTTTAATCCCAGCACACAGGAAGCTGAGGTAGGAGGATCATTGGCTTTTGCTGGATTTGCAGAGCTTATTAAATCTGAGTTGTATCTGCTGGGAATTTTCAAAGACTATGGAAGCTGCCACATTTAGAAACAGATAGTCGGTTTTCATGAGAGAGCTTCAACCACACAGAAGTCATGATGGAGAACTGGAGCAATGAAAGGTAGTATAAACTAAAAGCCAGTAGAGTCACTAAGCTTCCGAGAAGCATGTTTATTGGCATATGATGGTGCTGGGGAGGCTCTCATAGCAGCTCCTGTGTGACAGATCTGTTCATTAGGGTATGTTGTTAGTAGGGTGTGGAGAACATGTAGGGGAGGTGGGTTTCTGTGAGCTTGTTGTTTTTTTTTTTCAGTTGGTATTCCACTCCAATGGAAAGGAAATCACAAGCTCATGTTTTTCCAGACTGCTCACCCCTCTTTGATGCCCTGACTCTCTGTCTCCCTTCTTCGGCAGCCCTTCCTGTGCAGGGAGCAGCCAGCGACTCATGGAGGAAAGCTGTTACTGCCTTCAGTAGCACCGAGCCTGGCACCACTGAGGTGAGTGCCTCCACCTCTCTCATGCCTCAATGCTAGGGTGTGTGCACCGACCACGGGGCCTGTGCCAGAGGCCTTTTCACAAGCCCTGGTTTGTCATCCTCTTCAGCCTTGGTCTCTGGTCCTTGTGTGGTTCCTGCATATGCAGGGAAAGAAGGACTACAGAAGGGAGTGCTCTCTAAGTGGGCAGTTGAATTTGAAGGCCACCTCTGAGCTGGTCTCAGTTGGGTTTGCCAGTCTTGCCTAGGACCATGTAGTGTGGCGGTCACAATCTTGGGCAGGACTGGTGCTTTCGTTCATTCAGCTGGGTGTGTCGTGTGCACCAGTAGAGGCCAGTCAGGAACAAGATCATGACTGGACTCTGAAGGGCAGGCCGTGGATAGGGAGGTGTGTTTGTACTATAGGTTTGTGTCCCATGCAGGCTTGTACTTTGCAGTTCGGGGACAGGGCTCTAACCCATTTTGTGCTCTGCATAGCAGGGTTTTAAGAGCAGCCAGGGAGATAGTGGCGTTGACTTGAGTGCCGAGTCTCGGGAGTCGTCTGCGACCTCCTCACAGCGCAGCTCCCCCTATGGTACTCTGAAGCCAGAGGAGATGAGCGGGCCTGGTCTGACAGAATCCAAGGCTGACAGCCACAAGGAGCAGTCTCAGAAACAGTCTGAGCAAAAGGTAACTTGGAGGTACCCTTCACAGTGGCCAAGGCCTGGGGGAAGGAGCCATTGTCCTGTTATCTTCCTTGGAAGCTAGAGGTCCTGTGTCTCAGCCTCTGCTTTCCCACCAAGGACTCAGAACACAGCTCAGGACAGAGCAAGGAGCACAGACCAGGACCCATCGGCAATGAGCGGTCTCTGAAAAACAGAAAGGGCTCAGAGGGGGCTGAGCGGCTACAAGGGGCTATCGTCCCACCTGTTAATGGGGTGGAAATTCACGTGGACTCCGTGCTGCCTGTGCCGCCCATTGAATTTGGAGTCAATCCAAAAGTGAGCCTTCGGTTTGAGTTTTCTTCTTCTTCTTCTTCTTCTTTTTTTTTTTTTTTTTTTGTGGGGGGATGGGGTAGATTTAGAAAGGTGGGAGCTTACATGGAGATTCCCCTAGAAAGCAGGAGGGCAGGAGCTGAGCATCATTCTGGGGAGAGTGCTGGTATTGTGTCAGAGATGGGCAGGTACTATTGGATTGCCTTGCAGATGGCCTTGCTGATTGGAGCTGGGCTCTCAGGCCAGCTGGTGACAGTGGGCAGGGAGAGAGGAGTCAAATGGCTTACACTCTTGTGTGTGCTCATCTTCCTCATGTGTTGCTCTAGTGAATGTTGTATAGTGGGCTTTTGAGTCACCAAGATGGGATTGCATGGATATGGGGTTGGAGAAGGGTGAATTGAGTGGGTCTTAGATGCTGTGTACCCTTTTGTTCCAGGACTCTGATTTCAGCTTGCCACCTGGCTCTGCCTCTGGTCCTGCAGGGAATCCAGTTGTCAAACTTCAGGACGCCTTGGCTAGTAATGTAAGTCAAGGCTTCTTCCTCTAGCTCTGCCTGTTCACCTGCTACCAGCAGGCCCTGGGCAAAAAGCAAGGTGCCATGTGGGCTGGAGTAAAGCCCCTTGGTTAGGGTTAGACTCTCTCTAGCTATACCTAGGTTTTGTGACCCTCAAGTGGAGTGATGTCAGGCTTAAGGTTTGAGTTATTTTGGCTTTCTTTGGGCCCAATCTTCCCATGTGCCAGCTGTGGTCAAAACTGGTTTAGAGCCCCTTGCCCCCATGCTGGGGAGGGAGCCCAGGGTCTTGTGTGTGTTATAGACAAGCACTCTACCACTGAGCCATACCCCCAGCCCTGATTCTTTTCATGGCTGGTTGGGGACAGTGGTAAAGCAGAGGGCCCTTTACTGGCAAGTCCCGTGGAGTATCCGAATGCCGTGGTCTCCTGCTCCCTGTGCATGCAGGGGCAGGGTATGTAGCAGTGTGGGCTGCTCAGGGACGCTCTGATCTTGGACCAGCTCTGGGGACTTCTCTGTTCACTATTCAGTCAATCTACAGAATGAGAGAGGACCGTTAGGGCACCATTTCCAAAATGTTCCAAGGAGTGTTGGTACTCTAGAATACCATCAAGCATTGGATGGTTGAGACTTCAGGTCACTGGACCTGGCTCTGCAGCAGGGATCCATGGTATTTCTCACGTGTGTTAGGAGGGCCCTCATTTTCAGTTTCCTAAGGGGCTGAGTGACAGCCACCACTTTTTCCTACCTGGACCTGGTCATGTCTAAGCCAGGTGACAGGTGCCTCTGAACAAGTTTCTTCCCTGAGGTGGCTAGTCTATTTCTGTGCTATGGGGACATGACTGTGTGGAGGTGGCTTCTGCTAAGAAAATTGATGGAGGCAGGTGGCCCTAGTCTTAGGTACATGTGGCTGAAACTAAAATGTGCTTGGATGAGCCATTGTCTCACTTCCTCAGCCTGTGCTCTAAGACTTCCTTTCTCTCTCTCCAGGCAGGGCTGACACAGAGTATTCCCATGCTCCGGCGAGATCACCACATCCAGAGAGCCATCGGCCTCTCCCCCATGTCCTTCCCCACTGCTGACCTCACATTGAAGGTAACTAGCCTTCAGCTGGGCACCACAGCTTATGAAGAGATGGAGGGAGGAGTCCCCTTCACCCCATCACTTAGATTGCTCATGTCCTTGGTAGTAATCTACATCCCCCCTCCTCTTGCTTTCAAAGATGGAGTCTGCACGCAAGGCTTGGGAAAACTCCCCCAGTTTACCAGAGCAGAGCTCTCCAGGAGGTGCAGGCTCTGGCATCCAGCCTTCGTCCTCTGTGGGAGCCTCCAATGGAGTCAACTATAGCTCCTTTGGTGGAGTGTCCATGCCACCCATGCCTGTGGCTTCTGTAGCACCTTCTGCTTCGATACCAGGTATCACATCCCCTGAGCCACACTTGGGTGCCTTCTCTGTGTGTTACTGAGATAAGTGCTGGATTAATACCCTGAGCACTGCCTCTGTACCTTGACTGACTTGTTTCCAGGCCATGTCGACATGACCTCCCCTGCTGACAGTGTGTGCTGTGAGTCCCGCTTCCTTCCTGCTGTGGGAATGTGGGAAGCAGGACTGGGAAACCATGGGGTGGCCCTTCCATCTACTGGAGTGGGGGTATGAGGACGTGACTCTGGTCACAGCTGACTCCCCAGTGAGCAGCCCACCTCTCAGGTGAAGCGGCCTGATAGTGTGCCAGAATGGCCACACTCATGAAGCAAGGGCTTACTTGGAAGGGGCTTGCTGTTAGTGAGCCCTCCGTCACTGGCAGCTGTTTTTGTCTACTGCCACTAACCTTGTTACTGTTTTGGTGCTCCAAGGGAGCACATGGGGATTTTGAGGGCCTAGCTGCCAAAGTCTCAGTGATGTGGTTCCAATAGATCCTTCTGACCCTCCACTGTGGACTCAATAGCAGGGAGATGAAGAGGACAATGACTGAGAGACCAAGGCAGCCCTCAACCATAGTAAACAGCCCTCTTGAGGGCCTGGGGCAGCTGGTGAGTGGCTAAGTGGCAAAGGTAGACCCACTGCCCTGCAGATTTTCCTGAGATGGGTACTACAGCAGAGAACCAGGCAACCTCCACTGAGTCCCCTGAGGAAATTGGCTGTATGCTACAGTGAGACTTAATCCTTTTCCACCTTCTCTGGATTCTGTTTGCAGGCAGCCACCTCCCACCTCTATACTTGGATGGCCACATGTTTGCAAGTCAGCCCCGTCTGGTTCCTCAAACGATACCTCAGCAGCAGAGTTACCAGCAGGTGAGAGTGGCAAGCTGGGTGGCCAGAGGTCAGTGCAGCATGGGCACAGTCATCCTGTCTCCTCACTTGCGGTCTGTGCCCAGCCCTAACACACCATGGCCGAGGGTGTTTGTGGAAGGATTTCACCAGAGATGAAGAGGCATGAAGCAGATGTCACAGGCTTCACTGGTTTCCTCCTCACAGTCCTTTCTGTCCTAGCTGGGGATCAGCTGCAATGCAGTGACTTTGTTTGGTGTCAGGTGTCCCTGGTCATGGACATGTTAGAAGGAAGCCATTTTAAAAATAGACAGAAGCCGGGTGTGGTGGCGCACGCCTTTAATCCCAGTACTCGGGAGGCAGAGGTAGGAGGATTGCTGTGAGTTTGAGGCCACCCTGAGACTACATAGTGAATTCCAGGTCAGCCTGAGCCAGAGTGAGACCCTACCTCGCAAAACCAAAAAAAAAAAAAATAGGATGTTGTTCGATCGTTCTTTCTTTCTTTCTTTCTTTTTAAATTTTATTTATTTATTTGAGAGCAACAGACAGAGAGAGAAAGAAGCAGAGAGAATGGGTGCACCAGGGCCTCCAGCCACTGCAAACGAACTCCAGATGCATGTGTCCCCTTGTGCATCTGGCTTACATGGGTACTGGGGAATCAAGCCTCAAACCAGGATCCTTAGGCTTCACAGGCAAGCGCTTAACTGCTAAGCCATCTCCCTAGCCCCCTCCTTCTTTCTTCTTCTTCTTTTTTTTTAATACTTTGTTTATTTGCAAGCAGAGATAGAGAATGGGCATGCTAGGGCCTCTAGCCATTGCATATGAACTCCAGATGCATGTGTCACTGTGCATTTGGCTTTACTGGGTACTAAGGAATTGAACCTGGATTATTAGGCCTTACAGGCAAATGCCTTAACAGCTGAGCCATCTCTCCAGTCCCAGAATATTTTCTCTTTTCTTCTCTTTTCTTTTCTTCTCTTTTCTTTTCTTTCTTTCCTCCCCTTCCTTCCTTCCTTCCCTCCCTCCCTCCTTTTCCTTCCTTCCTTCCTCCCTCCCTTCCTCCTTTCCTTCCTTCCTTTCTTCCTTCCTTCCTTCCTTTCCACACCTCCCACCCCCAAGGCAGGGTCTCACTCTAGCTCAGGCTTACCTAGAATTTACTATGTAGTCTCAGGGTGGCTTTGAACTCACAATGACCCTCCTACCTCAATCTCCTGAGTACTGGGATTAAAGGTGTGTGCCACCACGCCCAACCTGACTTTATTGAGAACTTTTTTTTGGGGGGGGGGGGTTCAAGGTAGGGTCTCGCTCAGCCCAGGCTGACCTGAAATTCACTATGTAGTCTCAGGGTGGCCTCCGGCGATCCACCTACCTCTGCCTCCCAAGTGCTGAGATTAAAGGCATGTACCACCACGCCCAGTTTTTTTTTTGTTTTGTTTTGTTTTTTTGTTTTTTCGAGGTAGGGTCTCACTCTGGCCCAGGGTGACCTGGAATTACCTATGTAGTCTCAGTTTTTTTTGTTTTTTTTTTAATGAGAGAGAGAAGGAGGGAGAGAATTGGCACACCAGGGCCACTAGCCACTGCAGTTGAACTCCATACGCATGTGCCACCTTGTGCATCTGGCTTATGTGGGTTCTGAGGAATTGAACTTGTGCAGCCATTTGGTTTTGGTTTTGGTTTTGGTTTTTGGAGGTAGGATTTCACTCTAGCCCAGGTTGACCTGGAATTCACTATGTAGTCTCAGGGTGTCCATTAACTCACAGCAATCCTCCTACCTTGGTCTCCCAAGTGCTTCGATTAAAGGCATGTGCCACCACACCCGGCCTCTTCAGCCCTTTTAAAAAATATATTTTTATTTATTTAAGAAACAGGGAGATAATGGGTGTGTCAGGGCCTGCAGCCACTACAGATGAACTCCAGATGCATGCACCACCTTGTACATCTGTCTTACACAGGTCCTGAGGAATCAAACCTGGGTCCTTTGGATTTGCAGGCAAATAACCTTAACTGCTAAGCCATCTCTCCAGCCCTGTTTTTTGTTTATTTCTTTAAAATTTTTGATTTATTTATTAGGGAGAGAGAGAGAGAGAAATGGACATGCCAGGTGCCAGGGCCTGCAGCCACTGAAAACAAACTCCAGCCGGGCGTGGTGGCACATGCCTTTAATCCCAGCACTTGGGAGGCAGAGGTAGGAGGATTGCAGTGAGTTCAAGGCCACCCTGAGATGACATAGTGAATTCCAGGTCAGCCTGAGCTACATTGAGACCCTACCTCAAAAAAAAAAAAAAAAAAAAACTCCAGATACATGTGCTACCATGAGTATCTGGCTTATGTAGGTACTGAGGAGTCGAACCTGGGACCTTAGGCTTTGCAGGCAAGCACCTTAACTGCTAAGCCATATCTCCAGCCTCTTTTTGGTTTTATGGGGCATGGTCTTGCTCTAGCCCAGGCTGACCTAGAATTTACTATGAAGTCTCAGGGTGGCCTCAAACTCACAGCAGTCCTCCTGCCTCTGCCTCCCAAGTGCTGGGACTAAAGGCTTGCACCACCATACCTGGCCTTTTTATTTATTTTAGAGAGAGAGAGACAGATAGAGAAAGAGAGGGAAAGGGCTCACCAGGGTCTTCAGCTGCTATGAACAACCTCCAGATGCATGTACCACCTTGTGCAGCTGGCTTATATGGGTTCTGGGGAATCGAACCTGGGTCCTTTGGCTTTGCAGGCAAGCACCTTACCTGCTAAACTACCTCTCCAGCCTGGCTTTTCTTTTTTTAAAAAAATTTATTTTTTCCAGACATGGTGGCACATGCCTTTAATCTCAGCACTTGGGCAGTAGAGGTAGGAGGATTGCTGTGAGTTCAAGGTTACCCGGAGACTACATAGTAAATTCCAGGCCAGCCTGAACTAGAGCAAAATCCTACCTCAGAAAAAAATAAATAAGATTTTTTTTGATTCAAGAAGAGGGAGAGAGAGTATGGGCGTATCATCAGGGCCTCTTGATACTGCAAACGAGCTCCAGACACATGCCTCCTGGCTTTAGTATGGGTACTGGGATATTGAACCCTAGCTGGTAGACTTTGCAAGCAAGCACTTTAACTGCTCAGCTATCTCTCCAGCCCAAGACTAAAATATTTCTGCTATAGTTTGGTCAGCTTGGAGCCGCCTTCCATACACAGTTGCACCCCAGGTGCCTCACACTCCACCAGTGGGGCTCTCCAGCAGCCTCTGCTTTTATTCACATCTGGGATCTCCTGAACATACCTATCCATATAACTGGGTCTTATCACATGTCATTTTTATTTTGTTTTTGAGGCAGGGCCTCAGCCTTTTAAGTGCTGGGACTCCAGGCAGAACCATCATACTCAGTTTCCCTCCATTGTGTGTAGCTATGACTCATTTCCAGTGCTGTGTAACATTCTAGTGTTAGCGGTACACCGTGCCTTGGGGCAGCTGCCAATTTTTTACTATGGGCTTTATCCCTAAAACAGGGAAGTCGGGTAGGACATGCTAGAATATCCCCTTTCTGGCTAGGGCAGGTGGAAACGGGGAGGTAGGTACATTAGGGGATGCTACAGTCACTACCTGGCTCCTATCCACAGGCTGCCACTGCCCAGCAGATCCCAATCTCTCTCCACACGTCTCTGCAGGCCCAGGCTCAGCTTGGGCTGAGGGGCGGGCTCCCTGTCTCCCAGTCCCAAGAGATCTTCAGCTCCCTGCAGCCTTTCAGGTGAGCTCAGAACCCAGACTTCAAACTGGGCTGCGTGTATTTCTCTGCTGCGGGGACAGTGATGGGCATCAGGTGCTCTCCTTCTTGCATTGCTGGGGGAGGTGTTCTGTGTTCCCTCTGCCAGGTCGTCCTCTCCATCTCCACCCCCTCTCCTACACACATACCTCTCCCCGTCCTGTTCCTTCAGTTCACATGATGTGTTCAGCTTTGAGTATCATTAGGTCTTCCTGAGCCTGACCTAGCCCCCAGGTGTGTCCATTTAACTCCTACTGCTCAGACCCTCTAAATCACTGTTGGGGGAAGGGATCTTAATGCCAGCAGGCCTGCCGGTGTTTGTGTCCACTACCCAATCCTGGTGTCTGTTTGGCTTTTGCAGGTCTCAGGTGTATATGCACCCCAGCCTGTCACCCCCCAGCACGATGATCCTCTCTGGGGGCACAGCCTTGAAGCCCCCATACTCAGCATTCCCAGGCATACAGCCCTTGGAGATGGTAAAGCCCCAGTCTGGCTCGCCCTACCAGCCCATGAGTGGAAACCAGGCCCTGGTCTATGAAGGCCAGCTCAGCCAGGCTGCTGGGCTGGGCGCCTCCCAGATGCTGGACTCCCAGCTTCCACAGGTCAGTTTGATCTTTCCCAGGCCCCTTGCCCTTTCACCTTTCTAACATGTGCACTGTCATTGGCTGTGTAGTCCTTGACTGCCTGGTGTGTGTGCTGTCAGCCAGTCACTCTCATCACTGCTTTATTCCAAGACCCGACTTCTGTTCCCTAGAGCTATGAGCTTGGGAATCAGGCAGGTGTCCTTCCTTTTCTCCGCTCTCCCTTCTCCATGTCCCCAGTTCAAAGTACCCACTATAAACTGCCCAACCTGCCCTCCATATGCAGAAGCTTCCCCTTGCCAGAACTTGGGCTGGAGACGTCTTCCCTCCGCTGATCTGAGGCAATGCCTGACATTTGAGAGGGGCATGCCCTTCATTGGGCCCCTGGCTTGCAGTCTCTTGTCCACATTCCATCCAGACCCACTCATCACAGCATCTCCTCGTGGTCATTCCTGACCTTCAAGTTGTGTTCACAATTCCTCCCAGCTTTCCTTCTGCCTCCGCAAACCATCTGCCTTTCTCTCTTTGCCTAGCCCCTCCATCAGTTATGGAGGTGCCCCTGGGTCCTGTGTTTCTGGTTATTCATGTACTGGTCACTGTCATGTTCATTTCTTTTTTTTTTTTTTTTTTTTTTTTTTTTTTTTGGTTTTTCGAGGTAGGGTCTCAGTCTGGCCCAGGCTGACCTGGAATTCACTATGTAGTCTCAGGGTAGCCTCGAGCTCACGGCAATCCTCCGACCTCTGCCTCCCGAGTGCTGGGATTAAAGGCGTGCGCTATCACACCTGGCTCTTTTTCTTTTTTTAAGGTAGGGTCTTGCTCTAGCCCAGGCAGACCTGGAATTCAGTGTAGTCTCAGGGTGACCTTGAATTTAAGGCAATCCTACCTCTGCCTCCCAAGTGCTGGGATTAAAGGTGCACGCCACCACACCCAGTAATTCATGTTCATTTCAGCCAAGATCCACCCTGACTTGGATCTCCCTTGCAGTAGCCTACTCAGCATCTCAGCTTTCATGTCTTACGACATCTCCAGCTTGCTGTGCCCTCCCAGGCCTGCTGTTCATCCAATCCACATCATGCTCCATCCTGCTTCCCAAACTCTCCTGCTTTTGGTCCTTCCGCTGCTTTTGTTGCCTCTCCCTTTACAAAGGTCTCAGCATTCAGCCATTTCTCATTCTAATCCTGTGCTGTGCTAGCTCTGCAGGGTCTTCTCACTCCTCACTTTGCTTTTGCCCCTGGGCTTCTCCAGGGTGCTCTGCATTCCATAGAGCAGCCAGCACTCACCACCAACACTGAGCGAGTGAGTCCTCCCTATCTCCATCCTTATCCTGTTGTGCTGTGAGCGGGAGTGTGGAGCCCTAGGGACCTGGTGCCGGAGTCTCAGTGATGTGGTTCCAGTAGATCCTTCTGACCCTCCACTGTGGACTCAACAGCAGGGAGATGAAGAGAACAATGACTGAGAGATCAAAGTGGCCCAGCCCTGTGCTGCCTCCTCTCACCCCTTTTATTCTGGATTCAGTCCCTGGTCACTTAGGCTGTCTGGGCACTGCCATTCTTCAGTCTAGCGTGCTTCAGGACCAAGGCTCCAGCTACCTATTGATGCAGCACAGCTCATCTCACAATATGTACCCTACACAGAGGGATGCAATGATACACTTCCTATCAACGTTCACCTCTGGGAGCTCTCTGCTCACTTTCTCCTTCCCATCCCTGCCTGTACGCTAAGGAGCTAAGCAGCCTGCAGCTGAGTGCAACATATCACATACATGCCCTGTTACTGCCCCTGCCTGAATCTGTGGCTTCCTGGCATCTGGTATGGGGGATGGGAGTGGGGGAGGATGGGATGGGATTCAAAGGGCTGAGGATACACAACCCTCTGCAGGTGCAGAGGAGACCAGTCAGGAGTGCCATGTGCAAACACTCCTGGGTGCATACTTTAGCTTTCTTCCAGCATCTATTCTGCCTTCTGACTGTCCTGTCACCCAGCAGCTCACCATGCCATTGCCTCGATACGGCTCTGGGCAGCAGCCGCTGATTCTGCCACAGTCCATTCAGCTGCCACCGGGACAGAGCCTCTCTGTGGGGGCCCCACGAAGAATTCCTCCACCTGGCTCCCAGCCACCAGTCCTGAACACCAGCAGAGAGGTAAAGGTGGTTACTGGGAAAGGGCCCCATTCAGCCAAGCCTCTGCCACAGAACTATGATGAAGCACACAGGTTCCCTCAATCCCCACACCTTAAGTCCTCCTTGTGTAAGCTAGTCACAAGACTAGGTCTGGTGTGTGTGAGACTACAGGACAACAAGGAAGGTAAATGTGGCCAGTGCCTCAGCCAAACAGGGAGGAGCTCTGTGGAGCCTTTGCAGACACAGGTCCCTGGGCTCTGCTGGGAGTGGCACCTGGGAATTGCTGGCAGTATGACCAGTTCCCTGTGTTTGTGCACAATTACTTCTCCTGCCCTCCTTAAATAATCATGAGAGGCTGGGTGACAAGCTCCCACGTGTAACGCTAGCACTAGGCAGGCTGAGGCAAAAGGATTGTAAGCTTGAGGCTGGCTTTAGCTGTAGAGTGAGATACAACTTCAAAAAAGGAGAGGGGTTGGGGAAATGGCTCAATAGGGTAAAACACTTCTTGTGCAAGCATGAGTTTGTGAGTTCGGATCCTCAGAACTTCCCATAAAGCCTGTCGCAGTAGCTCTCATCTGTGGCAAGATGGGAGGCAAAGGAAGGGGAATCTCCCAGTGCGTAAGGGCCAGCTAGCAGCAAAATGAGAGATCTTGTTGCAGACAAGGTGGAAGATCAGTACTGACCAAGGTTGTCATCTGACTTCCTTACGTGCTGTGGCACACATCCACACTCACGCAGCCACCCCACCCACCCACCCCCCGCCCCATACATACACACACTAAATATTGTCTTGATTCCTGCTCTAGGAGCAAAACCTCCCTCGGGCCTGGATTTGGGAGTAGGGATAGAGGACTTGCAGATTCTTCTAGAAGATGCCTGTCTGAATATGCTCATGAGGACTAGGCCATCTCTGGGGCTGCTGAATGATAGCATGTTTTTTGTTTCTTTTGTTTGTTTGTGTTTGGTCTTTCTGTTTTGGGTCTTTTTGTCTTCTAGTCCTCCCAGATGGAGCTGAAAGGCTTCCACTTCGCCGACAGTAAACAGAATGTTCCTACAGGAGGCTCTACGCCATCTCCACAGGCCTACAGGTAAACATGGGCCTTGGAGGCTGGGACTCATGGCTGAGTATTGACAAAAAGCTAACTCCAAAGTGTCCATGGGCCCAGAGAGCAGTGTGAGGGCGCTGAGATCTGGCCCCCTTTGTATACCTGAGTGTCACTGAGGAGTCCCTGGGGCAAGCTTGTGCTTTATTTAATTGTGGTAGAGTGGGTCCCAGGGAGACTAGATATATTTCTAGTCATCAGAACAAGATGGTCTGGGTATTGGGAGAGCTTTCTGGGAAGTTAGGAAAAGGAACAACCCCCCTCCCAGGGGTTATTGTACCTGAACTCTCCCTCTGATCTTTTTACTGCTGGACTTGTGGGGGCTTTCCTCCCACATTGCAAACTCACTCACTGTTTACTTCCTTGGCATGGGTCTCCCCGCCTCTAGTACCTGTCCAGGTCCACTTGATCTCAATTCATAGATGTCTGTTGGGTCATGGTGGAGACCCTCTGCTCCCCTTGCTGGGCTTGAGAGTGTGGACAGTTGGCCTGGCTCCATGTGGGAGTGTTTGCAAACAAGTGTGACAGATACACATGACCTACAGTGCCATGCAAGAATTCATGCTCTCACTCTAGTACCATGAGTACTGAACTAGGTACCTGGCACCACACTGTGTAAGTTGGGTCCTTCTTTCTCTGTGGCTATTCAGGCTAGGGCTTCCTCCATCACGTCTCTCGCCTCACTTCCAGAGAAAAGACTGCTGAAATCTCCTTACTTTGTCATCTTTTATGTTCTTGATGTCGTAGCTTCTTTTTTTGTTTTCCTGTGTGTTAGTATGTTTTGTTTCCCACTATCACCGGGTAAGCCAGCACAGCAGAGCTGCATGGACAGCAGCACACATCAGTGTGCAGGAGGTGGAGGGAGGAAGCTTCTCTGCGGGCATGGACATGCAGGTGCCTGGGGGCCTCACTGCAGAAGAGCTGCAGCTTTGTGATTGGAGGAACAGCTGGTGCTCTATAAACACAGCTGCAAAATATTTGCTGGTGGGGAGGAAACAAACTTGTCACTGTTTGTTAGCGATGCTTATAACAACTGTCTATTTAGTGCTTCTGAATGTTCGAGTTTGATGCTACCTAATCTGTATCACAATCCAGAGATATTTCAAAGTATATGGGAGGGACTAGGGTGGAATTCAGGTTTACTTGCTGTGTGAGGTACTCGATTCCATGCCCAGAGCCAAAGAGCATACCGGAGAATGTGCACGGGAATGTGTAGATATCATTTCACTTTATGTGGAATTCAAGCTTCCATAGTTTAGTATCTGTGGTCCTGGAGCTAAGCCCTGAAGAGATGAAGGATGAAGATGAAGAGATGAAGGCTGTATGTAGAACAGAGAAGTAGCCTCTGTTTTCATGGTGTTTGGAGCAATTATAATTTCTTAATTTTTTTGAGGTCTCACTCTAACCCAGGCTGACCTGGAATTAACTCACTATATAGTCTCAGGGTGGCCTTGAACTCATGTCAGTCCTCCTACTCTGCCTCCCAAGTGCTGGGATTAAAGGCTTGTGCCACCATGCCCAGCTGATTTTTTTTTTTTTGAGAGCGAGAGAATGGGCGTGCCAGCAGCCTGTCAGCTGCTGTGAATGAACTCCAGACGCATTTGCACTCTTGCATCACTTTTTGCGTCTGGCTAAACGTGGGATCTGGAGGTTGGAACCAGCATTCTTAGGCTTGGTAGGCAGGCACCTTAACTGCCAAGCCATCTCTCCAGCCCTGATTGATTTATATATATATATTTAGTGAACTCTCCTAAAGTTTCTGGAGACCTTGAAGCCATGAGACATACCCTGAAAAAAGTGGTCCCTGGTCATAAATTCCAGGGTGTACTTTCTCCAAGATGGCTTGGGGCAGGGGGGGAAGCAATGCCCATTTCTAAGCACCTCTACATCCTACAGGCCTACAAAATTCTGCCCAGGACTTTTTCTGACAGAGACCTTTCTCCACCCTCACAAAGTGCTTAATGACCTTGGGAACAAGAAAATGCTGCATCACCTCCCCCATACACATACATGAAGACTAGGAGACCCTAGGTATAGTCCTGACTTTGTGCCTTTTTGGAGCACTGTGTCATGCTGGTCCAGGCCCTCCATATCCAAAGGATGGCCAGTATGTCCATCTGTCTGTGGCAGGGCCCCGGCTTCTGCGTGCATCTCTTGGAAGCACTAAGGAGCAGTGGTGACCACCTTCTTCCTCCTTCTGCATTCTCAGCTGCCTTGGGCCCATGTTGTGTGCTATATGTGAGGTTTTTACCTACCCAGAACAAGAGCCTCCTCTGTATACTTGGCTTTGACTCCCTCTTTGTGGTGACACATGTGTATTCTCAACCCTGCCTTTGGTTTTTTCAGGCCTAGCTCTGCTAGCCCCAGTGGGAAGCCCTCTGGATCAGCAGTTAACATGGGCTCTGTGCAGGGACACTACGTTCAACAGGTAGAAGATGGCTTCCAGACCCGCAGCCCTGGACACTTAGGCCCGTCTCCCAGCACCAAAAGAGAGGGGACTGTCCAACTGATTGACATTTTTATTAAGAGAAATATGCCCTAGTACTTAGAGCTGGGCTGCCTGAGTCCCTCCTGGCAAAGACACTTCTCTTGATGGGCATTTGGATCCTTCCTTGTCCTACAGAGAAGTGAGGACTGGTTCCCCAGAGGAGATGACACTGGAAAGTGTCCTGCCCCAGCCATTTGGGGCTGTCATGGTGCTCTGGGACTCGGTTAGGTGTGGGTTAGCTCTAGAGGCTGGGTGTGTGCGTGTGCTAGCTCTAGTGAGTAGTGTGCTGTGTGTCTTGGTTTGCCTGGGGGGTGATAGGCAGGATAGATTTCTAAGTGTCTTCCTCCAGGCCCTGTGCTCTTCCCTACTCTAAATCTCATTGTTAGCAGGTGGAGATACAAGGGCAATCGTGCTCATTTTACCTCTCAGACTTCTGGGGATCACTATTGGAATGAAGTTTCTAAAGCTTTCTCCCGGGGTTGAAGGCATGACTCTTGCCTATCATGTGTGTGGCCCTGGATCCTATCCCAAGCACTACAAAAAAAGGGGGGGGGAAACCCTAAACAACAACAAAAAACAACAGAGCTTTGGCCCAAAGCTTACCAAGGGAGGGGCAGAACTGCGCTAGGCACACTTCTGACACCTCCACTGTGCAGCGCTGCAGGCTAGCAGGACCCTCATTGGTAACCTTGAAGTCAAATTGGGGTCCTGGGGAAAGGATCTTACTGAGTGGGACCTAGGCTAGGGACAAAGATATGGGAGAGCCAAGCCTGTCCCAGCCCACCCTCCACACTTGGGGGTCCCAAGTCTGCCCCAGCCAGTGGGGGTCCCAAGTTTGTAGAACAGATGGACTGGGTCTGCTAAAGGAGCTTCTTTTGTTTTTGCCAGTGGGGCCCTGGGTGCACTGATTTGAAAAGTCAGCATTGGGCCCCAACATGTGCCGTTATTGAATTCTTCTACCTCTTGGAATCAATGCACTCAGCCCATGGGAGAGAGCCTTCCCAGTACACCAGTTTCCTCCCTGGTTCTTCAGCTAAGGGTAGCTTGTCCTCTGACACAGGAGCAGGAGGGAGTGGTGGGAACTGACTTGATGAGTTTCTGCTCTAGGATCACTCACTTTCCTTCATCATCTGTTTAAAGGCAAAGCGAGTGGATGAAAAACCCAGCCTGGGAGCCGTGAAGCTGCAGGAGGCCCCCTCGGCCACCTCCCAGATGAAGCGAACCGGAGCAATCAAGCCTCGAGCCGTCAAGGTGGAGGAGAGTAAAGCCTAAAGGGGCCTGGTGTCCCTTGCCTCACCCCCAAGGGGACGGCGCACTGTTGGCCTGGACAGCCACTGCCCAGAACCTCACTAGATCCACCGTCCAACCACCTGGCCTGGACAGAGAGCTCTTCTCCACTCCCGAAGCTCCATGTGAGCCAGTGCGCAGTGTGGATGCGGCATTGACCTGCTTGCTTTGGTACAAAGAGCAGATCCTTCCTTCCGCCCTTCCCAGTGACTGTGGAGTGAGCCACTGTCTGCAGGGCAACCTGCCTGCCTGCCCATCCCCAGGCACAGTGGCTTGGCAGCAGGGTCATTTTAGCTGGAGGCTTTTTGTTTTAAAAAGCAGCTAAGGTTTTTACAAGGGGGAAAGGAAAACAAAATGCCAGCTACATCTGTATAGCTGAACTTTTATATGTTCCTTGCTGTCCTCTCCCTAGTCCTCTGCTGTCCCCAGTGGTCTTTTACCTCTGCCCTGTTTGACACGTTACTGCGCTACCTTAAGAGAAGACTCTTAAGAATGTGCCCCCAGTTGGCTAACCTTTGGGGTTATTGAGGACTTGGTGGGGAGTGCTCTGGTTGTCAGCTTGCCACCTTGGGCATGGCAAGGTGAACTGAGCAACAGGTAGTTTGGTGTCTGGGTTCAGCTCCAGCCCTTGGCCTGGAGTTGATGGTTTAGTTTAAGAATCAAACAGGTTTCTCTTCCTGGGCCCTTCTGAAGCTAGTGGACACACTAACTGATTGCTGGGCACCAAATGAATTGTGGAGTTAGGCGCTGTCATTTTCCAGATTGGCTGAGATGGCAGGGTCTGACCACCCACAGGCCCCACTGTGGGGCTGTGCCTCTGGGGCTCCATGCATCAAGCCTAGGGACTGCTGTGTCTCCACTCACTTCCTTTCCTCTTCTTTCTGGAGCCTGCCATGCCCCTGTTGATCCCTGTCCCCACCCCTCACAGCTCATCACCAAAATCACAGTGGTGGGGCACGTGGACATCTTTTGAGTCAAGTCTGCAACATGTGTTCCCCAAGAAAGGCCACAGGAAGTTCATCTTCTGTTCTTCACTCCCTACAGCAGAGCCCAGGTGCTTGGTGGGTGGGGCTGAGCTGAGCAGAGCAGATGTGTCACTCATCTTTACAGTTCAACATGGTCAAGGCATGGGTGGCCTGCAGAGCCAGCCATAGTTCACAGCAGCCTGCACAGCCTCCCCAAAAGGACAGTGTCTTAGAGCCACCTCTGGCACAAGGTTTGGATGAGTCACTGTGTGCTGGGCCTCTGTTTTAAGTAAGAAACAAAGAAATCTTCCCTGATGTGGTCATTCCAGGGAAAGTGAAGAGGGAAGTTCAAATTCCTCAGATGTTTTTTTGGGTCCCTAACCAATCACCTACCTGGTGATGCCAGAGGAAGTCTGCCTCTGAGAGCTCAACTCCCGTGGGATGGTTGAGGCAAGCTTGCTGCGGGCCTGTAGGGTCAGCAGGCTGTGACAGCTCCCAGGCTGCATCCGTGTAAAGCCCAGGGAAGAAGCTCTCAGGACCACTGAAGTGGCTTTCTGCTGCCCTGTTTGCTTTTATAAGGAAGTGGGGTTAGCCTCCCCCAGCATGGGGTCTCAGTCATCGTCCCCAATGGCGTGGGTACCAGGCAGGCTCAGTGCAAGGCTTTACTATAGCTGTGGCACTCACCACCTTCCTCTCTTGCCTCTGCCCTCAGCCTTGGCTTGCTTGTTTTTCTTCTTGATGCCATCTTTATCTTGCATCCCTTCTCAAAGCACTGCCCATTTGGAGGCTCTGGCACAGTCCTGTCCATGTCCCTCCTCTGCTCTTCCACTCCCCTGAAAGTGTCTGGTCACTGTCTCAGTGATTGAGTCCTCTGCCCACAGCCTGCCTCCATTGCCAAGCTGTCCCTGAGAAGTCTGGGCAGTAGAAGCCACACGCAGTCGCTTGCCTCTGCCTGTCCTTAGAAATGGTCAGGCCTGTTGGTTTACCTAATGCTGGTGCGCATTATGTGTCAAAAGAAATACATTCTTCTCCTTTAGAAACTAAACAGAACAGTCCCAGATGCTGTTACACACGCAAGATGTGCCCTCCAGGTGAACCTGCCATCAGAATGACAGTTCTTCCTGTTTGAGAAAAAATTGTAAAAGGTCACCTGTTCTCAGCCCTTTCTCTCACCCTGTAATCCCTCCTTCCTCCCACCCAATAAAAACAAGAAACACTAGAATTTATTTATATGTATTGATGTTGTAGGTCTAGGTGAAAACAAGTAAATGTTCCACTGCTCTATTTATATATAATGTCTGAATTACTCTGTGCAGGAAAGGCCAGGAAGTTGCATGTGAAGTTTGGTGCATTCAACACCTCGGTGACCTCAGCTATGGGGGCAGAGGGCAGCCCTCAGGCTCCCGATGTCCCCATCCTCCTGTGGTCTGAGTAAGCCAGTTTTAGTGCAGAGATGTTCTAAGGTGCAGTCTCTCTCCATGTGGTTTAGAGCCAGGATCAAGATAGTAGGACTTGGGTTTTCTTATTTTGGTTTCAAACCCCCATCCTCAGCTCGCAGATAGCATGCAGAAGCTTCTGTCCGGATGCGCTGGGCTTTGGTGGAAACAGGTCAAGTGCACACCTGCCTTTTCTATCGCTGAGGGTTTGGGATGGAGCCGAGTCTTTCCACTTCTGCAAAAGCCACCTCCCAATACTGGCAGCTTTGCTGGGGCCATGGATGGTGCAGCTGTTGCTCAGCAACAACCAGTGGCTCTAAAATACACTGGTCTTCTACTGGTGTCTGACAAGCAGCACCCACCTGCTGAAGGCTGAGCACGTTCTGCTTTCCTAACAGTTGTGTCCTGTGCTGTACTGCCATTTTTAAACTTGGAGTTCCCAGAACACTTCTGGCTTTACATTCCTTAATGGGGATAACACAGGCTGGTTTACACATTCAGAAGTTGGTTCATTTCCAAAGCCACAGTCATTTCAGCTTCTAGAGACATTGGGATGACTTCCTAGTATTGGCATCACTCTCCTGTCTCTGGAGCTGCCTTCCAGATGGGCAGTGATAAAGTTTATGAATGACAGACAGAGCCCAGGGGATGAGTGTGTGCACTTGTTCTCAGTGTCCAGAACTAGCCCACTGAAGCCATGGTGGCAACATTAGCCAAGCCTGACCCCTGCCGCCCATTCGGACCCCCCTCTACCATGTACCCGCATGTTGGATTAGCAGACCTATTGGAAATCCCCTTTGACAACCAAGAGTTCTGGAGTGTTTGCTCTGTCATTCTGTTATGAGTGGGAAAGACAGGTTTCCAGATGTGAGATGGACTCAAGACAGGTCATCGGAAAAGGAGAGGCTTGGTGTTGCAGACACCAGACGCCGCTCAGCTGTGCTCCCCACTTGACCTACCTACCAGTGACCATCTGCCAAGTGATCATCCAGGCGCATGAGATCGATCTGCAGCTCACCAGTTCCCCCACCCCAGACCTGCAGCATCCCCAGGGCCCCACCACCATGCCGGGAGTGGAGCGGTAATTCCCATGAAGGCTCTGTGTGGACAACTTTCTTCCGCTGTTGAAAGGGGGTCCTGCTTCCTCAGCTTTTGACCTCATGCCTTTCATAGTAAAAAGGATTTGGGGATTTTTGTTTTGTTTTTGTTTTTCTTTTGAGAGGGTTGTTTTGTTTGTTTCCTTTTGCTTTTATTTTTGGCCTTTCCTCTCTCTGTCTTCATGTAGACCAGATATTTGAAAGGGCGACAATGGCTAAAGGTGTGCTGTGCAGCTTGTTTAGATGTGATTTGGGGAACCTCTTACCTCGGATGGGAAATGGAATTGTGGATTCACCCAGTGTGCTGGACGCTCACCCTCCCTTCCCTCCAGTTCAGTACCTGTTTCTCCTTTCAAATATGTGATTGTACTAGCTCTTTCCATATGAAAGGACTCTCCTTATTTAAATAAAAAAAGTACAAAAAAAATAAAGCCGAACATGCTTTCTCAGACAGTGTCAGTTTTGACTTTTTTGTGCATGTATGTGTGTGGTGTGTGTGTATACATGTTCATATGGCAACATGTTTGGGTGCGTGTGAATGTGTTTACACATGCATGCAGAGGCCAGAAATCAAAGTCTGGTCTGTTTTCCTCCCCTCTTCCACCCCCAAATATGTCATGAACCACCCACATTCTCTCCATCTTTTTTTTCTTTTTTGTAATTTTTTTTATGAGAGAAGATTGGCACGCCAGGGCCTCCAGACACTGCAGTCAGACTTCAGATATGTGTACCACCTTGTGTGCATGTGCAACCTTGTGCTTGCCTCACCTTGTGCATCTGGTTTACATGGGATCTGGAGAGCCAAACATGGGTCCTTAGGCTTCACAGGCAAGTGCCTTAACTGCTAAATCCTCTCTCCAGCCCTTCTCCATCTTTCTTAATCATCTCCAGCAGGGAACATTCCAGAGGGGCATCTGGATCCCTCTGTGCAATCACACCATGTTTACCAGGCCTGCCTCTGACTGCCTCTTCTGTTGGGTTGACTTACTCAATATCCCCCACAGCAAGTGGCAAGTTTATTCAACTGGTTGTTTCTCAGACATCTGGCTTGGATCCCACTGAATCTTTGTAATGTCAGGGGCTCCCAAAAAATTCACTTACTATCCTTTTCACCATGGCTGCCTGTAAATGAAGAATCCCAACAAATCTGTGACTATATACTCCCCCTGCCTGACAGCTCATCATCCTATTTTCTAGACACACACTTTCTGTTCTTCCCAAAGGCCTCAAACCCTAACCATGCTATTATGTTTCAGACCTTGCCTTGAGGGAGGAAAAGGCTGCCTTGTAAAGCAAAAGCCTCTCTCCCTCTAGATGGAAACAGATAGATAATGTGTGGTAAAGCCCAATGAAGGGGGCCTTATCAGTCATAAGTTTAGAGATACTTTGGATGTGGAGGCCCAGTCTGTGAGAGAGTAGGTTATGAGCCCAGTAGGTTATCTGCACAGTCAGTAAAAACGGGTTCTTTGTTTTTGGGTCCAGAGTGACGCCTGTGAATTCACCCAGGTTGACCAAGGAGGGGGATAGCCATGTAAGTGGAAGAGAAAGGCAGAGGGCATTTCCAACAGTCAACCATGGCAGCATGGGTGCTGTAGAGCCAGTTATGAGTGAGATTGAGAGTGTGCCCTAAATTCTGTTAGGTAAGACACTCTTTAAAAAAATATTTTTTATAGCCAGGCATGGTGGTGCATACCTTTTTAATCCTAGCACTTGGGAGGCGGAGGTAGGAGGATCACCATGAGTTCAAGGCTACCCTGAGACTACATAGTGAATCCCAGGTCAGCCTGGGCTAGATAAGAGTGAGACCCTACCTTGAAAAAAATTTATTTCAGGCTAGCTAGGCTGGTGTACACACTGGCAAAACGAGAGACGCTGTCTCAAAGAATGTGGAAGGAGCCAGGCGTGGTGGCACACGTTTTTAATCCCAGCACTTGAGAGGCAGAAGTAGGAGGATTGCTATGAGTTTGAGGCCAGCCTGGAGCTACAGAGTGAATTCCAGGTCAGCCTGGACTAAAAATAAGACCCCTACCTTAAAAAGACAGCCATGTATGGTAGTGCATGCCTTTAGTCCCAGCACTCAGGAGGCTGAGGTAGGAGGGTCATTGTGAGTTCAAGGCCACCGTGAGGTTACATAGTGAATTCCAGGTCAACCAGGGCTAAAGTGAGGACCCTACCTCAAAAAATAAAAGACAAAAACAACAACAACAAATAAGAATGTGGAAGGAGAAGACAAACACCCCAAGGTTGTATTCAGACCTCCACATAGGCACCATCCTCCTCCACCCCCTTCCATAGATCTCCCACCTAGGGCTTATTATGACAGTGTAGATCAGAGGCTTCCGAGGAAAGGGAGGGTGTAGAAAGAAAATGATCTCACCCTTTTTTAAAAAATATTTTATTATTTATTTATTTGAGAGAGAGAGATACAGAAATAGGCAGGTAGAGGGAGAGAGAGAGAGAGTGGGTGCGCCAGGGACTCCAGCCACTGCAAACGAATTCCAGATGCATGCACCCCCTTGTGCATCTGGCTTACATGGGTCCTGGAGAATCGAGCCTCGAACCGAGGTCCTTAGGCAAGTGTTTAACCGCTAAGCCATCTCTCCAGCCCCTCACCCATTTGTTTTTGAGGTAAGGTTTCACTCTCTAGCCCAGGCTGACCTGAACTTACAGTGAGCCTGCTACATTAATTCATGACTGAATCCCCTTTCTGGTGTCCCTCACAATGAGGGATAGCTGCCTGCTGTGGTGGAGAGTGGCTTGCTGTGGTTTTAGAATTAGGATGTTACTCATGATGGGAGATCCCTTGGAAACTAAGAAGCCTCTCTCCCTCTAGATGGGAGCAGATAGATAATGTGGAAGGCATATTTGGAGTAAGTATAGTTATTTACTGACAATCCCTTGGCAAGGGTCAATGCCCTGATTAGTGTAATAATTAGTTCCTGGTAGAAGGGGTCCCAACTAAAATTCGAGGTACCCTGCTTTGGTGGTTCCTTAATCTTTGGTTGACACCCATCTATAAATTATGAAAGGGCTGGGGCAGGCAAGGCGAAATCAAAAAGGTTGGGAGAGGGGATAGGAAAGTGGTCTAGGGTTAGAGAGATGGTTCAGCAGTTAAGGAGCTTCCCTCCAAAGCCTAATGACTTGGTTTCGACTCCCCCAGTACCTGTGTAAAGCCAGATGAACAAAGTAGTGCTTGTATCTAGAGTTTGTTTGCAGAAGCTGGAGACCTTGGTGCACCCATTTGCTCCCTCTCTTTCTCCTTGCAAATAGAAACAAAAATTTAAAAAAAGAAAATGGTCTAATATTTCAGAGCAATCATCTGGGAGGGGGTGTAGCTGGATTTAAAGAGGGACATCAATGAAGGGATGTATCAGGAGTTTATAGGAGGGTGGTGTGTATAGCTTGGAGACAGGAAGGGGAGATAATGGAGATCTGGGGAGGTAGGAGAAGTTGTAAAGAATGGGATATATGAGGGCTGGGGAGATGGCTCAGCTGCTAAAGGCGCTTCCTTGCAACACCTGCTAGCCCCACTTCAGTTCCCCAGTACCCACGTAAAGCCAGATGCACAAAGTGGAGCATGCATCTGAAGTATCTGAAGTTCGTTTGCAGTAGCAAGAGGCTCTGCACACCCATACTCAACTCACTCTCTCAATAGATAAATAATGCCCATTGTCTCTCCTTGCAAATAATTTTTTTTTTTTTTTTTTTTTTTGGTTTTGCGAGGTAGGGTCTCACTCTGGTCCAGGCTGACCTGGAATTAACTATGTAGTCTCAGGGTGGCCTCGAACTCTCGGCGATCCTACTACCTCTGCCTCCCGAGTGCTGGGATTAAAGGCGTGTGCCACCACACCCAGCACAAATAATTTTTTAACAAGTTGTGTGAATTAAAACAGGTGTGGTGGCGCACGCCTTTAATCCTAGCACTTGGGAGGCAGAGATGGGAGGATTGCTATGAGTTCAATCCACCCTGAGGTTACATAGTGAATTCCAGGTCAGCCTAGGCTAGAGTGAGACTCTATCTCTGGAGAGGGGGAGGGGCAACGGGACAAAAAAAAAAAAAAATAGGGAGGCAATCATAGACTAGAAGGCCTAGGATGGTTTTGTCTAGTTTGGAAACATATGCAACCTAGAATTCTTTGTGTGTGTGTGTTTTTTTTTTTTTTTTTTTTTTTTTTTTTTGCTTTCGAGGTAGGGTCTCACTCTAGTTCAGGCTGACCTGGAATTCACTATGTAGTCTCAGGGTGGCCTCGAACTCACGGCAATCCTCCTACCTCTGCCTCCTGAGTGCTGGGATTAAAGGCGTGAGCCACCACGCCCGGTGCAATTTAGAATTCTTAAGGCGTATCCCATCTGCATAGATGTGAAATGGCATGGAACGTCCAAGATCAGAGTCGAGGCAAAGGTCACTATTTTTCCTCTCAAATAAATACAATATTAACGGCATGCGCTACCACATCCGGTTTACATATCTTTTTTTTTGTTGTTTATTTTTATTTATTTGAGAGCAACAGACAGAGAAAGAGAGAGAGAGCACCAGGGCCTCCAGCCACTGCAAACGAACTCCAGATGCATGTGCCACCTTGTGCATCTGGCTTACGTGGGTACTGGGGAATTGAGCCTTGAACCGGGGTCCTTAGGCTTCACAGGCAAGCGCTTAACCGCTAAACCATTTCTCCAGCCCTTTAATTAATTATTTAGAGTCAAACCTTGACGGGCAGTTGCCCAGGCCCTCTGCGCACGCGTGCCCTGCACTCATCCTTTGCGCACGCGCACCGCTACCTGTGTATGTGCGCTCTCCCCCGAGTGTCAGGCCGCCCAGGCATGGCCAGTCGAGCATCGATCAGTGAGCGGTCCGGAGTGCCCAGCGGCCTCTCCCCCAGCGGGCAGCCTCGGAGGCAGTTCCCAGGCGTGTCGAGCTCCGGGTACCGCTCTGTGGGACGCGAGTGCGTTTGGAGGTTCCGGGGACAAGAACCCCGACGGGACTCGGGAGCTGGGCAGTGCGGGACGCGCTGGGGTCGGGTGGAGTCCCCGTACGGGCCGAGCAGGAGCGGGGGGTGGGGCCAGGACAGCCTCGGGTGCTCGGGGCCCGTGGGGCTCGGGGACGGCAAGGCTGGGGTGCAGACGCTCCTGGAGGCAGGTGAGGAGGCTCAGGAAGGTCTAGGTCACGGGGCTGCGATGGCACTTCTGGAGTCGCCCGAAGTCGGGGTGGCTTGTGGCCACATGCTCTTAGCAAGTGCCCACCAGGTGTGTGTGCGCGATGAGTTGTTGAAGTGAGTCAATATCCAGGTCTGCGAATTCACGCACCGACCCCCTGCAGATGTCTGTATGTGGACTTTGTGGTTGTCAGGGACTCTTCCAGAAGCGTCCTTCTCGGCTTTCCTCGTTTAACCCGCCATGGTGCGTTTACCCCTAATGTGCATCTGGGTGCCAGGCTGTTTCAGGATCCTTGTTGTGACCTCTTGAAACCCTTCAGGGTTGCTGCGCGTTAACTGATGGTAGTTCTTGAACTCTTTTCTAGAGTGTTCTCTCTAGTTTGCTTTTCGACAAGATGTTGGGAATTTTCAAGCGCCCCATAGTGATGACCGCTGACATCAACTTGAACATCGTGGCTCTGACGGGCCTGGGGCTACTGAGCCGACTGTGGCGACTCACCTACCCTCGGGCTGTGGTGTGAGTTAACTGTGTGGAGGGGGCGATCCAAGAAGTATTGTAATAATGATAAGGATAAGGTTTAAGAGTGCCAATGGTGGGCAGTGGAGATGGCTCAAGTGGATGAGAGCACTCGCTGGGCAAGCATGACAACCTGTTTGATCCTTACTACCCATGAAAGAGAAACTGGGCGTGGCGATGCACACCTGTAACCCCAGGAGTTTGGGCAGAAATAAGAGGATCCCTGGGCCTTGGTCAGCCATTCTGCAAAGGGCAGCTCCAGATTAAGTGACTGACTGTCCCAAGAAAATAGTATGGAAGAGCTATAGAGGAGGACACTCAGTTGTCCTCTGGCCTCCACACACACATGCACTCACTACATCTGCACACACATGCATACATTATACACACACCCCACTCTGGGCTGCTTCTGGGCCTCTTGGTGATGAATGTTTTGAAAGTGAGGGCATGGCTAGTTTGTCCCTAGGACAGCCCCTAGAGTTTATGATACCTTTTTGGGTCTTGCCCTGCAGATCTGGAGAAGAAAAAACTTGGCCTATTAAATAGGTACAGTAAGCCAAGTGTGGTGGCACATGCCTTTAATCCCAGCACTTGAGAGGATCACAGTGAGTTTGAGGCCAACCTGAGACTGAGTCGTGAATTCCAAGTCAGCCTGGGCTAGAGTGAGACCCTACCTTGGAAAAAAACAAAACAAAATTGTAGGGTAAAAGATTGTTGGATTTGGGAATGGGTCTTCTTTGTTTGGCATGCTTTGTTTATAAGGGGAGATGGTGCTCTGTTATTCTTGAAGGGGTGTTTATTAACTAATATGTGTCTGTTTAACATTTTTACAAAATATTTATTTATTTGAGAAAGAGAGATGGGGGAGAGAATGGACAAGCCAGGGCCTCTTGCCACTGCAAATGCATTCCAGAGGCATATGCCACTTTGTGCAGTTGTTTTTTTTTTTTTTTTTTTTTTTTTGGTTTTTGCGAGGTAGGGTCTCAGGTCAGGCTATGCCACTTTGTGCAGTTGTTTTTTACATGGTTGTGCTTGTTTTTACATGGTTGCTGGGGAATGGAACCCAGGCCATCAGGCTTTGCAAACAAGCACTTTTAACTGTTGAGCCATCTCTCCAACCCTGTTTAACTTTTTAATTAATTAATTATTTATTTATTTATGAGAGAGGGGGCCAGAGAGACTATGAGAATGGGTGTGCCAAGGCCTCCAGCCACTGTAAATTCCAGATGCATGCACCACCTTGTGCATCTGGTTTATGTGGGCCCTAGGGAATCAAACCTGGGTCCTTTGGCTTTGTAGGCAAATGCCTTAACCACTAAACTATCCAACCAGTCCTTGGTTACCTTTTAATATTTTATTTATTTATAAACATTTTCTTTTTTCTTTCTTTATTTATTTAACAGAGAAAGAGGGATAGTGAGAGAGAAAGAGCATGCTAGGGCCTTCAGCCACTGCAAACACTCCAGACATGTGTGTCCTCTTGTGCATCTGGCTAACGTGGGTCCTGGGGAATAGAACCTGGGTCCTTTGGCTTTGGAGGCAAATGCCTTAACCGCTAAGCCATCCCTCCAGCCCTATTTTATTTATTTATTTGAGAGAGAGAATGGGATCTTTCCAACACCTGTTTAACTTAAAAAAAAAAAAAAAAAAACTCCCCACAATGGATCAGTTTGAAGCAAAATTCATTTGTGAATAATTTAGTATATATCTTGAAAAGGTAAGGATTCTCAAAAACAAAAAGCTAATAACCACAGTAGCTTCATGCCTAAGAAGTTGAGAGGAATTCCTTGGTATCATAGAATTTCCCTCATTATCAGAAGATGCCTTAGTGTAATTGGTTCCCACATGTTTTCCTTTTATACCTGCAGCAGTTTAACTAGGTCTTCAGCTCTCATACCATTTCACCAGTTACAGATAGGTGCTGGTGGTCAGGAAGGGTTTGAGGCAAGTAGCCTTGAGTCCCAGGTTGTCTTTCATCAGGTTGACCTGTAGTACACACCAAGTCAGAGTTTAGGGAGAGAAGTAGGATTTGTGTGAGGCAAGATGGGGCTAGGTATGTCTTACTGTTTGGGGACAGAATACAGGTGGAGCAAAAGATCTACCCCTTGCTCTTCACTTACCTAAAGCCACCTGGAAACATATGTACACTTGTCTTCACACCTTTTGTTCACAATTAAGATTTCTAGTTGGATACAGTGTGGAGTATTTGTTTTTCAGTTTTGATGAAGTATACTATGGGCAGTACATCTCTTTGTACATGAAGCGGATCTTCTTTTTGGATGACAGTGGACCACCATTTGGCCACCTGTTGCTGGCCTTGGGAGGTAGGATTCATTAGTAAGAGAAACACCTCAAATACATGAAAACACATAGCAGTGAAATGTCTTGAGGACAGAAACTTTACTAGATATCTTGTTATTTACTTGGTTTCATATTACAAATGTATTCTAAATTCCAAATTTTCTGTTTTAGGTTATTTAGGAGGATTTGATGGTAACTTTTTGTGGAACAGAATTGGAGCAGGTAAGAGAGAGATCATTTTAATTCTCCTTGTTAATGTGTACATGATGGAATGGGGAAATGATGGCTTTCACAGGTATTAACAGTGGTCATTTAAAAAATATTTATTTATTTGCAAGAGAGAGAGAGACTGGCCACACCAGGCCCTCTTCAGTGGCCATTTATTAATCTGACAAGATCAGATGTGTTCAGGGTAGTATGGCTATAGATCATTTATCATCTGAATACAGGAGTATGGCTGTAGACCTTACTCCTAATCTGAAACCAGGGTATGATCAATTACTTGGTTATGGGTAACACATTTTGAGAAGTCTGGTAAAAGCCTAACTGTATTGTTATATATATATATATATATATATATATTTTTTTTTTTTTTTTTTTTTTTTTTTTTTTTTTTTTTTTTTTTTTTTTTCGAGGTAGGGTCTCACTCTGGTCCAGGCTGACCTGGAATTAGCTATGTAGTCTCAGGGTGGCCTCGAACTCTCGGCGATCCTCCTACCTCTGCCTCCTGAGTGCTGGGATTAAAGGCGTGTGCCACCACACCCGGCTCTATATGTGTGTTTTTAATTATATTATATTTATTTATTTATTTATTTGAGAAAGAGAGAGAGAGAATGGGTGCACCAGGGCCTCTGGCCATTGCAAACGAATTTCAGATGCATGCGCCCCAGTGTGCATCTGGCTTACATGGATCCTGGAGAATTGAACCGGGATCCTTTGGCTTTGCAGGCAAATGTCTTAACTGCTAAGCCATCTTTTCAGCCCTTGTTTTATGTATTTTTTTAATGTTGCCACAATGCTTTCTGAAATAAGTGGGGTAAATAGAAGCAAATATTCATAATCCTTAATTGTTATTCATATGCTTGATGAGAACTGGTTTCTTGACTGTTAAAACTAATTTCAAAACAGCTGGATGAGGTGATATATGCTTATAGTCCCAGCTAACAGGGAAGTTGAGGCAGGAGGTTCACTCAAGCCCAGAGTTCCAGTCCAGCCCAGCCAATATATTGAGATACTGTGTCTAAAAACCACCAGTAGCAAAATATCCAGCTGGTTTTAAAGCCTTAGCGTGCACACACACTTGCTAGCGTGCTCCCTAGTTTTGTAAACTTTGCACTGTGCAGATGGTCCGTATACTGTACTCTCAGCTCTGCTGTGTGATTCCCTTTCCAGAGTACAGTAGCAACGTGCCTGTGTGGTCCTTGCGCCTGCTGCCAGCACTTGCAGGGGCTCTGTCGGTCCCCATGGCCTACCAGATAGTGTCGGAGCTCCACTTTTCTCACTGCGCTGCCATGGGAGCTGCCCTATTGATGCTTATTGGTAAGCTCTGGACCCTACCTGCCTTCCTTGTGACAGAAAGAGCCAAGTACTGGCCTGAGACATGTCAACGTGAGAGCTCATGGGAGCTGCCCTAAGGAGCACATCTGCTCAGCTAGATTTGCTTCCACAAGATCCCCACTCCCAGACAAAGCACTGACAGGAAGACTACTGGGCTGTGAGGTCAAACTGTTAATAGTGGAGGTCTTACTGTACTTGAGCCGCCAGATGGAGCTTGAGGGCCCACCACACCCACATCTCCATCTCAAAATGACAGCCTCTCTACTCCTGCCACTTGCCAGGCCTCTGCAGTAGAGATGGACTTGTAAGTTTGCAGAGAAGTGCTTACTGGGCAGTTTGGTTGAGCATAGTATATACATTTAACCAAACACCAGCAGACTTTACACCCCTAGGGCTCATGACTACCCATTGCAGGTTTTCAGTATCAGGGATGTGTTCCCTCCCATGCAGCAGGCTTCCAGTCCAGTTAGAGAGATTGGTTTCCCCCATAACAGACATGCCACTATTGCACCCATTGGCTCATTTGGCCCAGCAGGCCAAATTTAAGGCTTGCAGTGTCCACTGCTGAGTATCTTCACTGGTGATTTCTGTTTCTCCCATTGAAGAATAAAACTTTATTTTTATTTTTTAAAATTTTGTTTATTTTAATTAATTAATTTATTTATTTGAGAGCAACAGAGAAAGAGAGAGAATGAGAATGGGTGCAACAGGGCCTCCAGCCACTGCAAGCAAACTCCAGATACACACACCACCTTGTGCATCTGGCATATGTGGATACTGGGGAATTGAGCCTTGAACCAGTGTCCTCAGGCTTCATAGGCAAGCGCTTAACCACTAAGCCATTGCTCCAGCCCTGAAGAATAAAACTTTTTAAGGGCTGGAGAGATGGCTCAGCAGTAAAGGCACTTGCTTGCAAAGCCTGATGCACAAAGTGGTGTATGCATCTGGAGTTCATTTTCAGTAGCAGGAGGCCCTGGTGTGCCCATATTCCCTCTCTCTCCCGCAAATAAGTAAATAAAATTTAAAAAAAAAAAATTTTTAAGCCAGGCATGATGGTGCACACCTTTAATCCCAGCACTTGGGAAGCAGAGGTAGGGAATCACCATGAGTTTGAGGCCACCCTTACACTACATGGTGCATTCTAGGCAAGCCTTGGCTAGAGTGAAACCCTACATTGGAAAACAAAACAAAAAACAAACAATAACAACAACAACAACAAAAAACCTTTTTAAACCTCCATATGTACCAAAAATGTTTTTCTTGTCATTGTTCCCTAAACAAAACATATCATTATTTGCATATCACCGTGATTTAAAATAAGGAAAGGATAACTGCTGACACATGCCAACACTCTCCCTTCAATGTAAGAAGCACATGCATGATGAATGGGCTTCTGTGTCCTCTTTCCAGTTCCCCGGAGGACAGAGAGATGACTTTGCTTTTCTGTGACCTGTCTTGTCTTCACTCACTTGTCACTTAGTGCTGACATATGTTTCATGTTTATAACAGAGAATGCCCTCATCACTCAGTCCAGGCTCATGCTTTTGGAGTCATTGTTAATATTTTTTAACCTGTTGGCTGTGTTGTCGTACCTGAAGTTCTTCAACTCTCAAAAACACAGGTATGGAAAGTGAGACACATCTTCCCTAGTTAGAGAGGAAGAAAAGATTCTGGGTGATGTATTTATTTATGTATTTATTTTTGTGGGCGTAGAGGGTGGGGAGCAAGGTCTCACTATTTAGCCCTGGCTGGCCTGGAACTCACTATATAGACGAGTCTGGCCTTGAACCTGGGGCAGCCTTCCGGCTTTGGCCTCCCGAGTGCTGAGATTACAAGCATGTACCCGGCTGTGGGTGGTTTCTGATACCTTTTATCTGGAATTTCTTGCTAAATGTCTTTTGGTCACTTAATATTTTGGTGATTGACCCTTAGCCCAGGACTTCATATATGCATCCTAATTTTTCTGTAACTTTAACCTGCTGGAAAAATTTCTTGGCATAAATGAAAATTCTGCTAGGACTGAGACAGGCAGATTGCTGTTGCTCCACAGGACTGGCCATCCCAGCAGCCAGTCAGAGAAGCACACGCTTTCTCTGGCCTGTAGGACAGAGTGTGTGAGCGGCTCCTGCATTTGTCTGCCTTGCCCTTCTGTTGTGTTTCCCCAGCCCTTTCTCTCTGTACTGGTGGCTGTGGTTGATGCTGACCGGAGTGGCTTGTTCCTGCTCAGTTGGGTAAGTTAGAGCCTGCGGATCAGTCAGTGTTCTTCCTCTCTGTGGGGTGCATGTCTCATAACCTTGTTTCAATCATGTCTTTCCAGCATCAAGTACATGGGAATTTTTACATACTTGCTAGTGCTCAGCATTGCAGCTGTCCACGCCTGGCACCTGATCGGAGACCAGACTTTGTCAAATGTAGGTGCTGATGTCAGTGCTGCGTTAGGCTGGCCTGTGTGGGGGCCAGGAGTGGTGGACTGTCCCAGGGAGCAATTGATGCAAAGAGGAGACTCCTCAGAGCTTGATGAGAAGATGCCTGGGCCTTCACAGTATTGCTATATGGGAGGCAGGGCTTCTCTTGCCAACATTTTCTGTGTCTGGAAATGGACAGACACTTGTAGGTGTCTCAACAGACAGGAAATGACCTTCCTTCTCACCCCGGCAGATGTGTGTGTTCTGTCACTTGCTTGCCAGAGCAGTGGGTCTGATTGGTTGTCCCGGCCATCCTGTACCTGCTCTTCTTCTACATTCATTTGAAGCTGCTCCATCGCTCTGGACCCCACGACCAAATCATGTCCAGTGCCTTCCAAGCCAGCCTGGAGGTAAGACGGATTTCCAGGGCACTTAAGAACAAGATAATCAAGCTGGGCATGGTGGCACACGCCTTTAATCCCAGCACTTGGGAGGCACAGGTAGGAGGATCGCCATGAGTTTGAGGCCACCCTGAGACTCCAGAGTGAATTCCAGGTCAGCCTGAACTAGAGTGAGACCCTACCTCAAAAAAACAAAAACAAAAACAAAAAAACAAGATGATCATGAACTCAAGAGTTTCTGTTTACATAGCATCAGAGCTGGGCTGGGTGGCATATGCCTGTAATACCAGCATTTAAGAGGCAAAGGCAGGAGTATTGCCACAAGTTCCAGGGCAGACTGGTCTACATAGTGAGTTCCAGGGCAGGCAGGCAGGCTATGTAATGAGACCCTTTTTCAAAAAGCAAAAGTGATAGAAAAATTGTCAAGAGAGCATTATAAGAAAAAATGAGCTGGGCGTGGTGCTTATGCCTTTAATCCCAGCACTCAGGAGGCAGAGGTAGGAGGATCGCCATGAGTTCAAGGCCAGCCTGAGATTACATAGTGAGTTCCAGGTCAGCCTGGGCTAGGGTGAGACTATACCTTGAAAAATCAAAAAGAAAAAGAGGAAACAGGCATGGGTTGCTCCACAGGACTAATCCCAGCAGCCAGTCAGCTCAGGAGGCAGAGGTAGGAGGATCACTGGTGGCTGTTTGATGCTGACCACCCTGAGACTTACATAGTGAATTCCCAGGTCAGCCTGGTGCTCAGCATTGCAGAGGTATTGGAACCAGACTTTGTCAAATGTAAAAAGGAGTGGTGGACTGTCCCAGGGAGCAATTGATGCAAAGAGGAGCTTGAAGAGACTCATACAGTGGGTCTGTTGGAAAAATCAAAATTTGAAGCTGCTCCAGGCCACCCTGAGATGGATAATCAAGGGATGGTGGCACACTTTTAATCCCAGTGCTTGGGAGGCAGAGGTCACTGTGAGTTTGAGGTGAGACTCAGAGTGAATTCCAGGTCAGCCTGAACTAGAGAGTGAGACCCTACCTCAAAAAAACAAAACAAAAACAAAAAAACAAGATGATCATGAACTCAAGAGTTTCTGTTTACATAGCATCAGAGCTGAGCCTGTAATACCAGCATTTAAGAGGCAAAGGCAGGAGTATTGCTGAGACTTACAGGCCAGACTGGTCTACATAGTGAGTTAAAAAAAAAAAAATCAAAAATTGTCAAGAGAGCTTATAAGAAAAATGAATCCCAGTGAAAGAAAGAAAGAAAAAAAGAAAGAAAGAAAAAAGAAAGAAAGAGCTAAGAAAAAAAAGAAAAGAAAGAAAGAAAGAAAGAAAGAAAGAGAAAAAAATGAGGGTTGGAGAGATAGTTCAGTGGTTAAAGGCACTTGCTTATAAAGCCTAATGGCCTGGGTTCGAGTCTCCAGTACCCACATAAAACCAAATGCACAAAGTAGAACAAGCATCTGGAATTCATTTACTGGTGGGCCCATACTCATTTTGTTTCTCCTTATGTCTGCCTGTCTCTTTCTCTCAAATGATTAAATAAATGTTTTTTAAAAACCAATAGCTGCGGGTTAGAGAGATGGCTTAGCAGTTAAGGTGCTTGCCTGTGAAGCCTAAGGACCCATGTTTAACTCTCCAGATCCCATGTAAGCCAAATGCACAAAGTTGAGGCAAGCACAAGGTCACACATGCCCACTAGGTGGCACAAGTGTCTGGAGGTGCATTGCAGTGGCTGAAGCCATGGCAGGCCAATTCTCTCTCTCCGTCCGTCTATGTATCTGTCTCTGTTTCTCTCTAAAATAAGAAATAAAAATAATAAAACCAGGCATGGTGGCACACACCTTTAATCCCAGCACTCAGGAGGCATAGGTGGGAGGATCGCTGTGAGCTCAAGGCCACCCTGAGACTATATAGTGAATTCCAGGTCAGCCTGAGCTAGAGTGAGACCCTACATCAAAAAAACAAAATACTACTAATAATAAAACAATAGCTGGGCATGGTAGCACATGCCTTTAGTTCCAGCACTTAGAAAGCAGATGTAGGAGATTGCTGTGAGTTCAAGGCCAGCCTGGGACTACAAAGTGAGTTCCAGGTCAGCCTAGGCTACAGTGAAAACCTACCTTGGAAAAAGCCAAAAGAAAAGAAAAAGATGAACCATATCAGTATTTCTTTTTTTCAAAAAATATTTTTTATTTATTTTTATTTATTTGAGAGAATGAAAGAGGCAGAGATAGAGAGAGAGAGAATAGGTGCACCAGGGCCTCCAGCCACTGCAAAAAAAATATAGACGCATGTTCCACCTTGTGCATTTGGCTCATGTGGGTACCGGGGAATTGAACCTGGGTCCTTAGGCTTTACAGGTAAGCGCCTTAACTGATAAGCCATTTCTCCAGTCCCATATCAGTATTTCTTTTTTTTTTTTTTTTTTTTTTTTTTTTTTTTTTTTTTTTGGTTTTTGCAAGGTAGGGTCTCACTCTGGTCCAGGCTGACCTGGAATTCACTATGTAGTCTCAGGGTGACCTCGAACTCTTGGCAATCCTCCTACCTCTGCCTCCCGAGTGCTGGGATTAAAGGCGTGCGCCACCACACCCGGCTCCATATCAGTATTTCTAAAAGAATTCTGAACATACCAATTGTGTGGATTCTTGGATTTTCAGTCTGACTTTCTTTTTTTTTTTAATTTTGGATTTTCAAGGTAGGATCTTGCAGTAGCCCAGGCTGGCCTAGAATTCGCTAGATAGTCCCAGGCTGGCTTTGAACTCACAGTGATCCTCCTGCCTCTGTCTCCTGAGTGCTGGGATTAAAGGTGTGTGCCAACATGCCCAGCCTGACTTTCTTGAGAAAATTTTTTTTTTTGTTTTCAGAGGTAGGGTTTCACTCTAACCCAGGCTGACCTAGAATTCACTTATGTAGTCTCAGGCTGGCCTTGAACTCATAGTGACCCTCCTACCTCCGCCTCCCGAGTGTTGGGATTAAAAGGCATGTATACTACCAAAATCCTTCAAGTTCTGCCTCATGAGACAGGCTTGAGCCTGGTGTTCATTCATACTGACTTGGCAGAGGTGTACAAATTGAACATCCCTAACACAAAAATCTGAAATACAACATGCTCCAGTCTTCAAACCTTTCTGAATGCTAGCATGATGTTCAAGTAGCCTCAGATTCTGGAGCATCTTGGAGTTTGGACTTGCAAAGTAAGGATGGGTTAACTGTTAGGGTCTGCACATAGTCCAGAATCCCCAAACACCCTGAATCTAAACATTTGGGTTCTAGCATTTCAGATAAGGGATCTTTAGGCTATGAAAATGTATTGGGTCTGGAAGCAAGGAATCATAGCCTCAAACAGGCTGATTGTGTTTCCTTACTCTGGTCTCATTTTCCTCATCTGACATGGGGATAAGAAGGGTGCTGGTGAAGGGGTACCTGAAAACCTTGGCGGGATAGCAATCACTTAGGATTTGTAATGGAGTAGGACATGACGCTACAAGAGTTGGTTATAACTAATTATACATACTTGCCACCACCCCGACTGTCACCTCAAATGGAGGCAAGGCTGTCACTAAGACTAGCTTTAGGATTGCTAGTCTCTCTGAAGCTAACCTGCAACTTTTTCTTTTTGTCTTAGGGAGGGCTAGCCCGTGTCACCCAAGGCCAGCCCCTTGAGGTGGCCTTTGGTTCCCAGGTCACTCTGAGGAATATCTTTGGCAAACCTTTGCCCTGCTGGCTTCATTCCCACCAGAACACCTACCCCATAATGTAAGGAAAGTGACCATTTTAATTTGCATATCATAAAATGTTTTATTTCTTCCCAGTTTGCTTATATTAGCAAGTTTGGGAGAACTAAGACAGCTCAGGAGCTCAGGACCTAGTCCCATGAGTTTTGTGACATCTTAGAGACACTGGGAGGGGCAGGGTATGCAGTGGCCAGGTCACTGAGTAAGTCTGTTTGGCAAATAATGTTGCTTCCTCTGCCTCCTCCGGCCCTTGAGACAACTTATCATTGGGCTGCACACCCTGCTGCGTCGAATCTGTAGAAATCTGCGAAATTTGCTTCCCTGTTCAGACAGGGAGGCCTGTGGGCCCTGGCTGACCATTTCAGGCTCATTCTTATTTTTTTTTTTTTTATTTATTTATTTTTTTTTGGTTTTTCGAGGTAGGGTGTCACTCTGGCTCAGGCTGACCTGGAAGCAACTGTGTAGTCTCAGGGTGGCCTTGAACTCACGGTGGACCTTCTACCTCTGCCTCCCGAGTGCTGGGATTAAAGGTGTGCGCCACCACGCCCGACTTCATTCTTTTTTGACATCTCCCACAGATATGAGAATGGTCGTGGCAGCTCCCACCAGCAGCAGGTGACCTGTTACCCCTTCAAAGATGTCAATAACTGGTGGATTGTAAAGGACCCTGGGAGGTGAGTATGGATCAGGGACTCCACAGCAGAACTCACCACCCAACTTGGTGGGATTCATCCATGGGCCCAATCCCCAGCCTCTTCTCTATGTGTGCTCCCTGCCTGAAAATCTCATTCAATTTAGGAGCTTGTAGTGCCTGCACTGTGCTATTAATGCAAGGTACAGATTAATTCAGGTCCACAGTGACCGGCCTACTCAGCATCTCTTCTCAGGAGTGTTATAGGCAGGCCTCACACAAACCCCTCTCCCTTCCCTTCCCCTCTCCTCTTCTCATTCTCTCTCTCTCTATGATTATTTATTTGAGAGAGAGAAAGAGGCAGACAGAGAGAGAGAGGGAGAAAATGGGCACACCAGGGCCTCCAGCCACTGCAAATGAACTCCAGATGCATGTGCCCCTTGTGCATCTGGCTTACATGGGTCCTGGGGAATCGAACTGGGATCCTTTGGCTTTGCAGGCAAATACCTTAACTGCTAAGCCATCTCTCCAGCCCCTCATTCTTTTTTTTAACATTTTAATTTTTTTATTTATTTGAGAGAGACAGGAAGAGTCAGAGAGAAAGAGAGAATGAGCACACCAGAGCCTCCAGCCACTGCAAATGAATTCCAGACGCATGCACCCCCCCTTATGCATCTGGCTACATGGGTCCTGGGAAATCGAACTGGGGTCCTTAGGCTTTGTAGGCAAATAATACCTTAACTGCTAAGCCATTTCTCCAGCCCCCTCCTTCTTTTTTTTTTTTTTTTCTTCTTCTTCTTCTTCTTTTTTTTTTTTTTTTTTTTTTGGTTTTTCGAGGTAGGGTCTCACTCTGGTCCAGGCTGACCTGGAATTCACTATATAGTCTCAGGGTGGCCTCGAACTCTCGGCAATCCTCCTACCTCTGCCTCCCGAGTGCTGGGATTAAAGGCGTGCGCCACCACGCCCGGCCCTTCTTTTTTTTTAATTGACAACTTCTATACTTACATACAAAAAAACCATATATTTCCCTCCCTTCCCCCCATCCCCCTTTAGAACTCCAATCCCCATCATATCCCCTCCCTCTCTCCATTAGTCTCTCTTTTAATTTGATGTCATCATCTTTTTCTTCTATTATGAGGGTCTTGCGAAGGTATTGCTAGGCACTACAAGGTCATGGGAAGTTGCATTGTGTTTTTGGAGTTTTTTTTAAGGTAGGGTTTTGGCTGACCTAGAATTCACTATGTAGTCTCAGGATGGTCTTGAACTCATGGTGATCCTCCTACCTCTGCCTACTGATTGCCGGGATTAAAGGTGTGTGCCACCATGCCTGCTTTGTTCTGTTTTTTATTATTTTTTTTATTTTTGGAGAGAGACACAGAGAGAAACAGATAGAGAGGGAGAGGAAGACAGAGCTGGGCATGCCAGCAGTCTCTCAGCTGCTGTGAGCGAAATCCAGATGTGTGGGCCCCCTTGTGGGCAAGTGTGGCATTGCGCCCTTGCGTCACTTTGCATCTGGCTAAACGTGGGACCTGGAGATTGGAACCCACGTTCTTAGGCTTAGCAGGCAGGCGCCTTAACTGCTAAGCCATCTCTCCAGCCCTGTTCTGTTTTTTAAAAAAACATTTTACTTATTTGAGAAAGAGAAAGACACAGATAGAGAATGGGCATGCCAGAGTATCTAGCCAGTTTAAACAAACTCCAGAAGCATGTGCCACCTTGTACATCTGGCTTTACGAGGGGACTGAGAAATCTAACCTGGGTCCTTAGACTTTGCAGGCAAGTACCTTAATCACTGAGCCCTCTCCGTTTTTTGTTTTTGTTTTTTTTTTTGTTTTTGTTTTTTGTTTTTTCCAGGTAGGATCTCACTCTAGCCCAGGCTGAATGGAATTCACTATGTAGTCTCAGGGTGGCCTCGAACTCACAGCAATCTTCCTACCTCTGCCTCCCGAGTGCTGGGGTTAAAAGCAGACGCCACCACACCTGGCTCCTCTTTCTTGAAAGCTGTCACCTGAGCTTACCCCCATGTCTAGGCCTTGGAGGGAGGCCTTCCTGTGCTCCCCTGTGTCTAGACCTAAGGATTCTGCTTGTAAACAAAATCCCAGACTGTCTAATCCTGTCTCCACCATCTTTTCTCTCCCAACAGTTGATTTCCTCTTATGTGCTCCCTCTTCCAGTATTGGCAGCCTCTAGAGGCCTTATACTGGACACTCTCCTGTCACTATCTTTCTTGAGCTTGCTTGGCGCCTAGAATTCAGCTCCTGCCCAGAGGCTCCCACCATAGCTATAGTGATGCCCCTGCTGGTAGCCCTCTCTGTCTCTCCTGTCTTTGCATCCTTCTTAATTCTTTGGGGAGGCTTTCTAAGCCAGTTTATCCAAGGACTGCATCCTTTTCTTTTGTCACCATTGGTCACACTGGCTGGTTTGATGTATGTGTTGTGCATCTGTTTTTCCACTCAGCACAGAGAGAGAGGGCAGCACCAGCCCCTAGCTGACTGGTTCAGCCATGTGCATGGTACCCACCCAGTGTTGAGGACTTGATAGACTTTAAAAATGTGGGCTGGAGAGATGGCTTAGCGGGTAAGGCATTTGCCTGCAAAGCCAAAGGACCATGGTTCCATTCTCCAGGACCCACGTAAGCCAGATGCCACAAGTGGGCACATGCATCTGAAGTTCATTTGCAGTGGCTGGATGCCCTGGCACACCCATTCTCTCTCTCTCTCCCCCCTTTTTTTCTCAAATAAATAAAATATATTTTTAAAAAATGTTTTTAGACCAGGCATGGTGGCACACACCTTTAATCCCAGCACTTGGGAGGCAGAGGTTGGAGTATCACCATGAGTTCAAGGCCACCCTTGAAACTATATAATGAATTCCCTTTCAGCCTGGTCTGGAGTAAGACGCTACCTCAAAAAACCAAAAAACTAAAAAAAAGTAGGGCTGGAGAGTTGGCTTAGCAGTTAAGCATCTGAACCCATGTAAGCCAGTTGCATCTGAGTTGCAGTGACTAGAGGTCCTGGCATGCCCATTCTTTCTATATATACCTGTTCTCTTCTTCTTCTCTCAAATAAATAAAATATATTTTTAAAAATGTTTTTAGACCAGGCATGGTGGCACAAATAACCATTGAGTTTATATAATGAATTCCCTTTCAGCCTGGTCTGGAGTAAGACGCTACCTCAAAAAACCAAAAAACTAAAAAAAAGTAGGGCTGGAGAGTTGGCTTAGCAGTTAAGGCGCCTATTTGCAAAGCCCAAGGACCCAGGTTCGACTCCCCCAGTACCCATGTAAGCCAGATGCACAAAATGGCGCATGCATCTGGAGTTCATTTGCAGTGACTAGAGGTCCTGGCATGCCCATTCTTTCTATATATACCTGTCTCTTTCTCTCTGTCTCTTAAATAAATAAATTTTTATTTTATTTATTTATTTGTTGTTTTGTTTTTGCAAGCTAGGGTCTCACTCTAGCCCAGGCTGACCTGGAATTCACTATGTATTCTCAGGGTGGCCTCGAACTCATGGGGATCCTGCTACCTCAGCCTCCCAAGTACTGGGATTAAGGGTGTAAGCCACCACACCCCTCATAAATAAGTTTTTAAAATAAATGTTTTAAGAGAGAGTTTCTGGCTGGTCTCTTAGTCATCCTACCTTAGCCTCCCAAATGCTGGCTGGGATTATACATCAGGCTTGTTCTGTGTTTATGTGTGTGTATTTGTACATGTGTTCAAGTGCACAAGCACATGTGTATGTGTGTGTGGAGGCCAGGAGACCACATCCTCAAATATTGTTGTTCAGGAGCCATCCACCTTTTGTGTGTATGTTCGTATGTGTGAGTGTATTCGTGTGGAAGTCAAGACAAGTTTCAGGAGTCTATCCTTGCCCTTCCATCTTGTTTTTAGGCAAGGTCTCTTTCTTGTTGCATTTACCAGGCTAGTTGGTCAGGAAAATTCTGTCTCCACCTCCAGTCTTGCCCTTGGCATGCTGGGATGACAGAAGCCCACCACAGATTGTGGCTTTTACATGAGGTCTGGGGATTGGAACTCAGGTACTCAGGTTTACACTGCAAGCACTTATCACTGAGTCATCTTCCAGCCCTCTGTCCACCTTTTTTTTTTTTACGTTTAGAGAGACTTTATTAGATTAAGAGAAGGAAAGAGGAGGAAGTACAGAGAGCTCCCTCCATGAGGAAGGCGAGGCGGGGAGGTGAAGCCCCTGTCTACCTTTTTTAAAAAAATATTTTATTTAGCCAGGCCTGGTGGCACACACCTTAATCCCAGCACTTGGGAGGCAGAGGTAGGAGCATCGCTGTAAGTTCAAGGCCACCCTGAGACTACGTAGAGAATTCCAGGTCAGCCAGAGCTAGAGTGAAACCCTACCTTGAAAAACACCCCCCCAAAAGATATATATTTATATTAGAGAAAGAGAGACAGACACAGAGAGAATGGGCATGCCAGGGCCTCCAGCTACTGTAACTGAATTCCAGGTGCATGCTCCACCTTGTGCATCTGGCTTACATGGATACTGGGGAATCAAACCTGGGTCCTTAGGCTTCACAGGCAAGCACCTTAACCACTAAGCCATCTCTCCAGCCCCTTTCCACCTCTTTTGAGACTGGGTCTCTTATTGAGAAGTAGGCTAGACTGCCTGCCTGCCTCCCCAGTGCTGAGATTACAAGCGTGTACCACCACAGCAGGGTTGTTTTTTACATGAATCCTAGGGATCAAAACTCAACTCCTTATACTTGCAGGGGAAGCACTTCCTACTGCGCCATCTCCCAGTGTCATATGAAAAAAGAGTCTACCCTGTTATAACTAGGGTTTTTTTTTGAGGGGGGGGAAGCCACTGTATTCTTGATAGACAGGTGTGATGGTGCATTAGAATCACATTCAGCAACATGGAAAATGGCCTTAAGTGGAGAAAAAGTTAAAGGAAATATGTGTGCCTTGGTTCTATACAAAGTCACCTCATTGCAGGTGCATTGGGGGGTGCAGATGCCCCAGTGTCTTTGCTAGGGGACTTCAGGGCACTTGCTGTTCCCCACCCAATGGCCTTCATGACAGTGCTGTGTCTTCGTAGGCATCAGCTGGTGGTGAACAACCCTCCAAGGCCTGTGCGGCATGGAGACATCGTGCAACTAGTCCATGGCATGACCACCCGCCTCCTCAACACGTGAGTGCTCTGTGAATGCTCTGCCCATTCTGCCTGCCCCTGAGAGCCCTCTGTGGCCTTGGTGCAGAGCAGAGCAGGACCCCACTGCTGCAGAAGCCCACATGTTTGCATTAGCTGTTGGGAGGGAGCCCAGAGTTACTGCCAAGGGGTGGGGCCAGCAAGACAAGCAAGGCCTGGTACATTCTGGAATATAGGGCTGAGGTATGGTCATGACAGACTAATGTGCTTGCTACAGCGAATGGTACACACGCTGTATGTTTAAAGTAGAAACTTAGAGAACCCTCGTTCTGTGGATAACGTGATAACGTGAGGCATGAAGGATTCTGATGCATTCTTAGTCCTTGTCTGTCTCAGAGAAGGTTGCCACCACCTGTTCCTTCCTCACCTCACATCCCTCCCTGTGTCACCGCCTCCTGGCTTGTCCCCATCTCCTCTGCTGGGGTCACTGGGAAGAGAGTGCTGTTTCAGGTGCCAGCTGTGATTCTTGTCTTTCCTCTTCCCCTGCCTTTCCATTCTCTCTCCATCAGGAGGTCTTGGCCTTGTTATCTCAACCTTCAGATGACCCTTGGGGGAGGGGAGGTCACCTCCTTTTCTCTTTACTCCCACTATCCACTTTGGGCCTATGTTCTCCATCCTGACCTCCTGCCTCTGTCTCACTCAGACCCAGGGCCCAGGTGATCCCTTGAGAATACGAGGTCACTCCATGGCTTCTCTGCCCATAGCTCTCCCACTGGCAGTTCCCTCAGCTGAGACTCCTCCTGACCCTGATGTGGGTAGCCCCCATCACCTGGCCTTTGTGCTAGTCCCAAAGTGGGCAAGCTCAGCATCTTAGGGCTCCATACTCACACCTCTGCTGGAATGTCACTGGCCCACACACTTTATCAGGTGCCCTCTATGAGGCTACCTCAGTAGAATGAACTGCCTGGGCTCTGTCCCCACCCCACTCCATCCTGCACTCTACCATCCATAGCTCCAATGTGCAAGGCTGTGTCTGCTCACTGCCTGGCCTCAGCCCCTGGGGTGCTTGGCAGTCTTGTGAAGAACCATGATTCCTGGGCTGGAGAGATGGCTTAGCAGTTAAGGCACCTGCCTGCTAAGCCTAAGAATGCCTGTTCTATTCTCCAGGTCCCACATTTAGCCAGATGCAAGTGACACAAGGGCACAATGCCACACTTGCCACAAGGGGGAGCACGTGTCTGGAGTTCGTTCACAGCAGCTGAAAGGCTGCTGGTGCGCCCATTCTCTCTCTCTCTGTCTCTCTCTGCCTCTTCCTCTCTGTCTCTCTCACTGATGCTCTCCAAAAAAAAAAAAAAAAAAAAAGCATGATTACTGTGCAAGTAGATTAGGAGGGACTATTGAGGTAGAAGCTGAGCTCTCACAGGGCAGCCTGGTCTCCCAGCATGAGGCTGCCCTGCATCCAGTTGGCAGTGCTGCTTTTGTGATTCCCTCCAGGGCAGCATCCTAACAGGTCCAGGTTTTCAGACTCCAGTTTTTTCCCTTTCAGCAGCCATCCTTTCCTCTGAGATTTGCTCCACTTGTCCAAAAGTGGAATGGTGACCCCCATCTGGTTATTTCACACCAACACAGGGAAGAGTCCATCTCCAGGTGGTCTCCCCCTGTAGATGGAGTCCCTGCAAGGGCTGCCCTTCCAGCATCCTGTTCTCCCAGCCTTAGAGGTGCCACCGCAGGCAGCCTGATTAGCCAGGTGCTTGGATCCTTTAAGCTGAGCTGGCTTTGTTTGGAAAGGCAGTGGTTCCGCTTAGAGTCATGGAAGCCCTGAGGAACAGCGGCTCTGCTTTGGTTTTCCAGGCATGATGTTGCCGCGCCACTGAGTCCCCACTCACAGGAGGTCTCCTGCTATGTCGACTACAACATCTCCATGCCTGCCCAGAACCTCTGGAGGCTGGTGAGTTCCGTGTGGGTGCCCTGCTAGGTGCCAGCAGTGGGACACAACTATTGGCTAGTGATGCCTACTTTCTAGCCCAGAACATTCGAAATACCATTTTGTATAAATGATTCAAGATGTAAAATTGGCTAGGTGATTGTTATTCACAAAGCAAATTACAGAGTTTCCATGAGGAGCAGACCCTTTCTCCACGGCTGGTTTACCCTTGGACTAGGGACCAGGAATGCAGGCTGGTTTACCCACGTGACTTGGGGAAGCCTCACCTGTGTGTTAACAGGTGCCTGCTTGCCACAGGTGTCCTGGAGAGGCTTAGCCATCAGTATGGGGGATTTTCCTGAGGCAACTGAGCCTGCAGTCACCATCCCTTCTGGTCATTTCAGAGTCAGGCCTCCTGGGAAAAGTAGTGAGCAGGAAGTGACTGGAAAAGTAGTGAGCAGGAAGTGACTGGATCCAAGGACCTGAGCCCTGAACATAGCCCCAGGCCTGTTCTCAGAGCAGCTGTGCCTGCGTCATTTCCATGGTGGGACCATGTTCTTTCCAGTTTGTGGTTGGCTGCAGCAGCCCTGCTTGCTCTGTCTACCTGGGTAGGGAGTGCCGCAACCACTTAGAGCAGCGCCCCCTGCTGGTTCTCTCAGCAAAGCCGCGTCTGCAGGGCTACCTTTACTTTGATGCACAGCTGGCTCCTCTGCCCAGCAATGACCTTGTCTGTGCTTCGCGTATCTGTAAGCATTCTGGTCTTCATCCTTCTGTGTCCCTTCTCATGCAGAGCTGTTCTGTTGAGAGTCTCACTTGTCCCTGGCTATGCCTGGTTTCCCTCCCTGCCACCTTGCTTCTAAGGGCTCCATTACCCATTCCTCTTGGCCTTCTCATCTCACCCTCTCTTTCCGTTCTCTTCCTGGGGCCCTCTGAGAAGCTCACACATAGAGTTCCCAGAACAGGAGGAGCACAGCTGCGAAGCTTCTGCCTCTGCTCAGCCTTTGAGCTCTGTGGCTCTTGTCAATCCAAGGGAAAACAGTAGCCCTGTGAGCTCATGGTCACTGTGAGACTCTAGCATGTCAAACTGTGACAGTTCAAAGGGCTCCATGTTTGCTTTTCCACCAGTGTCTCAGGGACTGTCAGAGCTCTGGACCCACTTTGCACTAGCCAGATAAGGACAGGAAAGATCCTTTTTTGTTTTTACTTTTGGTTTTTCAAGGTAGCATTTCACAGGCCCAGGATGACCTGGAATTCACTCTAGTCTCAGGCTGGCCTCGAACTCATGGTGATTTTCCTACCTCTGCCTCCTGAATGCTAAGATTAAAAGCATGCACCACCACACTCAGCTATAGAGAGAATGGGCTGGGCATGCCATGGCCTCCAGCTGCTGCAAATGGGCTCCAGATGCATGTGCTGCTTTGTGCACCTGGCTTTACATAGGTACTGGGGAATCGAACTCAGGTCATTAGGATTTGCAGGCAACCGTCTTAACCCCTGAGTCATCTCTGCAGCCCCCAAAAGATCTTTTTTGTAGCCAGAGCTGTGCATCCTCTCAGTGCCTGGGCAGTTGGCTTTGGAGTCCCTGTGGCAAGTGTCTTGTGTGGCCTTGGACAGGGACAGCCCTTTCCATAGGGCTGGCTCAGTGCTATGTTGTGGGGAAGTGTGGGGGTTTTCCATAGCACCAATGCTCAGGATCAGTCCCTCCCATGCCCCTGCCTGGGGTGTGTCACCTTCATAGAACCCCATATTGATTTTGTAGCTGATAAGTGGGCTTTGCTTGATTCTAGCCAAAGGCCGAGAAGCGATGGGTCTAGTTTCATGTCTTAGGAAATTTGAAAAGGAAAAAATACCTATTGCCAGGCCTGGTGGTACACACTTGTAATCCCAGTACTTGGGAGATGGTGGCAGGAGGACTAGGAGTTAAAGTCCAGCCTGGGCTAAATAAATAAAAGCTTATCTGAAAAATAAAAACAGAAGCAGGGTGTGGTGGTGCATGTTTTTAATCCCAGCACTCAGGAGGCAGAGGTAGGAGGATCACTGTGAGTTCAAGGCCACCCTGAGACTACATAGTAAATTTCAGGTCAGCCTGAGCTAGAGTGAGACCCTACCTCAGAAGGGTGGGAGTACAAAACAAAACTAAACAAAACAAAACCAAAACAAACAGGGAGAATTGACAAGACCTGTTTTGTTTTTGTTCTGTTTCATGTCAGGGGTGTATCCAAGGTCTCTGACTGCTAATACACCCCCACTAGGCCTCCTTGCCGTGACCACATGTTTTTGCAGGACATTGTGAACAGAGAGTCTGACAAGGATGTCTGGAAGACCATCCTGTCGGAGGTGCGCTTTGTGCATGTGAACACATCTGCGGTTCTGAAGGTAAACGGTAGCTTCTGGTTAGCTTGGCAGACCCTGGAGTCCCCTGATCTATTCCTTGAGCTGTTTGAGCCAAAGCGGCTCCTAACGGGTGGGACATATGACTCACGTCACCCTGTGCTTAGAGTACACCAAGGAGGGAGCTTATATAACTCCTCAGGGCTCAATCCTCTGAGGACCTGGGGAACAGTCTGCTGCCAGTGATGGGGGTAGGGCTGGCACCAGCTTCCTGTTAGGCCCAGCACCTGCTGCGTTTTGCCAGCTGAGCGGAGCACACCTCCCCGACTGGGGGTTTCAGCAGTTGGAGGTCGTTGGGGAGAAACTGTCTCGGGGCCACCACGAGAGCATGGTATGGAACGTGGAGGAGCACCGGTATGGCAAAAGTGAGTTGTGGTGGTCTCAGGTCACTGGCCTCTTGTCACCTGCTGTGAAATTTTTCCAGCCACCTGACAAACCAAACCAGGGCTGTTGGTTTGGAGCGACCTAAGCACCCTCTATCCCATTTGGCAAAATCTGCTGCTCTGTGTTATGACAGCAGATGGTAGAGTTCACCCTGAGGGGTATGGGGAAGGACTGTCCAGCTTATGCATGGTGGGGGAATTTGGGGTATGGGGAAAACTGATGGCTGATGGGATTTGTGAAATGCCATTGTGGGCTGTTGGGAAGGCCACACTGGGGGCTTCTGTCCAGAGCTCCCAGTCTTACCACCTTGTCCTTGGCATTGCACTGTATTCTGCCAGGCCAGGAGCAGAGGGAGAGAGAGCTGGAGCTGCATTCGCCTACTCAGCTTGACATCAGCAGGAACCTCAGCTTCATGGCCAGATTCTTGGAATTGCAGGTGACAAGCTGGATGGAGGCTGGCTTCTACCAGGGGAAGTCCCATGCACGGATGTGCTCTGCAGTTTAGTCAGTCTTCAACCTGAACCCTCAGACTCACAAGCACAATGAGTGTCCCTCCCTCTTCTGGCACAGTGACATGTACCTCTGTGGCTTTGCAGTTAGGAAGGGTCAGTGACAAGGAGGTTTAGCATTAGAGTCACCTTACAGCATTTCCAGGGTGCCCCCACTGTCATCCCCCTCCCACTCCATGCACCCAGCACGTCAAAATGAGTCGTTTTAATAGAGCTTTAAATAAGTTGAGGCAGAAATTCAGAGGGCCAGTGCCACAGCCAGGGTTAGAGTTCAGGGTCACAACCAGCAGCATTCGTTTTGCCCACTGTGCCTCTGTTGCAGGAGCCAAGTGAACTTGAGGTTAGGCAGTTCACGTGCAAGGGACAGACACACCTTTAGACAACATCACGGCAGCTGGAGGCACCCAGAGGTCCTCTGAAACCTCCACTCTCTGCTTGATTGCAGTGGAGGATGCTGACACTGAGGAGTGAGGACTCTGAACACAAGTACAGCTCCACACCGCTGGAGTGGGTCACCCTGGACACCAACATAGTCTACTGGCTGCACCCCAGAACCAGCGTAAGCATGTGTGACAGTCCCAGGACAGTTCCTGCAGGCACTCAGGGCAGCCACTGCCATTCTGTGGAGACCCAGGCCTTGCTTCTCTCTGGGTGTGCTGGGCAGCCCTGGCCCACTCCACCAGGTGCCAAGGAGAGCAAGACTCTGTGTGGATGCACACGGTAACCCTGCTCCTGACAGGTGTGGTTTTGAAGTGTTTTCCCCACAGCACCCACACTGAGCTGGTTGGTGTTTTATTCACATTGCCTCTTCCCACAGCAGCGTGGGGGCTGCACAGAGCCAGTGCTGGGCACATAGGTATTGAAATGCTCCCCTTGTCTCTGACCAGTGAAGTAGAGGCCAGTCCCTGAAGTGAAGGAATGCAGAGAGCGAGTCTTTGGTGCCCCGCTTTCATATGTGGAGACACATGTGTCTTTCTGGGAATCACCATCCTGTGACTAGCCTTGTCATTAAAGAACCCAACCAGGCATGCTGTCTCAGTTTAGGAGGCTGAGATGGAAGGCATGAGTCTGAGGCCAAGCTGGCAAACGAATTGGGGTTAGGAGCCCAAATATGTGCTTAGTATTCCCAGGGTTCTAGGTTCATGTCCAACACCCCCTTAAAAGCTCCTGAACTCAGGCTGGAGAGATGGCTTAGCAGTTAAGGCGCTTGCCTGCAAAGGCTGAGGATCGATCTAGATTCAACTCCCCAGGTCCTACATAAGCCAGATAGATGCACAAGGTGGCGCATGCATCTGGAGTTTGTTTGCAGTGGCTCGAAGCCCTGGTGCACCCATCCTCTCTTTAATAAATAAATTTTTTAAAAAAGGAGTTGGAGATTAAAAAAATTTTTTTTAAAACCTCCTGAACTCCTAGTATTAGGTTTTAATTTACAGAGTTGAGAACATTAGTGCTTGTCTAGAAAGAGTAGCACTGGGGACAGGTTCATGAAGATTAGCAGTCAGGCTAGTGTTCAGAATGTGCCTGTTGCCCTATTCACAGAGGGCAGGCGGGAACTCTGACTCCTGTCCTTGCAGGCTCAGATTCACCTGCTGGGGAACATCGTGATCTGGGTTTCTGCCAGCCTGACAACAGTGGGCTACGCCCTGCTCTTCATGTGGTACTTGCTCCGCCAGCGAAGGAGTGTCTGTGAGCTCCCTGAGGGTTAGTCTCTCCTTGTCATTAGATCAGAGTGCATTAGGTATAGGTGACAGCAGGGTTTTTGCCTCCCTGAGAAACAATTCAGATCCCATGTTGTAGTTGAGGCTTGTCTAGCACCAATGAATTGCTCATCAGCCTTAATTGCAGTTGTCTGTAAGCACCAGAAATGCTGGGTGAAGCACAAGAGCTGGCAGGAGGCTGGCAGGGGCAGAAGTTGTCTACAGTGGATAGAAATGCCATACTGAGCCAGGCGTGCTGGCGCGCATCTTTAGTCTCAACACTTGGGAGGCAGAGAGGTAGGAGGATCACTGAGTTTGAACCACCCTGAGACTACATGGACATGAAATACTGAGTGTATGTCCCCAGGGCCTGGCCCTGGCCCAAGGCTTCAAGGAGCAGTCCCTTCCTTCTGCTGACCTCCTCTACAGCATGTGGCTAGTGGACAAATAAAACTCTTCCACAGCTCCCTGAGGTGCTGAGAGCCAGTGAGATTCCCAGGAGACCATGTGCCATGCAAGGCTGGACCAGTCCTCAGTCCTTGGGGCTGGGGCATCAAAGAGGAAAGGGTTGTTGAGACCAGGAGGAAGCTGGAGCAGTCTCTCTTCTGGAGGGAAGGAAGGGGGCGGAAGCCATGCTGAGGACAAATGCATGACTTAACCTGTGGCATTGCTGCTCTGACATGTACCCTCCTGCAGATGCCTGGCCCAACTGGGTGTTGGCAGGAGCCCTGTGTGGTGGCGGCTGGGTGCTCAACTACCTGCCCTTCTTTCTCATGGACAAGATGCTCTTTCTCTACCACTACCTGCCAGCGCTCACCTTCCAGATCCTCTTGCTCCCCATTGTCTTGCAGCACATCAACGACCACCTCTGCAGGTGCGGGGGTGCAGGATCCTGAAAACCCGGCGAGGGCATTGACAACCTTGAGCACAGACAGGAGCGGGAAGCATGGGATGTTCTAGAACAGCAGCTCACTGTCCAGATTGGGTGAGGTGTGGCAGACAGACAAAAAGCTTCAGCTTGGAGCAAAGGGCCTTGATGTGGTGCTGGGCACCACGGATACGGCTGGGGTGAGTCCAGAGCAGTGATGAGAGAGGGCCGTGCTCAGTGCACCCAGGTAAGGACAGTGTAGACAAGGACCCTGAAGGGCATGGGAGGTATGAGGAAAATGCAGGTAAAAGCAGCTGATCTTGGAGGGGCTTGTGTGGATGGCACATTGTTGGGGTAACGAGGCAGGGATGCTGTGGGAGACAGGCCAGCTGTCCTCACCCCTCTGCTCTGTTGCCGCCCACAGGTCCCAGTTGCAGAGGAACCTCTTCAGTGCCCTGGTTGTAGCCTGGTATTCCTCAGCATGTCATGTGTCCAACCTGCTGCGCCCACTGACCTATGGGGACAGGTCACTTTCACCAGGCGAGCTCCAGGCTCTTCGCTGGAAAGATACCTGGGACATCCTGATCCGAAAGTAAAGAACAAAAACAAAGCCAGTGTGGTGGCGCACACCTTTAATCCCAGCACTTGGGAGGCAGAGGTAGGAGGGTCACCGTGAGTTTGAGGCCACCCTGAGACTACAGAGTGAATTCCAGGTCAGCCTGGGCTGGAGTGAAACCCTACCTCAAAAAACAAAACAAAAAAACAACAACAAAAAAAAAATGTGGAGGAAGGATGAATACAGAACATTCTCCTATCAGTAGAGGGGCTCAGGGGTGGAGAGTGGTTTAACCAGGACTCCAGGGATTGACTGTGTTAACCCTTAAGAGCCCTCTGACTAGCTCTTCATTTTGAGCAATTTTTTTTTTTTTCAATTTTTTGAGGTAGGGCCCCACTCTAGCCCAGTCTGACCTGGAATTCACTATGGAGTCTCAGGGTGGCCTCAAATGCATAGCAATCCTACCTCTGCCTCCCGAGTGCTGGGATTAAAGGCGTGCTTTTTCAAGCAATGAAGAATGTGCCCCTCCACATCCTCATCTGTGAGGCTCCCTCATAACTCAGAGCCAGTGTTTTGAGCGGGCAGTGTGGGAAGCACTGATAGGCCAGAGAACACTCCATAAGGCTGCGCCTTGCTCAAGCTGTGGACTTGGCATTGGATCTCATGGACCCAGCCCATTTTCACAATACCCACTAAATCTGAATAGGATCTTAGCCCTGCCTTTGGAAAGGCCTAGGGGAGTTACACCAACTATTTGGTGTCTGCAGGCAGGTGCCCTTTGTGAAGCCTACTTGGAAGTCGGACTGCATTAACACCTGACACCTCATTGTTGTGTTTCTTCTTAAATCCCTGACTCATCTCCATCTTCCATAGCAAGGTGTCACCCATACACATCCTTGCCCTGAATTCCCTTTTATAAATGTAAATAAAAATGGACAAAATGTGCACACCTTTAATCCTACCACTCAGGAGGCAGAAGTAGGACGATCAGTGACTTGGTACCAGCCTGAGACTACATAGTGAATTCCAGGTCAGCCTGTGCTAGAGGGAGACCCTACCTCAAAAAAAAAAAAAAAGACAAACTGGTAAGTCATTTTTTGGTGCTATTTATTGATTCTCCCTCCAAGGGGCTTGAACTCAACAAACCGTTGAGGTGCTGACAATAACCTGCCCAGAGTTCCACACAGCTCAGCTGCGGTTTCAAGGTAACCATAGTGTACTGCACAGGGAGCAGTGAGAAGTACCTGTGCTGTAGCTTGTGGCGATGGCAAAGGACACTTCCAGAAAGGGCCGTCACATGGGAAGGAAGACAAACTTGGGCAACACAGAAGACTTTGTGAGGCCATGAGCTCTGGCTGGGTTTAGGCTACTACATTCACGTGATCATTTACACCCCCATTTTCCCTTGGCTAGAGGCAGTCTGTCTATAGATGGTCCCTTGAGCCCAAGGGTTCCTACAGGACTGTGTGGACACTGTTGTCACCACAACAGACCAAATGACTGCTACCTTCTGTCCTTCTACACAAGCTCCTGGAGTCTGGACCCTCAGAAATGCCTATCTCAGGCTAATGCTGGTTAACCCAGGGTTCCTGCCTCTCCTCTGCTGGGACACAGGCATGGGGTGGAGGCACTGCTCTGAGGCTGACTGGACTATGGCCCTGAGGGAGGTCATGAAACTGGGTACATAGGTTACAACCAGTCTGTCATGAAACACAGTAAGAATGTATAACATGTCAAAACGTGAGTTCTACGATATGTGAGCCCACTGGACTCAAAAATATCCTCACTGTAGGTTCACTATCATAAGGCCAGCCAGTGCCCAGGCTGTTTGCTCAGTTTCCCTAGAACATGTGCCCGGCATCCCTCTGGAAGCCAGCGCCACCACAGGCTTACCATGCAGTCTGGGGCACTTCTCCACAAGCCAAAGAGATCTGTTGGCCACTTCCAACGGGAGGAAGTGGGGACACAGGAATGCTCTACCTCTCTGTTAGAATGAGTTTGCCCTCCCATGTAAGGAAGGCCTTGGTCCCAATGCCACCCTAAGAGGAAGCCCTGTCTGTGCTTTCAGGGGCAGCAGGCATCCCCAGGCTCAGTCCCTGAATGCATGGGTGTCAGGGAAACTGCACATGTCAGCCCTCAGTGGGGTCTGCTGCTAGACTCCAGGTGTGAGCGCTTGCCAGCAGCCAGCATCCCTGGGTGCTCCCCAGGCTCGGGGAAGGTCCTCTTACAGTTGCGTCCATTGGGTCCTCCTCGGTGCCGCTTGCACAGGTCGCCGTTGAGGATGTCTTGGATGTGCTGCACAATCAGGTTGATGGCAACTGCAGTGGGAAAGATGAGCTCAGCCAGCATGTCCACTGCCCACACTGAGCAGCAGACAGGCCAAGCCCTGGCTCCGTCCATGGGAGTGCTACTGACAAGACCACCTGACAGGCCCCGTGAGCCCGGTGCCCCAGATAAATGCTGGGAGACCCATGCACTTGATAGGCCTTGCTATCTGAGACAGAAGTGGCAGTCCCTGCTTTGTGGCTTAGGAAGTGCCAGGGGTCTCTTACCCATATTGTCAACACCTCGAGGAATAATCACATCAGCATACTTCTTGGTCTGCAAGACACAAAAAGGGTGGGGGGTGGTCTTGTGAGGCTGTGTCCTCCCCAGCTGACTTTAAGGGTACTCAGGACCTAGTGCAACTGCAGGGCATAAAGGCCTGAGATGCTCATGTCACTGGCAGGTAGGGGAAGACCTCAGGCAGTTGTTATACAGGTGAGAAACAGGAACCAAAAAGCAAGGCATAAGCTAGGTATGGTGGTGCATGCCTTTAATCCCAGCACTTGGGAGATAAGAGGTAGGAGAATGGCTTTGAGTTCAAGGCCACCCTGAGACTACCTAGTGAATTCCAGGTCAGCTTGGGCTGGGCTAGAGCAAGACCCTACCTCAAACCCCCCCATCAAAAAAAAAAAAAAAAAGGAAAAGCAAGCCATAAAGTGAAACTGAGCAGAGGAGTCTCATGTCTGTCATTGCTCACAGCTTAGTCACGACCAAGGTCTTATGGACTCTGAAACTGCAACTCATTCTGCAAACGTCCTAGAGTGAGCAGGGCAGATGAGCTGGTCATATACAATCCTGTTAACAGGGCAGCATTGCACAAAGACACGCATGGCACCCATCACCTGCCTTGGCTCAACGCTCATTTGTTCTCATGTCAACCACTTTGCCAGGCTCTGATGATATGCAGGGCTACTGAAGAGGACCCGACCTGGGGAGGTTAGAGAGAGAATGGTGGAGGGGACATGGGACACAGGGTGGCCCAGAAATAGTTCCAAGAAGCAGCTGGTGCTACAGGCCTGTGGGTTTGGGTCAAGGAGCACCCCCATCCCTGTTATGGGCAGGAGTCTAAAGATTATTAATAGAGACTCTTGCCACAAAGGCCAAGGAGACCTGGGCTGGTCTCCATTTTGGTGGGTCATCAGGTTGGGTGACAACAGGCTGGAGCCCGGCCCCACACCAGGGAACTTGAAAGCTCCAGAGTGCACTGAAGAGTGGCTCAGGGCTGACTGGCTGGCATGATGGGGGTGGAGCAAGATAGGAAACCTTCACAAGAACAACTAGCTTGCACAAGGGCCAGAGAAGCAGGGTCCAGGACAGGACTTCCTGTAATTCTGGTCACATGGTGGTGGTCAGAGTTTTACTGAAAACTGCCTACTCTTCCAAATGTCCATAAATACAATTCACTTTTTTTTTGTTTGTCTGTTTGCTTATTTTTCAGGGTAGGGTCCCACTCTAGCCCAGACTAACCCAGAATTTACTATGTAGTGTTAGGGTGGCCTTAAACTCATAACAATCCTCCTACCTCTGACTCCCAAGTCCTGAGACTAAAGGCATGCGCCACCACACCTGGCTAAAATTTTATTTTATTTTTTGGTCTTTCGAGGTACAGTCTCATCCTAGCCCAGGCTGACCTGGAATTCACTATGTATCTCAGGGTGGCCTTGAATTCAGTGATCCTTCTACCTCTGGCTCCCGAGTGCTGGGATTAAAGGCGTGCACCACCACACCTGGCACAATTCACTTTTCAGAGTATTTCCCCCAAAATTCACAAATGTGTATTAAAAAACACTTTTTGGGCTGGAGAGATGGCTTAGTGGTTAAGGCGCCTGCCTCCAAAGCCTAAGAACACCGGTTCCAATCTCCAGGTCCCACGTTTAGCCAGATGCAAAGTGACGCAAGGGCGCAATGCTGCACTTGCCCACAAGGGAGCGCACACATCTGGATTTCATTCACAGCAGCTGAGAGACTGCGGGCACGCCCATTCTGTCTCCCTCTCCCTCTCTGTCTGTCTCTGTGTCTCTCTCCAAAAATAAATAAAATAATAAAAAATTAATTAATTAATTTAAAAAATAAAAAAACACTTTTCTGGGCTGCAGAGATGGGTTAGTGGTCAAGGTATTTGCCTGCAAAGCTGAAGGACCCAGGTTTGATTCCCCAGGACCCATGTAAGCCAGATGCACAAGGGGGTGCACGCATCTGGAGTTCGTTTGCAGCAGCTGGAGGCCCTGGCATACCCATTCTCTCTCTCAAATAAATAAAGAAAAAATAAAATATATTTTTAAAACCTTTTCTTTCAATAGCAGCAGCTGGAACTTGTCTATCCTACTTTTTAAAGGCAGGAATCCTGGTTTATGCTATATTTTTACACTTAAGAGACAAAAAGAGAAACTATCAAATAGTATTTTTGTTTGTTTTTTTTTTGAGGTAGGGTCTCACTCTAGCTCAGGCTGACCTGGAATTCACTGTAGTCTCAGGGTGGCCTTGAACTCTTGGCAATCCTCCTACCTCTGCCTCCCGAGTGCTGGGATTAAAGGCGTGTGCCACCATGCCCAGCTCAAATAGTGGGGGCTGGAGAGATGGCTCAGTGGTTAAAGTGCTTGCTTGCAAATCCTGATGGCCTAGGTTTGATTCCCCAGTGCCCATGTAAAGCCAGATGCACAAAGTGGTGCATGCATCTGGAGTTCATTTGCAATGGCTGCAGTCCCTGGTACTCCCATACTTACTCTGCCTCTCTCTCCTTGCAAATAAATTAATTAAAAAAAAATAAAACACTCCAATTTAAAGTGACTCATGCCTATAATCCCGGCACTCAGGAAGTTGAGGTAGGAAGGTAGGAGGACTGTCACAAGTTCAACCTGGCTGCAGTGTAAGACTATTTAAAAAACAAAAACTACTTGGGCCAGGCATGGTGGCAGACACCTTTAATCTCAGCATTTGGGAGGCATAGGTAGGAGGATCACTGTGAGTTCGAGGCCACCCTGAGACTATGTAGTGAATTCCAGGTCAGCCTGAGCTAGAGTGAGACCATACCTGGGGGGAAAAAAAAAAAAAACCAAAAAACAAACTTCAGGGGTGCAGGAGATGGCTCAGCAGTTCAGCAGTTCAAGGTGCTTGCTTATGGGGGCTGGAGGAACAGCTTAGTGGTTAAGGCGCTAGCCTGCAAAGCCAAAGGACTGATGTTCAATTCCCCAGGACCCATGTAAGCCAGATGCACAAGGTAGCTCATGCTTTTGGAGTTTGTTTGCAGTGGCTGAAGTCTCTGGTGCACCCATTCTCTCTCTCTCTCTGCCTCTTTCTCTCTCTCTAATATACAAATAAATAAATACATTTTTTCAAAAAGGTGCTTGCTTACAAAGACTGACAGCCTGGGTTTGATTCCCCAGTACCCATATAAAGCCAGATGCACAAAATGGGCCATGAGTCTTGGGTTCATCTGCAGCAACAGGAGGCCCTAGTGTCTCTATCACTGTCTGTCTCAAATATATTTTTTAAAGATTTTATTTTTATTTATTTATTAGAGTCAGAGAGAGATTGAGTGAGAATGGGCATGCCAGGGCTTCCAGCCACTGCAAACGAACGCCAGACATATGCGCCACCATGTGTATCTGGCTTATGTGGGACCTGGAGAATCAAACCTGGGTCCTTAGGCTTCACAGGCATGTGCCTTAACCGCTAAGCCATCTCTCCAGCCCTCAAATATTTTTTTAAAACACTTCAATTTTTGTAGAGCCACAGGTGCCATTTCTAACTTTAGAAATGTCCTATGCAAAAACAGATCTACAAACTAGCTGGGACCTTAGGGCCACTCAGAGGACAGGTGCCCTGGCAAGCAGTCAGAGCACCCTGTGGCCAACTGGGGCAGTAAAGAGGCAGACACCTGGCCTTGGTGGAGCCTGCCACTCTAAGAGGAATGAGCCAGCCACAGAAGGTCAGAGGATAGGATCCCAAGGGTGAAGCAGAGAGGGAGGGGGCAGTGGTTCAGACATGGGGGAAGAGGCAGACTCTGCTGGGCAGAGGACAGACAGAGTGGCAGGACAAAACCGAGACTACTTCCTGATCCTGGATCTAACAGTAAACGACACTTCTCTGTTTACCAATCAACAACTGCCATCCATAGGACTGGGTACCACATGTCCTTCGGAAAGGGAGAAAAGGCCTTGAGAAATAGACAATAGAAAGAAATGGGCAATACCGGCAGGCAGAACTCCTCGAAGGCTGGTTTGACAAAGGTGGTGTATTGGGTCAGAATCTGCTCCAGGTCCCGCCCTCGGTGCACATCCCGGAGAACTGCAGCGACAGGATCAAGGCACCACAGTCAGCCCTCCTAGGGACTCACAGCCAGCCCCAGCCAGGGACACACAGGCCCTTACCTCTTCGAGACAGCCTGACATCGGAGTCTGTATCCACGAAAAGACGTAGGTGGAACATGTCCCGGATCTCCTGGCTGTAGAACACCAAGATGCCCTCAAACAGGACCACATCAGCCGGGTAGACCACGGTGGTCTCTGGCAACCTGCCAGACAGAGGCCAGGTAATGGCCATAACGGATGGTCTACTTTCATCCCAGGAGTGCTGACTCCACAGAGGAGACAGGCTAGAGCAGGACCCACCCCAGAACAGTATGTGTGGGCTCCTCTTGTTGGCTCTCCAAGGAACCACCTGCTTACCTTGAGTGGGTCACAAAATCGTAAGTAGGGACCTCAACAGTTTTGCCATCCACGATGTTTTTCAGAGTCCTGTGCATCAAATCATTATCAAATGCATCTGCAAGGACAGAGCAAAGGGTAAGATGCCCAGCTGCCCCAAGGCAATGGACACGAGGGCACTGCCACTCTGCCCAGGGTCACCACAAGTTGGGAGCTAGGGGGTACTGAGGATCCCACGGCACATTCAGACTCAAGAGTGGCAGGGCCCCCATAGTCCTGCAGACCATAGGATGAAGCTGTCCCACGAAGAAGCTGGAACACAAAGTAATTGTTTTTTGTTTTGTTTTTTTTTTTTGGTTTTGCAAGGTAGGGTCTCACTCTGGTCCAGGCTGACCTGGAATTAACTATGTAGTCTCAGGGTGGCCTCGAACTCTCGGCGATCCTCCTACCTCTGCCTCCCAAGTGCTGGGATTAAAGGTGTGCGCCACCATGCCCGGCTCAAGAAATTGTTTTTTGAGGTAGGGTTTCACTCTAGCCCAGGCTGACCTGGAATTCATTCTGTAGTCTCAGGCTAGCCTAGAACTCACAGCGATCCTCCTACCTCTGCCTCCCAAGTGCTGGGATTAAAGACATGTGCTATCACTGGCCAGTGATTAGGCCTCTGCTCCTCTTTTTTTTTTGGGGGGGGGGCAGGGATAACTGTTCTCCATGCATTGTGGGGAAAGGCTGAACCTTCTAGGAACAGCAGACACCTTCCAGAGGCCTGGACTCCAGTTTAACCTCAGTTAAACCATTTTAACAACTGGTCTCTGAGGACTTTGCCCCCAGGCAGCTGGGGAACTGAAAAACCATGGGCCAGTGGGGTGTGCAAGGAGCCCACAGCAGCAAGGTGGGGAAAGGGATGGTGAGCAGATTTCAACACACTGAGCATTGGTACTGAAGGCCACCCTGCTGCTGGTTTCCTCACTGGCTCCACCCAAAATCTCACAGGGCCTGGAAAGGGTTCACGAACCACCGACGGTGGTGGACCATAAATCTTTCCTGGACCACAGCATGATAAGAGACATCTATTACAAAGCAAGCTCAGAACTCCAAGATCCGACCTCAAAAGCTATTAAGCCATCTGGGTAGACGATCCGTCCTTACCTTTCCCCCATTCTTCGCTCCCAAAGACCTCCCCCGCCCCCATCTCTCACCCTTTCTATCTCTACTCTCTCCCACATTCAAACACAGTAGTTCCATCCCAGGAGAGCTACTGTCCCTCCAGTACAGACTTTTCTGTCAATCCCCAATTCCAACAAGCCCCAAGCTCAGCGCATTTAGCAAATCCCCCTGACCAAACCTGGATCCACTGCCCGTGGGTCGTGAGGGAGTGAGTTTCACGGACTCCCTTCACTACCTCTGCATCCCTATACAACCCCTGCCGGGCAGTCTGCATCTCACCATATATCACAGTGCGCCCTTCCCCGGGCAGTTTTTTTGCACATCCCAGCCAGCCGTCCATCCTCCTCCCACCGCCTCCTCAGGCTCTCAGGATGTATACCTGGGTGGTCGAAATTGTACTGTCCCTTCAAGGCCTTGGCCTTCTGCTCGGCGGTCAGGACCTTATAGAAGCGGTCCTGGCTCAGGATGACCAACTTGCGTTGCCGGTGGTCCACTTCGTTCTGTCCCAGCAGCTCCATAATCTTCTCGCACACGGTAGACTGGGGTGGGGGTGGAGGGGTGGAAAACGCGTTGTCCACTGGACCCTGGGGTATCTGTGCACAGTGACCCACCGGCCCCGGGGGGGGGCAGCGGCTCTACGGCCGGCAACAGGTGGCGCCAGCCCGACCCCTGCGGGGCTTCCCGCCGCGAGCGAGCCTTCCCGAGCGCAGCGCACGCAGGCCCCGCTCACCTTGCCGCTCGCCGTGCCGCCGCTCACCCCGATCAGGAACGGCCGCGGCTGGGGACGCTCCGCCTCGGGCACGTCGCCGCCGCCCTCGCAGCCGCCGCCTCCCGCCGAAGCCATGGCGGCCCGGGCCCCACATCCAAGCCGCTCGGGCCGCCTTCCCCACCCCGCCTCCGCCCCCGGCCGCAGGGGCGGACGCAACGCGCAAGGCCGCTTCCGGGGACCCCGGCGCATGCGCGTAGAAGGGGGCGGGACCCGGAGAACGTCGGAGAATGGGGAGTGACGGGGGGCGGAGGGGGCAAGAGACTGGGCGAGGTCTGCGCGGGCATCCGCCTCCCGCCGCGCTCAGCACCGCCTCAACCAGGGCCTGGCGGGACCTCTTGTCTGTGTGTTCAGGTCATAGCCTCCTCCCTGCTTGTGTCTTTTTGTTTTGTTTTTTGTTTTTTCCAGGTAGAGTCTGTGGCCCAGTCTGATTTGGAACTCACTCTGTAGACCCAGGCTGGCCTTGAACTCACAGCAGTCCTCCTACCTCTGCCTCCCAAGGCTGGGATTATAAAGGCGTGCAACACCAAACCTGGCCTAAAATCACTTTTTTTTTTTTTCCGAGGTAGGGTCTTCACTGTAGCCCAGGCTGACCTGGAATTCACTATGTAGTCTCAGGGTGGCCTCGAACTCACGGCAATCCTCCTACCTCTGCCTCCCGAGTGCTGGGATTTAAAGGCATGCGCCACCCCATCCTGCTACTTCTTTTAATTTTTTAAAATATTTTTTTGTTTATTTATTTGAGAGCAACAGAGAGAGAGAGAGAGAGAAAGAGGCAGATAGATAGAGAAGGGGCGCTCCAGGGCCTCCAGCCACTGCAAACGCACTCCAGATGCATGCGCCACCTTGTGCATCTGGCTTACATTGGTCCTGGGGAATTGAGCCTTGAACCGGGGTCCTTAGGCTTCACAGGCAAGCGCTTAACTGCTAAGCCCCAGCAGGCCCCAGCTTTTCTATTCTTCTTCTTTTTTTTTTTTTTTTTTATGGTTTTGCGAGGTAGGGTCTCACTCTGGCCCAGGCTGACCTGGAATTCACCATGTAGTCTCAGGGTGGCCTCGAACTCTCAGTGATCCTCCTACCTCTGCCTCCTGAGTGCTGGGATTAAAGGCGTGCGCCACCACGCCCGGCTTTCTTTTAATTTTTAAGAAATATTTTTATTTGGCCCAGCCTCTTGCTATTGCAAATGAATTCCAGACATGTGCACCAATTTATGCCTTTACTTTGGTACTATGTCATAGAACCCTGGTTTACTAGCTTTGCAAGTAAGTGCCTTTAACAGCTGAGCTATCTTCCCAGCCCATAATCACTCTTTTAAAAATATTTTATTGGGGCTGGAGAAATGGCTTAGCAGTTAAGGTGGTTGCCTGCAAAGCCAAAGGATCTCGGTTTGATTCTCCAGGACCCATGTAAGCCAGATGCACAAGGGGGCGCATGTGTCGGGTGTTCGTTTGCAGTGGCTGGAGGCCCTGGCATGCTCATTCTCTCTCTCTCTCTGCCTCTTTCTCTCCAATAAGTAAATTAATCAATTAAAAAGAAATATTTTAAAAATATTTTAGAGCCGGGCATGGTGGCGCATGCCTTTAATCCCAGCATTTGGGAGGCAGAGGTAGGAGGATTGCCGTGAGTTCGAGGCCACCCTGAGACTACAGAGTGAACTCCAGGTCAGCCTGAACTAGAGTGAGACCCTACCTCAAAAAACCAAAAGAGGGCTGGAGAGATGGCATAGTGGTTAAGGGCCTGCCTCCTATGCCTAAGAACGCTGGTTCCAATCTCCAGCGGTTCCAATCTCCAGGTCCCACGTTTAGCCAGATGCAAAGTGATGCAAGGGCGCAATGCCTCACTTGACCACAAGGGGGCAAACGCATCTGTATTTCGTTCGCAGCAGCTGAGAGGCTGCTGGCCTGCCAATCTCTATCTGTCTTCCTCTTCCCTCTCTCTCTCTCTGTGTCTCTCTCCAAAAAAAAAGAAATAAAGAAAGAAAAAAATTTTATTATTAATTATTTTCAAGCAGAGAGAAAGAAAAAAAAAAAGAACTCTAGATGCATGCACCATCTTATGCATCTGGCTTTATGTGGGTACTGGGGAATCAAACCTGGGTCATCAGGCTTTGCAAGCAAGTGCCTTTAACTGCTGAGCCATCTATCTCTCCAATCCTGTTCTCACTTTTAAAAAATATTTTTGTTGCATTCTGGTTCACGTTGCTGGCAGAAATCAACCAAGAGGAGCTTTTGGGGGGGGGCAAGGGTTCATTTTGGCTTACAGACTTGAGGGGAAGCTCCATGATGGCAGAAGGTGGGCATTACCTCCTGGCCAGCATCAAGTAGACAAAGGCAACAGGAGAGTGTGCCAAACACCGGTAAGGGGAAGCTGGCTATATTGCCTATAAGCCCACCCCCAACAATTCACCACCTCCAGGGGGCATTAATTCCCAAATCTCCATCAGCTGGGAACCTAGCATTCAGAATACTTAAGTTTATGGGGACATCTGAATCAAACCACCACATTCTGTCCCTGGCCTTCATAAATGGATAACCATACATGATGTGTGACAAGAGCCTAAACTGGAGAAGGACATAAGTGACTCCATATTGTGAACTTACACAAGGAAGTTCAGCTTAGCTAGTACCTCAGGATATGGTCTCACCTACACTTGAACTTTATGTTTGGGTTGCTTTAACACAAAGGTTCACCACAAGACAAGATGTTCTTCTAGCCGTTGCTAAATGCAATTTTTTTCTTTTGGTTTTTGGAGGTAGGGTCTCACTCTATCCCAGGCTGACCTGGAATTCACTATGTGGTCTAAGGGTGGCCTTGAACCCATGGTGATCTTCCTACCTCTGCCTCCCAAGTGCTGGGATTAAAGGTGTGTACCACCACACCCAGCTTGCAATTTTTAGCTTCGGTATTAACTTCTGCTTGCTTGCAGTTGCAGGAGAGGAAAATTCAGGGAGGGGAGATTCTGGAAAAGTTTCTGGTTTTTCTAAAATCAATTGAAATTAACTCTTGGTTTTGTAAGATTATGATTACTGAATTTCTGAGCTTTAAAACTAAGATGTGCATGCAATCTTATGGATTTCTCTTATAAAAGGAGCCCTGAAATACAGCTTGGCACTGCATTCAGGATCCCAAGTCCTAGATGTAGTCACCAGCTGGCTAATAAAGATTCCTTACCTAAACCAGGCGTGGTGGTGCATGCCTTTAGTTCCAGCACTCAGGAGGCAGAGGTAGGAGGATAACCATGAATTCGAGGCCTCCTTGATACTACATAGTGAATTCTAGAGGTCAGCCTGGGGTAGAGTGAGACCCTACTTTGAAAATTGAAACCCCCCCCCGCCAAAAAAAAAAAAGATTCCTTTCCTACTACTTGGTGTGGTCTTCCTTGAGCGTCCTCATCATAACATATGTAAAATGCAACACATTCAATCCAACTTTTAAAATCCCCATAGTTTTAAACCAGGCATGGTGGCGCATGCCTTTAGTCTCAGCACTTTGCCAGCACTCAGAAGGCAGAGGTAGGAGGATCACTGTGAGTTCAAGGCCACCCTGAGACTACATACTGAATTGCAGGCCAGCCTGAGCTAGAGTGAGACCCTACCTCGAACAACAAACAGAACAAACAAACAAAAATCCCCATGTAGTCTCAGGGTGGCCTCGAACTCATGGTAATCCTCCTACCTCTGCCTCCCAAGTGCTGTGATTAAAGGCATGTGCCACCATGCCCGGCTCAAAACACCACAATTTTATTCATTTACTTATTTGAGATAAAGAGGCAAGTAGAAAGAGATAGAATGGGCATGCCAGGGACTCCAGCCATGGCAAACGAACTTCAGACATATGTGCCATCTTGTGCATCTGGCTTACATGGCTACTGGGGAATTGAACCTGGGTCCTTAGCAGATCAGCATCTTAATTGCTTTTCTAGGTAGGGTTTCACTCTGGCCCAGGCTAACCTGGAATTCACTATGTACTCTCAGGCCTCAAATTTATGGCAATCCTACCTCTGCCTCTCCAGTGCTGGGATTAAAGGCGTGTGCCACCACACCTGGCAAATTTTTTTTTTTTTTTTTTTTTTGTTTTGCGAGGTAGGGTCTCACTCTGGTCCAGGCTGACCTGGAATTAACTATGTAGTCTCAGGGTGGCCTTGAACTCTCAGCGATCCTCCTACCTCTGCCTCCCGAGTGCTGGGATTAAAGGCATGCGCCACCACGCCCGGCTTAAATTTTTTTTATTTGTTTATTATTTGCAGGCAGAGAGACAGAGAGAATAAGCACACATGGGCTTCGAATTCTGCGAACGAATTCCAGATGTATACATCACTTTGTGCATCTGGCATTTTACATGGGTACTGGAGAATCGAAATCAGGTCGTTAGGCTTTGCAGGCAAGTACTTTAACCACTGAACCACCTCTCCAGGCCAATAATCACTTAAATATATTTTATTTGTGCCGGGCGTGGTGGCGCACGCCTTTAATCCCAGCACTCGGGAGGCAGAGGTAGGAGGATTGCCGAGAGTTCCAAGCCACCCTGAGACTACATAGTTAATTCCAGGTCAGCCTGGACCAGAGTGAGACCCTACCTTGCAAAACCAAATATATATATATATATATATATATATATATTGGGCTGGAGAGATGGCTTAGCAGTTAAGGAGCATGGCTGTGAAGCCTAAGGACCCTAGTTCGATTCTCCAGGTCCTACGTAAGCCAGATGCACATGGTGGCGCATGCATCTGGAGTTCATTTGCAGTGGCTAGAGGCCCTGGCACACTCATTCTCATTCAATCACTCTGTCTCTAATAAATGAATAAATAAAAATAAAATCTTAAAAAATATATATATATTTGTTTGTTTGTTTATTTATTTATTTATTTATTTGCAAGCAGAGAGAAAGAGAGAAGAGGCAGACAGAGAGAGAATGGGCGCACCAGGGCCTCTAGCCACTGCAAACGAACTCCTTGTGCATCTGGCTTATGTAGATTCTGGAGAATCAAACCAGGATCCTTTGGCTTCATAGATAAATGCCTTAACTGCTAAGCCATTTCTCCAGCCGTATTATTATTATTATTTTTTTAAGTAGGGTCTCACTCTAGCCCAGACTGACCTGGAATTCACTATGTAGTTTCAGGGTGGCCTCGAACTCACTGTGATCCTCCTACCTCTGCCTCCCAAGTGCTGGGATTAAAGGTATGTGCCACCACACCTGGCTTTAAATATTTTTTTAACTTTTTAAAAAAAATTTTGTTTATTTTTTATTTGAGAGTGAGAGAAAGAGAAAGAGGCAGAGAGAGAGAGAGAGAGGGAGAGAAAATGGGTGGACCAGAGCCTCCAGCCACTACAAATGAACTCCAGGTGCTTTCACTACCTTGCCATCTGGCTTATGTGGTCCTGGGGATTCGAGCCTCGAACCAGGGTCCTTAGGCTTCACAGGCAAGTGCTTAACTGCTAAGCCATCTCTCTAGCCCCAGCTTTAAATATTTTATTTTCATGTATTTATTTGACAGAGAAAGAGGAAGACAGAGTACGAGAAAGAATGGGTGCACCAGGGCCTCCAGCCACTGCAAATGAACTCCAGATGTGTGCGCCTCTTTGTGCTTGTGGCTAATGTGGGTCCTGGGGTATCGAACCTGGGTCCTTTGGCTTTGCAGGCAAATGCCTTAACCACTAAGCCATCCCTCCAGCTGCAGTAATCACTTTAAAAAAAAAAAAAAAGCAGAATCCATCCCAGCACTTGGAAAGCTAAGGTAGGAGTTTGAGTCTACCCTGGGCTACAGAATCAGTTCTGGGTCTATCTGTGTTAACCTGCCTTCCTGAAAAGATGACTGGGGTGGGGAGCGGGTATGGACTGGTCAAACTGAGACCTGAATGCAGTAAGAACTATGGACTGTGAGGTTTGGTTTATGACGGTGAGAAAGAGCTTTGCCTGGACTGGGCTAGAAGCAATTTGTGTGAGAGGCTTGCTGTTATGACTGTATCCTGAGAAGTTGTTCAGGGTTGTATTGCATAGAAATGGACTGGTATGAGCAGGGGGATATGGCACAGAAAGAAATATTTGTGCTGAAACTTTTGCCTGTTCAGGTGCAATTATATGAGAGATTACAACCTTTGAGATTGGGCCAGCTAATCCACGCTAGGGCAACAGGAAGAATGTAGACTCTTTTGAAGGGACCTGAGTACTCAAGGAGTGTCCTCTTCTTCAAAGTCTGTTATATTCCCCCTGCATTAACAAATTGGCATCCCACCTGGTATTGTGGAGTATAAGAAATGCAGGAAAGAGAGGGTCATTGAGTTTGCAACATGGTCTTGTGTTTTGGAAATGGCCATGGACAGTGTGAAGCAGGTTTGCTGGATGCCTGCATGGAGACCCGATGGAGCCATGAGGATGTGAGGATGAACCATGGGTTGCAGTGGAGAGCCAGGTGGAGATGCCGGGACCACGAGGTGGCTGCCAAGGAAAGCTGTTGGCCCCGGATGAAGTTTTCCAGGACCATGAGTAGCCTCGCTGGAGGGGCAGGATTGGAACTCCGGAGACTTGTCGCTGGTTAGAATTATCGGACTTGGAGACTTGTCACTGACTGGAGTTGTTGGACTTGGAGCTACAGAGTTTGATGTTTTCCATATTTAAATCTTATACTGGTTGAATATTCTTTGCTATGCCCAATGCCATCTTTTGCAGTGTGAGTGTTTATTCTGTGCCATTATGGGTTTTTTGAGGGGGATTTTTTTTGGGGGGGAGTTTCAAGATAAGGTCTCGCTCTAGTCCAGGCTGACCTGGAATTCACTATATAGTCTCACGGTGGCCTTGAACTCAAAGCAATCTTTCTATCTCTGCCTCCCAAATGCTGGGATTAAAGGCATGTGCCACCACACCCGGCTTAAGGTCAGCCTGGTCTAGAGTGAGATCCTATCTTGGAAAATTCACTATGTAGCCTCAGGCTGGCCTCAAATTCACAGTGATCTTCCTACCTCTGCCTCCCGAGTGCTGAGATTAAAGGCATGTGCCAGCATGCCTGGCTCAGTCCTATTTTATTTTATTTTATTTTTTATTTATTTTGTTTTTTTTTGGTTTTGCGAGGTAGGGTCTCACTCTGGTCCAGGCTGACCTGGAATTAACTATGTAGTCTCAGGGTGTCCTTGAACTCATGGCGATCCTCCTACCTCTGCCTCCCGAGTGCTGGGATTAAAGGTGTGCGCCACCACGCCCGGCAGTCCTATTTTATTTTTGAGGCAGGGTCTTACCATTACCCAGGCTGACCTGGAACTCATTTTGTACCTTGTACCATGGTGATCCTCCTACCTGAGCCTCCCAAGTGCCAGGATTAAAGGCACACACCACCACTGTCAACTCCATCTTCAAGCTTTTATTTTTAAATTTAATTTATTTTTTTTAAGTTTTTAAAATTTTTATTTACTTAATTAGAAACAGAGAAAGGGAGAGAGAGAATTTGGACACTCCAGGGCTTCTAGCCACTGCAAACAAACTCCAGATGCATGCGCCACCATGTGCATCTGGCTTATGTGGGTACTGGGGAATTGAGCCTTGAACTGGGGTCCTTAGGCTTCACAGGCAAGCACTTAACTGCTAAGCCATCTCTCCAGCCTATTTTTTTATATTTTTAATTTTTTTATTGACAACTTCTTTAATTGTAGACAATATCCCATGGTAATTCCCTCCCTCCCCCCACTTTCCCCTTTAAAACTTCACTCTCCATCACATCCCCTCCTCCTCTCAATCAGTCTCTCTTTTATTTTGATGTCATCATCTTTTCCTTGTATTATGATGGTCTTGTGTAGGTAGTGTCAGGCACTGTGTGGTCATGGATATCCAGGCCATTTTGTGTCTGGAGGAGCACGTTGTAAGGAGTCCTACTTTTCCTTTTGCTCTTACATTCTTTCCGTCCCCTCTTCCGCAATGGACCCTGAGCCTTGGAAGGTGTGTTTGAGATGCTTCAGTGCTGAGCACTCCTTTGTCCCTTCTTCTCAGCACCATGGTGCCTTCTGAGTCATCCCAAGGTCGGCACCATCTGAAAAGAGAAGCTTCTCTAACCAAAAGTGAGAGTAGCATTAATATATGGGTGTGGACATTAAGAGAAGTGCTTACTGGGCCATTTGGCGAGCATAGTATATACATTTAGCGAGACACCAGCAGGCATTACACCCTTAGGGCTCATGATTTCCCCCATCATAGGTTTTCAGTATCAGGGATGTATTCCCTCCCATGGAGCAGGCCTCCAGTCCAATTAGAGAGCAGTTGGTATCTCCCATAAGACATGCCACTATTGCACCTGTTGGCTCATTTGGCCTGGCTGGCCAAATTTAAAGCTTGCAGTGTTCACTGTTGAGTATCTTCACTGGTGTTTTCTCTCTCTCCCGTTGAACTGCATGCAGCATAGCTTTTTCCAACTTTCTGTCAGCTGGTCCACATGGAGGAGGCTTTCAGCTCAGCTCCAGCAGGTTTTCTCAGTGACCTTACAGCCCAAGTATGTGGAGTCTTCAGCAATAGGGTCTTACCATCTATTCCTGTTGGGAAACCAAGGGCCTTGGCAATGGCCTGTAATGTTTTGGGGGTATCTATGACCTCCCTGGCCAACAACTCACTGGAAGGTATCCCATCCCCAGCACTGAAAATATTCTAGTAACAATCTATGGCTTCTGAGTGTTCCATTGTCCAGAAAAGTAGGTTTCCACATGACTTATTTATATCCTCTTAGATTTTGATTAGCCCTCCCTCCACCTTTCCTTTACTCAATCTCTTCCCCTGACCTCACTTAGGCCTTTTCACCCCCATTAATCTGTTCTCCTACTTACATATATACAATACCATCCTATTAAGTCCCCCCTCCCTCCCTTTCTATTCCCTTTCTATCCCCTTTCTAGCTTACTGGCTTCTGCTACTGAATTTTATTTTTTCACACATAGAAGTCCAATCATTTGTAGCTAGGATCCACATATGAGAGAGAACATGTGATGTTTGGCTTTCTGGGCCTGGGTTACCTCACTAAATGTAATCCTTTCCAGATCTATCCATTTTCCACCAAACATCTTCAAGTTTTTATTGAGCATGGACTAAGTGCTTAAAGAGATCCCAAAGGGGCTGAGGAGATTGCTCAATGGTTAAAGGTCTAAAGACCCATGTTCAGTCTTCCTCAGTGCCCATATAAAGTCAGACACAAAATGGCACACATATGTTTGTGATCCCAATGACCTATGGGAATGGGAGTGGTGGAGCCAGGAGAATCCAGAAGCTTTCAAGCAGCAGTGGCAGGAGAGACCCTGTCTCAAAAGAGTGGAAGAGGAGCTGGAGAGATGGATTAGTGGTTAAGGGACATGCCTGCAAAGCCTAAGGATCCCGGTTTGATTCTCCAGGTCCCACGTAAGCCAGATGCACATGGTGGTGCATGCATCTGGAGTTCATTTGCAGTGGCTAGAGGCCCTGGCACCCCCATTCTCATTCTCTCTCTCCCTCCCTTTCTTTGTTTCTAATAAATAAATAATTTTTTTTTAAAAAGAGTGGAAGAAGGGCTGGAGAGATGGTTTAGTGGTTAAGGCACTTGCCTGTGAAGCCTAAGGACCCAGGTTCGATTCGACAGTACCCACATAAGCCAGATGCACGAGGTGGCACATGGATCTGGAGTTTGTTTGTGGTGGCTAGAAGCCCTGACATACTCACATTCTCTTTCTCTCTCTCTCTCTCTCTCTCTCTCTCTCTCTCTCTGGCAAATTTAAAAAGCTTTTAGGGCTGGAGAGATGGCTTGGCGGTTAAGGTGTTTTTGCCTGCAAAGCCAAAGGACTTAGGTTTGGTTCCCCAGGACCCACGTAAGCCAGATACACAAAGTGGTGCATACGTCTGGAAGGTCCTGGTGCACACCTTCTCTCTTGAAGGGACAAAGACAAATTTGATCCATGTTTGACTGATGTGACTCCATTTTGTGTACTCCACCATTTTGTGATTAACCCCTCACTCAGCCCCAATTCCAAGAAAAACCACAACAATTTTCCCTTGAGCTAAAGAACAAACAGCTCCTGCCTCCTGATCAAAATAAAACCTTGAAGTTTGTTGGTGTCCTAACACTGCAAATAACATGGGGGGCTTCCACCAATCACGTTAAGGGTCACTCTGTTCTCCCTAGGTAAAATGTCCTTGCAGCTGTTTCTTGACATGTAAACATGTTTTCAGCTGTTTGTGGTTTTTCCCTTTAAAAACCCTGCTCCCCTACCCTTGGGGGGGGGGAGCAGTTCAGTTTCCAATACTGGCTGCTTCCCTGATCGATCAGAATTGATTAGCTTTAATAAAATCTTCATATGCTTGAGCCCAAACCACCACCTCTGTCTCCATTACTGCACAACTCAAACCCTAACACTCTCTCTCTCCTTTCTATCTCTGTCTCAAATAAAGAAAATAAACTAAAAACTAAAAAAAAAAAAAAAAAAAAAAAGAGTGGAAGGAGAGAAGAAACATCCTAAGGGTATCCTCTGACAGCCATGCACATACATAGCAAGAACACACCCATACGTAGACATTCATATACACACACGTATATACACACAAAGAAATTATAAAAATATAAAATTTTTTGGGTGGAGGCGCACACCTTTAATCCCAGCACTTGGGAGGCAGAGGTAGGAGGATTGCCATGAGTTTGAGGCCAAACTGAGACTACATAGTGAGTTCCAGGTCAGCCTGGGCTAGAGTGATAAGAAAAGATATGACCAGAGGCTTGGTGTTATGTAATTCTCCATACTCCTTCTACAGAACACAGACACCCAGCTGAGTCCCTCCCCCAGAAAGCAGGGTTAGCATTCTAGAGCTTGTGCTCCTGAGCGTGGTGGTGGGGGATGCTGAGCCAGGTGTGGTCACTTGTCCTGAACAACATTAAGGCTTCACCCCGACATTGTGATGTGGGTACCATGATTACTATGAGGAGGAGAGCAGGAAATGGAGGAATGGAGGCTTGTTGCTGCAAATGGACTTTCAGTCAAGACGGGAACAGGAAGCCAACACACGCGTATTTGCACACGTACATACTCTGAACATATAATCTCCCTGCACAAAGATAAGAGAAAGAAGTGTACGTGTAGGCCTTGAAGTGGAAAAGGCTGGGCTACCCACCCAGGGATGAGAAGTCAGTATGGACCTTAGAAGTAGACACACACACACACCACACACACACACACACACACACACACACACACACACACGGGAACAGAGTTCTGGAAGCAGTCCTCTGAGTAAAGCTGAAGTATGACAGGAAATGCTCCTTTTCTAAAAATTTTTTTTAAATTATATATTTATTTGAGAGAGAGAGAGAATGGTCACGCAAGGGCCTCTAGACACTGCAAACGAGCTCCAGATGCATGTGCCTCCTTGTGTATCTGGCTTACGTGGGTACTGGGGAATCAAACCTGGGTCAGTAGATTTTGTAGGCAAGTGTCTTAACCGCTAAGCCATCCCTCCAGCTCTGTAATTATCTTCTTGGCAGTGATCCTCCTACCTCTACCTCCTGAGTGCTGGGATTAAAGGCATGCGCCACCATACCCAGCTTCCTGTTTTTGATTTTGTGTGTGTGTGTGAGGTAGGATTTCACTCTAGTTCAGGCTGATCTGGAATTCACTATGTAGTCTCAGGGTGGCCTCGAACTCTTGACAGTCCTTCTACCTCTGCCTCCCAAGTGCTGGGATTAGAGGTGTGCGCCACCACATCCAGCCTGTTTTTTATTTTTTTGAGACAGGGTCTCATTGTAGCTCAGGCTAACCTGGAACTTACTCTATAGCCCTAGACTGGCCTCAAACTCATGGTGATCCCCCCGCTTCAGCCTTCCAAATGCTGGAACTACAGATGTGCGCCAGCACAACTGGCCCTGGTCTTGAACTTCTGATCTTCTTGCCTCTACCTCTCCTCCCGAGAGCTAGGATTGCAGGCACACATCCTTAAACCTGGTTTATACAGTGCTACAGTGCTGAGGCAAACCCAGGGCTTTGGGCATGCTATGCAAGCACTCTATGAGCTGAGCTACATCCTATCCTCAACCCGAGTTTTTTTTTTTTTTTTTTTTTTTTTTTTTTGCGCGAGGTAGGGTCTCACTCTGATTCAGGCTGACCTGGAATTTACTATGTAGTCTCAGGGTGGCCTCGAACTCACAGCGATCCTCCTACCTCTGCCTCCTGAGTGCTGGGATTAAAGGCGTGCGCCACCACGCCCGGCTCTCAACCCGAGTTTTGTACTTCTGCACACTAAGCTGGTATCTAGTCATGATGTCACATGACAGCTAAAGCTTCAGCTCCTTCATGGCAGCCAGGCACCTCAGATGGGAGCCATTCTCAAGCCAACACCAGCTTTTTAGGCACGGGCAGCGGCTTCACCTCTGCTGCTGGCTCACCTGCTGCTCCCCTGGCACCCATTGCAGCTGTGGGCTGTGTAGCCTGGCACAGGCTGGGTTATGCCCTCCCTGGCTCTTCAGGGGAGGAAGCAAGGCTGGGCCTGTAGGTCTGGCTTTTCCTCCAGGAGCCCAGCCAGCCAGCTAGCTGCAGTAGCAGCTTGTTACAGCTGCTAAGAGGCTGAGATGATACAGATTTAGAATTTTCTTCAGAACCAGGATAGCCTTTAGCTCTGGGAGGGTCTCAGCAAAGAGCTGTGACAGCTCAGGTTTGCATATGGCCTTACCTAACCAAGAGTTCCAAGCTGAAAAACCAGTGTGTGAGCACTCATGTTGTAGTTACTTTCACATTGCTGGACAAATACCCGAACAGAAACTGCTTGTGGGAGGAAAGGGTTAATTTCAGGCTTACAGAATCCAGGGAAGTTCCATCAATGGTGGCATCATAGCACAGAAACACCACCAAATATGAACAGACAGAGCTCAAACTGCTCCTAACACATCTTAGGACTACACCTAAGATCCACCTCCAGTGACATACCTCTTGCCAAGCAAGAGACTCAAATTGCAAGCTCAACCTTAATTAAAAAAAAAAAAAAATGGCCGGGCGTGGTGGCGCACGCCTTTAATCCCAGCACTCGGGAGGCAGAGGTAGGAGGATCGCCGAGAGTTCGAGGCCACCCTGAGACTACATAGTTAATTCCAGGTCAGCCTGGACCAGAGTGAGACCCTACCTCGAAAAACCAAAAAAAAAAAAAAAAAAAAAAAAAAAAAAAGCCTGAAAGGCTGGAGAGATGGCCCAATAGTTAAGGCACATGCCTGCGAATCCTCTCTGTGTCTGCCTCTTTTTCTCTGTCTCTCTATTAAATAAATAAATTATAACTTCCCTTTAAAAAATGCCTGCGTTTATGGGGCTTTACATTCAAACCATCATACCTGTCCAAGGTGATTTAGCACAAAAACCTAATTGACAGTGATAGTATAACTGCAAAGCCATCAGTTCAAGCTGTGCTGTCATTGATACTTTCCTTTTGAGAACATCCCAGTGGAGGCTGGGATACAGCTCCTGGGTACAGCATGTGTCTAGCTGGAGTGAGGCCCTGGAGCCCATCCCCAGCACCGCAAAAGAAAAACAGCTCCTAGAGATTTGCAGTGTTTCTACTGCCTAGAATTTCATCAAGATGGTGTACAGTGTGGGACCATGCAAGTACTGTGTGACTTCCTTAAACCAACTGTTGTGTGGTTTTGTTTTGTTTTGTTTCTTTAGAGAGCGCGCACAAGAGAGAGACAGAGAAAGAGGAGAGAGAGAAATAATTGGCACACCAGGGACTCAGCCACTGCACTTGAAGACCAGACACTTGCACCACATAGTGGGCATGTGTGACCTTGCCTCACTTTTGTGCGTCTGGCTTATGTGGGATCTGGAGAGTAGAACATGGGTCCTTAGATTTTGCAGGCAAGTGCCTTAACTCTAAGCCATCTCTCCAGCCCTGTGGTTATTATTTTATTTAATTTTTTCAAGTTAGGGTCTCTTTCTAGTCCAGGCTGACCTGGAACTCACTCTGTAGTCCCAGGCTGGCTTTGAACTCACAGCAATCCTCCTACCTCTGCCTCCCAAGTGCTGGGTTTAAAGGTGTGTGCCACTGCACCTACCTGGAAGTTTTTATTTTTATTTAATAATTTATTTTTTATTTTAATTTTTAATTTTTTAATATTTTAAAAAATTTATTTGAGAGAGTGTGGTAGTTTGGTTTTTTTGTTTGTTTGCTTTTTGTTTTTGTTTTTGTTTTTCGAGGTAGGGTCTCACTCTGGCTCAGGCTGACCTGGAATTCACTATGTAGTCTTAGGGTGGCCTCGAACTCACAGTGATCCTCCTACCTCTGCCTCCCAAGTGCTGGGATTAAAGGCATGCACCACCATGCCTGGCTGAGAGTGTGGTAGTTTGAATATATGGCCCTCAATATATTCAGTGTTTTATCAGTTTGTTGTTTGCATCTGCAGCCACCTGGCTGGAGGCAATGTCACTGGGCAGATTTTAAGGTGTGGTGGTGGGTTTGAGATTCCATTGTAAAGATATGCAAAGTGTGCCTAGCTGGGAGTTCCTGAAGTGTGCTGTGGTGTGTGGCTGGTGGCTTTTCTCTCTCTTGCCTGGTCCTGTAAGAGCAGGCCACTTCTCCTGCCATTATGGAACTTCCCCTGGATCTGTAAGCTTCAATAAATAATATCTCTCCCTCCATAACTGTGCCTGGTCTGGAAGTTTATCTCAGCGAACCTGAAGCTGTTTGCCACAGAGAGCAAGAGGCACTTTAGCCACTGCAAACAAACTCCAGACGCATGCGCCACCATGTGCATCTGGCTTATGTGGGTCCTAGAGAATCAAATCTGGGTCCTTTGGCTTTGTAGGCAAGCGTCTTAAGTGCTGAGCCATTTCTCCAGCCCGATTTTTATTATTTTTTTATTATTTCATTTTTTTTTTGAGAAAGAGAGAGAGAGAATAGGCATGCCAGGGCCTCCAGCCTCTGCAAATGAACTCTACACATGCACCACCTTGTGTATCTGGCTTATGTGGGCACTGGGGAAATTTAATTTCCTCCTCCAGAGCCACAACTGGGTCAGAGCTACTTTCTGTAGCTTCTGTCAGCTGTGGACAGATGTTTTTTGGTCATCTGTCCTTATCACACCTCTGTACTTTACAGACTCAGACTTCATCTCCTGGCTACACCTTCATGTAAAACTCAGCCCACTGAGTTTTTGGACCACTGAGCCCAAAAAGACTCCCCGTGCCTGCAGCTCATTTCGCCCTCCCTTCCTCATTCTGGATTCCTGGGGATTTTCCTTCCATCCTAGGAATTCAGTTATGAATGTAAAAAGGCTGTCAGGCATGCTGCATGATTTGTGTGGTCTTTCCAAGCGACTGGATTGGGACAGCTTCCCTCCTCAGTCTGGTATGTTTCAGGAAAGAAAATTTCAAGCATGCTGTTCATGTTGTTCTCAATCCCAGACCTGTCCAGAGCATCTGTACTTGGACTTCTCTGGGGCAGAGGCAGGAGGCTGATGAAAAGGTAAAGAGCTTGCCTCCAAAGCACGAGGACCCAAGTTCAATCTCCAGCGCCTACGTAAATGCCAGGTGTGGTGGCCTGCACCCTGTAACACCAGCGCTGGGAGGCAGACACAGGCCAATCCCTGGAGCTTACTGGCTGACTGGATGGTCTAGCCTAATTGGTGAACTCCAAGCCAAGGAGAGACCCTGTCTTTTGAAGCTGTCCTCTGGCCTCCACATACAGGTGTGCGTGCACACACGGACACACATACATGCACACAAGCACATCACACAGAAGAGAGGAGAGAAGAGAAAAAGGAAAGAGAAAAAGGAAAAGGGGCTGGAGAAATGGCTTAGCAGTTAAGGCGTTTGCCTGCAAAGCCAAAGGATGCCGGTTCGATTCTCCAGGAGCCACGTAAGACAGATGCACAAGGGCACATTCATCTGGAGTTCGTTTGCAGTGGCTAGAGGCCCTGGAGTGCCCATTCTGTCTGTGTCTGCCTCTCTTTTATCTCTCTCTCTCTCTGCTTGCAAATAAATAAATTTTTTAAAAAAGAAAAGATGAAACGAGGAAAGAAATATATATAGGCGGCCTGGTGTGGTGGCAAACGCCTTTAATGCCAGCACTTGGAGGGCAGAGGTAGGAGGTCTGAGACTACATAGTGAATTCCAGGTCAGCTTGGGCTAGAGTGAGACTTTACCTCGAAAAACAAAACAAACTATATATATAGTAAGGAAAGGAAAGGAGAGAAAAAAAAAGAAAAGAGAAAAAAAAAAGAAAAGAAAAGAAAAAAAGAAAAGAAAGCCTTTAATCCCAGCACTCGGGAGGCAGAGGTAGGAGGATCGCTGTGAGTTCGAGGCCACCCTGAGAGTACAGAGTGAATTCCAGGTCAGCCTGAGCTAGAGTGAGACCCTACCTCGAAAAACCAAAAATAAAAATAAAAATAAAAATAAAATAAAAAATAAAGAAAAGAAAAGAAAAGAAGAAAAGAAAAAGGACCTGGCCTTACGGTGAGTGGTCACAAGTACACGGGCTTTGCCCTCGGGCTGGCCCAGTCTCTTCCACTCCCTGTTGTCTCTCGCTGGCCCTGCAGACGATCCCCGTGCACAGCTGTGCCGCCTGCCTGTCCCCATTCTCGCGGTGGCTCTCCTCCTGGCACCTCCGGCCCCTGCAGCGGCGCAAGTCTCCACCAAGCGGATCCTGGCCTCCGACCAGGACCGGGAAGACGCGGCTGGGCCCCGGGCGCCAGGGCGCCAGAGAGCGACGTGTTGACCGGCGGGGCGGGCTGTGCGGCAAACAAGGCGGTCAATCATTAACCACCGGGAAACCCGAGCCCGAGCTGGCGCCGCCGAGCGAGCTGGGCGGACAGGGGCGCGAGGACCGGAGCCGCCGGCGCGCCATGGACGCAGGTGAGGGTTCCCGGGTCGCCGCGCCTGGGTGGATGGGGACTCGCGGTCCCCGCACACCCCGCCCACAGCGCCCCCATCCCCGGGGACCCCGAGGCTGCGGTGGAAAGTTCGGGAACTCGCGCTGTCCCGCAGGCCCGGGGACTGCTGGGGAAGGGCAGCTGGGGGTGGGGTGCGGTGGGGTGGGAGGCAGCAGGGGTAGGGGTAGCCTTTGCAAGGTGGCTTTGTTCACCCCTCGGGCCCGGCTGACGACCCCGGAGCTGGAGGAAGGGGCGATCTTGGCCCGGGAGGCAGGCAGAGCCGGAGTTGGGAGAGGGAGGGAGATGCAGAGAGACCACGAAGGCCGGGTCCGAGGCGACGGCTGGGAAGGCGCGCGGGAGCCCGGGCGAGAGGGATGCGCACCTGGAGGACCTCACCTCGGACACACCCCCAGCGGCTGGTCGGGAGCCCAGACCCCTATTCCCGCGATCGGGGGTTCCAGGCCGGCCCGGAGAGCCTGACCGAGGCGCACGGGATCCCACCTGCACCTGCACCAGGACATGCGAGGGGCGAGGAACATCGCTGTGCTTCCGGGGGTCCTCCAGACTCGGGATTCCCACCCCAGACTTGGGACCCCCTCCCCAAGATCTGAGAGCACTCCTCCCCCAGCTCCTCCCCAGGCCGGGCTGGAATGTCGCCGCCGGCTCCGGTGTCCAGAACCCGAGATCCCCGGGCTGCGGCGCGCGGCGCTGCCAGCAGGTTTATTTACTCTGCGGCTCTATCTCCGGGCAATCGGGGCCAGGTATTTGCCCTGGCGGGATCCAGGGAAACTGCGGTTTTTGTTATGATAACTGGGTCAGGGGCTCGGCATTCCTGGGACCGAGTCCTCAAGGGACAGACTCCCTCCGCAGTGGCGCTTGCCGAGTCTCCAGTCCCCAGTCCCCTCTCTTGTGTGATGGGGAGGAAAGCGCACTTGGGGAGGATCTACGCCCAGAACAGAGCCTGGAAACTCTGGGGCTCGCTGTCACTGTTGTATCAGGACGGTGGAAAGAGGCCAGAGGGTGGGCCCAGACCAGCTCACCTGGGCTGGTACTAAGGGGACCGGCAGGCTGACTGCTGGGGGTCCCCATTCTTTGTGGCCTGCCCAATAGGCTCTGGACCACTATCAGTGGTCACTGAAAGAGTCCTCGCACCTGGGCGTGGTGGCGCACGCCTTTAATCCCAGCACTCAGGAGGCAGAGGTAGGAGGATCACCATGAGTTAGAGGCCACCCTGAGACTACAGAGTGAATTCCAGGTCATCCTGAACTAGAGTGAGACCCTACCTCGAAAAACAAAACAAAACAGAAAGAAAAGAAAAGAAAAAAAAGAAAAGAAAAGAAGAGAAAAGAGAGTCCCCACAAAAAAGGGGACCTTAATGTGCAGTCTTTAAACCAAGTTTTGTTGTCAAATATTTTTTATTTATTCTAGAGAGAAAGAGGTAGAGAGAGAGAACGGGCACTCTAGGGCCTCGAGCCTCTGCAAACTCCAGATGCATGTGCCACCTTGTGCATATGGTATACTTGGGTCCTGGGAAATTGAACCTGGGTCCTTTGGCTTTGCAGGCAAGCGCCTTAACTGCTAAATCATCTCTCCAGCCCCCCATTTTTTGTTTTGTTTTTGTTTTTTCGAGGTAGGTCTTACTCTAGCCCAGGCTGATCCTCCTACCTCCGTCTCCTGAGTGAGTGCTGGGATTAAAGGCATGCACCAGCCAAGAAAGAATGGAGACACCAGGGCCTCTAGCTGCTGCAAACAAACTCCAGATGCAGGTGCCACCCTGTGCATCTGGCTTTATGTGGGTACTGGGGAATCGGGTCTTTAGGCTTGACAGGCAAGCACCTTAACCGCTGAACCCATATCTCCAGCCCAAACCAAGTTTTAATTTCTTGTCTTTAAAAATGTTTTTGTTTGTGTGTGTGGACGTGCGTGTGTTAGAGTTGCTTGCTGCTGCAAATGAATGCCTGTCAGGTTTTACTTGGGTTGCTGAGGACTTGAACCCAGCCCTCACCTGTGTTTCTAACCTCCATCTTCACTTCTTCCTTTCTTCTTTTTTAAAATTTTTATTTATTTATTTTTGAGAGAGACAGAGAGAGAGAGAGAGAGAGGAAGAGGCAGAGAAAGTGGGCATGCCAGGGCCTTTCAACTACTATGAACAAACTCCAGATGCGTGTGCCCCCTTTTGCTCACGTGCGACATTGCGTGCTTGTGTCACTTTTGCGTCTGGCTATATGTGGGACCTGGAGATTCAAACAAGCATTCTTAGGCTTCATATGCAGGTGCCTTAACCGCTAAGCCATCTTTCCAGCCCTTTAAAAATTTTTTTTTAGCCGGGTGTGGTGGCGCACGCCTTTAATCCCAGCACTCGGGAGGTAGAGGTAGGAGGATCGCTGAGAGTTTGAGGCCACCCTGAGACTATGTAGTTAATTCCAGGTCAGCCTGGACCAGAGTGAGACCCTACCTTGCAAAAACAAAAAAAAAAAAAAAAAAAAAAATTTTATTGACAACTTCTATACTTACATACAAAAAAGCATGATATTTCCCTCCCCTGCCCCCATGCCCCTTTAGAACTCCAGTCTCCATCATATCCCCTCCCTCTCTCCATTAGTCTCTCTTTTAATTTGATGTCATCATCTTTTTCTTCTATTATGAGGGTCTTGCGAAGGTATTGCTAGGCACTGCAAGGTCATGTATATCAAGGCCAATTTCTGTCTGGACAATTGCATTGTAAGGAGTCGTACCCTTCCTTTGGCTCTTCCATTCTATCCACCCCTCTTCTGCAATGGGCCCTGAGCCTTGGAGGGTGTGACAGAGATGTTTTAGTGCTGGTCCAGCCCTTAAAAAAATTTTTTTTTTTTTTTTTTTGGTTTTTGCAAGGTAGGGTCTCACTCTAGCCCAGGCTGACCTGGAATTAACTATGTAGTCCCAGGGTGGCCTCGAACTCTCGGCGATCCTCCTACCTCTGCCTCCCGAGTGCTGGGATTAAAGGCGTGCGCCACCACGCCCGGCAAAAATTTTTTTTTATTAGAGAGAATTGGCATGCCAGGACCTCCAGCCACTAGTAGAACTCCAGACATGTGGGCCATCTTGTGTGCATGTGTGACCTTGTGCTTGCACTATCTTGTGTGTCTAGCTTTTGTGTGGGATCTGGAGAGTCAAACATGGGTCCTTAGGCTTCACAGGCAAGTGCCTTAACTGCTAAGCCATCTCTCCAGCCCTCTTCCCTTTCTTTTTGTATGTATGTACTATATGTGGTGTATATGCCTGGTGTCTTGTTTTTTAAACTTTTTTACTGACATTTTTTTTAATTTTAGTTTTTATTTATTATTTGTTAGGGAGAGAGAGAGAAAGAAGCAGAGAGAGAGAGAAAGAGAGACAGAGAGACAGACAGATAGAGAATGGGCATGCCAGGGCCTCCAGCTGCTGCAAACAAATTTCAGATGCATGTACCACCTTGTGCACCTGGCTTACATGGGTCCTGGGGAATTGAACCTAGATCCTTTGGATTTGTGAGCAAGCACCTTGACAGCCCTCTCTCCAGCCCTTGACAACTTTCTTAAATATAAATTATATTCATAATCCCTTCCTACCACCCTCCCAAATCTCCCCTCTTCTGAATACTGAATCCCTTCTTCTTTCCAACTAGCCTTCCTCCCTCCCTCTCTCTTTCTCTCTCTCTCTCTTTTTTGGTTTTTCAAGGTACTATCTCACTCTAGCCCAGGCTGACCTGGAATTCACTAGTCTCAGGGTGGCTTTGAAGTCACAGTGATCCTGAGCTTCCCAAGTGCTAAAGGCATGCACTGCCACACCCAGCTTTTTCTATTTTGATGTCATTTTTCTCCCTCCTATTATGCAAGTCTTGTGTAGGTAGCATCAGCCACTGTGAGGTCAAGAAAACAATGGCCACTTTGTATCTGGAAGATAGTATTGCAAAGCACTCCTCCCCTCCTTTGGCTCTTACATTCTTTCTGTCACCTCTTTCTGTCACCTCTTTCTGTCACAGTGATCCTTGAGCCTTGGATGGTGTGATAGAGATGTTTCACTTAGCAAGACATAGTGGTGCATGTCTTTAATTCCAGCACTTGGGAAGCAGAGGTAAGAGGATTGCTGTGTTTGAGGCTAGCCTGAGACTGCATAGTGAATTCCAGGTCAGCCTGGGCTAGAGCTACCCTACCTTGGAAAAAGAGAGAGAGAGAGAAAGAGTGATGTCTCACTTAGTGCTGAACACTCCACTGTCACTTCTCAGCACTTTGGTGAGCTTTGAGTTTTGCCTTGTGTGTTTTTGCTGCTGTTGTTGTTTTGGTTTTTCGAGAGAGGGTCTCACTCTAGCCCAGGCTGACCTGGGATTCACTATGTAGTCTCAGAGTGGCCTCAAACTCACCGTAATCCTCCTACCTCTGCCTTCTGAGTGCTGGAATTAAACGTGTGCACCAACACGCCTGGCCACAAGTTTCTTTGTCTTTTCTTTTTTTAAATATATATTTTTATTCATTTGAAAGCAGATATAGATAGAGAGAATGGGCTTTCCAGGGCCTCTAGCCACTGCAAATGAACTCCAGATGCATGAGCCACTTTATGCATCTGGCTTTATGTGTGTACTGGGGAATTGAACCTGGGTTGTTAGGTTTTGCAGGCAAGCGCCTTAACCACTGAGCCATCTCTCTAGCCCAAAGTCATTCTTTTATTTATTTAGTTTTGGTTTTCTGAGATAGAGTCTCACTCTAGCCCAGGCTGACCTGGAATTCACTATGTAGTGTCAGGGTGGCCTCGAACTCATGGCCATCCTCCTACCTCTGCCTCCTGAGTGCTGAGATTAAAGGTATGTGCCACCATTCCTGGTCCTTCACAAGTTTCTTAATGCTTTGACTATGAGGTACAATTCAAGTACACACTGCAAATAGTTGTAATGTGCATTTTGGTCAGTTTTGAAATACCACATGAGCTAACGTTTACACCAGGTCAACACTAATGTAACACCACCCCAGTTTCTTTTGTCCTGGCAAGTCCTCCTCCATCCTGGTCCTTATCAACTACTGTCTTCACTCTAGAGCACATTTTCTTTCTTTTCTTTTCTTTTCTTTTCTTTTCTTTTCTTTTTTCTTTTTTTCTTTTTGAGATAGGGTCTAGCTCTAGTCCAGGCTGACCTGGAATTCAGTATGTAGTCTCAGAGTGGCCTTAAACTCACTGTGATCCTCCTACCTCTGCCTCTCAAGTGCTGGAATTAAAGGCATGTGCCACCACGCCCAGCTAGATCACATGTTCTAGGCTTTTTGGAAATGGAGTCCTGGCTCAAAACTCCCTGTGGCGGCTTTCTGTGGTGTGGTACATGTGATTCTGAGATTCAACCATGCTGTGTGCTTTCAGTTTATTTCTTTTATTGCAAAGCCATCCTATCATACCCTACTGCTGCATTACCAATTCCCTCCAAATGTGAAGCTTGAAACAAGCCATTGTACTTGGAGCAGGGCTCAGGAGTTTGGCTCGTTTCTCACGAGGCACATTGGTCATCTGAAGACTCAAGAAAACCTGGGCATGGTGACACATGCCTGTATTCCCCACACTCGGGGCCGGCGGGGGGACAGAGACAGGAAGATAGAGAGTTCGAAGCTAGCCTGGGCTCCATAGCTAGACCATCCAAAACCAAACCACAGGCCAGGCATGGTGTTGCACGTCTTTAATCCCAGCACTTGGGAGGCATGTGAACACTTGCCATGTGTTCAAGGCCACCCTGAGACTATCGAGTGAATTTCAGGTCAGCCTGGGTGACACTCCACCCAAAAAAAGAAAGAAAGAAAAAAAAAAGAGGCGAAAAAAAACCCCACAGAAACATGAGATTTATTAGGGCAGAAGATCTTGCTTCCAATCTCACTGCCTGGCTTTTGGCTGCTGGCCATTGGCTGGTTTCAGTCCTTTCGCATCCCAGGCCTGAGGCCCCTGCATGGGGACTTCTCAGTGTAGTGCCTTTCTCTTAGGGAGACATTGAGACAGTAGGAGAGCAAGTGAGAAGCCACATACTTTTATTTTATTTGCACGTGTATGTGTGCGTGCGCGCATGCATGCATGCCACTGGAAATGAATGCCCATCCCGTTTTAGGTGGGTGGCTGGGGAACTGAAAACTGAATCTTAGAGCAGGTTATGGTGGCTCATGTCTTTGATCCCAGCACTCAGGAGGCAGAGGTAGGAGGACTGCCATGAGTTTGAGGCTACCCTGAGACTACATAGTGAATTCCAGATCAGCTTGGGCTAGAGAGAAACCCTACCTCGAAAAACCAATAAATAAATAAATAAATAAATAAATAAATTAATTAATTAATTGAACCCTAGGATCTGAGGAGATGGTTTAATGGTTAAAGGTACTTGCTTGCAAAGCTTGCCAGCCCAGGTTCAACTCCTCAGTACCTAGATAAAGCCAGATGTACAAAGCGGCACTTGCATCTGGAGTTCTATTGCTGCAGCAAGAGGCCCTGGTTCGCTCACTCTCTCTCTCTCCCCATCTCTCAAAGAAATAAAAGACAATATTTAAAGAAAGAAATAAATATATGGGCCAACAGACTTTGGAAGCCAAGTGGCTTTAATTACTGAAAGGCCCAGGCATTTCAAAAGCCAGTCTCGGCAGTGACATCCCACATCTCTTGTCATGTTCTCTTCATGGTGTATTGGTCATCCATTTCTAAGCGTCCAGGTATCCTTGCTTTAGCCTGTGACCTTCGCCACTGTCCAGCTCCCTCTGCGCCATTGGGCACCTGCTCCGCATCCCTCCCCAGCCTCAGTAACCCAGAGAGAACCTGTTTTAAAGCTCTTGCTTGCAAAGAGTGGCAGTGTCCACTCGGTTAGAACCACGTGGCAGGCTCTTGCCCAGACTGGGAGGCAGAGAGACAGAAGGAGCGTGGTGGGACAGTGACCAGGCCAGCAGACCAGCGGATGGGCCGGGACGCTGGCTGCTGGAGTGGTTCACAGGGCCCAGCTCTGGTGCCACTCGGCTGGAGGAATCTGCACCCTAGATGCGTGCCAGGAATTATCCTGGCCTGGCAGGGGCTTTAAAGGAGTCACATCCCTGCCTTTTGTGCCCTAGGTCGGGACACGAAAGAGAGCGACAGCTCTGCAGCCCCAGAAGACGCGAGGAGTCCCGAGCAGCCCACAGCCGCTGAGGACCCCCAGAGCCCTGCGCGCCCCCAGCTCCCGCAGCTCCCGCGCCGCCCACAGCTCCTGGATGAGAACGCGGGGCCCGGCGAGGACGGGGCCGTGGCGGCGGCCGAGGACAGCGAGCCGGCCCCGGGGGACCCCGCGCTCATGCCCGGCGAGGCCCGGCCCAAGGCGGCGGGCGGCGCGGTGCCGCCCATCGGGTTCGTGGGTGAACCTCCTCCCTACGCGCCACCAGACCCCAAGGCCGTGGCGCTGCTCTACCCGCCCTTCCCGCAGATGCCCGTGCTCTTCCAGCCCGCACCCGCGCCCTCGCCCGCCGCGCTCTACCCGCCGCCCGGCCCGCTCTTCCCGCCGCCCGCCGCCGGAGCTGCCTTCCCCTTCCCTGCGGTGAGCTCTGGGCAGCCGGGTCTGCCGCCGGACGGGGTTGAGTTTGGTGCAGGGGGGAAGGTCCCTGGAGGTGATGGCCTGACACAGGGTCTCCTTTCTTCCTTTCCTTTCTCCCTTCCCTCCTTCCTTCTTTCTTTCCTTCCCTCCCCAGCCCCTCTTTTTCCAGATAGGGTCTCATCTGGCCCAGGCTGACCTGAATTACTGTAGTGTCCAGGTGGCCTCGAATATGGCCATCCTCTACCCTCACCTCCTGAGTGCTGATTCAAAGTCATATGCCACCATTTCTGGTCCTTCTAATTTTTGTGCTTTATTCTGAGGTACAATTCAAATCTAAATAACAGTTGCTGTGTGTACATTTGGTCAGTTTTGAAATACCACATGAGCTAACGTTTACACCAGGTCAACACTAATGTAACACCACCCCAGTTTCTTTTGTCCTGGCAAGTCCTCCTCCATCCTGGTCCTTATCAACTACTGTCTTCACTCTAGAGCACATTTTCTTTCTTTTCTTTTCTTTTCTTTTCTTTTCTTTTTTTCTTTTTGAGATAGGGTCTAGCTCTAGTCCAGGCTGACCTGGAATTCAGTATGTAGTCTCAGAGTGGCCTTAAACTCACTGTGATCCTCCTACCTCTGCCTCTCAAGTGCTGGAATTAAAGGCATGTGCCACCACGCCCAGCTAGATCACATGTTCTAGGCTTTTCGGAAATGGAGTCCTGGCTCAAAACTCCCTGTGGCGGCTTTCTGTGGTGTGGTACGTGTGATTCTGAGATTCAACCATGCTGTGTGCTTTCAGTTTATTTCTTTTATTGCAAAACCATCCTATCATACCCTACTGCTGCATTACCAATTCCCTCCAAATGTGAAGCTTGAAACAAGCCATTGTACTTGGAGCAGGGCTCAAGAGTTTGGCTCGTTTCTCACGAGGCACATTGGTCATCTGAAGACTCAAGAAAACCTGGGCATGGTGACACATGCCTGTATTCCCAACACTCGGGGCCGGGGGGGGGGGACAGAGACAGGAAGATAGAGAGTTCAAAGCTAGCCTGGGCTCCATAGCTAGACCATCCAAAACCAAACTACAGGCCAGGCATGGTGTTGCACGTCTTTAATCCCAGCACTTGGGAGGCATGTGAACACTTACCATGTGTTCAAGGCTACCCTGAGACTATCGAGTGAATTTCAGGTCAGCCTGGGTGACACTCCACACAAAAAAAGAAAAAAACAAAAAAAAAGAGGCAAAAAAAAAACCCCACAGAAACATGAGATTTATTAGGGCAGAAGATCTTGCTTCCAATCTCACTGCCTGGCTTTTGGCTGCTGGCCATTGGCTGGTTTCAGTTCTTTCGCATCCCAGGCCTGAGGCCCCTGCATGGGGACTTCTCAAAGTGTAGTGCCTTTGCTTCCTCTTAGGGAGACATTGAGACAGTAGGAGAGCAAGTGAGAAGCCACATACTTTTATTTTATTTGCACGTGTATGTGTGCGTGCGCGCATGCATGCATGCCACTGGAAATGAATGCCCATCCCGTTTTAGGTGGGTGGCTGGGGAATTGAAAACTGAATCTTAGAGCAGGTTATGGTGGCTCATGTCTTTGATCCCAGCACTCAGGAGGCAGAGGTAGGAGGACTGCCATGAGTTTGAGGCTACCCTGAGACTACATAGTGAATTCCAGATCAGCTTGGGCTAGAGAGAAACCCTACCTCGAAAAACCAATAAATAAATAAATTAATAAATAAATAAATTAATTAATTGAACCCTAGGATCTGAGGAGATGGTTTAATGGTTAAAGGTACTTGCTTGCAAAGCTTGCCAGCCCAGGTTCAACTCCTCAGTACCTAGATAAAGCCAGATGTACAAAGCGGCACTTGCATCTGGAGTTCTATTGCTGCAGCAAGAGGCCCTGGTTCGCTCACTCTCTCTCCCCATCTCTCAAAGAAATAAAAGACAATATTTAAAGAAAGAAATAAATATATGGGCCGACAGACTTTGGAAGCCAAGTGGCTTTAATTACTAAAAGGCCCAGGCATTTCAAAAGCCAGTCTCAGCAGTGACATCCCACATCTCTTGTCATGTTCTCTTCATGGTGTATTGGTCATCCATTTCTAAGCGTCCAGGTATCCTTGCCTTAGCCTGTGACCTTCGCCACTGTCCAGCTCCCTCTGCGCCATTGGGCACCTGCTCCGCATCCCTCCCCAGCCTCAGTAACCCAGAGAGAACCTGTTTTAAAGCTCTTGCTTGCAAAGAGTGGCAGTGTCCACTCGGTTAGAACCACGTGGCAGGCTCTTGCCCAGACTGGGAGGCAGAGAGACAGAAGGAGCGTGGTGGGACAGTGACCAGGCCAGCAGACCAGCGGATGGGCCGGGACGCTGGCTGCTGGAGTGGTTCACAGGGCCCAGCTCTGGTGCCACTCGGCTGGAGGAATCTGCACCTAGATGCGTGCCAGGAATTATCCTGGCCTGGCAGGGGCTTTAAAGGAGTCACATCCCTGCCTTTTGTGCCCTAGGTCGGGACACGAAAGAGAGCGACAGCTCTGCAGCCCCAGAAGACGCGAGGAGTCCCGAGCAGCCCACAGCCGCTGAGGACCCCCAGAGCCCTGCGCGCCCCCAGCTCCCGCAGCTCCCGCGCCGCCCACAGCTCCTGGATGAGAACGCGGGGCCCGGCGAGGACGGGGCCGTGGCGGCGGCCGAGGACAGCGAGCCGGCCCCGGGGGACCCCGCGCTCATGCCCGGCGAGGCCCGGCCCAAGGCGGCGGGCGGCGCGGTGCCGCCCATCGGGTTCGTGGGTGAACCTCCTCCCTACGCGCCACCAGACCCCAAGGCCGTGGCGCTGCTCTCCCCCCCCCTTCCCGCAGATGCCCGTGCTCTTCCAGCCCGCACCCGCGCCCTCGCCCGCCGCGCTCTACCCGCCGCCCGGCCCGCTCTTCCCGCCGCCCGCCGCCGGAGCTGCCTTCCCCTTCCCTGCGGTGAGCTCTGGGCAGCCGGGTCTGCCGCCGGACGGGGTTGAGTTTGGTGCAGGGGGGAAGGTCCCTGGAGGTGATGGCCTGACACAGGGTCTCCTTCTTTCTTCCTTTCCTTTCTCCCTTCCCTCCTTCCTTCTTTCTTTCCTTCCCTCCCCAGCCCCCTCTTTTTCAGATAGGGTCTCACTCTAGCCCAGGCTGACCTGGAATTCACTATGTATCCTCCTACCTCTGCCTCCCAAGTGCTGGGATTAAAGGCATGCACAACCACGTGGGCCCTGGGGAATTGAACCATGGTCCTTTGACTTTGCAGGCTAGCGCCTTAACTGCTCCAACCCCCTCTCTCTGATTAAAGGCATGCGCCACCACGCCTGGCCTACTCAGTTCTCTTATGAAATAAAACAAGGGTAGAGGGGCATGGTGGCGCAGGCCTTTAATCCCCGCACTTGGGAACCAGAGAGGTAGGAGAGTTGTGAGTTCGAGGCCAGCCTGAGACTACATAGTGAATTCCAGGTCAGCCTGGACTAGAGCGAGACCCTACCTCGAAAAACCAAAAACAAACAAACAAAAACAGGAAAAAGGAAAGAAATAAAACAAGGGGTCTGGGGAGATGGCGCAGTGGGTAAGACAGCTTGCTATGCAAGCATGACAGCTTGAGTTTGATTCCCAGTATCCAGTTAAGAAGCAGGGCATGGACACACATGCCTGCAACCCCAGTGCTGAGGGGGGAGGGGTTGAGACAAGAGGCTGCGGGGGGGGGGGGAGGCTCCTGGTCAGCCAGTCTAGTGGAAAACCAGGGAGCTCCAGGTTCCATGAGAGATTCTGTCTTGGGAAAATAAAGAATGCAAGAGAAGTAGAGTGGTCCCGAAGTCCTCCTGCGGCCTCCACTCTTGTGCGCCTGCACATATGCCAAAGAAAGAAAGAAAGGAAAGGAGAGGAGAGGAGAGGAGAGGAAAGGAGAAAAGGAAAGGAGGAAAGGAAAGGAAAGGAGAGAAAAGGAAAGGAAAGGAAAAGGAAAGGAAAGGAAAAGAAAGGAAAGGAAAGGAAAGGAAAGGAAAGGAGAGAAAAGGAAAGGAAAGGAAAGGAAAGGAAAGGAAAGGAAAGGAAAGGAAAGGAAAGGAAAGGAAAGGAAAGGAAAGGAAAGGAAAGGAAAGGAAAAAGGCTGTGATCTTCTTGTGGAGAAGAGGTTAAAGGACCCCAGGAAGGGTAGTTCTTTTGGAGGTGGGGAGCATCATGGCGGCTGGGGCCTGTACTAGGCAGGGCAGGGTGTGCTGGGTTGAGCTGAGGGGCTTTCTTGGGGCTGGGGAATAAGAGTGTCTGCTCTCCTGGAGGGGACTGCAGAGACAGGGTGACCATCCACGGGCTCCTCACCTGGGTGGCTCTGCCCCAGCAGTACAGCAGCCCCATGGTGGCTGGGCCGACGCCTACTGTGGAGCACAGGCCGCTGCCCAAGGACTTCATGATGGAGTCAGTGCTGGTGACCCTGTTCTGCTGCCTGCTCACCGGACTGATCGCCATCGTGTACTCCCACGAGGTAGGGACCAGGCTGGGCGCAGGCAGCCATGGGCAGCATGTGGCTTCTGTCCCCTGTGGGGGGGTGGCCTGAAGAGCCCTCTGCCAACAACAGGGTGGGACTGGGGAACTCCTGCCCTCTTGTGGGGCATAGTCATTATTGTTTGGGTGCCTAATCTCTATCCTGACTGTGACCCCCACCACTCAAGATCCATTCTGGAAAGTTCTAAAATAATAAAGGTATTATCAACACTAGGTGGGGGTAGATGTGCGCATCCATCCAGCCACCTCAACTGTCCTTCTGTCCAGCTACCGGGTTCCATTGGTCACCTGTTCTCCCACCATCCTGCTAGAGTGCATGTGTTCACGACTATCATCCTCCCTCCATCCTGCTAGTGTGCACATGTTCACGACTCTATCACCCACCCCCATCCTGCTAGCGTGCACGTGTTCATGACTCTGTCATCCTCCCTCCATCCTGCTAGCGTGCATGTGTTCACAACTCTATCATCCATCCCCATCCTGCTAGCGTGCACGTGTTCATGACCCTGTCATCCTCCCTCCATCCTGCTAGAGTGCACGTGTTCACGACTCTATCACCCACCCCCATCCTGCTAGCGTGCATGTGTTCATGACTCTGTCATCCTCCCTTCATCCTGCTAGCGTGCACGTGTTCACAACTCTATCATCCATCCCCATCCTGCTAGCGTGCACGTGTTCATGACTCTGTCATCCTTCCTCCATCCTGCTAGTGTGCACGTGTTCACGACTCTATCATCCACCCACCATCCTGTGAGCGTGCACGTGTTCATGACTCTTATCAGTCTGCTTACTCACCCCGTTCAACTTTCTTTGCAACCCACCTTCCACCATCTCTCTAGCCTTCATTTCCTCCCTTCATTTGTCTTCCCTCTCTCCCTTCCTCTGCCTCTGTTTTCATCCTTTATTTACATACCTGTTGATCTCCTCTCATTTGCCTTCCTTCCTTCTTTCCTCCCATTCTCCATTGTTGACCACATACCTGGCACAAGGTCAAGCCTCAAGGGCTCTATGATGCTGGTGTGGTGACAATGACATTCTGATAGGAGAAGGCAATCCCCCTCTCCAGGAGGTGGCTGTTGATCACAGACCTTGCTTGGTTGATGACCTCTCCTCTGGGTCATCACAAGCCAAGCTTGTGGAAAATGAGCAGCTCTGTGGACAGCTGAGAGGTGGGATTGCAAATTCTGGCTAACCTATTAGCTGACCCTGGGCAGGTCACTTAACTCAGCTGAGTCTTTGTTTCCTCACTGGGAACGTGGGGTACAACATTCCCATCTGATCACTGCTGTCAGGTGGCAGAAGGGGAGTCTGGGAGTATGTGTCAGTGCCAAGCGTGATGTCTGCTATCACTCCTCCCTTCCTATGAGCTGTGGGCCTGGGGGGCTCCTGACCTTCCCGGGGTGTAAAGTTTCTGGTGTGAAGCAGGGGCCTGGCCCCGAAGGTGTGGTGGGAGGGAGAGAGGGAGGTTCCTGGTCTTCCCTTCACAACCTGGCCCATCTCATTACAGACCCGTGCAGCCCTGGGCAGGGGCGACCTGGCCCAGGCGGAGGAGGCCTCACGGAAGGCCCGCTCGCTTGTGCTCTTCAGCCTGCTCTTCGGGGTCTTTGTGTCTACCAGCTGGGTCATCTATGTGGTGGTGGCACTCTACCTCCCTTGAAGGGGTCACTTGCTAGGCTGCTCCCTTCCTGTGAACTCTGATCCAACCCCACTGTGGTCAACTGTTGTCTATGCGGGGCAAAGAGTGAACAGAGCAGCCTGCAGCAGGCTATGTTTGAGCCTCGAGCCCACGGTGGCCTCAGGTGGATCCTAATTTGAGAGCCAGGCTCCCAGCAGAGCCCCCAGTCCTCCTGGCACCTCTGCCTTCACCTTTACCTCTGGCATAACACCAGGGGACTGACACACCCATTCTCTTCAGAGCTGTCTGAAGGACATGGCCACCTCCAGCCCAGCCCCGGGATTGGTTGCACACTCCCTGGAAAGAGTTGACAGGAATACCCCTCGTCTCTTCCCAGTACTCGAAAGCATCTCCTCTCTTCCCAGTACTCTTGCCCATGCTGAGAGAAATCAAGACGACATTCAGCCAGCAGGAAGCAACACAACACGCTGTGTGTCACTTGCCATTGCTACTGGGCAGGAGTACTTGGCTTTCTCGCTTCTCACATCTGTGTGCAGCAGAACCACACTCTGACCAGCCCTGAGCACACGAAATGGGTTGGCCGAGTCTCCATTTGGGAAAGACTGCCCTGACTGGAGAGCATTCTGAGCCAGGCCTTCCCCCATCCACGTGGCCCCATACCTCCAGAGTGATACACAGGCACCCTCACGGTCCTGAGAAAGGCCTTCCATTTTCACTGGATTCCCATCCGTCTGCAGAGAGGAGGAAGGGCTGAGTTGAACCATCGAGGATGGGTGGCTCAAGTGGAAGCTGGGGCTTTCTGGTGGCTGACGTGTACTGTTCACAGCCCTCCTTGGCAGGTGCTGAAGAAGGGCCCAGCCAGCTCGCCTCCAAGCAGCAGAGACCGGACATCAGTAAGGCAAGGTTTGGAGTTCTGCGACACAGGACTGGTCTGGAATTAGGAACTTGAGCACCAAAGTGCATGATAGCCACAGGGGAGGAAAGCACCACAGCCATGTTGTTCTCACCAAACTCCTGCATGGGTCACACACAGTGGAAAATCTAGATGGCTGCTCCTTAGAGGACCTCATAAAAATGCAGATACTCCGTGGGTAAGAGTGCCAGTTGAACAAGCATGAAGGCCTGAGTTTGATCCCCAGCACCCACATAAAAATCTGGGTGGGGCACAAACAGGAGAATCACCTAGTCTAGCTGAGAGACAGCTCCTGATTCAGTGAAAGACCCTATCAAGGAAATAAGGCTGATATGTGCACACATGCAGATGTGCACACAGGCACACACACACAGCATGGATCTTTGTAGCAGTGTGGGTCCTGTAAGTACAGTCTGAAGTTCTGCATGTCTAGTGGGCTCCCTGTTGCTGCAGGTCATCGAAGGTGGAGATTACCAAGACTGTTCCAGCACTAACCCCAGGTCCACGTCACCCGTGCCAGTATTCATTACTCAGCACTGTTGGGAAGTTCTAGCTAATGCAAGAAACAGAACTGGGTGAATTCCAAGTCAGCTTGGGCTATAGCGAGACCCTACCTTGAAAAACCAAAATAAAACTTTTTTTTTTTTTTTAAATAAGAGGTAGGAAGATTGCTGCGAGTTCAAGTCCAGCCTGGAACTACAGATGAGTTCCAGGTCAGCCTGTGCTAGAGTGAGAACCTACCTTGTAAAAAAAAAGACAAAAAAACCAAAGATAAAGACAAAAGAAACACAGAAGTGAAGAAATGAAACTCAGCACTGTTCACAAAGAATCTGTAAAAGAAGAAAGAAAGCCACAAGATGATTCTCTTGCTACAATACTCAGAGTCCATGAAAAACTTGGCCAAGTGGCTGGATTAAAGTAAATATTCAAAAGTCAATAGTAGGGGCTGGAATTACAGATCTGTAGTACAGTGCCTGCTAGCATTCAAAAAGCCCCGAGTTCCATATCCAGCACTGCATAAACTGGGCATGGTGGTGCGTGCCTGTAATCCCAACATTGGGGAAGTGTAGGCAGGAGGATCAGAAGTTCAAAGTCATTTTATGCTACATAGAGAGTTCAAGGCCAGTTTGGGCTACATGAGACCCTGTTTCAAAAAAAAAGAAGGTCAATAGTAATAACCACTTATAAGTGGAAAAATTCAGAATTCTACTCATAATAATGATGAAAGAAGTAAAATCTAAAAAATATACTTCAGAAAAGAAAAAAAGATTTGTGTAGCTTTCCACACTGTCTTCTCTGTACCTTTATGTGAAGAAATTATATACCATTGTCAGGTGAAGTTTGGAGTAAATGTTCAGTCTTTGATTAGATGCAGAAATTTTTATTTTTTGTTTCAAGGATAGAATAAATTATTTGTAAAAAAAAAAAAAAAAGATCTGGGATCCAAATGAGAACTAGTTGTTAAAAGTGGGCTGGTGGGGGCTGGAGAGGCTTAGTGGTTAAGGTGCTTGCTTGCAAGCCTGACAGCCCAGGTTCAGATCCCCAGTACCCATGTAAAAAGCCCGATGCACATCTAGTGGCATATGCATATATATTTCGTGGTGGCAAGAGGCCATGGTGTGCCATTCTCTCTTTCTCTCTCCCCTGCTTGCAAATGATAATAAATACATTTTTTAAAATTATTTTTTTATTTTTTATTTATTTTTGAAGAGAGAGACAGAGAGAGAGATAGAGAGAGAGGGAGAGGGAGACAGAGATGGGTGCGCCAGCAGTCTCTCAGCTGCTGTGAATGAAATCCAGATGCAAATAAATACATTTTTTAAAAGTGGGCTGGGAACATAGTTCAGTGGCCAAGAACTTGTCTGGCATGAGTGAGGCTCTGTGTTCAATTCCCAGCACAGTAAAAGAAAATCATCAAAACACACAAAATAACTAATAAGATATCTGGAAAGAAAGATGCAATATTATTAAATGTCTAGTGCAATTCTAACACAAAAACAAAGATTTTTTTTTTTTTTAGTTTTTTGAGGTAGGATCTCACTCTCAAAAACAAAGATTTTTAAAATAGGACAAAAGCCAGGTGTGGTGGCACATGCCTTTAATCCCAGCACTGGGGAGACAGAGGTAGGAGGATCATTATGAGATCGAGGCCAGCCTAAGACTACATAGTGACTTCCAGGTCAGCCTGGGCTAGATAGAGCAAGACCCTGCCTCAAAAAGCCAAAAAAGGGGGGGGGCTGGAGAGATGGCTCAGCAGTTAAGGTGCTTGCCTGCAAAGCCTAAGGACCCACATAAGCCAGATGCACAAGGTGATGCAAGGTCATACATGCACACAATGTGGCACGTGTCTGGAATTTGACTGCAGTGGCTGGAGGTCCTGGTGTGCCAATTCTTTCTCTCAGAAAAACAATATAAAAAATAATTTAAAAAACAACAAAAAAGAGCTGGAGAGATGGCTTAGTGGTTAAGGTGCTTGCCTGCGAAGCCTAAGGACCCATGTTCGACTCTCCAGATCCCATGTAAACCAGATGCACAAAGGTGAGTCAAGCACCTAGCACATGCCTGCTAGGTGGCGCAAGTGCCTGGAGTTTGATTTCAGTGGCTGAGGTCCTGGCACACCAATTCTCCCTCTCTCACAAAAAAAAAAAAAAAAAAAAGAAAGAAAAAATTGGGATGCGGGTTTAGTAATAGAGCAAATTCCTAGCATGCACAAGGTTCCAGGTTCAATCCCCAGCACTATAAACAATGTGAAAGCTTTAATGAAGAAATGAGGGGCTGGGAGGGTGACTGTGGATAAAGTGCTTGCCATGCAAGCATGAGCACCTGCGTGTCGCTTCCCAGCACTCATATCAAAGTGCTGGGTGTGGTAGTGTGCCCTTTTAATCCCAATGCTTTAGGGAGGCACAGACAGAGGGCAAGTTGGCTAGCTAGTCTAGCTGACTCAGTGAGCTATAGGTTCAGGGAGAAACCCCTTCTTTAAAAAAAATGAGGGTGTACGTCTTTAATCCCAGCATTTTGGAGGCAAAGGTAAGAGTTTCCATGAGTTTGAGGCCACCCTGAGACTACATAGTGAATTCCAGGTCAGCCTGGGCTAGAGTGAGACCCTACCTTGAAAAACCAAAAAAAAAAAAAAAAAAAAAAAAAAAAAAGGAAAGAAAGAAACCTGACATCAGCCTCTGGCCTTCATATGCATACACAGACACATGTGTGTCCACACACATACAAACATGAATACACACAAAAGAAATGGCAAAAGTTGGGTTAGGGCCCGGGCATGGTGGCACATGCCTTTAATCCAGGCACTTGGGAGGCAGAGGTAAGAGGATCACCGTGAGTTCGAGGCCACCCTGAGACTACATAGTTAATACCAGGTCAGCCTGGATCAGAGTGAGACCCTAACTCGAAAAACCACACACATACACAAAAGTTGGGTTAGGGAAATGACTTAGCAGTTAAAGGTGCTTGCTTGCAAAGCCTGTTGGCACAAATTCGATTCTCCAGTACCCACAAAAAGCCAGATCCACGAAGTTATGCATTAGTCTGGAGTTTGTCTGCGGCAGTAAGAGGTCTGATGTGCCTATTCTCTTTCATTCTCTCTAATGTGCCATTCTCTCTCTCTCTAAAATAAAAATATTTTTTTACAAAAGAAGAAATGACAAAAGTTAATATGGAAGAAAAATATGCAAATTGGTAATATTTTTTTCTTTTTATGTTTTAAAAAATTACCTTTTTTCGTTATTCTTTTTTTGTTTTTTTTGAGGTAGGGTCTCACTCCAGCCCATGCTGACCTGGAATTCATTATGGCCTCAAACTCACAGCAATTGTCCTACTTCAGCCTCTTGGCTGCTGGGATTAAAGGTGTGCACTACCACGCCTGACAAAAAAATTATCTTTCTTTCTTGCTAGTAATTTTTAAGTTTAATGAGAGGCCTTTCTTCATCAGATTTTAAAACTTACCATAAACTGGGTGTGGTGGCGTATGCCTTTAATCCCAGTACTTGGGAGGCAGAAGTGGGAGGATCGCTGTGAGTTTGAGGCCAGCCTGAGACTACAGAGTGATTTCCAGGTTATCCTGGGCTAAAGTGACACCCTACCTCAAAAACCCAAGAAAAAAAAAAACAACTTACCATAAAACCACAACAATCAACACAGTTTGGCATTGCCACACTTGGATTGTCAGTGAAAAATGACAAAGTCTAGAATACATTCCAAGAAAAAATTAAAAAAAAAAAACCCAAACATTCCAAGTCTATATGGAAAGATGGCAACTGAAACAATGGCATTCCATCAATGGATTCCTAACAGTAGAGTTGGATTAGAGGGCTAAGAATAGGCCTGGCATGGTGGCGCACGCCTTTAATCCCAGCACTTGGGAGGCAGTGAGTTTGAGGCCACCCTGAGATTACATAGTGAATTCCAGGTCAGCCTGGGCTAGAGTGACACCTTACCTCAAAACACACACACACACACACACACACACACACACACACAAGAGCTAAGGATGGGATCAAGTGTTAGCATCACAGAAGAGCTGGGGAGTTGGCTAGGCAGGTAAAATCACTGACCGCCTGAGTTTGGATTCCCAGAACTCAAGAAAAGCCAGACTTGGTGGTGCATAGCTGTAACCCCAGGGAGCCTGAGGGCAAGATGGAAGGTGGACATGGGAGAATTCCTGGAAGCTTACAGGCCAGCTAGCCTGGCATACAACAAGAGACCTTGCCTCAAACAGGATGGGAGGTGAGAACCAGCACTTGAGGTTGCTGTCTGACTTTGATGAATTTGCTGTGGCATATGCCTACAAACACACATAAGAACATGCTCACACATAGAATGGTAACAGGACAGGATAACATGGACCTGTCGTGCCCGCTACTTGGGAAGCTGAGGGAGGAGAACTGTTTGAGTCCAGAAGTTTAAGATCAGCCTGGGCAGCAAAATGAGACTCTATCTCAAAAGTGAAAACTCTTATTGATGGAATGCCATTGTGTTGTGGCAGCATGGAAAGTGAAGGCTTCTTGGGCTGGAGAGATAGATGGCTTAGCTGTTAAGGCACTTGCCTGGTGAAGCCTAAGGACCCAGGTTCAATTCCCCAGTATCTACATAAGCCAGATGCACAAGGTGGTACATGCGACTGGAGTTCGTCTGGCATGCCCATTCTATCTGCCTCTCCCCCTCTCTTAAATAAATAAATAATAAAAATATTAGCTGGGTATGGTGGCCCATGCCTTTAATCCCAGCACTCTGGAGGCTGAGGTAGGAGGATCACTGTGAGTTTGGGGCCAGCTTGAGACTACATAGTGAATTCCAGGTTAGCAAGAGCTAGAGCGAAACCCTACCACACACACACACACACACACACACACACAAATAAAATAAAATAAAATAAATAAATAAATAAATAAATAAATAAATAATAAAATATTTAAAAAGAAAAGAAAAAGGAGCCGGTGGCACGCCTTTAATCCCAGCACTCAGGGAGGCAGAGGTAGGAGGATTGCCATGAGTTCAAGGCCACCCTGAGACTACATAGTGAATTCCAGGTCAGCCTGAGCTAAAGAGAAACCCTACCTTGAAAAACAAAACAAAATAAAACAAACAAAAAAAAAAAAGGAAGTCTTCTTAAAACCTGGAAATTCTGTAGAGAAAGACTGAGAAAGATTGAATTCTGTGTGTCAGAGAAGTACAGATTTAAACCATGAAACACGATTTTAAAAAAATGTATTTATTTGAGAGAGAGAGAGAAAAGAGGCAGATAGAGAGAATGGCACACCAGGGTTTTCAGCTGCTGCAAACAAACTCCAGATGCATGTGCCACCTTGTGCATATGACTTATGTGGGTCCTGGGGAACTGAACTTGGGTCCTTTGGCTTTGCAGGCAAGTGCCTTAACTGTTAAGTCATCTCTCCAGCCCACAATTTTTTTTTTGAGACAAAATCTCATTATGTAGCTCAGGCTAGTCTCACACTTGTGATCCTCCTATCTCAGTTTCCTGAGTGCTGGGATCAGTTATTCATCACCACACTCAGCCTTCAACTGACACCCTTACAACGCTATTTTCTAATAAACATGATGAATTCTCTTATTAGCTTGCTTGTGTGTTTTACTGGGGATTGAATCCAGGGCCTTCGTGTATGCTAGTACACACTCTACCACTTATTACCCCAGCCTTTACTTAGGTCTTTAAAAACATTTTCCTCCATGTACTTTTTTTGTTTGTTTGTTTTTTTCAAGGTAGGGTCTCACTCTAGCTCAGGCTGGCCTGGAATTCACTCTGTAGTCTCACGGTACCCTCGAACTCATGGAGATCCTCCTACCTCTGCCTCCCGAGTGCTGGGATTAAAGACATGCCACCATGCCTGGCCTCCATGTACTTTTTAGTTTTCTGTGAAAATATAGCAATTTCATGTGTCTGAAGGTTTTTTAAATTTTTTGGTGTTACTATAATTATAATCATTTTTTTTTTTTTGTTACTTGCTAGTCTGTGGAAATACGATGGTATTTTTCTTGTCTTACTACATTGTCTGGGGTCCCCACCACAGTCTGAACAGGAGTGCTGATTATGTGCAACTTGGTCTTCTAGGCTCAAAAGGAAGCTTTTGTGGAAAAGCAGATAGAGAGCTAGAGAGATGGCTTAGTGGTTAAGGCACTTGCCTGTGAAGCCTAAGGACCCAGGTTCTACTCTCCAGGTCCTACGTAAGCCAGATGCACAAGGTGACTCAAACACACAAGGTCACACATGCACATAAGGTGGCACATGCATCTGGAGTTTGATTGCAGTGGCTGGTGCGCCAATTCTCTCTCTCTCATAAAAGAAATTACCAAACCAAACCAAACCAAACAAAAAAAAAAAAAAATGGAGATTAAGCCAGGCACACTTCTTTAATCTCAGCACTGACAGGCAGATAGATAGGAGGATCACTATGAATTCCAAGTCAGCCTGGCTAGAGTGAGACCCTACCTTGAAATAACACCCACCCCCCAAAAAAAGCAGATTAAAAATAAAGTATTCTTGTATTTCTAGTTTTCTAAGAGCATTTTTAGATAACACATAAATACTGTTTTATTAAATGATTTTTATGTATCTATTGGAAAAATTATGAGATCTATTCTGTTAATGTTAACTTTTCAAATGTTAGAATAATTTTTTGTTCTTGGAATAAACTTATTCTGATCATGATGTGAAGTATCCTTTTCTTTCTTTTTTTTGTTTTTTTGAGGTAGGGGTTCACTCTGGTCCAAGCTGACCTGGATTTAACTATGTAGTCTCAGGGTGGCCTTGAACTCATGGCAATTATCCTACTTCTGCCTCCCAAGTGCTGGGATTAAAGGCATGCACCATCACGCCCGGCTTGAAGTATCCTTTTCATATAACGCTTGGTTCATTTTGCTAGTTCTTTGGGATTTTTTTTTTTTTTTTTTTGGTTTTTCGAGGTAGGGTCTCACTCTGGCCCAGGCTGACCTGGAATTAACTATGTAGTCTCAGGCTGGCCTCAAACTCTCGGCTGATCCTCCTACCTCTGGTTCTTTGGGATTTTTGCTACTGTGTTCAAGAGTGAAAGTGGACTGTGATTTTCATTCTTAGAGTTTTGATTCCAAGGCTGAGCTGGTTTCCTCACAAGAATTGAGGATGTTTCTCTTGATTTCTTTTTCTGGTGGTGGTGGTGGTGGGGAGCTGTTGGGTAGGATTTACTTATCTATTTACTTCTTTAAAAAAAGCTTGGGACTGGAGAGATGGCTTAGCAGTTAAGCGCTTGCCTGTGAAGCCTAAGGACCCCAGTTCAAGGCTCGATTCCCCAGGACCCACAGAAGCCAGATGCACATGGTGGCACATGTGTCTGGAGTTTGTTTGCAGTGGGTAGAGGCTCTGGCATGCTAATTCTCTGTCTGCCTATCTTCTCTCTCTTTCTCTTTGCTGGCAAATAAATAAATAAATAAATAAATAAATAAATAAATAAATAAATAATAATAATAAAAAAGCTCAAGCTGGGTGTGGTGGGGCACACCTTTAATCCCAGCACTCAGGAGGCAGAGGTAGGAGGATCACTGTGAGTTGAAGACCACCTTCAGACTACATGATGAATTCCAGGTCAGCTTGGGCTAAAGTGAAACTCTACCTCAGAAAACCAAAAAATGAAACAAAAACAAAAAAAACCCTTTTGGGCTGGAGGGATGGCTTAGTGGTTAAGGTGCTTGCCTGCCAAGCCAAAGGACCCAGGTTCGATTCCCCAGGAACCACATAAGCCAGATGCACAAGGTGGCACATTCATCTGGAGTTTGCAGTGGCTGGAGGCCTTGGTGCTCCCATTCTCTCTCTTTCTGCCTCTTTCTCTCTCTCTCTTTGTATCTCGCAAATAAATAAAAATTAAAAATTAAAAATTAAATTTAAAAAATGGGCTGGAAAGATGGCTTAGTGGTTAAACACTTGCCTGTGAAGCCTAAGGATCCCGGTTCGAGGCTCGATTTTCTAGGACCCATTGCATAAGGGGGCATGCATCTGGAGTTCGCTTGCAGTGGCTAGAGGCCCTGGCACACCCATTCTCTCTCTCTCTCTCTCTCTCTCTACCTGCCTATTTCTGTATCTCTCTCTCAAATTAATAAATAAATAAAAATAAAATATTTTAAAAAAATTAAATTTAAAAAAGGAATAACCAAAAACAATTTTGAAGCCAGGTGTGGTGACACACATCTAATCCCAGCACTCAGGAGGCAGAGGCAGGAAGATCACCATGAGTTTGAGGCCACACTGAGACTACATAGTAATTCCAGGTCAGCTTGGGCTAGAGTGAGATCCTATCTCAAAAAATTTTTGTTGGTGGGGTGGGGGTGGGGGGGAGCTATGCGTGATGACATATGCCTTTAATCCCAGCACTTGGGAGGCAGAGGTAGGAGGATTGCCACACTGAGACTATAGAGTGAATTCCAGGTCAGCCTGAACTAAAGCAAGACCCTACTTTGAAAAAACAAAACAAAAAAATTTGTTTGGGGCTGGAGAGATGGCTCAGTGGTTAAGGCACTTGCCTGCAAAGCCTAACAACCCAAGTTCAATTCCCCAGTGCCCAAGTAAGGCCAGATGCACAAAGTGGCACATGCATCTGGAATTTGTTTGCAAGCAGCCAGAGGCCCTGGTGTGCCCGTTTTCTCTCTTTCTGCAAATAAATACAAGAAAATAAATTAATTTTAAAAATTTATTTGAAAGCTGGGCATGGTGGCACATGCCTTTAATCCCAGCACTCGGGAGGCAGAGGTAGGAGGATCACCATGAGTTCAAGGCCACCCTGAGACTACGTAGTGAATTCCAGGTCAGCCTGGACTAGAGTGAGACCCTACCTTGAAAAACAAAAAAAAAAAAAAATTATTTGAGATAGGCAGAGAGAGAGAAAGAAAGTGAATTAGTATGGCCACACCAGGGCTTCCTGCCACTGAAAATGAATTCCAGATGCATGAGCCACTTAGTGCATCTAACTTTATGTGGGTATTGGGGAATTGAACTCAGACTGCCAGACTTTGCAAGTAAGAGCCTTTAACCCTGAGCCATCTCTCCAGCCCCCTTTGTGTGTCATTTCTGTCTTTATAATATGTTCTTTTGTAGTTCTAATGTTTTTTACCTTATGTTTTCTAGCTGGGCATGGTGTTTCATGCCTGTAATTCCAGCACCTGAGAGGCTGAGGCAGGAAGATTGCTAGGTATTTGAGACCAGTCTGGGCTACAAGCTACCCTGTTCAAAACAGAAAGCAGGGCTGGAGAAATGGCTTAGCAGTTAAGCACTTGCTTATGAAGCCTAAGGACCGTGGTTCAAGGCTCTATTCCCCAGGACCCACGTAAGCCAGATGCACAGGGTGGTGCATGCATCTGGAGTTTGTTTGCAGTGGCTGGAGGCCCTGGTGCGCCCATTCTCTCTCTCTCTCTGCCTTGTTCTCTGTGTCTGTCTGTCACCCTCAAATAAATAAAAATAAAACCAGGAAGCAGTCTATCATTTCTGATATAGCTATGCTAGCAATTTTTAAAATAAAATTTAAAAATTAAATTTAATTAAATTAAAATTAATTAGGGGGACAGTATTTGATTTACAGAACATGCCTTTTCCCATAAGTTTACTTTCAATTTTTCTGTACCTATTTTTTTTTTTCAGGTTGGATCTCACTATAGCCCAGGCTGACCTAGAATTTACTATGTAACCTCAGGGTGGCCTCAAACTCACAATGATCCTACCTCAGCTTCCTGAGTGCTGAGATTAAAGGCGTGCACCACCACACCAGGCTTTTCTGTACCTTTTAGACACATTGTTAATAACATAGATTATAAAAACTATAGTCTAACAGCCTGTCCTTCATCTGTAGGTTGAGGGAAAGGGTTATGCCCCTACCTCACTAGTCCCACCAGAACTGTACCTTTGTGGCCTTCTCAAATACCCCTTTTTAGTATGTGTGTATGTGTGCACGAATACTGGTGCACCAGGCCTCTTGCCACTGCAAACATGCACCAGACGCTGGCACTACTTTTTGTGTTACAGTGGCTTGGCCAGGCCAGCAGGCTTTGCAAGCAAATGCTTTAATGACTGAGCCATCTTCACAGCTCTATCTTTTACTATATTTCTAGTGGTTCTTTAAAGATTAAAATTTGGGGCTGGAGAGATGGCTTAGCAGTTAAGGCGCTTGCCTGCAAAGCCAAAGGACCTCGGTTCAATTCCCCAGGACCCACGTAAGCCAGATGCACAAGGTGGCACATTTGTTTGCAGTGGCTGGAAGCCCTGACACACCCATTCTCTCTCTCCCTTCTCAAATAAATAAATAAAAATAAAGTATTTTTTAAAAAAAAAGATTAAAATTTGTATTCTTGCCTTTTCAAAACCTAATGATGGGGGCTAGAGAGATGGCTTAGCAGTTAAGACATTTGCCTTCCCAGGTTCAATTATTTCTCTCTCCAATAAATAAAATATTCAAAAAATAAAAAGTAAAACCTAATGATGGGGCTGGAGAGATGGCTTAGCAGTTAAGGCACTTGCCTGTAAAGCCTAAGGACCCAGGTTCAATTACCCAGTACCCACATAAGCCAGATGCACAAGCATCTGGAATTCATTTGCAATGGTTAGAGGCCCTGGCATGCCTGCTCATCTCTCTCCCTTTCTCCCTCTCTGCCTCTTTCTCTTTCAAATAAATAAATAAACTATATATAAAAAAAAAAAAACACCTAACGATGAGTACTGTGAAATCAAACCCTTAACACCAGGCTTTGCAACCAAGGGCCTTTAACTGCTGAGCCATCTCTCCAGCCCCCAGCTTGACTTTACTTTTTTTTTTTTTCTTTTCCGAGGTAGTGTTTTGCTCTGGCTCAGGTTGACCTGGAATTCACTATGTAATCTCAGGGTGCCCTTGAACTCACAGCAATCCTCCTACCTCTGCTGGGATTAGAGTTTGCCACCACGTCTGCTGACTTTTCTTTTTTTCATTTTTATTTACTTGCATGTGCGCGCGTGCACGCACGCACACGCACGCACACACACACACACACACACACACACTTGTATGGGTGCTCCAGGGTTGCTTGCCACTGCAAATGAATACCCATCTTGCTTTACATGGCTGACAGGTTTTGTAAGCAAGTACCTTTAACTGCTAAACTATTTCCCTGCCCTCCCCCCTTTATTTTGAGATAGGGTCTCACTATGTAGCCTAGGTTAGCTTCAAACACATGGCAATCTTCCTGTCTCTGCCTCCCAAGTGTTATAGGCATGTGTCATCCTAAATGGCTTGACTCCATTCTTTTTTTCCTTTGAGACAGGATTTTTCTGTGTAGCAGGCTAGCATCAAATCCATGTCAATGCTACTCCTCAACCTCTTGAATGTTGGGAGTACAGGCTTGAACCTGGCTGGAAATTCATTTTTGTTTTGTGCAAGATTAAACGCTGACAAGGCTCACATGAGATCCTGATGCGGTTTTCCTTGGAGTACTTTTTTTTTTTTGAGACAGTGTTTCACTCTAGTCTAGGCTGAGCTGGAATTCACTATGTACTCTCAGGGTGGTGATCCTCCTACTTCTGCTTCCCGAGTACTAGGATTAAAGGTGTGTGTCACCATGCCCAGCTTGGAGTACTTTTGAGTTTATAGATTATCTGTGGAGAACTGGCATCTTTTTTTTTTTTTTTTTTTTTTAGAGGTAGGGTTTCACTCTAGTTCAGGCTGACCTGGAATTCACTATGTAGTCTCAGGGTGGCCTCGAACTCAAGATGATCCTCCTACCTCTGCCTCCTGAGTGCTGGGATTAAAGGTGTGTGCCACCATGCCCAGCTTTTTCTCTTTTTTTTTCTGAGGTAGGGTCTCGCTCTAGCCTAGGCTGACCTGTAATTCACTATGTAGTCTCAGGGTGGCCTCAAACTCATGGCGATCCTCCCACCTTTGCCTCCTGAGTGCTGGGATTACACAGTGCCTGACACTACCTACACAAGACCATCATAATAGGAGGAAAAGATCATGACATCAAACTGAAAAGAGACTGATTGAGAGGGGGAGGGGATACGATGGAGAGTGAAGTTTCAAAGGGAAAAGTGGGGGGAGAAAGGGAAGTACCATGGGGTATTGTCTACAATTAAAGAAGTTGTCAATAAAAAAAAAAATAAAAAAAAAAAAGTCTTGCGACAGGCGTGGTGGCGCACGCCTTTGATCCCAGCACTCAGGAGGCAGAAGTAGGAGGATCACCGTGAGTTTGAGGCCACCCTGAGAATATACAGTGAATTCCAGGTCAGCTTGGGCCAGGATACAAAAAAAGAAAGTTAGTCTTTCTATCCCTGACAAACTCCTCTCTGTTAAATAGTTTTTATAGTAAAATCTTATTTTTCCTATTATTATCTCACATATCTTTTTTTGATTAATTTCTAGGAATTTAAGACTTGTGAATGCTAAGAATGTATTTCCTGAGGCTAGGGAGATGGCTTAGTGGTTAAAAGCATTTGCTTGTAAAGCCTTCCTGCCTGGGTTAATTCCATAGCCACCCAAGTAAAGCTGGACAGACATTTGTTTACAGTGTTTGTTTACAGTACGTGCGCACGCATGCGCATGCACGCACGCACGCACACACACACACACAAATAAAACATTTAAAAAATAACTCATTTTCAGCCGGCTGTGGTAGTGCACTCCTTTAATCCCAGCACTCGGGAGGCACAGGTAGGAGGAGGCTGAGACTACATAGTGAATTCCAGGTCAGCCTGGGCTAGAGTGAGACCCTACCTCAAACAACAACAAAAAAAAATAATTTACTCTGTTGGGTATGGAGGCTCTTGCCTATGCTCTATTTGGGATGCTGAGGCAAGAGGATTGCCACAGTTGGAGGCCAGCCTGGGATACATAGTAAAGTGAAACTCTTAGCTCAATGACAAAAATCAAGACATCCTGGCGTGGTGGCACACGCTTTTAATCCCAGCACTTGGGACGCAGAGGTAGGAGGATCACAGTGAGTTAGAGGCCAGCCGGAGTCTACATAGTGAAATTCAGGTCAGCCTGGGCTAGAGCAAAACCCTACCTCAAAAAAACAAAAAACCTAACAAGAAAATCAAGACTGGGCTGGGGAAATGGCTTAGCAGTTAAGGCTGAAGGCCCTGGCACACCCATTCTCTTTCTCTCTCTCTCAAATAAAATTAAATAAAATTAAAAAAAAATCAGGACTGACAAAAACAAAAAACAAACAAAAACAAAAACAAACAAAAAAAAAACACCACCCAGAGGTGGGAGAGGGAGGAGGGAAAGAGGAGAGACCACGGAATTTAAAAATTTCTTTATTGTGTCTGGGAAGGTGGAGTGTGCAATTTACACCTTTTTAAATTTTATTTGAGAGAGCAAGAGAGTGAGCAAGAGGCAACAGAAAGAAAGGGTGGGTGTGCCAGGGTCTCTAACCACTGCAAACGAACTCCAGACGCTTGTGCCACCTTGTGTATCTGGCTTATGTGGTTCCTGGGGAGTTGAACCGAGGTCCTTTGGCTTTGCAGGCAAACATCTTAACTGCTAAACCATCTCCCCAGCCCCACACCTTTTTTTTTTTTTGTCAGTATCTTTTTTTTTTTTTTTTTCTATGGGGTGCTGGTTATGTTCCTGCACACTAGTGAACAGATAAGAGGACACTGGGCGCTTTAAAAAATTATTTGTGGGTATGGGTTTATGTGACAAGGCATGCATATGGAGGTGAGAGGACAAGGCGTCTGCTTCACTTTCTTTGAGACACAGGTTCTTGCCACTACAAATGAACATCAGACTAAGCTGGCTCCTCGGCTTCAGATTCCTCTGGCTCTGCATCCCATTGTCATAGGCAACTTGGGGCTCAGATGCATGTGCCACTTTGTATCTGGAGTTAAGTGGGTGCAGGGGAGTTGAACCTAGGCTGGCAGGCTTTGGAAGCAAGCCCCTTTAGCCACTGAGTCATTTCCCCAGCCCTCCTCCTCTTTTTAGAGGAAGCAATTGAAGCATTTCACCATTAAATAGAATGCTTGGAAGGTATCATTGATCAAACTTAGGGAAAATGTAAACTTTCTTTCAATAACAATCACAACCTGAGGGCTGCATTAAAAAAACATATATAATATTTTTATTTTATTTATTTGAGACAGGAAGAATGGGAGTGCCAGGGCCTCCAGCCACTGTAAATGAACTCAGATGCACATGTGACCTTGTGCACCTGGCTTACATGGGTTCTGGGGAATCGAACCTGGGTCCTTAGGCTTTGCAGGCAAGCACCTTAACTGCTAAGCCATCTCTCCAGCCCCCCAAATATAGTTTTATTTTTTTGAGAGGGAAAGGCAGAGAGAGAATGGGAGCACCAGGGCCTCTAGCCATTGCAAATGAACTCCAGACACATACACCACCTTGTGCATCTGGCTTAATGTGGGTATTGGGGAATAGAATTTGGGTCCTTAGAATTTGCAGGCAGATGCCTTAACCACTAAGCCATCTCTCCAGTCCAGGTGCTGTGTTTTTAAAAAAGATTTATTTTTATTTATTAGAGACAGAGAGGAGAGATAGGTAGAGTGAGAATGGGTGTGCCAGGGCCTCTAGCCACTGCAAACAAACTCCAGATGCGTGTGCCCCTTTGTGCATCTGGCTTACGTGGGACCTGGAGAATTGAACCAGGGTCTTTAGGCTTCGCAGGCAAATGCCTTAACTGCTAAGCCATCTCTCCAGCCCCAGGTGCTATATTTTTGAGGAAGGCTGTTCTAAGACTTGGGTGATCATAGTTGGTCCTTGATATCCATGGGGAGGGTTCTAGGACCCACAAAAATACCACCAATACTCCAGTTCCATATAGAAAATGTCCCAGTGTTTGTGTGGAAGTTACACACATCTGTATATTGTAAACCACCTCTAGATTATTAGTGATGCCTATAGCAATGAAAACACTATGGGAATAATCCTTACCCTGTACTATATAGGGAATAATGACATGAAAAAAACACAAAAACCCAGGGCTTGGGATGCAGTTCAGCCATAGAGTACTTGCCTAGTACCTACAAGGCCCTGGCTTCAATCCCCAGTAATGGGGGTGGGGAGGAGAGGGATGCGGGGGGAAGAGGTATAGGAGGAGGAAGAAAAGGATGAGGTAGAAGGGCTGGGCTTGGTATCACACACCTTTAATCCCAGCACTCAGGTGGCAGAGGTAGGAGGATCACAGTGAGTTTGAGGCCACCCTGAGACTACATAGTGAATTCCAGGTCAGCCGGAACTAGAATGAGACCCTACCTCGGAAAAAAAAAGATAAATAAAAATTAAAATGAAAAAATGAAAGAGGGAGGCTGCTTGAATATGTTCAGTACAGGTGCAGTTTTTTTTTTTTTTTTTTTTTTTTTTGAGGTAGGGTCTCACTCTGGCCCAGGCTGACCTGGAATTAACTATGTATTCTCAGGGTGGCCTCGAACTCTCGGCGATCCTCTGCCTCTCAAGTGCTGGGATTAAAGGCGTGCGCCACCATGCCCGGCTTAGGTGCAGTTTTTGAGACAGGTCTCACACTGTAGCTAGGGTTGGCCTGAAATTCACTTTGTAGCCTGGGCTGGCCTCAAACATGTCATTACTTTGCCTCTGCCTTTCGAGTGCAGGGATTACAGGTGTAAGCTTCCATACCTGGCCTTCCTGTGTTTGACTGTTGGTTGAATCCTTGTAGGGAGAGGTTCAATCTTACCTGGTTTACTTCCTTTAATCTGTGACTATAGTGTTCAGGAGAGGCAAGGCCATACTGTGAAAGAATAAACATAAACCCTATGTCTCAGTGGTTCACTGCTTGCTTAAGGGTCCTTTAGAATTCAGCATGAGTCATGTGTCTCTGTCCCTCAGATCTCAGGTAAGGTTCTTCAGAAATATAATCCCAAGGGTCCAAGAATGAAAGATGACCAGACATGTGGAGCATGGTGGCCTGGCTTAGGTTCTGACACCACCAACAGGAACTGGGTGGGTAGCACTGACTTCTAGGTGTTGTTAGTTGGCTCAGGATAACTCTCAACATTTTGTACATGTTCAGCCCTACACTGGTCTGACCTTCACTGGCTCTGGGCTCACCTGTGTGGGATGCCATCATACTCACTTCTTAGAAGCTGAGAAGTGATTCCTTTTCATTTTCATAGTGGGGATTTGGATAGACTTCAAGTTAACCCTTTACCATGTGTGACTCGTTCCTTCAAGTTATGGGCTTCAACCCTCATTGTCCATTTTTTTTTTTTGGCATGTGTGATGTACATGCATGTGTGTATGGTGTGGAACCAGGTGTTGACAATGAGTATCTGCCTCAATAGTTGTTTTGTTTTTTTTTGGAGACAGGGTCTCTTCACTGAACCTGAAGCTTACTGCTTTAGTTAGGCTAGGTAGCCAGCAAGCCCCAGGGATCTTATTGTCTTCACCACCCCTCCCAGCCCTGGGATTTCAAAGGCATATGCTACCCTGCTCAGCTTTTGTTTGTTTGTTTGGAGACAGAGTCTCACTTTAGCCCAGGCTGACCTGGATTCACTATGTAGTATTAGACTGGCCTCAAACTCACAGCAATCCTTCTACCTCTGCCTACCCAGTGCTGGGATTAAAGGTGGTGCACCATCACACCTGGCTCCATGCTTGGCTTTAAAAATGTTTTTTATGTGAGTGAGAGAAAGAGAAAGAGAGAAGGGACAGAATTGGTGCAGCATGGCCTCCAGCCATTGCAATTGAACTCCAGACACGTGTGCCACCTAGTGCATACTGTGCACCCTTGCGCTTGCGTCATCTTGTGCATCTGGCTTATGTGGGATCTGGAGAATTGAACATGGGTCCTTAGGCTTCACAGGCAACAGCCTTAACCACTAAGCCATCTCTCCATGCCCAGCTTTTTTGTTTGTTTTCGAGGCAGGGTCTTACTCTGGCCCAGGCTGACCTGGGATTAACTATGTGGTCTCCGGGTGGCCTTGAACTCACTGCAATCCTCCTACCTCTGCCTCCCAAGTGCTGGGATTAAAGGTGTGTGCCACCATGCCCGGCTTTCCACGCCCAGCTTTTAAGTGGGTTCCGGGGATCTGAACTCAGGTCCTCATGCTTGCCCTTTATCAGCTGAGCCAGACACCCAGATTTCATTTGTGTGACTTCCTAATTATGGTGATTAAATAAGGTGAGGCAGCGTTAAGAGTGCCTGGGGCTCAAGAAATTCCCCTGGAGCCTAGTAATGGAGAAGGGACTGCTCACCCAACATCCTTTGGAATGTGTTGTGGTCAGGACAGAGCCCTTGTGGCTAAGAGCTCAACTCCTGTTACTGCCAGTAAATGTAGGACCCCAATGGGCCCATCAACAACAAATACCCTATTCTTAAGCTACACACCTCTAATGAAGATCTATAGAACCATGGTCTGAGGGAGTGGCCACTGTTCGTCAGAAGTCTAGCCTTGGGCCACTGGGGGTCTAGAGAAAACATTACTGCCTCTGAGGCCTGAATGGCTCAGATCCCTTAGTACTACCATGGTTTCCACTGGAGTGGTACCGGAGCCTCCTGGGACTGGATGAACATTCAGATTTCTAGGCCTAGACAGAAACTTGACTATGACCACTCTCCAGTGATCCCTGTGGTCTTCAGTCCCCAAAGACTGGGTGTGTGTGTGTGTGTGTGTGTGTGTGTGTGTGTGTGTGGCAGGGAACTGCTGTCTCCCTGCAGGTCTGGGTGGAGAGGCAGCTGGTCTGGTTGCCTGGGCTATGGGATAGACAAAGTCCTTGGCCTTGCTGGCAGGTGAGGGAGAGGAATGGAGGACTCAGACTGAGTTTCTCCCTGGGTGTCAGACTACCTGCTGGCCAAACTGCACACCCCAGGGACCCTGTCTACCTAAGGTCACACCCAGGCATGTTAAGTTTTACTCCAAGGGTGATGTGAGACTCAGTAAACATCTGGAGGATGATGGAGCAGCTGGCCTGTTGTGAGAGGCCCTTGTGTCAGTCCACAACAATGTGACCAGTTAAGGAACTCTGTCCCATTCTTTAAAGGGACAGGCTCAAGTTAGCCTTTTGGGGTGGGTGAGAGAAGGCTATCTAGGGTGAGACTGAGGGCACAGGGGGTCAGAGTGCCTGAGCGCATGTGAGAGGATGTTCTGCAGCCAGGTACTGTCCTCTGCTGCTGCTCTTGTGCACGGCATTACTGCAGGAAAGGTGCTGGGACCAGGGCCTCTGAGGTGAGGGAGGTGATGCCGGGATGAGTAAGGAAAGGAAGACTAGAAATGGTCACCAGGCTCCTGTGTGGTGGGACACAACTTACATCAGGGCAGAGGAGGCACTGGAATCCTCAGCTCCTCACCTGGCCCTCCCTACCTAGGCACAAGGGCTTTCCCTATAGCTGGGCCTACCAGTTGGGGTGCTGTCTGTGGACAGGAGGGGAGAATCCTACAGAGTGCACCCTATGAAGGCAGCTGCTTTAGACCCCTGTGCTCCTGAGTCCTAGCCCAGATGTCTTTTTCACATGACTCTTGGGGTGGGGTGGTATAGCTCTTGGGCACAAGCCCACTTGCAGGGTATGTGTAATTCTTATCTATTTGAATGTCTCTGGGACTAAGCACCTGCAGGGAGTTCTGAGAAGAGTGGATATGGGTGACATCCATTCCACTCAGCCTTATCTATCCCAACTACAGTGGATGGATCTGAGGACTGGACCACTGGTCTGAACGCTCAGCCCCTAGCTCAGGTCACAGAAAAGGTACCAGGCAGCCTGGCACACATAGCCGGTATGCAGACATGGCATTAGACAGCTTTTGTCTATTTATTTTTCTTTCATATAAAAGTTACACGTCTGAAATGTTGTTGGAAGATGTCACTGTCAGACGGGTTAGTTGGGGGATATATATTACAATGTCACACTGGGGAGGCCGTGGGGCAGATGTGTCTTGGTTCATGGTTCAGTCAGATGTGGCATGTACCTGCTCTAGCCATGGCCCCACCACACCTGCAGGTGAGGCCTGGCCTCTGCAGGGAACCGGATCGTCTTATGTGGCTCAGTCTGTCTGTAAAAACCGATCCCCACAGCTCTCTTGGCCCCCAAGAACAGAGAAGTTGCAGCTGGGCTGCAGAGGGGCTCAGCCACAGCCAGAGGCAGGAGACTGGGGAAGCCTTTCGGCCAATAAGTTAAACACACACACTGCACCTCGCTGTCCTCACATGGATAGCCACCACAGCACACTGTCCATCTGCTGCATGGCCCTTTGCTCAGGCCTCCAAAAGGATCCCTATGACTGCAGGAGGGCCTGGATACTCTGGGTCTGTTATAAATGGAGGAAGGTGAGCCTCTTGCCACCCAGTTCATGCCTGGGAATTGGTGAACAGGCCTGACTCCAGATTCAATCTGTGCGCTGTGGGCACCCATGGATTGGGCCTGAGTTAAGAGCCAAGACTGGCATTGGCTTGGGCTACAGAGGAAGACTGCAGGGGCCTCTCAAACACAGGGAGGATTCTAGTTTGCACACGCAAAGGACCTTGTGTGCACAGTGCCCCCACCCCATGCACACAGAGCAGCACTCAGAGCCAAGTAAAGGATGGGGAGCAGGACGCAAAGATTGAAATGAAAGGACTTGCAAAAGAGGGAACAAAGTAAAACACCCCACCCCACACACAACGCTGCTCATAAACCCTGACTGCACACACACACTCCTTAAATAATAAAGTGACGGTTCTGTGGGCCGCCAGCAGGACTGCTGCCAGAGAGGAGCTGAAGTGACTGTTCACAGATGTCCTTCCCCTCCACTTACAGGACAAATAAACATGAAGTTCGGGGAAAAACAGCCCATGTTTTCTTTTTGATCAAAGCTGCTCAAAAATCGGGAGGGACCCCAAGGGACATGGCTGTTTATAACTGGTTCCCTGTCAGCAGATGCTACTTTCTACCTTTTCCTCTGCTGTAAACACTGGGCGGAGGAAGCACAGTGAGACCCTGGTATCCACTTGACCAAGCCCCAAGCCTGGAGAAGTGAGTGCTCATTCATGCTAAATAGGCCCAGGAGGCCTGGTGTGGGACTGGCAGTATGTCTGGATGCTGACCCTGCATCCTGTACACAAGTCTATGATGGTGGCCATGGAACCACGGGGCAGAGGTTCCAATAGGCCCCTCTGCTTGGTGAGCTGTGCAAATCCTGCCCTGGATTGTCAACCTCAGCAGCAGTGAGTGGTTCAGCCTGGAGGGAAGAACACCTGCCTGGAGTCAGGAAGCCTCAGGAGTGCCTAGACAACAGGCCCCTGACTCCTCACATCCAGGCCTGTTCAGGGATACCTGACAGTCCCAGGGAGCACTGGCAGATAGGTACTAAGAACCTGCTGGCCACTAGAGGTGGGACAAGTTAGGAGGGAAGTCCATGGGCCTAGTAGGGACAGGAGATGGAGTTTAAGGCACACAGCAAGCATGGAGGGGGGCTGCTGGCCTCTCCCCAGGACAGCCAACAGCCCAAGATCCTCCCCTCTCCTCTCTCTGAATCCACTGACTCTGGAGCTGAGCCTGGGCCCCAGCTCAGCAGTGTTTCTGTGACGATAAAGCTGTCTCTGCCTCCTGCTGCTGCTTCCTGCTCACAGAATACTACTGGTGGCTATGGGCAGGGAGCATGGCCTATGGTAGGGGCTGAAGAGGCAGCAGGAGAGCTGACATTGCTGCTGCTCAGGGACCAGCAGGGGAGCAGGTCTGCAGTCACTATTTTGAGGAGGAGCCTTGGCTCCACAACTGCTGAATGTCGCCTGTCACACTTTCTGGGCCAGCTGAAATTGCATGCCTCATCCCCAATTAAAAAGTGGAGAATGGACAGCAAAAGGTGCCTGCCCTGACCCTTCTCTGCCTTCTGCCACTGAGCTGTATCTCCCCACAGTCTGCCCAAGGGTCCTAGGGCCTCCACTCATCTTGAGCTTGGGGAAGGTATGGCCTGCCATTCCCTGGTCTGCTGCTCAGTTCTCTGCTGCTCCCAGCTGAAGGGGGACTGTGAGGAACGGAAGGGAGCATAGATGTCAAATAGAAAACAAAACTAGACCAGGGGCCACCCTGTTCACAAGCCAGTCCTGAAGCCCACCAGCCAGCTCATTGTTCCCACAGGGAGGGAAGCAGGAAGCTGCCAGCAGGCTTGGGCTCTGCCACACAGTTGAGCCATGGATGATCTCTGAGGCTGGGACACTGCAGCCCACCTGGCTGGTCCTAAGTCCTCTCCAGGCCTCTCGAGTGTTCTCTTCACACCCAGACCTATTCCTAGGTCTTCTCTTCCCGGTCTGTTTTCCTCCTTGTTATATTCCTGGGCTTAATTTTCAGAGAGAGTTCCCATAGGGCCTCCTCAGCCAGGTGGTCACTGAAGTCGTTGAAGAAGTTTATGATGTCATCATTTCTCCGGATGTCATAGTGCCTGGTGGGAGATGAACAGTCAGCTAGGCCAGGGCTGGCTGGATAGCCTAGGTTATAACCTCTCAGTGTGTGTGATCTGGATCACTCCATGTCCTCACAGCAAACTGCCTGGCAGGGGCCACTGCGACCCAATGTTACTGGATCCCAGCACTCAGGCCAGAGCTTTCAGCTTGCTCTACTGACCCCCAACTAGTATCCCTGCAGCAAGGCTCCTCATGGGAATCAGATCCATCTGGCAACATTTTGTCCTCTGATGCCCTAGCTTCCTCCTGCTGCCCTAGAGCCAGGCAGGCCAGCCTCTTTCAGGGAGGTAACCAGCTTCCCAACTTGTAAATGGAGGACAAGCTAGTTGTTGACACCAGGCCAGACCCAGACAGGTTGCTGAGACTTTTCTGTGAACTTCTCCATAATGTCCTTACAAAGCCTGCATCCATCCCACAGATGCAGGGTCCCGCCCCTTCCTATAGGGCCTGGACTGTTACTTACGCCTGCTGGAAACACCGCATGCTATCCAGGATGTTGAACTGCTGCCACCGCTTGGAAAAGTTCACTTTGCCATCAATGTAGTCTGGATTTCCCAGATGGACAAAGGTCAGGTCCTGCAGGATCAGACCCCTGGGAGGATGAAGGCAGAAGCTGTTAAGTCACTGGAGACACACTCAGAAGACATCTGCTTCATAGTGGACTGGCCTTGCCACCAAGTTTAGACAATGACCAGGGCAACTGCTGTACCCCAGGGCAAACCAGAGCCCAAGTTTATGGGCCTCTGTCCCCATGTGATTTCCTGCCTCCTACACTCTGAGTCAGATTCCCTGTGGGTTCCTCACAAGCCAGCTCAGCACCGGAGGACCAGCCCAGAACACCCATGGGCTAGCCTAGTTTAGGATGAGGGCAGAGTTGTGGTTGCTAAAGAATTAAATGATCAGTGAGACCAAAAACAAAGCAAAACAAAAAACCCCAAAACTGAGTGGAGGGGATAAAGACCCCTTTGTTTTTATTTATTTTTTTTTTTGAAGATTTTATTATTATTATTTATTTGAGAGACAGAGAAAGAGAAAGAGGCAGATAGAGGAAATGGGTATGCCAGGGCCTCACTGCAAATGAACTCCAGATGCATGCACCACCTTGTACATCTATCTGGTTTATGTGGGTCCTGGGGAAGTCGAACCTGGGTCTCTTGGCTTTGCAGGCATGTGCCTTATCTGCTAAGCCATCTCTCCAGCCCAGAGGCCCCTTTATTAACAGAGGTAGTGACCAAATAGTTGTTAGAGGGGCTCCACTTACAAGTATGGGATGCATGGCGGCTCCACTTCTGAAAGGGCTGCCCGGTAGGCTCGGAAGGAGGATGAGCTGTCAATTAGTGTGCAGTACTCAGCCAGGCCCTGAAGGACAACGGGTGGTTAGTGATGCTGGGATGATGCCAGGTGCCCATAACATCCAGTAATATGCTAGATCCAAGCCCCACTGATACTCTTTGAATAGTGCCAGCTAAGCCCCTAGTAGCAGGAAATGCCCCATTGGGCTCATTCAACATTTTGCTCTTTCCCTTTGGTAGTCTTGCTGAAGCCTACCCAAAAGGCCAAATAGAACATCCAGGCCAAAGTGGAAGGACAGGCTGAAGAAAGGACTCAGCAGGCAAAGCTGGAATCCAGGCACAGGCAGCCAGGCTCCAGGAAGTGACAACCCCAGAACCACCCATGGAACCTATTGACTGGAGACCACAGATAGAAAGCTGGGGTGGGTGGGTGGCAACGGGGACCTGTACCAGTTTCCCTTGGGTCTACACTGACAGGCTTGGCCTTCACATGCTGCTTACCTCTGAGGTCTGCCTCTGCCACTCCAGCCTGCGGATGGGTGCTGAGTCAAGCGCTGAGAGGATAGCCAGGTAGGAGTTGAAGTTGTTCAGCTTCCGCAGGTGCTGTAGAGAGAGGTGTCTGTGAGTATGGGTGCAGGGCAGCCTAGCTTCCCTGGGCAGGGTGGATTGGAGCAGCTGTGAGGACAGATATGGGGCAGTCTGGTCTCCCTGAGCAGGGTGCACTGGCTGTGGTGGCTCTACCCATTACCTTCATGATCTTGATGAACTTCAGCAGCAGCCGCTCTCGGTCCTGGGCCTTCTCCTGAAGCATAATAATGGACCGTACCCTATGGGCAAGGTAAGAGAAGCAGCAGCTGAGCTCACTACCCTCCACAGGTTCAGTGGCTCTGGCAGATAGGATGTGTGACCCTTGTGCCAGCTGGCCATAAGCCCTCATCCACTGGGAGCCCAGGGAGACCTAGGCATGGCTCTGGTCTCGGCTCTTCACACCCCAGGGGACCAGAATACAGAGTTTAGCTTCTGTAGTGGTGGTTTGGGGAAGGAACACATTTCTTTTCTGGAAGGGGAAGTCCTCATGGGTCTCAGCTCTGGCTCAGGAACCAGCTAGCAGCTAAGTAGGAGGCTCCCAAGCCACAAAGGAGGAAACTCTTAGAATCTCAGCAACAACAGTTGAAACCAAAACTGAAGCCTAAGGCCAGGGCTGGTGAAATGGCTTGCCTGAAAAGGACCCAGGCTTGATTTCCCAGGACTCACGTAAACCAGATGCACAAGGTGGTGCATGCGTCTGGAGTTCGTTTGGAGTGGCTGAAGGCCCTGGTGTGCCCATTCTCTCTCTCTCTCTCTCTCTTTGTATCTCTCTCAAGTCAAATAAAATTAAAATTAAAAAAGATTAAAAATCAATGAAACCCAAGGCCAGTGTCATTTGTGCTTTGGGGAACTGACGGTTGCTCTAATCTCCTTTGGTTCACAGAGGCCACTTTAAGATTAGGTTACTTGGGGAGGGTTCACTCTGCATTAGCTCTTCCATCCTGTGCCAAGAACATCTCAAGGACTGTGGCTCCAAAGAAGACTCTGTACTTCTAGCCCACCAGGCCCAGTGTGGAGTACCTGTAGTATTCTGTACCCAGCAAGGGACTGTGTGTGTCAGGCTAGGCTCAGAGGGTTTATGCATTTCCCGTCTGCTCTAGAAATCACACCCCAACTGAATGTCTGTGGCTACTGCTGAGCCATGTAACTGAGGGGAGGGTGCATCTTGTGTGAGGCAGAGAGGCAAAGAAAGGATGAGGTACTATCTGCTTCTGGGAAGCAGTGTGGAGAGCACTGAAAAACACGAGACAAACACCCTATTGCTGGACTCCACATGACTGGGTGGCAAGGTCTCTGAGAAATCAAGCTGGCGCTGAGCTGAAAACCTCCCTGTAGACCAGCTGACTGAAAGCTGGAAAAAAGCTGCACTGTGTGCAGCCCTACAGGAGACAGAAGTCACCAGCAGTGAGCACAGTGGACACTAGAAGCCAAGTTTGGCCAGACGGGCCAAATGACCAAATGGGTGCAATAGTGACATGTCTGTTATGGGGGAAACCAGCTGCTCTCTAATTGGACTGGAGGCTTACTCTATGGGAAGGAATACATGCCTGGTACTGAAAACCTAATCAAAAGCCTATGGCAGGGGAGGTCATAAGCCTTAGGGGTGTAAAGCCTGCTCCTTTCTAGCTAAGTGCACATATTATGCTCACCAAACTGCCCTGTAAGCACTATACTTAATGTTCATATTTGTATACTAATGCTACCCTCACTTTTGGTTATTAGAGAAGCTTCTCTTTTTGGATGGCGATGACCACTGGGATGACCCAAAAGGCAACATAGTGCTGAGAGGTTATGAAGTGTCCAGCACTGAAACATCTTTGTCACACCCTCCAAGGTTCAGGGTCCATTGCGAAAGAGGTGGTGGAAAGAATGTAAGAGCCAAAGGAAGGATACCACTCCTTACAGTGCAACTGTCCAGACAGAAATTGGTCTTGATATCCACAACCTCACAGTGTCTAGCAATACCTTCACAAGACCCTCATAATAAGAGGAAAAGGCGATGACATAAAAATAAAAGACTATGGGCTGGAGAGATGGCTTAGGGGTTAAGGCTCCTGCCTCCTAAGCCTAAGAACGCTGGTTCCAATCTCCAGGTCCCACGTTTAGACAGATGCAAAGTGACACAAGGGTGCAATGCCGCACTTGACCATAAGGGGGCGCACGCATCTGCAGCTGAGACACTGCTGGTGCGCCCATCTCTGTCTTCCTCTCCCCCCCCGTCTCTGTGTCTCTCTCCAAAAAAATAAATAAATAAATAAATAAAAATAAAAGACTAACGGAGAGAGGGAAGGGATATGACGGAGAGTGGAGTTGTGAAGGGAAAAGTGGGGGAGGGGTTTATTATCATGGTTTATTGTCTGTAAGTATAGAAGTTGTCAATAAAAAAATTATACATTAATATTATTCCCACCAAGCTACCCTGAAAGCACTACACTTAATGTTCATATTCACATATTAACGCTACTCTCACTTCTGGTTAGAGAAGCTTCTCTTTTCAGATGGTGATGACCACTGGGATGACCCAAAAGGCAACATCATGCTGAGAAGAAGGGATGGAGGAGTGCCCAGCACTGAAACACCTCTGTCACACCCTCCAAGGCTCAGGGACCATTGCGGAAGAGGGGGCGGATAGAATGGAAGAGCCAAAGAAAGGGTATGACTTCTTACAATGCAACTGCCCAGACAGAAATTGGCCTCGATATCCATGACCTTGCAGTGCCTAGCAATACCTTTGCAAGACCCTCAAAATAGAAGAAAAAGATGATGACATCAAATTAAAAGAGAGACTAATGGAGAGAGGGAGGGGATATGATGGAGACTGGAGTTCTAAAGTGGAATGTGGGGAGAGGAGGGAAATATCATGTGTTTTTTTGTATGTAAGTTGTCAATAAAAAAATTATACATTAAAAAGAAAAACATGAGACATTTCCTTGGGTTTACAATAGACATGTGGGTGAGGCCTATAGTGGCACCTCTGGCCAGCTTTGACTGGTCCCACAGCTGAGAGGTTATAGCACTGAGTCATATCTCAAAAAGGCATTATTTCTAGGTTTTAATCATACTTCTGAGCTTCATTTTGCTTTAAGAATTAAAGGGCAAATAAAAGTGCTCATTGGTGGATCTACCAGGCAGCTGGGTGAGCACTCGCCCTTATGGATGCTGCTATAACCAGCATGAGAAAGAATGGCAAAGAGCTGTCCATGCTGAAAGGACAGCTGCCCTGTCATCATCCACTGCTCATACTAACTGATCCTGGCACTCTTCCCTGCACAGCCTCTACTGATGCCTCAGCCAGCCTAAAGGTGGCCACCCCATGCCTGCCTTCTTTCTTTTGCCCACAGGACCCTGCAGTTCAGAGGTCTAAAAGGCAGCTCAGTCCCAACCATTCACTATCTCTGCAGAGAAAGCCTGGCAAATGAACTCTCTCAGGCATGCCACTGTCCAGACCAACAGGGTTGTGCTGCAGCCCCTTCTTACCAGTAGGACATGTTGTTGAAGTGCTCTGTGAACTGGGTCAAGTTGGGGCTCTTCTCCTCATTTTGCTCTTTGGCCCAAAGTAAAACCTCAGGAATCTATGACAGGAAACAAAACATAGCACTGGAGCCTCTGGCTTTCATGGGACCAAAGGCTTTTCACTCAAGACAAAGAGAAGCAGCTCCCTGGACAGACAGCTGCTTCCCTTTGCTGGGTACCTCATTTTTTCCCCAAGGTAGGGTTTCACTCTGATTCAGGCTGACCTGGAGTTCACTATGTATTCTCAGGGTGGCCTCGAACTCAGTGATCCTCCTACCTCTGCCTCCTGAGTGCTGGGATTAAAGGCGTGCACCACCATGCCTGGCTTATTTTTATTTTAACAACTCTTGACAGTTTTTATACATGTATAAACTCTCAAGCTACCCTCTTTTGCTCCCTTATCCCCCTTAAAATCTGTGTCTGAATGCATATACCATGGAGCATGTATGGAGGTTAGAGGACAACCTGGGTGCCTGTCTATCCTTCACCTTCTTTTTGAGGCAGGGTCTCTAGTTTTGCCACTGTCTATGTGCCAGTCTAGCTGGCCCGAGGGCCTCCAGATTCTTCTTGCTCCACCTCCCATTGCTGTAGGTGTTTTGGAATTACAGGAATGTGTCACCATTTTTTTTTTTTTTTTTTTTTTTGGTTTTTCTAGGTAGGGTCTCTCTGTTCCAGGCTGACCTGGAATTAACTATGTAGTCTCAGGGTGGCCTCGAACTCACGGCAATCCTCCTACCTCTGCCTCCTGAGTGCTGGGATTAAAGGCGTGCGCCACCACGCCCAGCTCTGGGTCACCACTTTTGCATCGTGCTTTATGTGGGTGCTGGAGAGTAGAACTTGAGCTGGCAGGCTTGCAAGCAAATGCCTTGAAGTGCTGAGCATCTCCCCAGCCCTACCTCTATTTTATAGAAGAGTTCAGCATCCAGCAGTGTCAGCTGCTCAGCTATTTCATGGCTGTGAAAATCATGCAAGGTCCCTGGCCTGGAAGACAGAAGCACAAGGTGGTTGGGGGTGGAGATGGGGACACTATGCTGCAGGCTCTAGTTCCTTGTGCCCTTCTGGCCTCATGGCTCTCTGGCATGATGTCTACTTACCTCCTCCCCTTTGTTTGGTTTTTCAAGGTAGGGTCTCACTAGTCTAGGCTCACCTGGAACTATGTAGTCTCCGGGTGGCCTTGAACTCATGGCGATCCTCCTACCTCTGCCTCCCAAGTGCTGAGATTAAAGGTGTGCGCCACCACGCCCTACTACTGCCTTCCTTTTTCACCTCTGCAGGCACCTATAGCCTTTAGAATCAGGAGACTGAGCCTCCCTTGTGTGATCACTGACAGTTTGGATGCTTTAGGACATATGCACAAGCTGATCCCATTACTGGTGGGACTATGAGAACCCAGCCATGAATGGGTTTGGTGTCCACCTCGAGAAACTGCTCAACATCATCTAGTCTGAAGCCCCAGCTCCTGGGAGAGGACAGTCAAGAAATCTGACCATTATCCAAGTTCTTAGGAAGGGCCAAAATTGTATAGGAAGTAACATGTGGAGAGTCCAGAGCTGACTACAGCCTGAGCACATTTAGTTCCCCATAAACCTAGCAAACTCCTTACTCCCTTTCCTGGTAACAAGTGACTCACTTCCCCACATGGACCTCCTGGGGGAGAGGCCAGGACAGGGGGTGGGCAGAATCAGGATGTGAGATGGGGCAAGGCAGACTGAAAAAGTGGACTAGAGATGCAGCTACTGACCACAGCTCTTGTATAAAGTGCCCAACAGACGTTAGCTTCTCACCTGGCTGCGACACCCCTGGCTGCCAGGGGCTGGTCAGAGTTGGCACACCTCAGTAGCTTCTTCTGGTCTACCTTGTCTAGGATGTTCTTCCGGAGCACACGAGCCAAACTGAGCTCACCACTGCATACCAGGCGGAAGACCAACTCCATCAGTAGCTTCAGGATCTCCTCCGTCAACTCCACCAGGCTGAGGGACCAGGGGCACAGGATGAAAGGCAGGCCACAAGGACCCACCTAAGGGGTGAGAGCCCACAACAGCATCAGCAAAACTGGAGGCCTACTTATGGGAAGGAGTGAGCTAAGGTCTTTGGGCAGTTCCACAAGCAGCCTCCCTGTCAACAGGTCCCTGCCTGGGAGAACCTCCTGGTTGAAGCTGGGTGGTGTCAGGCAGTGTCTGAAGGATACCCTTCACTGTCTCCACTCACCTTCCCATGTTAGCCAGTCACTGCTCAAGACCAAATACCCAGAGAATGCTACTGGAAGGCAGGGACTCTGTCTTGTTCACCCAACTTGTCATACCCAGGAAAGGGATCACCACTAGGCACAAGTGTTAAGTATGGAAATAGCAGGGGCAAAGGCAGTTCACAGTGAGCAGTGGGTAAGGATGCCTTTTCTACATACCAGCCTCTACTTGGCCTTTACTGCTGCTATAAGCATGGCCCTCCACAAACTAGTCCTAAGATACTGAGGGGAGGGACAGTAGCAGGTAGGGGAGGGTCCTGTATCTAACAGCTAACCTTGGTGTACAGGGTTGGTCATCTTTTCATAAGGATACAACGAAACAAAAAAGAGCTTCAAAGCGAGTGGACAGTGCTTTGCATTGTGGGCGTACCTCCCCTATAAGCTGCCAGCAACCTGCTGAGCTGTGTTCAGGTTACAACCTTTGCCACCCTCCCCTGGGATCGGGGGAGGGCATGAAGCACTCACCAGAGCTCATCCACCACCCGCACTAGCACAAAGAATGTATTCTTGCTGACACGCTTCTTGAATGTGTCCGCGAAGGGAGAGAACTTCTCGTATGTGGAATTCAGGTTAGTTAAGGAAACAGTCGGTAAGGCAGGTGATGTGTGGAGTACTAATTTTAAGCTGCCCCTACCAAGGACTTACCATGTGCTGGGATGCCTGTGAGAGAAGCTTCACTCAGGGTCCGGAAGCAGAAACAAAGCCTAGCCCTGTGTATGGTGCCACAGCTGCAAAGCTGGAGTTAAGCCCACGCCACTGACCACAAGGGCTGTTCCCAACTACCACCCTCTCCTGTCTGCAGGACCCCGGGCACCATCCAGGCTGTCTTTAAGTCTAACCCAAACTCCTGTGAGAGTGCAAACATGCTGAGGGTGCCAGGCTTCAGGTAGAGAAAGGGAGTCATCTTGTAGACAGTCTCAAAACTCCAGAGCCAAGGAAGTACACAGGCTCAAAGGAGTTCCCTCCATGCTCCATGAACTTCCCTGTCTTTTAGCACACATGGCCAGCTATGGCTTGGATGTTCCTGAGGAGTAAGCACCTGTCTCAGAAAGCTGGGCTGGCTCCTCCAAGAGCAGCACACTCCACAGCTGCTGCTTAGCCCTATAGCAGCCTTCAAACCCCTGACCCTTTCTCATCTCCTGAACCGGGTCTGACTTGGAGATTGTGGCTTCCTGACGCTGTCCTGTTCCCCATCAACTCCCCACACCTTCCTCTACTCTGTCCCACTCCCTAATGAACTCGTGACCTTCTGCCCAGTGATGCTCAGGATGGAGTCACATGCCAGGGATGTGCCCGTCCCCCAGCACAGCAATGTCTCCATGAACAGGCTGGATATAGCCAAGTGGAGAAGGGCTGAGAACCTGAATGCTGGTGGCAGAGGAGGGAGGTGGGGCAAAGCAGGTCAGTTAATTCTAGTCACCAAGCCTCCGTTTCCTCAGTGACACACTGTAAATGGTATAACAAAATAAACTGTACCCACAGGCAAACCCACATCATCCTGACACGTTTGTTAGGCGAGGCTCTAGCAGGTGCTTGGAGTAACAACATGTGAGGCTGGAGGGGACCCCAGACTCTACAAAAGGGAAATGCCCTGAAAGACCAGGGGTGGTCAGGGTGAGGAGAGGAAGTTGGAGGAGATCCTGATGAGAATAGGGAAGAGAGTAGGACTCAGGACTTTCTGCCTTGGTGATAGTAGCTGCCCAGCAGATGGCAGTCACAGGCTATGCTGCTGTGGGGTGGCCCAGGAGCAGTGGTCTGTGGGCTTCTGAAGAAAGGACTCCTGGTGGTCACAGGCAGTCCTAATCCCTTGGGTTCTTCCAAAACCCCGGGGGCTTCCTTGGTCACTACAGCAGAGTGTCAGTTCCCAAAGGTGAGGCCCTGGGGCAGATGTGGAGGGAGGCAGAGCCAGTCGTAGCAGAAGAGGAGCTGTCTATCACCAGGTTAGCACATGCAGAGGGGGCCAGGCTTGCCCAGAAGCCACTGAGTCTTCTTTCAAGTCCTGTGCACCGGTGCCCACAAACTAGCCAGATACCCTGGGGCTCAGTATGGAGTGGAGAACCCACACCCCGCCTTCCTTCCCTTGACTTCTCTCAGTCTTTCCCAGTCATCTCATCCACCATCCGCAGCACAGTGGGACTCTAATTCAGTTAGTCTGCTATGGTGGACACTGCACTTGACAGGCATCAGGAGTGGGTCAGGGGCAGGGCCCGGCTGAGTGAGGTGGGAAGCAGCCCCCACTGTGCAGGTAACAGTATTGCTGCTGCCTGAGGGAGGATATCGGTACTGCAGCTTCTTGATGAGCTCCTCTGGGCTGATGAAGGTCCGATAGGTGGTCAGGAAGGCCTCACAGTACAGCACCAGGTCTGCAGGGGAGCAAAGGAGCCACTCAGGCAGGGTGCCAGCCAGTGCCAAGTCCTCTCTAAGTAGGCCAGTGAGGCATGGTAGGGACCCCCAGCCTGTGTCCTGGAGAAAGCTATTCGTGTCCATCTCTCACAGGAGTGGGCGGATCAGTCTCAATTCATCTTATAAGCACATTCTACAGATGACTGCTGTTTGGGGAGCCATGCTAGAGAAGGGTCTAACGCCCAGTGTAGTCTGGTCGGGAAAACAGAACTTCAACCAGTCAGTGATGTCTGTGCTGGCAAGGGACAGAGACTGGAGCACACTGGCTCTGGGGTGTTCTGCCCCTGACTAGTGTAAGGCTCATGCCTGTCCTAGCAGTGTTTTTTTTTTTTTTTTTTTTTTTTTCAAGGTACAGTTTCACTCTAGCTCAGGCTGACCTGGAATTCACTATGTAGTCTCAGGGTGGCCTCAAACTCATGGCGGTCCTCCTACCTCTGCCTCCCTAGTGCGCCACCACACTCAGCTTCCTATCAGTATTTTTACATGACAGGGTCAAGTCCTCAAAACTGAGGGAATTCCATCTTGAGTCCTAAGGAGAGGCTGCAGTGGCTAGCTGCTGGAAGGTCTCAGCAGGTGTCACTAAAAGGGAAGGGCCACTATGACAAACACAGCCCAGCAGCTGGAGGATTTCAGTTCCCCAGGTCTTGACAGTCCTGGGCACTGCTGTGACTCACCTCCCACCATACTGTCTGATATAGGCAATGCAGCATGCTGTGTGAGACAAAGTGGGCTGGAAGCTATGCTTCCTGGGCATGGACCAACTTCTCCTGCCTTCTCCTATAATCCCACATTTTCAGGGAGGAGTTTCAAGGAAGCCATTGGCATAGGTGTAGCATTCACCCCATTACCCTGAGGCTCAGGAGGACACACCTGCTCCTGTACTTGGGCTACATGAGGCCTGCTCCCTGTAATGTGCTGAGGCTTATTGTTGGACTCCAACCTACCAGCTGGCATGCTGCTATTTTTGTAGAGAAAGCACTAGCAAGTAAGCAGGATGGGGCTTGCACATGCCAACACCAAGTACTCATGTCATGGTGGAGGGGATCACTGGCATAAGCCATGGTGACCTCTTTTTTTTTTTAATTTCTTTTTAGATTTATTTTTTATTTGTTTATTAGAGACAGAGAGGGAGAGAGAGAAAGAGTGAGAATGGCATGCCAGGGCCTCTAGCCTCTGCAAACGAACTCCAGACACATGTGCCACCATGTGTATCTGGCATATATGGGACCTGGAGAATTGAACCGGGGTCCTTAGGCTTCGCAGGCATATGCCTTAACTGCTGCTCCATCTCTCCAGCACCATGGTGACCTCTTGAAGGGTGTCCCAGACATGCTAGTGAACAGTGAGTGGGCCACACACTACACTCACCATGTCTTTCGATGCCCGGAGCAACCCCACCAGGGCAGGGACTATTGCTACCCAACTTGAGACAAGGAACAAGCATATGACCACACCATTCACAGACAATGGGTGTGTATCCAGGTCTGCTAACAACAGAACACGTGGCCATCTACTGGCTGTGGTTGCAGAAACAGGGTGTCACAAGTGTTCACATAGCTCTTTTTAGCTAAGATCCCTTTATTCCTAGTGTCCACTGAAGAATGAAAGCTTGGGGGGGGGGGTCAAGTAACAGGTCTAGCACACCTGACTCTCAAGGAAGGTACAATATTTGAGCTGCCTCCTAATATCACTCCCTACCTGGCCCCCTCCTACATGGTTTCTGTAAGTCATCCAGGAGAAGAGCTATGTAATGACAAGTACCTCCCCACCTGCCCACCTCCTGAGCTGAGCCTTGCCTGCATGGTTGAGTCCCAGACATCTCTGAGACAGGGGTGCCTTGGGTGCAGGAAGCCACCTGCTTGACCATCTTGTTTTTCCATCTTGTTTTTTGCACCTCAGGTGTCTGCCTCAGACAGGTAAGATCTCCACAACTGGTTTAGCCGGGCTGGTGGCCCCCCCTCAGGTGTCTGCCACCCTGAGACTACATAGTGAATAGGTCAGCCTGATCTCCAGATAAAAAAAAAAAAAAAAAAAAAAAACAACTGGTTTCGTTTAGCCAGATGCAAAGTGACACAAGGGCACAATGCCGCACTTGACCACAAGGGGGGCGCACACATCTGGATTTTGTTCGCAGCAGCTGAGACACTGCTGCTGCGCCCATCTCTGTCTTCCTCCCTCTCTGTCTCTCTCTCTGTGTCTCTCTCCAAAAAATAATAAAAAATAAAAAAAATAAAAAGTTTAAAAAACAACTGGTTCATCTGGGTATGGTGGCACATGCCTTTAATACAAGCACTTGGGAGGCAGAGTTTGAGGCTTCCCTGAGACGACACAGAAAACTCCAGGTCAGCCTGAGCTAGAGTGAGACCCTACCTTGAAATACCACCCACCCAACCAACCAAACAAAAACAAAAAACAACAATGGGTTCTACAGGGTCCCAAATCCTTCCACTAAACAAATCAGGTGGAAGCTTCAGCTGAGCAGTTTGCTCTCAGTAGACCCAGTGGGCAGATGCAAGGTTCTTGAGTTTACCCTGTTGTACCCTGTGGCCTGGCTGCAGCTAGCAGGTCAGGGTTGCTGAATGCCTACTGAGCAATGCCTATCAGCCAAGGGGGAAGGACTGCCCTGTAGTTGTGAGGCTGTGGTGGGCTTAAGTAGGACTCAAGTCTCCAGGATGAGCCTCTTGTTGTGGCTGGAAGAAACAGATGAAGCAATGCTGGAGGCAAAAACTGGCTGTGGTGATGATAAGTTTGTTGAAGCCATTTTTTCCTCTTTTCTATTTTTCAGTTTATGCTATGCAAACTTTTTCAAATTTTTTCATAATACAGAATTTCCCAGAATCATCTGTGGGAAATCTGCTATAAAAACACAGAGACAGGGTCATTTCTAAATTGGTTAGGTTTGGAGTTTAATATTGAAATGCTTATTCTTTCTACAATTTAACATAGTTACATCACCTTTTTAGTTTTTTTTTTTTTTTTCTTCTCCAGTGTGTGGGCTCAATTCCATGGTCTCATACATGGCAAGGCAACTACCACTGAACCATAACCCCAGCTTCTTTTAAAAATAACTAAAAAAAAAAAATGTAAAAAGAAGGCTGGGGAGGTGGTTCAGTGGGTAAAGTGTTTGTCATACAAGTATGAGGACATGAGTTCAGATTCCTAGCAACTACATAAAAGCTGGTGTGGCGGTGTGCACCTGAAATCCTAAAGCTGGGGTGACAGAAACAGAACAATTCTGAAGACTTACTGGCCAGCTAGTCTGGCCAAATTGGTGGGCTCTGGATTCAGTGAGAGTCACTATCCCAAAAAGTAAGGTGCTTGCTTGCCAAGTTGGCTGGCCTGGGTTTGACTCCCTAGCACCCATTAAAGCCAGATGCAAAGTGGAGCATGCACCTGGAATTTATTTGCAGCAGCAAGAGACCCTGGTATGCACACGCCATACACACACACACACACACACACACAAATAAAATAAGGTAGAAAGTCATTGAGGAAGACACCTGACATCAATCTCTGTCTTCCACATGCGTGTGTGTGTGTGTGTGTGTGTGTGTGTGTGTATATATATGCACACCACACACATGCAAAAAAAAATGTAAAAGCCGGGCATGGTGGCGCACACCTTTAATCCCAGCACTTGGGTGGCAGAGGTAGAAGGATCACTGTGAGTTCAAGGCCATCCTGAGACTACATAGCTAATTCCAAGTCAGCCTGAGCTAAAGTCAGACCCTACCTCGAAACCCCTCCCTTGCCAAAAGTAAAAAGAATACGGAGAAGTGGACCCTGTTGATGGTGACAGCTTGCTAGAGTATGGGTAGTGACAGTCACCACTCTGCCAGAACATGATTGGAAGGATAGGCCCTCTGTGAGCAGAGCATACCAGGACCTCTCAGATGACCAGGGTGTGTAGACAGGTGGTGAGGTTAGGGCAGCTCTTAGGCACAATAAACTTTGTTCCCAGGAGCTTGTGAGTAGAGTGTATGAATGAAATTACATGAATATAAGAAAAGTTTGAATATTAGGAAAGGTATAAAGAGCTGCCCATGTGATACTGTAAATTATTTTGAGATTATCTCATTATGTAGCCCAAGTTGGCCTTGAACTCATGATCCTCTTACCTCAGCCTCTTGAGTTCTGGGATTACAGGTATGTGCCACTGTGCCTGCTTTAACACTGATGTGTCATTGTAGCAAGTACCACTAGGTATCTTAGCCCCCAGGATTTCCATAGGGTTGGAGGTATCACCAGCTTGTTCCAGGAAAGGACATGTTAGGGGTTGGCTTTGACAGTGTCACCATCTGTCAAGGTGGGCTCTCCTTCCTCCAAGGCAGTACCCCCAAGGCCTGATGTTCAGACCTGTTCAGGTTCAGGGCAGCTGCCAGGAGATAATAGCATGGTAGGGTCATGAGGCACCTGTGGTGGGAATACAAGGGCAGCTATACCTTTCCTGTCTGTCTCAGTAGCATGGACCAGTAGGATGTCTCCTGATCCTCCACGGACATCTGGCCCATCATCACCCTAGAGTGAAATCAGCAAAGAAAGCATTAGGCAAGGCTGAGGTTTCATATACACTGTGCTTCAGGGACCCCAAATTGCCTCCTGCACCAGCCAGAATTCATCTGAGAACCAGGCACCCTGGAGGCTGTCCAGATATTGTGTGAACCAGAGCAACTCACCTTCTTGAGAACACATGGGGTGAGGGGACATGTTGTCCTTCCCCACTCCTTGGCTTCCAGATTCACACTGGCAGGGGAGGTGGGTGGAACCTAGCCTCCCCCAGAGAGCCTGAGAGGCAGCAGAACAGGTCCCAAGCATGTTTCTGTTCCCTCCCTGTAGCACCCTGCCTTTCAGCTAAGTCTCTTTTCCCAGGAAATACTTGTGGTGACAATGTACCCCAAAAAGGCTGAGTGCTCAGTGACATTGGGACACTCATATGATCACCAATCCTGCCTGCCAAAGGGTGCAAAGTCCATAGGGCAAATAGGTTTTAACTTGGCCTAGCACAGAAAAGAGCTTCAGTGGGCTGGGAGTGGAAGCCAGGCCAACCCCCTGGTCCAGAGTTTCTGCCACTCCTTTGGTGTTTTAACCTTGAGTCCTGAGTGTTCTGGGCTTCCCGCTAGGGATGAGGTGACTATGTTCATGACCTGATTTTCTTGAAGAAATTTAGCTCTCTCCTCTGTCCCATGCCCTCTACCAACCTTGCTGTCTACTTGCCACTACTTCCTGGGCTACTATGAAGCCATTCAGGTTGGCCCAGGAGCATGTTCAAGGTATCATCTGCCTTCTTGTCCTGTATCTGTGTGTGATAGGCATCAAATCAGAGCCTAGACATATTGTCAGCTGTGTAGGGGGCCGAAATAGCTCATGAATCCTTTCTTCATGTTTCCAGAACCATATGTAGGAGGGAGAGGCAGGGCTCTTGGGGCCCAGCTTTCTCCTTTATCATGACAGGCCTGAGTGCTGTTCTGCACAACTAAGAGCCACTGAGTCCAAGCCAGACTGAGGTGAGGAGAGCTGTTGGTCCAACAACTTAGACACGACTTGCACAGCTGAGAGCTTCCTGTGCACGCAGCTGCACCAAGTGTGGTGTTGCTTTTCTTGCAGCACCCTTGAAGGTGCCAGACTTTCAAGGCCCAAGTACACTTTCTGGAAGCAGTAAGATGGGGAAGAGAGCTTACTGGAACCCCTCCCAGCTACGAGAGCCCTGGTATTTGCATCTTGCCTGGCTCAGGTCTTTCTGCAGAAAACAGCCCAAGGCCACATTTTTTTGGACCTCCCCTCACTCTTACTGTAAAATCCTAGACTTTAAAATCCAGGCCTAGGGAGTTCTCACCTCTTGCTTAAGTGTCAGCCTGGCCATAATTTCGTTGTGGTCAATGAGGGTCAGCTCGTCCACTTCCTCCTCTGACTGGGATGACTCCAGAGCATCCGGTGACTTTGGGGACCTGGGGGGGGAGGGGAGAAGTGGTTGGTGTTCCAAGTGTCAGACCGCTCCCAGGGTCCTGACCGCTGGAGGTCAAGGCAATGCTGGCTTAGGCATTGGTCAAAATGTCAGAGTTTCTGGACAAGTGACAGAGTTTCTGGCAGCTGTGAGGCAGGAGCAGTGGGCAAAGCCAGGACACAGACTGCTCATGCTTAGCTGATATGCTGGGGGCTTTTCCTAGTCTCTCTGTAGGCCTCATCTGTAAACAGAAGGAATTAAGCTGGGGAGTGAGCTCTTTATGTGAGTGGTAGTTCCAGCCATTCCTGGACCAGCTAGCTCTACTGCCAGTGCGTAGTCAGTAGTTGGGGAAAGCACAATAAGGACAGCAGAAAGGGAGAGAGTCACTCCATGGAAGTGCTCTAAGCTCTTTCCCAAGGTGGACTGTTGTTAAGTCTCCCACTCTCTACCCAGCCCCTTTACTCTCCACTACCACCTGGCCACACTAGTTCTGGCACTCTGGGACAGCCCCTTGGTACAGTAACTGAGGATACGTCTGGGCTGAGAGGAAGGAAGGTCTTCCCTAACTTCTGCATACTACCCAAGGCCCTTCCCTTGTAGGGCAGTTTCCTCTGCAAAACACTCTTTTAGGCCCTTACTTTTTTTCAGCTTGCTCACTCACACTCTTTCTTGGTTTGCTTTTCCCCTCACTCCCTCTCTTTCCTCCTTCCTTCCTCTCCCCATTATAATAAAATCTTGGACCCAATAAGTTGTCAGTCTTTGAGTCTACTGAATTGAAGCTTCCTAACCTCTGTTGGATCATACCAGTCTATCCTGATGTTAAATAAGACCCTGAGCTCAAGAAACTGTCCCTTATTATGAACCCCAAACCTAACACTTATATGGACCCTTTGCTCAGCAGTAAGAAAAACCAGACATAATCCCACATCCTCAGGTGCTTAGTCTCCCAGGGGATGGACTTTAAAGAAAGCAGCCCTAGTATCACAGCAGTAAAGAAGCACAGATGGGGGCTGGAGAGGTGGGTTAGTGATTAAGATGCTTGCTTGTAAAGCCAAAGGACCCAGGTTCAATTTCTTCAGGACCCACATAAGCCAGGTACACAAAGTGGCACATGTGTATGGAGTTTGCTGAAGGCCCTAATGTGCTCATTCTATCTGCTTCTCTCTCTCATATAAACAAGCAGCACAGATGGATTCGAGGAAGTGAGCTGTTCCCTGAGGTCTGGGAAAGCCCCTGGGGGTGGGGTTACAGACAGGCTGGGGCTCTCCCCAGTGTGGGCAGCTAAGGATGTCCAGGGAAGGTACAGGCTGAATGTGTAGTAACTGGTTCTCCCAGCTATCCCATGTTCCCTTGACTCTTAGGTTCTCAGAATGGGTCTTGTGAGGTACCGATTTGCCTTGTGATTTTCAACCCCCCAAATCTATGAGAACATGAATTGCCTGAGCTGGTGACCCTAGGTTTGGGAAGAACTGCACTGCTGTCTTAAGAAGGCAAACCTATGGTATGGCCTTTGTGTAATGTCTCAGGAACCTTTTCTTTTCCCTTTCCCTTTCCCTTTCCCTTTCCCTTTCCCTTTCCTTTCCTTTCCTTTCCTTTCCTTTCCTTTCCTTTCCTTTCCTTTCCTTTCTTTTCCTTGTGCGTGTAGTGTATGTGTGTTTTCATGTTTGTATACATGTGCAGATTCATGTGTGCATGTGTGTGGAGGCTACAGGTTGATGTCTTCCTCAGTTGCTTTCTACCTTATTCCTACCCCCCTCTTTTTTTCAAGGTAGGGTCTCACTCTAGCACAGGCTGACCTGGAATTCACTCTGTAGTCTCAGGGTGGCCTCGAACTCTCGGCGATCCTCCTAACTCTGCCTCCCGAGTGCTGGGATTAAAGGCGTGCACCACTATGCCCAGCTCTTTCTACCTTATTTTTTGAAACAGGGCTTCTCACTAAACCTAGAGCTCACTAATTTGGCTACATAAGTCAGCCAGTAGTGCCCAAGATCCTCTTGTCTCTGCCTCCCCAGGGCTGGAGTTACAGACATACACCACCACATCTGGCTTTTATGGGGGTGCTGAGAATCTGAATTAAGGTCTTTATGCTTGTGCAGCAAGCACTTTACCTACTGAGTCATCTCTCTAGCCCCAGGAACTGTTTCTGACAGCTAGTGTACACCACTGGAATCCTACTGAGCTCTGAGACTGGTTCCTCCCTCAGGAGATGAGTAACCTGAACATGTGAACTTGGAACACAACAGTTCAGGTTCAGAGAAGCGGGTGTCAGAACCCACAAGCTACTTTTGCTTGGCACATATAGACTTTTGTTGCTAGGAGTCAAACTAGAAGGAATCACCAGACAGATTAATTGTGGAAAACACCCAAGAGTGGCCAGGAGGCAGGTGGGCAGGTGGCCCTACCCAACAGGCTTCTGCTTTCAGGTTTTTTGCTTTCTCGTGTTATTTTTTGCTATCTCTTCATCTGCTTATGCTGAGGCCTGACACTGACACAGCATCATCCAGGGCTTTAGAGGCAGGTGATCCTTGACCTGAAGAGGGAGGAAAAGCTTGAACAGGTGGCACATCTTACAACAAAGGTGACATCAACATGAAGCCTTAGGGGATGCTTGCTGGCAGCTCCTTTCACATTGCAATAAGTGTGTTTTAGGGAATTAACTACTGATCTGTAAGCCTGGTCGGATTTGGCATAGGAAATACTGAAAATGTTAAAAAAAAAAAAAAAAAAAAAAAAGGCAAGTGAAGAGATATGACAACTCTTAATTATCTTAGATACATAAAAAAAAATTAATGCCCTATAAGGTATTTTTCCCCTTCCTTCCTTCCTTCCTTCCTTCCTTCCTTCCTTCCTTCCTTCCTTCCTTCCCTCCCTCCCTCCCTCCCTTTTTTTTTTTTTGAGAAAGAGAGAGAGGGAGAGGAAGACAGACAGAGATGGGCACGCCAGCAGCCTCTCAGCTGCTGTGAATGGAATCCAGATGCATACATCCCCTTGTGGTCAAGTGCGGCATTGCGCCCTTGCGTCACTTTGCATCTGGCTAAACGTGGGACCTGGAGATTGGAACCAGCGTTCTTAGGCTTAGGAGGCAGGCGCCTTAACCGCTAAGCCATCTATCTCTCCAGCCTTTTTTTTTGTTGTTGTTTTTTTGAGGTAGGGTTTCACTCTAGTCCAGGCTGACCTGGTATGTAGTCTCAGGTGGCCTCGAACTCACAGCAATCTTCCTACCTCTGCCTACCAAGTGCGGGGATTAAAGGCGTGTATCACCATGCCCAGTGCCCTGTAAGATATTTTTGGGAAGATAGGGAAAGTGGAACATGGTTTGCCTTCTAGATGCCAGGAGAGTACTGTGTTGGGTATTGTAATCAGGATTTTCACTTGTTAGGAGAGGTGTAGTAGTATACCAGGGGCTAAGGGTCACAATAAAGTAGCTTACTTTCAAAGTGGTTTAGTAGCACAATATACACAGATGACTAGAAATATGTACAGTAACAAGTTTGTAGGTGGGAAGGTCTTTTGCACTTCTATAGTATCTATCTCAAGTTGGAAGAAAAGTGGGTATAGGGTTTGAGACAGAAAAGGTCTAGCATGGGTAAGTGGGATGGTGGGTCACACAGGTACATACAATTAGGAAGGAACGGTGGACTCTTGGGGACTTTGAAGGGTAGGGTTATTAATGATTGTTCATGGGTTATTTTCAGAGTCAGAAAAAGACTCTCAACATGAAACACAGGCAATCTTGGTGGGCTGGCTGACCCCAGGACACTTAGAAAGGCCTTACTGAACGAACGCTCTTGGGTCACCTAGCTGTTCCCTGTTCACTTCCTACCTCTCCCCGCTGTCTCTGCTGTCCTTCCCAGGTGCACTGCTGGCTGTGGAGTGATCTCGAAGAGGTCCGTCTTTCCCAGTTGGTAGTTCCTGTGAAGAGACGAAGTTTTGGGCTTTGGACAGGTAGTGTACACCGTGACGATCTGACTCCCCAGCACTCCTGCCTGCAAGCAGTTGTGCAGTGTGAGTTCCTATGGAGCAATCTGAAGTGGGAACAAGTTAATGATGAATGGGGTTAATTACAGGAAATACAAGTCTTCAGATCAGTGCCTGCCTTTGGAGAGGGTAGAGGAAGCCTCTTTATAACATCTGTCACCTGTCAGCCTGGATATGGCCATCTTACCCACTTCCTGAAGGAATGTCTCTTCCTGAGGGGAGCCCCATTCTGAGCTGGCTGGCACTGAGCTGAGGGCTCTGCATACCTCTTCTCTTTCATCTTCACCAATAAGTTAATACCATCATCCCTCCATGGAAAAAGGGACTGGGGTAAATGGCAGAGCTGTCAGCCTCCAAAGACTGGGTACCTTCGTCATGTAGCAAAGCTCTGCTCATCTCCTAAAGAGTCTTCAGGGTTCTAATGCCCCACCAGTGACAGTACCAAAGAATCTAGCTGCTCAGACACGTGAATGTGAGCTGTCCCCAGTAACTCATTTACTGCCGTACTCAGTGACGACATGGTGCTGGTGCCATAGAGGCAGTGGTGGTGAAGTGAGGCTTGGCAAATACAGGAGCATCAACAAAGAGAGCATTTCAACGTGGAGAGTTGGCATTATAGGTGACTGTTGGCAAAGGGAAGCTGGGCAATGACTTCCTCAACCACAGATGAGCCCAGATGCTGCTCCTGATACTGATTCAGCTCCCACAGATAGGGTCAAAGGCCACTGGAGTGAAAATTCCCCACTATTCCATGATGTGCTAATGTCTGAAGGGGAGGCTGCCTTAGTGTGAATATCTCAAAGCCCAAGGGGGCTTCAGCTGGACCTTAGCCTGCTGGGGAAGATCCAGTCCTTAGGGACCTGCCTTTCTCCCCTGGAAGAACTTGTCTTGCTTGGACTCAAAGGGACAGTGTCTCTGAAGTCCTTCTCATCTTGCTGTGGTTTTGCTAAAGCCAAACTTAAGAAGCTAACTGCTCAAAAGAACCCTGCCTCTCAAGGTAATGAGCTGGGCAGCAGAATAATATGGGCGCCAATGGCAGGGGATTTTGCTCTCTCAGAAGGGAGTAGCACAGGTGCTCACCAGGGCTTTCTGCCACTTACCCTGCTTCTTTGGGAGCAGCTAAGAGGAATGTAGGGGGCATGCTGGAGAAGGGGACAGAGCAGGAAAAGCATCCCTTGGAAGAGAGCTCAGCACTAGAAGGACAGATGGAAAGAAATCCCAGAGAGCAGTTGGCTTCATGGTTAAGGCCCATACCAAGTGGCTCCTGGAGATTTCCAGAAGACCCATCTGCCAGGTTCTGAAAAGTGCCACACCCAATGAAAGCAGGAGCAAGGGCCAACCTCCACCTAGAAGCCAGCAAATCTTCTCCCACAGGGCTCAGTCTGCCAGAGGCCAGGAAGGGCTCAGCCAACTTAAGCATGTGCAAGGGAAGCGGCCTCTGGGAGCAGGGACCCGGTCCTGCCAGGCCAGGCCACATGCACGAGGCCACCCGCCCGAGGTTACTTACTCCTCGAGAGGGAGCCAGTTCCTCGCTGCTCTGGCCAGAGGAATACAGATTGACATATTCACCCTCACCAGCTTCCTCACTGGCGTTTTCACTCTAGGGGAGACAGGATGAGAGGAAAGACAATGGGCCAAGTCCTCTGGCCAGCCCTCCAGCTCAGAGAGGGCAGCTGCTCAGAGAGGGTGTCTACAGGACTGGCTTGGACCAGGAAGGCCACTCCTTGTGTGAGAAAGAAAAGGAGAGCCACCTTAGCTTTCCCTGGGAAGTGCTTCCTCTGGGATTGAGGATAAAGCTGCTTTTGCCACCTCCTGCCTCTGGGCTAGCGGGGCTCCAAGTTTCCTGAGGATCTTCTCCAAAGGCACAGAGGGCCATTCTGGAAGCTGACCTGAAAGCAGATTCCCTGTGGTGGGAGGTATGGGGCCCTTAGTGGGGTGGGAAAGCAGCAACATAACAGAACACACAGGGAAGCAGATCCTTTCTGCCCTTCTACCTGCCCCTTCAATCTGTGAGGTGGCTCCTCTGTTTGGATGAAGCATGAGTAACAGTCTGATAGGACAGGAAGGCAGCCTGTCTTCTAAACCCCAAAGGCAACTGAGCAAGCAGGTGCCTTGCATTTCTGTCACTTACACACTCCACAGGACTCTGGACTTTTCCCTACAAACAGACTAACAGAAAGATGGCAGTATTTTCTATCTTTTTTTGTTTGTTTGTTTTGTTTTGAGGTAGGGTCTCACTCTAGCCCAGGCTGACCTGGAATTCTCTACATAGTCTCAGGGTGACCTTGAACTCATGGTGATCCTCCTACCTCTGCCTCCTAAGTACTGGGATTAAAGGCGTGCGCCACCATGCCCAACTGTATTTTCTATCTTATCCTTATGACTAGTCCTTTGTAGAAAATCTGATTCTTAGTGCGATGGGAACTTTGTATAAAAGATTTGATTTCTGTTCTGGAAACAGATGGGTTACTACTGCACCCTGAGGCAATAGTAGCTGTCAATTTTCTAGACCCTGCAAGCCCATATGCAGACATGTGTTGTGTGCTGAGTTCTCACCGAGTCAGTGAAAGAGGTTTCGGAAGGAAGGCAGACAGGGTTCCCATGAAAGCTGCTCTCCTGAGAAGATGAGAGAAGACCGTCCACGGTGCTGGGAGGCGGACTGGCTATGGTGGGCACCGCTAAGTCCGAGCTCTGGGACGCGTGGACAGGTGGGAAATGTGGAGAGGAAGAGGAGGTAGGCGGAAGGAAAGGTTGGACGGAAGCTTGGTGGTGAGGCACGAAGTCCTGGGAGTAGGACCTAAACACAGATTTGTACTACAGAATCCAAGTAGAAAACAAACACAAAAACGAGAATGCAGGAAGGAAAAACAGACAGACAAGAGAAAAGGTGATTAGGTTAACTGTGGGTGAGCATTGATGGCCTCCACCTTTTCTTAACCAGGAACTGCTGGCTACACCACACAATCCTTCATAGTTCCCCATGCCTGGAGCTGGTTCCTGGAGAGGGGCCTTGTGGCTGGAGACTGTCCAGCACTGTCCCCTATGCCCTGCAGAAGGATGAAGAGTGTGGATCTCTGGAGCCCAAGGACAGGCCATGCCACTCACCAAGCTGATGTCCACATGTTCCTTTGTGATGGACAATAAAACTACACTACCTGCTGAGCATCTCTGTGCCTCTCAAGGGACCTCAGAGCTAAATTCACCATCATGTCATTATTTACTCACTGAGAATCTTATGGACACCCCAGCGTACCCCGTGAAAAGCAGACAACACAACCTCATCCACCTCAAGTCCTTCCAGAAAGGAAGGGCATGGGCCCTACTACAAACGGCTGGAAGAACTGTGCTACCCACATGCTCATTTCCCTTTCTACTTGCTCATTTTTCTGTCTTTGAAGTGCCCCCCACCCCATTCTGCTAAAACACTTCTGATGTCATCCTGGAGCTACAAGGGAAGACTTTTCCAACTTCTCATCTGACAGAAAGGTCTCTGAGAGGTGTCTGCAGATCTCCATAGATTTTGAGATGCCATGAACACTCTGGCCACCAACTTGAAGGCCAGCAGCATGCCCTGCCAACTCACTGCTGATCACCATAGTACCTGGAAGAGCAGCATACAGAAGGGATGCCTAAGATTCTTACCAGCCTCGTGTGCCCACCACAGATGCCAACACAGGCACGTACATAGCTCATCAAGCATTCTCCACATTAGCTGTGTACAGGAGTTTTAGGACCCACAGAAGGAAGGAAAGGGAAGAAGAAACAAAGTTTTAAACTAACATGAATTAGTTTAAACAAGAGAGACATCCCCCACAGGCTCATGTGTTGAACGCTTGGTCTTCAGCTGGTGGTGCTTCTCTGGGAAGTGTGGAACTTGTAGGAGGTGGAGCCTGGTGGGTAGAGTTAGGTCACTGGAGATGGGCTTTTGAAGGCTTCACTGGTGCCTGGTTTCTGCCTTACTCTCTGCTTTCCAGTCTGTTGGGATTTACTTCACAGGCCGTTTACATAGCCTCTGACACATTCCTGCCGCTTTGCTATGATTTCCCCACCATGAAGGACTGAAAACCTTTACAACTGTGGGCCTATTTTTTTCCTGCCCTTAAGTTTCTTCTGTCAGGTATTGTGGTCACAGAGATGCAAAAGTAATGAACACAGAGGGTCAAAGCTAGTCATATCCTCAGCTTTGCAAAACCATCCTTTTACCTAGACAAAGCTGCTGTAGCTCATGGGACAAGGCCTTCCCTTCCTCTGTCCAAATGTGTGGACATATCTGCCCCAGCTGGCTGCACTAGTCAGTCTGAAGCTCTTTGCTCCTCCCCTGTGGGGCCAAGACCCTCCCACCCTGTGAGCTCCAGCAGCTGCTGGCTCATTTCAGACTCAAGACACTTGCTCAGAGTACCTACTATTTCTTATGCATTTTATCTTCCTATCTAACTCACAAACTCCAGGCCAACCCTTGGCCACTATTAGATAACTTAGTGGCCATACCATGCAGGTTCTGACCAACCAATACTGAACCCTCAGATACCCGGATCAGTGATGCTCTATGTTTTTCTGACTGGAAAAGCTAGGGAAACAGTCTCAACTTAGCACCCAGAGACAGCAGCTCTCCATCTAACCACTAGCAGGCGCCACAGTGCTCATGAACCTCTGTACTTGTCAAGAAAGGTCCTATAGGCCTGGGAGCTCTCTGTGCCTTTTTGGGTAGCAGTGGGCTAAAGGGCTAGGCTTCTTTAGTTTCTAGCTTACCCTTGAAGGATGCCCACTCCATAGTGAGGCTCTCACTGATAGCTGGGAAGGCATGGTGCCCAAAGGATTCTCTTGGAGAAAGACTCTGTGGCAGGCAGTGGCCCCACCTCCTGCAGGAACTGCTCCCTTCCCACACCCAGCCTGGTCACAAACCCAACTGCAATTCAACCCTTCCCTTCCAGAGTCTGGCATGGCAGTGATCTCACTGATGCTGCCTCCAAAGCTGCTTTACATCAGTCTGCCCTCTAGTCATGAGCACCTGAGTTCTCTGTGCACACTGGCTCTTGCAGAGGCATGCATGCATCATGCTTGGAAAGCAGCTTCCTGAGCCTTTGGTTCCCTTAGTTCATACAGGTCTCTTCTTGAAGAGGGTACAGGTGTTTAGATATCAAAAAGCAAAACTATTCAGTGGAATAATTGGGTGCGGGTTCTCAAGTCACCTCAACATAGGCTCCCATGCCTGTCACTTTTCTCTGTGTAACCTGGGCAAGTGGTTTAAGTCCTTGAGCCCCAGTCTCTTCATCATTAAGATGGGATGAGAGCAGTCATTGTCCATTCAATGAGAAAATGTCCTGTGAGTCCTCAGAATGGCTGGTGTAATGAGCTCTTGGTCAATGTCATCTGTCCTCTCCTGCTCGAATACCAGTGAAGGACTTGTTCCAAATACCAGGGCTGAGGCACCTCACAGGGACCAAACATATTGGCTGGAAGAACAAACACTTGAATAGATACTATTTATTTTTATTTTTTGAGATAGGACCTAGCTATATAGCCCAGGCTATCCTCAAATATGCACTCCCCTTGCCTCAGCCTCCTGGGTGCTGGGATTACAGCTGTGTATCACCATGCTCAGCTATTGTTACTCTTTTTTTTTTGAGATGGGGGTTCCTTGCTATGTTGCCCAGGCTGGGTTCAAATTTACTTATGACCTAATCTTTCAACTTCAATGCATCTTCTCCCAAGTAACTGAATTATAGGCATGTAAATGGTGTCTGATCCTATTATTAATTAAAGTGCTGAGCAGTATCTCAGCTGAGTAAGGACCAGAAGAAAAAAGGAGGAAGGCAGGCAGATAAGATATCTCTAGAACAAAGCCTAGCCCTTCCTCCCCAGTTTCTAGTTGGCTCTGGTATTCCAGTTATGTAGTCATGCTGGGACAGGAGCCAAGCTTAAAAGGTACCTTCACAAGGGCGGGAGATGTCAGGAAAGACTCCACAATTATCACAAAGTACCCTCTGGACTCTGTGCAGCACAGTAGGGCTACACTGGGGGTTGGGGCTCAGGGTATGGTTTCTATCAGGCCCTTTAGGATCATATTCATCTCCAAAGCAAGGAGGACACAGCTGGCCAGTCACTTGGCCATGTTGCCCCATGGCAGCCCGGAGCCTATTTTTGGATCTGGGGAGTGCTCGACTTTTGCTTCTGCTGAGCTGCTGTTCTTTGCAGCAGGGATTTTTATTTATAGCCTGAGAGGGGCTGTTTGGGTTGAGGATTCTAAAACATTTAGCGCTCCTGTCTGAGACCTGCACACTTCTGCAGGAGGTCTGGGAGTGACAGAGTAAGTAAGCAGTTAGGGTAGGGTATCTGGCCCCCGTGTTAGCTCTGGTCATACCAGAGTACCAGTGAGAAATACCTGAGAACCAGGATAGCTTAGGATCAGTGAATGCTTCCCGAGGATCACCTCATTACGCCCACTTACGATTGGTGGCCCTTTGAATAATGAAGAAACAGCAACCACATTCCTAATGACATATGGTAGCTAGAGGTACACAGGGTAGCTTGTATCACACTCAGCTCTGAAAGCCGGGCCCTCACCCATAATCCCACAGCTCTGCAGGAAGCAGCCCTTCTGCCCCACTCAGCTGATCGCTGTGTGATACTGGATGTGACATTCAAGACAGGGATGGATCAGTGCCCTGACTGAGGCTCCAGGACAGAGAAGATGGAAACAGCAACTGGCTTTTCTAAAAAGCCATGCCTGGAAGAGCCATTGAGTTCTGGAATAGAAAAGATGGTGAAGGATGATGGACAATCTTATGTTAATTTGTGGCCAATTCATTAAAGGCAAAGCCACCAACATAGGGCAGGTGCAGTATACTTCCTGTTTGTCCTAGTATGAAAAATATTAGGGAATGGGGCCCTGTGCTGCCTTGGCAAGAATGCAGGAAAGCAGATGTCCCAGTGAAAGTACATGTCTTCATGTACCAGGTATTCTGCTCTACTTCTGCTGATGGCCAGGCAGCCCCAGGTGTGAGAAGGCAGCCTGTGCATTAGCTGCTGCTCAGTGACCTGAACTCCTTGTCCTGTAGAGCTTCCAGCTGTAAAATGACAGACAAAGGCAGCCATGTGACTAAGTGGACTTGCTGTGCTGCTAAGTGTCAGGGGAGCTGCCAGAGATGGGTCATTCTTGCATTGTCCTCACTCAAGCAGGCTCAGGAAGGCAGGGATTTTAGATGCATTTAGCAAAACAGATTAAGCCATTAAAAGTCTCAATATTTTATTCCTTGTTTGTGAGAAAACACATTCATGGAAAGCTGCTTTCCTGTGTGGCTGGGGTGTCCTCCCTGTGGGGTCTCACTGGCCACCATGCTCAGCACTGTCTCTGGGCTCAGAGCACACTGCCTTCAGCAGGGGTCACCACCAGCCTAACTGTAGGCCCTGTCAAGCTTCAGCTGTTGCACAGCACCCTGCAGCTGATGTGGTTCCTGTGGAGATGGTATATGATTTCTCCTAGGATGCTGAAGGGTCTTGGGGTAACACTCCTCCTCCCTACTCCATGTGGCAAACTGAAGGGAAGACCTCCTGTGTTCTTTCCCTTTACCTTCCTGCTCCCAATTAGCTGTTTACAAAAGCCATTCTTTGGGTGGGCCTTAGGACCGAGGCAACTCTGTCCTCTGATGCCCTGTGTTACTTTAGAGTAACTACTTTCTGCACAATGACAACAGATGGGGATCCAAAGCCAAGTGGTGGATTCTGAGGCTACTCTTAATAACACACTTAAACCTGTGAGTTTTTGTTACAGGCTGCCTGTCTTTGCTCCTGGCTAGAAGAGGTGCTTTTGTGGGTCATCCTGAGAAAAGAGGAGAACATCAACCTTACCAAGAAAGGCTACATTAGTGTCTTGCTGGGTCCAAAATATACCCTTTTCCTTGTTAAACAGACTTCTTTGTGGGTTTATTTTTAAAAGCCCTTTGAAAATTCTGAAAACAAAGACATAAAAGAACAAAAATGTGTGTAACTGTGTTTTTTGTTCCCTAGCTTGGGAAAATTCTGGGTAGTAAGTTGAGTGAGTGTAAAAACAGATGAAGTTCTTTCTTCTGTGACATGCTCCTGTACCTTTGTCATAGAGGCTTCCATGAAAGCCTGGCACTTGTGCTGTGGTTTCACACTGGCTATCCTCTTGCAAACCCTGCATCTTAGGGCACCCTGTGTGCTCAACAGGAGATGACTTGAAAGGTATCAACTCCACAGAAATCTCTAGCAGAGATTAAAAGGGATCTACACTCTACTTTGTCAACCCAGTGGAAGTATTTTTTAAAAATTCTTTACTTATTTATTTGAGGAGGAAGGGAGGGAGGGAGAGAAGAAGACAGAGAGAGAGAGAGAGAGAGAGAGAGAAAGAGAGAGAATGAATGAATATGGGTGCACCAGGGCCTCCAGCCAGTGCAAACAAATTCTAGATGCATGCACCACTGTGCGTCTGGCTTACATGGGTACTAGGGACTTGACTCTAGGTCCTTAGGCTTTGCAGGCAAGTGTCTAAACTGCTAAGCCATCGCTTCAGCCCCCAATGGAAGTATTTTTATGCAGCATGGACCTTAGAAGCATCATAAGGGCTCTAGCTTATTTTCAGAACTCCAATTAGAACCTGTAGCCACACAGTGATAAATGAGAATGTGCAAGTCCAGCAGACAGGCTGCACTTGATCTCAATATTTACTTGGCAATGAAGTAGCTCATAAACATCAACTTGACACTATACTTTTCATAAGAAGGATCTGGGTTCTAACCTTGGCATTACCTTAAGACTGTGAGTAGATGGCTTAGCTTCCCTACTCCATCACTGACTTAAGGAAGGTCCTGGACAAGGGGGCAGGCAGTGTGACATGGAAGGAAGGCTACATATCCACTGCGTGTAGAGCAGTGTCTTTAGGGTTCATGAACTTCCTGGGAGCTGGACCCTTTGACCCATGGCTTGTTTGACATCAGGCGTAGCAAGGTGCTATAACTGTGTTCCCATGCCCAGGGTGAGCTTGAGAGTCCTGACCTGCTAAAATGCTTGGGTGCAGACAAGAAGTCTAGAACCAAGGAGGGATCCCTGAATCAGTGCACTGCTTGTGAAATCCCCAAGGCCAGGAGTACTCAGCTCTGGTCCCAAGTCAGACTCCATCCCACGCCCTTCCTGTTTCCAGTAGCAGGAGGTAGCCTGGCCTAGGCCTAGTTGGTTCTGTCCCCCTCTACAGCTGGGCCTTTCTGTAACAGGGTTCTAGAGGGCTGGCCTGCAGGTTAAGCCTGCCCTTTCAGGAGGCTGCAACAAGGTGCAGAACAGGGTTCAGTCTGTAATTCACACTTCAGAAGCAGCTGGGGACTGAAGAAGCTTGGGCAGGAAGGGCAGAGAAGCAGGTGAACCTACTGTAGCCTCTAGCCCTGAAAGCGAACTCCAGACACATGTGTTACTTTGTACATCTGGCTTACGTGGGTTCCAGGGAATCAAACCTGGGTCCTTTGGCTTTGCAGGCAAGTGCCTTAACTGCTAAGCCATCTCTCTAGCCCAGGAGACAGAGCTTAAGTCAAGGGTCAAACAGACACAAAACTACCTAAAATCCAGGACTGAGTCAGTAGAGAAAATGAAAAAGTAAACAGGTTATTGGGGCTGGGATGCAGCTAAGCAGACACTTGCTTAGTGGGAGGTGAGGCTCTGGGTTCAATCTCTAGCATGACAAAAGAAAACAAAGGATCCTGGCCATAGCCTGAGACCAATACTTTTGTTCTAAGGGACAGGAGGCAGTTATGGCACAGGGGAGCACCAGGGACTGAAACTCACCAGCTGGTGCTGGGCACTGTACTGGCTTGTACATTTGTGGAAGCTCAGTCTTGACCTTCAGAGTGCTTACAAGTTTGAGAAAAAGAACATTATAAAAATACCAACCTACCCAGTTTAACAAATATGATAGCGTGTTCTTTTCTATTAGATGCTGGGTGTGCAGCACATGCGACCCTGTATGGGTTCTCCTACTTTCCCTCACCATGATCTCATGACCTATTTGACAGGTGAGGGAACCAAGGCCCCGTGAGCTGGGAGGCCTGTTCAGGTTCATATTGCAAGTATGGAGGAAACCTGGGGTGAGGAGCCATGGGGAAACTGCGACAGGAGAGAAAGGCAAGTATACATTAGACATTGGAGTGTTGAGGGTCCATGCAGGTAATGGACTCATGGACAGGAGTAAGTTAGCTGAGGCCTTAGAAGATGACACAAGTGTTAGTTCTGGTGCTGTGGGCAAACAAAGTAAAAGTAAAACCCCCTGTAAAGACTGAGCCCCAGTAGGTCAGTTCTGAAGGTCAAGCTTTCCTCCTGTGACTTTTATAGCATTGCCAGAGCTGATCACAGAAAGAATGGTGGTTGGTTTGATTCCAGGACAATGCAGACTGCAGAGAGCTGAGCCTCATGTGTCAGCAGTGAGCTGTCTATAGACTGGACTAACCTTTCCCATGCTGGTCTGTGCCAAGGTAGCAGGCAGTATCTTCCCTGTCTCTTGAACCTGTTGGCCTTGTGATTCCACTAAACATGTATTACAAAGCAATACCCTATCCATCCTGAGCTTGGGCCTTAAGGCACCTGGCATACTTCCATTTGTTACCTGGGAACCCTCCCAATTGCCATGAGAATAAGCCTGGACCAGCCTGATGGAGGTGACAGACAATCAACCCAACTATCTCAGCCAAGGTCCCAGAGACGTCGGCCGGGCAGATCAGCACAACCAGCCTCCTAACCCATGTCCTAAGCAATGACAAAGGGTTTTATGCCATGAAGCTTTGGCGGGGGGGCTGGTTACAAAAACAAACTATCAGCCTTCAACTTTCAACTCTTACACACCTGGTTATCCACTCTTTCTCGTGGCCCTGCTATCTATGTGAGGAATGTATTCTCTTCAGCTCAGCCTCAGTCCCCTGGGAGAGCAGAACACAAAGGCCGAAACAACTGTGCACTTCTCGTCACAGTGTCCTTAGTGTCGGGACTCCAGACATGACTGCTCACACCCTGCAATTCTGCCCTACCTGCTTGGCCAACAGCAGTCTGAGGCCCAAAGAACCTAGTATTCTGATCCTTTCTCATGGACAGGAAGGGTCTGCAGAAAGGCAGAGCAAGCGGTGAGCAGCAGCACCCATTATGGGAGGCACAGGCTATAAGCATTAACTTTACATGTTTCTAAGCAAAGAACGGCAGGGAGCAACTCACCGAGGGCACAGGCAAGCTGCCGTGCCGGCTGAGAAAGGAGTTAGACACGGATACACTGAGGCCCTGAGCGGCACTGCCGTCCTCGGGGGTGAAGGCCACTTTAGTTTGCTGGACACAGTAGGAGACAGAGGAGAAGGAAGAAGCAGCATAGGAGGCCTGCTGGGCAGAGGGCGAGAGGCAGGGAGGAGGGAGAAAGCAAAGAATGGTCAGCATGGGCAGTACAGGCTGTGGGGCTGCTACCTAATCCCGTGTAGGGACATTCTGGCAAGGGATGGCTCTGTCCAAGGGCCCAAAACACCTGCCAAAGGCTGCCTAAACTAGAGGGCCTATCCTTTCTTCCTCTTGAGAGATTTAAAAGTGAACTGATAGGGCCAGAAAAACAGAACATAAGCGAATATGGCCAATATGCAATATGTTTATACAATAAAGTTCTCAATTTTATTATTATTAATACTACTACTAATAATTATTATTATTATTTTGGTTTTTTGAGGTAGGGTCTCACTCTACCCCAGGCTGACCTGGAGTTCACTATGTAGCCTCAGAGTGGTCTCAAACTCATAATGATCCACCTACCTCTGCCTCCTGAGTGCTGGGATTAAAGGCGAGTGCCACCACACCTGGCTATTATTATTATTTTTTAAGGTAGTGTCTCACTCTAGCCCAGGCTGACCTGACATTCACTATGTAGTCTTAGGCTGACCTCTACCTCCCAAATTCTGGGACTAAAGGAGTGTGCTACCATGCCTGGTAAGTGATCAATTAAAAAAAAAAAAAGGAACTAAACTTTCATATAGATTACCTGTGGAAAGGTAAGTGATTACAGTCACATGGACCTGAGTAGACATAGGGCTCTAACCTCCGCTGTGGATAGTGGACTTGTATTCTGGCCCAAGCTCAGGCCCAAGCTTGGCCAAGATAGGCTATCTCCACCTGAGTCTGGACCCCACCAAAGACCACTTGTTGGCACTGGGCATTCCTTAAAGACCTCAGTGATCCCCTAGGACACTGGCCCAAGCTCTGGAATCTTGTGTGGACAGTGGGGCACTGAATGAAACACGTAAACCTTGGAATCATGTCTATTTCTGTATGTGGACCAAGTGTAATTACTGTTACCATTTGTGTGTAACATGTGTAACTCCTAACATGTGCACTGGAGATAGGACATGACCAATAGCAGGCATGGCCTGCTGCATAGTGAGTTAGGCTCAGGTGGAGTCAGGCTTGTTTCTTAGGTTTCTGGATAGCTGTGGGCTGTGGCTAAGTGTCTTGGCCTCCCTTTAAATACAATGTGATACCAGGAACTGTGAGGAGGGCCTTGTGGAACCAGTCAAGTGCACCTGCACCTGCCTGAGGAGGGGTTTAGCAAGGTGTTCCTAACAGGTTGATCTTTCCCCACTGCAGCATCGTGAAATAGGCTACTCAACTTCCCCAGAACACATCTGGTTCCAGACATGCTCATGAGGGACCTGCCTCCAAATGTTGAGAGCCAATGGCCTCCTCAGCACAGAGAGGCCCAGGATGGTGTACGGGTCACAAAGGAGAATTCTCTTGATGAGATCAGGGTCAGCAATGGTTCTTGGGCCTGGCATTTATATTTTCATAGAGAAGCTCCCTTTGGGAGAGCAATTTAGATTCTCATGTGTGTCTGTGGGATGGAAAGGCAGACCAAGAATAGAACTGGCCCTGAGCACAGCTCAATGGACATGCTTGTCAGCAGCAGGACTGGCACTCAGGGCTCCTAGCTCACGTGTTTTATCTCTAGACAAGGCTGCCTGGACTAGGCTGGCTGTGCTTGGGGAAAGTAAACAGGCTGCTTGACTGGTCAGAGCCCACAGAGGGTGTTTGTCCTTACAGAAACATCAGGATATTGCCTGTACTTTTCTCTCACAATGGAAGAGAATGGCCCAGCTTGCCATTCTTATCCTCTCTCAGCAGAAAGCCCCTGGACTGGCCAGTATATGTATGAGCAAAGCATCACACACAGCTCTTCAAAGGTCAAGACCTCCTCCTGGGAGAACATGGATGGACTAGAGACTGGTACTCTTATTCTGGCAAAAGTCTATTGGGTCTGCCCACTGGCAGTCAGCAAGGAGAACAAGGCTGGAGGCACCTGAAGACAGTATGCAGGCCATGTAGGTCCTGGTGGGATAGCCTACCTTCAGCTCAACTCACGAGGCCCTGAATGGGATCCTCAGTAGAGGTGTGCTAGAGGACAGTGCTGTGTCTGCAACATAAAATGGCTCTGTTTGAAGCCACTGCTTCAATAGAACTTGTTCTCATGGGACCATCCCTGGCCAGGGACAAGATGGAAGTCACTCTGCACACTTAGGCCCATTTTGGAAGTCAAGTCCACAGACGGCCACACACAGACCATGCTCTGTGCTTTGACTGAGTTCCTCTTTCCTGAAAGGTCTATGTTAGAGCCAAAGAAAGAAGAAATGTAAGAAATGGTCAGCAGAGAAAGCAAACATTCTGAGCACAAGCCTGTCCCAGCTTCATGGGCTGCTCTGGAAAAAAAAGCCTATGGCCTCCAGGATGGGGAGATAATGAGGGACAGGCTGCTGGTGAGTATCTGGGGAGGAAATAGAGGCACCCACACAGGACACATCACCTTCAATACCTAAGCCCGGGGATCTACCATGGATGAAACGTTGGTTCAACCTGCCTCCAGGAGGAGGTTCCAGTTCCTACAGGCCTGTCTAGAACTAGAAGCTCTGGTCACTCATGGCAGAGCCAAGGACATGTGATGGTGAAGGACCACTTACCAGCTGCCGCTGCTTGGGGGGCAGGGCGGGTGGTGGAGCCAGCTCCTGCATGGAGTCCCCACCACCAAAGGAGTCGCTGAAGCCGTAGACCTCCATGAGCATCTTGTTCTTCTGCTGGTAGATATGTTCACTCTGCGGTGTCTGGTAGAACATGGAGGGCTGTGGCTCCGAGTAGTCCTCCAGTAGCTGCATGTAGGCCAGCACTGTGGGACAGAGGGAGGCCCCGTTGTCTTCTCGTGGGAGCTGGGCCCAACAAAAGGACCCCCACCCAGGAGGAGGAGGAGGACAGGCTGAGTGTGGAGACTCTCAGGGCAGGAATGCTACTCTAGATGATACTACAGGGTGGACATGTGCCACTGTACAGCTAATGCATGCTCACAGAATGTCCAATACCCAAAGAGAACCCTCCTGTACACTGGGGGCTCCTGGGATGATGACATGACAACTAGATTCATCACTGGAAAAAAGTCCCACTCTGCTCAGGGTACTGACAGTGGGAAGGGCAATGTTCACGTAGAGACAGGAATATGGGAAATTTCTGTACTTTCCACTCAATGTTGTTGTGAGCCTAAAACTACTCTAAAAAATAATCTGTTAAAGAAAATACATGGGGCACTTTGCTCCTTCCTGAAGAGCTTTTGGGGGTTTCCAGTGGTGCTCAAGCAGGTCCATCTTCATGGGGATCCCCAAGGTTCTGCAGGGCTTTTCAGCCTGACCTGCATTGTCCCTGGCAATTAGGCTTTGCCCTAGCCATATTACTTCCCTCCAGCTACTGAACACCATTTGGGGACTGTCATGATGTTTGAAGGTTCTGCCCTGGATTTACTGTACCTGGGGATCCTATAAGCAGCTCCCCTCCCCACAGTTCTAACTAATTGTTCTTTCCTCCTTCATTCAGTGTTTACTAAGCACACACTGTACATGGTAGGTGCGATGCAGGCACTAAGCCTACATCAGGACTAACAAGGCAGATCATCTGCCTTGTAGCCTTTACATTGCTGTTGGGGTAACAGAAAACAGAGCCCATATGGCATAGCAGTGGGAAAATAGGTCTGTCTATAGGGAAGAGTAAAGTGCAGTGGACCATGGGGTGCCACTCTAGATATGGAAGAGCTATGATGAGGACTGGAGAAGACCCTCCTATAGCCAGCCCACAGGAAGCAAAGGCTCAAGGCTGGGAAGGGTAGACAGAGCACAGCAGGACAGGGGTCAGGGAAGGGAGGCCTGGCTCTGTCCCAATGAGGATGTTTGTAGCCTGTATTGTAGTTTATTCTGAATACCAGGAACCATAGCAGGGCTCCACTCAGGTTGTGTTTGAGATGACTACACCTTAAGGAGATGACTTTAGGATCCTAAGGCTGTTCAGTGAAAGGTTATGGTACAAGAGGGGTTTTTGATGGGAAACACTGATTCAGAATGAGTTTAAAAAATGGATGTAGAGCCGGGCGTGGTGGCACACGCCTTTAATCCTAGCACTCGGGAGGCAGAGGTAAAAGGATCACCATGAGTTCGAGGCCACCCTGAGACTACATAGTGAATTACAGGTCAGCCTGAGCTAGAGTGAAACCCTACCTCGAAAAAAAGAGAAAAGAAAAAAAAAATGGATGTAGCCGGGTGTGGTGGCGCACGCCTTTAATCCCAGCACTTGGGAGGCAGAGGTAGGAGGATCGCCATGACTTCGAGGCCACCCTGAGATTACATAGTTAATTCTAGGCCAGCCTGGACCAGAGTGAGACCCTACCTCGAAAAACCAAAAAGATAAAAATAAAAATAAATAAATAAAATAAAAAATAAAAAAATGGATGTAACAGCATTTACTGTTGTCCCCTCAAGGGCTGAAGCTCTGGAAGGGCAGGGGTTATGTCTGGGTGTTCTATCACCAGAATGCTCATAAACATTTGTAGGTTGAGTGAATGGAACATATGTTCCCAGCAGGCATCCATAAGGACTTGCTAACCTATCAGGCATATAAGAAATGCTAGCCATTGAGCCCATAGTGGAAGGGCACATGACAGCCTAGTGAGAGAGAATATTCAAATTCTAACATGCATCATCTCCACCCCTGCCATAGCCATCCTTGCAGCCTGATGCTAAGCTACTGCCTCTTGGTAGAGCTGCCTGTCACAACTTGTCACAGTCTTGCCACCTGGCAGTCCAGCCTTCCTGTCTAGGCAGGGTGGCAGCCAACAATAGCAGGGACTTCATGTGCTGGGGAGGTGAGAAGCCAGAGAACAAGAGTTCAGCTGTCACCCTCATGATCTCACCCTCATAGGCACCTCTCCATGCAGCAGGTGCACAGCCCTGAGTCTCACGTAGGGTGCCAGTGTACTTTTCCTTGACTCTGGGTTAGTAACCTGGGCCTCACTTCCTCACAGAGCCAGAGATACGAAGCTAGGAATGAATACCAATTAATAAACTTATAAAGGGAGCAAAAGCAGTAGCTGCTGTGAATAAAAGGGCCCCCGGTGTGGAAGACAATGGAAAAGCCAGAGGATGGCGGGGAGTGCTGTGGAACACTGTCTTCCAGACATGACATGGCTGTTGCATTCACGAGCTTACAGTGACTGTGGTTACCTGCACAAGGCCTGCACAGTGTTGGGCCCATCATCATTCCACTATGGATGGTGTAGTCACTGCTAAGTTGCATGTGCTCTGGTAAATTACCTCTCATGCATGTGCATGTAAACAACCCTAGTTAAACTCAGTGGGTCACACATATGCACAAGGAAAAAAAACATCAAAGTAGAAGAGGGACTAGTTGTGAAGAGGAAGGGTTCAGTAGGAGGGTGTGTGGGGGAGATCAGAGAATAGTAATGGAATCTAGGTGTGGTGGCGTACACCTTTAACCCTAGTACTTGGGAGGCAAAGGTAGGAGGAGTGCAGTGAGTTTGAGGCCAGCCTGGGACTACAGAGTGAGTTCTAGGTCAGCTTAGAGCAAGACCCTACCCTGAAAGAAAGAAAGAAAGAAAGAAAGAAAGAAAGAAAGAAAGAAAGAAAGAAAGAAAGAAAGAAAATGGAAGGGATTTATGATCAAAATAATTATATACATGCAGATAACTGTCAATAAATAAAATAATAATAAAAAGAGACCCTGGGTTTAGAACCTAAGGACCTAAGTTGGTGTGAGACAGACACAGTGACTACAGGTCTCAACCATCTCTACAGTCAACATGTTCCCTCAGTTCATGTCATAAGTACCATTAGCACCTGCTCTGCAGTGTGAATACTATTTCTAATAACCAGAGTCTAGAGCTTCACTGGAAACTTAAACTAGTCATAAAGCAGAGGAAGCCAGACAAAAGTAGGGGACACACTTCTCCCTGGCATCCTACATGGGGTCTGGTAGTCAGCAAAGGCACTCTCCAGAGGCAGGTCTTTCTGGAGCCCTGTGTCAAAGGAGGGGGTTGAAGGTTGCCTCCTCTATTCTAGGAACAAGGAAGAGTGCTGACAAGCCTGTCAGTAGCTGTGAAAGGTGGCAGGAGGAGCTCCTCACAGATGAGCTGTGCAGCTCTGGAAGACAAGTGCAGCTCCCAGCATCCCTCAAGCCCCAGGGTTGCTGCTTTATCGCTGCACACCACGACACCAAGTTCTAGAGAAGCTGCTACCTGGGAGGCACCACCAGAACCATCAATGGCTCCCAGAAAGACAAAGAAAAACCTTCTACCTGGTGTACACCACCAAGATGATCTCTCAGTTCTCTAGAAACTCTTGATGCTGAGGTTCTGCTATAGACCTACTGGCATGGAGGAATCACAGATGCCCACCTGCCCAGAACAAGGGGGACTAGCCATTTTCCAAGGCAGCCAGCAACAAATTAGATGCCAGAGCAGCCAGAATTGCTGGGATGGCTGAGCTGCAAGTGTTCACTCCACTTAGGGGACATCAGGGACAAATAGTATTTCAGTAGTTCCTTTGGTACCAGGGATCCATTGACTGCCCTCAGGCAAGAGGGGCAAGAGTCCCTTGTGATGTCAGTGCATCCCATGTGTTAAGAATAAGCTATGACACTGGAACTGACCATGTATGAGGTTGGTCTTGACTAGAGTGGCAGGTATGTGTAGCCTTTTCACATTGAAGTTTTAGTAAGATTATGACTTTGTGTTGGGCCACATTTGTAGCTATACTGGGGCATGTGGTTGGACATACCTGGTAGAGGTAGCCAAATGTGAGGATAACATTTTCAACCCCCCCCATTCCAATTCTGTGAGACATTTCCCACAGGGTGACAGGCTGGAAAACTCCAAGGGTCCCCCTCAGGGGGAGGAGTAGGAGGACTGAGCTCAGGGTACTCAAATTCAGGGGCTCTTTCACCCATGCAGAAGACAGCCCCTACATAGGTCACTACTGAAAATAGGTTGGTTTCCAGGAAGGCTGCTTAAAGCCTTTCCTCCTAAGTTTAGTATGCTGCTACTATTACCTGGGCCCAGCTCAGATCTTACACTAGCTCTTGCTTGTTCATCTGTGCAGGCCCTGCCTGAAGACGGCCACCCACACTTGTTCTAAGAGCTGCAAGGGGGAGGTTCCCTGGCTTGGCAGCACTTCTTGTCTGGTAGTTTGCACAGATGCAATCCTGTCCCATGTCTGGTTCCAGGGAACTCCTATGACAACAAAGGGTAGATTATAATGGCATGATGCTCTGGGTAAGGTAGGGGGAGGGAGAGGAGCCCTAATTTCTAACAAGTTAGCTTACATGATAGATAGAATAACATCAGCCCACATAGCCAGCTCTCCCTCCAGCCAGAGACTTCCCCACCAAGGTCATCACACAAGTTGGGTGACACCCAGTGAAGAGCAAGGGTGGGAGTGTACAGTTACACCCTTGGTCCCTCTGGTCTTGGTGGGTGTAACAAGTCAGGAGCAGAAATCCAATATCTACGTTTTAGGTGTTCTCTGCTGGATTCAGATCAAGGCCAGTGGCCCCTGGAACTGTGAGGCTGATGTGGCCATACATCAAAATGGTGACATTTGGTCTGCTAAGGAAAATCTGAAAACATGGCTAGTGAAGTTGGGAAAGGGTGGGGCAATGTAACCAGCAACTTTCCAATGTGGAACAGTTAAGGGAGCAAGGAGAAGGAGGAGTTTCCAGAATATGACTCAGTAATTATATGGCAAATCTACAGTTGGAAAATCTCCCACATACAAATATTCAATATTTCAGATCCACCCTGGCCCTGACATCCATCTATTGAAACATCTAGCCCAAGAAGGGCTCTCAGCTCTCTGATATGGGTTACCATAAGCACGTTGCCTCCATGTCTACACAAAGAACAGCACATTCCCTACAAGCACCAAGACAGCTCTCTAATCAGGGATCCTCAGGGAATCCTCTAGGGGACTAAGGAAGTTCTAGTTATACTCAAATGCCACCCCCCCCCACTTCACATGCATGTTGCTGCATTGCTGTCTCGTGTGCTATGACACTCATTTCTCTATTGCTATGTATCAAGTCCAGGTCAGCTGACTGCATCTAAAAGGGTTACTCAGAGGGGGTACTCAGAAGCACCAGATTGAAGATTTCAGACCACGAAGGAGAGGACAGCTTACTGGGCTTTAAAGAATGACACCCCCGCAAGTAATGCTAGCACTGGGCTACCAAAAGTATCCATGTGTATACCTAAAGTCCTTTCTTTCCTTTATGACAGAATAAGGCCACTGGCTTGATTATGGTCTAATTTCTAAGATAAGCAAAATATATCACTGTTCAGGGTTATGAAATGAACTTCCAGAGAAGAGTTCAAAGAAGCTTACTGTGCTTGTTTTTCTTCTCTGGTAGAGGTGGTGGCTTCTCTGGGTCGCCTGCTGACTCGGGAGCACTGAAATCACCCACAAACTCAGCAGGGGCTGAGGAACCTCCCTGCTGAAAGGGCAGAATAGCAGCAAAGGGTGTGTAGGAGGCAGACTGGACCGGGGCTGGGTTCTGCAGGTCATCCTCGGAGATGTTGTCATACTGTGAGGGGTGCCGCTCATAGGACACCCGGGAACCAGAGCTGTCCGTGGTCTGGGAGGCTGCACTCCTGCGCTTCTTCTCGGGAAGGGCAGGCGGGGTATCTGTCTGCTGCCCTGTGGCTGAGGACCCCTCCAAGTGCGGCAGCTGGAAAGAATGGCCAAGCAATGGAGGCCCAGACTCTACTAGGGACTCGGGCAGTGGGCTGAGGTTGCAGGCCACCTGCTGAGGGCTCTGGTCTGCATTGGAGAGGTCTTGCTGGAGAAATTCGTAGTCAGGATCATAGTGATCTGTAATTGCACAGTAAAGTGTTAGCTGTAGGGCCCAAAACAATCTACCTACCCCTCTTGCTTTGCTCAATCTCGCTCACATGGAGAGACAATGCCTCATTTCTTCTGTGAGCTTTTGCTTCATTGGCTAGTCTTTGTTAGCTCCCTAACTGGGGAAGACAAACAGGTGGAGAGATGGTGTTTGCTAGACTAATCTTGGTACTTTTCTCCGTGTGTGTATGTTTGTTTGTTTTTTGGTTCTGGAAATGGAACTCAGAGTCCTGCACACGTGTTCTATCACTGAGACACATCCCCAGCCCATACCAATTTGTTATTTTACGGAAAATAAACATCCCAGAATCTACCATCTATGTTTATATCTTGACATCTCTCTTGAAAGTTCTTCAAGTTTCTTTTTCCCTCTAGGCTTTTTTAAAGCCCACTATGTAAATTTCTTGAAGCTTGTACTTTTTCCCTAAGTTATCCCCACAAAGGAAAGTACCATTTCCCCTCTGATTCCCTCCAGAGCGTCTCCAGATAATCACCACTCCTGATACTACAGAGATTAACCTCCTTGGACAGAAATCTGATTATGCTCTTGGGATTCCTTCTTAGAAGTGAAAATATCTAGTTCACAGGACACAAACAGCTAAGTGAATCTGTCTTGTCCTCCTTAATCAGTCCTCATAGTTGTGGTCATTGGTGACCAATGAGTCCAGCCAGGCTGCTTGATGCTTTTAACCTGTCAATGCCAGCAGGGGTTCACCCTTTCACTGAGTGCCCTAAATGCAGATGGACAGAGAAGAGCTGACACTAAGGTCAGTGACTGAGCATCTGCCATGTAACTTCATGTTATGATTCCATAACTCTGCAACCTTATCCAGAGTAGATGCCATCTTATTCTGCAGATGAAACTTTGGCTCAGATTTTTAAATGAAATGGATGGCAATTAGCTGGAATCAAGCTACTTGGAGAAGCCCCAGAGAAGGGGAGGTGGATGTGATGGCTTACCTAGTGTTTCACAGCTTGTGTTCCGGGAGCACTGCCCACTGTCCCTGTCCAGGGAGGACAGCTGCTCATCAGACCGGCTGAGCTTGCCAGTGCTGCTGCAGGGGGAAAGGCGGGGGGATTCACCCCCACAGGAGCGGCTGCCTCCTGATAGGCGCCTCTGGGTGTAACAGTCAACATCGAAATCCTTGAGAAGAATAAAAATGAGCTAAATCACCCCTGGGAAATGGTGGGAGGCAACTGGAATGCTGACTCAAGAGAAGAAAACACTGCTGAGCTCAGAGGCCATTTCTGATGTTGGACATAGGATGCTACCAAGAGCCATAGAAGCTAAAGGAGATATATCCTCAGGAGATACCCACTCATATCAAGTAGAGAGGACAATCACAGTAGCCCTCCCCACGACTCAGGACATGATTAACAGTGTACCCAAAGATCACTAGGGAACAGTCAGCTTTAGGACCCAAAGCCCAGGCCCAACTCCCTCCTGTCCCCCACAGGAAATAGGGCTGCACTACCTGTCTATTGATTCCAACAGGCAAACTGGAACCACTGGTGGCTCGACTCATGGGGGCCACCACGGCCACTCGGGTAGGGGATGGAGCTGACTGTCTTTTCTTGGGTGGCAATGCTGGTGGACTGAGAGAGACAAAACAACCCGGCAGACTGAACACAAGAATGCTTTAGAGTGGTTTAGCACATAGGATGTGGGTCAGAGTCTAAGTTTCACACTTTGCCGTCCCCCTGCTCCCCTCCTGCCAAGGTCTCTTAAGTACCAAAGGACCAAAAGTAGAAAAAAGAGATTCTTTTCCTTCCACAGTAAACCACACAATGTTTCACTTGACTTTAAGCAAAAGGTCACATTATAAAAGTTCAGAGCATGTGGACAGGCTCTGGGGCAGAGCTTGGACATCCCAGAGACAACCCTCCTGTGCACTGCCAACCTCCCAGAGCATTTAAGGCACAAAGGACTTAGCTCCCAGGTCATATTCCAACTTTATCACTACCCTTTTTGCTTATCTACCATATATTCCCTACATGATGTTATGAATAAAGGAGGTGCTAGAAAGCCAGGAGGATAGCTACCTATTATCAACCACCCGAATGCCAGGTAAAGGAGGTTTGGGGGGTGCAACCTCTTCACTGGTAGGATCTGGGAGCAGCTCGGAGGACGCCGACACACCTGTCGTCTTGTTTAGAATCTCCATCTCTCGTTCTGTCAGGGGGAGCTCAGATTGGCTGGAGAAAGGAAAGAAATCTGGGTAACAGACAATCACAGAATACACCCAGATGCTGAAGGAAGAGCATGCGGGGTACAGCGGTGACAGGGCTGAGGAGGAAGAGCCCTAGACAGAATCCTGGGCTTTTTCTGGAGTTTGGCCACTAACAAATTATCAGAGCTAGGCCAGGAACTCCAGCTCTTCCCATTTCCTTGACTAGCTGACATACAGATGTTTTAATGGTGCTGTAAATTAGTGAAGTCTTACATTTGCACCAGGGGCTGGTACTTGAAACTATTTAATGTAAGGCAGTTAGGTTGTCCATGCAGCCTTCTCTTGACAAAGCTAACTCTAAAAACCTAAGATAGCCTTCCCCAGACCCCTGAGACCTCGAGAGTTCTCATAGCCAACTTTAGCTACTTAGGACAAGCCACCAGGGACCAAGTGGTTGAGAACAGGTCATCATTTCCTTCTCTGTACATACTTGCCCAGAATTCTCATCAACAGTCATGTTAAACTGAGGCAAGGCAACACTCTGAAACTTATGTAAAGCACACATACTTTAGAGTAACAGGTACTCACTCACCCAGTATTTATAACTGGAAAGGAAATCTGGGCTGTCCCATCCTCCCCCTGGCTCTCATCCTTTGTCAAGCATGGGCTCTGTCCCAGTTGATCCAGTGACTAGAGTTACAGTTCAGCACTCACCCATCAGGCTTGCTAGCTGGGGAACTGGGCTTCACTGGGCTTGTAGGTGATGGCCGCCCCTGCTTCTCAATGGTCAGCCTCACAAGCTCCTGAATACAGAGAGAAAGGGGAGGGAGGGAGGGAAGGAAGAAGGAAGAGAAGAGAAGGAGGAGAAGGAGAAGGGGAGAAGAGAAGGAGGAGAGAGAATGAATGAGAGAAAATGAGAATAAGACACTGACACTGTTGCACCTTCACCAGGAGGCAAGATGGATGAGTTTTTCTTTCTTGTCCACACATTTTCCCCCACATACATCTGCCTCCCAAGTGCTAGGATTAAAGACATGTGTCATCACGCCCGACTTTTCTTCTTCTTCTTCTTTTCTTTCTTTTTAAAAAATATTTATTTATTTGAGAGAGAGAAAGAGGCAGAAAGAGAGAGAGAGAATGGGCGTGCCAGGGCCTCCAGCCACGGCAAACAAACTCCAGATGCATGTGTCCCCTTGTGCATCTGGCTTACATGGGTCCTGGAGAGTTGAACCGGGATCCTTTGGCTTTGCAGGCAAATGCCTTAACCGAAGAGCCATCCCTCCAGTCCCTTCTTCTTCTTGTTTAAGAGGTAGGGTCTCACTCTAGCCCATGCTGACCTTGAACTCACAGTGATCCTACCTCTGCCTCCCAAGTCCAGAGATTAAAGTGCAACTAGGTGTGGCTGTTTTTTGATGCAAGGTCTCACTCTAGCACAGGCTGACTTGAAACTATTGCCCAGGCTGGCCTCAAACTCATGGTGATCCTCCTCCCTTGGCCTCCTGAGTGCTGGGGTTAAAGGTCAGTGCCACCACACCCTGGCTTCAAACTCTTTTTTAAATATGTGTGTGTGTGTGTATGTTTGTATTATATATGTATGGCATAATGCAGGCCTGGCCCTAGCCAGACCGCATGGCAGAGAAACCCAGAAGTGGCTTCTGTGAACATGGCATTCTGCGCAGGCCTGGCATGACAATAGCTACAGTCCCATGCTCACGAGAAACCTGGTACGAGATGATCTGTCTGGAGACAGGCTGTCATTGGTCACAAAAAGGGGACCACCCCATACAACAATTAGCCAGCCAAGCCCCTTAAAACCCATGTACACTTCCTCAATAAATGAGTTGGTGGCAGCTTTGCTGCTTCCACCCAACTCCCAGAGTCTGTGTCATGACTCAGTGACTCTCACTCCAACCCGGCAGAGACCCTGCTGTCCTTCTTGGGCTTGCCCTAGGGGGGACCCCAACATATATATATGTTTTTAATATATATTTATATTTACTTATAGAGAGACACAGAGAAAGACATACAGAATGGGCACACCAGGGCTTCTAGCTGTTGCAAACAAACTGCAGGTACATGTGCCACTGCACCTGGCTTTATGTGGGTACTGGGGAATCCAACCTGAGGCCTTGGGATTTGCAAGTAAGTGCCTTAACTGTTGAGTCGTCTCTCCAGCCCTTGAACTCTTGATTATCCTCATGAGTGCTGTGATGACAGGTGTGCACCACCATGCTAGACCATGCATAGTCTTTGAAAGCAGGGCAAAAAGAATAGAGAGACAAGTCTGCACATTTGCATTTGGTAATGCAAGAACAAATTCCACCAATTCTTCCTGATTCATGAGCAGTTAAGAGTGTCTTCCTTCTGGAATGGCAGCTGTGACCTCAACAAATGAGCAATGGCAAAGGAATCCTGGGATGACAGGCACACATGTGCAAGCGTGCCCCCTAATTCTAAGATGACATCACGATGCAGTGATTTCCTTTCTACCCATGTCCTGACTGAGGCTGGCAAAGAGGTGGACAGCTTTTTCATTCTCTGCCAACCTCCCTGCTCAAACAGAAGGGCTTTCAGCCTCAACTTAACTATCATACATAGAAGACTCTAGAAACCTGTACTGCCTAGCTAACTTCAACACCCTGGTCTCAACAAACACTGACCCGATACCTTCTGAAGAGTCAAGTTCTCTGAAAGGCAGGATTTCTGAGAGGGACCAGTAGTCTTTTAATTGGCTACTGTTACAAGTTAGGAAAGACAAGTTCTAAAGATTACTCTGGACTCTATCTACTACTACTAGCAAGTACAAGTAAAACCAACTCTCAGTTGAAAATCAGCTTACAAGCAAAGTATTTCTGAGAGCATCATACTTTGTTTCCACATTCATTTTGTTCACATTGACAAAGTTCATAGAGGTAGAAGGGCCTAAATGACTTTTGAAAAATCAATACACAGCTCTGGGGCTTGAGAGAAGCCCTATTCCACCTACTTCTCCATCTTCTCCTGGGGTTGCAATGAAGGCACTGCACTATTGTGTGGCTCTGCCACATAGGGCAAGTGACAACATGGTGGCCAATGTCCCCTGGGTTCTCACGGTGGGAAGTACCATTTCTCTGGAAAGCAGTTCAAATCTTGCACTACCACTCAGGCACCATCTACTACCCCATCATTCTCTGGCCCTGAGATCTCCTGGGTGAAATACTAGGATGTAGGAAGTCTGCAGTCCTGGACCAAGACTATCCCCCCGTTTGCTACTTCTTCACATGCTTTGGACAGGTGTTGGTCTGGCCATGACGCCACAACAGACCAGTAACAGACCAGCTTCTAATGACTGAAGTTGTACATACAGCCATGGGTCACATATGGTCTGGAGTTTCCTTTTATTTTTATTTATTTTCGAGGATAGAGGGAGGAGAGAGAGAGAGAAAGAGGGGGGGGGGGAGAATGTATGGCATGTTAGGGCCTCTTGCTGGTGCAAATGAACCCCAGATGAATGTACCACTTTGTCCATCTGGCTTTACATGGGTAGTGAAGAATTGAACCCAGACTGGCAGGCTGGGCCATCTTCACAGAATGACTGGAATGACTTTTTAGGAAGATAAAAAGAGCTTCCCTGCTCAAATCCAAAATGGCAATGGCAGGCAGCAAGAAGATAGAGGAAGTATATTCCTTCCCACATGCGGCCAGGCAGCACAGGGCACAGAAGTAGCTGGGCAATGATTACCCAACCCTGAAGTATTCCTGGAATTCAACAGCTCTAAAACAGAGGTCCACAGATCTCAAGTGCCACCCTACCAATAGGCTGACAGAAAAGTGATGTCAGTAGTTATGGGCACTTTTTGTTTTGTTTGTCTTTTTGAGGTAGGGTCTCGCTCTAGCCCAGGCTGACCTGGAAGTCACTATATACTCTCAGGTTGATCTCAACTCACAGAGATCCTCCTACCTCAGTCTCCTTAGTGCTGGGATTAAAGGCGTATGCCACATGCCCAGCTATTTTTTAAAATTAGTAATGTAGGTTGGCACCAGGAGTGACAATGTAAATAACTGCTTATAGAAGGGCCCTAAAGAAGCTGATGGACAGCTGGAGAGATGATTTAGCAGTTAAAGTGTTTGCCTGCAAAGCCTCATGGTCTAGGTTAGATTCCCTAGTATCCATGTAAAGCCAGATGCACAAGATGGCGTAGGTTGCTGGAGTTTGTTTGCAGTGGCTGGAGGTCCTGGCATGCCTATTCTCTCTCTCTCTCTCTCTGCTTGCAAATAAATAAAATATAATATTTAAAAGAAGCTGACAGATCAAAATATCATTCTGTTAGTTATTTGATCTTTTTTTAAAGTTTATTTTTATTTAGTAGGGCGCAGAGAAAGAGAGAATGAGCACACCAAGGCCTTCAGCCTCTGAAAATGAATTCCAGATGCACACGCCACCTTGTGTATCTGGCTTACATGGGTCCTGGGGAATAGAACCTGGATCCTTAGGATTTGTAGGCAACTGCCTTAACCACTAAGCAATCTCTCTAGTCCTCCACCTTATTTTTTGAGATGGGGTCTCTCACTCAATCTAGGTCTCACTAGATTCTATTTGGCTAGACTAACTGTCCAGTAAACCTCAGGAATCATACTGCCCCTGCCTCCCCAGCACTGGGATTACAGGTGTGTGCTGATACACCAGAGATTTTATGTGGGTTCTGGGGATCTGAACTCAGTATTTTACCACTGAGGCATTTCCCCAGCCCCTTCTAATTCACTTTGCTCTCTTTATTGCAAATATTTGAAATTATATATAATAGAAATTTTGAAAATAGGCTCAAAAGGAATAAAAGTGATGACTTGCTCATAACATCAGTTGGCAAAGACAAGCAATATAGTTCCACAATAAAGTCTTCCTAATAAATTTTTGACAGCGCACATGACCAGCTCTGGCTAATAAAATCTAAGTGGAAGCTTTGTGAGGTTAAGAAGCCTCCTTAAAAGGAGAAGGCACAACTTCCTACTCTTACTTGAACCATGAGGAGAATCCATTCAGGACAGGAGCAACCCTGATCATTCTGTGAACATGTCACACTTGCCCTTAACTGTCTTTTTCTGGACTTAACACATGAAAATACAAGAGTTCCATTTTTTTAAAAAAACAATTACATTTTTTAATTAATTAATTAATTAATTAATTAATTATTAGAGAGGGGGTTGGGAGGGAGAGAATGGGTGTACCATGACCTCTATCCATTGCAAACAAACTCCAGAGGCATGCACGACCTTGTGCATCTGACTTACATGGGATCTGGGTAATCGAACCTGAGTCTTTAGGCTTCATAGGCAAGTGCCTTAACTGATAAGCCATCTCTCCAGCCCAAGAGGTCTGTCTTTTAAAAGCCACTATTTTTTAACATTTTCTTGCAGTCAGACTTAATCTTAACTGAGACAGTGAGAAAACATTGTTTCCTTTAAATATTCCTTTTTATATAAGTTGAAAGTCGAGTCTAGTACAGAAGCCTAGTTTTGGATGGATATGGTTAAATGACAGAACTGTGGGTTTCCACAAAGTTTTCCACAGAAATTTTCAGTATAAGAAGGCATTTTGTTTTATTTATTTATTTATTTATTTACTTATATTTATTTAGGCATTTTAAATTAACAGAAAAGATTCTGGAGTCTGGGGTGACAGGAGATCCTGACATCCTTAGCAAGGCCTGAGGAAGATAACACTGAGGGCAAGGAGCTGGGTAGAGTGTCATAGTTGAGGTCAGAGGACAAGCAGGAATTTAATTGGAAAGTTGGGAAGGTATGAAATGGGTATTCTCACCTAGAAGGGAGCCACAATTCCTGCCCAGTAAGAGAAAAAGTGACCTGTTGTAAAAACTAAGGTTTCTATGGAGAAGAGTGCTTACTCCAGCCTAGCGGGCACTCAGCACTTGTCTGTACTCATACTTTCAGGGTAAATATTTAAAAACCTACTGGCACCTCAGAGAAGTAACTTGTCCAAGGTTACACAGCTATCAAGAGGTATTTAGGCAAGGGTTTAAATGATAAGTGACATTACTCATTCAAGAACAAAAATTCCATTAAAAAAAAAAAATTCCATTAAAAAACTGAATGATCTCCTTGAAAGACAGTGAGTCAGCTTAAAGGAATGTGCCAAGGTTTCTTCTCTAAAAGGGATGATGACAGCCCAGTGAGAGCATTTGTGTCTGTATACTCTTGTCCCTACCAGTTGAGGGAGGCTTCCTCATATAGCAGGGCATGAACTTATAAGGTTTCCTTGCTGATGGGGACAGCAAAGCAGGCTGGAAGCCAGCTAGCTGGGACTGTGAACATGGAGACTCCTTTGGGCTGGGTTTCCTCTTAGTAAGAGGCAGGGGGGTGACTAAGTGCCTGGGTCCTACAGGCCTGTGTGTGAATCATGACCTTACCACTGCCTCAACCCCAGGTTATCTACCTGTGAAAGGGACAATCATACTTACCTCAGAGAGCTGTTAAGAGTATTGGGCTGGAGAGATGGCTTAGCAGTTAAGTGCTTACCTATAAAGCCTAAGGACCCCAGTACAAGGCTCAATTCCCCAGGACCCACATAAGCCAGATGCACAAGGTGGCATATGCATCTGGAGTTCATTTTCAGTGGCTGGAGGCCCTGATGCGCCCATTCTCTCTCTCTTTCTCTCTGCCCCTTTCTCTGTCTGCCGCTGTTAAATAAATAAATAAATAAATTAATTAATTAAAAAAAAAACAGAAAAAAATTGAAGAGTATAAAGCTGGGGCCAGAGAGATGGATCACCTGTTAAGGTGTGTGCCTACAAAGCCTAATGACCCAAGTTACATTCCCCAGTACCCACGTAAAGCTAGATGCATGAAGTTGTGCATGCATCTGTAATAGGTGGAAGCCCTGGCACGCCCATTCTCTCTGTCTCTCTTCTCTGTTTGGAAATAAATAAATAAAAATATTAAAAAGGACTGGAAAGATGGCTTAGTGGTTAAGCACTTGCCTGTGAAGCCTAAGGACCCAGATTTGAGGCTCGAGTCCCCAGTACCCACATAAGCCAGATGCACAAGGTGGCACATGCCTCTGGAGTTCGTCTGCAGTGGCTAAAGGTCCTGGAGTGCCCATTCTCTCTCTCTGCCTCTTTCTCTCTCTGTCTGTCACTCTCAAATAAACAAAAAATTAAAAAAATGTATTAAAAGAAAAAGAGCCAGGCATAGTGGTGCATGCCTTTAATTCGAGCACTTGGGAAGCAGAGGTAGGAGGACCACCATGAGTTCAAGGCCACCCTGAGATTACATAATGAATTCCAGATCAGCTTGGGCTAGAGTGAGACCCTACCTTGAAAAACAAAAACAAAACTAAAATAAAATTAAAACCAAAACGAAAGTGGAAAAAAAAGCTAGATAATGTAAAAATATAAGACATTAATCACAATAGCCCACAACACTGATCATCCTTGCTGTTTTGACTGACTCCAGCTATGAGAAGCTTTCATCAATACAAGCCAACTTCCCTGTCTCTCAAGGAAGCATCCATCTACACTAGCCACAGGAGCTCTTGTTCCTTGAAGCATCACATTATATAGCTGCAAACTTTTGTTGTTTGTAGGCCTCTCTCCCCTTAGAAAACTGTAGATTTTCTTTTATCTTTTTCTTTTTTTGTTGTTTTTTATTTTTATTTAATCATTTTTTAAAATATATTTTATTTTATTTATAGAGACAGAAAGAGGGAGAGAGAGAGAGTGAATGAGTGAGAATGGGCATACCAGGGCCTCTAGTCTCTGCAATCGAACTCCAGACACATGCGCCACCATGTACATCTGGCTTACGTGGACCTGGAGAATCGAACCAGGGTCCTTGGGCTTCTCAGGCATGCTCCTTAACTGCTAAGCCATCTCTCTAGCCTCTATTTAATCATTTGAGACAGAGAGAAAGAGAGAGAGAGGGAATGAATATGGGTGTGCCAAGGCCTCCAGCCACTGTAAACAAACTCCAGAGGCATACGCCACTTTGTGCATCTGGTTTTACAAGGAAGGGTACTGGGGAATCAAACCAGGGTCCTTAGGCTATGCAGGCAAGTGCCTTAACCACTAAGCCATCTCTCCAGCCTGAGAACTGTAGATTTTAAAGGCCAGGGCCAGTACCAGTTTTGCTCATCACTATATTCCCAATAACTGATTCTGCCTGGCACACAGAGGCTCTTGTTAAATGCTTCTTAAATAACAGAGGCAACCCAGCTGGGTGTGGTGGCACATGCCTTTAATCCCAGCAGAGGTAGGAGGATTACCGTGAGTTCTAGGCTACTCTGAGAATATAGAGTAAATTCCAGGTCAGTCTGGGCTAGAGTAAGACCCTACCTTGAAAACCAAAAACAAACAAACAAACAAATAAATAAATAATAGAGGCAAACCCAAATTTATAGTGTCTTTACCTACACAATCTTTGTTCGTGTGCAGTATTTTTATTTTTTACTTATTTAAAAAAATAATTTGTCCATTCATTCATGCATGCATGTATTTATTTGGTGTGTGTGTGTTCAGGCATGCCACATACCAGCTTTTACATGGGGACTGGGGACCCAAACTCAGGCACTCAAGAAATGTGCTTTATCCATAAAGCTTTATCCACAGAGCCCCCAGATGGAATTTTTGTTTTGTTTTGCAAGGTAGGATCTCACTCTAGTCCAGGCTGACCTGGAATTCACTATGTAGTCTCAGGGTGGCCTCAAACTCATGGCGATCCTCCTACCTCTGCCTCCCAAGTGCTGGGGTTAAAGGCATGTGCCACCATGCCCTGCAAGATACAATATTTTAAGACACTTGTGGAAGTTATTTGCTCTCAGGCAGGGACAAATTCAAATTCCATAGGCTGGCATGTGTGTGCTCCCCCTACACCAAGGTCCCTTTGAGAAATCAGAACTTTTTCTTTCAGACATGTCTTTGATCCAATACAATGGCACTTTAGTGATTCCATAAAGAAAATCTACTTGGGCATGTTACAAAGCTTGTGTGGAAACCCAGCTGCTCTGATTTGTTTTGAACATTTCATGAAAATCAACTTGGTAGAAGGAAACCTGAACAGTGTCACCTGGAAAGTAATTTTGAACAACAGCATTTCCAGAAGCCCAGACAGGAATAGCAAAGGAGGGTGAGCCAGCTCTCAGTTGGAAGCACGAGCCAGGTCATGTCTCACAATGCCCTGCTGGCCACGAGGAATTATGATAAGGACTGACAGGATGATGTGACTGAACTCCAAATTTTGCAGTAATTATGGTCTATACCCTTAATTCCCACTGGCCCAAATAAACAATATGGGACCTGGTAATTTGGGGATGAGGAGAGTCCTGGAGCAGTCAGGCAAAAATACTGGTGTTATGTTGTCATATACCTCTTCAAAAGTGAATCCAGCCGGGCGTGGTGGCACACGCCTTTAATCCCAGCACTCGACAGGCAGAGGTAGGAGGATCGCCATGAGTTCGAGGCCACCCTGAGACTACATAGTGAATTCCAGGTCAGCCTGAGCTAGAGTGAGACCCTACCCCGAAAAACCAAAAAAAAAAAAAAAAAAAAAAAAAAAAAAAAAAGAATCCAACAGTTTCTAGCAGATTCACCAACCTCCAATTAGGGTGTAGGAGGACTACAGCCAGGAGTTTGGCTAACACAGTCCAGTCAGGAGTGAGTTTTGTCAGTAAGCAATGCTTTCATAGACTTCTTTCTATAACTTAAACCCTATAGGGTCTGTGTTCTGTTTTCCAGAGCTGCTGGGGAATGTCATACCAAGGAGGCAGCTTTCAGGAATCTGATAGCCTGGTTGAGTAGGAAAGACTCATTTTGATTGAGGCTGGCTAACTATAATTTTGGTTTGAAGGGTCTAGAAAGGAAGGAGATACATTTTTTTCAAGCCATATTTATAAAGTATGCATTTAACACCATGCAATTAATAATAAACAGCTGCTAATGCCCAAGTGCGTAATATATTCCAGGCACAGTTCTAAAAGCATTTTATATTAATTTAATCCTTCCTACAATCCTGTAACCCAGGGAACTGTTATTATAGCTACCTATTATGGCTATTGTGATGAAATAAGGTACAAACCACCTGAGAAAACTACTTAAATCCACAATGAAGTGGTGAACTTGGGATTCAGAGCTAGCCAGGCCCCAAGGCTAGTCTCTCTACACTACAGGGCATGGCATCTCAGAATAATGAACAGTGGTAGGTTCCCATGCTCCTATTGCCCTCAGCCCTAGTCCTGACCCAGCCATCATTCTGTTTCATAACTCCCATTCTGTCTCGCTCCATTAAAATTTATTTTTATTTGAGAGAGAGAGAATGACACCAGAGTCACTGCAAATGAACTCCAGAGGCATGCCCAACTTTGTGCATCTGGGTCCTGGGGAATTAAACTGAGGTCCTTAGGCTTCACAGGCCAGTGCCTTAACCCTAAGCCATAACTCTCCAGCCCATTTCTCACTGCTTATTGATTAGAATTTACTTTTTCAATTAGGGGTCCCTTAGACCCCCAATTCCAGACTTTCTTTTGGCTCTCACCCTAACCATGACTTCTAAGTTCCTATTAGGCTCTTTCTGATGCCCCTGGAGAGTAGAGATATGGATCATATCATGGATATAAAGTCATTGAGTACCTTTTTTTTTTTGTTTGTTTTTTTGAGGTAGGGTCTCACTCTGGCCCAGCCCAGGCTGACCTGGAATTAACTCTGTAGTCTCAGGGTGGCCTTGAACTCACGTCGATCCTCCTACCTCTGCCTCCCGAGTGCTGGGATTAAAGGCGTGCGCCACCACGCCAGGCTGAGTACCTTTCTTACTCAGCTCAATTCTATTTTTCCAACTGGAATACTGGCAATTGCTATAACATGAAAAGGGAGTGGTTGACACATTAGGGATCTCACTAAAATAAAAACCAGTGCAAACCGTCCTCAGTGCACTTTGTTTAGCTGGTGGCATGCTCAGCTAGAGCTGGGACATAATGAATGAAGACCAGATGCAGGAAGGCTAGTGGCCTCTGACAACCTTTCCAACTCTCTGGAGAGGTACTGCAAAAGCTTGTAAGAGCCATTCCTAAGTTGTCCTGAGAGAGGAAGCAGTTACTGGACAGAGCCCACCCACACCACAGCTGCTGGAAGATACTTATTCCAGTGTATTACATCTATGAACTTGCTCTTAACTTTCAGCTGGCTGGCTGCTCTACACCCCTGACTAGGACTGTCCAACACCCAGCTTAGTACCTTCACTCCATCCAGCACAGCCTTGATGACCCCCTTCACAGTCGTCACCATCTCTTTATCTTCTGAGTTCACACCTTCTAACATCACCTGGTCAGACCAACGGATGAGGTTGGCGAGGCTTTGGTACACGCGGCTGTAGCAGGAGGAGAGGGCCGAGCTAGAGCAGAGAGATTTTTTTAAAGACTGTTAAAAACCAACCTAATGCATGACCATTACATTCAAATACCTCTTTACACAAGACCATTTTCTTGGTGGCCATGGTGTGTTTATTATTATTATTATTTTCTTTGAGCTAGGGTCTTCCTCTAGCCTAGACTGACCTGGAACTCACTCTGTAGTCCCAGGCTGGCCCCAAACTCACAACAATCCTCCTACCTCTGCCTCCAAGTGCACCACCATGCCTGGCTGCTGCTGCTTCTTCTTTTTTTTTTTTCGAGGTAGGTCTCATTCTCTAGCCCAGGCTGACCTGGAATTCACTATTAGTCTCAGGGTGGCCTTAATTCATAGCAATCCACTTACCTCTTTGGCTTCTTCTTTTTTGGGGGGAGGGTTTTTTGAGGTAGGGTCTCACTCTAGCCTAGGTTAACCTAGAATTCACTATGTAGTTTCAGGGTGGTCTCGAACTCACGATGATCCTCCCTACTTCTGCCTCCCAAGTACTGGGATTAAAGGCGTGCACCACCTGGCTTCTGGCTTCATTTTTAAAAATAATATCTAAACTAATCTCTTGATCCATTTGCCTCTGCCTCCTGAGGGCTGGGATTATAGGTGAGTGCCCTAGTGCTCAGCTGATTCCTATCTCCTTCTCTTCTCTCCTCTCCTCTCACCTCCCCTCCCCTCCCCTCCTCTCCTCTCCTCTTTCTTTTTGGTTTTTCCAAGTAGGGTCTCACTCTAGCCCAGGCTGACTGTAATTCATTATATCTCAGGCTGGCCTCAAATTCATGGCCAATCCTCCTACCTCTACCTCTAGAGTGCTGGGATTAAAGGTGCACCCAGCTTCTTTTCTTTTTCTAAACATTTCATTTATTTATTTGCAAGGGGAGAGAGAGAGAGAGAATGAATATGAAAGCCGGTGTGGTGGCGCACGCCTTTAATCCCAGCACTCGGGAGGCAGAGGTAGGAGGATCGCCACGAGTTCAAGGCCACCCTGAGACTACATAGTGAATTCCAGGTCAGCCTGGGCTAGAGTGAAACCCTACCTCAAAAAAAAAAAAAAAAAAAAAAAATATGAATAGGTGTGCCAGGGCTTCTTGCCACTGCAAACAAACTCCATGTACACGTATTACTTTGTGCATCTGGCTTTACATGGTTACTGGGGAATGAAACCTGGGTGGGTCAGGCTTTGCAAGCGTCTTTCATGCTGAACCATCTCTTCAGTCCAATAAACATATCTTTTCTTCTCTTTCTCCTTATAGCCAGTGAAGAATTCGTGGAGGCTAATAGTCTAGTCTGTGATATAAACTTTTTATATAACATGACTATCTCACATGGAATGATCCATGTTTCTATTTTTGAAAGAAAATTTGCATTTTCTTCTTGCAAATCACTGGACTGGGTCAAAACTCTGTGTACTTCCTGTTGTGATCAACACAAAATCATTTTGGATGGGTCATAAAGAATCAGCAGGTTTGTAGGATCCTTAAGGAATAGCAATGAATTCAGAACAAGACTATGACCTATGACTGTGAGGAGGGATGTGTCACTGTGATATTGTGTGCATGTGTGCGTGTATGTACAATGCACCAATTTCCAGTTATATTGTGATGCCAGTACACAAAGCAGAAGGCTTATATGGGAAAGCCTTAAAAACTAGAGTAGCAGCCCAAATACATAATTTTTACTTCTACATATTTTTAAGTAACAGATAATTTTCCTTAGGATTCTGGAACATTGTTTTTCCATTTTAAACTTTATGCATTGCAACAGAAGGGCAAAAATATGAAAAAATGCATTTGCTAACCCCTCCTCCACTCCACAAGAGTGGGACAAACCCAAAGCCACAATTTTTAGAAAAATATGTAATATTAACCAAAAAAAAAAAAAACCAAACAAAACTGCAAAAGCTGGGTATAGTGGTACATGCCTTTAATACCAGCACTTGGTAGGCAGAGGTAGGAGGATTGCTGAGAGTTTGAGGGCACCCTGAGATTACATAGTGAATTCCAGGTCAGACTGGGCTAAGGTGAAATCCTACCTCAAAAAACAAAACAAAACAAAACAAAACAAAACAAAACAAAACAAGAAAGAAAGAAAGAAAGGAAAGAAATGAAGGAAGGGAGGAAGAAAGAAAGGAAGGAAGGAAGGAAGGAAGGAAGGCAGGCAAGCTGGAGAGACAGCTTAGCAGTTAAGGCATTTGCCTGCAAAGCCAGAGGATCCCAGTTTGACTCTCCAGGACCCATGTAAGTCAGATGTACAAGGGGGCGCATGCCTCTGGAGTTCATTTGCAGTGGCTGGAGGCCTTGGCACATCCATTCCCCCTCTCTCAAATAAATAAGTAAAACTATATTAAAAAAAAAAGAAAAATATGTAATATTGTAAGATGTGACTAAATCTGGTTCTAACACCTATGGCATTTAAAGAGAAGCGTCAGAATGAAGCAAGTAGTGCTCCACAGATTTCCTCAGCATCAGGTGGGTTGGAAGAAACTTTCCAGGGATCTAAGCTTTCTGTCAGCCATGGCTCCATTCTGCATGTTCCAACAGAACAGTCAGCAAGAAGGAAAGCAAAACTCCTCCAGATGGAGAAACAGGGGAGTGGCCAAGAGGCCCAGAGAGCAAGGAAACCAGGTAAGGGGCTTATGGGGCTGACGAAGGTGGGGTACATGACTCTCCTTTTGGAGAAAGTAACTTGTCTCTGTTGCCTGTCTGGCAGGTGAGGTGGTGTCACCCTTGGGGCTTGTGCCCCAAGGTGGGGCTTCCCCAAGGTGGGGCTTCTCTAACAGCCTGCTGCCTTCTGCATTGTACCCATAGACAGAGTCTACTGAAGCAGTGCACACTGGATGCCTGGCAATAGGCAGCAGGGAACATTTCTATTTCACACTTCATTTCCAGAACAACAGGGTGTCATTTTCCCTGGAGCCCCACCTTTCCCATCATGAGCTGGAAGTGGTCTTCCTGTACCAAAAGGCCAAACCAGGACAGAGCAAACAAGTGTGGCACTATGAACATGGCCCTAGGAGCCTAGCACTGGCTGATTTTTGCATGGAGTGAAACCATCTGCCAATGCTATGAAGGCAGCCCACGTAGGATCCTGTACTTGAGGCCTGCACTGAAGAGCCCACTACTCACTTCCCTTTAGCCTCTCCAGGAAAAGTTATAGACACTACATAATTTTCATTAACTCTAAGGAAATCCTCCCCAATAGATAAAGCATCCCTCCACCCCCCACCCCCCGTGGCTGGCTGGGTTACCTGGTACTTGCATGTATCTCCCCTTGTAGGGCTGTATCTGCCACTCCAGGAAGCAACATACTGTGGCTCTAACTGCCATGGGATTCAGTTAACTAAACTACCATGGACTTTTCCTTCCCCAAGGGGCTTAGCACTGGTGGGTAGTGCCTCAGGTGATCCTTCCTTTTCTTACTGCTCCCATTCCTGGAGACACACCCAGCACTGGCTGCAGGACCTTTGCTTTTCTCCCCAGCCCCTGCCAATCCAGCTGCCTTTCCCTTAGGTCAGCCTCTAGCACCTTCTCCTCCTCTGAAGGGGATCATGGCAATTCTCTTGTCACTCTTCCTTCTTCACTATGCAGTGTACCATCAGTACTCTGTCATATGTGAGGGAACTGAATTCTCCAAATACATTTTCACTCTCCCCTGGTGGGGGCCATCACATGAAAATAGAAGTAGGAGAGCTTGACTATGGCCTAATGTCAGGTTTGTTCCCTCAAATGAGACCACTGAGCCCTCCTAGGAGTTAGGCACAGGGTGAGCTGTGAGATAGTCACTATGCAGACAGCAGCAGGCCAGGCACACCAGCAAGCATCAGGAGCTTCACAATCTCTAGGGGTCAATAAAAACCGAGTGGAAGGAAACCCAGGCAGAGAGTTTCCTAGAAATAAAGACATACTGCTTGCTTTATCTCTTAGAAGAAAAGTGTGAATATTGTTGCCAAGTTCTGAAAATGGTTCATAAGAGCTCAGCCTCATGGGACTAAATGAACACTAAACCATCTCAAAGAACTGACATAGAAATGCACTGATCCTGAACAGGTACTGTAGACAAAACATAGAAAACCTGTCAGCCTCTTCAGAAAAGCTTCTGCCAGCTTTGAGATTACATCTAATATTGCTTTTCTTTTCATACCTAACAACAAGCATGGGGCAAGCTGCTCACTAACCTCTAAGAGGAAAATGCACTCTGGCAATCAAAGCTGCTATACTCAACAAAAGCTAACTGGGGAAAAGGCTGACCCCAGTCCCCCATACGGCTTGGGAAAGCCTGGCTTGGCTCTTCTACACCTTGAGTTGATCACCCAAGTAGCTGAGGACTTGCTTGACAAGACTGAATGTCATGGCACATGGTAAAATACATTAGGTGATGGAAGGTACTAGAGAAATGTGCATATCAATGCAATTACTGCTGGTGAGCTAAAGCAAAAGCATGTCTGCAACTTACTCTGTGGGTGCATTCCCCTGGGAAGATGGACATTTGCCAGGGCTGAGGCCTCAGATCTCAATGCTGGGAGGGTGTTGAGGGTATCTGGGCTGTGGGGAGGGGTTGAAGAATCCTTTTCCCCATAGTTTCAAGAGTTCTAAACCAAGGGGACTCTAAGCCTTCCACTGCTGCCACAGCCTAAGCCTTAGGAGCAACTCACCTGTGCTGGATCCGTGGGTCACTCTGCACCAGGGGTAAGATGGCCTCCAGCACCTTGCTGGCGGACCCTGGAAGCATCTCTAGAACCTTCTTATCAATAGCCATTTTGTCCACAATGGTCTTAAAGTAGCGCAAGGCACTGACAACTTCCTTCTCTTTCTCCTCCAGCCAGCACAGGTTCTGAAAGGAAACATTAAGCATAAGGAGGGAGAAGAGAGATTAAAGGAAGCTATTTTGAAAAAATAAAATTTCCTATAAACTAGCTTGAGATTGCTGCAAATAGAAAGGTTCTGGCTGCAGAAACCAAGCCAGATTGTTTTTCTAATGACTGTGATCAGGAGACAGGGGTCAGACCTGAAGAAGAAGGGCTTTGGACAAAAAAAGTCATTGAGGCTGGGCAAGGTGGCACATGTCTTTAATCCCAGGCAGAGGTTGGAGGATCGCTGTGAGTTCAAGGCCACCCTGAGACTACATAGTGAATTCCAAGTCAGCCTGGGCTAGAGTGAAACCCTACCTCGAAAAACCAAAAACCAAACCAAGCCAAACCAAAAAGGTCATTTAGAACTCATGAGCTCCCTTCCCATACACTGAGGTCCTGAAAACATTTTCACCCCTGTCCTAATCACTCATCTCATTGCATGCAGCAAGACCACTGCTGATGACTTGGGGAAGCAATGGCTACACCCCAGGGTACACATATATCCTGGAAAATCAGATCCAGGATCCAAAGATCTAAGGGACTTGTAGGCTGGCTGGGGACCTGAGGAATCAACCCTCCTTGGGCTCCTCCCCAGATCCCCACATTGTCCCATAAGTCCTGCAGTCCTCACACCTCAATAAAATGATACGTGACTTCCAAAGGATCTAGAAGCCCCAGTGTGGAATGGGGAGAGTATAAGGAGGCCAGAGCAGATGGCAATGGATCAGTGACTCTTGTGCAATGACTGTTAACAGCATTTGGAGCTCTCTGATTCTAAGAAAAGCCATCTGGAAGGAAGTGAAAATACAGAACTCTGTACTTTCCAGACCACCTCCAAATTTTTTTCCTTGACTGTAGGAGGCCTTGGGCCCAGAAGCCCTGTCATTCCTTATTGCTAACCTCCCTTTCCAGTGGCTCTAATAGCAGTGTTTCAGCTGACAGGTAAAACAGGGAAATCAAGAATCACTGACCAAATGGATGAGCCCACAAATGGACATTCCACACTCCAAAAACTAACTACACATCTAATAAAATGTAGTGTAGATGAGGAAAGCTGTTACTGTGGGCTCCCTGAGGTCCAGAGAGTTCAAATGAAGGCAATCAAGGACAGGAGATACTTCAGAAACAGTTGATTTGGTTTATATAATAATTCTAAAATACATCAACAAATGACAAAAATATTATAAAAAGTGACTATGGGGTGTTGGAGGGATAGCTTAACGGTTAAAGTGCTTGCTTGGAAGCCTGACAGCCTAGGTTCGATTCCTCAGTACCCATGTAAAGCCAGATACACAAAGTGATGCATGAATCTGGAGTTTGTTTTCAGGACAAAAGGCCCTGGCACACCCATTCTCTCTTGTCTCTCTCTGCTTGCAAATTAAATTTAATATTTTGAAAAAAGTGATTATTTAAGCCACAGATAAAATGTCTGAAGGAGAAGAAAGACTTGGATCTTTCAGAAGTTAAACTCAACATATCTCAGATACTTTGCCCCCATCCAATGGGTTCATTGGACGAAGAAGAGACTGTCTGTGGATGGTTCACCTACCAGAGAGGAGAAACTCAGCTATGTCATCTTTTAAAACACAATGGTCTCAGGCTGGAGAGATGGCTTACCTGTTAAGGCACTTTCCTGCAAAGCCAAAGGACCCAGGTTCAATTCTCTGGTTCTCACTTGAGCCAGATGTACAAGGTGGCACATGTGTCTGGAGTTTGTTTGCAGTGCCTCTCTCTCAATAAATAAATAAATAAATAAATAAATAAATAAATAAATAAATAAATAAAAAGTGATTATAATTTTGAGTACTAGCTCTCTGCTAAAATGGGGAAATGTCCATTTTAAATTTAAAATGTTCAGTAGTGGAGGTTATAGGAATACCAAGAGAAACATCTATAGGGTTGGTGAGATAGCTCAGTTGACAATGTGCTTCTCTTGCAAGTATGAGGATCTGAGTTTGGTCCCCACTACTCATGTAAATGCCAGGTAGGTGTGCCTGTAATCCCAGTGCTGGGAAAGTAGAGATAGATCTGGCCACCCAGTCTAGCCTAATTGGTGAGCTCCAGGCTAATGAGAGGCCCTGTCTCAAAAAAAAGGTGGATAGGGCTAGAGAGATGGCTTAGGTGTTTGTCTGCAAAGCCAAAGGATCCTGGTTCAATTCCCCAGGACACAGGTAAGCCAGATGCACAGGGCGGGGGGCGCATGTGTCTAGAGTTCATTTTCAGTGGCTGGAGGCCCTAGCGCTCTCTCTCTCTCTCTAATAAATAAATTTCTTTTAAAAGGTGGATAGTGTTCCCAAGGATGCTCCTGATGTTGACCTTGGCCCTCAACATAGACATCTACACACATATGGACATGCATACATATATGCGTGCCACACACATCTATAAGTGATGGAATCAACCAATTAAAAGTACTTCTGTCAGGTAATTTCCAAAGGTTCAGGGTGATTTCTCCAGAGTATTCTCCAAAGGTGCTCTATGAACACAGTGGAAGAGCACCCCTTCCTTGTGCCCTTCACTCTGAACCTGGTTGTCTCCTTTCTCTATCAGACATGCTCAGTTATTGTCTGTCTCTAAGAGGCCCAGTGCTGGTTTTCCCACTGTGTGGACAAAATCTCTGGCTCTGCCCAGAGCTTGCAGATAGCAAGTGTGACTGGAGTCGTGGTCCTACAGCAGGAGGATGAGGACAACACTGGCATCTTGGCACATCAGAAAGTTCTGGAAGACAGTGATGATGACACTTTGCGAGGAACAGTAAGTATTTTAAGAAAATGTGTCACTGGGTATGCGAATGAGAAAGAGGAGCTGGGGATGGGGCAGGTGCTTCAGAGCAGAAAGGTTTTTAGCGATCAAGTCAGTCATATTAGAGTGAGGCTGCTGTCCTAATCACTCATCTCATTGCATGCAGCAAGACCACTGCTGATGACTTGGGGAAGCAATGGCTACACCCCAGGGTACACATATATCCTGGAAAATCAGATCCAGGATCCAAAGATCTAAGGGACTTGTAGGCTGGCTGGGGACCTGAGGAATCAACCCTCCTTGGGCTCCTCCCAGATCCCCACATTGTCCCATAAGTCCTGCAGTCCTCACACCTCAATAAAATGATACGTGACTTCCAAAGGATCTAGAAGCCCCAGTGTGGAATGGGGAGAGTATAAGGAGGCCAGAGCAGATGGCAATGGATCAGTGACTCTTGTGCAATGACTGTTAACAGCATTTGGAGCTCTCTGATTCTAAGAAAAGCCATCTGGAAGGAAGTGAAAATACAGAACTCTGTACTTTCCAGACCACCTCCAAATTTTTTTCCTTGACTGTAGGAGGCCTTGGGCCCAGAAGCCCTGTCATTCCTTATTGCTAACCTCCCTTTCCAGTGGCTCTAATAGCAGTGTTTCAGCTGACAGGTAAAACAGGGAAATCAAGAATCACTGACCAAATGGATGAGCCCACAAATGGACATTCCACACTCCAAAAACTAACTACACATCTAATGAAATGTAGTGTAGATGAGGAAAGCTGTTACTGTGGGCTCCCTGAGGTCCAGAGAGTTCAAATGAAGGCAATCAAGGACAGGAGATACTTCAGAAACAGTTGATTTGGTTTATATAATAATTCTAAAATACATCAACAAATGACAAAAATATTATAAAAAGTGACTATGGGGTGTTGGAGGGATAGCTTAATGGTTAAAGTGCTTGCTTGGAAGCCTGACAGCCTAGGTTCGATTCCTCAGTACCCATGTAAAGCCAGATACACAAAGTGATGCATGAATCTGGAGTTTGTTTTCAGGACAAAAGGCCCTGGCACACCCATTCTCTCTTGTCTCTCTCTGCTTGCAAATTAAATTTAATATTTTGAAAAAGTGATTATTTAAGCCACAGATAAAATGTCTGAAGGAGAAGAAAGACTTGGATCTTTCAGAAGTTAAACTCAACATATCTCAGATACTTTGCCCCCATCCAATGGGTTCATTGGACGAAGAAGAGACTGTCTGTGGATGGTTCACCTACCAGAGAGGAGAAACTCAGCTATGTCATCTTTTAAAACACAATGGTCTCAGGCTGGAGAGATGGCTTACCTGTTAAGGCACTTTCCTGCAAAGCCAAAGGACCCAGGTTCAATTCTCTGGTTCTCACTTGAGCCAGATGTACAAGGTGGCACATGTGTCTGGAGTTTGTTTGCAGTGCCTCTCTCAATAAATAAATAAATAAATAAATAAATAAATAAATAAATAAATAAATAAAAAGTGATTATAATTTTGAGTACTAGCTCTCTGCTAAAATGGGGAAATGTCCATTTTAAATTTAAAATGTTCAGTAGTGGAGGTTATAGGAATACCAAGAGAAACATCTATAGGGTTGGTGAGATAGCTCAGTTGACAATGTGCTTCTCTTGCAAGTATGAGGATCTGAGTTTGGTCCCCACTACTCATGTAAATGCCAGGTAGGTGTGCCTGTAATCCCAGTGCTGGGAAAGTAGAGATAGATCTGGCCACCCAGTCTAGCCTAATTGGTGAGCTCCAGGCTAATGAGAGGCCCTGTCTCAAAAAAAAGGTGGATAGGGCTAGAGAGATGGCTTAGGTGTTTGTCTGCAAAGCCAAAGGATCCTGGTTCAATTCCCCAGGACACAGGTAAGCCAGATGCACAGGGCGGGGGGGGGGGGCGCGCATGTGTCTAGAGTTCATTTTCAGTGGCTGGAGGCCCTAGCGCTCTCTCTCTCTCTCTCTCTAATAAATAAATTTCTTTTAAAAAGGTGGATAGTGTTCCCAAGGATGCTCCTGATGTTGACCTTGGCCCTCAACATAGACATCTACACACATATGGACATGCATACATATATGCGTGCCACACACATCTATAAGTGATGGAATCAACCAATTAAAAGTACTTCTGTCAGGTAATTTCCAAAGGTTCAGGGTGATTTCTCCAGAGTATTCTCCAAAGGTGCTCTATGAACACAGTGGAAGAGCACCCCTTCCTTGTGCCCTTCACTCTGAACCTGGTTGTCTCCTTTCTCTATCAGACATGCTCAGTTATTGTCTGTCTCTAAGAGGCCCAGTGCTGGTTTTCCCACTGTGTGGACAAAATCTCTGGCTCTGCCCAGAGCTTGCAGATAGCAAGTGTGACTGGAGTCGTGGTCCTACAGCAGGAGGATGAGGACAACACTGGCATCTTGGCACATCAGAAAGTTCTGGAAGACAGTGATGATGACACTTTGCGAGGGAACAGTAAGTATTTTAAGAAAATGTGTCACTGGGTATGCGAATGAGAAAGAGGAGCTGGGGATGGGGCAGGTGCTTCAGAGCAGAAAGGTTTTTAGCGATCAAGTCAGTCATATTAGAGTGAGGCTGCCCTAAACTCTTAAAAAAGTAGCTGACAACTGAGCAGTCATGTATTTGTTGACCCTAGCCTTCCAGGTGTTACACTATAGCCAACAGTCAGGAGAATGTACCACCAGCTAGAACTAGGGACTAGACCAGTGGTTGTGCTGGAGTTTCCTGGCTGATAACTTCAGAGCAGAAGCCTGTCCACCTGTGTGGCCCTCCTACTCCATGGAGGAGTTGCTACCATTTGTCTCCGAAAGTCTGGCAACTCTATGAGGTTGTCAGTTCTGGGACAGCTGAGATCTAAGGCCACAGCTGGGCTTGGCAAACAGTGAATCTCCAGCTCATTATCTATTAAACAGTGAATGTGTCTGCTCTGTGTAATTAAGGAAGTCAAAGTGAAGACTGGAGTGGGGTGTAGCTCTGTGTCAGAGTGCTTGCCAAGCATGTGAAAGGCCATGGGTTCAATCTCCAGTACCAGAAAAACAAGACAAAACAAAACAAAGAACAAAGAAATGGCACCATTATCAAAGAGTATATATCTCTGCTGGGAAGCCAGACGTAGTGGTGCACCCCTTTAATCCCAACACTTGGGAAACAGAGGTATCACCATGAGTTCGAGGCCACCCTGAGACTACATAGTGAATTCCAGGTCAGCCTGAGCTAGAGTGAGACCCTACCTCAAAAACAAAAAAAAATCCGAAAGGGAAGGAAAGGGCCAGAACACAGCTACCACGCACTGATGCTTCATGAGCAACATGTTTCAGATGCAAGGTTTTATTAAAGGCTCTAACTATTCTATAGAACAGATGCTACTATTTCACAAGTGAGGAAACTGAGGCATGCTGAGGAGTGAGGAGTGGTGGGAAATAGGCAACCTGCTCCAGGGGGGAGTGACAGAATTGGAATATGAACATAATCTGCTTAATTCCAGAGTCTGGAGAGTTGGAGAGTATACAGGACAATCAGTCACAAGTACAGTAGAAGCAAGCCTGGTGATGCACACTCATAACCCCAGCACTAGGGAGGCAGAGACAGAAGTGTGAGGCAGACAGCCTGGGAAACAGCAAGATTCTGTCTGCACACCTGGTCTCAGCTACTCAAGAGGCTGAGACAGGAGGATTACTTGAATCTAGGAGTCCAGGACAACATAGGCAACACAGAAAAAAAAAAAGTTTTAGGAGAGTTAAGAAAATGGCAAAGAGGCCTTGGTTCAAAGCTCTCATTTAATAAATGTATAAAATGAAACTCAGGTGGAAAGAAGCTGAAGTTGTGTTCCTGCCAGATGATGGTGTCATCACAGCATTTGTGTTTTGCTGTCACCACACAGGACAGGCTCTGGAGGAAAAGGAAGGGGGGCAGATTGGTCTTGGTCTTCAGCAATTGCTCCTCGGCAGAACAGCAGCAACAGAAGCCCAACAAGCACCTTCAGGACCTCATTCCACTGTAGCCTGGCCTTCTGTTCAGTGGAAACCAGGCTGCTCTCCCAACCCTGCAGGATAGGGAACCATGAAGCTCTAGGCCAAGCTAGGGGTGAGAGTGGGGGGTCAGCAAATTAGAATCAGTAGACAAAAAACTGAAACTAGGACTGGAGAGATAGCTTAGTGGCTAAGGTGCTTGCCTGTGAAGCCTAGCGACATCAACTCTCCAGATTCCACGTGAGCCAGACGCATAAGGGCGAGGCAAGCACAAGGTCACACATTCCCACTATGTCTGGAGTTAGATTTCAGTGGCTGAGGCCCTGGCATGCCAATTCTCTCTCTCACTCTCTCTAAAATAAAAAAAAGAAAAGAAAAAAAGAAAAAAAACCTGAAACCAGGATTGTATAAAGGCAATGCACTATCATTCCCTTCCTCTGCAACCACAGCCAGATTCAGTAATAAAGCACAGCTGCTCCAGGCTCTGAGGCAGGGGCATCTCTCTGTCATCTTCACATATGATCTGAAGAATTGAAAGGGAAACCTCTCGGGAGTCTACTCAAGAGCCCTGGGATCCAATGTTTGCAGAGCTGGGGCATTCATCCCTTCAGAGCCATTTCTAGACAGTGCTAACTAACCATACAGGAATGGTCAGCTTGTGTTCCAGTACAAGGCTAGATTTTCTCTGTTACTAGCTCACTGCTAGTCTTGTCAAAAAATTATGGAAAAGGGGCTGAGGATGTAGCTCAGTGGTAGACAGCTTGTCTAGTATGCATGGAAGCCTTAGGTTCAACATCCAGTACCACCAAACAAAACAATAACAAAGAGAGAGAGAGAGAGAAACAAAGAAAAAAGAAAAAGGCTGTCAGTTTACAAATACATTAATGAAAAGACTATAAATATATCTAAATGAAACCAGTCTAGAAAGACAATAGACTATATAGTGCAGAAAAGAAACCTTAACTAGAAAACTTAGACCACAGCCAACACTATAAAATAACAAAAGCCTTCCTCACATAGTTATAAAGAAGAGTAAATAAAACAGCAGGTGTGAAACCACTAGGACAGGGTCTAGGCAAAGAGAAACCTCAGGAAGTGGCAATGAATGTGAATCTGTGTTTACATCTAACTGCTCCAAGTTCCCAAGCATTTCAAAAGGGAAGGTCATGCACATGTAATAAAATGAGAATGTATACATAAATACTCTGAGTGGTGAGAGAGCCAATTAACAACGAATGATGAGAGCAAGTGACAGACCAGTTCATGGCTTCTAGGACACTGTTCCCTTAGTCCATATGCTGTAACAGATCTCAGCATTTCCACTTCTCTCTGAGAGCCTCCATTAAGCAGTCCACTTGTTCTTACTCTATATAGTACAGGCAATTCAACCCATGTTAATGGACACAGGCCAGGAAGAGTTGAACTGTAACTGGGTGAGGTCACACCAAGCAGGTCTCTGCACAGTGAGATGTTTAAGCAGCTCCCCTGGTCCCTGCTCACTGGATGACCCACAACTCTTGCCTCACCCTTCTATGGAGACAACCAAAAATGTCTCCAGGCATTGCCAGATGACCCATGTAGTTTGTAACCACCCCACTAAGTTAGGAGTGCTTTCACATCAAAAGTTTCCTCTATGACCTCTCTTTGGATAATGAATAAAGAGAAGAAGTGGCTAGAGAGATGGCTCAGTGGTTAAAGGTACTTGCTTGGAAAGTCTCATGGCCTGGGCTCGATTCCCCAGCACCCATTTAAAAGCTAGACACACAAAATGGTGCATGTGTCTGGAGTTTGTTTGCAATGGCAGGAGGCTCTGATGTACCTATTTTTCTCTTTCTATGTCTCAAATAAATTAAAAAGATAAAAGTATTCAAGAGCCCGGTGTGGTGGCACACGCCTTTAATCTCAGCACTCAGGAGGCAGAAGTCGGAAGATCACTGTGAGTTTGAGGCTACCCTGAGATTACAAAGTGAACTACAGGTCAGCCTGGGCAAAAGCAAGACCCTACCTCAAAAAACAAACAAACAGGGCTGGAGAGATGACTTAGAGGTTAAGGCGCCTGCCTCCTAAGCCTAAGAACACGGTTCCAATCTTCAGGTCCCACATTTAGCCAGATGCAAAGTGACGCAAGGGTGCAATGCTGCACTTGACCACAAAGGGGGCGCACGCATCTGGATTTTGTTCACAGCAGCTGAGAGACTGCTGGCACGTCCATTCTCTATCTGTCTCCCTCTCCCTCTCTCTCTGTCTGTCTCTCCAAAAATAATAAATAAATAAATAAATAAATAAATAAATAAATAAATACAAACAAACAAACAAACAAACAAACAGTATTCAAGAACTGAGTGGCCGAGCAGTTTCATATCAGAGTTCTCTAGCAGAGCAAAGCTGTTTATAACCCATGTCTTCTGAACTGCCTCGTGTTGGATGGTGGCCTACACTGGTGAGTGTGCTTATTAGCACATGGTGACAGGCTAAACCTTCCACCTCACTGCTCTTCTTCCACCTGTTCTTGGGTCTCTGGCGAAAGGTAAGTATGTCCCTCTATCAGCCTCTTTGTTGACAGGGTGGGCACTCACTCAACAAGACTTTTGGGCTTACAACCTCTGTTTTTCAGTTTTAACTATACTTTTAAGATATTCTGCTTGCCAACACAGACAGGGTAGTGCGTTAGCTGCATTAAACTGACAGGTATGATAACAGCTTTACAATGAGTATTACCCTCTGGATAATCACCAGAGGATTAAGGATCAATTTGTCTTCACAGCTTGGTTTTCTCTTACACTGCCAAGTATACTTTTATGCATGAGTTCTGTGATATGTTAACAGATAAACTCTGGCTATATGGGTATACACCTAGGATCCTAGTACTCAGAAGGTAGAGGCAGGAGAATATAGAGGTTAAGACTAGCTTGGGTTACACAGCAATGCCCTATCTCAAAAAATCTAGGTCTGGGAATGTAGCTCAGTCTAAGATGCACAGTGTGCACATGCGCGCGCGCGCGCGCGCGCACACACACACACACACACACACACACACACACAACAGCCCCCCACACAAGAATTCAGACTGCCTGAAAAAAAATTCTGACATCAGATAACCTATATTCACATATTGGCTTTAACAACTTTTGATTGTGTTCATATAGCCTCAGTTTCCCTTTCAGTAAGATAGGTTTTCACCTGTCAGGCTGATAGGAAGGGAATATGTGCAAAGCACTCCTCACAAGGCCTTGGTGTTGGGGATGTAGGCATCCTTGGCTTAAAAGAGCCTTGCAGATGGCTAAGACAGCTCACCAAGACTATGGAGTTCTTCTAAACCATCCACATCATGTCAACAACTCAAGGAAAAAACAGCTGCTCCTGAGCAGTGATACCTGCCCACCTGCCCCGCACCCGCTGGACCCCAAAAGCACACCAACCCCACCCAGGACCCTTTGGCTGTGGAGAAGTGGGCTCCATCCACACATGAGTGCCATGTGAATGAACATTTCCTTTTATCCAAGTATTCTCTTGAACACTTCAGCCCAGAGTTGCCACCCAGTTGAGACACAGACATTGCCATAGGTGTTTTTCCATCCCAAACCATGGATCAGGATTCTGCAGTAGAAGGCAAGGTAAACCCAATTGTTCTTAACATCACACTGACCTTCTGCCTTTGAGACCTGGAAGCCACAGCACTGGTGGACATAAATTCTACTGCCTGCTGCTCCAGATCCAAGGGGTTAGGGTAGCCCTCTGGTAGAAATCTGTCTCTTGCCTCCTGGAAGAGAGGAAACCTGGATTCCTACAGAGCTTGAAATGGCTGTTGTAGGCTGAAGGGAGGGGTTGATGAAAGTCAACAGCTGTCTCACACTTTGCGCTCAGCTGGCTCTGCCCAGGTTACCAGTGCTCTAGGACATCTTTGTCTGGGGCTCAAGGGAGTTAAGAATTTCAGAGATGGGCCCTGAAGCTGAATGATGGGTGGTCAGGCCATCACAGACCTGTGTGTGAGTGTGCCCCAGGGCAATACGGGGGCCTATGAGGAGTGAGGCAGCACCAGGATATGAACATAGTGCACTGAGCTACTTTAAATGCCCAGAGAATGACATAGCTGGGAAAGGAGAGCTGTTCTAGCCACTAGCTGGACTGATTAGCAGGACAGACACCATCCTAAAGGTCCCAGGGACACAAATGGCCCCAGGGAGTTCACTTACACACAGCTCAGCTCACAGTGCTGGCCGCAGGTCGGGGCCAGGAAGAATACCTAGAAAGGCAGCTTACTTTGTTCACGGGCTTCTCGGGAATCTTCACAGACACCTCTGCTGGCTTTCCCTTCTTGGATGGCGTTCTCTTGATTTTGGGAGAATGAAATTTGTCCATCAGCTTCATGGTGAAGGAGGAGAGATGAGAACGCTGCGAGTCTGAAAAAACAGAACGCTGGCTGTTAGAAGGTGGGGTGGAAGAAGCTACAGCGTCTTCAATCTAACCCTTTCTTCCTGAGGGTTTGGAGATTCAAAGAAAAGAAATATGGATTCATTAAAACAGCTCTGCTTACATACATGTTTCAAGTTTTGCAATTTCCACCTGGGTTAGATTGGTAGAATTGTAAACATCCAAAGTAGTCAAATGGGTATGAAAAAAGAATTTGTCAATCTGTTCCTGTCATATTTGGGTTTATATAATGATGGAGTCAGTACAAGGGAAAGAGTTAAGAAAAAACACTTGCAGAATCACACATGTGTAGGACATTAAGAACTAGCAAGGGGGGCTGAAGAGATGGCTTAGCAGTTAAAGCGTTTGCCTGCAAAGCCAAAGGACCCAGGTTTGATTCCCCAGGACCCATAAAGCCAGATGCAGAAGGGGGTGCATGCATTTGGAGTTCGTTTGCAGTGGCTAGAGGTGCTGGAACACCCATTCTCTCTCTTTCTCACTGCCTCTTTCTCTCTCTCTTAAATAATAAATAAATAAATAAGTTGGAAAAAAAAAAGAACTAACAAGGAAGGTTCTTTTGCATCAAGATCCTCATTCTCTGGTGTCCAGAACTACAAGTGACAAAGGCAATAAAGACAGAAGTAGAAAAAAATGCTCAAATCCCTCTGGGCCCAGGTGGAAATTTCCTTCTCAGATCAAGACAAGTCATGAGTGTCTGTTGTCACCAGTCCTAGTGAACCTACATGTAAGAATTAAAGCCACAAAACTCTTACAAGAAAACACTGGAGTGTCTGTGACCTTGAGTTTGTCCATGTTCTTGTAGATGTATCACCAAAAGCACAAGCATCAAAAGTAAAAAGATAGCCAGGTGTGGTGGTGCACGCCTTTAATCCCAGCACTCGAGAGGCAGAGGTAGGAGGATTGCCATGAGCTGGAGGCCACCCTGAGAATACAGAGTGAATTCCAGGTCAGCCTGGGCTACAGTGAGACCCTACCTCGTTAAAAAAAAAAAAAAGTAAAAAGATAAATTAAACTTCCTCAAAATTAAAAAAAGTGCCATAATAATACTATTAAGGGAGAAGAAAGGCAGCTTGCAGGATGGGAAAAATATTTTCAAATGATTTATTTGATAAGGAGCTGTATACAGAAATTAAAAGAACTCTGTAGGAAGCTGGACCTGGTGGTGCATGCCAAAAAAATCTCAGCATGCTGAAGGATCAGAGTTTAAGGCCAGCCTAAACTATCTTGTGGGACCCTATCTCAAAAACAAACAAACAAACATAAAAAAAGAACTCCAAGAGGCTCTAGCTCACTGTGATAGTGGCAGAGACCTTGCCTAACATGCAAAAGGCTTAGAATTTGACTACCAGCACTGCAAAAGCAATAGCTGCAGCAGCAACATAACTCTTATAACTCCACAACAAAAAACAAGTAATCCAACATAAAATGAACAAAGGGATGGCAAATTCTAGGTCAGAATGAGCTAAACGTACAGAAAAATCCTTTTTCAAGAAAACAAAATTGATTTAATGAGCAAAAAAATTGACCAGGTATTTTCCCAAAGATGACAGACACCATGGCAATATGGTCAACACCGGGACGGGGATGTAGGGCATTTGGGAGAGTGCTTGCCTTGCATGCATAAGGCCCTGGTACTTCACACCCAGGTATAATAAAGACTAGTGACTGCCTAAGACTCCAGAGGAAGGACAGTAGGATGGAGAATGATCAATAATAAACATGAGTTTTTCTTAAGGAAAGGGCATCATAAGATTAGGATCTAGTAATGGCTATACAAGCCAGTAAATTACTAAAAGCATATTCAGTTGTATGTACCCTTTATGTAGGTAAACTCTAAGATACATGAATTATATTTCAATAAAGTTAAATAAAATTCAATACGTTAGCCGGGCGTGGTGGCGCACGCCTTTAATCCCAGCACTCGGGAGGCAGAGGTAGGAGGATCGCCGTGAGTTCAAGGCCACCCTGAGACTACATAGTGAATTCCAGGTCAGCCTGGGCCAGAGTGAGACCCTACCTCGAAAACCAAAAAAAAAAAAAAAAAAAAAAAAATTCAATACGTTGTTAAAACAAACAAACAAACAAACAAACAAACAAACAAACAAACAAGGGCTGGAGAGATGGCTTAGCGGTTAAGGCACATGCCTGAGAAGCCTAAGGACACCGGTTCAATTCTCCAGGTCCCACGTAAGCCAGATGTACATGGTGGCGCATGCGTTTGGAGTTCACCTGCACTGGGTAGAGGCCCTGGCGCTCCCATTATCGCTCTCTCTCTGTGTGTCTCTAATAAACAAATAAAAATAAAATCTTAAAAACAAACAAACAACTGAACCCACTGGGCAGATAGGACAGGCTTTCTTTGCACCAACACTTCTAGCATCTGAAAACAGCTTACTGACTTAATTAGGTGTCTCCTCACAAGACTACAAGCTCCTTGAGGGCCTGACCTGTGTGTTCTTCATACCTGTTTTCCTAGTGCTGACAGTGTCTGAACACAGATGTTCAGTAAATAATCACTCAACAAATGAACAAATGAGCCAAACCAAAAAAAAAAAAAAAAAAATTCAATTTTTAAATTTTTAAATGAAATCAATTTTTTAATTTCCCTCAGACTTTTTTTTTTTCCCGAGGTAGGGTCTCACTCTAGTCCAGGCTGACCTGGAATTAACTATGTAGTCTCAGGGTAGCCTTGAACTCACGGCAATCCTCCTACCTCTGCCTTCCAAGTGCTGGGATTAAAGGCATGTGCCATCACACCTGGCTAACTTTTTAAAATTTTTAATTAATTTATTTGAGAGAGAGACGAGAGAGAGAGAGAGAGAGAGAGAGAAGAATGGGCATGCCAGGGCCTCAGCCACTGCAAACAAACTCCAGATGCATGCGCTACCTTGTGTATCTAGCTTACATGGGTTCTGTGGAATGGAACCTGGGTCCTTTGGCTTCTCAGGCAAATGTCTTAACTGCTAAGCTGTTTCTCCAGCCCCCTCTTTTTTTAGTATTAAAAAAGGTCCCCTCTAGCCGGGCGTGGTGGCGCACGCCTTTAATGCCAGCACTTGGGAGGCAGAGGTAGGAGGATTGCCGAGAGTTCGAGGCCACCCTGAGACTGCATAGTGAATTCCAGGTCAGCCTGGACCAGAGTGAGACCCTACCTCTCAAAAATAAATAAAAAATAAAAAAAAATTTTTAAAAAGGTCCCCTCCAAATACATCATACAGCACATTTATTTTAGGGCCATCACTGTGTTGATTACTGTTGCATGTGACTTAAGACCAAAGTTCAATTTCTGGTCAAAGAGCTTCCAGGTGGCCAGGCAGGATTAGATAAACTCAATGCTCTGTGTAAATTACCTAGGAGCCCAAAGTACTTAGCATCAACCACAGAGAAGAGGAGCCAGGAAGCAAACCTCATCTGGTTGCTGTCAGAGCTGCAGGCACAGATGAGAAGGAAGCAGTACATGCACCTGGCTCACGCACCTGGAACAGCTCAGGGACCTGGAGGGGCTCTCAGCAGTAGCCTGAGAAGCCTAAGGTCACTTCTGGGGGTCAGAGCAGGCAAAGTGGAATGGGAGGATTTTTTGGCTCGCCTTTGCCTATATCTCCTCCCTATCCACCAGAGTTGGGTAGGTCCTATTTATGCATCAAAGCCATGTGAACTAAGTCATGTGGTGGTTGGAAAGGTGGGTTAAATGTACTGTCATGTCTCTCTACATCTTGAGTTGCTTGATCTTAAAAAATGAGGCTGAGAATATTCCCCTTGAAATGGCTGATGTGGCAGAGGCTGAAGGAGATATGCTACTGAACAATGCATGCAGTAGGAATTGCATTTTATTTATTTATTAAATATTTTATTTTATTTTATTTTATTTTATTTTGGTTTTGCGAGGTAGGGTCTCACTCTGGTCCAGACTGACCTGGAATTAACTATGTAGTCTCAGGGTGGCCTCGAACTCTCAGTGATCCTCCTACCTCTGCCTCCCAAGTGCTGGGATTAAAGGCGTGCGCCACCATGCCCGGCTTATTTTATTTTTTAAGAGAGGAAGAGGCAGAGAGAGAGAGAGAGAATGGGCACGCCAGGGTCATTTCAGCTGCTGTGAATGAACTCCAGACAGGTGTGCCCCCTTGTGGACAAGTGCAGCATTGTGCTCTTCCATCACTTGTGTCTGGCTAAACGTGGGACCTGGAGAATCAAATGGGTGTTCTTAGGCTTGGCAAGCAGGTGCCTTAACTGCTAAACCATCTCTCCAGCCCTTAAATATTTTATTTATTTATTTGAAAGAAGGAGGGAGAAAGAAAAGAAAAGAAATGAAAAGAAGAAAGGGCATGCCAGGGCCTCCAGCCACTGGAGACAAACTTCAGATGTGCGTACCACCTTGTGCTTCTGGCTGACGTGGGTCCTGGGGAGTTGAACCTGGATTTGTAGGCAAATGCCTTAACCGCTAAGCCATCTCTCCAGGCTGTTTTTTTTTTTTTTTTTTTTTTTTTTTTTTTGAGGTAGGGTCTCACTCTGGTCCAGGCTGACCTAGAATTAACTATGTAGTTTCAGGGTGGCCTTGAAGTTATGGCAATCCTCTTACCTCTGCCTCCCAAGTACTGGGATTAAAGGCATGTGCCACCATGCCCAGCTGTCCCAGCCTGTATTTTATTTTATGTTTGAAAAAAAAATTTCTTTTTAATTTGAGAGAGATTGGAAGAGGCAGAGACAGGGAGAATGCGCTTGCCAGCAGCCTCTCAGTCGCTGTGAATGAACTCCCGACGCATCGCCCCCTTGTGGGCAAGTGCAGCATTGTGCCCTTATGTCACTTTTGTGTCTGTCTAAATGTGGGACCTGAAGAATTGAACAGGCATTCTTATGCTTAGCGGGCAGGCACCTTAACCGTTAAGCCATCTCTCCATCCCTGAAAAAAATATTTTTATTTATTGCTGAGTGTGATAGTGCACACCTTTAATCCCAGCACTCGGGAGGCAGAAGTAGAAGGATCGCTGTGAGTTAAGAGACCAGCCTGAGATTACATAGTGAATTCCAGGTCAGCCAGGGCTAGATTGAGACTCTACCTCAAAAGAATTAATTAACGTGTGTATGTGTGTGTGTGTGTGTGTGTGCGCGCGCGCGCATGCCAGGATCTCTTGTCACTGCAAATGAACGCCTGTCTGGCTTTATGAGAGTGCTGGGAAATTGAATCCAGACTACAGACTATACATGCAAGGGCCTTTAACAGCCGAGCCATGTACCCAGGCCTGGAACAGCATTTTAAAGTCTGATCTTTTGTGTTAGAAAGATGAGATATGCACTCCTGCGATGCTGGGCAGTGGTGGCAAGTCAGTTTTCAGCTGGCCATGCCATCTTGAAAGCAAAAATGGATGCTAGAAAGCGACCTGTGTGATCAACAGCTTTTCAATACAGGTATTCAATAAGTTTCCTTATAAAATAGGCTTTGTGTTGGGTAGCTCTGCCCAATTATAAACTAATGCAAGTGTTTTGAGCACACTTAAGGCAGACTATGCCAAGCTAGGTGTTTTTGTTTTGTAAGCAACGTGTATGAAATCCATTTGTATGTGTATATGTGTATAGAGTATCTGTGGTGTGGTTTTAATTATGTATGGTGTATGCATGTATGTGAGTGCCAAGGCCAGAGGAGAGCTTTGTGTGTCCTTTTCTGTTGCTTATGCAAATACTTCCTTCAGACTCTCAGAGCTACCCTTTTCTGTCAGTGAGCATCTCCACACCCCTACTCACTGGTGTTACAGATCTGCATGGCAAAGCCTAGTTTTTAAACATGAGTTTGTAGGGTGGAGGTGAGGGGCAAAACTTGGGCAATCTCAGACCCTCATGCTTAAGGGGAAAGTTCCTTTAACCAATGAGCCATCTCCCCAGCCTCCCAATTTATTTTAAACATTACATACATAACTATGAAAACAACTTACAGAGAATGAGACAAATCCATGCATCCACCACCTGTCACAAAGGACTAACCTTCTGCAATGACAGAATGGTCTACACAACAATCCTTTGCAGCTACTGAGCATGTGAATATGGCTAAGATAGAAGGCTAAAGCTGGAAGTGAATTTCCATTTAACTGGATACTTTAAGCAGCCACACAGGGCTAGAGGCTGTCATACTGGAGGATGAGCTCTACAGGTAGAATGTATGTATCAACTGCTTCAATGTTACCACGTTTCTTTGTAATCACCTCTCTCTGCTCTGTAATGACAGCCACCATTCTGATGTTTGACTTTAGCATCCCTTCCTCTTCCTTTTTTTTTTTTTTTTTTTTTATTTTTATTTTTGGTTTTTCGAGGTAGGGTCTCACTCTAACTCAGGCTGACCTGGAATTCACTATGTAGTCTCGGGGTGGCCTTGAACTCACAGCAATCCACCTACCTCTGCCTCTCGAGTGCTGGGATTAAAGGCGCATGCCACCACACCTGGCTCTTTCATCCCTTCCTTTTTGATAATTTACATTTACATGTGTTGATGTATGTGAACATCACATACTCGCTGGCACACTATAAAGATTCCAGTTCTCTTGCTGATTCACCTATCCAATAGGACATTTAACCTGTCATGAGATAGTACTAAGGCTTTCATTTGCTGTGCTGAAAATCCTGGAGTTCATTTACCACTTTATCAGCTCTCCTGTCGATGAATAGTGGCTTATTCCCAGCCTTTGCTTTTATAAAGAATGCTGCTGCAGACATGCTCAGTGTGTTTCCTGGACACGTGTAAGAATGTACTGAGTAAAACTGGTGGGTTGCAGGGTATGTCCTTACTTAAATTTATAGACAGTGTCAAACAATTTTCAAGGGTATGTATGACTTCGTAGCCTTACCAGCAAAGTTAAGAGAGAGGAGAGAAGGAGAGGAGAGAAAGAGAGACACTGACTCCTGATTGCTATACATACTTGTAGTACCTGGGGTTGCCAGACACACATTTTCCACATAGCCATGTCTAACCACAGGAAACCAAAGCCTTTCTCCATGTGGAAATGCCAAACACTGGTATTCTGTGACCTATACATCTGTGAAAGCAACCTGAAAGGTCATTAATAGAAGCTGAAACCAAGTGCCATTACTGTTCCACGTGGCAATCACACCAAAAAAGGTCAGTGATTCCCAAGGACTAATTTGTTAGTAATTTCTTCCAGAAAAAGAGCAAGCTATACGACATCACAAACAATTTCTGAGTAAGTGACCATGGTGTTACTAACAACAGTCACTTTCATGGGCTATCGATCCCTGTCTAGGGAGATGAGAGGTGGAGGAGTGTGCCCACTCACAGGATCAAGTCTCAGAGTAAAACCAAGCAGAACAAAGCCAATCAATTTCTTCAAAAGTGCTGCCAGGTGCCAGTATTTCATTCTTAGATCTTCAACTTGCCCCTTGCAGGCCTAGCAACAGTTCTGTCCATTACCAACAAATGTGCTTATCAACTGGTCTTTCAAATGTCACTTGAAGCAGCAGCTGGGATCCCAACTTAGCAGTGGTTTCTGTCAGGGCTTAATTTTACCCTGAGATGAGGGAGTCTCTAAACAACAACTACACAAGGGACCACAAAGTCAAGGTCATGGTGGACAACACTTTGAGGCAGCTCCAAATGACTGTGGCCATCTTGACAAACCTTGCTTTGGCTGTTAGTTTGTTGTTACCTACCACATACTGAACTCAGAACTGTAGCCCTGGGAAAAATTTAGAGATCACCGACTTATACCCCCTACTTTCCAGATGAGTAAGGACAACTGGAGTTGAGAAGTAGCTGGAAGACATTAGGAAGAACTTGCTTGAAGGCTGGGCGTGGTGGTGTATGCCTTTAATCCTAGCACTGGGGAGGCAGAGGTAGAAGGATCACTGAGAGTTCAAGGCCACCCTTAGACTACATAGTGAATTCCAGGTCAGCCTGAACTAGAGTGACTCTACCTTGAAAAAAAAAAAAAAAAAAAAAAAAAGAACTTGCTTGAGAACGATCTTACTGACTACAATGTAAGAGTAAAGATGAGAGTGGGCTGACAGTGTCATGAGCATGCCAAGAAATACAGACGGCTGGGAGTCAGGCAGTCTTGGTTACTAACTTAGCAAGCCTCTCACCTTCTGGGCTTCTCACTTCTTCTCACTTCTAGAGAAGGCCTAACTTCATTCAGATCTACCTCCTCTTCAGGTGGCTGTGGGGATCAAACATGACCCTATGTGTAGGGGATAGAGCCAAAGGACCTGATACAAAACAAATGTTTAATAAATGGCAGCGGTTACTGTTATCTGATTACATCACTAGGTCTCTGCCAACACTTAATAAGGCAAAAGCTAAAAATAGTTTCAGACGAGTAGAACCAAAAGCAACCGGTGTTTCATTTTTTCTTAACAATTTCCACATTAAAAGATCCTCTGCCTTACTCAATATAGAGCAATTCATGTGAGAACAGAGGGAAAACAGCATTTAAAATTTTCTAATACCAAAGGCTTTCTGACATGAGCTCTGTCCACATTACCCATGGCTGGCACTTGTGAATAGAAATACTAAATGGAACTTTTCTCTCTCTCTCAACAACAAAGATAAACCAATCTCATTATTAAAATCTAAGCACTATGGACTGGAAAGATGGCTTAGTGGTTAAGGTGCTTGCTTGTGAAGCCTAAGGACCCATGTTCGATTCTCCAGGTCCCACATAAGCTAGATGCAGATGCATAAGGTGACACAAGCGTCTGGGATTCATCTGCAGCAGCTGGAGGACTTGGCACACCAATCTCGTTCTCTCATTTAAAAAAAGGCCAGTCTGTTGGGCTTACCTGAAAAAAAAAATCCAAGCTGGGCATGGTGGCACATGCCTTTAATCCCAGCACTCAGGAGGCAGAGGCAGAAGGATCGCCATGAGTTCGAGGCCACCCTGAGAATACAGAGTGAATTTTAGGTCAGCCTGGGCTAGAGTGAGACCCTACTTTGAAAAACAAAACAAAAAATCCAAGCACTAGCTTGGTATGGTGGCTCATGTTAAGTTAGGAGGATCACAGTGAGTTATAGGTAAGCCTGGGGCTACAGAAGTGAGTTCCACATCAGGCTGGGCTAGAGTAAGACCCTGTTCCTCCCCCTCAAATCTAAGCACTAGGGGCTGGGGAGATGGCTCAGTTGATAAAGTGCTTACCTTGCCAATAGGAGGACCTGAGTTTGATCCCTAGAACCTACATAAAATGCTAGGTGTGGTGGTGCACACTTTTTAAAAAAAATTTTTGTTTATTTTTATTTATTTATTAGCAACAGACAGACAGAGAAAGAGGCACAGAGAGAGAGGAAGAGAATGGGCATGCCAGGGCCTACAGCCACTGCAAACAAACTCCAGATGCATGTACCACCTTGTGCATCTAGCTTATGTGGGTACTGGGGAACTGAGCCTTGAACTGGGGTCCTTAGGCTTCACAGGCAGGAGCTTAACCCCTAAGCCATCTCTCCAGCCCCCAATGGTGCACACTTGTAATCCCAGTGCCGGGGAAGCAGAGACAAGTGAATCCCTGTCCAGCTTGTCTAGCCTATAGGGTGAGCTCCAGGCCAAAAAAACTTTTGAACGGTGTTCCAAAGGACACCTAAGGTCTGATCTCTATGTACACATATGCCCACACACATGAACACACACAACATACAAATAAATCCAAGTACTGAAAAGTATATATATATATATATATAATTCAAAAAGGCAGATGGCACACTACATAAGCAGTCCGTCTCCTGACTGGGTCGATCCTAACTTTGGCTGTCCAAACAATGTTGTGTTGATGCATACCTCAATGCTTCTTCTGTGCATTGAGTAAGGAGACAGACAAGCTTGAAAGCCACTGAGATGCTGGCAGGCTGCCTTCATGACAGGATGACTATAGCTAGTGAGGTTCTCTTGGGGGCAGAAGAGGTGGGGGGGGCAGGGAGGAGGCTAGACCTGTAGGACCATACCAGTCACTGTGGGCTTGGTTTCAAATCTGACAACCAACATTTCCCTATTATTTATATAACTGGTAGAGATTCAAATACATTTAAGAACTGGATAGACAGCTCACAACAGATGATATGTAAATGGCCAATAAACACATGGTACATTGTTAATTGTCAGTGAGCACATAATTTATTTCCCAGGCAACAAGGGATAAAGCTGGGAACCACAGTTTCTTAGCAGCTTGGATGCTTCAGAATAAGCCCTCTGTGCAAAGAGAAGGAAGAGAAGGTACAGGGTCCCCCAAGAAGGACCATCATCCCTCGCTGACCCACACAGGAATATAGACTGAATCAAGCCATGCAGAGCAGGCAATAAGTGGCATCTTCAGCCACTCCTTCATTCACTCCACGTATGGAGTCAGGATGAAGTTCCAGCTGAGAATTCAACTTCCTGGCTAAAGCCTACACAGCTCATTCCCCAGTCATGGCCGAAACAGCATCAACCTGTCTCCCACAGCCACTTCACCTCCTTAGGAGGCAACTTCCACAGCACCAAGTGTGTTCAGATAGTAAAGAACACCCTGGCCTCATGCTCATGCTCTCAAATTACTGCTACAAACAGCCTCGTGGTCTACCAGAGACTTCCTAAGAAGTTCTGGAATGAATATTTGAAGTCACAAGGGTTTAGGCAAAGCCAGAACTTCATTGGCTTTAGGCCTGAAATAAAATCCACTTAATTTCAGTCAGGGTCCCCTTCATTAGGCACTGAGTCACACATGGCCCTGCATGTTGTCTAGGAGATGACAAAGACAACACAGCATCACCTAGGACTATTCCCGACCACTTCAGACTTTCCACAGCCTTATCTCATTTGATCCCACAGTGCCCCTCCACCTCACTTCAGCCAGGAACACTGAAGCTGGGAGGTAGATAGTCGCCAGATTTGAGCCTAGCTGAACTGCACATGGCAATCATCAGTGTCTAGTTTAGTACTGGGAAAGTGGTTACATACCTAACAGATGGCTCAAACAAATCAGAATCCATGTCTACAGATGGAAGGATATGTGTCTACTTTTGTCCCCAGAGGAATCTCATTTCCCCCGGTCAGCTCGGGAGTTGTCTCCTTCCAACAAGCCAGCACCTACTAAATCCAGAGTGCAGGACCCACCTCATCCCACCCTGGTTTCAAACAAAATGGCACCAAGTCTGGGACAGGCCTCCCATTTGGCTCTCTGAAGCCAATGCCCAACACAGATGTTTGTTAGATATTCTCACAGCCTTAAGCCAGAGGGAACAAGTCACCACTTGACAAGAGGTAGAGACTTTTTGGCCAGCAGCACTTGTAAAAGTGAATCACGGGCTAGAAATGTGGCCGGTGGCTGTTCACATATTCACAGCAGCAGTACATCAAAGGCCCTGGTGGGCCTAGCAGGCACCCGCCAAGAGCACTCAGGCCTGAGAGGAAGAGACTGAGACCACACCCTGTTCTCCAATAGACAGAGAGTGATGGGGGAGGGGATGGTGGCTAGGGAGAATAGTACTGCAGGGATGCCTAGAGTTAACCAACACTTGGCTAGAAAGCAGGGAGGGGGCTTTCCAAAATCAGAAAGGCTCTGGATGCTCACTGAATTTGTATCAAAACAGTGTGTGAATAGTAAAAGCCTCATGATACTGGTTGAAAGGCTCATCAATGCTGTGCTTTTTTTGGGGGGTAGGGACTCACTCTAGCCCAGGCTGACCTGGAATTCACTATGGAGTCTCAGGGTGGCCTCGAGCTCACATGTGATCCTCCTACCTCTGCCTCCTGAGTGCTGTGATTAAAGGTGTGCCTGGTTAATGTGCTTTTGTTTTTTTTTTTTTTTTTTGTTTTTTTGAGGTAGGGTCTCACTTTAGCCCAGGCTGACCTGGAATTCACTATGTAGTCTCAGAGTGGCCTTGAACTCACAGTGATTCTCCTACCTCTGCCTCTCGAGTGCTGGGATTAAAGGTATGCACCACCAAGCCTGGCTAATGCTGTGCTCTTAAGAGACAGCTACAGGTCTTATGAAGCAAACAGGCTTCCACTTTTTCAAAACTTGCCCAACCCCACACCACACCAGGAGAAAGCTTCAAGAAAAATCAAGGGGCAACCCAACTTCAAACACTTGCCAGAGTAGGAGTCTGGGAAGGCTGAGGCAGAAAGATAGCTATGCCAGAGAATTCTCAAAGCTGACATGTCTGAAAACAACACAACACACACCAAAAACCCCCTCCTGGGGCTGGAGGGATGGCTTAGTGGTTAAGGCGCTTACCTGCAACACCTAAGGACCCAGGTTAGACTCTCCAGATCCCATGTAAGCCAGATGCACAAAGGTGAAACAAGGTTGCACATGCCCACTAGGTGGCACAAGCTTCTGGAGTGTGGTTTCAGTGGCTGAGGTTCTGCCACACTAATTCTCTCTCATGTGAAAATAAATACATAAATAAACTAATTAATTTTTTTAATTTTTATTTATTTTTGGAGAGAGAGACATCGAGAGAGAGACAGACAGGGAGAGGGAGACAGAGAATGGGCGCGCCAGCAGTCTCTCAGCTGCTGTGAACGAAATCCAGATGTGTGCGCCCCCTTGTGGGCAAGTGCAGCATTGCACCCTTGCGTCACTTTACATCTGGCTAAACGTGGGACCTGGAGATTGGAACCGGGTTATTAGGCTTAGCAGGCAGGCGCCTTAACTGCTAAGCCATCTCTCCAGCCCCTAACCTAATTAATTTTAAAAAACCCTTACTGGTATTGTCATTGTTCTCCCTCAGTGCCTTCATCCTTTAGGCCTCATTTTAAAGGAGCCAGTCTCCCCACAGAAGGTGGCTTCCTGCATTTGTTGAAAAGCCCACAAGGCCTTCTACAGACACAAGGTAGGCAGGGAAGGAAGGCAGAAGCCTGTTTTCCAAAGCAGGATTTTGTCATCAGAACCCTCTTGTCCAATATAACAGTTGCTAACAAGGCAGTTCAGGCTCTGAGCACCTACTCCACTGAGCACAATTTTAAAAAGTGGATTCAACCACCAGAGCAACGCTGACTACTTGTAGCTATAGGGGGCACCTAGCCGGACAGGAATGCAAGCCTAGCCTAATGTACTTTATAAGCTAATGAGGAAACAAAGCTATGTCCAGAGCGATTTAAATGCTAAAGACACTAACAGATCTAGAAAAAGTTCATGAAGGGGGCTGGGGACATGGCTCAGGTTGGATTCTCCAGCATTCACATAAAGCCAGTAGCACAAAGTGGTACATGCATCTGGAGTTTCGTTTGCAGTGGCTAAAAGTCCTTGTGGGTTTTCTCTCTCTCTTCTCTCTTAAATAAATAAGTAAATAAATAGTGCTTACTTACAAAGCCTAATGGCCTAGGTTCAATTCCCCAGTACCCACGTAAAGCCAGATGCATCTGGAGCTCATTTGCAGTGGCTAGAGACCCTGGTGCACCCATTTTCTTTTCTTCTCTTTCTGCTTTCAAATAAATAAAAAGTAAATTTTAAAATAATAATTTTTCTTTTGTTGTTGTTTTTCAAGGTAGGGTCTCACTCTAGCCCAGGCTGACCTGGATTCACTATATAGCTTCAAGATGGCCTTGAACTCACATCAATCCTCCTACCTCTGCCTTTCCAGTGCTGAAAAATAATTATTTTTAAGGAACAAAAGTTAACAGAGCTGAGCTGAGTGAAAACACATACCTGGAAAGACACAAACGGCCCTGGCCACACATATGTGGCCTATTAACACTGCTAACCTAAATTACAAATCATAGGTCCCAAAGTCAACTTTGTGAGTTAAACCATGAAATAGTAAAAAATTGGTATCAGAGGGTCTTGCATGTATAAGGTTGAATACTGTGTGATGAAACTTCCTGCAGTTGTGACCAACTTCAGACAGCCCTTCCCACCACAGGCATGAAGAGGTACTGCTGCAGCTCAGGGGCGAGCCAGGTGGTGGGACTACAAACATGGCCTTTAGCCACGTCACTAGGACAGTCAATCCTAGAAGTTAGGACTATGAGCACACAGATGAAGGGGAAGGGTAGGCCATCCCTGAGGGAGGCTTAAAGATGGTGGAAACTTTAGACCATACTGAGAAATGTAGTTCATACCACAATCAAACACACCAAAGACATTAAAAAGTCTAAAGGGCTGAAGAGATGGCTTAGTGGTTAAGGTACTTGCCAGCAAAGCCAAAGCACTCAGGTTCAATTCCCCAGTATCTACATAAGCCAGATGCACATGGTTGTGCATGTGTCTGGAGTTCCTTTGCAGTGAATAAAGGCCCTGACATGCTCATTTGCAGTGGCTAGAGTCCCTAGTGTGCCCATTCTCTCTCTCAAATCAATAAAAGTTAAAAAGAGAGAGAGAAGAGTCTGCAGAGGAGAGGTAAAGCTGCTAGTAATTCTTGGACTAAAAAAGGGCAAGGGGCCTGGAGGAATGGCTTAGTGGTTAAGGCATTTGCCTGCAAATGCCAAAAGACCCTGGTTCGATTCCCCTGGACCCACGTAAGCCAGATGCACAAGGTGGTGCATGCGTCTGGAGTTCACTTGCAATAGCTGGAGGCCCTGCGCACCCATTCTCTGTCTCAATCTCTCTCTCTCTGACTCTCTCAAATAAATAAATAAATAAATAAATAAATAAATAAATAAAACCTTAAAATTAAAAAAAAAGTGCAAGGGTTCAGTGTAAGCCCAGCAGAACAAGTGCATGTGCAAAGTGACAGGGAGGTGGGGTCCCTTGAGTGATAGCAGAGGAATGAGCCCCTACTGTTGGGTAATAAATCTGTATCCAGAAAAGATCTGCATTAGCTGTGTGTGTGTGTGTGTGTGTGTGTGTGCGTGCGTGTGTGTGTGTGTTTCTAACAGTTTAGCCACCAAAGTCCAACTAACCAGGTAGCCCAAGCAAGGAAATTTGGCCATGCCAGTAGTCCTCTAGCACAGGCATAGAGCATCAGGCAGCACCCAGCATTTCCTGCAGACCCACTGCATGCACACGCAGGTGATACCATACATGCTTTGGAGCAGACTAGTCAAGATGCACTGCTTTCCCTCTTTCCTAGTGATTTAATGTTTTTATAGTCACGGTGTTTGCTTAGCACCTACTTTAAGCTAGGCAAATGTGCATTTTGCCCTCAGGTCCTGTTTTAGGGCAATAATTCTTCAGAGAGGAAGGTGGGCCAGAATGGTAGGGTACAGGAGTGTGCATAAAGCCACTGGATCCATTCATCTTTGCAATCAAGAAAGCAAGTGAAGGCAAAGTAGTTCACCTCTCATGGGAAATCACTGTGATGTTTAATATGGAACTGCTAAGGTGGAGGGACTGGGCTGTTAAACTGTCCAAAATTAGGATCAGGTGAAAAGCCAAGTAGCCTCAGGAGCAGGCCAGAGGAGGCAGGTTGGGCCTTAATCTTACTGCTCACCTGGCATGTGGATTAACTGTATCCTCAGTGGAAAATGAAATAACTTTGAAGTTTCTCCAGCACATTTTAAGGTAATGTGGTTACATTTTACATTTGACATGGAAAACCTTGGATTTTCTAAACAGGAAAACAAAATCACCTGGGAAGGAAAAGATTGTTGCCAAGAGCCCAGCAGCCTGAAGCACAGGCTCTCCAGATCTGAGGGAAAAGAACCTGGCTTACTGATGTGGAGCCACAGTAGCTCTTCCTCGAGGGAGGAAGGGGGAGGCTGGGGAAAATCCATGCTGTTTAGGGGAAATTTCCAAGAGCCATCAAGTGACCATGAAGGGAAACATACTTCCTCTTCTTCCAGGAAGACAGGCCTGCTATAATTCACCAAGGCTATGTCTCTTAAAACAGGTTTTCATTACATAACTGGCATCTTCCAGGTACTATGACCTCAAAACTAAAGGCACCGTAATCAGAAGCACATGTAACTTAAAGGGCTGGCAAGCATGTTTGTGAACACATGAAAATTCTTGGCCTGAATCTATAAAAGGATGTTTTCTCTATAAAGAGGAATATTACAGAGTCAGTAAACTATGCATATTTTTGAGGCTACCTTTTCAATCGTTTTTGGTTCCAATTTGGTTTATAAATTAAAGTACCACCACAGAGTGGGGACTAAAATATGTCTAGTTTCTTTATAATAATATTTTTATGTTCCTGTGGCGGGGGGTGAGAGTAGTGTTTTAAAACTTTTCACCAAAACAAAAACATTAGCCAGAACTGTGTGTCCTAAAGTTTGGGTAAAGTCTGGGCAGCTTCAAAGGGGCTGCTTGTCACTCTATCTTCAGCATCCATTTCCATGAGCAGTGGACCCAAACCAACCATGGAAAGTGAAGGGTTTTTCTTTTTTGGTGTGCATACATGTGAGCGCATGTGTGTGTTCATGTGTACGAGAGTGGGCGCACAAGCAGAGATTAGAGGACGTCTTCCAGGTGTTAGTTCTTACCTTCCACCTTGTATTGAGGCAGAGTCTCTTCCTGGTCACAGCTCTGTTTTTCAGGCTGGCTGGGTTCATGAGCTTCTGGGAAGTTGTTTTGTCTCTGCCTCCCCTTATTACAGATATACTGGGATTAAGAAGTCTGCCACAACTTTTAGCTTTTGGGATGTGGGGATCTATATAACAAGTCATCCACTGAGTCATCCCCCAAGCTGAAAAGTGAGTTTTAAGATGCTGCAACAGGCAACTGCTTCTATCTAGCCTGGCAGTGCACTGCTTGGCTTTAAACTTCCTCTTCTTACCCACAGAAGTCAAACTGACCTAAAAATAAGCTCAGATTTCTGTTGTCATACACTGACCCTGGGCCAGTTCCTTAGGGCACCAGAGGCTGCCATTGTGTAAGAGGCCACCTCAGTGGTTCCTTTCCTCCCAAGGCCTCTCCTAAGGGATAGCAAAGTGTGTCCTGGGAGATAAAGGGACCACTGGAGCAAGGTAGGGAAGGAAAATAAAGAAGAGGTATGGTACCTTCCACAAAACTCATTGCAGGGACACAGCTGTTAAGCGAAAATAGGATTTCATTCTATCCCCAACCAAACCTCTTCTCATGGACTATGGCAGATGCCACCTGATCCCACAGGCTGGTGTGAAGGTGTATAGGGTGCCTGGAATAGCACCTCTGGGCTTCTTGCTCTGCTCTAAGGTTGTCAGCTGACTAGAACTGAGTCCAAGGAAGGAAACAGGCATGTAGTTACCACACAGCAGTTTGCCAGTTTGAGGACACTGGTATACAATGGAGGTGAGACCTGGCTTTAGAGTTAGCTCAGTCACTAACTTGTTTTGTCAAGCAGGCAAGCAATTTCTTCAAGCTCTTTTCTCATCTGGAAAATGTGGACAATTAGCCTAAACCAGGGGTTCTCAAAGTGTTGCCTTGACCATGCAGAAGTAGCTGCCTCTGTGAGGGACGTTTTAGAAGTTACATTTTTGACCCCACTACCAATCAGAAACAGTCAGGCCCAGTAGTCTCTGTTAATAAGCCCTCCATGAGAGGTTGAGCCCACTAAGCTTGAAGACAGCAGCCTAACCTCTTAGTTTACAAAAAAGAATCCTTCTTTTACCTTTTTCTGGCCTATTCTACTACTGACTTCATCACCCAACAAAACAAAATAGCTATTGTATACTACATATCAGGACCCAGTGATGGGCCATGTTCAAATTCCAATCACAAGAATGGGCACGTGGCTTGTCTCTGGTTGGTTCCTGATATGCAGCTTAACTGTATTTTTCAGCTACTCTTCCAGCCATAACATTCTTCCAAAACATACTTTTTTTTTTTTGGAGAGAGACAGAGAGAGGGAGAGGAAGACAGAGATGAGCACGCCAGCAGTCTCTCAGCTGCTGCGAACAAAATCCAGATGCGTGCACCCCCTTGTGGTCAAGTGCGGCATTGCGCCCTTGTGTCACTTTGCATCTTGCTAAACGTGGGACCTGGAGATTGGAACCGCTAGAGATTGGAACCAGCGTTCTTAGGCTTAGGAGGCAGGCGCCTTAACCGCTAAGCCATCTCTCCAGCCCAACATACTTACTTTTAATCAGGTACTCTGAATACAAGACATGGAAGGTGTTGGCATATAAAACATTATTGTCACTGGTCAAAGAAATTATGCGAGCTGGGCATGGTGGTACACGACTTTAATCCCAGCATTTGGGAGGTTCCAGAAGTAGGAGAATCACCATGAGTTTGAGGTCACCTTGAGACTACCTAGTGAGTTCCAGGTCATCCTGGGTTAGAGTGAAACCCTAACTCGAAAAAAAAAAAAAAAAAAAAAAAAAAAAAAAAAAAGAAAAAGAAAGAGAGAGAGAGAGAGATTATGTATGTCCATTTTGATTTTTTTTTTTTTATTGTTGTTTTGCAGTGCTGGAGATGGAACCCAGGGGCCTGTGCATGCTAGACATGCACGGGGGCACTAAGTGACACCCCTAGCCCGATGTGTGTCCAATTGAATAAGTATGGAAAAGCAACTTGAAATATTCTAGAAAAATGTGGAAAATACAAATGATATTTCTTTCTCCTAAAACTATTTTAGTGACTCATTGTGCTTCACAGGTTTTGAATGTTATTCTAGGCACAGAACCACAAACACCAAGCGACATTTTCAGCAGCCCACTTTGCTTTAGTTGTACACAGGAAATGCAAAAGCAAAAACAAAACCTAAAATGCTCTACCCTAAGAAGAAAGCTGCAACCCAGCTGCCATAATGCTCAAGCCAGGCTGAAGTCAGCTTCCTCCTTCACACCCAAGGATCCCACTGAAAAGTCTTTGCCAATGACTCCAGTGAAGGCAAACAGGCTCAGCTTCTGCAGAACTTGTCAGGAACAAGAGTCTTGGCCTGCACCAACCCTTCACATCCCCTCTGGGTTAGAAGTAAATTCTCCTAAGTCAAAACTGCAGCAGGGATTTGATCCCATGGGGAGCAGCAGAAGTTCAGAGTTCCCCAGCACAACACAGGTCAAAAAGCTCAACTAATAATTAGTGTAACACACTTACGGCTGCTTCTGCTCTGAAGCAGGGTCAAAGCAAACCACAACTAATGTGCAAAATTAAAAACAACTCTTTCCTTAGTGGCAGGAATTTATTTTCGCATTGCTAACAAGACAGTTTAAAAGCAAGCAATAGCAGAAGCTTAGAACACAGATTTACTGCAACCGAACTGTGGCTGTTTGGCTCTTAAGTTTCCTAGTGGCAAAGAAAAAAAGGTAAAAAAGATGGGTTAATTCTGCCCATTAAAGAAAGTATATGAACTAATAAGAGAAGGTGACTTTTCCTAGTACAACATTCTAGAAGGAATTTCAAGGAGGATATACAGTAGCTATAAACTCTGTCTTTAACTCTGGTTTTACAAGACCTCCTATAATGTTCTTCAAATGACTATTTAATATGTGTACTTTATGAAAAATCAATAGCCCAATAATGTCACATCAATAGATATTTCCTAGGAAATCTCAACTATTAATATAACCCAGCATGTTGTTTCTGGGAGATCCAATTTAATATACATATAACTCTTGTCAGGCGTGGTGGCTCACACTTTTAATACCAGCACTCTGGAGGCAGAGGTAGTAGGATCAATATGAGTTTGAGGTTAGCCTGGAAGTACAAGAGTGAATTCCACGTCAGCCTGGGCTAGTGTGAGATTCTACCTCAGGTGAAAAAAAAGAATTTTTTTTTTTTTTTTTTTTTTTTTTTTTCAAGGTAGGGTCTCACTCTAGCTCAGGCTGACCTGGAATTCACTATGTAGTCTCAGGGGGGCCTCCAACTCACAGTGATCCTCCTACCCCTGCCTCCTAAGTGCTGGGATTAAAGGCGTGCGCCACCACGCCTGGCAAAAAAAAAAAAAAGAACTCTTAAAGAACTTAATGGTGGGCTGAGGATATAGCTCAGTTGGTTGAAAACTGGGTGTGATGTAATTCTAGTATTCAGGAGGTAGAGGTAAGAGGATCAGAAGTTCAAGGTCATCCTCAGCTTCACAGCAGGAAGGAAGAGAGGGAAAGGAAGGAGAGGAAGGAAGGACAGGAAGGGAGGGAGGGAGGGAAGAGAAAGAAAGGGGGAGGAAGAGTGAGAGAGAGATAGAGAGAGAGAGAAAGAAAGAAACAAAGAAAGGAAGGAAGGAAGGAAGGGAGGGAGGGAAAGAAGAAGGGGAAAGAGGGAAAGGAAGGAAAAAGGAGAGGGAGAGACAAAGGAAGAAAGGGGAAAGGAAAGAGAAAGAAAGAAAAAAAGAAACGAGGGAGGATGAGAGAAGGGAGAGAAATGAAAGAAGGAAAAAAGAAAGAATGAAAGAAAAAAACCTTAGTGCCAGGTATGATGGTTTACTCCTATAATCCCAGAATTTAAGAGGCCACGGTAAGAGGACTGCCTCTAGTAGTTTCAGGTCACTTTGGGCCATGGAGTAAGACTTTCTTTCAAATAAAAACAGAACTTAATGAATATATGCCTCAACCCACCTATCTTTGGCCAAAGCAATGAGGGTTGCTACCACCTGATATGCCTAGACCTAAGGACAACTTTTAGGGGAAAAGTACCCAGTGCAGATTCCTGGCTTGGATTTTTATGTTAAATATGTTCCACTACCGACTGGTGTAAACTCCTTACACGTTTTATGTCCTTTTGCTGCATAACAAAGTTCCACAAATTTGGCAGCTGAAAACAACATGTTATTCTAGGACAGGGATGGTAGCACAACCTAGCAAGGTCCAGGCAAGGCTAAGTCCGAGGTCAATGCTTCCAGTATCAGTTCTCATCTGGAGGGGCCAGCAGTGAAGGGTTGAATGTAACACCCCAAACAGCCTTTGCATGGCATGTTGCAAGTTGGCTTTTGTGAGCACTACAGACTCAGATTGGCTCTGAAATGCTGTCCTGATGAGTTATCTGTATCCTCATAGAAAAGCTATGCTGAGAAGGGTCTGTGTTAGGAAGAGACTGCTGGGTCACCTTCAATGATTATGATAGACTTTATTTCCATAACAAGACAATATTTTTTTACCATATAATTTCTCCTTCAGGATCCCACTTGTATTCTTGCCACCCACCACCAGCACAAAAGAGAAGCCTCTACCCTGAGATTACATAGTGAGTTCCAGGTCAGCCTGGGCTAAGCGGAAACCCTACCTCAAAAAAAAAAAAAAAAAAAAAAAAAAAAAAAGAGAGAGAGAGAAAGAGGCCTGAAAAATTCACTCCTAAATGTGGGGGAGGGGTGATGGCGCATGCCTTTAATCCAGGACTAGGGGGGCAGAGGTAGGAGGAACACAATGAGTTTGCCACCATGGGACCATACAGTAAATTCCAGGGCAGCCTGAGCTAGAGTGAGACTCTACCTTGAAAACAACAACAACAAAAACAAAAAAATTCATTCCTTTCTGAGCTCCAGTGCTTTGTAAGCCTCAGTCATTTGGCCCTTCTGGGAACCTCATATTCTGAGGGCTCCTATGCCCATGTAATTAGTTATGAGTTTCAGTTTAATTCAGAGCCTAACTGAGAAACCTAGAAGGTTCGGGGAAGCCATTTTTGTCTTTCCTACTCAGCTATAGGATTAAGGCCCCAGCTTCTTGTGGACCAGAGGCTGAGGGTCCCTCAGCTATCCTTTTATCAAAGTCAGGGAAAATCACCAGAGTGAGTCAACTAGTGAGACAGTCTCTGATAACATTGTAGGAGTAACATCACCTTTACCATAGTCAAAGGGAGGCAGGAATCACTATAGGATTTTGGATCCTACAATCAATTTTTTTTTGTTGTTTTTTTGTTTTTTTGAGGTAGGGTTTCACTCTGGTCCAGGCTGACCTGGAATTAACTATGTAGTCTCAGGGTGGCCTCGAACTCACTGCCATCCTCCTACCTCTGCCTCCCAAGTGCTGGGATTAAAGGCATGCGCCACCACGCCCGGCAAATCAATTTTTTAACTAAATGCAAACTAAAGCTAACCTCAACCATAAATAAAGATGAACAATACTGGTTTATGGACACCATGACCCATGTCCTCCATACTGCAGCATCGAGTACCATGGTCAGGACACATTAAGGTGAGTTACTTCGGGTCAGTATGCTCAGCTGTATAGAATGATGATTCTTTCTCCTCCCAGGCTGCCTCCTGAAATCACAGGGACTCTGTTCTCTCCTTCATGCCTGCTTGCCCTCTCTGCTGAAGAAACACAGACAGCTTATGCTCACCACTACACCACCAACACTTCATAAGCATAGACAGTTGATAATGGACTCTACTAAACTCAGGGTCAGTAGCCTGCACCTGGACCAAGCAGACAGGACAGGAGCAGGAGGAGGAGATATAAGCACTTATAAATCAGTCTCTTTCTGTCCATAAGTGTCCGAGCCCGGGTGAGAGTGAGAAGGGAAAGGCAGAATGATTTTGTTTCTCATGCCTCTTATGCTATGAACGAACACCCGTATGTTAGTATGATTCTGGCACTTAAAACACTTTTCCTTACCACACGGTACCTTCACTTACTAGCACAGGACTGCAAACTTTTCCCTCAAAGGGCAGGAGAGCAACTATTGTTGGTTTTGTGAGGCACATACACACACTTGTACTTAGTCAACTTGGCCACACAATGAGAGAGCAGCATAGACAGACATACAACATGAGGCTGTGCACCAATAAGTTTAACAAGTGGGGTGTGGTGGTGCCCATTTTTAGTCCCAGCACTAGGGAGGCTGAGATTAGGAGGACTGCTATGAACTCAAGGCCATCTTGGGACTACAGTGTGAGTTACAGGTCATCCTGGGCTAGAGTGAGACTCTACTTAAAACAAACAAACAAAAAGTTTACTAACAAAAACAGGCAATTGCCTGGATTTGGTCTGTCTGAAGAAACAGCACTGTTCCACCACTCAAGAGACAAGCAGCCTTATTGGCTTTCAACAGGATTTTCAAGAGTAACTCTGACTACTTGCAACTGTTGCATGCTTTGTTCAGCCTCTACCTCACTTATGTAGAACACACACCACCACATGCTGGGATGTCTACACCAAAAGCTAACAAATCTGTCCTGCAATTTCTGCCAAGTCACAATCCAGTCCATTTAGATATGCTTGGATTTATCTGTTCAAATCATTCTTTCCTCCCTAGACCTTGTGGAACTCCTAGACTAGGTAACAAGGCAGGAGCTTTCAGCTAAAACTCACTTCTTTGCTTTGTGGGTTCAAGTTTCCTGCCTCTCTTTCCCTAGCCAACCAGAGTATGGCTAGCTGTTTTATTCAATGCTGATCTGTAGTGCCCAACTGAGAGCTATAGTCTTAAGACAGTCCCCCATTACTACCTGCTGAAAGGAGCAGAGGACATGTTATAGTCTGTGCTTTTGAGGCCCCAGGGATCTTAACATTCGCAGCACTCAAATGCATTATATAATCATACCATAATTATTTAGCTGAACTATAAATGGAGTTCTGGTGAAAAGATCTAAAATAAGCTGAACATTTGAATGTTTGGGACTCAAAAATATGCCAATAATAACATTTTATTTTAAATTATTTTAAATTAAACATAATATTAAGTCACTGCTAGCCTCTGGTGTCTCAACAATACTGGAAACTTGGGAAAGCAAGCCTGGACCACTGATTGGATTAATAACTTGCCAGTAATTATACTGAATGGCCAATAGAATAATTTTCATGGGCTTCTACTCATCCCTCTGCATAAGATTGTTTTCAACTAAGCATTTCTTTAGATTTCATTCTCTTAAAAGAATAAGGGTCCTCAGCATTAAAAGAATATTTTTATTTATTTATTTGCAAGCAGAGACAGAGAGAGAAGACAGACAGAGAGAATGGGTGTGCCATGGTGTCTAGTCACTGTAAATGAACTCATATGCCACTTTGTGCATCTGGCTTTATGTGGGCACTGGGGAATCAAACCTAGGTCATTAGGCTTAGCAGGCAAGCACCTTAATCACTGAGCTGTCTCTCCAGCCCCGTTTCTTTTTGTGTGTGTGTTGTTGTTGTTTTGTTTGTTGGTGTTTGAGGTGGTGTTTCACTCTAGCTCAGGCTGATCTGGAACTCACTATGTAGTCTCAGGGTGGCCTCGGATCTCGGCGAGCCTCCTACCTTTGCCTCCCAAGTGGCATGCGCCACCATGCCCAGCTGCCCTGTTCTTTCTTTCTTTCTTCCTTCTTCCTTCCTTCCTTCCTTCCTTCCTTCCTTCCTTCCTTCCTTCCTTCCTTCCTTCCTTCCTTCCCTCCCTCCCTCCCTTCTTTCTTTCTTTCTTTCTTAGAGAGAAAGAGGCAGAGAGAGAGAGAATGGGAGTGCCAGGGCCTCCAGCCACTGCAAACAAACTCCAGATGCATGCGCCCCCTTGTGCATCTGGCTTACGTAGGTCCTGGAGAATGAACCGGGATCCTTTGGCTTTATAGGCAAACGCCTTAAATGCTAAGCCATCTCTCCAGCCCCTGTTCTTTTTATTTAAAACTTTTTCTTTACTGGAATAAGCAAAGGGAACACAGTAACTATAGCACAATAACTATAGCTTGCAGTGCCCTGTGCCTGAGTTTGAATTTCCAGATCCCACATAAACAGCTGGGCATGGCCATCCACACTTGTAACCCCAGCCCTCCAATGGGGAGCAGAGACCACGAAATAGCCTGATGGCTCAAATAAGAATAATGGAAGGCTGGAGAGATGGCTTAGCTGTTAAGGCACTTGCCTGCGAAGCCTAAGGACCCAGATTTGACTCCCCAGAACCCACAAAAGCCAGATGCACAAGGTGGTGCACACATCTGGAGGTCAATTGCAGTGGCTAAGGCTCTGGTGCACCAATTCTCTCTTGCGCTCTCTCATTAAAAAACAACAACAACAAAAAGAATGGAGCCATAGAAAAGTAACGGAGTGGGACACCTGACATTTGTCTTCTGCCACCCCAGGCAGGCGAATGCTCCCCTTCTCCAACTGTCCTGCTGCAGGTGAGCACATGGGGCACTGCAAGGACACATACATGTGCATATATCATATACACAAGCAAAAAGAAAATCAACAATCTTCTCTCCTCTGCGCCATGCATATATCCCAGGATACTCTACCCTCAGGTCTTACAAAATTAATTTTCATGTAAGTAAGAAATTAACTTGTCAACCTTGATGGTGTACCAGACACAGGTCCCTAAAGCTTGATGACAACACCCAGTGGACTGCTTGGGGCAAGTGCTAGTTTCTGGCACAAGGATACCTGGCAGAGCAGTTTTGTACAGCATCCAAGTCACTCATGGATGAAGCCTTCCCAAGCCTCCTAAGACAGTCTCATTAAGGAGCCCAGCTGTCCAAGAAAAGTAAAAGTGACCCTCAGGGAGGCCTCTCCCCAGTTCTGGTTAATTTGTACAATTCCCTCCCAGGGCAGAGCTGCCTGAAGGTAAAGCATGGAGACATCAGAGCAGACAAAAGGGACTGCTCTCCAGGTGGGCTGGGTGCACTGTCCTTCCAAATTACTCCCATCAAAGGTCCCTGAAACCTGTAAGTTAGGAACTTTGGGGGAGAACTGAAGTCAGTTATTCTACATCTATAAATAACTACAGCCAGCTGTTTGGACTTCTGTGGCAAATAAAAAGTGATAAAGTCCAGGCTGGAGAGATGACGTAGCAGTTAAGGCACTTGCCTGCGAAGTCTAAGGACCCAGGTTCAATTCCCCAATACTCACATAAGCCAGATACACATGTGCCCATTCTCTCTCTCTAATGGATAAATAAAAATCAAAAAGTATTTTAAGTCGGGCGTGGTGGCGCACGCCTTTAATCCCAGAACTTGGGAGGCAGAGGTAAGAGGATCGCTGTGAGTTCAAGGCCACCCTGAGACTACATAGTGAATTCCAGGTCAGTCTGAGCTAGAATGAGACACTACCTCGGAAAACAAAACAAAACAAAAAGTATTTTAAAAAATGACAAAATCCTAAAGAACCACCATTCACTGTTTACACATAAATCCAAGAAACAGCAACAAGCCTCCTCTGGTATTCTGCATCTCAGTGGATAATCACCTGTCCACACAAGCCAAAAGCCTGGGACCATCCTTGATCCCTTTTAATACCCTAGATCAACTCATTTCCAGCCTGTTTTTATTTTACCTTCAAAGTATCTAGGAATTCTGTCCTACTGTCACCACCCTTACCATATACCTGGAAATATAGCTCAACCTGTGAATTCCATTTGTACCTCTTCAATGCCTTATTCCACCATGTAGGGTATACTTGTCATCTTTTCAAAGCACCAATCTGATCCCCTCTCACTCTCTTATATACATGCACACACCACTGAAAACACTTCAAGGCTACTACTGGGCTTAAGGCTCTGACAGGGTTACAAATCATAACACAGCCACACACACCACTGCCTCACAGAGCCTGCGCCCACAGTTTCCTTCTCCCATAAGTGTCACCTCCTTCCTCTCCAAGGGGCCCACTGACACTTGACCTTGTTAACTATGACTTGGCTTTCAGATCTCAGCTCTGATCATCCACAGTATTTATTGGTCTATAATTATGTACCTACCCAGCTATTTTCATTTCTCATGGGTTCCCTAGCACCCTGAGGCATCCAATGAGCTAAAAAATTATAGTTTATATCTACCTAGAAGAATACTAACCATATGCCAGGCTTGGCACATCTGAGGAAACAGCCATGCAGTTCTGCATCCTGTGGTTCAAAGAGCCCAGGTTTGGAAAGGTTTGTGCCTGATAGCACTGACTCACAACAGGTGCTCAAATATTTGCTACACTACAGCTGAGGGCCACAACACCTATCAGCAAAAGCTCGGAAGGAGACATGAGTAGGTTCCATCAAAATGGGCCTCAGGAGCCCGGTTTTGATCATGACAAGGCTAGCTAAGGGGATGAAGTGCAGAAAAGCAGCATCCTACCCTTAGGTAACTTGGCTGCCTTCCCAATTCATCCTACCCACAGATAGACTTATTGACTTGTCTGTACAACTGACAGACAATATTGAAAAAAAGGTAAAAATAGTTACTTTCTCAGACAAATCAGTCATTCTTTAGAATTCCTTTCTGCCCTCCCCCACCCCTTACTGCTAGTAATTTGAGAACTACCTTGGAGGTAGAAGGTCATCCAGTGGCTCTGGCTCAGGGGTCCCAGAAAGCTGCGGTCACCTGAGGCTGGCAGGGGCTCAGCTCACCCACATGCCATTGGCAAGAAGCCCCAGATCCTCATTACTTGGTGGCTGCTCTCCCCCAGGAGAGTGAGGAGGGCAGAGGGTAGGGCTTTTTGCAAGATCCCACTGGCCATGACCACAGAAACCAAACTTGATCCAGCACGGGAGGGACTGTGTCTGAGCATGACTATGAGAGAGGGTCATCATGTTGTCAGTAGGCTCATAGAGACCAATGGGTGTTTTCAGAGCCCACATCCAACAAAATGTTCCTTCCTTGCTTCCTTCCCTCCCTCCCTCCCTCCTTCCCCCTCTCTCTCTCTCTTTCTTTCTTTCTTTCTTTCTTTCTTTTTTCTTTCTTTCTTTCTTTCTTTTTCTGAGACAGGGTCTCACTACTTAGCTCACTCTTGCCTCAAACTTGCTAAGCAGTACAGGACAGCCTGCAACTTAAGATCCTCCTGCCTCTGTCTCTTCTGTACTGGGATTGGAGGTGTGCAACACCTCATGTAGCCCAGGTTTCTACATTTTAAAAGACTGAGTGTGTGAGTGTGTGTGTGTGTGTGTGTGTGTGTGTGTGTGTGTGTGTGTGTGTATGTGTGTGTGTATGTATTAGGGGCTGGGAGATGGCTTGGCGGTTAAAGGTGCTTGCTTGCAAAGCCTACAGGCCCAGCTTTGATTCCGCAGTACCTACATAAAGCCAGATGCACAACATAGCACATGCACCTGGAGTTCATTTGCAGCATCAAGAGGTCCTGGCATGCCCATTCTCATTCTCTCTCTTTCTCAAATAAATAAAAATATTTTTAAAAAGTTAAGATACAGGGCTGGAGGGATGACTTAGCAGTTAAGGTGGTTGCCTGCAAAGCCAAAGGACCCAGGTTCAATTCCCCAGGACCCACGTTAGCCAGATACACAAGGGGGTGCACATGTGGCATTCCTTTGCCTTGGCTGGAGGCCCTGGTGCATCAATTCTCTCTCTCCCTCCCTCTTTCTCTGTCAAATAAATAAATAAATAAATAAATAAATAAATAAATAAAATTAAGATACATAACAGAGACCCTCTGTGGCCTTCAAAGTCTACAGAAAATATCTGATGTAAACTGTACATTACAATTACTTAAGAGACTTTCCAGAGGGTCTCATTCTCTATATTTCCCCTTACATCCTGACTTAAAGCCTAAGACACAAGTCTGCAGAAATAGGTGTGCAGCAAACCATAGCTTGCAAAGTCATAATGTCCACCACCAAGAAATGCCCAGCTCATCAAAGTCTGGACAGAACTATAATCCCTTTCCCTTAAGCAGTGCCTGTTAAGTACAAACTTAGGGTAGAGTAACTAAGTAAGAAACACAGGATGAACCTTGGAAAGATGAAGTTATGGTGAAAGTATGAAAATTCTCTAATAATTTATAATACTGACAGGACAAAATGTGAATCCTGTAACAGCCATAACCATTGCTGGCCCTATGCCAAGTATTGCCAATCATTCTATCACATGCTCTTTTTCACAGTCCATTTTACAGTTGTATAAAGTAAGACTGACAGAAATTGATCATCCCTCCCAGGTCTTGTGATAAATAAGAAGTAAGTGATTACTTACTCTCACTGCAAACTACCTAAGCAGAAAAGCACCTCTCAGCCCCAGCATCATGACTCAAAGCAGGGCAAGGCAGAGCTGCCCTCTCTGAGGGCTCAGTTCCAGGCTTCTCTTCCTGGGAAGTGCTCCTCTAAACTCCTTCTCCCCCTCCCAGCCACTCAACTGGTCAGGATTTTTTAAAAATATTTTTATTTATTTATTTATTTATTTATTTATTTATTTATTTGAGAAAGAGAGAGATACAGAAATAGGCAGGTAGAGAGAGAGAGAGAGAGAGAGAGAGAGAGAGAGAGAGAGAGAGAGAATGGGCGCACCAGGGCCTCCAGCCACTGCAAACGAACTCCAGATGCATGCACCCCCTTGTGCATCTGGTTTACGTGGGTCCTGGAGAATCAAGCCTCGAACTGGGATCCTTAGGCTTCACAGGCAAGTGTTTAACCACTAAGCCATCTCTCCAGCCCCTGGTCAGGATTTTTACCTAGGACTTCAAGGAGGGCAAAGCTCTCGAGCTTCCTATTCAGGTAAGGTTAAAGGGACCTGCATGTCTGATTGAACCTAATTACTAACTTACTCCCTTTGCCCAGAGAGCTCTCAACCCGTTTTCACTAAGATCTCTGCTTTCTAATACAATGCCATCTCTTCAGAGACCAGAGCATCCGCTCTGCCCAGCAGTCTCTCTAGATGCACTCCTAGTGAGTAGAGTGGTTGACACTTGCTCTAAGTACTGGGGCACCAGGGTTCTGATATTGAATGAGGAGGGGACTGAGCAAATGGAAGGGCTGTGAGATGCAGGGCACAGTGTAGCTTACCGCACACAGAACAGCCCCAGACCCAAGGCTTCAGTGAAGACACCAGCAGCTCTCCCTCTCTTCAAATAACCCCTGACACTGCTCTACAGGCACATTCTTCTTGGAATCACAGACCTGAGGGGAAATGCCTTGCCCAAGGCTATACATGCAGTGACAGAGCCAAAGTTCACTGATCATAATACAAACGTCCTCTTTCTGGATTCCACACTTGGGAAGTTTGAGGCCCAGTGGGCTGAGGAGACAGGTTGATTACAACAGACTTCCAGAGGGAGCAGGACTAGAGGCAAGGTGTCCCTATGCCAGAAACAGAGAGAAAGATGCAGAAAACAGCCAGTTAAGAGAAGTCAGAAGGCCTGTAAGCAAGGGGCCTGGAGGGGGTTGTGTGTGGCCACTTGGGCAGGAAAATCAGTTGGACCAAGGACCAGTGAAGGGACCTACTGAGAGCACAGACAGGAATAAAAACCTTAATCAAACACTCCACTGTGACCTCAATGGGATTCTAATAAATGCAGTCATCCAATTGTATGCAGTAAACAGACAAGCTGCAACAAGATAATCATGGGCCTGGTCCATTCCAGTGATCAGCAATCACTTAACAAAACATAGTTCCCCTGCCCAACAAGGAGACTGGGGCATCCCTCGGCTCTGCTCTCTGGACAGACACCATCACAAAGACAGGACAGAAAAGTATTCTGATATTAGAATCCGACCTGAGTGTGGGTCCCAACTCTGCTACCCACTAATCTGTGACCTTGAGCACAGAGCGCACTGGAGAGGCTTGAACACACCCTCAAAGAGCAGTGGCAGTCTGTGTGAAAAAGTAGCAAAAAGTATTCTCATATATCTACAGTCTGACAAAAAGAGCCAGGGTCTCTTCCCTCTCTTCTGGCCCATAGGTGACTGGCTGGAGGTCAAGAGTTGAATTCTCCCCACAGCTGCCTGCAGATACTTGAGGGACATAAACCCAGCAGCCCTGCCTAAGGTGCCAAATTTAGAAGCACAGACTAAATACTAGTTGTTTGAGCTCAGTAAATATTGGGGTGACTGTCAGCAAGGGATGACTGCTATAGTGACACATTGTAGAACAAAGCCAATTATTGTCTCTCTTGTCCAGTGATTCTCCTCGTCATCATCCATTTTCCCTCTATACTAGAATACCCCCCATGAGCACTCACTCAGTCTTGCTGCTCTTTGAAGCACTTCTCCTTGGCCACACTCCTCTCAACTGCCACTTTGTGTCTTTGTGCAGCAAAGCTTTTCAACTGTCCTGGGGCCACTTCCTCAGTGAGGTTCCCTTTTACTTGCTCTCAACCCCAAGTTCCACTGGAACTGCCTGACAAGACCCCAGTGACTGACCAGGTCCTGAGTTCCAAGATCATGTCTCAGGTCTCAAATGATGGGTCCCAAGTCAGCATTACCAGTCACCTCGGCTCCCTCTCTTTCCTTCTCAACATTTTCATACTTAGCTTCCAGACCCCACAATCTGCTACACTGGCCTTTTCAGCTGTTGGTACCAGCAGCCTTCCAGATGCCTAGGCCAGAACATTGGAGTCTCCCCATCCTGAGCTCCCACCCAAACCCTCTGAATCCCAAAGGCTCGCCCTCTCTCTCTAACATACCTACAATCACCTCCAAGGCATGAACTCATCTGCTATCACACTCCAGTCCAGCCTGCTCTTGCCACTCTGGCCTCAGGGCTCCCATCTCAGGCCCTCTGCACAGACAGTCTCTGCTACAGCTCAGTGGCACAGATGGATATCTGCAACATTTGGGCTCTCTTAATGTTGGGCACTCACCATCTCTGTCCTGTGTAAAACAAACAACTCTCCTATTCCTGGATGTCCTATGCCAATTTTTGCCTTCTATACAAGACACCTCTTACCTGAGAGACAACCCTTTACTTGTTTGTGTCCAAACTCTAAACTCCAGGGGGCAGCAATGCTTTCCATTTTTATCAGTTATCCCCACTGAACCTAGAACAGTGCCTATGGGAAACATTCTCTGGACGATCCTCTCTCTCTCTCTGTCAGTAATGGAAACAATGGAGCTATTTAGTGCCATGTCCTGTTTAATGCCAAAGGGAAAATGCACAAAGCCCTCTACAGCCAACCCATCAGGTTCCTGAGCCTTCTTCTCTTGCTCTCTCCTTATTCTTACAGATGTACATGGTCTGCTGGACAGCAGAAGGTTCAACCAAGCAACCCTAGTCATAAAAGCAATGCACTGCAGGTTGAAACTAAAGTCCTTCTCTAGCCTGGAAACAAGAAGATTCTTTGACCTTCTGTAATGCATGAGGAACCTGTTTCTGATTTCCTGAGTAACAAAAAACTGCAGAGAATACTCAAACTAAAAGACATTGGAGGTCAGGGGTTGTCAAACTGCCTAAACAAACAAAAAACCCCACAATACTTTTTTGTGCAGCTTTTATTTATAGCCTGCAAGAGACCTGATTTTGTTTCTTCTGAAATATTCACCATCTTCTGGACCCTTAACACAACAGATGAACTAATGAAGAGCAAACTCCTTAGCTACTATCTATAAGGCTCGCTGAAAGAACCACCCTGGCATTTCAACATGCAGTGACATCGAGATCAAGTGTCTTATAAGCAATCCAATAACTTGAAAAGTAATGAGATAGAAAGTGACTGTTGGCCATTGCTCTTTTCTTTTCTTTTCTTTTCTTTTCTTTTCTTTTCTTTTCTTTTCTTTTCTTTTCTTTCTTTCTTTCTTTTTTTTTTGGCTTTTCAAGGTAGGGTCTCACTCTAGCCCAGGCTGACCTGAAATTCACTATGTAGTCTCAGGGTGGCCTCAAACTCACAGTGATCCTCCTACCTCTGCCTCCCAGTGCTGGGATTAAAGACATGGGCCACCATGCCTCCCGGCCATTACCATTTTCTTAAATAAGGGTGACACCCTCTGTGCATCTGGGAAAGAAATAGTCAAACTCAGAAATGTATTTTACGCATGTTCCCAGGGCAGAGAACATCCTAAGGCCAGTGGCTAGGGATAGACATTGTTCTAAATTTGGAGCTATCTGATGACAGAGCCAAGTTTCCTTCCCTTTTCTTACCCACACCCAAAACAACACCCTACACTTCTCATGAGAAAAATTCCTTCACACTTATGGCTTTCATTTCCCACAGCTGATCTTTTGCTTAAAATTATGGAAGGCTTCAGTTACATGCCAACCATGAACAAGCACAAGCCACAGGACATACAATTCTTTTAGTACTATTCATGCCTGGCACACAGGAAGCCACTAGCATTACCTAACATCACACTCCAACATATTATTGTTGCATCCTGTCACATGCTACATAGTAACATATGGTATATATGACAGGTGCTATATATTGAACACATTACACTTGGCATATAGAACATTTTACATACAAACTGTTTATACATATAACATGTAAATGTCAAATATAATCCTAATGTAAAATGTGTTGTGTTTCATAGCAGCACTACATTATTATATCACTGTTAACAAAGGATACTCTGCAGGATTTACTTCTTCCAACCTCAATCCCTTTAGTGCTAAAATTGGGGGATTGTTTTAGAAAATTTTTTAAATCCCTTTAGCTGTAATTGCAAAAGCAGGTTAAATAGCCTTTTGTTTTTAAAGTTTTTCTCCCACCCTGAACCTACTTGTGATAAAATCAAGCATGACTTCCACCCTCAGACATAGCCTCATCCATCACGTTTTCTGATACCCTGAGACACCACATGCATTGAAAACCAAATAGACCTCAAGGATTCTGGTTAAAAGCACTAACAGCCATTTATTTATTTATTTATTTATTTATTTATTTATTTATTTATTTGAGAGAGAGAGAGAGAGAGAGAAAACTGGCGTACCAGGGTCTCTAGCCACTGCAATCAAACTCTAGACATGTGTGCCACCTTGTGCACATACGTCGCCTTGTGCGTCTGTTTTACATGGGTTCTGGGAGAATAGAACCTGGGTCCTTAGGCTTTGCAGGTAAGTGCCTTAACCACTAAACCATCTCTCCAGCCCTCATTTTATTTATCTTAGGACATGGTCTCACTAAGTAGCCCAGGCTGGCCTTTAACTTGAGCCCCTCTTGCCTCAGCCTCTGGCACTAGGACTTCTGGGATTACAGTAGTGTGTCACTCCATCCTGCTCTATTTATTTTAATTACAGTGTAGTTGATGCTTCATCACTTGTAAGGAAATGGTATCAAGTTGGTTCTCAATAATAAACAGCAAATAGGAAGAACTGGGTGGGTCACCTCTCAGCATTGCATCAATGATAGTAAGTGTGCTCTGGGCTCCCTCTGAAGCTTTCATGTGAAGAAAATATTTGATGATCATTACTAGAAGTGGATGTCCTTAAGTAAACTTCTTGTCTTGGCACTTGAATTCAAATCAAGTGCAAAGCAAAACACTGTAGGAAGTGAAAATGTTATAACAAAAATGCATTCTTCACATCAAGACTGGCTTTTGTATTTTCTATACTCTTCCCCTAAGCCCCGTACTATCAGACAACTCACCATTACTGCATCAGCAAGTACAGTTTGTTTCCTAAGAGGTATTTGAAAACTGTTGTAGTATTGGATGCTGATGTGCTCGTGACAGGTGGTGGAAACACTCTTGAAAATGTTAACAGCCACATCCCTTTCTAGAAAACAATATGGCGACATCCTTGAAGCTATACCTAAATTCCTGGCTTGGAAACTTGATGGTAGGAACTTATCCTAAGGAAAAGAAGTCATCCAACAGCTTCAAAACTATGACAATAAAGCCCCTTGCTGCTGCCCTAACTAAGAAGAGGGAAGTGATTTCAACATTCAACAACCAGTGAATGATTTAAAAAGGTGTGGAACATTAATGTAACAGAATGACAGAGTCATTACGGTAGCTATGGGGCCCAAGAGAAACCTGAAACTAAAGAAAAAATAACTTGTACACATATGAACACTATGTGTGCATGTGTGCACAGAAGCTCTGGAAAAATGGCATCAGATAGTGCTTTTTTCTCATGATGCTCTAGGTACTGTAGGTTTAGGAACTGAACATGCATTTTCCTCTTTGCAATTTATTCCTTTTTTTCTTTAATATGTAGTATTACAGGTGGGATTAGCTCACTCGTAGAGTATTTGTCTAACATTCACAAAGCCCTAGTTTTAATCCCCAGAATCCACTTCATCTAAAATAACTGACCTCAAAACAATGACATTTATGGGAACACTCTTCTAAGCACTTTACATGCACAATTTCCATGATCTTTGTACAGTCCTATAGAGTAGGTATTATATGAAGACAAGGAAACCAAGGCTCAGAGGTGAAGAAACCTGTGCAAGGCCAGCCAACTGGAAAATAGGAAAACACGAGCTGGGCGTGGTGGCTCACACCTTTAATCCCAGCACTTGGGAGGCAGAGGCAGGAGGATCGCCATGAGTTTGAGGCCACCCTGAGACTATATAATGAATTCCAGGTCAGCCTGAGCTAGAGTGAGACCCTACCTCAAAAAAGGGGGGGCTGGAGAGATGGCTTAGCTGTTAGGGTGCTTGCCTGTGAAGCCAAAGGACTCAGGTTCAATTCCCCAGGACCCATGTAAGCAAGATGCACAAGAGGCACATGCATCTGGAGTTCATTTGCAGTGGCTAGAGGCCCTGGCATGCCCATTCTCTCTCTCTGCCTCTCCTAGTGCTCTCTCTCTCTCTCTCTCCTTGCTAATAAAAAAACAAAAACAAAAACAAAAAAAAAACACCACGGATCCAACCCCAGCTCTCAGGTTCAAGTTCATGCTCTTAACCACTGTGTAAATGAAAAACAAAACAAATATTCAATACTCCAGTGTGGGAAAATAGATTCTCCCAGGTAGGTTAGTAGAGGATAAACATTCTGAGAGTTTGCAATATAAACAACAGTGACCAGGTATGATGAACCCTGGTACCCAGACCTCAAGGGGGTCAAGAATGTCAGCCACGTCTTCTCTCTAGGAGGACACAGACAAAGAATTATCCAAACTCTGGGACAAAGCCAGTCCCAAGTTCTGTCCATGAAACCAGTATATGCAGGGGTTCTTTCTGGTACGCAATGTATGATAGCAAACATTACTAACTATTACTATTATACTATTACTATGCTAAGGGCTATAACCCATTCACAAATGAGTCCCATCATTAATCTCACTTGGACATCAGGAAACAGGACTGTAAATGCAAAGCTGGGCCCAGCAGTCAGACTAACCCCTGGCCCTTGTGTGCTCTGGATGGGTAATTACTTTCTGGCATGTGGGTATCCAGCTTGCCCCAGATGCTTTTTCACTATCTGGCGAGCAAAAGCAGGTCTAAACACCTCTCTTGGCTGTAATCCAAATCTCCAAATTGGTCCCTCTAGTAGAGGAATGTGGGCACATGGAACTAAGGCAGAGCCTCAACCACAGAACTACCCTCTCTGCCTGCTGAGTTCCCTCCTAGCACAGCAAACCTCACTCACTCAGCCAGGTTGTGGGCTGAAGCTTTTTATTGTCAGCCCTTCCACGGGGATGTTAATTTCATTCACTGACACCCACGTATGTACAAACATGCAAATCATTAACATTTCCATTTACCAGACTAGTATGGCCCCAAGCTGTTGGGATTTTTGAAAGAGATAACAATTGAATTTACAATTGCTTCTGCATTTTTTTAATTCCCTGGGACACTTCTCCCGTGTTGTCCTTCCCTGTAAGGTACATTACAGAGAGAAAGCAAGTCTTCCTACCTGCCTGCCATTTGGGAGGGCAGAATTCTACCTATTTCAGTAATTCAATTTAGCTCTAAGTTTCTAAGTTTCCCCCAGGAGTATGGATCAATGAATCAACAACTAAACATTGACTCTGTAGGAAGGAAAGCTTTTTGTTTACCAATCTCTCATAATGTGAGCAATTATATAAATTCACTGCTACAGGATAGAGGAGGAAGTATCCATCTTTATTCCTCTATGCCATTTCCAACTTCCACAGTGCCACAGCCCACACTAGTAACTATCATTTACTGTACACCAGGGACTACTGGCTCTGGCCCTGCTTACAACCACCCTCATTTATTACCTGGGTGGTACTGTGGCCCAAAGACTCCCAGGGCACAAGGGTCTAAGAATGAACTGGGATACAGCAATAGACCTGGTTTTTCAAGCTGGTGGCAAATAGATGAAAAGAAAAACACCCATGGATAAGGTAGTGATTTGGAGCAGACCAGTATAGTCAAGGAAGGGGCTCTGCTAGACCCCTCAGGGTCCCTGAAGCCATTGCCTTATCCTGTTTCCCACAATATTTCTCCAGATGCTAAACAAATGAGCTGAGTTTATCAACTATGCAAAGCATCTATTACTGTAAAAAAAAAAAATAGCCAAGCATGGTGGTACATGCCTTTAATCCTAGCACTCGGGAGACAGAGGTAGGAGAATTATTGTTAGTTCGAGGGCACCCTGTGACTACACAGTAAATTCCAGGTTAGCCTAGGCTAGAGCGAAACCCTACCTCGAAAAATCAAAAAAAAAAAAAAAATTAGGGCTAGGGAAATGGCTTGGCGGTTAAGGCATTTGCTTGGGAAGCCTAAGGCCCCCTGTTCGATTCCCCAGTCCCCAGGACCCACATAAGTCAGATGCACAAAGTGGCGCATCCGTCTGGAGTTCATTTTTGCAGTAGCTGGAGGCCCTGGTGCGCCCTTTCTCTCTCTCTGACTCTTCCTCTCTCTCAAATAAATAAATAAAATATTTTTAATTTTTTAAAAATTTGTTTTGGATCCTGAGAGCTATTTGTTTGCTTGTTTGAGGTAGGGTTTTGCTCTATCCAGGCTAACCTGGAATTCACTATGTAGTCTCAGGGTGGCCTTGAACTCACAGTGATCCTCCTACCTCAGCCTCCCGAGTGCTAGGATAAAAGGCGTGTACCACCACGCCTGGCCTCTGAGAGCTATTTTTAAAGGTACAGAAAGCCAGGGGGTATATGATGTTAGACCTTCATTGGATGCATATTGTTGCAGTCAGGTTCACACTGCTAGTAGAAATCACCCGACCAAGAGCTGCTTGTAGGGAAAAAAAGGATTGATTTTGGCTTACAGGTGTGAGGCTTGATGGCAGGGGTAAATGATGGCATGAGCAAAGGGTGGACATCATTCTGGCAATAGCGACAGGAGAGTGTGCCAAACACTGGCATGGGGAAACTGGCTATAACACCCATAAGCCTGCCTCCAACAATACACCACCTCTAGGAGGCTTTAATTTCCAGCCATCAGCTGGGGAACACCTAGCATCCAGAACACCTAAGTTTATAGGGGACACCTGAATCAAACCACCACACATATCCTACACTGTCTAAAATCATTAGAGAAGTATCTCAAAGGCACAGAAGGCTCTGAAGGGCAGCAGCACACAGAGCTGGTGAGAGTCAGATCTCTATTACTGGCTTCCAACCACTTCAGTTTTCCAACTTCCCCATCCTACAGTATGGAAACAAACTGAGGGCAGATATGACTTCCTTTAAACTGGCCTTCAGAATGCATCAAGACTTGACCTTGGCTCTAATTAAAGTCATTCTGCTCAGAGCACCAGCCAACACAGGGCAATAGGCTGAGGGGAGGTCAGAAGCTGCCTCCCAGTGGCTAGAGCAAACCCAGACACTGGTTTCCCATTCATTCACTCAGTTGCTTGCACACAGAGACCCTGATCGTGCGGTCTGCCCAGAATCACCAGGCATTCATGACCTCATTGAATGTGGACTGTAGAACACACTTAGGGTAAGGGTCAGAATGGTAACTGGAGTTCATTATAGCCAGTTCCTAAATATTGTTCTAAAATTCCACTTTCAAAATATGAGTAACTTAAACAACAAAGGCCAACATCAACTGTGAAGAATCATCAGCAGGATACCGTGCAGCTCTCAGTTCTGGATGGGCTTTGGGTTGAGAAAGCAAACTCGGTCCCAGGGTCTATTCCACAAAAACAAACCAACCTTACTGGCAAAGATGTGCTGGAATTCATAGGTCTCCAGTTGCTCTCCTCTCTAGCCCCATCCAGGGCAGTCCTACAACTGCTCTCACTTTAGTTAACAACACAACTAACCAAAAGAACACGCAAACCTTTTTGTAATCTGTAAACCTGCTGTTTCCAATGAAAAAGTGAAGAAGGGGTGGAGAGATAGCTCAGTAGTTAAGGTGCTCGCCTGCAAAGCCAAAGAACCCCAGTTCGATTCTCAGGATCCATGTAAGCCAGATGCTCATGGTGGCGCATGTGTTGGGAGTTCCTTTGTAATAGCTGGAAACCCTGGAGCACCCATTCTCTCTCTCTCAAATAAATAAATAAAAATAAAATATTTTTAAAGTAAGTTTTAACTCTCACATCTACTACAGAAGGTGGCATCAGAATCAGCAAGTGGCTTGTTGGTGCTTGCTTTATTTTTTAAAATATTTTATTTATTTGAGAAAGGGGTGATTGAGGTAGAGAAAAAGAGAAAATGGGTGTGCCAGGGCCTCCAGCCACTGCAAATGAACTCCAGATGTATGTGCATCTGGCTTATGTGGGTACTGCGGAATCAAATCTGGGTGCTTAGGCTTCACAGGCAAGCACCTTAACTGCTAAGCCATCTGTCCAACCCTGCTTTATTTATTTTTTTAATTTTAATTTTTTGGTTGTTGGAGGTAGGGTCACTCTAGTTCAGGCTGTCCTGGAATTCACTATGTAGTCTGAAAGTGGCCTCGAACTCATGGCGATCCGTCTACCTTCTGCCTTCCAAGAGTTGGGATTAAAGGTATGTGCCACCAAGCCTGGCTCCTGCTTTATTTTGTTAGCATGCAAAAATACACTGAAGAGGGATAAGTAGCTCAGTAATGGAGCACTTGGCTAACATGAACAAGGCCCTAGGTTTCTTCCCCAGCACTTCAAAAGGAAAAAGGGAGGGAGGGAAGGAAGGGAAAAATCAAAAAGTATAACTGTCATATATCCCTCACACCTGACTCCTAACACTTGTTAAAACTTACTCTCTTTGGGTACTGTGAGGGTATGGCTCAGTGATTAAAGCACTTGCTTGCAAAGCCTATTGGCCTAGTACTCATATACATCCAGATGCCATGTCATGCCCACACTTACTCTCTCTCTTAAATAAAAATATTTTTATAAAGGGGGAAAAAAACTTACTCAATTTTGCTTATGTGTAGGTCCTCACTTATTTTCACATGTATTATTTTGCTGAACCATGTTAAAGTAAATGTAGACAGCATAACTCTTCAATCCTAAATACTTCAACTTAGCTATTCAAAACCAATAATAGGGCTGGGGAGATGGCTCTGCAGTTAAGGTGCTTGCATGCAGAGCCTAATGACCCAGGTTTGATCCTCAGTATCCGTGTAAAACCAAATGCACAAAGTGGTACATGTATCTCAAATTTGTTTGCAATGGCCCTGGCATGCCCATTCTCATTCATTCATTCTTTCTCTCCCTCTCTCTCTGCTTGCAAATAGATAAAATATTTTTAAAAAAATATTTTCCCACATTGCCACACCCAAGAAAAGGAAAAGCAGGGGCTGGAGAGATGGCTTAGCAGTTCAGGCGCTTGCCTGCAAAGCCAAAGGACCCAAGTTCAATTCCCCAGTACCCACATAAGCCAGATGCACAAGGGGGTGCATGCATCTGGAGCTTGTTTGCAGTGACTGGAGGCCCTGGAGTGCCCATTCTCTATCTCCTCTATCTCTCTGCTTGCAAATAAATAAATAAAATGAAAAAATTTAAAACAAGAAAAAAGAAAAGGAAAAGCAGCTGGCTGGCAGTATGGCTTATAGGCAATGGACCAACTTAGTAAGCCTTAGGGTCAATCACTAGCACCAAAGAAATACCAGTTCCCATTATTACTTCCTATCTACTGCATATTGAAATTTCTCCAACTGTCCCTCAGTTTTGTTAAACCCAATTCAACGGAGGACCACTAAGGAGTATTTCTTCAACATTCAAAGACAAAGAATGACTAGGAAGGTTAGAAAGGCTTGAACTTGACATCAAACTAACACTCAATTTACCTACAACAACTACTACCCCAAAAAGTACTGTTAACATTTCCAGGTTAATTTTCATTTCATAAGCATTTTTAGTCATAAAGGAAAACTTCCACAGATCAAATGCTACCACAACTTTTCTCTGCAAGTGCAGTCAAGACATGGTGCAGTTCCTCCATGCCAGGTGCCTATAGTCCCAGACAGGCTGAGACAGAAAGACTTCTAGGCCAGTCTGGACTACAAAGTAAGTTTACAAGGCCAGTCTGGGCTACATAGTGAGAAAATAAATAAATATATAACCTGGTTAAGTCAGGCAGGTGCCAGCTCACAGGCCTGCCAGCTGCTTGTCTGCCGAGTTAATACCAGTATATCTTGAGACTAAACTGCTCTGGGTCACTGTTAGCACTGTGTGCAGTATTGCCTTGGGCCAGGCAGCTTTCTCTGGTCAGAGTTGACACACAAGAGCCCCTGAGAGTCACAGCAGGTGTTGCAAGATTGCTGCCCACATTGTGGTGCCAAAACAGATAAACAAGGGTTTTTTTTCTTTGGAAAGTGGGGGTAAGAGATTTTTAAATGTCTCTCAATTAAAGATACCACAAAAGACAAACTCCTGTACATCAAAACTTTTACTTGTTCTTAAAAATCAAAGATTTCAACAAACAAATGTGAAGCATGAAGCACTGAACAAAATAACCCACCCCACACCATAAACAAAACCTAAAGTCGCTCTGTTCTGGAAGGTGGCTCCACTTCAGCTATGGTGGAAGTCTTCCATCAGGAAGCTGATTTTTGGAGATGAGCCCAGCTTTCTTACCTTGTCTCCAGGGGCATAGATGGCTTCGTCTCAGGGGCTTCTGTTTCTCAACAGCATTGCCCATCCTAAAGCCAGGGGTTATAGTGCCTTTCCAAACCACAGTGTCTTTGCCGAACAGCAAATAAGGACCGCATCACTGGTTAAAAAGAGATTCATCTCTGGAACATCCGAAATCACCCAACGGCCATGGTGAAGCTCAAGGAATACTGGCACACCCAAGTTAGAGGAATTCTATCTACCCTGAGAGATCTCCGCTTTCTGCCTTTCAAACTCTTTGGTGGTGCCTGAGAGGAAACCAGAAGAAAGGGCTTGTTACCGCCCTACCGGTGGGTCATAGTAATCCGCTATATTAAGCAGCTCTTTCTCAGCCCTCCTTTGACATCATTATTCACTGGCACAGCAGCAGCCTCAGGAACAGAGTGCGACATTCAGTGCTGTTTTCTTTGCAAGAAGTGGCAATCAGGTGATGCAGAAGCTGAAGGTCACAATGAGCCAGTTCCAGGGTGTGTGGTGAGAAACCTCACACAAATCCCTATGTCCCACCTTCTATTTAGGATATCACTCTCAGACCTGGGGGACCTTGTCACAATGGTCACAAGAAACAAGCTTTTACTAATACTGTGTTTCTGAGGGAAAAGCAAACTATCCAAAAACAAGTATGCCTTTATTTCCAAAAAGAATATGGCACCCGGGTAGCTAAGAGTCTGCAGTCTCAACTTCTAACCCTCTGTTTCATTTTGGGAACAATTTTGCTGAAAAACGTGCTACCAAACTTAAATAGTGAACAATGGGTTTGCTGGGGGAGGGAGGGCATAAAGCCACAGATTCTGGTAAAAAGGAAGACTAGGCTAACATGGATGAAAGATCTAATTTATTCTGATTCCGAAGTTTGAAGTTAGAAAAGCTATTAAGGAATACCTTGAGTATCCGGGGTAAGAAGTTTAGCTTTGGGGCATACCACCTGAGCTCCAACCCCAGCTCTGCCACTGATATTGCCAATGATCCCAGCAGCCATGGTTTCCTGGGGCTAAGTCCTGCCTCCTCAGCTGTCATGAGGACCAGATGGAAGATGCTTGGGAAGTACCCAACAGGCTGCAGCATTCCCAAGGAAGGCCTTGGGAAATACTCATCATCATCATTTTTATAATCTCAGAATGGGAAGCTGTATTAGGTCAGAAGGGAGAATCCTGGCTTCAGTTTAGCCAAATGCACTAGAGCAATTTTTTTTTAAGATTTTTTATTTTTTAATTTATTTGAGAGAGAGAGAGAGAATGAGCATGCCAGGGCTTCCAGCCACTGCAAACGAACTCCATACACATGCACAACCTTGTAGATCTGGCTTATGTGGGTCCTAGGGAATCAAACCTGGGTCCTTTGGCTTTGCAGGCAAGTGCCTTAACCACTAAGCCATATCTCCAGCCCTAGAGCAAATGTTTTCTATGCAGTTGGAGAGCAAGATCTGAAGGCAAACTGAAATAATGTTCAAAGACAGAATTCAAAACAAACCCAAAGAACCAAAGAGAAATTTAATGCCCATTCTTTTTTTAAAAAAATTATTTATTTATTTATTTATTTAAGAGTGAAAGAGGCAGATATGAGAGAGAGAGAGAGAGAGAGAGAGAATGGGCATGCCAGGGCCTTCAGCCATTGCAAACAAACTCTAGACACTTGTGCCACCTTGTGCATCTGGTTTACATGGGTACTGGAGAATCAAACCTGGATCCTTAGGCTTTGCAGGCAAACTCCTTAACTGCTAAGCCATCTCTCCAGCCACACCCATTTTTCAAATGTATTTTTTCAATTTATTTGTGAGACAGAAAGAGGCAGAGAGAGAGAGAGAGAGAGAGAGAGAAAATGGGTATATCAGGGCCTCTAGCCACTGCAAACCAACTCCAGATGCATGTGCATCTGGCTTATGTGGGTCTTGGGGAATCAAGCCCCTTGTGCATCTGGTCCTGGAGAATCAAACTGGGATCATTTGGCTTCTCAGGCAAACGCCTTAACCACTAAGCCATCTCTTCAGACTCCCCTTTTAAAAAATATATACTTTTTTATTTATTTGTGAAAGAGAAAGAGGCAGAGAGTTTTTTAATTTTTTTAATTTATTTGATAGAGAGGGGAAGAGAGAGAGAATGGGCATGCCAGGGCCTCCAGCTCCTGCAAACGAACTCCAGATGCATGCACCCCCTTGTGCATCTGGCTAACGTGGGTCCTGGGGAATCGAACCTGGGTCCTTCAGCTTTTCAGGCAAACACCTTGACTGCTAAGCCATCCCTCCAACCCAAATATATTATTTATTTTATTATTTAATTGAGAGAGGGGAAGAAGCAGAGAGAAAAAGAGAATGGATGCGCCAGGGCCTCCAGCCAGTGCAAACGAACTCCAGATGCATGTGCCCCCTTGTGCATCTGGCTTACGTGGGTCCTGGGGAAATGAACCGGGGTCCTTAGGTTTCACAGCCAAACACCTTAACCACTAAGCCACTTCCCCAGCCCTAAAAAAGTTTTAATATATTTTATCTATCTATCTATTTAGGAGCCCACCCACTTTTAAAAAGTATTTTAATTCTAGACAGAGAGGAAATAAGAATGGGTGCACCAGGGTTATAGCCACTGCAAACAGACTGCATGACTTTGTGCATCTGGCTTTACTGGGTATTGGGGAATTGAACCCAGGTTGTTAGGCATTGTAGGCAAGTGCCTTAACTACTGAGCATCTCTCCAGCCCTTAATGCCCACTCTGAAGGAGAAAAGACCTTGCCAACTTTTCAAAAAATGTTTTATTTATTTAATTGCAAGTAGAGAGAGACAGAGAGAGAATGGGTATGCTAGGACTTCTAGCCATTGCAAATGAACTCCAGATGCGTGCGCCACCCTGTGCTTTACATGGGTACTGAAGAACTGAACCTGAGTCATCAGGACAGTCTTGAGTTTAAGGCCAGTCTGGACTACATTGTGAGTTCCAGGCCAGCCAGGGCTAGAGTGAGACCCTGTCTCAAACAAACAAACAAACAAACAAACAAACAAACAAACAACAACAAGCCAGGAATGGTGGTATGTGCCTGTAATCCCAGCACTCAGGAGGCAGAGGTAGGATCGCTGAATTTGAGATCAACCTGAGACTACATAGTGTATTTCAGGTCAGCCTGGGCTAGAAAAAAAAAAAAAAAAATCCTACAAATAAAACAAAATGTCACAGAATTGGAAGGTGCTCTACACAGATAACACAATGTGTTTTCTGTCTCCCACAAACAAAAGAGGATGTGGAGTACATGATAGTTTCAACCAGACCATACCTCACTCTGGGTCATCAGTCATTCCTTGAGTATGACAGTGTTACCTACCATGAACCCCAAAATCCTGACTCAAAACAGCAGAACCCAGATCATGCCCTCTAGCCAACCCTGTCCCTAAGCTAGATGCCCCAGGGAGGAGCAGGGATCCAGTCTACAGAGCTCCTGAAAGGGTCCTATCCAGCTCCCAATCTTCATCCTTGGCTAGGAAAACTCCAGCTGCCTATTTCCTTCTGACCAGAGAACAGAGGAGAGTGGAGAAACTGGCTTCAGAAGACAGTGGGCCAAGTTTAAATCTCAGTGAGCATACTTCTGATCTGACTCTTACCTTCTCACATATGTAAACTGTATACAATTATACCACTTATGTCATTCATAGGGAAGTTTAAAAGCAGAGTACGATACATAATGTTGGCATACAGCAAATACCCAGTGAAGAACAGCCATTACTGCTATTTCTACTGAAGTTACCTACAAACTAGCAGGCCTTAGCTGTGACACACAGGAGACACATCACTTACAATCACACAAAATCTGTTGCCACACTAGCTAATAACCCATTTCTTTGTGCAATTTAAATTTCACTTACAAACATTTGTACCATAATAATAATGTTTTGGTTGATAAGGCAACATAAACATAATATTGTGGCCTAAACTTTGAAACATTTTAGGAAAAGTCTTCTCCTACATTTGAGAAATGCTGGATTTAGAAATCTGAGTGGAGAGTTCTGCAAGGTGTTGCTCATTATGGGGATGCTTTTAAGACTGAAATGGCTCAGAAGGGAAAGGCCAGGAGGACTTGGGGCCAAAGAACTGGCACTGGGCTCTCGGGCGGGTGCCCAGAAGCTGACACAGAGCTTTGTGTGTGTGTGCTGGAAGGAAAGTCTGATATTGGTCACTTCCCTCCTGGAGAAAAATACAACAATACGAGGAAGCGCAGAACCTGGTGAGAATGTTCCACACGACAGCACCAGTCCAAACCCGCACATGCTCAAAGGAGCTGAGCAGCAGGAGGTCAGGCCCCATGGGCAAGAAAAGGAGCTCAGGGGCAGCTTTTATGGGTCCTCTGATGTGAAGGTACTTCCCTACTTTGTGGGAGAGCACGACAGGAAAAGGCATTTGTCATAGGGTGAATCTCAAGAGGTGTTGGGATTCTCTTTGGAGATACACTTGCACACTCACAATGCATGCATATTCATGTTGCAGCCTCAGAATGTCACAGCTGGAGAAGCCTCTGGATTTACTGAACCATTACCAACAGTTCAAGAGGCATCAGCGTGGTGGCACACGCCTTTCGTCCCAGTACTCGGGAGGCAGAGGTAGGAGGATCACTATGAGTTCAAGGCCACCCTGAGGATACAGAGTGAATTCCAGGTCAGCCTGGGCTAGAACAAGACCCTACCTTGAATAAAATAAAATAAAATAAAATAAAATAAAATAAAATAAAATAAAATAAAGAGGCATCAGGTCACATGCACAAAGACTCACTTGCAGGGAAGCATGCCACCTAATCTAACTAGCAGGTGGGAGAAAAGCGAGAATTGAAGGACAAACAGGAGGTGAGCATGTATAAAGGCCTTATATAATTGGAGGTATATGAATGGAGGAGGTTTCCCAAGGTGAATGGAGAACCTATGGCTGACTTTCAGGGTGGTATTTCACCACAGCTAGTCTGCACCTTGCTTCTGAAGGACACATGTTACCCATTGTGAATGCCAGTCCTCATTGAGTACTGGTGGGATCCCAAATAAGACAGCTGTGTTACTCCTTAGCAGGTCCAAAAGTGACCCCTCATAAATTATGAATGCACTGACAGCTCACCTGCCTATCATGCAGTGCTCAGAACCTGCCCTCATCTTCTAGGCCTCCTCAAGGACATTGTGGTAACGCAACCCACTGAAGGGAAACATGCAGGGACTGCCCTGGTTGCTACTGATATCCAGTCTCCCCAAAGCTGCTCCTGCTCTTCCTAAATTGACACCGGGTAAGGATCTAAGTCCGAGGCTGGCCTTCAAATCCTGATCCTCTTGCCCCACCTTCCCACTACTGGGATCAGCAGACACAGGCCACCACGCTGGCTTTGAAAATAAGTTTATTATAGAAGTTTTTGGGGGGATGGGAGAAAAGAGGTTAGGAGGGAGGGCGGCTAACAAAAACTAAGCAAGTATGAGAAAGCTATATGGAAACCTACTTCTTGGTTAGCTGACTTTAAAATAGAATAATAACAGGCATGGTGGTGCACACTTTAATCCCAGCACTCAGGAGGCAGAGGTAGGAGAATCACTGTGAGTTTAAGGACAGCCTGAGACTACATAGTGAATTCCAGGTCAGCCTGGGCTAGAGTGAGACCCTATCTCAAAAAACCAATGTGTGTGTGTGTGTGTGTGTGTGTGTGTGTGTGTGTCTAACATATATGATATATAATAAGAGCTGACATTGTGACACACACCTTTAATCTCAGCACTCAGAAGGCTGAGGATAGTTGTGAGCTAGCCTGGCGCTACAGAGTGAGTTTCAAGTCAGCCTGGGCTACAGTGAGACCTTGCTTCAACCCTTTCAATAAATAATAATAGAAGCAGTGTTTGGGCAGATTGTGTGGTAGCTCAGGCATTTTTATCCCAGTACTTGGGAGGCTGAGGTGGGAGAATCTCAATGAGTTGAGCCAGCCTGGGCTACAGTAAGACCCTACTGCCCCCCCCCATAAAAAGAAAGTTTGGAAAGTCAGAGGGAAATTATCTCACATATTGGCCCTGTTATCTGCAGTGGCTGCTGCAGAGCTGGAATTACTCAGGTATGTGCATTCAAGTCCAGCCCCTTCTGTAAACTGGACCCAGGTGTGTGTACTGGTTTCTTCCCGATTCAGCCCTAGTCCCCAAAATAAAAAGTCTGCTGCTCATGAGGCTTTTGGTAGGTTTCTTCTTTTCCAGCTCTTGGGCTGTTAATCTCTCAGCATCTGAGGTTTTGGCCTTCCCATCCTGGCAGCAGCTAAGCTAAGCTGCCAGGGTAAGAAAGGATAAACATGGGCCCTTAGACCATGTGGATGTTTCCATTCCTCACCTTTTGGTTCTCAGACTAACCTCCCCTGCCATTCTCCTTTCTTTGGTCTGTGAACTCTCAACCACCCCTCCTGACTTCTGAATAAATATAATAATTAAAAAAATAATCCTTCTCAGTCTTGTTTTATTTCAATTCTTTATATATATGAAAGAGGTAGATAGAATGGGTGTGCCCGGGCCTCCAGCCACTGCAAATGAACTCCAGGAACTCTAGACATATGCACCACCTTGTGCATCTGGCTTACATGGGTCCTGGGGAATCGAACCGAGGTCCTTTGACTTTGTAGGCAAATGCCTTAACTGCTAAGCCATCTCTCCAGCCCGATTATTTCAATTCTTGAAGTAAAGCAGACACAAGCTTGGGTTTAGGGTTTGCATTTCAACCCCCAAAAGTTAGTTCCATTTCAAGACAACCTATATGGATGGATAAAGCTGCTCCCAGAAGTCATAGGTTATTAAACAAAAATCCCAGTGTCAGAGTAGGCTACCTCCCTATGTGTTGTTGGTCAGGGAGACTTCTAAGGCCCCCAAGCAATAGGATATTGCTACTGCTCTTGGTTGCCCATCAAAAATAAATGGTAAGAGGCTAGAGAAATGGCTCAATGGTTAAGTGAGCTTCCTATGCAAGTATGAGGGCCTGAGGGGACCTGAAACCACCAGTTTAAATCTCCAGATTCTACATAAATAGCTGGACATGGCCATGCACACCTGTCAGAAGTCTCTCAAAGAGGAGGAGCAAAGAGACCAGGGCATCACCCAGGCTTAAAAAAAGCAGCAAGTGCTGGTATCAAGGGACTCTGGCTTGAGCTGGAGAGATGGTTTAGCAGTTAAGCTGCTTGCCTGCAAAACCAAAAGACCTCAGTTCGATTCCCCATGATCCATGTAAGCCAGACGCACAAGGTGGCACATGCGTCCAGAGTTCATTTGCAGTGGCTGGAGGCCCTGGCACACCCATTCTGTCTCTCTCTCCTCTCTGGGGAAAAAGAAATAAAAAATGAAAGAATGGTTCAAGCTGAGCACGGTGACACATGCCTTTAATCCCAGCAGACATTAAGAGGATCACTGTGAGTCAAGGCCAGCCTGGGACAAGAGAGTGAGTGCCAGGTCAGCCTAGGCTAGAGTGAGACTATACCTCTAAAAAACAACAAAAAGAATGACTCAAATAAGAACAGACAGAAGAGTGATGGAGCAGGACACCTGCCACAGTAGGCAAGTACTGCTATTTAAAAAAATATATGTTTAGTTTTATTTATTTGCAGAGACAAAGAGAGAATGGGCAAGCCAGGGCCTCTTGCCTCTGCAAACAAATTCCAGATGCATGTGCCACTTTCTGCATCCAGCTTTACATAGGTCCTGGGGAACTGAGCCTGGGCTTTCAGGCTTTGCAAACAAGTGCCTTTAACCGCTGAGCCACATCTATCCAGCCCAGAGAGCACTGCTTTCTGAATGGATTTAATGCCTGGTACCCCAGTCAAATGCCCATGGCTAGGGAGGTCATGTGCCCTATTGGGGAAAATAAAACTGCTGTTTTGCTAAATGGACAGGTTGTACCTATCAAACTCTTTTCTAAATATTTATGTTTATGCCCATAGATTATAGCTGCTCTAAGCAATGATCACAGAAGCTTCTTTTGTAGTGAGGAGCAGTTACTTCAGAAACTCAATGCTAGGTAACGCTGTTTTCCAGACACAATGTGGCTGGTGCACTCATGAACTCACAGTAGCCATGATCACATCTTAAGAACAAAATTAGTCCTATCAACATTCTATCATGGATAATGGAGGGGGGCTCAAGAGGCTCCACCCCTCCCCAAGGAGATACTGGCACTTAATGGTAGCTAGGAAAGGGGAAACATTTTCTTCAGAGGTGTAGCCACTGGTAAGCTGACCATGCTTTGGTAAATAACCCTCTACCCATGATCATAGATTGGGTCACCAAAAAAAAAAAAAAAAAATCAAAGTAGAAGTGAGAGAAATGAGAGGAAAATGACCTCACAGATTCACCCTGCTATCTACCTACAGCAGCTGCTACAGAGCTGGAATTACTCAGGTGCGTGAGTTCAAGTCCGGCCCCTTCTGAACTCTGCACCAAGGTGTGCTAACTTCTTCTGGATTCAGCCCTGGACCCAAAATAAAAAGCTTGGCTGCTCAAGAAGTTTTCTGTGAGCCTTTTTTCTTTTCCAGCCCTTGGCTGTTCACCTCCCAGGACTCAAGGTTTTGCCACTGGTAGGTTTTGCCCTTCCCATCCTGGCAGCAGCTAAGCTAAGCTGCCAGGGTAAGAAATATTTATTACATATTCTTAAACATGGGCCCTTAGACCATGTGGATGTTTCCATTCCTCACCTTTTGGTTCTCAGACTAACCTCCCTGCCATTCTCCTTTCTTTGGTCTGTGAACTCTCAACCACCCCTCCTGACTTCTGAATAAATATAATAATTAAAAAAATAATCCTTCTCAGTCTTGTTTTATTTCAATTCTTTATATATATGAAAGAGGTAGATAGAATGGGTGTGCCCGGGCCTCCAGCCACTGCAAATGAACTCCAGGAACTCTAGACATATGCACCACCTTGTGCATCTGGCTTACATGGGTCCTGGGGAATCGAACCGAGGTCCTTTGACTTTGTAGGCAAATGCCTTAACTGCTAAGCCATCTCTCCAGCCCGATTATTTCAATTCTTGAAGTAAAGCAGACACAAGCTTGGGTTTAGGGTTTGCATTTCAACCCCCAAAAGTTAGTTCCATTTCAAGACAACCTATATGGATGGATAAAGCTGCTCCCAGAAGTCATAGGTTATTAAACAAAAATCCCAGTGTCAGAGTAGGCTACCTCCCTATGTGTTGTTGGTCAGGGAGACTTCTAAGGCCCCCAAGCAATAGGATATTGCTACTGCTCTTGGTTGCCCATCAAAAATAAATGGTAAGAGGCTAGAGAAATGGCTCAATGGTTAAGTGAGCTTCCTATGCAAGTATGAGGGCCTGAGGGGACCTGAAACCACCAGTTTAAATCTCCAGATTCTACATAAATAGCTGGACATGGCCATGCACACCTGTCAGAAGTCTCTCAAAGAGGAGGAGCAAAGAGACCAGGGCATCACCCAGGCTTAAAAAAAAAAAGCAGCAAGTGCTGGTATCAAGGGACTCTGGCTTGAGCTGGAGAGATGGTTTAGCAGTTAAGCTGCTTGCCTGCAAAACCAAAAGACCTCAGTTCGATTCCCCATGATCCATGTAAGCCAGACGCACAAGGTGGCACATGCGTCCAGAGTTCATTTGCAGTGGCTGGAGGCCCTGGCACACCCATTCTGTCTCTCTCTCCTCTCTGGGGAAAAAGAAATAAAAAATGAAAGAATGGTTCAAGCTGAGCACGGTGACACATGCCTTTAATCCCAGCAGACATTAAGAGGATCACTGTGAGTCAAGGCCAGCCTGGGACAAGAGAGTGAGTGCCAGGTCAGCCTAGGCTAGAGTGAGACTATACCTCTAAAAAACAACAAAAAGAATGACTCAAATAAGAACAGACAGAAGAGTGATGGAGCAGGACACCTGCCACAGTAGGCAAGTACTGCTATTTAAAAAATATATGTTTAGTTTTATTTATTTGCAGAGACAAAGAGAGAATGGGCAAGCCAGGGCCTCTTGCCTCTGCAAACAAATTCCAGATGCATGTGCCACTTTCTGCATCCAGCTTTACATAGGTCCTGGGGAACTGAGCCTGGGCTTTCAGGCTTTGTAAACAAGTGCCTTTAACCGCTGAGCCACATCTATCCAGCCCAGAGAGCACTGCTTTCTGAATGGATTTAATGCCTGGTACCCCAGTCAAATGCCCATGGCTAGGGAGGTCATGTGCCCTATTGGGGAAAATAAAACTGCTGTTTTGCTAAATGGACAGGTTGTACCTATCAAACTCTTTTCTAAATATTTATGTTTATGCCCATAGATTATAGCTGCTCTAAGCAATGATCACAGAAGCTTCTTTTTGTAGTGAGGAGCAGTTACTTCAGAAACTCAATGCTAGGTAACGCTGTTTTCCAGACACAATGTGGCTGGTGCACTCATGAACTCACAGTAGCCATGATCACATCTTAAGAACAAAATTAGTCCTATCAACATTCTATCATGGATAATGGAGGGGGGCTCAAGAGGCTCCACCCCTCCCCAAGGAGATACTGGCACTTAATGGTAGCTAGGAAAGGGGAAACATTTTCTTCAGAGGTGTAGCCACTGGTAAGCTGACCATGCTTTGGTAAATAACCCTCTACCCATGATCATAGATTGGGTCACCAAAAAAAAAAAAAAAAATCAAAGTAGAAGTGAGAGAAATGAGAGGAAAATGACCTCACAGATTCACCCTGCTATCTACCTACAGCAGCTGCTACAGAGCTGGAATTACTCAGGTGTGTGAGTTCAAGTCCGGCCCCTTCTGAACTCTGCACCAAGGTGTGCTAACTTCTTCTGGATTCAGCCCTGGACCCAAAATAAAAAGCTTGGCTGCTCAAGAAGTTTTCTGTGAGCCTTTTTCCCTCTTTTCCAGCCCCTAGGCTGTTCACCTCCCAGGACTCAAGGTTTTTGCCACTGGTAAGGTTTTGCCCTTCCCATCCTGGCAGCTTGGCTGCTGCCAGGATGGGAAAGGATGATGTGTTGTCTTATTTTTATATTTATTACATATTCTTTTATATTCTTTTTCACTTTCTTTTTCTAGGCCCATGGACTTTTACATGGGCCCTTAGACCACATGGATGTACCCACTCCTCACCCTTTGGTTCCTGGATGGAATAAAGTGGACTAATTCACAGAAACAAATCTCAGCAGGGTGTGGTGGCTCACGCTTTAATCCCAGCACTCCGGAGGCTGAGATAGGAAGATCACTGTGAGTTCAAGGCCAGCCTGAGACTACATAGTGAATTTCAGGTCAGCCTTGGCTAGAGTGAGACCCTACCCCACAAAACAAAAACAAAAAAAAATTCTCAGTCTTCTTTTATTTCGATTCCTTTTTTTTTTTTTTTTTTTTTTTTTAAGGCAAGCCCAACACACTGGCCTTCTAATGAGAGCAAGAGAGAATTAGCATGCCAGGGCCTCCAGCCACTATAATCAAACTCCAGATGCATGTGCCACCTTGTGCGCATGTGCAACCTTGTGCATCTGGCTTATGTAGGATCTAGGGAGTCAAACATGGGTCCTTAGGCTTCATAGGCAAGCACCTTAACTGCTAAGCCATCTCTCTAGCCCTTTTATTTCAATTTTTCTAATTTGTTTATTTTTTGTTTCAATTCTTAAGTAAAGCAGACATGATCTCAGGTTTGGGGTTTGTGTTTGAACCCCCAAAATAAAGTCCTGTTCTCAGAAGCAGGACTAGTTGGAAAGAAGAGGTTTAGCATGAGTAAGACAAGATAAAAAGGGATGAAGGATCAAAATATAACATGTACAGGGGGCTGGGGAAATGGCTTAGCAGTTAAGGTACTTGCCTGCAAAGCCAAAGGACCCAGGTTCGATTCCCCAGGACCCATGTAAGCCAGATGCACAAGGAGGCACATGCATCTGGAGTTCATTTGCAGTGGCTGGAGGCACTGGTGTGCCCATTCTCTCTCTATCTCTGCTTCTCTCTCTTTCTCTTTCAAATAAATAAATTTTTTAAAAATTAAAAAAACCAAAATATTTACATATATAAAATTGTCAATAATTTTTTAAAAGATATTTTATTTTTATTTATTTATTAGAGACAGAGAGAGGGAAAGACAGAGAAAGAGAGAGTGAGAATGGGCACACCAGGGCCTCTAGCCGCTGCAAATGAACCCCAGACACATGTACCCCCTTGTGCATCTGGCTTATGTGGGACCTGGAGAATCAAACTGGGGTCCTTAGGCTTTGCAGGCATGTGCCTTAACTGCTAAGCCATCTCTCCAGCCCAAAATTGTCAATAATTGTGATGGTTAAGTTTGTGTCAACTTGATGTGTTTAGGAATCCACAGACATTCCTCATAAGTGTGTCTCTGAGGCTGCCTCTAGGAAGCATTAACTAAAGGAAGAATCCTTCCCCCTGGGTGAACCCTTCCCCCAGAGTGGGCGGCCACTCTTGGAGGAGGGGGCTGGTTGATAAAAAGAAGCTCTGGGAAGAAAGGCTCTCTCTCCTCCCACCTGGCTGCCGGTGCTGCTCGCTGCTTGCCGCTTGGTGTTTGCTGCTTGGTGCTTGCTCCTTTCCAGTGTGGACTGAAGACCAAGGTGGACTGAAGAGCAGCGTCTCTCCAGGACGCCTCCAGGCCTTCAGTGCCGGATTGGGACTGCTGAGGCCTCCAACCTCATGGACTGAGCAGCTACCGGGTTCCTTTACTCTCAGACCTGCAACCTGCTATTGCTGGACTGTTGTAAGCTAATCCAATAAATTCCCTTTTAATACAATTCATTCTATCCGTTCTGTTCCTCTAGAGAACCCTGACTAATACAATAATATTTTTCAAAAAGTGAACAACAGCGTGGTAGTTCGAATGTGAATGTATGTCCCCCATAGTCTGAGATGGTCTTTTTTGTTTTTTGCAAGGTAGGGTCTCATTCTAACACAGGTTGACCTGGATCTCCTACCCCTCCCACCACACCGGGCTACCTGAGGTTTTTTCGTTGTTGTTGTTTTTTGTTTTTTTTTTGGTTTTTCAAGGTAGGGTCTCACTCTGGCCCAGACTGACCTGGAATTCACTCTATTCTCAGGGTGGCCTCAAATTCACGGTGATCCTCCTACCTCTGCCTCCCAAGTGCTGAGATTAAAGGCGTGCGCCACCATGCCCGGCTACCTGATATTTTTAAGACTGAGCTTGCAACTTGTGTCTCCAGCAGCCTGCTGGATAAGGTGTCGCTGGGGGGGCAAATCTTGTAGTCCAGCCCTACTAGGTGTGTTCACAGCCATTTTGAGTTTTGGCTGTTGGTGCTTCCTGGTGTTAGTTTCTCTCTCGGCTGTGGATGCTTCTCTGGATGTGAGCCAGCTTTTTCTACCATAATGGAACATCCCCTGGATTCTGTAAGCCCAAATATAATCCTTTCCTCCCATAAATTGCTTCTGGCTGAGTGTCTGTCAAAGCAACGAGAAAGCAACTGCAACAAGAGGGCTGGGAAGATGGCTCAGCAGTTAAAGGCTCTTGCTTGCAAGCCTGCCAGCTGGACACAAAATGACACAGGCATCTGTAATCCCAGTCTATGACAATGGGAAGAAGAGCCAACAGAATCCAGAAGCTCATGGATCAGCTAAACTGGTGCCCAGGATGCAACAAAAACAAGGGAGACCCTATCTCAAACAAAGTGGAAGGAAAGACCACCACCCTGGGGTTGTCTTCAGACCTTCTACACATGTGCCATGGCATATGCATCCCCCCACACATATCATATATACATAAACACATACACATTCACACATACAAGAGTGAACTTTTAAAATACACTTCTGTCACTTAAGATTTTATTTATTTATTTGAGAGGGTGGACAGAGAGAATGGGCACACCAGGGCCTCTAGCCACTGCAAGCGAACTCCAGATACACGTGCCATCTTTGTGTATATGGCTTTATGTTGGTACTGGGGAAATGAACTCAGGTCCTTAAGCTTCACAGGTAAGTGCCTTAAAACTGAGCCATCCTTCAGCCCATCTGTCACTTTTTCATAGTGTTTTATTGCAGTCAGGTTTGCATGGCTGGCAGAAATCACCTGATCAAGAGCAGCTTGTGCGAAAATGGTTTTTTTTGGCTTACAAACTTGAAGGGAAGCTCCATGATGGCAGGGGAAAATGATGGCATGAGCAGTCGGTGGATATCACCCCTGGCCAACATAAGGTAGACAATAGCAACAGGAGAGTATCCCAAACACTGGCAAGGGGAAACTGGCTCTAACACCCATAAGCCTGCCCCCAACAATACATCACCTCCAAGCGGCTTTAATCTCCAATTGTCATCAGCTGGGGAACCTAGCATTCAGAATACCTAAGTTTATGGGGGACTTCTGAATCAAACCACACATTCCACCCCTGGCCCCCATAAACTGATAACCATACGTAATGTAAGATGCAATGCATTCAGCCCAACTTTAAAAGCCCCCATAGTTTTTATCAATCCTAATGATGTTCAAACATCCCCATAGTCCAAGATCTTTTAACTGAGCCACAACACACCCACAAAAAAAAAACCAATAATGGCACAAGATAAACATTCACACTGCAAAAGATGGCATAGGGCATAGCAAAGAAATATTCAACCAATACAAGATTTAAACAGGGCAAATGTCAAACTCTGTAGCTCCAAGTCTAGCAACTCTAGCCAGTGACAAGTCTCCAAGTCCGATAATTCTAACCAGTAACAAATCTCTGGAGTTCCAATTCTGCCCCTCCAGCTAGGCTACTCATGGTCCTGGAAAACTTCATCCGAGGCCGGCAGCTTTCATTGGCAGCCACCTTGTGGTCCCAGCATCTCCACTGGGTCTGCACTGAAACCCATGGTTCAGCTTCACGTCTCCATTGGGTCTCCATGCAGGATTCCAGCAAACCTGCTTCACACTGCCCATGGCCATTTCCAAAACACAAGACCGCATTGCAAACTCAATGACCCTCTCTTTCCTGCATTTCTTATACTTCACAATACCAGGTAAGGTGCCAATTTGTTAATCCAGAGGGGAATAAAGCAGATTTTGTAGAACAGGACACTCCTTCAGCACTCAGTCCCCTTCAAAAGAATATACATTCTTCCTGTTGCCCCAGTGCACGCCAGCTGGCCCAATCTCAAAGGTTCTAATCTCATAATTGTAGCTGAATGGGCAGAAGTTTTGGCCCAAAGATTTCATTTCTGTGCCATATTCCTCTGCTCACACCAGTCCATTTCTTTGCAAAGCAACCCTACACAACTTCTCAGGACACGGGCATAACAGCAAGCCTCTCACACAAACTAGCCCAGTCCAAGCAAAGCTCTTTCTCACTCTCATATGCCAAACCTCACAGTCCATAGTTCTTACTACATTCAGGTCTTTCAACTCTGGCCAGAATAGTCCATCAAGCTGTACTTACAGCAATGCAAGGCATCTCATAGGCCAAGGTTTCAAATTTGTCCATATTCCTCTTGAAAATCAGCTCTAAAAGACCAAAGCCACACAATCAGGTGTCTAGCAGCAATCCCACTCCTCAGTACTAACATTACTGTTGCAGTCAGGTCACATTGCTGGTAGAAATCACCCGACCAAGAGCGGCTTGTGGGGAAAAGGGTTTATTTTGGCTTACAGACTCTAGGGGAAGCTCTGTGATGGCAGGCGAAAACAATGACATGAGCAGAGGGTGGATATCAACCCCTGGCCAACATAAGATGTATAATAGCAACAGGAGAGTGTGCCAAACACTGGCATGGGGAAACTGGCTATAACACCCATAAGCCCGCTCTCAATAATACATCGCCTACAGGAGGCTTTAATTTCCAATTGCCATCAGCTGGGGAACCTAGCATTCAGAATACCTAAGTTTATGGGGGACTCCTGAATCAAATCACCACATGTTTAAAGGAAGATGTGTATGAAACAGGCAGAGGAGCCTAAATACATGGAGAAAATCCTTTTCAAATTCTCCGTTTTCCAGAATATCTGGACATCTCAAATGTTAGTAGCATTAGTGCCCACACTACCCTTCCCAACTTCCTCTACCACTTTTCCCTCACAAACCTGTCTTTGCCACCTGTCTGTATACATGGGGCCTTTCAATGGCACCCTCAAGGGGTCCCACAATCTCTGAAGAGGCTCTGCACCTCTTCTCCTGCCCCTAGAACTCAGCATCAGGCTGCACACCTCCTGCCCTTTGCCTCTCTTTACCTATAGAGATATTTACCACACTTAAGGCCTCAGGAGTTACCACAGAAAGCAGCTGGCAAGTAGTGTACCACCTCTGAGTGAGGAAGCTCCCCATAGAGAGGCAGAAATAAATGCTACCTGTCAGCAAAATGAGGGGAAGCAGGATGGGGCAGGACGGCTTCTGGGGTGACTTAAAGGAGCCAGGGAGCAGTCTGTACATAGGAGCCCATGTTTCCTGAATACTCATATCTAATGTCCTAAGAAACTCATAAGCCCACCCCCAATGTACTTTATGAGAAACTGAGTTTTAAGGTGGGAGAGCTGAATAACTTTCCCAAGGTCATATACTGACTGTTGCCATGCCTCTCAGGAGGTGTCCCACAGAAAGTGGGGCGTGAGCACCAACATACAGAGACAGCATGAGCACAGGATCAATGGCAGGTGAAGCTCTGAGGAAAAGCACTGAAGCGCAGGCAACTGGGACAGGGTGACAGGAGCATGAAAGCAATAAGGCTGGGTGGGTGGCTAACCAAGAGCAGGGGGAGCAGGGACACGACCACCACAGGAACACATGGGTAGGATCCAATTTATTCTCTAGATGTTGAGACTGTGGCAGCTTCAGTGACCAGAGCCAGGATGGACTGGAGTAAGACCAAGAGGACTTGCTGGATGTGGACATGAGAGGAATCAAAGATAATGCAAGAGACATCTGAGCTGCAGCAACAGGGTCAAAAATGGAATAGGTGGTACAAACCTGAAGTTCCAGCATTCAGGAGACCAAGGCAGAGGGATAGATCCTGAAATTAAGACCACCCTAGGCTATAGTATGAGATCCTGTCGCAAACAGACTCTGATGGGATGTTGAACCGGAGCTATCGGGCTAAAGGTAAGTGGAGAATGGAGCACTCAAGTTTAGTCACATGAACTCTAGGCATATCTGCTATAGTCTAAGGATGTTCATGTGCTCCCCAAATCCACAATTCAGTGGTAAACCCCAAAGTGGTATATGAGGAGTGACTGAGTGGTAAAGACAGAGCCCATGCATGTGTGGGCAGAGTGTCTCTATACGAAAGGCCAGAGAAGCTGGGCGTGGGGGTATACACCTTTAATCCCAGCACTTGGGAGGCAGAGGTAGGAGGCTCACCGTGAGTTTGAGACCACCCTGAGATTACAGAGTGAATTCCAGGTCAGCTTGGGCTGGAGTGAGACCCTACCTTGAAAAACCAAATAATAATAATAATAAATAAAAATTGTTTTCTGTTTCTTTCTTTGTTTTCAAAGCCTGGTTCTTGATGTTGAGGTCACTCTGCCTTTTGTGGTCAAGTAGATGCAGTACTTGATGAAGAGGGTGCCACATATGCCTGTGACAATGGCGCTGTTCTAGCCCACCATCTTCCCCACCCTGTGGCATGTGCTGCCTGTGGTGCCCATGAAGGAGCAGTTAGCTCCAAGAACTCAAAGCATGCCAGCCATCTGTGATCCACATCTGCTGGCTAGCCCACCTTATTTTTATTAGACAGGACCTCTCTCTAAACCTGGAACTTATCAATTCAGCTAGATGAACCAGCTAGCAAGTTCTTGGGAGTCCTCCTGTCTCTGCCTCCCCAGTACTGGGATAAAAGGCACACACTATCACACTCAGCTTTTTCCATGGGTACTGGGGATCTGAACCCAAGTTCTCATGCTTGAGCTGCAAGTACCTTACCCACTGAGCCATCCCCAGCCCCTGATGCTTAAATTTTTAAATGTCTTGTTTATCATGATGACTAATATATCATCCTAATTAATTAGCTAGTATCTCAAGGCACAATATGCATTAAGTGTGAGATCCATCAAAGAGTTTTCTTCACAGCAGCAAAACTTCCAGCTGCCTTCTTGTCAGGGATAATTAGATCACTGCTGATTTCTCCCTCCAGTGCTACTGAGAAAAGTATGTACTGAGGAAACACATTTATGCCCACTCCTGCTTACAAACTCTTGGAATCATCTTCAGTCTGCAATGTCTTTTCAGGAATATTTTCAAGCTCCCTTTTCATGTTATCAGGGTTTGTTTCAGTACCAGGTAGTGCTTTAAACCCAGTTCTCTCCCACATATAGGCAAGACCAGTTGACTAAACCTGCAGTTTGTCACTTTTATAATAAAATAATGCTGCTATCCTCTCCTAGCGTGCTGTTGGAGAAGTGTAAGTGTGTGTGTGTGTGTGTGTGTGTGTGTGTGTGTGTGTGTGTAAAGGCCGCTTCTTACTTCTTTGGTCAAATCCCTAGGGTCCTTCTGATTCCTTACCACATGAGGAGCGGCTCCAAAGTGTGTTCCTTCCCAGCAGCAGCAGCAGCATCTGGGAACTTGTTAGAAAGGCCCAGTCTCAGCCCAACCCTGGCAGCCCCAAGCTGCTAAAGTCTGAGAGCCCTTGGGAAAGGAGGCAGCATCCAGACATCTTCTTACCTCTGCCTCCCAAGTGCTGGGATTAAAGGCATGTGCCACCACACTTTTTTTTTTTTTTTTTTTTTGAGACTGGGTCTTTGTTTTGGTGTGAATGTGAAATGTTCTTTATAGGCTCAACTGTTTGAACACTTAGTTCCCATCTGGTGATGCTATTTGGGAAGGTGGAGGAATCTTAGGAAGTACAGCCTCCTGGAGGAAATGGATCACTGAAGGCAGGCTTCAGCTTTTTTAGTCTGGTCCCACTTCTCTCTGCTTCCTGACTATGGATGCCATGAACCAGCCAATATCCTGTTCCTGCCGTCATCCTCCCTTATCATCATAAAAAATATCCCCTAGGGCTGGAGAGATGGCTTAGCGGTTAAGGCACATGGCTGCGAAGCCTAAGGACCCCAGTTCGATTCTCCAGGTCCCACGTAAGCCAGATGCACAAGGGGGCGCACACGTCTGGAGTTAATTTGCAGAGGCCCTGGCATGCCCATTCGCACTCTCCCTCTGTCTCTAATAAATAAATAAATAAAAATAAAATCTTTTAAAAAAACAGAATTATTAAACAGACACAGTGGTGCCTGCCTTTAATCCCAGCACCTGGGAGACTGAGGAAGGAGAATTGCTGTGAGTTTGAGGCCAGCCTGGGCTAGCGTGAGACCCTGCCTCAAAACAATAAACAGAAGAAAATAGAATTCTTGGGGTGAGGAGATGGATTAGTGAATAAAGTGCTTGCCTTTCATGAATGAGAGAATCTGAGTTTGATCCAAGAAACCACATAAAAATGCTGGTCATGGTGGTACACCCTTGTAATCCCAGTGCTGGAGAGGCAGAGACAGAAGATCCCTGTGGGATCCCTGTGGCTTGTTGGCCAGTCAGACTAGCCTAATTGGTGAGCTGTGGGTCAAGAGACTGTATTTGTTATATTATTTGTTGTTGAGAACAAATATCTGACAGGAGGAACAAAGTATATATTCTGGTTTACAGGTTTTAGGAATTTTTTTTTAAAGATTTTATTTTTATTTATTTGAGACAGAGAAAGGGAAAGAGAGAGAGGGAGAATGAGAATGGGCACACAAGGGCCTCCAGCCACTGCAAATGAACTCCAGATGTGTGCGCCCCCTTGTGCATCTGGCTTACGTGGGACCTGGAGAATCGAATCGGGGTCATTAGGCTTCGCAGGCATGTGCCTTAACCGCTAAGCCATCTCTCCAGCCCAATTCTGTTTTTTGAGGAAGTGATATATGGTTTTCACAGTGGATTCCATGTTCCAGTCTCACCAGCAGTGCACAAGAATTCTACTTTCTCCACACCGGAATCAACGCCTGTTATTGAAAGTAGACATCCTGGTATGAGGTGAGTGCTTACTGTGCTCCCTGATGATGGGTGATGGTGAGCATATTTTCATTAGCCCTTTGGCCATTTGCATTTCCTTCAGAGAAATGTCCATTTGAGTCCTTTACTCATTTCTTAAAATTAGGTTGTTTGGGGCTGGAGAGATGGCTCAGCAGCTAAAGGTGCTTGCTTGCAAAGCCTGAGGACCTTGGTTCAATTCCCCAATACCCACATAAAGCCAGATGCACAAAGTGGCACTTGCATCTGGAGTTCCTCTGTAGTGGCAAGATGCCCTGGCATACGCATACTCTCAATCTCTCAAATTAATTAGTTTTTAAAAATATATTTAATTAATTTATTTATTTGGGACAGAGAGAGAAAGAGGTAGAGAGAGACAGTGAGAGAGAGAGAGAATGAGCATGCCAGGGCCTCCAGCCACTGCAAACGAACTTCATATGCATGTGCCTCCATGTGCATCTGACTTACGTGGGTCCTGGGGAATCGAACTAGAGTCCTTTGACTTTGCAGGCAAACACCTTAACCACTAAGCCATCGTCTCCAGTCCCTAATTAATTAAATTTTTAAAAATTAGGTTGAGATAGGCGTAGTGGCATACGCCTTTAATCCCAGCATTTAGGAGGTAGAGGTAGAAAGATCACTGTGAGTTCGAGACCAGCCTGAAGTTACATAGTGAATTTCAGGTCAGTCTGGGCTAAAGCAAGACCCCATCTTGAAAAACCAATAAAAAGGTTGTTTTTGCTGGTCCCGCCATTCTTTATCTTCTCCTAGGAACAGCTAGAGGCTAACTAAGGTCAAATTCTCATGCAGATAAGGAATTATTAAATCCACACAATAGAATAATACTCAACAATAAAAAGGAATGAGCTAGCCATAAAATAGTAATTTGGTGAATCTTAAAGACCATGTATAGATTAAAAGAATCCAATGTCTGTAAGTTACATGTCATATGGTTACATTTATGAAATATCCTGAAAAATGCTGATCTATAGGGACAGATGGAAAACACATCAGTGGTTGGAGAAGAATTTGACTAAACTGGGTGTGGTGGCGCATGCCTTTAATCCCAGCACTTGGGAGGCAGAAGTAGGAAGATCACTGTGAGTTTGAGGCCAGCCTGGAACTACAGAGTAACCGAGTTCCAGGTGAGCCTGGGCTACAGTGAGACCCATTCTCAAAAATAAGTAAGTAAGAGAAGTGTTTGACTACAAAGACTTTGCAGGAAGGTTTTTTCAAGGGCAAGAGAATGGTTCAGCATTCTGATTATAGTAGTGGTTAAACAAATGTACCTATATTAAGACTCTTAGAACTTTATTTCTCTAGAATTGTATTGTATGTACATTAAAGCATTCTCATTCAGGAAAAGTTCCCTTTGTCCACACATGCCTTACTCTACTCATGAGCACCATTCATAGAATCCTTACAAGCCCTGGGAATGTACAATGACTGGTTCTCACTTGAACCCAGGTCTGACTGAACTAGGAGAAACTAAGTCCTGCTGGTTTGACAGCCCAGAGACCCAGGGTGATTACAAATGACTCAGTTGCACAGTAGCAGAAATTCATAGCTGGTGGAAACATGTCTGCACATCCTAAGGCTCCCCCTGAGGATGGTGCGTGCACTTCAGACCCTCAGTGGACCATGAGCTTAAGAAGCTCCTGAGCCACAGCTCTACTTCAGAGAGACATGGTGACTGACAGTGCCAGTCTGGTTGTCTCTGAACTGTCCAAAGATGCCTCTGTTTCAAGCTTTGTTGGTGACAATGACTCCCATGATGATTTCAGTCCACATCACTTCCTTGGCAGTAGGGACTGTCATCCTACCAAGCTTGGGTCAGGGAACTTTGGACACCTACAGCCCAGGGTGGAAGTGTAGTCCAGGTCCCTAGCCTAGCTCCTATTTTTTGAACATAAGCACTTCTACAACCTTTCATGTTTAGACTAATGAAAAGAGACAGCTCTCTTGAACTTGAAAAAAAAAAAAAAAAAAAAAAGGACAGATCATGCAGAAAAACATGCTTTTGATCCATGCCTTTGGATTTCTGATGAGCTCACAGAATTAATATCTGTAAGGCACTCCGGACAAGCCCAGGCAAAAGCACAAATTAGTGTGGTCATGCTAATTAAGTGAGAAGTTCTGCAGCTCCAGGACCAAATGATTCAAGAAAGTGAAAGGGTTGAACAGCTTTGGTCTCTTTGCAAACAGCATTCAAGTGCTTCATGCCAGATGTGCAAAGCTACACATGCTGGCTTCTACACAGAGGAAGACTCAGGAGAGCCCGGGTAGGGCTGATGCAGAGCAGGACAACAGGAGTCCTGAGTTTATTCAGCTGGGAAAGGTAGTTATGGGAGAAATACAAAGAGTAGGAGATTAGGCCAACACAGCACTCTAGGTAAATTACTTGTTCTGAGGACCGTGAATAACTGGCAGTGTTTGAACAGTCACAAAACAGACCTAGCACACTGTGATCATGTCACCTCTAGAGCTAATCAGTGATGGTTTGATTGACCCTTACAGTCACCCCTGGAAGGAGAAACAGTCCCTTTTGGGATGGAGCAAAAATACATCTGCTGAGGGATGAGCCTACTGTGGCTCTAACATTAGGCCAAGCCATCAAGGATAGGCCCCTTACTTCTAGACACTCAAGAAATAATAAAATCAGGGCTTTCCTTGCTCCATCTGCATGCCTTGCATATGGGAATAAAATGATGCTATCTACTCTTTCCATGGTATCTTTTTACTTTTTAAATTTTGTTTTAATTTTTTTTTTGTGTTTTTTTTTTTTTTTTGGTTTTGCAAGGTAGGGTCTCACTCTGGTCCAGGCTGACCTGGAATTAACTATGTAGCCTCAGGGTGGCCTCGAACTCTCAGTGATCCTCCTACCTCTGCCTCCCGAGTGCTGGGACTAAAGGCATGCGCCACCACGCCTGGCTTAATTTTGTTTTAATTTTTATGAGCAAGAAAGGGAGAGAGAGAGAGAATTGGCTCACCAGGGCCTCCAGCTGCTGCAGTTGAACTCCAGACGTGCGCCATCTTGTGTACATGTGCGACCTTGTGTACTTGCATCACCTTGTGTGTCTGGCTTACGTGGGATCTGAAGAGTTAGACATAGGTCCTTAGGCCTCACAGGCAAGCACCTTAACCGCTAAGCCATCTCTCCAGCCCCATGGTATCTTTTCACAGGCTTACTACCTAACTGTAACTATGACAGGGCTGGAGTATGTCTCTGTGGTAGTGCATTCAACATATTCATATCCTGGTTCCAACCCCAGCACTGAGACAGAGAGACTCTAAAACAGCTCACCAGTCAGAGACCTACCATTCCTTTGTGAGTGCTAAAGTCTAAATTTTATTTATCATATTACCATTTTTAAAAACATGGTCATTTTAGCTGGGCGTGGTGGCACATGCCTTTAATCCCAGCACTCAGAAGGCAGAGGTAGGAGGATCACCGTGAGTTCGAGGCCACCCTGAGACTACATAGTGAATTGCAGGTCAGCCTGAGCTAGAATGAGACCCTACCTTGGAAAACCAAAATATTAAAAAAAAAAAATAAATAAAAAAAAACATAAAAAAAACCATGGTCATTTTAAGGCAGAAGGGCCCTTATGTGAGAAAGAAGTTATTATTTTTTTTTTTTTGGAGGTAGGGTCTCTCTCTAGCCCGAGCTGACCTGCAACTCTGTAGTCCCAGGCTGGCCTCGAACTCACAACAATCCTCCTTATTCTCTTCACACCATGTGGCAGGTTCTAGCTTGGATGGGGTAAGTGACTTGCATAAGACCCCAGGACCATCATGTGGATGTGCTAGCACATAAAACCCCATACTCAGCCACTGGTATATGTCAATCACACCCCACTGGACAGGAGGGGGGAGACTGAAGGTTTGCCGGAGCACTGACCCAGTGCACTAGTGCAGTTCTGGATTCACAGAAGGGTCTTTTTTGCTGCCACTGCTAGGCTCACATTACTTCTCCCACAAAAGAGTGCATAAAAGCGAAACCCAATCTGCACGTAGCACAGGCAGTGGCCAAACACTAACCTCTCTCACCTGTCAGGCTCCCACTGCCTGGACACTCAGTGACACTTGGTCAGTCCCACTTCCCACCACTACTGCACTGTATATGAAAGGTCACTCTAAAGCAGCAGTACTTCAGGCCACTTCTGTAACTGAGAGCCCTGAACCAGCTCTGTAAACAGGCAGATGTGCAGCCAGAGTCATAGACATGTTGATGGGCTGGAAAGCCCCAGGGGAGTCCCATAGTGGATTCTAAGCAATGGCAACAGTGGTGCCTCCCTCCAGGCCACTCCAGTGACTCAGCAGATCAGTCCTGGACCCAGTTCTCTGCAGTTTGTGCTCTGGGCAAGTCATTTCCCCTTTCACTGCCTCCCTTTCTTCAACTGTCTACTGGGCTCAATCCCTGCCTTTTCTCTATAAGAAGAGAAGTAATACACTCAAATACACATCTGAAGGTCAAGCTCAGAGCAAAACACTTGGCACACAGGATGCACTTAAACGCTAGCTGCCACTTTCCTCTCCCTGGACAATGCTGTGCAAGTCCAACACTTGAGAGAAGAAACAAAGGAGTCAAAAAACCTACAGCAACAAGACTCATGTCTAGAAGGTGCTTTGAAAGCTAAGAAGAGTTGCATGGGTTTATTCTGATGGTGAATAGTAAAGCCAGGCAGCATCTAGTACAAGCTAGGTGTGGTGGCACATTCCTGTAATCCTGGTACTCAGGAGGTAGCAAGGAAAATCAGGAGTTTAAGGCCAGCCTCAGCTACATACCAAGTCTGGGTCCAGGTTAGACCATCTCAAACAACAACAAAAAGAAAGCCATCAGCCAGGTGTGGTGGCGCACGCCTTTAATCCCAGCACTTGGGAGGCAGAGGTAGGAGGATCGCCCAGAGTTCGAGGCCACCCTGAGACTACATAGTTAATTCCAGGTCAGCCTGGACCAGAGTGAGACCCTACCTTGCAAAACCAAAAAAAAAAAAAAAAAAAAAAAGCCATCAACAAAGTACCCTTCCTGTGTCCCACTCTGATGTTAATACTACAGCTTAGACTCAAGAGTCAATACCTCTCAGCGGGGTGTGGACGTGACATGCCAGTAATCCCACTGAGGCAGGAGAATTGCTGCAAATTGGAGATCACTCTGAGCTACATAAGGAGTTCAGGGCCAGCCTGAATATAGAGCAAAATCCAGACTCAAAAATAAGAAAAGGGGGCTGGAGAGATGGCTTAGCAGATAAGGCGTTTGCCCGCAATGCCTAAGGACCCAAGTTCAATTCCCCAGTACCCACATAAAGCCAGATGCACAAAGCAGTGCATGCATCTGGAGTTTGCTTGCAGTGACTAGAGGTCCTAGCACACCCATATTCATACTCTCTCCCTCCTTGTAAATAAATAAAATATTTTTAAAATAAGACGGAGAGCTGGGCATGGTGGCACATGCCTTTAATCCCAGCACTCAGGAAGCGAGGTAGGAGGATCGCCGTGAGTTCAAGGCCACCCTGAGAATATAGAGTGAATTCCAGGTCAGCCTGGGCTAGAATGAGAGCCTACCTCAAAAAAAAAAAAAAAAAAAAAAAAAAGAAAGAAAGAAAGAAAAAAGAAAGAAAGAAAGAAAAAAGAAAGAAAGAGCTGAACAGATAGCTCTGCAGTTAAAAGTGCTTGCTTGCAAAGCCTGATGGCCTTCATTTGATTCTCTAGTACCCATGTAAAGCCAGATGCACAAAGTGGCACATGTATCTGGATTTCGTTTGCAGTGGCAAGAGGCCCTAGTATGCTCATTCTCTCTATCCTTGCAAATAAATAAAGATATTTAAAAACAGGGCTGGAGAGGCTTAGTGGTTAAGGTACTTGCCTGCGAAGCCCAAGGACCCAGTTTGATTCTTCAGATCCCACGTAAGCCAGATGCACATGCATCTGGAGTTTGTTTGCAGTGGCTATAGGCCCTGGCATGCCCATTCTGTCTTTGTTGCTCTCTCTAATATATAAATAATAAAATATTTTTTAAAAGATATTTAAAAACAAAATGAGGGAGGGAGGGTGGTGGATGGGTAGGTGGGAAGGGAGAGAAAAGGGCCTCTCAGGAACTCCTAAGACCTGGGCCCTCCAGCAGGACAGCCTGGAGGAATACAATACAACCATCTTCTCTCTTGAAGAATGTGGATAATCCACTTTCCTATGCCTCAGTCACCATTCTGCTGACCAAGCACCCCTGCTGCACTATAGGGGACCTTGTCATTGTACCAGCAACCTAACTGACAGAAGGGTCCTTGGAAATGAGGAACATGAAGAAGGTCTTTTTTTTTCCAAGGTAGGGTCTTGCTCTGTCTCAGGCTGAACTAGAATTCACTATGTAGTCTCTATCCCCCTACATCTGCCTCCCGAGTGCTAGAATTAAAGGCATGTACCACCACACCTGGCAAAGGTCACTTTTACCACATCACAAGAGCTAAGAGACAGCTGTCTTCAGAACCAGTGAAAACCTGGGTAAATGGAGGGCACTCATGAGGCTTTGGTCCTACCTCTGTCCCATTCCATCTAATACATGCATATCTTAACTACTCCATCCAATACATGCACCTCTTATCTACTCCAGATCTCAAGATAGCCCTGTGACTTAATATCCTCCTGCATGAACTGTAATGGTACCTTTCTCCTATTGTAAGAATTAAGTCACACATGTGGAATGCACAGGGCAGAGCTTGGTACTGGCAAGTGGTGAGAAGCTAATGACTGTTAGCTGCTACTATTTACTTATTATTGAAAGGAGAGGCTGAGAGGCACCAATTCCTTGGCCCATGCACAATCACCCATCTATCTATTCACAACCAGCCACTTGAGAGGGGACAGACACATGGGATTATCCATAACCAGCAAATAAATATAACCACTGTTTTCAACCAGGGTTTCACTTGTTTGCTTTGGGTCAGAGAAGTCGTGTCTGGAGCCACCACAGTCCACTGGGCTTCAGCTGTCCTCCCTCTCATTTCATATCCATCCTCCTCCCAAATACTGCAGCATCACACTCATTTGTAACACAGCAGTGTGCACCTGCGAGCCACACCTGCCAGGTCACACCCAGGTGCACTTTTTTTTGTTTGTTTTGTTTTCTAGGCAGGGTCTCACTCTAGCCCAGGCTGAGTGGGAACACACTCTTATAGCCCAAAGCTGGCCTTGAACTCATGACAGTCCTCCTACCTCAGCCTCCCAGGTGCTGAAACTAAAGGAACATGCCACCAAATCCAGCTTCATGGTGCACTTTTGACACTAAAAAGCAAGCCTAAAATGGGCTGTTCTTCCGAGCCAGAATGTCTTATCTATACTTTCAAAGCAGGACAGAGTTCTGACACAAAACTCAATTTATAATGAAATGACTGAGAATCCTTCATGACCAATGGATGCATGCAGCAAGCTGAGTTTTGGTGTCAGGAGCCTCTAAGAAGCAGCAGGTGAGGCTCTGGTTCAGAGAAGGACATGTGTCTCCCCAACCCCAGCTTGAAAGGAAAGGGGTAAGAAATAGGAAAGACATCATCAGATACAAGACTTCTAAACCACTCAGGCTGGTCTCTCTACTGCATCTCCGCTCACAAGAGGACTCCCCCCCCCCACCGGACGCTTGACAAAAACTCTCTTCAATCACTCCAAGGCAGCAGGTACCTCCAGTCACCTCTAAGCTGATGGGCAGGGAGCTAGTCCTAAAAAAATGTTCCAAGGCCAATTGAAAAACACAGCAAATAACAACTGGGACACCTGTCCTGGTGCTTGCTGTGGGTGCCAGGCTACATAGGACTGGCAGACACCTTACTGTGTAGATGTCTGGTAATGTGATAACTGCTCAGGAAGGATAAGTGCTGTCTGGGCTCTTAGCTCGTGTACAAACTAAGCCATGACTAAAATGGCAGCTCACACCGGGCGTGGTGGCGCACGCCTTTAATCCCAGCATTCGGAAGGCAGAGGTAGGAGGATTGCCATGAGTTTGAGGCCACTGAGACTACATAGTGAATTCCGGGTCAGCCTGAGCTAGAGTGAGACCCTACCTGGGGAAAAAAAAATGGCAGCTCAGACTGTGCTAAACAGCAGAGCTGGGCAGGTACGTGAGGGCTCTGCCTTGCTTTGCCCTATAACTCTGGGAAATTGATCTTTCTCTTTTTCCAATGCTCGAGATGAAATCCTGGATCCAAGCATGCATGCTACCATTGAGCTGAGCTCTAGCCTTTTTCCCTGCCTCCCTTCTCTTTTCCTCCCTCCCTCCCTCCCTCCCCCTCCCTCCCTCCCTCCCTTCCTTCCTTCCTTCCTTCCTTCCTTCCTTTTTCTTTTTTTCCCCTGAGGTAAGGTCTCACTCTAGCCCAGGCTGGAGCTCACTCTGTAGTTGCAGGTTGGCCTCGGACTCACAGTGATTCTCCTACCTCAGCCTCCCAAGTGATGCACCACCAAACAAAGTTGTGCACCACCATGACCTCCTTCCTTTTTTTTTTTTTTTTTTTTTTTTTTGTTGTTGTTGTTTTTGAGGTAGGGTCTCACTCTGGTCCAGGCTGACATGGAACTTACTATGTAGTCTCAGGGTCTCACCTCTGGTCCAGGCTGATTATGGAACTTTTTTTTTTTAAACATTTTATTATTTATTTATTTATTTGAGAGAGAGAAGATCTCAGGGTGGCCAGAGAGAGGGAGGGAGAGAATGAATTCATGGGGCCTCCAGCCACTCCTCCCACCTCTGCCTCCCAAGTGGGTCCTGGGATTAAAGCCTCGCCGTCCTTCGCCTCACAGGCAAGCATTTAACCGCCCATCCTCCCCCTTCCTTCCTTTTTGACACAAGGTTTCATTATATTGCCAGGTTGGTCTCAAACTCATAGGCTCAAGATATCTTTCCTCCTACCTCAGCTTCCTCATAGCTGGGACTAAAGGAATGTGCTACCCTGCTTGGCTTAGGCAGCCTTATCATCAACTTCAGAGGACTTACAGAAAAACACAGGTCAGTATATACAGCTGATACAGAAGTGAACACTGCACACCCTTCATCGCAGTGGTAGTCCTACCAATTCTCTAGAATGAGCACACCAGGGCCTCCACTCTGCAAATGAACTCCAGATGATTGTACCCTTTGTGCATCTGGCTTATATGGGTCCTGGGGAATTGAACCTGGGTCCTTTGGCTTTGCAGACAAATGCCTTAACGGCTAAGCCATTTCTCCAGCCCGCATTTAGGAAGATTTAAATAAATTAGTTTGTTAATTGTTACAAAACACAGAAATAGAAGTAATTTTTAAGTTAGACGTTAAAATAAGTTTGCATTTTTTAAAACTTTAGGTTATTTATTTGCAAGAAGAAAGAGATAGCAGAGAGCCTAACTGGCAACTTAGAACTAGAAGAAACTATATCTAAAGTTAGCTAGGGCTGGGGTGTGGCTCAGTAGTAATGTGCTTGTTTAGAATGTGGTAGGCCCTGATTTGATCCCCAACACCAAAGAAAGAAAGGATTAAAGATAACCAAAGACTTCAATCAGAAACCTAAACTCATTCTGTGGTAACATTAACTAAATTCATTCATCCTTTTCTTATTTTGGTTTTGTTTTGTAGGCCTGGTGCATACTAGGTAAGCACCCCCCAACACTGAGCCACACCCTAGTCCTCACTCATTCTAATAAATATACATTGGGTACCGACTGTGTGCTAGACTGAATGGCCATGGACAAGCACAGCAGTTCCTAGAACTAATGCTCTATTTAAGGCTTTGTTGATTAACTTGCAAACAGGAAACTGGGGCTCTGAATTCTGAATGAGTTAAACAATACTGTTCCACCCAAGTGTTTATGTGGGCCCTTCCCAGGATTTTACTATCTGCTAGGGAAGAGAAGGCACTATGGGCCTGCAGGGGTCGCTTTTGGCTTTGGTGAAGGCCATTCAGGAAGTGAGTTTTCACACTGTGCTGGTGGAGTGTCAGAGGAGCCTCAGGAGCCAGAGCTCAGCAAAGGGTTGTATTCAAAGTGGCTTCCCCACTGGAAGTTATCTAATGATGTGTGTGTTTACTCTCCTGTGCTAGGAGTCTAACCTAGAATCTGGGAGCTAAACAGATTATATCCCCCAGCCATATGCAATGGACCTCTTATGAACAGAAGCAGCCTGCTTTAAAAAGCTAACAGGATCCAGGTGTGGTGGCGTACACCTTTAATCCCAGCACTCAGGAGGCAGAGGTAGAAGGATTGACTACATAGTTAGCCTGAGCTAGAGGGAGACTCCACCTTGAAAAAAACAAAACAAAAAGCAAAGAGGGAGGCACGAACTTCTCAGTTCCACTCCTTCCCGGCACTGATGGAGAAAAATGAGACCTGAAATTGGAAAGAATTTTTCAAGAACACAGCATCAGGCCTAAATGATCAGAAACTCTAAGATGGCATACTGACCAGATAACAGATCCCTTCATAATCCACAGACTCTAGTCTTTATTTATTTACATGTGGCACAGCCTCTGTGGTAGGATAAAGGCAGAGGGCACCTGTCCGGGCAGCCAGCAAGGCTGCTGTGGGAGGCCACGTGGGTGTGGTAGGCCTGGTTGCCAGGCTCCTCCTCTTTCCACTGTGTCATCTTATTATGGCAACAGTGAACACATTCAGCTGGACTGAGGTAAGATCCAGCCTGGCACTTATGGCAAGCTGCAAGCCGGGCTAATTTGGGAAATGACTTTTCTGCAAGCTCATACATGACTCATCTTTACGAGCCTCCTAGCAGGTCTCCTGGCTACAAGGAATCCCATTCAAACCGCCTCTGACAACAGCTGCTTGGGAGATCAGGAAACATTTGGGGTAGCTTGTTTTTTGTTGTTTTTTTGGTTTTTCAAGGTAGGATCTCGCTGACCCGGAAATCACTATGTAGTCTCAGGGTGGCCTAGAACTCACAGCGATCCTCCTACCTCTGCCATTACACCCGGCTCTGTTCTTGGTTTTTTAAAAACACGGTTATCTATGTTAGTGCTGTTTCTTATCTCTCTATGGTATTGTTAATGTTGTTAATATTATAAGCAGCCCCAAGGACAAGTTTGGTCGACTGGTAGTTTGGGGGTTGTTTTTTCCCCCTAACATCAGAAATGCAGAAATAGGAGCTAGAATTTAGAAGCTGCTGTGTCCCAGCTACATGGAAGGCTCTAAAGTAGTGGCAGAAAAAAGGCCAGTTCCCCGTTTCACTTCCCTAACCCTCAGCTGCTCACAGGTGCAAACTGGAGATATTCTGCCCTACTCTCACCCTCAGGCTGTCATGAAGCTGAAAGAAGATGAGGGAGTCTATAAATGCACTTTGAAAAACCATCAGAAATGGCAGAAATGTTGAAGGCCAGTTTACTATTATACCTGGCTTGCCACCTTGGGGAGACCAAGTTCCTTCAGGTTCCTGACCCTACCAGGAAGGTGTCACAGGGTGTCTGCCAGTGAGGAGGCACTGAAAAAGTGTTGGATGAGCAAGCCAATGAAGGGAGAGCACTGGCGGTCAGAATTTGCATTGGGTAACTGAGCACACTATAACCACTGTGGGGAAAGGGGAAGTACAAACCTTGAGGAGTTTAAAACTGATCCAAATACAGTGACTATCAATCTAAGAAACCCTCTTAGGCCACAAAAAAAGGAAAGCCCCACGTGTATTTAGTGCCTGTTCTGAGAAGAGACATAATGACAAGTTACTAGGAATGTAGCCATTATAAATTTCCTTTCCATTTGTAACTAAAGTATCTGTAAGAGTTTGAAAAATAGAGCACATGGACTTTGAGACTTCATATTTAGTCTGTCTGCAGAGGGTGTTCTGGGTAAGCCTGTGGCCATCCCTACCAACTCCAGCAAACCTCACAGAGGTGGCAGGACTTTAGCACTGGCCACCTGGCTTGGTAGATGATGAAGCTTTCCGTAGAACACAGAGAGGAAGGGATCTGAAACACATACATAAACACACTCTATCTTTCATGGAGGTAGGGACCCTTATAGAATATGCTCAGTATGCTCAGTCGGGCTGGAGAGACGGTATTTGCTGGCAAAGCCAACAGACCCAGGTTTGATTCCCCTGGACCCATGTAAGCCAGATACACAAGGTGGCCCATGTGTCTGGGGTTTGTTTGCAATGGACATTCTCTCTCTCAAAAAAATAAAGAAGTCAGGCATGGTAGTGCACGCCTTTACTCCCAGCACTTGGGAGGCAGAGGTAGGAGGATCACCATGAGTTCAAGGCCACCCTGAGACTACATAGTTAATTCCAGGTCAGCCTGGACCAGAGTGAGAACCTACCTCAAAAAACCAAAAAAAAAAAAAAAGAAAGTTCAAAACAATTGGAAAAAAAAAAAAAAAAAAGAATATACCCAGGTCTTAAGTGCTCAGCAAACTCTGATGAAGGAACCAAATGGAGCCAGGCTGGCAGACAGGCAAGCAGAGGAGGGAGGCAATAACTGAAACTGATATCACGTGCACTGAGTAAAGCAGAAGGGCGCCCTGCTCAGGTGCAGAGGCCTTGCACACCATGCTCCAGCAAGCTGTTCCTTCCCCTCAACTGTAGCAGCCAACTCCACTCATCATGCACATCCCGAGCTCCACTAGTCATAACAGGAATTTAGAGGTACCACCAGCACCCTGAGTCCAATCATGAAACCTCCCCAGCAGGCTACATGAGGCACATGCAGACACCATCCTTATAGCAGGTGGCATAAGGTCTGCCGAGTTACTGCTGGATCCCCAGAGTCGCATACAGCACCTGGCAGAGCAGGTGCTCTGTTGGTGCTGGATGAAGGAATGGAGGAATCAATCAATGAAGGAATGGGACGAGGATTCAAAGTCCAGATCACAAGTAAACAGACATGAATCATCTCTGACTCAGGGATGCAAATGTCCACAGTCCAAATGGGCAAGGGGCATCAGTAATACAGCTGGCAGGGGGGAGGGGCAAGGACTTGACAGTAGCCACCTCCTGGTTCTCACCCACAGCTGGCCTGCACATACGAGGAAGGGCTCAGCGTTATCAGAGGTTCTCATTTTCCAAGAGAACCAGTATTAAGCATTTTCCTGATTTTTCAATACTGATCAGCAGCTCTTTTCTTCCTTAGGAGCACATGTGGTTCAATGGACTAAAGCCAGCCAAGAGCTGCCAGTCTGGCCTTAAGCTCCAGCAATGTTAGAGCATTAAATGTTAGAGCATCACTCAGTGTCTTTGCTGGAAGGGTCAAGAGCAAGCAGAACCACCACACCTGAGCCACACTCACATGCACCTGAAAGTGCCTCTGTGTCCCTGCAGCATCTGTACCCATCTCCCAGTGATCTTTCAGATCATAACCCTTTGGTTCCTGGAAAAGAAGTGGATCAGCACACTCTACAAAGTTTCCCCAACTCACCTGGCACCCCTTACCTTAACTATCCTTCCTCTTTGCCCTCCTGACAGCTTCAGCCACCCATCAAGGTACCCCTAAACTCAAACTATCCTGATCTTTCACGGACACCTGAGGACGATTAATGAGGCTGGTCCTTCTGTGGCCTCATGAGGTTAATACATCCTCTGAGGACTGTCACAGGCATACACCTTTGGATGCCAGAGCAGCAATAACAGGTTTAGGAAACTCTGCTCCAGAGATGAGCGAGAGCCTGCTCACTGCTCATAGGGAAGGCAGGATGGTAGTTCCCACTGAGCTACAGATGTGAAGAGCAGGCCAAATAGCTTTCCTGCTTACTCAAAACTCCCTGGATGACTAAACCATGAGAAGCAAAAAGTGACCTTCTGTTTTCAGAAGGACAGACCACAGACACATTTCAGCAACACTTGTTACTTCAAGTGATCACAAAACAGTAAGACCCCCAAAAGCAACAACTATTTGCTGGGAGTTGAGCTAGGTAATTACTGTAGACCTGTCACCTCACCAAAAGACCTCTCCTTGAAATCGGTCTCTGATGGTTAACAGAGGTCTACCTAGAAAACTCCACCTGAAACTGAACAGAAAATCTGGTGGACATGCACAGCTGAGTTCACCTCAGGTGACCTACAGAAACTCCAGGAGGGTAAGCTCTCATTCCAGTGGCACCCAAGCTTTCTGGGCAGGTGTGCATGGCCCTCCTGCTACCAAATTTGTATTCCCTGGCACCCAGATGAGGTGCCAACCTCAGAACGATCTCATCATGGCTGCTTTATGCCAGATGACTCCTCCTGCGGCCCTTTCCTCTCAGCCCTCTTTCCTCCATCTACACCTATCAAACTCTGTCCCCTCCAGCATTTTCCCCCACCAGGACCTGTGCTGTACCTATACTGGGTCTGGCAGCCCAGGATATTACTAGGTTCAGTACCCCACAAAGGCTTCTCTGAGACAGACACTACTACGGCCCAGAGATGGCCTCAGGATGACCTACGCTGAAATGGACTGGAGTGAGAATCAAATGAAGGGGTTTGCCATTCTGAGCTGAGAAAAGCAGCTCATGAGATGCCGGGTAGTTTTACTTTCCTTCTGCTGGTTCTCCATGACTTTCAAGTTTCTAACAATGAATATATAATATTCTGATAACCAGCTAATGTTATTTTTAAATAAATTATTTCAAGTTTCCTAACAGTGCGTTCATATGAGATGCTCTACAGGAGCTCCAGAGAAATGCTGCACAGATAAACCACAAAGATATTTCTAGACCGGAACGTAAGCAGGAAAACGACTCATACTCACTGACAAGGCCCTGGGGCTGGAGAACAGAGAAAAAAACACCCCAAAACCAACACCTGAAGCCAATGTCCCATCCCTGAGAATGGTTCTGGACACAGGACCAGGTGTCAAAGACCAGTCTGTCATTCCCGTGCTGGGTGATCTATAGAAATTCACTAAGCTGCTAAAACTGGTGCATTATCACAGAGAATCTAGTAATCAGCACACTCAAGGAGCTAAGCAAGAGGAGGAGACACAGCAAACTCTCAATAAAGGCTACAAAAATCTCTTTCCTATGCTTAAACAGCAGGCTGTAAAGATTACATTGCCTGCTGAATCCACTGCTAAAATGCATCCCAACCAACTATCTCGATTCAACCTGGGAAACACCAATTTAAGGGGAAAAACAAAACAACAACAACAACAAGAACCAATGCTACCCAACCCCCGTGTAGCCTCCTATAAGTCGGCCTTCTATAAGGCAGTTCCAAGCTAACCTGGCAACCCCCAGCACTGAAGCTCTGGACCACCGCCTACCTCACCTAGCATTCAAGGATCCGCCCTACAAGGTGTCTCCGCCTGCCTGCTAATTAAGCTTTGGGCCCCATATGCACAACAGTAATTGAATCTTTGGAGAGTCTATTCCCAGAACAGGCCAAAAAAAAAAAAAAAAAAAAAAAAAACAGGGAGGGAATCGGAAGGCAACTCCCCAAGATTTCTAGGAACACACAAAGAGATGAGGTTTACACTCAGTATAACATCCACAATCTCTCCCAACCCCACTGGCTCCTACATGGCTTGCTCGAAGAGCAAGGCTGGGTATGAGAAGACAACTTGGCTGCGCCCAGAAGAAAGAAATAAAAAAGAAAGAAAGAAAGAAAGGAAGGAAGAAAGAAAGAAAGAAAGAAACCTCCAACAGATGCAGCCTGCTGCCTTTGAAGCCACCGAAGTGGACACTTGTGGTTACATTTAAACTCGAGGCTCATTAAGAGTGACACATTTTATAGCTGGGCTGTGTCCACCTCCTCCTGAACGCTGAGCGCCAGGCCGGGCGCGTCAGCCCGTCTGCAAGCATGCGGTCGCGGCCGGGCCTCCACCGACCTCGGTTCCAGCCTTTTCCCGAGGCTCCGGAGGCATCCAGAGAGCCGGCTGCAGGGCCTCCTCGATCCCCGAGCTCCCGCCACGGTCGCGGTCCCCGGCCCGGCCAGGCCCGGCTCAAGATGGCCCTGCGGAGCTGGCGCGCCAGGCCTGCCGGAGCCGGGGCCGCGCGTCTGGGGGAGCCCCCGAACGCACGACGCCCCCGGTCGGAGCGCGTCTCACCTGCTTTTTCGATCTTGCCGGACATTTCCGGGCTGCGCTGGAGGCCGAGGCCGCTGCTCATCAAGCCCGGGCCGGGCCGCTGCGGGACGACAGGCCGGCGCGCCCCGCCGCTCGCCTCGGCCCTGGCTCGGCTAGCTTCAGACCCGCGCGGGCATGGCGGGCTCCGTGCGGCCGCGGCCCGTGCGCTCGCCGACCGCAAAGCAGCCCGCCTGGGCCACCGCTCCCGCCGTCGCCGCTGCTGCTCCTGCCGCTGCTGCTCCTGCCGCCGCCGCTCCGCCTCCTTCGTACCACCGCCGCCGCTGCCGCTGCTCCCGGCCGGAGAGCCGGCCGCAGCTCCCCGCTGCCGCCGCCCGCCGGGCCTGGGCTGCGGCTACGGCGCCACCTGCCGGAAACTCGTTATGCCGTCGCCGCCACAGCGCCCCCTTCCGGCCTGGAGCCGGTTTGAGTCTTTAGCTCCATGTGCAGCGCCCCCTGCCGGCCTGGAGTTTCGGCACCAAAGCTTGGCACCATCCCGCGCTTTGCATATAGGCCTGGGGACAGATCTTCCCAGTGCAGTCCTTGGTGCTTTCCACTGTATCTCCGGCATGCCCCCTTACCTGAGATTCACAATCCCCTACTAACTCAGACTCATTGGATCTTTAAAAAATATTTTATTTATTTATTTATTTATTTATTTATTTATTTATTTATTTATTTATTTACGAGAGAAACAGAAACAGGCAGGTAGAGAGAGAGAGAAAATGGGCATGCCAGGGCCTCTAGCCACTGCAAACGAACTCCAGATGCATGGGCCCCTTTGTGCATCTGGTTTACATGGGTCCTGAGGAGTCGAACCTAGGTCCTTGGCTTTGCTGGCAAGCTCTTTAATAGCTAAGCCATCTCTCTGGCCCCTTAATTTTTTTTTAGAATAGTTTGTTTATTTATTTATTTATTTATTTATTTATTTATTTATTTATTTATTTATTTATTTATTTATTTGAGAGGCAGAGAGAGAGAATGGGTGCACCAGGGCATGCAGCCACTGCAAACGAACTCCAGATGCATGTGTCCCCTTATGCATCTGGCTTATGTGGGTCCTGGAGAATCGAACCAGGATCCTTTGGCTTTGCAGGCAAATGCCTTAACCACTAAGCCATCTCTCTAGCTCTCCAGCCCTTTAATTTTTTAAAAAATATTTTATTTATTTATTTGTGTGTGAGAGAGGCAGATATATAGAGAGAATGGGCACGCCAGAGCCTCTAGCCCACTGCAAACAAACTCCATAAACATGCACCACCTTGTGCATATGGCTTATGTGGGTATTGGGGAATCAAACCTGGGTCCTTACACTTCACAGCAAGCACTTAACTGCTAAGCTCTATTTTTGTTTTTTATGAGAAAGAGAATTGATGCTCCTGGCCCTCCAGCCACTACAATTTAACTCCAAACACATGTGCCACCTTGTGCACATGCATGACCTTGCACATGCATTACCTTTGCGTCTGGCTTACATGGGATCTAGGGAGTCGAACATAGGTCCTTAGGCTTCACAGGCAAGTGCCATAACCACTAAGCCAGCTCTGCAGCCTTCCAGCCCAGTTTTTTTTTGGGGGGGGCAGAGAGTCAGAGAGAGAGAGTGACAGACAGAGAATGGGCATGCCAACAGCCTCTCAGCCTCTGCAAACTCCAGACGCATGCACCCCCTTGTGGGCAAATGCAGCATTGCATCCTTGCATCACTTTGCATCTGGCTAAATGTGGGACCTGGAGAATCGAACGGGCATTCTTAGGCTTAGCAGGCAGGCACTTTAACTGCTAAGCCATCGCTCCAGCCCCAACCCTATTTTTTTAATGTTTTTATTGACAATTTTCATACATGTCTATACTTTGATCATAATACCTTTTTTTTTTACTTCTTCTTTTGCCCCCTTTTTCCCAATGACTTGTTCTTCCAACTACTCCCTCTTGCATTTTGCTTTTTTTTTTTTTTTTTTTTTTGCCCTCCTTCATCACACATGATGGAATGTTGGTGCAGGTCTGTGCAGGTTAACAGTTACTGTGAGGTTGCTGCTTTGTATCTGGAAGACAGCATTCCAAAGCATTCTTACCACTTCTTTGGCTCTTACTTTCTTTTGCTTCCCTCTTCCACAATGTTACCTGAGCCTTAGAGGGTATGACAGAGATATTTAATTTAGTTCTGAGCAGTCAACCATCATGTGTTCTCAGACATTGATGATTTTGGAGTCTCTCCAAATCACTCCCATCTCCAACAAGGAGCTTTTCTAACCAAAAGTGAGACCAGCCCTACTCTATGGGTATAAATATAAATATTTGGAGGGCAATTTGATGGGCACCACATATCCATTTTAACCGAGAGGTTTTTTTTTTTTAAAGATACTTATTTATTTATTTGAGAGAGAGAAAGAGAGAGAGAGCATGGGCACACCAGGGTCTCCTGCCACTGCAAACAAACTCCAGATACATGTACCATCTTGTGTATCTGGCTTTATGTGGGTACTGAGGAATTGAACCTGGGTCATTAGGCTTTTGTAGGCAAGTGCCTTAACCACTGAGCCATCTCTCCAGCCCCAGCTGAGATTTATTTTAATACTAAGACAGACTCCTCATACTCATCATCCAAATTTAGCAAACCTGCCCCCCACCAGGCCAGAGGCCCCACGCCAAAGCCTGGAACGGACTTTACCCTGGACTCAACAACTTCTGCCATGTGGGAGCCTGTCTTGACAGTCCCATTCCTCACCCAGAATCCCCTCCTTAAGTAAACCCTTGCACACTAAGACCTGATCACCAAGGGTAACCCCACAGCACCCCCACCTGCTCCTACTCCCCTCTCAAGGAATCACTCCCACCACCCATAGTCCATGCCAAGGCTTACAACTAACACCTCCCCATGTGTGAGTCAGCAGCCATTGTGGGGCAGATCCCTCTGGCCAAGTTTGGATATGACATTACTCAGCCTGAGTGTCTGGAGTACCAGAACCTCAGAGCAAAGGCCTTGGTCCAAACACTGATTGACACAGCAATTCCTGCTTTGTTCAGACATCCCTCCAACAGGAACATGTAGCTCAGCTGTGAGCCTTTTCTAGTGTGCTAATGAGTTCACTGACAAATCATCTTTTAGGATTCAAAGACTAACAAGGTCTGGGCATCAAGTCATGTCTTTACCAAATGGACACAATTCATTCTTCCCTTCATCAAGTTCACAACTTAGGTGGAGAGTCAAATGGCATCATGTGACTATTAAAGAACACTACATTGAGTGGCTGGAGAAATGAGTCAGTGGGTAAAGTGCTTGATGGGCAAGCATGGGAACTGAGGTTGGATCCCCAGAACCTATACAAAAGCTAAACTGGGTGGCATGAATCTGTAATCCCAGGGCTGAGGAGGCACAGACAAGGGGATCCCCGGAGCTTGCTGGTTATCTTGTCTAATTAAATTGGTGAGCGCTAGGTTCACTGAGAGACCCTATCTCAAAAACTAAGATGGAGCCGGGCGTGGTGGCGCACGCTTTTAATCCCAGCACTTGGGAGGCAGAGGTAGAAGGATCACCGTGAGTTCAAGGCCACCCTGAGAAGACATAGTGAATTCCAAGTCAGCCTGGGCTAGAGTGAGTCCCTACCTCGAGAAAAAAAAAAAAATCTAAGATGGAGCTGGATGTGATGGCTCATGCCTACAATCCCAGCACTTGGGAGGCTGAGCCTGGGGTTACAGAGTGAGTTCCAGGTCAGCTTAGGCTAAGGTGAGACCCTATCTCAAAAATAAATAAATGGGCTAGAAAGATGGCTTAGAGATTTTCTCTCTCTTTCTCTGTCTCTTTCTCTCTCTCTTCTCTCTCTCTCTTGCTTTATCTCCAATAAATGAATTTTTCAAAAAAAAAAAAAGTTTAAAAATAAGGTTGGCATGGTGGCACATGCCTTTAATCCCAGCACTCGGGAGGCAGAGGTAGGAGGATAGTCATGAGTTGGAGGCCACCCTGAGACTACATAGTGAAATCCAGGTTAGCCTGGGCCAGATTGAGACCCTACCTCGAAAAACTGCAACAACAACAAAAAAAAAAAAAAAAAACTTTAAAAATAAATAAATATAAGCCAGGTGTGGTGGTGCACACTTTTAATCCCAGCACTCAGGAGACAGAGGTAGGAGGATCACTGTGAGTTCAAGGCTACCCTGAGACTACATAGTGAATTCCAGGTCAGCCTGAGCTAAAGTGAAACCCTCCCTCAAAAAACTAAAAATAAATAAATAAATAAATAAATAAATAAATAAAAGATGGATCTGGGTGTGTTAGCTCACACCACTAATTCCAGCACTTGAGACGCTTAGGTAGGAGGATTGCTGTGAGTTTGAGGCCAGCTTGGGCTACAGTAAAAACTCTGCCTAAAAAAACAAAAAACAAAACAAAAAAACACCAAAAAATAAAGTAAGATGAAAAAAAACTATAGAAGACACCTGATGTCAACCTCTGGCCTCCACATATATGCATGAGCACCCACACATACATCCACATACATACAGATAGATAGATAGATAGATGGAGACAGATGGACGGATGGACAGACAGATACATACAAGGACACATATACACATTCAAGGAAAAAATGTATTTTAGGGGCTGAAGAGATGACTTACCAGTTAAGGCACTTGCCTTCGAAGCCTAAGGATCCAGGTTTGATTCTCCAGTACCCATGTAAGCCAGCTACACAAGATAGCTCATGTATTTGGAGTTCATTTGCAGTGGCTAGAGGCCCTAGTATACCCATTCTCTCTGTCTCTGTCTCTCTCTCTGCCTCTTTCTCAAATAAATAAATCAAACACACACACGTATGTATATTTGCAAGGCAAGGTGTATTCAATTGCAGGGCAATCTGTTCCCTGCTCAGTGTTCATACTTAGCCCAAGATGGAGTTCAAATAGACATCACAAAAACAACTTGGTTGGTTTTCCTTCCTGCTTCTCTCAAAATACATAAACTAGTGATAGGGACAGAATTAGGGAGGCGCAGGGAGAAAAAAAGATGTGTCTGATGTCACTAGAGACTTTTATTTTCATCTCCCCTCACTCTGATGGGTCACTGACTCCATGATTAAGTGCTGGCCACAGTTGACAGCCACATTTCCAGAGCTGTCGGTCCATCAATCCCAGCCCTCTGGAGGTCAAAAGTAAAACCAAAGATTGACAAATTCATTTCCCCTTCTTTTTTTTTTTTTTCTTTCTTTCTTTCTTTCTTTTTTTTTTTTTTTGTTCAAGGTAGGGTCTCGCTCTAGCCCAGCTGACCTGGAATTCACTATGTAGTCTCAGGGTGGCCTCGAACTCATGGAGATCCTCCTACCTCTGCCTCCCTAGTGCTGGGATTAAAGGTGTGTGCCACCACACCCAGCTTCATTTCCCTTTTTGAGCTGATGAAAAGCTGCTTCCGGTCAGAGAGACCTTGCTCCTCTCAGCTGGCTGACCACCCCCCCCAACCCTCCCAAGGCTGCCTGGTCCTTCTAGATTTCTCAGTTAAGAAGCCCAGTCTTTTTTTTTTTTTTTTTGAGTAAAGCCCAACAGATTTCTTTTTTTTTTTTTAATGAGAGAGTGAGAGTGAGAGAGAGAGAGAGAGAGAGTTGGTGCGCCAGAGCCTGCAGCCACTGTAACTGAACTCCAGACACACCACCTTGTGCAGATGTGCGACCTTGTGCATGCATTACCTTGTGCGTCTGACTCACGTGGGATCTGGGGAGTCGAACATGGGTCCTTAGGCTTCACAGGCAAGCGCCTTTACCACTAAGCCATCTCTCCAGTCCAAGGTCAGTCTTTTGAGTCCAATATTCTGATGCAAAGTAGAATATTAGAGTGGAATGAACACAAGGAAGTTTCAGTCAAAGCTAATGTTCCTGAGAGCAAAATCAAATTCACACGAGAAATGATGTTGTAACAAATAATAAGGCATTTGCAGAGAGTAGAGCATTTTGCAGATGGGCGGTGCTGTGTTAGGGCAGTGGAACTTACTTTTATGAAGGTTGTTCATCCAAGGTGTTTGCAGCTATAGTCAAACCCTGTGTGTACAAGGTTACTAAGCAACAGATTCCTATAGCTTTGCTCTTCCTACCTTGGAGTCTTCTCATATGCTGACTAGAATGTTTTTCCCCCTCTCCCTCCACTACCTGGTTTCCTCATTATCTTTTTCTCCTCGGCTTTTGTTTTTGTGTTGTTTTGGTTTGGTTTTTTGAGGTCTCACTCTAGCCCAGGCTGACCTGGAATTTGCCCTGTAGTCTCAGGGTGGTCTTGAACTCACAGTGATCCTCCTACCTCTGCCTCCTGAGTGCTGGGATAAAAGGTATGTGCTACTGTGTCTGGTTGGTTTTTTTTTTTTTTTTTTTTTTTTTTTTTTTTTGAGGTAGGTTCTCATTCCAGCCAAAAGCTGATCTGAAACTCCATCTGTAGTCCAGGATAGCCTCCAACTCATGGTAATCCTCCTACCTCAGCCTCCTGAGTGCTGGGATTAAAGACATGCGCCACCACGCTTGCCCAGCACTTCTTGGTTTTAATGTTTTTTTTTTTAAAGAGAGAGAGAGACAGAGACAGAGAGAAACAGAGAGGAAGAGGCAGAGAGAGAGAGAATGGGCATGCCCGCAGCCTCTCAGCCACTGTGAACCAACTCAGACGCGCACGCGCCCCCTTGTGGGCAAATGTAGCATTGCACCCTTGCATCACTTTTGCGTCTAGCTAAACATGGGGCCTGGAGAATGCAATGGGTGTTCTTTTAGGCTTGACAGGCAGGCACCTTAACCACTAAGCCATCTCTCCAGTCCTTTAATGTGGTATTGTTTTTTTTTCTCCATGCTCTGGCAGGGTCAGCTCCCTTCCAGTACTGATGAGATGCTATAGTTCAGTGTCAGAAACTGACTACCCAGGTGTGCACAGCAGCCTGCTCTTTTGTGCTGCTCAGGCTACACAGCAGCAGACACTAAGATGGACACCAGCAGTCCAAGGCCTATCACCTATCCTCTTCACAATTCCATAGCCCCAAAAGCAGCCCCATGGGGGACTCTCATTTAGCTCCTTTGAGTTGCATGTCTGTCCTCAAGCCAGTTATTGCAAGCAAAAGAGTAGACTACAGAAATGGTCAGGCCTAAGAATGGTGGAACTTCCAGAAGGCTTGGGAGTGGAGGTCCCAGAGCCAGTCAGTCAGTGGGAGTGGGCAAAGGGTATTGCTCAAAGCAAGGTCAGGCAGCAGTGCTGACGAGGCAAGTGGACATCCACCTGTCTCCGCATGTGGACAGCTGAGAGGCTTGCAGCACCCTGAGTGTCTGCCAGACAATGGGGCATCAAGTCCTTTAATGCTTCTCTCCATTTGCTGCTGGTCCCTTTGGGGCACTGTGAGCTCATGGGTTTTTGGAGGGTAGTACTGGTGATTGATCTTAGGGCCTCTGGGAAACACTCAGTATGTGCTCTACTTTCATCTAAGCCTAAGCCCCTTTGTGCCTGGGGGGTTTTAATTTATGGAGGCACTTGATGAGACAGAGGTCAATGCCACTGAAAGGAGACCCATTGCATTTCCTGAGAGAAGGGGACATACCCAGCATGTGGGGCTGAAGGAAGAGTGCCAAGTTTGGTCAGGAGACAGACAAGGTTGGAGCCAGGGAAGGGCCTAACCCAGGGCCTTCATTTGGGCTTCTAGGGGAGAGGCAAGGGCAGCCACAGGCTGACTAGCTTGGAGGACTCAAATGTACTACAGGTTCTGGGAATGTTTCTAGTTGCCTGATGCCTGGTATCTGGTCCTGGGGTGATTTAGGTCAGGGAATATAGTGACTCCGGTATGTGAGAGTTATGTAAGAAGGCAGAGGCAGTTGGGACTATTGTTTGTTTGTTGAGGTAGGGTCTCACTGTAGCCAGGCTGACTTGGAATTTACTCTGTAGTCTCAGGGTGGCCTTGAACTCATGGTGATCCTCCTATCCTACCTCTGCCTCTCGAGCGCTGGGATTAAAGGCGTGCATCACTACGCCTGGCTTGATAGTGTTTTGCGTCGTTATTTTGTGGTGCTAGGAAATGATCCCCAGGGCCTGACATATGCCAAACACATGCTGGACCATTGAGATACCCTACCCTCACCCCAAGGGTGATGAGCTGGGGATTGGTTAGTTGCCCTATGATAGTTGGACTTCTGTGTCCAGCCTAGTGAAGGGTTATCTCTCTCTGGCCAACAATTTTTTTTGCATGTTTATGTGTGTGTGGTGTGTGAATATATATATATATAGGCACTTGTGTGTGGAGGCTGGAGGTGGATGTTGGGTATCTTCTTCAAATTGCTTTCCACATTATTATTATTATTATTTTCGAGGTAGGGTCTCACTCTAGCCCAGGCTAAGCTAACTTGGAATTCACTATACAGTCTCAGGGTGGCCTCGAACTCACAGCGATCCTTTGACCTCTGCCTCCAGAATGCTGGGATTAAAGGAGTGCGCCACCATGCCTGGAAGGGGGTAGGGAGAGCCTCCAGCCTCTGCAAACAAAGTCCAGATGCATGTGCCACTTTGTGCATCTGGCTTTATGTGAGTACTGGGGAATTGAACTCAGGTCATTAGGCTTTACAGGCAAGTGCCTTAACCACTAAACCATCTCTCCAGCCTCTCCACCTTATTTTTCTGACACAAGGTCTTTCACCCAAACCTGAGCTCGCTGATTTGGTTAGTCTAAGTAGCCAGCTTGTTCCTGGGGGTTAACTTGTCTCCGTCTCCAGAGCTGTGGAATTACAGGCATCTGCCAACATGCCAGACATTTACATGGGTGCTGAAGATCTAAACTCAGGTCCCCATGTTCATGCGAACAGTACTTACCCACTGAACTATCTCCTCAGCCCACAGCAAGATTTTTTAAACATGCCACATGTGAAGGCACAGAAAATGGAAAACATTATTCCTGCAAGAGGCTATGCTGGGCTCCTGTGCGCCAGCCCCAGCCCCAGCCCCAGCGGGGAGTTTGTTCAATCCTGCAGGGGTGCTCCTCGGCCTTCTCCCAGCATTCCAGGGAGGACAGACTGTCTGATCCCATCTACTCCGTCCCCCTCCCCCAGGAGCCTAGAGTGAGAAACAGCCAGAGTGAAGCTGGTGGCCTTGGGGCTAACTTCAGCTGTGATTGCTAGGGTCAGTTTTCCCATCCTGACTGCAGGCTCCAGAGACTATAGCTGCCTTACACCTTCATTGTGACGAGCGATGACACTTCCAGGGGGTCATTGTGGCTCACCAGGCTGACAGTAAGCCTGCAGAATAGAGTCTCCATGGAGAAGTGTCTATATGGCCATGTGTTATAGATACTGACTCAATAATGCTGGCAAAAAGAGGAATTAAAAAATTTTGCTGAGTGCACGCCTTTAATCCCAGCATTTAGGAGGCAGAGGTAGGAGGATCACCATGAGTTCAAGGACACACTGAGAATACATAGTGAATTCTAGGTCAGCCTAAACTAGAGAGACCCTACCTCAAAAAACAAAACAACAACAAAAAATAATTTGCTGGGCATGCCAGGTGTAGTGGTGCACGCTTTTAATCCCAGCACTCAGGAGACAGAGGTAGGAGGATCTCTGTGAGTTTGAGGCCAGCCTGGGCTGCAGCGTAAATGTCAAGTCAGCCTGGATTATAGTGAGACCCTGCTTAAAAAAAAAAAAAAAATCAGCCGGGCGTGGTGGCGCACGCCTTTAATCCCAGCACTTGGGAGGCAGAGGTAGGAGGATTGCCATGAGTTCGAGGCCACCCTGAGACTACATAGTGAATTCCAGGTCATCCTGAGCTAGAGTGAGACCTTACCTTGAAAAACAAAAAAAAACAAAAAAATCAACAACAAAAAATTTGTGTGTGGTGTGTATATGCATGGCTGTATACCTGTTTGTATATATGTGGGTGCACATCTGTGCAGGTGTGCATGCACATGTGTATGCATGTGTGTGAAGGCCAGAGGTTGAAATCAGATGTCCTTTTCAGTTGCTCTTCATCTTATTATTTTTATTTATTTATTTATTTATTTATTTATTTATTTATTTATTTATGTGAATGAGAGTGAGAGAGAATGGGCACGCCAGGGCCTCCAGCTGCTGCAAATGAATTCCAGATGCAAACACCATCTGGCTTATGTGGGTCCTGGGGAATTGAACCTGGGTCATTTGGCTTTGCAGACAAGGACCTTAACCGCTAAGCCATCCCTTTAGCCCTCATGTTATTTTTTTGAGACAAGGTCTCTCACTGAACCCAGAGCTGATGGATTCAGCAAGACAAGCTAACCAGAAAGTCCTGGGTTTCTTCCTGTCTCTGCCTCCTCAGCGCTAGATCACAGGTGGGTAACCACCATGCTCAACTTCTACATTGGTTCTGGGCATCCAAACTCAGGTCCTTATGCTTGTGTGCTAAGCACTTTACTGACACCCCGCGCCCCGCCCCCCCGAAAAAAAAGAGGAATATATTGACGTACACCAGGTGTCTCATGGGCGAAGAGAAGGGCAGGAAGTGCTGATCCGCTCACAAGCATCATTCATCCTCTCATTCACACAACCCAGGACCTTTCTTCTGCTCTGAATCCATCCTAACAGGACAGGCTCATCAAAATGTTCCATAGGAAATGTACCTTTTAAGAAAGACGATCAGATTGGTTCAACTTAAGTCAGTGACTCACTCCTGATCCAATTGGGTCTGGCCAGATGTGTGGGGCTACGTGCTAGGGTCCCACTCTTAACAGAGGAGGTGTATGGTAGGGAGGCACCTCCATTTTCTGCAGCTAAAATTAACCACACTGGTTGAGTGGGGAATATGATGCCTCATTCCTAGTCTAGAAAGTGGTAGAGCTGGAACGTATGCAGGGCACCCTACTCCAGGCTTATGTTTTAACCACTGTCCTACAAAGTCTATCTATTTATTTATTTATTTATTTATTTATTTATTTATTTATTTATTTATTTATTAAATAATATGTATGTATGTATGTATGTTTGTATTTATTTGATAGAGAGAAAGAGGCAGAGAGAGAGAGAGAGAGAGGGAGAGAGAGTGGGTGTGCCAGGGCCTCTAGCCACTGTAAAGGAACTCCAGACTCATACGCCCCCTTGTGCATCTATCTGGCTTACATGGATCCTGGATAATTGAACCCTGGTCCTTTGGCTTTGCAGGCAAATGCCTTAACTGCTAAGCCATCTCTCCAGCCCTTATTCATTTATTTATTTCTTTTTAAAAAAATTTAAAAATTATTTTATTTATTTTTGGAGAGAGACAGAGAGAGACAGACAGGGAGAGGGAGACAGATAGAGATGGATGCGCCCTCTTGTGGTCAAGTGCGGCATTGCGCTCTTGTGTCACTTTGCATCTGGCTAAACATGGGACCTGGAGATTGCAACCAGGTTCTTAGGCTTAGCAGGCAGGCGCCTTAACCGCTAAGCCATCTCTCCAGCCCTCATTTATTTATTTCTTTATTTGAGGTAGGGTCTCATTCTAGCCTAGATTGACTTGGAACTCACTCTGCAGTCCCAGGATGTCTCAAACTCACAGCAATCCTTCTACCTCTGCCTTTCCAGTGCTGGGACTAAAGGCATGTGCCACCACACCACACCAGCTGCTACAAATTCCTTATCCCAAACTTATCAATATGCCCCTTACAGGATTTTCTTTGTATGCTCTATCTTGAATTCAATTTATTTATTTAAATTTTTTTGAGGCAAGCCCAATAGACTGACCTTTTTTTTTTTAATATAAGAGAGAGAGAGAGAGAATTGGGGCACCAGGGCCTCCAGCCACCACAATGAAACTCCAGACACCTGCGCCACCTTGTGTGCATGTGCAACCTTGCATGGTTGCGTCACCTTGTGTTTCTGACTTACATGGGACCTGGAGAGTCAAACATGAGTCCTTAGGCTTCTCAAGCAAGTGCCTTAACTGTTAAGCCATCTCTTTAGCTCTTATTTATTTAAATTTTTAAAAAATTTATTGGGCCTGGCATGGTGGTGTACACCTTTAATACCAGCACTCATGAAGCAGAGGTAGAAGGATTGCTGTGAGTCTGAGGCCAGTCTGGGACTACAGAGTGAGTTCCAGGTCAGCCTGGATTACAGTGAAACCCTACCTCAAAAAAATTTATTGGGTTGAGGAGATGGCGCAGCAATTAAAGGCACTTATTTGCAAAGCCTGCTGGCCTAGGTAGGGTATCTGTACCCCAGATAACATGATGGGCCAGGGCTTAATTCCTCAGTACCTACATAAAACCAGATACACAAAGTGTCACATGCATCTGAAGTTTGTTTGCATTGGCAAGAGGTTTTGGTGCATCTATTCATTCTGTCTCTCTCTGCACATAAATAAATAAAAATGTTTTTAAAATAGGCTGGAGCGATGGCTTCATGGTTAAGGTATTTTCCTGTGAAGCCAAAGGATCCAGGTTTGATTTCCCAGGACCCACGTAAGCCTCATGCACAAGGTGGCACATGCATCTGGAGTTCATTTGCAGTGGCTGAAGGCTCTAGTGCACCTATTTTCTCTCTCTCTCTGCCTCTATCTCTCTCAAATAAAATAAAATAAAAGATGGTTCAGCACTTGCTTGTGAAGCCTAAGGACTGTGCTTCGAGGCTCTACTCTCCAGAACCCATGTAAGCCAGATGCACAAGGTGGCGCATGCATCTGGAGTTTGTTTGTAGTGGTTGGAGGCCCTGGTGCACCCATTCTCCCTCTCTCCCTTTCTCTCTCTCTCTGCCTCTTTCTCTGTCTGTTGCTCTCAAATAAATAAATAAATATTAAAAATATTAAAAAAAAAGAAAATCCAGATATGAGGTATGCACATCTATAACCCAAGCACTAAGGAGGCTGAAGCAGGAGGATCACAAATTTGAGGTCAACCTGAGCTACATAATGAGACTGAATAAAAAAAAAGAATAGCAGGGCTGGAGAGATGGCTTAGCAGTTAAGGTGTTTGTCTGCAAAGCCAAAGGGCCCAAGTTCTATTCCCCAAGACCCACGTAAGCCAGATGCACCAGGTGGCACATGCCCATTCCCTCTCTCTCTCTCCCTCTTTCTATCTCGCAAATAAATAAAAATAAAATAAAATAATTTTTTAAAAGAACAGCATAAAAAAATTCCAGTTCTGGGTATATGCTCCAAAACATTGAGGGTCTTGAGGAGATGATACTTGTACCTTGTTTTCTTTTCTTTTCTTAACATATATATTTTTATTTTTATTTTTTTAATTTTTGTTTATTTTTATTTATTTGAGAGCAACAGACAGAGAGAAAAAGGCAGAGAGAGAGAGAGAGAGAGGGAGAGAATGGGCATACCAGGGCACTTAGCCACTGCAAACGAACTCCAGATGCATACACCACCTTATGCATCTAGCTTATGTGGGTCCTGGGGAATCAAGCCTCAAACCAGGGTCCTTAGGTTTCACAGGCAAGTGCTTAACCACTAAGCCATCTCTCCAGCCCTCTTTTTAAAATATATTTTATTTATTTATTTTAGAGAGAGAAAAAGGGAGAGAGAGAGGGAGAGAGAGAGAGAGGGAGAGAATGGGTGTACCAGGGCCTCCAGCCACTGCAAATGAACTCCAGATGCATGCGCCCCCTTGTGCACCTGTCTTACATGGGTCCTGGAGAGTCAAACTGGGATCCTTTGGCTTTGCAGGCAAATGCCTTAACCACTAAGCCATCACTCCAGCCCACTTGCACCGCTCATCATAGCTAGACGCATGGAAACAACCAGGTATTCCTTAACGGATGAATGGCAAGTAACATGTATATACAAGCAATAAAACACTCCGCTTTAGGAAGTCCTGACGCATGCTACAAAATTATCATGAATACAACGTGAGTCACAAAATACATCAATACTACTGATGCGGGTGAGGTCCTGGGAGTAGTGAAAGCCATAGAGCTAGATTAGGATGGTGGGTGCCAGGGGCACGGCTGAGGAAGAGGAGTGACTGCTCATTAGGGACAGAGCTTCCCTTTTACAAGTCGCAAAGAGCTCTGGAGTGATGGACGACTACACGATGTGAAGTTTGTAGTTAGGACTCGTGAACTGTAAGTAGCCTTCACTTGGTTAAGGTGCTCAACTTTAAGTAATGCTTACTTCAGCACCATACAAAAATAAAAGGGGATTAGAGAAAAGTGGGATTGTTGGGCCACCGCTGAGGCCTGCGGGGGGGGGGTGGGGGCTGGGGGTGGGGGGTAAGGAAGAGGCCAGGGTGCTGTCATTTCCGCAAATAGGCCAATAAACACAGCGGGTGGCCTGATGAATGGGGAAATTGTGCGAGTGTGGGAAACATGGCAGTGGGGAAACTGTGTCTCTTCTGTCCTCTAGTGGGCACCTAGCAGCTTAGCAGTCTAAGCTCCACATAAAGTCCACAGTATAGTGTCTGTCTGTCTGTCTCTCTCTCTACAAGTCTACCTCTGTCTCAGTCTCTCTCTCTATCTCTCCAGGTCTGGACTCCAGCTGGAATCAAGAGGTCCTCTTGCCTCTACAGTAGTTGGAACACGTGCACTGTACCATGCACAGGCTACAAAATTTTAAGTTCTTAAATCTCACATAAAATATGTGCTCATCATTTTAGAAAATTATACAGATAATTAAATAAAAGGTAAAATTCCCACTTTCACTTATCACAACAATTTAACATGCATTCTTCCAGATTTTCCCCTGTTGAAAACCCATGCATGCATTTATGGCATTTAAAAATATTTTTATTTATTTTTATATTTGCAAGCGGTGGGGGGAGAGGAAGAGGGAGAAAGAGAATGGATACACCAGGGATTCTAGCTGCTGCAAACAAATTCCAGACTCATGTGCCACCTTGTGCATCTGGCTTTACATGGGTACTGGGAAATCGAACTTGGGTCCTTAGGCATTGCAAGCAAGTGCCTTTACTGCTGAGCCATCTCTCTAGAGACACAGAGAACAGAGACAGACAGAGAGAATAGACATGCCAATGCCTCTAGCCACTGCAAATGAACTCCAGAAGCATGCACCACTTTGTGCATCTGGCTTACATGGGGTTCTGGAGAATAGAACCTGGGTCCTTAGGCTTCACAGGCAAGTGCCTTAACTGCTAAGCCATCCTTCCAGCCCTTAAATATTTTTCAATTTATGGCATTTCGAAAATTTGAGAGGGGCTTGAGAGATGGTTTAGCAGTTAAGGTGCTTTCCTGCAAAGCCAAAAGATCCAGGTTCAGTTCCCCAGTACCTACATAAGCCAGATGCACAAGGGGCACATGCATCTGGAGTTCGTTTGCAGTGGCTAGAGGCCCTGGCATGCCCATTTTCTCTCTGTATCTCTCTCTCTCTCTCTCTCTCTTTCTGCTTGCAAATAAATACATATTTTTTTAATATATGAGAGAGAGAAAGAGAAAGAATGGGCACATCAGGGCCTCTTACCGTTGCAAATGAACTGCAGACACATTTGCTGCATTGTGTGTCAGGGTTTACATGGGTATAGAGAATCACTCCAGCCATCAGGCTTTCCAAGCAAGCACCTTTAACCACTGAGAAATCCTCCAGCCCCATTTATGGCATTTTATGTGATCAGTTTATTTTATTTTATTTTATTTTTTTTTTGAGAGAGAGACAGAGAGAGAGGGAGAGGAAGACATAGAGAGGGGCACACTGGCAGCCTCTCAGCTGCTGTGAAAGAAATCCAGATGCATGCACCCCCTTGTGGTCAAGTGCGGCATTGCGCCCTTGCGTCATTTTGCATCTGGCTAAACGTGGGACCTGGAGATTGGAACCACTGGAGATTGGAACTAGCATTCTTTAGGCTTAGGAGGCAGGCACCTTAACCGCTAAGCCATCTCTCCAGCCCTAGTTTTTTTTTTTTTTTTTTTTTTTTGATGTAGGGTCTTGCTGTAGCCTAGGATGACCTAAAATTCACTATGTAGTCTCAGGCTGGCCTCAAACTCAAACTCAAACTCACAGCGATCCTCCTACCTCTGTCTCTGGCAGAAAGAGAGAGAGAAAGAGAAAGAGAGGGAGAGAATGGGCACACCAGGGACTCCAGCCACTGCAAATGAACTTCAAACACATGTGCCGTCTTGTGCATCTGGCTTTATGTGGGCACTGAGGAATTGAACTCAGGTCGTTCCTTGGGCTTTGCAGGCAAGTGCCTTAACCACTGAGCCATCTCTCCAAGCCTTATGTAAACTGTTTAAATGGTACATCCAGTTTGCCTGATAGTGGTTAGCTAAATGTTTACTAAATCCATTTGGTGGGTTGATTACATGCCCCAGATTCACTTTGTGGTGTGGCCAGATGCTCAAATTCTGCACAATAATAGAAAAAAATAATAGAAAAAAAATGATTTCAGGGGCTGGGGAGATGGCTCAGTGGTTAAAGGCACTTGCTCTGTAAGCTGGCGAAACAGAGTTTAGGCTCCCCAAAACCCATGTAAATTCAGACATGGAGTATTACATGTGTCTATAATCCCAATATGGCTATGGCAATGGGAGGTGGAGTCAGGAAAATCCCAAAGCTTGCAGGCCAGCTAGTAATCCAGCATTCGCAGTCTCAAACAGCAAGAGAGACTCTGTCTCAAACAAGGTAGAAGGAGAGGGAAGTTGTCCTCTGACATGCACACATACACTGCAGTGCACATGCGCACACACACACATGTCCCTACTGAACACACATACACACAAATAAAATAAATAAATGAATACAAGGAGTAAGGGTTACAATTTCTTTGCTCAGCCCAGTGCCTAATCCACTCTTTCTCTTCTCTTAGTGTGTGTACTTATTTTTATTTTTATTTTTATTTATTTTTTTAGGTAGGGTTTCACTTTAGTCCAGGCTGGTGTGCAATTCACTCTGTATTCTCAGGCTGGCCTTGAAGTCATAGTGAACCACCTACTTCTGCCTCCCTAGTGCTGGGATTAAAGGTGTGTGCCACCATGCTCAGCTTCTTTTGTGTTTTTGTTTTTTGTTTGTTTTTCGAGGTAGGGTCTCACTCTAGCCCAGGCTGACCTGGAATTCACTATGTAGTCTCAGGGTGACCTCGAACTCACGGCGATCCTCCTACCTCTGCCTCCCAAGTGCTGGGATTAAAGGCGTGCATCACCACATCCGACTTCTTTTGTGTTTTGATGATGTGTTCAGAATAGAAGGAGACTGGGCCCTTGAGTGACCTGCCTGCACAAGGCTGCTACTGGGATGCAGGGCTGGTTATAGCAGTGCTGCCACAGTTTGCTTTTTTCATTAAGCATATAGATTGTACATTATTCATGCCAAGGCAGAAGGAGCTTTAACAGTTGTATCCCATTCCGTGTGTGGATGTGACAAAAAGTATTCAGTCAGGCTGGGGAGAATGCTCAGTGGTTAAGGTCGCTAGTTTGCAAAGCCTGCTGGCCCAGGTAATGTGAGAGGAATGGACTGGTTCCTAAGAGAGTTAGTTGTGATCCACAATTAAGCCCAGTCTCTCTCTTCTCTCTTGCTTCGTTGCTCACACACCTGAACACCCTGAACACAGTGGTTTCCCTGTCTGCTTCTCCGTTGTTGTGATGTGGCCTGGGTAGGGTCCGGGGAAGAGGCTCACTAGAGGCCAGATCTCATGCCTTATGGATTTTCCAGCCACCAGAATTGTGAGCTAAAAATCTCATTTCCTTCTCCTCCTCCCCACCCCCTCTTTTTTGAGGTAGGGTCTCACTCTAGCCCAGGCTGACCTGGACCTCACTCTTAGCCCCAGGCTGGCTTCGAACCCACAGCGATACTCCCAACTTTGCCTCCAGAGTGTTGGGATTCAAAGTGTGTGGCTTTTCTTTTCTTTTTTTTTTCTATTCATCTAATTTTTTTGTTTGTTTTTCAAGATAGGGTCTCATTCTAACCCAGGCTGACCTGGAATTCACTATGTAATCTTAGGCTGGCCTCAGACTCACCATGATCTTTTTACCTTATCCTCCCAAGTGCGTGGATGAAAGATGTGTGCCACTATGCCTGGGAGAGAGGGGGCTTGAGGAGAGAGAAAGAATGGGCACACCAGGCCTCCAGCCACTACAAACTTTGCATCTGCCTTTAGTGGGTAGAGGGGAATTGAACTCTGCAAGCAAATGCCTTAGCCATTGTTTCTCTAGCCCTAATTTTTGTTGTTTTTTCAAGGTAGGGTCTCTCACTTTAGCCCAGGCTGACCTAGAATTCACTATGTAGTCTCAGGATGGCCTCAAACTCACAGCAATCCTCCTATCTCTGCCTCCCAAGTGTTGCCACCATGCCTGGCTCTTTTGTTTTTCCCCCTTTCTTTCTTTTTGGTTTTTCGAGGAAGGGTTTCACTCCAGCCCAGGATGACCTGGAATTCACAATGTAGTCACAGGGTGGCCCTGAACTTGTGGCAGTCCTCCTCCCTTTGCCTCCCAAGTGCTGGGATTAAAGGCATACACCACCATGCCCAGCTTCTTTTTTTTCTTTTTATAAAATTTTATTTATTTATCTGCAAGCAGAGTGAGAGATAGAAGAGAGGCAGACAGAGAGAGAATGGGTGCACCAGGGTCTCTAGCCACTGCAAATGAACTCCAGATGCATGTGCCACTTGTGCATCTGGCTTACGCAGGTCCTGGAGAATCGAACTGGGATCCTTTGGCTTCACAGGCAAACACCTTAACCTCTAAGCCATTTCTCCAGCCCCTTTTTCTTTTTTTAAAAAATATATTTTATTGCTGGGCGTGGTGGTGCCCGCATTTAATCCCAGCACTCGGGAGACAGAGGTAAGAGGACTGCCATGAGTTCAAGGCCACCCTGAGACTACATAGTGAATTCCAGGTCAGCCTGGGCTAGAGCAAGACACTACCCCGAAAAACCACACACACACACACACACACACACACACACACACACACACATTATTATTATTTTATTTTATTTATTTGAGGGAGAGAAAGAGGTAGAGAGAGAGAATGGGTGCACCAGGGCCTCCAGCCACTGCAAATGAACTCCAGATGCATGTGCCCCCTTGTGCATCTGGCTTATGCGGGTCCTGGAGAGTCAAACCAGGATCCTTTAGCTTTGCAGGCAAACGCCTTAACTACTAAGCCATCTCTCCAGCCCCCTTTTATTATTATTATTTTTTGAGACAAGATTTCACTCTACAGTCTAAGATGTCTACATAAAAGTATATTGACCATGAAAAGCCAATTTCACCACCTTCTGGGGAAAACCACTGCATCTTTATTTTTTTTCTTTTGTAGACTTTATTTTTAAAAATATCTATTTGTCTATTTAGCTGGGCGCGGTGGTGCAAACTCTAGATGCATGTGCCACCTTCTGCACTGGGTACTGGGGAATCAAACCTGGGTTGTTACAGGCAAGAGCTTGAATTGCTGAGCCATCTCTCCAGCCCTGTATTTTTTAAAATATGTATTTTAAATTTGTATTTGGATAAAATCCTGTGCTCAGAGCCGGGCATGGTGGCGCACGCCTTTAATCCCAGCACTCAGGAGGCAGAGGTAGGAGGATCGCCGAGAGTTCGAGGCCACCCTGAGACTACATAGTTAATTCCACGTTAGCCTGGACCAGAGTGAGACCCTACCTCGAACCCCCCCCCCAAAAAAATCCTATGCTCAGATTGTGATAATGAAGTTTTAAAAATTTTTTATTGACAACTTCTATACTTACATACAAAAACAAATGCATGATATTTTCCTTCCCTCCCCCATTCCCCTTTAGAACTCCAATCTCCATCATATCCCCTCCCTCTCTCCATTAGTCTCTCTTTTAATTTGATGTCATCATCTTTTTCTTCTATTATGAGGGTCTTGCGAAGGTATTGCTATGCACTGCAATGTCATGGATATTGAGGCCAGTTTCTGTTTGGACAGTTGCATTGTAAGGAGTCGTACCCTTCCTTTGGCTCTTACATTCTATCCGCCCCTCTTCCGCAATGCAGCCCTGTCTTCTTTAAGTTACTTATTTACTTAGGGAGAGGGAGAGAGAAAAAGAAAGAAAGAGAGAGAGAATGGGCATGCTAGAGCTGCTTGCCATTGCAAATGAAATTCCAGATACATGTGTCACTTTGTGTATCTGGCTTTATATGGGTACTGGGGAATCAAACCTGGGCCATCAGGTGTTGCATGCAAGCACCCTTAACTGCTGAGCCATTTCTCCAGCTGATGCTTTTTTAAAAAGAAATAAAATACAAAAAAGAAAAAGACACGCCAGTATTATGGACTTAAAAGAAGATCACCCAGCCAGGCGTGGTGGCACATGCCTTTAATCCCAGCACTTGGGAGGCAGAGGTAGGAGGATCGACTTGAGTTCAAGGCCACCCTGAGACTACATAGTGAATTCCAGGTCAGCCTGAGCCAAAGTGAGTCCCAACCTCGAAAAACCAAAAAAAAAAAAAAAAAAAGATCACCCATTCCTAGTTTTGCTGTAACCTTTTCCCCACACCACGTTTTTGTTTGTTTGTTTGTTTGTTTGTTTTAGTTTTTCAAGGTCAGGTCTCAGTCTAGCTCAGGCCTCGAATTCACAGTGATCCTCTTACCTCTGCCTCCTGAATGCTGGGATCAGAGGCATTGGCCACCACACTGGGCTATAAATCTATAACCTTTTCTTTCTTTCTTTTTTTTTCTTTTCTTTTTTTCATTTTTCAAGGTAAGTTCTTGCTGTAGCCCAGGCTGACCAGGAATTCACTATGTAGTCTCAGGGTGGCCTTGAACTCACAGCAGTTCTCTTACCTCTGCCTCCTAAGAAATAGGATTAGAGGCATGCGCCACCATGCCTGGCTATAACCTTTTATTTTATTTTATTTTATTTTATTTTATTTTATTTTATTTTATTTTATTTTATTTTATTTGAGAGAGAGAAAGAGGGAGAGAGAGAGAATGAGAATGCCAGGGCTTCCAGCCACTGCAAACAAATTCCAGATGCATGTGCCCCCATGTGCATCTGGATTACGTGGGTCTTGGAGAATTGAACCGGGATCCTTTAGCTTTGCAGGCAAACGCCTTAACTGCTAAGCCATCTCTCCAGGCCCCTATAACCTTTTCTTTAGGCTTCCCCCAAAAGAAGCCTCTGTGAACCCTTCTGTCCTCACCTTTGCTGCTTTTTACCACAAACACTGTGACTTCTCACTTCTTAAAAAGGAAAAAATAAATTTTGAAAATCTAACAACTAGCTTCTGATCAAAGGACTAGAAAGTCAGTGACTTAGAGACATATGCTAAAGGAAGGGACTCTGTTTGGCCGAGACCTATTCTGGTCATTTGTAAGTGGGGTGGTCTTGGGCATTTTTTTTGAAACAGGGTCTTCCTATGTAACCCACACTGGCCTGGAACTCACAGTGATTCTCCTGCTTTAGACTCTCAAGCGCTATGATGACAGGTGTGCACCATCACACATGGTGACTTCGGCTAATTATTTGACTCACCTTCCATATGATCTTTTCACTGTCAAATGGGGATGATGACAGAGACCGTAAGTGGAAGTCAGGAACTCTTCCTTCCCATCCTGGTCCTTCTCTTGACTGGAAGATGTCTGACTGTGGTCCTGTCCCATTCTTCTTTAGTACAAGGACCAGGATGGGAAGGAAGAGTTCCCGACTTCTACTTACGGTCACTGAAGCTATAATCACCAAAGCCAGTCTGAGCCAGACACTAGTAGCCACACGACACATCCCGAATCAGTTGTCTTGTCCTTTAAATAAAATTGATGAGGACAGCGGCCTTCCAACTTGCTACAAGGAGGGGGCGCGGGCTCTAAGCACTTGGCTGGAACAGTGAAGAAGGGCCCAATTTGATGATTCAGGAACTGCGTTAGGCTTTCACTTTTGTGTCAATAAAAAGCTGCTGCCTCCTAGACAGGCCAGGCAGACACAAGCAGTTTTGGCTCAAAGCCTCGAGATTCCCCCACCCTTTCCCCAACTCAAATAACCTTAATGCTCTCGGAGTCTAGCTTTACTACCAAATCTGCTTCTTGTGCATAATGCATAAACCAGAATCTGCTCGCGCAGCCTTTCCCCTTTAATTAAAATAACTCTTACTGCTTTTATTTTATTTTTGTATTACAAAAGGTCTAACACATTCATTGCAGAAAAAATAAAGTCAAAATAAGAGAAGCCAAGAGAAGAAGGTGGGGGAAGTGACCAATTTACTCTGCATGCTATACTTGGAAATCAGCTAAGAGGAAGATATGCTGAGACCCTTGGAGTCTGGGGAACAATGAATGAAAGTCAGTGTGGGGAGACCCTCTGAGGGCCCAGATTCTACATGTGTTCCCTTCTCAAGGCCCTTTGCAGTTCCCAAGTCCATGCTGTCATGGTCCCACATCTTCATTTTCCCACCCTGCTGCTGCAATGAGCAGAATCTCAGCTAGAACGCCTTAGCCCAGAACAGGGTCCCCCTTCTTCAGCTCACATCCCCCTGGCATTGCTTTCTAGATGGTTGGTCAGAAGCTGGTTATATTAGACTCCCATAACCAACTTCTTTCTCTCTTTCTTTCCTTCCTTCTTCCCTCCCTCCCTCCCTCCTTCCCTCCCTTCTTTTTTTCTTTCTTTCTTTGAGAGAGAGAGAGAGCAAATGGGCGTGCCAGCAGCCTCTCAGCCACTGTGAACTCCAGATGCGTGCACCCCCTTGTGGGCAAGTATGGCATTGTGCCCTTGCATCATTTTTTGCATCTGGCTAAACATGGAACCTGGAGAATTGAACAGGCATTCCTAGGCTTAGCAGGCAGGTGCCTTAACTGCTAAGCCACCTCTCCAGCCCTTTCTTTTTTTTTTTTTAAAAAAAAGATTTATTTTTTGTTTTATTTATTTATTACAGAGGGGGGGGCATGCCAGAGCCTCTAGCCACTGCAAACGAACTCCATGTGCATGTGCCACCTTGTGCATCTGGTTTATGTGGAACCTGGAGAATCAAACCTGTATCCTTAGGCTTTGCAGGCAAGTGCCTTAACTGCTGAGCCATCTCTCCAGCCCAACATTTTTTTCTCTAAGAAGTGAGGGATCACAGGGGTCACCAAGTCTCCCTTCCTTTGCTATCTCTTGCCTTTCATTTTACTTCTATATATTTGGGGCTGGAGAGATAGCTCAGCGTTTAAGGCACTTGCCTGCCTTCCATTTTAGTTTTATATTATCTTTAGGATTTAGTAGACATACAATAAAACAGCATGTACCTTGATGAATTTTCACAATGAAATAGCCACCATTCAGAACAAAATCCAGAACATACCCAGTACCCCGCCCACTAAGACTCCCCTAAACCTCTCCTGGTAAGGATGCAATCTCTAATTTTACCTCTAATTTTAGTATATGTGCTGCCAAAGTGAGCACTCTAATCTCACTTCTATATACAGATCTGTCTTACATGCTTTTGGATGTCACAAAAAGGGAAAGTTTGGGTCCAACATCTTTGGCTCAATGTTATGTCTATGAGACTCACTATATAATTATTATGTTGCACACAACTTTTTTTCATAGCCATATAACATTTCACTATATGAAATTCACATGGCTATCACAATTTCTTCATTCCTTCTCTTTTTAAATATATTTTTAGAGCTGAGCCAGATGTGGTGGCTCATGCCTTTAATTCCAGCACTTGGGAGGCAGAGGTTAGGAGGATCGCTGTGAGTTCAAGGCCACCCTGAGACTACAGAGAAAATTCCAGGTCAGCCTGGGCTACTGTGAGACTATACCTCAAAAAACCAATATATATATATTTAGGGCTGGGGAGCTAGATCAGCAATTAAGGCACTTGCCTACAAAGCCTAACTACCCCAGTTTGACTCCCCAGTACCCATGTAAAGCCAGATGCACAAAGTGGTGCATGCATCTGGAGTTTGTTTGCAGCAGCCAGAGGCCCTGGGGTGTCCATTCTCTCCCTTCTCTCTCTCTCTGCTTGCAAATAAATAAAAATATTAAAATAAAATATTTTTATTTATTTGCATATCAGAAACAAACAAAACCAGCTCCAGGCTCAGGGTAAGACTCCATCTCAAGGAAACCGCATGCAGGAGTGATAGAGGGGGATTCCCAACAGTCTTCTCTGGCCTCCTCATGTGTGTGCACAGGACACATATATCTGTGCGCGCGCACACACACACACACACACACACACACACACACACACAATAGAATTGGGCTTTCTCATGGCAGAAGTGGCTTTTTCCTATTTCCCATTTTCTCTCAGGTCCTCAATGTGCCTGACCCGCTGTATCTGCTTTGCATAACTGCTTCTTAGTGATCTCCCTGGGGGGGGGGCTCCAAAAGAGGTCAATGGGTCCATCTCACTGTCCCCCCCAGCCTGCACCCCATGACCTCTGTGACCCCCAGGACCTGAGTCATAAAACAGTGATTTCCACCCATGTCTCCTGATCATCAAAGAAGACTTTCCAGTGTAGGGACCTTAATAGCAGCCATTGTTGCAGTCCACAGCATGCACAGCTGGCTTGTGCCTCCAGGTGTTATCCAAGCAGGCATCCCGAGGGCTGGGTTTGGAGCAGGCAGGCTAAGTTCCAAGAAACCATGCTACACCTGAGAGGTGGTCATTGTGACCCAGCTGCCAGGTCATGCAGACTGTGGGGGCCCCTGGGGTCTGTCAAGCTGACTGTGTCCAGTTGTTCCACAGAGGGTGGTCCCTCTGTGACAACTGCATAGCGCAGATCACTGGGGCCAATTTACCTCAAGGAACAAGGAGGAAGAGAAGATACCAGAGAGCAGCCAACTCACATTCAACGTGGACACAGCATCCCATGATCAGAATGGATTTAGCTTGTGGGGTCGGGGGGATGGCTCAGTGGTTAAAGGTACTTGCTTGCTTGTAAAGCCTGATCAATTTCCCAGTATCCATCCATGTAAAGCCAGTTTCACAAAGTGGTGTGTGCACTTGGAGTTTGTTTGTAGTGGCAAGAGGTCCTGGTGTGTCCATTCTCTCTTCTCTCAAAAGAAAGAAAGAAAGAAAGAAAGAAAGAAAAAGAAAGAAAGAAAGGCTGGAGAGATGGCTTAGCAGTTAAGGCATTTGCCTGCAAAGCATAATGACCCAGGTTCAGTTCCCCAGGACCCACATAAGCCAGATGCACAAGGTGGCACATGTGTCTGGAGTTCATTTGCAGTGGCTGGATACCCTGGTGTGCCCATTCTCTCTTTGCAAGTAGAATGAGAGAGAGAGAGAGAGAGAGAGAGAGAGAGAGAGAGAAGAGAGAGAGAATGGGCGCACCAGGGCCTCCAGCTACTGCAAACGAACTCCAGATGCATGCACCATTTTGCATAGCTGGCTTTATGTGAACACTGGGGAATCAAACCCAAGTCCTTAGGCTTTGCAGGCAAGTGCCCCAATCACTGAGATATCTCTCCAGCCCCTCTCTTGGCTTTTAAAACGTTCAGTGATGATGCTGTAGGTAGTAGCAAAACATGCAAAAGATTTCTGGGGGCTGGAGAGATGGCTTAGCGGTTAAGGCACCAGCCTGCTAAGCTCAAGAACCCCCATTGGATTCTCCAGGTCTCACGTTTAGCCAGACGCAAAGTGACACAAGGGTGCAATGCCACACTTGCCCACAAGGGAGTGCACGCATCTGGAGTTTATTCACAGCCATTGAGAGGTTGCTGGCGTGCCCATTCTCTATCTGTTCCTCTCTCTCTCTGACTCTGTCCAAAAAAAAAAAAAAAAAGATTTCTGGAAAAGATTCCATATTTCCCTAAATCCCATGTCAGAATTAGTTTGTTGGGAGCTAGCAGGGGACAGCAGCTACTGAATACCCTTGACAGAAGACCTGTCCTATATTCCAAGAAGGCCATCCTCTTCAGTTTCCCATGCAGCTTCGGGAGGGACACACATGGAGCTGTGAAGGAGCATGGGGACAGCCGCCCAGCCAGCCAGAGCAGCCAAATCAACACTGGCGATCAGTGGGGTGACGTGTCACAGCCAGATCACCCTTACATCCCAGTGTTACTTTGAATTTGCATGTGACTAGGTACATAGCCCTCTAAGATCCCATCTTTCTGGTTCTCCTCTTCACCTATCTAGGCTGTTTCCACGTGATTTCGTCCCACAGCAACACGCACACACTTACCCATCTGCACACCTGAGCCAGGGCACCTGGGCCAGGATTGCAGGTTGTCGCTTCCTCCAACATGCACATCCCATCTCTGGTGATATACTGGCCCCGGAGCCCGCTCAGCACGCCCTCAGCCAGGCGCTGACGTCTGTTCGGGACATGACGTTGTCGTGTCTCTCTCCACTTCATACACGGAAACAGGCGCGGTCAGGGATGTGACTGTCCAGATGGGTCCAAGCAGCTGGCCGAGCCGAGCCGATGTAGCCGCTAGAGGGCAGCAGAGTCCGCAGAAGCGCCCGCCTCCTGGGCAGGGGCCCTTGGGAAAGGAACCTGGGCTCTGACCTTGCATTTTGCTGGGTGGCCTGGAGCTCACCAGCTCTCATGTGATGTCCTGGTGGGTGGGCTAAGCCCACGGAGGAGATCCAGAGATCGCTTGTTTCTGCCAATCACAGCTAGGGGACTTTGAGAAAATTATCCAACCTCACCGTGCCTCAGTTTCTGCGCCTCAGTTTCTGCACGTGTAAAATGGTGATAATTACACTCCCCCCAGTACTAGTGAAAAAAACACAGCGACGAGAGTAATTATAACCTATGTGCATTTACTCTGTGCTGGACATTAGTATTGATTCCAACACCTTCTCTCACTTAATTCTCTCAGTTGTCCCCCGAAGAGGGGAAGGTGGGGATGGGACGGTGGTTAACACCTGCTGGCCCTGGGCATGTCTGCAGGCGTCCTGCTCTTCGCTCGGGTACACTTACTTCCTTCTGAATCCTACAGCCAGGCATGGCGGCCTCTGAGACTATTCGCATTGGACAGAGGAGCAAACTCGGGGGGCACACTACAGGAGCCTAGATGAGGTTGCCCAACTCATCCCACATGGTCTGCCTGCAGAATCCCTGAGTAGCACTGGCTGGCCATTTGGGATGACTGAAGCTTGCACACACATGGCTGTCTTTTCCCAGCGCTAATGAGGCCTGAGCTGGCACAGTCTCCCAGGTTCACGTCAGCTCCCTTTACCCCTGTAGGGTGAGGGGAGGAAGCAAGTCAGGACTTTTCTTTCTTTAAAAAATAAAAAATAATATATATATATAGGTTTTGTGAGGTAGGGTCTCACTCTGGTCTGGGCCATCACGCCCGGCTTAAAATATTTTTAAAAATTTATTTATTTGAGAGAGAAAGAGGCATATATATATATGGAGAGAGAGAGAGAGAGAGAGAGAGAGAGAGAGAGAGAGAGAGAGAGAGAGAGAGAGAGAGAATGGGCTCCCCAGGGCCTCCAGCCACTGCAAATGATCTCCAGATGCATGCACTCCCTTGTGAATTTGGCTTAGGTGGGTCCTGGGGAATTAAACTGGGCTCCTTTTGCTTTGCAGGCAAACACCTTAATTGCTAAGCCATGTCTCCATCCCAGGGCTTTTCTTTTTTAAGATTTATTTATTTACTTGAAAGATAGATAGATAGATAGAGAGAGAGAGAAAGCTGGGCTTGGTGGCACACACCTTTAATCCCAACACTTGGGAGGCAGAGGTAGGAGGATCACTGTGAGTTCGAGGCCACCCTGAGACTACATAGTGAATTCCAGGTCAGCCTGGGCTAGGGTAAGACCCTACCTCGAAAAACTAAAAAACAACAAAAAACAAACAAACAAAAAAAAAAAGGAGAGAGAATGGGCACGCCAGGACCTTCAGCCACTGCAAATTAGCTCCAGATGCATGTGCCACGTTGTGCATCTGGCTTTATGTGGATACTGGGGAATTGAACCTGGGTCCTTTGGCTTTGCAGGCAAACACCTTAACTGCTAAACCATCTCTCTAGCCCAATTCAGGGCTTTTCTAAAGCGCCCCCTGGAGGATCCATCCCAGAGGCCTTGGGAGAAGGACAGGTAATGGCACATTGGACGGGATCCCATGGGTGTCCAGCCCTTTCCCCACTCAAGCTGGAGCAAATTTTCTAGACTTTGCAGTTTTAATCTAAATAAAGGCCTGATGCTAAAATTAACAAAGAAAATTTCTAAAACCACCAGACTAGATAATTCCTGAGGCCCCTCCTTGTCCTGAATATTTTATGAAAACCTTTCTTGAATCTATTTATAATTTTAGATAGTAAGTCCAATGTACATTTTACTTACTGGGTGAAGACTTCTTTTTTTAATCCTAAAATGATCTTTCTCAGGTTTCAGCCACTCCCCGCTGCCTTGGCATTTCTAGATTTTTCTATGAAGCCTAGGCTCCATGTTTCTGGCTTCACCTGCTCAGCCACACCCCCTGACTACTCATGCAGATCAGCACACATAACCATCCTTTACCGACACCTCTCTGGGCCTGGTCTGTACCCCCTCTGTGGTGTTTCTCTAAGAAAATAGCAACTGGAAGATGACAGGCAGCCCAGCAATGGGTCACTGGGGTGTGGTAAAAAGCGAATTGGTTATTCACAAGTGAGAGAGGAAAGCTGCTCCCGCGACAGAAAAGAAAAGGCGCTTCGTGGACAAACGCTTGCTCTTTCATCTTCTTTGGTCTACGCTTCCAGCTTCTTTTTTGAATGCAGAGATGAATCCATTTTATTTGAATAAATTCCACATTTTGAGCAGTTTTCAAGGTGTATCCGAAAGAGGGCGAACTTTGACCCTGCATATCAGAAAGCATATCAAACAGCACCTATTCTACAGGGGATGCAGCAAGATGGGAAGAAATTCCTCTTTGCTGGTGAATAACACTCCCAGCCAGCTCTGAAGGACAGCCTAATGCCTTCTGTTTCTGCAGAAACCACCCCAATGTCCTATCTCAGCAGGAGAATGACATAATCAGCACCAAGCAGTCAATCAAACATCAATCAGAGCCGGACGTGGTGGCCAACGCATTTAATCCCAGCACTCGGGAGGCAGAGGTAGGAGGATCGCTGTGAGTGCAAGGCCATCTTGAGGACTACATAGTGTATTCCAGGTCAGCCTGGACCAGAGTGAAACTACCTCAAAAACAAACAAACAAACAAAAATCCATCAGGCCTGGGGAGATGGCTCAGTGGGTCCAGTGCTTGCCACACAAGCATGAGGACCTGGGTTCAATCCCCAGGGTGCAGTGGCATGCACCTATAATCCCAGTGCTGGGGAGGAAGAGATAGGAGGTTCCCTGGGGCTTGTTGGCCAGCTAGTCTAGCTGAATCAGTGAGCTTTCGATTCAGTGAGAGATCCTGTCTTAAAAAATAAGGTGGGGCTGGAGAGATGGCTTAGCGGTTAATGCGCCTGCCTCCCAAGCCTAAGAACGCCAGTTCCAATCTCCAGGTCCCACATTTAGCCAGATGCAAAGTGACGCAAGGGCGCAATGCCACACTTGCCCACAATGGGGCGCATGCATCTGGATTTCGTTCGCAGTGGCTGAGCGGCTGCTGGTGTGCCCATCCCTGTCTTCCTCTCCCTATCTCTCTGTCTCTCTGTGTCTCTCTCCAAAATAAAAATAAAATATAAAAATAAAAAAATAAGGTGGAGGGCTGAAGAGATGGCTTAGCAGTTAAGGCACTTGCCTGCAAAGCCTAAGGACCCAAGTTTGATTCCTCAGTACCCATGTAAGCCAGATGCACAAGATGGTGCATACATCTGGTGTTTGTTTGCAGTGCCAGAAGGTCCTGATGTGCCCATACTCTCTCTCTCTCTCTCCTGGCAAATAAATAAATAAAAATATTTAAAAAATAACTTGAGGGGCTGGAGAGATGGCTTAGTGGTTAAACACTTGCCTGTGAAGCCTAAGGACCCCAGTTCGAGGCTTGATTCTCCAGAACCCACATAAGCCAGATGAACAAGGGGGCGTACACATCTGGAGTTCGTTTGCAGTGGCTGGAGGCCATGGCACGCCCATTCTCTCTCTCTCTACCTGCCTACTTCTGTATCTCTCTCTCTCACAAATAAATAAATAAATAAATAAATAAATAAATAAATAAAGAAAGAAAAATAATAACTTGAGGGGGCTAGGGAAATGGCTTAGCGGTTGAGGCGTTTGCCTGTGAAGCCTAAGGACCTAGGTTTGATTCCTCAGGACCCACGTAAGCCAGATGCACAAGGGGGCGCATGCATCTGTAGTTCGTTTGCAGTGGTTGGAGGCCCTGGTGTGCCCATTCTCTTTCTCTATCTGCTTTTTCCTCTCTCTTTCTCAAATAAATAAATAAAATATTAAAAAAATAACTTGGGCTGGAGAGATAGCTTAGTGGTTAAGGCATTTGCCTGCAAAGCCAAAGGATCCCGGTTTGATTCTCCAGGACCCACATCAGGCAGATGCACTACAGGGCACATGCATCTGGAGTTCGTTTGTAGTGGCTGGATGCCCTGGCGTGCCCCTTCTCTCTCCCCCAGCAGCCCCCCCTCAAATAAATAAATAAATAAATAAAAATAAAAGGTGTGTGCCACCATGAAAAGCAAAACTTGAGGAAGATACTCAATGTTGACCTTTGGCCTCATGCCTAAGCACACTTGTGCATATGTCCATATGTGTACATATATGCACAGTTATACTACACATACATACATATGTAAAAAGCACATAAAACATTTTAAATATTTTTATTTATTTGCAAGGAGAGAAAGAGAGAATGGTCACTCCAGGGCCTCTAGCCACTGCAAATGAACTCCAGACGCATGTGCCACTTTGTGCATCCAGCTTTACATGGATACTGGGGAATCAAACCCAGGTCATTAGGCTTTGTAGGCAAGTGTCTTAACCGCTGAGCCATTTCTCCAGCCCTCATAAAACTTTTTTTTTTTTTTTTTTTTTTTTTTTTTTTTTTTTGCGAGGTAGGGTCTCACTCTGGTCCAGGCTGACCTGGAATTAACTATGTAGTCTCAGGGTGGCCTTGAACTCTCGGCGATCCTTCTACCTCTGCCTCCCGAGTGCTGGGATTAAAGGCGTGCGCCACCACGCCTGGCTCTCATCAAACATTTTTAAATTTCATCAATCAGTCCATCCAGGAATGTTGTCATCTGCTTACGTGTTACAAGCAGGGAGGGGTATAAGAAAAGTAAAGCATCACCCCCACCTCCTATTCTCTTTTTAAAAATTGTGTATGTGTGTTTATGGTATGGTGGTGCATGTCTGTAATCCCAGGACTTTGGAGGTGGAGGATTTCAAGGCCAGCCTTCACTATATAGTGAGTTTGAGGCTATACTGGACTAAATGAGACCTTGTTTCAAAACACCAAAGATAGGGCTGGAGAGATGGCTTAGCAGTTAAGGCACTTGCCGGCAAAGCCAAAGGAACCAGGTTTGATTCCTCAGGACCCATGTAACCCAGATGCACAAGGTGGTACATGTGACTGGAGTTCATTTGCAGTACCATTCCCTTTCTCAGGACCCTTGCCTTCCCAAAATGTGATAGCAGATCTAGTGGGTTTGATTTTGACTTCCCTGAGGGGACAGTGAGTTCTGTGTCTGTCTGGCCCATGGTATTTCCAGTATGTTGTGTGGTGCCCCAAAAGTGTCCAATGGATGTTGGCCGAATAAGTAAGAATGTTAGCTACGGAGGGTCCTCGAGAGTGACAGGAGCATTCTTGTGGTCAGAAGTTGCTCAGAAGTCTTCCTAATGGAATAGTGCTGGCTCCAGCCAGAAGTAGGCCCTCCAGGGAAGGAGGGTGGGGAATGAGAATGGACAGGGGTGGGGTGTACATGGATGAAGACATGTTGGAGCTGGTGTGCCAATGAGGCTATAAGCCATGGGAAAGAGGCCAGTCTGGCTTTGGGGAGCAGCACAGCCCTTTAAACAGTAAATAGCTCAATCCTGTCACTGATGGAGTGCTGACTGAGTCAGGCAGGGTGCTGGGGACATGGCTGTAAACATGTTCCTGCTCTCAGGAAGTGCCCCTTACAGATGGGAGAGAAAGGTTAACAAGTCAAGATCCATTTCTGTTGAAAGCTTTCCAGCTTTTGGCTGTCAAGTTTTTTTTTTTTTTTAATTTTTTAGTTTTTCTGAGGTAAGGATTCACTCTAGCTCAGGCTGACCTGGAATTCACTGTGTAATCTCAGGGTGGCTTTGAACTCATGGTGATCCTCCTACCTCTGCCTCCCAAGTGCTAGGATTAAAGGCGTGCACCACCACACCTGGCACAATTTTTTTTTTTAACTGCTGAGTTTATCACATCCTTAAGTAGCACTGAGCATTGGAAAAGAATGAACTTTTTTTTTGTTTTTTTTTTTTCTTTTGTTTTTCGAGGTAGGGTTTCACTCTAGTCCAGGCTGATCTGGAATTCACTATGTAGTCTCAGGGTGGCTTTGAACTCACAGTGATCCTCCTACCTCTGCCTCCTGAGTGCTGGGATTAAATGCATGCACCACCATACCCGTTAGGAATGAACTTTTAAAATAAAATACCTTATTTATTTGCAAGCAGGGAGAGGGAGAGGGAAGAATGGCACACTGGGGCCTCCAGCCACTGCAAACGAACTCCAGATACATGTGGCACTTTGTGCATCTGGCTTTACATGGGTACTGGGGAATTGAACTATGGTCATTAGGCTTTGCAGGCAAGTGCCTTTACTGCTGAGCCATCTCTCCACTCCTAATTTTAAAAACATTTTTTATTTTTATTTTATTTACGAGAGAGAGAGAGAGAGAGAAAGAATGGGAGCACCAGGGCCTCCAGCCCCTGCAAACGAACTCCAGATGCACGTGCCACCTTGTTCATGTGGCTTTACATAGGTACTAGAGAATTGAACTCTGGTCATTAGGCTTTGCAGGCAAGTGCCTTAGTCACTGAGCATCTCTCCAGCCCTAACTTTTTTTTTTTTTTTTTGGTTTTGCGAGGTAGGGTCTCACTCTGGCCCAGGCTGACCTGGAATTAACTATGTAGTCTCAGGGTGGCCTTGAACTCACGGCGATCCTCCTACCTCTGCCTCCTGAGTGCTGGAATTAAAGGCGTGCGCCACCACGCCCGGCTAGCCCTAACTTTTTTTAAAGTGTGTGTGGCATGGTGTGTATGTATAGCATATGCACATGTATATGTATGTGTAGTTGTGTGTGCCCTGTGTACATGTGTGCAGAGGCCAGGGGAGAATGTCAGGTGTCTTCCTCTATCACACTGTTCCCTTGAGATGGAGGCTGTCACTGAACCTGGAGCTGTTGCTTTTTGGTCAGCCTGGCTGATCAATGAACCCCAGAGATTCTCCTGCCTCTGCCTCCCTCAGGACTGGGATTATAGGACTGCATCTGGCTTTTTACCAGGTGGAAGGTGTTGAGGCTAGAACTCATGTCTTCAGGTTTGTGTGGTGGCACTCTCAGCCGCTGAGCCATCTCCCCAGCTCTAGGAATAAAATAAGACATGTCCAGACATGGAGGATTCATAAAACACAAGAGATGCCAGACCCAAGAAGAACACACCATGGAGGATTTCATTCTAGAAAGTCCTAGAACAGCAAACTAGTCTGCAGCAAAAAAGCCAGGCAGTGGTTGTCTGGGGACATTGAATGACAAAGCAGTGTGAGAAGGTCTTAGAGGTGATGAGTCTGTTGGGGCCACCATGACAAAGTGCCACCCTCTAGTGGCTACACTAGAAGCATTCCTTCAGTTCTGGATCCACAAGTCCCAGATGTCAACAAGTTTATGTCCCTTCAGAGTCATGAGATCTGTGTGACAGCTGCTCCTCTGGACTTTGGCTTTCACTGTGTGTCTATGTCTCTTGGTTCTCTGATTTATTTTTATTTATTTATTTATTTATTTATTTATTTATTCATTTATTTTTTCATTTTGCAAGTTAGGGTCTTGCTCTAGAACAGGCTGACTCGGAATTCACTATGTAGTCTCAGGGTGGTCTTGACCTCACAGTGATCCTCCTACCTCTGTCTTTCAAGTGCTGAGGTTAAAGGTGTGTGCCACCACGCCGGGCTTGGTTCTCTGATTAAAAAAAAATTTATTTGTTTATTTATTTATTTGAGAGAGAGAGAGAGAGAGAGAGAGAGAGAGAGAATGGGTGCGCCAGGGCCTCCAGCCACTGCAAATGAACTCCAGATGCATGTGCCACCTTGTTCATCTGGCTTATGTGAGTTCTGGGGAATCGAACCAAGGTCCTTTGGCTTTTCAGGCCAATGCTTTAACTGCTAAGCCCTCTCTCCAGCCCTGGTTCTCTGATTTTTAAAAACATTTATTTGTTTATGAGAGAGAGAGAGAGAGAGCACGCACACCAGGGCATACTGCTACTGCAAATGAACTCCAGATACATGTGCTACTTTGTACATCTGGCTTTACATGGGTACTGGGGAAGTGAACCCAGGCCATCAGGCTTTGTACACAGTATTTTTTTTTTTTTTTTTTTTTTTTTGGTTTTGCAAGGTAGGGTCTCACTCTGGTCCAGGCTGACCTGGAATTAACTATGTAGTCTCAGGGTGGCCTCAAACTCTCGGCGATCCTCATACCTCTGCCTCCTGAGTGCTGGGATTAAAGGCATGTGCCACCCAGCCCAGATGTACACAGTATTTTTAAGCACTGAAGCATCTCTCCAGTCCCCTGATTTTTTTCCTTTTCTTTTTCTTTTTTTGAGGCAGGGTCTCACTCAAGCTCAGGCTGTCCTCTAACTCATGGTGATTCTACTATCTCAGCTTCCTGAATGCTGAGATTGAAATGTGAGCCACCAGGTCTAGTGTGTGTGTGTGTGTGTGTGAGAGAGAGAGAGAGAGAGAGAGAGACAGACAGACAGAGAGAGAGAGAGAGAGAGAGAGAGAGAGAGAGAGAATGGGTACTCCAGGGCCTCTAGCTGCTGCAAACTCCAGATGCATGTGCCACCTTGTACATCTGGCTTTATGTGGGTACTGGGGAATTGAACCTGGGTCCTTAGGCTTTGCCGGCAAATGCCTTAACCTCTGAGCCATCTCTCCAGCCTGCAAGGTCTCTCTCTTTTTTTAAAGTATAAGAAAATGTATTTTTCTAAGATATTCATTATGGACCAGTAATGCATTTAAATACAATGCTGTAAAACATTATGCACAAAGAGCTTACAGATCACATTTAATAACAAAACATCTAGTTGCTTAATACATGTTTCTATAATTACTATTTAATTTTCAAAATCAAACATGTAAGTATTAAGTATATCACTTTATAGCAAAGGACATTTAAGTGGATTGCACAAACAGCAGGCCGACCTGTGTGATAAGAGGAGAAAGAAGAAAATTATAATTAAGCCCAGAACTTAAGACAGTATTCAGATACTTCTGCTTAACTGAGGCCTAATTTTATAAAGAGCCGGGTCACTGAGTATTAGATTTTTATAAAAATACCATTATCTGTATCAGCTGGTACCCCCTGCTTTGATAATTTGTGATTACTATCTAGCAATTTCCTAAACCACTCATGTAGCTTTCAGATGCTTTGTGTGTAACTTTTTTTTTTATAAATGAACTAAGGCCCTGTAACACTCAAACATGTCAAGGTAAAAATTGGTCCTAGAGGCTTTAGCCATGAATTTAGTAAGTATTTATTGAAAACCTTCCTTCCCCTTGTCCCCAGAGCTCACTACTGAAAACACAGCTGCTCAAGCCCTGGCTGAGTCACTGAGCCTTTAATTCATCTTTCAGGACACGCAGAGACAGAGGTTTTCTCTGTAAGGACAACACTTTCTTTTGGACTTTCATCAGGGGTATTTCTGAAGTGAACACATTCATATAATAGAGCCTCCTCTCTTTGTCTGTCATTTGGTACTTAAGTCTATGTCACATAGTTTGTCTTCCCTTTCAGTTTTCTACAACCTATTCTTTTAGCTTTGTCCAGCCCGTGGGCTTTTCCTGTGGCTCGGTGTCAGAGCTGTTCCTTGTCACTGCTGTCCTTTGCTTTCCTTGACCCAGTCTGGTCATCTGGGCTTTCCCATCTTCCCTCCCCTGGCTTCTTATCCACAGATGACCAGTAGTGACACTACCTTAAAGGCTAGGTCTCCAGTGAGTTCTACTCATCAGCACTCCCAATCAGTACTTCTTTGCTCAAAGAAACATTGTGCACTTCAGATCCCCTCTGCAACAACGCTCTTTCTGAACACTATTCAAAAATATACTCAAAAAATCGTTTCTTGAGGATTTCTGTCATATAAGTTTGTATTAAAAGAATACATAATTCGGGGCTAGAGAGATGGCTTAGCAGTTAAGGCGCTTGCCTGCAAAGCCAAAGGACCTAGGTTTCACTCCCAGGATCCACGTAAGTCAGATGCACAAGGGGGTGCACGCATCTCTACCTGCCTATTTCTGTCTCTCTCTCAAATAAATAAAAAAATATTAAAATATTTAATAACTCAACAAAAGATGTTTCTAAGTTTGTCAATTTAATTGTAAATACTGGATTTTCCAAGATCACAGTTAAAATATTTGGTGTAAGACATTGATTTAGGGCTGGAGGAATGGCTTAGCAGTTAAGGCGTTTGCCTGCAAAGCCAAAGGACCCAGGTTCGATTCCCCAGGTCCCACATTAGCCAGATGCACAAGGGGGTGCATGTGTCTGGAATTCGTTTGCAGTGGCTAGAAGCCCTGGCATGCCCATTCTCTCTCTCTCTCTCTTTCTCTGTTAAATAAATAAATAAATATTTTTAAAAAGACATCAATTTATAGATATAATGGACATATCTAAAAATTCACTTTTTGGCTTCATGATGACAAATTAAAATGTATAGGCTATATTAAGGTTGAAACCTAAAAAACCCTAAACAATAAAAAACTAAGACACCTTTTCACTGAAGTGTCTATTAACTTCATCAGACTATATAGTAATCAAACTACGAGTTTGCAAATAAGATATCAAGTCAATTGTCATCCATGACCCACAATCCTTTTATATTTTAACTCAAAGACAAGTATGATGTAAGAGTAAGTGAACGTTAACTTTCCAAATGTTCTGGTAAGGATTATTAGACAAGTCAGATAATCCATTTGCCACAAGTGAACTCTTAATTGCTATGAGGTAGCACCTTCTGTGGAGGTCGTGCCCTCCACTCATAAGGCTTCCCACTTCATATGAAAAGTATGAACAACAGGGACAGAAGAGCCACCATTCATTGTTTTTTAAATTCTTGGTGTTTTCATAGTACCTTAAATACCTGATTTCAAGTTTTACAGCAACAACAAACATGAATATTTATTCTGGTTGGTAACTGTGCTCCAAGTTGCATGTATTAATGATTTCCAACATGACCTCTAGAAATAATTCGTAGTTCTGAACCATGCTTTAGAAAAACATTTCCGGCAGTCTGAGCAGGATTTATTCCTATTCCATCCTTGGTAATAATTGCACTTGTTGCTGCAGGAACTTTAAATTCTTCCGCTGCAAACTTTAAGGCTGCTGTAAAGGTGTACTTTCAGGAACACTGAGTACTTTGTAGGGCAGCCGCGGGTCCGAGGTGAGCGTGATCTTAAAGGACACCTTCGACATGGTAGAGCCGCACCGAAGCAATCTTCTCTGTATCATTCCAATTTTAGTATATGTGATGCTGAAGCGAGCACAAGGTCTCTTTTTTGTTGTTTGCGGCTGCACACCATGCTAGCTGGCCTGTGGGCGTCTCATGCGCCATCCCTACCTCCCATCGTGCTGTAGGCAGGCAGGGATTATAGACATCCACTACCTGTGTATGGCTATACTTATGCTTGCATTACTTTACTCACCAAGCCATCCTGTTTACCTCCATTTCCTCCTCTTCCCTCTTCTTCTTTCTTTCCCTTTCTTTCATGCATTCTTTCTTTTTCCGACTTCTTTCTTTCTTCTTTCTTTTTTGAGGTAGGGTCTTGCTTTAGCCCAGGCTTACCTAACTCACAGTGATCCTTCTATCTCAGCCTCCCAAGTGCTGAGATTAAAGGTGTGTGCCACCATGCCCGGCTGATTTCCTCTTCTTTTCCTCTTTTAAGTTTGTTTGTTTGTTTATTTATTTATTTACTCATTAGAAACAGAGACACAGAGAGAGAGGGAGAGAATGGGCACACCAGGGCCTCTAGCCACTGCAAATGAACTCCAGAGGCATGAGCCACCATGTGTATCTGGCTTACGTGGGTCCTGGGGAATTGAGCCTCGAACGGGATCCTTAGGCTTCACAGGCAAGCACTTAACCACTAAGCCATCTCTCCAGCCCCTCATTTCCTCTTCTTACCAGCCTACCAATCATGTTCAACTTGGGTCTCTCTCACAGCTTCCTTTTACCACCTTCACCTCTGTTTCCCTCTGAGGCCTGGCAGTGAGGTCTCCAGCCTGGGAATTTTCCGAAGGACACGGGCCAGTGCCCAGTGCTCATTTCAGGGTAATTGTGGCCCCGTGGGTGCAGACACATGACCCAAAGTGAACACGGTGGATAAAAGTTATCCCTCACAAAAGCCTTCAGAAGAACAAATAATAAATCTATCACCCATTGGTGCTCTGGTTGCTATGAAAGGGGAGGGCTGCAGTGTGGGGGAGGGGCAGCTGGGGCCTCTGTGGTTCGGGAAGGACAGACCTGGATGGGGCATGCCCAAAGAAGGCGTTGAGGTGCGAGTGTTGGATGTATTCATGGAACCCAGGGAAGCCACAGACAGGAGGAGCCAGGCCTGTCAGTGACTGGAGCAAGGGACATATCTGTGAGATGTTTGTTCATGTCGCTTTAAAATATTATTAGTATTTATTGTGTGTGGTTGAACCCAGAGCCTGATACATCCCCAGTAAGTGCTCTACCACTGAGCTGTATCCCAGCTCCATTTCATGTTTTTGTAAAATATTTTATTTTTGTTTATTTATTTACTAGAGAGAGAGAGAGAGAGAGAAGAGAAAATAGGTGTGCCAGGGCCTTTAGCCACTGCAAACGAACTCCAGATGCATGCGCCACTTTGTGCATTTGTCTTACATGGTTTCTGGGGAATAGAACCTGGGTACTTAGACTTTGCAGGGCAGTGCCTTAACTGCTAAGCCATCTCTCTAGCCCCCATTTCATATTAAAAAAATATATTTTAATCTTTTTTTTTTGGTTTTTCTAGGTAGGGTCTCACTCTTGCCCCGACTGACCTGGAACTCACTATGTAGTCTCAAGGTGGCCTTGAACTCATGGCGATCCTCCTACCCCTGCCTCCCAAGTGCTGGGATTAAAGGCGTGTGCCACCATACCCGGCTTAATCGTTATTTATTTATTTACTTATTTATTTATGACAGAGGGACGGAGGGAGAGTAGGATAGAGAGAGAATGGATGCACCAGGGCCTCTAGCCACTGCAAACGAACTCCAGATGCATGTGCCACGATGTGCATCTGGCTAACGTGGGACCTGGAGAATCGAACCTGGGTCCTTAGGCTTCACAGGCAAGTGCTTTAACCACTAAGCCATTTCTCTAGCTCCCATTTCATATTTTTAATGACAAGAAGCCTTTTGTGAAGCCAGGCCTGGTGGTGTACATCTGTAATCTCAGTGCTCAGGAGATGGAGGTAGGAAAAATAGGAGTTCAAGATCATCCTTGGCTACCTAATGAGTTTGAGGGCAATCTGGGCTATATGAGACCCTGTCTCAAAAAAAAAAAAAAAAAAAGTAAATCTAAGTAACTAACTAAATAAATAAACTCTGACATGTAAGGAACCTTTTATGGACTGGACAGATGGCTCAGCAGTTAAAGGTGCTTGCTTACAAAACCTACTGTTCTAGGTTCAATTACCCAGTACCCACGTAATGCCAAATGCACATGTGATGTATGCACATGTGGAGTTTGTTTGCAGTGGCAAGAGTCTTTGACATACCCTTTAATTCTCTCTCTCCTCTTAAATAAATAAATAAATAAATGTTTTAAAAGCCCTTTATAAGGGGCAGTCACAGGGTATCCTGGGTAAGGCATGAACGTTGTCCAAAGTGCCCCTAGGATTTAGATGTCTAGTGTTTTTATACTCCCTTTCCTCTGGCTAGAAGAACCAAATGGGATTTTTTTGTTTTGTTTTGTTTTTTTCATGGCAGGGTCTCGCTCGTTTTAGCCCAGGCTGACCTGGAATTCACTCAGACGTCTCAGGATGGCCTTGAACTCATGCAATTCTCCTACCTCGGCCTCCCAAGTGCTGGGATTAAAGGCGTGCACCACCATGCCTGGCTTATATATGAAAATTCCGCTTTGCATAAATATATTAAAAGGTATATGTAGGGAAACCCAAAAAGAGATATAGTGCTTATTGGAATAGATGATAAGTGTAAAACAAGGCTCATCAGTTTGGGCAGACCCAGCACACCCATCAGCTTGCACTCCTACTCCCATTTCCACCCATGCATTCAAACAAAATATTACCTGAAAGCTGGAGAGATGGTTTAGTGGTTCAGGAATTTTCCTGTGAAGCCAAAGGACCCAGGTTCGATTCCCGAGGACCCACGTAAGCCAGCTGTACAAGGGGCACATGCATCTGGAGTTCATTTGCAGTGGCTAGAGACCCTGGTGTGCCCATTCTCTCTCTTCTCTCTGTCTTTGCTTGCAAATAAATAAATTAAATTTAAAAAAGGATATTAACCTGAGCCTCTACCACGGAGCCAGGCCTCGTTCTAGGCCACGAACACAGTGGACAGAGTCAGACTCACTGACTGTGGGAGCTGTGGCATGAAGGACCAAGCCCAGCCGATTGGAGGGCTTGGGTTGATAAGGAGGCTGTGGCCCTGTCATGATGGTGACCATCACTAGGGGGCGCTGGTCCAGGTTCTGGTTGTCTTCCAGAGTGATCTCTCCTGTCTTCCCATTTCTCCAGGTCAAGAGGTGGTCTGGTCTTTCCTCTGCCCTCCTTAGAAGGAACATGACAGGAGGCATAGTGTCCCACCAAGAGCCAGGAAGTCTAAACATCTTCCTAGAAAGGCAATTCCTGGAGATCAGTGTTCAAATTTAGATTTTTTTTCTAGCCTTAAATATTAATTTTGTTGATTGTATTCTTTAGATCAAAACTGGAAGATGTCTGTCTCAAGGGGGAAAATCCAATAAATTATGAATTGGAAACATTATTTTGAAGATAATGTCAGGAGGAAGGAATTATGAACTGTGGTGCATAGGGGATTAGCTAAAAAAAAGTCGGGAGAGAAGATGTAAAACACGCTTTTGATTTAGAATGTCTTTTTAAAAATTAACATTTGTTGCTTTTAAAAAATTGATCACCTGGCCTGTCCTTGGGACTCCAGCATCACAATTACTTTTTTTTTTTTTTTTTTGAAGTACTGTGCAGGATGTATTTTATCAGAGAGAAGCCTACCAGGCTTGGAAGAAGAAGTGGGTGAGTCAGGATTTGAATCCAGGTAAAAGACTCTATTTTGGAGGAAGCATCTCACCTCCCCTGAAAATGCTAAGCAGGTTAGTCTCATTGCCTGACTCTGGCAAGAGGACTCTCAGCTTATTGTTCTGTCACTTACCAGCCTCTGTTCGGTGATAGGAGTGCTTGGTTTGCCAGGCTAATTCACTCGTGACATGCAACATCATTCATTCAGAACCCGATGCCAGAGACATGAGGACACACAAGATAAATGTGGGCCCAAGCACAGGAAGCTCAGATCACAGAGAGCTCACAGGCTCCAGTCCACTGTGAGTGGGCCGGGATGCCCTAAGCACAGGTCTCCCAGATATACACCTGGTCCTTTCCCAGAGATACACCTTGAGGGATTACTGAGGGAGGTGACAATAAGATTGAGACCTAAAGTCTGGGTAAGACTTACCTGGTTATAGTGAGGCAGCGAGAGTATTTCAGAGTGTGTACACAAATTTGGAGTAATGAGGAAGCATGGAAGTTTCTAGAAGCAGAGGGAAGTTGAATCTGGCTAGAGTCTAGAGTGTAAGAGTGAGACTATCCAAATAAAGCTGGAGATACGGGTACTGGGGCTCAGTGACACCGTGCTTGCCTAGCAGCTCAATCCCCAGTACTACAAAAAATTTGGAGATAATTTTTTTGTTTTACCTTGAAAAAACAAAACAAAATAAAATAAAATAAAATAAAATAAACTCCAGCTGGCAAGCTTTGCAAGTGAGTTCCTTTAACCACTGAGCAATCTCCCCATCCCTTATTTTTAATTAAAAAAACACCATTTTATTGGGCTGGAGAGATGGCTTAGCAGTTAAGACACTTGCCTTCAAAGCCAAAGGGCCCTAGTTCGATTCTCCAGGACCCACATAAGCCAGATGCACAAGGTGGCATATGCGTCTGGAGCTTGTTTGGAGTGGCTGGAGGCCCTGGCTTGCCGATTTTTTTCTCTTTTTCTCTCTGCCTCTTTTTTGACTTTTATTTAGTTTTGTATGGATGGGTGTATAAGTGTGTGTATATGTGTGTGAGCATGTACATGACATGGTGCATATCTGGAAGCCAGAAAACAACTTTTAGGTCAGCCCCATGTCTTTCCACTTTATTTTAAAGGTAGGGTTTCTTCCTTCCTTCCTTTTTTCCTTCCTTCCTCCCTCCTTCCCTTCCTCCCTTCCTTCCTTCCTTCTTTTTTAAAAATGCATGTGTGTAAGGGCAAGCAGGGATTCTTGCCACTGCAAATGATCACCAGAAGCCGGGCGTGGTGGCATGCCTTTAATGCCAGCACTCGGAAGGCAGAGGTAAGAGGATTGCCATAAGTTCAAGGCCACCCCAAGTCTACATACTGAATTCCAGGTCAGCCTGGGTGAGTGAGACCCTACCTCAAAAAAACCAAAAAAAAAAAAAAAAAATCACCAGACACTTGCACTGACTTACACGGGTAGTTTGGGAATGGACCTGGGCCAGCAGGCTTTGCAAGCAAGCACCTTTAATGGCTGAGCTACCTCCCTAGTCTCCAATGCATGGTTTCTTGCTCTGGGTTCTCACTGTGGTGGTGGTCTTTGCTGCACTCACCTTGCATTTCCAGAAAATTCTATCTCCACTTAACCATTAACAAGCTAGGTTTACAGAAGCACTGCCTTCCATGGCTTCTGGCTTTTGATGTGAGGTCTGAGGATTGGACTAGGGTACTCAGATTTGAGGGGCAGGTGCTTTACCCACTGGGCAACCTTCCCATCCCTAGAATTGTTATTTTAATTGTAATGGCTGATCCTTAAGCCTTTCCAATGAGCTGGGTGCATTTATTATCTCATTCTTTTTTCCTGAAGCCTGTTTTAAGAGAGAGAGAGAATGAATGGGTGCTCCAGGGCCTCCAGCCACTGCAAACGAACTCCAGATGCATGTGCCACCATGTGCATCTGGCTTATGTGGGACCTGGGGAATCGAGCCTTGAACCAGGGTCCTTAGTCTTCACAGGCAAGCGTTTAACTGCTAAGCCATCTCTCCAGCCCCAGAAGTGACAGCTTTAACCCAGAGATGAAGTGTCCCCTAGGGGCTTAACCCAGGCCAGCCTGACTCCAGAGCACAAAGTCCACTGAGGGCTGTGAGCACCCTGAGGTAGCAGGGCCTGGCTTTACCAGAGGGCTCTGGGCAGAAGTGTCCCCCTCTGTGAGGCTGGCACATTGTGTCTTTGGGCTCCTGCTTGGCTTAGCCCACCCTTTTCCCCAGTTGTTGCTGAAGCTTCCGTGGCATCTGTGAGCTCCATGCAGGCTGCAGCTCCACTCTCCAAAGTGACTTCTGCCCCTCCGTGGGGCCCAGATCTTCTTTCCTGCCTACAGAGCCACAGTCTCGCAAAGGCAGCCAGAGCCCTCCCCACCGCTTCCTGGAAACCAGAGCCACTGCTGTGCTGGAAGAAAGGCCTCCATCGATCAGGGTCTCCTCAGGGTCTTACCTTTCTTCCCTGCCTTTCTTTGTGGCCAGGAGACCCTCCGTAGGGGCCAGCAGGACGCCAAGGTGACCCCAGGTTGTCTCCGAGAGGACTTGTCTGAACAAAAGCCTGACCAACAAATAGGCAGGCCAGCAGGGAATACTTCCAATATTCCAAAGTCCAGGCACAAAAGCCACCTGGAGGCTAGCAGTGGCTGGAAGCTCTGTTCAAGGGGCTGTACAAGGCTGCCCTCCACCCTCCCACTTGGGCTGTCAGGACCTGGCCTGGAGGATGGGGGATGGTGAAGAAGCCCTTGAAACCAGAAACCTGCCCTCTAGTGTGTGCAGCTTCATCAATTAGCTCTACAGCCCGGGGCACATCTCTGTCTTTCTGAGCATCAGAAGAGGAGAAAAGTGAAGACATTAGATACAAGTCTTTTTCTGAGGTCTTGGAGAGATTGGGTCATTTGTGTCAGGTCAGTTCGACAGTAGTAGGTTTCATCCAACTCATGAGCCCATGCTGGGTGTCACTGGGCAGGGTTATGTGAAACCACACCCCTTTACACAGGCTCCGCTGGCCTGAGATCAGTGGACCCAGCCTCTCTGATAGGGAAAAGGAGGCCAGACCTGGAGGTTTTCTGCAGGGGAGGCTGGAGGAGAGCTGTTAGGCAGCATGTGTGGGTCCAAAAGCAATGGCTGGGCTGACTGTCCATCATGCCGGTGTCCTGGCCTCAGGAGATCACACAGTGCCACCCTTTAAGGAATCACTTGCTGCCCACGAGCTTGGGTGTTGTATCTCCTTTACCCAGACATCTACCCTCTGTATTAATCGAGCCTTTTAATTTCCTGTACTGTGTAGTCTTTTGACATTATGCGGCCTTGCTGACATGAGGGACTGTCCCTCCCAGGTCAGTGAGGGTTAGTATTATTTGCCATTGAGGTATGCAGACCACCCAATCCAGAGCCCATATTGTAAGCATGCCCTTCTTCCCCCCTCCCCTCCCTCCCTTCCTTCCTTCCTTCTTTCCTTCCTTCCTTCCTTCCTTCCTTCCTTCCTTCCTTCCTTCCTTCTTTCTTTCTTTCCTTCCTTCTTTTCATGTTTTCTTACTTTATTGCTTTCTCTTTCTTTCTGTTTTTTTGAGGTAGGTCTCACTCTAGTCCAGGCTGACCTGGAATTCACTATGTAGTCTCAGGGTGGCCTTGAACTCACAGTGATCCTCCTACCTCTGCCTCCTGAATTCTGGGATTGAAGGCATTTGCCACCATGCCTGGCTCCTTCTTTTTTGGCATTTGCCACCATGCCAGGGCCTCACTGCAGTCAAACTCCAGATGCTTGTGCCACGTAGTGCATATATGCAATCTTGTGCTTGTGTCACCTTTCTGTGTTTGGCTTACGTGGGATCTTGGAGAGATCAAACATGGGTCCTTAGGCTTCCAGGAAAGCACCTTAACTGCTAAGTCATCTCTCCAGCCCCATGCCTCTCTCCCCACCCCCCACCCCCCCTTTTTTTTTGGTTTTTCAAGGTAGAGTCTTGCTCTAGCTCAGGCTGATCTGGAATTCACTATGTACTCTCAGGGTGGTCTCAAATTCATGGCGATCCTCCTACCTCTGCCTCCTGAGTGCTGTGATTAAAGGTGTTCACCACCATGCTCAGCTTCTATGTTCCTTTTTAAAATTACCTCTGTGTGTGTGCGAGATACGTGTGTGAGAGCACACGTATGCCGCAGTACACGTGGAGGTCTGAGAACCACCTCAGAGTGTTTGCCTTCTTCCACTTTGCTTGCCATAGGGTTTCCATGGTGGTTGTTTTGGTTTGTATTTTGCCACTAATGTGTCCAGATCCTCCTGGCTTAGCCTCTCATTGCTGTAGGCATGTTGGGATTACACACACACGTGTCATTTTGTGTCTGGCTTTATGTTGGTCCTGAGGTGTTGAACTTGGGTTGGCAGGCTTGCAAGAAAGTGTCTTTAACTCTTGAGCCATCTCCTCAGCCACATGCCTATCCCCACTTTCATTGTCTCTCACATTCCGAGACACCGTCTATCTGCCCTAGTCATCAGAGAGACCAGAGAGCAGAGAGACAATTTGGGAGCACACAAGGGGGCAAAAGCCACAAACAAATGCCCCCAGTGAACCCCTGAATCTACTCACATGTAATGCAGACTTCAAAGAAAAATCACAGCAACTGCTCTTAATTTGGTTAGAATCACTAATTTTGGAGCTCACAAAGCTGGGCCAGACATTACTAATTTCCCACGAGCTTGCTACAGATAACGTGTCTAATGTGTGAGTTGTGATAAAATTGCCTACGCTACTTTGCAGAAATGTGAACGCCACTTTTGCTAAAAACACCAACTCTTTACTTGTGCCCAATGGGAACTTAAGAAGGCTTTAGCACCTCTGTCTTCATATTGTGCCTATCTGCTTTCCTGTTTGAACCCCTGGGTCCCATTCTGTCCACCTCTGCATAGATAGGATGATCATTTTAAAATGTTTTGGGGGTTTCTGGGGAGATACTTAGTGGGTAAAATGCTTGCCATGCAAGCATGTGAACTTCACTTTGGATCTCTAAAAACCTATATAAAAAAAAATCCATGCATCGTGATACACATCTGTAATCCAAACTCTGGGAGGTGGAGACAGGTGAACTGCTGCAGCTCTCTGGCCAGCCAGTCTAGTGTATTTGGTAAGTTCCCGGCCAGTGAGAGACCTTGTCTTAAAAACAGTAGACAGAGACTGCTCAAGAGGCAGAGGTAGGAGGATCACCATGAGTTCAAGGCCAACCTGAGACTACATCGTGAATTCCAGATCAGCCTGGGCCAGAGTAAGACCCTACCTCGAAAACCAAAAACCAAACCAAAACCAAAACAAACAAACAAACTAACAAAAATCAAAGTGGACAGAACCTGTGGAACAACATCTGAGGTTGTCCTCTGGCCTCCCCACACACATGTACACCTGCGTATCTGCAAGTACATCTGCACACACATGAACACGTGCACACACACATTTTATCCAAGACTGATATACACGGTGAACTTGGCCTCCTATCCCCTGGAGCTGATTTGCATTTCTTCTACTCATCTCCATGCTTCTTGGCAGCTCAGCTCCCCATAGCCTTATTATGAAGCCTGGACAAAACATGAGGCCAGGGCGCTTATACGAGGCAATGACTCCAGCGATAGGAAGAACTCAGCAGCTCCCGGGTGAAGTTACTGCCCATTAGCCTGCAAACCTCAAGGCCAGAGTGTTGGCACCCAGGAAGGAAAATGTCCAATGAGCAGCACCAGATAAGCCCTCGCCAATCAATAGAAAGCTTGTTCCTTGTTTTGCTCAGCGGGTAGCCTGATCACCTCTTCGGTCAACGTGCTGGCTCCTTCTCTCCAGCTGATGTCCCAACAAAGCTTGTCTTGTCTTGTTTGCAACATTGGCTCCATCCCATTCCTGTTGTTCCCCTGTGGGAGGAAAAATCCCACCCTGGATCACAGAGAGGCACTGAATGTATTCAGAGAAGCCAACCCTGAGCCTGCCCACCATGCCTCACCTGTTCCTTCCCAGCTTAAACCCCATAAAGGCTCTTTTGCTCTCTCCCCCCACCTCCCGCCTCCTGATCAACCCTGATGCCTCTCTCTGTGGCTCTGTGTGGCATGGAACAGCTCCTCCCTTCTCCCTTCCTGTTATTTTTGTTTAAATTAAATTAAATTTAATTTAATTTTTGTTAGAACAACTCAGCAAAATATAATTCCGGTTTATTGTTGGACATTGTTTCACACATACATCAAACAGGCCAAAAATAAAAAATAAATAAATAAAGAGCAACTTCATAGACAAAAAAAGAAACCTTTTATCTTTGTCCTTTTTAAACCATTTCATACAAACCAACTACTTATAGTACAGCTAGGTACATACACAAAAAAAAGTTACTGGAATGCTCAGAATAATATTTTTTTGTTGTTGTTTTTCTTCTTCTTCTTCTTTTTTTCAGTGCTGAGGACCCCAACCCCTTTTTTGTTCTTTTTACAAGGGTCTTTTCTCCTTTGAGATTATAATGAACATGGTCACATCACAAGTAAAGTCAGAAGTAGGATAGAGAATGCTCTAAAGGCTGGTCTGGTCATCCCTTATCATTAAAAATGGCTGACCCCTAACAATGTATACTAAAATATAAAATGTAAATAAAAAATACAAACCGGGCGTGGTGGCGCACGCTTTAATGCCAGCACTTGGGAGGCAGAGGTAGGAGGATTGCAGTGAGTTTGAGGCCACCCTGAGCTACATAGTGAATTCCAGGTCAGCCTGGACCACAGTGAAACAAACCCTACCTCGAAAAACCAAAAACAAACAAACAAATTTTCCTTTTAAAGTACTTTTAAGAAAAAGAGCAGGGCCTTGGAAGTTTTGGTTTTCTCCTCCCCTGTTGCAAATTCTCATTGTGGTTTTGGTGGGGTGATGAAGAGCGTGTGTCATGTGCGGGTGGCGCTGCCCATGGCTGGCGGGTGGACCTGCCTCTCTACTCGAAGGTGACCACGTTTAGATCCTGAGAAGTGCAGGGTGAATAGGTCACGGTGGCCCCTTTTCAATAACTTTTCCTTTTTTGCTGTCTAGTCATCCTCATCAGGCTTCTGCTTCTTGGTATCAACACCATCATCCTCATCATCCTCAGCTGCCCGCTTACCTGGAGCTGCCTCCTCCTCATCTTCATCTTCATCCTCCTCCTCACCATCACTTTCCTTCTCCTCCTCTTCCTCCCCACCTTCTTCTTCTTCATCTACCTCATTGTCCGATTCTGTTCCCCATTTTCCTCATTAGCATCCGCATTGGCAGGGGCTTCTCTTCTGTTCTCTGCCTCCTCCACAACTTCCTTCTTTCCCTTCAAATCCTTGGTGGTGAACTCGGAGCTGGTGTCCACAGCCATGTCTGACATGGTGGGGCACCGGTGAGCTGATGCAGTGGGCGAAAGAGAAAGTGAGAGTCCATGGCCAGAGGGAAGGAAGGCAGGCGGCAGAGGTGAGCGGAGAGACGGAGCCTGGGAACAATGCAAAGATGGCTTTCCTGAGCACCCTGTGGGGCTATTTTATTTTATTTATTTATTTATTTATTTTTTTGGTTTTTCAAGGTAGGGTTTCACTCTGGTCCAGGCTGACCTGGAATTAACTATGTAGTCTCAGGGTGGCCTCAAACTCTCAGTGATACTCCTACCTCTGCCTCCTGAGTGCTGGGATTAAAGGCGTGCGCCACCACGCCTGGCTATTTTAAAAAAATACTTATTTATTTACTTGCAAAGGGGAGAGAGAGAAGAGAGAGAATGTATGGGCACTCCAGGGCCTCTTGCCACTGCAATCGAACTCCAGACGCATATGCTACCTTGTGCATCTGGCTTTATGTGGAGAATCAATCCTGGGCTGGCAGGCTTTGCACAAGAAAGTTCCTTTACTGCTGAACCGTCTCCCCAGCCTACTTCCTTCCTTTTATGACTTGGGTTGGTTTACTTCTCCTAAGGCAACCTGGTGGTTTCCTACACCATATTGATGCTCAACTTAGTGCAGACACCCAATGGGCATAGCAAACTACAGCCCAGAACTTCTGGACTTAAATGATCCTCCTGACCCAGCCTCTGGAGTATCTGGGACTACATGTGTGTACCACCAGCTGGGGATGGAACTCAAGGCTTCATGCATGCTGGGCAAGCTCTACCACTTGTCTGGGCCCCATGCACAGCCCAATAAGCCATCTTTTGGGCCATACCTGAACAACACTAAACCCTGCATTTAAAACATAAATTCTGGGGCTGGAAAATGGCTCAGCAGTTAAAGGTACTTGCTTGCAAAGCCGACCAATCCAGAATCCATGTAAAGCTGGATGCAAAGTGGTACATACATCTGGAGTTTGTTTGCTGTAGCAAGAGTCCTTGGTGTGTAAGCCCAAGTGCATGTGCAAATAAAGAAATAAAATCAAATGAGAACAGCACCAGTCCCTGCCCCTGACAGACAGGCTGGGAGAAGGGCCTGCTTCTGTCAAGGGAAGTTGGTGGAGTGAGATGTGAGTGTGGGCCAAGGGCTAGGTGTCTGAGGATGTAAGCCTCACTTGAGTTTTAAAGTGTCCTTCACACCTTACTGCAAGGAACCACAGGGCAGTAGAGCAGGCAGCATCACCCACTTTTTGCCCAGCAAAAGTTGGAAGGAGGGACGGAGGGATGGCTTAGTGGTTAAGGTGCTTGTCTGCAAAGCCTAAGAACTCAGGTTCGAATCTCTAGGGCCCACATAAGCCAGATGCACAGTGATGCAAATGCACAATGTCACACTTGCGCATAAGGGACACATGCATCTGGAGTTCGTTTGCAGCGTCTCAAAGCCCATTCTCTCTCTCTCTCAAAAAAAAAAAAAAAAAAAAAAAAAAAAAAAAAAAGCTGGAAGGAGAGCCGGACAACTTGCAGGTTGGCCCTTCCTGTCCGTCTCATCTTGAGGCAGGGTTTCTTGTTCTGGACTTGCATTCTGTTTTATGCTGAGCTTGCCTCAAGCTTTTGGGAAATTCTCCTTTCTCTGCCTCCCATCTCCCATCAATGGTCGCATGCTAGGATGATAGACGCCCTTTTTACATGAAATTTGAGATTGAACTTGGGTACTCCAGCTTGAGCAGTAAGCACTTGATCCGTGGAGCCATCTCCCCACCCCCACCTTATTCTGTTGAGACAGGGTCTCTCACAGAAACAATTTAGCCAGACTAGGTAGCCCGCAAGCTTCAGAGATCTTCATGTCTCTACCTTCCTAGCACTGGGATTACAGGTGTGCATTGCCATGCCTGGCTATTACATGGGTGCTGGGGATCAGAACTCAGGTCCTCATGCTTATATGACAAGCACTTTACCCACTGAGCCATCTTCCCAGCCCTCACCTACCGTTTTAATAATTGTGTTTACCACAGTTTGTGGGATAAGTACCACCTGCCCTCACTGACCCCACGATGATCCTGTGAAGTGGGTACCCCTTTTGTGCAGATGGAAAAATTGAGGCCTTCAGAAGTTTATCCACATATCCAAAGTCATTGGTTAGCAAGAGAAAGAGCTGGACTTGAATGCTAGGCTGTTAGATTCCCAGATACAAACACTGCCAAGCACCACCCCCTGCAGTCCAGTCTCCTTTCGAGCCTTTTAGGAGTTGGGGGTGCCATCCCTAGGAGTCGTGAGCCAGCCCCAGCCCATCCCTGGTCTGGACAAAGACAGAATTTCCACAGATCCCCACAGAGTGGAAGGATGGCACATCCCTGTGGGGTGGCTGCAGCCTTGGGCCTCAGCCACTGGGTTGGTGCCAGCCCTACTGTGGGCATCATTTGAGAATGTCAGCAAAGCCCTTATTCCCTACAGCAGGATCGCAGGCTGCTCACACAAGCATCCTTGTGGGACATCCATTTGGTGTGTTCAGTCCTACACTTGATGCTACCCTGTCCTTAAAGTGCCTGCAGTCCAGTCTAGGAAAAGAGCCTGGGATCTATGGGAGCCCCATTAGAGTGCAAAGCACTAACAAGGCAGAGACCCAGGCCTGGAGAACTACTCTGTCCACTGGAGTCATGGGGATCCTGGACTTGGAGATGGGTGGGACCTGCCCAGCCCTACTATCCATCATCAGGTAGGCTTAGGACATGGGTGGTGGGCCACAGCTGGGTCAGCATGCTGGACAGCACCCAGACCTGCTGGGCCATCTGGTTTTCTGGTCTGGGCCCATGACAGGGTGTTTGTAGCTGTAGGACGGTGGGGTGGCACTCCAAGAGCTGGTGTCCTTCTCTAGAGAGATGATGCCTATGTCAGGCTGAGTAAGTAGAAAAGGGAGGATGAATCAGAAGTCAAGGTTACATCACAGAGCCCACCAACCCCAGGGAAGAAAACCAGTGGTGTATTTCAGAGCAATTTCCTTTCTCCTCCTTTTTCCTTTATCTCCAGTTCTACTTCCTCCTCTATCTCCAGTTCTGCCTCCTCCTCTTCTATCTCTGCCCCTTCCCTCTCTTCTTCCTCTGCCTCTGCCTTCTTTTCCTCCTCATCTGCTTCCTTTTCCATCTCTGCTTCTTCCTCCTCCATCTCTTCTTCTTATATTTTAAAGGTTCTTAAATATTTTTAATTTTTATTTATTTCTTTATTTGACAGATAGATAAATAGAGAGAGAGAGAGAATGGTTGCACCAGGACTTCTAGTCACTGCAAACGAACTCCAGATGCATGCGCCCCTTGTGCATCTGGATAACATGGGTCTTGGGGAATTGAACCTGGGTCCTTTGGCTTTGCAGGCAAATGCTTTAACAGCTAAGCCATCCCTCCAGCCCCTAATACCTTATATTTTAATCCTTTAAGAATGTATGTTCAAGCCAAGTTTGGTGGTGCACGCCTTTAATCCTAGTACTTGGGAGGCAGAGGTAGGAGGATCACTGTGAGTTCAAGGCCATCCTGAGACTACATGGTGAATTCCAGGTCAGCCTGGGCTAGAATGAGACCCTACCTTGAAAAACAAAACAACAAAAAACAGAAAAACAAACAAATAAACAAAAAAGCATGTATGTGCAATTCTCCAGGATTGTACCTTAGGAGGCCTCTTGTCCTAATATGCTACTTTCCAATTTTCCATACCTGTGATTCAATGCTGTGTGCCCAGCGCCTCTCTCTTGTGCCAAGCTGGCAGCTCTCCAAGGGCACAGGCCCCTTCTGTCCGTCTTCCAGCTGCATCTGAGGGCCTGACATTGGGGTTGGTCGGGAGGAGATGCATGATCAGCATGTCTCAGGATGAAGGAATGCATGGGTGGAAGGAGGTGGTGCCCTGCTGGTGGACTCATTGGTCCCTGGTCCTGCAGTTCTCAGAGTCCTACAGGAGTATGAAGCCAGGCCTGGGTGAGGCACCGGTCTCTACCTTCTCTACATAGCTCAGCTGTTAAAAGGAGGACTTCTGGGTTCCAGGAACTGTCTGTGGTTTTGGGAGAGGTCCCACCAGGGGTGGTCAGGGATAATGTTTGACAAAGGGTCACTCTGATCCTAACATGGGTTTTGTATGGTTGGGTTGCCAGTGCCTCCAGCTTTTCTTGAGTTGCTCCTAGGTCGTTGCTGCGATTTGTCACCTGGATGGGCTCCGGGTAGTCTCTCACTGAAGTCCTCCCAGCTTGCCAGTGGAAACGTCTGCCCTTTGTCTCCTCCCCACATACCCCACTCAGGGGTGGTGAGCAGTGTTTGGGCAGGAAAGACACCTATGGAAAACAGAACAATACTCCCCATCAAGGATGCTCCCGAGTCCCCCGAGTCTGAGTGTGTTCCCCAACACAGCAAAAGGCACTTTGTAGGTGTGATTGAATTAAAAATGTCAAGATGGGAGATGTCACGATTTGAAAATATCTCCCATAAGCTCATGTGTTTGAATGCTTGGTCCCCAGCTGAGGGCACGATCTTGGGAGGGTCTGGAACTTTGGGGATAAGGGGGCCTAGTTAGCAGACATAGCACAGTAGAAGTGGGGTTAGCTCTCTGCTCTTGGACACCCATCATGGTGTGACCAGCTGCTTCATGACAGGGACTGAGCCACTCCTGCCATCATGCCTTCCCCACCACGATTGTCTGAAATACCCTGAGACCGTGAGCCCAAATAAATCTTTCCTCCTCAAGTTGCTTTCATCTGGTATTGTGTCACAGAAATGAGAAGAGTAACACAGGAGATGATCTAGAATCTGAGGTGAGCTCAGTGGAATCACAATGGTACTTATAACAGGAAGGTAAGGTCAAAATTAGAAAATGAGGGCTGGAGAGATGGCTTAGTGGTTAAGGCACCTGCCTGCTAAGCCTAAGAACGACCGTTCAATTCTCCAGGTCCCACATTTAGCCAGACGTAAAGTGATGCAAGGGCGCAATGCTGCACTTGCCCACAAGGGGGCTCACGTGTCTGGAGTTCTTTCACAGCAGCTGAGAGGCTGCTGGTGCATCCATTCTCTATCTGCCTCTCTCTCTGTCTCTGACTCTCTCAAAAAATAATTAGAGAAAGAAGCTGGATGTGGTGGTCATACCTCTGATGCCAGCACACAAGAGGCTGAGGCAGGAAGATCACGTGTTCTAGGTAAGCCCATCAAACCTCTGCAGGGCTCAGTTCTCCCTCTCTACAAAGATGGAATCCCTGCACTGTGGTTCTCAGGCTGGGCATGACCTATACACACATTAAGTCTGGCCTGGCATTGTGTTAGATAATAAGAATTAGCTGTCAATGTTCAAAAAACTGCAGAACTCATATTCAATTTCATTCATTTCTCAAAACTGGTGTGATCTGATGCCAGTAGTCCAATTCTTCCATAAGTCCCATGGGGATGTGGCCCCTACACTGAGTGACTCCCTGAGGTGCTCTGTAGACCTAGCCATCCTGTTGTAAGCTATCCACCCTCTTATGCCCGGCTGCCTCTCCTTGGCTCTGTGATCTACAGACTCTCATCTGCCCATGACTCTAGTAATTTTTATTTATTTTTATTTCACTCTATAACTCACCTTTCCCAGAAGCTCAGTATATAGTCCAGACTGGCTTTGCACTCACAGCAATCCTCTTGCCCCAGCCTCCAGAGTACTGAAATTACAGAATTATTTTTATTTCTTTATTTTTTAAATGTTTATTATTTATTTGCAATCAGAGAGACAGACAGAGAATGTATGTGTGAATGGGTGTACCAGGGCCTCTTGCCACTGCAAACAAACTCCAGATGCATGCACCACTTTGTGCATCTGGCTTTACGTGGGTACTGGGAATAAAATGTAGGAGGTCTGGCTTTGCAACAAGTGCCTTTAACCACTGAGCCATCACTCAAGCCCTTTTTATTTATTTATTTTTATTTTTTTGGTTTTTCAAGGTAGGGTCTCACTCTAGTCCAAGCTGACCTGGAATTAGCTATGTAGTCTCAGGGTGGCCTCAAACTCATGGCAATCCTTCTACCTCTGCCTCCCGAGTGCTGGGATTAAAGGCGTGTGCCACCATGCCCGGCTTATTTTTAAAATTATTTATTTATTTGTATGTGGTGTGTGTGTGTATTGGGGGGGGTGTCTCTTGCTACTGCAATCAAATGCCTGTTTGGTTTTTCTTTTCTTTTTTTTTTTTTTTGAGAGAGACACAGAGGGGGAAGAGAAGGAGACAGATAGAGAATGGGTGCACCAGCAGCCTCTCAGTCCCTGTGAACAAACTCCAGATGCGTGTGCCCTCTTGTGGGCAAGTGCGGCATTGTGCTCTTGTGTCACTTTGCATCTGGCTAAACATGGGACTTGGAAATTGGAACCAGTGTTCTTAGGCTTAGCAGGCAGGCGCCTTTAACCACTAAGCAATCTCTCCAGCCCACCTATTTGGTTTTTATTTTTGTGGGTGGATGAGGAATTGAACCCAGGCCAGCAGGCTTTGCAAGCAAGTGCCTTTAACCACCAGCCTTCTTCCCAGGCCCTGATTTATTTTTAACTTTATTTATTTACTTATTTAATTTTTTGGCATGTGTGTGGTGTGTGTGCACGCATGTGTATTTGGCATGTTTCTGTGTGTTGGAGTGCATGCATGCACACGTGTGTGTGTGTGTGTGTGTGTGTGTGTGTTAGAACTCTTCTTCCATCACTCTTCATTTATGTACTGAGAACAGTCTCTCAGCTGAGCCCAGGGCTTACAGGTTCCACTCGTCTAACTAGCCAGCTTGCCCCAGGGACCCCTTGTCTTTGCCTCCTGAACACTGAGAGGACAAGCGGGCCACCACATCCACCAGCATTTATGTGGGTGCTAGGGATACAAACTCAAGTCCTCTCACTTGTGTACCAAGCACTTTATTTATCTTTCTAGCCCCCCCTCCTTTTGTGACTCCTACATTGCCCCCAGGCTAGCCTGGGATAGCTGGCCTTGGGAGGTGCTCATAAAAGGGACAATGAGGCCCATCCAGAAAAAGCTGGTAAGAGGCAGAAGTCTTCTGTCTAGGTTCCTGGCCCTGTCGTGGCTGGACGGGGAGGGGGGGGTCCCTCTGGCCTCTGCAGTGGAGGGCTGCAGCCGACAGGCATTGCATGGCTTGTTGGGTGCGCCTCCCGTGGGAGGGAAGATGAGAGTCTATACCGTTAAACACGATTAGCAGCTCTCTCTTGTGTTCGTCTTCCTTAAAGAGAGAGCTTGTCAAGGCTCACATCAATAATACATGATGGCGCATCACGGTGGCAGGTTCCAGCCAGAGGCTGTTTTGATATTTTCTAGAGAATCTGTCAGCAATCTTGCAGTTGCAGGAGGGTGGGGGAGGGGCGGGGGGAGTGCCTTCATTAATTTGTCCTCATTTGCATTCTTGCTGTTAAATAATACATCGATTGTCCTCCAAGTCTTTAGCCTTACCCTCCCCTCCCCTCCTCTGGGTGCTTGGGTTCCTGAGGGATGAGAATGTCACAGGCCTTTGACAGCTGGGGTGGGGGTGGGGGTGGGGTGGGGCAGGAACATCTCCATCCCACTGAGCCTGTCCTCCATCTTCCTGCCATCTGGACGATTGTTATCTGCCATCTATGATGACCTTGCTGGAGTTGATTCTGAACTAAGTGGTTTGTAGAAAGGCCCATGACACTTTTGGGGAACACATTATTACACAACGTTGTCATTTACAAATGTCTTGGATGGCATTCAGAACTATCCTGGGATAGAACTATCCTGGACACATCGGGTACTGTCAGTCCCTGTGAACAAACTCCAGATGCGTGTGCCCCCTCTTGTGGGCAAGTGCGGCATTGTGCTCTTGTGTCACTTTGCATCTGGCTAAACATGGGACTTGGAGATTGGAACCAGTGTTCTTAGGCTTAGCAGGCAGGCGCTTTAACCACTAAGCAATCTCTCCAGCCCACCTATTTGGTTTTTATTTTTGTGGGTGGATGAGGAATTGAACCCAGGCCAGCAGGCTTTGCAAGCAAGTGCCTTTAACCACCAGCCTTCTTCCCAGGCCCTGATTTATTTTTAACTTTATTTATTTACTTATTTAATTTTTTGGCATGTGTGTGGTGTGTGTGCACGCATGTGTATTTGGCATGTTTCTGTGTGTTGGAGTGCATGCATGCACACGTGTGTGTGTGTGTGTGTGTGTGTGTGTTAGAACTCTTCTTCCATCACTCTTCATTTATGTACTGAGAACAGTCTCTCAGTTGAGCCCAGGGCTCACAGGTTCCACTCGTCTAACTAGCCAGCTTGCCCCAGGGACCCCTTGTCTTTGCCTCCTGAACACTGAGATGACAAGCGGGCCACCACATCCACCAGCATTTATGTGGGTGCTAGGGATACAAACTCAAGTCCTCTCACTTGTGTACCAAGCACTTTATTTATCTTTCTAGCCCCCCCTCCTTTTGTGACTCCTACATTGCCCCCAGGCTAGCCTGGGATAGCTGGCCTTGGGAGGTGCTCATAAAAGGGACAATGAGGCCCATCCAGAAAAAGCTGGTAAGAGGCAGAAGTCTTCTGTCTAGGTTCCTGGCCCTGTCGTGGCTGGACGGGGAGGGGGGGGGTCCCTCTGGCCTCTGCAGTGGAGGGCTGCAGCTGACAGGCATTGCATGGCTTGTTGGGTGCGCCTCCCGTGGGAGGGAAGATGAGAGTCTATACCGTTAAAACACGATTAGCAGCTCTCTCTTGTGTTCGTCTTCTTCCTTAAAGAGAGAGCTTGTCAAGGCTCACATCAATAATACATGATGGCGCATCACGGTGGCAGGTTCCAGCCAGAGGCTGTTTTGATATTTTCTAGAGAATCTGTCAGCAATCTTGCAGTTGCAGGAGGGTGGGGAGGGGCGGGGGAGTGCCTTCATTAATTTGTCCTCATTTGCATTCTTGCTGTTAAATAATACATCGATTGTCCTCCAAGTCTTTAGCCTTACCCTCCCCTCCCCTCCTCTGGGTGCTTGGGTTCCTGAGGGATGAGAATGTCACAGGCCTTTGACAGCTGGGGTGGGGGTGGGGGTGGGGCAGGAACATCTCCATCCCACTGAGCCTGTCCTCCATCTTCCTGCCATCTGGACGATTGTTATCTGCCATCTATGATGACCTTGCTGGAGTTGATTCTGAACTAAGTGGTTTGTAGAAAGGCCCATGACACTTTTGGGGGAACACATTATGACACAACGTTGTCATTTACAAATGTCTTGGATGGCATTCAGAACTATCCTGGGATAGAACTATCCTGGACACATCGGGTACTGGTTTTTTTTTTTTTTTTTTTTTCAAGGTAGGGTCTCACTCTAGCCCAGGCTGACCTGGAACTCACTATGTAGTCTCAGAGTGGGCTTGAACTCGTGGTGATCCTCCTATCTCAGTCCTGAATGCTAGGATTAAAGGTGTGTGCCACCATGCCTGACACTAACCCTGTTTTATAGCTGAGAAAACAGAGGCTCAGGGAGGTGACCTTCCCTGGGTCACACAGCCAAATCTCTTAATAACTGAACCTGCACAACTTCCCTTCCTTAGGCCCCAAGAGGCTGGTCCATGCTGTTGGGAAAAGTACTCTCCAAGCAAGATGTTGAAAAGATGGGGTACAGTTGGCTTTAGGGGTGAGAATGAAATGGATGAAGCCAGGGAGTGGATAGTCTGTCATGCCTGAAGTACAGAATGGACACCAGAATGGGAATTTCTTAGGTAACAGTTCCGTCTTGACCTTGGGAAGGATTCTAACCCTAGAACCATGTGAAACAGGATGCGGCTGTCTCATGAGTAGTCACCTGTCACCAGGAGCATTTCAAAGAGGCTGGATGTCTACAGCCAGGCCACCTGTGGCCAGGGGATGGATCTCTGCCCAGCTGGGGGTTTATTGGTTCAATTAAAATCCATGCACATAGTGGATTATACTACAGCTAGTAAAAAGGTTGTTGAAGACACATTTTTGTGCACGTATATGTGCATGCTCATGTGAGTGTGTGTGTGTGTGTGCACACCAGTGAACAATTTCGGTTTTATCACTCCCTCCACTTTTTAAAAAATTTTGTTTATTTTTATTTATTTATTTGAGAGCAACAGACAGAGAAAGAAAGAGGCAGAGAGAGAGAAAGAGAGAGAATGGGCACACCAGGTCCTCCAGCCACTGCAAACGAACTCCAGATGTATGCGCCACCTTGTGCATCTGGCTTAAGTGGATACTGGGGAATCGAGCCTCAAACCAAGGTCCTTAGGCTTCACAGGCAAGGGCTTAACCACTAAGCCATCTCTCCAGCCCCACTTTTTTTTTTTTTGAGACAGTGTATCTCACTGGCCTGGGACTGACCCATTAGGCTAGATTCTCTGGCCAGTGAGCCCCAGGGATCCTTCTGTCTGTACCTCCCAGCACTGGGATTACATGTGTGGCCACCATACCTTGTAGGTTCTGGGGCTCAAACTAAGGTCCTTGCCAAGTAAGCACTTTACTGCCTCAGCCCCTGAATTTTCTTTTTTCTTGAGGTAAAGAATGTCTACAGCAATACCTTCACAAGACCCTCATAATAGAAGAAAAAAGATGATGACATCAAATTAAAAGAGAGACTAATGGAGAGAGGGAGGGGATATGACGGAGAATAGAGTTCTGAAGGGGAATGGGGGGAGGGGAGGGAAATATCATGGTTTATTGTCTGTAAGTATAGAAGTTGTCAATAATAATAATAATAATAAAAAGGATGTCTACAATGCCAGGCTAAAACCTAGCAGGAGTGTGATCTGGTTCATGTAAACACATAAACATGGGCACAAGGTCGTCCAAGAAAGATGGCAGGAAGGTATGTGCTACAGTCTCTCTGGCAGGTGGCTCAGGATGGTGGAACTTCAGTGATTTTCATTCTTTGCACTTTACAGTCTCTCTGAAATGGCCTCTCTTCTGCCACTCTGTTCTCAGGCATGCAGGCAGAGCTGCTCGTAAGGTGGACTTTAGAGTCAGTGGGAGCTGAGGTCTCACAGGATCCACCCCTTAACCACTACAGTGAAACTCAGCACTGCTTTTCTGGGCTCGCTGATGGAAGGCACCCTCTGTAACTTTTCCATGCCCCAGGTTTTCATCTTCCTAGCCAGCAAAGAACACAGATTAGCAGGAACTCCCCTTTCTTATGCTTCTTCTGCTATTGCTTCTCCTTCTCCTTCCCCTTCCCCTCCTCTTCCTCCTCCTCCTTCTTCTTCTTCTTTTTTTTTTTTTTTTTTTTTTTTTTTTGAGGTAAGGTCTCATTGTAGCCCAGGTTGACCTGGAATTTACTATGTAGTTTTAGGGTGGCCTTGAACTCATGGTGATCCTCCTACCTCTGCCTCCTGAGTGCTGGGATTAAAGGCATGTGCCACCATCCTGGTCTTATTCTTTTTTTAAAAAAAATTATTTATTTATTTGAGAGAGAGAGAGAGAGAGAGGAGACAGAAAGAGACAGGCAGAGAAAGAGAGCGAGAGAGTGAATGGGCACCCCAGGACCTCCAGCCATTGCAAATGAACCCCAGATGCATGCACCACCTTGTGCATCTGGATTATGTGGGTACTGGGGAATTGAATCTGGGTCCTTAGGCTTTGCAGGCAAGTGCCTTAACCGCTAAGCCATCCATCCAGTTCAAGAGAGAGGTTTCTAAAAAATTTTTATTGACAAGTTCCATAATTGTAGACAATATCCCATGGTAATTCCCTCCCTTCCCCCACTTTCCCCTTTGAAACTCCACTCTATCACATCCTCTGCCCCTCTCAATCAGTCTCTCTTTTGTTTTGATGTCATGATCTTTTCCTCCTATTATGACGGTCTTGTGTAGGTAGTGTCAGGCACTATGAGGTCATGGATATCCAGGCCATTTTGTGTATGGAGGAGCACGTTGTAAGGAGTCCTACCCTTCCTTTAGTTCTTACATTCTTTCCACCACCTCTTCCGCAATAGACTCTGAGCCTGGGAAGGTGTGTTAGAGATGTTTCAGTGCTGAGCATTCCTCTGTCCCTTCTCAGCACCATGGTTCCTTCTGAGTCATCCCAAAGTCACCACCATTTGAAAAGAGAAGATTCTCTAACCAAAAATGAGAGTAGCATTAATATATGGGTATGAACATTAAGAGAAGTGCTTACTGGGCAGTTGGGTGAGTATAGTATACACATTTAGCCAGACATCAGCAGACATTACACTTCTAGGACTCATGACTACCCCTGTTGTAGGTTTTCAGTATCAGGGATGTATTCCCTCCCATGGAGCGGGCCTCCAGTCTACTTAGCGAGCAGTTGGTTTCCCCCATAACAGACATGCCACTGTTAAACCCATTGACTCATTTGGCCTGGCTGGCCAAATTTAAAGCTTGCAGTGTCCACTGTTAAGTATCTTCACTGGTGATTTCTCTCTTTCCCATTGAACTGCATGCAGCATAGCTCTTTCCAGCTTTCTGTCAGCTGGTCCACATGGAGGAGGCTTTCAGCTCAGCTCCATCAGGATTTCTCAGTGAACTTGCAGCCCAAGTATGTGGAGTCTTCAGCAATAGGGTTTTTACCATCTATTCCTGGTGGAAAACCAGGGGCCTCGGCAATGGCCTGTAATATTTGGAGGTATCAGGGAACTCCCTGGACAACAACTCACTGGAAAGTATCCCATCCCCAGCACTGAAAATTTTCTAGTAACAATCTATGGCTTCTGAGTGTTCCATTGTCCAGAAAAGTAGGTTTCCATATGACTTATTTATATCCTCTTAGATTTTGATTAGCCTTCCCTCACCTTTCCTTTACTCAATTTCTTCTCCTGACCTCACTTAGGCCTTTTCACCTCCATTAATCTGTTCTTCTACTTACATATATACAATACCATCCTATTAAGTCCCCCCTCCCTCCATTTCTATTCCCTTTATGTCCCCTTTCTAGCTTACTGGCTTCTGCTACTGAGTTTTATTCCTACTCACATAGAAGTCCAATCATTTGTAGCTAGGATCCACATATGAGAGAGAACATGTGATGTTTGGATCTCTGGTCCTGGGTTACCTGACAAAGTATAATCCTTTCCAGATCCATCCATTTTCCAGCAAATTCCATAACTTCATTTTTCTTTATTGCTGACTAGAATTCCATTGTGTAAATGTACCACATCTTCATTATCCACTCATCAGTTGAGGGACATCTAGGCTGGTTCCATTTCCTAGCTATTGTGAATAGAGTGGCAATAAACATGGTCGAGCAAGTATCTCTAAGGTAGTGAGACGAGTCCTTAGGGTATATGCCTGGGAGTGGTATAGCTGGGTCATATGGTAGATCTATTTTAGTCATTTGTTTTCATGATGGCAGTCAATCTGACAGGATTGAGATGGAATCTCAATGTAGTTTTAATCTTCATTTCCCTGATGACTAGGGATGTAGAACATTTTTTTTTTTTTTTTTTTTTTGGTTTTCCAGGTAGGGTCTTACTGTAGCCCAGGCTGACCTGGAATTCACTATGTAGTCTCAGGGTGGCCTCGAACTCACAGCAATCCTCCTCTGCCTCCCAAGTTCTGGGATTAAAGGCGTGCGCCACCACGCCCGGCTCATTTTTTTAGATCTTTATATGCCATCTGTATTTCTTTTTTTTGAGAATTCTCTATTTAGTTCCATAGTCCATTTTTTAATTGGGTTGTTTGATTTCTTATTATTTAATTTTTGAGTTCTTTGTATATCTTAGATATTAATCCTCTGTCAGATGTATAGCTGGCAAAGATTTTCTCCCATTCGGTAGGTTGCCTCTTTGCTCTATTCACAGTGTCCTTAGCTGTACAAAAGCTTTGTAATTTCATGAAGTCCCAGCTGTTGATCTGTGGTTTTATTTCCCAAGCAATTGGGGTTATATTCAGAAAGTCCTTGCCAAGACCAATATGTTGAAGGGTTTCCCCTACTTTTTCCTCTAGTATTTTCAGAGTTTCAGGTTTGATATTAAGGTCTTTGATCTATTTGGACTTAATTCTTGTGCATGGAGAGAGATAAGGATCTATTTTCATCCTTCTACAGATGCATATCCTGTTTTCCCAGCACCATTTGCTGAAGAGGCTGTCTTTTCTCCAATGAGTATTTTTGGCATTTTTGTCAAAGATCAGGTGGCTGTAGCTACCTGGACTTATATCTGGGTTCTCTATTCTGTTCCATTGATATACATGTCTGTTTTTGTGCCAGTACCATGCTGTTTTTGTTATTATGGCTCTGTAATATAGGTTAAAATCAGTTATGGTAATACCACCAGCTTTATTTTTGTTGCTCAAAATTGTTTTAGATATTTGAGATATTTTTTGTGCTTCCGAATGAATTTTTGGATTGTTTTTCTATTTACATGAAGAATGCCATTGGAATGTTGACGGGGATCACATTAAATGTGTAGATTGCTTTTGGTAAGATTGCCATTTTCACAATATTAAGTCTTTCAATCCAAGAACAAGGGATGTCTTTCCATTTCCTAGTGTCTTCTGCAATTTCTCGCTTGAGTGTTTTAAAGTTTTCATTGTAGATACCCTTCACTTCCTTGGTTAGGTTATTCCAAGGTACTCTATTTTTTATTTTATTTATTTATTTGCAAGGAGAGAAAGAGAGAGAGAGAGAGAGAGAAGAGAGGCAGACAGAGAGAGAATGGCACACGAATGCCTCTAGCCCAGCAAACGAAATCCAAATGTATGTGCCCCTTGCGCATCTGGCTTATGTGGGTCCTGGAGAATCGACTGGGATGCTTTGGCTTCTCAGGCAAACACTTTAATGGCTAAGCCATTTCTCCAGCCCAAAGTACTTTATTTATTTATATTTGATGCAATTGTGAATGGGAGTGATTCTCTGATTTCATCCTCTGTGTGTTTGTTGTTAGCATATAGGAAGGCTACTGATTTCTGTGTGTTTATTTTGTATCCTGCTACATGGCTATAGGTGATTATCAGCTCTAACAGTTTGCTGGTAGAGTTTTTAGGGTCCTTTATGTATAGAATCATATCATCTGAAAATAATGATAACTTGATCTCTTCCTTTCCAATGTGTATCCCTTTTATGTGTGTCTCTTGCCTTATTGCTATGGCTAAGACTTCCAGTACTATATTAAATAAAAGTGGGGACAGTGGACATCTTTTTCTTGTTCCTGATTTTAGTGGAAAAGCTTCAAGTTTTTCTCCATTTAGTATTATGTTGGCTGTAGATTTGTCATGAATAGCCTTTATAATGTTGAGATATGTTCTTTCTGTTCCCAGTCTCTGTAGGACTTTTTTTTTTTAATTTTTTTTTTTTATTTTATTTATTTTTGGAGAGAGACACAGAGAGAGACAGAGAGGGAGAGGGAGACAGAGATGGGCGCGCCAGCAGTCTCTCAGCTGCTGTGAACGAAATCCAGATGCATGCGCCCCCTTGTGGTCAAGTGCGGCATTGCACCCTTGCGTCACTTTGCATCTGGCTAAACGTGGGACCTGGAGATTGGAACCAGTGTTCTTAGGCTTAGGAGGCAGGCGCCTTAACCGCTAAGCCATCTCTCCAGCCCTCTGTAGGACTTTTATCATGAAGGGATGTTGGATTTTGTTAAATTTTTTTCTGCATGTAATGAGATGATCATGTGATCTTTGTCCTTCAGTCCATTTATATAATGTATTACATTTATCTATTTGCATATGTTGAATCATCCATGCATCTCTGGGATAAAGCCTACTTGGTGGGGGTGACTGATCTTTCTGATATATTCTTGTATTCTGTTTGCCAATATTTTGTTGAGAATTTTTGCATCTATGTTCATGAGGGAAATTGGTCGGTAATTTTCTTTTTTTTTTTTTTTGTTCTATCTTTGTCTGTTTTTTGGTATCAGGGTGATGCTGGCTTCATAGAAGGAATTTGGTAGGATTCCTTCCTCTTCTATTTTATGGATAAGTTTAAGAAGCATTGGTGTTAGTTCTTCCATGAAGGTCTGGTAAAATTCAGCAGTGAATCCATCTGGCCATGGATGTTTTAGTTGGGAGATTTTTTATAACTGCTTGGATCTCCATACTTGTTATAGGTCTATTTAAGTGGTGAATCTCATCTTGATTTAATTTAGGCAGGTCACATAAATCAAGGAAATCATCCATTTCTTTCAGATTTTCAAACTTAGTGAAGTATATGTTCTTATCGTATGTCCCTATGATTTTTTGAATTTCTCTGGTATCTGTTGTGATGGTGCCTTTTTCGTCCCTAATTTTATTAATTTGTGTCTCTTCTCTCTTTCTTTTGGTCAGATTTGTTAAGGGTTTATCCTTTCAAAGAATCAACTCTTTGTTTCATTGACTCTTTGGATTTTTTTTTTTTTTTTGGTTTCTGTTTCATTAATCTCTGCCCTAATCTTTATTATTTCTTCCTGTGTACTGATTTTGGTTTGCCTTCTTCTTCTGTTTCCAAGGCCTTTAGGTGAAGCATTAAGTTTTTTACTTGTGACCTTTCTAATTTCTTAATATAGGCACTTAAAGCTATAAATTTCCCTCTTAGGACTGCCTTCATTGTGTCCCAAAGGTTTTGGTATGTTGTGTTCTCATTATCATTTGACTCTATGAATTTTTTTATTTCTTTCTTGCTTTCTTCATTGACCCATTCATCATTTAGCAGTGGATTTTTTTGTATTTTTAAAAAAATATTTTATTTCAGAGAGAGAAGGAGAGAGAGAGAGAGAGAGAGAGAGAGAGAGAGAGCCAGGACCTTCAGCTGCTGTAAACGAATTTGAACTCCAGATGACTGCACCCCTTTGTGGGTCCTGGGGAGTTGAACCTGGGTCCTTTGGCTTCACAGGAAAATGCCTTAACCGCTAAGCCATCTCTCCAGCTCTAGTAGTGTATTGTTTTGTTTTCATGATTTTGTGTTTTTCTATAGTTTTTCTTGCCATTGATTTGTAGTTTGATTCCATTGTGATCAGACAGAGTGCAAGGAATTATTTCAATTTTCCTGTATTTGTTAAGATTTGCTTTGTGTCCTAATATGTGGTCTATTTTAGAGAATGTTCCATGTGCTGCTGAAAAGAATGTGTATTCTGTAGCATTTGGATGAAATGTCCTGTATATATCTGTTAGGTCCATTTGTTCTATGACCTCATTTATCCCAGATGCATCTCTGTTTATTTTTTGCTGGGATGACCTGTCAATTGGTGAGAGTGGGGTGTAGAAGTCACCGACTACAAGTGTGTATGGTGTTGTCTGTGACTTTAGTTCTAATAGCGTTTATTTGATGAAATTGGGAACCACCATGTTAGGTGCATATATGTTTAGGATTATAATGTCCTCCTGTTGGAGTGTTCCTTTAATCAATATAAAGTGACCTTCCTTATCTTTCCTAACTAATGTTGATATGAAGTCTACCCTGTCTGATATTAGGATAGCGACCCCTGCTTGTTTTCTAGGCCTATTTGCTTTCACCCTAAGATAGTGTCCATCCTTTGTAAAAAGGTGAGTTTCTTGGAGGCAACAAATCGAAGGATCCTACTTTTTAACCCAGTCTGCAAACCTATGTCTTTTGGTTGGGGAATTGAGGCTGTTGATATAAGAGTTATTATTGAAAGGTGTGTATTTATTTTTGCCATTTTTCTTGTTTTGTAGTTCTTCCGGTTTTACCTTTGCTCTCTTGTATTAACTAGTATGGAGTATGGTTTGTTTTTCCCAGGTTCCTTATATGTGTGCTTTTCTTTCTCTTCAGCATGGAGGATCCTTTCAAGTATTTTCTGTAGAGCTGGTTTGGTCTTCAAATATTCTTTTAGCCTGCTTTTGTTGTGGAATGTCCTTATTTCTCTGTGTATTTGAATGGATACCTTTTCAGGATAAAGTAACCTTGGTTGATGGTTGTTATTTTTCAGAATTGGAATACATCATTCCAAGCCCTTCTGGCTTTAAAAGTTTGTGTTGGGTAATCTCCTGATTATCCAGATGGGCTTGCATTTGTAGGTGACTTGATTTTTCTCTCTAACTGCTTTCAATATATTTTCTTTGGTTTCTATGTTTGGTAGTTTAATTATAATATGGCAAGGAGAGGTTCTTTCCAGGTTTTGTCTGTTTGGTGTTCTAAAGGTTTCCTGAATCTGCATTGGCATCTCTTTCCCAATTTGGGGGAAGTTTTCTTCTATGATTTTGTTGAAAACATCTACTATGCCTTTGTAGTAAAATTCTTCTCCTTCTACTATACCCTGAATTCTTATGTTTGATCTTCTCATAGTGTCCCCAATATCTTGAAATTCCCATTCATACCTTCCTATTAGTTTGTCTTTCTCTTTGTTGGACTGTATTAGATCTGCCACCTAGTCTTCTAGTTTAGATATTCTGTTCTCTCCTTCATCCATTCTACTGGAGAGATTTTCTACAGAGGTTTGTATTGCACTGACTGTGTTCTTCAATGCTAGAATTTCTGACTGGTTTTTCTTTATTATTTCTATTTCCTTATTAATGTCTTGTATTGAACTCCTTATTTCATTAAATTGGTTTCCTGTGTCTTCTTTGATTCCTTTGATTTCCTCTTTGATTTCTTTGAACATATTTATAATCATTCCTTTGAAATCTTTCTCAGGCATTTCCTCTAAATCAGTCTCACTGAAGGTCATTTCTGATGCATTAATCCTTTTTGATGGATTTATATTGTCTTGATTTTTTGTGTTTCTTGTATTACAATGTAGAGATTTTTGCATCTTGGATTAATTTAATTCTTGGGTTTTCTAATTATCTGCAGTATTATTAGATGTATCAATCTGATGTTATATATCTTCAGGGTAGGAGCTTAAGGTGCTAGGTGTGGCTCTTAAGACTCTCAAAGTAACCACAAAAGTGACCCTAGGCATTGAGTTTGCCTGCTATGAGAATATTCAAGTAGGCTGAGTGGAACAGAATACAGGCTAATTCTAAAAATTCAACTAAACAATGTACACATTCAATGAAAACCAGCATTTATGCAAGAGTAGGTATTATGACAAACAGATCCTCTAACAAAGTCACAGTCCCTAACGATGTGTGTTGCCCACACCCTTAATCCTGTCAACTGGTAGGCTAAGATTTCTGGTCTCTAGAGGGTTCCAAGGTCAGCTTGTGACCAAGTGAGACCCTTCCACAATGAACGATAAAAGAGGAAACAAAGGCACTATATACATCAGGAAGCAACAAATGACAAGCCCAAAATATAGCTTCTTTAAGAATGGCAATATCCATCAGATTTAACATATAATTTACCCTGACATGGAAGGTACAATTAGCACTTCTGATGCAAGGCTACATACCAGGCTTTTTTGGCGGGTACTGACCTGGTGTAATTCCAGTTACCTTTTGGGATGGCTTTGGTCTCAATTATGCTGTGTGCCCACTTGGGTTCTTCTTTGCTGTGGGCTCAGGTAGGCTGGCTGGGTTGGTGGGTCACTGCTCTGAATGCTTGTGCCACGTGCTGTGTAGGTGAGCTCCCTTCCCCAGGTCTCTGGTGTTTGCTGGTGCTTGTGCTGGCGGTAGGGGAGGGGAGGCTGTGGATGGTGGCTGAAGTTCTCCCACTGGTCCTCACAATCCTCTTCCTCACGAGCCATTTCACTGGTTCCTGCCGTCCTCCTTCCATGTTTCTTGAATTTGCGAGGAGGACGGTGTGAGTGGAGAATCCCCTCACCTAGCTTTAAAATCCTGTGGCTCACCTTGAGAAACAGATAGTAAGACCCTATTGCTGAAGACATCTCTTGCCTAAGAGGGAAGGTCACTGAGAAAGTAAGCTGGTGCTGAAAGCTGGTCCCTAGAAAACCTTCTCCCTGTAGACCAGCCAACTGAAAGCTGGAAAAAGCTGCACTGCATGCAGCCGTATGGGAGACAGAAGTTATCAGCAGTGAAAACAGTAGACACTGAATATTCAAGTTTGGCCATACAGGCCCAATGACTGAACGGGTGCAATAGTGGCATGTCTGCTCCATAATTGGACTGAAGGCCTTCTCTATGGAAGGGAATATATACCTGGTACTGAAAAACCTAAGCAAAAGTCTATGGCAGGTGAGGGCATGAGCCTTAGGGGTATAAAGCCTGCTCTTGTCTGACTAAATGTATATATTATTCCCACCAAGCTGCCCTGGGGGCACTACACTTAATGTTCATGTTCACATATTAATGCTACTCTCACTTCTGGTTAGAGAAGCTTCTCTTTTCAGATGGCGATGACCACTGGGATCACCCAAAAGGCAACATAGTGCTGAGAAGAAGGGATGGAGGAGTGCCCAGCACGGAAACACCTCTGTCACACCCTCCAAGACTCAGGGCCCATTGCGGAAGAGGGGGCGGATAGAATGGAAGAGCCAAAGGAAGGGTATGACCTCTTACAATGCAACTGCCCAGACAGAAATTGGCCTCGATATCCATGACCTTGCAGTGCCTAGCAATACCTTCGCTAGACCCTCAAAATAGAAGAAAAAGATGATGACATCAAATTAAAAGAAAGACTAATGGAGAGAGGGAGGGGATATGATGGAGATTGGTGGTCTAAAGTGGAATGGGGGAGGGGAGGGAAATATCATATGTTTTTGTATGTAAGTATAGAAGCTGTCAATAAAAAAAAAATCCTGTGGCTCAGGCCAAGCTTGGAGGCTGCGGCCTCATGGAACTCATGCTGCCGCTGCTGGAGCCATTTAGGCCCGCTTCTGTGGTCCCTAGACACTCTGGATCTCTCCCACTTCTCTGCTGCGGTTGATAATTTATTATAGACCTCACTTTTTTAGTAGAAGAGTGCATTTTGCTGTTTCTTTTTTTTTTCCCCTTTTTCTTTTCTAGGCTGCTTTGGCATGGTTCCTACACCACCATCTTAACCGGGTTTCACTCTAGTCCAGGCTGACCTGGAATTCACTCTGTATTCTCAGGGTGGCCTCGAACTCACGGCGATCCTCCTACCTCTGCCTCCCCAGTGCTGGGATTAAAGGCGTGTGCCACCATGCCTGGCTTCTTTTTTTTTAATTTAAATTTAATTTTATTTATTTGAGACAGAGGGAGAGAGAGAGAATGGATGTGCCAGGGCCTCCAGCCACTGCAAACAAATTCCAGGCGTATATGCCACCTTGTGCATCTTGTTTATGTGGGCCCTTAGGAATCAAACCTGAGTCCTTTGGCTTTGAAGGCAAGTGACTTGACTGGTAAGCCATATCTCCAGCCGCCCCCCTTTCTTCTTTACTAAATCTGCCTTGTGGTGGGAGCTGGTATGGGACAAACATCCCCATGGTGTCGGGGGAGGGGCAGCCTTGTACCCAGGGAAGAACGGGACATCTGAGATGTTCAGTGGCTTACTCAAGGTCACACAGTCACTAAGGATGGGGCCTGGAAAGCAACCATAGGTCTTGGCTTTGGGGCCAATGGTACCAACGCCCTGCAGACCCTCAGTACCAGATGCGCCCGGAGCCCACAATGTTGGGGGTCCATGGGCTGTTTCTTCTATTGGAAAAGAGAAACGGCCTCTGCTATGCTCTGAGCGGCCTTCCTATGCTCCACACAGCTGCTCTGGATTTGCTCTTCCTTCCCTTCCTCCCTTCCCTCCTCCCTTCCTCCCTTCCCTCCTCCCTTCCTTCCTTCCTTCCTTCCTTCCTTCCTTCCTTCCTTCCTTCCTTCCTTCCTTCCTCTCTCCCTCCCTCCCTCCCTCCCTCCCTTCCTTCCTTCCTTCCTTCTCTCTTCCTTCCTTCCTTCCTTCCTTCCTTCCTTCCTTCCTTCCTTCCTTCCTTCCTTCTCTTCCTTCCTTCCTTCCTTCCTTCCTTCTCTTCCTTCCTTCTCTTCCTTCTTTCCTTCCTTCCTTCCTTCCTTCCTTCCTTCCTTTCCTTCCTTCTCTTCCTTCCTTCCTTCCTTCCTTCCTCCTCCCTCCCTCCTCCCCTCCCTCCCTCCTTCCTTCCTTCCTTCCTTCCTTCCTTCCTTCCTTCCTTCCTTCTCTCTCCCTTCCTTCCTTCCTTCCTTCCTTCCTTCCTTCCTTCCTTCCTTCCTTCCTTCCTTCCTTCCTTCCTTCCTTCCTTCCTACCTTCCTTCCTTCCTCTTTGTGGTGTGTGTGTTGTATGTGTGGTGTGCTGCGTGTGTGGTTTGTGTTGGTCTAGGGTATGCATAGTGTGGGCAGATACATGCACCTCATGCACACGGGTGTGGAGGCCAGAGCAGAATGTCAGGGGTCCCCCTCTATCACTCATCTGTGTTGTTTTCCTGAGACTAGTCTCTCGCTGAACCTGGAGTTTCTGTGTTATTGTCAGACTGGCTGACCAGGGAGCCCTAACAATCCTTTTGTTCTGCACCCCCCACCCCATCCAGAACTGGGGTTACAGGTGTGGGTGGCTATACCTGGCATTTACCTGCATGCTAGGGATTGAACTCAGCCTCATGCTTCTATGGTAAGGACTGGATTTGCTCTTTCTTCCCTTCCTCCCTTCCCTCCTCCCTTGGCCAGCTCCCTAGTCCTTCCTTCCTTCTTTCTTTGTGTTCCTTCCTGTCTCCTTCCCTATATCTTTCTTTCTTTATTTTATTTTTTAAAAAATATTTTTTATTTTTATTTATTTGAGAGAGAGAATCAGGCAGAGAGAGAGAGAGAGAGAGAGAGAGAGAGAGAGAGAGAGAGAGAGAATGGGCATGCCAGGGCCTCCAGCCACTGAAAACGAACTCTAGCACATGCGACCCCTTGTGCATCTGGCTTACGTGGGTCCTGAAGAGTTGAACCTGGGTCCTTTGGCTTTGCAGGCAAGTGCCTTAACTGCTAAGCCATATCTCCAGCCCTATTATTTATTTATTTATTTATTTATTTATTTATTTATTTATCGAGAGAGAGAGAAAGAGAGAGAGAGAGGTGTGCCAGGGCCTCTAGCCACTATAAATGAACTCCAGACACATGGGCCACCTTGTATATCTGGCTTATGTGGGTCCTGGGAAATTGAGCCTTGGTCCTTTGGCTTTGAAGGCACCTTAATCACTAAGCCATCTCTCCATCCCTCTTTTTTATTTTTATTTATTTATTTGAGAGAGAGAGAGAGAGAGAGAGAGAGGCAGATAGAGAAAGAGAATGGGTGCATCAGGGCCTTTAGCCACTGCAAATGACCTCCAGACACATGCACCACCTTGTGCTTCTGGCTTATGTGGGTCCTGGGGAGTCAAACCAGGTCCTTAGGCTTCACAGGCAAGTGCTTTAACTGCTAAGCCATCTCTCCAGCTTTCTCTCTTCTTCTTTCTCTCTCTCTCTCTCTCTCTCTCTCTTTCTTTCTCCCTCCTCTTTCTTTTTCTTTCTTTTCCTTTATTTCTTTCTTCTTTGCTCTCTCTCTTTTGCTGTATTCATGTGTGTGGATGTTCACATGTGTGTGTATGTCTGTAGAAGCCAGAGGACAACCTCTGTGTATGAAGTTCCAGGTGCCCCACAGCCTTGCTAATACTTGGTGTTGTTGGTATTATATTTTAGCAGGTGGATGGGGCACAGAGTACAGTCATATAGCATGTCTTGGAGTGACTCACAGAATGTGGTGCTGGAAAGGAGATGTCACAGGTAGATGTGTGGTGGACAAGAACTTTTGGGAAAGTCACCAGCAAAGGGTCTCATATGTAGGTAGGCCATGGAGATGCTTGTCATGTCTGGTCTGCGTGGGCCACTTGTGGATCACCCCATATGCTTCCGTGGACTCAGGCTCTACAGGGCATTCCACATAGCCCAGGATTTGGGTTCATTTGTTATTTCAGGAATTCCCTTGATCCTTCTGTAAGTCAGACAGGACCATGACCAGTATCCTCACTTATAAAGAAGCTCCAGGCTTCTTGCTCCACATGGTGCCAGGATCCCACTGTCTGCACTATACTATGTTCCTCGAGGAGCCTGCTAAGGTTAGGATATGAGTCATTCCCTCAAGAGACTCGCATTCTCATAGTATGGATAAAATCATTCCAAGAAGGTAAAACCCCAATTATTGGAACCCTGTTATTGTGGCTGAGTGTAACACACTGTGTTGGGTGTGGAACTAAACTGCAGGATTCTGAGAACAAAAAGAATGAACTCTGACAATGAGGATGAAGATGAAAACTGTAGCTAGTGTTTTAGCCAGCCTCCTGCGCACCAGGAACTGGGCTGATGCATAAGCTGTCAGGAGGCAGTGAGGGGGGGGCTCTGGCAGGGAGTGAACCACCTGGGGCTCCATCTCATGGAGTGATGGAGTAGGGGGTTTTGCCACCCTACACCTCTGTCCATCTTCTGAAGAATCATATTGATCCCTAACGTAGGGCCTAACTCAGAGCATTTGGTGAACGGGTGTAGGTATTATGCCCGGGCTTTCCAGCGCACCCAGTTGGTGGCACTGTTTGGAAGGTTGTGGAACTTTCAAGAGGTGGGGTCTTGCTGTAGGACATGTGTCACTGGGGTCAGATCTTTAGGTGTTATAGCCCAGTCCTGCTGGGCTACTTCCTCCCTGCTCATGTGATGCTGTCTGCTCCTGCCAGGCTTGCCCCACCACAATGGACTCTTGCCCTCTAAACTGTAAGCAGAGATGAACTCTTTCCTTAGGTTGCTTCTGGTCAAGTGTTTTGTTCCAGCAACTAGAAAGTAACTGATACAGCGCCCCCTCCCACACACCTTACCATTTTTTGTACCCAGAAGGTGGCCAGAGGGTCAGGATGCTCATCTTGCCCAAGGTCAGACTAAATCCACACCCAGGAGAACTAAAGGCTGTTTGTAGAACTGTGACCATCACAGACGTGCCCAAGTTCTACTGTCCCTGTGGCTTAATCAAAAATAGGGTGTTTGTGGATGTAGTTAGTTCAATTATGACAAGGTCATCCTGGATTGGGGTAGAGGGGATTATGCCCAATGACAAGTGTCCTTGTGATAACAATGGAAGAGAGGCAGAGACATGGGGGAAGAGGTCATGGGAGGCAGATGTGGAGGTGGGAGGTATAGGAGCACCAGCAGCCACTGGGAGCTGGGAGAGAGGCCTGGGCCAGGTTCTCCTTTAGCCTCTGGAGGAGCAGCCCCGCTAACACCCTGACTTTGAGCTTCTGACCTCCTGAATGGTTTCCTTTGTGTTAAACATTGGTTTATGGTAATCTGTTGCAGTCTATGATCATCACACACGAAGTAAGGAGGTCTCTGGCCAGTGCCTTTACTGTGGACTCACACTTTCATCTCCTTACTAGTTTTTGCTAGAACCTTGTCATAGAGACCATCCCTCCCCACCCTCTTCAACAGTGCAGCACTCTATACTCCTGACTTGGTAGCCTCATTTTCTCTCAGCAATAGCAATCGCTTTCTTGCACCCCTATGTTGTGCTAATGGATGGCCTGTCCATAGAAAAGTGGCTCGGCAGCAGGGCGGGTTCTCCTTGTGTTTGCTGCATTGCCAGTGCATGGTGTAGAGAAGTCCTCCCATCAGGTGGGTGGATGGATGGATGAGCGGGTAGATGGATGGGGTGGGTGGATGGATGGATGAGTGTGTAGATGGATGGGGTAGGTGGATGGGTGGAAAGATGGATGGATAGATGGTTGGGTGGATGGATAAATGGGCAGGTGGGTGAGTAGATGGATGGGTGGGTGGTGGATGTATAGGTGGGTGGATGGATGGATGAGTGGATGGATGAATGGGTGAGTAGATGGATGGATGGATGGATGAATGGGTGAGTAGGTGGATGGATGAATAGGTGAGTAGATGGATGGAAGTATGGATGGATGGATAAATGGGTGGGTGGATGGATGGATGGGTGGATAGATGGATGAGTGGGTGGAAGCGGGGATGAACTGACACATGTTCTCTGCAGCAGTGTGGCAGGCCAATTCCTGCACAGCACATTTGCCAGAGCATGTCCAGCATGTGAGCAGATTTGGGATGATAACCCCCCTCCTCATGAGCAGAGATTATTTGGCTTCAGCTGACAGACTCTGCTCTCCTTGGGCTGGGTGATTAGCATGGGCTTAATTGGCATGGTGGAGCCTTGGGCTAGGCAGCCTCACTTATTACTTCCCTGATCCACTGAGGCCTCCCACCCGAGTGCAGGAAGAGCTACTGTCTCTGTAGGGAGGACACAGAAGCTGATGGGCTACTGGGTGCACCACCCCTGAGAAACAGGGACAGTGCTTGGGGAAGCTTCCAGGAGGTGCTGTGGACTCTAGACCAAGGATCTATGAGCATCTTTTCATGGGTGTCCAGGTGGCTCTGCATATCACTGTCCCCAGAGCCCAATCATCCCAGGAACACACAGGGTTGCCATGTGACACAACTCTGGATTTCTGTGTGAATGGCCCCTTTGAACTTATGTGTCATGACAGCCATGACACCCACCCAGTCAGGACCTCAATAAACATAGGACATGGAGACTGTACCTCAGCCAGCATCTTGCTCAGACTCAGCAACCTCCCCAAACCTGGTCCACGAACCTGGGATACAGGTGATTGCTCATCAGAAACTTCCAAGCCCTCCAAAGCCAGCTCCAGTGTCAGCTCCTTCACCAGGCTCTGGTCAGAATCAGTCCCGGCTTCTGGCTGCCTGCATGCAGACTTCCACTCCCGTTTCCCTTGATGTCCTCCATTGTACAGGTGACCCTCAGCCCACTCTTCCTGTGTATGTGCTGCCCTGAACCCCATTTCATCCTCAAACAACACAGTGGGGTGGGTGCTTTGCTAGTCCCATCCTACAGATAACAAAGTTGCAGGACTGGGGAAGTCAAGCAAATTGCCTCTGGTCACATGGTCTGGACGTAACATAGGCAAAAGTCTTTTTGCCCCAGAGCTGCCCTTCCCTGGTAATGAGCTCTAGAGCGAAGGGTGTGAGCTGGCTGAGCTTGGGGCACAGACACAGGTTCTGTGTATTGGCCTGGAGCCCAATGAGGGAGAGGGTGGAGTCAGCTGGGCTTCCCCAGGCCCTGAGCATAGGGGTCAGGGATCTGCTGCCCACTTGCATTGGGGATGAAAATCCCAGGGAGAACACAAGGCCCATTCTTGCCCATATCACACTGCCTGCTTACCTACAAGCCTCCCTGGGAGTTGAATTCATCACACCTGTACAGGGCCTGGTATGAGGGGAAATGTTCAACAAATTGAATAGAATTTGGTCAGAAGCACTAGTTCAAAAATGGGAAGTGACAAGCGATGAGTGACAGCAGGAAGTCACAGTGGTTAAAGGCAGCATCTCCCCCGCCACTAGCCTCCAGCTTTGTGTGGATCTGTGTTTTGTCATCTTATTGAGATGAATCTCAGTGTCCTTTCTAGGGCATTCTGACTTTGGCTTCTGCCCCTGCCTCTGTAACAACCTCCCTTCCTCACACTCCGGGTTTGTCGCATCCCATCCACGTGCACAGTGGCTTTTGCTTTAAGATTGGGAGAGGATGAGCCGGGAAGATGGCTCAGTGGATAACTGCTTGCTGTGCTGAGTGTGAGCGCCTGAGATCAGATCCCCAATCACACATAAAGGCAGACACAGTACCACTAATCTCTGTAATCCCAGTGTGCCTAGGATAAGAAGGGAGGAAGAGGGCTGGAGAGATGGCTTAGCAGTTAAGACACTTGCCTGCGAAGCCTAAGGACCCTGGTTTGATTCTCCAGGTTCCATGTAAGGCAAATGCACATGGTGGCACATATGTATGGAGTTCGTTTGCAGTGGCTAGAGGTCCTGGTGCGCCCATTCTCTTTCTCTCTCTGCCTTAAATAAATAAATAAATAAATAAATAAATAAATAAATAAGAAGGAAGGAAGAGACAAGACAATTGCCCAAATATTTGAGGGTCCATGAGCCCGGCAATCACAGTGGTGAACAATGGAAGAGACCCTGCCTCAGCTGCCTAGCATTTAATTCCAGCACTTGTGAGGCTGAGATAGGATCCATTGCTGTGAGTTCTAGGCTAGTCTGGGACTACAGAGTGAGTTCCAAGTCAGCCTGGATGAGAGTGAGACCCTACTTTGACAACAACAACAACAACAACAACAACAACAAAAAGACCCTGCCTCAAACAAGATGGAAGTCAGGGACTGACACCCCAAGTTGTCCTCTGACCTCCACATGTGTGCTGTGGCACCCCCCCCCACATGAACACATACACATATACAGACTGGGAGAGGAGACCTCAGAGGAGGGTGGGGATATGAGATGGCAGGACTTGGGTGGGCCCTGAGCTCCCAGGAGAATGGCTGGAGTGAGCTTCCCCTCCCTGCATTGCTTGGGGTCCCTGAGACTATGGGGAATGCCCCTACTAGGAACTTCCTTCCGTTCTTCTGGGCTTGATAACAAGGACAAGTTGTCTTGGGCAGGATCCTGGATGTAGCGGGGGGAGCAGGGCTATGTTGAAAATAGCTTCAGGGGCACCTGGGGCACCCACTCCAGGAACTACCAGTGATGTGAGTACACCATGGACAGCAAGGAGCTGGGGTCCTGATGCCATGCACTGAGGCTCCCAACCCAGCTGGCACTGGGCATTCACTAAAGAAGCCCGCCCTGGTTCTTGATCTCTGGTTTGGGAAGCTGCAGGAGACAAGGAAGGGAAGTGGCAGCCGAGGTGCACGGCCCTCCTGGCTAATGAGCAGAGAGGCAGCGAGCTCGGCAAAGGGCAGAGCGGAAAGAAAAGTCCGAGATAAAGCACGGCGAAGCGCCGAGTTAATGGAACTTCTAAGTGGTTCATATTTCCCAGCTAATGAGGCCCCTCCACAGTGGGGAGGGGACAGGGCAGAAAGCACCGGGGCTCAAATGACTGAAAGCACTGGTGCTAATGAAGTCACCCGAGACTCCGAATTCCTTGGGCGCATCTGACTTGCTTTGTGGCGATGCTATTTTAATTCAGTCCGAGGATGACCAAAGGGGAGAGAGAGAGAGAGAGAGAGCCGCCTGTTAACATGACGAGCTTGGGGGGACAGGAATGCTGGAGGTAGCGAACAAGAGCAAGAGCTCAAGAGCTCAGGTGTAGTCGATCTTGGGCATGGGCTGGATACGGGAACAGAGACGAATGAGACTTAGTTGTCTTGAGACGCAGCAGGCACACCATACATGACACCAGGGCCAGCTGCCTGCCCACAACACATGCGTACCCAGACTGTCAACTAATATTTATCTACTGTGGCATGTATGAAGGGCGAAGACCAGGCGGGCTCTAGTCCCTCAGGGCTGGGGCCCATCACAACACCAGCTTTAATCAGGATCCCATTCTTTTAGCATGCAGTTGCCCCTCTGCCCAGCAATCAGGGCCAGACTCTGTGGCATCTCTTCCCTCCCTATGTGCCCGCCTTCCAGGTCCTTTCTTCTTCAAGATCCTCCTTCCTGCCTCAGGATCTTTGCACCTGCCGTCCCGAAGCTCTCAGCTGTCTACTCCTAAACATCCTTTAAGTTTCAGGTCTGATCAGATGCCACTTCCTCTAGGGTGCTCCCCCTAACTTCCTAGGTGCCCTGTCTTCTAGGAATGCTCTAAAAGTTGGCCACACTAGGTGGCTTAAAGCAATAGCAATTTGGGCTGAGAAGATGGCTCAGTGGCTAAAGGCACTTGCTTGCAAACCTACTGGCCTGAGTTCAAATAGCTAGCTGTACGCCAAAGTGGCACATGCATCTTATAATTCCAATGTGTCTACAGCAATGGGAGGTGGATCCAGGAGAATTGTGAAGTTCAAACTAAAAACAAAACAACAACAACAAAAATTCATTCTCAGTTCTGGGGGCAGAAGTCTAAAATCAAGGTGTCGGCAGGAAAGTTTAGAGAGAATAGTCCAAACCTCTTCTCTGGCCTCTGGGACTTCTGTAGTCCTGGCCTTTTGGCTGCATTTTTCTTCTCCTCCTTTTTTTTTTTTTTTTTTGAGAGAGAGAGAAAAGGGAGAGAGAGAGAGAGATAGAGAATGGGCGTGCCAGCGATCTCTCAGCTGCTGTGAACAAACTCCAGACATGTGTGCCCCCTTGTGGACAAGTGTGGCATTGTGCCCTTGCATCACTGTGTCTGGCTAAATGTGGGACCTGGAGAATTGAACAGCATTCTTAAGCTTTCTGCAGCAGGCAGGCGCCTTGACTGCTAAGCCATCTCTCCAGCCCTTCTTTTTTTTTCTTCTTTTAGAGAGAGAGAGAGTGAGAGAGAAAATTGGTGTACTAGGGCCTCAGCCACTGCAATTGAATTCAGATGCTTGTGCATGTGGGCATGTGCAACCTTGCGCTTTCCTCACCTTTGTGCATCTGGCTTACATGGGATCTAGACAGAGAGCAGAACATGGGTCTTAGGCTTCACAGGCAAGCGCCTTAACCACTAAGCCATCCCTCCAGCCCATTGGCTGCAATCTTCTTCTTCCTACATCTGTCTTCACACAGCCTTCCTCTATGTGTCTGTGTCTTTTCTTTCCCTGTCTCTTAAAAATGACACTGTTTGATTCAGGACCCACCCTAATCCAGGATGGCCGTATCTTGAGATATTACCATAATTATTTCTCCAAAAAAAGCCCTCATTTAAGCTGGGCGTGGTGGTGCACGCCTTTAATCCCAGCACTTGGGAGGCAGAGGTAGGAGGATCGCTGTGAGTTCGAGGCCACCCTGAGACTACATAGTGAATACCAGGTCAGCTTGGACCAGAGTGAGACCCTACCTCAAAAGACCCCCCCCGAAAAAAAAGCCCTCATTTCAAATAAGCTCACATGCTGAACTTCCATGTGGACATGAATTTTGTTTTTATGGAGGATGGACACTAATCAGCCCATGACAGATCTGTCTCTTCATTGTACCTACAAGTTGCTCACTGAGAAGTCACCACAACTGGAAGTAATCCATTCTGGCTGTGATTGACTGGGATCTGTCCTTCTGGTTGGATTGCTCAGGTCTTCGAAGATGAGGGTAGGATTGACTTGTCCCTTGCTCTGTTTACACACAGCATAGCATGGTAACTCTCTGCAGAATGAAGGGAAGGGGAATAAGGGTCATGGAAAGTTAGCAAGGAGGAGGAGGAGGAGGAGCACACCCAAGGCCAGCCTTGCCTGATGTTCCAGGTTTGGACCCCAGTGAGAAGCGGCAGAGAAGCAATATTTTTTAGCCAAAACTGGAAGGCTGCTATGGGTCAGCTGGCTTAGGACTCCCATACATACTTAGAGGTCAAGAGTCTTGCTAAATGTGACACTATTCCTCCCCCATTGCACCATGCCTTCTGCAGCAGCACCAACCTGGACCTGTAGTTCTTGGGACAGAATGGGGTAGGATATGAGGACAGCCACCATTAGCCAAAGTCATTCCATCTCCGAGCCTTTTTTTTTTTCCTGGTTTTTCAAGGTAGGTTCTTGCTGTCTAGCCCAGGCTGACCAGGAATGCACTCTGCAGTCTCAGGCTGGCCTCAAACTCACAGCGATCTTTCTACCAAGTGCTGAGATTAAAGGCGTGCGTCACCGCACCTGGTCATCTGAGGTTTCTTAATTTTAAACCTCATGCACTTAACTGTCCTCCAGCCAAACAGCAAGAGAAAAGACATGGAGGGACTCAGGGTTACCCACCTCTGGGGAACTTGTGTTAGAGCTGGGTACTGGAGGTAGAGGAATTTGTCCATCACAGAGACTGCTGATCACCAAGAAAAAGTTTGTGTCCAGGTGATCAACAGCATTGGCTCCAACTGACCTGCGTTTGAATCTCGGATTACCTCCAGCTAATGTGAGGACCTCCATCAGGTCCCTCAACCTTCCTGAGCCTTATTCTTCTATCTGTGTGGCAGAATAAGTGGAAATATTTTCAAAATGTCTTGGTAAAATTAAGAGAATATTATTGTGCCTCCCAGAGTAAGGATGCAATGTATGGTAGTAATGTGCAATAGTGATGTATGAGAGGGTAAGGGGATGTTGGAGTTGTAAAAAGGTTCAAATTCAGGCTGGAGAGATTGCTCAGTGGTTAAGGCACTTGCTTGCAAAGCTTGATGCCCTGGGTTTGAGTCCTCGGTACTCAGGTAAAGGCAGATGCACAAAGTGGTGCATATGTGTCTGGAGTTTGTTTTCAATGGCAAGAGACCCCTGGTGTGCCCATTTTCTCTCTCTCTCTCTCCTTGCAAATAAATAAATTAAAATATTTTACAAAGGTTCAGATTCCCTGAGCTTGATTCTCTCTTTCTCTCTCTCTCTTTCTCCTCTCTCTCTCTCTGTTGTATGCATGAATGTGGGTGTGATCATTGAGGTCAGAGGACCACCTCAGATGTTGGATCTTGTGTTCCACCTTGTCTTAGGAAGGGTCTCTTGTTCACCACTGTGGTCGCCAGGCTAGCTGGCCTGTGACCTTCCAGGGCTTCTTCTGTCTCCCCTCCCTTCTTGCCCTAGGTTCTCTGGGATGCCACAGCATCAGGCTTTATATGGGTTCTGGGGAATCCAAACTCAGGTACTCACACTTGCACAGCAAGCACTTTATCCACCAAGTCACCTCTAGCTCTCCTGTTATTTTTAGACAGACTCGCATGCCACTAGCCTCGAGTTTTTCTGCACAGCTAAGGATGAACTTGAACTTCTGATCCTCCTGATTCCACCTCCCAATTGCTGGGCTTGCCGATCCAAATCCCTAAGCCCAGTGTATGAGGGGCTGGGGATTAAATTTAAGGCTTTGTACATGTCATACTAGCACTCTACCAACTGAGCCACATCCCCTAACCCTGAGCATGACTCAAAATGTCCTTATAGTTCACTAGAATCCAGTACAGGTTTCACACTTTGGAGGGCCTCCATAAATATGGATAGAATGAGTGGAGGAGTGGAAGATAATGAATGCATGCATGAATGAATGAATGCGTGTAGCAACTTTCCTTTCCTGCAGCTGCAGAGGCTGTTGGGTCACTAGGGCATGCATTTCTCACTCAGTCCTGGTTTCGGGACCCTGACTCCAACTTCAGGTGCATTTAGACCATAGCTATTCACAGAATTATTTCCACATTAATGACTCTGGCACCCTCCCAAGCCCTACCACCTTCCCTGCCTCTCCCCACCAAACCAGACCGCACCAAGCTTTCTGATTATTTCTCCTTCACGAACATTCTAATGAAGCCATGTGCTCACTCCAGGTAGCCTCTGGATCCTGGATCATTTCACAAAGCCGCTTTTCTCTTTGTGACTTGTGTTCATTAACTGTGGCAGGGGTGATGAGGTTCCGGCTGGTTCAATGGGGCCACTTCTGAGCAGGTAGTTTCCCTGAAGGGGAAGCTCTTCCCAGCCTACTCAGGGTGGAGAAGGTCACTGCTGGCCAGACTCGGTGGCCTGCATTCTGTGGGATGAAGCAGACACCTGGCAGAAGGAACGTTCTCAGAGGAGTGAATAGCACATGGAGATACAGGACATTATGAATCACAGCCATTTGTGGATCCGGAAAATGGCAGTTCGATCGAATAGGATTATCTGAGGTTAGTGGGGGGAGAGGGAACAGTAGGTGTCTAGAATCAGAAAACTGTGGCTGGATCTTGTTTTGCTATTATTTGCTGTGTGGCTTGGGAAATATGGCCTCCTTTCTCTGGGCCTGTGGGTCCAGTTCACATAGTCACAGCACTGCCTTGCAGGGAGGTTTGTGGTTTCAAGGTAATCCTGTACATCAAGTGTCTGCCCCAGTGTCTGTGTAAAGATCCATGCGCACCCAGCAGCAGCTATTTGCACATTGGAAGGGAACGGCTGCCCACAAACTGGCTTCCAGGTACCTGTCTGCACTGTTTTGGAGTTGCTTCTCTGGTGAAGGTTTGCTGGGGTTCCAGGAGACTTGTATAAAATGCACACTACCTCGATACAAGAAGGTACACTGTGGCCTACTCCCATGGATGTATAAAACAGTGCCTGGCACAGGCGGGACGTGAAGTCTTTCTGCGGAATGAACAGGGCAGGTGTAGTGGCTGAGAAGTATCGGGTACAAAAACAAGGTGTCAGGGATAATAAGCATTGGAGAGTTGGCTGAGGAGGGTGATGACAAGTCTTGGAGAGTGGCTTGAGTTTTTTTTTTTTTTTTTTTTTTTTTTTTTTTTTTTTTTTAATGAGAAAGTGGGAAAGCAGTTGACCTTTGTTTTTGAGCCCAGGGTTGCCTCAGGCACAAGGTCTTGGGTGCTGTCCTTGGTTCTGAACTACCGATGCTGGTGGTGCCCAGCAACACAGGACCTGCAGAAGGCTGTCTACCTTCTTTGAGGAATCCTGAGCAGAGGGAGGAAAGGAGCAGGGGGAGGTGGCAGAGTGAGAAATGACCACTCACCCCACAAAGGCTGCTGGCAGATACAAGTGATGTCAGACTTCAGGAGGAAGGAGGATATATATATATAAAATTTGAGGTAGGGGTTCACTGTAGGCCAGCCTGACCTAGAGCTTGCTATGTAGCACCATGCTGTCCTCAAACTCACAGCAATCTTCCTACCTCAGTCTTCTGAGTGCTTGGATTAAAGGCATAAGCCTCCGCACCTGATTTATTTTCACATCGCCGAACAATAACTCTTTCCTGTGGAAAACACACCCTCTCCTTTCCTGATATGTCCCAGATATCACCATAAAAACAAAGGTCAAGCCCGGCGTGGTGGCGCACACCTTTAATCCCAGCACCAGAGAGGCAGAGGTAGGAAGATCGCTGTGAGTTCAAGGCTACCCTGAGACTACATAGCGAATTCCAGGTCAGCCTGGGCTAGCGTGAGACCCTACCTCAGAAAATCAAAACAAAGAAAAAAACCCAACAAACAAACAAACAAACAAACAAACAAAACCAACCAACCAACCAAACAAACAAACAAAAAACCAAAAGTCAAATCTCAGGTCTCCAAACCCTTGATCTGCACGCACCCTCCTTCCTTTTGCCTGGAAGAAGCAAGATTACAGGTAGGTGCCACCACACCTGGTATTTTATGTGGGTAGGGGGCTGAACTTCAGTTCTCATGCTTGTAAGGCAAACACTGTATCTATGGAGCTATCTCTCTATCTCCAGCCATAGGTGTTTTGTCTTTCATCATATCCACATACAAGTTGATCACGTGACAACCGGATCTGACAGCTGAGAGTTGCACACATATTGCATGCACACTCTATCTACACATGTCTCAGTGTATCAGGATGCCTGGGTTTTGCCCAGCTTCTCCTGGACCCAGAACTCTGCCCCATACTATGGCGGTGGGCTAAGTCCAATGAGGGACCAATAAGGCAGTCTGTGGGGGCAGCTGATTTTTTCAGGCACATGATAATTTACAGAGGTTGACAGTTACCGGGATGCCACTGCCATGGTCTGTTTCCTGTCACTGCAGACCATTGTGCGTGTGCCTTCACTCCATCTTCTGTCCCATCCCTTCAATGCCTTCCCTAGTCCTGCTCTTCCAGGAAGCCTGTCTTGACCACTTGAGCCCACTCTGCCCTCTCACTCCTCAACCTCCTTCTGACCTCAGAGCTAAGTATAGCAAGCAATGCTTTTCAAGACATTCTTTCTGAGCTCTCTTTCTCCCCAGCAGCTGCGTGCTCCCTGGGGACCTGGCTCTTGCTTTCTGTATGTCCTTGCAGGAGAGCCAAGGCTGCTCCGTGCATGAATATCAGCAGCCACTGCTGCTATCGCCACTATGAGTGGGCACAAATGCTGTGCAGGCATTTTTGGTGCTAAATCTCACTGGAGCCTCACAGGAAGCAGGTCCTATCGTGTCTCTATTATAACCGGAGGCTCAGAGGGATTGAGTATCCTACTCACGCCATAGAGGCACGAGAGCCAGGGTTCAACTGAAGGTCTGTCTGGCCCAGCTCTTAACCAGGCAGTTCAACAGAGTCATGGCAATGATCTGCAACTGAAACCAGCCCCACTGTTTACTGAGGGTGAACCTGTGGCACCTAAAGGTCCAATGCGGGGCAGATAAGGGAAAGTGAGAAGTTTATTTTATTTTTTAACCAGCAGGGAGCTGAGAAGAGATTGCATCCTTTTCTAGCCCTTGGCAACATCATTCTCTTTCCTTAGAATGACATTAATGTCTACAAACACTTATTGAGCAGCAGTGCAGGCCTTGCACTGTGCATTACAGCAAAGTCGAGGTCAGAGAGTCACAAATAAAACACACACCTGAAGGGTCAGTCCGTGATGGGAAGTTTAAGGAAAGAAGTAGAAAAGAGTGGCCCAAATACTCTGGTTTATCTTCAGATTGTATAAAATCTTTTGCCTTTTAGAAAAGAAGTGCCCAGCTCCGTTTCAGACCACAGGCCCTGCCAGTAGGTGGCACTAACCTCTATGCTTTCTTTCAGAAAGTCCCTGGAGTATTCTAAAAGTTGTAAGGACTCCCTAGAGACACAGGGACACTCTGAGCTGTTGCTCTGGAGTTTTCAGTGAGTCTCATATGCCCCTTACCTGGTGGCTGCTGGGCTCTGTCAGGGTATCAGCCAACATCAGGGTACCGATGGGGTAAAACTGGCCTATTTAGGATGGGTTTTTGCATGGATGTGGGTACGCATGCTCGTGTGTGTGTGGGGGTGTATTGTGGTGGTGGGTAGGCACACATCTATACACTTCTGTATTTCTTTTCAATTAGCAATATGTCAATGCTAACAAGGAACAGGGACGGGAACATGATATAATCAGAAGACTACCGAGGCATGGATGCCCTATGGGAAAATATGATAAGAGGAAATCGATTCTCCCCTGGATCTGTTTGCAAGCGTGTATGCAAAACTCCAGTCAGGGAGAAAGTGCGGCTTCCCCTGAACGTCTCTGGAACTAACTCTGGGCAGAGCAGAGGCTCTCTGGACAACCCAGGGAGTCTCAAGGTTGGGTGAGTTGATGGAGAAAGATGCTTGCTGAAGCAGCCTGGCTACACATCTCACCCAGCCCCTGCTCTCCTCAGAGATGCTCCTCTGAGCAGTTCCTTGATCTCAGCTGTCCTCATTTTAGCCTGTACCAAGCAGTGCTCTGAGACCTTTGCTCCAGGCCCTGGGCTTCACCCTGTGTCCTCTTCCGTGCATCTTTCCCACAGGGACTGTCACCATGTCAGAAGACCCACTGGATTTGAAAGACTGTTCTCTCCATCTTTTGATGCTGTCTCCACCTCTCTCACCCAGGTCTGCATGAGAACAAAGGCATGTCTGAGTGGTAATGGGTCCCTGATGTCTGTCTGGAGTCCAGGCTCCTGTTGCTGGGGGAGGATTTGGATCATTGAGTTAGTGGCTTCCTCTTTCCCTGATGCAGGAGAGTCAATGCTGCGTGGACTTCCTGAGAGCAAGGATGGTCTCTTAGTCACTACCACTCCGAAGTAGCTCAATAAACATTGTCACCGCCAGGCATGGTGGCACACACCTTTAATCCCAGCACTTGGGAGGCCGAGGTAGAAGGATCGCAGTGAGTTCAAGGCCACCCTGAGACTACAGAGTGAATTCCAGGTCAGCCTGGGCTAGATTGAGACCATACCTCAAAAAAACAAAACAAAACAAAAAAACATTGTCACCTACTACACACACACATCAATATAGCTCAGAGGGATTGGGCAACTGTCAAATCTTCAACCAAAGCTTGACCTGAATAAACAGAGACATAGGGACAAATCCAGACCCTGCTATTTTTCTAGCTGCAAGACCTTGAGCAATGCACTTGCCATCTCCTAGCCTCAGTTTTCCCATCTTTAAAAAAATTATTTATTTATTTATTTATTTATTTATTTATTTATTTATTTATGAGCGAGAGAGAAAATGGGTATGCCAGGGCCTTCAGCCACTGCAAACAAATCCCAGATTCATGTGCCACCTTGTGCATCTGGCTTAAGTGGGTTCCGGGGAATTGAACCTGTGTTGGGCATTGCTAGAAACGCGCTGGGACTGTGAGGAGGCTGCCCTGAACTGTTGGACATGGCCAGGGACCCTGGGCTGTGGGGTTGCAGCTGGCCCTATCGCCAGGAGTCCCTGGCGACCGTGACTGGCCTTCCCTACGTTGTAGGTTGTAGTGTGCCCTGTCATCGCCCAGAGTGGGCAGAAGTGGCGAGGCCCTCCCCCTGGACCCCAAAAAGCTCTGACCAATTCCATAAGTCAGACTTTGCCCCCCACAGTTCCTGACCTTGTGGCTAGCTGCCCAAGAGACCCTCATATGGCTGAAGTCACGTAGCCTTTTCAGCATCTCTCTCATCCCCAAAGCCTTTGAAGTCACCACCATTCCCCTTATCTTCTCTCTTCTTCTCCTTATCTTCCCTTATCCTTCCCCACAGCTTTGAAGTTACTAGTTCTTCTGCCACCTAGATAACAGCCCATAAACTATGCATCCAATTGCCATATAGTCTGTATGTGCCATCTCAACCTTTCCCAAGTGTTGATAAACCCACTCCCCTTTTGAATAAATGAGTGCTGTCCATCAGACGGTCTCCCAGGTGCTCATGTCGCACTCACCCGCTGCTCCAGGATGGACCCTGCTTCCCCCTCCAACTCCTACTCCTCCCTCCCTCGCCTGGTGGCCAATGACCCCAGAGAAATGGTACCGGTAAAGACCCACAAACCTGGGTCCTTTGGCTTTGCAGGCAAGCACCTTTACTGCTGAGCCATCTCTCCAGCCCTTTTCCCATCTTTAAAATGGAGAATGTATCAGTTATCTGTTGCTGTAGTAAGGCTGCGTAACAGACAATCCCCAATTCTTGGCAGCATACAATAGTAGACATTTATTTCTCCAGTGTTGTTGGGGTCAGAGGTCTCACAGCTTTGCAGGCCTTGATGGGCTCCCTGCCCTATCTAGGGGCCAGCTGGCCATGGGTGAGCACGAGTGGGTGACCCGGCTCTGCTTCATATGTCTTTCATCCTCCATTAGACTTGCCTTGTGTGTTCTCATGGCCATGGGAGAGGTGCAGAACTCATGGATGACTTTTATTTTATTTTTTATTTTAAAAAATATTTTGTTTTTATTTATTTATTTGACAGAGAGGAAGAGAGAGAGAGAGAATGGGTGTGCCAGGGCCTCCAGCCATTGCAAATGAACTCCAGACTCATGCGCCCCCTTGTGCATCTGGCTAACGTGGGTCCTGGGGAATTGAACCTGGGTCCTTTGGCTTTGCAGGCAAACGCCTTAACTGCTAAGCCATCCCTCCAGCCCTCATGGCTGACTTTTGTTCTGACATACCATCAGCTGAAGAAAGCCTCTTGGAGAATTATTTCAGAGTATAAGGAACTACAAAGTTGTACTGCAAAGGATGGAGATGCAGGGGGTGGGAAACATTAGCTCCTGTCTGACCATCTCCTAGGGTCTTTTCTCCCTGGACTGTTGGAGTGGGGGGTTGCAAGAGAAGAAGGAGCTAAGGTCGGTAGCCCAGTTCCTAGCTCATACCATTGCTCAACAAAAGGCACAAATCAGAAAGGATGGAGGGGGCCGGAGAGATGGCGCAGGGGGTAAGGCGCTGGCTGTTCAAGTATGAGAGCCCGAGTTTGGAATCTTAGCAGCCATGTAAAAACTGGGCATGACAATGAATACTTATAATCCCAGCACTGGGAGGGTGATGGGCGGGGGGAGAGGGGTAGAGACAGGAGGATCCCCGAAGCTTGTTGGCTTGCTAGTCTAGCTCAACCAGTGAGCTCTACGGTCAGTGTGAATCATTGTCTCCAAAGCTAAAGTGGAGGACTAGATGGTTCAGTGGTTAAGAGCACTTCCTGTGCAATCACGAGGGCCTAAGGAGACCTGAGAGACCCCATGAGTTGGATCCCCAGGACACACATAAACAGCTGGGCGTGGTCCCATGTATCTGTAACCCAGTCCCTGTAGGGTAGCAGACATGCCAGAATCACTAGATCTCATGAACACACTTGCAATCCCCAGGACCAGTGAAAGACTCTGGCTCAAACAGGAACAGTTTGAAGAGTGACAGGGATGGACACCTGTCATTCACTCTGGCCACTGCAGGTGAGTGCACCCTGCTGCGGCAAGGGCCTGGGGCGCCACATCACACATGTGCATACACAGCATACGCTTCACACATGCATGCACGCCAAAAAAAAAAAAAATTAATAAGGTGAAGAGTAACTGAGGAAGACATTCCACATGGACCTTTTGCCTCTACCTACAGGTGCCCTCTCCACACACATGTATACACACATGCACACCATATACACACACACCCAAAAGAGAACGGTGATTTAGGGAGAATGAGGACAGGGTCCAGGTAGATCTTGCTCATAATTCTGTCCCCTAACAGTAACTGCTGAATGAGTGGGCTGAGCCAAGGTGAGCTGTTCTAGATATGTGGGCAGCCAGTCCCAGCAATCATCTTACTCTGCTCGCTGAGGGCTGGTGGTATTCCCTGGAGGGTCCTCTTTCACCACTGTGGAGACCATAAGCTCTCTAGGACAAGTTTAGAGCAGTGAGTGGTTCCAGGTGTGGGTTCGTAAAGCATTCTTGCTGTCAAAATATTGTGGCTCAAAGGGGCTGGGGAGATGGCTGAGTGGTTAAGACACTTGCCTGTGAAGTCAAAGGACCCAGGTTTGATTCCCCAGTATCCACATAAGCCAGATGCAGTAGGGGGATGCATGCATCTGGAGTTCATCTGCAGTGGCTAGAGGCCCTGGTGCACCCATTCTCTGTCTGTCAATCTCTCTCAAATAAATAATAAAATAAAAAAGTATTGTGGCTTGAATCTGAAATATTTCCTACACAACTCATGTTTTGAATGCTTGCTTTTATCAGTGTGTGTGTGTGGTGTGTGTATGGAGTATGTGTGGTGTGTGTGTGTGTGTTCAGATGAACACGTGTTATGTACATGCATGCAGAGGCCAGAGGAGAACCTCGGGTGTCCCTTTCTTTCTTTCTTTCTTTCTTTCTTTCTTTCTTTCTTTCTTTCTTTCTTTCTTTCTTTCTTTCTGTCTTTCTTTCTTTCCTTCTTGCTTGCTTGCTTTTTCTTTCTTTCTTTCTTTTTTTGTTTTTTGTTTTTCGAGGTAGGGTCTCGCTCTGGCCCAGGCTGACCTGGAATTCACCATGTAGTCTCAGGCTGGCCTCAAACTCACAGCGATCCTCCTACTTCTGCCTCCCGAGTGTAGGGATACAGGTGTCCTTTTCTATTGCTTATCCATGTACTTCCTTGAGATAGGGTCTTTCCCTCCATCCAGAGCTGGCGTTTTCAGTGAGTGAGCCCCAGAAATTCTCTTATCTCTGCATCTATGGACTGGGGTTACAGATATTTATGGCCATGCCCAGCTTAAAAAAAATTTTTTTTTGGTATTTGAGACAGATAGACAGACAATGGGCATGGCAGGGCTTCCAGCCACTGCAAACAAACTCCAGACGCATCCGCCACCTTGTGGATCTGCTTACGTGGGTCCTGGACAATTGAACCTGTTCTTAAGGCTTTGTAGGCAAGTGCCTTAACTGCTAAGCCATCTCTCCAGCTCCATGTCCAGCTTTTTTTTTTTTTTTTTTTTTTTTTTTTGAGGTAGGGTCTCACTGTAGCTCAGGCTGACCTGGAATTTGCTATGTAGTCTCAGGGTGGCCTTGAATTTTGGCGATCCTCCTACCTCTGCCTCCCAAGTGCTGGGATTAAAGGCATGTGCCACCGTGCCCAGCCAGCATGCCCAGCTTTTATTTTTTATTTTTTATTTTATTTACTTATTAGAGACAGGGAGAGGGAGAGAGAGACAGATAATGAGTGAGAATAGGTGGCCAGGGCCTCCAGCCACTGCAAACAAACTCCAGATTCATGTGTCACCATGTACATCTGGCTTACATGGGACCTGGAGAATCGAACCAGGGTCCTTAGGCTTCACAGGCATGCACCTTAAACTGCTAAGCCATCTCTCCAGCCCCATGCCCAGCTTCTTATATGGGTTCTGGGGAGTCAAACTCAGGCAGTCTCAGGGCTTCTTGGCCCTCCTGCTTAAGTAGCAAGTACTCTTAACCACTGAGCCATCTCCCCAGCCCTGGGGTGCTATTTTGAAGGCTATAGAGTTTTTAGGAGGTAGGGCCTGGCTGGTGGAAGTGGGTCACGGGGGATGGGCCTTTGAAGGCCTTAATCTGCTTCTGGTTCTGGCCCATATCCTTGGCTTCTTGCTGTGTCCTGATGAAGGCACCTCCACCACACGCTCCCTCCCACTGCCATGCCTTTCCTGCCATGATGGAATGACTGAGATCCTCTGAAACTGAGAGCCAAAATGAATCCCTCCTCCCTAAAGCCAGTTCTGGTGGGGTGTTTTGTTACAGCAGCAGCAGCGAGAACAGTCACTAATCCACAAAACTTTCAGGGTGAGGAGGGGAGCCTCCATCTGGGAGTGACTGTGGCCAGAGGCAAGACAGGAAGAAGAGGAGCAGGTGACAAGTTGAAGCCTCTTCTGTCTTGTCTTTCCTTGACACACAGAATAACATGTCTTAGCCTCCTTCTAGCAGGCTGGGGCTGCTTCACTGAGTTCTGGCCAACTGGATGTGGTTCAATGAGGACTTCAGGGGGGTCCAGAGTAGGGGGTCTGAGAGCTCACCAGCCACCCTCGGGCTTCTGCCTGCTTTTGTAAATAAAGCTTTATTGGAGTACAGTTGGTTGTGTTGTCTATGGCTGTTTTCAGGCTACAATGGTAGAAAAGGGCCGTTATCGCTATTGGACTAGAAAAAGCCTAAGTTATTCCTGCCTGACCTTTTATGGAGAGAGCTTACTGACTCTTGCTGTAGGGGGTTGGTGGGAATTGGAAGGATCTTGGAGAACTGGCTTCCTAATATCAAACAGGCAAGAAAGATACCTTTTTTAGGGGGCGGGGACTGTGTGTTGAGCCACCAATATTTGGGCACTGGCTGTTTCAGCATCCAGGCTACCCTGAAGGTCTGATGCTGTGATGAGAGGGAACATGCTGTCACTCCATCATCACCCAGGGACCCTAGCTTACCCAGGAGGCTAGCTTGTCTCCAGGACAGGATGCAGGAGGGAACCAGCCTGGAACTTCCCAGACTTTCAGACCCGGTAACCTTGCGCTGCCATCTGGGTGCTGTCATTTTCAGACTGGTAGCATTCTTTCCTTCTCAGAAGATGATGGCAAAGCCAGGACAACAGAGGGGAAAGGACCCCCAATCACACACACCAAGCAGCAGACTCTGGTGCCAGCCTGCCTGTGTTAAAAGAGGCGCCAGACTCTTAGGCCCATCAAGTTCAGCAACTTGAGCTCAAGAGCTGGTCACTTACATGCCAGTGCCATCTAGATAAGTCACTTAGCTCTCCCCGACCTCCAGCTTCAGGTTACTGCCTGTGAAATGTGAAAGCCCTAGAGCTGCTGGGGGCAGCAGCCCTCCAGAGCCACCCACAGATACAATGCCAGTTCATATCCTCCAGGTTTTTTTTTTTTTTTTTTTTTTTTTTTTTTTTTTCCGAGGTAGGGTCTCACTCTGGCTCATATCCTCCAGGTCTGTTTTTTTTTTTTTTTTTGGGTAGGGTCTCACTCTGGCCCAGGCTGACCTGGAATTCACTATGTAGCCTCAGGCTGGCCTCGAACTCATGGCAATCCTCCTACCTCTGCCTCCCAAGTGCTGGGATTAAAGGTGTTCGTCCCTCCAGGTCTGTTTTAAGGAAGCCTGGAGTCTTGGCCTTGGCCTCCCAAGCCCAGTCTTAATGCTCAGGCACAGCACTGTGAACCCAGCAGCTCATTGCAGGAAGGGCCAAACCATTTCTCTCCATTCTCTCTGGAGATTATGACCTAAAAGGGACTTGAGGTGGTGGGTGAATCCAGAGAACATGTGGGGCTGGGCCATATTTGGGGTCATTTGCCAGAGAAGTAAAGGGAAGGACATAATGAGAGGAGAGCCATGTTTGATGGAAATTTCTGGAGCTCTCTTCTCATGTACAATAACACATGACTGCTATAACAAAGGAGCCCTGCCTTTAGCTTACCTAACTGAAATGAATTTAAATTGGACTTGAAGGGATTTGAACTGTAGGAGACTACAGTTGGTCACCTTGGGGTATTCTGTCTGAAGCTTCTTTGATTTCCCCTCTCTGAGGTCCTGGGTCTCCTGCAGGGCTTTGCCTCCTGTCACTTGAGCTGTCCTGAGTGGGGGCTTTCCCTAGAAACCTGGGTTGCCAAAGCTACGGTTGTGCGTGCTTATGTGTTTGTGTCAGCATGTATGTGTGAGTGTGTAGGTGTGCACACTCACGAGTGCATGAGGTGGCGGAAGTGTGGCTTGGGCAGGCAGAATCTGATAGAGGAGCCAGGCAGCTGAGGTGAGAGCAGGTCCCCTGGAGGGTGTGGCCTGGTAGGTGAGGCCTTGAACGTCACCAAGTACTTTCCACTACCGACAGTGCTCCTGAAGGGAGTGGCTCTGGAATGTTGTTGCCAGGCTGGAATTCCCTTACCCCCTCCGCCCCCAGCAGTGTTTACCCTGCTCCTTCTCAGACCAGCTTTTCAGTTTGCTTCTCAATCTGGCAGCTCCAGAGGTGGCAAAGAGAGCAGGTGGCTCTGGAAGGGATTCTCAGATATTTCAGGAGACAGTGGTATGTTGGAGTGGCAAGAAGACAGACTGGAGTGGAGCAGAGGCACGCCGGGTCAAGTGCCCCGTGTGGCCCTTGGTTTGCTGGGTGACCTTGGGCAAGATAGTTAACCTCTCTGGGTTTTTGTTGTCTCATCTGTTGAGGGGGTGAGGCAAAGCAAAAGCCTTCTGGGAGGCTGGAGGTGGGTATTCTGCCTGTCAGGCTGCACCCTCCTCCTGAGTTCAGAGCTGGCCAGCAATTTGCTTATAATCACACAGTTAGGAACAAGCATGACAGCCATAACCCAGTGGCTTATTTATTTATTATTATTATTATTATTATTATTTTTTTTTTTGGTTTTTTTGGTAGGGTCTCACTCTGGCCCAGGCTGACCTGGAATTCACTACGTAGTCTCTGTCACCATGTACATCTGGCTTACATGGGACCTGGAGAATCGAACCAGGGTCCATAGGCTTCACAGGCATGCACCTTAAACTGCTAAGCCATCTCTCAGCCTCATGCCCAGCTTCTTATATGGGTTCTGGGAGTCAAACTCAGGCAGTCTCAGGGCTTCTTGGCCCTCCTGCTTAAGTAGCAAGTACTCTTAACCACTGAGCCATCTCCCCAGCCCTGGGGTGCTATTTTGAAGGCTATAGAATTTTTAGGAGGTAGGGCCTGGCTGGTGGAAGTGGGTCACGGGGGATGGGCCTTTGAAGGCCTTAATCTGCTTCTGGTTCTGGCCCATATCCTTGGCTTCTTGCTGTGTCCTGATGAAGGCACCTCCACCACACGCTCCCTCCCACTGCCATGCCTTTCCTGCCATGATGGAATGACTGAGATCCTCTGAAACTGAGAGCCAAAATGAATCCCTCCTCCCTAAAGCCAGTTCTGGTGGGGTGTTTTGTTACAGCAGCAGCAGCGAGAACAGTCACTAATCCACAAAACTTTCAGGGTGAGGAGGGGAGCCTCCATCTGGGAGTGACTGTGGCCAGAGGCAAGACAGGAAGAGGAGGAGCAGGTGACAAGTTGAAGCCTCTTCTGTCTTGTCTTTCCTTGACACACAGAATAACATGTCTTAGCCTCCCTTCTAGCAGGCTGGGGCTGCTTCACTGAGTTCTGGCCAACTGGATGTGGTTCAATGAGGGACTTCAGGGGTCCAGAGTAGGGGGTCTGAGAGCTCACCAGCCACCCTCGGGCTTCTGCCTGCTTTTGTAAATAAAGCTTTATTGGAGTACAGTTGGTTGTGTTGTCTATGGCTGTTTTCAGGCTACAATGGTAGAAAAGGGCCGTTATCGCTATTGGACTAGAAAAGCCTAAGTTATTCCTGCCTGACCTTTTATGGAGAGAGCTTACTGACTCTTGCTGTAGGGGGTTGGTGGGAATTGGAAGGATCTTGGAGAACTGGCTTCCTAATATCAAACAGGCAAGAAAGATACCTTTTTTAGGGGGCGGGGACTGTGTGTTGAGCCACCAATATTTGGGCACTGGCTGTTTCAGCATCCAGGCTACCCTGAAGGTCTGATGCTGTGATGAGAGGGAACATGCTGTCACTCCATCATCACCCAGGGACCCTAGCTTACCCAGGAGGCTAGCTTGTCTCCAGGACAGGATGCAGGAGGGAACCAGCCTGGAACTTCCCAGACTTTCAGACCCGGTAACCTTGCGCTGCCATCTGGGTGCTGTCATTTTCAGACTGGTAGCATTCTTTCCTTCTCAGAAGATGATGGCAAAGCCAGGACAACAGAGGGAAAGGACCCCAATCACACACACCAAGCAGCAGACTCTGGTGCCAGCCTGCCTGTGTTAAAAGAGGCGCCAGACTCTTAGGCCCATCAAGTTCAGCAACTTGAGCTCAAGAGCTCGTCACTTACATGCCAGTGCCATCTAGATAAGTCACTTAGCTCTCCCCGACCTCCAGCTTCAGGTTACTTACTGCCTGTGAAATGTGAAAGCCCTAGAGCTGCTGGGGACAGCAGCCCTCCAGAGCCACCCACAGATACAATGCCAGTTCATATCCTCCAGGTTTTTTTTTTTTTTTTTTTTCCGAGGTAGGGTCTCACTCTGGCTCATATCCTCCAGGTCTGTTTTTTTTTTTTTTTTGGGGTAGGGTCTCACTCTGGCCCAGGCTGACCTGGAATTCACTATGTAGCCTCAGGCTGGCCTCAAACTCATGGCAATCCTCCTACCTCTGCCTCCCAAGTGCTGGGATTAAAGGTGTTCGTCCCTCCAGGTCTGTTTTAAGGAAGCCTGGAGTCTTGGCCTTGGCCTCCCAAGCCCAGTCTTAATGCTCAGGCACAGCACTGTGAACCCAGCAGCTCATTGCAGGAAGGGCCAAACCATTTCTCTCATTCTCTCTGGAGATTATGACCTAAAAGGGACTTGAGGTGGTGGGTGAATCCAGAGAACATGTGGGGCTGGTGGCCATATTTGGGGTCATTTGCCAGAGAAGTAAAGGGAAGGACATAATGAGAGAGGAGAGCCATGTTTGATGGAAATTTCTGGAGCTCTCTTCTCATGTACAATAACACATGACTGCTATAACAAAGGAGCCCTGCCTTTAGCTTACCTAACTGAAATGAATTTAAATTGGACTTGAAGGGATTTGAACTGTAGGAGACTACAGTTGGTCACCTTGGGGTATTCTGTCTGAAGCTTCTTTGATTTCCTCTCTGAGGTCCTGGGTCTCCTGCAGGGCTTTGCCTCCTGTCACTTGAGCTGTCCCGAGTGGGGGTTTCCCTAGAAACCTGGGTTGCCAAAGCTACGGTTGTGCGTGCTTATGTGTGTTGTGTCAGCATGTATGTGTGAGTGTGTAGGTGTGCACACTCACGAGTGCATGAGGTGGCGGAAGTGTGGCTTGGGCAGGCAGAATCTGATAGAGGAGCCAGGCAGCTGAGGTGAGAGCAGGTCCCCTGGAGGGGGTGTGGCCTGGTAGGTGAGGCCTTGAACGTCACCAAGTACTTTCCACTACCGACAGTGCTCCTGAAGGGAGTGGCTCTGGAATGCTGTTGCCAGGCTGTGAATTCCTTACCCCCTCCGCCCCCCAGCAGTGTTTACCCTGCTCCTTCTCAGACCAGCTTTTCAGTTTGCTTCTCAATCTGGCAGCTCCAGAGGTGGCAAAGAGAGCAGGTGGCTCTGGAAGGGATTCTCAGATATTTCAGGAGACAGTGGTATGTTGGAGTGGCAAGAAGACAGACTGGAGTGGAGCAGAGGCACGCCGGGTCAAGTGCCCCGTGTGGCCCTTGGTTTGCTGGGTGACCTTGGGCAAGATAGTTAACCTCTCTGGGTTTTTGTTGTCTCATCTGTTGAGGGGGTGAGGCAAAGCAAAAGCCTTCTGGGAGGCTGGAGGTGGGTATTCTGCCTGTCAGGCTGCACCCTCCTCCTGAGTTCAGAGCTGGCCAGCAATTTGCTTATAATCACACAGTTAGGAACAAGCATGACAGCCATAACCCAGTGGCTTATTTATTTATTATTATTATTATTATTATTATTTTTTTTTTTGGTTTTTCGAGGTAGGGTCTCACTCTGGCCCAGGCTGACCTGGAATTCACTACGTAGTCTCTGGGTGGCACCACTGCCCGGCACCCAGTGGCTTCTTATTTTGAAAAGGAAGGAACTTCCCTGTCAGAAAAGATCTGAGAAGCCTGGCGTGGTGGCGCACGCCTTTAACCCCAGCACTCGGGAGGCAGAGGTAGGAGGATCGCCTTGAGTTCAGGGCCACCCAGAGACTATGTAGTGAATTCCAGGTCAGCCTGGGCCAGAGTGAGACCCTACCTCGAAAAACCAAAAGATCTGAAGCCAAAGCTTGAAAGAATAGAAACAGGGCTGGGGAGATGGCTAAGCAGTTAAAGGCACTTGCTTGTAAAGCCTGCTGGCCTGGGTTCCGTTTCCTAGGACCCATGAAAAGGCAGATGTACAAAGTGGCTCATGCACCTGGAGTTCATTTGTAGTGGCAAATGGCTTGGTGTGCTCTTTCTCTCTAACCCTCCCACAAATAAATAAAAATACTTTAAAAAATTTTTTTTGGCTGAGTGTGGTGGCGCAAGCCTTTAATCCCAACACTTGGGAGGCAGAGGTAGGAGGATCACCATGAGTTCAAGGCCACCCTGAGAATTCGGAGTGAATTCCAGGTCAGTTTGGGCTAGAGTGAGACCCTACTCGAAAAACATATATATTTAAATTTTTTATTTATTTGAGAGAGAGAGAGAGAGAGAGAGAGAGAGAGAGAGTGGGTGCACCAGGGCTTCCAGCCACTGCAAATGAAGTCCAGATGCATGCACCACCTTATGCATCTGGCTTAAAGGAGTCCTGGGGAATTGAACCTGGCCTTGCAGGCAAGGGCCTTGAGGGCTTTCTTTGTTTTTCTAGGTAGGGATTCACTCTAGCCCAGAATGACCTGGAATTCACTCTGTAGTCTCAAGCTGGCCTTGGACTCACAGCAACTCTACTACCTCTGCTGGGATTAAAGGTGCGCTCCATCATACCCGACCCAAAAATACTTTTTTTTTTTTTTTAAAAGAGAAAAGATTAAATAAAAATTTCAAAGAACAAGAGGGCGTGGGGCGGGTGGCTGAGATGAGGGCACCCGGCGGAAACTGAAGCTTGGTCAGAGCCGCTGTGGGACTCTGGAAGCGGTGTCTCTCACTCTCAGTTGAAATGTTGGCAGATTCTCGGCAATTCTGTCCGGGGTCTGGATTTTGTCGTTAACACGGGGTTAACGATAGCAACTAGTTCACAGAGGTGGGTGAGAGCATCCCGGTGCTGGGAAGGTGTACATTCGGTCCTCGGAAAAGAAACCCCTCAGCTGAAGAGGAAACCTGGGGCAGAGGGGCAGGGCGGTGACCTTGGGCTACCCCTACCCCTGCCAGGTGAGCTTTGCAGAGCAGAGGGCTGGGACCCGCAGACCTGGCGGCCCCTCCAGTGCGCAGGCTCCCCGCCCCGCGCTCCCTCCCAGCGAGCGAGCTCTGGACCGGCTTAGCAGAGTGGGAGGGAGGAGGTCTGGCTTCTTTCCACGCAGACGTGCCCGAGGGTTCCCGAGCACCTTGAATTCATTAGCGGCTGCAGTTCTGAGCGTTGATTAAAAAGATGCCGCTCTCCCTCCCTCCCTTTCTTTCTCTTTTTCCTTGATTCTGTCCTGGGGCACTGATTTCAATTTGCAGCAGGCTGTCCCTGGGGGTCGGGGAGCGCAGCTCGGTGCGCCAAAGGGGATGGGGTGGAGGCTGGGTGCGGCTCCTTCCCTCTCCTCTCTCGCTCCACTCTCCATCCCCTTCCCTCCCCTTCCTCTCCTTCTCCCTCCCCGGCGAAGCCTCCTCCTTGCTCCTTGCTCCCAGGGCCAGGGTCGGACACACCTGCCGCGCGGTGATTGCCTGATTAAGAGCGGATTGATTGGCCCCAGCTCTCATTAGCATCTAGTTAGCAGCGACCCTCTGCCAGGCCTGCGGCCCTGCACTGACCCAAGTGGATCTGCCGCAGGTGGGGAGGTGAGCTCAGAATAGGGACTCAGCATGGGAGCTGGATGGGCTTCCCAGGGGGCCTGGGGACTACTGGGGCTCCCTCCTCCTACCTGGCCCAGGACCTGCAGCATAGGGCGCCCACAGACCTTCCACTCTTTTGGGGAGATGAACCCTAATGCTTCCTCAGAGCTTTGTAGAATGAGAGGGTGAGGGGCCTGACCTGAACTCTGGGTGAAGGGAACCAGAGGGTCCCAACCTCCTAACCAAGCTCTAGGCCCCCATGACCTGGAAACCTCTTGGGACTTCTTCATCCTCTTTAGTGTACCTGAAGCAGAAACTGCCCAAGATTTGGGGACTTCTGGATTGATGACAGTCTGCTACATTGGGTCCCTAGTTACGGACCCTTCTTGGCCTCTGTGGCCCAGAACCAACACAAAGAGGAAACAACTTCAAAACTGTCAAGAGTACATGATTCTAGTTCTGTACTGCAAAGTGTTTTCTCGGTGACTGGAAAAAGTGAATCCCGCCCCCCACCCCCACCCCGGGTAGAAAGCAAAATTCAGAAATATCAAGTCCTCTGAGAGGAGCCCTAGGCCAGAAGCTCTTAGACTGGTTTCCCAGGGCAGTGAAGTCCCACAGGTGGGCTCGTCCTCCCTCCCTGTGCACTGTGTGGCGCTGTGAACAAGTTTGAATAAGTTTCAGGGTCAAGTCACTTAGCGGCTTTGTCATCATCATGAGCCTACCACTTCTGAGTCTCCTTTTCCTCCTCTCTAAAATGGCATGATGGGTCCCTAGAAGGACACTTGAGGGGCTTCAATGAGATCATCTGTGAAGCAGGCTCTCGCTGGGGAGCTGCTTGTGCTGAGCAGCATGGACGCCTCACTGGGACCATAAGGAGACTAAACAGGATGGAAACCCAGCGTGCCTGCCTCCACTGTGAGTCTGTCTCCTTGACTTTGGCCGAAGGCACAGAGATAAGCCGTTGTCCCAAACCCACAGTCACTTCAGTTTCCAGAAAGAACAAAACCCCACAGGACAGAGGGCTCCCCAACATGAGGACAATTTCCCACCATGGTGAGGCTGCATCTCTTGGAGCAGAAGGGATCACCTTGGGCGAATCCCCTCAAGACTTCTTGGGACCACCTTGCAAGAACCCAAATTGAGGCGACAACACGAACACGCCTGGACCAGGACTGTGCAGTTACATGTACCTGCCCTCAACCTCATGTCAGAACCCCAAGGATGGATGTGGGTGTTACTGGACCCTTTATCTGTTCTTTCCAGTGTGGCCACATTGGCTGAATCTCCTTTCTCTGCTTTCCACCATTACTGTGTGGGGGTGTATGGAATGGGTGGCTGAGCCTAGCTCAAGGTTTTGACCCAAAACTGGGGTTATATACATGTGTGGGGCATAGTAGGCACTCAGCAAATGATCCTCAGGAGAAGGGGAATGGGCACTGGGTACTTCCACTGTGGTGTTCCACTGTGTCGGGTCCGATGATCAATCTGTAACCAGGTTTATTGGTCTGATCTACTGGTTGTATGATTATTGATTTGCAAGTCATGTATGTGTTTGAAACAGGGCCTCGTTATGTAGCTCAGACTAGCCTAGAACTATGTCGCCAAGGCTGACAAGTGACCACTATCATGTCATATGGGTCACATATGAAAAAACTGTCCTGCACAAAAGAAGAGCAACTAGTCTCATGTCCCACGGGGCACATATTAACTGGGTTTACTTCCTTGCAATGCAAGACTTCCCTATCCCTAGAAAACTTTACAGAGAACAGGTTTTGCTCTCCCTGGATGGCCTGAAGCCTTACTTCAGACCGTGCCATGCTTTGGCGATAATCAACCTATTGTCTACAAAGACACTTCCTCTCCATGCCTCACCTGAACAGCCCCCACCCCAAAACTGAGCAGTGCCCAGCACCAGCACATTCTTTGAAAACAAGAATAAATGGTTGTTAGCATCTCCATAGACACAGGAACATGCCTGCTTCACCCCAGCATCGCCAGTGGTGCCTGGGATGGGCAGGTGAGCAGGAGTTGTGTGGATTGGTGCATTTCTTACTCCAGATGATCTGAGGGCCTGTGCAGAGGCCCTGGACAGGGAAGGGACCCTGGCTAAGCCCCATGGACTCAACTTTTAGAAGATGATCCTTCCACCTTGGTGATAGAGTTGGTAATGGGAAACCACAAAGGGTACTGGCAGAGAGAGAGAGAGAGAGAAGGCCTGGTGAGTAGCAGTTGGTCAACACAGAATAGACTGCCCCTGCTGGGCTGGGCTGGGTGAATGTTCCACATCCCAAGCTGTGTGCTGGAGTCTTTGGGACATGGAGCCTCCTGCGTCCAGACCACTTCATGCTCAGGTAGGAACACAAGGATGGCCATGAGAGATGCAAATGGCTTGGTCTAGCTTGTGGGTGAGCAAACAGGAAACCCTTGGACCCAACAAGCAGTAGGTCTTGGGACCAGTAGATACTTTGCTGTGGTGCCCAGGATAGAGAAGCCTCTGGCCAAACCAGGTGAGACAGTCCCAGCAGGCTGGACCTGAGAAGGCTTCCTATGATGTGCAGCCCTTTGAAATACTAATAAGGGCTTCTTCTCTTTCTAAGTTGAATGAGTCAGTCGCTTCATATAGGGTCCCATCTGTCTGCTCCATCGCTGCCAGTTGGTTTCTAGGACTCCGGCCAATTAAAAAACCCAGCTAGCTCAGTGTGAATCTGCTCAACAGCTAGTTCTGGTGCGTGTTGTTTTGCCTCCATGGAAGGAGGCCTCTTGGCTGCCCTTGTGGGTCCTGCCTTGGAAGGAATCTCAAGGCGAGTGACAAGGAGCCCTGGTGGTGCTGGACTTAACCAGGAGGAGGCGAGCTGCAAGGGAAGGGATGATAGCTACATAGAGGAGAGACGCTCTTCAGCAAACTGCTCAGGATGGAAGGGGCAATCCCACTGCTCTTGGGCCTGTTAGAGTTTCAGGACTTGGTCCGGTGTCATGTGAGCACCTTCAAGGGACTCTGGACTTCGTGTCTGACATAATTAGTGGGTGAATGAGCTACGAACCCTCCTGAGGAGCGCTGGTGGGTGTAGCTCATCACCAGGACTGGTCGTGTATGGATTTTTAATCCTGTTCATGTCTCTCAGCCAGTTGGCCTTGCCAATGCCCTGGAGTAGCCTGAGGCTAAGCAAGCTGTTGAGGCTGAGGGTGTGGAATGGGCACCTGTTTGCCGCTGATTACAGGTGACAACATGCAGCAACTGATTTCGGATACCACCCACAGGCAGATTGCAACAGAGTTTACAAAATCCCTTCGAGGCTGGGAGAAGTACCCCCAAACCCATTCAGGTGGCTCAGACATAGCTACTCAGCAGTAGGATGTAATTTGAGTTTTAGGGCAAAAGCCCTAACTGGCTGCCCCAACAGGATCTGCTTGACCACCCTGCCAGTATCCTCAGTATATCCATCAGAGAGTCAGGTAATGGTGAAAAGCAGACAGAGAAGGTGTAGTCAGGGCATTACTTAAAGGGATCCAGTGACCTCAGGTTCATCTTTGGAATAGTAGCATGAACTTTAGATTTCAACAGAAGAAGAACTGAGGCAAAGGACATGCTTGATTAAACAGTCTTGTCACGGTGTGGTCTTATTGATCAGACTCTCAGTTCTGGTTCTCCAAGGTGGCCCAAGGAAGTTATTGCTGCAGGGGACACATTGATTCTCAGGAGACGATCGCCCCTGCCCCAGGGCGCAGTAGCATCTTCATGGATACCTGCCTGCATCTGGGAAGTGGACTGTCCCTGGTGGCTCTGCGGTGCCTGGAATTCAAGGTGACTACAGGTTTAGGACAATGACTAGTGGCATTTAGGCACCCTATAGGGGCTGGAACAGGATGCTGTAAAAAAAAAAAAACAAACAAACAGCTGATAGCAAGATCCTTCCATTATTCTTTTTGGGGGCTTTTTTTTTTTTTTTGAGGTAGCCCAGGCCCACTCTAGCTCAGGTGGACCTGGAATTCACACTATTCTTTCAGGGTGGCCTCGAACTCATGGCAATCCTCCTACCTCTGCCTCCTGAGTGCTGGGATTAAAGGCGTGTGCCACCACGCCCAGCTTCCATTATTCTTATCCTGTGTTTTAGCATTGATGGGAGTGGAAATGGGTTAGGCTGTAGATAGCCACTCCTTGAAGGATCAATGTGCCTATATGCAGGGGCCGAAGGTAAAGGAGGCCAGCGTAAGATGAAAGCCCACATGCCAGACTTTCATCCTGCTTTTAGTCACCTTGTGGTCCAAGTGAGGGGTCAGTGCTTTTTTTAAACAAAAAAAAATTCTAAGTGTCTGTTATAACTCTGGAGAGTGAGACGCCTGTGCCAAGCCTACTTTGAGCAAAGGACCTGCTTAAAGGACTCAGTTCCTGTTAGAGGTGACTCTGTGTGCCCGAGGTGACAGCTGTCCATAGAGGAAGTAGAGATGGACCATAAAGGCAGTTCTCACCATGTTCCAATGCAGCCTGCTCTGCCCTTTGTTCCAGCCTCATCTCATGTTCCCTCTGCATCCAGCTTCTTTGGCCTTGTTCCTAGGATCTTCCATGTCTCACGCACATCACTCCAGCGCCTTGGCACACACATTTTTTTTTTCCTGCCCCAGAGTTCTTTCCTCCCATGACTTAACTACTGACCTTATTGATGCTACAGGGCCAACGTCAGCCCAAGCCTTCCATGCAGTGTGGCTTACAGGGGGTATCTAGCCATCTCCATAGAGGAATTCCATGATTTCTTTCGACAGTGTTTCTAGATCCTGCCCTGAATTTGAATATCCATTTTGCCCTAGACTGGCCTAGCGGTGGCTCTGAGTAAGTTGCATCACCTCTGTGAGCCAGTGTTATCCCTCAGACAGAGTGATGGCAAGAGGGAATGAGGGATTCGGCAGCTGGAGCCTGGGAAGGATGTGGCATGGGTGCCCAGCAGGCAGAGGTGCCCGACAAACCCACTCTGTTTCTCAAGACTGGACGTCACTCAGCTCTGGCTAAGGGCTGACTGGGGCTGGGGTAAAGATTTTCTTTGGCTGCCCCAGGGCTGTCCAAAGCAGCAGCTGCCCTGAGCTGGCAGGGCATCGAGGTCCTGTGGGGACCTGGAAGATGTTCAGACCAAGGACTGCAGGCTCGGCTGGTGGCATTGGCTCTGCTCCAGCCCAGTGACCTCTGCCTATGACCCCCTCTGACCAAGTTGCATCTTCAACAATTACAGCCTGGAGAAGAGCAAGAGAGACTGTAGTCCCTGTGGGACATGACACCTTCTCTGTGCCTCCAGGGATCCAAGGTTCTCCCAAGCCCACCCTTCTCCCTTCATCAGACACTGAAGAGACCCTTGGCACAGTCTCAAGGGACTGACTTGAGCTGGGAGAGTCAGCTTTCTCATCCATACGCTGGGCACAGTAGCCCCTGCCAGGGACAATGAGATTCTTTAAAAGGCCTGGCACACTGCGGGCCTTGGTGATGTCACTTACCTCCTCCGTCCCTGTACTGTGATGACATGTTTCTGAGGCTTTGTCTCCATCACCTCCATTCAGGAAACACAAACTTCCCTCATCCTTTGTCTCAGAGTGGGTAGCCAGCCCCTTGTGTCCCACTGAAGATTTAAGGTACCTGCCCTAAGAGTCTGCAAAGAAATTGATTAGGGCTGGAGAGATGGCTTAGTGGTTATAGCACTTACTGGCAAAGCCTAAGGATCCTGGTTCGATTCCCCAGGACCCATGTAAGCCAGATGCACAAGGTGGCTTATGTGTCTGGAGTTCGTTTGCAATGGCTGGAGGTCCTGGTGCGCCCATTCTCTCTCTCTCTCTGCTTCTTTCTCTCTCTAAAATAAATAAATAACATAATTTTTTTAAAAAAGAAATTGATCAGTAGCAGTAAGTTTCAGGTATTTGTGAGAGTCTGAGTCTGGAGGGTCTCTGAGACTTTGGGCAAAAAATGAAATGCTAAACTGGGTGTGGTGGTGCACGACTTTAATCCCAGCACTTGGGAGGCAGAGGTAGGAGGATCACCGTGAGTTTGAGGCCTCCCTGAGACTACATAGTGAATTCTAGGTCAGCCTGAGCTACATTGAGACCCTACCTCGAAAAATGAAGAAAAAAAAAAAGAAAGAAAGAAAGAAAAAAGGAAAGAAAAGAAAAGAAAAGATGGAATGCAACAAACAGGAGGAATCAGGGCCCCCAAATGAAGTGGTATGAAGTCCCAGCTTCTCCACTGCCTGGAGGTGTGACTTTGGCCAAGCCTTCTGACCTCTCCGAGCTTCCTGGTCTGTGAAGTGCTCATCCCCATGTCTGGGGTGGGTGTCTCGGCTCACCATAGGTCCATATTAGAGCCTGCAATGCAGCCTCCAGCACACATCAAGAGATCAGTGTGTCATAGGCACTGTGTTTATTTTTATGAGCAGGGGTTCAACCAATTCAGCAACCCCAAACCCTGTCTTCTCAGCAGCATTGATGAGAAGACACAGCTGCAGGCCTGGGGAGGGCAAATGTGTCCAGACACATGTCAACCCGATTTCTTTGAGAATTCCTGAATTCTCTGCCCTTGGTCTGGACAAGCTACTAGAGGAAGAGAAGCCAGCCAGGTCAAGGGACTTCGTCAAGATTACGGAGTCCCATATCTCCATTCCTTCCTATGCCAAGTTGCCTCCTTCCAGGGCTGCCCCAAGTTCCCTTTGCCCTAGCTGATGAAAATAGAGTGAGCCCAAGTGACAGGAACAGGCCAGAGGGTTGGAGAGAGGTGGATGGGGAGCCCTCTGGATACCCAGCAATTTAGGTCTGACAGAGCTGGAATTTTCCAGGCTCTGCCTGCAGGAGCAGCGACCCTGGCCAATCTGCCACTCACACACAGTTCCAGGCACTCACCCAGAGGCAACTTCCAAAGGTTCTCAGGCAGAGGGAGGGCACCAGGGAGTAGGGACACCTGAGCCCAGGCTCCATAGCCTCTGGGCTGGGACAGTGGGGCAGCTGGGTACTCAGGAGGAAGCCATCATCCACAAGGCAGGAGGCAGAGTAGGGTCCCCCAAGGTGTCCAGGAGCTTGTGGCCTGCAATGGAGACCACCTTACAGGGCTAAACAAGGAAATCCCTTGGTTTCTTGTGTCTCAGGCCCATGGGACAGAAAGTTAGAATGAGAAAGTAGGCTGAGGGGAGGAAAGAAACAAGGGGAGGGAGGAGAGAGACAGATGAGAGGTAAAGATAGAAAGATACAGGGCTGGAGAGATGGCTTAGCAGTTAAGGCACTTGCCTGCGAAGCCTAAGGATCCCATTTGACTCCAGATCCCATGTAAGCCAAATGCACAAAGATGAGGCAAGCCCAAAGATGTACATGCCCACTAGGTGGCACAAGCATCTGGAGTTTGAATGCAGTGGCTGAGGCCCTGGCATGCCAATTCTCTCTTTCTCTCTGTTTCTCCCTCTCTCTGAAATAAAATTTTAAAAAATTGAAAAAAAGAGACAGACAGAAACAAAGAGAGACAGAGCGGAGAGAAACAAAGACGCAGAGTGGAGAGAGACAGAGATGAGGCAGATATAGTAACGGGGCAGGGGAGATGGCTCAGTGGTTGAAGGTACTTATCTCACAAGGCTATCAACCAGAGTTCACAACCCAGCACCGACATAAAGTTGGATGCAAAGTGGCTCATGCACTGTGATCTCAACACATCTACGGCAGTGGGAGGCACAGCGAGAGAATCCCAAAGCTCATGCTGGCCTGACATTCATAGCTGCAAACAGGAGGGACCCTGTCTCAAAAAGGTGGAAGGAGAGCACCAAGACCACAGGGCTGTCCTCTGACCCCCTTGTGTGTGTCATGGCATGCACACACACACACACACACACACATGGCATCCCAACACACAGATACTGTGATAGAGCTATGGATAGAGAAAAAGAAAGAGCCAGAGATGACAGAGAGAGAGACAGAGATGAGAGAGAAACAGATGAGAGAGATAAGAGATTAAGAAAGAGAGATAAGAGAGGCAGAGGTAAGAGACAGACAAGAGATGTGAGACAGAGAGAGAGAGGGAGAGAGAACCTATGGCTATTAAGCTTGACAGGAGAGGTGCAATGTCTCTGTCCCTGTCAATGTCATCTCATGCCACTGTGGCCAGCGGACTAATCTTACCCCTGAAAAGCCTGGACTTTCTCTCCCCTCTCAGCACCATTTCCCATGGGGTTTCTTACCATCCTGGCGGGAGGAGTAATTAGGTGACCAGGTGGCCCCCATCACACTCCTCTGACCGAGACCGTTCCAGGCTACCTTTTTGGATTCCCTCCCTTTACCCCACTAGCCCTCTGGTCCTTACCATTCTCCGAGCCATCGCCATGGGGCCATACGAATGGGAGTCATTTCAAATGTCACATCCATGCAAACGCCAGCCCTTCCTGGTGACTCTCAGAAGTCTGAGTTGCTAAACGACGAGGCCCTAGTCCATGGCGGCTGATGGACTGGAGCTTCCTCTGAGGTGCGGGGTGAAGGGAAGGGCCGGGGAGGGCAGGACCAACTGCAACTCTGCATCAACGATAGGAAGTTCTTCGGGAGACAGCAGCCCGGTAGGTAGGCTCCTACTGCCAGGGCTGGGCTTAGGGCTCCCTCTACATATGTCCACAGTGACCTTGGAGACACCCTCTCACTGTCCCCACTTACGGAATGGGAGAATAAAGGGTTGTGCCTGGTGCAGGAGTCAGCTCTCAGGAGGACATCCTGAGCGACTGCTGAGGGAGGAGAGAGACATGTGAGCCTATTAGTAATCTGTCCTTCCTCATGTCCATACCACTTTACAAGCCAGGAAACAGAGGTCCACGATTCCAAATTATCATGGGTAATTGGGTGAATCTGAGGCTAGGCACAAGAGCTTGCTTGGAAATCCAGTGCTCCTTCACTCCACTAGCTGTCAAACAGTTCACAGGCTAATGTCCTCAGTCAGGCTGGCCCCCTGGAGCCTTGGACTAGGAAGAATGTGGAAGCCATGCTGGGGCTCTGTGAGAAAGAACACTGGGATCCATTTGTAATGTCTGTCAAGGGAGTGGGTACGGGAGCAGCGGTCTGCGACCACATGTTGCCCTCCTGATGCCTTCTGCTGAACAGTAGTTTGATTTCACAGATCCCCTAATGTCAGAGTTGGGCGTCCAGGGGAGTCACAGGGACCTTGGTGACTGTCCCTGAGTGGGGACTTGAGTGGGTGCTGCCCACTGAGCACTAGCAGTGATGTCCTTGCTTAGATCTTTCTGTACTTGGTGGCTTAGACTGAGTTGAGCAGAGAGGACTCCCGGATTTTCCTAAGCCTTCCCAGAGAACATCTTTCAGAGTAGTCTCTATTATCCTGGAAGAATCCCCAGAAGTCTGGTCTCTGGGGTCAGGGTCACTTGGAAGCTCCTGCCTCACTTTTTGGTAGAGTGAAGAGACCTCAGACTCTGATAGCTGCTACAGTGATCACATCTGCCCTGCTGAGCCTGTGCAGGCGTGTGGTGGTTTGACTGAAATGTCCCCCATAGCCTCATGGGTTTGTGATTAAGCCTCATACCCAGTCCCCAGCTGGCAGAGTCTTTGGGAGGTAACACCTTGCTGGAAAAGGACCTTGGGGTTTTTACCCAGCTCCGTTGGGCATTAGCTAGCCTGCTCACTGGGACAACTTCCACCCAGATATGTAATAGGATCCTGTTCATGCCACCATTCAAGCATCCCCTTGAAACTGTAAGCCTGAAAGAAACCCTTTTCTCCAATAAGCTGCTTGTGGATGGGTGTTTTGTCCTAGCAACAAGAGGGTAACTGCAACCAGGTGCCAGCCAGGTAGACAAACTTGTGAGCTTGAATTATAGGTCTGCAGGAGGGAGTGAACAGCAGGTGTCCCGAACCAATTGGGTACTGGGGACCTATTCTGGCCATGAAGGTTTGAAATGGAGTTTTCCACTTTTCTTGGCTATGGCATTACAGGTGTGAGGATAGGTGGGTTCACAGAGCTCACCCTGAGGGGGCAGATATGGACAAAAGAGTAAGACAGGAGTGAGGGTAGGAATGACAGTGGCAATGCCAAGGTACAGTGTGCTGGGGACTGGCCTGTGCTGAGCGAGGGTGCTCCAGTGATGCCTGTACTGCCCCATCCTGGATGATGCGGATGAGGACACAGAGGTCCAGAGAGGGTGAAGGACCTGCCTGCGGTCACACATCCAGGAAGAGGCAGGGTTGAGATAGTGAAACTGACCTCTACATCCCTTTTCTCCAGCCCCTCTGTGGTGAGTCTGGACTGTGCTGGCTTTGCTGGGAGCCTGCAGTGCTGTCCTAGGTCAGCAGGCTGGCTGGAGAACTGTCCCTAGAGAGGAATGGATGGGGTAAGATCTTCTCAACTCCTTCCTTCCATCCCTCTAATTCTGGTCTTGAACCCAAACCAACCCTGAGTTAGGACTGGGTACCTGCCAGAGCTTCCCTGACCACACCCTTGGCAGACATTACCAATCTATCCCAGTGTTCTTTTCCATGGTGCCAATTTCCTGAACTTCCAGAAGCTTTGTAGTTACCAATACCCTTACAACACCAGCACTGTTCTGGGCCCAACAACATTTTGACATAGAGGATGGAGAAGGACAAAAGGAATAAGACAACAAAACAGCAGAAGAACTACCTTGAAAGAAGAGAGTCATTAGGGGATGAGCAGTGAGGAGAGGGGGCAAAAAAGATAAAGGGTTTGGGAACACAATCAAAGTATTGTATGTTCATACATTAAATTTCTCAATAAAAAATGTTAGTTGGAAACAATTATTAAGAAAAGATAAACAAGGGCTAAAGAGATTGCTTAGTGATTAAGGTGCTTGCCCATGAAGCCTAAGGACCCATGTTCAACTCTCCAGGTTCCACATAAGCCAGATGTACAAAGGCGAGGCAAGTGTAAGGTCACACATGCCCACTAGGTGGTGCAAGCATCTAGAGTTCAGTTGCAGTGGCTGAGGCCCAAGCATGCCAATTCTCTCTCAAATAAAAAGGAAAAGAAAAGAAAAGAAAAGATAGGGCTGGAGACATGGGCTTAGTAGTTAAGGCATTTGCCTACAAAGCCAAAGGACCCAGGTTTGATTCCCCAGGACCAAAGTTAGTCAGATGCACAAGGTGGTGCATATGTCTGAAGTTCATTTGCAGTGGCTGGAGGCCCTGGTGCACCCATTCTCTCTTTCTCTCCCTCTTTCTCTTTGTCAAATAAATAAAACATTAAAAAAGAAAATATAAAAAAGAATTTAAAAACCCAATAATTAAAAAAGAAAGAGGTCTGGGGAAATGGCTTAGCAGTTAGGGCATTTGCCTATGAAGCCTAAAGACCCTGGTTTGATTCCCCAGGACCCATGTAAGCCAGATGCACAAGGGGGGTCATGCACCTGGAGTTCATTTGCAGTGGCTGGAGGCCCTGGCATGCCCATTCTCTCTTTCTCTCTGCCTCTTCCTCTTTCTCTCTCTCTCAAATAAATAAAATAAATAAATAAAAATTTAAAGAAAGAAAGAAAGAAAGAACAAAAGAAAGAAAGAAAAAGCAAGCAGAACACTATGGTACTTGGAGCAACACAGTGGCTGGAATGTGGCTTGATTCTGCATTGTAATTGGGAACAAATAGTGTCTACAAGAGACCATCAGGGATAGAGTGAAGGGACCCTTAGTTAGAGGTCACCATGTAAGGACCAGTGCTGTGGCATGATAAGCCAGAGTCATGTCCAGTCTTCCCCCTGTTGACTGTGGCATAATAGGAAATAAATATCTAGTCTCCATCCCTGGCTCCTGACACAGGAACACCTTGTCTTAATGACAGTTGGTCTCAGTCAGTCCCCACTCCTGATACTGGAGGCCCCTGGAATCTCAGGTGTGAGAAGAATGTCTGCAGACACGCTCACGAGGTGGTTGGTGTCCTAGATGTCTTCAGGACGAGCTTGTTGCCAGAGGAACCTACTCCTGGATGAGGGTTGGACCCTTCAGCATTCCCAGCCTCCAGTCTGCGGAACCTGAAGTTATCACAGGTGGCCTGCGATTTACTTTAATATGCTTTGGTGATAGCATCGCGGGGAGCAGGCCCATCCTACCTGCAGTACGGACGCCCGTTACTAATGCGAGGAGGTCTGCAAAAAGCCAGCCTGAGACTACATAGTGAATTCCAAGTCAGCCTGAGCTAGAATGGGACCCTACCTTGAAAAACCAAAAACAAACAAACAAACAAACAAAAAACAAACAAACAACACAAAGTGACCAAGACTAGAGATACGAGAGTGGGTCTGAGGTCAGCCTTCCACAGGACAGGGTTGAAGGTATTTATTTATTTATTTATTTATTTTTTATTTTTGGTTTTTTGAGGTAGGGTTTCAGTCTAGCCCAGGCTCACCTGGAATTCACTATGTATTCTCAGGGTGCCCTCGAACTCATGGTGATCCTCCTACCTCTGTCTCCCGAATGCTGGAATTAAAGGTGTGCGCCACCACCATGCCTGGCAAGGGTTGAAGGTATTTATCAGATGAATGAGGAAGGTGGCTGGAGGCAAGGAAAGGTAACATCACCTAGGCTTGCACATGTGCAATCGAACTTTGTGGCTCTTCAAGATACCTGCTTAGAAAATGGTGGTCTCAGGATGCTCTGTGGATGGAATTTCAGGCTTCTGTGCTGAAAACATTGCCCCTCAGTACCTGGTCCAAGAGAAAAAAACATAATAAAATGGGATTCTTTGTATTCTTATAAAAAATAAATTTACAAAATTCTTTCTTGGGCTAGAGATATGGCTTAACGGTTAAGGCGCCTGCCTGTGAAGCCTGAGCACCCAAGTTCGATTCTCCAGGTCCCATGTAAGCCAGATGCACATGGTGGTGCATGCGTCTGGAGTTCGTCTGCAGTGGCTAGAGGCCCTGGTGCTCCCATTATCTCTCTCTCTCTCTCTTCCTCTCTCTGTCTCTAATAAATAGATAAATAAATAAATAAAAATAAACCTTTAAAAATTATTTCATGAAAAATGTTTCTGTGATTTTTTTGTTTTGATTTTAAAAAAATTTTTTAAAAATAATTTTTTATTTATTTTTGGAGAGAAACAGAGAGAGAGACAGACAGGGAGAGAGAGGGAGAGGAAGACAGAGATGGGAGCACCAGCAGTCTCTCAGCTGCTGTGAACGAAATCCAGATGTGTGCGCCCCCTTGTGGTCAAGTGCGGCATTGCGCCCTTGAGTCACTTTGCATCTGGCTAAACATGGGACCTGGAGATTGGAACCGCTGGAGATTGGAACCAGCGTTCTTAGGCTTAGGAGGTAGGCGCCTTAACCACTAAGCCATCTCTCCAGCCCTTTTGTTTTGATTTTTCAATGTAGGGTCTCACTGTAGCAGAGGAAGACCTGGAGTTCACTTAGACAGTGGAGGGAGGAGAATCAGGAGTTCAAGGTCAGCCTGGGCTACAATAAGACCCTGTCTAAAAAAAAAGTTGGGCTAGAGAGATAGCTTAGTGTCTAAGGCACATGACTGAAAAGCCTAAGGACCACAGTTTGATTCTCCAGGTCCTATGTAAGCCAGATGCACAAGGGGGCGCATGCATCTGGAGTGCATTTGCAGTGGCTAGAGGCCCTGGCACGCCCATTCTCTCTCTCTCTCCCTTTCTCTCTCTGTCTCTAATAAATAAAAAAATAAAATCTTTTTTAAAAAGCTAGGGCTGAGGAAATAGCTAAGAGGTTAAAGATGCTTGCTTGCAAAGCCTAAGGACCCAGGCTCAATTCCTCAGGACCCACATAAAGCCAGATGCACAAAGTGGCACATGTCTGGAGTTTGTGTATAGTGGTTAGAGGCCCTTGCATGCACATTATCATCTATCTATCTATCTATCTATCTATCTATCTATCTATCTATCTATCTAATCTATCCATCCATCTATCTAATCTCTTTTTTTTTGAGAGACAGAAAGAGACAGAGAGAGACAGAGAGAGAGGGAGAGGAAGACAGATAGAGATGGGCAGGCCAGCGGCCTCTCAGCTGGTGTGAATGAAATCCAGATGTGTGCGCCCTCTTGTGGTCAAGTACAGCATTGCGCCCTTACGTCACTTTGCATCTGGCTAAACATGGGACCTGGAGATTGGAACCAGCGTTCTTAGGCTTAGGAGGCAGGTGCCTTAACTGCTAAGCCATCTCTCCAGCCCCATCATCTCTCTTTTTTTTTTTTTTTAAAGTTTTTATTTTTATTTATTTACTTATTAGAGACAGAGAAGGGGGAGGGAGAGAGAGACAGAGATAGATAGATAGAGAGAATGTGTGCACCAGGGCCTCTAGCCACTGCAAACAAACTCCAGATGCATGCGCCACCATGTACATCTGGGTACTGGGGAATCAAGCCTTGAACTGGGGTCCTTAGGCTTCACAGGCAAGCGCTTAACCGCTAAGCCATCTCTCCAGCCCTATCTATCATCTCTTCATCTCTCTCTCTCTGCTTGAAAATAAATAAATAAATAAAATATTTTTAAAATGACACACTATAATAGAATGTCTGTGTTCATGCTTCCATGCTCCTAGGGGGATACAGATTTTATGCCTGTCATCTCTGAATGGAGAAATGGTGGAAGATAGCTTTCTCTCAGCTCTGCGATCTTCTACTCTTTTGGGCCTGATGTATATATGTATGTTGAAAAATGTTGAAAAACATTTAGATACAGGGCAGAGGAGATAGTTCAGCACTTAAAGTGCCTGCTTGTAAAGCCTGATGGCCTGGATTCAATTCCCCAGTACCCGTGTAAAGCCAGGTGTACAAAATGGTGCATACATCTGGAGTTGGTTTGCAGTGGCAAAATGCCCTAGGCACCTATATTCTTTTTTTCTCCCTCCCTCCTTCCTTGCAAATAAATAAACAAATACATATTTAAAAAAATTAAATACAGGGCTGGAGAGATGGCTTAGTGATTAAGCGCTTGTCTGTGAAGCCTAAGGACCCCGTTTTGAGGCTTGATTCCCCAGGACCCACGTAAGCCAGATGCACAAAGTGGCGTATGTATCTGGAGTTCGTTTGCAGTGGCTAGAGGCCCTGATGTGCCCATTCTCTCTCTCCCTGTCTGTCTTTCTGCCTCTTTCTCTCTCTGTCTGTTGATAATAAAAAAATTTAAATACAGAAAAGCATGGAGAAAAATAACACATTGATATATGTATCACTTTCGCAATTTGGAAAAAACCACCGCTATACTATGAGAGAAAACTTAATGTTCTCCACCTAACAGAAATGTTGGCAAAAGAATAAGCTCATTATTCACAGACCACATCTGGCCAAGCTCCAGCTAGAGAACACAAGAATACAGGTTTTGGGTCTCCTCCCAGGGCCCGTTTCTAGCCAAGCACGGGCCCGCCTGGGTCACTTTGGGAGGACTGGGTGGATCTCTGGGTCCCCCTCTCCCAGACCTATGAATCTGAGTCCTTGGCTGCGCAGAGGGGTCTAGGGGGTGTATCTAGCTACTTGGGAGGCTGAGGCAGGAGGATCACTTGAACCTCAGAGGTCAAGGTTAGACTAGATAAAACAGCAAGACCCTGACCCAAACAAATGAAACAGTCAAACCAAAAGCAGGAAGGAAGGCAAGGAGAGGAAGGAAGAAAAGTCAATGCCAAGTGCTGGGGTGATTCTGATGGTTGCCGGGCTTGGGAACCCACACTCAACCAGGACACTGGGTTTGAAAGGTGTTCTGATCAGCTGGCGGCCCCATTCCATCCTTCCTGGCTTAATTAGGATCCTAGTCTGTGCTTCCAGCTTAGAGTCTGAAGCTGTCCCAGGACACTATCTGTGGTTACATCCTGAGACATGGAGCACTTGCCCACAAAGGGGCCAAGTGGAAAAGCAGGGACGGCTGGGAGAATCTGAGTGACCACCACTTCTAGCAGGGCCCCCACCCATCTGAAATGACAGACCACAGGCAGGGGACATTCCCTTTCTTCCTTTCCTTTCCTTTCCTTTCCTTTCTTTCCTTTCCTTTCCTTTCCTTTCCTTTCCTTTCCTTTCCTTCCTTCCTTTCCTCCTTCCCTCCCTCCCTATCTCCCTCCCTCCCTTCCTTCCTTTCTCTCTCTCTTTTTAAAAGATTTTTTTTTAGTTATTTATTAGAGACAAAGAGAGAGAAAGAGAGAGGGAGAGTGAGAAGTACCATGGCCTCTAGCCACTGCAAACTCAGACGCATGTGCCCCCTTGTGCATCTGGCTTACGTGGGACCTGGAGAATAGACCAGGGTCCTTAGGCTTCACAGGCATGTGTCTTAACTACTAAGTCATCTCTTCAGCCCTCTCTCTCTTTTTAAAAAATGTATTTTTTTATTTACTTATTTTATTTGAGAGAGAGAAAGAGGCAGAGAAAGAGAAAGAGAGAGAGAGAGAGAGAGAGAGAGAGAGAGAGAATGGGCTCGCCAGGGCCTCCAGTCACTGCAAACGAACTCCAGATGCGTGTGCCCCCTTGTGCATTTGGCTTACGTGGGTCCTGGAGAATCGAACTGGGATCCTTTGGCTTTGCAGGCAAATGCCTTAATGGCTAAGCCATCTCTTCAGCCCCCCTCTCTCTCTTTTAAAAATATGTGTGTGGAGGCCAGAGATCAGCCTCAGGTGCTGTCCACCTTTATATTTTTGGAGACAGGGTCTATCACTGACCTTGAGCTTACCAATTAGGCTAGACTGGCCGGCCAGTGAGCTGTAGGGATCCACCTGTCTCTGCCTCCCAGCAATGGGAATATGAGTACCACATCTACATCCATCATTTAAAAAACAAATAAGAACTTTTGCGGGGCATGGTGGCGCACTTCTTTAATCCCAGCACTTGGGAGGCTGAGGTAGGAGGATTGCTGTGAGTTCGAGGCCAACTTGAGGCTAATTCCAGGTCAGCCTGGGCTACAGCTAGACCCTACCTCAAAAAACAAAACACCCCCCCCCAAATCTTCAAAATAGCTAACTTTTATTTATTTATTTATTTGAGACAGACAGAGAGAGAGAAAGAGGCAGATAGAAAGAGAGAGAGAGAGAATGCGCGCTCCAGGGTCTCTAGCCACCACAAACGAACTGCAGATGCATGCACCACTTTGTGCATCTGGCGTTATGTGGCTCCTGGGGAATGGAACTCAGGTCCTGAGGCTTTTCGGGCAAGCACCTTAACCGCTGAGCCATCGCTCCAGCCCCCCAGACAAAACTCTTTTATTACATGTATCATTTTCACATGGGTTCTAGGGATTGATCTCAGGTCCTCATGTTTGTGAGACAAGCGCTTTATCAACTGAGCTGTTTCCCTAGCCCAGCCTCCCCTTTTCAAGGATCACCTTTTCTAAGCCCTGGACCCCCTTTGCTCTTCACATCTACCCCAAAGCCTCTGCTGGGTCAGCAGCAAAAGGACAGGGGTGGTACTCTATATCCCACATCCTTCTCTTTGGCCCAGTTTCGCCTGTGTTGTGGCAAAGGCGTGCTCAGAATTCGCAGTGGCTGGGGATTCATGAATTATGTAGAGTATCAGATCAATCCGTCAGCACCCTGTCAGGGTGGAATCAAAGGCCCTGCGGCCAGCGACAGCTCTTTCTGCAGAGCACAGAGCCCTTTACAGGAGCTGCGCCGAGTCATCTGAGCCCCGTGTTCTGTTTCTCGCCCCTCCCAAATGCCCCGTCTCTCTGTTTCTCTGCCAGGTGCAGATTTGACAGATGTCATTAAAAGCGGGGGAGGAGGCAACAACAAAAAGCCCACCCCATGTTTTCCGAACGTGTTCCAAGAAGCTCAATGTGAATAATTGATGCCAGTGCTGCAAGTGTGAGGGAAGGTCACCTTGACTCAAAGGTCTCTGTCACAGCGTGAAAGCTTCCCACAGCTGAGCAGGAGCAAGGTGTGGTGGTGCATATAGTCTGGAATCGCGGCACTCAGGCGGTAGAGGTGGGAGGATCAGGAGTTCAAGGACAGCTTCAGCTACATAAGGAGCCCAAGGTCAGCCTGGGCTACATGACACCCTGACTCAAACACAAAAAGCTTCCCACAGAGCTCGTACCACAGCCTCCCGTGGTCCAGGCCACCAATTTGGTACCAGGCAAGCTGACTACAAGGAGCCAGAGACTTGTGCCCGAATGGTGTTCTGGCTGGCTCTGTCTAGGCGTTGTGCCCCAGCTGAGAAGGCAGAAGGAAGGCTGGGGTAGATGGGGTTCATGGGGCACTGCTGTCCACTCAGGAGGTGCAGGGCAGTGGATTCTGGTCCTGGGACTGCCTTAATACACTGGCAGGTAAGTGGCTTCATACATAAAAATGTCTTCTACTGTTCTGGGGCCAGAAGTCTAAGTAAGGTCTTTATGTCCTGTCACAGTGTGGATACTTCTGGAGTCTCACAGGAGAGTCTGTCTACTGGTTCCTTGGTGGGCCTGGCTCATGGATGTTTCATACCAGGCTCTGCCTATCTCCCCCAGCCTGGTCCTCCAAGTGTCTTTACCTGTCTTCTGTCCTAAGGTCACTGTCCTTGGATTTAGGGCCACCTTAGTCCAGGATGACCTTGGCAGTCTCTTTTTTTTGGGGGGGGGGTGTTTCGAGGTAGGGTTTCACTCTGGTCCAGGCTGACCTGGGATTCACTATGGAGTCTCAGGGTGGCCTCAAACTCAAAGTGATCCTCCTACCTCTGCCTCCCGAGTGCTGGGATTAAAGGCGTGCGCCACCACACCCAGCTTCATTTTTTTTCTTTTTCTTGTTTTTTGGAGGCAGAGTCTGACCTGGAACTCATTCTGTAGCCCAGGCTGGTCTTGAACTCATGGCAATCCTCCTACCTCAGCCACCAGAGTGCTGGGATTCTGGCTCAATTGCCAAGTTGTTCACATAAGCTGGATACAAACAAGTGGAGCAAGTGTCTGGTATATGTTTGCAGGTGCAAGAGGCCCTGGTGTACACACACAAGCATACACACACATACATACATACACATACACACACACACACATACATACACATACATGCATGCATACATACATACACATACATACATACATACACACATACATACATACACATATACATACATACACATACATACACACACATACATACATACACACATACATACACACATACATGCATACACACATACATACATACACATATACATACATACACATACATACATACATACATACATACATACATACACACACATACACACATAAATACATACATACATACATACATAGAAATCAGACAGGGAAGTGGTTTTACCAAGGTCCACAGGGAGAGGGGCAAGGTCAGGGTCAGCGTTGGGTACGCAGGCAGACCCGCCTTCCCTGGTGCTGGACTGTCCACCCATGTGAGGCTCTTCAGCTCCATTCCTCCATCGGGCGCTCTCTGCAATGCACCTTCTCGACACCCCTGGCACCTTCAGCCTTCCTTCCTGTCACCAGTCCCCACCCAGCCTTGCTTCAGGCCACATGGCCACACTTTAAGGACCCTAGCCCTGTATAACCACTCTACTCTGAGCAGAGCAGGTGCTGTAATCAGAAGAGGCTTCCCATGTGACCCCTGTGAGCTCAGAGAGACTCCCCTTGTTCCTGCCTTCTCTCTGAGGACGACTGTCTTTATCGTGGAATCGTCTCAGTTGCCACTGGCTGCCCTGATGGCTCTGACCAGGTATTGACCCCTTTTATTATTTATTTTTATTATTTTGTGTGTACGTGTGGTGTGCATGCATGTGTGCATGTAAGTTGATACATGTGCAGGTGCTTGCATATGTGTGTGCACGTGGAAGCCAGAGGTTGCTGACAGGTGCCTTATTTATTTATTTATTTATTTATTTATTTATTTATTGTTTTTCATTTTTCGGTTTTTTCAAGGTAGGGTCTCACTCTAGCCCAGGCTGACCTGGAATTCATTATGTAATCTCAGGGTAGCCTCGAACTCATGGCAATCCTCCTTCCTTTGCCTCCCGAATGCTGGGATTAAAGGCATGTGCCACCATGCCTGGCTAGGTGCCTTATTTAATTTTTATTTATTCATTCATTTATTTGAGAGAGAAAGAGAGGGAAAGAATGGGTGCACCAGGGTCTCCAGCCACTGCAAATGAACTCCAGACGCCACCGTGTGCACCTGGCTTATGTGGGTACTGGGGAATCGAACCTGAGTCCTTTGGCTTTGTTGGCAAGCACCCCAACCACTAAGACATCTCTCTAGCCCTTTTTTTTTTTCAGGTGTCTTTCTTGATTGCTCTTTACCTTATTTATTAAGACAGAGTCTCTCATTTGAACCCAGAGCTCAGATTCAGCTGATCTAGCTAGCCAGGGTGCCCAAGGATTTCCTGTCTCGACTTCCAGAGCACTGGAATTATAGGTGGGCTGCCATGCCCACCCAACATTTATGTGGATGCTGGGAACCTGAACTCTGGTCCTCACATTTGAATAGCAAGTCCTTTTTCCATTGAGCCATCTCTCTAGCCCCAAGACCCTTGGTAAAAATGTACCATGTTCTAGCCTCTTGTAGGATGCAACCCACTGGAATTTTCCATTTATATATTTGGTTGTTTTATGTCAGCCCTTTTGTATCAGGGAGAATACCTTTGTCTTCAGGTAGTAGCATATGCAAGAAAAAGTGGCCTTAATGATAACAGGTTATCATTCTCACACAATAAGGGACTCAAGGCTGATTCCACTGCTCTGTGACAATAGCAAGGGCCTAGCATCTCCCATTTTCCTACTTCCCTAGTATGACTCAGGACCTCACCTTGTGGCAACAAAATGACTGACACCGTTCCAATATCACATCATCTCATACTAAGGTCCATGGAGAAGGGGGAAAATGCTATTTTCTATTCTTTTTTATTTTTTGGAGAGAGACACAGAGAGAGGGAGAGGAAGACAGATAGAGAATGGGTGCACCAGCAGCCTCTCAGTGCTGCGAACGAAATCCAGATGCGTGCACCCCCTTGTGGTCAAGTGCAGCATTGTGCCCTTTCGTCACTTTGCATCTGGCCAAACGTGGGACCTGGAGATTGGAACCGGCATTCTTAGGCTTAGGAGGCAGGCGCCTTAACCACTAAGCCAGCTCTCCAGCCCTATTTTCTATTCTTTCTGTTAGGTCGATAAAACCTTCCTAAGGGTCTCCAACAGACCTTGGCCCCAAGTGACAGGTCACCTGCCCATGCTTTCATGCCAGGGAGCCCCTGAGGAGCCTCTAGTTGGGAGAGGAGAACTGATAACAGTTGCAGAAGTGCAAGAGGTACAAGTGTCTCATGGGTGGGCCACCCAAAGTGTCACAGCCTCTCTCACTGCAGGGTAGATTTCATTAGAGGAGGAGCCAGTTTGCACCCTGATAATCCCAGAGCCAGACAAGAACCTAGCACTCAACCAATATGGCCTGAATTATTTTCCCAGCCTATAGTGGACTTTCCAGTCAGCCTCACTCCTTCATAGCAGGGAGTTTGTTGCAGTTACCTTCTCGTTGCTGGGACAAAACACCTGAGCCTAAGCAGCTGATGGGAGGAAAGGATTTATTTTATTTAGGCTTACAGTCTTGAGGGGAAGCTTCATCATGGCAGAGGACGGTGGCTCACTTCCTCACACATCCACAGTGGAGAGAGAAAAAGGGAGAACAGCCAAGCTGGCCCAGAAGACACTTTAGGGCTGGACTCAGAATCCATATCCAGTGACACACTTTCTCCAGCAGAGCTCTAACTGCTGGAGACGAAGTAGGAAGGTTAATCAAAAATACCTGCTGGGGGCTGGAGAAATTGCTTAGTGGTTAGGGTGCTTGCCTGCAAAGCCTAAGAATGCATGTTCGAATCTCCAGGTCCCACATAGCCAGATGCACAGTGATACAAGCATGCAATGTCACACATGTGCCTAAGGGGGCACATGAATCTGGAGTTCATTCACAGCAGCTGAAAGACCCTGGCATGCCCATTCTCTCTGCTTCTCTCTCACTGTCTCTTTCTCAAAAAAACCTGGTGGAGCTGGAGAGATGGCTTAGTGGGTAAGGTCCTTGCCTGCAAATCCAAAGGACCCAGGTTTGATTCCCCTGTACCCACGCAAGCCAGATGCACGAGGTAGAACATGCATCTGGAGTTCATTTGTAGCCATTAGAGGCTCTGGCACACCCATTCTCTATCTACTTCTCTCTCTCTCTCCTTTCTCTTTCAAATAAATAAATATAAATAAAAATAGAGACACACCTGCTGCTATGGGGCCATTTACATTCAAACAGTCACAGCTTTGTCCTCTGTAGCAGTCCCCTCCCTCTGATCCCTTCTTGAGCATAGGAGGGGCAGCTGTGGCTTTCTGCTATAGAATGTAGTCTTAGGGAGATCCAAGGGAAAAGGGCCCAGGGCAAGGGAAGCCCCAGGACAAGAAAGGGCCCAGGGTGCACTTAGGGCTAGCTGAGGACCTCCTTAAGGCTCTATGGTTCTGTCCTTCAGAATCAGCTAGCATTACTGGGTTGCAAGCAAGAGAAAGCAACTTTGAGTAATTTCAGGAAAAATAAAGAAGGATTTGTCAAACTGGGCATGGTGATGCACACTTGTAATCCCAGTACTTAGGAAATGAAGACAGGAGGATTGTAAGTTCAAGACCAGCCTGGGTCACGAAGGGAGAGACCCCATTTCTCTAAATAATTTAAATAAATTAAATCTAAATATATTGGGGCTGGAGAGATGGCTCAGTGGTTAAAGGTACTTGCTTGCAAAGCCTGTCAGCCTGGGTTCAATTCCCCAGTACCCATTTAAAACCAGGTGGAAAAATTGGCACAAACATTGAAAGACCCAGGCCAGAGTAGCACCCTGACAGGCCTCAGTCACTCTGTAGGCCACAAGGGCGAGTTCCTGGAATCAAGGGAAGAACAAGCACTACAGGGAAAAACCATAAACTTGCTGTGTGAGCATGACTCAACATTCTTACGGTCCTGGGCTGGATAGCCCAATAAGATCCACCGTCTCAGAGTTTTGTAAATGACAACCAATCAAATGAATGTAACTGTGCACACCAACCTGTTCAAATGTAACCGCCATTTGATGAGCCAATTAAGTTTGAAATTCCCCTAGACCTAGCCAGCCAAAATCCTAAGGCCAATCGAGAACCCCCAAGTACAGTTAATGTTCAAATTAGCCAGTCATGTAGTTGCGTAGGTGATAGTCCTCTCCCCCTTGCTCAAACCTCAATAAAAAGCCCGCTTTTCTGCTTCTCCTGGCTCTTGCATAGATCCACTGCGTTGGTGAAGGCAAGAGACCGAGCTTAAGCCCAAGTAAAAGCTCTTTGCGTTTGCATACGTGTTTGGTCTTCCTTGGTGGACACTGGAGGTGCCGTGAACTGGGCATTACAACATCTGGTATTCATTTGTAGCAGCAAAAGACCCTGGTGTGAGTGCGCACGTGCATGCACACACGGACACACACACGCACACACAGAATATATATTGAAACAATTATGGATGGAATGAGGCTCACAGTAGAACCACCCATCAGGTGGTTGTCAAACAAACAAAAACACAACACGCATTGACGATGAGGAGAAACTTGAGGTCTTGTATGTAACGTGGAGAGGTTGTCCTGGGAATAGGGTGGCAGCACCTCAAAAACAACGAAGGGCTGGAGAGACGGCTTAGCAGCTAAAGCGCTTGCCTGCTAAGCCTAAGAATGCTCATTCAATCTCCAGGTCCCACGTTTAGCCAGATGCAGTGACACAAGGGCGCAATGCCGCACTTGACCACAAGGGGGATCACATCTGGATTTCGTTCACATCAGCTGAGAGGCTGCTGGCGCACCCATTCTCTGTCTTCCTCTCCCTCTCTCTCTGTCTCTCTCCAAAAAAAAAAAAAAAAAAAAAAGCATGCAATCAGCAGAGGATCTGGCCATTCTGCTCTGGGTGCATGCTGCAGCAGGCAGGGACTTGAGGAGGGCCTTGCCGTCCATTCTCACACCAGCAGCATCGCCACAGCCCAGGTATGGAATGGCATGAGCGTGCACCGTGGATCAATGGCTAGGTGAAGGGTGGACAACCACATGCTGAAATGCCACTCAGTGTTGAAAAGGAAAGGCATTTTGACACACGTTCTGACATGGGAGACCCTCGCAGACATTGTGCTAAGTGAAATAAGACACTTGCAAAGGTCAGCTATGAACAGGACCACTCTTGCAAGGGACCTGTGATAGTCAAGTTCATACACAGGAGGAAAGCGGGGAGGACGGGAGGGTTGGGAAGGGGGAGCCTTCTGGAGATGGATGGTAGTGTCTGCTGCACAGTGATGACATTGTGCTTCACGCCACCGAAGTGCACACTTAAATGATAAATTTCATGCGATGCATATTTTAGCATAATAAAAAAAAAGTCAAAGAGAAAGCAAAGGGGAAGAAGACAGTAGAGAGGCTGGAGCCCGGGAAGCGGGTCTGCTGGGCCCTGCTAGGCTCCTTGAAGGGCGCTGTTCTGTGGCTGGCCCTGGAAACCCCTGTCACCTTGGTGGTGGAGATGGGGCAGTGACCTTCAAAAGAAGATAGTGAGACCAGAGGAGCGAGGGACATGCTGCAGGGGAGGGCACATGGCTTAGAGAGTGGGTTACTTAGCAGAAGTATGGGGGTATCGTTGCTGTGGGAACATCTGAGTGTGATTACCCGAAATTGGCCATAATGTCATTAGGTGATGTCACCTTATGGGACCACAGCATATGAGTTTCCTGTCATTGGCAGGAACTGTTAGGATGTCCACAGCTGGAAAGTCAGGCTTTGAACTCGGCCATGCGATAGATGTGGGCTCTGCTCTCAACTACAGGGCTTTGTAGTCCAGCGTCAGCCTCACGTGTGACTCAATTTCATCAGCTACCCAACTTAGGAGAGTGGCCTGGGTTGAGCATTTGTAGCATGTGGGCTCCATGGTGACAGTGAAGTTTTTGTGTACGTGTGGGATTTGATATTCCTGGTGCTTTAAATGGGGAGAAGGGGGGGGGAGATTGCAGACTGCAGTGGTCTTGCAGTGCAGTGAGAGCATCCAAGGCTAAGGTGTGGTGGTGCTGCCTGCAGAGAGCCCGGAGAAAGTCCCACAGGGAGAGTGGCTGTGGGTCCAAGGCCCTGGTGACAGTTTTGTCCAATTCCAGTATTGCCTCTCATTCTCATTCTGGGAAGATCATGAGCCAAATGTTCATCTGATTCCCAAGGAATCAGTGGGTTGGTGTCCCCACTCCTCTACAGAAGACATAAGCAACCTTGGCTTTCAGACATAGTGCTGCCTTCCTTCAGTGAAGCCATCCATCATTGCGTGCATGGAGTCTGACTCCTAAAGGCCATGTTATGAGAAGATGCCAATAGGATATTTACATTTCTCCTGAGCATCTGCTGAATCGGGTTTTCCTTGCTCACCCCATCCTCCATCCCTTTTTATTGACTGCAGGCTTGGGCCATCTTGGGTAACCAATCGCTGGTGGGTCTTTTCTTTCCTTTTAATTTTCTGTATCAGGTTTAATTAAACCAAGGTGTGCATGACCCTGTCAAATCATATCAAAATGGTCCTCTCTGCTGCATGAGGAACACATCAGCATAAATTATTGATTGGTCTTCATTGAAACTAATCTGTCAATGACTTTCCCTTACTGGGGTGGGGGGGAGAGAGTGTAGGGGTGCTCTGACATGCTCCAATGCAAATGTTACTTAGAAAGCTCCATTCCAGAGTGATGAGAAACAAGATCATAGGCATTAAAGAAGCACCAAAGACAGGTGCACAGGCAGGGCACCCAGATCCTTCTTGGTTAGGGCTGACATACAGTTGATATTGGGTGTCCACCTGCAATTTCTGAGGAACCTGTAGACATAGGGCTCTGAGGTATTAGAAGATGGAAGGGGACAGCAGAGACAGCTTTATGCTGAGCAGTTTGAAAATTCAATAGAAGGACCCAGGTTCAATTCCCCAGTACCCATATAAGCTAGAAGCACAAGGTGGGTGCATGTGTTTGGAGTTTGTTTGCAGTGTCAGAGATCCTGGCATGTCCATTATCTCCCTCTATCAAATAAATAAAATTTTTTTTAAGACAATGTATTATGAAAACACAACCTACCAAAACGGTTGAAAGAAATAGAGATGATCTATTAAGGAAATTGAGTCCCAAATTAGAAACCATGTGACAAAAAAAAAAAAAAATCATGGTCATATGACTATGCTGGTAGATTCTTCTGAAGGCTAAGAAGTAACCCCAATTTTGTACCAAATCTCCCAGAGATGATGGAAGGGGTACTTCCACAGGCATTTTATGAGATCTAAATGCCAAATCCTGATAAGGGCATTACAACCAAGGAACATTGTGAGCCCCTTATTCTCTTGAAAATAGATATGAAAATCCTTAGTGAAATATTAGCAAATTAAATGAGGCAGCAGTGTCTCAATCCAGTGGGATTCATTTCAGGGAGGCAAGGTTGGTTTAACACTCAAAGCCAATCAACATAATGAAGAGGAAACTCACAGTCAATAGATACAGAAAGATTATTTGATGGAATTCAATACCATTCATAAAGAAAAACAAAACTTTTAGGAAATTGGACAAGGAAAAGGATGGCCTTAACTTGATAATCAATATTAACTAAAAATCTACTTAATGGCAGCTGAACGTGATGGCACATGCCTTAAATCCCCAGGACTTGGGAGGCAGAGGTAGGAGGATCACTGTGAGTTTGAGACCACCTTGAGACTACAGAGTGGATTCCAAGTCAGCCTGGGCTAGAGTGAGACCCTGCCTTAGGGAAAAAAAAAAAAAAACTGGGCTGGAGAGATGGCTTAGGGGTTAAGGTGCCTGCCTCCTAAGCCTAAGAACACTGGTTCCAATCTCCAGCGGTTCCAATCTCCAGGTCCCACGTTTAACCAGATGCAAAGTGACGCAAGGGCGCAATGCCACACTTGGCCACAAGGGGGCACACACATCTGGATTTCATTCGCAGCAGCTGAGACACTGCTGGCGTGCCCATCTCTGTCTTCCTCTCTCTCTCTCTCTCTCTCTCTCTGTGTGTGTGTCTCTCTCCAAAAAAATAATAAAAAAAAAAAAAAAAAAAAAAAAAACTTAAAAAAAAATCTATTTAATGGCAAATTAGAGAAAACCCTTTCCCCCAAGCCCTAAACATGTGAATGAAACAAGACTTGCAATCATGACCAATTTTATTAAAAAAAAATTTTTTTTTGGAGAGAGACACAGAGAGAGACAGAGAGAGAGAGGGAGAGGAAGACAGATAGAGATGGGTGTGCCAGCAGCCTCTCAGCTGCTGCGAATGAAATCCAGATGCATGCGCCTCCTTGTGGTCAAGTGTGGCATTGCACCCCTGCATCACTTTGTACCTGGCTAAACGTGGGACCTGGAGATTGGAACCGCTAGAGATTGGAACCTGCGTTCTTAGCCTTAGGAGGCAGGCCCCTTAACCGCTAAGCCATCTCTCCAGTGCTATTTTTACAATATTTTTATTTGCTAGCAGAGAGGAGAGAGAAGAAGATAGAAAGGGTTCCAGGGCCTCTTGCCACTATAAATGAGCTCCTGATGCACGTACCACTTTGTGTATTTGGCTTACATGAGTTTTGGGGAATTGAACCTGGGGCATTAGGCCCAGGCAAGCAAAGTTAAAGGCAAGCGAGTGCTTTTAACTGCTAAGCTATCTCCCCAGCCATCATGACTACTTTGTTGTTGTTGTTGTTGTTTGTTTTGAGGTATGTAGCCCAGGTTGTTCTGGAACTCTGTAGCCCCAGGCTGGCCTCAAACTCAGTGATTCTCCTACATATCTGGCCCATCATCACTACTTTTAACACACTAGCTTTTCTGTCTGGTACAATATGGGGGTGGAGGGAATAAAAAGAATTGGAAAAGAAAAATAAAATCCTTACTATTCATAGTTGATAAAACTGTCTATATTGAAAATCCAAGAGTCTACAAACTACCAGAATTACAAGTGAATATAGCAGACTAGTTGTGTACAAAGTCAGTAACCTTATTTTAGAAACAAAAAGGAAACTAAATAAAAACACTTACAATAATCCCCCCCAAAAAACACGGTGGTACATACCTATAATCCCAGTCTTCCAGAGGCCTAGACAGGAGGATTATGAGTTCCAGGCCAGCCTGGGCTACATAGTGAGTTCTAGGCCAACCAGGCTACATGTTGAGATTTTGTCTCAAAAATAGACACCATTGCTGAAGGGGTGGAAGAAAGAATGTAAGAGTCAAAGGAAGGGGAAGACTGCTCACAACGCTGCCATCCAGACACAAAGTGGTCTTATTAGTCATGACCTCACAATGGCTGATGCTACCTACATAAAATCTGCATAATAGGAGACAAAAAATGACGGCATCAACAGAAAAGAGAGACTAGTTGGAAAGAAGAGGGGATTCAGTGCAGGAGGTATTGGGAGGGGGAAAAGGGAGTGGTGGAGGGGCTTATGATCATGGTATATTGTCTATATTTATGCAGGTTGTCAAGAAAAAGTATAAATAAATAAATAAATAAATAGGGACCACTTGGGAACTTCTAGCTGTGGGTCAGGTTTTCTCTCAGCTGGGCCTGGGCTGGCTTGGCCCAGGCTCAGCCAGCAGGTCCCCCCAGCCCTTACTCTCCCTATGGACTCCTTTATTCCCTCCAGATCCCCACATGGCAGGAGGTCCTTGAACTTTCTTTTCTCTTTCTTTTCTAGGCCCTCCACGTGGGATCTCTAGCCATGTGGGTGTCTTTCCTTGGCTGTGTACTTCCCTCAATAAATATAATAATTTAGTAATTAAAAAAATAAGCTGGGCGTGGTGGCACACGTCTTTAATCCCAGCACTTGGGAGGCAGAAGTAGGAGGATCGCTGAGAGTTCAAGGCCACCCTGAGACTACATAGTTAATTCCAGGTCAGCCTGGACCTGAGGGAGACCCTACCTCGAAAAACCAAAAAAAAAAAAAAAAAATCTGGGGGTTGTGACTCAGTAATAGGGCCTTTGCCTAGCATGTGTGAGGTCCTGTGTCCCATCCCTAGCACCAAAATAAAAATAAATAAATAAACAGGGCTGGAGAGATGGCTTAGTGGTTAAGGCGCCTGCCTCCTAAGCCTAAGAACACTGGTTCCAATCTCCAGCGGTTCCAATCTCCAGATCCCACGTTTAGCCAGATGCAAAGTGACACAAGGGTGCAATGCCGCACTTGATCACAAGGGGGTGCACACATCTGGATTTCGTTCGCAGCAGCTGAAAGGCTGCTGGCGCGCCCATCTCTATCTATCTTCCTCTCCCTCTCTCTCTCTGTGTGTCTCTCTCCAAAAATAAATAAATGAATGAATAAACAAACAAACAAACAAACAAACAAAATGAATGGTGAAGTGGGTTGTGGTAGTGCAAGCCTAATATTCCAGCACTTGGGATGCTGAAGCAGGAGGATTTTGAGTTTTCAGCCAGTCTTGGCTATATGGTGAGACTCTGTCTCAAAAAAACATTAGGACTTGAGAGATGGATCAGCTGTAAAAGACACTTGCTTGCAAAGTACCTGGGTTTGAGTCCCCAGTACACATGTAATGCCAGAGGCACAAAGTAGTGCATGTGTCTGGAGTTCCTTTGCAGTGGCAGGAGGTCCTGGTATATGCATACTCATTTTCTCTCTCTCTTTGCCTATTTCTCTCTGTCTCCTTTCTCTCAAATAAATAATTTTTTTTTTAAATAGGGCAGCTGGAGAGATAACTTAGCAGTTAAAGCATTTTCCTATGAAGCCAAAGGACACAAGTTCGATTCCCCAGGACCCATATAAGCCAGATGCACAAGGTGGCGCATGCATTTGGAGTTTGTTTGCAGCAGCTGAAGGCCTTGGTGCGTCCATTCTCTCCTCTCTCTTCTATCTCTCTTCCAAATAAATTAAATTTAAATTTTAAAAGATTAAAAATTAATAAATAAAGGGCTGGGAATGTGGCTCAGCTATTTCAGGCACTTACTTTCAATCTTGCTGTCCCAAGTTTGACTCCCCAGAACCCATATCAAGTCAGATGCAAAGTAATCCCAAGGCCTATAGCAATGGGAGGCAGATCCAGGAGAACCTGGAAGCTCCTGGGCCTGCTTGACCAGCACATGCAGTGGCAGAAATAACAAGGAAATCCTATCTCAATGAAGGTAGAAGGAGAGCACAAACATGCCGAGGTTGTTCTCAGACCTCCACATGTGTGCCGTGGTGTGTGCACACACACACACATTACACACCGCCACAATTCATCCCCACATAATATAAGTGAGTAAATAAATTTGAGTAATGAAGCTGAGTGTGGTGGAGCATACCTGTAATCCTAGTCCTCAGGAGGCTGAGGCAGGAGGATCAGGAGTTTCAGGTTGGTCTGGGCTATGTGGTGAGATCCTGTCGCAAATAATAAATAAGTAAGCAAATCAAAATTCAACACTGAGATAATGTATTTGCAGAAAGATGTACAAGACTTGAGTACTGTGTAAGCCCGTAGTGTATGTAATGGTAAGATGTTATAGCTGCGGGGAAGCTAGGGTAGGGTACAGAGGACCCTACTATTTTTTTAAATTTGAATCAGAGAGAGAGAGAGATAGATAGAGAATGAGTGCACCAGGGGCCTCTCAGTCACTGTGAACAAACTCCAGATGCATGCATCCCCTTGTGTGCATGTGTGACATTGCACGCTTGTATCATTTTTGCATCTGGCTAAATGTGAGATCTGGAGAATCAAACGGGTGTTCTTAGGCTTCACAGTCAGGAGCCTTAACCACTAAGCAATCTCTCCAGCCCGACCCTGCTATTTTTTCCAGCTTCTTGTGATTCTATAATTATTTTTAAAAGAGAGATTGTTATGAAGTACACACCCTTTAATCCAGTAATCCATTTTTGTGATTCTGGTCTTAGGAGAAATTAAAATTGTGTTCAAAGATTGAGCTGAGGATGCCTTAAAAACAAAAAAACAGAAAAAAATTATAGACCAGACAGCTTCAGCAATAGTAATTTATTCCCATGGTTCTGGAGACTGGCAGTCCAAGGTCAGTGTCAGCAGGGCTGGTTTCCCCAAGTCTTCTTTCCTTGCCTTGCAGACGGCATCCTCTTCCTATGACCTCATGTGGTCATTCCTCAGACCATTACCCTTGGCCCTGTCTCTTATAAGTGCCACAATCCCTTTGGATTTGGACAACACGTATGTCCGCATTTTATGTTACAGACTTCTGTAAAGGCCCTGTTGCTCCTGTCATGTTCTGAGGTTTTAGGGGGTTAGGATCTCACAATCTGGTCTATAACAAATAGTTGTGTGAACTCTTTCCTAGGGAGAAGCTGGCGAGCACTTACTCCCCCAGGCAGGGAACCCCAGCACGCTAAAGGTTGATTCCACCAGCATTTACCCTGGTGAACCAATGAGTTCATTGGGCTGCCTTATAGAGCATGGGCGAGGGACTACCTACGTGAGCATGGAGACCCCAAAGCAGCGGCACTGAAAGGTCTCATCCCAACATAAGTACCCTCTCTATGGTTTAGTATAAACTCTACCTCCCCCCACAGAGGCTGTGAAGACTTGGGCATCATTGCATACAGCTGGCACAGGGGCAGCCTGAGATCTCACATGAGGGTCTAACTATCTTTCCCTTGACCCGCTGCTTCCATGGGGGAATGTCAGCAGACCCAATCTGAAGAGTGTAGTTTGGGGTCACAGCTGCCTCCAGTAAAGATTTTTCTTGGAGGATTATGTCACACAACACAGATATTTATCAAAACACCCTCACATGCTCCAGTGAGTGCCAGGGAATCATTTGGCTGTGTCTGTGGGACAGAATAATAGACAGTTATTTTACAGCCTGCAAATATTGTGTTATTTAAAAATGCTCATAGCATGCTGGCAAGTAAAATGGCCAGCTGCAAGATTCCATCTATCATCTATCTATCTATCTATCTATCTATCTATCTATCTATCTATCTATATCATCTATCTATCTATCTATCATCTATCTATCTTTGCTTATTTATTTGAAAGAGGGAGGGAGGGAGAGAGAAGAGAGAAAGAGAGGAAGAGGTAGATAGAGAGAGAACGGGTGCACCAGGGCCTCTAGCCACCGCAAACAAACTCTAGATGCATATACCACCTTGTACATCTGGCTTACATGGGTACTGGGGAATCGAACCTAGGTCCTTAAGCTTCACAGGCAAGTGTCCTAACCGCTTAAGCCATCTCTCCAGCCCCATTCATCTATCTAATCTGTCCTCTACCACCTACCTACCTATAATGGCACAATGCCATTTTTTTTTTTGCTGCATGTCATGTCATGTGGTGTGTGTGTGTGTGTGTGTGTGTGTGTGTGTGTGTGTGTTGCAGTCAGGTTCACATTGCTGGCAGAAATCACCTGACCAAGAGCAGCTTGTGGGGAAAAAGAGGTTTATTTTGGCTTATAGACTTGAGGGGGAAGCTCCATGATGGCAGGGAAAACGATGGCATGAGCAGAGAGTGGACATCACCCCCTGGCCAACATCAGGTGGACAACAGCAACAGGAGAGTGTGCCAAACACTAGCAAGGGGAAACTGGCTGTAACACCCGTAAGCCCGCCCCCAGCAATACACCGCCTCCAGGAGGTGTTATTTCCCAAATCTCCATCAGCTGGGAACCTAGCATTCAGAACACCTAAGTTTATGGGGGACACCTGAATCAAACCACCACAGTGTGTGTGCGTGTGTGTGTGTGTGTGTGTGTGTGGTGTTTGCACTTGCGTGTGCCCTTCCAGCATCCCATGCATTCTCGTGTGGAGGCTGGAGCAGAACGTTGGGTGTCTCTTTCCATCTCTCTTCTGCCTAATCTCACCTTGAATTGCAGTCTCTTATTGATACCAGAACTTGCCTTTTCTTCATGAGCCGGGGGAATTCTCTGGTCTCTGCTCCCCTTTGCTGGACTAGTATTACAGTTGTTTAGTGGGCTCTGGAGATTTGAACTAGAGTGGCTTCAGGAACCTCAGGCCCTCATGCTTGTATAGGAAACAACTCTTAACCACTGAGCCATTTCTTTAGCCTCCCATTTTTTTTCAAGACAGGCTCTCTTTATGTAGCTCTGGCTGGCCTGGAACTCACCATATGTATCAAACTGGCCTTGAACTTGCCTCTGCCTGCTGAGTGCTGGGATTCCAGGTGTGCACTCCTACACTATTTTATGTGGTGCTAGAGATTTGTGTCGGCTAAGCAAGCACTCTATCTACTGAGCTACATCCCCAGATGGCCCCATTTTTAAAATAAAAGACATCTACATCTATGTCTGAAAGGATTTGTATCAAAGTAACTGTGCTTATCTCTGGGTGTTGGGATTATGACAAATTTTTATTTCTGCTTTGTGTGACTCTTTATTTCTTGTTTTTTAAAACAGTGAACATGTATTATTTATGTAATGATTTTAAAAAACGTATTAAAAAGAACTTCACAGCACATTTTATTGTCCTGGGAATTCACTAGAGAATGCCATGACAAATTCCAGCAACCGACAGGCTGTTTATTTGTAAGCAAGGCAGGTCATTTGCAGCTGGTTTCAGCAGAACACGAAGTCACTGGCTGGGTGTTGGGACTCCTGGACTCTCCAGAGGCCAGAGGACTCAGCTAGGAGCTATGAAGTTGATAGATAGATAGATAGATAGATAGATAGATAGATAGATAGATAGATAGATAGATAGATAGATAGGTAGATAGGTAGATGACGGTGGGAGGAAGGGCCCATACTAGCAGAGCTTGATTACTAAGGATGCCATACCACTGTCACTGGGCTCCACTTACGCCCAATGCCACCACCCAGCACGGCCACCCTGGGTACTGTCATACTTGTTCTCGGTCATGTCTCATGACCAGGTCACTTCCTATGGCCCTCACTCTGTCCAGGGATATCACAGGACAGGAATGCACATTTGTTGTGCCAGCTCAGACAGGAGTGGGGGTTTCTGCCTCGTTCTACCTCTGCAGACCAGGAGGGGGATTCAGGTGCTTGGTGACCAAACAACATGGAACCAAGGGTAGGGAGGGCAGATGGTGCCCTATAGACTGAATCCAGTCTGGAGCCAGTTTCTGGACATCCCACAAGCTAAGGTTGGGTTTAAGCTTTTAAATACAATCAAAAGAAAAGCAATATTTTCTTTGGAGGTTGCACTGAGCTAGGGTCTTGCTGGGTAGCCCACGCTGGCCTCAAACTTACTGAAAGATGATCTTAAACTTCTGCTCCTTCTGCCTCTACCCCCTGAGGGCATACGGTTATAAGCATATAAACCATACCTGGGAAAGGAACTCGGAGCTGTAAGCATGCATGCCAGGCAGACGCTCTGCCCATCAAGCTACATCCCCAGCCCTCTGGCTGTCTTTCGCATGCCGGTGGTTGAGTTGTGCAACAACCAGAGAGCCACAAGCCAGAGAGGATTTCCTGCTGGTTCTTTGCAGAAGGCTCACTCCCATGCACTGCTCTTGATTCGTAAGGACTAGGGAACCCACTGCAGCTTGTACTTAGGACAGATAGGTCCCCCTTCCGTCAGTCTGCCTGTGACAGGCCAGCCAATAACATAGTAGGTAGAAGGCTGGGTTGGGACTCCATTGCACACGAGGAGTCCTGAGCAGGGCCGTTCCTTTTTCACATCGGGAGCTGTCAGGACCATTGTTTTTTCACACACACTCTGCTTCTCCTCAACCTCTTGTCATTCTCCCTTCCTGTCCTTCTTCAGAGCATCCTACTAGCTGCCAGCGTTTCTTTTCCAGAAGGTGCTGATTGCCTAGAGCTGCAGCCCGTGCCAGGCCCCCATGACACGCCTTGCCCCTCTCTGCTTCTTTTCATCTCCTTCTGTTTTCTTTGGACTCTCACTGATTCCAGCAAAGCTCACGCCATCTACCTCTATGAGTCAATGACCAGCTGGGATCTGACCACTACTTGTCCCTTCAGCCATGAACATCTTAGGGCTGTGAGATGCATGTCATGGACACTTAGAGCTGCTAGATAAAGAAGACGAACCCCTTTGGAGAGCTGGGAGTACTGGCAGGACCCAGTATGCCCAAGAAAAGCACTCAGGGGTTCCACCCTGCAAGGCATGCCTTCGTTCACTCATCTGTGCCTGGAGGGGGAAAGGGCCACTCAGGGCACTGGTTCCTTGTCCATGATGGGCTCTTTGTTTCTTGGGGGCTGGGCACACCTGTCCTCTGCCCCGCTCCTCCAGCACACAGGCTGTCACAGTTCCAGCCCTCTTCAGCCCTGTGAAACGGTGATCTGGATTCTGGCTGACCCTGCTCTCCTGTCCCCAGAGCAATCTTGACAATAGCACATGCAAATGACAGAACATTTTCAGAGGGGGTGGGGCGGGCAGTCCTTCTGGCTGGCCTCAGCCTCAGTATGTAGCTGAGGATGACCTTGAACTTCTGGTTCTCCTGATTCTACCTCCTGAGTGCTGGGATGACAGGCATATGCCACCACGCCAGACTGTACTTTTTTTTTTAAGCAAGGCTTCTTTTTAAAATATTTTTGTTTTTGTTTATTTATTTGAGAGAGAGAAAAGAAGAGAGGGAGAGAGAAAAAGAGGCAGATAGAGAGAAAATTGGGCACACCAGGGCCTCCAGCTACTGCAAACCAACTCCAGACGCATGCACCACCTTGTGCATCTGGCTTATGTGGGTCCTGGGGAATTGAACAGAGGTCCTTTGGCTTTGCAGGCAAACACCTTAATCGCTAAGCCATCTCTCCAGCCCCAGACTGTACTTTTTATGAGTATGGGGGAGTAGAGATGGTCACTGATTCTAAATTCTCTCATGGTCAGGAGAGGGCTGCTTTTCTCCCTTCAATCTGCATGGGTTTGGTATTGCTTCAGCCCATAGAACCTTGTGGTAGCACTCTCATCCACTCCTGGACCCCACCACTTTCTGTCTGTGGCTGTGCAAAGCTGCCGTGTGCAGTCTGGTCACTCTCTGGCTGGAAAAGAAGCCGAACAGAACCTCAGGACCTCTGGGAGGTTTGGTGGGCACTTCTTGGGAAGATGGAGAGGAGGCAGCTAGCTCAAAGCAGGAGGGACATCTGATGGTCCTTTGGGAACCCCCATGCTTACCATATAGCGGGAGTGCAATGGCCCTGTCTTCAGCTTGGGTGTTTCATGTCCCACATTCTTTGACTTGGTGGGGGCTACCGGTCAGCAGCAGCTATGAACGTCTTTCCCTGATTTTTAGAGCCACATGCAGAAAGACTCAGGGTGTAAATTGCAGTTTGAGCTCTGGGGGACAAGGGCCCTGGGATGGGGACCCGGACCCCAAGGAGCTGTGAGCTCTTGCTTTCATTGCAAAGTTATCAGATCAGGAAAAGTAATCACCGGCAGCGTAGACAAAGGGTATTTGTTAGGTTTGACTAAAATTTCACTCTCAGACTTTTTCTGCATCCAAGCATGCAAGGAGTGCATCACCTTGGTCACTACGTGTCGGATGGAAAGTGTTCGTATTTTCCTCTGTGTCCCTGGAATCCAGTGGTTAGGTAGAGATGAGGTAGCGAGCTCCTCTGGATGCTGGGTGGTAACAGCAGGGTTCTTTTTCCCTGGGGAGCAGGGGTGAGCAGACCTCCTCTTCCTTGGCCCCAGAACTGGGCTCCACTTCTCAGAATCATAATGGAGATTCTCCTAAGTCTCAGCGCATCCTCTTTCCTCCCAGCCCCTGATCATCTGACGATTTCCAGGCCACTGGATGTGGCATGCCTGCATCCTCCCTCCCCTAGTACAGCAGGGCCCACAAGAAGTTTCCATGTAGGACTTGCCAGAGGAAGCTTCTCACTTCACAGAGGAAATCTAGCTCAGAGGGAAGGGCTCTCCTGGGTGGTAGATATTTTTAGAAGGAAACCTTACCAGAAGAAAGGCTGCGCCAGGCCTGAGAAGGACGTCATCAGGCTGTCATCCAATATGCTCCTGGTTCCTCTCAAAGAGAGGGGAACCCTGCCATCCTCTGCCCATACTGCCCGCCTGCTGTGGCTTCAATCAGCCTGTTGGGGAATGTGAGAAAGTCACAATGACAAGATCTACAGACCGCCTTCAGCCTTCGAGCTGTAAGAGGATTTTTTTTTTGGTTGTTGTTTGTTTGTTTGTTTGTTTTCGATTAAAGGTGTGTGCCACCACCCCCAGCATGTAGGAGACTTTTTGCCTGAACAGCTGGGCCCTCTTTTAGCTGGAGATGACCCAAGGTCCAGAGGGCCAGGGCCTTTTCCCATTCCCACCTCCAGGTCCCCAAGCTTGGTCCCTCCACAGGGGCATGGAGCCTTCTGGGTTTGTAGTCCCCATCCCCCTCCATACACACCTCTAACCTTCATTTGTTCAATAAAATATATATTTATTTTATTTATGAGAGAGAGAGAGCAAAAGAGAGAAAGAGATAATTGGCACACCAGGGCCTCTAACTACTGCAATCGAATTCCAGATGTTTTTGCACCATCTTATGTGCATGCATCACTTGTGTATCTGGCTTACGTGGGTTCTGGGGAGCCGAACCTGGGTCCTTAAGCTTTGCAGGTAAGTGCCTTAACCACTAAGCTACCTCTCCAGCCCTGTTTGTTCATTTTTGAGATAGGCTCTTACCATGTAGCCTAGGTTGGCCTTGAACTCATTGTATAGCCCAGGTTGAACTCATGATCCTCCTGTCTCAGCTTCCTAGGGCTCGGATTATAGGTCTGCACCACCACGCCTGACTCCCGGGACTCTTTCAATAGGGCTATGGGGTTACCTGGGGCCCTAGGGGATCACAGACCTGATCCTATACAGAAAGCCCCTGTCCCGCAGTCCAGGGCTATGACATGAGTGCAGGGTGGTGGTGGGGAAGCAGCAGTTTTACAGTCTCACAGGCTGGATGGAATTCAGTTCTTCCCCAGGGAGGTGACAGAGACCAGCACACAGGCTTCCGTCCCTGCCTGCTGCTTTCCATGTGGGCACTTCACCCCATTCCCTTGCTCAAGTTCCCCAGGCCCTCCACATCTTAGATGCCACCATCCTCAGGACACAGTGGCCTGGGGACAGAGTTCATGGCCCCTGCATCGTCTGTGTAATAGCTTGTGACCTGGAGGGGGTCAATTATCCTCTGTAAGCTTTGGTGTCCCCATCAGGTAAATGGAAAAGGAAGCCAGTCTTCTGACTCTGGGAGCTGGCTCCTGTGGAAACTGGGAGAGGCAATGGCAGTCCCTATGAGCAGTGTGAACCAGTCCTCCCCAGCCAGCACTGTGCTCTTAGCAGTGCAGGCCTTGGGCATGAAACCAGGGCACTTGGATTCCTCTGGCCCCCAGGAAAGCAGGTCTTTTCTAAATTCAGGAATCGCATCACTGCCAAGCCAATGCGACCACACAGCCAGCCTGAACTCTCTACTCCTCTGAGAAGAGGTGGGGCACTTTTTGTAACTGGGGAGAACCAAGGGAGGTGGGCATTACTGTCCCAGAGATGCCTGACTATGTGTGCCAGGATTACCTACCCCATCCTGATCCAGGATGGAATTTTGAGGACCCTGGACAACAGCCAGAGTGAGGTGGCACCTCTCAGACCCTCTTCTTTGGCTTTTATACCCCTTTGGAGCAGAAAGAAGGACCTTGTTTAACTGAGTGATTAACACGGGGGCCTGGGTGGCTACTGTTTTCTGGTACTGCACAGGACCTGAGGCCCATGCCAAGCCAGCTCCGTCACAGGCCAGGTCCCTAAGACGGTCACCATCCTAGAGGTGGAGGTGCAGACAAGCAGGGGCTCAGGGACTCTGATCGACAAGGATGGTGTGTGTAGTCATGAGTACCACTCAGTCCCGTGGGGCAGTGGCAGCGGTTGATGGGTGGTAACTAGTGGGGATAGAGATGCTGCGTCCTGCTCCTAAAACAGCTGCTGCAGCTAAGGAGAGAGGGGGCAGAGGAATCTCACAGCTGAAGAAAGTGGAGCAGGGGGTATGAGGGAAGATGGCAGCAGCCAGAGTGTGGTTGTAACTGAGTTGATAGAGTGCTCGAACATGCTTGTAGCATGTATGAAGCCCTGGGTTCCATCCCCAGCACTGCACAAACTGGGCATAGTGGTACATGCCTATACTCCCAGCACTGGGGATCGAAGTTCCAGGTCATCCTCAGCCACATAAGTTCAAGGACAGCCTGGCCTGTGTGACACCCTGTCTCAAAACAAAACAAAAACAACCAAAACATCCCACTGACAGCTGGACATGGTGGTGCATGCCTTTAATCCCAGCACTTGGGAGACAGAGGTAGGAGGATCACTATGAGTTCCAGGCCGGTCTGGGCTATAAGAGTGACTTCCATGGGGCCTGGAGAGATGGCTTAGCAGTCAAGGCACTTGTCAGCAAAGCCAAAGGACCCAGGTTCAATTTCCCAGGACCCACATAAGCCAGATGCACAAGGTGGAGCTTGCATCTGGAGTTCATTTGTAGTGGCTGGATGCCTTGGCGTGCCCATTCTCTCCCTTTCTCTGTCGCTCTCTCCCTCTCTCAAATAAATAAATATGAATAAAATATTTTTTTAAATTAGCACCCCAAAATAACTGTCTGCTGTTCCCACAATGCATAAACCACAACCCCATAGGGAATACCTGCAAACCCACTGAGGAGCATCCCAAATGGAATGGGGACAAGGATGAGGGAAAAGAGGGTACCAACGCATGATGTATCCATATGAAATATGTTAATAATAATAATATACATAAAAAATTAGAAGACTGAGTTCCATGTCAGCCTGGGCTAGAGTGACACCCTACCTCAAAAACAAATGAAACAGGGGTGGAGAAATGGCTTAGCAGTTAAGGCATTTGCCTTCGAAGCCTAAGGACTCTGTTAGATGCATAAGAGGGACATGCATCGGGAGTTCGTTTGTAGTGACTGGAGGCTGTGGCGTGCCCATTCTCTCTCTCTATCTGCCTCTCTCACTCAAATAAATAAATAAATAAATAAAATTTAAAAAAATTAAACAAGCAAGCAAGCAAAAACAATCACACTGAGATGGCAGCCTTCCCCTGGATTCAAAGCCAAGGGTTGGAGGAAAGCAGGTGGATCAGGAGAGGAAGGAGACATTCACCTGAGCCTTCCCGACCCAACCCAGGTCCTTAGTCTGCCTGGCTTACATGTGCGGGGAGTCTACTGATTTTTTCCCAAGAGTCACAGTAATTATCAGATTCCCTAGTGAGCCCGGGACACCCCCAAATACGCAGCCCTCTGCTCCGTTCCCCAGTTCTATGGTCTCCACTTTGAGGCAGCCCCTTAGCTCCTGTTCTTTCTTCCATCACCCTCTTTCTGACATTTTCTGAATATACACATGTTATTTTGTCAGACTTAGCTTCCTCTTGTCAGGGTGACTTCAGTTTGCTGGGGTTTCAGTTTTGTCACATGTAAGATGGGTCCATATAGCAGTCCCAGCCTGGAGGCTGACCACTCACACTAAATAAGATAAACCAGGAAGGTACCAGGGTAGATCAGCTGCTGGCTACACAGCGGGAGGAGGCATCTGCCCACATCTGGCTGCTGGGTTCATGAAGGACTGGAGGGGCTCTGGTAGTGAGGAAGGGGCTGCTGAAAGTGAACCTTGGGTGCTAATAAAGTGACCCTCTGCTGCCTTTGGGGTCTCTTTGCAGGACCGTGCCTTGTGGGTTCTGTGACTCTCAGACAGGCCTCAACAAATCCAAAGTGAACACTGAAGCTGAACCCCGTGCCCTTCCTCCTGGCTCAGGGCTGGCATATACAGAGAAGATAAATTCCCCTTCTCGCGCGTGGGAGAGATGGCTTAGCGGTTAAGCCTAAGGACCCATGTTCAATTCCTCAGTATCTACGTTATCCAGATGCACATGGTGGCCCATGGGTCTGGAGTTTGTCTGCAGTGGCTAGAGGCCCTGGTGTGCCCATTCTCACTCTCTTTCTCAAATTAAAAAAAAAAAATTCCTCTTCTCATGGTTCTGAGCTCCTGCTGGGCTGGCTGAGGTCTCCCAGTCTCTCTCTTTTCTCCCCCTCCTTTTCTCTCCCTCCCTCCTTCCTTCCCTCTCTACCTCCTTCCTTCCCTCTCTACCTTCCAGGTGTTTATCTCTAATAAAAGCCCTACATCCTGCTGTTATTTAAATGTTCCCCATGAAGCTCCCTGGGACAGGGAGCTCCTCCTTGTTGAGCAAAGATTGGGTTTTGCCCCTTCCCTCACTCTTCCCTGCCCATGGAATGCCTCTGGCCTTTCCACATTGGATGATGGTGACCCTTCCATCAAACATGAGCCAATAAACTCCGGTTCATTGTTAATTTCCAGGTCTGTAACAACACCACAAAACAGACCTGCTTTTGAGGACCCTGACCCCCCCCCCACCACCAGCACTCAGCAATGCCCATCAATGGCTATCACTACCCAAAGATCAGGCTGGAAGACCAGTTGATGGATTTGGCATTGGGAGGAAATGAGAACAATATGAAATGGACAAAGTAGTCTAGGGCATGGGCCTGGCAGGAGGGCCTCTGAGTACCTTCCCCCCCACAACAGTCCCTGAGGCAGCCCCATGCATGAAGCTGAGCAGCACACCCATGGAGAGGAGACAGTAAGAGGCAGTGACTGAAAGAGAAGGCGACGTCATGGTCACACGTCTGGTTCCTGATGGTCTAACTCACCCCAGAGATATTTGCAGAGCTGCTGTTTCTGAGCTCAAATGCCAGCTTCTTGCCTGGCTCTTGTTGATGTCACCACCCATCCGAGTTCATGGAAGGCAGGGTGACGATGCCTCACACTCCCCACATGCACACCCTTGTGAATCAGGGCTTGGGGGAGTTGGGACCAGGACGAGAATATATCTTGGTATTTAGTGATGTGAAGCCAGTGTGTGCTGGGGAAGGGCAGGGTTTGCTGACAAGCGCCTAGTGAAAATGTCGTTCCACCTGCTGTCTTTCAGTCCCTCAACACTGGTCACAGACATACTGCTTGGTGCAGGCCAGGGACAGGAGGGTAGGACAGGCTGAGGTGGGTACCTCTGGGAGAATGCACTGAGGTGGAACCTCCATGTGAGTTTGGGGCAACTACCTGGGAGGATGAGAAGGCTCCAGTGAGAGCCCAGGATGGAGCGCTGGCTGTTTCTTGTTTTCCATCTTTTCTGTGGATGAAAGATGGGCCATCAAGATGCTTCATTTGGGAGCTGGGGAGATGGTGTGGAGGATAATGTACCGGCTATGCCAGCATGAGGACCAGAGTTTGGATCTCCAGCACCCATGTAAATGCCAGGATGATGTGGCAGCCTGTTTGTAATCACAGAGCTCAGGTGACAGACAAAGGAGATCCTCAGGGCAATCTGGCTAGCTAGACCTGTAGAATCGGAGTGCTCTGGGTTCTGGTGAGAGACCCTGCCTCAGGAAATAAGCTAGAGAGAGAGTGAGTTGACCTGATGCCAACCTCTGGCACGTGAACATGCATATCCACATCCATGCTACACATGCAAAAAAGGGGGGAGCCGGGCGTGGTGGCACACGCCTTTAATCGCAGCACTCGGGAGGCAGAGGTAGGAGGATCGCTGAGAGTTCGAGACCACCCTGAGACTACATAGTGAATTCCAGGTCAGCCTGGACCAGAGTGAGATCCTATCTTGCAAAACCAAAAAAAAAAAAAAAAAAAAAAAAAAAAAAAAAAGGGGAGCTAGGGAGATGGCTCAGTGGTTAAAGGCGCTTGCTTGCAAAGCCTGTTGACCTGCGTTCAATTCCCCAGTACCCACATAAAGCTAGATGCACAAAGTGGTGCATGCATCTGGAGTTCATTTGCAGCAGCAAGACCTTGGCACACCCAACTTCTCTCTCCTCTGTCTTTGCTATCTTTCTCTCCTTGCAAATAAACAAACAAACAAATAAAATTTTTAGAAAAACTTCATCTGGTTGGGCATGTGGCTCAGTTGGTAGTGTGTTTGTCTAGCATGCATGAGGCCCTGGACCCATTCCCTAGACCTGCATAAAGCTGGGCATGGTGATCGTACATGTTTGTAATGCCAGCACTAGGAGGCAGGAAGATCAGAAGTTCAAGCTCATCATTGGCTACATAGTGAGTTCAAGAACAGCCTGGGCTACATGAGACCAGTGAGTGTCCAAGTGGCTCTCCCTGCAGAAGGACTCAGAGGATCCAGGGGAACCTGTGAAGACTTGTTCTGCTGGTGGTAGAAGCAGGACAGTTTAATTCCTTGACTAATAGTTGGTGACAGGGCTTATGGTGATCTTGGGACTCGTGGGAAGTTGGTGAGCATGTGACCAGGTTTTCATCTGGTTCATGAGCTGCCACATGGACCTTCGTAAGTTCCAGAACAACCACATCACTTCAGATCAGACTTGGCAGCAGAGCCCTTGTGTCTGAACCCTCACACCTGATACCAGTTTCCCTTCCCTGCTCTGACCCAAGCCATGACTCTGATGGTGACTGACATGAGATAACCTCAGCGATCCCTAATCTGGCTGCCCACTAGACAGACCTTGCTGACCTGGCTCTGTCTCCGTTTCAGTCTATGGGGGTCACATAAGAGGGTCAGGTGCTTAAAGGTGAGAACACCTCTCTCTTGTCCCAATGTGTCAGAGGATGAGCTGGGAACACAGAGAGGGGAGGGAGGGATGTTTCAACCCAGAACTCCAGACTGGGAAGTAGCTGGACAGGAAAGGACAGTGAGCTGGATGGGGAGATAACCCCCTGCAGCAGTGGACAGACAGACCCAAGAACACAGGACGCCTGGAGTAGAGCATCTGGGGGTAAGGTGCACCCGGAATTGGCTCAGATTCCCGCAGCTAGGAGGGGACAGGACTGGAGGGTGGGGCCTAGGGTGGAGAGGAATTGGTGGACAGGGGTGTGGGGAGGCCGGAGGTGTGGGGAGGCCAGGTGGGAGGGGCTGCATTTTAAGTGACAGGAGGCTGGGTAATAATCTTACCTCTTGTTCCTGATTGCTCACACCGTGCTGAGCCTGGAGAACATTTTACTTCCAGAGCATGACATGCTGCTGCCCTGAGCAGTCTTCTTACTAAGCCAGAGGCCAATGGATCCACCTTAATATTCCATTTTTTTGGCATATGTTATGTGTGTGGTATGCATGCATGTGGGTATGTAACATTTGTATGAGTGTAGCTACAAGTGAGTGTGCATGTGGAGGCTAGAAGCTGACATCAGGTGTCATCCTTAGTTGCTCTCCATCTCATTTTTTATTTTATTTTTTATTTATTTATTGAAACAGAGAGAGGGAGAGAGAATGGGTGTGCCAGGGCCTCTAGCCCCTGCAAACGAATTCCAGATGCATGCACCATCATGTGCATCTGGCTTACGCAGGATCTGGAGAATTGAACCTGGGTCCTTAGGCTTTGCAGGCAAGCAACTTAACTGCTCAGCCATCCCTCCAGCCCTCTTTTGTTGAGCTCATTGAACCTAGAGCTCACTGATTGAGCTAGACTAGCTTGTGAGCCCAAGGATCCTTCTGTCACTGCCTCTCCAGAGCTGAGATTATAGGCATATGCCATCACACCCAGAACTTCTTATTTTTATTTTTGAGAGAGAGAGAGAGAGAATAGGTGCACCAGCAGCATCTCTGCTGCTGTGAACGAATTCCAGATGCACGCGCCCCTTGTGGGCAAGTGTGGAATTGCACCCTTGTGTCACTTTGCATCTGGCTAAACGTGGGACCTGGAGAATCAAACGGGTGTTCTTTGGCTTGGCAGGCAAGCGCCATCTCTCCAGCCCACCCAGAACTTTTTTGAAATATTTTTTTATTATTTATTTTATTAGAGAGAGAGAGAGAGAGAGGCAGACAGAGAGAGAATGGGCACGCCAGGGCCTCAAGCCACTGCAAACAAACTCCGCATGCAGGCACCACCTTGAGCATCTGGCTTACATGGGTACTGGGGAATTGAACTTGATTCCTTAGGCTTCTCAGGCAAGTGCCTTAACCACTAAGCCATCTCTCCAGCCCATACACCCAGGATATTTATGTGGGTGCTGGGGAATGGACTCAGGCAAGCATTTTACCCACTGAGCCATCTCCCTAGCCCCCATGCATATAAGATGGTTTATTCTTTCTTGTCACCCAAAAGAGGGTGAGCTGCTCCTAGGGCTGGAGCCCCAAGAGCCCCCCCACCCTGACTCCACTGAATATCTCCCTTAGTTTTCCATGCTGAAATATTTATTTCTTTTTATTTTTTTATTATTTTATTTACTTTTGGAGAGAGAGACAGACAGAGAGGGAGAGGGAGACAGAGATGGGTGCGCCAACAGTCTCTCAGCTGCTGTGAACAAACTCCAGATGTGTGTGCCCCCTTGTGGGCAAGTGCGGCATTGCGCCCTTGCGTCACTTTGCATCTGGCTAAACGTGGGACCTGGAGATTTGAACTGCTGGAGATTGGAACCAGCATTCTTAGGCTTAGCAGGCAGGCACCTTAACCGCTAAGCCATCTCTCCAGCTCCTGAAATATTTATTTCTTTTCCTTTTTTTCTTTTGGGTTTTTCTAGATAGGGTCTCACTGTAGCCCAGGCTGACCTGGAATTAGTCTCAGGGTGGCCTTGAGCTCACAGTGATCCTCCTACCTCTGCCTCCCAAGTGCTGGGATTAAAGGCATGTACCACCACGCCCAGCTTCTTTAAACTTAAAAAATATATATATTTTATTTACTTATTTGAGAAAGAGAATGGGCATTCGAGGGCCTCTAGCCACTGCAAACAAACTCCAGATGCATATGCCACCTTGTTCATCTGGCTTATGTGTATACTGGGGAATCGAACCTGGGTCCTTAGGCTTCAAAAGCAAGTGCCTTAATTGCTAAGCCATCCCTCCAGCCCTCTATACTGAGATATTTCTAACCTGTGGGCAGTTTGACACCATGCCCAGATTCTCCAGCAGCTCTTGGTGTGACATATTCTCACATATGTGCCTGCTGTCTCGCTCTCCCTCCAGCTCGTCAGGGACGTGGAAAGCATCTTAGCGCTCTGCCTCCGTACCTCAGCCTGCCACCACCGAGTACGTGTGCTCCTGTAAAAAGGTCCCTTTGGCACACACACACACACACACACACACACACACACACACACAAACCAAGTCCAAGGCTGTGTGATCTAATATCCAGTCCACAGCCCAGATCTCCTCTCAGGTGCACGTTGCTTCCTCCCTGTTGTCTCCCAACACTTCCCTGTTCTAGGCACGTGAGCCCTAACACCAACAGACAGCCAGGTCCGTCTCAGTGGCACCCACCCGCCTGTGGGGGCGAGGGTGCCAACAGGAACCGAGTGAGTGATTTCAGAGTGTCAAGGGAGGTGAAGAACATCAACTGAGTCATGTTCACAAGAGTGGCAGCTTGAGAGGTGACGTCTGGAGGATGACGAGCCTGAATTGGCCCTGCTTCTTTGTTTCCGGTGTGCAGATGTTCACTCACTCATCGGCTCTCTGGTTTGCTAGCTGTGTGGGCATGGAAGGCATGCAGGTGTCCTGCCACTCCAGGCACAGCTGACATGCTGGTGTTGCACACTGGGCTCGTGGGTCTTGGTTGGCAGGTGGAGAGGAGCTAAAACTGCAAGCTCTTCTCACCCCATAGGCCTGATTCTGGACTTCCAGTGACACTTGACAGCAGCGATTTTGAGAGGCCTTGAGGACATTTTGTATGGGAGAAAAAATGTAAACCATTTGTGGCCAGAGGGCAGACTCTGAAAACTTGACATATGTCCAGTAATTGAGATGAATTGGAGGGGAAGTGGGGGGCGGAGTGTCTACTCCTCTCTTGCACAGGGCCAAGTGAAGAGACACTCACTTCTAAAGAAGCAAAGAGGAGGCCATGGAGGGAGGAAAGAGTGAATCATAAAAGGCATTGAGGGCTGGGAGGGCGTGGTGTCGCACACTGGTTTTTTTTCTTTTGTTGTTGTTGTTTTTGGAGGTAGGGTCTCACTCTGGCCCAGGCTGAGCTAGAATTCATTCTGTAGTCTCAGGGTGGCCTCGAACTCATGGTGATCCTCCCACCTCTGCCTCCTTGCCCAGCTTTTAATCCCAGCACTTGGGAGGCAGAGGTGGGAGAATCAATGTGAGTTCAAAGCCAGTCTGATAATACATAGTGAATTCTAGATCAGCCTGGGCTAGAGCGAGACCCTACTTCAAAAAAAAAACCAAAAAAGGCACTGAGGTTTGCTGCCTGTTTCCTCTTGGGCCCCTCACCCTGGGGAGGTGAAATCAGCTGGGAGGATAAAGAGCCCCTCTGATGAGGAACCAAGGTCTCCTGCCAGGGGTGACATGGGGGTCCTGTGGGCCCAGGGCTTGGATGACTGTTGTGACATGGGACAACATCTTTCTGAGAGAACTGGAAGCAGATACACTCAGTGATTCCTGATATCAGACAATGGTAAGCTTGAGGCTTTAAGCCCTATGCAGTGGACAGACTAGCTATACAGTAACAGGATAGAGAACTAAGTAAGCCTGAGCTGGGATTCAAACTGGCTCTTCAAGAAGGGAATTGTTAGAAGGTTGATCAAAAAATAATAATAATAATGCTGGGCTCAGGGGGCATTGCAGAAAAGGTGGTAGAAAGATTGTCAGCTGGGCATGGTGGTGCATGCCTTTAATCCCAGCACTTGGGAGGCAGAGGTAGGTGGATCGCTGTGAGTTCGAGGCCACCTTGAGACTACAGAGTGAATTCCAGGTCAGCCTGGACCAGAGTGAGACCCTACCTCAAAAAAAAAAAAAAAAAAAAAAAAAGAAAGAAAGAAAGAAAGAAAGAAAGAAAAGAAAAGAAAAAGATAGTCAGAGCCAAAGGAGGCATGCTAACAATACTGTCTTCCAGACACAAAGTGGCCATGGTATTCATAGCCTCCCAGTGCTTCATGCTACCTACACAAGACCTGCAGAATAGGAGGGAAAAAATGATATTGGGCTAGAGAGCTGCTCAATGATTAAGGTGCTTGCTTTCTTACAAAGTCTAGTGGCCTGGGTTTATTTCCCTAGTACCCATGTACAGCCAGATGTATAAAATGGTGCATGAGTCTAGAGTTTGTTTGCAGTGGCAAGAGGCCCTGACATACCCATTCTCTCTCAAATAAATAAATAAATAAATAAATAAATAAATAAATAAATAAATTTTTAAATGATGACATCAAAGTAAAAGAGAGAGGCTGGAAAGATGGCTCCATAGTTAAGACACTTGCCAGCAAAGCCTGATGACCCAGGTTTGATGGCTGGATGCACAAAGAGACGCATGCATCTGGAGTTCATTTGCAGCAGCCAGAAGCCCTGGAAGCCCAATCTCTTTCTCTTTTTGTCTCTTTTCTCTCTGTAACTCTCTGCTTCCAAATAAATAAATAAATAAATAAATAAATAAATAGGAGACTAATTGGAAAGAAGGAATTCAATGGAGGGGGGATTTTGGGAGGTAAAAAGAGAGGGTGGTAGGAGGGGAATATGATCATGGTATACTGTTTATTTTTATGGAAGTTGCCAATAAAAGAGTTAAAAATCATAAGTAAGTAAACAGTTGAATGGAAAAAAATAATGCTGGGGCTGGAGAGACAGATCAGTGGTTAAAGGCACTTATTTCCAAAACCTGAGGGTCGTGGTTCATTTCCCCAGTAGCCATATAAAGCCAGATGCACAAAGTGGCGCATGCATCTGGAGTCCATTTGCAGTGGCAGGAGGCCCTAGTGTGCCCATTTTCTCTCTCTCTTCCTCCTCCTCTCTTTTGCTGTCAAATTAGTGAATTTTTTTTTTTAAATAATGCATTCAAGCCAGGCGGCAGAGGTAGGAGGATCGCCGTGAGTTCAAGGCCACCCAGAGAATACAGCGTGAATACCAGGTCAGCCTGAACTAGAGTGAGACCCTACCTCGAAAAACCAAACCAAACCAAACCAAACCAAACCAAACAAAACAAACAAACAAAAAAAAACCGCAATTCCATCACTTAAAAAAATAATAATGCATTCAGGTAGCGAGAGGACCACAGTTCGGATCCTCAGCACCCATGTAAATGCTGAGAAGTCTGCCTATAATTCCAGTGCTCAAGGAGGCAGAATCCCAAGGCAAGCTGCCTAGACCAGCTAAATCAGAGAGCTCTGGGTTCAAATGATCCTGCCTCAGTAAATAAGGTGGAGAGCGATCGAGGAAGACACCCAATGTCATCAACATTTGGCCTCTTCATGCACACACACACGTGTCCACACACACCCAGACACACAATGAAAAAAGGGGATGGTAGAATTGGGGTGTTAGTCATCTCAGGGAAGGTTGTTAGCAAGAAAGAAGTAGAGGCGTGAGCCCCCAGCACTGGCTGCACCTTGAGTATAACTGCAGGGAACCACATCCATGAACAGAAAAATGGCTGTTATTTGGAACTCGGCTCCTCCAGATGGTGATAGGTTAAATCAGGAAAGCAAGCTTGTAGCATGGAATAGTTTCAAAATCTAACTGCAGGGGGCTGGAGGGATGGCTTAGTGATTAAGTCATTCGCCTACAAAGAAAAGGACCCAGGTTCGATTCCCCAGGACTCATGTTAGCCAGATGTACAAGAGGGCACATGCATCTGGAGGTTGTTTGTAGTGCTTGAAGGCCCTGATGTGCCCATTCTCTCTTTCCCTCTTTCTCTGTCAAATAAATAAATAAAGTATTTTTTAACAAAAAGCTAACTGCAGGGGGGGCTTGTGGCTTCTCTCTCGCTGCCTGGTCCTGTAAGAGCAGGCCAGCTTCTTCTGCCATTATGGAACTTCCCCTGGATCTGTAAGCTTCACTAAATAAGGAAGATGGCCAACTGGTTTACATTGAAACAATGGAGAGGATGCCCATATGATAGAAATACAGACTCTTTTGGAAAGAGTTGACTGGAGAAGGAACCTGCTTTTCAAGGTTATGATTTATTTCATCCCTGAATTAAGAATATGGCTGTGTACTGCACACTTGATTTTGGTTTTGGAAGCATGAAAAATGCGTGGAGTGGGCATGAAGTGCACACATGGTTTCAGGAGCTGCTGCTGAGATGTGGCATGAGGCAAGGCACGATGCCCTGATAGGCTGAGAGCCTTTGGAAGATGGACCGTGGTTTGCATGGAGACCTGAAGACATTTTGGATATACCAGGACTGTGCAAGGGCTACCATGGAGTTGTACTGTTGTCCTGGGATGGAAGTTTTCCCTGGCTATTCTGCCCAGTTTGAGGGGAGGAATTGGAAAATCTGGAGACTGTCAGTCTCTGGTTATATAGAACATGAACTGCAGAACTTTGATGATTGCTTGATGGTGGTTGAGTTTGCATTGTTCTATTCTCTCCTTGCTTTACTTTATACCAGTTGAAAATGTTTACTCTGTGCCTTTATATGTTGAAAGTATGTAACTTTTTGATTTTACAGGACTCATAGCTAAGAGACGATCTTAAATCTCAGATGAGACTTGGGACTTTGGAACTATCTTAAGTTGGTCAAGGCTGTGGGGACCTTTGAAATTGGACTGAATATAATTTACAATGTGTGATGGTTTTGAATCTATTGGGGACCAGGGACAGAATGTGGTAGTTTGAATAGATGGCCTCCGATATATTCAGTATTTTTTAGTTTGCAGCTTGGATCTGCAGCCACCTGGTATATTAAGATATTAAGATGTGGTAGTGGATTTGAGATTCCAATCTAAAGATATGCAAAGTGCCTGGAGTTCCTGAAGTGTGCTGTGTGGCTTTTGGCTTTTTGGGCTTGTGGCTTCTTGCTCTCTGCCTGGTTCTGTAAGAGCAGGCCACCTTCTTCAGCCATTATGGAACTTCCCCTGGATCTGTAATCTTCAATAAATATCCCTTCCTCCTTTAAGAAAAAAAAAAAAAAGCTAACTTCCAGGCTGGAGATGGCTCAGTGGTTAAAAGAACTTGCTTGCAAAGCCTGGTTCAATTCCCCAGCACAAGCCTAAAGCCAGATGCATAAAGTGGTCCATGCAGCTGGAGTTTGTTTGTAGTGGCAGAAGGCCCTGGCATGTCCATATTCATTCTCTGCCTCTTTCTGTCTCTCTCAAATAAGTTAGAAAAGAAAGAAAGAAAGAAAAAAAGAAAGAAAGAAAGAAAGAAAGAAAGAAAGAAAGAAAGGCCAGGCATGGTGGTGCAAGCCTTTAATCCTAGCACTCGGGAGGCAGAGGTAGGAGGATCGCTGTGAGTTTGAGACCACCCTGAGACTATCAGCCTGAGCTAGAGTGAAACACTACCTCGGAAAACAAACAAGAAAGAAATAAAGAAATAAAGAAATAAAGAAATAAAGAAATAAAGAAATAAATAAAGAAATAAAGAAAGAAAGAAAGAAAGAAAGAAAAAGAAAGAAAAAGCTATCCACCATTGCATATCCTGGGCCTGTGTCTATGAGGATCAGATGGGCTATGTCTGATAAGACAACCAGAGCGCTGAATCAGAGGACAAAGGATAGAGTCCAAAGTTATTTGGAAGAGGGCTCTTTTATTTGGCTGCCCTGCAATCCTGTGCACGGGTCTGGGATGGCTGCTTGAGTACCAGTCAGCACGTCCATACTTCAGCTGGCAAAAAAGCTTCTATAGTAATTACCTTCTCACTGGTGGAACAAAATACCCGACCCAAAGCAGCTGATGGGAGGATAGGATTTATTTTGCCTTTACAGTCTCAAGGGGAAGATTTATGATGGCAGGGGAAAGCACGGCACAAGCGGAAGCTGCACATCACCTCTGTCGTAGTAGATGGAGAACCATAGCAAGAAAGTCAGCCAATTTGCACTGGCAACCTGGGGAATAATAAACCTCTACATCCGCCCCCCCCCCCCCAATAACACACCTTCTCTAGCAAGGCTCTGCCTCTCAACTTATCACCAGCTGGAGACCAAACACTGAAAGCACATAAATTAGAGGCTGGAGAGATGGCTTAGTGGTTAAGCACTTGCCTGTGAAGCCTAAGCACCCCAGTTTGAGGCTTGATTCCCCAGGATCCACATAAGCCAGATGCACAAACTGGCACATGTATCTCGAGTTCGTTTGTAGTGGCTGGAGGCCCTGGCGCACCCATTCTCTCTCTATCTTCCTCTTTCTCTCTCTGTATGTTGCTCTCAAATAAATAAATAAAATAAAATATTTTTAAAAAGAAAGCACATAAGTTGGGCTAGAGAAATGGCTTAGCAATTAAGGCATTTGCCTGCAAAACCAAAGACTTAGGTTCCATTCCCCAGGACCCACATAAGCCAGATGCACAAGGTGGCACAGGTGTCTGGAGTTTGTTTGTGGAGCCTGGAGGCCGTGGAGCACCATTCTCTCTCTATCTGCCTCTTTCTCTCTTTCTTAAATTAAAAAAAAAATGTTTTTTAAAAAGAGAAAGCCAGCTGGGCATGGTGGTGCACGCCTTTAATCCCAGCACTTGGGAAGCAGAGGTAGGAGGATCACTGTGAGTTCGAGGCCACCCTGAGACTACATAGTGAATTCCAGGTCATCCTGGACTAGAGTGAAACTCTACTTTGAAAAACTAAAAAATAAATAAAAAGAGAAAGCCATAAGTTTGTGGGGGACATCTGATTCCCACCACCACAACTTCCCTTTGCAACCACTTAGAGAACCTCTTAGAAGTTGTCAGACATTATTTGGTAAAGGAGCTGGGATTAGGAAGTCTATCACAAGAGGAAGAGGAGGAAGGAAGAATAAAAGAGTGGATCCTAGAAAGGGAAATGGTCGACTTTTGCCCTGCCCTGAAGTTAGGATACCTTCAACCAAACCCAACTGGCTTGCTAGATCAAAACCCTGACTTTGAGCATGACACAGTGGGGCTGGGGCACGGGGAGGGGGAAAGGTTGAAGCAAGAGAGCAGAAGAGAAAATGTAACGAGACAGAATGTGAAAGTGCAGGGAATTACTCATGTAAATCGCGACATTTAAGTCATGAGGCTGGTCAGTGTAAAAGCGGTCACATTTCTCCAGACAGAACACAAACTCAGCGGGTCCCATTGAACAATAACTTCTCCAGCTGCCGCACTGCCCTCAGTCTGGAGTCTGGGATCCAGAGTCCCGGGATGACTTACAGAGTTCACCCCCCAGCCACAGTTCTCCAAGAAGTAAACCATGCCTGTGCCCTGGGCTGCTAGCATATACGTACTCGGTGCCTGATACCTAGCATGGGTACAGCCAGTCTCCCAGCCAGCACTTTCCAAGGCGCTTGCTAAGAAAGCCAGTCACAGGGGCATTAGAGTTGATCAGGCTGTAAGGGACAGAAGGCACACAATGGTGACTTGGACTACAGCACCTTAAACTGGGTTGCAACCTCATAGGTGATCACATAACTCAGTGTGGGGTTGTGAAAAATTTGGCAACGGTAGAAGGTTTCTGAACCTGCAACAAATAAATATTAAGTCAAGGCCTGGGGAGATTGCTCAGTGGTTAAAGGAACTTGTTTGCAAAGCCTGTTAGCCCTGGCTCAATTCTCCAGTACCCACATAAAACCAGATGCACAGAGTGGAACACGCGTCTGGGTTTGTTTGCAGTGGCAGAAGACACTGGTGTGCCAGTATTCAATCTCTCTCTCTCTCTCTCTCTCAAATAATAAATACTTTTCAAAAATTAATTCAATATCAAAGGTGTAATGAATGGGGGTGTACCTGGTAGTGCTCACCTTGTTGTATCACATGACTTCACTGTAGCCTTGATTCTGAACACACGGGTGTGCACTTTGCATTGTGAGTGCCATCACACCATGTGATGCCAACAAACACTGCCCGAAACACCTTGGCTCAGATTTTAGACAAGAATTACAAAGATAGCAAGCGGGTTCCCTTTTGCTCACCCTGCAGAGTTCTCTCATATATTTATGCCCAAAATGACCACAGCACATTGACCAAAAGAAATAGTAGTGCATTACTATTAACTAAACTCCAGACTTAAAACAAAATCCTTCCCTTTTTCTGCCAATGTCTTTTCTTTTCCAGGATCACATTTGGGGTTCAGCACTGCATCTGGCTGTGTCCCTGGTCTCTTATAATAATTTACAGCCCCTAATTTTCCTCTCCTTCATGACCTCAGTGCAGAAGAGCTCAGGTGTTTATAGAATGTGCTTCAGGATGAGTTGGTCAAATGCTTCCTTAAGATTTGTCTGGGTTTATTGGGCACGGTGGCACACACCTCTGATCCCAGTACTCAGGAGGCAGAGGTAGGCGTACTGATATGAGTTTGAGGCCAGCCTGAGACTACAGAGTGAGTTCCAGGTCAGCCTGGGACAGGAGATCATACCTCAAAAACCAAAACCAAAACCAAAACCAAAACCAAACAAACAAAAAAGTATTTTCTGGAATTATGTATTTTGGGGCACAGACCTTCCAAAGTTACGTAACCCCTCTTACTCCCTCTCACCAAGGCATGAAGTATGACTGATGTTGACTTGGGCTTTGCGGTGAGGAAGGGTTTACCAGTTGTCTCTACCATGAAGTTCCCACATCTCCTTCATTCCCATGTCTCCACTAAATAGTCACCAAGCCCAGCTCACACTCAGAGCATAAAGATCCACCACTATGCCTTGGGGCTGTCACCTGGTTACCTGAAGTAGATTGAGGTACCTGAAAGCAGGCACCCTGGGTCCCAAGCATATGATGGGATGAGATGTTAAAGCCAGGGCGATCTTTCCGAGTTCACTGGGAAAGGCAAAGAGGAGACTGGAAAGGCTGTTGGAAGGAGGAGGAGAGGTGCCTTGCCTGTAGTGGTGAGAGGAAGCTTGGCAATGTGGAGCTCCACCCAGCAAGCTCCATGCTCTTCTGATAATTCTGGAAGAGTCTGAGAAGGCCCTAACTCTAGCACATGGGACAGAGATGTGCTACAAAGATAGCTTTCTGGGTTTAAAACAAATTTAAAGGAACTTAAGATGTCATAACTTGCTGGCTTCAAAAATAATCCTCTGGGGCTAGAGAGATGGCTTAGTGGTTAAGGCATTTGCCTGCAAAGCCAAAGGATTCTGGTTTGATTCTTAGGACCCATGTAAGCCAGATGCACAAGGGGGCGCATGTATCTGCAGTTTGTGTGCAGAGGCTGGATGCCCTGGCGTGCCCATTCTCTTTTTCTCTCTCTGCCTCTTTCTCTCAAATAAATAAATAAATAAATAAATAAATAAATAAATAAATAAATAAAATATATTAAAATATATATATTATAAAATAATTCCCAGCCGGGAGTGGTGGCACACACCTTTAATCCCAGAAGTAGGAGGATCTCCATGAGTTCAAGGCCACCCTGAGATTGCATAGTTAATTCCAGGTCAGCCTGAGCTAGAGTGAAACCCTACTTCGAAAAACAAAAACAAACAAACAAAAAATTCCTTTTCCCCTCTACTTCCAGTCTGTCCAGATAGAAAAAAAAATCCTCAAACTAAGAAATGGCCAATGGGCTAAGATCAAAGCCAGGACAGGAACATAAGACCATTGGCAGTGTTCCAAGTTCCTAAAGCACCGCCCTTTGTGCTCAAGATCAGTCAATTTGCTGCCTTTTAGCTCCAAACTCACCCTTCATTGTCTGAGCTGTACGATGGATCTGGGCCCTTTCCACAAGACTTTCCTTTGTCAACTGGCAAAATGCAAAGCACTGTCATGAAAGATTGTAGGAAAAGGGATTTTTTTCCCCCTGCCACCTACCTCACCACACCATATACGGGAGTGAGCTAGGCTCCTGTCTTATAGCATCTGGCTCTCGGTCAAGTTCAGAGGAAACTAGTAGCTAGTTTTATCATGGCACTCTGAAATTTAAGTGTCTCTCTTTGGCTGATCAGTGTGTGTGCCAATCCTTGAGCCAATCATAGTGTGTGTGTGTGTGTGTCCTAATATTAAGTCTGGCCAGAACTTCCTTAATCTGGAGTGGAGTGGGTAGGCTAGGTGGGTTTCAGCTAATCTCATTGAAACTCCTAATGGAAGGTAGGGTGAGTGTCCCCCCCGCAAAGGGTGACAGAGCCATGGTGTCAGCATTCTCCTGATTCTATACTCCCTTGGGGCAGTCACAAACATGGCTTAAAGTAGGCAGCAGTCCTAATGGGAGCTCAGCAGCTTCAAATGGCCCCCAATGGCACTCTGCAGATGTGTAACTATGTTGGGTGACATGGCAGAGAGGAATGAGGTTGCAGATGGAGTTAGGGGGCTTGGTGGTGGACTTTTAATTTTTCTATTATTTATTGGAGAAAGTGTGTGTGAGAAAGACAGTGAGAGAGAAAGAGAAGAGAATGAGTGTCCCAGGGCCTCTAGCCACTGCAAATGAACTCTAGATGCGTGCTCTACCTTGTGCATTTGGCTTACATGCGTACTGGGGAATCGAACCTGGATCCTTAGGCTTCGCAGGTAAGCTCCTTAACTACTAAGCCATCTCTCCAGCCTTCAGTGGTGGACCTTCTTTTTTTTATGGTTTTCAAGGTAGGGTCTCACTCTGGCCCAGGCTGACCTGGAATTCACTACGTAGTCTCAGGGTGGCGATCCTACTAAGTGCTGGGATTAAAAGTGTGTACCACCACGCCCGGTGGTGGTGGACTTTTAACAAAGATATTATCTTGGCTACCTGGCTGGGCCCAGCATGGTCTTCAGAGGTATAAGAAGCCTGGGGAAGGGTGTCAGAGTGACAATAAAGAGGGTGTGACTCAGAGCTACAGCCTTTGAGGGCACAGGAAGAGGCCATGACTCCAGAGGGAGGGTGACTCTCAAAGCTGGGATAGCAAGGAATCTTCAGAGGGACCCATGGCATTGCCCCTGGAGGTACCTTTAGCTATTGCGACTGATTTTGGATTCCTGACCCCACGGATTCTCCTATGTATTTGTGCTATTGAAGTCACTCAGCTTGGGATTTGTCACAGTAGATGTGGAAAGTGAACACACTGTGACATTTGTGCCTACCAAAAGTTACCAATACCTACAGGAGAGCCTATTTTCCCTTCTACTCCTTGTTGAGCCACACCCAGATTCTTCTAGATCCAAGGGCTGGGAGGTGGCTGTGTGGCAGTTCTTGGCTTCTGTCCACACTGCTTTTTTCTGTGGGCTGCTGGTCACTCTTTTGGCCAAGAGCCAACACTATTCTAGACGTATTACCTGAGCCAGGAGCCAATTGGCCAGAGCCACCCATGCCAGACTGATGTTTTTCCCTGGCAGCCATGTCTGTTGAACTGTGTGTGGCATGGGGGACTCCTCCCCTGGGAACTCCTCGCCCTAGCACTATGCTTTGCAAGGAGTGTGCAGAAACCTCCCAGTGTACCAAAGCGTCGGCTCACTCACAACTGAAGACCAGCAGAGTGGGGTGTGTAAGAGCCCAGGCGAACGTGTGCATGAAGCTAGGGGTGGTGGTGCGCTTCCATAACCCCAGCACTCAGGAGACAAACACAGCACAATTGCTACAAGTTTAAAGCTTGCCTAGTCTATGATGTGAGTTCCAGCTCAGCCAGAGAACCATAAGGAGACCTTGTCTCAAAGCAACAATCCAACAAACAAAAGGTGTGTGAGAGATTTACCCTGGGGGATTCTAGCTGCTGCCATAGAGCTCCCACCCAGCTCACATGTCTCACGTATCCCAGGCTGGCCACAAACTCAATACGTAGCTGAGGAATGACCTTGAACTTCTGATTGATATTCTTGCTTAAACTGCCTGAGTTCTGGGATTACAGGTGTGCGCCACCACACCTGGTTTACCATTGTTCATGACACCAAGAGATGGTCATATACCCTTAGCAAGCCTCTCCAGTCAGAATCCTGAGTTTGAATCATGGTTCTGCGCTTCAGTCTCCCCAGGCCTGAGGAAGGTTAGCTGCTGCTAGGGAGCTGAGAACAGTGTCACACACGTCCCCTCACGGGGGCTGAGGACGGTGTCACACCCACATCCCCTCACGGGGGGGGGGGCTGAGGATGGTGTCACGCACACGTCCCCTCACGGGGGCTGAGGACAGTGTCACACATGTCCACTCACAGGTTGTCCAACCTATTCCAGGACGTGGCCAGCAGTTGGCACCATCACCACACAGTCGGCTGGCTTCTCTTGCTGGTATACTCTCACAACCACGCCCCGACTGTGGTCCCGTCAGAGTTGGCAATGAAGCTGAGACCCACCCACTTACTCCTTCACTGGATGCCTACTCTCTGATGTTTGGAAGTTTTGTTGAACTTGGTTGGTTTGCAAACTAATGGAAAGAAACAGGTAAGAGCGAATTAACTCTGGTCTTTTGGTGATCATTGATTTGATCAACTTTCCTTCAGAAATGAAAGGGCAATCACAAGTCAAATATCAAAAGGCTATGGCAAGAAAAAGAACTGAGCTCTAAGCAAGACAGAAGACACAGGGTTCAGCCTCCCTCAAATGCAGGTGAGGTGGTGGGAGTGGGGTGGCTGGTGTGGTTCTGACAGGCACTTCAGGACCCTTGTTCTTTCTAAATGGTGCCCCGCATGCTATGAGCCTTACTGAGGCTGTGTCATAGTATGTGTGGAGGGAAAGTCGGCTTGGGGTGGGTCCTTTCTTCTGGATCTTGTCCTCAGAGTAAGCAAGGATACCCAGGGGTCACCATGGAAGAAGAAACATGTCCATGAGAGAGACCATGTCCCTCAGATCCATGCTAATCCCTGCAAAAGAATGCCACTGACAAATTGGCTTCACTTCTTGATCCTCTGTACCTTTGACATGTCCACTGTGTCCTGGACCCACACCTGTGATGAGTGTGTGTGTGCCCTCTCCTCCCTGAGGGACAGAAACCTCTGAAATCATAGGAAAAGGCTGTCCTTGAATTTGCAGTGGCTGACCTGAACTCCTGGTTCTTTGCTTCCATCTCCCAAGTGCTGAGATTCCAGGCACGTGCTGCCATACCTGGCGTCCTTCCTCTTTTTATGTTGTCAAATATTTTTGTCAGAATATACTGGGGAAGTTGCTATGGCTAAACCTGATTATGTGTTTTTATTTTATTTTTATATTTGTTTAATATTTGATTTATTTTGAGAGAGAGAGAGAGAATGAGAAAGAGACAGGTATAGAAAGAGAATGGGCATACCAGGGCCTCAGCCACTGCAAACTCCAGACACATGTGTCACCTTGTGCATCTGGCTCACATGGGTCCTGGGGAATCAAACCTGGGTCCTTAGGCTTTGCAAGCAAATGCCTTAACCACTAAGCCATCTCTTCAGCCCTATTTTATTTTCTTTATTTATGATTTTTCAAGGTAGGATCTCACTCTAGCCCAGGCTGACCTCGAATTCACAGGGATTCTCATATTTCTGCATCTTGAGTGCTGGGATAAAAGGAGTGTGCCACCATGTCTGGTGACCATGTGATTCTTAAGTCTTTGGAGCTAGTTTGTGGTAGAGCATGGAGGAGTTTGAATGCTGTAAGCAGAGCTTAAGAGAACATTCCAGAGGGAGCTCACAAGATCAGGATGCTGATGAGAATGTGGACAGTAGAGGCCAGGTTCATGAGGTTTTAGATGAAAAGGACGTCATTGGGCATTGGGCTAAAGGCCATTCGAGTCAAACTCTGGCAACGAGCTTGTTAAATTTTGTCCCTGTCCAGAGACTTTGTGGGAGATTGAATTTAAAGATGATGGTCTAGAGCCAGGCATGGTTGCACATACCTTTCCCCAGCACTGGGGAAGTCAAAGTAGGAGGATCATTCAAGGCCAGCCTGGACTACAGAGTGAGTTCCAGACAGCCTGGGCTAGAGTGAGACCCTGCCTCAGAAACAACAACAAAAAAACCCAAATAAACACACCCCACAATCCTCCCCCCAAAAGGTGATGGTCTAATTAAATTGGTGGGGGATGCCGGGCATGGTGGTGCACACCTTTAATCTCAGCACTCGGGAGGCAGAGGTAGGAGGATCGCTGTGAGTTTGAGGCCACCCTGAGACTACATAGTGAATTCCAGGTCAGCCTGAGCTAAAGTGAGACCCTACCTCGAAAAACAAACAAACAAACAAACAAACAAACCAACCAACAAACAAACAAACAAACAAATTGGTGGGGGAAATTTCAAGGCAACCCTCAAGATTCAGACTGTGGCATGGTTATTGCTGGCTGCCTTTAGTCAGACTTACAGTGAAAAATGAGCATCAAAAGTAGAGCAGGGCTGAGGAGATGGCATAGAGGTTAAAAGGCACTTGCTTGCAAAGCCTGTTGTCCAGGGTTCATGTACTCATGTAAAGCCAGGTGCAAAGTGGTGCATGGGTGGCATGTGAACACCCCCACACACTACATATAAACAAATAAAATAAGTGAATATAAAATTAAGGCTAAGTTAAGTACAGCTACTGAAGAGATTGTGGCCAATAAAAGGAGGCATATAGTTCACACTGGGATGACAGGAAAGACTCCTTGTAGGCATCTTAGGAGTTGGCCAGACTTTGCCCATCAGTGATGTAAGTGTATAAAGTTTTAACTCAATGGAAAAACTTTCCTTTAAGAAGAGAGTTCTCAGGCACCTTGCTCACACAGGGCTACCTAAGTTGTTTTCCCAGGATTTATTTCACCGTATTTGGCAGTTTGAATGAAATGTAGCTCATAGACACATGTACTTTGAATACTTGATCCCCAGTTGGTAGTAATTTGGGAAGATGGTAGAGCCTTTGGGAGGTGGAGCCTTGCTGGAGGAGGTGTGTCACTGGAGGTGGGCCTTGAGGTTTATTAGTCCAGCCCACTGCGTGTTCAGAGCTAGCTCACTCAGCTGCTTCCTTCCTGCTGTTGTGACAAGATGTGACACCCTGTCTGCCTTCTTTGCTATGCTTCCCCCAATGATGAAGCTTCCCCTTGAACCTGTGAGCTGAAATAAACTCTTTTCTCTCTCTTTTTTTAAAAAGATTTTATTTTTATTTATTTATTAGAGACAGAGAGAGGGAGAGAGAAAGAGAGTGATGATGGGCATGCCAGGGCCTCCAGCCACTGCAAACGAACTCCAGATGCATGGGTTACCATGTGCATCTGGTTTACATGGGACCTGGAGACTCGAACTGGGGTCCTTAGGCTTCGCAGGTATGTTTTACCATTTTTTTTTTCAAGGTAGGGTCTCACTCTAGCTCAGACTGACCTGAATTCCTGGACCTGGAATTCCTGACCTGGAATTCACTATGTAGTCTCAGGGTGGCCTCAAACTCATGGTGATCCTCCTAGCTCTGCCTCCCGAGTGCTGGGATTAAAGGCATGCACCACCAAGCCTGGTTTCTATTCCTTCCTTTAAAAAAAGTTTTTCTAAAAAATATTTTATTTACTTATTTGAAAGAGATAGGGGAGGGAGAGAGAGGAAGAGACAGATAGAGTGGGGGGACTAGAGAGATGGCTTAGTAGTTAAGGTGCTTGCCTGAGAAGCCTAAGGACCCAGGTTTGATTCTCCAGGTCCCACGTAAGCCAGATGCACAAAGTGGCACATGCATCTGGAGTTCATTTGCAGGGCTAGAGACCCTGGCAACCCATTCTCTCCCTCCCTCCTCTCTCTCTCTGTCTCAAATAAAAATAAATTAAAAATTTAAGATAAAGCCGGGCGTGGTGGCGCACACCTTTAATCCCAGCACTCGGGAGGCAGAGATAGGAGGATCACCAAGAGTTTGAGGCCACCCTGAGACTACATAGTGAATTCCAGGTCAGCTTGGACCAGAGTGAGATCCTACCTTGCAAAACCAAAAAAAAAAAAAAAAAAATTTAGATAGAGAGAAAGAATGGGCACACCAGGGCCCCCAGTCACTATAAACTTCAGACTCAGGCACCACCTTGTGCATCTGGCTTACGTGGGTACTAGGGAATCCATCTGGCTCATTAGACTTTGCAGCCAAGTGCCCTAACTGCTAAGCCATCTCTCTATAGCCCTCAGGAAAGATTTTATTGACAATCTCCATACATATACATAATATACCATGATCACAGTCCACTCTTACCATCCTCCTTTGTCCCTCTCCCCTGTCCTCCTTCCACTGAATTCCTTCTTTCCAACTAGTTCTTAGTCTATTTTGATGTCACTCTTCCCCCTCCTATTATGTAGGTCTTGTGTAGATGGCATCAGCTACTGTGAGGCCATGAATGCCATGACCACTTTGTGTCTGGAAGACAGTATCGTATGCACTTCTCCCCTTCCTTTGGCTAGCACATTCTCTCTGCCACCTCTTCCACAATGGTCCCTGAGCCTTGAAGGGTATGATAGAGACATCTCATGCAGTGCTGAACACTCCACTGTCACGTCTTCGCAGCACTTTGGTGAGTTCCATTAGTTCTTTTGGAATGGGAATGTTTACTCTGTGTATATGTAACTTGCTTTTGATTCTACAGGATCTCACAGCTCAGAGATTGCCTAAGTCTCAGAGGAGCCTTTGAACTTGGGCCTTTGAACAGTGTGGGAACTATTAAGACCATGGGAATGATTACTTTGCATTGTAAGTGGACCAGAACCATTTGGTGAACAAAGGTGGAATTTATGGTTATGTGTTTGGGGCTAGAGAGACGATTTGGTGGTTAAGGCCCTTGCCTGCAAAGCCTAAGGACCAATGTTGGACTCTCCAGACCCCATGTTAGACAGACACACAAAGGTGAGGAAAGCGCAAGGTTGCACATGTCCACTAGGTGGTACAAGTGTCTGGAGTTTGATTGCAGTGGCTGAGGCCCTGGCATGCCAATTCTCTCTCTGTTTTACTGTCTTTCTGTCTCTAAAAATAAGATAAAATAAAATAAAATAAAAATTTAAAGATAAGATGTGTTCGGGTGTCAAGTTGACAAGGAGTGGACTTGTGATGGTCATTCTTCATTGTCAATTTGATTAGACTGAGAAGTATGTAGATTAGGGAAACACACCTCTGTGCCTGTGAATGTTTCTAGAGAGGATTGACTCAGGGAGGACCTGCTTTGAATGTGAGAGGCACTATGCCATAGACTGGGGCCTAGATGGAATAAGAGGCATGCTATTGGCTTCCTGTCCACCATGACGTGAGCTTCTCTGCTTCACCATGATGAACAGAGACCTAGAGACAAAATAAGTTTGTTTTCTCCCTTAGCTTGTTTTTGTCAAATGTTTTGTCTTAGTAATAGATATATATACTACATGATTTCATGAATGTAACCCTTGTGAAGTAAAATCATGAGTGATGGAGAAGAGATGGATTAGGGATGGGGAAAGGAGAGGGCTAGGGGAGAGAGACTGGAGTGATGACAAGGTTACATATCCCAATTATGGTGGTGGTGCCACAAAGCTCCATACAGGATAAAACTGCAAGGGGACACACACACACACACACAGACTGAGGAGACTGAGGGTGCTGCTACTGGAATCTGAATAGCTTCTGTTCCTTGTACCAATGTCAACCTTCTGGATTTGGCACTGTACTAGTTATGTAACATGCTCTGGCTATGGAGCCTCCTTATACATTTCTTTGTAACTCTCTGTGCTTTATAATTATTTCAAAATAAAAATGTCAAAAATTGCATTAGGGGCTGGAGAGATGGCTTAGCAGTTAAGGCACTTGCCTACAAAGCCAAAGGACCCAGGTTTGATTCCCTAGGACCCACAGAAGCCAGATGCACAAGGTGGTGAAGGCATCTGGAGTTTGTTTGCAGTGGCCGAAGGCCCTGGCGCACCCATTCTCTCTCTCTCTCTCTGCCTCTTTCTCTCAAATAAATAAAAAAAATTAAAAATTGCATTAGGACATACATTGCATAATTCATAGCTGGTGAACACTAGAAAGTCATGGTTCCATGAAACCCAAAGAATGTCAAAACAAGTACACAAACCAAATGATCCAGAAGAACAGTGTCACTGATGTCAGGAGACACAGAGGACCCAGAGTTGCCCAGTTAGAGACAACTTTTCCCAGCAGCCCTTGAAGTACAAGAGGACCTTGGGCAATGTGCTAGGCCAGGTCTGGGCTTAAAGTGCTGGCATGTGTTCCCCTTGTGTCCTGTTTCTGCTGACTGGGAAGGTGTGGAAACTTGATTTCTACCATGTACACCATGTCCTGAGAGAGAAGGAATGGAATCCCAGAAGACTATTGCTGTTGGAGCTGTTCGGGGATGGACAGGTAAAGGTGTGTGGCCTTTAACCACTATATTCTTGGGGCCCTGTGCTATTGCAGCTTAGTGGAAATATGCAGGTTTCAGAGCAGGGCACAGTGTGAACCCTTGCTCTGCAGAAGAAGCCAATCATGTCTACCTGCAGGCCCATACAGGCCCACACTGAGGGGCTCTGCTGGCAATCCTGGCTAGTGGGAATGACGGCACTCTTTTTCCAATTACTTAATTTCCTCCAAAAGAACATATGGGTTCCTCATGTAATGAAGAAAGTGAGCCTATGACTGAGATGGGCACCCAAGGTGTGAGTCACACATTAGGTGATGAATCTGGCCTGCCAGAGCATAGGCTGTGGGTGCTGGTGAGCCCTTACTACCTGACTAGGTTGGCTCTTTAAAAATTAAAAAAAAATATATATATATAGGGCTGGAGAGATGGCTTAGTGGTTAAGACGCATGCCTGTGAAGCCTAAGGACCCCAGTTCAATTCTCCAGGTCCCACGTAAGCCAGGTGCACATGGTGACGCGTGTATCTGGAGTTCGTTTGCAGCGGCTAAAGGCCCTGGCACCATTCTCACTCTTTCTTTCTTTCTCTCTCTCTCTAATAAGTAAATAAATAAAAATAAAATCTTAAAAAAATATATATATATATTAGCTGGGTGTGGTGGTGCATGCCTTTAATCCCAGTACTTGGGAGGCAGAGGTAGGAGGATTGCTGTGAGTTCAAGGCCACCCTGAGACTAAATAGTGAATTCCGGGTCAGCCTGGACTAGAGTGAGATCCTACCTTGAAAAACCAAAAAAAAATTTTTTTAAATTTATTCTATTATTTATTCGAGAGAAAGAGGCAGAGAGAGAAAGAGAGAAAGAAAGAGAGAGAGAGGAGAGAGAGAGAGAGAGAGAGAATGGGCATGCCAGGGCTTCCAGCCACTGCAAACAAACTCCAGATGCATGCGCCCCCTTGTGCATCTGGCTTACATGGGTCCTGGAGAGTCGAACCAGGATCCTTTAGCTTTGCAGGCAAACACCTTAACCACTAAGCCATCTCTACAGCCCCTGGATTGGCTCTTTAAGCACCTTCTCCTTGCCCCACCTACTTGTGCCTGTGGCTCTCTGTTCCTTTTTTCCCTGCAGGACAGCTTACTATCTCCAAGCCTAGGAGACATAGGATGTGGATGAAGCTTGCCACCAGCAGGACCCCCTTGTCTCTGAGTACCAAACCCGGCTCACACTATTCATGTCTTGTCCTGACTGGAGGTTTCACATTAATCAGCCGAGTCAGGCTGGGTATGGCCCTGGGCCCCTAGTCACCTCAAGGCAGCTGCAAAGGGGCTTGACCTGGGATGTTTGTGAACTTGAAGGGTTAGCTCAGGCTGTAACAAGGTATAGCCACCTGCACTCTGAATTTTTTTTTAAGCTGTTTAAAAATATTTTTTATTTATTCATTTGAGAGAGAGAGAGAGAGAGAGAGAGGAAGGGAGAGAATGGGCACGTCAGGGCCTCTAGCCACTGCAAATGAACTCCAGATGCATGTGCTCCCTTGTGCATCTGGCTTACATGGGTCCTGGAGAGTCGAACCAGAATCCTTTGGCTTTGCAGGCAAACGCCTCAACCGCTAAGCCATCTCTCCAGCCCATAATTTTTTTTTTGTTTGTTTTTTTCAAGGTAGGGTCTTGCTCTAGCCCAGGCTGACCTGGAATTCACTATGTAGCCTCAACTCACAGCGATCCTCCTATCTCTGCCTCCAGAGTGCTGGGATTAACGGCGTGAACCACCACGGCTTTGTTTGTATTTTGAGTCAGAGTCTCATGCTATAGCTCAGGCTGGCCCAGAACTTGTGGCAATCCTCCTGACTCAGCCTGCCTGAATTATAGAAGTGAGCCCCGCTGCAATTTGAGATTTGACTGGAAAGTGGGTTTTCTGAGGTTCCTTCCCTCAATATAGGAACTGGGGTAGGGGTGAGGGAGGGATGGCAGACCCTGGGAAGGGCCTGACTGCTAAGGAGTGATCTGTAAATAGTCATTGAGTGGACTACTGCTGGTGCCTATGCATTCTTGAATGAGCTCTGCACATGGAAAGGCCCCACTGGCCACTACAACAGGGTATGCAGGTAGGACAGGCCTGCAATACTTTTTGCTGTCAAGTGCAGCTTGGGATCAACTCCTTTAGTGGGAGATGTGAGACAGGGGACTAGACTAGAAGGGCCTGTCATCCCTTCTCTGTTACTACCAGACTTGGATCATGCCTGCTGTCCAGTTTGCGGGAGGTCCAGATCTTGAGAAAAGCCTGCTTGCTGAAGCTGCCCTTTTTCTTCCCAACTGGGGTGACCTTAACAGGATCTCAATTTAGCATCGGGCCCACTCTCCGACACTCTAAATGCAATGGCGTTTGCACATTAACACTGAAAGATCATCGTTTTCGTGGTGTGAAGGGTAAAAACATCACTCGATACCAAAAGGCCAAATTCCCGATTTAGTTTAGAAAAAAATTCTGGACAACCTTTCACAAGTCTGCTTGTCCCATTCTGTCAGTAGTTAACGAGTGCTTGGGCAGTGACAGTACACTGGACAGCAGAAGGCATGGGGCAAAGCCTGTCTGCCCAGAGAAGCACCTGCCAGAGTACTATCTTGGGTGGTACCCAATGCAGTGTGCTCCAGCCAGTGGGGCTGGGTCCTCTGACTGGAGAGCTTTGGAGCTTGGCTGCAAGGCAACTGGCCAGCCACTATCCAGCACTCCCCCCCCCCCCGGGCCAATGTGTCACTGTAGGGACACTCTCCAGTTGGCACCTCCCTATAAAATGACAAAACCTTGTGTACCTGCATGGGATGAAATCAGATGACATATGTGAAGCACTTGGCACAGAACATGTGTGGAGCTGAGGGTCACACTAAAGTTCCATAAAGTTTCTTGTAGGTCTGGCTGGAGGTGACCCTTAGTTGAAGTCACATAAAAGTCATGACTCTGCTGACCTGGTGTCCATCGTTGTTCTCACTCTCAATGCGAGCATCCCAGGATGGCTCTGAGACTTGGGGACCACCTTCCTGGCAGCAGCAGGTCTCTGGCTCTCCTCGCAACCCACACTTTTGAGTTTGCGAGGAGGCCAGTGTGATTGGAAAATCCCGTCACCTGGCTTTAAAATCCTGTGGCTCAGGCAGAGCCTGGCGGCACATGGAACTTGTGCCACCGCTGCTGGAGCCGCTTCTGCCTGCGCCTGTGGGCTCTAGACGCTCTGGGTCTCTCCTACTTCTCTGCTGTGGTTGATAATTTACTATACACCTCACTTTTTAGTAGACGAGCATATTTTGCTGTTTTTTTTTTTTTTTTTTTTTTTTTTTTTCCCCTAGCCTGTTTTGGCGTGGTTCCTATGTTCCTATGCCGCCATCTTAACCAGAAGTCTTCTGCAACCCACACTCTTGGCACTGACCTTTCCCTGCCTCGAATCTCTGTGCCAACTTCAGGTCAGTACCTCATTCTCATTTAAATGGCCAACGCCCAAATCCAAGTCATCTCCAAATGGCCTCCAACCATCTAAGCATTCTGGGATTTGGCTAACAAGCCCTTCACTGTTCTGGCCTTTATCTTCTTAGGACTAAAGGATGAGAGTGTCAGAGATGGAAGCACCTTCAAGGTTACTACTGGTTTAGGGCTCGGGAGGTGGCTCCATGGGTAAAGTGCTTGCTTCACAGGCATGAGAACGTGAGTTCAATACTCAGTACCCATATAAAATGCTGGGCGTGGTGGCACATGCCTATAACACCAGTGCTGGGGACAAAGACAGGAAGATCCCTGAAGCTTGCCAGCCAACCAGTCTAATTGGTGAGCTCCAGCCAATAAGAAATTCTGTCTCAAAGGAGGTTGACAGTGTTCCTGAGAATGACACCTGAGGTTGTTCTCTGGCCTCCACACACATGTGTACATGAGTGTGTGAGCACTTGCACATACATACGGACATGCATACAACAAATAAACATACATATATACATATACACACATGCACACTGCATCATCATACATACACCAAAGGGTTACTGGTCCAACCTTGTACTTTCCCTTTTCTTTCTTTCTTTTCTTTTCTTTCTTTCTTTCTTTCTTTCTTTCTTTCTTTCTTTCTTTCTTTCTTTCTTTCTTTTCTTTCTTTCTTTCCTTTTCTTTCTTTCTTTCTTTCTTTCTTTCTTTCTTTCTTTCTTTCTTTCTTTCCCTTTATTTATTTGAGAGAATGAATCCCTCCCCAAGGCCTAGTGCTCCTTCCAGGCACATGTGTCACTTTGTCCCTCCTTCCCATCCATCTATCATCTATCTATCTATATAATATTTAAACCACTGAGAATTAGCCCCATAATTTCTTTTTTTTTTTTTTTTTTTTTTTTGAGTGCTCACTACAAACTCCAGGCACATGTGTCACTTTGTGCATCTGGCTTTCCGTAGGTACCAGGTACCCAGGCTTTGCAAGCAAGTGGTGCCCTAAACCACCGAGCCATCTCTCCAGCCCCATAATTTCTTTTTTAAATTTTATTTATTTATTATTTATTTATTTATCTGTAAGCAGATAGGGAGAGATAGAAGAGAGGCAGACAGAGAGAGAATGGGCACACCAGGGCCTCTAGTCACTGCAAACGAACTCCAGATGTATATGCCTCTTGTGCATCTGGCTTACGTGGGTTCTGGAGAATCAAACAGGGATCCTTTGGCTTCACAGGCAAATGCCTTAACTGCTAAGACATCTCTCCAGCTCTATAATTTCTTACAAAACAACAAACAAGGGTCTTAGGGACCCTAAAGAGAGGAGGGGAGGGCAAGTCAATGAAGCCATGTTATGTCCTGTGGCTGGGACCCATGGGACCATCAGCTATCATAGGCTGAACTACCAGACTTACAACCCTTCCTGCCTTAGAACAGATGAGAGAAATTTCAGAGCAGTGAAAGGCTGGTGTACCTGAGTTGTGTGCCACCCAGGATTGTTAAGGCCTGGCTTGTAGTTTAACATTGTGCTCCCTTGTTAGCAGCTCACGCAATACTGGGGCATCTTTTGGCTGTGGTACCAGACCATGGCAAGTAACACACACTGACCCTCCTATGGGCAGGCCGTGCGCTACCACGAAGCCGTTAATGCCTCTCCAGAGGCACAGTGAAGGCAAGTAGCGCTTTCCTGAGCAGAGGTGCTCTGAGGCCGAGGTCACAGTCAAGTCACTGGGCACTGCCCATCTCCACAGTACTGGTTCCAGGCCAGCTGCAGTGGTCCTGAAGAGGGACACTCTTAAGAAAGCTCCCACCTGGTGACACTGCTGATCGAGAGAGCACATTTGAAATGGCACTGTCCATCCCATGCACTCTCATGATTAACCCCCCCTGCCTCTGGCTCCTTTCCATCTTGCGGGGACAGGCTGGGTGGTCTGGGATCAGATAGGAACTGTTTGCTGAAATGAAAACCCGAGTGTGTGTGTATGCGCATGTAGATGTGCAGGCCAGAGGAAGAGTCAGGTGTTCTCTAATGCTCTTCTGCCTTATTTCCCTGAGACAAAGTCTCTCATTGAACCTGGGGCTTGCTGCTTTTCAGTAAGACTGGCTGACCAAGGAGTGCCAGTGGTCTCCTGCCTCTGCCCCAGCGCAGTGCTGGAGTTACAGGTGTGTGTGGCTGGGCTTGGCTTTTTTTTTTTTTTGTTTGTTTTTTTGAGGTAGAGTCTCCTCTAGCTCAGGCTGACCTGGAATTTATTATGTAGTCTCAGGGTGGCCTTGAACTCATGGCGATCCTCCCACCTCTGCCTCCCGAGTGCTGGGATTAAAGGCGTGCGCCACCACACCCGGCTTTGGGCTTGGCTTTTTGCATGGGTGTGGAGGATTGAATTCAGGTCCTTGTGCTTGTGTATCGACTGCTCTTAGCCAAGCCTGAGCTTTTTATGCTGGATATGATGGCACAGTCCTATATTCCCAGCATTTGGGAAGCAGAGGCAGGAAGATTGTTGTGATTTTGAGGCCACCCTTAAACTACACAGTGAGTCTCTACCTCAAAAAAGGAAAGAAAGGGGCTGGAGAGATGGCTTCACAGCTAAGGTGCTTGCCTGTGAAGCCTAAGAACCCAGGTGTGATTCCCCAGTACCCACATAAGCCAGATGCACATAGTGGCACATGTGTCTGGAGGCCCTGGCATACCCATTCTCTAATAAATAAAAATAAAATAGTAAAAAGCAGATAAGAAAGAAGGAATGAGGGCAGGGAGGAAGGGAGAAAGAAAGGGGGCAGGGAGAGTGCTGGAAGCACGTTGAGACTTGGAAGTCAAAGCAGGACATGAATTTGGCAGAGTGGGCTGGGGTGGTTCATAGTATACCCAGAACACAGAGGGATGAGCAGGCAGGCACAGCGAGACTCCTGCTCAGGGCTGCTCTAGCTGGCCACCAGGAGGCCCTTCTCTGTATACCTGTGGTGCTGGCTCAGTACAAAGAGACACCTGCAAAGTTTGTTCCTCACGAGAAGCAACCAATTCCTCAAGCACCAAACCACGGTGAAATGGCACATATGCCATTGCTCCCACCTTCCATGAAGGGAAGGAAAAGGTGTCCTTAAGGCACACTGTGGGTAGTCATTGAGCTGAATGTCAGAGTGCTGTAAGGAGTATGAGACAAAGCCTTGTCCTGTGTACAAAAGTTTATTGTTTACAAAAATAAGTTACAAAAAACAAAACTAAGCACAACAACCCCTACCCCATATGACGACACGTGAGAACAGGGCTTATTCTAGTAACAGCTCAGGAAGACAACTTCAGAAACAGATGCATGAGGACCAACCCATGGGCACTGCCCACACACAGAACACCAGGTTGTGTACTGATGGGTGACAATCATGCCAGCAGGGGTGGGCAGAGAAAGAGAGAGAGAGAGAGAGAGAGAACGAGCAGTTGAAGGACACTGTGTGGAAAAGGTAGTTAGGCCATCAGCATCACTCAATGCTGGTCTGGGAAAGTGCTGGGGGCCAGGACAGGGTCACTGCCGGCAGGTGTCGTGAAAGGCCTCCAGGGTTCTGAAGTCCCTCCAGGTCGGGGGCAGGCCATCTTGCAGAAACTTCCCACAGCGCTGGCATGGAGCCTGAAACAGCTTTATGTAGCTTCTTAGCCAGGTCTGAAAAAAAGCAAGATGAGAAGAGAAAGAATGGGATTTCCTCAAACCTCCTTCCTCAACCATCCCTTCCACTGGACCTGCGGGCCTGAAGACACCCTGGAAGATACCAGTGGCCTCATGCAGAAGCCGTGGAACCTACAAGCTTGTCTCTTAGTTCTCATGTCCCTGCTCCTCCAAAGTCAAGGGACTCTTAACACAAAAATTCTGATGGGAAAGGCACCGTTGGGTGGGTGGGGGCTACTGCATGGCCTTGAGGCCCTGTCATCAATTGGACAGCAGCCTCAGCCCTCCTCTCCTTATCACCAAGCAGTGTGTGTGAGCATGGTTAAGGAAGTGCTGGAGAAATTCTGCACCAGGACAATGTGCCTTCTAGCTAATCTCATTTCAGAGGTCGTCCCTCACTGTCACAATGTGACCTAACACAGCTGGGGGCAGCGCCGGTGCCACCAAGTAACGTAATAAGTGGCAAGCCCCCACCTGTGCAGTTCAGAGTGCAGAGGGCTCACGGGCATCATACATAAGGATGAGGCTCACCTAACTCAATTCTTCACCTCAAGGAGACTCACGAGCAAGAAACCCCAGCAACACCAACCCCACTGCCTCAGGCAGCAGCAGTCACTGTGTGAGGCCTGTGGCTCCTCACTAGGCCGCCTGAATCAGGGCGGTGAGAAAGAACACTGCTCCCGAAGAGGCCACTGAGTGAGCTCGTTGGTACAGTCCTCCTACCCTCCTCACAGTGGCCGGTATGGGCAGCCATGGCTCACCAGTGCCTTCCCCTTCCACAGGTTGCTCTCTGTGGGGGTTTTGGCAACTGCAATGCTCACTCAGCTTCTGTCCTTCCCTATCCCACACTCATAGAAGGGGGAAATTGGTGTTATGACGTGTTAGGTAGAAAGCAAGTCTGTGGACCACTGATGAGAGACTGTCACCTCTGTGCCCCCTCAGCATGTGGAAGGACCCTTCCCTCCAAGGCCAACGGAGCTGAGCTCAAGGTGTCATCCTCAGTCCATTAGATGGGCTCACATCTTCTGACAGGTAAACATCCTCTCTCTCTAAGAAGTTGAACTTTTGAGCTTCTGTGACAGAGGGATCGCTGCTCAGGCCTGCCGGCAGGTGCCCCAGTGTGGAGAAAAACGTAGTGGGGGAAGGGCAGGGTGGTGCCTAGTGAGGGGTAGCAGGAAGCTATCTAGGCAGGGGAAACAGCTGACTGGGTCTGTGATAGGCATGCTCAGGCCTGCTTATGACACTATGGGCCTAGAGCCAAATGCTAGGGGAAAGGTCCTGCCCATTCCCATGGTGTAAATATCCCTAGGTTTGATTCTGAGCTACCAGTGGCTAAAGAACCAGCTCCCCAACTTCTGGACACTTCTCACAAATTGGCAGGAGTGGCCCAGCACAGCACCCCACTGGAGCCCTGCCCTGGGCCTGCTCCCACTTATCATTCTCATTCTGAAAAGTGGAGGAAGAGGTGACTGGGAACTAAAGGGTCTGCCCCGTCACGCTTATAAGAACAGGGCCAGCCCAGGGGCCTGGCACACCAGGAGCCCAGCAAAATCACTACTGGTCAGTGCCAGGAACTTCTGGAGGACCACTTCTGTGACCATCACTTGTTCAGCAAAGCCCAAGGGAGGTGGCTCCTCCCATTCTTGACAGCAGAGGCTCAGACTCTGGAAACCACTTACCATGAAGGATCTGACCACAACATCTGGCATCTGGGGCAGCTGATAGTGGAGCAAAGCAGTGGTGGCATGGTCTGTCACCTGGGAATGAAGAACAATGATTGGGGTGACAGCCAGAAGGAGCTAGGGGGACGGATGTCCTCTTTCACAACAGGTCTGTTCATGTTTATCCTCTCTCTATCGCTCTCTTTCAGGAAAGGACATCTAAAATAAAATCTCAACTGGGAAAATTAGCTAGCAGAGTGGATGGGGGTGGTATGTTGTAGGTAGAAAGGACACAAATCGAAGGCAAATGGCACATGGAACATTCTGTAACCAAAACTCTGGACATGTGGAAGGACTGGAGAGGAAGGGGGCAGACCCAGAGGGGCCTCCTTGCTACATGAAACTCCAAATTCACATGGACAGCATTTCCATCTGCACACACCACTTCTCAGGCTGAAGCACCTTGTGCATCAGCTGCCAATCTCATTCAGCTTCATCATTTGTAGCCACATGGGCTTCTAGATCAGGAACCTGATGATTTCCAAGGACCCACATGACCTTTCTGCAGACCTGCCACACACACAAGTATGGTCCTCTCCCCAGATCTGTGATGTGTCTCTTTTCAGGGCCCTTGTGGCCACACCCACAGGGCCTCGATGTCCTCTTTGGGCTGATCTGAGACCCCCTGAAGTCCTGAACCAGCAAATTAAGAGATTTCACCAGTGTGATAGTTGTGTTCCAAATAATGACTTCTTTCACTGTCCTTATGACAAATCTTGGCATTACAAATACTGTGGTTAAACAACAGAACAGGCTGGAGAGATGGCTCAGAAGTTAAGATGCTTGCCTGCAAGGCCTAAGGACCCAGGTTTGAGTCCCCAGTACTCATGTAAGCCAGATGTGCAAGGTGGCACATGCATCTGGAGTTCATATGCACTAGTTGGAGGCCCTGGCACGCCCATTCTCTCCCTATCTGCCCTCTTCCTCTCTCTCTCCCTTTCTCAAATAAATAAAATATATATTTTAAATCAAAGCTCCAGATAAAATACTTAACTTTGAAGCTAGGTGTGGTGGCACATGCCTTTAATCCCAGCACTACAGAGGCAGAGGTAGGAGGATTGCTGTGAGTTCGAGGTCTCCCTGAGACTACATAGTGAATTCCAGATCAGCCTGGACTAGTGCGAGACTCTGCCTCGAAACAAACAAACTTAGGACAAGAATCCACACAGTTACTTGTCAGTCTCAGCTCCAGCAGAACACTTTGTCCGGCTAACAGCTGATAGGCCCAAGCAGTAGCTATTAGGGAGCAACAGATAAACAAGCTGGGTGGGGGCAGCTGGGAGTGCTGGTCCAGGCGTTGGTGAGCAGTGGCACATGGTTCTGGACCTGGTACATTGTGTCCACACCTGCACACAGCATGTGAGGGCTGGCTCTACAGTTAGGCAAGTGGAGCCCAGGTTCCCCAGCGGCAAGCTCCACCCCCATGGACTTTAGCCCTGGGTCAAATGAAGGTTGCAGCAATTCACTTCATAAGGCAGGGGAGGCAGAGAGCAGGCAGGGGGAGTTCCTGCTTCCTGTCCTAGCCCTCTTCCCAACTGCCTGGTGCTTGGTGAGCCTCACTCCACGATCAGCCTAGAACATCACCAGGCATACAGCGGGCACCCAATTCAGACTTTCTAAAGAAAGGACCTAAAAAATATCCACTACTGGGGACAAAGAACTGGCCTCCCATAGCTGTCCACAGTACCCATGTCCCACAAGCCTAAGAATTCTTAGCTGGGTGACTTTCAAGATAAATGGTACTTTTCCCTCCTAGTGCCAAGACTGCTTTTATTTTAAGCATTTTGACAGACAGCTTTCTAAATTGAGCAATGCTACCCCCCCCCCAAGCAGTAGTAGTGATAACTTTACAGCATGACTGGTGTGACTGCTGGGGAGATGAATAGCGGCCGCCTTTTACTGTAAAACGGATGAAACCCTGCTGTAGCGGAGGAGTGAGCCGGGCAGGCTGGCTGCTTGTGTCTGCTGTCCTCTAGTCTTGGGCTAATAACTCTTCTCTGAGATGGGGACTGTCCACATGTCCTGGTCCTGGGATGCCCCTGGCAGAAGTTAAGCCCATCTGTTTCAGCTATTGGAAGGCCTGACCCAAGGCCTACTTCCCTCATCAAATTGGTCAAAGGCAGGGTCTCTATGCTCAGCCTTATCTAGATTGAGTTTTTCTTTTTCTTTTTCTTTTTCTTTTTTTTTTTTTTTTTTTTTTGAGGCAAGCCCAATAGACTGGCCTTTTTTTTTTCTTTTTTTTTTTAATGCGAGAGTGAGAGAGGGTTTGTGAGAGAAAATTGGCATGACAGGGTCTCCAGCCACTGCAATGGAACTCTAGATATGTGGGCCACCTTGTGCGCATGTGTGACCTTGAACGCTTGCGTCATCTTGCGCATCTGGCTTAAGGGGACCTTGAAGAGTTAAATATGGGTCCTTAGGCTTTGCAAACAAGTACCTTAACCACTAAGCCATTTCTCCAGCTCTCATTTCAGTTGTTTTTTAAAAATAAATTTTTTTGAGAGAGAGACACAGAGAAAGAGACAGAGAGAGAGGGAGAGGAAGACAGATAAAGATGGGCATGCTAGCAGCCTCCCAGCTGCTGCGAACGAAATCCAGATGCATGCGCCCCCTTGTGGTCAAGTGCAGCATTGCGCCCTTGCGTCACTGCATCTGGCTAAATGTGGGACCTGGAGATTGGAACCGTTGGAGATTGGAACCAGCGTTCTTAGGCTTAGGAGGCAGGCGCCTTAACCCCTAAGCCATCTCTCCAGCCCTAAAAAATAAATTTTATATATTTGAAAAAGACAAAGAGGTAGAGAGAGAATGGGCACACCAGGGTCTCCAGCCACTGCAAACGAACTCCAGATGCATGTGTTACCTTGGGCATCTGGCTTACATAGGTCCTGTGGAGTTGAACCTGGGTCCTTTGGCTTTGCAGGCAAGTGCCTTAATTGCTACGCCATCTCACCAGCCCTCATTTCAGTTCTTAATGCAAATGACTGCTATTTGAAAGTTGGTTTTGTCTAACTAGGACCCCAGATTCTTTGGACACTCTTGAGTTCTAGAGGTAGCCTCACAGGCCACTGAGAGGGTTAGTTAGGGTCCAGCCATGTGAGAGGCTCTGCGAAGCCCAGCTTCTAGTTGCCATGGGGTCTGTGAGATGCCCCCTCTCGGCAGCCACCATTAGCAGGAACAGAGGAGTGTGTCTGGATGGTGCATGCCCCTGCAGTTGGCCCAAGAACCCTATGGTCTCACACTGCCTACTTAACTCATCATAAGACTGGACCATGTGTCCTTTGGAATTGGGGACCTCTACCCAAATGCTGACAAGACTCTGTCCCCAAGATGCTCTCTGCCCAGCCCTGCTGTCTCTGGGAACTTGGCCTAGTTTTCCCAGTTTTACTTGTACCCATCTTCACTGGCTTGACAGATCTGTGCTTGGGCGAGGGCTTGGGAAAGCCAGGGTGGCATGTGTGGTGCAGGTGAGACCTGCATACGTGGCTCCATGTACAGGCCAGCCAGGAGGAGGAGAGTTCAGGAGAAACTACCCTCTCCAGCTGTGTGCAGTCATGAACCCTCAGCTTTGGCACCTGACTCACAGGCCTGGCACATAATTAGTCTTCTCATTAATGGACAGCAATCTGGCCAAATCAGGTTTCTCTTCAAAAGGGTGGGTATTAAAGTATTCCTTTTAATTGCCAGTCTTTTTTCCTAGCGCGAATGCAAACACTTAAGTTTCTCTGATGTCCCACTACCAATTGCTGAACATTTTAATATTGTATTTATTTATTTGCAAGGGGGCGGGGGAGAAATGGGGGAGGGGGAAATGGGTACAACAAAACCTCATGCTATTGCAAATGTAATCTAGATACATGCACCACTCTGTGCATCTAGCTTTACATGAGTATTGAGGAATCAAACCCAGGCTGTCAGGCTTTGCAAGCAAGCACCTTTAACCACTGAGCCATTTCTCCAGCTGATACTCCAACATTCTAATAGAAGGACATAAAACCAGCTGACTTACTGATTCTCCTCTCTTCTTTCCCAGCTCCTCCACTGCCAGTTTTCAGATTCCCACAGCTGACCGCCCCCTCCCCCCCCAATCAAGTACCAGGTCAGACAAGGCTGTCAACACTAGAGAGATTCACCTACCATGATCTGATCTTCCTTTTCCTCAAAGCACTCTACCTTCAATATTTTTTTGTTTTACATTTTTCAACAACAAAGTTGTTTTTTGCTTGGCATCAGAAAAACAGGCCCCAGGCGACAAAAGATTGCTATTAACTAATTTCTAGGCAGCCCAGGTTTGGTCCCATTGTGCTGTAAGCTAATGAGATTCCGCAGGGAGATAAAAGCTCCCTGCTTGGTGCGGAGGCCAGGGAAGGGCGCTAATGCTCCTGAGAGAGGGAAGCCAAGCGAGGATGTGCCTGCCCGCCAAGGGTTGAGTGGTGGTCTGAAACAAAGCTTGTAAAAAGATCAAAGTGGTTGGGAATGCAGGGAAACCGAGGGAAGAGAGGGTGAAAAGTAACAATAGCTGCAAGACAGGCAGCGCTTGGGTCGGGCTCAGCTAGGCGAGCATCGACCTTTGGGCTGCAGTGGGTTATGTGAGGCCACTCCTGGGCCTGAGCACCATGACTTGCCAACTTTACTTTCTCTTCTCTTCTGCCACTGCAGGCTGGGCTCCCCAAAGTTCCTGTAGTTTGAGCTTGGGGCTTTAAAGAAGGTCTTTGTGAACCCAGATGGAGGAAAACTGAACACAGAAGGGAGGAGGGCTCTTTCAAGAGACCTTGAACCAGCTGCCAGTCAATGAACTGGAGAAGGAGCTGCCGGTCAAACAGCCTGCCATAGTTCCTCTGCCATATCGTGGCGAGAAGTGCCGGCAGGCTCCCTCCCAGGCAGGGATGCAGCTCTTTTAGCCACAGAGGAAGAAAGCCTGGCTCCTGATGCAGTGGCCAGTGCAGGGTGGAGGCTGGTGCTGAGCCCTGGCCCTTTCCTAGGAGCTCAGTGGCCTTGGGTGAGAAGTCCATGGGTCAGGGGAGGAACAGTGTCTGATGAACAGCAAGCACCCCCCAATGTGAGTCACCATAGTTTAATTTCCACAAAAACCTGATAGCAGGACCATTACAACGGCTATTTAGTCAAGCGGCAGGGCAGAAGTTGTCTGAGCTGAAAGTTTGGTTCTGGGCCTCGTGCCTGGTGGCTTCCACCGCAAGTCTTCTGGGATACACAGGAGCTTTGAGGAGTGCCAAATCCAGGTGGTCGTCTCCTCAGAGGGAAAGGGAGGGGCTGGGACAGAGCCCAGGCTCTGGATTCACACCCCAGTTCTCACTGCTGACAAGTCTCCCTCCTTCCTTGCCAGAAGCCTCTACCTGCCTTGTTTGCTGTCATATGCAGAGACCCCTTCCTTAGGTCTGACAGACACTGGTGGGCCTTTAGGCAGGCGACTGCACCATTCCAGGGAGCCACCCCCACCCCCAGAGCAGTTATTATGGTGACCACAGCGTTGCAAGGGAAGAACAAAGGCCACAGTGGTGACCCAGGAAGGATCAGGAGACAGAGGGAGGATGACGTTCTCTTCAAAGACTATCACTCCCAGCACTTTCCCCTTTCCCAAGGCAAGAAGGCAAGAGGACGATGACACCGGCTACCAGCAGGGACAGAAACGGCAACACAATCTGTAGCAGGGCTTGCCCCCAGCTGCAGGGACAGCTCTGAACTTTCTTCCTGACCTTTATTTATTTTTTCTTTTCTCAGTTTTCTGGTACTTTCAACTTGAGGTGTTTGATTTGATTGAAATGAACACATCTACTTCCTGCCAGGGCTTCTAAGATGGTGCCCTTGAATTTCTGTGATCCAGGGATTATCCTCAGGGGTTCAGGAACCATCTAAAGTTGGAAGCATCACTTTGATATGAACCAGCCATGGCTTCTAGAAGGTGCTTAAAAGCTCCTGAGGTTGGGCTGGAGTGTCTCTCAGGGGGAGAGCAGTTACCTTGCATGCATGAGGCCCTGGGTTCAAGCTCTAGCACTGTAGACACTCCGGAGGTGATTCTGATTCCAGTTAGGAAGCACAGGTGAACCAGCCAATGTGGGGCACCGTCTGCTTCCCTCCACCAGGGGGCAGAACTGTGGCCTGAGCAGAACAGGACTCAGCTTCCAGCAGTTCTGTGGAGCTCCTAGTGTACAGGCTAATGGACGGAGCTGCATTGTCCGACATCACACACGCTGCCTATGCAGCCCACAGCCTCTCCCAGCTAAGCTAGGGAGCTGAGACCTCTATTAAAAGTATTCCCTTGCAAGATTAATAAACAGTACCCAAGCGATTAGAAGTTGCTTATTTAAAGAGAAGCCTGGTAGAGACTTGGATTGTGGCTTCCTCCGGGCAATGGCCGGCTTCTATACAATGTGTGCTGTGAGCAAACTAGGAATGCGGTTTGGTGGGAGGGCTCAACCTTGGATTTGTCACTAAGTTCTGGAGACCTTGGCTATATCATCTCCATGCTGGCCCCCGAGAGTCCTGCAGGACCTTCTGGGTCTAAGTTTCCAGTCACCCCATACACCATTAGCCACACTTACACTGTGCCCTGAAGACCTGGGACAAGCTCTACCCCAGCCCTTCAGGGGTGAAGTTAAAGCCCCCCCCTTTAAACAAAAAAGGACAGCAGATCCCAGGTGACAACAGAGATGCCTGGTTCCTGCCCTACTCCAGGGACCAACATGCTGCCTTGATGTGACTGCCACCTTTATGAGGTCCTCCTTTACTGGGCTGGAAGAAAAGAGCTTGGATAACCCAGCTCAGAAGCAGGGGACCATCAGCTCAGCACCATGTCCTGGGCTGGACCCCTCCCCCAGTTTTGGGTTTCACTAACGTCCTAAAGCACTAGGTACAGGACAGCAAGCTGAACATGTGCCCATGCTGTCCCCAAACCCAGAGAAGTCAAAATGCCTTCAGTGGGGTGGAAACAGTGCACAAGAAGAACACAGGCACCTGGGTTTCTCTTCAGTTCTGCCAACAAGCTTACCCTTGCAAAGCAAGGCCCCAGAAAACACAGAAGGAGCCAGAGATGGGAGCCTGGTGCTTAAAGAGAAAGCAACCCCTGCCGGCAACACTGCCCCAAGGATGGGTACTGGCTTTAGGAAGAGTATTTAAGACAGTCCTAGAGCCCTCATCCCATGAAGAGGCACCATCATTATTTCACAACTGGAATGCTCTGAAGTCAGTCCTGAAAGTGGTGTTGGGGCCATGGGGAGTGCTGTAGACAAGTTTTTAATTATTTTTATTTATTTTTTTTGGAGAGAGACAGAGAGGGAGAAGGAGACAGAGAATGGGCGCGCCAGCAGTCTCAGTTGCTGAGAACAAAATCCAGATGTGTGCTCCCCCTTGTGGGCAAGTGCAGCATTGTGTCCTTGCGCCACTGCATCTGGCTAAACGTGGGAACTGGAGATTGGAACCCGGTTCTTAGGCTTAGTAGGCTGGCACCTTAACCACTAAGCCATCTCTCCAGCCCCAAGTTTTTAAATTGGGGATGGAAGCACAGTGGAGTGGAAGGAGGGAGTCTAGCATTTAGTATGCAGCCTTAATCAGAACCATGGGCTCAGCAGGCCTGGAGGCCCGAAGAGAGAACATCACAGCCCATGGGGACTGGGGATTACTCAGATGAGATCAATATTCCTCTTGGTTTGATAAAGGAGCCATCTGCATGGGCTCCTCGCTAGACCAGGCTGTTCTGGGATGGGCCCAGCAAACTAGCTGGGTCAAAAAGGAGAGGTGAACACAGACAGCTGCTCCACCAGGCCTGCAATCCTCTCCCACCTTTGGAATCAAGCTCTTCCTGTGGGAAGTATGAGCATGTATGCAAATGTAGTCTCTGGCGAAACCCAGGGTTTCCAAAGATGGGCATTTGGGATGGGGAGCACCCTGCTCTCTTTAGAATTCCAGACACTAGGCTACTGATGTCTTGAAGGAGCCCCCAACTCCCTGGATCCTCTAAGCATAGAGTGGCTATGGTTGGCCTCCATGCTATGTGCCTAAATGCCCTGTCATGGCATGTGAGGCCCCAACTTCAGCATCATCCCCCTTTAGATCACGGCTGACGCTGCAGTGGCACTGGTCACTGCAGTACTGGTTATGTTTGCTGACCAACAGTGGGCTGTGTTCAGGCCAACCCTCTTAGTCCTTGGTCTCAGTGCCAGGACTCAGCCTTGGGGCTTCCAGTTCTGCTCTGGGCTGAGGGAAGGGCCCCTTACCTGTACTCCTAAAACCTTCTGGATACTCCAGCCCAGTACTGGTCAGGCCTGTGGCTAGATGTCTCTATCCCCAGGTGGCTCTCTCTTTGAAGCCCCTCAGGCTGTCTCTGGGCCAGCTTGGGATGTTGGAGAGCAGTGTGCCTGTGCACTGCATGACAGTGACCTAGTACAGCTGTAACTGAAAGAGATTAAGTGGGCAGGAATCTATTCTCAGGGAGTGGGAGAGGGGAGGAGAATGGCAGGAATGAGAGAGTGGGGGAAAAGCTGAGGAACCTGAGAGATCAGGGACACTACACCAAGTCAGGGAACTCTCCAGGGTCCCCACCACCTCAGGGCCACTAACAGGCTGCCCAGGGCTGTGGAGATGTATATGAAGGGTCCTTGACATTTCTCAGGATTATAGAATCAAGGGTCTTTATTAGATGAAAAGAAAAAAGTTTAACACTTTTCTAGATGGCAAAATGCCAGACTATGTTGCTGGCTTCCAGGACAGTCTTAGCCCAGAGACACCTGAACTGTTCCATACCCACTTGGTGTGATGTTGTTTCTGCAGGAGTGCCTTGCAATTAGAGAAACATCTAGACATCTGGGCTCCCAAGAACACATACATAGTAACAATAACTTAACAGAGGGAGAAAGATCAAATGCTGCAGGGGAAATGGGAAGTTAGGCCCAATGCATCTATTGTAAGGGTCATCTGACCCATATGGGGGTCACTGGAGTCTTCTGTGGACATTAGGGGCTGATCCAGGTCATGAGCCTATTCTATATTGGCCTATCAGAGCTGCCCAAAGGGCCCAGCTGGGCACTGTCATTCTGAATTCCGTTCCCTCCTGAGCTGCTCATTTCTTGTTCAGAGGAAGAGATAACAGGCCTGGAGGATGGAGGAGGCTCAGTGGGAGTGGGTGGGTGTGCCAAGGTGGCTGGATCTTTAGTTTACAAAAATACCTTACTTAAAATGGGCCATGCATACAGATGGCTGCAGATTCTGAGTTCTGCAGCCCCCAGCCCCTATGGTACTCACGCTTGCACATGTACCAAGCACTTGCTATGGGCAACTGCAGTACCAAGCACTTTCTCAGAGCCATCACAGACAATTCTGGTTTGCTCCAGTTGGATCATTTCCCTGCCTTTTTTTTTTTAAACAAAACAAAACAAAACAAAACAAAACAAAACTACTTTTATTTATTTGGTGAGTGTGAGAAGGAATGAAAGAGAATGCGTACACCAGGACTTCTAGCCACTGCAAACAAACTCCAGATTCCACTTTTATATGGGTGCTGGGGAATTGAACCCGGGTGGTTTGGCTTTGCAGGTAAGCATCTTAACTGCTGAACCATCTCTCCAGCCCCCATTTCCCTGCTTTTAAAAACAATATTTACTTACTTGGGGGTGTCTACGTGTGTTCATGTGTTTGAGTGCAGGCATGCACGGACAGGCAGGGTAGTCCTCACCTTCCACTTCATTTGTGGCAGGGTCGCTCGCTATTGCTCAAGGCTGTGTTTGCAAGCTTTTGGGAACTTCTCCTGTCTCTGCTTCCCTTCTCACCTAATCACAGGGGTTACAGAAGCCTGACACAACTTCTAGAATTTTACATGGGGTCTGGAAATCTGAACTTGGGTATTCAGAGTGGCATAGCAAGTACTTTATCACTGAGCCATTGCCCCAGCCCTTTCCCCGTTTTTTGCAGGGGGAAGAACTTGAACTTACAGAGAAACAAGGTGAGTCCATGACAGAATAGATGCAAATGCAAAGCCCATGCTTTGAACTAGTGCCCACCATGAGTAGGTGGGAGCAGAGACAGGAGAGGGGAAGGAGAGGAGGCAGGAGCACTGTGGGAGGAAAACTGGCCAATGGGGAGTAGAGAGTATGCAGGGATACCTTCCTTAGGAGAAGGATCATTGGCAGCAGTACTTCCAAGGCTGAGTAGCTGGGACCACACTTATGCATAGGTCTCCCAGTTCTTCCTGCTTGTGACCTCAGTTCACTCCACACTCTGGCTTTATGGTCTTTGGGACACAGATAAGCAAACCAACTCAAGTCAGGCCACACAGGGAGTGGAGGTGGAACCAGGATCTGACGATTGAAGATAGCTCTAGGCCACTGAACTATGGTCTGTCTTGGGGTCAGTCACTACAGGGAGCATGATGGGTGTGAGCTGGGCTTGGAGAGTGGACCACAAGTACCAGTAGCCTGTGCCCACAGTTCTAGGCCCTGGTCAGTAGGCTGGAAGCCTGGGAGGGGAAAGGGCCAGTCTTCCCAGAAACAGCTATCCAGTTCTGACCTGGCCTTGTCCTATGGCCCGTGCAATCTTTCAGGAAGAAATATGCTATGGAGATGATGAATGGCCACCCGGTGACTCCTCTAATGGCAGAACACTGCAAACCACTGCTAGGGTATCTCAACATGCTCCAAGAAAGCCAGCAGGCTGGCCAGGCCTTCCTGGGTCCATTTTCTGCACACAGGTGGGCACATATGAGTACCTGGCCTGTGACTGCACTATGCTCAGCAGGGGCTGAGGGGCCTTTGGAGCAAAGAAACTGGGGTCCACAGAAGCAAAGAAATGATGGGACCTGTCCTGAGTGTGGACTAGCACTCAGGGATGGTGGTGATCAGGAGCTCCCTGCAGCCAGCTTGCTCCTTGCTGTCCTCAGCTCTCAGGTTTTGGTAGACATTCTTAGCTAGCCTAAGCAGTCCAGTCCATCTGGTGGCTGAGAGCAGGGTGTTTGAGACCACCTGCCTCTCCCCCCCAAACTCAACAGCCCACCCTGGGAAAATACATGCGTTCGTCCTGTGTACCACTGTCAGGTAATGTGGATGGAATCCACCTGCCTACATGAAGCTGCCCATCTGCCCTGGCCCCCATGAAAGTTATTCCCATTTGGACACATTTCTGAGGCAGCAATCATACGTAAACATGTAAGGAAAATGATACCACACTTCATTCTGAAATATCAGCCTCTTCTGGCAAACACTGATTGGGACACAGAGCTGATAGGGACCGGGGGAGGATGCACAGATATTTGGTTGTAGATGCTAGGTGTGGTGCGGCTTCTCACTACAAGCTGCATTTCTCATGCTTTCAGCCATGGCACCTAATTTCACTTTAATTTTGAAGAGGGACCTTTAAAATTTTATTTATTTATATTTACGAGAAAGAGAGAAAGAGAAAGACATAAAGAGGTAGACAGAGTGAGTATGGGTACACTAGGCCTCCTGCCACTGTAAACGAACTCCAGACACATGCACCACTTTGTGCATCTGGCTTTATGTAGGTAATGGGGAATCGAACCAGGGCCTTCAGGCTTTGCAATCAAGCACCTTTTAACCACTGAGTCTCTCTCTCCAGCCCTGAAGTGGGATATATGAAAAGAAATAAAGAAATGTAGGGCTGGAGAGATGGCTTAGTGGTTAAGGCCCTTGCCTGCAAAGCCAAAGGACCCAGGTTCAATTTTCCAGGATCCATGTAGCCAGATATACAAGGTGGCACATGCATCTGCAGTTTGTCTGCAACAGCTGAAGGGCCTGGCGTACCCATTCTTCCCCTCGCTTTTGTCTCCTCCCCATAAATAAATAAATAAATAAATAAATAAATAAATAAATAATAAGTGAAAGAAATGTGGAGGAGTTTGGCAGGAAAAAATTCAGAGATTTACAAGGACTTTTTGACTACTTAGTGAGCCTCAGGAGCCATGACAGATACCACAGAAGGTGTGTATGCTCAGGTCACACCAGCCCAGCCTGACTCTATGAGGGTGAGGGTTCCTGTCCTCTGGAACTCTCCTATGTCAGGACAGTTCCCGTGAGGACTTTGGAGTTAGCCACTGGGTAGGTGTATGGTGCAATATTTAGTAGCTACTTGGTTTATATGGCACTCAGCATATCTGACCTTGTGCCAAGGATCCACCCAAATGCCAGAATGGAGCCTCCTGGTTAACTAAGTCCCTTCTACTAAAAAGTACCTGACAGCTCAGTAGTATCAGTGGATAAAAGCTGTCTGTCCCCAGGAAGGGCCATCTTCAGCATCAAACAATAGATGAATGAACGAACAAGAGGATTAAAGGTGGTGGCACCCTACTGGGCAATCCACCTGTCCAGTCAATTCTGCTGCACAGGACTGGACAGGCTAGGCTCCCTCTGCTTCTGGCAGAACAATAGTTGTGGGCTAAGGTTTGTCCTCCATCTCTGTGTAGAGATGCTTAGGAGCAGGTACCAGCTCCTCTGCTCCTCATCAGTTCCCCACCTGCTTACCTGGGGCCTTGTGAACGGCTTACCGTTCTCTAGCCCCCGTGAGGACTTAACATGCGAGCAGCTGCAGATCAGCCCTCAAGCCTCCCAAGTTACTAGAAGAAAATGCACTGTTTTGAAATGAGGGGGTTAAAGATCAAAACAGTGACTGCCCCTGCAGAGTTTAAATGTCAGAAAAATATGAACATGTTTGAAACCTTTCCTGGCTCTTTGTGATTCTGCCCTTTCAGAGGGTCCCCCTATTTCTAAGTCCCATTCTCTGAATCCACTCTGCTGGAGACTTGCTGGCTATAAAAAGCTGCTTTGCCCTAGGATGAAGTGCAAGGGGCCTCTGGGGGAGTGTGGTAAATGACAGGCACCTGTTAGCAGCCACAGACCCACAGCATGTTATCCCTGGTGCACCTCCCTTCCCCACACTCAGGTGTGGGGTCTAGTGAGAAAGACAGAAAAGGGCTGTGGACACTCAGTAACTGTAGACAAAAAGGAAGGCCAAATTCTGCTTCTCGAGGCTTGATTTGCTACAGACCTTTGGGGTCTGTGGCTGTGACCCAGGTGAATCTAACAGCAGACTGCTTCTCTCCTAGCTCCTGACAGACCTTTCCAGAAGCAAAAAGGCAACAGTAAGCTCTGGGAGGCAGATCCCTCTGCCTGTGAAAGACCTCAGAGAGCTTCTCACCTTCCTACTAGGTCCTCTGTGGTGGCTGCCACTGCTACTTGTGGGCAGAAAAGCACATCCCGTAGGTAGCAAGTGAAAGCGCATGACGAATGCCAAAGCAGGGAGTCCTCAAGGTCTGTTCTAGAGCACTGTATATGGCAGCGGGGGGGGGGGGAGATGCGGGGGGGGGAGGGGTCCTTCCTGTGAGCTGCTGTGGGTAGCCAGGGAGTCTCAGCTCACAAGTGAGGCCCACTGAGACCATCTCCGCCACCATCAGAATGTTTTCTGCCTGAGAAATCCCTTCTTTCTGAGGGCATGGCATCTCCTGTGCCACACCATGCTGTATGTCCTGATATACGTGGCATTATTGCCCTGGACTAGGCTTTTCTGGCTCATCTGACACCTAACCTCACACTGGCTAGTCTACCCAGCTGAGGGTAAGCAGGCCAATGAAGAGTAGAAGGGAAGGTTTACCAGCACACTCTCAAACAGCGTCTTTCAGGCAAACACTACTAGAACATCAGAAGGAACTGTCACGTTTCTTAAGTCTCTCCAACTAGACTAATATCACATCAATAAGGACCCCCAGCATTTAGGAGGTAGACAGTAAGAAAACAGAATTATGAGGAACAGTGGATAGAAAGCAGTATAGAAAGACTGCCAGCCAATCTCTCCCCTGTTGCTCTGAGTCTGAAATGTTAACCATCATCTTCCAGGCAGTGCCAAAAGTGACCCCCACTCTGGAACTACTTTATGTGGGACCTGCTGGTAGAATGGGAATGAAAGGGCACTGTATCCTGCCCTCTGGATGGGATGCCACAAGTACCTTCCTTGTGCTTGCCCCACCAGCCCCTTCAGCAAGCTGAGATCAGACTCCCTGACGACACACCACACTTGTTCGATGTGACGATCAGTTGAGGCTTTACTGAGAGAGGATTAAGTCTGATTCCGTACTACATTATTATGCAATACATTCCTTCATCTGGCAGTACACAGGTGATATTCTGGTAGAAAGAGAGGACTCTTTAACCTACCGAGTCTTCAGGGGAGACATCAATGTTACCGCCTTCTAATAAAAGTGCTGTCACCTGTATAAGGTGACACTCTAACCTAAGGCAGGTCAGCACTGGAGATCAGTCAGTCAGTCAGTCAGTCAGTCAGTCATTTAGTTGACATTAAGGGAAGGTGGAGAGGACAAAAGAACCTCAGGAGGATAGAAAGCCCAGTGCTTGAGCCATCTATCTCTACCGCTTCCAACATGAACCTTAGTCTCTCCAACTAGACTAGTATCACATTTTAGACACTGCTTCCATGTGATTGTAGTTTTTGCCAAATGCAAAGTATGAGGCCGGCTGTTTGCAGGGGAAGGATAGAAACAACACTGTCTGAACCAGTACTTTCTCAAACCCAAGTTCACACTGTGACTAAGTTTAGGTAAACTTTCCAGGTGCATTCAGAAACACTTCACATGGCACAGAACAGTTTTTCAGAAAGCAGGCAAAGGCCAGCATATGCAAGCCCCACCCTCAGAGAGAGCCCACTGTTAAAAGCTAGATTTTGGCCACAGGGCTGCAGGGCTCCGGGCCTGTGAAGTTCATGTGGGCCTTTTAGGGGCCTGGAGGATACAAAGTTAAGACCCAGGTTAAAGGAAAGACCAACAACTGTTCCGCTCACTATTCTAGTGAAGTGAGACTCTGCGAATGAGCAGTCTTCTTTTTCTCAGTGAACACTGAGGGAAATGTAGTGAGAACAGAGCGTGGACAATATTAGTGCTTAAGGCCAAGATAGTGTGTGAGCTTATTATGCAAAACCCCCAGTTTGGCAACTTAGGAGAGTGCCAACACTGCAAATGTCGCCTGGACCTAAAGGCTGGGCATGGCTGTGGACTGGGGAGGACATTTCCTGGTTATCTCTCTAGGGAGCATCACGGGGTGTTAGAAGAGTCAGGTTATTTTTTCAGTAAAAATCGTTTTGAAATATTTTCAGCTTTACACAAGAATTGCAAAGATGGTGCAGACGGGTGCCACAGGAATGACATTTACCATCTGAATAAAACAATTTAAGGGAGGAAGGATTTACTCTGGCTTCCAGTTTAAGGATACATTCTTCATGGAGGGGAGGGCATGGTGGCAGGGATGTGTAGCTGGACACCACACATCCTTCAGCAGATAGGAAGCAGAAAGCAGACCAGAGCAGGAGCAAACCTCACAGCCCATCCCACAGGAACCACTGCCTCCAGCTAGATCCCACTTGCCAAAACCTCTACAACTTTCCGAAACAGCACCAGCAGCCGGGGACCAACAAAAAAAGGGCATATGCCCCCTGGCACACTTTGGGGACAACTTAGAGCAAGAGTAACTTGGGTCAAACATCCCTTCTCTGCATCAGTTCATCACTGAATTGAGAGCTGAACCCAGATTCTGTGCCAGGCCTTGAGACACTTGCCTGAACAGGCCTCTGTCCCACCCATACTGTCCCCTCCTGCTACCTCAGGCTCCTTTCCTCCCATGCTTCACTTTACTGCTGGTACATCCTGCTCTGAATGCACCTTCCTCTGAGTCTATCCTCCCGAGTTTAACCACAACCACCACCTCAGAAACAAAGTCTTTCCATTACTCCAACTGTCCTCTCATGTCCCTCGGGGGTCAGTCCCCTGCTCCCACCCCAGGCAACATGAATCTGATTTCTTTTCTGAAGCGCCCCTGCCTTCACATAAATGGAATTGTACAGTGGGCAGGCTTTCATATCTGGCTTTCCCACCTTCTAAAAAGCCCCTGTGTTGAGAATAAAGCATCTGTAAGTTTCCAAAGCCTCCCGAGTAAGAGGGAGAAAGTAAAACTTACCTTCTGGAACACTTGGTAGTGGGATTTGGACCATATGTCAAGCTGGAAGGAAAGAGAGAAGAATCATCAGTTTCACGAACTTTGAATTAAGAGAAATAAAAAAAAAATGCCCTGATTATACAACAGGATTTCAAGGTTGAAAAGGATCTTCTGTAATGTAAGGGAAGGAGTGTGAGACTACAGGGAAGTCAGCTGAGGCACATCTGCCTCCAGGACCCCATGTGCTGAGCCCCTTGCTCAGTATGTAACCCCAACTCCAGTGCTTTCCACATCCCACAAGGGGACAAGGTCAATCCTGCCTCAGGACCTCTGTTCGTGCTGTGTTCTCTGCTTGGCTTGTTCATTCCATAAGCTCTTGCACAATTTCACTTTACTAGAGAGGCTTTCCCTGCACTATTATTCCGGTTGTTTTGACTATTGTTTTGACTTTACCTTTTGAATATTAAAATTTTTCAACACTTAAAACTTCCTGAAGCACTAGCATTTCTTTGGTTGTTACTGACTTCCCCATACAGCATGTATGTTCCATGAGGGCAGACAGCCTGACTTCCTCTTCACTGGCTCCCAGGTCCTGAAATATGGGGACTTAAAACACTGTAAGTGGGCTGGAGAGATGGCCTAGTGGTTAAGGTGTTTGCCTGCAAAGCCAAAGGATCCCGGTTCAATTTTCCAGGATCCACCTAAGCCAGATGCACAAGGGGCGCATGTGTTTGGAGATCGTTTGTAATGGCTGGAGGCCCTGGTGTACTCACTCTCTCCCTCTCTCTCTCTCTGCCTCTTTCTCTCTCTCAAATAAAAATAAATAAATAAAAAAAAATATATTTTAAGCACTGTAAGTGTCGGCAGGTCATTATCAAGTGGAGGAAGACCAGAAGCATCTGTCTGCTGATGCCTGCTCCACCAAGCCCAATCCCAGGCCTTCCCTCATTTAATCCCCATAACAGACCTTGCTTTTCAGATGGGGAGACAAGGGTTAGAGCCATCCTCAGCGCAAGGTCTTCTAGAGGGTCTCTCAGTTGGCCTCACCTGGGCAGCAGAAGCCCGGGAGGAACGGGCTTGCTTCTATCTATAGGCTTCTTGCTCTATTCTCTGGAGTGGCCGAGGAGGGAAACAGTGGCCCAAAGCCTGTTCCTTTTTAGTTTTTCCTCAGTGCTCCTGGTGCACTGAAACCTGGCTGGTCAGGAAGCCCTGATCCTGGGTGCCTCCAACTTTATAAATGAGGAAGCTGTAGGTCCCAGATGAGATGTGGACAGGCCTCAGTAATCCCAGGCCAGCCTTCCTCCACACACATTTGGTCTCACATGCAGGTACCTCAGTAGCACAATCTGACCTGAACCACATAACCCCAGTTTGCATGATAGACCAAATCTCTGCCTTTTCACTGTTTCAAGAGGTTAGAACAAATTAAGTACGGCAGACCCAGAATCACCCCAATACAATGCTGTGACACAGCTCACAGATAATGACCAAATGAGGAAGCCTGTGGTGTGTCCCCGAGGTGCTAAAAAGTCGACTTTAATATATGAGGTCAGACACTGAGCAAATTGAAACACCCAGTGAATGGGTCCCTTGGACCCTGCCTCTGGGGTTGGCTGGTGGTCAAGGCAGAAGCCTGACCGTGGCAACTGAGGCTTGTGTGATCTGCAGCAGCAGGGAGCATGAGACACAAGCTGGTGGAACCCTTCCTGAGAGATAAGAAGTGAGTACACCATGTGACTAGGCACTTCAGAATCCTTTCTATTCCGAGGAAAGCACCAAGACCTGGCTTTCTGAAGAGTTCTTGGAAATTAAAGGGCAGGCTGCACCCAGGCTCCTTACTGCTCCCAACTTGATTCATTGTGAGTCTCCTTGCCTGAACTCTTTCACAGTGGAGAAGGCTAAAAGCGAGTCTAAGGGCCGTGGAGGATTAGACAGCCCAACTCCAGTCCTGGCAGACAATACACTCCTACATGTCACTGGGAAAACACATCTGAAGCTATCCTTGCCCCAGTCTGTGCTATAACCCTTCTGGGGTCCCCTGAGCCCCCCTTGCCCTCTAGAGGGACGGTGTCAATTTTCAGACCTTGCTTCACTTAAACTAAAGGATGGGAGGAAGAAATTAAAAAATCTCTAGGCATTAGAGTTTTAAGTTTTGAAAGGTTAATAATCTGTAGGGAAAAGTGACAGATAACTCTGAAGGAAACCTCAAAGGAAATAGCACAACATTAATTCCTCACATTATCAATGCCACTGCTGGGCAGCTAGTCTGTTTGGAAGAACAGTCAGGTTCAAGTGACTTTTCAGTGCTGCAGTTCGGCCTACGGTTTAACAAGTGCAGCATTTAAACACTGTCCGGGGACTGCAGGGTGAATAAGGAATGACTTTTTGCATCTTTGAGTTCTAGCAAAATCACTGCCAAGATGACAGGGAAGTGCCAAAGATTCTAAATCTCCGTTTTAGGAAGAGTAACATCAATGTCTGAACTTGGAACTGAATCTTCCTCCTTCCATTTCCAGCTCACAGCTGCTGCTTCTGAAGTTCCCACTGTTGATGCCTCCTGCATCATACCACATGTAAGGAGACCAAGACAGGAACACAAGCCACATACACACTGAAGGAAAACAAATTCTCAGACTAAAAAGTTGCAGACTTTACTTAACCAAGAAATTATCTTACAAATATCCCCTATCTGCAAAATCTTTAAATAAAATCATGCAGGGAGAGATATGCAGGGGTTAATTAAGAGATGGACTCTGCAGCCCCACTGTAGATTCTCAAAGCACACCAGCCTCCTATTCAAAGGGAGGGGGTGCTTTTTTTTTGTTGAAAGGTTTAAATATATTATTCAGGACCCTAGGGGATGGCTAGACCATCTGGGCCCTGGAGGCCTTGGACAATAGGGTCTATTTACCTGGAGCACATGGCTGAGAAAGGGACCCAATAACAATGGGCTCCCCTTCAGCTTGGAACCCACAGCAGGTGGTTTGCACCTGATTTTCTGCTAGATTTATGCCAAAGAAAGCCGTTTAGATGAGTGCTTCGGGAGTCAATGCCCCTTCTCTCTTCAGGGCCAGGAAGAGCTGGGAAATTCATTTCAGGAAGCCAGGGTTGATCCGAGTGAATATTTATTAGCTCCAACGTATTTGCTGTGAAGGCAGGCATGGTTAACACTTTTTTTGCTAGCTGCAATATTCAAAAAGTGAATATTCTGGAAGCTGAACGTTTTCAAGCCTGATGAAAAAGACATTATTCCATACTGTGGTATTGGGAAAAAGACAGTGAAGCTCCCCTCAGAATTCTGGGCAACTTTTGAAAGAGCCGAAAGGGCAAAAGTCAGCCTTGTAAAGCCTGGTCAATGAATGTGCAGGCACAGTTCCTGGACTTGGGACTGGGGTGTTTTGGGGTGGGAACAGGGTATGCTCTCAAGCAGAGTAAAAACAAACCCTGCTGATGACCAGGTGTTCTGACACGCACATTCATCCTTGGGACAGACACCAAGATGTCAAAAAACCTCTTTCAACTGATAGAATGACCTACATCAGTGGGTAAAGTCATTCTGTCTTTGCTGATCCTCATTTCCTATTATAAACAACAAGGACAGATATTTGCTAAGACCTTTCAGTGTGGGAATGATGCCTGCCAACTCACAGATGAGGAAACTGAGACTGTGAGAGGATAACCTGGGCAACATCACAGTTAATATGCAAAGGGAAATTCAGAAGTAGGTCTATGTCCAGAGACCAGCCAGGCCTTACCCTGGGAAGAGGGGACTGCCTTCCAGCTTGACTTCAGCTGGGATATGACTCTGAGCCCTGCTATGCTGTCACTGGCCCAGCTCTTTTGGGGGTGTTCCTGTAGAGTTCAATGTTACAAATCTGCCCCCGACCTGCCGCTGTAACAATCATCACTGCTAACATTCACTTAGCAGTACGTGAAAATGCTGGCAGCTTATCAGAAAGTTATCAATTCTTTATCTCATTTCCAAAGGCAGTACACACAGAGCATTTTAAGTGATCTCCAATGGACTCTTCCAAAGGAACCTGGAGGCTGCAGTGGGGCTTTGTCCTTACAGCAGCTCTTCAGAGCGCTGCTTTGCGAGGCCGATGGTGACACCGTCAGCATGGGTGTAGGCTGCAGCTGGATGTGGTGCTGGAGTTCTCCACAGCTACCGGAGTTTTCAGAGCAACCAAAACTTCCTTATAGTCCTCTTCCTAAGTCTTCCTACCCTCCCCAAGGAGAGCAGAGGGAACAAGTCTCACTGAGGACTGCAGTGTTACGGGTCCATTATTCTTCAACTTTTCACTTCCAATCAGGACGTACATTTGTTACTAAAAACTGCTGAAAGCACAGTTTCAGGGCATCCTCTGCATAGGAATTAAACTGGATTCCCCTTTCCCTGCTCTCACCCTTCTCCCCAGAAGTAACAAGAGGCCATTTTTCTGAAGGTCGTCTGAACGATTTCAAAGGCTGTAACAAATCAAAATGTTCCCTGCATCTAATATCACACGGGGCTGATGCCAACACTTATTAGAGGAATCAGATTCAAGCTTTCCCCAACCCCCCGACCCAAACACACACACACACATCCAACTTTGAAGTGGGAAGAATGTGGGATCAGAAATTACCCTGGAGACAGCTCGGGCTGTCTTTGAAGGTTCCCTTTGATACCACCATTTCTTTTCCTCTCTTATGCTCTGAGGCTAAAAGCTGCCTTTTTTTATTGATATGGGGTAATTAATGAAGCTATAGCATTAACATAACCTAAATCCCCTAATAAGAGAAATTCAACCAAGACTCTATTTTTTCAGTTAAGCCTGACAGATATGAAATCAGGACAATGGCCAGATATTCCTCTGCACCCTCCTGTTAACATGCTGAGTCACAGCTTAGTGACTAGCAGCTGGTAAGTCTGAACAGCAGTTTTATTCTTTATTAGAGGAATGAGACTACTGGTGCTTGGTATTTTGCATCACAGGTAGAGAGATAGCGTGTCTGGGTGGTGCTGATGCTGCAAGGTGATAGCCTTGCTGGGATGGATCCTGATGGGAAACAAACTGGCTGTGTCTGGAATCTGGAGGCGGTATCATATCAAACTACTACTACTACTACAGTGGGGATAAGGAAGCCTTTAGAGTGTGCTAATGTGCAGCACTAGGTGAAAAATTGTATAGGCAGGGGTTAAGGTCACAGGAGGCTCTCCAAACCACACCCAGTGAACCCAAGGCTGAGCTCCAGGACACTATAGCAAGAAATACCCCTAACCCCACGCCACCAACTCAGCAAATGCAGGGCTGTGTCTCTGCAGTGAGACAGTGTCTCCTCACAGACTGCACATTAAGGTCCAGTGGTACCTTTCCAATATTATGCTTTATTGGGATGTGCCAGACACTTCAACACACTGAGTGAACCAATGCACACATATGTGTAAACATGCCAAATTGTGTGCACACCAGGATCAGGACTCAAAACCCAACACTTAAAGTATCCATATGGTTTTCTTTCTTCTTTCTCTCTCTTTTTTTTTAATGGGCACATGAGGGCTTTCTGCCACTGCAAACAAACGCCAGATACATGTGCCACCTTGTGCATCCGGCTTTATGTGGGTACTAGGGAGTCAAAGCTGGGTCCTTTGGCTTTGCAGGCAAGTGCCTTAACTGCTAAGCCATTTCTCTAGCACTTTTTCTCTTTTGTTAAGTGTTTGAAAAAAAAATGGGGGCTGATCAAAATGGGCAGGCAGGGAGTAGGTCTGAGAGAGCAGGTCAGCTAAGAACTTCACCAAATGTTGAAGTACCCCTCAATGTTGCAGAGGGTCCTGGCCCTTTTAGCCTTGCTCTGTCCCATTTTGGGGTCTCTCCGTGGTGTGAGAGTCCATGTACACCTGCTCACCCACTCCCGTTGCTATCCATTATCAGAGTCCCAAATACGTTCAGAGAAGCCACACTTATCTCTATCAGAACATGTATGAGCTTGTGTCTCCTTTAGCCTTTGGTTTATGACTTTAATGCCTGCTGCTTCATCTTTTTTTTTTGGTTTTTCGAGGTAGGGTCTCACTCTGGTCCAGGCTGACCTGGAATTCACTATGTAGTCTCAGGGTGGCCTCGAACTCTCGGCGATCCTCCTACCTCTGCCTCCCGAGTGCTGGGATTAAAGGCTTGCGCCACCAAGCCCGGCTTTCATGTTTGATTCTTTACTTTTCCAATCCAGCCAAACATTTCACATCTCAGGTGGCCTATTTCATTAGCCTCCCCTACAGTTGGGCTTCTATGCTGTTCTGGGCACTAAGGTCTATCATTGGGACATAATCAATGGACAGGGCTGGTCCACACAGGCTTGTGGGCTGGCACTTTCTCACCCTAGATCTCAGCTTTCTGTTCTGTAAAATGAGTCTGATAGCAGTTCCTATATTTTGGTATGACTAGAAGGACTGCTGGCTATCCACTATAGACAGTGTAGGTAGTGCAATGCCTGCCAGGCCATCTATGCTGCTGGAGAGAGGGGTGAGAATGGGAGGGAGGGAGGGAGGAAGGAAGGAAGGGAAGGCAGGATAGAGAATAGGTCAGGATGGCTGAATTTGAGGAATAGCCAGGGAGGACTGATCCTGTGTAAGTGACATGGATGAGAATGGCTAGAAGGAGTGGGCAGTGGGAGAGGGGAGCCCTGGGGAACTAGGCAGCAAGGACAAGATAGAAAAAAGCATCTGAAACAGCAATGATGAGGTCATCAGAGAGAACATTTGGAGGAATACATTCAAGACTTTTAAATTCCCATTTTTAATATATATATTTATTTATGGGGTGGTAAGAATGGGCACATTCTGCACATGAACAAAACTCCAGACACATGTGCCACTTTGTGCATCTGGTCTACATATGGGTACTGGGGAATCAAACTTGGATCCTTAGGCTTTGCCGGCAAGCACCTTTAACCACTGAGCCATCTCTCCAGCCCAAATTCTCCTGTTTTAAGTACAGAATAAAAGTAACTCTGGTAAGTGCTAGTATCATTTGGACACTATCAGGACGGGTCAATCACAGAAGCACTGACAGGCATCATGCAAAGTAAGAGATCTCCACTCCTTGTCTAAATTCCCACTCTTAATTATAGCTTAACTTTCTATGTATCTGTTTTTCACCTCCAATCCATTTGCAAGTGAGCAAGCCTCGAAGAGGCCCAAGAGGAGTGACACTTTTACATGCCCACCGACAGTGGGTCTCCCTGGGAGGCACACACCAACTCTGGGTAGTTTCTGCAGTAGGCAGGCAATGTGGGATCCCTAATGGATCCTAGGCAGAGATCAAATCACACAGAGGCCACATCTACCTGTCACCTTCACTCCATGCACACTTACTGAGGAGACCAGCTCAGGTTTTTCAAAAAGAAAAAGAAATCTCTCAACCAATGATTTGCTATCACTCCTTGAAATGTGTAAGTGCCCACGCCTTGTTCAAAACACAGACCTCATTCAGCCCTGGCACCTCTTTAATGCTAAGCTACATCTATCACTTGCTTTTGAAAAACAGTCTATTCTCACTGTAAATTGGTCACTGAGGAGTGGGTGATACTAACAAACTTTAGCCTTTTAGAATTTAAAATGAGGGAAGGGTAAGTGCTAGAGTGAGAGAGCAGGCCAGGCTGGGAAGTGACGGATACTCTGGGTGGGTCTCTGGGGCAGGTGCTCATTAAGGGGGGAGCAGCCACAAATGAAGGCTGTCAGCTCCCATTAGCATCCTCCACTGCTGCTCTCCATGGAGCCATATGGACAGTGTGGGCCACAGCAACTAGGGGTCTACATGAATGAACTTTCCATGAAACCAATCACCCATGGGAAGCATCTGCCTTCTTTGTGTAGTGGCATTCAGTGTGCAGCTGGAGAAATGACTTCCTGAAGACCACTTGTTAGTGTCATGGAAAGAGAGTGTCACCGGGTTGTGTCAAACTAACTTGATTTTCCTCATGGTTCTAGGAAAAGGAAAATGCTGAACCCTGGGCTATTGATGTGCTAGTTGACTTGAAAAAAATCTATTTCCTCAGAAGACACATTTAATGAGGCAACTGGGGTCTAAGGTGATAAATTAGAAATTCAAGTGAGGGCACCAGGCTTGGAGGCAGAAGCAGTGGCTTGATGAAAAATGCAAGCAGATAGAATGAAATGGGCTTTGTCATGTATGCATCTTCATCCAGATGAATCTGTGTTAGTGGATCACTGCAGCTGATTGCTAGTTTTAATGTTGTGTATCAGGGGCTGTATCTGTTCTGGGTGCAGAAAATAAAGACGCCCTGCCCCCACCAAGGCACCAGGTTGCTTACCTTGCCATCTTCTGTGTAGACATTTTCATTATACCCTTTCACTATTGTTCGATCAATGAACAGGCTCCTCATGACCACGATCACTTTCAGCACCTTGCCCAAGGTCACCTGTCAAAATGAAAACATGTGCACATATGAAGGCTCATAGTGGAATATGCAGATCAAACAAAGTTGGGTTGGGCAGGGCAGGCAGAAATGACCACTGACGTCTGTTTCTGAGCAAGGCAGCAGAGGGCATTCAGAGGGAAGGCACGGTGCATTGACCACAAAGCACTTAAGACACACTTTTCTTGTAATCTCTTAAGGGTGCTTGGGCTCCAGCTCATCAGATGACTTCACATTTACTTGTATTTTTGACTTCTAAACTCTCAGGGCAAGTTTCATGAATGGTTACTATCTGCTGCATAAAGTGCCTGCCTCCCTTCCATTGCTAGAATGCTATAATTCTGGTGTTTTAGGATTCAGTGAGCACACGGCTTTTACTTTTCTTTTGTTACTGTGTCAAGGTCCTGTTTATACCCATGGAAAACACAGCGTACAACATACAGAGTAGAAGCAGGCTCCAAGTACCCTTGGTGGAGATATTTATTTATAGGCGCTGGTGAAAAGCAGCAAGACAAGGCCAGAGTCAAGTCTGAAGGGAAAGGAAAGTGGCTAAATTTTATCTCTAGAAAAGAATCCTGGTCTTGGAAATGCACGTAAGTGCTCTTACTCTCTTGGAACCTAAGTACATATTATGGATTAAGAAAACACCTAAAAAGGGCCTCACAGATGCCAAGAAAGAAGGCACCTGCTGTGCATGTGGCTCAGGCTCCAGCAGGAATAGCAATGCACAGCCTTCCCCAGGGGTTCAGGCAACTCTGAATAAGCTGTGCTAAGCCTATAGTCGGTTCCCAGGTAGGACACTGGATTCAGACCTGGCCAAGAACCCACCCCAAGGTCCTGGCTATTCTACATCACAGTATTAGCTGAAGAGAGCCTGCTGGCCTGTAAGACAAGAGATTTGGTCCCATATAGCAACCTGATTTTTGACAAACTGCTGCCAGTTTCTAGATGCCACCCTCAGGCATCCTTTCCTTTAACCACTAAGCCATCTTGCCAGCCCAATCCCTTTCTTATTTTCCTGTTCCCTCAATTTTTCTGCCTGATGGTCCCTAGCACATTCTCTTTCACTGAATATTCTTCAGTGCCAGTAAGAACCCTGACATCTGTTCCTTTTAATAATTTTAAGTGCTGCGTTGATGTCTCCATTTTGTATATTTAAGTCTGAACATAAGCAGGGTAAGAAAAAGATATGATGTATTTGTTTACATTTAAGGGAATGCTAATAAACACATTTTATTTCTGTACTTTTAAGTATTGTCACACCAGGTGACAGTCGATGGATACTTCTTGTGTAGCTAGGATCCCTACTTAGATATGCCAATAAACCACAAAGGCAGGACCAACAGCTCAGCCTTTAGTCAAAAGCAGTCTACTGGAAGGGAAGGAGGGCGGGGTAGCCACTGAGGCATCATTTTGTAATTACAAGCACAGAAATCAATAGCCTCTCAGGGACTAAAATAGAGGCAGCCCTATAGACTTCTTGCAAACGGGCCCCCATCGTCTACTAAACAGTCTAACTCTTCTTTGCTAAAAAGCTCAGGTAACTAAGCAGCTGTTTTCTAAAAACACTAAAATCTAGCTAGATCTAGTTAACCGGCAAATTGCCTTAGTGATTTCTTACGTTTCTGAAGATGGATTTCAGAACCCTACGCTAAAGACACCAAAGTTTTACATTAAGATTTTTTTTTTTCTGGGCTGAAGGGATGGCTTAGCAGTTAAGGCACTAGCCTGCATAAGGCAAAGAACCCAGATTCGATTCCCCAGGACCCACGAAAGCCAGATGCACAAGGTGGCTCATGCTTCTGGAGTTCATTTGCAGTAGCTGAAGGCTCTGGCATGCCCATTCTCTCTGTCTGTCTCTCTCTCAAATACGTTAAATAAATAAATAAAAATTTTAAAAAGTTTTTTTTTGTGTGTGTATGCAGTTGTATGTAGAGGTTGATAGCAAATGTTCTCCTCCATCTTATTTCTTTTCTTTTTTTTTGTTTTTCAAAATAGGATCTCACTCTAGCTCAGTCTGACCTGTTATTCACTATGTAGTCTCAGGTTGGCCTTGAACTCATGGCAATCCTCCTACCTCTACCTCCTGAGTGCTGGGATTAAAGCCATGTGCTACCACGCCCGGCTCTCTTTCATCTTATTTCTAACTGAGGCAGTAATCTCTCTCACTATTGTATGGCAAATTTCCTCCACATTGAAAACTATTGCCAGCTTTATCAAAAGCAGCTGGGTCATGGGGTGAACTTCCACAATGAGCTGTTGATCTGAAACACCTACAAGGTTTCCCAAAATAGACAGACTTCTGTCAGAGTTCTTGGTGACCCACCAAAGGTTAATGACAAGACCCTACTGTTGAAGACAGCTTACGTGTGTGAGACCAAACACGGAGAGATATGTTCAGAATCTGGAAGAGGGTCAGTCCCCAGACAGTTAGCTAGTCTAGTACCAGAGGGCGCTATACAAGCAACTGGGGGAAAATGACCGACATCTGTCCAAATAACTGGCAGTCTAAGATACCCAGCAGGAAACAACCTGATGTAATGCTCATACAAGTGCAGTAGTGGCAATCAGCCATGGTGGGTAACCAACTGCTCTTGTTTTGGCTAATAGATCCACTCAGTGGAATGGAACTCATTGCTGGAACTGGGAAATAAGTCAAAACCAGGAACAAAAAATGAGCTCAGTCTCCAAGATCAAGATACCACCAAATGTGGGCTAGAAGAGAGCCAACGCATATAAATTTCCCTCCAAAACATAGATGGTCATCCCTTCTACCTAGTACTAACTTTTCTCTCCGATGGAGAATTTGCTTATCTTTTTTCAGGTGGACATCGAACCTGAAGGGAGGATCAGCTAACCACACCTCACCAGGGCCCCAGCTGAAACCATAGAACAATGCAGGGGAAGGGCAAGAGTTCAGTATTCATGGCGATCATGACACCAGCAAAAGGCCGAAGGAGATAAACACAGAGAACATCCAACTCCAACTAAGCCAGATATCCAGAGACACAGAGGCTCCCGAAACCGCATCACTGAAGCAGAACTAAAATGACCCCAATGTGGCTCAGGGAAACTTGCGGAAGAGGGGGCGGAAAGATTGTTAGAGTCATAGTTGGGGCATTATGCACAGAGACTGGGGCCAACCCCCCAGAACTCTTAACTAACCTCACAATGCTTGACCCACATTCCCCATTGACAAGGATCCCTTTGAAAGAGGGAGGACAGGGAGGAGGACAATGGAACCTTTACTATGAATGTAAAATCAAAATAATATAAATAAAAAAATATATATATATTAAAAAAAAAAAGAAAAAAAAACAGCTGGGTCAACTCACCAGTGAAGGTGTGATGAGGGTCATCAGACCCCCACTTGAGATTTAGGTGCCCCCTGTGCCAGCTGTATACAATAATGCACAAGATCTTATGACCTAAGGGGGGGGGCATAAAGTATATAGAAAGGAAAAGATCTAGGATCAATGAGCTCCACTGAGGTGGTGTCTCTGGTTTCCATGCTCTGTAAGTAAGCCCTCACCCTGAGAATGAGGGAAGAGCATCTGCAGGGGTAATTCTGATATGATAGCTCCACATAGTGGTTGCTTTGGGGTCTCATGCTCTGAAAGTAAGCCCTCACCCCCAGGCTGAGGGAGGAGCATAGTGAGCCCCACTGAAGTGCTGCTCTGTGGTCTCACTCCTGGACTGTTTGGGGACAAGGAGTTTCTGGAAGCGGCCACAGGGAAGTTGTCACTCAGGGTGGATGAGACTTCACCGTGGTGCAGCTGCTCTGGGTCCCGATGCTCCGTAAGGAAGCCCTCATCCTGAGGCTGAGGGAGGAGCAGCCAAGAAGTAATTTTGACACAGGAAGCTCCATCAAAGTGGCTGCTTTGGGGGCCCCACGTTCCTCTAAGTCACCTCTCTTTATGCTCTGTAAGTGACCCCCCAATAAACTCATTGGTTCACCAAACTGGTGTTGGTGTAATCATACTTTGGTCTGCACCTCCGCAGGGGAAAAATTTTCCTATGACACTCACTGAACCCAGAGATCTCTGATTCAGCTAGTCTATCAGCTAACTATCTTGCCTCAGGATTTTCTATCTCTGTCCCCTAAGCCTAGGATTACAGGTAGTGGGCCGACATGCCTACTCAGCATTTATGTGGGTGCTAGGGATACAAACTCCAGCCTGCACACTTATGCAACGCAGCAAGTGCTTTATCCACTGAGGTACCTCCATAGCCCATTTTTTTAATTTAAAAGTTAATTTAGGTATTTTCAAGTAATACAAAAAGCTAAAAACAGATGATTATGCAAAAACCTAAATTTAGAGAAAAATGAATATAACTCTTCCTAGTCTTTCCATCTAAAGATAATCACCATTCATATTTTGGGGTGCTTCCCTTTAAATTGTGTGTATGTGTTGGCCAGAGATGGATGCTGGGTATCGTCTTCACTCTTTCCCAACTGTATAGAGGCTGGGTTTGTCACTTGAACTCAGAGTTTGCAGATTTGTCTAGTTTAGCCAGCCAGCTTGCACAGGGATCTCATTTCTGCCTTCCTAGCACTAGGATTACAAGCAGGCTGCTACACCCACCCAGCAGTTACATGGGTGCTGAGGATCTGAACTCAGGCCTCTGTTTAAGATGCTTGTAAGTTTCCCAATATAAATATGACTATGACCGGCACTTCTGTTAAAACATGCTTTCACTGCATTTAGGATCATATTCTATTTTAGGATAGATTCACAGAATTCTAATTACTGGTTCAAATTTACTACAAATGTTTTAAGGCTTTTGATACAATCTGCTATCCATAGGGGTTGGGCCAACCAGAAAGGCATGAGCATACCCATTTCCCTCTTTTTTGATCTTGCCAACAATGGGGCTGTTAAAATAAAACCCAACCCATTTCTCTACAACTTAGTGTCATTTGGGGGAAGAAGTCTGAAACAAGGTCTTAGTGCGGGCTGGTCACATACTCAAGACAATCCTTCTCAGTCTCCCGAGTGCTGGGATTATAGGTGTGAACCTTCACCTCTGGCTTCCAATTTGGGTTTTAAAAGCCTTTTAATATAAAGAACCTCCATGGACTCATCTAAACTGCAACAATGACCAACTCCTGGCCAACATATTGTTATCCCTACCTTCTTTCCCCTCCCCGCGCTATTCTGAAACAAGTAACACCATGGAATCATCTCTCTGAAATACTTTCAGTCTGTATCTCTAAAAGATTAGGGCTCAGAGAACCATGACATCATCTCACATTTAAATAACAGTAATTCTTCAAGGTCTTCTAACACATGGTTTAGTTAGTGTTCAAGTTTCAACAGCCTCTCATAAATTCCACTTTTAAAATAATTTGCTTATGCCAGGATCTAAATTTGGAGCTCCTCAGTGACCAGCTGACACATCTCCCAAGTCTCTTCTAAGCTGAGGGTATCTCCTGCTTTACTGGCTGAGGAAATGGGGCTACTATCTATGGGGGGGGGTTCAGTCTGGATTTCCCTGGAGGCTCTGTATGGTGTGCCAACACGTTCTCCCACCGCACGTCTACTGATTGGATGCGAGACTCTGTGGAGGCTGCACTAGTGTATGGAGGCATAGAATTATGGCGTTTTGAATTTTAACATGGCCACACTGACACTATACCCCAAACTTTAAGGCTTTGGACTCAGGTGCACTAGGTGCCAGGTATCAGCCCTGTTGCTTGGAAGTCTGGCCTTCTTCCTATCTTCTTGAAATGCATCCCCTCCCTGCCATCTAGCTGAAGACAGGGCTGCTTTCACTGCAGAAGGACGGAAGGGGTCCATCAGGTGATACACATATGTCGGGAAGAGCACAGGGACAGCAGAGAAAGGGCTTGGCAGCAGCTATTGCTCCTCAGCCTGAAGCTGCTTCTGGAGATTGCTGAATGTAATGACATGAGGTCAGTTAGCATTAAAGCTGGAACCAGAACTGCTGTAGTCCCAGTTCAGTGTGCTCACACCTGGATCAGCCCTCCCTCCTGCCCATATTTGGGGCTTCATGGAAACTGTAAAGAAGGGGGTGACAGTGGTGCTGGATCTGAGGAATGACTAGTGAGCAGGAAAAGCCTGCAAGCCAGGCAGTTCAGGGGAAGAAGCAAAGCTGCCACATGACTAAGCAGTCAGGCCACATGCCTGTACCTCTGCACAGGGCTTTTGTTTCACAGGTGTTCAGTCTAGGAAGTGAGACGTACAGCAAATCAGACACTCTCTCGTGCTTGTTTGCTCCAAGAAGCTAGTTGAGGAAATGCTAAGAGGCTCCACAGAAAGCATGTGGCGGGAGTGTGGCATGGCAGAGCGAGCCCTGCGCCGTGCCATCAGGGTGGGGCTTGAGGCACATTCCACAATGTGCTTTCCTTTCCATCCCTAGCATCACTCCACAGTGAGTCCGACCCTCATGTACCTGCAGAGTGTGAGCTTCTAGCATATCAGGCTGCACTATGTTGTCGTGATCTTGGGCTTTTGATAGACGGATATGACAATGCATCACAGATGGGCTAAGGGACACCCTTCCACCAACTGGCCAGTACTGTCATAGTCAGAAGCAAGACGCTCACTGACAGGGGCTACAGTTGGTTTTTGGCAATGGCTTTGGGGTGCCCACAGATAAAAGCTAATGCCATCTGGTAATGAAGCATGCTTGCTGTTGCCAAGGTAACCCTTTTCTATACTGAACAGTACAGCTCCTAAGAGCTCACTCACCATTTTTCCTGCAATGGACCAGACACTCTTCCAGTCTAGTGAGTGTTCAAGTAGCACACTGTAAAGAAAGTCAAGTAAATGCTCTGCATCCTGAGCAGGGACCAGGAAGCACCTTCCCTGTAGTTCTCTTCCCAGAGAGAATGTCTGGGAATGCTGGTGCTGTCAGCCCTGGGTAAGGGAAGCTGTGCGTGAGGTAGATGGGTAGAGTAGTTGCCTGCCAAGCTCAGAAAAATTCTAGCTCAATGTGGCAAGGCATGTCACAAGACAAGAGAGGAAGTGGGAGGAAAGGTAAGGAGAAGAGAATAAATATTTAGTTCAGCTCTGTCACAAACAAAAAGCTAACATATCTGGTGGTTGAAATGGTATCTACCAACAACCATCTCTTGGCAGGGCAGAGAAGCCGATCACTTACATTCCTGTGTCTTGTAGGATGTCTGGGGCTAAAGCAGGTTAAGGCTAAGCAGTGTGTGAATCTAGGATTTTGGGGATTGACCATATTTGAGGAGCCAGGCCATATGGCATGCCTGGCCCTGCCCAGTGTATGTATGGAGGCAGGGGACCACATAGGATTTGCTATTCAAACAACTGGCTGTATGTCTGAACCCTGCTTTAGGCAAAAGTGTGCTATTTTTTTTTAAAGGACTCAACTATTTATATAAAGCCACTCATAGTGTTCTTTTTCATGTACAAATAAGATTCAAGTCCTTTAAGGGGAATACTGTAACATAAGTGATGTTTTGGAGGTGTAGCTGGAAAGGCAGGCATACCTGAAGAAGGTTTAGGAGCCATTTTCTTCACTACAGTATTAAAAAGCTGCCTCTTTGCACTAATTCTAAAGAAGGGCTAGGATAAGGTGAATGATTTATGGAGTTAAGTGTTTGCGTGTTCTGCAATGCTGGCTTTGGACATGGATTCTGAGGCTCAAGAGACTGGGAACTATAGAGAATCCGTTCTTCTCACTCCTCCCACCTTCTTGTGGCACTAAGAATTGAACCCAGGGCTTCATGCAAATGAGAGAAGCACTTTACCAGTGAGCTATATTCCCACCCTAACTTCCCCAGACAGAGAGTGAGAATTGGTACAGTGCACCAGGGCCTCCCACCACTGTAAATGAACTCCAGACACATGTGCCACACTGTGTGCATCTGGCTTTAAGTGGGAATTGGGGAATCAAACTTGGGACATTGGATTTTGCAATCAAGTGCCTTTAACCACTGAGCCATCTTTACAGCCCAACTTCCCCATTTAAAAAAATATTTATTTGCAAGCAGAGCGAAACACAAGGAGAAAGAAAGAATAGGGGACACAACAGGGCCTCTAGCCACTGCAAATGAACTCCAGATGCATGTGACACTTTGTGCATATGACTTTATGTGGGTATTAGGGAAATGAACCACACTCGTTAGGCTTTGCAGACAAGTGCCTTAACCACTGAGCCATCTCTCCAGCCCCAACTTTCCCATTTTTGAAGAGTTGAATTAAGCCCTAGGGAGGTGATAAGTGACATAAACTTGAACATTACTGGAGGCACCTAAGTGCTACTTTACATGGAGGTCTGGTGTGCTCCCAGAGCTTCGAGGAAGGGACAGAGTGCTCCGTGGACAATCCTCAAAGAGCTTTTCTTAGACATGGCCTGAGATAAGCACTCAGGGCCACCCAAGCTTTCCACGGGATCCTGGGGTGGGTCTTCCCTCCAAATAATGCACTATACCCTTTATACCCTAAGCATGGGGTAAGCTGGCACAGCTGCAGTGTTCTACTGTAAACCCAGAAGGAAGCCAGGCAGCTGTCTTATTTTTTATTCTTAACAGAAGGCAGAAGCCCAAGTTTCTAAGGTCACTGCTTTTCTGTGTGGAGCCAGGGGCTACCTACCTCATGCTGTTTCCCCACATTCTGCCTAGCCCATGAATCCAAATGCCAGCCATAGTGAATGCAGAGCCAGGACTCATCTGATCCTCAGGCTCCCAGCAATCTTCTTTGGCATCTGCCAAGTGGCTCCACATCCTGCTCTGCAGGGCTCTCAGTCTCACTCACCAGAGGCTTTATACACACTTCCAACCCCATCCTAAGACACTAATAATGTAGCTGCTCTGTCTAATTTTAGTGCCTTTTAAAAAGTCTGCCTTCTGGATTTTGTATAGCTGCTGGGTATGTGAGGCCCTGCTGGAACCGTGCTGGGCAGAACTATCCTCTGAATGGCAGTCTCAGAAGCTGTAGCAGTGAGGGGCTTAAGGACATGGAGGCAAAGGGGCACGGGCTACTGCTGCTTTCTAGGAAACTGGGGTTGGCTGGAGGCATGAATGTCGGAGCCAGGCCAACTCTAAGACTGAAGCCCTGGCAGGGCTGGGGTCGAGAGAACAGACTGTTCACGGTGCCTTGTAAGAAGGGACCGCAGGAACTGAGAGGTCAGGACAGCATGCACATCACCAAGAGAAGAGTAGTGACTAGGAGACCACGAGAGAGCCAAGGTGTGCCAAGGGTACAATGCCATGTCATGTAGCGCAAAGGAAGGCAAACAAACTGGGAAGCAATTCCCATCCAGGGAATTTCCACACGAGGGGTATTCTGTCTCCTATTGACAAGGGCCAGTAAACATGAGGCAGGGAAGCTGAGTCCAGTGCCTCTGTCTATAAGGCAGAAAACCACCTTGCCAGTAAGGCCCAGCCACAGATTCCTAGGGGAAAGCAGACCTTGGCTCTCCCCCTGCTTGGCTGTGTGAGCTGGGGCAAGTTACTCACCCCCCTTTTTTTGAGGTAGGATTTCTTTCTAGCCCAGGCTGACCTGGAATTCACTATGTAGTCTCAGGGTGACCCTGAACTCTCGGCAATCCTCCTACCTCTCTACCTCCTTAGTGCTGGGATTAAAGGTGTGTACCACCACGCCTGGCTATCACCCTCTTTTTTAAAAGCCCACTTTCCTTGCTGACCACCAGAAAGAGGGAACAATGGAGTTTACCAGAGCTTAAACACACGGCAAGTGGTGGTCAGCCAGAAGACTTGCAGGGCCTTTGGAGTCAAGGTTCTACTCTATGACTAACAGAGCAGGGTGGCCTGGGAAGAAGCTGCCAGGTGAGTGCAGCCTCCTCAGTGCCAACGTGGAGACTCTGTGAGGACCACACAGCTGGTTGGCACTCACTTCATAGTAGCAATTATTAACATCACTGCTGCCATTATTTTTAATAAGAACTAACAAGGGTTATTTTCTATTAGGTGGCTTATTCCATTAATGGGTAAATTGGAATCGTTTGCTAATGAGCCATTAGTGTTAGCAATTTGGGCACTTCTGATTTTCTTTAACTCTTTCCTCTTTTTACAATTCAAACCTCCCATAGTTACAGAGGAATGTCATCACAGGGGGCCAGTCACTTTCCAAGTTTCGTGGAAAAGTTATGAAATTATTTTCCATTCTATATTACAGACACAAAAAACTTTATAATCTTATTTATTTCCACTTCAACAACAACAAAAATTCACTTGCCAAAGAATAACTTAACAAAGAAGAGAGAACAGAGCTTCCTAATAATCTTAGTCTCATTCTACCTTTGGGCTTCCCTTGTGGTGCCATGAATAACCCCTCTAAGACATCAAAATAAACTCTGGTCTATTTTAATTTATAGATAGGTACATATATCTAGTCTTTCCAGAGAAAACACAGTACAGAATGGGAGTCAATGGTGAATGAGGTGGGACAGAGGTGACCTGACTCCTGACAACACTGACAACATCGTGCCTTTCAGGGCAGATCTGAAAGCAATGCTCCACAGTAACATGCCTCCACCTAAACCTTGTGTGAAAGTGACAGGCATGAAGCCTCCTCACACAGTGCTCTAGCTCACTCACTGCTCCTACCCAGGGGCACAGCTACTTTCTGTGTTGCCTGGAACCAGCTAGACCATGTATAGGTACAGGAGTTAAGGGATGATACATGTAGTGGCCTGGTAGAGCAGGCTCTGCCCCCTCCTGGTTAAGTGGTTAGATGGCCTCTTTTTAGCATTTGGAGAGGAAAACCTGGAGTTGAAGGGAGATGTCAAAATCACACTACTATGAGAAGGTCACCTAAGTAGAAGAGACAAGAAGGAGAGAAGGGATGGGGAAAGGAGGAAGGACAGACAGATGACACTAGACCCTGAGCTGCCTTGGAATGCAAATGGCTTGCCTTCCAGTTTCTCCTCTCCTCAATCTACCCAATAAATTTGTGTTAAATACATGTTATTACAGGGTAGGCACCAGCATTACAGAGATAAATGGAACAGACATTCAGAAGATAAATGTCTAGTGAAGGAGACCGGTAACAATTAAGTGTAGAAATACAAAGCTATATACTGTAGTTATGAAGGAAATTAACAAAAGGGGGGGCATCTTACAGAGATCATTAAGGGCAAGGTGTATGTGTGAAAAACTGGCATTTGAGACAAATGGTCAATTATTAACATGTCCATGCACTCAAATATTTATTAAGCACCCACGATGTGCCAAGCATTGTTTTAAGGATGGTATATGCAACAGTGAACAAATGACGTCTGTGTAGACATTCTTTAGGGGCAGGAGAGGTGGAAGGGGGAAAAATCACTCTGTATAGGGCTCTCAAGACAAGAAAGCTAAGTCAAGGGGTTGGTTCAAGTTTGGTTGAAGTCTGATTGAGACCAAGGCAGTCTAGGTCAAGTGCAGAGCAGAGAAGCAAGGGAGAAGCAGATACAAAGGCCAGGATCCACTGTGTAGGAAGGAGGTCAGGCAAACAAGAGTGGCAAAGGCAGGCCTTGTGGGTCAGACAGCATTTCTGAAGCTCTAATGAGTTTAGTTCTGTCTGGGTGGCAAGGGAGGCTACTGCAGGTCTTAGCAAATGAGTATCAAGTCTGATGTGAACTTTGAAACACTTCCTGGGCTTCATGGAGGAATTAAGAAAGGAAGCGGGAGAGCAGGAGAAGGAACAGTAGCAGCTTCAGTGGCGCTGGCAGTAGGGAGGGGGAGACCCTATGGATTAAGGGTTGATGTGACAGCTACTGGAAAAATGTTGAGGTGAAAAAAAGGGAGCCAGGAAGCTTCTGAGTCTCTGGTCTGAGCACCAGGTAAATGGCCTTTCCCCTAACTGAGACAATGAGTGAGGCAAAAAACAGGGAGGGAAATCATCCCTTGCATGAAGCTTGAGGTACTTTTGAAATACCTAAGCGAAGCAAGCCTAGGTGGGCAGTTCTGAGATTGGGATTTACAACCATAGGCTGGCTAACGACAGTTCCATTTTATGAAGGGTTCCTAACAGCAGTACTCCCCTTCCCACAAGGTGGCCTGTGCGAAGCTTAAGTGAGTTCACAGCTCATTTTTTTTTTTTTTTTTTTTGAGGTAGGGTCTCACTCTAGCCCAGGCTGACCTGGAATTCACTATGTAGTCACAGGGTGGCCTTGAATTCACAGCGATCCTCCTACCTCTGCCTCCCGAGTGCTGGGATTAAAGGTGTGTGACACCACGCCTGGCTCATCTTAAACCCACATACCAGAGCAGCATCTGGCCTGTGTGGACCAGAGGTGCTCTTTCCTCCAAAAGGTAGACTTGCAGACCTATACAGGATCAGTCCACATGATGGCACATTCAAATTCAGGTGAAGGTGATCCCCACACAGACCTGTCACTGCCATTAGAATGGTACCATGGTGCCCTGTGGGGCAAAACTTGACTGTTCAATTTCCATTTCTTCTGTTGATACCTGTTAGGCAGCACTTGGCTTTTTAATATTTTGTCTGTAGGATGTATGCCAACTTGACCTTGATGTAGAAAATTTTAATTCAAATCAATACATGGACAAGGTCACTTTAAAATCCAATTAATATGAATGGAAAAATATGCCCCACAGTTCTGTGAGCTCAAAATGGAACAGTTGCAAATTAACAACTACAAAAGAGACATGCACACAGCCTGTTTGGGCTCCTCTGTGTTTGATAATGCAGCTATCTGTGTCCTTAAATACATGTGGTAGTCTGAATACCAAAAAAATTTTTTTTTCTTGTGTCTATTTAGGGTAGCTTAAAATTAAACTGAGTTTGTTTGAAGAAAAACATAAAATGTACTGAAAACTGTGAATTCCTATAACCTGATTTTAAGTAAATTAAACCCTGGACTTCAACTCACCCACGAATCCCTAGAGAAATCTAAGGCTTTACAGTTTGAACACTAGCGCTTTGCATTTATATAGAGTGCATTTACAGAACTACTTGCAATAACCACAATATACAGGGAAACCAAGGCATCATATTTTAAGTTTTGCTTAGTCTTAGTAAGCATTATGCAACTAGAACCCTAAACTATTTCCCTGTCAGACTTGCCATTTCTAGTATTTTATTTATTTTTTTTTTTGGAGGCAGGGTCTTAGTCTAGTCCAGGCTGACCTGGAACTCACTCTGTAGCTCTAGGCTAGCCTTGAACCTCTGCCTCTCTAGCACGGTTGGGTCAACCCCACCCACCCGTAGTCCTTAAATCTGACTGATAAGAAATTATTATTTTTTCTTATTCTTTTTGGGGCTAGGGATTGGACCTAGGTCCTAGCAGGCACTTACTTAAGAGTTACATTTTTAGCCCCAGAAAAAAAAAATATACAAGAATTAGGAATGTATGTTACAAATGATAGGACTGAATAATTACTACTGAGTTCAGTGTTTTCTTTTCCGTCCATTTCACTGCTATTTCATTTGGTGTCTCAGCTGTTCTGCATTTAAATCAGGTTAGAACAGAATATAAGTGACTAGGCATCCACCTAAAGAAGACAGAATTGCTTTCCAACTTCAAGGAACAACTGTAAGTTATGTAAAATTAGAGAGTGATATTAGGGGAGCCTGGGAAATACCATAAGCTTATCTCTCACATTATTTCACATTTTGATTTTGTTTAAAGGCTGCTGCCAGAGGACCCAGAACTACTACTAAAGGCAAGGAAAACCCCACGCCTTGCCTGGCCTCTGCAGCACCCCAGGAACCTCTGTGACTTGGAGCACAGCTGTCCTGCAGTGCAGGGCTAGGGGACGGCTTCCACCTCACATGGCTGGCTAACGTCAGAAGACAACTGTGACTTGTCTTTTCATCTCCACAGATTCCACTGCTGCAGCACATGAAAAACAGCCTGGCTCTGCAGCCAGAAGACAAGCTGCTGCCTTGCACAATGCCTGCTTAGCTTTCCCTCTCAGGCTGGCCAGAAGACCATCACATTGTATTCTTGTCCATTGGAAAGCAATCCACACCAGCAGACTTCCCATCTGCACCCCCAGCCTCCAGTTCCCTCACTGCTGCTAGTATTAATGCTCTTCACACACTCATTACTCTTTAATGATGCCTGTTTGTAAATAGCAAGACGGGATGCAATTAAACCATGTGAGGCTAAATAAACACACATCCTAATTAGGATCTTTACAAGAGATTGTTTTTTCATGTATAGACTGGAATTTACCTTTCATTAATCTAACTTAATTGCAATAGTGCACCAATAAAGAGTCAACCCAAATTAAGTGCTCTAAATGATTTCCCCATATTAAGGGTGAGCAAGCGATCCTTCCTTTGGGTAACAAGCCACAGTCTGCAGGAGGAAGGACTAAATGGAAAAGAGTACCACTCTACATTGGAGGCGCATTTCGGCAATGAGGCACCAACCACCATTACCAGAATGCTGGTGCCTGAAGATAATGAGGTCAAGGCCACAGGTTCAGTCTGCAGCCTCACCCTGCTGACAGTCAACTAGCTCTGCCAGGCTCCATGGCTCCAGACATCATTCCTTACTTTTGTCAGCTCTCTGTCACTGGTTCCAAGAGAGACAGGAATAAGGGTTTGGACCTGTTCACTTTGTGGCAAGACAGTATATATTTCTGTATGAAAAGGACATCTGTTATTAGTAGGAAACAGTTCTTATACTTTCATCCTTTGATTCTAGAGGGTGTGAAAGAGCAGATACAATTGGTGACTAACTAGAATTTGATGGTGCATCAACATTAGACAAATCGTTCAGCATCTAAAGATTTATGCACAGGACAAATGCTGACTGTACCCCTCCTATGTGGCAGGTGCTGTGGCAGGGTCAGGAAACTACTATAGGAAAAATGTCACTCACTCTAGAATACTTGCCATCATTTCCATATTTTTTTCCTGGTCCTTCCCTAATCACCCAACTTCCTGACTTTGTCAAGTGCACGAGGCACAGACAGGCTGAGGTCCCAGCTTCCCTCACTACCAGTCAGGTCTGAAGAATCCAGGGGGTGAGTTCTGAGCCAAGCACCCTGAGGAACCAAACCCTTCCAGTAACAATACGATCCAGAAAACAATTAGATGCCTCATTTACTAATTTTAAAACAAGTATTTAGGAGGTTCTCCATGGCAACATTTCCCAAAGCATATTCTATGAAAAAGTGTCTGTACTCAGATATAGCTGGGAAATATACACAAAATATTCTCCTCTTGAAGGTGCTGTGTGTGTGGGCACATTAAAACTCAGAACTACAGTTAGGAAAAAATGGCTGAGCTTTCTTAGCCGGTGAGAACCTCCTTCTACAAACTCTACACATCAACTTCCTTAGGCAACAGTGTGTGAACAGACCCACTGTGGGGACCACCCTTACATTAGTGTCAGGGAAGAAATAAGTTGCCTATTCAACCAGGCCCCAGTAGACCAAGTCCTATCTCCTCAGTCGGCTGGGGCTCCTGATGCCCCTCATGCCCTTACTCCAGGATCTGGGACCTATTACTGATCCTACTCTGTGCAACACACCAACAGGGGCTCTGAGGACAGGAAATGCTCCCTAACAGACTAAGCATAGAATCTATCAACTCTCAGATGTTGAAATGCTCCCAGTTCAAGAACTTTCAAAGACTGATTCTTAAATTCATATTTACAGGTACATTATAAACCTCTAAAATCCAGCCTGGTAGCAACATCACCAACAGCTCTCACTTAATCATTCTGGTAGATCATATATAAAGACAGAACAGAGCTAAAACAGTCCCTTCATGTTAGCGAGCAGATGTCGAGCCCATTTGCAATTAATACGACCCACTTCCATACAATCAGACTATTTAAAATTCCTGGAACAAGATGTAAAAGTTAAGATGCAAATGTTCTGATTTTAATGAGAATGAATGGGAACTATAAGCCCTCTCTCCCTTTGAGGGAAGGTACAATCTACATGTAAGTCCCAACTGCTCGCTAAATTTATCAACAAAACAATCATTTGATAAAGGCTGTGTGGAGAAAGAAAATAGAACTGGAAAAGTCTGAAATATTTTCAGAGCATTTCCTACCAAAATTAAATTTTTATCAAAACCATTATTCTTTTAAGAAGGTTTAAAACACTTAACTCATTTCAGCACATCTTCTCCAGTTACCCACATGTTCTAGGCATGCTTGGATTCTTTGAACACATAAAACCTTTCTATGGACAATGGCAGAGGGTGATAGAACAGTCTAGACTTGATGTTTCATATATCTCACTTTGAATTTTAGCCCTACCACTGGACATGACCTTGAGTCAGTTACTGAGCTTTGTGAGTTGGCATTCTTATCAACAACATAGTGATAACATCTTCCACCAACTGAGTCCTGAGCACACGGCAGGCATATGAGTGGCATTAACCATCAGAGACTCTCCATGGTGCAGAACACACTCCTCTAGAATGGAGAGGCCAACCCCCTTGTCTCTAGTGCTTATGTAGCCCTTTCTTTCCTTTTAAGGCCTTTGAAAATTTTGTTTTGTTTTGGTTTTTTGAGGTAGGGTCTCACTGTAGCCCAGGCTGACCTGGAATTCTCTGTGTAGTCTCAGGGCCTTGAAATTCGTGGCAATCCTTCTATATCTGCCTCCTGAGGTGTTGAGATTAAAGATGTGTGCCACCATGCCCGGCTAAGAAAGTTTTTTTAATTAGCATATATTAATTATATACAATAATCATTTCATTATGCCATTTTCATTCATTGCATGGTGTCATCAGCGAACAGAACATATTTAGGCCCATGGGATGGATGGATGAGATTATCTGTAGAGTTAACAAAGCACTGAGCTCCAGACACATCACTGCTCGAGGAGATAAAGATCAATCTGTAAAGGAGACAGATGGAAAGACCCGCAAAGAAAGAGAAAGAAGGTCTGAATAAATTGTAGATAATAATGACAGTTAATTCGAAGGCAGAATCTAACAAAGCCCTACTCTGAAATTCTGTGGCAAGCTTCACACACTTCTATAAATGACAGAACTGGAGACACATGGACATGTTTGTCTTAAAGAAACAAGGACTGTCACCAGGTAATCTTTTTTTTATGTGTTTATTTATATGTGTGTGTGTGTGTGGGGGGCATGTCAGGGTCTCTTGCCTCTGCAAAAGAACATCAGATGTCTATACCACTTTTTGCATCTGGCTTTAGATGGGCACTAGAAAATTGAACTCAGGTTGGAAGGCTTTGCAAGCAAGCATCTTTAACTGCTGAACCATCTCCCCAGCCCACCAGGTAATCTTAACTAAAAAATATAACTCAAGAATGGGGGAAGAAGTCAAGTATTTTCATCCTATGTCTGATAAAAGGTTCCACATTATTTACAAAGTAATTATTTTCTGTTTGCTATGTTTAGACCAATGTTGGCAGGATAAGTGCATGAACAAGGACTAGAAAATGTCCTGATCTTGCACACGCCTTTAATCCCAATGCTCAGGAGGCAGAGGTAGGAGGATCACTGTGAGTTTGAGGTCACCCTGAGATTACAGAGTGAATTCCTACCTCAAAAAAAGGGGGCGGGGGAGGAGAAAGAGAAGGAGAAGAAAATGTCCTGAGTACCCAGTAGGAGACGCTGCAATCCCATTCATACTGCCCGTTCCACCCCTGGTTTATGATCCCGGGCATGCCAGTGGCCAACTTAGCTATATGCATGCCATCTCATTTAATCAGATAACTGTTGCAACAACTGGAGAGGGAGACCACATCTAGCTCCATCTCACAGAAGAGGAAGTGAGAGCACAGAGTGTCCACAAGGTCACGTAGCTGGCAGGGGCCGGGGAAGCATTAGAACCCAGGATGCTTGGCTCTCCAGAACCTGCTCTTATGAGGCAGGTTAAATATGACAGTGATGAGAATAGTGACAATGACTGCTCCCATAACTCCAAGCAGCACAATTAGTTGAACTAACTAATTAAAATTCAACATGATATAATTAATACCATAGACCATGTTGGCATAAACTCACACTCATCTTCTAATTCAACTGCCAAGAGAAATGGACAGTGGAAGCCACTTTTAATAAAACCAAGCAACTGTTTAATCTCAATACAAGGATACAATGAAGAGATTAGCTGGAGGGACAATCAACTGTGTAGACTGGGATTAGGGAATAAAGTAAAATACCAAGACAAACTGCTTTTAAGATCGGCTGAAGATTTAATATGGTTCTGGAAGGTCTCAATTATTTACATGCTTGGTCTATGCAGTGTAAATCCAGGCTAATGAGATTCAATTGCTGTACATAAATCTGAATCAGGGCAACCCGACTATCTAAGGACAAGAGCAGCCTGGGCTCCTGTGTTCATACTCTCCACAGTGAGGTTTGTGCTTCGAGAAGTGCAATGTCATTCCTGCTGCGTATCACTGACTGTGGTGTGTGTGTGTGTTCACATGCACGTGTGCTGAAACACTTGGCCAAATACAAACTCTGACAAAGATGCAAGGGATCCAGAGACGACTGATCAATACTGTTATTTTCTAACAAGTCCAGCAGCAATAACTGATGTTGTTTCTTTGTCCTATGAAATGGAGGATGTCCCACGAGAACCCTTCTTTGTCAAGTTCCCCATGCTAGGTATCAAGAGCTATGAGAGCTAAGTACAGGAGTGGAATACAACAGATGCTAACAGGTGACTGGCAGACCTCAGCCTTTCCCTTTCAGACCTTCATAAAGGCTGGGCACAGCAGCATGTCACATTGTAGTTACTATCAAATGGTGATTTAAAGCAGAGCAATCCATTAAGATCAATCTGCAACACTTTTGTACACAGCACACGTCAATGCAGACATAACAGGGTAGAAGAGCACAGGAGGAGGGGCTGCCTGAATAGGGAGGTAAGTGCAGGCCTCATCATAGATAGTGTTAGAGCCCATCTCAAAGAATGCAAACAGCTCTGCCAGCAGGGCAGCAGTTGGAGAAGGGTGCCTCGGCTGAAGGAATAGCAGGCAAAGCACAGATACAGGCTGGCATGGGGTGTCAGGGAACTCTTGATCCTAAGAAGCCTGTAGAAAAGAGGAAGTCTGCTTGTCGCAGTAAATGCAGAGAGCACTTGGCATTCGGCAGGTTGGAGCCAGGGAACCTTCTGTAAGACACTGGCTGGTTTTATACCAAAGGATCATCCCATTTGAGATGGCAGTGGTGCCTCCACTGAGCCAGTCCTGAGGGTGACCAGGCAAGGGAGGAGAGATGGAGGACATGAGCTGGGAAAGGGAAACTGAGCCGGGCTATAATGACTATGTGAGATCTCCGATGGAGGGGACTTTCTTTTGCACACCACAGAGGCAGCAGGAGAGGAGCCTAGTATCTCTAGAGTGGTCATCCCAGTGGAGGACAGAGAGTGGGCAGTGTCTAGAAACAAGTGGAGCAGGTGACCAAGGAGAAGGCAGAGCAGAATCCCCATGACAAGAACCAGTGAAGATAGGCAGAGGGCTGAGGTGCAGGCCTGAGGCAGGACAGAGACCATGGGCAGTGGTGTACATGTAGGGTTGGGCTTGGTGACAGGAGCTACTGCTACTACAGACCAGGAGTTGGGGCTATCTTTCAGTTTCTGATCAAAAGCATTTGTTACGGAGTGAAGATAAGTACTGGAATAAGAAGGAGACCAAATTGGGGGTAGAGTATGAGACAAGTGGTCTGGCCTGAAAACAGATCCAGCACTTCTAATGAATAAATCAAGTCAGACAGCCTGGGATAAACAAACAAAGGTAAGCAGTGGGGGCACCAGGCAGACCCTCCACCTTTTCTAAACTGTAAACACATAGCTTCACCTTGCCGTAAAAAAGCAAGTGCAACCTGTTTCTATCAGACATCAATTTTATATGATATATACACAATATTTTAAAAGTAAAATGCACTAATGTTTCTTTGGAGTTGGAACTGCCTTCTCCAACATTTCAATGCACTGCTGTAAGGGCCAGCCAAAGGACCCGACCTGTCAGGGTGGCAGAGTAAGTTTTCCAGCTCCCTGGGACACACACAACTGAAATGTGTAGAAGGAACCAAGAGATAGACTTTACAGGGTATCATTAGAAATGCTGGGTATAGTGACAGTTGGCATGTTAGCACTGGATGCCTGGCCAGGCTATCATCATTTGAGACTGGAAATTTTAGAAGACTCTTGGTTTCCACTGAGCCTTATGCATTTGTTCAACACATACAGTGCATCATTACTTCTGTGAATATCATACTCACAATCAAAGAAAAGAAAGAAGCAACATATACTCAGTAACTGGGAAAGCAAACAAAACCCCCCAAAAAACAAAAAACAAGAGAACAAGAGAAAAAAAGTACAACATACTCTTAGAAATTAGTTCTAAGAAAAACCCCACCAAAGCCCCTAAATTCGTCTTGGCATAGTTTGTTGGAAGATAGAAACTATGAAACTCAGTGTTTTCCTTATGCCTGCATGGTAGAGCTGAGATGACTTAGCATCCCAGCATTATCCAAAGCAGAGTTCCTTCTGCACCTTCTTCCACCTGGCTGCTGTGTTTGAGAGCAGTGTCTCTCACACTGCTCCAGGACCTGAAAGCCCTTGGGAGGGAAGAGCAGGTGTTTAAAGAGATAGCATATAAAACAGAGGGATGCTGGAGAGATGACTTGGCAGTTAAGACACTCGCTTGTGAAGCCTAAAGACCCAGGTTCAATTCCTCAGTACCCATGTAAGACAGATGCACAAGGTAGTGCATGCATTTGGAGTCCCTTTGCAGTGGTTGGAGGTCCTGGTATGCTCATTCTCTCTCTTTCTCTGCCTCTTCCTTTCTCTCTAAATAAATAAAAAAACAAAATATTAAAAAAAAAAACATCAGGAAAGGGATAGGAGTCATTCTGGTAGGTACTAGAAAGCCTAGAGAGGATTTAGCTCAAGAAAAGGCCTACTTTCCTCAGGAATGAATTCCCCTATTTTAAAAAGATCAGATCTTGGGGCTAAAGAGATGGCTTAGCGGTTAAGAGCTTGCCTGTGAAGCCTCAGGACCCCAGTTCAAGGCTTGATTCCCCAGTACCCACATAAGCCAGATGTACAAGGTGGAGCATGCATTTGGAGTTTGTTTGCAGTGGCTGGAGGCCCTGGTGCACCCATTCTCTCTCTACCCCTCTCTCTCTCTGTCACTCTCAAATAAATAAATAAAAATAAACAAAAATTTAAAAAAACAGATCTTTATTTATGTATTTATTAATGAGTATGCTTCTATGTGTGCCTGTGTGTGAATGTGTGTGTAGGAATGCATGTGGAGGTCAGAAGACAACTTAGAGGCAAGGTTGCACTCACTGAGAGTTTTCAAAAGTTGTTTCTGTCTCCACCTCCCATCTCACCATCAGTATGCTGGGATTACAGAAGTCTGTCACAGCTTCTGCCATTTTACATGCGGTCTAAGAATCAAACTTGGGTACTTAGGCTTAAACAGCAAGTCTCTTTATCCACTGAGCCATCTCCCCAGCTCCATTCATCACTCTTTTAATGAAAGGCTCTGACCTCAGGCACTCAGAAAAAGTCTCACAGGACATTTACACACAGAGGACTATGGAAGTTGGCAGCCGAGTTCCTGAAATCAATTCCTTACTTCTTAGGAGCTCATACAACCCAAAGAAGAGCCCTGAGATCAGATTAATAGCAATTTTAGAGCATTAGGAAGAGTGGGACAGGGCATTCCCCCCAAAAGATACTTGCATAAAATGCTAGAATCCACACAGAACTTGAAGCTGCTTGCCTTCAAAGGACAGAGTCAAGTGTGGCATTAGAAGCAGGAAATGTATTTGGGCTGAGAGTCCTCAGGACTGCGGGTGTCCATAAGACTCCCAAGGCCACAGCACCTCTTTATGTCCCTTTCTCGGTTGCCTCAGCCTGAGCTGGGAATCCCAAGAGCAGCAGGGTTGGGCCAGGAATAAGCTACACAAAGACCAGGATAGAAGCCAGGAAAGCCCCACAGGTTGCTGTTCATTTACTCATTCTTACTTGTAGTCTTTTTTTTTTTTTTTTTTTTTTTTTTTTTTTTTGAGGTAGGGTCTCACTCTAGCCCAGACTGACCTGGAATTCACTATGTAATCTCAGGGTGGCCTCGAACTCACAGCAATCCTCCTACCTCTGCCTCCTGAGTTCTGGGATTAAAGGCGTGTGCCACCATGCCTGGCCCAAATAGTCACTTTCTCACCAAGTAACTAAATGGCCTTGAATGTCTCCAAGCCTCAAATTCTCATTTGAGAAATGGGGATAAAGACATCTTGCTCTGGGATGTCAAGCAGGTGGAGTGAGATGTGCACATGCAGGACTGAGCACAGTGCCATACAGGGAAGATCTCTTGCTTCATAGACACATCCTGGGAGCTTTAGTATTTGGCCATATACAGGTATTTCTGTACCTTGTGAATTTTATACTGGAAAGGGCATTTTTCCCTTTCAAACTTATTAGTTCTAAGAATAAGGCATGACCACAATAAAAGAAATAAAACTATAGGTAACTATCTTAAACAGAAGGTAAAAGACCTATTCCCCCTTAGCAAACAATGTGCACTCAAGGCTCATATATAACATATAATTTCCTAATAGCTCATCTCAGTATTATTTTTTTGTTGTTGTAGTACTAGAGTTTGAACCTAGGGCCTCGTGCATGACAGGCAAACACTCTACCACTCAATTATATCCTTGGCTCTTGTCTCAGTATTTTAAAGAAGATCTCTTCCATTTCTTTATACATCTATGCATGAATATGAGTTACTTGTCTTCAAAAGACCAAGTCCACTAGTTGATACATTATTGAGCATCTACTTCACAGCACTGGTCTGGAGTTGAGGGACAAGTGACACAATTCCTTCCTTGCTGTTTTTTCTTTGGGGAGAGGGAAAAGGAGGGACACAGTCTTTTTCTATGTAGTCTAGGATGGCCCCAAACTGATCATCCTCCTGACTCAGCCTCTCAGGTCTAGTCTAGGGGGATAAGGGAGAACTGTAGAACTTAGTCTTTTTAAGAGAAGAAAACAATATGCATAACAGATATGGAGGGACACATTACAGGAGAAAGCAGTCAGTGGTTAATAGAGCAAGACTGCTCAAAGAGAAGGGGTGCACACAGTGGTCATGAGGTCCAGGGCTTTGGCAATCCAAGGACCAAGAAGTGAGGTGAGGGTAATGGGGTACAATACGAGGGGCAGGTAACAAGCCAACACACGGATTTGGGCTTTTAGCAGAGGGAGATGGGAGCCCATACATGCTTGGAGCAGAGAAGATCTGTGACTTGACCTCCCTCTTGAGAGTCTTCATTGGCTCTGTGTGGTGAACAAGTGATGGGGCTGGAAGCAGAGGTTAGTCAGGGGGCCGCTGCCATAAGCACACTGTATGGCAGCAGAGGAGGTACAGGGACATGCTCAGACTGTTCATTAAACACATACAATGTCATCTAAAGTGCATACTTAATTAAATGACATGCATAGTATTCCTCTTTTGAAATACTTTTTGAACCGTTTCGGGCTTCTAGCAAAGTTAGAACAGTAATACAAAGAGTTCCTACATACCCTCACCTAAAGGCCTTGCTAGCAGCACTCCGCATCTGCTGTGCACCCCTGTTCATATCCATGTGCGCGCGTGTACACATACATACACGCAGTCTTTCAACCAACTTTTTTCCCATAAATTTAACACCCATTGATGATTCTTAATTCCTGTTGAAAAATCGACTATGGTAGTTCCCACCTTTCTGATTTTACACATTTTTTTTTCTGTTTTTGTTTTTTGAGGTAGGTTCTCACTCTGGTCCAGGCTGACCTAGAATTCACTCTGTAGTCTCAGGGTGGCCTTGAACTCACAGTGACCCTCCTACCGCTGCCTCCCCAGTGCTGGGATCAAAGGCATACACCACTGGCTACACTCACTTTTAAGTTGGCTTTCCCAAAGCTACTATGATGTCACACCGACACTGCCAGTCCTTCATCCATGTATTGATTTAAACTGGCTGGACACATGTTATGATTACACTCTGTGGGTTACAGTGCATTATGTCATATTTATTTTGGGGCTCTGTAGTACCAGATTTGGTGAGTGGGAGCCCCTTCAAAAAGGCTTGCATCCTTTAATACATGCCCAGCATTCTGGGAGAGTTTCCTTACTTTCTGGCATAGCAAGATGCCCCAGGCTCATTCCATCATTTCCGAGCCCCAGTTCTGAACTTTTGCTAGTGAGACTGGTATTAGAAACTAAGAGGCAGAGGATGAAGGTGCTCATGGCTCCTAGGGTCTCAATGCCTTGAGACCTTCTGAACAGACAGCTTCGGGACGCATTTCCACGCATATGTCACAGGGATATCTGTACTATGTCTTTATCTATTGTTATGTTGTCAACTTAGTTCATACTAGATTTCCAATTGCAACCCAACACTAAGAGTTATCACAGTAGTCCTCTTTCCATAACTGTAACTCCCCGCTCCAAAGAAGCATGGCTCCTATGATCTTCCATTTACTTCCCTATGTGCTCACTCCTAGAATACAGGCCCAAGTCATGGTGAAAGCCCAGCCAACCTATTCCACTTTACTATTCACTCATAGCTACTATATACAGCCCTTAGCCTAGAGGTCTAGAGTGGAAATGGCATGTGCCAGGGTCCCAGGATCAGTTCTCTACCTCTTTCCTCATCCCCAGGTATAAGATCATTCCTTTAATTCTGATTGCACTCTTTTTGAAAACACACCCCAGTGTGGTTGACTGTTTATTGAGTATGTGAAATACTAACACAATCCTGGCAGTTTCAGGGTTGCCCCAGCAACGCTCACCACCGTGCTCTGCTTCTAGCCCCTCATTCTTGTGCACTTTTCTTGACGACCTCCAACACCAACAGCTTTGTCTTGGTTTGTCCTTCCTGTGTGTTTCCCGCTTATAAATGGGCAGGTAATGGATGTCTTCTATCTTCTTATAAAGAGGGACTATACTAAAAAAGCATTTGCTTTCTTCTTTGAACAATATACTCCAGAAACCATTTTATATGAGTCATAGAGGTCTATCTGTTTTTAAAGACAAAAGAAGAAGTGGTGTGGTTCCAGTTTGATAGCTTATTCAATCCCCCTTCTCTGCATGAGTAGGTTATACAGTACTTTTGCAATTACAAATAGGCCATAAGGAACAATTGTGCATATGTGGAGCCACACTATTGGAAGGGGTCTTCAAGGTCACTTCCTGGCAGTGGACCTGCTGGTCAAGGGCTTTATAGATACTGTGAACGTCTTTCTTACAGGTGTCCCATCTGCATTCCCTTGAGTGGATGAAGGGCCCATTTCCTTATGCCTCACCAGCAGAATGTGGTGACAGACTTTTTAAGTTTTGCCAGTCTGGTAGCTAAGAAATGTTGTTGCTTGGTGTAGTTTTAACTTGCATTTCTTATGGATAAGAATATACCTCACCTCTTCTATTTAAGTACTATTTACATATACGTTATCAGTTAACTTTCTCATTGCTCGGGCAAAATATGTGATCAGAAGCAGTTTAGGGAGCTTTCGGGTTTGCTTTCAGCTTACAGTGTTGAGGGAAGTCCACCATGGCAGGGCAAGAAGCAGGATGCCAGCATCACATCTTCACCCCAGTGGGGAGGAAGCAGAGGATGACAAATGCTGCTGCTCAGCTAGTTTCCTCCTTTTCATGTAATTCAGGATCCCAGTCCATGGGATGGTGTGGCCCACAGTTAGGGTGAGTCCTCTGCCTGAACTAATATAGAAAATCTCTCACAGATATCACTAGACATCTGTTTATCTGGTGTTTCTAAATCCTGTCAAATTGACAACCAGAGATTAATTATCACATACATTTTTTTTTTTTTTTAAGGCAAGCCCAACAGACTGGTCATCTTTTTTTATGAGAGAGTGAGAGCAAAAGAGTGAGACTTGGCACACCAGGGCTTCCAGCCACTGCAATCAAACTCCAGATGTGTGCGCCAGCTTGTGCACATGTGTGATCTTGCACATGTGTTACCTCGTGCATCTGGCTTACATGGGATCTGGGGAGTAGAACATGGGTCCTTAGGCTTTGCAGGCAAGCACCTTAACTGCTAAGCCATCTCTCCAGCCCTGTCACATTTTGATGAACTTTCTTTCTCTTTTGTTTTTTTGTTTTTGGTTTTTTGAGATAGGGTCTCACTAGCTCAGGCTGACCTAGAATTTGCTATGTATTCTCAGGGTGGCCTCGAACTCATGGCAATCCTCCTACCTCTGCCTCCCAAGTGCTGGGATTAAAGGCATGCACCGTGCCCTAGCTTTCATTTTTTATATATTTTATTTTTATTTATGAATGAGAGAGAGAGAGGAAATGGGCACACCAGGGCCTCTAGCCACTGAAAACGAACTCCAGACACATGTGCCTTCATGTGCATTGATTGTTAGGGATGTCAGTTTTGAATCTACAAATGTGTTGCAAATATTTTTTTTTTCTAGCTTGTCAGCTGTCTTGATGTTCCAGTGAGGTTTTTGGAATTTAAAAGTATTTTCCTTTCTGTGACTGTGACCCCACTGATTTGGGATGCCATTTGTATCATCTACTCCATTTCCACAAGGACAATGATTTACTTTTGGTCTATTTATTCTTCTAGTCTGGTTGTCTGCCTATGAGCTAGGGTCATATTTGAAGCCTGGAGACTTTTGAGTGCTTTAATATTCCTCAGGCTATACTCCTCTGGTGTTTTCCTGTTCTTTTGTGCATACTTCTTCCATAAAAACTTTAGTACCATCTTTTAAAAAGTCCTTTAACATATGTGCATTAAGTTAACTCACCTTTTAAAAAATATTCATTTATTTGAGAGAGGCAGATAGAGAGAGGGTGTTCCAGAGCCTCAAGCCACTGCAAACAAACTCCAGATGCACGCCCCCCCTTTGTGCAGCTGGCACACCTGGGTCCTTAGGCTTCGCAGGCAAGTGCATTAACCACTAAGGGTTAGAGGCCCTGGTGTGCCCATTTCCTCTCTCTCTCATTCATAAATAAAAATATTGACATGGCTAGTATGTGTGGTCTCAATTGGGTCATATAATTTCATAGTTAAGTATATTATATTTTCAGTATTTCTGAGATCCTTTCCTTTTTTCTGCCTTTTTTCCTTTGTATATGCATGTTTTTGACAGGGACTTATATATAGCCAAGGCTGGTCTCAAACTTGTAATCCTTTTGCCTTGACCTTCTGTGTGCTGTGATTACATGCATGTGCCACTATGTCTTTCTTTCTCCTCCATATCCCTCCCCATTCTTTCTTCCCTCTTTCTTGATTCCTGGGATTGAGTCTAGGGCCTCACTCATGCTAGGCAAGTGTTCTACCACCAAGCTACAGCTACAGGGAAGGGGTGATTGAAATTTCCAAGGTTATGTTACATTTCATATACTCAAAAAACAAAATGAACCAAACTGGGGTGTTTTTTTTTCTTCAGAAAGAATACAAACAGAGATGGGTGTGGTGGTGCACGCCTTTAATCCCAGCACTTGGGAGGTGGAGTTAGGAGGATCATCTTGAGTTCGAGGCCACCCTGAGACTCAATGATGAATTCCAGGTCAGCCTGAGCTAGAGTGAAACCCTACTTTGAAAAACCAAAGGGGGGAAAAAACCCACAAGAATGCAAACAGAATTACAGGAAGCTAACGATTGCAGTTGAATGATATGTCCACACCTTATGGGAACCATCCCTGGAACCTTGGAATAAAGCATTTCTACTCTAAACCTCTAGGCTATGGGCTGTAGTAGCTGTGAGCTAATTGTAAGTGGACTTGGCTGGCTGGGCTTTCACCCTGACCTGTACTGTTTCTAAGCAATGTTGCCCTTGCTTGCCTGCTTATTTGCTTATCTATATTTTATATTTTTGCTCCCATGTTCACCTTTATATCCATACATTCTAAAGCCTGCAGATCCCATTTTCTTATGTACCACTTGAGCCTCTCGTTCCTTACTATTTAACTGTACCCCTTAATCCTCATCAACTGTTTATTCCAAAATCAATATGCTTATTCTACTTCATCTCTCCATACCCCTTAGTGTGCTGGAGCATTTAATAGTTACTCCATCCTCACTTGCTAGCTTGCCCTTGTGCTGAGCTGCCTACTCTCTGGAGGCCAGGGAAACTTACCCTTGAGCAGTCCTTAGGAGGAGTTCACAGGTGTACAATCCTGACTTGGTCAAAATGCTCCTTTGCTGCCTCCCCCCCCCTCTCTCTCTCTCACACACACACACACTCTCTCTCTCTTCCTTGACTTACACGATTTTGACAATGCTGTTGCACCAGTGCCCTGCTTTCCATGTCATTTTTGAGCTAAGTGAAGCCAGTCTAATCATTTTGCCTTTGTAAATTAAATCTTGAGACTGTCTTACCATCCAAGTCTGACAGTACTACTGGACTATAGCATGGAGTTTACTGTTCCCCAGCAATGCGTCAAGTTCCCAGTGACCCCATTCTGTGGGTTTTCTAGAGATTTACATGCTAGTTCTGTCCCACTGTTTTCTTCCTCATGAGTCCTGACAATGCGTATACTACTTCTTCTGTGTTCCTCATTTCCACCGTCTTCCTAACTTGCTTCTTTCCTCTCGTTTTCATTCATAGCTGTTTGCCTCTTCCCAGGACTCTTTATGAACTTTCATTTAAATCTGTTTTTACTTGTATCTGGATGTTTACTCTTACATTTCTGTGACGTTATCATTACAATTTAAATTTATGACAAGAATTTTTCTATCCTTTCCTCCAAATGCTTGTTGAGGTTATTCAAGCCAACCTGGAGTGTTGAGTTCTAGTCTTCTGTTTTGTGGTCTCTGTTGTTTTTAGACAGTGAAGATACAATGTATATTCAATCAGTACCTTTTCTTTGTAAATTTGTAAAAAATTTTTACTGACAATTTTCATACAGGCACATAATATATTTTGATCATAATCCCCTCCTGCAGCCTTTTCTTGTTCCCCTGTACCAATATTTTAGTGTGAAACATTTCAAACATCTAAAATACTAAAAGAACTAAAAGAACAGAGTAGACACTCATCCCAATGAGACAGGTTCTACAGTATTATGTCCTGAGTTATTTATTTATTTTTATGAGAGAGCGAGCAAGAGAAAGAGGCAGAAAGAGAAAGAGAGAACTGGCACGCCAGGCCTCTAGCCACTGAAGTTGAACTCCAGATCCATGTGCCACCTTGTGTACATGTGTGACCTTGTGTGCATGCATACCTTGTGTGCCTGGCTTATGTGGGTTCTGGGAGTTGAACCTGGGTCCTTAGGCTTTGCAGGCAAGTGCCTTAACCACTGAGCCATCTCTTTATCTCCTGTCCTGAGTTTTTATCATGCATGCATCCATCTGTGCATCCATCACTGATCCCACCTTACACATGTGATACAGTTGAAAGTGGATGATGGTACTGCACTTCATCCCTAAACACCTGGGCTGCCTAACTTTAAGTAGAAATTCCCATGTTTTTTTTTTTTTTTTTTTTAAAGGCAAAATATGTCCACAATGAAATATGATAGTCTCTAAGTATGATAAATGCAAACAGACACAGAGGCCACACCTAAATCAAAATTCAGAACATGCTTCTCCATGCAATGTTCCCTGTGCCCTTCCTAGTCAGTGCCTTCCCTGCCCTCCTACAGGCAAACACTGCTCACATTTTTATTTAGCTGGTTCGTCCTAGATCACCCTATCAGACTGGAGAGATAGATCAGCGGTTAACACACTTGCCTGCAACACCCAATGACTCAGGTTTAATCTCCCAGTACGCATGTAAAGCCAGATGCACAGAGTAGCTCATGCAAACGGAGTTGATTTGCAGGGGCTGGAGGCCTTAGCGTACCCATTCTATATCTGTCTGTCTGTCTTCCCTCTCTCTCTGCTTGCAAATAAATAAGAAAAATAAAAAAGAAATAAAATCCTTCAGATCATCCTATTAATGGACCTATACAATTATTTTCATTGATGTGAGCCATTTTTCACTCAGCAAAGTTAACAGTGATAGGACAAATAATAGCTCACCGAGATTTGCATGTTTGAACATATTTTTCCTGAAAGCAATTCTCAAGCATGTTGGTCTTGGGACCTTTTTGCACTCTAAATAATCATCAAGGAGCTCAAAGAGATTTGCTTCTATAGATACAGCAATCAGTTAGGAACTAGAACTGAGAAATGTTTAAGACACTAGAATACACAGCTCTTCGGGCCAGCATGATGATGGGATCTTATATTATGGAAAACGTCACTGAAAATGGCATTAGTGAGAATGGACAAAGAGAGCAAGACCTTAGCACTGCCTTAAGAACAGTCTTGATCCTATGGATCCCTTGAGAGTGTTTCTGCCACCACTTGGCTCCAGATCACAATTTCAGAACTGCTACCTTAGAGAATGGATTTGGTAAAGACATCTTCATATGTCAGAAGCCTTTATTATAAGGCTTGTAAAATGGCTTTTAAATTTAAAAAAGCATGCAACAAAGAATTTCAGGATTATTTACTACAGGGACAAAAATGTTAAAACATGGGCTTAGATTCCTACAGTGACTGCTGTTGTCACATCACAGAATTTTAGCATGAGATTGCTTTCAGGAATGTCTGAAAGACATCTTGTACATCTGGCTTATTTGGGTACTGGGGAATTGAATCTGGTCCTTAGGCTTTGCAAGCAAGTGCCTTAACCACTAAGCCATCTCTCTAGCCCTGAAGGACATCTTAAGTTAAGTCTTCAAACCTGTTGGTGGTGCACACTAGTGCAACTGCTTAGGAAAATGTACTGGTAATACCATGAGAACTGAACATGTGTGTGCTCTAAGCCAGGGTTCCAATCATGGCCCTTCTGTCTGAGCTGGGTGGAGTTTTTCTTCTCACTGCAGGAGAATACACACAGCAAGAATATCTGGTCTCTACCCACTAAGATGTCAATAGAACTTAAAAATATGTCTAGGGCTGGAGAGATGGCTTAGTGGTTAAGGCACTTGCCTGCAAAAGCCTAATGACCCAGGTTCGATTATCCAGGTCCCACGTAAGCCAGATGCATTTGGTGGCACATGCATCTGGAGTTCACTTGCAGGGCTAGAGGCCTTCATGGGCCCATTCTCCCTCTCTTTCTAATAATAAATAAATAAAAATAAAATCTTTAAAAATATGTAAATATGTCTAGGCTGTGTCACATTCCTCTTGGGAGGCAACAATCACACATTATTAAGAATCACTGCCCTACACCAAGCAAGTCCATGCTGGGAGTACATCCAAGAGACAATTTTCCAAAAAAAAAAAAAAAAAAAAAAAAAAAAAAAAGAGAGAGAGAAACATTAGCTCATAAATAAGAATGTTCTGAACATGGGGCTGAGGAGATGGCTCAAGATGGGTAAAGTGCTTTGCTACACAAACATGAGGAACTGAGTCTGGATCCCCAGCACCTACATAAAAGCTAGCCATGGTGGCACATGCCTGTGAACCCAAGGCTGGTAGAGGAGACACGAGAATCTCTGGCACCCACTGGCTAGCTAGTCTAGCTGAATTGGTGAGTTCCAGTTTGAGTATGAGACCCTGTCTCAAAAAATAAGACAGAGAGCAATTGTGAAAGACACCTATGGTATCGACCTCCACGTGCACTTGGCACTCACAAAAGTGCACACACACAAGCATGCATGCCATACACATTTGCATGCAATAAAGAGATAATGTTCTTCAAAGGATTATTTATAATACAAAAAGTCAAAAACATGCCGGGCGTGGTGGCGCACGCCTTTAATCCCAGCACTCAGGAGGCAGAGGTAGGAGGATCTCCGTGAGTTCAAGGCCACCCTGAGACTACATAGCTAATTCCAGGTCAGCCTGGACCAGAGTGAGACCCTACCTTGAAAAACCAAAAAAAAAAAAAAAAAAAAAAAACAAATCCAATGACCATAGATAGAAAACCGAATGGCTAAAATAGATTATATTCAAGTAATGGAATGCTTCTATTGAATGAAATGTAGTTTAACAAAAGTTGAGTGAAAAATTAGTCCTTGAAGAAAATATATAATATCTTTTCAAATACAGTGAAGTAAAAAAAGAAACTAAGGATTATATTTAGGACTATAATCTCTCTCTCCACACCCAGTCTGGCAGAGTCTGGCCCTTATGTGCTTTGGTGGCTTCCTCTTCCCCGCCATTCCTGACTTCCTGCACTCTAGCCATGCTGACCTTTGTGGTTCCACATGAACTTGCCAGCTGTCCTCCGACGAGGGTTCTACTTGTGCTGCCTCTCCTGAACCCTGCTTTACCTCTCTTCCTGTGGGTCTTGGTTCCCAGTCCACTTAAATACGCAGCACCCCTGCTCCCCATCCAGCCCCTCAGCCTGAGTCCATTACCTTGGCCTTGTCACTCAAACATCACATCAGGCAACAGCAGGGCTAATCTCTGGCCCTCTGTCTACATGCGGTACAGCTCCAGAACATGAGGACTGTGTCTGGAACTTGTTAAACAATACTGTATTCTAGGTCCTTCTCACTAGAGCTTCTGCAGCATGGCTTGCATGTCAGATCAACAGGAAGGCCAGGGCTTGCCAGAAGGCCAGCCATGAACTCCATGGTCATTTGATTGGTTTCTGGGTCTTAAGCATTCCTATTCAGGATGTTCTTGTTGGTATTCCTTGGTCCCAATGGGCAGTACTCCTGGGAGTGAAACTGCTTAAGTTTAGAGCAGTGGTCCTTAGTTGACAGGGGTGGGGAGAGGTTTACTATCACCTCTCCAAGGGGTTAACACCATGTTACATGAAGTACACCTGACACATTGCTTGAGATGCCCTTGGGACACATGGGAAGCAGAGGTCTTGGGTCCTACCCAGGACCACTAAATAAGCACTTGCCACAAATTACTGGTGGTCTGAGGCCCACTCAGTATGAAGATTACTGAACTTAGCAGAGAAATCCAGGCTGCAAACAGCTCAGCTGTTTTAAAAGTTTCCTCCCAACATCTGGGGACAGGGTAAGGTTGGAATAACATGCCTGGAGGTTTAAGAAAAGCTATGTCATTCAGGAAAGGCACGGTGTGTTAAAGAATTTGAAAAAATGGTTAACGTATGGGTTTAGCAAGACACATAAATAAGCTTTATGTTTTTGTAAATCCAATCAGATCTAAATAAAGATTACAAAATATCAAGGTATATTTCAAATATCATGGTGGGAGCTCTGTTTTCTTCTTACATTTTTATACCTACTGCATCAGTCAGAAATAGTTGAATGTTTTAAGCAACACAAGAAGCCAGCAGCTTGTTCCAGTCTGACTCAGTTAAGCTCTTACAATATTTTGACTGTTAGAGGAGAATTAATAATGGGATGTTAGGTGGTAGATTAACTGAAACTAAATATCAACATGGCTAGATTTATTTTTGGATGACTGAGCTCATCCCTTTCAAGAACAGAAACAGTATTCATTATATCATGAGTTATTAACTTACACAACACCAGAACAACACCCAAATGCAGCAGAGAAAGCCACATGCATTTAAAGATTATGCAATAGGCTGAAAGTTTAGATGTCATTTTAGCTCAGATTTGTCATATAGACTAGAGTTGAGGACCTAAGACTCACAAGACACCAGCAGAAGCTAAGCCAGCAACTGTCTGGTTGGCTTAGAATGAAGCTAGTTCCAAATGTCCCCTCCTTTGTCTCCCAAGGAGCTGGCGAGCAGAGCCACACTCCAGCCTCATGACCAAAGGAAATAAGGAAGCCAGTGGTACTATATTCAGTTGGTTAATATTTACCAAACACCCATTTATCCTTTTACCCACTCACCTAGCATGTATGTACTACCTTGATGGGGAAGAAGATTCAAGTGTGTTCTTCCAAGTCAAACATGTCCCTGGGCGGAAGGTGACTGCTCCTGTTTCTGGGGAGCATACAGCCCTTCAGCTTACAGGCTGACAGTGAAGAACTATTTTGGCTTTGAATGAGCCAAAATCACCTTAATTGTTTAAAATAGATAACTTAGAGAGTGTCAACTTGCCCTGCTCTGTATCTCCGTCTAACAGTGAAAGACTGCTGGTGTAGGCCTGGGGCTCCCATGTTGTGGACTATGCAGCTATGGTTTGGAGGGCCCCAAAATAGGATCACCCAAACCTGCCTTTGCCAATGGACTGCTTAGGTCAATGACTGTGTGCTGCTTTCCCATGCAGACACAGGAACAAGCCAAGACCCCTTTGACACTCATTAGCAAAATTAGCAAGCTGTGCTATTGAGGAAGCAAGGCCAGAAATAAGAGCCCATTTTTAGAGCCCTTTGTACAGGCATATGGGGCCACACCATACCATTTCACAACTCAAGAGATTCCGGTCCACACTTCTACTGCTTCTCTGGCACCCCTCCCTGCAATCCCAGGAAGGGACCTGCACTGGCTCTATAGCTTGGACTGAGGCTTTAAAATTTATCCATGCTGGGTGTGGTGGCTCATGCCTTTAATCCCAACACTTGGGAGGCAGAGGTAGGAGGCATGAGTTTGAGGCCACCCTGAGACTAATTCCAGGTCAGCGTCAGCTAGAGCAAGTCCCTACCTTGGGGAAAAAAATCAAACAAACTTATCCATGTGTGTGAATTTATTTAAACTGCAAAATCAGAAAGAATCCCAACATGTCTTGACAAGAGAAATAATGTGTAGGCAGTCACAGAACACACTCTTGGTGACCAGACCACCAGACAAAACCAACAATGGGCTACATCACACAAATAGCATATCCAGCATGATACTTTTTTTTTTTTTTTTTTTTTTTTTTGAGAGAGACACAGAGAGACAGAGAGAGAGAGGGAGAAGAAGAAGAAGACAGATAGAGATGGGCGCACCAGCAGCCTCTCAGCTGCTGCGAACGAAATCTAGATGCATGCGCCCCTTGTGGTCACGTGCAGCATTGCGCCTTTGAGTCACTTTGCATCTGGCTAAACGTGGGACCTGGAGATTGGAAGCAGTGTTCTTAGGCTTAGAAGGCAGGTGCCTTAACTGCTAAGCCATCTCTCCAGCCTGATACTGTTTTTATAAAGTTCACAACTCCATGACAGTTAGGGATACTTGCACATGGAGAGCACACTGGGGTGGTTCTCAGAACAGAGGGGATCTTAGGTGGTCAGGCAGGTTCTGGGAGGTGCACACACTGGCCCTGCTTCTCAAATACAGTGGTGGGCTTGTCTTATCTATGCTTTGTAATTTATATTACACCGATTCTTTTGAATCTATCAAATTACAATTTTTTAACAGAAAAATATTACCATTACTGCCTTGCAGTCTAAAGAGCTTTTCATGCAACTATCATGAGCCATAATCTCAGGAACAGAAGGACTGCATCCTGAAGGCTTGGTGGTGGGATAGGGTCCCAGTGATGGGAACCAGAGGAAATGACTGACTCGGCCTTCTACTTGTCAGATGAACACAGTGGAGGCTGCCTGCTGGAAGGCTGCAGAGAGGATCAAATAAGATGAGCACTGTGTGAGCCGTACATTTATCCTGCAGATTGCTGCTTTCTCAGCCCCTGAAGCATCCTTGGGGAATTACTCCCCCTCCCCCTCACACTTCTATAGGGCAGCCAAGTCCTGACCCCACACCCCAGCAAAGAAGGAGGTGGGAGACCTTGATGACAAATTATTAGAGCTCCAGGGTCCCAGGACACTGTTCTGTTCCAAGTCTGGAGCTTTTGTCCCTCTGGGAAGGTCAGTGGGATCTTACGTCCATGAGCACCCAGCTTCATGGAATAGCAATGCAAAAACAGAAGCAAGCCTTGTTTGTTTAAGTGACCTGGACAGTTTCTGTAGGCTGCTTCAGGAGGAAATGCCATTGTCATTTATAAAGCACAGGCACAATGCAGACATTGGTTAGGGAGGGACAAGATATTATTAGAACATGTCCTGTCCTGCTCCAATGGCCTCCTAGCTGCCTCTCCCCAGCACTACCTCTGTGGCCCAAGCTTTCTGGATCCACTTCCAAATACATGGCCAGAAAGCCCTTTTAGTTCTTGCCTATGCCTCCTGCAATGAATGGTGCTTGCAGGTGTTTAACTCTGGTGCCTGAAGTCCAGGAAATGGGCAACTAACAGAGGTATGGGAGGTAGCATCAGTTGGTCCTGATCTCCCCTGCCCAGGTGACAATTCCCTTATACCTCTGTCCAGAAGATGGTGCGCCAGCAGCACACACTGCCATGAGACTTGGAATCTAATCTCTACCTCTACTCCTCAAACAAACATGCTGGCTGTGCAGTCCTATGGCACTGAAGACAGGTGACAACTAGCCAGACAGATGCTCACAGATCTGATCAGCCCCTTGTTGAGGTAAGCATGATATATGCAACGCAGGGTTCTTCCCTTGCACAGAGCCTCCAATAGTTTACCAGCCTATCAGAACACGAGCAGGCAGCCAAGGATGACAGGTCCCTATGAACAGATGCCTACTTGCTCAGGTGGAAGTAACTCTAATGACTCGGCCTGTTTGCCTCTATTCCTGTGCACCCTATTGGTTCCCTTCAATGCCAAACTCTTACCTTCCTCATGAAATGGAAGCTCAATGACCCAGAAATAATGTGAGCAAGCCTATTTCACTGAGGACACTTTCATTTTTATCTTCATTAACTCTTTTTGGTTCCTGTCAAGTCTGTGGAATGCAGAATTTATGTTTTGCCTGTAGGGTCTGTAGGATCGTAACCTGTACAATTTGTGTGTTTAAGGGAGGCAAAAAATGCTGCATGTTTTGTAGACAGACATCTTTTACACAAAGAAAATTACTTTTTCTATCAAAATAACGTTGTGTTATCTTATTTTCTTTGTATTTTAGTGGAAAAAATTTTGTGGAAAAGTAGCACATTACCCAGATGAACTTCACTAATGTTTTCCTCACCGATGAAATACTGCACACTTAAGCAGCTTACATCTTTTCCATTTACAGGAGAAAAACAAGCGTGCACATACAATCAGCCTTTCTCTTAAGATAAATGGACTGAATGAATAGTGGCCCATCTGGAAGACTGGAGATTTGTAGGATTATCCATGAGGAAAATACTACTATAGAGGGAATCCCACTGGGCTCAAGGCGGCAGCCACTGGCTAGGCGAAGAACCTACCTCACTGAGGCCCTCAAAGTCCTATCACAACATGGTGCTTCCCTGAAATCTGTGTGCTGGGAGGGGCTCCTCAAGCACATGTCACCATGCAGACTACTTATGGACAGTGTGATATATCCCTTCTAGTCTACTGGATCCCAAAATACTTGGTCTGGTGAATTCATGGAAATACAAACATCAGTGGTAAAGGTAGGAGGCCAAACTACTCAGCTCAGTGCAAGCCCAAATAACAGCCAACCCAGAAATCACTTTCTCAGATACTTTCTTCCAAAGTGAGGCTCTTACAGGTGATCCTACAGGTGCTGTCCTGTGGCAAGAGAGGGCCGTCGTTAGTTGAGCATCACTTACAGCCAATGTATCTCTCTTTGGGAAAATACATAAGAGGTTCACCAAGAACGTTGGCTTGCACATGAGTAAAATGGCCTTATAGCACCTATGCATGTTCAACTCTCATGCAGAACCATAATTTTACTCAAAAGCATGGTTTTATGCTGAAAAAATACCAAAATAAAGAAAACCTGCTCTTCACCACTGCATTCACTGGGAGTTCATCTCCAATCTTTAGAACACAAGGCCAGAAGGTACAGGACAACTGTTTCTTTCCCATGTCCTTGCTAACAATCAAGCAGATCTTACCAGAAGCATTGCTGATGTCCCATTGGGTCTGGATAGGTGGATGGACATTTCAGGAAACATCCTGTCAATGCGGCTGATCACGTCATCCACATATCTAGGTGGAAAAGAAGCACAGAAGTATATAAACTAGAGCCCCATTCAAAGAACGATACATCCACAGGCACCGAGACTTTGGTTTCACATTTAGTATGTACTTTTTAATCAGTGTGATACATTTCTTAAGTAGATCAGGCTTCTTATGACAACACCCCTCTTCTTTCCTCTCAGGACCTGCCATCATGGAGTGGGTCATTTTCTTTTCTTTTTTTTGGTTTTCTGAGGTAGGGTCTCACTCTAGCTCAAGCTGACCTGGAATTCACTATGTAGTCTCAGGGTGGCCTCGAACTTTCAGCGATCCTCTTACCTCTGCCTCCCGAGTGCTGGGATTAAAGGCATGTGCCACCACACCCGGCAAGGGCCATTTTCATATGAGATTATATTTTACATAAAGTGCCATATGAGATCGTATTTACATTTTACATAAAGTGCTCTGAAAGCGTTGAAGATTTTCATTTCAGATATGCAAAGCTAAATGACTTCCATGGGAGCTAGTTCTGTTTAGATGATTTTTCTTTTGTAGGATCCAATAGCTGAGCTTTCTGTTTTCCATTTTGCCTTGACTTTCATTTGATTAGTTTCCTATGTTCCTACTGCCATTTTATTCTTAAACTCTAGGACTCTAGGTGAGCAAGTGGCTCCATTTAAAAAAATATTTTTTTATTTATTTGTTTGAGAGAGAAAGAGGCAGAGGTGGGGATGTGTGCACCAGGGCCTCTAGCCACTGCAAATGAACTCCATACACATGCATCACTATGTACATCTGGCTTACGTGGGTGGGCACTGGGGAATCAAATCTGGGTCCTTAGGCTTTGCAGGCAAGCTTAACTGCTAAGCCATCCCTTCAGCTCACGTGGCTCCATTTTTATGCCCTCACATTTTGATAGCCCAAGTGGAATCTGTATCTCTTAAGGTTTAATATGCTGACGCTGAGACCACTGGTCTTAGACCACAGCACACATAGAGCTGGTCTGGCTCGGCTCCCTGGAGAAGGAAATCATACTAGCATTTGTGTTCACTAGTCACACCAGACCTGAAGAAGATGTGTGATATAATAGCCAAAATGCAAAACTATCTATTAAGGGTTGTGTATTAGATTTTACATCTGTTGGCTATGACAAATTAAATTACATGCCCATTAAATCAGGGACATGTAGAAGGTATATCTCTGGGGGAAAGAGGAAGGTAAGCTCTTCACTTACAATATGAAGACTTCAGTTAGAAATCTGGGGCTCATGAGAGATGGCAAAAAGCAGAATGCCATCTGTTAAAAAGTGAATACCAGCCGGGCATGGTGGCTCATGCCTTTAATCCCAACACTCGGCAGAGGCAGGAGGATCGCCATGAGTTTGAGGCCACCCTGAGACTACATAGTGAATTCCAGGTCAGCCTGAGCTACAATGAGACCCTACCTTGAAAACCAAAAAAAAAAAAAAAAAAAAAAAAAGAGTGAATACCAACACTGTTGCTATGAAAGTCAGCAAGCGATCCTCCTGATTGATTGACCCATCAGGGTTCATGCTGGAGGAAGAGGAGAGGCTACAGAATGCCTGGCAACAACTAAGGAGGGCAGTGGGCTGGTGGGACGTGTGAGAAGAGGTGGAGTGCCAGTTTGTTCCTAGAGAAGAGACAGCGGAAGGCTCTGATGCTCTGCAAGTGCAGTGGGTTCTATGAAGCAGCACCAACAAAATGCCTTTGCTCTCAGAAACACTTTAATGGGATGACTCAGCAAGGAAAGGTGAACAGGTACAGAAAGAACCTGAGGAGTCCTTAAGTTGGAAGACCTCATTCTGTTACAATCTAATGGTTTAGTAAACAGCCATTCCTGGGTGAGCAAGATACCACATGGTCTTCTGTAATCCCCTACTAGACTTAGCCTCATAACATACAGCCTTGGATCTGTGCTTAAGTGCTATTGCAAAGGAGGAAGACAACCCATTTTCATCATTTGGTGTCTACAGAAATAGCAGCAGAAGACACAGGACAAAAACTTCATGCCAAAGATTTACAATAGGTCCCTAGAAACATTTGTGTTTTAAATACTTCTTTTTCTAATCTATGTGTGGTTTAAATCCGGTTATTTCAGACTCAGCAGTGAGCAAATGGCCACTGTCCAGTGTGAATGGAGGTCACTGCTAAGTATATGCTAATCAGGAGGGCAGGTGTAGTCTTCTGCAAGGTCCTCAATCAATAGCCATCACAGCTCTGGGTGCAGAGCAGATGCATGCGCAAAAGCTCAGCACACACCCAACATCATAATTTACTCTCCGTGAACATTTCACCAAGAAGGTTTCAAAATACCATCTGGAAAACTAGTCTCTTAGCAGGCTAGGAAAACAGAGGAATGGGTAGGTTATAGAATGATCCCAGGTCACGAAGAAAACCAGAACCAAGCTCAAAGAACATCTTGCCAAAATCCCAAACCAATCACAGAGTGCAGAATACCAAGTGGGCAAATAAGTGTACCTTGCCACTTCTGGAACCCCTTATTTATGAGACCTTCATTTAGAAGGGAAGGCAGTGGCAGAAGCAAAGTAGTTCCTAGCAAAGGTATCTGGGATCGGATAGGAAAGTCAAGAGGTCTGGGGTGGGCTTTTTGTTGCTTCTTCCCCAATCTGTGGTCTTAGATAACACACACCCAAGTGGAAATTTTTATGGAGCAAAATGAACTGGAAGTACTGTTTTTCATTCACATGCCTAACATAAAGGAGATGCAAATTTCTTTGTTATAGGTGACATTATGTATTTGCCAAAAAGAAACAAGAGAAAGTCAGCTACACCTTTAGCTGAGGAAAACAATGTCTAAATTCTAGAAGCAAAAATCAAAACACTTCACTTTTAAATAGATCCAACCTTCGAAATACAAATCACCCACTAGTGACTTGACAGAAATAAGGGAAGCTTGGCACACCAAATTAAAAAGTCTGGAGACAAAAATGACTTTCTTTTTGCAGAGGGTGGGGGGCTGGTCTTTGGCAGTGCTTCCCAGAATGCTGCCTCCCAAGTCAGCGTGTGCTGCTCGAATCTGCACAGAGCTTGCAGCGTGTGCTGGCACCCCGCTTCGAGAGCAGGGCTAAGGACAGGTAGGAACGGCGTGCTCTCCTCCCACACTTCCACCATATGTCACACTCCATTCTGTGGCAGAATCAAATTACTTTAATTTTTACCTTTGGAATATAGGCAAACAAGCAGTAACACAGCAGTGGTGACTAGTTTACACTTGAGCAGACGCCACTCGGAAAGACATTAATTTAGTGCCAAATTGAGCAGTGAGTCACAATTTGCACATATCTGTCAACCTGTTAACAGGGTAATAACTTGGAAAGATTGCTGTTCCTATTTACATTACAGGAGGCTTTGGAAAGCAGAGAGCTGCTTGGTTCTCCTTGACTGAAGTACTCCTCCGAAGAGCACATGAGCGGGCTGATGGTCCAGGAACTGGCCCAGAGGCACAGACTTCTAGAGATCAAAGGTTCAATTAAGGTATGATGCACAACTTCAGGATTTTCAGACAGAAAATTATTAAGCAGCCACACAACCCTGACCTGCTTCCTAGTTAGTATCAGAGCTCCATAGTTTATGCACCTCCCCAAGTTCCTAATGGCTTCTTAGGTGAGTTTCTGACTCTCCTGTCTCAGTGGTTCCTGCAGCAGAAACCATGCCATTCTCAGCACTGACTTCTGAGTCTAAACCTCGTTTTCTTAATTTTCTTCAGCTCAGCATTTTAAATGGTCTTAACAGAAAAATTTAAGAATGCCAGGACCACAGAGGTCCCTATTTAAGACTTTAGGAGTATTTCTAAAAGGTGGTCTGTTCATGAATCCCAACTTAAGTATCCCTGTATAAACTCTTTCCAGAATCAAGGTTTCTGGTTTTCTTATTTTTGCAGTCCCTCTTTCCCTCCCCCTCCCTTCCACCCACCCATCACCTCACAGTCTAGCATGGGAACACACCTAAAGTGGATCTTTTTTTAAAAAAATTATTATTTTATTTATTTTTGGAGAGAGACAGAGAGAGAGAAAGACAGAGAGGGAGAGGGAGACAGAGATGGGCACGCCAGCAGTCTCTCAGCTGCTGTGAACGAAATCCAGATGTGTGCGCCCCCTTGTGGCCAAGTGCAGCATTGCGCCCTTGCGTCACTGCATCTGGCTAAACGTGGGACCTGGAGATTGGAACCGCTGGAGAATGGAACCAGTGTTCTTAGGCTTAGCAGGCAGGTGCCTTAACCGCTAAGCCATCTCTCCAGCCTCTAAAGTGGATCTTAAACTCATGCTTTCATAATGAAAGTCCTAAGGTTATTTATTTACTTTTTAACTGACAAATTAAAATTTGTGTATATTTATCACGTACAACAATGTTTTGAAATACATTTACATTGTGGAATGGTTAATAGCAAGCTAATTAACAAATGCTTTACCTCACATATTTACCATATTTTTTTCCCTGTGTGGTGCAAACTAAAATCTACTCTCAGCAATTTTCAAGAACATGATATACTGTTATAACTACAGCCACATGCTCTACTATAGATTTCCTTAACTTATTCCTCCTGAAATTTTGTGTCCTTTGGACAATATTTTACCAACTTATTTCCTCATTCCAAGGCCTGGGCAACCACCATTCTACTCTCTTCTGTGAATTCAACTGGTTCAGATTCTACATGGAAGCTAGATTATGCAGTATAGGTCTTTCTATGCCTGGCTGATTTCACTTAACATAATGTCTGCCAGGTTCATCCATATCAAATGTGTACACACACCATATTTTCTTTACCCATTAATCTGCTGATGGACACATAGATTGATTCTATATCTTGACTACTGTGAATGTCACAATGAACATAGGAATGTAGATGTCTCTTCACCATACTGACTTCATTTCTTGTGAAATGGTGAGATTGCTAAATTATATGGTGGCTTTATTTTTAACTTTCTGAGGTATCACCATATCATTTTCCATAATAGCAACTACCATCCAAAGTGTGAGCATTCCCTTCTTCCCATGCTAAGTACTTGTCCATTGCTTGTTTGTATTTAAGTAACTACCTCTGTTAGCTAACCCTTCCAACAAAGTCAGGGATCTATTTCATGACCTTGGAGGTGATCAGCTTTTCCTAGCAACACCACATCATCTATGCCTTGCAGACTCCTTCCGTGTCTACAGAAAGTGCTACTGCTTTCTGCACCACTGCCAGGGCAGCGTGCACTCAACTCTCAGTTCTCAGAGGCCAAGGAGACCCTTTAGCATTACTGTTGCCTCAGAAGGCTTTCTCCACCCACTGAACAAACTTACCCTGGAAGAGTCTTTGTACATCTTCCCACCCTTAATGCCTAGTCATTCCTTTTCATGCTACAAGTCTTTGGGTATTAGCTTGAACCTTCCTCAGGAAAGCCTTCCTGACACTGTCGTTGCCACTACCCCCCCCCATTTGTCAACATGCATCACTTCATGCAGCAATTAAAATTCTCTGTCCCTTCTGCACATTTGTCATTATGTAGTATTGAGTGATTATTTCTATAATGCCTAGATCCTCTGAGATCATGTAACTGCCCTTTTCCATACAGAATCCCAGCATATTGCCACAGTGCTGGCCCTTCTTGAATGTCTGCTGAACATGCAGACGGTATGTCAAGACTGCCACAGAGACCCAAGTGACGCTGTAATGAAACAACTGCAATGCAAAGTTCTCAGCAGCAGATGAAGATTGGAGGTATGGCCAAGTTCATTACCTTAGCCATAGAAAGTTCCACACCAGCAGCCAGTCAGCAACACGGAAAAAAAAAAACACCTCAAAGAGCAGAGACTTATTTTCAAGTAAGTCTTTTGGCTTAACATGAGTCCATAGAATCTCTGCATCTGATTTACGCAAAGCACAATGCCTCTTAAAGCAAGAGCCTTCTAAAGACATGCACTATACTGATATGCCAATTTTAAAGCACTGCTTTTAATGAACTAATTAATTCTGCAAAACATTAGTAGGAAGATGCATGCTACCAAATTGGGATTACAATACTAAAATGATAACAACATGGAATGTGGAAGACATTTCTAAAGATAGCATTTTTTGCAAAACAATCTTCTACTCTTCATGTTAAGATACACTGCAAGCTTTGTTATTAAAGCCTTAAAATAAAATACTGGACAGATGGCGTAGTTCTCAAAAGTCTGACCCCTCCTCAAAAGGGGGAGGAAAAGAAAGAAGCCACACACACAACAAATCTGGCCCCATGCCAGTGATCTCATGTTAGTGTGATGCTTAGCAGCTCCAGTCAAATTTAAATAGCATTTACCCCACACAGTATATAAGACACATGCTGTTCATTTTCTCCACCCATACAAAACCTCAGAGCTAGGGATGACTATATTAATAAACTACATTTTGGGGAGAGGGTGATGCCATGAAGGGAACTATTTGCATGATCTGAAAATGTTTTAAGACTTTCCTCCGCACTTGTCCAAGAGCTGAGCCTGCATGGCCCCTGACAGTGGGTGGGAACAGATGGGGGTTTGTTTAATTACTACAGGGGAATGAGGCTTGCTCAAACTACAACTACCAAATTCAGTCATGCTGAAGAGCAAACCTGGACACAGAGATCAAACTTGCTCATATCCAGATCTGTGAAATGTCTGTGTCATGGGTGCGAAAGATTTTTTTCTTTTTATTTATACATTTGAGACAGAGACAGAGACAGACAGACAGAGAGAGAGAGAGAGGGAAAGAAAGAAAGAGAAAGAGAAAGAGAGAATGGGCATGCTATGGCCTCTAGCCACTACAGATAAACTCCAGACACATGCACCACCATGTGCATCTGGCTTGTGTGAGTACTGAGGAATTGAACCTGGGTCCTTAGGATTCTCAGGCAAGCATCTTAACTACTATGCCATCTCTCCAGCCCCTGTGAAAGATTTCTGGTTGCTCTCTCAAGAGATAAAAAGTACCTTCTAGGCTCTATGTAGAAAACAAAGTAGATGTATTGAGTACAGAAACACGTGCGCTTGCTCAGGTTCCCACATAACTCAGCACCCTCCCTTCCCATCCTGATACCTCAGACCCCTATCTCCTGCTTTCAATGAAAAACTCAGGAACTTAGAAATCTCCTTGTGAAACTCCACAGCTAACTCCACCCTTGAGTTTAGAAGAGTGGTTTCTGGGATAGTGACAAGGTGGGAGGAGGAAGAGGGGAAGTAACCCTGCTCTTTACTTTGAAGCTCACCAAAGGTATATGTGTTCCCTGAACACACCCAGAAGAACCACCTGGGCAAACAGACAGCATTCTTCCATCTCCAAACACACAAAAATCCAGCACACACAGATGTACACAAGCCTGGTTGCTTTCTGCCATTGGAGCAGCCTGGCACACTCATGGGCATGGCAGGAACCAGGCACAATGCAAGTAACCACCAGGAAAGGTGGCTTCCTACCTGCCTCTTGACATGACTTAAGAGAGGGAAGAACTTGGCATGCTACTTAGATTCTTATTTTATTAATAAATATGCATAGAGGCCCTTCGACAGTTAATACATCCAGGAATAATGTTAAATAGTAAGGTGGAAAGTCACTGGAGTGCCAGCCCCCACAGGTTGTGAGGGGAAGTGGACAGCCAGGCTCCTACAGTTGCTTCTGTGGGAGAAAACTGACCACGAGAGCAGCCCTTTCCTATCTTTTACCTAATTCACTCCTCATCAACTCTGAGGAGTAAGCAAGATAAGTGTAAAACTCTTGTTTTATAAAGGACAGAGATAAAGAGAGTTAGTGACTTGTCCAAGGTGTATGTGTGGCTAAAGGTGAGTTGAACCCAGAACCCTCATCTCTGGATTGTTTTTCCAGAGCTTTCTGACACACCAGTGTCTATTAGGTCTGTGAGGCCCTGTGGTATAAAGCAAAACCGGGAAAGTTATTAACAGCACAGTAACAAAATGAAATCAATGGATGATGCTGTTTAGTGAAAGTCTACTCACTACCTCAGTGAATGCAGTGGCTCAATAACTATGGGGTCTCTGCCTTCAAGGAATGACCATCTTTTTGCTTATAAGCCATTTTTTTTTACCAAAGCAAAAGGCTAGACTCCAGAGGCACAGGACAACTAGGCCTGATTTCTGTAAGTTCTACTGCTGGGTTTTTGGTTCTTTGACCCAGTGTGTCAAGCTGGTAGGCACAGGATTGAGTGAAAGATGAATGCTTGCCTTGCTGACACTGAAACAGCCATGTCTTTCTAAATTTTTGCTCCTCTTGCATTATAAACGGTATTAGGTTCTCTAGAGGAACAGACCAATAGAATGAATATGCATTGAAGGGGGATTTATTGGATTAGCTCACAAGATATGAGCTGAGCAGTCCAGCCCGGAAAGTGAAAGAACATGTCAGCATCTCAGTCCATGAGGCAGGATACATGAAGAATTAAGCAGCTGCTCAGTTCATGAGGCTCCATGCTGGCTGAAAAGTTGCAGGACCTGGCAGCCCCACTTCTCAGTACCGATTTTCTGTAGCTCTACCTTCTCATTGCTGGGACAAAACACACGATCACAAGCAGTTAACGGTCTGAAAGGGTTTATTTCCAGCCTACAGTTTCCAGAAAAAGTTTCATCATGGGAGGAAAGCATAAGAGCAAACAGAACATCATATCCTGTCACTTCAGCAGGGAAGAAGCAGTGAGAAGGAGCTGGCTAGCACTGACAAGCTGGGCTGGGCTTATAAAATCCCAAGGTCTGCTCTCCCAGTCACACATGCTCCAAGGCTCCACCTCTCAAAGGCTCTATCAGCTGGGGATTAATTATGAGGCTTAACAGCAGGTGATGGGGACATTTTAAACCACTACACAAATTTATTTAGGTATCTTATGGGCCTGTTTTCCCTAAGCATGTAAGCAATGGGTGATAGTGAAAAGTGATTTCACCATGTTCTCTGTAAACCCATGGAGTGGGGGAAGGCTCCAGATAACAAAAGTAGAATCTTTTGAAACACCAAAACCAACCACCACCACCATACTACTCATCTCTGGTGAAAGACATTCGGAGCTCAGATGAGCTCAGGACAGTGAGCTAAAATGCAGTAGTTCAGCACAGAAGGCCACCCCTGGCTTCTGGCACAAACTGGGGAGCTGCCTGGGACAGACAGCACACATCTCCCAATCCCAGAAGCTTCCTAACTGTCCCCAGTCACAGCTGAGCACCAGTCATGTGCACATGCTGGCCTGCTCAGGGCTGGTGCTTCTTGGCAATGCTCTGAGGTTCCAACTGTTCCAGCAAGTCCGTTTGCTGCAGATAAAGGATGGGATTTCATTTCCATGTGATTTTTCACTGTCTCCTGAGAATGGACATGGAGTTCACAAAGAGAGCCATCATAATTCCTAAACACATAACTGGTTCCATCAGAATAAAACCTTATACAAATGCATTCTGATAGTCCCAAGAGGTCAACATACTTTAGGTAATGAGAGGGTAGAGTTAGGGTGACTGGACCCTGAAGGTGAAAAGGGCAGGAAAGTTTGAAGTAGCTAGAAATCAAAGATGATCTGACTTCTTATCTCTTGCCTAGTACCCCAGACCTATTTTTCCAGTCAGGACCCCACCTGGGAGGGAGGTCTTTCATAGGATTTGAGCATTGTGGCTGGTCAAGTTCAGCCTTTGGAACTTAGTGCCAGAGCTAACCTCTTCCTGAGATAGCCCCTAGCCCTGACCAACCAGCTGGTCCTCTGGTTTACCTGAGCCGGAAGACAGCCCACCTCCACTACATGGTTATAAATACCTTTGCAAGGAGAGGGCAGGCTCTCTGATCACGGGAACTACCAGCTGTGGGTGAATTCTTTCAGCTGGGCCTGGGCTGGCTCGGTCCAGGTGTGAGGTCCCCCCCAACCCTTACTCTCTGCATGGGTTCTTTATCCCCTCCAACTCCTTGAACTCCTTGAACATGGCATGAGCTCCTTGAGCTTTCTTTCCACGCTTTTTTATTTTTTATTTTTATTTATCTATTTGACAGAAAGAAGAGAGAGGGAAAGAAAATGAGAATGGGTGTGCCAGGGCCACCAGCCACTGCAAACGAACTCCAGACACATGCACCACCTTGTACATCTGGCTTACGTGGGTCCTGGGAATGGAATCTAGATCCTTTTGCTTTGCAGGCAAGTGCCTTAACCACTAAGCCAAACCCCGAGCCCATCGTTCCATGCTTTTATCCCAGGCCTTCCACATGGGATCTCTAGCCACGTGGGTGCCTTTCCTTGGCTCTGTACTTCCACGGTAAATATAATAATTTAATAACTATCCTTCTCAGTCTTTTTAAATTCAATTCCTTGATTAAAAAAATTAGAAGTGAACCTAGGGTTTGGGGTGCAAGGACTTTCCTGAACCCCACTGCATTTCAGTTAGTAAGGAGAGGTTTTTGCATTGTTTGCCTAGAAGTCCAACAGGAGAGAGGGCAGATGGCCTGGTATGGAGGAAGGTTAAAGTGTGCAGACCTGCTTCTAGGCCTGGATCTGTGCTGGGCATCTTTGAGAGTTCCTCCTGTGTCCTACACTGTGCTAGGAAGGGCTAAGAAGGCTGACTCACACAGACAGGATGTCAACCAGTCTCTTGGCCCTCTGGCTTCCAGCCGGGTCTGGTGACAGCAGGCACTGCCCAGAGATTCGGAGTGCAAAAGGAAAAGGTCAAGGATTATTGAGGTCTGGCTGAGACAATTCAGTAATGGCATTACACTACTAGGTACCTTCCAAGCCCGAGTGATGAAGGTTTGCTTTATCATACTACCCAGCAGAGGTACTGCTGCGGCAGCTCAGGGTGACAAGCTATGGTTCCTGTTCACTTCTTCACAACCTCTACCTCTGCCCCAACTCCCGTACATAAAAAGCACTGGGTGTGTATACAGCCAAGGAGACATCAACCTGTTCAGAACCATCCTCTTCCCCAGCAGTGGGGCCCTGACAGGCTGCCATGTTGATCACACTCATGGCTCTCTATTCTCCCCCTTTTGGTTGGTTTTTGGCCAACAGAGGCAAATTGTGGGAGGTGGGAGGGAAATAAGTTCAGGGTGTTTTTCCTGCCTATGAAGTCACCAGGAACTAGGTACACCAGCCATTGAAGCTGTGAGGAACCTGCTCCTCACAGCACCCTGGTTCAGTCTCTCCTGGGCTTCTAGCATTCAGACCCTCCTTCCACCCTGGAATAAAGACCAGAAAGCCTCTGCCCATTGGACCCCAGGCCCTGGTGGTCTCCTGATTCCCTGCTCACACTGCTGAAAATAGCCCCTTTCCTAGAGTTGAGATAGCTTCCTGCTAAAGTTCCTTTTCCAGAACAGTGAAAAGGTTCTTCTCAGGTGAAATACAGGACTCTAAAACAACACTGGAATTCTTTGAGCTAGAGTAAAATATATGATGAGGTAGAAAATATTAATTGAAGGTGAGGCGATAAGTATTACTGACTAGCAACAAATTGAAAAACTTTACACACATTCTGCTTAGTTTTGTGACATACACTTAACACAATTTTCCTGGAGTAGTTTAACCTGCTTAGAAATTCATGTCTTTGGAAAAAGATGACAGAATTACAAAGGGAGGATCTTCCTCACCGCTAATAAACTAGCACCCCTGTCAGGTTCCCCAGCACCTCCCACACACTTCACCACACTGGGGAGAGAACCCAGAGTCTTGTGCATGCTAAGCACATGCTCTACCACAGAGCCACATCCTCGACCCCTCCTTTCTTCTTCCAGTGTTCTGGCACCTCCAAGCTGCAGATGCAGAGTATTTTCAGACCACTGCCGAATGCCATGCAGCCTTCCTCTAATTCACTATCAAATCTACATGCACCTTGGACTAACAATCTTCAAAATGAGACCCACATATGTATAGGCACAAGGTAATTTAAGGTGGCATATAGATGAACATTTTCCATTGTAACATAAACATATACAGACAAACATAACCAGCAAATAAAGCCTGTGACTTCATAAATAACATTGCTCAACTAAACAATCATAGAGGCTTAGTTTGAAAATCTAGTTTCTTAGAAGAAAATATTATGACAATAACAGAACAGCTGATGAAAGGTTATGACAAAAAATCGTATAGGTGGCTTTTGAATGACAAGCATAGAAACACCTTGCTAAAAGGAAACAGGTAATTCAACAGCTTGCTCCAACGGATTTTGCTTATTTGTAAATTATTGTGTTTTCTCCCCCATTGTAGATAAGCCTATTTTTTTTGTGCCTCCACTTGGAGGTATTGAAGGAGGAGAAATGGATAGGCATCCCAGGAGGCCCAGGGTGTTTAGCTCAGCAACACCAGGAAGCAAGGCTGCGATAATCAATCACCGTGGCAGCTGACTGCGCTGGAATGAGTCTGCAAGTGTGCAGCAGGAGCAGGGGAGGAGCCCATGGCACAGGAAGAGGTGGCTCTACACTGCCCATATGCTCAGCCATGGGCACGGCACCTAATTCACTTTTGCTACCTTCAAAAGGAGCTAAAACCTGTGCTAGAACATATTTCTCTCAGTGAAGCCAAATCCAGATGTTCACAGGGCCTGGAACAAACTGCAAGGGTTTACTCTACAGGTCAAAGGTCGCCTCACCAAACCTTAAAACTTATGGCTCACTCTACTTACAAATCTGTGGGAGTCTTTCAAATCCTTGCACAGACTCTTGTGCCATGTGTCAGAGGAGAAATACGGTCAATCAATTTGACCATTCACTGACTCATGCTCCCAAGGATCTACCTACTTCTCATCCTGCACCCATGGCACCACACTCCAAATTAACGGCCTAGGAGGAGCAGAGCCCTTCATTAGTGCACAAGAAAGGTCTTAATGATAAAAGAGAAGGGAAGGCTTAGAAAGGTGAATTCATCTAGAATCCAACTTCTCTTTATAATTTATTTGAGACACACACACACACACACACACACACACACACAGAGAGAGAGAGAGAGAGAGAGAGAGAGAATATGAATACAGACACACCACAGCCTCCAGCTACTACAAACAAACTCCAGATGCATGCACCACCTTGTGCATCTGACTTATGTGGGTTCTAGAGAATCGAACCTAGGTCCTTTGGCTTTGCAGGCAAGTGCCTTAACTGCTATGCCACCTCTTTAGCCACCCTCTTTTTTTTGAAGCAGGGTCTCACTCTAGCCCAGGCTGGCCTTGAACTCATAGCAATCCTACTTCTGCTTCCCAAGTGCATCCTTCCCAAGAGCACACAGAACATTTGCCAAGAGAAAGCATATGTTGGGTAGTCTAAATCATGTAGTGTGTGCTCTCTGCACACAGCTGAATCTAAAAATCAGCAATAAAAATAGACCAGGAACTCCCTCCCTCATGGGTCAAAGAAATAGTCACAGGGAAATCTGAAACTATCTTGAACTATATGATATTAAAAACATATCAAAATTTATGGGTTGCAGGTAAGGGCATGCTTTGAGGGAAATTTATAGTTTTCCAAAACTTATAAGAAAAAAACCCCTCAAGGATCAAATATGTAAGCTTTTGTTTATAAGATAGAAGAAAAAAAGTAAATTAAGACCCACGTAGAAGAAAATAACAATATATGTAAATCAATCCAATAGAAAGTGCATTAAAATAGTGAAAATCACTAAAGCCAACAGGAAGTTATTAAAATAGCACCAGTAAAATTGAAAAGTCATTAGCAAGACTGAGGTAGGAGGGACACAAAGAGAGACGTACAATTTACCAACAGCAGGAGTGACATCGTTCTGATTCTGGAGACAATAGTAAGGGAATATTATAAAAACAAACTTTATGCTAGTAAATCTGACAACTTACATGAAATGTTAGCGACGGAGGGACAGAGGGATGGAGAGAGAAAGTAAAGGAGGGAAGGAAGGAGGGATGGACAGAGGAAAGGAGAAAGGAAGGAAGGAAAATCTAAATAGTCTTATGTCTATGTTTTCTGTTTTTGATAGAGAAGTAACTTCTTGGTTATCTCCCATTTTTAAAAAGTAATCCAGTACACCTAATCAGCAGAGATGCTAAACAAAATGACAAGGAAAGCAGCAATCAGAGTGAGTTTTAAAAGCTGTATGGAGGGGAATGATCAGACTTAGTCAGCTGTCCTAAGTCAGACAGAGACCTCCATGTTTATGTAGGGTGCTGCTTTCTTTAGTCAAAGACATTATCTCATTCGTCCACAAGGTTGGTTCCTGCAGCTTCCATCTGTTGTTTTAGCCATTAAAAAAAAAAACCAAAAAACACTCCAGGCCAGTATGGATTCCTCAGTTAATTCTATCAAACATAAAGGGAAGAAATAATAAATTCTAATGGAAACACAGATGATCCAAGAAAAACCATTTCCTGAGGCTGGAGAGATGGCTCGGTAGTTAAAGTGCTTGCCTGTAAAGCCTAATGACCCAGGTTTGATTCCCTAGTATCCACATAAAGCCAGATGCACAGTGGTGTATGCATCTGGAGTTTGTTGCAGCGGCTGAAGGCCCTGGTACACCCATCGTCTCTCTGTTTCTCCTCTCTCTCTCTGCTTGTAAATAGAAAATATATTTTTTTAAACTTTTTATTTTATCTTATTTTTTTGGAGAGAGAGACAGAGAGAGACAGGGAGAGAGACACACACACACACACGGGGGGGGGGGGAGGAAGACAGAGATGGGCGGACGAGCACTGTCTCAGCTGCTGAGAACAAAATCCAGATGTGGGCGCCCCCTTGTGGCCAAGTGCAGCATTGCGCCCTTGCGTCACTTTGCATCTGGCTAAACGTGGGACCTGGAGATTGGAACAGCTGGAGATTGGAACCAGTGTTCTGAGGGTTAGGAGGCAGGCGCCTTAACCCCTAAGCCATCTCTCCAGCCCAGTAAATAGAAAATATTTTTAAAAGTATTTATCAACTTTCCTTTCTTCCTTTCCCTCTTCTTCTTCTTAGTTTTGTGCTAGGGCAGCCCTTGTTTTTTTTTGAGGCAGGATATTTACAGGTAGGTACCACCAAGCCTGGTTACTCCATTTCTTCATGAGGCAAGCATTGTACTTTAATACTGAACTAAACAAAGGCATTACAAATGAAGAAAATCATGAATCAAAGTCCTCATAAAGTTACGCAGCCCCTTCATGAAATACTAGTAAATAGAATCCAGTAAAGCATTAACTTAGTAAAATGCCCTGGGGTTAATCCCTAGTGGGGGGGGGGAGGAGCAAGTTGTAGTCTACAACACACACACACACACACACACACTCTCTCTCTCTCAGAAATTTTGAGCCTTGGGTTGAAGAGATGGCATAGTGGTTAAGGTGCTTGCCTGCAAGGCCTAAGGATCTATGTTCTCTCCAGATCCCACATTAGCCAGACACACAAAGGTGAGGCAAGCACAAGGTCACACATGCCCACTAGGTGGCACAAGCATCTGGAGTGCAATTTCAGTGGTTGAGGCCCTGGAGCACCAATTATCTATCTTTCTTCTCTCTCTTACTCACTTTCTCTCTCAAAAAAAATTTTTTGACTCTCTCATATGTGGATCCTAGCTACAAATGATTGGACGTCTATGTGAGTAGGAATAAAATTCAGTAGCAGAAGCCAGTAAGCTAGAAAAGGGTTATAAAGGGAATAGAAAGGGAGGGAGAGGAGACTTAATAGGATGGTATTGTATATATGTAAGTAGAAGAACAGATTAATGGGGGTGAAAAAGCCTAACTGAGGTCAGGGGAAGAGATTGAGTAAAGGAAAGGTGGAGGGAGGGTTAATCAAAATCTAAGAGGATATAAATAAGTTATATGGAAACCTACTTTTCTGGACAATGGAACACTCAGAAACCATAGATTGTTAGCAGAAAATTTTCAGTGCCAGGGATGGGACCCTTCCAGTGAGTTGTTGGCCAGGGAGGTCATAGATACCCCCAAAACATTACAGGCCATTGCTGAGGTCCTTGGTTTTCCACCAGGAATAGACAGTAAGACCCTATTGCTGAAGACTCCACATACTTGGGCTGCAAGGTCACTGAGAAATCCTGTTGGAAGCTTCCTCCATGTGGACCAGCTGACAGAAAGCTGGAAAAAAGCTATGCTGCATGCAGTTCATTGGGAGAGAAAACACTAGTGAAGATACTCAACAGTGAACACTGCAAGCTTTAAATTTGGCCAGCCAGGCCAAATGAGCCAACAGGTGCAATAGCAGCATGTCTGTTATGGGGGAAACCAATGGCTCTCTAATTGGACTGGAATCCTGCTCCATAGGAGGGAATACATCCCTGATACTGAAAACCTACAACAGGAGTAGTCATGAACCCTAGGAGTGTAAAGTCTGCTCGTGTCTGGCTAAATGTATATACTATGCTCATCAAACTGCCCAGTAAGCACTTCTCTTAATGTCCATATCCACATATTAATGCTACTCTCACTTTTGGTTAGAGAAGCTTCTCTTTTCAGATGGTGGTGACCTTGGGATGACTCAGAAGGCACCATAGTGCTGAGAAGAAGGGACAGAGGAGTGCTCAGCACTGAAACATCTCAAACCATCTTCCAAGGCTCAGGGTCCATTGTGGAAGAGGTGGCCAAAAGAATGTAAGAGGAAGAGTAAGACTCCTTACAACGTGCTCCTCCAGACACAAAATGGTCTGGATATCCATGACCTCGCAGTGCCTGAAACTACCTAGACAAGACCATCATAATAGGAGGAAAAGATGATGACATCAAAATTAAAAGAGAGACTGATTGAGGGGGGAGGGGATATGATGGAAAGTGGAGTTTCAAAGGGGAAAGGGGGGGGGAGTACCATGGGATATTGCTATAATTAAGGAAGTTGTCAATAAAAATTTTTTTTGAATTTTTTGAAAATTTTTTGAGCCTTAAGAAAGAAGAAAATTCTGACACATTACAACACATATGAACCTTGAGGGTATTAATGCTGAGTGAAGTAAGTCATACACTAAAAGACAAATAGCATGACCTCACTCATAATGAGGTTCCTGGAGTCATCAAATTCAACCAAGGAAAGTAGAAGGATGGCAGCCAGAACAGGGGAGGAAAGGGGCATTAACAGGTATTAGTTTCCATGTGCACAATGAAGAGTTCTAGAGATGGATGGCAGGAATGGTTCCACAACAGTGTTAAGTAACCATGCACTTAAATCATACGATCACCCCAATGGAAATACAAAACCACATCACAGATACCCAACTCATGATCGAAACAAAAACCTGCCAGTAGGCTAAGACCTAAAGGCAATAAAAGATTTGAACAGATACCTCACTGAGGAGGGCATGCCAACTGTCAGGCAGCTAGCACCTGGACAGGAAGAGTATAGCATGTGCATGTGCCATGAGCAGAGCTGAGCCCACCTGGTAGCAGGGAGGTGACTGGAAAGAAGCATGAAGAAACTGCTGTCTGGTTGATGTTTACAAAGACACATGCTCTTGTCAAACACACCGAACTGTGCACATTCATTAATCACATAAAACGGGGACCTGTTATCCAAATTATACCTCAAGATTTAATTTAAAAAAAAAAATACTTGGTGGCTGGGGAGATAGCTCAGTATGCTTTACAAGCCTGAGTGTCTAAGTTTGGGAGCTGAGATCCCACATAAAAGCTAGAAGCTAAGCTGGGCGTGGTGGCGCATGCCTTTAATTCCAGCACTCGGAAGGCAGAGGTAGGAGGATCGCCGAGAGTTCAAGGCCACCCTGAGACTACATAGTGAATTCCAGGTCAGCCTGGACCAGAGTGAGACCCTACCTCGCAAAACCAAAAAAAAAAAAAAAAGCTAGAAGCCAAGGTGGTCTTCTATAATCTCGGCACACTGATGACAAGCTAGAAGGTGGAGCCAGGAGAATTTCCCAAAAGCTCACAGGTTGGCTAGCCTGCGAATGCATCACAGAAAACAATAATGAGAACAGGAAACCCTGCCTCAATGTGGAAGGTGAGGACCAACTTCATAAAGTAGTTCTCTAACCTCCACATGTATGCACGGCATGAGCGTATATATCAGAAAATAAGGGCTGGAGAAATGGCTTAGTGGTTAAGGCGCTTGCCTGCAAAGCCTAAGGACCCTGGTTTGATTCCCCAGAACACACGTAAGCATGATATACATGATGGCACATGCGTCTGGAGTTCGTTTGCAGTGGCTAGAGGCCCTGGTGTGCACATTCTTTCTATCTCTCTGTGTGTAAAAAATATATAAATAAAATAGTTTAAAAATTAATTAATTAAAGGAGCCAGAGAGATGGCTTAGTGGTTAAAGTGCTTGCCTGCAAAGCCTAAGACCCAGGTTCAATTCCCCAGTACCCACATAAGTCAGATGCACAAGTTGGCACGAATATCTGGAGTTTGCAGTGGCTGGAGGCTCTGGTGCACCCATTCTCATTCTCTGCCTCCTCTCTCTCTGCTTATAAATAAATTTAAAATTTTTAAAGTGAAATAAATTAAATTAAAAATAAAAAAAATACTTGGGACAGGTACTGAATGCTCTGCACTCAATTACAGTTCTAATGCGACAAGAGTTAAACTGAGTAGCTTTAAGCTTTAGTACATCCTGGCCATGGTGCTGTCTGGGTTCAAGGGGAGGAGAGCTAGCTGGCTCTGCCCTGGGTGCCATCAGCAACATTTCAGCTCAGGACTGAATAAAGTGGGCAGTGGTGCTACTTACTACCATGCCTGTGAAGGTGCAATCCTGACAGGCTCAGCACACAGTCGGGTTCATAATTGTTACTGTCTTCCCGTCTGATCACTGAAGGCTTGGGAGGAGATCCAGACTCCCATGCAGAGCTCTGTCCAAAACAGCGTCTAGACAGGACAGCCTCACATTGCGAAGACCCTTTGGCTTTCATGTTTGCCCATCAGGACTACAGTTTTGCACACATTTGAATATAACAGCATTCTGACATATTTATACCTATCCATTACTACCAAAGCAAGATATTCCTCTCAAAATAACATTTGATTACAAATCCCCTGCATGCTGAGAGGGAACAACTAATAAACCAGGAAGGCAGCACTGTAGATCTGACATCAAGTGTCTAGCTATCTGGGCCCAAATCCCAGCTCTGCCACTTAAGGCAAGCTACTGGCCTTCAACTCTTCTTGAGATGAGAGCAATGACAGCACCTCTCTCCAGAAGGGGGGTAGGTGAAAAGACTTATTGATGTAATGCATGTAAGGAACCATTCACATTTCCTAACATCTCATGTACACAGACACATAGATGTAACAAGTTATGTGATGCATCAAATAATCCTAACACCAAGCAACAGGGGCCTTTTACTACTGTGGTCTTTCTCCAGCAGCTCACTTTACCAAAGCAGGATAGGGTGTTTGAATGAGAAGAGGCTGGTACTGCTGGGGCAAGGCCTGGGGTCCACCCTGTCCATGCACACTGCCACAGAGGGTAAGCCACTTGGTCCTCCTGGATTTGGGTTCCTCCTCTTTGGATTGACTATCTCTAAAGGTCTTTCTAGCTCTAGCCAACTCACACATGTCCTAAGAGCTTCCTATGTGTATAAATAAGCCATTGGGCAGCTCTGAAGACTGCTCATCTTTGGTATCTATGGTAACTACTGTAGAAAAGTCACTTACTTCATTATATCCCATTCCTTAACCTTTGGGAGTAAATGGAATCTACTACACTTGACATATTTTAGTAAAATCTATCAGTATTTCTAACAGAAGGACAGCACCATTTCTAACATTATTAGGCTCTTTCAGTATATTGAATAGCATAAAGCATGCTCCTTTTCTGATCTGGGGGACGGGGGAGTCCATCACTGAAGATTTCAGAAGACATTTGTAGCTGGAAAGAACTAGTACAACCAAGTCTGAGGATGAGCATGTTAACAAGAATCCCAGGAAACAGAACTTTTTTTTTTTTTTTGCAAGGTAGGGTCTCACTCTGGTCCAGGCTGACCTGGAATTAACTATGTAGTCTCAGGGTGGCCTCGAACTCTCGGCGATCCTCCTACCTCTGCCTCCTGAGTGCTGGGATTAAAGGCGTGCGCCACCACGCTCAGCTTGGAAACAGAACTTTTCAAGGAAATTAACAAGGCATTCTGGCCCCTTGAGTTAGTAAATGGACATTTACATTTATACTGTGGCTGAATGGGCTGCCCTACTGAGTTGAGTAGGATGTCCAGTGGGCATGGGTAATAAAAGCATACACCTAATATGTTGTTCTGGTATGGATGTAAAATGTCCCCCATAGACACGGCATTTGAGATTAAGCTGCGTACTTGATCCCCTGCTGGTGGAGCCTCGCTGGAGGTGGTGTGTTGCTGGAGGAGGATCTTGGAGTCTATTAGCCCAGCCCTACTAGGTATTGGCTAACTTGCTCAGCTTTGCTGATACCCCCCAGCTGATGTGACAACATGTGATGTCTGGCCTCTGCTCTGCAAGGCTTCTCATGCCATGATGAAATGTATCTTTGATACTGTAAGTATAATTCCTTTCCTTCCATATGCTGCCTTTGGTTAGGTATTTCGTCCCAGCAATGAGAATGTAGTTGCTAGTTGCTACATGTGTCTGTCAATGGAAGATCTCAGAATAGGGTAGATAAATATCATTATTTACTTAAATGTCAACAGCTTTAGAAATAAAAGCTAGGGATGGAAAGATGGCTTATCAGTTAAGGCGCATGCCTGTAAAGCCTAAGGACCCAGGTTCGATTCTCCAGGTCCCACATAAGCCAGATGCACATGGTGGTGTATGCATCTGGAGTTCATTTGCAGTGGCTAGAGGCCCTGGCGCACCCATTCTCTTTCTCTCTGTCTCAAATAGACAAATAAAATGTTTAAAAAAAGAAAGAAAGAAAAGCTAGGAGTATAATGCCCAGGTCCATTACTTCTGAAATCAACAGAAACTCTGCTTAGGTTCTGTCATGGCACATTCATCTCCCCATCAGTCACTGTCAACATCGCCAATGGCACCTGCCACACGAAGGCTGTAACCTGACCTGTGACATGCAGGGAGTATGTGTATATATGCACACAGGATCCTCCAGTGGGCAGAGCAGACTGTTCCAGGGTTAGGGACACAGCTCATAATGACAGAGCAGTCACTCTCTTGCTCAGGTCCCTCAGCTGTTCTGACAAAGACTGTAGTGAATCACGCTGTGAGTCAACCAGGCAGTGGTGTTCAAGTCAAATGTTTGAAATTGTGTTAACATGGATGATTATGTGTAAGATGAAAGAAAACCATGCCATTTGGTGAAAACAGGAGCAGTGGTGATGTGACTAATAATGAAAGGATGACAAATGGGTAGAACACGATCAGTAATGCCTTGGAAATAATGTGGGCAAAGCTTGAAGAGGTGGCCTGCAAAGAGGATGATAGAGGACACAGTTACTCCCAAGAGCATGTGCTAAGTGAGAACAAGTCAGTTATTCTTCTTTGATGAGAATAATGAGAGAGTGACAGTAGAAAACACTGAGGTTAAATATTAGACTTAACTTTACAACCAGAAGAGTGGAGAGGCTGCAGAGAGAGGCAGGGACATGACCGCCTGTGGAGGCATTCAGGATTCATACCTGACACCCAACTAATTACGCAGAGTCACTCCTGCCAGAGTTCAGGGAAAGAGGGATGTGCCCTTAGAAAGGCCGCTTTCCATATAAATGAGGTTAAACTCTATCTTTAACCCTCTAGCACAGGGGAGGTTTTGCCCACTGGGCCAATTTTGCCATTTAAACCCATCACGTGCTTATTAAGATGGCCCGCATATGCTGTGCAAGCTCAAATCCATACAATGGAGACTTCATTCAGAGAAAAGAACTGAAGCTGTGTGGGTAGTGGTTCTGGGTAATGTGCATCCCAACCCTGGAACAGTGTTTCTTCCCCCACTGAAATGCTCTGAGAGGTTTCAACACTAATTCAAAGGTTTCTTTCTTTGTAGAGTTCAAAACAGCCAGGCAGATTACTTGTTGTTAAACAATGTAAAGCATTTACACTTGATTAGCATGACTCAGAAACTTTTCATCATTTCTATGAAGGTTCTAAGGGCCTGGTGACAGCTCTGGGAAATAGGGCTTTTTCCAGATTTCCACTGTAAATAATGATCCGACCATTGGCCTCTGTGTTTCAAGGCCTAATGAAGGCAGTGAGAACATAACAGAACTTTGGTTTTTATTAACTAGCTATGGATGGAGCTGAGGATATCTGTGGCCCCTTCACACCTGAGACAGCACAACCAGTTCATGTCCACTGGGACCCACGCACCTCAGCAAAAAAGGCTTCTGCTCCCTTTCTCTGAAAGATGACAACATGTGGCGTGCTACTTCTAGTGCTGCTTTCTCCATGAGGAAGGTGGCGGCACTTTAGTGAATCACATTTGGAAGTACATTCCGAGAGTTGACAGATTTAAGAATTATAATAATAGTCCCCAAAGGACCCATACTAGTCTGAAGCTGGAAGACGGCTAAGACATATGTAGCCCAAACTCTTCATTCTATGGAGAGGCTGGCTGACTGTGCAAAGCCTTCTAGCTATGTGATGGTTAATGTTAAACTTCACTGTGAACTTAGCTGCATCTGAACACTGTGACAATGTTTCCATCAGGGGTATAAATGAGCAGTGAAAACTACTCTGTATGTGGGTGGCTTGATGCATCCCATGGGTTGGGGTCTTGGGCTGAATAAAAAGGACAGGACTAGAGAGATGACTTAGAAGTTAAGGCCCTTGCCTACGAAGCCTAAGGACCCAAGGTTCAATTCCCCAGTAACCATATAAGCCAGGCTGCACAAGGTAGGACATGCGTCTGGAGTTTATTTGCAGTGGCCAGAGGCCCTAACATATTCATTCTCTCCATCTCTCTCTCTCCCCCCTTCCCTTCCTTCTTTCTCTCTCAAATAAATTAAAAAAAATTTTTTAAAGGAGAAAGTAGGCTAAGCATCATCATTTATCTTTCTCTGCTTCCCAAGGAGAAACTGTGACTGTCTGCCTCAAGTAACATGATAGACTGTACCCTGAAACCATGAGCCAAAATAAACCCCTCCTCCCTTCAATTACCTTTTGTTGAGAATTTGTTCACAGCAGTGAGAAAATAGGTAGTACAAGCTGGTTGAAGGTAATGCAGAATTAGAACTCAGACCTTCCTGAATATTGTTTTTCTTCCCATATGCCAGGCTAAGATCTAGATCTTTGAAATGTGACTACCAAGAAACATTACCCACCAAAAACTTCTTTTAAAAGGCAGATTTAAGGGCCTTTACAGCAGCATGTAAGCGTTTCCACTGTAATTTTTTATAGTAGTACAATATTCATACTTGGCTTTTCCAACAATAAATTCTGGTCATAATTTAAATGTCATTGATACTATGCCACAAAACTTTAAAAAATCTTAAATCTATTTTCAAGCACATACTCTGGAGAAATAACAAGTCTCAGTTTAAAGTATATGCTTGCACACACACAGATCAATTGAGCTGGTGGGGCTAGCCCTTGCCAAATTAATATTTGTTTTTTTTTTTTTTTTTTGGAATGAAATAGTAATCTTGTTAAATGGCTTTTTACAGAGACTCTCGGCATTCTTTCCTTCAGTGAAGAGGAAGAAAGAGCTGGACCAAGTCCACAGCACAAGGGCTTCACAGTCACTGAATCTCCAGTAACCTGCTAATGATTTCCATTCTGCAGATGTGGATGACATTTCAGCATTGATTCAAACATACTTGATTCATCTATTCTGGTTTGCAAGAAAGTTTCCAATCCAAAAATAAAACTTCAAAATGCAGGAAATATATTTCTAGAACCTGAGCCACAGTGACCAGTAAAATACTGAAGCATAATGTTCCACTAAACCATTTCTAAGCCATACATCATCTTCTGTTTGGGTCCTATCCTACTGCTTCAAAGTTCATTTTTACAGTGTTCAGGGATAATAGCAACCGTATCATTCACAGGAGCCGTGGCCAGTCAATTTCTACGGAGAGTAAATGGAATTTTTCCAAATAGATTAAGTTTTAGTGTAGAGAACAAAGACCCCCCGAGGTTAGTATTTCTGAAACAAAATGGCCAGAAATTAAGTTCATATAATTTCAAGGGATATTTTTCAAGTGTGACTGGCTCAGAATGAAGAAGCCCACTATCTTAAACATGAAGTGGTTTGGAGCCTGAGAAGCAGCAGCAGAAAAAGTAGATGGGAACAAGCAAGATTCCTGCATCATGACACAGGTATTTATGACTGGTATGGCTGTCAGGAGCAAGACTCAATACCACACCTCCCTTCGGCTGTCCATCCTTGTGGAGACTGGCTGCTCATTAGCAAAGGGTTCAGATGCGCCCGTCTCACTTTCTGGATGGCCACATCTACTTCTTACACTTTCGAATGGATGTCATTTTAAAAGAAGGTCTTCCATTTTATTCCTAACGAGAAAACAATTTAACTTTTTGTTAATGTTGTGAATATCAAGTCAAGCTTTGTGCTTTATATTTAGAGTTGCTCTCCATCTTCCCTTTTTATATAAGCACTGGCTCCTCGCTGCTGTTAGTATGTGTGCTGCATGTTTCCAAATGCGTTACCCTGACAACCCAGAGAAAATGGGCTTTATGAGAGGGTCTATGACAGTGTGGGAAACTGACAACAGCAATTTGGGGTAGTCCTGCTCTCATGCTTCTTGGTTTTGGACTGTGTTACTTTGGGGGGGGGGTGTTGAGGTAGGGTCTCACTCTCTAGCCCAGGTTGGTCTGGAATTCACTATGTAATCTCAGAGTGGCCTTGATTCACCTACCTCTGCCTCCTGAGTGCTGGGATTAAAGACATACCCACCACACTCAGCCACGTGTTGCTATTTTTTATGGGCTCACAAGTTGGGGAGTGGTATAAATGAATATTCCCTTTATAAGGTGTGGATTAGCCACCCAGTCTAACTAGTTCTGATCTGATGTGAGAACAGAAAAGGTGGCATGGATGCTGAAAGGGTTAAAAACATCAGTGCTATGATCTTGCATCAGCACCCTCAGCTTCACCTTTTCATGTAGGAGAGAAAAGCTATAGATACACCCACCTCAGAAGACTGTTAGGACTAAATAAGATAATGCGTGTCAAATGCTTACAGGTGCCTGACAGAGAAGCTACTCATACTCACTAACCACGAAGCGGTGGTGGTGTGAGGCCTGGGAACTTTACCCAGCTTCATTTGTGCCTTTGTTAATTCCTTCAGTGCCCAGATAATAATGAAAAATTCATCCATGGGGGCATATCACTGCGGCCACATATCAGACAGGACCACAAGCGCAAAACGAAGTGTCTTTCAAAGACACAGAACAAGAGGGAGACAGGGTGGGGTGGGTACTTTGGATGTTGAGATACTCGTACCTAAGCCCTACCAAGCTCTCTTGCTTAAACCTTGAAGCAAGGACATGCAATTCTTATAAGATGGTGGTCTGTTTAGAAAGTGGAAAGCATAATGTTTAAGCACAAGGGATCAAACTGGTCTGCTTTGATGGAGTCCTTTTCAATACAAGGACATAGTACCCGTATTTCAAGCTTTCCCATGGCGCTATGCTAATGCATGTTCAATGTTACATCTGAAATCCCACAACCCTTCCAGCAATTCCATACCCAGTTCTTATTTTAAACTTATTTACATGCCTATACCTTTCTCAACAAAGGGCTTGAAAAAGTGAAATGTATACACAGGCATACATCATGTATGCATTATGACTTTGTTTATCTGGATCTATAACATTTGTAGGTATTTTTTGCTTAAGTCCAAAGGTTTGGGAAGGTGAAAAAGTTCAGATCCCTTAATCTTTTCTTTTGCAAATAAATTATTCATGAAGCTCTCTCTTCATTCCCAAATGGTTAGGTTTAAACAATTGCTTAAAGTGCTGTTTTTAACTGAAGAACACATTATTCATAAAGCCTCCAGCCCAGGAAACACTTACTTGCTAACTGGTCATTTTCATCTGATCAATGGCTTTACAGCACTGAACACACCACAGTGGGGTGTGCTTCCAGTGTGGGGCCAGTAGCATTAAGTGCCTGGCTCTCACAAACAAAGAAAGTTGGTTAATGGTCATTTTATGGTTCACCTATCACCCTGAAAAATCTATTATAGTGTGGCTTGGTCAACCTTATCTGAGATGATTTGGGGGTACTAAGCACAGTGGGAACCTTCCTGTAACAGGTTATTGGATCAATTTATTTATTTCAAATTTGTTCTTTTCAAGTTGAAAAAACCACTAAAGACCTTCTAAGCAATCAGCTCAATAACCGCAGAGCAGGCAGTGATGCTGGCCTGCTCATGGTGCTGTGCATGGCCCTGCTCTGTCACTGATGGTTCCTGGCTTGCTGGTGGCACAGTAGCAAAGGCAAGCAAGACGCAGAACCTGGCTTTGTCTAGGAGTCAATAGGTTGATGAAAGTCCTGGGTTGCCTAATGCTCGCTTTTTCCTACATACAAAGCTGGAGTTCAGAAAGTGTTCCAGGATTCCATTTCAGCAACAAACACTTAGGCCACTCCCACTATCAATAAGCACTTATTTTAACTTTCTCATAACAACACATCACAAAGAGACCTGTCCCAGCCCCAGCACCCTGAGACTACTGCTTTAAATCAACACTTTTCCAGAGCACACTTTATAAATGACAAAGCACCGGCAGGATGGCAGGTGACCACAGGACAGCTGCGTTTCCAGTGTTCCTTGGTGACCAAGGACACTCTGGAAAGGATACCCACTTTGCAAGATGCTTGACCCTAAGACTCAGAGTCCATTCCTGCAAGTAATCTCCAAATTCAAGAGTTTAGGGATAAGTGAAGAGTTGCAAGTTATGAGTAACAAGGCTAAAAATGTAATGCTTTCCTTCATATAAAGAACAAGACTACCAATTGTGGTGGCTCACGCCGGTAGGATATTGCTGAAGAGGCAGAGGCAGGAGGATCAAGAACAAGACCATTCTCCACTTAAGATTAATGTCTTCACTTAGGATCCTTTGTGCTCCTCTGATATCACCTTTTGGAAGAGAAAGCTCTGGATACTTAGTTGGTCACTATTCTGATACTGGGCCATAGGATCATAGATGAGATAATAGATAATAGGTAAGAACCTGGTCTCTGACCACTGACTCCCCAGGTTCAAGTCTCTGCTTTGGTAGACAGGCTCTAGAACTAGCTATGTGACAGTGGCCACATCATATGACCTCTCTGTGCCTCAGTGTCCTCATGTGTACCAATTATGCAGGGAGTTCAGACTTCAGCAGCTGTGTGGCACTGGTTAACTTTCTTGCATCTGTTTCTTCATCTATAAACTAACAATAATATTTCCATCACAGCATGGCCCAGTAACAGCGTATGTAAAGTGCTTTAGCACATAATGCATGCCCAATACATAGTGGCTTTCATTGTTACTCTATCAGTAATCAAATACTTTCGCACATAGTTCTTATCTCTGTGCCAGAATCATTGTGCTTGAATAAATAATACATACAAGCTTATTCAAAATACAAACCCTAGGCCATTCCAATTTGTGGGTGTTAATTCAAAATTTTCAGAAATGTCTGATACTATTTTCAGAACTGTACTGCAACAAGAAATCTGTCTCAAATATATCTCCCATGATACTACCACTGTGAATCAACAACAGAAAATGTTCAATGGCCACTTGCAAATGAATAATTGTAAAATTAAATCAAAGTGTGTAATTTTGTAAAGGTATTGCTTCTGCTTTCATTATCACACTGAATTTATAGCAGAGCCTCCAACTCAGAAAATGCTTGTCTCCTGACTCTTGTGCTTAAAGGCTAGAATTTGCCTGAAGCTAATGGAGATTTATGTTTACAAGAATCCTACTACTCAAAGCCAAAAGGGATCTAACATCCTTATTTTACTAATGGGATGAAACCTAGTGTCACCATGTAGTTGTTTCAAGGTTGTCCAGTTACCAGAGGGCAGAGATGGGGCAGGCTGGTTCCCAGCCCCGCCCAGGCTCCATGACCATTTTTCTTCCCACTCCATCATAGGTCTCCCAAATGGAAGCACCATGTTGGCGAATCTAGAGATTACACTCCATCTCAACCACAGTGTACACACACACATGCACTCATGCACTCATGCACACTCCATAACCGAGAAAGAAAAATCAAGGCATCTGTCCTCTTTGCTGGGACAAGGTAAGCCTGGACCTGCAGTTACAGAAGACATCCAACTGAGTATCTATTTCATTATTATTTAGTATCTTAAATGGAGTTTTCTGCTTGTATTTTGTAGTTTAAGTATCTCAATAATATTTTAGAGATTTTTCTTTTAATCTATTTTCTAGCAATATAAGCATAATAAAAATAGTTAGTGGAATGCTTGAGAAATGTCTCGCAATTTCCAGGGCCTCTGGTCCATTTCCTGTATACTAGGCTACTACTCTTCTAGCCCAGAGGGGTTCATGGTACAGCAACATGGTCCCGACATAAGACCAGAGAAGTCGTGAGGAAGGACACTTGGGCAGGGAACACACACAGAGTTCCAAGAGGGAGATAGTGGTGCATGAAGAAGAGGCCATGTTGAGGTAACATTTAATTTGGTAGAGCCAGCATAATTTGGAGTCCCTCCTAAATTTTCTCCTGGAAACCAAACAAAGCAGCTGCAGTAACAAGAGATGGATGAATTAACTCTTCAGTAAAACTAGATTGGAAAGTTGCCACTAAATACAGAGGAGCAGGACCATCCAGGGTTGGCAGTTGTGAGGCTTGGTGGTAGGATGTGAAAGGGGACAAATGATCTGACTTATAACCACAAATTCCCCAAACCTCCCTCAAAGGTGAACACTCACTCACCTTCAGAGAAAAGGCTGCACTGGAGTGGGAGCCTTGACAAGTAGGTCAAGGAAAAGCTGGTACAAAATGGGCAAGGTCCTCCCAGGGTGTGAGTGCAACTCAGTACTGGGGCCACAGAACCCTCCAGAAAATACCCCACTCAGATGGCAGGTCCTCCCCTGACAACACATGACTGGAAACCCAAGCGGGGGGCACCATCAGCCTCTGTGCTCAACCAGTGCCTCAGTCTTCCAGGAGTCTGGAAGGGCTTCCCAGGCTGCCATCCGCCCTGAATGCACAGAAGTCTAACCCACACGAGGGCAATGCCAAATCATGACCCCAGCCCACCCGGTACTGTCAGACAAGATGGAACTGAACAGAACAATGGCCCACACCTGGAAAAAGTGGCTGCAAGCCAATAAAAACTGTAACCAATGACTTCAAGCTAGACTAAAAGAAATTAAGGCAACTACTAGTCAATGCATCCAGAAAACAGCATAAAGCAAGTCTTAGAAGTGAAGTGGCCTGACAAGAACATATGAAATGAAGCTGGATGTGATGGCACACACCTTTAATCCCAGAACTTGGGAGACAGAGATAGGAGGATTGCTGTGAGTTCAAGGCCAGCCTGGGCTAGACTGAGATCCTCCCTTTCCCCACCCCCCTTCAAAAAAACAAATAAACAAGAAAGAACATATGAAGTAAGAACTAACATAATGCAAGAAAAAGGAAAAAAAAAAGTGTTAGAAATAAAGACCAAGTTTAAAAAAAGGTCAGAGTGAAAAGATCCCCGAAGGCACAGAAAGGGAGATAGAGGACGGAAAAGGTGGAGGCTGCAGAAACCAAATCTACTCCAGGAAGCCCGTCTGGCTCCCCATAAAAACAAAATGACATATCCCAGGTCAGCCTAAGCTAGAATAATGAGACCCTACCTCGAAAAACCAAAACAAATAAACAAACAAAAATGACAAACTGGGAAATGCAAATGCTACTGAGTGTCCAGTGATATGAGGTCACTGCTGCTTTTGTTAATTGTGCTAATGGCACTGTGATTATGAAAACAAGCTCTTATTTTGTAGTAACAAGTACTCAGAAGTGTAATGACATGACATCAAGGATTTGCTTAAAAACATTACAGCACCAGCAACAAAGTGGAAGCCAGCAAGAAACAAAAGACCTGGAGAAAATGTGACCAAATGATGCGGCGATGGGGGATCTGAGGCGGAGGAGAGGGCATGTCCCCCTTTTCCTTTTTTCCATATCTGTCTGAAACAAGTGGGGTGGAGGACCACCTGCCACTAAAGCTCAGAGGGCACAGCAGGCAGGCACACAGCAGACAGGAATGTATGTGTGGGGAGGGAGGGGGTTTCAGGAACAAGGAAAGGCTAGTTGCTGGCTAGGCAGGAGGATGGACAGGCCATAGGCTAGATTCTTCAGGCCTCTAGACCAGGGAAAGGGCTTGGGTTTATCCTGACTGTGACGGGAAGCTTAGGAACATGTGGAGTCACTAAGTGATATGACTAAAGACATGCTGGGGCATAGTGCTCTGCACTCTGTGAGGCCAGTGTGTAGGGCTCTGGTTGGGCATCTCCACCAACAGACAGACAGGGACCTGGGATGCCCTAAGCGGTTGTCAGTGTGCCACACTGAGGGCTGGAGTGAAGAAGAAAGACATTTACTCTGGGGTTTGGGTCATGTTGCAATTAATTACCTGTCTGAATTTAACCCTTTTTTCCATAAATGAGAGGGAAACTTGACAGTTCTTGCACAAGAGCCATATCAGTTCCTCTAAAGGGACATTTTAAAGTGCTGGCAGATTTACAGGACTCACAAGGGCCTCAGCTGAGCCACTCCTCCACAGATAATAAAGCCATCAAGCACAGGGCTGTGAAGGTAGCTGAAAAAGAGTTTACTACAACTATTTTCTTTCTCTCTCTCTCTCTCTCGCTTAAAAAAAGGCAGAACATTTATCTACACTGATTTCCATCTGTTATCCAAACATCCTAAATCTCATACAAGAATCTTTTCATTGGCTCTTTTCTCTCATGGATGTGAAGGCTTCAAATATGAACCAATGAATAATTACAGAAACTTTTGGAAGTACAAGTACTAAGGTTATCTGCTCCTTCTCCCTCTGTGGAAAGTGAGGTCACATTTTGCAGACACCTGTAGCAGGCAGATTAGCCCAGCTAGTCTTATACCAAATGCTGGTTTCAGACATGTTATTCTGGGGAGGCAGAGAAGACTCCTGTATGGATGGGTAAGGCCAAGAACTACCCTGAGGCAGCAAATATGTTATCTCCAGCAATAAACTGCTCTGGAGCTATACTGACATCTAAGGTGACAAGGCTCAATCATTTCAGCATCCAGCACAGGGGCCTGTGTACATGGGGTTCAGTTAATGTTCATCAAATCAATGAATGGCTCTAATGGCCTTGCTTCTTCCCTAAGCTCTCTAAGTATCAAGACTCTATGAAGAGATCCCAGAAGGGAAATCACATGCAGCACATGGAAGCTACCATCTGTACTCAACACAGCCTAAAGTTTGCCCTATAAGTTCTTTCAGAAAATCCTGAACAAACCAGGCACAAACATTTAGCGGAAGTGAGAGAGAGTACAGTTAGGGTGACTGTACCCCTGAAAGTAAAAACGGCAGGAAACTCTGCACTTGCTAGAAATCACAGATGATCTGACTTCTTTATTTTATTTTATTTATTTTTATTTATTTATTTATTCGAGACAGAGAGAGGGAGAGTGAGAATGGGCGCTCCAGGGCCCCTAGCTACTGCAAACCAACTCCAGATGCATGCACCCTCTTGTACACCTGGCTTACATGGGACCTGGAGAATCGAACCGGGATCCTTAGGCTTCACAGGCAAATGCCTTAACCACGAAGCCATCTCTCCAGCCCCAGTCTGACTTCTTATCTCTTGCCTAGTTCCCTAGACCTGTTTTTCTGTGAACAATCAGGACCCCTCCTGGGAGGGAGGTCTTTCATAGGATTTAAGCATTATGGTTGGTCAAGTTCAGCCTGTGGAACTTGGTATCAGGGCTAGCCTCTTCCTGAGACAGCCCCTGGCCTTAACCAACCAGCTGTCTCTCTGGCTTACCTAAGCCAGAAGACAGCCCACCCCTATAAACTTATAAATACCTTTACAAGGGGAGGGCAGGCTCTCTGACTACTTGGGAACCTCCATGTGGGATCTCCAGCTTTGTGGATGCCTTTCCTTGGCTCTACTCCTCTCAATAAATATAACAATTTAATAATTATCCTTCTCAGTCTTTTTTATTCAATTCTTTGATTAAAATTAGAAGCAAACCTAGCATTTGGGGTTCAAGGACTTTCCTTGACCCCGAGCACCCCATTACAGAAGCAGTAGGAATGCAGTACTCAATCAGAGGAGGCTTCCCAGGAGAAGGTGGATGTGCCCTCGCTGAGCAAGATGAGTCGTCCTGTGGAGATGCAGGGTGAGAGGGCCTGAGAGGGCCTCACTGCCAGGAGCAAGTGGACACATCTGCTCAACCTCCAGGTCTTCATTAGGAAGGCAAGCAGCTGTTTTATTCCCAAGCAAAGGGTGGGTTAGGGAGAACACAGACATATTGTGTTATGAAGTAGTTAAACAGTATGACACCAGGGCTAGGGGATGGCTCAGTGGATAAAGTACTTAACTGAGCTCTGGTCCCCAGAATCCAAGGAAAGCTGGAGGCACAGACATCTGTAATCCCAGAGTGCCTCTGGCGAGATGGGAGGTGGAGACAAGACAGTCCCCCAGAAGCCCATGGGTCTGTTAGCCTGGCAATCACAGCAGCGACTAAGAGACTCTGCCTCAAAGTGGAAAGCGAGGGCAGACACCTGAGGTTGTTCTGACCTTCACACATGCACTGTGGCACATGTGTGCCTGCACTCACATCAACACAACAACAACAAAAAGGAAATCAAGCCTAAATATGTGCAGGGAGGAAGATAAGAAATGTTTAAGCACTATTAATCTAGGTCTATTTTTAAAAGCATTAAAGAATATCATGACATAATATATAACCAACCAGGAATTTTAGAAATAAAATATAAGGGTAAAAAACTGAAGCCCTCCTCCAGCAAACTACATACATACTTTTCTACACAGAAATGGGTAGAAAGTACTTAGTATGCAGAATGTATTAACAAAAGAAACAATTTAACAAAGCAATAAAGTTTCAAACATTCAAATACTCAAAACAGGAAGATAACAGATTAATTACCAACCATCTTCCTGTCACCAATTCCTGCCTGGAACAAACTCTAAACTCTATCAGCATAGTTTCTTTCATAGTCACTCATCCATTCCCTTTCCTCCTTGTGAACAAAACCCTGACTATGTCATCCCAGAGAAAGTGCACTGTCCTCAGCAAGAGGCAGAGGGTGACGGCCTCCTCCAGCCACGCAATTACTCTAGTTCACTGGATCCCGAGAACATTTCCTTCACATTTATTCATCTCTGAAATCACTTGTGTTTTATAATCAACAGTATGTCATTGTTTAACTGGCAGAGATTTTCTCTTAGTAGATAGAACATAAATACATAGGTGTGTCTTATAGTTGGTGACATTTTAGAGTTGGTTAAATATAGCACACTCCCCAGAGCTGCCTTGCCTTGGAATTTCTTGTTATTACAAGGTGTCATGATATAAATGAATTTTTTTTGTGAGTTAGTCCTATTCTCAGGTAAATTTAAGTTAGTTAGTTACAGTTTCTGATCCTTATGAGGAAAACACGAAGCTCAACTAACAGAGAGTTAAAGCAGGAACTCCCCTGGGCTCCTGTGTCATGTTATCCCATGCCCTGATTACTGTATGCTCTACTGTTACTAGGCTGCACTGTCACGGTCCCAGGACATGAGGGATGGATACTTACATCCAACTGTGTAGTCAGGGCTTTTACAGAAAGGGATCTTAGAGATGAAAGAGAGAGCTGACCCATTCAGAGAATAGGAGCGTGTCAGTGACAGGGTGAGGAACAGAACAGGTCTTCTGACTCCCAGATGTGGCTGTCCACTACACCCATGGGTCCTTCTGTATCCATCCATCTGAGAAGTAAAGCATGGGAGAGAAGATAGTAGCTAATAAGGGCTTCCTTTGACCAATGTGTCTCTGTAAATCTGCGTCCCAATTCACCTCTTAGGCATTACCTCTGCACTGGATGAACATTGCCTTCTCATTTAAGTTGTGGTACAATGAACATATCTTTTCATGCCCACTCATTTGCAATCACGTCCTCAGTGTCTTTGTGCACCCCTCCCTTAGCTCTTAGTGAATTCTTAAGAACATACCTTTTAAGACCAGCAAACCTAAATGGTATCAGGAAAACCATTTCAGTGTAAACACGTAGGTGGCAGTGAGTATTCCATGCAACCCTGGTAATTTCTGTCTGATGTGCCTGCTTCTAAGTATGACTCTCATTTCTTTTCACGTTGACCTTTAAGTCAAAGTAAAAAGCCATAAAAAGGAATGCAGTTACTTTGCAAGCATTTGTAAACTTGATTTGGTTGCTGTTATTTTTTTTCCTCGTAATACAGAATCTGGAGAAGGAATGCTACATACTTAAGTTTGTATGCTCTCTCCCAGCCAGTCTTCAAAAGAAAAATAAATCTCCAATTTTATTAAATTACCAAATGAATGGCAGCTCAGCACTTACCTGTATTAGGAGATGCTCACCTAGTTTCTAACTATCATAAACAGTCAGCTCTCCTTACCGTAGTATGTGAGAAGTGGTGAGTGTATCACCCTTTCTTGTGACCTACCCCACTGCACATCACCACCTCTAGTAGTCAATGGTGTTTCTCCAGGTTAGAAAATCCAAGAAAGAATTGAGGGAAAGAAAGGAGATTAAATCCTGTTGCTATAGGGAAGCCATTTGGTAAAGTCCTAAGTTCAGATCCAGTTTCTACTTCTAAATAAACCAGTTTCATCTCTCGGGCTTTCAACTTCCTTGTTTTAAATTAAGGGGGGGGGCATTCATTTTTTGTTGTTGTTGTTTGGTTTTTTGAGGCAGGGTTTTCTCTCTAGCCTGGCTGGCCTGGAACTCCCAGTGATCTTTCTTCCTCACCCTCCCCTACTCAGATTATAAGCACAAACCACCACGGCCAGCTTCAGCCATGTATTCTTTTAACTGGCTACTTACTGTCAAGGGGCTTAGTGAACAAAGCCAATAATCATGACACCACCCTTACCTTCAATGTTTATCACAGAGAGGGAGTCAGAGAGACATGACATGAGGATTCTAATAGCCTAACTCCTAATTCAAAGTGGGGTGCAGAACTAAAGTCAGGTAAACCAAGAATGATCAGGGCCACTTGTCTCTCTCCATCCAGGAACCTAAGCACATGCCAGCCCTAAAATGCCACAGTGCTAAATTATCCTCTTCACTATCCTCAACTGACAATGAGTTAAGATCTGAAGATGAAGGACCAAGAACAAAAGAAAAGAAACACTGAGCAGTGAGTATATTGGGTTATTTTACTACTGAGCAAGTAAAGGGATTATTCCCAGGCTCCTGAGTGCTAGTCCTATAACCAGATGTGAAGAACAAATGTGAGCATGGATCCAACTTTCCATCACACAAGTGAATGAAAAGCAAGCCTGCCAGGAAAGACAGGCAATTTAGAGAAGTTAGCAAAGAAGTAGCTTCAAAGTCTCTTTGCTTCCTCAAGAAGCTAAACTTTTTTTTTTTTTTTTTTTTTTTTTTTTTGAGGTAGGGTCTCACTCTAGCTCAGGCTGACCTGGAATTTACTACGTAGTCTCAGGGTGGCCTCGAACTCACAGTGATCCTCCTACCTTTGCCTCCAAAGTGCTGGGATTAAAGGCGTGCACCACCACACCTGGCTTATTAAGCTAACCTTTGGGCTAGTTTGGTTCATCATTTTTTTAAAATCTGTAAATATAAACTGTTTTCATGATTATGGAAATAGCTACCAAAAGACATCCAACCAAGTAACAAGCAAACACAGCAATGTATCAAGCTGGTTCTGTTTCAACCTACAATACTATTATCTAATCAGAAAAGACTGAAAAACAGATCATTATGCCTTAAGAACACTGTAATTAGCCTTAAGCCTTCTCCTGCTCTCCCAAATGCTGATCACAACAGTCATTTCAAGATTCAGCTTGCAGGTGTCCCATTTAAACAGAAAAAGCACTAATTGGGCCTCTAGTAGCTGCTGTATGGCTTTGATGTCAGTTACAAGAATGAACTTGAGCAGAATTCTTGCTGGTCCTACCAGGCTGACCAGGCCTCAAGGTTAACCCTTTAGCTGCTTGTCATTCCAGTCATGCTTTTGGAGCCTTGTCTTATTTGAAAGCTGTGTTTTCATTTTTGGGAGCCTTGAATGATACATCCAGTGCTCATCACAGAACAGCCAAGTGCAGCCAGGCAGGCCAGCTGGCAGCAGTGCCATCTTACAAGTTGCACAGTTTAGGGCCTCTCTGCACTTGCCACTGTTCTGGGGCTTTAGACCATCTTTCTGGGCATCACATTTCTTGTTTGTATAAGGAAGTGGATCTAGATGACTAGCCAAGGAAAGGTTCAACTCCTTGCAATGAAGGTTAAACTGACCCCAACCTGAGTCCTCCACTGGTTCTCAGGGCATGTGTACCATAGCTCACAGGCAGACCCTGAAGCCAGCCTTTCCTCCTCCAGAGAGCTATGGGTTCTGAAACGCAGGGCACACATCAGCTTTCCAACAGCCTGGAGGCTGCTACTCTAGGCCCATGTAGATGAATCACATCATCCCAGAAATGAATGCTCCCAATCCAAACAATAATATCGACTTCACTTTTAGAATAATTTGGAAAAAGTGAACTGGTCAATATTGAAAGATGCTAGAGAACAGCTCTATTCTGAAAACTGGGACATAGAGGGAAGCGTCAGGCATTTGTTCTGCTTTCCCTTCTAAGTTATACCACAGGTCCACTGTACTGCTGACAAGGGGAAGGTTCTCTACAGAAGCATTCTAGCTCTTAGAAGAACAGGGGTATGACATTACTGTCTCACCTCTGTGTACTCAAAGAAATCCAGACACAGCTGCTGCCACTATCAAAAAGTCAGACATCAGCCTGGACCAGAGTGAAGACCCTACCTCGAAAAACCAAAAAAAAAAAAAAAAAAAAAAAAAAAGTCAGACAACCAGAAATTCATGTCTCCTCACAGGGCACAATGCCATGAGAAGACAACCTATGACAACAAACAAATACATATGACTCTGGTGGGATTTCTAAGCCATCCATCTATCAACTTATAGAACATAGAGGACAGGGTCACACGTTCAATGACACATGGCAATGGAGCTGACAAAATCCAAACCATGGAAAACAACTTGGCTTCCTGAACATTAAAATCTCAACGAAGTTGGGGAAGAGGGGAGGAGAGAGGAGGGAGGAAGGAGAGAGAGAGAGAGAGAGAGGGAACATGCGAGCCATAAAGAGAGGGGAGGGGAAAGGAAAGGGAGGGAATTATAGAGATAAACAGGAAAACTGTACAGACACCAGCCAGTCACAAGATGTGGATTTTATCTGGATCCAAATCAAGCTGTTTTAAAAAATGTATGACACCTATAAGACAACTGTAACTTCAAAACTGTCAGGACAGATGTTGTTATGGAATTATTACTAGTTTTATTTTGGGTAAGATACCATATAATACTTATACTTTCTTAAAAGTCTTCACACTTTCTATAATTTTTATACTTCAGAGATCCATAGTGAAGCATTTATGGATTAAATGATTATGATGTCTTAAAACATGCTTCAAAAATAATAAAAAAAAAGCTGGGGTACACAAGTTCATTACAATGATATCTACTTCTGTGTGCATTCAAAGTTTGCTATAAAAAGCTTTATAAAAATTGTGCAAAGTGACTGTCCTGTGCATGAGCCCACTCCATCCAGACATAAAACTGCCCCACTTTGTACTGGGATGCAAGCAGACAAAGACACACACCACTTTTCAGAGCAACCACTGATCTGGAGAGCCACCTCAAGGGGTCTGTTCATTCAGATTTAAATTCTGTACGGAAAGAACTTTCAGTAAAGGAAGTTTTCTTGGTGTCTATAATGTGGCTAGAGCATCTCTATCTTTCCACACAGACATGAATCCTCACTTCAAGGTCCACATGTAGGGAATTATGGAGCCACAACTGCTTGATGACTGTCTGGTACACAAGCTTGCACCACACTTTCTGCTTCCTCTTCTTCCCACCCTTGGGTCTCAAGCACACTTTGACTCTCCTGAGGCACAGGGCTAGAGGTACTGGAAACCCACTCTAGATCAAATATGAGATGTAGCACCTGCCTCTCTGCCTTATCATTTAAAAAAATAATACCATGGAGATAACCAATGTAAGAACCAGAGTATCTCTACAACTTTATCTGAAGCAGATCTGAGAACTTAACCAATATCTGCAACATGAAAAACATGACAGCCATTTTCTTTTTCCAAATAAGTTCTATTACTTACCTGCCACTAAACATTCAAGGCTTTTCTAAATAATATGAACTTTAGCACCAAAGATGGGTAACTTAGGGAATCCTGGTCCTATTGTACCTGCTATCCCCCTTGCACAGTGCCTAGAACATGGCACTCAATAAATTACTGAGTGAAGAAATGAAGGGAGAGCTCTTAACTCCTCTGTTTTGAAACAGAGTTCATGTGATACCTCTACGGACATAGCTGCTAAGAAGCAAAGCCACTAAAGCTGGGAAATCCATGATCTTGGAATGGTCTCTTTCCACTAGACTGGACTAACTCCTTACAAGGTAATAAGTGGCACTGGAGAGATGAGGGAAGGATGTTTTGGATGGACAGACTAGACCAATGGGTAAAAGGATGGACTCCACTTTTAAAATTCTATAGGACTTCTGTCTTAAAAGCTTAGGAGACTTAGTATAAATTAACATATTCACATTTAAAACATGATATAACTGTACAAATTTCCAAGACTACAGCCTAAAACCTTAACTGTTTCTTCAAATGATGTCTGATTTGTGATTCATCAAAAGTACAAATAGGACTGAAGAGATGGCTTAGTGGTTAAGGCACTTGCCTGCAAAGCTTAACGACCCAGGTTCAATTACCCAGTACCCATGCAAAGCCAGATGCAGTAGCACCTGCATCTGGAGTTCATTTGCAGTGGCTGGAGGCCCTGGCACACCCATTCTCTCTACTGTTTCTCTATTTCTCTCTGCTTGTGAATAAATAAGTAAATATTTTTTTAAGTACATATATCACCAACAAGAACTTCTGCTTCTTAGTTAGAGACTAACACAAAAACTCATACACAAAAATTCACAATGTGAAATGGCCTTTAAAGGGAGAGGCAGGTGGAGGGTAAGGTGAGAAAAGGAGAATCTGGTTAACAAAAGCAGTAGCTCTATGTACTGAGTCACTTTAGAATACACCAACCACCCAATTCATTAGCTATCAAATGCTGGGCCAGGCAAAATTCATTCTGTCATTCAGAGCACACCTGATTTTGACCTCAAACCATAGACTACTGCAATCAGCCAGCTGATTCATGTGTGTGCACTTTGCCTTCCATAAAACAAATGGGACCTTAGGGCAAAGAGGTAAGGGGTACAAAAGATGCCATCACTCTCTGCTTCTCAGGAAGAATCTGACAGTCATGGCAATACTTCCCAATTACTTTTTAAAAATATGTACATGATATTCAATCATCCTATGACTTGAGCTCTTCATGAACACTGTCTTCAAATGTTCAAATGAACTTTGTTTGCTAGAGAAGAGGTTAGAAACATTTACCTGCCCAGTCCCACTTTAAAAAAAAAAAAGAAAGAAAGAAAGCACAAAGAGATTGAGCTTTAACCACTTCACTGCTGCTCAGGAGCCTTTGTAGTTCAGTGGGTTCTGACAGCCTTGGCAGCAGGCAGCCCAGCCACAATCTAGCTCCTTATTAGTGGACGAAATGGCTCAATGGAGCACATTAGGTAATGAAATCCTGTAGGAAGTTTCAGTCACCCAAAATTTTTGACAGAATTTGCACATTTTAAAAGCAAAGATTAGATTCCAGTTTTTTTTTTTTTTTTTGCAAGAAATCAACATAGCTTTCTTTATCATGAACTCAATCTGGATGAGGGTATCTTGTCACTGAGCAGCAGGACTTCTAATTGCAACAAAGAACGCAGCTGAAATTGTTACCCAAAATATAAATATGATTTCAGAGTTGTTGGCTAGGATTCCCACTTTGTGACTGTCTGAAACTTAATTTCACACCTTGTATAAACATTTGCTCATTCACAGCAATTGTTGCAAGTTTTAGGGAAAACTACTATTTGTCTTGGCTAAATTACAATAAATCATATCGTTCTGATTTTTGCACAGGGTGATGGCTAAAGACGTTTTCCTTCAAAACTGGCATAAGACATGTGTAAAGCTCCCTGGAATCTGGGCCCATGTGACAAAGTGAAACTAAAATACAAATTTTTTATAATGAAGAAGCCAAACACATGAAAGTGCACAGATGATCCAAAATTCTTCTCTGGGTTTATTTTAAACTGTGGCCATTTGTGAGTGCCAGTCCTAACTGATGCGAGTGGCAGCTCTGTCTCCAAATCCTCCCAGGAGTGGGTATTACTAGTCCCAAAGAGAAACATCAAAAAGGGCTCATAACGTACAACAGAATGAGGGGCTGGTCTGCATCCATAACAGCAAGAAGGCAATGTACATGCCGACATGGTGACTGAGCAAAGCAGGACATGCCGAAGGAAGGAAACCATTCTGCAGGCCCAAGTCATCATGAGACTGCTGAAGGCAGTAAGGCATGCAGAGAAAAGGGGCACACTGCCAGGTAAGGGACCGACACACTTTCCAAGAAAAACAGGCCTCAGATTTCCACAACCAAATTTAACAAGTGACCCCATTTTCTTCCCACTTTATTCTGATGCGGTACAGGGAGCAAGAAAGGAATTCCAATCAGGAGGAAAGCATCCAGGGAAGGCCCGCCCCAAGATATCCCATTAGAACCGGCAGCCAATGTACTTCACACATTCCTGTGTGTGGCACTGTGTAAACTGTTGACCCCCAGCAGAACCCTGCCTGGGATGTATGCCCCCTGATGTAATCTTTCCTAGAGTCTGGCATGGTCTTGAGACCTGCTTTAACTAATAAAGGAGCAATGGCAGGTGTTGGTCCCAAGCCTGAGCATTATGAAAGCTCAGCAGACTTTGTTCCTGTACTCTTGGAGGCTCCGAAATGCACACAAGAGGTCTTGCTCTTCTGTTCAAGAGAGCATGTGAGAGGACCACTGAGCAGGAGAGGGGGCATAGAAAGAAGGCAGTGCTGAGGCTGCAGGGAAAGAGGCCTCAGCTCACTAACAACAATTCTATGGGTGCAGTTCTTAAAACAAACAGTTGGCAAGTCCAGCAGGACTGAGTAGCTGGGCCCAGACTATACTACAGAATCATGGGTAAATAAAACACGGTGCTGTTTTAGATCACCAAGGTTTGGAGTGTTGGGAAGGTCAAAGTAAGCGATTCATCATGTGCTATCTCAATGGCCATCACAACCACTGGGTAAGCAGATACTGTGTGCACCACTGCACAGATGGGGAGGAGACCCAATGACAGAAATGGTCTTCTTACTCAGGGAATGAAAGACTTTAGATTAATGGCCCAGGAGTTAAAGATTTTCAGCTGTGCTGTCCACATGACTTCTGTGGCAAAAACTGAGCTGTGGGCAGTCTCCCTGTAATGCTAAAGTAAGCTTAGACAACTTATTAATGAATGGGTGTGTGGCTACGCATTTACAGCATGGGGGGCATGGGCCTTGGTTTGCCAGCCACTACTCTGTGTTTTCCTAATTGTAATATGCATAGTAATCATCTGAAGTTTATCACAATGGAGTCTAAGGGTTGTCAGAGAACCTGATCTCTAGAGTTCCCAGGAGACCTTGCTATGGCTCCATAGAGCACACTGCCTCATGACCCTTGGAGGCCAAACCCTCTAAGCATCTGAGACAGAGACTTGTCACTATTCTTTCTCTCATCTTACTACGCTGTGCAGCAAGTTCCACTGTCACCATCACCATCTGACTGATGCAAAGAAGGATGAAAGAAGCCTCCCAGGCCAGATTTTCTAGAAGAAAATATAGGGTGACTTTTTTTCCTTTGCTGCCATGTTCCTTACTGTATTTTGATAGAACTCAATCAGGCTCCTTGCCATGTCTCTAAAACACTACACTTGGCCAGGAAAAATGTTAAGACACATCTATAAAGCCTGGATAATAGCAATCCATAGTGCTTACTCATCCTGCAAAGCTTTCTCTCATAGAACAGGTACTGTTTGTTAATTGTGGGAGGAGTTTCCTTTTCTTTCAGCAGTGGTTCTGTTTCAAAGACTGCCTGTAAGACTTTACAAAATTGGCTTTGACTTTGGAGTAAGACAAATACAAGGAAGTTTATTACTACATTAAACTTAGTCTTCCCCTCTAGTCATTAACAATGAATATTTTTAGCATCTAAAAATGTGCATCTCAGACAGATATGTAAATATTTAGCACCATCCTTTTGAGACTGTTAAGCCTTCCTTTTCAATCATGCAGAGGTATGCAAGCATTTTCATTAATAGCCTAATTATATCATATATTTTCATTCCACACAATATTTTGCTTCTATATTTGAAATAACTGAATTCATTTGTGCTAATAAATGTTCCAAATGGATGTTTTAATAATTGAGATTAGCACATATTAAACCCCTCAAAACAATTTATGAAACAAGAACTCTTGTTTATATTATGTCAAGGCAAAGCTGTCTGGGATGCTGGTGTGGCTCAAGGTCATTTACTGCTGAAATGCCTCCCGCTGCTCCAGTGGATGCACCCGCAGCTGATCAGGGCAGCCTCTGGCCTCCCATCTCACGAGTAAGCCCAAGCTCCTTTACTTGGTGTCAAAGGCCCTGACATCTTAATAACACTCCTTGTCCTTGATGTTTTTTTGTCTGAAACACCTTTCCCCAGAGGACTGCATGGCTAGCGCCCCATCTGCTCCACTGTCACCACCTCAAGGCAGTCTCCCTGGTCACTATCTCTGCAGCTACAGCCTGGCTCTCCCTGTGGCACTGCCCTCCTCCATCGTACTTCACGCTACCCACTAACTGATCTTCTCTTTCTCTTCCCCACTCTATCTACTAGAAAGCATGCATCCTGAGGACAGGGCTATTTGGCAAGCTAATGCCTCTGGAATTCCCAGAACAAAGTCTGGCGCACAGCAAGCACTCAGCAGGTATTTCTTAAACCAAGAATTACTTGTTTGCCAGGCAAGTTCAATGCACTGGGGCTACAGCAGTAAATGAGACAAATGGGGTCCCCTCTTTTGCAGAGACTTTTGCCAAATTATAGAATAAAACTCAAGATAAAGAGGCAATGGGAGAAGATAATAGACAGGCACCATGGGGAGACGGATGGACCCACAGGTTGGGCCTAGGGCCAGCCTGGTTGAGCCAAGGGGAGGGCCTCTTAGCCCTTACTCTCCACATGGGTTCTTTATCCCCTCCAACTCTCCACATGGCAGGAGCTCCTTGAACTTTCTTTTCTTTCCACAGTTTTCCCAGGTCTTCCACGTGGGATCTCTAGCCACGTGGGTGTCTTTCCTTGGCTTTGTACTTCCCTCAATAAATATAATAATTTAGTAATTATCCTCTTCAGCCTTTCTTAAATTCAATTCTTTGATTAAAATTAGAAATGAAGCCAGATGTGGTGGCACATGCCATTAATCCCAGCTCTTGGGAGGCAGAGATAGGAGTATCACCATGAATTCAAGGTCACCCTGAGACTACAGAGTGAATTCCAGGTCAGCCTGAGACTTTGGGGAAAAAAAAATTAGAAATGAACTTAGGGTTTGAGGTTCAAGAACTTTCCTGGACCCTGCGTATCCTGTTACACAATGACACCCAGACCTGAACCTGACTGTCTAATATGTCTATCACATGGCAAGTCTTGTCAGTCAGAAACACAGGTCTGCCTTTATCTAATATCCCTGACATGCTGTACAAGATAGGGTCGGGGACCATCTCTGTATCTGTAGTCACCTGAATATAAAATGTCCCTCAGAGGCTTGGTGTGTCTGAATAGTTGATCTTTAGCTAGTAGCACTGTTTAGGAAGGTTGTAGAACCTTAAGAGGCAAAGCCTTGCTAGAGGAAGTGTGTCACTAGAGGGTAGGCCTTTAGTTGTTAAAGCATGGCTCCATATCCTGTGCTCTCTCTCTGCTTCCTGACTGATGCAGTGTGACACTGGCTTCCCACTCTGGCTACCATGTCTCCTTGCCATGAAATTGAAGAGTGAAAATAAACTCTTTCCCCCTTTAAGTTGGTCTTGTCAGGTGTTCTGTCCCAACAAGAGAGTAACTGAGAGTCTTCTTGCTTCTGCAGGTATTTACTCCACTGGCATTTCTGGTATCTCTGGCATGTGCCCTAGATTTGGTCTTGTTTTGCATTTTCAGCTCTTGGTGCTTCCTTTGTTTTTCACAGTTTGCTGTGTGGATTGTCTTCACTGTTGTCCTGGGGAATCACATCGCACATTCTTTCTCTAACTCTTTTAGGGGGTTCTTACTGGATATATATAGAGAGAGACAGATATATATATATATGGATAGATAGATCTCTATATTTACCTCTCTCTATATATAGATAGATATATATAGATATTTATAGATATATAGAGATATAGATATACATATATATCTCTATATATCTAGAGAGAGAGAGAGAGAGAGCTAAAAATCTGAATTTCTTGATGTTTTAGATATAATCTCTTATTCCCAAATAGGATGGGGAAACTCACTAAACCAAATCTACATTTGATCTGCTCTGTAAGGATTTCCATTGACAAGTATTTGGCCTGGGTTGTATACTTAAAGTGACCAGTGACTTCACTATTTCTCACCAGAATGTGAGCTAATGAATGGTTTATATTCCCAGTGTCTCACACAGGATTTGGCACATCCTGGACAATCAATAAATATTTGCTGAATGAATGGACTCAATTGATCTCATGACTCACTGCATTTTGTGACTGGGTGGATTTTTCACAAAAGACTTGTGGACTTTTCCTGGAGTCTATTTATTTTCAAAAAATACACAATAAATCTTGGCTGAGGCTAAAACTTCTGGGTTAGACTTCCCCCAAATGCCACACTGCCAAACCAAATGAATGCCATGCAGAGGACCTGAGGGGACCATTCCTGTAGTCTTCAGTGGCACCTTCCCTGGCTGCCTGTTCCTCTCAATGATTGCCAGATGCAGTACATCTTCCACTGGCCTTGACTTGGTTTCTGTTTCTTTGACTAAGTATGTGAGCAAGGAAGGTAAGCAGGCTTCTCAGGTCTGGGGAGCCTCCAGAGATCTATATTTCTAACAGCTCCTCAGGCAAGTTGGCTATATAGTCTACAATGAGAGCAGAGGCCTAGACTGGCTCATGGATAAAGTGCTTGCCTTTCAAGCCTAAGGACCCAAGTTTGATTCCTCGAACCAACATTAAAACAACAACAACAACAAAAAAAAAAAACTAGGTGTGGTGACACATGCTTATAACCCCAGCTCTGGGGAGGTAGAGATAGGAGAATTTATGGGTCATGTGGTCAGCCAGTATAGCTTACATGGCAAGTTCCTCCTGGCCAGAGAAACACTGTCTTAAACCAAGGGGAGAGGTGGGGGACAACATCTAAGGAATGGGACGTGAGGCTGTCTTCTGGTTTTCACATGTACACACATATGCACACATATACAAAGCACCGGAGGCCTGAGCAGAAACCAAACAATGAGTTCTTTGAAGCAAGTTAACAAGCGAAAGTAGAGGTTAGAATAAGCAGAAAAGATAAGGGTATGTGTCACACAGTCAGAAGTCTCCTGAGGTCCATGTATCCACAAAGCAGCAGAGGCATCTGCTTAAGGAGGGTACACAGACAAGCAGAGAACCCTGAACTCTCTTCAAGGCTGCCATGGAAACTTCTCCATGGATTCTGTCAGAGAAACCACTGCCTCCCATAAAAATCATGGCTGACAGTGCAAGAAACCAAAATGTTTATCTGATGATATTAAGTCAGTCTTTTAGTTATTCCAAAGGCATTCTTATTTTCTTGCAAATTTACTCAATTTTCTACCTCCTCTTGTTTTCTGCTTATATTATCCCAACTGTCAGGGGGACAGTATTTTGACACAATAGCAAGCAATTAAATGCCATGGATAGTCATGACGAATTACGCGTGAAATTGCGCTTCTCCCTGCTAGAACCAGTGTAAGGAAGCCTCATTAATCTGGATTCCACTGAGGCAGTGGGAGAGCAGTCAGCTAGGAACTGGGACACCAGGGATTACCTCTGGTTCTTGTCTTACACATGTTTGACTAGTCACATACGAGCACCCTGAAGAGTCCTGAAGCCACAAGCTAAGAAGGGCAGAGGCTGTACCCTTATGCTGGACTTAGACTTTTGGCATTATGCTTTTGATCTCAGCAACTCAGGAGGCAGAGAGGTAGGAGGAAATCCCTTGAGTTCAAGGCCAGTATGGGCTACAGTGAAGTCCTGCTTCATGAAAACAAAACAAAATAAATCACAATGTTATGGTCAAATTATACCAGGCATGGTGGCACATGCCTATAACCTTATCACATTGAGTTAGAGGGACTTGAGTTCAAGGGCTACACAGGGAACCCCTGTCATCAAATTGGAAGAAGTCAAATTATGACCCTTTCTGTCTTTTTAATTTTCTCCAACACTGTGATTATATTTTTTAAGTTTAAGAAAAGACCTAGAGCCGGGCATGGTGGCGCAAGTCTTTAATCCCAGCACTCTGGAGGCAGAGGTAGGAGGATAGCCGTGAGTTCAAGGCCACCCTGAGACTACCCAGTGAGTTCCAGGTCAGCCTGGGCCAGAGTGAGACCTTACCTCAAAAAAAAAAAAAAAAAAAAAAAAAAAAAAAAAAAAAGACCTAGAATTCACCATTCACCTTGTCATCTCAGGGTGGCCTCAAACTCATGGCAATCCTCCCACCTCTGTCTCTCAAGTGCTGGGATTACAGGCATGCACCACCACGCCCAGCAAATATTTTATTCATTTAGTTGAGAGAGAGAGAGAGAAAACGAGAAAGGCAGAGAGAAAGACAGAGAGAGAGAGGGAGAGGGAGGGAGAATGTGTGTGAATGGGCATGCCAGAGCCTCTAGCCACTACAAACAAACTCCAGGCACATGCATCACCATATACATCTGGCTTATGTGGATTCCGGAGAATTGAACCTGGGTCCTTAGGCTTTTCAGGCAAGCACTTTAACCACTAAGCCATCTCTCCAGTCCTGCTGTGTTAGTTTTTTTTTTTTTGAGAGAGAGACAAAGAGATAATGGGCACACCAGCGGCCTCTCAGTCTCTGAGAACCAACTCCAGATGCGTGCACCCCCTTGTGGGCAAGTGCGGCATTGCGCCCTTGTGTCACTTTTTATTTCTGGCTAAACGTGGGACCTGCAGAATTGAACGGGCGTTCCTAGGCACCTTAACCACTAAGCCATCTCTTCAGCCCCTGCTGTGTTATTTTTAATTCTCTGCTCTGGAAATGTCCAAATATACCCACAAGAGCAAACTTGAGAATCCTTTGTCAGCGCTGACCCTTACTCACATCTTAACACCCTATTTCATTTACCTCTCATGGTTTTTCAAGGTAAGGTCTCACTTTAGCCCAGGCTGACCTGGAATTCACTATGTAGTCTCAGGCTGGCCTCAAACTCACAGTCATCCTCCTACTTCAACCTCCCAAGTGCCACCACGTTGGACAAAATATATAGCTTAGGCTGGCCTTGAACTCCTGATCCTCCTGCCTCCACCTCTTTGGCAATTTCCTACAGGCATGAGCCACCACAAGCCCACATACTCTTTAAAAAAATCTAAAATTAAAAAAAAATTGGTGGGCTTGGTGGCGCATGCCTTTAATCCCAGCACTTGGGAGGCAGAGGTAGGAGGATTGTTGCAAGTTTGAGGCCACCCTGAGACTACATAGTGAAGTCCAGGTCAGCCTGGGCTAGAGTGAGATGAGACCCTATCTCAAAAAAAAAACCTCCAAAAAATCTAAAATAGAATAATGCAAATCCAGACATTATTACCAATTCACCTATAATGTTCTTCAGACACAGTTGTATCCTAACACCTGTGATGAATAACTGAATTATTGGGGCCTTGCACAAAACTATTACCTCCTAGCTACGGGTTAAAATCCAACCAAAAACATTCCAAATTCAGCTACCACACTCTGGTACTCTTGATTTTTCACAACTTTCCAATCTACAAAGAACAAACCCCAGACCTCTGATCTTTCTCACACAGTCTTTCCCCATCATAGCCCAATGTTTCTTCCCCATACCTTCTCTGTTATAGGAAGCTATTTCCACTCTTGCCTGGGAAGGGGTAGGGCCCTTAATAAACCTTTCTCTCCCCATGCTGAGCCCACAGACACCTTCAATAACATATCTACAACTCATTTCCAACAACTCACTGAGGTTCCAAGATAAAACCTTCCTTTATCTTCTGTTTTGTATGTGGGCATCAACCTGGATTTCCTCTTTTTGATCTTCTGTAAGGTTCTAACCTGGAGTCCCGAAGGTTCATGCACTGCTTACATGTCTACAAGACTGCAGTCTCCAGGAACAGGGATCCTGCCTTGTTTTGCATTGTGGATTCCCACAGTACCCAGAACACTCATCCCACAAATGCTTGCTGAGTATCCTACAAATTTTCCAAGGAGGAGACACAGATTCATATCTCAATCCCATAGTGCACATGGCCATTGATTTCAGTGTCACCCTGCAAAGAAGTGGTTTCTTAGTTCTTCCCTGACTCCATGAAGTCCTTCCTGGGGACAGCAAGTGCTGACCAGGTCTAGGATTTTCATTAATGCAGGAAGGCTGGCCAGCGTGCCTCTCTGAGGACTTCAGCTCACAATAATCTCATGACAGACCATCTATACAAATCACCAGGAATTGATATCCTTTTACCTGCCTCTGCACACAATTTCATCCTTCAATTGGATTATAAGTTCCTCATAGTCAAGGGCATATAACTTTGTGCACTAATCAGACATGGGTGGGAAATCTATAAACACTTGGGGTCAATTCATGAATCAATGTAACTGGCGTGCAAGCAGCAGGGTAATGAGAAACCTAGGTGTGTGCTAATGTGCAGTGAAGAGCCCTATCTATCCTTCCGGTCGTAACCCAGAGCATGGCAAGAGCTGGCTTCCCCTTCCAAGACAACTTCTGACAGTTTCTCATAACTGCTACTTGTACCCAAATATCTTGCAGGAAGCTATACAAAACAACAGACGCTTGCTATGTTAACATACAGCTGTGTTTCAAAAAATGCAGGTGCCATCAGAGACCCAAGTCTGCACCTGTTGGGTGAGACATCCTGTCAGCTACAACCACTAAGTGACATTTTATAGCACAATGTTATTTCTGTGTCCTTGAACCCAGTCAGGATCCCCTTAGAAACCAAGAAAGAACAGGCTAATTCTATTAGCTGCTGCAAAAATTCCAAGTGGACTATTTTCTAGGATACTATTAGAAGCAAGAAACACACCTTTAGCCATTCTCCCTGTCCACACTGGGTAAAGACCTACATCAAACTCAAAAAGGGTAACAGACACATACATCCTCCCTGCACGCCAATGATCTGTCTTGTATGCAGTCAGGATATCTGTAACCTAACTTTCTGCCTTAAGACACTACAATTAATATGCATGAATTAGTAATTTTCAAAATTTAAATAGAATAAAATACACTTAACATAAAAATATGTTGGGGCTGGGGAGATGGCTTAACAGTTAAGGCATTTGCTTGCAAAACCAAAGGATCACGGTTTGATTCTCCAGGACCCATGTAAGCCAGATGCACAAGGGTGCGCATGCATCTGGAGTTCATTTGCAGTGGCTACAGGCCCTGGCATGCCCATCCTCTCTCTGTCTCTAACATATATATATATATGAAATGGAATTTTTCTTTGAAGTCTCAGGAAGGAATACGTTCATTTTTCAGTGTTGTGGAGTCATTATTAGTACCCAAGACATCTATCATGCTACCTATTAGTAGAGCCCATTTTATTTTATTTGAGAGAAAGAGGTGGAGGGGAGAGAATGGGCATGCCAGGGCCTCTAGCCACTGCAAATGAACTCCAGATGCATGTGCCCCCTTGTGTCTCTCTGGCTTACATTGGTACTGGGGAGTTGAACCTGGGTCCTTAGGCTTTGCAGGCAAGTGCCTTAACTGCTAAGCCATCTCTCCAACCTGAGTAGAGCTTCTTGTAAGTTCACTAGGCAAACCCTGTGATGACAGCTTACTAGTCTTCTTGCTGAATTCCCACCGCAGTATTCTGAAAACAAGCAACGTCCTCCCACATATACCAACTGAGTATGTATTCAGTGGAAAACACATATCCCCCAAATTCCCAACTTTATCTAAGTTTGAGTGAAGGAAGCAAGAAAGGAAAGCCTCATTATTACAGCCATTTTTTGTATCAGATGAAGACATGGAAAAGCCCTGCATGCACACAGGGATACATATCTGAAAAAATCCCAATGTACACTGCGATCAGTGCTACATCTCTTTGGGCACCTACTTGTAAAGGGGATTGCACAGTACGTGTACACTATTAATGTAAATACAAATTCTACATTATTAATACTAATACAAAAGATAACCTACCACAGTCTGCCTCCTCCATGGAGCCTTCCTCACAGCTCCTTGCTGGAACCCTGAGGAAATCAGTACCCACAAAACTCATTTGGAACACACTACTGCCATTATAAATGACAATAACTATGACATATAAGTAGCTAACACTGAGGGATCACCATCTGGTAGACATGAACTCGGTCCATTGTTGTGAGCGCCACTTGACACATGAAAAGACTAAGGGCAAAAGGGGTTGGATAAAACATCCCATGGCACACAGATGGTGACAGGGAGGCCAGAGATCAAGCCCACAGTCTTGGTCCTGAACTTGTGTGTTTGGCCTACAGCATGTCCTAAATCCTATGAACAAGGCTCTCTCTATTCTTAGAACCTTACCTACATTGGCTGAGGATAAATAACACAACAATTTCACATCACTTGCTATTCATGCTTTAATAATAAAAGACAAGATTTTTCTTTGGCGAAGCCTTGTTTGCCTTGTTCAAAGATTATAGGAGAAAAAGAAACAAAGAACAAAGCCTAGTCCTAGGGGAGGAAGAATGAGTCCCAGTGCCACACAGCAACAGCATCAGAGCTGAGGAGAGTGGGCCCACAGGGAGCTGCACCGCACTGTACTGCACTGCACAGCTCAGGAAGTGGCTGTGGGAAGGACATGCAGCATGTCAGGCTGCTGTCAGCTCATTCAGGGTCAATTTAGCTGTAGAGCCACCTCTGAGTTGACATACATTCCTACAGGCCTGAGGCTTCATCGTGGACCCGTTAAGGGCGGAGTTGCATTATGAGCAGGCCTGGTATACAGTGGTCCCTCCATAGCATGACCAGGCTATCTGATGTCATGTAAATGAGACTGACATACTCGACAGTCTGCACATGGACCACATGAAGTCTATGGGGTGAGACCCACCTGAGTGGGGAAGGCCCTATGGAAGTCTCTGGTACAATCTGCTGTTGCTCCACTCTCAAGCCACACTGCATCCCAGGGCAATGGGGAGATCAATGCTTACTTCAAAGGATCTCAAAGATGCAGGGATGCTAATCCCATCTCATCTGTTTACCAGTCCGATCTCTGCAGACACTAGAAGGATCCTGGAGAAGGCCTATACATTGTAGCTAGCTGAACTCGGTAGCAATCCCAACTGTACCCACTGTGTCAAATGAGGTATTTCTGGCAGAGCAGAATATTGTTGCTTTAGTGAAAGCATCTGTTTCTATCCTAATCAAGAAACAGAATAAAACCCAGACCATATTCCCTGGAATGGACAAAATTCATTTAGCGGGGCAAGGGAGATGGCTCAGCTGTTAAAGGCACTTGCTTGCAGAGACTGATGGTCCAGGTTTAATTTCCCACTACCCATGTAAAGCCAGACACACAGACTGGAATTCATCTGCCGGGGCAAAAGTCATGAGGCACTCACTCTCTCTTCTCTCTCTCTCTCAAATAAATGTATAAAATATTTAAAGCCACTTAGAATTTCACTTTAGGGAAAAATTTCCTACCCTCTGCCACAATATAATGCCCAGGATGGCTGTCCCAGTATCCTTCTAGAGTTCACACCTAGGGTTACACAGGAGAATCCCAGGTGATGACCTGAAGGAGGAAAAGGCCCACAAAGGTTTACAGATGGATCATCTTGGTTTGTGGGTACCAGTCAAAAATGCTTCTGAAAACTGGCAAGTGAATTACAGACTCATGGGGTCGGTTGCAAAAGACAACAGAGAGAGAAAATCCACCCAGTAGGCAAGGCTCCATGTAGGGCAGCCAGGTATCAATTTCACATGGAAGCAGAAATAGCAAAGGGTTTCATGGAGAAATGGTCTCACAGACAGCAGTGACTGTCCCATTCAGATTGACAAGGGCCTAGAAAGAAATTGCAAAGCCAGGACAAGGTTGGAGGCATGGACATAAGGCGAATGGGCATAAAGGTGGAAGAGTCTTGTACCACATTATCATCTCCCATGGAAAAGGCACTGACCAAATAGGCAACCACTATGGCACACACAAACAAAATAGAGCATCAGAATGGTCCAGACAGCATAGCTCTACACCTATTAAAGCGATCTAGCCACTGATGCCAGCCAGCAATCTGCCAGCAAGAGGCCAGCAGTGTGCCCCCACAATGGCACTGCTCCTCCAGGAGACCAACTGCACACTTGGTGAAGCTAATGTATCAGGCCCCTTCAATCCTGGAAGGATAGCAGCTTATTTTCACAGAAGCAGCATGATTTTTCCAGCTATGAGTTTACCTGCTGGCTCACAGGGCCTAAGTCCTCATCTAAAGGCTTAGGAGAACCTCTGGCCCTCCAGCACAGGATCCCATAGAACATCAAATCAATTTGAGGAACCCACTTGTCCAGTCACATAGCACACCCAGTGTGTGGTATAACCTGATGACAGCACAGCTGAAGCATCAGCTTCGAAGTCACATTGTGCAAAGGCAGGGTGCCATCTTCCAAGACACAGTATATGCATTGAACCACAGACCTTTGTAGGGTGTCATGCGCTGGGGGAAGAATACATGGGTCTGGGTGGAAGAAGTGTCTCTAAGCCCATGTCCCACAGGAGCTTGGAACATCTCTTTTCTGAGACTTTGGTCCCTAAAGAAGGCCCAATTTTTCCCCCCAGGAGACAAAGCAAGGTATGGTTGCCTCCAAGATACTTTGGGCTGATGGTTTAGGAACCAATAGGCAAACAGGAGTCAACATCTTGCCAACTGGCTCTGACCATAAGAAGGTAGGGCTACTATTATACAATGAAATGAAGAGGAACCCATGCAGAGTCTGTATGTTCCACATGGACATTCCCTTGATACACTGGTGCTCATTGTGACTCTAAGAGCTGGTCTGAGAAGGGCCTGGTAATTGGGGACTTGTCTTGGGTGGGATGAAGCTCTGTATTTCTCTATTGATGGCAAACACTGCACAGAATCCAGAATGATATTAAAGAAGACAGTGACTACCAATGGTGGCCCCAAAGAAACTGCAGCAATGGGGCTCCCACAAAGCTTCCAAGTTCTCCCTCAGGAAGGTAAGCCCACTGGCTGCTTAGAGGAGCACCTCCCTAAATGTGCTTGGGAAGCAGAGCTAGGCCACACAGCAAGACTGAGAAATGTGAAGTGTGTCCACACAAAAGCTCACAGACAGTGGCAAACACAATTTGATATTAGCTGGTATTCTCTGTACCTGTTGAAAGGTGGCAAATATGCCACTTCTGGGGAAAGCATCAGTGACTAGCACTCTGGAACATTGTCACATAGTGACAGCATGGCGGCTGATGAGGCCAGGGTCAAGTTGGCTCTAGTGATCTATAAGAGGTCAAGCTCTGCTGGATATATGCAGCTTCTCTCCCCCTGCTCAAGTCTGTTCTTCCCCTTTCTTTCCCAAGTGCTAATCCCAAATCAACCCACACACCCCAACCCCATTACAATATGTATCCCCAACCCCGCTGTGTGCTGAAATGTGTGGCTCCTGGAGTCCCTGAAACCAGGTCTGCATCTGGAGACTCTGGACAAGGTGTGAGTCCCTGTGTCAGCACATGTAAAACCAAGGAGAGTTAACAGTGCCTCTGAGAATGACATGGGTGCCTTATACGGAGGCATTCATGATTACCTAGTCCCTTGTGGTTTTTCCCTCTCTGAAGACTTGCTCTCATCTTATTCCTTGAACTCTGAATCTATAAATCTGGGGTCATTTGTAGCATAGAAGTATCTGTTCCTATAGGCAGATAAAGTATTGCCTCTGATAAAAGCAGTGCTCATGGGACAGAGCTCCAGAGCCAACACTGACACAGAATGATCCACCAATGCCAAAACCACTCCCTTCCAAATGCAAAGAATCTGAAGCCTTGGACTCCTGGCTTCCACCGGGTTCACAGACAAATCTCTAACAAGTAGGCCTGTCACACTTGGGGAAACCTAAGAAAGCAACGTAGGGGTGGTGGTGCAAGACCACGCAAGCCTATCATCTGGAAAAAGACAGATAAAAGATGTTCTATGTCCTGAATTTATTTCCTCTCCAGCTCATCTAGGAGGGAGGCAGTCCTAGGGCATCAAGGGAGTATTAGTGTAGTTCTGTAACTAAAACCCCCAAGCACTTCTCTGAGAAGTTACCTGCACCCTGAGTTTCCCTAACCATGAGGTGAGGGTGGAAGGAGATGGCTTCTGACTCTTCCAGGCCTGGGTTTTCATGAAGCCCTGAATTACTCTCTTCCCTCAGCAATACAGAAGTTCCTCTGGGATGATGACAATTCCAGGTAATGTCTAAATGTCTGCTGAACGAACTGCATTGAATTAATTGGTCATAGGGGACCTTTAGATTCTAAGTGCTCCTTTGTCAAAAATAAAAATGTGCCAAAACAAAAAGAAAAGTTAGTTTGTGAGAAGCCATCCCGTTTCATGTGTGATGTGTAAAGCCAGTTTGTGCATGCCCACTGGGGGGAAAAGTCCATCCTAACTGACAGGAAGTGAAAGGACAGGAAACTGGTAGCTTTAATTTACTTAGTATTAATATATCAATTAATTTCAACTGTCATTTTTTATTATTTGAAAATAGAGAGGCAGACATAGACACACAGAGAATGGGCACACCAAGGCTACTAGTCACTGCAAGTGAACTCCAGATGCATACACCACTTTGTGCATCTGTCTTTATGTGGGTACTAGGGAACCAAGCCTGGGTTGTTAGGCTTTGCAGGCAAGTGCAAACCTCTGGGCCATCTCCCCAGCCCTCAATTGGCATATTTTTCCAGAATGCCCAAGATTCCCGCCCCCATTCAAAACCTATTTTGTTGTATGTCGAATAGAGAAAGGAGAACTTCCTAGAGCTACTATGCCTGGTATTCATACTTGCTTAATAATACCATAAAAATGAAATGAAACGAAATGTTAAGACTGAGAGAAACTCATATTTTCTTTGGAGCACTGTAATGTCTTGAGATTTCTTCTCTGGGAACAGTAAGTCTCCCAAACCTAATTCCCTATGTAGAGAGTTAGGAAAGGTGCACACCAAGAAAGTCCCTAGAGCCAAGAGTTACATTCCTCTAAGTATTACCTGGGAGTGTCTTTACTGAAGCCTCCAAACACAGCTGGTAAGAGAGTTAGGGGGAAGGGGCATGGAAGGTTTAGCCAACATTAATAATGGAGTCTCTGTAGGTTAGGTACATAAGAAAACCCTGACAGTCCTGTCCTCGCACGATGTACCCTCCAAGGTTCCATGCTAAGGTGGTTTTCAGATTGATCTGAGACCCATGTCTGGTTACTGAAAGGTTAAAAATGAGGTCATTTGGTGACAAAGACTGTGGTACTTTCTCAGGATCCCAACAGCCTGCCTACTTGCCTCCTCAGCATACTATACAATCCCTAAGGCTTATTCATCATGCAATATCTAGCACCTTGCATTGTTGGAATCCTATTTTATTTGCTGAGTCACAGAAGTGCATAAAAGCAGAACACAGTGCAAACAGCCATGAATAGCCACCAGGTATGGTGGCCCAAATCTGGAATCCCAGCACTCAAAGAGGCAGTCAGGAGGACTGCTACAAGTTCAAGGTCAACACAACAAATCCCAAGCCAGCCAGGGCTATACTACAAAACCCTGTAGTAAAAACAACAACAAAAATCATTTAGACTCTAATGGTTCAAAAAAGTGTTCCTATCAAAAACATACCAATTAGAAGTCTATCATTACCAACAATGATCTGCAGGCCCAGCTATCACACCCACAGGAAAGATGCCAATAGCTAGGAAATACCACAAAACCCTGAGGTTCTAATCCCGTGTTTTAGGTCAGAGCTCTGTATTCCCACAGCAGCTGGTGAACAAGCACCAGAACAAGACAATGACCAGATAATTGGCCCATCAACACACAGGGCCAATCAGCATTCGAGAGATGCTCATCACTCATCATCAAGGAGGTGGGTGTCAAAACCACAAGACACACACAGAAATGTCAACCACATCAAACGCAGGTGAAGATATGCGGCAACTGGAACTCGCACCTTGCTGTGGGGATGTGAACTGACACAACCTCTTTGGAAAACAATTTGACAACTTCTTACAAGATTAAACATGTACCTAACATGTGCCCTAGATGCTGAGCTCCTATGTACCTACCCAAGAAAAACGGTAGCACATGACCATACAAGGATCTCGCATGATGGTCATACTAGCTTTATTCATAATAGCTGAGCAACCCATATGTTGTCAACAGGTTAGGAAGGAATAAACAACCTATAGGACTGGGCTATAGCTCACTTGCTTACCAAGGTGGGTGCCCTGGGTTTAATCCTAAGCACCACCAAAAAAAAATCATCCATGACCTTGCAGCACCTGACACTACCCACACAAGACCATCTTAATTAAAAGAGAGACTGATTGAGAGGGAAAGGGGATATGATGGAGAGTGCAGTTTCAAAGGGGAAAGTGTGTGGGGGGGGAATAACATGAGATATTGTCTACAATTAAAGAAGTTTTCAATAAAAAATAAATAAATTTTTAAAAAGAAGAAAAAAGTCAAAAATTAAAACCTGTAGACTATCCATTCAAAGGAATGTTATACAGCAGTGGGAAGAAATCCTTTGATATAGGCACAAACAAGGTTGACTCTCACAATACTTATGTGGAGCAATATAAGGAGTACATGCTATATCACTCCATCTATAAACTTCTAGAAAATACAAACTAATCTACAGTAACAAACATTAGATCAGTGCTTGCCTGGGAAGGGGCAACACAATTAATAAAAGGACATGAGGTGGGTTGGAGAGATGCCTAGCAGTTAAGGTAATTGCCTATGAAGCCTAAGAACCCATTTTCAACTCTCCAGATCCCACATAAACCAGACACACAAGGCGATGCAAGCACATAAGATGGTGTACACATCTGGAGTTTGATTTCAGTGGCCAGAGGCCCTGACATAACAATTCTTTCTCTCTCTCAAAAGAAAAGAAAAAAAGAACATGAGGCTACATTTGGTGTAATGATGTTTGCTTTTTGATTATTATAAAGTAATAGTTTCATAGGAATACACATATTTCACACTTTATAAAAATATAATTAATTGCATGTTTATAATCTCCAATAAAGCTGTTAAAAATATATGGCTGTGGGCTATAGAGATGGCTTAGTGGTTAATGCGCTTGCCTGTGAAGCCTAAGGACCCATGTTCAACTCCCCAGATCCCAAATAAGCCAGACACACAAGGTGATACATGTACAAGGTGGCACACATGTCTGGAGTTCTACTGCAGTGGCTGGAGGCCCTGGCTCACCAATTGTCTCTCTCTCTCAAAAAGAAAAAAAAAATACATGTTAGGTGTTGGAAAGATGGCTCAGTGGGTAAAGTACTTGCCAAGCAAGCATAAGGACCTGAGTTTAATCCCCAAAACCCATGTAAATGCCAAGCATGGTGGCACATGCCTGTATTCCTCAGTGCTTAGGAGCAGAGATAGGCAAGAGCCTCAGGGCAAGCTGGCTAGCAGAATAATTGAGTTTGTGAGCTCTGGGTTCACTAAGACATTCTGTCTCAGTAAATAAAGTGAAGAATGATACAGGAAGACATTTGATGCCTACCTCTAGTCTACTTGCATGTGCACATACATGTGCAGCACACACAGGAACATAAAAACACAAGCATGCATAAAATGTCCACAGCACAATGCAACATACTTTGCTACAGATACTAATTCAACTAGAATGACCTAGCTACTAATACATAAGACTATATGGAATGAGTAAAATCACCAGTCTGTCTTGTTCTGTGGTCACAAGCTACAACCAATTAATGGGTGAGTGGTATTGATACTGGATGCATCTTTGGGTCTGGTGACACAGCAACACAGTGAACATAGCAGGCTCCCACCCACACAGCCTTGAATGAAGAAGTGCTTTCTCACAATAATTCTGCCATAACAGACCATCCAACAGGTTTTCCTAGACACACCCACCTCTGGAATGGTCCTCACATCCCTGTGGAGTGAGTGCTCTGAAGCTCAGGTGCATACAGAAATTCTGGGAGCTATTTAACACTATGGATGCCTGAGTGAGCCTCTTGTTCAAGCAGTTCCCTACGTGGTTCTAAGGGGAGGGCTGGGAATGGGACTCTAAAGGTGCCTGAACTCTAGAAGAGCTGTCTCCCACTTCTGTCTGGCTAGTCCCTTTACTTAAGGGCTTCCCTGGTCCATTCTGACCCAGCTATGTGTCTGCCCCGGAATAATGCCAGGCCCTGACTATTCCACAAGGACCAGCATGCCCAAGCTGAAAGTTACTCATGTCCACTGCCCTTACCACTGCCTCCAAACAAAAGGAAGCTTGCCTCAGCCAGCTAGAATAAGTATTATCTAGGCAGCAAACAGGTTTTTCATGCTATAACTTCACACTCCTATGTACCTATCTTCTGGATATGAACACTGCAAAGTGATGGGTACCAACCCCAAGTTCAGTTGGCTCTAAAAGATTCAAACTAAGAGTCAAAATCACTTCCTCCTCAAGCCTGTTCTCAGAGCTTTAGGAATCTTCCTCATAAGTGAACAGAGAACCTGGCTCACTGCTTCTTCCTTACCTAACACTTTGTAGGGAGTTTCCAGCTGAAACCTGTGCATTACAATAGCCTACATGGTAGAGACAGCGAGGGACCAAGAAACACATCAGAAGATTACCAAATGACTTTTCAGCCAAGGAAAGAACAGAGAGATTAAAGGAGTTTCACTTGCAACTAGCTCTAGTTGGGAATGGCATGGTGTGAAATATTAACAACCGGAGACTCTGGTTCTTTGTTATGCAAAAAAGACCTAGCCTCCTCTGATAGCTGCACTAAACAATCAGCCATTTCTTTTCTTCCTTTGCCCAGTAATGGCCAGAGTGATGTAATAACCACAGCAGACAGCTGTCTTCCTGGATAAAAATCACCTTGTAAAGGAGAAATGCAATTAGAGGGTGCAATGAAATATCATTTTTAAACTGATTCTGTAGGCTGCCACATTCGACTCAGTGCTTAATGGCTAGGTTCTTTATTACTGTTTTCTAGTTTACACAATTTCTCTTTAATTCAGTATCTATGGGCAACATTGAGATTTAAATTGTAGTCTCTGTCACAGTGGGTCGGAGATAAACAGGACAGGGCAGCTGACAGCAGGTCCAGGATCAGAGGACTGAGGGCCACAAATGCCCGTGAAGCGAGCAGAGCAGAGTAGGAGGCATGTTACCAGCTCCTTCCCTGGTCTCCTTGCCATTATCCCCTGTAGGACCTGTCCACTCCCCGGACTTCTCTAACACCATACTACCAGTGAACACAGCTCTGCGCTCCAGTACTATCTTTTGAGAAAATATTTTATCACAGGGGCAAGCGCGACAACCAGAGTTCAAAGCCCTAGAACCTACGTAAAGCTGAACTCTAATGTCAACATGCCTAAACTTCCAACATGTCTACAGAAATGGGAGTCAGGAGAATCCCAAAGCTCAAAAAGACATGTAGCCTGGTGTTTACAGCTGTCAAACAAGAGAAACCTTGTCTCAAACAAAGTGGAAGCAGAGTGCTAACACTCTGAAGTTGTCCTCTGACTCCCACATGTGTACCATGGCATGTGCATGCCCATATACACAAACACTGTACAGACAGACAGACACACACATACACACTTCATCATGAAAGTTTTCACATATAGCACCTCCTCCAACCTAGGGTTTTACTTTCTGTTTTGAGAGCCAGAAGTCAACTATAGTCTGAAAATACTTTCAGACCAACAGTGTGGCATCTCAGTGCCTGTGTTTAAAAGACCTTTATTTGACTTAACAGGAACAGTCCTAAAAGAAACAAAAGTAGCCATACTGGCAATACAGAGATGCCAAAAAGAAGTGGTAGAGGGCTTCTGCTAAATGATGAAGGCAAAAGTTCTGGACTTAATGAGGGAAGAAATAAATGATGCTAAAGTTGCTAAGATCTGTGATATAAACAAGCCTTCTATCTGGAAACTGGGGAGGAGCAAGAACGTCACCATTGTTACTCTGCTATTGCTCTCCTACTGTCAATTAAACTCTACCACAAATCTAGCACAAAATCAGCAGTTGTGGTTTCCATCACCCATGGGGTAACTAGGATATTTAATGTATACACAAATGTAGATAAAGAATACAGTGCGATCATAACAGGATAACAGCACCCGTATCCATCCACATTACAATGTTCTCATTATCCCATTTCAACTACCAGCAACTATTTCCACCATGCTCCTCACCACCACCCAACACTTGGAGACTGGTGTACTTTAAAATAAATGTGCCCATCCCTCATTGCTCCAAGGTTTATGAGCACCTCAAACTGCATGTCCTTCGAGCAGAACTCATCATCTTTCTCTCCCATCTGTTTGCAGGCAATACTTTCTGCACCCTGACATTTCCAACCTGGCCTAGCAAGCCTAGCTTGTAGGAAGCACACAGCAGATGTGCTCCGGGTGAAAAGTACACATGGAGTGTGTGGGGATCAAAGGTCCAGACAGAGGCTGGAATGGAAAGACAAGACTTAGGACTTTTGGCATCCCACCACAGTCCAGCACTTCCAAGCTTGAGGGACCAGGGACTCCCTGGCTAAAGCAGGGAGGAGCAAAGTTCTCCTATGCATAAAGTATTACAATGCAGATGAGCTATGGATTTTGGTCGGTGGCTATTAGTTGAACAGAATATTGTTCTCTCAAGGGGAGAGAAGTAGCTTTATAACATATATGCTAATGTAGCACGATTTAGAGAATTTAAAACAAAATGTCCCTGTATTTATTCTCCATAGACAGATTTTTGCATTAATATTTATGAGGGATTCCTCGTTTATTTCTCCCAGAGACTTTTCTCCTGTCCAGAGAAAGGGGATAAAAGATAAGTAACATGAACCAATTATCTTTTAAAGAGCTACAAAGGACTATCTTATTTATCTGCAACCTGTCACTTGATTAATCCTCCTAATATACCACTTTCCATATCTCAGTCCCTGCTTGCGAGCCCAGAGGGAGACTTCTGGCTGGCTGGTGGGCCCTGTCCTGTATGATAGCCTCAGCCAGCTAGCTCTCTCTGTCCTTACGCACAGGAAGGAGAACCACTGGGGTGAGGTCTGCAACTCCAGGGCTGCGCTGTGAGTACATTGGTCTGTCTAAATGGCAGTTGGGTCCTAGCCACTAAAACACCCAACACACATCCAATTCACTATGAGCCCTAAGCACTGCAAACAGAGGTCTAGAATGTCTTATGAAAAAACGTTCTTAGCCTCCACCACCAGGGGATATGCACAGAAAGGAGCCTATCTTCAGACCCACGTGTTCGCCCACCTGTGTTTGATTTGGAGCAAGGCAGCAAAGTCACTACAGTGTGTCTGAGTTACATGGGGGTGGGGGTGGGGGTGGGGAAGAAAGGATGACAGCCACAGCAGGCACAAACTTGGAGCCTTACAGGAGTGAGGCATGAAGGGAAGGGTTCTCCCTGCTCAGGCACCAAATCACATTTTTCCTTCCTCCTCAATGACAGACTCAGAGAAACCCTTTCCTCCTCTACCTGTCAATAACATAAGGACATAAACACATAAAAAAAGGATATTTCAAAAACTGTTATGGGCTTGTCTTCTCCAGGGCCTCAAATGAGAAACTCTAAAAAAGCCAAGAGGAGAATGGACCCATAAGGAAGCCTATTCCATACCCTCAGCCTTAAAATGCTGTCTAGGTTTATTTCAAGGCCAGTGGAAAACAAGCAAGCACAAACAGCAGCAAAAAGCTGCGGAGAATAAAACGAAGCTTGGACAGTTAAATTTTTACAATTCAGTCGGGTAAGAAGGAGATCCTGGGCTCGTCTCCGCCCCTGGAAGAATAAGTGTCCAGGCTAGCTTTCAGCTCTGGATACCAGATGTCAACCATATAGGATTTCCTTCTTTCTCTGGATTGAGATTGCACTTAACAGTCACAATTCTAAAACATTTTGATAGCTAGTACAGTATAATTCCTACCATGTTTTCCCTTATGCACACAAACCAGCTGAAATGGATAGACTAAACATTACTGTGGTGAAATTCAGGATTTGAGAATTCTGATATCTGAACACTCTTATTCACACTCAGGACACCAAACAGACATGGGCTGATTTTGAGATGAGGCTGGTACTCCCCAGCAGTCTTGGAAGAGGATGAAGTCCTGAGTCAGAAGCTGATACGTGACGGACGTTAATAAATGAGCTTCGGCAGCATCAGTTATTGGAAACTGATCTCTTCCTTATTAACATGGTCCCGCAATGGAGAAGAAAGATTTCTCCATGTTCTAGAATGCAAACAATGTTTTAATCTTTAATTATATTCTCAATTTCAGCTCTTCTGGAGAACTATAGCCACCTAGGCCCAGGATTATTTCTTTATTACAGAGCCTCTCTGTGGTATTTAATGAATATTGTTACTTAATACTTGCCAGTAGGGGAAAAGAGGACTTAGTGAATTTCCAACCAAGTTTTGATGACTTTTTCAGAAACTCAGCAAACTTTCACTTGTTTCCTTTCCTTTGTGGGCCATCAGTAAAGGCAAAACACTTCTCTGCTTGCAGCTGAGCGTGGGGTGAGGTGAGCAACTGCGGAGTGAGGTGCTCCCTGAGCAGAGCCTCCCAGCAGACACTGAAGAGATGCCGTCCTGCATTTCTAAGGCTCGGGGCCTGGACTGCCTTGCTCCTGACTGTTGACTATTACTCTGCTCAGAGCAAACTCAACTCAGTTCCAGTGAAGAGATGCAGGTGTCCTTATTCAAGGTTCCTATCAGCACCAAAATGGATGAATTTAACATAAATTAATCATCATATAACCAAATTTTAGTTTCTGGGGCAAAACAAAGCCCATGTCACTAAGAAACAAATTAGGTCCCTGAAAAGATGCAGGCTCACAGTCATTAGATGAATGATTTTTATAATGGAACTGCAAAAAAAAAAAAAAAAATGACATTTTGTATATATATGACTCAAGGGGAAAAAAGAGAAGAAGAAGGTAAGAAGCCCTCCTAAAAATGGTCTAAAAAATGATTGAATAAGTAAGTAAATAAGTAAATGATCTGAAAAAAATCAGCAATAGAAGAGATAATGATATAATGACCAGGAAGCTACAGAAACAGTGTCCCTGGCCAGCACTTGCCTTGTTTGGTGAAATATCAATGACCCTGATAAGCTCCCCTCATTCATCACACTGGTCAAGGACAGACTGGTGTTGCTGCTTTGCTCCCATGATTCCTGGTGGCTGTACATTAAACAGAAGACGTCACAAGCCTCTGCCTTTCAGGAGCACAGGAACACAGCAGCACTCACCACACAGCCTGGAAAGAGGCCAATTATCCACAGAGCACCATGTGTAACTGCAAGTGGACGGTCTTCTTGGGAGTCAGATGAACAGCGGCAACAGGAGATGTATCTCATTCAACTAAACTCCCAGAGCCAAATTGGTGGCTGTACTGAAAGCAATCTGTTGTTCAAACAAAGGAACCCAAAGGCTGAGTGCTGTGTCATTATCCCCACTACCTCCTGAGTCAGCTGTGCTTCTTTCCGACCGCAATTGTCACTGTGCACTGCTTCAGAGGGGATGTTGCTGTTCATCACAAGAGGGGCTCATCCAGGAACACTGAAACATATGCAAATTGCTGAAGAAACACCACCATACATTTCAAAGACCACCAAAGTGAGCCATGGATGCCTACGCCACAAGTGAAATCTCAGAAGCAGTATGGTAAGGGAATGAGATCGGGAACTGGGACACCTTCTGCACGACTGTGTTTGTGTGAAGTTCCAGAGTCAGCTAAGCAAAGGGACAAAACAGACATCACCACAGGGGTAACTGAGAAATGTGGAGACAGGAAGTGAACTCTTCCCAAGAGTTCCAATGTAAAGACTAGTGATACAATGTGGGAGCCATGGGGAAGTAGGATTCAGAGACATTTCCACAGGCAATACTTTTCAACAAAGCTTGCTTGAACTACTAACGGGATATATAGGAAATAAATAGAAGACCAACGGAGGAGTGGTGTTGGGCTTAGGAATGCTATATAAGTGGACAAGTGGAGCAGACTGCTCCTCCATAGTGACTGCACAAAAGGAAGTGTATCCTAATTCAGCAGGAAGGATCTCTTCATGAAACAGTGTCAATTTAAATGACACTGGCTTATCCCAACTTCTACAGGATGGGGATAGAATTTTTCAATAGAACCTGTGTGAAAAACAAGTTTTCCTTTATACCTAAATGAGAACTAGGTATGCAGAGTAAAACAGAGAGGACTCTGCCACTGAAAGCCACCATTTCATTAGCTGCTAAGGCCTTGGGGTCACAGGCCATTTGGGTGACCATATGGATCCAAGTCAATGTCCCATGTTAACACAGGAGCACACCAAAACCCATGCCAGAAAGTAGAGGCTGCTGCCGGGGAGAGAGAGAGCACATGTAAACACCGACATCTGACAGATATTAAATACAGGTATCTCAGCACACAACTCACAGATCAATCAAGTGAGATAGCTATACTCCAGGCTGACCTCAATTGTATGGGGGTCAAACTCCTCACAATGTTTCCCCAGCAATAGGGAGGCAGAATCTTTGCATAAACATAGTGTGCCTCTTCTGCAATACTTCATTTAGAAGATATGCTCAGGATGCAGCAGAAGGCGGGGTTTGAGGGGGTCAGCAGTGCCCTGTGAGTGTGAGCTCTCGCTAAAAGATCTTTCAGTGCAACATCTTTATCTGCCTCCAAGCTTCTTTGTGGGGGAAAAAAAAGACATGAATCATTAATCCCACAAATCCCTCCTCCTACAAACACAGGGAGGATTACAGTCTTCCAGATTACTATTGTTAAAGCCAACTACATCTGACAAACAAATTCACCCCACGAAGTGCCCACTTTCTTGCAGTGTCCCACAGAGCCAGTGCAGAAGAATGTGTGAGGACCTGACCCCAAGTCCTTGGCTGATTTCCTCCACTGGTTAAAAACCAACCTGGTCTTAGAATCCTGGAGGCATGGGCAAGGAAGCGTCTAGCTCCTATAGCAAAACAAAGCACTGTTCTCCACGACTACTGGGAGAGAAGCCTGGTGAAGCTCTGCAGTCTTCCCCTAAGTGGGTCTCCCTCATTGCCCTGACTGGGCCTTCTCAAGCCTCACCGGATAATGTTGGGTTAGGATTTGGTACAGGCTATTACACTGTCCTGTGACTTGTTTGCTCCCCTATCTACTCAGAGCCTCCTGAAAGCCAAGACTCTTCTTACTCCTCTCGGAATCCTAGTACATACATAAAACCAAGCATTTGTGAGCCCTGAGGACATACTGATTCAGTCAGGGAACAGAGCTTGCGCTCAGCCATCATTCCCTGTGCAATGTTTTCCCACTGGAAACTGGATGCTTTTAAAATATCACCACACATTCCTTGACATTTCCTTCAAAAAGGAGAGCCCCTCTCCTCCTGCTGAATGTTAGTCAGACTTAGTGACTCATCTTGTTTTTTTATGTGTATGTATATGTGTTTGTGTGTCCACGTGCCTGTGTACATGTGTGCATATGAAGGCCAGAGGACCTCATGTGTCAACCTCAGGAATGCTGTCCATCTCCTTTGAGACATGATGTCACTGGTGTGGAACTCCAGCAAGCCCCAGAGATTCTCCTGTTTTCTACCTCCCCAGCACTGGGATTACAGGCACATGCCACCACACTTTCAAATGTGGGTTCTGAGGATCTGAATTCAGGTCCTCATGTTTACAAGGCAAGTGCTTTACTAAATGAGCCGTCTCCCAGTCCCTTGGTAACACCTGCCTAATAACAGAATGGCGGACAGAGAGAGTACGTTTTGTGAGGGTAGGTCATCACAGGACAAACTTATTTGGCTTCCTTTTTCTTAGATGGCTGTGATGAGGTCTATAGGAGGAAAATCCGCAGCCTCTAGTCATAGCCAGCACCACCTTGCCTGCTAGGTCACTGAGCAGGCTGGGAAGTGCAGCTCCTGACCCCAGCTGAGCATCCCTCAGATAACCACTGCCCTGGCCCCACTACAACTTTCTGAGAATAAGCCAGAAGCAGCCAGACAAGCCATGCAGAGAACCCTGCTCCCCAGATACGAAGATACCAAGCTTACCACACTAAGCTTGGTGAATTTTGTACACAACACTGGTTAATTAACATAGCAACCTTGACAGATTTGGAGGTTTTATAACGGCATTCAGGAATTTTCTTAATGGCAACATGAATTTATGGTCATAGGATGCTTATAAAAACAATTTTTATTTAGGAATCTTCCAGACAAGACAATCATAACAGCACTGTAACATATAAGTTCAAACACTTCACAGAACAAGTAATGCTGCCTTCCACTGTCAGTTACCTTCAGTAACACATTAACACAGAGGACAGGATTTCAATACACTCTTTTTTGGAGAGTTTTGATTTTAAAAAGTATTGTGTTACATTTAGAAAGAAAAGTCTTAAACAATATGCATCAAAACCTGAAATGTTGAAATGACTTTCTCAAAATAACATAACTTTTTTCTTTTTCATTATCTTTGTTTTTTAAAATCTATATCACACATATTAGCTAATGCTGTTTTTTACTTTTTTTTTTTTAAGAGAGACACAGAGAGGGAGAGGGAACAGATAGAGAATGGGCACACCAGCAGCCTCTCAGCTGCTGTGAACAAACTCCAGACATGTGTGCCCCCTTGTGGGCAAGTGCAGCATTGCGTTTTTGCATCACTTGACGTCTGGCTAAATTTGGGACCTGGAGATTGGAACCTGCATTCTCAGGCTTAACAGGCAGGCACTTTAACCACTAAGCCATCTCTCCAGCCCTGTTTTTTTACTTTTAAAAAAACATTCATAACCCAAATAGGCACCAGCTATGCTATGTCATCTCCCTAGCCAACACCAAACACGGGCAAAGCCCAGTGGGAGTCTGACTATAGACCCTGCCTACTTGGCAATGAGACCCACTCTTTAAAGGGACTCCAGGATACTATGAGCCCAAAAAGCTCAATGATGTGAAAATGGAGTATAGGAAATCATTTCATTGTTGTATTCTTAGGACACAGTACCCATTTTTCTCTTTGAAACTAAGTATCGTGAATGATCTGTTATAAATTTATAATGACAGTTGTGAACACCTCACTCTCTCTGTCTTCCTTTGGCATCAGAATAGTGTCTGTTGATTGCTTTGGAGCTTAAAATAGTGTCTAAGTGTCCTCATAATAGCATGTCACCTGTAAGCAGATTTCAAGCCAATGCAAATGAACAAATGGTGAACAGATGGACGAAGCCCGAACTTTTGTCAAGAGAGAGTTAGCAACAAACACTTTTGGCTCCTGTCTTGGGAACATTAGAAAGACTTTCACTTCTTGCCAAGCATCTTGCCTCAGAAGACAGGCCATGCAGGGAAAATGACAAGTTACAAGGCCCATCAGACTTTGGGGAGCTGAAAGTTGAGATGTGCAAAATCACCAAGTCAACATGTGAGCAGCAGCAGAGTAACACTCCTTAAGCTTTCTGCTGCTCAAGCCAACTTCTAGAAAAACATGGCACCTAAGGTACACACCACATGTGAAACGCCTAAGGGTGCTTGTGCTCCCTGGTGGAGGAAGCCCAGGGCAGACTGTGGAGGGGCTTCAGGGTATAGAGGTAGCGGTTCAAGAGTGCTTGCCACAGGAGAAAAGCCCAGGGTTCTTCCTTGTAACCTCACCTAGCATGCCTCCTCCCAGGGCCTTGAACACAAGGCTCTGCCTGTATCTTCTCCATCTCTGTTTCAGCAGGCCCCTCCTCCCACACTTTACTCCAGTCGTTTATCTTTCCTGGCACTGGTGGTAGCTGGAAGTTACAGTATCAGGGACTATGCTAATATTGCTCACGAATGCATCCCAGACCTGAAACCATGCCTGGTTATTTACTTGCTTGGTTGGCAAGATGAATTAGCCTTTATGCAGAGACAACCAACCAAGTCTCATATGCAAACAGTCCATTGGGCAGGAGGCATAAAGCCACAGCTTGTGTCTGAGGACCTGAGCAAAGGAGAGCAAAATTCAAATCCAGCCTTTCAAAAGTATGTCCCTTCTCTGGAGAAAACTAACAGAAAGTCTACCAGCAAACACAGATATGCCCATGTTTCTGACTCCACATCAATGGAAACACCTTCTAATCAAAACAGCCTAACAAATCAGTGGATGAGCCAATCATGGCATATTCAAAAGAATACTATACAGCAACAAAAAAGAACAAACAGCCCGGCTAGGGAGACAGCTTTGTCAGTTAAATGTTTGCCATGAAAGCATGAAGGCCTGAGTTTGATCTCCAGAGCCCATGTAAAAGGTGGGTATGGTGGCATGTGCTTGTAATTCTAGCTCTAGGGAGGTGGACACAGGAGGACCTCTGGGGCTCACTATCCAGGTAGTCTAGTCTAATTGATGAGCTCCAGACCAATAAGAGATCCTATCTCAGAAACAGATGGACAATGTTCCCAAAGAATGGCACCTAAGACTGTCATCTGACCACTACATGTACATGTGTGCATGTGCACCAGCACATACAAATATGCACAAATACCCTAGAGCAGCTACTAACATTCTGCTTCAAAGAAGGTATTCTTGCAGGACACGGTGGTGCACGCCATTAATCCCAGAGATCAGGAGGCACAGATAGGAGGATCACTGTGAGTTCCAAGCCAGTGAGGCTACATAGTGAATTCCAGGTCAGCCTGGGCTAGATGAGGCTCACAGATATTGTTTGAGTAAAAAAGGAAATTGTTTTCTATTCCTATACTAGTATAGGGGGACAGTTCAGTGGTACAGCACAAAGTCCTGGGTTTACTCTCCAGCAGGCATGTGTGCATGCACACACACATGCACAAACACAAGATGGTACAAAAGAAGACATATTGTGTGGTTCTATATATATGAAGTTTAAGAGCAGGCAAAATTAACTGTAGTTTTTGTTGTTTTTAATTTTTGTTGTTGTTGTGATAGAATCTTGTCTATAGCCCAGGATAACCTTGAACTTGGGATTCTCATGCCTCAGCCTCCTATGCTGAGATTCATTGTTTGAAGAAATGAGAATATGGGGTTCAGTTTGGACCTAGAGCTGGAATTGAAGGCAGAACAGGTACTGTCTAGGAATAAGAAAAGGAGTGCTAGGATTCTGGAAGAGTCACTATGTAGATGTGCACACCATGGGAAAGTCATTAAGCTGGCTGCCCCATGAATCTCACTACTGCTACTACATGTGAAAGCAGCAACAGCCTGGTTCTGATCAGGTATGAGCTCCTCCAGAGCCTGTAGGCTGGCGCTTACCAATACACACACCTCAGCTGTGTTCTTCACAGAATCAGGACAACTGCTCTAATGTTCTGCCAGCTTGGGGCCTGGGATAAGGAAACAAACTTTAAGGCATCTTAAAAACCTAGGTGGACAGTCACACACAGAAGATTTGTAAACTCTGAGCTGCCTTACAACAACTTAAAAGAGCTAGGCAGTTGTGCTTTCTATTCCTATGAGACGAACCTTTTGAAAAGAAACAATTTAGGAGTAAAAGATAACTTCCCACAAATCCCAAATGAGCACAAAGCAGTGTTCACCCAGAACAAAAGACCTTTTTGAAGCTCATCACTCACTGGGGTGGTAGAACCAGGGTAGTGGGTTGAGCCTTTGGTCGACGCTTGGCAGACACGCCCATCTGATTTGCAGACCGCTTCAAGGACTGTTGATTCAAAAGGCCAGATGCCAGACCCGCATGGTACTGCAACTGTGGAGGAGGCAAGAGAAAGAGCACTTAGTAAATGCAAGACAAAGGATATTCAACTATCAGTCCTAGATGATTTTGTCACCTTACACACTTTTAGTTGTTTCACATGCAGCTACTAACATTCTGTTTCAAAGAATTTATTGTTGCCAGGCATGGTGGTGCACACCTTTAATCTCAGCACTCGAGAGGCAGAGGTAGGAGGATCACTGGTTGTTCAAGGTAGGGTCCCACTCTCGCCCAGGCTGACCTGGAATTCATGAGGTAGTTTCAGGGTGGCCTCGAACTCACAGCAATCTTCCTACCTCTGCCTCCTGAGTGTTGGGGTTAAAGACATGCACCACCATGCCCAGCTAAATTCTTCAGGGACTAATTGGTTGGAGATAGCTAGCTTAGCAGTTAAGGTGCTTGCTTATGAACCCTAAGGACCTAGGTTCCATTCCCCAGAATCCACATAAGCCAGATGCACCTAGAGGCACATGTGCCTGGAGTTCATCTGCAGTGGCTAGAGGCCCCGGGATGCCTATTCTCTCTCTAATAAAAATAAATAAAATATTTTTTAAAAAAAGAACAGCGAACAATGAACTGGGGAAGTGGCTAAATATCAGAAGCACATTACAGCAGCACTTTAAGGAGTTAAGGACAAAGCAAGATGCACTGTAACCTGAGAGACACTTAAAAAGATGCTCCCTTAAAATACTGTGCACTTCTAAATAAGATAGAACTGGTGTACTTTTTACTGTGAAAATACATCCATATATACTTTATGGAAAGTATTAAAGCCCATATTATTTTGTTAATAAGAAAACCCTGAGGTTTCCTTAGAGACAAAGTCAGTCCTGGAAACACTTGTTACTGTCATGTCTTGTTGGTAATGAAAACTACAGAACTCATAATCTACTATGGTAAAGCAGGACCTCACACACAGGCGCTCACAGGCTCAAGGTTCTGTGAGTCAGCACTCAGAACCTTTCTCTGGAGTTACCTTTTCCACGGTGAAAGTACAAGTATCAATTCTAAGAGCCAGCTCATGAATATATCTGACAACAATGTATCCAAATGGATCTAGCTAGAGTCTGGAGAGGACTGGCAGAGAAGTCAATTTCATTTCCACTTACATGCCACTGGAAGCTGCATCCTTTATGTGGGCTCAGTGCCAGCATGGTTGCTTTATTCCTGGACAAACTGCTGAGCTCTGAGGTTACTTAGGACAGATCATTTTACTCTCCACAGTATTTCAACTTCTCTACTAGAAAAAAGAAGTGGCACTATCTAGTTCTAAACCAAACAACTTTTTGAAAAATCCATTTTATTGATCATAGTTTGTGTAAAATATAATACACACATTTGAAATATGCCAATTGATGCATTTTGACACAGGCAAACATCAGTGTGGCCAACACCCCAGTCAAGAAAAATTTCTATCACTGCACAGAGTTCCCTGGGCCCCAAGACAGCCAGTTACCACAACTCTTGCCCCTGCCCAGGATCTTTTGATTTAAAAACCAGCTTGTCATTCTCATTTGCTGCCAAATAAAGCACACATCCAATTTAACATGTGACAGTAACCTTCCTTTCCAATCCCATGCTTGTGTATTTGAGATCACATAGAGTGCCATCAATCTCTCTATAATAAAATTAGTCTTGAAAGGTATCCCAATTTTGAACAGATGTAAACAAAACACTCAAATGTGCAAATGCCAAGCTAAGAATTTGGATCAAGACCATTTATAACATCCAATATGCTTCCTCCTCTAGTCTCAAACTAAGCAGGGTCTTTCAAATATATATTTAGAATTGACTAAACATACAAGTAGTAACTCATTCTGAAGCTCTGAGTCAATTTCTTCTCCACTGCTCTTCCCAGGCATAGATCTTCTTTGCCAAGTCAGCTACATTTTAGTTCATGGTAATGGAAATGGCGACCACCATATATAAAGGGCCGGGCCCTGGATGTAAAGGGTAATAACATTCTGAAAAATAAATGGCTTCACCTAAAGCCATTGGGCTGCACACAAATAGAGTGAAGAAAACAAAGCCAACTGAAATGATCTGCTCCTTGAAAGCGGCTATAAAAATGAAGCTGCCCAGTGACCCCACAAGACTGGAATGTCTGTGTTTGGAGCATCCATATTGCTTCTTAACAGGCTCTTGATTTACCTGGTCGATCTGCTGTGAGAACCACTGGCTGCCCAGTACAGGACAAAGACATACGGCCTTCACGATAAAAATGGAACTCTCTGCAGGTGGAAAGGGGGGCATAATTTGGTTCTAACAACTCATCTTAGACCAATGAATTTTGCTCAAGTTTGGCTTTCTCCTACAGATTTCTTCAATGGAAAATCAATGGAAACAAGGGACAGAACAAGTTTGAAAGACAATGTTTCAAAATGTCAGCTGCTTGGGTTTCGATCTTCCCCACCAGAATCTGCAATGAGTGCAATATGCATGGGGCTTTGTGGAGCTGAAGCAAAGACAGCTTGGCAGAGACCCTCCTGGCCCAAGGAACCCTCTCTGCCTTTGGCTTTCCTTCTTTGTCCATGCAAGCTCAGCCATTCCTGCCCTGCTGACTCTTCACAAGGCAGAGTCCTGCTAATGATGCAGAGCGTGGGGGCATCCTGCCCACCTGGCATCATTTGCTCAAACAAACAAAAACACAAAAAACCACATGCTAACTGCTGCCTATCTTTCACTGGGGTCCTGTGAAGCCTCCATCTTGAGGCTTCCAGCATGCATCACAGCTCCAACAGCACATGTAGGTGGAAGGACTCCTCTTCTTCCACAACAAAATCTGCCCTTGCAAGCTGACTCATAATGATTAAGTGACATTTGTTAATCATATATACGATCCCAGTTTCCAGGAACACGGCTCCAACTGTCAAGATCTATAAGGGGCCCATTAAATATTAAGTGAACCACCTTTGTAATGGGAGAAAAGGTCAAAGTTAATAAAACTGACAGGCAGTTCCTGTCCAACTGGATTTATACATTATTTAAGCACCAAACACTCCGTTCCATGTAACACAGTTTAGATCTGCAGACTCTTGGAAAATGTTCATTCAGCTGATGGTTCTAAAACAGAAGGGTGTTCAGAGTGAATCTACAAATTAACATTAGGAACATATCACTCCATAAAATGCTGCCATAAGTTTTCAATTACAAGTTCTGCAATATTTTCTATAAAAATATATTTCAATAAACATATTCTCCAAGTGTCTATGGCATGGAAACAACTCCATTGCAAAAACGCAACTTATCAAGTTCTAATGTGATTTTTCTACCCAAGATCATTTCTCTACTAACCAGCAAGAATAAAATGAAAGAGAGAGAAATAAAACAACCTATTCTTTTTAACTCTAGGGAAGAAAACGTTTATGTGGTGAGTGGGATCTTAATTGACCATGCTGCTATCAGCTCACAGGCGAGTCTCAGTGCTCTCTAAAGTTCTGACAACACTTCCTCAGGTAGTACTTCACTGTCTATTAATTTCAGCCTTCTATTTTCTATGAATGACCTAGGGTTTGTTCTATTGGTTCTCAACCTTAAGCCCTTTCTAATCAATTATATCTGCTAATCACTTCTATACCTGGGGACATTTCAACAACTCATAATGATTTGACTGAAAACCAGTCAGAATCAGAAAAACCTTGAATTACTAAACAATTTTAAAGTGATGCTGAGTGACACACTGCACATAAGAGGCGCCAGGTGTTGTCAGGTAGGGTCCATGCAGGATGAGAACCTCTGCAAGCATCTCTGGGGAAGGGTGCTCCTGGGCTTTCTACCCAGAGCAGCCACGTGATCACACTCTACCCCACCCTCAAGAAAACACTCAAGGACACACCAAGCAGGTGGACTGCTCCATCTTTCTAAAGAACTGGAAGGGTATTTGGCCTCAGCATAAAGTGAAGACACCATATCCTACAATACTCAGTAAGGGCTCAAAATTTCCCTGGATAGTCAGGTCTTTCCTCATGCAATCTTCTTGGTAGAACCTGAACCATTGGGGTCAAAGGTTGATCAGCTTTATAGTGCTTTGAATCACATATAACAGCATATACCAGAAGAAAAATATATGAAAGAAAAGGATAAAAACAGGATTCCAATGCAAAATTTCCAACATAAATTTGGGAGTTAGAAAATCAAATGAGCAATGATCCCCTCGTTAGTTCTCTACTTGCTTGATGTCTTCCCCAGTGGTCTGAATGTTTCTAATTGCTCAAAAATAAAGGAAATGCTTTGCAATGAACCAAAGAAGGAGAAGAGAAGGAAATTCTGAGCCCTAGTCATTTTCAGTACATTAACTAAACTAGTGGCATTTAATTAGGCCTGGGACTTACAGGCTGCAGTTTATGCTAGAACCTTCTGGAGTCCATGCCTCCAGTATCTCATCATATTCAACATTTTTCTAACCATCCATATGGCTGGGTTCCATTTTAAGAGAATATAACATTCAAAATCTCAAAACTTATAAGCTAGATCAATTGAGATTTGATTTTTCCCCATTATAAAAAAATATTATTTCCTTCTCAAGAGATTCACCAAAGTCTTAAGGGAAGAAGGGGTAGGGGGGAATCTCCTGACGTTAAGATATGACTCACTTTACTTTTACAAATCACTTTACCTACAAGTTACTAAAAACACAAGCAAGGGCTGGAGAGATGGCTTAGCAGTTAAGGCATTTGCCTGTGAAGCCTAAGGATCCGGGTTCGATTCAACAGGTCCCACGTAAGCCAGATGTACAAGGGGGCGCACGTGTCTGGAGTTCGTTTGCAGTGGCTAGAGGCCCTGGCACGCTCATTCTCCCTCTCCCTCTCTCTCTCTCTTTCTCTCTCTCTGTCTCTAATGAATAAATAAATAAATAAAAATAAGAAAATCTTTTTTTAAAAAAGAAAAGAAAGTTAAAAAAAAAAAAACAAGCAAGACACATAGTTGATATCAGTAACAAAACCCTATGGATAAGGAATGGGATAACTAAGTGAACATAAATTCTAACCAGCTTAGACCAGAGGGCCTATGGGAAGCTGAGGAGATTAGGGGCAGACAATATGTGCTCTTGGGCTCTGATACCCATAAGAGCCATGTGTTATACAGCCCACTCCCTTCTCTAGAAAGCAAGAATAGATGAGAGAGGTGGATGCCTCCAGTTTCTAAAGGAGTAGGAAGCACAAGTACACAGCTCCTGTCGTCCTGGGGTTGGGCACCCAAGAAGACTTCTCTCGAGGTTCTTTTGCTGTTGATTCCCTGTATTGGTGTTGCATATGGGCTGCTGGTGAACCTGTCAATGGACAAGCAGACTGGCACTGAGTGCAACTGCTGTGGCTTGGCCCGGCCTGATACTGTCACTATCTGCACAACAGACTGGCTCCACCCTATAGTTCTCTTATGCTCTGAGCTGCTTGTTGACACTGTGTATGAACCCCTGTACAGGATGGCACTCAGGAGTGGGTACCCACACAGACTGTACCTGGGCTATTTCACATCACAGGCTTCTGACATCAGAGAAAGACCTTAGAGTCCCACCCAAGTCCTTTGTACAGGAGAGGAGACTCTGGCCTTAAAGAGGTCACTGGCCCAAACTACACATACCCTGAAAGAGAGGCAGGCCATCCAGGGTTCACTGGATATGAGGAACTGAGATCTGTCACCTCTACTTCAGGCATGAAGCCTGGTAAAGTCTTCCTGCTCAAAGGAGCTGAATGTCCATGTCACTAACATGTGTGGTCTCGACAGTGCCCTTCTCATCTCTCTAAGGTCTGGAGAGGCGAAAGCACCTGCTCCTCCTGCTCACTCCACTCATGAGCCAGAGGTGAGTTTGGAGAAATTTTAACTATTAGTTTTAAGGTTTAATTATTTAGCATGAGATACCTTCCAAGAAGCAATCAGTGGGGGCCACAGAGAGTCCAAAATTGTCAAAAAAAAAAAAAAAAAAGTTCTACACTTGGCCATAGTATGACCAACCTCTACTTCCTACATGTAGCTACTGCTACATGATGGGCAATTGAGGGGCTGTCCAAAGGGTCATCTGTTTTTTTTTTTTTTTTTTTTGTTTTTTCAAAGTTGTTTCACTCTAGCCCAGGCTGACCTGGAATTTATTATGTTGTCTCAGGGTGGCCTTGGAACTCATGGCAATCCTCTCACCTCTGCCTCCCAAATGCTGGGATTAAAGGCGTGTGCCACCATACTGGCTGGGTCATCTGTTCTTAACAGAAGACTCTACATGAATCACAGTGATAGGAACACAGGAAGTCAATGCCACTTTTTCCCACTGACTCAAGGAGCCAGGGCTGGCCGGCACAAGTGCATGGAAGATCTTGCCAGGAATTTGAGGAGAGCCAAAACCCATAGCCACAGTCTCAGGACATAGACCTGGAAAGACCACTCCACACACCCACATCAATTGCTGTCTGCCCTCCACACAAAACTGGGAGGTTTAGCCGGGCGTGGTGGCACATGCCTTTAATCCCAGAACTCAGGAGGCAGAGGAAGGAGGACTGCCTTGAGTTTGAGGTCACCCTGAGACTACATAGTAAATTTCAGGTTAGCCTGGATTAGAGTGAAACCCTACCTTGAAAAACAAAAACAAACAAACAAACAAACAAACAAACAAAAACCCTGGGATGTCTGTGCATGACAAAGCAGAGGGTGGAGGGAGTGGTGCTAATCTGAGATTTTCATAGTCATATTTCTCCAAACCATTAAATTTCAACTGGAACCCAAAACCAGGAATACTTCATCACCACTGAGTTGCAAAGACCTTTGGCCCTCATTATTGAAACGCATTTTGCCTCCAGCTAATGAGAAAGCAGTGTGCTTCAATAAAACTCAGCTTCTTCTGAGCCTAACTCTGGGCAGAAAGCTTGCCAAGGAAAATAGCTACAGAAAAAATACCACAAATCTAATTGTTTTGCTTGAGTTTTAATCTAAATATCAGACAATGATATTAGCTTCCTTCCTCCTTTTATCTCCGCATGCTTATTTCAAATAGCCAATAGTTTTTTGTTTTTTTAAGCCTTAGAGTTGAGCTTTTATGGGTAAATAATCTTTTTACTTGGTCAAAACAGCATCAATAAACCATAAGAAGGAGGCCTCCAATTTACTTGTCTATTTACTCTCCGCTGGGCAGCTGGGATCCAGGCCCTCCAATTACTCTGAAAGCAGGACCCAGATCAGGGCTGCACTTCCTGCTCAACTGTGGCACTGTTTATGTGCTAAATGCCATTTGGATGTCTTTCTTTCCCACACATTAATATTCAAATGTCCAAACTTCAAACGCTATCAAAGAAGTAAACAGAGGACAGACAGTAGCCTGTCTTTCTAAACAACTATGATGTTCTGGGCTGTGTAGAATTGTTCTGCTGGAAGTTCCCGGAGTTCACACCTTTATTAATAGGCCTTTCTCCCCAACTGCTCCTGTTTACACTACAGCTGTGTGCTTGCTAGCAAACTTCAAAGATGCCAATCAGCTAGGATACCAATCACTCCTGCATCTGAACAAGTTCACTAGCAAAGCAAGCTGTGAATGCAGCTAAAAATGGGGGAAGAGCCATGACGGGACAGTCATTTGTAAGGGTGAAAGAGGGACAGCTAAGGAAAGCAAAAAGGGAAAGATGAGCAACAGGCCTAGACAAGCATGGGGAGCAAAGATGAGGTGTCTTGCTAGCACCTCATGGGTCACAGAAGCTCACACCCCATGTCTGAGAACAAGGTAGAGATGATGCCGGATAATCCCCAGGTGCTATGGGCTGGATTTTTCCTCCTTTAAGGCCCCAACATAAGAATATTAGAAAGCAATGTGTTTAGTAAGTAATTACTTTTAGATGAGGTTACAAGGTTGAAACCCCATGAAATGATGACTGTCCTGATGAGAGGAGACCAACCAGGGTTCTTCCTTCCCTCCCGATAGGGGACAGCAAGCAGGTGGCCAGCTGACAATGTGGAAGAGTGTCCCTCACCAGATACACAATCTACTAGCACCTTGATCTTGGACTTTTTCAGCCTTCAAAACTGTAAAAAACAACTGTTGTGTAGGCCACTTGTTCTATTATACTTTGTCACAGAAACCCAACCTATGATGACACATGGCCACTTAAAAAGACATAGGCAGCTGGGCACATACCTATAATCCCAGCACGTTGGAAGCAGAGGTAGGAGGATAACCATGAATTCAAGGCCATCCTGAGACTACACAGGGAATGTCAGGTCAGCCTGGGCTATAGACCCTACCTTGGGAAAAAAAAAAAAAAAAAGAGAGAGACACAGGCAGGAAGTGTAAGCAGGACCAAAGTAAAATGTGACAATGCATGAGAATGTGCCCTCTGAAGAGGAACAAAGTCCATCATGTTCTCATAGCCCTATACTTCTGTACCCAAAGTGGAATATGGACCTGACCTTTCTTTGTCACTGACCAATGACAGAAGTAGCCAGGAAGAATGAAGCACTCAATTACCTTCCAGACATGGACAACACTAGTTTCTAAATGAACAAGGCCTGGATCAACAGTCTATAAAGCAAGGTTATAATCATGCCCAGGGTACCTTCAACACTGCAATGCTACAATATTACAAAGATTGCTCTATGAAAATGCAACCAAAGTCAGATTTTCTGCTGCCAAAATCAACACTGGTAGAACTTAGATATGTTTATGAAATGTAAACACTTTACTACTCACTAAAAACCTCTAATTAAGGAGGACAATAAGGGGGCAGTGAGGGCTTGGTGAAATGCCTTGTGCCTGGTGTTAGAATACAATGCTAGGTCCTTGGTAGGTTCCTCAATGTTGACTGAAAGATGGTATTTCATTTATTACTCATCCCAAATATTCATGGCGGGGCATGGGGGAGGAACTAATATGCCCATATCACAGCTCTATTCCTAGGTATTTCCCCTCAAAAGAAAACAGGATTTTCAACCAAGAAATGAGTAAAATGAGAACCACTGTATATGTCTATATCTCAATTCTAGACAGTGTATTCGAAGCACTGGCTATTTACCAATTATATAAATTGGTAAGCATGATTTTTAAAAGATTGTCAATCTAATAAAAATGGAATCTTAATTAAATTATTACAAAATTCTTCTTTTACAGGTAAAGTGAAGAAGGGATAAGAAAAATGAGTTCCATACGCCTACTTATTGCCTTTCTAGTTCACTGAGGAATTTATTTAACTCCTTCTTCCAAGTCATGATATACTTGCTCACTGTCATCAGATGCAGCCCCCTCTCCACCCCACTCCAGCCTCCAGCTTCCCTCATTAACCCATAGTCTGACAGGACTTGATCCATCTAGCCCTTGCTTACTGGGGATAGGAAGTAGAAGAGGAAAAGGCAGTGCAGAGAACACTCAGATGGGGCAGGGGTGCAGCTCAGTGGTCCAGCATGTGCTTCCTATGCATGATGACTTAGCTTCAATGCCCAGCACTGTGAGGGCAAGAGCGCTCAGATGGAAGGAGGAGGGAGCCATGTAACCATTAACTTGAAAAGACATGTAATCGTGACAACAGAACAACTAGATGGTTAGCAGTGAAGAGACAGCTGCTTGGTTGGAGGACTAAGAGACCAGGACACAGAAGAAAGCATTTGAAAAGCACTTTTTCCACAGCAACACACTCTCTTCAAGAAAAGGGGGTAAGGATGCCTGGTGGCTATGGGCTGGCAGGAGGCAATGGTCAACTGCTTTCCTCCTTAGTCTGCCATGAAACAGCAAGAGTTTGGCAGTGTGGCCTCATGAGTAGGAGACAGGTTTGCAGTCAGGTGGCTAGCTCCATGAAGGATTATTGGAGTTTCCCCTGTCTTCTGTGCATGTATCTCAGCCCACTGCAAATAGCTATGTCCATCTGTAGAGAATGAGTTGTCCTTACACTGATTGCGTACTCCCTATGACAGCCTTCAGAGAAGCTTCTGGTCTTGGGATCACTCCAGGGTATCATAAGAAGAACCAAGAAATGGCTGCTGGAATGAAGTTGTATGTATACAAATGCCTCAAGCACAGAGCCTACCACTCTGAAAACAGGTAGACAAGAGCTATTCTCCACGTTTTCAAAGGTGACTGTGCCCAGAAATTTCCTCTTCTAACAAAGCTGATTAGATGGTGACTTATTATTTATTTATTTATTCATTTATGAGAGAGAGAGAATGGGCACACCAGGGCCTCTAGCCGCTACAAACAAACTCTAGATGCATATGTCACCTTGTGCATCTGGCTTACATAGGTCCTGGGGAATTGAACCTGGGTGCTTTGGCTTTGCAGGCAAGTGCCTTAACTGCTAAGCCATCTCTCCAGCCCCAGATGGTGATCTTTTAATCAAATACTGTCACCCTAACCAAGTCAGATAACAAATAAAGGTAGTAAGAGAAAAGAAATGCAAAAAAGCTATTCTAATAAGCAGCTGTACTGAGAAGAAAACACAACTTGAATTCTCCTCATAATGGAGGGAGACAATATAGCAGGCAGAGATGTCTTCAGGCCATCCTGAGGAAAACCCTCAGTAACTAGGATGACAATATGGGGTCTTGGAAATCATAAAGCACACTAAATGACAGGTAGCCCTGAAGGTCAGCTGAGAAGCATCTTCTACTGTGCTGTAGGATTCTTCTTTATAATCTACACCCAACCTAAATGCCCAGAAAGTTGGCTCCTCTCGATGCATTAGGCCATCAAGCTTAGGAGCACATCGTATCCACGTAACAAGTACTCGGTACTGTACGATTGACATCTCCCTCCAGGCTTGCACAGGGCTGCTCTCTCTTTTTGTGGGACTGTGGGAGGCTTTTCATTGGTTTGAATTTTGTTTCTTTTGTCTTGTTTTAGCAGCACTAGAGATTAAACTGAGGGCCCTACTCAAGCCAGGCAAGTGGGTCCCACTAAGTATTGGTCTGAGACCTGATCATGACTGTCTATAGAGGAAGAATGAGAAAAAGCAGGCCATGGCGTTCTATGTGCTGGCTTTTCCCCACATAAAACACAGGGCTATGAGCTTTCTTCCCCTTGGAATGTTCCTAGTTCAAAAACAAAAACAGATCAAAGTGAATGTCAATCAGCATGGCCCAGGTAGCGAGATGGCTTAATGGCTAAGGCACTTGCCTGCAAAGCCTAAGGACCCTGGTTCAATTCCCCAGTACCCATGTAAGCCAGATGCACAAGGTGGCACATGTGTCTGGAGATCATTTGCAGTGGCTAGAGGCCTTGGTGTGCCCATTCTCTCTATATGCCTCTTCCTCTTCCCCACCACTCTCTCTCCTCCTCCCTCCCTCTCTAATAAATAAATTAATTAATTTTTTAAAAAGACATCTACATTCTTACCTAAGAAGGCAGGTGTGCAGTCAACAGTCTGATACATACTAGAGGCCATCTACTAAACTGGACTGTGTAACCTTGGGCTCATTATTCAACTTCCGAAGCCTCAGCTCTCTTCTCTTACTAGGGATAATACTTCTCTTCAATGAAGTCTGATTGCTCTAAAAGAAGCCTGGGGTTCATTCTCAGGTCCGTGGAGCTAATGAGTTTAAGCATGCAATGAGGCCTGAGCAAAGTGGTCAGTACAACCTATACACTTAATATGAATTAATTATGGTTATTATCAACAGGCTGAGGCTGCTGAGCCATTACCAAACAGACTGAGTGAATCAGCCAAGCTGGAAGGAAGGCTTGCTTGTGACAAAAGGCCGTAGAAGAAACAGATGAGCTAAACACAGCTCTGGTTTGGAGGAGTTGGGGAAAGGACACAGGGTTGGCTAGACTGAGAGAGAGGTAACGGGCTACTTGTTCCTTTTGTTCTCCTTTCCTTTTCTTTCTTTCTTCTTCCCTCCCTCTTTCCCTTTCTTGCTTCCTCTACAGTTCCCTCTCTCTCTTTTCTTCAGTGCTAGGATGAAACCCAAGGCCTCACGCATGCTAGTCAGACAACCCATCACTGAACCACATCCCCAACCCAAGGAGGGCAGCTTTCATGAGTGAGCTACTTCCTCTGATGATGGCTTGCAGCCCTATTCAAACCTTCCAAGATGTGCTGCTGTGAGGAATAAACCAAGCAACCAGAATGAGCAGCAGCAGCTGGGGGAAGGAAGAAGTATCCAAGAAGGAACATCAACACAGCTCTGACCAACCCCATCTATCCAGAGGACATCTCAGATCTGGGAAGTAGCCTTCTTTGGGGTCAAGACCGAAGAGGTAATAACAGGAAACAGGTGCCACATCCAATGTTTCCTTTCATCCACAACACTCACGTAAATAGCCAGTCCAGATGCCTTGTCTTGCCTTTCAGAAGCACTTCTTACATCACTGCTATGCACTGCAGCACAGGAAGTTTTCTCTATTGTCTCTCCTCCGAACTGTATGCCACTAGAGCACCAGAGGACCCACGGGCTCAGCACAGGGGCTCACATGGGTGTTCAGTAACTATGTGCTGAGAATGGGATGACTTGATGCATGCACAATATAGTGCCAGATGTGGAAGGGAACTTAAAGAAATGTCTCTGCTTTTAGAAGACCAAGATTTACCTATAATGTAAACTGCAGGGACTTCCCCTAGTCTTCATTACTATATCCCTACTATGTAGAACAATAGCTGGCCTACAATTAATATAATACTAGCTGGTACATATACAGGCTGTGTGAGTCAGACTTTCCATCATCATGACTAAATGCCTGAGAAAATAAAGGGAGAAAGGATTTACCTTCAGCTCATGGTTTCAGTCCATGGTAGGCTAGCGCTGTTGCTGCAGGCCTGAAGCAAGGCAGGGACATGTGAAGGCGGAGACTGTTCACAAGGACCAGGAAGCAAAGAGAAAAGAAGGGCTAGAGGACAAGATACATCTTTCTAGGGTATGCCTCCAATGATCTACTTCCTCTAACTACCTTCTACTATTCACCACCTCCCAGTAAAACTATCATATTATGAGCTCATCAAGGGATTAACCCATTCATTTGTCAAAGCCCTCAGGATCCAATCACTTCCCAACAGTCTACTAGTTAGCGAGCAAGCCTCCAATACATGGGGGGGGGGGGGCAGGAAATCACTGCATATTTGGTGCTCGTCTTACTAAATTGTTTCAAGTGATCAGTATGACTTCTGGGTAAAGTACGCATTAACATTTCTCTGTTTCTCTGATGAGGATACTGAGGCATAGCCATTAAATGGCAGGTTGAAGCATGAAACCTAGACAGCCTGACTGCAGGGCCTCCTCTGCATGCTCTAAGGATTTTTAAATAAGTGAGTAAATGAACTACATTATGGTAGAAATTTGAACTTTCAATCACCTTGGGGTGTAAGGTCCCTGAGGTGTTTTTTTAATGTAAAGTGTCCCCCAAAGCTTCACGTGCTTGTGATTAAGCCTCATACTTGATCCCCAGCTAGTGGAATCATTTGGGAGATAGAACCTTAAGGTGTGTCACTGGGGGTGGGCCTTGGGATTTTATAATCCAGCCCCCTTGCCAGTGCTAGCTAGCTTATTCTTGCTGCTTCTTCCCAGTTGAAGTGGCAAGATGTGACACCATCTGTCTGCTCTGACATGCTTTCCCCACCATGATGAAACCTCCCCTTGAAATAGTAAGCCAAAATAAACCCTCCCTCCCATCAGCTGCTTCTGGTCACGTATTTTGCCTCAACAACAAGGTAACTGCTACAGTCCTCACACAGCAGTGGGGATGGTAGAGATCTAATGTCCCCAGTACCTGGTTAGGTCTCTTCCAGTTGCAATGAGAAGTCACATTCAGGATACTCGGTTAGTAAGGGTTGTTGTGATGAAAGCAGAGACAACAGAAGAGGAGTCTGCAACCAAGCCTCTTGGAAAATGGAAAAATGGTTCATCACAGTCCAGCAAACAACCATTGTCCTTATTCAACTTCCTGGCCCCAGACTCACTCCCCATTGGCTGCATTTTCCAACTCTAGGACAGCCAACTGCCTTGGACTCACATTCACTCTCTCAAGAACTCTGTCTGCTGCAGGGTGAGTGTGTTACTTAGTGTGCACACACCTTTTCTCCCACTCATTGCCTTCTGGTGTCTCACACCCATAACAGAGTATGGGACAAGAATCTGCCAGCACTGAGCCAGAACTGCTCTTCACAATATATAAAAAAAAAATGCATAAAAGTTCTGAAAGTCAAAGCTTTCTCATCAATGTAGGCGCCAGAACTCATGTGGCAACAAAACCTGACATGAACTGACGTGAGTCTATTTAAATCTTAATTTATCTCACTTAGTGGGAAGAGTCAGACATTTTTGCAACACAGTATTTGATTACAGGGTATTATCCCAGACCCCACTGGAGAAATTAATGTAATATGTGGTACATCAACATGCTACTTCTCCATAATACAAAATATTCTAAAATCTAAACACAGTTAGACTCCCAAAGCTTTGGATTAGGAACTGTAACCTGTGCCATGCAGGGGGAAGAGAAAATGAGCTGGGCACACTGCCCATGCCAGCCAGGCCTCATGTGCATCAGAGCCATCCATAGGGTGCTCACCCAAAATGCAGACTCCAGAATCTCACTTCAAATCTGCTGGACCAAAACTTCCAGGAGGAGTCCAGGAACTAGCAGTGAAACAAGCATGCCCACATGGCTCTCAGACACACTAAAATCTGAGTATCAGGGGCTGGAAAAATGGCTTAGCAGTTAAGGCACTTGCCTGAGAAGCCTAATGACCCAGGTTCGACTTCCCAGAATCCACGTAAACCAGACACCCAAGGTGACACATAGGCAACAAGGTGATGCACATGTCTGGAGTTCAAATGCGGTGGCTAGAGAACCTGGTGCACCAATATATTCATTAATATTCTCTCTCTCTGTCTCCCTCCTTCCCTCCTTCCTTCCTTCCTTCCTTCCTTCCTTCCTTCCTTCCTTCCTTCCATCCATCCATCCATCTCTCTCATTAAAAAAATATGAGTAGCATTGGAGTACAGTCTCAAGAAGTATTTGCTTATTCATTGATTGGTTCAGGAAATCAGTGTTTCCTTGGAAGCCATCAAAAATATGAACAGAGGGCTGGAGATAGCTTAGCAGTTAAGGCACTTGCCAGCAAAGCCGAAGAACTCAGTTCAATTCCCCAGGACCCACAGAAGCCAGATGTACAAGGTGGCACATGCGTCTGGATTTCATCTGCGGTAGCTGAAGGCCCTGGAGCGCCCATTCATTCTGTCTCTCCTTCCCTCCCTCTCTGATTTTCTCTCTCTTACAAATAAATAAAATATTTTTTAAGTATGAACAGAGGGGCCGGAGAGATGGCTTAGTGGTTAAGGTTCTTGCCTGTGAAGCCTAAGGACCCACATTCAATTCCCCAGTACCCATGTAAGCCAGATGCACAAGGTGGCACGTGCATCCGGAGTTTTTTTGCAGTGGCTAGAGGCCTTGGCATTCCCATTCTCTCTTTCTGTCTCTCTCGCTCTCTCTCAAATCAATAAATAAAAAATATTTTTTAAAAATACATAAGCAGAGCCAGGCACAGTGGCGCATGCCTTTAATCCCAAAGTTTAGGAGGCAAATGTAGGAGTATTACTGTGAGTTCAAAGCCAGTCTGGATGGCAGTGAGACCTTGTCTCAAATAGATAAATGATAAATAAATAAATAATAAACTTTAGGAGCTGAGAGATAGCTCAGCAGTTAAAGGTGCTTGGTTGCACAGCCTGATGGCTCAGGGTTGATCTCCCCAGTACCCATGTAAAGCCAAATACACAAAATGGTGCATGCATCTAGAGTTCATTTGCTGCACCAGGAGGCTCGGCTGTACCCATTCTCATCCTCTGTCTCTCTCTGATAAATGAACTTTGGACAAGTCCAAAAGAGCTAGTAGGTTACAGCTCTTATAGGCCTACCATGGACTCAGGATTTCAGACTAAGGCAACATATGTCCAGCTGGGAAAGGCTTATCTTTCCAATCACATTCTGGCCTTCCCAAGTATCCACTGGTGAAGAGTGCTGGGCACAGGACAAGAACAGAGGTGAGAGCTTTTGGAATGCTAATACCCTACCAAGTTCTTGGCTGCAATTGACTAAATAAGCAAATGCAGTACATGCATCGGCAGAGTCCTCAAATAGTTAAATCTTCAATCTTCATAAAAAAGAAAATCCATCAGATGTGATTGATAAGTGTACTTTTAAAACTAAGGGTAAAAAAAGTGAAGATTGGCAACATTTTTCGCCATATAATTTGCTTTCTTTGCCTTTTTCCACAGCACTGCACATAAATCAAAGAAATGTTAAAGAGGCCCATATATCACCAACTGGCATTTCAAAACTATTTACAAAGTCTTTAACAGACACAGGACAGAGTCTGTAAAACCATGACCAGGGAGGCTGAAATTAAAGAGAGAAAATTAACTCAAACACTGACAGAGAGTTAATTAAGTTTACAAATAATTCTCCAATGAGCAAATTATGATATTTAATAAGTACTGCCTTGAAGAAGCAGGGTTACAAAATACGGAGGGGGCAGGGAGAGAGACAAGCCAACTGAGTTTTCCAAACAAGAATAATGTATATTTGAACAAGCTGCCTTCTCTATGATTAAGCACAGAAATCTGGCAACAAGGCAGGGGAAATGATGTTTTAATAAGATCTGAAATAGGCTGTGAGCTGCATTTCATATTACCCTTGCAAAAAGGGGGGGAGAAGAGAGCATGGTCCAAAGTTGTGAATCAAGGTAGACAGGCCAGTCAGTCAGTACCTATGAGCAGGGCCCAAGTGGCAGATGTGGTGAGAAGCAGAGGGCAATAAGCTGACATAGACTGCATCTTCACATAAAATACATGGCCATGTAAAGGCAGGGGACTTAACACATCAATGGCTTACGCCTTGGTTTCCAAAGAAAGGGAAAGGTGGGCAAGGGCTTTACCTCTCCATCTGTTGGGGACAGCACAAGCTGGCTAGGGGGATAGTATCAAGCACCCCACCACCAATGGAGAAGCAGGCCAGCTGTGTGGGCATCAAAGTACACTCTCTCTTGCCCAATGCAAGAAGAATAACTCTTATTAATGGCGTCTCTGCTTCTTTATAAAGCTCACTTTGTAACACTGCCATTACTCACCAGGTACTCCTGCCCTCAACTACTATCTTCCAGAAGTGTCAATTGCCAAGGCAGCAATAGAGACCCCTGGGAGAGAAGGCTAAAAAGTGAAAGGGAAGGGGGCAAGCCTTTCTCCTCGGATTCCAGGTCTTATCATCTCTCCTTCCTGCTAGGATAAAACAGGCATCAGGAAGCACCAGGGCCACAGAGGTGTTACTACTTTACTGCAGATCACAAGGTGAAAATGTCCACAGGTGTCTTAGAATGTGTCAGGAAGGAGATACTTCATAGAAAATGTAGGCTCACTGACATCTGAGTGTGATTTTAAATATGAAGATATGAGAAATCTATGTGAAAATCGAAGCAAAATTTATGAAAGCCGTAGTCAGAGGCCTTCTGGCTGAATGTGGCAGAGTGAATAGTCATGTTCACCTGCACTCCCAACCCCAGCCACTGAAATGATGGCAGATAACTGAACACAAAGATGACAGAAAGAGAAGCACGGTGAGTCAGCTTTCTGTCACTGTAACAATACAACTGAGAGAAATCAAGTTGAAGGTTTATTTTGGCTCATAGTTTCAGAGATTTTGGTCGAAAATTGGCTGTCTCCATTGATAAAGGCCTGAGGTGAGACAGAATATCATGGCAGTATGAGCGCTGTGGCAGCTCAGCTCACAGCAGCCAGGAAATAACAAGCTAAAATGAGTGAGAGAAAGCAAGGGACAAGATACAGCTTTCAAGGGCATGCATGCCTACAAGGACTCACTTACTTCAACTTGGTCCTATATCCTAAACTTCCATTACCTCATAATAGCCCATGAAGCCATAAACTCATTAATGGATTAAACCACTGATGAACCAGAACCTTCATGATCCAATCAATTCCTAAAAGACCCACCTCTGAACATTGCTACACTGGGGACCATGCCTTCCACACAAGAGACTTCAGAAACATTTCAGATCCAAAACATAGAAGACAGGAAGCAGAAGTACCAGACCTCCTTGGCAGAGAGAAATTCAGTGAAACTTACCTCTGCAGTGGACGAAGTCAAAGAAAACAAAATGTATTGCACTGGAAATTTTCCAAAGACTGAGGAAGGGGAGGCACCCTGTGTCTGGAAGACTGGGAATGGATAAAATAGGTGGACTGCTTAAATATTTATCCTACAGCAGATCCACACACCCACCAAAGTGGTGTCCTCTCTGGACAGGCTGACCTAGAGAGGCTTGGGATTCAAGAACAGCTAGAAAAGGGGTATGCTGGTTCATAGTGATTGTTAATTTGATTGAATACAGAATCAACTAGGAGAAAAATCTCTGAGTATGGGCTGGAGAGATGGCTTAGTGGTTAAACGCTTGCCTGTTAAGCCTGAGGACACCAGTTCAAGGCTCCATTCTCCAGGACCCACCTAAGCCAGATGCACAAGGGGGCTCATGCATCTGGAGTTCGTTTGCAGTGGCTGGAGGCCCTGGTGCGCTCATTCTCTCTCTTTCTCTCTACCTGCCTATTTCTGTATCTCTCTCTCAAATAAATAAATAAAATAAAAAATGTTTAAAAAAAAACTTTAAAAAAAAATCTCTGAGTATGTCTGTGAAGGAATTTCTAGGTTAACTGATATGTGGAAATTCACCCTACAGGCAGCACCATTCCATTGGGTTAGGATGCCAGACCAAATAAAAAGGAGAGAGCGAGCTGAGCACCAGAATTCATCTCTCTCTGCTTCCTAACTGGAGACTAGATAGAGACCACTTCATATTCCTGTCACCATGTCTTCTCCACCACAAAGGACTGTGGAACTGTAAGAAAAATAATCCACTCCTCCTTTAAGCTGCTTCTCACTGTATGTGGTCACACCAATGAGAAAAATAACGAATGTAGAGTGTATCTGCACACTGGATGATGTCCCCTTCAGCCCAAGCTTCAAAACAGGGAGCAGCAATCACACCACGTGGCTTAGTCATAAACAACAACCTATAGCCCTAACCATGTAAAAACCGAACATCAATCAAAGTGAAGCCATGAAAAGAGGGCAGCATGTGAGAGTCAAATCTTTACCTTCATGACAGAGTCCACAGATATCATCTGAAATAGTCTAGGCAAGTTACTTAGAAGAATGTGGGCAAGAATACAAAACAACAGCTAAGAGAATTCAAGTTATCTCTGAGAAGCAGCATGGAGACAGACAAGGGGCCTGAGCTTGTGTGACAAATCTTGTAGTATTTATTTATTTGCCCTTCAAGCCATGTGCTTGTATTCCTTTGATGAAAATAAAAATTACAGTGGGGGAAAAAGCCATAGCCACAAAGCTAAGGAGGTCCTGAACATGTATGCCCCAATGTGCCACATCACCTGAGGACTATTAGTTTACTATAGTAACACTTAATTTTATTTCAAGCTTTACTGTCACCAGTAAAGGATTTTACAATAGCAGATGCCTTTCCTCCCACACATCAATTAATTTGCAAATTCACTCAGGTTGTAGAGATAATGAGGCGCAGAGAGCTTTCTCCACCCATGAGGGTGAGTGGAGAGTTGCCATCAGAAATGGCTGTGGTGGGCATGGCACTTAGCTCACAGAACCAGCAGCTCAGGAAAAGAGCTCTCCTGAGCTGCTAGCCCGAGGCCCACCTCTGGCTGCAAGTAAAGATGAAGAACACAATGGCAAAAACTGAGAAATGACAAGAAATTCTGGAGACACATGAGACCCTTATATCTCATGGAGTAAAATCAGGGTTTTCAGGCTCCCTTATAGGTTTGCATTTGATATTTGTGGAGAAAGTAAACTTTCTGAAAAGAAATATGTGGCCCTCTAGAACTCAACTTTGGTGTGTAATCTGGCAAACCACTTACCAGGCCCACACATTTCAATTTTTTTTCTTCATTCTGAAAGAGCTGAACCAAAGTAACAAATGTTGTTTCAAAACAGGAGTCAAAAATAGTTATGCCACGTCTGCCCTGCCAAAGAAATGTCTCTTTCTTCCTCTTCACTGAGATGTTTTTATGACCTAAATGATAAGACATACTTTCACATTTACCTATGCAAATACAATTAAGTAGCAGAACATGCCAGCAACTTCAGGCCTTAACTACCTAAGAAGTCATCAAGTCTCTAGAGGAAACAGCCTCCACTCAGCACCAGGGCCAACCTTCTGAACCCAGCTCTAGGGAAGGATGATTCTTCACTTCAGCTCCTTTAGCCTCTCTTGCCTCCTCTCTCCAGACCCTGTAGTCAAACTACCCTCCTCATGGGCAGTGCCTGGCACTGCACTCCACTGAATGCCCTTTCTAGGTCTGTAATAAATTGTGAGTATGAGTAAGCATTTCAAAAGGCCTTCTGCTTTGAGACTTCACCTTTCCAACAGATTAAATAGGCTCCTACAACAGCCTGTCAGGGGACAACGTGTATTTTCTTTCTCAAAACTGGTCGAGGGGCTGGAGAGATGGTTCAGCAGTTAAGGAACTTGCCTGCAAAGCCCAAGGACACAAGCTTGATTCCCCAGTACCCACATAAAGCCAGATGCACTAGGTGGCACAGCCATCTGGAGTTCATTTGCAGTGGCTAGAGGCCCTAGCACAGCCATATTTATTTATTCATTCATTTCCTACCCCCCGCTCTCTCTAACAAATAAACAAAAATATAAAAAAAAAAAAAACTGGTTGAAGCCAGGCATGGTGGCACACGCCTTTAATCCCAGCACCAGGGAGGCAGAGGTAGGAGGATCGCCGTGAGTTCGAGGCTACCCTGAGACTACATAGTGAATTTCAGGTCAGCCTGAACTAGAATGAGACCCTACCTCAGAAAAAAAAGCTGGTTGAGACCAGAAGTAAAATCTCACTGAAATATTTTTCATTCCCCAGCAACCAAAAGCAGGCTCATGCATGGGGCTGTTTACCTCCCAAGAATATCACTCTATTATTAAGAATGCCCATCATAGTCTCTGGATTTTAAAGACAACAATTTTCTTTACACGATTATGAAAGCAATCCAAAGCTCCCCTGCCATTCTATGACCTGGCATTGTCTGTAAAGGGCACAGGTTAACTATGTTAAGAAAAGATCACATCAATATATAAATCATGAAGATTCCTAGGATGCTGTGGTCCAGGCCTGTGGATTCAGGGCCACGTTACCAAGAACAGCTGCTTTTCTTTTCACTTGCACTCCATACTGGCCTCATGAAACACCATTAAAATGCCATCAAAGGCATTTTTGGATCTACAATCATTTGACATTTTTTTTCTAAGAAAATTTAAACCAAAAAAAAAAAAAAAAAAAAAAAGCTTGGTAAATTTAGAGTCTTGTAAAGTCCCACCCGCCTCTCCTTTTACTCCCCTAAAAAGGGCAAGAAAATTCATCATCAAAGGTCACCCCATGAATGGCATTAGAATGTAGTGTTTCCACGTGTGCATTTGTGTGCCTGCATCTCCAACTGTGCACATGCAGAAGCCATGAGTTGATGAGGGCATGGCTGCCTTCCTCAGCACCATCTTCATGGTGCAGTTGCTCTTCAATGTGACCTGGGGCCCTGGAGTTCTGGGTAAGTCTGTGGCTCTATTTGGCATACAGGTAGAAAGAAGAAACTTTCTGTCCTCCTGCCACCATCCTAACTCAAGAATCCAAGGACATTCATACTCGATGATTAAAAATGCACTGTTTTTTATTTCAAAACTTAAACCATAGCATATTTCCTTCTTTAAAAATTTTATAGCATCTACACTTTCAATTTGAGAGTTTTCATTCATGGTAGGTGAGCCTCTTATGTTCTATATTAAATGACAAGCATGTGCGATCAGCACTATTAATAATATAACAGTTCCAATCTCAGAAGCGGCAACAAGGCACCAGTGCGCAGCCCCACATGAATAGATGTGGAATCATGAGGACCATGGCAATCTTTATTAATATATGGGAATAGAGGATGTGGCTTACTGCCCTACCCACTCCAAGCTCAAGAATCAGGTAGGTGCTTTCCTTCCTTCCCAAGGCACAATGTGTCATTAGCTCTCATAAATATAAACAGACCTGAGACAGAGAACAAGCAATTACCTTTATTAGATTCAAGAGAAAAGAAAGGAAGGAAGAGCTTAAGTGTTCACAGACACGTCAAGATTGCAAATTCACCAAAGCATATCAGACCCAAGAATCTAAGGTCACTGAGGTCACCTATGAAGACAGTTAAGCTCTGAGTCTCACTTCTTCAGCAACTACTTTTCTAACAAATCCTTCACAGTGTTTTGCCCAAGGACAAAGGCCACTGGGAAAATAGTCCCTAAAGATGTGTGCAGAAGAATTACAAGGCAAAACCACTTTCAGATCTGAAAGGTGGCTAAAAATGGGCATCTGATGGGAAACTAAATCTCAGAATGACAGCTTAGGTTTTGACCATGTTACATAAAGCCACTTAACTTCACCTCCTGTGTCCCCAACCATCTCATGTACAGTTAATTCAGAAGTGGTTTCTCCCTTGACACACAGCACATGCAGGTAGAGGACCCAACCATACACTGGCTGTGGCCTTTTCTCTTCTCCTGCCAGGCACAGGCCAAGCAAAAGGTTCCAAAGTAGGACATGACACAGATAATGTTGTTCTGAAAAACCAAATCACCAAGAGTAAGAGGTGGGCACTATCTGTGCTGAGACTTCAGCTCTTAAAACTGTCCAGTCCCTGCACAACATACTCATCAGAGCATATTCCCAAGTGCACTTGCCTCAAATGAGTATGCAAACAGGAAAGATGAATCAAAGTTTCTGGTCACATAACTTGTGAAACAGTAAGAACAACACAGTAACAGCCAAGTATTATTCAGTCCTCACAACAGAGGATAAGGTATCCTGACAACCCCACTCCACCAATAAGGAAAGAAGCAAAGAGAAGCAGTCAGTCACACATCTGGTCCCAGGAATGAGCACTACATTTATAACTTTCAGTACACATTTATATTGTCTGCCTACCAGAACATCACTCATTCAGTGAGGAACCGTGGCACACATTTAACTTTTTATCTTCACAGGTAAGTACAGTTACTAATAAACGCATACTAGGAGGCTAACATGCCTGGCCCTGCTCTAACTCCCACCCTGGGGAGCGTACACTCTGGATGGGAAAGGGGATAGATAATAAACAAAAGGAGTAAAACAGAGAGAGGACAGCAGAGACGGCCATGGGGGAGGTGGCAAGGCAGGGGCTGCCACATGCAAGGGGATGGGCAGGTTTCCCTGCAAAGGTGCTAATGAGCCCACAGAGGTGAGGAAACAAAGGAAGAAACTGAGGAAAGAGATGCAGGAGAAAAGCCTTCAATAAACCTCACTAGCAATATGCCAAGACCCCAGAGCTTCACAAAGGCCTAGTTTAAGACAGATGCAGTTATCCCTACTGGCTTCTCTTCTTTCAAACCCTACTGAGGGAGTGAGCAACTCTTTGGTCTCTACATATTGGGCGACCTGGATGGGTAAAAAGCGTGGAGCTCTGCCTTCTCCAATTCAGTTTACAAAGTCCGTTCCATGAGAGGAATGCTCCTTTGCACACTTCTTATTACATACACACACACACTAAAAGGATAAGCACAGTGGTGTATTGTTATTCACCTATTAGGTTAGCAAAGACCTTAAAAGTAGATAATAAAGACTTTGAGGTAAATATAAAGACAGCTAGCCTCTGTTGGCTGGAGTGTAAAATGGTACACCTGTCCTGAAAGGCAAATGGATAATACCTACCCTACAGTAAATGCAGCTGCCCTGGAGCCAGCAACCCTTCCTCTAAAAATGTACCTTGTACCTGGGCCTCAAGCTCACATAGCAGGAGCTTCACTGTATATGTCTGTAAAAAGAAAAGACAGGAAACAACTTCAACTACCTCTACAAGGAACTGGTCATGGTTCAGTCATGAACTCTATGCAGCTGTTTAAAAAAGAATGAGCTGGGCTGTGGATGTAGTTCACATCATTTGCCTGCAAGCCTGCATTCCTGGGTTTGATTATCTGCATTGCAAAGCAAAGGAGAAAACAAATCAAAAATGAGTGAAGAGACTGAAGATGAGATTCTGGTCTTCCCAGAGAGCCTGCCTACTAGCTGTCTGTACCTATATGGAGAACGCCTTTGTTCTTCAGGAGTAGAGGGTCAGGAAACTGAGTATTTATGCTGCAGTGGTTTAGCAACAATGATAGAATGGCATGACCAAGACAAGCACTGTGCGCAGACAGGTGAGGAGCACAGAGATCCACAGCTATTCTTACAACATTTCGAGAAGCTGGACACATTTTTGAAGAAAGTTTAAGAAATTCATGAAGCCCCCAACCTATCCTCATTAGAACACTCCAACACCAGGCCAACTCAAAGCCCAATTCCTTGGGCAGGGGAGGAGCAGAAGCCCTGGGTAGGGGAGGAACAGAAGCCCTGGGATCCTATCTGGGCAATGACTAAGCCAAAGTGTCAGTGAGGCAGAGATCAACCAGACTGTCTGTCATTGACCAGCCAGAGAAAAGCAAGTTCTGGATGGACCCTAGGACAGGTTATTTTTTGTCCTGTTCTCACCCTTCCATGCTCCTGGTCCAGATTCCTGAGAGCTGACATTCTGAGTGATAACTGCAAATTCCTCAAAAGAAAAAAAGGGGCTGGAGAAATGGCTTAGTGGTTAAACACTTGCCTGTGAACCCTAAGGACCCCAGTTTGAGGCTCAATTCCCCAGGACCCACATAAGCCAGATGCACTAGGTGGCATATGCATCTGGAGTTCATTTGCAGTGGCTGGAAGCCCTGGTGCACCTATTCATTCTCTCTCTCTCTCTCTCTCTCTCTCTCACTCTCACTCTCTTTCTCTCTCTCTCTGCCTCTTTGTCTGTTGCTAATAAAGTAATAAAAATAAACAAAAAATTTTTAAAGAAAAACACTGAATTGGATCTAGGCCGGTTGATTGGTTGGAGGAGGGTGTTTAAAGGAGAAAAACAGACACTTTGGAAACAATAGAATGGGCTGGAAAACAAAAATATTCTCTGGCTAATATTTAATAAACAAAAATATCTCATCTTCCTAAGCATGTTGATGCTCTCGGAAGACATTTCTTTTATTGCATATGGCTGCTTTATAAGCAGTAATCAACATGTTACTGACGGCAGCAGTCTGCTTTTAAGACAGCATGACTAAATGGCTTGGCCCCATCACCTACTACCTAGACAATCTTCGGCCAAGTACTAAAACCCTCTTTAAACCCCAGTTCCTCATTGTGCAATGGCAGTTACACTAAGCAAACCCTTCATGGGGTTACCTGTGGAAACACACCATTCACTGAGTAGGTACAGGGCGCTATGGATACACTGTGACCTCACAGAGCTACAATGGGGCAAATGCCACGAAGGAAAGGCACATGTGCTGTGAGGGTATGCCAGAGGTCCACTGCAGGCAAAGGGACTGGCATGTGAAGAAGCAGGGTGGGCTGAGGAAAGCAGGAAAGGGCACAAGTGACCCACAGAGCCCGGAGAGGGGAGCAGGGTCAGTGCTCAGCCAAGAATGGTTGAGAGACACTACCAGAAAGAAGTAGCTCTTCCTTAAGCCTGCCCACATACTACTCCACCACTGAGCAGGCTGAGCTGGAGTTGCAGAGGGAACAAACACCTGAAGAATGTAGAATCTCGACCCATGAACTTACTGCATTTGAGGTGACTACATACTGGTAGCTTCCTGAAACAGCTCCCTGATCCAACGTCCTGCCATGGACAAAGGCATGAAAGGAACAATTGTGTGAAGTTTCAAGCCCAGAGTGGAGCTAGACACCCAGGTGTTTGTTTGCTCAGCCTCAATGACTGTCTCACAAAGCAAGAGTAAGCAAGGTTCTCCAATGGTGGAGCTAACAGTTGAAAGACTACTTACTGGCATTAAAAAAAAAAAAAAAAAAAAACAGTAAGCCACAGAAATCCTTGGAACGTTTGGCAATTCACATTTCAAAATCTAAAGCTTGGATGGTGGAGGAAACAGATGGCTGTACAATATGCAAACAAATCCACAGCAACAATGGGCTCGAGCTGACTTCGGTGGCACCCAGAGAAAGTGGAGCTGGCGATGGAAAAATGACAGCCACATGGCAGTCTCCAGGAAACATCACCCAATGAAAATGGGCAAAACACGTAGGCTTTAGCCATGCAGTTGCAGTAGGCAGTGTGGTGGGATTCTTGTGTGAACACTCTGGCTGCCACAACAAGAAAAGAACCGAGTGCTTCAGAAGCAGCACTACCATGCCACTGCTTCTCAACAGCATCTACCAGCTAGATCTTTGCTGCTCAGGAAGCCCACATCCTGGGGAGCGAGGGAGATGACGCATTAACACCACTAACATGTAAGAATGACAGAAATTACAGTTGGAAGGATATGACATTTCATCTAGCACAAGCTGCTATTTTATTGAAAAAATATTTTAAAGTCCCAAAAAGAGCTTTACCAAGGCTATACCCATCCATCCGTCTATCTATCCAACCAACAAACACTTAGGGACCACTTCCCAAAATGTGCCAGGTCCCTTTCTAAGCACCTTGTAAACATCAGTGAAATAAATAAACCAAAAGCATAATTTTCCAGTAAAATGTACGGCATATTAGAAGATGAAGTTAAATGCTTTTAAAAGTGTAGGGTACAGAAGGGGTATGGAAGGGAGGTGCTATACTGTTACACAAGGCTCAATGAGAAGGGGACAAAGACTGGAAAAGAAGCACACATGTATGTGGGGTTTGTGGAGAAGAACTGGCATTCCAGAGGTTCAAGGTGGAGATGAAAATGGACGTGGGAGAGGCCCAGCCCTGAAAGGCTGGTGGTGAGGGGCCCTGCTGGCTTCACATGGGGCAAGATGGGAGTCGCTGCATAGCTAGAGGCAAAGGAAAGGTGGGAGTTGACTATCCGTGCTGAAGGACACTGCCTGCCAGTCACAAGAAGTGCCAGAGCAGGGAGAGCCAGCACATCCATGGCAGGGCCAAGACAAGAACATGGAGGTCAACCTGTTCAGTAAAGCCTTTGAATGCAATTAAATAGTAAGATTCGGGTACCTTGACCTTCCATTTGACTTCTAAATTGCAAGCAATGTCATTTGACAAAATCACTCCTGACAGAATAGGGAGTTAATGATTGCTAAGAGGAACTTTCTAAGCTTCCAAGCTAAGAAGCCATAAAAAGTAAAGTCAACATACAAATGTTCTACCCTTACTAGCTCCCCCGGCCTGCCATTTCCAGACAAGTGCTATGTGTCAGGGGCTTTGTAGGAAGGAGAGCAAGAGCACTCAGGAGAGGGTGGTGAGAGATTTGGGAATCAGACTACTCAAATCACTCCCTCACCTCTGAAATGAGAATGATAACAGCACACATGCCTCCACCCTGTTATGACAGCTCCAAGTGTTATGTCCTGTACCACCCCTAGCACAATCCCCAGGATGCAGCAGGTGCTCAGCAACCATCCACACTGCTGTTACTCTATGGAATCCATTTGTGGCACAGAGGGAAGAAAACCAGAAGGCGTCTCCCAGTGAGTGAGTGGATGCAGAGCTGAATGCACTCTGGTCTGCCCGATATCAATAACTGCCTTGGATCTAATACACACTTTAAGGAAAGCAGCCTCGTTTCAAAAAAATGCCACACAGAGAGCAAACAGACATACCAACAAAGAGTATATGAGGAAGCAAGAGCAGATGTGCCCTGCCCAACATTCCTCCCTGTGCAAATGCTGTGCCAAGTGCAATGCCAGCCCTAAGAAAGGACACCCCAAACTGGGTCCTGCCTCTAGGGGCTTTTACTGAAGACAGGGGACCACCTTCATGTCTTTGACCACAGGACCTATTCTTGTTAGATAGTATCTTGGTGGCCTCTCTAAGGTTCTGAAATTTCACAGTTCTCTCTCTTGTTTGTTTTGTTTTTTAAGACCACCGAAGGGTGAAAATTGTCAATAAAAAGGGAGGGCATCTTGACAGAGAACATACACAATATTCCCCTTCACACAGACGCTATGATATGATAAATCTCACTCAAACCACCACACCAGTATCAACTACTTACACATCACTTTTCAAAATGTTGTCAGACAGATTGATGGCTTGCGAGCTTCATCTGGTCTGCTCGGCCGCCCATCCCCACACAGGAATGCCCCAAGCAACACCACACAAAGCCCAGCCCTTTCAAGCCGCTGCAAACCTCAGTCTCTTCCCTGTTGTAGGGAAATGAATTATTAAGAGATGAAAAAGCAAATGCCGTGACTTTTTTGCTTTATTTTCAGTTTAAACCAAATTCAGTAGAGATTGCATAGCAGGTTACCTACAAACAGCTGCTCATGAAACTGAGAGGTAGGTGTGGACAAGGGGCTGGCTGAGGTGCTCCCCACCCCCCCAGAGAAGGCAGTACTCAACAAAAGCCTGCCCATACAAATGTCACAAGAGAGCTATAAATAGAGCTTTGGATCTATATCCCGCAAAGTGTGGGGCGGAAAACAAATTCAAAGACAGCATGTTTGCTTTGAGCCAGGAGCAGACAGTTAGCTTAACCTTTTAGCCCATTAGGCTAGAATGTGGATCAAGGATACCAAGATTCCAATAAAGACCACTAAGGGGTCAAAGTCTTATGCTCAGTCAGCAAATTTCTGGTTCTTCTGCTGGCATGCCACACACACGTGAACTCATGTGCAGGATTTTCCAAAAAGACAATGTAGCCCGTCTTCCTTCCCCTCTTGATTTGCTAATGTCGGATCACTGATGTCTCTATCCAGTTGAGGTTAGGAAAGAAGAGGGTCCACAGCCTGGCTCCAAAGAGCTAAGCTACATCTCCAGCTAGAAGAATAAAGAAAGGAAGAGAGAAAATAAAATCAGGTAAAAAGAGGGCCATGAACTACTGCTGGACTGCCTACTTGTCCCTCAGAGCCTAGGGTGGGCTTGGGAAAACCACGTGCTAGCAGCAGACAGGAGCATAGTTGCCAACTGAAGGAGGACAGGATGGTCACACTGAGAGCTTGGACTTGAATGGATTGAACTGAGCATGTACGTAGTGGAGCACCAGAGTCCCATATTCTTACCCCCTGCACACCCACCCTCCTTCACTCTTTTGGCCTGCAACTTGGGTGGGAGGGCAAGCCTGCAGACCCTGGGCTTTAGCCAGGACCCAGCTGGAAAGAACACTAGTGCACATTTAACCTGTAGGAATTCAGCCCTATGTTGTCTGAGAGCAGTGGCCACAGAGGTCATTCACAGTGCCCTCTTACTCTCTAGGGTATGGTTTGAGGGCATCCCTGGGGTTCATGCTTGGTCTTCAGTGTGGCGATGTTGCAAGAAGGCAAGCTCAGGAAGAGGTGGAGCCTAGTGGGATGGCTTTGAGAGCACTGGCAGTTCTCATGGGACCAAGCTGGCTCCTGAAAGAGGTTATCAGGAAAGGCTGAACCTTGCCACTCTCTGGCTTCCTGTCTGCCTATGTGACCTCTCCCTTCCACGTGTACTTATGCCACTGTGGTGCCATGCAACATGAGGTGCCAAGGGTGCTCTTCCCAGAGTCAGGGCTGTGCTATTTTGACTTTCAGCCTCCACAACTGCAAGCTGAATCAACCTGCTCTTGGTAAGTACTAGCCTCAAGTGTTTCATCATAGTAACAAGACAAAAAATGGTCTAATAAACACAGACATACAGGCCTACTGTGCCAGCATACATTCTGTCAAAACTTTAGCAATGGGGGCCAAACATAGTAGCCTTTAATCCCAGTACTTGTGAGGCTGAAGTAGGAGGATCATTGTGAGTTCCAGGCTACCCTGAGACTAATTCCAGGTCAGCCAGGGCTAGAGTGAGACCCTATCTCAAAAATAAAAAAAAAAAATTTAAAAATTTAAAAAATTTTAGCAATGGATGTACAGCCACAGGGTTTAGTACAAAAAAAAAAAAAAGAAGAAGAAGAAGAAGCAGATTACTGTTTAAATGTTTATTCAAATATTCAACATGGTTTAAAAAGTTATTCTTTGGGACCCAAGTCCAAATTAGTGCTGTGTGGCAAACAAGAAAAGGGGGGCACATTCAATCTGAAGCAATTAAGAGCAAGCACATTCGTGGGGCCTGGCCTGTGGTGGCAGCTGCCAGTGACTTTCTTCTTCTCCAGAATGCAAATGATTAAGATAGATTAAATACCTACTTTGCTTAAATACTCTTGATAATGAGTTTCTTTCCTTCTTTTAAGGGTGTTTGATGTTGGCAGTTGATGGATCTTGAGTTAAATTGTTTTAATTCAAAACAGCACCATCTGTTGTTAGGATCTGCCGGCACTGCAGAGAACCGAGGAGGTGACAAGTACGTGATCTGGAGAAATGTGGAGATAGGCAGGTGGCGGGGTGGGAAGAGCACTGGAAAGGAAGTTTGGACACTGGCATTTTTGCCCCAGTTTGGCGGTTGAGTGGTCAAGGAGCCTTAAGATCTGAGACTCAAGTTTTTCCTCTACAGAACAAGGAGGCTGGCTGAAAGATGATGACAACAGTGACAACAGTAAACACTGCGGGCAGTTACAGTCAGTGATGCATACCGTGTGCCAGGCCCTGAGATAAGAATGATCCCTATTTACCCTACTTATACCTTGTTTAAATTTGACATGCACAAAGGTGTAAGTACTAATGTCATCCCCAGTTTGCAGATGAGAGCAAGGCTCAGAGAGGTAAACTGACTTTTCTCGGGTCACACCACACAAGGCCTGTGTAACTCTAGATCTGCACTACACTGTCCAGTGCCTCTTGGTCTCCCTGAACATCCCATGACTCTGCCCCTCCAGACTCCATAGTGCAGTGGCCATGGTCCACACTTATCAAGAGTTATCACTGCAGCAAAAGCCACACTGAGCATTTGGCGTTCCTGGGGCAGGGATCTTCGCTGAGTGGCGCCACGAAACACAGATTACTTACTGTAAGATGAGTCTTTCTTACTGGACTCAGCATTTGCAATCCAAATGATGATGTAAATTGTAAAAAGTAGCAAAAGCTGAACTGGATCTGGCGGAAAATCCCCAGCATTTAAGTTTTTGAGAAGCTAGCTCTCCTCCAAGACATGTTCATTCATTTGGAACCATGGCACTGACTGCATAAAAAGAATGGCTACTATCCCATTAATCACTTGTATGTTACCTTTACCAACTCTAGTTACAGCAACAAGCTCCAGAAGCCAACACACAGACTTTCCATAGGCCATCAGACACCCTTAGAGAGCAGGGTACACTTTCTGATAATACCTGGAGGAAGCAAATGGAAACTCAGTGATGAAAGCATTGCTTCAAACAATCTCATTTACTCTTTGGAAATGTTCATAGTTTATATGAGGAGGCTGAGGGGAAGGGAAACAGCACACTACCCACTACGGAGGAGGCAGCCTAAGGTTCGGGGGCTGGTACTGCAGCTACTCCTAGTGCCAGGCAGGGGGCAGCTCAATTAACCTTTGAAGGCTTTAATTTTCCCTTCCAGGGGGAAAAAAAAAGAATAGAGATATCTGTTTTTATGAAATGTTACACTCAAAATTCAGAATGTTTGCTGGGGTAAAGAAAGTGAGGTAGAAGCTCTAGACTCCAGGGAGGAACTTCTCCCTGACATGTGAGAGGCTGGAAGCAGGTTCATGGTATCTACTTTGTTCTACTCACATTTCATACAAAATCTCTCATAAAAAAAAAAAAACACTGGTTGCCCTATTATTAAACCAAATGAAAATATATGCCATAAGAATAAAAAACAAAAACAACAACAACAAAAAAAAAAGAATAAAAAACAAAGAAGTGCTTTCAAATTAAAATGCAACTGAGATTAGAAGTCAGTAATTGTTTAGAAAAAAAAGACTGGGGCCAGGCATGGTGGCCCACTCCTTTAATCCCAGCATTTGGGAGGCAGAGATAGGAGGATCATTGTGAATTCAAGGCCACCCTGAGACTACATAGTGAATTCCAGGTCAGCATGGGCTAGAGCAAGGCCCTACCTCAAAAAGCAAAAAGCAAAAAGAAAAAGACTGGGTGGGGGGCTAGAGAGAGATGGCTTAGTGGTTAAAGCATCTGCCTGCAAAAGGACCCTGGTTTGATTCCCCAGGACCCACGTAAGCCAGGTACACAAGGAGTACATGCGTCTGGAATTCATTTGCAGTGGCTAGAGGCCCTGACATGCCCATTCTGTTTGTCTGTGTGTCTGTCTCTCTCTCTCTTTCTCTTTTTTTTTCGGGGGGGGGGGAGTTTCAGAGGTAAGGTCTTGCTCTAGTTCAGGCTGAACTGGAATTCACTATGTAGTCTCAGGATGACCTCGAACTCACGGCGATTCTCCTACCTCTGCCTTCCAAGTGCTGGGATTAAAGGTGTGAGCTACCACGCCTTGCTTGTCTGTCTCTCTTCTATCTCTCTCTGTTTGCAAACAAATAATTAATTATTTAATTAATTAATAAAAGACTGGGGACACGAACAAACCAAATGTTGCAGCCCAGAGGGAAAGGAAGGAGCACAGATGCCAGCAAGGACAATGCTGAACTACAAGCTGGAGAAAGAGAAGAACCTGCACCCCCCTAGCCAAATGGCAAGACCAGACCCGTTCTTCCACAAGTGGGCAGCACTGAGGAAATGTGAGGACTCTACCCACGGTGTTCTAGATGCCAACTGGAGTAGGTAGCATTCCTTTCTCATACTTGCTATCTGTACCACAATGTCTATGATAAACTTTGTCACCTTGATAATTGAACAAGTTTTTTTGGGGGGTGGGGGGGTTCGAGGCAGGGTCTCACTGTAGCCCAGGCTAACCTGAAATTCACTATGTAGTCTCAGGGTGACCTTGAACTCACAGCGATCCTCCTACTTCTGCCTCCCAGGTGCTGGGATTAAAGGCATGTGCCACCACACCTGGCTAACAAGTTATTTTTAAAGTGAGTCATGCTATAACTAAAAAGAGACTAGAGTGAGAGATGGACAAAGGAAGGGTGGGAGAGAAGGCAGGACTGCAGGAGGGACAAAGGATAACAGAGAGGAAAAGAGTGGGTAACTAGGCACATGATTGAAACTGCCCTGCCTGGAAGCTGAAGGCCTGTGTAGGAGCCCCAATTCTAGGTTCAATGTGGCCCTATGAAAGAGGGACAGTACTGAATGCACCACAAAGCTGCTTCTAGGGTGAGAAGAAACAGAAAACTCTTTGCATGGTGCCTGCTGGCTTATAAACACATCACAAGCACTCTTATTATTATCCTTCTCTCTCACGTTTGAGGTGGTCTTGCATCAAAAACTTACAGGAGGGCTGGAGAGATGGCTTAGCAGTTAAGGTGCATGCCTGTGAAGCCTAAGGACCCAGGTTCAATTCTCCAGGGACCACGTAAGCCAGATGCACACGGTGGCACATGCATCTGGAGTTCATTTGCAGTGGCTAGAGGCCCTAGAGTACCCATTCTCTCTCTCTCTCTTTCTCCATCTCTAATAAACAAATAAAATCTCTTTTTAAAAAATTAAAAATGTACAGGAACAGGGGTGCCTAAGACATGGTTTCTCCTGAAGGGCCACAGGCACAGAAGACAAGGATAAAGCAGATGTAACCTGCTCCTCCCTGTGTGTTCTTTCTGCCCACTGCACCACACTTTGGGTCTGCAAGCTAACTTTGTTTCTAATTATCTGCTTTGCAGTTGTAACTGCTGACCTCACATCTAAAGGACAATCCTGAATTTGCTTAAATGATCAAAAACAGTCAGGTTTCCCCCACAAAACTCCATGGCTGGAAAATTACCTGTAGAAGCCAATCAAGGCATCCATTTTTTTTTTTCCAATTTTGGTCAGTTTCATTTAATGAGAAGCTTGCTATGAGCAAGACAAAGTTACAGTATACTTAATTCAATGGAAATACATTAGAAATGAGAAAGTTTTTAATTTGGAGCACTACCTCACACCATATACAGAAAATAATTTCACATACTTCAGAGTTAAAAGTATGCCAACAAAAAAAAAGCATGCATCAAATCATAGGAAAACAAGGGAGGATAAAAAGCTGTGAATGCCTCACAACTACTTTCTAAGATTAAAAGACAGAAAACACAGGAAAAAAGACCAATAGTCTTGACTACATAAAAACATAAACCTTGAATACATGAAAGAGAGAGAAAAAAATGCTGCAAAATCTAAGGCAGTCAACAAATTAGGAAGATATATGCAAAATCAAAAAAGCCTAATATTAAGTTTTAAAGAAAACAATGACAAATATTTATATCAAGTATGCCAAGATATATGTTTGAGACTGTTCCCTGCAGCATATTTTAAAAATATAAACTAGGCAGCCCATTTATCAATAGAAGTAAATTAAAGTATATCCATATGATTGAATGTCATATGTATGGCATACATATGATCTGCATGCATGATATATTATTGAAAGAAAGAAAATTATAAGATATGTCTAGTAAATGTTCCATTTGTTTTTGTTTTTCACACAGACACACCCCACTGAAATCACCTGCTAGGTTTTCTCTTCTCTCCACTCTCATGTCCTGACCCAAACAGGAAGCATCAGTATTAAGAATAGGAGCCCACTAAAGCGTTAGGTTTTGAAAGAAGGGAAACTTCCTGTCCAATCAGAGGAGCCAGGAGTGGAGGAACACCCATCCCCAAAATTTGCTTTGATTCTCGTTTTGTCCTTCCATGTTTGTCATGAGTGCAACTGTGAAAGTACACAGCAAAGCAGAACAAATAAAAACCCCAGTTTTCTGGCCATGAAACCCAAAAAAAGAGCCCCAAGGAAAGCACAGGAGAGATCACAGAAGAGGCACTTGGCAAAGTGAACCCATCCAGTCTGTTATAAATTCCTGGCTTCATCTTCAAGCTGTGAGTGCACAGATTTGACCCCAGTGAGCATAAGAGAAACTTGAGTAACTGAACTATGGACCAGATGAACACAAACTTGCAGGCTGGACATAGGGTGATTCCTTTAGGCAAACTGGAACCGTCATGCAAAGGCTTTGAAACAAAACTGACAAAGAGACCAAGACCCACAGAGGGCAGATCTGCACCTGCAACCTGAACCCAACAGAATAGACTATCTGCTAAAAAAAAAAAAAACATTTCTCGGTCAAATTGAAGAGTTCACAGTTTCTAATATAATATTAAAATGTCCAAGGCATATTCACATGGGTAACAATATAACATAAGAGAACTGTTGGGATTTTCTGGCAGAAGTGTATTATTAAAATACCCACAAACAAGTAAGGGCAAATACTCTTGAAATGAATGGAAAGATACAACATACCAACAAAGACAGAGATATGAAGAGGAGCCAAATGGAATTTTTAGAAGGCAACAACCAAAAAAAAATTTTTTAATTATACTTGATTGGCTCAACAACAGAATGGAGATGACAGAAAAACACTCAGTAAACTGCTAGCTAAAAATTAAATTATCTGGTAGGAATTACAAGAGAAAAGAAAAACGGTAGGTTGGGAGGGGAAATGAACAGAGGCCTCCTGAACATGTGAACCAGCTCCAGAAAAACTATCATTTATTCCTGGTGCTCCTGAAGCAGAATTAGTAAAGTTAGGGGAGAGGGGACCACTTGAAGAAATAATGAACACAGTTTCACAAATATGACAATGATCCTAGAAGTTAGTTACATAGGAATGCAAAGGACCAAAAAAGCTCAACAATTTTTAGAAAGAACAACCGTGAGTAACTTATATCTATGAATGTGAAAACATTCTAAAAACTACAGTATGGTACTGGCATAAGACAGACATAGAGATCAATGAAAGGAATCTATATGGAATGAAGATTAGAACCCAGAAATACACCCTTACATTTATGGTGGATTGATTTTGACAAAAATGGCAGTTCAATGGGGAAAGGATAGTCTTTTCAACATATGATATACAGACAACTGTAGTATTCTAATAAAATATTAATTTAGACCATTATTTCATACCATACATAAAAATTAACTCAGAATGAGACACAGATCTAAGTGTAAAATGAATATAATGAAACTTTTAGAAGAAAGCAGAAAATCTTTGTGACCCAGGAACAGATAAAACACAAAAAGCATATTCACAAAACTCCATACACTGTCAAAAACTGGAAGAAACCCAATGGGTAATCAACCTGTGGTATATCTATACAATGTAATAACTATCCTATTGAACAATGGAAAGGATATAACCACGTGTATGAGTATTTCATACTATGTGAAAGAAGCCAATCACAACAGGTATCAAATATCATTCGATTCTATAGGTAACAGTCTCAAAGACAATACTGTGGTCCAAGGAACAGATCACAGGTTTGGGAACTCTAAGTGAGGAAAAGGATGGCATGACAGAATTTTTTGAGGTGACAGAAGTGTTCTGCATTGTAGTTCTATCAATCTACACATGTGCTCAAACTATAGAGCTGCATCTAGGAAAACAAGTCTCAAGTTAATTGCAGTCAACTTTTTCAATAGAATTTTCCTAAAGCTGCCTGAGGTGCACATAGTGGTCCTGAGTGATGAAGAGAAAATGGGGGATCACAGGTTTGCTGGCTACTGTGAGCAGCAACATCACCACCCTTGAGCTTTCTGAATGCCCCTTATCACTCTTCTTCTACAAGTCCCATAGTAGTCACTGACACAGAAGAGAGAAAGTCTAGTTCCATGTAAGATCTTCCCATTTTCCCTTCCCAGTTCTGACCACTGTGTGTAACTGAATCACTCCAGACACCAAACTATCTCTAAGCACCCTTTCAAAGTATTCTTTAGAAAGCATTAGACTAAAAGTTGGGCACTCAAAAGGCTAAAATAGGAGGATCACCATGAGTTCAAGGCCATTCTGGCTACAGCATGAGTTCTAGGTCAGCCTAGGATACAGTGAGACCCTGCCTCAAAAAGCCAGAGGGGCATCCAGGTGTGGTGGCACGTGCCTGTAATCCCAGCACTTGGGAGGCAGAGGTAGAGGATCGCCATGAGTTCAAGGCCACCCTGAGACTATTGAGTAAATTCCAGGTCAGCCTGAGCTAGAGTGAGACCCTACCTCAAAAAAAAAAAAAAAAAAAAAAACTTTAAAAAAAAAAGCCAGAGGGAAAATTTACCACAAATAAATAAATGTGGCATGTGTGTCCTGAATACTGTGCTTGCTGCAAAAATCTCTGTGCCTTTACAGCTTTGCATCTCACTTCAGTAAACCCCAAGGAAAATGGAGAAACATGCTATGGTGGTACTAAGCTACCAAGAAGCAGAGCTTGTGGTGTGGGAGAAGCAGCAGCACACAAGAGTGAGCAGTGGGAGGAAGAGTCCCAAGCACTAGTGGGTACCCATCTATAAAACCACAGAAGACAACCACCACTAAGGTCACCTCCAGCCTAGCCAAAATGCTTGAAAATTTTTAAATACTTCATATGATGTATGTTTTGGAAATTACACGTGCACACGGGTGCACACAAACACAAATATGTTGGTCCACTTGGCATCTTTGCAGTCAGTTAAATGGCAACCCACTGTTTTACAATAAAGCTTGTCTAAATTGTGGGAGAGGAGTGGACCATTGGCCCAGTTCTTCAGGAACTCAATCCTTAGGAAATCTCCTAAACAAAGTGTTTATCCCATCAACTTTGTAACAATGGTAAATGAAATGCCCAACAATAGGAAAATGGTGTAGGGAATGATGATGCCTGTCCTAAATGGAACATTATAGCTTTTGAAAATTAGATTTTCTGGGCACTATATAACATTGCCATATTTAACACTCAAAAGTCTTGGTTATGGGGAAACATGGAGTGAGGGACGTCTTCATTGTGGATGAAGGAAGAGCTAAACAAGTACCAACATGTGAACAGTGCTGAATGTTAGGGTTAGAAGTGACTTCTTTCTTGCTTTTATAGTTGAGATGAGCACATATTACTTTGAAAAGAATAATTACCACACACAAATGGTTTAAAACATTTTTTTCTATTTATTTCTGTTTTTGCAAACAGTCACAACATTATCTCTCAGGATACTAAGTGACCTTATAGATTTCCCAATCAGATATTGGGGGTGGGATGCTTCTTGATGGCTTGTTTCATTTCCAGTCTTTCAGGCAACTGCCACAGCAAGAAAAGAGCTCCTGCCACCAATGGGTGATAAGTAATGTGAAATTATTCAGCACTATTCACATCACCCCATTTCTCCTTATTAGAGAAAAAATTAATAGGACACATTTACAACATAGCACCATTCTAAAGTAGCCTGGTCTCCATGGGCAATTACAGAATGTCAAGCTGTCACCCAACATGCCTCTAATAACTATACAATTCTTTTGATTCCCGGTAACTTAAAGGTCCCCACCCTCCCAAACTGTCAAGGAGGCCTCTTCCCCTCCATCTGTTCTACAGCACCGTGCTTAACATGAAAGGCCAGCAGTAGAACCTTCTGCACCTGTCAGGCTGGTTCATCAAATGGCAGGAGAAGCCAGTCTGCTCCGTGGCTGCTGTCCATCTTCATCCAGCATCCATGTCACTGGGGTGGAGAGCTGGGCTTTGCCATCATGCTGGGGTGTCAGCCATTTACATTAGGATTTCCAGGCATGAACCAGGTCACTTCTAAACCACAGCCGACCGGCTAGGACTAATTTTCAGGATAAAAAATGCACACTGGGTCTCTGCCCTTTAAGCTCAGGTCTAACTGCTTAGTGAATTAGAGGTGTGCTGCTAAAGCAAATAGCAGCAAAGGAGAGTGCAAAGTCAACCATGGAACCTGCGCAATTTGGTATCTTCTTCAATCTTCCTGAAATGTGATTAAGCATGACCTTTAAGAGTAGTGGATCATCCGATCAATTTTGGTGCAACAGCCTTGCATGTGATGGGGGAGCGTGCTGTGTAGACAGAGGAGCCTACCCTGGCTGCAGGGCCTAACCATCTCACTGTGCAAGAAAAGTTACTGAGATTTATTTCCATTGATTTTACTTGCAAGAAAAACACATCAGAAAACTGCAACCTCAGCAGGACACTAAAGGTCGGTCTTGGCTTCTTGAGGGATGAACTTGATATCAATAGTTATTAGGACACATTCATACAAGATACACAAGAGAGACAGAGAGAAGATGCTGGTAATCTTACTTAATCCTGGTGCGGCCCTAAATCAGGCTCTGCAGACTGTGGGAAAAATCCACGTAAAACTTCAATATTCCTGAGATGAGACTGCGCATGTGCTTGCAGTCAGAGTCAGCTATAACAGCACGGAGGTTACCCCAGAGCCCTGAGAAGGGCAGACAGCATGCAAGAAGGGGGAGATTGCCACAGGCAGTGCCTCCCTGCTCCCTGCTGGTCTCAGACACTGGTGTGGTAAGGTCTGCTTGAACACCTAGCAGAGTGCTAAGTGGGGCCCCAATAGGAGAACAGCCTTGAGAGTCCTAGAATGCTTGGACCTGGACAGGACCTTCCAACCACAAAGGGCTGAGAAGAAAATCACAGCCAGGCTAGAGCTCTGCATACTTCATCTCTGGTCCACTGGCTGCTAACGAGACTGGTTCCTGGCACTTCACTTCACCCTAACCACATATCCAGCTTTCAGTAAAAATAGAAAATGGAAAACACTGTCAAAGAGAAATGGAAAAAAAATCTGAGCAAAATGGTGAAGTTTCTTCTCAGAAAGCCAGAACTGATATTAAGGGAGCATGTTTTATACATTTTAACTGATGTTATTTTTTTCATGACCCTAACATTGCAGAATCCTGGAGCTCAAGCCCAAGAAACTAGATCAACAGAACATTTTCTACAGTGTGGGATTTGTCTGGTCATACTTATTAGCAACCCAACAATACCAGGGCATTACCTGAGCTGTAACACACACTCAACTATGAATGAGGAGACATGGGTTCCTGTCAACACTAGTGTCCTAGAAGAGACGAGGTCAAAGGAACCTTCAAGGAAGGAAAGATCAAGAAAGGAGTGAGGGGAAGGTGTTTTGGAAAAGAAGCGTGACATCAGCAAAAGGGAAATCTGGAGTTTTATGTTCTCAGGACAGAAATGGGAGCAGTTTTACTTGAGAAGGCTATGTGCAGCAGGGACATCAGATGGAAACAAGAGAGGTTTTCAGAATGCTAGGCTATCAATGGGGTCTACCAGTGAAGACTTGGCACTGCTGACAGGAAGAGAGCCAGCCACAAGTGACAAATGGCCATCTGATTTTATTGAAAATGGACACCAAAAAAACTGCTCTGTAGGAGACAGGGTTCAGGCCTATCATCCCCACAAAGACACAGTGTCAATTCCAGATATAAAGAGCATCTTTTTGATAGTAAAAGATACTCATGGCTACAATGCCAATGGAGAGGCATCAAAAGATCCAAAGCCAGACTTCTTGCTGTTCCTTTGTTCCCAGATAGCTGCTGACTGGACCCCTGTGCTCCCTTCCAGCTTGTCCCCACCAGGGTCTCAGTGTCCATCCCTGTACTATTTATTTATTTATTTATTTATTTATTTATTTATTTATTTATTTATTTATTGTTTTGATTTACTTGAGAGCGACAGACAGAGAAAGAGAGAGAATGGGCACACCAGGGCCTCTAGCAACTGCAAATGAACTCCAGATGCACGTGCCACTTTGTGCACCTGGCTTACGTGGGTACTGGGGAATCAAGCCTCAAACTGGGGTCCTTAGGCTTCACAGGCAAGCGCTTAACCACTAAGCCATCTCTCCACCCCCCCTTTTTCTAAATTATTTTAAGTTTTTTTTTTTTTTAATTTATTTGAGAGAATCAGAGAGAGACAGAGACAGGGAGAATGGGTGCACGAGGGTCACCAGCCACTGCAAATGAACTCCAGACACATAAGCCATCTTGTGCATCTGGCTTACATGGGTCCTGAGGAATCGAACCTGGGTCCTTTGGCTTTGCAAGCAAGTGACTTGACCGCTAAGCCATCCCTCCAGCCCCCTGTATTTTTTGTCTTCCCTGGTTGATGGCAAGCTTTGTGAGGACTCCAATACTGGTTCTCATTTCCATTCCTGGCATCTGGTTGGTACTTGGTAAATATCAGATGAATTAAGTCTGGGAATGGCCTTAATCAGTATTTCATCAGCCATGATGTGTCCAGGAAACCCAGGCTCAATACACACACAGATACAAACACACATATTCCCTATAACCATACACACACATACATATACAACTACATATACCCCCGCACACATACATATACAACTACATATACCCCCACACACATACATATACAACTACATATACCCCCACACATACATATACAACTACATATACCCCCACACATACATATACAACTACATATACCCCACACACATACATATACAACTACATATACCCCCGCACACACATACATATACAACTACATATACCCCCTTTTACATACATATACAACTACATATACCCCCGCACATACATATACAACTACATATACCCCCGCACACATACATATACAACTACATATACCCACACACATACATATACAACTACATATACCACACACACATACATATACAACTACATATATGCCCACACACATACATATACAACTATATATGCCCACACACATACAACTACATATATGCCCACACACATACATATACAACTACTATGCCCACACACATACATATACAACTACATATACCCACACACACATACATATACAACTACATATACCCACACACATACATATACAACTACATATACCCCCAACACACATACATATACAACTACATATACCCCCCACACATACATATATAACTACATATACCCACACACATACATATACAACTACATATACCCTGCACACATACATATACAACTACATATATGCCCACACACATACATATACAACTATATATACCCCACACACATACATATACAACTACATATATGCCCACACACATACATATACAACTACATATACCCCGCACACATACATATACAACTACATATATGCCCACACACATACATATACAACTATATATACCCCACACACATACATATACAACTACATATACCCCCGCACACATACATATACAACTACATATACCCCCGCACACATACATATACAACTACTATGCCCACACACATACATATACAACTACATATACCCCCAACACACATACATATACAACTACTATGCCCACACACATACATATACAACTACATATACCCCCAACACACATACATATATAACTACATATACCCCAACACACATACATATACAACTACATATACCCCAACACACATACATATACAACTACATATACCCCACACACACATACATATACAACTACATATACCCCACACACATACATATACAACTACATATACCCCACACATACATACATATACAACTACCATGCCCACACACAACTACATACACACACCCCCACTTGCTGCAATTGCAGCAATCTTTCAGCAGGTGTCAAGACACAGTGGTTTGGTAATCAATTGTGAGGTACTTCCCAATAACATATTCCTGATAACAGTGAAAGTACATAAGCTTGTCAATTATTTACTAATAAATTAGATCAGATTCAAGGTTATCCCTAATAACACTTTCACCACTCATTTGCATTTCAGTAAGCTTTCCTGAGTGGGAAAGAAAGGGAAAGAATTACTGCTAGCTGGTATATGGATTTCTAGAAGGATTAACTCAAATGCCAAATGTACTTTGTTCTAAAAATCTATGTTGGGGAGAAAAATGGGCTTGCCTTAGCCAGGGTCCAGAACTCCTCTGTCTGCCTTCTTTCTTGTCCCATCAGTATAGCCAAAGTTTTCCAAAGGCCTGTTTCACCCTCTTCTCCCATCTGAGCTAGATATAAAGACTGTGGCCAGGGATGTAGTTTAGGAAGAGGGCATGCCTAGAATGCATGAGGCCCTGGGTTCAATTCTCAGCCCTGGGGAAAAAAAATACTAAAACTTTAAGTATAAATGGGAGGTTGGTACAGTTTATATGACTCAGCCTCCAGGTCTATGTTGTCTAATTCAGTGACTACTAGCTCCATGTGGTTATTTAATTGTAGATCCTCAGTAACAGCAGCCACATTTCAAGTGCTCAACAGTTCCATGTGGCTGGTGGTACCATGTTGGATAATGTGGAAAAAAAAAAAATATATATATATATATTATATATATAGATATAGATAGAGAGAACATTTCAACCCTCACAAAGGATTCTATACTCTCATGCCAGACTAAGGCCACCCAAAAGAGGAGACTAAGATGCAAAATTTCCATTTTAATTACAATAGCATTTAGTTTATGATCAACTGCACAAAAGAGGAGAGTGAAGCAAAACAAATTGTGATCCAGGAACACAGCCAACAGGAGAAAAAACCCCAGCTACCATACAGTTCTTGGCCTATTCTGTTCAGCATAAGTATTAATTAGCATTTGTGGGGCCTGGGCAGGCTGTGAGTGGTCTCACAAGTGCAAATGGGTAGCCACCTAGAAAAGGGAATAGCTAAGGAAGGCAGCATCCACAGGGTCTCTACCACATCTTTACTCTTTGATTTTTGCTTAAGAGAGTAAATTATTTGTCTACGCACTCCTGCTTCAGAAGCAAACACACATCTTGGAGAAGAGCTGTCTTCTAATCTGCAAACAGATCCCATTTTGAGGTTTAATAATAGAAGATTAATTCCACTCAGTGGCTATCTGGTAATAATGCAGTATGTATGTTCTGAAGTACAGAATAGCTCTCTTAGTCTTTGTGGAAGTCACATGTCAAAGATAAAACTTAGGGGCTAGAGAGATGGTTTAGCGGTTAAGGCGCCTGCCTGCTAAGCCTAAGAACTGGGTTCCAATCTCCAGGTCCCACATTTAGCCAGATGCAAAGTGACGCAAGGGCGCAATGCCGCACTTGCCCACAAGGGGGCACACGCATCTGGATTTCATTCACAACAGCTGAGAGACTGCTGGTGCGCCAATTCTCTATCTGTCTCCCTCTCTCTCTCCCTCTGTCTCTCTCTGTGTATCTCTCCAAAAATAAAAAATAAAAATAAAATTATTAAAAAAAAAAAAAACAACTTAGGGCTGGAGAGATGGCTTAGCGGTTAAGGTGCCTGCCTCCTAAGCCTAAGAACACCCGTTCCAATCTCCAGGTCCCACGTTTAGCCAGATGCAAAGTGACACAAGGGCGCAATGCTGCAGTTGACCACAGGGGCGCATGTACCTGGAGTTCGTTCTCAGCATCTGAGAGGCTGCTGGCGCGCACATCTCTATCTGTCTTCCTCTCCTTCTGTCTCTCTCCAAAAAAAAAAAAAAAAAAAAAAATAAAACTTAAATACACACCAGAGGAGAAAAACTGTCTCTACCAGAAGCCCAATGCAAGTGTGGTAGTGGCCACCCACATTCCAAGGGGTCCTAGTCCACTCTTCCTGAGTGTGCTCCTCACACAGTCCATGTCAGGGTGCTTAGCAAAGGCTGCACAGAAAACCATATAAAGTCAAAGAAAGGAGTTGGGTGTGAAGGTGTTACTTCCTTCAAGATGAGCACTACATAGACTGAATAGAGAATACCAGAAAGGAAGCTGGGCATGGTGGCACACGCCTTTAATCCCAGCACTTAAGAGGCAAAAGCAGGAGGATCACCAGGAGTTCGAGGTCACCTGAGAGACTACATAGTGAATTCCAGGTCAGCCTGAGCTAGAGTGAGACCCTACCTCAAAAAAACAAAAAAAAAAAAAGGAAAGGAAAGGAGAAGAAAGGAAAAGGAAAAGGAAAGTGAAAAGGAAAAGAAAGAATACCAGAAAGAAACAGAGTGTGGGGCATCTTGGGGAAATGCTAACCTCTTGTAAAAATAAGTGGGGCTGGCTCAGCAGTTAAGGTGCTTGTCTGCAAAACCTAAGGACCCGGGTTCAATTCCCCAATACCCACGTAAAGCCATATGCAGATAGTAGCACATGCATCTGGAGTTCATTTGCAGTGGCTAGAGACCCTGGCACTCCCATTCTCTCTATATACCTGCCTGCCTCTCTCTTTCAAATAAATAGATAAAATTTTTAAAAATAAAGCTCTACTCTGTCAAATCCTCTATTGAGTAATGTATAGATACTTCCTCACCCCTCAAAAGAAACACTTCATGTTGCGTGAGAAAACAGAGGCACAGAGACATTCAACAACACAGCTAGGAAATGGCAAGCAAGCTATAGATCCGCTAGCTCAGATCCAAGTAACTCCTGGGTTGTGCTCCCTATCTTATTGCACTGCTTCTCTGACCTTTCTCTTTCAAACACCTTTTGGGCAAAACAGCCAGGTTTCATTAGCTCAAGACATCATAGTACACAACAGGGTGTCTAATGTATCACAAGTCCTCCTGGTGGCTCCCGGGTGGTTCCTAGGTGAACACTGCTTTTCATTTACACGTACATACGTATGTACATGTATATATAATGTCTTTTAGAAAATATATACATCGGCTGGGCGTTGGTGGCACATGCCTTTAATCCCAGCACTCTCAGGAGGCAGAGGTAGGAGGATCACGGTGAGTTCAAGGCCACCCTGAAACTACATAGAGAATTCCAGGTCAGGCTGAGCTAGAGTGAGACCCTACCTCAGAAAACCAAAAAAAAAAAAAAAAAGAAAAGAAAAAGAAATAAAAGAGAAAAAAAAATATATATATACATCATAAATATATTAAATAAGTGGCAGAGGCATTCAGAAATAACCTATTTTAAGAGATATTAGGTGGAGAGCTGGAGAGATGGCTTAGAAATTAAGGCGCTTGCCTGTAAAACCAAAGGACTTAGGTTCGATTCCCCAGAACCCACATAAGCCACATGCACAAGGTAGCACATGCATCTGGAGTTTGTCTGCAGTGGCTGGAGGTCCTGGCACACCCATTCCTTCCCTCCCTTCCCTGCCCTTCCCCCCACCTCCCCTCTCTCTCCTCTCTCTCTCTCTCTCAAATAAAAAATAATTTTTTTAAAGATAGCAGGTGGAGTCAGATGTGGTGGTGCACACCTTTAATCCCAGCACTCAGGAGACAGAGGTGGGAGGATCACTGTGAGTTCAACGCTAGCCTAGAACTACAGAGTGAGCTCCAGGTCAGCCTGGGATAGAATGAGACCCCACCTTAAAAAAAAAAAAGCAGGCCAGGCGTGGTAGTACATGCCTTTAATCCCAGCACTCAGGAGGCAGAAGTAGGAGGATCACCGTGAGTTCAAGGCCACCCTGAGACTACATAGTGAATTCCAGGTCAGCCTGGATCAGAGTGAGACCCTACTTCAAAAAAAAAAAATCAGGCTGGGGAGATGGCTTAGCTGTTAAGGTGCTTTCCTGCAAAGCCTAAGGACCTATGTTTGACTCCCCAAGTCCCACATAAATCAGACACACAAGGTGACACAAGCACACGCTTGTGCACAAGGTGGCGCAGGTGTCTGGAGTTCAATTGCAGTGGCTGGAGGCCCAGGCACGCCAATTCATTCTCTTGCTCTCTCTTTCATAAAAAAAATTTCAAATATCAGGAGCTAGAGAGATGGCCCAATGGTTAAAGATGCTTGCTTGCAAAGCCTGTCTGCCTGGGTTCAATTTCCCAGTACCCATGTAAAAGCCAGATGCACAAAATAGCACATGCATCTGGAGTTTGTTTACAGTGGCAAGAGACCCTGGTGTGCCCATACTTTCTATCTGTTTCTTTCTCATTCTTTCTCTTCACAACTAAATAAAAATATTTTTTAATAACATAAAATAAGGAGGGCTAGAAGATGGCTTAGCAATTACGGTGCTTGTCTGCAAAGCCTAAGGACTTTCCAGGTCCCACATAAGCCAGATGCACAAGGTGACCCAAGCTTGCAAAGTTGTACATGTGCACAAGATAGCACACACATCTGGAGTTCAACTACAGTGCCTGGAGGCCCTGGTGCACCAATTCTTTTTCTGTCTCTCTCTCTGATTAAAAATTAAAATTAAAATATATTAAGAAATCAAAGATAAAGATGATATGGAAATATGGCAAAAAAAAAAAAAAAACAAGATGGTAGCACATGAATCTAATTGCTTAAGGCTGTTCAGGAATCTACTTTGGGGAGATAGATTTTTGTTCTTTTTAAAACCCTGGCTCATAAGCTCCTTTCATCTGGAATGTTCCCCTATCTTCTTCTGTACCTTCCACACTATTTGCCAAATGGGGCTGGCCAAGCCTTCCCCTAGTCTTCTGTAGGGTACACCACATACCAGTGTTGTCTTCTAACTCCTTTGACCTTTCCAGTGTCCTTACACCTGCTGCCCCATAGCATAGTGACTAGTCAGCCCTACCTTCCTCTTGCTGTCCTGGAAGTACTGTGACAGCCAGGCCTGATCCTGATCTAGATCTCCCCAGAATCCAGAATATAATTTAGGACATGGTGAGCCCCCAAGACTCACTCAAGACACATGGGGACTCTAGGGAAACATCCTCAGGCCATGATGGGGAATGGCACCAAACAGATATGCCTACGTATTACTTAACATAAAGAACTGAAGCAGGAATTTCATCTGCCAAATTTGTAAGGGGTTGGAAATTCTTTTTACACTGATGCTCACCAATTTTACTGGCAGTCTTCAGGCCTAGATGGCAATGGAGTTTTCATAAGCCTTCCACAATGTGCCCAGCCTCCTGTGAGCACTTTATAAACAAAATACAGTAATTAACCTTGGGACCACTGAAAACCACATGTACAAACAGACTAAATTAATATTTACAAGATCAAACAGGACAGCAAAGACGATTAGATCAAGAAGGATTTAGATGTGGGTCAACTTATACTGTAAACCACAAATGAAATCTGCTATTAAGATGCCTTAGACTCACTCAAAGCACTGATAAGCTGCTTCCAAGGCAGAACATTAGGAAGAGGAGAGCATTTGGACTAATGTCAATGTAAAGAGGACTCCCTACTACTATCCATTCACTGGATCTATAGGGCGGCCGAGACCATTAAATCCTCACATAATACAAAAACCTCACTCTAGTCAAACCTCCACCACAGTCCAAGTGTAATGATTAATAAAGCTGAGAAAAGCAGCTGTTCATTGAGCCCTTACTATGTGCCAGGCACCCTTCCAGGGGCTTTTCCAGGGCTGCTGTGTGCCTCACAAGAACCCCGTGAAGCAGTTGCTATGGTTACAGCCTTTTTTTTTTTTAAGGTAAGAAGCACAAATAGGCAAAGAAGTTTACCCAGGACACTCCAAAAGTGGTAGAAGCAGAGTCTGAAGCTGGCATCAGACAGAGTCTGAGTACATACCCTCATAGACTAGTATGCAATTTACCCTCAAATATAACTGATACAACATTCCTGTCCATCCAACTACAAGAACTCAGGCTTACTGCTGCCTTTGATATGGTAACCTCACTAAGAAGGACAAGTCCTAGCATTTTTCAGGTCTGCAATAGTCAGTGCTCAGAGAAATCTTGCTACATCTGCACAATTTCCTGATTGGCAGAGTCAGAACAGGAAAAGGGAAGAACAAAGCTGAGGCACATAAGACTGACAACCTGGCATTCAATGACTATGGATACTCAATATCCTGTTCCAACAGGAAATGAGGGTGGCCAGGTGAAAACACCACCACCTTCTAAGCAGTTAGGAACCATTCCAGAGAGCAACTCTGCTACTTTCACTGAGCAAGAAGGTGCTAACGTCAGAAGGGAGGCCTCTCAACCCTGCAGAAGCAGCCATGGGCAGTTAGTATGACCCTTTCCTAAGACTGCTGCTACTACAGGCACTATGGGCACTACCAGGGACCATGCCACACAGCTGGCTCCAGATTCTCTCTTGAAAAATAGAGCCATTGAGCCTTCAATGGGACAGACTGCTCACCTCAGCTGAGGTGATGGAACCTCAGAGGCATGAAAGTCCTCTGCTCCACCCAGTACACCTGTCTGCATCAGAAAAGCAGGCTGAGACACATACATGATGAGTCAAGGACAAGGGGTCCTAGACCCTGGAGGAACGGTGTTGAGACTGTTATCCTTGGAAGGCCATCCTACACTGCCTGCCCTTTGGTTCCATAAAAACCCAAGAAACACCCAACATGAATTCACAGGAATATTTTCCTTACAACCAAAAGACCCTAGTTATATGCAAAAGTGGGCCCTGGGCTAGTCACCTGATGTAATTCTCAGTCAAGACTGAGACTTGGGGCTAAGGAGATTACTCAGTGGTTAGTCACTTGCTCTGCAAGCTTGCCAGCTGAAGTTCAGATCCCCTGCACTCACATAAAGCCAGATGCAAAGTGACATAGGGATCTATAATCCAAACATGCCTATGGCAATGGGAGGTGGAGTCAGAAGCCTTGGAGCTCACAGGCCAGCTAGTCTGGTCTCCCAATGGCAAACAAGAGAGGTCTTTTCTCAAACAAGGTGGAAGGGACCAACATCCCTGGGTTGTCCTCTGACCTACACAGGTACACATGTGCACACATAATAACAAAATAATAATAATAATTAATAAAGGCTGGGACTTGTTTGGGTCTAATAAACTTCTTGAGGAGGGGAATGGAATATACCTAGGCCTCACCATCAGTTTCAGGCAAAGTATTTGCCTTCCCTGAGTCTTTGCATCATCATCTGGCAAACCATCAGGCCACCAGGGACCACCATACTAAACCAACTTGATTCCCAAGTCCCTGGGGCATGAAAGGAGATAATGGGTGAGGAGTCTGAGCTGTGGTCTGCTGTGAAGAATTATTTATTTCCATAGGGACCCACACATGGGGACAACACAAACAAAGGCGTGAAGTTGCTGGTGTGCCTTCAGGAAGGATCACTGCTGGATGCGTGGATCACATGCACACCCAGTACAGCATTCAAACATCCTTCACATCTGTGGCCAGCTTCCTTCTGCTAGTGATTGGAAAATTCTGCCTGGGACTTGGAGTTTCTAGTCAGTGCTCCCAAGTATTACTTGTGAAAGTGAACATACTTGTCTGAATTTATCTTAACTTGAGACCGTTAAATTGCTAGCCCTTCAGCCACTCTCTCAACTCCCCTTGATGATAATGAAGACGTGGTGACTGGCTCAAAGTCAAGTGAAACAAACATAGAATGTCCTGCCTTTAGGAGAAAAACCATCAAATGACAACTGTTTAACAATAAGAATTGTAAGACTTAGGACTGGAGAGATGGCTCAGAGGTTAAAGGTGCTTGCTTGCAAAGTTACTGGTCCAGGTTCGATTCACTAGTACCAATGTAAAGCCAGATGCAACAAAGTGCATGTTATCTGGAGGTCATTTGCAGTGGCAGGAGACCCTGGTGACTGTATGTGTGTGCACACACATGTGTCCTGTAAATAAATAAAAATAAAATATAGGGGCTGGAGAGATGACTTAGCGGTTAAGGCACTTGCCTGCAAAGCCAAATGACCCAGGTTCAATTCCCCAGGACCAGATGCACAAGGTAGCGCATACGTCTGGAGTTTGTTAGCAGAGGCTGGAGGCTCTGGCGTGCCCATTCTCTCTCTCAAATTAATTAATTAAGTAATAAAATAAAATAAAATTGGGGCCAGGTGTGGTAGTGCACACCTTTACTCCCAGCACTCTGGAGGCTGAAGTAGGAGGCTCACCATGAATTTCAGGCAAGCCTAGAGCTATACACTAAGGTCAGCCTGGACTAGAGTGAGACCCTGCCTCAAAAAAAAAAAAAAGAAATTGTAAGTCTTGGTCACTAACTTTTTAAAATACTTTATTCATTCATTTGCATTCATTTGCAAGGAGAGAGAGAGAAAGAAAAAAAAGAATGAATGAATGAATGAATGAATGAAAATAAATGGGCATGCGGGGGCCTCTGCCACTGCAAACCAACTCCAGATGCATGTACCAACTTTCGGATCTAGCTTTACATGGGTACTGGGAAATTGAACCTGGTTTGTTAAGACTTTGGAGGCAAGTGCCTTAACCTCTAAGCCATCTCCCCAGTCCCTTGGTCACCAATTTTAAAAGGAAAGACTTTCTATTAACCTAAGTGAAAACATGTTAAATGTGATCACTTAAAAGCTAAACATTAAAAAACATATTAATAGGGCTGGAGAGATGGCTTAGTGGTTAAGGCACTTGCCTGCAAAGCCAAAGGACCCAGGTTCAATAGCCCAGGACCCACATAAGCCAGATGTACAAGGGGGTGAGTGCATGCATCTGGAGTTCGATTTTCTTTAAGTATAGGGAAATTGGTTGACCCTCTATCTCAAAGAGGAAAGTGCATTACTCTTTTGTTAGTAACTTGGAAGGTCATGTGAAAGTCATTGTATAACCAAAAAAAAAAAAAAAAATCAGCATTTCTACAGCTTCAATGAAAGTTTCTGAAAAGCTAAAGCTTTTATAGCCAAGCCCATCATTAATAAATCTTATTTTATTTATACTAAAGCCTGAAATCAGGGGCTGGGGAGATGGCTCAGTGGTTAAAGTTGCTTGCCTGTCTGCTCATGTTCAATTCCCTAGCACCCATGTACAGCCAGACGGACATCCACTTGCAGTGACAAAAGACCCTGGTGCATACACACACACACACACACACACACACTCTCTCTCTCTCTCTCTCTCCCCTCTCTCTCTCTCACACACACACATCCAAATACATAAATCAGTAAAATTTCAAAAATAAGACCTGAAATAATGGTGCAGTCTACAGTCGTGGTGTTTGAAAAAAAATGTTGTTTTTTTTTTTTCTTGAAGCAGCGTCTCACAATAACCCAGGCTCACTTGCACTCATTCTGTATTCCACACTAGCCTTGAACTCATGGTAAACCTCCTACTCCAGCCTCCCAAGTGCAAGGATTAAAGCATGCACTACCACACTGGCTCTGAAAATTATTTTTGACAGTGCATTAGTTTCTTTGGCAGTTTCACAGTGGTCTAAAGAGGACAGTGTATTTTACAATCAGTAAACTCTCAATGAAACAGAAGTATTCATACCACTCACACCTTTCCATGCTGCAAAGAACTCAGGAACTGCTTTAGTACCATTCTGAAAATTCCACTTGACTCAAAGAATGAAGCAGAAGCAGCAGGCTACAGACCTGCTTAGAGATAATGAAATTTAACAGGCAAAGATAAAAGGGGCCAGTTCTCTACCCAGGAGATGTGACATACGGGATCAGAATCCAGAACAGGGCTTTGCCTTTCTTAAAAGCTTTTAACTCAAACTAGAGTATTCACTTTGGAGAGTCTGGTATTGCAGGGAGGGAAAGAGGAAAAGAATCTCTCAGAAAGACTTCTGTGAAGAGCTATAGACCAGCATGGGGCTTCAGAAAGGAAGAGAGACAAACTTCCAGTTTTAAACAGTAATTTGTGCATAATTATCCTCGTGGGTTGATACAAGATAGTTAGATTAAATAAATTAATCAAAGTACAAATTGTGCTGGCAAGCTCTAGTACCTAGCTTCTCCTAAGGCCAACCTGCCAAGTGCACCAAGGCTGCATCTCACAGCCACCAAATTGGAGCTGGCAGGTGAAGGGGGTGAAGATGCAGTCACTGTGGAACCAGAGGGGGCGCAGATCAAGGGAGGGCTCTGCTGAGCTATAACAATGAAAGCCTTAACTACAAGATCCATTACAGCCTGCACATCTACAGCTATTTGCACATCATGGTTGAAAAAACCCTCAGGAAAGCAGCCATTATTAATATGCCATGTTCCACACAGCTCACTGGCCCTGTCTGTGAACAGTGCTGCTGAGACACAACTTCCCACATCAATTCCTCACTTGATGCTTCAGGAAGAACAGCAGCTCGGTCCATAGTACTAAGAGCTAACAAGCATGCACCCCTGGGCTAATTCTTTACTAGGTTCATGGAATCTTCACAAAAACCCTAGATGCTAAATATAACTGCCCTCTTTAAAGATGTAGAAACAGCCGGGTGTGGTGGTGCATGCCTTTAATCCCAGCACTCAGGAGGCAGAGATAGGAGGATCACCATGAGTTCGAGGCCACTCTGAGACTACATAGTGAATTCCAGGTTAGCCTGAGCTACAGTGAGACCCTACCTCGGGAAAAAAAAAATGTGGAAACAGACTCAAGCCAGAGACCTGTCCAAGGTCACACAGAGAAGAAAGTTCAGAACTGGATCTGATATAGCTGCCTATGCAGCCCAGAGAGGTGGACAGGAAATTTGTTTCAAGGTGGAAAAAAAATTAATAAAAAAACCGAATTTCCACTGCTTTCCAAAACACTTGATTAATACTGTGTCCCCATGTAAAGAAATGAGCAGTTTGCTCCAAGTGGAGAGAAGCAATAACACAATCTTGTTGAACAGCAAGCACATTCTACAGCTGGAAAAAGCTGGGTCAGGAAACAAAAGACACAGGTGGGAAAGGGAGGGAGGGAGGAAGGAAGGGAGGAAGGAGAGAAAGAAAACAGAAAGAGAAGAAAAGAAAAGAAAAAAAGAAAAGAAAAGGAAGGAAGAGAAAAAAAAGAAAGAAAAAAAGTGCCAGGCATGGTGGTACACACCTTTAATCCCAGCAGAGGTAAGAGGATCGACGTGAATTTGAGGCCACCCTGAGACTATGTAGTGAATTCCAGGTCAACCTGGGCTACAGTGAAACCCTACCTCAAAAAAGCAAAACAAAAGAAAACAAAAGGTGCACCCATGATCTGCACCTGCAAGATACACATGGACCCATCATACAGCAAATGAGATAAAGGTCTTTCTGTACTGCCAGCTAGGAAAACAAGCACACAGGGACAGCAAATGTCACTGACTACTGCCCAACCTGTCAAGTGGCCAGGCTTCTGTGGAACCATCACACAGTGTCGCCCTTTCTGCCCTTCATATTCTCTGCCAATCACACTAGGTTGCTCAAGATTCAATTATCAGTATTGCAACCCCTTTTTTGTTTTCAGAGGAAGCTGTCCAAGTGTCACCTCTCCCAATAGCTACTGCTAATGCAAACATCCTTCATCAGCTGCAGCATAACAGAATAACAGGGGAGAGGGGGCGGAGAGGGGGAGCAACCTGGGTGAAGCCTTGAGGGATGCAGAATGAATCCCAACTTTGGAAATAAGTTCTTCAATCGGAAAAGAAGTCAGAGCCAAAAAGACCAAATGGGTTCACTCCAGCACATCCTACTGGCCCTGCCTAGCACAGTGAGAACTGGAGAGATATATTGGTGTAACAGTAACAATGCTTCTAAGATCTACAGATTGGGATTTAAGAGTTTTCTTTTTATACTTATGCTAGTAGTAGTCTGCAAATAAACCTGATTTAGCATACTTTTGTGTGTGTGTAGTATTTTGGTGTGTGTGATGTATGCACGTGTGGTGCATGTGCTGATGCAGGGCTCTATGTGCTTCCCCTGCAGTGGGGGAAAGGACATCAGGTATCACTAAGCCACCTGTTTTTCCTTGTGATAGAGTCTCTTATGATTCTAGAGTTTGCCATTTGCAGACCCCCAAGATTCTGCAATCTTCGATTCCCCACAGGACTGGAGTTACAGGTGTGTGTGACTATGCCTAGATGTTTTTATGTGGGTTCTGGAGATTTGAACTCAAGAAGTCTCAGGTCCCCTCAGGCCCTCATACTTGCATAGGAAGTACATTTAACCACTGAGCCATCTCTCTAGCCCTGATTTAGCAATTGTCTTAAATTATGTTGTTATGGCTTGACTATTCCATAATAAACTTACAAAACATAACTTGTTAATCATTGCAAAGTATGTTCCTAATTGCTACTGTCATGGGCCAGCCACTCTCCTGAGACCCTGGCATACACTAAGCTTTCGTACCCTGCCTGAGTGGATACTGTCTCCATCCTATTTTACTGATCAAGAGACAGAAGCAAGCTGTCAAGGTCACAGACGAGTTAGGAAGGAGTGAAACTTGAGTTCAGGCCCAGAGCCCATGCTTAGTTCCCCTCATACATTGAAGAGATGATGGCTGTGCACATGCTTCACAAATGAGTTTGTTGTTCTAACTTTCACTGTATCCTTGATCTGTCTCAAAATAATCAAGATAATTTGCCTTCTGCTTGCATTCCCCAAAACTAGTTTAAACACACACAAACACCTTAATATGCATTATCCTTCAGCAAACTACACCATGAGTAGAATGTTAAACCTCGGGCAGACCTCTGCAGCTGTGTGCTCAGGGAACACCATGCTTGAGAGCCAGCCCTGCCACCTGCAGCTAAAAGGACTCTACCCAAGGATGATGGCCCTATTTATTTACCACAATTTGTTGGTTTGTTTTCTTCTGATGAGCATGTGGCCAGGCTGGCATGGCCCCTGGCCCTACTGAGTCATGCCATGATGCAGGCAGCATGGGGAGAGAAGGCCACAGAATCACAGAGAGGGGAAACTCCCCAACCTGGGGAGTTAGACCTCTCCTACTATGTAACTATATATGAATATGCAAGTGAAAAAGCATCACTCAGGCAAAAAGGGACATGAGACCCATTTAAGCAGGACATCAGGAATTAGGATACAGATGGCATCTCAAGGTAGCCTACTACTGGGCCAGCCCAGAACTGCAAGACACTATATTATGGATTTTGTCTTAACTTGGAGTCCTCAACACATCTTAGCAGGAGCACTGCATGATCAAAGTTGTATTTTGAAAGGTTGCTCTGATGATGCCATGTGGGACAAAGACCCCTAAGACAGTGAGGCTTGTGAAAATTCCCTAGCAAGGGCTACTATCCTATCAACAAACACTTCTTAGTAACATCTGAGGAGTGAGCACAAGATGGAACATACAATCTGTGGGAAGTACCCTGTAGGCCACACCAGGCTGCAGGTGGTGTCAATGTTACTCCAGTCCAAAGCAAAGCGGAAGGCTTACAAGAGGCCCCCTTCCACTTCCAAACACAAGAATAAGGCCACCCATCCAGAGATACCTCTGCTAAGCAAAGCTTTGAACATCTTCCTTGAAAGCAACAAATGCCCAACGCTATGCAACTGAGCTTCATGGTGTGGAGGAAGTCTTAACAGAAAAAAAAACATTCCCCACAAGACATCTGGCTAGGAAATTACAGTGTTCTAGCTTTCTAAGCTGAGGTCCTGAGTATAATGTTTTGCTGAGGATTCCAATGAAGTGCCAGCAGGATAATGTGGTTGCACTGTCTGAGCTGCTGTGAAAATGCATTAAAACCTCAATGTTAAAGTGCATCCAAGCAATTAAAATTAATAGGGCTGCTCTGTTTGAAGCTGGGGAAAACACAAGAAAAGGGAGTGGTGGTCTCTGTAATCCACTGTTGGGTTTTTTTGTTTGTTTGTGTAGCATGTTGTTATGGCAACTAAACTGAAAGGCAATCTAGAGAAGCAGGAATGCCTCCATGGCTGGAATGAAGAGCTGGGCAAGAGGGCACAAGGGTAGAAGCTTCCACTGTCTACCATCAGCCAGGCCCTGTGCCACCTGGATAAAGAAATGTCTCACTCCTGTTTTGCAAGTGAAGGGGGGAAACTTGGAGAGAGGCTGGACTACAATACAAAGAAGCCATGCAGTGATTTTAACATGAAAATAAACATCTGCCTAGTCACAACAAAAGTCTTCAGTGGTCCCTTAATCGCCTTCTGTTCACTGGAGAGTCAAGAATTCAGTCTCTCTGGGAAGTCAGGTGATTCTAACTCTTATCTCACAAACACCATGGATGGTGTACCATTTTGAATCAATGCATTCAATTCAGGGAAACAAAATGAATTTGAAGGTGTGATTTTAAACAGTGAGGCAGACAAGTCTCACTAGGACTGGATGACTAGAGGAAGAGCCAGGTGGGCAGACAGGTCAATGGAGGAACACAGTGCATCCAGGACCTCAGCTCAACCCAGGCAGAGTGCTGAAATGAGACATAAGGTCAATGTCACACAGGAGCAAAATCACTGTTCAAGACTTTCAAGAGTTGAAGGAAACATAACAGACCCCACTGGAGGTACAGTCGCCCCTATCTGTTGTTCAGCCTTGCACAATCCACAAGCAACAGCAGCAGTCTGGAAATAGTACATAGAAAATTTCAGAAATAAACATTTCCTACGTTTATGTTCCATGCCATTCTGCAGGCCATCCCATTCTATCCCACCCGAGATGGACATCATCCCTTTGTCCAAGTGTCCATGTTGTATATGCCACCTGCCCATGGACAATTCATTAGCTGTTTTGGTTATAAGACCAACTATTGTGTTATCACAGTGCTTGTGTTCAAGTAACTATTTTAACAACAGGCCAACTAATATAATGATGTTATCAAAGTGAATATGCTAAAGAAAAGCTGTGAAATACTTCCTTAAGTTAAAAAACAAAAGCACAAGGAAGAAAAATCATGCAGTTCCACCATAAGAACCAGGCTTCTACCCATGTAATTATGAAGGAAACAGAGCTTCGTGCTAATCTGGCTGCTGCACCTCAAATGCAAAAGTGATGGCAACAGGATGACAAGTATAGTTTAGATAGAAATGGCATTCAGCTACAGGGTTCAATAACTCCCATCATTTCTGTCGTCCACTGGAGACCTTAGGAGGCATCCATTGCCAAAAATAGAGGACAACTGCACAGGGATGACAAACTGTGTAGCACTTTCTGCTACAGTGTCACCAGCCTATATCAAAGAAAACATGGAAAGTTCTGTGTCATTAAAAAAACACACCAAGCCGGGCATGGTGGCACATACCTTTATAAAATCCCAGCACTTGGGAGGCAGAGGTAGGAGGATCGCCGAGAGTTCAAGGCCACCCTGAGACTACATAATTAATTCCAGGTCAGCCTGGACCAGAGTGAGACCCTACCTTGCAAAACCAAAAAAAAAAAAAAAAAAAACCCCAAATAGGTCAGATCCAATGTTAACAGCAACAAGGAAGTCACTCTATGATAGTTAATCTCGATTGATAAACTGCTAGATATGTATGTCAGTGAGGAACCTTCCAGAGAGCTTTAACTGAGAAGACCATTCCTGAATGTGAGCAGCACCATCCCATGGGCTGGGTTCTGAACCAAATAAAAAGGAGAAAGCAAGCTGAGCACCAGCATTCATCTCTCTGCTTCCTGACTGTGAACAGACTGTGACCAGAGACCTCCAGCTCCTGTCTGAACTGTATGTTCAAATCGTGACCCAAAATAAACTTTAAGTTGCTTTTGTCAGGTATTTTGTCACAGTGATGAGGAAAGTAACTAATACAGTACCCTAAAGCTGATCAAATGATTATTTTTCTCTCCAGACACAAAAGATACATATATAATATTCTCTTGAATCAACAAGAACCCCTTAAAACAAGTACAGCCTAAGGCTGGAAAAGAATATGGACAAACTAGTCAGTCACATGCCAAGGGCAAATAGACCAGAACACTGTATATAACTAGCAAGAAATCTGCATTTGCATCAAGCAGGGGATAGAATTAAAATGCAACAAGTTAAAAATAAAAATAAAAATAAAGATGCTATGTAGAACAGCCAGACAACAAGACGCAACTGCCTTTATTTCAGATACTATTCCAGATAGTTACATGTGCCAGTTAAATCACCAGCCGTCTGTGAGTTATGTTCCTTTATGACAGTAAGGAACAGTATGCTGAGGCATGTAAGGCCACTGGTTAAAGAAAGGGGGTGACAGCTGGGGAGATGGCTCAATGGATAAAGCGCTTGCCACACAAGCTTAGGAACCTGAGTTTGGATCTTCAGAACCCACATAAACCTGGACACAGTAACATGAGCTTCTGTAATCCCAGCATGCCTAGGGTGAGAAGGGAGGCAAAGACAGGAAAATTCCCCATAAGCCTGGGGTCCAGCTAGCCTGGTGAATGCAGGAATGAACAAGAGATCCTGCCTCACACAGGTAAAAGGCAAAATCTAACACCAGGGGTGTCCTCTGAGCTCCACACATGCATTTATACACATGAATAAATGATCATACACAAAAGGGAGAGAGGAAAAAAGACTAGCAGTGGAGTCAGGAATTATTACTGAAACCAGAGGCTTTGGGCACTGTATTCTTCTGAGTTTAAGAGCTATAATCCAGAGTGGGGATATTTATTGTCTTCATTCACTTGTCTAGAACAGTGCCCCCATGCAGGAAGATCTCTGCACAGTGAGTATTCAATTGCTAAGAAATGAATAGGTTGGATACGATCTGGCAAAAAGCATACTACACCAAAGCAGAGAGTTTGGAAATGTTACGACTGAGTAACTTACAACAAGTATGACTGCTTTTAAAAAAAAAAAAAAAAATTTAATTTATTTGAAAGTGAGAGAAAGAGGCAGAGAGAGAGAAGGAGAATGGGCGTATCAGGGCCTTCAGCCACTGAAAACAAACTCCAGACACGTGCTTTCTCAATGGGAACACAGAACACACTCAAGTCTGCATACTCTCATCCTCTAATTCTACAGTACAGGGCAATCAATGAGCTGAGCTCAGAATGCTTGGGGGTGGGGTGGGAAGATGGCTCAGTGGATAAAGCACTTCCTGTGGAAGTATGAGAACCTAACTTCAGATCCCTAGTATCCATGTAAATGCAAGGTGGTATGCACCTGCAACCTAACACTGGGGAAGTAAAGACAGGAGGATCTCGAGGGCAAACTGGCTAGCTTAGTCTAGCCAAATTGGTGAGCTTTGGCTTCACTGAGAGACCCTGTCTCAAAAATAAGGTAGATGGCCTGGAGAGATGGCTCAGCAGTTAAGGTGCTTGCCTGCAAAGCCTAACAACTCAGGTTCAATTCCCCACTATCCAAATGCACAAAGTGGCACATGCATCTGGCATTCATTTGCAGTGGCTGGAGGCCCTGGTACGCCCATCTTCATAACCCCCCCTTGTAAATAGATATAATTTTTAAAATAATTTTTTAAAATAAGGTAGAGACCTAACATCAACCCATGGCATCCACATTCATGCATACACAGGTGTACCACACACCTAAGAACATATATGCACACACACACACACACACACACACACACATACACAAAAAGAAACAAGAATGCTCAGGGGTGGCCACAACTATTGACAGATGACCAATAATCAGAGAAGCCTATTGACTGAAAATAATAAATGACATTTCACAGTGGGAGAAACTGAGGCTAGGTAACAGACCAGGTTCCTAAGCAGCTACTACACTGCTCTGAGCATCAGTTTGGGAGCTGGAATCACTCCCAAGAAAGAGGGGGGACATCAGTGAAAAGTAACAATCAAATGGCTACTTTAAAAGCACCCTTGAGCCGGGCGTAGTGGTACATGCCTTTAATCCTACCACTCAGGAGGCAGAGGTAGGAGGATCGCTGTGAGTTCAAGGCCACCCTGCAACTACCTAGTGAATTCCAGCTCCAGTTCAGCCTGAGCTAGAGTGAGACCCTATTTCAGGGGTGGTGCAGGGGGAGCACCCTTGAAAGCAGGAGAGTGGAGGCACATTAATTAGGAAGGGAGACCAGCGACGAGGCTTAGTCTGGCTCCAGGCCCACAGCCAGAGGAAAGACAAGAGTAGAGGGAGTTGGAAGAGTAGGCCAACAGAGCTCAGTCCACGGGTACAAGGACCAAACAGCAGCCATTGGTGACAATGGGGTCTGGATACAGGGCTGGATCCCACCAAAAGGCGTCTGGTGGGTACTGACAAGTGGGATCTCAGGGGAGATCTAAGCTGGTGACAGGTAGGAGTTGTGGTGGGTGGCAGGTAAGTGAATCTGCAAAGCGAAGAAGATGACAGAGAAGGCTGAGCCATGAGAAACACTAACCTTACAGCTTCTCTCCCAGCCCAACCACTGAGAAGAGAAGGCAAGGTCCATGCAATGACATGCCTCCTTCCCATCACCCATCTGCACCCTTGCCAAAAGGAAATAGCATGAGACAACTTCCTTTCTACTAACATTGGTTGGGGGGAGCAAATACCCCTTTTTAGGCTATGACTCCAACCTATAGAAGAGTCTAGATAAACCACGCAAACCTCATCAGAACAAAAAAGGCTAACATACCGGGCGTGGTGGCACATGCCTTTAATCCCAGCACTCAGGAGGCAGAGGTAGGAGGATCACCGTGAATTCAAGGCCATCCTGAGACTACACAGTGAAATCCAGGTCAGCCTGGACTACAGTGACACCCTACCTCGGGGGGGAGGCTAACAAGGCTGAGGGTGCAGCTCAGTGGCAGAGCATTTGCCCAGCATGCATAAGGCCCTGGGTTCCATCTGCAGCACTGCAAAAACAAAAAGGCAAATGTAAGAGAGCCAAAGAGGGAGTCAAGATGAACCCCACAAACATACCACATACCCCAGGACTAAATGACTTCTACAGAACAGGCCTGCTGCCAGCTTTAGCCCTTTGCAAGACAGCTCCTGCTCTGTCACAGAAACAGAAGGGAGTCACAAACCTGATTCTGCAACAATAAAGTGACAATTTCACAAACCACAACTAATACGTAGAACATAAAGATGTGGACTGGCCTGAAGCCGCCTGAGGCTAGAAACCATTTAAGTTACAGGCACAATGCCTGATTTTCATTAGCATTTATATGGTGCCTACAAGAGCCAAGGCATCTGAAAAACCTCTGCAAGGTAATTTTCCACTGAGCCCACAAGGCTACTGCTCTGCTCTGCTCTGCTGTGCTGAGATGAGATGCTCCTGGAGCACAGTCAATGCCACTGGGTGCTTCAGACACATTCCTGGACAAGAGAAGAGACGGAAAGGCTCCTCTTCAGGCCCCAAATAGGCTTCCACCTCCACAGCCACAAGCATGCATCAATAATGGCCCCTGATCTTTCCAAGAGCTAAGAGGGTCTGGTAGCTCATCCAGTGAAGCCTGTACAGCCGCTGGTCTGGGGTTACAGCTAGGCAGAGGACAGCCAGAACCAAACATTGCAGTGTCCTGGTTGCACACACCTGGCCATTGGTATTAGACAAGGCAATTGCTCCCCATCTGGGTACCGCACACATTTACCCTCATAACAATCCCCTCCCCGCCTCTCTCTAAGATACAGGCTGAACATGTAACTACCTCACCCCAGTCATAAAGCTGGTAGAATGGAGAGGACTTAAGCCTAGTAGAGTCAGACTCCACAGCCAAGCTGGTGACAAGGACCCAAATGCCAAAATGGGCACAATGAAAACTTTCAATTTTATTTTATTTTTTATTTTTATTTTTGGGTTTTTCAAGGTAAGGTCTCACTTTAGCTCAGGCTGTCCGGGAATTCACTCTGTATTCTCAGGGTGGCCACGAAGTCATGGTGATCCTCCTACCTCTGCCTCCCAAGTGCTGGGATTAAAGGCGTGCACCACCACACCTGGCTCAAACTTTCAATTTGTAATCAGCCTCTGTTCAAGCAGCTCAGTGGCAGAGCATTTGCCCAGCATGCATAAGGCCCTGGGTTCCATCTGCAGCACTGCAAAAACAAAAAGGCAAATGTAAGAGAGCCAAAGAGGGAGTCAAGATGAACCCCACAAACATACCACATACCCCAGGACTAAATGACTTCTACAGAACAGGCCTGCTGCCAGCTTTAGCCCTTTGCAAGACAGCTCCTGCTCTGTCACAGAAACAGAAGGGAGTCACAAACCTGATTCTGCAACAATAAAGTGACAATTTCACAAACCACAACTAATACGTAGAACATAAAGATGTGGACTGGCCTGAAGCCGCCTGAGGCTAGAAACCATTTAAGTTACAGGCACAATGCCTGATTTTCATTAGCATTTATATGGTGCCTACAAGAGCCAAGGCATCTGAAAAACCTCTGCAAGGTAATTTTCCACTGAGCCCACAAGGCTACTGCTCTGCTCTGCTTTGCTCTGCTGTACTGAGATGCTCCTGGAGCACAGTCAATGCCACTGGGTGCTTCAGACACATTCCTGGACAAGAGAAGAGACGGAAAGGCTCCTCTTCAGGCCCCAAATAGGCTTCCACCTCCACAGCCACAAGCATGCATCAATAATGGCCCTGATCTTTCCAAGAGCTAAGAGGGTCTGGTAGCTCATCCAGTGAAGCCTGTACAGCCGCTGGTCTGGGGTTACACAGCTAGGCAGAGGACAGCCAGAACCAAACATTGCAGTGTCCTGGTTGCACACACCTGGCCATTGGTATTAGACAAGGCAATTGCTCCCCATCTGGGTACCGCACACATTTACCCTCATAACAATCCCCTCCCCGCCTCTCTCTAAGATACAGGCTGAACATGTAACTACCTCACCCCAGTCATAAAGCTGGTAGAATGGAGAGGACTTAAGCCTAGTAGAGTCAGACTCCACAGCCAAGCTGGTGACAAGGACCCAAATGCCAAAATGGGCACAATGAAAACTTTCAATTTTATTTTATTTTTTATTTTTATTTTTGGGTTTTTCAAGGTAAGGTCTCACTTTAGCTCAGGCTGTCCGGGAATTCACTCTGTATTCTCAGGGTGGCCACGAAGTCATGGTGATCCTCCTACCTCTGCCTCCCAAGTGCTGGGATTAAAGGGGTGCACCACCACACCTGGCTCAAACTTTCAATTTGTAATCAGCCTCTGTTCAAACCTGTTCCTGAAGGGCTGAAGAGATGGCTTAGCAATTAAGGCGCTTGCTTGTAAATCCAAAGAACTCAGGTTCAATCCCCCAGGACCCACCTAAGCCAGATGCACAAGGTGGCACATGTGCCTGGAGGTCATGGCGCACACCTTTAATCCCAGCACTCGGGAGGCAGAGGTAGGAGGATCACCGTGAGTTCGAGTACAGAGTGAATTCCATGTCAACTTCGGCTAGAATGACACCCTACCTCAAAAAAAAAAAAAAACTGCAGTGCAGCTAAAAGTACCAGCCAGACCCACATTTTCCCTCCAGGTCAGAGGACATCATAATTCTGAGCTCTGTAAGAAACATCTTTCTTACTGAATCCCCAGGTGAGAAGAGTCCTCCCCAGTTTGGACACATGGTCTACCCAAATGGGTCCTTCCTACCTCCTCATCCTCTGTGGTCTTCTCATTCATCTCTTCCCTAGGGCATCCCTGCCTATATGGCCCTCAATACCTATATCCTTACCAATCTCACATTCTCTCACCTCCACCCTGGGTTTTATAAGGAAAGAACAGATACCCATACTTGTACTGATGTGTGAAATGTTGCTCAGGCTTGGAGGAAAGGTACTTCAGGAGAGTATACCAATGTCAAGGATGGTGGCCTGGTTATACAGTGGAAGTCACTGGGACAGAAGGCAGAGCAGCTTGGAGTCTGTCCTAACCTCTGTTGGTGAAGGTAGTACTACCAGCCTGACTTGTATTTCTTTACTCAGTTCTCATAATATCTTTCTAATATTTAAGAAACCAAAGGGAGAGAGAAAGAGGTTAGCCTCATGTTATTAGGTAACAGAGCTGGGTGGATATGAACCAAGACAGCCTAACACTTTCAACCACTGACCATTACTGCCACTCTATAGATGTGTGCCCATGTAACTCACTATACACTGTCACTATGCTAATTATAACCATGACTATGTGAGTTAGTCTAAGGATTTTTTTTTTTAAATTTTAATTGTTTATTTGAGAGAGAGAGAGAGAGAGAGAGAGATTATGGGCATGCCAGGGCCTTCAGCTACTGCAAACAAACTCCAGATGCATGTGCCACCTTGTGCATCTGGCTTATGAGGGTTCTGGGGAGTCAAACCAGGGTCCTTTAGCTTTGTAGGTGACAGCCTTAACCACTAAGCCATCTCTCCAGCCCTTAAAATTTTTTAAAATTTATTTTTATTTATCATTTGAGAGTAACAGACAAAAAGAGAAAGAGGCAGAGAGAGAGAGAGAGAGAGAGAGAGAGAGAGAAGAGAATGGGCACACTAGGGCCTCCAGCCACTGCAAACGAACTCCAGATGCATGCACCACCTTGTGCATCTGGCTTACATGGGTATTGGGGAATCGAGCCTTGAACTGGGGTCCTTAGGCTTCACAGGCAAATGCTTAACCGCTAAGCCATCTCTCTAGCCCCAGCCCTTAAAGATTTTTTAAAAAACATTTATTTGATTTTTGTGGTGCTAAAGATGGAATGAACCCAGGGCACCTCACATGCTAAAGCAGATGCTCTACTACTGAACTACATCCACATTCCCTAAGGCATTTAATACACATTATCTCCATTTTTATGAATCCTATGATACAAATACTAGTGTTACCCTCTTTTTACAGACAGGAAATGGGTGTTCAAGAAGCATTTTGTCATGTGGCCAAGGCATAGCATGCGTGTAGAGAAAGCAGGTAGTCTGATTCCAGAACCTACCTCCAAGCCTGCAGATTTCTGAAGCTGACAGGATCTAGAAATCTGACAGCCTGGTTTTATTTCAGGGTTTTTTCTGTTTGGTCCTGCTTCTTAGTCTTTCTGTAATGCATCCATTAAAGAAGGAGGTGGCAGGTTTGAGGTTAGCTAGAGTCACATCCACTCTATAGTGGGTTCACCCTGTGTGAGTAGATGCTATGTCAGAACTGGAAGAATGAGCATCTGTAAAAATGGTACCTTGAGCCAGGCATGGTGGTGCCTGCCTTTATTCCCAGCATTTGGGAGGCAGAGGTAGGCAGATTGCCATGAGATCAAGGCCACCCTGAGACTACATAGTGAATTCCAGGCTAGCTTGGGTTAGAGTAAGACCCTACCTGGAAAAACCAAAAACAAAAAGGGGGGGCAGGCGTGGTGTCACACGCCTTTACTCCCAGCACTTGGGAGGCAGAGGTGGGAGGATCACCGTGAGTTTGAGACTACAGAGTGAATTTCAGGTCAGCCTGGGCTAGAGTGAGACCCTACCTTGGAGGGGAAAAAAAAAAAAAAGGTACCTTGGGAGAAGGAGGAAGAACCTGGCTTTCTTTCCAGTTGAAAGTTTCCATTTAACATAGCAAAGAACATATGCATAAGTATATACTGGTATAAAATGGATATTGGATTTTATTTGAAGAAGTATTAGATATGCAATTGATACAATATGAAGAATAGTCTTCTCATGCACTTTTCTACAATGTATATGACAAGTTTTCAATGTTTACATTAAAATAAAATGCAATTTCAATTTTTAAAAAGAATGGTATCGCCGGGCGTGGTGGCGCACGCCTTTAATCCCAGCACTCGGGAGGCAGAGGTAGGAGGATCGCCGTGAGTTCAAGGCCACCCTGAGACTACATAGTGAATTCCAGGTCAGCCTGGACCAGAGTGACACCCTACCTTGCAAAAAAAAAAAAAAAAAAAAAAAAAATGGTATCTCGTACCTTTTCCAGAATATAGTGACTGTTCCTAAAGTCATGATGATTAAGCTTTGGGGAGCATTTAAGGAACTTTCTTTCCTCTCATATTCTTCATGAACCTATGTTGCTTTAAACATGTGTCAGCTATTCACTGAGAAAAATGTACCAGGGCTGAGCCTGGCAGCAAGGAAAACACTAGAACAAGTTATTGATAACTCATTAGGTGGAACAACTGCAGGGAGCTGGGTGAGTTGACTCTGCTCTTCCCAGGCAGTTTCACACTGCTGTCAAAGTGACAGCTGCCACAGAACACCTGGCACCAGGTGCAGCAGCTCAAATTAGCCTGACTCAGTCCACCCCAAGAGACTTCCACCAAGCCCCATCCCTCTGAGGCACTGGCTGTTGACCTGACTCAGGAAGAAGGGCATGCCGGGTGACTAACAATATAAACGAAACTGCTAACTTCAGCCCTCAAAGAGCTTACCATCACTTCACCAATGGATCTCAGCCTGACCTTCCAAATCACCCTCCTAGAACCCAACCCTGCACCATCACAAGCCCTCAGAATGTTCTCTCATCTAAGGGGCACAAATAAGATTTCTCAACAATGGCCAAAAATGGAAATACCCTGCTGCACTTCATCAAAAATATAAGCAAGAAAACTCCAAAAAAGGGGTCGTGAATTAAAAATCAACACAAAAACCTTTTATTTATCCATTCAGTGATTTGTGTGTGTGTGTATACCCATGCACACACACACATACTAGAAAAGCACTCCACCACTGAGTTACATCTTCAGCCCTTTTATTCAATGAGTTTTTAATTGCATGTTTACTATATTGTGTACCAGGCTCCTTGCTAGGTGCTGGGGATGGCCAGCAAGAACAAGATGACCATGGTACCTCTCCTCTGGGGTTTATGTGTTAACTATTTTTTTTTCGAGGTAGGATCTCACTCTAGCAAAGGCTGACCAGGAATTCAGTCTCAGGTAGCCTCAAACTCACGGTGATCCTCCTACCTCTGCCTCCCGAGTTCTAGGATTAAAGGTGTGCGCCACCACACCGGATTGCGTTTACTTTTTTTAAAAATATTTTTATTTATCTATTTATTTGAGAGAGAGAGAAAGAATGGATATGCCAGGGCCTCTAGCCACTACAAAGAACTCCAGATACATGCACTACCATGTGCATCTGATTTATGTGGGTACTGGGGAATTGAACCTGGGTCCTTAGACTTCATAGGCAAGTCCCTTAACCACTAAGCCATCTCTCCAGCCCTTCCTTTAGTTTTTTTAAATTTATTTGCAAGCAGAGAGAGAGAGAGAGAGAGAAGAGATACAGGCCTGTGCCAAGGCCTCCAGATGCTGCAAACAAACTCCAGATGTACATGGCACCTCACACACCTGGCTTTTTAGGCTTTGCAAGCAGGTACTCAACCACTGAGCTAAGCTACATGTTTACTTTTAAAAGAGGACAGGGCCTGGGTCATTAATCCCAGCACTTGCAAGGCAGAGGTAGGAGGATTGCCTCAACCACTGAGCTATCTCTCCAGGTCAGCCCTACAAAAAATGTTTACTTAAAATAAAATAAAATAAAAAAAAGGACAGGGGTTCCTACAGGAAAGATGCAATGTTGCACTATAAAACAATTCCAAACCTGCTAGTTCCAGGATGCAAAAACAGAAAATACACTTTCAAAGATGATGTGGAGCCAGGCATGGTGGTACATACCAGCACTTGGGAGGTGGAAAAAGAGAATAGAGTTCAAGGTCATACTGGGCTATTTAGTAAGTTCAAAGCCAGCCTAGGCTACACAAGACCTTGCCTCAAATTGTACAAACAGCCAGGCATGGTGGCGCATGCCTTTAATCCCAGCACTAAAGAGGCCTAGGTAGGAAGATCACGGTGAGTTGAGGCCACCCTAAGACTACACAGTGAATTCCAGGTCAGCATGGGCTAGAGTAAGACCCTACCTTGAAAGAAAAAAAAAAAAACTGCAAACAGCACATGTTGTGATAGATATAGCAGATGAACTTCACAGTAACCTAAGCCATGGAGCAACTAGACTCCTAAAAACAGTTCAGGAAGGTAGAATGGAGGAATCTTCCAACTTCCAAGTGAATACTCTTGGAATAACAACTTTCTCTTTCTCACCGGGTGTGGTGGTGCATGCCTTTAATCCCAGCTGTGAGTTTGAGGCCAGCCTAAGACTATATAGTGAATTCCACGTCAGCCTGGGCTAGAGCGAGACCCTACATTAAGGTTGGTTTTAAAAAGGTAAGGTGGCAGCAACAGCACCTTCTTCTACTGAGGCTCCCCAACTCCAATAGAAAATAGACCTTCTGAGTTGTTGCTTCTGATATCATCAAAGAAAAGCAAAGTCCCAACTGGCTTTTCCAGGCAAATGCGGTTATCCCTCCCTATCTATGGTTTACACACTCACAGATTCAACCAATTCCTGATGGAAAATACTGTTCCTGTACTGAACAGTATAGGCTTTTTCCTTGTCACTATTCCTAAACAATACAGTATAATAGCTACCTACATAGCAAATACATTGGGGGCTGGAGAGATGGCTCAGCGGTTAAAGGCACTTACTTTCAAAGCCTGACAGCCTGGGTTTGATTCCCCAGTACCCACATAAAGACAGATGCTATACATCTAGAGTGTGTTTGCAGTGGCAAGAGACCATAGTGCTTGCTCACTCTCTCAATCTCAATATCCCTCTCTCTCCTTGCAAATAAATATTTTTTAACGGCAAATACATTGTTTCAGGTATTAGAAGTCATCTAGAGATGGGTGAAGGTGGTGTGCTGGCATGTGCCTATACTTCCAGCTACTTAGGAGGCTGAGTAGGAGGATTGCTTGAGCTTACAAGTTGGGGACCAGCCTGGCCAACATATCAAGACCTCATCTAGAAGACATGAAGGAGAAGGGAAGAAATGAAAGGCAGGGAGGCAGCGAAGTGTGTGGGAGCACACCCATGCTCATGCAGGCAACCCTAATTAAACAAACATATCAAAGTAGAAGAGGGACTAGTTGGGAAGAAGGGATTCAGTGAACCAGGACAGGGAGGTAGGACGGGGGGGGGGCAAGAGAAGGTAATGGATGGGGGTTTGCTCAAACACACTAACTACATGTATAAAAGTTGTCAATAAAGTAAAATAAAAAGAAGTATGTGGAGGAGCTGTAGAGGTTAGATATAAATTCCGTACTATTTTATATTAGGGACTTGCACAGCAGGGGGAGTGGTACTTTAGGAATGTGAGCTCATGGAGCCCAACCTCCACTGATAGCAAGGGCGGACTTCATACAAAGCAGACTTCTGTCACAAGCACATGAAAAAAGTCAAAGCCTGAAGTGAAATAAAACGCAGATGACAGGATGCCGGGAACCTCCAAAAAGGACCTTCAGGATCCGTTCTGTCTCAGTCTTGGCGTGTCTGAGTGTAACAAGTGACATAAAGTCTAAACTGATTGTTTTACAGCAAGGACAGAACGGATGCCAATTATTTTCTGCCCTCGTCAGGAGAGCTTGTCATCCTTCTCCAGAATAATTATCTATAGGTGCCCAAGAGTTAAAAGCTTGATTCTTTCCCCATTCAGTACAGGAAAAGTGCTACTCACAGCAATTTGGCATCATTTCACTAAATTAGATTAATTTTAAAATGTGTTATTCTAACAATTATGCCAACTACCATGTAATTAATATTCCAACTGACTTTACAAAAATTACAAAAATCCCCTAAAGAAAACAATTAGTCATTAGTCATGCACAAGACTTTCCTGTGGCCAACAGCACATAAAACAGAAAGTTCACAACATAATGGGTAGGATCAAAGCCTTTTCCACATTTCCTTCAATTCTTAGCCAACAGTGTGTAAAGCTGACATTGGCAAGTTACCCCAAACTTCACTTTACATATTAATGCACTTAATGGTTTAGATTCTTTGAGGGTAAAGTGATGAATTATGATCATTTTAGCAATTAAAAAGCTCTTTTCATTTATAGAAGGTCCACACATATAATTAGTTGCTTGCTTCTTCCACATCACCAGCTGGAAATGAGAATGGCCAGCTTTATTTCTCAATACTACTTCTTGAGTTTGCTAAAACAGTGTACATAAGGTGTCCTTATCCTGGTTTTCTTCTCTTCTTGGGTTTTATGGATTCTCATAAACTTATACCTTAAATCTTTCCCAAAATAGAGTGGAAACCAGTAATAACCATGCTGGACATCTACTGTAACAGAAATAGCATATATTCCCTGCAGCCCTCCTTTGAAGTAACTGGCAGTAGCCACCAAGCCCCAAAGCAGTGGTAAGGATTCTGAGCCAATACACACATAGCCACAACAGGAAAGGATGCAACCAATAGTTGATTAGTGATGTCTGCCCTGGAGAGAGCAATGGTTTGAGGACCCATGTGTCATCTTCTCAATCCTTTGATAAACCATGGAAAATGCATAACAGATCGAATGGGGAAAAGTATACACAAAACACCTCATGAATTTCTAGGATGCAACCAAAAGGGGAGAAAAATGTTTTCTACAGTTGAAAATCTTAAGTGAACTGGACTAAACATCAAGTTTAAGAAGAGAAAAAAAAACCTCCAAGTCTAGCTAGGGAGCTGGGACAAGGTCTTCACAGTTCAGTTGAGTCTCCTGAACATTCTCTTCTGCTGGTGGCACTACAGAACCTGTGAGAGAGTACGGTGACTTCACAGGAGCTTCACCTCACCAGGCTAAAGCCTCTACAGCTCCTCACACTGACACATGGGATTTATAAGCAGTGATAAATCTCATACATATTAACCTGTAGGCAAGGATTCCATAATACACATAATATTTATTTTCCCTAATACAATTTCTTTCCCACCTTGGGTCAAGGGCATAAGCCAAGACTTCTATTTTAATAGTTGAACAATCAAATTGAGTGTATAATTAGCTTAGTTCAAAACCCTGTCACTCAGAGGTTTGAGATCAGTCTAAATGCCCACCCCTGAAAAGCCCTCATTGCTCTAGCTTATTTCAAGAACATTACCCATGTAATCAACAGCACTTCCTTGTCCAAATACAATAATCCAAGATTTTCTAGAGTACAACCAGAAATGGGTCACGCCATGTACCTGCTGACCAGATTCCACCCCCTCACCAGCAAACTCCTGTTTTATACGACCAGGCACGCCTCTGGGAAAACCAGGAAGCTTACATAGGACAGTCTGTGCTGGGCTGGGACACTCCCACAAATGCAACAGACATCTATCATTCTCTTGTCTGTCAAGCATCCTCTCTTGTACAGTCTGGATGATACTCAAATATCTCCCCAAGTTCCATGTGTTAAAAGTTTTGTCCTCATGTAAAATCTTTAAGAGATGGGGCCTAATGAGAGGTCTTTAGGTCAACTGGGGATATGCCCTGAGAAATGAGGGGATGGCAGTCTCTCTGGCCTCCTGTCTGATGATGTGATCCAGTCCTCCTATGTGCACTCCCATCCTTGGGATGCCATCTGCCATGAGGTCCTCATTAGAATCAAGCCAATGCTAGCACCTTGCCCTGGAATCTCCAAAACTGAGGGCTAAATCAACCTCCATTCTTTATGCAATTAGCCTACCTCAGGTATTTCATTGCAGTAACACAAACCGGACACATACAACCTCCTTTTAGGATCTGCCCCTCTCCAGCATCAAGTAGGACCACGTCTTGTGTGTCTGGTGATCCAAGAAAGAAATTCTATCCATGGATCCAATGAACATTCTCCAAAGACACCTACCACACAGGGTCAGAGTCCTTTCAGGACCTAACACAGACACTAGGAGATGTCTAGGCATAAGGATGCACAAACCTCTGCCAGGCCATCTTTCCACCATCTGGAATAACAGACCAGCAAAAGCATGCAGATCTTGACAAAGCACCAGAGTGAGACCCCCTTGCACACCTTGATCCTCATGAGATCTGCCTCATACCAAAACTCCCTGAAGATTTTAACTCCTTTACCCAATGAAGTCTCCTCCAACTGCAGACTGTTTGTGGGTAAGGAAGCCTTGGCTTACTCTAGACTAAACAGCGTTTTTGTAATCAGCACCCCAAAGCTTGGCAGAAAGGCCTTATAACCTAAATCTAAGGATTCAAGGTTCAAGTTCATTCTTCAAGACCTAGTGACAAACCATGTCCTTTCTGGATCTCTTAAAGCTCCACTTCAAACCAAAGAATATTCAAGTATGTCAAATAGAGAAATGAAAAAAAAAAAATCACACACCAGGAAAACTATCAACGTTCATCCATCACCAAGACCTAAGAGGAAGAGGATGATGGATCTTGAGGGGTCAGCAGTTCACAGTCAGTAACAGTAAAAACAGGATCTCCAAGGAGTGGCAGAGTACCAGGAGACATGCTTCCAAACTTGCTCCTAAAGTATGTTCTAGTTCCCAACCAACAGAAACACATACCCAAAAACACACAGCAAACAAAAAGAACTCATCACTGAAGTGCTCCCAGGCTTTTGATACCAATAGTTCTTGTTATTTTTACACTACACCTTAGTTTTCCTTTTCCCTCTGTCCTAAGGCCTATGGCATGGGCCTACCTGCTGAAAGAAACCATGGGGGATGGCTCAGTGGTTAAGGCACTTACCTGCACAGCCTAACGAACCTAGTTCAATCCCCAGTACCCATGTAAAGCCAGATGCACAGAGTGGCACATACATTTGGAGTTCGTTTGCAGCAGTTGGAGGCCCTGGTGCTCCCATATTTATTCATTCTCTCTCCCCCTCCCTCCCTCCTTGCAAATAAATAAAAATATTTTAAAGAAATTGGCCTCAATATCCATGACCTTGCAGTGCCTAGCAATACCTTCACAAAACCCTCAAAAATAGAAGAAAAAGATGAGAGACTAATGGAGAGAGGGAGGGGATATGATGGAGATTGGAGTTCTAAAGTGGAATGGGGGAAGGAAGGGAAATATCATGTGTTTTTTGTATGTAAGTATAGAAGTTGTCAATAAAAATAATAATTAAAAAAAGAAATTTGAGAGTAATCTAACAAACAGGATTTAAGTGATATTCTTTGGTGACAGAGAAAAGATAATACAACATGAACAGTATGAATGGCTAATCATGTACACCACTGATACTTAACCTTCTAGGAGTCATAAACTCCTCTGAGAATCTGAGGAAAACTAGGAAAAACACCCTTCCCCAGGCAAAAATGCACATGCCACAACATGTTGCATATCATATCAAGGTGCTTATACAAACCACTCCCTACACTCAACCTCCCCATAAAATCTACCTAATTCAAAACTCCTTTCCAAATATAATTCCTTAAGCACCATTATTAAACTCAAAGGCTTCAAAGGGCTACAAAAGGACAATAGGAAAACTCTGAAACTTCCAACTCTATAACCCCCCCACACACACACACACACATGCAAACTCAAAACTAAAGACCCGACCCTCCCTTTCTATGAGTATGAAGAAAAGATTGGCCTTTGCCCTACTGGCTCCATCTGTAACCTCTCCCTTACCTTGTTGGACCATTTGTAGGCTTGCAAGAGTTGGCTGTAGAGTGGAGTTTTGTCCTGCACAGGATCCAGGCTTAGCAGCCCACTGTTATGAAGAGGGTGGTTCTCGGAGGGCTTGCCTACCAAGTTGCTCAGGCGTTCCAGCTCACTGAAAAGCAAAGAGATCAACTAAAGAAACCTGAGTCTGTTTAAGCTCCACACTGCTCTACAGCTGGATGCCATCAGAAGTCTTATAAGAAGAAATACTTTTTTTTCCCCCCTGAGGTAGGGTCTCCCTCTAGCCCAAGCTAACCTGGAATTAACTATGTAGTCTCAGCCTGGCCTTGAACTCACAGTGATCCTCCAACCTCAGCCTAAAGGCATGTGCCACCATACCTGGCTTACTTTACTTTTTGAAAGGTAAAAATGATTAGGCACAGCCATGTGTAGTGGTGCATGCCTTTAATTCCAGCACTCGAGAGGCAGAGGTAGGAGAATGGCTGTGAGTTCAAGGTCAGCCTGGGTTAGAATGAGGCCCTACCTCAGAAAAAAATTTAAAAAAAGATTAGGAACAACCAAGAAAACCCTAAGTGGGAGTTTATCTTAATTTCAAACATAGTTCCTTGGTGCTGTTCCAGAAAGGGGGAAGGGAGGCTTAAAGCACAGGGAAGCAGTGAGACTCCTAAAATCAGGATTTAACAACTCAGATTTGTCTCTGCAGCGGGGGGCTTTCTGGGACTTGGCAATGTGGCATTCACACTGCCTCTCACTAAGGATTTTCAGACCCACGTGCAGATCATTCCATTTGGCAGAACAGCAAGTACCTGAATAAATGATGACTACTTATCATTCACATCAGAATGGATTTGTACTGTGATGCTTCACAGATGGTAACACTTAGCAAAACAAAGAAGAGATAAAATAAACAAATGGAATGGGAAGACACAATCGAGGGGGCCATGTCAAGCAAATACACTTCAGTCTAGCAGGAAAACTCTGGGAAAGTGAGCCAACAGCAAAGCATATTCCACAAGCATGTTCTGAGGGGCCGGTCCTCAACTGCCAACAAAAGGCTCTTTGAATAGTTTCAGTCTGGAATCTTCGGCTACCTTCTTCTTGGCACTACTGTACAAAGACTTAAGAAAACAAAGAAAAAACACTGTTCAAGTTTCTAAAGTGATGAGGGCTAGAACACCCTGAACACTAGAAAGGAAAATAAATCAAACAGGAAGTGGAAACAGAAGTGAAGGGAAAGCCAGCTGGTCACCCTCAAGCAGACAAAGGATGAACTGGTACTGGCAATGTAACCCACACCAGCAAATGGATATGGAAACAGAGGAAGGGTTGTAGGATTTATGGCGACATAAGAAGGAAAAGGCACTCCCCGCCACCCTTGGCTACCATCTCCCCTCCTCCTCTATGCAACCTCTTCCTTGCACCTGGTTACTTAGGAGACCACATGAGGGGGAAAGTCAGGGGGGTGAGGGGGACGTGTAGAGTTTAGCTCAGTAGTGTACTTGCCTGGCCCTGGGTTGGATACCAGGCACTGTGGGAAAATATGACATGCGTGCACCAGACACAGGAACCCCAACCTGTCCAGAAACCGCAGGGTGACTAGCTCTCCAAATGCTGTCCCATTAAGGTCAATTACTGAGCAGTAAAAGGCAAAAGTCCTGAAATTCTAACCTTCTCGAAAGGACTGACCCCCTAAGGAAGCGATTGTAAGTGTGGGACCTGAAAAGTGCCTGCTGTGTGCCCTGTAAGAAGGAAATGAATTTTAAGTCCTTAATCCTAAAGGACCCAAATTATAATAAACTGTTAGGGAGTTGGTACAATTAGGCTAGTTAACAAATTAGAGGAATGCTGAGGAAGTGCTGAAAAGGAGGCATAAAAGTGAAGCACCGAGAAGGTGTTTGGTGGTGGCGGGGGGAGGAAAGGAGAAGAAGCAAAAAGAGATCAAAGCCTTTTTTGTTGTCGTGTCTGGAGGTGAGGTGAGGTGAGGTGAAGTGGAACTGCGGGATGCCGGGCTCGGAGCCAGGGAAGTAGCGTCCATGGGATGCTGGGGCAGCGCTAACCTGGTCCTCTTAGGACCCGACATGATAAGACGAATGGGGCCTACAGGTGAGAAACCTGCTAAGCTCGGAGAAGCCGAAGTTCCTGGGGGCAGCACGCGTCCCCTTCGGCCCAGGACCACCGCAGAGGGGGTCCGAGACGGCGGAAGATGTCCCGAGAGCGGAGACTAGAAAACGGGGACCGAGCGGGATGGAGGAGTTCCCGAGGGGCCGGCAGAGACTGGGCGAGGGCGGACAGAGAACAGGGACCGAGCAAAACGGAGAAGAGCCCTGGACCGGCAAGACGCGAGTGGAGTCGGGGCAAGGTGTGAGCCAGGCGGGTCCTGGAGCCCAGCCCCTGCAGCCGGTACCTACTTGAGGTCCCGGTTGACCGAGTGCAAGTTGTCCTGGAAGTGCGCAATGAAGGCCTTCTCGCGGCCCTCCAGCGTCTCCTTGTTCCGCATGCCATCCTTCAGGCAGTCGAACACTCGGCTTACGCTGGAGCGCAGCGCCTGGATGGCACTGATGGCCTGGGAAAAGGCCTCCAGGTTCACACCGACGCTCAGCACGTCCGCCATGATGCCGCCGCCACAGCCGGCCCTACCGAGCCGGCCTCTGGGCGAGGCGCCCTCTGATGACGTCGACCCCAGACGCCTCTGGGAAATGTAGTTCGCGCCGGCGGCGAGCTATCCTTGGAAGCTGCAGAGTGCAAGGTAGAAACCGGGTTTCCCACTCTTGACTAAATGCGTGCTTGGGCGGGGAAGTGATCTGGATTTGAGGAACTTGGGCTGCGCTCTCTTTTTTTTCTTAGGGGTGGGTAGAAAAGAAATACTGAACGTTCCCACTTTTCCCAAAACTTGTGGTGTTAGTCTCATCAAAAGAATCCCTCAGAGCACCCAGAGTGAAAGACTGTAACCCACTGAATAAAATAAGCATAGATTCATAAATAAAGTAGAATAGCAACAAATATAGAATGGATGATATTATAAGACTCCCATTTGGCAACCATTAGAATAATTGATTCAGGTATGAATCAATGGATGCGGAAACTAGTAGGTAAAACTGTGACAAGAATAGCAGGATATTCACATACTCTCAAGTATCCTCCCCAAGATACTTATTAAGAAGGAGAAAATAGAGCTGGCTAGAAGGCACGGTGGTTAAAGGCACTTATTTGCAAAGCCTGTTGGCCAGGGTTCAATTTCCCAGAACCCGTATTAAGCCAGATGCAAAATGGCACATGGGGTCTGGAGTTTGTTTGCAGTGGCAAAAGATCCTGGTGAGCCAACACACACACAGAGACACACACAGAGAGACACACAGAGAGAGATTTTTTTTAAAGGAGAAAATAGAGCCAAGTGTGGTGGTGCAGACCTGTGATCCAAGCACTCAGGAGGTGGTGGCAGGAAAATGAGGAGGTTAAGGTTATCCCTAGCTACATAGCAAGTTGAAGGCCAGCCTGGGCTACATGAGACCCTGTTTCAAATTAAAAAGAAAGAGAAAATAATTAAAAGCATAGTGAAAATAATGATTTAATAATTTCACTTCTATTCATATGCCCAAAGGAATTGCAAGCACAGTCTCAATATGATACTTATATACCTTTTTTATAGCGGCCTCATTCATAATAACCAAGATATATAGAGGCAACCCAGGTGTCTACCAGCAAATAAGCAGACAAACAAAATGTGGCATATATAATAGAAATAGAAATATATACCTTCTAAGGATGGAAGTAAATTCTGGCATATGCTAATCAGATAACGAATGAGTAAGATCTGTAGATTAGCTCCCCGTTTTCTATGTTCTAGCGGAACAGAGTGATGCACACTTGTAATTCCAGCACTTGGAAAGTAAAGGCAGGAGTATGAGGACTTCAAGGCCAGCCTGGGCTTCATGGGACCTAGTCTAAAAGAATTTCATCAGTGATAGTTTCATAGGTGAAACTTCAAGACATCATGCTATATGAAACAAGACAATCAAAAAGAACAATAGTGTAAGGTTTCATTTCTATGAAGCACTTAGAGTAGTCAAAATCCTGCAAAAGAAGGTAGAAGAGTGCCTCTCAGAAAATAAAGTTGCCAATAAATTCCACACTTCTGAAGAAAGGACATCTAGAATAGACACTGTGGAAGGAAGAAAAGATTTAGGAGTTAATTTTTTTGATTGGCCAGATCTAGCATTACAAAAATGGGAGACATCTTTATTTTTCTGTCCTGTCTACTATGGACACCTTTTTGGGGGAAAAAAAATATGTTATCTTAGTTACTGAAGAGCACCTGCCCTAGTTCTCATGTTCTTTTCCTTAGAGGAGCTCAGCATGCACAGCTTGGAACCGAGACGATGAACAGGAGGGGGATCATCACGGTGGTGGCCCTCAACTCACCTTTGTGTCAATTAGGGAGAAGAGTCCTTCTGGGCTTTCTAGGAGCAATAACAAGAAACAGTTGTAGCTGGGGATGGTGGGGGTGGTTGCACAGCAATATGGATGTACTCAATGTCACAGAGCCAGACAAACAAAATGAAAAGATATCTTACTACAATTAAATTTATTTATTTATTTAAAGAGAGAGAGAGAATGGACACTCCAGGGCCTCCATCCACTGCAAACAAACTCCAGATGCATGTGCCACCTCACACATCTGGCTTACATGAGTCCTAGGGAATCAAAACTGGGTCCTTTGAAGCTGGGCGTGGTGGCACATGCCTTTAATCCCAGCACTCAGGAGGCAGAGGTAGGAGGATTGCCATGAGTTCAAGGCCACCCTGAGACTACCTAGTTAATTCCAGGTCAGCCTGGGCCAGAGTGAGACCCTACCTCGAAAAACCAAAAAAAAAAAAAAAAAAAAAAAAAAACTGGTTCCTTTGGCTTTGCAAGCAAGTGCCTTAACCACTTAACCACTAATCCATCTCTCCAGCCCAGTAAATAGATAGATCGATTGATTGATCGATCCATGTGCCACTTTGTGCATCTGGCTTTACATGGATACTGAGGAATCAAACCCAGGCTGGCAGTCTTTTCAAGCAAGCACCTTTAACCACTGAGCAATTCTCCAGCCCTGTTTAAATGCTTTTTAAAAAACATTTAAAATTTTGTATTTATTTATTTGCATGCTCATGCATGCACTCATGTATGTGGGTGTGTGTGTGTGTAAGCCAGGATTTCTTATTGCTGCAAATGAACCCTCATCAAGCTTTACATAGGAGGCTGGGGAATTGAACCCAGGCTGACAGGTTTGGCAAGCAAGTGCTTTAGCTACTCAGCAATCTCCATAGCCACTGTTTATAGGTTTTATAGAAATGTTTTTAATTTTAATATGGGGCTGGAGACATGCCTCAGTGGTTAAGGCACTTGCTTGAAAATCCTAACAACCCTGTTTCAATTCCCTAGTGCCCACATTAGCCAGATGCAGAAAATGGCACATGCATCTGGAGTTTGTTTGCATTGGCTAGGGGCCCTGTACACCCATTCTCTCTACCTATCTCACTGCTCTTGTTCTCTCTCTGCTTGCAAATAAATAAATAAAATACTTTTTTCAAAAATTTTGCTGAGCGTGGTGACACACGCCTTTAATCCCAGCACTCGGGAGGCAGAGGTAGGAGGATCGTCATGAGTTCGAGGCCACCTTGAGACTACATAGTGAATTCCAGGTCAACCTGGACTAGAGTGAAACCCTACCTTGAAAAAAAAAAAAAATTAGTATGTGGGCCTGGAGAGATGGCTTAGTGGTTAAGCACTTGCTAAGGACCCTGGTTCAAGGCTCAATTCCCCAGGACAGATGTACAAGGTGGTGCATCCATCTGGAGTTTGTTTACAGTGCTTGGAGGCCCTGGCATGCCCATTCTCTCTCTCTCTCTGCCTCTTTCTCTGTCTGCATGTTGCTCTCAAATAAAATATATAAAAATAAACATTAAAAAATTTAGTATGTATTTAATTTATTTGAGAGAGAGAGAAAAAATGGGTGTGCCAGGACCTCCTACCACTACAAATGAACTCCAGATGTGTGTGCCATTTTGTACATCTGGAGATATATATATATATATATATAATTTATTTAAGAGAGAGAGAAAATGAGCTCTCCAGGGACTCTAGCCACCTCAAACTCCATATGCATATGCCACCTAGTGCATCTGGCTTTCCGTGGTACTGGGGAAACAAACCTGGGTCCTTAGGCTTTGCAAGGAAGTGCCTTTAACTGCTGAACCATCTCTCCAGGCCTAGAAAATTTTTAATAATTGTATTGTTTATTTATTTATTTGAGGGGCAGAGAGAGAGAGAGAATGGGTGTGCCAGGACCTCTAGCCACTGCAAATAAACCCCAGATGCTTGTGCCATCTTGTGCATCTGGCTTTGCATGGGTCCTGGGGAATTGAACCTGGGTCCTTTAGCTTTGTAGGCAAGTGCTTTAATCACTAAGCCATCTCTCCAGCCCGAAAATATTTTTTTAACTTTACAAAAGTAAAATATGTGAAAGAAAAGGAAAATACATTCATTAGCCTGTCTTGTTTTGGGGCTTTGGTTTATTCATGCTTCCAAGGAAACACAAGAAAAGAAAAATAAAAATTTTGTGTTAGCTTGCCTCTTAGAAATCTCTTGAGACTTAGAAAATGTGGGTGGGGACTCAGAAGGCTCAACCAGGAAGATTGCCACGAGTTCAAAGCCAGCCTGGTCTATAGATAGAGTGAGATCCTATCATGAGAAACAGAGACAGACAGACAGAAACAGATACAGAAAAAAGAAGGGACCACATAGAGGGAGAAAGGGAGGAGGGAGGGAGGGAGGGAGGAGGGGAGGAGGAGGGAGGAAGAGGATAAATGTGGTTCATGTTGTATACCTTGTTTCCAGTGGGAGGGGATGTAGACCATTCTACGTCTACTATTGTCTATACAGATTCATAAACATGAGATTTCACATGCAATTTCAGAGGGGTCATAACCCCTACAAAGCCCAAACATGGACCTCTAGTTAAGGACCTACAACAAGCACCACTGGGTGCCCAGTGCCTCGGACACCATCCATGCTTAAGGGAAATCTGAGGATGCACTGGATGAAGTCAATATGGGATATTCACTGTCTTGGATTCCCTTTCTAAATTATTCCATCCCTCTGTGTGTACTCAAAGCTCATCCCTCCATCCTGTTCACCTCCCCTCCTGCACCCTCCTCACGCTCCCCCAACATTTTCCTTTGTCTCACTCTCTGATTCAGTGGCTCAGACTCTGATTGGCGCAATAAAGTACAAATAGACTTCACTCCCGCAGTCATCAGTTTTCAGAATTTCTCTGTGGCTCCCCTCTTCTGGGAAACTCAGAAATTGATCAGTGGAAATACACATTTCCCCTGAACCTAGTAAGGAGTCTTTTATCACGTCAACAGAAAACTTTTCATTTTGGAGAGAAATGGACAGGGGTTCTCTAAGGTGTTGTAAATTCTGGAGAATGTTGGCATGTATACGCCTGCATCTGTGTGTATGTGTTGGTGGGATATAAATTGTTTTAAAGGAGATCATTTTGAGCAATATCAGATTTTAATTATTATGATCTTATGTTTGGGTAAAAGGCAGCACTCTGCTGCTAACATCTTCCAAAATGAGCAAGCCATTAGCATGATGCGACCAGCTCAAGAGTATTAGAATGAGCAATCAGAATTAAAGTTGTCAGGACTTAATTAAAATATGCTGCAACTCCCCTTCTATTCAGGGAACATGTGGTTTATGCATTCAGATTGAGAAGCATGCCTATCAACTAATAATTATTACAGATTTACTAGATACACAACAATGCATTAGATGGTTGAACAGCAGAAGGCTACTGGAGAGATTTAACCACATCTTCCCTAGATAAACCATAACATCACCAAGCCACCTGTCATCACCAACACAGCGTGATGCTCAAGGCATTGTGGGTTGGACTGAGGATTAAATGGAGACATCATGGAGTCCAGAGCACATGCTACAAAACCATGTCAGTCATTCATTAGAGAAACACTGAACATGTACAACAGCTGGGGGTGGGCAATGGTCTGGTGTAGCCCAGCAAATAACAACAAAAGCATCTGAGGTTGATTATATATTCCTGTGTGTTTACCTGGTTAAGGCTCAGAGCAGCAATCATGTTTAATGCGCTTACCATTAGGCTGTGAGAGTCGATCTAAAATGAACATGGTAATGGATCCTCTCTTGCTGTCTTCGAACCATCTCTTTCTACTTGCCACCTATGGTGACTTTAACTTGAAGCTGATGATAATGATTAAACTGATCTCAGAGATAGAGAGGGCCCTGGAAATCTGCCTAGATAGGGGGCCTCTGCTCTAACCCTTCAAAACTGCGCTTTTGCATCTAGAGAATAAGAAGGTGGAGTCCCTCCAGAGCTCACAATCCCAAAGACTAAGAGGGATTTAGTCATTTAAGATGAAGACAAGACACCAGGTGTGGTGGTGCACGTCTTTAATCCCAGCACCCGGGAGGCTGAGGTAGGAGGATCACTGTGTGTTTAGAAGCCAGCCTGAGCTACAGAGTGAGTTCCAGGTCAGCCTAGGCTAGAGTGAGATCTTACCTCAAAAAAAAAAAAAAAAAAAAAGAGAAAAGAGGAGGACTGGGGAGATGGCTCAGTGGTTAAAGTCACTTGTTTGCAAAGCTGGTAGGCTCTGATTCAACTCCCCAATACCCACATTAAGACAGATGCACAAAGTCGTGCATTCTTCTAGAGTTCATTTGCAGCAACAAGATGCCCTGGTCTGCCTATAGTTTGTCTGTTTGTCTCCCCCCACATGCCTCAAACATAAATAAAAAGGGCTACAGAGATGGCTCAGAGGTTAAAGCACTTTTCTGCAAAGCCTAACCACTGGAGTTCGATTCCCCATATGCATCTGGAGTTCATTTCCAGCAGCCAGAGGCCCTAGGGTGCCCATTCTCACTGTCTGTCTATCTCTCTCTGCTTGAAAATAAAAATGTTTTAAGAAATAAATAGAGCCGGGTATGGTGGCGCACGCCTTTAATCCCAGCACTTGGGAGGCAGAGGTAGGAGAATCGCCGTGAGTTCAAGGCTGCCCTGAGACTACACAGTGAATTCCAGGTCAGTCTGGCTAGAGTGAGACCCTACCTCGAAACACACACACACACACAAAAAAAAAAAAAAAAAAAAAAAAAAAAAAAGGAAAAGAAAAGAAAAGAAAAAAAGAAAAAGAAAAAGAAAGAAATAACTAGTGAAATAAATAAATATATTTGAAGGAAAAAAAGAAAGAAATATTACTGCCAAATTTGTTCAGTAACAGCCACCCAAGAAAAGTGCTCAGTAAGGACCAAATAGAATGTGCTTACCCTACAGCTTAGGAAACACACAGATGGAAGAAGAGGTTCAAGTGCAAGGTAAGAGATAGGCATAGAGAATTTTGGAGTATCTGCAGAGGATGGCCAGAATATCCCCTCTTATTGCCAAGGACAATAGAAGCTCAGTAGATGACATGGGGAGTAGAGAGGAGGGAGGATTTGTAGACCCAAGCTAGTCCTCTTATGTGCCTTTTGATGTGCACAGCCTGTGGAGAGAAGCCAGAAAGGCCTTGAACAGCATTTGTATCAGTCAGCTCTTCATTGTTATGAAAAACTACCTGAGAAAAGAAACCATAAAGACGAAGAAAGGTTTATTTGGGCTTGTGGCTTCAGAGGTGTCCACCCATAATCACTTGGCTGTGTTGCTTTAGGGTTTGTGACAAGGGAAAACATCTGGGTGGGACATGGATGGTAGAGCAAAGTGGCCCAGCTCACAGAAGCTGGGCAGCAAGAAGAGAGCCGCGGGACCAGGGTCCTGCTCTCTGCTTTAAGGGCACACCCTCAATGACCTAACTTCCTTCCACTAAACCCCTATAGGTTCCATCACCTCCCCATAGCACCACAGGCTGGGGACCAAGCCTTCAATACATAGACCAGATGCAACTGTAGTGTTGCTTAACAAAAAAAGGTAATAACTGTCCTGTGGCATGGACTCTTTAAGTGGAGGTGGACAAGTGCAGTAAATTTTTTTTAATTATTTATTTATTTATTTATTTATTTGCAAGCAGAGAGAGAGAGAGAGTATCTACATGCCAAGGCCTCTTGCCCCTGCAAACAACCTCCAGGTGCATATGCCACTTTGTGCATTTGGGTTTTTTTGTTTGTTTGTTTTAATTTTTTTTAATTTTATTTGCAAGTAGAGAGAGAGAGAGAGAGAGAGAAAGGAGACAGACAGAGGGAGAATGGGTGAGCCAGGGCCTCTAGCCACTGCAAACAAACTCCAGATGCATGTACCCTCTTGTGTATCTGGCTTACATTGGGTACTGAGGAATCGAACCTGGGTCCTTTGGTGTTGCAGGCCAGTGCCTTAACCACTAAGCCATTTCTCCTGCCCTGTTTTTTTTTTTTGAGATAGGGTCTCACTCTAGCCCAGGCTGACCTGGAATTCATTACGTAGTCTCAGGGTGGCCTTGAACTCATGGGAATCTTCCTGCCTCTGCCTCCCTAGTGCTGGGATTAAAGGCATGTACCACCACACCTGGCCTGCCTCTGGCTTTTTATGTGCATACTGGGGAATCAAATCCCAGGCCATCAGGCTTTGCAAACAAGTACCTTTAACTGCTGAACCATCTTCCTAACCTGCTGTAGATAGTTTTTAATGGGGACATCATGTAATTAGATCTGCACTTCTGAAAGTCCCCTTTCTGGTTATGGAGCAAGTGAGCAACAGGGTCCAAGCTTAGAAGCAAGGAGACCAGAGAGATAGGGAGACCTCCTCTTGCAGAGCAGCCAACAGAGAACCACATGCAAGCTACACGCTTCCCATCACAGGAAGCCAGGAGGTGTTTTAAATATCTTAGTAAATTATTGATCGCCCATTTGGATGCTCACTTAATCAACCACGGAGCGTATTATGAGGGGCCTCCACTCTCTGCCATGTCCATCCGTAATTAAGTACACCACGTCTCAGGAATGGACCCTTTTACCAACACATTAGGCCAAGGCAAAGTGGACCTAAACACAAGTTGTTTGTGCAGCCTTCAACCACAGCCCATCTGAGGGAGGAATTACCCTCTAATTTGATTACCAAGTTCTAAGGGTGGTGCATTTTAATCAAGAGGGACCATGGGCTGCTGGAATCAGAAACTTCTAACCCTGCAGTCCTCAGTAAGAACTGCAGGCAGAAAGCAGAGGCCTGGGCTTCAGACTCACAGGCTCCCAGCACATGGTCATGGGCAGCACGGGGCTCTTTGTCTTGGGAGTTACTGTTTAGCAGCCCTTACATGTTCCCCTCCCCGCAGCACCTTCAAGCTCCCCACCCCAGCTTTTGGTATGATAACCAAAGAAAGCACATGAGATTCCCAGCAAGAAAATGGGCGCCATTCACCTTAAAGCTGGTGTGCGTGTGCGTGTGCATGCACACGCATGCACTAAGTCAACCTGTGTCAGGCATTGCCTTCCACCTTGCTTTGAGGCAGGATCTCCCATTCTTCATTGCTGTTCTCCAGGCTAGGTGGCCTGTGAAGCTTCCAGGAGGTTTTCCTGTCTCCACCTTCCATCTCCCCATAGGCACACACTGGGATCACAGACACCTGCTTTGGCATCTGGCTTTACCTGAGGTCTAGGGATCTGAACTCAGGTACACAAGCTTGCATAGCAAGCTTTATCCATGAACCATCTCCCCAGACTTTCGTATTTTTTTTAATGGTCTGATTTATTTTTCTAACTACAAAATATGTGCTTCTTTTGTAAACTTGGAAACTAGCTGGGGGTGGTGGCGCATGCCTTTAATCTCAGCACTCGGGAGGCAAAAGTAGGAGGACAGCTGTGAGTTGGAGGCCAGCTTGAGACCACACAGTGAATTCCAGGCTAGCCTGGGCTACAGTGAGACACTACCTCAAGACAAAAGAAAGGAAGAAAGAAAGGGCATGGTGGTGCATGCCTTTAATTCCAGCACTTGGGAGGCAGAGGTAGGAGGATCACCGAGAGTTCAAGGCCACCCTGAGACTACATAGTGAATTCCAGGTCAGCCTGGACCAGAGTGAGACCCTACCTCGAAAAACAAAAAAAAAAAAAAAAAAAGAAAGAAAGAAAAAAGAAAAAAGAAAAGAAAAGAAGGAAGGGAGAGAAAACTTGGAAACTAGCAAAAACCTAAATAAGGAAATAACCACACTTTATTTATTCACATGTACCTTCTTTCAAAAAAATGGGAATTGTGTTTTTTTATGACTTCCATTTTTTATAGTATAACTTGAATACCTTTCTTTATCACCAAATAGTCTTCAAAACATCACTTGATTGACTGTCAGTGTCAGATTGACAGCTTCACAGAACCGTTTGAACCCCACTTGTTAGCAGCTTAGTTTTTCTTCCTAAACTATACAGCTGTGGACATCTGTGTGTCCAGTAGATACCTCTCTGCAATTGGTATATCACCAATTAAACAGACAAAATATTATCCCTAAATAGGGCTAACAGATACAGCAGGAGTAGGAGCCTGGTTTCCACCTCACTGGACCCACCAGTCCATTCTGGAGTGTCTGTGAATGGTGGGGGAGAGACTATGGGCTTTAGAAGACGGACAGAGACAGACTTTCTGCTGAGATCCCAGCTCTGTCAATTACAATGACCTCAACAGAGAGTCATCTGGCTATAGCCAACATGAAAGGTTAAAAGTGGATCCAAGGGGGCTGGAGAGATGGTTTAGCAGTTAAGGCGCCTGCCTGTGAAGCCTAAGAATGCTTGTTTAAATCTCCAGGTCCCATGTTTAGCCAGATGCCAAAGTGACACAAGCGCACAATGTCGCACATGTACACAAGGGGGAGCACGTGTCTGGAATTCATTTACAGCAGCTGAAAAGGCCCCGGCACACCCATTCTCTTTCTTTCTCTCTCTCTCTCTCTCTCTCTCTGTCTCTCAAATAAAAAATAAAAAGTGGATTCAAGGGACAATGGCTTACTAGTCTTGCATGAGTAGCTGGGCATACACATCATGGAACTGATACAATGTCTCATCAGGAGTCCCACCCTCTCATCAGTCTGCCCCAACCCCCTGAGCCTCCCCCCTGTTGCTGTCACTCATGGTTGCAAGATGGCTGATCCTGACCCTGACTGTGAGAAGAAGAGGGAAGAAGGAGAAAAAGCTAGCAAACTTCTCTGATCATGTCTCATTGGTCAGAATAATATCATGTGACCACCTCTGTCTGCAAAGGAGGCTGCTGGGCAATGGAGTTTCTCTTTCCTTTCCAACTTCTATGAACACTCCAGGAAGTATAATGTGAGCCACTAATGTGACCTAGGCTCTTTGCAAAATGTGTGTTTGGGCTTGATTATGTGCGTGTGAGTGGGTGCACTTGTGTGTGTGGGGGGGGTGTACCTGTACATGCACATGTGTGCACATGTATGTGGAGAGCAAAGGACAACCTTAGGTGCTGTTCCTCAGGAACATAGTCCACCTCCTTTGAGGCAAGGTCTCTCATGGGCCTGGAGCTCACCCATTAGGTTAGACAGGCTAACCAGTGAGCCCCAGGGATCCACTTGTCTCTGCTCCAAAGAGTTGGGAGTACAAGTGCATGCTATCATGGCCAGCATTTCTACATGGGTGTTGGTGATCAAACTCAGATTCCCACACTTGTGAGATGAGACAAACACTTTACTGACTGAGCATCTTGGGCATCTCCCAGTCCTGGGTAGTTTATTTTCTTTTTTCTTTTTGTCTTTCTTTCTTCTTTCTTTCTTTTTCTTTTCTTTTCTTTTTTTTTAAATTTATTTATTTCAAGATAGGGTCTTGCTCTACCCCAGGCTGACCTGGAATTCACTATGTAGTCTCAGACTGGCCTCATACCCACAGCAATTCTCCTACCTCTGCCTCCCAAGTGCTGGGATTAAAGAGGTGAGTCACCACACCCGGCCACCTGGCTCCAGTCCTGGGTACTTTCTATTAGTCTTGTTTCGGCAAGTAAGGACCCTCACACCCGATAGGTTGGGTGCTATTTAAAAAGAAGAAGAAGGGCTGGAGAGATGGCTTAGCGGTTAAGGCGCTTGCCTGTGAAGCCAAAGAACCCAAGTTCGATTCTCCAGGTCCCACATAAGCCAGATACACATGATGGCACGTGCATCTGGAGTTCATTTGCAGTGGCTACAGGCCTTGGCGTGCCCATTCTCACTCTGTCTCTGTCTCTCCTCTCTCTGTTTCTAAAAAATAAATAAACAACAATAAATCTTTAAAATAAATAAAAAGAAAAGGAAAAAATGAGCTGGGCATGGTGGCACATGCCTTTGGGAGGCAGAGGTAGGATTGCTGTGAGTTCGAGGCCACCCTGAGACTACATAGTGAATTCTGGGTCAGCCTGGACTAGAGTGAGACCCTACCTCGAAAAACAAACAACAACAACAAAAATAGGCTGGAGAGATGGCTCAGTGATTAAGGCACTTGCCTGCAAAGCCTAATGACCTGTGTTCAGTTCCCTAGTACCCACATAAAGCCAGATGCTCAAAGTGTCTTATGTGTCTGGAGTTTGTTGGCAATGCCTTGAGGCCCTGGTACATTCATTCCCTCTGTCTCTCTCTCCTCTCTCTCTCTCTCTCCTCCTGCTTGCAAATAAATAAAAATATTTTTTAAAAACACAACAAGATGGTGAGGATGGGGAGAATGTGAAATTTTTGCAGACTGGTAGTGGGGTTGTAAAATGGAGGAATGGACAAGGGGGTGCGCTCTGTGCAATGAAACATGAACCATCCTTAAGAAGGAAGGAAATTCTGCCACAGAGTGGAAAGCCCCTGAGGATGTTATGCTTAGTGAATTTAAACAGTCATAAAAGGACAAACACTGTGACTCTATGCATATGAAGGACCTAGAATAGTCAAATTCATAGAGACAGAAAAGTGGAATGAGGGGACTGGTGTTCAGCTAGGTCCATACTCCTGAAGAAAATGCATAACGCTATGGTTGTGGGGAAAGAGAAGACTTGACATTTAAACAAGAACAACAGAATATCAGCCAAGTCAGGCTTCATAGAAGTCTGAGGGGCATCTAGAATAGTCAAATTCATCGTGACAGACAGTATGATTGGAGTTGCCAGGGACTTGGGACAAGAGAAAGGAATGAGCTGCTGAATGGGGACAGAGTTTTGGATTTGCAAAATGAAAGGGGGTCTGGCAATGGACAGTTACAATGTGGATGTACTTAACACTGTGAACCATGAACTTCAAATGGTCAAGGGCTAGAGATGTAGCCTAGTGGTCAGGTGTTTGCCTAGCATGCTCAAGGTCCTGGGTTTAATTCCCAGCATCAGAAGATCAGAAAAGAGAGTGGGGGTCAAGATGATCAGCTTTTTAAAAATATATTTTAAAATATTTTATTTATTTAATTATTTGAGAGAGAAAGAGGCAGATAGAGAGAATAAGCGTGCTAGGGCCTCTAGGCACTGCAAATGAACTCCAGACACATACGCCACTTTATGCATCTGGCTTTACATGGGTACTGGGGAATCAAACGCAGGTCCTTAGGCTTGGCAGGCAAGCACTTTAACCACCAAGCCATTTCTCTAGCCCGAGATGGTCAGCTTTATATTGTGTGTAATTACCACAATTCTTAAAAAGTAAAGAAAACCATGAGCTGGAGAGATGGCTGAGCAGTTAAGGAAGGCAGCTATGCTCACCACTATACCACCAATGCATTTTAGCAGTGAAGGCACTTGCCTGCAAAGCCAAAGGACCCAAGTTCAATTCCTCAGGACTTACATAAACCATATGCACAAGGTGGTGCATGTGTCTGGAGTTTGTTTGCAGTATTTGGAGGCCCTGGCGTGCCCATTCTCTCTCTCTCTCTCTCTCTCTCTCTCTCTCTCTCTTTCTCACTCTACCTCTCTCTCAAATAAATAAATATAACTATGAATAAAGTTTTAAAAAGTGGAGAAAATCAGGATTAATTTTAATAATATATTTTATTTAATCCAATATATCTAAAACATTTCCATATGTAATGAGATAGTTTTCATTTTTTAAAATATTAAGTCCTTGACATCCTGTAGCTTAAAGCAAATCTCAGATTGGGCCAGCCACATTAGCTGCAGTTTAGCTACTGCACCGAGGGGCCACATGCAACTACAGTGGGTAAAGGCAAGCAAGAGAAAAGCATGAGTGAGAGGGAAAAGAGAATGGAGTAACCTGGCCTATATGTCATACCTGGGCTGGGTCCCTCTGCTTCCTTGAGCTGGAGGTTGGGGGAAGGGGGTGATAACCGGGAACTCTTCCAGATTAATGCAAAACTTACATTGAATCATTTCTGGTACGCCTCCAGGAAACTGTCCGGCACACAACAGCTGCTCTCAGGAAGGTGACAATGGCTATGCATGTTTCCATGGAAGAGAGATAATAATCAAATATATCATACTAATGCAATTTTTTTTAAGTTTGTAAAACAGTTGGGTGAAATTTGAATATGTGTTCTGGTTGATTGCTTGATTGGTTTGAGTCACTTTTCTTCTTTTTTTTAATTTGCTTTTATTCTAGGTAGGGTCTCACTGTAATCCAGGCTGACCTGGAACTCTGTAGTTCCAAGCTGGCCTCAAACTCAAGGCGATCCTCCTACCTCTGCCTCCTGAAAGCTGGGAGTAAAGGCGTGCACCATCAAGGCCGGCTTGAGTCAACTTTTGGCAGCACCAACTGAGACCTCTGTGTGTAAGATTATGGGATAGCTGGGGTTGGCTTCAGAATAATACAGGGGGCGGGGGGCAAAGGTAGCTGGGAAGGTGGAATACATTTGGCTGTGTGCTGATCATTGCTGGGACTGAGGATTCTACTGTTCATATTTTGTTTACATGATCCATATTTTCCATAATTAAAAATTGGGATGGGCTGGTGGGATGGCTCAGCAGTTTAGGTGCTTGCCTGCAAAGCCTAAGGACCAGGGTTCAATTTCCTAGTACCCATGTAAGCCAGACACACAAGGTGGTGCATGTGTCTAGGGTTCAGTTGTAGTGCCTAGAGACCCTGGCATGCCCATTCTTTCGATCTGCCTTTCTCTCTCTTTCAAATAAATAAATAAAATATATTTTTAAATTTGGGGTGATTTTTTTTTTTTTTATATTTATTTATTTATTTGAGAGAGAGAGAGAATGGGCATGCCAGGGCTTCCAGCCATTGCAAACAAACTCCAGATGCATGCACCCCCATGTGCATCTGGCTAATGTGGGTCCTGGAGAATTGAACAGGGATCCTTTGGCTTTGCAGGCAAATGCCTTAACTGCTAAGCCATCTCTCCAGCCCTTTTATTTCTTTTTTTTTTTTATTTAAATTGATTATTTATTTGCAAGCAGAGAGAGAAAGAATGGGCACACCAAGACCTCCTACCCCTGCAAATAACTCCAGACCCATGCCCCACTTTGTGTAACTGACGTTTTGTGGGTACTGGGGAAATGAACCCAGGCCATCAGGTTTTGCAAACAAGTGCCTTTAACCATTGAGCCCTGGGGTGATTTTTCAAAAGGATATTACATGGGTATTTAACATGCCTTGAGTTTTTTTGGAATCTAGGTTGTCATTTTGAAAATTTATTGGTATGCCCCAAGTCTAGAATTCTGGGTCTTGTGCAAGGGGAGATAATTGAAGGCTATCAAAATGATTAAGAGACTGTTTAACAATCTCTGTGTGTGTGTGCGCATGCATGTGCATAATGGATCCCAAGAACAGATATGGTAATCACTTGCTCTGTAGCCCAGACTGTCCTCAAACTCATGGCAGTCCTCCTACCTCAGCTTGCTGCATGCTGGGATGAGAGGTGTGAGTGATCACACCTGGCTTGTCTTTTCTTTTATAATACCAAGGGGCTTGGATGGAGCTCAGTAGTAGAGTGTTCACCTAGCAACACAAGGTCCTGCCTTCTATCTCTGGCACAAGGGGAAAAAAAGCCTTCTGAGATACAATACATAACCATAGAATTTGACTCTATTTTGTGTGTTTATGTGTGCATATATACATGATCACATACATTACCTGTATGTTTGAAGGCCAGAGTCCAATGTTAGGTACGCTGTCTAGCTCCTTTTGAGACAGGGTCTCTCATTGGCCTGGAGCTTACCAATGAGGCTTAGACTGACTGGCCAATAAGCTCCAGGGATTGCTTGTTTCTGCCTCCTCTGCACTGGAATTACAGGTGTGAACTATCATACCTAACACTTACATGGGTACTGGGCATCAAATTCCGGTTCTCGTGCTTGCTAGACAAGTACTTTCCAATGGAACTTTCTCACCAGCCATAAATTTATTTCTTAAAAGTGTACAACTTGGGCTGCAGAGATGGCTTAGTGGTTAAAGTGCTTGTGTGTGAAGCCTAAGGACCCAGGCTTGATTCCCCAATACCCATGTAAGACACACAAGGTGGCACATGTGTCTGGCATTCATTTGCAGTGGCTAGAGGCCCTGGCATGCCTGTTCTCTCTCTCTCTCAAATAGATAAATGTTTTTTAAGTTAAATACACTTTTTAAAAAGTGTACAACTTAGCACTTTGGCATATAGTTGGCTGTCAGTATGCATGCATCTCACCTCCATGAATACAACTAATCACAGATTGAAATTATTGTTTGTTTTTATTTATTTGTTTGAGAGAGAGAGAGAAAGGCAGATAGATAGAGAATGGGTACACCAGAATCTCTAGCCTCTGCAAACTAACTGCAGACACATGTGCTACCTTGTGCATTTGGCTTATATGAGTCCTAGGGAATTGAACCTGGTTCCTTTACTTTTGCAGGCAAGTGCCTTAACTACTAAGCCATCTCTCCATCCTGAAAATATATTCAAATTTTTATTTTATTTCATTTATTGGAAAGAGAGACAGACAGAAAAATATAGAGAATGGGTACACCAGGGTCTCCAGCCACTGAGAACGAACTCCAGACACATGAGCTATCTTGTGTATCTGGCTTACGTGGGTCCTGGGGAATCAAACTTGGGTCCTTAGGCTTCACAGGCAAGAACCTTAACCACTAAGCAATCTCTCTATCCCCCCAAAATATCTTAAAATTATTTTAATTTATTATTTGTAAGGAGAAAGAGAGAGAGAGAGAAAGAATCTGGGCATACCAGGGCCTCTTGCCACTCTAAAGGACCTCAAGATACATGCACCACTTTGTGTATCTGGCTTTACATTGGTACTGGGGAACTGAACCCAGGCCATCAGGCTTTATGAGAAAGTGCCTTTGACAGCTGAGCTGTCTCTCCAGTGTCCCCCTGAAAAAAAAATAGACATACACATACACATATGCATAGACATAGACATAGATTAGATAGATATAGATATATATGTGGTTTTGCAAGGTAGGGTCCCACTAGCCAAGGCTGACCTGGAATAAAGTATATAGTCTCAGGCTGGCTTCAAACTCACAGCAATCCTCCTACCTCTGCCTCCCAAGTGCTGGGATTAAAGGTGTGTGCCACCATGCCAAGCTTTTTGTTGTTGTTTTGTTTTGTTTTTTGAAGTATGGTCTTTTTCTAGTCCAGTCTGACCTGTAATTCACTATGTTGTCTCAGGTTGGCTTTGAACTCATAGTGATCCTCCAACCTCAGCCTCCTGAGTGCCAGGATTAAAGGCATGTGCCACCACACCCGGCTGAAAATATTTTTTTAATAAACCCTGAACACCTTTTATCCTTGTCATAGTTTCTAAATGATGCAGTAGAGCACCTATTTACACAGCATTTATGATGTATTAGATTAGCCTTACATTGTACTAGATGTCATAAGTATGTAAAGAGGAGGGTGCATGGAGGTTGTGTGCAAACACTATACTGTTTTATGGAAGGGATATGAGCCTCCGCAGATCTTGGTATTCAAAGCAGATCCTGGAACCAATGGATACGAAGGGAAAACTATATTCACAAAATTGCAGGACCACTTTCCACTGTCCAGTTCTAGGATGTCTTCTATTTCTCTCGGTCCCTGGAAACCACTCTTTTCTGTCCCTGTGGATTTGTCTATCCTACAATTTCAAATAAATTGACGCATACAGCATGTAATCTTTTGTGTCTGGCTTCTTTTATTTAACCTGTTGGTTTTAATTTCATCTACTCTGTGACATGGTATTTTATTCCTTTTTATGTCTAAAATAGGTGAATGAATCACATTTTGTTTTTCCTTCCACCAGCTGATGGACATTTGTGTTGTTTCTATGAACAATGCCACTCGGGGGATTTGTGCACAAGTGGTGAGAGTCTTGGATATTTATGTAGAAGTTCGACTGCTGAGTCATATGATAACTCTTTAAATTGTTGAGAAACTGCCAAACTGGTTTTTCACAGTGGCTGCACCATGGACGTCCCCATCAGCAATCTCTGAGGGCCATTTCGCTCCAAGCTTGCCAACACTTTTTCTTGTCTACTTTTAAAAAATATTTAAAATTAAGCTGGGCATGGTGGCGCACGCCTTTAATCCCAGCACTCGGGAGGCAGAGGTAGGAGGATCGCCATGAGTTCAAGGCCAGCCTGAGACTACCAAATGAATTCCAGGTCAGCCTGAGCTAGAGTGAGACCCTACCTTGAAAAACCAAAAAAATAAATAAATGAAAATAAAAATATTTAAAATTAGTTCTGTGTGAATGTGTGTTTGAGTGTGTGAGTGCAGGTGCCACAGTGCACGTGTGGAGGTCAGAGGTCAATTCTCTGGTCGGTCCTCACCTGTCCACCTCACTGGAAGCAAGGTTTCTTGCTCTGGATTCTCACTCTGCTGTTCTTTGCTACACTTTCTTATCGCTACCTCCCACCTCGCAGTCAGCATGAGCACGCTGCAATGACAGAAGTCTGCTGTGGCTTCTAGCTTTCTACATAGAGCCTGGGGATTGAACTTGGGTACTCCAGCTTGAGTGGTGAGCCCTTTAACTACTGAGCCACCTCCCCGACCTTATTATCTATCGTCTATGATAACCATACTAGTGGGTGTGAAAAGAAATCTCTGTGGTTTGGATTTGCCTTTCTCTAATGACTAGTGATGCCAAGCACCTTTTCTCATGCTTACTTGGTTTCTTGGAAACATGCCTATTGTAAATTCTTTGTTGCCAGGCATAGTGGTGCATGCATGTGATTCCAGCACTGATTCTCAGCGGAGGCTAGAGGATCAATGAGTTCAAGGCCAACCTAGACATGAGACTCTTTCAAAAAAGCAAATAAGGGCTGGACAGATGGCTCAGCGGTTAAGGCATTTGCCTGCACGATCTAATGACCAGGGTTCAATTCCCCAATACCCATGTAAAGCCAGATGTACAAAGTGGTACATGCATCTGGAGTTTGTTTGCAGTGGCTGGAGGCCCTGGCATACTCATTCTCTCTGTCTGTCTCTCTTCTCTCTCTCTCTGCTTGCAAATAAATATGTAAAAATATTTTTTAAAAAAGAAGAAAAGCAAATAAATTAATTAAATAAATAAATTCTGGGGTGGACAGATGGCTTAGCAGTTAAGGTGCTTGCCTAAAAGCCTAAGGACCCAGGTTCGATTCCCCAGTACCCACGTAAGCCAGATACACGAGGTGATGCATGTGTCTGGAGTTCATTTGCAGTGGCTGCAGGCCCTGGTGTGCCCATTCTCTCTATTTGCCTCTTTCTCTCTCTCTCTCTCCAATAAATAAATAAATATTTAAATAAATAAATAAATAATTTCTGCTGGTATCAAGTATAGTGGTGCACATTTGTAATCCCAGCATTCAGGAGACTGAGGCAGGAGGATTGTGAATTCAAAGCCAGCCTAGACTACGTAGCAAGACCCTGTCTCAAAATAGGTAAACAAGGGGACTGGAGAGATGGTTCAGTGGTTAAGAGTGTTCTCTGTGCAAGCATGAGGGCTTAAGAGGACCTAAAACCACTGGAGTTCAATTCCCCAGTACCCGTATAAACAGCTGAATGTGGCCTCATATGCCTGTATTCCCAGTCCTGTGGTAGGCAGAGATGGGAGGATCCCTGGGGCTCTCTGATCTCACAACTCTGGGTTGAATGGAGACCTCATCTCAAGAGAAAAGGCAGATGAAGGAAAAGAGGAGGACATCTAATGTCTCCTCTGGCCTCCACATGCATGCACACACACACACACACACAAACACACACATGTAAATAAATGTTTTGTCCGTTTTTATTTATTTGTAAGTAGAGATAGAGAAGAGAGACAGGGAGAATGGGCACACCAGGGCCTCAGCTGCTGCAAACAAACTCTGGATATATACAACACTTTGTGCATCTAACTTTATGCCAGTACTGGGGAATCAAACTCTGCAGGCAAGCACCTTAACCGCTAAGCCATCTCTCCAGCCCTTTTTGTCCATTTTCAATTAGGTGATTTGTCCTTCTATTGTTGAGTACCACATATAACTTTTTTCTTTTTTTTTTTTTTTTTTTTGGATACAAGGTGTCACTATGCAGTCCAGGCTAGCTTTGAACATTTGATCTCCTGCATCTGCCTCCCAAGTTCTGGGATTGTAGTCACAGCCATGGGTCCCCCTTGCCCACCTGGGCTTCCTTTCTAGGTCTAAAACACCTGACATTAGAATGATCATCACTGGGGAGATAGTAAAAGCTCTCTGAGTTCTTATTCACACTGTCTCTTACCAGCTGATAACCAGCCTTCCAGATCATACTAGATATGACAGATTTTCATCACTTCATGTTAAATCTCTTCACAACCTCTCCATCACTGAGAGCAGAGGGAGGAAGGGCATCATTCCTTTTTATACCTTGTGTTCTCTGAGCACCTCCTGGCATCTGGTTGGGTGACTGCCCTCCGGAACTTGTTCCTAACAGGATGGTGGCCAGTGGATCTGGCCAGTTACTTCATATAAGAAGTGAAAGAAGAAGCATTGGGATGGAGAGATGGCTGAGTGGTTAAGGCGCTTGCCTTTGAAGGCTAAGGACCTAGGTTCAAGTCCCTAGATCCCACATGTGCCAGATGCACAATGCACATGCATCTGGAATTCATTTGCAGTGGCTAGAGGCCCTGGTGCATCCATTCTCTCTCCCTCTCTCATACACAGACACACACTTTCTCTTCATAAATAAATAAAAATAAAATATTTTAAAAAGAAGAGGCATGAAGGTTCCTCCCGTCAGTCATTCTCAGATCTGTCGGTAACATGTTCTACAGCTCTCAGATTGATCCTTGAATTGTACAATGCATATTGATTAATTGGATGCTATATGTCAGTCAGGCATGATCCAGGCCCAGCAGGGGACATAATTCAATGATGTCAGTGCTTTCCCGAACCCACATTCTAGTGAGGGAAAACAGATCATCCAGAAGATAGACAGGTCTGTACTATGTCATGTAGCAAGTGGAGTGAAGGGGAGAATAAAGCAGAATGAACAGACATAGTGGCAGACAGGTGGCCGTTTTGATAGCTATTCTGACAAGATCTTTTGGGAAGTCCCTGGTGTGGAGCAGTGAGGATATTGATGGAAGGGCATTCCAAGCAGAACAACAGCGAGTGCAGAGTCCTGAGGAGGGAGCGGGTGAGAGAGAACACTGCAGAGAGCAGGTGGCTTCCGGAAACATAGAAGGAAAGGGAGGAGGCAGGCAGGAGTTGAAGACAGAGCGTGAAGGGCGAGATCACATGGGAACTTTCAGCTGACATCTACTGTGGGGCAAAATAACCTTGGGGCACCATACCCAAGCTATGCTTATGTGTCCTATAAAATTGGCATTAGGGGGCTGGAGAGATGGCTTAGCGGTTAAGGCACTTGCCTGCAAAGCCAAAGGACCTTTGTTAGATTCCCAGGACCCAGATGCATAAGGTGGCACATGCATCTGGAGGTTGTTTGCAGTGGCTAGAGGCCATTCTCTCTCTCTCTCTCTCTCCCCCTCCTTGTGTCTTTCTCTCTTTCAACTAAATAAATAAAAATAATTTTTAAAAATTGGCATTACAGGGCTGGAGAAATGGCTTAGTGGTTAAGGCGTTTGCTTGAGAACCCAAAGGATCCTGGTTTGATTCTCCAGGACCCACGTAAGCCAGATGCACAAGGGGCACATACATCTGGAGTTCTTTTGCAGTGGCTAGAGGCGCCGGTGTGCCCATTCTCTCTCTGTCTGCCTCTCTTCTCTCTCTCTCTCTTTCTCGCTCGCTGCTTACAAATAAATAAATACAAAATTTTAAAAATTGGCATTAGAACCATCACAAGTTGGTTCTCATAAGTTTGTGGGTTTGCCTATCTCCCAGGGCCAAGGAGGAGAAACAGGTCAGAGCAGAGGACCTGAGGGCTTATTGAAGGGAGTGGTGCGTGGGGTCTGCAGGTCATTCCCTTTGAGGACCTCTTCACTAATTAGGATTTGGTTTCCTGCCAAGCTGTCTCCTCTGAGAGGACATGCAGAGAAAGAAAGAAGAGGAGGCTTGAGAATCAAACAAAAACAACAAAATATTGGCCAAGCCTGGCTTTACACAGTTCAGACAGGTTTTGCTGCTGGTGTTTGGTTTTTAATATTATCTCCATTATTGGAGAACACTGCCTGGGTCCTCATGTGCTTCCCCTTAGAGGAGCTGCCTGTGTACAGCTTTAGACAGAGAAGATGGACTTGATGGTGACCTCCAAGTCACCTTCATGTCAATCATGGATAAGTGTCCTTCTGGAGTACCTAAGGAAATAACAAGAACCAATTGCAGGGAAGCTGCAGGAACACTTTAGTCTGCTATTGCAAAGAACTTCCTAGACTCAAAAAGGCTGTGAGCTCCCCAGCACTGAAGGTATTCACAGGGACATTTATCTGAGATTCTTTGGATAACAACTCTGAACCATTTGAAAAGTTAGATGTAGACGCTTTCAGAACTAAGATTCTATAATCATAAATCATATTGTACTGTCTTTCTTCTAGGTACAAATCACAACCATTTGTGAAGAGAATTCATAGAACAAGTTGAAGGTCATTTACAGTATACCCGGAGTATTTTTTCCTCGAGTTGTGCGCTACTAAGGGGCTTTAATTAAGCTTTCCCCTCTGGGCACAACCAGCTTGTTTTTGGTGAGTGCAATATGCCGTCCCAGAATATGTCAAACTTCATTTGCAAAATATCAGACTGCTGTTTTTTTCCCAGAGCCAATCTGCAGAGTAATGCGTTCAATAACTTTTGCTCTTTTTTGCTCCCAAAGCTAGGTTTCTTTTTGGAGCCGATAGCGCAATAAATGCGGAATCTGGTGCAAAAGCCAAAGGAAAGAAAAGATATTGTTATTTAAAGGCCAAATAACGGCTTAAAATTAGAGTCGTGAAGGCACCGAGAAACACCAGACTTCCCAGATGGCTCGGAGATAATTCACTTTGCACTCAGTCCACTCGCACGCTAAAAAAAAAATACTTCTGACTCTGTTTCTCCCCAGATTGAAAGTTGGTGCCTGCTTTAAGCATATGTGTTTCTCTCTTTAAATTTAGCTCTGAGTCATGTTGTATTACATTAGGAATTCAGCAGGCGCTTGGAAAATGTACATCAATGCGTTTATTTTTAAACGATGTAAAAATAAAAATATATATGTTTAAATATATTAGGCTGTATTTTTTTTGCTTGATTTCAAAATGGTGGTTCTCCATAACAGATTAGATAAAACAATAATAACGATGATGACACTATGTTTCTGGAACACCGCCCATTTCCCGAGGATCCCAGAGCGACTTGGCAGATACTAGAGCTCCAAGCCCCCCACCAGCTCAGTGCGGGATTTGTCACCCAAGCCTCCGCCTCCACGAGGGATCAGATAGCTCCCTTAACAGCTGCACAGTGGCCTAATTAAGATGCTCCTACCTCCAGAGTGTCAGGTCTCTGGGCAGAAGTCAGCAAGGGGTGGGGATGGCCAGACAGCCAGAGGCCAGTGGCAGACAGCCTGGAGGGACATCTTTAGCTTAGACTATCATAGTCTGTTTGGGGCTGTTAGAACAGAATGCCCAAGATTGGGTAATTTATGAAGGATAGAGTTTTACTTCTTACAATTCTGGAGGCTGGGAAGTCCAAGACCAAAAGGTTAGCATCTACTGAGGGTTTTTTTTTTTTTTTTTCTTGTCATCCTATGGTAGATGACAGAAGGGTATATGCACATAGAGGGGAGAGAACTGCTTCATTTTCTTTTCCTTTTTTGGTTTTTTTTCTCTTGAGTTAGGGTCTCGCTCTAGCCCAGGCTGACCTGGAATTCACTATGTAGTCTCAGGGTGGCCTGGAACTCAAAACAGTCCTCCTACCTCTGCCTCCGGAGCGCTGGGATTAAAGGTATTTGCCACCACGCCCGGCTCCACTTCACTTTTATAACAAACTATTTTTCTTTTTTTTAAAACAAACATGCATGTGTGTGTGTTTGTGTGTGCATGTGTGTACACGTGCACATGTGAACACGTGCATGTCAAGACCAGAGTACAACCTCAGGTGCTATTCCTCGGGAATGCTGTCCATTTGTTTTTGAGACAGAGTCTCATCCACCTGGAATTCGCCAATTAGGCTAGATTGGCTAGCCAGCAAGCTCCAAGGATCCACCTGTCTCCACCTCCTCAGTTCTGGAATTATCAGTACACACCACCATGTGCATTTTTCCCACAGTATTTTTTAAATTAACTTATTTATTTGCAAGCAGGGAGAGATAGAAGACAGACAGCGAGAATGGGTGCCCCAGGGCCTCCAGCCACTGCAGATGAACTCCAGAAACACATGCCACTTTGTGCATCTGGCTTTATGTGGAGTACTGGGGAATTGAACTCCAGATCTTAGGCTTTACAGGCAAGTGCCTTAACCACTAAGCCAGCTCCTCAGCTCCGCCCTCTTCCCCCCCCCCCCGCAGTATTTTTATGTGGTACTGGTGACTGGACTCATGTCAATGAGACAAGCACTTTACCCACTGAGCCACCTTCCTAGCCCCACCCTGTTGGCTGGTGTTATCCCTTCTTGAGAGCAGAACCCTCAGGACCACCCCCTCCCATAAGGCCCTGCCTCCCAACACTGCTACACTGGGGATTGAGTTTTCCAACACATGAATTTTGGGGGACACATTCAGGCCATAGCAGGAGCTGGGCGTGGTTGGGTTTAGGGTCTAGCCAGACAAACCTGGCTTCCATCCTGGCTCTGTCACTTGTAACCCCTGGGAAATGGTTAACAGCTCCCACCTCCCTAGGCTGCTACAAGGACTGCTCATTTCATTCATTTAGTCATTCACCTGGTATGTATTCATTCATTAACACTTTCATAATGAAGAGGTGATTCCATGAACAGACCCACAATGCCAGCCCTCATGGAGCCCCTAGTCTCATGGGTTGGAGAGACCTCAATGGAAAACTCACAGCTCTGGTGATTTCAAGAGTGAGTACATGGGCTGGAGAGATGGCTTAGCAGTTAAGGCGTTTGCCTGCAAAGCCAAAGGACCTCGGTTCCATTCCCCAGGACCCATGTAAGCCAGATGCACAAGGTGACACATGTGTCTGGAGTTCATTTGCAGTGGCTGGAGGACCTGGCATGCTTAGTCTATCTTTGTGTATGTGTGTGTGCCTCTTTCACTCTCTCTAATTAATTAATTATTTTTAAAAAGCTTTAAAAAAAAGAGTGAGTACACAAGGAGGACGGGCAGCCAAGAGGGTGGTCTGCATGAAAGCTCAGGGAGCTACAGCAGAGAAGGTCATGAACAGAAGCCACTGACCAGTGCTTGGGTCTAAGCAGGTGCTTGTTAGTTCCCGCATGCATTTTCTATGGCTGCTGTCACAGATTGCTGCAAATGTAATGACTTTAAATAACACACATTTCTAGTGTGCTCATTCTCATTCTCTCTATCTCACTACCTGCCTCTTTCTCTCTCCCACCTCAAATAAATAAATTTAAAATAACACACATTTATTACCATATACTTCTGGAAGTCATAAGTCTGAAATGAGTCTCATTGGATGGGAATTTTTTTAATTAAAAAAATTTTTTTCAGGGCTGGAGAAATGGCTTAGCAGATAAGGAGGTTGCCTGCAAAGCCAAAGGATCTGGTTCAACTCTCCAGGACCCATGTAAACCAGATGCACAAGGGGGAGCATGCATCTGGAGTTCGTTTGCAGTGGCTGGAGGCTCTGGCATGCCCATTTTTTCTCTCTCTCTCTGCCTCTTTCTCTCTCTCAAATAAATAAATAAATAAATAAAATATATTAAAAAAATTTTTTTTGAGGTAGGGTCTCACTGTAGCCCAGGCTGACCTGGAACTCACTATTTAGTCTCAGGGTGGCTCGGACCTCACAGTGATCCTCCTACCTCTGCCTCCCAAGTGCTGGGATTAAAGGCATGTGCCACCATGTCCAACTTAAAATATTTTCATTTATTTATTTATTTGAGAGAGACAGATAGAGAAAGAGGCAGAGAGAGAGAGAGAGAGAGAGTAGGGGTGTGCCAGAGCCTTCTGCCACTGCAAACAAACTCCAGATGTATGCACTACTTTGTGCATCTGGTTTTACTTGAGTCACCAGGCTTTTCCAAGCAAGTGCCTTTAATGGCTGACCCATCTCTCCAGCACTGACTGGGTTGGAATTTAGCAAGATGTTGGCAGGGCTGTGATCCTTTCACAGGTTCAAGGCAAGGATCCAGTTTCTGGCCTTTTCCCGTTTCTAGAAGCTACTTGCATTCCTTAGCTCATGGTCTCTTCCACCCTGTGCACATATGTATGGAGACCAGAAGAAAATGACAGATGTTCTCCTCTGTTGCCTATCCACATATATGCTTGAGATGGAGTCTAACCGAACCCAGAGCTGCAATTATTCAGTCAGATTGGCTGACCAGGGAGTCTGGTAATTCTCCTGTCACCTCTGCCCACTTCAGGACTGGGGTTCTAGGAATGCTCTTGCATGGCCAGAGTGCTTACCTGCTGAGCCTACTCCCAAGCCCCACCTTATTCTTTTATGGTGGTGCGGGGGGGGATATGTGGCATTATGCATGTGTATGAGTGTTGATATGTGTGTGAGTACAGGTGGGTGTGCATGTGGAGGCCAGAAGTTGACATTGGGTATCTTTCTCAATTGTTCTCCATCTTATCTTGGAGACAGGATCTCTCACTGAATCTGGAGCTCACCAATTCAGCTAGACTAGGTGGCCAGAGAGCCCCAGGGATCCTCCCATCTCTGCCTCTTTGGCAGGGATTAGAAGCATACACTGACATACCTAGATTTTTACATGGTTGCTGGGGATCCCAACTCAGATCCCCATGCTTATGTGACAAGCACTTTTCCCCAGGCCAGCTTCCCAACCCCTTGCCTCCTTTTTTTTTTTTTTTTTTTTTTTTTTTTTCCTGACTTTGACTTTTCTGCCTTGTTCTTAGAAGGATCCTTGTGAGTTTACTAGGTTCTCCCAGACAACTCCTGACAACTTCTCATCTCCACACTCTTTACATGGTCTCCCCTGCTAAATCCTTTTGGCCAATTAGGTAACCCATTCAGTGGGTTTCAGAGATCAGGAAGTGAATGTTTTTAAAAGAGCTATTATTTTGTCTACACAACCCAGGAAGTTAAGTACCCAATAGTATGACTTCCAGACAAGAAGCTCAGAGAAGGGGAGAAAAGTCATCAATAGAATTAGCCAGCAATGCACCCTGCAAGCTACATGGCTCACCAGCCAGGCAAAATGCCAACAGGTGCAATAGTGGCATGTCTGTCATGGGGGATGCCTACTGCTCTCTGACTGGATTTGAGGATGGCTCTATAGGAGGGATTTCATGCTTGGTGCTGCAAACCTAGTCAGAAGCCTATGGCTGAGGTGGTCATAAGCCCTGGGGGGAAGCTACTAGTGTTGCCTGGCTAACTGGATATATTATACCCACCAAAGTGCCCTCTAAATACTTATATTTTTGCTCATATATTATTAATGCTACTCTCACTTTTTTATTTTTTAATTTTTATTTATTTATTTATTTATTAGAGACAGAGAAAGGGAAAGAGAGAGAGAGAATGGGCACACCAGGACCTCTAGCCACTGCAAACAAACTCCAGATGCATGTGCCACCATGTGCATCTGGCTTACATGGATACTGGGGAATTGAGCCTTGAACTGGGATCCTTAGGCTTCACAGGCAAGTGCTTAATCGCTAAGCCATCTCTCCAGCCTCTACTCTCACTTTTGTTTAGATGAGCTTCTCTTTTCAGATGGTGGTGACCACAGGAGAGACTCAAAACTCCCATAGTGCTAAGAAGAAGTGACCGTGGAGTGTTCAGCACTAAGGCATCTCTATTATACCTGCCAAGGCTCAGGGACCATTGTGAAAGAGGTGGCAGAAAGAATATAAGAGCCAAAAGAAGGGGAGGAGTGCTGTGGAATACTGTCTTCCAGACACAAAGTGGCTGTGGTATTCATGACCTCACAGTAGTGACGCTACCTACACAAGACCTGCATAATAGGAGGGAAGAAATGATTATATCAAAATAGAAGAGAACCAGGCATGATGGCACACACCTTTAATCCCAACACTCAGGAGGCAAAGGTAGGAGGATCTCTGTGAGTTCAAGACCACCCTGAGACTACATAGTGAATTCCAGGTCAGCCTGGGCCAGAGTGAGACCCTACCTTGAAAAAAATTATTTATTTGAGAGAAAGAGGAAGATAGAGAGAAAGAGAGAGAGAATGAACATAGCCACACCAGGGCCTCTTGCCATTGCAAACAAACTCTAGACACATGCACCACTTTGTACATCTGGTTTTACATGATTACTAAGGAATCAAACCCCAGCCATCAGGCTTTGCGAACAAGTGCTTTTTATGGATGAGCCATCTCTCCAGCCCCTGTGTGACTTTTTAAACTCCATACATGTATGACATCATTGAAACTTGTTTAAAATGCCAGAAGATGAGAACAGATGTTAGTGTTGCCTAAGGAAGGAGGCAGGTGGTGGCTCCAGAGAGGATACAGCCTGTATCAGTTACTTTATATGTTTCTGTGACCAAATACCCGACTAAAAGCAGCTCAAGGAAGGAAAGGGTTTCTTTTGGCTTATAGTTGAAGTTTATAGTCCACTGTGGCGGGAATGCATGGCAGCAGGCACAGGAGGCTGGTTGGTCACATCACATACACTGTCAGGAAGTAGAGGGCAAACAGAAAGTGAAGCCAAGCTATAAGACATCAAGGCCCATCCCCAGTGTTTCACTTTCTTCAAAAGATTCCACAGTCTTCCCAAACAGGACCAGCAGTGTGCAAACACATGACACTAAGTTTACACTCAAACCACAACACAGCCCCTCTGGCTCTGCAAGCGCTCTCTGACTTCAGCTTCATTAAGTCACCAGAGGAAGATGATCTCTGGAAAGAACATTAACCCTATGAGAGATCCTGCAAGGCCACAGGGCCCTCTGCCCACTCCAGTGATCTCAGTTGTTGCCCCTTGAGAGCAAGTTAGATGTCAGATAAGGCCTTGCAAGTGGCAGGCTTCTGTCACTGCACAGAGTTCTCTCAGCAAGAGACAATGCAAGAAACAAAGCTTCCTGGGACAGACCTGTGTCGGGAGAAGACACATCTCCGTGTGTTGATGTACATGAGTGCATCCCACCTGGGTAACACCCATGGGGGATTGAGTACAGGTCATTTGCTGGAGAAGCTGGAGACACTCTGTCCTCTGATGTCTTCAACTTACTGCTTCAGTCTCCAACTCAGAAAAGGTCTCAAGAGGAGGGTGTAGCCCCTGCAAGGGCAAATCAGAGAACACAAAGAAATGTCTTCCATCAAAGATAAGGTGGTGAAGCCGGGCATGGTGGTGCACGCCTTTAACCCTAGCACTCAGGCGGCAGAGGTAGGAGGATTGCCATGAGTTGGAGGCCAGCCTGGGAATACAGAGTGAGTTCCAGGTCAGCCTGGACTAGAATGAGACCCTACCTCAACAAAACCAAAATAAAAATAATAAGATAATGGTACCTAAAGGGTTAACTTCAGGTACAATTCTGCCTTCTCATCATCTACCCCAGATAGGCCTTCTGGATTCTATTCTCACAGTCAGGAAGGACTTGAGCAAGGCTTTCAGCTGTATGGCACAATGCAATTCAGGCCCTAGCCAGACCGCATGCCAGAAGAAACCAGGAAGTGGCTTCTGTGGACCTGGCGTCCTGCACAGGCCTGGCGTGACAACAGCTATAGTCCCATGCTCGCGAGAAACCTGCTGCGAGATGATCTGTCTGGAGACAGGCTGTCATTGGGGACCACCCCATACAATGATTGGCCAGCCAAACCCTTTAACCCCCCTACACTTCCTTGAATAAATGAGTTTGCAGTAGTTTGCCCTCTGCCTGCTTTCACTCAACTCCTGGAATCTGTGTCGTGACTGTGACTCCACATCTGTCACCCCCTATTTGGCAGAGACCCTGCAGTCCCTCCTGGGCTGGCCTTAGGAGGGACCCCAACACTCAACAAAACTCCAAGTGTGTAGCTCAGATACATGGGATTTAGCACCATCACAAAGAGAAGTGGTAAAGACTTTAAAGAACATGGCTACCTCTGAATGGAGCCAGGAGAATGGTAGGTGATTCTAGATGATTCTTTCTATTCCTCCTTTTTATTTATTTATTTTTTTTTTTTTTGAGGTAAGGTCTCACTCTAGCTCAGGCTGACCTGGAATTTACTATGTAGTTTCAGGGTGGCCTCGAACTCATGGCAATCGTCCTACCTCTGCCTCCCAAGTGCTGAGATTGTAAGTGTGAGCCACCACGTCTGGCTTCCTCTTTTAAAAATTACTATTATTATTAATTATTGTTATTATTAATATTATTATTACTATGTGTTGTGTGACCATATGTGTGCATGTGCCATGATGTGTGGAGGTCAGAGGACACCTCTTGGGTCACTCCTCACCTCCCATCTCTTTTCAGGCAGTGTCTCTTGTTATTGTCCATGGCTCCATTTGCAAGCTTCTCTGGCTCCCTTCTTGCTGTAGGCTCACTGGGATTACAGAATCCTGCCACAGTTTACTGGGGATCTGAACTCAGTTGCTTAGGGTTGTGTGACATTTGCTTTAATCACTGAGCCATCTCCCCAACCCCCTATTGTTTTGTTTTGTGGAAGTAGGGTCTTGCTCTAACCCAGGCTAACCTAGAATTCACTATGTAGTCTCATGGTGATCCTCCTATTTCTGCCTCCTGAATGCTGGAATTAAAGACAGGCACCACCACTCCTACCTCTCCAACCTTCTTTTATTTTTTTTTATTTTTTTATTTATTTATTTATTTTTTTTTTTGGTTTTTCGAGGTAGGGTTTCACTCTGGTCCAGGCTGACCTGGAATTAACTATGTAGTCTCAGGGTGGCCTCGAACTCATGGCGATCCTCCTACCTCTGCCTCCCGAGTGCTGGGATTAAAGGCATGCACCACCACGCCTGGCTTTCCAACCTTTTTTTAAAGGGTAAGGCTGCCATTAAGTTATGATGGACTCTCATAAGTAAAGCACGTCTGAAATGTACCATCAAACCTTCTCCCTGTAGACTAGCCAACTGAAAGCTGGAAAAAGCTGCACTGCATGCAGCCGTATGGGAGACAGAAGTCATCAGCAGTGAAAACAGTGGACACTGAATATTCAAGTTTGGCCATACAGGCCCAATGACTGAACGGGTGCAATAATGGCAAGTCTACTCTTGGGGTAACCAACTGCTCCATAATTGGACTGAAGGCCCTCTCTACGAGAGGGAATACATGCCTGGTACTGAAAAACCTAAGCAAAAGTCTATGGCAGGTGAGGTCATGAGCCTTAGGGGTATAAAGCCTGCTCTTGTCTGACTAAATGTATATATTATTCCCACCAAGCTGCCCTGGGGGCACTACACTTAATGTTCATGTTCACATATTAACGCTACTCTCACTTCTGGTTAGAGAAGCTTCTCTTTTCAGATGGCAATGACCACTGGGATGACCCAAAAGGCAACATAGTGCTGAGAAGAAGGGATAGAGGAGTGCCCAGCACTGAAACACCTCTGTCACACCCTCCAAGGCTCAGGGACGATTGCGGAAGAGGGGGCGGATAGAATGGAAGAGCCAAAGGCAGGGTATGACTTCTTACAATGCAACTGCCCAGACAGAAATTGGCCTCGATATCCATGACCTTGCAGTGCCTAGCAATATCATCGCAAGACCCTCAAAACAGAAGAAAAAGATGATGACATCAAATTAAAAGAAAGACTAATGGAGAGAGGGAGGGGATATGTGGAGATTGGTGTTCTAAAGTGGAATGGGGGGAGGGGAGGGAAGGGAAATATATGTTTTTTGTATGTAAGTATAGAAGGTGTCAATAAAAAATTAATAAAAAAATTTTAATGCTAATAGGGCTGGAGAGATGGCTTAGCAGTTAAAGAACTTGCCTGCAAAGCCTAGGGACCCAGATTCAATTCTCCAGGTCCCATGTAAGCCAGATGCACAAGGTGGTGCATGTGTCTGGAGTTCATTTGCAGTGGCTAGAGGCCCTGGTGCACCCATTCTCTCTCTTAGTCTCTTTTTCTTCATCCCTCTATCTGTTAAATAAATAAATAAATAAATAAATAAAATACTTTAAAATATATATTTTATTTATTTATTTGAGAGAGAGAAAGAGGCAGAAAGAGAGAGAGAGAGGGAGAGAATGGACCTGCCAGGGCATCCAGCTACTGCAAATGAACTCCAGATGCATGTGCTCCCTTGTGCATCTGGCTTACATGGGTCCTGGAGAATCAAACCAGGGTAACACCTTAACTGCTAATCCATCTCTCAAGCCCCAAACAAATATTTTTTTAACTTTTATTTTTATTTATTTGAGAGAAAGAGATACAGAGAGAGAGAGAATGGGCCCACCAGGGCCTCCAGCCACTACAAATGAACTCCAGATGTGTGTGCCCCCTTGTGCATCTGGCTTATATGGGTCCTGGGGAGTTGAACCTGGGTCCTTTCACTTTGCAGGCAAGTGCCTTAACCGCTAAGCCATCTCTCCAGCCCCAAATATTTTTTTAAGTGCTATTAGTGGTCAGCCATGGTGGTGTACACTTTTAATCCCAATACTAGGGAGGCAGAGGTAGGAGGATCACTGTCAATTCAAGACCACCCTGAGACTACATAGTGACTTCCAGGTCAGCCTGGGTTTGAGTGAGACCCTACCTTGAAAAATCATAAAAAAAAAAAAAAAAAAAGAAAAGAAGAGAAGAGAAAAGGAAAGAAAAGAAAAGAAAAGAAGAGAAAGGAAAAGAAAAGAAAAGAAGTGCTTTCAGCAAGCCAGGCGTGATGGCACACACCTTTACTCCCAGCAATTGAGAGGTTGAGGTAGGAGGATTACAATGAGTTTGAGGCCAGTCTGGGACTGTACAGTAAGTTTCAGGTCAGCCTGGGATAAAAGGGGACCCTGTCTCAAACACACACACACACACACACACACACACACACACACACACAAAACCTACTAGCACAGACATTGTCATTGTCAAGAGGACATTCTCAAAGGGAGATGGAAATTAGTATGAAGTCCCTTGAATAGCAGACGTCTCCCTCTTGAACCAAGGAGTAACCTTATTCCTGATTCCCACAGAATGGAATGGAATAGCCAATTCTTCTGATAACATGACAAAACGGGGGGTGTGTACGTGTATGTCAGTAATTTCCCATGGTCACTTACTGGAAAATGCCGGGTAAACATAGAAAATGGGTGAGCACAGTCAAAACTCTCATGTTCATTGTAAGTACCCAACAGATTTTTTTTTCTTGTGTGTGTGTGCCTGATATATATATATATATATATGATGCTGCACCCATGGGCTCACTTGCAGTGGCTGGAAGAAAATGTCAGATATCTTCATCCATCACTTACTAACCTGTATTTTCCTTGCAATGGAGTCTCTTACTGATTCCATAGCTTGCTGTTCCCAAGCCCCAGAGATTCTCCAGTCTTTGCTCCCCACAGGACTGGGGTTACAGACATGTGTGGCCAGACCTAGTTATTTACATAAGTTTAAAGATTCAGACTCAGGCAGTTGATTTTAGGCTCCCTCATGCTTTCATGCTGACATAGGAAAAGCTATGCATTTTGTTTTGTTTTGTTTTGTTTTTCAAGGTAGGGCCTCACTCTAGCCCGGAATTCACTATGTAGTCTCAGAGTGGCCTTGAACTCATGGCGATCCTCCTACCTCTGCCTCCAAAGTGCTGGGATTAAAGGTGTGCACCACCATGCCTGGCTTTTATAAAAAATTATTTTTATTGATTTATTGAGAGAGAGAGAGAAAGAGGCAGATAAAGAGAGAGAGAGAGAGAGAGAGAGAGAATGGGTATGCTAGAACCTCTAGTCACTGCAAACAAACTCCAGATGCATGTGCCACCTTGTGCATCTGGCTTAAGTGGGACCTGGGTAATTGAGCCTGGGTCCTTTGGCCTTGCAGGGAAGGGCCTTAACCACTAAGCAATCTCTCCAGGCCAGGTTATACCTTTTGGCAGCTGCCTTTATCTTCATGGGATCAGGGTTCCATGGAAGACATTTTGGGAAATACTAGCCAAGCATCAGAAACCCCTGAAGGTCTGGGTGTCCCTAGCACCTTTTTGAGATGGGTTGGATCAGAGCACTGAAGGTCTGGGCGTCCCTAGCACCTATCTGAGATGGGTCTGATCAGAGCACACCTATGTACCCTTCTTTGTTTTCTGGCCTCTCACCCAACTTGCGACCCCCAAATGCTTTTAGGATGGACTCCATTGTCTTCTCATGCACTCTTCATATGATTTCTGGTATTTGCAGGTGGAATTTAAAAAAATATTTTTATTTTATTTTTTGAGGGGAGGGGGTTTGAGGTAAGGTCTCATTCTGGCCCAGGCTGACCTGGAATTAACTTTGTAGTATCAGGGTGGCCTTGAACTCATGGTGATCCTCCTACCTCTGCCTCCTGAGTGCTGGGATTAAAGGTGTGTGCCACCACGTCCAGCATGCAGGTGGCATTTTTGTTTTTATTTGATTTCCTTACTCAAGGAAGAGTTTTAGGGCACTCAGGAGGCTGAGGCAGGAGGAGCATCGTTAGTTCAAGGTCAGGCTGGACCACAGAGTGAGTTTCAGGTCAGCCTGGAGTAGAGGGTGACCTTATCTCAAAAAACATAAAAATTAAAAAAAAAACAAAACACAGAAAGAGTTTTGGGAAATAAGCCTTGTATTTCTCTTCAACTTTCAAAAACAATCTTGTAAGTCATCATTAGGCCACATCACCCGAGAATTGGTTTCCAAGACATAGTTCCTAGAGTCATTTGTTGAGTCTTAAATATTTTTCTAAGCATAGGCCCAATGCCATTGCTTTAGCAAAAGCGCCCAGGATAGTTAATCTTGATTGTCAACTTGACTGGATCAGGAATCAACTGGGAGCCACACCTCTGGGTCGGCCAAAGAGGGCTTTTCCAGGATGGATTGACTGAGGGGAGAAGACCCTCTCCCAGAGTGGATAACACCTTCTAGTGGCAGCCCACTATAAAAAGGCACAAGAGTCAGGCGTGGTGGCGCACGCCTTTTAATACCAGCACACGGGAGGCAGAGGTAGGAGGATCACCATGAGTTCGAGGGCACCCTGAGACTACATAGTGAATTCCAGGTCAGCCTGAGCTAGAGTGCCACCCTACCTCAAAAAACCAAAATAAATAAATAAATAAATAAATAAATAAATAAATAAATAAATAAATAAGAGAAACCAAAAGAAAAAAGTTCCTAGAAAAAAGCAGTGCTTGTCTGCCTGCCCTCACTTCTTGCTGGTGAACACAGCTACCCTGTTGTTGACTCTAGAGCCCAGCTTCTCAGGCCTTCCAACATGGACTGAAAACCAGCAGCTCTCCCTTAGTGCCAGATTGGGACTGCTAAGGCATGCAGCCCCCTGAACTGAGTGGCTACCGGGTTCTCTGTCTCTCCATCATGAAGATGGCCATGGTTGGACTGCCTAACCCATCTCATGTAAGGCAGTCTATTAAATTCCTTTTGCCACATATAGCAGTCTATCAGCTCTGTTCCTCTAGAGAGCCCTGATGAATACAACCCATTTACCATTGTAAAAGGCTTACAAGGGCCCGCTTGTAACAGGAGCGTCTCCTGTTGTCTTGGTGTTTCAAGGGCATGGGAAGCTGTAGGTGACTTGGGTAATCTCACGAGCACCCCCCAACCCATGCTCTCCAAGCCCATTGGCTCTGTAGATTGAGCCTGGTGAATCATGAACCCCATCTTCCTTTCTTGATTCACCCATCTGTCCAACATATATTTAATTAAGCAGCAACTCTGAGTCAAGCACTGAGCTAGATGCCTGAATACAGCGGTGACAGAACAGATGTCTGCTCTGTCCTTGTAGAGTTGATCATGCAACTTCACAGCTGATCTTACATGACTACTTCCTGTCTGGCTGCCATGTGTGGTCGTGCAGGGCAATCGCTGCTGGCTAAGGAGGTAAGGAGGGGCTTCAATCCATCCCCTGCTCCATTCACCAAGTGTCTTAGTCCATTCTTGCTGCCATATAACAACATACCAGAAGCTGAGTAACTTATACACAAGTAAATTGATTTTTTTTCCTCTTGATTCTGGGATCTAGGGAGACTGATTGAGGTACCAGCAGGTTTTATCACATGGTGTGGGCTGGTTTCTGTTTTCAAGATGGCACTGTCTGCTGCATCTGCCAGGAAGGAGGAATGTCATGTCCTCATGTGGGGGAAGGAGGATTGAGAAGGAGGCAACACCATGAATCAGGACTGAGAGATGGCTTAGTGGTTAAGGCGTTTGCCTGCGAAGCCTAAGTACCCCAGTTCGATTCTCCAGGTCCCACATAAAGCCAGATGCACATGGTGGCGCATGCATCTGGAGTTCGTTTGCAGTGGCTAGAGGCCCTGGCATGCCCATTCTCACTCTTTCTCTCTCTCTCTTTCCCTTTCTCTGTCTCAAATAAAAATAAAAATAAATCTTTAAAAGGGCCTTGATCCTATTCCCAAGGGAGGAGCCCTCCTAACATAATCACCTCTTAAGGGGCCCACCTGTTGTGAATACCACTATATTGACAATACCTGAGTGTTGGAGGGGGACACAGTCAAATCATGGAACCAAACTTCCCTGGTTCCAGGCGTTTTCATAAGCATTTCACTTGTATATCAAAATTTGAGAAGCCTGGAGCCAAGGTGTTCATAGATGCACACAGTCTCGCCTCTAGACACAGGATATACCTTGGAGGGCAAAAACATACATTCATTATGACTTTCTGTCTTTTAGGTTTAGCAGGCGCCTTTCTCAGAAGAGCCCCCTGATGCTGATACAGCCCGGCCACTTGAGTTGCAAGGGCCACAGCATCTGTGCTTTGGAATCCAATCCTGAGTTAGAATCTTAGAAAGGCTTCTGCCTTTCACTCCCTGTGTGACCCAGAGTAAGTTTCCTGTATTTTGCCTTTCTTTCTTCTGGAAAGCAGAAGGGCCCACCCATGGACATTTTTGCTCAGATGGTGGATGACTGCCAGCCCATTGGTAGCTCTCCCTCAGCGGTTGGCTTTGGTATTTTCCCCTTTGCCTTTTTACAAAAGAACCAGGGAAAAGGAAGACATCCTGGGACAAAACCTCAGTTGTCACTTTACCTGGATTTTGCCATTGAGTCTAAACCACAGGGCTCACCATGCTTTTGTCTGGGCCCCATCTACCTGAGGGCTGTGATTCCCTGGCGGGCGGCACGTGGTGACAGTTCTGTAAGTGGCTGCTGAATGAATGACTAATGTACTTCCGCCAATAATAGTAGCTGTCGCTGGCAGTGGGGCCCACTTCTCCCTAAGGCAACAAAATTAGAATATGTGGGAGGTGGGGATAGAAAGGAGATGAGAAAACTCTCTAAGACTCTGAAGCCTCCCCCAGGGGGACATCCCTTCTTCCCAGTGAGGAATCAATAGTCCAAAAGAACTTCAGAAAATGGAATTCTGCCTTCTCTGAGGTCACACAGTGTTCGGTTTTCGCTCTCATGTCAGCCATTAGAGATGAAAAGATCTGTAAGGACAACTAGGGAGTCAATGTTGCTTGCACTAGGAAGGAGTGTCACCACCAGGGCCCAGGTTTCGAGACTCCCCACGCTGGCTTCACTTCTTTCTTGGGGCTCAACATATGTGCACTGTTTTTTTGTTTTTTGTTTGTTTGTTGTTTGAGGTAGGGTCTCACTCTAGCCCAGGCTGACCTGGAATTCACTCTGTAGTCTCAGGGTGGCCTCAAACTCATGGTGATCCTCCTACTTCTGCCTCCCAAGTGCTGGGATTAAAGGCGTGAGCCACCACACCCGGCTTGTGCACTGTTTATTTATTTATTTATTTATTTATTTATTTATTTATTTATTTATTTTTTTTTGAGGTAGGGTCTCACTCTTGCCCAGGCTGACCTGGAATTCATTATAGCATCTCGGGGTGGTCTTGAACTCATGGTGATCCTCCTACCTCTGCCTCCCAAGTGCTGGGATTAAAGGCATGAGCCACCCCACCCAGCTTATTATTTATTTTTATTCATTTATTTTGAGAGAGAGAGGCAGATAGAGAGAAAAGGGGCGCAACAGGGCCTCCATCTGTGCCACCTCGTGCATCTGGCTTATGTAGGTCCTGGAGAATCAAACCTGGATCCTTTGGCTTTTCAGGCAAACATCTTAATTGCTAAGCTATCTCTCCAGCCCCATATGTGCACTCTTTGTCTACCTGGCAGGTCCTGGGTCAGGACATTCATGCTGCCAACCTCCCTTGCAACCTGCTGCTTGTCTCATGGCCATGGTGCCCATGCCCAGCAAAGAGCTTGTGGCATCCTCCTGTCCTGGCTCAAAGCTTTCATGCCTCATTTTCCCCAGCAAATTGAGCTGTCTGAGGCTTGCCTTTCATTCTCTCTCTCTCTCTGTGGGTATGCCAGTGTTGACAGCCATGAGAAATCAAGTGTTTTCCTACATCATTCAGAATGGGGCAGCCCGCGAGGTTTCTTTTCACTTGTTGTTTTCACCATGCCTGCAATGAGCACAGTTGTCAGAAGGAAAACCTCAAAACATTTTGGGTAAATAGAGAAAACTCAGCATCCCGGCAGTGTGTCACTATTGGATTAATGAATCCATCTCAGCTGTCCAAGTGCAGTGACCATCAGAGCCCCCATGTGCCCAGCTCCGGGCTGCAAAGTGCAAGGCTGCCTGACACCCTGGGAAGCCCACACTCATACAAGAGCTTTGAGGAAGGACAGGGTGGACAGCCAAGGCCAGGCACAGCTCTGCTGACCTGGTCGATATATTAGCAAAAGCCATAATTAAGAGCTGAGAACAGCCAGGTGTGTCTGTAATCCCAGCACTCAAAGGCGGAGGCGGGAGGATTACCATGAGTTTGAGGCCAGCCTGGACTACAAAAAGACTATGTCTCAGAAAAATAAACAAACAAACAAATAGGACTGGCTCAGCCGTTAACAATGCTCACTTTCAAAACCCGCCAGCCTGGTTCAAGATTCCCCAGCACCTATGTAACACATCTGGCATTTGTTTGCAGCTGCAAGAGATCCTGGTGTGCCCATGCACAGACTCACTCACTCACACACAAACACACACACACCCGCGTATGCATGCACAAATGTGCAAGTAAATGAAAAACAAAACCAAAAACAGAAAAACTGAGAGGGGTCTGGTTGATGGCTTATTTGGTAAAGTGCTTGCCCTGCAAGTTTGCATCCTCAGCCCTCACATAAAAACCCAGGCATAGCTGCACACATCTGTAACTCTAGTACCTAGGAGGCAGAAACAGGAGGATCTCTGAGGCTCATCCGTCAGCTAGTCTAGCCAAATTGGTGAACTCCAGATTGAGTGAGAAATCTGTGTCAAAAATATGGTGGAGCCCTCTGGCCTCCACACACAAGTAAACGCACATGCACATGCACATATATATACACACACTCCATACACAGAAAAATAACTAAATATATATTTTTAAAAAGGAACCAATATATGGAAATTAGACAGCAAAAGTGACAAGAGAAATAAACATAGTATCTATCACACATATAACACTTTGGATTTTTTTTGTCTTAAATGGATATTTTTTCTGATTGTAAGTTATATTTTTAAAGACAGAAAATGAAATTCAGAAGTGTATAAAAATGAAAATTGTGGGCTGGGGAGATGGTTCAGTGGGTAAAACACTTGCTGTACAAGTGTGACAACCTGACTTCAGATCTTTGGAACCCACGTAAAGGATGCTCTAGCCCAGATCTGTTATCCCCAGAGTAAGATAGCAGTGGTACCAAGAGAATCCCTGGGAGCTGGCCTACATGGTCATGAACAAGAGACCTCACCTCAAACAAGGAGAAGGTAAGGAGCAAGGTTGCCCTTTGTCCTGCCCTCACACACCATGGCACACACACATGTAAGCACATACACACACAGATTTAAATTCTGCCTCCTCCTCCTCCTTCTTTTTTTGGTTTTTTGAGGTAGGGTCTCACTCTAGCCCAGACTAACATGGAATTCACTATGTAATCTCAGGGTGGCCTCAGAACTCAAGGCAATCCCCCTACCTCTGCCTCCTGAGTGCTAGGATTAAAGGTGTGCGCCACCACACCCTGCTTACATAAAGATTTAAAGAAAGAAAGAAAGAGAGAGGGAGAGAGGAAATTGAGCTGGGTATGGTGGCGCACGCCTTTAATCTCAGCACTTGGGAGGCCAAGGTAGGAGGATTGCTGTGAGTTTGAGGCCAGCCTGAGACAACATAGTGAATTCCAGACCAGCCTGGGCTAGAGCGAGACCCTACCTCAAGAAAAGACTGGGTGTGGTGGCTCACACCTTTAATCCCAGCACTTGAAAGGCAGAGGTAGGAGGATGGATGTGAGTTCAAGGCCAGCCTGAGACTACAGAGTGAATTCCAGGTCAGCCTGGGCTAAAGTGAGAACCTACCTCGAAAAAAAGAAAGAAAGAAAGAAAGAAAGAAAGAAAGAAAGAAAGAAAGAAAGAGGAGGGAGGAAGGGGAAGGAAGGAGGGAGGGAGGGAGGGGGAGGGAGGAAGGGAAGGAAGGAAGGAAGGAAGGAAGGAAGGAAGGAAGGAAGGAAGGAAGGAAGGAAGGAAGGAAGGAAGAAAGAAAAAAAAGAAAATTGTTGACAATTCTGTAGACTGAAGAGACCATTTGTAGATATCCCATTGCTTTCCATTCCCAACGACACCAGTGGGCTTTTTGTGCACGGTTCTGAATGGAGAGAACTTGTGTGGCAGGGACCTCTCTGACCCTTCACACCCAAATCAAGTTCTCTGAAGCTGCCTTGTGAAAAGAAGACCAACGGCAGACCGGCTTCTGCCTTCTGAATCTCATCCTCCTGACCTTTAAGGCTCGGGTTAGCACTTACTTTTTGTTTTCTGTGTTGGGGGCACTTGAGCATGCATGGCATGTCATCCAATTGGTCCCCGAGTCTGGAGTGTTCTGCTGTCTAAACGTGTTTCTAATCTGATCTCTTCTTGCCACCTGCTCTGAGGCTTTCCTGGTTCTTATCATGGTCACCTCTCATCTGGAATGCTGCTATAAGCCTTCTTACTTCCTACACTTGTTTCTCTATGGTATATTTTTCTTACAGAACCAAAGGGGTCTTTTAAAGTTGTGAATCAGGTTATGTCACCCCTTGCTTAAACCTCTCCTGTGGCTTCTCATTGCATTTTTAAAAAGATTTATTTATATTAATTTACTTATTAGAAACAGAGAGATGGGAGAGAGAGGGAGACAGAGAGAGAGAGAGAGAGAGACAATGGGCACACCAGGGCCTCTAGCCACTGCAAACGAACTCCAGACACATGCACCACTATGTGCACTTGGCTTAAGTGGGACCTGGAGAATTGAACCTGGGTCCTTAGACTTCTTAACTGCTAAGCCATCTTTCCAGCCCTCATTGCATTTTTTTTCACTTTTTTTAAATTGACAACTTCTATACTTACATACAAAAAATGCATGATATTTCCCTCGCCTCCCCCATTCCCCTTTAGAACTCCAATCTCCATCATATCCCCTCCCTCTCTCCATTAGTCTCTCTTTTAATTTGACGTCATCATCTTTTTCTTCTGTTATGAGGGTCTTGCGATGGTATTGCTAGGCACTGCAAGGTCATGGATATCAAGGCCAATTTCTGTCTGGACAGTTGCATTGTAAGGAGTCGTACCCTTCCTTTGGCTCTTCCATTCTATCCACCCCCTCTTCCGCAATGGGCCCTGAGCCTTGGAGGGTGTGACAGAGATGTTTCAGTGCTGGGTACTCCTCCATCCCTTCTTCTCAGCACTATGTTGCCTTTTGGGTCATCCCAGTGGTCATTGCCATCTGAAAAGAGAAGCTTCTTTAACCAGAAGTGATAGTAGCATTAATATGTGAATATGAACATTAAATGTAGTGTTTTCAGGGCAGCTTGGTGGGAATAATATATACATTTAACCAGACAAGCACAGGCTTTATACCCCTAAGGCTCATGACCTCCCCTGCCATAGACTTTTGCTTAGGTTTTTCAGTACCAGGTATGTATTCCCTCCCTTAGAGAGGGCCTTCAGACCAATTATGGAGCAGTTGGTTACCCCAAGAGTAGACATGCCACTATTGCACCCGTTCAGTCATTGGGCCTGTATGGCCAAACTTGAATGTTCAGTGTCCACTGTTTTCAGTACTGATGACTTCTGTTTCCCATACGGCTGCATGCAGTGCAGCTTTTTCCAACTTTCAGTTGGCTGGTCTACAGGGAGAAGATTTTCTGCTCAGCACCAGCTTGCTTTCTCAGTGACCTTGCCTCTCAGGCAAGAGATGTCTTCAGCAATAGGGTCTTACTATCTGTTTCTCAAGGGAAACCAAGGGCTTTGGCAAAAGCCTTTAATGTTTTGGAGGCTACCGGGACCTCCTTGGCCAACAACTCACTGGAAGGTATCCCATCCCAGGCTCTGCAAATTTTCTAGGAACAGTCTACAGCTTCTAGATGTGCCATTATTCAAAAAATTAGGTTTATATAAGTCTTATTCACACTATCTTGAATTTAGATTGACCCTCCCCCTGCCTTTCTTTTATGCATTCTCTTCCCATGGCCTCGCTTAGGCCATTCCCCTCCCTGTAATCTGTTTACTGTTTTTTTTTTCCCAAGATAGGGTCTCACTCTAGCCCGGGCTGACCTGGAATTCACTATGTAATCTCAGGCTGGCCTTGAACTCATGGTGATCCTCCTACCTCTGCCTCCCGAGTACTAGGATTAAAGGTGTGCACCACGATGCCCAGCTTCTCATTGCATTTTCAGTAAACTCCAACTTGGTGCTCTGTACAACAGACCCTAAGCCTATCTCTTTACTTCACCTCTTACTACTTCCCCCCTCATTCATGCCATTCCATCCTAGCTGACCTGAAATACACCAAACTCAGTTCTCACCACCACAGGGCCTGTGCAAAGCTAATCTCTCTCCTAGAAAACTTTTTCCACACATCTTTGACTATCTCATGCCTTTTCTCCATCTTCCCCATAAACGTGTCTGCTAGCTGCACAATCTAAAACAGTTAATATTCCAATTATTGCTAACATACACATACACTGTCATTGATTTCTAGAATCTTAAAATTTAGAAATAAAAATTTTACTATTAGGGGACCCCCAGAAACTAGTTTAAGAGCCTTATTGCAGAGATGGGAAAACTGCATCCAGTGTGATTAAGTAATTTATCTGAGCTTCAACAGCTAAGGACAAAGCTGGGCTAGGACCAGCTCTCCTCACAGTGGGGCACAGCTCCACCTCACACCAATGCTTTTCAAAGTGGATTCTCCCATGCATAGAAGTCTGTAGAATATCATAGGGGTTCTGCCTTGATGAAAGAGGCAAGGAAGAGATGGACAAAGTGGTGACCTCAGGCCCTGTTGAGCTGAATGATTCTATTTTATTTCATTCCATTTATATTAAGAACTGAGTAGTTTTCTTATTTTAAGAAAAAGTATTTGGGGGAGGGCTGGGGATATAGCTCAGGTGGCAGAATTCTGGCCCACTATGTACAAAGTGCTAGACTCCATCCTCAGCACTGAATAAACCAGGCATGGTGGTGTGTGCCTGTAATCCCATAACTTAGGAGGTGGAGGCAGGAGGATCAGAAATTCAAAAGGTCACATATGACATGAAAGTGGAAGAGAGACTATGGAGGGTATAAAAGGGGGGAGGGGAAGAAGAGGGTGAAGGAACAAAGAACCGTATGAAAAATACCACAATGAAACTTAATTTTCTATATGTATGATAAAAAATGCAATGGAATTAGAATTTTTAATTAATTTATTCATTTTTATTTGAGACAGAGAGAGGAAGAGTGAGAAAGAAGACACAGAGAGAATGGGCATGCCAGGGCCTTTAGCCCCTGAAAATGAACTCCAGATGCATATACTACCTTGTGCACCTGGCTCGCATGGGACCTGAAGAATTAAACCTAGGTCCTTAGGCTTCATGGGCAAGTACCTCAACTACTAAGCCATTTCTCCAGCTTGTAATTATTTTTTTAAAAAAGAAAAGAGGTGGGGGCTGGAGAGATGGCTTAGCGGTTAAGGTGCCTGCCTGCTAAGCCGAAGAACCCGGTTCCAGTCTCCAGGTCCCACATTTAGCCAGATGCAAAGTGATTCAAGTGCACAATGCTGCACTTGACCACAAGGGGGCGCACACATCTGGATTTCGTTCACAGCAGCTGAGAGACTGCTGGCACGCCCATCTCTGTCTCCCTCTCCCTCTCTGTCTCATTCTGTGTCTCTCTCCAAAAATAAATTAAAAAATAATTTAAAAAGAATTTTTTAAACAGAAAGGAGTGAAGGAAAAAAGGAAGGAGGAAGGAAGGGAGAGAAAGAAGAAAAGAAAAAGAGAGAGGCTTAGGAGATTGCTCAATCAGTAAAGTCTTTGCCTTTCAAGCATGAGGACCCAACTTTGATCCCAGGAACCCACATAACAAACACCAAGCATAGTGGTGCATGCTTGTGAAGCTAGTGCTGGGAAAACAGAGATAGGTGGCCCCTACCACCTGGCCAATTTAGCCTACTTCATGAGTTGCAAGCCAGTGAGAGGCCATGCCTCAAAAAACTGTGGACAGTGCCTGAAGGAAGACAACTATGATTTTCCTCCAGCCTACACAAACACACACACACACACACACACACACACACGCACGCATGCACAGATACATGCACATGCACACACATGAATACACATATACATACAAAAAAGAAAAGGCTTATTTTGCCTTCAAAATTGTTTTGTAGAACTAAAATGAACCCAACGTGGCTCAGGGAAATTTGCGGAAGAGGGGGCGGAAAGCGTGTTAGAGCCACAAGTTGGGTCATTATGCACAGAAACTTTGCCTCTCCCCCATAACTGTTGGCTACCCCCACAATGCACAACCCACATTCCCCAATGAGGAGGGTCCCTTTGGAGGCGGGAGGCCAGGGAGGAGGCTACCGGAGGCACAAACATGAATATAAAATTAAAATAAATAATAAATAATAAAAAAGATTGTAAACCAAAATAAACCCTTTCCTCCCAACCAAAAATAATTGTCCTATATACTATATTAAATAAATAAATCAGTAACAAATAATTCTTAGAAGCAACAAACAAATGCTCCTCCAAAGGCCCCACACAATTACAACAGTGATGCAGGTGAGATCTTTAGACGTACTGGTTTGTTCTCAACACTCAGAATGATACACGCATTCTAACTGTGTTTCCTGTAAAAAGTAATGAGAGGGTTAGAATGAGGGGTGTCCACAACAACATACAGTCTAAAACTCTGTATCTGAACTCACTTCTGAAACATAGCCCAGCTGTTTCAGAATCTGGGTCCAGAAAGGAAGAGATCATTCTCTGCCATTCCATTAGTGGCCATATGCATCTATACGGGAGGTGACACTCCCGAGGAACTATGGTGGGTTGTGGCATGCCTGGAGGCTTGGATTCTAATGTTGAGTAAGCCCTTCAACTATACAAATAAAATCTCTCTACTTATCAAGACTGAATCTTCCAGTCTTACCCCCTCCAAATGCCTATTTTCCACTCCGGCGAGGCGGCATCCCCAGCACTTCAGAGAAGTAAGCAGTAGGGACGCAAGCAGTAGCATTTGACAAGAACAAATGCACTAATGACTGAGTGTGAAAAGACATCTGTCCAGGTCTCTGATGGCAAATTTTAAAAGGTATACTATCTTCATAAACAATCTGCTTCTATGCTAGGACACCTTGTGGGGAGAGAAAGGGCACCAGAGGAGTTCCTCGGGTTAGGTCCTGAACTTTCTCTTTGCACCCCACTTCCCAGCGAAATGTTGTTCAAGATGTGCATAACCAAAGTGTATGTAGACAGGTGTGGTGGTGCATGTCTGTAATCCCAGCACTCAGGAGGCTGAAGCAGGAAGATCACTATTAGTTCAAGGCCAACCTGGGCTACATAAAGAGACCCTGTCTCAAAAAAAATGGAGCTTGGGCTGGACAGATGGCTTAGCAGTTAAGGCATCTGCCTGCGAAGCCTAAGAATGCTTGTTTGAATATCCAGGTCCCACATATAGCCAGATGCAAAAGCAAGCACGCAATGTCACACAAGGGGTGCACTTGTCTGAAGTTCGTTCACAGAGGCTGAAAAGGCCCTGGCATGCCCACTCTCTCTCTCTCTGCCTCTTCCTCTCTCTCTCAAATAAAAAAATGGGGCTGGAGAGATGGATTAGTGGTTAAGGCACTTGCCTGTGACCTACAGACCCAGGTTTAATTCCCAAGTACCCATGTAAGCCAGATGCACAAACTGGCACCTGTCTGGAGCTCGTTTGCAGTGGCTAGAGGCCCTGGAAATCCATTCTCTCTCTCTCTCTCTCTCTCTCTCTCTCTTTCTATCCACCTATTTCTCTGTCTCTCAAATAAATAAATAAAATATTTTTTAAAAAAATCTTTAAAAACTGTATACAGAGTACCTTGTCTCCCAATGTCTCTTCACTTTGTCTGGATTTAATTTGACCTCATATTGGCTAGGGATGTGGGTCAGTGATGGAGCACTTGCTTAGCATGTGTGAGACCCTGGGTTCCATCCCCAGTACCACATTAAATGGTCAAAGGCACTTTCTTGCAAAGCCTGATGGCCCAAGTTTAAATCCCAAGTACCCATGTAAAGCCAAATGCACAAAGTGGTGCATGCATCTGGAGTTTGTTTGCAGTGCCAGGAGGCCCTAGCATACCCATATGGTCTCTGACTCTTTCTCTGTGTCTCTGTCTCCCTCTCTCTGTCAATTAACTAAATAAATTGTATGTATATTTGACTTCATGACAGCTCAGTGTTTCTGTGACTATTGTAAGAGATATGAGACAGCATCCACAAAAATCTATAAAGAGCAGCAATAAACCTCAAGAGAGACAAGATCATGCTTTTAAAAAGTATTTATTAGAGGGAGAGACAGAGAGAGAGAGAGAGAGAGAGAGAGGCAGATAAGGAGCAGGAATGGGTGCACCAGGGCCTCCAGCCAATGCAAACAAACTTCAAACGCATGTGACACCTTGTGCATCTGGCTTACATGGGTTCTGGGAAATTGAACCTGGGTCATTAGGCTTCACAGACAAGTACCTTAACCGCTAAGCCATCTCTCCAGGCTAAGACCCTACTTTTAGAGGTCTTTTTTTAAAAAAAAAAATTTCTCTGCTTTTCTATTTCTAGTTGTTTGTTTTCCATGTACATTCAAACTCAAGAGTAACAAAAGGCTTTAGTGCACAAGATGCGACAATACTCTTTTTTGAGTCATTCGTGCTTTCAAAACTAAAGTAGCCATGGAAATTATCGTACAAATGGCCCTAGAAGAGTGCGAATGAGTTTCAATAAGTGTGTATTTATTTTCCTCCTGTGTGTGTTCAGTTAGCATTATCATGGCATCCAGCTCCATGAGGGACTCCTTTACCTAGCTCACCATGGACCCTTCAGCACCAGGGACAGCGGCCAGAGCGCTTGCTGGGCAGCACCCTGGGGGAACCAGACCTGAAGCGTGAGCACAGGTTTCCCACAGTACCCACGAGAAGCCAGATGCACAAAGTGAACACCAGGGACGAGAGTTCTTCAAGCGGGAAAACTACCCATTATACAAACTGAAAAGAGAGGAAGATGGAGTCTTATTTCAAAAAAAAAAAAAAAACAAACCAAAAACTGACTACAGTGGAAAGGTGAAACATGAGAAGTGATGGGTGCAGATTGTGAAGCACCCCATGGTGGTCTAGGCTTCATCCTAAGGGATGTGGAGAGATACTAAAGTATTTTTTTATATTTTTATTTTTTTATTTGCGAGCACAGAGAGATAGAGAGAAGAGAGACAGAAAGAGAGAATGAGCATGCTAGGGCCTCCAGCTGCTGTAAATGAGCTCCAAGTGCATGCGCCTCTTTGTGCATCTGGCTTTATGTGGGTACTGGGGATTTGAACTTGGGTCTTTAGGCTTCACAGGCAAGTGCTTTAACTGCTAAGCCATCTCTCCAGCCCCACTAAAAAATTTTAAGAGGAACAGTGACTCTTAAGAGCCACCTTCCAAGTTCCTCCACTTTGATAATGTCAATATGCTACAGGATATTTTTCTTTTACTTTTTTTCATGATTTGACTTTTTATTCTTTCAAATGGAACCATTGTACAAACCATATCTACTGATGGAATAAATAACTGAAAAATTATACTGCTGTACCACACACCAAAAAAATGTAAGAGGAAAAAAATTAGGTAACTGTTAAAAAAAGATCTTTATACCTCTAACCAGGTCCTTGGCATAATGAACACTCCAAATCACGACACCAGCTGATAATGGGAGGTCACCACCCTTTCAGAATCGGTCAACAACTTTCCAGGTTATGGGGGTAAGTGCCAGCACTTTGTGGAATGTGTAGCCATAGTTCCCCCACCTTCAGGTTTGGTGGGGGTTGACCTGGAGCCCTTTAAGCCATGGGGCCTAATGTCCTCAGAAGACATTTGTTTAGGACACCCTGCCCTTGGCTGGGCCAGCTGAAAGGTCTTCGATTCACAGGTGGGGACTAGGGAGAAGGATGTGGAGTGAGGGCGTAGGGAGCAGAAGCTCCACAAGTGGATGTGGACTGCAGTAGAGAAGGAAGCACAATGGATTTTGTAGTCTGCCCACTCCGTATGGAAGGCCTTCCTTCCTGGCCAGTGTGGAGTGCAGGGTTGCTGGCACTTTGCCTGGTGAGGCCCTGAGAGGGGATCGGCTGGTCCTCACCTCTGGCCCATTGTTACCTTCAGGCACTTCAGAGAGAAACTAATGACAGCCTTGGTGCTGTGGACGTCTTGTGGTTGCCTTCATCCTCAACTGCGCCAACTTCCTTTGCCTGTCCAGAGAGGCTACAAGTGGGCGGAAGAGAGGCAGCTGGCCCTGACCGCCTTGCTGGCTCCATGAATGAGTGTGCTGGGTTCTCCTTTAGCTGTTTATGTTGTAACCTCTCATTCCCCCCAACCCCCAAAAAAATACTCAAATTCATCTTCCATCAAAATGGAGTTTTGCTGAAAAAACAAAAACAACAAAAACAAACAAAAAATTGCCCTAATCTGGAGGTAAAGCTGCCTTGACCTTGATATACATTGAGAAGTTGTGCATCTTGTTGCTTTCAGCCAAGATGCAGAACACTGTTCTCCGCAGAACTTCTTTTACTTTTTGCTTAGTATTTATTTTATTTTATTTATTTGTAAGGAAAGAGAGAATGGACACATCAGGGCCTCTTGCTGCTGCAAGCAAATTCGAGATGCATGCGTCATGTTGTGCACCTGGCTTCACGTGGGCACTGGGAAATTAAAGTTGGGCTGGCAGGCTTTGCAAGCAAGCACCTTTAATCACTGATCCATCTCCCCAGCCCCTTCTTTTATTTTTTTACCAAGTAATATTTTACATGGCTCAAAATCAAAAGGAATCAATGAAAAGCCTATCTTTCTCCTTCATGCTTCCCCAAAGTCATCAGCAAATGTTATTAATTTCATATTCATATGTCCAGGGATACCTCTGCCTGAAAAACAAATATATATGTATACTTATGTACATCTTATGTATGTACAAATACTTTTCCACCTTTTATTAAAAGTAATGTATACATAGTTCACACAGTCTTCTGCACCTAGCCTCTCTTTGTGGTTTTTCGAGGCAGAGTCTCACTCTAGTACAAGCTAACCTGGAATAGTTATGTAGTCTCAGGCTGGCCTCAAACTCACAGCAATCCTCCTTCCTTAGCCTCCTAAGTACTGTGACTAAAGGCATATGCCACCCCACCTGGCACCTAGCTTCTTTTTTTATCCCGTTCAGTATATCTGATGGCTCTTTCACAACAACTGTGTTCTTGAAGTGCTGAGAATGAAACCCAAGGCCTTGTATATTCTGGGCTCTCCAACTGAGCTACATCCCAGCCCATCCACATGCTGGTAGACCTTGGATTAGCACTGGAGACATCTTATCTACACAAAACTGTGTCCTGCTACTTCTCATTACCTTTTTAGACCATTTTTTTCATTTGGTCAAAATTTTTATGATGTTCTTTTTCTAAATTCTGTCTTATATTCACAGACTTGTATTGGTTTTGCTTCTCCAGAAAGAATGAACCAATAGGATGAATGGTGGGATAGATGGATAAATGATAGATAGATAGATAGATAGATAGATGGTAGACAGATAGATAAGAGAGATTGCTTACTAGGGCAATTGTCTTACATGATGATGGAGGATGAGAAGCTGGACAAACTGGGAAGCCAGTGGTGTAGCTCAGTTCAATCCTGAAGGCCTTAGAACCAGGGAAACTCATGGTAGAACTTGTCGTCTAAGGCCTAAGGTCTGAGAACCTGAAGGGAGTGGACAGTAACATGACTCCACTAGTTCGAAGCTTAGAGTTCTGTTGTTTAAGGAAAACAGGGGACTTCCAGGGAAGATGGCAGCATAGTAGCCATGCCAAGGCAGCCTAGGGAGGAAAAACAAGCAGAAAAACAGCAAAATACATTCTTTTACCAAAAAGTGAAGGTGTATAAGTTATTATCAACTACAGCAGAGAAGCGGGAGAGACTCAGATCTTCTAGAAAGGAGGAAACCAGCCAGAATCCCGCCGAGGTGCCAATAGCCTCAGTCCATGCGCCACATTTGGAACACTATGAAGAGATCAAACATAAGAATTCAGGGGCCTGACATGGTGGCGCACACCTGCCTTTAATCCCAGCACTTGGGAGGCAGAGGTAGGAGGATTGCTGTGAGTTCGAGGCCACCCTGAGACTACATAGTGAATTCCAGGTCAGCATGAGCTAGAGTGAGACCCTACCTCGAAAAAAAAAAAAAAAAAAAAAAGTGTGGGGCTAGAGAGATGGCTTAGTGGTTAAGCTAGAGTGAAACCCTACCTCAAAAAAAAAAAAAAAAAAAAAAAGAAAAGAAAAGAAAAAGGAATTCAGGGTATAGCAGAAGAATCTCTCTCCAAAGGCACAGCAGTTATTTTCAAAAAAAGGATAGAAGAAAACTTCCCCCAAATAAGGAAAGTGATGCCAAAACAGATGCAGGAAGCCTTTAGAATGCCAAACAGACAAAATAAGGAAAGAACCTCTCACTGTCATATTATAATTAAACAACAAAACACACAAGGCAAAGAAAATATACTGAAAGCAGTTAGAAAGAAAAATCAAGTTACATACATTGCAAACCCATCAGGATAACAGTAGATTACTCAACCAAACTTTAAAAACCAGAAGGGCTTGGAATGATATATTCCAAGTTCTGAAAGATAACAACTGTCAACCAAGATTACTTTATCCTGCAAAGTATTCCATCCAAATTGATGGAGAAATAAGGACATTGCACAACAAAACAGGCTAAAGGAATCTACGAACACTAAACCAGCTGTACAGAAAAATACGTGAAAGGATCCTCCGTGATGAAGAGAAAGAAAAAGCACACCCATAAGGAAACAGAAAAAAAAAAAAAAAAAAAAAAAAACATGCTCAAATAATAGTTAATACAAGAAAATAAAGGAAAAACTAGAAGAACTGCAAAACAAAAAGAATGGCAAGAATAAATACACAGCTTTCAATAATAACTCTTAATATCAGTGGCCTCAATGCCCCAACCAAAAGACACATGTTTGCAGACTGGGTTAAAAAGCAGGATCCTTTTATTTGTTGCCCCCAAGAAATTCACCTTTCCATAAAAGATATACACTATCTTAGGGTAAAAGGATGGAAAATGGTATTTCAAGCAAATGAACCTAGAAAACAAGCAGGTGTTGCTACCCTATATCTGACAGGGTAGACTTCAAACCAACATTACTTAGGAAAGATAAGGAAGGTCACTTTATATTGATTAAAGGAACACTCCTACAGGAAGACATTACAATTCTAAAAATATGTGCACCTAACATGGGGGCTCCCAATTTCATTAAACAAACACCATGATAATTAAGGTCACAGTTGTAGTGGGTGACTTCAATACCCTACTCTCATCAACAGACAGGTAATCCTTCCAAAAAATAAACAGAGAAGCATCTGGATTAAACGATGTCATAGAACAAATGGACCTAACAGATATCTACAGAACATTTCATCCAAATGCTGCAGAATACACATTCTTTTCAGCAGCACATGGAACATTCTCTGAAATAGACCATATATTAGGACACAAAACAAACCTTAACAAATACAGGAAAATTGAAATTACTTGAACTCTATCTGATCACACTGGGATTAAACTACAAAGCAACAGTAAGAAAAACTATAGAGCATACACAAAATCATAGAAACTAAACAATACATTACTAAATGATGAATGTGTCAATGAAGAAATCAAGAAGAAAATCTAAATATTCATAAAACAAATAATAATGAGAACACAACATACCAAAACCTTTGGGACACAATGAAGGCAATCCTAAAAGGGAAATTTATAGCCTTAAGTGCCTATATTAAGAAATTAGAAAGGTCACAAGTAAACAACTTAATGCTTCACCTTAAGGCCTTGGAAAAAGAAGAACAAGGCAAACCAAAAACCAGGATATGGGAAGAAGTAATAAAGATTAGGACAGAAATTAATGAAATAGAAACTAAAAAAATAATCCAAAGAATCAATGAAACAAAGAGTTCACTCTTTGAAAGGACAATCAAGATTGATAAACCCTTAACAAATCTGACCAAAAGAAAGAGAGAAGAGACACAGATCAATAAAATAGAGGTGATAGGCACCATTACAACAAGGAGAAAGAAATTCAGAAAATCATAAGGATATACTTTAAGAACATATATACTAAGTTTGAAAATCTGAAAGAAATGGATGATTTCTTTGATTTATATAACCTATAAAAATTAAATCAAGATGAGATTAACCACTTAAATAGACCTATAACAACTACAGAGATCCAAGCAGTTATATAAAAAAAAAATCTCCCAACTAAAAAAAGTCCAGGCCCAGGTGGATTCACTGGCGAATTTTACCAGACCTTCATGGAAGAACTAACACCAATCTTCTTAAACTTTTCCATAAAATAGAAAAGGAAGGAATTCTATCAAACTCCTTTAACAAAGTCAGCATCACTCAGATACCAAAACCAGACAAAGACAGAACAAAAAAAAAAAAAGGAAATTATAGACCAATGTCCCTGACAAGCGTAGATGCAAAATTTCTCAACAAAATATTGGCAAACAAAATACAAGAATACATAAGAAAGATCATTCACTCTGACCAAGTAGACTTTATCCCAGAGATGCAGGGATGGTTCAACACATGCAAATACACTATATAAATGGACTGGACAAAAATCACATGATCATCTCAATAGATATAGAAAAGGTATTTAACAAAATCCAACATCCCTTTATGATAAAAGTCCTACAGGAACTTGGAATGGAAGGAACATATCTCAACATAATAAAGGCTATTTATGACAACCTACAGCCAACATAATACTAAATGGGGAAAAACTTGAAAATTTCCACTAAAATCAGGAATAAGACAAGGATGTCCACTATCCCCACTTTTATTTAATATACTACTGGAAGTCTTAGCTATAGCAATAAAGCATGAGACACACATAAAAGGGTACAATTTGGAAAGGAATCATTATTTGCAGGTGATTCTTTGAAAAATGGAATCTAAAGACTCTACCAGAAAACTGTTATGGCTGATAAACACTTTTAGCAATGTAGCAGGATACAAAATAAACACACAGAAATCAGTAGCCTTCTTACATACTAACAACAACAAACATGCTGAGGATAAAATCAGGGAGCCACTCCCACTCACAAGTGCCTCAAAAAAAAGTGCCTTGGAATAAACCTAACTAAGGAAGTGAAGGATTGCTACAATGAAAACTTTAAAACACTTCAGACAGAAATTGCAGAAGACACTAGGAAATGGAAAGACATCCCATGTTATTGGTTTGGAAGAATCAATATTGTGAAAATGTCAATCTTACCAAAAGCAATCTACACATTTAATGCAATCCCCAACAAAATCCCAATGGCATTCTTCATGGAAATAGAAAAAAAAATCCAAAATTCATTTGGAAGCACAAAAAACCTCAAATATCCAAAACAATTTTGAGGAACAAAAATAAGGCTAGTGGTGTCCCCATACCATATATTACAGAGCCTTAGTAACAAAAACAGCATGGTACTGGCACAAAAACAGACATATGGATCAATGGAACAGAATAGAGGACCCAGATATAAGTCTGGGCAGCTACAGCCACCTGATATTTAGCAAAAATGCCAAAAAATAGGGGCTGGAAAGATGGATTAGCAGTTAAGTGCTTGCTTGTGAAGCCTAAGGATCCCGGTTCGAGGCTCCATTCCCCAGTGCCTATGTAAGCCAGATGCACAAGGTGACGCATGCATCTGGAGTTTGTTTGCAGTGGCTGGAGGCCCTGGTGCACCCATTCTCTCTCTCTCTCTCTCTCTCTCTCTCTCTTTTTCTTTCTCTGTCTGTCACACTCAAATAAATAAATATTTTTTAAATGCCAAAAATACTCATTGGAGAAAAGACAGCCTCTTCAACAAATGGTGCTAGGAAAACTGGATATGTATCTGTAGAAGAATGAAAATAGATCCTTATCTCTCTCCATGCACAAGAATTTAATCCAAATGGATCAAAGACCTTAGTATTACATCTGAAACTCTGAAACCTTTCAACATTTTGGCATAGGCAAAGACTTTCTGAACATAACCTCAGTTGCTCAGAAAATAAACCCACTAATCAACCACTAGGACCTCATGAAATTATAAAACTTTTGTAGAGCAAAGGACACTGTGAATAGAGCAAAGAGGCAACCTACAGAATGGGAGAAAATCTTTGTCAGCTATGCATAAGACAGAGGACTAATATCCAGGATATACAAAGAACTGGAAAAACTAAATAATAAAAAATCAAACAACCCAATTAAAAAATGGGTGATGGAACTAAATAGAGAGTTCTCAAAAGAAGAAATACAGATGGCATATAAACATCTGAAAATATTCTACATCCTTAGCCCTCAGGGAAATACAAACTAAAACTACTTTGAGATTCCGTCTCACTCTTGTCAGAATGGCTATTATCAAGAGTACCAATGACAGTAAATGCTGGTGAGGATGCAGAAAAAGAGGAACCCTTCTACACTGTTGGTGGCAACACAATGTGGTCCAGCCATTGTGGAAATCAGTGTGGAGGTTCCTGAGACGGCTAAATATAGATATACCATGTAACCCAGCTATACCACTCCTAGGCATATATCCTAAGGACTCATCCCACTACCTTACAGACACTTGCACATCCATGTTTATTGCCACTCGAGTCACAATAGCTAAGAAACAGAACCAGCCTAGATGCCTCTCTACTGATGAGTGGATAAGGAAGATGTGACACATTTATACAATGGAGTTCTATTCAGTGGTAAAGAAAAATAAAATTATGGAATTTACAGGGAAATGGATGGACCTGGAAAGGATTATACTTAGTGAGGTAACCCAGGCCCCGAAAGCCAAGTGCCACATGTTCTCTCTCATATGTGGATCCTAGCTACAAATGTTTGGACTTGTATGTGACTTGGAATAAACTTGGTAGCAGAGGCCAGTAAGTTAGAAAGGGGCTATAAGGGAGGGAGGAAAGGGGAGGACTTAAGGGTATGGCATTGTACATATATAAGTAGAAGAACAGATTACTGGGGATGGAAAGGCCTAAGTGAAGTCAGGGGAAGAGAGTGAGTAAATCTAAGAGGGAATGAATAAGTCATATGGAACCCTACAATTTGGACAATGGTGCACCCAGAAGCCATAGATTGTTACTAGAAAATTTTCAGTGCCAGGGATGGGATATCTTCCAGTGAGTTGTTGGCCAAGGAGGTCCCTGATGCCCTGAAAAATTATAGGCCATTGCTGAGGCTCTTGCTTTCCCACCAGGAATAGATGGTAAGACCCTATTGCTGAAGACTCCACATGCTTGGGCTGCAAGGTCAGTGATTAATCTTGCTGGAGCTGAGCTGAAAGCCTCTTTCATGTAGACCAGCTGACAAAAAGCTGGAAAAGCTACACTGCACACAGCTTCATGGGATAGCGAGAAGTCATCAGTGGAGATAAACAACAATGGACACTGCAAGCCTTAAGTTTGGCCAGCCAGGCCAAATGAGCCAATGGATGCAATAGTGGCATGTCTGTTATGGAGGAAACCAACCGCTCTCTAATTGGATTGGAGGTCCACCCCGTGGGAGGGAATATATGCCTGATACCAGAAAACCTATGATGGGAGAAGTCATGAGTCCTAGGTATGTAATGTCCTAGGTATGTAATGCCTGCTAGTGTCTGGCTAAATGCATATATTATGATCACCAAACTGGCCAGTAAGCACTTTTCCTAGTGTTCATATCTATAATAATGCTACTCTCGCTTTTGGTTAGAGAAACTTCTCTTTTCAGATGGCAGTAACCTCTGGGATGACTCAAAAGACACCATGGTGCTGAGAAGTGCAGAGGAGTGCTCAGCACTGAAACATCTCTATCACACCTTCCAAATCTCAGGGTCCATTGGAGAAGAGGGGGCAGAAAGAATGTAAGAGCCAAAGGAAGGGTAGGACTCCTTACAATGTGTTCCTCCAGATACAAAATGGCCTGGATAGCCATGACCTCACAGTACCTGGCACTACCTACACAAGACCATCATAATAGGAGGAAAAGACCATGACATCAAAATAAAAGAGAGACTGATTGAGAAGAGGATATGATGGAGACTGAAGATGTGAAGGGGAAAGATGGGGAGGGTGGGAATTATAATGGTTTATTGTCTCTAATTACGGAAGTTGTCAATAAAATTAAAACTAAAAAATAAATAAAAAGTTATAATTTTAGAGGAAGAAAAGAAAGGACAACATGATAAGAGTGTGTCCCAGCTACAATGGTGAGAGAAAAAACTGTCTTTTTTGTTCTATCTAAGCTCCAAGCTGATTGGCCAGCACTCACTGATTCTGAAGGTAAGCTTCTCCACTCAGTGTACCCACTCACAGCCAAACTTCCCTGGAGACACCCTCACAGACATATTCAGAACTAACCCTTCACCAGTGCCCTAGATAATCATTAATCCAGTTCGGTTGACACCTGAAATTAACCTCACCCTCAGTTAAGCTCAATAATGCCAGATAAACAAGCTTCAGTGAAAATTTTCCTTTTTTTTCCTTTTTCTGCATGGGTATGTGTGCATGCATGTGTGTGGGCATGTATGTGAGGGGGGTGCATATGTGGAGGCCAGAGGTTGACTTGAAATGTTTTCTTTTTTTTTTTTTTTTTTTATTTAATTGCAAGCAGAAAGAGAGAAAGAAGCGAGACAGAGAGAGGATGGGCGTGCCAGGGCCTCTAGCCACTGAAAACAAACAAAGGGGACAGCATGTGTCCCCTTGTGCATCTGGCTTTACATGGGTCCTGGGGAATTGAACCTGGGTCCTTTGGCTTCGCAGGCAAGCACCTTAACCACTGAGCCATCTCTCCAGCCCCGAGGTGTTTTCTTTGGTCACTCTCCATCTTGTTTATTGAGACAGACATCACTCACTTGAACCCAGAGCTCACCACTTTTGCTAGTCTAACTAGCCAGCTTGTTCTGAAGAGCCCCTATCCCTGTCTCCTGAGTACTGAGGTTACAGGTGGGCCACCACGCTTGGCCAGCATTCATGTGGGTTCTAGGGATCATGCTTTATGCAGTGAGCACTTTATCCCAGCTCTCTGGGGTGGGGAAGTTGCTTTAATGCAGGACTCCCCTAGGATGCAATGGATGGGAAAGCCTCATACTCATATAGACCTACACAGAGCCGGTGGGGTGCAGCTCTTCCCACCTGTGCTGGAGCCTGGAACCTTTCTCCTGCCTCTCCAGGCAATGTGCTGCAGGAGGCTGTGTTGGAGAAGTGATGCTCTGGCCAGTGTCTCTCCCTTGGGGAGAGCTCAGCAAAGACGGACCAGCTCTTGCCATCCAACTGCATCTCTGTGCTAGATGCTAATGAATACTTTTCTGTTAACAGTTCCTCTCCAGACAGGCTAGAGTACAATCAATTAGGTGACCCACCCTCCTAGTCAGTCCAGAGGCTACATCCCGGTCACCCTGATTAGAATTGAGTGTTTCCCAAAGTCAGCGGGGCATTCATAAGCTGTTTCTCCAAGTGAGCAATTGTCTGAGTTTCTGAAGTCTATGCTAATTCTTCTAGACTGCGTTGCAAGGGGAGGGGGCTCTATCCAAAGTTGAGGCACTTACATCACTTTATAATAATCAAACATAGACCAAAGGGCTTTGCATCTCTACCATCACACAGCCTCCCCAACTCCTGTTCCCTGGTTTGGTTGTGTGTGATATTACATTAAACAGCAGTCTCCTCTCTCCAGCACAATTGCAAAACTCTTTCAAGGCAGAAATGTTTTCTTCTTCTGGCAAGTTTTGTATCAACCCTCCACAGTGCCAGGCACATTAGGGCTGATTCATTATTTTTGAAATAGCTCCATGGGAAAGGACAGGTATTTATAATCTCCTCTCCACCTGCCAAGCAAAAACATGTATTACTCAATAACAGATCTACAAACCAGTGTGCCCACAGGTGGGGAGATGTGTGCTCTGCACCTGCCCTCTGTAACTCCCCATGGCCCAGCATGCTCCAGGCACACAGGCTAATTCTGGAGGTAGGGGCAGGCACAGCCTGCTCACCTATTTAAATACTCACAGAAATGATGATTACAAGGCTGGGGTTCATCAGCGATCACAGACTCTGATTCCCTTCACTCTACCCTAAGAGGAAGCTGTATCCAAAGAAGTATAGCTTGCTCAAGGTCACATAGAGCAGGGACTGGCGCCTGGGTTCAGCTGTCCTTCCCTGGCTCTGCAGAACAGGGTTAATGATCACTGTGAGCACACAAGTAGAGCTCTTAGCGTGGTTCCTGACCCTGTTGCTGCTCCATGTGTGGTGGTAAGCACCGCTAAGCAAACATCTTTCCACCTCCATGCCTTGTCAACTTGAAAGGGGAAGACTGATTTCTCTGCAGGGCTAATGTCTAACCGTGTCTTATACTTATTAGGGCCCAGCACGCGTCTGATGATGATAACCAGATATCTGATTGCCCATGTGACTTCCATCTAGTGAAACTGGTCCTGACCTCTTGTTGAAGACAATAGTGTTGATTCAGTCAGAAAGCTGAGTGTGTGTGACTGGTTAGATACATTTTCTCCTGCCTTGATTTCCCCTCTTGGCTCACAGAACTTAGTAGGAGGGGAAAGATGCAGAAAGCTTTGATTGATGGGTTCATCAGGGCTTGGAAAGGGCCTCTGATCCTCAGAGCCAAGTTCTGTTATTTAAAGAACACTGATGGAAGAGTGGACTTAGATATTCAAATCGCCCTCGGAGGACCAACAAGGCGGCCAGTCATCATAGGGCATTTAGAGAGCTAATTCCTTGCTTCAGTATTTATCCATCTTCTAGGAAGAAAAAAAAATGTTCTTGCATCTTCCTGCTGTCTAGAGATTATTTAGTGCTCTGATATTGACACTACTTCTGTAGGAAGATTTAAAGATGAACATGCAATGTGTTCAAGAGCTGGTTATTTTTCATTGTCATTTAGTGACAGAAGAGCCTGGAGTCAACTGCAGCAGATTTGTCTTTTGTGATATTGATTGTGGGCGCGTGTGCGTAGCTGTTTGCAAATGCCGGGCTCCATCTACCAGGGGTACCACAAGGGGTGGGGATGTGGAAGTAGTGGACCAAGACAGGGTGCTGGCAAGGACCCCCACCTCTAGAACTCCACTCTCCCAGAGTGTCTGAGTGGCTACTGCAAAGAAGGCTGGGACCAAGCAGTCCAGAGTCAGCTACCTATGTAATGCCCTGTCAGTGACCTGCTGTGTAATCATGGAGGAAAGCTCTGAAGTGTGTAGGAACCAAAAAGGCCCCAAGTCATGTGCATCCTGAGGCTTATTAAAATGGTGGGGGGGGAGGCTGAGAGAAGGCTTAGCAGTTAATGTACATGTCTGCGAATCCTAAGGACCCAGGTTCGATTCTCCAGGTCCTACATAAGCCAGATGCTCATGGTGGTGCATGCATCTGGAGTTCATCTGCAGTGGCTAGAAGCCCTGGCGAACCCATTCTCACTCTCCTCTAACTGTGATAAATAAAAATAAAATCTTAAAAAAATGTGTGGGGCTGGGCGTTGTGGTGCACGCCTTTAATCCCAGCACTTGGGAGACAGAGGTAGGAGGATCACAGTGAGTTCGAGGCCACCCTGAGACTGCATAGTGAATTCCAGGTCAGCATGAGCTAGAATGAGACCCTACCTCAAAAAAACAAAACAAAACAAAAAAAAGTGTGGGGCTAGAGAGATGGCTTAGTGGTTAAGGCGCTTGCCTGAGAAGCCTAAGATCCTATGTTTGACTCTCCAGACCCCACATTAGCCAGACACACAAAGATGAGGCAAGCACAAGGTCGCACATGCCCACTAGGTGGCACAAGCATCTGGAGTTTGATTGCAGCAGCTGAGGCCTTGGCACACCAATTTTCTCTCTATCTCTGTCTGTCTGTCTCTCTCTCTCTCTCTAAAACACACAAAAAAAATGTATAAAAATGTGTGGAGCTGGAGTTTCAGCCATCCTGAAGTTCATCCCCTCCCAAAGAGCATGCGAGTCAGCAGCTCCCCAGCTTGGGAAGCCCCTGAGCAAGCCAGAGTGATGCAACCTCTGCTCTTCTTCATAAGCACAGGGGTGTGGGGTGCAGACAATGGTCTAGGCATGTTCCGACCTTTCTTCCTCCAGACAGCAACTGGGAAGGGGTAAGGAGGGAAGGGGAGGGAAGGGAGGTTGCTGGAGTCAGGGGATGGGGCATAGTGGTCATTATTTTGCATTTCACAGACAAAGCCTCACCTCTACCCCCAACCCCTGGCTTTCCCTGTTTAATCACTTGCTTCCATCTGATCCCCACTGGCACCACATCCTGGGTTACTTTCCTTCACGACCAACTCTAAGCCCAATGGTCTCCCTGTTAGCAGTGGTTCTTACCACCTGAGCACCCAACTTTAAAAAAAAAAGCCAAAACAAAAGTTAATAGAATATAATCAAAGGGGGAAAAGCCAAAAGAAAAAAAGCACTGGGGTAGGAGATGGGAAAATGGAATTCTAGACCCATCTCTACCCCAAGCCCATATGGAGACCTTGCATCTCAGTTTCCATAATCCTAGAGGCCTTCACTGCACAGAAGTTTCATGGGAAAACATGGGGTGCTAAAAACACCAAAGCTTTTCTGGGGCCTGAGGCCGTAGCTTAGTTGGTAGAGTGCTGTTTGCCTACCATGCATAAAGCCCTGGGCTTGATCACAGCACTACATAAAGCACGGTGTGCAAACCTATAACCCAGCACTTGGGAGGTAGAGTCAGGAGAACTAGAAGTTCAAGGTCATCCTTGGTTACAAAGTGAGTTCAAAGCCAACCTGGACTACGTGAGACCCTGTCTCAAAAAAAAAAAAAAAAAAAAAAAGCTTTTCCTTTGTTCATTCGTGATAAAACAGGATTAGGGTTGTAGCTTGTAGCACCTACTCACGTATGTGCCACTCTGATAGTACAAAGTCTAGGCTTCAGAGACAGAAACAAGCTTGAATTCTGCCACCGCCTCTTGTTCATCGTGTGATCTCAGGCAGAGCATTTAACCTCCCTGGCGCAGGCTCCTTGTCTGAGGTATTGAAGGGGCTACTTCTACCTCATAAAGCAGCTAAAGGGCGTGAGACCATTCATGTATAGATTGTCTTCAGGATCGGCAAATGGGGTGCCTATTGTAAGCACAGCCAATACCAGTGTGACTCCAGTGAATTCTGGCACAAGTTCAGGGTCTCAGCTCTCCACCCACCCATACCTAGCCATCTGCTGACGAAACGGGTACTCTCAAGCACTCCACTCCTAAATTCCCACCACCAAAGCCATCGTAGACTTTAAGGACCTGGGTTCCGTGCAAGATAGAGCTTCCGAATGGCTGACATCTGGCTTGTAGATGCTGAGAATTTGTAAGAAGGCCATCTCTCACTGTCAGACAGCGTTCCTCGATATTTAGCCTACATCCACTATTCCCAAATTTCATCAATCATGCCTCTCAGGCCCGCCAAGTCATCCCTCCCCTCCGCCCATGAGTCTACCCTTTTCAGTGCTGGTCTACTCTTTGTTATGACATCTGTTTTGACGTTGCAAAAACAATCAGGAAACAGGGTTGCATTCTCTGTCCTGCCTCAGCCACGGACACCTAGATTTTTAGAGATGCAAAGGCCTTAGAGATTAAAGATTATTGGGCAGCATGTCCTCTTATTTTAAAAATGGGGAGACTGGCAGGGCATGGTGGCACACGCCTTTAATCCCAGCACTTGGGAGGCAGAGTTAGGAGGATCGCCGAGAGTTTGAGGCCAACTGAGACTACATAATGAATTCCAGGTCAGCCTGAGCCAGAGTGAGACCCTACCTCAAAAAACCAAAAAAAAAAAAAAAAAAAAGGGGAAAACTGAGGCTCAGAGAGAAGATGAGGAGATGACCTCAAAAAAAGGTGACAAGATTTCGAAGTAGCTAGGCCTTTTGGAAATGAATATAAAATTAAATGAAATGAGAGACAATGAATAAAGTAAGTAAAATGGGGAAGATGGGTCAGTCAGTAAAGTGCTTGCCTGGCAAGCATGAGGACCTGAGTTTGATCTCCAGTACCCACATAAATGCCAGGTGAGGTGGTGTGTGTCTGTGATCCCTGCACAGATAAAGGGACCCATGGAGCTCACTGACCAACCAGTCTAGCCTAATTGCTTAGCTCCGGGACAGTAAGAGACTCTATCTCAAAAAGATGAGGGTGAAGGATAACACCTGGGAAGGTGTCTGGCCTCCATCTACACATGCACACATCTGTGTGCACCCACACACATGCATACACATGAACACACACACACACACACACACACACACACATTACACAAGTGGCTGGGGAGATGGCTCAGTGGTTAAGAGTACTTTCTGCATAATCATGAGGAAATGAGTTCAACCTCCAGCACCCATGTAAAAAGCCAGGCGTGGTTACATGTATCTATATCTATCTGTCTGTAACCCCAGTACCAAGGGGGTTAGAGACAGAAAGATTGCTGGGCCACTCTGGTCAGCCAGCTTTGGCCTCCACAGGGTGTATGCATCTGCATACTACACACACACACACAGAGAGAGAGAGAGAGAGAGAGAGAGAGATGAATAAATACAAAATTTAAAAAAGAAAAACAGTTTTTAAAGATTTACCAAGATGGGGCTGGAGAGATAGATGGCTTAGCAGTTAAGATGCTTGCCTGTGAAGGCTAAGGACCCATGTTCTACTCTCCACGTCCCACGTAAGCCAGACAACACAAGGTAGCACATGCACACAAGGTGGCGCATGTGTCTGGAGTTCGATTACAGTGGTTGGAGGCCCTGGTGTTCCAGTTCTCTTTCTCTCTCTCTCTCATTCTCACATTTAAAAAACAGGCCAGTTTGTTGGGCTTGCCACAAAAAAAAAAAAAAAAAAAAAAAAGATTATCCAAGATGAACTAAATCTTTGGGTTTTAGTGGATAGAATAATGTACATGGTTGTCTTGGTGAAGGTCATTTGTCTAGAAAGAGCTGTTAGCTTAGCCTCAGCCCAGCACTGTTTACTAGGTACGAGTCCCATCCCTGATGGGCTAGAAACAAGCTACCCTAGGGAAATGACTCATAATCCTTGCAGGTGGGCACTGTCATCCCCACTTCCCAGCTGAGCAGACTGAATATCAGAGACATTAAGGAGTGTCTCCATGGTCACACAGCAAGCTGGAGACAGAGCTGTGGTTCCAATCCAGGTCCTTGACTGGAAGCACATCACTTCCTCTTGATGGCATGGAGATCAGAAGTCAGCAAAGTGCCAATGAAGCACCAAAGAGCAAAACTTCCAAAGCTGAGAACAAGGCAAAGTGTGTCCTTAGGAACCAAAAAGATGAGGGTGAAGGATAACACCTGAGGTAGTTGTCTGGCCTCCATCTACACATGCACACATCTGTGGTGCACCCACACACATGTGCATACACATGAACACACACACACAGCCTAGGTGCTGGGAAATGAAGAACCCAGAAGATTCCCACATCCCTCCTCTGCACCAGGAACCTGCAGGGCACGGATGGTGCCTGCTCATCTTTGTGGCAACAGAACCCTGCACAGAGAAGTGTTCCATAGGTGATTGGTGGAAAACAAGTGGAGATTGTGGGGAAATGGCCTTACCAAAGGGAAGACTGGGAATATTCTAGCTCATGCTCTCTGCTACACATAGCTAGAACATAGGGGTATGGTCAATGTCACCACAGAGAGTCAGGAAGTATAAACAAGTGCCCCAGATGCTATCCCAAGATACCCAGGACATGATAGTGGAGCCAAAGAGAAATGGAATAAACCCTCCACATCCCACCCCTTCACCGCTCTTAATCCCCAGCCACCTCTCCCTATGCCTTGGCCATGACTGTCCCTTGAGCCCATCCTCAGGAAAGTGACCATGAGGCTTGGCTTTTGAGTCTCCTCATGCTTGGCCATCTCATGAATGCAACCCTCTCTTTTGTAAAACTCGTGGTTTCAGAGAATGGCGAGGCACGACATGCATCCATTGGTATTGACAGTGTTGCCCATTGTGGGGTGTCTAATAAATAAGGTCATGTTAGTGATCAGTTACTGGGCTGGGATGTGGCTCGGCAGTAGAGAACTTGCCTAGCACGCACAAGGCCATGGGTTCAAACCTCAACACTATGCCTCCCTCCAAATTACCAAGGGTGAAAAACAGCATGAAATAGGCCACGTGCATCATTTCATTTTGCCCTGCACCAACTCCCAAGGGGCAGGTGTCATTGATTTTCCATTCTGCAGGGAAGAAACCAGTCTCAGAGAGGTTAAGAGACTTCCCCAAAGGGCTAAAGCTGTAACTCCAAACTCCATCTACGTACACCAAAGTTAACCAGCTAACCGGGAGTCACTGACTAGGTTGTCCATCTCATCAAACTGTGGCCCTGAGAGCCTAAATGGCAATGATCCATGGGATGCGTCGTCTGAAAACTCTGGTTCTCGCATCAGTGAATCTGATGGAGACAATGGTCCCTCTTTCCGCTTCTCACCTATCATCACTGCTCCTTCTCTCACTGCCTATTACTTGCTAACCTCCTCCTCCTCTTTTTCTTCCTCTTCCTTCCCCTCTGCTCTTCCTCTTTCTCCACCCCTTCCTCCTTCGCTTCTTCCTTCCTCATGGTTGTTTTAGCCTGTGTCTTGTATTTTTTTTGGATTCATACACGAGGGATTTCATCATAGGAAAACAATGAATACAATACCATGCTGCCCGATTCCTGTGGAGGCAAGTGACCCTCAAGAGTGAAAACACCAGGACAGGGACCTGTCCTGTCACCCGCCTGCACTGTGGAGGGTCCTTGTGAAGTCTCTGCTCCATATTTCCTGTGGAACCAAAATGGCGCTGGCATCCCCGAGCAAAGCCAGGAGCCTTTTACAGTGAGACCCAGCCCTTGCTCTCCAAAGAGTGTTGCCAAAACCTACAAGCCGGCTTCTCTTTCTGGTTCCAGAAAACTACACTGAGCCTGTTAGATCAGCCTGACTGGCCTGTGTCCCAGGGGCCATCCTGTCCGGGCCTGGGTCCCCTCCCAAGGGATGAAGTTTCTGGGAACTGGACATCCAGCCTCCAAGAGGCTAGGATAACCTCATACAGGAATTCCCTGTTGGGATATTTTTCCAGGAGGGGAGTTGGTCCAAGGCCTTAGCAACATGTGTGATTTAGGATGGTATCTCTAGGGTCTCCCAGAGGGGCTGAGGTGGGGCAGGGATGCCAGCACTGGCCCGCTTGGTCCCTCCTCCATCAGCTTGGCCACTTTCCCATGGTAGCTCAGCTTAGATTGCTCTCTGCCTGAACCTCTTTCAGCATTATTTTTGCATTGTTCTTCTCTCCGGGGAATATCCTGTTTTAGACTTTCCTCCCAATTGAATTTGTCCTCCTCCCTCAGAGCCAAATCTCATTTTGTTATTTTCCATTGATGGCTTTAACCCCCTTGGAGGTGTCTTCATCACTTCTTCTTGGTGACAGTGACGCCTCCCAATTAAGGATGTATGCAAATCTCATTAGTGTGCCATTGACTCCATCTGCCATTAAGGATGTTAAATGCAAGCAGAACAAACAGGGGCTCTCCCCTCCCCTCCCCCCTCAGCAGTGCTTGCTCTGGCTCTGTCCTCTCTTTGGGATATGCACCATTCCATTTGCAAAGGTTAAATTTCCATCCTGGTTAAATTCATTTTGCAAGAAAAGTTGCATACTATATTAGAGAAAATGTTTGCAAATGTTTTAATAAAATCTAACCCTATCACCATGCATAGCTCCCCCACAGATGTGGACTCAGCAGAAGAATGAATACGTTTAGGGGACCTGCTTACTCTGCACGGAAACTGAGGACTTCTCCGTCTTTAGGTTACCTTGACTACCCGTGGCTGACCAACTAAGACCTTGTATTAAATGTCGACTACACAAGGCCTTCCCTGTGCAGGGAAGAGATGTCAGAGCAAAAAACATGGCCGTGGGAGTCCATTTTCAGTTGCCGTAACCAGTCAAGGCTGAGTCCTTTATAAAGAAGAGAAGTATTTGCCAGGTGTGGTGGCACACACCTTTCATCCCAGCAGAGGTAGGAGGATCGCTGTGACTTCAAGGCCACCCTGAGACTACATAGTGAATTCCAGGTCAGCCTGAGCTCGAGTGAGACTCTACCTCGGAACAAAAAGAAGAGAAGTATTTAACTAGTATCTTTGAAGTATGAAAGGCTAAGCTTGTGCAGCTCCATTGATTTGGCCTCTGGTGGAAGCCCCTTGGCAGATGGCATCAGGTGGGCATGTGGGTAAGAGGGATTGCATGGTGAGAGTCAAGGTGCAGGCTCACTCCTTTATAGCCAACTGACTCTTGTGGAAACTAACCAGGGACCCACAGAAACTGTTTTGATCCCTTCTGAGAGTATCTAACCACTTCCTACTAGACCCCACCTCTTAAAGGTCCCATCACCTTTGCCCTGCCACACTGGGGATCAAGCTTCAGGCACAGGACCCCTGGGTGGGGTTCATACTCAAACACCTTCAAATCATCTCAGTGGCTATTGTCCTCAAGAATGTCACAGTCAGGGCTGGGGAGATGGCTCAGTTGATAAAATGTTTGCCCTGAGTTTGGATGCCTAGAACTCATGTAAAATGCCAGGCATTGTTGTGTGTGCTTGTAATTCAGGGCTGGGGAGGCAGAGAGAGAAGGGTCCCTGGTTTGCTGGTTAGCTAGTCTAGCTGAATCAGTGAGTTCTATGTTCACTGAGAGACTATCTCAAAAAATAAGGTGGAGGGCTGGAGAGATGGCTAAGTGGTTAAGGCACTTGCCTGCAAAACCTAACAACCCAAGTTTGATTCCCTAGTACTCTGTAAAGCCAAAAGCACAAAGTGGCACATGCATCTGGAGTTCATTTGCAGTGGCTAAAGGCCATAGTGCACCCATTCTTTCTCCTTCTCTCTCTCTCTCTCTGCTTGCAAATAAATGAATAATAATTTTAGAAAAATAAAGTGGAGAACAATTGGGAAAGACCAACATTGACCTCTGGACCCTGCACACACACACGCATATACACATGCATATGCACTGAACCACACATGTGCACATATGAACACACACACATATATATGTGCATACCACACGAACAATTCCTTATGACAGTATCCATTAGTTGACCCTTGTTTTACTTTTCCCTGATTGTCAAAAAAAAAAAGTCTTTTTACACTGAATAGGAACCGCATAATAAATTTGGTGGACAAGCCTCGGAGGCAGGCACCCTAACCACTAAGCCATCTCTCCAGCCCCCAAACATAGTCTTTTTAAAATGTCACTTGGAAAGCTGGGCATGGTAGCACACACCTTTGGTTCTAGCACTGGGGAGGCTGAGGTAGGAGAATCACTGTGAAGTCAATACCAGTCTTGGTACTACAGAATGAATTCCACATCAGCTTGGACTAGAGTGAGAACCTACCTCAAAATAAATAAATAAATGTCATTTGTGCAGGGCTGGGGAGAAGGCTCAGAGGTTAAAGGTGCTTGCTTGCAAACCCTGTCAACCTGGGTTCAATTCCCTAGCACCCATATAAAGCCAGATGCACAAACTGGTGCATGCATTTGGAGTTCATTTGCAGTGGCAAGAGGCCCTGGTGCACCCATACTCACTCTCTCTCTCCTCTCAAATAAGTAAGTAACTCAATAAATTTTTAAAAATTTCACTGGGCATTATGACACACATCTTTAGTCCCAGCACTCAGGAGGCAGAGGTAGGAAGATCACTATGAGTTTGATGCCAGCCTAAGACTACATAGTGAATTCCAAGTCAGCCTGGGCTAGAGCCAGACCCTACCTCGAAAAAACAAACAAACAAAAGTCATTTCTGGTTAGAATTTTAAATGGAATTTATTTTAAAGGATGTTTGTATTAGCTACTTTCTCTCTCTCTCTCTCTCTCCCTCTCCCTCTCTCTCTCTCTCCTCTCAAAGTAGGGTCTCACTCTAGCCCAGGCTGACCTGCAGTTCACTATGTAGTCTCAGGGTGGCCTCAAACTCACAGTGACCCTCCCACCTCTGCCTCCTGAATGCTGGGATTAAAGACGTGCACCACCATGCCCAGCATTACTTTCTCTTTTTAAAAAAACTTTTTTTCTGGGCTGGAGAGGTGGCTTAGCAGTTAAGGCACATGCCTGCAAAGCCTAAGGACCCAGGTTTGATGCTCTAGGTCCCATGTGAGCCAGATGCACATGGTGGCACACGTGTCTGGAGTTTGTTTGCAGTGGCTAGAGGTCCTGGCCCACGCATTCTCTCTGTCTCTCTCTCTCTCTCTCTCTCTCTCTCTCTCTCTCTCTCTCTTCTCTGCCTCTCTCTTTCTCTAATAAATAAATAAATAAAATAAATGTTTAAAAATTTTTCTTTTTATTGAAAACTTCCATAAATATAAATAATGTACCATGATCATAATCCCCTCCTACTACCCTCTCTTCTACCCCTCCCAAATCCTCCCTCCACTAAATACTGTCTTTCCAACTAGTCTCTTTTCTACTTTGATGTCATCAGGATTTTTTTTCCCTCCATTTATTCAGGACTGGTGTAGGTAGCATCAACCACCGGGAGGTCATGAGTATCAAGGCCACTTTGTATCTGAAAGACAGCATTGTAAGCACTCTTCCACTTCCTTTGGCTCTTACATTCTTTCCACCACTCCTTCTGCAATGGTCCCTAAACCTTGGAGGGTGTTATAGAGATGTCTCACTTAGTGCTGAACACTGTCCCTTCTTCTCAGCACTTTGGTGAGTTTTAAGCCACCCCAGTGGTCACTGCTATCTGAAAAAAGAAGCTTCTCTAAACAAAAGTGAGAGTAGCATTAATATATGGCATAAACAAATGTATTTAGAGGGCAGTCTGGTAGACATAATATATGTATTTAGCCAGACAACAGTAATACTTTCCCCTCTAGGGCTTATGGCCTCCAAAGTCATAGACTTTTCATTAGGTTTTCAATTCAGGAAGGGACTCCCTCCAGTGGAATGGGCCTCCAGTCCAATCAGAGAGAGAGAGCAGTTGGTTTCCCCCATAACAGACATGCCACCTTTGCATTAGTTGATACATTTGGCCTGGCTGGCCAACTGTGGGGCTTTTAGGTCCACTGCTGGTTAAGTCCTTGATGTCCTTTCTCCTCCAAAAGGCTGCATGGGTATTGCCAATATCCTGACAGCTAGTCAAGAGGGAGAAGGCTTCTAGCTCAGCTCCAGCTCAGTTTCTCAGTGGCCTGAAGCCCAAGCATGTGGAGTCTCCAGCAACAGATCTTACCATCTAGTTCTGGTGGGCAACCCAAAGCCTATAATGTCAGGGGACATCAGGGAACTGCCTGACTAGCCAACAACTCACTGGAAGGTAACCCACCTCTGGCACTGAAATCTCTGTGGCACAATGGATAGCATGTTGGATTTCTAGTTACTTTCTCTTTGCTAGGACAGAACACCCAACCAGAAGCAGCTTAGGGAAGGAAGGTGTTTATTTTGGCTTATAGTTGCAGAGGGTAGAGCTCCTCGTGGCAGGGTAAGCAAGGCAAGAGTAGGAAGCCAGTGCTGTGTCATCACATCAGCAGAGAGGAAGTAAATGATGAATGTTGGTGTTTTCTCCTTTCTATGTAGTTCAGAACCATGGAATGGAATGGTGCCTCCCACAGACAGTTAAGGCTAAGTAATGTGAGGCAGGGTTGAGGTCCCAATAAGGAGACCCTGTGAAACGACTGTAAAGCTAGGAAGGTAGACCCTAACCTGCAATGGAGATCTTGGGATGTGAAAGATTCCAGGACCATGGGACATCTGCCAAGAAAAGCTGTAAACATACACAAATATACTCAGAGGCTGACCTAAGCTACAAAATCTCCAGCAGGTGATTCTAGGTCCTGTCAAGTTGACAATCAATATAAACTATCACAAGTCCACCTCTTGTCAACTTGACATCCAAACCTACCACATTTAAGTCATAACCTTCCATTTCTTGTCTCCATAGGTTCATGTCCATCTCATAGTGCAAAATACATTCAGTCCAACTTTATCACTGTTCAAAAATCTGAAGTCTCATCTGAGAATCAAGGCAGTCTTAACTCTGAGCCCTGTAAAAATCAAAACACAAGTTACATACTTCCAACATATAATGGTACAGAATAAGCATTCCTATTCCAAAAGGAAGGAATAGCCAGGCATATGCCTTTAATCCCAGCTCTTCAGAGGCAGAGATACGAGGGTCTCCATGAATTCTAGGCCACCCTGAGACTACATAGTGAATTCCAGGTCAGACAGGGCTAGAGTGAGACCCTACCTCGCAAAGTCAAAAAAAAAAAATCAAAAAAATAAAACCAAAAGGAAGGAAGAGGGGCATAGCAAGGAATGACTGGACCAAAGCAAAACCAAACCTCAGCCAGGGAAATACTAATTCCTGCAGCTCTGTGATGGTGTGAATGTAAAATGTTCCCATAGCCTCAACTGTTTGTGATTAAGCCTCCTACTTGGCCCCCAGCTAATGGAGCTTTTGGGAGGTGGAGTCTTTCTGGAGGAGGTGTGTCATGGGGGGAGAGCCTTGAGGTTTATTAGCCTAGCCCATTGCGAATATTCAGAGTTTTCCAGATGTCTTCCTCCCTGCTGTGGATATGTTACCATGTGAGCCAGCTTCCTTCTCATGACGTGCATTCCCCCCACCATGATGGAACTTCCCCTTAAAACTGTAAACCCAAATGAACACTTTCCTCCCATAAGCTGCTTCTGGTTGGGTGTTTTATCCCAGTAACAAGAAGTTGCAAGCTCCATGTCTACTCTCTGGGACTCACTGAAATCAGCTAGGCTCCAAAATGCTTGAACAGTTCTACCTCTCCAGCTATACTGCCTGTAGCCTTCCTTGTAGGCCAGATCTGCCCCAAGCCTTCAGCTTTTCCTGGTAGGTGTCCCCACTTAGGGTGGCAGTTTTCTGTATTAGTTTCTTTCTCATTGCTGGGGAAAAAATGTCCAACCAAAACCAGCTTAGGGAAGAAAAGTTTATATCCACTTACAGTTCTCAAGGGTAGAGTCTATCATGGCAAGGAAAGCACATCACCACGTGAGCAGGGAGGAAGGAAGGTATGATGAATGCTACTGCTGCTCAGCCAGCTCTCTCCTCTACATAGTCTGGGACCTCAGCCCATAGTATAGTCCTGCCCACAGTTACTGAAGGTCTTCCCACCTAATTAGCCTAACCAAGATAATCCCTCACAGACACACCCAGAAGCTGACCTAATCTCCATAACCCCTCACAGGTGATTTTAGGTCCTGTCAAGGTGACAATCAGTAGAAACCATCACAGCGTTTGTTTATATTAAAATATGAATACAGAGAGATTACCTAGGATAGAAAGTGAAGCCAAGAATCACCATGTGTTTGAAACATGGAATCCTGAAGTTGTTATTCACACGAACCCCAGCCTCCTAACTCTACCTTCCCTGCAATACAGAGGCCCCAACAGTAAGAGCCTGACAGATATGTACCCCTTCACTGTTCAGATAAACTCTCTTTGGGATTCTTTGAAATAATAAGTCATTCTTGCACAGAGAAAAAGGTAACAATTATGACAAAAATGCATACAAATATGTAGAAGATCACTTATAGCAATTGCTTTGCCATTGCTGAGGCAAAACACTTGGCCATGGGAGCTAGTAGCAGCATATGGAAGGAAATGGTTTATTTCCAGTGAATAGTTTTTCTTTTTTTTGGGGGGGGGCAGGGGACATTCCGTTCATGGCAGAGAAAGCATGGCAAGAGCAGACAGCTGGGCATTACATCTTCACAGATGCAGGGAGGAAGTAGCAAGGGTGAGCTGAGTGCAGAGCCCCAGTGACACACTTCCTCCCATAAGGCCCCACCTCCCAAAGACTCCAGAACCTTCCAAAACAGCATCATTAGATGGGGATTACAAAGCATTCAAACACATGAGGTGATATTGGACATCCAAACCACAAAAAAGGAAATATGGCCTGGTATAATGGTGTACAACTTTAATCCTGAGGTAGGAGGCTGAGGTGGTAGGAGGATCACTGTGAATTTGAGGCCAGCCTAAGACTAGATAGTGAATTCCAGGTCAGCCTGGGCTAGAGTGAAACCCTACCTCAAAAAAACAACAACAAAAATTAAACACCAAAAAGAAAAAAAAAATAGTACAGACAAAAACAAAACAGAAAAAAAAAAAAAACATAAAGCCAAGCATGGTGGCGGTGCACACCTTTAATCCCAGCACTTGGGAGGTAGAGGTAGGAGGAGGATTGCCACGAGTTCAAGGCCACGCTGAGACTACATAGTGAATTCCAGGTCAGCCTGGGCTAAAGTGAGACCCTACCTTGAAAAAAACAAAACAACAACAACAACAAAACAATTAGAAAAAAAAAAGACAGTTAGAAGCCCGAAGGAAAGTGGTGGTTAAAGCAAAAGATAGACTGAAGGCTAGAGCATAGTGTGAGCAGGTGTGTAGGTATGTGTAGGGGTGTGTGTGTGTGTAGTGCAGGTGTATGTATGCAACAGCATGCACATGACGGTCACAGGACAACTTCAGGTGTTGGTCTTCACCTTCCACCTTGTTTGAGGCATTCTCATTGTTCACTGTGATTCGTTTGCTAGGAGAGTCTTCTCTTTCCATGTCCATCCTTTCTCTAGGCATACTGGGATTAGCTTCTAGCTTTTATAAAGGTTCTGGGAACCTGAGCTCAGGTACTCACACTTGTGCAGCAAGCCTTTTATCCACTGAGCCATCTCCTCAGCCCTGCTACTTGTTCCTTTTCCTTTTTTTAATATTTTATTTATTTATTTTCAATCAGAGAGAGACAGAGAGACAGGAGAGAGAGAATGGGCATGCCAGGACCTCTAGCTACTATAAATGAACTTCAGACACATGTGCCACTTTGTGCATGTGTTTGTACCTGGGTCCTGGGGAATTAAATCTGTTTTGTTAGGCTTTGCAGGCACACACCTTGACAGTTGAGCCATCTCTGCAGCCTAGTTTTTCCTTTTCTTTTTTGAGATGGGGTTTCATTGTGTTGCTGAGGCTAACCTCAAACACCTGAGCTGAAGAGATTTTCTTGCCTCAGACTCCCCAGTAGCTTAGAACTTTTTTTTTTCTTGTATCTAAAGCTTGCTGGACCCATGAAGCAGAAGGGGAAGCAAGGCCAAATGCAGGCCATCCAGTTAAGATAGAATGGCCCAGGCAGAATCAGACATATCTGGGTGGGGCCCTGTCATGCTTGAGGCCAAGGCTTTAGGTGTCTGGCCTGGGAGAATAACTTATCTCTTGGGTCACTGTGCACAGAAAGCCCAATGATGTGGGAAGAGAGTTGTCATCAAGTGTCTAACACACAGTTGGGGTGAGAGCCCACCTGTGCGCACTGAGGATGTGTGCCATCTGTAATAGGCCAGATAAACAACACGTTCATTCTGCCCAATGGACAGTGAGTTGTTGTGTCAGGAAAAAAAATCTATCAAATTGATTGGCTCTCGTAACCAGTTGACTGGTGGCTGGGGAGTGGGAGCAAACCTGCAAGTAAGCAGAAAAAAAGGGAACTGTCCAATCCGTTAGTGGCTTCTTCTCTGCCGGCATTGCAGCTTGGGGTGAGCAAGCCCAAGAGCGCCGCATGCGTCCTTCCTGATATGTGCATACTGCACTCAGATCATCTTGCTTTTCTGGTCTCAGCTTTATCCTTGATCATCTTCCCAAAATACCAAGTAGGTTAGGTAATCCCCCCAGGGCCCTCGGAAGCATCGCCCTCATGTGCTGATGGTGCATTTGTTTACCCAGAAGCATCCAGGTGAGGGGAGCGACTGGGCCCTTCCTCCACCTCGGGGCATCCATCTTGCAGAATGCCCCCTTCTACTCAGGGAAGCAGGACGCAAGGACCTCAACTGCCCCATCAGCACCTCAATCCACCCATAGGAACACGGACAGTAAAGTGGAATGCTGGAGAAAGGACTTAGGCCTATCAGGAAAGGATGGCATTAGCTCAGGATTGACAGATCCAAACTGATAACAGCTTGATTCTGCTGGGTTTTGGTATTTTGAGACAGGATCTCACATAACCCAGCTGGCCTCGAACTCCCTATGATGATTTTGAATTTCTGATCCTCCTGCTTCCACTCCCAAGTACTAAGAATATTGGCATGCACTCTCATGCCTAGTTTATGCTGTTCTGGGGATCGAACCCCAGGCTTCATGCATGCTAGGCAAGACTGAGCTACATCCATATCCCTTAATTCCGCATTTTTAGCAAGGCTTTTCATATTCCTGGCTGTCTTGGGCATCCATTCATTTTGGCTTGCTGTTGAAATGAGGTTGTTGGGTCAGCTGTCTCTGCTCCAGGCAGTGTTTCTTTGTCCCCTTGCCTTTTCATCCCCCTCCTGGGTTGTCAGCAAACTCACTGCCCCTCCAGTCTTCTCCACCATTTGGTTTCTAGAGACATGCCAAAGCTTTTCCAAGTCCATTAGAAACCCATTATTTAGAGCAGCCATTCCTACTTCCTCCCAGCCCCTCACCTCTTACCACAAAGATCCCTCTTCAGGAAACTTGGTGTTGGGTTTCCTGAGGGGGAAACAGCCCTTCTGCATCCATAAAATGACTCTGCACCAATGGGCCCATGTGGGAAGAAAGGCCTTCTAGTTGCTTGGGTACAGGAGGCCCGAATCTCACAGGGCTCAAGCTCTGCTCCCCCAATTCACCTGTTTGGACAGACTCTTTACATCCTGGCAGGGCCAGTGTGCCAAAAGGAAGCGACTCTGAGTTCTTCAAAGCCAGCACATCATACAGAGCTCTTTACTGCTATTGATTTCCAGCAATCGATATCTTTTTTTCAATCAGCAAGCCTCATATTTCACCCCTCTCTCCACAAGTCCCCAAAATAAACCCAGGCCATCATTAAGCAGCTCTTCCCCTCACCCCCGCCCCCGGCCGGCGACACACACACACCCCTTATTTGATTCTTCTCAAAGTCCACTTGAGTGGAGGTTTCATCCGCCACTGCTGGTGACCTCTCCTACTGAAATGTGAAAGCAGACCGAGCTGCATCTTGCCGTGAATAAAAGTTGCGCCCATGAAGACCAGCAGCCACTGGCCCTTCCTTAACGCAGGGCCGCTGAGGGCTCATTCCAGTTTCTCTAATCACATTGTTAGTTTATTAATAATTTAGCCCCGTGTGGGCTTGTCTCTGCTGGCAAGTGGTTTAGAGGCCTCAAGTTATCAAAATACTAATGTTACCAATTTATCAGTCCTGGCTGATGGAATATCAGAAGTTTCTGGAAGTTGTAGGGAAGAAGGACCTTATAGCCTTATAGGGGAAAGATTGGCTGATGAGGATCTAAGCAGCTGGCTGGTCCTCTGCCCCTGGCTGTTCATGGCTCTTAAGGGGAGACCTTGACTCAGACCTTGAAGTCAGTTAGACTCCTCCACTCTCCACCTGCAGCAAGGGATTGTGGGCAAAGAGAAGATGGATGGCATAGCAAACCCGGTTATTTGGATTTTAAATTTGGTACAGGACCCACAGTGAGGTCTCTTTATGGGCTTTCTCTGTCTGCTAACACATGGACTCTAGTTCCTGTGTAAGTAGAAGGGCTTTCATAAACCCAGTACAGTGTGGAACACCAAATCAAGAACTAAGAACGGTTCTCTTCAAGTTTCACATTGCTTAATAGGAAATTGTAGGCACAGTAGAGTTTTTGCCACTTTCTTAATACCTGCTCGTCTTCCTCCCCAGCAAGGAGCCTGCAGTCCTCAGCATCCAATGGGAACTGAGCTCTAGAAATTGACAGTGTTATTGAGATTTCATCGTGTTTATTTTTATAGTTACCTTATGTTTGTAGCAAGTTGTACTGATTTTCCATTTGCCATGGTAATATATGGTTTCCTTTCAAAGCACATAAATTATAGTTAAGCATCCAATGATTTGCAATAAAAAATATTGAAGCCAGTCTGGAGTATGGACGTAGGACTAGATATGAAGGGGGCCTGGAGATGCTGGGAGATAAGGGAAGCTGAGTGTGTCTGAGCTGTTCTGGGAGACAAAGACCTTGAAAACTGCCGCCCCCTTGGTGTTCAGATTGCTTGGGAGCGGTTCTGTGGCCTGTACTGAAGAGAACCCTGATAAAATAAGCATCAAAACCCCATGGTGGGGGCTGGAGAGAGGGCTTAGCGGTTAAGGCACTTGCCTGAAAAACCAAAGGACCCAGGTTCAATTCCCCAGGACCCACGTAAGCCAGATGCACATGGTACATCCATCTGGAGTTCATTTGCAGTGGCTGGATGCCCTGACATGCCCATTCTGTCGCTCTCTTCTCTCCCTCTCTCTCCCTCTCTCTCTCTTTCTCTTTCTCTCTGTGTCTCAAATAAAAATAAATAAAATATTTTAAAATTTAAAAATTAAAAAAAAAAACATGTGGGGGCTGGGGAGATGGCTCAGTGTGGAAAGTGCTTGCTGTGCAAGATCCCCAGAATCCATGTAAAATGTGTAGCATGGAGGTGTGGTGATGAGGCAGACATGGGGCATCCTGGGCTTACTGGCTAGTTAGTCTAGCCAAATCTGTGGGCTCTAGGTTTAGTGAGAGACCCTATCTTAAAGAATAAGCTACAGTGATCCAATATGACACCAGACACCTGATGTCAATTCTGGCCTCCACACATGCACGTGCATGCACCCACACACACACAAACATGTATACACGTGTGCATGATCACCACACACATACATATTCAGAGAAGTACACACCTATAATCCTAGTGCTCCGGAACTGGAAGTAAGAAGATCAGAAATTCAAGGTCATCTTCAGCTACACAGTAGGTTCAAGGCCAGCCTGTGCTATTTGAGAACCTAGCTCCAAATAATAATAATAATAATAATAATAATAATAACAACAACAACAACAAAAACCCATGAGATACCACTTCACACCCACTAGGATGGCAGGAATCAAAAATGCTGATAATAACCAATATTGGCAAGGATATAGAGAAGTGGGAGCCTGGAGAGTTGGCCAAGAGGTTAAAAGTGCTTGTTTGTAAAGTCGGCCGGCCCAGGGTTCAATTCCCCAATACCCATATAAAACCAGATGCATAAAATAGCACATGTATCTAGAGTTAATTTGTAATGGCAGGAGACCCTGGTTCATTCTCTCTCTCAAACAAATTAAAAAAATTTTGAAAAAGAAATCAGAACTACACACATTGCTGTAATGTGAAATGGGGGCTGGAGAGATGGCTCAGCAGTTAAGTGTATTACCTGTGCAAGCATGAAGGTCTGAGGGACCTGAGACCACAGCAGTTCGAATCTCCAGATCCTATCCAGGCATGGCCGTGCCTGCCTGTAACCCCAGTTCCACAAGGGAGCAGAGACCCAAGAATAATCTGGGGGCTGGAGAGATGGCTTAATGGTTAAGGCATTTGCCTGCGAAGCCAAAGGACCTTGGTTCAGTTCTCCAGGACCCACATAAGCCAGATGCACAAGGAGGCACATGTGTCTGGAGTTCATTTGCAGTGGCTGGAGGCCCTGGTGCGCCCATTCTCTCTCTCCCTCCCTCCCTCCTTCCTTCCTTTCTTCCCTCTCTCTCTCTCTCTCTTTCCCTCCTCTCTCTCTTTCCCTCTCTCACTCTCAAAAATAAATTAATTAATTCAATTTTTAAAATATTTTTAAAAAGAATAATCTGGATCCCTGCAAGCTCTTGAATCAGTAAAAAGATTCCAACTGAAAAAAAAAAAAAACAACAAAAAAACAAGACCAAGCTGGGTGTGGTGGTGTACTCGGGAGGCAGAAGTAGGAGGATCGCCATTAGTTCAATGCCACCCTGAGACTGCATAGTAAATTCCAGGTCAGCTTGGACTAGAGAAAGACCCTACTTTGGGGTAGAGGGTACAAGACCAGCTGAAGAGCTATGGAGTAGGACATCTAAAGTTCCACTCTGGCCACTGTAGATGAGCATTCCTCACTGCGGGTAAGCATCTGGGGTACATACTGCACCATACAAGCTCAAAGACACACATTACATGAACACACACACAAGCAAAAATTTAAAAATGTAAAATGGTTGCCAGGCATGGTGGTGCATGCCTTAATCCCAGGACTTGGGAGGCAGAGGTAGGAGGATCTCCATGAATTCGATGCCACCCTGAGACTACAAAGTGAATTCCAGGTCAGCCTGGGCTAAAGTGAGACACCACCTCAACAAACAAACAAAACAAACAAATAAACAAACAAAAAGCATAATTTTAGAAAAATATGTAATATTAACCGAAAAAAAACAAAACAAAACAAAACTGCAAAAGCTGGGTGTAGTGGCACATGTCTTTAATCCCAGTATTTGGGAGGCAGAGGTAGGAGGATGGCTGTGAGTTCAAGGCCACCATGAGACTACATAGTGAATCTCAGGTCAGCCTGAGCTGAAGTGAGACCATACCTTGAAAAAAAAAAAAAGTAAAATGATGCAGCCACTTTTCACAACACTGGAGGGTCCAAAAAAAGTAAAACACAGAGTTATCATTTGCTCCAGCAATTCTACCCCTGGGTATATGTCCAGGAAAAATGAAAACATACATACAAAAGCCTGCACGTGGTGCTTATAGCAGTACAACTCATCGTAGCCCCCAAATGGAAGCCATCCATATGAGTGACAGAATGGTGCCTATCCACAGAATAGAATATTTTTTGGCAATTAAAAGGGATACAAGAGTGATCATGCTATATGGATGAGCTTGTAAATACTATGTTATGTGAAATAAATCAGTCACAGAGTCACACATTGCATAATTCTAGCTACAAGAAATATCCACAACAGGCAAATTTATAGAGACAGAAAGTCAATTAGTGGTTGCCAGGTGCTGGGGTCACTGGGGAAGGTGACAATAGCTAAAGGGAGTGGGTCTTCTTTTTAGAATAATGAAAATGTTCTGAAATTGATTTGGTGATGGATTAGCAACCCATGCTAAAAACCAATGAATGGTACAATTTCAATGGATGGGTTGTATAGTGTGGGAATTGTATCTCAATAAGGCTGTTTATTATTATTTTTAAATCAGAGCTCTGACTAACACAGCAGCTATTTGTATTGTTTTAAAAGAAGGTGTGAGAGATAGTGTGATTTGAGAACTTATTCATTCTGGGTGAATGCTGCTTTCTGGTTAGCTCCTTCTTGGACTTCACTCCATTCTAGTAGCAGCTAAATCATCTCCTCGGCTTCCAGTTGTTGGCTCCTGACTCAATGAATGCCCTCAAAACCATGGCCTCAGGGATGGACTTGGCAGTGGCTATCATTTTGGATTGCGACATAGAATCTGTTGCATATGACATAGAATTTTATTTTGGCTTAAGTCTAATTACCTTTTTGTGTTGTTGGGACAAAACAGGGTCCTTAGGCTTTGCCACAACCAAAAGCAGCAAATGGGAGGGGAAAGATTTTATTTGAGGCTCACTTTCTGCCACAGGGCCAGAGCTTGAATGGGACAAACTGGCATTTTCTCCCAATGGCTTTATTCCAAACTGTTGTCAGCAATTATTTCATTCAAACCAGCACCAAACTGACATATTCTCTCCCAGAACAGGCAGACTTGGGAATAGCCAGTGGCTGAGACTGTTTGTATGAAAAACACCCAAGGATTGGCCCATTCTTTCTTTCTTTCTTTCTTCCTTTCTTTCTTTCTAAAAACAGTTTTTTTTTCTTATATATTTGAGAGAGAGAGAACATCAGACTCATGTGCCAGTTTTGGGGTCTGGCAGGCATCCAGGTCCAAACAAGCACTTCAAACCACTGAGCCATCTCCCAGCCTACATGTTCACATAAGGAAGCAGGATTTATCCATCCTCCCCAAGATATGCAAACAAACTCCAGATGCATAATTTGACAAGATTTCCCCTTTGAGCGCATGTGTAGCATTTTTGACGCTACTTTGTCACTGTTAAACAGTGGCTGGCTCCCATATGTAAGACCTGGAGTTTTTTGTTTCTTTTTTTTCCATTGTTGGACTTTTGGGTTTTTCAATTCCGGTAGGGTCTCACTTATTCCCCAGTGGCTCAGGCTGACCTGGGATTCACCTTGCTGGAGTAGTCTCAGGGTTTTAAAATTCTTTCTCTGGCCTCAGTGCTGATGTGATGATGTGACACCAGCTCCCATGGACTCAGTGAAACTGGAGATCCTCCTAATAAGTGCCTCTGCCAGGTCCCAGCAATGCTGGGATTAATAGGCTCTTAAAACAGATCTGCAACGAACACCACTTCCTTTGTCATTTTTACCCAGCTTGAGACCTGGAGTTTTGAACCTGAGTTCTTGAGTTGGGCAAGGGACACCTTAACTGCTGAGCCATCTCTTTTCCAGCCCTTTTTAAAAAAATGTGAGGTTTCCATGAGGGGTGGGCCTTTCTTTCTTTCTTTCTTTCTTTCTTTCTTTCTTTCTTTTTCTTTCTTTTTCTTATATATTTGAGAGAGAGAGAGAGAGAGAGAGCTAGGCATGCCAGGTCCTTCAGACTGCAAACAAACTCCAGAGAATGAGGGGTGGGGCATTTCCATCTTTCACTTTTTCTTTTTGGTTTTTCGAGGCCAAATGGCCAGGCTGCATGTTACCTGACCTCGCTCATCGATCCTCCTACCTCTGCCTCCCGAATTAAAGGCAGACTGAATGAATGGATGGGTGGAGGACTGAATGAATGGATGGGTGGAGGACTGAATGAAATGCCCAGTGGGGTTTGGAAACTGCTAGATGTCATTGTGCCTACCCTGCCAGTAGAAAGGGTCACTGAGTGGCACCAAGATGAATTCTGACAGCAGCAGGATACACTGGCAAAGTTTGGCAGAGCATTAAGGGTAGTGTTCCTGGGATCCGCTGGGTGGAAAGGCAGAGTCTCCAGCCAGAAGGGGTCAGATGAGCCCCCCCAGAAATTACCATAAACTATCCCACTGCAGACCTGCAAAAATCCTTTGGGCTGTGGATGCCCTGCATGGTCTTGCTGTGCCTGGAGTCAGGTATACTTTCCACTTAGCCTTAGCAGCTATCCTGTCTTTCCAGCAGCAACAAGGAAAGGCAATAGAGGAATCCAGCTTCAGTCTCACCAGACAAGAGGTCCAGCAGCACTGTCCTTGGCTCTCAGGTTCCAAGATCAACTATCACATGCATCATCCCGATTTTCCTTTCTTTGTCAAGCAGGGAGAATGGGCTTGTGGTGAACCCTCCTCAGCTGCACATAGAAGTGACTGTGTCTCAGAGGGGCTAGCTGGGTTAGGAGTGATACCTCAGATTGTGATGGATTCCTGCTAAGGAGAGCAGGTGCTTGACCCAACTGTAACTGCACGTAGCCCTAGCCAATAATTTTGTAGAAGTTATAGCATCTACTGATCCACTGGTATGGCTGGAACTGAGTGAAGGTCGGGGGTGGGTAGGCTGCAAAGTCTTTAAGGACATCCACTGTAGCACTTCTGGGAGATGTGTCTTGGTGCACGTCCAGGACCCAGGAACAGTTTCTTCAAGCCACTCTACAAAAAGCACAGGGAACTCCCTGCAGGCACCAGGCAGCTTGTGCCTGGGACTCTCAAGTAGGTAAAGCTAACGGCAGGGTGACACAGCAGGTCTGCTCAAACAACCTCAGCATTTCTACTGGGAACCTGGAGACCGACCATCATTTGGAGATGCATGGAAGGGGACAAGGCTTTTGAAGCAGTGTGGCAAGAACAGAGCCAGCTGTAAACACTGGTAACTTTCGTGATGCCCAGCACAGAGTTTTGAAGGGGGTGACATTGCCCCCCACTCAAGAAGAGGGTCTTCCTGCAGCTACCTGTGCTTCTGGGTCTCCAGCCTGCTAAGGGTTTCAAGGTGTAGAAGGGGACCTTTGAGCTCTGTTGGGGGTTAAATTGTGTCACCTCAAATTTGTATGCTGGAGTTCTAACTCCAATACCTCAAAATGTGATCTTATTTGGAGACAGTGTCTAAAGAGCTAGGTTGAAAGCCAGGCGTGGTGACGCACGCCTTTAATCCCAGCACTCGGGAGGCAGAGGTAGGATTACCATGAGTTCGAGGTCACCCTGAAACTACATAGTGAATTCCAGGTCAGCCTGGGCTAGAGTGAAACCCTACCTCAAAAAAACAAAACAAAACAAACAAACAACAACAACAAAAAAAAAAAAAAACCACCAAACAAGGAGCTAGGTTGAGCTAAAATGAGGTTGTGAGGGTGACCCCTATGCCAATATGACTAAAGTCCTTAAAGGAAGAGATGAGGGGCGCTGGGGAGATGACTCAGTGGGTAAAGTGTTTGCTCTGCAAACATGAGGACCCAACTTTGATCCCCAGCACCCATGTAAAAATCAAGCATGCATCTATAATCCCAGTGCTGGGGAGGCAGAGACAGGAGGATCCCTGGGACTTACTGACCAGCTAGTCTAGCTGAACTCTGGCTTTAGTCTCAAAAATAAGATAGAGAACAACCGAACAACTGGCCAGATGTCAACCTCTGTCCCACACACATACAAATATATGTCCACCTGCACACACACAGGTGCACCCACACATATATGAAGACACACACATACACACATGCAGGAAAAAAAAAAAGATGAGATGAAGATTCACACACCCACAGAATAACGACCATGCAAGGACACAGGAGAGGCATCTGCCCTCAAAGTATGCAAAGAGGCCTCAGGAGATGCCAACCCCATCTACACCTTGACCTCAGCATCCAGCCTCAAGAACCAGGAGACAGTACATTCTGTTGCTTAAGTGAACCCAGCACGTGGGGCTTTGCCAAGCAGCCCTGGCAAACTCATTGAACCTTGTCTTGTGGGGCATGTTGAGCCAGCTGGGGGCTGGGATGAGGTCCAGCAGGGGACCCATATGGGAGACTCAGACCCCATGGGTTGCAAGAGGCGCTCTGCCCCTCACTTCATCCCTTCCAAGGACGCACCTAGGCAACTAGACCCCGGTCTTTCCCCATGTTGAGTACTTTCCATCTGCCTTTGTGATAAGGGCACACTTTCCTGGTACCCATTGTCCCAGATGTAGAACGAGGCCAAACACTTCACAGTGATTGGATCAGGGCCTCATGGGCCTGGGTTTTAACCTTGCCAGGACCACTCTCTGGTTTAGCATGGGGGACTTTCCAAAGCTCATTGAGTTTCCATTTCCTTACCTAGAATGGGGATCTAGAGGGGGATCAGAGGAAACAGTAGAGGTTTCACAAAATATCCAACACATAGCCGGGCATGGTGGCACATGCCTTTAATCCCAGCACTTGGGAGGCAGAGGTAGGTAGGAGGATTGCCATGAGTTTGAGGCCACCCTGAGACTACATAGTAAATTCCAGGTCAGCCTGAGCTAGAGTGAGACCCTACCTTAAAAAACAAACAAAACAAACAAACAAAAATATCCTACAGATGTTCTGTGCTTCAATAAGTAGCCTGTCTGCTTTTCTTCCTTCCTTTCTCCTCCGCTCCTTTTCTTCATTCCTGCCTTTCCCTCACAGATAGTTACTGAGCACCTGTGAGATACCAAGCACAGGTCTGAGCACTGAATCATGAATCAAGCACCAGTGAAGCGTGTGGCTGTGTCACATGTTACATGTGATAGAGGGGGATTAGCGCAGAAAAGGAGCTGGGTGCCAAAGTGGAGGGTGGTCGTGGAGGCTGTCTCACCATCTATAGAGCCATGGGGATCACTGTTCTGGGCCACCTTGGGCTTCTGGAGCAGCAGAAGCTGAGAGGAATAAAAGGGCACAATGAGATCCCTCCATGGTTTTGAGGCAGCAGTGGTACGAGTTGGGTGGCAAGAGGGGATGCTCTGGCTAGGGCCACAGAGACTTCCTTTACCTCACAGATAGTGAGGCTGAGGCTGGGGAAGGATAGTCTGGCTTCCCTTTTAAGCTGTTGTTGACTGTGCTACTGGTACTAAATGGTACCAGTGATAAGTGGTAAGAAATAAAATAAATAACTAAAAATAAAATAAAGTGGTATTAGCACTCTCGCAATGGTTGTGGTAATAATGGTCATACTAATAATAGTTGCTGTGATATTTATGGTTGTAGCAACAGTAGTGATGGCAGCTATAACAACAATTACCAGCATCACAGTAATTCTAGTATTAGTGGTAGTTAACAGTAATAGTGGTTATGAAACAGCTGTAATAAGAGAAGCTACCATGATACTTGTAGTAACAGTCACAGTGCTGTGGTGGTTTGAATGTGAAATGTCCCCCCATAGGCTCATGTGTTTTGGATACTTGGTCCCCAGCTGGTGGCCATTTGGGAGGCAGACCCTTTGCTGGAGGAATGTGTCAGAAGGGACTGATCTTGAGGGTGATTGGCCCAGCCTGCTAGGTGTTCAGAGTTAGCTCACTCGGAGTACTTTCTTCCTGTTGATGTGGAGCTGTGACCCAGGCTTCCTGCTAAGGCCTGCAGTGCTTCCCCTGCCAAGACACAATGTCTCCTCACGACTGGAAGCCAGATGTTTGGGGAGGTGTTCTGTCCCAGCAGTGGGAAGGTAACTGCAGCACGTGGCATTCATGCTGATAACTGTGGTGATTGTGGATGCAGTAAGAGTGAGTCTAGTCACATAGTCGTAGGACGACTGTGCTAACAGTGGTGGAAGCAGTGGTTGTGCCAGCGTCACAGTAACAGTGGTGGCAGTAGTAGTAGTAATAGGTGGTTGTAAAGGCAGTACAGTAATCGTGGTTTTGTTATCATGGCCACAGTGACAGTGACTGTGGTATTAGTGGTCGTCACAGTGGCCGCAGTGATGGTATTTGTGGTGACAGTGACTGTAGCGATAGCAGTAATAATGGGGACGGAGCCGGGCGTGGTGGCGCACGCCTTTAATCCCAGCACTTGGGAGGCAGAGGTAGGAGGATGATTCAAGGCCACCCTGAGACTGGGACAGCCTGGACAGTAGACCCTAACAGTGGTAATGGGGACGGTAGGGTTTGCAGTAACAACAGTGGTAGGGGTTGCAGTAACACAGCGGCTGCGACAACAATGGTAGTAATGGCAAAAGTAGAGACAGCAACGTGGCAGTAATGGTGGCTGCGGCAATGGTAGCTGTAGTCACAGTGGCTCGTCCTAACAGCAGCTAGAGTGCTGGTGGCTGTGGCAACGCTACTATGACAGTTGAAGATATGAGACAGAGAGTCACTCTAGGCTCCATCTGGCTCCAAGATTGAAGACTTGGGGTTCTCGGTCCAGAATCGCCCTCTTCTGGTCCGATTTTACCCTTGGGCCTGGCTCTCCTTCCTTGGGGCTAGCCCAGCAAAGCAGAAATTGTTTCTTCACTGGGAATGCTCTGAGAACTGCTTACAGTACAATAGTGGCTTATAGTATGGACCAGGATTGAAAAAGCCAGCTAGGCCAGACTGGCCTGCTCCAAACTACAAGGGTCCTTTCTCCAGGACCCCCAGCCTGCTCCCCACATACTTCCTTGAAACAGGCCCAGGAAGGCAATGGCCTGAGATTTGACCCAGTTGCTGTCTAGCTTCTCTTCTTCTCCTGGGACTGGCACCCAGTGCTCCCAACACACCAAATGCCAAGGTAGAGCCCTGTGGGGCTGGCTTCAGCTTGGAAAACTCTTTTCCCCACCCCATTCTGTGCCTACTGCACCTGGCCCAGGCTCCAGCCCACCTTCTGTTAGTCTCCTGAGCAGAACAGAGCCAGGGCAGGAGGGGAGCAGCCAGAGCCATTTGCCTAAACAGCTGACTCCCTCTCTCTTTCCCTCTCTCTCTCTCTTTTCTGTTTGCTCAGGTATCTAGCTAATTTCTGCATGGAATTTTCATGTCTGGAGCTCCCTAGGCCCTTCTAGAGTTTTCTGTCCTGTGCTTAGCAGATCTCTTCTTCTTTGACAAATGGCCTGCTGCCCTCCCTTTGGATTGGAATTCCGCTGATTTGTGTAAGTCCTGCATCATAAAGTATTTATGAGGCTTGGTGCTGGCCATGCCCTTTCTCCAGTTTCCTGTCTGTTCCTTCCTGGAAGATGAGTAACCGGGCAGGCCAGTGACTAGCCATGACTGTGGACACTGCCCCAGGTGACTCCTTCCTCTTCCTCCTTTCAGTCCAATTCACAAACATTTACTCATGCACACACCCCAGGACTCACTTTTGTACCACGAGGATTTCAAGCAAGAGCAAAGGCCATCCCCATTTGGGGGCTCCAGTATCCTGGAAGGGGAGACAGTGATAGAAATAAGATTCTACCCAGCTGTCAGGTGTCACGAGAGGGCAAATGGAGTTCCCTAGAGCCCCAGATTCTGCCTTAGTAGAGAGGGCTTCCGGGAGCTATGCAATGACTTCAGGAGTAGAGAGAGAAGGAGGAGGGGGACAGGAGGAGGAGAATGGGCACAAAGATGCAGAGATGCAGTTGATGGGGGTGCCGTGGGGCTGAGTGTTTCCCTAAAGCCTTTGTTCAATCATATGATGATGGAGGGGAAGGCAGGGCTCAGGCTGTGGAGTTTTCATTCTGAAGCACCTGAAGGGGTGGGGTGAAGTGGGGTGGGGCTGGCTGAGCTGAGATAAGCAGTGCAAGAACTGGAATGGATACTCAGTGGGAGCTGGCTTCATTCTCACAGTCCTTCTAGAACAACCCACCTCTATTTCTTGTTTGGTATTGTCAGTGCCAAGCTGACCACAAAAGCTGACTGTCCTCTCTGAGATGTGTCAGGCCCAGCGTGACCTCTGACCTCAAGGGAGACCTGCTCAGCTGAGCATAGCCAGCTCCCCTCCCCAATAGTGAGATGAAGAACAGGAACTCTGGGTTTCTTACTCAATCACTCTCCACTTATTCACTGACACAGGGTCTCTCAGTAAACTCAGAGCTCACCAATTCAGCGAGTCTAGTGAGCCAGTTTGCCCCAGGGATCCTCTTGCCTCCATCTCCTCAGTGCTGGGATTAGAAGCGAGCACCACCATGCCCAACATTTAGGTGAGTATTGGGGATCGGAACTCTGGTCCTTACACTTGTGCAGTAAGTGCTTGACCAACTGAGCCATCTCCCCAGCCTGTGAATAGTAACTGTGAGACCTCAACTACACCAATGGGTAGAGCATTAGATGGTGTGGGTAGTTTGGGGGAGAAATTTGACAGGAAAGTCAAAGGTTGGTTGGGAGGTATTTTGCTTCCAAGCTGCCCATGGCTCCTGGTGATTGGAGATGAAACTGGAGGGTTTTCACCTTAGGACCCGCTGTTCTCACTGATGTCTCATCCCTCCCCAGTGCAGTGCAGACCCTGTCTGTTCCCAAGGCATTCTTCACTTTGTCACCTACATTAATCAAGTCTACTTTGTGGGGAGACGGGAAGAATCAGCATTGAACTTGTATGTGTGCCTCAGAGCCACCTGCACCTTAAACCGGAGCTCTTCCCATGAAGAGAGAGGTGCTACTTACAATAAAGGGTTGCAGGCATCAGAGGTGGGGAAGGGGGATTGAGTAGATGAGAGTGGAGTCAGCTTCTCTGAGGCAGGCTCCTAGTGGCCTAAAAGAACCAAATGTTAAATTTTTAGGAATTTGTCAAGGTCAGGGGCAGGAAGATATCTCCATAGGTAAAGTGCTCAGAATGCAAGCAAGAGGCCCTGAGTTCAAAGCCCTTGCACCCATGAAAAACCAGGTGTGGCCATGTGTGCTTAAAATCCCGGTGCTGGGGAGGTTGAGACAGGAGGATTCCCTAGGGCTCTAACTGAATCAGTAAATTCCAGGTTTGATGATGGTAAGGTGGAGAGCAATTGAAGAAAACACCCAGTGTCAACCTCTGGCCCCCACACACATATGTACATGTGCACTAGCACACACCTGTGTGCCCACACATATGAACATATATACATACATACATGTGTAAAAATACATCAATATTTTTTAAAAAAATAATAATTTGCGTGCTGGACAGATGGCTTAGCAGTTAAGGCATTTGCCTGCAAAGCCAAAGGATCCCGGTTCAATTCTCCAGGACCCATGTAAGCCAGATGCACAAGGGGGGCACATGCCTCTGGAGTTTGTTTGCACTGGCTGGAGGTCCTGGCGCACCCATTCTCTCCCTCTCTCTTTCTCTCTCTGACTCTTTCTTTCTATCAAATAAATAAATAAAATATGTTTTAAAAAATAATAATTTGCTGTGACAATGATTAGGATGATTAATTTGAGATGTCCTCTTGACAGGAGTAGAGATGCCAAGATAGAGCATTCGTCCTGCGCTGACCTGCGAGAGTGTTTCGGGAAGATGTTGGCACGTGAATTAGTGAACTGGCCAAGGAAGATCTACCCTCATGCAGTGTGGGCATCACCTGATTGGGGAGGGATGAGAAGGCAGAGAAGGGCAAACATCCATTCTCTCTCCATCTTCTGGAATGGCAATGCCTGTGTCTGCTCATGGATATCAGAACTCCAGGCTATACAGACTTCAGACTCTGGGACTTGTACCAGAAGTTCCAGGGTCCTCAGCCTTTGGCCTCAGACTGAGAGTTACACCATCAGCTTCCCAGTTTCTGAGGCCTTCAAACTCAGAGCAAGCCAGGGTCTCCAGTTGGCAGATGGCCCATCGTTGGACTTCTTGCCCTCTGTCATCACTTGAACAAATTCCCCTAATAAATCCATTCTCATGTACATATGGATATAGGTATTTCAGTGTGTGAAGAGACATATGTATGCGTGTACACACATACACACACTTATATCTACATATCAATTTTTTTTCTGTCCCTGGAGAATCCTAGTACAGCTACTAAACACAATCATTATTTAAAAATCAACTTAGGGCTGGAGAGATGGTGTAGTGGTTAAGTGCTTGCCTGTGAAGCCTAAGGACCCTGGTTCAAGGCTCAATTCCCCAGTACCCACGTAAGCCAGATGCACAAGGTGGCACATGCATCTGGAGTTCGTTTGCAGTGGCTGGAGGCCCTGGTGCACCCATTCTCTCTCTCTCTCTCTCTCTCTCTCTCTTTCTCTCTCCCTCTTTCTCTCTCTGTCTGTTGCTAATAAATAAATAAAAATAAAACATTAAAAATCAACTTATTTGAATTTAGAATTAAACAAATTATATTGAAAGCAAGACTCATGCCATCCTAGTTATTTTATTGTGTATTTCCATTCCCCATGCCTTGAGGTTGTTAGGATTTGTGTGGGGGAAATGAGGGCACCACAAAGCCGCCCTTCCCATCCCCATGTACCATGAAATCATGCTGGTTGGCTGTAATGAGCCATGATGGGAATATTTACACTAGGGAATTGGCCAACAATACAAATCAGAGCTTTGGGGTTTTCTTCGCAGGAAGTAGGTTGTAAAACTGTCATATATAGTGGGGTTAGGAAGATTGCTCAGTGGATAAAGCATTTGCCATGCAAGCATGAGTATTTGAGTTCAGAACCCCAGCACCCACATAAAAAAAAAAAAAACAGACAGGCCAGGTATTATGGTGCACGCCTTTGATCCCAACACACAGGAAGCTGAGGTAGCAGGATCACTGTCAGCTCAAGGCCAGCTTGAGAATACAGAGTGAGTTCCAGGTCAGTCTGGGCTAGAGTGAAACCCTGCTTCATATACAAACAAGGCTGGAGAGATGGCTTAGAGGTTAAGGCACTTGCCTGTGACACCATGTTTAACTCTCCAGATCCCACATAAGCCAGACACACAAAGGTGAGGCAAGCACAAGGTGGCACATGCCTACTACGTGGCGCAAGAATCTGGAGTTTGATCGCAGTGGCTGAGACCCTGGCATGCCAACTCCCCCCCCCTAAAATATAAACAAACAAACAAAACCAGATACTATGACAGGTATTTGCAATCCCAGCCATGTTTGTAGGTAAGTAAGGAGGCAGAAATGGAAGAATCCTCTGGAAGCTCAGGGGTGAGATAGCCTGTCTAAAAAGCAGCAGTGAACAATGTTATATCCTGTCTCAAAGGAGTAGAAGGTAAGGACAGACCACGGTGCATACACACCTGCACTCACACACATGAACACACACATATGGGTACACATCATACACACAACATATACACACACAAAATCTATCATATTGCACACCATTTTGGTTTGGGGGGAAATGATATGGAGACAGGATTAGAAGGGAGCCAGGCTCACTCCTTGATCAGGTTTGTTCTATCTCTATCTATGATCGATCTATCTATCTATCTATCTATCTATCTATCTATCTATCTATCTATCTATCATCTATCTGATTTTTTGAGACAGGGTCTTACAGTGTAGCCCACATTGTCCTCAAACTTGTAGTGACACTACTGCTCAGCCTCCTGAGTACATGTGCCACCACATGCAGCTTATGGCTGGGTTCTCACAGCTTTACAGCATGGTGTCACCTGACACCCACTATTCTCAGCAAGATCTGTGACGTTCGTGTGCCCTTACAGATTTTGTCTACAGATAGACAACTTGTTCTTCTGCATGTGTGAACAGTGTGCGGGCTGCAGGTTGAGACATCGGTTCACAAGCTCTCTCACCACCCATAGTGGGATGTCCTTGGTCCTCACTGAGGAAGACTAGAAAAGGTGTGATGTCCATCGTAGTATTCTCATAGGACCTTGAACTTCTCATTTTCCTCCTCCACCACCCCAAAGGACTCACTAACAACAAAGCTCACACATGCCATGCCTGGTGATGCTGAGAACAGTAAAATCCACAGGTGGCTGGAATCACATACACATGGTTTAGGAAGGTGGAACCCTGCGCTCTCTGAGCCCCAGTGTGGCCATCTGTAAAATGACAATAATGATGGAGCTTGCCTCTTACGGAGACAAGGATCATTCCATGAGCTGAGGTATCAAGCTGTAGCCCAGGCTTAGCCATGAAGCATCCTCCACAGATGATCTTGGTGTTCAAGTGACAATATTGAGAAATGGCCAGACCTTACAATGAGAGAACCAGGAGAGCTTTGGGGACCATCTTGCCCAATGGGGACCTGAAGGCCAAGAGGCTACAAGATAGGTCTCACTTCTCAGGGCTGGAGAGATGGCTTAGTGGTTAAGGCATTTGCCTGCAAAGCCAAAGGATCCTGGTTCCACTCTCCAGGATCCATGTAAGCCAGATGCACAAAGGGGCACATGCATCTTGGAGTTCGTTTGCAGTGGCTGGAGGCCCTGACATGCCCATTCTCTCCCTCTCTCTCTTTTTTTCTCGCTCTCCCCCTCTTTATCTCTCTCAAATATATAAATGTGTGTGTGTGTGTGTATATATATATATATATATATATATATATATATATATATATAAAAAGATGTCTCTTTTCTAGTGACCTTGACCTTAACTGGGCTTTATGATGCCATCAGCAGCACCTCTCTTTTTTAAAAATGTGACATTTTTATTTTTAAAAAATATTTTTAAAATTTATTTGAGAGAGAGGAGGGAGGAGGGAAAGAATGAGTGTACCAGTGCCTTTAGCCACTGCAAATAAAATCCAGACACTTGTGCCACCTTGTGCATCTGGCTTTACATGGTTACTGGGGAATCAAACCTGGGTCCTTTGGCTTTGCAGAGAAGTGCCTTAACCACTAAGCAATCTCCTCAGCCTAGCACCAATCTCTTTTGCCAATTTAGGAGCTTTTCCAGGCTGAGCAGGTCCCCATGCTATACTACTGAGAGAGGTGAGCTGGGGGTGGCTAAATAATCTAACAAACCTAGAGGCCTGAGCATTAACCAAAAAGTAACCTCCTCCCTGCCTTGCACCCCATCTCCTGTGGGGGGCATCTCCCAGGGACAGTGCCCTTGTGGCATTTAGGGGCTGCTGGAGCTCCACAGTCAGAGGGGTGGGATTTTATCCCAAGCAGTTTAACCTTGAATTTCTCTTTCCTCTCCTTTAAAAACTGAAGACAGATGCGGGCTTCATGGCATCCAGAGGTATCAGTCTCATTTTTCTCCCTACAACTCATACCATCCCTAGCACTCACTTCAGACTACTAGCATGTGGTTAGCTGTGTGTGGATGTCTCACTATGTAGCTCAGGCTAGTCCAGACCTCGTGAGCTTTTCGAGCGCTGGGATCACAGCTGTGCAACACCATACCAAATGAATGTAGATTTTAATCACTTCACTGTGGATTTAAAAGATTGCTGATATTTGAGCTGGGGATATGGCTCAGTCAGTGAAATGCTTGCCTCCCAACATGAGGACCCAAGCTCCATTCCCAGAACCCACATAAATTGTGCTGTGTGTACCTGTAATCTCAGTGCTGGGGAGACAGAGACAGGGGGATCCCTGGGTCTCCCTGGCTAGCCAGTGTAGCCTACTTGGTGAGCTCCAGACCAATTAGAGATCCCGTCTCAAAACAAGATGGACAGTTGGGCTGGAGAGATGGTTCATGGTTAAGGCAAAAGCCTAATGATCCTGATTCGATTCCCCAGGACCCACATAACCTAGATGCAAAAACTGACGCATACATCTGGAGTTCATTTGCAGTAGCTAGAGGCCTTTGTATGCCCATTCTCTCTGTCCTCTTCTCTCTAGCTCCCTCTCTGCTTGCAAATAAATAAATATTTCTTAAAAGGATGGATAGGGCTGGAGAAATGGCATAGCAGTTAAGGCATTTGCCTGCAAAGCCAAAGGACCTTGGATCCCAGGACCCCATGTAAGCCAGGTGTAGAAGGTGGCGTATGTGTCTGGAATTCGTTTGCAGTGGCTGGAGGCTGTTGTACGCCCATTCTCTCTCTGTGTCTCCCTCTTTCTCTCTCAAATAAATAAGTAGATAAAAGGGTGAATAGAACCCGAGGAATGACACCCAAGGGTGTTCTCTGGCATCCACATGTACACAAACATACACAGATTGGTGGTATCATTAATGACGACAAAAAAAGAGAGAGTCATGTTGATAGCCCTTAAAGTAGAAACTCCCATGACAGGAGACAGACTAAACCCTCTCCAGCCAAGACTGATCCCCATCTATAAAATGAGAGGATGGGCAGGTGGCGCCCCTCCCCAGACTCAGGCATAGGTAGGAGGATCGCCGAGAGAGTCCCCATCTATAAAATGAGGTCAGCCTGGATGGACCTTTGCAAAACCAAAAAAAAAAAAAAAAAGATGGACTGCCACAGTCCCTTTCCACTGGCCTATGAAAATGTTCAAACCAGCTACCTTGGCCTATCTGGGTCCCTGGACCCCCAGGGACACCAGACCCAGTAACTAAGCCCAGTATATGGTCTGGGATCCCTCTTCCTGCCCATTCAGGGGCTCACCTCCCTGCAGGGAGGTGCTGCTTCCAAGAACTGGATCCACACAGCTCTGCTGCCACTCGGCCCCTGCTGATGGGAGTCTGCTTTGTGCAGAGGCTTTTAAAGCTCCCTGTTCTGCGTGTATTGATCAGCCTGGGGCCTTAATGGGCTGTTTCTGCACTCGCCTGCCTCACCTCCTCCAGTCTTCATTGTTCTGGGCCATCGCTGCTGCTTCGGGGGACTGCATCTCTCAGCCGAGAGTGGCACACAAGAGTCACCACTCTCCTCTCAGAAGAGAGGGAGCCTGGAGACAAAGCCACCGCTCCTGCATGGGGGCTGAGCTGCCGCCTCTCCTAATGTATGGCAGGTGTGACCCGCAGAAAGGATCTCCAAGGGCATTATTTGGTGGCCATCCTGTGGTGAGCCTGGCTGAGCCTTGGCTCCTTCTAGAAGGCCTCATAGCCTGTTGTCCCTCCTGGCTGCCAGGGTCCTTGTCGTTGGGCTGGCCTTGCTGCAACCCAAGGGTCTCCCTCGTCTAATTGTTGCCGAAGAACTGTCCCATGGTGTCCCTTGGGACTGATCCCCACTCCTCCTTCCTGGGTTTCCTCATCGCTGGGTAAGGGTGGCAGTTTTCTGGCCTGCCGGTTGCTATAGGCTCCAACATGCATCAACGGGTAGTGCAAGGTTGGCCGCTTGCCTCAGGTCCTCTAACTTCCTTTATAGTCGAGTCAATAAAAGTGTCACCTCATCCTCCTCTTTTTAGTAACTATATTTCAGATCAATGTGAGGTCTGAAGCCTGAAGATTACCCTCCAATGAGTGACAAAATGTGCAGTACTAAACAGGCTGGCTCTGAGATGGATCCGAGGAAGTTGCAGGTAAGTGAGTCAATCTTTTTCACGTATTTACATCATGATCTGATGTCGACTCTATTTGGAGTCCCTTAGCGCCATAATGCCATGGTGTTGAGAGCTGTGTGTTCACACCTCACTGCTTTCTATCCTGACAGGTGGTTCTCATTGTCACAAGCAGTCCACAGTGGTCCCCCTTGCTGGGAAAACAGCCCTGGAAGGCTGGGATTGGTGTGTGATATTGTTCTGTGTTCAGCCCAGAAGGTATCTTCAAGAGAGAAACTTATGGCCTCAAAGGGAAGCTGGCAGTATCTGTGGCTGACTGGGAGGGGAGCATGTTTGTGCTGGGCTACATGATGTCCTTGGTGGCAGAGTCACAGAGATTAGCTGATGGCTGGCCTCAGTTCACACTTTCCAAGACTTGTCCCATAAAGCAGTAAAGACCATCACTTCCAAAGGCGTGCTGGCCCCAGGGCTGTTTCCAAGACAGCCAGGAAAGAAACATGAGTATCCACGGACTGGACTTCTTAGTCCGCATGCAGGACATGGTGACAGGCCATAAATGCAGTGCGACACAGAGCCGGTGAGCTCTGCGGCTGCACTTAACTGGTTTCTTCCAGCTTACCATCTCACTGTGGATGGTGCTGTGGTGGGATGGAGAGAGTAACTGCCCAGGCTTTCAAAGCAGAAGGAACGTGTTGTGCATATGTAGCCAAGGGGCCAGAGCCAGATCTGAAAAAGGAGTCTTAAATTTTTATTTTTCATGCCAGGCATGGTGGCACACGCCTTTAATCTCAGCACTTGGGAGGCAGAGGTAGGAGGATTGCTGTGAGTTCAAGGCCACCCTGAGACTCCATAGTGAATTCCAGGTCAGCCTGGACTAGAGTGAGACCCTACCTCTAAAAAAAAAAAAAAATTTTTTTATTTTTCATAGTTTATAATTTAGGGGCTAGGAATATAGCTCAGTGGGTAGAGTGCTACCTAGTAAGCATGAGGCCCAGAACCACATAAACTGAGCATAGTGGTGCACATCTCTAATCCCAGCACTTGGGAGGCGGATACCAGCAGATCAGAAGTTCAAAGTCATCCTCAACTACATAGGAACTTTAAGGTCAAACTGAGCTACATAAGACTTTGTCTCAAAAAAAAAAAAAAAAAAAAAAGGTTGGGGCTGGAGAAATGGCTTAGCAGTTAAGGCATTTGCCTGCAAAGCCTAAGGACCCAGGTTCAATTCCCCAGTTCCCACGTACAGCCAGATGCACAAGGTGACACATGCATCTGGAGTTTGTTTGCAATGGCTAGAGGCCCTGGTGTTCCCATCCTCTCATTATCTCTCTCTTTCTTTTTCAAATAAATAACATTTTTTTTTTTAATTTTAAAAATGTTTATAATTTAGGAAGCAAAACAGAATCCTGGTGGCAAGTGGGGACATTGCCACTGGATTAGTCTGAATTCCAGGCCCCAATTCTCTGAGCTGTGAGGTGACTTCACATTTTCATAACAAGTTTTCCTTCTCTGTAAGCTGGGTATAACAACAGCACCTGATTGTCAAATGCCTGGTGGAGGGCCTGCTGGAGAACACAGGTGAGGAGTCTAACCCAGGTGTCTGTCTCAAAGTCCTTGAACCCTTGAGCTCTCCTGGTTGTCAGTGTGAAGAAGTTCCTAAGCTCACTCAGCCCTGGGCTCCATCTGGAGTTCTATCTCTTAGCTCATGGGATCCTCAATGATGGCACTGCAAGTAAGTCATCACATCTAGAAAATTCCCTGCAGAACGTGTCTGGTGCCAGTGTTAGGGTAATGAGGGGAAAGACTATCAGGTGACCAAATCTTGTCGATTGTCTTAGAAGTGTGCTGGGGGCACCCAAAGGGCATGAGCCATGCACAGCTATGGCTTCTTGCCTGTTCTCTTTCTTCTTTCTCTCTCTCTCTCTCCTTGTTTTTGTTTGTTTTTGTTATTATTTGGTTGGCTGAGGGTATTTTTTTAAGGTGAAATTCATCTAAAATTAGCCATTTGAGGGCTGGAGAGATTGCTCAGCAGTTAAGTCACTTGGCTGTAAAACCTAAGGACCCAAATTTGATTCCCCAGTACCCACATAAAGCCAGATGTACAAAGTGATTCGTGCACCTGGAGTTCATTTGTAGTGGCTAAAGCCCCTGGCACACCCATTCTATCTGTCTGTCTCTCTTCTCTCTCTCTACTTGCAAATAAATTAATTAATTAAATAAATATATTTTTTAAATTAGCCACTTGAAAGTGGCCATGGGACAAAAGTGTGCCCCATAGGGCAATAGTTAATGGGAGTTGCTTGCAAAGCCTGCTGGCCTGGGTTCAATTCTCTAGTACCCAAATAAAGCCAGATGGGCAGTAGCAATAGCCCTGATACACGTGTGCACACACACACATACACACACAGACACACAGGTAAATAAATAAATGAAAGAAAGTAGCTGTGGCATTGACACATTCACAGTATGGACATAGCACATTTTGTTTATTCCTCATTTTCCGCAGACACTTGGGTTGTTCCACCTTTTAGAGCATTGTGGAAAATGCTATGGGTATGAGTAGGCAACAGGAATGCTTTTGATTTGAATTACAGTCAAATGTGCAGCTTTCAAACTTGTCCCCTTTCTTCCTGCCTTTGGGCCTTTGCACATGCCTATTCATGCCCTGGTCTCTCTTACTCACCTTTTCTTTTGTTTTGGTTTTGGCTTTGGTTTTTTTGAGGTAGGGTTATGCTCTAGCCCAGGCTAATCTGGAATTCACTATGTAGTCTCAGGGTGGCCTTGAACTCATGCAATCCTCTTACCTCTGCCTCCCGAGTGCTGAGATTAAAGGCATGCGCCACTATGCCCAGCTCCTTATTCTCCTTTGATAGTCTCCTATCCTCACTTCAGGACTCAGTCTATGCCATTTCCTCCGGGAAGTCCTTCTGCATGTGATTGTGGTTGCTTGTGCATTTGCCATTTCTGGTGAGAATGGGACTAGGGCTGTTCTGGACACCCTGAACCTACAGAGAATAATACAGTACTGGGTGCACAGTAAGTACTTTAAAACGTTTGTTGAATGGGGCTGAAGAGATGGCTCAGTGGTTAAGACACTTGCCTGCAAAGCCTAGTGACTAGGGTTCGATTCCCCAGTACCCAAGTAAAGCCAGATGCACAAAGAAGCTCATGCTTTGGAGTTCATTGGCAGCAGCTGGAGGCCCTGGCATGCCTATTCTCTATTCTTTCTTCTTTCTGTTTCTCTCTCTCTCTCTCTCTGCTTGCAAATAAATAGATAAATATTTTTAAATGTTTATTGAAAACAAAAACAACAATAATAAAGTCTTATCCTATCTTGCTAAAAAAAAATATCTGTTGAGGGCTGGAGAGATGGCTTAGTGGATAAGGCACTTGCCTGCAAAGCCTAAGAACCCAGGTTTGATTCCCCAGTAGCCACATAAGCCAGATGCACAAGGTGACACATGTATCTGGAATTCATCTGTAGTGGCTAAAGGACCTGGCATGACCATTCTCTCTCTCTCTGTATATATATAATATATAATATATATACACATACATACATATACATATGTATACATATATCTGTCTCTCTCAAATAAATATTTAAAAAAATATATTTGTTGAATGTCTGTGTGGCTGTCATCTCAGCCACTGCCAGTCTCGGTAGCAGTCTTGAGGGTTTTCTGACCTAAATGCCAGCGATGCAGAGTGGCTTTCCTGTAGGGAGGGGAAAAGCCTTGACCATTTATTATTCCCAGAGGCAAAAGACCCTTGGGAGACTTGTTGATAAGAAATGCCACATGAAAATTGGAAGGAAGCTGCCATTAAAAATGATTAATGAGAGTCCTGCCCCTCGTTCTGTTTGGAGAGGCACTATTAATATTAATGACTGTTAAGAACACCACACACACAGGTACCTGCTCTTCTGTGCTTACAACACAGTTTCATCCTATTCTTTTAAGGGCTCCAAAGCTTGGATTCTGCCCCAAAATTGTACCCCAGAGGGCAGCAGGCCATAGTTTCTGCCACTTGCTTGTTTAAGAACTGTCTTCATTGTTTACTGGACCCCTGCCACATGTGTCAGGCGACTCAGCTGCCCCCTCCCATGCCAGCCAGGACACGCGCAAAATACACCTTTTAACTGCTTCGTTTTGTAGCTAAACACCATAGTGGTTACTGGGAAGACAGGACAATGCTGGGCCCCAGGGGAGAGGGCTCAGCTTTCCCTAATAAGATGGCAGCAGAGAGAGGACACAGATGGCATAAAGGGGCCACTTCAATAGGAGACTGAAAGGGGATCATTCAGAGGGGGGGCAGAGCACGGAGCTGCAGGGTGGGCGCTCCAGCGGCATCTCCAGCTGGGAATGAACACTGGCTGGTGCTGGGGAAAGTGCCAATTAAACCCGCTTGCCCTGGGCAGGGGGTCCAGCCCAGTGGTGGGGCACTTGCCTAGCATGCACGAGGTCCTAGATCCCATCCCCTGCACCAAGGAAAAGAAAAACACACACGCATGTAAACCAGTTGCCAGGACACTGTCTTGCTTTGCTTTGCTTTGCCCATCCTAGTAGGAGCAAACCACCCCACTAAACTCTCCTCCTTGCCGTATCACTTCTTCATCTGCTGTCTGGCAATGGTCTCCCCCTCCCAGACCCATGGGAGGACAATGGCATGGCCACCCTGGCCCATCTGAAGCCTCAATGGGGATAGAAACCATACCTAGCTTTCTCTCTGGCACCCAACACTAGCCTGCACACAGCAGGTGCTTCGTAAATGCTCAGTGAATGATAACTGGGTAACTTGTCCCTCGCTAAGTAAGTGTAAACGACTCTACAGTCTCTGCAAATACTTCAGAGAGAGGCAAAGAGGACATGGAAGCACTACATGTGCTTGGGGAGTAGTTTTCTATCTTCTTTTAAAGAAACTATTTATTTGCAAGCAGAGAGAGAAAGGGGGGAGAGGGACGGAATGGGCACACCAGGGCCTCTTGCCACTGCAAACGAACTCCAGACGCATGCTCTACTTTGTGCATCTGGCTTATGTGGGTCCTGGGGGAATCCAACCCAAGCTGTCATGCTTTGCAAGCAAATGCCTTTAACTGCTGAGCCATCTCCCAAGCCTGGAGGTGGTTTTCTTGAGAAGAAATATATATCAAGTATTTGGCAGGAATTTTATTATCCAGTTACACAATGTGTGATTTTATTTTATTTTATTTTTTTTGAGGTAGGATCTCATTCTAGCCCAGGCTGACCTGGAACTCACTCTGTAGTCTCAGGCTGGCCTCGAACTCATGGCGATCCTCCTACCTCTGCCTCTCGAGTGCTGGCATTAAAGGCACACACTACCATGCCCAGCTAATTATTATTTTTTAAAAATGTAACAGGCATCGCCATGAGTTCGAGGCCAGCCTGAGAGTACAAAGTGAGTTCCAGGTCCAGGTCAGCCTGGAGTAGAGTGAAACCCTATCTCGAAAAACCAAAAAATAAAAAGTAACAGGCAAGGACTGGGGAGATGACTCAACAGGTTAGGCCACTTGCTGCACAAGCATGAGGACCTGAATTTACATGGGCACCATGTAAAAAGCCAGGCATGGCCATGCCATGAACACCTGTAGTGCAGCACTGAATGGGGTGGAGACAGGAGGACTGCTAAAGCTTCCTGGTCAACCAGTCTAAGCAAAACTCGGGGAACTCCAGGTCCAGTGAGAGACTCCGTCTCAGTGAAATAAGGCAGAAGAGGGATAGAGGAAGATCCCAGTGTCTTCCTCTGACTTCTGCATGTGCACACATGCACACACACACGTACCATATATATAAACATCACACTACTACACACACACATAAACAGATGAACAAATCATTAAATAAGTAAATAAAATAAAACAAAATTAAAAGTAACAGGTGTGGATGGAGCCCTGGGCAGGCACCAGGACCTGTCTTGAGAGCTTCCCACTCATAGGCCCTGGCGGGGGACGCATGACCACACCCTGCTCTACAGCATTTTGATTATAACTTATTCAAGTGTTTCTCTAATAATCAACAGCTGTCCCCACCCCCTCAGAAACACAACTGCACATATACACACACATGTAGTTACATACCTGTGTGCATACATACACAGATTCCCAGCTGCATCTAGTAATCGGCTAATGTGAAGAGTTGATTAAAAGCATCACATGCTAAATAAAACGGATGAACCTCATGCTTTACCAAATGGGTACATTCCTCACTTCTAACCTTGGAGAGGAAACTGAGGCTCAAAAAAAAGGTCACACAGCTGTGTAGAATGACACACTGTGGGCTATGGTGTTGGTTGGAATCATTTAATTCTGAGGCCAGAAGTCAGTTCAAGTGGATTTCCTCCTCTGTCTCTTCAGGCAAAGCAGGGACTCCTTCAGATTAGCTGTCCCCCAACCAGCTCCCATACCTCCTGGGGCAGTGAGCTGCCAAGCTGGGACATAACTCAGAACTCTATCTTGCCAGAGTGCCCCAATCTCACAGACAGTCAGGCCCATCTTCCCCCATGCCTTGCTCTGTCTTCAGTCTCCTTTAATTAAACAGCAATTCTCCAAGGAAAGCAATTGAATTATCCAATTATGTCCTGCTAACCTGATTGCTGTTCTTAGCACTGGGGACTTGATAGCTTGGTGAAGCAGGTGTTGATGGGGCATAATGGGAACCAGCAACACTCACCTCCCTCCCCACCCTGTCCCTCCCTGCTGACCCAGGACAGCCTGTGGTGGCTGAGACATCATCCCAAGTAGTGAATAGCCTGGAACCCCGCAGCTGTGCAGCCTATGAACTCTCGGGAGTGTCTACAAAGGACAGAGGGAGGACCCCATCTCTCCAAGAATCCCCATCCCACTAGCCAGCCACTTGGTCTCTCTATGGTACCTACAGTACTTGGCTCCAATCTGCGCCAGTCTGTTTTGTGGATTCATCCTGCAGCCCTCTAGCGGGTGTCTCCGTGTGCAGGCACGCTGCCAGGAGCTGGGCTGAGATGAAGTCTCTCTGTCCCCTGGCCACAGGCCCAGGGCATGGCCTTCACCCTGACCAAGAGTGGGAGCTGGCAAGTCACTCCCCACCACCACAGACATGCCAGGTCCAGCACCGAGGTCTTCTCAGAGAAGGACTCAAACATCTTAGTGAAAAATAAGTAATAGCTATTAAGATAAATTTCTCATTCAGTGTGCATAGACAGTAATAACACCTTATTGGATAAGCTTTCTGTGTAACAAGCACTCAATTCTTTGAAATTAAACTTAATTGTTTTCCTTGCTTGAAAACGTTTCAAATTTATTGGGGGAATAATAAAATTAACTTCAGTATACCTTTCACCTACACTTACCAATTGCCAGTGAATTGCCCATTTCTTTTTCTCCCCTTCTTTCTCCCTCCAGACACGATCTCTATTATTATGGCCATTGTTTTATCCTAATCATTGCAGAGTCCCAGGCCTCAAGTTCCTTCATCATAGTCTTGGAGTGGCGATCTCACTCAGAGAATTTAATATTGAAGAAATAACACAACCCTATATATGTTCCGTATACTCATTTTGCTGATTTTCCCAACATTGGCCTTTTCAGAAATTTTTTTTTCCCCTTCATTCCCGAGCACCCAGTTTAAGGCCGTACATTTGGTCCACTTGAGCCTGTATAGACTCCTTTGGTGTAGACCAGTTTGTTAGCCTGCTAGAACGGTCATACGTCACTTATTGATGGGACATGATCTGCGAAATGTGAGGTGATTCCGTCATTGCAGGAGAGCAGAAATCATCTTTATACACCTAGCAGTTACTGGATAGTCACTCAGCCTGGTCTCTCTTCTTTTTTAATTTCTTTTTTATTTTATTTTATTTATTAGAGACAGAGAGAGGGAGAGAGAGAGAGTGAATGAGAATGGACGCACCTTTAGCCACTGTAAACAAACTCCAGACGCACGCGCCACATGTACATCTGGCTTATGTGGGACTTGGAGAATTGAACTGGGGTCCTTGGGCTTTGCAGGCATGTGCCTTAACTGCTAAGCCATCTCTCCAGCCCTCAGCCTGGTCTCTTAATGCAGAGGTATGAGGCTACAGGGCACAAAGTGGTGAGTAGTTTTATAGTGACTTTTTCTTTTTTTTTTTTTTTTTTTTTTTTTTAGTTTTTTGAGGTAGGGTTTCACTCTAGCCCGGCTGACCTGGAATTCACTATGGAGTCTCAGGGTGGCCTTGAACTCATAGCAATCCTCCTACCTCTGCCTCCCAAGTGCTCGGATTAAAGGCGTGCGCCACCACACTTGGCTTTGTAGTGACATTTTTTTATAAGTAGAAGTACTCTCTGACATAATGATAAAAAGGATTGTAGCATAGATGCCCAAACTGGTACATTTTCTTTTTCCTTTATTTTAGTTTTGTTTTCTTCTTTTGCTTTTAGTTTGTTTGTGTGTGTGTGTGTGTGTGTGTGTGTGTGTGTGTTTATTAGTCATTTTTGAGAGAGAGAGAAAATGGCACACCTGGGCCTTCAGCTGCGGCAAACAAACTCTAGACATTGCGCACTTGCATCACTGTGCATCTGGCTACATGGGACCAGAAGATTTGAACATGAGTTCTTAGGCTTCACAGGCAAGCACCTTAACTACTAAGCCATCTCTCCAGACTTTTTTTTTTTTTTTTTTTTTTTTTTTTTTTTTTTTTTTTTTTTTTTAGGAAACGGAGTCTTGCTATGTAGCCCTGGCTGGCCTGAGGAACTTGCTAAGTACATCAGGCTGGCTTCAAACTTACAAATCCCTCCTGCCTCTGCCTCCTAAGTTCTGGGATTTCAGTCATGCACTGCCAGCATTACACTTTTCTATAACTGGCAGTTCAGGTGTGCATCCACTAGCATCCCTCCACACAAGTAATATAGGGAGGTGGCTCAGTGGATAAGGGCACTTGCTGTACAAGCATGAGGATCTGAGTTTGATTCCCAGCACCCACATGAAAAAGGCTAGAGTGGCCAAGCATACCTGTATCCCCAGTGCCAAAGCGGGCAGAGATAGGAAGATCTTTGGGGCTTACTGGCCTGAAAGCCCAGCCTAAAAAAGGGGGGTTCCAGGTTCAGTGAGAGACCCTGTCTCAAGAAAATTAGGTGGAAGAATAATAGAAGAGGACACCTGATGTCCTCTTGTTTCCACACACGTGTAAAAACATCTGCACACACATGTGAATAACACACACACACACACACACATGAATTATGGGCTGGAGAGATGACTTAGCGGTTAAGGCAAGTTTGATTGCAAAGGCAAAGGATCCCAGTTCTATTCTCCAGGACCCACATAAGCCAGATGCACAAGGTGGTGCATGCGTCTGGAGTTCGTGCAGTGGCTGGAGGGCCTGGTGTGCCCATTCTTTCTCTCTCTCTCTTTCTCTCTCTCTCTCTCTCCCTCTCCCTCTTTCCCAAGTAAATAAATAAATAAATAAATATATTTTTAAAAATAAAACATGAATTATGACTGGAGATGTAATTCTGTTCATAGGGTGCTTGCTTAGCATACACAAAACCCCAGTTTCAATACCCAGACTGCATAGAACTAGGTAAAGAGATTACAGAGAGCCTCCATAGACATCCATCTCCCAACTTCCCCTATGGTGATCATCCCACATGACCACAATACATTTGTCAGGACTAAGAAATTAACATGGGCAGAGCATTATAAGCTAATAATCGCCATACTTTGGCTCTCATTTGTTTTCCCATGGATGTCTTTTTCTCTGTCCCAGAATCTCCCTTTGTGTTTAGCTATGACTGATTCTTCTTTTTCCAGAACCTGAATCATGGTAAATTGTTGACCCATAAGGCATCATCTTAATATCCTCCAAAACCCTGTAATGAAGATGTGCTGTCATTATTCTAGAAGGGAGAGGAAACGGAGACCAGAGGAGGCAATGTGGCTTGTTCCAGGTCACACAGCAAGAAAAGGGAAAAACGGGGTTTATTTAATCTGCCCCCAGGGGCTCCCGTGCTTGGGATGGTCTGGTCAATTGGGAGGGGGGGTGTAGCCAGCACCCCTCTGTCACTCACAAGGATGCTGCTAAACCTAGGGATCCACTTTAATAAGGGGTCCAGCTGGTGGGAGCTTTTATTTTAGCAAAGTGTGAACGCTGTTGCCATGGAATGCAGCCTTATGTCCAGGGAGCAGGAATCACCGGGAAGAGAAGCCGCTACTCAATTCATCCGAATTGCATCTCCCTCTGTGAGCTCCACCACTGATTTTCATTGCAGTCTGCCCAGAAAACTGGCACACAACTGACAGTGAGGCAAGGCTCTGTCTCCCCCTCGTATGCTTACGAGCCGCCCCTTCTGGGAGGAGAGGGGAAGAAATTATTTTCCTACTGTGGGTGAAAATAGCATCCGAGTAGACAGTGGAACAAAATGGGTCCAACCTGCCAAACATCGCCTCCTCTTTTCAACACAACAGTGATTCCTAAAGTGCTCCTCTGACACCCCGGGTTCCTGTGAAAACTTGGTTTAGAAAAGTCTCTTGAAAGAAAATGTGTTTGGAGACCCCCTGGGAAGATTTGGCTTGATCGATTCTCCAGCCAGTGCCTCTGGAACACCTCTGTGTGTGTCTCAGGAGTGCCAGATCCAGAGTTGGCTAACTGGGGCCCAACTAGCCCAGAGGCTTCGTTGCTTGGAGTTTTCGGGTTCCCATTTGTAAAAAGAAGGGCACAGATAGAGCACGGGGCAGTGGGGTCATGGAAATGGCTGTCAAGTTTAGTGTGTGGCATACATTACCTGCTCTTAAAACAGAATTTTGAGGAGCTGGAGAGATGACTCAGCAGTTAAAGGTGTTTGCTTACAAAGCCTGACCACCCAGGTTCAATTCCCCAGTACCCACATAAAGCCAGATGCAAAAAGTGCCATATGCATCTGGAGTGGGTTTGAAATGGCTAGAGATCCCAGTGCATCCATTTCCCCCTGCTCCTTGCAAATAAATAAACAAAAAAATTTTATATTTATTTATTTGATAGAGAGGGACACACAGAGAGAGGCAGATAGAGAAAGAGAATTGGTGTGCCAAGGTCTCTAGCCACTGCAAACAAATTCCAGGTGTATGCACCATCTACATCTGGCTTATGTGGGTCCTGGGGAATCAAACCTGGGCCTTTTGGCTTTGCAGGCAAGCACCTTAACTGCTAAGCCATCTCTCTAGCACCCAAAAATTTTTTAATTAAAGAATTTGGGAGCCGGGCATGGTGGCACACGCCTTTAATCCCAGCACTTGGGAGGCAGAGGTAGGAGGATCACCGTGAGTTTGAGGCCACCCTGAGACTACATAGTGAATTCCAGGTCAGCCTGAGCTAGAGTGAGACCCTACCTTGAAAAACAAAACAAACAAACAAACAAACAAACAAAGAATTTGGTGACTGGGGATGTGGCTCAGTGGGTATAGTGTTTATCTAACGTGTTTTATTCCCAGCACTGCATAAAACTGGGCATGGTGATGCACACCTGTAATCCCAGCAGGAGAGGCAGGAGGATCAGAAGTTCAAGATCGCCCTAGGCTACATAGCCAGTTTAAGGCCAGCCTGTCTTGAGACACTGTCTCCAAAGAGGTGGGAAAGGCTGAAGAAATGGCTCAGTTAATAAAGTGCTTGCTATGTAAGCATAAGGACCCAAGTTCAGATCCCCAGCACCCACATCAAATCAGGAATAATGTGTATCTATAATTCCAGTGCTGGGGAGGGAGAGATAGGAGGATCCTGGCGGCTCACTGACCAGCTAGGTGAGTCAAAGCAGTGAGCTCTGGATTCAGTGAGAGATCCTGTCTTGAAATAAAAGTTGGTGGTGCACACCTTTAATCCCAGCACTTGGGAGGCAGAGGTAGATGGATCTCTGTGAGTTCAAGGCCACCCTGAGACTACGGAGTGAATTCCAGCCCAGCCTGGGTTGGAGTGAGATCCTACCTCGAAAAACCAAAAAAAAAAAAAGTGGGCTGGAGACATTGCTTAGTGGTTAAGGCACTTGCCTGCAAAGCCTAAGGACCAAGGTTCAGTTCTCAAGGTCCCATGTTAGCCAGATGCACATCATGGCACATGCATCTGGAGTTCATTTGCAGTGGTTAGAGGCCCTGGGGTGCGTCCATTCTCTCTCTCTCTCTCTCCCTCTGAGGCTAATAAATAAATACATAAAACAATAAAAATATTTTTAAAATAGTGGAGACTGATTGAGGAAGACACTTGACGTCAACCTCTGGTCTCCACACACACACATACACAAGTGCATGCATACGAACATGTACATACACCTCAGACACAAATTTACAATCAAATGATGAATTAAAAAATAATTTTAGGGCTGGAGAGATGGCTTAGCGGTTAAGGCGCCTACCTGCTAAGCCTAAGAACCCAGTTCCAATCTCCAGGTCCCAAGTTTAGCCAGATGCAAAGTGACACAAGGGTGCGATGCCGCACATGACCACAAGGGGGCGCACACATCTGGATTTCATTCACAGCAGCTGAGACTGCTGGCGCACCCATTCTCTATCTGTCTCCCTCTCCCTCTCTGTCTGTCTCTCTCTGTGTCTCTCTCCAAAAATAAATAAAATAAATAAATAAAATAATAATAAAAAATTTAAAAAATAATTTTAGGCTGGGGAAATGGCTTAGCAATTAAGGCATTTGCTTGTGAAACCTAAGGACCATGGTTCAATTCCCCAGGACCCATGTAAGCCAGATGCACAAGGCACATTTAAAAATAATTTTAAATTAACATGAAATTGCACATGTGGTGTATAATACGTGTTCATCATATAAAGTCCAAGTTAGGGTGAGCATGCCTCTCTTCCCAAGTATTTGTCATGTCTTTCTGGTGAAAACATTCAGGATCTTTCCTTCCTGCTTTTTCAAAGGAAACACGTTGCAGTTCTCTGGTATCCCTTCTATACAGTAGGACACACCTTTTCTTCCCAATGCTACTTCTTTTCTTTCTCGTTTCCCTCTCCCACACATGAGAGCTCCAGGACCACCTGAAGGGGAGACGGGAGGAGATCCTGGCACGTGTGAACTTCTCAGCATCCTCATGGGTACATTTGAGGTCTTATCTGAGGAAGGCTCATGGTAGTCTCCATTTGCCCTGGGAATTCCACCTCGTGGGACAGGTCAGGCCAAATGTTCTGAGCAGTAGGAAAACCAAGTGACACGCCCATGTGGGCTTCCCATGTCCTGTCAGAACACAGTATCTATTTCAGAGGTGGGCTGTCTGGCTGCATGTGCACTTGGGAATAGCTGACAATCCAGACAATTCTATTCAGGAGCCAGAGATGAGCTGGTGTGATAGCAAGCCCTAGAAGAAAATTTGATTTTAAATATTTCAATTAGCATCTATGCTGATCCCATTAATCCACTAATTACTCAGCTTTACCTGAGCCCACAGGAGGCATCTAAAACCTACAGCATCCTACTCCTGCACTTGCTCACTGCTGGCCGCTCTTACAGCTTGCCAGTGCTTATTGGGCACCGACTGTGGACTGAGCCCAGGACATCTGCACTTGACCAGCCAGGCTGACCCTTCCCATGAGAAACTTATCACACAGTGATGTGTGGAGAAGCAACCAGAACATCACAGTGCAGCGTGAGCAGGATCCTGTATGGGAGCGACAGGACAGAGCTGTCCGGTATCCACCATAGAGCCCATCTGAGACTCACAAGGGCAGACCTTAACCAGCCTTGCTCACTGTCATTCTCTAGCATAAATCCCATTTCACAGTCCCAGTGTGTTCTTGTGAGGGACCACCTGGGGCTAAGAGTACAGTGCTCTCCATGTTCCCGGCTGGTTTCATACTGCTTAACTGTTGTCCTTCTTAAGGTGAAGGGATTCAGAGAGGTGACATTACTCACCTCACGCCACCCAGCAAATGAGGGGCATAGTGGGGATTTGATCCAGTTCTATGCCAAGGCCTCATGCCCTTCCTCCCCCTCCCCCACTGTTCTCTTCCAAAACCAGACCTCTTTCCATCAGCACCCATTATTTTCTCTACAGTATCCAGACAGGTATAGGCTGGGCAGGGAAGGGCAGGTGGGAAAGAAGAAGCGGAGGAGAAGTAGGGAAAGGAGGAGGAAGTCAGCAGTCAAGGGTAGCCAACATGCTCATCTCTGCGTCTTGTGACACCGCTACTCAAGAACCCCCTGACTCAGCAGAATATTAATAGCCCTGGCTGGTCCTGGGAGGGTAGCTCTGCCAGGGAGCAGCGGTAGGGCTCCACCAGTCTCCCTGCTGGCTGTCCAGAAGCTCACACACCTGTGCTCACCTTGTCTGTCTCCCCACACAGGAATGTACCTCAGAAGCTGCTTAGAGCTGACACTGGTCTGTGTTTCCAGTCCCAACCCAGAACCAGACATACAGCAGGCACTTAAAAAGTAACAAAGGAGGGGGTGGGAGGGCTGGAGAAATGACTTAGCAGTTAAGGTGAATGCCTGTGAAGGCTAAGGACCCAGGTTCGATTTTCCAGGTCCCATGTAAGCCAGATGCCCATGGTGACACATGTGTCTAGAGTTCGTTTGCAGTGGCTAGAGGCCCTGGAGTGCCCATTCTCACTCTCTATTTCCCTCCCCCAGTCTCTAATACACAAATAAAAATAAATAAATCTTTTTTTTTTTAAAAAAGGAGGAGATGGATGGATAGATAGGCTAACCTTCACGTTTTCTACAAACATTCCTTTCCTACGTCAGTTACTTTCTCACTGCTGGAACAAAATGCCCATCCAGAAACAGCTTATGGAGAGAAAAGGGTTATGATTTTGAGGGTAGAGTTTATCATGGTAGAGTAGGCATGGCAGGAGCAGATAGCTGCCGTCACAAGCAGGGAGGAAGCAGAGATGAACACTGGGTACTTAGCCAGTTTTCTTTTTCTATAGTCCAAGAACCTAACCCATGGAATGGTGCCACCCACAGTTAGGGTGGACCATTATCTACAAAATGCCTAACTGATATACCAAGAGATTTGTTTCCAGGTGATTATAAATCCTTTCAAGTTGGCAACCAGAGATGAACCATCACGTCTCCTGTTTATCACCTGGGAAATTGATATGACAGGTACACAATAAGCACAAGTGGCTTCATAACACCAAACTCAGTTGAAAGCCTTTCCCAGACACCTGTTTGTATCTGGTACAGTTCTGGGCTGTCCGTGGAGTGAACAGCGACAGTATCACCCTGTAGCAGGGGACTCATGAGGTCCACCATGCCTCTTCCCACCCCTGACAGTCGTGACAACTCCATTTCCAGACAGTCATGGCTAGTCAACTATAGCTCTAGATCCTGATAACCTGACATCCCACTCAACACAGCCCATGGGGTAGCCAGTATGGCTTCTTGGAATTAACTCCCTCTTCAACCTGCATGTGTCCATTCTCAAGTTGACTGAGAGAGAGCAGATGTGGGCAGCCAGGGGGCGTACACCCACCGCCCGCAACACAGCAGAAGCCACGATTCTCTCTGGCTATAAAATGCAGTGTATAGCCGGGCAGGGTGGTACATGCCTTTAATCCCAGCACTCAGGAGGCAGAGGTAGGAGGATTGCCGTGAGTTCAAGGCCACCCTGAGACTACAGAGTGAATTTCAGGTCAGCCTGAGCTAGAGTGAGACCCGGCCTCGAAAAACCAAAAATAAATAAATTAATTAATTAATAAAATAAAATGCAGTGTGTGTATGTATGTGTGTATATGTGTATGCATGTATATGTATGTGCATGTATGTATGTATGTGCATGTATATGTATATGTGTATGTGTATATGCATATGATGTGTATACTTGTATGTGTGATTTATGGGGTCCATCAGAACAGTTAGTAAACTGCAGGTCATGGACACTGACCAATGGGAGAAGGTGTCAGGTACTAGCCCAGATGGCTATTGGTTTTGGGAGAGGTCTAGAGATCTAGAAGGTTCCAAGGAAGTAAGTTAGATGTCCTGGGCAATGAAGTGGTGGGGTCTTTTTTGGGGTAAATGCACAAAGCATTCCAACATTTCCATGCATGGGGGTGGCAGTCCCTGCAGAGCCTCGAATGACATGATGCCAAGGAGTACTTTCTGCAAACCATCCTGCCACATTTGGCTGAGAAGTTCCAGTCTTACTCTCGGGTGCCCAAAACACTAAAGACCTACAATAGTTGCTAAGTGCATGCTTGGCCATGCAGCTATGAAAGGAGAGTTCCTGCTGGAAGAAATGTTCTAGAAAGGATTTCTGGAGCCCCTGCTGGCAAAATATTTTTTATAAAATCGAAGCCGTGACTGAGCAGTGAGGCCTGCCTACCTGGCCCGCTACCTCTACATCCCCTGTGGTTGCTCGCTTGCTGCTCAGGTCTCACCTGCACTGTGCGCGTGGCATGTTAATGTCAGGCTTCTAACGAGCCTGCTCCCGATGCTCGATGCTCGTCTCTCCTCTCCTTGGGGAGCTGTCATTCAGTTGCCGTTCAGGGAAACATTTGTACTGGGAGAGCTCTGACTTCTGCTTGGGAAGGGCCTGGAAGGCAGCCAATCATGTGAAAATGTTAGGCTGGAAGGATCCTCAGGAGGCCCAGCTCCGCCCCGTCCATTGACCATGAAGATCCAAGGTCCAGAGAAGAAACTGGGAGCCCGAAGCTTCCAGGGAGTGAGTAAGGCAAGAAACTCTTGGAGAAGATGAGGTATTACTGATGTCAAGATAGCAACTATGGGGCTAGAGAGATAGCTCAGCAGTTAATGCACATTCTTTGCCATTTGAGCCTCAGTTTTCCTATCTGTAAAATCGGGGCAAAGAAGGGCACCTGCTGCAAGGTCTAACCCCCAGTCAGTTATTAGGGATGGGGACAGGAGGAGCAGGAAGGGTATTCCTTCTGGCATCTCAGTGATCAGGTAACTCCAGCTGGCCTGAGAAAATGAGTTACAGTGAGCAGGCAGCAGTGCTCAGGGCTTGTCATGAAACTATTCAACTGCCTCTGGCTTCTGGAACCAGTTTAGTTCACTGCCTCATGGATTCAAAGCTAGAGGTGGCCTTCCCTCTCTGAAGCAAGGGATTCTTCCAGCTGCCAGAGACCCAAAGGTTGGGGACCTCCTCCAGAGTCAATGCTTGACCTGCTCCTTAACAGCCTGATCTCACTGGGGTCACCTGTGATTAAGACAGTAGAGAGGGAACTTGCACATATCAGCAGGTAAAAGCTCACTGCTCCATCCTCACAGTGGGTGGGCACTACTGTGGTTTCTGTGGCACAGATGGAAAACCAAGAGGCCATGGGTAGCCCAAGGACCATGAGGGAAGTGTAGGGATTCCAACGTAGATTTCAAGCTCTGGGGCTCAGTTTGTCAATGCCAGCCTTGCATTAAGTATGGTCAAAAATCCTCACATAGACAGCCTCAGTTTCCCCAACAATCACCCCGCAGATGTGTGAGTCGGGACTCTGAGGGCCTCTCACAGTGACCTCCCAAAGCAGCATGAGAAGCTGAGGTCTCTAGGTTCAACAGGAGACCCGATCTCAAAGAATAAAGTCGACAGTGATTGATGCTGACCTCTGGCCTTCTTCACACACCATGTGCCCACACCACATACAAACATACATGCACACACAAGCACACTACACTACACACACACACACACACATACAAAGAAAAGCAGGGCATTTGGTCAGGGGCTCTTTTCCAGCCCCATTATCTGCATTTGCTCAATTGAAGATGATGAAGGAGAAGGGGGTAGGGACAAGAGGTAGAGGGCCAGTGATGACCCCCACCCAAATACTCATTAGGACCCCATGAATGAAAGAGTCCTTCCCCCCTCAAAAAAAAAAAAAAAAAAAAAAAAAAAACAAAGACAGCCAGCATGAATTAAGTGTGGACAAGCTAGAGGTCGTGGGTAATGGCCGGCGAAACAAGAACAGCAAGGGACCAGTGGCATCTGGGGCTGTCGCCATCCATTAGGCCAAGTGCCATTAAATGAGAAATCGAAGATGAAAAGTCTGGCTTAGAGAGCCATGGTACCTGCGACATTCCAGGAGCCCCACCCACAGGCCTTCCCTTGAGCAGAATTTAGATGGGTCCCAGGCAAGGCAGTACAAGGGAGAGAGAGGAATATTGACTGTATCAGGACTGCCAAAAGTACAGTAGATGGGCCATTTGGGGAAGTGTCATCATGTGTCCTTTTAGCAAAGTTGAAGACACAGGGCTCCTAGACAGAGTGGGAGCCAGGGGCGGCATTGTGGTGGACAATTTAATGAGGAAATTGTTGGAATAACACAGCCCGTGCATGTAAGCATGTGAGACCAGGGAGGAGACAGTCAGAGGATGTCTTTCTGTTTGCTATTTGTTTATTTCTCTCCCTGTGGGTGTCTTTCAGCATTTTCAGCTGCTTTTGTTCAGATACTCCTGATCCCAGCCTGCCAGTCTTTGGTGAGCACTCGCACATGGTGCTTTGGGTTGAAGTCTACCTGGGACTCTTTTTGAACGATGCCAATGATCAGGAGCATGGCGTGGGGTCTGGTGTGGAAGTGTGGTGCTCAGAGGTCACAATACAATCAGAAGTTGGTCTGAGAGGGCCAAGGTGCCGAGCAGGTATTTCTATAACTGGGTCAATTATTTCATGATCAGCACATGCCTGAGAGGAAAGCCACATCTGCTGTGCCAACCTGGCCCAGATCACCTGCTCCATGCAGAAGAAAAATGTTTTCCTCTAGGTGTGGAGTCAGGGTGGGCAGAGGCAGCATCCTCCTGCTGAGATGGCAGTTTCCTGATGGCCACTTTCCTCCAGCTCCTCCCTGCCTTGCTGGAGAGCACCTTTCCTTATCACCTACCAACAGCCCTGCACCCACCAGCTGGCCAGCCTCAGGAGTCTTCTGCACACCTGTCGAGGGCCAGGGAGGATGGAGAAAGAGGCCAGCCTGGCTTTTGCTCCCCAGACAGAGAGTCATCAGCAGAAACAATCCCCAAAGGGAAGAGAAATGGATAGCTGGTGGGACTTCAGAAGCATACATGAGGGCAAGGGAATGCCTGGGCAGGGAGACCTGGGTCTGCTAACCCTGCCTTATCCCACTGGGCTCCATAGGCCAAGAAGACCCATTATCCATTTTCTTTGTTTTTTAAAAAATATTTTATTTTTATTTATTTATTTGATGAGGGGGGAGAGAGAGAGAATGGGCGCATCAAGGCCTCTAGCCACTGCAAACACACTCCAGACACGTGTGCCCCCTTATGCATCTGGCTATCGTGGGTCCTGGGGAATTGAACCTCGGTCCTTTGGCTTTGCAGGCAAATGCCTTAACTGCTAAGCCATCCCTCCAGCCTTCTTTGTTTGTTTTGTTTTGTTTTGTTTTGTTTTGTTTGGAGACAGCATCTCATGTATATAGGCTGGCCTCAAACTCACTATGTAGCTGAGGATGACCTTGAACTTCTGATTCTCCTGCCCCCATATTTTGAGTGCTGGGATTCTAGGCAGTTTATGTGGTGCTGGAAAACAAACCCACACGGGGCTCGGTGCATGCTACGCAAGTACTGTACCGAGTGAGCTGCATCTCCAGCCCCTGTAAACCTTATTATTCTGCCACAGAGAAGTCTCCTGTCTGGGTCACCTGAGGTCTTTGTTCTTGCCATCATTATAAAACAGAGGGCTTTGGCCAACGAGGGCCGTCAGACACTCACTGAGCAGGTGCCGACTGCCAGGCCTGTCTCTTATAAGATGATTTCACACAGTTTTCCAGAAAAGCCTCCCAATAGCACCAACCACTTGATAGATGAGAAAACCGAGACTTGATGAGCTGGGACCAAGGCCAGGCTCCCCTCAAAACCCAGGTGCTGGTTCTGAGCTTTCCTGCCTCCTAACCTGAGAGTTCTCATCTCTGCAATTGACTCTGGATTGTCTAGTGTATTTAGGGACACTGCCAGGCTGGCATGCTCCCAGATAACACTGTGTACACACGCATACTCCCTTAAGACGGACCAGCCCTCCAACTCGATTTATGTCTGGCACATAGTAGGTACTTCATCAACTTCTGTGCAGCGTGTGGGCAGCTTGGAGACTGCAGCATGGATAATCCCACTAGACTGCTGCAACCCAAAGGCAGGACCCTGAGAGTTTATCATCACTAGCATCTCCAGGTGCTGCACCCAGTAGGTGCTCAGCAGGAAGTCCAGAATTACCTACAGGAAGATATCCTCTGAGAGGCAAGCTTGTGGAGCCAGGCAGTCACCTGCTCCTGTCCTGAAACTCTTGGGAACAGGCGGTGGGGAGGGGGGGTCCACTAGACCCTGGGGAGTCTCTAAGACTCCAGGATCCATGGGAGTGAGAGCCACTGGCCCTGCCCTTGAGCTTCATAACCAGAGACTTGCTGCTGCTGCTGCTGAGCCCCAGGTGTCCATTGGCCCCTAGGGAATAGAGGCTGGGCTTCGTCATTGCAAAACCCACCCCTCCAAAAGGACCCCAGCAGTCTTGCCCAGAGGAGCCTTGGACTTTGCCTAGTCTGAGCTGTACTGGTCTCCTCTCCCTGCCATACTGCCTGGCACTTGCAAAGGAGACATTCTGGCCCCTTGACTAGAGGGATCCTGGCCTGGCCTCTGGGGTAAGAAACACAACACTGAACCGGAGATGGCTTAGGGCATTCCTACCCTTCACCAGAGCCTGCCTGGAGCTGCTGTGTCCTGGAGAAGGCACCAAGCTCCTCCCAGTCCCTGTGTCTTCTCCTAACAAGTGGAAACTGCTATGCCAGTTTCCTCCCAGGATCACTGGGCAGAAAGTCCTAAAATAAGAAACTTAAGAACATGATCATGCCTCAGTGATCCCACGGCTCCAGTGGGGCCTATGACCTGACTGGCCAACCAGGACCAAGTCCTTAACCTCGGTGGATTCATCTGAGCAGTGGGGGGAATAATAGCCTCTCTCACCCATGAGGAAAGAGGGGAAATGGGGGTCATCAGTAAGCTGTCATGAATCCTGCCAGGCTGCAATGCCACAGTCACTATATGCTAATCACATTCTGGAAGCCAAAAAGGTTTCAAGTATTCTTTTACTAAATCCTTATGCCAAGTTTAGGTCTTTGGATGCCATTATAATCTCCATTTTCCAGAGGAGACAATGGAGACTTGGTAAAGTGAGTCTTTGGCTCAAGGTCATAGAACGAGAAAATAGTAAGCAGGAGTGTGAGTCCAGGATGCCCAAGCCCCGAAATCCCAACTGGTATTATCGACAGTGTCCATTTCAGATCTGGAAGGAACCACTCTTAAAATGGACCCAGGGCTGGAGAGCTGACTGAGCCATTAAGGTGCTTGTCTGTGAAGCCTAAGGACTCAGGTTTGATTCCTCAGTACCCACTTGAGTCAGATTCATGCTCATGCCTCTGGAGTTCATTTGCACTGGCTGGAGGCCCTGGTGTGCCCATTCTCTCTCTCTTTCTCTCTCTCTGCTTTCCCTCTCTCTCTCTCAAATAAATTTTTAAAAAGGACCCCTCCTCTCATCTAAGAAAGCTAAGAAAATTGCAACCCGGAGAAAGAGACTAGTTGAGTTACAGAGCTGCCCCTAGTAGAACCAGGCCCAAGATTCCAACACTCCTATTTATTGAGCACTGGCTTTGCACTAAGTTCTAAGTACTTAATGTGAAATTTTACAATAACCCTGGGAAGAGACAAGTGATCACTAATCCCATTATAGTATGGGTGTACTGAGGCAAGTAGAGGTCACTCTCCCAAGGTTACACAGCTAATTAGCAGAGATCCAAGCTCTACAGATGTGGCCTAGACCAGCTTTGTAGGCCTTGCCCAGGGGCTCAGGCAAATAGATACATGTGCTAAATGACAAGGGCCTCCAGGGGCACAGCCATCACTGGACAAGACAAGACACTGCTCAGGGAGATGGGCATGAGGCTGAGGCCTGAAAGCCTAACCTGTCCAAAGACCATCAACCTCCTGCCGCTGTGGCAAGAAGTTGATCCAACAAAATGCAGCCGAGTAAAGAACACGTTCTGCTTTCTGTGCGTCTTGTAGGCAGTGCACATCCTGGGAGATCGGTGGATGAAAGGCGCCATATAAAATGCAATCAATTATGAATCACCATTACTGAATTAATCACATGTATGATTAATATGGTAATAATAATTAATGGGAGTATGGTCTAGAGATTAGAGTTGAGAACTGGCAGGGAGGAGCCAAGGGCTTCTTGCAGTCTCTGCCACTGCATGGGGAATGCCTGGGGCTTGAGTCTTGGTTTCCCTCCCTTTACTCCCCCCATTTTGGCTATAGAAGTAGGGGACCCTACTGTGATGTCTCAAAATCCTGGGCTAGATGGCCCTGGGCTATCACAGGCACTTAGCACCCCTTTACAACTGCATCTCAGCTTCTCAAGGTCAAAGGGACAAAGAGTTTCTTGAAGAATCCAAATTTTGGCCTGGCACAAAGAACATAGCAAATGAGGCCAGGATGAGAATGTGGCTGGAGTGGCTTTGAGTTTCCACTTGACTCATCACTCATTCGATCTGTCCATCCTTTGGTCTGTCCGTATTAGGCTGTGTCTTCCTTCAGAAATCCCCAGAGGGCTAGACCTCATCTGTTACCTCTCATTGCAAAAGCTAGATTATTTTTGCATGTGACTCTATAATTTCCTGTTATTTCTCTATCCCATATTTATTTTGTCATTGTAAAGGAGCCAGGTGATACCGAAAGTACATGTATATATACATATACATATACATACACACGCATATATATATAATAAAGCACCTTGTTTTCCTATCATCCCTGCCTATAGTTTAATGTACATGTCTCTTTAGTCTCTGTCTATATGCGCGTGATACATACATACCTATGATTATACACAAATCCTTTTTGAAAAAAAAGCAGTGGAATAAAATTGAATGCATTGTTCTACAGATGTTTTTTGATAGTAAATTTCCAATACACAATTCAAATTAGAGCTGCACTGAAGCCAGAATCCCACCAATGAGCATGATTAGGCTGCTGGTGAGAGGGGAGCCAGCGATGATTTTAGGGGAGATTCATTAACACTTTCCTGCCCCTGGTGCTCAGCTGCTTTTCTCTGTCAGTGAAAGGTCATTCATCAGAAAGCACCTTAATGCAGTTTCGAAATGAGCGGCCCCTGGCCACCTGGTCCCTGCATGGCTGGAATCGTGTTTGTTCCCTACTATTTCATTATTCCTTGAAAGGAACACCGTCTCCTGGAGGCGTCATGGAGTGTGGCAAGCTCAGGATGGTAGTACAGGGACCACCCTCCCAGGTGAATCTCTTCAGGAAGAGATTTGCCCCAGGAGCACACATCTCTTTAGGGGTGGAGCCAAGAAGACTCATTATGCTGACTCCTGGCCCTGCTCTTTCCACTCCGTCATGATTTCCAGGGTCTGAAAACAGGAAGATAGATGGGAGATTTGTTTTGGAACAGCCCCTGAAAAGTATGTTGTCATCAGCTTGCTGGGGGAGGGGCGGGGTGACTGGAGAGATATTGGAGAAATTATCCCTAGTGGCAACATCTGTGTACACATGGGTCACACAAGCCATCCTGACAATTACAGGCAGGACATGCCCCCCGCGGTGTTTGGATGCACTAGGAACGAGGTATCCTCCTCCATGCCTTGTTGGCTGTGCCTGACAGCACGCAGTCACCACAGTGATGGAGCAGCAGGAAGGAACAGCAGGGCGTTTCCCAGGGATTGATGGCCCTGCCTGGGGGCAACAGCAGGCCAAGGTCTGACTGGGTCATCAGTCACCCTGTGCAGGAGCCCCACACTGTGCTCTTCATTGCTGCCTGAGGGCCAAATGCTTCAAATTCAAATCTCTGGGATCTGTCCCCTTTTCCCAAGAAACTTCACACGGGAGGCTTTGAGACCAGGGAGCAGGTGACCAGGGGCTGATTCACACCTGCTTTTCCTAGAAGGCTTTCTGGGAGGGGAGGAGAAGGAAGGGCTTGATACTGACATATCATAGATGAGGAAACTGAGGCCCTGAAGCACTCTGTGTCATGCCCCCCAGTGAACCAGCCAGTCAGTCAGGGACAGAGCCCTGCCTTCCAACCAGACAACCATGCCTTTCAAGGAAGAATCTTCCTTAGCTGTATGACCTTGGGCAAGTTAGAGTCTCTAAGCTTCATCTGGAAATTAAGATTTTGCTCGTAGCAGCCAAACCACAGAGCCCAGAGAAGAACTGGGGAATAATACACATAAACTGGTTTGCATGGAGCCAGGCACAAAAGAGGTGTCCATGCAATGTTTATTATCATTGTGACTGCCCATCACAATGCTGCGTTCTCTGCCTGTTTTCTCATGAGATTCTAAATGGTATTCAGCACAACAACTCTGTCTCTCAGGATTTAGGGGGCGCCAAGATCAGGGAAGGGTTAAGGTATATATAAGGGTGGGCCACTGAGGTGCTGTACCTTGCTCACATTTCTGACACCCTCTGTGACCTTGGGCTAGTCTCTCTTTCTCTCTCTTCCCCCTCATGCCCTTTGTTCTTGATGCATCCAAATGACAGCGCTGAGGGCTTCAGCATTGCATCAGGAAACCAACCCTAGGGAGACCAGGAGCACCCAAAAACTACAAGACCCCCCCCCCAAAGACCAGAATAGGTTGCCCATAGCCCCAGAGGCAGCCTGGCACGAAGCCTCTAGGGGCTAGAGAGAGCACAGGTCTATCCAGTGAGGGATACTCAGTGGCCTCTGCCCAGCCCCTGCATGAGTCCTCCCACGCCCTCCTCCCAGGCCTGCCCCAAGGAGGCAGAACACCCCTCAGGGAGGCCCCACCTGCCCCCCATACTCCTCACTCCCTGCAGAGCTGGCTTGGCTTCGTCAAAAGCAGGGCCCATCAGGCTGGAGGCGGCTATGTGTCAGCTGGTATTCAGGCTCTGGTTGTGCGCTCAGAGCGCTCCCCCTCCCCAGCTCCCCAAATCCACCCACCCACCCCTTTACCCACTGCACAAGGCCTTCTGGGCGGCAGCGCTTCCCAGAGAAAGACCGGAGGAGCTGTGTGGAGCCCTGGCTGGTGGGGTGGAGTAGGGGGGTGGGGGTGGAGGGAACTGACTCACTTGGTCCCCTCCTTGGTGCCGATGGGACAGCCCCTACGCCCCTGGACGCTGGCACCTCGTCAGGACCCCGGGTTTTTGGAAAAAGGAGCTGCAGCCCCGTCACGCCTGACCCGAACCAGCTGAGGATGCGCTCTGCGCTCAGGGACCCACTGGCCCCCAGGCCGCGAGGCGATGATGTGTAGACAGCGACCCCCCACAGCAGGCTTGCTCCGGCGGCTGCCTGCTGGGGCCACCCTGGCCACGGGCCCGCCGGGACGCCCCAGCTCGCCGCTCCCCTCCCCGGGCCGAGGCGCGTCCCCGGAGCCTCGCAGTATTTTCTTCCTGCACCTTTAAGAAGACCGTTGCTCCGTGGTGGGATGGTGTGTTAAAGCCACACAGAGGAAGTTACGCAGCCCGGATCAGACCGGGAGATAAAAGCCCCGATGGTGACCGTGAGTGATGGCAAGAGGATTTAGCCTCGGCATTAAGTTGGAGCGGAGTGCAGGGGGGCGGTGAGGCGCCCCGCCATCTGGCCGGCGCCGCGCCCAAGCGGAGGGGGGTGGTGGTGATGCTCCGGCGCCTGGACCAGAAGCCGCGAAGCCCACCCGGGCTGGGGGCTGCGCGGTGCGCGCGCGCGGGTGCACCCCTGGCCGCCCAGGGGGCCCCAAAAGTTTACACTTGTTAGCAGCGACCTCCCTGTTGGCCCCGAGCGGGCGATGCGGACGGTGCAGGCGGCCCCCTCCCCCGGCCCGCGTCTACCGGACCGCTTCGGGCAACCGGAGGGCTCCCCGGCCCCGATCTGACGGTGGCGGCGGCTGGAGAGTCCGCGGGGCGGGAGCCCCGGCTCGCCGCCCTCCGGCCCGCGCGCCCACCCAGCGCCCGCCAGAGGGTGGCGGTCCCCCCCTCCCCGGCCTGTCCAGGTCGCGCTCCGGGAAGCTGCTCAGAGCCGGGGTAAGACGATCGGGAAGATCCCGGGGCGGCGGGCGGGGACAGAGGCGCCGCGGCAGCTCTCTCTCTCTCTCTTTCTCTCTCTCTCTCTCGCTCTCTCTCTCTCTCTGTGTCTCTTTCTCTCTCGCTTTTTCTCTCTCTCCGTCTCTCCTTCCCAGGCTGCTTTCATTTTGAAAGGGTGACCGTGCACACTCTCCCGGGGCCCGGGAGCCACTCCAAGCAGCCGAGGCTCGGATGCAAAAGTTATTTGGTGGCGGATGGACTGGAGTCGCGGGAAGAGGGGTGTGTGTGTGTGTGTGTGTGTGTGTGTGTGTGTGCGCTTTAAGTGGCAGCATCTTAAAGGAGTCGCTTGTCTTTCCCCTGGCTCAGCCCCCCCCCCACACCCACCCATCGGCTCCTTCCCGTCGTGTGCGCTCGGGTGTGAGGTGGGCATGGACGTTGCAAGAACACTGACATGTGCTTGTGGAAAGGACATTAACCTTTCTCCCGCGTCGCTCGCTCCCCCCCAGTCCCCCCGATTCAGTGGCCAACCTCCCGAGCCACCGCCGCCCGTGCCCTCGCGTCTCAGCGGGCTAGGGAACGACGCGGGAGGCGCTCCGCGAACTCTTGGTTAGCCTGCCTGGAAACTTCTTTCCGTGCTTTGCGGGGGGTCGGCAGGTAGGGGTGTGTGTGTGTGTGTGTGTGTGTGTGTGTGTGTGTGTGTGTGTACCAGGGCGCTAGGGGGTGGAACTCGATCACCGGGTGGAGTCGAACTCGAACTAGGGGAGGGGGTGGCCGAGGCGGCGGGAAGGCGGGAAGAGGACCGCGGGGCTCGGGTCGCCCGCTCCGCGGTAAGTTGCGGGTCTGGGCGGTGTAGTTGGAGGTGGTGATGGCTGGGTCGCCACCACCGGGCTGGGGGTGGAAGGGGGGAAGGATGCAAGTTATTCCTGAGGGCTCTGCACAGTGTCTTTTAATTAAGGGAGGCGGTGCCAAACGAGAGGGCATCCTAGATGCTGGCCCGGCCTTTATTAAAGGCGAGATTATTAATTGCGCCCGTGGTTTGCACAAGACTTGGAAACGCAAAAGGCAGCGCGGTGCTTTGCCCGCGGTTCGAGTGCAGTGCCAGCCGCTGTCCCCCAAGTGGGGACCTGACTTTTAGAATATCTGCGGGGGTCTCCCAGGCTAGCTCGGCCCACTCACCTGCGGGTACCTACACCCGGCCACACGCGGAACCTCCTGCCCGTGCCCCTCCCCCAACGCTCAACTTTCTGGGGCTCCCCAGCCTCTGGGAGGGCGTTGGAGGGGAGCCCTAGGGCCGGGGAAAACTCCCTCTCCGGAGTTGGGACACCAACTAAACGGCTGGAACCCGGACGCCCCCCAAGGCTGCGGTGAGCACCAGGCATCTGCAGGGCCCAGTCCAGGGCAGGGAGGTGGGGTGGGGGACAGAAAGGTGACCCCGACCCCTGGGGCTTCCCTTTTCGATTCGGCCCCTCCTCCACCCTCCTCTAAGGCATATTTCACCCAGGAACTCTCCAGATGGGCTGGGGCCTCCAACTCCCTGATGCACCCCCCACCCCGTACCCCATGGGCCTCCGTGTACCCCGAGACAAGTTTCCCACAAGAGCTCAGCCCAAGACTCCAACTAGAGCCTGTTGGCGGCCCATCCAGCTCCAAGAGGCACTAATTCAATAAGACAGAGAAACCCGAGTTCAGAAATCCTGATAAAATCTAATTTTCGGGTTTTAATACCCAGGCTATCAGCACCCCCCCACCCCGTTCCTGAGGACTCTTTTAAAAAAAAAAAACATAAGGCGCATTGATTCCATTTGTTTCTGGGAGGCGCAGTTTCTTAATAATATCAGGTGAAGATTTATTTTCCAAGGAGAAAACGATCCACCAGGAAACAGTCTCTTACTCTGAAATTCCCTTGCCGGCTCCTCCTGGCTTTCTGCTGCTGTCCTCCTCGCCTTTCCGGAGGACTCTTACACACTTCCCCCAACCCTTTATTTCTTTTTGGCAAAAATCAACCTAGTTGAGTGCTGAGCTCACAGTTTCCCCTTGTTGCCAGCAACGCCCAATTGATTGACTGGTTGTAAACACATTTTTTTCCCCTGGCAGATTTTGTTGTTGGTTCCCCCACTCCCATTTTCCAGGCAATATGTGGCGTTTAAGCCAACAAAACTGCAAAGCAATTAATAGATTGTGAGATGCACGCTTGCTACTACTCACTGGGTTCTGGCCTCAGGGCCTCATTGCCTCCCCACCCAGGCTGGAGTCCAGGGCTGTCCTAGCACTGGCACTGCAGATGAAGCAGGCAGCTGGGCCCTCCTTGGGAGTCAGGGCCCAGAGCCCTGGTTGTCCCCAGCCGTCAGGAGCTCCCTACCTGTTAGTGAACAGTCGGGAGTCGGCTGCTGGAAGAATTAATTAGGAGCATGCTGTTTTCTGGGCAGCACAGAGCTTGGGTAGAGGCGTCCAAACCTTTGCCGGCCTCGCTATTTTATTTTTACTACATTTTCTCAGGTTGTAAAAATAGACGCCCGGCACGTTCTTTCTGAGAGTTTTCTAGCAAGGCGCGTATTCAAGGCTGGGCAGGCTCTAGAACAGGTTTCTCTTTAAGTACTCTGGGGTGGGGTGTGACAAGATGGTCTTGGTTGGGTTCTCATTCATCTGTGTTATGAGCCCGTCATTTCCCAAAAGGAGGGGGCAAGGTTGGCTTTAACACAGATGGATGAAGCCCACTGCCTCCTGGAGCGAAAGGGTGGCTGGCTGGGGACTTCTTCCCTGAGCGATGGCCTCAGCTGGCCTGTGATGTCTGCCCCTCCTGCTTGTCATTTGGGGGCAAGGACCATGTTTGTGTCTGGGTAGTGAATAAGGTTTCATGGAAACACAGTTAACAACTCAAGGACCTTCCACCTTCTATGGCTGACAAGGACGTCTGTCAGGTGAGAGTCAGGCCGCCATATGTGATGCTTGGGAATGTAAATGCAGCAACCATGGGCATAATTAACCAAAATAAGTAATAACACAGGCATTTTTTGCAGTAACTCATTGCACTCACCTTTGCCCTGTGGACCAGCATTTTTGGCTGGGATCCCACGCTAGCTGGACTCAAACTCTCCTGCTGATGTAGCAAGTGCCCGGGAACACGACACATTCCGAGTCATATGCCTCTCAACTCAACATTCTTATGAATTATATCTATTTTGGCTTTTAAGTAATCACCATAGGCTTAAAATAGTAGAATAATAATCATAATGGTGACCCATGTAGAGACGTTGCCATCTAAAGATGATTGCAAAATGTTGGCCTCGATCAGAAAGCCTAATGACAAAACATTTTTATTTCCTGTGGAAGCCTTCCACATGCTAGTTTTTTACTGTTGAGAATGTTAAACTCATTGTTTCAGATCGTCAGTGCCTGGGGAGACATTTGCCAGGGGTCCACATGGGGACCTCCCTGCTGGTCTGTAGCTGTATGTGTGGCCTCTCTGCATGAGCCTCACCACCTCCTTTGATAACCTTGACATTTTGACTGGTCTGGCATGTTATTTTTTTTTTTAAAAGCCACCATTAAATCTTGACTCTTGGGGATGCTTTAGAAAGTTTCTGATCCTAGAGCAGGGTTATTTCCACTGAAACAACACCCCCATAAATGATGAGGAGATGTGTCACCTTTTTAATAATGTGTCCCATCTCCAAATGTGTGTGTCTGTGATTCTTATAACCAGCTTTCTCTGGAGCCCTTACAAATGCAGCCTCCGGTTTTTTTCTTTCTTCCTTTCGGTTTTTTTTTTTTTTTCACATTTTGCCAGAGAGCTTTTGTTCCTATACATCCCTAATCCCCCCTTTTAATTTGTTGCAGGTGTTGTTGCTAATGAATGTGCTGTCTCTCTCTCTCTCTCTCTTCCCCCTCTTACCATGAAAGGCAAGCCAGCTCCCAGGTACCTGGATGGACTGGGAGCTAAAGTCTCGGAAACTTCGAAATAAGTTGCCGATGGCTACCTGCCAAGGTCAGCTGCCCCTCATGAGTGCCTGACCCCACCAAAGCAGAGACAAAATCTTTTCTGTCAACACCTCAGTGCCTTTTTTTCCCCAGGTCTAGTCACATAATTGTTATCACTTTCAGCCCATATGAAAAGAAATCTCTTTTATTGGTCTGAGATGCCAAGTCCGGTCCCCAAGAGGGACCACGTTTGCAGCTAACATGTGCTCCTCTTGATTTTATTTTATCTTTACAATACAGGCTGGAGGGCTGTTCCACGGTTGTGTTGGGCACATCACACATTAAGGGCCCTTTAAAGACCTGGATTGATTGGAAGAACAAAAATTAAAAGCAATCTGATCCAGCCCCATGCCGGATCCCAGCGGATTTTCTCCTTATCCCATTTCCATCCACTGTCACAATTTGAGAGTCTGCCCGATTTGATCAGCTTCACCTCCGGGGGAGGTGTAATGCCAAGGTTAGGAGGACACCAAGTTACAGGCAACTTTTTGATCTGCCCATCAGCAGTCTGAGAAACGCTGGCTCTGAATTTTCCGTATTGGCTGTTTGAAACAAACAAGTTCCTCGCTGTTGGCAAACCCAGCAAGCTCGAGTCTCTGGGACATCCCAGCCAGCATCACCTGGTAGATGTGGCATTTCCATGCGGAGGCCTCAAGTCCCCCCTGACCCCACCACTGCCTCTCCAGGGCCCCTCCAGGCCCCACCTCTGCTGCGCCATGCTGCACCTGCTGGCGCTCTTCCTGCACTGTCTCTCACTGGCCTCTGGGGACTATGACATCTGCAAATCCTGGGTGACCACTGATGAGGGCCCCACCTGGGAGTTCTACGCCTGCCAGCCCAAGGTGATGCGTTTGAAGGACTACGTCAAGGTGAAGGTGGAGCCCTCAGGCATCACGTGCGGAGACCCCCCTGAGAGATTCTGCTCCCATGTAAGTCAGCCCACTGCTGTTCTGCTGCTCAGGTAGGGGGGTGCTGGGACAGACTACTGTGGAAAGATGCCAAAGCCAAGCTGCCCTGAGGATCCTGGGAGCCACATGCCATTTGGTGGATGGAGGCTTTTTTTTTTTTTTTTTTTTTTTTTTTTTTTTTGCCAGCTGACCCCAGGGAGGATTCCCTCTCAGAAAAAGCACAATATTCATAATTTTCTTGCCTAAAAGGCCAGCCCTGCCTCCTCTGCAGGAAGTTCAGCATTCAGGCACATGATCGTGTACTATTTGCAAGATGACATATACTCTGACCTGCCTCAGTTCATGCCTCCTACGGAGCACCCTCCCAGCCTGCCTAGTCCAGTCTCAAAAAACACATTAGCATGAGACCAGCTCATGCTAAACACTGGGTAGATGCTTGACAGAGGACAATTTCCAGGAAGCTGTTAGGGATTCCTGAAAGAGGAAAGAGAGTCAGGCCAGATGGACAGTGCAGCAACATCCTGGCCAGTTCCATCTCCAGTTGAGGGACAGATGTTCAGGCCTTGTCACCTGAGTCCCTAATTACAGAAGGGGGGAATTTTGGAGTCATAGCGCACTTTGGCACTCAAGCAATGTTAACAAGGACAGTAGCAATAGCAGAAGGTGTCTGACGCGAGCTCCTGGAGTGTAGCACTAAGAGTTTGAGGCCCGTTGTTCCATGGGTGTTTCCCTGGGCTTCACCAGGTTGATTCTATGTTGGACAGAGTTGGAAAGTTTTTTTTTTGGGGGGGGGTCTATTCCCTGTCTACATCTCTGGGTTTCTGCTCTGTCACTTGTGGAATGGGCCCACTATCAGCACACACTCAGGGTGGTCAGTGGCTTGGTGAATACATACACATTACTCAAAATAGGATCAAGGAGCTGGGAAGATGACTCAGTGATTAAAGACACTTGCTTTAGGGAAGGAGAGATAGCTTAGCACTTAAGGTGCTTGCCTGTGAAGCCTAAGGACCTGGGTTTGATTCCCCAGTACCCATGTGAAGCCAGATTCATAAGGTAGTGTATGTGTCTGGAGTTTGTTTGCAGTAGCTAGAGACCTTGGTGTGCCTGTTCTCGCTCTCTCTCTAAAAATTAATAAATAAAATAAACAATATTTTTTTAAAAAGACACTTGGACTGGACAGATGGCTTAGCAGTTAAGGCGCTTGTCTGTGAAGCCTAAGGACCCAGGTTCCATTCCCTAGTACCCATGTAAGCCAGATGCACAAGGTGGTGTATGCATCTGGAGTTCATTTGCGGTGGCTAGAGGCCTTGGTATGCCCATTCTCTCTCTCTCTCTTTCTTTCTCTCTCTCTCTGCCTCTTTTTCTCTATCACATAAATAAAATAAAATAAAATTTAAGAAGACACTTGCTTTTAAAGCCTGCTGGCCTGGATTTGATTTCCAAGCCAGATGCAAAAACAAGCGCCTGATGTTTACAACAGCAAGAGGCTCTGGTGCCCCTCCTCCCAATGTGCAAATAAATAATGGAGGCTGGACAGATGGCTTAATGGTTAAAGCATTTGCCTGCAAAGCCAAAGGATCCCGGTTCAATTCTCCAGGACCCATGTAAGCCAGATACATAAGGGGGCACATACATCTGGAGTTGGTTTGCAATGGCTGGAGGCCCTGGCACGCGCCCATTCTCTCCCTCTCTCTGTCTTTCTCTCTCTGCCTCTTTCTCTCAAATAAATAAATAAATGTAAAATAAAAAATAGGATCATGCACAAAGAAAGCTTCCAAATGTTTGCTATTGTCATTCCAGTCCAGAGATGGGGAAACTGAGGTGGCAGCAGGAGTGAAGGCCTTTGGTTGAGGCCACATGCCAGGAAGTGGTGAAGCTAGCAGAGTAGCTGAGCTGAAGCTGCCTGAGTAGTGCTTGGCAGGCCTGTCCCTGGCAAAGGATGGGCAGGGCAGTCAGGCTGCAAGAGCTGGCAGGAGGGGCCCAGCATCACCCTGCAGGTGACTAGTGCCTCTGAATGTCCTTGGGGAAGCTGCCAGGTTCCTGGATTTATAGCACAGCCAACCTGGTGTCCCCAACCCAGGCTCCTGAGAATGTCTCTGTCCCATGGGGCAGCTTCAGTCACAGCAGAGCAGCCAGCCGGGGACGGTAGATTCCCACTTGGCCTTGTCAGTGGTGATAAGGCTGTCACTGTGGGTGGTGGCTGGGCCAGAGCCAGCTGAGAGTGAGGGAGGAGGGGAGGCAGAAGACAGCTTAGGGCTAGGAGCCAAGGCTATATAGTCTCTGGGTATCACTGCTCTGGGCACCAAAGGACCACACTAACTCAAGACAGGTAAGGGGCCCAGCAGCCCCTTTCTGAGTCTCTTTCTTGGTTCTGGTCACACAGCCCCCAGGCAGAGCCAATCAGTCTCTTGTGTTAGCGTTTTAGTAAGATTTTGCCTTTTAATTTATTTATTTGTTTTTTTTTGTTGTTTGTTTTTTTTTTTGAAATAGGATCTCACTCTAGCCAAGGCTGGCCTGGAACTCACTCTGTAGTCCCAGGTTGGCCTCAAACTCACAGCAATCCTCCTACCCCTGCTTCCCGCGTGCTGGGATTAAAGGCGTGCACCACCGCACCCTACTAGATTTTGCCTTTTAAATATGCCTTAATGTGCTAGGGTAAAGGGAAGTTAAATTGCAACTCATTAGACCAGCTTCCAGCCAAGGGCATAGGGGCTGGAGGTAACTACCAGATACAAGCCTAAAGCCCTTTTCTGACCAATGCTAGCTTTAGATACCCTGAGCCCTGGACAGCTGCCCCTCCTCCACCTCAGGACCTATCACAGCTGCCAGGAAAGCAAGTCACCACAGGGGTTCTGATGCTGAACCAGCCCTGGGGTTTTGGAGGGAGCCCTTTTCCCCCCTTCCTTTGTCCTGGAAGATGAGGAAGGCTGTAAGGAAGCTCAGCATCCTGAGACTACCCCCACACACACACACGCTGAACCCTCAGCGTGGCTCACCACCTGTTTAATGGATGTAAATATTTCATGATAGACTTTGTCTTTGACTACAAATTGGAGCCCAGGAGACTTCGAGTTCTGCTGGGGGCACGTAAAGGGCAGTCTTTCAGAGGCTTTTGCAGGTGGCAGGAATCACACCCAGTCTGGATTGAAACCCCATCACTGCTTTGTACTGCCCCTCCCCCGCCAGCAGGCATGTCCTGGGTATGCCTCATTGAGTCATCCCCAGGGTGCCCCGGGGTGAGCCCTAATCTAATCTCTTTTTAGAGATTAGAACGATTGCCTAAATCCTGTCAAGGTCATGGAGCTTGGTAGGCAACCAGAGAACGTATCTGTGGCCAAAGCACATACTTACCCACCAGGGCATTCAGTCTCTCCTGACTGAGCAGCTGACCTCTCTGAGCCTCAGTTTCTTCCTCTTTCAATAAAGACAATAGCAAAGCCGGGCGTGGTGGTGCACACCTTTAATCCCAGCACTCGGGAAGCAGAGGTAGGAGGATTGCCATGAGTTCGAGACCACCCTGAGACTACATAGTAAGTTCCAGGTCAGCCTGGGCCAGAATGAGACCCTACCTCGAAAAAAAAAAAAAAAAAAAAAAAAAAAAAAAAAAAAGAAGAAGAAGAAGAAGAAGAAGAAACCTATAGCACAGGCATGGCCCAGCACTGGTGGGAAGATGTAGCCAGAACAGGTACACTGCAGGCACACATGCTCACATGGAGACCTGCTCAACTTGCAGTGGCTGTAATCAGCTTGTCACTGTTGTTATTACTCCTGGCTTCCTGTGTTTCTCCGCTTCTCTGGAGTACTCTCTCTCCAGCATTGACCACATCACACCCTGCATTTTCTAATCTGTAGGCAGCAGGTGGTGGAAGCATGCCCAGGGAGTTTAAACTCCTTCAGCCAGAGCAGGTGTGGCTAGATAGCCACCAGGGGGCGACCTAGTGGCAGCCAGGCCACCCGCTGCCCTCTTAGGTTTGCAAGCCCTGCTGAGGCCAGCTGGTCCCTGCAAACAGGTGTGGGCTTGCCCCAGCCAACCAGAGAATGAGCACACACATCTCCTCCCCCCTTGTCAGCCCCTCCACTGCCAGAGAGAACAAGAGTAGCCAAGGGGAGCAGTCGTCCTTTCCAGACCCAAGGTACAGACCCCCACTCTCTCACATTCCCGTCCTTCATCTTTCCGCAAGGCCACCGGAGAACTGAATTGTAAATTCCAGCCTGGTGAGGAAGGGGAGAGGGATGAAAGACAAGATAAATGAATAAATAAAAACCTATTGGCTCTAAATGCACAAGGAGAATTAATGGGGATGAGCACTCAGTCGAGGATTCTTGGGCAAGGGCAAAATTTCAATGAGGGCTGTGGGGGGACTGAGGAGGTCCCCTCCCACTTTCTGGAGCCTGCCCCTAGAGTCCGGGGGAAAGCTCAGGGCTGTGGAAGAGAAGGGAAGGGCAGCGGGGAAGGCTTCTCAACTCCTCACAGGGAGGGCCTTTATGGCTCCCAGGACCCCTCTTGCATGGGCACACTGGATCCTGTGTGGCAGTCCCATAGTGTTTCATGAGAGAGGTCTGCTGTCTGTTGCTTGCACTCTCCTAACCCATGACAGCAAGGTGGAAACCCGTTCTATGTGCCTTAGGACCAGAACTTGACCATCCAAGACTTAAGAGCAAGGCAGTGAGGCAGCAGAAAGAGTCAGAGCACCCAGTGCTCCTACAGCCTTGCTACGAGTGTGTGGTCCCAGCACCTCCACACACACACACACACACACACACACACACACACACACACGCCCCAGTACCAGCCTGCTGGAGGGGCAGAATCCTAGGCCCTACCCAGACTTGCTGAGCTACAATCTGCAGAACACTCAGTTACAAGGTCCCATGTTGTTGACAAAGGACAGAATTTTGCAGCCTAAGAGAAGAGACCTTGGCTTCCCAAGGAAGAAAGGAAGCAGGAAGCAGCTGAGGAGTTCTGGGAGAGAGAGCTGGGATTGGGACCTGAGATTCCCTAGGTGGACCTGGCCAAGGCTGGGGTCTGCGTCTCCCTGTTCCATTTGGATGGTTCCAGACAGAGGCAGCACGCTGTTCCAGTGAGAGTTGCAGGCGTGGGAACAGAATCCCCATGCAAGGGCTCACATCCTCACATTGCCACTGTGGGCTTCATGATCTGGAATGAGTTACCTAGTGGAGAACAGAGCGGGTTTCGAAATCTTCAAGTACTTAGAGAACATGCTACCTGAGCTAGTGTGAGGTTTGACTGTCATCACAGATGCAGTCTCCATCATCAGGGCTGTTCCACATTGAAACGGATAAACGCTGAGCCTATCATCAAACGAGTCTCCAGAGAGACGGAAGTCTGCAGTCTTACACTGCATGACCTTCCGTGGGGGATGTAAACCTCTCCAAGCCTTGTTTCCTCAAGCTGAGGCTAGTAGGAGACAATGGAAAGGGAACTGCCAGGAGCATATCATAGCTATTCAACTCACAGTTGTTCTTTTTTGTTCATGTGTGTGAGTTTGTGGTGTGTGTGTGTGTGTGGTGTGTGTTTATATGCATGTAAGTAAACGTATATACAAATGCCAGAGCTCAGTGTTCCTCAGTCATTGTCCACTTTATTTTTTGAATATTTTATTTATTTATTTATTTGAGAGAGAGAGAGAGAATAGGTGCACCAGGGCCTCCAGCCACTGCAAATGAACTCCAGATGTATGTACCACCTTGTGCATCTGGCTTTATGTGGGTACTGGGGAATCAAACCTGGGTCCTTTTGGCTTTGCAGGCAAGCACCTTAACTGCTGAGCCATCTCTCCAGCCCCACCTTATTTTTTTGGGACAGGATCTTTTGCTGGACCTGGAGCTCACTGATTTGGCTAGACTAGCTGAGCAGAAAGCCCTAGAGATCCTCTTGTCAGGCAGACCAATAAGCTCAGCTTTTACGTAGGTGCTGAGGAACCTGAACTCAGGTCTTCATGTCTGTAAGGCAAGCACTTTAACCCCTGAGCCATCTCCAAAGGCCTTATGGTGGCTCTTGGTGTCATTTCCAGAGCTACAGGTGTTTGGACCATGAGCTTCTCAAAGGCAGGCCTGTTTCTCTAATCTTTGTGTTCCAGCACCGTCCTCTTGCCTCACCCTGTGCTGAACGAAAGAATGGCTTATTAGAAAGACAGCATGGTCCAGGAAGGCTTCTTGGTGGAGGAGGGATTGATGCTGAGCCTTGAGAAGGACCAGGTCTCTGATCAGGACCCAGAACAGTTGGAAGTCCTGGCGTCTCTCCACCGCAGCCCCTGTGCTGCGGGATTTACCCTCGGTTGCAGCTGGGAGTTCTCACGGCTCTGTCATTAAGTCAGTCACAGTGACTCGGAACCTGTCACTGAGCCCTTAGTAACAGCCACTGGCTCTCTGGAAATGCCTGAGGCAGGACCTGGCCTAGAACAAGAATAGATTCCCATGAAGACATCATGTTGCACAGTGAAGTCTCCTGCTGGGGAGTAGACAAGGAGAGGATGGGCCAGCTCTGTCACCTAGCACTAGGCCCACAGAGGTCACATCCGTGCTTCTGAGTTTTCTGGTGGGAACAAGTTGGGTCCAGACACTCTGAGGAGGATGACTGTGGTCTAGCAGAGCAGCAGGGACACAAAAGAGCCCACAAGGGACATTCTCTAGACTGCCAGAGGCTTGAGTTTATTTTTATTTTTTGGTTTTTCAAGGTAGGGTCTTGCTGTAGTCTAGGCTCTCCTGGAATTCACTATGTAGCCTCAGAGTGGCCTCGAACTCATGGCGATTCTCCTACCTCTGCCTCCTGAGTGCTGTGATAAAGGCGTGCGCCAACACGCCCGGCTATTTTTTTGTTTTTTTAAGATAGGATCTTATGTAGCTCAGGCTGGCTTTGAAATCACTATGCAGCTGAAGATGATCTGAAACTCCTGACCCTCCTTCCTCCACCTCTCCAGTGCTGGGATATTACAGGTGTGCAACACCACACCCAGTTTATGTGAGGGCTAGAGATGCAGCCCAAGGCTTTGTGCATGCTAGGAAAGCACTCAACCAGACCCACATCCCCAGGCCCGTGCCCTGAACTGAAGATAGTTTCCTTTTACACCCTCTTTCCCACATCATCACAAGCTGAGGCAGGCAGTGGATCGACAGAAGTACAGGCAGGTTCTCCCATGCTGGCTTTGGACCGGGGCAGATGGGAGGGAGCTCCCATCTATCTTGTCTGTTTTGGGTTGTGGGACTTTGACTGAGTCCCTCGTGACTCTGAGCCTCAATTTTCTCATCTGGAAAATGGAGGGTGATACTTTCAAACCTCCAAGGATATTTGTGTGAATGAGATGAGATAAGGTATGAGAAGTCCCCAGGCACCCAGCTGAGCGAATATTTACATTCTAGAATGTAGCTGGAGGGCAAAAGGAGTAAATAGAAAGAGACAGTAGACAGAAGATGGCCCTACTAGCAAAGCGGACCTGTCGCAGTGGAGGGTAAAGGTGGGGGCTAAGAAGATTCCATGACCGGAGGCCTGGATAGAAGGAATGAAGACTACAGTGGGTAGGGGAAAATGGATGGTGGTGGAGATTGGACAGGCTATCCTACCTGCTCATATCCTATAGGAAGCTTCCACAGCCTGTGAGCAGAGATGTCACTGTCACTGTGTCCTTTGACAGACAATATCCCTGGCTTCCCAAGGTCCTCTAAGGCATGGGACTGGAAGCCACCCCGCTTCCATCTGGCTCCTGTCTGTTCTCTGGGTTGGGAGGGAATAAGGATCTAGGGAGGGGGCGTGTAGAGGAGGGTCAAGGCAGAAATGACAGCCAGATGCACAGGCATGCTTGACACCATGTCTCCCCTCCCAGTCTTGGCTGCCCCAGAAGCAAGGCTGCAATGCTGTCCCCAGCCCACAACCCATGTCCAGGTTTACCTGTCTCTGGCTTGTCAGGGGAAGGAGAGCCTTGTGGCCCAGGAGAATTCTTAGCCACTTCCTGGAGGGGACAGTGGGAAATGGCAGGTGCTATAGGGTTGGTTCCAGCCCACTGTGGTTTGCTGGATCTGATTTAGCTTTTAGCAGCGGCAGATTTACTTCAAGAAGGAGAATGTGTCTGTAGTCCCCAGAGCATAGATACTGCTGGCAGGGGTTGGGTGGGTGGGGGGATGACATATGCATTTAAAGCAAAATGATGGGATGCGAGCTAGGAGCCCCAGGCCCAGCAAAAGGGACCAAGGCCAAGTGCTTTAGCTTCGGTTTCCCCAACTTTGCATGCTTTGGTGCTTTGGTGCTCCTGGGGGACTGACAGATACATTCAGGGAGTTTGGGAGAACTTTGATTGGTCACAGACAAATACAAGATTCCAGTGTTGGTGGAGGCATTCCCAAGGTATATTTATGCCTGACTCAGCACTGTGCTTTTTTTTTTTTTTTGTAACAAAGTTTTATGTATCCTAGACTGATCTTGAACTTCATATGTAGCTGAGAATGAACTTGATCTTCAGATCCTTTGGTTTTCACCTTCAGAGGGCTGGGATTATAGGCATCTACTACCATGCCTGGTTTTTGGAGTGCTGGGGATGAAACTTAGGGCTTTTGTGCATGCTAAGCAAGCACTCTACTAACTAAGCCATATCTCTAGCCTAAAACATTTAAAAAATATATTTATTTATTTGCAAGCAGTGAGAGAGAGGGAGACAATGGGCTGCCAGGGCCTCTTGCTACTGCAAACTAACTCCAGACACATGTTCCATTTTGTGCATCTGACTTTATGTGGGTACTAGAGAATCGAACCCAGGCCTTCAGACTTTGCAAGCAAGTGCCTTTAACTGCTGAGCCATCTTTTCAGCCCCATTTTTTTATTGAAATGAAATTCACCTAATGCAAACATAAAGTTAACCCCTTAAATTTATTTTGGGAAATTATTAATGTGTGAAATACATACACAAATTTAAATTGCCTCTCTTTTAAAGTATGCAATCCAATGGCAGTTAACATATTCAGTGTTGTGTCACCACCTTTGATTCCCAGACATCTCCACCTGCTAAGAAAACCCTGTGTGGGGCTGCGGAAAGGCTTGGCAGTTAAAGGAATTTATTGAAGGGTCTGCTCTTTTCCCAAAAGATAACTCTGGCACGTTGGTGGGAATCAGTTGACTATGGGTGTGCAAGGTTACTTCTGGACTCCACAGAGGTTTTCTTTTTCTTTTTAAAAATATTTTATTTTATTTATTCATTTATTTGACGGAGAGGGAGGGAGGGAGAGAGAGAGAATGGGCATGCCAGGGCCTCCAGCCACTGCAAACAAACTCCAAACTCATGCACCATCTTGTGTATCTGTCTAACGTGGGTCCTGGGGAATCAAACATGGGTCCTTTGGCTTTGCAGACAAATGCTTCGACTGCTAAGTCATCCCTCCAGCCCTCCACAGAGGTTTTCTGTGAAGAACTTGACTTTGAGTCTTCCAAAATATCCTGCATGGGAAAAATGGATGTTCCTTTTTTGTGCCCATTTTATCAACCCGGAAACCAAGACTGCAATTCTGAGTGGTGGTGTCAAGGTCGGAACTCCAACCCCCTCATCTAACAATGACCAGGGGCATCCCACACCATTGCCCCTTCTCTCTAGTTTTGTTTGTTTGTTGTTGTTGTTTTCTGTTTTCTTCTCCTTTTGCCCCTAATGTGTCCTTTAGGCTAGAATGTTTAGTCTGAGTCACACAGGAGGATGAGTAGGGAATGGATGCTATGATCTTTCTGTGGTCTCTGAGCCCCTGCCCAGCTTCACCTCTGTTCCTCCCCTCAGCCAAGCATCATCGCCACACAGGTGCCCCTTGTGTATCATAAATGCTAAATAAGTACTGGTGACAGAATTTCCCCCATCTCAACAAAGGGTGTAATGTAGGAGGAGTCGTAGAGATTGTCAAAGGCCAGAGGCATCCCAGTATCTATAAGCACATTACAATGGAGCTGACCACTCAGGAGAAAGTGGGTATCTGGAACTGGCCACGCCCCAGGGCCTGAGACCCACCGTAACCTTAACAACTCCTAGACTCCTGATAAAGTCCAAACCCTGGGGACAGAAGTGTCCCTTCCATCCACTCACACACTGGATTTTACCTCATGTGATAGCATTTGGTGGGACACATGGGGCATGGGCCCAGAGGTCACCTGTGGCCATCTGGGGGCTGGAGCTGCTCCTGCAGGGCTGCCAAGGCTAACACATTCACTTCCTGGCTGGTTCAGGTAAGCCCTCAGGTGTTCCCCCAGAGGCACTGCTCAGAGCTAGATTTCACGGGCCCTGGAAGACCAAGAGAACACACCCCTCCCACTTGCCAGCCACAGTTCTCCTGTGCTGGCAGTACCATGTGTGGGGGGGGCACTTCCTGCGGGAAGCCAGGGTAGAGTGGTGGCAGGAATGTGTCCACGGTGGCTAAAGTCACCATGGATGGGCCTGGACTGTGACCATGAAGTGGGGAGCCTGGCAATGCACCCTTCCTTTGCAGTGTGCTGGTGCATCTCCCCTGGCACCCTCTCATGGCCATTAGTGCATGAGGTGCCTTTGCACCCTCTCAACAAGACTGGGGCACAGATGAGGAAGGGAGGCTCAGAGAAGTAGAGACACCTGCAGCCAGAGCCAGGAACCCCCCCAGGGCCTTGAGCACTGTCTCCGTCCCGCCTAGTTCAGTAGGACCCTGGGCACAGGCCTCAAGGGGAGGATGCTGAAATCATGATAGCCTCCAGATCCAGACTCGGAGGAGGAGGCTCTAGAACTGCCCCTCCCATGTGGATGAATGGGCATCTTCCCCCCTCCTCCCAGCACACATAGTTTGAGCCCTTGGGGACTCTTCCAGTCTCCCCAGCCCCCATTCCATCACCCTCCCACTGCCAAGTCATTTGTTCATTTGACTCCAAGCACCAGCCAGGGAAATAAGTGGAAATGAACCAGGACCTTTCTCGTCCCCTCAGCCACAGCAGCAGGAGGCTGTTGGGTAGAGGTGAAGAGGAGGCCAGGGAGCACAGCCCCCCTCCCCCTCCCCGTCATCAGCTTGCAGTAAGGGGTATCCACAGTGTGGGGGGAGAGACGGACAACAAGTTCTTGGGGAGTCCCCTCGTTCTGGAGGATCAAGAGCTGACAAAGGCAGGTGGTGACAGTGGGAGGAGAAGCCAGCTTCTCCTTGTCTTTGCCTTTACCAACAGCTGTGCAGTGGGCACAGTGCTGAGCCAGCTCCTGAGGATCGAGTTCCCCTCTGCAGTGGCCACCAGAAGCAGGGCGATCTTGCACAAGACACTTTGAGAAGCTCCACTGTCTTTCAGCATCACACCCATGCATGTGTGCATATGCATGCATGAGTACACAGACAAGGTTGCAAACTCTTGTGGATACTTCCCAGGCAGCCCAGAGTACACGTGCCCAGCCCAAGGGGGGGCTCTTGACTTCAGGGAAATCATGGTTTGTCTCCCTGTAACTGGCTGGTCCTACTGTCTTGAAGATCTTAATTTTATGTCTTCATCTCAGAGCAACATTTATTGAATGCTTAATGTGTACCATCCAAGCACTTAACCTAAACCAGCCCACTGAGTCCATTCAAGAGTGTATATTAAATAGCCCATTTTGAATATGAGGAATGTCAGATTCAGAAGGGTGAAGTGACTTCGTCAGGATCACACAGCGTTTTTAAATATTTTATTTATTTATTTGAGAGAGAGAGAGAGAGAGAGCACGTGTGCCAGGGCCTCCAGTCACTGCAAAGGAATTCCAGATACATGTGCCCACTTGTGCATCTGGATTACATGGGTCCTATAGAATTGAACTGGGATCCTTTGGCTTTGCAGGCAAATGCCTTAATGGCTAAGCTGTCTCTCTAGCCATCACACAGATTTTTAAGGACAGGGTTTTAGCACTTTCGTGCTGGGCTGCCTAGACCCAGCTCTTAAGTAGGCTGCATGGCTGATGTGAGCTACTCTGAGTAGTTCAGAAACTGCCTGATAGATGGGGGCGGCTGTCATCTGTGAGAGCGCGCGCACGCACAGCCATGTGTACCGGGTGAGCAGAGTCCCCATCAAGTGGGAGGAGGGAGGCTGGGGAGGAGTGATGGCAATGTTTTCCAGCCCCCTGCTCTTTAAGACTGATGAAGTCTGCTAATCCACTTATTCAATAACTTGCTTATTTCATGTCTGTTTGACAGCAAGCAGGCTCCCACGCAGTAGCTCTGCAGCAGCTCTGGGGGAAGGTGAGATGGCCTAGCCTGAGGAGCCCTATCTATCCTGCTGGGGAGGGAGTAGCAGAAACTACCCCTGACTATGGACAGTAATGGTCCTAAAATTAGAGGGTTCAATGAGCAGTGGGGCAAAGAGTGGACTTTGGGACTGACTGCCTGGCATTGGGCAGCCCTCCCTGCCCACTTGCCTGGGTTTCCCAAGGATTTGGCAACTTCCGAGCCTAGGGGGAGTAAGAGTGGGCAGGGAATGAGGGGCCAGGAGACAGATTCCCATTGCCCCCCCACCCGCCACCAACTGCTCCAAGATGGGAAACTGTCCCACCTTGAGGCTAAAGACAATGGCCTCACCTTTGGTGGCACTCTGGAGCTTCTTGAAGGATCATAGGCAGCTTCATGTCCAAGAACGTCCCCAGAAGTCTTCAAAGAGGGTGAGAGTGCCTTGGGAGAGAACCGCTGGCCCTGTGGGGTGGGTGAGTGCATCTCTGTAGCACAGGGGAGAAAGCTCTCCTCCTCTGTCCCTCATCTCCTCATTGGAGATATTCTCAAAGGCTCCACACTCGTGGGTAGCAGAGACAACAGAATGGCAAGAGCCTGCAGCCAGCCCTCCGCAATGCACCAGGCCCACTTGAGGTTCTCCAGGTGCTGAGCAGGGTGTCTTTGGAACATGTCACATCCCCCACACCTGGGTTGCAGCCCAGCCCAGCCATAGCAGACTCTGAGGTGAGCCCAGCATCTGGACTTAAGAAAACCACTCCACATGTGAGCAGAACTTGCAAGTTTGAGGTCCATTGGTGGGTTGAAGTCTTCCCTGAGGATTGCCCCGAATCCTTCCTTCCAGCCTTCCACATCTTGGTTGCTCTCATTAGACCAGAGAGGGAGAGAACCCCATGCATGGCTTCCTCACTCTCAGAGACCTTCCTTCTGTCTGAGTGGCAGCCACCCTTTCCTGTTTGGCTTTGGGGAGTGAGGGGACCAGCTCCCGGGCTTGGGATGTGACCTCCCACTTTTCACACCCTGACTCTTATGGTCTCTTCCTAAGAGGCCAGCCAGAGTCAGGCTTTCCTGAAGCTGTGAACTGTCAGCTACCCTCTGGCCCTGGCCTCTTCATTGGCTTCATCTTCTGTGAGCCCCACTCAGCTCCTGACCAGCCACAAACTAACCTGCCACTCCCCATAGCACTTTCTATACCTGACCCTGTTCGGCCCTTTGCCTGTCCATCTCAGACACCCTCCAACCTGGCCAGTCTGGCTTACAGAAACCAATGGGAACCCACCTCCCTGAGAAGTTTCTATCCTACAGGATGCCCTCCAGGACTTGGTATCTGTGCTGCTCATGGGTATCAAGTTGCCATAGGCAACTGGTGCCTGGGTTAGCAAAAATCTGATGTTGAGCAAGCATCTGGCTTCTGGGACCTCTGTCCCTTCGCCTATAATATGAGGGTGGCAACTAGATGACCTCACAGACTGGGTGTCTATTTTTTTAATTTTTATTTATTTATTTATTAGAGACAGAGAGAGGGAGCGAGAAGGAGAATAGGCATGCCAGGGCCTCTAGCCACTGCAAACAAACTCCAGATCCATGCACCACTACATGCATCTGGCTTACATGAGACCTGAATAATTGAACTGGGGTCCTTAGGCTTTGCAGGCATGCGCCTTAACCACTAAACCATCTCTCCAGCCCTGGGTATCTGTTTTTGATCAGTCATTCCCAATCTCCCAAATCCATCTGCCCAGTCCCCAGCACAGGGCTTTGGTTAGTATGATAGTTTCTTTCCTCACTGCTGTGATAAAATACGTGACAAAAGCAACTTAAGGGAGGAAGGGTTGATTCTGACTCACAGCAGCCTGAGGACGCTGATCCCATTGTATCAGAAGTCAGGAAACAGAGAGAGATGATGCTGGTGCTCAGCTCACTTTCTCCTTTTCTTCTTTTTAAAAAATATTTTTATTATTTTTATTTATTTATTTATTTGAAAAAGAGAGATGCAGATGGAGAGAGAATGGGCCTCCCGCAACTACAAATGAACTCCAGACACACGCATGACTTTGTGCATCTGGCTTTACATGGGTCCTGGGGAATCGGACCTGGGTCCTTTGGCTTTGCAGGCAAGCACCTTAACTGCCAAGCCATCTCTCCAGTCCTCACTTTCTCCTTTCCATTTATTCTGGGACTCCAGCCCATGAGATGGTGTTACTGCCTTCCAGGATGGGTCCTCCTTCCTCAGTTAAACCTTTCTGGAAATGTCTCCTAGGTTATTCCAAATCCAATAAAGCTGACAATGAAGACTAGCCTTCACCACTGATTAGGTGGCTGATTGGTTAGTTGATTGGTTGAGTTGGTTAGATAGCTTATCTGGTTGATTATATGGTTGGTTGTTGGTTGGTTGTTTTGCTTTCCATCTGGAGTAGATCTCAGGGCTGAAGGCCCAGGAATACGGTCACACGTCCCCTTCCCAGGTGTTTTGATGGGCAGCCACATTTGATTCTGCTTCTCCAGAGTAACTTGTCTCAGATGGCTGGCATGTAGCTGATGAGTGAGTGCACGGATAAATTAATAGTACCTTATGAGCTGGGAGTGCTGGCGCACGCCTTTAATCCCAGCACTCGGGAGGCAGAGGTAGGAGGATTGTTGTGAGTTCGAGGCCATCCTGAGAGTACATAGTGAACTCCAGATCAGCCTGGACTAGAGCCAAACCCTACCTAAACAAAACAAAACAAAACAACAAAACAAAACAAAACAAAACACCTTATGATCCAGCCTCACCACTACCAGCCCCACCAAGGGCTTCATCAACTGAGCAGTGTACCCGTCCAGTTGTACCAAACCCCGTATGACTTATTCTCTCTGCCATACCATCTCTTAACTCCCCAGAGCACAGTAGGAAAACACCCTGGAGGGTCTAGGGCCGTGGCTCTTCAAAGGAGTGGTCTTCACCTGTTTGGGTGCTGTGTCCACTCTTGAGATGCTTCTGGATGCTTAAGACCCAGACCTGCTTACAGTGTGTGTGTGGGGGGGGGGTCCCTTCACTGCACAACACTGAGCACATGATACATGCCAGGCTCTGCCTTGCACTCTCAGTGCACTGTGTGGAGGTCATGCAGACATGCTATTAACCAGAGATGTCTCTGGAGAAAAGTGTGGTCAAGCGTTCATCTGGCCGTAGGAGCAGTGCCAGAGATGAGTCCTCAGGAAGGGATGTTTACACAGACACCTGCCACAGGGTGGGACCTCCAGACAGAGGTGCCCAGCCTGAGGAAGGAAGCACAGGCTGGAGAGCAGAAAGTCCAGCAAGGAGAGGTGAGCTAGGGAGAGGGAAGGACAAACAGAATGAGGATCCAGGCCTTGGACTTGTAGTAAGCCTGGTTCTAAGCCTCTTATACCTTGCTGCTTTACACAGTGCACCTGGCACCTAACTGAGGCCAAGCTAAGGACCAGAGACCAAGGAGCTGCTGGTGACCCCAATAGGGGCAGGGCAGGCTGGGGCAAAGCGGGGATCATACTACCTCATTGCTCTGGGTACATTCCAACTCTTCGGCTGTGCCTGTCCCAGGACCTGACTGAGGTGTTGTTCTTGTTCCACTCTTAAGCAAGAAAACCTAGGGCTCAGGCTGGAGGGATGACTTAGCAGTTAAGGCATTTGCCTGCAAAGCCAAAGGACCCGGGTTCGATTCCCCAGGACGCACGTTAGCCAGATGCACAAAGGGGTGCACATGTCTGGAGTTTGTTTGTAGTGGCTGGAGGCCCTGGAGGGCCCATTCTCTCTCTTTCTCTCTCTCCCTCTTTCTCTGTCAAATAAATAAATAAATAAATATTTTTATAAAAGAAAGAAAACCCAGGGCTCCAAAAAGTTGCAGGGATACAGGATGCTCGGAGGGGCCAGCAGCCCTGCCCTCGCCCCGCCCCACCCCACGCTGGACTGCTCACCGCCTGCTTTCCTCTTCCATGATGAAATATTCATGTCAGCAGAGTAGGCCCTCTTTGGGAAGGCGGCCTGCATCTAGCTCACGCTTTGCACAGGCTTTTAAAGAGCAGGACGCTTTTCCTACCCTCTAAGCATTTTCTGAGTTGCCAATCGATAATGCTCTTAACCAGCGCTCCACAGCAGCTTCCTCCCGCTCTCGTCGCCTACCTCCCCTTACTCTCACTCTTTTCCTTCCTCCCTTCCCCTCCTTCTTTCATCCCTCCTCCTTTCTTTTCATTTACTTTTTAAAAAAATTGTACGTGTTTCTGTATGTGTATGTGTATGTTGGGAAGGATGGATGCATGCATGTCATGGCACGTGAGTAGAGAGATCAGAGGACAACTTGGGGTGTTGGTCTTCTTGGTCCATCTTGTTTAAGGCAAGGTCTGTCTTGTTTTGCCACTAGGAGTGCCAGTCTAGCTGGCCTACAAGATGCAGGATTCTCCTGACTCTATCTCTCATTGCTATAGGCCTGTTGGGATTGCAGAAGTGTACTCCACTTTTGCAGCTGGCTTTACATGGGTATGGAGATCCTAACTCCAGTCGGCAGGCTTGTGGTGTAAGCACTTTTAACCACTGAGCCATATCCTCAGACCTTCATTTACTTTAAAAATATATATTAGGGGGACTGGAGAGATGACTTAGTGGTTGAAGTGCTTGCCTGCAAAGCCAAAGGACCCAGGTTCAATTCCCCAGGACCCACATAAGCCAGACACACAAGGTGGCTCATGTGTCTGCAATTTGTTTGCAGTGGCTGGAGGCCCTGGTGCACCCATTCTCTCTCTGTCTCTGTTTCTCCCTGTGAGTTCAAGGCCAGCCTAGAACTACAGAGTAAGTTCCAGCTCAGCCCTGACTAGAGTGAAACCTTACCTCAAAAATAAATAAATAAATAAAAAATAAATTAAAAAGAAAAGAAAAGAAATATATTAAATGTATATTATTAAATAGTAAAAATGTTGAGCCAGGTATGGTGGTGCACATCTTTAATCCCAGGACTCAGGAGGCAGAGGTAGGAGGATTTCTGTGAGTTTAAGGCCAGCCTGGGACTATATATAGAGTGAGCTCCAGGTCAGCCTGAGCTAGAGTGAAACCTTACTTCGAAAAAGAAAAAACATGTATTAGGTAAAAGTGTTGAGCCAGGCGTGGTGGTGCATGTCCTTAATCCCACCCAGCACTCAGGAGGCAGAAATAGAAGGATCTCTGTGAGTTCAAGGCCAGCCTGGGACTACAGAGTGAGCTCCAGGTCAGTCTGGGCTACAGTGAGACCTTACCTCGAATACAAGAAAAAAAGTGTTGAGCCTTTTGAGTGGTGAGCACACTCCAAGATGGGGAGTGGGGAAAGGGCAAGCTGCCCAAAGTGTGAGCTCAGAGCTGGAGTGCAGGACCCAGAGGAGGGAAGGCAGCTGGGCAGAGCACTCTATAGACCAGGAGGGGAGATGTTTGGGGGTTGCTGTGTTCCTGGGAAAGAAGGGATAGGTTTCCCCTCCTTGAGCCTCCCTCTCACCTTCTTCTAACGAATTAGAAAATGATTATAACACACCCAGAGAAAACAGGACCAAAACAGAGAAGAAAAGGGTCCCAGAACACAGAAAGTGTAGAGCGCCTGCCAGGATAGACGGCCAAAGTCTCTAAGAATAGTCATCCAGTTTGGGTGGTCTGCCTTTGTAGTGGCATGTATGCAAATGAAGGGGATCCGCCCCCTTCCGAGGCAAGGGGCCCCCTGTTTCTGGTTGGCTAGGAGGTACAGTGAGGAGCGTGTTCACGGATGTGGGGGCCACGGCTCAGTGCCAGGCATGCCTCGGAACTGGGAAAGAGTTTCTTACCCCAAACATTCCTGGAAGTCTGGCTGTGGGAAGAATTCACATATGCCCAGGGCAAAGCAGAATGTAGCCTTGCTTTTTATTTTTTTATTTTTAAAGACAACTTCAAGTTCTTGGAAGGAAAGATCAGCCCTCATGTAGTCAGTGCCAGCTTCCCCCAGCAGACTCTCTTGGACATCTTGTCACTGAGCACAGCCCAGCATCCCCAGGCCCCCTGAAGGGCTCATTGGAGGGATCTTCAGGGCATGAGAAACATGGAGGAGCTAGCCCTCTGTCCAGCAGCAAACACAACTTCCCCAAGCCGACCAAGGGGTCTTAGGGCTGGCATCTGCTCAGCAGCTATGCCCTGCCTCCCCCCGGGCTCACAGTCCTCCCTGATGGCGGCACTCTTACTACATCCCGAGGGGAGGGTCCCAGCTTGGGAATGTTCACTCAAAGCTGCTGCGGCAGCCCCTGCTGAGAAGTGCTGTGCAAGGTGAGGAGCTTGGGTCTCCGCCTTCCTGGAGTCCCATCTTGGAGCTCTGTCCTCCTGGAAGGATGGCATAGTGGGCAGGATTCAAACAACAGGCCTCAATGTGCATTTTCCACTCACTCAAGTGAAGGGCACTGCTCTTTGGACTGGAGAACGAAAGTGCATTTTGCTGGCTTAGGTTCAGGCCAGGGCAAGCTTGGGAGGTGGACTGGATCTCTGGGTTCAAGATAGACTTCTGCTCAAGATATACCGATTGAGGTGGGGCTGGAGAAGAAGGGCGGTCCCTGAGGCTTACTGCTAGGATGAACACATTGGGAAGAGGGGTGCGGAGGATGAGGCCTGGCCTGGGCCACTTGCCTTATAATCAATCAGGGCTAGGAGAACTATTTCTATAGATCAAGAAGAATGTCCCTGGTCAGGTACAGCTCTGGGTCGGTTTCTGCTGGTGTGTATGTGTGTGTGTGTGTGTGTGTGTGTATGTGTGTAAGATAGAGAGAGAGGGAGAGAAATGACCTTGCTGTTTCCAGGGCCTCTGCTCCAAGGGAAGCCAAAGGGGCAGGAGAAGTCAGAGGCAGAGAGAGCAAGAGAGATGAGGATCAATGAACCCACAGAAGGAGAAAGAGCAACACAGAGAGAAGAGCTGAGAAAGGGAGGAGGGAGTTAGGAATGCAGGGTGGCCAGAATTAGAATCAGCTCCGAACAGAATCTCCGTTTCCGCCTTGTTAATAATTCATTGGGGCTGCAACTTTTCTTACCAAGAAATAGGAAATAATTTGTTAGGGTGAATTCCCCCAGCACCGGGCTTTCTCGCCGTCGTTAGGGGAGGACTTGCCCTTCCTCCCAAGCCGCGGGAGAACTGAGGACCATGCAGAATTTGAGACTTGGAATGTCAGCGTCACAGCTGGTTGACCCCTGTTGAGTTATTTCCTGAAGGGGGAAACCAAGGCCTAGATTGTCAGTTTCTACCCAAGGTCACACATAGAGTTAGGGGCAATGCCAAGTCCTACCTCCATGGCCCAGTGTACTTACTATGGATCTAAACACATGCCTAGACCAGGCCATATCCTTCTCAAGTGCAAGGGGAGAATAGGGCTAGTTGGACTGCCTTTCCACTTCCTCCACACCTCATCTTTACTTCACCCCCAAGTCCCTAAACTTTGTAAAAATAGGAGCTGTATCCGGGTGTGGTGGCACACGCCTTTAATCCCAGCACTCGGGAGGCAGAGAGGTAGAAGGATCACCATGAGTTCAAGGCCACCCTGAGACAACATAGTGAACTCCAGGTCAGCCTGAGCTAGAGGGAGACCCTATCTCGAAAAACCAAAAAGAATAGGAACTGTGCTTGCCCTCATCCCAGCATCCCACATCCTGGGCCACTCCTTGGCAGTCTCCTGCCTTCCACCTGGAATGAGGCAACTGCCTCGAGCCCCCAGTGAGGTTGACAACTTGGCAGACAGGTTCAAAAAAAAAAAAAAAATCTGTCAGCTGTTAAACTGTTCCAGACCTACCCACAAGCCTGGGTGGCAAAGAAATGGACTGTCTCCCATGGTGGGGGAGCTCATATCTGAGCGGCTGGGCTGTCAGTGGCTGGGTCCTTTTCCTCTCTGGTGTAGGGCAGTTTTCTGACTCCACTCAGAGCCAGGGCATCAGATTCCAACCTGGAGATGCATGACCTTGAGATGTTGTTCTGTGTTTACACATTAATAAAATGTAAATGAAAGGAATTCGCCTTCCAGTCCAGCAAGGTAACTCACAAGGTGCTGCCTGGGTGCAACAGCACAGAGGGAGTGTTAGTAAACGGTGCCTAAAGGAGCCAGAGATGAACACTCCCCCCACATCCAGCATCTGCCAGCAGACCCTGTGCAAGGCGCTTGCCGTGCGTTACTCATTGTCCTCACAGCAGCCCTGGGAAGTCAGCATGGCCAATCTCATTGGACTTTTGTTCATTTCACAAAGATTGTCTGAGTCCCCAAAGGGACTGGGACTACAGTGGGAACAGGTGGAAAAAGTTACTGAGCTGAAATGGAGCTCAGAGCTTCTGAACTCCAGAGCCAGGTTCCTCAAACAGGATCCTCCTGATCCAGAGTTGGCGTTCCCATGACTCCTAGAAATTGTATGGAAAATGTATGTGATGGGCAACTAAATTTGGTGGCAGGGGTGGGGGGGATTACAAGACTTGTCGGCAGAGGGTATATGGGATTTTCTGTTCTTGGTTTGGTTTGGTTTTGGTATTAATCGATACCGTCTCAGAAAAGTCAATCAGTAGGCAGGAGAATAGCTCAGTTGGTAAGTTCCCCCTCTACTCAGGGAGGTGCTGGATTCAATGAGGTGTTCCTTGCAATCTGGGGTAGTGGGGCCAGACAAAGTGGAGTAGGGCACCACAGGATACAAGCATGGGACCTTAGTTGGATGCTAAGAACTCACATAAAAAAGAAAGGCTGGAGCCTGGCGTGGTGGCTCACACCTTTAATCCCAGCACTCGGGAGGCAGAGGTAGGAGAATCACTGCATGTTCGAGACCACCCTGAGAATACAGAGTGAATTCCAGGTCAGCCTGGGCTAGAGTGAGACCCTACCTCAAACCACCCCCCTCAAAAAAAAAAAAAAAAGAAAAAAGAAAAAAGAAAGGCTGGGCTTGGTGGCATGTGCCTGCTCTCTTTACACTGGGGGAGATGGACACAGGTGCCTCTCTGGGGCTCACTGACCAGTCAGTCTAGCCAATTTGGCAAGTTCCACTCTCTCAGAAAAGGTGGACAGTGCCTAAGGAGCAACACCCGAGGCTGTCCTCCATTCCACTGGCACACACATGGGCATACACAGCCACACACAAACATATGCACGCCCACACAAAAAAAGAAAGGATAGTTGGTTCAGTGTAGAGACACATAGTCCATACCCCAGCAGCGAGGTAGGATTCTGAGACCTTTGGCTGGGGGTGGGGGCACAGAAGGAAGAGGAGACGTATCAGGGAGAGAAAGGGTATTGTGCTGGCCACAGCTTGGGATTTATTTACTGTGCTTGTTGTTGGCGAAGCTCCCTCGGCAGCAGACATGGAGCTGGTAAATACACAGGCTGATTCATTAGTTTCTGACCATCTGCTTCCTGGGGACTGGGGTGGGGGCCAGCGGGCCCTGCAGGGTGGGCAGCATGATGTCCTCCTCAGCCTGGCTGGTGTCTCCCACCCTTGGCAGACCTACTACGTCCATCTTCCCAGTGACAAGCGGGCTAGGAGCAGCCAGGGGCTTACAGTCCCCACTATCTCAGGGCAGGCAGGGCAGGATAGGGAAAGGTAAGGCTGGAAGGATGGGGAAGATGACATATGACTCCCAGCAGCTGGGGTTAACAGGAATATTGACAGCTGATATGTGATAAATGAATGCTAATGCAATTCCCAAGGGACCAGGCAGCCTAGGAAAAGGCATGACTTCAGAGCTGGATTGATAAGAGCTTTCCAGGTAGGTGAGACAGTCTGGTGCCACTCCGTGTCAGCACACTGAGCAACTAGGTTCATGGGAGAGACCCAGAGAGAGCTCCTGGGGACATCCTGGAAGAAAACAGGATCAGGGTTTGAGAGATGGCTTGGCAGTTAAAGTGCCTGCCTGCCTGCCAAGCCTAAGAACGCTGGTTCCAATCTCCAGGTCTCACATTTAGCCAGATACAAAAAGTGACGCAAGGGTGCAATGCCTCACTTGCCCACAAGGGGGCACACGCGTCTGGAGTTTGTTCGCAACAGCTGAGAGGTCGCTGGCACACCCATTCTCTCTCTCTCAAATTAAAAAACAAACAAACAAAAAAAAAAAACAGGATCAGAGCCTCCATCAGAGCTGTTCCCCCTCAGGTCCTTCCATCTCTCCCACTTGGCTCATGTGGGGTGAGACTGTGATTAAAAAATGCCACACCAGAGGCTAGAGAGATGGCTTAGTGGATAAGGTGTTTGCCTGCAAAGTCAAAGGACCCAGGTTCTATTCCCCAGGACCCACATTATCCAGATGCCCAAGGGGGCACACATGTCTGGAGTTTGTTTGCAGTGGCTGAAGGCCCTGGTGCACCCATTCTCTCTCTCTCTCCCTTCCTCCCTCTTTTTCTGTCAAATAAATAAATATAAAAGAAAAAAAAAAATGCCACACCAGGCTGGCAAGATGGCTCCGCAGTTCAAGGCACTTGTTTGCAAAGCCTGACCACTGGGAAAGCCAGATGCACAGAGTGGCACTTGCATCTGGAGTTCATTTGCAGTGGCAGGAGGCCCTGATGTGCCCATTCTTCCTCTCTCCCTCTCTGTGTCTGTCTTTCTCAAATAAATAGATAAAAGTATTGTTTAAATGTCATAAGGAGCTGGGAAGCTGGCTCAGTGGTTAAAGGTACTTGATGACAAAGCCTGCCTTCCCAGGTTTGATTCCCCACCACCCATGTGAAGTCTCAATGCAAAGTGGTGCATGTGTCTGTCATTCATTCTCAGTGGTAAGAGATTCTGGCATGCCCAAACACATACACACACGGAAATAAATAAGTATATAATTTTTTTACATTCTATAGGCTACCATGCTCAGCAGAGTGACCCCCATTGTCTTACAGCTATGGGCTGGAAGTCAAAGTGCTGGTGGGTTTGGTTCCTCTTGAGACCTCACTGTCAGCTTGGCTATGCCCATATCCTTCTGTGTCTCTCATGGCCTCTATGTGTGTACCATGGTCTTTCTATGGGCCCTTTTCCTCTCATAAGGTCCCTAGACAAGCTGGATCAGACAAGCCAGGGCCCACTGGGAGGCTTCTTTTAACTTAGTCACTCCTTTAATTTCAAGACTCTATCTCGAGCTGGAGAGATGGCTTAGCAGTTAAGGCCCAGGTTCCACTCCCTAGTACCCACATAAGCCAGATGAACAATGTGGCACATGCAACTGGGGTTCGTTTGCAGAGGCTGGAGGCCCTGGTGTGCCCATTCTCTCTCTCTCTCGCTCTCTCTCAAATAAGTAAACAAATAAAAATTAAAAAAAAAACTATCTCAAAATACCGCCCCTTTTGGAGGTACTGGGGTTAGAGCATCAACATATGAATTCAGGGTAACAGTTCAGCCCCTAACAAGACAGTAGGAAATGGGGAGAGAGAGAGAGCACCTGATTAAGTCAAGCTGTCCCCCAGCCCAGTGTCCATGTATAGGCTCTGGGCATGGGCTCCCACTCCACTGCCCATTGCCCAACTAGAGTTCATTTGGCCCCTGAGTTTCAGAGAGACCTTCCTGCAGGCAGCAGCAGCCAGGGATTAAGGAGGGCCCTTACAAGTCAGTTTGCCTTCTCCAGACCCAGCAGCCTGCTACCTTCTTCTCACCCGTCCTGGTTTCTGTGGGCCATTGAACCTGGTGGTCACCCGCCTCCACTGCTTTAGAGGCAATAGTGCAGGACAAGGTGTGACCTGCCCAGAGTCACCAGTGGAAGCAGGAGAAAGGTCCTTCACTTCTCCTGCTTGGGAGAACAAGAGGGGAGGAGGGGGAAGGAGAGGGAAGAGGAAGAGAAGAGAGGAGGTGAGAGAATGGAGAGCATGCTCCTCCTCAGAAGCATGCCACATTCCCCAGAAGGCCTGCACCAGTCTTGGCTGCCCTAGACCTCAGTTTCCCCATCTTCTCAGCAAGGTGCTGAATTCAATGAGGAGTTCCTTGCAACCTGAAGTAGCAGGGTTTGGCCAACTGGAGTGGGGCACCACAGGGTACCAAGGACAGAGCTATTTTGGTCAAGCGGGGCTTTGTGGATCCTGCATCAGTAAACCCTGAGGCCAGCATGCCCACCAAGGGACCCTGGGTGGCCTGAGCACCTGTCCTATACTGTGGAGGATCAAAGCCCATGGCCAGAGGCTGACTGCAGTGTCACTGGTGGGGCTGGCAGCAACGAGTCCACTGCCCAGAGGGAGCTGCCTGGCTCATTAAAGACCAGGAGGGTTTTAACTCTGATCCAAAAGTCATTTTGCCTCTGAGCAAACAGATACCTGAAATATTCATCAAAGGGGCTGTGAGGGAACGATGGGTTAGGGGGCACCATGGGGTGTCAGTGATGGGGATTTTTTTTAATTAATTGACTTCACCATTTAGAGCAGTTTTAGGTTTACAAAAGACTAAATAGAAAATACAAGACCCTGGGCAGGGAAAATGGCTCAGTGGGTAAAGTGCTTACCTCAAAAGCATGAGGACCTATATTCAGATCTCCAGAACCTATGTCAAAGCCAGGTGCGATGGTGGGAGACTGTAATCCCAGTGCTGGAGAGGCAGGGATGAGAAGGTTCTCAGGAGCCTGGCGTGGTGGTGCACGTCTTTAATCCCAGCACTCAGGAGGCAGAGGTAGGAGGATTGCCATGAGTTTGAGGCCACCCTGAGACTACATAGTGAGTTCCAGGTCAGCATGAGCTAGAGTGAGACCCTACCTCCAAAACCCAACCAAACAAAAAGAAAGAAAGGAAGGAAGGAAGGAAGAAAGAAAGAAAGAAAGAAAGAAAGAAAGAAAGAAAGAAAGAGAAGTTTCTCAGGCCAAATGACTAGCTAGTCAAACTGAATTGGTGAGTTTTAGCTTAAGTGAGAGACTGCTTCAAAAAGTAAGGTGGAGAGCAATTGAGGAACACACTCAACATTGAATCTCTGACCAACACACACACACACGTATTAAAAAATAGATTCCTTTTTAAACTTTTTAATATTTTAATTAATTTATTTGCAAGCTGAGAGATACAGACAGAGAGAGACAGAGACACACAGAGAGAATGGGTGTGCCAAGACCTCTAACCACTGCAAACAAACCCCAGATGCATGCACCACTTTGTGCATGTGGCTTACGTGGGTACTGGGGAACTGAACTCAGGTTGTTAGGCTCTGGAGACAAGCACCTTCACTATCTGAGCCCTATCTATAGCCCAGAAAATAGAGGAGTTCTAACACACACTGTCTTTCTGTCTCCCCCCACCCCACATTATTATCATTATGCCTCTGACATCTGTGTGGGACAGGCATTGCCTGTTGCACCTAGGGCTTCCTCACTGCTAGCAGAGGTCTGGGCACAGGGCAGGGCCTGTTGGGCAGGCACTCTCCAGGCCAGCATCCACCTCCCTCCGTCTCCCCTGCAGGAGAATCCTTACCTGTGCAGTAATGAGTGTGATGCCTCCAATCCTGACCTGGCCCACCCACCCCGGCTCATGTTCGACAGGGAGGATGAGGGACTGGCCACCTATTGGCAGAGTGTCACTTGGAGCCGCTACCCCAGCCCACTGGAGGCCAACATCACCCTCTCATGGAACAAGAGCGTGGAGCTGACAGACGATGTGGTGATGACCTTTGAATACGGCCGGCCCACCGTCATGGTCCTCGAGAAGTCCCTGGACAACGGGCGCACGTGGCAGCCCTACCAGTTCTATGCGGAGGACTGCATGGAGGCCTTTGGCATGTCTGCCCGCCGCGCCCGTGACATGTCATCCTCCAGTGCCCACCGGGTGCTCTGCACCGAGGAGTACTCACGCTGGGCAGGCTCCAAGAAGGAGAAGCATGTGCGCTTCGAGGTGCGGGACCGCTTTGCCATCTTCGCTGGCCCCGATCTGCGCAACATGGACAACCTATACACAAGGCTGGAGAGCGCCAAGGGCCTCAAGGAGTTCTTCACCCTCACCGACCTGCGCATGCGGCTGCTGCGCCCGGCTCTGGGCGGCACCTATGTGCAGCGAGAAAACCTCTACAAGTACTTCTATGCCATCTCCAACATCGAGGTCATCGGCAGGTAAGGCTGGGGGGCGCTGGGATGTCACCTGGTCTCCAAGACATTGTGGATGCTCCCTGGTTCATGTAATGCTATATTACCTAGCACCTGGATGTCACCTGGTTCAAGGGATGTTACCTTGTACCTAGATATCCCCCTTTTCCTGGGATGTCACATGTCACCTGGTCCTCAGGACATGGTGACAGCCAGAATATTCCTTCATTCCTGGAATGCTGTCTACCTGGTACCTCCATGTCATTTGGTTGTAGTGCTATTACCTAATACCTAGATGTCGTCTTGTTGCTGGAATATCACATGGTTACAAGGAGGTCACCTGACACTGCATTTAAGGGACAGCCTGTGATGGCAGACAAGATGCGTGAGCTCAGTCATGGGAGAGGTGCTTGCTGTGGGAGGGCAAGAATGGAGCTGGGCATGTGGGCAAGGCTGGGCTAAAACCTGATATTCATGTGCAGGAGATCCTTCATAGATACTGACCTCTTGGATTCTTGTGTTCAAGGCTCCTTAAGACCACCCCACGCACTGGGGTTCAGTTAGAAAGATTCACCAGAGACTGGAGAGATGGCTTAGTGGTTAAGGTGCTTGCCGGCAAAGCCCAAGGACCCAGATTCAATTCCCCAGTATCCACATAAAGCCAGATGCACAAGGTGGTGCATGCATCTGGAGTTCGTTTGCAGTGGCTGGAGGCACTGGCGTGCCCATTCTCTCTTTTTCTCTGTCGCTCTACCTCTTTCTCTCTCAAATAAATAAATAAATATATATATAAATTTAAAAAATTTTTTAAAGAAAGACTCATGAACCAGCTTACCTCACAGTTACAGTTTGTTACAGTGGGAAAATGCAACCATAAGAGAAAGCACACAGGGCAGGGATATGGGGGTGCTAGGTACAGCTTCTGGTTGTTCCATCAGGTGTATAGGCAGTCCTTAACTCTCCCAGCAATCACATGCGACAACAGGTGCAGAGTATCTCCAAGGCAGAGACATGTACCCATGCTGTGGTGTCTAGAGATTTTATCAGGAGCTAGTCACCAGGCACAGCTGGGTCCCCATGTGGTTGACCTTGGCTAGGGGCTCCAAACCCTCCAGAAGTCAAGCTGATCCTACAGGACCCAAGCCCCTAGCACCAACCATGTCAGTAGCCTAGACTGTCCAGTGCAGCCCAAAACCCCAGGCGAACACAGACACTTACCAGCCAGGACAGCCTAAGGACTTAGAGGTTACAGGTCACATCCCAGGAGCTGGATCAAGGTAAGATCTTTATTGGAACATAGAGGGTTAGCCACCGCTGGCTTGCTAAGTTAACACCCGACTGCACCCCAGGCCCTCTGAGGAAAGGGATGGCTGATTCTTGCTTACCTCTGGATGGTGCTGCTGCATAAATGAGTAAAGCTGGTGAATGGCTCACAGTGGTGCCCAGAATGTAGTCCATTCTGAAACCAGTATTGAATAAAATGAACACCAGTCCAGTCAAAGGAATGACATGAGAGGGCTGGGGAAAGCCGAAGGAGGACAGTGTGAGGCCTGAGGGTGTTGGAGCAGAGGCTGCACCCAGGGCCCAGCTGGGACCACACGCCCTGGGCATCTTTTCCACAGCAGGCTTTGTGTTCCCCAATGTATATAACTCCTGACAAGTGAAAAAAAATGCCATTAGCTGCATGCTGTGTGTAACGTAATCCTATTTTTTGTAAATATACAATATGCCCATGTGTGCAGTTTCTACATTTTGTTTATTTATTTATTTATTTATTTATTTATTTATTTGAGAGCCACAGAGAGAGAAAGAGGCAGACAGAGAGAGAATGGGCACACCAGGGCCTCCAGCCACTGCAAATGAACTCCAAATGCATATGCCACTTTGTGCATCTGGATTACGTGGGTCCTGGGGAATCGAGCTCAAACTGGGGTCCTTAGGCTTCACAGGCAAGCACTTAACTGCTAAGCCATCTCTCCAGCCTAATTTCTACATTTTGAATAGAACATGGACAGGCAGAGTGGGGAAAAGCCAGCAGCCTGTTCCATCCCATTGGCTGGAGTAATGCAGTGAGTCAGGTGGCAGTCTTGTGGACAGCTTGTGTCTGATAGTGTATGTGGATTCCAGTGGACGGGGGAAAGGCCAGCCAGTCAGGAAAGAGAGTCAGGTTCAAGGCTGGCAGAAAGATGGAAGCAAGTGCATCCACACCTGAGCTTGGGACAGCTGTGATTTCCAACCCTTTCCCATTTGGGACAGGAGAAAATCTGGAATGTTCTGGAAGCCACCTGACATATGAGTACTGAGGTTGGGAGCTGGGGGATTAGGCTATTGCTGCTCACCTCTGTGACCACCATCCTTGGGCTACAACTGTCTGGATGGCACTAGACCTATCCCCATATTCCCCTATCCCCATAATCCCACCCAGTTTAGCACCTTGGATGGGGTCCAGGGCTCCAGGCTCTCCCAGGACCCTAGCCTGTTTTCTGACCTACCTCTGCAGCTAGGGGGTGCCCAAAAGGCCCTGCCTTACTCCGTGGAAGTGACTTCAGGCTGGTTGCAGGCTCACACCTGTAATGGTGACAGTTGGAACCGTGTGCCCCTTAAGTCCCAGAAGGGTGACAACTATCTCTGGTGACCTGGGGTACAAGCCCCACTCCTCTGCACCCCTCTCTAGTCTTCTGTTTTCCATCTGTGACAAGACTAGGGTGCCAGGAATCCACATCGCCCTGGCGAGAAGGCAGGACAGCCCCTGCCTGGTGGCCCAACACTCCTGTTGGCACCCAGCCTTTGTGGGCGCGAGGATTAGCCGTCGTGGTAGCAAGAGTGCAGCAATCAATTCACAGATCGAGTAAGTACTCTTCTGGCGGACTGGTTGGCAGGAAAGCAACAGCTTGGTTATTGATTAATTAGGTCTGGTTAGATGGCACGAGGCAGGTGTGGGAGCCAACAGAGGTGGTCTCTGGTTCTGGGTTCCTGGAGCCTTTTCTGAGAATTCTCTTAGAATTTCTCTCTCCATGGCCCCTCCCCCTGTAGTGTGTCTTTGCTCCTATAGTAAGACCTTCCTGGGCTTATTTTTTTTTCCGAGGTAGGGTCTCACTCTAGTTCAGGCTGACCTGGAATTCACTATGTAATCTCAGGGTGGCCTCGAACTCACAGCAATCCTACCCCTCTGCCTCCCAAGTGCTGGGATTAAAGGCATACGCCACCACACTGGGCATTTCTTGTGTTAACGCAAGCCCAGGATAGAGCATTGAGCAAGCTGGATTTGACCCCTGCCCTGTGGTGCTTGCCTACCAGGACAGTGCTGCCCTCAGCCAGGCTCATCCAAGGTCAAGCAAGGCTCACAGGGCACAGCTTGCTCTAGTGAGGCACTGATCTCACAGAATCCTCAGTTCCTGCCCCAGCTTTGACTCTCCCAAGCTCAAGGAGTATGTGATGGAACAATGTTTGGCCTCCCCTCCCCAATCTAGAATGCTTTGATTCAGTGACATGGCTCCCTGCTTTGCACATGTGTCAGCTATTCCAACTCCAAGGGGGATCCAGATGGTTGGGGAGGCAGGAGAAGGAGGGCAGAGGCACCTGGTTGGGGGAGGGGCAGGGCGGAAGGAGATCCCAGAGCCCTGGAGAATGAGGTGCCCCTCCTACAAAGCCGGTGGCGGGAGGAAAGAGATGCGAGGCTGCAGCCTCACACAGGGGCAGGCCTGCATGGGTGACTCCAAGTGAAAACCCAGTGATTGGCAGCCAGAGGCCCATTCCTGGAAGGCAGGAAGAGGGTGGGAGCGGTTTTCTCCTGTACATGGGGGAGCTCAAGTGCAGAACCCTAAAGAGGCTTTTAAGCTGTGGGATAAATCTGGCCCAAAATCCGGATTGGAGAAGGAGGAGTGACATTATCCATGCACAGTATGGGAGCAAGGACAGAGCCTGTCCCCTGGAACAGTGGCCAGGCATCACATCTTGCCATAGCAGCTGGAGGTAGCAGCAAGATTGAGCTGAGCTCTGGCAACGAACGAACACTTGGGCTATAAAGAGCCAAGGCCTGTACCAAGCGACACACCTCCTCCAGTTAGGCTCTGCCTCCCACATTGCCACCAGCCAGGGATTGAGTATGAGGCTTAATCACAAACACGTGAGGCTATGAGGGACATTTCATAGTCAAGCTTCCGCAGCATGTATGCATTCATGTGTGCGCCTGCAGGTCCATGTGCACGCAGGTGTTTGTGTGTGTGCAGACGTGTGGTTCTGTCCTTGTGGCCACATTCAGGGACCACAGCAGAGCAGACACACACGGGGCCCACCAAGTGTGGGAGAGGGAAGAAGAATGCCCTAAAATCCTACACTCAGCCCTTGCCCTGGGGCAAATTTCTCTGCCCAGGAAACCCTCGGAAGCTCCAAGGAACCTTCTATGCTGAGCCTTTGCCAGCCAGAGACCAGAAAGGAGTGAGATCCCCATTCCCAGAGGCATTTTCTAGAGTGCCTAGAGCCAGCCATGCTGTTGCCTGAGAGAGGAGCAAGGCCAATGAGAGGGAGGAGACCTGCTGGACCCCAGAGGCCTCACTGGGTGAGGGCCAGGGTTCAGCTGCTCACCGTAAGCTCTGAACAACCCTACCTGGTTTTCTCCTCCTTCACCCCTGCCCCTCCCTTACCTCCCTGTCTTCATCCATAAATGTCCTGTCCCTATTGATTGTCAGTCCGTAACTGGAGATGAACAGAGCACGGGACAAGAATAGAAACCACGGAGGGAAGAAAACCTCTGTAGAGGGCGAGTGGGCAGGGTAGGGAGCAGGGACCGATGGAGCCTTCCATGCACCCCAGCCTCTGTCTTCCCCAGCTCTGTCCAACAAACACTGGTGGGGAGCAAATCATGGGACATTATTCTGCTGCTCAACTCCTGGCTGGAGGCCGGGGAGGGCAGAGAAAGAAAGAGTACACCCTGGGTTGGAGAGAGAGATGGCTTAGCAGTTAAGGCACTTGCCTGCAAAGCCTAAGGACCCATGTTTGACTCTCCAGATCCCACGTAAGCCAGACACACAAAGGTGAGGCAAGCGCAAGGTCACACTTGCCTACTAGGTGGCACAAGTGTTTAGAGTTTGATTGCAGTAGCTGAGGCCCTGGTGTGCCAATTCTCTGTCTGTCTATCTCTCTCTCTCTCTCTAAAAAGGAAAAGAAAGAAAACAAAAAGAGCTGGGCGTGGTGGCACACACCTTTAATCCCAGCATTCGGGAGGCAAAGGTAGGAGGATCGCCATGAGTTCGAGGCCACCCTGAGACTACAGAGTGAATTCCAGGTCAGCCTGGGCTAGAGTGAGACCCTACCTTGAAAAACCAAAAATGAAAAAACCAAAAAAAAAAAAAAGAAAGAAAGAAAGAAAAAGAAGCCAAGGGCTAAAGTTACAGCTCAGGGGTAGAATATTTACATGGCTGGCTCCGTGTCATTCTGTCCTGGGGCAAATCTCAGGTCAGGTGGGACCAGTTAGAACAAGTATGCTAACCTGTGTGCCTCCTTAGAATGAAGACACCGTAGAATGAAGACAGTAACTGTGAGCTTTAAATATTTTATTAGTTTTATTTACTTGAGAAAGATACAGGGAGAGAGAGAGAGAATGGGCTCACCAGGGCCTCTAGCCACTGCAAACGAACTACAGGTGCATCTTGTGCAGTTGGCTGACGTGGGTCCTGGGGAATTGAACTGAGGGCCTTTGGCTTTGCAGATGAGCACCTTAACCACTAAGCCATCTCTCCAGCCCAGCAACTGTGAGGTTTAAATGACATCATCACTGAAGGGCATGGAGCGCTGCCCAGACCTCTGGAGAGCAGGTGTCAGCACTGGTCATCAACATCAAGATGAAAGAGAGAAGGTCACAGAGAACCTAGAGGCTTTCTGCCTGAACCTGTGGGCTCCTAGGAAGGCAAAGGGTCTGTGGAGTCAGAAATATGCGTAGTGTGAAGGTGCAGACAGCTGGGAACATGGTCCGGGTGGAACTCCTTCTCAAACGGGGTCCATGGTCCAACTATTTTTGCTAATACTATAGGTAGAACCTAGGACTTTGCACGTGCTAGGCAAATACTCTACCACTGAGCCACAGCCCCCCAGCTCTGCTTATTTTTTTAGAGAGAGCAGAGAAGTGGGAGACAGAGAATTGGTATACAAGGGCCTCAGCCACTACAATTTAATTCCAGATGCTTGTGCCACCTAATGGGCATGTGAGACCTTGTGCTTGCCTCACCTTTGTGCGTCTGGCTAACATGGGATCTGGAGAGTTAAACATGGGTTCTTAGGCTTCGCAGGCAAGCACCTTAACCACTAAGCCATCTCTCCAGCCCCAGTTCTGCTTTTAAAAAAAAATATTTATTTTATATTTATTTTATTTTTATTTATTTATTTGAGAGAGAGAGAAAAATAGGCATTGAGAGAGAGAGAGAGAATGGGTGCACCAGGACCTCCACTGCAAATGAACTCCAGATGCATGTGCCACCTTGTGCCTCTGGCTTATGTGGGTCCTGGGGAGTTGAACTTGGGTCCTTTGGCTTTGTAGGCAAGCTCCTTAACCACTAAGCCATCTCTCCAGCCCCCAGCTCTGCTTTTTAATGAGTTTATTAATTAGAAACAGGGTCTCTCTATGGAGCCCAAGTCGACCCTGCACTCAAGATCCTCTTGCCTCAGCCTCACATGTGCCAGGATGGTAGGCAAATGTCACACCTGGCCTGTTTTCTCTTTTTTTAACACAACAGATGACATCCAGCTCTTGGGGGATATGGATTTCACTAGGTGCTGTCATTCGTCTTTAACTGCCCCATCTACCCACCTGAACTATGGCTGCCACCAAAAAGGCTGTGAACACCATTGTCCACCCACTGAGTGGGAGATGGGCAGGCCAGGCTAATCCAAGTGTGGAGATGACTATTGGCTCCTGAGACCCCACTACAAAGGGACATAGGGGAGCCGAGGGACCCAGGAAGTGCTGGAAGTCCAGTGTTGACCTGCGAATGGAGCCACTTGTATTCACCATGCTTGCTCAGGTTCCCTGTCCCCTTGTTACAGGGGTTCCTCCGAGGGCTTTCTCACCCCCTTGTCAATTCACCACACAGTTTCACAGGCACTGCATGGAGTCCTTTGGCTACAGTAACCAAGTGCCACAGCCTGGGGCCTTAAGGCAGCACTTTTTCCTCTCACTGTTCAGCAGGCCCTAAGTTGGCAATGAAAGTGCCATGCTGGCTTCTGAGCCCCATCAATTCCAGACTCATGGCTGCTCCCTCTCCTCCTGGCTCTTCTCTCTGTGCACCTGTATTTACATAAGCTCTCCCTCCCTCTATCCACTCTTCCTGTAAGAATTACCAAGCATGCCGGATCTAGGTCCACCCAACCTGGGATGGCTTCATCTTCACTTAGATCTTAATCACATCCCCCAAAGACTCGATTTCCATAGGTCACATGCACGTTTTAGGGCAATTAGAAACATTTCACAGGGTAAATCCTCAGGTGTGGATCACAGGGCTGTATGTTGTGCTAAGTATAAAGTGTACTTGTGTGTGTGTGTGTGTTGTAAGAGAGAGAGATGTGGGGAGAAGAATGTATGCATGTTCATATATGTGTGGGCACATATGTGAGTGTGAGTTGGGCGTCTTCCTCAATCACTCTCCACCTTGTTTTCTGAGAAAGGGTCTTTCATTGAGCCTGGCGCTCATCAAATCAGCTAGACTAGCTAGCCAGCAAACCCCAGAGATCCTTGACTCCACTTCCCCAATGTTGGGATTATAGGTATGCTCCTCCATATAGGTATGCTGGGGATTTGAACTCAGGTCCTCCTGCTTGCATGAAAAATACTTTGCCCACTAAGCTATTGTCCCTTTTAAGGAACTGCCAAGGGCTGAGGAAATGACCCAGAGGTTAAAGGCACTAGCTTGCACATACCAGCCTGGGTTTGATTCCCCAGTACCAATGTAAAGCCAGATGCACAAAGTGGCACATGTATCTGGAGTTCGTTTGCAGCAGTAGCAAGAGGCCCTGGCACAACCACTTCTCTCTCCCTCTCTGCTATGTAAATAAAAAATACTGGGCTGGAGAGATGGCTTAGTGGTTAAGGCACTTGCCTGAGAAGCCTAAGGACCCAGGTTTGATTCTCCAGATCCCATGTAAGCTAGATGGACATGGTAGCTCATGTGTCTGGAGTTTGTTTGCAGTGGCTAGAGATCCTGGTGCACCCATTCTCTCCCCTCCCCACCAGCTCTTTCTCTCCCTCTCTTTCTCTGTTTCTAATAAATAAATTTAAATATATATATATATATATATACACACTCACTTGATGACAGTGAGAGAACTTTGAGGACTTAAAGCATTTGGACTTCAGTGCAGGCCAACTGGACAAGGAAAGTTTTGATGTAAGGACACAGGGATGAGGAGACCCCCAGAAAACAGAGGAGATGGGAAGTGAGCCCTGAGGTAGTGGATGGAGGAAGGCAGGACACAGAAATGTAGAGGCAGTTAGAGGACCCTAGATGGTGGTACCTCAAGCCAGGTCCAAGGAGTCCCTCCAGGGGCAGTGGGCATAGTGTCCCAGGCTGCTGAAGGGGCCAGATGAAGGATGCCAAGGTGGGTTTACAGACTTGGCAGCATGAAGCTCAAAGGTGATTTTGTGGAGGACAGATGGGGGGGCAGATTTGGTGGAGTGGATAGAAGAATTAATGCAAAAAAAAAAGTGTTTAAAGAAAAAAAGGGGAGAGAAGCTGTGTATGGTAGCACACGTCTTTAATCCCAGTTCTCAGAAGGATGATTTCCGTGAGTTTGAAACCAGCCTGGACTACAGAGTCAGCCAGGCCTAGAGTTAGACCCTGCCTCAAAAAAGATACAAAAAACAGCCAGACATGGTGGTGCACGCCTTTAATCCCAGCACTCGGGAGGCAGAGGTAGGAGGATCACCGAGAGTTCAAGGCCACCCTGAGACTACATAGTGAATTCCAGGTCAGCCTGGACCAGAGTGAAACCCTACCTCGAAAAATCAAAAACAAACAAACAAACAAACAAAAAGATACAAAAAACAAAACAAAGCAAAAAGTTCAAGAATGAGTAAGAGAGCCAGACCTATAGTCCTAGTTATTTGGGAGGCTGAGGCAGGAGGATTGAGAGTTCAAGGCCTGCCAAGGCTACAGAGCAATTTCAAGGCCAATGTGGGCAGTTTGCCGAGACTCTATGTCAAATTTAAAGAGCTGGGGCTAGAGAGAGAGAGAGAGAAGGCTTAGCAGTTAAGGCATTTACCTGTGAAGCCAAAGGACCCAGGTTCTATTCCCCAGGACCCACATAAGCCATCTGCACAAGGTGGTGCATGCATCTGGAGTTTGTTTGCAGCAGCTAAAGGCCCTGGCGCGCCCATTCTCTCCCCTCTCTCTCTCTCTCTCTCTTTCTCTCTCTCTCTCTCTCTCTGTGTCCCTCTCTCTGTCTCCCTGCCACTTTTCTTTCAAAATAAAAATAAATGATGACTCTTAAAAAAAATTAAAGAGCTGGAGAGATTGCTCAGCAGTTAAGGGCCTCAAAATTAAAGTAAAAGGTGGCTGTAGATATAGCTTAGTGGAATAGCACTGGCCTATAGCATGCACAAAAGCCTGCAAAAAAAGAAAGAGCTCACTGACTGAGGGGTGGGAACCAGAGGAGGGTCATTAGACAAGCTTGGCTCTGAAAGGGAGCAGGGAACAGCTGCACAGGCTGCTGGGAGAGAAGGGCCAGGGAAAGTGTGTGCTGAGAGGATAGAGGCACCGTGCAGGTTGGTACCTGAGGGAGCAATCCAGAATTGCCCCTGTGGGAGAGTGGGGCTTCAGGGAAGCTCTGGAGAGAAGCAGGATGGGGTGGGATGCACAGGCATACAGAGAGAGGCCTGCTGTGATGGGTGTGGAGAAAATTCCACGTCTAGGTCACAGTCTCCACTTGTGGCACCTTCTGGAGGTTCCTCATCCATCCTTGCAACCACGGGGAGCCATAGGTGTGGGTGGGTCTACATAGGTGTGGGTGGGTCTACATAGGTGTGGGTGGGTCTACATAGGTGTGGGTGGGTCTACATAGGTGTGGATGCACGTGTACATGTGTGCACATGTGTGTGGAGGCCAGAAGTTGACTTTGAGTGTCTTCTTTGATCACTCTCCACTTCGTTGACTGAGTCAGTGTCTCTCCCTTGACCCCAGAGCTCACCAATTCAGGTAGTGTAGCTAGCCAGCAAACCCCACGATCCCCCATCTCCACCTCTTGAGAACTGGGATTACAGGTGAGCCACCATGCCCACCTGGCACTCATATGGATCCTGGGTATCCAAACTCTGGTCCTCATACTTGCAAGACAGGCGCTTTATCCACTGGGCCATCTTCCCAACTCCTCATGGGTGTCTCTTTGTCATAAGTGCAGGAAGATGCGGGTCATTGTACTAAAGTGAAGCCCATTCTAGAATTCCAACTGTCTTTATTTGCTATTTTATGGCCCAGGGTAAGTCTCTTTGATCACCTCTACCTCAGTTTCTCCACCTGTCAATCCAGATACTACTGCCATGAGCATTATCTGAGAACCAGCAGGTTGGTCACAGTCCCACACAGCTGGTGCTTGAGTAAAGAGCCACTGGTACCTGCAAGGAGTCAGTATTTCATCATCTGAGTACAGACACCGTTTCCTGGGCCCACCACTCTCTTGGCGCCAAGCACAATTCCTGCGTCCTTCTCAGGTTTGACTCTCCCTGTCCCTTTTGCTAGTCAGCATGTACAGAAAAGACTCCTTTGAAGAGGTGTAACCAAAACAACTTTACAAGCACTTCTGCCTGCAGTCTGCAAGGGAGTGGAGCCCAGCCCTGCTCAGCTGGGCAGCAGTGCCTTTACCCTGCCCTCAGCTTTGTGACTCACAGGGCTTTACCAGCCACAATTAGAACTTTTCTTTCTTTCTTTCTTTTTTGAGATTGGGTCTCACTCTAGTCCAGGCTGGCCTGGAATTCACCATGTAGTCTCAGGCTGGCCTTGAACTCACAGTGATCCTCCTACCTCTGCCTCCCGAGTGCTGGGATTAAAGGCGTGCACTACCACACCCTGCTAAGTTTTTTGGTTTGTTTTTTGGGGAAGAGAACTATTTAATGAGGCTTGGGCCAAACAGGCAGGGCTGGAGAGAGGACATGAGATGGGGAGGAGGGAGGCCATGTCCATTCCAATCTCAAACCCTGCTCTTGCCTTCTGTCCCTTAGCTGGGCTGCTGACCTCTGGGATAGATCTCATTGAAGCTCGGATGTACCAGGCATGTTTATATCCATAGATGTTCTATATACATTCCTGCTCCAGGACACACACACACACACACACACACACAGAGGCACATAACACACCCCAGGCCCACACACACTTCCACAGTACCTGTCACTCATGTATATACACACATATCACACACCCCATCCCACCATGCACCTCTACTCCCAGGTGCTGACCTAGGGGGTATGACCTTGACCTGACTGTAGGGTCTTGGGGATCCTTGAGTCTTGCCCCACTTTGAGATACCCATTGTTGTCTTTCTGGAGGTCTCTTGTCACTACCTGGGAATGAGGTAATATCCCCCCCCCCGCTCTTCACTATCTGTCCCTCCCTCCCTCCCTACCTTCTATCCTTCCTCCCTCTCAGTCTGAGCAGTGGACCCCTGTCATTCTCCAGCCTTCTAAAAGAGGGGCACAAGCAGCATGGGGATGTTCTTAGGGGAGCTGACTGCTCCCTCCCCCCCCCCCACTAGCCTTGCTTTTTCCCAAACACAAAGTCAATCATGTCACATCTCAGCATGTCTCCCTCCAGTGTCTTTCTGTTAACCTTAGAATCTAGTCTTCTCTGTTATTCAGCATACCAGGGAGGGGCCACACGCTTTACCTCCCTCCCTTTTTACAGCCTGACTCTGAGGACCAGAACATCAGCCACCCTCAATGGGGAGAGAGTGCCTCTGCTTGCCTCTGGGGCTGCTCCTTCCGCCTCAAGCAGCCTAGTGTTCCCTACCCGACCTCCCCACTTAGAGCTTGTCTCAGAGAGAACCTCCCCAAGCACCTGGAGGCTAGATACCTGCAGAGCCCTCCCCTCCATCCTCTTCTCTGGGCTCGGAGGTGCTCAACATCCCACTGCATAGTCATAACTACCATAGCCACACGTGTACCCATCTTCCCACCCCCAGACAGACTTATGCAGGAACCCAGGCTGGCTTGCCCACACCAGAGTATCAGAGCCAGAGCCTGGTGGGCATGCTGCGTGTTCAGTTCATTCATTCATTTGCTCATTCGTGAACACATGAACTCACACACAACGAGTCTGACTCTCCATGACTCTCCCAGAGACGAGAACTAGAAAACAGGCTGTACTTAGGAGACACAGGCAAACCCAGAGGGAATGGAAAACACCGACCCACAGCCACCTCCTACCCGCCACCTCGTAGCATAGCCTCTCTGCATAGGGGTGGTTGGCCTCTTTGGGCTACCATGTGAGCCTGGCCCTTCCTCCTGAAGTGTGAGGGCTTCCCACAGGGAACACTACGATCTTGCTTTTCTGTCAGCCCAGCCAGGCCCTGTTCTCCTCACTGGTTCACATGTAAGCCACAGGCTCCAGCCTACCAGCTCCTTTCCACCAACCTGTCCTGAGCACCGGGAGGCTGCTTCTGACTCTGTAATTGGTAATAGGATTTATCAGTAGGCCAGGAGAGGTAATGTACGTTAGAGCACTTAATATAAAAGGGCTTTCTGCAGAAGCCCAAATTTGATTTAGTAATGAACTCAATTGCCAGCCATCAGTTCCAGGAGAGGACCAGCCAGCATCTGTCTATATTACCCTGGCGAAGTCCGGCCATGTGGCCAAGGGCTGGCAAACCCACTCTTCCCCACCCCCCAAGCCTGTAGCTCTATGCTCAATTTTCTTCTTTTGGAGAGGCTTGGATCTCAGTTAGCGGCGATCTTTGGACCTAGCTGATCTGAAACTATCTCACCTCCAGGATTTCCATCTCTCTCATACCCACAACTCCCCACCCCACTAGTTAGTGGAAGTCTGGTTTTGCCCAGCTTCTTATGGTGGTCCCCAGATATGTTATGTACTCTGGTCACTTGGGACCTCTGAGCCCAGTGGGTCTCTGCAGCTTTACCTGAATGTCTTTTGCTTTAAACTGCTGCCAATCTGCCCCTGCCCCATATCCCTGCCAAAGATGTGACCTTTCCCTTTACCCACCAAGGGTCCAAGATCCCCAGGCCATGAGTTTCACAACACTGGGCTCAGGCTAGGGTAGGGGTAGGAGTTACCACTTTATCTTGAGGCCCATCCATGAGGGTGGCCCCATGCAATTTCGGGAGAACCCCCAGCCTTCCACACCCCCTCCTCCCAGAAGACAAGAAGGAAGCCCTCTGGTGGCCCCTTGCTTTCATCTTGCAGAGCCATCTACTTGTCAGATCAGCATAGGATTTGGGTTTGCTTTGCCAACCTAGAGATCCACAAAGAGGTTTCTCCCCAAACCAAAAGCAGTCCTGGGCTGGGCAGATGGCTCAGTCGGTAAAGTGCTTGCCATGCAAGCATGAGGACCTGAGTTCAAGCCTCAGAACCCATGTAAAAAAAAAAAGCTAAAGCCGGGCATGGTGGTGCACAGCTTTAATCCCAGCACTCAGGAGGCAGAGGTAGGAGGAGCGCCGAGAGTTTGAGGCCACCCTGAGACTACATAGTTAATTCCAGGTCAGCCTGGACCAGAGTGAGACCCTACCTTGCAAAACCAAAAAAAAAAAAAAAAAAAAAAAAAGCTAGGAGTAGTAGCACACTCCTGTAATCCCAGCACTGGGGAGGTGGAGACAGGTAGATCCCTGGGATTCACGGGCCAGCTTTTGATGAGCTCCAGGCCAGTGAGAGACCTTGTCTCAAAATAGATGGACAAAGTCTGAGGAAGAACACCTATAGTTGTCCTCTAACACACACACAGAGAAAGAAAGAAAGAAAGAAAGAAAGAAAGAAAGAAAGAAAGAAAGAAAGAAAGAAAGAAAGAGAGAGAGAGAGAGAGAAAGAAAAAAGAAAGAAAGAAAGAAAGAAAGAAAGAAAGAGAGAAAGGAAGGAAGGAAGGAAAGAAAGAAGAAAAAAGAAAGAAAGAGGGAGGAAAGGAGGGAGGGAAGAGGAAGGGAGAAAAAGGAGGGAGGGAGGAAAGAGCAGCTTATTGGTTGGCGTTCTCCCTGGCAAGAGAAAGGAAACATTGTTGGTTGCTTTAAAACAGTAGCTTGAGGGTTGGGGAAATGGCTCACTGGGCTAAGTGCCTACCACACAAGCATGAGGATCTGAAGTCAGAACCCCAGTACCACTGGATGAAGTGGCACATGCCTTTAGTCCCAGCACATGGGAGACTGAGGTGGGAGGATCGCTGTGAGTTCAAGGCCAGTCTGGTCCTACAGAGTGAGTTCTAGTTCAGCCTGGGCTAGGGTGAGAACCCTACCTCAAAAAAAATAAATAAATAAAATAAATAAATAAATAAAACAGGGCTGGAGGGACAGCTCAATGGTAAAGGCACTTGCTCACAAAGCCTGACAGCTTCGATTCAATTCCCAGTGACCACATAAAGCCAGATTCACAAAGGGGTGCATGCATCTGAAGTTCATTTGCAATGGCAGGAGGCCCTAGCACACCCATCCTCTCTTTCTTTCTCTCTGAAATAAATAAATATTTTTTAAAAAGAACCTCAATTGGGTATGGTAGTGCACGCCTTTAATCCTGGCACTCAGGAGGCAGAAATAGGAGGATCGCCATGATTTTGAGGCCAGCCTGAGACTACATAGTGAATTCCAGGTCAGCCTGAGCTAGAGTGAGACCCTACCTCAAAAAAAAGAAGGGCTGGGGAGATGGCTTAGCAGTTAAGGCACCTGCCTGCCAAAGCCTAAGAACGCCCTTTCAATTCTCCAGGTCTCACCTTTAGCCAGGCGTAGTGATGCAAGGGCGCAATGCCACATTTGCCCACAAGAGGGCGCATGCAACTGGAATTTGTTCACAGCAGCTGAGAGGCCACTGGCATGCCCATTCTCTATCTGTCTCTCTCTCTCTCTCTCAAAAACAAAATAAAAAGAACCCCAAGGGATGCATAGGAAAGAAAAAGAAAGACCCCCAGTACCCACAGAACAATGCAAGATGCAATGGCATGTGCCTGTAATCTGAGTGCTGGGGAGGTAGAGACAGGATTCAGAGGGCTCACTGACCAGCTAGTCTAGCGAAATCAGTGAGCCAGAGACCCTGTCCCAAAGAATAACGTGGAGAACAGCTGAGAAAGACACCAGATATTGACCTGTGTCCTGTGACACATGCACCTGCACCCATACACACATGTGCACATACACATATGAACATGCATAAAGGCACACCATACACACATACACATTCAAAAAAATCAAATAAGTAAATAAAGTGTGTTTTGGAGGGGATTCGGGGGGGATAGATAGAAAATAGGCATGCCAGCGGCCTCTCAGCTGCTGTGAACAAACTCCAGATGCGTGTGCCCCCTTGTGGGCAAGTATGGCATTGTGCCCTTGCACCGCTTTGCATCTGGCCTGGGGATTGAACAGGAGTTCTTAGGCTTAGGAGGCAGGCAGGCGCCTTAACCCCTAAGCCATCTCTCCAGCCCCCCCCCCCTTTAAATAGTAGCTTTGCTTCTAACTCTATCCTTCAAGAGGTCAGAAACTAAGTCTGGCTGCCCCTCTAGTATGATGACAGGTGGACACGTGTTCAGGGTGGGAGTCAGTTTATTGGAGACCCCCCACCCAGATCCTGCAGTGAGCTGCTCTGTGAAGAGACAGGACTGGCTCATCCCCTGTCCCTAACTTGTACACCCCATCTTATAGCATGGTTGTGATGTTCCAAAATCCACTTAGGGCTCAACTCTTGAGGTGAGCTAGCCCTGGAAGGTCCTCTTACCCAGCTCCAGTACCCCTTTTCCCTTGCTCACCCAAACTCCCCAAGGCCTTGTCTTTGCCCCAAGGAGTGAGTGAGTGACATCATTCACTGGCTGGGGAGCTGACCTACATTCCCCGCCCTCCTGTCTGGGAGGCGCTCCAAACACCCGCTTGCTGTTCATGCTGGGCGGAGGGACACGCTCTGCTCATAGCTCACGATTTTTGTGGCATGCTTGTGCCAGGCCGGGGTCCAGATGGTGCCCCCTGCTAGCAGTTCCTGGGCATCGCTCGCCCCTCCCTGCTGGGCAGGGCACGCTCAGGCCTGGCATGGGCTGGTGTCCCTGCCGTCCTTCGTGTGGCTGTCAGATCTCCAGCTGGGCCTGCCACGTGTGCTGAGAACTTGGGCTGTCTGGTGTGAGTTTTCCCTGGAGGTTGAGCCTGCCGTCGTCCCTGAACTATTGTGAACTCCTGGGGCACATTAGAGACTTGCCAACACCAGAAAAAGGAATGATGTACCTGAGAAGGCCTCTGTGGTCTTGTGTCCATGGACGGGCAGCAGGGTCAGGACCCAGTGGCCATGGGTATGCCCCATGTCAGCCAGGAGGGGCACCAGGGGCTGGGGCAGAGGGCCCATAGCCACATGGTGAGCAAGAGTTGAGAGGGATTGCACAGGGTTCACTGTCAAGTTCAAACAGATAAACAGGGGATGGTTTTAGTACAAATATATCCCAACTCCCAACTATCTCATTTAGTTAATATAAGTGTATCCCATGAGATATTTGGGATATACTTATACTGACTAAATTAATCCTGATTTATCTGAAATTCAAATACAACCTGGCATCCTGTTTTGTTTTGTTTGTTTGTTTTCTTTTTTTTAATTTTTATTTTTTATTAACAGCTTCCATACTTTCAGACAATAAACCATGATAATTCTCTCCTCTCCCCACTTCCCCTTCACAAATCCACACTCCATCATATCCCCTCCATCTCTCCGTTAGTCTCTTTTATTTGATGTCATCATCTTTTCCTTTTATTATGAGGGTCTTGTGAAGGTACTTCTAGGCATTGCAAGATCAAGGATATCAAGGCCAATTTCTGTCTGGACGATTGAAGTCCTACCCTTCCTTTGGCTCTTACATTCTTTCCACCACCTCTTCCACAATGGACCCTGAGCCTTGGGAGGTGTGATAGAGATGTTTCAGTGCTGAACACTCCTCTGTCACTTCTTCTCAGCACTATGGTGCCTTTTGGGTCATCCCAGTGGTCATCGCCATCTGAAAAGAGAAGCTTCTCTAACCAAAAGTGAGAGTAGCATTGATATATGGGTATGAACGGTAAGTAAAATGCTTATAGGGCAGTTTAGTGAGCATAATAGATGCATTTAGCCAGACTAGTGCAGGCGTTACACCCCTCAGGCTCATGACCTCCCCTACCACAGGCTTTTGATTAGGTTTTCAATACTGTTTTCTTTTTGAGACAAAGTCCTCCCATGTTGCTCCGGCTGGCCTCAAACCTTTGGGCTCACACCATCTTCCTGCCTTGGCCTCTAGAATAGCCCAGACAACAGGTGTACCCACTGTGTTTGTAGTTGCTTCTTGTGATGGCCATAGCAAAAAGCGACCTCTTATAAGGAGCCCTTCAGGCCTCAGGCCAGTCAGTCTGCTGGCTGCTGGGACAGTAGGGATAAGGGGATGCCAGGGAAGGGCAGGCCCATCTTTGCACCTAGTGACCCTGCTGTCCTACCCCACCTCTTGCTGGCCATTAACAACTAGCCATTTCAGTCTGAGTGAGTCCTCTTGAATGGGCAGGCTCATCATCTCCTTGTGTGGGAACAGCCACCTGCCAGTTCCACAGACATCTGGCTGACGCGGACACAGGTCACCTGTCCATTTTACACAGCACTGGGGACAGGGACTTAAACCTCCCTCCTCCTTCTCTACCTCCTTTTCTTCCTCTTCCCTCCTCCTCCCTCTTTTCTTCCCTCCTCCCTCCTTCCCCTTTTCTCCTCCCTTTTCTCTTCCTCCCCCTTCTTTCCTATCTCATTCTTCCCTTCCTCCTTTCTCCTCTTTTCCCTCCTCCTTCTCTCCACTCTCCCTCTCTCCTGCCTTTTCCTCCCTCCTCCTTCCTCTCTTCCAGACATCAAGAACATACTGTGTGTTAGACAGTGTGTTAAGCACTTTAAAAAAAAAAAAAAAAAAAAAAGGTTGAAATCCCAAGGTCTGATTCAACCATTCCTTTTGTGACTGGAGAGGTGTGAGGCCCAGAGACGTGACTTGTTCAAGGTCACCTAGCAGATTAGCAGCCGGGCCCAGGCCAGAGGTGGCAGCTAACTCAGCATCTCTCTCTCTCCCCCTCTCTCTCTCTGTATGTGTGTGTCCTTGGAGCCTCTCCCACTGTCATCCTAAGTGTTAAAGCCATGAAATTCTTCAATGGCATGGGGTAGGGGTGATGGGTCCTGGCAGGGTGGGAGTGCTGGTCCAAAGCAGGCCTTGTGAGCTGGCTAGCCCCACAGTGTCCCTCTCTTCATGATTAAATAATTCTGATGGATGAGCCCAGAAGTGCTTGGTAGTGGGGTCAGGCAGCCCAGCCATAGTTTCCTGGGGAGACCAATGGTTCTCAAGGTCAAAATTCAGAAAGTGATTCCTTGGAAAACTGATCCTAGAGAGGGAGGGGAGGATCTGGACTGAGGATACATCCAGGGGCCTGGCCATCCACAAGGGGCTGGTTGAGGGCAGAAGCTGGCCCTGGCAGAGCGCAGCAAAAGGGTCTCTTGTTCAGTTACTTGCTTGGCCAAAACCAGGCCTCAGAACTGCCTTTCAAGCCCTCTGCTGCCCCCTAGAGAACTGGGCAAGTAATGGCTACAATCTATTGGGCTCTTGCATTCTCCCCTATGAAAGGGAGGATGGGAGCCCTGCGCGTGTTCTGGGGTTTGGTTAATAACACATGGTGTCTGTCCGTGTGGGCGTGCCCAGTGAATTACTTACACATGCATGCTTATTTGTTCTACTTACTTCGTGTCCCAAGAGCTTTCTGAAATAGGGAAGAGAAATCACAGGACTGCAGCTTGAGCTGGGGAAGTGACGTGACTGTCTGGGGGGAGGGGGCTGACTGTCCCCCTGGGAGCCCCTGTCTGAGAACTAGAACACTTCGACTCCAGGCCACTGTGTGGCTGCCAGAAATGGCAAGTTAGCATTCACTGCGCACTTCTGTGCCATAGGCCTGTGCTGGGTAGACGCATCTTAGCTGATCTTCCCAGAGCCTATAGCAGGCTGATGACACTGCCCTCCCTGAAGGTCAGCAAGTTTCCTGAGGTGGCACAATAGATGCAGGACATTCCAGGCCAGTGGGACCCAGGGAACTGAGCCACCTTCTGTCTCCCAGACTCTAGGAAGGGAAAAGGAAGGAGCACGTCTGCGTGGGCACCTGTGGTGTGCCAGGGCCTTGTTTCATGCCAGCCCTACTTATGTGTGCGTGGGTCACAGGACTGGCGTGGGTCTCCTGTTATCTGTTCCTTCCCTCATTTGCTCACCCACAAGTGACTGTGTGTTACTGGTCTTTGTGACAGCCCACAGCATAGGCAGGCTGATTGGTCCCACTCTTCAGATGGGCAAACTGAGGCTTAGAATGGCTAAGAATGTGTGTGCGCCCCTTGCTGGGCAGAAACTTCACCTAGTGATGTGCCTTCCCTGAGCACCATTCCACCACCCAGGAAGGGAGCTGTAGAATACAGTGGGCCTCGGTCTCCCCGTCCGCACAAGCCGCACAGAGGATGCAGTGAAGGTTTGAACGCTCATTCTAGCTGGTCTCTCAGACAAGTTCTGAGAGAAAATGGGTGCTCCAGGCCAGCTGCAGAGCAATAGGGTTGTTCAGAGCAAATAAATTATGGGACAGATGTTGTGATCAAGCAGGTTTCTGGCTGGATTCATCCACCTGAACCGTCCATTTGTGTCCCCCTAGCCTACTCATTCACAGCTCTGCTGAGCTTGAATTCCTAGCCTGTGCAATGCGCCCACTTTAAGTGTGCAAGGCAAAGGCCTGTAGGATATTCACAGAGCTACACAGCCACCCCCGGAAGTCAGTGTGAGAAGTTCCTCATCCCCTCACCCCAACTCATCCCTGCCAGTCCAGCCTTCTCACACTAGTCCACTTTTTAAAAAACAGATTGTTAAAAAATATTTATTTATTTGAGAGAAAGAGGCAGATAGAAAGATAGAGGTAGAGAGAGAATTGGCATACTAGGGCCTCTAGCCACTGTAAACAAACTCCAGACACATGTGCCACCTTGTGCAACTGGCTTACATGTGTTCTGGGGAATTAAAACTGGGTCCTTAGCCTTCACAGGCAAGTGCCTTAACTGCTAAGCCGTTTCTCCAGCCCCACACCAGCCCACTTTGTGCCTGTGAAGACTCCCCTCTGATGGACACACTCTCTAAACAGGCTCATGCACTATTTGGCCTCTGTGTCTGGTTTAACTCGCTCAACCATGTTGCAGTCTTCCTTTTTATGAAAGATGATATTCTATTTTTTTGTATACACCACATCTGTGTATTATCCATAGATGGGTATTTGTGTGGTCTCCAGGTTTGGGGTGTAATGAAAAGACTGCCGTGGAAATAAGCATACAGGTTTCTGTAGAGATGTGTTTTGAGCACTTTGTGCTATGTACCTTTGTGGCCCACTTGATATGTTCACCTTTTATAGACCTGCCAACCTCCTCAGCATGCGTGGGCTCTGCTCCCACAGCCTCGCCAGCACTTGGTGTTGCCCGGCTTTTGACACAACTGTCCTGGTAGGTGTCAGAGGCTGTCTCACTGTGCTTTCCACACACTTTCCTCGCCGTATCTTCTCACGTGCTGCTGGCCATTCACGCATCTTGTTGGGGATAGAACTAGTCACCATTTGAAAACCAAGGTTATTTGTCTTTCTGTTACTGAGTTGTGAGAATTTATCTTATAGTCTAGATGCAAATTCTTTGTGTCTTGTCATTCTCTGCCTCTCTCACTCTCTCTCTTTCTCTCTCTGTCTTGGTTTTTGGAAACAGTCTCACTGTAGCCCAGACTGGACTGCAACTCATGGCAATCCCCCTGCCTTAGCAATTACAAGTGTGTACCACTATATCTGGTTTCTTTCTTTCTTTCTTTTTTCTTTCTTTATTTATTTATTTATTTATTTATTTATTGAAAATATTTTATTTGCTGGGCATGGTGGTTTGTGCCTTTAATCCCAGCACTTGGGAGGCAGGTAGGAGGATCGCCATGAGTTCAAAGCCACCCTGAGACTACATAGTGAATTCCAGATCAGCCTGGGTTAGAGTGAGACCTTACCTCGAATAAAAAGAAAATCTAGGAACCACAACTGAAATAAAACATGGTGTTTGCCTTTCTGATGCTGGCCTAATTCACTTAAGATAATTATCTCCAGTCGTATCCATTTTCCTAAGCAATATGATGTGGGATTTTTGTGGCAATATGATTTTAATGAGTTTGTAAGTGAAAAAAGAATACTGTGTATTCCAAAATGAATTTAACACTTCACATCTTGTGCACACATCTCTCTGAAAGCCTCTGGAACACCTGCTTGTGGTGCTGGGGGCGGGGGTACAACAGAGCCCACGGGAGGCAGTGACATTGGCTTCCAGCCCAGCCCTATCTCAGTGGTAGCTTTAAGAGAAGAGGTGGAGCTTCACAGCCCAGGGCTGGGCCCCAAGTACAGCAGGTGCAAAGGCCTTCATGGCAAAATCAGAATCCTAGGTGGAGAGAGGGAGACAGAGGGAGGAGGAGAGAAAGAACCAGTGATGTTTGCCATGCAACACACACACACACACACACACACACACACTACTCAGAGTTACGAGCTAACCCATACAAGTCAGGAGGCCAAGTTGCATCTGCCGCTGGGCAGCCTTCCCCACACCTCATCAGCACCCCCTCCAAGCAAGGCAATTCTCCCTTTCCTCTTCCCTCTGAGGAGACATGCTTTGCTCATTTAGTGCTGGTCAGGGCTGTGCCAAGACAGGGATGCTCTCCCTCAGTATTCCTATAGAAGACAGGGCCAAGGAAAGGACTGGTGGCACGGGGCCTGAACAGATCTGTGGTGGGGAAGGGACATCTGGATTGGGGTCAGTAGTGACCAGCCACATGGCCTTGGTCTTCCCTCCTCTTTCCCCAGCCGGCTCAGCTGTGACATCCCATGACTCCGTTATCATAGCTACAATACGCTTCTCAGATTCCGCTGGTCTTTTATGCATTTTTAATAAGCCCAGGTCAATGTCATCACCCAAAGTTGAGGCGATCTTTTCTTTATCCAGGTGATGTCTAAAAATATCCCTTCCTGGAGCCAGAGGTGTGGAACACAGTCTTGGTTTTCCTACAACTGGGTGTTCCTCTCCAGCTAGCTCAGTGGGTGTTAAATAAGAATTCGGGGTGGGGGAAAGCCTGGAATCTTTGGAGGTCAAATACATTTTGCAAACAAACTTGTATCAGACAAAAGCAGACAGGTTTCTTTCCTGCAGGACTTGTCAGAGCCTTTAGTATACATATGCATATACATATGTGACTTGGATTGTTGTAGGGATGATAGAGTATGGTGTGGGGGGGTACCCAGAGAGTATCATATGTTTGAACAGAGAGGTTGAGGCATGGGACCTTCCTTTGCATGAGTAATCTCTGGGGTCTAGTGTTCCCAAGAGGAAGAGCCCCCCCCACACACACACTGCTAACTATTGCCCGTCCATCGACCCTATGCCATTTGAGAAGTGAACTGGCCTCTTCCTGCTCCGGTGTTTCAGGTCAGTGGTGCCATGAGACCTCCACAGGGCTGGCATCCAGGTGTATGAGGGGAAGGCAAGGTGCCTGAATGCTTAGGGGTGGGTTGGGGATGTAGTTCAGTGGTGGAACGCTTAACTTGCCTAGCTTGTGCAAAGCCCTAGGTTCAATCCCCAGTGCTGAAAAAAAAAATCACTTCTATTTCGTGTACAGTCCCCACATGGCCTGAAGGTCACCTGTCATCTGTACAGTGTTAGCGCACCTGTGTTTTGACTATGACCCACTCATGAGGCCACATGTCTGTTCAGGGGATCATTGCCATGCTCAGTGAGGGTTTCAGAGAGGGTCGTGTTGTGCCACCTGAGCAGGTTCCAATGCCAGCTGACCCTGCTGGGTAGACCCTTTGGTGCCCACTGGGATTCTGTTCCAGAAAGTTCCAGGCTGATCAGAGAACTGAATGTTACAGAACAGTGGGCTGGGAGATTGGATTAGGTACTTTTTTTTTTTTTTTTTTTGCAATGTGTGTGTAGTATGTTTGCCGTGCATGTGTGTACACAGAGAGAGAGTATGGCCACACCAGGGCATCCTGCCACTGTAAACAAACTCCAGAAGCATGCGTCACTTTGTGCATCTGGTTTTTACATGGGTACTGGGGGGAACCAAACCTAGGCCATTAAGGCTTTGCAAACAAGCTCTTTTAATCACTGAGCCATCTCTCCAGCCTCTCCTCCTGGTCTTAATGTCCTCATGGGATCTCTTCATGTTAGGGAGTAGGCTTGTCTTAACCAAGGGAACACGGGAAAGGTGAGGTGACTTCACTTGTGTGAGATCACCGAAGGTCCTGGCTTCTGACTTGCTGGCTTCTGTTTCCGTGAGCTTGAATGATGCAGGAAGGCCCTTCAGACAAGTAGTTACCACTTCATTTCCTCTGGACCTGGTGACAGTTACAGGCATTCTAATCATAACAGTAGTGACCCCCATAATTCCTTGAGTCCATTTTGGAAATGCTCCTGTGCTGGGGATGATGGGCTGAGGTGACACCCATCTCAAGGTGAGGGGCTTAGGCAGCCCCTCATGGTGCATGTGGCATGTGTATCTCTCTTTATCCCCAGAAGACACCACCCCAGCTGCCCACTTCTGGAAGGTTCCATACTCTGCAGGCTTGGTCTCCACAAGTTCCATCTCCTGAGTCAGGTCCTCCCCATCCCACTGCCAGGTCAGGGGTGATCTTTGCAGAAGCCTAGGGTCCAGCACCTTTGGGTGGCATTCCCTTCAGGTCTGGTCTGGGGTGATGGGTTGCTTTTGTCTAGGAGGGTCAGTTCAGATTAAGTTGTCCCCTCCAAGCTCTGAGTATCTTGTCAGCCACACACTGCATTCTTTCTCTAAGCAGACCTTGTCATTTTCGATCTGGTGATACCTGGAGGCCTCCTACTAATGTTTGGTATAGCAGCTGTTTGGTGAACGTGGCTGCCGTATATTGCAGAGAGTCCAAATCAAAGGTTAGGTGGTCTTTGATGTTGTAGCCATACTGCCAGCGCCCCGTCGTGTTCCCGTCATCTTGTATCCGGCAGCCATAGGTGAAGTGGAGGGTTTGGGGACCTGCCATTCCCAAAGACAGGCATCTCAGAGTGCAGAGGTACTTCCTGGGCCACATCATGGTCCCTGCTGCCCCCACACTTGCCCCCTCCATCTCTTGGCTTCTTCTTAGGGGACATTCACGTTCTAGACAACCTAGTCTGGTCCCCAGTTCTGATGTCCTGTCAGCTCTGTTAGGGACAGAGGCCTAGGATGGGTCCCAGGACATAATGAAAGCACATTGGATGGGGACATACACACTTGGGACTTGTCACGGACTGTGTAGGTTAGACAAGTTATTCAACCTTCGTAGCTCTCAGCACGTTGAAGGCTTAGAGCCTGAGTTCTCACATCTCCTTGGTTAACCAGTCAGAGTCTAAGTTTAACTTCCTTGACACACAGTCATAGTGCCTAGTGTGTTCTAGAGAATGCAAGGCTACCATGAGCTAGCTGGGTGTGATGGAGCATGCCCATAATCCCAGCACTTGGGAGGCAGAGGCAGGAAGATCAGGAGTTCAAGGTCATCCTCAGCTGCTTAGTAAGTCAGAGGCTAGCCTGGGCTATATGAGACCCTGTCTCAAAAAACCCAAACCTTGGGCTGGAGAGATGGTTTAGTGGTTAAGGTGTTTGTCTGCAAGGCCAAAGGACCCAGGTTTGATTGCCCAGGACCCACGTAAAGTGAGATGCACAAGGTGGTGTATGTGTCTGGAGTTCGTTTGCAGAGGCTAAAGGCCCTGGTATGCCCATTCTCTCCCTCCTACTCTCACTCACTGTCTCAAATAAACAAATAAATAAACAAACCCCAGACCTTATTTTAAAATTTTATTTACTTATGCAGGCATGGTGGTGCACACCTTTAATTCCAGCACTCAGGAGACAGAAGTAGGAGGATCACTGTGACTTCGAGGACAACCTGAGACTACATAGTGAATTCCAGGTCAATCTGGGCTAGAGTGAAACCTTACCTTGAAAAACCTGGAAAAAAAATTTTTTTATTTATTCATTTTCGTGTGTGTGTGTGTGCGTGTGCCCATGTGCCCATGGAAACGTGCATGCTTGTGCCTCTTGCCACTGCAAATGAACACCAAACACATGCACCACTTTGAATCCAGCTTTACATGGGTACTGGGGAATTAAACTCCGACCAGCAGGCTTTGCAAGCAAGAGCCTTTAACCACTGAGCCATGTCTTCAGGCCCATCTGTGTGTTTTCTTGAGACAGAATCTCTCATTGAACCCAGGCCTACCTTTTTTTTTTTTTTTTTTTAAATCAGACTGGCTGAAAAGAAAAGGAATTCATTCATAGCGGCTGAGAAGCCCTGGCACTCCCATTTTCTCTCTGTCTTTTCCTCTCTCTCTCTCTCTCTCTCTCTCAAATTTAAAAAAAAAAAAAGTAGATTTGGGGGCTAGAGAGATGGCTTTGCAGTTAAGGTACATGCCTGTGAAGCCTAAGGACCCAGTTCCATTCTCCAGGTCCCACATAAGTCAGATGCACATGGTGGCACATGGTCTGGAGTTCATTTGCAGTGGCTAGAGGCCCTGACGCACCCATTCTCACTTTCTCTCTCACTCTCTCTCTCTGTCTCTAATAAATAAATAATTTTTTAAGTAGATTTTGCCTGGTGTGGTGGTGCATGCCTTTAATCCCAGCATTCAAGAGGCAGAGATAGGAGGATTACTGAGTTTGAAGCCAGCCTGAAAATACATAGTGAATTCAAAGTCAGCCTGGGCTAGAGTGAGACCCTACCTCAAAAAAAAAAAAAAAAAAAAAAAGTGGATTTTGAAGCCAGGTGTGGTAGTACATGCCTTTAATGCCAGTGCTCAGGAGGCTAAGGTTGTTGAATTGCCAAACTGGGCTACAAAGCAAGTTCCAGTTCAGCCTGGGCTAGAGTAAGACCCTGCCTCCAAAAGAAGAAAAAGGAGATTTCATTTTTTAGAGATCTAATTCATAGCAAGGTTGAGAACTCCCATACTCCTTTGCCTTCTAAGGCTCCCCCACTGTCAGCACCCTACCAGAGTGGTCCCTCTGTTCTGATGGACACATAGTGACACAGCACTGTCACCCACAGTGGACAGAGGGATCAGGCTTGTGCTGGACTTTCTAAGGTTCTGAACAAACGTGTCACAACATGATCCCTACTATAGAATCATCAGGAATAGCATCACTGTCCCCAAATCCTATCGCTGCTAAGTGGCTTTTTATGGGCTAGCTATAGAGAGTGAAGAGAACCTCAGTCGTGACAGAGAGGGCTGGGGACATGGCTCAGTCTCGAGAGTGCTTGCCTGGTGCACCAGGCCCTGGGTTCCATCCTAATATGTCAAGGACCAGGGCCACATCTGCGACCTCAGCACTCAAGAAGTGCAAGCAGGAAGACCAGGAGTTCAGAGTCATCCTTGGCTACACGGTGAGTTTGAGGCCAGTCTGCACTAAATACTCTGTCTTCAAGAGAAGAAAATAAAAATAGTCTCTAATTGCACCCCCTCCCTACGTTTGACAACTTCCATGAATCCCCACAAACCTTTCTTAAGGGAGTTAAGTGTGTGTGTGTGTTTGTGTATTTTTTAACTTTTTCTTTTTTTTTGAGAGAGAGAATGGGCATGCCAGGGCCTTCAGCCTTCTGCAAACGAACTCCATACGCTTGTGCCCCCTTGTGCACATGTGAAACATTGCACACTGTGTCACTGTGCATCTGACTACATGGGACCTGGAGATTTCAACATGAGTTTTGGGCTTTGCAGGGAAGCACCTTAACCACTAAGCCATCTCTGCAGCCCTGTGTGCAGATTTTTTAAAAAATATTTTTCATTTATTTATTTGTAAGCAGAGAGAGATAGAGAGACAGAGAGAATGGGTGCACTAGGGCCTCCAGCCACTGCAAATGAACTCCAGATGCATGTGCCACTTTATGCATCTGGCTTTATGTGGGGACTGGTCCTTAGGCTTTGAAGGCAAGTGCCCTAACTACTGAGACATCTCTTCAGCCCTGTGTATGTAGATTTTTTCAGATAGGGTCTCCCTATAGCTCAGACTGACCTGGAATTCACTATGTAGCCCAGGCTGGCCTGGAACTTGTGAAGTCCTCCTGCCTGAGCCTCTGGAGTTCTGGGATAACAAGTGTGAGTTATCTACCCCCCTCAGCTCCAGGCCTGGCTACAAGTGTATGTGTGTTTCCAATCTAACTGGAGCCAAAACTACACACATTCCAGTGTTCTTTTGTCATGGCTGTGTTCTGTCCCATGTGAGCCCATGGCCTCTGGAGGTGAATATCTCAGAAGTCCATGCCTAATGAGGTTTAGGAGCAGGCCCCTGACTCTCTGAGCCTCTTTGTACTGTCTGGAACATGAAGGTGACAGTAAAGGACCATTGAATGAGACCCATTTGGCTCACAAAGAGTATAGGGAAACTATGGCCTTTTACACTCATATTCAGGTAATTCCTTTTGTATAGAAACAGTGTACTTTTTAATTTAAAATATTTTTAGGGCTGGGGAGATGGCTTAACAATTAAAGCATTTGCCTGCAAAGCCTAAGGACCCAGGTTTGATTCCCCGGTACCCACATAAGCCAGATGCACAAGGTGCCCATTCTCTCTCTCTATCTGCCTCTTCCCCCCTCTCTCTTTCCAATAAATAAATCAGATATTTTAAGGGCTGAGGAGATTGCTCAGTGGTTAAAGGCACTTGCTAACAAAGCCTGCTGATTTGGGTTCAAATTCCCAGTACTCATGTAAAGCTAGATACACAAAGTAGTGCATGCATCTAGAGTGCGTTTGCAGCAGCTAGAGGCCCTGGAATACTTAAACTCTTGCTATCTCTCTGACTTTGTCTTTCTTTCTCAAATAAATAAAAAAATATTTTTATAAAAATATTTTATTTATTTGAGAGACAGAGTGAGAGAGGCAGATGAGGGCGAGAGAGCAGAGAGAGAGAGAGAATAGGCCTTCCAGGGCCTTCAGCTACTGCAAACAAACTCCAGATACATGCACCACCTTGTGCATCTGGCTTATATGGGGTCCCGGGGAATTGAACCTGTGTCCTTTGGCTTTGCAGGCAAGTGCCTTGACTGCTAAACCATCTCTCCAGCCCCATAAAAATATTTTTTTTAAGAATTATAAATTTAAGGGCCAGGCATGGAGGTGCATGCCTTTAATCCCAGCACTTGGGAGGCAGAAGTAGGAGGATTGCTATGAGTTTGAGGCCAACCTGAGACTAAATAGTGAATTCTAGGTCAGCCTGGGTTAGAGCAAGACCCTACCTCAACAAATATATATAAATTCAGGGCTGAAGAGATGGCTTAGCAGTTGTTTGCCTGCAAAGCCAAAGGATCCTGGTTCGATTTTCCAGGACCCATGTAAGCCAGATGCACAAGGGGGCACACATGTCTGCAGTTTGTTTGCAGTGGCTAGAGGTCTTAGTGTGCTCTCTCTCTCTCCAATAAATAAATAAATAAATATTTAAATAAAATTTTTAAAATTTACCTAATACCCTCCCACCACCCTTCTTTGTCCCCCATCCCCCTCTATGGAGCCCCAACTTTTTCTCTACTATTCCCTTTTCAGTATTGATGTCTTTTTTTTTTAATATTTTATTATTTATTTATTTATTTATTTGAGAGAGAGAGATACAGAAACAGGCAGGGAGAGAGAGAGAGAGAGAATGGGTGCACCAGGGCCTCCAGCCACTGCAAACGAACTCCAGATGCATGCACCCCCTTGTGCATCTGGCTTACGTGGGTCCTGGAGAATCAAGCCTCGAACCGGGGTCCTTAGGCTTCATAGGCAAGCATTTAACCGCTAAGCCATCTCTCCAGCCCTTGATGTCTTTTTTTAACCTTTTTTTCCCCCTTTGTTTTTTTGAGCTCTAACCAAAAGTGAGAGTAGTATTAATAAATAGGCAAAAAAAGCAAGTATTTAGAAGGCAGTTTTGTGGGTATAATATATCCATTTAGCCGGACAATAATACTAGTTTACCCCCAGGGCTTATGACCTCCTCCCTAGCCATATGCATTTTATTAGGCTTTGAGTACCAGACAGGAATTCCCTCCCATGGAGTGAGCCTAAAGTCCAATTAGAGAACAGTTGGTTTTCCCCATAACAGATATGCCACCACTGCACCAGTTGGTACATTTGGCCTGGCTGGCCAGCCATACAACTTGCAGGGTCAACTGCTGATTAAGACCACAGCTGACTTTCCTCCCCAACAGACTGCATAGGTCTTTCCAGCATCATGACAGCTAGCCAACAGGGAGGAGACTTCCAGCTCAGCTCCAGCTTGATTTCTCAGTGTCCTGCAGCCCAAGCATGTGGAGTCTTCAGCAGTAGGATCTTACCATGTAGTTCTGGTGGGCATCTGAAAAAAAAAAGCTTCTCTAACCAGCTTTGGCAATAGCCTGTAGTGCTGTGTGTGGGGGGGAGGGGGTCAAGTTATCCCATCCTGGCACTGAAATTTTCTAGTAATAGTCTATGGCTTCTGAGCACATTATCTACCTCAAGAGAATACTTCTGCTCAAACTCTCTTTTGTAACATATATATTATCAGCTAGTATAGAAGTAGGTTTCCATATGGCTTATTCATAATAACTTCAATTTGTTTAAGTTTTATTTATTTATTTATTTATTCATTCATTCATTTATTAGAGAGAGAGAGACAGAGAGAATGGGCACACCAGGGCCTCCAGCCATTGCTAATGAACTCCAGACGCACAGACCTTGCACAGACCTTGTGCATATGGCTTACTTGGGTCCTGGGGAATTGAACCTGGGCCCTTTGGCTTTACAGGCAAGTGCCCCTTAACTGCTAAGCCATCCCCCATCCCCCAACAACTTCAATTTTTTAATTTTTAATTTTTTTTATTTTAGAGAACCAGAGAGAGAGAGAATTGGCATGCCAGGGCCTCAGCCACTGAAATCTAACTCCAGATGCTTGTGCCACCTAGTGGGTGTGTGTGGCCTTGTACTTGCCTCACCTTTATGTGTCTGGTTTACGTGGGATCTGGAGAGTCAAACATGAGTCCTTAGGTTTTGCAGGCAAGCGCCTTAACCACTAATCTCTCCAGCCCAACATCTTCAATTTTGATTAACCCTCTTCCCACACTCTCTTCCCCTCCATCCCCACCACTGACCCCACTTAGGCCATTTCACCCCCCGTCTTCTGCCCCTCTATTTACATATCTGCTATATGATGTCATTTCTTTTCTTTGCCCTCCTCCGTCATCCATGACAACCTGTTGGTGAACCCAATATTAAGGAGATTTTGATTTATTTATTTATTTATTTATTTATTTATTTATTTTTGTCTTTCGAGGTAGGGTCTCACTCTAGCCCAGAAGGAACTGGAATTCACTCTGTATTCTCAGGGTGGCCTCAAACTCACAGTGATCCTTCTATCTCTGCCTCCCAAGTGCTGGGATTAAAGGCGTGCACCACCATGCCCAGCTTAAGGAGATTTTGTGCAGATGGCAGCTGCTGTGAGGTCATGAGTACAATGACCACTTTATGTGTGGGAGACAGTATTTCAGAGCACTCGTCCCTGTCCTTTTGTGCTTGCATTTTGTTCCCTCCACTTCTTCCACTATAGTCCCTAAGCCATTGGAGGATGTGATAGCAATGTCTCACTGAGTGCTGAACACTCAACAGTCACTTTTTTCAGCACTTTGAGCAGTTTTGTGCCTCCCCAGCAGTCATCACCATCTGAAAGAAAGACTTCTCCAACCCAAAGTGAGAGCAGCACTAATATATATGTATAAACATATATATTCAGAGGATAATTTGGTGTGCATAATAGATCTATGTAGCCAAACAGCATCAGTAACTTGCCCTGACCTAGGGTTCGTGAGCTCCCCAGCCATAGGCCTTTGACTAGGTCTTTAGTATTAGACACGAATTTCCTCCCATGGAGTAGGCCTCAAATTAGAGAGTGGTTGGTTTTCCCCCAATCCAGACATAACACTGTTGCACGAATGGGCACATGTTGTCTGCATGGCCAGGTATGTAACTTGCAGGGTCCACTGCTGGCTAAGACCATTGATGGCTTTTCTCCCTCAGCAGCCTGCATAGCACTTTCCAGCCCTATGACAGCACAGAGGAAGCTTCTAGCTCAGTTTCAGATTGATTTCTTAGTGGCCTGCAGCCAACGCATGTAGTGTCTTCAATAATAGGGTCTTACCACCTAGTTCTGGTGGACAACCAATAGTCTTGGCAATAGCCTGCATTGTGTGAGGGACCTCGCTGACTAATACCTCACTGGGAGATATCCCAACCCTGTGACATGAAGGTGACAGTAGAGGACCATTGGATGAGACACAGAGCATTTGGGAACTGTGGCCTTTTGCACTCATATCCGGATAGTTCTGGATAGTCTTTGACTGCTGTATCATATTCCATTGCCTGGATGCAGAGGCGCTTTGGCTTAACAGTGGGATTGTGTCCAATAAGCCATTCTAAGTTGGAAATATCATTAAAACCAAAATGAAGTTACTACACTTGACATGTCAAACATTATAGCTTAGGGCTAGAGAGATGGCTTAGCAGTTAAAGGCACTTGCCTTCAAGTTCAATTCCCCAGAACCCACATAAGCCAGATAGATGCACAAGGTGGAGCATGTGTCTGGAGTTTGTTTGCAGTGGCTGGATGCCCTGGTGCACCCATTCTCTCCCTCTTTTTCTCTGTCTCTTTCTCTCGCTCTCTTTCATAAATAAATAAATAAAATATTTAAAAGAAGAAAAGAAAAACATTGCAACTTATTGTAGCCTGCCTTAAATGTGCCCATAATATTTCCATGATGGGCAAAACTATCATGCACCATGCCTGTCTTATAACAAAGCATCGTAGTGGTATGATAGTGGTATGATTTATTGAACTCTGTCCTAAATGAAAACCAGAGCATCTGTGTGCATAGGTGATCAGAGGTGCAACCATGGGGAGTAGGGACCTTCTGCACCTTAACTCCCTTAGGCTTTGGGCAGATATAGTAAGGACAGAAGGCCACAGAGGACAGGTAGTCTGGCCATCCCAGCTGATAGTGGGTAGCCATGTGCCACACCAAGGTTTTTGCCACATGCCTGATTCCCAGTCCAGAGCAGATGGGCACAGGGAAAAGGGAGGCAGAAAAAGGTGATGGAGGGTAAGCTGGGCATGGTGGTGCACGTCTTTAATCCCAGCATTCAGGAGGCAGAGTGGGAGTAGGAGGATCACCGTGAGTTCAAGGCCACCCTGAGACTACATAGTAATTCCAGGTCAGCCTGAGCTAGAGAAAGACCCTACCTTGAAAAAAAAAAAACCAACCCTACGCCTTGAAAAACCAACTCGGGAAAAAAAAAAAAAAAAAAAAAACATGATGAGTCTACAAAGCTGAATTCCAGGTCTGGTTTCCATGATGGAGGGGCTGGTGGTCTGGTTTCTGCGGGGTGTTAGCTAGCATTGTGTGGCCATGTGGAGGGTGAGGGGACTGGCCTCCTGTGAGGGTTTGGAGAGTGGGATGTGGGAGCACAGAGCTCAGTTGGAAGGTACAAAGAGGGGAAAGGAAGAGGTCAGGAAGGAATTCAGGCTGAACATTCAGCAAAGACGTTCTCCATCCCACTAGGCTGGGATGGGATCCAGGCACTTACATGCCACACCCTAGCCCCAGAAACAATCTTTGCCATTTGGGACAGTGCCACCTACCAGGTATATGACAAGAACGGAAGGTGCCTGCATCTAGTCCAGCCTCCACTTGCTGGGTTCTTGCCTGGGTTCTGGTCCCCAGACAAACCAGTGCCCATGGAGCAGCCACCTGTGTGCTGCCCTGTTCGGGCACCCCATAACCTCTGAGCCCCAGTGCTTCCTGGTGGGTTTTGGTTTTTCTAGAAGACTCCCCTTTGGCCTGGCAATACTTGACCCTCCTTTGGGTTTTGCTGCAGAGCTGTTCTTCCTGAAACCTCTTCCTGATTCCCCAGACTGAGTCAGGAACACCCACCCCCCACACACACACACCACTGCCTCTGCATAACAGTTCAGCTCTCACCAGTGACGTGACCAACTGAAGACTGAGACTGGTTCCCGTTTAAACACACTATTTACAGAGACAGCCCTGTCCATTGCCAGGTACCCCTCCCCCATCTTCCACTCTGCAATCAGCTCTTTCCATTGTCAGCTGACAGAGCTTGCCCTCAGGTTTCCTTTACGTGTATAACATTATGAATTTACCACTGCAGTACCATAGGGACAGTGTCACTGCGCTATAATGCCCTTACTTAGGGCTTGGGGAGGTGGCTCTGTTGGTAGGACCTGAGTTTGGCCCATATAAAACCTGGCATGGCTGGGCGTGGTGGCGCATGCCTTTAATCCCAGAGCTCGGGAGGCAGAGGTAGGAGGATCACCGTGAGTTCAAGGCCACCCTGAGACTATTTAGTTAATTCCAGGTCAGCCTGAGCTAGAGTGAGACCCTACCTCAAAAAAAAAAAAAAAAAAAAAAAAATGGCACATGCCTGTAATCAACGTGGTTTGATTGCCTCACCCAATCTAGCCAGACTGGTAAGCTCCAGGTTTAGTGAGACACTCTTCTCTCAGAAAAATAAAGGGCCAGGGAGATGGCAAGGTGCTTGCCTGCAAAACAAAATCCCAGCTAGGCAGAGGTGTCATCTGAGTTCAAGGCCACCCTGAGACTATTTAGTTTGCCTGAGCTAGAGTGAGACCCTGGACCCGGTTTGATTTCCCAGTACCCACATAAAGCCAGATGCACAAAATGGCATATGTATCTGGAGTTAATTTGCAGAGGCTGGAGGCCCTGGCGAAACTATACACTTTCTCTCTCTCTCTCTCTCTTTCTCCACCCCCCTCTTTCTCAGTCTCAAATAAATAAATTAAAATATCATAATCCAGACGCACAAAGGTGAGTCAAGGACAAGGTCGCACATGCCCACTAGGTGATTTCAGTTTGATTGCAGTGGCTGAGGTCCTGACACACCAATTCTCTCTCTCTCTCTGTCTCTTTCTCCAAAATAAAATTAAATTAAAATTGAAAAAATAAGGTGATGCTGGGTGTGGCAGTGCACACCTTTGATCCCAGCACTTGGGAGGCAGAGGTAGGATTGCCATGACTTCAAAGCCACCCTGAGACTACATAGTGAATTCCAGGTCAGCAATAGAGTAAGATCCTACCTCAATAAACCAAAAATTACAAAATAATAAGGTGGAGCTGGGCATGGTGGCACATGCCTTTAATTCCAGCACTGGGGAGACAGAGGTAGGAGGATCGCTGGGAGCACCCTAAGACTACATAGTAAATTCCAGGTCAGTCTGTGCTACAGTGAGAGCCTACCTTGAAAGGCCAATAATAATAATGATAAGGTGGAGAGAGACTGAAGAAGACACCCAGTGTCAACCTCTGGCTTCCACATGTACACACATGCATGCCCACACATGCGAACATGCATACAACACACATAACACACCCAAAAGAAACCGCCCCTACTTGCCTCTTGTCCATCCCACCTCCCTGCACCCCCATCACTGACTTTTCCATTGTCTTCCTGTTACACTAGGGACACTGTCAGAGCAGGGTCCCCATCTGTTTTGACTGTTTCAGCCACTGTCCCCAGCTCAGAGTCTATCACATCACTGGTGTCCCACAAGTATTTTTTTCTGCATATTTTAATAAAAACAGGATTCTGCCAAGCACACCAGTCTGCAATTTGCCTTTTCCAAATATTGACAATATATCTTGGATATTGTCCCCTATCAGAATATAAAGTTAGGGCATACATGCATGCACGTGTACACACACAACACATTTGCCTTCCCCCTCCCCTCTAATCAGGTTTGGGACCTTGTTTGTTTTCATTTTTAAAAAATATTTTACAAGATTGGAGAGATGGCTTAGTGGTTAAGACACTTGCTTCAAGGCCAAAGGACCCAGGTTTGATTCCCCAGGACCCACGTAAGCCAGATGCACAAGGTGGTGCATGCATCTGGAGTTTGTTTGCAGTGGCTGAAGATCCTGGTGTGCTCATTCTCTCTCTCTCTCTCAAATAAATAAAAATAAGGAATATTTTACTTATTTATTTATTATTTGCAAGAGAGAGAAAATGGGAATTCCAGCCACTGCAAACGAATTCCAGATGCTTACACCACCTTGTTCATCAGACTTATGTGGGTACTGAGGAATCAAACCTCAGTCCTTAGACTTCACAGGCAAGTATCTTAACCGCTAAGCCATCTTTCCAGCCTTGTTTTCATTTTTTTGAGGCAGGGTCTCTCCTTATAGCCCAGGAACTTAAGATCCTCCTGCTTCATCCTTTGGAGTGCTGGGTTTATAAGTATGCACCACCATAGCTAGCTCTCTCTCTCTCTCTCTCTCTCTCTCTCTCTCTCTCTCTCTCTCTAACTTTTTACTGTTGAGAACCTCCGACCCACATAGGAGCAATGATACAGGGCTGGGGAGATAGCTCAGCAGGCAGGAGCATTTGTACCATAGGCATGAGGGCCTAAGAGGACCTGTTTGCTCTGAGTTTGATCCCCAGCACCCACATCAAAAGTTGGATGCATACCTGTCTCCCCCACACCCAATCCTGTCGGGGGTGAGACAGAAGAATCACTTGGTGTTGCAGTCAAGTTTGCATTGCTGGCAGAAATCATCCAACCAAAAGCAGCTTTGGGGGGGGGGAAAAAAAAGGTTTATTTTGGCTTACAGACTCAAGGGGAAGCTCCATGATGGCAGGGAAAAACAACATGAGCAGAGGGTGGACATCACCTCCTGGCTAACATCAGGTGCACAACAGGAACAGGAGAGTGTGCCAAACACTGGCAAGGGGACACTGGCTTTAACACCCATAAGCCCACCCGCAACAATACACTGCTTCAAGAAGGCATTAATTTCAAAAATCTCCATCAGCTGGGAACCTAGCATTCAGAACACTTAAGTTTATGGGGGACACCTGAATCAAACCACCACACTGTGGCTCACTGGTCAGCCAGTCTGACCAAGAATAGCAGCTCCAGTTCCATGAGACAACTGGTCTCAAGAAAACAATGCAGAGGAGGACACCTGACATTATGCTTTGACTTCCATATGTGTGTGCAAGGGGCACACGTATCTGCACACATGTGCATGGTGGTGGTTTGAATGAGATTTCCCACATAAACTCTTGTGTTGGGTGTTTGGTCCCCAGCTGGTGGCACTTTGGGAGGTGGAGCCTTCCTGTAGGAGGTGTTTATGGGGGCAGGCTTAGGGGTGTTATAGCCAGTTCCCCTTTGCCAGAGCTTGGCTCACTCTTCTGCTGCTGTTTTCCACCGGCTGTGGCAAAGGTGATGCCCAGCCTCTGCTCGGGCCATGCTTTCCCTGCCATCGTGAAGCTGCCCCTCGAGACTGTAAGCCACAGGAAATCCTTACCTCCTGTCAGCTGCTTTTGGTCAGGTGCTTTGTCCCAGCAATGAGGAGGTAACTACAACATGCATTACACACACCACAACACACACACATGCACACACACACACACACACACACACACACAACATATTAAGGTGGAGTGCAGTAAAGGAAGACGGCTGACATCAACTTCTGGCCTCCACATGCACGTGCATACTCATCCACACACACACACACATGCATGCACAACACACACACACACACATACACACACCTAGTCCTCTCTGGTCCTCCCCAGCCAGGACTGTGCAGGCTTATGTTCCACCTTCCCACCCCCACCATGTCTCTGTCCTCTACACTTCCTGCCAAGGCTTGATCTGGTGCACGTTCAGTTCCTATGTGGAGTGGGCTTCAGGGAAGTTTCCCTCTCAGGTAGTCTCTGTCTGTGATGTTCGGGTGTCGCTGCTCAGTGCCTGGAGCCCTCCATTCATTAGGGGCCAACAATTCTATCATGAAATGCTTCTATAAAAAGAACCATCCCTCATCAACTTCAGGTTACCCCGAGGTACAGTTTATGTAGGGCAGGCAGGATCAATGCTTGCTGCTTTCCCTTTATTTACCAGTTTGCAGAATAATGAGTTGCCTATAAATATTTGAATGAACAATGAATAATACATGTGCAGATGAATGGACAGGGCTGGGAATCCGGGGTTCTCTCAGTCACCCTCGAGGGCCTGGGCATGCAGCATGCAGCCAGGACCTTGTGTGCACAGGAGAGACTGGAGGTGGCTCTTGCTATCTGTCACCTGTCAGCCCACCTTAGTTAAGAGCTAAGGTGATCATAAGCCACGTTGCTAAGAACACAGCCTCTGGAACAAGGGAGTCGTGCTATCCAGTCTCAGAGAGGAGCTGGGCCTAACTGCAAGGAACGGTCTCCAAACCATAAGAAGTGGAGTCTGGAGTGGTCCATGGGTACAGGATGGACTAGTGACCTCTAGGCCATCCCAGCACCCATGTGGCCTGTCCTGTGGGCTCCCCTCCTCTAGAGGCCAGCTGCCCTGTCCTTGAGCATGCTGACCTCTGTCCCATCTGGTCTCCCCAGGTGCAAGTGCAACCTGCACGCCAACCTGTGCTCCGTACGCGAGGGCAGCCTGCAGTGTGAATGTGAACACAACACCACCGGCCCCGACTGTGGCAAGTGCAAGAAGAACTTCCGCACGCGGGCCTGGCGCGCTGGCTCCTACCTACCGCTGCCCCACGGCTCTCCCAACGCCTGTACGTATGCAGCCGGTGCGGCCGGATTCCCCACCCTGTACCCTAGAACTTGATCACATGTGTACACATGCACACACAGGAACATAGAAACATGCAGAGGCATGCGTGCACATACGCATCTTGTGAAAAGCCTGGAACAAGAGCCTCCAGCCCCCAGCTGCCCTTCTGGCTCTGGGCAAAGGCAGAGAAACCCAAGTTGAGCACTCTGCCTGCTGCCTTCCTCTTCTTCACCCTGAAAGCAGAGCAGGGAGCCCCAGGAGATCCAGGACAGAGGGCACAGGTGATACACTTGATAATGAGGGTTCATGGGGGGGGGGATTGCAGCTGGTCACCCAGTGCCACATGCTGCTGGTTCCCTCTTCCTGCACCCTCAACCAGGCCTCTGGAAGTTGGGTTCCAATTTTCCCATTTTGTAGACGAGCTTTGCTCTCAACCCAGTTCTGTTTCCTCCTTGCTCAGACGTGCCAGGGAAGACATACATGAGTTTTGTAATGTCTGCCGCATGAGCTCCCTTTGAGAGATCTCCTCTCACCCAGATACCCATGAGTGGATCCATGAAGTCACAGCTCCCAGGAGCCCCTGGGCTGCAAGTACAGAGTCCAGGCTGCCTCTCCAGCAAACACTCCCCAGACTCCCGAAGCCCACTGTTACTGATGTTCAGGGTGTGTCAAGTGCTTTGTTCTAACCTGAGGCTGCACCAGGCACCAGATCATGCACTCACGATGTCTTTGAGCCCTCACACCACCACAGAAGTGTCATTGCTGTCACACACCCTCCAGATGGGGTCCCCCGAGGCCCATCTAGCCCAGAGACTCAAGGCCACATCCTGGACCTAGTGGCAAAGCCAGGGCCAGGCAGCTGCTCCCAGACCACTCGCCCCATCTGGCACTCTCCCTGGCCTGTGAATGATTTATGTGTCTTTAGGTTGATCAAAGCTGTCAGCCGCAGCAAGGCCATGACAGGCACGTCGCGCGTGGGCTGGGGTGGGTGCTGTGACAAGCCTTTGAAGGGATGACTTGCCAGGCACCTTGCAGCACTGAGGGTCTTCAAAGGCATGGCAGAGGTTTGGCAGACTACAGGCCCACCCCCTGCCAGGCTCCCCCTTCCTGAATGCCTGCCCCCATCTCTTTATGTCCTGAGCCCTTCCTATAGTCCCTGTCACTGCCTCTCTTACTGACAAGCTAACCTCCCCTTCATGTGTCCTGCAGTTCCCCAGGCCCCACCACTTTGGCCTGGTTCCTTCCTCCGCCACAGCCTCTTGCTTACCCACTTTCACCATCACAGACCAAGGCTCCTACTAGTGGAACGCCTAAGAGGCCACTGCCCACCCCCAGCCTGGCCCACATAGCTAGCACCAGACCACCAATACACCCCGATTTGGACTTTATGCATCGTGGTCCCTCCTCCCCTTAGGGTCATCCAGGCTATGCCACCTCCCCAGATGTCACCAGGAAGGAGCAGGGATGATACTAGAGGAGGCTCCCATGAACTTTCCCGGGATATCCCGGAGAAAACAGTCAAGGAGCCCAGCTGCAAACAGACCCCTGCCTACTCGGTTGCACTAACTCTGTGTGCCTTGACTGAGGCCTCTAGAGCCCTCAGCCAAGTTCCCTCCCTTCCCAATACCACTTGCTCATACCTCACCTTCTACTTCCCTTCTGCCCTGTCTCCTCCTGGGCACTTCTCTATAACGAGAGGGCTGGCCTATCTTGGGTGTCTGCCTGCTTCAAAGCCCTCAGTGTCCTTGGAATGAAACCCCAACGTGGCAGCCCCTCCACATTCATGGCCCTTGAAAGATCACCCCACCTTCTCCCTCTATCACTTCTCACCACTCCTATGTCATGGTCCTAGGCATCCCATCTCTCGGGACTGGGTCCTCCCACCATGTTGCTGTGGCTCCCTCATGATCAGAGCGCAGCTTGGAGGTCATCCTGCTTCTGCATTCCACCCTTAGCCTCTACAGAACCCTTGCCTCTCCGCTCCCACATTCTCAAGGTCTCTGTGTGTCATGTGGAGCCTACCCAGACGTGTGGCAAAAGGGGGTGAATGTTGAAAGGCCCAGGTACCCCATAAGTCCCACACATCCCACCATAAGTCCTTTCCCATAGCCAGCTCCTTTATTATTTTTTTTATTTATTTATTTGAGAGCGACAGACAGAGAAAGAGGCAGAGAAAGAGAGAGAGAGAATGGGCATGCCAGGGCCTCCAGCCATTGCAAACGAACCCCAGATGCATGCGCCTCTTTGTGCATCTGGCTTACGTGGGTCCTGGGAAATCAAGCCTCGAATGGGGGTCCTTACGCTTCACAGGCAAGCGTTTAACCGCTAAGCCATCTCTCCAGCCCCCCCCCTTTTTTTTTTGCAACTATGACAGTCAACAATTCTTTCTCAGACAAGACATGTGTGGTCAAACTGCAGTCTTGGGTTTCCCTCCTCCCAGAGGCATAGAGCACTCAGAGACATCCAGAGTTGAGGCTCTCCTCAGCCACTCATACTATCATATCTCCCATTGGCTCCTTTGGGGGTTGCTATGAGGACAAAATGGCTTTTCAACAAGTTGCTCAGTTATCCTTCTATTTTCCAGGTGGGAATTGTGCCCCTATTGACTCTGCCCTGCCCTAGGGGTCTCCAAAGTCTGAGCTTAGATTGGAGGGAGTGTTTAATACTCATCAACGTGTCCAAGAAAGCCAGGCGTGGTAATACATGCCTGCAATCCCAGCATTTGAGAGGTAGAGGCAAGAGGATCAGGAGTGTAAGGCCAGTCTCAGCTACATAATGAGTTGCGATCCAGCCTGGGCTATGTGAGACCATGTCTCACACAAACCAAAAAATCCTAGGGACATTTCAGATCAGAGATAAATTGTCTTCATGTGCAGAATGGGCTAAAAGTGACGCCTTGGTTGGTGGCTGGTGAGAGGCCCCACACCACGTCAGCCCCAAGGCTGTTCCTATAACTGAGTATCAGGCCCTCTAAGTCTCCTTCCCTTTGGAGAGGAAGGGGAACTTCTGTGGACTCCCCCTGCCCTGTTACACTGTTCTCTGTGGGGAAAAGGGGTCGGGCAGGCCCCAGTGCCTGATGCAAGTTCTGTCACCCTCTTGTCTCCCTGCAGGCGCCGCTGCAGGCTCAGCCTTTGGCAGTAAGTACTCAGCACACAGCACATCAGAGAGTGGTGACAAGGAAGGGGCCATCCTGTCCTCTTTGCCCTCTAACCACAGCCATCTGCTTCTCCTCCTCACGCTCCTCTTGTGTCTTGCGGGGTTTTTTGCTGTGGCCAGAGCTCAGAAGCTTCACTGGTGCTGCTTTGGAAGGCAGGCGGGATCACAAAGTCCCAAAGTGGGTTCCCTACACACTTCCCACACTCCGAACCTCTGTGCATGGCCAGGACCTGGAGGGGTCACTCTCTTGCCAGGCAGGAAGACGGGCCTTATTCCTTCCCAACTGGCAGCAAAATATGCCTCTGAGTCTGACTGTGTGTGTATGTGTGTGTGTGGTAGGGGTTGGGGGTGGTCCTTTCTCCAGGAAGCCTCCACAGCTAGCCTGGTCTGCCTTGAGACTGGAAGGGACAAGCTGCCGTGCTCTGACTGTCTAGGCCAACTCAGCATCTAGGGCATATTAGACTGGGGAGGTATCTGCAGGAGCAAAGAAGTCCTGAGAATGCACTCCCAAGGAGGATGAGGATGGCTGGCATGGACGTCTACCTACTCTCAGTAGGCCCACATCCAGATGGTGCAGTCAGCACTCAGTGGAGGGTGGTGAACCAAGCAGATCTCTGTAGTATCTCATGTAAACCTCACAAACTCCCTCCCCAATATCCAGGAAGGATTTGCCATCTGTTTTGGGAGTCCACAGGGCATGTCTTGCCAGCAGTGTCAAACTGTGCCAGACCCTGAGCCTCAGAGATGCTTCTGGGACATGTCATGCCTCTCCACCATGGCTCAGTGTCCTGTCTCAACCTGGCTTCCCTCCCCCCCTCACCAATGGGATACCAATGGGCAGACAGGGTATCAGGAACCCGGACCCTTCAGGGAACCCTGGACTCTGCCACCATCATTTACATACGTGGCTTCCCAGGGATGCCCCAACCCATGCTCTCTTGCTTTTCCCATGTCTTGCCAGGCATCAGCAGGTCCCGGAAAGACCCTGCTCCCAAGGCCCCTGTGGCCACTGAGGCCATGAGGACAAGCCCCACCACTTCTACCCCCTCCACATCTACTGCCCAGGTCCCCACAACCCTCAGCACCCCAGAGCCCACAGGTGGGTATCTGTACCCCCAGGGACACTCGCTGCCTTCAGCCTCTTGCCTCTCTTGTCTTGGGAAGAGCAGGCGCTTGCCTCTTAGAATAGAAAATGCTAGCACCCTAGAGCTTCAAGAACACTAGTTGGGGGATGGGGAGACCATCTGGGCCAATCCATTCACTAAGTCCCATGCAGGAGAGCCACACATCCATTCAAGCTCCCCAAATCAGAAAGGACATAGAGACCAATGTGGCCAAGGGTACAGGGGAACTGTATAAGAGGGTGCCTGGGCAGCAAGGTCGTCATGACCATGGCCAAAGATGGAGCCTTGTCTCCCAGACATGCTGTCTGGTTCATCTGGGGGGGGGGTGGCTCCCGACTCAGGCCCTGCTCCCATCTAACTCCTGGGAGCCATTGCCCTGCAGCAAGATTAGTGGACGAGGCTCCAGGAGAACCACATTTCTAGGTACCTGTGGGATGAGGCAGGCTGCTGGGTCAGACTTCATACTCCATGTGCAAGAGTGACCTTTCAGGGGCCTGCAGCCACACACATGCCTGGAGCCCCAGCTCACTCTGTTTCCTCTCTCAAATCAGGCTTTTTTTTTTTTTTTTTTTTTTGAGGTAGGGTCTCATCGTAGTCCAGGCTGACCTGGAATTCACTATGTAGTCTCAGGGTGGCCTCAAGCTCACCGTGATCCTCCTACCTCTGCCTCCTGAGTGCACCACCACGCCCGGCTTTCAAGTCAGGCTTGTGGCATACAGGAGATGTAGGGTGCTGGGGTGGACCTCTGTACTCACCTGGGAAGTCTTGCCAGGCCCCACCCACTAAGATGCTAAGAATCTGAAAGGACTACTCCTCTCCTAAGGGTCCCAACAAGTAGGCAGCCAAGAGACTTCCTCTAAGCTCCTATAGGATACATCCTTCTTCTTCTCCCTGCTGGGAGAACACAGCTGGGGCTTCTCGCTCCTTGGAAGGTACCCTGACCCTTCTGATTCCCACAGTGGTCAGGATCACAGAGCCTTCCGGGCTTTGACACTGTCAGCTCAGCATCTAGAGACTCGTGCCTTTTGCTGAACCTATGGTGGGCAAGGGGAAGCAAAAATAGGAGGAGGAAGGGAGAGGATGCTGTGTCCACCTCCAGCCAGGGGTCTGCCTGGGTTAGAGATCAGGCATCCACTGTCTGTCCACACATCCACGGAGGAGCCTTCGATCCACTTAGAAACCATCTCTGATTTGGTGTGAGGGTGCAGAGCATACTGCGAAATAAGGGGGTTAAAGATGAGACTTGGGTCAGAGAGGTGAGTGTAGAGGAGTGAGTTCGAATTGTGAGTGTCCCCAGGATCCCTCTGGTGAACTGAAGGCATGCTCACCCTCCAAACCACCAGCGCTGCATCCTGAGCCTTGGGCGGAGATGGTTCCAAGGTGACTGCCAGTGGCCCAAACCTTACATGTGTAGGGCATCCCCAGCTCCTAGGTAGCAGCTGAAGCCTATTCCCAGAGCCCCCAGGATACCTGGAGCCCACTTCGTTGGGATGACGGGTGCAATGAATGGAGAGTCTGTGCACACGCATCTGGCCGTTATGCACTGTGTTATTTTCCTAGTCCCACCAGGGAGAGGATTGAGGCTTAGGAAGAAGCAGCTGGGTTTGTGGTATGCAAATTTATACCTCAATAAAGCTGTTTTCAAAAACAGAAAAGAGAGGAGCATTTTCTCAAGACCCTAGGATCATGAAGACTCAGGCTGGGCTGCAGCTCAGGGATCCCTGACTCTGGCAACCAACCTGCCACCCTGGGCTACTGCCCTGAGGTCCCAGGCCCTGGGAGGTGCTGCTACCTTTAAGGCCTGACTAACATGGGGCTCCTCAGTCCCAAAGGACCAGACAGACCTCCATCTGGTCTTGGCATTACGACTCCGGCCATCTTAGACATTCTTCCTGCACACCTGAGTGTGTTCCTGGAAAGCCCAGGCAAACCTCTCTCCTCAGACACAGACCATTCCAAACAGGTGCTCCAATCTCTTTGGCTAGAGCCCAACTGGGCCTCGAAGTCCCAGCCCAGATGTTTCTGCCGCCCTATCAAGCCCTGTAGAGGGTAGAAAGCTCCACTGGAGCCCCCTAATCTTTCCTGGCCCACCAGTGTGGGTGGAGGAAGCCACGCTCCAAAGCAGAGTGCCTTCAGGGCTCTAATTAAGCTCACGCCAATTTGGGTCCTGTGGCTTTGTCTCCTTGTTGAATACCATATTAATGTCAATTTGATGTCCAGAGGCTCTGGCTCCCAGCTGGGAATCTCCTGCCCTCTTTAGCTGGTAGACTTTTCTTTTCCCATTAACCATCATGGATAATTGGTTTTAGGAAGCTCAAGACTTCAGCCCTTTCCCGCTTCTGTGTTTTGAATTCAGTACAAAGCGGTTCCCACTCCAGGTTTGAGAACTGAATGCTGTGATGCTTCAGGGTGGGGTCGTGGCTCATGTTAGGGTCCCTTATGAATATGAGTTCAAGCCAATGGTGAGGAGGGGAAGGGCAGTGATCAGAAAGGTGGGATACTATAGGACACCTTCTAAAATCTTCTGGACACCATCACCCACAGCAGTCTGGCCTCATACGTAGGACTTGGTCTAACCCAGCTCTTCATTCAGAACAGGAAGCACACAGAAAGGGAAGGGTCCAAAAAGACAGGTGTCCCAGAGGAAAAAGGGCTGTCCCTCCCGGGTATGGAGCCCCCCCTCCAAGTGTCAAAATGCTCAGGTTCCCTCATGGGCTGCAGTAGTATAGATGCTGCCTCTGTAGTGGATTTAGGCCCAGACCTTTTGGTCAGTGTAAACAAAGGCTCTCCTTTAGTGCTGCTTATAGGGGCCAGTGGAGGGTTGGGAACATCACCTCTTGCATGACTTGATCTCTTCTCTTCTTCCTCCCAAGAGTGGACCAAGCAGTCTACAGCTGCTTCCCTTGGGGACAGTCCCAGCTGGGCCCAAGTGTCCACCAGTGTAGAAGGTATGAGGACAGGACCTGTGACAGGCCCAAGACCCCAGAAGCTCCTCCTTAGATCCTTGGACCCCTTCCTCTGTAGTGGATGTCGCAGGTCTATGTGGTGCGGATCTGGGAGGGAGCGGGACCCCCAAGAACTGAAGGTATGGGGGGAGAAAAAGCTCTAGACCAAAGTAATGAGGGGAGAGGCCTGGTAGCATTACCCACGCCCACCCCAACTCTCTCCTGCTAGGATAGGATAGGCCACCGTGGAACCAAACCCTCTGCAAGGACTGGAGAGTGGGGTGGGGAGTTTGGGGAGTGCCCCTCGTTATAGGAGTTTTCTCCCTCCCCGCAGCCTGGGTCTCAGGATACCTAGGCAGGTAACAGAGCCCAGAAAGGGTAAGCTGACCCAGAAGGAAGAAGGGGGATGGCTGAGCAAAGGAAGTTGGCAGGTGCAGCTTAAGCAAAAGCCCAGAAGCCTAATTGTGGATATCGTGCCCAGTTCAAGGAGGGTGGAGCCACAAAAAGCACCCAGGACCAGGCCAAGAGCGTCATTCTCCCCCTGCAGAAAGGGGACAGACAGCCGGGAGCAGGCTCATCTGTAGCCATAGATAGATGCACACGGGAAACACACTGGCTGCCTTGGCTCTCCCAGAAGGAAGCTTGTCCCTGGCCCCAGCTTACCTGTTCCCAGCTCCCTTCTAGTCTCAGCAACGAGCTGCAAATCAGGCTTGGAGCGCCCTCTGCTGGCAACTGATTGCACAGTTAGTATCTCATGGGGCCCTCTATGAGGACATCCTCTTTAGTGATGGATTCGGCCATCCTCTCCCTGCTCTGGACCTACTGGGGCGACCCAGACTCATAGAGGAAAGCGGAGTTAGTGACACCCCCAAGGTCGGTTTCATGCTAACGCCCAAATACCAGGCTAGGGCCCCAGTGGGATTGGATTCCAGGCAGCTTTCTTGGCTTTAAACATGAGTGAGTCCAATCCAGGGGCAGTAAAGGACTCACTTTAGCTGGAGCGAGGGAATGGCTTTGGAAAGGAAGGAAATGTGGATTTCAGTGTCAGGTTTGGACTGGAGTCGATGGCCAAGGAGGTTGGCAGGGCGGGGCGAGGTGAGGAGAGCAGAAGGTGTACCAAGTGACAATGTTCTCTTAGCTGCTTGCTCAGCACTAACAAGTGTCTGGGCACCAGTGGAGGGTGCCGGAGGGATGGAGAAGAGATTGAAGGATTGGGCCAGCAGATGTGTCTCTTAAAGAGCCAAAGGCAGGGCTGGCTCTGTGAGCTTGTGGGAATGACACCTCCATAAGATGCTTCAAACCCAGGCTCTAAGGACAGCCTGATATTCACACTGAGAGCCCTGTGCTCTGAAGCCACAGTAGTGTGTCCCTGACTCAGATGGGAGCAGGAGACAAGGCTACCCAGAGCTGCACTCAGAAGCTTTGGTCCAGCTTTCCCCCCAGGCCCATGCAACCCACCCTGAGCCGCTAGACCACAACCGTAAGCACTTGTTTGTCACCTCTCCAAGCTGCGGCTCCCTCTGCCACTGTCCCTGCTCTCGCCAAGGGCTCCAAACTTCTCCAGCTCAAGCCCAAATCTCCTCAAGTGCTGCCCATTGAAGAGTTTGAAGGTAAGAGGATCCTCCCCCCCCCCAGTTGGGATAGCCCTTCCAGCATCACTTCCTCACCTCCAGCAGAGCAAAACTGTGCAGGACAGTAGTCCAGTTGCTGCGGGCTCAGAAAACCCTGCCGGTGTGGTGTGGTGTAGCTGGGTCAAGGTTAAACTGAGTCTCTCTCTGGCCCCAAGGGAGCTGGGAACATAGATGAGTCAGAAACCAACTCTGGCACAGTGGGCAGGCACACGGCAAAAGGAGCAGCTGCCAGAAATAGCCTGCCCTGGCTCCCCTGGGAGGTGTGGCCCAGGGGTTTGTCTTGGTTGGAGCAGAATCTAGGACACTTGGGTCACTGTTCTTTGGGACATTTAGAAGGTGCCTTGCCTCCTCGTTGTGTCTGGAGACCCATGGGTGGGAAGGCCCACCACCTCCCCTAGGTACATCTCACAGGCATCTCTCCAGGGTCTCCCTGGTCCTTGACCATGGAGTCCTGGTCCCTTTCACAAGAGGGAGGTGGGATTTGCTACAAATAGATATGCAGGTGATGTTCCAAAAGGGTGGCCAGCACCCTTCCCCCTGACTTTCTTATTCAGTGGTATGGATTGTCTGAGTCCCTCGGGAGGGACACTCAAAGAAGGTCCTTCCTGCAGCAGGAAAAGTGACCCTCCACATTCAACCCCATCACTTCATGATGCCCCTTACTGTCCTGGAAGCCTTCCTTGCTCCATGATTGATCATGGGTCTTGGCAGAGCCACTGGGAGAGGTCATCCTAAGAACCATGTGTGGGATGAGATGGAGAAGGTCTCACAATGGCACAGATGTCACTCTCCATGGTGGGAAGTCCCCAGGAATAGCGTCAGAACCTGGGGGAAGCCAGGAGATGCTCTAGGTCCCGCAAAAGCCTGGTGCTCAGGTGCCGACGAAGCTTGTGGGAAGCTCCAGCCAGTTACGAAAAGGTCCTATAGGGACCGTTTCCTCCCAGCTCTCTTCCAAAGCAGCCTGGGAGGAAGCTTCGGGTCACTCCACTGTGCTCTCATTCATGCATGCCACCATCCGTCCATGCGCGCCTGAGGAGGCTGTGGCAAGTGTGGAACCCTGGTGCTTCCCTCTGAACTGGCACAGCAGGAGCCCGCCCTCTTTGCATGAATCACTTTCTAATCACCCTGGCGCTTGGGCAGTCTTCAGAGAGCACTTTGCCCTGGTACCCAGCCAGGCATTAGCAAGTGCTGCCGCTGGTCTCCCTGCCCACAGGTTTCCATGGTTGTCTGGGCTCAGGGCAGGCAGGCCTGGCTCTTCCAGAGTTCTATGGACTGTATAGGTTGAAGGCTTGGGGGCCTGTCCAGCTCCTTTTCCAAAGACGCCTCCTCCTGTCCTCTCTGCATGTCCTGGGATGTATCTGTCATCTCCCTGGGCCTCAGTTTCCCCAAATGCTCACTGACCACTGGTGTTTCTCCTGCTTGACTGGCCCAGACTGTGAATGCTACGGCCACTCCAACCGCTGCAGCTACATTGACTTCCTGAACGTTGTGACATGTGTCAGCTGTAAGCACAACACACGGGGCCAGCACTGTCAGCACTGTCGCCTGGGCTACTACCGGAATGGCTCTGCAGAGCTGGATGACGAGAACGTGTGTATTGGTAAGCATCTGGAGCAGGGAAACCTGAGTTCCTGGTGTCAGGTGGGTGGGAAGACACGCCCTTCCCTCCCCCCCCACCCGCCGGAAGAATCACCTGGGGAGGTGCACAAAGCCCAATCCCCGGGGCCATCTACCGAGGTGCATCTCTAAGAAGAGAAGCTATCCATCTGCTCTGCTAGGGCACCCTAACCCCCACCCCAAGCTTTTCTCCCCAGAGGCACCGAAGACACGAGTTAGTAGTCAAAGGCTTGTTGAGCTTGTTGCCCTCTTTGGGGCTCCTCCTAAAATCAGGAGGCAGATCAGAAAGCTTTCCAACCCTCCTCAGTTACTGAGGTTTTCTTTCTTTCTTTCTTTCTTTCTTTCTTTCTTTCTTTTTTTTTTTTTTTTTTTTTTTTTTTTTGTTTTTCGAGGTAAGGTCTCACTCTGGCCCAGGCTGACCTGGAATTCACTATGTAGTCTCAGGGTGGCCTCCAACTCACGGTGATCCTCTTACCTCTGCCTCCAGAGTGCTGAGATTAAAGGCGTGCGCCACCACACCCCGTCTGAGGTTTTCTTTCCAGCGCTTACAGGCAGAGATCTAGCTCATGAAGCTGCCCCTATCTCAGTAGATACCTACTGTTCCAGGACTGGTTTGGGGGTAGAGAATGTTCCAAGAGGGCCTTGGAGCCCGTATAGGGGACAGATCCTAAAAGCTAAACCCCTTACAATCCCCCCCCACACACACACACAACTAACACCCACCATCCTAGAAGGCTGGCCAGTCAGGCCCATTGCCCATCCCCCACACTACCAAAGGAGATCGGCTGCAAATCTGGAACTGTCAGTTTGGATCACGGCATCAGCCCTCAGATAATTCCATCAACTCTAAAGTGATCACAACAGAATTATGCTGCCAGTGTTGCATGGGGCCAGCTGCAGGGGCAGGGCTGAAGCTCTGGATCAGATTAGAGGTGGCCCCTCCTCTCCCTGTCTCCCCCCCCCCCGCCATTGGGCTTCAAGGTCTGGGAGAAACATGTCTCCTCTAAAGGCCCAGGAAATCAGTTAGGATGAGCACGGACAGGGGCAGGCTTCTGGGGTGTCTTCTCCTGCCCTGGAGTGGCCAACACACACAACAGCCTTCCTGGGCAGATGTCTGGTGGTCTCTGCCACCTGTCAGACTCATAGCTCTTTGGGACTGGGGAAGATTATCTTCCTCCAGCTGCCTAGAGAGGGAAGAACTAGCCCAGGCCACGTGGCACTGGACCACCGGAGAGGAAGGGAGTGCTGGATGCTAGGAAAGGAAGAAATACCCTCTTCCCTCCAGATCTGCACACTCCAGCAACTCCCACTGTGGCCCAGCCGTGGGAACACTAGCATCCGTGGAAGCACTAGCGGAAAAGTGCAGAGACCCAACCGGCAGAGATGCAATACCGAGCCAGATGGGGGTCCCCACCGGCAGCACTCACGGGCCATCCAGTGACCTCACGCACAGGTGTTCATGTCCTCCCAGAATGCAACTGCAACCAGATTGGATCGGTGCACGACCGGTGTAATGAGACGGGCTTCTGCGAGTGTCGCGAGGGTGCAGTGGGGCCCAAATGCGACGATTGCCTCCCCACGCACTACTGGCGCCAGGGATGCTACCGTGAGTGAACCAGACCCTGTGGGAAGAGCCTTAAGACGGGGTTGGGAGTCCAGGGTGGGAGGAGGGGCCGGCGGGGAGTTGGAACACGTGGTTGTGCTGGGAATGGCATGTTGCAACCATGGGTGGGATTGATGGTGGATGGGAGGAGGGAGTGGGCGTGGTCAGTGGCAGATGGGAACCAGCCAAGGGGAGCTGGGGGTTGGCTTGGGAGCACGTTGGAGTTGGATGAAGGGTGCCAGGGCATGGCCCATACAACAGTCCTCGAGGCTCTCGCAACTGCGCGTGCTCACAGAGGCCAGACGGCTGGTGCGCCCTGAGAACCCCCACAGAGAGCGGGGAGCCACTAGCGGGCCCAGCAGGGACGCATGTCACCAAGTACGCTCCCTGGTTCCTACATCCCCGTCTCCGAAGCTCCCACGCGAGAAGGTGGCCCGATTCCCGTCCCCCAGCCACCTCACCTGTCCCCTCCGCCCCGCAGCCAACGTGTGTGACGACGACCAGCTGCTGTGCCAGAACGGCGGCACCTGCCTGCAGAACCAGCGCTGCGCCTGCCCGCGCGGCTACGCCGGCCTGCGCTGCGAGCAGCCCCGCTGCGACCTCGCCGACCCCGACGGCGACCTGGACTGCGACCGCGCGCCCGGCGCCGCCCCGCGCCCCGCCACCCTGCTCGGCTGCCTGCTGCTGCTCGGGCTCGCCGCCCGCCTGGGCTGCTGAGTCCTCCCGAAGGACCCTGCGGCCGGGAAGGACGGGTCCCCAGGGAAGGTGTCCGAGGCCGGGCGGCGACAAGGGTGCGGCCAAGCTGCCCCCAGGTGCTACTCAGCAGAGACCTCCCGCGCTCCCTGCTCCCGCCTTGTGCTCCCGCCCGCCCGGCACTGCCCTCGCTGCACGGCAGGGGGCGCTGTGGAGCCCTGGCCGGCGGCCTGCCGTGTGATTTAGGTTTTTTTTCTTTTCTTTTATTGTACCTTCCACCCCAAATTTTTTTAACTTTTCACTTTGTTTCCTCTTTACCTTCCTACTTTGGTTTTTTGGGTTTTTTTTTTTTTTTTTTTTTTTTTTTGGCTGGCTGGGAGACACAGAGTCGGGAGAAACGCTGCTCAACACCCGCAGGCCCTGCCCTCACCTCACATAGCACACGGAACTGCACCTGTCCCTGGTCACCCACCAGCCAGCGGACCCAGAACTCCAGTTGCCTACAACTCTAGTCGCTGACTTGATTCTCTTTTGTATTCTTTTATTTTTATTTGCACCAGACCCCAGGCCCCACAGAGGCCTGGTGACCAAGGAACTCGCCGTGTCTCTTTTGGGGAAGGGGAGGAAGATTGGGTGGGCAGGGGTGGAAAATTTGTTTTGTAGAGAAATATTTTTGTTTGTATATTCACAGTCCCCTGTGGAGTAGGGGCTCGTGTGGGAGCTGGTCACCGCGGGTGGCTGATGGTGTACAAACCAACACTAAAGCTATTCACTGCTGCCTCCCTCCTGCTTTGATTTCTGTATTTGTGGACAACGCCGAGGGTAGGTTTGCCATTTAGAGAGGAACTCAACAAATGGTCTTGAAGAAAGGACTCCCTATTGGGGTCTCCCATACTCTGGCTGGCCACCATCTCGACTGACGTGGTAGGAGCTTTCCCAGAGAGTGTCTCTCCACCCTGACCTCTGCCAAATCCACAGTGCAGCAGGTTGCTACCAAAGCCCAGGAAAATGACCCCGGGGAGCTTCAGAGACAGAACTCAGTGCTCTGATCTGTAATACATTTTCATGGCCGTCTAGGATGAGTGAGTCATCCCAGACCTGTTGGCCCCAGAGCCTCAAGTCCAATATCAGGCCACAAAAAACTCCCAGCGAATTCCTGGACTTCTTCCTGCCTGGCCACAGCCCCTTGCTGGCTAGAGAGTCTCAAGGTGGGTAGAGATGTATAGTGCACCCTCTTCTTTCCTCCTGAAGCCCAAGAAAGGGTGGAAAAGGGGGACCGCATGAGGAAAAGAAACTGCTAAGAATTTGGGGTACATTGGCTTAAGCACTTTGATACATGACGTGCCCAACAGGTCTTTGCAGCTAGCTGGGTGTCTGCAGCTCTTGGGGGGGGGGGTCACACTCCCCAGTTTGCTCTAAGAAAGTATGACTTCCTTTTCTATTTATTTGCCTCTGAGCAGCCTGTGTCCTCTGTCCTAGTCCCTAACTGTCCTCACTGCTCTGGCCAGAGTCACCCCCACGCACTGGCTTTTTATCACCTGCAGCTGCTGTTTCCAGGCAGGGAAGTTTAGACCTGGGTCCTTTGTTCAAGTCCTGGAAGCAAAACTGAGACAGAGCTGAACAAAATGTGGCCTTGGGAATAAAGAGAGCACAGCACACAGAAGGTTGGGGAGCTACAGCTGCATATTAAATATGCTGAGGACAAATGTCGCCCCCTACTGGTCTCTCTCAGCCTTGATCCCCAGCTTTCAGCTGCAGGGGTCAGCACCCATGCCCGGAGGAGTGCCTTCTGCCAGGTCCTACTGATTCCCCAGCTTCATCCTTACCTTCATCCTATCAACAGAACCTCACTTCAAAGAGCCCAAAGTGCCCAGATAAAGCGTATCTCTGGGGCTCTTTGTGCATGGGAGTGGCTGTATAACACAGCTCTGGCCAAAAGAGACAGGTGGGATTTCCAGAAAGTTCCTCAGTGTCCTTTCCGCCACCATCCCTCCCCTGCAAGCCTCATCTGGCTACATAGGAACCCGGCTTTTCTCTCCCAGCCATCTCCTGGGTGTCATTCTGCAGGGTATGCCGAGCATGAGTGACCGTCCACAAGATGGCCGAGCCAGCAACTAGAAGTCACCCCCTCTGAAGACACCAGCCAGGGCTGCTGCCCTCCCTCCCCTTCTGGATGTGTGAAGCAAACTGGGATTTGGGCTTTCTATCCCATTTGGACTTGCCAATTCCTAGTTTCCAGACTTTGAAGTGCACTGAGGTCAGAGAGAGACTGAAGTGCCCTGCCCACCACACCCAACCCAAGGACATCGCTACCTCTCCCCAGAACAGGACCTGCCTCTGCCTTTACAGGGGAGGAGAGGACAAGCTGACCTAAGCCCACCTTCCTGCCGGTCAGTGGGATAATAGAGTATAAAGAAAGCCCCCCCCCTCCACCACCACCAATCAGTTAGAGCCATACACAGTGAGAATCCTGCCTGAAACACAGAGAGAGAGAAAGATAGGGACATGGGCATGCATTTGTGGAGGGTGTGCTCCTCGGGGGAAATTGTTATGGAAAGATGGAATTAGCATAGGGGATGGGAAGGGCCCAAGCTGGACCTGACCCACAGTGGTGGAGGTGGAGCTAAAGAGCATAAACACCTTCATCGCAGGGCTCCTATGAGGCAAGGGTGACCAGTGTTGCCACAGCACAGAAGGAGGCTAACAGGAGCTGTAAAGAGGTTAAGGGAGAAGTGGGAGTGTAGTGGGGAGCTTCCTGCCAACAAGGTGTGGGCCCAACACCAAGAGCTGCAAAGTACACATTCACCCCTTTGTGTTACTTGAGAGTATCCCAGGATGCTGTGGAGGGCTCTGGAAGGATGAGGCCCCTGTTCCGTCCCCCTTGACCTCTCGCAGTGGCCTTGCTATGCCAGCATCCCTGGGACCGGTCTTCTTTAAGCAAACAAAGGGAGTGCGCTGTAAATCAGAATGGCAGCCCCGGTCCCTGAGGACGCAGCTCAGGCCCTGACCTCAACCCGAGGGTGGAAGGAAAGTTGCCAGTAGCCATTTGGAAAACTCTGACATCTCCCAGCCCATGAGGCTAAGGAGAAAATAAGGTCATTGGAGCCAGAAGTCACAGCCAACCTTCAATGCTGGGTTCTGCAAGGCACAAGCCGGCTTGTGTGGTAACAGCTCCCACCCCGAGGTGCCTTGCAGGCACTAGGACATTAGCTCTGCCCTTCACCCTAGGACCAGGCCTTCAGTTTCTGTTCTGATGTCTCTTGAGGCTGCCCAATTCTGTGTCAGGGGTGGGTATGTCCTAAGCATTGTGGCTACTTATGCCAAACAGTGCCCCTTCCCATCTGTGGCATCCAGAGATGCCTTGGCATTGCCAAATGGTCCCAAGTTGAGAATCATGCCGTAGGAGAAAAGGATTGTCTTGCCCATTTTACAGAGAGGCAAGTGGAGGCTGATAGAGAGAAGTCACCTACCTGAAGGTTGCTAAAAAGGCAGTGGTGGGATTGCTCCCCAGGGTTGCCTGACCCATGGGTTTAACCCCAGGCAGGCCACCATCCAAGAGAATGACCTGCCCTTACTTCTGCAAGACCTCTGCATCCTTGCCACCTCCTCCCTGCCTGCATCTCTCTTCCACCCCTGGGCAGGCTGAGTGGGACGGGAGGTGGGCAGGGGGCTGGGATCTTAGCTTCATCCTAATGACTCTGCTGAGAGCCAGAGCAATGCCTCCTCCCGGCACTTCTGTGAAGCTGCGCTGTGCCTGGCCCTGCCCCTTAATCAGCGGAATTGCTGTGTCAGCACTCTTCTCCTTGCCATGCCTCACAGTTATAAGGCATTTATGGGCTTCTGAGAGCAAGCCTGGGAGGAGTGGGGACCCAGCCTGGGCTGGCCTTCCCTGTACCAAGGGATCCAAATCATCTCAAGAGAGAAGAGTTAAGGGGACAGGTCTTGGAAAGGAAAGCTTATTTATTTTTTCTTCTGAAAACACACATCACAAGTTATAGGGCAGCTAGGAAGTAGAGAAGTAGATGATACAGCCAAGGAAGCTCTGTGTGTGTGTGTGTGTGTTTTTTTTTTTTTTTTTTGGTTTTTCGAGGTAAGGTTTCACTCTAGCCCAGGCTGACCTGGAATTCACTATGTAGTCTCAGGGTGGCCTCAAACTCATGGTGATCCTCCTATCTCTGCCTCCCTAGTGCTGGGATTAAAGGCATGTGCCACCTTGCCTGGCTGTATATATATATTTTGAGATGAAGTCTTGCCATGCAGCCCAGGCTGGCCTGATCCTCCAGCTTCATCCTCTTTAGTGCTGGGCACCACTTCACCCAGATAATTAATTTTTAAATTAAAATTACAACCCTTCACACAGAGCTCATAACAATATTTTGATAGATATTTCAAGTATCTTTCCATAAATAAGCCCTCACACAGTTTCTGCTTCACCACCTCAACACTCATTAATCACATTGTTGAGGTTTGACCTTTTTAAATATATTCTTCTCTGGTTGGATGGGTTTTTTCCCCTTTGGTGTGTATGAATGTGTGTGTGAGTGTGTGTGTGTGTGTGTGTGTGTGTGTGTGTGTGTGTGCATGCGCGCGCACATGCATATGGAGAGCAGAGGACAACCTTGGACGTTGTTTGTCTTCAGGCACTGCCCCCTTTTACTGAGGCAGGGCCTCCCACTGGCCTAGAACATGCCAAGTAAACTAGACTAACTGGCCAGCAAGCCCCTGGGATCTGCTTGTCTCCATTTCTCCAGTACAGGGCTACAAGTATGTGTGCCATCATGCTGGGCTGAGAGTGTTTGTGTGTGTGTGTGTGCCTGCGTGTGCATGCATGTTCATGTGCAGATACTTACCTCTCTTTTCGCCGTAGGCACACTGGAATTGCAGATACTCACCTCCCTTGTCGCTGTAGGCACACTGGAATTGCACATACTCACCTCCCTTTTCACCGTAGGCACACTGGAATTGCACATACTCACCTCCCTTTTCACCGTAGGCACACTGGAATTGCACATACTCACCTCCCTTGTTGCCAAAGGCACAGTGGAGTTGCACATACTCACCTCCCTTTTCACCATAGGCACACTGGAATTGCACATACTCACCTCCCTTTTCACCGTTGGCACACTGGAATTGCAGATACTCACCTCCCTTGTCGGCGAAGGCACACTGGAATTGCACATACTCACCTCCCTTTTCACCATAGGCACAGTGGAATTGCACATACTCACCTCCCTTTTCACCGTAGGCACACTGGAATTGCACATATTCACCTCCTTTTTCACCGAAGGCACACTGGAATTGCAGATACTCACCTCCCTTGTCGGCGAAGGCACACTGGAATTGCAGATACTCACCTCCCTTTTCACTGTAGGCGCACTGGAATTGCACACACTCGCCTCCCTTGTCACCGAAGGCACACTGGAATTGCAGATACTCACCTCCCTTTTCACCAAAGGCACACTGGAATTGCAGATACTCACCTCCCTTTTCACCACAGGCATACTGGAATTGCAGATACTTACCTCCCTTTTCACTGTAGGCACACTGGAATTGCAGATACTCACCTCCCTTTTCACCGTTGGCACACTGGAATTGCAGATACCTCCCTTTTCACCTCCATTGGAATTGTCAGATACCCTCCCTTTTCACTGTAGGCACACTGGAATTGCACATACTCACCTCCCTTTTAACTGGAATTGCAGATACTCACCTCCCTTGGCACACACTGGAATTGCACATACTCACCTCCCTTTTCACCGTAGGCACACTGGAATTGCACATACTCATGATACAGCATCTGGCTTGACACAGGTGATCTGAACTTGGTACCCAGGCTTGCGCAGCTAGGGCTTTATCCAACTTGGCCATCTCCCCAGCTGCTGGTTTTGCTTTTGTGAGACAGGGTCTCATTCTGTAGTCCAGGCTGACCTCAGATTTGTGGCAATCCTCCTTCCTCAACCTCCCGAGTCCTGGGATTATATGTGTGAACCACCATATCCACCCATTTGTTTTTGAGCCAGTCTCACATTGCTCAGGGTGGTCTAGAATTCCTGGGCTCAAGCAATCCTCCTGCCTCAGCCTCCCAAGCAGGGATCGAAGACATGCACTCCTGCTCTTGGCTTGTATGTGAGCTACCTTCATTCCTCCCCCTTCCTTCCCTTTTGGAGATACATAGTGTGATATTTTGATTCATGCATACAATGTGAAACTATTACATCAGAGTAATTGACATACACATTACCTCACACATTAGTCATATCTTTGGGTTGGGAACCCTCAAAATCCTCTTCTAGCTGGTTTGAAGTCGGCAATAGATTGTCCACCCCAGTTTTTATCAGTTTTAACAACAATGGCACCTCTCAAGCCAGTGACTCTGCATTCTTCACAAAGAATGGGTGAGTTCAGACTCAGCAGAAGGGCCAGTGCAAGTTTTATTTCAGGAAAGAAAGTGAAGCAGAAAGCTCTTGAGTTGGGAAGGGTCCCCAGTGGGTAATCTACAAGGTGACCTTGGTGGGGCTTTCTCATCACCTTGGAGGTGTAAATTAAGCACCAAGCTGTTTGAGCTTTTTTGGTCAAGTTTAAGTGTATATGGAGGACCCTGATTTGGTGGCTCCAAGAGTACAGACTCAGATGGGCCCACTGATGGGTGGGGAGAGCCTGAAAAAAATTCCTAGAAGGAGGAAGAGCTAGGAAGTAAAATAGAGGGCTGCACCCCCTCTCCCATCGCCATCTTCTTAAAAAATTATTTATTTGGGCCTGGCGTGGTGGCGCACACCTTTAATCCCAGCACTCGGGAGGCAGAGGTAGGAGGATCGCTGTGAGTTCAAGGCCACCCTGAGACTACATAGTTAATTCCAGGTCAGCCTGGGCCAGAGTGAGACCCTACCTCAAAAGACCAAAAAAAAAATTATTTATTTATATATTTATTGGAAAGAGAGAGGTAGAGAGAATGGATGTGCCAAGGCCTCTAGCCACTGCAAACTAACTCCAGATGCATGCGCCACCTTGTGCATCTGGCTTCCTGGGTCCTGGGGAATCAAACCTGGGTTCTTAGGCTTTTCAGGCAAGTGCCTTAACCGCTAAGCCATCTCCAGCCCCCATCACCATCTTGATGAATCAGATTTAGGTTCTTCTAGTCTCACAAAGGCAGGTCGACATCTACATTCTTTTGGTCCTGGGTCCCCAGCTAACTACCTACAAAAGAAGGCTCTCTTGTTCCCAGTTTCTATCATAGTTGCCCTGCTGCACCACAGAACTCACGGTGACCCTCTTGCATAGCCATACTGACACTTGCTATGCCAAGGAGCCATGAGATGGTGCCATTGGTACTCCCGTTTGAAGGCTGAGCACACCTAGGTTTCAAGTGTGTCCTGCAGCTGTAAGCACCGAATATCAACTCTGAATCATTTAAGTCATTAAGGAGAGTGTTTGAAGGGTCTTGGGACCTACAGACACATCAGGAGCGCTAAGAAAGGAGCCACCAAGCCAGCAATCACAGTGACTATGTCAGCCAGGATAGGCTGGAGTGCTGTAGTCAGGGACTGCTGGCCTTGTGCCTCACTCAGGCCTCCTGCTGGCTCTCTCTAACTCCATCCTGTGGTCCTGTGTCCACCACCTGGGGTCCAGCATTTCCCAATCCATCAAGGGAGATGGCTATCATTTCCCAACCAGAAGGAAACAAAGAAAATGTCTGTTCACTAGACCGGAACTGTCATTTACCCAGAGTCAGATAGCCAGGCAGAGGACCAACTCCAGTCCTTTACCTTTTTTCTATATTAAAAAAATATATATTTGTAGCTGGGTATGGTGGTGCACACCTTTAATCCCAGAACTTTGGAGGCAGAGGTAGGATTGCTGTGAGTTCAAGGCTACCCTGAGACTACATAGAGAATTCCAGGCCAGCCTGAGCTAGAGTGAGACCCTACCTTGAAAAAACTAGAGAGAGAGAGAGAAAGAGAGAGAGAAGGCTGGAGACATGGCTTAGTGGTTAAAGCACTTGCCTGCAAAGAACCCAGGTTTGATTCCCCAGTACCCATGTAAAACCAAGAGGGGCTCATGCATCTAGAGTTCATTTGCAGTGGCTGAAGGCCCTGGTGCACCCATTCTCTCTATCTGCCTCTTTCTCTCTGTCTCTCAAATAAATAATAAAATATTTTTAAAAGGGCATGATCTACCACACCTGGCTTATGACTCCATTTTTTTAGCTGGGTGTGGTGGTGCACGCCTCTAATCCAAGCACTTGGGAGGCTGAGGTAGGAGGATTGTTCTGAGTTCAAGGCCATCCTGACACCACATAGTGAATTCCAGGTCAGCCTGGGCTACAGCGAGACCCTACCCCAAAAAGAGAAAGAGAGGGAGAGAATAGCAGGTCAGGGCCTGCTGCCACTGTAAAGGAACTCCAGACACATGTACCCTTTATGCATTTGGCTTTACATGGGTACTGGGGCATTGAACCATGGTTGTTAGGCTTTGCAAGCAAGCACCCTTAACCGCTGAGCCATCTCCCCAGGCACGTTTTATTTTGTAAACAGTGAATTTATTTTAGGCATACCCTTCTTTCATTGACTGAATAAAGTTTAGTTCCATGTTCAGAATATAAAAAGGTGTTTTAAAAGAAAAAGAAAAGCAAACCTTCACCTTTTCATCTCGTGTCTGGCCTCTGGCCTCTTCCCACCCCCAACAGGAAGTTCCCATATGTTCCCTTGGCAGAATCGAGTCTGTCCAGGTACCTAAACCCCTATAGCTGTGTTCCTGGTGGCATTGGGACCTTGCTGTCCTACAAGGGCAGGCCCAAGGCAGGAGGCCTGCAGGTGGCCAGGTGGCTTACATCCAGAGGCTGTTCCTTGGCTGAATGAGCAAGTGGCCCTTGGGATGGAGCCAGGAGCAGCTGGGACAGACCCAGAGCCCTGGGAGCTGCTGTCTTCCACAGCTGATCCAGTGCCCACATGGCTGCCTGAAGGGAAGGGTGGCTCCAAAGGTGGAGGAGATGGTTCTGAGGACACAAGTCTGGAATCAGTCAGATAGCCTGGGTTTGAAGCTGTTTCCACAACTACCTGCTGTGTGATCTTGAGCAAGTTACCCAGTTACTAGATGCTTCAACTCCTCTGCTATGAAATAGGACATGGACAATAGTGCTGGGCTGTTGGGAAAGAGTTAACATTCACACGGTTTAGAACAGTGGCTGGTGCAAAAGAAGCCATCAGTAAGTGCCCACTGTTTTATCACTCTGTTCCCTCCTGTTCCATCACTCCTCTCTCCCTTCCTCCTTTCTTTTTCCTTTTCTTTATTCAACACAGACATGAACACGCCAGTGTACCAGGCCCTGGCACAATGAGCAAGCAGATTCAGCTCCTGCGTGTCCTCTCTCTCTCTCTCTTCCTGTAGGGGCTCACTCCTCCACCTGTTTCCCTCCCCAGGCAGGATTAGGGCTCCTTACATATGAAGAGGGCTGCCCATACTTTCATGCCAACCAGGACCAGAAAGACTGCCCACTGCACACAAGCAGGTCACCCTGCCGCTGCCCAGCAAGCTCATGGAAGCCCAGACCAGTTACCCCAAGTCAGGAACCCTTTGCCTGGCTCCTCTAAGGCTGGTCTGTTATTCACTCTGTAGCCTAGTCTGGTCTTGAACTCATCATGGCAATCCTCCTGCCTCAGTATCCCTGAGTACTGGAGTTATGGGTGTATAGTACTTTTTCCAGCTTGCTCCTCCCTTTTGCCTTCTTGTACACATCAGCTAGGACTGGGCCAGGAAACTAAGAAGAGGGAGGCTGGTGTGGATAAGACAGCAAGGCGCTGGGAAATAGAGATTGCAGGACACAAGCTCCTAGTGGCCCTCCTGGAGGGCACAGCTAGTCATGTGCCCTCATTGACCACGTATTTGAACACTACAATGCACCAGGCCCAGGCACAATGGACAGGCACTCACGCATACCACACTTACATTCACACATTAAAAAAAAGAAAAGAGGGGGCCTGGAGAGATGGCTTAGCAGTTAAGTGCTTGCCTGTGAAGCCTAAAGACACTGCCTGGTTCGGGGCTCGATTCTTCAGTGCCCATGTACGCCAGATGCACAAGGTGGTACATGTATCTGGAGTTCATTTGCAGTGGCTGGAGGCCCTGGTGTGCCCATTCTCTCTCTCTCTCTTTGTCTCTCTCTCTCTCTCCCCCCTTTTCTCTCTGTCTGTTGCTCTCAAATAAATAAATAAAAATAAACAAAAAACATTTTTAAAAAGAAGAAGAAAAGAAAAGAAGGCCAGAGAGATGGCTCAGTGGTTAAGGAACTTGCCTGAAAAAATTCCCTAGTACCCATGTGAAGCCAAATGCACAAAGTGGCACATGCTCTGGAGTTCTTTTGCTCTTGCTGGAGGTCCTGGTGTGCCCATTCTCTCTCTGTGTTTCTCTGTCTCTCTCTCCCTCTTTCTCTCACTCTCTCATAAATAAAGAAAACAAAAAGAAAAGAAGGGGGCTGGAGAGATGGCTGAGTGGTTAAAAGCACTTTATTTCAAAGCCTGACAGCCTAGGTTCAATTCCCAGTACCCAGGTAAAGCCAGATGCACAAATTGGTGGATGCATCTGGAGTTCATTTGCAGTGGCAAGAGGCCTGATACACCCATTCTCTCATATTCTCTCTCTCTCTCTCCTTGCAAATAAATAAAAAATATATTTTTGGGGCTGGAGAGATGGCTTAGCGGTTAAAGCACATGCCTATGAAGACTAAGGACCCCGGTTTGATTCTCTAGGTCCCACGTAAGTCAGCTGCACATGGTGGCACATGCATCTGGAGTTCATCTGCAGTGGCTAGAGGCCCTGGCGCTCCCATTCTCACTCTCTCTCTCTCTCCCCCTCTCTCTGTCTCTAATAAATAAATAAAAATAGAAACTTTTAAAAAAATTTAAAAAATATTTTTTGAGAGGGACAGAGAGAGAGGAAGAGGCAGAGAGGGAATGGGCATGCCAGGGCCTTTTCAGGCGCTGTGAACGAACTCCAGACATGTGTGCCTCCTTGTGCACATGTGCAACATTGCATTCTTGCATCTGGCTAAACGTGGGACCTGGAGATTTGAACAAGTGTTCTTAGGTTTTGCAGGCAGGCGCCTTAACCACTAAGCCATCTCTCCAGCCCTCACTTTAGCTTTTTAAAAAATATTTTTTATGGGCTGGAGAGATGGCTTAGCGGTTAAGGCACTTGCCTGCAAAGCCAAAGGACCTCAGTTCAACTCCCCAGAACCCACATAAGCCAGATGTACAAGGTGGCACATGCATCTGGAGTTCATTTGTAGTGGCTGGAAGCCCTGGCATGCCCATTCTCTATTTATCCTTCTCTCTCTCTCTGTCTCTTTAATGCTCTCAAATAAATAAATAAAAATAAAATACTAAAAAGAAAAAAGAAAAGGGGCTATGGAAATGGCTCAGCAGTTAAAGGCACCTGCTTGCAAAGCACAGGTTTGATTCCCCAGTACCCATATCAAGCCAGATACACAAAGTGGCACATGCACCTGGAGTTCATTTGCAGTAGCAAGAGGCCCTGGTGTGCCCATTCTTCCTCCTTTCCCACATCTCTCTCTCTCTCTCTCTCTCTCAAACAAATAAATAATAAATAATAAATAAAATACTTTATTAAAAAAAAAAAAAAAGAAAATGGGAGCTAGGTGTGGTGATGTACGCCTTTAATCCCAGCACTCAGGAGGCAGAGGTAGGTGGATCACCATGAATTCAAGGCCACCCTGAGACTACATAGTGAATTTCAGGTCAGCCTGAGCTAAAGTGAGACCCTACCTCAAAAAAAAAAAAAGAAAGAAAGAAAGAAAGAAAGAAAGAAAGAAAGAAAGAAAGATGGGAAGGAAAAGAAAAGAAAAGAAAATGGGGGTTGGAGAGATGGCTTAGTGGTTAAGTGCTTGCTTGTGAAGCCTAAGGACCCTGAATTGAGGCTCCATTCCCCAGGATCCATGTAAGCCATATGCACAAGGTGGCACATGCATCTGGAGTTCATTTGCAGTGGTTGGAGGCCCTAGTACACACATTCTCTCTCCTCTCTCTCTCTCTCTCTCCCTCTCTCTCTCTCTCTGTCTTTCTCTGCATCTTTCTCTCTCTGTCTGCTGTCACTCTCAAATAAACAAATAAAATTAAACAAAAAAAAATTTTAGAAGAGCATGACAATTTTGTAGCTTCCAATGTGACAGTTGACTCCAGCAAGGTCAACAGATACTATGGGCATTGAGAAAAGGGTATGTGACCTATAGGTACCACCATTGCCTCAGTTTGCCCACAGGTGGCTTATTAATGACCAAAGAAAGATGCTGGCCACCTCCTCAAACACATGACCCCACTCAGTCCATGTCACCAAGAATGAGACAAGTGGCATATACAAAACTAATAAAGAAAAAAAAAAAAAAAAGAAAGCCAGGTGTGGTGGCGCACTCCTTTAATCCCAGCACTCAGGAGGCAGAGGTAGGAGGATTGCCGAGAGCTCAAAGCCACCCTGAGACTACATAGTGAATTCCAGGTCAGCCTGGACCAGAGTGAGACCCTACCTCAAAAAACAAGACAAAACAAAACAAAACAAAAAAAAGAGAGACAAATGGCATTTTGTGCCTTCAGATCTGACACAGCTGAAGGACCAGCTATATTGGTTATTTGTGCAACATTGTAAAAATATATCTGACAGAATCTTGTAGGGAGAAATGGCCTACTTTGGCTCAAATGACAGAAACAGGAGGGGCCCTGGCTGTGATTAGAGTCAGCACGGGGCGGGAAGGAGGCTTAAAACCTGATGGCGGCAGGATGTTCTCTCACCCTGACAGCTTAGGGCCCGTTCCCCACGACCACCATGGCAGAAAGTGAAATGGAGCTGCTCTGCTGGGGAACCCCTTTTGTGGGCTTGGATTCTCTCTTCTGGCTGGACAGTCTCTGGCCCTTTCACTTAATTTACATACATCCAGTCAACCAGGGGTTAGTTGAGTTACATAAGCCCTCAGCACAGCCTCTTCAGCGGGCAGACTCACCTCTACTCGCATGAAGATCCATTCCTGCTCTTTGGCTGGTAGACCTCTCTTGGTTGGCATCATAGGCGCCACCAAGAGCTTAGAGCTGTCATGCCCACTTCTGAGTTGCCACGCCTGTGGAATAAAATCCTCCTCACTTCATTCACCCTTCCTGTCTGTCCACTACATTCTTCTGGGTGATGAGACTCAGTGGAAAGGGAAGAAAATCCGGCTGTATCAACAGTTTCTTAGCCCTGTGTACTTGGGCGAAACATCAGAGTGGTAGGAGATTGTGGTAGAGGCTGTTCTTCACTTGTTGGCAGACAGAAGGCAGAGATCAAAAAAGAAAGTGGGGGGCTGGAGAAATGGCTTAGCGGTTTTAAGGCACTTGCCTGCCCAGCCTAAGGATCCAGGTTCGATTCTCCAGGTCCCACATAAGCCAGATGCACAAGGTGGCACATGCATCTGGAGTTCATTTGCAGTGGCTAGAGGCCCTGGTGCATCCATTCTCACTCTTTATCTCTTTCTCTCCCCCCACCCCATAATAAATAAATAAATAAATAAATAAATAAATAAATAAATATATTTATTTTCAAAAAAAACCCTAAGAAAGTGGGGCTGGGGAAATTGCTCAGTAATTAGAGGTGCTTGCTTGTCGGGGCTTTTTTTTCCCTCACCACCGGCAGGTAGAGCAAAAGAGAGAGAGAGAGCCGGGCCAGCCGTTTCTCTTGAGGCTGAGCGAGAAGGCGGGTGTCGGCGACTCAAACCCCTCCCCCCACTAAAACACCGGGGAGAAAAACCACATTGAGTCGCGGAGATACATCTAAGGCGAAACTCGTCGTTTATTGTCAGGGGGGAGATATTTATGTGCTTTGAGGAAGGGGGCGGGAAGAGGGGATGAGAGAAAGGTATAAGGGCCAATATACTTTGAGGAAGGGGGTGGGAAGAGGGGATGAGAGAAAGGTATAAGGGCCAATATACTTTGAGGAAGGGGTGGGAAGAGGGGATGAGAAAAGGTATAAGGGCCAACAGTATTTCATCAAGAGGGGATGAGAGAGAAGGTATAAGGGCCAATAGTATTTCATCACGTCAGCAGCAGCTGGGTGGAGGCAGTTTCAGCTTAGGTGCTGAGTCAAGGGCAGGTACTCAGGCTCAACTAGGCCTTACCGGGAGTAGGCCAAGATTGGCTGGGCTAACCACTCGGCTTCACACGGGCAGGGCCCAACATCTCCCCCTTTTGTTTTTGTAAGAACGGTGGATGGCATAGTCCCTGTCCTAGGTTGTTCCCTTCTGGGAACCTTACCCGTCTCTGGGCACTATGCCTCTAGCCCGTTGACCACTCCACGCCCTGTCTTAGGTTGTCTCAGCCTGTCTGAGAGCTTACCCGTCATTGGTTCGATGGAGGGCGGGGGAGGGATGTTAGGTGGATAGCCAGTAAGTGGAAAAGCCATTGTTTGAGTCGCAAACCTGTGGTGCCTTGGCCTGATGAAGTTTAATTGCCTCAAGCTGTTGGTGAATGAATTGTGTAATCTTATTAATTACACAGGGCCCGAGAGTGAGGATAAGAAGAAGGAGGGGTTCAGGGGGAGGGAGAAGGTAGGGTAAAGAGCAAGAAGAAGGAGGGGTCTAAGGGGAGGGAGAAGGTGGAATAAAAAGCCATGTAAGCTCGTCTACAGCAGGTTGTCTTAGGAGTCCCGACTCCTCTTCTGTAAATCTTTCTGGAGCTTTTCTGGCTTCATTCAGATCTAGTAGCATCCATACCTTCAGTTGTTCCTGGGGAAGAAACAGAGGCATAGTTCTCAGGGGTGTGACACTCCCTGGAAAATTGATTATTATCATCCCCTTGTTGGGGTAAATATTTTAAGTCTCTTGCCGGTACCCAGATAGGTCTTTTTTCCTCTTGAGGAAAGACACATCCAAATCCTCTCCCTGCTGTGAGGAGGGGGTCTGGTCCCCTCCAGGCCCCAGTTAATGGGTCCCTCCATTTGACCCAGATGGAGCTGTAGGTGACAGCTGAGGTCCAATGTTTTTGAAAAGGGGACAAGTGTCTATCTTCTTTAGAAAAATTTAAAATATTTAGGGTTAATAATGCCTTTTTTAGTTGGTCATGTGGGGGTAGAGATTCCCCCTTTTGTTTTTGTAATTGAGATTTGAGAAGTTGGTCTGTCTTTGTAGAGCCATGAAAGAGAGAAAAAGAAATTAATTAGTTACATAGTACATACAGTAAAATTATTGTAGTCAAGTCACAGTAAGCTTTAGGAATTTTTGTTAGGCACACTTTGTATATCTTTATAATGAAATTTAAAACCATTATTACACCTTAAAATTGGCCTCCAGTGACATTGTCTTTAGTAAGGCAATTGTAGATGTAAACTATAAATTAATAAAATACTGAATATATTGGGGACATATATTTAAATTATCACATTTTGTCCCTGGTTTTTAATAAATTTATAATAACAGTAACAATAATATTTGGTATAAGGCATAGTAAGGAGAGAGAAAACAATTTAAATTTAGCCATCATTAGCCGTCATTAAACTTTTATAGTAACCAGAGATTGACAGTTTTTAGGTTTTTTAATTTTGTCCCTCTAGCTGGGCAGAGCTGTCAGGGAAAACTTTAATCTCAGGCCAACATTGTATTACCAATTGAGTTAGTTGGGCTTAGTTTTATGTTTTATGAATTGAGTTAGGCAGGCAGAGAGAGAGAGAGAATGGGCGTGCCAGGCCTCCAGCCACTGTTTACATGGGTACTGGAGAATTGAGCCTCGAATCAGGGTCCTTAGGCTCTACAGGCAAGTGTTTAACAATTAAGTCATCTCTTTATCTTTATGTTAATGGGAAGGCAGCGAAGGGTGGGACAATGGTGTGTAGGATATAGCCATATAGACTTGAAAAATAGGCTTTTTTACCTCTAGCAGGGCAATATGAGTGTCCCCAGCTGTTTTTTTAATTTTTAAAAGTAAATACTTTGGGCCCTGCGGGACACTTAGTTAAGAGCATAGAGGGAGTGTCTAGAGGCAAAAGGGGCAGGGATGGCAGCAGCTTGCCTCATGGCCTCATGGCAGACCGCCCGCCCGTTCCTAAGATATTTTTAAAGTAAGTTGACAAAAGTGACCAAAAATGACGCCTGGAGGAGCGGGCGAGGCGCAGCCAGTGAGGCTTGGGGTAGTGCTCGGGCCAGGGCTGGAGCCGCAGCTTAGGATGTCGGCGGAGCCTGATTGTTGTCCCTCCGCTTGAAGTGCGCAAGTTTTGTTTTGTGGACCAGTGGCTTGTGTTCTACGTCCGCGAGGAAAGTTAACCTCGGTTTGTATTTGATCACAGTTTACATTTACAGAAAGCTACATGGAGGAGCTGTCCTCCACCAGGGGTTTGAGCACATTTGCCTTAGGCAGTAGTTAGGGGCTGAAAAGAGCTGAAAAGATAGTTGCCGGGTGGCGGCTTGGGTGGCGGCCTTGGGAGAAAGGAGATTTTAAAAGTTAGTTTTAGTTTTTTCTTACAGTTTTTAAGGGCAAAAATGAACTTTTCCCTGGAAGAGCCTTTAAGGTTGGCAATTAAGGCAAGGAGGACTGAATTAATCCATGTGGCTAAAACGAAAGTTTTGTTCCAAGCGCCCTGGAGGTTTTTTTGTTTAATAGTAATATATATGAGTACAATATAAGCATAAAGTCCCAAAAAATAGGTAAACATGTTGTAGAATTTTTTTTTAAGATGGCGCCCCCACTCCAATGAGGGGGCAGGACACTTTGAGAGTTCTCCAGGTTTGCCCACGTGGTGAGCCTCCTCTAGGTTCGTCCACGTGGTGAGTTTTCTTTTTAGGTCTACCCACGTGGTGAGTTTCGTTTTTAGGTCTGCCCACGTGGTGCTTCTAAGATGGCGCCCCCATTCAAATGGGGCAGGACAAAAATGGCGGCACCGCAGAAGCGGTCTGTCGGAAACCCAAAAATGAGAGGAAAGAGAAAAGAACAAGAGATGTTGAAGTTTGGGACGGAGTTTTTATTTAAATGAGGAGGCAAAGCGTTTAAAGTCTCCTTTAGGTCTGTCCATGTGGTGTGTCCGCCATGAACGTACCCGTTTAGAAATGGCGGCAAACCGGAAATGGAAGGAAAGAGAAAGGAAGTTGAAGTAAGCACAGATTATAGAAGTAAAGGTTAGAATATTAAATATGAAGATTACCTCATAACTTATGAGGATACACCCGTCAGCAGTCCGATTAGCTCGTCAGCTTAATTTTGAATTTTTTCTTCATCACGTTAGCAGTCCGTAGTCCGTTTTGAATCCTCACACGTCCTCACATGGGGCAGTAGTTGCTGTGCCCCACGTCTGGGCGCCAAAATGCCGGGGCTTTTTTTTCCCTCACCACCGGCAGGTAGAGCAAAAGAGAGAGAGAGAGCCGGGCCAGCCGTTTCTCTTGAGGCTGAGCGAGAAGGCGGGTGTCGGCGACTCAAACCCCTCCCCCCACTAAAACACCGGGGAGAAAAACCACATTGAGTCGCGGAGATACGTCTAAGGCAAAACTCGTCGTTTATTGTCAGGGGGGAGATATTTATGTGCTTTGAGGAAGGGGGCGGGAAGAGGGGATGAGAAAAAGGTATAAGGGCCAATATACTTTGAGGAAGGGGGTGGGAAGAGGGGATGAGAGAAAGGTATAAGGGCCAATATACTTTGAGGAAGGGGGTGGGAAGAGGGGATGAGAAAAAGGTATAAGGGCCAACAGTATTTCATCACGTCAGCAGCAGCTGGGTGGAGGCAGTTTCAGCTTAGGTGCTGAGTCAAGGACAGGTACTCAGGCTCGACTAGGCCTTACCGGGAGTAGGCCAAGATCGGCTTCACACCGGGCAGGACCCAACACTTGCTTGCAAAGCTTGCTGGGCAAGTGTTGAAGTTACATTCTTGTTGCTGGGACAAACAGCCAACTAGAAGCAGCTTATGGGAGGAAAGGGTTTATTTCAGGTTTACAGATTCCAGGGAAAGTTTCATCATGCTGAAAGAAGTTGGTTCAATCCAGCATATATCCATAGCAGAGCTCAAGCTGACTCTGCACACCTAGTTGGATTGGACTCAAGATCTGCCTCCAGTGACATGTCTCCCTCCAGCAGGGCTGAAGACTAACTAGGAAGCTGAATCAAAAATACCTGAGGCTATGGGAACATTCACATTTAAACCTCCACACCAAAGTCCAATTCCTCATATCCACGTAAAGCCTGATGCAAAATTTGGTGCATGCATCTGGAGTTCATTACAAATGGCAAGAAGTGCTACTGTACCCCCTCACACATATGTGCAAATAAATAAAAATATTTTAGGGTTGGGGAGATGGCTCTGTGGCTAAAGGTGCTTGCTTGCAAAGTCTGCCATCCCAGGTTCAATTCCCCAGTACTCACATAAAGCCAGATGCACAAAATGACATGTGTCTGGAATTCATTTGCAGTGACAAAGGGCCCTAACATACCCATTCTCTCCTCTCCTCCCTCCTCTCTCTCTCTCTCTACACACACACATAAAAATTTTTTTAGCCATGCGTAGTGGCACATGCCTTGGATCCCAGCACTTGGGAGGCAGAGGTAGGAGGATTTCTGTGAGTTCGAGGCCACCCTGAGACTACATAGTGAATTCCAGGTCAGCCTGAGCTAGAGAGCAAGACCCTACCTTGAAAGTCTGTCTCACCAAAACAAAAATGCCAAGGATCTAAAGTAAAGAAATGCAAACATTGGGTCCAGAGATTACTTATACTATTATTACACTATTCTGGATATTTAAAAGACCTCTCAAAAAATTAAATAAATAAAAACAGGGGTGTGGTGAGATGGCAAGAACCTGAGTTTGGATCCCCAACACGAAGACAGGTGTCGGCGACTCAAACCCCTCCCCACTAAAACACCGGGAGAAAAAACCACATTGAGTCGCGGAGATACATCTAAGGCGAAACTCGTCGCTTATTGTCAGGGGAGATATTTATGTGCTTTGAGGAAGGGGGCGGAAGAGGGGATGAGAGAAAGGTATAAGGGCCAATATAAGGGGTGAGGGGATGAGAGGGTGGGAAGAGGGGATGAGAGAAAGGTATAAGGGCCAATATACTTTGAGGAAGGGGTGGGAAGAGGGGATGAGAGAAAGGTATAAGGGCCAACAGTATTTCATCACGTCAGCAGCAGCTGGGTGGAGGCAGTTTCAGCTTAGGTGCTGAGTCAAGGGCAGGTACTCAGGCTCGACTAGGCCTTACCGGGAGTAGGCCAAGATTGGCTGGGCTAACCACTGGCTTCACACCGGGCAGGGCCCAACATCTCCCCTTTTGTTTTTGTAAGAACGGTGGATGGCATAGTCCCTGTCCTAGGTTGTTCCCCTCTGGGAACCTTACCCGTCTCTGGGCACTATGCCTCTAGCCCATTGACCACTCCACGCCCTGTCTTAGGTTGTCTCAGCCTGTCTGAGATCTTACCTGTCATTGGTTCGATGGAGGGCGGGGAGGGATGTTAGGTGGATAGCCAGTAAGTGGAAAAGCCATTGTTTGAGTTGTGAACCTGTGGTGCCTTGGCCTGATGAAGTTTAATTGCCTGATGAAGCTGTTGGTGAATGAATTGTGTAATCTTATTAATTACACAGGGCCCTGAGAGTGAGGATAAGAAGAAGGAGGGGTTCAGGGGAGGGAGAAGGTAGGGTAAAGAGCAAGAAGAAGGAGGGGTCCAAGGGGAGGGAGAAGGTGGGTAAAAAGCCATGTAAGCTCGTCTACAGCAGGTTGTCTTAGGAGTCCTACTCCTCTTCTGTAAATCTTTCTGGAGCTTTTCTGGCTTCATTCAGATCTAGTAGCATCCATACCTTCAGTTGTTCCTGGGGAAGAAACAGAGGCATAGTTCTCAGGGGTGTGACACTCCTGGAAAATTGATTATTATCATCCCCTTGTTGGGGTAAATATTTTAAGTCTCTTGCTGGTACCCAAATAGGTCTTTTTTCCTCTTGAGGAAAGACACATCCAAATCCTCTCCCTGCTGTGAGGAGGGGGTCTGGTCCCCTCCAGGCCCCAGTTAATGGGTCCCTCCATTTGACCCAGATGGAGCTGTAGGTGACAGCTGAGGTCCAATGTTTTTGAAAAGGGGACAAGTGTCTATCTTCTTTAGAAAAATTTAAAATATTTAGGGTTAATAATGCCTTTTTAGTTGGTCATGTGGGGTAGAGATTCCCCCTTTTGTTTTTGTAATTGAGATTTGAGAGTTTGATCTGTCTTTGTAGATGCCATGAAAGAGAGAAAAGAAATTAATTAGTTACATTTTTACATACAGTAAAATTATTGTAGTCAAGTCACAGTAACCTTTAGGAATTTTTGTTAGGCACACTTTGTATATCTTTATAATGAAATTTAAAACCATTATTACACCTTAAAATTGGCCTCCAGTGACATTGTCTTTAGTAAGGCAATTGTAGATGTAAACTATAAATTAATAAAATACTGAATATATTGGGGACATATATTTAAATTATCACATTTTGTCCCTGGTTTTTAATAAATTTATAATAACAGTAACAATAATATTTGGTATAAGGCATAGTAAGGAGAGAGAAAACAATTTAAATTTAGCCATCATTAGGGATATTAAACTTTTATAGTAACCAGAGATTGACAGTTTTTAGGTTTTAATTTTGTCCCTCTAGCTGGGCAGAGCTGTCAGGGTCAACTTTAATCTCAGGCCAACATTGTATTACCAATTGAGTTAGTTGGGCTTAGTTTTATGTTTTATGAATTGAGTTAGGCAGGCAGAGAGAGAGAGAGAATGGGCATCAAGGCCTCCAGCCACTGTTTACATGGGTACTGGAGAATTGAGCCTCAATCAGGGTCCTTAGGCTCTACAGGCAAGTGTTTAACAATTAAGTCATCTCTTTATCTTTATGTTAATGGGAAGGCAGCCAAAACGGGACAATGGTGTGGGATATAGCCATATAGACTTGAAAAATAGGCTTTTTTACCTCTAGCAGGGCAATATGAGTGTCCCCAGCTGTTTTTTTCATTTTTAAAAGTAAATACTTTGGGCCCAGGTGGGACACTTAGTTAAGAGCATAGAGGGAGTGTCTAGAGGCAAAAGGGGTAGGGATGGCAGCAGCTTGCCTCATGGCCTCATGGCAGACCGCCCCTGTTCCTAAGATATTTTAAAGTAAGTTGACAAAAGTGACCAAAAATGACGCCTGGAGGAGTTCCTGAAGTGTGCCAGTGAGGCTTGGGGTAGTTTTGCTCGGTGTGGGCTGGAGCCGGGGCTTTTTGATGTCTCTTGCCTGGTCTGATTGTTGTCCCTCCGCCTGAAGTGCGGAACTTTTGTTTTGTGGACCAGTGGCTTGTGTTCCCTTCCTCCATAAAAGTTAACCTGGTTTGTATTTGATCACAGTTTACATTTACAGAAAGCTACATGGAGGAGCTGTCCTCCACCAGGGTTTGAGCACATTTGCCTTAGGCAGTAGTTAGGGGCTGAAAAGAGCTGAAAAGATAGTTGCCGGGTGGCGGCTTGGGTGCATCTTGGGAGAAAGGAGATTTTAAAAGTTAGTTTTAGTTTTTCTTACAGTTTTTAAGGGCAAAAATGAACTTTTCCCTGGAAGAGCCTTTTAAGGTTGGCAATTAAGGCAAGGAGGACTGAATTAATCCATGTGGCTAAAACAAAAAGTTTTGTTCCAAGCGCCCTGGAGGTTTTTTTGTTTAATAGTAATATATATGAGTACAATATAAGCATAAAGTCCCAAAAATAGGTAAACATGTTGTAGAATTTTTTTTTTTTTTTTTACATGGAAACCCCAAATGAGGGGGCAGGACACTTTGAGAGTTCTCCAGGTTTGCCCACGTGGTGAGCCTCCTCTAGGTTTGAAAACGTGGTGAGTTTTCCTTTCCAGACTCTTTTTAGGTTGGTCTATCCCCACGTGGTGAGTTTCTGACTTTAGGTCTGCCCAATCCCATCTAGTGCTTCAAAAGGAAGATGGCGCCCCCATTCAAATGGGGCAGGACAAAAATGGTGGCACCGCAGAAGCGGTCTGTCGGAAACCCAAAAATGAGAGGAAAGAGAAAAGAACAAGAGATGTTGAAGTTTGGGACGGAGTTTTTATTTAAATGAGGAGGCAAAGCGTTTAAAGTCTCCTTTAGGTCTGTCCATGGGTGTGTCCGCCATGAACGCACCCGTTTAGAAATGGCGGCAAACCGGAAATGGAAGGAAAGAGAAAGGAAGTTGAAGTAAGCACAGATTATAGAAGTAAAGGTTAGAATATTAAATATGAAGATTACCTCATAACTTATGAGGATACACCCGTCAGCAGTCCGATTAGCTCGTCAGCTTAATTTTGAATTTTTTCTTCATCATGTTAGCAGTCCGTAGTCCGTTTTGAATCCTCACACGTCCTCACATGGGGCAGTAGTTGCTGTGCCCCACGCCTGGGCGCCAAAATGCCGGGCTTTTTTTCCTCACCACCGCAGGTAGAGCAAAAGAGAGAGAGAGCCGGGCCAGCCGTTCTCTTGAGGCTGAGCGAGAAGGCGGGTGTCGGCGACTCAAACCCTCCCCCCTAAAACACCGGGAGAAAAACCACATTGAGTCGCGGAGATACGTCTAAGGCAAAACTCGTCGTTTATTGTCAGGGGGGAGATATTTATGTGCTTTGAGGAAGGGGGTGGGAAGAGGGGATGAGAAAAAGGTATAAGGGCCAATATACTTTGTGGAAGGGGGTGGGAAGAGGGGATGAGAGAAAGGTATAAGGGCCAATATACTTTGAGGAAGGGGGTGGGAAGAGGGGATGAGAAAAAGGTATAAGGGCCAACAGTATTTCATCACGTCAGCAGCAGCTGGGTGGAGGCAGTTTCAGCTTAGGTGCTGAGTCAAGGACAGGTACTCAGGCTCGACTAGGCCTTACCGGGAGTAGGCCAAGATTGGCTGGGCTAACCACTCGGCTTCACACCGGGCAGGGCCCAACACTTGCTTGCAAAGCTTGCTGGGCAAGTGTTGCAGTTACATTCTTGTTGCTGGGACAAACAGCCAACTAGAAGCAGCTTATGGGAGGAAAGGGTTTATTTCAGGTTTACAGATTCCAGGGAAAGTTTCATCATGCTGAAAGAAGTTGGTTCAATCCAGCATATATCCATAGCAGAGCTCAAGCTGACTCTGCACACCTAGTTGGATTGGACTCAAGATCTGCCTCCAGTGACATGTCTCCTCCAGCAGGGCTGAAGACTAACTAGGAAGCTGAATCAAAAATACCTGAGGCTATGGGAACATTCACATTTAAACCTCCACACCAAAGTCCAATTCCTCATACCCACGTAAAGCCTGATGCAAAATTTGGTGCATGCATCTGGAGTTCATTAGCAAATGGCAAGAAGTGCTACTGTACCCCCTCACACATATGTGCAAATAAATAAAAATATTTTAGGGTTGGGGAGATGGCTCTGTGGCTAAAGGTGCTTGCTTGCAAAGTCTGCCATCCCAGGTTCAATTCCCCAGTACTCACATAAAGCCAGATGCACAAAATGACATGTGTCTGGAATTCATTTGCAGTGACAAAGGGCCCTAACATACCCATTCTCTCCCTCCCTCCCTCTCTCTCTCTCTCTCTCTCTCACACACACACATAAAAAATTTTTTTTAGCCATGCGTAGTGGCACATGCCTTGGATCCCAGCACTTGGGAGGCAGAGGTAGGAGGATTTCTGTGAGTTCGAGGCCACCCTGAGACTACATAGTGAATTCCAGGTCAGCCTGAGCTAGAGAGCAAGACCCTACCTCAAAAAACCAAAACAAAAAAGCCAAGGATCTAAAGTAAAGAAATGCAAACATTGGGTCCAGAGATTACTTATACTATTATTACACTATTCTGGATATTTAAAAGACCTCTCAAAAAATTAAATAAATAAAAACAGGGGTGTGGTGAGATGGCAAGAACCTGAGTTTGGATCCCCAACACCAATGTAAAATGCTGGGAGACATGGCACAAACTTGGAATCCCAACGCTGGGAGACAGAGACAAGGGATCCCCAGGGCTTGCTGGCTACATAGTGTAGCTGAAACAGTAAGCTCCAGACTTCATGAGAGATCCTGACTCAAAAACTAAAGGGCTGGAGAGATGGCTTAGCGGTTAAGGCACTTGCCTGCAAAGCCAAAGAACCTCGGTTCAATTCCCCAGGACCCACGTAAGCCAGATGCACAAGGGAGCACATACATCTGGAGTTCATTTGCAGTGGCTGGAAGCCCTGGAACATCCATTTTCTCTCTCTCTCTCTCTCTCCTTTTGGAGAGATGGCTCAGTGGTTAAGGTGACTGCCTTCAAAAACCTAATGGACAGACTGGAGAGATGGCTTAGTAGTTAAGGTGCTTGCCTACGAAGCCTAAGGACCCAGGTTCAATTCCCCTTTACCCATGTAAGCCAGATGCTCAGATGCACATGGTGGCACATGTGTCTGGAGTTTGCAGTGGCTAGAGGCCCTGACATACCTATTCTATTAAAAACAAAACAAGCTGGGCCACGCCTTTAATCCCAGCACTCAGGAGTCAGAGGTAGTAGGATCACCATGAGCTCGAGGCCATCCTGAGACTACCTAGTGAATTCTAGGTCAGCCTGGGCTAAGAGTGAGACCCTACCTTTAAAAAAAAAACAAGCAAACAAAAAACCTAATGGACATTGGTGGTGAGCATAGTTGCCTTACAAAAACTTAATGACTGGAGTTTTCCAGCACCCATGTAAAGCCAGATGTACAAAAGGAGTGCATGCATCTAGAGTACTTTTGCAGTGGCTAGAAGCCCTGGTATGCCCATTCTCTCTATATTTCTGTCTGTCTGTCTGTCTTTCTCTCTCTCTGCTTGCAAATAAATAAATAAAATATTTTAAAAGCACTTTTAAAAAGAGATAGTTTAGCAGTTAAGGCACTTGCCTTACAAAAACCTAAGGACCCAGGTTACAAAAGGAGATTCCCTAGTACCCATATTTCTGTCTGTCTGTCTGTCTTTCTCTCTCTCCCAGATGCACAAATATTTTAAACATGCATTTTAAAAAGAGATAGTTTAGCAGTTAAGGCACTTGCCTGCGAAACCTAAGGACCCAGGTTTGATTCCCTAGTACCCACATAGCCCAGATGCACAATGTGACACATGCTTCTAGAGTTTGTTTGCAATGGCTAGAGGCCTCGGCACACCCATTCTCTCTCTCTCTCTCTCTGCTCTTGCTCTGGAAGAAAAAAAAAGAAAGAGAAAGGAAGGAAGGGAGAAAGGGGCTGGAGAGATGGTTTAGTGGTTAAGGTGCTTGCCTGCAAAGCCTAAGGACCCAGGTTCAATTCCCCAGAACCCATGTAAGCCAGATGCACAAAGTTATGTATGTGCACATGTACCACGTGCACACAGGTGGTGCACATGTTTGGAGTTCATTTTCAGTGGCTAAAGCCCTGAAGTGCCAATTATCTCACTCTTATATAAATAAATAAATATTTTTTAAGAAAGAGTTTAAAGTAATTTTTGGCTACATAACCAAGATCATCCGGGCTATATGAGATCATAAGACCTTGTCTAACTCCCCTCCCCACACACCCAACACACACACACTCAAAAAATAATAAGAAAAAGAGCCAGGCGTGGTGGCGCACACCTTTAATCCCAGCACTCGGGAGGCAGAGGTAGGAGAATCACTGTGAGTTTGAGGCCACCCTGAGAATACAGAGTGAATTCCAGGTCAGCCTGGGCTAGAGTGAGACCCTACCTCGAAAAAAAAAAAAAAAAAAAAAAAAAAAAAAGAAAGAAAGAAAGAAACATCAGTAATCCCACAGGCATGCTATGCCTTTTGTTCTGGAAGGGTGGTAGAAATGGAACTGTCCTGGGCTTTGGAAAGGAATGCACAATACTGGGGCTGGAGAGATGGCTTAGAGGTTAAGGTGCTTGCCTGCAAAGCCTAAGGACCTAGGTTCAACTCCACTGTCTGGAGTTTGCTTGCAGTGGCCAAAAGCCCTGGTGTGCCCATTCTCTCTCTTTATCTATCTTTTTTTTTCTCACTCTCAAATAAATTTTTTCAAAAAGAAAACATTTTTATTTATTTATTTGAGAGAGAGAATGGGCACACCAGGGCCTCCAGCCACTGCAAACGAACTCCAGATGCATGTGCCACCTTGTGCATCTGGCTTACCTAGGTACTGGGGAATCAAACCTGGGTTTTTTGGGTTTAAGCCATTTTTCCAGCCTCTTTGCTGCCTGGTGACAGAGGTCAGGTTTTAGACCAACAGCCTTTTCAGATCAGGATCAACTTCAGGGGAGTCCTCCGGAGATGAGGTGCTGATGGAAGCCTGAATATTGCAGAAGGCCAATGGCCCAGGCAGGTATGCAGCCTGTAGAGGAATGAAGCAGATGGGGGTCTGGGAGGTCAGGGTGTTGTAGGGCCGTGGTTTTAATAACTGAGTATAGGGTAAACTTTAGCTAGGCCTATCACAGGGCATGGGTGAGGAGCTGCAGTGGATGGAGGGTAGTGGTCTTGGCTACACTAGCCAAACAGGGGCTGTTGATTCTACAGTTTAAAAAAGTCTGGGTTAGCCGGGCGTAGTGGTGCACGCCTTTAATTCCAGCACTCAGGAGGCAGAGGTAGGAGGATTGCCAAGAGTTCAAGGCCACCCTGAGACTACATAGTGAATTCCAGGTCAGCCTGAACCAGAAGAGTGAGACCATACCTCGAAAAAAAAAATAATAAAAATAAAGCCTGGGCTGGACTCTGCTTCTAGGTCAAATGGTGTGATAGTTTGTGTCAACTTAATCTGTTTAGGAATCCATAGACATTCCTCATAAGTGTGTCTCTGAGGTTGCTTCTAGGAAGGATTAACTAAAGAAAGAATCCTTCCCCCAGAGTGATCCCTTCCTCTAGAGTGGGTGGCCCCTCTCGGAGGAGGGAGATGGTTTATCTAAAGAAGCTCTGGGCAGAAAAGTATCCCCTCTCCCACCTGGCTGCCGTGCTGCTCACTGTTCTCTGCTTGCTTCTTTATAGCGTGGACTGAAGAGCAGCGTCTCTCCAGGACGCCTTCAGGCTTTCAGTGCAGGATTGGGACTGCTGAGGCATCCAGCCTTGTGGACTGAGCAGCTACTGGGTTCCTTGACTCTCGGGCCTGCAACCTGCTATTGCTGGACTGTTGTAAGCTAATCCAATAAATTCCCTTTTAATATAATTCATTCTATCAGTTCTGTTCCTCTAGAGAACCCTAATACAGATGGGTAGACTTAGCCCTTCCAGTTTCTTAAGGTCTCTCCTTTATTGGGAAGAGGCCCTGCCCAGCCAAGTGGATTGGGAAGCAGAGGCCAGGTAGGTGCAGTCCCGTCCACGACCACCGGGAGGCGGTATACATTGCCCTTTGCTCTTGAGCAGCAGGCAAGAGTGGCCTAGCTAGCCTGCCTGGCTGCACACCAGGGCAGCTATCCCAGGAAGGTGGAGGCAGGGGAAAGGGAAGATGGCTTATTAAGGGGCAGCCTTCATAAGCTGGAAGGAGCATTCGGTGCCTTTCCTGAGGTCTGCACCTCCCAGAGGGTAGAATGCCCAGCACAGCCCCAGCCTTCAGATCTTGCATTGCCTCTTAAGTCTTGCTGCGGAGGCCTGTGCATGCTTGTGCAGTTATGAACCATCATGCATGCACTCATCTCTTAGGAGCTGCGTGTTTGCGGCTAGCAACAGGGTACCCCTAAGTGAGGACTCTGGCAAAGGCCCTGGTACCCTAAGGGATCCAAGATCAAGTTGCTTGATGGCTACCCATACAGATCAGTGTTTGCGCATGACACTCCCTAGAAAGTCAAGTCAGTACAGCATTCAACCATCAGTGTATACGGGTAGGTTATCAATGCCCACTACCACCTAAGGTGTGTGTACCAAGAGACCCAGCTCTCCCAGTGAAACTGACTCCTCTGCTCCAGTCAGTCTTTCAGTCTTTGATCCCTGTTTACAGGATGAGCCTTCCTCCTTGGCCTGCAGAGTTCCAGGGTGCCCGTGTGAGCCTCTGCACTGGGTTCAATATGATCCTGACCCTGGGAGCTCTTTTCTGCAGTGTGGAGAGGTCAGTGCCAGGTCACCTGCGGTGGCAAGTCCTGGTCACACTTAGCCCTAGTGCATATCTGGCACTGCAGCCTGTGGTAATGCTTCGGCTAGGGCCACAGGGTCGATAGGCACTGTGCTGAGCAGTCCGCTGCGCCACCACACTCTAGGTGGAACCTGGTGGGGCAGAAGCTGAGTCACCCCTGGGTGGCTGCCCTGCTAGCATTCAACAAGCCCTTTTCCTCAACTCCCACTCTCTCCCCCCAGCTCTGGGAGTCCATGGTATTGGAATGGGAGGCTGGGGTGGGTGGGGCTACTCTACCTGGGGTTCTCAGTGAGGATCTGGAGATGGGTGTGTGAGTCAGATCGCCAAAGAAGGGACAGCTCCAGGACACAGGCTTACCGGATACTGAGCTTTCTGAGGCAGGGTGGGAGACATTGGTGATAGTAGACAGTAAATATGGATATGTGGCTCATGTGTTCCATAGGCTACAATCCTAAATCCCTGCTGGTCCCTTGCTTGAAGAGCAGCTATTCTGGGGTCTCTGTTGGGGCCAGAGCTGGCTGCCTGCAACCTCACTGGGCACTAATTCACATGGATCTTCCTAGACTTGGAGAGCCTCCTACCTCCTCCCCCTCTGATAGGGTCCAAAATCTTACATCACTTTTCTTCCTTGGCCCTAATATGCTATCTTCGGCAACCTCCTTTTTGAACAGCAGCAGATACCCAGATGGATTTTTTTGTGGGCACTGGCATCTGACCCCTAATGGGCATCTCTTCCCTACTGACCCGCCAGGAGCCCTGCTTAGACTGTCTGCTCCTTGGTACCACCTGGGATTGAGTTTCAAGAAGGGTAAGGTCTGTGCCCCAAACCATTAAATCAGAAACTGGGTTGGAGCCAAAGCACCAAACACTTCTAAAAGGCCTCCAAGCTCACACTCAAATTGAAGGCTCCCATTCTAATACCTCTATCTGCAGCCAGGCTACCTAGCGACAAGGGCAGCCTTGTCGCAGCCACCAGTGTATGCTGTGAGGAGCATCTTCCTCCCATGTCTCTGGGCATCATTCAAGACATGTGACTTGGCACAAGCCTTCTGTACAGTAGAATGGGGTGACAATAACTCAGGCCTTCTAAGAGGTATGGCAGGAATCCTTGTGTGCACAAACTGCCTTTGTGGTGCTAAACACCATCATCAATTCTACTTAAGCTGAAGCTTCATTTTAGTTTCCTCTCTGAATTATTTATTCCTCAAATAAATGGTGATATCTAAGAGGTGGGGGCGAGTGCCTGGACCAGAAAGGGATGTCTGTTAACTTTTATCTCTATTACTGCTTCCATAGAAGTAAATTCCACAAATGAAATAACCATCATGTAGTACTGCTCTCTCATCAGGTCATCTGGCTAATTTATTATCACCGTCCATGGTAATTGGTGTATGCACACTGAATGGGTGGGCAGAACAGGACAGCACGTGTTCTGGATATAGCTTAAGATGCTGAGGTGAGGTCAAGTGCCTTTCACAGGCACAAGGGTGGCAAACTGACTAAATGTCTTCTTATTGCTCTTAGGAGTTCCACTTTTAATAACCCTAGCAATTATGGGACTTGGCCATCCACTGGTGTCCTCTGGGAGCTCCTGTCACAGGGTCAATATTCATTTGTTGTCCCATGTCACCCCTCCCAGCCCCTAACCTAATGGCCAGCTTCTACTTCTGCTTGTGTGTGACACACAGTGGGCCAGTGTACTCTACCTCATGGAGAAGATTCCCACAAGACCCAGGGAGCAAGAGACCTGGACTGGGCTGAAGAATGCACTTTGCCATCTGAAATACTCATTTCTACCACAAAATTTCAGCATAAAACATGTGAGGCACACTAATGAATTACTGGTAGTACCTTATACTTTAACTCAGTAATATCCAATACTTCTAAACAATGTTTCCTTTTAATTCTGCCATTTTCTCTTAAAATTAAGGTTTTGAACAAGGACAACAGGGTTACTGTTGGCCAAAATCCAGTCATGAATCCATGGCATAAAAAAGCTACAAAAAAAAAATATTACCGATCCAAACAACTAATTGTGGAAAATAGTTTAGTACATTTGTGTTATAAAACTCATTTACAAGCAGTTATTCACATGTACTTATCAAATTTGCTTCTGGTAATTCATGAAAACAAGCTGCACAGTAAATCCGAGGCAGATCAGATACAAAGAAGCAAAACATTTTTTAAGTAGAATAATTCATTCTGAAATGACTTTTGAGGACACTTTCTTTCAATGCTACAGCAAGGACAATGCAGTCACTTTTCAAGCTGCTGAGCTTAACCGCACCCACAGCACCACAATGAGTCACTTCAGGAAAGGCCACAACACACACAGGAAACTCTGTAAATCTAATGTCAAGCACAACTATATTCGGCCGGGAGGCTGTTCTAAGACATGGGCTTGTTCACTTGAGGCCCTGGGTTCTAATCCCAGCACCACACATGCACACAATTAAACCAAACCAGGACTCTGCAATGCTCCCAATAATTCTTTTATCATTTGACTTGAGCAGTGAGCCAGATGCACACAGTCTAAGGACAGGGATCAAAGTACATTCGAAAGAATGATGCTCAAGTAGGGGGCAGCCAAGTATGCATTTTGAGAAAACTTTTTTTTAAAAAAACTAACTTAATTTACATGTTAATATGAACAGAGTGGGAGATGTCTGGACCCCAAGTGTTTTTGTCAGGCCTTCCAGCTTTTGAACTACCTAAGTGGTCACCCTTATAAGCCTCTACACCAAAATAACAGGAAAGTAAATTTAAAAGTAACAGTGAGATCTCTTATAACAGTACTTGGGCCAAGCTCTCAAAGCCCTTGCCCTAGGACAGACTCACTCCCCACTCCTTGCCTTGCACTTCCCCTGCACAACCAAGCCAGGACAAACCACCACAAAAAAAGGAGGCTGAGGCAACAGTGACTCAGAATGCTCTTCCACTGAGTCTACTCCTTATCTTCCAAAGTTACATTTATGAGCACCAGTGGAGGACACTCATAGGTAATGAAATTCAGTGTCGAAATTTTGGCACCAAATTCCATGTGCTCAAAGCCCTTAATAAACTTACTCTAGTAGAATCCCTGACACTAAGATTGTTTGCTCAAATAATGACAGAAAAGATCGCAAATGGTGGGCATTCATTATCAGAGAATTGTTTTCCTGCCCAGTAAGCTAGACAGTATTCACTGACAACCCCAGCATTTCAACTGTCAACTCTACAAGTCACAACTGTGGAGACTCCAAGCTCATTCTGCATGGCTGTTTGCAAAGTGGACACAACCAGGCAGCACCTTTCCTGTCCTGAGCTGTTTCCTTTCACAGTGCAGCACAGTGCAACCCTGCACCCCAACTGCAGATGGTTCCTAAAGACCACAGGAAGGACAGCTCTTCTTGTTCTCAACTTTCAGTACCCTTCTTTTCAGAGTATTTCCAGTCTGTCTGAAATACTGCCCTAAGGTAGCCTGGTGATTAGAATATCATGGGAAGCAACCTGAGGAAGCTTCCAGGTTGGGCCACCCAGCCTAGCCTAGTCCAGCACTACTAGTTATATAATCTTCACAATGTCAGGGGCTAAAATGACAATCCAAAATTTATTCTTCCACTTTAAGAGAAAAAAATCAGCTCCGAGAACTAAGTGTATACTAAAATAGGTAAGTGAACTTGTCAGTTAATCTCCTGTGCCAAGGTGCCTTGTCTAAAAGTCTCCCATGCCAGCACAACATTCTCTAACATGACTGCTTCCCAAAGGGCCCCCAGGAGATTGCAATTGGTTTTGTAATAGCCACAGACAGCTGATCCACCAGCACCAACTCAGCTTACTGCCTCCCAATTACTGAGGCTGTTTAAAAAACCTGTCTCATCATAGCAATGGTTGAAAGGACATGTCTTCCTGTTTTTTAAAATATAGTTTTGTTGAAAACTGATAAACACTTTAAGGAGGGGCAAGAAAAATAGTCTACCAAATTAAGTTTTAAAAGGTTTTTGCTATTTGCTATACAAATATACATTTCAACTTTTACAGCATTCACTTTGACCATTTTCTCTACAGGAGAACAGAGATCAACATTTCAAATTTCTGATTGCAAGGGCTCCACTACAGGTACACAAATGCCCTCGAAGTATTTACCACTGAAATAAAAAACCAATGATGACACATGGCTCGGAGAAGGATGTACTTCCATGTTCCTCAACACATACTTTAAAGGGATAAAAAATCACTTTAGCTGGACGGTCCTACTAGCTGTCATTAAGTTTACAGTAAGGCCTGTGGCTGACAATCATATCACTTGGCTTGACTATAAAAGCCTTCTCCGCTTGGCATTGTCCTGCTCCAGTCTCCTCTTGTCCCAGTCAGAGCTCCTCAGTGTATAATGGGTCATAGAGCCATGCCTCTCCTGCTCCTCCTCACGGAGAGCCCTGGGCTCTCTTCTGTGACTGAGCCTTCCATCTGGGTCACCATATCTCCTTTTACTCATGGAAGCATCAGGGTTAGCAGCTGGAGGCTCAGCCTGCAGGGGACGTCTGTGGTTATTCAGAGGAGCTACTATGGCAGTAGATGGTGGTGTAACACCACCCAGGTCCTGGTAAGTTATAGGAAAGCCTGGCTCTCCCAAGGGAGGGGTTGCTCCGGAGTGCTGAGGACTCAGGGGTTGTGGATCCCTCAGAAATGTTCCCTTGGCTTCAGCATCCAATCGCCTAAGCAGTCGTGGGTCCCGAAGTCGTTCCTGAAGAGACAGTCTTTCAGAGTCTCTTGAAGTAACAGTGTCGGAGGGTGTGTGGTACAGAGAAGAAGCAAAAGATGTAGTGACAAGCCCACCATCCATCTTGTTGCTGGGCAAGCCACCCTGGGGTCTGGGCACCTCTGGGGCTATGGCAGGGGGATGGGTCAGGCTCCTCTGCAACACAGGCTTGAGTTTCAGAATCTTCATTGCATCATGTCGGTAGTTTTTGTCACAAGTCTTAACAATGGCCCCACGCCTCTGAGCATCCTGAATAAGTTCATTCCAGTGCTGGTTTTCCTTCAGACAAAGAGAGAAACAATTACACCCCTAGGAAATATTCATTACGCTTGGGTTCCAACTTTCAGTTCTGAACAAACAATGCACTTTCACAGATCCTTGAGAATCTATTACTTAGCAGACAAGAGTTAAAGGAAAAAATAAGTTTAAACATACAACGACAAAGCTACATTTCCAACAAACAGTACTGGCCATAACCTGAAAGAAAACTCTAGTCATTCTCGTCACTGTCCTCCATGCTAAAGGTAGTAAGATGCCACATAGCTCGGTGCTAGTTGCCAGTAGCTTTGGAGTTTTCTATTTATGTTAATTAAAATGAAAACTTCAGTTCTGCTGGACCAAACCCGCTTCAAGTGCATGGCAGCCACACACTTCTAAAAGTGGGCACTAAACATTCCCACCACCACAGAAGCACCAGCTATTCTAATCTGGAGTACTGCCTGCCCCTATGCAGGACTAACATTCTGAAACAGGATGATTTCAGAACACAAATTTCTGACTGTTCTGGAAAGAGCCCCACAGTTCTTATTGGCTTCTTAAGCCATGTCACCACTCCCCACCCCAGGCCCAAAGGCCCACCGAGGTTAAGATTCAAAGATACTATCCTACTTTGTCATTTTTGTAGAGGAATTGAAAAACATTTCTAAGGTTTGGGCAATGCACTTTTCTTTCCTTCAGTGTGTCCCCTGTAAAGTAGCTACTTTACAACCACCACAACTTAGCTCTCTCTAGAAAGAAAGAATGAGAGAAGTGACAAAGACTGAAAGAAAAAGGAGAAAATGGGCACTCCTATCATATGGACTTCCTATACTATTCCTAGGTGATTACAGGGGCAGTAGGGCTGCCTGGTGTTTATTAGCTGTGTGACCCTGTCAAGTCACTTAGCCCCTCTAAGCCTGTTTTTTCATTTTAAAATAGGAATAATTTTTTTTTTTTTGAGGTAGGGTCTCACTCTAGCTCAGGCTGACCTGGAATTCACTATGTAGTCTCAGGGTGGCCTCAAACTCATGGTGATCCACCTACCTCTGCCTTACAAGTGCTGGAATTAAAGGCATGTCCTAGCACGCCCGGCAGAAATAACATTTTAATTGACTAAAAAATGCCACCACTTTTGGCCTCCTCTTAAAGCAGGTGGCAGTATATTCTGGGTGAATTTATAACCAGACCAATATAGTGCCTGATTTTTAGTAAACCATTAAAAGATCTAGTATGAGAACTTACTCAGACATCTTTTAAAAAACATTTTATTCACTTATTTATTTACTGGAGATAGAGAAAGAAGGCAGATGGAGAGAATGGGTGCACTAGGGTCTCCAGCCGCTACAAATGAATCCCAGGCTTATGTGGGTACTGGGGAATCAAACCTGAGTCCTTCACCACTAAGCCATCCCTCCAGCCTACAGACATATTTTCCACCAAATACATTTTTTCTATTTATTTGAGAGAAAGAGGCAGAGAGAGAGAGAGAGAGAGAGAGAGAGAGAGAGGGAGGGAGGGAGGGAGGGAGGGGGAGGGAGGGAGGGAGGGAGGGAGGGAGGGAGAATATAGGTGTGCGAGGACCTCTAGCCACTGCAAACTCCAGATGCACGCTCCACCTTGTGCATCTGGCTGACGTGGGTCCTGGGGAATTGAACCTGGGTTGTTTGGCATTGCAGGCAAGCATTTTAACCGCTAAGCCATCTCTCCAGCCCCACAGACATCTTTTGATAAAAAATATTAACATTAGGGGCCTGGAGAGATGGCTTAGCGGTTAAACGCTTGCCTGTGACGCCCAAGGACCCTGGTTCGAGGCTCAGTTCCCCAAGACCCATGTAAGCCAGATGCACAAAGGGGGCACATGCATCTGGAGTTCATTTGCAGTGGCTGAAGGCCCTGGAATGCCCATTCTCTATCTATCTGCCTCTTTCTCTCTGTGTCTGTCTGCCACTCTCAAATAAATAAATAAACAAAAAAATTAAAAAAATTAACATTAGGCCGGGCGTGGTAGCGCACACCTTTAATGCCAGCATTCGGGAGGCAGAGGTAGGAGGATGATGACCGTGAGTTTGATGCCACCCTGAGACTACATAGTGAATTCCAGGTCAGCCTGGACTAGAGTAAGACCCTACCTCAAAAAAACAAACAAAAAAAAGTAACATTAAAATGTGTAGTGTGTGTATGTTCATGTATTAAAGTTCTCAATTTTAATTTATTATTCTTTTTATAATTTTTTATATTCATATTTTTATTTTATTAGAGAGGGAGAGAGAATATGGGCACGCCAGCCACTGCAAACAAACTCCAGACACATGCACCACCTTGTGCATCTAGCTTACGTCCTGAAGAATTAAACCTGGGTTCTTTGGCTTTGCAGGCAAGCGCTTTACCTGCTAAGCCATCTCTACAGTCCTGTAACTTTTTTTCCCTGGAGGTAGGGTTTCACTCTAGCCCAGGCTGACCTGGAATTCACTATGTAGTCTCAGGGTGGCCTAGAACTCACGGCGATCCTCCTACCTCTGTCTCCTGAGTGCTGGGATTGTAGTGTGCACCACCAGGCCTGGCCAGCCCTATATTTTTTAAAGTTTATTTATGAGAAAGCTTGAAAGAGAGGATGACTGTACCAGGGCTTCACTGCTAATAAACTCCAGGTGCATACGCAACATTGTGCATATTGGCTTTATGTGGGTACTGGAGAACTGAACCCTAGCTATCAGGTTTTGCAAGCAAGCACTTATAGCCACTAAGTCATTCCTCTAGCCCTAAGGTTCTCAATTTAAAAAAATGTGGTACAGAGAAAAAAAAAAAAAAGACATGGGCTGGAGAGATGGCTTAGCAGTTAAGGAACTTGCTGGCAAAGCAAAAGGAATAAGGTTCGATTTTCCAGTACCCACATAAATCCAGGTGCACAAGGTGGTGCATGCACCTGGAGTTCATTTGCAGTGGCTAGAGGCCCTGGTGTGCCCATTCTCTCTCTCTCTCTCTGCTTGCCCCCCTTATCTCAAATAAATAAATAAATAAAATATTTTTTAAAAAGACATGTATAATGGAAAGTTGGATGTGTTGGCTTATACCTACATTCCCAACAGTTGGGAGAAGCTAAGTCTAAGGGCAGCCTGGACTACACAGTGATCCTGTCTCAAAAAAGCCAAAGAGAAAAAAAAAGCCAAAGAGGGGCTGGAGAGATGGCTTAGCGGTTAAGGTATTTGCCTGTAAAGCCAAAGGATCCCGGTTTGATTCTTCAGGACCCACATAAGACAGATGCACAAGGGGGCACATGCATCTGGAATTCATTTGCAGTGGCTGGAGGCCCTGGCACACCCATATTCTCTCTCTGTCTCCTTCTCTCTCTCTCTCAAATAATAAGTAAATAAAAATATTTTTTTAAAAAAGCCAAAGACTTGTGGAATGGAGATAAATGGTTCTAAGACACAGTCTCTGTTCTTAGACAAGCCTAGGGACAGTGGCAGTGCACTCTAGGAAATGTCCATTTGTCAACCCTTACACTGTGGATGAAGCAGACTGGAGAATGTAAACTGGGAAAAGGCTTAGTGCTGGATGAAAGTGAAACACTTACAGAGCAGGAGAGATGGCTAAGAGGTTTAAGGAGCTTGCATTCATTCAAAGCCTGCTGGCATGAGTTTGATTCCCCAGTAACCATGTAAAGCCAGAAGTACAAAGTGGTATGTCTGGAGTTCATCTGTAGTGGCAAGAGGCTGTGCATACTCTCTCAAATTAAAAAAAGTAAGGGCAGGCTAGAGAGATGGCTTAGTGGTTAAGGTGCCTGCCAGCCAAGCCTAAGAATGCCCGTTTGATTCTCCAGGTCCCACGTTTAGCCAAACACAAAATGACACAAAAGCACAATATCACACTTGTCCACAAGGGGGGCACACAGGTCTGGAATTCATTCACTGAGGCTGAGAGGCTGCTGGCGCGCCCATTCTCTATCTGTCTTTGTCTAAAAAAACAAAAGTAAGGGCTGGGCAGTGGTAGCGCACGCCTTTGATCCCAGTACTTGGGAGACAGAGGTAGGAGGATTGCCATGAGTTTGAGGCCACCCTGAGACTACATAGTGAATTCCAGGTCACCCTAGGCTAGAGCAAGACCGTACCTAAAAAAAAAAAAAAAAAAAAAAAAAAAAACCAAAACAAGCCAGGCATAGTGGTGCACACCTTTAATCCCAGCATTCAGGGAGGCAGAGCAAGGAGGATCGCTGTGAGTTCAAGGCCACCCTGAGACTACAGAGTGAATTCCAGGTCAGCCTGGGCCACAGTGAGACCTTACCTTGAAAAATCAAAATAAATAAATAAATAAATAAATAAATAAATAAATAAATAAATAAAAATGGCAACAAAAATAAAAAAACCTGCCGGGCGAGGTGGTGCATGCCTTTAATCCCAGCTCTCAGGAGGCAGAGGTAGGAGGATTGCCATGAGTTCAAGGCCACCCTGAGCCTACATAATGAATTCCAGGAGAGCCTGAGACCCTACCTGGAAAAACCAAAAAATAAAAATAAAGAAAATAAATAAAACCCTCCTGGGAGCCAAATAAAAGGAATACTAAAAATTGCCCACAATGTTCCTTACATCACCAACGAAACATGAACTTACAATAGCATTTTTAAGTTTCAACATTATCACATTCTGTAAGGTAGATATTCCTATTAATTGTACAAATAAGAATTTTAACAGGTTATTTGACAAGAAATCATTTTAACACTCAGATCCTTGTGCACACAGTAAAGAATTTCAAAATGTTTTGAGATAGTCACAAAAAATTATTAAAGAACAGGTTTACATATTATACACCCTTTAATTTCCTTTATCATTATAAAAAAACTTTTGAAAAAACAACTTTTGAACTTTGAATTTATATATACATTTTTATAGCAAAGCACTCACTAATGTGTTATTAATAGACTTTCAATTATAAAAATAAAATCACCTCACTGAATTATATACTAAACCAGAGGAGAGTAATGATACTATTATTTTTCTATTCCAGTGGTGCCCTTAAGAGTACTATAATGATTTTATTTTAAATACTTTTATTAGTTTTCTTTATTTCTGATGCTAGAGATGGAACCCAGGGCTTGCTTATGCCAGACAAGAAGTGTATCCTGTCTATCCCTTTATTTTCAAATGTCAACATTTATCAACTTATGAGAGAGACATGTAACTTTTTACACTTCATTCTAGTAGTACACAAGTAACACAAATTAAAGACCAGAGATCTATCTAAGGGTTAAATGAGAAAGGAGGTGTATTTGAATATCCTTTGGTGGAAAAACAGCCTCTCCTTAGAAGACCAATAACTTAAAAACATCAAAAGGTAGAGCTGGAGAGATGGCTTGGCTGTTGAGGAGCATGCCTGTGCAGCCTGGGGACCTAGGTTCGATTCTCCAGTACCTACATAAGCCAGATGCACATGGTGGCGTATGCATCTGGAGTTTGTTTGCAGTGACTAGAGGCACTGGTGTGCCCATTCTCTCTATCTCTGTCTGCCTCTTTCTGTGTCTCTCTCAAATAAATAAATAAAATATTTAAAAAAATCAAAACGTTATAGGTTATGACTCATGAGACAAACAACAAGTAGGTATCCACTTGAGATGTGCAGCCTTGGCCTCCTTTCTCACTGAGTGGGGCAAAGTAGCTGTGGAGCAGACTTGCAGAGAGCAGAACTGCCCATGTGTACAAGAAGAGCAAAGCTGAATGCATGCTTTTGCAAACTTCCAAGAGTGAACCTGTTCCAACAGCCAGTGTACCAAATGCCAAGCCTTTTCCTATCACTTTACTCATGTGGCTTTATGAGCCCTATTCATAACTCTGACACTGGAGTACAGCATGTTTTTAGGACCTAGTGTATACATTAGGTTTTGAACTAAGAAACCCTTCAATTTCAATGTATACTAAAGTTCATAAGAAAAAGTTGCTAGAGGACTTAACCACCTTTATTTTATAACTCTAAAATCATTTCCATGTTGATGGACAATAAAAACAAAAATTCAATCCAGCAATAGTGTGATTATGAGCAACCTTCTAGTTCCCTGTAGACCCCACAAAATATACCTACCATCAAGGTCCTCAAATGTCCAAGGATGAAGAGGCTGTACTTGGCTCGAGTAATAGTGACATTCAATCTTTGCAAACTTGCCAGGAATCTTAAAAAACAACGAAAGTTACTTCTACAGAATAACTTACATTTAACAGAACATAGACAATATTTTAAGACAGCTTCTCTAGTCCCTTTTACTTCTTTACAAAGTTACAGTACACCAACTCAGTGTTATCTGGGTACAAGCAATTCCTATCAAACACACCAAACAAGCTGGGCATGGTGGCGCATGCCTTTAATCCCAGCACTTGGGAGGCAGAGGTAGGAGGATTGCTGTGAGTTTGAGGCCAGCCTGAGATGACATAGTGAATTCCAGGTTAGCCTGGGCTACAGTGAGACTCTAGCTTTAAAAAATAAACAAACAAACAAACAAACAAAAAAAAAAACACCACTGAACAAACCAAACACTAGGTGGTTTGCTTCAAAGTGAGATATTTGTCAATTTCCTATTTTGACAATGTGACTAATTTTTTTAAAGTTATTTGTATGTGTGTGAGAGAGAAACAGATAGAGAGAATGGGTGTGCCAGGGCCTCTAACTGCTGCAAACAAACTCCAGGTGCATGTGCCACCCTGTGCATGTGGCTTATGTGGGTCCCAGGGAATTGAACCTGGGTCCTTTGGCTTTGTAGGCAAGTGCCTTAACCACTAAGTCATCTCTCCAGCCCCTAAAATCTTTTAAAATATCCTAGAAATAGGGTTGGAGATGGCTCAGCAGTTAAAGGCACTTGCTTACAAGGCCTGACAGATTGGGTTTAATTTCCAAGTACCCATGTAAAACCATAGGCACAGAGTGGTGCATGAGTCTGGAGTTCGGTTATAGGGGCTGGAGGCCCTGGCTTGCTGATAATTCTCTACTGCTTGCCAAGAAATAATAAAGTATTTTGAAATCCTAGAAATATACTTGTTTGATTCCCTTTTTTTGTTTGTTTGTGGTTTTTTTGTTGTTTGTTTTTTGAGGTATTCTAGCCCAGGATGACCTGGAATTCACTCTGGTGGCCTTGAACTCAGGATGAACCTCCTACCTCTGCCTCCTGAGTACTGGGATTAAAAAAGGTGTGTGCCACCACGCCTGGCTTTTTTGAATCCTTATTATTTTTACTTGTAGAATCTAATACAATGTAAATGCTATTATAGACAGTACTAATGAAATCACAAGCTCAATATACATTTTCAGATGCACCTCCCCCATTATTTATGTTAAAGAACAAAGATACACAAAAGTGTCAATATTGAAAGAGAATTAATGCATTATAATGGTGCAATTTCAAATCAGTTGGAGAGGAATGAACTATAATACACAAAATGCTGGACTCCAAAGAGATAGTGCAGTCCCAGGGATAGACCAAGATCATTTATACTACTATTTTATGTTTTATGAATTAAACAAATTAAAACCCTATAAATCCCATGCATGTTTTATGAAGAGAAATAAGTAAGTGCATTAAGAATCATGTAAAGAATCTTGTGCTTGAAGCTGGGCATGACAACACATGCCTTTAATCCCAAAACTTGGAAGGCAGAGGTAGGTAGGAGGATTGCTGTGAGTTCCAGGCCACCCTGAGACTACATAATGAATTCCAGGTCAGCCTGGGCTAGAGTAAGACCCTACCTCAAAAAAATAAAAAAATAAAATAAAATAAAATAAAATAAAATAAAATAAAATAAAATAAAATAAAATAAAAATAAAAAAAGAATCTTGTGCTTGGAGAGCTGATGGGGTCTTTGGCATTTTAAGTAAACTGGCAGTAGTTAAAGTGAGATAAAACAAGAAAATACATAAAACCACTGCACAATACCTATCATATGAGTTACATATCCTTGCAAAATACACTTAATCGAATTATTTATTTTCTAACAAGGCACTAAGAAAAGCAGACCTCACAAAAGAACTACTTCACATCTTTACAAGACATTTTAACAAGAAAATGAATAAAAGCAAATTATTGTACTCTTTATAATGGATCTCAGCAAGTTGAAAGTAATAGTGTTAGCCACTCACCCAATGGAGCCTTGCATGGCACTTGCTCTGACACAGGTAACAATGATACAGTCCTTCTGGCGACCCTGGAAGGCATCCACGGTATCTACTTCTGCTGGACTAGTTACAAAAGGTAAATGTGTTTACCAGACAAGGGAAAATAGTTATTAAATATATATGAACAGTAGTATTTAAAAAAAATTTTCAGGCTGGAGAGATGGCTTAGCGGTTAAGGCGTCTGCCTGCCAAGCCTAAGAACACCCATTTGATTCTCCAGGTCCCACATTTAGCCAGACGCAAAAGTGAAGAAAGGGCGCCATGCCACACTTGCCCTCAAGGGGGTGCACGCATCTGGAGTTCATTCACAGTGGCTGAAATGGCCCTGGTGCGCCCATTCTCTCTCTCTGTCTCTTCCTCTGTTTTTCTCTGACCCTCTCTCTCAAAAAAAATTTTGTTTTCATGTTATTTTAACAGTCTCAATTCTACCCATCCTCTCACTCCCTGGCAATTACTAATCTACTTCTGTCTCTGTAGTTTTACACTAGAAATGTTACATCAATGGAATGAGAAAATAAGATTTTCTGACCAGTGTCTTATTTTTACCGAAACAAGGTCTCTCGCTATATAACCCAGGCTGACCTCAAATTTATGGCAATCCTCCTGCTCAGTCTCCCAAATGCTGGAATTAGAAGCAAGAGCTATCATGCCTGGCTTCTTTCTCTTAACCTAACATTTCTAAGGTTCACTCATGTTGTAGCATATAACAATACTTTCTTTTTTCAACTAATATTTCACTGTCGTCATATCACAATTTGACCATAAAAGTTGTTTCTAGTATGACTATTATGAATGCTGCTGCTATTAAGAGAGTCCTCTAAGTTTTTTTTTGTCGTCCCCAACATAGGGTCTCAAACTCAGGCTGACCTGGAATTCATTCTGTAGTCTCAGGGTGGTCTCAAATTCATGGTGATCCTCCTACCTTTACCTCTGAGTGCTGGGATTAAGGGCATACACCACCACACCCAGCTTCTCTTACGTTTGTTTTTAAATTATTTAGTTATTTATTTGAGAGTGACAGATAGGCGGGGGGGGGGGGAGGGAGGGAGGGAGGGATGGAGGGAGGGAGAGACTGGGTGCACCAGGGCCTTCAGCTGCTGCAAATGAACTCCAGATGCATGCGCCATCTTGTGCATCTGGCTTACATGGGTAGTGGGGAATCAATCCTTGAACTGGGGTCCGTAGGCAAGCACTTAACCACTAAGCCATCTCTCCAGCCCCTTCTTGAAGTTTTTGTGTGAACCTTTTTTCAGCTCTTCTGGGTATGTGTTTAGGAGTAGAATTGCTGAGCCATACAGTAATTCTACATTTGATTTCATGAGGACCCACCAAACTGATTTTTATAGTGATTAACTATTTTACATTCATATCAGTAATGTATTAACAGTCTCCGTTTCTACACATCCTGTCTTTTTTTTCTCCATTATTGCCACCTTGGTGGATGTGTAGTGACAGTGGTTTAATTTGCATTTCCTTAATGACAAATGATGCTGTATGTACTTACTGACCATCTGTATACCTTCTTTTGAGAAATGTTTCCTATCTCTTGCCCATTCTTAGAATTACTGATCTGTAAGCATTCTATATTATTTTATAGATATGATCATTCTCTTATATATATGATTTCTAAGTTTTTTAAAAATTGCATGGAGGTGCTTTCTCTTTCTTTTATTTCTCTGTGCTGGGAGATAAAACCCAGGGGACATGCTAAAGTGCTCTACCACTCATGTTCACCATTCTTCTGATAATGTCTTTAGACAAATAACATTTTTAAATTTTTATAAAGTCTAATTTCTCTATTTTTCCTTTGGTGTCATAGCTAAGGAGCTACTGCTTAATTTGAGGCCACGCATTTCTATAAAAAAGGCAGTAAGAACCTCCACAGAGATTACACTAGCTATCAATTTGGGAAGTACTGAAATCTTAACCATATTGTTTTCTTATATATGAATGTGTCTTTACATTTATATAGGTGCTTTAAAATTTCTTGTAGCAATGTTTTGCAGTTTTCTGTGAATAAGTCTTAAGTGAGTTTGGTTATAGTTATACCCTAGCTTTTTTTTTGATATTATAAATAGAATTTTTTTTTTTTTTCAGACGATTCATTGCTATTATACAAAAATACAACATATAGATAGATAGATAGATAGATAGATAGATAGATAGATAGATAGATCTTATATATTGCAAGTGTTAGTTTTTTTGGTGTAACTTCAATAGGGCTTCTTCAAAAAAGATCATGCTGATGAACAGATTTACTTCTTCTTTTCTGACAGGAATGCATTTTCTTTCTCTTGTTTAATTGCCCTGGTTAGAACATCTCTATAATGTAAAACTACTAGTAGTAGTAAGAACAAACTTCCTTCTCTTATCAGTTTTTCATAAATGCCGTGTGTGTGTGTGTGTGTGTGTGTGTGTGTAAGCCAGAGGTCAACATAGGGTGTCTTCAAACACTCTCCACCACATTTTTCTCAGACAGGGTCTCTTTGCTGAATCTGGAGTTCATCCACTTGGTAGATTGGCTGCCCAAGGAGTTCCAGGGACCCTCCTTTATCTACCAGCTCAGCACTGGGAAAACAGAAGTGTGTTACCATGCCATACTTTTTACGTGGGTGCTAGGGATTGAATTCAGGTCCTTGTGCTTGTGTGGCAAGCATTTTACTGACTGAGCCATCTCCCGGGCCCACAGATGTCTTTTATTAGGTTGAAAGATTTTCTTTGTATTTCTAGTTGAGTATTTCTAATCACTAGGGCATGTGGATTCTGTTAAATGTTTTTTTCTGCTATCTGTTGGCATGGGTCTCTTTTTCTTTTCTAAAATTTATTTGTTTGTTTGAGAGAAAAGAGGAGAGAGAGAGAGAATAGGGGTGCCAGGGCTTCCAACCACTGCAAAAGAACTCCAGACACATGCACCCCTTTGTGCATCTGGCTAATGTGGGTCCTGGGGAATCAAACCCAGGTCCTTTGGCTTTGCAGGCAAATGCCTTAACTGCTAAGCCATTCCTCCAGTCCTTCTTTTCTTTTTAAAACAGGATGCCACTCTGTAGCCCAGGCAAGCCTCAAACTCTTAACAATTCTACCTCAGTCTCCCAAGTGCTGAAATTACAGGTGTGAGCCACCATGTCCTGCTCCCTTTTCTTACTCTATTAATACAGAATGTCACATTGATTGATTTCATATGCTGGACCAAGCCTAATTCTGGGATATCCCTCACCTGATATAGTCCATTTAGCATGCCTATCTTTGCTTAGGATTTTTGCATCTATATCATAGAGACATCAGTTGGCAGTTCTTTTTGGACACCATTCCCTGATTTGATACCATGGTTAACTGTTATAAATTTTTCTTGTATTCTTTGTAAGCAGCTAAAAAGAATTAAGTCTTTAGGGTGTGGGAAGAACAGGGTCTTACTATGTAGGTCCAAGCTGGCCTTAAATTTGAGAGCATCTGTCTCAGGCTTCTGAGTGCTGAGACTATAGCCATGCCCATCACACTATGCTCAGCTTTGCTTTTAACTCTTGTTTTAACATTTGTTAGAGGGCTGGAGAAATGTCTTAATGGTTAAGGCTCCTGCCTGCGAAGCCTAAGAACGCTTGTTCAAATCTCCAGGTCCCATGTTTAGCCAGACACAAAAATGACGCAAGTATACAATGTCACACATGCCCACAAGGGGGTGCACACATCTGGAGTTCATTCACAGGGCCTAAAAAGGCCCTGGGGCACCCATTCTCTGTCTTTTCCTTTCTCTCAAATAAGAAAAAAAAAACATTTGGTGGAATTTACCAGTCTAATCCCTGGAATCCCTGGGTTTTTATTATTGGGAGATGTTTGATTACTAACTTTATTAGTCTACTTAGGTTTTTTTGGGGGTGGGTTTCAAGGTAGGGTCTCACTCCAGCCCAGGCTGACCTGGAATTCATTATGTAGACTCAGGGTAGCCTCAAACTCATGGCAATCCTCCTACCTCTGACTCGAGTGCTGAGATTAAAGGTGAGCCACCATGCCCATTAGATTTCTTTTCTTTTCTTTTTTTAGTCAACTGGGATGATTGTGTGATTCTAGGTTAAGAACTTTCATTTGTATTTTTTTCTTTTGGTTGAGACAGGTCTCATGTAGCCAAGGTTGGCCTCACACTGGCTATATAGCTGAAGATGACCTTGAACTTCTATCCTCCTGCCTTCACATTCTAAGTGAGAATGTAGCTAAGTGTAACATACCTAACAGGGCCTTCCAAAATTTAATCTTTAATTATACCACAAAGGTAAGGAGGCAAAAACATAATCTTAGCCAGGCCTGGTGGCATAGGCTTGTTATTCCAGCTACCTGGGACACTGAGGCAGGAGCTATTCAACGTCTGAGCAACTGATATTCTATCTCAAGACCAAAAGTAAAGGGGCTGGGAAGATGCCTCAGTGGTTAAAAACACTTGCCTACAAAGCCTGTTGGCCTGGATTCAATTCCCAACAAACCATCCACATAAGCCAGGCACATTAAGTGGCTCAGGGTTGGAGAGATGCCTTAGCGGATAAGGTGCTTGCCTGCAAAGCCCAACAACCTAGGTTCAATTCCCCAGTACCCATGTAAAACCAGATGCACTGGCACAAGTATTTGGAGTTCATCTGAAGGGGCTGAAGGCCCTGGCCCATTCTCTCTCTCTCTGCTTGCAAATAAATTAAAAATAAAATATTTTTTAAAGTGACCCAGATGTTTGGTTGTTTGCTGTGGCAAGAGGCCACACACACACATAAATTATTTTAAACATAAAATAAAAATGTGAGTAAAAAGAAGGTTAGGGAAGCCGGGCATGGTGGCACATGCCTTTAATCCCAGTACTCAGGAGGCAGAGATAGGAGGATCACTGTGAGTTCGAGGCCACCCTGAGAATACAGAGTGAATTCTGGGTCAGCCTGGGCTAGAGTGAGACCCCTACCTTGAAAAACCAAGAGAGTTAGGGTTTGGGGTAAGGGTAATAGCTCAGAGATGGAGCACTTGCCTACTGTCTAGCATGCACAAGGACTGGGGAAACCCCAGCACTGGGGGGGGGGAGAATCCCCACAATCTTCACTCTATACATAAAGATGCCAAAAGACCTGAAGAGTTCGGAGTCAACTGTCAAGTATAAAGCTGACATTCCCACTTACCAGGCAGTTATCCCATCTATAGGAGCAGTAAGTACTCAGTACCTGCCCAACTCAAGTCTGTGAAACTAAAATACTTGTCTCCTTCTGCTATATTAACTGCATTACATAGTCTGAGACCACTTTGTTTCCTTTTCTTCTTCCCTTCTATCTCCTTCTCTTCCAAACCTAGAAATACAGAAAAAAAAAAAAATCTAGAAATATAAAAACAATCTCACCCTTTTCCATCAAATTCTTTGTCCAAATCCTTCTGAATCATTGTCTTCTGAGCCTTGTAATGGGTTATTATGCCAATGTTTCGGAAAGAAATGTCTCTTCTTTTGTCTTTAATAAGCTTAATTATTTCCATCACCAACTTTATTTCTTGAACATTTATATATGAGCTAAACAAGATGAAAAAAGCGTATCAAAACTAACAGCAGTCTAAGTGATTCTACCCTACTTCTCATTATAGTAAAGAACATGTAGACAGGTTTTGTCTTCTATTCATCTAGCAGTGACTCAAAAGATGATATAGGGCTAGAGAGATGGCTTAGAATTTTAAACGCTTGCCTTTGAAGCCCAGGGACCCAAGTTCAATTCCCCAGTACCCATGTAAGACAGATGCACAAAGTGACATATGCATCTGGAGTTTGTTTGCAGTGGTGGCTATAGGTCCTGGGTGTACCCATTCTCATTCCGCACGCCTCTCTCTCTCTCCCTCTTCTCAAATAAATAAATAAGATGATGTAATGATTATATAGATGAATAAACAGAGTAATAATAGTAATAAATAACTACCTCGTCAAACAAAGAGCTATAGATAAAAAGGAGTTTGGACTCAAATGAAGTTTTGGTACCAGTTTTTCATCTGTTACAACAGGGATAGAAACAGTAAGAGCCATAGTATTTATAATGACAAAGCAGTGAGTAATAGCTAACACAAATTATGGATGTATAATCCTCTACTTACTGATAAAGAGCTTCAGATACATAATCTTCCCTAAACCACACACAGCTAAGGAGATGCCATCCATACATGGCCTCCAGAGTTGAACATTGGGCCCTGGCAGCAGTCTCATGCTCTCATTATCCTCCTTACTTGCTAGCCTCATATCCTGAACTCCCAACCCAGTTGCCCAACTGTCCTGAGGTTAAACTAGACTCAACCCACACCAAAACAGGGATGATACAATGCACTTGCACCCCCTAAGTCTTAAATACCCAACCACTGACAAACTGTATCAGACTTACTATATACATACTGGCTAACTCTTTTAGCCTTGAAATCTTGGTTACGTCTCAGGTTAACCTCTGGTTCTCTGTAACCTGTTCCCATAATGTACTTGGGGCTCATTTCTCAATCCTCTGTTCTATTTCTGCAGGTGCCACACAACCCTTTCAATTATGATCCCCTGTCATTACAAACTGATAGGCAACTACTCCTCTGTATTCTTAACTTCAATGAATGTTTCTGCCCAGCTCCTATTTACTACCTGCTCTGCAGTCCTCTCTGATCCCAAGTAGAAGTTGAATTTTCTCGTATTTTGTGATAGAGGGCCAGTGCTTGTACCTGAGCTAATGAATGCTGCCTCTAGAATATTATTTTTCTATTCATAAGCATCCTTGGCTCCTCTATCTCTTTGCTACCTAACAATACACTTCCCACTCCTTTTTGCTATCACTTACAAACAGCACAAATGCATTCTCTTACTTTTAATTCTAAATCCTTATAGTCTTGTTCCACTCTGCTTCTATTTCCTTACTCCCAACAATCTTCACAGTACTTGACCCACCTGGAACAATTACTCACCTAGGTGATTTTCTAAGCAATGCCTGTCTCCTTATTAGACCAAAGTTATCTCACAATAAGGCCAATTCTGTGCCTCTCACTATATGATCTCAGCATGTTTCTAACTCAATGGCTTACTGACCACTTGTTATAAACTATTACTTGATTATATAGAAAAGGGGAAAGCTATCAACATGGCAATGAAAATAAGTATATGGGAAATGTTTTAAGTAAAAATCTAAACAAAAATAATTGGAAGTTTTGAGACTAGCAAAGAGAACATACTCATTATCCCGTTTTTCTGAACCATCACCGACATCAAACACAAGGTAAGGCTGAAATGGCCAGTCTGATGAGCATCGAGTGGTTTCAGTAAGTCTGTAAGAAAGCAACCATCATTCAAAAAATATTCTGTAAGTATCATTATTTTCATTTTTATTATGTTTTGTGGGATGGAACTAGGAAAAGTTAAAAGAGAGACCTTTACAGATGAATACCAGTGAAAGGTCCAAAATGGATTTTATAAGCTGAGTGTGGTGGTGCATGCCTTTAGTCCCAGCACTGGGGAAGCTAAGGTAGGAGGATCTTAGTGAGTTCAACACTATCCTGGGACTACAGAATGAGTTCCAAGTCAGCCAGGGATAGAACCTTACTTGGACAAAACAAAAATAGATTTTGTTTTTATTCTAATACTAGGGACATAATTAAAAAATTTTAAAGCCATGCATGGTGGCTTACATCTATAATCCCAACACTCTGAAGTCTGAGGTAAAAGGACTGCCATGGATTCAAGGTCAGCTGGACTACTGTGAGACTCTGCCTCAAAACTAACAAAATATTTTAAAAAATAATTATAATTAGAAGATTACAATATATAACAAGTGAAAAAGAAAACCATAAACATTAACAGAGTATGATGCAGGTTTTTTTTTTTTTTTTTTTTTGCGAGGTAGGGTCTCACTCTGGTCCAGGATGACCTGGAATTAACTATGTAGTCTCAGGGTGGCCTTGAACTTTTGGCGATCCTTTTACCTCTGCCTCCCGAGTGCTGGGATTAAAGGCGTGTGCCACCACGCCCGGCTAATGCAGGGTTTTTTTTTTTTTTTTTTAAAAACTTGAGAGAAAAAGTAAAGATACACATAGCTGGGTGTGGTGGCACAGGCACTCCCACACATCCCAGCACTCATGAGGCAGAGGTAGGAAGAACACTATGAATTCAAAGCCAGCCTGGGATTTACAGAGTGAGTTCCAGGTCAGCCTGGACTAGAGTGAGACTCTACTTTGGGGGTTAGGGGGATACACATAAAAGGGCTAGGGGTCAGATGGTATAGTTCAGAGGTAGAATATATGTGCAGCATGGGAAAGGCTGTCAAACTCAATCCCCAACACCACCAACAAAGAAAGGACTGAAAATAGCCGGGCATGATGGTGCACATCTTCAATCCCAGCACTTGGGAGACAGAGGTAGGAGGATTGCCATGAGTTCGAGGCCAACCTGAGAATACATACTGCATTGCAGGTCAGCCTGGGCTAGAGTGAGACTCTACCTTGAAAAAAAAAAAGAAGAAGAAGAAGAAAGGACTGAAAATAGGCCATAAAGCTACCAATGATTATTTCCGGGTAATAGATAATATAAACTTCTTCTTCCCCAGTGACAGAGATTAAACCTAGGAGTTTCACACATAAAAGGCAAGTAGTCTACCAATGAGAGAAAATCATTAATAATCAGTGACTTTTTTTTTGAGACAGGTGGCCCACATTAATCTCAAACTCATAGCAATCTCATGTCTCTCTCACTCTAGTGCTATTATTAAAGGTTATCAGCCACCATGCCTGCCTGAGTTATACTATTTATAGTAAAACTTCTTTGTAAGTAGATGAAACTATAAAACAAGCTTAGCAGTAGTAAAGGAAACCCACCTATTTGTTTTCAAGTTTTTGTTATAAACATAATTGGAAGGGAAAAGACATATGTCTGGATGCATCCTGTATTGAATAGTAAGCTGTAAAACCGGTAGTCTGCCAATCATGTTCTGCTCTACATTCTCTTCTAGCAGTTTGTAGAAACGTGCCATCATTGACTGGTCGTAGCCATACTCCTGTGCTCTCTGAGTGGAGGAGAGAAAAGAATAATTTCTAAGTACTTTTTAAAAAATACTTTTGTACAAAGTAAGTAAAAATGGGGGCTGGGAGATGGCTTATTGTTAAGGTGCTTGACTGCAGAGCCTAAGGACTCGGGTTCAACTCCCCAGAACCCACGTAAGCCAGATGTACAAGGTAGGGCACATGCCTGGAGTTCAACTGCAGTGGCTAGAGGCCTGGGCACCAATTCTCCTGCTCTCTCTTCTCATAAAATTAATTAATTAATTAAAAAAGAAAGAAACAATGACGCTGCTCTGCATATGTGGCTTAAGGTCAATAATCAGAGATTCAGAAAAAGATGTTCCTGGGCTGGAGACATGGCTCAGAGGTTAAGGCACTTGCTTGCAAAGCCTGACAGCATCCGATTCCCCAATATCCATGTAAACCCACAAACAGAAAGTGGCACAAGCGTCTGGAGTCCATTTACAGAGATAAGAGACCCTGGTATGCCCATGCTCGTTCGCTCCTTACATCTCCTTATAATATTAAAAAAAAAATGTTTATGACCCTGATCCTCATAAAACCATGTACCCCATTATAGTAAACAGCTTCAGGTTCAATGAGATAAACTTCCAAACCAGGCACAGTTATGGAGGAAGGGATATTTATTGAAGCTTACAGATCCAGGGGAAGTTTCATAATGGTAGAAGCTGGCCCCTCTCTTAAAGCACCAGAGAGAGAGCGAGAAACCCCAAGCCACAAAGCACACTTCAAGAACTCCAGGCACAACTAGGCACTTTGCATATCTTTGATTGGAATTCCAAATTCACCACCACACCTTAGGGCTGGACCCAAAGATCCACCCAGTGACACTTCCTTCAGCCCAGTGGCTAGAACTCCCAGAAGTTTTAATAAACTCCTGAATCTACTGGGGGGCATTTATTCAAACAACCACACCCATTTTCTCTTTATTTGGAATACCCACTTGATCTTGTGAACAATCACAACCAATGCTACTTTGGATGCTAAGAGTTCACCTGAATAATAAAGGAAAAGATATTCAACACACATTTATAGTACATGGCATTCAAAGAACTACAGAACATCATGCTGAACAATCCCAAAGTAAAAAACCAGTAACAACAACAAAAAACACATACGCACTGAATAACTGAACAGAAATGCTTTGCTTGTTTAAAAACCTGTGTGTGTGCGCGTGCATGCGCAAGTGCGGGGTGTGTGCTCACATGATGATGTGTATGTGTTTGTGAGTGCTGGTGCATGCATGGAAGTCAGACAACAACCAAGTATCAGTTCACATTTTCCATCTTGTTTGAGAAAAGAGGCTCGTATAGTTGGTCATCACTGCATAATCCAGGTTAGCTAGCCTTGTAAGCTTTTGGGGATTTTCCTGTATCTCCCATTTTAGGAGGACTAGAATTAGACACTCAGCACTGCATCTGCCTGTATGTGGGTTTTTGGGGATTCAGTCATGTCATTGCACTTGTGCGAGTGCTTTTACCCACTGTATAGCCCAAGCAGGGCTCAAACTCAAGATTCTGCCTAAGACTCCTGAGGGCTGAGACTACAGGCACACATGACTATTTCCTGCCAAAATTTTCTTTGACCCTCAAACACTTTTTTTCAGTCATCCCTTATTTTTCCCTCAGTAGATGACAATTCAAAACAGAACCATCCTCTATAAACAAAAAGCCCCTCCAACCTCAACAGGAAAAAACTCACCATAGAAATGACTGTGGGGGGGAGCTGTTTAGGGTCTCCTACTAGGACAAGCTTGTTGCAGCGGTGGATGAGTGGAGAAAGAGTCTCAAGTTCACAAGACTGCCCAGCCTTCGTAAGAAAGTACAGGAGAATAAATAGCCTTAATTATCTTTGCTACTCATCTACCCATACACAAACTCTGTAACTGTAGCAAGCTAGGTTTTTTTTAAAAGTGGTACTGGAGATTGAACCCAGGGTCTCATACATGCTGGAAGAACTCTACATTCAGAGCCTCCCCTACACCAGATACCAAAATTTACTTTTTTTTCTTTTTTCTTTTTTTTTGCTTTTTGAGGTAGTGTTTCATTCTAGCCCAGGCTGACCTGGAATTCACTCTGTAGTCTCAGGGTGGCCTTGAACTCATAGCGATCCTCCTACCTCTGCCTCCCAAGCACGAGTGCTGGAATTAAAGGTATGAGCTACCATGCCCAGCCCAAAAATTACAATTTTTTACACTCAATGGCACATTGTACTTGTATAAAAATGTCCTTATATAATCTGATACCATATTAAGACAAATATACACCAAAGAAACATTTTAAATATGTAAGTATATTTGTGTAAATAATAAACAAATAAAAGTAAATTTTTAATTACAAAACAAAACATCATTTAAACAATTTTTGTTTGGTTTTTGTTTTTTCAAGGTAGGATCTCACTTTAGCCCAGGCTAACTGGGAACTCACACTGTAATTCAGGCTGGTCTCAAACTCATGGTGATTCTCCTACCTTAAACTCCCTAGTGCTGGGATGAAAAGCATGTACCACCATGCCAGGCCCACATTTGTTTTTAAACCTGATGTGTATTTTGAAGTCATTCACCACAGGTGCCACTACCATGTGGATCAACTACAGATCTACTTGGCCTAATTGTGTGTTTTTTGTTCCTGCTCAGCCCAAGCTGAGAAAACTTGTTCTACTCTAACAGTTTTCTTAGAACTTAATCTCTGAAATACACATATTAAATTAGGTGTGTCTGTATTTCCATTAACACTGCACCACTGGTCTTATCAACTTTTTAAAAATTTATTTTTTATTTTTGTTTTTCGAGGTAGGGTTTCACTGTAGCTCAGGCTGACCTGGAATTCACTCTGTAGTCTCAGGGTGGCCTCGAACTCACGGCCATCCTCCTACCTCTGCCCCCTCTCCCCAGAGTGCTGGGATTAAAGGCGTGTACCACCACGCCCCAACTTTTTTTTTTTTTTTGAGGTAGGGTCTCACTCTAGCTCAAGCTGACCTGGATTTCACTATGTAGTCTCAGGGTGCCCTCAAACTGACAGCAATCCTCCTACCTCTGCCTCCCAAGTGCTGGGATTAAAGGCGTGCACCACCATACCTGGCTTTATTAACTTTTTTTTGTTTTTGTTTTTCGAGGTAGGGTCTCACTCTGATCCAGGCTGACCTGAAATTAACTATGTAGTCTCAGGGTGGCCTTGAACTCACGGGATCCTCCTACCTCTGCCTCCCGAGTGCTGGGATTAAAGGCGTGCACCACCACGCCCGGCTTTTATTAACTTTTTTTGAGGCAGTATCTTACCACTGTAGCCCATGCTAACCTGGAACTCATTCTGTAGCCCAGGCTATCTTCAAACTTAAGGTGATCCTACTACCTCGCCTTCTGATTACAGGAGTGAGTCACAATGCCTGGCTTATCTTTCTTCTAATTCAATGACACTGTATGCAATTATTTCTTCACTCACTTACACTTTTTCTGTTCTTTCACTTTGAATACTATTTTTAAATGCATTTCTTATTTGACACATAACCATATATTTATAAGGTATAAATAGTGGATCTCCTGGATATTGGTTCTCTATATCTAACGAATTCTCCATTTCTTTTTCCTTCTGATTTTCATTCTGGCAAATACCAGGTATCAAATAAATGTATGTTCAGTGAATGGATGGGGAATAAAGAAAGTTAGCAGGAAATATGGCCAAAGCTGTCCAAAGTTACAAGCACCTCAAAAGGCAACCAGAGATTCTAAGCAGGAGCTAATTAAGCAGGGATATTGATACAAACAGGCATCCTTAAAGACTATAATCATTATGCTAGAAGAGCAACTTCAATTAGGATGAGCCATTAGCAGCACATTTCAACATAAAAGAATACATATATAATGGCAAGTAAAGGGCTGAGGATACAGAGCACTTGCCCACTGTGAGCAAGGCCCTAGGTTCAATCTCAGCACTGAAAAAAAAAGAGTGAAAGTGGGTTAAAAAAAAAAGATGTAAAAATCAGGATTTTTGTTTTTGTTTTTTTTTAAAGGAGTTCACTTTATCCTCACATTTCCGGAGCCAAAATTTACTAAGACTTATTCTTTCTTAACAGTACTAGTTAAAACAGTATGGTCCGAGCTAGAAATAAGGCTTAGCCATTAAAGATGCTTGCCTGCAAAGCCTAATGGCCTAGGTTCAATTTCCTAGTACCCACATTAAGCCAGATGCACAAAGATGGCACATGCATCTGGAGTTCTGCAGTGGCAAAAGGCCCTGGAGAGCCTTATTTCTCTCCCTTCCCCCTCCACCTTTGCTTGCAAATAAATTAATTAATTTAAAAAAACTCTATGGTTAACTGCCCACTGACCTCATCAACAATGACACAACTGAAGGGGACACCCCCTTGTCCTCGAAAAGCAGACTCAAGCAGTAAACCACCACTTGTGCTCAATGTGCAGCAGATGACATGGGACTCCAAGATGATGGTATTCTGTGTTTTCTGTGGGCGTCCCTGAACCTAAGAGAGGACAAATTAAAGGTTGAACATATTTAGTCGTATACAAATCTGTAACTATGACAGGCCTATTTTAACTTAAAACAAATTAGCATTTTCATGTGACAAAAAAATACTTAGTAAAAGTTACAAGGAAATTTCAACTCTAGGAAACAGCAGAAATATTCAAGATACTCAGAAACCACCAAAAAGAACACAGTGTTCTGCAGTTTGAGCTTAGAATAAATGTATCTTTACAAAGGTGAGGCATGAGCAAAGTCACATGCCCACTAGGTGGCACAAGCGTCTGGAGTTTGATTTCAGTGGCTGAGGCCCTGGCATGCTAATTCTCTCTCTCACACTAATATAAAAAATAAATAAAGCCGGGCATGGTGGCGCATGCCTTTAATCCCACCACTTGGGAGGCAGAGGTAGGAGGATCGCCGTGAGTTCAAAGCCACCCTGAGTCTACAGAGTGAATTCCAGGTTAGCCTGAGCTAGAGTGAGACCCTACCTAGAAAAACCAAAATAAATAAATAAAAATAAAAATAAATAAATAAATAAATAGGGCTGGAGAGATGGTTTAGCGGTTAAGGCACATGCCTGCGAAGCCAAGGACCCCAGTTCAATTCTCCAGGTCCCACATAACCCAGATGCACATGGCAGTGCATGCATCTGGAGTTCATTTGCAGTGGCTAGAGACCCTGGCATACCCAATCTCATTCTCTTTCTTTCTTTCTCTCTCTCTAATAAATAAATAAATAAACAAACAAATTATTCAATATTTTATTTGTTCAAATTATATTTAAGTCCTGCTTGTAATCAGATATATAGAGGCAGGTTCTAGAATAGAGACTACATAATTCTGAAGCAATTACCTAAAAACTAGGTTAGAACTAAAATATACTTTAAAAAAATTTCCTGGGGCTGGAGAGATGGCTTAGCGGTTAAGTTACATGTCTGCAAAGCCTAAGGACCCCGGCTATACTCTCCAGTTCCCATGCAAACCAGATGCACATGGTGGCACAGGCATCTGGAGTTTGTTTGCAATGGCTAGAGGTCCTGGTGTGCCCATTCTCACTCGCTCTCAAATAAATAAATAAATAAATAAATAAATAAATAAATAAATAAATAAATAAATAAATAATTTTAAAAATTTTTAGAATTTAGAATGAGACCCTACCTTGAAAAACCAAAAAACACCCAACAGGGGTATGGGAGATGGCCCAGTGGTTGTAGGCACGTGCTTGCTTGCTTGCAAAGCCTGCAGGCCTGGGTTCAATTCCTCAGTACCCACTTAAAGCCAGATGCACAATGTGGTGCATGCTTCTGGAGTTCATTTGCAGTGGCAAGAGGCCTTAGGTATGCTCATTCATTTTTTAAAAATAAATATATAATAAAAGGTTAAGAAAAAAAAAAACAAGAACAGTGTGAACCTGGCAAATAGTCTGTTTTTAAAAGCAAAAAAAAAAACCCCACAAAAAACCATGATCAACTTCTAATGCAACCTAGTATGAATGATACATCACAAAACTTATGTAGTGTTCTAATTAATGAAACAGTACTCTTACTTAACAAAATAAGAGATTCCGTTTGTCTATCTCTGCTGCCTTACAACATTTAAGTGTCTAGATCCAGTTATTCTCAAGTATTAATGATTAATCTCTGCACATGCACAAGCCAATCATGAACTTAAGGGCATATATGTTAAGTTTTAGGAAGAAGGCAGTATCTGTGGCTATTCAGTGCTCATGGGCTAAAACAGTCAGATACATCTTCTCTCAACTGAGTATTCTGTCAAGCATGATTACTTTAATGACTGAATGTGGGATAAGCAGCAAAAACTGAAACACCGATGAACAATGGATTTCATCTGTAAACACAGGAAGATTAATGTGTGGCTCACCTTTAAGTAAACTGTGAATTGAAATATGCATTAAACTGGACTGTATTATCTCAGATCAAAAATACCAGCCAGGCACAGTGGCACAAACCTTTAATCCTATGTACTCAGGAGGCAGAGGATCAGCATGAGTTCAAGGCCACCCTGAGACTATATAATTCCAGATCAGCAGGGCCAGAGTGAGACCCTAACTCGAAAAGCGAAAAAAAAAAAAAAATCAACTTTACCAGTTATCTTTACCCTGTCTACCTGAACCTATTTGCTGAAGCTCTAAGTTTCAATCTGTGAAATCAATCAACCGCAAATAAAAAGTAATTGAGGCTGGGTGTAGTGGCACACACATTTAATCCCAGCACTTGGGAGGCAGCAGAAGTAGAAGGATCACATGAGTTCCAGGCCAGCCTGAGATTACATAGTAAATTTCAGGTCAGCCTGGGCTAGAGCGAGACTCTACCTCAGAAACCAAAGGAGAAAAAAAAAAGTAATTGGAGGATTGAGAGATGGTTCAGTGATTAAAGGCACTTGCTTGGTAAGCCTGACGGCCCAGGTTCAATTCCCCAATATCTACATAAATAAAGACAGAAGCATAAAGTGGCACATGCATCTGAAGTTTGTTTGCAGTGGCAGGATATAAACCCATACTGATTTTCTTTCTCTCTCATATAAATAAATAAAAATATTTCAAAAAATCTAGCTAGGCATGGTAGCACATGCCTTTAATCCCAGCACTCAGGAGGCAGAGGTAGGAGGATTGCCATGAGTTCAAGGCCACCCTGAGAGACTACATAGTGAATTCCAGGTCAGCCTGGGCTAGAATGAGACCCTACCTCGAAAAATCAAAAAAAAAAAAAAAAAAATTGTGGGAAAATGCATCTGTATATAACATGCAAATGGATTTTCTTTTGTCATTATTCTCTTAACAACAGCATAACAATTACTTAGATAATATCCACATGATATTAGGTATAATGAATCTAGATATATACAGGCTGACATACATAGGTTATTTTGTTATAGAAGTGTGTATGTCCTAGAACCAATTCCTTGTGGATTCTGGGAGCCAAATGTACATGTTACAGGATTCAAAGACAAGTACAGAGTTTATGTTCTATCACAAGAACAGGGGTTGCAGGAAACTGTACTTCTTTTTGTTATTTTCAAGGCAGTGTCTCACTCCAATCCAGTCTGACGTGGAACTCACTTTATAGATCCAGACTGGCCTTGAAATCACAGTGATCCTTCCACTTCAGCCTCTTGAGCTAGATCTAGGGCTAACAAAGTGCACAACCACACCTAGAAAGCTGTACTTTTTAATGTCAAGTCCTATACACTGTTCTTCTACAGAGGGAGAAGAGTGTATATCTCTCCCTACCTCCCTCTCAATAAAACACCCACAAACCTTTCGTAAGTTATTCATCTGATAGCAATTATCATGTTTTCTGCAAAGTGTAGGGGAAAAACAGCCTGAGAGATATTTTTCATATTTTTCCAAACATAAGAAAAATAAATATTTTTTTTCTTTTTTTTTTTTTTTTTTAAATGTATTTTATTCATTTGAGAGAGAGAAAGAGGGAGAGAGAGAGAGAATGAGAGAATGGGCATGCCAGGGCCTCCTGCCACTGCAAACAAATTCCAGATGCATGTGCCCTCTTATCTGGCTTACTTGGGTCCTAGAGAGTCGAACCGGGATCCTTTGGCTTTGCAGGCAAACGCCTTAACCACTAAGCCATCTCTCCAGCCCTGTTTTTCATTTTTTGAGGTAGGGTCATGTTCTAGCCCAGTCTGACCTGGAATTTACTATGTAGTCTCAGGATGGCCTCAAACAAACAGCTTATTTCTCTTACTTCTGGTTCCTGAGTGCTATGGTTCCACACCTGGCTAGAAAAATAAATTTATAGTCACTCCATTCTTAGAAGTCTCTGATGGTGATATCAATTCATTCACAGCTTAAAGAAAAAAAACGTAAATGTGATTGTATCATTTTCTTCACTTTTGTTAAATATTTTTAATTTTTAAAAATCAATCTCTTTTTTATTTATGAGGAGAGGATTTGTGTGTGTGGGTTTGATGGGTACACCTGGGCCTCTTTGCTACTGTAAACAAACTCCAGATGCATGTGCCACTTTGTGCATATGGCTTTATGTGGGTGCTAGGCAACTGAACACAAGCAGAGAGGCTTGGCAAGAAAGCACCTTTAACTGCTGAGCCATCTCTCCAACTCACAATTTAAAAAAAAAAAAAAAAAAAAAACTATAACAGAGCATTCATATTTTATAAAAGAAAAGGTTACAAATGAACTACTTACCTCTTTAATTTTTGAAGCAAGTTCTTGCCTTTCTTTTGAAACTCTGACAATGTTTTCATCTAATTCTTGCCTCTGAAAAAAAATTAGAATGTCATCATTAAAACTAAGCACATTAGGGGCTGGGGAGATGGTTTGGTGATTAAAGCACTTGCCTGCAAAGCCCAACATCCAAGGGTTTGATTCCCCAGTACCCACATAAAGCCAGATGCACAAAATGACACATGCATCTGGAGTTCATTTGCAGTGGCTAGAGGCCCCTAGCATGCTCATTTTCTCTCTTTCTCTCAGCTTACAAATAAATACATTAAAAAAAAAAAAAAAAAAAAGCACATCAGAATGCTTTCCAGTGGCCTATTACTCATTTCAGAAGACTGAGTGTAAGAGTATTACAATTGGGCTGAAGAGATGGCTTAGCCGTTAAGGTGCCTGCCTCCTAAGCCTAAGAAAGCCAGTTCCAATTTCCAGGTCCCACATTTAGCCAGATGCAAAGTGATGCAAGGGCACAATGCCGCACTTGACCACAAGGGGGCGCACACATCTGGATTTCGTTCACAGCAGCTGAGAGGCTGCTGGCGCGCCCATCTGTCTCCCTCTCCCTCTTTATGTCTCTCTGTGTCTCTCTCAAAAAAAAAAAAAAAAAGAGTATTACGATAAAAACATTTATTTATTTATTATTTATTTATTTTGAGGTAGGGTCTCACTCTAGCCTAGGCTAACCTGGAATTCACTATGCAGTCTCAGGGTAGCCTCAAACTCAGCAATTCTCCTACCTCTGCCTCCCAAGTGCTGAGATCAAACCAGCTAATGAAAAAACTTTTTTTTTGTTTTGTTTTTTGAGGTAGAGTTTCACACTAGCTCAGGCTGATCTGGAATTCACTATGTAGTCTCAAGGTGGCCTCAAATTCTCAGCGATCCTCCTAACTCTGGCTCCCAAGTGCTGGGATTAAAGGCATGTACCACCACATAATAAAAACTTTTTAGGGGCCTGAAGAAATGGCTTAGCAGGTAAGCACTTGCCTATGAAGCCTAAGGACCCTGGTTCAAGGCTCGATTCCCCAGGACCCATGTAAGCCAGATGCACAAAGTGGCACATGCATATGGAGTTCGTTTGCAGTGGCTGGAGGTCCTGGTGTGCCCATTCTCTCTATCTGCCTCTTTCTTTCTCTGTCACTCTCAAATAAATAAACAAAAAAAATTAAAAAAAAAACTTAAAAAAAATAACTTGTTTTCTCTTTACCAATAAAGTCCTAGTATACTTCCTATATTGCTCTTTGTGTTCAGTTATGTCTAGTGTATTTCCAATGTGTTATTTGTCTGCTTGATTTCTGCTGAACTGAAGTTCCCAGAAACAAACAAACAAAAAAAAGCAGGTGTGTTGAAAATTCAAGACTGCTTAGAACATTAAAGACTGTGAGGAACTGGAATGTTACAGGTCCAAAGCCAAATTTTCTTGATACCTTAGCTCCTTAAAGAGCCATTTATTGCCAACCCCTCTATGTGACCTAATACCCTTGTGACTATTAGGTAAATTCTTTTTTTTAAATTTTAAAATTATTTTTAAATTTATTTTTGGAGAGAGAGGGACAGAGCAATAGACAGAGAGGGAGACAGAGATGGGCACACGCCAGCAGTCTCTCAGCTGCTGTGAACGAAATCCAGATGCGTGCGCCCCCTTGTGGGCAAGAGCGGCACTGCGCCCTTGCCTCACTGCATCTGGCTAAACGTGGGACCTGGAGATTGGAATGGCTGGACATTGGAACCAGCGTTCTTAAGCTTAGCAGGCAGGCGCCTTAGCCACTAAGCCATCTCTCCAGCCCAATTAGGTAAATTCTTTAGGAATACATACACACACTTCCAAGCTTCCACCAAAACTGTTAGCAGAGATTTAGGATAACCTTACATATTTTAAAAGTGGGGTAGGAGTTTTTTTTTTTTTTTTTTTGTTTTTTCTTTGTTTTGCACTGATATATCACAACTCTTGAAACATCATTCCTCTAGTCATTTCTAGGTGGTTCAAATGAGGCTTCCAATCACAACTCGACTATCTTACTGCCACAATGACAAGCACATGATGCATGCCAGGGAAATCATGGCACTCACTCCCTTAAGAAATAGAAATTAGCTGGGCGTGGTGGTGCATGCCTTTAATCCCAGCACTTGGGAGGCAGATGTAGGAGGATCGCTGAGAGTTCGAGGCCACCCTGAGACTACACAGTTAATTTTAATTCCAGGTCAGCCTGGGCCAGAGGGAGACCCTACCTTGAAAAACCAGAAAAAAAAAAATTAGGGATTAAGCCAGGCATGGTGGCACACACCCTTAATCCCAGCACTTGGGAGGCAGAGGTAGGAGGATGGTCATGAGTTCGAGGCCACCCTGAGACTACATAGTGAATTCCAGGTAAGGCTGGACTAGTGAAACCCTACCTAACCTCCGCCCCCCCAAAAAAAAACGAAAGAAAGAAATAGGGACTAGACAGTAGCTGTGATTACCTTAACAAGATTAGGCTAGTCAACATCCCATCAAGGAAGGAGAGTACAACCTGGGGTCCCACCTCTCCCTAAGGATTAATATGAATATTATTTATATTTAAGTGGTATGAAGTTAATAATTGATAGGGAAGAAGAGACACTTTCTTCAGTGGTGTGGCCACTGATGACAAGCCTATACTCCTGCAAAAGCAACCCTACTGAAACTTATCAAGCTCATCCTCCCTAGAATAGGTGTGTAAGTTAAAGGGGGTCAAGTTGGGAAGAGGAAGGGGATCAATGGGAATGGGAGGGGGGGTCAAGAGGGTACTAGGGGAGTTGAATTATGAAAGACATTATTTACATGTATGAAAAAAAGTCATAATGAAACCCATTATTATGTATAATTAGTATATGCTAATTTAAAATAAACAACAAAGATTAGATCTGCTTGACACCCTTAGAAGGAGAGATGTTCTGGGTTTTTTTGCTTTTTTTTTTTTTCGAGGTAGGGTTTCACTCTAGCCAGGCTGACCTGGAATTCGCTATGCAGTCTCAGGGTGGCCTTGAACTCAAGGCAATCCTCTTACCTCTGCCTCCCATGTGCTGGGATTAAAGGCATGCACCATCACTCCTGTTTTTTTTTTTTTTTTTTTTTTAATATTTTTAAATATTTATTTGTGAGGAGACAGGGAGTGAAGATGGAAAGGTGGGAGGAAGACAGAGAGAAAAAGGGAAAGAATATGAGCATGCCAAGGCCTTCACATGACCTTCTTTGTACAACTGGCTTTACATGTATACTTGGGAATTGAACTCAGGCCAGCAGGCTGTATAAGCAAGCACTGTTATCCACTGAGCTTTCTCCCAGGCCTGTTCTATGGGCTTATTCATTTAAGAGGGAGAGAATGGGCATACCCAGGCTTCTAGACACTGCAAACAACTCCAGATGCATGCACCAGTTTGTGCATCTGGCTTTATGTGTGTACTGGAGAATGGAACCTGGGTCCTTTGGCTCTACAGGCAAGTGCCTTTACCGCTAAGCTATCTCTCAAACCCACGGCTCTGTATTTTTTAAGCTGGGATGGTAGAGCCCAAATATGCTGACACTAGTGAAAAAGAAATGGCTAACAACCCTTGGGATCGAACCACACTAATTCTAACCCACATTTAGCTCTCCTGGATTCATGAGCCAAATAAAACACGTTCTGTTTAATCTAATTTGAGCTGTGCTTCTTGAACTCAAACAGAAAGGTACCTAATAAATTCAGTGCAGCTTTCATAGAAAATACAATGTGGGGGCTGGAGCAATGGCTTAGTGGTGAAGCACTTGCATGCAAAGCCTGAAGACCAAGGATTAATTCCCCAGAACCCACATAAGCCAGATGCACAAGATAGCACATGCATCTGGAATTCGTTTATAGTGGCTAGAGGCCCTGGCACACCCATTCTCTCTATCCACTTCTTTTTCTCAAATAAATAAATAAAATGCAAAAATAAATAAATCCAGAGCTGGGCATGGTGACACACATCTTGAAAAAAAAAAGTTAGTACTAAAAGATTAGTTAGGAGGGAGGGAATTATGGGATATTGTCTACAGTTATGGAAGTTGTCAAAAAAATAAATAATAATGAGCAATAAAAAAAAAGAAAGAAAAAGATTAGTTAGGAAATGTTTAGATACCTGTACTTCCCGCCCACCTCGGCACAAAGCTCGCTGGCGGGAAAGCTCATCAAGCTGATGGTCCAGAAACTCCTTTCTTCTATGCATCTCTTGAACATGAGAAGGCAAGTCTTTTTCTAATATAAATGTAAAAATCACATGTTAATTCTAACAATTCACATACATATTTACAAACACAGAAAGGAAGAAAACTCATTCCAAGAGCTAGGCTATTACCAAGTTCTTCAAATCATACATATCATACAAAAGGTCATAGAGAAAAGCCTACGATGTACTCTAGTCAGTACTTACTCATTCTGTGGTTAACTTGGTTGTCCAAACTGAATTTTAGGACCTCATTATTAATTGACTTTTCTGGACCCAGCCGTACTAAATTTATATCTCCACAGTTTCCTGTTGATAAAAATCACATTTAAAAGAGTATAAGAATAATACCAATAAATCCTGTCCCTATGTACATTATTATTCCTAAACAAATATATATTAATTAACAATCAGAGAAGGGTTGTATGGACTGTCAACTACATACCAGATACGGTGTTAAAGACATATACATTCCAGACATCTTCATAACAACCCTACAGGGCAAGCAGTTATCAATTCTACTTTATAGAAGCTAGCAAGGTCACATAAACAGTACACTGCTGAGTTGACAATCTATTATACTCATTTTTTTCAAACTATGTTCTGTATAGTACTCCATGGTAAAATAGACTTGGGAGCGCTAGAGAGATGGCTTAGCAGTTAAGGTGCTTGCCTGTAAAGCCTAAGGACTCATGCTTGACTCTCCAGGTCCCATGTAAGCCTGACACAAAGTGATGCAAGTGTGCAATGTTCCACATGTGCACAAAGGGGTGCAGGCATCTGCAGTCTGCACCAATTCATTCTCTCACACACATTAAAAAAAATACACTTTGGAAATGATAAACAGTTTTCTTAATCACAGTATTTCAAAGACTTTCATATATTAATATGTATATGAATTTTCAAGTAGAATCTCATGATTATCAAATCTTTTTATTAATAAAATACTAAGAACTAAGGGATTAAAAAAATTTTTATTTAGTTATTTATTTTATTTTTAGGATACAGGGTCTTCTAAAGTAGGCCTACTATGTACACCAGACTGACCTCCAAATTGTGACCATCTTCCTACCTCTGCTTCCTAAGTTTGGGATTACAGACATATATCATCACATCTGGCACAAATTTTGAAACAATAAATATATGTTGAGTCAATCATGTATTTATAGGTCTCTATAGCATAGAGTTTTGGTTCTAGCTCAGCTCATTCTAAATTTGAGGCTACCTTCTGTGAAAAACATCGATTTAAACTGCCTAACCAGGGCGGAAAAGATGACTCAATAGTTAAGTGCACTTGTATGGCAAACACAAGGGCCTGAGAAGGCCTGAAAATGCCTGAGTTCAATTTTGTAGACACCAAAGTGTAGCTACATGTACCTGTAACCCATCCTGCAAAGGGGAGCAAAGAACAGGAAATTGCCTAGACTTGCAAAAAGCAGCAAGCCCAGATAGCAGTAAGACACCAGTTCAAGCAAGAATGGGCAAAAGAAGCCGGGCATGGTGGCACATGCCTTTAATCCCAGTACTCAGGAGACAGAGATAGGCAGATCACCGTGAGTTCAAGGCCACCCTGAGACGACACAGTGAATTCCAGGTCAGTCTGAGCTAGAGTGAGACCCTACCTTGAAAAAACAAAAAAAACAAAACAAAACAAAAAACAAAACAAAACAAAAAACAAAACAACAAAATAATGGAGCAGGACACTGGAAATTCTGCTCTGGCCATTGCAGTCCAGTACACCTTGCTATGGGAAAGATTATGGGGCACCACAAGGGCATACAATATTCTGTATTACATACATACAAGCCCCCCCCCCAAAAAAAGCCTGACTCACTTCTATCTCCACCAAAATAAAAGATGACATGATCTGGAATAGACATACTTTACCAATGCAGAGTGAGCTTAGAGATTGAGTTTTTTTTTGTTTGCTTTTGGTTTTGGTTTTTCAAGTAGGGTTTCACTCTAGTCCAGGCTAACTTGGAATTAACTATGTAGTCTCAGGGTGGCCTTGAACTCATGGTGATCCTTCTACCTCTGCCTCCCAAGTGCTGTGATTGAAGGCGTGCACCACCATGCCTGGCTAGAAAACATTATTGAGATATAATTTATGTTCATTGAAGCCGAGATTTAAAAATCCTTAAATTCTTATCAACTTTACAAATGTCTCCATTGGTAAAACTATTATAATAAAAACACAGAAAATTCTGCAACAGGGGCTTAGATTTTAATACTGGACAAAGGGCGGGGCAATAAAGAAGTATATCTATGCTGGTCTGGTCTCAGGGAAAAATAAACCTCTTCAGGACCTTTTTTTTAATGTGAGAGAGAAGGGGAGGAGACAGAATTGGTGCACCAGGGTGTCCAACCACTGAAATCGAACTCCAGACATGTGCATCTTCTTGTATACATGTTCAAGGCATGCTTGTGTCACTGAGCATCTGGCTTACGTGGGACTTGCAGAGTCAAACATGAGTCCTTAGGCCAGGTTGATGCCAAATGTAGATTTAAGGGATATATACAGTAGCACAAAGGATTCAACCTTAAATTCAGTCAGGATTTTAAAGACAAAACCAGGCTGGAGAGATGGCTTAGCAGTTAAACAAGGCACTTGACTATGAAACCTAAGGACCCATGTTTGACTCTCCAGATCCATATAAGCCAGATGCACATAAGATGAGGCAAGTGCAAGGTCACATATGCCCACTTGGTGGTGCAAGCATCTGCTGTTTGATTGAAGTGGCTGAGGCCCTAGCATGCCGATTTATATATTTTCTCTCTCGCCCTCCCTCTCTATAAAATAAAACAAAAACCTAGGGGCTGAAGAGACTGCTCAATGGTTAAAAGTGCTCACCTGCAAAGTCCAATGGCCTAAATTCTATTCTGCAGTACCCACATAAAGCCAGATGCATAAAGTAGCACATGCATCTGCAGTTTGTTTGCAGTGGCAGGAGGCCCTAATACAACAATATTTTCTCACTCTCTTTCTTCCACCTTCCCCCCCAGTCCCTCTCTCTTACTCTTCTTCTCTCTCTAAAAATAAAATTTTTATTTTTTTAAATGATTTTTAAAACTTTTTACTTATTTGCAAGCACAGAGAGAAAGAGAGAATGGGTGCACCAGGGCTTCCAGCCACTGCAAATGAACTCCAGATGCGGCACTTGTGCACCTGGCTTACATGGGTCCTGGGGAATCAAACCTAGGTACTTTGGATTCACAGGCAAATGCCTTAACTGCTAAGCCATTTCTCCAGCCCTTTATTTTTAATTGTTTTTAAAAAATAAGAACATAATGAATAGAGCTGAGGAGATTACTTAGTGGGTAAGTGTTCCCTGTGCAAGTGTGATGACCTGAGTTTGGATCCCAAGTTCAGATCCCTAGAGTCCAAGTAAAGCTGAATGCAGTAGCAAGAGTGAATGTGATTCAAGCCCTCCTATGGCAAGATGGGAGGGAGAAATAGGAGAATCCTGGAAGTTTAAGAGTCACCACCAGCTTGGCATATGTAGCAGTGAACAATAAAGGACCATTTTTCAAACAAGGTGGAAACTAAGAACTGATAATCAGGGTTGTTCTCAGATCTCCACACATGCACAGTGGCAAACATGCACAAACAGAAAAAAATGGAATAAAATGAGTAACTATGTGCCAATATATTTTAAAACTTAATTCAAAATAACTTTCTCTTGGAAAATATGAATTACTGAAAACTAGAAAACTGGGCTGGAGAGATGGCTTAGCAGTTAAAGCACTTGCCTGCAAAGCCAAAGGACCCAGGTTCAATTCCCCAGGACCCACATAAGCCAGATGCACAAGGCAGTGCATGCATCTAAAGTTCATTTGCAGTGGCTAAAGGTCCTTGGACACCCATTCTTTCTCTCACTCTCTGCCTTCCTCTCTTTCCCTCCCTCCCTCTCTCAAACAAATAAAATAAAAACAAAGTTAAAAAAAAAACTAGAAAACCTAATACTACAACTTTTAAAACCATTTAATACATAAACTCGTTCACTATCAAAACAAAGTAACATTAACAAATTTCAACAAATAATAAACTGTATAAGGTAATCTGTCTTATGATAGGGCTAGAGAGATGGTTTAGTGTTTAAGGTGCTTGCCTATGAAGCCTAACGGACCAGGTTTGATTCCCCAGAACCCTTGTAAACCAGATGCACATGGTGGTGCATGCATCTGGAGTTTGTTTTTAGTAGCTAGAGGTCCTGGTGTGCCTACTCTCTCTCTCAAATAAATAAAAAAAAATTAAAAATTTGAAAAGAGAACCTGGCATGGTGATACACTCCTTTAATCCCAGCACTCAGGAGGCAGAAGGAGGATCACTGTGAGTTTGAGGCCACACTGAGACTGCACAGTGAATTCCAGGTCATTCTGAACTAGTGAGACCCTGCCTTGAAAAAAAAATTGGAAAGAAAGAAATGTTGAAATGACCCAGCTTGTTGGCACATGCCTTTAATTCCTGCATTCAGGAAGCAGAGGTAGGAGGATTGCTGTTGAGTTTGGGGCCAGCCTGAAAATACATAGTGAATTCTAGGTCAGCATAGACTAAAATAAAACCCTACTTCCTACAACAAAATAAGCTGGGCATGGTAGTGCCTTAATCCCAGTATTTGGGAGGCAGAGGTAGGAGGATCGCTATGACTTTGAGGCCACCCTGAGACTACAGAGTAAATTCCATGGCAGCCTGAGCTAGAGGGAAACCCTACCTCAAGGGGAAAAAAGGGGGGGAGGGAGGGACTGGAGGGCAGGGTGTGGTGGTGCACACCTTTAATCACAGCCCTGGGAGGCAGAGGTAGGAGGATCACCATGAGTTTGAGACCAGCCTGAGACTACGTAGAGAATTCCAGCTCAGCCTGGGCTACAGCGAGACCCTGCCTCAAAACAAAAAACAAAAATGCTGAAATATAGTCACAGATCAAAGATAAACTTATCAACAGATGAACAAAACAACAGCCATACAGTTAGTAACTTTTGATACACTGAGATAATTTTAGGCTGTTTTTATTGCTGGTTTTTTGGGGGGGCTTTTTGGCAGGGTCTCACAAAAACTCAGGCTTACCTGGAACTCTGTATCCCAGGTTGGCTTCAAACTAATCACAGTCATCCCACCTCAGCCACCAGAGTACTGGGATTAATGATGTGAGCCACTATGCCCAGGTTAGGCTGGTTTATATTTCAATCTTTATTCAGCGACTATTCATGCTCTTAAACATTCATCTTCAGAGCAGCTATTTCCTGCCATGGCCCTATAATCCCATGTATACTAATACCAAACAGTTTAAAAGAACACACCAAAGCACAACAACTATAGTTACGCCTCCCGGGTGTACATAAAGTTAAGCAGTGCTCTTCCAATTGTGTCTTGTGATCCTCAGGTGAATGCAGTCAGTTTAGGGTACCAGTACTGGCATACAGAAACAGATTTAGATTTAACCCTCACAACCATTACAAATGTATGGCACAAGTAAAGATTGACAATGTATTGTTTTAAGAGTAAATCAATTTTTTAAAAAAATATTTTATTTATTTATTTATTTATTTGAGAGAGAGAGATACAGAAATAGGCAGGTAGGTAGAGAGAGAGAGAGAATGGGTACGCCAGGGCCTCCAGCCACTGCAAATGAACTCCAGATGCATGCACCCCCTTGTGCATCTGGCTTACGTGGGTCCTGGAGAATCGAGCCTCGAACCGGGGTCCTTAGACTTCATAGGCAAGCGTTTAACCGCTAAGCCATCTCTCCAGCCCAAGAGTAAATCAATTTTACATTAGGTATACATATGTGAAAGAAAAAAACGATGTGTGATCCCTCAAACTATAGGTGGTATGACCCAGCCAATCTCTTGAGCTTGGGTGTGACCATGTAGTTTCTAACGAAGGAGAACTAAACAGAGATGATGTTAGTATCATCTAGAAGCAGAGCCTTTCTTAAAATATACCAGGTTTGTTCCCTTTGTCATTTCATCTTCTCCTCTTTCTTTGCTGGCTGTGTTTACTGCAGTTGCAGATTTCCCTGATCATGACCATGGGGTTCACTAAGGAATGGAGGTCACAATACAATAAGGCAACAGATAACAGGAACCTAGAACTCCAAAGAAGACTCCCTAAATCAGTGACTAACACTAGTTTTCTCAACAGTCCACCTCTGATATTATGAATTAGCAAAAAAAATCAGGTTGAGGTATGGCTTAGAAGTTAACATGCTTGCCTGCAAAGCCAAAGGAGCCAGGTTCTATTTCTGAGAACCCACATACATCAGATGCACGAGCTGGCACATGTGTCAGGAGTTTATTTGCAATGGTTAGTGGCCCTAGCACATCCATTCTCTACCTGCCTTTCTCTCTTCCTCAAGTAAATAAAATTTGAAAAAAAAAAAAAAAAGATGGGCTGGAGAGATGGCTTAGCAGTTAAGGCGCCTGCCTGCCAAGCCTAGGAACGCCTGTTCGATTCTCCAGGTCCATGTTTAGCCAAATGCAAAAGTGATGCAAGTGTGCACTGTCGCACATGCCCTCAAGGGGGTGCACGTGTCTGGAGTTCGTTCACAGCTTCTGAGAGGCCAGTGGCACACCCATTCTCTCTCTCTCTGTCTCTCAAAAAAAAAAAAAAAGAAAAAAAGAAAAGAAATTGATCATATTTACAAGACTGTACTTGGACTATCTTATTTACAACTGAATCAATACTAACTGGCAAAAGGCAATGTCAAATATTTTCAAGGAAAATAAAAATGTGCTGGAAAAGACCACTTGTGAGCTTGAAAGAAGTGGTGCAATACAAAAACACTCAAAAAAATTTTCCAGCTTCACTCAAATGTCCTCCAGTATCTGTAGTAATACACATTACGTCAATGGGATTGAAAACAGTTATCCCTACCAGTAAGTAGTAGGATTATTTATTACCAAGCTCCCAGGCTCCCGGAGCTGAGGATTACTTGATACACAAAGCACTCAGTAACTACTGCTTTTTTCAATAAAACCATGCTTTTAAGAAAATTGTTTAGGGCTGGGGAAATGGCTTAGCAGTTAACGTGTTTGCCTATGAAGCCTAAGGACCCTGGTTTGATTCCCCAGGACCCACGTAAGCCAGATACACAAGGGGGCTCATGCATCTGGAGTTCATATGCAGTGGCTAGAGGTCCTGGTGCGCTCATTCTCTCTTTCTCTCTCTCTCAAATCAAATAAATAAATAAATGAGTAAAAATTGATTATTTGGACTTCCAGGTAAGATGGCGGCATAGTAACCACACCAAATCAAGTCTAGGGAGGGAAATAAAAGCAGAAACACAGCAAAATACACTTTTCTACCGAAAAGCGAAGGTGTATAAGTTATTATCAACCACAGAATTCAAGAAGCAGGAGAGAGTAGATTTTCGAGAAAGGAGGAAACCATATGGGTGGATTTTCCACTCACATCAGCCTCCTCATAAAGTCAATAAAACCTAAAGGAGAAGACAGCAGGGACCAGCTGAGCAGCTGCTGAAGGAGAGTACAAACAGGACCAGCTGAGCAGCTGCTAAAGGAGAGTACAAACAGGACCAGCTAAGCAGCTCCAGTTACAACTCAAGGCATCTTGCCCAGCCTCCCATCCCCCAACATCAGTGCCATGCTATGAACCTCTGGAGAACTCTTTCAACCCCAGCCACACGACATACAGCACAGCCAATCAGAACACTAGATCCATAGTGCCTCAGAGAGGGATCGAGATGGGTACTCAGCATTGGTGAGACTGGAAGCCATCCCAAAAGATAACAGGGCTACTTACACAAAGGCAAGTACATAGGCCTGCACTGGAAGTGCTAATCTCTCTTTCCAGGTCAGGACAGGTTGTGTGTTACATATTCTTGGTTGGCTTTACCATTCTCAATTAAGCTGTATTTTGGTGTTAACTATTGTTGCCTTTGGTGTTTCCTGATTTATATGGCCTTTTCTCTTTTTCTTCTGCCATTATTGGGGGCAGGGTCTGACTTGGCCCAGGCCGACCTGCAACCCATTTCAGACCAGAAACCTTAACCTGCCAGTTGATAAGATTAGGGGTATGGGGCAACACACCCTTAGGGACTCTGGCTATATTATATTATCTTTTTGTTTAAATCCCCACTACTGCATAAATACCCTGAGCTGGTTTGGATTGAATGTATATACTGTTCAGTTGAACTTTAGAATTTGCAAGTAATTTGCTCCACTCACTATACTACAATATTTGAATAGTAGGCAAACCCAACATCTAGGGTTACTTCTGCTATTTTCTTATAGTATAAGAACTACACTTGGCACATTAACCGCCTATCCTAAAATATATAAAGTTGAATTTACACAGCTAAGAAGGCTACAGATAATTAGAAAACCCAATCATTAAATTAATCCAAGATGCAAAAATCTCTACATTATAATACAAGAAACAAAAAGAAATCAAGACAATACAATTCCACCAAAAAATATATATCCATCAGAAATGACCTTCAGTGTTACTGTTTTAGATGAAATGCCATACAATGACTTAAAAAAATGGTTATATCTATACTTATAGAAATCAAAGAAGAAATCAAAGGAATCAAAGAATAAAACAAACTCCTTAAGGAGACTACAGGAAACCAACTTAATGAAATAAGGAGGTCAATATGAGGCATGAATATAGAAATAATGAAAAAATACCAATCAGAAATATTAGAAAAAAAAACACAGTAAGTCAAATAGAAAACTCTGCAGAAAGTCTCATCAGTAGAATGATCAAGGAGAGGACAGAATATCTCAAGTAGAAGACCAAGAGGCAGATCTAATACAGTCCAACCAAGTGAAAAATAAACTAATAAGAAGACATGAATGGGTATTTCAAGGCATTTGGGACACTATGAAGAGATCAAACATAAGAATTCAGGGCACAGTAGAAGAAGAATTTCACTCCAGAGGCATAGCAGGTATTTTCAACAAATCATAGAAGAAAACATTCCCCAAACAAGGGAAATGATGCCAGTGCAGATACAGGAAGTCTTTAGAATGCCAAACAGACAAAGTCAGGAAATAACCTCTCACTGTCATATTATAATTAAACTATAAAACATATAAACTAAAGAAAATATATTGAAAGCAGTTAGAAAAACCAAGCCACATAGAAAGGCAAGCCCATCAGGATAACATCAGATTACTCAACACAAACTATAAAAGCCAGAAGGGCTTGGAATGATGTATTCCAAGTTCTGAAAGATAACAACTGTCAACCAAGATTACTTATCTAGCAAAGCTATCCATCCAAATTGATGGAGGAATAAGGACATTCCACAAGAAAATCAGGCTAAAGGAATATATGAACACTAAAGCAGCTCTACAGAAAATACTTGAAAGGCTCCTCCATGCAAAAGAGAAAGAAAAGCACACATGTAAGGAACAAGGAAGAAAGAAACCATACTCAAATAATAGTTAATATAAGAGAGTAAAGGAAAAACCAGAAGAACTACAAGACAAGAAGAATGGCAAGAATAAAAGCACTTATTTCATTAATTCCTGAGCTGGAGAGATGGCTTAGCAGTTAAGGCACTTGCCGGCAAAGCCCAAGGACCCATGTTCAACTTCTCTAGATGCCACATAAGCCAGATGTACAAAAGTAGAGCAAGTGCAAGGTCGCACATGCCAACTAGGTGGCAGAAGCATCTGGATTTCAACTGCAGTGGCTGAGGCCCTAGTGCACCAATTCTCTCTTTGTCCCTCTGAAATAAAAAAGGGCTGGAGAGATGGCTTGGCAGTTAAGGCACTTGCCTGCAAAGCCAAAGGACCCAGGTTCAATTCCCCAGGATCCATGTAAGCTAGAGGCATATAGTGGCACGTGCATCTTGAGTTTGTGCTCCCATTCTGTCTCTCTCTCCCCCTCTTCCTCTCTCTTAAATAAATAACTAAAATATTTGTTTGATTTTTCAAGGTAGGATCTTGCTCCTGCCCAGGCTGACCTGAAATTCACTATGTAGTCTCAGGGTGGCCTCGAACTCACGGTGATCCTTCTACCTCCGCCTCCTAGGTGTGGGGATCAAAGGCGTGTGCCACCACGCCTGGCTATAAATAAAATATTTTAAAAATAAAATAAAAAATATGCCAAGCATGGTGGCACATGCCTCTGATCCCAGCACTTGGGAGGCAGAGGTAGGAGGATCACCGTGAGTTCGAGGCCACTGAGACTACATAGTGAATTCCAGGTCAGCTGGGGCTAGTGTGAGACCCTACCAAAAAACCAAAATAATAATAATAATAATAATAATAATAATAATAATAATAATAATAATTCTTCCAGCACTCAGGAGGCAGAGGTAGGAGTATCACCATAAGTTCAAGGCCACCCTGAGACTACATAGTGAATTCCAAGTCAGCTTGAGCTAGAGTAAGACCCTACCTCAAAAAACAAAACAAAACAAAACAAACAATTCTTAATATGAATGGCCTCAATGCCCCAAACAAAAGACACAGGTTTGCAGACTGGGTGAAAAAGCAGGATCCAGGCTGGAGAGATAGGTTAGCAGTTAAGGCACTTGACTGGGAAGCCTAAGGACCCATGTCGATCTCTCCAGATCTCATGTAGGCCAGAGGCACAAAAGGTGAGGTAAATGCAAGGTCACACATGCCCACTAGGCCCAGGGCGTGGTGGTGCATGCCTTTAATCCCAGTACTTGGGAGGCAGAGGTAGGAGGATCACTGTGAGTTCAAGGCCACCCTGAGACTACATAATGAATTCCAGGTCAGTCTGGGCTACAGCGAGACCCTACCTTGAAAATCCAAAAAATAAAAATAAATAAAAATACAGCAGGATCCTTCTATTTGTTGCCTCCAAGAAACCCACCTTTCCATAAAAGATGGACATTACAGTAGAGTGAAATCTTAGGGTAAAAGACTGGAAAACAGGTGTCTCAAATGTTCATGCAAATGGGCCAAGAAAACAAGCAGGTGTCACAATCCTAGTATTTGACAGGGTAGATTTCAAACCAATATTACTTAAGAAATATAAAGAAGGTCACTTTATATTGATTAAAGGAACACTCCAACAGAAGGACATTAGAATCCTAAACATATATGCACCTAACATGAGAGCTCCCAATTTCATCAAACACTATTAGACTTAAGGTCACAGATATGGAAAAGGATCTGGATTAAATGAGGTTATAGAAAAGAACCTAACAAATATCTATAGAACATTTCATCCAAATGCTGCAGAATACACATTCTTTTCAGCAGCACATGGAACATTCTCTAAAATAGACCATATATTAGGACAGAAGGCAAACCTTAACAAATACAGGAAAATTGAAATTCCTTGTACTCTTATCTGGTCACAACGGGATTAAACTACAAATCAGCAGCAAGAAAAGTTTTAGAGCATACACAAAAATCATAGAAACTAAACAATACACACCAAAATAATTTGTCAATGAAGAAATCAAGAAGGAAATCAAGCTGGGAGTGGTGGCGCACACCTTTAATCCCTGCACTCCAGAAGCAGAGATAGGAGGATCACTATGAGTTCGAGGCCACCCTGAGACTACATAGTGAGTTCCAGGTCAGCCTGGAGTAGAGTGAAACCTTACCTAGAAAAACAAAAACAAAAAAAAGAAGGAAATCAAAAACTTCTCTAGGTGTGGTGGTGCATGCCTTTAATACCAGCACTTGGGAGTCAGAGGTAGGAGGATCCCTGTGGGTTCAAGGACACCCTGAGACTATGTAGTAAATCCCAGATCAGTCTGGGCTAGAGTGAGACGGTACTTCAAAAAAAAAAAAAAAAAAAAAAAGAGAGAGAGAGATGAAAAAGGTACCATTACAAGAGATACCAAAGAAATTTAGAAAATCATAAGGACATACATTAAGAATATATACTCCCATTAAGTTTGCAAATCTGAAAGAAATGGATGATTTCCTTAATTTATGTAACACACCAAAATTAAATCAAGGTAAGATTAACCACTGAAATAGAACTATAACCAGTATGGAGTTCCAAGCAGTTATTTAAAAATATCCCAACTAAGGCCGGGCATGGTGGCGCACACCTTTAATCCCAGCACTCGGGAGGCAGAGGATAGCGGAGAGTTCGAGGCCACCCTGAGACTACATAGTGAATTGCAGGTCAGTCTGGGCAAGAGTGAGACCCTACCTCGGAAAAAAAAAAAAATCTCCCAACTAAAGAGTCCAGGCCCAGATGGATTCACTTGTGAATTTTACCACACCTTCACAGAAGAACTAACACAGTATTTCTCAAACTTTACCAAAAAATATAAAAGGAAGGAATTCTACCAAACTCCTTCTACAAAGCCTGCATCACCCTGATACCAAAAGCAGACAAAGGCAGAAAAAAGGAAAACTATAGACCAATCTCCCTCATGAACATAAATGCAAAAATTCTCAACAAGATAATGGCAAACAGAACACAAGAATATATCAAAAAGATCATTCACCCCAACCAAGTAGGCTTTCTCCCAGAGACACAGGGATGCTTCCACATATGTAAATCGATAAATGTGATACATATAAATGGACTGAAGGACAAAAATCACAGGATCATCTCAATAGATGCAGAAAAAGAATTTGACAATATCCAACACCCTTTTATAATAAAAGTCCTACAAAGAGCCAGGCATGGTGGCACACGCTTTTAATCCCAGCACTCGGGAGGCAGAGGTAGGAGGATTGCTATGAGTTCAAGGGCCCCTGAGACTACAGAATGAATTCCAGGTCAGCCTGAGCTAAAGTAAGACCCTACCTCAAAAAAAAAAAAAAAAAAAAGCCAGGTGTGGTGGTGCATACCTTCAATCCCAGCACTTGGGAGGCAGAGGAAGACAAGGGTGTCCACTGTCCCCAATTTTATTTAATATAGTACTGGAAGTCTAAGCCATAGCAATTAGACAAGAGACACACATAAAAGGGATACAAATTGGAAGGGAAGAAATAAAATTATCATTATTTGCAGATGATAAGATTCTATATATAAAGGACCCTAAAGACTCTACCAGCAAACTGTAGAGATGAACAGTTTTAGCAATGTAGCAGGATACAAACTGAACACACACAAATCAGTAGCTTTCCTATATACTAACAACAAACATGTTGAGGATAAAATCTGGCAATCACCCCCATTCACAACTGCCTCAAAAAAAAATAATAAATAAAGTTCCTTGGAATAAACCTAACCAAGCAAGTGAAGGATCTCTACAATAAAAACTTTGCAACACTCAAGACAGAAACTGCAAAGACTCTAGAAAATGGAAAGACATCTCATGTTCTTGGATTGGAAGAACCAATATTGTGAAAATGTCAATTTTACCAAAAGTAATTTACACATTTCATATAATCCCCATCAAAATTCCAATCATGTTCTTCATGGAAATAGAAAAAACAATCCCTAAAATTCATTTGGAAACACAAAAAAACCCTCAAATATCCAAAACAATTTTAAGCAATAAAAAAATGCTGGTGGTATCACCATACCTGATTTTAACCTGTACTACAGAGCCACAGTAACAAAAACAGCATGGTACTTGCACAAAACCAGACACGTAGATTAATGGAACAGAACAGAGGACCCAGATGTAAGAAGTCCGAGCAGCTACAGCCACCTGATCTTTGACAAAAATGCCAAAAATACTCACTGGAGAAAAGACAGCCTCTTCAACAAATGGTGCTAGGAAAACTGGATATCTATATGTAAAAGGACAAAAAGAGATCTTTATCTCTGTCCAAGTCCGGGAATTAAGTCCACTGCAAGGCTTAAGTTGGGCCAGCCAGACCAAATAAGCCAAGGGGTGCAACAGTGGCATGTCTGTTACGGGGGAAACCGATCGCTCTCTATTTGGACTGGAGGCCTGCTCCACAGGAGGAACATATGCCTCTGATACACTGAAAACCTATGGCAGGGGAAATCATGAGTCCTAGTGGTATTAACGCTTACTGGTATCTGGCTAAATGCATATATTATGCTCACCCAAACTGCCTGGTAAGCACTTTTCTTAATTGTCCACACCCATGTATTAATGCTACTCTCACTTTTGGTTCAAGAAGCTTCTTTTTTCAGATGGCGGTGACCTCTGGGAAGACTCAAAAGGCACCACAGTGCTGAGAAGAAGTGACTGAGGAGTGCTTAGCACTGAAACATCTCTATCACACCCTCCAAGGCTTAGGGTCCATTGCGGAAGAGGTGGCAAGAAGAATCTAAGAGGCAAAGAAAGGATAGGACTCCTTACAATGCACTCTTCCAGACACAAAATGACCTGGATATCCATGACTTTGCAGTGCCTACACAAGACCAGTATAATAGGAGGAAAACATGATGACATCAAAACAAGAGAGACTGAGAAAGGGAGGGGATATGATAGACAGTGGAGTTATGAAGGGGAAAGTGAGGGGAGAGAGAATTATCATGGTTTATTGTATATAATCATGGAAATTGTCAATAATAAAAAAATATTTATTTGCTGGACATGGTGGTGCACACCTTTAATTCCAACACTTGGGAAGCTAAGGTTGGAGGACTGCAGTGAGTTCAAGGCCACCCTGACAATACGTAGTGAATTTCAGGTCAGCCTGGTCTAGAGTGAAACCACACCTCAAAAAAACAAAAGAAAAATTATATATTTGAACATGTGTGTGTATATGGATGCACCAGGATCTCTTGCTACTTCAAACAAATTCCTGTCTGGCTTAACATGCATGGCTGGAGAATTATACCCAGGTCAGGAGGCTTTGGAAGAAAGTACCTTTAACTACTGAGCCTTCGCTCCATCCTCTTATCTTTCACTACTCTAGAACTACAGTCACTGAGTATTTACCAAGCCTCAAATGAGTGCAAGGAAGTGTTCTAGGTACTGTGGACATGGCAGTGAATCAGATCTCCTGCCTGAGTATAGCTTACTACAGTCTGGCTACACTGAACTACCTGAGGCTTTCTTGCCCTATGTTGTTTTTCTTTTAAAAAAATTATTTTTAATTTATTTATTTTAGAGAAAGTAGATAGATAAATGACAGGGAGAGAATGGGCATGCCAGTACCTCCAACTGCTGCAAACAAATTCCAGATGCATGCACCACTTTCTGCATCTGACTTACGTGGGTCCTGGAGAATTGAACCTGGGTCCTTTGGCTTTACAGGGCTAGTGTCTTAACCACTAGACCATCTCTCCACCCATCTTCCTTTTTAATTATAGTCACCTATGGTCAAGTGTCCTCCTCCTAGCCTCACTAACCCCTAACTGCTCCTCAGGTTTCACCTTGAATATCATTTCCTCCAAATGCCTTCTTCCTTTTATCTTCATACAACTGAATCAAGGTAAAACATCTCCTTTAGCTCCACTGTCACTCTATCCTCTAACTGCCCAGTGATCTGTACAATTCTTTATTAGACTGATAGGTCACCTTGAAAGATTGTTTAAACCTCAATAGTTGGCACATGCCTGGCACAGTGGTAAATGTTCAGTAACAAAATCTGCTATATGAATCAACAAGTACATACACATCCACAAGGCCTAGTAGAAGCTGTTACCAGGATTGGCTTATTATTCTTTGTCATTTGGGGTGCCCACACTAACATTGAAAACAAAAATTTTAAACCCACATAAGTATCATACCCAAAGGATTCTTCTTGTCTTTACATTTTTCTTTGAATTCGAGGATAATTTTTTTCATAAGTTCATCAACAGCTGCATTGGAAGGTGCACACACGAGGACACGGTTTTGTTTGATTTTGGCATTGAAGTTTTCATCTGAATGCCCCTTCCTCTGGTTCTACAATTTGCCACACACCAGACAAACACACACAAGAACACTGATGAGCTCTATTACATGGCATTAAAATCTTTCTCTACTTCCAAGAATGTTTAAAAGTTCCCATAATAAACAGGTAAGAATAAAAGCATCTATATCTTACATAATATTAAAACTATTTTGATACATGATTGGCAGGGTCTAGAGGTACAGAACTTGCTTAGCACACACAGGCCCTGGGTTTGATTCCACTGAAGAACAAGAAAAAGAGATAAAACAAAAACCTATTCTGGTATAAAGTTACAAAAGTTTTATCACCACTGCTCTGAGCTGAGCCTAACTTTACCATCTACTTTCTTTAATCAATATTCAGTCCAACTAACATCTTAAGAACATTCAAGATGGTTTCCTAGTATTATATATGATCTATAATGAAGCCTGGAGACCATCATTTTAGTCCATAGTCTTGTTTCATATGATATATACAATGTTTTCTGCTTTTTTTTTAACATCTTCCTTTCTCTGCCACCTCTTTTCCTTGACATAGTTCTATAATATGAAAGCAACCTGAGTGAAAGGCATTTCATTACTTAATTCAAGTCAAGTAAATCGATGTGTCCATTAACAGCACCATACCCCTACCTCTGTTAGTAAGCGGTACAAGAGGCCAACAATAGTTTTTGATTTTCCTGTTCCAGGTGGTCCATGAATCAGACAGATTTTGGCGACTGATGGCGAGTGTTTCACCATGGCATATGCAGTTTCTATTGCTTTCTTCTGGTCTTCATTAAAGTCTTTTAAATAGGCAATCTATAGAAAAAAGACAGTTGTTTTTTTTTTTTTCTAAGTGACATATGAAAGACAATGTCAAACAAAAGGTTTGATTAAGGCAGTGCCTGAGCTTTTCTGTGGGGGAGGGGCAGGAGTTAATGTATTGGGGATGGGAGGGAAGCAGGAAAAGGAAATGGAAGTGTGAGTGGGTGTCAGATTATGTCAGAAATTCACTACCACCCTTCCCTCATTTCTAGCAAGTGACAGCTGTTTGATGTATTTTATTCACCACTGCAGCGTGCACGTACTTGTTTCTTCCACATTTTCTAAGCTCACACTCAAAGGATTCATCAAATCTTGTTCGGATGGCTCAGGATCACATTTCTTTTGCTTATTATCCTGTGCTCTTGGGTTCTATAGTATTTCTATAATTATGAATAGTGTTGCACTGTAATCTATCATATAGAGCTATATGTATAGAAAATTTTGATCAGTTTTTTAAAGAGATGTATCCTGTTTGCATGGCACAATAAAATTGCATCTTACAGAATTATAGGCAATGAAGCTAACAGTAAACTGTGTTTAATAAATCATACTCATACTCTGCTCATTTGAATTTCGAGAAAGTCAAGCATAGTTTTAGGGACTTCATTTTAACTTAAAAAGTTCTGATATATTTAATTTATAAATTTTGGACTGATATAATAGAATTTTGGAAACCTATAAGAAATGCTTTGTTAATGTGTGTATTCCTATGTAAAACACATGACTTCTCCTGTGTATATTTTTGAAAATTAAAGAAATGCACATTAAAAAAATGTTTTGCATATGGAGTTTGTTTGCAGTGGCTGGAGGCCCTGGCATGCCCATATTCTCTGTCTGCCTCTCCTCTCTCTCCCTCTCTCTTTCTCTCTCTCTCTCTCTGTCTCTCTCTCGGTCTCTGCTTGCAAATAAACAAATAAATTAATTTAAAAAAAATGTTTGTGAGGCCATGGAAAGAGAATGCGTAAAAGAAGGGCAGGGGGAGGGTCATTCAAAATTCAAGATAGTGTGAATAAGACTTATGTAAACCTATGTTTTTTAATAATGGCACATCTAGAAGCTGTAGACTGTTACTAGTAAATTTTCAGTGCCTGGGATGGGATACCTTCCAGTGAGTTGTTGGCCAAGGAGGTCCTGCAGCCTCCAAAACATTAAAGGCTTTTGCCAAAGCCCTTGGTTTCCCTTGAGAAACAGATAGTAAGACCCTATTGCTGAAGACATCTCTTGTCTGAGAGGCAAGGTCACTGAGAAAGCAAGCTGGTGCTGAGCAGAAACCCTTCTCCCTGTAGACCAGCCAACTGAAAGCTGGAAAAAGCTGCACTGCATGCAGCCGTATGGGAGACAGAAGTTATCAGTAGTGAAAACAGTGGACACTGAATATTCAAGTTTGGCCATACAGGCCCAATGACTGAACGGGTACAATAGTGTCATATCTACTCATGGGGTAACCAACTGCTTCATAATTGGACTGAAGGCCCTCTCTACGGAAGGGAATACATACCTGGTACTGAAAAAACCTAAGCAAAAGTCTATGGCAGGGGAGGTCATGAGCCTTAGGGGTATACAGCCTGCTCTTGTCTGACTAAATGTATATTTTATTCCCATCAAGCTGCCCTGAAAGCACTACACTTAATGTTCATGTTCACATATTAATGCTACTCTCACTTCTGGTTAAAGAAGCTTCTCTTTTCAGATGGCGATGACCACTGGGATGCCCCAAAAGGCAACATGGTGCTGAGAACAAGGGATGGAGGAGTGCCCAGCACTGAAACATCTCTGTCACACCCTCCAAGGCTCAGGGCCCATTGCGGAAGAGGGGGCGGATAGAATGGAAGAGCCAAAGGAAGGGTACGACTCCTTACAATGCAACTGCCCAGACAGAAATTGGCCTCGATATCCATGACCTTACAGTGCCTAGCAATACCTGATATAACTAAACCCCATCCATTATACAGTGCACTATTTAAGAAAATGAAAACACCTTGACAAAAAGTTTTCTAATTTTCCCTGGCATCATTCAATCAGCACTCACAATTCTCTCAGACGTTGTCGTTAGTAAATCTTTGGTACAGAAGTCCATGGGATTTGGATTCAGAACAGCTCTGGCCAACTGGTTCCGACTACTCAACAGAGACATGGCTTTCAATTTCCTCTGTGTAGTTACCAGAGAACTGATTACAATACATTTCATAAGTTCATTTAAATTGGCTGGCAAATTATCTTGAGTCTGGATAGAAAGGGAGCACTCAGCTTTCCCATTACGCACTATTAACAAGAAAGAGGAAAGACAATATATCAGTGAATAATGTTATCCAGTTAAAAAGGTGAGAAGTACTTGAACTTTCATTTCTGTATGAAATATTTAAGTAACTCATTTAAGAAGTATTTACTGAATTTTTCCTATGAACCAGACAATGTTCCTATCCTCCAAAAACCTATTTTCTAGAAGGGGGAACCCAATATCAAATAAGTGTATCAGGCTATGATAAATTCTCATGCTTCTTAAGAACTGTGAAGAAAGCAACAGACTGGATGAGGAAGGGATGGGGGTAGACAGGCTGATCAGGATCTTCCTAATGAGATGATATTAAAGATTAAAAAAAAAAAAAACAGGCATGGTAGCACACACCTTTAATCCCAGCACTCGGAGGCAGAGGTAGGAGGATTGCCATGAGTTCGAGGCCACCCTGAGACTACACAGTGAATTCCAGGTCAGCCTGAGCTAGAGTGAGACCCTACCTTGAAAAAAAAAAGTAGTATAGGTAAAGAATCACCAACTACAAAGACCCTGAGACAGATGTGCTGGGACTATTTTAGACATAGGGAGGCAGATAGCATAGCTGAAAGAAAAAATAGGGAGAAGTCTGCTGGAAAAGCCAGAGAGTAAAATGGTGGTATATTCTGTAGGGCTCTGTATACCACAGCAAGGACTCTGAACGTTATTCAGTTAGGTAAAGAGCCACGAGATAATTTTGTAAAAGAAATATTATGTTATACCTTACAGAACAGAATGAACCACTTTTTAATGCAAACAAAGAATAAATTGCAATGGGAAAAGTAGTAGAGATGAGAGCTGGATTTTAGATATGCTGCACAGAAAGTCAGATCTGCTTATGAATTAATTATCAGTTGTTAAAGGCACAGGGATGGAAAGATGGCTCACTGGTTAAGTGCCCTTTCTGAACAAGCATGAGGGTCTGGTATCACTCAAATTTGAATTTCCAGGACACATAATGACTGGGCATAGCCATGCACACCTATAACTCCAATCCCGAAGGGGAGTAGACACTCAGCAATTACCAAACCTCATGAAAAAATGGCAAGCTCTGAGATCAGTTAGAGACTACTACAGCTACAAGAATGGAGAAGAGGAATGATGGAGCAGCACACCTGACTGTCCACATCAGCCGCCACAGGAGAGCACATCTCATTGTCAGGCAAGTGCACTGGGTATTGCAAGAAACATACGCATGCATATACCACACATACCACACCCATACACAAAAGGCTGCCCCTCCTAAAATAAAAGAATGGCTTGGGCTGGAGAGATGGCTTAGTGGTTAAGGAGCTTGCCTGCAGAGCCAAAGGACCCAGGTTCGATTCCCCAGGACTCACGAAGGCCACATGCACAAGGTGGCATATGCATCTGGAGTTTGTTTGCAGCAGCTGGATGACCTGGCATGCCCACTCTTTCTTTCTCTTTCTCTCCTCCTCTTTATCTCTCAAATAAATAAATAAAAATAAAAATATTTTTAAAGGGGGGGGTCCTGAAGAGATGGCTTAGCAGTTAAGGCGCATGCCTGCAAAGCCTAAGGACCCTGAATCAATTCTCCAGATCCCACATAAAGCCAGATGCACATGGTGGTACATGAGTCTGGAGGCCCTGGCACTCCTATTCTCATACACACACTCTCTCTCTCCCTGTCTCTAATAAATAAATTTTAAAAATTTAAAAATATTTAAAAAAACAGAAAAAAGAATGGCTCACAGATGACCTTCAAGGTATTTGGCCTGAGCAACTAGATGAATGGAGGCCTTACTTATCTAAGTGATACTGAGCAGTGAGATGAAGGGAAAAGACTGATGGGAAGAACAGATTGCAAATAAAAAATATCACATGTTCACTCTTGACTAGAGGTTGTGAATGTCTAATAGCTCTCCAAATGCAGATATCTGATTTTTTTGTTTGTTTGTTTTTTGAGGTAGGGTCTCACTCTAGCTCAGGCTAACCTGGAATTTACTATGTAGTCTCAGGGTGGCCTCGAACTCACTGATCTTCCTACCTCTGTCTCCCAAGTGCTGGGATTAAAGGCATGCGCCACCACGCCCAGCCCTGATAATTTTGATCCATGAGAAATTCAGGAAAGAAGATCATTGTAGAATTATAAATTTGGTAAATGTAATCATTATATGAGCCAAAAGCATAAATTAAGCCATATATTCCTACTGCAAGCTTTTTAAATGTACTCTACACAAAATGCAACAGAAGACAAGAACACTGTAGAGGAAAACTTTAAAATCTTAAGCAATAAATTACAATGTACAGAAATGAGAAAATAACCTTGTTCAGGCCTCCTTATTTACTTACTGACTGAAGTGCGACGAAATTTATGAACATAACCACAATAATATTCACTACAATCTTGCAAACCATTTCTGTCCATATCTTTCTTCTCTCCATTTTGTCTCTCAGGAACCAAAAACACCAAATCATTTTCTTTTGGGTGAAGTTGTTTAGTTAGTTCAGATTCTTCTAGATAAACTATGAAATAAGAAGTCAGAATTATGTAAGTCTAAGAAGTTTTTAGGAAAGATTAACTTAAAAGAAATCAAACCCTTGTACTAAGTCTAAAACATACAACCTTAGTAGACTCTGTATATTCTTTAAAATGGTGATATAATCCAATGAAAATTTTATAATATTAAACATAGCTCATACAATTTTTCTTAGGACTACCATAAACTGGGCATAGTGGTGCATGCCTTTAATTCCAGCACTTGAGATGCAGAGATAGGAGGATTGCCATGAATTAAAGGCAACCCTGAGACTATATAGTGAACAGGACAACCTAGGCTACAGTGAGACCCTACCTCAATACACACACACACAGGCTGGATAGATGGCTTAGCAATTAAGGCACTTGCCTGCAAAGCCAAAGGACCCAGGTTCAATTCCCCAGAACCTATGAAAGCCAGACTCACAAGGTGGCACATGAGTCTGGAGTTTGTTTGCAGCGTCTGGAGACCCTGGCACATCCATATTCATATTCTCTCTCTCTCTCTCTCTCTCTATATATATATATATATACATATATATATATACATATATATACATATATACATATATATATGTATGTATGTATGTATACACACACACACACAATCTCAAATAAGTAAAAATAAAATACAAAAAAAAACCCAAAATTTTGACTACCATAAAGCCAAAATAGCCTTAATATTGAAAAGTAGCTGATATATTTTATTTCTTAAAGGCTTATTCTACTTTTTATTTTTGAGACAGTCTCACTATGCAGTCCAGGCTGGCTCTGAACTCAGTCTTCCTACCTGAGCGACCTGAGTGTTAGGTTTACAGGTATGTGCCACCTTGCCTAGACTTACTCCTGTTTTCAATCATGAAGATTCTTTCATTTGTCTCCCATTTTCTAATCCCAGGGGAAATTTAGGATGAGAGCTAAGTAACGGACAGAAAATTTAAGCCTATTGATATTATTTCAAATAAGAAATAAAAGATAAACTTAGCCGGGCGTGGTAGTGCACACCTTTAATCCCAGCACTCGAGAGGCAGAGGTAGGAGGATTGCTGTGAGTTCAAGGCCACCCTGAGACTACATAGTTAATTCCAGGTCAGCCTGAGCTGGAGTGAGACCCTACCTCAAAAAAACAAAACAAAAAAAAAGATAAACTTAAGTGGGACTAGAAAAATAAAGCACTAGGATAAACAAATTTAATGCCAAATGCTGAATCCAGTAAAAACAAACTGATTTATTAGAGTACAAGGTACTGATCAGGTGGACTGAACCACTGAATAAAAAAAAACAATGAAATTCTTTTTTTACTGAGAAAGATAGAGAATTGGCATGCCAGGACCTCCAGCCACTGCAATCAAACTCCAGACACTTGTTCCACCTTCTGTGTATGTGTTACCTTGTGCACCTGGCTTATGAAGGTTCTGGAGAGTGAAACCTAGTTCCTTAGGCTTTGCAGGCAAGTGCCTTAACTGGTAAGCTATCTCTCCAGCCCTTTTTATTTTTTTCTTTTTATGAGAGTGGAATTCTTTCAATGTGTGAAAGAACTATACCTTGAAAAACACATTAATAAAAGAAACTAAATATAGCCTAAGTAGAGGGAGAGAAATATGAAGCCTAAGGATTTGATACTATTACAATGTCATTTCCCCCCCCCCAATAAATATTAAATTCAAAGCAATCCCTGTCAAAATATCAACAAGGTAGGCTGGAGAGATGGCTTAGCGGTTAAGGCATTTGCATGTGAAGCCAAAGGATCCTGGTTCGATTCTCCAGGACCCATGTAAGCCAGATGTACAAGGGGGTTAATGCATATGGAGTTCATTTGCAGTAGCTGGATGCCCTGGTGTGCCCATTCTCTTCTTCCCTCTCTCTAATAAATAAATACATAAATAAAATTTTAAAAAATATCAACAAGGTATGTGTGGTGCTACATGCCTACAAAAAAGAAGGCATTTTTATAAAACTTCACAAACTGCTGGGCATTAGTGGGGCACACCCTTAATTTCAGCACTCGGGAAGCAGAGGTAAGAGGATCACTATGAGTTCAAGGCCAGCCTGAGACTACATAGTGAATTTCAGGTCAGCCTGGGCTAGAGTAAGACCCTACCTCAAAAACCCCCCCCAAAAAAAATGTATATACTATTTTCACAAAACTGCTCAGTAAGCACTTCTCTTAATGTTCATACTTATATATTAATGCTATTCTCACTTAGAGAAGCTTCTCTTTTCAGATGGCAGTGACCTTGGGATAACTCAGAAGGTACCATGATGCTGAGAAGTGACAGAGGAGTGCTCAGCACTGAAATATCTCCATCACATCTTCCCAGGCTCAAGGTTCATTGTGGAAGAGGTGGCGGGAAGAATGTAAGAGCCAAAGGAAGGATAAGACTCCTTACAATGTGCTCCTCCAGACACAAAATGGCCTGGATATCCATGACCTCACAGTGCCTGTTACTACCTACATAAGACCATCATAATAGGAGGAAAAGATGATGACATCAAAATAAAAGAGATGGAGGGGATATGCAGTGGAGTTTCAAAGGCAAAAGGGAGGAGGGAAGGAATTACCATGGGTTATTGTCTATAATTATGGAAGTTGTGAGTAAAAATTTTTTAAATAAATAAATAAACTTAGAAGAAAACTGCTGTGACCTTGAGTGATGCAAATATTTCCTATAGCAAAAAAAAAAAAAAAAAAAAAAAAAAAAAAAGTCAAGCCACATGTGGGGGCATAGACCTATAATCCCAGCACTGAGGAGTTTAAGGAAGAAAGATCTCAAGGTTCTAGGCCAGTGTGAGCTATACAGAGTGAGGTCTTCTCTCAAAAAACCAAATGCAGGGCTGGAGAGATGGTTAAGCACTTGCCTGTGAAGCCAAATGACCCTGGTTCAATTCACCAGTACCCACATAAGCCAAATGCACAAGGGTATACATGTATCTGCAGTGGCTTGCAGCCCTGGTATGTCCATTTTCTCTCTCAAAAAATAAATAAAATGCATGAATTACAAGATAAAAAACTGTCATCAGAGTCAAAAGTTTAACTCTTTTTAAAAGATACTACGGAAAATCAAGAAGCAATTAAAAGTCTAGAAGGAAATATTTTCAGTATGTAACCTGATATATAAAGAACCCTTTAAAAAAAGGCCAGGTATGGTGGCACACAACTTTAATCCCAGTACTTGAGAGGCAGAGGTAGGAGGATCACCGTGAGTTCAAGGCCACCCTAAGACTACATAGTGAATTCCAGGTCAGCCTGGGCTCCAGTGAGACCCTACCTTTAAAAAAAAAAAAAAAAAAAAAAAAGGAAAGGAAAAAAAAAAAAAAAAAAAGCCACATGTGATATGCCTTTAGTCCTAGCACCGGGAGGAGGGAGAGGAAGGTAGGTGAATTGCAGTGAGTTTGAGGCCAGTCTGGGGCTACAGAGTGAGTTCCAGGTCTGCCCGGGATACAGTGAGACCCTGCCTCAAAAAAACCAACCCCTGAGCTGAGGAAATGGCTTAGCAGTTAAGGTGTTTGCCTGTAAAGCCAAGGACCCTGGTTCAATTCCCCAGGACCCACATAAGTCAGATGCACAAGGCAGCACATGCATCTGGAGTTCGTTTGCAGTGGCTAGAGTCCCTGGCATGCCCATTTTCTCTGTCTGCTATGTCTCTCTGTTTGCAAATAAATAAAATGTTTTAATAAAAGAAAAGTAAAAGCACTGACAAAAAAGTGTTAGCAAGGTAATAGAGTGAATGGAATGTTCACACATTTTTGGTGGGATTGTAAAATAGCAGACTACTCTGAGAATGCTGAGCAGCTTATTATAAACATGTACTTACTAATCATACCATTCCAGCTATTTACCAAAAAGAACATAAAACATATGCCCATGCAGATTTATGTGAATGTCCACAGCCACTGTATTCATAAAAGCAAAACCAGGGCTTGAAAGATGGATTAGCAGATAAGGCACTTGCCTGTAAACCCAAAGGACCTAGGTTCAATTCTCTAGAACCCACGTAAGCCAGATGTACAAGGGGGCACATGCATCTGGAGTTCATTTGCAATGGCTGGAGGCCCTGGCAAGCCCATTCTCTCTCTCTCTGCCTATTTCTCTCTCTCTCGAATAAATAAATTAATTAAATATTTTTAAAAAAAACATTTAAAAGGGGGCTGGAGACATGGCTTAGCAGTTAAGTGCTTGCCTGTGAAGCCTAAGGACCCGGATTCGAGACTCAATCCCCCAGTACCCACATAAGCCAAATACACAAGGTGGCGCATGCATTTGGAGTTTGTTTGCAGTGGCTGGAGGTCTGGTGTGCCCTCTCTCTCTCTCTCTCTGCCTCTTTCTCTCTCTCTCTGTTGCTCTCAAATAAAAACATTTTTTAAAAAAGCAAAACCAAAATGTAATTCAATATTTAATCAAATTAGTGAATTTATAAATTGTGATTCACATGAAAACAATGGTATATTAACAGTAAAAAGAACAAACTAGTGGTACTGCAACCAGATGAGTAAATCTTTATTTTAAAATGCTTCACTGCTTTTTTTTGTTGTTGTTATTCTTCCTTCGACTGGGTATGACCAGCTTAGATCTCTACTCACCCTTTACCTTACACTGTACACTGCAGTTAACCCACAAGCATTAGGATCTAAGGGAGGAGTCTAGATTCCTAAAGAGCCTTTTCTCACTCTTGGGGGAATTCCATCTATGAGTGGTAAAGTCAACCCAACAAAGTATGGAACAGTTCCAAGACAGCCAGTCCTCTACGCTAAAGAAAGGAGGGTTCTTAGTGTGAAAGGAGCCTTGCACACTTAGATACCCAGCCAAGCAAGACAGTGTTGACTTATTAGCACCATGCTGAAGGTGCAGCCTGGAAGATATGGATTTGTAGCCTTAAATGTCACCATATAATCTTAAGCCATTTAACCAGGTCCCATTCAACCCGTTCAGTAATGACACAACACACATGCCCAGACCAACTCTCGCTTCTTTGAGCACTGTGGGCGGTGACAGATCCCTCCCAAGGAAGCCAGTAGGCAAAGATCAGCATGGCCTGACCAAGTCCATTTTCCCCTCCAGAGCGAACAGTCCCTGCGGTGGCCCCTCCCAGACCCCACTGCTCTGTGGGCCTACATGGCTGAGCCTGCCCATGGCCTAGACAGCCAGGAAGAAGACAGGAGTGTGCCACCCAGCCAGACCTGCACCACCATCCTGCCCCCCAGCACCTGCAGCTCCTCTGTGGCCAAGCTGTAGTCTCCCTCATGGCTGCAGAAGGAGGACTGCGAATAGGACTCCACTGGGATTGGGGAAGCTACACAGACACTTCTTACTCTGTCCTGCAGCATTGCCTCCAGCCCCCAAGATCAGTTTCACTGCTCTTATTTCACTTTATTCAGTTATAACATGATCAATTTTAACCTCTGGGTATTAGAAAACTTTCAAAGCAGGTTACAATGTGGGTTTTCTACCTCTGCTTGGAAATCATAAAGTTCCAGTGGGATAATGGTGAGATGGTCTTGAAAGCTAAAAACAAGTATGAGACAAGTAATACTTATATTAGGTTCCTCATGTACATTCATTCATTTCAGCCATTCCTCTCATCAGGCAGTAACTGAGTCTAGGCAAACTAATTTGTACTTGATATTTAATAGCACAGAAAAACATATTTCTGAGTTGGGGAGAAAGCTCAGCAGTTAAAAGCCTACCAGGCCAGGTGTGGTGATGCACACCTTTAATCCCAGCAGTCGGAAGGCAGAGGTAAGAGGATCGCCATGAGTTTGAGGCCACGCTGAGACTACATAGTGAATTCCAGGTCAGCCTGGGCTAGAGTAAGATCCTACCTAAAAAAAAAAAAAAAAAAAAGCCAGTAGCCATGTAGAGCCAGATGCACAAAGTGGTGTGTGTCTGCAGTTTGTTTGTAATGTCAAGCCCATTCTCTCCTCTCTCCCAATAAACAAAAATATTTTTTAAAACTTTTTATTTTTTATTATTTTTTTGGAGAGAGACACAGAGGGGGAGACAGAGATGGGCGCGCCAGCAGTGTCTCAGCTGCTGCGAACGAAATCCAGATGTGTGCGCCCCCTTGTGGTCAAGTGCGGCATTGCATCCTTGCGTCACTTTGCATCTGGCTAAACGTGGGACCTGGAGATTGGAACTGCTGGAGATTGGAACCAGTGTTCTTAGGCTTAGGAGGCAGGCGTCTTAACCCCTAAGCCATCTCTCCAGCCCCAAAAATATTTTTTTAAAGAAAAAGAAAACCATATTTCTTTTTTTTTTTTTTTTTAATTTTTGGAGAGACAAAGAGAGAGAGAGACAGAGGGAAAGACAGAGATGGGCGCCCCAGCAGCCTCTCAGCTGCTGTGAACGAAATCCAGATATGTGCGCCCCCTTGTGGTCAAGTGCGACATTGCACCCTTGCGTCACTTTGCATCTGGCTAAACGTGGGACCTGGAGATTGGAACCACTGGAGATTGGAACCAGCGTTCTTAGGCTTAGCAGGCAGGCGCCTTAGCCACTAAAGCCATCTCTCCAGCCCAAGAAAACCATATTTCTAATGTGGCATATCAGATTTTTATAGTTTTATACTTAAGTTATTTATATCTTATTTGCCTCAGAATGGTTAATACCATGTTGGTATTTAGAAAGATTTTGGTTTAAGAATAGTTAACTTTCTGTTCTGAGTTATCTTGAGAAGGTTGCTTAACTTTTCTAATGCTCCGATTCCTCACGGGGGGGGGGAGACTTAGATTTAACCATAATACTGCATTTATAAAAATATAGCAAAAATCAGAAGGCAACTAGGCTGGAGAGATGACTTAGCAGCTAAGACACTTGCTTACAAAGCCTAAGGGCCCACATTCGACTCTCCAGATCCCACATTAGCCAGACACACAAAGCTAAGACAAGTGCAAGGTTGCACATGCCCACTAGGTGGCACAAGCATCTGGAGTTTGATTGCAATGGCTAAGGACCTGATGAGCCAATTCTCTCTCTAAAATAAAAGAATAAAAATAAAAATTAAAAAGGCAACTAACAGGGGCTGGAGAGATGGCTTAGCAGTTAAGGCACTTGCTTGCGAAGCCTAAGGACACAGGTTCAATTCTCCAGCACCCATATAAGCCAGCTGCACAAGGTGGCACAGCATCTGGAGTTCTTTTGCAGCAGTAGAGGCCCTGGCACTCCCATTCTCTATCTGCCTCTTTCTCAAATAAATAAACAGTATTTTTTTTAAAGGCAACTAACAGCCTAGAAGACATTTTCAATATATAATTTCAGATCTGCTTTAAAGAAGGAAAACAAAAGCACTTGCCTAGCATGTGTGAGGCCCTGGTTTTAATCCCAACACTGTGGAGATAAATGTTTTATTGTTTTTCTCTCTTGATGAATTTGAGTATCTTGTCACCATAGAAAAGAAGAAAGCTCCCAAAGACTACCAGAGCCCTATTCAAACAGCCTAAAAACAGACCAGTTTGAGCCAACTGTGATGGACTCAGATGCAAGTATAGTTAAATCCATTTGTCATGGTTTCAATCTGAAAAGCCCTTACAGGCTCATGTACTGAATGCTCATTCCCCAACTGGTGGTGCTATTTTGAGAGATTATGGCAATTTTAAGAGGTGAGGACTACCTGGGCAAAGGAGGTTACTATGGGTAGGACTTTGAAGGCTATGCCTGCCCCCTGGTCTGCTGTGATGTGAACAGCCTTTGTCATCATATGCTGCTCCTGCATGCATTTTTCAGCCATGATGGGCTATAGGCCAAAATAAACCTTTCCTCCTTTAAATTGCTTTGGGCAGGATTCTAACACAGCAGCACAAAAGTAACTATTACATTGTATACTGTTTCTCTCTTAAGCTTACTAGTCACCAGTGGCATGTATTAGTGAGTTAACTTGTAAATAAGTAAATAAGTAAAGAGCATTTATTTTGCCTTTCTCATAAAAACACCTCTCAAGGCCTTTCACTCACTCTCTTTCCCTTCCTCAGTTACCAGTAATATTTCAGCCCACAATATTCTAATTATGGAGTGGGGAAAGACACCATGAATTTTATATTTACAATCACCCACATGGTCATCTCATTAACGCTTTCAACCTATTTGCTGAAAGATGTAAATTTAGCTTAGAAAATCTATGTCTTAGAAATTCAAATTGTAGTGTATCTTCCTAAGTAAAATTTTCCGGGCTGGAGAGATGGCTTAGCGGCTAAGGGGCCTGCCTGCTAAGCCTAAGAATGCTGGTTCCAATGTCCAGCGGTTCCAATCTCCAGGTCCCACGTTTAGCCAGATGCAAAGTGAGGCAAGGGCGCAATGCCACACTTGCCCACAAGGGGGCACACACATCTGGATTTCGTTCACAGCAGCTGAGAGACTGCTGGCGCGCCCATTTCTGTCTCCCTCTCCCTGTCTCTCTCTCCAAAAATAAATAAAAAAATAATTTAAAAAATTAAAAAATTTTTTCCAATTATTACCACACATATTCCAAGTTACACGAAGTAGGAACTTACTCATAAGTTCCAAGTATTTTTTGTAGTCACCCGGAAACTTGCGTAAATGCAACTGATAGAACTTCTCTTTACTTGGAGAGTTGAACCATTCCTGTGCCACCTATACAAAGAAAAAAAAAAGCAAATTAGAAATCAAAAACACAGCTTTGGGCAGTGGCAGTATTATAGCCAATGAGGTTTACCCAAGGCACAATTATTATTACTAATTGAAAGAAATAAAAGCCATGTTATACAATAAAATTTTCCAAAGTAATAGCAAAACCCAGAATTCCAAGTGAAAACCTGAAAATTAGTTCGTGTAGTTTAATGAAACTGTCTCCAACTGCCTGCCCAATTCAAGAGCCATTACTTATACAGAATTACTTAAATTCATTAATCAATTCAAAAATCTAAAAATTCCATCCATGGACTGGCTGGGAAGGTGGCTCGGAAGTTAAAGGCACTTCTTTGCAAAGCCTATCAGCTAGGTTCCGCAGTACCCACATAAAGACAGATGTACAAAGAAGCACGCATCTTGAGTCTGTTTGCACAATAGCAAAAGATCCTAGTTCACACACACATACAAATATGCAAATACTTATTTTTTAATTATTAAAAATTCCAGCCAGGCATGGTGGCGCATATCTTTAATCCCAGCATTTGGGAGGCAGTGGTAGGAGGATCACTGAGAGTTCAAGGCCACCCTGAGACTGCATAGTGAATTCCAGGTCAGTCTGAGCTACAGTGAGACCCTAATTCGAAAAAACAAAAATTCCATCCCTCAGCTGAAATACACTTTTCCAGAGTTCAATAGCCACCTGTGCATTACAATATACATAAGCAAAAGCTAAGAGTGCTTCCTGCTGGACTGTGCTGGTACAGTACTACTTCACAATGAGAACATCTCACAAGGCCACAAGGACCTAGACTTTTGGGATTTCTCACTAGCATTCTTCCTGCCAGTTTCTAAAATCTCCCAATCTTCCAAAGGCCTAAACTAGACGTACCCATGAAGACCTTTGGGAGACATAAAGAGTACTACTCTCAAACCCAAATTTACAAAGGAAACTGCTAATGTAAATAAAGTCATTTATATTCAATTATTGAAAACAAATTACTTTTGGGGCCTTAAAAAGCCCCAAACATTTTGACCGAAATAAGTATTTAAATCTATTAATCGGCCTCCTTTTCTTCTTATGAAACTTATCATTTCAAAGACTACTGGTGCTAGCCGGCGTGGTGGTGCACACCTTCAATCACTACAGGAGGCAGAGGTAGGAGGATCACCTTGAGCTCAAGGCCACCCTGAGACTACATAGTGAGTTCCAAGGTCAGCGTGGGCTAGAGTGAGACCTTATCTTGAAAAACAAAACAAACAAAAAAAGACTACTGGTGCTGAGCTCCTTTTGCACTAAAGTTAACCAATCAAGCTTACTTCTAAACGGAGTTAGATGCAGCACCACTAACACTACCCACTGCTCTTAACTTAAAAAGGCCAGCTTCAACTTTATTGCCATGTACCACACCTAACATTAGTATGAAAGCAAAACATGTTAGCTTAAATAAATTCTTTTTCACCTCAATTTTCATGGACAGATTTATTCTAGTCTAGTCTATTTCCTTCCCACAATAAGAGCCCAAACATCCAAAGCTGCCCCTGGGCAATATGAGTTTGCCATTTTCAACACCACTCCCTGACTCTGTCAATGTCACTCCCAGAAAAGAGTAAAAAAACCACCAATCTGGGCTGGGGATATGGGTCAGTGGTTAAAGGCACTGGTTTGTAAAGCTGGCCCACATTTAATTCCTCAGTACCTACATATGCCAGATGCACAAAGTGCCCGGAATTTGTGGCAACAATAGCCCCTGGCACAACTATTCTCATTGCCTCTCCCACACACAAAAACTTTTTAAAAAATAAAATTTTAGCCGGGCATGGTGGCACACGCCTTTAATCCCAGCACTCGGGAGGCAGAGGTAGGAGGAGCGCCGAGAGTTCGAGGCCACCCTGAGACTACATAGTGAATTCCAGATCAGCCTGGACCAGAGTGAGACCCTACCTCGAAAAACCAAAAAATAAAAATAAATAAATAAATAAATAAATAAATAAATAAATAAATAAATAAATAAATAAAATTTTGCCAGGCATGGTGATGCACACCTTTAATCCCAACACTTGAGAGGCTGAGGTAGGAGGATCACTGTGAGTTCAAGGCCAACCTGAGTGAGACCTTATCTCAAAAAAAAAAAAAAAAAAAAAAACATAATAAAAATTTTAAAAAGCAACCAATTTAACAAGATACTTAGAGCCAAACCCATAAAATCATCTCTTTTCAACTTTGTTCTATTCATTCCATCAAGTTATTGAATATTCTCTCCGAAATTTACCTCCAATATATCCATTCCTCTGTAATTCCACAGCACCACCCATATAAAGCCACCAGCATTTTTCTCTTGGACTGCTGTGACATACCTGTAACTGGTCTGCTGCTTGCATTTCTACGGATTGTTCTCCACCCATCAACCCAAAATGTTGCGCAAGTAACAGCAACTAAAGTGCATTACTACTCCCCAATCTAAACACCAACAACTCAAAGTCTTCCAATACCCTCACTGAACTTTGTGTGAAACTCAAGCTGCAGCTTTAAGGGTCCACCTGGCTCTTGATCATTTCTTCCAACTTAATTTACTTTTCCCAACCGCACAACCAGTCTAATCTCTTACATTTTGGTTCCCATCTCAAACTATTTTCTTGACATCCCAATCCATCTCCTGCACAAAATCCTTTTTCTTATTCTCAGCTACCTTTCAGGAGCAGCCTCTTAACATCATTCATCACACCAGACTGGTATTTCCTTCACAGAATTACAAACTGATATTAGTGAAAGACATAGAGCAATCTCCCTAATAAAGACAGGGTATGAGCTGGGCTTGGTGGCACACTCCTTTAATCCCAGCACTTGGGAGGCAGAGGTAGAAGGATCGCCATGAGTTCAAGGCCATCCTAAGAATACAGAGATAATTCCAGGTCAGCATGAGCTAGAGTAAGACCCTACCTCGAAGGTATGAGTATTAACAATCAAAGATGGCACCACCAAGCCGAGCGTGGTGGCACATGCCTTTAATCCCAGCACTCCAGGAAGCAGAGCTCCTACCTCTGCTTCCTGGATCACTGTGAGTTCAAGGCCACCCTGAGACTACCTAGTGAGTTCCACAGTGAGACCTATCTCAAAAAACAAAAACAAACAAACAAAAAAAGATGGTGCCACCAAAGAACACCATCTGCCTGCTCCCTATCCACACAACCTACAGTGGCCATACCTGCAGAGGTGGCAGTAGAGGATTGTAGGTGGGACTGGGAAGGCAGTTAGAGAGCTCCATGATGAGTTAAGAGATTGGGAAGACAGACATGGATAGAGAAATCAAGAACTTTTTTGTTGTTGTTCAATGTAATTTGCCTAGTCCCAAGAAAACTACAGTAAATGTCTACATTACTTTAAATGTAGATAAACCATGCTGACAGAAATATCTGTTAAAAACAACATCTAGCATTACAGAGATGGCTTAGCAGTTAAGGTGCTAGCCTGCAGAGCCTATGGATCCAGGTTTGATTCCCCAAAACCCATACAAAGCCAGATGCACAAAGTGGTGCATGTGTCTGGAGTTCATCTGCAGTGACTGGAAGCCCTGGCATGCCCATTCTCTATCTGCCTCTTTCTCTCCAATAAAAAAAACATCATCTAGGACTGGAGAGGTGGCTTAGCAGTTAAGGTGCTTGCCTACAAAGCCTAAGGACCTACGTTCACCTCCCCAGATCCCACGTAAACAGATACCCAATGTTGCACATACGCAAAAGGTAGCACACACATCTGGAGCTTGACTTTAGTGGCTGAAGGCCCTAGCATGCCAATTCTCTCTTCCTCTGTCATTAAAAATAAAAATAAAAAAACTAAATCAGGGCTGGAAAGATGGCTTAGCCGTTGAGGCGCCTGCCTCCTAAGCATAAGAATGCTGGTTCCAATCTCCAGGTCCCACGTTTAGCCAGATGCAAAGTGACACAAGGGCGCAATGCCGCACTTGACCACAAGGGGGCACAAGCATCTAGATTTCGTTTGCAACAGCTGAACTGCTGGCGCGCCCATCTCTGTCTCCCTCTCCCTGTCTCTCTCTCACAAAAAAAAAAAAACCTAAGTCTAGTCAGTTACTTTAACTATATCCTAATTACTACTCAACAGTAAAGTAGAAACTTCAAAAGTCTACAGGAAAAGCACTGAGTGCATACTTACTGTTTCAAAAGCATTCAATATAATCAAAGGGAGAAAAACATTAAAATACTCTCCACAATCTTGAAATCTGACAGGCACAGGACGTAAGATGGACTGACAAAGACTTGCTGGAGCTCCACACTTATCAAAATTCAAAAACATTTCATAGTTCCATTTTAAGACCTCTTTAATGAAGATGTCAAAGATTGACTGTGATGACCAAAGAATGTTTACTGGAGAAGCTGAAAAAGGTCTACTTTCACCAAATGGAAGTTTGTAACCTTGTGTGTTTTTTGTTGTCTGTGAAGGAATACTGCATAAACTTTTCACTTCAGCTACTGGTTTCTGAGATATCAGAGAAGAGGACTGAGGTACTTTCAAAATAGGCTGTGCCCCACTTGATTTATTTTTTGGAGCTGACGGAAGTGAAGTATTTTCCAAGGACTTGGAAAGGTTAGCAGTTCTTGAGGTACTACTTGAACTAAAAATCTTGGTATTAGAAAGTCTCAATGGTTTGGCTACAGAAAGAGGCAAGGCAGGTTTACGAAACAAACTGTCATCTGCTGCTTTGGCTTCAGAGTGCCGTGAACAGTAGTCACCCTGGCTTTTCAGGATTTCACCACAGTCTTTGTGCTTACACTTGATGCCACTCACAAACTTCAACTGAGGACAACTTATAAAATCTATCTGAACCATATCTTTTTTATGAGCTACTTCAATGAGTTTATCATCATTATTCTCCATTTGTGAACATAAATCCATATCTTCAGGATCACGTTGTGTTAAAAATAAATTGTCATCCTCTGTATCACTGTCAGATTCAAGTTCCACTTCTTCTCGAGTTGCCACCTCTACACAATGCACTGTTAGACCATCTTCATCTAAAGGGTCCTCTGCGGTTGAGACAATCATTTCTTCTGTTGGTATTCCTCCATCTAACACTCCAGAATCACATTGGTTGGAAAGACAAGTTTCATCAGTCACCTGAGAAACAGAGTTTGCTTTCACAGTTTCTGGTTCAGAAGGCATGCATTTTACCAATTGTTCATTACTGTCACCAAGTGTCTCACAAGACTTAAAATTTTGTGGCCCATCACATTTTGGTACAGGTATGTCAGAATTCTGTGCTCCATGTGGCTCTGCTCTTGCAACATCTTCACTTTTGTAATGAAGTTGTCTATTTTGTTGTGTTTTGGATCTTAATTGCCTTTGGAACTGAAGATCCTGACTTGTCAGCAGTTTCTTATTATTTTTGACAGAAAGTGTCCGAGGAGAAATTAATTTAGTCTTTTTGGGGGCACCAACTACTCCAACTGTTTTGCCATGATCACGTAACTGAACTAAACACTCCAGAGATCGCTGGGACAACTCAAATGCCTTCCGAGGGGCTTTTTTCAGACCAAGTTTCTCAACTGTTGAAGTGGGTTCAGGACACTGGCGAAACTTCTTTGGAGGCACAATAGCAGGAGTAGTTCTACAACTTATGTAACATGAACTTTTATTCTGCCCTTTTTTGGTATCCGAATGTGTCTTCTTTGGACTTTTAGAACCTGAGGCTTTCCTAGTGGATTTTGAGTAAGAACGAGACTTTGGGGAAGATTTCTTTTGTGAACTGGAAGCTGTTCTCTGAACACCTGAATTGGTAGATATAGTCCCTGGGTCTGTACTTTTTAAATCACTTCCAGTAAGATCTCTCTCATTATCAGAGTGCTCATTTCTGTCAGAAGATGAAGGTCGCTGAAGATGAAGGTCTTCAGCTCTAAGTTTTTCATTTCGTTTTCTCTTAGATTTTCTTAACTCAATTTTAGAAAATTCCTCCACAGAAACACTACTACTGTATGGTTCTGTGTGTTCTTCAATGCTTTCTACCTCATTTTTCACAAATTCTTCAGACACATAATCTGTACCATAAGACAAAGTATTATTTGTGCTATTAGCTACATGAGTTACATATGAGCTTCTCTCCTCTCCAAATGAATTCTTGCTATCTTCTTTATGATCTTGCCAAACTGAAAACACTTCAGATGAGCTTTCAAACTCAAAAAACTGAGAATCAGAGTCCTCAAATTGTGGAGGATACATTATCTCTTCTTCCTTTACTAGCTTTTTTTCCACATCAGTCTGGTCTGGACACTCTTTCTCAGTGGATACTTTGTTCTGTTGTATGTGCTTCTCAGAATCAACAATTCTTTCATCATCTTCATCAGAATCTGAAATAATAATGACTTGCCCATAGCAGGTGTCGGCATAATTTGGTTTGCCTGTCAAACATTTTTTATCTTGTCTTTGGAAATGGCATGAGTTTTTATTAGCAGAATCTGGTGGAAACTTAATAACACTGGCTTGAGCTACAGGTAACTGGTGTAGGTCTCTTTCTAGTTGAGAATCTGTGATGGTATCAGACTTAGAACTGATGCCGGGGGCCTGTTCTGTCAAGTTAGAAGAAATAAGATCTGCCTTCTTATTAATTTCCTTATCTCTGGATTCAAGAACGGTCTTTACAGGATCTTTAAAACAAGAAGTTTTCTTTACCAGCGTATTGGTCACTTCTGTACATGAGACCAAATCTTTATTAGCAACATGGCATTCCTGCATTTGACAATTGTTTTTTTTGTCAGCAGAGAAAGTATCCAACTTTTCATTCTTTAATTGTTTATTTTTCAGCAATGAACCGTTCTGAGATTTTTGCTCTCTATTTTCATCATTCTGAACACCTTTAGGGTCTAAAGATAGGTCATGTGTGAAGGAATCCCCCTTTTGAATTCCTGTATCTTTTCTAGAATAGGAATTCTCAAGGTTTGACCCTGTCATATTTTCCTCTAAATTGATAGTATTACTCACTGAACTACTTTTCCTGTGTTGCTTCTTTATGACATGCGATAACTTTGCACAAATTTCATCTTTCTGTGCCTTAGATTTCGGTTTTGAAGTCTTACCAAGAGCTTCATCCTTTAAAGAGGAATCATTTGATGGGGACCCCTTTTCTAGTGAATCAGTGCTAGAATCAGTCAATGAATATGTTGACATTATTATTCCTCTGTCACAACCCCCTTCTGGCCCATCTCTTGAAGTACTATTTTTTGGCGTAAATGAAGGTAGCTCTTTTACAGACTTCTTCCCTGTACTTTTAATTTGATCTTGAGATCTTTCAGCAAAATGGCCTTTACTATTCAGCTTTAAGCATGACTCTAATGAGAGATGGTCTTCTACACTCAAATCCTTAATGCAATTTTGCTTTGAGTCCTCTTCTTCTATAGTATCACTTGTGTTAATTTCAGAAGTGTCAACTTTTATTGGTTTAGAAAACGTTGGGCTGCACATACAATTAATAGGCTTCCTATCTATTTCTTCAATTTCTTCTTTAAATGATAGCGGGGTTTTACATGCAGAAGTCAAATCAACAAAAGCATTACACTGATGTCCTTTGAAGTTTATGTTTCTAATAATTTGTTTTAAACAAGTTTGCAACTCATGGGTTTCTTGATTAGTCAACTGCCAACCCATAGATAGATTCCCCCTAAGAAATAAGTTAAGCTTATCCCAGAATCGCTTACAAAGAGTTTGCTGGCCAAGCTGATAACCTTCTTTGAGGAGACTCCTAATCAGTTGCACACAAGCAAGTTGAACAGAGTTAGATGGCATTGAATGCAATGCAAGTGATGATATCATTGCTGTTCCTTTGGAGAAGCTTCCTGGAGATTTCTCAGAGTTCCGTGCAAATGCAGCTGTGGGGAGCTTGGCACATTTTACAACAGCTTCTACCCACTGCTGGGAACTAACCCACAACAAATTTAAACACTTCCTGCTTCTATGGAGTTCAATCACTGATACCAGAATCAACAGGAAAAATTCAGTAACCTTGTCACACACAACATCTGTTTGGTGAAGAACATCTTTGACTTGAGAATACAGATGATGAACAACTTCTACTATGTAAGCCACACCCAAATCCTTAAGATCCATGAGAGACTGAACAAAAGGTATGAACCATAGAAAGGTGCTATTATGAACACGCATATCTTGACCAATATCTGACTGAAGCACATTGGCTAAGGTTTCCATTTCTTCATACATATTAGGACAATAATCTGGGCAAATAGCCGATCGCCATCCTGAATCCTAAAATGAAAGTAAAAATAATTAGCAATAAGATAAACAACTATCATGATAGGTTTAAGCCCCAAATTTCAGCAAAAGAAAAGCACTTCTCAACTTTGCCAATCTGACCTACTTTATATTGATATACATAAATCCCCAAGAAATTGGAATTTTGGATTTTGGCACTTAGAATCTCCAGAAAATGCAAATTCACACCTTCATGTACTTCAGCTTTCCCATTAGTTAGCTTTAATTACTACTTATATTACTCCTCTCAATACCTAGTAAAACTTTTTCATCATCCTTATATGTACACTTAAGAACTATTTCACAGAATGAACACTGTGGTTATGAGTTCATTTTCCCCATGCATGATATATTTGTTCTATCAGAAGGCCTTCAGTGAGTTCATAATAGCTATACAACATAAAATGATAACCCAACTAGTTACATGAGATACTATACAGTACTATCTGAATTTCCAAAATGTTTTATACCTTTTTGGTCTTTTCAGGATTATAATTGTATACAATCTGGCTGCAAGTCACCATATCATCCAAACATAGTTCCGGTTCTAACTTGGTCCTTAAATATTAAAAATAAATAGGAATTACTGAAATGAAATGCGGAGGAGGAAGAGACAAAAATAAAGTCTCCTCTTTAAGTTTTACAACAGACTTCCTCACAGAGATTGTTTTTATATTGATATTAACTAACCGTATAGAGCTGTTGCGTATATTCTGAATCTCTCTATTGTAGCTCAAGTTGTTGATGATGGTTTGAAATGCTTCAATAGGATCAATAAGCTGACCCCAGACCTTAGATCCAAGGCGATCCAGAATCACCATGAAGCAGTGTAATGCTGGCCAGAATGGATCCATGTTACTATCTGAAATACAATACAGCAACTGCTAACTTACAAAGCAATTAGAAAACATTCTACAATATATTGAGAATTAAACAATTATTTATTTGGTCATCAGTAAAACTGAAAGCAAAGTAACAAATAATGTGAGATATGATAATTCCAGGAGACACAATTTTTTTTTTTTTGGTTTTTCAAGGTAGGGTCTCACTCTAGCTCAGGCTGACCTGGAATTCACTATGTATTCTCAGGGTGGCCTCAAACTCACGGCAATCCTCCTACCTCTGTCTCCCAAGTGCTGGGATTAAAGGCATGCGCCACCACGCCCGGCGACACAAATTTTTAAAAATATTTTATTTACTTATTATTTTGATAGAAAGAGACAGAGAGAGAGAAAGAGAGAGGGAGAGAATGGGTACACCAGGGCCTCCAGCCACAGCAAACATACTCCAGATGCATGTGCCTCCTTGTGCATCTGGCTTATGTGGGTCCTGGAGAATCAAACTGGGATCCTTTGGCTTTGCAGGCAAACACCTTAATCACTAAGCCATCTCTCCATCCCCACAAAAATTTTTAAAAGGGATACATTTTCAAAGTGTTCAAAATGACTATTTAGCGAACAAGATAATCTAGGTAAACACAACCTTCTCACTATTTGCTACACCTGAACAATCTTTCCTATCAGCTCTTCAATCCCTCCAAGTTTACATTCCCTCTCCAATGTACAGGAGAAAAAAAAAAAGTAAAGAATGAGAACTGGGGTTGAAGAGATAGCTTAGCAGTTAAGGCATTTGCTTGCAAAGCTTAAGCACCCAGGTTTGATTCCCCAATATCCACATAAGCTAGATGTTCAAGGTGGTGCATGAGTCTGGAGTTCGCTTGCAGTGGCTAAAGGCCCTGGCATGCCTAGTCTCTCTCTTTTTAAAAAATTTATTTATTTATTTGAAAGGGGGGCAGATAGAGGTAGACAGAATAGGCTTTGCAAACAAGCACCTCTTAAAAAAAAAAAAACTCTTAACTATTGAGTCATCTCTCAGCCTGCAATTGAACTTTTTACCTCAGATCCATGCTCAAATTATGGGTGGCAATTTTATATTCCAAATTCTTAAATCTCCCAGTAAAAAACAAGTTGAGGGCTGGGGATGCAACTCAATAGTGTTACCTGACAGTTAACTAACATGCATGAAGCTATCCTCGGTCATTCTAACTTTTTCAGCATGGAAAAGCAAGCTAACTTCTGTAGGCCTCAGTCATCTCCTCTATTAAAAAAGGGTGTTCAGTTCAACTCTGTAGGTCCTTTCTTAAAGTCCGAATCTGTGATCTAAATCATAAAAAAAATTAACTCTTGGGATAAAGTTAAGTGGTGTAGAGCAGTAGCTTAACATACATGAGGCTCTACATGTTTTTTTTTACACAGTAATATAACCTAATTTTTACAGCAATATTAGGATTTTTTAGAGTGTACTCAAAAGCATTCACTAAATAAAATGAATTACCATCTGATTGCTTCTCCATAGTATGAAGAATTGACTGCATGAAATTATTTTGTTTTTGTGAGTCCAACAACAGTGACTCCATGGCTTTCTCCTCAAGGATGGTCAGCAACATGCAAATACCTGTGAGACAAAATTTTATGAAATTTTATGAAATACTGCTAAATGCTTTTTGTTTTAGTTGGCCAAAGGAAAACATAGCAGGAAGATGAAGCAAAACAGAAGCTAGCTCTTCAAATAAGTATTTAAGTCTGAGATATTTCATGTACAACTGCTCCCAAACAATAGATTACACTTAAAATGTAAAATGGGGAAATGGTACTAGCTTGGCTAGAAAACATTTTCTATGATAACTGACTACTACATAACCTTTATTTCACTGAATCTAAAAATGTCTTCAATATTTGGGTATGCCCCATTTCATATATCTCTAAGAAAAAAATTACTAACAATTATGGCATATAGCTTTAAGAACTGGAATTGATGGAATAGGGAACACCATCTGAAGTTAGAAGAGAACTTACTAACAATGCTAATGTATCTTTCTACCTGGGACTATTTCATACATTAGAAAATAAGTAATTGACTTCAGGTCAAGATGGCATCCACCTAACCACACCTCACCTAACCACACTTCACCATCCACCTAACCACACCTCACCTCGCGGGAAAGGAAAGATGGACACAGAACCTGAGGAGAAAGAATCAGCCCATCGCACCTCACCAGGCCCCAGCTGAAACCATAGAGTAATTGGGGAAGTGAGCAAGAGTGCTGCTTTCTTGATGAACCTGGTACCAACACAAGGATGAAGGAGATAGACACAGAGAACACTCAACTACTACCAAGCCAGATATCCAGAGACAAAGAGGCTCCCTAGACCTCATCGCTGAAGTAGACCTAAAACACACCCAACATAGCTCAGGGAAATTCACGCAAGTGGGGGCGGAAAGATGGTTAGAGCCACCAGTTGGGACATTATGCACAGGGAACATTGCCTCCTCCCCATAACTGATGGCTACCCCCACAATGCAAGACCCACATTCCTCAACAAGGAGAGTCCCTTCGGGTGGGGGGGGGACAGGGAAGGGGCTAACAATGGTACCAACATGACTGTATACACACCATCTACATAACTAATAAAAAAATGTAAAAAAATTTAAAAAATTTTAAAAATTTAAAAAGGAAAAAAGAAAAGTCATTAAGGGGCATTAAGATTGTTAGAGCCATAATTTGGGACACTATGCACAGAAATATTGCCTCTTCCCTATCTGATGGCCACCCCCACAATCCATGACCCATAATCTTAAATCCATAATTTGACCTGCATCCCCAATGAGGAGGATTCCTTTGGAAAAAGGACAGAGATGAGGGAAAGGATGGTACCAACATATACTGCTTACATACTAAGTATGTCCATAACTAATAAAAATAAAATAATAGCCGGGCGTGGTGGCGCACGCCTTTAATCCCAGCACTTGGGAGGCAGAGGTAGGAGGATCGCCGAGAGTTCGAGGCCACCCTGAGACTACATAGTTAATTCCAGGTCAGCCTGGACCAGAGTGAGACCCTACCTCGAAAAACCAAAAAAATAAAATAAAATAATAAAATAAAATAAAAAATAAAATAAAAAGGGATGAAGAGATGGCTTAGCGGTTAAGGCACATGCCTGTGAAGCCTAAGGACGCCGGTTCGATTCTCCAGGTCTCATGTTAGCCAGATAAACATGGTGGCGCATGCATCTGGAGTTCGTTTGCAGTGGCCAGAGGCCCTGGCACACCCATTTTCACTCTTTCTCTCTCTCCCTCTCTCTCTAACAAATAAATAAAAATAAAATCTTTAAAAAAATAAAATAATAAATTTTTTTAAACTGAAAAAGAATTATCAAACCCAATTTAAAGCCAATTACCATACTGGCATTTTGTTATCCTAACACTGCTTTAAGCAAAAGACTCATTTGCCAGTATTCGAAATATACCTCTTTGACAGGCTTCTAGAATGTTAAATAATATGTACAATGGCTGGACATGGTAGCACATACCTTTAATCCCAGCACCTGGGATTAAAAACGCAAAACACACACACACACACACACACACACACACACACACACACACACAGGTTAAGTCAACTTAGGAACAGACCAAAACTTGGAACCACAAAGTGTTAATTTAACAATTCCTATTCAGGACACTCACAGAACAAGACATTCAGGAAGATACTTTTATTAGTGTAGGAAAATACTCACCTAACCAATAGTTCTTGTAGTTGGTAGTATCATACATGTGTGAGGGCAGAAGTATCAGTTTACCCTTTTCCAGGCCAGAAGATGTGTAAATGTCTGGACTTTCTAAAAGCCCCAACTCAATGACTTTAAAAAGGCAAGTTAAAACTTCCTGTAAGTCATAATAATCATCTCTGTCCACTTTTCCCAAGTTTCTTGCAGTCAGGATAGCCCATCGCCGAATCTAAACACATAATACAGTATGCTCAATTACTTCATTCAACAAACATTGTTCTCCACACAACAATGACATGAGTAAGAAAATAAAAATCAAGCTGGATGTGGTGGCACATGCCTTTAATCCCAGCACTTGGGAAGCAGAGGTAGGAGAATCACCATGAGTTCAAGGCCACCCTAAGATTACATAGTGAATTCCAGGTCAGCCTGGCTACAGTGAGACCCTACCTAAAAAAAAAAAAAAAAAAAAAAATCTACAGATTCCAAAAGATATCAAAGAGACATTAATATGATAATCATTTCCATTCATTTAAATACTAGTAGGAAATATAGTATTAATGAATTACTGTTTTATAGGTGTGAAAATAGTATTTAAAAAATTTTTTTCAGCTGGTTATGGTGGTGCATGCCTTTTAATCCCAGCACTCGGGAGGCAGAAGGTCAATCGCCACCCTGAGAGTACACAGTGAATTCCAGGTCAGCCTGGGCTAGAGTGAGACCCTACCTCAGAAAAAAAAAAAAAAAGAAGAAATACTGTTTGGTAAATCTTTTCTGTTATACAAGTGTATGTGACTATAAGTTATAGTCAAGACAGTATGAAAAAGCATTGACCTAGTGGATAAAACCTGCTAAGGTAAGGAATTATAAGCCATTGTCAGGAGGGCACACTAGATTCCATGAGTCTGTACCACTAACAAATAGAAGGGTGAAAGGCTCTTGATTACAGTATTAAACAATGCCAAGTACTGATGGGTATGAAGATAGTGCTAAAGTTAGAAAATTAGCATTCTGCAATCATCATACCAGAACAGGCAGAGGTCAAAAGCATCAGTGAATGCTAAAATTAGAAGGTCATTTTGGTGAACAGAAGAATATTTATATGGTCTACTCTATAAACTGAGAGGTAGAGAAATATCACCTTGACAAGATGATCAAAATTAGCATTATAAGAGGCAAAGAACATGACATTAAGAAGCAGAGCATGTCCTGCAATACTCCACTTCAAAACATGGAACTAAAGCCAGGTGTGGTGGTGCATGCCTTTAATCCCAGCACTTGGGAGGCAGAGGTAGGAGGATCGCCGAGAGTTCAAGGCCACCCTGAGACTACATAGTTAATTCCAGGTCAGCCTGGACCAGAGTGAGACCCTACCTCGAAAAACAAAAAAAAAAAAAAAAAAAAGGAACTACACCTACTGACCAAAAAAATGGAAAACCCAGCTGAGTGTGGTAGTGACACACGCCTTTGATCACAGCACTGTGGAGGCAGAAGTAGGAGGATCACTGCAAGTTCAAGGCCAGTCTGGACCCTCAGAGTGAGTTTCAGGTCAGCCTGGGCTAGAGACCCTACTTCAGAAACAAACAAACAAATAAATAAATAAAAACAGCAAGCCCAAGCTGGGTGTGGTGGCACACGGCTTTAATCCCAGCACTCAGGAAGCAGAGGTAGGAGGATCACCATGGGTTCAAAGCCACCCTGAGACTACATAGTAAATTCCAGGTCAACCTGGACTAGAATAAAACTCTACCTCAAAAAAAACAAAAGGAAAAAAAAAGTCAGGAACACACCAGTCTTTGAAAAGAGGCAGAGGCAAGAATAACTACATTCTTCACAAATGTAATCTTATAAAAGACAAAAAGGAGGAAAACAAAAAAAGAGGAGGCTTGGGAGATGGCTCAGCAGTTAAAGGGACTTGCTTCAAGTACCCAGTCCATCCGCATATAGGGAGATGCAAAAAGTGGAGCCGAGTGTGGTGGTGCACGCCTTTAATTCCCAGCACTCGGGAGGCAGAAGTAGGAAGGAGGATCGCCATGAGTTCAAGGCCACCCTGAGAATACAGAATGAATTCCAGGTCAGCCTGGGCTAGAGTGAGACCCTACCTCAATCCCCCCCCCCCAAAAAAAAACCCAAAAAGTGGCACAAAAATCTGGCACTGGTTTGCACACAAATAAGTAAAAATTTTTAAAGACAAACATTCCAAGTTAGGGGGACTAAGGCAGCATGGTAACTAAATACAATGCCTGATCTTGGTGTGAACAGTAGTATGGAGGAGGAAGACACTGATGCAGTGTATTGATTGTGACAAAACTGGGAAATGAATAAGTAGTCCATCAACCATTAAATAACTAAACCTTATTATAATCCTATTATGAAAGAGTATCCACAGTCCTCTGAAATATACACTAAAATATTCAGGCATAAAGGTCAGAAGTCTCAGGGTTAAAAGTTATGCAGTTAAGGGCTGGAGAGATGGCTTAGCGGTTAAAGCACCTGCCTCCTAAGCTTAAAGAATGCCAGTTCCAATCTCCAGGTCCCACGTTTAGCCAGATGCAAAGTGACATAAGGGCGCACATGCATCTGGATTTCATTCACAGCAGCTGAGAGGCTGCTGGTGCACCCATCTCTGTCTTCCTCTCCCTCTCTTTCTCTGTCTCTCTCCAAAAAAAAAAAAGTTATGTGTAGTTAAGTGCAAGCAAAAGCTAATTGAGGCCAGGTGTGATAGCACACGCCTTTAATCCCAGCACTCAGGAGGCAGAGGTAGGAGGATTGCCATGATTTAGAGGCCACCCTGAGACTACATAAGTGAGTTCCAGGACAGCCTCAGCTAGAGTGAGACCCTACCTCGGGGGTGGGGGAGAGCTAATTGAAAGTGGATAAAGAGTCTACAGATGGTGTTCTACAATTTTTACTGTTAATTTCCTCACCGGCTGAAAGTATTTCTAAGTTAAGTTTTTAAATATGGAAATACTGTTAAGACTGTTTCTTGCAGTACTGGAGATTGAACCCAGGCCCTTGAGTATGTTAAGCCAGCATTTTACTACTGACCTATAACCCCAGCCCAAGTGTAGAGATTCTGGAGCCTGCTTCCCAAGTGCTAAGATTTCAAGCATAAACCACTTTGGCCAATCTGCACTTAGTTGTTTTGGTTTTTTAACAAATTCTAACACAATGTTTAGTCAATTTTTTCTTTTCAAAGAGATCCTGGATTCTTCCTTGTGTTCAGTGTGGGGCAAGTGTTGGTATGGCACATCTTCATCACATAGAAATACGGTATTTTAGCTGGGCGTGGTGGCGCACGCCTTTAATCCCAGCACTCGGGAGGCAGAGGTAGGAGGATCACTGAGAGTTCGAGGCCACCCTGAGACTACATAGTTAATTCCAGGTCAGCCTGGACCAGAGTGAGACCCTACCTCGCAAAACCAAAAAAAAAAAAAAAAAAAGAGAAATAGGGTATTTTAATTATGCCCTAGAAGTTAAAGGAGTTGGAGATATAACTATATTTTAAGCCCTTTCCCTCCTTTTGATACCCAACAAAAATATCAGTAAGCTTTGTTTCACCATACGTATTAAAAAAAAAACAGGCCAGGCATGGTGGCGCATTCCTTTAATCCCAGCACTTGGGAGGCAGAGGTAGGCCACCCTGAGACTACATAGTTAATTCCAGGTCAGCCTGGGCCAGAGTGAGACCCTGCCTCAAAAAAAAAAATTTGGGCCAAGCATGGTTACGCACACCTTTAATCCCAGCACTTGAGAGGCAGAGGTAGGAGGATCACTGTGAGTTCGAGGCTACTCTGAGACTACAGAGTGAATTCCAGGTTAGCCTGGGCCACAATGAGACCCTACCTCAAAAAAAAAAAAAAAAAAAAAAAAAAAAAAAAAAAATTCCTATAAACAGTTTTTGTAATCTGTAAGAGGTAAAGAAACTGTTAACTGATTCATGATTTTAAGACAAATTGAAAGTTCTAAACATTGATGTCAGAAAAAGAAAAACATGTTTTATTGCTTCCTGGTATCTAGTGACTACTGTAAGTCTGATGTCAATCTGGTTCTTCTGACTGTGCATAGTATCTGTATGATCTTTTATTTTATTAGAAGCATCTTCTCAAATTTGCCTTTAAAGCTCTTAAATGTCACTATTTGGTAGAGGTACGGAGTATTCCTTCTCTACTATTCTTTCATATCTAGATTACAAGCTCTCAGAATCAGTGGTCTTTTAAAAATTCCAGTAAATAAGGCTGAGGAGATGGCTCAGCAATTAAAAGAGCTTGCTTGCAAAGGCTGCCAACCCTGGTTCAATTCCCCAGAACCCATATAAAAGCCAGACCCACAAAGGGGTACATGTGTCTGGAGTTCATTTGCAGTGGCAAGAGGCCAGGCATGCCCATTTTGTAGTCCTAGGCTGGCCTTGAACTCACAATGATCCTCCTACCTCTACTTCCTAAGTGCTGCAATTAAAAGTGTGTACCACCATGCCCAGTTCTCCTAACTTTTTTTTGTTATTTGCAAGCAGAGAGAGAAAATGAGAGAGAAGAAGAGAGACAGAGAGAATGGGCACACCAGGGCTGCTAGCCACTGCAAATGAACTCCAGAAGCATGCACTACTTCATGTATCTGGCTTACATGGACACTGGGGAATCAAACCTGGGTCCTAGCCAGGCATGGTGGCACACACCTTTAATCCCAGTACTTGGGAGGCAGAGGTAAGAGGATCACCATGACGTTGAGGCCACCCTGAGACTACATAGTGAATTCCAGGTCAGCCTGGACTAGTGAAACCCTACCTCAAAGAAGAAAAAAAGAAAAAAACTGGGTCCTTAGGCCTCGCAGGCAAGCGCCTTAACTGCTAAGCCATCTTTCCAGCCCTTAAATGTTTTTGTATTTCTATTATCTCCTTATTTCTTATGAATTTGCTCAATCGAGTCTAATTCAGTAACATTTTCTCAACTGTAACCCACTTTTATCTATCTCATCTCCTAATGCCTTTAAAAATTTTTTTTGGGCAGGGTCTCATGCATCCCTAGGCTGACTCAATTATGTTGCTGAGGAAGACCTTAAAGTTCTGATCCTCTTGCCTCCAAATCCCAAATGCAAGGATTACAGGTGTGCCCCACTATTGGTAATGTATGTGGTGCTGAAGATTAAACTCAGGATTTCATGAATATTAGACAAGTCTACTACATCCTTAGGCCCCTAATGCCTTTATTTTAAATAGCACTCATTCATTCAGCTATCTTAGAGAGAGTCTTATACAGCCCAAGAACTTGCAATCTTCTTCATCTGCCTGAGTACTGGGATTACAGGCATGCACCACCATACCCAGTATTTCCCACAGTTTACAATGTTGCCTGGTTTTTATGTTTTCTATTTTTATTTCTTATTAACATTATCCCTTATCTCTTTTAGCATGTTATCACTTTCAATTTCCTGAATAAGAATCCTACTATTTCTGCTACTGAAAGGATTCTGAAATAGCTGCAGGATCTATAGAAGGCAAGTCTCCAACCTAGTTTATTTCTAACGTATTCAGGAGTGACAGTGAGCATAAAACTCAATTCAAGCTGGGTGTGGTGGCGCACGCCTTTAATCCCAGCACTTGGGAGGCAGAGGTAGGAGGATTGCCGTGAGTCCGAGGCCACCCTGAGACTACATAGTGAATTCTAGGTCAGGCTGGGCCAGAGTGAGACCCTACCTCGAAAAACTAAAAACAAAGGGCGGGGGGGAGAGATAGCTTAGCAGTTAAGGCGCTTGCCTGCAAAGCCAAAAGATCCCGGCTCAATTCCCCAGTACCCTCGTAAGCCAGATGCACAAGAGGGTACATGTGTTTGGAGTTCATTTGCAGGGGCTACAGGCCCTTGCGCACTCATTCTCTCTCTGTCTCCTCCCTCCCTCTCTCTCTGCTTGCAAATAAATTTTTTTAAAAAATTTTAAAGCTCAAGTCATAAACAAAATGATCATTTGTATCAGTGTATCTGTGTCTCAAATACCACTTTACCCAAAGTAATAGTAAAGATGAACCTTACAATTGATTCTTTTTCTTAGTTTATCAAAATCTTAATTCTTTCCCCATTATTCTCCCACAGCAAGAAAACAGAAATGTATCTCATCCACGGCTCAGGGAATTTTGCAGAAGAGAGGGCGAAAAAATTCTAAGAGCCACAAAGTGTGAGGAAATATCCAGAAGCATTATCTTCCCACCCCTTACAATGACTAACTGAAGTTCTCACATCTCATAACCCACAATCCTGGGGAATACCAGCAATCCCATAGAGGAGGTCCCCCAGAGAAAAGAAGGCAGGGAAGTGGGAAAAAAAGTTCCTAATTAATAAAAAAAAAAGTTTAATGTATTTATTTAGCAAGAAAAGAGAGTATATAGGCATACATCAGTGCCTCTTGATGGTGTCAACAAACTCCAGACACATGTACCACCACTTTGCATAGCCAGCTTCATATGGGTACTAGGGAACTGACACCTGGGCCAGCACACAAATAATAAATAAATAAGTAAAAAATAAAAAATAAAGTGCCTTTAACCACTGAACCATCTCCCCAGCACCTCAACTTTTTTTTTTGTTTGTTTGTTTTTCAAGGTAGGGTCTCACTCTAGCCCAGACTGACCTGGAATTCACTATGTAGTCTCAGGCTCGCCTCTTAAACTGACAGCAATCCTAGTTTCTGATTCATGAGTGCTAGGATTAAAGGCATGTGCTACCATGCCTGGCACTCAACTTTTCTTCTTTAAACAGAGTGACTTGATCTTTTGGATACAGGCTATGGTTATCTTGCCTGGAATAAATTTTTAATTCCTTTTCTCCTGCCCAAGTTAAATATCTTGCTTATAGCTTCTTACAGGTTTCATTCTACTCATTACTCTGTGTGTGTTCCATTTCTAGTCCATACAAACACTAATCTTCTGAGTAATCTATTTTCTCATTTCCTCTTTGGGGGCTCTTCCCATCTTTGTGATATATTTGATACGAGGTAAAGTGAATTTCACTATCATCTTTTTTTTTAATATTTTTATTTATTTATTTATTTGAGAGAGAGAGAGAGAGATACAGAAATAGGCAGGTAGAGAGAGAGAGAGAGAGAGAGAGAGCGCCACAGCCTCCAGCTACTGCAAACGAACTCCAGATGCATGCACCCCCTTGTGCATCTGGCTTACGTGGGTCCTGGAGAATCGAGCCTTGAACCAGGGTCCTTAGGCTTCATAGGCAAGCGTTTAACCACTAAGCCATCTCTCCAGCCCTTCACTATCATCTTGACTGAAAATCCCATTGCCATGTTCCTTATCTGACTAAATTGGGGGGAAGAGAACACTTTTCTTGCCTTATTCTGGAAGAGCAGCCTTTCACAGCTACTGACTAATGAAGTAACTCAGTCCTATGCAAAGGTGCATGGAACTGCATATGTGCACAGACTGCCTTATTACTTGATGATAGCTCAAACCTAAACCTATGTATGGTTTATTATCATTATTAATATTTGAGAGACAAGAGAATATGGGTGCACTGGGACCTCCTGCTGCTATAAACAAATTCCAGAGGTAAAGCCAGGTAACTGGCTTTACATTGGCACTGGGGAATCAAACCCAGGCTGTTACATTTTGAAAGCAAGTGACTTTAACTACTGAACCACCTCTCCAGTCCCTATATATAGTTTCAATGCTCCAATGTTACTCTCAGCATCTGATCCTACTCACTGTTCTAATTTTTTCTTTCTTTCTTCATTTCTAGCACTTAGCAATTTCATAGCCTCTCCAGTCCCCCATAACACCTATCCTTTAATGTCATTTACTAGCAACTTTTTTTTAATATTGCTGTGTGTTTGGAGTGTGGCAGACCATTGACAAAAAATAACAAAAGTCCTTTATTTCAGAGAATCACATTATTTCCTTTTCTGGCTTAATTTAAACTTAAGTATCACCTGTCAAGAGTATTTTCCTTTCCTCTTGAGGTTCTTCTTCCTTTACACCTCTCACACCCTGCATCTTCCACTTAAGTGTAGTAATTTAAAATGAAAAGTTTTAGTAACTACTTTAAACAAACTATATACAAAACCACTATTAAGACCTCTATTAAAGCTACCTAATAATGAAACATTTTCTTTCATTGTCCAACACTCATACTCACCATCTCATTGGGATGGACCAAAAACAAATAGATTCCTGGATGTTTGTCAAAAACCTGAAAGGAACAATTGGCTTTTTCCATCCGACAAAGCGCTTCCACACATAATTCATCTAAAGAAAAAAATAAAAAGAAAAAAAATAATGTAGTAAACAAAATATATAAATCTAAATTTTTATTTTTTGAGGTAGGGTTTCACTCTAGCCCAGGCTGATCTGGAATTTACTACACAGTCTCAGAGTAGCCTCAAACTCACAACAATCCTCCTACCTCTGCCTCCTAAGTGCTGGGATTAAAGGCATGTGCCACCATGCCCAGCTCTATACTACTATTTAATAAATGTTTAAAATAATCAAATTACTTAAAGTTTATTTAGAATGTATCTATTAACAAATAAGTAACTTGCAAAGCCTGCAGTCCTGGCTTCATTTCCCTAGCACCCAGGGGTCAATTCCCCAGTATCCAAGTAAAGCCAGATGCACAAGCTGATGCATACATGCCAGGCATGGTGGCGTATAACTTTTATCCCAGCAATCTGGAGGCTGAGGTAGGAGGATTGCCTTGAGATGGAGGCCACCCTGAGACTACATAGTGAATTCCAGGTCAGTCTAAGTTAGAGTGAGACCCTACCTCAGAAAACCAATAGTAATAATAAAAACAAAGTGATGCATACACCTGGATTTCATTTGCAGTGGCAAGATGCCCTGGCAGTACATACTTCCAACCTCTTTGCTAACAAATAAGTACAACTATTTAAAAATAAAAAGTAAGGGGCTGAAGAGATGGCTTAGCGGTTAATGCATTTGCCTGCAAAGCCAAAAGGACCTTGGTTCAATTCCCCAGGACCCATGTAAGCCAGATACACAAGGTGATGCATGCATCTTGAGTTCGTCTGCAGTGGCTGGAGGCCCTGGCATGCCCATTCTCTTTCTCTGAACCACCCCCCCCAAATAAATAAAAAAATAAATATTGAAAAAAATAAAAATAAATAAATGAAGTAAAAAGAGGGTTTAGTTGTGGAGTGCTTATCTAGAATACACATAGGCCCTGCCTGGGTTCAATCCCTAATACAGCCAAAACAAGATAATGTGTTTGAGCCAGGTGTGGTGGTTCATGCTTTTAATTCCAACACTCAAAGAGACTGAGCTAAGAGGATTATCATGACCTCAAGGGCAGTCTAGGGCTACAGCAAGTTTCTGATCAGCCCAGGCTAGAATGAATCCTGTCTTGAAAAAGACAATGGTAGGCTGGGCGTGGTGGCGCACGCCTTTAATCCCAGCACTCGGGAGGCAGAGGTAGGAGGATCGCGGAGAGTTCGAGGCCACCCTGAGACTACATAGTTAATTCCAGGTCAGCCTGGTCCAGAGTGAGACCCTACCTCACAAAACCAAAAAAAAAAAAAAAAAACAATGGTTTTCAACCAGGAGGATTTTTTTTTTCAAGGTAGGGTTTCACAGCAACTAAGGCTGACTTGGAATTTACTATGTAGTCTTAGGGTGGCCTAGAACTCTCTGTGATCCTCCTACCTCTGCATCCCGAGTGCTGGGATTAAAGGCGTGTGCTACCACGCCTGGCTTTTTTCAACCAGGATTTTTGTCCCCATCCTCTTACCAAGAAACATTCAGCAATTTTGGGAGACATCTGGGTTGCAACAATGACAGACTAGAGAAGAAAGCTACTGGAATCTAGTTGACAAAAGCTAAGGGATGCTATTAAACATTTTATAATGAATAGCACAGTCCCCCATACAAAAGAATTACCTGGTTCAAAATGTCTAGTGCCAAGTTTGAATAATTAAGGGCTGGAAAGATGGTACTGTGGTTAAAAGTGCTAGCCACCCACTTAGAGCCAGATGGGCATTTCTTTGCATTGGCAAGAGACCCTGATACATTCATATACACAAACACACATGCAAATGCAAAGAAATTTTTAAAAATTGAGTTTTGTTTTAAAGTTTTATTTATTTGAGAGAGAGAAAGAGGCAGAGAGAGAGAATGAATGGGTGTGCCAGGGCCTCCAGCCACTGCAAATGAACTCCAGACGCATGCCCCCCTTTGTGTATCTGACTTACTTGGGTCCAGGGGAATCGAACCGGAGTCCTTTGGTTTTGCAGGCAAACACCTTAACTGCTAAGCCATCTCTTCAGCCCAGTAAAATTTTTAAATAGAATAAAATAATTAGATGAAGAGATATGTGATAAAGCAAATATAGCAAAATGTTAGCAATTATAGAACCAATGTAATGAGTATATGGTATTCACTCTTGTTTAAAAACCTTCACAATAAAGATATCTGGAAAAACATTAAGTATTCTAATTATACAGCTGGCCAACATATTTTTTATTTTGGGGTTTTTTGGGGGGATAGGGTCTCCCTCTAGCCCAGGCTAACCTGGAATTCACTATGTAGTCTCAGGGTGGCCCCAAACTTGGGGCGATCCTCCTTTCTCTGCCTCCTAAGTGCTGGGATTAAAGGTGTGTGTCACCATGCCCAGCTCAAATTTTTATTTTAAATAAACATCAATTTGTAAAAAAAAAAAAAATTATAGCCAGGCATAATGTCAACACATGCCTTTAATCCCAGCTCTCAGGATGCAGAGGTAGGAGGATTGTTGTGAGTCCGAGGCCATCCTGAGACTACATAGTGAATTCTAGGTCAGCCTGAGCTAGAGTGAGACCCTACCTCAAAAAAAAAATTGTGGGGCTGGAGAGATGGCTTAGCAGTTAAGGTTTGTCTGCAAAACCAAAGGATCTGATTCAATTCTCCAATACCCACGTAATCCAAATGCACAAGGGGGTGCACATATCTGGAGTTCATTTGCAATAGCTGGAGGCCTTGGTGCACCCAATTCTCTCTCTCTTTTTCTAATAAATAAGTAAAATACATTTTTTAAAAATTTGTTTTAAGGACTGACCCTATGTATGAAACTCTCATACATGCCAGCCAAGCATCCACTAAACTACATCCAGACGTGTTTTTTTCTACCCAGACTTCAATTAATGTTTTAAAATATTTTTATTTATTTATTTATTTGCAAAGAGACAGATAGAAGACAGACAGAAAGAATGGATGCTTTAGGGCCTCCAACTACTGCCAAGGACCACTCCATGCATCTGGCTCTATGAGGGTTCTGGGGAATCAAACCTGGGTCATTAGGCCTTGTAGACAAGCATCCTAACCACTGAGCAATCTTTTCAGCACCCCCTTTTAAGAATAATTTGCAAGTAGAGAAAGAGGAGAGAGACAAAGAGAAGGCAGACTTCAATTATTAATAAAACTAATACAATGCCAGGCGTGGTGGTGCACACTTTTAATGCCAGCACTTGGGAAGCAGAGGTAGGAGGATTGCTGTGAGTTCAGGGCCACCCTGAGACTACTTAGTGAATTCTAGGTCAGCCAGGGCTAAAGCAAGACCCTACCTAGAAAAAAAAACAAAAAAACTGATACAGCTTAAGAAAAACCCAAGATACTCACTAACACGCTCATGTAGAAGAAGATAAGGATATTTGAGTATTTCAAGAAGAGGAACTCGAAGCTTATTTTCAAAATCTTGGCCACTAAAATCAAACAGCTGTGCCTCTCCATTGTTGTCTACTATATATACTTCATCATCATCTCCAATTTCTGCCTTCATGGATTTCTCAAAGTGATTTATGAGACGTGAGGTTTCTAATTCCCATAAAACCTACAGGAAGAGAAAAATGGGTGATATGCTTTATATTTTATCAACAAAAAATGCTACATGCCATCATTCTGAAAAACTGTTTCCTAAATACAAAAATCTTTAACTTCAAATTACTAGCTACCATATACAGACATACCTCAGAGATACAGCTTCTAGACCACTGCAACAAAGTAAATATTGTAATAAAATGATTTTTTTTCTGGTTTTTCGAAGTAGGATCTCACTCTAGCCCAGGCTGACCTGGAATTCACTCTGCATTCTCAGGACAGCCTTGAACTCACAGTGCTCCTCCTACTTCTGCCTCCCAAGTGCTGGGATTAAAGGCGTGTACCACCATGCCTTTTTGTTTGTTTGTTTCCCAGTGCATGTTCTAGAAGTTATACTTAGGGCTACAGGCAAAACCAAAGGACTCAGGTATGATTCTCCAGGACCCACGTAAGCCATACGCACAAGGTGGCACATGTGTCTGCAGTCTGTTTGCAGCAGCTGAAGGCCTTGACACACCCATTCTCTATCTTTCTCTCAATCAAATAAATATAAAATAAGGTAACTTACAAAATGCCAGGCATGGTGGCATATGCCTTTAATCCCAGCATTTGGGAGGCAGAGGTAGGAGGATCACTGTGAGTTCAAGGCCGCTCTGAGACTACATAGTGAATTCCAGGTCAGCCTGGACTAGAGTGAGACCCTAACTCAAAAAAACCAAAAAAAAAAAAAAATTATGTTTATGAGGCTGGAGAGATGCCTTAGCAGTTTAGGCATTTGCTTACGAAGACTAAGGACCCAGGTTCAATTCCCCAGTACCCATGTAAGCCAGATATACAAGATGGTGCATGCATCTGGAGTTCATTTGCAGTGGCTAGACACCCTGGCATGCCCATTCTCTCCCTCCCTCTCTCTATCTCTCTGCTTCTTTCTCTCTCTCAAGCAAAAAAAAAAAATAGTTTTTAAAGTTATGTTTATATATATATTATTTTAGTTTATTAAGTATCACTGTGTCCAAAAAATAATGTATATACTTTAATTCAAAAACTTTAGACAGGTGTGATGGTATATTAGAGGCAAAGGTAGGAGGAGAATCACCATGAGTTAAAGCCCAGCCTGAAATTACAGAGTGGGTTTCAGGATAACCTGAGCTAAAGTGAGACCCTACCTCAAAACACAAAACACAGCCGATCATGGCAGCACACACCTTTAATCCCAGCACATACTTGGGAGGCAGAGGTAGAAGGATTGCCATCAGTTAGTGGCCACCCTGAGACTACATAGTAAATCCTAGGTCAGCCTGGTCTAGAACAAGACCTTACCACAAAAAAAAACAAAAAACAGGGCTGGAGAAATGGCATATCGGTTATGGCACTTGCCTGCAAAGCCAAAGGACCCATGTTTGATTCCCCAAGACTCATGTAAACCACATGCACAAGGTAACGCATGCACCTGGAGTTCATTTGCAGTAGCTGAAGGCCCTGGCATGCCATTCTCTCTCCCTCCCTCCCTCTCTCTCTAATAAATAAATAAAATATTAAAAAAAAAACCAGCCAGGCATAGTGGCACACCTTTAATCTTAGCACTCAGGAGGGCAGAGGTAGGAGGATCACCATGAATGTGAGGCCACCCTAAGACTACAGAGAATTCCAGGTCAGCCTGAGCTACACAGTAAGACCCTACCTCGAAAAAAAAAAAAAAAAAAAAAAAAAAAAAAAAAAAAAAAAAAAAACACTTTAAGGCCGGAAAGATTGTTTAATGGTCAAGGCATTTGTCTGCAAAGCCTAAAGACCCAGGTTTTTTCCCCAGTACCTACATGACATAAGCAAGATGTACAAGGGTTCATCCCCAGCACTCACATAAAAAGCAGGATATCGGCTGGAGAGATTGGCTTAGTGGTTAAGGCCCTTGCCTGTGAAGCCTAAGGACCCATGTTCGACTCCCCAGATGCCACCTATGCATAAGGTGATACATGCGCAAGGTTGTACATGCACACAAGGGTTGAGTCACACCAATTCTCTCTCTTATTAAACAAAAAAAAAGTCTGTTGGCCTGGCTGCAAATAATAATAATAATAAATAAATAAATATAAAGTTGGTGCTGAGTGTGGTTGTGCACTCCTTTAATCCCAGTACTCAGAAGCAAAGGTAGGAGGATCACCATGAGTTAGAGACCACCCTCAGACTACATAGTGAATTCCAGGTCAGCCTGGACTGGAGTGAAACCCTACCTCAAAAAAGCAAAAAAAGAAAGGTGAAACAAGTGCATATCGTTAGAGCTTGAAGTTGAGGGTGCAAGCTAGCCGATAACTCCCAAGTGTAGATAGTGTGTGACTCAAGTGTCAAGTTTTCACTAACACCCAGTGAGTGGTGTTTCATAGTAAACTGTCCTACAGTTAAAAAAAGGGGGCAAAACAAGGGCTGCAGAGATGGCTTAACTGTTAAGGCACTTGCCTACAAAGTCAAAGAACCCAGTTCAATTCCCCAATACCCATGTAAAGCCAGATGCACAAGGTGGTTCATGTGTCTGGAGTTCGTTTGCAGTGGCTAGAGGCCCTAGTGCACCTATTCTCTCTCTCTGCCTTTTTCTTTTTTTTTCTTTTTAAAAAGATCAGCAAGTCTTTGTTTTATTTTTATTTACTTATTTATTAGGGAGAGGCAGAGAGAAAGAGAGAGAGAATGGACACACCAGAGCCTCTAGCCATTGCAAACAAACTCCAGATGGATGGGCCACTATGTGCCATCTGGCTTACATGGGTCTTGGGCAATTGAACCTGGGTCCTTTGGTTTTACAGCCAAACACCTTAACCACTAAGCCATCTCTTCCACCCTCTCCCTTTTTCTTTCTCTCTCCCACTCTCAAATAAAAAAACATGTATTTTTTTAAAGTGAAACAAAGCCAAGAATGGTGGCCTAAACCTGTAACTCTAGAACTTGGGAGGTGTAGGAAGCAGGATCAGGAGTTCAAGATCATACTCAAGTACACAGTGAGTTTGAAGTCAGCCTAGGGTGCATGAGACCCAGTCTCAAAAAATAAAATAAAGGGGCTGTAGAGGTGGTTTAGCAGTTAAGCACTTGCCTGTGAAGCCTAAGGACCCCAGTTTGAGGCTCAATTCCCCAGTACCCATGTAATCAAGATGCACAAAGTGGCACATGTATCTGGAATTCGTTTGCAGTGGCTGGAAGCCCTGGTACGCCCATTCTCTGCCTCCCCCCTCCTTCCCTCTCTCTCGCTCTTTCTCTGTCTGTCACTCTCAAATAAATAAAATAAAAATAAACAAAACTTGGGCTAGAGAGATGGCTTAGAAGTTAAGGTGCTTGCCTGCAAAGCCGAAGGATCCCAGTTCGATTCTCCAGGACCCATGTAAGCCAGATGCACAGGGGGCACATGCATCTGGAGTTTGTTTGCAATGACTGGAGGCCCTGGCATGCCCATTCTCTCTCTCTCTGCCTATTTCTCTCAAATAAATAAATATATTTAAAAAAATTTTTTAAATCTTTAAAAAATAATAAAATATGCCACACCCTCCAAGGCTCAGGGACAACTGCGGAAGAGGGGTGAATAGAAGAGCCAAAGGAAGGGTATGACTTCTTACAATGCAACCGCCCAGACAGAAATTGGCCTCGATATCCATGACCTTGCAGTGCCTAGCAATACCTTTGAAGACCCTCAAAAATAGAAGAAAAAGATGATGACATCAAATTAAAAGAGAGACTAATGGAGAGGGGGATGGGATATGATGGAGATTGGAGTTCTAAAGTGGAACAGGGGAGGGGAGGGAAATATCATGTGTTTTTTGTATGTAAGTATAGAAGTTGTCAATAAAAAAAAATAATTAAAAAGTAATAATAAAATAAAATAAAGCAAGTAAACAACAAAAAAAAAACCCTTAAACTTTCAAACAAAAAAGGGAAACTTATCCCCCACAACTGCATTTTTTTTTCAAGGTAGGGTCTTGCTCTACCCCATGCTGTCCTAGAATTCACTATGTAGAGTTTGAGGGTGGCCTCAAACTCACAGCAATCCTCGTACCTCTGCTTCCCAAGTGCTGGGATTAAAGGCGTGCACCACCACACCTAGCCATGATATTTTTTTTAAAAAAGAAAGAAGCCAAATGGGAGCTATCTCTATCAACTCCACCTTTTTTTTAATGTAGCCCAGGCTAGCCTCAAACATGCAACTTCTGCCCTATCTCCAAAGTGCTAAAAATTTCATGAAATAGTTTTATATATCAAAATAACTAGAAGATGGGCTGGAGAGATGGCTTAGCACTTGGGGCACCTGCCTGCAAAGCCAAAGCACTAGGTTCAATTTTTCAGGACCCATGTAATCCAGATGCACAAGGTGGCACATGCATCTGGAGTTTGCAGCAGCTAGAGGCCGTGGTGTACCCATTCTCTCTCTCTCAAATAAAAATAAAAATATTTTTAAAAACTAGAAGAGACAGATCATAGTCCATAAGGATTCAATTCAATTCCATCAAATTTAAGTTTTACTTAAACTATCACATATTAGAAAGTTAAGTAGTAGAGTTTCTTGAGATTTCAAAAGTCCAAGTCAATCATTTGAATATTTCTGACAGGCTTCAAAGTTACTCTCTTCTTAGTTATGAAGTTCTGAAAATGAATGCCCATATAATGTAAATTACCTTATGCAAGAATGGCACTTCATCTCTTGCTCTATGGTATTCAACCACACACTCCAGGCAGTAGCAGAGGTCTTCATTAGCTGTTTGAAATTCACTGGTTCTGATCTTGGATGCATAACTCTTTAGGAAGCCAATGGTGGAAAAACCACCTGGTGTACACCAACAACATGTGCTCATCCTGTATCTATACAACAAAAACATGACATCTAAAAACTTAAGACAAATTAATACATCAGACATTATTTTTTACAAATAGGTAATTACTTGTAATCCAAGTATTTAACTTTAAATGTGCCTCCACAGTCAGATACATTCTACTAGCTATCATATCAATTATAACACTGACTAAATTCAAATCTGACAGCAGGGTGGGGGTTATAGTTTAATGGTGTAGAGTATTTGCCTACCATGCAATCGGTGGGTTTTATCCTCTGCACCACAAAAAAACTAATAAACAAAAAGACTAAAATACTGTTAGTAATAACACCATAAAAAATAGACAATATGCTACAGGAAAGGCTCAGAACTATACAATACTAATAGAAAAACAGGAGGCACAAATTAATGTTTTTAAAGTACAGATTTTGAAATGACCTAACAATTATATTGGAGTCAAAGTTGAAAAGTCCAAAAAAAAAAAAAAAACACCTTCCATATTCTCAGAAGCCAGTTCCAGAAATTTCAGTAAACAAAAATACACACATGTAAACATATACCAATAATAAATAATGCATATGGAGCATTTTCTCTTGTTTAAAAAGATAAATGTACAGAGTTAAAATAATCTTCCAAATCCTAGCAATCACAACAAGAACAACATGGGCTGGAGGCATGGCTTAGTCATTAATGCGCGTGTCTATAAAGCCAAAGGACCAAAGTGTGATTCCTTAGGACCCATGTAAGCCAGATGCACAAGGTGACATATATGTCTGTAGTTCATTTGCAATGGCTGGAGGCCCTGGAATGCCCAATCTCTCTCTCAAGTAAATAAAAATGTTTTAAAAAAGAAAGCCAGGCATGGTGGTGCATGCCTTTAATTCCAGCATTCAAGAGACAGAGGTAAGTGGATCATCATGAATTCGAGGCTACCCTGAGACTACATAGTGAATTCCAGGTCAGCCTGGGCTACAGTGAGACCTTACCTCAAAAACCCAAAAGAAAGGGCAGAGAGATGGCTTAGCCGTTAAGGTATTTGCCTACAAAGCCTAAGGACCCCAGTACCCATGTAAGGCAGATGCATAAGGTGGTACATGCATCTGGAGTTTGTCTGCAGTTGCTAGAGGCCCTGGTGCACCCATTCTCTCTGTCTCTCTCTCTCATAAGTAATTAAATTTTAAAATATTTATATAAAGAAAAGAACTGAGCACACACCTTGAATCCCAGCACCTGGGAGGCAGAAGTAGATTGCTGTGAGTTCAAGGACACCCTAGAACTACAGTGTGTATTCCAAGTCAACCTGGGCTGGAGTGAGAGCCTACCTCAAAAATACAAAAAAAAAAAAAAAAAAAAAAATAGGCATAGTGGCACATGCCTTTAATCCCAGAATTCAGGAGGCAGAGGTAGGAGGATCACCTGAGACTACATAGTGAATTCCAGGTCAGCCTGGACTAGAGTGAAACCCTACCTCAAAAAAAAAAAAAAAAAAAAAAAAAAAAAAAAAACATAAGATGGTATCAGGAAGAAAGAGGAAACTGGAAAACCAAATTACACCTAAAGATTCATAGTAAGACATATAAGGCAGGTTATCAAATTAGAGATAACAGAGGGTGATCAAGTAGGATAGAAGCCAGAATCCAAAGAGATCTCTAATAATGTAAGAATCTAAAATACTGTATTTTTATCCCTATACTTGAGTCTACATGTAAACCAACAGAAAGCCCACTGTTAATAAACAGTGTACTGTGGCCAAGTAAAAAAGCAAAAAAAAAAAAAAAGCTGGGTGGTGGCGCACCTTTAATCCCAGCAGTCGGGAGGCAGAGGAAGGAGGATCAACCATGGAGTTCAAGGCCACCCTGAGACTACAGAGTGAATTCCAGTTAGCCTGGACCGGACTAACAACCTACCTCAAAAAAAAAAAAAAAAAAAAAAAAAAAAAAAAAAAAAAAAAAAAAGAAAAAAAGGCAAAAAAACTCATGGCAATCCTCCTACCCCTGCCTCCCAAGTGCTGAGATTAAACGAATGCGCCACCACACCCAGCCCTAATTTTTAAAGTTTATTATTACCTTTTTAAAAAGATTTTATTTTTATTTATTTACTTATTTACTTATTAGAGACAGAGCAAAAGAGAGAGGGAGAGGGAGAATGGGCACACCAGGGCCTCTAGACACTGCAAACAAACTCAGGCATGTGCTCCCCTTGTGCCTCTGGCTTATGTAGGACCTGGGGAGTCGAACCGGGGTCCTTAGGCTTCACAGGCATGTGCCTTAACCACTAAGCCATCTCTCCAGCCCTATTATTTACTTTTACACATATTTCTGAAGCATACTTTCTTCACATGTGTAAACAGAATTTAGGGACTAGAGAGATGGCTTAGTGGTTAAGGCATTTGCCTGCAAAGCCAAAGGACCTCAGTTTGGTTTCCCAGGACCCACGTAAGCCAAATGCACAAAGTGGTGCTGCCTGAGTCTGGAGTTCGTCTGCCCTGGCATGCCCATTCTCTCTCTCTCTCTTTCTCTGTCTGCCTTTCTCTATCTCACTCTCAAATAAAATAAATAAATAAATAAATAAATAAATAAATAAATACAATACAATACAATACAATTTAAAAAAACAGTAACTTTCCACATTAAAATACAGATAGAAAAAACATGTTAAGGACTGGAGGGATGGCTTAGCAGTTAAGGCGTTTGTCTGCAAAGCCAAAGGACCAAGGTTCCATTCTCCAGGACCCACGTAAGCCAGATGCACAAGGAGGCAGGCACATGCATCTGGAGTTCGTTTGCAGTGACGGAGGCCCTGGTGCACCCATTTTCTCTCTCTCTCTCTCTGTCAAATAAAAAAAATAAAATGTTGTTTAAAAAAATAAAAAACAGGGGCCTGGAGAGATGGTTTAGCAGTTAAGTGCTTGCCTGTGAAGCATAAGGACCCGGTTTGAGGCTCAATTTCCCAAGACCCACATAAGCCAGATGCACAAGGTGGCACAAGCATCTGGAGTTTGTTTGCAGTGGCTGGAGGCCCTGGTCTGCCCATTCTCGGTCTTGCTCTACCCCATGCTGTCCTAGAATTCACTATGTAGAGTTTGAGGGTGGCCTCAAACTCACAGCAATCCTCATACCTCTGCTTCCCAAGTGCTGGGATTAAAGCGTGCACCACCACACCTAGCCATGATATTTTTTTTTAAAAAAGAAAGAAGCCAAATGGGAGCTATCTCTATCAACTCCACCTTTTTTTTAATGTAGCCCAGGCTAGCCTCAAACATGCAACTTCTGCCCTATCTCCAAAGTGCTAAAAATTTCATGAAATAGTTTTATATATCAAAATAACTAGAAGATGGGCTGGAGAGATGGCTTAGCACTTGGGGCACCTGCCTGCAAAGCCAAAGCACTAGGTTCAATTTTTCAGGACCCATGTAATCCAGATGCACAAGGTGGCACATGCATCTGGAGTTTGCAGCAGCTAGAGGCCGTGGTGTACCCATTCTCTCTCTCTCAAATAAAAATAAAAATATTTTTAAAAACTAGAAGAGACAGATCATAGTCCATAAGGATTCAATTCAATTCCATCAAATTTAAGTTTTACTTAAACTATCACATATTAGAAAGTTAAGTAGTAGAGTTTCTTGAGATTTCAAAAGTCCAAGTCAATCATTTGAATATTTCTGACAGGCTTCAAAGTTACTCTCTTCTTAGTTATGAAGTTCTGAAAATGAATGCCCATATAATGTAAATTACCTTATGCAAGAATGGCACTTCATCTCTTGCTCTATGGTATTCAACCACACACTCCAGGCAGTAGCAGAGGTCTTCATTAGCTGTTTGAAATTCACTGGTTCTGATCTTGGATGCATAACTCTTTAGGAAGCCAATGGTGGAAAAACCACCTGGTGTACACCAACAACATGTGCTCATCCTGTATCTATACAACAAAAACATGACATCTAAAAACTTAAGACAAATTAATACATCAGACATTATTTTTTACAAATAGGTAATTACTTGTAATCCAAGTATTTAACTTAAAATGTGCCTCCACAGTCAGATACATTCTACTAGCTATCATATCAATTATAACACTGACTAAATTCAAATCTGACAGCAGGGTGGGGGGTTATAGTTTAATGGTGTAGAGTATTTGCCTACCATGCAATCGGTGGGTTTATCCTCTGCACCACAAAAACTAATAAACAAAAAGACTAAAATACTGTTAGTAATAACACCATAAAAAATAGACAATATGCTACAGGAAAGGCTCAGAACTATACAATACTAATAGAAAAACAGGAGGCACAAATTAGTGTTTTTAAAGTACAGATTTTGAAATGACCTAACAATTATATTGGAGTCAAAGTTGAAAAGTCCAAAAAAAAAAAAACCTTCCATATTCTCAGAAGCCAGTTCCAGAAATTTCAGTAAACAAAAATACACACATGTAAACATATACCAATAATAAATAATGCATATGGAGCATTTTCTCTTGTTTAAAAAGATAAATGTACAGAGTTAAAATAATCTTCCAAATCCTAGCAATCACAACAAAAGAACAACATGGGCTGGAGGCATGGCTTAGTCATTAATGCGCTGCGTGTCTATAAAGCCAAAGGACCAAAGTGTGATTCCTTAGGACCCATGTAAGCCAGATGCACAAGGTGACATATATGTCTGTAGTTCATTTGCAATGGCTGGAGGCCCTGGAACGCCCAATCTCTCTCTCAAGTAAATAAAAATGTTTTAAAAAAGAAAGCCAGGCATGGTGGTGCATGCCTTTAATTCCAGCATTCAAGAGACAGAGGTAAGTGGATCATCATGAATTCGAGGCTACCCTGAGACTACATAGTGAATTCCAGGTCAGCCTGGGCTACAGTGAGACCTTACCTCAAAAACCCAAAAGAAAGGGCAGAGAGATGGCTTAGCCGTTAAGGTATTTGCCTACAAAGCCTAAGGACCCCAGTACCCATGTAAGGCAGATGCATAAGGTGGTACATGCATCTGAGTTTGTCTGCAGTTGCTAGAGGCCCTGGTGCACCCATTCTCTCTCTCTCTCTCTCTCATAAGTAATTAAATTTTAAAATATTTATATAAAGAAAAGAACTGAGCACACACCTTGAATCCCAGCACCTGGGAGGCAGAAGTAGATTGCTGTGAGTTCAAGGACACCCTAGAACTACAGTGTGTATTCCAAGTCAACCTGGGCTGGAGTGAGAGCCTACCTCAAAAATACAAAAAAAATACAAAAAAAAAAAATAGGCATAGTGGCACATGCCTTTAATCCCAGAATTCAGGAGGCAGAGGTAGGAGGATCACCTGAGACTACATAGTGAATTCCAGGTCAGCCTGGACTAGAGTGAAACCCTACCTCAAAAAAAAAAAAAAAAAAAAAAAAAAAAAAAAAAGCCACATAAGATGGTATCAGGAAGAAAGAGGAAACTGGAAAACCAAATTACACCTAAAGATTCATAGTAAGACATAAAAGGCAGGTTATCAGAATTACAGATAACAGAGGGTGATCAAGTAGGATAGAAGCCAGAATCCAAAGAGATCTCTAATAATGTAAGAATCTAAAATACTGTATTTTTATCCCTATACTTGAGTCTACATGTAAACCAACAGAAAGCCCACTGTTAATAAACAGTGTACTGTGGCCAAGTAAAAAAGCAAAAAAAAAAAAAAGCTGGGTGGTGGCGCACCTTTAATCCCAGCAGTCGGGAGGCAGAGGAAGGAGGATCAACCATGGAGTTCAAGGCCACCCTGAGACTACAGAGTGAATTCCAGTTAGCCTGGACCGGACTAACAACCTACCTCAAAAAAAAAAAAAAAAAAAAAAAAAAAAAAAAAAAGGCAAAAAAACTCATGGCAATCCTCCTACCCCTGCCTCCCAAGTGCTGAGATTAAACGAATGCGCCACCACACCCAGCCCTAATTTTTAAAGTTTATTATTACCTTTTTAAAAAGATTTTATTTTTATTTATTTATTTATTTATTTATTTACTTATTAGAGACAGAGCAAAAGAGAGAGGGAGAGGGAGAATGGGCACACCAGGGCCTCTAGACACTGCAAACAAACTCAGGCATGTGCTCCCCTTGTGCCTCTGGCTTATGTAGGACCTGGGGAGTCGAACCGGGGTCCTTAGGCTTCACAGGCATGTGCCTTAACCACTAAGCCATCTCTCCAGCCCTATTATTTACTTTTACACATATTTCTGAAGCATACTTTCTTCACATGTGTAAACAGAATTTAGGGACTAGAGAGATGGCTTAGTGGTTAAGGCATTTGCCTGCAAAGCCAAAGGACCTCAGTTTGGTTTCCCAGGACCCACGTAAGCCAAATGCACAAAGTGGTGCTGCCTGAGTCTGGAGTTCGTCTGCCCTGGCATGCCCATTCTCTCTCTCTCTCTCTCTTTCTCTGTCTGCCTTTCTCTATCTCACTCTCAAATAAAATAAATAAATAAATAAATAAATACAATACAATACAATTTAAAAAAACAGTAACTTTCCACATTAAAATACAGATAGAAAAAACATGTTAAGGACTGGAGGGATGGCTTAGCAATTAAGGCGTTTGTCTGCAAAGCCAAAGGACCAAGGTTCCATTCTCCAGGACCCACGTAAGCCAGATGCACAAGGAGGCAGGCACATGCATCTGGAGTTCGTTTGCAGTGACGGAGGCCCTGGTGCACCCATTTTCTCTCTCTCTCTCTCTCTCTCTCTCTGTCAAATAAAAAAAATAAAATGTTGTTTAAAAAAATAAAAAACAGGGGCCTGGAGAGATGGTTTAGCAGTTAAGTGCTTGCCTGTGAAGCATAAGGACCCCGGTTTGAGGCTCAATTTCCCAAGACCCACATAAGCCAGATGCACAAGGTGGCACAAGCATCTGGAGTTTGTTTGCAGTGGCTGGAGGCCCTGGTCTGCCCATTCTCTCTCTCTCTCTGCCTTTCTCTGCCTGTCACTCTCAAAATAAAAATAAACCAAAAAAATCTAAAAAATAAAAATAAAAAACATGTAAAATGAAATTTCAGATTTCAAAAGAGAGATTCAGAGACTGGATTTATTTCAGTCCTGTCCAATGAAAGTAAACAGACCTTAAGAACTAACTTCAATTACAATACAGATTTATAGTCACTTATGAGGAACAATTTTCACCTAAACAAGAATACACCCTATTGAGATTTTTTAATACTGTATTTATTATTTATTTATTTATTTAAGAAAGAGGTAGTTAAAAGAGAGAATGGGCACACCACGGCCTCTAGCCACAGCAAAGGACCTCCAGATGCATGTGCCACCTTGAACATCTGGCTTTACAGAGGTACTGGCAAATGGAACCTGAGTCCTTTGGCTTTGCTGGCATGCGCCTTAACATCCAAGTCATCACTCCAGACCCCAACTGAGATTTCTTGGGCTTGGCCATTGGTCTATGATAGTTAAGACAGATTCAGGAACATAGCCCTGTGTATTGTGGCCTTGAGAGAAAGTGGGCAAGCATATTTCTATTGTGCTTTACAATGGTATATTCTATGATCTAGAAGCTCGATTTACCTGTTTTGTGACAGAAACTACCATTTACTTTGAGAAATTTAGTCTTTTCTGCCATGTGGAAGTAGTCTAGCAGAATTAAATTAAATTTAAAAAAAACTTTTAAAAATATTTTATTTTTATTTGCAAGGAGAGAGAGAGTAAATGAGAGTATGGGCACACTAAGGCCTCTAGCCACTGCAAACTCCAGATGCATGCACCACTTTGTGCATCTGACTTTTTACTGGGGACTAAAACCTGTGTCTGACAGGCATTGCAGGCAAGTGCTTCAACTGTTAAGCCATCTCTCCAGCTCCCAAAACTGAATAGATTTCTTTTGTGTCTACTCTTTAGTTGAAGTACTAACCTTTATATTTACACTACAGTTGCTGTTTTTTGTTTTTTTAGGCAGGGCTCACACTAACCAAGGCTAACCTGAAACTCAACACTGTAGCTCTGAGGAGCCTTGAATTCACAGCCACACTCCTACCTAAGCCTCTCAAGTGCTTGGACTAAAGGTGTGATGTTTTGCATTCCATATATATATATATATATATATATATATATATATATATAAAATACTTATTTTGAGAGAGAGAAAAAGACACAGGGAGAGAGAGAGAGGGAAGGAGGGAGAAAATGGGCGCACCAAGGCCTCCATCCACTACAAACGAACTCCAGATACACGTGCCACCTTGTGCATCTGGTTTACATGGGTCCGGGGGAATCAAACCGAGGTCCTTTGGCTTTGCAGGCAAATGCCTTAACTGCTAAGCCCCTGCATTATTCTTAGTTTAAGTTGACTGGTCTGTTATCTAGCAAAACTGTGCTAGAAACGTTTAAAGAACCTATTAAGTTTCATTTTCTATTCTTAGAGCTAGTGTACTCTCCAGTTAGTGAGATCATGGAGGGGGGGGAGCAGGACACAACAGCTCCTGCAAGCTATTAATTCTACTATTATGATGTTCAGGGATAAGAAATTCTTTGAATAAAATAGTTCTATATTCTTCAAAAATAGCAAAGACTGTATCTATTATGTTCCTTGGTATTCCTAGTCCACAGAGCCCTTGTACAATACAAGGTATGTATTAATAAAATGTAACTGAATTAGCCAAACTCTGCAATTGAATTTACAATCTTTTTCCCCCAAAAATGAGAACAATGTAGCTCAGTTTTTGTTGCACTTTTTAGGAAGTTCCTAACTTAGGACTTAGTGAAACTTCTAAATATGTTCTGATCTTCACTATCCTTCATCTTTCTATCTTTGTGCTTACCAAGGTATTTTCAACTCCTCCTACTTCAGCAACTTAGACTGTCAGAGCAAGGAGCTATTCATATATATTTGTAATGCTAGTGTTTGGCACTTAAATGACTAAAAATGTTTGTTTAAATAAAGGTGATTACTGGGTTGGAGAGATGGCTTAGCTCTTAAGACGCTTGCCTGCAAAGCCAAAGGACCCAGGTTTGATTCCCCAGGACCCACATAAGCCAGATGCACAAGGGGCACATCTATGTGGAGTTCGTTTGCAGTGGCTGGAGGCCCTAGAGTGCCCATTTTCTCTCTGTATCTCTTCTCTCTAGCTCTCTCTCTGCTTGTAAATAAATAAAATAAAATAATTTTTAAATGGGTTAATTACCTTGGCAAATAACCTACGAAGAAGTGATGTTCTCAGTTGAGACCACTGGGCTTATCTGTGAATGAAGATCTGCATTCAGATACACTCACACTTTGGCATCAAAAAGAACATTTCTGAAATTAAAAAAAAAAAAAAAAAGAAAGAAACGAAACTGAGCAAGAGGCTTTTTGTTTTGGAGACAGTGGCACAGGCTATTGTTTTGGAGACAGTGGCACAGGCTAGCCTCAAACTCGACTCCACCTCCCAAGTTGTGGGATCACAGGCAAGTGCCACAGCACCCAGTTTCTGGGGTGCTGGGGATCGAACCCCAGGTTTCAGACATGCTAGGCAAGCACTCTACCATAGTATCTCACTCCTATGCAGTGCCAGTTGAAGAATCAAGTCCGGACAGGATAAATGACTTGTCCCAGGATACACCGGCAAAGAATAAAGGGCAGCGCTATGACTGCTCTCCTAGCTCCTCGGGAACGAACCGCCCCCACCCCACGTCCAGGTAGACATCTGTTCAAAACCCCCAAAAGGAAGCGGGGGTAAATTCAGTTCCAGGCACTTGGGAACTCTGCGCTGCAACTTGTGAGACAGGCGGTCGGTCCTCTGGGACGCGAGCGAGAGCGGGCCTCGGAACCCTGGTGGCTCAGGAAGCGACCGAACGTCGTGCAAGCCCCCCGCCCGGAGGCGGGCTGTCAGCACCGCGTCCCCTCCGGGTTCGGCAGCGCGGGACCAGGGGTCAGTCCGGAGAAGCAGACTCTCCACAGGGAGAGACGCAGGGCTGAGGGCGACACGGCAGGCCGGACACCGTCCACAGAAAGACCACCTTCGCCACTCCCGGAAGCAAGCCCAATCCCAAAATCACTCCCTACACCCGAGGGAGAGTAGCTAAATACTCTCCGCGGCCACACGGCCGGCGTGCAGCACACACACAAACACTCCTTGCACGGCCGCTCCCGCCAAGCGTACAGCGCTCCCGGGGGGAAGGGTCTCAGCTCGCGCCGCCCCTCCCCCGCCGCGCCGCAACGGTCACTGGGACAACCCCACACGCACCCTCCAGAGTGTGCGCGCACGCTCACGCCCGCCGGGCCCCGCGGCCTCCAGCCCCGGGCCGCTCTCCTCACCCGACACACGGCCGCGCGTCAGCGACTAGCCCACCTCCATGCCTCGGGCCCCACAACTCCGGCCGCGGGCGGAAGTGCGAGGCTGCAGCCCGGAGACCCAACCCGCGTCCGCCGCGAGCGCAGGCCCCGCCCCCCGCGCGGCGGCCGCTCCGCCCCCCAGCACCTCCCTCCACACAAGAGCTCGTGTTTTGGTACGCCGAAAGGGGCGGGCCGTGAGAAGGGCAGCAACAGGGATGCCACGGGCCGACTAGAGGGATGGACGTGGCATCACTTCCGGGCAGCAGGGCTCCTAACCAATCGGGGGAGCCAGTGTGGAAAGAGGGCCGCGGAGCCCCGCCCCCCGGGCCCGCCTCTGGGCGTGGAGGCCCCTCCCCCCACGCGCCGTCCCGAGGCGCGCTGAGCGCTCACCTCCCCGCCGCCGCCTCGGCTGCCTCTCTTCCTCTCCCCGAGGTGTTCTGTGAACTCTCTTCAGAGTGCCTTCAGAGACCTGAAACAACTTACAAACATGTCATTTTGTTAGGGGCATCGTGTAAAGTAAAGCCGAGGCAGCCAGCCCCAAGGTGGCCGCGATATGCAAAGCAGCCAGCCCCAAGGTGGTGAGCAGCGGCCCCTCACGTGACTAGGCCATGACTACATAGAAGCCTGGAGTTCCAGATGCTAACTGTCACTCCACGCGCGCGGGGAGGAGACCAGGGGAAAGGATGATTGGTCATGCCAACGTTGAAGAGTGTGAATAAGGCCAGGCACAGTGGCACACGACCTTAGTCCCTGCACTTGGGAGGCATAGGTAGGAGGATCGCCGTGAGTTCGAGATCACCCTGAGACTACATTGTGAATTCCAGGTCAGCCTAGGCTAGAGGGAGACCCTACCTCCAAAAACCAAAAATAAAATTTAAAAAGGGAATAAATGTTGATTTCAAAGTTCTTACAGACTCACTCCTGATAGCTCGCGACAAATCTCCAGGACCTTTTTGGGGCACTGCGTCTGGAAAGCCTACTCTTTATTTCTTTTATTTATTTATTTTGGTTTTTTTCTTTTTCTTTTCTTTTTTTTTTTGTTTGAGGAAACCCTGACAGACTTTTATTAAGCACGAGAGAATTGGCGCAGCCGGGCCTAGCGCCGCTGCCATCCAATGCCAGGCTCGGGCATCCCCCTCGCGCGCATGCGCGACCTTGCCCGCGGGGTCCTAACGTCTGTTTCTGACGTTGCATCCCCCTTCACCTCGTCATGCGCAAATACGCCTCTGAGAATTTTCTAGAACCCTCACATGTGGCTCATCCAGTCTTCCACCAGAATCTCAGAAGTGGGAAATGCAGATTTTTTAAAAAAGAAAAGGCGTGGCGGGGCTGGACCGATGGCTCAGCGGGCTGAGCGCTTGCCTCAAAGCCTGACCCCCGGGTTGGATCGCCCAGAGCACACGTGAAGCCGCACGCACGAAATGGTGCGAAGCCCTGGCACAGCCCTCTCCTCGAATCCCTGCGTGCAAATAGAAAAAAATAGATTTTTTTTAAAAAAGGTGTATGATACACACCTTTATTCCCCAGCACAGGAAGTGGAAACGGGGAGATCAAACTTTAAAAAAAATTGTTTAAAGATTATTTTTTTTTAAGCGGCACTGGAGAAATAACTCACCTGGCATGCTTGAGGCCCTGGGTTCCATTCCCAGCACCACAAAACAAGAAGAAGAAGAAGAAGAAAAAAAAAAAGGACTCTAGGCGGATCAGAGATGATCCTACCCAGGAGAAACCTTAACGGCAAATGAGAAGCCAGCCAAGAAAAATGGAGGTAGGGGCTCTGGAGGAAATTTTCTAGAAAGGGGGTGTGGCTTATCTTGAGGTGGATGACCGTTGGAGGAGCTTGAACCAATCAGGAATTGAGACTTGAAGTTTGAGCACGTGACAGTGACCTTTTTTTTTTTTTTTTTTTTTTTCTTTCCGACTTTAAGTTTTTTCTCTTATTGGGTTAAAAATCTCCACTAGAACCTTGGGCGTGGTGGAACATGCCTTTAATCCCAGAAATCGGGAGGCAGAGGTAGGAGGATCAACAGGAGTTCGAGGCCATCCTGAGAATACATAGTTAATTCCTGGTCAGCTAGAGCTAGAGTGAGACCCTACCTCGGGGAAAAAAAAAATTCCACCAGAGACAATGTTTAGATAGGGAAGAGATAAAACTGATTCTAACTGTACTATATCATAAAGTGTGTGTGCGTGTGCTGCCATTAAAAAAATAATACTATAATACTGGAATTTACTATTTAGTCTTAGGGTGACCTCAACTCATGTGATCCTCCTCTGCCTCCCGAGTGCTGGGATTTTTTTTTTCAAGGTTAAAGGTGTGCACCACCACACTGTGCAAAAAATAATACGTTTTGTTTGTTTGTTTGTTTTCAAGATGGGGTCTCACTCCTGCCCAGGCTGACTGGAACTCCCTCTGTACTTTCAGGCTGGCTTTGAATTCAAGTGCTCTTCCTGCATCTGCCTCCCAAGTGCTGGATTAAAGATGTGAGCCATGACATCCTGCAAAAAATAAATAAATAAATAAAAAATACTTGTAATGCACTACTTTTTTAAACACTTTAAAAAAATAAGCATTGGGTGACTGAAACTTTTAAAAAGAAAATCAAACCTAAAAAAAAAACCCTGAAATTCCGTATCTGTGATGCTATAGCCATAGTTATTTTTAGCCATCATTACTTTTTAAATTTTTTATTATTTTTTTAAAATTTATTTATTTGAGAGATACACACAGAGAGAATTGGCACACCAGGGCCTTCAGCCACTACAAACAAACTCCAGATGTGTGCAACACCTTGTGCATCTAGCTTATGTGGGTCTTGGGGAATTGAAACTGAGTCCTTTGGCTTTCTAGGCAAGCGCCTTAACCACTAAGCCATCTCTCCAGCCCTAGCCATCATTATTTTGACACAGATCTTTGCAGAATTCATTACACAGACTTAGCTGAATGCTGTCTTAGATTTTTTTTTATTTGAGAGAGACAGAGAGAGAGAATGGGCGCACCAGCAGCCTCTCAGCCACTGTGACGAACTCCAGACACGTGTGCCCCCTTGTGGACAAGTGTGGCGTTGTGCCCTTGTGGCACTTTTTGCATCTGGCTAAACGGGGGACGTTGAGAATCGAACGGGCGTTCTTAGGCTTCACAGGAGTTTTAACCGCTAAGCCATCTCTCCAGCCCATCATTTTTATTTTTTCTAGCTACCTTAAGAAAATCAGTTTAAGGGCTGGAGAGATGGCTTAGCAGTTAAGGCATTTGCCTGCGAAACCAAAGGACCCAGGTTCGATTCCCCAGGACCCACGTAAGCCAGATGTACAATGGCTACATGCATCTGGAGTTCGTTTACAAGCCCTGGCATGTCCATTCTCTCTGTCTCATCTCTGTCTCTGCTTGCAAATAAATAAAATTTTTAAAAAATGAGGGTTGGAGAGATGACTTAGTGGTTAAGGTACTTGCCTATGAAGCCTAAGGACCTAGGATTGATTTCCCCAGTGCCCACATAAGCCAGATGCACAAGGTGGTGCATGCATTTGGAGTTTGTTTGCAGTGGCTGGAGGCCCTGGTGTACTCATTCTTTCTCTGTGTCTTCTAGCTCTCTCTTCTTTCAAATAAATAAATGAAATATTTTAAAAATAAAAATGGAAGCTGGATGTGGTGGCACACACCTTTGATCCCAGCACTCGGGAGGCAGAGGTAGGAGAATTGCCATGAGTTTGAGGCTACCCCTAGAATACAGACTGAATTTCAGGTCAGCCTGAGCTAGAGTGAGACCCCCTCGAAAAGCCAAAAATAAATAAATAAACAAAAATAAAAATGAGAAGCCGGGTATGGTGGAGCATGCCTGTAATCCCAGCACTTGGGAGCCAGAGGTAAGAGGATTGCCAAGAGTTCAAGGCCACCCTGAGACTACATAGTGAATTTCAGGTCAGGCTGGGCTAGAGCGAGACCATAACTCAAAAATAAATAAATTAAAATGGGGCTGGAGAGTAATAGTAGTTAAGGCACTTGCTTTCAAAGCCTAAAGACCCAAATTTGATTCATCAGTATCCATTTAAGTCATATGCACAAGGTGGCACATGTGTCTCAAGTTTGGTTGCAGTGACTAGGGGTCCTGACATGCTCATTTTGTGTGTGTGTGTGTGTGTGTCTCCCACCTTCTCTCTCCCTCTCTCAAATAAATAAAATATTAAAAAATAAAACAATAAATAAAAATGCCAACCATTTACTGCAGTGTAAGGAACATCACTTGGAATTCTGAATGTAGGATCTAGCTTTGTGCCTGGGGACACCCCAAAATAGTTTTAGGGTACAGAAAAAAATGCTTTGGGCAGGGAAGATGGCTCAGCTGTTAAGGCACTGCCTGCAAAGCCTAATGTCCAAGTTTTGCACCATGTCTCATTCCTTCCACCAGGCTGATATGAAACTCACTATGTAGCTTATAGTAGCCTTGAACTTGTAGCAATCACCCTGCCTCAGCCTTCAAGTGCTGTGATTGCCAGCTGGAAAATTCTCAGTTGGTGGGGTATGAAAATTGCCAAGTGTTATAGGCACTTGTGTACAAAGCCTACAGATGCAGATTCGATTCCTCAGGACCCACATAAATCCAGATACACAAAGCAGCACATGCATCTGAAGTTCCTTTGCAGTGGTAAAGGGCCCATCCTCATTCATTTCCTCCCTCTCTCTCTGCCTCTCTCATAAATTTAAAAAATAATTTTTAAAGATTTATTTATTTTTATTTAAGACCAAGAGAGGGAGAGAGAATGGGCATGCCAGGACCTCTAGCCATTGCAAACGCACTCCAGATGCATGTGCATGTGTGTCTGGCTTACGTGGGACTTGGAAAATTGAACCTGGGTCCTTAGCGCCTAACTGCTACGCCATCTCTCCAGCCCTAAAAATAATTTTTTTGGTGTTTTTTTTTGTTTGTTTGTTTTTGGTTTTTCAAGATAGGGTCTCACTTGAGCCCAGGCTGACCTGGAATTAACTATGTACTCTCAGGGTGCCCTCGAACTCACATCAATCCTTCTACCTCTGCCTCCCAAGTGCTAAAAATAAAATTTTAATTTTAGGTGCCTGCTACTCCTGGTCATTACTACTACAGTGCAAAGGGCTTGAATAAGGACTGTTAGCAAAGCTAAGTAAACAGCCTGCTGTGTGATAGCTGCTTGCCTGGAGGCCACCAATGTTGCCAAATGCAACAGCAAATGTGTTGGAGCAGCTACAGCCTGGTGCATCTTCCAGAGTGTTAAGCCAATAGAAATAGAAACGATTACGGTTAAGACTGGGATAGTTTCTTTATCCACAGATGACTCCATGCAAAGAAAGGTTCAGGGATCAGAAGTAGTCTATGTTGATGGTGTCTGCACAATGAACAAGGGTTAAAGAGTCAAGTTGGGAAACAACATGCAAGGTTGCAGGTGGCAGAGCTGATGAGATAAGAAGGTACAGTCAATGACAAAATACTTGAGAGGCTGGGTTCCAGCTGTGAAGCAGACAATGTTAAGTCTTAGAGGAACTTTCTCTTTAGTTCCTAGCTGAAACCTAAGCCTTAATTCTGGAGATTATAATAGCAATGCAGGGTGATGGGATAGGAACCTATGGGTCCTTTGTATACCCCTATTGATGGGGAACGTTGTGTTTCTTTCTGCCTCTTCTCCTCCCCCCGGTTAAATACTTCTGTTCACCTTTGTTTTGTTTCCTAGGGTATTATAGCACTGGAAAAGGAGAGTTTCCTAGGCACACTTAATGAAGTCACTTTAAACCCAGGGATGTCTGATATGTAAGCACCCTCTCCCCATCTACCTAACAACTGCTATTATCATTGCCCCAGTTATGCTGACAATGCTGCCAGTCTACACAGGTTGGATTTTTTTTAGCTTGCATATCTTCTAATTTCATGATTTCTGTTTGCCCAGTCTTTTGTCTGTTCACTGTACTCACCAGCCTTTATCTGGCAACACCATTTCATTCTCTTTTATTTTCTTTTTCTTTCCCTTTTTTTTTGGGGGGGGTGGTTTTTTGAGGTAAGGTCTCCCTCTAGCCCAGGCTGACCTGAAATTCAATATGTAGTCTCAGGGTGGCTTCAAACTCCCAGCAATGTTCCTACCTCTGCCTCCCAAGTGCTGGGATTAAAGGTGCGTGCCACCACGCCCAGCAACCATGAAATTATAGGGACAGAGCATTCCTTGTCTTAGCAATAATGGGATATTGGTTACTCAAATAAGTTAATATTAAGTAAGGTTCTGGTTGTACAGTCTCCAATTTGATCAGTGTCTTTTCAGCAATTTGAGCACTGACTATAGAGATAAAAGGCCAGAAGTAAAAAGCAATCCCTTCCCACCATTCTCTAGCAGTCAAGACCCTAATTGCTTGTTGCCTAACCTCATGACATGTAATGCCCTTATATAGACACTTAGAATCTAACTCCTTATGGCCCCTGCCGCCTCATCCCAAAGGGCCAGTCTCAGGGAGGACAAGATGGCACTATAAATTTACTACCTCAACATAGTGAGCTGCCTCTTTGACCTCTATTTAAATCCCACTACCAATGACAAATGACTCAGGAGACAAGATCAAGTCTCTTTTCTTACCTGCCATAGAAGGACCCCTTTCCCTCTCAGAGGAGCGAGTCTCTCTTTTTCTCTGAGGAGTCAACTGCTATGTTTCTGTCCACAGTGTCTCTTCTGGTCTGATACTGTCCCCTATGCCTTGGGCTTGTCATCATATCATGACATTTCCTTGGCTTATTTCTTCTTCCTTTTATAGTACATGCTTGGGAGGAAAACACTCATGCATCTTTCCTTCACTCCTCTTTCCTCATCTCCTCCCCTTGATACTCTGTTTACTACCATTCTCTTTTGTGCAATGCCTGATTTATTAATTTTCTTTTATGTTAATGAGCTATGGAAAGCTGCAGTGTTTTAAATATTGTGGTGGCATTTGAGAACAGCCCTTTCTCTTATAGCATGGATAGGACATGTGATGACTGCAATTGTAAAACAAGAACATGACCCAATAGTAACTGGACTCAAGGAAGCCCCAGCACTTGGGAAATGGAAGTAAGATCAGAAATTCAAGGCCACCCTCAGCTGCATTTCTGATTTGAGGCCATCACTTCTCGGCCTCTTGGCTAAGATCAAATGTAGAATTTGAAGCCAGCCTGGGCTCCAAGAAACCCTGCCTAAATATAACTATTCAGGATACAGTAATATAAAAGTTTTAAACCTTGAGTGACTTTATGCATATCTGTAATGCCAACATTTGGGAAGCAGAGGCAGGAGAATCTGAAGTTAGATGTCACAAAGATAAAAACAAAAACAGGCCATAGATTGTTACTGTAAAAATTTCAGTGCCAGGGATGCAGTACCTTCCAGTGAGTTGTTGGCCAGGGAGGTCCCTGTTGCCTCCAAAACATTACAGGCTATTGCCAAGGCCCTTGGTTTCCCTTGAGAAACAGATGGTAAGACCCTATTGATGAAGACTTTGCATGCCTGGGCAGCAAGGTCACCGAGAAATCAAGCTGGGGTTGAGCTGAAAACTTTTTCCCTGTAGACCAGCCAACTGAAAGCTGGAAAAAGCTGCACTGCATGAAGCCCTATGGGAGACAGAAGTCATCAGTGGTGAAAACAGTGGACACTGGAAGCTTCAAGTTTGGCCAGACACGCCAAATGACTGAACAAGTGCAATAGTGGCATGTCTGCTCTGGGGGGAACCAACTGCTCTCTAATTGGACTGAAGGCCCGCTCTATGGGAGGGAATTCATACCTGGTACTGGAAACCTAATCAGAAACCTATGGCAGGGGAGGTCATGAGCCTTAGGGGTATAAAGCCTGCTCTTTTCTGGATAAATGTAGATATTATTCTCACCAAACTTCCCTGAAAGCACTATGCTTAATGTTCATATGTTAATGCTACCTTCTCTTCTAGTTAGAAAAGCTTCTCTTCAGATGGTGATGACCACTGGGATGACCAAAAGCCAACATTGTGCTGAGAAGAAGGGATGGAGGAGTGTTCAGCACTGAAACATCTCTATCTCACCCTCCAAGGCTCAGGGTCTATTTCGGAAGAGGTGGCGGAAAGAATGTAAGAACCAAAGGAAGGGTACCATTCCTTACAATGCAACTGTCCAGACAGAAATTGGCCTCAATATCCATGACCTCGCAGTGCTTAGCAATACCTTCATAAGACTCTCATAATAGGAGAAAAAGATAATGACATCAAACTAAAAGAGAGATTAATGGAGAGAGGGAGGGGATATGATGGGGAGTGGAGTTGTGAAGGGGAAAGCGGGGGAGGGGAGGGAAATATCATGGTTTATTGTCTGTAAGTATAGAAGTTGTAAATTAAAAAAAAAAAGAAGTTGTTGGGCTGTAGAGATGGCTCAGCAGTTAAGCGTTTGCTTGTGAAACCTAAGGATGCTATTTTGAAGCTCCATTCCCCAGTACCCACGTAAGGCAGATAAACTAGGTGGTGCATGCATCTGGAGTTCCTTTGCAGTGAGTGACTGGAGGCCCTAGTGTGCCCATTCTCCCTCTTTCTCTCTCTCTCTCTCTCTCTCTCTCTGCCTCTTGCTCTCTCTGTCTGTTGCTCTTAAATAAATAAATAAAAATAAAGAATTTGTCAATAAAAAAAATATATAAGCCAGACGTGGTGGCACATGCCTTTAATCCCAGCACTTGGGAGGCAGAGGTAGAAGGATCACTGTGAGTTTGAGACCACCCTGAGAGTACAGAGTGATTTGCAGGTCAGATTGGGCTAGAGTGAGACCCTACCTCGAAAAACCAAAACAAATAAATGGAAAATAAAAACAACAAAAACAGAAGACAATAAAAAGGATAAAAACAAGTTCAAGGCCAGCCTGGGCTGCATATCTAGACCCTGACTTAGAAGTTTTTAAACTAACAAAACCCACAAATATAAAATCCAGAAAAAAGAAAACATTCAAACTGCCAATACAACTTGATAAAAGTTACACATTTTGGTTGCATAGACTTTTATTATCCCAGTGAACAATGATGTGTAAGATCATTTTCTCTACGGAAAATGAATAGGTCATTGTTTTTTCTATGGCAAACACAATAACAATTTTGTTGAAAATTTTGAAAAGTTTCAAAGTAATGGTCTAGTTTGATGTTCGATGTGAATGTTTAGGATTATCAAAGTAAAAGAAAAGAATCCTCTCCTGTGGGGTTAGGACTGCCGAGAGCAGGACCAGAAATAACTATCTTCCCTGTACTCTAGCTTTAAGATTTCAGAACAATGAATGTTCAGTGGGGTAACAGTGGAGCCTAATTACTCTGCATTAATAGCATGCAAGTACTACATCTGTTCTCCTTTCTAGTCACATACTATGATATGTCACCATTTCCTAAAAAATACAGTGTTTGTAATTTTACCTATTTGTCTCTGTGATTTGGGTCATCAGCAATCCAAATCCATTCTTTCTATTTGAAATGAGTCTCTTCTAAATGAATTTTGTTTTGTTTTGTTTTTTGTTGCTGTTGTTCAAGGTAGGGTCTCACTCTAGCCCAGGCTGACCTGGAATTCACTATGTAGTCTCAGGCTGCCTCGAACTTACAGCAATCCTCCTACCTCTGCCTCCCAAAAACATTTGTTTGTTTGTTTGACAGAGAGAGGGAGAGAGATAATAGGAGCACCAGGGGCTCTAGCCACTGCAAATGAACTCCAGACACATGAGCCACCATATGCATCTGGCTTATGTGGGACCTGGAGAATCGAACCTGGATCCTTAGGCTTTGCAGGCATTCATCTTAACTGCTAAGCCAACTTTCCAGCTCCATTACAAATATTTTAATGAACATATGTTTCTATGAGCTCAGATAAATATGTATAAGAAAATGGATTGTATTATGGGGTAGATGTTTGTAAATTTATGGGAAATTAACTCATTTTTTAAAATTTAGGGATGGAGAGATGGCTTAGCAGTTAAGGCACTTGCCTGCAAAGCCAAAGGATCCTGGTTTGACTATCCAGGACCCACGTAAGCCAGATGCACAAGGAGGCGCATGCATCTGGAGTTTGTTTGTAGTAGCTGGAGGCCCTGGCACAGCCATTCTCCCTCTCTTCCTCTCCCTCTCTTTCTCTCTCTCTCTCTAATAAGTAAATAAATAAATATATTTTAAAAAATGTATTTTATTTGAGAGACAGACAGACAGACAGACAGAAAAGGAGAGCGATGGTTAGAGAAAGAAAGAATGGGCTTGCCAGGACCTTCAGTCACTGCAAACAAACTCAAGATCCATGTGCACCTTAACCACTAAGCCATCTCTCCAGCCCAATTTTTGGGGTTTTTGAAAAATAATTTTAATAGCCAGGCATTGTGGCACATGCCTTTAATCCCAGCACTTGGGAGGCAAAGGTAGGAGGAGCACGGTGAGTTCGAGGCCACCCAGAGAATACAGAGTGAATTCCAGGTCAGCCTGGGCTAGAGTGAGACCCTACCTCAAAGAAAATAATAATAATAATAATTATTATTATTATTATTTATTTGAGAGAGAGAAAAAGGGAGAGAAAGAGAGAATGAGCATGTCAGGGCCTCCAGCCACTGCAAACAAATTCCAGATGCATGCACCCCCTTGTGCATCTGGTTTACGGGGGTCCTGGAGAATCAAACTGGGATCTTTTGGCTTTGCAGGCAAATGCCTTAACCGCTAAGCCATCTCTCCAGCTCCAACATTTTGGGTTTTGATAAATAATAAAGATAAGCATGTATACAGAATAGAAATTAGAAAAATAATATAGAAAGTTAAAAAACAGGCTAGGAATGACAAAAGAAATAGGCAGAGCTGGAGAGATGGCTTAGCAGTTAAGGCACCTGCTTGCTAAGCCTAAGTATGCCCATTCGATTCTCCAGGTCCCATGTTTAGTCAGACACAAAGTGACCAAATGCCATACTTGCCCACGAGGGGGTGCGTGTGTCTGGAGTTCATTCACAGCAGCTGAGAGGCTGCTGGCACACCCATTCTCTGTCTCCCTCTCTCTGCCTCTCAAAAGAAGAAGAAAGAAGAAGAGGGGGAGGAAGAAGGAGAAGAAGAAGGAGGAGGAGGAGAAGAAGAAGAAGAAAAAATAATAATAATAAAAATAGGCGACCAGAGACAATACAAGGACTAGAGTCAGGCCATAGAGTTAAGCAACACAGAGAGAAGCATGAGCTCATGTCTCTGTTCACCTTCAGACATTCTCCTAGGAGACACATCAGCAGACCCCTGACTAGGGATGAGAGAACCAATTAGGGCTGCAGGCTAAGTACTAAGAAAAAGGGTAAGTTAATAAAGGTGAGGAGATAGCCTCATACCCTCTATAAAAACCCTAAGCCTGAGCCTACTCAGTGGACTTCCAGCTCTGGGACCCTTCCTGTCCCAACAGGCTGGCCTTGAATTCACAGTGATCCTTCTGCCTCTCAAGTGCTGGGATTAAAGGCATATGTCACCAGACCAGGCCCAGCTCTCTAATTCTTTATTGGGGTGAAAAAAACCCTATGTCTCCTCACTGCTACAGGAAGATGGCTCAGTCAGTAAAATAAACATGAGGACTTGAGTCTGATCCCCAGCAACCATTTAAAAAGCTGGGCACAGTGACATGTGCATGGGGAAGGCAGAGACAGGAGGACCCCTGATGCTTGCTGGCTAGTTAGTCTAGATGGATAGGTGGGCTCTAGGATAAGTGAAAAGCCTTGTTTCAAAAGATAATGCAGGGCTGGGGAGATGGCTCAATAGATGTGAGCAGTTACTCTGAAAGCATGAGAGCCTCAGATCCCCAGCACCCATCTAAAATACTGGGTGAGGCCATGTGTGCTTGTAACCCCAGTGCTTAAGGGGTTGGAGACAAGAGGAAAAGAGTTCTAGATTCAATGAGAGACTCAGTCTCAAGGAAATATAATATAAACATGATAGAGGACACTAACATCTTCTTCTGGCCTCTGCACATGTGTACATAGGGGCTCAGCATCTGTGCACACACATGCATTCAACACACACACATCACTACATGCACACAACAAAAAATAGGATGAAGAGCACTTAAAGAAGACAACTGATGTCAACCTCTGGCATGTGAACTCATGCACACACATGAACATGTGAACACACATACAAAATTAACAAAAAATAGGGGCTAGAGAGATGACTTAGCGGTTAAGCCACTTGCCTGCAAAGCCAAAGGATCCTGGTTTGATTCTTTAGGGCCCACATAAGCCAGATGTACAAGGGGGTACATGCATCTGGAATTTATTTGCAATGGCTGGACACCCTGGCATGCCCATTTTCTCTCTCTCTCTCTCTCTCTCTCTCTCTCTCTCTGCCTCTTTCTCGCTCTGAAATAAATATATTTTTTTTAAAAACAGGGCTGGGGAGATGGCTTAGAGGTTAAGGACCCAGGTTTTATTCTCTATGTCCTACATAAGCCAGATGCACAAGGTAGCACATTCGTCTGGAGTTTGCAGTGTCTAGAGGCCCTGGCATATCTGTTCTCTCTCATCTTTCTCTCCCTTCCTCTCTCTTTCCTTCTCTCTCTGTCTCAAATAAAAATAAAATAATTAAAGAAGAATGTTAAAAGCTGGGCGTGGTGAATCCCAGCATTCAGGAGGCAGAGGTAGGAGGATTGCTATGAGTTCAAGGCCACCCTGAGACTATATTGTGAATTCGAGGTCAGCTTGGGCTAGAGCAAGACCCTATCTTGAAAAAAAAAAAATTGGTTCTTTGAAAAGATGACCAAAACTGGTTCTATGGACTGCATATTTGTGTCTCCCCAAAATGAAACTGTAAGCCCCCATGTGATGGTATTAGGTGGGGCCCTTACAAGGTACCAAGTCATGAGGGGAAAGCCCTCAGAATAGAATTGGTGTCCTTGGAACAAAGAGCTTGGTTCTTATTCCATGTGAGGCTACAACCAGAAAGGATGGTCTGAAAACTACAAAATGTTCTCCCACCAGACACTAGGCCTGCCAACACCACAGTCTACTTCTAGTTTCTAGAACTGTGAGAAGTAATGGTGGATGTCTAAACATTTCCCAGTCTATAGTATTCTTTTATATCAGGCCAAACTGAGGCAATTTGCAAATATTTATCTAGACTGATAAAAAGGCGAAAGACCCAAATTTTTCAAATTAGAAATGCCAATTTTTTCTTGCTTTTATGGAAAGATAAAGGGATGTCAGAGATTACCACACAGGCAGAAAGGACATAGAGAGCATGTGGGCCCATGGAAGACAGATCTGTGAAACTATGGACAAACCTCTCCTGACCCAAGCTATTTAGACTATGGATTAAGGACACTTCATGGACAACCTAGGATTTTCTGCAAGCTAGGCATGTGCATGAGGAAAACCCTGTTGCGAAAAGTGGTGGCACATGCCATTAATCCCAGCACTGGGAGGCTGAGGTAGGAGGATCTCACTTGAGTTCAAGGCCATCCTGGGGCTATGGAGTGAATTCCAGGTCAGCCTGGGCTCAAGTGAGCCCTTATCTCAGGGGAAAACACACACACACACAAATGAGTTTTGCTTCACTAACATAGTAAAACATACACCCCTGAATATACAGAACTACATGACAAGTGACTTCACATGTTTGCCTTCAACCTCCTACCTAAGATTATATCAGGAAGGTCCCTCCCCCCTCCTCTTTAGTGATACTGTTGTGTAACTATTCCAAATTGAAACAATTCTCTTCTGCAGGGAGAAGGTGGGGGGGGGGGCTCTAAGACTGAGGAAGTAAATGAAACTTACAAGGCTCAGAAAGCTCCTGAAACTTACAAAGTTCATAAGGCACCTCCCCAGTGTTACATAACTAATAACAAGGGTTGGGGAGAGATTGGAGCTGCTTGCAACTTATGCAAGGAGCTTCAGGGATGCAGCTTTTTGTGAATTGTCACCTATGCTAGGGGTGGGCTTTTCCACGATGCAGCTTTGAGTCCTCTGTGTTCCTGTAAGGAACCCCAATAAATTCAGTGGTACAGGAAGCTAGACTTGGGTGGAATTGTTTCTTTGATCTATGGTTGGTGCCCTGTCTGGAATGAATAAATGATTTTTTACTTCTCTCCAAGAAAAATCACACAAACTTCAACTCTCCTCTATATGCAATGGTATCATGGGAGGACAGGTGGAAAGGAGAAGTCAATCCAGCCTCACTGATCCCAAGGACTGCTGGCTCCTCTTGCCTGGCATGGAATCCATACTATTCTGTCTGTACTGTTCCTTTCTGTAATCAACTTTCAGTTTGCTTTCTCTTCAGAAGCAGTCTTAGTTTGATCTCTATCCTACACAGACAAAAGTTCCACTCAGGGGCTGGAGATATGGCATAGTGGTTAAATACTTGCCTATGAAGCCTAAGGACCCTGGTTAGAGGCTTGATTCCCCAGGACCCATGTAAGCCAGATGCAGAAGGTGGTGCATGCATCTGGAGTTCATTTTCAGTGGCTGGAGGCCCTGGCATGCCCATTCTCTCTCTCTCTCTCTCTCTCTCCCTCCCTCCATCCCTCCCTCCCTCCCTCCCTCCCTCTTTTTCTCTCTGTCTATCTCTCTCAAATAAGTAAATAAAGATAAACAAAAGAAAGTTCCACTCAGCTGCACTGAGAACAATTAAATGCCAACATAGAGGTGACCTCCATGAACAAAGTCGTAGACAAAAAATATCAAAACTTACTCAAGAAGAAATGGAAAATCTGAAGGGTGCAATAACAGATTGAATCAATACACAAAATCTACCAACATAAGCTGGGTATGGTGGCCACACCTTTGGACCTAAGACTGTGGAGGCTGAGGTATGAGGATTGCCACAAATTTGAGATCAACTTGGGACTGCAGTTTGAGTTCCAGGTCAGCTGAAATGGGAGGAAACAGCTCTCAGTGAGCAGAAACTGGATTCTTACCAAGGAAGTGTTAAAGAATTAACTCTTGGGCTGGAGGGATGGTTTAGAGGTTGAGGTGCTTGCCTGCAAAGCCAATGGACCCAGTGTAAGGAAAGTGTAAGAGAAAAGCAAAAGAGAACACCGGGCTTTGACCTCTACAGACAAGACTGTTTATTGAGAGAAAACAGTGAGGGACCTCAGCTTTCCTGCAGGATGAAGGCTGAAGCACTGAGCCAGGCTGGGGTTTAAGCTTATAAGGGGGATCCTAAGACAAACAGTCTATACCAGCTGCAGGTCCAAGGGAAGTAGATAAGGAACTGTAGTTATTTGTGTCCTTGCTCAGAATAAGCTTTTTTAAGCCAAATTGTCTAGGGAGGACAACCCACCAGACAGTTTCTGTTCCCTCAAGGTTTTCTGAGCTAAGGGAAGTTGAGTTTGTCATTTGGGAGTAGACAGGCCTGTCAAGGCCATGCTTTGGAAGTTTTATGGCTTGTTGGTCTTAGGGATAGACATTGACTCTTTAGTTCCTGTGGTAGTTTGAATATATGTCCCCCAATATATTCAATGTTTTATTACTTTATAGTTTGCATCTGCAATCACCTTGCTAGAGGCAAGGTCACTGGGGGCCGGTCTTAAGGTGTGGTGATGGTTTGAGATTCCATTGTAAAAATATGCAAATGTGCCTAGCAGGAGTTCCTGAAGTGTGCTGTGTGACCTTTTGGCTGTAGTTTTGCTCTGTGTGCTGTGGTGGCTGGTTGGCTTTTCTCTCTCTGCTTGGTCTTGTGAGAGAAGGTCGCTTCTTCTGCCATTATGGAACTTCCCCTAGATCTGTAAGCTTCAATAAATAATATCCCTTCCTCCATAACTGTGCCTGGTCTGGAAGTTCATCTCAGCGAACCTGAAGCTGTCTGTTACAGTAAAGTGGTACCAAGGAGTGTGGGGTGAGATGAACCAGATCGTGTGGATATTCGTCTTTTGGAACTTTTGTTTTGGAGGAATGGGCATGGACTTGGTGCTTGCAACTGAAGGTGCCTTCTGGAGTGGTAAGCCAAGTTTTATGGACTATTCTGATGAGAGTTTGAGAATGCTAAGTGCAGATAGTATTGAACTTCGAGGCTTGGCTTATGAGCTTTCTAAGAGGAAGGAAAGACGGCAGAGGACTTTGTTGGAACTGGGCTACTGGCATAAGGGATGGCTACGTTCTGCTATCCAGGCCCAGAAAGTTTGATCAAGGTTAAATTTGTAATGGACTGATATGCTTGGCTGAAGATATCGGACTGAGATTTTAAGATTTTAAGTTGGAAAACCTGAAGCAAGTTAAAAGTAGAGGCATTGAGGCTGGTTTAGCTGCTATTGTCAACACATTAGCAATCTTAAGGAAGGTGGAAGGAAGGTGGCCCGACTGCATTTACATTAAAACAATGGAGAGGATGCCTGAGGAAAGACTGTTAAAAATGCAAATTCTTGGAAAGAGCTGACTGGAGAAGGAACCTGCTTTTCAAGGCTATGATTTATTTTGTCCCTGGATTAAGAATATGACTGTGTCCTGCACACCTGGTATTAGTTTTGGAAATATGAAAAATGCATGGAGTGGTCATGAGTTGCACACGGTTCCAGGAGCCGCTGCTGAGATGCGGCATGAGGCAGGGCATGAAGACCCTCAGGAATAGGCTGGAAGAGCCTTTTAGAAGATGGACCGTGGTTTGCATGGAGACCTGAAGATGTTTTGGATATACCAGGACTGTGCAAAAGGGCTACCATGGAGTACAGTGTTGGCATGGGATGAAAGTTTTCCCTGGCGACTCTGCCCAGCTGGAGGGGCCGATTGGAAAACCTGGAGACTGTTAGTCTCTGGTTATATTGAACTTGAACTGCAGAAGTTTGATGACTGTTGATGGTGGTTGAGTTTGCAGTGTTTTAGTTTCTCCTTGCTAAGCCTTATAACAGTTAAAAAAATGTTTACTCTGTGCCTTGACATGTTGAAAGTATTTAACTTGTTTGATTTTACAGGACTCATATCTTAAGTTGATCAAGACTGTGAGAACCTTTGAAATTGGACTGAGTACAATTTACAATGTGTGATAGTTATAAATCTATTGGGGGCCAGGAGCTAAATATATTGGGGGCCAGGGGCGGAATGTGGTAGTTTGAATATATGTCCCCCAATATATTCAATGTTTTATTACTTTATAGTTTGCATCTGCAATCACCTTGCTAGAGGCAAGGTCACTGGGGGCCAGTCTTAAGGTGTGGTGATGGTTTGAGATTCCATTGTAAAAATATGCAAATGTGCCTAGCAGGAGTTCCTGAAGTGTGCTGTGTGACCTTTTGGCTGTAGTTTTGCTCTGTGTGCTGTGGTGGCTGGTTGGCTTTTCTCTCTCTGCTTGGTCTTGTGAGAGAAGGTCGCTTCTTCTGCCATTATGGAACTTCCCCTGGATCTGTAAGCTTCAATAAATAATATCCCTTCCTCCATAACTGTGCCTGGTCTGGAAGTTCATCTCAGCGAACCTGAAGCTGTCTGCAACAGTTCCCTTTAGTTTTCAAGGAAGGCTATTAACCCTTCAGACCAGACTCTGGAAGGATAAAAGAAATTGGGGAGAACTGGGGGTGAGTGGGACATTTTGGGGAGGACTGCATGGGCAGGACTGAGGAAGAAGATTAGTCTCCAACTACTTCAAGCTGGGGGGGGGGCAGTAGATCTCTCGAGGTGTCCCATGCAGTCCAGTGGAGGTTGGAGGCTCAGGGGCTAATATTTGGTGGCCATGAGGAACACAGTGACTCTTCATGAAGTGAAGGCATGTATTCTATTTTGGAGGAGTTCTGTGAGGCATCTGAGTATGCAAGGACCAAAAAGAAAGGGTGAACATTGTCATAATCAGTGGAATAAAGTACATGTCAGAGACAGGATAGGTTTAACTTGAAGGGAGTAGAGCTGTGAGATTTCTTAACTTATAGCAATAGATATCTTAATTGGTCATGGAGAGATGTCAAGTCACATTCAGAGAAATAATATTGGCCATTAAAAAGGCTAATATAGCACAAAATATTATTGGCTCAGGATTGGTAACATTTACCTCTCCACAATGTTGTAGTCCATCACTGAAGTCTTAGTCATACAGGTGTGGATTTTGGCAGTTTTAAGCTTTTAGTTTTTCATTTGCCAAACTTCATCTTGCAGTTTGTGTACATACTAGGGTATTATCCCATGTCGATCTTATGAACAGGCAAGGAGGCAGCTCTTCAGGAGAGTGATAGTTATCAGAGCCATTAGGAAAGAAACACCTAGATGATGTCAAATCTATTACCCATTATGATCTGGTTATTATCTATGTATGAGTTCTTGCATGTGACATGACATTTACATGAACATTATATTTAAGGTAAAAAAATAATAATATACGAGTTGGGTAAAGAAAAAGGAGTTGTTAACTTGGATGGGAGGTTAATTGGAATTTGTGGAAATATAAAGATTTGGTTTAGGTAAGGTAGGAAGTAGATTAATATTGAAGCACTATTTGAAATATCTTAAATTATTTTAAGTTTAGATATGATAGAGATTAAAAATTAATTCTGAAATTTAGGTTTAAAGATTTCTTTTTGTGTTGTTTTTAATATAGAAAATTTATGGTCTTTACTCACTTGGTCCAAAGATCAAAAAGTTTTATTTTTAGGAGAACTAATGAAAGTATGTTAGGTGAAAGGCTAAAACTTTGATTAGTCTAGATCATTTGCTTTATCAGTTGTTTATTTTACAAATATAATGAAATTGTGTTTTATAGAATTATACTGGTTATATAATACAATGAAATATATTTTATAGAATGAGACCCAGTTTTATTTATTAGAATAAGTTTTTGACAAATAAAAATCTTACCCAATAGGAAAACATATAAGAGTATAACATTTAAGAAATCTATGTCCTATGTAACAAAATAAAGGCTTAGTTTTGATTCTTTTTTTTTTTCATTCAACATTTATTAAGCATCTATGTGTACCAGGCCCCAGGGACCCAGAGCTGGATGGTATTCAGGCCCTGCCCTCAAGCAGCTCACAGTCTAGGGGCAGATAGTAAACACACGAGTGACAATGTGCCATGAAGGGCTGAGGCAGAGGTGTGACAAAGTACTGGAGCACAAAAGGTGACTGATGAATGCTTCTTGGTCAGCAGTCAGGGAGGGCTTCACACACCAGTCTATAAGCTTAGTGCCACAGCAGTACCTTGCCCACTGCAAGCAGGATCCTGTCACCAAATGCTGGTCCACAAAGGGGCTTGGAGTGGGTAGAAAGGCCAGGCCCCTTCCACTTCCTCAGGAAGTGCACTGAGTGTTCCCGCATGCCAAGGCCTTCAGTGACTAAGGAAGCTATTCTCCACTCCAGGGTCCAGTGAAGAACAGCTATCTGAAGGTCAACCCTTGGGAACCTTGACAGGGCTCAGGGCAGAGATCAAACTACTGCTTGTGTCACCCCACCGAGGGCCTCTGATATTCCTGATGACATCTCTGAACAGGTCTATGCAGTTATTCTTAAAACCATAAGGTGCTCTTAACTCCTGTCTTTCTCTGGTCTTCCTTCTCATGTGCAAGCACCAACCAACTCTCAGGCAGCCAGAGTGGCCCTGCTGACTCTTGTCCAATAAGACACTGTGCAAGGCCCTGCACCCAAACACTCACAGCCGCCGCACCAGCTCAATGAGCTGCTGGATGTTTTTGTTTTGGTTGGACAAGCCATTCCTGATGTTTTCTAGCAGGCATCGCTTCAATTCAAAAATAGCCTCGCTGTATCCTAGGCTCACAGCAGCCATTGGTGGCACTCCATGCCACAGGGCTGGAATGTGCCAGACATGCTGCCTCTCTGTCAGGCCCGCCAGTGTCCGGAAGCTGCCACCCTGCCTCTCCATCTGGGCAGCTGCTCTGCTCAGGTCACTAGGTGGATCCGGGAGCTGCCTCCTGTCTCTTGGCTTGGGACTGGGGACAGGCACATCAAGAAGACTCTGGTACACAAACTGATAGTTGGGTATGTGTCCCGTTTTTTTCCAACCTCAGAAATGCATGCAGAATAGTTGGTGGAATGTCCTTCATTTCAGCTAAACTGACCACAGTGACATTACTTAGCCCCATTAGCAGAGTGGCCAAGGAAACCTCTAGTTCAAACCTGTCTCCAGATGATGCTAAAGCCCCACTGATCAGCCCCTCAGAGTCTATTACTAGGATGTGGTCACAGCCCAGGTCCTGGCTGAAGCCCTCAGCCACTGTGATGAGCTGCATGAAGGCTCCCTGGGGACTACAGCTCCTCCCTGTGGCAAACCGCAGGCCAAACATGGTGTTGAGCAGTGTGGATTTCCCTGTGTCCGGTGCCCCCAGGGTAGACAGAACCACCAGTCAAGACCTCCTGTCTAAACGGACATGCAGCTCCTTGAGGAGCCCAGTGACCCAGCGAACAGGGATGCTCAGAGTGCTTCCGTCAACCAGCTCCAGGGGCAGACCCGTCAGCAGCAGCTCCATGGCTAGGCCTGGGAAGTGGGCAAACCGCCTTTGGCTAGCGGGCAACCTCCCTGCCTCCACCAGGCAGCTCTCTGCCTCATAGAACTGCCCCATCTCCCGAAGGAAGTGCTCCACCCCCAGGGGTTCAGGCCAAAGGGGCTCACTCAAGTCTGGGGCCCCAGCAAGTTTGGGTCTCAGGGTGAGCAGAGTCTCTGGAGGCTGTCTCGGCCGTGGCTGGCCCACTCGAGCCAAGCCCCACTCCAGCCATCTCAGGAAGTACTGCCTCTCACCCCAGAGGGGCTGCTGATGCCCACGATGAACTCCTGCACCCCCGAGGCAGGCTCCTGCCCATTCTGCTGCATCCAGAGCTCCAGGAACCTCCGTCTCAGCTCAGCCCGGTGTTTCTCTGGTGGCTCTGGGATCCACTGGAGCTGGCAGAACTCCCTTTCCATTTGGGCTGCCTTCCTGCCAGGGTCTCCCTGAAACCTCAGCTCATCCCTCTTATAGGCATCCACATCCTTGATCTTCCTGGTGATCCTCTCTACCCGATCCTTTGCCTTGTGACACTCGCCGCAGTCCTCGTCTACTCGGAGGCCCAATTTGCGGGCCGCATGGGCCATGTCCTCCACAGACACCCTCCTGCAAGGAGACCGGGCCAAGCTGCCCAGAATTGCTCGGATCCTATCACTGTCAGTACTGCTGACCTTCACCAGGACATGGGAATGGTCTATCTTCAGCACAGGGATCAGCCGGTTCAGGAAGCGCAGGTTTGTGTTCCTTTTCCCTCGGTAGGGACTCAGGATGAAATAGTATTTTGTGGTTGACTCTTTCATGGAGTAGAGCAGTTTGTATTCCTTCTTGCTGATGTTGTCAGTCAAAATAAATACAGCTGAGATTTCTGTTAAGAGCTTGAACTGCAGCCAGTGAGACCCAATGTCACCTCTCAGGTTCAGAAAGGCCACAGGCTCTGGGAAAACATCCAGGTCCTCCTTGCCACTGGGAAAAAACCAGGAAATTTCTACCAGCCCATCTGCAATCTCCCGAGGATTGGTTCCCAAATTGAGGTCCCGATGCCAGAAGCAGTCCCACTGCCGTGAGCCTGAGCTGAGGATGGAGTTGAACAGTTGGGACTTGGAGTTGCTGCTGACATCCATGCGAACAAAGGCAAAAGTGGGTACCCTGGATAGGACCACACTGTCCTCTCGGAAGCTGCCCAGGCCTCGCGGGGGCTGGAACCACCACGTCCGCACAACACCCGGCAGTACCCACAGTAGAAAGGTGTGATAGTGGTTTTCTGAGTCAGGCAACACAAGTGGGAGTGCAAACTGACAGAGGGACATCTTTAACAAGATCTCCTGAAGACAGGAGAAGTGCACAGAGAAGGTCCAGGGGGTTCAAGGGTGTGTCAGGCATGGGCAGCTCAGAAAAAGAGTAGATGTCATCAGCAGCAATGTCCTCAGCTGGGTCCCAGTAGATCATCTCCTCCTCCATCTGGCTCTCCTTCTCTGCAGGCCAGGCGTCTGGAGGTGTGTCCAACACCATGGTAGTATTCCTGGCTTCAGCACTGAGAGCCTGCAGCTTCCTGAGGAAATGCCAGGGCAGGTCTTTGGGAACCTGAGGCGCCCAGTTCTTCATGCTGTCAAAACTGATCTGCAGGGAGTCCTGAAGGCTGAGCTTCTGTACCTGGTATGTCTCCAGCCCAACAGGGACAGCATTTCCTGAAGCCTGCTTCTCTCCACTGTTGGGGAGTCATTGTCCTGAGCCTCATTTGTACCATCTCCATAATGGAACCCGCAGTCATCTCCTTCCATTTCTCTCCATTCCAAATCTTCCAAGGCTCAGGGTCCATTGCGGAAGAGGGGGTGGAAAGAATGTAAGAGCCAAAGGAAGAGTGGGACTCCTTACAACGTGCTCCTCCAGACACAAAATGGCCTGGATATCCATGACCTCACAGTGCCTGACACTACCTACATAAGACCATCATAACAGGAGGAAAAGATGATGACATCAAAATAAAAGAGAGACTGATTGAGAGGTGGAGGGGATATGATGGAGAGTGGAGTTTCAAAGGGAAAAGTCTAGTTTTGATTCTTATGTAACATTCAGATAGCTTAAATAAATAGACAAAACTAGTTAAAATATCGTGATCTTGGGCTAGAGAGATGGCTTAGTGGTTAAGGCACATGCCTGTGAATCCTAAGGACCCCAGTTTGATTCTCCAGATGAACAAGGGGGTGCTCGTGTTTGGAGTTCATTTGCAGTGGCTAGAGGTCCTGGCGTGCCCATTCTCACTCTTTCTCTCTCCCCCTTTCCCTCTCCCTCTCTCTGTCTCAATTAAAGAAAAAAATATCTTGATCTTGTTAACCTTGATATTGATATGGGAAATTAAAGCTTACAGAACCAGCACCAGAGATGGAGTGGATAATCAGTCCATTTTTACATTAGCATGCATCCAGGGAAATCTCTTCCAAAGCCTGAGAAAATGGTTAATTAGTAGAGCGATATCTGCAGCTGTGTTGTGGAGCTAAGAAGAAACACAAGATAATTTTAGTACTGGCCAGAAGCTTTAATACAAACTATGGCCTTGAAACAGTACAAAAACTACAGTGTCAGTACAAAAGACTATATAGTATGGGACATAATTAGCATGAAAGCTTATTACAGTACAAGACATAACTTTTGTCAGAAGCCTTTAACTTTTCTTTTATCATAATATGAGGTATGACATTATAAATAAATGTATCATCTTATTATACAGAACTAAGTTTGAACTATGTGAACAGTTAGGGCAATAGAAATACAGAGAAACAGCTTTTCATGAGGTAGACACATCTTATTTTTTAAATGTGTAATAGTTATAAGTATAGGCAGAACATGTGTAAGACAGCATAAAGATTTGGCATTTGTATTTGGTAACATCTTTGATTAGTTTAGATATCTGTGTGGGTACCAATTACCCCACAAACTAGAAGCAGAACAGCAGCATTTAAGATCATGTTTCCAGAGCAGGGAACATGTCTTAAGTATCAATATATCTATAAGCAATGAACTTAAGATACAAGAAATGAGACAATTATTTAAGTAAAACCTTGATTGAGACTGAATATACATAGCTTAAGAATAAAGCCAAACTTGGTCATTGTTGAGCTAAATTAGTCTGATTTTAACATACATTAGAGACATTATGATAGACATAAAGTGATTTCTTCATCTTACTTTTTTTTTTTTTTTTTGGTTTTGCGAGGTAGGGTCTCACTCTGGTCCAGGCTGACCTGGAATTAACTATGTAGTCTCAGGGTGACCTTGAACTCTCGGCGATCCTCCTACCTCTGCCTCCCGAGTGCTGGGATTAAAGGCATGCGCCACCACGCCCGGCTTCATTTTACTTTTAATCATTGAATCATTTTTAAGTTTAACATAGGGCAATATTTATGAATGGTAGAATACATGAAGCTAGACAAACTATATTAACATTGTTTATACTGCAGGCATTTTTAGGACAGGAGGACATTTTTCAGTTTCCCAAGAACAAAGTTACAAAGAGTAAATCACCTTTTATAAGATGTAGACAATAATCTCAGTGATAATCACCCAGTAAAACAGCAGGAACAAGACAGGAACCATCTTAAGGTTACAGCTGTTTGCTTGTTTGTTTTTTAGATATAATAATCTTATTAAATAGTAAAAGGATGACAAATAGAGGAATGTAGCAAACTTAGTTGAAAACTTGAAAGCCAGTCTTTGACAACCATGATCATGTCCAGATTAATATCAATGAGTTAAAGTTTTTCAGTTTACCATCTGAATACCATAGCATCCTGCTACCAGCCAGGGCCATCCTTTGTTAGTCTGATATAAGCCCTAGGTTAATCGTCATTTTATGTATCTCAAGGAGGCTGTATCAATTATTTTAAGACTTAGTCAACTTTGTCTTTAACCTTCTGTTTAAGTTTACTCATCTACATACTTTACTCATACCTTCAACTACGTATTTTTACCATACAATCTATGTAACCATTCTGTAAAAATCTTTTTCATCAAACAGTTATTAACATTTAGTTTCCTCTTCAGTTTATCTTCCTAGTCAGTTCATCTCATATCTTCCAACAAAAATTTTCTTACTATAAGACTCTTAATATGACCATTTAAGTTTTTCTAATTTAAGCTTTTTTCTAACTGCTGCTTGTATTTTTTTTTGTCCCTATTATTAATTATAAATAGACTGTCTGGATTCTGATGTCTGTCTGTCTTCCCATTTCCCCCTAGGTTCCCCTCTTTTTTTTTTAATATTTAGAAGGTCAGTTATATAAATTTTGTATTTTTGATTTTTTTGTTACATTTAGATGAAGGTTAAATAAATGAACTCATTAAAAATGAATCTTGATTTTGTTAAACATTTAGATTTTTTTCAGTAGTCAGGGTTTTAACAGTAGGAAATATAGGTATAGCTCAATTTAACTTTGATTTGAGACATGACAATATAAATGAATTTATCAACTTATTACAAAGAGTAAAGTCTGAATTATATGAACAATTAAGGTGAGAAAAATATGAATAATGAAAACTTTTAAGTTAACCAATTTTATCATAGACAACCCAAACCTTTTTCATTTTAAGTTTCATAAGCTTTCATATCATTTTTATATCTTTTTAATAATATGCCTTACATTAATTTTTTACCTTATAAAGTCTTTTCTGATCCAAAGCCACATTTCTTCCTGTAGAAGCAAGATTAGAATTTGGTATACAAATATGTCTATTATTGTAGTAAGCATGAACAAGCATGTTGTCAAATACATAGAGGATAATTATTTAAAATATATTGTAAACCTGGTTTTAATAATTTTAATTCATCTTAAAATATATGAGCATCAGAAAATTTAATGACCATAAGCATTGGAACAATTAATAATCATAAATTTTGTCATACATAAGGACAGACTACATGAAACATAGAACATATGACATGACACAGTTGGCCAACATTAGACATGACAACATGAAACATGGAGAGACATCCTTTAAAGATTTTAGTTATGTTTTAAATTGGTGAGGATTTAATCTTAACAGAGCACTTGTAATGAAAAGAAGGGGGAGATGGAAAAGAAAGGAAAAACCTTAGAAGCTGTTTAGTGATTTTAACTTTTAGCAAAAAGAGAAAAATTAGATATTCATATGTAGAATAGTTAAAGAGGCCCAGTAAAGGTAGGGGTTTCTTTAAAGAGGGTAGATTTGTATTTGATTTAGTGAGATGGCTTGAATTTGGAGTGAGAGGGAGAGACCTTGGAAAGTCATAGCCAGATGGCAGAACTGTGTGGGAGAAGTAGAGTTTTAGAAGGGACAGGATTTTAGAGGGTTTTTGTTGACAGGGGGGAATTTGGTAGGTAGAACAAGAAGTACAAAAGAGGGGCAGGAATGGAGGGCAAAGAAGCCCTGAAGGTAAGGAACCTCAGACCACTTGCCATGTCTTCTGGGGAAGTTATCAAGATCAATAAGAATATTAAAATCAAAAAGTACCAAATTCAAGTCAGGGGTGGCCATTATCTAAGGAATATTGTGGCCAGATTGGAATGGAGAGTTGGAGTAATTTGACAGCCAGGAGCTCAGGAAGTTCAAGCTCCTTTAAATTAGCCTGAGACATGCCAATGGAGTGTCTTTTGGAACAGATAATTTAGAGTCCATTTTGGAGGATAAAGCCTAGAGTGTCCAATCCCGCCACCAGGGTCATCTCCCAGGCTTAGAGAAGGCAAACAAAACCCAAGGATAAGGAGGGAGCATCCTCACAGTCCTGATGCTTGGGTGTCCAGTGGAACGATACGTGGGAGCTCCCGGAGTCTCCCATCATCCACGGACCAAAAAGTGAGAAACTCGCGGAGTTTCTGAGGAAGGCCTGAGACAGGCCACCTCTGTCCTAGACCAAGAACGAATACCTTGTCCTGAAGCTGTAATCTGATGAGGGTGTGTATGCAGCAGATCACATGGCGAGAGGCCTCTAGTCTGGAGTTCAAAAGTCCAGTGGGAGAGGGTGAACAGAAGAAAAGGAAGAAGCCCCCAGTTATCAAGCTGGAATGACTGAAGGTTTCAGGTCACAGGTGGCTGTTTAGTTCAGAGTAGTGAGCACAGTGAGTTTTGTTTGTTTGTTTGTTTGTTTGTTTTTGTTTTTCCTGAGAGTGTGAAACATTGGCAGGGAGGTAGAGAGAAGGAGAGAGGAAGGAGGGGGGCATGCAGCCTGAAAGCCCCACAGGGGTATCCGAGTCACCACACCAGAAATGTAAGGAAAGTGTAAGAGAAAAGCAAAAGAGAACACCGGGTTTTGACCTCTACAGACAAGACTGTTTATTGAGAGAAAACAGCAAGGGACTTCAACTTTCCTGCAGGATGAAGGCTGAAGTATTGGGCCAGGCTGGGGTGCAAGCTTATAGGGGGGATCCTAAGACAAACAGGCTGTACCAGCTTCAGGTCCAAGGGCAATAGATAAGGAAGGAACTGTAGTTATTTGTGTCCTTGCTCAGAACAAGCTTTTTAAAAAAATTTTTTAAAATATTTTCATTTTTATTTATTTATTTATTTATTTGAGAGAGAGAGAGAGAGAGAAAAGAAGAGGCAGATAGAGAGAAAGAGAGAATGGGTGTGCCAGGGCCTCTAGCCATTGCAAACGAACTCCAGATGCATATGCCCCCATGTGCATCTGGTTTACGTGGGTCCTGGGGAATTGAACCAGGGTCCTTTGGTTTTGCAGGCAAATGCCTTAATCGCTAAGCCATTTCCACAGCCAGAACAAGCTTTTTTTTTTTTTTTAAATATTTTATTTATTTATTTGAGAGAGAGAGGAAGAGGCGGAAGATGCAGATAGAGAGAGAGAGAATGAGCACACCAGAGCCTCCAGCCACTGCAAACGAACTCCAGACGCATGCTCCCCTTGTGCATCTGGCTTACGTGGGTTCTGGGGAATTGAACCGAGGTCCTTTCGCTTTGGAGGGAAATGCCTTAACCTCTAGGCCATTTCCCCAGCCCCAGAACAAGCTTTTTTAGCCAACTTGTCCAGAGAGGATAACCCACCAGACAGTTCTCTGTTCCCTCAAGGTTTTCTGAGCTAAGGGAAGTTGAGTGTATCATTTGGGAGTAGACAGGTCTGCCAAGGCCATGCTTCGGAAGATTTATGGCTTGTTGGTCTTAGGGATAGCCATAAACTCTTTAGTTTTCTTTAGTTTTTGAGGAAGGCTATTAACTCTTCACCCAGGTTCAATTCCCTAGGACCCATGCTTATCTTTATTATGTATCAAAACTCAAAACTTCAGGGCTGGAGAGATGGCTTAGCGGTTAAGGCATTTGCTGCAAAGCCAAAAGATCTTGGTTCAATTCTCCAGGACCAATGTAACCAGTTGCACAAGGTGGCACATGTATCTGGAGTTCGTTTGCAGCAGCTAGAGGCCCTGGCGTACCCATTCTCTCTCTCTCCTCCACCCTCTTTCTCTCTGTCAAATAAATATTTTTTTTTAATTTTAAAAAATAATTAAGTCTTCCTGAGCCATGAGATAACCATGAGATAAGCCATGGTGGGAGAGAGAGGAACATATATAATATGCTTAATAAGTAGGATTCAGCCAGGCGTGGTGGCACTCGCCTTCAATCCCAGCACTTGGGAGATAGAGGTAGGAGGATCACCATGAGCTGGAGGCCACCCTGAGACTACATAGTAAATTCCAGGTCAGCCTGGGCTAGAGTGAGACCTTACCTCAAAAAAAAAAAAAAAAAAAAAGGAAGGAAGGAAGAAAGAAAGAAGGAAGGAGACCATATAGAGGGCTAGGGAGATGGTTAGCAGTTAAAGGCATTTTAAAGCAATTTGCTTGCAAAGCCTGCTTGTCTGGATTCATTTCCCCTTTAACCACATAAAGCCATAAGCACAAAGTGGGAAATGCATCTGGAATTTGTTTTGCAGTGGCAAGAGGTCCTGTCACACCAATACACACATACTCTCTCTCTCAAATAAATAAATGAAAAGATTTTTAAAAGGAAAAGCAAATAGAAACCATGTAGAAGAAAAAAATCTGTAGAAGCTATAGGCAATTAAATGTGTAAATATTGAAGTTTATATTTCCTACCACCTTCTGGCCACCATGGTTTCTGATAATCCTCAAAAATTCTTGATGTTGGTTTTTTGAGACAGGGTCTCATAGCTTAGGTGCTTCTGCAGGGAGCTAGAGCAAACGCCATTACAAGATGGCGCTGGCTTCCTGTCGGTGTTGAGGTAAACATCTCCATATTAGGCAGCGCCTTGGCACTAACCTTACTCAAGGTATGCGCGCCGCGTGACGCAACCTGTCCCGAGCCTATCCCGTGGTATCTGCTTGTGGCAAGTTTCTTGCAACCAATCAGTAAGCGCCTCGTAGCAGTACGCCCTATAAAAGCAGCTGCAGATTTGCGCCCCGCCTCGCCATCAACCTTCCTTTCAACCAAGAGGCTCTCCAATAAAGTGTGATCAAGAAGAATCCTCGCCTTGTTGTCGCTCCTTTCCCGCAGGTCGGGAGGTTCGCCGCAAAGTGGTGCCGAAACCCGAACGCCGGGTGCCTTGCGGTCGCCAGGCGGGGGGCAAGAGGATCCAGAACTTGACACACGGAGAGGAAGACGCCGGTAAGTCATCCCCAGGTATGCTGTTTTTTGACTTAGAGATTTTTTGGTCCTTGCTGTTGCCCTTCCCCTGTGGGTACTGCTTTTCATCGTGTACTCCTGTTTGAGTAAGGGCAGTCACACGGACATCATCAGAGAGGGACGGAGGGCGCTAGCAAGACACCAGGATAGCCTTTCTGAGTCAGACACAAATGGGGAAATACAAGCTAGGCCTAGGAAAAAGGGAAAATAAAAAAGGAGAACAAAAACAAGAAAAAGATAAAAGTTTACAAGAAGAGCTCAAAGAAATAGGTGAAACTTACTCTTGCCCGCCCTTTGAGGGGGACAGAGGAGCCTCTGTTAGGAAGTATCCTATTCTAGAGGAGTTTGCACATTTAAATGTGCTGGAGGCAGATGATGAGACTAGCTCAGATTCTGAAAAGGAGGAAGAAGATAAACTAACTGAAGAGGAAGAGGAGGGACTGGAGGAGGCTGCTGCCCATTATGATAGGGAGCGATATAGGCCTCCGCCCAGGCGCCCTCTATTGATGGGGAGGTCAGAAGATAGGGGGTATGGCCCTGTACAGAAGGTGGAGCCTTCGGCACCGCAACCCTATATCCCCCCAGAGGACAGGTGCCGCTTCATTAGGGCAAAAACCTGGTCACGGCTGGCCTCCACCTTCCCAGTCTTTGAAGACCCGGCAACCAATCAAAGAAGGCATGAACCGGTCTCCTATAAACAACTGAAGGATTTGGTTCAGGCAGTGAAAGATTTTGGACCAGGCGCAGATTACTCAATTGCGCTGTTGCGCAGGATTATTGCAGTTCCCTTAACTCCTACAGATTGGATGGAGCTGGCAAAGGCTTGCCTTTCTAAAGGCCAGTTTCTTGAGTTTAAATCCTTAGCTACAGATAATGCTCAAACACAGGCTAGACAGAATGTTCAAGATGGTCATCCTCACTGGACAGTTGATATGCTTTTGGGACTTGGTCCTTATATGGCTGATCAAATAAATTTGCCACTAGAAGTGTATCAACAGGTCAATGATGTTCACTACCGAGCCTGGAGAGCCATTCCCAATAAAGGGGAAGTGGCTGGTAACTTAACAAAAATTATTCAAGGCTCAACAGAACCTTTTGCAGACTTTGCCGCTAGGATGATGGATGCTGCTGAAAAAAACTATAGGTACGGCAGATCATACTATGCCCTTTGTGCTTCAACTAATATGTTCCCACAGAGTAGGAAGGGCCCCTGAATGGCTTCATGGGCATTCCTTGGGAGCCCGTGCCTGTCAATATTTCCCGAAAAAGTGGCCCAACAGGCCTGCCTGGGACTTAAATATTGCTTGATGCACTTTGTGAGGCTCCCCTGACAAACTTATTATCCCTATACAGCAGCAAGTAGAGGTTTTATCTGGCACTGTGGATGATTGGGGCATCCTTATGGATGTTTTAAAATGTCATAGACAATCATTATCCAAAGAGCCCTATTCTATCCTTTGTTGAACACAATTTAGTCTATTTCCCAGAGTTACTGTTCAGGATCCTATTGCATCAGCCCCGCCATCTTTACTGATGGGTCAAAATCTGGTCCGAGATGTAAAAGTGGGGATCAGCGCCGGTGGTGAGAATGTTTAGACCTGAGTCCCCTCAAAATTGTGGAATGTATGATTGTTTTAGAGGTTTTTCAGACCTTTTCCAACAAATTTGTTCACTGACTCTCAATATGTGGCTAATGCTGTTGCTGGCTTGAAGTTGCCGCTTCTGTTAGGTCTGCTAGCACAATCTCTAACATTCTTTTACAGCTTCAGTCTTTGATTTTGCAACGAGATTGTCCCTTTCATGTCACCCATATCCGTGCACATTCGCTGTTGCCTGGCCCTTTGTCACAAGCTAATGATATGGTTGACAAGGCCACTAGGTTGGCCATGCTTTCCCTAGATAATTCCAAGGCCTTAGCCACTGAATTTCACAGATTATATCATGTCCCTGCAAATACCTTGAGGAAAAGATTCTCTATCTCAAGAAATGAGGCGCGAGACATTATAAAATCTTGTCAGTCTTGTGTCACTTTTCTGCCCTCCCCTCATGTGGGTGTTAATCCCCGAGGCCTCCGTCCTGGTGATCTTTGGCAAATGGATGTGACTCATCTCCCTGAGTTTGGAAGATTGAAATATTTACATGTCTCAGTGGACACTTGTTCAGGAATTATCTTCGCCTCGCTGTTGGCGGGTGAGAAGGCCTCTCATGTAAAAACCCACTGCCTGGAGGCCTGGGCAGCGTGGGGAAAGCCGCGCTGTTTAAAAACTGATAATGGCCCGGCATATACATCTACTGGTTTTCGGGCCTTTTGTGCGCAGATGCAAGTTGCCCACACCACTGGCCTTCCTTATAATCCACAAGGCCAAGGCATTGTGGAGAGAGCCAATAAGAGTATCAAAGCCATTTTATTTAAACAAAAGAGGGGGATAGCAGAAGATGCAACCCCTAGGAGAGGGTTTCCTTAGCCCTCTTCACCCTTAATTTTTAATTTTGGACAATAATGATAAGTCTGCAGCTGACAGGCACAGTCAAGATGTGGCCCAGTCACCCAGAGAAGTGGTGATGTGGAAAGATGTCCTAGATGATAAATGGAAAGGACCGGATCTTGTCATAATAAGATCCAGGGGAGCTGTTTGTGTTTTTCCACAGGACCAGGAATCGCCCCACTGGGTTCCAAGCCGGCTGGTGAGAACAGTCCACCCTTCCTCAGGAGAAAACCTGGAGATTCAGAATGATTCGTGGAAACGGGATGTGGAGGAGCCTGGGGATGATGGCTCTCCAGATCCTGGCACTCAGTAGAGGAGAGCAACGCTGGGGAATTTTGTCTGCCTTCCCAAAACCTCTGCCTGTCCGCCATGATGCACCGGTTTTCCCTCGTTTCTTTATAACACAAAAGGATTTGGGCCTCCTCACCCTTCTGAAGGATGACACCGCTCATCCTTTGGGAGAGAACCGGACCTTTAAGGAAGAGGGCGCTCTCTGTTTCACGCTTGGTCCAGCCCGTGACTCCTGTATGTTGCTGACAAAGCAGGGGTTTGCTTGGTTTAAGGATTCAGCTCCCAGAAAATGGGGGAAAAATCAACAGGAGAGACGAAAGTCAAAATTTGCTGAAAAGAATGACACCTCTCAATATAAGTTTTCTAATTTTATCTAGTTCAGGAACAGGTTGATGTATTGTGGCAAGTTGCTCAGCTTGGATGTGAATGGAAATTTCAGGCTCTATGTGTCACTAGCATACCCTATAGTAATTTCACTCGAGCAGCCAATTTGTCCCGCAAATTGTCTTTGTATCTTTCGGGGGAATTGGTCCGAGGAGTTTGATGTGAACCTAGATGAGTTAAGAAGAGCTATTGTTGCCATCAATTCCACTCGGGTGGACCTTAGTTTGGCAAAAGGTTTCACCTCCTGGTTTTCATCAGCCTTTTCTTTCTTCAAAGAGTGGGTAGGGGTAGGACTGTTTGCAGTCTGCTGTTTTGGAGGATGTCTGTTCTGCCTATGGTTGGTTTGCAAAATGCGAGCCCAAGCTAGGAGGGACAAGGTGATTATCTCTCAGGCACTAGCTGCATTGGAGTGTGGATCCTCCCCCCAAATTTGGCTGTCAGCCCTGAAAGGCAACTAGTTCCCCTGGCCCCTGCACCCTCGGGGTTTAGAGTGCCCATTGCACGAGGATGGGCAGGAGATGGTAACCTCTGTTTGACCACTGCCTTTGCACTCTCGAGGGATTTCTCCCATTGCACTAAGGAGAGGTCGAACTGTCTCCCTTGATCGGTCAACACATCATGAGGTGGGGACCTGATCGGGAGGGCGGTTACTCTGGAGCTTGGCCTGTCTATAATAAAGAAGGGGGAACTGCAGGGAGCTAGAGCAAACGCCATTACAAGATGGCGCTGGCTTCCTGTCGGTGTTGAGGTAAACATCTCCATATTAGGCAGCGTCTTGGCGCTAACCTTACTCAAGGTATGCGCACGCGCGTGACGCAACCTGTCCCAAGCCTATCCCGTGGTATCTGCTTGTGGCAAGTTTCTTGCAACCAATCAGTAAGCGCCTCGTAGCAGTACGCCCTATAAAAGCAGCTGCAGATTCGCGCCCCTCGCCCCTCGCCATCAACCTTCCTTTCAACCAAGAGGCTCTCCAATAAAGTGTGATCAAGAAGAATCCTCGTCTTGTTGTCGTTCCTTTCCCGCAGGTCGGGAGGTTCGCTGCAAGCTTCTGGGAAATTCTCTAGTTTCTCTCTCTGTTTTTACTACAGGTGTGCTGGGATTACAGAAGCCCACCACAACTTCCAGCTGTTACCTGGCGTCTGGGGGCTGAACACAGGTATTCAGAGTTGTTAGCAAGTGCTTTATCCATTGTTGTTTTGTTTTTTGTTTTGTTTTGTTTTGTTTTTTCGAGGTAGGGTCTCACTGTAGTCCAGGCTGACTTGGAATTCACTATGTAATCTCAGGGAGGCCTCAAACTCATGGCGATCTTCCTACCTCTGCCTCCTGAATGCTGGGATTAAAGGTGTGTGCCACCATGCCCGGCTCCCCCTGGTCTTTTTATTTTGTTTATTTTCTTTTCTTTTTTTTTTCTTTTCTTCCTCCCTCTTTCTTTCTTTCTTTCTTTCTTTCTTTCTTTCTTTCTTTCTTTCTTTCTTTCTTTCTTGTTTCACTCTAGGGTTTCACTCTAGTCCAGGCTGACCTGGCATTCACTATGCAGTCTCAGAGTGGCCTCAAACTCACGGTGATGGGTGATCCTCCTACTTCTGCATCCTGAGTCCTGGGACTAAAGGTGTGCACCAGCTTATTTTCTTGCATGTGCATAATATATGTGGTATATGTGATGTATGCATGTGTAAAAATGTGCCCCATGCACACACCTAAGGCACTCTGTGAGCTTGCCTGGTGCGGCTAGAGAAGACCATCAGATGTTCCCCTCCATCACTCACCCTCCTGTTTTTCCTCCTTTTTTTCTTTCAATTTTTATTTTTTGCTAGGAAGATTTTTTTGTAGGAGCAGAGGTAGGAGGATTGCCATGAGTTCAAGGCCAGCCTGAGACTACATAGTGAATTCCAGGTCAGCTTGGGCCAGAGGGAGATCCTACCTTGAAAAACAAAACAAAAACAAAACAGTAACAAAAACAAAAAAGAGAGACAGACCTTGAACTCAGTATGTAGCTCAAGATAACCTTTAAATTTCTATTTCTCTGAGCTGGAGAGATGGCCTAAGTAACTTGCCTGCAAAGCCAAAGGACGGAGTTTTAGTTTTCCAGGACCCACGTAAGCCAGATGCACAAAGTGGCACATGCATCTGGAGTTCATTTGCAGCAGCTGGAGGCCCTGGTGTGCCTATTCTCTCTATCTCTTCTCTCTCTCTCTCTCTCTCTCAAAAATAAATAAAATAAAAATTCCTGTTTCTCCTGCTTCCACCTGGGGAGCACTAACCTTATATGCATGTGGATAGCATGTCTGGCTTTATCTTTCTGTTTGATTATAAAATGTGTTCATTCTTGCTGAATTGTTGGCAGACTCCCCTATTTAACCTTTCTCCTTTGTCTTCTGTAGTAATCAGATATGTTTTCTTTCATTACATTGAGTTCAGTGGCCAGCAAGAGGGTCATAGCGTGACTTCACTTTCTAGTCTGATTATTGTGCAGTATATCAGGAGCCCTGCATGGGTCAATAAGTAACAAAAATAGCTTGAGAAAATTGTTCTTAAAATATGCAGACCTGGAAAACAGTGAGTTCTTAGGATCCAATATGCACCATTTGCCAGCAAACCTTCACCTAAGGTAGGCCACCAGGCTGTGATCACTGTCTCTCTAGAAACTACCCTTAAGGCAGCCAATGGGCTGGCCACCAGCCAGTTGATCATAATAAAGTCCTCTCTTTACTGCCAGCTTGCATCTTGGTTAATTGGCTTCAGTCATGCATGGTGACACTCAGTCCTCTTCTTCTCTCCTTTAGGGCACTCTCCTGTCTACAACACTCCCAATACATGAGCTCAATCCAGTGCTCTGAGGACCAATAGAGAGGCAGCCAAGCCCAGGGTGCTGTGGCTGGCTCTGGTTTCAGAAAGGTGAATGTAGTAGAGCTAATTCCTTCAACTAGCCAGAGAGGTGTGTGTGTGTGTGTGTGTGTGTGTGTGTGTGTGTGTGTGTGTGCATGGTGTAGGTATTTTCACATGTATATTGGTGCATGTGCATACATGTGGACATGTGGATACCAGAGGTTGACTGTGTCTGGTGTCTTTTTCAGTTGCTCTCTTCTTTATTTACTGAGGCAGGGTCTCTCATATAAACCCAGAGCTTCCTGATTTCACTAGTTACACAGCCAACTTGCCCCAGGGATTCCCTGTCTCTGCCTCCCAAGTGCTGTCTGTGTAGCACGTGCTTTATCCACTGAGCCCCTAGGAAGGCATTTCTTTGATGGTATTACATGAGATCAGACCACTAGCGTGTTGCCTAAACCTGACTTTGGGGAGCCTCAAATGCTTATAGAGACAAGGCACAGTCAGCTATTCTCCTCTCTCTAAGGATAGCTCTGCCAACAATTCTTCATAGCACTTCTCCTGATTGTGATGACTTGTTTATTGTCTGCCTGGCTCCACTGCTCCCTGTTTTCATCCATCCATTCAAACTAGGCATCATTCAAGGAACTAGGAAGGCAACCATGTTGGACATGGACTGGGACTAGGACCAACCAAGGCGACATGAAAATGAATGAAAGAGAAACCACCTCAACAGCAATCGATTATCTATTATTCAGAGCTGTAGTCAGCCAATGAATAATACGTGGCTCTCAGCCTTCAAGCTTGAGTTCACCAAGAAAACAAGGCACAGAAGAAGCACTGCACACAGTGTGACCAGAAGGCTAACCTTCTGGGAAACCTGTTCTTGTTCATTCTTGAGAACGTCTTGCTGGAACTGAAGTCACTCGGTATAATCATCCAATAGTATTAGAGTAGAGTGTTTTCTGCTTAAACAACCTAACTGATTAAAAGCACGTTGCTTTACAATGGTATTCGTGACACACTGTGATTGTTCTGATATGATCTTATGAATGAATTCACTTCTTATGGAGTGAATAAAAGCAAACTCTGGGAAGTCTGGCTGCTCATGACTTTCACATCCTCACTAACTCATCTGCATCATCTGTTTTCTCTTTTTCTTTTTCCTTTTCCTTTTTTTTTTTTTTTTGTAGGGTCTTACTCTAGCCCAGGCTGACTTGGAATTCACTATGTAGTCTCAGGGTGGTCTTGAACCCAAGGCAAGCCTCCTACCTCTGCTTCCCAAGTGGTGGGATTAAAGGCATGTGCCACCACGTCTGGCTTGCATCTGTTTTTTCTTCTGCTGCCCTGTACATAAACACCTTCACAAAACAAAGAATAATGAAGGGTGGCAGTCTCTTTGCTGGAATGGAGATTGCATGCTCAGGCACAACTATTATTTAAATATATATGTAAATTTATTTATTCATTGAGAGAGAGAAAGAGAAAGCCAGAGGGAGAGAGAATGGGTATACTAGGGCCTCTAGCTACTGAAAATGAACTCCAGACCCATGCACCACCATGTTCATCTGGCTTACATGGGGTCTGGGAAATTGAACCTGGTAGCTTCTTAGGCAAGCGTCTTAACCACTAAGCCATCTCTCCAGCCCATGAGCTGGGTTTTTAAATGGCCAGAGGTGGGAAAGAGAAACGAGAGTGAAGAATAGGGAAGATAAAACAGAAATAAGGCCATTTCTTTTGCTGACTTGTTTTCTTTGTGAACAGATCTGATAATTATGGCTCTGAGGTCAATCCTATCTATTTTTAAAATATAGGCTTGGGGGTGGGGCTGGAGAGATGGCTTAGCAGTTAAGGCGTTTGCCTGCAAAGCCAAAGGACCTCGGTTTGATTCCCCAGGACCCACGTAAGCCAGATGCACAAGGTGGCACATGTGTTTGGAGTTCATTTGCAGTGGCTAGAGGCCCTGGTGTGCCCATTCTCTTTCTCTGTCTGCCTCTTTCTTTCTCGCTCTCTCAAATAAACAAAAATAAATAAATAAAAATAAAATAAAATATAGGTCTGTGGTCAGGCGTGGTGATACACACTTTTAATCTTAGCACTCGGGAGGCAGAGGTAGGAAACTTGTGAGTTCGAGGCCACCCTGAGACACATAGTGAATTCCAGGTCAGCCAAACCAAAAAAAAAAAAATTATACATATAAGCCTATGGTCTCTGTGTAACAGATGTTCTTATCAAACTATAGCCTAAGGGTGTATTTACAGTCCAAAAGAATTTCCTAGGGCTGGAGAGATGGTTTAGAAGTTAAGTCACTTGCCTGCAAAGCCAAAGGACCCAGGTTTGATTCCTCAGGACCCACATAAGCCAGATGCACAAGGATGTATGCCTCTGGAGTTCATTTGCAGCTGCCGAAGGCCCTGGTGTGCCCATTCTTTCTCTTTTTCTCTCTGTCTCTCCCTCTCTCAAATAAATAAAATAATTAAAAAAATAATTTCTTAGCATGCCTTTAACCTAGCACTGGAGGGAGGCAGAGGTAGGAGGATCACTGAGAGTTCAAGGCCACCCTGAGACTACACAGTGAATTCCAGGTCAGCTTGGGCTAGAGTGGTGAGACCCTCCCTGACATTGGAGTCAGCTTGCCCTGCTAATTTGTAATTTATTAACCCTTCAAGCTAGATCCTGAAGATATGTAAAAGACTGGGGGTTGTAGAGTCATTTGGCTACATCCTGCTATCATGGGGGCCATGGTGAGGGCTTGGAGTCTGTCCTCAAGATCTAGAATGGGTAGTAGGCTGTCTATGTTGGTGGCTTGGCTGTCTCTGTATTTTGGAGTGGATTTTCCCTGTGGGAGACACTAAGGGAGAGAGTTGTTTAGAGGCTGATTACTAAGGACTGGTGTTATGGTGTTCTGTGGGCAAGGTGTACTGGGTGTTGAGAGACATTATTTTTACAGAGTTAATTTGTTGTCTAATCAACTTGGTAGACAGTTGATCAGACAGGGGGCAACAGTTAAAAGAAGAATGAAGCTAGGCGTGGTGGCGCATGTCTTTAATCCCAGCACTGGGGAGGCTGAGGTAGGAGGATTGCAATAAATTCCAAGCCACCCTGAGACTACACAGTGAATTCCAGGTCAGCCTGGGCTAGAGAGAGAGACCCTACCTGGAAAAACCAAAAAAAAAAAAAAAAATGCAGATTAAGGGTCCCAATAAGGAGTTTATCCCTGATAACCGTTGTACCAGCCCGACATAGCTTTTTTTTTTTTTTTTTTTTTTCTGTCCCCAGGTAGGGTCTTCACTCTACCTAAGACTGACCTGGAATTCACTATGTAGTCTCAGGGTAGCCTCGAATTCATGGTGATCCTCCTACCTCTGCTTCCCAAATGCCAAATGCTGGGATTCAAGTCGTGCATCACCACACCCAGTTTTTTTTTTCTTTTAAAGAATTTTGTTTGTTTGAATCTTGAACTCATGGCGATCCTCCTACCTCTGCCTTCTGAGTGCTGGGATGAAAGGCGTGCTCCACCATGCCGGGCTAAAAAATTTTTTATCTAGTTATTTGGGAGAGAAAAAGAGAAGAGAGAGGGCTGGAAGGCTGGCTTAGCGGTTAAGCGCTTGCCTGTGAAGCCTAAGGACCCCAATTCCAGGCTCAATTCCCCAGTACCCATGTAAGCCAGATGTACAAGGTGGAGCATGCATCTGGAGTTTGTTTGCAGTGGCTGAAGGCCATTCTCTCTCTCTCTCTTTCTCTCTCTCTGCCCTTTTCTCTCTCTGTCTGTTGCTCTCAAATAAATAAATAAAAATAAACAAACAAAAAAAGACAGAGAAGAGAGAGAGAGAATAGGCGAGGCACAATGCCAGGGCCTCTAGCCGATGCATGCACCACCTTGTACATCTGGCTTACATGGTTACTGGGGAATCAAGTCTAGGTCCTTTAGGCTTCTAAGGCAAGTGCCTTAACTGCTAAGTTATCTTTCCAGCCTGCATAGTTTGTTTTCATGGATTTTGTTAACCTGTTGTTATTTTCTTTTTTTCTTGTTTGTTTTGTTTTGCTTTTTGTTTATCAAGGTAGGGTCTCCCTGGAGCCCAGGCTGACCTGGAATTCACTATGTATTCTCAGGGAGGCTTCAAACTCAAGGCAATCCACCTATCTCTGCCTCCGGAGTGCTGGGATTAAAGTCAACCGCCACTACGCTCAACTAACCTCTTATTTTATCTGATCTGTTTGTTGTTGGATAATATTTTAATTGTCTGTAATATTAAAGCAGCTCATTCCAGGGAGCTGTTTACAGCCAATATGATGTTTCAATAATAGAAAGTCAACAGTGGTTCGGTTTTGTAAAATTTAGGTACCAAGTTCCTTTATCACTTGATTAATCTCTGCCAGTACTTATGCAGTAAGATTGGCTGTTTTGCTAAAGATATGGCCAACTGTGAAATTTTTCTCTGTAACTCCACTATCAGGCCTGGGCTGGGCAGAAGGAATACTACCAAGGCCACAATCTGACTGATATTCATGGGGCTCCGGGTAGCTCAGTGAGTAGGAGTTATGGTAGTCAAGGAGGATCCACCCAATGGAGCATATCCCAGAGAAATTGCCAGGCAAGGCTTGAAAAGCAGTGTTATTGCAAAAAAAAATCCCATTCTACAGGAAGTGTTTTGCCAGTGGGTAGGGAGACAGAGCATTCAATAGAACGATTTAAGCGTGGTGTAGAGATGATACAATTGATGCACAAACAATGTTGTTTAACAAGGGAAACTGGTAATGCCTGCTGTGCATGGAGCACGGTCTGATCTTGGCTGGTGGCATGGACTCCAGTAACATTAACATATTATGTTTTATGGACAAGCCCATGAGTGTTTTTTTTTTTAACTTTTTATTTTATTTTTAAGTTTTTTATTTTTATTTTTATTTTTATTTTTATTTATTTATTTTTTTTTTTTTGGTTTTTTGAGGTAGGGTCTCACTCTAGTCTAGGCTGAAATTCACTATGTATTCTCAGGGTGGCTTCGAACTTGTGGCGATCCTCCTACCTCTGCTTCCAGAGTGCTGGGATTAAAGGCATGTGCCACCATGCCCAGCTTCTTTTATTTGTTTGAGAGAGAGAGAGGGAGAGAAAGAGGCACATAAAGAGAGAATGGGTGCACCAGGGCCTTCAGCGACTGCAAACGAACTCCAGACGCATGTGCCACTTTGTTCATCTGGCTTATGTGGGTCCTGGGGAATTGAACCTGGCTCCTTTGGCTTCACAGGTAAGTGCCTTAACTGCTAAACCATCTCTCCAGTCCCCATGAGGTTATTAGCTAATAGCTGATGGACTGAGTTTCCCTCTTATATACAGAAGGAGTGTTTATTCATGATATCTATTACCAGTTGAACCCAGAAGTTTTGAGCATTTATGGACCCTAAGGAGCCCATGGACAGAATTATATTTAAGGTAGCTATCTTTTTAAGTTTGGTGCATGTATATTGTCCTGTGTCTTGATTGTGGGTGAATTTTTAGAAATTCTAAAGTTTATATTACGTCTTTTAGATTGATCAGTGATATTTTTTCATGGCCCCTTTAAATTAGCCTGTTTTCTGGTTATCTTTATGCCATCTAATAGGGCCTACTACAGACTCAGGACATGAAAAGGTATAATTTAGTATTAAAGGAGATCCTACAATAGCAGGTCCTATTTGGGCCACAGAGAGAATACATATACTCTATATAGTGTGGACATGAGGGAGAACAAGCATTATTAGGGATATAATTATTGTTAGTTGGCCCCCAGTTAACAGGATTATAGGGCTGAGGGCAAGAATGGTCTGGGTGGGTTTGTTATATAGGTCATTGTCCTTTGAGAAGGATTTAAGTATGGGTGGCACTGTAAGAATATTATTATGAAGAAATATAGCCAGAGTAGAAGAGTTAAAAGAGCCTTCTCTGGGGCCAGGCATGGGCATGGGCATGGTGGCTCACGCCTTTAATCCCATCTCTTGGGAGGCAAAGGTAGGTGAGTTGCCGTGAGTTTGAGTCCAACCTGAGATTACATAGTTAATTCCAGGTCAACCTGGGTCAGAGTGAGACCCTACCTCAAAAAACCAAAAAGAAAAACAAAGCGCCTTCTCTGTACATGACCAATCTGTAGGAGTTACAGTAATTAAGCCCATCATAAGGAGGGCAGCACTGAAAATGACAACTATAAGGAAGAAGAAGGGGTTGTAGGATATTTCCTAGGGGAAAAAGAAGGCAGAAAAGAGCAATAGAAAAGAACTGTATCTACTCTAGTGTGAAAGGGGTGAAGGTTCCTTGTAGCCAGAGTTCTTCTATGGAGTCCATCAAATGTGGAGATCAGCCAGAGCAAAAGCCACAGGTCCTCCTGTATGTGAGTCTGTGTACACTGTCCAGCAGTGTTTGGATAAATATGAAATGAACACACACCAGGCAAAATAGGATTTAATGGAGGGTCAGGGAGATGTATTTGAGTACTTCCCCCATTGACTGTATTTGCAGCATTTTAAAATATTTTATTTTTATTTATTTATTTGAGAGAGAGGGTGTGATACACAAATAGGCAGGTAAGAGAGAGAGAGAGAGAGAGAGAGAGAGAGAGAGGTGCGCAGGGGCCTCCAGCCACTGCAAATGAATTCCAGATGCATGTGACCCCTTGTGCATCTGGCTTATGTGAGTCCTGGGGAGCTGAACCTGGGTCCTTTAGCTTTGCAGGCAAATGCCTTAACCACTAAGCCATCTCTCCAGCCCTGATGCCAACTTTTGGTCTGTGCCTGAATCTAAATAAAAGCTGCAAGTATGGGCTGGAGAGATTAGTGATTAAGGCGCTTGCCTGCAAAGCCAAAGAACCTTGGTTCAATTCCCTAGGACCCATATAAGCCAGATGCACAAGGTGGCACATGCGTCTGGAGTTCATTTGTAGTGGCTGGAAGCCCTGGCACAACATTCTCTCTCTCTCTCTCTCTCTCTCTCTCTCTCTCTGCCTCTTTCCCTCTCATGGCCTTGAAGGACCAGAGACCATCTGAGTATCCTCCCCCCCTTAGACATTCCTGGCTGAAGAAGCCTATTCTGAACAAGGATACAAACAGCTACAATTTCCTTATCAACTGCACCTGGTCCAGTCTGTTTTTCTGAGGATTCTCCTTATAAACTTACACCCTAGCCTGGCTCAGTGCTTCAGCCTTCATCCTGTGGAAAAGCTGAGGCCCTCAGTGTTTTTCTCAGTAAACAGTCTTGTCTGTAGAGATCAAATCCAGTGTTCTCTTTTGCTTTTCTCTTACCCTTTCCTTACATTTCTGGTGCCATGACTTGGATACCCTTCTGGGCTTTGGGACTGCACAACCTCCTCCTTCCTTCTCTACCTCCCTGCCAATGTTTCACTGTCTCAGGAATAGAAAAACTCACTGTGCTCACTGCTCTGAACTAAACAGCCACCTGTGACCTGAAACCTTCAACTTCCCAGCTTGATACCTGGCTCCTTTTCTTCTTTCACCCTCTCCCAACAGACTTTTGAACTCCAGACTAGAGGCCTCTTGCCATGTGATCCACTGCATCCACACCCTCATCAAATTACAACTTCAGGACAAGGTATTTATTCTCGGTCTGTGGCAGAGATGCCCTGTCCCAGACCTTAGAAACTCTGGGAGTTTCTCACTTTTCAGTCCAGTCCATGGACAATTGGAGACTCCAAACAGAGCCTCCCATGTGTCATTCCACCAACACCCCAAGCCTTATGAGTGTGAGGACCTTATGAGTGTGAGGATGCTCCCTCCTAAACCTTGGGTTTCGTTTGCCTTCCCTAAGCCTGGGAGATGTCCCTGGTGGCAGGATTGGCCACTCTAGTCCTTGTCCTCCAAAATGGGCTCTAAATTATCTGTTCCAAAAGACACTCCATTGGCATGTCTCAAGGCTAATTTAAAGGAGCTTGAACTTCCTGAGCTCCTGCCTGCCAAATTACTCTGGCTCTCTGTTCAAATTTGACCACAATATTCCTTAGATAATGGCCACCACTGACCTGAATTTGGTACTTTTGATTTTAATATTCTTATTGATCTTGATAACTTCCTCAGAAAACATGGCAAGTGGTCTGAGGTTCCTTACCTTCAGGGCTTCTTTGCCCTCCATTCCTGCCCTTCCCTTTGTACTTCTTGTTCTACCTACCAAGTTCTCCTCTGTCACCAAAAACCCTCTAAAATCCTGTCCCTTCTAAAACTCTACCTCTCACACACAGTTCTGCCATCTGGCTATAGCTTTCCAGGATCTCTCCCTCTCACTCCAAATTCAAGCCATCTCACTAAATCAAATACAAACTCTACCCTCTTAAAGAAACTCCTGTCTTTACTGGGCCTCTTTAACTTATTCTACATATGGATATCTAATTTTTCTCTCCTTGCTAAAAGTTAAAATCACTAAACAGCTTCTAGGGTTTTTCCTTTCTTTTCCCTTTCCCCCTTCTTTTCATTACAAGCCACCAAAGAAAAAATGTCAACTTAAAATTCAAACCACTGGCTGTTGCTCTGTTAAGTCCTCACCAATTTAAAACATAACTAAAATCTTAAAAGGATGTCTCTCCATGTTTCATGTTGTCATGTCTAATGTTGGCCAACCATGTCATGTCATATGTTCTATGTTTCATGTAGTCTGTCCTTATGTATGACTAAATTTATGGTTATTAATTGTTCCAATGCTTATGGTCATTAAATGTTCTGATGCTCATATATTTTAAGATGATGTTAAATTATTAAAACCAGGTTTACAATATATTTAAAATAATTAACCTCTATGTTTTTGACAATGTGCTTATTCATACATACTACAATAATAGACATATTTGTATACAAAATTCTAATCTTGCTTCTACAGAATGAGATGTGTTTTTGGATCAGAAAAGACTTTATAAGGTAAAAGATTGTTGTAAGACATATTATTAAAAAGGATATGAAAATAATATAAAAAGTTATGGGACTTAAACTAAGAAAGGTTTGGGTTGCCTGTGGGTAAAAAGTTTTCATCTTTAACCTTAAAAGTTTTCAGACTTTACTCTTTGTAATACTTTCATAAATTTATTTGTCATGAAATGTGTCAACATTAAATTGAGCTTTATGCATCTATTTCCTACTTTAAACTTTGTAATAAGACTAAATATTTAACAAAATTAAGATTCTTTTTAATGAGTTTTTGTTTATTTAAACCTTGTCTCTCAAACAAATAAATAAAAAATAAAAATTTTAAAAAAGGTTATACTGGACTTAAACTAAGAAAGTTTGGGTCCCACTTTGCCAAGTAAATGGGGGTTTAATTAACAAAAGTTTTTTTTTCATAGCAGCTGAGAACTGCTTAATTGTTTCCTACCTTTCTAACTTTAAAAATAAATAAAAAATAAAATTGAAAATAAAAATTTAAAATTAATATAACTGATTTTTCAAATTTTTATTTTATTTTATTTATACCTATTTGAGAGAGAGACTGTTAAAAGTCTGCAGGTACTAAAAAAAAAGAATGGGCATATTTAACAAAATCAAGATTCATTTTAATGAGTTTTTGGTTATTTATTTAAACCTTATCTAAATGTAGCATAAAAATAAAAAATGTAAAATTAATATAACTGACCTTCTAAATATTAAAAAAAAAAAGAGGGGAAACCTAGGGAGACTGCTGACCCAGGGAAATGGGAAGACAGACAATCAGAATCCAGACAGTCTATTTATAATTAACCATAGGGACAAAAAAAAAAAACATACAAGCAGAGGTTAGAAAAAAACTAAATGGTCATATTAAAAGTCTTATGGTAAGAAAGTTTTTGTTGGTAGTTATGAGATGAACTGACTAAGGAAGATAAACTGAAAAAAAAACTTTAAATGTTGGTAAATGCTTGATGAAAAAGATTGTTACAGAGTGGTTACATAGATTGTAAGGTAAAAGTATGTAGATGAAGGTATAGAAAGTATGTAGATGAAGGTATGAGTAAGCTTAAACAGAAGGTTAAAGACAAAGTTGACTAAGTCTTAAAGTACTTGATCAGATTACAGACTCCTTGAGATATATAAAATGACTATTAACCTAGGGCTTATATCAGACTAACAAAGGATGGCCCTGGCTGGTAACAGGATGCTATGGTATTCAGGTGGTAAACTTAAAAACTTTAACTCATTGATATTAATCTGGTCATGATAATGGTTGTAAAAGACTGACTTTAAAGTTCTCAACCAAGTTTGCTATATTCCTCTATTTGTCAACCTTTTACTATTTAATAAGATTATATCTAAAAAAAAAAACAACTGTAACCTTAAGATGGTTCCTGTCTTGTTCATGCTGTTTTACTGGGTGATTATCACTGAAATTATTGTCTAAGTCTTATAAAGGTGATTTAGTCATTGTGACTTTGTTCTTAGGGAAACTGAAGAAACCCCTCCTGTCCTAGAAAAGCCTGCAATATACAAACAATGTTAATATAGCTTGTCTAGACTTCATATATTCTACCATTCATAAATATTGCCTTATGTTAAACTTAAAAATGATTCAATGATTAAAGGTAAGATGAAGAAATCACTTTATGTCTATCATAATGTCTCTAATGTATGTTAAAATCAGACTAATTTAGCTCAACAATGACCAAGTTTGGCTTTATTCTTAAGCTATGTATACTCAGTCTCAATCAAGGTTTTACTTAAATAATTGTCTCATTTCTTGTATCTTAAGTTCATTGCTTATAGGTATATTGATACTTAAGACATGTTCTCTGCTCTGGAAACATGACCTTAAATGCTGCTTTCTGCTTCCAGTTTGTGGGGTAATTGGTACCCACACAGATATCTAAACTAATCAAAGATGTTACCAAATACAAATGCCAAAACCTTATGCTATCTTACTTGACATGTTCTGCCTATACTTATAACTGTTACACATTTAAAAAATAAGATGTGTCTACCTCATGAAAAGCTGTTGCTCTGGATTTCTCTTGCCCTAATTGTTTACATAGTTCAAACAATTCTCTATAATAAGGTGATATATTTATTTATAATGTCATACCTCATATTATGATAAAAGTTAAAGGCTTCTGACATAAGTTATGTCTTGTACTGTAATAAAGTTTCATTCTAATTATGTCCCATACTACATAGTCTTTTGTACTGTTTTTGTACTGTTTCAAAGCCATAGTTATATTACATCTTCTGACAAGTACTAAAATTATCTTATGTTTCTTCTTAACTCCACAACACAGATGTAAATATCTCTCTACTAATTAACTATTTTCTCAGTCTTTGGAAGAGATTCCCCTGGACTCACGCTGATTTAAAAATAGACTGATTCTCCACTCCATCTCTGGAGCCAGTTCTGTAAGCTTTACTTTCCTATATCAATATCAAAGATAACAAGATCAAGATATTTTAACTAGTTTTTTTTTATTTTTTAAAACTCTATCTGAATGTGACATAAAAATCAAAACTAAGTCTTTATTTTGTTACATAGCATACCTGTTTACAACAATAAGTTTCTTAAATGTTATACTCTTATATGTTTTCCTGTTGGGTAAGACTTTTATTTATTTGCTATCAACTTATTCTAATAAATAAGACCAAGTCTAATTATATAACATTTATTTCATTGTATTATATAACCAGTATAATTCTATAAAACACAATTTCATTATGTTTATAAAATAAACAACTGATAACAAATTATCAAGACTAATCAAAGTTTTAGCCTTTCAGCCTAATGTACTTCCATTAGTTCTCCTAAAGATAAGACTTTTTGAGCTGGGTGTGGTGGTGCATGCCTTTAATTCCAGAACTTGGGAGGCAGAGGTAGGAGGTTTGTCATGAGTTCAAGGCCACCCTGAGACTATATAGTGAATTCCAGGTCAGCCTGAGCTGGAGTGAGACACTACCTCACCTCAAAAAAAAAAAAAAAAAAAAAAAGATAAGATTTTTTGATTTTTGGACCAAGTATGTAAAGACCATAAACCTTCTATATTAAAGACTTAACATATACACACAAAAAAATCCTTTAAACCTAAATTTCAAAATTAGTTAATTTCTTAATTTCTATCATAGCTGAATTTAAAATAATTTAAGGTAGGGAATACATACCTGGTACTGCAAAACCTAAGCAGAAGTCTATAGCAGGTGAGGTCATCAGCTTTAGGGGTATAAAGCCTGCTCTTGTCTGACTAAATGTATATATTATTCCCACCAAGCTGCCCTAGGGGCACTACACTTAATGTTTATGTTCACATATTAATGACCACTGGGATGGCCCAAAAGGCAACATAGTGCTGAGAAGAAGGGATGGAGGAGTGCCCAGCACTGAAACACCTCTGTCACACCCTCCAAGGCTCAGGGACCATTGCGGAAGAGGGGTCGGATAGAATGGAAGAGCCAAAGAAAGGGTATGACTTCTTACAATGCAACTGTCCAGAGAGAAATTGGCCTCAATATCCATGACCTTGCAGTGCCTAGCAATACCTTCGCAAGACCCTCAAAATGGAAGAAAAAGATGATGACATCAAATTAAAAGAGAGACTAATGGAGAGAGGGAGGGGATATGATGGACATTGGAGTTCTAAAGTGGAATGGGGGGAGGGGAGGGAAATATCATGTGTTTTTTGTATGTAAGTATAGAAGTTGTCAGAAAAAAAAAAAGGAACAGAAAAAAAATAAAAGCCGGGCGTGGTGGCGCACGCCTTTAATCCCAGCACTCAGGAGGCAGAGGTAGGAGGATCGCCATGAGTTCGAGGACACCCTGAGACTACATAGTTAATTCCAGGTTAGCCTGGACCAGAGTGAAACCCTACCTCGAAAAACCAAAATAAATAAATAAATTAATTAATTTAAAAAATAAAATAAAATAATAAAATAAATAATTTAAGATATTTCAAATATTATTTGAATACTTAACTCTCACACTTCCTTACCTTACCTAAACCAAATCTTTACCCCAGTTCTCCCCAATTTCTTTTATCCTTCCAGAGTCTGGACTGAAGGGTTAATAGCCTTCCCTGAAAACTAATGAGAACTAAAGAGTTAATAGCTATCCCTAAAGCTTGCAGGCAATAAAGAAGTTTGGCACCCTTCCCTGATTGATGTACTCCCCTTAGCCTAGATGGCTTTTAAGAACCAGAGACCATCTGAGTATCCTCCCCCCCTTAGACATTCCTGGCTGAAGAAGCCTATTCTGAACAAGGATACAAACAGCTACAATTTCCTTATCAACTGCACCTGGTCCAGTCTGTTTTTCTTAGGATTCTCTTAGAATCCTAGCCTGGCTCAGTGCTTCAGCCTTTATCCCCCGGGAAAGCTGAGGCCCCTTGCTGTTTCTCTCAATAAACAGTCCTGTCTGTAGAGACCGAATCCAGTGTTCTCTTTTACTTTTTTCTTACACTTTCCTTATAGGTATAAGGGGAAGTTTGGTTATCCTCAAAGAGGTGGGGCCTGTGGGTGTTACCTGGAAAGAAGATGAAGATTCCCATTTTAGATAGAAGAGGTGAACCCAGCATGGGAAGCCCAGGAGTTAGGCAGCAGTGAGGGTTAGCAAGATAATCTTGTGGAGCCCCTTCCATTTTGGTGACAGAGGTTTGTGGGCAAGGTTTGAGATACAGACTGCATCACCTATTTCTAGGTTAGGGAGAGGAGCATCGGTATGGGGGAAGGGGAGGGTATTTCCAAAGTTCTGTTCTCAGAAATGGAAGGAGACTAGTAAGGAATCCTATTTCTCTCCGGATTAAAATATTTGAATAAATGATGCTTTAGGCATATCTTAAGTCTGTGTACATGTTGACAGCAAGATTTTTAGCCAATGTTAGGGCTCGAATAAGGGCTGTTAGTTCAGCCTGCTGGGAGGTGGTACCTGGGACCAAAGGTTTAGCTTCAGTAAGGGTGTGGGTCTTAGAATTGGGGTGGCCCTGGATGATGGCATAACCTGAAGTCTAAGGGGGTGATTTTAGGGACTGTCTATAAACCAATCAGCAGTTCCAGGTTCAGGGAGAGGGTGTCTGGTGATGTGGGTAAAGAGGCTCAGGGAAAGAACCAGTATGTAAAAGCATGAGTGTAAAGGAGCTTGGGGCATGGTAGCAGTGGTGGCAGGGAGAAAGGTAGTGGAGATGAGGGTCGAGCAAGGCTGGAAGGACAGGTTACGGTCTAGGAGGTTTGCATGTAGCATCTGGACTCAAGAGAGGGCAGGGCCAAGAAGGCTAGGTGATTGAGAGGTCTTTAAGAGAATGGGAAGAGGGCTGGAGGGATGGCTTAGTGGTTAAGACACTTGCCTGTGAAGCCTAAGGGCCTCAGTTTGATTCCCCGGAACCCATATAAGCCAGATGCACATGATGGTACATGGGTCTGAAGTTAATTTGCAGTGGCTGGAAGCCTTGGCACGCCCATTTACTCTCTATCTGCCTCTTTCTCTCCCATCTGCCTTTCAAATAAATAAATTTATTATTTATTTGACAGAGAGAAAGAAGGAGAGAGATGGGCACTGCAAACGAACTCAGATGCATGCACCACCTTTTGCATCTGGCTAAAGTGGGTCCTGGGGACTCGAACCTGTGTCCTTTGGCTTTGTAGGCAAACACCTTAACTGCTAAGCCATCCCTCCAGCCCTCAAATAAATAAAATTTAAAAATATATTTTAAAAAGAGAGAATGGGAAAAGTATCTGGTCAATGGGCTATGTAAAAAGATCTTGTTAGCTTCTGGGATAATTAGAGTGGTGGCCACCAGAACCTGTAGCAAGAAGGCCAACCCTTGGCAACCAGGTCCAGATAGCATACACTTTTAATGGCAGAACTTGGAAGGCAGAGGTAGGAGGATCGCTGTGAGTTCAAGGCCACCCTGAGACGACATAACGAATTCCAGGTAAACCTGACTTAGAGTGAGACCCTACCTCGAAAAACCAAAATAAAATAAAATAAAAAGCTATAGGGGCATAAGTATCTCCTGCCTGTTGGCAGAGGAGTGCTAGGGCTTGGCCCTGATTAACATGGAAGATGGCATGGAGGAATAGAAAAACCAGCTTGGAAGGGTCAGGTAACCCCAGGGAAGAAGCCCTAGCTGTAGCTTGCTGTGGGGCTCTTATCAGGGTGGTTAGTGTGGAATGGGTAAGAAGGGGTTCCTCAAGGTTGCCTTTCGTGGCTTAACAGAGGGGCTGAGCAATGAGAGAGAAGTAACATATCCATGTGCAGAAGAAGAGGCCCAGTAAAGACAGGAGTTCCCTTTTAGTGACAGGCAGGGGACAGTTTAGAAGGATTTTTATTTGGTCTGGAGGAATGGCTCTGGTTTGATGTGAAAGACTCAGTAGGTCATGGTAGATTGACAGATCTGGGCTTTGCCCTTTGAAACCTGGTAACCCCAGGAGGCTAAGGTATTGAAAAGATCAGCAGTGTGTGTGAGGCCGATTTCCTGGGAGGGGCTGCATAGGAGGTCATTGACATACTGTAAGAGTGGCTGGGATGGAGGTTTAGCGATAAGAGATCTCACTGAAGGGCCTGCCCAAAGTGGTGAGAGCTGTCTCTAAAACCTTGTGGCAGGACTGTTCATGTCAGCTGTTGAGCTAGGAAGGGTCTAGTCCTTCCAGGTAAAAGCAAAAAGGGGCTATGAGTCCAGGTGTAATGGGATGGTGAAGAAAGCATTGTTTTAAAAAATTTTTTTAAGTGTTTAAAAAAAGTTTTAAAAATGTTATTCATTTATTTGAGAGACAGAGAAAGAGGCAGATAGAATGGGCACACCAGGGCCTTTAGCCACTGCAAACTCCAGACACATGCACCACCTTGTGTATCTGGCTTACATGGGTGCTAGGAAATTGATCCTGGGTCCCTGGGTCTTTTGGCTGTGCAGGCAAGTGCCTTAATGGCTTAGCCATCTCTCCAGCCTGAAGAAAGCATCTTTAAGAACTAAGACACACACACACACACACACACACACACACACATATACATATACATATATATAAAGTTGATGTGGAACAGATGAAAGAAGTGTGTAGGGGTTGGGGACAACTGGGTGTATAGGTATAGTTGCCTTACTGATTTTTCTGAGGTCCCGAACTAAGCAAAAGGTCAAAAGATTCTATTGTTTTCTTTTTTTATTGTTGTTTTGTTTTGTTTTTGAGGCAAGCCCAATTGACTGCCCCTCCCCCCCTTTTTGAGGTAGGGTCTCACTCTAGCTCAGGCTGACCTGGAATTCACTGTCTCAGGGTGGCCTCCAACTCACAGCGATCCTCCTACCTCTGCCTCCCAAGTGCTGGTATTTAAGGCGTGCGCCACCATGCCCAGCTAACTGGCCTTTTTTTATGTGAGAGAGTATGAGTGAGAGTGAAGGACAGAGAGGAAGGGGGAGGGGATTGGCATGCCAGGGCCTCCAGTCACTGAAATCGAACTCTAGACGCATGTGCCACCTTGTGTGCACGTGTGACCTCATGTTTGTGTCACCTTGTGCGTCTGGCTTATGTGGTACCTGGAGAGTCAAACATGAGTCTTTATGCTTCACAGGCAAGCACCTTAACTGCTAAGTCATCTCTCAGTCCCTCTATTGGGTTTTTTTGTTGTTTGTTTGTTTTGTTTTGTTTTTCAAGGTAGGGTCTCACTCTGGCTCAGGCTGACCTGGAATTCACTAAGTAGTCTCAGGGTGGCCTCGAACTCATGGCGATCCTCCTACCTTTGCCTCCCCGGTGCTGGGATTAAAGGCGTGCACCACCATGCCCGGCCTCCTCTATTGGGTTTTTAACCTGGAGAATGGGGATATTGTAAGGGGAATTGGCAGGGGTTAAAAATTGGGACTTTAGGCTAGGTATGGTGGTGCACTGGGCAGGCAGAGGTAGGAAGATCACTGTGAGTTCTAGGCTAACCTGAAACTACATAGTGAATCACATAGTGAATCTAGCCCAGGTCAGCCTGGGCTAGAGCAAGACCCTACCTCAAAAAAACAAAACAAAGGGCTTAGCGGTTAAGCACTTGCCTGTGAAGCCTAAGGACCCTGGTTTGAGGCTCAGTTCCCCAGTACCCATAAAAGCCAGATGCACAAGGTGGCGCATGCATATGGAGTTTGTTTGCAGTGGCTGGAGGCCCTGGTGCACCCATTCTCTCTGTGTCTGTCTGTCACTCTCAAATAAATAAAAATAAACACAAATTAAACAAACAAAAAAACACCAACAAAAAAATGTTGGGACTTGAGGAGGCAGGTGTGGTTTGGGTGTAGGGAGGAGGAAGGTGGAAGGGCTCACTGAGGACTGAGGCCTTAAACAGTGAAGTGCTAAAGGAAAGGATACAAGGATATTGTGAAGAAAGGGGTGACTCTGGCAAGCATGAGACAGGCAGACTCTGGGGGTTACTGCCCAGCCAGACTAGCCTAACTGCTAAGCTCCAGACTAAGGAGAGAACCCATCTCCAAAAAAGGTAGATGGCATTCCTGAGGAACACCACTCGAAGTTGTCCTCTGGCCCCCATGCACACACATATGTGCACCCACACACTTGAACACGCATACTAAAAAGGGTGTGGAGTCACTATAGGAGTGGGTCATCAATGGTTGTGCAAGCTGGGAACAGGCAAAGGGACTCGATTCTTCCCATGAGACTGAAGAAAGCTGGTATCAAGAATGGTAGGAAATAAACCGAATGTTGTGTGCAGACTGCCTTGCCTCCCAGGCCCCAACTCCTGTGGGTGGCCATACCTGCAGCCTGTGAATGGAAGGTGGTGGTGTGAAGAGAATGGATGTTGTAGCCTGACCTGCTCTAGGCTCACAGCCTGGGCCTTTGTTGTCTAACAGAGGGAGGCTGGGCTGGTAACAGCTGAGAAGTGACAGGGACCATAACCAAGCACCCAAACAAGGCAGTATTTTAAAACCTCTCATTTCCTGTGAGGTGGGTGGGCACCGTTTCTGTCTTTGCCACCCTTGCTCACTTTGAGTGTACTCTGCACTTCCTGAGTATGTGAGGTTTCCTCCTCTACCCTTTCTCCACACTAGGGTGTCAAGAAGTCTTCATGGACTGAGCAACCAAATCACCTCTTGGTGAAGCTTCCTCTTTCCTTCACCTACTCTCTACCGTAAATAGAGAGTCTGCTCAAATCTGCCTCCGGAACCCAGAAGTTCTCCTGTCCTCACCCACATACACAGTTCCCCTCATACTTCCTCCGCTCCTTGACGTAGTCTAACCTGCTCACCTTTTCCTCTGAACTCCTGGACTCATTGGTTGACAGGCCAGGAGGGCCAAGTGTGGTTAGCATGGGCAAGATCTACGTGGTTTCCTATTTCTTGTTTTACTTGGGGGATGGAGGGATAGGAGATTAAGAAATAGTTGGAGGGCTGGAGAGATGGCTTAACAGTTAAGGTTCGTGCCTGTGAAGCCTAAAGATCCAGGTTCGATTCTCCAGATCCCACATAAGCCAGATGCACATGGTGCTGCCTACGTCTGGAGTTCGTGTGCAATGGCTGGAAGTGCTGTGCACCCATTCTATCTCTCTCTCCCTCTCTCTCTGTCTCTAATAAATAAATAATCCTGAATCCAACTCTTTAAAAAAAAAAAAAAGAAAGAAATAGTTGGAGGGCTGGAGAGATGGCTTAGCAGTTAAGGCACTTGCTTGTGAAACCTAAGGACCCAGGCTCCATTCCTCAGGACCCACATAAGCCAGATGCACAAGGTGGTGCATGCGTCTGGAGTTTGTTTGCAGTGGCTGAAGGTCCTGGCGTGCCCATTCTCTCTCTCTCTCTGTCTGCTTCTTGCTCTCTCCATTAAATAAATAAATAAATAAATAAATAAATAAATAAATTTTTTTTTAAAAAGAAATAATTGGAACCAGGCATGGTGTCACACACTTTTAATCCCAGCACTTGAGAGGCAGAAGTAGGAGGATTACTGTGAATTCAAGGCCACCGTGAGACTACATAGTGAATTGCAGGTCAGCCTGGGCTAGAGTGAAACCCTACCTTAAAAAACTGAAAAAAATAGTTGGGCTGGAGAGATGGCTCAGTGCTAAGAGGTGCTTGCTTGCAAAGCCTGATGGCCTGAATTCAATTCCCCAGTACCCATGTAAAGCCAGATACACAAAGCAACAAAGCAGGAGGCCCCAGCATGCTTATTTTCTCCTTCCTCAAATATTTTTCGAAAGAAAAAGTTATGAAAAATAAATGGGGCTGGGGAGATGCTCAATGGATGAAGTGCTGCTGCACAGCTTGCAAGACCCAAGTTTGGATCCCACGTGTCCACGTAGAAGCTGAATGTGAATAATGTGCCTGAATCCCAGCACAGGAGACAGGAGGATTCCTAGAGCTTGCTGGCTGGCTACGCTAGCTGAATTGGGGAGTTCCAGCTTAACTGGGAGACCCTGTAAGTGGGTGGCTGGGGAGATGGCTCAGTGTTTGCTATGTGTGGTGGTTTGAATGTGAAGTATCCCCCCAGAGACTCAAGTATTGGTGACTAAGCTGCTTTAGTCCCCAGCTGGTGGACTCTTCTGGAGGTAGACCCTTGCTGGAGGCAGTCCTTGGGGCTGATTAGCCTAGCACACTTGCCAATGCTAGCTGCTGCTGCATGACACTGTGAGCTGGTTGGCATGCTTTTCTCTACCATGGTGAAACTCCCCTCAAAACTGTAAGCCTGAAATAAATCCTTTGTCCCAGCAATGAGGCTGTAACTGCTACATCACACAAACATGAGGACCTGCACTCAAATCCCCAGCACTCATGTAAAAGCTGGCTGTGGTGGTGAGTCTGCGGTCCCAGCGTTGGGGAGGACACAGAATTCCCTAGTGCTTGCTGACTAGCTAGTCCAGGCTAACTGGTGAGTTCTATGTTCAGGAAGGGACCCTGTCTCAAACAGAAGAGAGCACTCGAGGAAGACACTTGATGCTGACTTCTGGCTTCTATACACAAACACACCTATAGCCACCCACCCATACAGAAAGGTAGAAAGTGACTGAGGATGACACCTGTTGTCAACTGCTGGCCTCCACATGCACACCTGTACACACAAACAGGTATATATACATGCAAACACACCACACATCCAAACAATAAAACCCAAATGTTAGTTAGCTGGGCATGATGGTGCACGCCTTTAATCCCAGTACTCAGCAGGCCTAGGTAGAAGGATGGCTGTGAGTTCGAGGCCAGCCTGAGACTACATAGTGAATTGCAGGTCAGCCTTGGCTAGAGTGAGACCCTACCTTGAAAAACAAAAACAAAGAAAAAATTCAAATGTTTAAAGTCTACAAATTCACTGGGTAAGATTTATGGGTTGAGTAATTACCCTGTCATGCACACACACTTATGGGTTGCTTCCTCTGGGCCCATTCATTTTCTGCTAGGGGCCTCTTACGAGGACACTGATCTCTCAGCTAAATTCCAGCTTCAAAGCTGAGGAAGTCAGTCCCATCCTTCTGGCCAAAGTGGTGGCAGTTCTGTCAGGAATGAGCCCTTGTTCAGATACAGCATCCAGGGTTGCTTCAGTAGCTGTGGAAGGGACTTGTCCTTCTTCTACAGGGCAGAGTTGTGGGGAGAAGTGTGGCTGCATGAGGGCAGGCCTCAGAGCCGTCCTGTGCAGGCCGAGGAGAAGATGGCTTCTGTGGAAGGGACAACAGAAGAGCTCAAACCCGTTCAGGGACTCTGAGGAGTTGGAGACACCCTCCCTCAAAGCAGCTTCACCTTTATACTTGGTGTAAGAGCATGGGTCCCTGGACTGCCTGAGAGTTCCACTGGCAGCTGCAGTCCAGCTCTGGTCTATGACCTGCCCACAGTACCACTGCCCACACTCTGGATTCATTTCACACACACTTGTGTAAACAACCACATTCTTTTATTTTACTTTTACAAAATTGAGAAAAAATATATATTCCTGAAATATTTCAGTGAAAATATTATCTGTTTATGTCACTCAAAGATATCATGTTTAATTACCATATAAGATTCCACTGTGACTTAACAAATTTCTTATTAAGGAAAATTTACATATTTTCTCTATTACAAATATGGTATTTTATACATTAGTTCTGTTATTTCTTTAAGATGAATTTTTGGAAATGAAACCATTGTCACAGAAGATGTAGATGCTTCAGGTTTTGATCTATGTTACTGAATTGTCCTCCAAAAGGGACAGAGGAGCTAACTAAAGGAAAAATGCTTATCAACACAATATTTGTTCCTGTAGGTTTTTGTCTGCTTGTTGTCTGTTTTAAAAAATATTTTATTTTTTTTAATTTACTTGAGAGAAAGAAGCAGAGAGAGAGAATGGGCAAACCAGAGCCTCTAGCCACTGCAAACAAACTCCAGAGGCATGTGTCATCATGGGCATTGGGGAAATCAAACCTGGGTCTTTCGTTTTGAAGGCAAGTGCCTTAACCAATAACTAACCTCTCCAGCCCTTGTTTGTTTTTTGACCAGGGTCACAAGTAGCCCAGGCTGGTCTCATTGTAGCCAAAGATGACCTTTAATTCCTGATCCTACTACCTCCTGCTCCCAAGTACTGAAATAACAGGCCAAGCACCACTGGTCTGACTAGTTACTGAACATTTACTGTCCAATGAGATGTGCTGGGGAACACAATGTGGGAAACTTGGTTTAAGGACTTCCTTCTCCCACTGTGGCAGGTCTGGAAACACATGTAGCTTTGCAGATTAATCAGCCCACACCCTTACACACATGAATGACCCTGAGAGCACTCAAGGGACAGTGGACCTGCACTGTATAGGGCATAGTTCCTTCTTTGGCTTTCCCCTGTATAGACAGGCCAGGAGCGTGCACACTGGATGTCCCAGACTTCCTTGCAGCAGTGAGGGACGGCCCATGTGAGACACTCTGAGAGACTAGAAGGCAGGAAGAGGCAGAAGCTGCTGTGTCCCATGGATACACAGGTTCCTGGGGAGAGTGGGATGTAAGTTCTTGTAAAGGCAGCAGCAACAGCCCAAGGTTTGAGGAGGCAGCTGGAGGCACTGGGGTTGTTGTGTAAAGCCTGAAACAACCTCCCTCTGATGCCTGTCTTTGGACAATTCATCTCTGTTCCATTTAACAATCTCTATGTGTTTTGTTTGAGAGAAGGTCTTACTCTGTAGCCCAGGCTGGCCTTGAACCTGAAACTCTCCTGCCTCTGGCTCCTGAGCTGGTATTATGTGTGTACCTGGCTCTAACATTTTTGTTACCTAAATCCCTGTAGTAAATTCTCTTATTTGAAAGCTATACAGTGGTTTTATATTTCTGCTCGAAGACTGAACTTTCAGATGGTTTTTGAGAATCTAGTAGGAGTTGTGTCTGAGCCCTCAGCCTCTTCCAACAAGCCTAATAGGACCAGTTTTTATACAAACAACACAAGAGAACCAGATCAATACCACATAAATTCAGTGACTTGCTTCAAGAGAACACCTCATGAGAGAGGTGTGATTTATAACCACTAGCAGCCTACTCAAGAGACGAGATGTGCACAGTGAGAGGTATAAGTCACAGAAACCAGTCTGAGGGAAGAGCAGATCTGCACACCCATCTGACACTTATCCACATTGAGACTGCACATCTGAGCTGTTGGGAAAAGAAAGAAAAAGGACGTTATGAAAGGGTCAGCTTTCTCATTTTGCTGAATGTGCAAACAGTATAATAACATGTCCACAGCATGATTACCTTCTGCTGTGATAAGAGGGACTAAGGGTGCTTCATGTCTATGGGACCTTCAGTGTCTGGTCTGGAAATATTAAATCAATTCATGCTCCTCACACTCAAACTTTATTTGAATACAAAACACATTTTTAATACTTGCCTGGTCATTGTACAGTCTTTTTTTTTTTTGAGATTTTATTATTTATTTATTTAAGACAGAGAGAGGGAGAGTGAGAATGGGCATGCCAGGGCCTCTAGCTACTGTAAATGAACTCCAGACATATGCGCCCCCCTTGTGCATCTGGCTTACGTGGGACCTGGAGAATGGAACCGGGGTCCTTAGGCTTCTCAGGCATGTGCCTTAACTGCTAAGCCATCTCTCCATCCCTCTTTCTTTCTTTTTAACTTTAAAAAAATTATTTATTTATTTATTTGTAAGCATAGAGAGAGATAGAAGAGAGGCAGACAGAGAGAGAATGGGCATGCTAGGGCCTCCAGCCACTGCAAACGAACTCCAGATGCATGTGCCCCTTGTGCATCTGGCTTATGTGGGTCCTGGAGAATTGAACCAGGATCCTTTGGCTTCACAGGCAAACACCTTAACAGCTAAGCCATTTCTCGAGCCCCTATTTTTTTTTTTTTTTTGAGGTAGGGTCTCTCTCTAGCCCAGGCTTACCTGGAATTCACCATGTAGTCTCAGAATGGCCTCAAACTCATAGCAATCCCTCCTACCTCTGCCTCCTGAGTGCTGGGATTAAAGGCGTGTGCCACCACACCTGTCTCATTGCACAGTCTTTTTAATAAACATTAACTTTAAAAAGAGCTTTACCTTTAGCTGGGCATGGTGGCGCACGCCTTTAATCCCAGCACTCGGGAGGCAGAGGTAGGAGGATCACTGTGAGTCTGAGGCCACCCTGAGAATACAGTCAATAGTGAATTCTAGGTCAGCCTGGGCTAGAGTGAGACCCTACCTCGAAAAAAAAAAAAAAAAAAAAGAGCTTTACCTTCAAGTGTGGATCTAGAATGTCCTCAAAGACCCACATGTTAAAGGCTAGGTCCCTAGGACAGTGTTACTGAGAGGTGGTGGAACACTTAAGAGGTGAGGCCTATACTGGGGATGAGCCTCAAAAAGGACTGTAGGATGCCTCCTTATTCATTTTTGCTTCTTGGCTATTAGTAGTATGACTTTACTTTCACACATTCTAGCCATGATATGCTGCTGCCCTCCCACAGGCCCAAAGGATCATAGGACTAGGTCCTCCAAAACCAAAATAAACCTTTTCTCTTTTTGAGCCAAGAGAAGCTTTTTCAGGTTGACCACCTTGGGTATTTGGCTATAGGGACAGAGAGCTGATGAATATAAGCGTACAGATACAACCCAAGAAAGAAAAAAGGGCAAGAAGTAGTGACCTCTGCTCATCTGTGCTCTTCTATGTCTTCTCCCTCGCTGTCGTCATCACAGTAAAAGATATCTTTAAACAAGAAGTCTTGTTTAGGCGCTGAGGGTGTCTGGACTTGCGTGCCTTGTTTCTCCATTTTCTTGTTTAACTTTTCTTTAAGCAAAGGCAGACTGGTCTCATACAAGTAGTCAATGATCTCTACAGGCAAGAAATGGAATTTTGAAATTATTTAAACAAAGCCACTTATCTAGGTCAAAGGACACAGGACCATGACCCATTCTTCCCTGGTCTTACTCCTATGTGCAACATCCAATCTATGGGGCTGGAGAGATAGCTCAGTGGCTAAAGGTGCTTGCTTACAAATCACAGCTGGGGTTGACTCCCCAGTACTCATGTAAAGCCAGATGCACAAAGTGATGCATGTGTCTGAAGATCATTTCCAGTGGCAGAAGGCCCTGGTGCTTCCATACTTACTCTCTCAAATAAATAAAAACCAAACGCAAAGTAGTATCTTACCACACAATGCAGGGCAGTGTCCCTGATCTGTGGTTCCAGGGGAAACACTACTACTGGGCAGAGCACAGGAGACTGGCCAGTATGCATGTTACAGTTGCTGGATGTGGCTTGCATTTGAAAGTTATTTGTGATGTGGTCTTCCAAGAAAAACAGCTATCATCTTTTACCAGAAGTAGCTATGACTTCCCATTGACATCCTCCCATAGAAGGATGGGGAAGGGGCGGGAGAGGTGACTCAGTGGTTAAGGCATTTGCCTGTGAAACCTAAGGACCCATGCTCAATTCTTCAAATCCCATGTAAGCTAGACACACAGAGGATGCAAGCGCACAAGGTGACGCAAGTACACAAGGTGGTGCATACGCCAAGGTGGCACATGCATCTGGAGTCTGATTACAGTGGCTGGAGGCCCTGGAATGCCAATTCTCTCTCTCTCTCATTAAAAAAAAAAAAGCCAGGGGCTGGAGAGATGGTTTCGTGGTTAAGAAGCTTGCCTATGAAACCTAAGGACCTATATTCAACTCTCCAGATCCCATGTTAGCCAGATGCACAAAGGCGAGGCAAGCACAAGGTTGCACGTGCCCACTAGGTGGCACAACCATCTGGAGTTCAATTTCAGTGGCTGAGGCCCTGGAGTGCCAGTTCTCTCTCTCTCGAAAAAAAAAAAAAAAAAAAAAAAAAAAGGCTGGAGAGATAGCTTTGTGGTTAAGACATTTGCCTGTAAAGCCCTTAAAGGATCCTGGTTTGATTCTCCAGAAACCATATAAGCCAGATGCACAAGAGGGTGCATGCATCTGGAGTTCGTTTGCAGTGGCTGGAGGCCCTGGCGTGCCCATTCTCTCCCTCCCCCTCTCTCAAATAAATAAACAAACAAACAAAATATATTTAGACTAGCTTTAAAAATCTTAATTAAAAAAAAAAAAGAAGCCAGTCTGTTGGGTTTGCCTCAAAAAAAAAAAAAAAAAGGATGGCATCAGCAGACCGTCCTTCACCTAACCTCAGGTGTAAGCACAAGGTATCAGGGGACACAAAGAGTATAGAAAGGATGGAATATCAAGAGGCAGGGAATATCATCTATGCAACCCATAGGGAGGTTGTCCTTTATGCTGGGATAAGAACTTTTGATACTATGGCTGCTTTGGGGTTTCCATTCTTCTGTAAATAACTTCTTCCCCATGCTTTGTAAGGAAGCCCACTTAACTCATTGGTTTTCCAGGCTGAACTCTGGTGGGCTAGCCTTTCATCTGTTGGGGCTCTCCCTGCCTGTTGGGGGCAAGCACTCATTAATATCTCCACTGAAAAGAATTTACTCAACACAGGTCTGGGAGGAGACCCAGGAACCTGTCTGTTTTATTTTTTATTTTTGAGACATGATCTTGCTATATAGCTCAAACTGCCTCAAACTCTGGATTCTCCTGCCTCCACCACGTAAGTAAGTACTGGAATTATAGACCTGCATCATCATGCCTGGCCACAAATCTTTTTTGTTTCTCTTTTCTTTTCTTTCTTTCTTTTTTTTTTTTTTTTTTTTTTTTTTTGGTTTTGTGAGGTAAGGGCTTACTCTGGCCCAGGTTGACCTGGAATTCACTATATTGTCTCAGGGTGGCCTCAAACTCACGGCAATCCTCCAACCTCTGCCTCCCAAGTGCTGGGATTAAAGGCATGTGCCACCATGCCCACCTTAATTTTTTTTATGTGAAACAGAAAGAGAGGGAGAGAGAGGGAGAGAATGGGCATGCCAGGGCCTCTAGCCACTGCAAACAAACTCCAGACACATGTGCCACCTTCTGCATCTGGCTTACATGGGGTCTGGGGAATCAAACCTGGGTCCCTAGGCTTTGCAGGCAAGTGACTTAACTACTAAGCCATCTCTCCAGCCTTGTTTTCTTTTTTAAACTTTTTGGGACAAGGTCTCATGTAGTCCAAGGTGGCCTCAAACTATGTAGTTGAAAATGACTTTGAACTTCTGATGTTCCTTCCTCTACCTTCCAAGTGCCAGGGTTACAGGTGTGTACTAGCATGCTCAGTTATTCAGTGCTGGGATTAAAAACCATAATCTCATGTATGATGGATGCAGTTTACATGTTCCTATTTCATTCAGTCCCTTTGAAAGTGCGGCTAGGGGATTATAAACTGTCAGCATCCGCTGTTACAACTAATGAAGCTGAAGTTCCATGTGACATGCAACCGGCATGCAGCACTGAAGGCTGTGTTCTTCTTTTTGCTTTTTTGAGGTAGGGGCTTGCTTTAACACAATTTGCCCTGGAACTCACTGTGTATGTAATCTCAGGCTGGCCACGAACTCAGTGATCCTCCTACCTCTGCTTCCTGAGTGCTGGGATTTAAGGTGTGCCCCACCATGCCTTGCTTTCCCCCCACCTTTGGTTTTTCGAGGTAGGTGTGTTCTTATAACTAAAGTCTGGAATACTCACCTGGGAAAGTCTTCTTCTGCCAAAAGGGAACACAAGCAGCTTTCAGCTTATAAAATTTGGTTTGAACATAAGATGGAGGAACATCACTTTAAAAAGGAAAAAAAAATTTAAAAAGCTTCAGTTAAAACTTCATCAATACTTGCGTGGCAAGTACATTACCATGGTGAGGTCTATACACATATATGGCTTTTCAACTGGAATATGACATCATGTCTATACGGTGTGATGGAAGTATGACGCGTAGGATAAGCTACTGCTCATTTGGTTCAAAGAAAACAAAACAAAAAACCCCATGAGGTTGGGGAGATGGCTCAGCTGGTAATGTGCTTGCTTTGCAAGCGTGAGGATCTAAGTCCAATCATCAGAACCCATATAAAAACCACAGGCTTAGTGACATGCACTTGCTATTCTACTTCTGGAGGAGCAGAGATATGAAGGTCCCTGAGGCTGAACCGCCGGCCAATTCAGACCAATTTGTGAGCTCAAAGCCAACAAGAGGGCTGGAGATTTGGCTTAGTGGTTAAGGCGTTTGCCTGTGAAGCCAAAGGACCCAGGTTTGATTTTCTAATACCCATGTAAGCCAGATGTACAAGTTGGTGCATGAGTCTGGAGTTTGTTTACAGTGACTGAAGGCCCTGGTACACCCATTCATATTCTCTCTCTCTCTCTCTCTGTGCTTCTTTCTCTCTCCCTCAAATAAATATTAATAATAAAAGCCAATGAGAGACTCCTTGTCTCAAAAGGGGAGGGGACTGGGGAGATGGCTCAGCAGATAAAGGCACTTACTTGCAAAGTGTGCTGGCCTGAGTTCAATTCCCCAGCCACCCACGTAAAGCTAGATGGGCATTTTTTGCAGCAGCAAGAGATGCTGGCATGTCTCTCCCATGCATGTAGTAAATAAATGAAGAAAGAAAGAAGGAGAAAGGGAGGGAGGGAGGGAAGGAAGGAGAAACGAATGGGATAGTGTTTCTAAGGATGACATTCGAGGTTGTCTTCTGGCCTCTGTATGCATCCTCCACATGAACACACACACACTCATTTAAACAAAACAAACAAACCTGCCAGGCAAGGTGGCCCACACCTCTAATCCCAGCACTTGGGAGGCAGAGGTAGGAGGATTGCTGTGAGTTTGAGGCCAGCCTGAGACTATATAGTAAATTCCAGGTCAGCCTGGGCTAGAGCGAGACCCTTCCTCAAAAAACCAAACAATAAAACAAAAACCACCAAGCACTCACAAAGAAAGAAAATCAGCAGTACAAGATGCACTCTGTTTAAAGTGACTAGTACTAGTTGAGAAGAGCGAGGGTAGCACCAGCTTCCACATGCCTGCCGAGGACTTCCATCAATAATAAATGATCCCCACGCCCATTTGAGTGGGGAGGTTCTGCTTCCCCTCTCCATTCTGGAGATGAGGCAACTGGGGCACAAGTAAGAAGAGAGCAGGGCCTTCGATTGGTGCTGCCCCCAGACCTTCTACTGTTGACCACCACTCTTCAGAGGAGCACTGTCTGAGCAGTGGCAGCTGTTCTCTGATTTTGTTTATTTATGTTGCAAAGGTTTAAAAAATGCTTACGTTTTGGTAACTTTCAACTTACAATAAGTGGGATGCACAAGGCAAATCTTATTTGTGTGTTTATGGTGATTTACTTGGCATGTTTAACTTTGGCTGCAGAACTATATTTGACTCAACCACATCTTTTTTTCTTTCCCCTGAGGTAGGGTCTCTCTCTAGTCCAGGCTGGCCTCAAACTCACAGCAATCCTCCAATCTCAACTCCTGAGCGCCGGCTAACCAAATCTTTCATATTTTTTTATTCATTTATTTATCAGAGAGTGAGAGACAGAGAGAGAGAGAAAGTGAGACAGGCAGATAGAGAATGGGTGTGCCATGGCCTCCAGCCACTGCAAATGAACTCCAGATACATGCACCACCTTGTGGATCTGGCTTATATGAGTACTGGGAAATTGAACCTGGGTTCTTAGGTTTTGTGGGCAAGTGCCTTAACAAGCCATTTCTCCAGGCCCCAAATCTTTTTTTTTTTTTTTTTTTTTTTTTTCTCCCACAATCTCCCACCCAGCCTGCCTCCCTACGCCAGTCCTACACACCCCTTACCCAATAGTTCCTCACAAATGGGAAGAGGCTTAGCAGTTAATGGTACAGACTTGCAAACTGATGCCAGAAGCTGCTCAAGTCACCAAATCTTTTTTTAAAATTTTTAAATCTTTTATTTATTTGGGGGGGGGAGGAGGGAGAGAAAGAGAGACAATGGCACACCAGGGCCTCCAGCCACTGCAAATAAACACCAGATGCATGTGCTCCCTTGTGCATCTGGCTTACATGGGTCCTGGAGAGTCGAACCAGGATCCTTTGGCTTTGCAGGCAAATGCCTTAATTGCTAAGCCATCTCTCCAGCCCCTCAAAAAAATTTTTTTGTTTGTTTTTTTTCAATGTAGGGTCTCACTCTAGCCCAGGCTGACCTGGAATTCACTCTGTATTCTCAGGGTGGCCTTGAACTCACAGCAATCCTCCTACCTCTGCCTCCCGAGTGCTGGGATTAAAGGCGTGCGCTACCACGCTCGGCTCAAATATTTTTTAAAATATATTTTATTTTATTTATTTGAGAGAGAGAAAGAGGCAGAGAGGGAGGGAGAGAGAATGGGCATGCCAGGACCTCCAGCCACTGCAAATGAACTCTAGATGCATGCACCCCTTTGTGCATCTGGCTTATATGGGTCCTGAAGAGTCAAACCGGGATCCTTTGGCTTTGCAGGCAGATGCCTTAACCATTAAGCCATCTCTCCAGCCCCCAAATCTTATATTTATGTATGTATCTATCACCTATCTATCTATCTATCTATCTATCTATCTATCTATCTATCTATACACATATACACATATACATACATACATATATACATACATACATACATACATACATACATACATACATACATACATAAACTGAGCTATCCTGGTATGGTGGCACATGCCTTTTATCCCAACACTTGGGAGGCAGAGGTAGGAGGATCACTGTTGAGTTTGAGGCCACCCTGAGACTACATAGTGAATTCCAGGTCAGCCTGAGCTAGAGTGAGATCCTACCTCGAAACACAAAAAACAAAAAACAAAAACAAAAACAAAAAAACCAAACAAACAAAAAAACTGGACTGGAGAGATGGCTTAGCCATTAAGGTGCTTGCCTACAAAGCCAAAAGGACCCATGATGCACAAAGTGGCACATGCTTTTGGATTTTGTTTGCAGTGGCTGAAGGCCCTGGTGTGCCCATTCTCTATTTGCCTCTCTCTCAAATAAGTAAATAAATAATAAAATAACTTTGAAAAACTAACTTAGATATCTGGACACTTTCTTTTTGGAAGTGCAACTTTTTTTTCCTCCCAAGAACTGGTCTAGTTGTTAAAACATTTAGTGTGAATAATTTTATCTGTAAACTCTGTAGACTTAAAGAAGATCAGATTTTTCCAACCTCTGTCAAAGCAATACTAGCTTCATACTGGACACTGGGCTGACTCTATAACAGCACTATGAAACCACCAAGCCAACAAGGAAACAAAGACCCGGGGCTGAGATAAGGAGCAAGCTGGCCAGGGGTGTTAAGCAGTGGAGTCCTGGACTCAAAGCAGCTCTGTGAGACCCTGAAGCCCTAGCACCGAGGCATTCCAGCGAGACATTCCTCAGGCTCAAGGCCAGCCTCTGAGAAAGAACAATGACTGTCTCACACAGTTTACACCATCGTTAGGTGGGGATGCTGTCCTGAAATGTGGCCAAATAAATTCACAACGGAGGCTGCAAGGATCCAAAGAGACAAAGCCTTCAATACTGGCAATTCACTTTACCTTTATTTACTTAGATATTGCAGACAAGGTCTCAAGCTTGCTTATTACTGCGTGTGTGTGTGTGTGTGTGTGTGTGTGTGTGTGTCTGAAGGGTGACGTAATGTCTTCCTTAATTGTTCTTCACTTTATTTACTGAGGCAGGGTCTCTCAGCTGAGCCTCCCATCCCCAGAACTAGGATGACAGGAAGCCTGCCACACCCGCCCATTTACATGGGTGCTGGGATGTGAACTCAGGTCCTCATGCTTGCATGGCAAGGCTTTATCCACTGAGCCATGTCCTCAGCCCTTATTTTTCTCATTTTAAAATATTTTTTGTATTTATCTGAGAGAGAGGCAGAGAGAGACAGAGAGAGGAGGGAGAACGGGCACACCAGGGCCTCCAGCCACTGCAAATAAACTCCAGGTGCATGTGTCACCTTGTGCATCTGGTTAATATGGGCCCTGGGGAATCAAACCTGAGTCCTTTGGCTTTGCAGGCAAACACCTTAACCACTAAGTTATCCCCCAGCCTTCTTTTTTTTTTTTTTTTTTTTTTTTTGAGACAGCATCTTATTTGGCCACGGAGTCTCAAATTTATAATATAGCCAAGGAAGATTTGAACTTTTTTCTTTTTGAGAAGGGTGTTGCTCTAGCCTGGGCTGACCTGGAATTCACTATGTAGTCTCAGGGTGGCCTCAAACTCATGACAATCCTCCTACCTCTGCCTCCCGAGTGCTGGGATGAAAGGCGTGCTCCACCATGCCCAGCTTTTGATTTGAACTTTTGATCCACCTGTCTGCATCTTTGGAGTGCTGGGATTGTAAGTGTACAGTACCACTCAAGGTTTATGCAGTGCTGGGGATAGAACCCAGGGCTTCATGCATGTTAAGCACTCTACCAACTGAGCTACATTCTAGCCCCCAGGAGCAACTCTGCTCCTCTGCCAGGCCACAGAACTTCATTCCACTGACTGTTCCATGTGCAAAAGTAAAGGCCAAATGACCCCTCAGCACCTATGTGCTGAACACCTGCTAGCCCTGAGTGCCACAAATTCAACAATTTACTATGTTTAGAGGGATTTTTCCCTTGCTCAGCAAGCAATGAGTTTAGATGTGGAGAGCAGTGGCTTCTTTGTTTAACTGCAGGAATTGTTTCAAAATGCCAGAACTGCATGCACTTCTTAGGTCATAGACATTGCTCCTTTGAGAGGGCAGATGTTAATAGCCACACTCCCCTGTAGTTTCTTCTGACCCCACAGACACTTTATTTACTGAGGCAGGGCCTGACCCCACAGACAGCAAGAAAAAAAAGCTGGCAGCCTGAGTGGGGCAGCAGGCCCAGGTATTCTCAGATTTATGACATTGTAACCCATCCTCCTATCCTGTGCCTTCTCTCAGCCCAAAGTAACAACACTGGAAACCCAAGTCACCTCCCCCTTGTACCTAGGCCTTATATCTACTTAGAGACCCTCCCCTCCCAAAGGTTATTTTTAAAAAAGTAAGGAATTCCCTTTGTCCTGACAGCTTCTGCCTTTGACTGTCTTAAGAAACTCCCACTGGTGTCAATAAAGAAATTCCACTAAAATCCATTTTAGAACATCTCCATTCAAAACAGAATGAAGGCTCCCAGTGTTAACAGAGAAGGGCCACTCCTCAGCTAAGAGACACAACTGAATCTACTGCATACTACTAAGGGAAGCCTGAAGAGAGATTCAAGATGCCTCCCACAGCCACAGCTTATCTATCACAAGGAAAACCTGGTACTTTCATACCTTCATGAGCCAGTGATCAAAATTAGAATCATGTTCCTTGTAAGAAAGACAACACATGGCCTTATGCTGTACTACTGCCTGAAATTAATTAAGAGGAAATGTCAAACTTTAACTGAGGGATGTGCAAAACACTGCCTAAATTCTTCTAAAATTTTAATGCCATCAAAGTAAGGCAGGAAAGCTTTTCAGAGTAAGAGACATGAGAATTAAATGGAAGGTATGATCATGGGCTAGACATTACAGCTCAGGAAAATGCTATTAAAGGGCATTACTGGAATGTGAACGACTTGTTTTGACTTCCTTGAAGTCCTGGGCTCACGTGAAAGTCTTGCTTCAGCCTCCTCAGTTGGCAGGACTAGGGGCATGTACTACTGCTCCTGGCTTGGAGTGTGTTTTACTCTTTAGAACATGGTATTATAAGATTACATTTCCTCATTTGGCTAAGCAAAACAGCACTCCTGTTTAGTACATGGTACTCACCACTCACTCTCTAGTGGCTATGAAAACATCTGATTTTCATGGAAAACAGAAAGGAATGGGAAAGTAATAAACTTGCAAAATGTTAATAAGCGACAATGGGTGGGGGTTTAAGAGAGATTCTTTGTATTGCATTTGTAACATTTTAGCTCACTGAAGCTTTTAAGAGGTTGCACCCATTTCATTCACCTGGAAGGAGGGATGGCCCAATCTATCTATCTATCTATCTATCTATCTATCTATCTATCTATCTATCTATCTATCCACAACTTAGAGCAGAGGTCCAAAATGCACGTACACATGCATATGCAATGTTAGTGAGCCAACTTCCACTGCCCTTCACAAGTATACACCTCACCTCCATACCTCCACTGACCTTCATGAGTATACACCTCAGAGCCTCCATACCTCCACTGCCCTCCACGTGCACACACCTCACCTCCATACCTCGGCTGTTCCCATGTGCATACATCTCAAATCTATACCTCCACTGTCTCCATGTGCATTCACCTCACCTCCATACCTCCACAGTCTCCATGTGCATACACCTCACCTCCATACCTCCACCACCCCCATGTGCATACACTTCACCTCTGTACTTCAATCTCCCCCCATATTGATCTAATTACATGATATATATGTATGTATGTATGTGTTTGTGTGCATATGTGAATTCATTCTGCAGAACATATTTCTATAAATATAATTATTGAATTACAAATGGAATTACTCAAAGAGCACATTAAAATTTTATAGGATACTAAGGCTACAGCTGTGGACAGTTACTGAGAAGGGGTGGTAAGTGTGTAGAAGACCATTTATTTATTTATTTGTAAGCAGAGAAAGAGAGAAGACAGACAGACACAATGGGCAGGGCCTCTAGCCACTGAAAATAAACTCCATGCACTATTTTGTGCATCTGGCTTTATGTGGGTACTGGGGAATTGAACTCAGGTCGTTAGCCTTTGCAGTCAAGGGCCTTAACCACTGAGCAATCTCTCCAGCCCACATTTTTTAAAATCGGTCCTAACTTTTTTTTTTTTAAAGTAGGGTTTCGCTTTAGCTTAGGCTGATCTGGAATTTGCTATGTAGTCTCAGGGTGGCCTTGAACTCATGGCAACCCTCCTAACTCTGCCTCCCAAGTGCTGGGATTAAAGGTGGGAGCCACCACACAGGGCATCTTTTTTTTTTTTTTTTTTTTTTAGGGTAGGGTCTTTGTAGTCTCAGGGAGGCCTCTAACTCATGGCAATCCTACTTCTGCCTCCCAAGTGCTGGGATTAAAGGCATGCGCCATCACGCCTGGCTGTCCTTTATTTAAAAAAAGTTCAATACCAGCAATTCCACTAAGGTGGGCCCTCAGTGGAATAGGGACAGGGAAGAGGAAAATGATGGTATCAACACATAATGTGTCCATACAAAGTTTCTACTTTAAAAATATATATATAAGCTGGGTGTGGTGGTACATGCCTTTAATCCCAGTACTTGGGAGACAGAGGCAGGAAATTTCTGTGAGTTCAAAGCCACCTTGAGACTAGAGTGAATTCCAGATCAGCCTGGGCTAGAGCAAGACCCTACCTCAAAAACAAAAACAAAAAAATTAGGGCTGGAGATATGGCTTAATGGTTAAGGCGCTTGCCTATGAACCCTAAGGACCCAGGTTTGAATCCTTAAAACCCACGTACACCAGATGCATATGGTGAAGCATGAGTCTGGAATTCATTTGCAGTGGCTAGAGGCCCTGGCATGCCCATTCTCAATCTCTCTCTAATAAATACATAAAAATTTAGCCGGGCATGGTGGCGTACGCCTTTAATCCCAGCACTTGGGAGGCAGAGGTAGGAGGATCTCCATGAGTTCAAGGTCACCCTGAGAATACATAGTTAATTCCAGGTCAGCGTGGACCAGAGTGAAACCCTACCCCGAAAAACCAAAAAAAAAAAAAAAAAAAAAAAAAAAAAAAAAACCGTAAAAATTTTAAAAATTAAATAAGTATAAACAAATGATTTTTTTGAAGTTCAAAACCTATTAGGCATTGTTGATAAAGCAGTATTTATTTCCTCTTCAAAGAATAAAATCAAGCCTAACAAATTCAAGTCCTTTTTTTGTTTTTTGAGACAGGGTCTTGCTCTAGCCCAGGCTGACCTGGAATTCATGGATGTCTCAAGGTGGCCTTGAACTCATGGCAATCCTCTGACCTCTGCCTCCTGACTGTTGGGATTAAAGACGTGTGCCACCACACCTGGCTAAGGCCTTTTTCTTTATGGCAAAATGTATTCGCATTTTACACATCACTAAGAGTCTATCCAGAATACAGTTCTGGGACGAGATCAATTATTAGAATTCCAGGTCAGAGTGAGACCCTACATCGAAGAAAAAAAAGAAAAAATCCAACTAGTGACACGAAATGTCATCAATATCGTGTCTCGAAGCTTTTAAGTACTTTGTTGCTTTTACTCTGTCCTACATCCAGTTGATTTTTTTGGGGAGGGGGTGGTTTTTGAGGTAAGGTTTCATTCTAGCCCAGGCTGACCTGGAATTCACTATATAATCTCAGGGTGGCCTTGAACTCATGGTGATCCTCCTACCTCTGCCTCCCAAGTGCTGGAATTAAAGGCATGTGCCACCACACCTGGCTATATCCAGTTGATTTAAAAAATATTTTAGGGCTGGAGAGATGGCTTAGCGTTTAAGGCGTTTGCCTGCGAAGCCTAAGGATCCCGGTTCAATTCTCCAGGTCCCATGTAAGCCAGATGCACAAGGGGCGCATGTGTCTGGAGTTGGTTTGCAGTGGCTAGAGGCCCTGGCACGCCCATTCTCATTCTCCTTCTCTCTCTTTCCCTCTGTCTCTATAAAGAAATAAAAAATAACAAAATCTTAAAAAGAAGAAATATTTTATATGTATTTATTTATTAGAAAGAGGGCTGGAGAGATGGTTTAGCAGTTAAGGCACTTGCCTACGAAGCCTAAGGACCCAGGTTCAATTCCCCAGTACTCACTTAAGCCAGATATACAAGGTGGTGCATGAGTCAGGAGTTCTTGAAAGAAAAAATTCTCTGATCACTTGGGAACTTCCAGCTATGGGTGAGTTTTTCCCTTGGCTGGGCCTAGGCTGGCTTGGCCCAGGCTCAGGCCCTGGCCCAGCTGGGAAGGGCTCAGCCTAGGCCCTGGCCCAGGCCCAGCTGGAGGGCCCACTAGCCCTTGCTCTCCACATGGGTTCTTTATCCCCTCTAGCTTCCCACATGGCAGGAACTCCTTGAATTTTCTTTTTTCTTTCCATGCTTTTGTTCCCCCAGGCCCTCCACTTGGGATGTCTAGCCATGTGGGTGCCTTTCCTTAGCTCTACTACCCTCAATAAATATAATTTAATAATAAAAAATTATTTAATACAGAGAGAGAGAGAGAGAGATGGGTGCACCAGAGCCTCCAGCCACAACTCCAGATGCATACATCACGTGGGTAGTGGGGAATCGAACCTGGGACCTGAGGCTTTGCAGGAAAGTGCCTCAACTGCTAAGCCTTTTTCTAGCCTACCCAGTTGATTTTAACTGCTGCCTGTATACAGTTGCATACACAGTATGGATTTCAGGCATGATGAAATGTGACATTTCATTCAGTCAGGCATTTATTCAGTCAACTCTACCTTTATCTGGCTTAATATTAAATAAGTGCTCTTACCCTATGGCACTAGCAAGATCTTCCCAATCGATTTCATTAGCATCTTCCACATTTAGTTCATACAGCCTGCAAGAAAAAAAATACAAATAAAAACTTCACACGAGAATCATCTCCATGGACTTGCAGAATACCAAGAGCTAGAAGACATGGGCACACTTGCCTAATTCCAACTCCCTCAGTAGACTGCCCATCCTAGCCCAATTTAGTCCAAGTCCAGAGTGCATGAGCCATGAAATGGGTTGAAAAGTCATTTCTCCACTCAATATAGCCCCACAGGAGCAGCATATCCACACTCACTGTGTGAGACACTGGGTTAGGAACTCTATGTGCATATTCATTCATAGCAACCATTAACTCCATCTGCTGAGGCTGGGCAGATCAGTGTCTCTAGACAAGGAAATGAGGCTAAGGGACCGGGCCACTGGCTCAACATGTCACAACTAACAGTTGGTGCCAATGCTAGACCCAGCCTGCCTGACCTGAGGACCTCTACTTGGATCAGCTGGCTTACACTGCAGGTATAAAACAGGAAGTAGGGCAGAGAGCTGGGAGAAGGAAGCTGGCAGGAGTCTAGGTGTCAGGATTGCTGCTGGTCTTTGCTGCTATTACTCAGCTAATATGAGCCCAGGTCCACCGAACCCATGGGCCTCACAAAGCAGGCTCGTGCCTCCTCTCCCTGGGGGACGCTTTAGAGCTCAAGGACAAACTGCAGACCAAGACACAGTGAGACCAACAAAGTCATGCTGCAGGGCAGTTAGGCTATCTTAATGTACTTTCTCCATTTGTACATGGACAGAAATAATATACGTGCAGAGAAAGCTTTGTGCTTGAGAACACAGTAGTTTACATGCACTATTCTTCAATAAGACTGAGAGACACAGGTAACAACTTCTCATCATCACCCCATTTAGGACCAGCAAATGGAGAAGGTCATGTGTCCAAAGCAATGCACTTGGTAATGTCACTGAGGTCTCTGTTGGGTTAACCACTACCACCCAGAACAGCACTGATTTCTACTTATGTACCTCTCAATGAGGCTGATTTTGGCCTGCAAAGCAGTGACTCCACGGTACACGAACCCACCGTGAGTCATTCTCTTGGTCAGGATTTCTGTCCTGTTAAGAGAAAGAAAAATATAGTTTATTTTCAGGTTAAAAAAAAAGTTGGGAAGCCGGGCGTGGTGGCGCATGCCTTTAATCCCAGCACTCGGGAGGCTGAGGCAGGAGGATCACCGAGAGTTCGAGGCCACCCTGAGACTACATAGCTAATTCCAGGTCAGCCTGGACCAGAGTGAGACCCTACCTCGAAAAACCAAAAAAAAAGTTGGGCTAGAGAGATGGCTTAATGGTTAAAGCACTTGTCTGTAAAGCCAAAGGACCCAGGTTCAATTCCCTAGGACCCATGTAAGCCAGATGCACAAAGTGGCACGTGCATCTCAAGTTCATCTGCAATGGCTGGAGGCCCTGGCATGCCCATTCTCTCTCTCTCTGCCTCTTTTTCTTTCTCAAATAAATAAAATACATCAAATAAAATTATTTAACAGAGAGAAAGGAGAGAGAGAGAGAGAGAGTGTGTGTGTGTGTGTGTGTGTGTGTGCATGCACACGTGCTGGGATTAAAGGTGTGCATCACCACACCTGGCTTCTTTCCTTTTTAAATTTGTATGGGAGTGTGTTTGGACATGTGTATATGGGCATGCACATGCCATGGTGTGTGTGTGTAGCTCAGGGGACAACCTAGATGTCCATCCTTCTCTTTCTACCTTTGTTGAGACAGTGTTTGTATTTTGCTGCTGGGAATGCCTATGTAGCTGGCTTGCGAGATTCTGGATGTTCCTGGTTCTGTGTCTTACTGCTGTTAAGTGCACTGGGATGACAGACACATGTGTCACTTTGAGTCTAGCTTTATGTGCGTGCTGAGAAGGACTGAACTTGGGTGGGCAGGCTTGCAAGCAAGCACCTTTAACTGCAGAGTCAATGCTCCAGCCTCTCCTAATGGAAAATTTTTAAAAGAAAATAGGAATAAGCCTATTAACAGGTGCTAAAGGATACCATGTAAACTCTATTTTGATTGTTTATAAAATGAGCGGATATTGGTTTTATGCCCGTCACCAGCCATTGGAACACCAAACACAGATTTAGTAAGTGAGGATTGATCTGATGACTCCTCTAATTGCCTGACACTAGCAGCTGGAGGACAAGGCTGCCTCATGTCCTGCTGAGAGCAAAGACCAGTCAGAATACAAAGTAGGACTGATCTCAAACAGCACAATTTGTCAGTTAGCTCCACAGATGGTTAACTTTTCCATTTACATTTTTTTTTTTTCAATTTGGTTTTTCAAAGTAGGGTCTTGCTCTCACCAGGCTGACCTGGAATTCACTATGTAATCTCAGGGTGGCCTTGAACTCACAGTGATCATCCTACCTCTGCCTCCTGAGTGCTGGGATTAAAGGCATGTGTCACCACACCCGGCTTTGTTTTGTTTTTGTTTTTTTATTTTTATATTTTTTGTTTTTTCAAGGTAGGATCTCACTCTAGCTCAGGCTGACCTGGAATTCACTATGTATTCTCAGGGTGGCCTCAAACTCATGGCGATCCTCCTACCTCTGCCTCCCGAGTGCTGGGATTAAAGGCGTGCACCACCATGCCCAGCTCTGGCTTTGTTTTTTAACTTTTTAAAAAAATATTTATTTATTTATTTGTTTGCAAGGAGAGAAAGGGAAAAGGGTGGGGGGGGGAGAGCAAGAGTGCATGCTTGCCACTGTAAATCAACTCTAGGCACATGCACCACCATGTGCATCTAGCTTATGTGGGTTCTGGGGAATCGAACCTGGGTCCTTAGGCTTCACAGGCAAGCGCCTTAACAACTGAACCATCTCTCCAACAACCTCCCTTTTTTTTACTTTTGAGACAATGACTTGCTATGTAGTTCAAGCTGGCTTTGAAACTGCTATGTAGCATAGGCTGGCCTCAAACTCTCAAACCTCCCATCTCAACCTCCCAAGGGCTGGGATTGTAGGTGTGTGCCAGCATGCATAGCACTTGCAGCTAATCCACACTGTTATTCCCAACAGTAACCCATGTTTTTAGGCTCACTGTATCACTTAAGTTCATTTCAATGTTATACAAGGTAAACAACTTTATGGGTTAAGGCTTCTATTTTTCTTTTCAAATTAAAAAGTATACCTTGCCCATTATCTTAATTAAGTACTACCCTCAAACACTTCCCTTTCTTTTTTGCTTTTGGTTTTTCGAGGTAGAGTCTCATTCTGGCCCAGTCTGACCTGGAATTCACTCTGTATTCTCAGGGTAGCCTCAAACTCACGACGATCCTCCTACCTCTGCCTCCCAAGTGCTGGGATTAAAGGTGTGCGCCTCCACACCTGACCATATCCTTCTCCAGGTGGGGCTCAGAACCCATTCTGTTTTGTGTGTGTACATAAGTGTATGCGGAGGCATTTATGCATGTGTGAGTGAAGAGACCAGAGGACAACCTTGGGTGTCACCTTCAGGAACATTATCCATCTTTTTATTTGAATCAAGGTCTCTCATTGGCCTGGAGATCACCTATTTAGACTAGACAGACAAGTCAGCAATCCCCAGAGATCCACCTCTCTCTGCCTCCCCAGTGCTGAGATTATGAACATGTGCCACCACATCCAACATTTTCCTAGGTGGGTTCTGGGGCTTGAACTCAGGTCCTCATGCTCTTAAGGCAAGTATTTTATTGACTGATCTATCTGCCCAGCCCCTTTCTCCTTTTACCCAAAAATATAGAAAGGCTTTGTATCCTCTATACTTACACACCCCAAACACCTGTTCTTTGGAGCTTCTTTCCCTTAGTGTAGGTGAGTATTAAAATAAACATTGAGCTGGGTGCACTGGCGATGCCTTTAATCCCAGCCCTCTGGAGGTCTTAGTAGGAATATTGCCAAGAGTTTGAGGCCAGCCTGAGACTACATAGTGAATTCCTGGGTGAGACCCTACCTCACAAAAACCAAATAAACAAACAAACAAACATTGAGGAAGAGGAGAGATGTAGCATAGTGGTGGTGCACTTGCCTAGCATGCATGAGATCTTAGATGCTTCCTCAGCAGTACAAAAACAAAACAAACCACCCCAAACACCCTAAATAGAATTGAAAAGCATATCAACAGCATAAAGCTTATGCCTACTTTATAATGTCTACTTTTTTATTTATGACAGAGTGAAAGAGCAAGATAGCTAGAGAGAGAGAGAGAGAGAGAGAGAGAGAGAGAGAATTGGCATGCCAGGGCCTTAGCCTCTGCAAACAAACACCAGATGCATGTGCCACCTTGTGTGCATGTGCCATCTATGTGTATGTGTCACTTTGTGCATATGGCTTATATGGGTTCTGGGGAGTCAAATCTGAGTCCTTAGGATTTGCAGGCAAGCTCCTTAACTGCTAAGCCATCTCTCTAGCCCTGTTTTTTTTTTTAACTCCACATTTTATTCAGATTTTACAAAGGAGTGGGAAAAGGGGAAGGCTGGGAGGTAAGGGGAAATAAAGTAGAGAGAAGAGAAGTACATAACATGGAACCCAAAAGCCCATGTGGGCCATATTTAGCTCAGGAGTCCATGTGACCACATATGGACATGTGGTAGGAGGGGGGAAGCATGGAAAGAAAAGAGAAAAGAAGTTCAAGGAGCTCCTTCCATGTGGGGAGCTGGACGGGATAAAGAACCCATGTGGAGAGTAAGGGGTAGGGGGGCCCTCCCGGCTGGGCCTGAGCTAGGGCCTAGGCTGAGCCCCTCCCAGCCGGGCCTGGGTTGAGCCAGCCCAGGCTCAGCCGAGGGAAAAACTTCAACCACAGCTGGAAGTTCCCAAGTGTGTGGTCTACATACATATATGTATACATGTTTGTATGTGTGAGAGCACATGCATGGGTATGTGCATGTGAAAACCAGAGGTTGCTATCAGGTGTCTTCCTTGATTGTTCTCCTCTGACTACTGAGGCAGAGTCTCTCAGCAAACCTGGAACTCACCACTTTTGGTTAGTCTAGTAGCTGTGTCAGTTAATCTCTTGGCTGTCAACTTGACAGTATTTAGAATCACCATGGAAACAAATCTCTCATGTCTATGAGAGATTTTCTAGATTAGATTAGTTGAGATGGGAGGACCCATCCTATGTGTGACACCATCTACATTGTATTCACCGGAGAAAGTGAGTCGAACATGCAACATTCACCTTTCTCTTTCTCCTTGGTGATGTGAGGGTGTGATACTGGCTTCCTGTTCCTGCCACGATGGACTTCCTCTCAAAACTGTAAGCCAAAAAAAAATAAATCCTTTCCTTCCTTAACCTGCCTATGGTCCAAGAAACTGATACACTGATATCACTGATACACTGGCCATTTTGCCCAGGATTACAAGTGGCATTTACATGGGTGCCAGAAATTGAATGCTAGTCCTCATATTTGCATGGCAAATGCTTTATGCACTGAGCCACCTCCCTAGCCTCCTACCTTTTTTTTTGTTGTTGTTGTTTTTCAAGATAGGTCTCGCTCTAGTCCAGGGTGACCTGGAATTCACTATGTAGTCTCAGGTGGTCTGCCTCCCAAGTCCTGGGATGAAAGGTGTGTGCCACCACACCTGGCTGAACTTTTTTTTTGAATGTGAGAGGGCGAGAGAAAGAGAGTGAGAGCAAGAGAACTGGCATGCCAGGTCTTCCAGCCACTGTAATTAAATTCCAGATGTGGGCACCACCTTGTGTGCATGTGTGACGTTGTGCACTTGCATCACTTTGTGTATTTGGCTTATGTGGGATCTGAAGAGTCAAACATGGGTCCTTAGGCTTTGTAGGCAAGTGCCTTAACTGCTAAGCCATCTCTCCAGCCCTCCTGTCATTTTTTAAAATGCCACAAACAGGTAACTACCATGTTTTACTAAGGATCCAAAAAGAGGAGAGTTATGAAGTCAGAAATTTTAAGATTCAAATGGTTCAAGTTCTTTTTTTTTTTCCAAGGTAGGGTCTCACTCCAGCCCAGGCTGACCTGGAACTCACTCTGTAGTCTCAGGGTGGCCTCATACTCACAGCGATCATCCTACCTCTGCCTCCCAAGTGCTGGGATTAAAGGCATGTACTACCACGCCCACTAAGTTCTTTAGATTGCTTGTTTTGAGGCAAGCTCTTATTCTATAGCCCAAGCTAGTACCAAACTTGCAATCCTCCTGTTCCAGTCTCCCATGTTGTGATTACAGGCCTGCATACCATGCATGGCTTCAAGTTCTCTATAAGGAAGCATAGAAGACTCCTCATACCCGCGGCCTGCACATGTATCTTCAAATCAGGACAAGGTGAGTGCTGATTTAATCAGAGCTTGATACGGGGAAGCAGCTGGAGCAGTGGACCAGGACGTTCTTGATGCTTCATGTTCTACACAGTAGCCATGAAGATAGTCTTAGAAACCACATCTGTCCACCCACTCTACACAGTTGAGACAAAGAGAGGTAGGTGGGAGGGGACAGAGAGAGAATCTTACTAAAATTAACATAAGAAACCTTAAAACTTACCACTTACTTTTGCACTGCATCCAATTTCTGGTTTCCACTTTGGCTTCCACTTCAACCCACGATATGCCCTTGTACAGTTTTTCTCGAACAATTGACTGGCGACTTTCAGGATGTTCTTGCAGTTTAGAATCCAATTCTTTCAACTCCTGGGGAGACATTTTCTTCAGAATTACTTCTTCTACAGCTTTGATTAGTTTCTGGGTTTCCACTTTACTCCAAGCACCATGCTTTATTTCTGCAAATATAAAAAGATGACCATGGAGTTTTATCAATCTATTTTCTTTCAAACACATCATTAAAACACATTTTGATCAAGCAGGCACTTTTTAGAAAGCAATGGGTAAAATCTCAATCACACACACCTAAAATGATTAAAAATAATCACATGCAAAATAAAAAAGGGCTGGAGAGATAGCTTAGTGGTTAAGGCACTTGCCTGCGAAGCCTAAGGACCCATGTTCTACTTTCTGGATCCCACATTAGCCAGATGCACAAAGGTGAGGCAAGCACAAGGTTGCACATGCCCACTAGGTGGCACAAGTGTGCGGAGTTCGATTGCAATGGCTGAGGTCCTGGTGAGCCAATTCTCTGTCTGTCTGTCTCTCTCTCTTTGAAATAAAAAAGTAAATAAATAAATAAAAAGAATAATCACATGCAAACTGAAATGAAATTACTGAATCTGCCATAGTGTCTTTTTAAGAAGCAAAGCCAGGCATGGTGGCACACACCTTTAATCCCAGCACTTGGGAGGCAGAGGTAGGAGGATTGCTCTGAGTTCAAGACTACCCTGAGAATACAGAGTGAATTCCAAGTCAGCTTGTACTAGCGTGAGACCCTACTTCAGAAAAAAAAGGGGGGGGGGGGCTGGAGGGAAGCCTTAGCCATTAAGGCATTTGCCTGTAAAAGCCAAAGGACCCAGGTTCAATTCCCCAGGACTCATGTTAGCCAGATGCACAAGGGGACACATGCATCTGAATTTCATTTGCAGTCGTTGGAGGCCCTGGCATGCCCATTCTCTCTCTCTCTTCCCCTCTGTCAAATAAATAAATAAATAAATATTTTTAAAACTACCTAAATATTAACAAAAAAGGAAAGAAAAGAAGCAAAGCCAGAAATTGTTAAATAGTAAGTCCAATGAGTGTAATGTGGTGGTAGAGTACTTATTTATCATGTACAAAGCTCTATGCTCTATATCCAACACACCATGGGATGTACAGAGTCCTTTCTGGTTTTTTGTTGTTGTTGATGTTGTTTTTGAGGTAGGGTCTTGCTCTAGCTCAGGTTGTTCTGGAATTAACTATGTAGTCTCAGGGTAGCCTTGAACTTCTACCCTCTGCCTCCCAAGTGCTGGGATTAAAGGTATACACCACCATGCCCAACTAAGCTATGCTTCTTGAACTTCACTTCTTGTTCCTGAAAACAGTGTCTCTTAGGTACACTGTCAGCTTCCCAAACACACATGTCTCCCTCTTGAGAGGTCCTAATGTAACAACTCAGCACATGACAATGAAGACCTAAGCATTCCTAAGGTCAGGTGTCTACAGCATCTATGGAGAACTTCACCTGGAGACATGCAGTCATGATAAATATGGTAGAGACCTGCATGCAACTTTACAAGTAAGTGCCTTTAACTGCTGAGCCATCTCCCCAGCCCCAGCATGGAACTTTGATTTGGTCTAGTGTTACCGTCTTCCCCAGTAACAATTTGGATGAATATTCAAAAGTCAAGAGATGGGCTTTAAGATGGCTCAGTGGTTAATGAATTTGCCTGTGAAGCCTAAGGACCAAGGTTTGATTTCCCAGTGCCCATGTAAGCCAAGTGCACAAGGTGGCGAATGCATCTGGAGTTTGTTTGCAGTGGCTGGAAGCCCTGGCCCACCCATTCTCTCTCCCTCTCTCAAATACATAAACAAACAAACAAAGTCAAGAGATTTCCAACAGAGATACAGAGATACCTAAAATTCACTTTTTATGTATTTGAGAAAGGCAGTTAGAGAAAATGGGTACATCAAGGCCTCCTGCCACTGCAAAATCCAGATGCATGTGCCACTTTGTGCATCTAGTTTTACATGGTACTGAGGAATCAAACCTGTGTCATTAGGCTTTGCAGGCATGTGCCTTAACCACTGAGTCATCTCTCCAGCCACTTTTTAAATTTGAGACAATGTCTCACTGTGTAGCTCAAGCTGGCTTCAAACTTTCATTCCTTCTACCTTGGTTTTCTTTGTGCTGTGATTATGGGTATGTACCACTGTGTCCAGCTTAGAGAATTTTTTTCCAGGTAGGGTCTTGGTCTCATCCAGGTTGACCTGGAATTCACTATGCAGACTCAGGGTGGCCTTGAATTCATAGTGATTCTCCTACCTTTGCCTCCCAAGTGCTGGGATTAAAAGTGTGTGCCACCATGCCTAGCCTTCTTTCTGAGTGTGTGGTGCTGGGGAATCAAATCCAGAGCCATGGAGGCATTCTACAACTGAACTAAATCCCCAAGCCTTGTTTTCTTTAATGAGGAGTCCTACTATGTGCCCTGGCTGGCCTTAAACTTGCCAAACTCCTGCCTCTGCCTCCCCAATGCTAGGATTATAGGCATGTGCAACCAAGAAACTTTATGGAAGGAGAAAGGGATCTATCACAAGTAGCCAACTTTCTCGGGAACTAGCATAACCATCTGGCAGTATTCAAACTGCAAGAACTACAGAACTGAGGTATGCTCAATAGATTTAGCTAATGAAAGGGCTGCATAGTTTCATTGATGGCATAGGAAGAAGTGAAATGAACAAGCAGAGAACTGCTTAGAAACAAGAGTGTTCTGAGACCAAGCTTCTGTGCACTGACTCAGACAAGGGCAGAATGGCCTTTTAAGCTTATTTTGTCATATGGGTCACTTACGACTGCCAATCTGGGAGAATTTTAGGGCAACTGAGAGGCTGCTTCGGGCAACCATTGCCCCAATCTTTTTCCAGTCATTGCCATGGAGGGACTGGTATGTCTTCAATTTCTCAGTATCTCCTTTACTGTACCTGAAAGAAGAAAAATGTTTTCCAAGTTTAATGAACTACAAGACTGGAAATGGTATTTTTGTGGCATCACACTGGAGTCATGGAAAGAACTGAAGACAGGGCTGGCTGTAGAGATGGCTTAGTGGTTAAGGCATTTGCCTGCAAAGCCAAAAAATCCTTGTTCGATTCTCCAGGATCCATGTAAGCCAGATGACAAGGGGGTGCATGCATCTAGAGTTTGTCTACAGTGGCTGGAGGCCCTGGTACGCCCATTCTCTCCCTCTCTCTGCCTCTTTCTCTCTTTCAAATAAATAAATAAAATATATTAAAAAAAAAAAAAAGAACTGAAGACAGCACATCAGACCTCCTCCAGTCCTATTAATGTCCAGAGCATCTGTCACTCTCTACATCTCAATGGCAGCCACCCTTACCAAGCAATCACTACAGCCAGAGCCAGAGGCCTGGTGAGCCTATTCTCACCTCACAGTCTCTGTGCTGGCATGGACATGGCCCTCTTCCACCCACCATTGCAATGGTGTCAGAGAGATGGCTTCCCTGGCCACTTGACTAGTTACCCCTTGCTATGTTTCTTGTTCTTGCGAAGGTCATAGCCTGCCATCAGCATTCATAGGCACCTTTGTTTACACTGCTTCCTCTAGATCAGTACTACCTTCCAAAGAGTGATGTAAGCCACTCTAGTATAGATACAGGAAGACTCACTTTCATTCACTATTAATAAAATTAATGTTAGAAATATTTTTCATTTCTTCTTAAAATATATTTTATTTATTTACTTGAGAGACAGACAGACAGACAGAGAGAGAATGGGCACGCCAGGGCCTCCAGCCGCTGCAAACAAACTCCAGATGCATGTGTCCCCTTGTGCATCTGGCTTACATGGGTCCTGGAGAATCGAACCAGGATCATTTGGCTTTGCAGATAAGCACCTTAACTGCTAAGCCATCTCTCCACTCCCACTTTTTCTCTCTTTCTTTTTTTAAAAATTAATTAATTTATTTATTTATTTATGGGAAAGAGGCAGAGAGAGGGAGAGAGAGAAAGGGAGAGAGAGGGTGAAAATGGGCACACCAGGGCCTCTAGCCACTGCAAATGAACTCCAGATGCATGCACCCCCTTGTGCATATGGCTTATGTGGGTCTTGCAAATGAATTCCAAATGAATGCGCCTCTTTGTGCATCTGGTTTTACGTGGATACTGGGGAATCAAAATCCGGGTCATTAGGTTTTGCAGGCAAGTGTGTTATCTACTAAGCCATCTCTCCAGCCCCAGAGCATTTTTTAAAATATATATATGTATTTATTTATTTATTTGAGAGAGAGAAAGAGGCAGAGAGAGAGAGAGAGAGAGAGAGAGAGAGAGAGAGAATATGGGCATGCCAGGCATACAGCCACTGCAAACGAACTCCAGATACATGAGTCCCCTTGTGCATCTGGCTTACGTGGGTCCTGGAGAATCAAACCGGGATCCTTTGGCTTTGCGGGCAAATGCTTTAACCGCTAAGCCATCTCTCCAGCCTCCCAAAAGCATTCTTTTAAGTCTCCTTTGAAAAGTCCTTCTTAGGAAGTTTTTTTAAAGTTCTATTCATATTTGTAAGGTTTGTATGAAAGGACAGGGCAGGTTTCAGTCTCCATGTCCAAGTTTTCCTCTCTCAAGGTTGATTTCTTTTTGGAAAGATTTTAGGAAAAATGAGCAAGTTCATTCCCATGTGATACTTGGGCAAAGCATCCATCTTGTTGACAATCATGGAGCTAAAGAAGTCAGCTAATGCTGCTAAGTTTCCTAAATCTGCTTTCCAGAGTAAGAGTAACTCAAGGAGCCAACAACTGGTTTGGGGGCTTAGCAGTAGTGTTGATACTTTTTTTTAAATATATTTTTTAATTTTTTTTGGAGAGACAGAGAGAGAGAGAGAGGAAGACAGAGATGGGCGCACCAGCAGTGTCTCAGCTGCTGAGAACGAAATCCAGATGCATATGCCCGCTTGTGGTCAAGTGCAGCATTGCGCCCTTGCATCACTTTGCATCTAGCTAAACATGGGACCTGCAGATTGGAACCAGCGTTCTTAGGCTTAGGAGGCAGGCACCTTAACCCCTAAGCCATCTCTCCAGCCCTGATACTTACTTTTTAAAAAATACTTTATTTTTAAAAATTTATTTGAGAGAGAGAAATAGGCAGGGAGAGGAGGGAGAAAGGCAGGGAGGTAGAGAGAGAGAATGAGAATGGGTGAGCCAGGGCCTCCAGCCACTACAAACAAACTATAGATGCATGCACCACTGTGTATCTGGCTTATGTGGGTCCTGGGAATCGAACCTGGGTCTTTGGCTTTGCAGGCAAGTGACTTAATGGCTAAGCTGTCTCTCCAGCCCAACACTTTCTTAATTCCCCAGTAACCTCATAAAGCCCAACCCACAAAAGTGTTGCATGCATTTGAAGCTCATTTGCAGTGGCAAGAGATACTGGAGCATTGATTCTCTCTCTGCTGGCAAATAAATGCTTTTTTTTTCAAGGTAGGGTCTCACTCTAGCTCAGGCTGACCTGGAATTCACTATGTAGTCTCAGGGTGTCTTCGAACTCATGGCAATCCTCCTACCTCTGCCTCCCGAGTGCTGGGATTAAAGGTATGTGCCACCATGCCCGGCTATTAAAAATATTTTTTTAAAAAATGTAAACTGAAGCCGGGTATGGTGACACACGCTTTTAATCCCAGCACTCGGGAGGCAGAGGTAGGAGGATTGCCATGAGTTTGAAGCCATCCTGTGACTACATAGTGAATTCCAGGTCAGCCTGGGCTAGAGCTAGACCCTATCTCAAAAAACCAAAAGAAGAAAAAAGAAAATGTAAAATGTTGAGGCTGGAGATATACTTTCTGTGTAAACAGATCTCACATAAATAGTTGGGAATGAGCTGTGTGTAGTGGCTCACACCTTTAATCCCAGCACTTGGGAGGCAGAGGTAAGAGGATCATTATGAGTTCGAGGCCAGCTGAGACTACATGGTGAATTCCAGGTCAGCCTGGGCTAGAGTGAGACCCTACCTCAAAAATAAAATTTTTTTTAAAGCCATGTTTGGTGGTGCATGCCTTTAATCCTAGCACTCAGAAGGCAGAGGTAGGAAGATCACTGAGAGTTCAAGGCCATCCTGAGACTATAAAGTGAATTCCAGATAAGCTTTTTCTTACCTGCCTTTGTAATTATTCACATCAAATATCTTCTTCGCCCGATAGTATACAAGTTTCCAGGGCCGGGCAATACCTTTCCCTGAGAAGACAAGAAGTCAGAGGTGTATGATCCGCAGCGCCATGGGGAGCGGTACAGCTGCAGTGCTTGGACCTCTAGACATCTTATCTACTCAACAAGTGACCCTCACCAGGCAAAGCAATTTTAACATCATCTGAGGTAAGAGGAAGGAAGCACTAAGGTGTGGTGTGTGCGCCAACATTCTCCATAAAGTGAACAAAATCTCCTCAAACTATGCTTTTCCCATTTTTCACTTTTCAGTTGAGAAAAATCCTTCCCCAAGTTCACCATCTGGCTTCCTTTGTTCCAGAAAACATCTGTGAAATTACCCCACCCCTTTTCTTTTTCAGTGCTGGTGACCAAACCCAGTGCCTTAAATGCCCAACCCTGAAATTATTGTCTTTCAATTAGAAAGGTTTTCTTCCACATGGATCTTCCTAACTGTCCAGCAGCACCCCACAGCAGGTGTCTGGCTCAATGCACCTCAAACTCTGGGGGGACCTGGTGCATGGAAGATATGCTTTGTACAGAACACAGCAGAGCAGGGATTATCGACAGGAGGAGAAGCCAGCCACCATTACTGTCAGGCAGGCAGGGTGAAACTTGTAAGAGCGTTGTCCTCGGTAGAGGTGGACACATGTCTGCTAAAGTTCAGGTTGGTGTTAAGGGCACTATTAACCACAGTGCAGTTACCAGGCACCGCAGGCAGGAGATGGACCAGGCCTTGAGTTAAATCCTCACATGAATGATTGCAGTTAAGGCTGGAAGGTCGTAGACAGTAAACCAGTAAACTCTACTACACTTACCAATGTGTATTCTGAATGCGTGTTTTCGTTTTAAGTTGGTGATCAGAGACTTTTCCTCGGGGTATCTGTCTGTGTAAAGCAGCTTGTCTGCGTTCTCAATCCCCGTCAAGGACAGGAATTCTTGCACATTTTTCTCTATCTGCTTATTTTCCTTGACAGAAAACTTGCCAAATCTAATAGCAACACCTAGGGTTGGGGGGAGGGGAAGAAGGAGGAAAGAAAGCATGTATGAAGAAAAGCAAGCCTATCACATTCATAGTGCCAGGGCTGGCAAGTGCCTGCCTGCTGGGAGCAGCCTGCTGGTGCCCTTGGCATTGATTAGCTCCCTAGAACATTGAGAATTACATCTTTCCTTGACTCTAGCCCAAGTCACACTTCTTTTCACAGAGCCCTCCCAGGAAATCCTCCTCAGTGACCTTCCTTGTTTCACTGATCTCTCTAAGATTGTTACATTAAAATGTAAAAGGGAGTCTGTATTAAAAATAGACAGTAGTGGGACAAAAGTTTAAAAGCCCCTGCCTCCATGCTGTGGAGCCCCCATCGTACATTTTCTTTTTCTCTTTCTTTTGTAGGGACAGAGATGAATCACAGTTTATTTTTCTGGTTTTAGTTTTATTCTAATTTTTTTTTGTTGTTTTTTTGAAGTAGGGTCTCCCTCTAGCTCAGGCTGACCTGGAATTCACTCTGTAGTCTCTGGGTGGCCTCGAACTCATGGTGATCCTCCTACCCTTGCCTTCCGAGTTCTGGGATTAAAGGCATGTGCCACCATGCCCAACTATTCTAAAAATATTTTTTTATAAAATACATAACTCAAAAATTTTAGGGCTAGGGCTGGAGAGATGGCTTAGTGGTTAAACGCTTGCCTATGAAGCCTAAGGACCCCGGTTCGAGGCTCGATTCTCCAGGACCCACGTAAGCCAGATGCACAAGGGGGTGCATGCATCTGGAGTTCATTTGCAGTGGCTGGAGGCCCTGGTGCACCCATTCTCTCACACTCTCTCTCTCTCTCTCTTTTTCTCCCTCTCTACCTGCCTATTTCTGTATCTCTCTCTCTCTCTCTCAAATAAATAAATAAATTAAATAAATTAAAAAAAAATTTTAGGGCTAGAGAAATGGCCCAGTGGCTAAGGTGTTTGCCTGGAAAGCCTAACAACCTGAATTCAATTCCACAGTACCCACATAAAGCTAGATGCACAGTGGCAATGCATCTGGAGTTCCTCTGCAGTGGCTGGAGGCACTGGTGCGCCCATTCTCCCGCCCCCTCCTTCTATCACTCTCTGTCTCTCTTTTCTTGCAAATAACTCAATTTTTTAAAAAATAGTGAACACAGATCTAGGCATGGTGACATATGCCTATAATTGCAGCACTTAGGAGACTGAATCAAGAGATCAAGAGCTGGGGGTCAGCCTGGCCTATCTAGTGAGACCATGTCATAAAAAGCAAACAAAAAATGTGAACACAAAATACTACAAAAGGGACCCTTAGCCTCTGCTGTAAATATTGTTAGGGTGGGGCTGGAGAAATGGCTTAGTGGTTAAGGCATTTGCCTGTGAAGCTAAAGGATCCCGGTTCAATTCTCCAGGACCCACGTAAGCCAGATGCACGAGGGGGCGCATGCATCTGGAGTTCGTGTTCAGTGGCTAAAGGCCCTGGCGTGCCCATTCTTTCTCCCTCTCTTCCTCTGCCTCATTCTCTCTCTTAAATAAACAAAAATAAAATATTAAAAAAAATTGTTAGGGTGGAAGAGGGACTGCTTATTTTTTTTAGAACCAATCTCTTTGACTTCATTTATTACAGAAGTTCAAAGTCCCTGCTCAAATGTTTAAGTATATTTGTATGAAAGTGTCCTTACATAACACAGTAGCATGTACAATAAATATATATGATAAAATGTCTTAAAAGCTGTTTCAAAGCCAGGCCTGGTGGTGCATGCCTTTAATCCTAGCATTCAGGAGGCAGAGATAGGAGGAGTACCATGAGTTTGAGGCCACCCTGAGAATACATAGTGAATTCCAGGTCAGCCTGGACCAGAGTGAGACCCTACCTCTAAAAACAAAACAAAACAAAATCTGTTTTAACTTTTTTTCAGTGACAGTGCTATTAAACCTCACATAACTTACATTCAGTAACTATTGCTCATCTTGAGACACAGCCTTAAATTTGCAGCTTTTCCTCAAATCTGATATACTTTCTGGGAGGTTTTTATAACACAGTGAAATCAAGGAGCAAGACCATGAGACCACACCCATGACAACCCTGGAGTGAGCATGTTGGAGAAAGAACTGTGCTTCATGGTAGCTGATGACTGACCTGAGGGGCTTCCATCTCACTTCACTTCTGTGCCCCATCTAGTGTCTGAAGCAATGAACCTCCCTCCTGTCCAGTTTGGGATTATCTGGTACCTTTACCCATTCATTCTTCCTTGCCCCCTCGACCAGAAGTGGGGCAGGAGGCAACATAGGCACTTTGTTTTGCTAATTTCATGGGGTGGGCAACAATTCTATTAGGAGAGAAAGCTCAAAGGAACTACAGGAGACTTTTGCATCCATTGATCCAAATCCCTCACCCTGGAAGCTGAGTGTCTGCTCTACATGCAGGGGAGAAAGTTCAACAACTATGAGGGTGACCCAAGCTCACCTTGCGCTTTAAATTCTTTGAACCGCCCCAGGTCATCCCGATACATTCGCTTAATTGTGGTGGGTGCCCTTTCCTTGATGTCAGGAATAAACTCTTGCAGCTGCCTCACTGCGGTGCCCAAATCCACATCAGACTCATCTGAATCTCTCCCATCTTCAGATAAGTATCTTGCAGCAGAATCTCCAGCTGATTGCAAATTGCTTCCTTCTTCATTTGTAGATTCTAACCTGAGGGGGAAACTTGGTTAATATAAACTCCCCTGACCTAGTTGCTTTTCATCTCTTCCTGAATGACTCTCACTTGTCTGCGGCAGTGTTGAAGCTAGATGGAACCTTGGAGCTGTTACAGTCCATGACTTCAAACTCTTTAATGCAACCTGATTCACATTAAATGGACATATGTCTGAGGCAAATGGGAAGTTAACATGAAGCCCTAAGACTAGTTTCCACCAGTTACTATTTGTTTATGCTATTATTTCTCATCTTTCTTCTAGTAAGTAAAGCCTTCTTTTACCCCCAGTAAGAATCACACACTGCTGCCCAACCTTTCCAGTAAGTTAAGTTTTAGAAGCTAGCAGCTACTAGCTGGTTAAATCAGGACTCAGGACCAACAGTTATGCTTGTTTTTGTTAAGGGCTCTTTTTTCCCTTTTGTTTTGCTTGTTATGTCTGTCCCAGTTCCTCCCCCCAATTCTCTGCAAATATGGTCTAAGTCTGTAAAGAGTGAACTGCTCAGACTGGTAAATAAGAGCATTCCCTCCATTTGTCTAAGCAAGGGTTAATGGCTTCCTTAGGTCCACAGACCTAGCATGTTCCTGATTTCATGATCAGTGTTCTTAAAATGTCCTAAATAAGCCAGGTGTACTGGCACACACCTTGAATCCCAGTACTCGGGAGGCAGAGGTAGGAGGATCACTGTGAATTCAAGGCCAGCATGAGACTATACAGTGAATTCCAGGTCAGCCTGGGCTAGAGTGAGACTATACCTCAAGAAAAAAAAAAAAAAAAAAAAAAAAAAAATCCTCAATAAGACAGTACAGGGAGCCCACAGATTATCAATGCTACCTGATGTGGCCCCTCCATTACTTAACTTTCATGTGAAACTGTTGTAAGTCAGCAAAGTTAAGTCAGTCACTGAGGAGCTGGGGAGATTCCTCAGTGGGTGGGAGTGCTTGCCATTTAAGCATGAGGGTCTGAGACTGCCAGAGTTCTATTCCCTAGTACACACATAGAAATCTGGATATGGTACTGGGCATGGTGAAGCACTGAGTTCAAGGCTAGCTTGGGGTTACAGAAAGAGTCGCAGGTTAGCCTGGGCTACAGTGAGACCCTACTTCAAAAAACAAGCCGGGCATGGTGGTGCATGCCTTTAATCCCAGCACTTGGGAGGCAGGGGTAGGAGGATTGCCATGAATTTGAGGTCACCCTGAGAATACAGAGTGAATTCCAGGTTAGCCTGGGCCAGAGTGAGACCCTACCTGGAAAAAAAAAAAAACGTAACAAAACAAAACAAAGCTGGATTTGGTTATGAATGTCTATAATCCCCGGCCTGAAGGGAGTGGAGCCTGGTGAACCACTGGGGCTTGCTGACCAAAAATGGCTGCTCTGGTGGAGGGAGAGACTCCAACTCAAGGAAATACACAGATGAGCAATAGAGAAGGACACTAGCCTTTTTCCTCTAGCTTCTTTATGCACATGGGGTACACACACAACACATACTCTGCACACATGCCAAATTTAAAAAGTCACTAAGCAAAATGGAGGGTTGACAATCTGTCTCAAGTCCTAGAAGGTATGAGATAAAGTAGAAGGAAAAAAGTCCTTGTATCAATTTATCATACAGCATAATTAAATCATATATATTTTTATAAGAGAAATTGGCACACCAGGGCTTCCAGCCACTGCAACCGAACTCCAGACATGTGCACCAATGTATGCTCATGCACAACCTTGAACATGCGTCACCTTGTGTATCTGGCTTACGTGTAATCTAGGGAGTTGAACATGGGTCCTTATGCTTTGCTGGCAAACGTCTTAACTGCTAAGCCATCTCTCCAGCACCATATTTATTTTTCAATATTTATCTGCAAGCAGAGAGATGAGGGGAAGGGAAAATGGGCACACTAGGGCCTCTTGCCACTGCAAATGAACTCCAGATGCATGCACCACTTTGTGCATCTGGCTTTATATGGGTACTGGGGAATTGAACTTGGGCTGTCAGGCTTTGCAAGTGTCTTTAACTGCTGAGCTGTTTTTCTAGCTTGTAAATCGTATTTACTTAAATAGTATTTAAACTCCTTGTTAGTGAGACTACTAACTCAAGGTTTTTGTTGCTCTGCAGAATTCTAAGTATAATATACCTAATCCTTATATATTTTATATACACATATAGACAAACTAAGGTACTTTGGGAGGGCCTAAAACAGGCTTTCGTACTTATTCATTGAATTAGCAGGCTGGCATAGTTCTTGGTGAAAATTTAACTGTTTTGCTATTCACCAAGCTTGCTCAATTAAACATATATATCATTCTGCATGTGTGAACAGTTATCTTTTTATGATTCTGCAATCTAACAGGTACATGCTGAGCATAAGCCTGGGCAGAATCCACACACACAAATGCATTCTACCCATTCCCACATTACCTCTGCATTTCTTCAGCCTTCTCTCCCAAACAATGCTGGGTTTTCGCCTTCTTTGGCCTGTGGCCCACTTCTTCCACCAAGATACCATGGTTTTGGGATGAATGAGAGGGTGTACTCTCTACGTCGTTATCAGGCACTGAAATGTCATCACCAGAGGTGGCAATTCTGAAAGATGCATGCTTCCTTTTCTTAGACTTTTTCTTTCTAATACTGGATCCCTCGACCCTGTTAGGTGCCTCATGGTCTTCTCTTCCAGTCCCAGGGTCTGTGTCATCAAGACTCTCAGGTATACCCTCTAATTCTTGGTTCCTGGACGCTTTTTTCTTTTTTTTCTTAGATTTGTGTTTACCTGCAGATTCTGGTAATTCTGGGACTTTGTCTTCTACTGCCATGTAAGGCGAGGATTTCTGCATATGTGACTGTGATGCAGCAATGCTCTCGTGCTGGCTCTCCTGTGCGGCATCCCACGATGCATCTTTCCTCCGAAGCTTTTTACTCTTTTTGTCCCTAATGCTACTGTGCAGTTCTTGTGAGTCATGTTTACGGGACTTAGTGACTTGTTTACGGGACTCAATGTCAGTAGGCAGCTCCTCTGCTCTGGCTGCTTTTACTGCCTTTTGTTCCTGCCTCATATCGACATAAACCACATCCACATTCTTTCTAAAATTCTTTGGCAGATTCTCGATGTTTTCTTTATTCACAAGGACATGCACAACACTTGTGTGTTCATCTACCCCACACACATTAACACTGTCTCTCCGATTTTTATTCTTTTTGTGAGTAGAGGTGGCTTTTTCAGTTCCATCAAAGGTTTGAGAGGAAGTGAGATGCTGGAAACCCTTTCTCCTCTTTTCCTGCTTAGTTGCTTGATGTGGGTCGCTCGCCACACAGGAGGCTCTGAAACGTTCACGGGCATGTTTGTGGGCTTCTTCCTTATGTTTACGAGACCTTTTCTTTTTCTTGTTAAGAGCTGCAGTGTGAGTTTCAAAACTGCTTGATTTTCGGTCCATTCTATCCCTTTAGGAAAAGTGACAGCAGTGGTTTATTTCTTCATTTTAAACATTATCTTCGGGGGGCAAAGTCATAGCAAAATGAAGCTATACAACAAATGACAACTCAGGGTTTGTGAATATAAATTTTCAGTATTCAAAATGCACACAGGGGCTGGAGAGATGGCTTAGCAGTTAAACTGCTTGCCTTCAAAGCCAAAGGACCCAGGTTTGATTCCCCAGACCCACATAAGCCAGATGCACAAGGTGGTGCATGCATCTGGAGTTTGTTTACAGTGCCCAGAGGCCCTGGCACACCCATTCTCTATCTGCCTCTTTCTCTCTCTTTCAAATAAATAAATAAAAATTTTAAAATGCACACAGGTTTACTGCAATCTACTCTGCCTAGTCCCACTGCAAAAAACAAAGTTCACAAGAACAGTCCCTTGCCCTCTGGTGTCCCTGTACCCTCCCCCCAACTCGCCTCAGCTTCAGCCATATGTGCTTTGCTTGGTATTTTCAAACATCCTGCTCCTTCCCTGGTTCTCCCCTGGAATGACTTTGCTGCCTAGAACTCACTCTGTAGCCCAGGCTGGCCTAGATTCACAGCAATTCTCTTGCCTCAGCCTTCTGAGTGCTGGGATTACAGTCATGTGCCATGGGCTAGACCCATTCCCCAAACTATGTCCTTTAACAGCAAACCCTGCTTTTCTTTTGTAGCACTTGTTCAACTATAGTTTAAAAATTAACAATTATGCTGGGTGTGGTAGTTTATACCTTTAATCTCAGCATTTGGAAGGGTGAGGTAGGAGGATCACAGTGAACTCCAGGCCATTATTCTGAGCTATAGAGTGAGTTCCAGGTCAGCCTTGGCTAGAGTGAGAGCCTGCCTCAAAAAAAAAAAAAAAAACAAGACATGGTGGTGCATGCCTTTAATCCCAGCACTTGGGAAGCAGAGGTAAGAGGATTGCCTTGAGTTTGAGAGCACCCTGAGACTACATAGTTAATTCTAGGCCAGCCTTGGACAAAGTGAGACCCTACTGGGAAAAAACAAAAAAAACAAAACAACAACAACAACAAAAATTAGCTGGGCATGGTGGTGCATGCCTTTAATCCCAGCACTCAGGAGGCCGAGGTGGGAGGACTGCTGTGAGTTCAAGGCCACCCTCAGACTAAAGAGTGTCTGTGTCGTGACTCTGCGCCTCTCACCCCCAACTCGGCAGAGACCCTGCTGTCCCTCCTGGGCTGGCACTAGGAGGGACCCCAACAGGGAGGAGTATGAAAGAACATCTGAACTACTACCTACAAGCTGGGTCTTTCAGCTTCTATGGAGGTGTCTAGAGTTCTGCTTGCAGAATTCCTGTCTAATGTCACCCCGCTGGCAACAGCCACTCAGAGGTTCACGGGAGACTCAGGTTTTAGCCCACACATAACAAGACTGCTGCAAACTGACTCCTACTCAGGGTCTAGCAGATTTTATTTTATACATCCTCTGGAGTCCCAGCATCTAGCACTTGCCTGGCTCTGCGCTCATTTTTTTTTTTTCTGAATAGGGGAAAGCTTTTATGTTACATTTTATTTTGCAAGAAAATAAATTCTACAACTTAAAAAATAAAATTCAAAAATTAAGCAGTTCATCAAAATATTTCAACCTCTGTGCTCAATTTCTTTTGCATGAATTAATACCTTCTCTGACAGTCCTGGAGTATGAAGATCAAGCTAACTGGAAAAAGGCTAATCCTTGCACAGGCTAAGTCTTGGGTGGAGTTTCTTGAAGACAGGAAACTCACAGCTTCTCCATAGATTTCCTGATAAACATTAGCAACTCATGATCTGATCTGATGCAAACTCGTGATTTGTCTTATGCTCCAACTCCCCATTGCTTTGACTGCCTGAATTTGAATAAAAACTGAAAGTGCAGTCAGTTTGGGGAGCACTAGAGTGCGTCCCCCCGCCGACCCTCCATTAAATCATATTTTGCCTGGTGTGTGTTCATTTTGCATTTACCCAAATAACGCTAGATGGTGTACACACTTGAGCTACTGAGTATGGCTGAAGGAAACACTCTAATATCTTTAGTATTTTCATTCTCCAACCCTCAAGTCCTAATCAGCTATCTCCTTCCCTCTCTTCGGAAGTAAGGGCCCTCTCAGAACAAAGGAACAGCAGCTATGTGCTTGTGTGCCTATAGAGTGACGTTGGAGCCCAGAATATGTACAGTAGCTTGGAATGTGCATGTAGCAACCTGGTAGTATGTTACTATGTATAAGATACAAAGAGTCTAATGATGTAGCAGGGAAGGGAAGGATAGCTGACAGGGGGTATAGAAGGCAAGGCCTCACTGGGTTCAGGGATCCGTCTTTGGATGTGAATCCACTGAGCCTGTGCCAACTGCACAATTGAAGCTGCTTCCTGACAGGGCATGGTAGCGCAGGCCTTTAATCCCAGCACTCAGAAGGCCAAGTTAGGAGGATTTGCTAGGAGTTCTAGGCCAGCCTGAGACTACATAGTGAATTCCAGGTCAGCCTGGGCTACAGGGTGACCCCACCTAGAAAAACAGAAAACAAAAACAACAAAAAAAGCTGCTTCCTGGTAGAAAAGTCTCAGTATACTGCCTCTCTGTTGCAGAATCTTGTTATACCTTCACAACAAGAACTTTCATTCACTTCCTCACTTCCATTCACTTTTATTTTGGAGAGGGTGATACAAACTCTTGTTATGTAGGCCCAGCTAACCTCGAACCCACGACCCTCCTGCCTCAGTCTCCTAAGTGTCCATGCAGATTATATATATAGAGAGAGGCAGGGAGAGAGAGGCAGGGAGAGAGAGAATGGGCACATCAGACACTCCAGCCACTGCAAATGAACTCCAGATATATGCGTCCCCTTGTGCATCTGGCTTAAGTGGGGCCTGGAGAGTCAAACCAGGATCCTTTGGCTTTGCAGGCAAACACCTTAACCGCTAAGCCATCTCTCCAGCCCCAGTTCTATTTTTTTTGGGGGGGGGGTGAGGTAGGGTCTCTTTCTTTAAGTATTCTTTTTCTCCAACACATCAGTTTCTCGTTTTTTAAAAATTATTTTATTTGAGAGAGAAAGAGGAAGATTTTATATATATACATACATACATACACAGAATGGGTTGCTGGGGCTTCCAGCCACTGCACATGAACTCCAGACACATGTGCCACCCTGTGCATCTGGCTTTACGTGGGTACTGGGGAATCGAATCCGGGTCCTTTAGGCTTAGCAGGTAAGTTTCTCTTTCTGTTTGTACACACCTCTTAAACTGCTCTCATCTCTCAAGCTCAGTACAACTTTTAAAATATAACTCACTCCTCGCTAAAAGCTTTTTATCCCCGTTAACTATAATCAACATCCTAATGGGCTCTTCAGTTCTTCTGGTTCGGTCCAAGCCTCCCTAGCCGCCGCCTGTCTGTTTGTCTAGGTTGCAGACCCTCTGCCTTCCTTCCGTTTCTAGAACACAGGAAGTTTCTGTATCTCAGGGACTGTGCGGGTCGGGTCGCTTCCTTCGCGTTGCCTTTCTGCCCATCACCTGGCCTTCTCCGGGGACCTCGCTAATTGCTGCGCTGGGGCCATCTCCCCGGCGACAGACACAGCAAAGGGTCTTTCTTCTACGACGGACTCATCCAGCGGAAATGCGTTTGCCCCACTTCCTGTCCCGCAGGGTCCGGCTCCAGCCTGGCCGGGGTTCCCGCACCCCTAGGGAGCCGTGTGCCGCAGGAACTGACAACAGCCTCCCGCGTCCCCGACAGCCCAGCCTCGGTTCCGGCAGGAGGCGGTGCCAACCGCGAGCCCGGAGGCCTCGGGCTCCTCCGCGCGTCTCCCGCAGGACCGAGCCCACGGCACCGCCGCTCGGTCCACACACGCGCCCGGCTAAAGCCGAAAAGAACCAATAAAAACACTTCCCACATACCTCTAGAAAACGTCGCCACTTTTCTTCCAACCCGGAAATGTTGCTGCTGTGGGAACGGAAATGCCCTGCGTCATTTCCGGCAAACTCCGAATCACGCTGCCATAGTAACATGGCCACTGCCTGGTGATGACGCATGCGCAGTTGTCTGTCTGTGGTCAGTTTCGGGGAGTGAAATGGAATCCCTTAATGCGTGCTCTTTTTTAAAACTTTTTATTTTATCTTATTTTCTTGGAGAGAGAGAGAGAGAGAGAGAGAGGAAGACAGTGAGGGGCGCTTGAGCAGTGTCTCAGCTGTTGCGAACGAAATCCAGATGTGCGCGCCCCCTTATGGCTAAATGAGGCATTGCGCCCTTGAGTCACTGCATCTGGCTAAATGTGGGACCTGGAGATTGGAACCGTTGGAGATTGGAAACAGTGTTCTTAGGGTTAGGAGGCAGGCACCTTAACCCCTAAGCCATCTCTCCAGCCCAATGCGTGCTCTTTAAGTTAAGAAAGTAAGACAGAATTCTTCCATTGCCTTGTTAATTTATGCATATACTTAATTTATTCAGCAGAGTTTTGCTGAGCTCCATCTATGGTTCAAGCATGAACAACCAAGTCATGAGATAGATGAATCAACAAGATAATTTCAGAGGACCCCATAAACAAAATAGTCTGAGAATGACCAGGGATAGTGGGTACTACTTTAGGGAATTGAAGGCTCATTGAGGAGTGACATTGAGCTGAGTTCGGAATGAAAAGGACAAGCAAAAGTTTAGGTGGATGACCCCACGGCGTGCCCACGCCATTAATCCCAGCACTCGGGAGGCAGAGGTAGGAGGATCACCGTGAGTTCGAGGTCACCCTGAGACTACATAGTGAATTCCAGGTCAGCCTGGGCTAGTGTGAAACTCTACCTCGAAAAACCAAAAAAAAAAAAAAAAAAAGTTTAGGTGGATGACTCAGCGGCATGGTAGCCCACGCCATTAATCCCAGCGCTCAGGAGGCAGAGGTAGGAGGATCACAGTGAGTTCTAGGCCAACCTAAGACTACTTAGTGAATTCGAGGTCAGCCTGAGCTAGAGTGAGACTCTACCTTGACAAACAAGAACAAACAAAAAAAGAAAAAGAAAGTAAGAAAGAAAACCACTTTGCAAGCAAGTTCTTTTTCTTTTCTTTTTTTTTTTTTTTTTGGAGAGAGAGAGAGGGAGAGAGAATTGGTGCACCAGGGCCTCAGCTACTACAATCAAACTCCAAGCCTGTGCCACCTGATGGGCATGTGCAACCTAGCGCTTGCTTCACCTGTAAAAATTTTTTTTGTTTATTTTATTTATTTATTTATTTATTTTTGAGTGATAGAAGCAGAGAGGGAGAGAGAATGGGTGCCCCATGGCCTCCAGCCACTGAAAATGAACTCTAGATGCATGCACCACCTTGTGCATCTGGCTTAAGTGGGTACTGGGGAATCGAGCCTCAAACCGGGGTCCTTAGGCTTCACAGGCAAGCGCTTAACCACTGAGCCATCTCTCCAGCCCCCTGCCTCTCTTTTTGTGCATCTGGCTAATGTGGGATATGGAGAGTAGTGCCTGGGTCCTTAGGCTTCTCAGGCAAGTGCCTTAACCACTAAACCATCCCTCCAGCCCTATTTTTCTTCTTGATTATTTTTTCTCATGTAACTCAGATCAACTTTGAACTGGCTATGTAGCCACAAATGACCTTGAACTTCTGACCCTCCTGCCTCCACTTTCAAGTGGGGTTACAGGCATATGCCATCATCACACTCAGTTTATGCATTCTGAGGGTTGAACAAGACCTTTGTGCTGCTGGGTAAGCACTCTACCAACTGAGCTACATCCCCAGCCCAAAGTTGGAAGTTTTCTTATCTAATCTTTTATTTTATTTTATTTTTTGGTTTTTCAAGGTAGGGTCTCAGTCTGGAATTAACTATGTAGTCTCTGGGTGGCCTTAAACTCTCAGTGATCCTCCTACCTCTGCCTCCCAAGTGCTGGGATTAAAGGCGTGCACCACCATGCCCAGCTAATCTTTTATTTTTAATTAATTTTTATTTATTTATTTATTTATTAGAGACAGAGACAAGTGGAGAGAGAGAGAGAAAATGGGAGTGCCAGGGCCTCTAGCCACTGCAAATGAACTCCAGACACATGCGCCATCATGTGCATCTGGCTTATGTGGGACCTGGAGAATCGAACCAGGGTCCTTAGGCTTCACAGGCAAATGCCTTAACTACTAAGCTATCTCTCCAGCCCTTTTTTTTTTTTTTTTTTTTTGAGAGAGAGACAGAGAGAGAGGGAGAGGAAGACAGAGATGGGTGCGCCAGCAGCCTCTCAGCTGCTGCGAACAAAAGCCAGATACATGCACCCCCTTGTGGTCAAGTGTGGCATTGCTCCCTTGTGTCACTTTGCATCTGGCTAAACGTGGGACCTGGAGATTGGAACCGGCGTTCTTAGGCTTAGCAGGCAGGCACCTTAACTGCTAAGCCATCTCTCCAGCCCCCATTTTTTAAAATTTTTATATGAAAGAGAGAGAGAATTGGGGAGCCAGGGACTCTAGTCACTGCAATAAAACTCCGGACACATGTGCCATCTTGTATACATACATATATTCATCATCTTGTGCATCTGGTTTATGTGGGTTCTGTAGAGTTGAACCTGGATCCTTAGGCTTCGCAGGCAAGCACCTTAACCGCTAAGCCATCTCTCCAGCTCTTCTTATCTAATCTTATAGCAACCCTCTGTTGTAGGTATCTTTACTAAGCAGCACTGTGTCAGTCACACCTAGTGTTTGTTTTTGTTTTTGTTTTTGAGGTAGGTTCTCACTCTAGCACAGGCTGACCTTGAATTCACTCTGTATTCTAAGGGTGGCCTCGAACTCATGGTGATCCTCCTACCTCTGCCTTCCGAGTGCTGGGATTAAAGGCATGCGCCACCACACCTGGCTTGGTCTTTTTTTTTTTTTTTTAATTCAAGAGAGCAAGAGTGAGAATGAGAGAAAGAGAGAGTTGTGGCATGCCAGGGCCTCCAGTCACTGCACTCAAACTCCAGACATGTGTGCCCCCTTATGCGCATGTGCAACTTTGCACGCTTGCATCACTGTGTCTGGCTCCTGGGACCTGCAGAGTAGAACATGAGTCCATAGGTTTCGCAGGCAAGTGTCTTAACTGCTAAGCCATCTGTCTAGCCCACACCTAGTTTACTTTTAAAAATGATGTATGTATGATGATGTATGTATGTGTGTTCCAGGGTCTCTTGCTACTGCAAATGAATGCTCGTTTGGCTTTACATGGATGGCTGAGGAATTGACAGGCTTTGCAAGCAAGCTACTTTAACCATTGAGCCATCTCCCCAGTAACCGCCCACACACACTCCTCAAGTTCTACCTGGTAATGAGGAAATAGGTTGACTTGTTCTTTTTTTAATTTTTATTTATTTTTAATTTTTTTATTTTTGGAGAGAGACACAGAGAGAGACAGACAGAGAGAGGGAGAGGGAGACAGATAGAGATGGGCGCGCCAGCAGTCTCTCAGCTGCTGTGAACGAAATCCAGATGTGTGTGCCCCCCTGTGGTCAAGTGCAGCATTGCACCCTTGCTTCACTTTGCATCTGGCTACACGTGGGACCTGGAGATTGGAACCAGCGTTCTTAGGCTTAGGAGGCAGGCGCCTTAACCGCTAAGCCATCTCTCCAGCCCTTGACTTGTTCTTGATGACTTACCTGGCTCAGGATTCCAACCTATGCTTTTTTCACTATTTCACTACCTTCTATTCTCTGTACTGCCACGGTTTTCTCTGTGTGAGTTGCTAAGCAGCTTTGGTTAAAAAGTGCACACTCGGCCAGGCATGATGCCACATGCCTTTAATCCCAGCACTAGGTAGACAGAGGTAGGAGAATCACCATGATTTTGAGGCCAGCCTGGGTCTACATAGTGAATTCCAGGTCAGCCTGATCACGACCCTATCTCTGAAAACCGAACCAAACAAAACAAAAAAAAACAAAACAAACAACAACAAAAAACCCAAAATGAAACAAAACAAACAAGTGCGAATTCTACCAGGTGTGGTGGCATATGCTTGTAAGTCCAACACTTGGGAGCTTGTTTGGAGGTTCTAGCAGGGGAGTAGAGCTACTCCTATACCCTTGACTGAAGACTGGTTCTCCTCTATTCGAGGAAGGTCGTCCTCTTCGACAGGGCGTGTAGCTTCGCAATGGATGCATATGGAGCGGTGAGGGAGGAAGAGGATACCCGCCTAGCCAGCCAGATCAGCCGAATCAACCCTGGCAATCAATGGGGTCAGACAGATGTTGCAGCCAGATCGCCCTCACATCCTAAAATATAAAAATAATTTTAAAAAAGGATTACTGGACTTCTTTTCTTTCTGGACTGCAGAAAAGACACTTTTATCACACCATGTTAAATGCCTCAGACATAATGAGGACATTATATTCATAGATGGAAATGTCTTCAATACATGATGAAAGGGTCAAAGACGATATGGAGATATTTTCACACAACTTAGCAGTGTGTGTGTATGTGTGTGTGTGTACACAAGCCCACTCAAATACGAAAGCAAATGTGGCCAAGGCAGGGACTGCTGAGCAGGCTCTCCAGAACCTGAGTTTTCATTGTACTTTTTGGTCAACTAAAAAAAAATTTTTTATTTATTTATTTTTTTTTTGCTTTTTTGAGGTAGGGTTTCACTCTAGCTCAGGCTGACCTAGAATTCACTATGTAGCCTCAGGGTGGCCTTGAACTCACAGTGATCCTCCTACCTCAGCCTCCGAGTGTTGGGGGTCAAAGGTGTGCACCACCACACCTGGCTAATTTTTAAATTTTTAAATATTTTATTTTTATTTATTTATTTATTTGAGAGAGAAGAAAAGGTGGGGGTTGGAGTGAGAATGGGTGCACCAGAGCCTCTAGCCACTGCAAATGAACACCATGTGCATCTGGCTTATGTGGGTGCTGGGGAATTGAACCTGGGTCCTTAGGCTTCACAGACAAGCACCTTAATGTCTGGCTAAGCCATGTCTTCAGCCCATGGTCAACTTTTAACTTTTCCATAAGTTTGAACTTTTTCAAAATAAATGCTTCAGGGTGTGGGGTTATGGGACTTTACAATTTTTATTTTGTTGTGTATGTGTATATGGGCCAGCGTGAGCTGTAGCTAGTATGTGTTGATTCTCTTTCCATATTATTTGAGACAGGCATTGTCTTACTGTTTTGCCACTGGGAAGGCTATAGGCACATGGGCATCACAGAGACATGAGCCACTTTTGTCACTGGCTGTCTGTGGGTGCTGGTGCAGATCAAACTTGCTTGGTGGACTTAAAGCAATCTTCTCAGCCCTGGGTTATGGAACTTTTAACTAAATGGAGAAAAACTTGAAGCTTTTCCACTAAAAATCAGGAACAAGACAAGGGTGTCTTGTATTTAATATAGTACTGGAAGTCTTAACCATAGCAATAAGGCAAGAGACACACATTAAAGGGTTACCAATTGGAAAGGAAGAGATCAAGTTATCATTATTTGCAGATGATATGATTCTATACATGAAGGACCCTAAAGACTCTACCACCAAACGGTTAGAGCGGAACTTTTTAAAAAGCAGAATACCAAGCCGGGAGTGGTGGCACAAGCCTTTAATCCCAGCACTGGGGAGGCAGAGGTAGGAGGTTGGCGGTGAGTTCGAGGCCACCCTGAGACTACATAGCCAGGTCAGCCTGAGCTGCAGTGAAACCCTACCTCAACAAACAAACAAAAGTCTCTCTAGAGCCGGGTCGCTTTAAACACAATCTAGATGTGACCCTTTGGTCCTCCTGTGTGGACTTAAGATTCTAAAATATCTGTCCTGGTGGTTGCAATAGGTTCTGGGGAGAGAGCATAGGAGCTGTTGGCGTCCGGTCGCCAAGGAGACGGACCATTCCATTTGTTCTCAAGGGGTGATCTTGATTTCCTTTTCTTTCCCAAACCGCAGCGTGGTACTCATATCACACGCTGAAGAACGAAGGGGGTTTATATGAGGTTTAGAGGCTCTTTGCACCGAGAAGATGATGCGGCAGGGGTGCGCGCTCAGCTTCAAGTGGTGGCCTGGCCTTCGGGACCCTCCCCGGGGTCTCTGTGGTGCAGCCAGAGGCGCGCGCCCGGTGTGCCTGTGGGGTGAGGGGGTGGCTTTTGGAAGTGGCAAAGTGTGGGCTTGCAGCCGGGGACCGACTTGTAGGCGCCCTCCAGGATGCCTGGGACGGAGAAATCCCACCAGGACCTCACCCGATGGAAGAAGAAGAAGAAGCCCGTGTTCCGTACGGTCAGCCAGATCTGCCCGCCCCCTCGGCGGCCGCTGACCGTGGCCGACATCCGCCCGGGCATGGACAACCACAGGCTGGGCGTCTTGCGGGACTCCATGTTTCAGAACCCCCTCATCGTCAAGGTAAGCCCCCTCCTGGGGACCCTCGTGGCCGAGGGTTTCAATCTGCTGAGCTCTGCCTTCGTGGCCGGGGGTTCAAGAGCAATGCTGGAACTCAGCCGTGGGCCACATAGGCCTGGATCCCTGGGCAGGATTCACCGAGCCTCAGTACCCTTCTCATCGTTAAGGTGGGCCTGGGACAATGACATCCATTAACGAGAGTCACTGGGAAAGTTAGGATATCCCCTGAGGGACTCTGCTGCAGCACGATGTTGGCTACTGTGGTCTCCCCAAGAGCTGCCAATGAAACCACAAGGGGGACAGACAGGTCACAGGTACTATCCCCCACCCCCAGAATGCCCGAACTGCTTCTGTGCAGCAGGTGTTCCGGATCTTTCGTGTTAACTTTTGCCCAATCGTACTTCAAATTACAACCTGGAGGGGGAAAAAAGGCGCGAAACGCTGTGTTAAGATCCCCGGTCACCAGCAAGGGAGCTACGTTTCTAGCTAGATTGCTTCTTTTATTGCCTTCCCAGGCATTAGTCTGATTTCCCTCCTATTGGAAACCCCCCACTGGCGGTCACACTGCCACACCTGATCCGGAGCCACAGGAAAAGTACAAGTTGAAGTTTGGAGGTTACACGGGTAGCTAGGGAGCAAATTTACCTAGAGACACTAGAGGGCAGTGTTGTCTTAAAAATACATTCAAGGCGCTTAGCACTTGGGAACTTTCTGCGGTGAGTTTTTCCCTCGACCTAGGCCCAGCCAGGTTGAGCCAAAGGGAGGCCCCCCTAAGCCCTTACTCTCCATACGAGTTCTTTATCCCCTCCAGCTCCTCACATAGCAGGAGCTCCTTGAACATTACACACACACACACACACACACACACACACACACACACACAAATAATTTTTATTTATTTATTTGAAAGAGAAGGAGGTACATAGAGATTGAGAATGGGCGTACTCCAGCCATTGCAAGTGAACTCCAGACGCATGTGCCACCTGTGCATCTAGCTTACATGGGTCCTGGGGAATTGATCCTGGGTCCTTTGTGCTAAGCCTTCTCTCCAGCCTTGAACTTTCTTTTCTCTCTCTTTTTTTTCCATGCCTTCCACTTGGGATCTCTAGCCACGTGGGTGTCTTTCCTTGGCTCTGTACTTCCCCCAATAAATATAATAATTTAATAATAAAAAATTAAAAAAAGAAAAAATGTTCAATCTTGCAGATTTTGGGGGTCTGGAGTAGGGGTGGAAGCCCAGGTAGTTCAGCAGCAATGATTTGTCTGACTTCAGGCTCTGGTTAGAACCTAGAAAGTTTTTTGTTTGTTTGTTTGGTTTTGGTTTTTTGAGGTAGGGTCTCACTCTAGCCCAGGCTGACCTGGAATTCACTGTGTATTCTCAGGGTGGCCTCGAACTCATGGCGATCCTCCTACCTCTGCCTCCTAAGTGCACTGTGTGCCACCACACCTGGCTTTAAAAATATATATATTTATTAGAGATAGAGAGAGGGAGAGAAAGAAAGCGTGAGAATGGGCATGTCAGGGCCTCTAGCCACTGCAAACAAACTCCAGATGCATGCGCCACCATGTGCATCTGGCTTATTTGGAACCTGGAAATTGAACCTGGGTCCTTAGGCTTCGCAGGCAAGTGCCTTAACCGCTAAGCCATCTCTCTAGCCCACCCAGAAGCTTTATTATTGTTGTTTCCTCCCTCCCTATCTTCTTTTCTTCCTTTCTCTCCGTGGGCTTTCTTAACACTGTGCTAGATTACTGGGTCCTTTAGCAACCCTCTCCTCTTGACTTCCTGAGCTAATAATGCTCCTCAGGGGATGGAGAATACTGCAGAGAGAGAGACGGCTACACATTCAGCACTAGTCCCTCTACTGTGCCAAAGTGGGACAGGTCCTTTGCTTGCTTCTTAGTGAGATTAGCCACTACAGCAGGCAGATGAGAGACAACCGAGGTTCACTATTCTGGAATGAAGAGAGGATCAAGTCTATTACTTGTGAGTAGCTGCTCTGATCTTAGGTCATGGCTTTTAATCAAGTGTTACTTGAGAGCAACTGCTTCCCACCCCATAAAATGAAAGGCCTTATGGAGTCATTTGCCACAATGAATTTTTTTTTTCTGGTTTCTTTTTTTGAGGCAGTTAGGGCTTCACTCTAGCCCAGGCTGACCTGAAATTCACTCTGTAGTCTCAGGGTTGCCTCAAACTCATGGCGATCCTCCTACCTCTGCTTCCCAAGTGTTGGGGATTAAAAGTGTATGCCACCATGCCCAGCCAAATTCTTTAAATTTATTTTTATTTATTTATTTGAAAGAGAGAGGGGCAGATAGAAAGCGAGAAGGAGTGCACCAGGGCCTCTGTCCACTGCAAACGAACTCCAGATGCATGTACCACCTTGTGTATCTGGCTTATGTGGGTCCTGGGGAATTAAAACTAGATCCTTAGTCTTTGCAGGCAAGCACCTTAATCTCTAAGCCATCTGTCCAGCCCATGAATTCTTTTTTCTTTTAAAAATATTTTATTTATTTATTTGCAAGCAAAGAGAGAGAGAAAGACAGACAGAGAAAAAAGGCACACAAGGGTCTCTTTGTGCATATGGCTTTACGTGGGTGCTGGGGCATTGCCCATTTAACGACTCCAGATGCATGTGCCACTTTTACTTTTTATTGCATATGGTTCTTACACTGTGGAGTGCTGGGGCATTGAACCCATTTAGTTAGGCATTTTGAGAATTTCTTATTCAAAATTATGAGGCAACTGAACTCTAACTTCAGATTTCAGCCATCTCTCCAGTCCCACAGTGAATTCTTATGTGATGCCCACATGAGAATATGAATATGCCATACACTTACATGTAAATTTTACATGCATTATACATATGTATATAAATGTATAACGCACACATGTAATATAAGTATAATATACACATGCTATAATATATGCTTAATATGTGTACGTACGTATGTATAAAATATACCATCCCCTTTCCTTTTTCCCTTTTGCTTTCCCCTCTTGCCTATGTCAAGGACAACATTTGGCCGCTAGGTGGCACTGGCTGAACAGCTTCCAGGACCAATTCCATCTTTGATTCTTGAGCTGGAGTTTAATAATAAAAAATGTATAGGCAATGGTTGATGGTTGACACATCGATGGGGTTCTGATTTCAGACCATCACATGGACTGTCCTGGCCTCTGGTGATAGCGCTAAGAGACAGGCTCCACATTCTGATGCTCTCAGGTGACTGCGCCTGGGATTCTCTTCTCCTTCCAGGAGCAGCAGGGGGCAGCCTCCCCCGCCCCAAACCCCCTCCCGCTGTCCTCGTGTATTCAAGCTCCAGAAGGAATTTATTTCATAGTGGTGAAGATGATGCAGGCATTCACTGTTTACTCCTTCCTATAAGACCTAGCAAAACCTGACCTATATAGAAGTTGGCAGAGAACTCGAGTGTTGAAAAGGAAGCCGGGCTGCTATCTTTTCCAGACCCTTTTTATAAATGACTACGCTGACGCCATCTCTGCGGGGCTTTTGGCTTAAGGCTCTGTCAGGGCCTGGGTCAGAAGCTATGCCCACAGACTCCTGGCCACTTCAAACAGCTTCCTCTCCGTGAAGAATATTAGGATCATGAAATTTTGGAGATTTTGGCTTCAAAGAAAAGGGGAATGTTGAAAATAGTTGTGGTCCTGGAATTTCTACTGAACTTGACCTGGAGAGTCCTGTCACTGGCCCAGATGTTCAGGACCTGTGCTGGTGTGTGCGTGCTTGGGTGTCTTCAGGAAGGGTGATGGGAACTGGGGTGTATTTTGGTTTTTGTCTGTTTGAGCCTGAAGGAATGTATCTTGATTGGAAGAATACAGCACTTCAAAATTACTTATTACACGGTATTGGGGGGATTGTTTTCCCTAGCAGATAAGACAACATTAAAAAATATATTTTCAGCTGGGTGTGGTGGCACACACCTTTAATCCCAGCACTCGGGAGGCAGAGGTAGGAGCATTACTGTGAGTTTGAGGCCAGCCTGAGACTACATAGTGAATTCCAGGTCAGCCTGAGCTAGAGGGAGACCATACCTTGAAAAAAACTCACGAAATATATATGTTTATTTTTGTGTGTGTGCACATGTCATGGGTGCAGGCACACCACAGTCTCTTGCTGCTGCAAACAAATGCCTATCTGCCTTATGTGGGTGGCTGAGGAATGGAACCCGGCCTCATAGGCTTTGCAAGCAAACATCTTTAGCCACTGACCCATCTCCCCAGCCCCAACATATTCTCATTTAAGATGCAGAGACATTGACGGAACACATCCAACTTTGCTATTTCCCACCCATGGATTTTACTAGGACATGTACACACCAGCTCTTCAGGAGCAGGTCTGCAGGATGCCACAGCCACCAAAGAAAAAGGAAAAAGTCAGACATCCTGGCAGGTGTTTCCTCTGCAAACACCAGCCAGTGGCCTTATTTAAAACCAAGCCAACTGGTTATTTAATGGGGTTTAATTGTGTCAAGATGGTGTTTTATGTGACCAGGAAAAGATGTAAATAGTTTTCATTAGCAAGGGCTTCTCCTCTATTGTGAAAGTGACATGATGTGCAAGCCAGCCAGTTTTCCTCCCACTGTGACTCTCTGGGAAGAATAAAATTAAATCGGGAAAGAAGCAAGTTTCTCTCTTCTTGATTCTTATCTCCCCAGAATCCTGAAATTCAACATAGAATCTGGCAACAATAGCCTTCAAGGCTCCCTCACAAAACCTGTCAGGGGCGCACCCTTCCTGCCACAGGAACTCAGCTGATATCCTGTCAATACAATTATGGGGAGACACTGCTTGGTTTGCTCCTCTGACAGCTTTGAATCTTCCATCGCCCCGGAGAGGCAGGCTGCGTACAGGGGTGGCATTGATTGAATCAAGCACCCTCAGAGAGTGCAAACAGATCACGGCACCCGATTTTTCCATAATTTATTACCGACTTTGTTTTTTTCTGTGGGGGTTTGTGTCACAAATAAGAAGTGCATGCATTTATAAAATAGAGCCATGGTATCACAGCATTTGGGGTTACAAGGAAGCTTACAGACATCTCATGCAACTCCTTTTTAGAGGCTAGTAAGGCCCAGCCAGGGGGAAACACTCACTTGGGGGGCAACTGTGACCTGGTATTGGAAGTGACATGACGCTCCTGTCTCGTGACTTCAACAGCCCCATGTGTTTTTGGCCGTAACCCATGACTAATTAATCAATGACAACCCAGGTTGGTTACATCCCGTTTAACAGTCAAAAAATGTTCACAAAGGAATCTGATCCCACTATTATTTCACTCAACATTCTTTCCAAAGTGAGCACTGCTGATATCTTGGGACTTGTTGATAGCCAAGAAATAACTTCTTTCTCTCTTTCTTTCTGTGTGTGTGTGGGGAGCACGTGCATGACATGGCATATGTCATTTCCTTCTGCCTTGTTTAGAGACAGAGTTTCTTGTTTGCTGCTGTGAACACTAGACCTAGAGCCAGCCCTAGAGCATCAGGAGTCTCCTGACTCTGCCTCCTGTTACTGTAGGCACATTGGGATTACGGAAGCATGTACCACTGTCTCTGGCTTTACATGGGTTCTGAGGATCCAAACTCCAGTAGTGAAACCTGCACTTTTAACCATTGAACTATCTCCCCAGCCTCCAGCAATAACTTTTTTTTTTTTTTTTTTTTTGTTTGTTTTTTTTTTTTTTCAAGGTAGGGTTTCACTCTGGCCCAGGGTGACCTGGAATTCACCATGTAGTCTCAGGGTGTCCTCAAACTCACAGTGATCCTCCTACCTCTGCCTCCTGAGTGCTGGGATTAAAGGCGTGCACTACCATGCCTGGCATAAATATTTTACTTATTTATTTATTTCAGAGAGAGCGAAAGAGAGAGAGAGAGAGAGAGAGGAGGAGGAGGCAGATAGAGAGAGAACGGGCACGCCAGGGCCTCTAGCCACTGCAGACAAACTCCAGACTCATGTGCCATATTGGGCATCTGTCTTACATAGGTACTGGGGAATCAAACCTGGCTCCTTTGGTTTTGCAGGCATATGCCTTAACTGCTAAGCCATCACTCCATCCCCAGAAATAACTTTTTTTTTTTGGTTTTCCAAGGTAGTGTCTCACTCTAGTTCAGGCGGACCTGGAATTCACTATGTAGTCTCAGGATGGCCTCAAACTCATGGCAATCTTCCTACCTCTGCCTCCAGAGTGCTGGGATTAAAGGCATGCACCACCATGCCCAGCTTCCAGAAATAACTTCTTAAATGCTTATTAAGTGCCCAGCTCTGTGGGGTAGGGGGCACAGAAACAAGCTCAGAACTTGTCCTCTGTCCACAAGGACTTAACTGCTGAGCTGGAGAGAACAGGGAGAAACATGAACACACACACACACACACACACACACACACACACACACACACACACAATGTCATGAGTCATCCTCTCTGAGTTTTCCAGTGAACAACATTGCCCAGAGGGTTCAGATTGAGGGAAAAGGAGCCCTGGGCAGGAATTGGGAAAGATGACCTTGAAAAGTGACAAAAGCAGGTTCTTGTCAAAGGTGAGGTGACTAGAAAAAGCCAGCTCCATGGGGCTGATTGATCCTACCCTCCACTCTCTTATAGCTGTTCACCCCCAAATCAAGTTCTAGATGGTAAGACTCAGAGCTGCTCCCTAGTCATTATCTTCACCGCCATGAGGAGTTATTTATTTAGGGCAAGCTGTTCAAATTAGATGCAGGCAGCCACACCATGCCCACTAATAGCTTAACATCTCTAATAAATTCTGATGTTAGTAAACTGAATGCATAGACAGAAGTCTGGCCAGCTAAAATGCTGTTGTAGAAATGTCTCATTTTTATTTCGTCCAAGCACGAGGGGAAATGTTACATGCAGTTTATCTGCTAAAGAGAATATGCCTGTGGTTGCTCAGATACTCTTACATCCAATTACATTGTAATAGGAGAAAATAAAATGTTTGGAAGGAATTAAAAACCATCCTAATAGGCCTAGTCTTGCTGGCCAAGGAATAGGTTTCATTTTTCTAGGCATTACTTTGGGTTTATCTATACTTGCAACTCTATCTCTCTCTCTCTTTTTCCCTTTTTCTTTCTTTCTTTTTTTCTTTCTTTTTTTTTTTTTTTTTTTTTGAGGTAGGGTTTCACTCTAGCCCAGGCTGCCTGGAATTCACTATGTAGTCTCAGGCTGGCCTCAAACTCACAGCTATCCTCCTACCTAAGCCAGAGGGCTGGGATTAAAAGCAGGAGCCACCACACACCTGGTTGTTTTTTTCTTCTACTTTTTATTTGTGTGTGTCAGGGAGTGCATGTGGCCAGAGGACAATCTCAAGGTGTCATTACGTAGGGTCTCACTGTAGCCTAGGCTGACCTGGAATTCACTATGAAATCTCAGGCTGGCCTTGAACTCCCAGCAATCCTTCTACCTTTATTTCCCAAGTGCTGGAATTAAAGGTGTGCACCACTATACTCAGCTTCCTCTTTCCTTCCTTCCCCTCCTTCCTTCCCTTCCTTCCTTCCTTCCTTCCTTCCTTCCTTCCTTCCTTCCTTCCTTCCTTCCATATTTTATTTATTTATTTAAGAGAGAGAGGCAGAGAGAGAGATAGAGAGAAAGAGAAAGGGTGCACCAAGGTCTCTAGCCACTGCAAACAAACTCCAGATGCATGTGCCACCTTGTGCATTTTGCTCATGTGAGTACTGGGGAGTCAAACCTGGCTCCTTGGGCTTTGCAGGAGCCAGTTAAGTGCCTTAACTGCTAAGCCATTTTTCCAGCCCCTACTTTCTTTTAAGAAAGGTTCTCTCTTCTTTTGCTGCTGGATAAGCCAGCCAGATTTCAGTGTGCGAGACTGTTGCTCTGTGTCCAATGGCTGTAGGTGCATTGAGATTATAGGCACATGTGCCACTTGGCATGGGCTTTACATTGGGGTCAGGAATCAAACCCAGGTTGGCAGGTTTGTGAAGCAAACACTTTTAACTACTGAACCATCTCTTCATCGTCCCTTTCTTCTTTTTAAGCCAAACTCTCCCTCTTGCTGTCGCCTGACTGCATCCTTTATAGAGCAAAATCTGAATCAGTGAAGGAATCCCCCTGCTCCAGGCTGTGGTGGCCATTCCGGAGAGCAGAGCTGCACCCTCCACTGGCTTCTCACCATGGCCTCCAGGGCAGCTGTTCTGAGCTGACTGTGGACACGCCTTCCTCTTTGTCCCTCTGTAGAAGGGGTCCCTTGGCTCAGAAGCATGAAGAATTGGATCCCCTTGGTGAACTGAGCCACCTTCTGGTCATGTGGCTCTCAAAAGGTGGGAAGCCTGTTTCTCCAGAAAGAACTCAGACCAAAATGGGTGAGTCAGCAGTCAGTTTCAACACACTTTCCAGAACATTTCAGGTTTAAGTGTTATTTGTTGTGTAAGTAAGGCTACTTTTTTTTTTTTTTTTTTTTTTTTTAGGTAGGGTCTTGCTCTAGCCCATGCTGACCTGGAATTCACTACATAGTCTCAAGGTGGCCCTGAACTCCTGGCGATTCTCCTACCTCTGCTTACTGAGTACTGGGATTAAAGGTGTGCACCACCACGCCCAGCTTACTTTGTCCTTTATTTTTTTTCTTTTGTGTGTGTGTGAGAGAGTGCAGGCACACATGTGCCACCACTGCATGTGTGTGGAGGTCAAAGGATAACTTTCAGATTAGTTCTTGCCTTCCCACTTCATTTGAGGCAGGGTTTCTTTCTCTGGATCACCCTCTGCTGCTCTTTACTGGACTCACCACTGGATCCATCTTCCCAGCCTTTTTATTTTTTAATATCTTTGTTTTATTTATTAGAGATTTAGAGGGCAATTTGATGGGTACAATATACCCAATTAAAAGTTGTAGCTTCCCTCCTAGGCTTTCTGACCTTCCCAGCCATAGGCTTTTGACTAGGTTTGCAGTACCAGGCATGAACTCCCTCCTATGGAGCAGACTTCCAATCCAATTAGAAAATAGTTACCCCTTAATGGTCATGCCATTCTTGCACCAGAGGGCATATCTTGTCTGGTTGGTTGTGCAGGAGCTTTATTGAGTTTTGGCATGTAAGTTCAATATATATACTTGGGATACTTATAAATGTGTCTCAGACAGTGAGGATTATGACCTAGCATGGGACTTTTTGCTCAGGAGAATGCATCCGGGCAGGACAGCATGGCAGTGCTTTGTCTTGGCCCCTGAGAACCTGGCTCTGTCAGAGTCCTTGCTGAGGGTTGAGGATGGCTGGAAAGATGGCTTAGCAGTTAAGGCGCTTGCCTGCAAAGCTAAAGGGCTTCGGTTCAATTCCCCAGTACCCACATAAAACAGATGCGCAAGGTGGCGCATGCATCTGGAGTTCATTTACAGTCATTGTCTCTCTCTCTCACTCTGCCTCTTTCCCTCTCTCAAATAAGTAAATATATATGTCCCTGCTGAGCCTGCCTCTTTCCCTCCTGCCTCAGGACCCTTAGGCTGGGCTGGGTCAAAACAAGGTCACATAGTCACACAGCCTGTGGTAAGTGTTAGCAGATATTATGACTGTTCTGTGCCTTTCATTTGACTTTTGTTATTTGTTCAAAACAAACAGACCTCCCAAGCATCTGCTGGTCACTAACAATTTAACTTTAACTTGACTCTTTTAAACTTCTGTGTCAGTGTAAATGACTGTTCATATGATTCTGTTATTTGCAGACAAACCTCCCCTACACCCCCCCCCCCAACAAATAGAGAATTAGGTGGTTGGTTGCTTAGGCAGATATAAAACTTCATTTTCCTCCCAGAAAAATCCACAAGTACTTCAGACAGGCTCTGGAGTTAGTTAGCAGATTCCAGTGAGTTCTGTCTCAGCCACTGGCTGATACAAAATTTCCACATCTTAAAAGAGGGGACTAGAGTCTGCATCTGGTCTAAGGAGATTCATGAGGATTCCAGAAACCATCAGGCAGTGTCTGGTCAGGGGTGCACTCTGGAGGCAGAAGTAAGAGGATTGCTGCGAGTTCAAGGCTGCCCTGAGACTACATGGTGAATTCCAGGTCAGCTTGGGCTACAGTGAGACCCCACCACAAAACAAAACAAAACAAAACAAAACAAAACAAAACAAAACAAAACAAAACAAAACAAAACAAAACAAAACGGAAATGAATGCATGAGTTGGGGGATGGTTCCATGTGTAAGAGCACTTGCTGACAAGCATGAGGATCTGAGTTTGAGCCCTGACACTTATGTAAAAAGTCCAGTGTGGGGCTGGAGAGATGGCTTAGTGGTTAAGATGCTTGCCTATAAGCCTAAGGACCCAGGTTCAATTCTCCAGATCCCATATAAGCCAGATGCATGTAGCGGCACATGCATCTAGAGTTTGTTTGCAGTGGCTAGAGGCCCTGGGATGCCCATTTGTGTTCTCTTTCTCTCTCTCTCTTCCCCACTAGCTCTAATAAATAAATAAAAATATTTTTAAAAGTCCAGTGTGGCTGTGCACACCTGTAGACCCAATACCAAAGGGGGCAGAGACAGGAGGATAGGTTGGGCTTGCTGGTCATCCATTCTAATTTCAAAAAAATGACTCAAGCTCCAGGTTCAGTGATATACCCTGTCTCAAGTGAATAAAGTAGCAGAGCCATAGAGGAGAACATCCACTGTCCTCTTCTGGCCTCCACACTTGTGTGCATGGGGTATATACCTTTGCATATGCAGATGTATACATCACATGCTCATATACATACCAAAAAAAGGAAGCAAGTGCTTATTTTCCATGCTTCTGCCACTTATGCTCCCTAGAGTAGCCTTTTGCTCTAATCAGTTGACTTTAAGTAAATGTTAACAGTCTAAATTTGCAAAATACAGTGGAATATATATATATATATATATATATATATATATATATATATATATGATACAGATACAGGCAGGGAGAGAGAGAGAGAGAATGGGTGCACCAAGGCCTCTAGCCACTGCAAACAAACTCCAGATGTGTGTGCCCCCTTGTGTATCTGGCTTATGTTGGTTCTGGGGAATTGAACCTAAGTCCTTTGGCTTTGCAGGCAAGCACCTCAACTGCTAAGCCATTCCTCCAGCCCATATATTTTTATTTTTAGTTACTTATTTATCTGGGGAGAGAGGGAGAGAGAGAAAGAGGGAGAGAGAGAATGGGCGTGTCAGGGCCTCCAGCCACTGCAAATGAACTCCAGACACATGCGTCCCTTTGTTCATCTGGCTTACGTGGGTCCTGGGGAATTGAACCTGGGTCTTTTGGCTTTGCAAGCAAATGCCTTAACCACTAACTTAACCATCTCTCTAGCTCCAACACAGTGGATTTATAAGGAGACAAGTCCACTTGTGTGCTGTCATTGAACAATATTGCCACCCACCCCATCTCACGTATCCTGCAGCCTTGAAGCTGATGACACACACTGAGTGAGGGTGAACACCTTGCTTCTAGTGCTCATGTCTTGGGTAAATGGCTTAATTCTCTAAGACCGAGTCTCTGCATTTGTAGAGTTGTATTGCTAAGATCTTCCTAGTTCACATCTTTTTTTTTTTTTTTTTTTGAGGTAGGGTCTCACTCTAGCCCAGGCTGACCTGGAATTTACTTGGTATTTTCAAGGTGGTCTTAAACTCATGGCAATCCTCCTACCTCTGCCTCCCAAATGCTGGGATTAAAAGCATGTGTCACCACGCCTGGCTTCCTAGTTCACATATTAAGGTTGTCATGAAGACTGATTTGTTTTTCCTTTTTTATTGACAACTTACATATTTATAGACAATAAACCATGATAATTCCCTCCCCTCCCCACTTTTGCCTTTACAGATCCACACTCCATCATATCCCCTCCCTTTCTCCATTAGTCTCTCCTTTATTTTGATGTCATCATCTTTTCCTCCTAGTATGAGGGTCTTGTGAAGATAGTGCTAGGCACTGCAAGGTCATGGATATAAAGGCCAATTTCTGTGTGGTCGATTGTATTGTAAGGAGTCCTACCCTTCCTTTGGCTCTTACATTCTTTCTGCCACATCTTCTGCAATGGACCCTGTGCCTTGGAAGGTGTGATAGAGATGTTTCTGTGCTGAATATTCCTCCATCATGTATGAAGACTGATTTAAATGAGTTGGTTCCCTATGGAAAAGATGATGAAGGGTTGGGGAGATCACTCAAGAATCAAAGGCACTTGTTTGTAAAGTATGCCAACCTGGGTTCAATTCCCTAGTACCCACATAAAGCCTGACTCAAAATAGTGGTGCAAGTGCCTGGAGTTCTGTTTGCAATGGCAAAAGACCCTAGTGTGTCTATATTACACACACACACACACACACACACACACACACACACACACAAATAAAAAACAAAATAAGGTGACATTTGAATTACATTTGTGGCTGGTTCTTTTTAAAAAAAATATTAAAAAAAAAAATTTTCGCCGGGCGTGGTGGCGCACGCCTTTAATCCCAGCACTCAGGAGGCAGAGGTAGGAGGATGGCCAAGAGTTCAAGGCCACCCTGAGACTACATAGTTAATTCCAGGTCAGCCTGGGCCAGAGTGAGACCCTACCTCAAAAACCCAAACCCCCAAAAAAAAAAAAAAAACTTCATTTAATCATTTGCAAGGAGAGAGAGAGAGAAAGAGAGAGAATGAGAATGGGCATGCCAGGACCTCTTGCCACTGCAAAACTCCAGATATATGCACCACTTTGTGCATCTGACTTTACCTCAGTATTACAGAATCAAACCAAGGCCATCAGGCATTGCGAGCAAGTGCTGCGCCATCTTTCCAACCCCGTGATTAGTTCTTAATTGAAGGGAGCAGTTTTGCCAAATGTGCATGCATATTTGGGAGATATATGAATTTTAGGAGAACTTTTTAAAAAAAATGTTTGTATTTATTTGAAAGAGAGAGACAGATGTAAGAGGCAGAGAAAGGTAGAGAGAGAATTGGCATGCCAGAGCTGCCTGGCACTGCAAATGAACTCCAGCTGCATGAGACACTTTGTGCATTTGGCTTTATGTGGGTACTAAGGAATCCAACTCAGGCCATCAGGCTTTGCAAGCAATTATCTTTAACTGCTGAGCTGTCTTTCCAACCCAACTTTTTAATTTTTTTGAGGTAGGGTTTCACTCTATCTCAGGCTGACCTGGAATTCACTATGTAGTCTCAGGGTGGCTTTGAACTCATGGCGATCCTCCTACCTCTGCCTCCCTAGTGTTGGGATTAAAGACGTGTGCCACCACGCCCGGCTCCAGCCCAACTTAAAAAAATATTTTTACTTATTTATTTGTGAGGAGAGGGAGCGAGACTGAATAGGTGTGCCCGGGCCTCTTGCCACTGCAATCGACACCACTTTGTACATCTGGCTTTATGTGGCTACTGAGGAACTGAACCTGGGCCAACTTACTGTAGCAAGCTTTGCAAGCAAGATCCTTTCACTGATGACCTATATCCCTAGGCTGGAGACTTTTTTTTTTTTTTTTTCGAGATAGGGTTTCACTCTAGCCCAGGCTGACCTGGAATTCACTATGTAGTCTCAGGGTGGCCTTGAACTCATGGCAATCCTCCTATCTCTGCCTCCCAAGTGCTGGGATTAAAGGTGTGTGCCACCACGCCCAGCGACATTTTTGATCAATGATAAAGCTGGGGAGGGGATGCATCTGGCCCCTCTTGAGTGGGCAAAGGTCATGGATGCTGTTCAATATTCCATAATGTGAAATCAGCCCCTCCCACCCACAAGGTGTCATAAGACTTCCATTGTCAACAGTCAGTGCTGGAGCTGAGAACCCTTGAACTAGAAGCCATAAATACATGGGGTATTTGCTCACCGTTCACCATCGTCTCTCTTTTTTTCAAGGTAGGGTCTCACTCTAGCCCAAGCTGACCTAGAACTCACTCTGTAGTCTCAGGGTGGCCTTGAACTCACATCAATCGTCCTACCTCTGCTTCCCAAGTGCTAGGATTAAAGGTATGTGCTACCATGCCTGGCTCACCACCAGCTCTCAAAAACCTAATGCAAAAATCCCAGAAATGAATGGTTTGGCTTGAATTGCTTCTCTCCCTGTTACTTGCTTCTGTTCTCCTCCTCCCCAATGTCCTATGCTAGTTTAAATTCCCCTTTTTGAATCTATTTTCTTCCCCACAGTGATGTAGCTTATGTAAGTTTGCTACCTTTTGTCTGCAGCTTGTCTGTCTCCAGCTTCACCCATGTTGTAATTTAAGGAAATAAGAAGCATTTCCAGTGATCCTACAGTGTGTAGCTCAATAATTCATTAGGCAAACTAATTAGCAGAAGGGCTAGCTTGTGGAGCAATCACTGACCGGGTATACAAGCTTTGTTTCCTACCCTACTAACTTCCAAGGATCTTGTTTTCCTCTGAATGAACTAATCTAAGATTTAAAGCAGAATTGACAGGGTACACCAGAAATTCAACTCCCAGTGGGCCAGTGCCCCATCGCAGACCTTGTGCTTTCATTGTGACGCTAAATACCACACTTCAGGGAAGCAAATTAATGTGCTTTATAAAGAAAACAGCTGTAATGTCCCACCCAGTAATTTAAAGGCACATCAGGGGTGGGTCAAGAAACAGACATGGGTCAATGAGCAGAAAGGTCAACACAAGCGGGCACCCGGGAGGGAAAAGGCCCGTCAAAAGGATTGTAGAATACACATAATGAGCTGAAAAGAGGGTGTTTTGATCTTTTATATGAACCAAAACAATACATATTTGAGAGACGGACCCACCAAACTCAGAAGCATGCAAGATAAGTTTCTTTGTGTGGACCACAAGACCACAGTCCTTTGAAAGTGGCTGCCCCAAAACTCTTTGATTTCAAGGTATGGATGGCCTCAGGGAAAGGTCACACTACTGCTAGGTGGCTGGCCATTTGTGACAGAGTAGAGCATCCAAACTGGGTCACTGCATCAGAGAAAACCCCCAGTTAGCTGATGCTGAGGCCACAGCCTCCCACAAGGATGGGGCGCCCAGAGAGACACGGGGAGGGGTGATCTTTCAGCCATGGCATTTCTGTTTGGGGAATTAGAAAAGTTTGCTGGCAGCTTTGCCTATTTCCTGGACAAGTGTAAATGTGGTCACGGCATCACATTCAAATGCCATCATTTTTATTTTGTAGACTTGTATTTCTACCTAACCTCTGCCTTCTAGTAGGCTTTTAAAAAATTATTTATTTGAGACACAGAGAGAGATACAGAAAGAGGCAGACAGAGAGTGAGTATGGGCGTGCTAGGGCTTCCTGCCACTGCAAACAAACTCCAGATGCATGTGCCACTTTGTGCATCTGGCTTTATGTGGGTACTGGGGAATAGAACTGGGGCAAGTCAGGCATTGCAAGCCAGCACCTTTAACCACTGAATTATCCTTCCCGTTCTTCAGTAGATCTTTTTGTTTTATTTTATTTTTATTTTGGTTGTTTTAGAAGTGGGGCTTAACTTACTCTGTAGCTCAGGCTGGCCTCCAACTCAGGGCTATCCTCCTATCTCAGCCTCATAAGTGCTGGGATTAAAGGTGTGCTCCACCATGCCCGGTTTTCTTTATTTTTAAATGTATGTGCAGTGTTTGTGTGTGGTGTATGCAACATGTATGTGTGGATGAATGTACCTTATGAGCACACATGCAGAGGCCAGAGCAGGAGATCACTGGGTGTCCTCCTCTATTGCTCTTCTGACTTATTTCCTTCAAACAGGCCAGAGGATGATGCCAGGCTATAGCCCAGGCTGGTCTGGAATTAACTATGTAGTCTCTGGGTGGCCCTGAACTCACGGCAATCCTCCTACCTCTGCCTCCCGAGCGCTGGGATTTAAGGCATGTGCCACCATGCCTGGCTCATCTTATATTTTGAAATAGGGTCTCTCACTGAGCTTCGAGCTTACCAATACAGTCAGACTAGCTAGCCAGCAAGTCCCAGGGATACTCCTGTCTCTGCCTACCCTGCATTAGGATTAATAGGCTAGTGCCACCATATCCCACATTTTACATGGGTTTACAGACTCAGGTTTTCATTTGTGCACGGCACACACTTTATGCAGGAAGCCATCTCTCCAGCCTTGTAGATCAACTTTTTTTTTTTTTAATTGTCAACCGTGGAATAACATTTGGATTTTATTTGACAGTTTAGGATGTATTTGGTTTTGTTTTGGGAGAGAGTCTGCACTATAACCCAGACTGGCCTTGAACTCATGGTAGATCCACTTTTGACTGGGGGAGGAAATGTTTTCTAGGAGAAAGGATAGCGTATCTGATGGGGTAGGGAAGAAGCCCCAGATGGCTAGATTGAGAATCCTCAGTGCTCACATGTCATTTGTTCATTCATTCAGTCTTTCACTAGGCACTGCACATTTCCCCAGGACCAGGTGTGCCTGGATCTGGGGAGCTTACAGTCTGTTGTTCATTCTCATTGATTCTGACCCCTTGGGGAATCCCCAGTGGTCCCTCCAACTTGCTTCCTGCCCAGTGACTAGTTCCTCCCCTGAGCCACCCTGAGCCCATCCTTCCTTGACCATTTGCAAAGTGTTTGTGGTTGGCTGGCTGTGCCCAACTGTGTACCCACCAAGGACGCCTCAGTAGATAAGACAGTCTTTGTCCCCACATGCAAGGCCCTGGGGAACAGACAGTAAGCCCAGTGTGTTTCTTGCTCTGGGATGAGTGCACAAAGGAGTCTGGACTGTTAAAAGATGTGCCACCATGAGGCTAGACCAGCCATCTGGAGAACTTGACCTTTGAGCCTGATCTTTGGAGAGGAGTGGAGCTGCTGAGTAGAGTGTGTGTGACCATGTTTGGGTGGCTAGTGGGAGGAAACAATTCCAGGCTAAGTAAGAGGTTTTGTGAACAGATCCATGGGCAGGAAGAACTGGAATCCTGAGAAAGAGGGCATCCTGGCTCTCATGAAGTCCTGGAGAAAGGGGAGGTGCTGAGATGAGGTTGTGAGCCATCCAAGGCTAGAGAGACTCACAGGGCACGGAGGAGGGATGCTAAACTCGAGTCCAGAAATCAACAGTGACTGCAGCTACTGGGCCTCCCTCCTGCACTGAGAGTGACTGGCCCACCAGGGGACAGATAGCTGCCACACCAGCAGGTCACCAGCTTTACACCAGTGTGTAATTACTGGAGGGGACATGTTCATTGCATCTTGCCCGACCCCCACCAGGCTGGATGTTTGGAGCACTGATGAATGGTGGGATATGTGCAGCATGATGATTTAGGGTTAGCAACTGCTATTTGTTTACTTTTGTTCCAAGTTTAACAAGCCTGAGTGCAAAATGCTCTGAGTCGTTTGAGGAAACCTGTAGGCACCGTTCTGCAGGGTCTCTTTGGGCTGAGTGTGGGGCTTCTCAGCTGCTTCCAAAATCCTTATAAACTGTCACTGAAGATTTTACTTTCTGTGTAGGTACCCAGTGGGCATAAATTCAGAGGTTTCAAGTCAAAGTCTTTTAAGAACTCCTCTTTCAAAAGGAAAGTGCCCGCCTGGTATTCCTTAGAGCTGTATTATCTTCAATGGCCCTTCCAGAAGGATGCTCGTGGGCTTGGCCTCTCTGGGAATGTGAATGTGAGGATGAAGCAGAGACCAGAGTCCTGGTTTACAAGGAGCTCTTGGCTGGAGATCCGGCAGGCCCATTGATATCAACTACCCTCAGTGAATGCACCACACTGGGTGTTGCACTGTCTTGGCTCTTCTGTTTTATCATGGCCCTTAAGTCTTTGCAACATTCTGGAGATGGTAGTGTGACTGTTCCCATTTTAAAGATTTTATTTTTATTTATTTATTTATTTGAGACAGAGAGAGGGAAAGAGAGAATGGGAATGTCAGGGCCTCTAGCCACTGCAAAGGAACTCCAGACACATGCTCCCCCTTGTGCATCTGGCTTACGTGGGACCTGGAGAATTGAACCAGGGTCCTTAGGCTTCACAGGCAAACACCTTAACCGCTAAGCCATCTCTCCAGCCTGACTGTTCCCATTTATAGATGGGAAGTCTGTGGTCAGCCTGCTTGTGTGCAGAAAGGCCAAGCTGCAAGCCAAAGCAGGAACCCCAAAGCATAGGGCCACAATCACTGTGTTAATCAGAAGGATTTAGTGACAGCAACAGCAACCATTTATTGAGTGCCTCCCAAATGCCAAACCAGCCTTCCTTTCTCCCTTCCCTCCCTCTCATGTGTGCATTGATTATTGGAAGAGTTAGGAAGAGGGAGAGGATCATTTCCCTGGCGTGGACCAGGAGAGGAAGAAGATGAAGTGAGCTTGGCCTATTAGGAAGAAAACACCATATAAAGAAGGTTGCGCCGCCAGGCGTGGTAGCACACACCTTTAATCCCAGCACTTGGGAGGCAGAGGTAGGAGGATTGCAATGAGTTCAAGGCCACCCTGAGACTACATAGTGAATTCCAGGTCAGCCTGGGCTACAGTGAGACCTTACCTTGAAAAACAAAAAGAAGAAGAAGAAGGTAGCACTGAGGGGCTAGAGCTGGGAGCTGGTTCAGTGGGTAAAATGCTTGCTGTACAAGCATGAGGACCTGAGTTCTGATCCCCAGAACCCATGTAAAAGTCAGACATGGTGACATGTGCCTGAAATCCTAATAGTGGGGAGGTGGAAACAGGAGAATCCCTGGGGTTTGTTGGCTAGCTAGTCAAGCTGAGTAAGTGAACTTCACATCCAGTGAGAGACCCTGTCTCAAAAAATAAGATGGGGGGCTGGAGAAATGGCTTAGTGGTTAAGGCATTTGCCTGCGAAGCCAAAAGATCCTGGTTCAATTCTCCAGGACCCACGTAAGCCAGATGCATGAGGGGCACATGCATCTGGAGTTTGTTTGCAGTGGCTAGAGGCCCTGGCATGCCCATTTGCTCTCTATCTGCCTCTCTTCTATCTTTTTGTCTCTCTGCTTGCAAATAAATAAATAAATAACAAAAAAAAATAAGATGGGGCCTAGAGAGATAACTTAGCAGTTAAGGCGCCTGCCTGCGAAGCCTAAGGATCCTTGTTCAAATCTCCAGGTCCCACATTTAGCCAGATGCAAACGCACCATGTTGCACATGCACACAAGGGGGCATACGTGTCTGGAGTTCATTCACAGCACCTGAAAAGGCCCCTGCGTGCCCATTCTCTCTCTGCCTCTTCCTCTCTCTGTCTCTCTCAAATACATAAATAAATAATTAATAAATAAATAAAAGATGGAAAGCAATCAAAAAAGATTCCTGATGTTAGTGTTTTGGCTTGCACATATACACATACATATGTATGCACACACACATAGGCAACCACATGCACGCACACACACACGCACCACAAACACCTGTGGAAAAAAAAAAGAAAAGAAAAAAAGATGACAGCACTGGGGGTTTGTGGTCACCAGAACAAGGGATACTGGGATCAGGTCGGGACACTTATAGCATCTAGCATCTTTACTTGTACTGACATTACTTAAAGTTTTAAAAAGAAACATGGCATTACAAATGAAAAAAAAAAAAGGAGCCTGGATTTTTGGTTTTCCATGGAAGCCCAGATCTGGGTTACTTGAAAAGTGTGTGTCTGCTGGCCCTAGAGCTGGGATGTCTTGGAGAGACAACTCTATCCAGGCTGGCCAAAATGGCCTCATCCTTTCAAAGACAAAGTGTCCCTCTCCTCCTTCTCCCACGCAGGGTCCCTTCTTCTCTCCACCTCCCTAATCAGAGAGAGCAAATTGTTATCAGATTAGCGCCAGCAATGAAAAGCACAGTCGCTGGCCCTAGCAGTTAGTTACCATTTAGATAGACCGGGCCTGGCCACACAATAGGCATCAAAGCCTGTCTCAGGGCAGCGGGAGGGATTAATTTCTTTAACCAACAGGCCTGATCTGGCCTAAATCATTACCCTGTCTTGTCAGTGTGGATGTTCGATGCGATTGAAGATTAGGCCATTTAGGCCTTTCCCTTGTTTTCTGCCGCAAGCTCAGCCTATTGAATTGCACATCCTTACGAAGCCCCGTCAATCCTCAGCGGCCTGAGGTTCTAATTCTGCTTCATTTAAACTTCATCAACTCTTCCAATCAAGTGGAAGGATCCGAAATAGGCTCTGTACACAGAAAGGCCCGATCCCTTTGTCAGATAAATTTATTCTGTCTTCTTCCCTCCCTTGCTCTTTCTCTCTTGTGCCCCAATCCCCTCTCAGCATTCCCTCCTCCCCTTATCCCCTTGCTCAAAATGAGATTACAGTATTTAAATGACTATGGTAATCAATCTGGGGACCCTGAGCTGAGATTGAGGTTAATTTTTCTTAGCAGAACAAAGAAGCGTGATGTCTTCGGGGACAAGGAGGTGCAATCTGGGGCTCTTGCTTGTGGATTTTTTTTTCCCTCTGAAATTGCAGTTTTAGGAATCTTTTCTTGTTATAATTAGGTTCCGAGTATGAGGTTTTTTTTTTTGTTTTTTTTTTAAAGGCCACAGCCCCTAAGAGAGCCGAAATGTAATTTTGAGCTGATAAACAGCTAACAGTCTTCAATCAACAATCTTAATGGGGGGGGAGTTACTTATAAGAGATGAGCACAGATCTAATGAAAGGGTGATCATTACCTTATTTATTTTTATTACACACAGAATAATTTCCCACTGTGTTATAACATAATTACAGCCACCCCTGCACACCTGTAAACTTTTGCATGAAGAATCTTGTCATTTGGGCAGTTTTCTCCTGGCAACTTTTATTGCTATAAAAAGTTGAGATTTTTGTCATGTTTTGGCTAATTGAAAGTGGGGTCATTATACAACTGAAAATTTACATGAAAGCGACTTGTTACCTGAAACCACTCACAAGCTGGCCAGGCATTCTTCTTCCACAGCTTCTAAAACAGAATCAAAATATGTATATTTCTTTGTCTCCCTTTGCTATCTTGTCAGAGCTGTTTTACATGCTGCCATCCAGTGTTATCTTTTATTTGTGTCAGGAGAAAGGATTTGACAAGTTCAGTATACAGTGTTCATTTGGCAAGGTGAATTTTTCATAGTGATTTTGAGTTAGGAAATGAAACTATCTTTCAACAGAACGAGCAGCATCATTTTTGGACAGACTTATTATGAGAGAGAGGATTGAAGAACTTTATTTCCTTGGGTGATGCTGAAAAGTATAATATGTTTTGTAAAAAGTGGGATTTGGTTCCCGCATGCGAGCCTCATTGGGGGACTATGTAGAACAACTGTAAAGGTTTCTAGCAAGGATGCTTGTACTGATACGGCCCCCCCATCCCCGCTTCCAAGTTATTAAAAGGCTGGAATAAATTGTTGCTCTTTCGTGTTATAATGACTTTGTTTTAGACCCTTTAAACTGTGGGTGAGTTCCTGACAGTCATTTACATTTGCAAAGCACAACATCACAGGCAGAAACAGGCCTCACCCAACCCTATTTTCAGAGTGCAGTCTCCCGCCCCTGTACCCACTCTCCATCACTGTTTGCCAGGAAGAGAAAAAAAAATATGAAAAGAAACCCATCTCGCCCTTTGTGCTACCAAATTCATTTGGGGCAGTGGTTTATGGTGACATTTTTCTTTCTTAAAGCAAATATTGACTCACCATGGGGAAATTAAAACTCCATTAGGCATCGCTACACTGTACAGTGGGCGGTGTGAGAGCAGTCAAGCTACTATTAATTGGTTTCTTCTTCGGGAATAATTCAGGGAGGGCAGAGGGAAAGGGGAAGGAGAAGATGGATGGAACCCATAATTTCTTAAAATGACACCGTCTAAATCAGCAAAGGTGATCATTCCTTGATTATTAATCTAAATGTAAAGAAGACGCTGCCTAATAATAGGGCGAATTTATCAATATAAAAAGCCTGCCACTGAGTTATTTGCAGGCTGCAGAAAGAACATTTGAAAATGCAGGTGGGCTGGCCTCATCCAGGCTTGGGCCTCTTGGAACTGGCATCCCTGGAACATGAGGGTCTCTATCCTTCCATCTGTAGCAAGGACATTTTTTTTCTTTTTGCCTGTGATGAAGTAGCAAGACCCCCTTTCAGCTGTTCATTGCTCCCTTTACAACGTGAATGCTGTAATGCTCAACCTTTTGGCCATTGCCACACATGCAAATAAAAATTCAATAAAAAGAAGGGGCTGGAGAGTTGGCTCAATGGTTAAGTACACTTCCTGCATAAGCATGAGGGCCTGAGGGTGCCTGACTGAAACTGCTCTAGTTTAAATCTCCAGACACAGTGTAAATATAGCTGGATGAGGTCATGTGTACTTATAACCTCAGTCCTATAAAGGGGAGCAGAGAGCAAGGAATTGTCTGGACTTGAAAATAAATAAATAAATAAATAATAAAAACAACCAGAAGGCTCTGGTATTAGTAAGAGGCTCCAGCTCAAATGAGAACAGGTGAAAGAGCAATGGAGTGGGACACCTGACGTTCTGCTCTGGCCACTGCAGGTGTGTGACCTCTCATCCCTGCTGTCAGTGAATGAATGGGTACTGCAAGGACACATACATGTACACACCCCCCCACACAAACAAGAAAATCTAAATACTACATTTCCTCTCATATGCAGAAACTAGATTAAACAAACACAAGAGCCATCAAAGTGGAAGGGGGCAGAGAAAAGGAACCAGTGAGAGAGGGAGGGGGAGACAACAGGTGGATATGACCATGTGTAAAGATGCCATAATGAAAAATTATTTGTACAATTAATATACACTAATAAAAAATTTAAGTTACATGTGTGTGTGTGTGCATGCCAAGGTCTCTGGGTGTAAATAAACACCTGTCCAGCTTTACGTGGGTGGCTGGGGAATTGAACCCTGGGCTGAAAGGTTTTGCAAGCAACTGCCTTTAACTGCTGAGCCATCTTCCCAGCCTCATTTTTTTAAAAAAGACTTCTGCCATTTTTGCACTGAACAATTTGCCCTCTGTTGGTTTGCTAGGTTTCTATAACAAATTGCCACAAAGTAGATGGCTTAAGGACAGATATGCATTGTCTCATAGTTGTGGAAACTGAAAGTCCAGACTCAGGGAAGGACTGCCACTCTCTCCTTGGCTCTCCTTATGTTCACAGGACATTCTTTCAGTGGTATCGGGTTAGTGACTCACCCTACTCCAGTATGAGCTCATGTTAACTAATTACCTTGGTAACGACCCTCTTTTCAAACAAGGTCACATTTTAAGGTCGTGGGAGTTAGGGACTTTAACATACAAAGTTTGGGGGATACAGGTAAACCCTACACTCTCCATCAACCCTCGCCCACAGATGCTGAGCATAAACCTAACTATAGAGACGCGATACAGTGGACAATCCTGGCAGTGAGCTTCCTCTAGACACAGTGGGGAGGGGCAGAAGTGAACCATTCTCTTGCCATCCATAGTTCTAGGTTATGGGACCACAGCACATCTGGTTCTGAGGCTTCTAGGACACAGTCAGGTTGCCTGGACTCACCGTGTATGTGCCCATCAGTGTGTGGTACAGGCTGCCTTTAGCCTCTGGCTTCTTTCATGCCCCTTTTATAGGTTACTGCATTGGGCTTGAGTCCTGGTCTGGTTCTGGTCCATGAATTGTGTGTGGTAAGGTTCATGGTTTGTGTTAAACTTGAGGCCTGAGTTTTGAAGAGATGGTGGATACAGTAAGCCTATGGAGTTCCATAGTCTCTTCTGCCAGTGCAGTGAGACCACCCATAGGATGAAGAGTCACATCTAGACTTGTGCTATCTAGACCACAAGATAACAAGGTTTGCTTTGTTGTCACTCTTTTTAAAAATATTTTTTAATTTTTATTTATTTGAGAGAGAGAGAGAGAGAGAGATACAGAAATAGGCAGGTAGAGAGAGAATGGGCACACCAGGGCCTTCAGCCACTGCAAACTCCAGATGTGTGTGCCCCCTTGTGCATCTGGCTTACATGGGTCCTGGGGAGTCGAACCTTGGTCTTTGGCTTTGCCGGCAAGCACCTTAATCTCTAAGCCATCTCTCCAGCCCCTGTTATCACTCTTAAGTATAAACATGTATATATTATTATGCATACATATATTCATATGTATACACATATATGTACTCCTTATATGCATACACACAAGTACATACATACATAGTGTGTATATCTGTGAACACACACACACACACATACACACACACACACATAATGTGCTTTTCTCAAGGAGATGTTGTAGCAGCTAGCTTCTTGCTTGGACAAAACACCTGCCCAGAAGCAATTTATGGGAGGAAAGGGTTTATTTTGGCTTATAGTTTCAAGGACAAGTTTCATCATACAGTGGAAGCATGACACAGCAGGCAACAGAGCATCACATCTTGTCACAGCCATAGAAGGCAACAGTCTGAATGAGCTAGCTCTTCATACCCAGTAGGGATGGACTAATAAACATCAAGGCCAGACCCCCTGTGACACACCTCCTCCGGCAAGGCTCCTGCAAGCTGATTTGCAGGCAGCTTAGCTGATAGGAGTCTCCTATTTTTGATATTTACAAGACAGAGAAAGAGAGGGTACAGAATGGGTATGCCAAGGCCTCTAGACACTGCAGACAAACTCCAGACACATGCGCTACCTTGTGCATCTAACTTGCTTGGGGTTCTGGAAAATTAAACATGGGTCCTCAGGCTTCACAGGAAAGTGCCTTTACCAGCCTATCCCCATTGATTTTACTGCTTATATAACCACTTGGGGGGTGGGGTCTTGTGAATCTTGTAAGTTTCAAGAGCTTCCTGAGCCTTGTAAGTTTTATTTACTTCCTGAGGTTTTTTTTAATTAAAAATTTTTTTAATTTAGTTTTTTGAGATAGAGACTCACTGTAGCCCAGACTGATCTGGAATTCACTACGGAATCTCAGGGTGGCCTTGAACTCATGTTGATCCTCCCACCTCTGCCTCTTGAGTACTGGGATTAAAGGTGTGTGCCACCATGCCTGGCCAGAGAATATATATATTTTTTAATTTTAAAATTTATTTATTTGTGGGCTGGAAAAGGTGGCTTAGCAGTTAAGGTACATGCCTACGAAACCTAAGGACCCAGGTTTGATTCTCCAGGTCCCACATTAGCCAGATGCACATGATGGTGCATATGTCTGCCGTGCCTGTTCTCCTTCTCTCTCTGTCTCTAATAAATAAATAAAAATAAAATAAAATATATTTATTTGCCAGGAGAGAAAGAGGAGAGTGCCCCCAGCCGAAGTAAACAAACTCCAGATGCATGTGTCACTATACATCTGGCTTTATGTGGGTACTGGGGAATTGAACCTGGGCCATTAGGCTTTGCCAGAAAGTGCCTTAACTGCTGAGCCATCCCTTTAACCAGGGAGAATGTTTTGATTCAGAGAAAACAGTTACATAACAATATACCCTGTGGATAAAAAGCATGCAGACACAGCAGGAATGGGAGGTTGTCAGCACTTGGGAGGAATGAACAATAGATGATGAGTTTTCTATTCTATTTATTTATTTTTAAATATTTATTTATCTCATAAATTGAGAGAGAAAGGGGAAAAAGTGAGTGCTCCAAGGCCTAGTGCTACTACAAACGAGTTCCAGATGCATGTGTTTGCTTTGTGCATCTGGCTTTATGTGGGTACAGGGGAATTGAACTCAGACCAGCAGGCTTTGTAAATAAGTGTCTTTAACTGCTGAGCTCTCTCTTTCCAACCTGACTTTTCTATTTTAAAGGGATTTTTGCAGGAAGACCAAACTACAGTTTGTGTTGTAAAGTTTCTTGAATTCAAATAGAGACCTATGTTCCCACCAGGCCTGAGACTTGAGAGATATAAAAAAAAGGGAGAGCAGACTGGTCTGAGAGATGTACTATGATAAAATGCCTTCTATTTATTATTTTTATCATTTTATTTATATATTAGATACAGAGGGACAGAGGGAGAGAGAGATCGAGAACAGGCACACGAGGGCCTCTAGCCACTGCAAACAAACTCCAAATGCATGAGCCACGATGTGCATCTGGCTAACATGGGACCTGGAGAATTGAACCTGGGTCCTTAGGCTTCGCAGGCAAGCACCTTAACCACTAAGCAATCTCTCCATCCCTATTTATTATTTTTGGTTTTGGGGTTTTTTTTTTCGAGATAGGTTCTCACTCCAGCCCAGGTTGACCTGGAACTCACTCTGTATTCTCAGGGTGGCCTTGAACTCACAGCAATCCTCCTACCTCTACCTCCCAAGTGCTGGGATTAAAGGCATGCATCACCACACCCAGCTCCTATTTATTATTTTTAAATATATTGATTTGAGGGAGAGAGAGAAGAGTGAGAGAAGAGTCAGAGGGACGGTGGTGGGAAGACATCTGCATCTGAAGAACGAAAGAAATTATCTTACTTTTATTTATTTATTTATTTTGGTTTTTCGAGGTAGGGTCTCACTCTAGTCCAGGCTGACCTGGAATTCACTATGTAATCTCAGGGTGGCCTTGAACTCATGGTGATACTCCTACCTCTGCCTCCCGAGTGCTGGGATTAAAGGCGTGCGCCACCACGCCTGGCTAATTATCTTACTTTTATAGATAGTTGGGAGGAGGGGAAAGTTCTACACCTAGCCTATGAGGTTCGGGGTGTCAGGAGGGCATTAGATAGGACCCAAGGCCATAACTCAAGTGACCTTGGAGGTCCCTGGCAACGAAGGGGCTAGTCTTGCTTTCCAGGCCTTGAGCCTTGGGCAGCAGGGCTTCTTAAAGTGACTGCATCTGTATTCTGACAAGGCTGAAGTACCAGGAGACAGGGTTTGGAGGAATGACACACGGGAAAGGGAGGGAAGTTGCAAGTCACAAAGGGCCAGGACACATCCAGCATGCTTACACTTGCTGTGTCATTGGATTATACCAGAATCCATATAAATGGGGCAGACAGAGAAGCACAATTAAGGCTCAACTAATTAAACTTGGATTTGAGCAGCTGTTCATTGTAGAAGAGGGAAGTTTGAAATAGGAATTAAACCAAGTTAGCTGCTATTTTTTTTTTTCAATGCTGGGAATGGAATCCAGGGCCTCACACTCTGCCACTAAGCTGTATCAGTCCCCAAGTTAACTTTGTGCAAAGAAGATTGCCTCTAGGAGGAACCTAACACAATAAAATCTCTGAATAGCCATCACAATATCTCAGGAGCACTTCAAGGTTCCTTCTCACATACACAGAGAAGAGAAAATGGGATTCCTTTGCAAATGAAAAATAGTTAATAGAGACAAGCCTCCAAGACTATTCAGATTTGGAATCAGCAATCAAGCATTAATGTTGTTTTGTTTGTTTCTGTGGTGCTTGGGGTCAAACCGAGGGCTTCATGCATGTTAGACAAGCGTTCCACTGCTGAGCTACACCCTAGGCTAGCAGCAGAGTTTAAAGTGACTTATAATAGTGCTAAAAATATAAAAGACAGGGCTGGAGAGATGGCTTAGCGGTTAAGGCGCCTGTCTCCTAAGCCTAAGAACGCTGGTTCCAATCTCCAGCGGTTCCAATCTCCAGGTCCCACGTTTAGCCAGATGCAAAGTGACGCAAGGGCGCAATGCCGCACTTGCCCACAAGGGGGCGAACACATCTGGATTTCGTTCACAGCCGCTGAGAGACTGCTGGCACGCCCATTCTCTATCTGTCTCCCTCTCCCTCTCTCTCTGTCTGTCTCTCTCTGTGTCTCTGTCCAAATAAAAAATAAATAAATAAAATGTAAAAGACAGCCTGTTCACAATGTATGAAAAGATAAGCCTGGCGTGGTGGCACACGCCTTTAATCCAAGCACTTGGGAGGCAGAGGTGGGAGGATCACCATGGATTCGAGGCCACCCTGAGACTACATAGTGAATTCCAGATCAGCCTGAGCTAGAGTGAGACCCTACCTCAGAAAAACCACAAAAAAAAAAAAAAAAAAAAAAAAAAAAAAGATAAGGGATGGACTGGGGAGATGGGTCAGTGGTTAAAATCACTTGCTTACAAAGTCTGATAGCCTGGATTCAGTTCCTTAGTACTCATGTAAGTCCAGAGGCATAAAATGGTGCATGCATCTAGAGTTCATTTGCAGTGGCAGGAGGTCCTGCTGTGCCCATACTCTTTCTCTAATTAAATAAAAAATATATTTTTCTTTTTTTTTAAATTTAAGTTCTAAGAACTGGAATTCACTATGTAGTCTCAGGTTGCCTCAAACTCATGGCAATCCTTCTACCTCTGCCTCTCGAGTGCTGGGATTAAAGGTGTGCACCACCATTCCTGGCCCAGAAATAAATTTTTTTTAATTCACTTAATGGGCTCAAATTATCCAACTGAGGGACAGAGACAAAAGATTGGAAAAGTGACTAGGTCTTTAGGGTCCTGTGTGTAATAGAAGAAATAACCAAATTTTTATATTATTTTATTTTATTTTATTTTATTTTATTTAAGAGAGAGAGAGGAAGAGGCAGATAGAGAGAATGGGGTGCACCAGGGCCTCTAGCCACTGCAAACGAACTACAGATGCATGCGCCTCCTTGTGCATCTGGTTTACGTGGGTCCTGGGGAATTGAACTGGGGTCCTTAGGCTTCACAGGCAAATGCCTTAACCACTAAGCCATTTCTCCAGTTCCCCCCCCCTTTTTAAGTCACAAACCAGGGCTGAGGAATTGGCTCAGTGGATAAGAGAGCTTCCTGTGCAAATATAAGGACCTGAGTTGGATCCCCAGCACCTACATAAAAAGCCAGGCATAGCCACGTGCACCTGTAACCTTAGTACCAAGTGGGGCAGAGCCAGAGGATCTCTGTATTAGCAGTCTAACAAAAAACTGGGAGCTCCATATGCAGTGAAAGACACACACACACACACACACACACACACCCATACACTTACACCCCCAAAACACAATAAATTTTAAAAAAATCACCGAACCTAAACATAGTCAAATTGCTAAGGATCAAAAATAAAGAGATTTTCCGGGTGTGGTGGTGGACACCTTTAATCTCAGCACTTGGGAGGTAGAGGTAGGTGGATCGTCATGAGTTTGAGGCCACCGTGAGGAAATACATAGTGAATTCCAAGTCAGCCTGAGCTAGAGTGAGACCTTACCTTGAAAAACCAAGATAATATTTTTTTTAAAAAAAGAGAATTTTTGAAGTTGAGGGAGAAAAATAACACAGTACACAAAAGGAAGAGCAAATCAGACGATCACTGATTTCTCAATAGATGGAGGAGGGGGAGCAGAACTTGTGGCCTGGGGATCATTAGTTAGAATTCTAGTTCTTTAAAAGCATTGTGGGGAGCTGGACACAGGCAGTATTCATAGGTGAGCCTGGATTTAGGGGAGGGAGGGAAGGAGGAAGGGTGGTGTATGGAAGATAAGTGCTGTTCAGCGATGTCAGCATCACCTCTTGCTGTCCTAGCCATGGGGGTGGCATATGCTTTGGAGTTGGGTCAACCTGCATCCTTACCTCCCTCTCCTATTTGCTGGCTGTAGAGTCTAGAACTGCTGGTCTTCCTTCAAAATCCCCAGCTTCCTGTTCAGGAAAGGGGGGTGATCCTCTTACTTCCTGCAAGGGGTTAAATGAGATAGTTGTGCACGCTTGGTGAATGACAAGGGCTCTTGAATGACAATTGCCATGATTACCATTATAGCCATCCCTTGGTTGTTTAGTAGGGTATTGATTTCAGGACCCTGGTGGATTCCAAAACCCATGGACACTCAAGACCCTTACATAACCTGGTGTGCTATTTGTATATGACCCATGTATATCCTTCCATATACTTAAATCACCTCTAGGTTAATTATAATAATACAATGTATTTGCAAAGTAAATAGTTGTTATATATTGTTTAAGGAATAGTGACAAGCAAAACATTATTTGTACATGTTCACTACAAACCTAATACTTCCCCCCTAATATTTTAGAACTTATTTTATTTATTATTTATTTGTAAGGAGAGAGGGAAAGAGAGAGAGAGGATATGAGAATATGGATGCACCAGGGCCTCCTGCCTCTGCAAACGGAACTCCAGACACGTGCACTACTTTGTGCATCTGACTTTACATGGGTACTGGGGAATTGAAACCAGGCTGTCAGGCTTTGCCTTTAACCACCGAGCTTTCTCTCCAGCTCCATCTTAATATTTTTTTTCTTGGTGGGTGCTTGGACCTGCAGCTACGTGACCCATGGATAGAGACGCTGAATGCCTCCTCTTTGCCGGCAGTCTCCTCTTGCACTCAGGCCCTTCACGGACTTTATTACTCACCACTGCACAGGGTTGAAGTGCTGTGTGTACTCGCCTGGTCACCACTCTGAACATGGCACCCAGATAGCATGAGCCAGTCACCCCCATGTGAGCAGGCTGCTCTCCATGTCTAATGCCACTTCTCTGTCTTTCATTGTGTCCTCCTTTCCTCAATCATCTGGTAAGATCCAGCTCTCAGTCCCCTCTTCTGGAAGTCTTTTGGGATCCCACCCCTGCTCTGAGATGTTTTATGTGCCCCTCATGTTTGCCACAATAATGTTAGAATGTATTTATTTCTGTCACTGCTCTTACCATCACATTAAAATGTCTCTTCTTGTGGGTTCCTTGTGGGCAGGAGCCGGGTGTTCTTCGTCTTTGCATCCCCAGCGCCCACAGTGCTCAGCATAAAGTAGGTGTTCAATAAATGTGTGTCGGATGAGCAAATAAACAAACGGTTTAATGAGTACCTGGGAGACTGGCTCCTAGTAAACAGTAGCCTTGGATTTCCTAGGAATGTCTAGATTTATTTTCAACTCAAACTTAAGACCTTTTATTTTAAGACTTAAAGATGGGTTTTTCTCCCATGAAGGAAGGTGTAGCTGTGTGTGCAGGCATATTCGGTGGAAGCTATGGATTTGCAGTTTGGTCTCTCGGAGAAGCAAAATATCTGTGTGGACAATTTTGTATCACTGAAGCTCAATTCACATCAACAACACATGTCTAGCCTGCAAGTGCCTGGGAGCAGTGAGAGAGAACGCAGCAACCTCGGAGTGGCTGGGGCATGTTCTGTGGCCAGTCTTGCAGTTTGAACATTTAATAAGGAGCTCCAAGTAGGGTCTTGGAACCCAGGATCTCGGAGTAAGGCCACTCTTGTCAGATGCCCTCTCTGCCTGAGTAACCTGGAACCACAAAAGGAAAATCCAAGGGTCACACGGCCAGTCCCAAACTAGAAAGGACTTTTGTGTGTGACAGGATATTATTGAGCAATTTGATAAAGCCTCATATTTATTTACGCTTGAATTAGACTTGAATGCCTAGAGAAAGAACATTGTTCAAAGACAGTGCTGGGTGTAGTGGCACATACCCTTAATCCCAGGCTGGGGTAGGAAGATTGCTGTGAATTCAAGGCCAGCCTGGAACTACAGAGTGAGTTTCAAGTTAGTCTGGGCTGGAGTGGGACCCTGCCTTGGAAAACAAAACAAAACAAACAAAACAAAAAAAAACCTTTTCCTCCTTCACCTCTGAGGTGTCTCACAGGAGTCACCTCTGCGGGCTGTGATCTACAAATCCACCAGGTAATCCTAGGACAGCAGGAGGGAAGGCCACCGAGCAGGACTTTTCCACGCTGCTAATTAAAACCATCTTTCCTCTAATGAGACGGAAAGTGAGCGGCTAATGAAAAACGTCTCCTCTTAGATTGCCCACTTATTTATTCACTTAATGTGGTAACCTCCGCTTGGAGTTCAGAAAGAGAATTTTAAGAATTCATTGGAAGCCCTTTCCTTGTTCATCACGGCTTGGCATAGCATGAGCCATTGCTGAGCGTGCACACCACGGATAATCTGAGATTATGTCACAGCAGTCAATAACAACAGCTCTAGGAATTCTGGGTAGAGCCTGTGTTCCTTTTGAGTGAAAGTGAAAGCAATCTTGTTCCCTTTTCAGAGCATGTCCTTCTCCAAACCAAGAAGCCCCGTTGCTTGTGAAAGTCCTGGCAGTGGTCAAGTTGAAGGTACCTGTTGATACCAACAGGTCGACGGAAGCTGAGATGGGAGTATCTGTCTTATTTGGTTCTGCTGTCTTTTTGGGGGGGAGTGTGTGTGTGTATGTTTGATGCCTGTTCTTGTGTGTGTGTGAAGACCCATGCATTCCATGGCACATGTGTGGCAGTCAGAGGGCAACTAACTTTCAGGATTGGTCCTTATCTTTCTACCTCCTTTGAGACAGGGTCCCATGTTGTTCACTGTTGATGTTTTGTTGTTGCTGCTGTTTTTTCGAGGTAGGGTCTCACTCTAGCCCAGACTAACCTGGGATTCACTATGTAGCTTCAAACTCACAATGATCTTCCTACCTCTGCCTCTAGAGTGCTTGGATTAAAGTCACAAGACACCACACCTAGCTTGATTTTATTAAAAAATATTTTTATTTATTTATTTGTGATAGAGAAAGAAGCAGAGAGAGGGAGAGAGAATGAGAGAGAGAAAGGGAGAGAGAGAGAATGGGTGCGCCAGGGCCTTCAGCCACTGCAAATGTACTCCAGATGCATGCGCCACCTTATGCATCTGGCTTATGTGGGTCCTGGGGAATTGAACCTGGGTCCTTTGGCTTTGTAGGCAGGCAAGCGCCTTAACTGCTAAGCCACCTCTCTAGCCCCCTAGCTTGATTTTTTAAAAAAATTCATTCACTTATTTATTTGCAAGCAGAGAGAGATAGAGAAAGAGAGAGAAGAGAGAGAATGGTTGCTTCAGGGCCTCTAGCCACTGAAAACAAACTCCAGATGCATGAGCCACTTTGTGTATCTGGCTTTACATGGGTACTGGGGAATCAAACTGAGGTCATTAGGCTATGCAGGTAAGTGCCTTAACCACTGATCCATCTCTCCAGCCCTCACTGTTGATTTTTTTTCACCAGGCTAGCTGGCCCCAGAGCCTCTAGTGGATTCTTCTGTCTTTGCCTCCCTTCTTTGCCCACAGGTGTCATTTTTAAAAATGTTTAATTTTTGTTTCTTTATTTGAGGGAGAGTGAGAATGGGTGTGCCAGGGCCTCCAACCACTGCAGAATTCTAGATGTATGCACCACCTTGTGCAGCTGGCTTACATGGGTTCTAGGGAATTGAACCTGGGTCCTTTGGGTTTGCAGGCAAATGCCTTAACCACTAAGCCATCTTTCCAGCCGCATAGTGCCATTTTTGACATGGGCGCTGGCTTTCTGAACTCAGTACTCGGGCTTTGCAGCAAGATCTTTATCTATGGAGCCATCTCCCTAGCCCCTTAATATTGTATGTAGTGGAGTCCAGCATAACCTCTTCCTTCAGTCCTGTGAAGTCACCAGGGTCCTCCACCATTGAGTTGGGGTGTTCTGATGTTGGAGGGTATGTTGTTATTTTTCTTGTTGCTATGACCAAATACCTGACAAGAAGCAACTTAGGGTAGGGAGTGTGGTGGTGTATATTGATTGTCAATTTAACAGGACCTAGAATCACCTGTGAGTGATTATGTGGATTAGGTTAGCTTCTGTCCACATCTGTTTGGGATTATCTTGATTAGGTTTATTGAGGTGGGAAGACACACCTTAATTGTGGGCAACATCATTCCAGGAGCTAGGACTGTATTAAAAGGAGAGAGCCGGGCATGGTGGCGCACGCCTTTAATTCCAACTTGGGAGGCAGAGGTAGGAGGATCACTGTGAGTTCAAGGCCACCCTGAGCCTACATAGTGAATTCCAGGTCAGCCTGGGCCAGAATGAGACCCTACCTCCAAAAACCAAAAAAAGAAAAAAAGGGAAAAAAAAAAAAAAGGAGAGAGGGCTGGAGAGATGGCTTAGAGGTTAAGGTGCTTGTCTGAGAAACCTAAGGACTCAGGTTCAACTCCCCAGAACCCACATAAGCCAGATGCACATGGCGATGCATGTGTCTGCAGTTCATTTGTAATGGCTAGATGCCCTGGTGTGCCCATTTTCTCTTTCTTTCTTTCATAAATAAAATTTGAAAATTTTTTAAAAATTAAAAAATAAAAATAAAAAATGACAAGTTTTTTTTTTTTTTTTTTTTTTTTTAAAGGAGAGAGCTGGCTGAGTACCAACATTCGTAGCTCTCTGGTTCTTCACTGTGCTGAATGTTAGCAGCTGCCTCAAGCTCCTGGCACTGTGCCTTCCCCACATGATGGACTGTGACCTGGAACTGTAAGCTGCAACAAACCCTTCCTCCCTTAAACTTTTTGTTTTTTTGTTTTTTGAGGTAGGGTCTCACTCTAGCCCAGGCTGACCTGGAATTTACTATGTAGTCTCAGGGTGGTCTTGAACTCACAGTGATCCTCCTACGTCTGCCTTCTGAGTGCTGGGATTATAGATATGCGCCACCATACCCAGCAAAACTAATTCTTTTTTTTTTTTTTTTTTTTTTAAGTACATTTTATTTTCTGGCTTTACATGGGTACTGGGAATCAAACTGAGGTCATTAGGCTATGCAGGTAAGTGCCTTAACCACTGATCCATCTCTCCAGCCCTCACTGTTGATTTTTTTTCACCAGGCTAGCTGGCCCCAGAGCCTCCAGTGGATTCTTCTGTCTTTGCCTCCCTTCTTTGCCCACAGGTGTCATTTTTAAAAATGTTTAATTTTTGTTTCTTTATTTGAGGGAGAGTGAGAATGGGTGTGCCAGGGCCTCCAACCACTGCAGAATTCTAGATGTATGCACCACCTTGTGCAGCTGGCTTACATGGGTTCTAGGGAATTGAACCTGGGTCCTTTGGGTTTGCAGGCAAATGCCTTAACCACTAAGCCATCTTTCCAGCCGCATAGTGCCATTTTTGACATGGGCGCTGGCTTTCTGAACTCAGTACTCGGGCTTTGCAGCAAGATCTTTATCTATGGAGCCATCTCCCTAGCCCCTTAATATTGTATGTAGTGGAGTCCAGCATAACCTCTTCCTTCAGTCCTGTGAAGTCACCAGGGTCCTCCACCATTGAGTTGGGGTGTTCTGATGTTGGAGGGTATGCTGTTATTTTTCTTGTTGCTATGACCAAATACCTGACAAGAAGCAACTTAGGGTAGGGAGTGTGGTGGTGTATATTGATTGTCAATTTAACAGGACCTAGAATCACCTGTGAGTGATTATGTGGATTAGGTTAGCTTCTGTCCACATCTGTTTGGGATTATCTTGATTAGGTTTATTGAGGTGGGAAGACACACCTTAATTGTGGGCAACATCATTCCAGGAGCTAGGACTGTATTAAAAGGAGAGAGCCGGGCATGGTGGCGCACGCCTTTAATTCCAACTTGGGAGGCAGAGGTAGGAGGATCACTGTGAGTTCAAGGCCACCCTGAGCCTACATAGTGAATTCCAGGTCAGCCTGGGCCAGAATGAGACCCTACCTCCAAAAACCAAAAAAAGAAAAAAAGGGAAAAAAAAAAAAGGAGAGAGGGCGAGAGGGCTGGAGAGATGGCTTAGAGGTTAAGGTGCTTGTCTGAGAAACCTAAGGACTCAGGTTCAACTCCCCAGAACCCACATAAGCCAGATGCACATGGCGATGCATGTGTCTGCAGTTCATTTGTAATGGCTAGATGCCCTGGTGTGCCCATTTTCTCTTTCTTTCTTTCATAAATAAAATTTGAAAATTTTTAAAAATTAAAAATAAAAATAAAAATGACAAGTTTTTTTTTTTTTTTTTAAAGGAGAGAGCTGGCTGAGTACCAACATTCGTAGCTCTCTGGTTCTTCACTGTGCTGAATGTTAGCAGCTGCCTCAAGCTCCTGGCACTGTGCCTTCCCCACATGATGGACTGTGACCTGGAACTGTAAGCTGCAACAAACCCTTCCTCCCTTAAACTTTTTGTTTTTTTGTTTTTTGAGGTAGGGTCTCACTCTAGCCCAGGCTGACCTGGAATTTACTATGTAGTCTCAGGGTGGTCTTGAACTCACAGTGATCCTCCTACGTCTGCCTTCTGAGTGCTGGGATTATAGATATGCGCCACCATACCCAGCAAAACTAATTCTTTTTTTTTTAAGTACATTTTATTTATTTATTTATTTATTTGAGAGAAAGAGAGAGAGAGAAAATGGGCATGCCAGGGCCTCTAGCCACTGCAAACAAACTCCAGACGTATGTGCCCCTTGTGCATCTGGCTTACATGGGTCCTGGAGAATCGAACAGGGATCCTTTGACCTTGCAGGCAAATGCCTTAACCACTAAGCCATCTCTCCAGTTCCCAGCTAAACTAATTCTTATCAGGTATTTTGTCTGAGCCATAAGAAGTTGACTAACACAGAAGGGAAGGGTTTCTTTTCTCTTACAGTTCTAGGAGATATGGCCCATCCTGATGGGAAGGCATAGTGGCAGGAGCCTGAGGCAGCTATTATCTTGCACCTGCAACTAGAAGCGGAGAGCTAGCAGGAAGTGGGGCTAGGCTATCAAACCTCAAGGCCCACCCCCAGTGATTCACTTCCTCCAGCAAAGCTCTACCTCTTAAAGGTTCTAAAACTTGTCAAAACAGAGCCCATCAGTTGCAGACCATGTACTCAGGCATGTGAGCCTACAGGAACATTTCACTTTCAAACCCCAACAGAGGGTATTTGTGTTACAGGTGTATTGAGACCAGAAACAGGTGCTTCTCCCAGGGAGAACCCAGGGTAGGAAAGTGAATGAGGCTCTGGAACTGGTAGGTGGATTCATTTCCTGCCACCGTTGTAACAAATCACCATAAAACATGGAACCCTGAAGCCACAGGGATGTATTCTGTCACAGTCTGGGAGGACAGGAGCCTGACCGCAAGACTTTACTAGAGCCAAGTTCCATTCCTAGGCTCTAGAGGACGGTACCTCCTGCCTCTTCCAGCTCTGGTGGCTCAGGTGTGTCTTGCACAAGGCCACATCATTCCTACCTCTGCCTTGGTCGTCACGTGATTTCTCTCCTGTGTCTGTCTTACATATATATATTTTTCCCCCAGGGGCAACTTAGGAAGGGAGGTAAGGTTTCACTCTGGTCCAGGCTGACCTGGAATTCACTATGTAGTCTCAGGGTGGCCTTGAACTCACCGCGATCCTCCTACCTCTGCCTCCCGAGTGCTGGGATTAAAGGCGTGCGCCACCATGCCCGGCTCAGGAAGGTAATCTTTTATGGGGTTCAAAACTAGCACCCCCAAAAGCACAGAGGCAAAGCCCTGCTTCCATCTCCCTCTCATAATCCTCCAGGGACACTGCCCAGCACCTGGCAGAAGGCACTCAGTGAGCCTGGCACCAAGCAACAAGGCTGCTGAGAAGATATGTATGAAAGCACCAGGGTCTGGCAAGGATGGAAGTGGACCTTCCAAACATGGAGAAAGGCTTTTGGCATCCTCTCCCTGCAGTATCAATGACCAGGGCACAGGCAACCCATGATTACTTTCGAATACAAGGGATATATATATATATATTTTTTTGAGGTAGGGTTTCATTCTAGCTCAGGCTGACCTGGAATTCACTGTGTAGTCTCAGGGTGACCTCAAACTCATGGCGATCCTCCTATCTCTGCCTCCCAAGTGCTGGGATTAAAGGTGTGTGCCACCATGCCCGTCTCTTATATTTTTAAAAAGAATGTTTTATTTGAGAGTGAGGGAGAGCGAGATCATCAGGGCCTCTTGCTGCTGCAAATGAAATCCAAACACTTGCATCACTTTGTATGTTTAGTTTTACACGGATACTGGGGGATTGAACCATGGTTGGAAGGCTTTGCAAGCAAACCATTGAACCACTGAGGTAGTTTGAATGTGTGTCCCCTACAGACTCAGGTGTTTTATTAAAGCTTGTAACTTGGGTCTTCAACTGCCTAGTTGGAGGAGGTATTGTTGCAGGAATTTCCTGAATGAGACTCAGAGCTATGGGGACAGAGGACAGGAGGGTTTATTCACGCCAGCCGACTGACACCCAGATCTCTCTGTAATGGCGTCAGCCCTGAGCTTAGGCAACAGGGGCTTTTTATATCTTTCTTCCTACAAGCAAGCAAGGTTACAGAAGTGTACATGGCGTGAGTGGGCAGCTATATAGTTTAAATTTCTTGTAATTTCTGTTCCAGTCAGCCCCAAACTATCAGTAAGTCGCAGCGCCGGCAGGGAACTTATCTCTGTTCTTTGGTCTCTCCCCTGTGAAGGCTTGTGGGCAAGCGGGAGCTTCTCTCTAGGTTCTGTGGTCTCTCCCTGCAGGTGGCTCAAGGGTGACCAGGACTTATTTCTGCTCTTTGTGGGTAACTTCTTGCCTGTTGGGGGGGCGGTCTGTAACCCAGCACAAGTTTTTCTTTTTCTGCTAGAGTATCACGGGGGGGGGGGGAGGGGCGGGGATCCTGGGGTCCAGCCCAAAGGAATGCAGAGAGGTTTGAGCGCTGGCGGGGTCCCCGCTTACTGCTAGTTTTGTGTTTACTGCTGTTTTGGTGTTTGCTGGCTGGTGGTAGTTTTTCTCTCTCTCTCTCTTTGCTTGGATTTATGAATGGGATCCAGCGTCTTCTCCCCTAGATGAACTCCTCCTGCCCAGGATCTACAAGCTGAAACAAACCTCTTCCTCCTATGAACTGTGTCTGGTTTGGACTAAACCATCTCTCCAGTTACCCCCCCCCCCCACCTTATTGTTTGAGTTAACATCTTTCACTGAAACTGGAGGCTAAATTTCTACAGATTAGCTAGCCAATGATCTCTGTCTCTGCCTCCCCGGTGCTGGGATTACAGGTGTGTGCTGCTATACTCAGTTTTTATGTAGGTACTGAGGATTCACACTTCACCCGCTGAGCCATGCCCCCCAGTCTCAGTGGTGTCTACTTAATAATTGGCTTGCGAAACTCTTGAAAGCTTGCTGATTGATTCTGGTGAGCTGGCTTTATACCCTATTGCCTTCACTTGAGTCTTAAATGCATATATTTTAGAAGAATGGAGTCATTGTGACACACACAAATTTCAGGGACAAAGAGGTCTGTCAGCTCTCCTTTATTTTGGGGGCATGAAAGATGTGATGTATAGTGTGTGTGAGCTAGTTTTGCAGCTAGGAACACCAGTCTAACTGGCCTGTGATCTTTGTGATTCTCCTGACTCCATCTCCAATTGCCATAGTTGTGAACCTGGGTCCTTAGGCTTTGCAGGCAAGTGTCTTAACCGCTAAGTCATCTCTCCAGCCCTGTTTTTTTTTTTTTTTTTTTTAAATTGACTATTTTGACATATGTACATAATGTATTTTGATTATAATTCCCTCCCACTATCTTTTGCCCCAAGCTTTTCCATTGAAACTTCTTTCCAATTAGTCCTATTCTTTATTCTTTTTTTTTTTTTTTTTTTTCGAGGTAGAGTCTCGCTCTAGCTCAGGCTGACCTAGAATTTACTATGCAGTCTCAGATTAGCCTCGAACTCATGGTGATCCTCCTATCTTGGCCTCCCGAGTGCTGGGATTAAAGGTGTGTGCCACCATGCCCATCCCCAAGTAGTTGTGTTCTATTTGATGTCATTTTTTTGTCCTCCTCCATTAACCATTATGATATGTTGATGGGCCCAATATTGTGCATGTCTTGTACAGGTAATGACAGTCACTGCAAGGTCTTGAATGCAATGGCCATTTTGTAACCAAAGATGCAAAGCATTCCTTCACAGCCTTTGGCTCTTACATTCTTTCTTCCACCTCTTCTGAAACATTGCTGGGTCTTGGAAGATGAGATAGAGATGTCACTTTAGTGCTGAATAACAGTTATCATCAGTACTTTGGTGAGTTTCAAGTTTCTCCATTAGTCACTGCCAACTGCCAAAAGAAATTTCTCTGACCAAAGTGAGAACAGCACTAATCTATGGACATAACATAAATATTTATAGGGCAATTTCATGGGCACAACATATCCATTTAGCCAAACAACAGTACTAGCTTCCTCCCAGGGCCTCTGACCTCCCCAGCCTAGGCTTTTGACTAGGTTTTCTCAGTATAGTATGAATTCCTTCCCATGGAACAGGTCTCCAAGCAGAGAACAGTTGGTTTCTCTCATAGCAGTCATGCCACTATTGTACCAGGACCGATATCCTTTTTTTAAAAATTTATTTATTTATTTATTTGAAAGCTGACTGAGAAAGAAGAGAGAGAAAGAATGGACACACCAGGGTGTCTTGCCAGTGCTAACAAACTCCAGACGCATGTGCCGTTTTGTGCATCTGGATTTACATGGGTACTGGGGAATCAAACTCAGCATGGCAAGTTTTGCAAACAAGTGCCTTTAACAGCTGAGTCATCTCTCCAGCTCCCTCTGATATTTTCTTTTTAAAAAATATTTTATTTTTATTTATTTATTTAAGAGAGAGAGAGAGAAATAGGCAGGGAGAGAGAGAATGGGCACACCAGGGCCTTTGGCCACTGCAAACGAACTCCAGATGTGTGTGGCCCCTCCTTATACATCTGGCTTATGTGGGTCCTGGGGATCCATCCTGAGTCCTTTGGCTTTATAGGCAAGTACCTTAACCACTAAGCCATCTCTCCACCCCCTCCCGATATTCTTGAATAAAGGTTTAGAAAGGAGTTGAGTGTGATGTCTCATTCTGTATTGTGCCTGCCTTGGATTCCAAAGATCAGGACCTTAGGACCTGGAACATGTGGGTGGGAACTTTTAAGCCAGCAAGGGCTTCCTTGGCAGGGGCATGCAAGACCAGACATCCCTGCTCCCTGCCCCTCCTCCAGGAAGCTCAGTAAGTAAGTAAGCCAACTCAGGCAGCTGAAGCATCTTTTTCCCCCTCCCACCCATGAACTCTGGGCTGAGATGAAGTTCTGTGTGGTCCAAGTCAGTCTCTCTGATTAATCCTCAGATAATTGAGTTACTATTAGGGTTTCAACTCAACTCTGGATACAGTGCTTTAATCTACATATTCAGAGTTGGCATCTGTGGTGGTTTGATTCAGGTGTCTCCCATAAACTTAGGTATTCTGAATGCTAGGTCCCCAGCTGATGGCAATTTGGCAGTTAACGCCTCCTTGAGGCAGTGTATTGTTGGGGGCAGGTTTATGGCAAGCTTCCTCTTGCACTGTTTGGCACACTCTCCTGTTGCTGTAGTCCATCTGATGTTGGTCAGGAGGTGATGTCCACCCTCTGCTTATGCCATCGTTTTCCCCTACCATCAAGGGCTTCCCCTCAAGTCTGTAAGCCAAAATAAACTTTTTTTTTTTAATTTTTGGAGAGAGACACAGAGACAGACAGACAGAGAGGGAGAGAGAGAGACAGATAGAGATGGGAGCGCCAGCAGTCTCTCAGCTGCTGTGAATGAAATCCAGATGCGTGTGCCCCCTTGTGGTCAAGTGCAGCATTGCGCCCTTGTGTCACTTTGCATGTGGCTAAACGTGGGACCTGGAGATTGGAACCGGGTTCTTAGGCTTAGCAGGCAGGCGCCTTAACCGCTAAGCCATCTCTCCAGCCCCAAACTTTTTTTTTTTTTGTCCACACACTGCTCTTAGTCGGGTGATTTCTGCCAGCAATGTGAACCTGACTGCAGTAGCATCTCTTACTGTTTGAGACTATGGTGCAGTGATCTAGATCATTACTTAGGGAGGGCTGAAGAACATCACTATCATCATCATCAATGTCAGTACCATCAATATATCATCACAATAGCATCATCTTCATCAATGCCAACATCACCTTCAACACCGTAACCATCAACACCACTTCAGCCTCATACTCAATCCCCAGCTGGTGGAGCTTTTCAGAGGTGTGTTGCTGAGGGTGAGCTTTGGGATATTATAGCCCAACTCCCCCTTTTCAGTGTTAGCTAGCTCTTACTGCTAATTTCCAGCTTCTGTGGCAAGATGTGATGCCGGCCTCTGCTTTGCCATGCTTTCTCCATCATGAAGCAACTTCTGAAAACTGTAAGCCTGAACTGAACCCTTCCCTCCCATAAGATGCTTTGGTCCTAGCAATAAGAAGGCAACTGCAACCCATGCCATCATTAATATCTTATTACAGCAGCATCATTTTCATCAATGTCATGCCACAGTCAACATCACAGCTGTAATCGATGGGAACACCATCATTGTCACAGCAACACTGGCAGAAATCTCAGTAATAGTTCACCTTGGCTGAGCCCTTTGAATTTCTGGCTTAACATGTATATGGTCACATTTTCCCAACAACTCCATAAGAATAGATACTATTATTACCCCCATTTTACAGATAAGGAAACCAGGGTCCAGAGAGGCATAAAACCTGCCTGAAGCAACATTGTTAGTGAATGGTGGAGCCAAGATCTTGACATCTGACTATCTTCAAAGCCCATTCTCTTGTTAAGTCATTGACTAGCTACTGACAACAAGTGGTGGCTAGCATCTAGGTCGTGTGAGAGGGTTTACAAAGTATCTCACAGACACCATCTCATTTGGTACCATGGAGTGAGGCCCGCCATGGTTACGGTGTCATTTGAGAACTACGGTAGCAGAGACTCACAAAGGTGAAGGGACTTTAAGATCCCAATGGTGCTGAAGTCATTTTTCATTGACAGTGTACTTACCTAGTATGTGTGAGGCTCTGGGTTCAATCCCTAGCACCAGAAGAAAAAAAAAGTCAACTAGGTTGGGGAGGTGGCTCAGCAGTTAAAGGCACTTGCTTGCAAGCCTGTTGACCTGAGTTCAGCTCCCTAGCCCCCAAGTAAAGGCAGCTGTGTCTGAGTTCCCAACATGCCTATGGCAATGGGAAGTGGAACCAGGAGAATCTGGAAGCTTGAGGGCCAGCTAACCTGGTGCACAGTAAGTGAAGCAGCAAAAATGAGACAAAGGAGACTTTGTCCCAAACTGGGTGGAGAGGACAAACACTCTAAGGTTGTCCTCGGACTTCTGTGTGGGTGCTGTGTCACTCATATCCTCTCTCCACGTTATAGACTTTCACATATACATACAGACATACAACACTATTGTTTGTTTGTTTTTCAAGGTAGGGTCTTGCTCTAGCCCAGGCTGGCCTGGAATTCACTATGTAGTCTCAGGCTGGCCTTGAACTCACATTGATCCTCCTACCTCTGCCTTCTGAGTGGTAGGATAGGCATGCACCACCATGGCCAGCCTCAACAATAACTTATTTTTTTAATTTTTATTTTTATGAGAGAGCAAGAGAGAGAGAGAATTGACATTCCAGGACCTCCAGCCATTGTAATTGAACTCCAGATGTGTGCACCACATTGGGCATGTGTGCAAGTTTGTGCACTTATGTCATCTTGTGCATCTGGCTTATGTGGGATCTGCAGGGTCAAACATGGGTCCTTAGGCTTCACAGGCAAGGACCTTAACTGCTAAACCATCTTTCTAGCCCCAACAATAATCTTTTTCTTTTCTTTCTTTCTTTCTTTCTTTCTTTCTTTCTTTCTTTCTTTCTTTTTTTTTTTTTTTTTTTGAGGTAGGGTCTCACTGTAGCCCAGGCTAACCTGGAATTCACTATGTAGTCTCAGGGTGGCCTCAAGCTCACAGAGATCCTCTGCCTCTGCCTCCCAACTGCTGGGATTAAAGGTGTGCACCACCATGCCCAGCCCAACAATAATTTTTTTGTTATGTTTTTTTGGAGGTAAGGTCTCACTCTAGTCCAAGCTGACCTGGAATTCACTAGGTAGTCTCAGGCTGGCCTCCTACCACCTCTGCCTCCTGAGTGCAGCTCCAACAATAATTTTTTTTAAATTTATTTATTTGAGACAGAGAGAGAGAGAGAGAGAGAGAGAGAGGATGGGTGTATCAGGGCCTCTAACCATTGGAAACGAACTCCAGATGCATGCGCCACCTTGTGTATCTGGCTGTCGTGGGACCTGGAGAATCAAACCTGGATTCTTAGGCTCACAAGCAAGCACCTTAACCACTAAACCATCACTCCAGCCCAAAAATAATTTTTTAAATTAAAATATTTTAGTTATTTCTTTCTTCAGAGAGAGAGAGGCAGATAGAGAATGGGCATGACAAGGCCTCCAGCCACTACAAACGAACTCCAGACACCATCTTGTCCATCTGACTTACATGGGTCCCGGGAAATGGAACCTAGGTCCTTTGGCTTGTCAGGCAAGCACCTTAACCTCTAACCCATTTCTCTAGCCCTCCAACAATAATTTTTTTAAAAAATATTTTGGGGGGGTGCTGGTGGGATGGCTTAGCATTTAAGGTATTTGCCTGTAAAGCCAATTACCCAGGTTTGACTCCCCAGGACCCATGTTAGCCAGATGCACAAGGTGGTGCATGTGTCTGGAGTTCGTTTGCAGTGGTTGGAGGCCCTGGCGCACCCATTCTCTCTTTCTCTCTGTCAAATAAATAAATAAAAAAGAAAAATATTTTTATTTATTTGCAAGCCAAGAGAGATAGAAGAGTGACAGGCACAATGGGCACTTCAGGGCCTCCAGCTGCTGCAAACAAACTCTGGACACTTGCACCACTTTGTGCATCTACCTGTATGTGGGTATGGGACAATTGAACCCGGGTCGTTAGGCCTTACAGGCAAGCACCTTAACCACTGAGCAATCTCTCCAGCCCCAATAATTTTTTTTTCGAGGTACAGTTGCACTGTAGCTTAGGCTGGCCTGGAATTTGCTATGTAGTCTCACGGCAATCCTCCTACCTCTGCTTCCTGAGTGCTGGGATTAAAGGCGTGTGCCACCACGCCTGGCTCCAATAACTTTTTTTTAAAGACCTACCAGTATTTGGTGGTAATTTTTTTTTTTTTTTTTTTTTGGTTTTGCAAGGTAGGGTCTCACTCTGGTCCAGGCTGACCTGGAATTAACTATGTAGTCTCAGGGTGGCCTCAAACTCTTGGCAATCCTCCTACCTCTGCCTCCCGAGTGCTGGGATTAAAGGCGTGCGCCACCACGCCCGGCTTGGTGGTAATTTTTGCACACATGTGTGTGCACACGTGTGTGTGTGTAAATGTGCACCCCATGCATGCATGTGCAGAGGCTAGAAAAAAAGTTGGGTGTTCTGTTTGCATTGTCTCACTGAACCTGGAGCTGCAGTTTCCTGTCAGATTCGCTGACCAGCAAGCCCCCCATTCTCCTGTCTTTGCAGCCTACGGGAAAGGGGTAATAGACATACCTGACCACGCCCGGCTATTTACATAGATGCTGAGGAATTGAACTCAGGGCAATATCAGACTCTCTCAGGCCACAGTGCTTGTATGGCAGGCGCTCTTTCCCACTGAGTCATCTCTCTAGGCCCCTAGAGAAGTTCTTGAGCATATATCTTGAACCCTGAAGGTGTGTAGATTGCCTTATTTTACATAAACACCTTCTGGGGTTTGGGCCATTTGTTTTTCACAAACACATTCCATATCTGGTACTTTCTGATGCAACCTGTGTGTGTTCCCAAAATAGCAGTTGAATGACAGTCCAGCCTCCTTGATTTGAAACTTAGAAAAACCACTTTTTCCAACACTTCTCTCCTTGCTTCTTGTCCCTCCCCCCCTGCATCTTAAATACACAATGAGGGGCTGGTGGAAGAGGCCACCTTTGTTTTCAAAGCAAACTGTCATTTGCATAGCGTTTCTTTGGGAGTTGGGGGGAAAGGTGGCTGTGGGCCTAGGTATTTTCATGCAGTTCTGCTCATTATTTACGCAGACAAGGAGATATTTCAGTAAGACTGGGCTCAACTCTGAGTGACAAGGTATCTTTCTGTCATGCAGGGTTCAGGGAAATGGTAGTGAAGTTGACAGGTTTTTAATGTACAGCCGCTACTCCACTGAAATACGATGCGTGTTTTTATTTTGAAAGTACAAGATGACCTGTTTATTAGCTGTGATTCGAGCTGAGTTTACACGCTCAGAAACACAAAGGCAGAACAGCCTATTTCTTTTGGGGGCCACAGACTCTCTCTCTCTCTCCCCTCCTCTTGCCATATATAAGAAAACATCGAGAACTGAGAATTCTGAATTGGAATGGACACATTCTCCTTGAAATGACAGCTTACCTTGGAATCACGGGAAAAAGTTGCCAATTACCTTAATCATCCTTCTCCGAGTAACAACAAGGAAGGGCTTAGTCTGCCTCCATGGGAGGAGAAAGAGCGAGCAGGGACTTAATGGGGAGACAAATACTAGAAGCTTCGATGGGTTTTGTTTGTTTTTAAAGCAAGGCTGGGATCTCACATGCATGGGCATTTGCTCCTGCGAGGGTGGCTGGTGGACTAGCAGTGCGCACCCCTGGATCCTTTTAGAAACTCAAATTCTTAGCCAGTGTCCAAGTATAGAAGCTTAGTGCTTCTTGCTTAACTTTTGTGACACTTGGGTTGGGCGTAGTCATTCACTTATTTGACACCTACTGTGTGCCAGAAGCCAATCGAGGCACTTCAGCATATGAATGAGCAACAAAGCTCCTACCCTCCTGTGGGAGTTTGCATGCCAGTGGGGAAGCCAAAATTAGGAGGGATTCTGGGAGAGACTGGCAGTTGTTTTCTGGTGGGCTTGGAACTGGCCATAGTTATCCAATAAGAAAAACCCATCTGTTGTTGTAACTTACCCTGAATTGTTTTCCAAAATCACAAGAACCTAATGTAAGAGGTTGTTTGATATCTAGGGCTGGAGAGACGGCTTAGCCACTAATGGTACTTGCTTGCAAAGCCTGATGGCCCAGGTTTGATTCCCCTGGTTACCCACATAAAGCCAGATGTACAAAGTGGTGCATGCACCTGGAGTGCATTTGCAGTGGCAGGAGCCCTTGCGTGCCCATTTTTTCCCCTCATTATCAGTCTTTCTCCTTGCAAATAAATAAATATATATATATTTTGAGATAGGGTCTCACTCTAGCCCAGGCTGACCTGGAATTCACTATGTAATCTCAGGGTGGCTTCGAACTAACAGCGATCCTCCTACTTCTGCCTCCCAAGTGCTGGGATTAAAGGAAACTATTTTTTAAAAGGCTGCTTTATATCTAAGGTAATCATACTCAGTTTATTAAATGGAAGTGAAATTCACATACCATGCCTTAATTGCTTTGTGTTGGGCTTCCTTGTTTAGCTTGGCCAACCTGTATTGGTCTTTATCCCCCTTTTTTTTGTTTGTTTTTCAAGGTAGGATCTCGCTCTAGCCCAGAATAACCTGAATTCACTATGTCATCTCAGGGTGGCCTTGAACTCACTGTGATCCTCCTATCTCTGCCTCCCAAGTGCTGGGATTAAAGGTATGCGCCACCACACTGGCCCTTTATTCCTTTTAATGGATAAATAATACTGTACTATATAGATACATGCAAATTTATTTATTCACTTTCTAGAGAGTTGCACAGTGGTTAAAGGTGCTTTCTTTGCAAACCTGCCCACTGGAGTTCATATCTCCAGCACGCATGTAAACTTGGATGCAAAGGCACATACACACATACACACACCCCTATACCTGTAATTCCAACTCATCTATAGCAATGGGAGGCAGACACAGGAGAACCTGGAAGCTTGTGGGCCAGCTAGACATTCCTAGCTGTAAAACAAGAGAGACCCTGTCTTAAGGTAAAAAGAGAGAACCTAGTCCCCCCTGCCCACCAAGTTGTCCTCTGACCTCCACATGCACACCACAGCACATACATGTGCACATCCTCGCCTTCTCACCAGAACACATACAAATATGCACAGACAAACAAATAAAATAAAATCTTCCCATTTAAAATAGACCTAAGTCTATCGTATGTGGAATAGACTTTCTTAGTAAACCGTGCCTTCTTGAAGCAGCAGTGTTCAGTTTAGATAATTGCATTGTCACAATGTCAGTTTTGTCATTTGTATGTATGTGACAGTGTTCCAATGTTAACCCAAGCCATACTAGGCGTTCTGAGAAGGAAAACAGTGTGGTCTCAAGCTCAAATCAGAGTGTTAGCTCAAAGATAGATGCATGGAGCTTCTAGACATACTTGAACAGTACTGGCACTTGACAGTCACTCGCTTGGGTGTTTGCAAAGCATCCATTTGGTACCCACGCTGCTGCCTGAAATCATTGGCTGTTCTGGGCCATTTTCCCATTTTATCCAATCAATCATTGAGCTAATTCAACAACCATTTATCAACTTTGTGCTGAGCCCCAGGGAGGTGATAGTGAGCCTCTGAGACCTGGAGGTCAGGTGCTGGGACTCCCCAGAGATAAGCAGCCAGGAGGGTAAAAGGCTCCATGTGGCCCCGAATTGAGTTCTGAAGACAGCCTTCCTTCTTTCCTCACTGCTTGTTCTCTGGGGGAGCTGGCAGCACAGAGAAGAGTCAGCTTGCCAGGGGAAGCCCTGGGCATAGCAGATGCAACGGAAGAAGGTATTCATGAGGATAAGGCACTCAGATGGAGCTTTCCAGCCAAGCAAACCTACAGCCACCTGCAGCATTGCCAGGGAGACAAATGCCACATCTGGAAAGATATCTGCATAATCCACAGCTTGTCATTTGGGCAGGAAGTACTCTCTCTCCTTTGAGAATCTGCCTAATTATGGGTTGGATTCTTGCCAGGAAAGAGGAGCAAGAGAAAGGGAGAAGCAGGCACACTCTTAACACATCCATGCCATGGCAAACCTGCGGCTTGTTTAAGGGTTACTGCAGCTTCAGGAGGAGCCGGGGTTAGATTCAGGAGACATGACCAAGGCAAGGGCTGGGTGAGGGCCTTAGCCATGATCTCCTGAACCCCTGCAGGACTTGTTTGCAGTTGTGAGATGTGCTAAAAACCAGTTGTCATGGGGCTGGAGAGATGGCTTAGCAGTTAAGCTCTTGCCTATGAAGCCTAAGGACCCCCGGTTCGAGGCTCAAATCCCCAGGACCCACATAAGCCAGATGCACAAGGGGGCACATGCATCTGGAGTTCATTTACAGTGGCTGGAGACCTTGGTGTGCCAATTTTCTCTCTCTCTATCTGCCTCTTTCTCTCTCTGTCACTCACAAATAAATAAATAATTAATTAAAAATTTAAAAAAAGGTCAGTTGTCAGTACTGATGAAATACTGACACTCTCAGGTTATTGACTTTAACCCCTTTGTTTTCAAAACTTTTTAAAGAATTGGAATAAAATACACTTAACATGAAATTTGTCATCTCGTGGCTATACTTCTAGCCTCTTGAGAGTATAATTAGGAAGACTTGTGTTTAAGGCAAGCCTGGATTGAGAACCCATCTCAAAAAGAATTAATTCCCATCTTCACCATTCTTCGGTGTACAGTGCAGTAGTACTGAAGATGTCCACAAGGCTGAGCCATCCCCACCACCCATCTCCAGAATGCTTCATTTTGTGAAAGTTCTGTGTGAAGGGCTCATACCCACTCCTTCCCCCTAATACCTGGAAACCCTCATTTGCAAACACACACACACACACACACACACACACACGCACGCACACGCACACGCACACGGCCAGAGAGAGAGCGAAAGAGAGAGAATGGGCATGTCAGGGCCTCTAGCTACTGCAAATGAATTCCAGACACATGTGCCGCCTTGTGTATCTGGCTTATATGGGTACTAGAGAATCGAACCTGGGTCCTTTGGCTTTGCAGGCAAGTGCTTTAACCACTAAACCATCTCTCCAGCCCCCAGAAAGTAATTCCTGATGCTCCAAATGGTGTCTAGAACCCATTTTCCTCTAAAAGAGCACCCCAGAAACACAAGGGTGAGCAGGATAAGACTAGCATAAGGCTCTTATTTATTTTATTTTCTAATGTCCTGGGGCTGACATCACAGGTTCACCCTCCAGGCGCAGTTTGTGAAGGGCTGAGGATGCACTGCAAGACATTATGCATGCTAGGCAAGCACTTTACCAACTGAGCTACATTCCCCACTCAACCTCCTTCCTTTTAAGAAATATTTTATTTATATTTACTTATTTGAGAAAGAGGTAGAGAGAGAGAGAGCGAAATCAGTGTGCCAGAGCCTCAAGCCACTGCAAACGAACTTCAGACACGTGTACCACCTTGTGCATCTGGCTTATGTGGGTCCTGGGGAATAGAACCTGGATCCTTTAGTCTTTACAGGCAAGTGCCTTAACTACTAAGCCATCTCTCCAGCCCCTTCCTTCCTTCCTCTCAAAAGACTGAATAAGCCAGGTGTGGTGGCACACACCTTTACTCCCAACACTCAAGCTCAAATCAGAGGCAGAAGTAGGAGGATCACTGTGAGTTTGAGGCCAGTCTGGGACTACAGAGTGATAGCTAGGTCAGTCTAGGCTAGAGTCAGACCCTTTCTGACTGAATAATACTCCAGCACCTGAATAATATTCCCTAGTGTAGACACACCTCAATATCTTATCCATTCATCTGTTGACGAGCACTTCTGCTACTTCCATATCTAGACAATTGTAAATAATGCTGGAAGGAACACAGGAGTGTGGGTATCTTCAAGACACAAGTTCATTGCCTTTGGAGATACACTGAGAAGTGGGGTCCTGGGTTATATTGTTGCTCTGTCTTTAAATTTTTTGAGGAATTGCCGTACTGTTTTCTATAATGGCTGGTCCTATTACTATTAGAACTAGTAAGCCTTTTGTCCCTTTTTTTCTTTGTGCCCTTGGCTCATTCCTTTCCAGGGCACCCTTTGCATTAAGAACTTGGATTTTTAAAAAACAATTTATTTATTTGTATGCATATATATATATATATATATATATATATATATATATATATATATATAGTCATGCTAGGATCTCTTGCCACTGCAAATGAATGCCAGATGCTTGCATAATTTTACATCTGGCTTTTGGTAAGCACTGGGACAGCAGGCCTTGCAAGCCAGCACCTTTAACCTCTAAGCCATCTTCCCAGCCCCAAAGGCTTGAATTCTAAGGAGGAAGTTTGGTTAGAAAAACCCAGTAGGAGTCGGGCCAGTTGGGCCTTGTATTATTACCCATGTAGTTCCGTGTTGGCTCAACTGTGTGAACCTAATACAGAGAATCTGTGTGTACATGCGCACATACGGGTAGCAACCACAGGAGCATGGCTGTTTCATTCTTTTCTCATGGAATTAAACAATAACAATAACAGTGGGGTTGATGTGGGGCTCTGTGCTGTTGGCAGTGTGCTAAGGAACAGACCCACATCATTTCATTCAGGCAGATAACATTAGGTCTCCCAGTTTACAGAGGGTAAGACTGAGGCCTGAGGAGGCTGGAGGACTAGTGTCAAAGTCTCAGAGTTCATAATGTATGAGTACTGGGATGCAAACTCAAGTCTCTCTCCAGATTGCACACCTCCATAGAACCTGCATGTTGTGCCCCCCCCCACACACACAACACAAGTGAACTAATGACAGAGCCCAGTGCCCAATGCAGCTGGAGGAGCCACTCTTCCATCTGTCAGCACCTGCCTCTTTGAGGGGATGCAGAGAGTGAAGTAGGTCAAACGAACTGATCATTTTTTATTTTCAAGGACCCCCATTGAGGAAAAAAATCACTGTGCTTGCTAGTTTCAGTCCCTTTCAAGCCTAGCCAATAATTGAAAGCAGGGCCCAGAGAAACATAATGCAACTCCCACTCACCCTGGCTAGACTACATAAGGTGAGGCTTCATCTCTACTCTCGGGTGTGTGGAAGCTACCAGAAGCATGTGGCCTTTGCCTGTTCATCCCCATCCACAAAGCTGTGTACAGACATGACTCCGTGCACAGAGCATGCAGATCAGTGTGGAACCCACGGTGCCCTTGTATGTTCTAGGCTAAAATACACACTTAGCTGCTGACAGCAGGAACACACAGACTTCAAAGAGCCAGCACCACATATAAGTTCAAAAAGATATTTTACTAAAGTCCTGTAACCGGATTTCCAGCTGCCTGGCTGGAAGAGGTGTCACTGGGGGTAGATCCTGGAGTCCGACCCAGGGTGTGTTTAGGGGTGGAGCTGAGAGGTCTGAGCTCTTTCTGGGTCTCTGCTGCTGGTTTTGTGCTTGTTGCTTTGGGTCTTTGCTGGCAGGTGATGGTTGCTCTGGGCTTGGATGTACAGAAGCAGCTTCTTTCGCCACTGATGGAACTTCCCCTTGAATCTGTAATCTTGAAATAAATCCCTTCTTCCCCTAAGGTGTGCCTGGTTTGTATATTCATCCCAGTGACATTGAACTGTCTATAACAGAGGGGATTTTTAGAACACACCAGAAAAATTGGACTAATTAAAGAATGAACCTGCTACTTCTTCCCTGGTCTAGCCCTAGAACATCTTTCTTTTATAAAATTTATTTATTTTTATTTATTTATTTATTAGAGAGAGAGAGAGAGAGAGAGAGAGAGAGAATGGGCATGCCAGGGCCTGTAGCCACTGCAAACGAACTCCAGGACACATGTGCCACCATGGGCATCTGGCTTACATGGGACCTGGAGAATCGAACCTGGGTCCTTGGGCTTCGCAGGCAAACACGTTAACCATAAGCCATCTCTCCATCCCCCTAGAACATCTTTCTATAAAGCCATGCAGCATTCAATTCTTGAAGGACAAGGCCAGCTTCACAGAGCTCCATCTACTCAGCAGCCATCGCATTGGTTTTGCAGGGAGCCAAGCTGCTGCGCTCTGCAAGATGGGCTGTGGGGGGAGGTGATCGCCATCAATGTGGTGACATTGTTATGTGTTTTGTCTGGGTGCGTGGCTTAATTAGATGACAACTCGGAGGTGCTATCTGTCTGCAAAGTAGTCCTGGTCTCCTGGGCTGAGGACTCATTCAGCCTTTTGGTTTAATTCAGAATAGGGAGAGGGAAAAAGCTGGGGTTATAGTGGATGGAGGACATACACAGACACATGCACACATGTGCACACATATGCACATACATGCACATGCACACGGATAGCATAAGTATGATACACCGCTGTGGTTGCATGCTCCTGGGAAGGGTTGCAGTCCAGGTGGGGTGGGAGAGGAAGGGGACAGACAGCTCCCACGTTCAGGTCAGTCTAGGTAGTGCATGCTACATCTAAAGCTTAGCCTTGACCCAGACTGGCAGACCCAGCTCTGAAATGCAGTCCTGCAGCTTGTAGCTGTCTGATGGAAGCAGTGTTTATTTAATTTTGCTCACCTCCAGTTCTTGGGGTGTTAGGGATGAGCCTTATACATGCTAGGCAGGAGCTCTACCATTGAACCAGAAGCACAGCCCACCTCCAGTTCTTTTTTTCCCCATTTTTAAAAATTTAATTGTATTTATTTGAGAGAGAAAGAGAGAGAGAGAGAGAGAGAGGATGGGCACTCCAGGGCCTCTAGCCACTGCAAACAAATTTCAGACACATGTGCCACTTTGTGAATCTGGCTTATGTAGGTTCTGGGGAATTGAACCTGTGTCCTTAGGCTTTGCAGGCAATTGCCTTAACCACTAAGCCATCTCCAGCCCCCCCATTTTTTAAAATTAAAAAAATATTAATTATTATTTGAGAGAGAGAGAGATAGAAAGAGAGAAAGATGCAGACACAGAGAGAATGGGTGCATCAGGGCCTCTAGCCACTGCAAACAAATTTCAGACACATGTGCCACTTTGTGAATCTGGCTTATGTAGGTTCTGAGGAATTGAACCTGTGTCCTTAGGCTTTGCAGGCAAGTGCCTTAACCACTAAGCCATTTCCAGCCTTCCCCATTAAAAAAAATTTTTTTTTTTTTTTTTGGTTTTTCGAGGTAGGGTCTCACTCTAGCCCAGGCTGACCTGGAACTCACTATGTAGTCTCAGGGTGGCCTTGAATTCACAGTGATCCTCCTACCTTTGCCTCCCAAGTGCTGGGATTAAAGGCATGCGCCACCACGCCCGGCCAAAATTTTTTAAAAAATATTTTATTTATTAATTATTATTTGAGAGAGAGATAGAAAGAGAGAGAAAGAGGCAGACAGAGAGAGAATGGGTGCATCAGGGCCTCTAGCCACTGCAAATGAACTCTAGACACATGCACCACCTTGTGCATTTGGCTTTATGTGTGTTAAACCAGGAATCAAACTGGCCTTTGGCCTTGCAGGCAAGCACCTTAACCCCCTTTCCCTATTTATTTATTTATTTACGTATGAGAGAGAGAGAGAGAGAGAATGGGCAAGCCAGGACCTCTATCCACTGCAAATGAACTTCCAGAAGCATGCACCACCCTGTACATCTAGCTTACATGGGTTCTGGTGAATCAAAACTGGGTCCTTAGACTTCACAGGCAAGTGTCTTAACTGCTAAGCCATCTCTCCAGCCCTTTCCCCTTTTGTAAATTGGGGATCTTAATAGTGTAATTTGATCATATTCCCGTCTTTTGTCCTGCCTGCCCCACCCCCTCTTTCCAAATAGTCCTTCTTCTATTTTGGTGTCTCCTTTTTGTCCTTTTCCATCTTCTATGTCAAAATGTTGATGAGCTCAATATTGTGCAGGTCTTGTGGGGGTAATGACCTCCAAGGTGATATCTATCTGCAATTCTTTTTTTAAATTTTTAAAAAAATATTATTTATTTATTTTTGAGAGAGAGAAAGAGGCAGAGAGAGAGAGAGAGAGAGAGAGAGAGAGAATGGGTGCACCAGGGCTTCCAGCCACTGCAAACGAACTCCAGATGCACCATCCCCTTGTACATCTGGCTTACATGGGTCCTGGAGGATCAAATGGGGATCCTTTGGCTTTGCAGGCAAATGCCTTAACCACTAAGCCGTCTCTCCAGCCCCCTATTTCCAATTCTTTACAAAGCTGAGTTAGTGGCACCATCCTCCTGGGGTTGCTATAAGGTCAAATGAGGACCCACAGGGTAAAACTTGAAGCTACAGCAGCAAAATCTCCCACAGCAAAACAGATGCACAAAAACAAGCAGAGGACATGTCTCTAGCACCACCAGGACATGCACACACATGACCTCATGGCAGTGCTGTGGGAAAAGTCCTAAAATAGGTACATGATAAGGACAGGGCTGCCCTGAGGAGCAAAGTCAGAAATGGAGTCCCAGAGAAGCCAATCTGGAGGATGACTTTCAGATGTGTCCCTCCTGATTATTTATTTAAGTATTGTTCTCACTAGGAGTGGTGGCACACGCCTTTAATCTCAGCACATGGGAGCTGAGGTAGGAAGATCACTGTGAGTTCTAGAACAAGACCCTACCTTGAAAAACAAAACAAACAAACAAACAAAAATAAAGGTATTGTTTTCATTCAATAAAATTCAGCCATTCTCATTATCAAGAAAACAGACAACAAATGTGGGTGAGGATGCCAGGAAAGATAAGCCCTCATCAACTGTTGATGAGAGTGCAAACTAATGCAGCCATTATGGAAATCGGTATGGAGGTTTCTCAAAAAGTTAGAAATAGGGCTACCATACATACCACCCATCTATATGACTCCTGGGCATATACCCTAAGGACTTCACAGAGATACTTGCACATCCATGTTTCTTATTATTATCTATTTATTTAGAATAGCTAAGATTTGGAATCAGTCAAGATGCCCATTGACAGATGAATGGATAATGAAAATGTGGTACATATACACAATGGAATTCTATGTGGGAAAATGAAATTTTCAGGAAACGGATAGATTTGGAAAGAAGCTTATTAAGTGAAGTGACTTGAACTTAGAAAGGCCAAATCACATGTTCTGTCTGATATGTGGATCTTGCATGTAATATCTATAAGCATGTATATATAGGGAGGCAAGTGTGAATGAAACCTATGAAGATAGAATGGTAACCAAAAGTAAATATAAAGAGATGAGCTGGAAGAGGGGAGAGGGAAAGAGAAAGGCATACATGTGATACAGTGGGGAAGGGAATTTGGGGAAAGAAGGAGGGGGAATAGGAGAAGGAACAGAAAAAAACAATACCAGTGTAGTGGTGCACACCTTTGATTCAACTACTCCAGAGGCAGAGGTAGGATCACTGTGAATTCGAGGCCTTCCTGGGACTATAGAGTGAGTTCCAGGTCAGTCTGGGCTTGAGTAAGACCCTACCTAAAAACAAAACAAAACAAAACAAAACAAAACAAAACAAAACAAAACAAAACAAAACAAAAACAGGAGGTGGGGGGAGGAGAGAGAAATATCATGGTTTATCGTCTATAAGTATAGAAGTTGTCAATAAAAAATGATAAATAAAAACAACAAACATATTGTACGTGAAAATGCCAGAATGAATGATACCTAAATTTTTTATGCCAACTAAATAAAGTACATAAAAGAAATAGCCAGGCGTGGTGGCGCATGCCTTTAATCCCATCACTCGGGAGGCAGAGGTAGGAGGATTGCGGAGAGTTCAAGGCCACCCTGAGATTACATAGTGAATTCCAGGTCAGCCTGAGCTAGAGTGAGACCCTACCTTGGAAAACCTAAATCAATAAATAAAAGAAAGAAAAATCAGCCATTTCTAAGGAGATGGTTTGCTTGATTTTGGTGATTCGCTGGAGGCTCACACCATCTCGTATGACACAGAAGAGTTCTCCACCTGGAAAGAAAGGTCCCTGTGCACTTGGTCTCCTCTTTGATTCCTAGTTGCAGCCACTGATCACCTTCCGTCTTTCCAAGAGCCTCTCATAGGTGGAGGCACCAAGTATACAGTCTCAAGTTTGTTCTCTTTCATTGGCGTGGCCTGTTGGTAACTCACTGGTACTGCAACACATCTCAGTACTTTGTTCTTTTCTGACTGTCGGGTAGTTTTCCACTGGGTGGGTGTGCCTCAATTTGCTTCTCCATTCACCCAGTCCATGGGCATCTAGGTTGCTGCTATGGGGACAACTAGGAGTGATGCTGTGATGAGTTTCCAGATGGACATTTTGTGGGCATGCACTCTTTCACTTGTTTTGGGAAAATAGAGTCAGGAGAGAGATTGATGATCACATGATTTCACTTCATCAGTTCTGCCTTACTATTTTCCAAGTGGGTGTTCCTCTTGCATTTCCACCAGCATCATAGGAGAAATTCCTGTTGCTCCATATTCTTACCAACACTGCACATTTCAGTCTTTTTATTTTTATTTATTTATTTGAAAGCGAGAGAAAAAAAGAGAGAGAGAGAAAGAGAGAGAGAGAGAGACAGATTGAGAATGGGTGTGCCAGGGCCTTGAGCCACTGGAAACCAACTCCAGACACATGCTCCACTTTGTGCATCTGGTCCTGGGGAATTGAACCTGGCTCCTTTGGCTTTGCAGGCAATCACTTCAATGGCTAAGCCATCTCTCCAACCCATTTGTTAGTCTTTTTTTGGGGGGGGGATTTGGAGGATTATGGGGAGTTTGGTAGGCAAATGAGATGAAAGGATGTTTCTAACAGAGGGAATACCATGTGGAGAAACATGGAGACAAGAAAGATGCCTTCCATGGGAACTATAAGTATATTAGTACTGCTGACTGGGAGTGGGGAAGCTGGAGAAACAGCTGAGACTGGACACAGTCTGAGTGATAAGAACAACGAAGGCGGCTAGCACTCATCAATCCCGTGAACTGAGCACCAAGCTTCTATCGCTAGCTCCTCATGTGAACCCTTTTTACAGATGAGGGAGCCAAGGCATGCTTCACTAACATGCCTCCATCCAGACAGCTGTAAGCAGAAAAGCAGAGAACTCTGGTGGTCTGGCTGTCCACATGCTCTTAGCTGCCACACTACACTGGACCTCTTGGAAATCTTGGGTGGGCTTTAGAGGTCATGGAATGCTTCCACAGGGCTGAAGTAGGGACATGGAGGGAGCAGAGTTGGTGGTCGGCTAGACCACCCAGCTTCAGAACGATCAACTTCGGAAGAGCTGAGGTGGCCTGGTGGGGCAGGGAGAGGGTGGTGAGGAGGATGGGTATCATTTGGACTTAAGCAACTGAAGCAATGGCAATGTTCCTAATGAAGAGGGAAAATCTCAGGAGGGAAGCCAGTCTGTGGAGAGATCAGGATTTAAGTTGAACTTGTATGTGTGGACAGTAAATTGGCTATGGTACTGGAGTTTTTTCTTTTTTTCTTTTTTAGAGAAAGAGAGGGAGAGAGAATTGGTGCACCAGGGCCTCAGCCATTGAAATCGAACTCCAGACACTTGCGCCACCTAGTGGGCATGTGCGACCTTGCACTTGCCTCACCTTTGGGCATCTGGAGAGTTGAACATGGGTCCTTAGGCTTCACAGGCAAGCACCTTAACTGCTAAACCATCTCTCCAGCTCTGAGTTTTACTTTTTTTTTTCTTTTTCAATTTTTATTTATTTATTTGACAGAAGGGGGGGGAGAGAGAGAGAGAATGGGCATGGCAGGGCCTCCAGCCATTGCAAACGAACTCCAGACACATGTGCCACTTTGTGCATCTGGCTTATGTGGGTCTTGGGGAATTGAACCTGGATCCTCTGGCTCTGCAGGCAAGTGCCTTAACCAGTAGGCAATCCCTCCAGCCCCTTTCAAAAAATATTTTTTTTTTGAGAGAGAGAGAGAGAGAGAGAGAGAATGAACATGGGCCCTTTGGCTTTGCAGGCAAGCGCCTTAACCACTAAGCCATCTCTCCAACCCTTTTAAAAAAATATTTATTGGGCTGGAGAGATGGCTTAGAGGTTAAGGCGCCTGCCTGCTAAGCCTAAGAACGCTGGTTCCAATCTCCAGCGGTTCCAATCTCCAGGCCCCATGTTTAGCCAGATGCAAAGTGACGCAAGGGCGCAATGCTGCACTTGGCCACAAGGGGGCGCACACATCTGGATTTCGTTCACAGCAGCTGAGACTGCTGGGGCGCCCATCTCTGTCTTCCTCTCCCTCTTGATCTCTCTCTGTGTCTCTCTCCAAAAATAAATAAAATAATTTTAAAATTTTTTTTAAAAATAAAAATATATATTTATTTATTCATTTATTTCAGGGGGGGAGAGAGAGAATGGGCCTGTAGCCACTGCAAATGAACTCCAGATGCATGCACCACCTTGTGGATACTGGGGAATCAAACTTGGGTTCTTAGGCTTCGCAGACAAACACCTTACCACTTGAGCCATCTCTCTAGCCCTAGTACTGGAGTTTTTAACACTCAATGAGGACCCCTAAGGCCTGTGACATGTGGTCATTCATAGCTGTGTGCAGATATGAATTTGAGTATCTTGTACTGTGAAGGATATGTGTATGTATGTCTTTGTGTTTGCATGTGTGCACATGTATTTGTATGCATGTTTGTACGTGTGAGAATGTGTATATGTGTTTATATATGCATGTTTGTATGTTTGTGTATTGCATGCATGCTTGTGTTTGCATGTATGTGCATGTTTATGTTTACATGTGTACGTGTTTGCATGTGTTTGTGTACATGTGTGTGCAGGGCTCATTAGTGAGTATGCCTATTGTCATCCCACTCTGGTTTTCCCCCTCACTGCTGGCCTTTTGCCCTCATCTCCCTCTTCCTCCTTTAAGGGTTATTAACTCACCAAAAGTAACAGGACATGCTGACCTCAACAGACGGGCCTGACTTCAGGGGCTGCGGTCACCAGGTCTGCTTGCAAAACAAGTTAGCAAAGGAGGTGACCCTATTTCCATTTTTAACTTCTCCAACTTCCCCATTCTTCTCCCTGTTTGCTTTTCCCCTGCTCTATTCCTTTAACGACCCAATTCAGCTGAGTCTGGACACAGCAACATCCCATTCCGGGGTGGTGGTGGTGGTGGAGGGAGGAAGACTGTTGTTCTTTGTCCGTTACTCTAAATGGACAAACTGTGCTGTAGAAGGGTCGTATTCTCTTTCTTTTATTTCAACGGCTCAGTCGGTCCCAGGCCTGGTTCTGGTTGAACACTCCTTCCAGTGTCAAGGCCCTCACCCTCTGCTCCCTTGGTTACTTGCAGTTTCTTCCAATCTGATATCTCCCCACCTGCCTCAGCCTGTTCCCTATTCCCCACACTGAGTCAAGAGGATCTTCCCAAGAGGTCAATCCATTAGCATCCCACTATCATTTCCAGCTCTCATTAGGGTTCCTTCCTGGCCTGCGGGCTGGTCACATGTTGGCCCAAGATTAAAGGGAAATGTAATTTCAAGATTGCACTTTATCCTTGACTGGAACTTCAGTGTCCTTGGGGACCCTATGGTAGTTGGAGCCTGTTCCCAAGAACAATCTGACAGTGGCCATGTAGTGGTTTGAATTTGGACATTAGAAGTCAAGTTCCACAGCCCTGTTCTGGGAAGAGCACCTTGGGTCTGTTCTGGTCACCTGGAGTACTGTGGGCCTGATGTGGAGGTGGCAGGTAGTGAGCATTCCAGAAAACACAAGGGGACCAACTAAAGTAGAAGAAAAGCCAAAGTTGGATCTGATCACATGCTTATGTTTTTGAAGAGGCTGCCTTCTCTTGAGTTTCTCACAAGAGAACTGTTTGTGAAACTGCTACCAACGCCACCCCACCAAGTGTTAGGACCCCAGAGGCCACTGAAGTTCTGGACTAGGGACCCGGTGGACATCTGAGGAAGGCAGAGTCCAATTAGATAAAAGGCACAGATATCCAAGCTTGTCACATGTTGACAGTGGGCTGGAGTATCTTAGGCAATGGGTGCTCAGATCCAGATGGAACTAAGGAGAGGCCTCAGTTTTGCAACACTCATAGGAAGGTAGACCTGGGGCCTTCACGGCCCTTTCTGCCTCAGATTTTTGGACTCTAAACAGCATCTCTAGTTCTAGTTCCAGTAAGGACACACTAATAAGGCACTTTGTGGTTCTATGGCACAGCAACGGTGTGAACCGCTTGGCTTCCCCCACACCCCAGTGGAGCTGGATAAATCTTGCCCTCCTGCAGACCTTCTCCCACCCACCCTCAGTGAGTCTCCAAAAGGAAGACAGAATCTCAGTGATCCTCAGATTGAACATTCAGCTTCTGAAGTGCTGACAAAACTCATATTTCTAGCAGAAGGAATTGTATCTAAAACTGAGTCTGAAAGAGTCATTGTTTAAAATGATTCGGAGCGTCTTGCCTGCATCAGAAGGGCTGCAGTCCAAGGGTCGGGACCAGGAGCACCAAGTATGATTGCCGATTCTATACCTGCCTGCCTGTTTTTGTAGCAAGCCCAGGTCTCTGGGTGATGTTGCACGTTCCTTCTCTTAATTACCTCTTGGTGTCTACTTCTAAGTGGAGAAGAGCTGTTTGCCTTTCTAATTTATGGCACTTTCTTTTGGGATGTTGTCTTTTCCTGATTCAGAGAAAGGAAGATGTTCATTTTAATAGATTTGCATTTTATCAGCTTGCGTATTTGCACCAATGTCTAATAATAATAAATTATAGTCCCAATAAGTAGGCTGTCCAGAAGGATGGTGGTGACACCCACAAGAATTGATGCACATTCTCTGGAATTTAGGGGCATCATAATTTATCAGGGTTGGTTCTTTTTTTTTCTATCCACTTTGAGGAAAGGCACCTGTGTTTTTTTTTAGCAATAATCCCTTGTCATTGTGTTTCTTGGTAAAGCAGAAAAGCTTGCTTTCTTTTTTTCCTATTTCCTGGTTATTACTGCAGGATCTAGTAGCTGCTTTATTTGAAAGAATTTATCAGTATTTTAATTATAATCTCCAATGTTCAAGAGGCTTGTAATTCATCTTTTAAAAGTCAGATCAGACCACAAACAGTGAGGAGCATGTCCTCCCAGGACCCAGCTGCTTTGCACAATATTAAACCATTCGAATAAGACAGCTCAGTCTCTTTCAACTTTTAGGGTGAAACTTTGGTTTTTCATCCCCCACATGAATAGAACAGAATTAAGCTTCTTTTTCTTTTTTTTTTTCCATCAAAAGGGCTCGGGGTTTCTGCATGCAGCGGAAGGGACAGTCCACATCTTGGACTTTGTTCACTACCAGGTGTTCAGAAGCTGCCTGCAAATCCCATTTTCTCCTTATTGAGTGATTGTTTGATGAGACATCCTTTAGAACTCCACTGCATGGCAGATCCTTTCCTAGCAGTGAAGGCCTCTCTAAGAAGGCAAATTAGGGGCTGGAGAGATGGCTTAGCAGTTAAGGCACATGCCTGCGAAGCCTAAGGACCCTGGTTTGATTCTCCAGGTCCCACGTAAGCCATATGCACATGGTGGCACATGTGTCTAGAGTTCGTTTGCAGTGGGTAGAGGCCCTGGCGTGCCTGCCCATTCTCTCTCTCTCTCTACCTCTGTCTCTAATAATTAAATAAATAAATAAAATTTTGAAAATCTTAAAAAAAAAAAAAAAAAGGCAAACTAGCATTCCTGATTATACAATTGGCATGTTGGCCTTTAATAAGATGACAGACCCTGGGCTGGGGAGATGGCTTAGTGCATAAAATGCTTGCCACACCAGGATGAAGACCTGTGTTTGGATCCTCAGGCATGGTGACACATGCCTGAGGCAGAAACAGGGAATCTCTGGGGCTCACTGGCTAGGTTATTCTAGCCAAACTGGTGAACTCCTGGTTCAGTGAGAGATCCTCCCTAAAAATAGAGTGGAGAGTGATGGAGGAGACACCCAGTGATGCTCTCTGGCCTACAAATACTCATGTACATATGTGGTAGTTTGAATGTGTATCCCCCATAGACTCAAGTGTTATAGTTGGAATGTGTGTCCCCCATAGGCTCAGGTGTTTTATTAAAGCTTGTAACTTGGGTGTGAAGCTACCTGGCTACAGGAGGTGTCACTGGGGGCAGTTCCTGGGGTCCAGCCCAAAGGTGTGTTTGTGGGGGGATGTGAATCCCAGCACAAAGGTATGTAGAGAGGTCTGGGCTCCATCGGGTTTTGTGCTTGCTGCTTTTTGGTTTTTGCTGACTGGTTGTTTCTCTCCGCTCGGATACGTGGACGCAGCTTCTTCTGCCACTGATGGAATTTCCCCTGGATCTGTAAGCTGGAAAGAGACCCCTTCCTCCCATAAAACTATGTTGGTTGGATGTTCATCCCAGCAATGTGAAACTGTCTACCACACCATGAGACTACTTATTTGTACACTGTACACATATACACATAAAACAAGAAAGAAGGAAATAAGAAAGAAACAAAGGACACACCTGTGAGTACAGACACGAGCCAGACCTGCCTTAACTCCTGAGTAAATGAGGATGCGCCAGCTGTCCAGTGGTCCAGCCATTAGGTGTCTGTGTGGACTTCAGGCCCCAAGCTATTGATTGATCAGTCTCTGAGCTGGGCCAGCTTCCTGCCCCCAGCCACGTGCCCCAGCACTCTTCTCTCAACATCTCCTTAAGCCAGAAGTGAGTGATCACTGAGAGCAACCCAGGCCACCTGAAGTGAGGACACCACAGAATGTCACAACCACACGTACCAATTCTCCCCAGTTACTCTCTGGTATAGATTTTGTTTGATTGGGCTGGTCTTTAAAAAATGAAGCCCACGAATGAGACTGCACAGACTCCAGTGTGAGTGGGGAATCAGTGTTGACTGCAGCTTGCGCAGTCCTGCCAGCCTCATTGCAAACTCAGCCAGGACCTTTATTGGGCTTTATTCTGGGGGCAACGGTTTTCCTGGTGATTTCACATGTCTTCACGCCAGCACCTATTTGTGCTGTGCAGGGCACGTGCAAGGTGTTCTTAGAAAACAACAGCTCTCTCTCCACTCAGAGATGCCAAGTACCTTATCAATGGAAAGCAGTAAGCCCATGGAGGCTGTAGAACAGGGTGGCCAGAGTGCTGGCTTTGAGGTCCACAGACCCAAGTCCTCACCCAGCCTCAGCCACTTATTCCCCATGAACCCTGAATGGTTGCTGGACCACTCTTGGCTTTTCCATCTGTAAAACAGGGCCAATCCCATATACCTCAGAGCATTGTTAATGGGGATTGAATGAGCAGGTGTGAGCATGATGCCTATCATTCATTCATGTATGCATTCATTCATCTGCTCATTGAGTTTCTGCCATGTGCCTACTGCATGGCAGGTACTATTATACATCTTGGAGAATGGGATTATGGGACAGATGGAATGTCTTTCTCATGCTTACATTGAAAAAAAAAACAAAAGTTCTTATTTATTTGTTGAGAAAGAGAGATGGGCACACCAGGGCCTCTTGCCACTGTAAATGAACTCCAAAAGTCTTCAGGCACTTCATGCCTCTGGCTTTACAAGAGTACAGAGGAATTGAACCTGGGCTGGTAGGCTTTGTAAGCAAGTGCATTTAGCCATTGAACCATCTTCCCAGGCCTTCAAGCTTACACTTTCAAGGGGAAAGACAATGAAGTACCTACAAGATGGCATTTTTTGTAGTGAATTGCTGGGCAGGTGGGTGTAGGGAAGGCCTTTCTAAGCAGTTGAGCAAGAAGGAGGGGCTCTGATGGAACGATGTAACTTTCCTCATAGACCCACTTCAATGGGCCCTCTTTCAGGAAGCCTGGTGTGATCCCCTCCCCAGCTCTGTGTGCCTCGGAGCACCTGTATCCCTCCATCATCCTTGTTCTCTGCAGGCTCCTGTGTCTGGGCTTGCCCCTGAGTTTGCCTGGGGCACCTCCTCAGTTCTGTTCCTGATCCAGGCAGACTCTGGGGATGCATTCCTCAGAACCTTCTAAAAAAAAAAAAAAAAAAAAAAAAAAAATACCTACCGAGGTCATATCTTCTACCCCTGCAGGTACACGGAGCCCTGGATGCCAGACTATATTCACATGTCACCTCTAGGCAGGGGTTCTTTCGTTAAGATTTCCAGCCACACATCCTTCCTGCTGAGCCCTGCTCAGCTTATTCTGCCTCAAGTCTGTCTCTTCTTTGGGTCAAAGACACTGCTCAGTTTGGGTGTAACCAGCCAGGCAGTGGGACAAGGCCAGGTGCATATTTTATTTTATTTCTAAATAACTTTATTTGCTAGAGAGAATGAGAATGAATGTGGATGCACTAGGGCCTCTTGAAGCTGAAAATGAACTACAGACACGTGCACCATTGGCTTTACATGGGTACTGGGGAATCAAACCCTGGACTGGCAGGCTTTGCAAGCATCCAGGTGCAAGATTGTAAACAGATCCCTGGCAGACCTTAAAAAAAAAACCCTGGCTGGTTCCTTACCATGAAAGGAAATATAAGGGCTTATAAGCCCTCAGCATGGGTCACCTCTTCCCCACTGAATGAGGAAGATGAGGTGAGGCAGAGGTTGGTAGATATTCTCTATAAAGCCCCAGCTTGAGGAACAGTGGGACCCTGACAGCCCTGTTCCCACACACGTACCTGAGAAGATGTGGAACCTTAACTGACAGGAGGCTGCCTGTGATAAAGGTGGAAAGAAAAAAGGGATTAAAATGGAGATTTTGCTATTATTTCTCTCTGATAAAAAGTGTGGTGAGGAGTAGCTGGATGGTGTCCCTGCATACTTTTTCATTTGTGTTTTTGTTTCATGCCTCTATATCTTTCCCCAGCGTCTGTGCCGCCTTTTCTTTTCTCCTCACTTTGATCTATTCGTTTTCCCTAGAAATGGGGTTTATATATCATTGTAATGCAGCCTTGGGAAAGATGGCGCTTAGTGCAGGGAGAAATACATCGCCGCTAACAGCCCCGGCAGGGAGAAAAACTCCCGCCTTGTTGCCGGGTTCCGGCGACAGGTTACTGATGGTGTTTGCTTTTTATGTCTGCACGCGTGCCATCGGGGCAGGGCCGGAGGGAGCGTTCCGCATACCACCTCCCTCATATTTCAAGTCTCCTCCGGCAGTGGAAAACAAACTGCTCCTGCTGGCTTCTCAAGGAGGCAGAGAGAAAAGGAAAGGGAGCAGAACAGGGCGGACTGTCAGGAAGTGTGTGTGTGTGTGTGTCTGTCTGTCTGTCTGTCTATCTTTGGGACCCATCTCAGACAAAATCTGGTTGTCTCTTCCAAATACCTCTCTCCCTTCCTAGAGCCACCTTGTGCCTTTTGGGATGGACGTAATTAATCTGGCATTCCAGATCCTCGGGTCTAACTCTCCCAGGCACAGTTAGGAGTCTAACAGTCCCAATTGCTCCCCTTCCGAGGGCCTAGGCCTCCCTCCCTTGTCATGTTTTATGGTCACATTTTCTTTGCAGCTCAGAACAGCAGAGAAGCATCTGGGTTGGTTGTGTGTGTGTCCTCTCCTGACTCGCTGTGTGTGCGCGTGATATCCAGGGCGAGGCAATGAAAATCTTGCCAGGCCCTAAATCAGAGCATTTCCTTGTGTGGGAGCCAGGCACGGTTACACAGACCTGGCCCCTGGGCAGCCTGAGTCACTTACTTGGAAGTATACACTTGCAGCTATAAGCTTTTGAGTTCTTCCTTTCTGCCAGACCTCCTCACCTTTGTCTACCTGCAGAGGCATGGTGGGGGGGGGGTGCTCAGTAGATCCTTTTCACACCCTACCCCCATGTCCTTGTCACACCAGAAATTTCAGCTCCACCTTTCTCTCTACATAGGAGTGAGTGAAAGAGATTAATTTATGTGGGGAATTAGTTCTGTGCAGCTCAGCCCTGTACAACAGAATTTTCTGGATGGGAGCGTTCGTTCTTCTATCCCATAGAGACACGACAAACAACATGGGGATACTGCCTGAGCACTTGAACTTTGGCTGGGGAGGGAGCACAGAGACTAAATTTCTAATTTAGTTTAATTTTAAACTAATGTAATCTGAACAGCTCCGTGGGTTATGTGAACACACCAGGCAGCAAGGACATGACTAGTCATTCTGGAAATTGCAGAGGGAAACTTCTGGATTACAGTATTTGTTGGTCTCACAGCATAGGAAGATGGGGTATGTACAAAAGATAGAAGCAAGGAGAAACCCATGAAATGAACAAGTCTTTTGAAGGGTGACAATTTGAACAGGTTCGGTAACCAGGCCAGATCTGAGAAGGAAACCTCTCTGGGGCAAGATCTGGGTAAATGTGATTTGCTTTTCTGATAGCAGCTCAGTACAACCCAGACTTGTGTAGTTCATGCCCAAGCATCTGATCTAGCCAGCTAGATAGAGGGTATATGTATGAATATGTGTGTGTGTGTGTGTGTGTGATTGTGAAGGTATGTATGCAAGTGGATATATGTAAGAGTATTAGGATTGTGGATATGTGAGAATATGTGCAAGTGAATGACACACAGAATGTGGTCCATCCAACTGAGGACTAGAACTCAGCCCTGAAAAAGGACTAGGGTACTGCTGTTCCATGCCATGCTGATGGGGAACCTCAGAAATAGCACGCTGAATGACAGAGAACAAGAAGCCCCATCAAGGGTCACAGGTCCATGTATAGGAAATACCGAGAATAGGCAAAGCCGTAGAGTGGAAATAGATGAGTAGTTTCTGGGGCTGAGGGGGAAAGGGAATGATTGGGTGTTTAATGGGTGTGATTTCCTTTGAGTCTGATTAAAAAGTGTTTGACACTAGTTAGAAGTCATCATTGAGCAACACTGGGGATATACTAAATGCCTCTGGATTGCACACTTTAAAATGGCCTATTTTATGTTTTATGATTCCCATCTGAATAAAAAATTAATTAAGAAAATGTATGGGAGCCGGCATGGTGGCCCACACTTTTAATCCCAGCACTCCTACTAAGGTAGGAGGATTGCTGTGAGTTCAAGGCCAGCCTGAGACTACTTACAGGTCAGCCTGGGCTATAGCGAGATCCTAACTCAAAAAATAAAAAATAAATAAATAAATAAATAAATAAATAAATAAAGGAAGGAAGGAAGAAAAAAAAGAAAGTGTTTAGGGGGTGCTGAGGAGATGGCTCAGCAGTTGCTTATTTGCAAAGCCTGACAAGCCAAGATTTGATTCCCCAGTACCCATATTAGCCATATGCACAAAGCGCTGTACCCACCCTGTCTCTCTCTGCTGGCAAATAAATAACTAAAAAGAGTTTTTGGTTTTTTGTTTTAGTTTTTTTTTTTCAAGGTAGGGTTTCACTGTAGCCCAGGCTAACCTGGAATTCGCTATGTAGTCTCAGGGTGGCCTCAAACTTATGGTGACCCTCCTACCTCTGCCTCCCGAGTGCTGAGATTAAAGACAAGCACCACCACGCCTGGCCCCCACCCTTTTTTTTAAATGACACACAGAGAAAGAATTGGTGTGCCAGGGCCTCCAGCCACTGCAATCAAACACCAGATGTGCACTTCCTTGTGCACATGTGTGACTTTTCGTGATTGGCATCACTGTGTGTCTGGTTTACATGGGACCTGAAGAGTAGAATATGGGTCCTTAGGCTTTGCAGGCAAGAGTCTTAACTGCTAAGCCATCTCTCCAGCACTGAAAATATTTTAAAGAAAATGGATGGGGCTAGGGAGATGACTAGGGAGATGACTCAGTGGATAAAGTGCTTACTACTCAAGCTGGAGTACCCAAGTTTGATCCCTAGACCCCACATAAAAAGACCAAAGCTGTGGCAGCATGCTGACAGCAAGATGGGAGGTGGAGAGTGGAGAATGTTCTGGAAGCTCACTGAGCAGAGCAAAGAACGATAGCAGAATGAGGTCCAGAGACAGACACCCTGGCCCAAATAAGGTAGAAAGGACTGACCTGAAAGTTGTCCTCTGACCTCCATCGGGGTGTTGCGTCATGTGCATGCCTATACTCATACATGAACACGCACACACACAAACATGCGTACACAAACACTAAAAAAAGAGAGAGAGAACTGTATGAACATTTATTGACATAAAGTCCTCAGCACAGTGCCTGGCACATGGGAGTGACAATGACAGTAAAAGCACAATGCATGATGTGTAATTTCCATAGAAATTTTCGCCATTCTGACCCTCAGGCCTGGGTGACACTCCAAAAGCCATCACCTACAAGGACGCTGCTTGCAGGCAGAACACGTGAGCATAGATGGACTTCCAGGGTTTGACAAACCCAAATGGACAGGATGTGTGGCCAAGAACAGGAAGCCACAGGGTTAGGATCTTACCTGCCACTGTCCCTCATAGTGGGCTTACCGTAGAGCCATGATACCACTGCAGTTTGGCCAATGCATTCATTGTAACTGCTTCAGCAGGTTTCCTGCAGCTCAGGGACCATTCTTTCCCTGCTGCCTTGTCCCCAGCAGCCAAGGGGGGCAGGCCCTAGCAGCAGGAGCAGCCTGCTTCCTCAAGCCCATGGAAGCTATAAATCTGGGGCTTTAATCATGTCTTCATGATCATTCAGCAAAGAGCGACAGAGGATTTATTCTACCGGGATGGCAAAGGGAAGACGGCAGGGGGCTGTCGTGGGGAATATTGGTTTAGCAGAGGCAGAACTGCTCCCCTGGGCCCTTCTGGGACCGGCCGATGAACGATGACACCAATGGCCATAACAAGGCAATTACTGGTGTGTGTGGGCAATGCTTTGTTAAAGACAGAGAGAGCTTCAACACGGACCAGCAGAGGCCTTTGTTGTAGGACTTCATCTGCCTCCCTCGCCTGCCTCCCTTGCAGAGTGCCAGCGATCTCTCCCGTTGCTGCGCTGGAGCTTGCGTCCTTGAGAGAAGGCAGTAAGCATTTTTTAAAAGCCCCAAGGGCCCTTTCCAGTCTTCTCTGCAAATGTTAAGGAGTAGGAGAAATCAAGGAAACCCAAAGAGGACTCAGTGGTCCCTTGCACACGGCAGGTACCTAATACCTGTTTACTGAACATCTCCGTTCCTTCAATTTATGAGAGAGAAGAAAGAGGCCCAGAGAGGTAGCGATTAGTAACTGTCACACAGCCTGGCCTCCCAATTCCCAGTGTGGGCCCGCTGCTTCAGTGTCTGGCCTTGTTTACAGAGCTCAGTTGCAGCAGCAGAAAGGGATCAGGTTCCCCTGAGACAGAGAGAGGAAACCCAGGCCTGTTTCCCAGGGGTGATGGTGGGGGGTGGGGGAGTTGTTTCTTGTGAGCTCCTCCAGAAAAATCCTAAGTATATACAAATATTCCTATCTTTTCTGTTTGTGTGTTTATTTTTCCACAAATGGGCATCTGTTCGTAGCAGGTGTACCTTCTTGGTGTATGTATGGCATGTTCATAGTGTGTGCTATGTGTATACCCTGTGTGCACATGTGTGGCAGCTAGAGGAAGACACCAGGTGTTTATTGCTTTTCCACTTTCTTTTCTTGAGACAGAGTTTCTCGTGGAACTTTGAGCTCACCTCAAACTCCGGGCGTCCTCCTGTCTCACTTCCCTCAGTGATGTGGTTATAGACATGTACATCCATGCCAAGTTTTTTTTTTTTTAATAAGGAGAGAGAATTGGCATGCCATGGCCTCCAGCCACACTAATCAAATTCCCATCACTTGTGCCACCTTGTGTGCATGTGCACCCTTGTGCATGTGTGACTTTGTGTTTCTGACTTACATGGGATCTGGGGAATCAAGCGTAGGTCCTTATACTTCACAGGCAAGTGCCTTTAACCACTTAGCTATCTCTCCAGCCCAAGGTTTATTTTTTTACATGAGCTCTAGGGATTGATTGAACTCAGGTCTTCATGCTTGTACAGCAAATGATCTAACCCACTGAGTCATCTCCCTAACCCTCATCTTTTTTTATAATATTATTTTTATTTTTGTTTAATTTATTTGAGAAGATGGGAGCACCAGGGCCTCTAGCCACTGCAAACAAACTCCAGACACATGATGTACCTTGTGCATCTGGCTTACATGGATCCTGGGGAATTGAACCTGGGTCCTTTGGCTTTGCAGGCAAGTGCTTTTTTTTTCCCCCCCCGAGGTAGGGTCTCACTCTAGCCCAGGCTGACATGGAATTCACTATGTAGTCTCAGGGTAGCCTTGAACTCATGGTGATCCTCCTACCTCTGCCTCCTGAGTGCTGGGATTAAAGGTGTGCACCACCATGCCCAGCTTGCAGGCAAGTGCTTTAACCGCTAAGCCATCCCTCCAGCCCTCCCTATCTTTTTTTTTAGTTTTACTTTTATTTATTTGAGAGAGAGGAGAGAATGGGCATGCCAGGGCCTCCAGCCACTGCAAAACCCCAGATGTGTGCACCCCCTTGTGCATCTGGCTTACATGTGTCCTGGGGAATTGAACCTAGGTCCTTTGGCTTTGCAGACAAGCAAGTGCCTTAACCACTAAGCAACCACTCCAGCCCCCCCCATCTTTTAAAAAATATGTTTTTATTAATTTGCATTGGGCACACATGTGCCTATATGTGTGTGGGTATGTGCCTCACAGTCTCTTGCTGCTAGATGCTTGTGTCACTTTTTGCATCTTGCTTTTTTTTAAAGATTTATTTTTATTTATTTATTTATTAGAGACCGAGAGGGAGAGAGAGAATGGGCATGTCAGGGCCTCTAGCCACTGCAAACGAACTCCAGATGCATGTGCCACCACGTGCATCTGGCTTATATGGGACCTGGAGAATCGAACCTGTGTACTTAGGCATTGCAGGCATGTACCTTATTGCTAAACCATCTCTCCAGCCCTGTATCTTGCTTTTATGTGGGTGCTGGAGTATCAAACCTGGGCCAACACGCTTTGAAAACAAGCTGCCTTTAACCACCAAGCCGTCTCCCTGGCCCTCATTTTTTTTTTTTTTTTTTTGAGACTGGATCTTGCCAGTTAGTTCAGGCTAGCTTCAAACTCATGATCCTCTTGTCTCAGTTTCCCATGTGCAGGTACACACCATCATGCTCAGCTCCATCTTCCTCCATATTAAGACTTATTTTTATTTTATTTATTTATTAGAGAGAGAGAGAGAATGGGCGCGCCAGGGCTTCCTGCCCTGCAAAGGAACTCCAGATGCATGCGTCACCTTGTATATCTGGCTTATGTGGGTCCTAGGGAATCGAACCAAAATCCTTTGGCTTTGCAGGCAAATGCCTTAACCGCTAAGCCATCTCTCCAGCCCTTTTCCTCCATTTTAAATGGCTTTGATTTACTCCCTTACCTGATTGTGCCTGAAATATGCTCCCATCCCCATCCCCACCCCACCCTCACTAGCTTCCTCAGTGGCCATTTATGTATGTCATCTCCAGGTCTTCAACACTAAAAATACCCTACAAGAACATGTGTACATATATTTCTGAAGGTGCAGTCATAGCTAGGGAGTCACTGAGCCACAAGGTACTCACTTTTTTCTTTTTCTTTTCTTTTCTTTTCTTTTCTTTTCTTTTCTTTTCTTTTCTTTTCTTTTCTTTTCTTTCCTTCCTTCCCTTCCCTTCCCTTCCTTCCTTCCTTCCTTCCTTCCTTCCTTCCTTCCTTCCTTCCTTCCTTCCTTCCTTCCTTCCTTTCTTTCTTTCTTTCTTTCTTTCTTTCTTTCTTTCTTTCTTTCTTTCTTTCTTTCTTTCTTTCTTTCTTTCTTTCTTTCTTTTTTTGGATTTTCAAGGTAGTGTATCAGTTTAGCCCAGGCTGACTTGGAATTCAGTGATCCTCCTACCTCTGCCCCCACCCAAGTGCTGGGATTAAAGGTGTGCGCCATCACACCCAGCTCCTTTAAAAAAATTTTTTTAATGAGAGAAAACTGGAGAGAGAGAATTGGCATGCCAGGGCCTTCAGCCACTGCAATCGAACTCCAGATGCATGTGCCACCTTGTGCCTATGTACGACCCTGCGTGCTTGCATCATGGGATCTGGAGAGTCAAACATGGGTCCTTAGGCTTTGTAGGCAAGCCCCTTAACTGCTAAGCCATCTCTCCAGCCCTCTCTCTCTTTTTTAAATTTGTTGTTGTTTTTGATGTCACAGGTGTTGAGAATGACCCTTGGCACAGGTCAGCTGCCTGGCAATGTTATGCCTACCTGCCATCCCACCCCAGCCTTGCCCAGCTGCCTTATCCCTAGTTTGTCTGCTTCACCACCTTACCCCCAACACAGTCTCTAGTCCACTGCTGGGCTATTGGACCCAAGAGAGGTGCCCACAACAATGGTGATGTGCCCTGTGTAAGTACTGCATGCAGGTATCTCACAAGATACCAGACCAGTGTTCACAGAGTTTTCTCACAACAGGAAGCTAGAGTGAGTTACTGGCTATCCGCTAGGCTCCCGAAGGAAGTGGGCTTTTCCTAGGTGTCCATTATATGCTGAAGGTCACCCCCACTAAAGAAGCTAGCCTGGCCGGGCATGGTGGCATACGCCTTTAATCCCAGAACTTGGGATGCAGAGGTAGGAGGATCACCGTGAGTTCAAGACCACCCTGAGACTACATAGTGAATTCTATGTCAGCCTGGGCTAGAGTGAGACCCTACCTCAAAAAGAAAAAGAGAGAGAGAAGAAGTTATCCTGGCTCTAGTAGGAGAAATCCAGGGTACGGAAGGAAAGGGGGCACCAGCATGATTGGCTCAAAGCTGATGACAGAAGGCACAGAGGTGAAAGGATGCCTTCTGGAAGAGCTAGCCCATTGTATCATGAACACCCAGCCCAGGGTCTTAAGGCATCAGGCCTGGGCTGGAGTGATGCATGAAATGAGGCCTTTGACAGATATAGGCTGCAATGTTTCTGTCATCTGCAGATTAAGCTACCAATGAGGAGGCAGAAATCTACCTGATGTGTTCTGGAAGGGCTGAACAACACCCTGGACACATGTGAATCTAACCCCAAGGAAACCCGAGCTAGGAATAACCTAGGGTTAGAATTTCTGACCTTGGCTGGAGTTGGACCAAGGTCCGGGAGAAAGGCAAGCTCCTATATGCCATTGGCCCAGCCTGATTCATCTACATAGAGCCTCTCTGTGTATAAGACTAGCTTCTCATTCACCAACAGTAAAAAATAATTAATAGTAATTATTCAGGTCTTTCTCAATGAATGATATCTAAAATATTTTATAATTTCATACTTAAAGAAAACATGCAGCTGGGTGTGGTGGAGGAGTGCCATGAATTTGAGGCCAGCCTGCACTACAGAGTGAGTTCCAGGTCAGGCTGGGCTAGAGTGAGATCCTACTAGCATATCTATAGCATGGGCTTGGGCCAGGCAACAGGCTGGGCTTTGCGAATGGTTTCCCATGTACCTATTTTGCAGATGAGAAAACCAAGGCTGGGACAGGTTCAATTGCCCCAGGTAAAACAGAAGACAAGGCAGGGTAGAAGGTTCAGCTCCATGCACCTGTCTTCAAGGCTGTGATTTCCTCAATGACACCCCTGGGGGACAGGTTATAGAATACACAGTCCTGGATGAGGTCAGCCTATAGAAAACAAGGGAGCCACATAGATGCTAGAACACATCCTGAGGAAGAGAGACACAAGTGAGCTTAATTTTAAACATGTTACTTAACCTGTTAAATAGTGTTTGATGCTAGAACACGTCCTGAGGAAGAGACACAAGTGAGCTTAATTTTAAACATGTTACTTAACCTGTTAAATAGAGTTGTTTCAACATGCAGCCAACATAAAATTACAAATGGCCTATTATGTATTGTTTGTTTGTTTGTTTGTTTGTTTGTTTGTTTTTGAGGTAGGGTCTCACGCTAGCTCAGGCTGACCTAGAATTCTCTATGTATTCTCAGGGTGGCCTTGAACTCATGGTGCTCCTCCTACCTCTGCCTCTCAAGTGCTGGGATTAAAGGTGTGTGCCACCATGACCAGCCTACATCTATATTTTTTGAGCATGTCCCAGACATCTGGAGTGTGGGCTACACTCATCAGCTGTAGCCTGCCACATCTCAAGTGCTAAAGGTCAAAGATGGGGAGGGGCTGTTACTCTAGAAACACCACTCCTGCTTGTCCATCTCACACCACCCAGCTCTTTCCCACACGCCCTACAGGTATCACTCCAATGTCCCTTTCCAGGGATGCCTGTGGTGACCACCGTAGAGTAGGTCATAACCCTCCTAACACACCCACGGCAGCCTGTGCTTTGTAACACTTATCACAGGGGCAAGTTACATGCTTCTCCTGTGGGGGGGCTCGGATACCTCTCTTGCTCGCACACATACACACAGCACCCGGTGTTTATGTGTATCTCTCATCTGTGTCTACAAGTCTTGGTATCTGTTTCAAATGGGAAGAATCAAAATCACTATAAAATGAATCCTATTTTATTTTGATCTTCCAGCCTTCAGCCCCTTCCCCTCTCTCCAATAGGTACAAAAGCCTTAAAAAGTATTCTCCTCCCCCGCCCCCTCCCCGCCACACACACAAGCACACTTTGAGACAGGGTCTCATCATGTTGCTCAGGCTGACCTTGAACTCCTGGGTTTATGTGATATTCCTGTTTCCGCCTCCCAAAAGTAGTTATGTATTATCCCACCTGGCTAACAAGCCTGATCTCTGTCATGGAGCTGAGAAGCTTTCTAGGAAGACACAGTGATGATCCTCCCGTGTTAGCCAAAATGGGAGCAGGGTGAGCCCACACTCACCAGGACAGGACTTAAGCCTGAGTAGCAGGGACAGACACAGCCACCAGGGCCTGGGGGCGGGACAGGTGGACAGATTTGTGAGATCCCAGATATATCTGCTCCCCACCCCCCCCCCAAGTGCCTTACACAAGAACGAAGTCAACATAAAGACGCCCTCCATTCCCCTAATTTGTAGTTTTCTGGTGTTAGCGAGGCTTACAAGACACATGCTCCCAATTAGCTGCTGCTCTTAATTTAAATGCTTCATAAATTATCTCCTGCGCGTGTGGATTATCACTTCATAATGCGAGTTAGCATTTAAATAAATAGCTGTGGTGTAGGAAATTAGAGAGGTTTACTTCTGAGGCACTGGCATAATGAAGGAAAATACACAGCAGCTGAACGGGGGCTGGGAGTGGGCACGGGGGAGGTAGAAGCTCATCCGTGTTCTTGGAAAATAGGAGCTGTCTGCAAAGTCCACGCACCCTTTATTGCCTTCAGAGGCCCCTTTCATGTAGGGCATCGCATTTTCCCATCTTTTCTGTTTAATTTTTAAGATTACATATGTGTGTATGTACCCTATGTATATATGTATTTGTGAATGTGATGATGTGTATGTGTGTGTGTGTCGCAGCTTGTGTGTGGAGGTCAGAGGACAGCCTCAGGATGTTTGTCCTCTCCTGCTTTCATTTTTCAAATATTTATTTATTTATTAGAAAGAGAGAGACATAATGGGTGTGCTAAGACCTCCTTTCACTATAAATGAACTCCAGACACACACGCTACTTTGTGCATCTGGCTTTTACGTGGATACTGGGGAATCGAACCTATGCCATTAGCTTTGTAAATAGGTACCTTTAACCACTGAGTCATATTTCCTGTTCTCTCCTGCTCTCTTTTTGAAACAGGGTCTACCTTGTTGCTTTTGCCACTGCACCAGGTTAGCTGGCCCACGAGCTTCTGGATTACCCTGGCTTCTTCTCCCATTGTAATAGGTGCATTGGGATCATAGATGCATGCATCACTTTGCATCTGATTTTATCTGGGCACTAAACAATTGAACTTAGGACGGCAGGCTTGCAAGCAAACACTTTTAAACCCCGAGCCACCTTCCCAGCCTCTCATTTGCCTATCTTTAAAAAAAATTTTTTTTAGGGGTTGGGGAGATTGCTATGCGAATACAAGGACCTGAGGTTTGGATCCCCAGACCCATGTATATGTGCTGCCGAAGCGAGCACTTGATCCCCAGAACCCATGCAAAAGCCGGATGCTGTGGCAGGGGCCATATAATCACAGTGTGCCTAGGGAGGGAACAGGGGCAGAGACAGGAGAATTCCCTAGAAGCCCAAGGGCCAGCTAGCCTGGCAAACACAGTGGTGAGCAACAGTGAGAATTAGGGTACTTGCCTCAAGCAAGATGGACAGCGAGGAAAGACACCTGAAGTTATCATCTGACTTCCATACATGAAACTGTGGTACCCATGCACCTGCACTCACACACATGAACATGCATGTGCATGCAATACACATACATCATACACTCAAAAATTAGTTTTGAAATAATTATAGACTGATGAAATTGCAAAAATAGTAGAGGATCCCTAATAGCCTCTTGCAGGCACCCACAGTGGTTAACAGTTTAATAACTATGGAAATTGCAAAGCCAGGAAGTTGGCATTCATTTAGCCATAGGCCTGACTCAGACTCCATCAGTTATTCTATTGTTTTATATATTTATATATTTGAGAGAGAGAGAGAGAGAGAGAGAGAGAGAGAGAGAGAATGGGTGCGCCAGCGGCCTCTCAGCCACTGTGAATGAACTCCAGATGTGTGCATCCCCTTGTGGACAAGTGTGGCATTGCACCCTTGTCTCACTTTTTGTGTCTGGCTAAATGTGGGACCTGGAGAATCGAACAGGTGTTCTTAGGCTTGGCAGGCAGGCGCCATCTCTCCAGTCCTTATTTTATATTTTTGTTATTTATTTGAAAGAAAGAGTGAGAACATGGGTGTGCCAGGACCTTTTGCCATTGCAAACGAATTCTAGATGCATGTGATACTTTGTGCATCTGACTTTATGTGGGTACTGGGAAATAGAACCCTGGCCAGCAAGCTTTGCAGCTAAGCATGCCTTTAACCACTGAGCCAACTCCCCAGCCTCCTGCTCCATCATTTCAAGGCAGATATTTCAGAGACATCCACATGGGAAGTGTCTGGAAGCATCTACTTTGTATAGCCCAGTCTCTTACTCAGTTACTGTAACCCTAGCAGGGAAATGTTCTTGTTTGATCCCCACCTTACAAATGAGGATGCCAAAAATCTTCAGAGTAGTCTCTTAGCTAGGTGTGATGGCACACACCTTTAATCCTAGCACTCGGGAGGCAGAGGTAGGAGGATCGCTGTGAATTCAAGGCCACTCTGAGACTACAGAGTGAATTCCAGGTCAGCCTGAGCTAGAGTGAAACCCTACCTCAAAAAGAGAGAGAGAGAGAGAGAGGGAGGGAAGGAGGGAGAGAACTGATGTATTTTTAAAAATATATTTAATTTATTTATTTGAGAAAGAGAAAGCAGCAGAGAGAGAGAAAAAGAGAGAGAGAATGGGTGTGCCAGGGCCTCCAGCCACTGCAAACGAACTCCAGTTGCATGCGCCCCCTTGTGCATCTGGCTTACGTGGGTCCTGGAGAGTCAAACTGGTATCCTTTGGCTTTGCAGGCAAACACCTTAACTGTTAAGCCATCTCTCCAGCCCTGAGAATAAACGACATGTTCAGTCTTTCTGCTTGATAAATAAATGAAGACTTTTTTTTTTTTTTTTTTTTTTTTTTTGCTGGCTCCTTTAGTGCTTTGGACCAGAGGCTCTGTGCCTCCATGTGAGACAGGTGAGATGGCCTTTCAGGCAGGATGTATGGCTCAGAGCTTCCAGGCAATGGCCAAGCCATGCAAAAAATAAGAAAAGCCATAGGCCTTCCTTTAAGATTTCAGCTGTGGCAGCTATGATCCCCAAACCCACCAGGAAATGATGCAGAATGAAAGGCAGAAATGAAGGAGGGAAGTCCCACAAAGTGATGGTTGTGAAACATATCTACCTGGAACCCTATAGCAGGACACAGAGACCAGGACTGGAGTGCCCCACCTATCCCAGCTCTCTCCCTTGGAATCGAGGCTTACTCACATTTTCCTCTTATTTCACAGTCTCACCACCACCCCAAATCAACAGCCACACCCTTAGGTCCTGCACACACTCTTCAAGCCACCTTCCTGAGTTTTAGCTGTCTTCCACTGTGAGATAGTCTTCCGTTGTGCTATAAACACGGGGTGGTGAGACACCTGGCCATCCTAGGTCATTGATTACCCAGCTAGACAAGGCTATTTGTTTATTTTCCCCAAGTAGTAGCCTGTTTTCCAAAGAGCATAGATTTTACCGTAAATATAAATGTACTGAGAGGGGGTTACAGTTAGGGTGACTGGACCCCTAAAATTAAGAAAAAGGCAGGAAAATCTGCACTGGCTAGAAATCAAAGATGATCTGACTTCTTATCTCTTGCCTAGTTCCCTAGACCTATTTCTCCCCAAACAACCAGGCTCCATCCTGGGAGGAAGGTCTTTCATAGGATTTAAACATTGTGGTTGGTCAAGTTCAGCCCCCGGAACTTGGTGTCAGGGCTAGCCTCTTCCTGAGACAGTCCCTAGCTCTAACCAACCAGCTGTCCCTCTGGTTCACCTGAGCCAGAGACAGTCCACCACTATAAGGTTATAAATACCTTTACAAGGGGAGGGCAGGCTCTCTGACCACTTGGGAACTTCCAGCCGTGGGTGAGTTTTCCTTCAGATAGGCCTGGCACAGGCCGGATTGAGCCGGAGGGAGGCCCCCTAGCCCTTACTCTCCACATGGGTTCTTTACCCCCTCCAGCTCCCCACATGGCAGAAGCTTCTTGAACTATCTTTTCTTTCTTTTCTTTTCATGGTTTTTCCAGGCCCTCCACATGGGATCTCTAGCTACATGGGTGCCTTTCCTTGGCTCTGTATGTCCCTCAATAAATATAATAATTTAATAATTATCCTTTTCAGCCTTTTCTTATTCAACTCTTCGATGAAAATTAGAAATGAACCCAAGGTTTGGGGTTCAAGGACTTTCCTGGACCCTGAGCACCCTTTAGTCACTCCATAATGTATCAGTCATCACATAATTCCAAATGACGTCAGACCAGGACCCACCTTCCCGGAGCATGCGTGGGATTTCCTTTGTGTCCTTCCTACCCGGCTGCCAGATGCAGTATAAGACATCCAGCTCAGTTCTAATCCCCCACAGTGAATAATCAGAATGCCCCGCGCAATGCTAAACATGCCTGAGTGAGATTTGGGACATGCTTACAAACTCAAAGATGATTTGTTGCTTAATGGAATTTGAATTTCACTGGGCATCCTGCATTTGTTTGATTGTTTGTTTTTTGAGGCAAGCCCAACAGACTGCCTTTTTTTTTTTTTTTTTTTAAATAAGAGAGAGAGTATTGGTGAGCCAGGGCCTCCAGCCACTGCAATTGAACTCCAGGTCCGTGCACCCTCTTGTGCACATGTGAGACCTTGCATGATTGCATTACTGTGCATCTGGCTTCTGTGGGACCTGGAGAGTGAAACATGAGTCCTTAGGCTTTTCAGGGAAGCTCCTTAACCACTAAGCCATCTCTCCAGCCCTGTTTGTTTTTCAAACAAGGTCTCATGTAGCTCAAATAATGACCTTGAACTTCTAGTCCTCTTGCTTCCACCTCCCAAGTGCTGGGGTTACAGGTGTTCACTGCCATGCCCAGTTTTGAAATTGTGGGTGTTTTCTTAGTTGGACCCATAAAGTCAGCGAGTTGGATCTCATACTCGGCAGGCATTCTCTCATCTGAGTCTTATAAATACCCCTGGAGACCCTTTCTATCCAGCGTCTTCATTTTACAGCTGGGGAGACTGAGGCATAGAAAGTGAAGTAACTTGGTCAAATTTGTTCAGCTCGTGAAGAATAGAGCTGGGATTTCAACCGAGGAGAGTCTGGGCCCTGACACCTTCCTTCTCAGCAAACTGCATAGCATTGGAATAACTCCCATGTCCAAAGAGAGCGATTCCAGGCCAAATCAGATGCATGGAAATGATAGCATTGGACTGGGCATGGTGATGTGTGCCTGTAATCTCAGCACTTGGGAGGCAGAGGCAAGAGGATCATCACAAGCTTCAGGCCAGCCTGTGCTACTAGGGAGCTCCAGGCCAGCTAGGACTAAAAAATGAGACCTGTCTCAAAATAATAATAATAATAATAATAATAATAATAATAATAAGTAAACTCAGACTGAGGAGATGGCTGAGTGGTTGGTTAAAAGTATTTGCTTTTAAAGCCTGCCGGTCAAGGTTTGATTGCCCAGTACGTAAAGCCAGATGCACAAAGTGGTGCATGTGTCTAGAGTTCCTTTGCAGTAGCCAGAGGCCCTGGCAAAAACTCTCCCAGGCAAAAGCAAACCCCACAGGTAACTGGGGAAGGTGGCTCAGTTGGTGGAGTGCTTGCTTTCCTAGCATGCATAAAGCTCTGAGTTCTATTTTCAGCACTGCATAAACAGGCTGTGGTGATACATACCAGCAATACCATCACTTGGGAAATGGTGGCAGGAGGATCAGAAGTTCAAGGTCATCTTTTGCTATACAGCAAGTTCCAGGCCAGCTTGCGCTACATTGAGACCCTGACTCAAATCAACAATCCCTCCAAACAAAAACAGACAAAACCCCACAGGCTTCCTGCACATGGATGAATCCTTGTTGTCATGGAGCTATCACTGACCCTAGTTGTCACTGACCCTTCCTGAGCTCTGTACCCACACTATTTATGGACCCCATGCAGCCCTCTCCTGACAGTTTTCTGGCAGCTATGGGGATAGTTGGAGTGCTGTGTGTGGATCCAACTGCCTTATAGATTGTTGTTTGTCTGTGAGGCTTCGAACTTTAAAAAGTCTTGCTTAGTGTAAGCTGGGCGTGGTGGCATGCACCTTTAATCCCAGCACTCAGGATGCAGAGGTAGGAGGATTGCTGTGAGTTCGAAGCCACCCTGAGACTATGTAGTGAATTCCAAGTCAGCCAGAGCTAGAGTGAGACCCTACCTCAAAAAACTAAAAAACAAAACAAAACAAAAAAAGTCTTGCTTAGTAGTTACCTTCATGATGCTGAGACAAAAATACCTGGCCAGAAGCAGCTGATGGGAGAAAAGCGTTTATTTTTGGCTTAGGGATGTTTCATGATGGCAGAGGAAAGAATGGCACAAGCAGAGGCTGGGCATCACTTCTTGCCACAACAGGTGGAAAATAGCAGCAACAGGATGAACTGGATTCTGGCCAGGGGGAACTTGCCTTAGTACTCCTAAGCCAGCCCCTAACAACACACCTCCTCCAGCAAGACTCCACTTCCCAAATGGCTGTGGATCAAGCATTCAAAGCACGAGTTAATGGGGGTCATCTGATTCAAACTCTCATACTTGGTTAAGAACAAACCTTGAGTATTAAGATCTGTGTCTGGTGTGAGAAGAAGGTAGGTGGGGTCTGGAAGATGTGTTGCCCTGGGGAGTGTGGCTGTCCTAGCCTTTGTTCTCATTCACTCTCTGTTGTACTATCACACACTCATGAAGGCTTTGGGCATAGCTCACTCACTCACCTACATGCAACAGGGAGGAGTCAGATTCATGTGGAATGTGATAAATTCCTCATGGTAGTTCGTTGCTGGTTTTTATCACTTAAATATGCAGGGATCAAAGGCCGTCCCTGGAATGTTCCAAGCCCTTTGAAGCCAGCAACAAAGATACCCAAGGAAGCCCCATCTTTAAAACCAGAGGGCTGTTCACAGACAGAGCCTCTGGGGACCAGTTGTAAGGGAAAACAAATATGAGCGTGGCAGAAGACTTTCTGTACAGAGAATGGCGGAGGAATTACCAAAATGGTGATGAATGGGTACCTGAGGCTAATCGTTTGCATGAAGATTGGCAAAAATGGGCCACGTGACTCGTGACAGGTTGCTAAAGGTATCAGAAATGCTGGGGTTGTTTTCTCTGAAATAGTCAAAATTAGATCTGACTGCTTCTGCCTTTCCACCTGACCTGCTAATCACATTCCTTCAACTTTTATATCCCTGACCCTTGTAAAGGGATTGTGTGGGAGGCGTGTTTTAAGCTGCATTTTAATAAGTCAATAAGAAAGCTCAAAATTATTTAAAGCTTCTTAAAGAGGCTTATACTTGATTTCTTGTGGGAATTCTGGGGTGTAGAATAGTAAAGACGCTCAGACCTTCTGATGTTGGTTCACAGGAAGGAAATGCATTATTTTATATAAAAACTTTTAACTGTTTTGTTGTTGGAATAGAGGGGATCCAGGTATCTGCTGGCAACATTAGCCAAGCCTGAGGTCTTTAAGGGAGAAGAAAGTTCATGTTTGGTGATCAAGCAAATGTCCTTTGTAACCTCATCCTTAACCTTTTTTTTTTTTTTTTTTTTTTTTTCGAGGTAGGGTCTCACTCTAGCTCAGGCTGACCTGGAATTCACTCTGTAGTCTCAGCGTGGCCTCGAACTTATGGTGATCCTTCTACCTCTGTCTCCCGAGTGCTGGGATTAAAGGGTTGCGCCACCACACCCAGCACCCTCTCAGCTGCTACAAACGAACTCTAGATGCATGCACTCCCTTGTACACATGTGCAACATTACACTCTTGCATCACTTTTGTATCTGGCTAAACATGGGACCTGGAGACTTGAACAGGTGTTCTTAGGCTTTGCAAGCAGGCACCTTAACCACTCAGCCATCTCTCCAGCCCATCCCTAACCTTTTTAAAAAAAAATTTTTTTTAGGGCTGGAGAGATGGCTTAGCAGTTAAGGCACTTGCCTGCAAAACCAAAGAACCTAGGTTCAATTCCCCAGGTCCCACGTAAGCCAAATACACAAGGTGGCACATGCGTCTGGAGTACATTTGCCCTGGTACACCCATTCTCTCTGCCTCTTTCTCTCTCTCCCCCTCTCAAACAAATAAATGTTTAAAACTATTTATTTTATTTTATTTATTTGTAAGGGGCGGAGGGAGAAAGGCAGAGAAAGAGTGGACACACCAGAACCTCCAGCCACTGCAAATTCCAGATGCATGTGCTCCTTTGTGCATATGTCTTTATGTGGGTTCTGGGGATCGAACCTGGGTCATTAGGCTTTGCAGGTAAGTGCCTTAACCACTGAGCCATCTCTCAAGCCCTCATACTTAACCTTTGAAACCACACTTTCCAAATGTTCAGCAAAGACCAGTCAATTCTCCAAACAGCTGCAGGAGCCAGGGTGGAGCACCAAGCACTGTGGAAGATGGGCCAATGTGGGCTCGAGATAAAGTTTCATTCTTGTTTTCAGAACTGTGGTCACCTCAGGGGCCCCATCACTGAGGGTGCTTTGCAGTGGGAACCCCATGAGCCACCTTCAAGTGAGGGGCTGTTGGGACAGGAGGAAGCTGTGCAGATAACCCTTTGTGGATTTCCTCAGTGTTTGTCTGACCTGAATGCCTCCCCGCCAGTCAACGGTGGGCATCAAGAGCCCGAGGGTGAGAGAAGGACCTCTGTCGTTCAGGAACAGGAGGAACAAAGAAGCCATGGGATACTGGGCTGGTAGCTTTCCTTATAGCAAACCCACTTGTGAAGACATTACAGCTGGAGTGCTCCAGCAGCTTGCATTAGTCACTGTTCTGGAAGGGTCCAAAGAGTTGTTGCCCTGTTCAGAACCTTGTCACCTCCCTCTGGAGTGTACAACCAGGCTCCTGCACATCTTCACTGGCTCTGTGTCTTCATCCCACATATGCTGACTATATTTGACTTTTTAAATGTTTTATTTTTTTTGAAGCAGAGTCTCACTATGTAGCCCAGGCTAGCCTGGAACTCCCAATCCTTGTGCCTTAGCCATCTGAGTGATGAGGGTTATATACTATGATGTCACGCAGGTGGAGAGGTGTGAATTGACTATCATCCCCAGAAAAGATAGTCCTTACCCTTAGTCTCTGTGAATGTGACCTTATCCACAAACAAGTTCTTTGCAGATGTCGTCGTGATGGCTCTTAAGATACCATCCTCCATCTAAGATGACTTTTTTTTTAGATTTATTTTTATTTATTTGTTAGAGAGAGAGAGAGAGAGAGAGAGACAGAGAGTGAGAATAAGCATGCCAGGGCCTCTAGCCACTGCAAGTGAACTCCAGACACATGTGCCACCATGTACATCTGGCTTACGTGGGACCTGGAGAATCAAACCTAGGTCTTTAGGCTTTGTAGGCATGCGCCCCAACCGCTAAGCCATCTCTCCAGCCCCAATGTCTAGTATTTTTGACAGAGAAAGGAGGTGAGTTTGAGGCACACACACAGGATGGAAGCTGTGTGAAGACAGGTAGAGATGTGGCCAGAAGCCAAGGAGCACAGGGATTGTCCACAGAGAGGCAGGGAATGGTTTCCTTCTCATGTCTACTGGCACTTTGGTTTCAGACTTCCAGCTTTCAGCACTGGGAGAGAGCATGCTTGCCATTGAATTTTGGTGATTTGTCCCAGCTGCCCCAGGACATGAACACAAAGGAGATGGTTTGGGACTTGGTGGCAGACACCCTATTGAGGTCTTCCTGGCCATCCTGCTCCAAGAGTCTTCAGGCCTCTGGGCTGCCAGATCCTTCACAGCCTCTTGCACTTACCTCAGTGTCTCATGCCAAGCTCATTGTTTTCTCTATGTGTCAAGATAATGGAAAGACTGAGAAGTGCCAGCCATGGGCCTCTGGACCCAGGAAGCCCTGGTCTCCATGCTCCACGTGTGCTGATTAGCTGAGAAATCTCTTTTAGCTCTAATGTGTCAAACTGGGACAAGTGCAGACCCATTTCACAGATGAGGAGCCATTCATTCAAAACAGAGTTATTAAGGACTCCCTATATGCCAAGAACTGTTCCTAGCACTAGAGCCACAGTAATGAACAAAGCAGGCAACAATCCCTGGTGTGGGAAGCTTATGTTTTAAGAAGAAGAGAAAGGACCACAACCCAAATCCATCAGCAGAATCCTTAGCTGATTGATGATGGAGCTGTTGACACACAAAGCTGAGAGAGACAGAGCCAGTAAGAAGGTGTAGCTTTAAGAGGAGGGCAGGGCAGGAAGGGCCAAAGTTAGTAGGTCAAGTGCTTAGCTCTGACTGAGGTCTTGGGCACATAGGCATGGCTCAACACATCTGTTTATCCTCCTGAATAGGAGCCAATCCCTTTCCTCATTTACTCTGCTTTTATCCACACAATGCTTGGTGCTTCCTTCTGCCCTGTGTTGTTTTACTTCTTGTTCCCAGTTCCCTCTCTTAGGCCTTCTGAAAGCCAAGGTGTATATCTGGAAATAAAGAGAGAAGTGGGCCGAACAAACACAAAGAACAGGGACTATGAAGCTGTAGATGTCGTCGTGATGGCTCTTAAGATACCATCCTCTGTGGCTGTCAGGAAGGTGTCTGTCTACATTCACAAAGCCATGGATTCGATCCCCAGCACTGTATAAACTGGGGTGTGTGGCACAAGTCTGTAATCCCAGCATTTAAGAGGTGGAGACAGGAGGATCAGGAGTTCAAGGTCATATTGACTACTGTATCAGTTACTTTCTGGTTGCTGGAACATGATACCCAATCAGAAACAACTTAAAAAAATAAAGGTTTATTTGTTTATTTATTTTTTTTAAAGTTTTTAATATTTATTTTTATTTTGGAGAGAGACACAGAAATACACAGAGAGATAGGGAGAGGAAGACAGATAGCGATGGGCGCGCCAGCAGCCTCTCAGCTGCTGCGAATGAAATCCAGATGTGTGCGCCCCCTTGTGGTCAAGTGTGGCATTGCGCCCTTGCGTCACTTTGCATCTGGCTAAACGTGGGACCTGGAGATTGGAACTGGTGTTCTTAGGCTTAGAAGGCAGGCGCCTTAACCACTAAGCCATCTCTCCAGCCCTATTTATTTATTTTTAATATTTGATTAATTTATTTATGAGAGAAAGAAGCAGACAGAGACAGAGAATGGGTGTGCCAAGGCCTCCAACCACTGCAAATGAACTCCACATTCCAGACACATGTGTCACCTTGTGCATCTGGCTTACATGGGTACTGGGAAATGGAACCTAGGTCCTGAGGCTTCTTAGGCAAGCGCCTTAACCACTAAGCCATCTCTCTAGCCCAGGATTTATTTTGGACTTACAGTTTTGAGGGAAAGTCCATCATGGCTGAGAAAACGTGGCAGAAGGAGAAAGCCAGAGTCACGTTGTCACATTCACAAGGAAGTAGAAAGTGATGAATGGCTAGTTCCCTTTCTCCTTTTTTTGATATTTTATTTATTTATTTGAGAGAGAGAACAAGGGAGAGAGAGAGAGAGCGCCAGGGCCTCCAGCCACTGCAAAGGAACTCCAGATCCATGCACCCCTTTGTGCATCTGGCTTACGTGGGTCCTGGAGAATTGAACTGGGATCCTTTGGTTTTGCAGGCAAACACCTAACCGCTAAGCCATCTCTTCAGCCCCCTTTCTCCTTTTATATAGTCCAAGAACACAGCTCATGAGCTGATGCTGCATGGTTAGGGTTCTCCCACCTCAACCAATCTAATCTACAAAATCCTGCACAAACATAACCAGAGATTTTTGTCTGTTTGATTCTAAATACTGTCAAGCTGATAACCAGAGATTAACCATCATAATAGCTACTTTGTGAGTTTGAAGCCAGCCTAGGCTACATTGTGGAGGACAGACTATGGACTCAGATGGTCAGCCTGGGAAGGCAGACTCCACCTGACTTGTTACAAAGACGGTGCTTCTGAAATGGACAACCTGGGGTAATATTTCTGCCATCTGCTGTCATATTCACTCAAGTTGTTCCAGTTGAGAGATGATAAAGCGCAAATATTTGCAATTTTCTTGAAAACAAAGAAAAGCATCCAGATGGAGATGTAGTCCGAATGAGAGATCTTTCTTTCTTCCTTTCATCTACCAGCCTAGCCAGGTCTGACATTCTGCCACTTCCACTGGGGAGAGTGGGGAAGGGGGCATCAGCCAGTGCGCACTAAGGGGCTAACATCCACAAGCCTGTATTGGCCACACTCTGCCCTTTCCCAATAAAACTCTGACCTGGAAGAGGGGCGGAAAGAATGGAAGAGCGAAAGGAAGAGTAGGACTCCTTACAACGTGCTCCTCCAGACACAAAATGGCCTGGATTATCCATGACCTCGCATGCCTGACACTACCTACACAAGACCATCATAATAGAAGGAAAAGATGATGACATCAAAATAAAAGAGAGACTGATTGAGAGGGGGAGGGGATATGATGGAGAGTGGAGTTTCAAAGGGGAAGGTGGAGGGAGGGAGGGAAGTACCATGGGATATTGTCTACAATTAAGGAAGTTGTCAATAAAAAAAGTAACTAATAAAAAACAAAACAAACAAAAAAAAAAACTGACCTGGGTCTAGCTCCTGGGAGGTGACCTGTAACCTCTAAGCCCTTAAAGTGTCCTGGCTAATTAAAAAGTCTGTATTCATCCAGGGCCCCAGGCCATGTCACTTGGCTTATGCTTATGACGGTGCTTGGACCACACAGAATCAGGTCAATCTTTGGAGGGATGGAAATCAAAGGTCAACTTCATGGGTGGTCAGTCATGTCCATGGACCAAACCTTAGTGAAAATAACTGGACTCCAAGGATCAGGACAGCTTCTCTGGTAGACTACACTCTGTGTGTGTGTGTGTGTGTGTGTGTGTGTGTGTGTGTGTATGGTCACACCCCACTGCTGGGAGAAGTAAATGCTATCTAGCCCTACTAGGAGGAAAGGCATTACCTAGTGTCTTTTGGATCCTGTGCAAGCTCCCCTTCCCTTTGTAATCCTTGTGTCTGTATAATATACCATAACCATTAGCACTGTGGCTTTTCTGAGGTTCACGGGTCATCGTAGTGAATTATGGAAGTCAAGGTGGTCTTAGGGCTTTTGAATGTCAATTAAGCCCTCAGCTTCTGCTTGCTCTGAAGTCACCACCTGAGACTGAGGGGCTTGCACCAGCATTTCAACCTGGGACAAGGAGAAAGCGCTGTGTCAGATGATTAGCCTGTGATCGGCTAAAGAGGTGGCCACCCTGGCCTTGGGCCTTCCCACACACAGCCTGAAGGGAACCCTGGGCGACAGCTGGTCTCCTGCCCGGGGCGAGACTCGGAAGGTTTGATTTTCCCCAGTGGTTCCACTTGTACCCATGGCACTGGGTGTGAGTGGAGGAATCACCTTCCCAGGAGGGGGGCTTCAGAGGACAAACTCTCAGAGAACAGGGGTATATTCCTCTCATCAGCCAAACCCTCTTGGCGCTCATTACTTTGGGCAAAATAAAATTTGCTCCCGAATGAGCCCTGAATAAGAAAAGTTCCCTGACAGCCCTGTAGACTTGAGGTGTCCTATTTGAAAAGATATGAGAGACAAGGGACCAAAAAAAAAAGGTGCCAGACCTCTCCAAGGCAGGTTACACCAGCCTGGGCCTGAGAGGCGGCTGGAAGACTCTCGCAGCCTGGTGAAGAAGCAAGCAGTCAGGGCAGGCTGCTCATCTCACTGGCCCTTTAAAACCCTAAGACGGGGCTCATTTGCATCGAGATCTCCTCGCTCCCTCTTTTCATCTAAAGACAAATCCTCACAAAAGGCTGCTTAATTAGACCAAATTAGATTTCCACTCAGCAGCTTGTCATTCATTACAAAATGCTGTTCTTTTTCTATTTTGGTAATTACAGGCTGGTCTCAGCCCGTTTGTGGCCGATCACGCCAGCCGTTCGTGTATGACTAGCATCCCTGATTTTGTGTGGGGAAGAGGGAAATTATTCGGTGGCACCAATCTGTCTGTTTTATAAGATGGATCAAGATTGCCACTGGAGTCTTCTACCATGGCAGGGGGTAGATCTTACTCTGAATCCTTTAATGATTACTTTTAGGGTAGCTGAGGCTAAAAGCTAAGAACGAACAGGTTTTACCTGTAGCAATTCGGCCATAGATTTGACATCTTTGCCTTCGTTTGCAACCCTATTCCATCTAAGAGGCCACCCACTAAGTCACTGACCCTTTGTCTATGGTTCCCCCACCTTTTACTCTGAGTGTTCCTGAGCACTCAGAGTAAAAGGTGGGGGAACCATAGACAAAGGTGGGGTGATGTCACCAGGTGTCAACTGTAAACCCAGATACCAGCAGGTGACTGGTCAAGCTGGGCATGGTTGTCTGATCCCAGATCTTCTGATACTTTCCACTCAGTGTGGCTGGAGTGCTTTGGCCTCTGGGGCCCATCCAGACTCGGGTCCTCCTCAGAGTGACCAGCAGAGGTGCTGGAGCATCTGTGGCTGAGGCTCCTTCCCTGGATGCCCTAGCTGGCCTCGCTGTGGTCATTCTGATAGGGTGATGTGAGCAGGTGGGCAGGTGCTGGTCATGGGGGCAGGTGCTTCTCATGGATAGGGTACAGCAGTGACTCTAACAGTAATTCATTCCCATTTCCCCTGTAGACAATGAGTGCACCATACATGAGGGTGCTGGATCTTCTTACAGGACACTGAGGTTGGGCACTGGGTAGTGAGGTCTTTGCCCAGTGTCACATAGCTAACAGATGGGAAAGTTGACAAGCCACTCTTAAGCCCTCCCACTGCACTGCTCTGAATTCTTTGTAGTAAAATATTTCATTTATTTTTATTTATCTGAGAGAGATAGTGATGCTGCATGGTTAGGGTTCTCCCACCTCAACCAATCTAATCTACAAAATCCTGCACAAACATAACCAGAGATTTTTGTCTGTTTGATTCTAAATACTGTCAAGCTGATAACCAGAGATTAACCATCATAATAGCTACTTTGTGAGTTTGAAGCCAGCCTAGGCTACATTGTGGAGGACAGACTATGGACTCAGATGGTCAGCCTGGGAAGGCAGACTCCACCTGACTTGTTACAAAGACGGTGCTTCTGAAATGGACAACCTGGGGTAATATTTCTGCCATCTGCTGTCATATTCACTCAAGTTGTTCCAGTTGAGAGATGATAAAGCGCAAATATTTGCAATTTTCTTGAAAACAAAGAAAAGCATCCAGATGGAGATGTAGTCCGAATGAGATCTTTCTTTCTTCCTTTCATCTACCAGCCTAGCCAGGTCTGACATTCTGCCACTTCCACTGGGGAGAGTGGGGAAGGGGGCATCAGCCAGTGCGCACTAAGGGGCTAACATCCACAAGCCTGTATTGGCCACACTCTGCCCTTTCCCAATAAAACTCTGACCTGGAAGAGGGGCGGAAAGAATGGAAGAGCGAAAGGAAGAGTAGGACTCCTTACAACGTGCTCCTCCAGACACAAAATGGCCTGGATTATCCATGACCTCGCATGCCTGATACTACCTACACAAGACCATCCTAATAGGAGGAAAAGATGATGACATCAAAATAAAAGAGAGACTGATTGAGAGGGGGAGGGGATATGATGGAGAGTGGAGTTTCAAAGGGGAAAGTGGAGGGAGGGAGGGAAGTACCATGGGATATTGTCTACAATTAAGGAAGTTGTCAATAAAAAAAGTAACTAATAAAAAACAAAACAACAACAACAAAAAACTGACCTGGGTCTAGCTCCTGGGAGGTGACCTGTAACCTCTAAGCCCTTAAAGTGTCCTGGCTAATTAAAAAGTCTGTATTCATCCAGGGCCCCAGGCCATGTCACTTGGCTTATGCTTATGACGGTGCTTGGACCACACAGAATCAGGTCAATCTTTGGAGGGATGGAAATCAAAGGTCAACTTCATGGGTGGTCAGTCATGTCCATGGACCAAACCTTAGTGAAAATAACTGGACTCCAAGGATCAGGACAGCTTCTCTGGTAGACTACACTCTGTGTGTGTGTGTGTGTGTGTGTGTGTGTGTGTGTGTGTGTATGGTCACACCCCACTGCTGGGAGAAGTAAATGCTATCTAGCCCTACTAGGAGGAAAGGCATTACCTAGTGTCTTTTGGATCCTGTGCAAGCTCCCCTTCCCTTTGTAATCCTTGTGTCTGTATAATATACCATAACCATTAGCACTGTGGATTTTCTGAGGTTCACGGGTCATCGTAGTGAATTATGGAAGTCAAGGTGGTCTTAGGGCTTTTGAATGTCAATTAAGCCCTCAGCTTCTGCTTGCTCTGAAGTCACCACCTGAGACTGAGGGGCTTGCACCAGCATTTCAACCTGGGACAAGGAGAAAGCGCTGTGTCAGATGATTAGCCTGTGATCGGCTAAAAAGGTGGCCACCCTGGCCTTGGGCCTTCCCACACACAGCCTGAAGGGAACCCCGGGCGACAGCTGGTCTCCTGCCCGGGCGAGACTCGAAGGTTTGATTTTCCCCAGTGGTTCCACTTGTACCCATGGCACTGGGTGTGAGTGGAGAAATCACCTTCCCAGGAGGGGGCTTCAGAGGACAAACTCTCAGAGAACAGGGTATATTCCTCTCATCAGCCAAACCCTCTTGGCGCTCATTACTTTGGGCAAAATAAAATTTGCTCCCGAATGAGCCCTGAATAAGAAAAGTTCCCTGACAGCCCTGTCGACTTGAGGTGTCCTATTTGAAAAGATAGGAGAGACCAAAAACCAAAAAAGGTGCCAGACCTCTCCAAGACAGGTTACACCAGCCTGGGCCGGAGGGGCGGCTGGAAGACTCTCGCAGCCTGGTGAAGAAGCAAGCAGTCAGGGCAGGCTGCTCATCTCACTGGCCCTTTAAAACCCTAAGACGGGGCTCATTTGCATCGAGATCTCCTCGCTCCCTCTTTTCATCTAAAGACAAATCCTCACAAAAGGCTGCTTAATTAGACCAAATTAGATTTCCACTCAGCAGCTTGTCATTCATTACAAAATGCTGTTCTTTTCTATTTTGGTAATTACAGGCTGGTCTCAGCCCGTTTGTGGCCGATCACGCCAGCCGTTCGTGTATGACTAGCATCCCTGATTTTGTGTGGGAAGAGGGAAATTATTCGGTGGCACCAATCTGTCTGTTTTATAAGATGGATCAAGATTGCCACTGGAGTCTTCTACCATGGCAGGGGGTAGATCTTACTCTGAATCCTTTAATGATTACTTTTAGGGTAGCTGAGGCTAAAAGCTAAGGACGAACAGGTTTTACCTGTAGCAATTCGGCCATAGATTTGACATCTTTGCCTTCGTTTGCAACCCTATTCCATCTAAGAGGCCACCCACTAAGTCACTGACCCTTTGTCTATGGTTCCCCCACCTTTTACTCTGAGTGTTCCTGAGCACTCAGAGTAAAAGGTGGGGGAACCATAGACAAAGGTGGGGTGATGGCACCAGGTGTCAACTGTAAACCCAGATACCAGCAGGTGACTGGTCAAGCTGGGCATGGTTGGCTGATCCCAGATCTTCTGATACTTTCCACTCAGTGTGGCTGGAGTGCTTTGGCCTCTGGGGCCCATCCAGACTCGGGTCCTCCTCAGAGTGACCAGCGGAGGTGCTGGAGCATCTGTGGCTGAGGCTCCTTCCCTGGATGCCCTAGCTGGCCTCGCTGTGGTCATTCTGCTAGGGTGATGTGAGCAGGTGGGCAGGTGCTGGTCATGGGGGCAGGTGCTTCTCATGGATAGGGTACAGCAGTGACTCTAACAGTAATTCATTCCCATTTCCCCTGTAGACAATGAGTGCACCCATACATGAGGGTGCTGGATCTTCTTACAGGACACTGAGGTTGGGCACTGGATAGTGAGGTCTTTGCCCAGTGTCACATAGCTAACAGATGGGAAAGTTGACAAGCCACTCTTAAGCCCTCCCACTGCACTGCTCTGAATTCTTTGTAGTAAAATATTTCATTTATTTTTATTTATCTGAGAGAGATAGATAGAGACAAAGAGGGAGAGAGAATGGGCGCGCCAGGGCCTCTAGCCATTGCAGACAAACTCCAGATGCATGTGCTACCTTGTACATCTGGCATTATGTGGGTGCTAGGGAATAGAACTTGGGTCCTTAGGCTTTGCAGGCAAGTACCATAACTGCTAAGCCATGTATCCAACCCTGCTCTGAATTTTTAAATGACAGAAGCAATTTATGTCAATGTCTAAGTGACATGGATTTAGACAGCAAGCTCCAAAAAGGAGGTAGCTGAGTTCACGGGCCCTGGAGACCAGCTGGCTCTTGCTGCTCCATTTGATGGATGGGAGCACTGAGGGCAGGTAGGAGGAGGGGCCTCTTCTAGCAGCCTTCCCCATTAATCTGTAGTCTCCTCGCCCACTAGATTTATCTATCACTGGGCAAGAAGCTGCCTGGTTCTGTTGTCCCACAGCATCCAGAAACTCCACCTTTCCCTTGAGAGGTAGGGGCAGGAGGATCAGGAGTTCAAGGTTATCCTTGGGTACTCAGAAAGTTTGAGGGCAGCCTGGGCTACATGAGACTGTCTCAAAACAATAACAAAGATAAAAGGAAACGCTCCCTTCTCCATAGCCCCAGATGGACAGGACAGGACTGTCCCATCCTGGCCTTCCTAGCTTAACTCCTTGACCAATTCAGAGTAAATTTCCACATTCTGTTTTAGAGGACCTGTCCCTGTACTCTGGGCTTGGGAAGTCAACTTCTTCCATCAGCATCCAGAGCTTTTGGCATGTTTCTGATCACTGATGTCAATCATGCAAACATTCCAGGAAGGCGACTGAAGACCTACTGCATGTCAGGCACTGGGGGCTCCAGCATGGGAGAGACAGGCCTGCTCCACAGTGGGGAAGCTGAGCTTTGGCCACAGAAACCTCCTCCCAAGAGGCCAGTGAGTCCAATGGCAGAGGATCAGGAGGGAAAGTATGTTATAAGGCTGGGTTTTCCAAGCTAAATGTGGAGTCCAGGGTGGTCCCCAACGTGGTGACAATTAAGCAAGGTGTTTCGGAGCTCCAGGAGTGGAGAGAGGGAGTGCAAGGGACAGATGGAGCTGCTGCAAGAAACCCTGGAGCTGGAGGGGTGTGTAAGGGTGGTATGGACAGGCTACCTAATGAGCCAGACACCTTGACTGTCTCTTGGCTCTACATGATTTATTTCTTCACTGAGACCCACAGGCTGGAAGCCTTCTGACACCACACTCAAATCTTCACACATACAATTGTTTTAAAAAACATTCAGTGGAGCTGGAGAGATGGCTCAGCAGTTGGGGGCACTTGAATGCAAAGCCTGATGACTTGGGTTCAGTTCTCTACTACCCACGTGCACAAAGTGGTGCATGTGTCTGGAGTTCGTTTGCACTGGCAAGAGACCCTGGAGTGCCCATACTCGCTAGCTTCCTCTCTCTCTCTCACTCTCTCTCTGTCAAAAAAAGTGAAAAAAAACATTTAAATAAGTGGAATTTTATCCATTTAGGGCCTGCATGCATGCACGCACGTCTCACAAAACTATAAATGGTATCTGCCAGCTTTGGAAAGGACAAAGCCTTGGGCCTTAAATATTTTTCAAATTTATTTTAGAATTTGAGAATTTTATTAATTTATTTTATTTTTATTTATTATTCATTTGTACCACTTTGTGTGTCTGGTTTTGTGTGGATAATGCGGAATTGAACCTGGACTAGCAGGCTTTGCAAGCAAGTGCCTTTAACCACTGAGCAATCTCCCTAGCTTGGGATTTAAAAAAAAAAAAAAAAAGCTTTATTTATTTATTTGCGAGAGAGAGAGTGCGTGCGAGAGAGAATGGGTGCTCCAGGGCCTTTAGCCACTGCAAATGAACTCCAGACTCATGTATCACCTTGTGCTTTACATGGGTACTGGGGAATAGAACCTGGGTTCTTTGGCTTTTCAGGCTAACACCTTAACTGTTATTTAAGCCATCTTTCCAGCTCCCCCAGCCTGGGATTTTAAGGCTCCATTTGCCACCACCCATGGGAGCTCTTTGATTCAGAGACTTCCTGTCACTGTGCTAGACACATATCCTCCCCTTCCCAGAGACCCTTGCCCTACCCTATTTCCAGATAGAAGTCCCCTCGCTGCCAGCCTCTGGACTATGACAAGCTGGAAGAGAATTCCTTCCTCTGTAATAATGCTTGTGATAACTCACTCCCTATACCCCTCCTCCCCAAGTTACCAAGATCAGATCCATTTTAGTGCCCCCCAGGGACCAAGCACCACCCCCATTGCTACTAGAGGAGGGAGAAGCATTGCACAGGCCCCTGCAGCAGTGGCCCCACAGGAGACCCGTATGAAAGAGCCCACAGGCGGTGAAGAGCAGCGCAGAGGTGCCTGCCCTTCATGTCCTCCCAGTGCCTACTGAAATTCTCAGCCACAGGCTCCTCTCCTGCCACCCCAGCCTTATTAATGGGCTTTGTCTTAGAGCCACTTCCTGCCAACAGGTCAGCTGCCATTTTGTGTTAAATTTCTTCTCGTTTATTACAATACTACTTTTTTTATTGACATGGAAATAAAACTTACAATCAATGAGAGCTTATGAAATATACATCAAAACAGAAGTCACTGGGGCTGGCGTTTTTCATCTGTTCTTGGGAAGGAACAAGGGTGGGTGGGGGTGGGGGGGACACAGAGCATTTTTCTTCCCGATTACATGATGCGATTTTCAATGAATCTATAAAGAAAATGAAAACACAAACAGAGTAACCAAACAGAATGATCCCTGCGGCTGTCAAAACTTAAAACAGTTCAGTTTCCCTTTGATTTCTGTTTTAAGTTTTGAAAAGTACACAGATCATTCTCTGCTTTTGCCTTTCTATTTTTTTTTTTCCTTTTTTTCTTTTCATAGGGAGCCTCCTTCTTAAATCTGATCTCTCTGGGGATCCCCCAGCTTTGACCTTTGGCAACCAAACTGACCAAGTGGCTCTGGCATTGCTTTCCCAAACTGTCACTCTTCTCACCACTCCTTTGCAGCCCTGAGTCCTTCTTTTCCTTGTTGGACATCACATCAAAGCAGGCTCCAAGCGGTTTCTTCCTCCTATGAAAACAGTGTTATGCTGGAGAGGAAGGGGCACCGAAAGGCCCTTCCTGGCTCCTGCACACCTACCGCATGCTAGGCATAACCCAGTGCTTGTCAGAAGGAGCCTTGATAAGAAGTGGAGACCCAAAGAAGTCAAGAAGTTGCTCAAAGTCACTTGGGAAAGAATGATCATAGTGTGAGCCCAGTGTGGTGGTGTATGCCTTTACTCTCAGCACTTGAGAAGTTGAAGTAGGAGGATTGCCATGAGTTCTAGACTAGCCTGGGCTACAGAATGAGTTGCAGGTCAACCTGGACTAGAGTGAAACGCGGCTTCAAACAAACAAGTAAAAGAGTGATCACAGGCTAGAGGCTGGGATACTCAGTGGGTAAAGCCTTGCTCAGCAAGCACGAGGACCCCAGTTCAATCCCCAGCACTCATGTAAACGCTGGGCGTGGTGGTGTGTGTCAACCTGTAGCCTGCACACATTGTGGTGGTTTGAATGAGATGTCCCCCATAAATTTGCGTGTTTTGAATGCTTGGTTCCCAGCTGGTGGCATTTGGGAGGTGGAGCCTTGCTGGAAGAGGTCTGTTTCTTGGGGGGTGGGCTTAGGGGGTGTTATAGCCAGCTCCTTGCCAGAGATTGTCTCATTCCTGCTGCTCTTTGCCACCTGCTGTGGCAAGAAGTGATGTTTAAAAAAAGAGTCATCCTTTCCCTGCCATCACAAAGCTTCCCCTAGAGACTGTAAGCTAAAATAAAACTTTTCCCCCCATCAGCTGCTTTTGGTTGCGTGTTTTGTCCCAGCAATATGAGGGTAACTACAGCACATACCACACACATGCTAAAAAAAAATATGATCACTGTCCGGATTTCAATCTTCTCTGTCCATCAGACAGACGCTGGAGAGGGCCTCTGAACTGATTATCAAGCCTCCTTCCCTCCCCTTTCCTTCTTTTTCCTTCCCTTCCTTGTACTGTGGGTGGACCAGGAACCTTGCATAGGCTAGGCAAGGGTTCTACCACTAAGCTACCTCCCCAGCCCTTGTTTCTTTGAGACAGGATCTCAAATTTGAACTCACCACTCTCAGGCTCCTGAGTACTTAGTCTTTTCTTTTTCTGAAGGTCTTAGAATTCTCCTGTCTGTATAGGGGCTCATATCTGCAAAGCGCACAGTGGAACATGTCTGCCTGGTCAGAATGAGGGGCTCCATCCGACCCCCCCTTGCCCCACTGGTCTCCTCTCTTCATTTATCCTTGGCACTCCTGAGCCTCCCCTCTGAGCCATGAGACGTTGTGACACTCTGACAAAAAGGCACCTATCTTCTCTTGTGTTCTGGATACAGACAGGGTGGGCTATGGGGAGGAAGTGGATGGATGGGGCCTGGTACTTATGACCATACCCAGCTGCATCGCCAATTAAAAAAATATATTTAAGCCGGGCGTGGTGGCGCACGCCTTTAATCCCAGCACTTGGGAGGCAGAGGATCGCCGAGAGCTCAAGGCCACCCTGAGAAGACATAGTGACTTCCAGGTCAGCCTGAGCCAGAGTGAGACCCTACCTCGCAAAACCAAAAAAAAAAAAAATATATATATATATATATGTATTTAGTCAGGTGTGGTGGTGCACACCTTTAGTCCCAGCATTTGGGAGGCAGAGGTAGGAAGATTGTTGTGAGTTCAAGTCCACCCTGAGACTACATAGTGAATTCCAGGTCAGCCTGGGCTGGAGCAAGACCCTACCTCAAAAAAACAAAGGCTGGAGAGATGGCTTAGTGGTTAAGGTGCTTGCCTGCAAAGCCAAAGGACCCAGGTTCAATTCCCCAGGACCCAGGTAAGTCACATGCACAAGGTAGCACATGCGTCTGAAGTTTGTTTGCAGTGGCTAGAGGCCCTGGTGCGCCCATTCTCTCTCTCTCTTCCTCTCTCTCAAATGAATTTTTTAAAAATTTAAAAAAATTATAACAAACAAGCAAAAAATTATTTATTTGGATAGAGAGAGAGAGTGCACATGGGCATGCCAGGGCCTCCTGCCACTGTAAATGCATGAGCCATTTTGTGCATCTGGCTTTACGAGCATACTGGGTAATCAAACCTCAGCTGTTAGGGTTTGCAAGCAAATGCCTTTATAACCACTGAGCCATCTCTCAAGCCCCAATTTTTTTTTTTTTTTGAGGTAGGGTCTCACTCTGGCCCAGGTTGACCTGGAATTCACTATGTAGTCTCAGGGTGGCCTTGAACTCATGGCGATCCTCCTACCTCTGCCTCCCGAGTGCTGGGATTAAAGGCATGCGCCACCACGCCCGGCTTAAGCCCCAATTTTTTGATGTGTGTGTTTAAGTGTATTGTGTGTGCACAGGTATGTACTGATATGTATGTATGAGCTAGAGCAGAGGATAGGGTGTGCCCTCCTTTTCCACTTTAGTTCCTTGATATGGAGTCTCTCACTGAAATTGGAGCTGCCCCTTTTTTGTTTGTAGTCAGACTGGCTGTCCAGCTAATGCCAGTGATCTTCCTGTCTCCATCCCCCTTCAGCACGGGGCTTATAGGCATGTGTGGCCATGCCTAGCATTATTTAAATTCATGCAGAATGTGGCCTTTCATGTCTTCCTGGCCTCTTTCCTTAGCATAGTGTGTTTAGAGTCCATCCACATTATAACCAGAATCAGCACTGCTCTGTTCCCTTTTATAGCTGAATACTGTTCCATTATGTGAATATGCCACATTTTGGTTTATCCATTAATCTGTTGAGGGGTAGTTGGGCAGTTTCCTTCTTCTGGCTAATGTTAGTAGTGCTGCTATGTACATTGGATTAATTTGGAATCCTGTCTTCAATTCTCTCTCTCTCTCTTTTTTTTTTTTTTTTTCGAGGTAGGGTCTCACTCTGGCCCAGGCTAACTTGGAATTCACTATGTAGTCTCCAGGTGGCCTTGAACTCACAGCGATCCTCCTACCTCTGCCTTCCCAATGCTCAGATTAAAGGCGTGTGCCAACACACCCGTCCACTTCAATTATTTTATTTTTAACTCATTGAGAAACTATCCAAACAATGTTTTATAAATCGTTTAATAGCTTGTTGCCTATGCATGCAAAGGAAGACAGAGTGGTTAATAACTCAAAATAGTGGAGAGTCCAATTGTGACTGCTATTTAAAACTTATTTATGGGCTGGAGAGATGGTTTAGTGGTTAAGGCATTTGCCTGGGAAGCCTAAGGACCTAGGTTCTATTCCCTAGAACCCACATAAGCTAGATGAACATGGTGATGCATGCATCCAGTGTTCATTTGCAGTGGCTAGAGGCCCTGGTACACCCATTCTCTCTCTCTTTCTCAAGTGAATAAATAAATAAATAATATTTTTAAACTTATTTATTTATTTATTTGGAGAAAGAAAGAGAGAAAAGGAGGGAGAGGATGGGTTCGTCACTGCAACTGGCTAACATGGGTCCTGGGAAATCAAACCTGGGTCCTTTGGCTTTGTAGGCAAACGCCTTTAACCGCTAAGCCATCCCTCCAGCCCGACAACTACTTTTTTATGTAGAACCCACCAAACCCCCTGCTAAGAATTTTACTGCCAGCGAGGTGCCCCTGGCCCCTTCAAGCTGGGTGCACTCGTTATATACTTGGTTCATTTGTAAGGATCCCGACTCTTGGAGGTTAACTTGCTCAAGGTCATAAGGAGTCAGAAAGCCAGAACTCCAGCCTGAGAGGTTTGGCCTGAGCTCCTGCTCTAAATCACTAAACTGTCGTGTCCCAGTAATGTGCCAGATGATTTCTACTTGGATCTGGATGTGACAGGGGACAGGCTGGCAGCCGCCATCTCCATCCTCATGATGCCAGGCACAGACTGTCAAGAAAATGAGTTTGCCTGCTGTGAGCATGCCCAGCTGTGGACGGCAGGAGCCTGTGGCTGGGGGGCTGGATTCACCTGACACTGGCACACCCCAAGGGATGGCTGGGAAGCTGGGGTCGTGAGCTTTATCCTTCCAAAAGCAGCCTGTCGCTTGGAACACCTTACAGTTACTGGTACTTGTTCTATGTCTCCATGGGGCTGAGGCCTAGTAGGGTGTGTGTCCCCCATTCTTTTTGTGACCAGATAGGGACCATACAGGTATGGTGGCTGAGCTGCTGACCCCAGACATTCCTGTTCAGGGGCAGCTTTTGAGCAGATGCCCTGGCTCATTGCCTTCCTATATCCAATGCATACCTTTCCAGAACTTCCTACTTTACCTGGAGGAAAAGTTTCTGGGAGTTCATTCCCCAAGACAATAAGGGGCATCGGAGGATTGACTCAACTCTCTTTACAACCTCAGATAACACCCAGACAGTTCTTACTGCTTTTTTAAAAAATCCAAATCACGGTGTTTGTTCCTTGAGCCTCTCCTATTTGCCTTTCCCCCCACCAAATGTTATGTGTTTCCCCCATCCACCTCAACCTGCTGCTGAGTTACAGGCCCCCAGAGGCTGGGGCTCTGAGCGGACGCATCCATGCGCTTTCGCCGCCTGCCGCCGCCTTCTCCGAGTGTAATCAAACATCAAGTTAAGTAGCAAATAAATCTCTCGATCTCATAAGCTGCACAGCAAGATCATGTAAATGCAAATGAAGGACCTGATCTCAAGCTGTCGAGGGGGAGGGGAGAGAACACCAGGGCCCTGTCACCGTGACCGCCTCACTCAGCGAGGGCCATACATCAGCTGCAAGAACTGGGCTGGCTGTGCAGAGGGAGGCTGGGCTGCCCTCAGGAGCAGAGGCCAGGCAGGTGGTAGGCCCCAGGTGGCATCAGATCCCTGAGAACTGGCTAAAGGCTAAAAGGTATGGCAGGGCAGGTACTGGGGGAATCTGAAGCAGTGTGCCCTACTGTCCAGGGTCTGGGCTGAAGATACACTGCAGTGATCTGAACAGCTATTCTTAGCCTGATAGCAACCCCCATTGGCTGAGCATGCCTACCAGGCCACATCTTATAACCACTCTGCCTTTAGCCTGCTGAGGCTGTGTGCGTGGGGAAAGGAAGGGGACCAGGCAAGTGTAGGGACTTGCCCAAGGTCATGCAGGAAGATATCAGAGTTGGAACTCAATCACAGCTCTTCTCACCTAACTGACATATTGGCTTCCTGGTTTCTCCTATGTGGCCTCTAGGTTCTTCCTGTTGGAGCCCACTGCAGCCACCTCAGCCTGCCACTGCCCCTGGCTACAGCAGGTCAATGACATGGATGACCTTGAGGGACCTCCTCTATAGCTTCCTAATATATATAATAGGGACACATTTGCAATTCTGTTTCTTGACCCATTTGTGTTGAGACAGGGTCTCCTGTAGCCCAGGTTGGCCTTGAACTCACTATGTAGCCGCGCTGTCCTTGAACTCCTAATCCTCCTGCCTCCACCTCCCAAGTACTGCGATCACTGTTGCACACTATCACACTCAGCCTTCTGGGGTCCTTTAGTGATAAAAGTGACATCTTGGGGGTCTGTGTGCTCCCCCAAGCTCACATCTTTCACACTGTACAATTCGTATTGTTCTTTTTCTTCCAGTATTTTTTTTAACACGGCCAGAACTGTAGTATGTGTAAAAATTTGAATCCTGCTGTGTCTTTTTTTTCACTTGACATTATATTACATGCCTTTGATCATATATGGATGTGGTCTTCCTGTGTGCAGCTTTTTAGTATCATTATGTCATGTTCAGCTGCCACTCAGACAATACACATGGTTCAAAGAACCGGGCTTCTCAGACGCTGCCTGAGTCCTTTGATGCATAATGTACCTCACTTTCCATGATTGTTTATCTGAGGCTCTCATTATGGAAATAAATAAACATCCTTTATGCTAATGGCAATGGTAATTTGCATTTATATTGTGCCTCTCATTCGAGGATCTTAAGTTGTTTTACAGTAATGAACTACCCTGTGGACACATGGTATGTGCGTGCATATGTATGCAGGGGTAGAACGCTATGTAGATATTTATTTAATAACTACTGGGCAATAACTATGAGATTTCACATAACTATCCTTCTAATAGGATGCAGGAAAGAGACAGGAGGCTTTTCGACAGTGGAACGAGCACTTGTTTCGTTTCTACATGGGCTAGAAGGTTAATGAGACACTATATCTGGTGGCCAGGAAGTGGGGACTGACTGATGTCTTTTGGGGGCTTATTGTTAACCAGATGAATATCTAAGGCAGGTGTAGCACCCAGGCATCCAGCTCCCCGTTAGAAAACCTATGATTTTGGAAATGATCACCTGCCCGACTGTCCCAAGTAAGTTCAGTTTGGGCTGTCTCAGTGACCAAGTAAGCTAGTTTCACATACTTTCATTGATTTGGCAGGAAATAGGCAGTCATCAAGGAAAAAAAAAAACAAAAAACGGTGTGGGGCTGGGAGATGATCTCATTTGAGTTGTAATTCTGGGCCACTTCTGGATCCCTGCTAATTTAGGAGCAAGGTAATTGCCAGTGGGAAACCTCACCTGTGCCTGCTTCCAGAAAGTGTTCCTGGTTCTCATGCTGGCCTCTCTGGTACTGCCTGCCAGCCTGGTTCCCAGTTTGGGTTTCAAGGGCTCCAGTCCTTCATGTCAGGGAGCTGGAGGGAGTCCTGTTGTAGGAAGAACTGAGAGAATCCCAGGAACCCCCTGGGACAAGGAGAGAGATGGCTTTAATTGGAGCTGAGAGATGGAAAATCAGACCGAGAGGAATGACATCTTAATGAGTTTTAATGAAGCTGTCTGCTGGTGGGGACAGCTGTCACCCAGAGCTGTATTCCAGCCAAGCCACTTCGTGACAGAGAAAACTCATGGAAAGGAGGAGTTTCAAGGCACCTTAGGAGGGTGAGTGGTCACATGGCGCTGGGTTCTTGTCTCCCCCTTTGCCTCTGGATTTGAACACCCCAGGGCACGGGATTTGGGTCAGCGAGTTATGTTTAAGTGGCTTCCCATCGTTCTCAGATCCCTGTTGTGTTAAACCAAGGCATGCCTCTTGCAGATCTTAATGATTTTGCATGATATGTTTTTTAAATATTTTTATTTATTTCTTTACTTGAGAGAGAGAGGGAAAGAGAGAGAGAGAAGGAGGGAGAGAATGGGCTTGTCAGGGCCTCCAGCCTCTGCACACAAACTCCAAATGCATGCACCACCTTGTGTATCTGGCTTATGTGGATCCTGGGGAATTTAACCTGGTTCCTTTGGCTTTGCAGGCAAGTGCCTTAACTTCTAAGCCATCTCTCCAGTCCCATGTTATAATTTTTAAATATTTTATTTATTTATTTAGGAGAGAAGGGGGAAGAGGCAGATAGAGAGAATGGGTGTGCCAGACCCTCCAACTGCTACAAACTCTAGACTCATGCGCCACCTTGTGTATCTGGCTTATCTGGGTACTGGGGAATTGATCTTGGGTCCTTAGGCTTCATAGGCAAGTGCCTTAACCACAAAGCCATCTCTCTAGCCCAGCATGATATGTTTTAAGAATTAATCTGTAAGAATGAGAAATGCAAATGTTTGAGGGCATGAAGGGTTTTATCGGTCTCTTTCCGTCCTGAGCTTCAATTTCCCATCTGTCCAGTGGAAATAATGTAGCCTTCCTTGCAGAGCCGTCATGTGAGGTGAGGGGCTGCTGATGATGTCCAAAAGAGATGAATTTAACCCCATCTTATCTGGTTGGTACAAAGATGGCTTTAGCTAAGTACAGACCTCTAACTTTCAGTACCCCCATCTGTAAAATGGGAGAACTTACTCCACAGAGGGAGTTGGCTGAATTCAGGGGAAGCACAAACAACTCAACACAGAATGTTATAGCACACGTGCCTTGCATGCAGGAAGCACTCAGGAAGTGCTGACTACCTGCTTTGTTTCTTCCTTCTCTTCTGCAAGGGAGCTCTGTGGACGGTTAGAACTCCCACATACCACAAGGCTCAACAGCCTGCCTGTGCCTCCTGCCCCAGGGCTCTTGCACAGCCCAGCCCATTTGCCAGCCAGGAGACCCCTTTTGCTTCTACAAGTGGCCACCTCTGATCTTTTCCTGAGTGTGTGAGGCAGGCTGCTGCTCATGGACCTGTGTGGCCAATCAAAGCTGAGATGTGTGACTAAGTGGATGTCAGAGTGATGTTACCATGGAGAAGTAGGTGATCATCAGGCCTCAGGTTCCCTTGCATCTCAATAGCAGCTGGTCTTAGACACCTGTCACAACCTGCTTGTCCTTATCTAGAAGTTCAGGGTCAGGAGCTCTCCTAAGTACACTGGTGTCAGACTCTATCAGCATCACACTGCCTCTGGAGGCACCCAGAGACCTGCAGTCCCCTCTGCTGGGACACTCTTCTCTTCAGGCTTCTGGAAAGCTCCACAGCAAAAGTTGGCTTCTCTTTCAGGAGGCCTCTTTATTGCCCTGGGCTCTCCTGCCTTTCCTGGCTGTCTACTAGAAAAAAAGTTAATTTTTAAAATTTATGTGCATTTGTGTGGTGCGTGCATGTGTGTGTATGTGTGGGGGTACACATGTGTGCATGTGTGTGAGTGGAGGCCAGAGGTCAATGTAAAACCTTGAGTGTCTTTCTTAGTCTCTCCCCAACATATATTTTAAAAAAATTATTTATTTATTTATTAGAGAGATTGAGAAGCAGATAAAGAGAGAGAGAGAATGGGTGCACCAGGGCCCTTAGCTACTGCAAATGAACTCCAGATGCACAAGCCATCATCAAACCTGGGTCCTTAGGCTTCACAGGCAAGTGCCTTAATCTTTAAGTCATTTCTCCTACCACTTTTTTTTCCTTTTTATTGACAGCTTCCATATTTACAGAAAATAAACCATGATAATTCCCTCCCCTCTCCCACTTTTCCCTTCACAGATCTACACTCCATCAGATTACCTTCTTCTCTCCATTAATCTCTCTTTTATTTTTTCTTGGTTTTGTTTTGTTTTTGTTTTTTGAGGTAGGGTTTCACTCTGGCCCAGGCTGATCTGGAATTAACTATGTAGTCTCAGGGTGGCCTTGAACTCACGGCAATCCTACTACCTCTGCCTCCTGGGATTAAAGGTGTGTGCCACCACGCCTGGCTCTCTTTTATTTTGATGTCATCATCTTTCCTCTTATTATGAGGGTCTTGTAAAGATACTGCTAGGCACTGCGAAGTCATGAATATCAAGGCCAATTTCTGTCTGGTCAATTGCACTGTAAGGAGTGGTACCCTTCCTTTGGCTCTTACATTCTTTCCGCCACCTCTTCCACAATGGACCCTGAGCCTTGGAAGGTGTGATAGAGATGTTTCAGTGCTGGACACTCCTCCATCACATCTTCTCAGCACTATGGTGTCTTTGGGGTCATCCCAGTGGTCACCACCATCTGAAAATTGAGAGTAGCATTAATAGATGGGTATGAATGTTAAGTAAAGTGCTTACAGAACAGTTTGGTGAGCAAAATATATGCATTTAGCCAGACAAGAGCAGGCATTACACTCCTAATGCTCATGACCTCCCCCACCGTTGGCTTTTGATTAGGTTTTCAGTGCCTGACGTATATTCTCCCAGCATATTTATTGAGACAGGTTCTCTCATTGTACTCACTGACTTGGCTGCACTAGCTGGCCAGCATGCCTTGGGGAGCCTCCTGTCTCCATCTCCCCAGTCTTGGGATTATAGGCCCACACCACTATGCCCGGCATGTTATGTAGGTACTAGAGATCTGAACTCGGGTCCTCATGCTCATGGAGCAATCACTGTAGTACCAATAAGCCATCTCCTCAGCCCTCCTGATTTCTCCAAGATGACAATCCAATGTTTCTCCCTTTCCCAGAATCAGCCAAGACTTGGCTGTCCTGTGTCCAGGTGATCTCAGCACTGAGTTTTCTTTTCTTATCTTTTTTTAAAGAGAATACAAAACTGTTTATTATTTATTTATTAATGAGAGAGAGAGAGAGAGGAGAGAGATGGGTGCACCAGGACCTTTTGCCATGCTTTATGTGGGTGCTGGGGAATTGAACCTGTGCCAACATGCTTTGCAAGCAAGTGACTTTCACTATTGAGCAATCTCAGAGTTTTTCAGAAGTGTTTGTCTTTTTCTATTCTTTTTAAATTTTTATTCTTATTTGATTTGAGAGAGAGAGAGAATTCTGCAGATAGAGAAAGAAAAAGAGAGAATGGATGCACCAGGGCCTCCGGTCATTGCAAACGAACTCCAGACACATGAGCTACCTTGTGCAGCTGGCTTACGTGGGTCCTGGGGAATTGAACCTGGGTCCTTTGCCTTTGTAGGCAAGTGCCCTAACTGCTAAGCCATCTCTCCAGCCCTGTTTGTCCTTTGTATATCCCAGCCCATCCACCAGATGGTGGTCTCGATCTGGACTCTGTGTTGAACATTTCTGGCTGTGGAGCCAAGTGTACAGAGAAGTCATGGGCTCCACTGTTTATGGGAGTAAAACCCACCTGCAGAGACAATCTGGAGCCAGGAAGGGACAGCTGGTCACTTCAGGATGAATCAGTGAGGGGGAGGCAGCAAGGGCTGGGTGGGAAAGTCCTGGATTCGATCTTGCCTTGTTCACTTTCATTGGCTTTGAGCAAAGCCCCACGGTTCTCTGCATTTCTTCCTGAGACACAGAAAACAGTAACATGGCTCTACCGTGTTGGTAGGCAAGGGCAAGGCCCCTGGGTGGGTGCCATGCTGCAGGTGATGCTGTGGGACGTGTTGGCTAGGAGTGCATGGCCATATGAGCTGTTCGGCTATTTGTTGGCCATCCTACTGGGCAAGGGGGCTGGCTGTGAGTGTGACCGCTGCCTTTCTAGGGTCTTACCTGTGAACAAAGGGACTCAGAAGCACCCAGTCTATGCCCAAAGTAGCTGCCCATGGTGACATCTCAAGGATGTCAGGTATTTAGGGACAGGCAGGCTAGAGGAGCAGTGCTCTGACAGCCCTGTGTGGGCAGGCACTTCATGGTGTCGAGGAGGCAAGGCGTCAGGGCCCCCAGCTGGTGTAACCTGTGACACTGCTGTGACCTTCAGGGAGGGTGGTGACTGCAGAATGGGCCTTTCAGTAACATTCTTGGGAAGTTCCACTTTCTTCCAGCAGACCATGCTCAGAGATCAGAGAATGCCAGTGTGCACTCAGCTCTCAGGAGATGAAAACCCACTGATGTCAGCTGTTTCTCTCTGTCCATATGCCTAGAGTTCACACATGAAACTGGGTTTCCTGTGGTGTACAAGAAGCCCACTGCTCCCTCAACATGGAAGGAGGGAAGGCAGTTATAGAGCAGTGGGGTCCAGAGAAGGGAAGCAGGCAGGGTAGCGTCCTGCGAAGGGCTCCCAGCTTCAGGCCAAGGGGGATTGTAACCAGTGAGTGCCCCTGAAGGGCACCTAGGAGGATCCAACATGACACTGGTTGTGTTGGCATGTGCACTTTCTGCCCTAGGAGTGGTGTGGAGCTCTGTGTCTGCCTTTTTTTTTTTTTTTTTTTTTTTTTGAGATAGGGTCTTGCTCTAGCCTAGGCTGACCTGGAATTCACTATGTAGTCTCAGGTTGGCCTCGAACCCACGGCGATCCTCCTACCTCTGCCTCCCAAGTGCTGGGATTAAAGACATGCACCACCATGCCTGGCTTGTGTCTGCCTTCTTCTTCTCCTTCTCCTTCTCCTTCTTCTTCCTCTTTCTCCTCCTCCTCCTCCTTTTCCTCCTCCTCTTCTTCTTCTTTTTAATTTGAGAGACACACAGAGAGAGAATGGGCACTCCAGTGGCCTCTCAGCCAATGTGAAGGAACTCCAGACGTGTGCGCCCCCTTGTGTGCATATGTGACATTGCGTGCTTGAGTCACTTTTTTTTTTTTTTTTTTTTTGGTTTTGCAAGGTAGGGTCTCACTCTGGTCCAGGCTGACCTGGAATTCACTATGTAGTCTCAGGGTGGCCTCGAACTCTCAGTGATCCTCCTACCTCTGCCTCCCGAGTGCTGGGATTAAAGGCGTGCGCCACCACGCCCGGCTTGAGTCACTTTTGTGTCTGGCTAAACTTGGGACCTGGAGAATGGAATGGGCATTCTTAGGCTTGGCAGGCAGGCACCTTAACTGCTAAGCCATCTCTCCTGCCCATGTCTGCCTTCTTTAGCCCCATGTGGGACCCTGGCTTTGGCTACTGTTCCTTTTGGTGGGTTTCTCAGTTGGCCACACTCTTTGCCTTCAGGAGTGACTCCCTCCCTGCTGTGCATGATGGGCTGCTCATATCGGGGACCACAGGAAGTTCAGCAGTATCTCTGATGTGATGGTTAATGTGGTCAACTTGATAGAATGTACAGTCACCTAGGAGATACACCTCTAGTCCTATCCGTTATGGAGTTTCTAGATTGGGTTAATTGAAGTGAGAGGACCTAACCTAACTGTGAGTGGTACCAATCCATGGACTGAATCAAGAGAAAAAAGCGGAACCCTAGCATTTCTCTCCAACGAACTCCAGATGTGTGTGCCCCTTGTGCATCTGGCTTACGTGGGTCCTGGAGAATCCAACGGGGATCCTTTGGCTTTGCAAGCAAACTCCTGAACCACTAAGCCATCTCTCCAGCCCCAGGTTTGTCCTTTTTGCAAGAGAGTAAAATTCATAAGAACAGAGATAATATCTGCTTTATTCACTTTAGAACTCCAACACAGGGCTTGGGGCAGAAGCACACAGTAAATATTTGTAGAATGAAGTTGTGAGCAGACTTCCCACAAGAATGATACTTCACAGTTCAAATCAGTAGTTAGCAACACACACACACACACACAGACACTCAATGGACGGCTGTGTGTGTGGCAGGGTGGGGGGTAACCAATCATCAGGCAATTGTTACTTAATTATGTTACTTTGCAATTTTCCAATGGCTTCATTTGAGATGGAATCCACAAAATACCCTACTCATCCATTATTATACTAATAAATTATAAGGCTCAATAGTTCTTAGTGTAGTCTCAGAGTTGTAAGGCTATAATCACAATCAACTATAGAACATTCCAGCACCCTCCCCTACCCATAGGGAACCATCCTCCAATGCCCCACCTCCACCCAGTTCCAGCCCTGGAAAGCTTGCACCTTCTGTCTCTATGGACTTACTTCTTTTGGCCATCTACACAGATGGACTCGTGTGTGTGTGTGTGTGTTTGTCTTGTTTTTCAAGGTAGGATCTTGCTTTAGCCCAGGCTGACATGGAATTCATTATGTAGTCTCAGGCTGGCCTTGAACTCAAGGCAATCCTCCTACTTCTGCCTCCTGGGATGAAAGGTGTGCGCCGCCACGCTCGGCCACAGGTGGACTCTTACAGTACATGGTATCTGCCCTTCACAGCAATGTCCCCAGGCTGATGGCCCAAGCAAGCTATGTGAACCTGGCATTTACCACATGGAGCTGAACAAGGGCTAAAGACAGAGAACTTGGGTTCGAATCCCAGCTCTGCCGCTCCTACCCTGTGACCTCACCATGACTTCACTCATCCCATCTGAAGAGTGAGGGTGGTAATGGGCTTTCCCCAGGCAATTGTAAGGACTAAATGGAAGCAGGCATGGGAGGCACCAGAGACAGGTGCTAAAATCAATCATGGGTGAAGAAGAAGGAATCTGAGACGCTCTGGGCAGGGTGGGGCCTCCAACCTCAGGGAGCTGAGGGTCTTGAAGAGAGGCATGGAGATATGGTGATAAGAGCTTGGACTAATACATCTGCCCTCCACATCCTTCTTGCCCCTTAGGAGGGGAGAAGGGGTGATAGTGGGTGTTGTCACTGCATCCCTACCCTCAAGTGAGGATTCAAAGAAGTGACTCCCTCCAACTCCATGTCCATGGTTGGAGTGATCCTGGTAGGCATGAAGTGATGGGTAGAGAAGCTGCCCCTCCCTTAACTGGTCTCCCGCTGTCTTCTTTAAAAAAATTTTTTTATTTATTTGCTTGTTCGTTTGAGAGAGAGAATATGAATGGGTGCACTAGGGCCTCTAGCCACTCACTACAGACTAACTCCAGACGCTTGCGCCACCTTGTCCATCTGGCCTCATGTGGGTACTGGGGAATTGAACTCAGGTCCTTAGGCTTTGTAGGCAAGCACCTTATCTGCTGAGCCATCTTTCCAGGCCTCCAGCTGTCTTCTTGAGCTTGGTTCTTGGTTTTCAGCTCCATCCCAAACACATCTACTCAAATTAGCCAGGGCTTGTGCTCCCCCACCCCCACCACTGTCCTTGCTGTCCCCTCAGAAGACACTACCTGCAGCTTGTGGCTTGCCTCCTCTCAGGGAGAGCTGGGCTGTTCTGGCTGCTGGGTGAGACAGGACTAACCTTCGCCCTCCTTTCTCAACAGGCTGAGCTCGGCAAGCCCCGGGAAAGAAGCTACAGCCTGCCTGGCATTGACTTCAATTATGGACTCTACATCCGGGGTCTGGATGGAGGGGTCCCTGGAGGTAAGTGAGTGCCCTTGGGTGTACAGAGGCCGAGAGGTAGCGTGCAGGCTTACTCCTGAACTCTTGGCCAAGAAGAGGCTGATTGGCAGGGGTTATGTATAGGTGGGGAAGAAAGAAAAAGTTGTTGGAGGCCCCAGAGTAGGCAGCCCAGTGGTTAGACTCAGGACATAGGCAAGAGGGGAGGACCAAACAGGGTACAGGAGTGAGGGGTCAGGGAATGAGCAAGGACACCCCCAGAAGGGACATCATTGTTTTTTAAAAAAATATTTTTATTTATTTACGAGAGAGAAAGAAGAAGTTAGAGGGGGCTGTGTGATGGGGGGGGGATGGGCACGCCAGGGCCTCTAGCCACTGCAAACAAATTCCAGAAGCATGCGCCACCTTGTGCATCTGTGGGTACTGGGGAATCGAACCTAGGACCTTAGGCTTCATAGGCAAGCACCTTAACTGCTAAGCCATCTTTCCAGCCCCCATTCTTTTTTATTTAATGTGTTGTTTGTGTGTGTATGTGTGTGCATACCATGGTGTGTGTGTATGTTGAGGTCAGAGGGAAACCTCAGGATGTCAGTCCTCATATTCCACCTCCTTTGAGATGGGGTCTGTCCTGTTGTTTTGACTCTCTGAACGCCAGGCTAGCTGGTCTTTGAGCTTGGTGATTCTCCTGAGTCCATCTCCTATCACCTTAGGCATGCTGGGATTATAGATGTATGTACCATTGCATTGGGCTTTATGGAGGTTCTAGGGATCTGAACTACAGCCATGAAGCTTGTGTACAAATGTTTTTAACCAGAGACATCTTTCCAGCCCCAGCCCTCATTCCTTACTGTGCAGTGGGCACAGAATGGGCTCAGGGCCAACTTTTTATTGTCTCCTTGGAGGTCAAGGCCAGATGAACCAGCCCCTTCCAGGATCTCGGGGAATTCTGATCCCTCCTCTCAGACCAGCATGCTCACCAGGGCCAGGCAGGGCTGTCCCCTAGCAGTCTGGGGTGCTTGGGAGGCCCAAGTACTTCTTCCTCCCCCTCTGACTTAGTATTGTTTCTCTGCTCACAGCCATTGGGCACTGGAACGTGTTTAAGCAGCAGCCCACCTGTCCCCAGGAGCTGAAACGAAATTATATTGCTATGAACCGTGGGGCTGTCAAAGCCGGCCTGGTGACTGCCCGGGAGAACCTTCTCTACCGAGAACTCAACGATGTCCGCATCAGTGACCAGGATGACCGGCGGCAGAAGGAGCCGCCCTCCGTCCCCTCAAACATGACCTTTGGGATTCGCTCACGGTAGGTTCCGGGCACCCAGCTCTGTGTCTCCCTCAGCTGACTGAGGAAACAAGGCTGGTTGGGGACAGGAAGCAGGAAACAGAACATCCTCTTGGGCTAGAGCCATCTTGGGTGACAGTGGCGGGAGGGAGTCCAGAGGCTGCTAGCTACTCCAGCCCAGCACCACCTGGGAGACTCTGAAGCCTGGGCTCAAACCTGGAATCTGCCAGGTAAGGTGGCACATGCCTATAATCCCAGCACTTGGGGACAATGGAGTGTCGCAGTCAGGTTCGCATTGCTGGCAGAAATCACCTGACCAAGAGCAGCTTGTGGGGGGAAAAAAGGGTTTATTTTGGCTTACCGACTCCAGGGGAAGCTTCATGATGGCAGGGGAAAACAATGGCATGAGCAGAGGGTGGACATCACCCTCTGGCCAACATAAGGTAGACAATAGCAACAGGAGAGTGTGACAAACACTGGCAGGGGGACACTGGCTATAATACCCACAAGCCTGCCCCAATAACACAGTGCTTCCAGGAGGCATTAATTCCCAAATTTCCATCAGCTGGGGACCTAGCATTCAGAACACCTAAGTTTACGGAGGACACTTGAATCAAGCTACCACATGGAGGTGGGAGGTTCAAGGCCAGCCTTGGCTACATAGTGAGTTGGAGGCCTTGAGTCATGTTTCAAATAAACAGCCAGCTAAAAAGCCAACAAAAACAACTCTGAACTCTTACCATGACTAGCTAGAGACCCATGCCTCAATTTCTGAATCTGCTAAATGGGATCCTGTTACTGTCTGCTTCCTCATCTTGCTAAGAGGCTTCGGGACTCAACACACTCAGACAACTAGGAAGTGAGCACACAGCAAACATGAGCTGTTACTACAGTTAAAATGATGCCAGTCACGCTGTTGACACATGACGTATGACTTTTTTAAAAAAAATAACTTTTATTTTATTTATTTGAGAGAGAATGAGAGAGAGAAAGAGAGAGGCAGATTGAGAGAATGGGCATGTCACAGCCTTTAGCTGCTGCAAATTAACTCCAAATTCATGTGCCACCTTGTACATCTGGCTTATGCGGGTACTAGGGAATCGAACCTTGGTCCTTTGGCTTCACAAACAAATGTCTTAACTGCTAAACCATTCCTCCAACTCTGACTTTTTTAAAAAATGCATTATCCTGGCTAGGGAGATAGTTTGGTGGTTAATTGTGCTTGTTTGCAAAGCCTGCCAGCCCAGGTTCAATTCCCCAGTACCCACATAAAGCCAGATGCAGAAATGTTGTTTGCATCTGGAGTTTGTTTGCAGTGACAAGAAGCCCTGGCTCATACACACTCTCTCTGTCTCACTCTTTCTCTCCCTCTTTCTCTGTAAATAAATAAATAAACATTTTAAAAATTACGTTAAAGTGCATTAGGGGTCTGGGACAATGGCTCAGTTGATAAAACACTTGCCATGTAAGTGTAAGGACCAGAGTTCAGACTCCCAGTTGCCAAATAAAGGTGAAGTGGGTGTGACTGCCTGCCTTGTAAGCCCAGTATTCAGGAAGTGGTGACAGAATCCCCAGGGACAGCTGCCTAGCTAGCTAGACTAGTCCTGCGTTCAAGTGAGAGACCTTGTCTCAATACATAGAAAGTGATCAAGGAAGATGCTGGATGTCAACCTCTGACCTCCACATGCACCTTGCCTATACACATGTGCCCATACACATACAAACATATGGCCCACTACAGGCACGTGCGTGCGCACGCGTGCGCACACACACACACACACACACACACACACACACACACACATTGATGTAATCCATTCATCATAAAAAGCATTAGCAGTGTTTGGCTTACGGATTTTATAAATGAAAGAGCTCATATGACGATTACTCAGATCAAGGTAGAGACTAGAGCTGGTCCCCTAAGAAGCTCCTTTCCCCTGAGAAATTATGATGCTTTGGTCCCAGTCCTGTGATGACAGGACCAGATGCCTTTACGGTCCCCACCAATGTCAGCACTGTGAGCTTTAGGGCAAGGATATGGCCAGCCTGGGACTCTTATCAGTTCTCAACCAGTGAGCATCCACATTCTCACAGAAGGAGGCAGGGGAAGGCCATTAGAGCACGACCCACCCAGCAATGGCTTCTTCAGCCTGAATTCGAGGGGCAGAAAGTGACTGCTCCTTGCTTCTGGAGCTCTGCCCTCCAGAGGCACCACGGGAGTGAGTTCCTAGGACACAGGTCAGATTCTACTATTCCCTGCAGGTAGACAGCCAGCTCCCTGGTTAAGAACATCATTCTAGGACTGAGGAGATGGCTCAGCGGTTAAAGGCACTTGCTTGCAATACTTGACAGCCTGAGTTCAATTCCCCAGTACCCACATAAAGCCAGACACACAAAGTGGCCTATGGTTCAAGAAGCTGTTTGCTATGACAAAAGGCCCTGGGATGCTCATACTTACACACACACACACACACACACACACACACACACACACACTCTTTCTCTCTTTCTCTCAAATAAATAAATATATATATTTAAATTATTTATTTGAGAGAGACAGAGAGGAGAATGGGTGTGCCAGGGCCTCTAGCCATTGCAAATGAATTCCAGATGCATGTGTCACCTTTTGTATCTGGTTTTATGTGGTGGGTCCTGGGGAATTGAACCTGAGTCCTTTGGCTTTGCTGGCAAGCACCATAACCACTAAGACATCTCTCCAGCCCAAAAATAGTTTTAAAATATTTTTATTTATTTATTTATTTATTTGAGAGAGAGAGAGAGGGAAAGAGAGAGAATGGGCATGCCAGGGCTTCCAGCCACTGCAAACAAACTCCAGACGCATGCACCCCCTTGTGCATCTGGCTTACGTTGGTCCTGGAGAATCAAACTGGAATCCTTTGGCTTTGCAGGCAAACGCCTTAACCGCTAAGCCATCTCTCCAGCCCCCTCCCAAAATTTTTTTTTTTTTAAAGAATGTCATTCTATCTGCTGTTTTGGACTGTTCAGCATCACAGCCCTTCTGTTCATAGTCCCTCTGTTTAAACAGAACCTCTCTCTCAGTCTTCACATCTTACCCACACCAGCACTGATTTCACCTGTGATTCTGTGGAGGGACACATGATCAGGCGTGGCCAACCAGTGCATTCTTTGAGCCCTAGTCATAGTGCTTGGCAGAGAGGCTGACATGTTCCCCCTCCCCCTCCTAGCACACATGGCATTCTATAAAAGTGGGTTGTAATTACATATAGTCAAAATTCAACTCAGGACTGGAGAGATGGCTCAGTGGTTAAAGCACTTGCCTGCAAAGCCTAATGACCCAGGTTCCATTTCCCAGTACTCACATAAATCCAGGTGCACAAATTGGCACATGCATCTGGAGTTCATTTGTAGTGGCTAGAGGCCCTCGCATGTCCATACTTACTTTCTCTCACTGTCTCTCACTCAAATAAATAAAAATTAAAAAATATTCAATTCAAACTACCTTGACTTATTTTTTCAAGGGGACATTATTGGTTCATGTGATTGAAAAGCTGGGGTGGGGGGACTTCTGACACAGCTGGATCCAGGAAGTTGGATGATGTCATTAGCATTTGGTTTGTTGTTCTATTCCTTAGGGGTGTTTTTGGTGTAGGCTCCATTCTACAGTTTTTCCTCACCTGGCAAAATGACCAAAATCCACTGATTCTCCTAGTGACCCCAGCAGGAAGGGTTGGGGGGATTACAAAAGTCATAAGATGGCATGTTTTGGTCCAACAGGTCCCATTTGTTCTCACCCAGAGCCAACCACTGTGACTGCGGGTTGTGAAATGCACTGATTAGCTAAGCCTGGGTCAAATGTCTGCCTGTCAGCCAGTTGCTAAGAATTGGATGCCCTGATTGGTCAGACTTGATCACAGGTCTTGGAGTCAGTATGAAATTGTACAAGTGGCCGCTTGAACCAGTGTGGAAAGATATGGAGATCTGCGGGGGAAGGGGGGGAACGGGGCAGGCAGGGACCACTGCAGTATGCCTCTCACCTGTTCTCCATCCCATTATGGCCTATTTCTGCACATCTCACAGGACATATAAGAGGCTGTGCCCAGACAGCAACCACTGGGCTAGGCTGGTCTGGCTGTCTGCAACCATAGGTCCAGTACTTCAGCCCATGAGTGGGCTCATTCAAGGCCAGTAACCCCCATCTCCAGCTGTTCCTCAAACCTCCCTTCCTGTGTTACCACACTTCTTTTTACCTATGCCACCTCACGTGTGTGTGTGTGTGTGTGTGTGTGTGTGTGTGTGTGTTTTTGTGGTGATTTCTTCATTATTTTTTCTCATGTAAAGATATATAACAATACATATAATGTAAGACCTATCGTTGTTACCATTTTTTTTTTTTTTTTTTTGGTCTTTTGAGGTAGGGTCTCACTCTGGTCCAGGCCGACCTGGAATTAGCTATGTAGTCTCAGGGTGGCCTCGAACTCATGGCAATGCTCCTACCTCTGCATCCTGAGTGCTGGGGTTAAAGGCATGCGCCACCATGCCTGGCTGCATTGTTACCATTTATTTTTATTTTTTATTTTTTTGGAGAGAGACACAAAGAGAGAGAGAGAGAGAGAAGGAGAGGAAGACAGAGATGGGCGCGCCAGCAGTGTCTCAGCTGCTGCAAACGAAATCCAGATGTGTGCGCCCCCTTGTGGTCAAGTGCGACATTGCGCCCTTGCATCATTTTTGCATCTGGCTAAACATGGGACCTGGAAATTGGAACCAGCGTTCTTAGGCTTAGGAGGCAGGCGCCTTAACCCCTAAGCCATCTCTCCAGCCCTTGTTACCATTTTTATGTGTAAAGTCCAGGGGGAATAAAGTACATCCATGCCATCATGTGGCCCTCATCATTATCCCCCAACTCTCTATTTCCCTTCTCCCCAACTCTTGGTAATTACTGTTCCTCTTGCTTCTGATTTTTGTGGATTGGACCATTCTAGGTCTCTCCCATAAATAGAATCATGCAAACATGAAATATTTGCCATTTCTTTTCCTCTACCTCCTGCCCCATCCTTCTTTCTCTTGTGCTACTAGGGATTGAATCTAGGACCTCATATGTGCTAGACAGGTGTGCCACCACTGAGCTATGTCTCCAGCCCTCACTCTCTTCCTTCTTCCCATTTCTTCCTTCCTCCCTCTTCCCTCCCTCCCTCTTTCCTTCCTTCCTTCCTTCCTCCCTCCTTCCTTCCCTCCCTCCCTCCCTCCCTTCCTTCTTTCCTTCCTTCTTCTTTCTCTCTCTCTACTCCATTTCATTCCTTTTTTTCTTTTCTACTTTCTTGACAGTGTCTCAAGTAGCCCAAGCTGGCCTCAAACTTCCTATGTAGCTGAGATTGACCTTGAACTCTTAATCCTTCTGCCTCCACTTCCTAGTGCTGGGATTACAGGTGTGTTCCACCAAGCCTGCTTTATGCAGTACAGGCTTTGTGCTTCTAGGCAAGCATTCTACCAGCTGACCCACATCCCTAATCTCTTCGTGTGTGTGTGTGTGTGTGTGTGTGTGTGTGTGTGTGTGTGTGTTTGAAACAAGGTCTCCTGTAACCCAGGTTGGTCTATGTAGCTGAGGATAACCTTGAACTCCTAATCCTTCTGAGTACTTGAATTACAGGTGTGTACCACTGTGCCTGGCAACATCTGTCCTTCAGCATCTGGCTTATGCATTTATCATAATGTCTCCAAGTTTTAGCCACAGGGTGGCATGTACCAGAATTTGGTTCCTTTCCAAGGCTGAGCAATACTTCCTCCGTGTCTAGGCCACATTTTGTTTCCAAGATCAATTGACGGATATCTCTGGTGGTTCCACCCCTGAGTTTTCATGAACTATGCAGCTCTGAACATGGACGTGAGCATCTGTTGAAGCTCCCAGTTCTTCTGGGGAAGCAACCAGGAATGGAATTGCTGGACTGTGTACTGATTCTAGCTATAGTTAAAAAAAATTTTTTTTTAATTCATTCATGGGAGAGGAGGAAGAGGAAGGGCCAGCGCCTCTAGCCATTGCAATGAACTCCAGACGCATGCATCACCTTGTGCATCTGGCATATGTGGGGACTGGAGAATCAAACCTAGGTCCTTAGGCTTCACAGGCAAGTGCCTTAACTGCTAAGCTATCTCTCTAGCCCTAGCTGTAGGTTTTTTTTTTTTTTTTTTTTTTTTTTTTTTTAGATAGAGTGAGTGAGCGAGGGGAGAATTGGTGCGCCGGGACCTCAGCCACTACAATCAAACTCCAGATGCTTGCGCCACCTAGTGGGCATGTGTGACCTTGTGCTTGCCTTACCTTTGGGTGTCGGGCTTATGTGGGATCTGGAAGAGAGATTGAACAAGGGTCCTTAGGCTTTGCAGGCAAGTGCCTTAATCGCTAAACCATCTCTATAGCCCTAGCTGTAGTTTTCTTTTAAGGTCCCGCCATACTTTTTTCTAAGCACATGCCCTTTGCCTGTTCTTGCTGTCTTGCCAGTAAAACCCTTGGTTCTTCAAAGTCCCATCCATCCCCTTTTTGGTAGGTCACCCACTTCTCACCAGAAATGTATTTCTCTTCAGCCCTGGGATGTGACCATGGAAAGTCACTTCTGGGCTGGATTAGCTCATCATCTGTACACTGCCCTGCCCCATCTCAGGAACAGTCCAAGTCAGCCCCACTCAGGTAGGTCCCTGGAGAATCACTGGATCATCACTGCCCTACTCACTCCTGCAGAGTGCGCATGGGCAGGGCCCACACACTCGGGGTGCCAGGTTGCAAGGTTAGCTCCTCCTGGAGACCAAGTGTCCCAAAGACAGTGTGGTACTGTGGGTGTGGGGGAGCCTGGGCCAGGAGTACCCAGAGGTGCTAGTCCTGTGTCTGCCCCAAGTATGCCAAGGAGAGGGAGCCTGAGTGTCTGAATCAATGCTGGCTCAGTAAACAACCTGCTGTATGATCTTCGGCAGCTCTCTTCATCTCTCTGGACTTCTACTTTCTCTTGTTGTTGTTTTTTTTTAATATTTTATTTTTTATTAATTTATTTGACAGAGAAAGAGGGAGAGAACGAGAGAGAGAGAGAATGGGCACTCCAGGGCCTCCAGCCACTGAAAACGAACTCCAGACACGTGTGCCCCCTTGTGCATCTGGCTAACATGGGTCCTGGGGAATCGAACTGGGGTCCTTTGGCAGATGCCTTAACCACTAAGCCATTCCTCCAGCCCTCTACTTTCTCTTGCTTTATGTAAGAGCTTCCAACCAAGTAATCACCATGTCCCAAGTTTTCTTTTTTAAAATTTCATTTTTATTTATTTATTTATTAGAGACTGAGAGAGAGAGAGAGTGAGAATGGGTGCACCCAAGCCTCTAGCCACTGCAAACAAACTCCAGATGCATGCACCACCATGTGTATCTGGCTTATGTGGGACCTGGAGAATCAAACCGGGGTCCTTAGGCTTCACAGGCATGCACCTTAACTGCTAAGCCATCACTCCAGCTCCATGTCCCAAGTTTTGAGATCACTTCCTGTCATAGAGGGTCATGTCAGTAACCAGGTATTCTGTGATCTTTGAGGAATGTTCTTCTCCCCAGCTTGGCTGTAATCCTTCATGCTGATTTTTTCTCATTGTCATTAAAACCTACACAGGAGACTGGCAGGATAGCTCCCCACCAGAGGCAGGGAAAGGTTGACTGACCTCCCTAAGTTCATACAACTTCTTCATGGTGGGGCTTGGCCTGGATTCTTAACTTGGTACACTTCTGTCATAGTCACCTTCACTTTGCTGGGACAAACATCCAAACCAGACTCAGTTTATGGGAGGAAGGGGTTTATTTCAAACTTACAGATCCAGGGGGAAGTTCCATCTATGGCGGAAGAAGCTGGCTCCCACTCATAAATCCAAGCAGAAAGAAAAACTGCTGCAAGCAAAACACCAGCATCAGCACACACCCCAAAAATCAGCAAGCACAAACTGGTAGCAAGCAGAATCCCAGCAGAACTCAAATCTCTTTGCATACCTTTGGGCTGGAATTCAGGTCTATCCCCAGTGACACCTCCTACAGCTGGGCAGCTGGAGACCCAAGTTACAGGCTTTAATAAAACACCTGAGTCTATGGGGATCCACATTTAAATGACCACAACTTCTATTTTGAAATATCAAATATCACTGGGTGTGGTGGAGCACACCTTTAATCCCAGCACTCGGGAGGCAGAGGTAGGAAGATCACCAAGAGTTCAAGGCCACTCTGAGATTACACAGTGAATTCCAAGTCATCCAGGCTAGAGCAAGACCCTACCTTGAAACACCTACCCCCCCAAAAAAAAAAACTTGAAATAAGCCAGGTGTGGTGGCGCACGCCTTTGATCCCAGCACTCTTGGGAGGCAGAGGTAGGAGGATTGCTGTGAGTTTGAGGCCACCCTGAGACTATATAGTGAATTCCAGGTCAGCCCGGCTAGAGCAAGACCCTACCTTGAAACCTCCCCAAAAAAAAAAACTTGAAATAAGTTGGGCGTGGTGGCGCACGCCTTTGATCACAGCATTCTCGGGAGGCAGAGGTAGGAGGATTGCTGTGAGTTCGAGGCCACCCTGAGACTATATAGTGAATTCCAGGTCAGCCCAGCTAGAGCAAGACCCTACCTTGAAAAAAAAACTTGAAATATTAAATATCAGAACATAGAGTGCATTAGTGATCACTTGCCTGGGAGTCCTTATTAAAATAAGAGAAAGTGGAAAATTCAGAGAGGTGAAGAGAGTGCCTCAAGGCCACTCAGCATACGGCTAAGGGAGCTAGGTCTACAGTTAAGTGGGCAGGCTCCTGGTCCAGGGCCCCTTCTGTTGTGGCTGTTGCCCCTTTCTCATAGAGGTGAGGGGCAGACATTCACAGCTCCCAGTCCTGGGGCTTCATCTTCAGCCAGCTGAGCTTGGAAAGGACATGCGTTATCATTAGCTTTCAATATAAAAGCTTAAATTGCTATAAAATGGAGTGGCCACCATTCCAGGGGAGGGACGTGATGGAGTGCCAGCTACATCTTCTGTGATGGTGAATGAGCTCTGCATATGCAAATTGAATGGATTTTAAAATGGTATTTAATGATAATTTTCGTAGCAGACATTAACATTAATTGCACAAAAATGAAAATGCTGCCTTAGGTTGCTGTTAGCGGCAAATCCAGGCCCATAAAGCTTTATCTTTATCAAGGGCAGCCCTTCCCACCGTGACAGGGCAGCTTGGCAAATTGCAGGCAGAGGGCTTTTACAGAACAGAAATATCCCCAAGCCGGTCTGAGTAGCATCCATTTCGCTTTATTTCTTTGTAAATGGAGGTTAAATGGCTGCGGGAGAAGCTTTTACTGAGATGCCCAACCTGCATGGTGAGCCCCTCACCCTCCCAACGTAAATGTGCGACCACAGTTAAAAACCCATCGCCCCTCCCCCTAATGGGGCTATTACTTTAAAGTTATGGGGCCAAGGCCCATTCCCCAAGGATCACTTTTTACAAGCCTGCATTGTATTTATTTCTTTACTTTAAAAGCATGTTGAAAACCAAATTTGATTACACTTGACTGCCAAGGAATTCGGAGGTGGAGGTAATTTGGCCCAATAAATAAATAAAGAAGGAAACAGACTATTGCCATTTAAGATGTGTTAAAAGTAAAGTCCTGCCTCTGACATACATGCTAGTATAGTTAGAGGAGTTAGAGTTAGGGACAGATGCTAAGCCAAGAGGTTGGGACTGTCCTACGGGAGTCCTAGTGCTGGTCACAGCTCCCCACACAAACCCTCCTGCCTTTATATATGTCCCATGGGGAGTGCCCACTCTTCCTTACATACCTCCTAACTCAGGCTCATGCAGCTTCCCTATGCCAAGGTGGGAGTCAAACCTGACTTTGGAATGAGCCCAATGGTCTCTCAGCCAGGGAGCTGTACTTAATTGCCCTGTCTCTGAACCCCAGATGAAGAAGATATCTGAAAAATGGGTCACTCTACCCATGGTCATAGCAGGAGGCCAGGGTCATGTTAGAAGAGAGGTTTGCTTAGCCCATGTAGTAACTAAAAAAAAAAATAGTTTGCACGTGTGTGTGTGTGTGCACACGCGCACGCGCTTCAGGTTGCTGAGATGAACTTCCAAACCAGGCACAGTTATGGAGGAAGAGATATTTATTGAATATAGAAGGGAAGTCCCATAATGGTAGAAGCAGCTGGCCCACTTTCACAGGTCCAAGCAAAGAGAGAAGAGCCACAAGCCAAAACCCAAAAGCCATACCACAAACAAGCACAAGTCAGGAACTTCAGGCAGAACTCAGGCACTTTGCATATCTTTAGACTGGAATTCCAAATCCACCGCCACACCTTAGGGCTGGACCCTAAGATCTACCCAGTGATACTTCCTCCAGCCAGGTGGTGCCAATCTAAATTACAAATGTAATGAGATCCTGACTACATTCATTCAAACCATGCACCCAAACTTCCACAGCATGCCAAGGCCTCTTGCCTCCACAAATGAACACCAAATGCTTGAGCTGCCTTTTGCATCTGCATTACATGGGTAGCTTAAGAATTGAATGGGGGCTGACAGGTTTTGCAAGCAAGTGCCTTTAACCTCAGAGCCATCTTCCCAGCTCCCGTGTAGTAATTTTAAAAAGTTTGAAAAAAGGGCTGGAGAGATGGCTTAGTGGTTAAACGCTTGCCTGTGGAGCCTAAGGACCCCGGTTCGAGGCTCGATTCTCCAGGACCCACGTCAGCCAGATGCACAAGGGGGTGCACGCATCTGGAGTTCGTTTGCAGTGGCTGGAGGCCCTGGCGCACCCATTCTCTCTCTCTCTCTCTCTACCTGCCTATTTCTGTATCTCCCTCTCTCTCAAATAAATAAATAAACAAAATAAAATATATTTAAAAAAAAAAAGTTTGAAAAAAGAAAAGTTTGATGTAGTTGCTGCATGAAGAAGAAAGACTTCATAAGGGCTGGATACATCAAAAGACGAGCTTTGGGGTAGAACTCTCACTTCTCTGCATGTATCTCGTCTTGCCAGGCTGGCCTCTCTCAACTCAGTTATATCCTTCAGGTAGTTGCTGAGTTTGGACCTGCTGGTGAGGACAAACAATATTTGTTTTTATTTATTTATTTATTTGAGAGAGAGAAGCAGATAGAGAATGGGCACACCAGGGCCTCCAGACACTGCAAATGAACTCCAGCTGCATGTCCTACCTTGTGCATCTAGCTTACGTGGGTCCTGGGGAATCAAACCTGGGTCTTTTGGCTTTGCAGGTAAACACCTTACCTGCTAAGCCATCTCTCCAGCCCTTGTTTTTGTCGTGTGTGTGTGTGTGTGTGTACAGATGTTTACATGTAGTGGGCACCCATGCACATGTGGAAGCCAGAGGTTGGCATTGGGTGTCTTCCTCAGTGGTTCTCCACCTTATTTATTGAGAGAAGGTCCCCTATGCTTGCCTCCTGAGCACTGGAATTACAGGCAAGCTGCTATACCTGCCTGGCATTTATATAGGTGCTGAGGGTCTTAACTCAGGTCCTCATGTTTGCACAGCAATTGCTTTACTGACATCAATCACCTGAGCCCTTGTTTTGACCTTTTGAGGCAGGGTTTCATGTAACCCAGGCTATCACCAAACTCAAGCCAAGGCTGGCCTTGAACTCAGATCCTCTGCTCCATCTCTGGAGTGCTGGGATTACAGTCCTGTGCTACTGCTACACCTTGCCTTGGACTGAAGGTCTTGATCTCTTAGCTCACCATTGTTTTCTCCCTGCCCTCCCCTACCCCCAAAACAAAAAACCTTTAGGAGCCAGGCGTCGTGGCACACACCTTTAATCCCAGCACTTGGGAGGCAAAGGTAGGAGGATCACTGTGAGTTCTAGGCCACCCTGAGACTACATAGTGAATTCCAGGTCAGCCTAAGCTAGAATGAGACCCTACCTTGAAAAACCAAAAGAAAAGAGAAAAGAAAAGAAAAGAAAAAGAAAATTAAACATTTAGGGATATTACTAACCAAGGCAGCTGTGAATTACTCTTAAACGTCAAGGGTGTTTTGCACACGTGACTGCTAATCTCTGCCTCTTTCCTCCTTGGCACAGGTCAATCTGTACCCAGGGAGGGAGAGTAAGGTTCCTGTCCTGAGGGGAGCCAATTCTGTGCTGGGTCTGGCCCCGGCTGTGAAGCCCACTCCTCTGGAATAAGATACCTGGAAAGAGCCAGACACTGTCTCTCCCTCCCGTTCACATGCAGATCTCAGCATTCCAGTCAGGGAAGAATTTTAAATCCCCGCTACCAGCGTGTAAGGCTGTGACACAGATCTGAGTGTGCCGCAACCCGAGGCTCGCACACAGACATGTCTGGAGGCCAGACATGTAACTATTAGAGACACGCTTAATTATTGATGCATGTTAATAAGTGCTTGCAAGGGTTCCCATGCCCTCGGCACATCTTAATTGTCACTGCTCCTAATTGGTCCAGCATTGTCGATTACTGAGTCAGGGATGTGAGGATGGGAAACAGTGAGTGCTGGTGGATTCCCACACGCAGGGCTCTCCTGAAGTCTGGAGCCAAAAGCCCCTCAAGTCAGTGGGTGAACAGTGCCCCGCACACCAGTGTCTGATATGGGCCGATGAACTTCTGTCAGTCACTGTTATCGTAACCATGTCCGAAGCCCTGCCGGCACCGCCCCTCGTCCGCTCTGAAGAACATCTGTTTGGAATTTTTATATCCCATCTTCCCAAAGAGAAGATCGAGGGTCGGAGAAGCAAAACAACCTGCTCTGCCATGAGGATTAGTGTGGCCTGAAGGCCCGTGACAGCAAACACAGCACTACCATGCCTTCTTTACCAGACTCAGGCACGGAGAGATTAAACTCAAGTTTCTCTTGGAGTAGAGAAGGGATATTGTATTTGATTTTTTTCTTAACTCCTCAGAACTCAACCTGAACATATGGGAAGAGGGTCTTGTTTAAGGTATCCTATGTCACACCTGAGAGATCAGCTTATCAGCAGGAAAGGTTTCTTTTTGGTTGGGGCTTTTAGAAGTTCTGGTCCTGAATAAGTGGCCCTGGCACTTTGGGCCTGTGGTGAGGCAGCATATCTCAGTGGAGAGAGTGTGGCACGGTGACCTGTTCCCTTCATAGTGGCGTGGAAGCAGAGAGAGAATGAGGGCAGATCACATTCCTAAGGTCCCTTTCTCTTTTCCGCCTTTTTAGAGACAGGATCTCTCATTGGTCTGGAACTCAATAATTAGGCTATACTGGCTGGCCGGTTAGTCCCAGGGATCTTCCTGTCTCCACCCTCCCAGTGCTTGGATTATAGGTGCATGCCATCCACCTGGCATTTTATGTAGGTTCTGGGGGCATCAAACTCAAGTCCTCACACTTACAGGGTAAAAGAACTTTACCAGCTGAGCACTCTCTCCAGCCCTTGGGAGTCTATTCAAGGGCGTACCCCCATATGACAGAAGACATTCAACAGGCCCTACCTCCTAAAGTTCCCATCATCTCCCAGCTTAGCCACGGACTATGGACCAATCCACAGCATGTCACTTCCTTTTTCTTCCCCTTCCATGGGTCCTACTTCCAGACAGACTCAACCCCTTGGATGGGGGATATCCAGAACCTTCTCCACACTGGCCATTCCAGGACTGCTCAGCCCACCCCAGGATCTAGTGTTGATCACAGGGCCTTTGCTGAAGAGGAGGCCCTTAGGAAATATTTGCTGAATGTATGATCCCACAGCCACACTGAGATCTGAATAGCAAGCCTGTAGCAACACCCATTTTCCACAGAAGCCTTAGTCCATCACTGGTTTGTATAGTCCAGACACCCCAACCTTGGTGCTGAGAGCGCTGGGCCCAGGGACAAACAAGAACCAAAAAGGGCAAAGGCTGCTGCTATCAACCTTCTGCGGGTGCTGCTGCTTGCTCTGCTGTCAGGTGTGTCACCAGCCAGAGGACGATGACAACTGTGAAGGATGGAGGGAATTTTACAGTCTGTTAACAAAGTGCTTGCCTGCCTGACAGGGTGTTTGAATCTCCCCACCAAGCTGATTTATTTTTCAAATTTATGACAGGCCTATCAATCACGCTGGGTTATTTTGTTTCTCCTGGAGCCAAGGCCAAAATCCAAGACAGCCAAGCAAATCTTCTCAGGGGTCCAGCGACTGCTAAAGGGCCTGCGGTGAAACCTGCAGAGGAGACTGGATGACCACCAGGGGGAGCCGGTAGATCTGGGGAAAAGCCAGCTGGTTGCCCCATCTGCTTCCTCCAGAGCACTTCTGTACTCTGCACCGCAGTCAATGTGGTCCTGTTTCTTAGGCCAGTTTTCTTCAGGCCCTGGAGGACAGGAACAATGTCAGTTTCATTTGCCACTTGCCAGTGTCAGAGTTGGGTTGAGGATATGAATCCATAGGACAGCGCTGGCTAGCGTGTGTGAAGTCCAGGGTCCCATCCCCAGCACCGCAAAGAAAAAAAAAATCACCAGTCTAAGTTGTTGACTGGCACGTGTAGGCACGGGATTGTAATTTGGTAAAACATGCTCCAGGGCTCTTTCAGGCTTTGTGAGTTATTGAAAGAAAGCAAAGGGACAATCCATTTGTGTTCCAGAGAAGGGATGGCTCAGCCAGGCATTCCTGTTTCATTGGACACACTCTGAGGATAGATGCTGTGTTGCTGTCCCAAAGACCAAAAGTGTACCTTGGCTATATTAATAGAGCTAGAAATTCCAAAACCAAGCAGGTGCCCTCTATGCTCCCATCTGCTGCTCAGGTCAAATTTGTAACATCAGGTTAAAAACTGCAGGGCAAGGGCTGGAGAGATGGTTTAGCAGTTAAAGTGCTCGCCTGTGAGGCCTAAGGACTCAAGTTTGACTCTCCAGGTCCCACATAAGCCAGAATCACAGTAATGTAAGCATACAAGGTCGTACATGCACACAAAGGGGCATGTGTGTCTGGAGTTTGATTGCAGTGGCTGGAGGCCCTGGTGCATCAATTCTCTCTCTTGCATTTTAAAAAAAGGCAGTCTGTTGGGCTTTCTTAAAAAAAAAAAAAAACAACTGCCAGACATGGTGGTGCACGCCTTTAATCCCAGCACTCAGGAAGCAGAGGTAGGAGGACCGTGAGTTCAAGGCCACTACACTGAGACTACATAGTGAATTCCAGTTCATCCTGGGCTAGATTGAAACCCTAACTCAAAAAAAAAATAACAAAAAACAACAACAGGGCTGGAGGAATGGATTAGTGGTTAAGGTGTTTGCCTGCAAAGCCAAAGGACCAAGGTTTGATTCCCCAGGACCCACATTAGCCAGATATTCAAGGGGGCGCACATGTCTGGAGTTCGTTCGCAGTGGCTGGAGGCCCTGGCATGCCCATTCTTTCTTTCTCTCTGTCAAATAAATAAATAAATATTTAAAACAACAACAATGACAACACAACAAAAACCCTGCAGGCCAAGGCTAACGATGTGGCTCAGTTTTTGGCGTTTGCTTACCATGCACAAAGGCCCGGCACTGAATAAACCCTGTGTGGTATAATCTCAGCACTTCGCAGGGAGGACCAAGAGGATCAGAAGTTCAAGGTCATCCTTGGCCATCATATGAATTCAAGACCAGTTGGGGAAACAAGAAATGAAGGCCCACAAACATGCCAGTAACCTGGAGAGAGCTTACCAGGCTGATGCACAGAACAGGAGGAGGAGGCCACTGTGTACAAAGAATGTGAGGCAGACTGAATCTTCCTGGCTGGATGGGAGGAGAGGCAGAGATGTGTCAGATGTCCTCAACTCTGAAGCCCGTATGAGGACTGTAGAAGGGTTTTGCTGGGGGCTTCAGAGAACCACATGAGGACCACTGCATGGGGGTGGGGAGGCACCCAGGTGACCCAACTCTTGGTGCAATGTCCCCCATTCCATATGCATCATCTCATTAAACTCTCATAGGTCTTCCAAGGGGAACCAACCCATTAAAGGGAAACTTGCCCAAGGCCACAGGGCCTGTAGGTAGCAGTGCCAGGGTTTGAGCCACATCCTGCTCCATGGTGGCTGTCTGGATGCAGAGGCTTCTGGGAGGCAAAGCAAGGCCCTGTGGGAAGAAGTCACTTCTTGCCTGCTTTCCCATGGTGGTGTGGATAGCCTGGTGCAGAGGTAGCCTCAGCGGCAGCAGTGTTCAGCAGCTGACCATGGCATGGTCCTGGTTTTCCCTGGAGCAAGGGCAGTAATCCTCAGGGAGCCCCTGACGTGGACTCTGCTCCCTTCCATTGACTGTGGGAAACTGAGGCATGGATAAGTTTTGTCCCTTCCTGAAAGATCACAGATGACGTGTGGCAGGGTGGGCGCTTAGGCAGGGTCCTTGCACTTAGCAGCTTGCACCTGGGCAGGAGTTCCATCCTAAGGGCCACAAGCAGCCATGAGCCTGTGTCTTGAAGTACTTGGGTTGAATGGGGTCCCCAGGCCAGGCTATGGCTGTGAGTAGGTTGTGCTTGGGGACCCTGCCTCTCTGGGGTGCTTGCTGTTCTCCCAACTCCTGCTGGCTCCTTCCTTCTCCCCGGCTTTGAGCTTTGTTGCCACAGCTGAGATGGAGACATTTTTCATGCTTTACCTTCCTCCCCTTTGGCTCTCTGACAGCCTGGACAGAGATTTATCCCCGGCCTGCCGCCCACGGCATAGGGAACAGGGGACCTGTAATGGATCAGGATGTGGCTCCCTTGGGGCCTGTCCAGACCAAACCCCATCCATCAGGAGCTGCTGGGTGCCAAGGTCAGCGCTAACGAGGTTGGCTGCTCCCTCTCGGGGCTTCATACAGTAGCGTCCTGTATGCACCAGCTAGCTTTTGGTTTTCCGGAGCCGTGTTTCACCGAGAGCCCAAGGGCCAGCACAAAGTGGGCTGGGGGCAGCCGGCTGCCGGTCTCTTTCTGCCTCTGGCTCTCCACCCCATTGAGAGGTTGCTAGGGCAAGGTAATTCGGCTCCTCCAGTGACATAGTGGCCTCCTGTGACACAAGGCAGAAGAACTGTGAGCCATCCAGCACACCTGGCACCCTGGGAGGAACAGCATCAAGATCTACAGGTCAGCAGCCCAGCCCACCATGCTGTAGGACCAGCCAGCAAAAGATGCACAGAGAGAGCATGCATTGCCTTGATAAGTGCTCGGCCCATAGGGGCTGGAGGCAGGCAGGCTTGGGCTTCAGAGGCTCTTTCAAGGTGGCTGCCCTAGCGAGCTCGAGACCCGGAGCCCAGCACTCATTTCAATTATGCTAATCTAACCTCCCCAGCTCCTATGACGTCAACATGTGCACATCATTTCATGGGATCCTCAGTGTGACCCTGAGGCAACCAACTCTCTTGGCTCTGTTTTACAGACAGGGAAACTGACACTCAGAGAGTCATAAGCATGAACCCATGGCTGGAAAGTGGTCGTGTGTGCATATATGAATGTGGTGTGTGAGTGTGTGTGTATGTATGTTTGAATGTGTGTGGGCACAAGTGATGTGGAGGCCAGGGGACCACCTTGGGTGTTATCTTGGGAACTTTGTCCAGCTGGGTTTTTTTTTTAATTTTTTATTGACAACTTTTATACTTACATACAAAAAAACCCACCTGATATTTCCCTCCCCTCCCACCATTCCACTTTAGAACTCCAGTCTCCATCATATCCCCTCCCTCTCTCCATTAATCTCTCTTTTAATTTGATGTCATCATCTTTTTCTTCTATTTTGAGGGTCTTGCGGAGGTATTGCTAGGCACTGCAAGGTCATGGATATCGAGGCCAATTTCTGTCTGGACAGTTGCATTGTAAGAGGTCATACCCTTCCTTTGGCTCTTCCATTCTATCCGCCCCTTCTTCTGCAATGGTCCCTGAGCCTTGGAGGGTGTGACAGAGGTGCTTCAGTGCTGGGCACTCCTCTATCCCTTCTTCTCAGCACTATGTTGCCTTTTGGGTGATCCCAGTGGTCATCGCCATCTGAAAAGAGAAGCTTCTCTAACCAGAAGTGAGAGTAGCATTAATATGTGAATATGAACATTAAGTGTAGTGCTTTCAGGGCAGCTTGGTGGGAATAATATACCAGCTAGTTTTTAAAAAATATTTTGCTTTATTTATTTGTAGAGAGAGAGGAGTCTGGGCACCAGGCCCTCTTGCCATGCAAACACACTCCAAATGCATGGGCCACTTTGTGCACCTGGCTTTATGTGGTCACTGGGGAGTAGAACCTGGCCCTACAGGCTTTGTCAGTAAGCGCCTTTAGCTGTTGAGCCATCTTGGGGTTTTTTTTTTTTGTTTTTGTTTTTTTGTTTTTGTTTTTTCGAGGTAGGGTCTCACTCTGATCCAGGCTAACCTGGAATTCACTATGTAGTCTCAGGGTGGCCTCGAACTCATGGCAATCCTCCTACCTCTGCCACCCAAGTGCTGGGATTAAAGGCGTGCGCCACCACGCCCCGGCTTTTTTTTTTTTTTTTTAAACAGGGTCTTTCATTGGCCTAGCGCTCACCAATCAGGTAACACTTGCTGAGCAGGGAGCTCCAGGGATCCTCATGTCTTCATCTTCACCTCCCCAGTGCTAGGATTACAGGCATGAAACACTTTGCCTGGCACTTTATGTGGGTGTTAGTGACCAAACTCAGGTCCTTGTGCCTTTGAGACCAACACATTACCAAGAACCCACATCCCTGACCTCTTTCCTATGCCATGTGTTCACTGAACACCCACTGTACTGGGCATCAGGCTTGATGTACAGAACACAGAGGAATTGACACAGACAACACAATGTGTTGTTTCCTGGTGCCAGTAGTGAGGAGGAAAACGTGAGGCCACTTAGGGTCTTCTGTATCTTGATTCTGGTCCCCCATGCTAAGCCTTCCTTGGCTTTTTGAGCCCTTACAACATCCCTCCTGCCTCTGACATCAACCCGCTGCTCTTCCCTGGGCCAGGGACACCTTTTCCCCTCTTTGCCCTGCCTCACCATCCTTCAGAGGCTCTGCTCCTGTGTGTCACTGCCCAGTGACCTGTCTGTCCTCCCCCACCAGCTTTGTTCACTGTGGCAACCCCAGTCCTACAACATGCATGGAACATAGTAGATTCTCAATAAATGTTTGATAATTACATAAGAAAGAATGGATGACTCTGTTGGAAATATTGGCAACAAGCAATAGTCTCAGGACAAAACCACACGATGTGACAACCTCTGGCTTGGGCATGGGTTCTGCTTGGGCTCCAAGTTTCAGCTACAGGAGCTGTTGAAAATCATTATGGGGCTGGGGAGAGGGCTTAGCAGTTAAAGGCACTTACTTGTTTACAAAGCCTGTTGGCCCAGGTTCAATTCCCCAACACCCATGTAAAGCTAGATGCACAAAGTGACTCATGCATCTGGAGTTCATTTGTAGTAGCAAGAAGACCTGGTGTACCTACAATCTCCTCTCTCTCTCTCCTGGGAAGAAAGGAAGGAAGGAAGGAAGGAAGGAAGGAAGGAAGGAGGGAAGGAAGGAAGGGGAGGGGAGGGGAGGAAGGGGAGGGAAGGGAGAGGAAGGGGAGAAGAGAGAGAAGGGAAGAGGGAAGGGAAGGAAGGAAGGGAAGGAAAGGAAGGAAGGGAAGGGAAGGGAAGGGAGGAAGGAAGGGAAGGGAAGGGAAGGAAGGAAATAAATCTAGAAAAAGAAGCCGGGCATCGTGGTGCATGCCTTTAATCCCAGCTCTCAGGAGGCAGAGGTAGGAGGATCACTGTGAATTTGAGGCCACCCTGAGACTACATAGTGAGTTCCAGGTCAGCCTGGACTAGAATGAAACCCTACCTTGAAAAACAAAAAAAAAAAAAAAAAAAAAAAAAGAAAAGAAAAAAAATCACTGTGGATTAGTTTCCTGGGGTTCTGTAACAAATCATAGCAAGCTTAGTGGCCTGAAGCAGTAGGAATTGATTCTCTTGTGTGGATGGAGTGCAGAAATCCCCCATCAAGCCATGGCCAGCTCAAGCTCCTTCTGGAGGCTCTAAGAGAGGGATAGCCCTCCTGTCTCTCCTAGCTCCCAATGGGGTCAGCTTCCTGCCACCCTCCAGTCTCTGCCTCAGTCTTCACATGACTTCAATGACTTCACTCTATGCTTTCTCACTCATTTAAAAATTTTTATTAATTTTTGTGTGTTCCTGTATGTGCATAGGCACACATGTGCGTGCATGAGCACACAGTAAGCATGTGGAGGTCAGAGGACAACTTTCAGGTCAGTCCTCAGCTTTCCACCTCATTCAAGAAAGAGTTTTAACAATGGATTCTCAAAGTTTCTTACAATGGATTCTCAGTCAGCTTTTTTTTTTATTTGCCAAGCTTCCAGGGAATTCCCTGGTCTCTACCCATTGTCCCTATGCTGGGACTATAGAAGCCCACCATAGCTTCTGTATTTTCACATGGGATCTGGGTGTTGAACTTGAGTGCTCTGGCTTGAGTGGTGAGCTCTTTATCCACCGAGTCACCTCTCCAGGCCTGTGCCTTCTTTTTAGTCTCTTAGATACTAATGACTTGATTTAGTGTCCCCCAAATATGATCTCACTAATTCCAGATGCATGCACCACTTTGTGCATCCTACTTTACATGGGTACTGGGGAATTGACCCCAGACTGGCAGGCTTTGCAAGTAAGTACCTTTAACCCCTGAGCAATTTCCCCAGGTCTCCACCTTAATTATAAAATTTTTAAAAGAATTTTTTGAGAGTGCATGCATGAGCGCACACAAGAGAGAGAGAGAGAGAGAGAGAATGGGCGTGCCAGGACCTTCAGCCTGCTGCAAACAAACTGCAGATGTGAGCTCCCCCTTGTGTGCATATGTGACACTGAGTGCTTGCGTCACTGTGCATCTGGCTACACAGGACCTGGAGATTCAAACATGAGTTCTTCAGCATTGCAGGCAAGCCCCTTAACTGCTAAGCCATCTGTGATGGTTAAGTTTGTGTCAACCTGATCTGTTTAGGAATCCAGACATTCCTCATAAGTGTGTCTCTGAGGCTGCCTCTAGGAAGGGTTAACTAAAGGAAGAATCCTTCCCCCAGGGGGAGCCCTTCCCCAAGAGTGGGCGGCCCCTCTTGGAAGAGGGAGCTGGTTTATCTAAAGAAGCTCTGGGAAGAAAAGTATCCTCTCCTCCCACCTGGCTGCTCACTGTTCCCTGCTTGCTGCTTGCTGCTTTCCAGTGTGGACTGAAGAGCAGTGTCTCTCCAGGATGCCTGCAGGCCTTCAGTGCAGGATTGGGACTGCTGAGGCATCCAGCCTCGTTTACTGAGCAGCTACCAGGTTCCTTGACTCTCGGGCCTGCAACCTGCTATTGCTGGACAGTTGTAAGCTAATCCAATAAATTCCCTTTTAATATTCATTCTATCAGTTCTGTCCCTCTAGAGAACCCTGACTAATATACCATCTCTCCAGCCCTCCACCTTAATTCTTTTTTTTTGTTGTTGTTGTTGTTTGTTTGTTTTTTTTTCGAGGTAGGGTCTCACTCTGGCCCAGGTGGAATTAACTATGTAGTCTCAGGGTGGCCTTGAACTCACGGCGATCCTCCTACCTCTGCCTCCCAAGTGCTGGGATTAAAGGTGTGCGCCACCATGCCCGGCCTCCACCTTAACTCTTGAGACAAGATCTCTCATTTGAACCCAGAGCTCTCCAATTCTGCTCAAATCTAGCTAGTCATTTTGCCTCAGGAATCCCCCGTCTTCAGTTCTCCAATGCTAGGATGACAGGCAAGCTACCACATCCATCAGGCACTCCCGTGGGTACTGGAAATCTGAACTCAAGGACTCACACTTGCACAGCAAGCACTTTCCTAACAGAACCATCTCCCCAGACCCATCTTTTATTATTATTTTTTAAAGGTTTACTGCCTTTTAAAAATCTTTATTTTAATATTTTATATTTATTTATTTATTTGGCAGAGAAAGAGGGAGAGAGAGAGAATGGGCACACCAGGGCCTCCAGCCACTGCATCTGGCTAACATGGGTCCTGAGGAATTGAACCTGGGTCCTTTGGCTTTGCAGGCAAATGCCTTAACTGCTAAGCCATCCCTCCAGCCCCTTTATTTTTATTATTATTTTTAGAAAGGATATCATTCTGTAGCCTGGGATAGCCTCAAACTCAAGGTAATCCTCTTGCCTCAGCCTTTCAAGTTCTGGGGATACAGGTGTGTGCCACTATGTTTGACTCCTTCTTCATCATCATCATCATCATCATCATCATTATTTTGGTTTTTCAAGGTAGGGTCTCTCTTTCTAGCCCAAGCTGAACTGGAATTCACTATGTAGTCTCAGGGTGGCCTTGAACCCTTATCAAACCTCCTACCTCTGCCTCCTGAGAGTTGGGATTAAAGGCATGTGCCACCATGCCCAGCTCTCCTTTCTTTATTATTAATGTAACCAAAATAGACAGTAGCTATTGTGTATCTGCCATTTCCTTCCCTTGTGGGACTATGCATGCTTGCCACACCAATTTGCCCCTGTCACTCAATCTTTAGGGTTCCACCAATAATGTTACAACCTAGTCCGGTTCTGTTCCTCAAGTCACATGCACAGCAACTTGTAGTTTCACTCAACTCCCTTGTGCATGTCACCTCGTGTCTGGTTTGTCCCCCAGGGATGTAGCCATCTCCCTCATGTTGGACATCTCAGTGCTTGTCATTTCCCCACTGTGACAGTGAGGACCTTGCACATATGGTGCATGTGTGCCACACTCCTTGGGGTTGGTGTCACAGGTGAAAGAGTAGCATTGCTCCAGGTTCCGGGAGCCCCCACAGTTGCTTTCTCAGTAGCTCCAGAATATAGTTTCTTACCTACCTTCCTTCAGGCTTCAGCCCACAGTGCTCATCCCACCACTGCCCCAGTGTGGGCACCTGTGTCAAAGCTGCTAATTGAATTTACCCTGGCGAAGAATGTTAATAATTATAAATGACCTCCTAGACAAATTTAGAAGTCAGGATGACACAGAAGCCGGGCCTCCTCCTCCTCCTCCTCCTCTGACATTAGCTTTTATGTCGGACGCACAACCAATTAAGAAGAAACCATAAGCCCAGAGGTCCTGCTGGCTCATTAGCACTCAGAGCCCTGCCAAGGCCAGAGCTGTTCCTGGTCACCATCCTTCCACCTGACTCCACAGAAAGCCAGGCCCCAGGACCAAAGCTTAGGAGAGAAGGGCTGACCAGCAAACCCTCCTCTGTTTCTATAGGGGACAAGTACTGATGGCTGGCAGGGCAAGAGTCCCTTGTAGAGAATGGCTCAGAGTGACAACCCTCACAGGGTGACAGGAACACATAACCCAGAATCACAGCACTGGGAGATATGCCCTCAGGAAAATGTGTTCCTTGACTCTGCCCAGGCTAGAGTCACAATGTCCCACCCAGGACACAGGTACCTCTACCTTAAAAAAAAACACAAAATTTGTTCTTGGACTGGAGAGATAGCTCATCGGTTAAAGTGCTTGCCTGAAAAGCCTAAGGACCTGAGTTTGATTCCCCAATACTTATATAAAGCCAGATGTACTAAGTGGTGTGTGCATCTGGAGTTTGTTTGCAGTCGTGAGAAGCCCTGGGGCACCCATAACTCACTTTCTCTGTGTCTGTCACCCTTTCAAATAAATAAATAAAAATTTAGAGAAGCCTCATTTATTTATTTGCTTATGTGTCTGGGGATGGGGCAGGGATACCAGGATCACTTGCCACTGCAAGGAATGCCAGGCACATGTGCTATTTTTTTTTTCAAGGGCAGAGATGGCTTTACATGGGTGGCTAGGAAACTGAACCAATAGGCTTTACAAGCATTGCCTTTAACTGCTGAGCCATCTCCCCAGCCCTGCCTCTGTGTGGTTCTCATTCTCTCCAGAGATTGTCATTCACATGGAGGGTGGGAGGGAGGAGACTTCTGATCCAAGCCGACTTGGGTGGGTATAAGGACTGGTGCCCTCCTCCCCAGGCCTGCAGGAGGACTTTTGTGGGCCCTGCACACCTCTGTCTTCCTGAACTATTTCTTCTACTCAAAATATATATATATCTGTATATATATGGAAATAAACTGGACGTGGTAGCACATACCTTTAATCCCAGCACTCAGGAGGCTGAGGTAGGAGGATTGCTGTGAGTTCAAAGAGAGTCTGGGAATACAGAGTGAGTTTCAGGTTAGCCTGGGCCATAGTGAGACCCTATCTCAAAAATAGAAACAAAAACCAGGCATGGTGGCACACACCTTTAATCCCAGCACTTGGGAGGCAGAGGTAGGAGGATCACCATGAGTTCGAGGCTACCCTGACACTACATAGTGAATTTCAGGTCAGCCTGGGCTAGAGTGAGACCCTACCTTGAAAAACCAAAAATAAAAATTAAAAAAAAATAAAAGCCAGGTGTGGTGGCACACGCCTTTAATCCCAGCCCTCAGGAGGTAGAGGTAGGAGGATAGCTGTGAGTTCAAGGCCACCCTTAGACTACATAATTAATTCCAGGTCAGCCTGGGCTAGAGTGAGACCCTACCTCAAAAACCCAATAAATAAATAAATAAATAAATAAAAATTAAAAATAAAAACAAAAACAAAACATCTGGACATAATCAAAGCTGGTGTATTGATCCCCCCCCCCGATTTTAAAAGAAATAAGACCATTTTTCATGGACCTCTGGAAGTGTCTTGGGGCCCAAGCACCATATCTCCTGGGCCTATAGGTCCTGCTTCATCCTGCCACACCTAGTTTCTTTATAAATGAAAGGCGGATGACATGATGGTTCCTATTTAGTTGGCTTCTTTTTAAAAATTTAAAAATGAGACCCTACCTCAAAAAACCAAAAAAATAAAAATAAAATAAAAAATTAAAATTTTAAAATGCATGTATGGAGCTGGGGAGATGGATCAGTGGTTAAAGGTGCTTGTTTCCCAAGCCTGTTAGCCTAGGTTTGATTCCCTAGTACCCACATATAGCCAGATGCACAAAGTGGCGCATGCATCTGGAGTTTATTTGCAGTGGCAGGAGACCCTGGTGTGCCCATACTCATTCTCTCTCTCCTGCCTTTCAAATAAATGAATAGAAACATAAAAATAAAAACAAATTGGATGTGTGTATGGAGAGAGTGGTGCTTGTATATGCATGCATGTGGAGGCCAGAGAACAACCTTCTAGTGTTGCCTTCAGGTACACTGGTCAACACTTTTGAAGACATGGTGTCTCATTGGTCTAGAGCTCACTAATTAGGCTAGACTGGCTAGCTAGCAAGTCCCAGTATCCTCTTGTCTCTGCCCCTCCAGTGGTGAGATTACACATATGTGCCACCATACCTGGAATTTTACATGGGTTCTGGTGATTGGCCTCAGATCCTTACGTTTTGAGGTTAGCACTTTATCATTTGAATCATTTCCCCAGCCCTCTAGTAGGTTTTTTTGTAAGAATAGCTATTTTGTGTGTTGGCTATGGTGGTGTGCTGACAAATTGCGTGGTGAAAGTGCTTTGAACACAGCACACACACACACACACACACACACACAAAGTACTGCCTTCCCTGAGCATCCTGGGGGATTGGTTCAGGGACCCTCGAGGAACTCAGGTTACCTATAGAATGGTATAGTGGTGTTTGGCCGGGGGGGATGGCTCAGCCATTAAAGGTGCTTGTTTGCAAAACCTGGCCCAGATTGTATTCCCCAGTGCCCACATAAAGCCAGATGCACAAGTCAGTATAATATGGCATAGCATTTGCATATAACCCATACATTCTCCTGTTCTGCTTTATGATAGAGAACCAACAGTCTGGTACAATGCAAGCACTAGGTAAACAGTTGGTTGACTGTATTTTAGGAGAATAATAGCATGGGAAAAAAAGTTTATACATAGTCAATAAAGACACAATATTTCATATGTTTCTTTTGTACTTTTATATTTTATTTGTTGACAATTTTATACATGTATATAATTTATTTTGATCATCATTAACTTCTCTTGTCCTCCATTCCCTCCTGGTAAGCCCTTTCTTCTCAACTACTCTGATGCCATGTGTGTGTGTGTGTGTGTGTGTGTGTGTGTGTGTGTGTTTGCATGAGCATGCTTGGGGGCTTATTTACCTGAGCAGGGGCAACTTACCAGTGGCTACACCACTGCATAAAATGAAAATGGACAGTTTTTAAAGATACATCTTTAATCTGGGGTAGGTTGAATCTGTAGAGGCAGAATTTGAAGCTAAGATGGTGCAGGTAAAAATTGGGGAAACCCACCATGCGTGGTGGCGCATGTCTTTAATCCCAGGCAGAGGTAGGACAATTGCCACCCTGAGACTACATTGTGAATTCCAGGTCAGCCTGGGCTAGAGAAACCCTACCTCAAAAAACAAAAAACAAGGCCCTGGAAGGATTGCTTAGTGGTTAAGCACTTGTCTTTGAAGCCTGAGGACCCTGGTTCGAGGCTCAATTCCCCAGAACCCACGTAAGAGAACCCGTGTAAGAGAACCCAAGATGCACAAGGTGGTGCATGCATCTGGAGTTCGTTTGCAGTGGCTGGAGGCCCAGGAGTGCCCATTCTCTCTCTAACTATCTGCCTCTTTCTCTCTCTGTTGCTTTCAAATAAATAAATTAAAAAACAAAACAAAACAATATTGAGGAAACCCAAGTAAGGCAGGTCACATCAGGGCCTACCATACTGTGCTACATTGTTGTAAAATGTTACCATGGGGGCCTGGAGAGATGGCTTAGCAGTTAAGGCACTTGCCTATAAAGCCTAAAGACCGGGTTCAATTCCCCAGTACCCATGCAAGCTAGATGCACAAGGTGGCACATATGTCTGGAGTTCGTTCACAGTGGCTAGAGGCCCTGGCATGCCCATGCTCTCTCTCTATATCTGTCTCTCTCTCTCTCTCTCATAAATAAATAAAATAATATTTTAAAATAAATATATAAGTAATATTTTTAAAAATTACCATGGAACAGGGATGTCTGTCAGGCACAATATGGATCTCTATATTATTTCTTTATTTCTTTTTTTCTTTTTCTTTTTTGTTTTTTTAAATATATTTTATTTATTTATTTGAGAGAGAGAAAGAGGCAGAGAGAGCGAGAGAGAGAATGGGTGCACCAGGGCCTCCAGCCACTGCAAACGAACTTCAGATGCATGTGTCCCCTTGTGCATCTGGCTTACATGGGTCCTGGAGAATCAAACAGGGATCCTTTGGCTTTTAGGCAAATGCCTTAACCGCTAAACCATCTCTCCAGCCCTTTTTTTGTTTTTTTGTTTTGTTTTGTTTTGTTTTGTTTTGTTTTGTTTTTTGAGATAGGGTCTCACTGTAGCCTAGGCTGACCTGGAATTCACTATGTACTCTCAGGGTGGCCTTGAACTAACAGCGATCCTCCTACCTCTGCCTCCAGAGGGCTGGGATTAAAGGCATGCACCACCTCACCTGGCCTTTATTTCTTACATTACATGTTGATCTGCAAATTTCAATGCAAGAAAATAAGGATTAATTATAGTGGGCATAATTGCTTGTCAGAAAAACAGCAGCTCAACTTTAAGCATGAACACAGTGCTCAATAAATAGTCCTTGAAGTAGCCCATGAATGGCACCATGAGCCCTTCGGGCAGCCTCAGGACTGTGGAAAAGAGAAAGTACCCTGACCTCAGCCAGCCACTCTGTGCTGTCCAGGGTCAGCAAGGCCATCACTGGAAGCTGCACCTGGGCCCAGGGAATGTCCCGGGAGTAAGAGCGGTTGGTGTCCTTGGGTGGCACTATTTGTCCACCATGAGCTGGATTTTAATCTGAGCCAAGAGGGAAATCTAACACACCAGCCTCTCCTCTTTCAAAAACACATGGCCCCCAGTCAAGTTCATCTGACAGAAATCAGTGAGTCACTGTCTACTTTCCTTCCTTCCTTCCTTCCTTCCTTCCTTCCTTCCTTCCTTCCTTTTTCTTTCTTTCTTCTTTCTTTTTTTCGAGGCAGGGTCTCACTCTAACCTGGGCTGACCTGGAATTCAGTATGTACTTTCAGGGTGGCCTTGAACTCGGTGATCCTCCTACCTCTGCCTCCCAAGTGCTGGGATTAAATGCATGTGCCACCATGCCCAGCTTTTACTTTTCTTTTTATGAGCTAGGATCTAACTACATCACCCTGGTTAGCCTTGCACATTCAGCCATCCCCCTGCCTCAGCTTCCTGAGGGCTGAAGTCAACAGGAATGAGCCACTGAATCTGGCTTACTGTCCACTCCTTATCCCCTTGGGGCTGTGTGGACATCTGTGCCAGTACCTCTCAGCCTCCAGGGGGCAGTGGTCTGCTGGCATATTAGAGAGGGATTTTAATTTTATTTTAACAAAATAGCTGTCTCCATTGGAAGACACATCAAGAGGGAAAGAAGGACCCATCTTGAGCTGAATCACATTGAACAAACCTCCACGCTGTCATTGATTTTCCGGGAAGAAAAAAAAAAATCGCCTCTGGCTACTAAACCGAATTAGTAGTCACTGATGACCAATTATTTTAGCCCGCTGTGAGCAGTGTGCTGTACTGAAATCCAGTTTGTCAGACCCGAGTCTCCTTCTGAAACACCTTTCAACAAATGTGTACCTAAAGTCCCTTAGAAGGTGCCTTCACTTTCCTGGCTCCCGCCAAGTTCTTGGCTAGGCAAAGTTTTAATGAGCATCAACGATGACGATGAGGTACCATGAAAGAGGCCCGTGTAATTCACCGAGCTCTTGGCAGAGGCGGCGGGCAAATCCGAGCTGTCAGCCCTCATCTGCGCCCTCCCCTCACAGCACATGTGTCAGCCCCACGCTCGCAAATGATCACCTCTCTGTCCCTCACATGCCCAGGGCCTTCATTGGAGATCAACCCCTGATCCGAGGTATCAATGGCAGAGCTGCGAGGGTGGATTTGATGGAACTAATCTGAGCCTTCTGGAGGCCTACCGTAGCAGGAGCTGATTTCGTTTCATCTATTCCCCATTTTCCACTCCATTAGACTTAATTGTGACATGGTGTGGCTGTGAGTGGAAGCTTCAGGGCAAGAGGGGACCTTCTCTGAAGGTTCCTTCCAGGCTGCAGTCAATGGTTTGTAGGATCTCTGAGCAGCAGCCCTGCCATCTCAATGGGAGCCATGTGCAAGTCCATGGGCGAGCCCACAGCCCTTCGGACATAGCAGGAAACCAGCTCATTGTGGCCTGAGGCGGCATGGGGCCAGTGGGGCCAGGACACTGGGATTCTTCCTGTAGAGGAAGAGTGCTGGCCACGCCCAGGGGTGCAACCTATAGAAAGGTCAGTTTGGAGCCACCATCTGGACACATAGCAGGACTAAAGCCAGTTGTGTGTTGTCACCTGAGCAGAGGAAGTGGGTCCTTCAGACTCACTGTGGGGTGACAGCCTGTCAATTTAGGAGCAAAAGCGTCCAGGTCAGAAGAACCTAGTTTGGATGGCTTTGTGGTCTGGCTTCTTCACATGTCTGTGCAAGCCATAGGGAGCCTCAGCGTCCCCATCTGAAAGTGGGGAGAAGGTCACATGGATGTTCATCCTCGCTTCAGAATTGTGAGGAATCAGAGAACTTGCCTTGCTCTGCTGCTGGGGATGCCAGAGGCTTGGTTAGCAGGTGAGGTGCTCACTAAAGTGGGTTTGAAGAGGCATTCTTCACCACAGGCAACCAGTCTTAGCCATTCCCCTGCCTCTGCTAACAGTTCCTTTGCTTTCCAACCTGGCCACCTTCTGCTCCTCCCCAAAGATCCACCACCCTTGGACCTGGAGGAGGCTGCCCAGTCCCATGGCCTTGTTGAAATCCTTCTTTTCTCCTCTGAGCACCAAGCAGGCTGGTGCCCTGCCCTCACCCTGCAGGGGCCTGCTAGAGGCATCACCAGCTGTGGTGCCCCACATCAGGGTCTCTTGCTGCTGTAAATAAACACCCATTGGGCTTTACATGGGTGACTGGGAAATTGAACCTGAGCTGACAGGCTTTGCACACAAACATCTAACCACTGAGCACCTCTCCATCCCCTGTGTTTCTTTTAATTTATTATTATTATTATTATTATTTTTTTGGTTTTTCAAGGTAGGGTTTCACTCTAGTCCAGACTGACTTGGAATTCACTATGTAGTCTCAGGGTGGCCTCGAACTCACAGTGATCCTTCTACCTCTGCCTGGGATTAAAGTGCTGGGATTAAAGGCATGTGTCAGCACACCTGGCATGTTTTTCTTTTAAAACACAGTACTGGGCTGGAGAGATGGCTCAACAGTTAAAGGCACGTGCTTATAAAGTTTGATGGCCCAGGTTCAATTCCCCATACCCACATAAAGCCAGGTGCACATAGTGGTGCATGCATCTGGAGTTTGTTTGCAATGGCAAGAGGCCCTGGCATGCCCATTCTCTCTGTGTGTCTTTTTTTTTTTCCTGAGGTAGGGTTTCACTCTAGCTCAGGCTGACCTGGAATTCACTATGTAGTCTCAGGGTGGCCTCGAACTCACAGCGATCCTCCTACCTCTGCCTCCTAAGTGCTGGGATTAAAGGCGTGCACCACCATGCCCAGCTTTTTGTAACTTTTTATGAGAGAGAGAGAGAATTGGTGTACCAGGGCCTCCAGCCACTGAAATTGAACTCCAGATACATGAGCCATCTTTTGCATATGTGTGACCTTACACTCTTGTGTCACCTTGTGTGTCTGGCTTACATGGGACCTGGTGAGTCGAACAAGGGTCCTTGGCCTTCATAGGCAAGCACCTTAACCGCTAAGCCATCTCTCTAGCCCTCTGTTTGTCTTAATACATAAATAAACTAAGGTATAATTTATAGACAGTTTGACACGTGAAGACATGAAGCACACTTTCATCCCCTGTAAGTCCTCATCTTCCCCTTGTAGTCAGTCTCTTCTTCCTTCCTGGAGGACTCCAGGTCTCAACTAAGCACCACAACTCTTGCATGAAGTTAGTCCAAGTCTTCCTGCCCCTCCCAGAACTGTGTACCCAAAATGCCTCTGGCCTCTTCTCTCTCTCCTCTTCTCTCTCTTTCTCTGGGCTCTAGATGGCTTGCAGACCACACCACCATCCTAAGGGCTGTACAGTCTCTGCGCAGCCCACGTTCCCACCATCTCAGCTCCAGTGCTCCAGGAACTCCGGCTTCACACAGGAACATAGGGGGAATGGCTTCTGACAGGAGTCTCCAAGTTTCTGCATGAACAGACATGACTCACAGGTCTTCCTAGCTCATCATCAGGGAGCGACATCTGCCGCTATGTCCCTTGCCCTGGCCAGGTCCTGTGCTCTAGGGGTGCAGAAGACTGCCCTACCATGGGGACTTCATGGCTGAGATACAGATGGCTTACTGTGGGCACCCTCGCCCCTTCCAAAGGATGTCAGGGCCACCCAGTCACCAGGTTCCCTGAGAACAGGCTCCTCCAAAGGTCCCTCCTAGGCCCTGCAGCTGGGTAAGGCAGCTGCTTTCAGGAGAGTAACCCAAAGCCACCAGAGCCACTCAGCGCCTCCCAGAGGTCTCTGGACCACATTGCCTGAAGAGGAATGGTCTTGGGCCACACGGTGTCCAGCCTATGGCTCTCCTGCCGCAAGAGCATACTTGTCTTCCTTTTGCAGGGCACTGTGACATGACGCTGTCATGGTAAAGATCGCTCTCGAGAACTGTGAAACAAAATTACAAACAAAACCCCACAAATAAAGCTCACCGTGTTTTAAGTGAGTTTATAATGCTGTGTTGGGCCACATCCATAGCTATCCTGGGTCACAGGTGGCCCGGAGGCTGCAGATTGGATAAGCCTGCATGGACAAAGTGCTACTCCATCCCAGCCCAGCTTGGAGATTCCCAGGGAACCACCCAGGAGAGCTCCATCTGTTCAGATGGGAACAGTGGACTGTTCAGGCCACGTGACCAGAGTTCAGGGTGGCCTGTGGAAGGCCGGGACATCCCTGAAAGGATAGGAGGAGCCTGGGAACTGAAGGAGGCTGAGAGGAGGCCAGGACAGCTCAGGGATTCGAGAGGAACTGGTGTGTATTTGCTCATAGCTTCAGCTCCTGTGCGGGGCCGGGAGGGGGCAGGAGACGCTGCATCTAGTGATGGAGGGCAGTGCCTGGGGAAGTCTGGTGCCTTGGATGAGATCCAGGGCCCCTGGACATAACCTCATACTGAACGAAGCTCAAAGCCTCTGCTGCTCTGCCCTTGGTGAACAATGGTTGGAATTGTCTGGCTAGAGACACTGGAGCTACTGAAGAGGGTTGGGAGTTGATGCTTTGCTGTTTGAGTGTGCTGTGTGACCTCAGGTAAGATGTTTGACGTCTCTGGGCTTCAGCATGCCCCATTTCCATCTCTCTCATTTAGTGAGGATAAATAATTCAGCCATTCTGTGTGAACTCTTCCAGTTCCTCAAAAGAAAGATGCAGTAAGGATGGCTGTAATTGTTACTACAGGGGCTGCAGCCTGTGGCAAAATCATTCATCTGGGGATAAGAGATGAGAAAGAACTACGATAACTGCGCTTAACTTAAAAATAAAAATATAAAAAAAGCACCAAACGACTGAGCACAATACAAAAGGCAGCTATAGAGGAAAGTGGGGGCAGGAGGAACGGGCCTGCTGATGCCTGCTGGACGAGTCAAGACCTGACGAGTTGCTAAAACCCCACAAGGGCTGGGCTCCCTCTGTCCTTTCCCCAGCCCAGGAAGACAAAGGTAGCCCAGGAAAACATAGCTCACAGCCCTGGAGCAGGGGCAAATGTGACCTGCCGTGCAGACCTGGCTGGGGTGGGTACATGTCTCTGGGGACTCTGCCATCAAGCCCCAGAGATCCTCCCTATCTCTGCCTCTCCACGTGCAGATTTGGGAAGTGGGTCAGGGACTCAAATTCAGGTCCTCATGCTTGCAAGGCAAGCAAGCGCTTTACCAACTGAGCCATCTTCCCAGCCTTTTCCCAGGTCATTTCTAGTGACGAATATAATCTCAGTTGTCAGAGGTTTGTGTGTGGAAGGCCTGGTCCTTAGCTGGTGGTGCTGTGAGAGGTGACTGCCATCAGTGGAGCCATCATCTAATGCCACAGTCAGCTTCTCCTCGGCGCTGAGATAAACACCCGACCAGCAACAGCTTATGATAGGCAGGGTTTATTTCAGGCTTATACATTTCAGGGGAAGCGCTATCGATGGCAGAAGAAGCTGGCTCACTTCCATAGATCCAAGCAGAGAGAAACCTTCAAAAGCAGCAAGCACCACAAACAGCCAGAGCTCAAACTGGCTCTTCACACACCTTAGGGCCGGACTCCAAGATCTGCCCCCAGTGACACCTCCTCCTCCATCTGGCTGCTGGAGACTCAAGTTGCAAGCTCAATCTTGATCACAAATCCCTGAGGCTATGGGGCACACACGTTCACATTCAAACCACCACATCTATGGATTCCTGGAGTGGAGAAAGTGGGTTGCTGGGGTCATACCTTTGAAGGGTATATTTTGTCCCTGACCTCTTCCTCTCTGTTTCTCTGCCATGTGCTGCCACCATGGTGTTCCGCTCACCACCTCAGACAGTCAATCATAGACTGAAACTCCTAAAACTGAGAGCCCAAACAAATCTTTCCTCCCTAAGTTGTGATTCTCCAGTATTTTTCCATCACACCTGTGCACTGATGTCCAGGCTGCTGTGACAGTCAGAACTTCCAGCTGTGTTGGGAACACTTCCTTCCCTGGACTTTCCAGTGGGAGAGGCAGAAACAAGCTCTGCTCTCTTCCCAGGACTAGGCTCCAGCGTGGACAGAGGCATTAGAGAGGGGCCTCATGTTCTGACTCACAGCCTCATTTTATTTGGTAACGTGTAGTATTCTCTCATTCGCTCTTTGAATGAATCTGATGGAGAGTGCTTCAGCTTGTGATTATAAAATGACCTGGGAAGCTGTTGTTGAAAAAGTTCTAGGGGCTGGGGAGATGGTGCAATGGTTCAAAGTGATTGCTTGTGATGGCACACGCTTTTAATCCCAGTACTCAGGAGGCTGAGGTAGAAAATCACTGTGAGTTTGAGGCTAGCTACAGGTCAGCCTGGGCTAGAGCCAAACTCTACCTCAAAACAAAACAAAGCAAAACAAAATAAAACAAAAAAAGTGATTGCTTGAGGCTGGAGAGATGGCTTAATGGTTAAGGCAATTGCTTCTGAAGCCTAAGGTGCCAGGTTCAATTCCCCAGAACCCACTTAAATCAGATGCACATGCTTCTGGTGTTTGTTTACAGTGGCTAGAGGCCCTGGCATGCCCATTCTCACCACCACCACCCATTTTTTTTTTTTTTTTTTTTTTTAGTTTTTCGAAGTAGGATCTCACTCTGGCCCAGGCTGACCTGGAATTAACTATGTAGTCTCAGGGTGGCCTTGAACTCATGGCAATCCTCCTACCTCTGCCTCCCGAGTGCTGGGATTAAAGATGTGCGCCACCATGCCCGGCCTTCTCTCCCCTTTTTAATAAATAATAACAAAACTTTTTTAAAAAGTGATGGTTTGCAAAGCCTGCCCACCTGGGTTCAATTCCCAATACCCATGTAAAGCTGGACAGGTATTCCTTTGCAGCAGCAAGAGACTCTGATGTGCTTGTGCATGCACGCACGCACGCATACACACACACAGTTCTATAGAATCTACTCACTCAGGACCCCTCCCAGTTCAGGAGCCTTTCTGCTTTATTTTCCTTAAATAAATAACTTGCCAAAAAATAAAAATAAGAGAGCCTGGTGTGGTGGCACATGCCTTTAATCCCAGCGCTCGGGAGGCAGAGGTAGGAGGATTGTCATGAGTTCAAGTCCATCCTGAGACTACATAGTGAATTCCAGGTCAGCCTGGGCTAGAGTGAAACCCTACCTCGAACCCCCCCCCCCAAAAAAAAAAAAAAATAAAGAGAAAAAGAAAAAATAAAAGTTCTGGACTTCTCTTTCTTTTTCTTCCTTCCTTTCATTTTTTTTTTGCAAATGTATGTGTGCATGTGTGTGTGATATGGTGTGTGTGGAGTGGAGTATGCACATGTGTGTGCCCTTATGGTGCCCATACACTCGCCTGCAGTTTGGGTCGCATTCCTGTGGTGGCTGGAGTAGAACATCTGGTGTCCAGCTCTGTCATTCTTCTATCTACCCTTGAATTTGAGCCTTTTTACTGATTCCAGAGCATTTGGGGCTCCAAAGATTTTTGTGTCTCTACTCTCCTGTGAGATGGGGGTTACTGGCATGTGGTCATGCCCAGCTATTTTACGTGGGATTTGAAGATTTGAACTCAGACCGTCTCAGGCCTCTTTAGGCACAGGCATCACACCAAACCAAGGAGCCATCTTTCCAGCCCTGGAACACTTTCTGTAGCACATTGGGAGAACTCATACATATAAGTGCCTGGACCTGATTCCCACGTCTTTGTTATGTGTATGCACTTCAGTCATCTTTTATGTCTTCCTAGAAAAATCATTCACCTTGGTCTGGTTTTCACATCTGGTTGGCACAAATTTGTACATGATAACATCTTATGATTAAACAAAATAATATCACAAAGCCAGACCTAGTGAAGGCTGAAGAGGATCAAAAGCTGGGGAAATGGCTCAGCAGATAAGAGTGCTTGCCATTTAAGCACAAGAGCCTTTCAGGCCAGAGACTGCCAAGTTCATCTCCCCAGAACCCACGTCAAAGGGGGGGGGGCTGGAGAGATGGCTTAGCAGTTAAGGCGCTTGCCTGCAAAGCCAAAGGACCAGGTTCAGCTCCCCAGGACCCATGTAAGACAGATGCACAAGGGGCCGCACGCATCTGGAGTTTGTTTGCAGTGGCTGGAGCCCAGGCTGACCTGGAATTCACTATGTCTCGGGCTGATCTTAAACTGCTAGGCATCCTCCTACCTCTGCCTCCCAAATTCTGGGACTAAAGGCATGCATCACCACACCTGGCTTGTTTAGTCCTTTTAAAATTGGACTATTTATTTTTTAACTGTTGAGCTTTGAGAGCTCTTTATTCTAGCTGAGTCCTTGCCAGGTTTAGTTGCAAATATTTTCTCCTAGTCTATAGCTGGTCTGTTGGTTGTTACCTCACAAAACAAAAGGTTTCAGTGTGAGGAAGTCTGACTTAGCAGTGATTTTCTTTTTGGAACAGAAACTCTTCACCTAGAGCCAGGTGTGGTGGTACATACATGCCTGTCATCTCAATACCTGGGACTTGGGGTCAGAAGGTTTAGGAGTTCAAGGCCAGCCTCAGCTACATAGTGAATTTGAGGCCAGCCTGGCTACATGAGATCATGTTTTTAAAATCCCCCTAAAAATAAGAAAGAAAAGAGAAAAGGAAGGGGAAAAGAGAGGGACTGGTGGTTAAAGGTGTTTGCTTGCAAAGCCTGTGGGCCCGGGGTTCAATTCTCCAGCCACTCATGTTAAGCCAGGTGCATTCACCTGTAATTAGTTGGCAGTAGCAGGAGACCCTCGTGCACATAAATTTTTTAAAGGTGAAGAAAAGAGAAGCAAGAGAAGAAACTCCTCAGTTATAGATTTTCTCTTAGGAGTTACGTGGTTTTGCATTTTGCGCTTAAACCCATGATCCACTTTTGGTAATTCTTGTTTGGGGTGTGAGGCTTAGTTGGAGAAAGTTTGCTTGTGTTAGTTGTTCTGTATAAGCTGTTCAGTGACATAGCACCATCCCACCTGTGAAGGAGCTGTCTGTCCATCAGTTTATTTCCTTAGTTTAAATCACAGAGAGCCTGGCTCATTTATACTGCTGTGAGCTGAGAAATCTGATATATATAAAAATTTTGTCTAAGATTGCTTCTTATTGCCTTTCCTACCCATTCTCCATCCTCCCTCTCTTCCTCTCTCCGCTTTTCCTTTTCAATAACAAATAATTCTCGGGGGTAGCACTGTTAGTTCATAGCAAACATGGGACCTGAGGTTGCCTTCACCTGGCTGAAACCCATCGTGACTCAGCAGTGATGAGTAGAGTGCATTCATTATTTATTTATTTGAGAGAGGGAGAGACAGAGAAAGAGAGAGGGGGTGCCAGGGCCTCTAGCCACTGCAAATGACCTCCAGATGCATGCGCCACCTTGTGCATCTGGCTTACATGGGACCTGGGGAATCAAACCTGGGTCCTTTGGCTTTGCAGGCAAGCGTCTTAACCGCTAAACCATCTCTCCAGCTCATTAAGATTGATTGATTGATTGATTGATTGATTGATTTTTTACTGAGTAGGGTGCGTTCATATGGACGTTTAGGGCAGGGTGGCCAGGTATGAGCCCTCAGAGGAGATGACTGTGCTGCTGAGGACTGCAGGCAATGGAGAAGCTGTGAGAGAGAGAGAGAGAGAGAGAGAAAGAAAGGGAGGAGGAGGAAGAGAGAAGGCGAATGAGGACACCAGCTGGAGGGAAAGGGCTAAAATGCTAGGAAAGCTTCAAGGGTTAGAGTGACTGCCAAGAGATGTTGGAGAGGGAGATGGGAGCCAGACCTGGTCAGACTGCAAAGATCGTGGCCAGGACTCTGGTCTCAGCTCAGAAAGTAGAGGTCGTGGAGGGTGTTTCAAGCAGGAGGTGATAGGCTCCAATTTATGGCCTGGTTTCCCCACATCAGGCCAGTCTCTGCACCTGTTTATCCAAGTAAATGAGCCAGAGCAGAAATGGGCAGACCTGCCGGGTGGCGGATGGCCACCGTAACTCATGGCTCCAGCCCCGCCTGCCTCCTCCTCTGGCCGGAGCAGGACACACAGGCGGTCAGCCAGGCTGCGGTGATGGATGGAACGGGGCTGTTGGGAAGAGGGCTTTTCAGCTGGGAACAGCCTCTTGGGGTAGATATTTCCAGATTACGCACACAGTGTCATTAGAGAGCATGGCTATAAATTAAGCTGCTCAGAAGCATGGGGCGTGTAATAATTAAGCAATAAAAGTCGCCGCAGGGGTAAGAGAGTCAGAAACAAAGCCACTGTTTGTAGATGCTGCGGACCTGGGGAACCTCTGCTCAAGTGAAATCCAACTCAGCTGGGTACCAAAGCCCCTTCAGGCTGGGACATGGGCAGCTGGGATAGTGGGAGGGCATTTAGGGTCCAGACCAGCTCTCCAGCTGTCTTTGGAGTCACATAGTCAGTCACTGAAAGGGACTTGGCAGGGAGTGGATCTCACCAGTGCCGAGACAGAAGGGACTCAGCGTCATCCAATCCTGCTACCTAGGAATGCAGGCCCTCGTGGCCAGAACTTAGACACTCTCGACAATCTAGAAATTGTTTTTAAATGTCAGATATCCCTATTTTTTTTACAGGGGTGTCTGTGCATGTTTATGTATTTGCAGATATATGCATGTGTCTCTGTGTGTATGTGTGTAGAGACCAGAGGTTGACATCGGATATCTTACTCAACTTCTTTCTTTCTTTCTTTTTTAAAGATTTTATTTTTAAAAATATTTTATTTTTACTTATTTATTTATTTGACAGAGAAAGAGGGAGAGGGAGAGAGAGAGAATGGGTGCTCCAGGGCCTCCAGCCACTGCAAACGAACTTCAGATGCATGCGCTCCCTTGTGCACCTGGCTAACATGGGTCCTGGGGAATCAACCAGCTTCCTTTGGCTTGGTAGGCAAATGCCTTAACCTCTAAGCCATTCCTCCAGCCCTTAAGATTTTATTTTTATTTATTTATTTATTTAGAGACCTAGAGAGGGAGCGAGAGAGAAAGAGTGAAAATGGGTGCACCAGGGCCTTTAGCCACTGCAAACGAACTCCAGACGCATGTGCCACCATGTGCATCTGGCTTACATGGGACCTGGAGAATCAAACCGAGGTCCTTAGGCTTCACAGGTATGCATCTTAACCACTAAGCCATCTCTCCAGCCCTCAACTTGAGACAGGGTGTCTCACTGCACAGGGCAGCTCACTGATGAGTCTAGGTTAGGTAGCCAGTGAGCCCTGGGGGTCCTCCTTATCTCCACCTCCTGGGAGCTGGAATTACAGGCACAAACCACAAGCTGCAAGCCACCGTGCCAGGCTTTTACATGAGTGCTGGAAATCCAAGCTCAGGTCCTCCTGTTTGTGTGGCAAACACTTTACTTACTGAGTCATCTCTCCAGCACTTAAAAACTTATTTATTTCTAAATATTTCATTTAGGGGTGTGTGTGCATGTGTATGGGTGTACCAGGGTCTCTTGCTGCTTGTTCTAAATAAACACCAGATATTTGTGATGCTTTTTGTGTCTGGCTTTATGTGGATGTTGGGCAATTGAACCCAGGTCACAGGATTTGCAGCAGTCGTCTTTAACCACTGAATCGTTGCCTCAGCTCCTAGAAATTTAGTTTAACTGATACATTAAAAACATAAGAATGGAGCTGGAGACATGGCTTAGTGGTTAAGGGGTTTGCCTGCAAAGCCAAAGGATCCTGGTTCAATTCTCTAGGACCCACGTAAGCCAGATGCACAAGGGGGCTCATGTGTCTGGAGTTCGTTTGCAGTGGCTGGATGCCCTGGCACACCCTCTTTCTCTCTCTCAAATAAATAAAGAAAGAAAATATTTTTAAAACATAAGAGTATATGAATGGGGTATCTTGTAATGTTCTGGTACATGTGTACATTATATGATGTTTAAATCACATTAGATGTATTTCCTCAAACATTTTTTTTTCTTGTCTTTTTTTTCTAGGTAGGACTCTCTCTAGCCCAGGCTGCCCTGGAATTCACTATGTAGTCTCAGGGTGGCCTCAAATTCACAGCAATCCTACCTCTGCCTCCCCAGTGCTGGGATTAAAGGCATGTAGCCCCATGCCTGCCACTATCTCTCTTTTTTTCTTTGTGTGTGTGTGTATGTGTGTGTGTACATGTATGTATATGATGAGTGTGTGTGTGTTTGGGCATGCATGTCCCACTGTGCATATGTGGAGGTTTGAGGACAACCCTCTCTTCTCTCCTCTCTCCCTGCTTTAAATGTCTCCCTTTAATAAATTTATTTATTTATTTAAAATTTATTTTAGAGAGAAGAGAGAATAAAGCATTGAAGAGTATAGATGACCACTTAGTGGGCATGTGCTTGTGTGTCCTGTTTCTGGGGGTCTAGACAAACACAGGTCCTTAGGTTTCACATTAACCACTATCTCTCCAGCCCTTATTTTGTTTTCTAAATCACATTGGAGATTCTCCTGGCTCCACCTTCCTCAAACATTTGTTTTTTTTGTAGCTTTGCTGGGGAGTTGAACTCAGGCTGTCTTGCTTTTAACCACTGAGCTTATTTATTTCCCCAGCCCTTTTTATGCTTAAAACTTTCAAAATCTTTTCTTCTACGTTTTTTTTTTTTTTAAGGCGGGGTCTTGCTGTAGCCCAGAATAACCCGGAATTCGCTATGTAGTCTCAGGCTGGCCTCAAACTCACAGTGATCCTCCTACCACTGCCTCCAGAGTGCTGGGATTAAAGGCATGCGCCACCACACCCGGCACTGTGGAACTCACTCTGTTTTCCCAGGCTGACCTTAAACTCACAGTGATCCTCCTGCCTCAGCCTCCCAAGTGCTGGTATTAAAAGCATGCACCACCACACCCGGCTTATTCTACCTTTTACAAATGTACATTACTGTTACCTCTAGTCCCCTTCTACCCAGAGCTTCTTGCTCCTAGCTCTTTGTAACTTTGTACCTGTTGATCATCCTCTCCCATCCTAGCGATTATGGGGTCATTGTGGCTTTCTGAATCACTGGTCCAGATAGCAGGCTGACTTGCTTCAAACCTGACACAGCCAGCCAGCTTCCTGGCTGGTTACTGTAGGCAGTGGGCTTCCTGGGCAGCTGCCCACTGAGGGCCAGAGTTCTATTTTGTATGTGACCTGGCCACTGTCCATTTGCACCTTCAGTCTCCTACTCTGTTTAGAAATTGGTTCCCACAGGCTGGAGAGATGGCTTAGTTGTTAAGGCACTTGCCTTTAAAGCCAAAGGACCCAGGTTTGCCTCCCCAGTACCCACGAAAGCCAAATACACAAGGTGGTGCATGCATCTGGAGTTTGTTTGCAGTGGCTAGAGACCCTGGTATGCCCATTCTCTCTCTTTCTGCTCTCAACTGAATAAAAAATAAAAAATAAAATGTTATGGGGCTAGAGAGATGGCTTAGCAGTTAAGTGCTTGCCTGTGAAGCCTAAGGACCCCGATTTGAGGCTTGATTCCCCACATAAGCCAGATGCACAAGGTGGTGCATGCATCTGGAGTTTGTTTGCAGTGGCTGGAGACCCTGGCATGCCCATTCTCTCTCTCTCTCTCTCTCTCTCTCTCTCTCTCTCTCTCTCTCTCTCTGCCTCTTTCTTTCTCTGTCTGTTGCTCTCAAATAAATAAATGAAAAGTAAGCAAAAAATTTAAAAAGTACTGAAGACAGGCCAATGATAGAATTTTTGTTCCACCCAGGTGCCACATGTATAGGTTCTGTTTGCAGAGCAATTTGTATATGGGGCCAACCTCTTATAGGGTTTCTGGGTACTGGAGGGAACCCTCCTCAGCTATGGGTGCCCGGAGGGGAAAGGACCTAGAGAACCTGAAATGAAAGGGACAAGAGACACAAGGAACCGACAGCAAGACAAGGATCTGATCAAGCTGTGCTCTTTTATTTTTCCCAGGGTGCTTTTTATAGTGTTTGTCAGCAGTCTAGGTATTGCTACAATTCTGTTTCAACAGGACCAGGGAATAGCCCCAAGGCCACAAGATATTCCACAGGACAAGGTCCCTGCCTCAAAACCATAAGATAACGACTTCTTCATTCTCTGTGGGTTACATTGTTCTTTCTCTGTGCATGGGTTAACAAATAACTGCAGACCTTGTGACTCCCCAGAACAGACAACTTATCACAAAATGGAGTCACTACTCAAGATGGAGGCACTTTTGGTTACCTAGTGCCCAACGGTTCCCCACATATGGGGAGGGTGCATCTTGTGACAGTGACATGTGTGCCTTATGGAGAGAGGGTGGTGTGTGTTCTGGTAGCAGGTGTCCTGGTCTTGCCCAGGTCTGGAGCCCTATCTGGCCTTCTCCACCCTTAGGCCATCGACCCCGTTCTTTGACCTGCTGCAGCACCGCTACCAGCAGCTGTGGGTGCAGGAACAGGAGGCTGCCCAGCAAGCCATCAAGCTGGAGAAGAAACAGAAGGTAACACAGCCCTCACCCCTAAGAGGCCAATGGTCAGGGAAGGTAGAGGAGGGCTGGCGGTGGAGCTGGGAGCTGGTATTCGTGAGTTTGTGGCTGGTTGGGAAGGAGGGGTGGTCTACTTCACAGAAATTCTGTGAATTCTCGGTTGATCTTGGTGATGATCTGGTTCGGCTTGTACTAAATCCCAGAATGTAAAAGACTGGTCACCAGTCAACTGGCATATTTCACCTGTGAGCTGGGCTTAGAACTCAGCCATCCCAGCTCTTGCAGGAGAACTATCCTCTCTGCATGACTTCTTTAAAAAAAATGTTCCCAGCGGGCATGGTGGCATTCCTTAGTCCCAGCACTTGGGAGGCAGAGGTAGGAGGATCACTGTGAGTTCGAGGCCACCTGAGACTACATAGTGAATTCCAGGTCAGCCTGGGCCTTGAAAAACCAAAATAAATTTTTTAATTAGTTAATTAATTTTTTTTAGGTTGGTGTGGTGGTTTGCTTCAGGTGTCCCCCATAAACTTAAGTGTTCTGAATGCTAGGTTCCCAGCTGATGGAGATTAGGGAATTAACACCTCCTGGAGGCGGTGTATTGTTGGGGGTGGGCTTATGGGCATTATAGCCAGTGTCCCCTTGCCAGTGTTTGGCACACTCTCCTGTTCCTACTGTCCACCCTCTGTCTATGCCTTCGTTTTCCCTGCCCTCAAGTCTATAAGCCAAAATAAACCCTTTTTTCCCAAAAGCTGCTCTTGGTAGGGTGATTTCTGCCAGCAATGCGAATCTGAGTATGTCCCCTCCTCTGGCCCCCATTTCCCTGAGGACTCTCCTCAGTAAAGTTATTGGTGTTCATGGTGGGGTAATTAAGGCCTCTGTCTCTAGGGGGAGCTGTGCCTCAGGTTGTTTCTATCCTCCTTGTGGCTCTTACCATCTTCCCACTCTCTCTTCCATAACAGTCCCTGAGCCTTGGCAGGTGTGTTATCTGTTGGTGTTGACTTCTGTAGCCTCTATATTTCTGTTATGACGTGTTTCACTTCACCACAGTGTTTGTTGCTATTTTCCTGGATGTGGATGCCCAGCTAGTATTGGAAGCAATATTTGCATCGCTCTGCATGACTTCTTATGTTCACACCTCCAACTTCAATCCAACCAACCTAGTACCCTGCACTGGCTGATACAACAAAGTAGAAAAAAAAACATTTCTGGGCTGGAGAGATGGCTTGCCTGTGAAGCCTAAGGACCCATGTTCAACTCCCTAGATCCCACGTAAGCCAGATAGATGCACAAAGGTGAGGCAAGTGCAAGGTCACACATGCCCACCAGGTGGCGCAAGCATCTGGAGTGTGAAGGCAATGGCTGAGGCCCCGGTGCACCAATTCTCTCTCTCTAAAATAAAAATAAAAAACAAATAAAAAAAAGAAACCCTCTTCTAGAAGAATGCTTTAAAGAGAACATTTTATGGGGCTGATGGAGGCAGTTCAGTGAGTAAAGTGCTTGTGGTATAAGCAGGAGGGCCTGAGTTCTGATCCCCAGTACCCATGGAAAATGCTGGTTTTGGCAATATGCTCCTGTAATCCCAGAGCTGGGGAAGTAGAGCCAGATAACCCCTGGGGCTCACCAGCTCGCTAGTCTAGCTGACTCAGTGAGCCCTAGATTCAGTGACAGACCCTGGTCTCAAAGAGTAAGTAAGGTAGACAATGACTGAGGAAGACCCCTGATATCAGTCTTTGGCACTACACACATGTGCACATGTGCACCCACACATATAAACACATACATACACATAGAAAAAGTAACACGTTTTATTAAACTGTAGGTGAGCATTTTATTACACAGTAATGAGTAGGCAATGTCAAATGCTTCAAGTACATGACCCATGCCATCTCACTACCCTTCACACCACACGCCCCAGAGGCTGCACTCTTATCCCATTCCCCAGGCAGGGAGACAGTGTGGAGAGGCCGTGCTAGCCCAGGGAAGTGGGAGCCCAGGTCCCTACTATACACAATACTGCCATTTGTTACTGATAGGAGCTGTTAGCAACTAACAAGAAGTCATTTTACTGAGTTTTTTTTTTTTTAATCAGGGAAAACATCCTTATCTGCTCATTTATACTGTACTGCACATTTGAAAGTACTTAAACAGCAACTGCTTTAAAAAACAATTCCAAGCTTGGTGGCTGGCGGGGGGGGCTCCGTGGATAAAGTACTTGTTGTACAAGACTGAGTACCTGGGTTTGGAACCACAGACCCCAAATAAAAGCCAGAAGCCATGGCAGGTTTCTGTAAGTCCAGCACTCTCTGATGGTGGAAGGGAAGCAGGTGGGGACAGGAGAAATTCCTACGAACTCCTGCAAACTCCTAGACCAGCTAGCCTGATGAACACAACAGTGCACAGTGAGCCAGGAGAGATCCTGCCTCAAATCTACAATTGTTCTGTGACCTACGCACATGCTGTGATGCACATACGCCTACACACACACACACACACACACACACACACACACACAGAATTTCTAAACTTCAGACATTGGGAGAGCTTAGGTGGCCTCCCCTCACCCCTGTAATCCAGACTGATGGTCATAAAGTCTGAATGACTATACTTTTTAGACTTCATTAAAACGTGGAGGCTCTTGGTTGCCCGCCAGAACTAGATGGTAAGATCCTATTGCTAAGGACTCCACATGCTTGAACTGCGTGGTCACTGAGAAATCAAGCTGGAGCTGAGCTGGAAGCCTGCTTTCTGTGGACTAGCTGTCATGGTCCTGGAAAGTGTTAGGCAGCAAACAGCCTTTTGAGGGGGGAAGAAAAACAAAACATCAATGGTATCAACCAGCAGTGAGTCCTGCAAACTTTATGGCCTGCCAGCCAGGCCAAACGTACCAAGTGGTGCAAGGGTGGCATGTCTGTTATGGGGAAACCAACTGCTCTCTGATTGGACTTGAGACCCACTCCACGGGGGGAATTCCTGCCTGGTACTGAAAATCTTAGTCAAAAGCCTATGGCTAGGGAGGTCATAAGCCCTGTGGGGGAAGCTATTACTGTTGTCTGGCTAAGTGGATATATATGATGCCCTCTAAACACTTGTGTTTATGCCCATATATTAATGCTACTCTTGCTTTTTGTTAGAGAGGCTTTCTCTTTTCAGATGGTGGTGACCACTGGGGTGACTGAAAACTCACCACAATGCTGAGAAGTGACAGAGGAGTGCTCAGCATGAACTCTCTATCACACCTTTCAAGGCTGAGGGTCCATTGCAGAAGAAGTGGTGGAAAGAATGTAAGAGTCAAAGGAAGGGGAGGAGTGTTTACAGTGCTGTCTTCCAGACACAAAGTGGCCTTGATATCATGACCTCGCAATGGCTGATGCTACCTACACAAGACCAGTATAATAGGAGGGGGTAAATGATATAAAAATAGAAGAGAGACTAGTTGAAAAGAAGGAATTCAGTCAAGAGGGGATTTGGGAGGGGGAAAAGGGGGTGCTAAGAGGAGATTATGATCATGTTATATTGTTTACATTTATGAAAATTGTCAATTAAAAAGTTGAAAAATAAAGTGGACTCACTGGGGCTAAATAGATGGCTCAGAGGTTAAAATACTTGCTGGGCAAGCATGAGGACCTGAGTTCCATTCCCAGAACCCACACACACAAAACTGATAGGTGTGGTGGTGTGTACCTGTGATCTTAGTGCTGGGGATGCAGAGACAGGAGGAACCCTGGGTTTCACTGGCTAGCTTGCCTAACCTCCTTGATGAATTCCAGGCCAGTGAGACAAGTCTCAGAGAAAAAACAAATGCTACTTGGCGTGGTGGCACATGCCTTTATTCCCAGCACTCGGGAGGCAGAGGTAGGAGGATCACCGTGAGTTCGAGGCCACCCTGAGACTACAGAGTGAATTTCAGGTCAGCCTGGGCTAGAGTGAGACACTACCTTGAAAAACCAAAAACAGAAAAGAAAAAAAAATGCATATGGTGCCTGGTAGAAATGACACTTGATGCTGTCCTCTGGCCTTCACACTCATGGACGTGTGCAACCAAACAATCTCGCGTGCCTCCACACATACGAACTCGGCACGCACATACACAAATGTGTAGAAAAACTGGAGCCGCTCTATTACAGCAATCACGGCCAGCACCCATCCCCTCCTTCCCCTCCATGCTGAATGCTGTCCTGAGCTCATGCCCACTCCCAGAAACCATCAGATCAGCATCTCATCCTAGGATCTCACTTTGCTTCATTGTCATGGGGAAACTGAGGCTCAGAGCAATGAGGTGACTCCCCGATAGCATCAGGCCCAGATGTGTGTGGCCCTGGAGTGCTCAGAATTGAGGTCCCTTAATTGCTGATTTTGAGAACACTGGGGGATTAGCAACAGCCTCTATGTTTGAGGATCAAATGGGGATCAAGGGGAGCCTTCACAAGCAGAGATCCTGGTGCCTCCAGGACAGGTGAATCCTGGAGGTCTGGCTCCCATCAGAGAGCGCAACGCTAAGACGATGTTTTAAAAGTGGTCCGTAGCTCGTAGCTCGTCGGTTTTTAATAGCTCAAGAAAGAATCAACTTACCTAACGGCTGGTTTCAGAGGGAGCATTACCGTCACAAAGTGCTTTATGGCCCCACGCAGGAGCTACGGTTTACTCAGCAGCTCAGCATCAGCAAGTCTGCGGAAACTGGAGCCTCTACACCCTGTCTTCTGCCCCTCCTGCTAAGACAGACACTCCATAAGCAGCAGTGCAGGACACTCTACCCCAGACACTGGTATGGACTTGTATTCCAATCTGGGATGCTTTCTTTCACCCATCATGGGTTTATGGCCAAAGACCTTGTGGCAAAAGACAGATTAACAAGAGAAAAGTGTAGCTTCTCCTCGTTCCTCGTTCCTCTTGTCAGCACAGACATTTACTCTTATCAGGCTCTCAAGGTCATTTTAGACCAGATCTGAGGGTCCTGCACCTGCCTACTGAAATGAACATGGACAGATTTTAGAAGCACAGAAGTTGCTGTTTTGTGACTTGGTGCCCAAGGCATTCATCACAAATGTGAATGGAGTTTAACTGCAGGCCAGAAAAGTCTCAACACTTGACCTGACCTATAACCCAGGAAGCAACTACAACAAAGGCCTCAGGAAGGGAGCGGAAGGGCATATGGAGGCCTCCTGGGGAGATTAGGGCATGTACCTGGAAGCCGCTGGCCTGGGCCCAAGCCCTTTCCCACCATGGAAAGCTGTATGGCTTGGCAGTATTATACCATGCCACTAAGCCCTGTCGTCATCTTCACTGTGGGGCAGTAGGTTACGGGTGTATTGGAAGGTGTAGACTCGAAGTCCCAGCACCTTGGGCCTCCCCACAGACTGACTGGGAACCTGCTACCCAGTGCTGCACGCAGCCCATGGACTCACAGGGGTTTGGGCACTACAGGAAAGGCTGTGGTTCCATCCCTGTTCTACTGACCTCTTTGCTATAGGCCCCACTTACAGCCCCTCAGTCAATCCTGCATCTGACCATATCTTCATGGTAGCCTAGGCCCCTCCTGTCTTACCTGGGTGGTTTTCAACCACCACCTCCTCACCCAGCACCCACCCTTGGGAACTCCAGGGTCTGTTTTCTATAGAAGCCTTTGAAAAGCTGAGTTGGCTTGTGTCAGTCACCATTCTGCCTTCCAGAAACTTCTGAATGAGTCCAGAACAGATCCCAGAGACCTTTCCACTCTGAACAGGACCCGTGGCCTCACCATCTCTCCCAACAGCCACGCCGGCCACCTTGTTGTTTTTCTAATGCCCTCAGCATGCGCCAACCTCGGGGCCTTTGCACTTGCTTCCATGCCTCCAAAAATACCCAAGATAACCTTTCCCGCTTTTCTCCTCTCTTCCACTGTCTCCTCATCAGGAAGATCTTCCTATTTGCTCCCCACCACCATCTCGCCATCCCAGTCTCTTACTCAGCTGTAGTTTGATTTTTATTTCAAAATATTGATGACAGCTGGGCGTGGTGGTGCATGCTTTTAATCCCAGCACTGGGGAGGCAGAGGTAGGAGGATTGCTGTGAGTTCGAGGCCACCCTGAGACTACATAGTGAATTCCAGGTCGGCCTGGGCTAGAGTGAGACTCTACTTTGAAAACCCAATATATATGTGTATATAGATATAAAATGGGTCAGGCATGGGGGTACACAACTTTAATCCCAGCACTTGAGAGGAAGAGGTAGGAGGATCATCATGAATTCAAGGCCACCCCAAGACTACATAGTAAATTCCAGGTCAGCCTGGGCTACAACGAGATCCTACTTCAAAAAAAAAAAAAAACCTTGTGTGTGTGTGTGTGTGTGTGTGTGTGTGTGTGAGAGAGAGAGAGAGAGAGAGAGGGCTAGGAGGATGGCTCAGTGGATAAAGTTCTTGCCATGCATCTATATAAATGCCAGCTGAACATGACAGCCCTCCTGTGATCCAGGTACTCCAGAGGTGGAGTCAGGGGGTCACCAGAGCAAGCTGGCTAGCTAGACTAGCCAAATTGATAAGAAGTAGGTTCAAGTGACAGTCTATCTTAATAAATAAGATGGAGAGGGATTGAGGAAGATACCTGCTATCAACCTCTGGCCTCTGCATGCATGTGTACACACATGTGCACCCACACACATGCAAACATGCATATACACGTATGCAAAAAAATTGACAATTCAGAATTACTTACTTGGTACAGGGTTTCTCCTACTGGAGTGTCAGCTGCATGAGGGTGGGGTCTTTGTTTCATTCAGTGCTGTACCCCTGGCTCTTTTTGTAAATAAATGATCCTGGGAAGAAACAACCCAGATCTTTTTTTTTTTAATTTTAATTTTTATTTATTTATTAGAATCAGAGAGAGGGAGCCCCTGGCTCTTTTTATTGACAATATTTACACACGTACATAATGTATTTTTGTTTTGTTTTTGTTCTTGTTTTTGTTTTTCGAAGTAGAGTCTCACTCTAGCCCAGGCTGACCTGGAATTCACTATGTAGTCTCAGGGTGGCCTCGAACTCATGGCGATCCTCCTACCTCTGCCTCCCAAGTGATGGGATTAAAGGCATGCACCACCACGCCCAGCTGAAAAATATGTTTTATTTATTTGCAAGCAGAGAGAAAGAGAGAAAGAGAGAAAGAGAGAAAGAGAGTGGTCATGGCAGGGCCTCTTGAAACTAAAAATGAACTCCAGATGCATGCACAATTTTGTGCCATGGGTACTGAGGAATCAAACCCGGGTTGTTAGGCTTTGCAGGTAAGTGCCTTAACTGCTGAGCCATCTCTCCAGCCCTACATAATGTATTTTGATCATAATCACCTCCCATTACTTTCTTTCCTTGGTGGGGGAGGGAATTGAGGCAGGATCTCATGCTAGCCCAGGCTGCCCTGGAGCTCACTGTGTAGCCCAGGCATTCCTCCCTTCTACCTCAGCCTCCTGAGTTGCTGGGATGGCTTTCTTTTGTTTCCCCTCCTGCATCCCTCTTCCACTGAACCCCCTTTCCTTTTTATCCCTTTAAAAAATATTTTATTATTCATTTACTTTATTTAAGAGTGGGGGTGGAGGAATGACTTAGCAGTTAAGGCACTTGCTTGCAAAGCCAAAGGACTCAGTTCGATTCCCCAGGACCCACATAAGCCAGATATACAAGGTGGCGCATGCATCTGGTGTTCCTTTGCAGTGGCTGAAGGCCTTGGCTCTCCCATTCTCTATCTGCCTCTTCCTCCTGCTCTCTGTCTCTCAAGTAAATAAACAAATAATAAAAGAAAATAAAGAGAGAGGAAGTGGCAGATATATAGAGAGAATAGAGAGAATGGGCTCACCAGGGCCTCTAGCCACTGCAAACAAACTCCAGACACATGTGCCACCTTGTGCACCTGGCTTATGTGGGTCCTAGGGAATCGAGCCTGGAGCATTAGGCTTAGCAAGCAAGTGCCTTAACTGCTAAGCCATCTTTCCAGTCAATCTCTTTTGTCCGTTTTTTGTTTGTTTGTTTGTTTGTTTGTTTTGCCTTCCTCCATCATCCACAGCAACATGTTGGATAAACCTAGTGGCGTGTAGGTCTTGTGCGGATAACCACAGCTGCTGCGAGGTCATGAATGCAGTGGCCACCTGGTGTTTAGAAGACAGCGTTCCACAGCCCTCCTCCCGAGCTTTGGCTCTCGAATTCTTCCTTCCACCTCTGACAGTTCTCCCTGACCTTTGGAGGGTGTCCTAAAGATGTCTCATTTAGCACTGAGCACTCAACAGTCACTTCTTCGCAGCATGTTGATGAATTTTGAGTCTCCTCCCTGGTGTTTGGTACATGAAGAATTTTCAATAATATTTGTTGAAAGAGTGAATGACCCAGGCCAGGTGGGTCAGGCACTCAGCTGGGCCTGAGGTATGAACTCAGAATCATTTGTTGGGGCAATGGGCCAGGCCTTGAAAATCTGCAGAGGGATCCCCATCCTAACCTGTAGGTCCTTTCCTCATCTCCCTCTTTGGGGGCACATCCTGTCTAGATCCCTTGGATACCTGTTTCCCCTGCCCTCCTCACTGCTCCAGTTGTAACCACATCTCTGGCCTCAGCTGTAGCAATAAACACAAGACAGTCATCCTCCCACCCTCCCCTACACACAGTGGGAAGTTTTGTACTTTGCTGTGGATCAAAATGAGCTAAGGAAGCTAGTCTGTGGCTTGTCACAGTGAGAAATCACATGGCCCAGAGCCCTTAGTGGGTTTGAGGCTGGAAGCCTTGAACCCTGTGTTAATCTTCCAGGAACACTATAACACATAGCATAGATTGTCAGCCCAAACAACAGAAATTTGTCTTCTCATGGTTTTGGAAGTCCCCAAGATTGAGGTGTCAACAGGACTGGTTTGTTTGTTTGTTTATTTATTTATTTGCAAGCAGAGAGAGAGAGAGAGATAGAAGAGAGGCAGACAGAGAGAGAATGGGCATGCCAGGGCCTCTAGCCATTGCAAACGAACTCCAGATGTATGTGCCCCTTGTGCATCTGGCTTACGTGGGTCCTGGAGAATCGAACTGGGATCCTTGGGCTTTGCAGGCAAATGCCTTAACCGCTAAGCCATTTCTCCAGCCCCAAAGCTGGTTTTTGCTGAGGACATTGCCCTTGGCTGGAAGGTGGCCACCTTCCAACTATGTCCACATGTGCTGGGTCATATTCCCTCTTCTCTTTTAAGGACTTGGTTGGGACTCAATTCTTATCATTCCATTTACCCTAAGCTCCCAATCATGGGCCTTATCTCCACACACAGTCACATAGGGGTTAGGGCTGCACCATTTGAATTTGGAAGGGAAACAGTTTGGTCCTCTACAGCCTCCCCCCCCCCATGAAGTACAAGACACCAGCTGTGCTGACACTAGTGCCTGCTAGTGGGCATGGAACTTGGGGTTCAGGAGGCACAGGCTTTCTCTGCCACTGAGGCCCACCAACAGAGGCCTTGCTAACTCTGGAACACACCCAAGTTCCCTTTCTCAAAAGGAGCCCACCTTCCTTTCCTGAGCAGTCACTGTGGAACAGGGACAATCCTTGAGTCATGCATCTCTTCACCCAGACACCAGAGATCCCTAGGGACCAGAGGAGTTGTGTTAGCCTTAGGGAAATGGGACGACATCCCTCCCTCACAGCTAAGTCAAACATGGGTATATCCATGACCCTCTGAGCCATATAGCCAGGGGCAGACCATGGGTAATGCTGAGAATAGCCTCGAGGAAGGACCAGGGCCAGGAAGAAAGTCACCCTCAAGTCGGCCACCTGAGCATCCCAAACCCTGTCCTCACACCCCTTGGTCATTGCCTGGCCTTGTCCAGGTAGCCACGTGGCATCTCACTGCTGTATTTCTGGTCTGCAGGTGATCCTGGGGAAGCTGTATGAGACTCGGAGCTGTCAGCTCAGGAAATACAAGCCACCCATGAAGCTGGATGCCCTGTGGCATATGCCACACTTCCAGAAGGTCAGTGTCCCCTTCGTTCATTGGTCCCACAGACCTGGCTGCCTGCTGCTCCCCTGGCCCAGTATCTCCCCCATTATCTAGAAGTTCTCTGGGCTCCCAACCATCAGCGCAGTGGCAGAGCATGCTGGGGAAACGGCAGGGCCTGGGCTGACCCTACCTAGGTCATCTCAGCACAGTGCTGAGGTGGCTGTTTACCCAGGGCACAGACAATCTGGGCTGACCCTCCCTCCAGTGACAAGACCATAACATGTGAATTGTGCCCCGCTCCTAAGGACTCAGATGCTGGATAACATCATTTCCTCAGGCTAACATTACCAAATGATGGTGGCATGATGGTGGCATGACGGGAGAGGGGCTGATACATTGGTGGGAGCTGGAATTAAGGGCAAGCTATGCCACCAAGGTAACCTGGATCAGGTTCCAGGGAGTGAGCCATGCCCTGGCCCCAGAGTTGAACCTGTGACCTTTCATTCGTGTAGCCTTGGAACAGCAGACAGGGACTCAGGTACAAGGGCTCTGGATAGGAAAAGGACTGTGTGTGTGTGTGTGTGTGTGTGTGTGTGTGTGCATGCATGCGTGCATGCGCACGCACATTTACAGATTAAGGGAAATTCACCAAGGCCTGCTTCTTGAGCCTGGATGCAAGGCAGTCATAGCCCTCAAGGATAACCCTCTCCAACCAATGGTGCTCTGGAAACAGGGAGCAATCCTCTAGGACAAGGAGGCGTCTGACTTGGGCAGAAAGACGCTTTCTAGAGAACTATGAAGGACTTCCCTGGCCCTGTCAAGATAACTGCACAAGGCGACATTTTCAGGCCAGCCGGCCCAGCTGTTGTGCTACGTTAAACTGCAATTTAGGCAATGAAGGGGCTGCTGCCTTCCTGAGCCTAATGCACTTGAACAAGGTGCTGAACTTCACCAGGAATGCTGCTCTGCCCCCCTTGATGCGGCCTCTCATGTCCTGCCCAAGTGGCCTCCATCAGCATATGTCAGTGACCATGTGCCCCACCGCCCATCAGCCCAGGCTGTCTTGGTGCTCACAGCAAATGTCAAGGCAAGAACATGACCGAGCACTGATCAGGAGGTAGCCGGAGTCAGAGTCCTCACCATGCTGCTGCTTCTTAAAGCGCCACTCACCTCAGCCTCAACAGCCCAACTCGCCTCCCATTTCTCTCTGGTTCTCTCAACATCCGTCCTTTTAAAACACACCCCTGCACTTGCTTCTCTCAATGGCAGCTGTCTACAGTCTCCTTCCTTGGCCCTCCTCTGTTGTCTTCCCCCCTTTGCCCTTTTCTCACTGATGTTTCCTGGTGACAGAAAGAATGCAGGTGTCTGGGTGGCACTGCCCAAGAGGCATAGGACCCCTGGCTCCACAGGCACGAGATACCCTCTGGGCAGGGAGAAGCCTTGAATCTCTGACTTAAGAGTCCAGGCCCATGGATAAAGGAGAGTGCAGATGGCCTCCACTAAGGGAAAGGTGCCCCTACCCAGGTACCAAAGAAAGCCCATGGAAGACTCTATGTTGGGAGCTCCTATCTCCCACGCCCAGCCACAGAGGCTGACCCTGGCAGGAGCTTAGGGGCAGAAATAAATGCTTCTATTTGCAAAAGAGAGGATTTCTTTCAGTGGCCCAGCTGTCTCTTCGACTCATCAGAACACTGATCTGAGATAAACTCTTAGAACCAGTAGCCACCCGGTAATGACGTGTTCCCAGTGCCAGGCATCACGTGTGGCTGGTTATGTGGATGATGTCGTTTCATCCTCAGAGACAGCATCCCAACCCCTCCATGTAAGTGAGGTGGGGGCCAGTGTTTCTTCCAACATTCTTAGATCAGCTGGCTTGAAACCCAGGACAAGTACCTGCAGGGCTCACGCTGACATGCACCCACTACCTACCTTGACACAGAAATGATGTCACATGGTGACAAGCACAAGCCTGACCTTTGCTGAGGGTCTTCCACCTTTCTGAGGATGCCCTTGGGAGTCAGTTAATGCCCCAGTAACCTATCCTGTTGGTCCAGGAAATGGTGCATGTGCAGGATGCGTAGAGCAGGGTTATTTCTGGGCACCTGTGCCACCTAGCAGAGACCCTTAGGTTCCCAAGGGCTGCTGTTATGGAATGTCACATGCAGTGCCTTCCTTGTTGGGAAGTGATACCAACAACGATTTTGACAGATTCTTCACCTTGAGCCAAGGGCTGGACATCATGTCCCTGTGCCACCAATGTGGACACTGAGGCTTAGAGAGCTGAAGGAGTATATCCCATAAGAACTGGATCCAGGGCTGGAGGGTTGGCTTAGCAGTTAAGGCACAGCCTGTGAAGCCTAAGGATCCAGGTTTGATTCCCCAGGACCCACATAAGCCAGATACACAAGGTGACACATGTGTCTGGAGTTCGTTTGCAGAGGCTAAAGGCCCTGGTGTGCCCATTCTTTTTCTCTCTCTCCTCCTCTCTCCCTATGACTCTCAAATAAAATAAAATAAAATAAAATAAAATAAAATAAAATAAAATAAAATAAAATAAAATAAAATAAAATAAAATAAAATAAAATATAAAATACCAGAAGTCTTTAGAGGAAAAAAAAAAAACCTGGATCCAGGATCTTAGGCTACCTCAGCCTTCCTGGGGGAGAGGGGTCTCCTGAGACATCTTTCTTTACTTCTTTCTCCTTTCTTTTCCCTCTTTCTTTCTTTCTTTCTTTCTTTCTTTCTTTCTTTCTTTCTTTCTTTCTGTTTTTTCGAAGTAGGGTCTCACTCCAGCGCAGGCTGACCTAGAATTCACTGTGTAGTCTCAGAGTGGCCCTGAACTCACAGCAATCCTCCTACCTCTGCCTCCCAAGTGCTGGGATTAAAGGCGTGTGCTACCATGCCCCACCTCAGAGACTCCTTTCTTCCCCAGTAGGTTCCGCCTTGACTCCACAGGGTGTCATGCTTTCTTGTCAAGGCACTTAGCAACTTTGCAATTAGATAACTAACTGGGTAGTTTTCTTGTCTTCCCCAGTAAAGTGTGAATCCACAAGGACCAGGCCTCTAGGTCCCTCGTCGTCTTCGTGTCCCTGGAGCCAAGCAGGGTGCTTGGCACAGATGAAGCAGTTAGTAAACATCTGAAATGAATGAGTTTGTGGATGAATGAATGAATAGCCCAGAAAGACCAAAGGATTTTAAAATCTGTCACAGACCCAACAAAATCCCCTTGTTCACCACAGATACCCGAGAAACACCACGCTCCCCACACAGACCAGGGCTGCGTCAAGAAGGCCCAGGTCAGACTGCCGTCCTGTCATGTGTAGGAAGCCTCAGGAGGGTCTTTGTCTGGGTCGCACATCGTGGCTGATCCTCCACCCCCCACCTCAGCCCCATTATGACAGGAAAAAAGCGTTTCCAAAAAAGTTGAACCTGTCAGGGTGATGGATAACTTAAATGGACTCTCCCCGCTCACGAACAGATGTCGACGCTGAACTCTGTCAGAAATAATTAAACACCTTTCACATGGAAAAAGCAGCAGGCAGGGCGCGGCGGCCACCTCACAGCCTGGGTCACCAAATCAGGCAGGCTGCTCTCTGCTTCCTCTCAGCCAGCCATGAGGAGCTGTGGAGAACTCCCGGTCCTTGGGGTGATGAGAGGAAAGCGGCCAAGAAGGGGTACACACTCCATCTTGAGGTTGCTTCAGATGAGCAGGGCCTAGAAGAGAGGGCCACCAGAGAGGGCCACCAGGGAGACTAGATTCCTTCTGGTCTCTGTGACCAACTACTGCCAGGGGATGGCCTTGTCTAGGAGGGAGGGTCAGCTATCAACTGGTGCAGAGCCTTCCAGTCAGGCCATTCATGCTGTGAGGGCCCAGTAGAGAGGCTGGGGGCTCAGAACCTGTCACCACGTCTAAAACTGGAAGGGTGGGATCAGTCCTATGTTGCGGCTTCTGAACCAAGACTTGATGGTTCCCTCTTTTGGGGGGCCAAGGAGCCATGTGAATGGCAGATAGAGGACTCTTTTTTCTTTTTTTTTAAGTTTTTTGAGATAGTGTCTCGCTCTAGCCCAGGCTGACCTGGAATTCACTATGTAGTCTCAGGCTGGCCTCGAACTCCTACCTCTGTCTACTGAGTGCTGGAATTAGAGAAGCATGTGCCACCACACCCAGCTGTTTTTTTTTTTTTTTTTAGTATATGTTAGCTATGCCTAGCAATGGGTTTCATTATGTTTTCATACATGTCTATAAAGTATTTTATTTAATTATTATTTGGGGGGTTCGAGGTAGGGTGTCACTGTAGCTCAGGCTAACCTGGAATTCACTATGTAGTCTCAGGCTGGCCTTGAATTCTTACCTCTGCCTTCTGAGTGCTGGGATTAAAGGCATGCACCACCACACCTGGCTGTCTTTTGTTTATTAATATATGTTAGTTATGCATAGCAATGGGTTTCATTATGAAATTTTCATATATGTCTATAAAGTATTTTTTTTTATTATTATTATTATTATTTTTTTGATTTTTCAAGGTAGGGTCTCACTCTAGCTCAGGCTGACCTGGAATTCATTATGTAATCTCAGGGTGGCCTCGAACTTACAGCAATCCTCCTACTTCTGCCTCCTGAGTGCTGGGATTAAAGGCATGTGCCCCCACGTCCAGCTATAAAGTATTTTAATCATATTCGCCCTGTCACCCTCTCATCTCCCACCCACTTGCACTGATCCCTCTTTCTTCACAGTCATCCTTCTGCTTTCATGTTGGTTTTGGTGGCTGGATGCATTTCACTAATGTTGCTTACAGGAGCATGGATGAGGGTTATATATCAGAGCATGGGAAACTTACCAGTGGCTATAGCCCTGAAGGAAATCTCTCTCCCTTCCCTAGAAACCCCTAATTGCCTATAGTTCTTTGGGGAGAGGCTAGGCCTCATGAGCACCTCTCCCCTCCATGACAGTGAGGATTCTTTGAGGTGACAGACAGTCCACAATGAACCACTGCAGAAATAGCTCAGACCCTTTCTCGGGTTCTCCTATGGGGGATGAGTGGTGAACTTCTCTTTCTTTCAATGGAAGGGTCACTGGGCTGGGGGCTGACACCCTCTGTATTCAGTGACATGGGGCTTTTATGCTGCCCCCAATGTGTGCTGGTTGTACACTGTCCAGCAGTGTTTGGATAAACATGAAATGAACACACACCAGGCAAAATATGATTTAATGGAGAGTGGGGGGGATGCAGCCTAGTGCTCCCCAAACTGACTGCACTTGCAGCTTTTTAAAAAAAAATTTATTATATTTGTTTAGGGAAATATAAAACTGAGGGAAAAAATGAAGGGCTGGAGAGATGGTTCAGTAGTTAAGGCACTTGCCTGCAATGCCTAATGACCTGGGTTCAAATCCCCAGTACCCACTTAAAGCCAGATACACAAAGTGGTGCATGCATCTGGAATTCGTTTGCAATGGCTATAGGCTCTGGTGTACCCATTCTCTTTCTCTCCTTGCGGATAAATTCAAGCAGTGAAAGCAATGGGGAGTCAGAGCATAAGACAGATCACGAGTTTGCATCAGACCAGATCATGAGTTGCTTATGTTTATCAGGAAATCTATGGAGAAGCTATGAGTTTCCTGTCTTCAAGAAGCTCCACCTAAGGCTCATAGTCTTCCATGTCCCCAGGCTTAGCCTATGCAAGGATCAGCTCTTTTCCAATTAGCTTGATCTCCACATGCTGGGGGTGGCAGGGCAGAGTAGAAGCCCATGTGCAGTAAGGTGGGGAGCAGCATGGTGTCTGTGTGTGCGAGCAGGGTTAAAGGGTGACCTGTCTCATGACCTTATCTGTCTAAGACCTCTCCCGCAAAATGACCTGTCCATACTCCCCTGACCAGGCTGCCCAGAGAATTTGACGAGCCCTTGTGTACACCATTAAGCACAGCACCTGGCCCATGATAAGCTGACAATAATGAATAAATGAGGAGGGTGGTGGTCATTCGTTTGTTCATTTGCTTGTTCACTCCTTCACCCACAAACTTCTCCCTTGAGCCCCTCACTCCCAGGCTCTGTTCTCAGGTCTGAGGACATGGTGATGAACCAGCCAGGCTAAGGCTGCTGCTGCTCTAGGTCTACTGGCACTAGACTGGCAGGGAATGAAATGGACAGAGAAGTGACTAAACCAGCAAGTGGACAGGATGTCCACCATGGTGGACAGATAGATGGGGGAAAATTTAGAGAAATTCTATCCTCAGGGACACAGTATCACAGACTGAAACAGCCAGGCTTGGCTGGGCAGCCCCAAGTGTGGGGAATGGAGACAATCCCTGTAATGTTAGCCCTGTCATCCAGGCATGGGCTGGCCACATGGCTCATATCCTAGGCGGGGGATCACTTGCTCCCACAGCCCTCTTTTGGGCCTATTGAGAAATATTGTAGACATTGCTCCTTTTTGCTCTCAATTGTGACTTTCTTTCTTTCTTTTACTTTTTTTCTTTCTTTCTTTCTTTCTTTCTTTCTTTCTTTCTTTTTCTTTCTTTCTTTCTTTCCTTCCTTCTTTCTTTCTTTCTTTCCTTCCTTTCTTTTCTTTCTTTCTTTTTTTCTTTCTTTCCTTCCTTCCTTCCTTTCTTTCTTTTTGTTTTTTGGGTTTTTTGCTTTTTTGATGTATAGTCTCGTTCTAGCCCAGGCTGACCTGGAATTCACTATGTAGTCTCAGGGTGGCCTCAAACTCATGGTGATCCTCCGAGTGCTGGGATTAAAGGCGTGCACTACCACACTCGGCCCCAACTGTGACTTTCTGAACCTCACAGTATCTGGTCTCCTAATTGTAAGCCATGAGAAACAGATTGTGGGGCTGAGGAGATAGCTCAGACAGAAAAGCATGAGGATGTGAGTTGATCCCCAGTACTCACATAAAAATGCCAGGCAAGGCAGTGTAATCCCAGCACTGGGAGGTGGAGACAGGCAGACACCTGGGGCTCATTGGTCAGCCATTGTGGCCAAATCAGAGAGCTCCAGGCCAGTAAGAGACCCTGCCTCAAAAAAAAAAAAAAAACTGGTGGATGGTGTTTGTTCTCTGCCCTCCACATGGACATGCACCCTCTTTCACATATATACCCACACACACACACACACACACACACACACACACACATTAGAAGAAAGCAGGTGGGGCTGGAGAGATGGCTTAGTGATTAAGGCGCTTGCCTGTGAAGCCTAAGGACCCATGTTTGACTCTCCAGATCCCATGCAAGCCAAACGCACAAGATGACACAAGTGAGCAAGGTTGCACATGCACACAAGATAGCACACAAGATAGCACATGCATTGACATTCAATTGCAGTGGCTGGAGGCCCTGGCGCACCAATTCTCTCTCTCTTTCTCCCTCTCTCTCTCTCATAAAAAAACTAAAAATAATTTTTTAAAAGCAGGTGGTTTATTTTGCTGCCCAAATACACTGGGTCCCTAACTCCTCAAATGCTGATGGCAGCCCTGCAGACTATGCAGAGATGGGCTGGTGCTACTTGGGGAGAGCAAACTGGGGTCTATGCTTTGAGGATCAACCGTAGAAAGCCATGACTTTGATCTGTACTGATCCAAAGTTTACTAAATATGGTTGGGAGGGAGAACCTAGGCTGTGAGACCCTGCCTGGATAGAACACCATCAATCCTGTGTGCCCATAGCACTACCCATATCTGGAAGGAGAGTCCCCACAGTGATGGTGCTGGGGACAAGGCTGACAGATCTCATTTTCTCTGATACTCTTTTCTGCATGGTTTAGTTTTTCTTTTCTTTTTTTTTTTTTTAAAAAAAGGTTTTTTAATATTTTATTTTTATTTATTTATTAGAGAGAGAGAGAGAATGGGTGCATCAGGGCCTCAAGCCACTGCAAATGAACTCCAGACACATGTGCCACCTTGTGCATCTGGCTTATGTAGGTTTTGGGAAGTGGAGCCCTGGTCCTTAGTCTTCACAGGCAAGTGCCTTAACCACTATGCAATCTCTCCAGCCCTGGTTTGAGTTTTTCAGTGCATACATATAACTTTGAAATTTTTATTTAATTGCACACGTATGAATGTGTGTAAATGTATATGGGTGCATCAGAGCCTCTTGCCACTGTAGTTACATACCAGATACATGTGCCACTTTTTGCATCTGGCTTTATGTGGGTACTGGGGAACTGAACTTAGACCAGCAGGCTTTGCAAACAAGTGCCTTTAACCACTGAACCATCTCTCCAGCCCAGCATGTAACTTTTCTAAAACCAGCCAAAATGTTTTATAGAGGCATGGTTTGCACACCTGTAATCCCAACACTTGGGAAGCAGAGGCAGAATGGGCCGAGGAGATGGCTCAGTTGATAAAGTGATTGCTGTGCAAGTGTGAGTACCTGGATTCAGATCCTAGAACCCACATAAAAGTGGGATTCTGTGATGCTGGCATCTGTAGTCCCAGTGTGCCTACAGAGAGAAGGGGGTGGAGACAAGAGAATGACCTGCAAGCTTGTGGGATAGCTATTGTGAAGAACACAATGGTGAGTGAGAGAACCGGCCTCAAACAAAATGGAAGGCGAGGACTGACACCTCAGGTTGTGCTCTGGCCTCCCTATGTGCACTGTGACATACATATGTGCACCTGCACTTACACACATGGACATACATGTGGACACACACACACACACACACACACCTACATGGTCTTTGAGGACAACCTAGTCTATAGATTATAGATGAGACCCTGTCTCCAGAAATATTGTTGGAGAATGGAGATTCAGTATTCTTTCCCAGGTATCTTTCCAGTCAACCCCTCAGTGAGCCCACTTCTTCCTGGTTTCTCATAAAGTGCTTGCACACTCTCTGTCAAACTTAGTTTCTCATATTGCACTTTTTTTTTTTTTTGAGGTAGGGTCTCACTCTCAGGCTGACTTGGACTTAACTCTGTAGTCTCAGGGTGGCCTTGAACTCATGGTGATCCTCCTACCTCTGCCTCCTGAGTGCTGGGATTAAAGAGGTGCGCCACCACGCCCGGCTGCATTTCTTTTTTTTTTTTTTAAATATTTTATTTATTTATTTGAGAAAAAGAAAGAGTTGGAGAAAGAGAGAGAAAGATTATGGGCACTTCAGGGCCTCTAGCCACTGCAAACGAACTCCAGACACATGCATCACCTTGTGCATCTGGCTTATGTGGGTACTGGAGGATTGAACCTGGGTCCTTAGACTTCGTAGGCAAGCGCCTTAACCACTAAGCCATCTCCCCAGCCCTCATATTCCATTTCTGTCAGCCATGAAGGCCAGTGGCCAGTGCTGTACCCAGACAGTGAAGGCTACATACAGGCTGCTGGGGGCTAAGTCCATGTCCCAACTAGTGAACCAGCATTTTTTTGCAGAGTAGTTGACCCACACCTTGCAGTCTCCATTTCTATACACACACCAGGCTCCCAGTAGTCCTTGTCTCTCTGCAGTACCAGTCCCCACCAACATTACATAGTCGTTCAGTCACTAAAGTATGAACAAATTGACTATATTTTCATCTGGCTTTGGGTTTCAGCCCCACTGCTTTAGAATAATGGCTCAAGCTATTAAGTTAACGGTTTGATTTACAAGCTCTTGTGCTCTGAATGCTGGGATCAGCCTCCTCTTTCTGTGGAAGACTAACCCTGCCTCGGGTCTCCTGGGCCCCTAGCTCCCTAACAGGAGCTGGAGATGGAGGGAAGGAAATACATCAGTAGTCAGCCAAGCAGGGCCACCCAGAGACACAGCTGATTAGGGAAAGCTGCTGAATCTAAGAAAGGATTTTCTTTGCTACCTTTAAGCTCTCTTACAAATCATAGCTGGCTGGAAAGTTAACTCTCTGTTAAACCCCAGAGTGGTTCCAACCCTGTCCACCCCACTGCCTCTACTTCTCCAAAGGACTTGTTTGTTTAACACAAAGAAAAGCTGTTCTCCACCACAAGGTGTCTAACTCCAGAGTCCCTGGAAGGACAGATGCCAGATCTGTGGCCCCTCCCCGAGCCTCACACTGGTGTATTTTAAGAATCCTGCCGCTTGCTCGCTAGCTCACAATAGAATAAGAATCGTGCAGTATTGCCATGAAGGGCACCAAGTGCAGGGATGGGATGTGTGGGGCAGAGGCGGAGAGATGGGAGGAATGATTCAGACGCCCAGTGCAGCTGATGTTCCTCCCTAAATATGGCTGCCCCCATTATAAATGGATTCTATGCAGAAGAGCTGACTGTAGAGGGGACAGAAGCAGGGGGATTTGTTGGTTTTACATAACATGCTTCCTTGGAGGTGAGGTACCTGCTTAGGAGGTGACACTGAGGCGCGAATGCTGGCAAGTCACAAATAGAACTGGAGGTGTAGGGATGGGAAAAGGAGAAAAGAAGTGCAGCAGGGAGTGGGGAGAGTGGCCAGCTTCCTGGAGCAGCAGGAGTGTTTTGCAGGCATCTGTCTATATTGGGGCTGGAGGGCCTCACACCCAAAGAGGTCTGAGACTGGCATCTTATAGGCCAGGTCCTGCAAGCTGAGGTGCAGCCCCCTGAATCCTGCTAGTTCCAGGGCATTTTCAGTTTAATCTACAAGTTTCTTCCTTCCCCATTAGGCTTAAAAAATATATCCATTTGTGTGTGTGTGTGTGTGTGTGTGTGTGTGTGTGTGTGTGTAAAAATCAACCAGAAAGGGGCTGGAGAAATGGTTTAGTGGTTAAGGCACTTTCCTGTAAAGCCAAAGGACCTCGGTTCAATTCCCCAGGACCCATGTAAAGCCAGATGCACAAGGTGGCACATGCATCTGGAGTTCATTTGCAGCGGCTAGAGCTGGCATGCCCATTCTCTCTCTGTGTGTCTCTCTCAAATAAATAAATAAATATTTAAAAATCAACCAGGCCGGGTGTGGTGGCACATGCCTTTGATCCTGGCACTTGGGAGGCCGAGGTAAGAGGATTGCTGAGAGTTCGAGGCCACCCTAAGATTACATAGTGAATTTCAGGTCAGCCTGAGCTAGATTGAGACCCTACCTCGAAAAAAAAATAAAAACAGAAAATATGAGACATATCTTGTTTCAATATCAGGTATATTACCTATCTTTTTTTCTCCTCCCCTTCCTTTTTCTTTTTTAGACAAGATCTCAAGGAGCCCAGGCTTACCTCAAAGGCACTATGTATCCAAGGATGACCCTGAACTCCTGATCCTCTTGCCTCCACCTCTGCAGTGTTGGGATTACAGGCCACCATGCCCAGCCCAAATCTCTCTTGAATCTCTCTTGTGTCCCCACTTGTTAGTCTCTGTTAGCTGATGGGACCCAGAATTGCCCAACATGTGGCCAGCCGCAGGTTCTAGCAGGTAAACAGCATTACGGGTGCAATGCATGCAGACACTGCAAGAAACAAGCATGCGTCACTGGCCTCCTTAGGAGATGAAGGTGCACCAGCATTGTGGAGCACCTGTGGGGAGGAAGGGGGCTCACTGTGGAAGTTCCCAGACCTCCTTGCCTGCTCTGCTCAAAGAAGTCCTAGGAAGTGGTGCTATTGAGCAACACAAACAAAGGTGGATGGTTTGACCAAAGTTTCCTGGCTGGAAGCATAGAGGGAAGAAGTCACTGGAAACTTGGAATCTCCAGATGGCTATAGTGACAACCACGTTCTCAGTTCTCCCATCCCAAGATCTTTTTAGGTGCCAGCCTAGGAGCTTCTGTGAATTCTCCCATCTCATGTCAATGTCTCACTGACCTCAAGTGATAGAGGAGAGTCCCCATTTCAGCCACAGGGAAACCAAGTCTCACAGATTTAAAATCCCATACCAAGGTTAACAGGCAGCAAGATGCCCAGCAGGGCCTTTGACACTGGCTGGCAGCCTTCAAACTTGGGCTCTGGAAGAGCTGCTGAGTACTGAAGGCCTGCAGCTGAGCAGTGCAAGTTGCAGGACATGGGGCAGAAAGGCAGGGCGAGGACGGTCAGTAGTGAGGCTTTGATAGGTGTCCAGAGGGCCATGGCCAGCCCTGCTCTGGCTGATGTAAGCCTTTGCAGTAAATCACACTTTCCACTGCCTTGAAAGCCATTAGACCTTTATAAAACCTCCAGCCTCCTTTAAATTGCAGTTTGGCCCCAAGGCTAAAGAGGAAAGAGACTGTTGACTTTTTGAGCTTGGGCTTGCTGTGTTAAAAGTGAGAGGCAGATCAAGTGTAGTAGGGGGCTGCTGTCTGCAGGCTCAGAAGCCACATGCACACTGGCCCCAGGTCCCAGCCTGCCTCCCGGCTGCCACCATCAGTGCCTCTGCAAAATGGACATACAAATAGAGAGGAGCCTGTGTACGTAGAGTGCTTGGCCAAGGGGAAGGTCATGCAGCAACAGAATCCTGGGCTACATCAGGCCTTGATATGCCCTCATAGAGGAAGTGCTCTCACATGGAGCCATGCCAGGTGTCTTTTGAGGACTGGTGTCAAATACAGCTTCTAGTTGCCCTGCAGATCTGGCTAACTGCCAGATGGGTACTTTTGGCAAGCAGCTCTTTGTCCTTCCTTCCACCATGAGTTAACTCCTCTTTCTCTCTCTCACTAATGTCTGATCTATATATTTACTGGGGTGGGTGGGTGTACTTCCACACATGTGCAGTATAGCATGCTGGGTCCTCCAAGGGGAACTGAGACTGCTGGAGACAAGTTTCATCTGTTAAACTGTCCAAGGGGTTGTAAGGTTCTATACCATCTCCTCAGCTGCTATCATGACATACATACCCAGGCTGGGTGGCTTCAGGAATAAACATTTGGTCCTCTGGTTCGGGAGGCTGGAAGTCCAAGACCAAATGTGCAGCAGGGCTGAGTTTGTTTGTTTGTGATAGGGTCTTGTGTATTTCAGGCTGCTTCAAACTTACTGTGTAGCTGGAATGACCTTAAACTTGTGATCCTTCTGCCTCCACCTCCCAAGTGCTGAGATTATAGATATGCGCCACCATGCCCAGTTTACATGGTGCTGGAGATCGAATCCAGGGCTTTATGCATGCTAAGTGAGCACACTATCAGCTGAACTACTTCCCCAGCACCATGCATGGTTCTGATAAGGACCCTCTTCCTGGCTCACAGCCAGTTGCCTTCTTACCGCATCCTCATATTACAGAGAGCGAGGTAACAAGGTCTCTCCTTAGAAAGGCACTGGTCCCATCCTATGGAGAGGCCTTGCCTATGGCCTCATCTAATCCTAATCACCTCCCAAAGGTCCCACCTCAATGACCATCCCACTAAGGGTTTGCACATGTGATCTGAGGGGGAACTCATCGGTGCATAGAAACTGCTTTTTTTGTGTGTAAATATTATTTATTTGTTTATAATTTATTTGAGAAAGAATGGCATGCCAGGGCCTCTTGCCAGTGCAGATGAACTCCAGACACATACACCACTTTGTGCATCTGGCTTCACGTGGGTATTGGGGAATTGCACCTGGGCCAGTAGGATTTGCAAGCAAACGCCTTTAACCACTGAGCAATCTCTTTAGCTCCATAGCAATTTCTTTCTCAAGTTCAGTACAAATGTGCCTTCTTCTGCCTCCTGTCCCCTGTTTCTGAAGCTCCCTAGCACTGTCTGCCCCCTTTTTTCACAACAGCCCTGAAAATTCCCCAAGGCAGATGCTTTTTCCATGGCTGCCAGCTTCCTGATTGCTCCTAGGTCAGAGTTGTGAGTGTCAGAAGGTGGAGCCCTGCTGGTAACAACAGTGGACAGCTCAGGCACTGTGTCCTCTGCCACTCAGGGGTACATTCTCTACCTTTGTCCATGGTCTTGAAGACTTGTCGATTCTAAGTATTTCCTACATGTGCTTGAACAAAACTGTGGCTAACAATGCTCATCAGACATCGTATGATCATTTAATGTGAGAATCGCCTGCTTGAGGGCAACTTCACGGAGAAGTTGCAGTTGGATTTGTATACCACTTTGTTTTTCAATTTTTTCCATTTTTAAATTTTTATTTGCTTTTTGGAGAGAAAGAGAATGGGCATGTCAGGGCCTCAGCTGCTGCAAATGAACTCCAGATGTATGCACCACCTTGTGCATCTGGCTTACATGAGTCCTGGGGAATCGAACCTGGGTCCTTTGGCTTTGTAGACAAGTGCCTTAATTGCAAAGCCATCCCACCAGACCCTGTTTTCTTTATTATTATTATTATTATTATTATTATTATTATTATTATTAGCTTTTTCAAGGTAGGGCCTCGGTCTAGCCCAAGCTGACCTGGAATTCACTATATAGTCTCAGGGTGGCCTCAAACTCACGGTGATCCTCCTACCTCTGCCTCCCAAGTGCTGGGATTAAAGGTGGGCGCCACCACGCCCTGCTCTTTTTTATTTGTGTGTGGGGGTTGGGCCATATGCATGCCACAGCTTATGTGTGGAAGTCAGAGTATTTCTCCTCTCCTTCCACTTTTTTTTCCCAAGGGTCTCACTCTAGCTCAGGCAATCCTCCTACCTCTGCCTCCCAAGTGCTGGGATTAAAGGCATGCACTACCACGCTGGCCCCATTCCACCTTTTTCTGGGACAGGGTCTTTCTACTGCTGCTTGTAAATTTCCATATTCTGCTGGCTCCACCTCCCATTGTCATTAGATGCACTGGGATTACAGATGTGGCACTTTGTGTCTGGATTTACATGGATACTGAGGAGAAAAACGTAGGTCAGCAGACTTGCAAGCAAGCATCTTTAACTACTGAGCTATCTCCCGAGCCCGTTTTTTTTTTTTTTTAATTTACTTATACACCACCCTTCATGGTACCAGTCAGCATTCCTTGAATGCCAGCTCTGGGTGCCAGGTACCATGCCATGACCTTGCCAATGATCCCACATGATGAATGGGCAGTATGATCCTGACATTGTAGCTGAGAAACTGAGGTCCCTGGTCACATGGCTGAAAAGTGCAAGGGCTAAGGCTGGCCAGATCTGTCAAGACCCTGTGTTCTTAACTATGTGCTAGAGCATCCTTTTGATTTGTGGAAAAGGTGGGGCTGACATGATGCAATGTGCTCCTTGGGCACCACGTGGTCGAGATTCAACAAGAGTTAGAATATGTTCAACTCAAGAGTCCAAGAGTGTCTACATTTTACTCAGATAGTCTCTGCTTTATACAACCCTTGGAAAAATCTTTTTATATCACGTGCATTTCATCAGTCACCTTCAAATCACTTGGAAGGAAATAGGCCACAAATATTGTAGAAAATGAAATTCCTCTTCCCCTAAGAGCTTGAACTGAGAAGGCAGAGAGGATTCAAGGGGCCTGGGCTATGGGGGCATTTCCTTTTTTTTTTTAATATTTATTTATTTGAGACAGAGAGAGGGATAATGAGAGTGGGCATGCCAGGGCCTCTAGCCACTGCAAACAAACTCCAGACTTATGTGCTCCCTTGTGCATCTGGCTTGCGTGGGACCTGAAGAATTGAACTGGGGTCCTTAGGTTTCACAGGCATGTGCCTTAACCACTAAGCCATCTCTCCAGCCCACAGGGGCATTTCTAAGGGCTCTGTTGTCATATTGCAGGTTCCTAATCGACCCATCCACTAATCCATCCATCCATCCATCCATCCATCCATCCATCCATCCATCTACCCACCCACCATTCCATCTGTTCATCTGTCCATCTATCCACCTACCTATTCATCCCATACACTCATCTCCCCATCCATCCATCCATCTATCCATACATAGCATCTATAAATACATACATCTATCTACCTGTCTGTCCATCCATTCACCCACCCATCTATCTGTCTGTGTGTTCATCCATCCATTCACCCACCCACCCATCCAGCTGTCTGTCTGTCTGTCCTTCCATGCACCTACCATCTGACTTTATTAGTTCAGGGTATACTGAGCACACTAACAGTAGAATTACCATAAAGCCTTTGGAGGCCTCCCATCTGCTGACATTTTCCTGGAATCCTGTCTGGAACATGGCACTGGCATTCCTGCTGTCTAGATGAGGACCTTTCATTGTAATATTCCTACCTGTGACTTGACAAAGTTGCCCTCATCATCCATGGAAAGATTCCATTCCCTCTTAAAAGACACCAGAAAACTTTCTTCCCAATCATTATTCCAGTAAGAGAAAATGACAACATCAACCCCCACTGTAGTGTGCTCACCCCTGCAAGGCTGAGACACCAAACATCTGAGTGTGGCCCCGCTGCCCTGGTAGTAACACAGGAGCTGCTCAACAGCCTATATGAATACGCAATAAGGCACCGGTGGGCACCATACGAACGGCACAGCAAAGGATGTAATTTACAATGGAGCACAGAATCAAAGACTCTGTCAACTGAGGAACCGTGTGCCTGGATAACTACCTTGTGCTACCTGCGAAGGCGCTGTCAGGGAAATTTCCAGAGAAAGTAATTAAGGTATCCCCATTGTCCAAGTGTAGCATAAAATGGGGAGCTCTGAGTTTGAAGCTCACCAGGGATCTGGTACCTCCTCCTAGACCAATCCTTCATCAAAATGAGCAGTGGATCAGCTGGGGTGACCCCCAGCTCTCCCTAACATACCCCTCCAGCACAGCACAGACCTGCATGTGTTGTCTTGTCAGCAAAGCAATAACCAACACATGAGATCGCCACTTTGTGAAATGGGGTAAGATTAATGCACACATATCTAGACCTCTCTGGGATCTGGCAAGGGACAATTAATATTTATCAAGTATCCATGGCATACGTGATCATCAACATGCCATGCCTACAGTCCCTGGCTTCCAGGTGTCTCCACTCACAGATTCTCCACACACAGGCTCTGGGTACTCAGAAGTCCCAGTCCCTGCCGGCAAAGCCAACAAGCGCTTAGGCTGGTATTTCTACAAGTGGCTTATTTCCCGGTTCATGAAATTAGTGACCAAGTGTCCTCACACCATGTCCTCCCCTAGGAGGTAGGTGCCGAAACAGCCCAGATCCTTGGAGCCATTCCCCTCACAGAGGCTCCTCGAAGGGTCACCATCAGCAAGTCTCCCCTACCCTCTTCTTAGCTCTCTCTTGAGCTGCAAGGAAAAGCCAAGTCCTGCTGTCCATGGAAGGTCAGTGTGGATATGACCTTTCTTCGTTCCCCTAGTCTGAGTCTACAGCTGGACTTGGGGGAGCCCACTGGGATATCCCACTGTCTGCTGGTAGGCTAAGCCCTGGCAGCTGGACACCTTGGACATCCCTCTCAGAAGAATAGATCCAACAGACTCCCATCATGCAGGCTCTGAAGAGGAGGACCTCCCCCTTTCCCCGCAGCTCAGCTTGTCACTGCATTTGTTGACAAGCCTATTGAAAACAGACCTCATGGCCACTGTGAAGTTCTCCCATTCACTCTTTTCACAGACAGTTTTTGAAAGGCAGAAAGTCTGGAAAACACACTGGCTCCGGGCCTGGCCCGTCACTCAGAAGAGAGGGGCACTGCCGGGGTGAGCAGGGCTGACGAACCTTCTCACCTGGCCCCACGGTGCACCGCCTCCAATTAAATCAAAATGGTTTGTTTTTAATGGTCTTTTACACTGACAAGTGGGCGATCATTTTGGGCCCACGAGCTGTCAGGGAGCCGAGGCAAATCCTCCGTTGATAATGCCCAATGCTTCCAATTAGGAGCCGAGGCCGCTCCTGGCGCGCTAACGATTCCCCAGCCGCCCCCCAGGCCCCTTTGGCGCTGGCTGTTTCTTCTGCCTCCTCCGCCGCAAATTACTGACACAAAACGGAAGGCCCAGCGTCTCCTCCGCCACGCCAGGCCCGGGCCCTGTTGGGTTTAATGAGCCGATGGAAGTTTCCTGGCTCCAGCGCTAAATTCTTTTCTTGTTTGACAGCTGCTCGGCTAAGGCGAGTGTTGACCTTATAAAAGATTTAGTGTTTCTCATTATTTTCTGTCAAGCTTCACAAGTGATGGCTGGGCCGTTATCATTTGCATCCTTGGGAGGGGGGTGCAAGTATGTGTGTGTGTGTGTGTGTGTGTGTGTGTGTGTGTGTGTGTCAAATGGGGGGCTCGTGATGGAGTTGGGAAATAGGGACAGGAAGGGGTCTCTTTCCACATGTCACATTTGCACACACACACACACACATACACATGGCAACTTCCAGTGTGACATTCTTCCTGGGCCGAAGTGTTCCAAAGAAAAAGTGAGATGATGATAGACGGGTCAGTGGCTCTCAGTGGAGCCATGGTGGAGGCTCCAGAGAGAGCCCAGTATCTCCTGAAGTCAGTCAAGCCCGCAGAGCCTGTGGCCACAGCCAGGCAGGGGACAGGTGCTGGGTGGAAGAAACATCTGGGCCACACTGGAGGCTCAGGATGGTCCGGAGAGATCTCATCTGGGGAACTCACTCTTCTCTCACAGACTCATGACAAGCCTCCACCACGAGCTTTCCTCCTCTGCTCTGAACCCGCGTTGGGGCTGTAACGGTTTTCAAAAGCGAAACCATTAGGAAAAATAAATGGCACATATTATTCTCCCTTGAGATAGTTATAGGAGCATTTGTTAGTTCTTATTTTGTTAGGCACCCATGCCAAATTGGGGCTTCCCTGTAACTAACAAGGCTCGGGGGAGTTTAAACTGGCGCCTTCCCCAGCCGCTGCTGGTCTCCCCACCTCCTCATTGAACGGTGGTGTTTTCCCTGGCTGTCTCCTCCCTCGAGAGAGCACCCCAGGTCCAGGTGACCTGAGATGACCTAAATGGAAGCAGGGGGTCTATATCATTGATGCCATGGAAGACACTACTTTGATCTCATATAGAGGCCATTTAAATGAGTTATTTAAATATTCCTAAAATCTCTCTCTCTCTTTCTCTTTTTTTTAAAATTTTATTTATTTATTTATTTATTTATTTATTTATTTATTTATTTGCAAGCAGAGAGAGTGATAGAAGAGAGGCAGACAGAGAGAGAATGGGTTTGCAGGGCCTCTAACCACTGCAAACAAACTCTAGATGCATGTGCCTGTTATGCATCTGGCTTATGTGGGTCCTGGAGAATCGAACTGGGATCCTGTGGCTTCTCAGGCAAACGCCTTAACTGCTAAGCCATTTCTCCAGCCCTTGTTGTTGTTTTTTAAGATTTTATTTTTATTTATTTATTTATTAGGGACAGAGAGAGGGAGAGAGAGAGAGAGAGAGAGAGAGAGAGAGAGAGAATGGGTGCGCCAGGGCCTCTAACCACTGCAAACAAACTCCAGACATGTGCGCCCTCTTGTGCATCCGGCTTATGTGGGACCTGGAGAATCAAACTGGGGTCCTTAGGCTTCACAGACAAACACCTTAACCCCTAAGCCATCTCTCCAGCCCTCTCTTTTTTTTTTTTTTTTTTTTTTTTTTTTTTTGAGGTAGGGTCTTGCTCTAGCCCAGGCTAACCTGGAATTCACTAAGTGGTCTCAGGCTGGACTTGAACTCACAGTGATCCTTCTACCTCAGCCTCCTGAGTGCTGGGATTAAAGGCGTGTGCCACTACACCGGGCAAAATTGCTCTTTTTTATGCTACACTAAGATGGTTATTTATGCAAAAAGAAATAAGATAGAGCTCACTAAGGAAAGATAAATTGTGGGGCTCCTAGAGATATGGTTAAGTGGCTAAAGATGCTTGCTTGCAATGCCTGACCACCTGGGTTCAATTCCCCAGTGCCATGTAAAGCCAGACACACAAAGTGACACATGCATCAGAAGTTTATTTTCAGTGGCAGGAATCCCTGGAACACCCAAATCCTCTCTCTCCTTTTTTTTCTCTCGTGTTCCTTCTCTCTCAAATAAATGAATGAATAAAAACATTCTTGGGCTAGAGAGATGGCTTAGTGGTTAAGGCGTTTGCCTGTAAAGCCAAAGGATCCCCGTTCAATTCTCCAGGACCCATGTAAGCAAGATGCACAAGGAGGCGCATGCATCTGGAGTTCGTTTGCAGTGGTGCATCCATTCTCTCTCTCTGCCTCTTTCTCTCTATCAAATAAATAAATAAATAAAATATATTCTAAAAAATTCTTTAAGCCGGTTATGGTGGTGCACATCTTTAATCCCAGCACTTGGGAAGCCGAGGTAAGAGAATTGTCATGAGTACAAGGCCAGCCTGGGCTACAGCTTGGCCTAAAGTGAGACCTTGTCTCAAAAAACTGAGTTCTTGGGCTGGAAAGATGGCTTAGTGGTTAAGGCATTTGCCTGCAAAAACAAAGGATCCTGGTTCGACTCGCCAGGATCCATGTAAACCAGATGCACAAGGGGGTGCACATGCATCTGGAGTTCATTTGCAGTGGCTGGAGGCCCTGGAGTGCCCATTCTCTCCTCTCTCTCTCTCTCTCTCTCTCTCTCTCTCTCTCTCTCTGCCTCTTTCTGTCTCTCAAAAAAAAAAAAATAAATAAAATTTTTAAAAAACTGAGTTCTTAACCAGGTGTGGTGGCATACACATTTAATCCCAGCACTCAGGAGGCAGAGGTAGGAGGATCACCATGAGTTTGAGGCCACCCTGAGACTACACCCTGAGACTAGTGAATTCCAGGTCAGCCTGGGCCAAAGTGAGACCCTACCTCAAAAAATAGAAAAATTGAAAAAACAAAAACAAAAAAACTGAGTTCTTCATAACCCCTCAGTGAATACTAATAACCCCAACTGAGTAGGGCTCTCAGTGGAATGGGAGTGGGGGAGAGGGGACATAAAAGGATATAACCTTCTTAAAAATAAAATAAAATATTTAAAAAAGGAAAGTGGAATGAAAGGAAAATATCTGCGAATCCTGTCTGATATGGGACTTGCACCGATGGGCATATAAAACACTCCAGCAATGCAGTAATTAAAAGATGCATATTACAATCTCACAGCAAGCAGATGATCTGAACGTTCAAAGATGATACCCAAATGGCCAACAAGCCAACGAGGGAAATGCTCTCAACCTTACTGGCCACCAGCAAAATGCATGTGATACCATTTGCACCCACAAGGATGGCTACAATGAAAAGAACAATCACAAGTGTTAGTGAGGGTGGGAAAACACCCACCCACGCTGCACGTGGCAAAATAAATGGTTCAGCCACTTTGCAAAACACTTTGGCAGTTCTACAACAGGCTAAACACAAAGTCCCATATGGCCCAGAAATTTCACTTTTACATATATACCCAAGAGAAATGAAAACACCTCATGCCAAGTTTTGTACACAGACATTCCTAGCAGCGTTTATGATAAAAGGAGGAGGAGGAAGAGAAGAGGGCTGGAGATAGTGCTCAGTGGTGAGCAGTTGTCTTGTATGTACAGGGCCTTGGGTTTGATTCCCAGAGCCAAAAAGGAAGGAAGGAAGAAAAGGAGGGAGGGAGGGAGGGGAGGAGGAAGAAAGGAAGGAAGGAAGGAAGGAAGGAAGGAAGGAAGGAAGGAAGGAAGGAAGGAAGGAAGGAAGAAGGAAAGAAAACCCATTCTTTTGGGTTGGGGAGATTGCTCAGTGGTTAGATGCTTGTTTGCTGACCTGGGTTCAATGCCTCAGTATTACCTAAAGCTGGACACAATAAAGTAGTGGTGCATGCATATGGAGTTCATTTGCAGCAGCAAGAAACCTTGATACACACACACACACACACACACACACACGTGAATAAAAAGCTGTTTTGCTTGTGGGTGTGTGTGTCACATGGTGTGAGTGGTGTGGTATGTGTGGTATATGCATGTGTATGTGCCCTTGCAGCGCCTCGCGTGTGGTGTGGTGGGGTCTCTCTCCTGCAAAGGCCAGATTGGAACCTTGGGTGAACTGCTCCATCGCTCTTCTGCATGGTCTTGTTTTGAGCCAGAATCTCTCTGTAGTAATTCAGTGCTCCAGATTCTCAGGTTTCTGCTCCTCTGCAGGACTGGGGTTACAGATGCACATGGCCATGCCCAGCTGTTTTACCTAGGTCTTGGAGATTTGAACTCAGGCAATCTCAGGCCATCTCTCCAGCCCTAAAAGAAAGAAAGGAAAGAAAGAAGAAAGAAAGAAAGAAAGAAAGAAAGAAAGAAAGAGAGAGAGAGAGAGAGAGAAAGGAAGAAGGAAGGAAGGAAGGAAGGAAGGAAGGAAGGAAGGAAGGAAGGAAAGAAAGAGCCGGGCATGGTGGCGCACGCCTTTAATCCCAGCACTTGGGAGGCAAAGGTAGGAGGATCACCGAGGGTTCGAGGCCACCCTGAGACTACATAGTTAATTCCAGGTCAGCCTGGACCAGAGTGAGACCCTACCTTGCAAAATCAAAAAAAAAAAAAAAAAAAAGAAAGAAAGAAAAAGAAAGAAAGAAATAACTCAAACATCCACCGACTGATAGATCACTAAATGAGAACACGGTCTAGAACAATTCATTCATAAAAAGAAAGGAGGTACTTGTCCACACTCCACCCTGGATGAATTGTGAAAACATACAGACAGAACAGTCATCACAGAACACAGTCGTGTGGTTCCCTGCCTATCAACTGCAAAAGTCCACAGGCACAGGAAGTCCACGGTGACTACAGCGGTGGCTGAAGGATGAGAAGGGAGCAGGAGGGAGCCAGTGTCAATGGGCCGAGGTTTCTTGGGGAGGGGGCAAGGTGCTAAGCTGAGAATAAGACAGTAATTCTATAAAAATGCTAAAACCATTCACTGATTTCTACACTTGAGGTGGGTAAATTTTATGGTATGTACATTATATTTCAATGAAGTTGTTAAAGAGATGTCAGATAGCTTGTGGGTTGGGGCGGGGCGGGGGGAGCTCCCTTGCATTGGAAAAGCAAGCATTTCCCAGTCCCTGCCTTTGAAGGGCAGAACAAAGTGCTGGTTGGCCATGTGCTATGACCTCAGGTGACCCTTAGCCCTCCTCCACCCTGTCCTGCCTCTTGTTTGCATAGTAGGCTTCACATGGCCAGAGCAGTTAGCAGCAAGTCCAGCCATGCACACCACTTCAGGACAGATGCTATCCTAGTATTTGGCCCATTGACACCACATCATCGTAGCACTAGAATTCAAATATGGCAGACTGCTCTCAGCTAATCTTGGGAGGCTGGTATCTTTGGTTCTCTGAGCTTCATTGCCCAATCCTATGAGGTGAGAGAGGTCCTCTTCCCAGCCCGTCCTCAAGGGTCAGTGTATCTTCCCACTTGGGAGGCAGGGAATCATTCAGAGCTGTAACTAGACCTTGTGGGGAGGCAGGGAGTTTGTCTGCACAGCCTCAATTGAATGTTCTTTAAGCCAGCGTGTGTCAGCAGGGAGGGTCAGCCTCTATGTCCTTGCTCTGTCTATTTTTGGACCGTAGAGAAATTAGAGTCAGTAGCAGAATAACAATTTAGGGGACCAGATGTCTCAGGAGAGATTGCTCCCCTCATTAATTACTTAAACCACAACCTGCTACATCAGAGGGGAGCCTCTGGTCTGCTTGCCATAGAGGTCTTGCCCGGACTGGTGTTCTACCGGGGCCTCTGACCTCCAGCTGCCCGGGACTTGACAGAAATTACTGACCTGGGACTGATCTATAATTTTCAAGTGCCTCTCATTAGAGCAGACAGCCTTTCAATCTTTACAGCAAAATCTCTCTCCCAGTCACCTGAGCAGTTGTCACTTAAAAAAAATCAAACTAAAATCTCAGTGGCTGTCATTTTTCCCCCCTCTAAGCTCTTTGGCAGATTTTCTTTTTCTTTTTTTTTTTTTTTCCTATGGCTATTTTCCCTCCAAGCCTCCTCTTGCCTTCACAGCCCCCAGATCTGTCTCTGGAAGGTTTGGTGTCCACTTGAGGAAACATTATGTGTCTAGTGAGATGGGCAAAGAGTCAGCTGGCCCAGCAGTGGGTCTAGGTCAGAGGTCTGAACTCTAATGGCTATCACAGAAAAGTGCCTAGCTTGGGGATTTGCACAGCTGTGGCTTGGGCTTTCCTGGCCATTGTGCATGCATACACACACTTCTAGTACATCTCTGATACAGTTGTTCAAGCAGCTGCAAGGCCTGACCTTGGGGAGGAGGCTCACCGGCAAACCCTCTGGGGAGGAGCTCCCTCAGTGGCTGCCTGAATCCTCTGGTTAGGAGAGGTTGGAGCTGAAGGAATAGAGAGCAGGCAAGAGTGGAGGAGAGTGGAATAGTGTCTGCCCTTACCTTTGAGCAAGCACAGCTGCACCATCTGATCAACCAAAGGCTACTGCCACCTTTGGACAATGACTTACACCTTGCCACTAGATGAACCTTCTGGGGCTTGGTTTTTTTTTCCCCTGCATAGAAATGAATCTTGGCCTCATGGGTTCCTCTACCAGGGCAGAGCCATCAGGAAGGTTAGCATAAGCCAGTGCCACAAACTTCCTAGTGCTCACCTTCATTTGACAGCAGCAACCTTTACTGAATGGATCACACACAATCTCCAGGAACTGAAACCTATAAGCCAGAGTGACTTTCTTTTTGTAAATATTGTTTGTTTATTTGCAAGCTGAAAGAAAAAGAGAGAGAGAGAATGGGCATGCCAGAACCTCCTGATGAACTCTAGATGCATGCACCACTTTGTGCATCTGGCTTCCCATGGTTACAGGGGATTCAAACCCAGGTTGGTAGGCTTTGCAGGCAAGTGCCTTTACTGCTGAGCCATCTCCCCCTCCTTTTTTTTTTTTTTTTTTTTTTTGGAGACAAGATTTTATGTAGCCAAGGCTGGCCTCAAACTATGTAGTTGAAGCTGGCCTTGAATTCCTGGTCCTCCTATCTCCACTTCCCAAGGGCTGGAATTATGGATGTGAGCCTCCAGGCTTGGTTTATGTGGTTCTGGGGATCAAACCCAGGGATTGTGCATGCTAAGCAAGCACTCCACCAACTGAGCCACATCCCCAACCCCAGAGTGACCTTCTAAGTTGTGTGCTTGAAGGGGAAGGCGCATACCTCCTGCTCCTTCAAACCCTATTCCCTCACCCAGCCCCTGTCCAAAACCCTGTTTCTTTTGTGCTAGGAAGAAGCAAAGGCAATAGGGACCTCCAGAGATAACCCTGGATCCTTTTTGCTTCCCTCACTGGTTCAGTCTCCTCTGTCCAGAGGCCGAGTAGGCAGACTCCACTAGGTGCACACACTTGGCCTTGATCCTGGGTGTTCTACACTTTTCGTATAAATGACCTGAGGCATGTGTGCTATTCTGTAACCATTTTTGGTTACTGTTCTCATAGAACCTCGTGATTCTGAGACATATGCATGTTGGTTCCAATAAGCTTTGGGCCACTGGCCTCATGGACACCCAAGCACATATAATGTGGCTGGGGAAACTGAGGAACCAAGAATTTGGCTCAATTTGATTTTAATACATTGAGACGTAAATGGCCACTGGGGTAAGGAGCTGCTCAAGGGGTCATCTCTGGAGCGTCCACTCAGGCATGCAGTGTCTACTGCCTGAGTTTATCACTTTCCATTGACTAGGTTGTCACTGAGGGACATGCTCTGATTTCCAATGTTCATTTTCATGTCAACATAAGGCTGCCTCCTACACATCTCTTAGTGGACACTTTCAAAAATATATGTTTGCAAGCAGAGAGAGAGAAGAGAGAATGGGTGTGACAGGGCCTTCAGCTGCTGCAAACAAATTCCAGATGCATGGCACACTTTGTGCATCTGGCTTTACATGGGTACTGGGGAACTGAACCCAGGTCATTAGGCTTTGTAGGCAAGTGCCTTAACCCCTGAACCATCTCTACAGCCCCCCAAAGTTTATTTAAGTTTACAGGTGACATGGATTCTCTGGTTCATGGATGTACAAGTCTTATCTTCATACTTAATGCCAAATCCTATTCAAAGTGGCCCTGACTGACACTCTTGATAATGAGTAGCATATGAAAGTTCCTCTTTCTCTCCTTCTCTTTTTTGGAGGCAGGGCCTCGCTGAAGCCCAGGCTGGCCTCAAACTCACAGTGCTCCTGCTACTTCAGCTTCCCAAGTGCTGAGAGTAAATGTGGTGCCAGCCACCATGCCCAGTTTTCCCTTTCTTTTTATTTATTTTTATTATCTTTGTGTGCAATGTGAATATGTGCATGTGTGTATGTGAAGGTAGATATGTGTGTGCCACAGCATGAGTGTGGTGGTCAGAAGACAAACCTTAGTGTCAGTCCTTGTCCTCAACATTGAGGGGCAGGGTCTCTTGTTATTCACCACCGTGTATGCTGGGCTGGAGATCTTCTGGGATTCCCCTGCCTGCCTCCCATTTTGCCACAGGAGGTAAAATGAAGGACGCTCACCAAACGAAGAACTGGCTCATTGAGAGTGGGTGGAAAGATTGCAGATGCCTGCCAGACCCTGGAAATGGAGTCCAGGACTACGGGTACCAGGGACACGGTGGAGGCCAGAGGGGCAGAGGGCGTAGCTGGCTCTGGGCTCAGCTCTCCTCAGGAGAGCTCCTTTCCACTTTAGAACCTTGAGTTCACCACCCACAACCTGGGAGGGTAAGATTTGGGATTCTCAATGTCTCTGTGAGCCCCAACCTTCTGTGAGTCCTCTATTCCATTGGGCTATGGGGAGACAAAGGGTTTTGCCCAGGGAGGGGATATTGATCCCCCAAACACAATGGAGACAAATCCCCCTAAGATCTGCTCAACTCCCTGCCTCCATTTGCAGTCCCTAACCTGCTTTCATTTCCTCCAATTCTCCTTCCCAGGGGGGCTTCCATTAATTCCTCCTACCTAAGATGTTTTCCCTTTTCCTTCCCATGGGGAAAATACCCTGCCCTCCCTAGAGACTCTGCCTACCCCCATGAAGCTAGATTCCCCCCACCTACAATCTTATTCAACTATGCTTCTGTAACTGGCAGTTAGTACTTAATGTGTTCAGTGACCACCTCCTGTGATATCTTTCTGGGTGTGTGGGCAAGGCCTGGCCTGACTTCCTGCCTGGTATTTCCAGGCACCGTGCCGCAGAGCGGTAGATCATTCACTGGGCAACGCTGTTTAGAATTTTGCAATTTAGAATTTTGCCTGGCTTGCAGGACTGCTGGGGATGGAACCAGGCATGGACACTTATTTACCTGCATTGACCTTAGAGTGACACAGAGCTCCATTCACAAAGCTGGTTCCTGCCAATGCCATTTCAATTTCTTAGCTCCAGGCGGAGACAGACAGACTGCAGATGGCTTAATTTAGAAGCATCTCAGAAGGAATTCCTGACTCCACAGCTCTTCTGGGGTTGGGGGAGGTGCTGCAGGGTCCTGACCACATACGTACAGGCTCCCCGCCCTCCCGTGTTACTGAGTCTTGCTCCTTTCGGGAGGGGAGGGGAGCATATGTGGGGAGGAGCAGTAGTTTAACTCAGCACTAACTCTGAGCTTCCTGCTGAGGGGCTGGGACCTTGAGGCCTGCAGCTTTGGGTTCAACTTGAGACCTACAGCTGTGCCTGACTCTTCTGGGGGGGGGTGTCTCTGATTTCCCACCTGTATAATGGAGATAGGGATGTTGCCAGCCTACTCAGTTCAGATGAGGCCAGGATGGGATGAATGTGAGGCACCTGGCATCTGATGCTGCTTCGCTGTAAGAAGAAGGGGCTGGAGAAGCTCATCCCGGCCAGGCTTGCAGAAGGGCCCTCTACTGCCCACTGAAGGCCAGAATGTCTCTCTCTGGACACTGCATGGTTTTTTTTTTTTTTTTTTTTTTTTTTTTTTTTTTTTTTTTTTTTTTTGAGGAAGGGTCTCATTCTAGCCCAGGCTGATCTGGAATTCAGTATGTAGTCTCAGGGTGGCCTTGAAATCACAGCGATCCTCTTACCTCTGCCTCCTGAGTGCTGGGATTAAAGGTGTGCGCCACTACACCTGGCTTGGACACTACATGTTTATGTCTTTCCTTTCTTCCTTCCTTCCTTCCCCTTTCTTCCTTCCCTCCTTCCTTCCTTCCTTCCTTCCTTCCTTCCTTCCTTCCTCCCTCCTTCCCTCCTTCCTTCCCTCTTTCTTTCTTTCTTGCTTTCTTTCTTTTTTTGTTTTTTGGTTTTGGTTATTCAAGATAGAATGTCCCTTTACCCCAGTCTGACCTGAAATTCACTATGTAGTCTGAGACTGCCCTTGTCCTACCTCTGCCTCCCAGAATGCTGGCATTAAAGGCATAAAGGCCACGTGCAGCTCTTTGTTTCTTCTCTCCCTCCCTTCCTTCCCTCCCTCCCTTGCTTCCTTCCTTCCTTCCTTCTTTCCAGGTCTTATGTATCCCTGGTTGGTCTTGAATTCTCTATGTAGACAAGGATGACCTTGAGCTCCCAATCCTCCTACCTCCACCTCCTTAACTGCTGGGATTACAGAAAGGTACCACAACACTCAGTTTATGCAGTGCTGGGATCAAACCCAGGGCTTCATGCATGTTTAGCATGTAAGAAGGGACTCTATCAACTAGTTACATCGCCAGCCTTCCCTTCTCTTTGCAAAGGCCCACACATAGACACTTCTAGTTGAATTGGCTTCCAGATGAACCCACGAGGCCCACAGGTCCTTTGGGTCTCAGCCCTTAACTCAGGGATGCTCCAAGCCCAGAAGGCACACATCCCCTCCTACTTCTGCTAACATATTTCCTCTCTAGGACCTCTCTTCCACATCTCATCCCCCTAGGCACACTGTGGTAGTTTGAATGTATGTTCCCCATTGACTCAGGTGTTCAACTTAAACTTGGAACTTGGATCTCCAGCCGCCGGGATGGGGGAGGTGCCACTGGGGGCCGATCCCTGGAGTCCAGCCCTAAGGTGTTGCTGGGGGAAAATCTAATTCCAGCACAGCAGTCTGAACTCTGTTGGATTTTTGTGCTTGCTGCTTTTTTGGTGTTTGCTTGCTGGTGGTGGTTTCTCTCTCTCTGCTTGGATTTATGAATGGGAGCCAGCTTCACCCACCATTGATGGAACTTCCCCCGGATCTGTAAGCTTGAAATAAATCCCTTTCTGGGTGAATTCCATCCTTTGCATCCATTTATTCATCTCTTCACCCTTCTTATCCTGTTTAAACATTCTTCCAATGCCAGTCCTGCGGCAGGAGCAGGCCCTGCCTCCCAGAACCTGGAGCTGCGTGTGCATGTTTGCTCAGGCTCCCTTCCTGGATGAGCTTCTGCTGTGAGAAACAGGAATCCCAGCCTCAGAGATTGCCCTGTGACGACCTGCTCATGGCCCGTTCCAGAGTCAACTGGATGTCATGAGCACAGAGCAGGCGCGGGGTGCATAGAGCCAGCCCTGATGAGGACTTCCCGTTCCCCAAACACCCCATCAGCAAGTCCAGGAGAGAAATGGAACTTGGAGCAGGGCATAGTGGTACACACCTTTAGTCCCAGCATTCAAGAGGCTGAGGTAGGAGGATCACCACAAGTTCAAGGCCAACTTGAGACTACAGAGTGAGTTCCAGGTCAGACTCTGCCTTGGAAAAAAGAAAAGAAAAGAAAAAAATAAATAAAAGAAAAGGAACTTGGGCCCCGTAAGGGGGGCAAAATGTTAACTGTCCCAGCACTGAATTGACATTTAATAAATGTGTTTTGGGGTCTGGGGAGATGGCTCACTGGCTAAAGGTGCTTGTTTGCAAAGCCTGTCCACCCAGGTTTAATTTTCCAGTACCCATGAAAAGCAGATGCAAAGTGGCACGTGCGTTTTGAGTGCATTTGCAGTGGCAAGAGATCCTGGTGTGCGCACACACATACACACACACACACACAAGGGGATGTGCAAATAAATGGAGAAAATTTAGAAATTTGTTCTAAGTGGGTGGACAGATGGTTTGGTGTATGAAGATTGTAAAAATAAATAACATTTCTGGGACTGGTGATGTAGCTCAGTTGATAGTGTGCTTGCCTAGTATGCGCAAAGCCTTGGGTTTGATCCCAGACACTGCATAAACTGGGTATGGCGGCACAAGCTTGCAATTCTAGTACTCAGGGAGGAAGAGGAAGGAGGATCAGGAGTTCAAGTTTACCTTCAGCTGTATAGTTGGTTAAAGGCCATTCTGGGCTATATAAACCTCTCTCTCTCTCTTTCTCAAAAGAGCAGTTCTAAATGGGCTTCTGTCCTCCATGTGTGAGAAAGCTGAGCAGCTCTGTGGGGCATCCATCCTCCCGTGGTCTCTGTGGGGAGCAAGGTGTGCACGAGTGTTGGAGAGCCTCTGCCGTCTACCATACAATAGTAATGCCACCTGCCACTGGCCACCCACCACTCTTGCACACCCAGGATCTCTTGCCACGGCAAATGCACATGCAGAATTACCTGGGACTGGCTTGAAGCCTGCATTCATTTCCTGATTTCCTATAACACGTTAACCCAAGCTCGGAGGCTTCCAACAGTGGAATCTAATCTCTCCCACTTCTGGAGGCCCAAGATCCAAAGCCAAAGTAGGAGGAGGGTTGGCTCCCTCTAAAGGAAAGGATCCGCCCTCCTCCTCCTGCTGCTGCAACCTCTGGTGCTCCTGGCATTCATGAACCATAGTTCACTCCAATCTCTGCTGTCACGTGGCCCCCTCAGTGTCTTATGCCCTTGAAAGATGCTTGTCACCTGAGGGATTCAGGATGGTGTGAACCTTCATTTAATCACATCTGTAAAGACCTTTTTGTCAAATGATGTCACGCTTTCCAGTCCTGGGGCTAGGGTGTGGCTGTGTCCTCCTGGAGGTCACCATTCAAGCCACTGCAAGGGCCAGGAAGGGACACAGAGGGATGGCAGAGACACAGGTCACAAAGTCAAGGTTCCTGGGGAAGATGCACAGGAACTTATAGAAGCAGAGTAGAAAGGTGGTGGCCAACATGCTGCGCCCATGAAAATGCCTTCTAAATATCTGTGTTTGTGCCCATAGATAAGTGCAACTCTGAGCCATAGTCAGAGAAGCTTCTTTTTGCAGTTGGCGGTGACTGCTGGGGAGACTCAAAACTCATTACAGTGCTGAGAGTGACGGTGGAGTGTTCAGCACCAAATGAGACCGCTCTATCGCTGCTCCAAGGCTCAGGGAATATTTCGAAGGAGGAGGTAGAAAACCTGTAAGAGCCCCAGGATGAGAAGGAGTGCTTTGGAACACTGTCTTCTGGACAGGAAGTGGCTGTTGCATTCATGACCTCACAGTAATTGTTACCTGGACAAGATCTGCACAATATTGGACCCCCTTTAACTTTTATTGACAACTTTCATATATGTATATAATGTATTTTGTGATCACAATCCCCTCCTGTTACTCTTGTCTCTCATCCCCCTTCCACAGAAACTTTTCCTTCCAACTAATCCCTCATCTACATTTTCTACTTGGATTTTTTGTTTGTTTGTTTGTTTTTCGAGGTAGGGTCTCACTCTGGCCCAGGCTGACCTGGAATTCACTATGTAGTCTCAGGGTGGCCTTGAACTCACTGCGATCCTCCTACCTCTGCCTCCCGAGTGCTGGGATTAAAGGTATGTACCACCACCCCAGCAGAGATGATGGAGGAGGGTTTAAAAAAAAAATCCACTGGGTGTGGTGGCGCACGCCTTTAATCCCAGCATTTGGGAGGCACAAATAGGAGGATTGCTATGAGTTTGAGGCCAGCCTGAGACTACCTAGTGGATTCCAGGTCAGCCTGGGCTAGAGTGAGACCCTACCTCGAAAAAAACAATAACAAAAACAAGTTAAAGGAAGGAAGAAAGAAAGAAAGAAAGAAAGAAAGAAAGAAAGAAAGAAAGAAAGAAAGAAAGAAGGAAAGAAAGAAAGAAAAAAGAAAGAAAAAAGAAAGAAAGAAAGAAAGAATGATAGATAGTGATCAGGGTGGGAGGGGAATGGGCATGTAAAGTGGGTGTAAAGATTCAGTCATGCAAATGATTGTGTATGTTCATTTATGCAAATGAGGAAGGTATGCAAATGAATAACATGGGCACACCATTCAAAATATTTGCTAAGAGGACAGGTACCTTGCTCACTATTCTTTTTTAAAAATATATATTTTATTCATTTATTTGAGAGACAGAAAGAAGCGGGGGCGGGGGAGAGAATGGGCGCACCAGGGCATCCAGCCACTGCAAATCAACTTCAGATGCATGTGCCCCTTTGTACATATGGCTTACATGGGTCCTGGAGAATCAAACAGGGATCCTTTGGCTTTGCAGGCAAATGCCTTAACCACTAAGCCATCTCTCCAGCCCTCTTGCTCACTATTCTTACCTAAAGAATAAAAACAAAGAAAAATTTAAAAATAGCTCTTCTTATTAAAATACAGGAACTCAAGAGGCCACAAGGAGACTTTTGAAAGTGATGGAGACTTGTAGTGCCTCCGTTGTGGTAATAGCTACATGGGCATTTGTGTGTACCTACAGTCATCAGATGAAATACTTTACCACAGTTTTAAATAGCAAATGCACCCTAATAAGGCTGTTAAATAGTGTGTGTGTGTGTGTGTGTGTGTGTGTGTGTGTGTGTGTGTGTGTGTGTGTGTATTACTAAACTCAAAGCCTTGAGCATCCTGGGTATGGTGGTGCACGCCTTTAATCCCAGAGGAGGATTGGGAGGCAGGGGTAGGAATATTACCGTGAATTCAAGGCCAACCCTGAGACGATATAGTGAATTCTAGATCATCCTGGTCTAGAGTGAGACCCTACATTGAAAAAACAAAACAAAATAAATAAATAAATAAATTTTTTGAGATGATTCAGTGGTTAAAGCTGCTTGCTTGCAAAGCCTGACAGCCCAGGTTTGATTCCTCAATATCCACATAAAGAGATATACAAAGTGTCACGTGCATCTGGAGTTCATTTGCAGTGGCAAGAGGCCCTAGTGTGCATATTCTCACTTGCCTTCTCTCTCTCTGCTTAAAAATGAATAAAAACATTTTAATTTTATTTGCAACAATGTCTCATGTAGTCCAGGCTATCCTTGAACTCACTATGTACACAAGGATAACCTTGAACCTCTGATCATCCTGCCTTTGCCTTCCTAGTACTGGGATATAATCAGGCATTCAGCTCCATGCCTGGTGTGTGTGACACTAGGAATGGAATCTAGGACTTGCATGTGCTGGGCAAGCACTCTGCCAACTGAGCTATACCCTCTGTCTTCTTTTTTTTTTTTTATGTTTTTATTTTAAGACAGGGTCATTAATTTGATCAAGCTGCCCTCAAACTTGTGATCCTCCTGCCTCAGCCTCTCTAGCAGCTGGGATTATAGGTGTGTGCCACCATGCCTGACAGAAATGTATTTTTGAAAGAAGGAAAATGATTTTTATAGTAACATTGTAACAACCTGGAAAGTTATTTTGACATAGTGTTAAGCATTTTGTAAAAGTATGCATAAGTTATTACTATTATGAGACCACATAGGAATAAAATGTTTATGCTTTAAAAAACAAAATAGACTGGTAACTAGCCACTGGGGACAGAATTCCTGCCAATCTGAACGCCTCCAAAAACTGCTGAGACCCAAGAATGAGTTGCTGGACACCCTGCTCAGCTGGATACCCTGAAGCCCCACAGACTTGACATGCCACCCTGAGCATTACCAGATGTCTTCTGGGAGCCATGGGCTTCTCTGCCATCAATTCCCTGTGGGGACGACCCCAGATTGAACCCTTCTTCCTCTTATCTGCAAAATGTTGGACACAACCCCAGGGGGATTCTGCTGGGCACTGAACCCCACACTTCACCAAGAGTTTTGTCTTTTTCCTTCCTTTTTTTTTAAAGCTTTATTTATTTATTTTGAGAGAGAGAGACAATGGGGCACCAGGGCCTCCAGCCACAGCAAATGAACTCCAGATGCATGAGCCACCTTGTGCATCTGGCTTGTGTGGGTACTAAGGAATCGAACCTGAATCCTTAAGCTTCACAGGCAAGCGCCTTAACTGCTAAGCCATCTCTCCAGCACATTCTCCTTCTTTTTAATATTTTGTCCTCCTCCTTTGCTTCTTTCTCTCACCTTTTGTCACTTTAAGGCTGACAACCACTCTGTGATTTAAGCTAAGCTGCACCACCCGCCCTGGAGCAAGCACCGAGCTGGATTCTGTGTGTGTGTGTGTGTGTGTGTGTGTGTGTGTGTGTGTGTGTGTGTGTGTGTGTCCATGCATGCATATGTTTGTGGTATGCATGTACGTGCATGCATGTTTGTATGTTTATGGACAGACGTGCACATGGAGGTCAGAAGACAACTTCTGGTGTCATCTTAAGGAACACTGTTCACCTTTTTCTTGAGACAGGCTCTCTCATTGGCCTGAAGCTCACCAATTAGGCTAAACTGGCTGGCCAGTGAACCCCAGGGATCCTCCTGTCTCCACCTCCCCAATGCTGGGATTACAGGCACGTGCTACCATTTCCAGCATTTTATGTGGGTACTAGGGATTGAACTCAGGTCCTCATGCTTGTCAGGCAAGTGCTTTATAGACTGAGCCATCTCCCAAACCCCTTGGCTGGATTTTTAACAAATATTTTGATTTGTTTATTTGCATATATATATGTCATGGTCTCTTCCTATTACAATTGAATGCCATATGCTTGCACCACTTTTTGCATCAGGCTTTCTGTGGGTGCTGAAGAACTTGAACCCAGGCTGGCAGGTTTTACAAGCAAGCACCTTTAACAGCTGAGGCATTGCTCCAGCCCTATAAATGTATTCTTTTTTTTTTTTTTTTTTTTAGGTAGGCTCTCACTCTAGCCCAGGCTGACCTGGAATTCACTATGTAGTCTCAGGGTGGCCTCGAACTCCTACCACTGCCTCCCAAATGCTGGGATTAAAGACGGCGCCACCACACCCGTCTCCCATAAATATATTCTTTAAGAAAGGTACCATCAGCCAGGCGTGTTGGCACACGCCCTTAATCCCGGGACTCGGGAGGAAGAGGTAGGAGAATCGCAGTGAGTTCAAGGCCACCCTGAGACTACCGAGTGAATTCCAGGTCAGCCTGAGCTAGAGTGAGACCCTACTTCGAAAAACCAAAAACAAAATGAAAGAAAGAAAGAAAGAAAAAGAAAGAAAGAAAGAAGGGAGGGAGGGAGGGAGGAGGGAGGGAGGAAGGAAGGAAGGAAGGAAGGAAGGAAGGAAGGAAGGAAGGAAGGAAGGAAGGAAGGAAGGAAGGGAAGGGGGAAAGGAACCATCATTCCATCGTTCCTGAGGGGTCTTGTGGGCTATGTATACTCTCTGTGGGAAGACAGTCTCAGTCCTCCCCTACCAGTAGAGTCAATGGGACCTTCAAAAGCACCACAGCTAGAGTTCAGAAAAAAAAAAAAAAAAAAAAACTTCTGGAAAGTAAAACAAAACAAAAAACATGGGAGTGAGACAGATCCACGGAATGGCCTTAACACTTTATGCCATGACAGTAGTGGGGTTGGAGGGGTGCTTGTGCAAGGCCATGGGTTTCTCCCCAACACTGCAAAATTTCAAAAGGAAAAGAAGAGATTTTTTTAAATTATTTTTATTTATTTTCAAGGATAGAGAGAGAGAGAATATGAATGGATGTGCAACTGAAAACGAACTCCAGATGAACACACCACTTTGTTAGGCAAATGTGATAACCACTACACTACAGGAACAACCTGCACCACTTTGTGCATCTGGCTTTACGTGGGTACTGGGGAACCAAACTAGAGTCCTTAGGCTTTGCAGGCAAGTGCCTTAACTGCTGAGCCATCTCTCCAGCCCAAAGAGACTTTGTGCCATTGGTACCTTTCTCTCCTCTCCTGCAATGGTGGTGGGTGACAACCCATCTTGTCTTCTGCTGTCACAGTCTGTGAACTCACTTCCAAGTGCAGGAACCCCCACCCACCAAGCGCATCTCCCAACAGGGCACTTCTCCTTGAGATAGCCTAAGGGAGGCACAGTGTACTCACTCTCTCTCTCTCTCTTTCTCTCTCAAATAAAGATATAAATAAATATTTAATATATATGTATTTATTAGTTTATTTGTGAGGGAGAGAGTATGGGCACACCAGGGCCTCTTGCCACTGCAAAGGAACTCTATATGCATCACTTTGTGCATCTGGCTGTACGTGGGTACTAGGGTATTGAACCCAGACCACAGACTTTGCAAGCAAGCATCTTTAACCACTGAGCCATCTCCCCAGCCTAAAGGTGGTTCTTTTTGTTGTTGTTGTGGTGGTGGTGGTGGTGTGTATATGTTTGTGTGTGAGTGCAGATGCACTTGTGCCACAGCATATGCATGGAAGTCAGAGGATAACTTCAGGTGTCCGCCCACACCTTCCAATTCATTGTTCACTGCTGTGTTCACTAAGCTAGCTGGCCTGTGGGCTTCTGGGAGATTCTCTTGTCTCCTCCCTTCTCACCATGGGTAGGCACACTGAGTTTACAGATGCCTGCCACAGCATCAAGCTTTATGTGTGTTCTGGTGATTTGAACTCAGGTACTTGTGAGGCAAGTACTTTATCCACTGAGCCATCTCTCCAGCCCTCATTTGGGTTTTTTATATTTAATTAATTTATTTACTTATTTATTTATTTTGAGAGAGAGAGAGAAAGAGAGACACAGAGAGAGAGAGAATTGGTGCTTCAGGGCCCATGCATGCACTACTTTGTGCATCTGGCTTTACATGGGTACTGGGGAATCAAACCTTGGCCCTTTGGTATTGCAGACAAGCACCTTAACCGCTTGAGCCATCTCTCCAGCCCATTTTTAAAAATTATTTTATTAAAGCCAGGTGTGCTGGCACACACCTTTAATCCTAGCACTTAAGAGGCAGAGGTAGGAGGATTGCCATGGGTTTGGGACTACATAGCGAATTCCAAGTCAGCCCGGGCTAGAGTGAGACCCTACCTCGGAAAACCAAAAGAGATATATATGTATATATGTATATGTATATATATATATAATTTTTAATTTTTTATATTTTATTTATATTTATTTATTTGACAGAGAGAAAGAGGCAGAGAGAGTGTGTGTGAGAGAGAGAGAGAAAGGGAGTGAGTGCGCCAGGGCCTCCAGCCTCTGCAAACGAACTCCAGACGCATGCACCACCTTGTGCATCTGGCTTACTTGGGTCCTGGGGAATCGAACCTAATTCCTTTGGCTTTGCAGGCAAGCGCCTTAACTGCTAAGCCATCCCTCCAGCCCTATATATTTATTTTTTAAATTTATTCATTTATTTTGAGAGAAAGAGGTAGTGAGAGACTCAATTTTTTTTTTTTTAGGCAAGCCCAACAGACTGCCATTTTATGCAAGTGTGTGTGTGTGAGAGAGAGAGAGAGAGAGAGAAAGAGAGAGTGTGAATTGATGTACTAGGGCCTCCAGTCGCTGCAGTTGAACTCCAGACGTGTGTGCCCTTGTGTGCACATGTCTGACCTTGTGCTCTTTCATCACTGTGTGTCTGGCTTACATGGGACCTGGAGAGTCGAACATGAGTCCTTAGGCTTCACAGGCAAGCGCCTTAACCACTAAGCCATCTCTCCAGCCCTTGTTTGAGTTTTTAATGGGAGAAAATTGGTGTGTGAAGGATGACACTGGCTACTGGGCAGCTCTGATCACTGTCTGGTGACATTTGTTATGAACACATCTCCCAGCAGTGAGCTGGATCGGACCTGAAATACCACCATGGCAGCTGCTGCTTCAAGGCCCCTGACTTCTCACTGCTCAGGACCGGGAATCCCAGGTCCTCTCCATAGTCTTCCCCCTCCACCAGCGACTTTCATTCTTACTCTTAAGAGTGACGCTCGGGGTGGCCAAGGGGAAGAAGGATCCTCGGTCACCATTCTTTCCCTCTGTCTTCTGTCCACAGGCAGGTCGCCATCTTGATACATTCCCCACTGAGGCCGATCGCCAGAGAGCAATGAAAGCCCACCGGGAAGAGTATGCAGTGCGCCAGGGCACCCTGAGAATGGGCAACTACACCCACTTGTAGACCTTCCCTGCTGGACCAGCCTTCTTCATCAGTAGAACATTCCCCAAAGGACTCCCTTCTTGTTCCAATTCCAGGAAGACAGCCCCCCGTTTTGATATGATTCTACTTGAAGAACCTCAGGTTCAGTTCTTAGATTAGTTATTTTTGGTAAGAGCCCGGTACCCCCAGCTCATCCCCCACCCCGCCCCCCACCGCCTTTAAGTTAGCAAAAACTTGACTCGCTCCAGTGACCCTCGACCTGGAGATGCACCCTCCTCTTCAGCGAGGCTCACCTGCCTCTTTGCAAGCCTCACTTGACAAGAGGAACCCACATTACAAGGCAGCTTAATAAATAAAAAAAAAAAAACAAACACCCAGGCTAAGGGTTGATTTCACAGCTCTGCCTATTAGGCGTGAACAACCTGTGTATTTCCTGCAGAAAGTGTGACAATGACATGCTTTGAAAGCCCTCATTTCATATTCCAAACATGAGTTTTAATTGCTCTTTTGGGGTATGTCTGGGGTCTCGACATGGCAGGATTTTCTCTCTGGGGCCCCTGACAGCAGGAAGAACTGGTAGTTCATTACTCAGGGCCAGCCCCCACCCTCAGTGCCAGCGTCCTGTCAATCTGATGGGCCAGGATGGACTTCTTCAAGACTATCTGGCATATCACCCCTCCAAGGAGAGCACCTTGCACGCAGGTGAGTGGCTGAAGGGGCCCAGGTTGTACAACTGTTCTGGCAAAATCCAGGTTACCTCTGAATCCCATCATTGTGCAGTTTCTTTGGCTTCCTCCCCTCCCCACAATTTACATGCTGATCTAGTTTAAATTTAAAAGGCAATCTGTCCTCATCCTGTGTCTTTATTTGAAACCTCTAACTGGTGAGTGAACTGAACTGCGTACGACTCTCTGGATGCGGAACCTTCTCAAGGAATGAATACCTGCAGGACATAAGGCAGGGCCTTTCCTGAGACTGGCCGGTTCTTGAGTTTTCTAGTCTCCTCAGATGCTGAACAAAGTAGTCAGAGGAAGGGATAATTATTGAAGCTTACTGATCCAGGGGAAGTTCCATAATGGCAGAAGCCGCTGGCTGGCTTTTACAGGTCCAAGCAGAGAAAGAAAAATCACAAACCAAAACCCAAAAAGCCACACCACCAGCACACGCAAGCACACTTCAGGAACTCCAGGCTGAACTCTAGTCCTTTGCATATCTTTAGACTGGAATTCCAAATCCACCCCCATACCTTAGGGCTGGACCCTAAAATCTACCCACAAGGACCCCTCCTCCAGCCATCCATTCAAACTACTACACTGACTTTCAACGTGGAGTTCTCCCAGGAACTCCAGGCTCACCTGCACCCCTGCCTGCCTGGGCTCTGCAGCTGAAGGTTGGGTATTTATTGTGTATAACCTACACAGCCAATCTAGAACCACCAGGTTGCTACCAAACCTTCTTCCTCCTCTGCCTACCTCAAGTCCAGAATGACTCTCCCATATATCCAGCTGCTGGAGCCAAAACCTTCATCACTGTTCCTTCACCTCTTACATGCAATCCATGAGAAACCTTTGGTGCTGTGGCTGAGTTGGTGGAGTGTATGCCTAGCATGCACAAGTCCCTGGCTTCAATCCCCAGCACCACACTTGGGCAATGAAGGCAGGAGGATTAGAACTTCAAAGTCATCCTCAGCTACACAGAGAGTTTGAGAGCAGCCTAGGTTATACGAGACCCTGTCTGAAGAACAAAATAATAATAATAATAATAAATTAAAAGAAGTATACCCAAACCCCACGATTTAGGGGCTGGAGTGGTTAAGGCATTTGCCTGCAAAGCCTAACAACTGCGGTTCGATTCCCCAGTACCCATGTAGAACCAGATGCAGGAAGTGGTGCATGTATCTGGAGTTCATTTGCAGTGGCTAGAAGCCCTTGTGTTCTCTCTCTCTCTCTTTTCTTTTATCTCTCTTTATCTCTCTCTCTCAGTTTTTTGATGGTCTCACTCTAGCCCAAGCTGACCTGGAATTCACTATGTAGTCTCAGAATGGCCATGAACTCATGGAAATCCTACCTCTGCCTCTCAAATACTGGGATTAAAGGTGTGCACCACCATGCGTTCTCTCTCTCTCTCTCTCTCTCTCTCTCTCTCTCTCTCCTTGAAAATAAATAAATTAAAAAACTTTTTAACCCACAATATACCAGAAGCCTGCCAATGATATCTGCAAAGCCATTGCCTCAGCCTCACCACACCTGTCCAACTCTGCTAATCCCTCCGCCTGAGATAAAGCCTGAGTCCTCTGTGGAGAAGGGTGGCAGGCTCCTTAACTGACCCCCTACTTCCTGGTTCCTCATGCACTAGGCCTCAGAGCAGCCCTATCCATTCCATGGCTTCTGAAGGGAAACACCACTGTCTGGCAGGTGACGTACCCAGGCCCATCCCTCCAGTGCACCTCCTGCCTCTGGCCCCACATTCCTCTATAGCCTCTGCTCACTCCCCTCGGGTGCCTGATCACTCCTGGTGCTTGCCTTACTCCCTGCCTGCCACACGTGAGGCCCACCTTGTTGCCTGGCTCTTCCTTGTTCAGATCTTAGCTGAGTCCCCTCCTGAAAGGCCTTCCTGTAATGACCTTGTTTGAATCCACACCAGCCTGTTTCATTCTCGGCAGTACAGTGATGCCCCCACTCCAGTTCTCTCCTTGTTTACTGCGGAGGGACAAGCCACTCACCCTCAGCACGGATCTAAGACCCCGGGACCCAGATCCCATGGGTCAGGCCAGCATCAAGTAAGTGCTCAGCGCTGTTTTACATGGCTTCTGGAAGAGGCGCCCAGGGTCTGGACAGCTGCTGGGTCATCAATCTGAGTGGGCTTCACACCAGCACACACACACACAAACACACATGAACATATATGCATACACACATGCATCTATGCAGTAGCCCAATAGAAGCAAGTTCATAAAAGTGCCACTCTCTGATGCCCCCTGGCATCACTCAGCAGGGCTGTGATGGGCCTCAGCCTACCTATAGGCCTGAACCTCCCTCCCACTCCTAGAACCAGCAGGAAGCGAGCTTCCTCACTCAGTTGGCTAAAACCATCCTGAGCCCCTGGGAACAGCTGAGTCTGGTGAGGATGCCTAGGAAAGCCAGAGGCGGGGGTTGGCCACACAGCCAGGCAGCAGTGTGCAAGACAGGCCACTGTGGCTAAGAGCATGAAGCTGACATGACCTCAAACAAATGTCCTAACCTTTCTGTGCCTCTTTTGTGAGACAGGACCCCAGTCCATCACCAGGTGGTTAGAAAATACATGTATAATGTGATTAGTCCAGGCCCGACACTTTTCAGTTATAAATATGAGTTTTTATTTTCTTGTTCCTGAAGCACACTAGAAAGGAACTAACCAGCCAGGTGTGGTGGCACACGCCTTTAATCCCAGCACTCTGGGAGGCAGAGGTAGGAGGATCGCCGTGAGTTCCAGGCCACCCTGAGACTACAGAGTGAATTCCAGGTCAGCCTGGGCTACAGTGAGACCCTAACTTGAAAAACCAAAAAATATAAAATAAAATAAAATAAAATAAAATAAAATAAAATAAAATAAAATAAAAAATAGAATTCTTGAACCAAGCCCCCTTTTGCTGTGAAGTCTGAGGCAGCAAAGGGAGGGACTGCAGTGGGAGGCACAGGAGGTCACAAAAGGATCCAGAGTTGGGTTCCCTGCTCCAAAGTGGTTAGTCCCACTGTGACACTTGTAAGTGGCCATGCAGATCTCCTTTTCCAAGGACCTGGCTGAAGTGGGGAAGATGGACCCCACCAGCAAACGCTGCAGAGATCTCCTTTGTCAGTCTCTTGCTCGCTGTGAGACTTGTCAGGGCTGACACAGACGCCCTGGGAGCGCTGTCCTAGGTGCTCTCCTGTGGGTCCTGTCTATGTCTACGCTCTGGGCCAAAACCCTCCGCTCCTTGTCCTACAACGCCACCCTCTGGTGAGTCAGAGATGGAGGTTCCTGGCCCTGCATCCTTCCTTCCCCTGACTTGATTCTTCTCCCTTTATGAATTATGTGAGACTCTACACAAAGCCCCAATTGGATCCTGGTCTGATTCCACCTTCTTGGGTATCTTGTCACATTGGCCAAACCATGTCCTTGCTTGAGCCTGATTTGGGTGTCGGGTACAACTATCTGCCTGATGTGACCCAGTACAGAGTCCCTGAGGGGAGTAGAAATTCATTTTGTTAGCCTCCCTCTACCACCATCTGATCAAAAGACCAGAACCCACTCAATAAAGGAAGTCAAACTGACTTTTTTATATATTTTATTTTTATTTAGTTATTTATTTGAGAGAGAAAGAGAGGCAGAGACAGAAAGAGAGAGTCAGAGACAGAGAGAGGGAGAATGGGCGCGCCAGGGCCTATAACCACTGTAAATGAACTCCAGACACATATGCCACCTTGTGCATCTGGCTTATGTGGGTCCTGGGGAATTGGCCAGAGTCTTTTTGGCTTTGTAGGCAAGTGCCTTAACCACTAAGCCATCTCTCTAGTCCCCAAACTGACTTTTTGATTAAAGGTGTAGGAAAATGGGGAGAGCTTAACTCACCTGTCCCAGATCCTCCAGATCACATACCAATAATGCCATGCGAGGATGGGTACAGGGAAGTATGTCCTTGAGCTCCATTGTGGCCAACTTCCCCACTGGTTGGCACTTAAGAGATATCTATCTCCAGCCACAGGGAGGCAGCTGGCCCAGACCTCCCCTGGACTGCTTGAATTTTTTTTTTTTTTTTTTTTTTTTTTTTGCCATTCCTTTCTGTGGTGGGGGGTAAGTGGTTCCCTGCTGATGTGCACCTGGCAGAAGTGGGAAGCAGGTGCAGGCCTGAAGCACAGGAGTGTTGAGATGGAGCCTTTGGAAGAAGGACTGGTAGAGATGGAAGAGGCCTGGGAATCCATCGAGGATTGCCAGGAGAAGATAGTCTGAAGAGTGACTTAGCAGCAAGACCAGGACGGGACCAGGACAGACCTCCTGTATGATGGGACCCACTCTCCTTTCACACTGACCCAGTGGCTTCAATCTAATAACCTAAAGCCCAACTTTTCTCTCTCCTTCTCTCTCTCTTCCTCCCTCCTTTCTCTTCATCCCTCCCTCTTTCCTTCCCTCCCTTCCTATTCTCTCTCTCATTCTTTCTCTGGTGTAAACAATAATAATTTTCTTGACCAGAAGAAAGAAAAAGGGCTTTTGAAATGTGACTTCTCATCTTTTTTTGCTGTTTGTTTTTTGAGATAGAGTCTCACATACTTCAGGCTGGCCTCAAACTCACTACGTAGCCAAGAATGATCATAAACTTCTGATCTGCCTCCATCTCCCCAGGGCTGGTATGACAGGTCTGTGCTACCACACCCAGCTTTATATGGTGTTGGGGATTAAAGTCAGGCCTTCATCCATGCTAGGATGGGTATTCTACAACTGAGCCACATGCCAGCCCATGAAACATGGCTTCTGTAACAAAGGATTCTCAGAGGAGAGGTAGCCGGTGTTCATGATTTCCACAGTGTGTATCCCTTCATAGTCCCAGAGCCAATTCCAGTTCCAGAGATGTCCCTTGGTACAGAGAGGATTTGGCTCCCTCCCCCCCCCACATACACCAAGACAGGGTCTCACTATGTAGACCCTGGAGATGCTGACTTTGAACTTGTAATTATCTTCTCTCAAGTACTGAGACAATGGTCATGCATACAACCACACCTGACCCTGATGGGGATTTTGGATTTACTCATCCCTGCACCCCAGTGAGTGCTGGCTGGAAACCACAGTTAGGGGGTACAGAGACAGCAACATTTTGCAACCCCAATGTGTGGACCTGTACTGCAGCCAGACTGCTGTGTCTCAGACCCAGCACCTCCCCTTGCATTTATCCTCATGGACCAAAACACTCCTGTTTGTTGCATTTCCTTTTCCTAGGAAAATTCTTTGATGCTTGGACTGATCATTATGGGAAAAAAAAAAAAGAAAAACTAGTTTGGCTCTTCTCCCCATAGTGGGGATTAAACCTTGTGCAGGATGGACAAAGCACTCTAAGGCTGGGGAGATGGCTCAGTGGCTAAAGGTGCTTGGGTGCAAAGCTTGATGGCCTGGGTTCAATTCCCAATACCCATATAAAATCAGATGCACAAAATGGCCCATGCATCTGGGTCCATTTGTAGTGGCAAGAGGCTTGGCTTGCCCATTCTCTTCCTCTCTCTTTCTCAAATAAAAATGTTTTGGTGGGGTGGGGGAGGCTAGAGAGATGTTTTAGTAGTTAAGGCGCTTGCCTACAAAGCCAAAGGACCCAGGTTCTATTCTCCAGGATCCACATAAGCCAGATGCAGAAGGTGGGGCATGTGCCTGGAGTTTGTAGCAGCTGGAGGCCCTGGCATGCCTTTTCTCTCTATCTGTCTCTTTTTCTCTTTCTCTCAAATACATAAAAAGTAAATAAAATTTAAAAGAAAGAACCCACTTTAAAAATAAAAATTTTGTTTTCAGCCAGGCGTGGTGGCACACACCTTTAATCCCAGCACACGGGAGGCAGAGGTAGGAGGATTGTCATGAGTTCAAGGCCACCCTGAGACTACATAGTGAATTCCAGGTCAGCCTGGGCTAGAATGAGACCCTACCTTAAAAAAAAAAAAAAAAAAAAAAACTTTTTTACAAAAGCACTCTACCAGGGGCTGAGGAGATGGTTCAGCAGTTAAAGGCACTTTCTTACGAAGCCTGCTGGCCTGGGGTTCAGTTTCCAGTGCCAACACAAAACCAGATGCACAAATTGGTTGAATGCAGGCATCTAGAGTTCATTTGCCATGGCAAGAGACCCTGATTTACCCATAGTCCCCCTCACAAATAAATAAATAAAATTTAAAAAGCAGTCTACAATGGAGATAAACTACATCCCCAACTCCTAGGTTGGCTTTTTATACCAATTCCTAACACTGAATGCAGGCAAATGATAAACTTGAATCTATCAATTGCAAATTAGCTAAAAAGGGAAAAATTTTAGAATGTGCCTCACACATACTTGGTCAGTTTTCCTCCACTGAGCCCCAGCTCAGCCCTTTGAAGGGGGGGCTCTATGAAGGGGGTCTAGAAGGTCAGGCACCATGGCATCCTGTGAGCTATATGAAAGTGGGTCCCTCTGACATCTGACACAGTACCTGGACAGTAGGTTTAATAAGACAATTAGAGAGGTAGAGAAAGAACATGCTGTTTTCCTGGTTTTAGCTGTTCCTCAGGGTTTTGACCTAAACGAACACACTTGAGAACAGCCTGGCCTTGAGGAGGTTCTCAGTCCAGACCCTTTCCAGCCTCCAGGCTTGGCTGGTCTCCCGCACACCTCCCTGTACCTGTTTCACTCTCAGAACTGGCTTTAGTAGGAAGGCCCTGGGCAAAGGAGGGAGCTGACTTCTCCAGAGGCTGGGGAGACAAGCCTAGGGGTTCTAACCTACCCCTGGGAAAAGGTCTGCTATTATTGGCTGTGGTACTATGAATGACATAATTGCTATTCTCCGAGGTTGGAGCCAAGTGCAGAGAGATTCCTCACAAGGACACGGGAGGTGGGCAACAGCAGCCTCATCTTATAGCTGGAGAAACGAAACAAACAAAAACCAGGAAAAGAAAGGCTCAGAAAGCAATTTATTAAATTTTCTTAAATGTTTTATTTTCTTTATGTGTGTGTTCGCACACCAGGAGCTCTTGCCTCTGCAAGGGAACCCCAGACGTTTGCATTACTTTTTTTGTGTGTGTGTCTGGCTTATGTGGGTAGCTTTGGAATTGAATCCCAGGCCGGCAGGCTTTGCAAGCAAGTCTCCTTAACCACTGAACCATCTTCCCAGCCCCTACCTTTATAAATTCTTTTCTTTTCATTTATTTATGAGAGAGAGAATGAAAACAAATGCACCAGGACCTCTAGCTACTACATACAAACTCTTGATGCATCCTTGTGCATCCAGCTTTCCATGAGCACTAGGGAATAAAACCTGGGTGCTTAGGCTTTGCTGGACAGTGCTTTAACCACTAAGCCATTTCTCCAGCCCCCCAACACCTTTTTTTAAATTAAAAAAAAATTAAACCAGGCATGGTGGCTCACGCCTTTAATCCCAGCACTCGGGAGGCAGAGGTAGGAGGATTGCTGAGAGTTCGAGGCCACCCTGAGACTACATAGTTAATTCCAGGTCAGCCTGGACCAGAGTGAAACCCTACCTAGAAAAACCAAAAATTATACTACTACTACTAATAATAATAATAATAATAATAATAATAATTCATTTATTTGCAAGCAGAGAGAGAGACTGCAAACGAATTCCAGATGCATGTACCCCTTGTGCATCTGGCTTACGTGGGTCCTGGGGAATTGAACCGGGGTCCTTTGGCTTCACAGGCGTGTGCCTTAACCACTAAGCCATTTCTCCAGCCCCAACACCTTTTTTTTTTTTTTAAGTAATTTTTCTCAGGATCACAGAGCAGGACTAGGGATGAGGCAGGTGCAAAATTTAAGGGAACATCAAAACAATATTTTAAAAGCAATATTTAAAATGCAGTATTTTAAGCAAAAATTTAAAAATCTTTGATGATATAATAATCAACACTCTTAAATGAAGATTTGCATGGCTCACCAGGTCTGAGCCTAGGACCTAGAACTAGAATTCTAGTTTCATCAGGCCAAATCTGGAGTAACTAAAAATCACCCCAACCCCATTACATGGCTCCTGAACCAGCTACTCGGAAGCTTGAAAACTGGCACTGAAGTCACAGTCCACAGAGCCCACGAACATTCCCCAGAATTGTGAAGACTATTTCTCCATATGGGTCTGCCGGCTGAGCCAAGTAAGGAAAGGGAACAGAAGAGGCTTCTCCACCCGGGGCAGAGCAGCGTTAGGTAGAGAGGGAAGTGGGGCTGGGAAAAAAGGAAGCTGGTGAAAGCCATGGTCCACCGGAAGTGTAGGCTCTCCCAGGTCCATCCCTGACCCAAAGCCAAAGGCAAGTTTGTGGAGAAGGATGTGGATCCTATAGTCAAGCTGCCTGTGGTCTCCCAAAGGCCTCTTCCACCCTCACCCCTCGTGGTAAGGCACCGATGTTGCTGCCTTTGTGCCAAAGGGAAAGCTGAAGCCCTTGCAGGAGAAATGAGCTATCCAAAGGGCAAGCAGGGATAGAGCCTTTGAGGGCTTGCCTGCCCTGGCCTCACCTCTCTGGTGCGGGGTCTTGGACATTTCTTTTAGGGATCTATGAGAGACTGTTTAAAAAGAAAATGGGGGGAAAAAACCATCACAAACAGGGGGCAAGAGGAGACTGGAGTTTGAAGCAAGGGATTGCAAGAGGAAATGTATAGGTGTGGGAAATGGTTTGGGGTCCTGAATGGAGGAAGTCCTGGATGCTGGAGTGGCAATTGGAGGCCCTGGGTTAACATCGAGTGACCTGGTAGAGATGTTCAGATCACATCAATTTCCTTCCTTGACTTAGGCCTCCAGGTCTGGGGGAGGGGGGGCTCAAGAAGTGCTGGCAGCAAGAGCTGGGGAGACAGGACTGTTTCCCACCGTGTACTACGTAAATGAAGTGGAGGGGGTTGTTTAGAGAGGTTGGGCAACTTGTCAAGTTTCACACCCAGCTCCTTGAGAGCTCAATGTCCTGCTACCCTTCCCTGTCATCCAGGTGTCCTTGTCAAAGGCTGCCATGGGTTCATCTCTGCGTGCTTCATAAATTTTCGTTCCCAGGCTCCTTTCCAGCCTTGCACAAAGGCCAGGTGAGCGTAGGCAATCCCCTCTGGCTGCCTGCAAGAACCTACCAGATGATGGAGGACGACGGGAGAATGATTTACCACTGTGGAACTGGAAACTCTCAAATCGAAATAAAGCCATGTTCTTTTGAGAAGGCTAAAACCGAGAGCAAATCTTAAACGAAATAAACTACATAGTGCATTTTATTTCACAATAGACTATGATCATTCATTACTAATGATAACATAGTAACGGTATTAAATATTCTTAGATCTCACGAAGCCTGGAGAAACTGGCTAGGGTTGCAGGAGGCTGGGCCCTTGATATTCCTTCCCACCCAGAGATGTTTCTGTCTGACCTTCCTCTCTGCCCTTACTAGCTCTGGCTTTGATCTGGGAGCCAAAAGGATTCATTTTCACTGATCCCAGATCCTTGCCCCAGCCTAAGACTCTGAGGGCCAGAAAAAGTCCCACGCGGGCGGTGAGCTCCCTCTAGGCTGGCTTGGGATGAAGACGCTCAGTGCTTAGAGACCTAAGATCTCAGCATGGAAGTGCCACCCACGTTCACAGGCTCCGGAAGAACGGACCTGGGGTTCTTCTGAAAGATAACCATCCTCCTGGGATGCAAATCTCCCGTGTTGGGTCGGAGCCGCCTCAGCTCCACCTGATTTACAGCTCTCTTCCCCAGACTCCAAATCGCCCGGCAGTCCGGGCTGCCAGGCCCCGCGACGGGTGGCGCCCAGTGCAGTGGTCTCCGAGCTGCAGCCAGGGCCCCCGCCCTCCCGCCTCTCCGACAGCTTGCAGCCGAGCCGGGCCCCGCAGTCCCCCGGGAGCAGCCCGTCCTCGCCCCCAGCCCGGCCGGCCTGCAGGCGGGGCCGCTTCCAAGCTGCTGGCGGGCGCCGAGGGAGCGCGCGGGGAGCGAAGAGCGGGGCGCGAGGCCACCGCGGGCCCAGCCCGACAGACAAGAAAGTTTCGGATCGCCGGGCTGCGAGGGGCCACTCGCAGCTCTGGACGGGTTTGCAGGATGCCGGCGCCTAACTATGCCTAGCGGTGGCGGACAATGAGCAGGACGCGCACTCGGGGTGGTTTGCCCCGGTCCCAGGAGCTGGACAGAGCGCGCGGGCCCGGCTGGTGAAGCCTGCGTTGGGGCGAACGGCCGGAAAGAGGAGCCTCGGGACGCTGGACCCGCTGCTCTCGGATCCGGGGCTCCATCCCTGGACCTGCGCCGAGAAAATCCAGGCCCTGGACGAGCTCTGAATCTATTCCAGGGTTTGGAGCCTGGCACCTCCCGGGGCCCACCCCAAAAAGGCGCAGAACTGGCATCGTGGCGGGGTGGGGAGAGCTCAGGGTCGCGTTGCTTTTACCGAAAAGGCTACATTTCCAGGGCTGCCTGGAAAATACATCCCGAGCATAAACTAAGAAGCCATCTGCAGACATCTGTGTTCGCACTCGAAACTCTTGCGCTGCACGTACAGTAGTCCAGAGGCACGAAAGCTCTAGTTCCCCAAGAGCTGCAGGGGAGGCCACTGGCGAAGGAGAAGGGGTCACTGCTTTCTTTGTCCCTTGGGCAGCCTCGGGCCACAGTGTTTCTTTGGGTCCGCCTAACAGTTCCAGGATCTTTCCCCCTCTCCACCCTCCTTACACTAGGGTCCCTTTCCGGGAAAACACAAGGCCTTTCTCTGCCTCCAAGATCCGAAGGCCCAAAGAGGCCAGAAAAAGCGTTGTACATTGCCTGTCCTACAAGGGAAACGTCTAGAACCCAATGGAAACTCCTGCAAAACAACAAATTAAAATTTATTCCTGAATTGGGAAAGGGGTGCGCGCGCACAAACACACGCGAGCGCGCACACACACACACACTTTTCTTTCTCTACTAGGTTTGTTATCTTTCTGTCGACGGAGGAAGAAAAATGGGAGGGATAAAAAGAATCAACAACCAAACTGCGGTGGAGTAACAAATAATTGTGGGAAGGGTCTGGGAAGATTTTTAAGCCCGTACATCCCAAAGGCGGGCCGCTCAGCCGGGCTCGGTCCTCCTCCCGCCTGCTTCTGCCCCCCTCGGCTAATCATCCTCATTAGGGGCTCCATCACTGGCCTAATGAAAGCAAACCGTGTGGAAATCGCCGGTAAACAGTTGGGTCTGTGCTGTAATTAATTCAGTGTCTCTTTTAATCAAACTGGAAAGGAATCGGGCAGCGGCTTGCGGAGCGTGACATCACCCCCAAATTCGGCCGGAGCCAATCAGCGTCATCACTCCGGGGACACGTGGGTGAGTCCCCTTTAAAAAAAACACACACACACACACATAACATAACGGAAAAAAAAGGAAACAAAAAAAAAAAACCCAGCCCCAAAGTAAAAGTGACATAAGTTCATTTTTTTTTAAGGAAGGGGGGAGGCGAAGGCGTGCGCGGACCGACGGAGAGCTGAGAGCGCTGTCCTCGGTGCTGACGGCCCCGGAGCGCCCGAGCGCGCCCAGAGGATCCCCGACCGGGTGGAGCGTCATGAGCCGCAGGCCGCCGCCGCCGCTATCCGCGGTGCTGACGCCTCCAGGTGCGCTCTACGCCTCGGGCTGGTAGCGTGGCCCAGGCCCGCTGCTATCCGCGGTGCTGACCCCGCTGCCCTCGGCCACCGCTTGCCTGGAGGAAGCGTGCGGCTTGGATTTTTAAAAATCACGCTCTTTATCCAGATTCCAACAGCCTCGCGTTTCTTCTGTGCCAAAGGGGCCCTTAGGCCGTTCTTCTCCCCTTTTGCTCTCCCCAACTTGGCGCGCCCTCCTCCCATTCCTCCCTGACACTCCCACCACCCCCCCTCGGCTCAGAGGCTGGGTGCGATGCTGCAGAAGACGCTCTGAGCCCTTTTGGATCTAATGCGCAGAGGAGGTTGGCCCAGAGCTCCCAGACTCCCCCAAGGCTGAACTCCGTCCAAGGTGCCCACAGGCTCCCTGCCCGCCATCCCCATGCCAGCCCTCAGCTAGGGGCAGGGGCAGCGGCGGTTGGGGGTGGGTGGGGAGCTTTTGGGGAGGACAGGTTGCTGCTTGGCTATGGAAGGCTCCAATGGCTTTGGGATCGACTCTATTCTCTCCCACCGTGCGGGCAGCCCCGCCCTTCCCAAGGGGGACCCCTTGCTTGGGGACTGCCGCTCACCCCTGGAGCTGAGTCCACGATCAGAGAGCAGCAGCGACTGCTCTTCACCAGCCTCGCCGGGAAGGGACTGTCTGGAGACGGGCACCCCACGACCAGGTGGGGCATCTGGCCCAGGTTTGGACTCCCACCTGCAGCCGGGTCAACTCTCAGCCCCGGCCCAGTCTCGCACGGTCACTTCCTCCTTTCTGATCAGGGACATCCTTGCCGACTGCAAACCACTCGCGGCCTGTGCACCCTACTCTAGCAGTGGGCAGCCCACAGCCCCTGAGCCTGGGGGCCGCCTTGCGGCCAAGGCTGGGGAGGACTTTAGAGACAAGCTGGACAAGAGTGGTAGCAACGCCTCATCGGATTCTGAGTATAAAGGTAAGAAAAACAGGAGGTGAAAACGTGGGGGAGGTGATGTGTTTCTAAAGAGTGCTGTTTCAAACCCGAGTGCGTACTCTCAGAAAAAGGCACATTGTTGCCTCAGAGCTTCCTCAGGCCCAGGAGGGACAGTTGGTGTTGTCGTTGTACCTTGGAGCAACAAAGAATTCAATGGAGAGAGTGGGAGCTCGACAGGGGCACTGTGAACCCAGTAAAGGGAGATTCCCCCAAAAGGCACAAAGCAAACTTTTTAAACTTCTGACTGGGACCCTCACCCTTCCACCAGCATTACTGGTGGGCATGGGGCCTGATCCCAGGAAGCTCTGGGAGGAGATCTTGCAGCAAAGCAATGGAAAGCTGGGGGATGCTGTTCTATAGGACTAAGAGCTTGGTGGTGCTGTGGGGGGGAATCTAGTCAGAGCCCCGAGTACAGTGAGAATTTCTTACCCTTTAATCTGAATTTTCCAATGAAAGAAGAAACTGGCCTTCTTCTTCCATCGGGCTCAGTGTGACCTGGACCCTGTGAATCATGCAAAAGATATGCTCAATTCAAAGCAAGAACAGGCAGCCTGACAGCTGACTGGAAAAGGTTTGCTGGCTGGAGCAAATTTGGAGGTCTGGTACTCAGGGAAGGACCCACACAGCCATTCTCTGTGAATTTTAAGTGTGTTGTCAACGAAGTTCAGGTTGTGTTTGACCCAAAGATACCTGAGTGAGGGAGTCTTTGGTTTCCCCTCACATTCACTCTGGGAATCTGTTCTTCCAGCTTCCTTCAGTCTTCACCAAGGAGCTGAGATTGGTTTAAGAGGAAAGGGGAGAAAGAAGAGGAAAAAGGAAAGTGAAGAGGGAGGAAAGGAAGTCAACAATCCCTAATTTTATTCTGGATGTTTAGTTGCTCCCTGGACTTTAGCTGCTTGTTGGGGGCGAATGCAGAAAGTTCTTTCTAGGAAGAAGTCAATGGTAGAAGTGAGCTGTGTGAGACCTCAGGGCAGAGAACCCTCTGTCCTCACCAAACAGAAAAGTAGGGGCTGGTAGGGACCACACATAGCTCTTTTACTATTGTAATTAATTCCCAGAGTCCCTTTCATAAAATAACACTTCCCTATAAAGCCACATTCATTTTCATTTGTATCTCCTAGCTTCTACTTGTACCAAGCCATCATAAAAATTTAGGAAGATTCATTTAATGCTTCAACCAAGAATTCACTTGAGAACAGTCATGACTTCAAACTGAAACCCATCTGGGGACCTATTCCACATCTCATTTCTCTCTTCTTTCACCAAAGCCAATGGCCAGGCCTCCTTTGGTCAGGCAGGATCTATCATCTCTAGAAATGAACACTTTAAATTAGAGCACCCAGCACTACAGGCAAGTAAGCACTGTGGCCCAGTGACCCTCCTCTCCAGGGGCCTGTTAGAAAGGCAAAGAAAACTTGTCCTGGAGAAAGACAGGTGTGTGTAGTAATGTAAATATAATTTGTAACATTGTGTGTGTTTTATGCTTACAATTTGCAATGACAGTCACCACTAGCTTTGTGGTTAGAGCAAGGAGCAAAGATGTCTAGCTCTGAATGTACCAACAGTCTCCTCCTTTTATGTGTTTCCCTCCAAGTAGCATTTTGAGGGGAGATTCCATTTCGTTTAAGATAATTGGAATATCAATTTTCCTCTCCTGTCCCTCACGATATCTGATCAGGGAGATGATGAGCGCTGGCTGTCCACATATCACTTAAACAGGTTTGGAGCAGAGGGCGTAGAAGGTCCCAGCCACCCCTAGGCACTGTTGCTTTTGCACCTAAAAAGGAAAAGAAAAAAAAAAACTGAAGTGGAAAAAAAGGAGCAAGAAAATCCTCAGAGGCCATGCCCGGAGCATTTCTCAAACCTGGACGTGACTTTTACAGAGTCCAAGCAAGTCAGGAAGTCTGTGAGACAGACACAGGGAGCCAGCCCGTGGGAGCATTTAAACTGTCACCACCCAGTCACCAGCCACATTGAATCTTTTCCTCCAAGGAGTGAATGAGGGGAAAAACCAGTCTCACCACAAGTTCCTCACATGAAGGTCTTCTTAAACAACATTTACCAAAGCTGATCTCAGGCTCAGGAGTAAGACAGATGGCAACACTATTGGCTGGATCCAAGGTCTTTGGAGAAACCATATTGGTGATTTGCTTCAGGCAGGAAGGGTCGCTGGGCCCCAGACTCTGGGACATTGTGCTAATGCTTTGAGACAAGCTCCAAGAAACACACACTCTGTTCCCAATCTGCACTGGGGAGAGTGGGGGCGACTAGAGTTCAAAACAAAACCAAATATAAATTCTAGTGCCCGACCCATTCTTCCTGAATGGTAGATTTTTGAACATTAATCCAAGTAATTAGGTGGAAAAGTAAGATTCTTGTTATACCGAGCTTGATGTTTAGCTTAAGGTTTCCTGCACAGACGGAACTGAATTCTCTCCCTAACACATGCCCTCTCCAGGGGTGGCAGTTCCCCAAGGAGGCCAGCCTGTAAGACAAGATTGTCCACCCATGCCCACCTTCAGGAAGCATGAGGCAAGCTCTGGCCTAGTTCCTCCAGCAGCCGCCTAGGTGCCGAGTTTCCTCCTTGCCTTTGCGGCTGAAAAGCCTCACTCCCCAGTGGCTCAATTAACCGGATTATTGTTTCCTAGAGAGAGAAACCACCTCGCATTCAGCTGAACCCTGTCACTGCAAACGCCATGCACAATGAAACTCACTCACCATAAAAGAAAATAAAGGGAAAAAAAGGGGGGACGAAGGGTGGGAGGAAGCCTCATCCACAAGCTCAGTTTGGAAGAAGTGGCCCGTTGGGTCATCATGTTTCTTTAGGGAAAGAGAACACGAGGTTTATTCGATTAAGTTGTGTTTTCTGTAAGTTAACACCAACTATGAAAGTAGGAGAAAAACAAACAAATCAGCTTTGTCTGGTCCGTCTTGGACATCGGGAGTGAGTGGGGGACTCGGTTGCTGCTTTCTCAACCAAAGGACCATGGGCGTTCAGGTTTCGAAGGAGGCATAGCGGGCAACAGCGCACCCCAGACCTTGGCTGGTGTACCAGGATCGCAAACACATCCAAAGATACGGCTGCCTTTAGTCGGCAGTTTGGAAGCGGCCTAAGGTCGAGGGTGGCGGGGGGCGAGGCAGGGGACCATCGCTACAGATTCCTATTCACGTAAGGGCCCTGAAAATTGTGGGCACAATAATTTGTTCTTCGGTGCAATGGGCTGCCGGTGCTGATGAGCAGAGTTTTGTCCCACCAAGCGGGTTTTCCCCGCCAGACACCGGCCTGCAGCTCCCTCCCTGCCGAGGCGCGGTGAATCGCTGCCCCGACCCGAGTTTATCCACCAGGAACCCGTTTTGCGCCCGCTGTGGACTGGGCTCGGCCGGTTCCCCACAGAGGCTATCTCTCGGAGACGGTGGCTTGAATTCGCCTGGTCTTAGGTTCTTTCTGCCAGCAGCTCTGGTCCCTGGCGCTCCCTCCGTCACGGTTCATATCCTGCTGCTGAGGGCGCGGAAGTCCTGGCACCGATGGCCGTGCCATGTCCCCATGCGCCTGGGTGCTGCGGGGCCACCACAATAGGCACCTGGTCGGCGGGGCGGCTGGGACCCAAGGCCGCGGGCGGCGCCGGGCCCTGACACGCCCTTGTGTCTCCGCAGTGAAGGAGGAGGGCGACCGCGAGATCTCTAGCTCCCGGGACAGTCCCCCGGTGCGCCTGAAAAAGCCTCGCAAGGCGCGCACGGCCTTCACAGACCATCAGCTGGCGCAACTGGAGCGCAGCTTCGAGCGCCAGAAGTACCTGAGTGTGCAGGACCGCATGGAACTGGCCGCCTCGCTCAACCTCACAGACACGCAGGTCAAGACCTGGTACCAGAACCGCAGGTGGGTCCTTGCTTTGCTGCGGGATGGGGTTGGTGAGAGTCTTCCTTTTCTTGTAGCTACTTAAGGACCCCCCTTCTCTCCCAGTCTGTAAAAAGTGGAGAAACTGGGGTTGTGAGGCCTTGCCCAAAATACCACAGTGAGGGACTAGAATGGCACGAAGACAGGTGGACAGGCACACAGGCTACTGGAGGTTCAAGCCTTGCTCCACCCCAGCTCAAGCTCACACCAGAATCAGCCCTAGGCTTGATCTTGAGACCTTTGAGCTCTCTTGGGAGAAGCCCCTGGCCTTGGGGCGCGCGGGGGTGGGGTGGGGGGTGGACGGGAGAGAGGAGGGTGGTAGTTGGGCCTCCAGAGTGCCATGCCTGATGGGACCAGCAGACAGGCGGCAGCAGCCTTTTTGCTGAGGTGGCCCAGCTCCGAGGCTGCTGTAGGTGCCTGTGAGCTTTTCCAGAACTTTTTGGGCCTCCCAGTGTTTGCAGCCTTGAAAGAGGCTCCTAAGGGGTAAACCAACCTCACCCTTGGGCTCCTTTGGGACAGAGGGGACTGGAAAATTGGTATTAAGGTGCTAGCCTTGAGCTAATTTCTTCATGTCCCTTCCAAACACATTCATAGGATGTACACACAGACATGTTCACTCATAGCGACACACACACCTTACAACTCAGTCACATACTTCTTCACGGTCACTCACATACTTAGTTTAGTAGAGGCAGAGATAGTGCTTTCCATAAACAACCCTCAGTACACACAGCCCCATTAATAATAAATACCGATTACTGCTCAGGGCATCAATAATTAAGGCCCGTTGCAGTAATTACACAATTATTATGATGATGAATAATTCAGGGAGGGGAACAACGGGGAGGGGAGGCTGGTATGGCCCACCTCAGTAGGACCCTGGCTGCCATACCCAGTCTCACCCACAGGTAACTGAAAGGTTTTAGGCTTCCCCATATCTGACCTCAGCTGTCCTGCCTCAGGTCTTCCAACTTGCTGCAAGTCTTGCCCCAGGCCTCAAACCTGGGTGGTCAGAGGATGGGGTTCAGTAGTCTGGTAGAATGGGGAAGGTGTGTGAGTTCTTGTGACATCTTCAATTGAGGTCTCAACCTGCTGGCTTCTATGAAGCTCAGGTCTTTTGGGGTTACACTGGGGATGCTTGCTTCCCCAGGTATTTCTCCTCACCCCCCTCCCACCCCACAGCACTGCCATCCTCTCCCGGGTTATCTCATCTTCATTAGGCTTCCCAGGGGATGCATACATACCTAGAGGGAACCTCAACCCTAAGTTATAAGGGCCTCTTCTGAAATGCCTTGAGCAGAATGTGCCCTGTGAGTTTATAGCTGTGCTCTGGGGTCAGACAGCCAGGCTTGGAGCACGGGCTCTGTCACACTTGCCCGTTCCTCCTCCTCCTTTTTTTTTTTTTTTTTTTTTTTAAATCCTGCATCATGGGGACCACAGCCATGCGAAAGGGAATATAAAATTAAACAATGCATGTTACAAGGGCGCTCCGTTATTTATTAACACGTTAGGGTGATTCTTCCTGGCCTCCCTGCAGGTTCTCTAGGACAAGCATGAGTGAGCGAGCGTCAGGGATCGTAGTGTACCCTAGCTTTGACTCTGAATATATATATATATGATATAGATATATAGATGATAGATAGATAGATATAGATATATACAAATATATACATATAATGTTTCTTTCGGTCCCCAGGACTAAATGGAAGCGACAGACAGCTGTGGGGTTGGAGCTGCTGGCGGAGGCAGGCAATTACTCAGCGCTCCAGCGGATGTTCCCGTCGCCTTATTTCTACCCGCAGAGTCTCGTTTCCAACCTGGACCCCAGCGCTGCGCTCTACCTGTACCGCGGCCCCAGCGCGCCGCCGCCAGCCCTCCAGAGACCTCTGGTGCCCCGAATCCTCATCCACGGACTCCAGGGCGCCAGCGAGCCGCCCCCGCCGCTACCCCCGCTGGCCGGTGTCCTCCCGCGCGCCGCGCAACCTCGGTGAAGCGCCTGCCATTCTGGTCGTACTCCCTGGCACCCCAGCCCAGTGTCCCGGAAGGGCCACATGCCAAGTCCACTGAGGCCCGGACCCCGGACTGAGTCTCCCTAACCCTCCCCGGCGTCCTCTCTCCTGGCTGTACCATCCAGGAGCCACCTTCACTCGCCGGATGTATATACGCGTCTGCCCACTTCCCATCCACCCGAGTCTCTGCCCGCTCCCCTGGGGTCCTTTTCCTCCCCTGGAGCAGGTGGAGTGACGCCCAAGATTGGCTCCCTCCCGGGCTCCCGCGGTGGACCGGCCCTTCTCCCCGCGCACGTCGGCGGGGCCGGGTAGGAAGGCAGTGCGGGGCTCCCTTCCCGTATCCTTCGTCCCCCTGCGCCCGGGCCGCGGCTGAGCTGTACAAACGGTGTGCAAAGTGTATATGAAGTTATTTATTCGTGACCCATGAGCCCGTGACCGTGTCCGTGAATCAGTGAGTCTGTGCCCTGTGCCCTTCCTCTCTTGGATAGGGCCGGCAGGGACCGAGGAGTCTTGCTCACCCACCCTGGCCCCAAATCTCCACTCTGGTCCCAGGGCAGCCAGGCCTCTTGGGTTCTCTTTTTCTTTCTTTCTTTTTTTTTTTATGTGAAAAATAAACTTCTTACACATGACCAGGCGCCTGTCAGCGCTCCCATACATTGGTCCCTGCTCAGGCCCTCTCCAACTCCTCCATAAGAAACTTTGCATCTCTCTGGGCACGGTCTCCTTTCATCCTCAGAAAGCAAAACGTTTGTCCCCTTTCCATTCCATGGCATTCTGTGCTGGGGACCCCGACTGGACCCTTGAGGGCCCCGGGACGGGCCCATCTCTAGGAGGCAAGCCCGTGGCAGTCTGCCTCCTCTTTCTCCATCTGGTTCTTCGAAGTTCCCATACCGTCCTGGGGGCCATGGACAGGGGTGGGGGTGGGGTCAGCGCCTGGCCTCCCTTTGCTGCGGGCCTGGCTGCGGTGGTGCCCTCGCTGAGCAGACTCATCTGGCCTAGACAAGGGCGCCGGCAGCTGGTGACCGGCCCGCCGGGCGCAAGGCCGACAGATGGACTCCGAGGCGGTTCCCCCATCACCCCACCCTCCTCCACTCAGCGCCCCGGCGCACTCAAGCTCTGGCCTCTGGTGCCAGGTAGGACCCCAAGGACCTTGCGAACCTGACGTCACACCGGGTAGCTCTATATTCTCCACCCTCGCGCCTCCCCCTTTGCCCCGAGAAACATAAACCCAATCCCTACTTGTGTACTATGCAGCCTCTTCCCGCTGTCCAGGCCTGTAGCTCCAGGGAGGGCGGGGGTGGGGTGTGCTTGAGTCTGCAGCCAGACCCCAGATCACGTTCAAAGGACCAAGGTCACCTCCTGACATTGGTACCCTCTCCTGGGATGTGGGCGCAGGTGCGCCCCTCCCCCACACCACCTGCAGCTCACTAACTGTCTTGAGGGAAGAAATGTCCCAGGCTAGCAAGTTTGAGTCTTAGGGGGAATCCTCCCACCCACCCAAACTTCTGGCAAGAATGCCCTGGGAGAGAACTGGGCGCAAACCACACCCAGGACAGCTACTGTTGCCCCATTACCACCCCCACACACCCAGGCTTTTCTTTCCTGGGATGGTGAGGGTATTATTCTAATCTTGCAAAATGCACAGCAGCTAATTAAGTCAAGGAGCCCCTTGGCTTTCAAGTTCTTTTGCATGTGAATGGGGGGTGGGTAAATCCCTGGCTCTGGCTGTGGTGGGGGGTGAGGGAGGACTGTCCCCAACTCAGGGTTAATGAAGTGGGAAAGGAGTCTCTCATAGCCTCCTGCAAACAAAACCCCCCAAGCAACAAACCCTGCCCAAATCCTACATGGATTGACTTAAACCCAGGGGATAAGTGCTTTAAATTAATCTCATTGAATAAGAATGAGACCAAACAAAACTCCTTAAAATCATATTAAAAATCTATCAAAGGACAACTCGCACTAGTGTGCTTTTCATTTTGTGAAAGTGGAGGAGGTAGGCTGGAGCAGCCACCCTCACATTTACACAGCGTAGTGTAAACCACAGACACATTTTCGACTATGTAATTGTCCTTGTACCGCACAGGCGATTTCATATCTTACATTAATGAAGAACAAGGCTTCCCTACAAGTTTATAATTACAATATTTTAAATTGTCCTGCACATCCATCTGTAATAATAACTTCACAACCTCTGCAGCAAGGTGGGCTTCTACTTTCATCTATTTAGCAGTCGAAATTGGCTTCTCTGTTCCTCACCCTGAAGCGGGCTGAACTCATTTAAAACAGAAAAAAAAAAAAAAAAAAAAAAAAAAAAAAGGCTATGAGGGACCCCCAGTGGACCAAACAATAGGAGGGGACAGAAGTCCTCTCTTCCTCCACTGGGCCCCTTCCCTCCAGCATTCAACAGGGTGGGGGCAATAAAGTTGATTTTATATTTTCCCGCTGGCCTTGTGCTGTATGGCTGCTGGGCAGTCTTTAAAGGTGTCCCAATACTCTCACAAGGGTTAGGGTTATAAGCTTTGCTCTAAATTTTTTCCCTAGGGTGGAGCAGGATTAAAGTTTAGAGGCCATGTAACAAGACCAGTTGAGTACTCATTTAAGCAGTGCAACTTCCCAGAGGAAAAACCTTTATGTTTCTGTATGGGAAGCAACAGTTAGATATTAATGACATCTGTTGGCTGTCCGGTGGCGTGCAGGACTGCTGACCAGCCAGGCCTGCGCAATCTGGATTCATCTGCCTTCAAAGGACCACATTTATTTCTTCTCCCTAAAACTTCCACTCACTGGGGGGAAGGGGAAGAGTCAAAGGAGCTCCTGGGCTGTCAAAACTGTCCTCAGCTGTGCTTTGCTTGGCCCTGGCTTCTGTGCGAGTGGAAGGTGGCTGTGGCATCAGCCAAGGTTCTCTGCTCTCTGTGCAGAATAAGGGTGCTCTGGATTCCAGAAAAGAACCCTAGAAGCCCACTGGGGGACAGAGCTCTAGGCTACAACATTCCAGTAAATGTCTTAATTCTAAGAAACTTCAATATGGCAACCAGACTGTATCACAGAGAAATGGTTAAGTTTGAGAAATTAGAAAAGCAGGCATGATTAAGGATACATACAAAACCAGACTGCTCTGGAATTAGTCTGACAACGTACCTGATAGGTACCCAGAATGTAGTCAAGAGCCATAATGAGATTTACCTTAAGGTTATTTAAATTTAGATAACATTAATCCTGAATCCGTATTTTTTTAAAAATTTTTATTTATTTGCATGTGTGTATGTGTATGGGCATGCCAGGGTCTCTTGCCACTACAACTCCAGACACTAGTGCCACTTTTTGTGTTCAGTAGGCTTTGCAAGTGCCATCTCCCCAGCCTCCCAGGTTTCTTTAGGCAATATGCTAATTTTATTTAAAAGCAGACCCATACAGCATCTCTGTCAGTTAGCAAATTACACATGTAAGTTAAATTCTGGAGTTACAAACACTTCTACTTCAGCAAGGCTTTAGCACTTCTGTCCAGGAATGCAAAGCCCTGCAACTAAGCTTTCACTGGACAAGGGGGTGGGGGTGGTTTGCAGGATTTCTATTTGGTAATCTCTGTGGTTTTTCCACACAGCTGGGTTCTAGCTAATACAGCTCCATCTCTCCATTACAAACTGAAATCAAAGATGGCAGCCTTGCCCAAAGTCAGCTTAACACGTGCTGCAGGTTTCTTAAATTATTGTTATAAATGTCACCAAAGATCCCTACTGATTCTTTTGACAGCAGATCCTGACAAGGTCCTGTTTTTCCTCTGCAGGGGATTTCTTCCTAGGCTCAAAGGAGTTCACAGGAAATCCTTCCTCATGTTAGTGTTACCTGACTTTGCTCCTTCCCTGACAGCCTGGACCCTACCAGCTACCATCTCCTTTTCTTCTGGCTGTTCTGTTCACATGCATGTGGGGTGTGTGTGTGTCTCAAAGTGGTGCCACAGCACTTGTTCTAGAGACTTGGGAAGCAGTGGGCAGGGTACACTGAACTGCAGAGGAGAGTGGAGAATAGAACCGTGTCCAACAGAGTGGGGCTATGTTTAACCCTTTCTCTTGTGGGCCCCTGAAATGATCAAATCTTACATTTATTGGGAAATCAATATGCTCCAGGGGTCCTCTTTCAAACCTCCTAGAAAACACAATGGGGGTGGCTGCTGAGGTCTAGGTCACAACACAAAGACCCCAGATCTTTCTTCAAGACCAGACAGGATTCGATGGGAAAAAAGAAAGCTTGGGCGCTGGTGTCTTTTGACTTCAAAGAGAAACAATAAAAAGGCAATAGTAAATCAATTAGCCCTGAAAGAGCCAGTTTTCTGTGGACATGAAAGGGGAAGCAAAGCATGTAGATGCCACACTGTGTTTATGGAAGAAAAGAAGCAAGCGACCTGCCACAGTAAATGCATTTGGATTTTTGACCTAAGACTAAAATCTCTCCTGGACCATCGTAGCAAAGCATTTGTACATTAAGAAAATGACTGACAATACTTCCTCTCTCTCTCTTTGTACAATTTCAATTCCAGCTTTGTGCATTCCATTTCATAACACTCATGCCAATACACATGGTCAGCTGCATTTGGTAGGTTTGCCAGGATCAAAGCCCTCCAGGCTGATGAGCATGCTCATCGTTCACAGCTTGGTAAGGCAAGGGGTCTGGGTGAAGGGGTGACTGCCACTGTGACTATCTGTGAGTCATCTTTCTTACAGGAAGGCTAGCTGACACTGCGGAGGGGCCCTGCCTGGTGGCTCCAGTTAGGGCTCCTCTCTGACAGGTGAAGGGGTTTGTGGCTCCTTTGAGCCTGGGGGATTCAGGATTCAGGGAGAGGTGTCAGAATTGTATTTCAGAAGGCTCCTCTGATGAGAACAGGACATGAATCCACTGGGTCTCTTGATCTACTCCAATCCAATCCTGTGGAGAGATTTTAAAACCTTTCCAAAAAGCTTGCTGCCCATGGTTACCCTTCCTGGGCTCTTCAGGGTTGTGGGAGCGGCTTTATTTTTCCTCGGCCCCTGCTAGCGGAGTGCCTTGCTTTTCGCCCTTGGTACCGCCAGGCTCCAGCCCACTCGAGTATTCTGAGCGCAGGACATCAGCAAGGCGGTGTTTACTCTGGGTCTTCTTACGAAGGTTGATCCTGAGGAACAGTAACAGCAAGGGGAAGAAACTTTAGTATTTTTTTCTTTCCTATTTGGAAAGAGGCTGATGGCAGCTGGTTCTGAGACTGGGAAGCTGACATTTTTGTATTAGCAGAAGTACAATCCCTTCAATAGCGCCTGTTTTGATATTCTATGCACCAGAAGATTAGATACGGCGCTGACAGATTTTCATAACGGTGGCAAAATATCATGGCATTTTTAAAAGTGAGGCTTTGTTCTGTGTTGTTTTCATGGAAAAAAAAAAAAAGAAGTCTACACAGTCATATCTGATGGCAAACACAGCGTACAATGCAGCAGTTTGCCCCAGGCTGGAAAAGCCCACTGGAAAACTCAACAACCCAAAGTAGCGAGGCATAGTGGTTCTGGTGCCAAGAACCTCAAGGCTGTCCCACATGCCCTGCTGGGCCAATAGCAAGGGTAGAGTGGCCACTGTAGATGCCACTCATTCACTAAATAGTCTTAAAAATGCCCTGATCCACAAAACCGAACCCCTGCAGCCACACAGACCCAGGTGGTAGAAGGTCACCCCCTGTCCAGGTCCACAGGGGAGATGCCAAAGGCTGGCATCAGGCTCAGTGGCAAACCCCAGAAACTGCTATGAGAAAAAGAGAATGTTGTTAACACTTGATCAGAAGAGGAGGAAATTTGTAGAAAATCAAACATATATATTAGAAGGATTAAGAAGATGGAGGCATAAAATGCTTCTTAAGACAGGATTTTCACCAAAGCAACAAAAGCAATGACCTTTAATAACTTCTTTACTAGCTTGCTGGCAAACCCTTCCCTATCAAATGGCAGTGTCCTAAGAAAACAGGGTGCTGCAAGTTCTTAAAGAAGGCCATTGCCATGCTCCGATACTTTCTCTCAGCAGCATGCCCTTGGCTGTTAATAATAAAGTCAAGATAGAACACCTCACAACCCAAGAAGTAGACAGAAGACTAACACGATGCAATCAGCCTGATCAGGAAGGCTTGTAGGATCCCATCAGAATGGGCTTGAAGCCACAGCCCTGTTTATAATCCTATCCAAAGGACAGGGCGATGGTGTTTTCTCTTGTAACATACGGGAAGTCAACTTTTGTCAGGGAAAAATATTTGAGGAATTAGCACATAATATTTAGGACTAGAAGCTTATATGGTCCAAGTTGTCCTGGGCGAAGGGTACATTGAGAAAAGTAGAAATACACAAGAAGTATTCTGTGGGTGCTGTGCAAAATGACTTCTGTACAGTATCCCCTGTAATCCTCACTGGATAAGGCAGACACAGGTATCATCCTCAGTGTACAGGTAAAGACAGGAAGACTTGAGGAGGGCAAGGAACTTGGCAAGACCATGTAGCTAGTAAACGTGGAAGAAAACATGCATACACAGGTCCAGTGGGCCTGGAGCCTTCACACTTCCCATCCAGGTTTAGAATGATGGGAAGGCCCAGCAGGACCAAGGATGGACATGACCACCACCTAATACAGGAAGTCCTTGATGGTCTCAAAGGACCCCTTTTCATGGAACCGTGTGGGTGGGAGCCACATAATGAGTCAGGAGAGGGAAGGGCAGAGAGCTGGGTAATGGAGGGAGGGCTGCAGTTTTGCATAGCCCTGTTGCTTACTCACTAAATGACAGGAAGTGAGTCAGGCTCTGTACCTCAGTCTCCTTACTAGGAAAACAGGGAGCCACTAAAAATGGAGCTAAGGCTCTATGAGGACTAAATGAAATGAGAGCTAGCAAATGCTCTCTGGAAGCTGGCACATGGAATTTGACCACAGTTAAAACATGAGGAAAACAGGCCTACAGAGATCCCATACACTGATATCAAGTCAGACCTGGGGTCCTTGAGGTGGGCCAGGGCTCTCCTGGCTGCACCTCCCATTTCCTAACAAGCTACAATCTTGACTATGGCCTTCCACCCATTTGGGTGGGCTTTGAGGGTCAGTGTGTGGAACAAAAAACAGACCCTGCAACTGGGGACACGGATGTGTTCCAAACTGAAGGCTGCCACTTCAGTACTTGTAGTTTATTTTTAGTCAAGTTACATGACAGACAGAGTGAAAGGTTCTGACAGGAAGAAATGCTTTTTCTTTTCTCTTGTTTGAAGCCAGGTACTCACTATGTGTATAATTTTAAATGTAACAACCTGAGTTTCAAAATATGCAAAATTTCAGTCAAAATATTCTCCCCAGCACAAGCTTCAGCACTTCAATGATGGCTCCTGCCACTGTGAAAGCACAGAAGTAACCAGAATCTCATCTGGGTGATTGATACACTAATTGCCTACAGACTCACTGTGTGCTGTGGGAAACTTTCAGCCCAAGGCACTCAGGTGGTGCTTGAGGCCTGCAGTCCACTGGGCAGGGCTGGGAGATGGCTCAGGAGATGAAACCTGACACAAAACTGCCTAGTAAACTCACACCTTCACTCACAACCAACCCCACAGGGGACCCTTCCAGCTGCTCAGGACCTCTCCCTTCATAAACAGTAGCTAGACCTGGGGTAGTAGAAAACAAACTTTGATGGGTATGCTGAGTCACAGAGTGGAGTTATTTACTAAGGACCGTTGGGTTCGTATTGTCAGGATGTCATTAGAAGGTGTGTCTTAGGGCAGCTCAGTGGTAAAGTGAATGCTTAGCAGGCATGAGGATGTCTTGGGGATGGTCCTGCTCACCTTCATATTGTCATCTTACCTAACTATCTCATCCTTTTATTCCAGTCAATGTGCTTTCAACTTGAGATAACATGCCCAGCAGTCTACTCAACAAGCTCAACGGCCCAGTAAGCAAGCTCTCCAAACCAAGGGCAATCCTGCAGGGTCCTACTGCTGTCATAATGGCCATGCCAACAGAACCCACTTTTCCTGTGGCCAGCTCTCCAGCCCGTCCTTTGTTCTAAGGCCCAAAGCTGAACTGGCCAACTATAGATAGGAAGATGAACCATTCTAAACCTGACCATGTGATGGGCGCTCATGCCTCCTTCTGCCAAACTTCAGTCCCCCCAGGAATCTGCCAACTTTCTTGCCCTCCAAATACCCTGACCCCCTAACTCAGCCTCCCTGAGCATCCACTGTGTTAATGCCACAGTTACCAAGCAACAGATCAGTTTATCTAACTGTGGGAACTCTCTCACAGTGAAGGCCAAAGATTCTGTCAGTCACCAGGCTGGATTACTCAGCGGGACAGGCAGATGCCAGTTACACTGCCAGTGAGGTGAAATCAGCCTAACTAGTAAATCATTACAGTAGCAGCCACCGGAAGAGGGGCTGCAGAGCCCCTCTCTTATCTACAAACAAAAAGAAGGATTTTCCCAGGTGAAGAGCCATATTACAGCTCAAGACTTTGTTAGCAGCATTCATTTACAGGACAGGATTTAAAAGGTTTTTATTCATCTTTTTTAAGTCTATCATTGTGTTCTCTTTATTATTATTTGTATAGTGTTAGGACCACATATGGAAGAGTCTTTGTCTAGGATTTGAAAATATCCAAGTGTATTTCCCCCTTGTTGGCTACTGCTTTAATTCTGCCTGATTTCATGCTGCCTTGTGGTATGGATTTTACTATTTTTTCCCAGGAGTTATCCACAACTGTTACTCAACAGTAATTTTCTCCGCAGTGATCTGAAGCATGCCCCTAGGACACTTCTCCTTCATACCTTTAGCCAGCGGACTTCTTACTGTACTTATAGAACAAATAACAATTACAATAGGATCTACCAAATAAATATACTAAAACATTTAAGCAAATACCAACTTCATGGGTTAATGGTTTTAGTATGTGTGTGTGTGTGTGTGTGCACGCGTGCAACTTGTCATGCATATGGAGGACAAAGGATAACCTTGGAGTACTGAACTTCTCTTTCTACCTTGACACAGGATCTCTCTTGTTTTGCTACTGGGAAGGCCAGTCTAGGAGGCCCATAAGCTCTGGGATTCTGTTGACCCTGCCTCCTATTGCTGTAGGCACTTTGGGATTCCAGACATGTGCTCTGCTGCATGCCCAGCTTTACACAGGTGTGGGGATCTTTACTCCGGTCAGCAAGCTTGACAGCAAGTGCCTTCAACCATTCAGCCACCTCCACACCTCCCTGGTAGTGGATTTAAATAAAAAACATGTTAAATCAAAGCCACTCAAACTACCACATGACTTTCATAACAACCACTAGCCCTTACCTGGCACCTGGTGCATGATGGGCACTGTTTAAGCCCTCGCAAACACATTTTCTGGTTCATCTTCCCATCTGCACTGGGTGGGGGGTTAGGACAAAGGAAGGGACAAGAAAGTAGCTGGCCATGGAAGAAGTGATCTCGTTGGCACTTTATTGAGCAGAGGTTAAGTATCAAATTTACAGTCACGACCAGTAATAGGAGAGCAACTAAATACCATGCTATGTTTTTTTAAACAAGGAGCAAACTTCTTGCATGAAATATTTTTTGTATGTTTAAGTTCATGCATGTGGAGGTCAGAGGATGATGTCAGGTGACTTCCTCAGTTGCTCTATACCTCCTTTAAAAAATATTTTTGGGAGTGGGGGGAAATATTTATATTTACATGCATGTGTGTGTGTGTGTGAGAGAGAGAGAGAGAGGGAGGGAGGGAGAGAGGGAGAATGAATAGGCACTGCAAATGAACTCCAGACACATGCAACACTTTGTGCATCTGGCTTTACATGAGTACTATGGAACTGAACCTGAGCTAGCTGGCTTTGCAAGCAAGTACCTTTAACTGCAGAGCCATCTCCCCAGCGCTCATTTAAAAATTTCTACTTATCAAAACTTCATCGTTTTTTGGCTTTGTTAGCTTAATTTTGTAAGATCTTTTTCTCTTGCACTAATTTCAACTTCCTTGTCTCATGTGGAAGACTTTGACTGTCAGCAAATGGCCCAGGCTCCACTGAGGCCTGAAGGACTGCCCAGGAGGCAGTGATGATCTGGGGTGGCCCAAGGCTGACTACAGCTTTCTCCACATAAGCCTCTCTGGATGGAGGAGGAGAAGGCAGCATGTCTTCCAGGGTTTTGGTGGCTCTCAGATGACAGAAGGAAAAGGAACACCTCCAGAGAGACTCTGACAAGCAGCTCCCTGGTGCAGCAGCGAATGTGGGAGGATCACCTTGGCTCCCAAAAGGGAGTGTGCCACCTAACCTGTCATGGTCATTGAAGGGAAGGGAAAGGACCTATATTGGGATTCAATCTTGGGGTTGTTTGGGCAGAGGTGTTTACAGGCAGGCCAGTCACCTCAAGGCTGCCCTTGACTTCATAGGATCCAACTGAGTCCAGCTTCTGTGACGCTACCAGGCCATCTTCAGTGAGCCCGGCTGTAGCAGCAGACAGGACAGATGTCCTGAGCATGGCTTTGCGGGCAGAGACTGATACAATAGATATTTGGGTTTACAACAAAGAACGTGACTAGCAAAGAACACAAAAGAACTCTGAGCCCTTGACCAGAGGCAGGCACAACGCTAGGAGTGTGGATTGGGTAATTAGTAAACCAGGGCATTAGCTGATGTCAAGGACTGATTTGCTGTCTGGTCATGCACCACAGAGAGAGGAGAGGTGATATCTGGTATTGAAGAGGAAAAGTTGAACCAGAACCCCAGAAACAGATGGGCATTCTCGGCTTACTTAGTCTAGGTGACAAAAATTTTTATAAAGTTCTCAGATTTTAGGCATGGACCTCAGGTGGCAGGTGGCTATGCTGGGAAGGGACAGAGGACCAGAATCTGACCATGGTTGGAATCTCAGCTTAGTCACTCACCTAGCTGACAGCCATGGCATCAACAGAAAGGTCAGAGAGCCTGTTTATGGACCAGACTAAAGCAGAGCATAGCACCTTATATATTTCAGTTCTTGTTGAAAGTATTATGAAGTACTAAGATGGAGAAATGCTGAGTAGACTTGGAAACAGGCATATTTGAAAATGGTGTGGTTAGATTGTGAAAATACCAAGGGCAACCAGCTCAGAGCAGAATCTTAGGCCCAAACCCCAGGGCACAGCCTTCTGGGCATTTCCAGTTTGACGCTTTCATCAATTGCTTGGGTGACATGATAAGGTATGACAGGACACAGAATACCCTCAATATCTACTGGGACAGAAATATGGGCCTTAGTTCAAAAGGTGAACTTGAGGGCTGGAGAGATGCCTTAGTAATTAAGGCACTTGCCTGCGAAGCCTAAGATCCCAAGTTTGATTCCCCAGAACTCATGTAAGCCAGATGCACATGGTAGCGCATGCATGTGGAGTTCGTTTGCAGTGGCTAGAGGCCGTGGCACACCGTTCTCGCTCTCTCTCTCATAAATAAATAAAAACTTTAAAAAATGTTGCAAAAGGCAAAGTTGAACTGGAAAAGATGTGAGGTCTTGTTCTTGGAAGGAAAGGGGGAAGGAAATCTTGTGTGTGCAATGAGACAGCAGTTGGTCAGTTCTGACATGGAATCAGAAGGCTTGGTTCAAATCCCAGCCCCAACCTGTGGACAGCAATCTTCTTGTCTGTAGACACACGTAGCCACAGGGAGGACAAAAATAGGTCATCTGTGGCAAAGGCTGGTGCCTGGCCACTGGTGGGCATTACATCAGTGCAGACACGGTTCCTGTTGCCATTCACCACCAGCTGCACACCAGAAGTGCCCACTCCATGCACTTCTGTTGGACATCACTCTATTGTGGGGTTTGCATGAGCCAGGCAATTAAGTGTTGATTATTATTATTAGTGACAGTGTGGGAGAGTGAAAAGGAAGGAGGCAGGGAGCCATGATCAGGCCCACTGTCATGTGGGTCAGGAACTGGTTTGATCAATGACACCAACACCTTGAACTTGGTTGCAAATCAATATATACACATCTGAACGATCTGCTTACGAATCAGTACACCCTGAACAGAATTCATACACTTGTTACCTCACCCAGGAAGGATTCTGGGAAGCAGCAGTTCTCCAGGAAGGCATGTGATGATGCAGACCGAGAGAGGGGCGAAAAGTGTGGGCTCCAGGCTCCTTAACTGGTTACAGCAATCAGTGGGATCTCCCTGGGATGATGTTTATGAGGGCTCCACTCAGCAAAGGCATAAGCTCTCAAGAGAGTCCCTGCCATGGTCAAAGAACTTAAGCCTCACAAGCAGAGTCTGTACACTTACTTGCTTTGAGATGCTAGTTCTCAAGCTGCACCCCTCTTGTTGACTAAACAAGCTAAAACGTTATTTTTCAGACTGCTACTTTTAACTTGAGGGCCAGAATGATGACAGCATTTGAAAATACTTGCAGCTATTTCATATAGGTCATAGCCAGATGGGAAGGCTCTGGCTTCATAAGGACAGAGGTATGCATCCTCCTACTGCAGGAATTGGGGCTCAACAGAAGTGGGAACTAGCTTAGAGAGTAGTGAGCTCTCACCAGGAGGGGTCTAGGGTGACAAAAACTAAACCATGTGTGGCAGGGGAGAACTAGGGGACCACTGTGTTTTCCTCATGACTTCTCAAATAACAGGAACTAAGCAAGCCAGAGCAGACAGCATTTAATGATTGGCCACTCTCCTGCTGCACATTGCCTTGTGTGATGCTTGCTGGTTTGATAGGCCAGTCACAGCTTCTAATTCCAGTGCTTGGATGGCTCCAGCAGCAAAACTCACATCTCCAGCATCCTCCCAGGAGAGGCTGGCTGGGTTCCTGCTCTTTGTTGTCAGCCCTGACTGTGGGACGGAAAGCACACCCTATAGCTCCTGCTGTCTGCAGGTGACCCAGGTGTGGAGAAGGCTCAGGGTCACTGTGAAATCCCTCTAATCGCCTCATTAGCTGGGTGGGGATGAGGGTGTGTTTGTTCCATGAGGAGGCAGAAAGCTGGTAATTGCATGGTGGCAGATAGAAAAACATGGTGGCAGAAGCAAAAGGCCAGATGTAAAAACTGCATGTGCAGAGCTCTAATTACACCCATGCTCAGGCTGGATGCACAGTGCCTGAACTGCAGTAAGAAGGGAAAAGGAAGCAAAGCTGGATGGGCACTGTGCTTGCTGAGGGGCCAGGACACACCCTCCACTAAGGCCTGGGGACTCATGGGAAGCTCAGTGACCAACACCCCAGTGCACTGTGCAGTTGCTGTTTGCTACCCACAAGACACCCAACCACTTCACATAGCTGTCTTCTTCATCTTTGTTCCATTTTAGGTACAGATTTCTTCTCGCCAGTATAAATGCTCTAGAGATAACCTAGCCTATACTTCAAAGCCACTGCCTACAGCCTGAACAAAGACCATGTGAGTAGTGTTCACCTGCGCAGCAAGCCAGGACCATCCTCAGTTCTGTGGCACAGATGCTAACTCAGCTTTACAATTACCTTGGCAGGCGCCTCCCTGTCAACTACTGAGTTATGGACACTCCATCACATGCTCTGAGGACCACATGCTTTCCAGTCCCTGGGTCAAGTTTGTAGTTACCTCTAAACCATGCTCTATGATTTTAGACTTTACTAAACTATGGTCTCCAGGTTGGGACCTGAGTACCTTTGTGCATGTGTGGTGTGCATGCATGTAAACATGTTCATGTGTGTAGGTGTAGGTGTGCGCATATATGGGTGGAGAGCAGAGGTCATCAATAAGCATCTTTTTCAATTGCTCTCCCCTTATTTTTAGAGACAGTTATCTCACTGAACCAATTTAGCTACACAGAGAGCTCCAGGCATCCTTTTTTTTTAAAGCTTAAAAAAATTTTTTTTAAATTTATTTTTATTTTTGGAGAGAGACAGACAGAGAGGGAGAGGGAGAGGGAGACAGAGAATGGGCACGCCAGCATTCTCTCAGCTGCTGTGAATGAAATCCAGATGCGTGTGCCCCTTTGTGGGCAAGTGCAGCATTGCGCCCTTGTGTCACTTTGCATCTGGCTAAATGTGGGACCTGGAAATTGGAACCGGGTTCTTAGGCTTAGCAGGCAGGCACCTTAACCGCTAAGCCATCTCTCCAGCCCCCCCCTTTTTTTTTTAGTTTGTGTGTGTAATGTAGTATATGTATGTGTATATACCCATGCCCATGTGACCAAGTACTTGTGGTGGGGTGTGCTTGCCTGAGGTGGCCAGAGCGGTGTTGGGTTTTCTGCTCCATTACTCTTCTGTTATTTGAGCCTGAGTCTTCTACTGATTCAGAGCTTGCTATTTTTTCATTAGCCTTAGCAATTCTCAGGTCTCTGCTCCCTTGTTATTAGACTGGCATTACAGATGCATGTGGCCACACACAGCTATTTATGTGGGTTCTGGGGATCAAACTTGAAGTAGTCATCCAGGCCCTCATACTTAAACGGGAAGTGCTCCTAACTTCTGAGCCATCTCTCCAGCCTGAGCCCCCGGGTATTTTGTCACTACTTTCTCAACACTGGGATTACAGGCATGAGCCACCACTCCTGGCTTTTATGTAGGTGCTGGGGATCTAAATTCACATCCTCATGCTTTCTGGGCAAGCACTCTACTGACTGAACCATCTCCCCAATAGTCTTTGAGGACAAGTTCTGTTTCCCCACCCACAGATCCATCTGTCCTCATATCTTTTGTCAGTGGCCTTGACTGTTTCTCTCTTGTCCTCAGGTGAGGCTGAGTTCTGGCCTGGGGAAGTTGGGGTGAAGACCATGATAGTGAGTGCTCACCTCCATGTTCTCATCTGGGAGGCCAGGGAGATAAAGGAGAGGCTAGGGTCATGCTGACCTTCCTGGGGGATGCTGCAGCTCAAGAGGCAGTTAAGACAGCTGAACACTTGTTCATCACACAGAGAGGCTGCAAACCAGCACCCAGAGCCCTAAAAGACAACAGCCCCACCAGGCAGGGTTGGTCGTTTTTATGGTTCACTAACAAAAAGATTCACCTTTCTTTCATGTCAGAACTAGCTCTTTTCCTCAGCATTCTAGCATGCTTCCATTTATCCATTCCAAAATATTTTCTCGCCGGGTATGGTAGCACACACCTTTAATCCCAGCACTCAGGAGGCAGAGGTAGGAGGACTGCCATGAGTTCTAGGCCACCCTGAGAATACAGAGTGAATTCCAGGTTAGCCTGGGCTAGAGTGAGACCTTACTTTGAAAAACAAAACAACAAAAACAAAACAAAACAAAATATTTTCTGAGTATCAACTATGTACTAGGGAAGTACTGAGGTACAGTGAACAGAAGCCTATGGGGTTTTTACTGAGGTACTCTTTAACAAGCACACACATACACCACATGCAGATGCACTCCTGCCACTGTGCCACTCTGATGAGGGAGGGCATCTGTCTTCTCAGAAGGGTCACAAAAGACTTCCCTGAGGAAGGACTAGGGTTGAAGGAGGATTCTGATCTGGCCCAAGCTAAGCAAAGTCAGGGTGTCAGGTAAGGCTGAGGCCTGCAGAGACCAGACCATGCAAGCCATACAGGGAAGCAGTTGTGGTTTTTCAGGCACTGCAGTGATAGATTGTCACCAAAAGGTTCTAAGCCAGGGTTAGATGATATAAAAGGGGGTTATGAGATGAAGTCACGGGCTGTGAGCTGCTCCTCACCAACACAGGGCTTGGGAAATTAAGGGAGGAAATGGAGTCAAGGAGGCCCAAGGGACCAGCAGTGCAGGATGCTGTGAGATAATCTGAGACAAGCACTGACACAGGTGTGGTGTACATGGAGAAAGCCCTGTGTGACCATGTGTGGCTGTGTCCAGCCTTGATGTCACATTTGGCCAATCATTTTTGTAGAATAACTGGCTCAATGAAATTGAGAAAATTTTCACAGTGGGCAAGAGTCCAGGCTTGCCTTCAGCTAATTAAGTGATATTAGGGAGGTTGTAAATGCCACATAAAAATTGGCAGGCAAGCTGCTCCTAATGATGAGAATATTGCTTTACAGGGAGATGCAGCTGCAGCTTCTTAATGCTAGTGTTCAAGGGACATGATTCTGCCTTCAAGGTTGTTCCAGATTAAGTTCAAGGGTGCAAAAAGGTTATAGCCACTTCCATACACCTTTTCCTCCCTAATTCCAGGGGAAAGATGCAAGACAGACAAAGGTCATTGTATGACTGTCAAATGCTCCTATTCTCTCACGTCAGGCTCTGCAGCAATTCTTCACACTCAGCATCTGGTTTAATACACACGATGACACAATGAGGCATGAGAACTGCCTCTGAAAAGCAAGGGAAAGCCAGGCGTGGTGGCGCACGCCTTTAATCCCAGCACTCGGGAGGCAGAGGTAGGAGGATCGCCATGAGTTCAAGGCCACCCTGAGACTACATAGTTAATTCCAGGTCAGCCTGGGCCAGAGTGAGACCCACACCTCGAAAAACAAAAACAAAACAAAACAAAAAAAAAGCAAGGGAAAGGTATAGACAGGTTGAGCAAACCTGCCCAAAAGTACACAGAATGTGAGTGGCTCAGCCAGGATTGGATCTAGCTGCCCAAAAGCATCAACCCACACCTTTTCACTGTGTGACAAGCAAGGGAGGGGTAAGGAAAGAGCTAATGGGGAACAAACCTCTCAAGCCACAGTGCAATTCTACACAGTGAGCACTTACTAGTTATCTACAATGACTGAATGAACTCAGGCAAAAATCATAGAGAAAGACACTGCAAAGGCTATCAAAGATGAAAAGTGCCCCAAACCATAGCTTTGCAAGATCTCCAATTTGAGCTCCAGCGATGAAGCATCTGTGTTAATTCAGATGGGAAAAGCCTGACAATGTGTGTCCTACCTACAAAGAGGAGTTGCTTGCCATGGATGATTTCCATGAGGATGTTTACTTACTTTAAAAAATAAAAGATGTCTAGGGCTTCAAAGAGTGGAGGTAAAGGGAATGCTTTACTGCACTAAGTGAACAAGCTGTAGGAATGTGGTGGTACTACTATGAGGCCAGGCCCAGGGAAGCCAGCCCTCAGCAAGCTCTTTGCCCAGATTGTGACCCAGGGAACAGTGCTGAGCACAGCCACATAGAGGAAGGACTGGGCGAGGAGGTCCTGGTTGTAGGGTGTTTACCTTTGATAAAACTGGGATCCACTAGGCGACATTTTGGTTAGGATGGATTGAGAACAAATAAAACTATTTATTATTAAACTATATAAGAATAGTTAACAGTTGAGATTGCTATTCCTCTATTAATTTTTTTTTTTTTTTTTTTGGTTTTTTGAGGTAGGGTCTCACTCTAGTTCAGGCTGACCTGGAGTTCACTCTGTATTCTCAGGGTGGCCTCGAACTCACGGCAATCCTCCTATCTCTGCCTCCCGAGTGCTGGGATTAAAGGCGTGCGCCACCACGCCCGGCTCCTCTATTAATTTTTAAAGGAGGGGAGCTGAGAACAGGGAACAAAATGATTGGATTCTGATCATGAGACTGTCCCAGATTTGCTGCAACACTAAGCCAACACTGGAAACATGAACAGCAGAAGCTGGATAAAACCATCCTGGATAGTTGTAAATGAAATTGTCTAGGGAAAGAGTAGTGCTGGGGTACAGCGAATAATTCACACCACACGGGGTGACTCAGAACAGCAGCCTGGCTCTCCACATTGTCATAATGACATTGATATTTTAAGGCACAATAGTTTCTGTACTTTGGAACCATTTTCCACAGAATGGGGACAGATGAAGAGTCATGGTCCTGCAGAGCATGCCTGTTCAGTGTCCCTAGATGGCCAGTGCTAGAATCCTGTGTCTCCTGCAAAGATGGCACTTGTGGAGGACTACGTTACCACGTTCACATCTCAGGAACTGTGGAATCTACATGGCTTCAAAATAACTGCATTTCTTGGAAGGAAAATGCTGTTTTGTGATGGATATTGCTAAGGGGCCATTCAATATTTTACCAACAGCACCTGTGTACACGTACATGTAGGTGTTTGGGGTGGGGTTGTTCTGACAGGCTTGTGTATAGGTGTCAGAAAAGGTTTTGTGACTATGACTGTATTCCTATGTGGAGGGAAAGATATTTACTGTTCCCTTTCAGAACTGAGGCCTAAAAAGCCAACAGAGACCTAGTTATTAAGATCTCATTTGGAGCATTACCTATTTTCTTGTTCTAAAAAGTGGCCAAGTAAAGAGATCAGTAAAGCCATATGAAAAACAAAGCTCCTTTTGCTATTGATTGGGAATGCCCAATAGTCAGTATGTCTCCTAACTGCCCTGTTCTTGAGTCATACTTGACCAGCCACTTCACCTTCTGATTTGAGGTTGACAGGTTCATAGCCCGTGGATCTGGCCTGCAGACATTACAGGTTTGTGCATAATATCTAATTATGCTGGCACTAAACACCACAAGCTGGTAAGCAGAGTAGCTTAAGAGAATTTAGGGCTACTCTTTCATTCATGTGCACACAAAGTTCAGGAACCCATTCTCTTTCATGACAGACAGATTTCAGAGGTGACAGTTCAGATCAGAACAATAATCTTGGCTGTGGCAGCCACAATTCTCTGAACCTTGTGGTGTTTAATGGACTTTTCTTCCCAGTCTTCAAAAAGTAGCAACTGGCATTTGCTTGAGCTTTGACTGAGGTGTGGACAATCTGTCACGTTTTCTGCTGCTCACCCTGGCCACAATTATACGGTCCATGTGCAGATTAGCTGAAAAGTCATTCCTCCTCCAGGAGTGACAAGATTTCCCCAAATACAAAAAGGTACCTACTGTCTCCTTGGGTGCCCGTCTGTGTAAGAAAGGTGGGGGTAGGGGAGGGTAGAGAGAAATGCCTTCAAAAGAAGGGAACAACAACCGAAAAGTAGCTGTAACAGAGTGGTGACATGGCAAGAACAGAGAACGGCACTGCCACGACGGAGTAATCCTGTGACACACTGCTGTCATTCACCGCCTGGCTCCCTGCCGCGCCAGCCAGACATCAAAGACTGCCCCATACCATCTTACATGCTCTTTATCGGCTAATCAGCCCATTCTTCCCTGAATAAAGCCCTGTTCAATCAGTTGCTCACAGGGGTATAGTAGTCTTGGTGCCCATCTGCTAGCATGGGGTCAGCTGAGGCAGGAGGCAGTGGGCGCTCTCTCCCTAACGGCTTCTGAAGATAAGGACAATGCTGCCTCTAATTCCTTAGCCCACTCCCTCCCATTTTGCTTCCCAGGACCTGGGCAGGGTTGAGCATGTCCAAGGTCTGAAGAGTTGCTACCTAGATTAACACTTGCTATAGCAATTCCAAGTGCTAAAGGTAGTCACTAGTTAACAATAAAATAGAGGTTGGAGTGAGGAATGAAAGATGTATTTTGTAATAGTAATCTATTTCCACCTCCTCAAATCCTGGCATTGCCAGGATGGTGAGGTTTTAATTATGAGGTCATTCTCAGACCAACAATATGTTCAGGTAACAGTAAATTCAAAGCCAGGGACCCAACTCTGGTGCCCCAGAATCCTGGCACAGAGATGGGAGTGAAGCCGAGGCACCCTCTCTCCAGAACAGGGTGGGGAGAGGATCTGGGCTGAGCCTCTCCTCTGCTCCTCAAAGCTGCCTAGGGGTGACCAGAGCTGGGTGTGCGACTCTTATCTGGGTACTATACTAGTGCAACATGTGGGGAAACAGCTACAATTATTGCACACTATCTTATAAATTATTACAATAAAGGGAAAAAATGACTCACCTTAAAAATTCTCAAACTGGAACTAGAATCAAGCAGGATAGTATCATTACAGAGACCCATGCAGATGTTGAGTCCCTGGCAGATCAAGCTGGATGTCCCTGAATCAGTTTTCCACTCTCTGACCGCCTTGTATGGTTCAAAAGGCATCTCCACATATACCATCGAATCTCAATCCTTGAAGGACCTTGCAAAGCAACTACGTGGATTTTCTTCTCCAATTTGTAGCTGAGAAAACTAAGGCTTTGAAATACTGAGAGAAGATGATCTAAAACTCACCTCAGAATGGAAATGGATTGGAGTCCAAACTTCCTGACTCTAAGACCAGTGCTCTATACTGGGCAGTCCCTTTCTCTTTGCCATGTCATGCCAGGACAACCAGGTTCTGACCAAGCTGGTTACCAGTACTTCTTGTATGGGAACAGGCAGCAAAGCATGGATTGCCTACAATATCAGAGTCAGTGCAAGAAGACTGGGACATCTGCAACTAATGTGCAGAAAGAAGGATAGGCGATACAAAAATCAGTATTTAAGCATTTAAGGACGCCACACTGAAACATGGACAAGTGAAAGGAAAGTTTACAACCCCAACACTGTATCCTCCCACTTACCCCAAAGCTCCCTACAAAGCACTTTTGGGGTCTCTAGAGCTCTGACTATGGTAACAGGCTAGGCCTGGTACTTAAGGAGCACCATGTCTTTCAAGAGAGAAAGAAGACTTCATTGTGAGACTGGACTCAAGAGACCAGCTTTCACACCAATGGATAACTCTCCTCACTTTGACATTTCTGTCACAAGGACCTATGGACAAAGCAACACCTGGGTGTGTTCTTTTGGAAGAGCAGGGAAGAGTGTGTTGCTCTTGCCTCAGTAAGCACTTTACATATGGGGTGTGCATCAGCACCATGAACAGTGGCAAGCAGAGCTAACCTGGGCCAGCCTGTTGTAGAGCTGGGTGGCCCCTGGAACTCAAGGTCTAGTCATTCATCTCTCTTATCTCACAAGGACAGAGAATGCTACCAGGGCTAATTGTGTGGAACACACTAGAAATCTCCATACCAACCTCAGAATGCTTCACAGACTGGTTTATCTGACATGCCTACTGTAGCACATCCCTTGAGTTACTCTATGGAGTTATGAAGACAACTCACTTGGTCTGTCTCACTGCTCAGTAGTTCCTACTTATTTGTGTCCAACAGGGGACATCACTGAATTTTTGCAGAATTAGATATTTTCCCTCTTGTTTCTAGTGCTTGTTATATTGAGAGACAGGGAGACATCAATGAGATAACTGATCACAAAGGTCAAAGCTGGAAGAGTTGATGGGGAGCCTATCAACCTTCCAGAGCACCTCACTTCCAAATTTAAATGGATCTCTGTGTGCCACTGGTTGCTCAGTACTTGCCATAGGATCACTTCAGCTCAGCTTACCTTTTCAAGTGTGCCTTTCTCTTCTTTGTAGACATGACACTAAGATTGCTAGGAGCATCTCTTAGCCCAAAGCTCTTAGCCACGTGCCCAAGGTGGAGAGCTCGGACATGGAAGATGGGCTTTAGCTCCCTGGGGTAAGTTGAATAGGCACGTATGAAGGACTGCAGAGCTGAAAAACAGTAAGGGGGAGAGAGGCAGTCAGGATTGAGATCTCTGAGTCACAAAGCCACCCCAGCCTGATGATATCCTCTGGACTTTATCTTGCCAGCCAGAACATAACCAGGAGAGTTATAACACAGAAAACCAAACCTACCTCTGTTTATTCTCAAAATTCTTAAACAAAAAATTATAGCTAAAATTATTTGAATAAATCCCCCAAATTTCTGATGTTCTGCAGAGCCTGTAACAATCCAGCAGGGCAGGGCCTGTTTTCTTCCGTGTTAGTCTCAGGGCCTACGACAGTATCTGGCACAGCAGGTCCTTGACCAAAGTTCATTGAAAAAAGTAGAGGGAAAAAACTAAGTGATCATTATTTTCTTGTGAAAATGAGAAAATTCTTAGTTTTATTAGGGAAAAAATTCCTAATTAAATTTTTAGGGAGGCTTGAGCCAGTCTCATGCAGCCTTAGCTGACCTTGAATTCACTATGTAGCTGAAGCTGGCATTAAACTTTTGGTCCTCTTGCCTCTACTTGGGAGTAGATTAGTGATTACAGTTATGTGCCACCATGTTCAGCAAACTTCAGCTATTTTTGAATAGTTAATGCATTTAAGTGTTTCAAGGAGAAAGGAAATTACTACATACCTGAATTAGTCCAGGAAATAGCTAATTCTTGGGGCCCGCTACCAGTCTGGAGAAGCCTACCAACATTCCATCAAGAAAGTTGCAGTCTCACTTAAAGTAAGAAGTAGGAACCCATTCCTTGCCTAGATCCCTGCTCCATCCAGAGAAGGGCCAGGTTCCATTCTCAGGGGATGGAGCTTTGGCTGGGCCTGAACCACTTAAGGAGATATTCCTCTGAGGATAGACTTTCCTATATCCACTTCTGCCTTGAATAGCTCCCAATAGAAACTGAGTGCCTTCCATCTTCTCACTTTAGGCACGCAGAGGAATGGTCCATCTTCTCATTCCACCAGGGCCCTCTGGGGAAGTTCTGCTGTATGCTCTGTGCCCCATCAGTGCTGCTTTACTTCTATGCCCTGTTTCTCTGTCAGGCACTGACAGAGGAGGCACTAACCTCCAACCTCCCTAACCTCACTGGTTGAGCCACTGGACTGGCAAGTTTGCCCACAGCTTAAATGTAATATCCCAGCAGCACCTGGAGATTGGCGTTTATGAACAGTAATAAAAAGTGTCATTTTAGCAGATCAGCTCTGGGAAGGATCCTGGGAATCCATCAAAGCTCTGTTTACTGAGCAAAGTGAACTCCTTTTCCCAATCGATGAGAAATAATAACTACAGCAACTCCTCTGTACCCCTCTCTTAAATCTGTGCTCATTCCCCTTTTAATAACCAGAGACCAGCTTTTTCAAAGAGAATCTTTAACACTTCAAATGGTCTCACTTCTGACACCAGCCTCCTAGCCACAGAGCTACACATTCACCTTCTTACAGAGGAAAGCGTTTCCTGATGCAGTGACCACCGAGATCCAATCTCCCCTGCACCTTTCTTTCTTAAAACCAACACTGGTCTAAAACATCTAAAGGAGCCAAGCAATCCAAGAGTCTGAGTTGTTCAGACTTCTGCACAAACAGATGAGTTTGCCTTGCTCACCATGCTCCTCTCCTTCTCCATATCACTCACTCCTAGGAGCTGAACAAGGAGATGTCTGTCCCAGGAGATGTAGGTGCCCACTGAACAGCTTTACAGGGATAATGAGTTTACCGAGCAATGCCAGGAAGTGTTTTCTCCCCAGACAACTGGCCAGGTGGCACTTCACACTGCATATTTTTACGAAACCTCCTTGTCCTCCAGGCACTTGTCTCACTGGGGACAGCGGCAGTTGGTTGTCCTTGCACACCTGCATGGACTCCCATGTTTGGGTTTATTCTGATGCAGTAGGGCAGGACATGGCTCACACTGAGGAACAGGGCTGTGGAAGCAACACAGCAGGAACTGAAGAAACACTGAAGAGACGTTTATGTGGATGACAGGTGAGGCTACAGGCAACAGTTATTATTTCCAGTCAGCTATTTAAGAGACATGAATTGGGGGACCCTGTCTAAAATAATCCACTTGGACATTTTGTCCTTTTTCCTTCTTGGACACCTGGAACCGGAGTGGGGCATTTTATAATGACTCCTAAGATTACAAAGACAGAAGGAACAACACAGCAATCTGTGAGGCAAACATAATCCTCCCAACACGCCATCACAGGCCCCCCTTGGTACATGGTGAAGGCACAAGTATCTTCCTACACCAACTGCAACAGCTACCCAATGGATGCAGGAAAGGAGGTAACTTATTATAGTTCTCTTAAAGACAGAGTATTTGGCAAAGTGCCCAGCCTACCCCAGCCACTGATGTGAGGAGGTGAGAAGCATTCCTTCCAAGCACTGGCATAAAGGATCACACATGAGGGTTTCAGCAGGGAGGCCTAAAGATGGAGATAACCAGGCCATAGGAACAAGGGGTCATGTGCAGGCAGAGGACTCTTCCTCATTTTTTCTGTTCAGAATCTGGAATTCAAACGTACTATCACAATCTTTGTTGCCTGAGTCCCTAGTTAAATGCTGTGAGAAATGAGGAGAAAAAGGAGTGTTCTAGCAACTAATAGCACTGGTCATTAACAATGAAGGGGGTCAGGAAATGCAAAAGAAAACAAATACATGCTTGGCCCAGTTTTCAACTAGTTTTCTACCATCAAGGCAAAGCCAGCTGCTTAGTTAATTATTCATGAAGTGGGTTGTAAAATGGCATAAAAGGGAAGTAAGTTGGTTGTGGGGAAGTTGCATATGTAAACTGAAATGCAAAAGATAGTATCAACTTGTGGGGTATAGGGAGGTTGTTCTTCTGTTGCAACTCAGTACCTCTAGAGTGATTATATGTATATATCTCCACTCAAAATCTCCAGAGATCACAAACCTAGGGAACAGGACAGGTCAGTGAAGAGCTTTGTGTCTGCAGAGAGGTGTTCTAAAGAGAGTGTTCCTCCTTATCAGTCTGGACTGGAAATCAATCAGTAGACAAGGGAAATGATCTATGTATTTCCTTCATGGTACATAAATATCAGGAAGAAGTCCTGCTCTAATATCCTTTAAATAAAAGACAAGTAGCTCCTATTGTTTTTATCAGGTTCAGTGATGGTGAATACTAGGAAAACAAAAACAAAAACACACCCTGAACTACATTCTCTAACAATGACTTTCTAACTTTTACTGGGACTATCTAGGCATTTTGAAGTTGTACTCTTGCCAAACTATCTCAACCACGACTGACACTAACACTTAAGATGAAGGTGTGGGCTTGATTTCTTTTCATTGCAACTTCATTATTGCCCTGAATTCACCACAGCTGGCTGAGTTTGCTCAACTTTCAACAAAGGTGAAAAATCATACTGGGACAAATATTCTAGTTCTTTTGAAATAGTCCAGCACTTCTCTAGAGGTAGGTTCTTGGGAAAGCCCTTGGAAATTACTGAATTCAATTTTAGGAAATGCCAAGACAAATTAGAGAAAATATTAGAAGGATATATGCCAATTATATATGACTGGCAATTACTGGGATTTCATCTTTCACTTTGTACACATTTAAATTTTATGACAACCAAACACTGCTTTTATCCTGTACGAAAGGAATGTGAGAGCTCCTTGAACATATATGCTACCCGTGGTTTTTCTGACTTCCTTTAGTGCTGGGGATGGAACCCAGGGCCTTCTACATGCTAGGCAAGTGTTCTACCACTGAGCGACATCATCAATCCTGCTATTTTGTTTTTATTGCCTATTTCCTCATGACCATTCTCTTGATAGCCAGTATCTCAGCTTTCACCTTGCTCCCTATCTCACACAGCAGCCAGGTGGTCTTTCTAAACCTATCTATTATCATGTGCATCTCAGCTCAAAGCCCTTCAATGGCTCATTTCAGCCAGGGGAAACCCAGAGACTGCAGAGCAGCATCCAAGCCCTACCTGATTCTGCCTCAATCTGCCCTCCTCCATCCATACGGCCTTCTTTCCATCAGAAGACACAAGTTTGTCCCTCTTTGGGTATGTGCTCAAGTATCACCTTTACAGTGGTGCCTACTCTGACTTCCTGCTTAACATGCACTCTGTTCCCTCAAGCTTTGTGTCCATTACCCTTCTGTATTCTTCCATAGCTCTTACCATCTTTTAAAAATTTCATCTACTGCTGGGCATAGTGGCACACACCTGTAATTCCAGCACTCAGGAGAGTGAGGTAGGAGGATAGATGTGAGTTTGACCAGCCTGAGACTACATAGTGAATTCCAGGTCAGCCTGGGCTTGAGTGAGACCCTACCTACCTCAAAACAACAAAAACTTCACTTACTAAAGTGATCATGCTTATAGCTGCTCCTGTGCCCACTAATGTCAGTTTCATAAAAGTAAGGATACCTTCTGTTCTGATTCCTCATGTATCTGAAGCACCCAGGACAGTGTCCACCACGTTAACAAATACTAATGAATAAACAAGAGCTGACTATGATGGTTTGTGCCTGTAAACCCAACACTCCAGAGGCTGCAACAGGAACACTAAGAGTTCAAGGCCTGCCTGGGCAATAGACTGAGTCTGAAGTCAGCTTGGGCTAGAGTGAGACCCTGTCTCAAAAAAACAAGACAAAACAAAAAAGCCGGGCATGGTGGCACATGACTTTAATCCCATCACCTGGGAGGCTGAATAGGAGGATCACTGTGAGTTTGAGACTAATTCCAGGTCATACTGGGCTAGAGCAAGACCTTACCTTGAAAAACAAATAAACCAACCAATAAACAAAAAACCCCACATAAACATAAATAAGTAAAGGGTACTTCTATCCAGGTGTAGAGATGCATATCTATAGTACTAGCACTGGGAGGCTCAGGGAGGAGGATCCCAAGTTTAAGTTTATTTATATGTTGTTTATTTTTATTTATTCATTTGAGAGATAGGGCTTGGGGAGAGAGAGAGAGAGAGAGAGAGAGAGAGAGATGGGCACACCAGGGCCTCCAGCCACTGCAAATGAACTCCAGATGCATGTGCCACATTGTACATCTGGCTTATGTAGGTACTGGGGAATCAAGCCTCGAACTGGGGTCCTTAGGCTTCACAGGCAAACACTTAACCGCTAAGCCATCTCTCCAGCCCCTAAAGTTTATTTTAAAAAATATTTTAAATTATTTAAGAACATGAGAGAGAGAACAAGTACACCAGGGCCTCTTGCTACTCCAAGTAAACTCCAGATGCATGTGCCATGTTATACACCTAGCTTTATGTGGGTACCGGGGAACTGAACCCAGACTCACAGGCTTTGCAAGAAAAGTGCCTTTAACTATTGAGCAATCTCCTCAGCTGTGTCCCTCCAAGTTTAAGTTTAAAGCCAGCTTAGGACACATAGAAAACAAGCCCCTATCATAAAACAAAACAACTTATTCCCAAATGAAAGGATGCTACAGCGTTCCTATTCTATTAAGCCAGGCTGACCTTTTTCTCAAAAATAGCAGGTAACTAACAGAAAGAACTGTGCATTCCTCCAACCTGGAAGAAGTCTCATTAGCACAAGTCAGTCACCAGTAAGGACCTCCCACTGAGAAGAAGCACTAGGACAGTGATTACAACCACTCCCCCAGGTTAAGATGAACTGCCAATTCCATCCTAAAGACCTGGACCCCAGGGGCCAACTGATTCTACAAAGGATCTGGAATGTCTTTTTATAAATTTCCTAGGACATGGATTCATGGTCTACGGCCCTTCCTCAGCATTCTCATCCTTTTTGTTTTTGTACATCAAATAGAAGCTGCGTAGGCTAATGCTTTCAGCCCTTACCGTCATCTCTAATTTCCACCTCTAAACTACTTCTGTCCAAATGTCATATCTCTTCTATTTGGTGTTCAAAAGCAGAGAAAAACAGATTCCCAAGATCCAAGCTATTGGGGTCACAGCTCTAGTCCCGATATAAGCCAGGATAAAGCCTCACTGGTGCAAAGGATGAGGAAGGGTGAAATTAACATGTAATATCACTTTAAAGCCTTCCTAGATCACTTCCAAACCCTGAACAATTATGGCAGGCTGAAGGTTTTGGCTGGTGTATTGAGACCCCTGGCTGCTCTCTCAACCATGGAGGGAAGGGGTATATAGTGAAGGTGGGGTCAATGTTCTGCAGGGCTATCATGGCCCCAGTCACCTGAGAAATCCACTGACCTTTTTTTGCCCAGGAGACTGTCCTCTCACTAGAGTGCACGTAATCTTCAAATACCGTCTGCAAGACTGTGGCTCGCTCGTGGATTTCCTGGGGGCCAACATCATGGGATTGCTGGGAGGGTGACAGAAGGATTAAAGGAGAGACAGAGTTGAAGTCAGGAATAATGAAGCAGTTTATAATAGATTTAATAACAGTAAAATCACAGAGTAACCACCCAGGGGCCAACGAGGGTAATCCTTTCAATATTACTAGGGAAAGAAGGGAGCTATAAAGATGTTAAAGTCAAGCAAAGATGAGGCTGGCTTTGTGAGGGAGCAGGCCAGGTCTCTTTATTTATTCACTTACTTTTTTCATGACCTCTTAACACTCATGTTCGAACTGAAAGACCTTTGGAGACAAGATTTATTTGAAAACTACCTGTGTTCAATTTAAAACACTGAACATAGGTTGTTTTCAAATAAATCTTGTCTCTTCTATTAATTTTCTCCTTTCTATCCCACCTATTAGTGGAAAATGAAAAACTTTTCTTTAAAGATATAGCATTACAAAGTTACTCCTATCCCCAAATTGAGAGCTTCCTAGAGGCTGGCTGTCAATGTTGCAGGTTCGTTCTTAAGCCCATAGCCACCAAGCTGTGTTCTGAGGAACCTTTTTTAAGAAGTGAGCTTTATAGCAAGCTACAGTCAAAGGCTGCCTGGATCTCTGCAACAAGGAACACATATGTCCAGTGGAAACTGTTAATAAGATATAAAATCAGTCTTATCTTTTAATTGTCCTGAGAAAACATTTCCTTAAAAGTAGTGAAATTTACTTCCTATGTCTCAAAATGTGTTCTGTTGAATGAGAACAGATTTCACATGCCAGTGAGGAAGGGCAGCCAAATGCAGCTGGTCCTTTGAGGGGGGCTACTCTGCCTCCACCCTCCTGGCCCAATGAGGGCCACCAGGGAAAACCGGTGTATGACCCAGGCCTCCTGTCACCTTCAGAAGACAGAGTGTGAGCACTGGGGTTTGGCTTAACCTAGACACCCCTTCGCTTTTAAGTCTGGAAGAGGAAGAACAAAGGGGAAGAAAGGACCTTGCTCTTCAGACTGACACCCATCTCTGCATTAATAGAGACTTAACAACCTGAACATGTTTCTAGTGTAGTCAATGCACCCTGCTACCTGTTTGGCTGATGACAGACGAATAGATTTCACAGTACATGGTCCCCTAAGGGGTCTAGCCGCTAAAATGTCAGGAGAAACGTCACTGAGGAGTTGTGTTACCAAAGTGGACATTTGCTATTGTCATTAACAAGGTTTTTTTTTGTTTTTTTTTTTTTTAACCCTGGTAACTGATGTGAAATGCAAACTTTTCTGCTGTCCTCCTTTCGTTAAGCCACCTCAGCAGCACAACTGTCACCCTGCCTGGTTTTTTTTTTTAATATGAATGTGAAATTAGTGAGGATGCCCTTTCCCCTGGCGGACAGAATCCTCTGTTATTAAAAAGTAAAGCACTTTAATAATGAAAACTTTTTCCTCTTTTTCCTGTGTTTTAACTGTTTAAAATTAATGAGAAGGGCAGAATGGTTGTCAAAGCGATATTGAAAGCCGGGCAGCCAGGACCGAATAAGCACAAAAATCCCTCTAGAGTGTTAAATAAACAGAGCTGCAGCCCTCTCCGAATCCCTCTGTTGGTTATTGTATACACTCTGTAACAGCTCTCAGAATAGATCTGAGAGCCAGGGAGGCAGAGAGGGTTCAGAATTCCAATAAAGGCCTCAAATTAAAGACAGCCTGGTGCGAATTCCAGGAGAAAATTAAAGAGACCTCAAGCTTAAGTGACAGGTGACTTGCTTCTGTGTCACAACTGTCAGGGGATTTAGTGATAATATGGCAATATATTACAAAGGGCTTTTCTTATTCCCCCCTTTAGGTTTCAAAATGAGGCATCTTTTCTTCCCAACCAGAAAAAAATTATGTGTGTGTGTGTGTGTATGTGTGTGTGTATATACAAGTGAGATATGTAGAAAAACAGCAAAACCAGCTTCGTATGTCCAAAACGATGAGGTCAGTTTTAGTAAAATTTTAGAAAAAGTTAATGACAGAAAACATAATACATTTAGGAAAAAGTATGTCTTACCCTCAATTCCAGAAATACTTTAAGGTTGCCCCCTGAGAATGAATGAGAATTTTTCGGTTGTCTGCTGGGAAGGACAGTCTAAATTTAAACCGAAGACAGAGAGGGCAGAGTTCGGCAGTGCTACCTCAGCCCCAGACAGGTAAACGCTTCATAATGAGAGCTGGTCAGAGCCCTGAGGCACACGAGCTGGTAGAACTGCTCTTCACCCTCAAAGACACAGGCTGGTTACTGTTAATGAAGCCAGCCTATAGCTGGCAGACCACAGGTAGTTTAGAGAAACACATTTCCAACTCCTCTTTGCTATTAGTGTGTCTTTGTCTGCAACGCCTACTAGAGAGAGCAGACCATCAGAAAGGACAGCCAGGGGCTCTGATCTGACTTTAACACTTCCCCAGTGCCAGTTTCTTTGTTTGGAGAAGTTCACAGACAGAGCTCACAGGACAAAAACAACTTGTAGGAAAAACATGCTAGGTGTGTGCACACCCCAACAATGGAAACTTCACACCTCCCTAAAAGCAAGAACTGCACCTGAGATAGTGAGGATTTTTATACTAGATGCAAAGTTTTAGGTAATGACAGTGGTGGGAATGAGGGTGTGCAAGTGTAGCTATGCAAGCTGATATCACCAATTTCCAAGGCATATTTAACTAAATGGAAGGATTTTGTGTTTTAATCACTTTCCTACCAAGCTGAACTTTACCCCATGGTCCCCAGAACTTTCTGAGTGCCTTCCAGTTGAGTTGAAAGATCAAATTTATTCTCTTTGTAGGTGGGTGAACACAAACACCCAGACGAGCTATACATATATATTTTATACACCTAAATATGAAATATACATTTTACAGATGCTTCACTCGCTTTCTTTCTGTTCACAGAAGCCCCAAAATGCATGTGCCAAAGGGACATTTACCATGAACTTCAGTGGAGCTGGTGAAGAAAAGGGCATTATAATGAGGTGTGGGCTGCATGCAGGAAGGAAGGCCAGTCTAGTGAGTCTGCATTTGTATGCCTGGCACTGGTGCATCTGCTGTGGCACTGCTCAGACTGAGTAGAGTGATAGGGACAGGCTGCACTATTTGTGCAAAACAGGAGGAGCAGTTGTACCCAGCATCAATTTCATTCCTCCCCAGTGACATGGACAGCACATATGAGACACTCTTGGCCACGTAGCTCTGTAAGTACGAGTACAGACAACTCAGATTAGCTCTCCTCTTCCCTCTATATTAAAGTTAAACCTGGTCCTACAAGCCTGGTCTTGATCAAAGGGACATCTGACACCCAGTATGACTAATTTAGCTTTCCAACTTAACCAGTCACATCAGTGAAAAATCCAATTTTGCCTAACATTTCTCTTCAAATTGCAAAATGATAAAAGCATTCAAATCATTCCTATCAAAAAGGTAGGAGACAGCGGTAAGGTAGTAAGACAGTCTCAGAACTTATACAGCCTGGAAGCATGTGGAACTCTATCTGCCTCATTTCATTAAACTCTCAGGCAACCTTTGAAGATGGCCATTCTCATTCTCATTTTACAGATAGGAACACAAAGGTCGAAAGAACACTTGCCCAATGTCACAGAGGAACCAGCTGGGAACCAAAGACTCAAGGACATACTCTTGCCCAGGACTCTACAGTGGTTGCTGGGGCTCAGGATGTCTTTGACGCTGGCCTCCAGCCAGGGGAAAAGCTTAAGGAGAAGAATTAATGCTGCAAGGCCACAGAAGGGCAGATGTTAAAATAAATAAATAAATAAATCATGGTTGGTTGCTGAAAAGGCAGAGAGAAATACAGCTGCTCTGCTCCTTCCTTGGGGATGTGTCCTTCAGGAGGGGCTATACAGACCAACACAATGATCACTTCCCTGAGGAGAAAAGTCTGTGTTCAGGGATAAAGACTGAAAACAAAGCTGGTCCCAGAAACAGTATTAGAACTATACAGAAGTTTGAGCCAACTTTCACCATCTCATTTTATAATTTTTCTGCTGGCTCCTACTTCTGGAGGGCAGTCATGCTAATAGTCCACATAGTAAGATCTAGCAGGACAAGGTGCTAGAGCCCATGTGACTCTGGGCTTTGAGTCCACATCTGCTACTTACTTAGGTGACTCCAATGGCAGCTCTCATTGCAGACTTTGTAGAATCATGCATCATATTGGGACCTTGGGACTATTTCTCACGCTCACGACTTCCTCTTTGAGAAGAACATACTACAGTATTTCAATTTTATATGTAAAGAAATTGAGACCCAGGGAGGCTCAGAACTTGCCCAAGATTTCCCAGCTAGTGACAGACAGGAATTTGACCCAACTGTAAGACTACTTCCTCCATAGCTCTTAACCTCCATGGTAACATTCTGGAACTACCATGAGCCACAGTGAAGTATCTATGGGAATGTTTCCCACATACGCACACATCCACAAAAGACCTAATCTAGAATTTGCAATAATTCTAGAATGGAAGTGTGCCAAGACTTTCAAAGAATACCTGTGTGGCAACTGGCCAATTCTTTTTTTTTTTTTTTGGTTTTGCGAGGCAGGGTCTCACTCTGGTCCAGGCTGACCTGGAATTAACTATGTAGTCTCAGGGTGGCCTCAAACTCTCGGCGATCCTCCTACCTCTGCCTCCCGAGTGCTGGGATTAAAGGCGTGCGCCACCACGCCCGGCTTGGCCAATTCTTTGACAATAAACTTACTGATGAGAGTAATCCAAAGTATAGTAAGACTGGGATATCTTCTATTCAGAATCACTTAAAATACGTTGATAAATTGAGTCTTTTAATTCATCATTACCCTTTTGGGGTCACAAGGAGCTTTGCTGTAGTACCATTTATTCATCAAACTTCACTAATAATATCAAATTTAAAGAACAACAGCTTGGTGGTAAAGTGTAGTATATGCCAGGTCTTGGATTCAATCTTCTATGCCATTATACAAAAAACATTTCAAGTAAGGTGTGGTGGTTCACACCTGGAATCTCAGCACTGGAGAGGCACTGGCAGGAGGACTTTGTTTTCAAAGTCGGCCTGGGCTACACTGCAAGAGCCTACCTCACAAAATTAAAAAAAAAAAAAAATGTTTCTGTCATTTTAGTGTAATTAACTAATACCAATGGAGGCATATGGGCATACAGTTATATACATGAACCTTGGAAATTGGATATTATTTTGAATCCCAGACCAATGACCATGCTGTGTTAAATTCCTCCACCTCAGTGTAAGTCCTTTCACCTACAAGACAGGGCACTATCTATCTACTTTATGGATTTGCTAGTAGGATTAAATGGGCTGTGCCTATAAACAGTTTAAGCACAGGCACAGGTCCCACCTGAATGCAACTTGATGACTGTCTCTTCTCTTTGCTGAGAGAAATTTCCTTAGGTGTCCTCTGGAAAAAGAGAACTTAAATCAGGATCAGGTAAATCTAGTCCCTATTTCAGGGACAATATTGGTCCAAAGAAAGATACATTCTAACACATAAAAGAAAATTCTTTGCCTGGCACGGGGGTTCACATGTATAATCCTAGCACTCCAAGAAGCTGAGGCAAGTGGATTACTATGAGTACAAGGCCAGCTTGAGCTATATAGTGAGTTCAGGTCAGCCTGGGCTAGAGTAAGACCCCATTTCAAAAAACCAAAAACAAAACAAAATCAAACAAAAAACCAAAAGGAAATTCCTCAATTTAATCTAATTGGTTTAATTCTGAACCTTTCTTCTCAGGCATAAACAAGTGTAAAATGCTCAAGTTATCAGCAGTTTTGCATGCACGTGCATGATGCACTAGTAGAAGATTCAAGGAGCAAGGTTGGAAAAGCAGCAACAACAGCCAAGTGTTTAGGACTGCCCACAACAGCTCACAATCCCCATATGGAGCTGCAGGGATCATAGCAATTTTTCCTAATGATAGATAGTGCAGTGACATTAAAAACAAACAAACAAACAAACAAACAAACAAAAACAATGGACCAAGCTGGGTATGGTACACACCCTTAATCCCAGCACTGTGAATTCCAGGTCAGTCTATGCTAGATAGCGAGACCCTACCTTGAAAAAAAAAAAAAAAAAAAAAACAACTAAGTGTGTGTGAAAGGAGACACAGATAGTTATGTCTTCCATGCTGCCATGGATAGATGGGTCTAGTTAGTGGTCCTTCAATGATGATCTGGAGAGGGGCCACGGGGTAACAATGGCTCCAGATTCACTCTGCCCTAGACCTTCTTTCTGCAAAGCCTGCTGCTGCCTGGCAGACCTCCAGCATGGATTGGAGCCCATTAAATGGATGAACTCAGCTCAGCAAATAACACTCAGAATCTAGCTTCATCTAATGTTCATGTCTTTAGCATTTACATTCTGCATGGCAAAAGTGAGTCTGGACACAAGATCTACTGCCCCAGATCAAGAAATAAGTCACGTCTGCTAGCACAAGTATGGTAAACAACAGAACTCACCTGGTTTCCATCTTGTGTCTTTTTAAAACAATCATCCCTTGTCAGAACAGACAAAATATCTTCCATCTTAATCTCAGAAAGGCTGAAAAATGAAGGACATATCAAAGTAAAAATTTTTGCTTTTCCTAAAATGCCTCAAATTTTGATACATAAAACTGGTCCATGCCTTTAATCCCAGGTACTAGGAGGACTGTGTGAATTCAAGGCCAGCCTGGGCTGCACAGTGAGTTGCAGATCATCCTGGGCTAGAGTGAGACCCTGCCTCAAGACACAATACAAAACAAAAGCCTTGTCCCATTCTCAAGCTAATATTTAGACCTGAAGTAGAAGCAACACTTTTCTTTCAGTCAGGGACCTCTGACACTGCACGGTTAGCCAGGCAGTTCCTGGTTATTTCCTTCCTCTCCAATGAGAAGTAAATTCTTTCTTGGGACCCACCCCTCTATCTTTTTTGTTTGTTTGTTTGTTTTTGACGTAGGATCTCGATCTAGCCCAGGTGACCTGGAATTAACTATGTAGTCTCAGGCTGGCCTCGAACTCACAGCAATCCTCCTACCTCTGCCTCCCAAGTGCTAGGATTAAAGGTGTATGCCACCATGCCTGGCTTTAAATTCTTCTTCTTCTTCTTCTTCTTTTTCTTCTTCTCCTTCTTCTTTTTGGTGCTTTTGAGTTTTCTAAGATAGGGAGATTCTCATGTAGCCTAGGCTGTCCTTGCTCACTTGGTAGCTGAGGCTGTCCTTGAACTTCTGAGCCTGCCTCCATCTGCCAAATTATAGGTGTGTACCATTGTGTCATCTCTGCCATTACTTCTTTTTTTTAGAAAAATGTTTATTAGAGTGAGAGCAAGAAAGAGAAGGATAAAGAGAGTGAGTATAGATGCCCCATGGCTTCTTGTGGTGACTAGAGAGAATCAAACTTAGGCTGTCAGGCTTTGCAAACAAGTTCCTTTATCTGCCGAACCATTTCTTCAGCCCCTATATATATTTTTTAAAAGAATTACGGCTGGGCCTGGTGGCACACACCTTTAATCCCAGCACTCGGGAGGCAGAGATAGAAGGATCACCGTGAGTTTGAGGCCACCTTGAGACTACACAGTGAATTCATCCTACCTCGAAAAACAAAAGAAAAAAAAGAATTATGACCTTTACTGTATGAATATAGCAAATATTAGTCATATTCCCATTGGGTTATACTCTTTTTGGTGGAGGGGGTTATACTGTTCTCCTCTGCCCCCATCCATCCAGGGTCCTTTTCAGTGGAGTTATTGATATTCACAGTGGGATCATGAATGCACCAGTCACTGGGTGTGTGTGTGGGGGGAGTTGGGTGGTGTGGACAATGTCTCATGATACTCCTTCTTACTCTTGTTCTTACAACCTTTCTGCCCCCTCTTCTACAGTGTTCCCTGATGTTGGTGGACATGTTATAAGTCTCCTTTAGTGTTAAGTTCTCTGTATCCTCAGAATTTTTGCTTTGATGAGTCTTGAGTCTCCTCAGTGTCTACTGCCATCTCCCTAGAGTAGGCTGTGAGGCTAGCAGTGAGAGGAGCACTTGTGTTTAAATCACCACTTCCTGTAATGTCTCCCAGACCCTGGTAGATGTGATAGAGATGACTCAGCTAGCTGTCAGCTAGCTTTTCTTATTGTATTGATGGATCTTGGTTCTCCTTGATATCCACGGCCATCTGGGCCCTGATCACCCAGTACTACTCACTGCCTGGACTTTGAAGTGAGATAAGCTCTGGGGGCCCTCTAGGAGGCTGCTGCTGGGTCATAGTCGTCCTCTGCTTCTGTCCTTCTTGTTTTTGTTTTGCAAGGCAGGTGTGAGTGGGAGAATCCCTTCCTAGTAGCTCTGCTGTTGCTGGATAAGGCAGGGCTGGGCAAGTAGAAGCACTTCCCAGGTGCCACTGGCTGGAGCTGAATCCTGATTTTGTGGGTGCTGGAAACTTCTAGCTCCCTCTTGCTTCACTTTCAGGGTCTCACCTGGGTTAATAATTCCTTTTACTTTTTGGTAGAAGAATATATTATATGTGTTATCTTGCCTCTCTTCCCCCCAGGTTTCTTTTGTGTGGCTCCTATTCCACCATCTTAACCAAGTCTCCCCATTACTTATTAATAAAGCTTGTGTGGTAGTTTCGATGTATGTTGTTCCCCCTCCACCCCTGAGACTCAGGTGTTTTATTAAACCTTGTAGCTTGAATCTTCGGCTGTCTGGATGATGGATCACTGGGGCAGATCCTGGGGTCCAGTCCTAAGGTATGTTTGGGGCAGATCTAATTTTCAAACCAAAGGTATGCAGAACGGTCAGAGCTCTGGTGGGGTACCTGCTGCTTGCTGCCTGTTTATGCTTGTTACTTTTGGAATTCATTGGCTGTTTCTCTCTGCCTGGATATATGGAAGCAGTTTCTTTAGCCATTTGATGGAACTTCCACCCTGCATCTATATTATCCCAGAAACATGCACTGTCTACAACAGCTTGAATATGAAACAAGTGGGCTTGCTTACCTTACTTGAGCCAATAATAAAATTTCACATAATCTGTTTGTTAAAAAAGAAATATCCTCAACTCTGGGACAAAGGCCAAAGTGAATGGTGACAACGAACCCAGCCCCATCTACAGCACCTCTACTCTCCCACTATCCTAGAGACTATTCACTATTCATGTCTTTGGTCAAGGCCAAGGACCAGATGCTATCCATTGAACCTAGAGCCATACGCAAACTGCTAAAGCCAGAATATGAACTTCCAGCATGAATAATGGAGTGGGGTCTCCCACCAGCAGGAGTTTCAGAGCCTATCCTGCACTCAATGACTCCAAGGCCACATCAATGGAACTAAGGAGCCACACAGAACCACAGAGATAAGGAAGAAATGTGAGCTGCTGAACTGATACTCCCAGGGAGAAAGGGAAAGGGAAGGGAGAGTTCCTACAAGAAAACAGATCATGAAAAGACAAATGATTGTTGTACTTCTTCCTTTTTGAAAATGCAACAGCACATTAAAACACAAGTGGCAAAATCTTATAGAAGACAATCCTCTTCCTTTCCCCAACCAATTCCTCTGACAAGCCTATGAAAGAAAATGACATGTCTGACAGCCACTCACGTGAGAAATGTCATCTCCTCCCAGCCAATCCCCACCCTTCAGCATCCTCTGCTGTAATGCCAAGCCCTAAGGAGGAGTCTGTCTGCAGGCAGACGGTCTGGAAGGGTGAGAGTCGGGGCAAGCATGTCCCTTTCAGCAGGCATTTTTTTCTCCCACGCCCACATGAAAGACAGGTTAAGTCGTGGCTGAATCTACTCCCTACACCTGGAAACATGTTTTTCTCTATCCCATTTGCTTCATCTTTGCCACCTCTTTTTTGTAGGATGGAGAAGAAAAGCAGAAATGGAAAAAGAAAAATAACTTGGAGTAAAGCTCAATGTGGTTGTAATCCTAGCAGTTGAGAGGCAGGAGGACTATTTCAAGTTTGAGGCTAGCCTGGGTTGTATAGTGAGTTCAAGGCCAATCTGAGCTACATAGAGAGACTCTGTCTCTAAAGTTAAAAGAAACAACAAAATTTGTAGTAAAATATTCAAGAAAAAAGAATAATGCCAATCACAGCTAGGGATATGAAAAAAAATCAAGCAAGCCCCAGAAGGGCAATGTATCCTCACTCACATAGAGTACATGCAGCTGCCCAGGAAGACCGGGCATAAGTAAATAGGAAGGGTAAGGACCTAAAGGCCTTTAAAAGAAGGCCTTCTTCCTATTTCTAAGAAAGCACTGCTTCTGAGGAACAAAGCTAATCTGCCATGATTATTTATGGCTCTAGCAACAGACATGAATCACCCCACCTTGTCAGGGAAAGAGAGAGAAAAGTAAATTCAGAGGACTGTCTTATGTTTCATCTAAGAAAAGTACAGTTTGATGAGGCACTTACATTTTAAGAAACTGGCAATGACTTTCATTAGCAATACATTTAAAGTAAAAGCAGAAAAAGTTTAGGAATTGGCAAACATAAGAAGTCAAAAGGACATGGAAGCAAAGTTCCCAGTGTTCAAACAGAGGTGGCACCAGCCCAGGGCACCTGTCTCTTGCCCAGTCTGCTAAATTAAATTGTCAGGGTGAGTTCCGCAGCGCCTGCACATGAAGGCAATGGCAATTTGTTGTGATGCCCTTGCTGCCGAGCGCCTCGGCCTGCCTCCCTGAATCTTCCTGGCAATTCATCAGCTCTCAGTATCCTGCTGCCTGGCTCTTGTGTTCTCAGGCACAAAACATGCACACATTGCTTGCTCCTTTGCCTCAATCTTTGCTGCAGTGTACCTTTTGGAGTCCAAAACTGTTCCAGGCTGCTTCTTCCACTGCATATTTTGCAATGAGGCAATGAGGGTTTTTACCTAGGCTGGCCTCAAACTATGTAGCCAAGGATGACCTTGAACACCTGCCTACATCATTTATGGGATGCTGGGGACTGAATCAGGGCTTTGTGCATGCTACACAAGCACTCTACCCACTGGGCTCCATCCCTAACCCCCGCAACAAGCTCTTATTAGAGTTTATTTTATTTTGAATTAAGCCAAAGAAACAGTCTGCACACAGATATCCAACAGATAAGCCTTCTTCTAAAAGAAATGAAAGTGTGATGTACAGCTCTCACAGAACAGCCTGGACTCTAGTCCAGCCATGAAGCAGGTGAGTTAAGGGCAATTGGCAGCATGGTGAGAGCTCACTTTTCTGCAGGAAGGTTCTTACATTGTCCTACCTACTCACTATCATCTTTGTGGTGCTTCCCTATATCACCCTCCTCAATGTCCTCACCAAAGGCAAGGCCCTGGCCTCCCAGTATCACCTCTTTTACAAGAACATCATACAAGTGATGATACAGAGGACAGTAGTTGGTATGTCTTTAAAATATACTCAGCTCACTAACAGTCCCTCCTGTGCTAATCATTTTCCCTTTTTAATTTAAAATTCATATTTGAACCTTTCACAGCAATCAATTTGACTGTGTTTATTAAAGAAAAATCAGGACAACAGAGAGACAGAGGCACCTATGCTGATAGCTCTGGCACTTAACAGTCACTCTGTGACTCCTAACTGTGGTCCCTCATTTTCGGCAATGTCAGAGTAGCCAGGCCTGAGAGCAACCAAAGCAGGCTGTGAAAGAGTGGGCAAAGGGAATTTGTAGGTCCAGACCAGAAGGAGAAGGAAAGGAGCTTCTGAGATGTACTGCTGAAATGCTGTGCTATGAGTGAATTTACCTGGGCACACAACATAGGATTTGGAAGATGCTTTCTATGTGATAGAGAAAAAAGACATAGTGCTATATTGTTCCCACTGGTGAGAGGCAGCAAGGGGAGAAGAGAATCTGCTGTCTCAATGGGCTTCCAGTTCAACACACCAGTCCATCCAGAGTATCTGCATGGGAAAGCAGCAGCCCAGATGCTGCTGGGCTATAAAGACTGTCAGGGAGCCCCAGCCTTGGGGACTTGGCATACAGCTATAGATACACTACAGGAGGCGGCACATCAACTGACCAACCTATATGAGATTCCTTTCATAAATAAGCTCAAACACACACACACCTTCCTGAAACAAACAAAATCACTTTTTCATTTCATTGTATTATGATAAGGAGCAAGTCAAATAAAAGGGCAACCCAACCTCTCTTTATTTTGCCCATCTAACTATCTCCAGGAACAGGTTCAGGCCTCAGCATACCAGAAGGGGTGGGTACACTCTGTCTCAGTAGTCTACACACATTCATGGCAATAACCTTGGAAATCTAACTAGCAAGAAAGGGAGAGCAATGCATTTCAGGAAATGTGGCAAGAGCTGCTGGGAGAATGACATACAGTTCTGCAGTGTGCAGATGTGCAGTAAGTGCATTGTTCTGGCTGCTTTGAAACACACCCCACCCCACCATCACTCATAAGTTAGTTTACTAAAGGAAGTGTGTGAACAAAAAAGACATTTTCAACTACGAAGGTACAAGATATTATAAGGAATAGAAATTTTGAATTAAAAAACTTTGAGAAGTCCACTGTGAGGTCAGGCAGTCTCACTCTATTAAGAGAAACAGAATGCAAACTTGGAGCTCATAGACAACCAGGTGCAACAGATCATCCTATGACTGAATCTGGCAATGCAATGCAATGCAATGCAAACTGTCAGGTGCTGATGGCAGTAAGAGTTTTAGTTTTTGCCACTGGCTATTCTGGGACTCATTTAGGGATCACAAGGGTTAATGGCTCTTCTGCAGCTTACAAGGCCCATCCACAGTAAAAAGCAACAGAAAGTTAATTAGGTGAGATCAGCCGAAACCCTATTCAGGTTTCTGACTCACTTGATTTTGTGAGAAGCCAACGAGTTGACATATTCTGCCTCCGAAGGAGCCAAAACGAGCAGGCTGCTCCCATGGCAGCCAATCCGGGCGGTTCTTCCAACTCGGTGGATATACTCGGCAGGTGTAGACGGAGCATTGTACTAAAAAGGGTAACAAAAATGAAGTCATTCATACATCAAGGGATTGCCATTAATTGGAAGTGCAATACCCCTCACCTGCCTCCAGGTAGCCCAAGAATTAAATCCTGGTGATTTGGTTACTCTACCACAATCACAAGAAGTCACTCAACCCTGAAACTCCTGGCTTCCTTGAAGTAACAAGGCCCTGACACATAACATGAATGGTGGCCAAGCTTCAGATAAGCGAGACATCTCTCTTCCCAGTGTCTCCTTTTTAATTTTACTTCTCCACAGGTCTCATTTTCCTATTTGCATCTTTTCACTGAGGTGATTGCACAAGGTGAAAATGCAAGTGGTGGGGTAAATTTCTCTAGGATAACCACATGACCTTGGCCTACTTTCTACGTAAACAAAGCAGCTGGGAGGAGGCAACAGAGAACACTGGGCTGGTGTAAGTGGCCAACCACAGTGCTGGCAGAGTACACTTCTGCTGCTGGCCCCAGGAGCAGCCTCCATACATCTTGCTGCAGCTCCACTCAATCCCAAGTAGGCAGAGCAGCAGGCAGTTGGGAGGTTTCTGTTCCTGGGGTGCATTCCTGAAGGTCCCACTCAGAAGACCAGAGAAGGCAACACAGCCTATGTAATCCTTGGCAGTAAAATTGTCGTCACTAAAACTAAACGATCACATATTCCCTCGTTCTGTTTTCCTGGTGTTGCTATATGAAAGACCAAAGTGAATCTGTATATAGAAGGCCAGGCTCATTAAACACATCAATCTTCACAGTACACAACCCTCCACAATCAAACCTGAGCCTGTCTTACAACACTTTCAAATGATCTTGCCTTCTTCTCATCTCGTGTTAACTACGGGCCAGCAGGAAAGAAGACACAATGCTTCCAGTGACCATCTGTGTGAGCAGATTAGATCTCTTAGCCAGAGACAGGCATGAAATCCCACAAAAATGTGAATAAACCATGACTCACATAAATAGGGTATGAGTCCTCTGACCCCAAGAAAACAGGCTTTAAAATATCATTCTGCAGACTAACAAAGAGAAAAAACAAAAATGAAATCCACAAGACCATAGTGCTAGTACCTGTACCCTTTGGCAAAGCTTCTAAGGCTAGAGGTGTATGTGTAAGGTATTATCAGGGCCATAATTGCTCTCTGCAGGTCAGTGTACATGGGAATTGCTCTCAGTACAGCTGAGCCATCTCCTTCTGGATTCAATGAGGCTTTCTGAGGTTCCAGGTAATTCCTGCTATTTTCAGACTGCTGAAACTTTGGTTTGTGACATGAATTAGTCTGCGATGGGAAAGCCTGCCACTCCCTCCTGCAAATGCTATCCTGGCTGTTCTGCTGTAGTGGGTAGGTGGGCTGGGCTAAGGAGAGATGTCAGCAGAACTGTACAGAAAAGGCTGGCTGCTGCCTGGTTACCAGGGTAACATCCAAGAGGGTTATAATGATTACTTTAAAAAGCCAATGCATCTGCTCATGAGCATATATTCCTGCCTCAAGCTCACACCTTAACAACTAAAATATTACCTGAACAATCCACGTGACTTGTGGGAGATCTAAGCCACGAGCTGCAACATCCTTCAAAACAAAAACAGAATACAGTTTAGACTGAGTTTTTGGAGAGTGTAAGAGAGAGAGAGAGAGAGAGAGACAGGGTCTCATGCTATAGCCCAAGCTGACTTGAAACATACCACAATTTAGCCCAGGCAGTGATCCTCCTGCCTGTCTTCCAAGTGCTGGGATTACAATGTGTATGACCTCATCCAGCTGAGTTTCTGAACTTTGAAGGGATTCATGGATACACTTGACAATATAAATTTTGAGGATTCACTTATCTGACATGTGTGCACACATGCACGTGCAGATACACAGCTCTGCATACAACTCCAAGAAGTCCAACGACCCAATGACATCCATTTGTGGCTAAAAATCCTGACTGGGGGCAAGTTCGACAGAACCCTCTCATAACTCATGTGTGCACCACTTGTGTTATGACAGCCTACAATCATCCAGAGAACTAAACTGCGACCGTCAGTGTCATGCCAGAGTTCAGAAAACTCAGCCAGTGTGGTCATGTAAGCCAATAATCCTGGCACTTGGAAGGTAGAGATAGGAGGATTGGACTTCAAGGCCAACCTTGGCTATATGCTGAATTCAAGGACAGCCTGGGCTACATGAGATCCTGTCTCAAACACACAAAAACCAAAAATGAATAAATGAGGGGCCGGAGGGATGGCTTAGCAGTTAAGGCGCTTGCCTAAAAAGCCAAAGGACCCAGGTTTGATTCCCCAGGACCCACATAAGCCAGATGTACAAGGTGACACATGTGTCTGGAGTTTGCTTGCAACAGCTGGAGGCCCTGGTGCGCCCATTCTCTCCCTCTCTCTCTCTGCCTCTTTCTCTCACTCAAATAAATAAAAATAAATAATAAAAAAAAGAATAAATGAAAAAGCCACTTGGAACTGTATCTGTGGATCATTACCTCAACCCATGCCTAGTAGTAATGCTTCCACAATCACCTAGGAGACAAATCTGAGCATGCTAAATTGGGTTATTCAAATAAGGAAGACCTGCCCTGAATGTGCATGCACCATTCCATGAGGTGGAAGGGTCCCAAAGAAAATAGCTAGCTGAGCATCAGCTTCATTGCTCTCAATGTCCTGACTGTGAATTAAATGCAACCAGCTGCTTTATAGTCCAGGGACCATGCTTGCCACTATGGTAGACTGTTATCACCTCTAACTGTAAGCCAAAATAAACCCTTTTAGCCTCTAAGTTGCTTCTTGTCTGGCATTTTGTTACAGCAATGAGAAAAGTAACATATCAAGTCACTCACTTGTGGAGATGGTGAGCTGTAAGGTATTTATTGAGAACTCTGCCTGCTGGGCTAAGTAAGGATTAAGTAGTATATAATCCCTTTTGATCATTAAATTAGATATACACCAAACCTATGAATCACTTCAGAGAACTGACTGGACAGCTGAAAAGTTCAAAGGAATGCAGATTTATCTTCCCTTTGTAAGTGGTCACCACCACAGAGCATAAGTTCTGTGTGTTGTACTCTCCTGACACACTGGCAGGAATGAAGGATGAAACCTCCCAGTCTTTAGGGATAATGTGTACTCAGCATTCATCAAGCCAGTCAGGCAGAGTTAAGAGTCTTCTTACTGAACATTTCCTGAGCACTTACTACATACACCAGACACCAGGACGAGCATTATCCTGACTAATCTTCCAAACAACTATACCGCCGTTTGATTTATAGAGGAGGAAACCAAGGTTCCAAGTTGAGTAACTTGTCCAGGGACACAGCTAAACAGTGCAGGCAACCTAAAATTTTGATACAAGAAAATTTCAACCTATACAAGAATAGTGAGGACTTGATTGGAGAGATGGCACAGTTGTTAAAGGTGCTTGCTTGCAAAGCCTGATGGCGTAAGTTCAATTCCCATCTAAAGTCATATGCACAAAGTGGCTCATGCATCTGGAGCTCAGTCATTCTCTTCCTTTTTCGCTCATAAACAGAGAGAGAGAATACCAATGACTTTTTCCTCAACTCTTAAATCTTTGACACATCTTTCTCCTCTGTCATACACACACACACACACACACACACACACACACACACACACACACAGTTTTTATGACCATCTAAAGCTTCTTCAAAAGTCGTGCATTTTTAGCGCTCAATATGGCACCAAAACACAAGTAGGGGGGCTTGCTTTTAAAATTTCATTTACTTATTTATTTTGTGTATATGTGTGTGGAGGGAAGAGGTGTATTACTGTGGCACATGCCATGTCACAGTGTACATGTGGAGGTCAAAAGACAACTTTCAGGTTGATTCACCTTTTCAGTAGGGTCTCTTGTTCATTACACTTTTTGTGAGCTTCTCTGTGCCCCCCACCCCCCCCGAAATAGATGCACTGGGACTACAGAAGCCTGCCACAGCTTCCAGTTTTTACACAGCATCTAAGGATCTGAACTCAGGTACTCAGAGTTGTGCAGCAGACACTTTATCCACTGAGCCATCTCCCCAGTTCCATAGGGACATTTTCTTCTGCTACCCACTACACCAGTCACTTTATAAATATTTTTTTAAAAAAACTTTATTTATTTGCAAAGAGAGAGAATAACAGAGACAAGGAATGGGCACACTAGGGCCTCTTGCTATTGCAAAGGAACCCCAGATACATGTACCACTTTGTGCATCTGGCTTTACATGGGTACTGGTGAATTGAACCCAGGCCAACAGGCTTTGCAAGCAAGTGCCTTCAACAACTAAGCCATCTCTCTAGACCCACTTTAGAAATTTAATACTGAAGCCAGGCATGGTGGTGCATGCCTTTAATCTCAGCACTTGGGAGGCAGAGGTAGGAGGATCACTGTGAGTTCAAGGCACCTAAGACGACATAGTGAATTCCAGGTCAACTTGGGTTAGAGTGAGACCCTACCTTGGAAAACCAAAAAAAGAAATTTAATAATGAAGAATACTACTTTCTCATGAACAGATCATGTTCAAGTTGCTCCAAATTGTCTTCCAGAGTTGTTTTCTTTCCTATTCAGAAGTGAGTAATGAGCACACATTATCCTATTGTACCTTGGTTGGCATTTCCTTATTATGCAACAGTGCCCTGCCTTTTATTGACTTGTCTGGCTTTTTGATGACTGTCCTGAGGAACATCCTACACTCGGGATTTGTCCCATTGCTTCCTCTTGGTAAGGTTCAGGAATGCGTCTGCACGGTGGTATGGGTTTCTTGTGGCTGCATGACCAGCCAGGGAATCTTGGCCATTGAACACAGTATGCCATGCTCAATCAGCAACACAAGCAGTGTCGACCAGCCCTCTCCACTGTGAAAGAACCTTTGTTGTTCACCTTATGTAACTCGAGAGCAAGACTCTAAGAATATGTGAATATCATTTCCTCAAACACTTCACCCAAAGCATTCCCTCTTATGGATGCTCCTTGTTCAGTCAATTGTTACCTTGATGGCCACAAAGGACAACTTCCTATCATTCCTCCCTTCCACTTCAGTAGCTCCCCTATTACTTGTTTTAAAGTGAAGACTGGGACGGATACAACTTTCTGGAAAAAAATAAGCATATGGTAAGTTTCTCTGAATAGCATGCTCCTTGCCTCCCCCCCATGGTCAAGGGTAGGCCTTATCAAGATGCTGCCCACCAACCTTCACCTAGAGAGACACCTCTGAGCAGTGCTAGGCTATATCTGTAAGCATGCGGGTGGAAGTTAATGCACTATAAGTGTGTCAACCACTCATAAGTATTTTCACATAGCTCTTAGGTGCTCAAAAGCTCATGGCTTTGAGAACATGATGCAATATTCCCCAGCAAGGGGAAGCAGGACAGATTCTCTACATTAACCATTCTCAATGCCTTTAGGAAAACTGACACATTCTTAAATCTTCTAAACTCTAGGTTAAAAATGATTTACTTTATTTAAGGGCTCTGTCATGGGAGACACATAGACAGTGGGTTGCCTGAGCTTTACAGACAGGTTCTATAAATGTTTAAGGCTCAGCTCCAAGCGACCCATTAAAAACAGTGGCCAAAAAAACCACCTTGTTTAAAATATTAGAAGTTGTTATAAAGGGAAAATGAGAAAGCATATGTCATTTCATATCAAAGAAGCTATCAAGACAATTGAAATGCTTCTTTATTCTTTTCCTACCACACCCAACTAAGACCCTGGGCACAGACCCCAGAGAGGCCAGTGAGGATCCCCATCTTCCTGAACAAGTCAGCATACTGTACTAGATCAACAGTAAACTGATCTGCCGAATACTCACAAAGACTTCACTTCTGTCTCCTCGGCTCTTAGAACTTAAGCCTGACAATAGCTCAATCTCATTCTTTCAACCTAATTAGGGCAGAAGAACCACTAAAGTCAGTTCTGAAAGACACTCAACCAATGAGGCCTTGAGGGCCCTGGGCTTGACAACTGGCGGCCTCCATGAGACCCAGGAGTACAGATGGAAGGCAGCTTGCTCAGGTGCCAGCCTGTCAGTCGGATTAAAATGACTCATTTATTTACCCAAGAACCTCACAAAGTGCTTTTACTAACAAGGAGAGGGGCCTGCAGTCTCTCCGAGAAGGGACACACAGACTCGCCTCTGACGCCTTCCTGGCCTGCCAAAAGTCATTACTGCCGTGTGTGGAAAGCCATCAGCAGGGTACAGGCCCCTGTTGTCCGGGTGACAGATTGGGCTGCGTAATCAGAGGAGGAAGGGGAGAGTGCAGAAGCTGTCAGAGGCGAGAGATCTTGGCTAGAGCCGCCAAAAAACTGGCAACATGAGTTAGCGTGACTGAGTAAACAGCAAACAATCTCCAAATGATCCTTCCATTAGCCACAATGAAGCAAAGTGGGGAAGATAAACTTTACCTGAGAAGCACACCTCAGTGAGATGCAAGAAGCCTGTACTTGTTTGGGGTGAGGAACTGGCAGTCTTTGTTGCTTTGTCTCCTGGCCGCCTGGTGCAGTGGAAGTCCCCAGGAGGAGTGCACACAGCCATAACACTGTGCTTCAAGGGGAGGAAAACCAAGGAAGGCAGCAGCACAGTAGATTCCAATATAGTTCCTGAAGAATGTGCTGGATGCCCCAGGTCCACTCATTCCTGGGGTGCTCAGCCAGCAGGCACAGGCAAAGCGGCAGGCTCTCCTTTCTGAGGAGGGTGTGTACTCCATTCCAGGGACAACCAAAGAGAGCAAAAGAAAGAGAAAGCCTAGGGCTGATCTTAAAACCAGAAGTGTCCTGGAAACTCCACTGTCTGGCCACCTTTATCCACCCATCAGCCTAACAAGAACAATGAAGCCCAAGGTCTCTTCCTTGGCTCAGGGTGAGTTTTTCATTTTAAGCAAAAAGAAATACTATTCCGTAGCTAATCCAATGTCTTAAATCTAATTCCTTTGATTTCATAACTATGAGAAAACAGGTCTTGAACTTCCAAATGACTCCTTTCCACTCATCTCTTTTCCCAGATCCCTGTTACTGTTTTGTTGTGAGACAAATTCTTGCCTACTAGATCTTCCTGCCTCCACCTCCCCAATGCTAGGATTACAGGTGTCCACCACCACACCACACCCACTTACTCCTTAGGACTTGTCTTCCACACTACCCACAATGTCTCCTGCCCTGACTTCCCTGTAGCTCTGCCCACTGGCCCTCTCACCACAGTCCTACCCTACTGAACAACCAATCTATAAAGCCATGCATATGGTCCGGGAAGGTTGCATGCAATCACAAAGGCCCTTGCTTTTCAGATGTTTATAATTAAGATGAACACACTCCACACACACTTAACTGACTTTAGCAGGAAGGAAAATGGAGTAGAGGAGGGGACTTTCTTTTTTTTTTAATTTTTAAAATAAAATATATTGTATTTATTTATTTATTTATTTATTTGAGAGAGAGAGAGAGAAAGAGACAGAGAATGGGCATGCCAGGGCCTCCAGCCACTGCAAATGAACTCCCGATGCACGCGCATCTGGCTTACGTGGGTCCTGGAGAGTCAAACTAGGATGCTTTGGCTTTGCAGGCAAATGCCTTAACCACTAAGCCATCTCTCCAGCCTGAGGAGGGGACTTTCAAACAATGAAGGATGCAGTATGCTTACACCACAATTTCTAACTTTTCATAAAGACATTCAATCTTCTCTGTCCTTATTTTAATAAGGATCTTGAGGTGACAAATTACAATGGCAAAAGGTACAGTTATGGGGAGGGGAGAAATCCCCACACAACAATTAACAACACAATTCCCTTTAACAAAAGAAGCCAGTTCTCCATCTGCCTCGTCCTGACATGGCCCTCATTCCTCATTAACACCATGGAAGCTCCTGGAGAGCATTCAGATAGCCTGGCAAGCAACAGGCTGCTTATAAGGAGGCAGAGTGACATTATCTCGCTGGCCCAAGCATCATCCATTACAGTGTGTCCCACATACACTGTGACTCTCAGACACCAGAAGGGTTGAATAAAGCAAACAAATATGACAGAAGTATCAGGAATACTGAGTGTGAACAAACAACCTCTCATTCTGGCTTACAAGAGAGCCCCTCCCCAACTCTTCTCCAGTAATTTCTGCAGAGTACAGAAAAGAGGAGCCTGGAAGGGCTGCATACTAGTATCAACCCAGACAAGGCGATGACCATGACCAGTGAGCTTCAGGGGAATTAGATTGTACACAAGAGTCATCTACTTTACATGTTGTGCTGAGGGGATGAGGGCATTGTGCTTTGTCAAGACAACGGTTAGTGGACATCACTAGTAAGCCTTATCAGCCACACACAACAAGGGATCATATGCTCACTGAGAGTTACATCCCAGAAAGAATGATGTTTTCCATGTACATTTATTTAAAAACTGAACTTCACATAGTTAAGCTTTTTCTTTGAGCTCCCCAGTGTCTGTAAAGCATAGCAACTTTCACATACCAGGAGGCTCAATGTTTCTTAGGATAAATCCAGGATCTTAAGGGTCAAAGATTCATTTTGTTCCTATCCTGACCCAAATTCCAGCACAAAGATTCCCACTGCTCTGTGTTTCAATACAGACAATCTGTAATGCTGACTCTCAGATAACACCGATGAAGAAAGTGAGAAAGTGCATTAAATCGTATGTCCTTGTCTTTAGAAAAAGGTGTTTGAGCTTGGGTGTGGTAGCACAGGCCTTTAATCCCAGCACTCAGGAGGCTGAGATAGGAGGATCACTGTGAGTTTGAGGCTACCCTGAGACTACATAGTAAATTCCAGGTCAGTCTAGGCTAGGGTGAGACCATATTCTCAAAAAAAAAAAAAAAAAAAAAAAAAAAAAAAAAAAAGAAAGAAGGAAAGAAAGAGGCTGGAGAGATGGCTTAGCAGTTAAGGGATGGCTTAGCAGTTAAGGGATGGCTTAGCAGTTAAGGCGTTTGCCTGAAAAGCCAAAAGACCTGGGTTTGAGTCCCCAGGACCCACATAAGGCATATATGCAAGGTAGTGCATGCGTCTGGAGTTCATTTTCAGTGGCTGGAGGTCCTGGTGTGCCCATTCTCTCTCTCAAATAAATAAATAAAAAGAAAAAGAAAAAAAGAAAAAAGTGTTTGTTGGTGGTTCCCACCACTGAGTCTCTGGAGCCTCATCTGTCCACACAACTCAATCATAAATACCTAGTGACTCCTGACTTCTCTTAGTCATTGGAATGGAACTGAGAACAAATCAAAGCCCTGTCTTTATGGAACTTATGATCTGGTACAATGATGCCTGTAGTAAGTGCAATGATCACCACAGAGAAACCTGGGTACTAGGAGTGCCAAATGGGAAGGAACTAGGAAGCCAAGGCTCATTTTCCTGAAGAAGTGAAACTTAGTTCCAAATCTAGTGGAGGCTAGCTAATCTTTTGCAGGTTGAAGGAAGAGCACATGCAAACCCCCAAGGCCGTAAAAGGTAGAGACTGGGTGGGGTCCCCATTAGTGCTGAGGGTAAGGATTCCTGGTCAGTTCCTCATCAAGAACCATTTTTGGATTCAATTTACTTCAGATACTTGAAGATGGTTTTTGAATAAGCATGGGCATTTATCTGAATGGTGGGCTGGCTTGAGAAAGGGAAGAGCTACTTGCTTGGATACAGGGTCTCCTTAAGAGACACACGTCTTAGTAGCAGTTGTCCTCAGGTCTGAACAATGCTTGTGTGTGCAGGGTTACTTTGTCATTCATGTGTGACAATGGGCACTGGAATAAGTAAGTTTGAGGAAGACTTTATTATAGATCATTGTCAAAACTGATCTCACCCACAAGCTGAATTTAGAAAGAAAATTTTCTTACCTTTAAATTGAACATAGCAAGTAGGAATTCCTTTAAAAGTCATTGCAGTAAATGAGGCACTCAAACAGCTAAATGTCACTGTCTCCACCCAGCACCAGTTGACTGAATTTACCAAGTCCATAGTGCAATTTTATTACTGTACATACAGGGATGTTTCCAATAGCCTTTTAGGGGTTAAGTTATGTCATTCCCAATGGCACAGGCAGAGAAGGTATGTTAATCTTAGAAGGGATCAACAATATGCTAAAGTGAATTCCTAGAGAAACAGAAACTTAGCAGACAGGAGTTTTCACTCTTTTTTTTTTTTTTTTAATGGTTTTTTCGAGGTAGGGTTTCACTCTAGTCCAGGCTGACCTGGAATTAACTATGTAGTCTCAGGGTGGCCTCGAACTCTTGGCGATCCTACTACCTCTGCCTCCCGAGTGCTGGGATTAAAGGCGTGAGTTTTCACTCTTGAAAGTGCACTGGAGATAGGCATTAAGGTTGGTGCTGTGCTGGAGGAGCCACAATGCAAGACCACTGAGGCTGCAGCCCAATAAGCTGGCCCTGAAAATTGTAGAACAAATGATGGCTTCAAACAACAGCAAGTAAAATGTGCATGAGTGCCTCTGCTTTCCTTTAAGAAGGTGAGCAAGCAGAGACTAGCAGAGGCATCTTGTTATGCAAAGACTTTCTCAGCTCTAATTACTCCCGATAGCTGTAATTTACAAGTTTTTGGTGGAGAGAAATCTCCAAGATTCACACCTTTTCAGACTAACAGCTGCCACTATTAGTGAGCAAATTGCCAAATCTTCTGAATGGTGGCAGCCAGTGCTGTATGGTACTACCAGGTGACAATCCAGAGGTGTAGAGAAACTAGCCACACCAGAGTTCTGGTATTCCTGCTCCCCAGAGGGCTGGACAATTTTCAAGGGACTGAACATGGCACACACCACTATGGGAATCAATCCTGACATGAAACAGAGTGATACATACCGTGCAAAACAGAACGCCAGTTCCGGGACGAGAGAACTCCTGAAACACCGCTGTTCTTTCCTACAAAAACAAGGGGGGGAGTGGCCTTATAAACTCCGAGATAAATGGCACCAGGATAGGCTCAGACTCCCATAACTTTCCCGACTTTCTATTGCTATAGCTGTTTTGTGGCATAGAGATTTTCCCAGGAAAGTAGAAGTAGTGGATTCTCCCTTTTCTTTCCTTTCCCTCCCTCTTTTTCCTTTTCCTTTCCCTCCCTCCCTGCCTTCCTCAATGTAGGATTTTGCTCTAGCCCAGGCTGACCTGGAATTCACTATGTAGTCTCACAGTAGCCTCAAATTCACGGCAATCCTCCTACCTCTGCCTCCCGAGTGCTGAGATTAAAGGCGTGCGCCACCACCCCTGACTAGTAGTGCATTCTTCACATCCCATGAGACAATCTAGACTGACAGGACTAGACCTCTGAGATCACAGTGAAGTGGCAGAGCCTTGTGGGCAGCACATTTCCACAAGCCAGTGTCATGGGGGTATGTCACTCATAAACACCAACATGAGCAAGGAGGACCAAAGGATCCAAGTTGCAAGCGCTGTAGATACAGCAGGGCTCCTTAAGCTTTTTCAACCTGTGTATCCTTTTCACCTAAGAAATTTTTATGTGATCCCAGGTATATAAAATAGATACATAAGAGCTGGAGAGATGGCTTAGTGGTTAAGGCGTTTGCCTGCAAAACCCAAGGACCCGGGTTCTATTCCCCAGGACCTACATAAAGCCAGATGCACAAGGTAGCACATGTGTATGGAGTTCATTTGTAGTGGTTAGAGGCCCTGGCACACCCATTTTCTCTCTCTCTCACTTTCTCTCTCTGATAAATAAAATATTTTAAAAAATAGATACATATATCAAAATGGATATACAAATAAAGCATTTATTGGTAATATATTATAAAAGAACTTATTTTGAAACAATTCTTTCAGCCAGATGTGATGGTGAATGCCTGTAATCTCAACATCTGGGAGATAGAGGAAGAAGGATTACTGTAAATTTGAGGCCAGCCTGTCTACATAGGGTTTTCAAGGTGAGCCAGGGTACATAATGAGACCCTGTCTCAAAAAAAAGCCCCCCTAAATAAACAAATACCAAACTAACAAAAAATTCTAAACCTACAATTTTTTGCTATACACAGAATTTTAACACCTATTAAAGGCTAATATGAAACTCCATGCTAACGAGATGAGTAGGCTTGTTTAACATAAAGAATTTAATCACGCCTTTAATCCCAGCACTCAGGAAGCAGGAGTAGAAGCATCGCCATGAGTTCAAGGCCACCCTGAGCTAAAGTGAGACCTTACCTCGAAAAACAAAAAAATTTAATCCTGCTAAATGCCTGATACTGCAGGATGTAGAGCACCTTCCCATAATTTTCAGAGCTGATTAGTATTTTGATTTTGTAGCTGGCAATGCTGAGAACTCTACTTTGCACAAATATGTAGTGCAAAATGTCAGAAGAATGTTTGGGGCCATTTCAGAAATTATTTTGAAAATTCTGTCCTGATCACAACTCTAAATTAATGTCATAATTATTTTTAATATTTATTTATTTGAGAGAGAATGAGCACAGCAGGGCCTCCTACCTCTGCAAATGAACTCCAGAGGCATATGTCACTTTGTGCATCTGGCTTTATGTGGGTACTGGGGCATCAAACCCAGTAGGTCAGGCTTTGCAAGCAAGTGCATTTGAACACTGAGCCATCTCTCCAGCCCCATTTCTTGATTTTTAAATGAAACTCAATCAGCAATTTTTAAAATCAAACATTCCAACACAATACAATCTAAAGATGGACTTACATGGTGAGAAATAAAGATTTCTATTAATAAAGCCATTATGTTAGTTAAAAGCAGAAAACTCTGTATATACAGTAAAAACACTGCAATTCATAACCTACATTATTCTCTTCTCTGAGCCAGAGTGTTCAAGCACCATTCCTTGGCACTGTGTGGCATGATGGCATGCACAATGCAAAACACACATTGGGTCTTCACCAGGAGTTTTCTTCTCACATCTGGACTTATCTAACCCTCAAGACCACCCTCTGAGGGGTACTATCCTCATCTCCATTCTCCAGCTCAAAAACTGAAGCTGTGAGAAGTTAAGAAACTTGTCCAACAGATAGGAACACAGAGGACTGGGGAGACATTCCTGCCTAAGGTTTGCGTTCTAGAGTTGATGCTGGACATGTACAATGTTAAGTTTGCTGCATGGTCTGCATGAGGACGGTTCCTATTGTGTCGTAATCAAAACCAGAAAGTCCTAAAAACTTGTAAACCATCTTAAAAATTGACACAGGGCATTGTGGCTCATGCCTTTAATCCCAGCATTCAGGAGGTAGGAGGATCACTATGAGTTTGAGGCCTGTCTGGGATACAGAGTGAGTTGCAGGTCAGCTTGGGCTAGACTGGACAGAATGTATTCAGATGCAAGGTGAGGAAAAATCTCCTAAATTTGGGCTTCACACCTTCTCATAACACTGACTTCTCTAATCATTTGGGAAACCATTCTCAGGTCTTGGGATAGTCCAGGGAGTGTGACTGGGATCGGGATTGTTTCACTTTTAATGTGGAATAAGACACATGTAACCTAAGACTTAATAAGACAAGAGATAGGGATACTTGCCCTCCTTAAGGCATGAGGAGGCTGTGAAGGCTGAATGCTAATAATTATTAAGCTATGGGGAAAGCTCAACTGTCCTTGACAAAGAGATAAAACCAGTATTAACAGCACAGGATGTTTACTGAGCATTTACTATGTGCCAGCCCTACACTAAAGGCCATCAGCATTAACACAATGAACAGACCATCCTACGTATGACTATTACCACCCCCATTTTAGAGACATGGAAGCAGGTACAGAGAGGAGCTCAGTACTTATCTGACAGAACCAGGACCACAAAAGCAGTCTTTCCCCAGATGGCACACTAGGCTGGACTAACACCCCAGCATGATACAAGATGGACTGTCTGAAATCATTTCGCTAGTGGATCTTTTGCTTGCTATACTAAAATCCCAAGCATCTACAAGTCCACATTAGCTATTTCATCCTCCGATGCACCCCAAAGCATGTCTCCGATGAGCAGAGACCCAGAGGATTAATAATCAAGCTAAAAACAAAATCCCAAACCACAAACAACAGTAAAGAATGAAACCGAAGCCAGGCATGGTGGGGCATGCCTTTAATCCCAGCACTCTGGAAGCAGAGGTTGGAGGATCACTGTGAGTTTGAGGCCACCCTGAGACTACATAGTTAATTCCAGGTCAGCCTGGACCAGAGTGAGACCCTACCTTGAAACACCAAAAAAAAAAAAAAAAAAGAATGAAACTGACACTCAACTAATTGAAAGCTGAAGGCATAAAAGTAGATAGCATTCACAAAGGCGGTAATGTTCTAGAACTTCTGTATACCTGGTGAGCTACACTGTGTCACAAGTGACCTTCAGCAAGGTCACTTTTCTGGGCTTCTTCAATCTCCTTATTTACTAAAAACAGAAGAGGGAAGGACTGGACTTACTTGGGTTGGCTCAGACCTCTAATGTCCCTGAGATCTAACATATCCTAGTGGATGTGACTGACTGATATTTTCTTCCACTTTCTTTCTAAGCTGCCTGGTACCCTGTCCTTGAGGACAAGATGGCGCCTACTTCCAAGCCTGTACATCGTCCTTTCTTTCCCAGTTCCTGTGGATGACCTCCTTCCCACACTCCGCCTGACTTCCTATGAGTATGGCATGGCTGAGAGTTATAGAGTGACTATAACGAACACCTTGGGGGGGAGACCTTCTTCAGAAACACAAGGGTCCCTGCAGAGGAAGACCCGGACCCAAGCCTTTTGGTGCATAGTGCCCTCTCCCAACCCAAAGTGTTCACAGAGTGCAGCGCTGCGTCTTGTTGACAATGACAGCAGCCGTGCTCAGCAGTACCATATGGGATCCACAATTTAGCTCCATTAATGCTCTTAATTTGAAGACATCAAGCCCTAATTACACACTGGGTACTAAAAAGGCAAAAGCCCTCCCTGGTGCCAGCTACTTAGTGCTACTCTGTTGCCGTAGCAGCTGGTGGAGGTAGAGACAGGCCAAGCAGGCCTGTGAGCTCTCAGGTGGAAGAGACAGACTCTGGAGCAAAAACCCTCACAACAATAGACTACTTGTCCACATCCATACGGCAGTGTGCTTCCCTTTCATTCCAGTGGCTTCCCATCTCTGGCCTGTGGAACTTGAGAGATGAACATAGTCCTGAGCGGAGACTCAGGCTTGCTTTGTGTTCACCAGGCCCATGCGTGTGTGGGGCAGGGTATGCTTACCTCCTGCTCCATGCCTCCATGTAGCCTCAGGAATTTCAATGGAGAGGAGGCAGATGGCAGCAGCCCTGCATCAGAGGCTACTAAGCTGCTCAGCAAGGTATGAAGGAAGAGTGTGTAGTGGAACTCCACCAGTTCACAACTGGAGAAAAAGACAATGATCTTCTGGTCCTTTTCAAACTACAGAAACAAAGGAGGAAGTAAGCATAAGCTGATCAGCTCAGGTGACACCACAGTGAGTATTTCTCTAAAGTCCATGACCACACTGGTCCCATTCACAGATGGGGTAAGAAAAATGACAAAGCTCTAACATCAAAAAGGAAAACAAAGCCAGGTGTGGTGGTGCATGCCTTTAATTCCAGTACTGGGAGGCAGAAGTAGGAAGATTGCCTTGAGTTTGAGGCCAGCCTGGAACTACAGAGTTCCATGTCAGCCTAGGCTAGAGTGAGACCCTACCTAGAAAATAAAACAAAAGAAAAAAATAAAATAAAACAAATGTACTTTAGGTGAGCTATCCTTGGCATTACCACTTAGTGGCAACTTAGGTGTGCATAACTTGAAGCTCCACCTCTAGCCCCAAGTCAGAGTCATAAACTTAAGACCCAAGCTAGAAAATTCTCCCATTTTCTTGGAGCCTCAACGCACTGCTATAATGGTCTGGCACAAACAAAACACTTGTTACATTCCTGAGCCAGGCAGGTCTAGCCCAGTCCTACCTTGCACTTCTGCAAGATGAAGGCTGCTAGGCAGACGAGACGCAGCTTGCTGGGAACCAATGTCACAAGTTGGTCGAGACTCTCTGGTATCGCGAAGCTGTCTAGCTGGTTACTAGATAGTGGAAAATCAACGTCCTCTAGGTCCTCTGGGTCCTCTGGGTCAGACTGGTCATGGTTTTTGTCTAGCACAGAAATACTCACTGGGTCTTGCAAACTGATATCAGCCAGCCGTGTTACACCTGGATAAAAGTGAAAAAGGATAAAGGACAGAGTCACATGCATTCCATAGCACCACCTAGGTTTATGAGTTAAGTCCAGCACTGATCTGCCAACTGCCAATCTGGGGAGTAGTCTCTGGCCTAACAACCCACCCATGCTCAAGCTTTCTATGCTCTTTGCTGTGGAAGACCATCCAAAGAATGTCAACAGATATCTATCTGTACCACACCTCCCAGATCTCTGATCAAGTAACAAAGCCTCAGATTAAATAATTTTCCAGGCTTCTTAACTGAAGGCCTTCTCAAGGTCTGTACCACGTTCATGTGCACTATAACTCTTCCAAGGGCAAGAAGAGTATGGATCACTTCCAAACTTGTTTGATCACAGAACCTATTTTTCACTGATTGTCTCTGAAAACTGATGATCCTTAGAAGATACTGTAGAAGCCATGTGAATGGTGTATGACTATGCAGACCATGCTGTGGGTCCATTAACCAAGTAAACCAGATATGAGGCCATGAAAGTGGTGGTAGTACTCATACAACATTCACTGTGTGAGTGAATCCAGTGAATTCCTTCAAATTTTCCAAGCCTTAGTTTTTCCATCTATAAAATGGAAGAATTTCTATTGTGTGGAGGGTGGGAGTCAAAAAAGAGATAGGGAATATATATGTTTTTAACATTTATTTGTTTATGTATGTATAGGAGTGTAAGTGCCATGGTGTGCACATTGAGGTCAAAGGACAACCTCGAGGTATCTGTGCTCTTCTTCCACCTTCTTTGAGATAGGGTATCTTGCTGCTGCAAATGAACACAAGTTTAGCTGGCCTGTGAGCTTTGGATTCTCCTAGCTCTGCCTCCTGTTGTCTAGACATATTGGGAGCACAGACACATGCACTACTTTGCATTTGGCTTCAGGTGGGTGCTGGGAAGGATCAAACCTGGGTTGGCAGGCTTTGTAAGCAAGTGCCTTTAACCAGTGAGCCATCCTGGGAATACATATTTTTAATGAGGAAAAGGGAAGACAAATGCACTACAAGTCATATAAGGAGAGGCCACCATCTACAGAGCAGTGCCTGCTCTGTATTCCAACTGCTATCCAAAGCTTACAGAACTGCCAAGTTGGTGGTGGATAGCCTGCCCAGTAGCCCTCTCCCACTGCAATGACCTGAGTCTGGGCCTTGTTCTTCCTCCCTTCCCAGACCACAGGGCTGAACAAAATGATAGGAAAAGGCAGTCCACCAGGAGTATCCTTGCTGCCTCCCTCACTGAGGCTGAGCAGCAATGAGGGCACCAGCCAGGTCCCCAGGTCCTCAGCTTACCTTCTGTGAGTGTTGCTGAAAGCAGGACATTCTGCCGTTTCTGACACTCAGCATTTATGGCATTCAGGATCACTGTGATGTCCTTCTCAAAGCCCAAATCCAAGATCCTGTGATTGTAAGAGAAGGACTTTAAAGATTAAATGTGACAGTAAGGGGCCATAAAGCTGTCTTAAAGGTGGCATGACAGCCCTTTTCTCCCACCTTCTGTGCCTCCCAAACAAGGCTCACCTGTCTGCTTCATCCAAAATCAGCCACTGTATCCGGCTAAAGTGAATGTTCTTTGTAGATTTTATATGATCCACCAAACGTCCAGGAGTTGAGATAAGGATATTTATTCCTTTGCGGAGTCTGTTTAAAATCATATATCATAAAAGAAAGTAAATCCAATAGGGCTGAAGCAACCAAAAACATAGGAAAAAGGCAAAGGAGATGGATTCATTTTATGTACAACACAAATGTGTCACAGCCAGAAGTCACTGCCCAACAGTGAGGAGCCAGTGAACTTCCCACTCCTTTCAGTTTAAAGACTAAAATCTAAAACTATATTAAAATCATCAAACTTTGACTTTAGAAGGAATTTTTAGGTATACATTTTGTCTGAATCTTCCTAGATTCTTCAAGAACACTCTAGGTAAATGGTCATCTAACTAGTTCTTAAAGGAGTCCATGCCAGGGAACCTCATTAGCTAATGTAGTCTAATTATTAGGATGTTTTTCTAATATTAAACCTTTTGGGTAACTTTGATAAAGTGAGTCTAAATGTGGTTCCTTGTTTCCCAAACAACTATTGTCCCATTATTCTACAGTAAAAGGCATTAACAAAAATTTACCTGGAAAGAGGCCCAGTACTATAAATCTGGCCAAATGTCTGTGGCTAAGGACCCAGGCCTTAGGCCCTAGGAGGGAACCCAATATTGTAGTTATGCTAATTGGACAGCATGTCAAACTACTATCTGAGTATCTGTTTGTTCCCACGGACTGGTACTACTTGCAGCCTTGAACACAGAAGTTTCTGTATGCCAAGGGTAGAGGTGATCACAGGCATCCACCAGTGACAAAGTTACCATGCATAAGTGACTAGTTTGTGCTCACCCCTAAACATGAAAAGTGGACTAAGCCACACTCTCCAAGGCTCAGAGAAACATAGTGAGAAATGGAATGAAAGAATTTAAGAGCAGGAAGATAAGAAGTAGGGTTGTAGAATGCTATGTTCTGAATATGACAAATCCACTGTACTCATGACTCAAGGTAAATGGGGTTTCCTGTACATAACTGACCTGTCATTGTCTTATCATAGATGAGGTAAGGGACCATGAGACCCCACAGCTCCCAGAGTGAACAGTGGAAACTGATGATTGCTGGGAAAGGAGGAATCATATTCTTTAGTACCCATTCTCCAGTAAATAACCTCCCACTTATGATTATGCAAGCACTTCTAATTTAAATCCATGGGTCAAAAAAAGAAATAAGGCATGGAAATAGAATGGGGATTTAATGGGAAGAAGGCCTTTACTAGGAATGAAAGGGGAGAGAGCATAATGAGATCAAAATGCATTGTATGCATGGATGAAACTGTCAAAAAATAATAAGAAAATTAATCTGGATAATTTTCTTATTTTCTCTTTAGTAAATTATGCTAATATACTTATGTTTTAGCAATGGAATAGTGTGCAAATCACACAAGGATCTTTGGAGAAAGGAGCTATGGTGATTTTTGTAACGAAATGTAATGGCTGGAGGTCAAACAACTACCCAAGACTAAGAGGTGACCTTGAAAATGGAAGCATTCTTCAAGAGCACAATCAGGGAAGGAGCACCATGTCAGCCCTAGCCTGGACTTGAACTTTTGAATGTGAAAGAAAATGAAATTCTATACTGTTTGTACCATGCTACTTTCATTGTTATTTTTACTTGAGTCTAATCATAACCAATACTTTAACTGTCAAGTTTTATATTTATCCTTCAGTCACAAGCTGCATGCAGAGCTGAGTGTAACTACTAAGTATTTTTAAAAAGAATGCAGAACATTTGGGATTTACCAGGCATGCCAATGCTCCAATGCTGACCTCTACAAGTTCTAGTGGAGAAGGAAGACTCACTGCATTGAGAAGCTGCTAAGCATCACGTAAGTCTACATCTTGTATGTATGGATATGTTCCACTTCTTGTAGTTCAAGTTGCTGTCCTGAACTCCTGATTCTCTAGCCTTCCCCTCCCCAGTCCTAGGATTCTAAGTATAAGCCACCATACCCAGCTATCATCTTGTTTTTATAAATTCAAACAGTAAGCCTAAGCTCCCAGTATACATGAAAGGGAGCCACATGCAGGAGTATACACCAAGCCATGGCCTGGTTGGGTGGGCAAAACAGGCTAACAGGACTGATCCTAAACACATCAGGAGGGAACCTGTGTGTAGGTTCCCCAATATGTCAAAAAAGAGCACCATCCAGAGGTAACCTCTGACTTTTTTCCCAGTGTGCAGGAACCAGGAGGCAGTCGGAGAACAGGATCTCTTGAGATTAAGGATCAAATCTTGCTGAACCAAATAAAACAGAGAGAAACCAAGAGGAATGAACAAACCCAATGCCTCTTACCTAGCTTTTTCTGATTTCCGCTTCTCTCCACCCATCAACACTCCAGGCACAATCCAGGTGAACGGCTAAACAAAAGCAACAGAGTATGATTAACACAAAGCCCCCTTTCCTGGGAACAGAGTTCCTAGGCCTTAAGCAGGGAAGAGGGGGAGGACACAAGCTTCCTGCCTTGTGAGGTGATACTGTGCAGATATAATTTCTGGGCATTGACCAGCCCAGGTTAAAATCAGCAGTGTTGGGATTACAGCTCTGTTACAGCTCCCAGTGCTGTCAGAAATGTGAGATTTTAGAATGATTTCAATAGCTTCACTGCTCAGTGTTATTGAGTTCAAATGGAAAACAAAAGTTATTAAGTCCATTGTCTTTGGTGGTAGTGGTTAAGATAAAGCCCAAGCAATACTCTCCCTACTCCCTATCAGACCCAAGAAAACATAGACCAACTCATGACCTAATTTTGATGGGTTACCAGGCTTTGGCTCTGTAACCTTCTCTCTCCTTTCTTAAACAAAACCTGTCCACAGCTTTTTCCTACTTCCCCTTGGATCAGTTTGAGGCTAGACCTGTGGACTCTCGGTATGCAGCTTGTTACCTGATGAGGGTACATTGGCTGCAGACATGATACTGATAATTTAGTAAGTTAAAAATCAATAGTCATGAAAGTTTAGATCAGTAAAAATTGACAAACTATTTCTATAGAAAGCAGACATACCGGGAATGAGGGAAATAAGAGAATTCCTATCTCCTTGACAATAAGAATTGTGTGGTTTTAATTTTTCCTCCAAATGTCAGAAAGGAAAACATAAAACTGAACTGGTGGTCTGCCTTACCTTAAGCAGTTTCTGGATGGTATCATAGCTTTGTAGAGCCAACTGTAAATATTAAAAAGTTGTAGACAATGAGCAAGGTCCTTTATTTCTGTTCTACGTTTTTATTAAGGGTCACCTAAACTAATTAAGATCAATCTTGGACAAGTTAAGACTTGAGAAAAACTAATCTTATACATGGAGCCTACCCTGGAAACACTGTTTTTTTTTTTTTTTTTTGGTTTTGCGAGGTAGGGTCTCACTCTGGTCCAGGCTGACCTGGAATTAACTATGTAGCCTCAGGGTGGCCTCGAACCCTTGGCGATCCTCCTACCTCTGCCTCCCAAGTGCTGGGATTAAAGGCGTGCGCCACCACGCCCGGCTTGGAAATACTGTTTTTAAGCTGGTTTTGAAACATGTTTGGGGATTAGGGTGAAGATGCCACATCTATTTCTTGGACATGGACAAAAATAGTGATTTGTGCTCCCTCTGCTGGCTCAAATTCCCAAAGTGTCACAGAAAAGCTCAAATCTATGATGCACAAAGATGGAAGAAAATGAAACAAAGTTACATTGAACTTGGCTCTCCTTAGAAAAAGAATGTCAGATACTGGAAAGGGGAAAGAGTAGTGCAGCGAGCTAGACTTGGGAACTTTGTTAGGGTAATATATAGAAAAGTGCACACTAGAAAGGCATTTCAACAGGCTAGCCTTGGGAACTTACTTTAGGGAAACATACTGCTTCCTAAGACTGACAGGTTAGGGAAAGATTGGCAGGTAGTCATCCCCAAGTTTACAAACAAAACCAGCAAAGCCCAGTGGAAACCAGAAAAGTGAAAGTTAACGTAGTTTACAACCATTAACCATCAACACAGCCTCTACAAAATCTTGGAATCCAAGGACACATGATTTCCATGTGATTTACTATGCTTGCAGCATCCTAGGGAAGCAGCAATTTTGCTGCTGTAAAAATTTGAACAGGGGCTGGAGAGATGGTTTAGTGGTTAAGGCGCTTGCCTGAATAGCTTAACAACCTGGGTTCAATTCCCTAGTACCCACTTAAAGCCAGATGCACAAAGTGGTGCATGCATCTGGAATTTGTTTGCAGCAGCTAGAAGGCTCTGGCAAACCCATTCTCATTCTCTGTCTCTACTTACAAATAAATAATTAATTAAAAAAAAAAACAAACTTAAACACAGCCTCTGTGAATGCTCATTCCCAGAAGATCAGCCATCATTGCAGGCCATAGACAAAGCCAACCTGAAACGTCCATCTCCAAGGTCAGTTATCTGAGGAGTCAACTAGCATCTGGTGTAGAAAATGGGCTCCCTAATCTGAACTTGCCCTTGTGAGCAAATAACACAAATCACATAGAATAGATTCCAAGAAAGCAGCAAAATATTAAAGAATTTAACTTTCAGGAATAAGTAAAAATTTTAGTAGCAATAGTTTCTTAAAAAATGAAAAAGGTGTGCTGGAGAGAAGGCTCATGGTTAAGGTGCTTGCCTGCAAAGCCTAATGACCTAGGTTTGATTCCCCAGTACTTATGTAAAGCCAGATGCATAAAGTGGTGCATGCACCTGGAGTTTGTTTGCAATGGCTGGAAGCCCTGGCGCACTCACTCTGTCTCTTGTCCATCTGCTTGCAAACAAATATATAAAAACATTTAGAAAAAAATGAAAAAGGTAAGAGCTAGCGTGGTGGCACACACCTTTAATCCCAGCACTCAGGAGGCAGAGGATCAGGAGGATCACCATGATTCGAGGCCACCCCCCTAAACAACATAGTGAATTCCAGGTCAGCCTGGGCTAGAGTAAGACTACTTCAAAAAAACCAAAACCTAAACAAAAAACCAAAAATACATTATGTATGTGTGTAAATATTGTCAGTAAAAAGAGCCAGGGGCTCCCTCTCTCTGATTCTAATAAATAAATAAAAATTAAAATTAAAAAAAAAAAGATCTGGGTTGTTTCTTCCCAGGATCATTTATTTACAAAAAGAGCCAGGGGTACAGCACTGAATGAAACAAAGACCCCACCCTCATGCAGCTGACACTCCAGTAGGAGAAACCCTGTACCAAGTAAGTAATTCTGAATTGTCAATTTTTTTGCATACGTGTATATGCATGTTTGCATGTGTGTGGGTGCACATGTGTGTACACATGCATGCAGAGGCCAGAGGTTGATAGCAGGTATCTTCCTCAATCCCTCTCCATCTTATTTATTAAGATAGACTGTCACTTGAACCTACTTCTTATCAATTTGGCTAGTCTAGCTAGCCAGCTTGCTCTGGTGACCCCCCCCCGACTCCACCTCTGGAGTACCTGGATCACAGGAGGGCTGTCATGTTCAGCTGGCATTTATATAGATGCATGGCAAGAACTTTATCCACCGAGCCATCTTCCCAGTCCTGTCTCTCTCACAAACACATTATATAAATATATATATGTATGTATGCACATATATATGTGTGTATACATATGCAAGTAAGGTTCTTTTTTTTTTGAGGTGGGGTCTTGCTCTAGCCCAGGTCAGCCTGGGCTAGAATGAAACCCTACCTCACTTGAAAAAAAAAGGTTCATTTTCAGAGCAAAATATTTCTTTTCTAATTACTTTAATACTTTATGTCCTTCTAAAGGAACAGAAATTTAAGTGTCACTAGGTTTTTAGACAATAGGGAAGTGTTTTTCCATACTTAGCTTATGATTTTCAAGGAGAATGTAGACTTTTCTCCTTGACAGGAATCAACAGGGTGGCTGTCTCTCGTGCAAAGGGTGCTAAGCAGTCATGTTGAGAAGGACAAGAACAATGAAGCCACTTGAAGTCAGCCAGCTATTACTGAAAGTGTGCATGACCTCATACAGCAAATTTTCTAGATGCTTACCTCCCTTGTGGGCACCAGGACCAGGGCATAGGGGCCATCACTGCGCTGTTGACAGAGGAAAGAAATGCCGTGAATAAAGCACCAGAATGATGGTTCATGCCTATAACCCCAGGGGCTGAGGCAGGAGGATCAGGAGTTTAAGGTTAGCCTCAGCTACATAGTGAGTTTGAGGCCAGCTTGGGTTACATGAGACCCTATCTCAAACAACAACAACAAAATACCATTAGTAGGACTAATGAACACCCTACTCCAGACTGACAGGACTTACAGGTGGGCACTTATATAGCAGAAGCATTCTCATCAAAGACAGGGATGAGACAAGAAACCTGCCCTATCCTCATGATTATAGAACATTCTGTACAGGATTAGAAAGTAGAAGTCAAGATTACCATCATTAGCAGATATTGTTATTTTATATTGGGGGGGGGAGACTAAAAGAATCAGCTGAAAATTATATATAAGGTATTTCAGTTAAATAACGGAATGCAAAATGAATATATAAAATTCAATAGCCAAGCTGGGTGTAATGTAATCCCTGTATTTGAGGGAAAGAGGTAGGAAGACGGCTACAAGTTTGAGACCAGTCTGGTCTACAAAACAAGTTCTAGGCAAGCCAGGATATGTATCAAGACCCAGTCTCTAAACAAACAATAAAATCAGTAACTGTCCAGAAAAAAAAGTCAGAAAACAATGGAAGGAAAACTTTCACACTTACAATGGCAATTGTAAAAGAAAGGTAAAAATACACGATGTAATAATGTACATCATCTAAGGAGGCACACATATAATCCCAGCACTCAGGAGACTAGGGCAAAAGATTTTAAATCTGTGGGCCAAGCTGGGGTATACAGTGAGAGCCTGTCTCATTTTTAAAATTTTTATTTTTTCATCTGAGGGACATAACATTTGAAATAATGGAAAGATGTACCGCATTTCTGGAGAAGATTCAGTATTATAGTTAATTCTTCCTAAATGAATCTATAAATGAAATGCTAAAAAATATCACAAAGGATGGGTGCATATACACAAATGTGCATATAAAAGCATACGTGACCATATATAAACTGATTTCAAAGTAAATATAAAAATGTACAAAATTGTTGGGCATGGTGGCACATACCTTTAATCCCAGAACTTGGGAAGCTGAGATAGAAGGATTGCTATGAGGTCGAGGTCAGCCTGAGACTATATAATCAATTCCAGGTCAGCCTGGGCTAGAGTGAGACCCTACCTTGATGCCTCACCCCCCCCAAAAGGGTACAAAATTGACCAAGATATTTATGAAAAAAAATTTCACACGTTAAAATATTTAAAGCTATAGCAATTACAAAATAATACTGCCAGGTGTGGTAGTGCATGCCTTTAATCCCAGCATTCAAGAGGCAGAGGTAGGAGGACTGCTGTGAGTTCAAGGCTAGCCTGAGGCTAATTCCAAGTCAGCCTGGGCTAGAGCAAGACTCTACCTCAAAAAACCAAAAATGATAATAATAATAATAATAATAATAATAATAATAATAATGGCATATAGAGATTATAATAGTAAATGGAATCCAGAATGAAATCACACACAGGGATGTAGGAACAATCATAAGAGCCACTTTGTATCGACAGAGAAAAAATGATTTTCTCAAAATTTCATTGAGAATCCAGGTAAGGTGGTACATGCCTAATTTACTCCTAGCACTCAGAAGGCTTAGATAGAAGGATCACAGTGAGTTCCAGTCAGCCTGGGGCTATAAAGTGAGACCCTACAGGTGGGGGTAGGGGTGGAAAACAAAAACAACAAAAAATTGATTACTCTCATGACATCTGGGCTGGGGAGAGAGTTCAGTGTTTAAAGGTTCTTGCTTGCAAAGCCTGCTGGCCTGGGTTCAATAACTTAGTACCCATGTAAAGAAAGATACACAAAGTAGCACATGTCTCTGGAGTTCGTTTGCAGAGGCAAAAGGCCCTAGCATGCCCATTCATATTTTTTCTCTTTTTAAAATTTCATTTATTTATTTATTTATTTGAGAGAGCGAGAGAGGGAAAGAGGCAGAGAGAGAGAGAATAATGGGTGTGCCAGGGCCTCCAGCCACTGTAAATGAACTCCAGATGCACGCACCACCTTGTACATCTGGCTTACATGGGTCCTGGGGAATCAAACGGAGGTCCTTTGGCTTTGCAGGCAAACGCCTTACCTGCTAAGCCATCTCTCCGGCCCTTTTCTTTCTCTTTGAATCTCAAACTTTTTTTTTTTTAAATCCTTTGAGTCAGATTTTTTTTTTTTTTTTTTTTTGAGGCAGAGTTACAATCTAGTCTAGGCTGGCCTTGAACTCATAGTGATCCTCCTACCTCAGCCTCTTGAGTACTAAGATTATAGGTGTGAGCCACCAAATCCAGTTTAACTATACTTTTTACAGATGGCTCCATAGCTAAAGTATTTGCATGCAAAGCCTGCTAGTCTGGGTTTAATTCCCCAACACCCACACAAAGCTAGACACAAAAGGTACATGCATCTGGTGAGACACACAGGCACATATACACACTCATACAAATTAAAAAAAAAATGATGGCTGGAGAGATGGCTTAGCTAAGGCGCATGCCTGTAAAGCCTAAGGACCCAGATTTGATTCTCCTGGTTCCATGTAAGCCAGATGCACATGGTGGAACATGCATCTGGAGTTTGTCTGCAGTGGCTAGAGGCCCTGGCATGCCCATTCTCTCTCTCTTTCTGTCTCTAATAAATAAAGACATAAAAATAAAATCTTTTTTAAAATTGAGTAAGAATTTAAAAAAAAAAAACTGAAAGTGTTGATGAGGGAGGGCATGAGCACACATCACACTTCTGGCAGGAGTGTGCACTGAAATCCCTGAACACATTGACTTTGACATTAGTTATAAAAATAAAACCACAAATCCCACTTAAAGGAAATTTTCCTACACACACACAAACCTCTGCGTAAAGAAGCTGTAGAATACTACGTATCCTTTTCTTTTCTTTTCTTTTTTTGTTTTGTTTTTGTTTTGTTTTGTTTTTTTTTGAGGTAGGGTCTCGCTCTAGCTCAGGCTGACCTGGAACTCACTATGTAGTCTCAGGGTGGCCTTGAACTCATGGCGCTCCCCCTACCTCTGTCTCTCTAGTGCTGGGATTAAAGGCATGGGGCCACCTTGCCCAGCCTCTACTTATCATTTCAATAGCACTGTTTGCAGCAAAATAATAGACATTATGAAACTCCATTAACCAAAAATGGAACTGAAAAAAAAAAAACCTGAAAAAAAAATGGAACTGGCTCAGTAATTTATGGGACACATATAAAATGGGATACTAGGCAGCCACTAAAAAGAACAGATTAGCTGTGTATGGGGTTACTCTTGTAATCCCTAGTACTGAGGAGATAGAGGAAGGAGAATCAGGAACTCAAAGTCACCCTGAGGGACACTGTGAGTTTAAGGCCAGCCTGAGCTACGTGAAACCCTGCCTCAAAAAACAAAACAAAACAAAACCGGGGTGTGGTGCCACCCTGAGACTACATAGTGAATTCCAGGTCAAACTGAGCTAGAGCGAGAGCCAACTCAGAGCAAAAAAAACAAAAAAAACAGCATGACACACATAAGAAAGACCTCTCCCCCAAAACACATACAGAGACAGCACAATATATCTATAATCTCAATACAGGCGTGCCTGGACTACAAGTAGAGATAACCAAATCCAAAGATGGACTCCCACATAAGCTAGAATACTCAAACTGGATCCCCAGGCCCCCATGAAAAAACCTAGAAGGTGTGGCAGGCTTCTGTAATCTCAGCACACTGACACTGATGGGATGAGAGGCAGAGACAGAGACTTTCCCAGAAGCTCATGGTAACAGCAGCAAAGAACTGCACAGCCAGAATCCAGAACAAGAAACTCTGCCTCAAATGAGGTGGGTAGATGAGGACTTACTGAAAGTTGTCCTCTGAACTCCACATGTGTGCCGCGGCATGCGCACACCTGCACTTACATGAACATGCATGTGCGTGCACACACACACATACAAGTAAATAAATAAAAATTAAAAACAGGGCTGGAGGGATGGCTTAGCAGTTAAGGTGTTTTGCCTGCAAAGCCAAAGGACCCTGGTTCAATTCCCCCAGGACCCATGTAAGCCAGATGCATAGGTAGTGCATGCGTCTGGAGCTCGTTTGCAGTGGCTGGAGGCTGTGGTGTGCCCATTCTCCCTGTCTGTCTCTCTTTCTCTCTCATAAATAAATAAATAAATAAATAAATAAATAAATAAATAAATAAATAAAAAACAAGGTACATAACATCATAACAAGTAACCATTTAGAGATTCGGTCTAACACAACATAGCAAAATAAAAAAAACTTCCCATAGGGAAGTGCACCCTTGTATTTGGCTTGACTGGACCAGACCATCCCTGGGAGGAGATGCTACAGACTGGCATCCTGAGAGGCATACTGAGTCGTAAGAGAAGGAGAAAATGACTTTGTTTTCACTTTGTTTGTATCCTTGGTACTCTTGTTTTAGATATGTGTCTAAACAATAATGATCAAAGACACCAAAGTAATGTGATGAAAGCTCCAGTCAAAGTTAGTTGCCTTCCTTGCACATGAACTGTTTAGAGGCAGTGTGGATGAACAAATTCAAACACTGTTGAGCAAAAGCTAAGGGCAGACTCAGCAGCAAATTCAATTATGAATATGGCTCTCATGTTTTGCATAGGAAACATTTACCCAGGAAGAGAAAAGGATTTAGAAATCGAACCGGAATAGTCTGTACTCAACACCAACTCTGTGAGACTGCACAGAAGCCCATGCAAGGAACAGCAAACATGTGAGTACAACGGGATTCATGTGCTGCCTATGATGTTAGGAGATTCTGACATTTCAAAAGGTGTTACTACACCAAAGAAAGAAAAATCAATTCATGACAAGATAAGAGTAAGTGAAGCAGTATGGATGTGCTATATCTAGAGGAGAGTGAACACAGAGTGGCCACCCACTCCTATTCCAAACCATGGCAGTGTAGAGCCTGCTGGCCCAGAATGTGCTGCTGCCCAGGTAAGATTCACACAGGTCAAATCATTTTACATCATTCATATAAGAGTGAGTTCCAAGTCAGCCTGGGCTAGAGTGATACCCTGCCTCAAAACAAAACACAATTTTTGTTGCTTGTTTTGAGACAGGGTCTCATTATTCATTATATAGCTACCTTCTAACCATCCTCCTGCTTCTGCCTCCTAAGTGCTGGGATTACAAAAATGCATCACCATACTCAGTTTGCAAAATTGTATTTATATAGAAAATTCCAATCTTTTTGTTTGTTTGATTTCAAGGTAGGGTCTCACTCTAGCCCAGGCTGACTTGGTAGTCATAACGATCTTCCTACCTCTGCCTCCCAAGTGGTAGGATTCAAGGAGTGTGCCACCATACCTGGAGAACATTCCAATCTTTAATAGGATGGTACATTAGTTAAACAATATCTGAGCAAATAAGTATAAAACTACATGACTTGTTAATGGTTCTGAATATAAACAAATCAAACTACTGCCTTTCAAAGTGGCCACCTGCAGAGCTGAGGAGATGGACCAGCAGTAAAACATTTGCTGTGCTGTATGATAACTTGAGCCAAACATGGTAGCACAAGCAATTGTAATCCCAGTGTGCCTGTAGAGAGATGGGAAGCAGAGGTAAGAGAGACCTGAAAGCTTGTGGGCCAGCTAGCCTGGCATATGCACTGACCCAAAGACCTTTCCTCAGACAAGCTGGAAGGTGAGGACAGGCACCTGAGGTTTTCCTCTGATCTTGTGTGCCATGGCATGCATGTGTCTGTACTCAAAGACATGAATACACACATATACCCCAAACAAACAATTTGTTTAAGAAGTAGCCACATGACAGTGTTGATGGTGGCTAATATCTAGTGACTAAGTCTAGATACCAGTTCTCAACACTTAACCGTGCATCTCTCACTTTATCCTGTCACACTGAGGAAACAGGTACTGCTAGGGTTTTGGTGTTACAGGTGAAGACACTGAGGCAGAAAGGGATGAAAGGACCTGCCTTTTAGGGTGGGGTGGAGTGTTATGGCAGAATGGGTGCTGAGCATGCACAGGACCCTGGGTTCAATTCCTAGCACCAAAATAAATAAAAATAAAAACCACATCAACTGAGGATCTGAGTGAAGCTTCCCAGCATGCCACCCACCTCATGTGTATGTATGTCTCTAATCCCTTGCCTTCAGTTCACCTAGTACTGAGGAGAGCTGGGCTACAATTGTAGGATTCAGTGCAGCTAAGCACTCTCAAACTTTGCAACTTGTTTTAAGAAAAACATCCTTTACTGGCAGATATAGTAAGCCACATTTATTCTTCACAATGTGCCTGGGACAATGCTAAGCATTCTACATGAATTATCTCTCACCTACCTCAGAGAAAAGCATTATTAACCATCTGCTGAGCAAGGCATGATGGTGCACACTATAACTCAGTACTTGGGAGGGGGAAGCAGGAAGATCAGCAGCATAAGGCCAGCAGGAACCACATGAGAGCCTGTCTCAAAAGACCAAGAAAACGGGAGAAAGCCCACAATTTGCTGATATCCTAGTTTATTATACAACCATACAGACTATCATTTATGAAACCAGAGTCATAGTATACATTTATGCAACCTGCATTTCTTCAACAAACACAGCAAGAACACTTGAGTTCGCAAATAGTAATTTAAAGAATCACCACCTTACATGGTTATGCAGAGTGCTATCATTTGAATTATTGTATAGAGTTTTTTTTTTCATTTGATTTTAAGTTTTTTGGTTGGAAAAACTGTACAAGGAAGTCCCCACTTGGTTCTCCCAGTTTCCGCACATTAGCAATAACCCAAACCACAGGATAATTACCAAACCCAGGAAATGAACAGATACAATGTCATTAAATCTACATACCTTACTCAAAGTCCATGAACCAACCTACAAATTATCCTCTTTCCACCTAGATTCCAGTGCAGGACCATGTGTATCTTGCTGTCATTCTCCTTTGTCTCTTTCAATCTGTGTGGATCTTCAAAATGTCTCTTAGAACGCTAGTACTTTCAAAGACAACTGGCTAGTTATTCTGTTCAGCATCCTTCATCCTGGGTTTGCCTGATGCTTTCTTTAGATTAAATTCATTTTTGGCAAGAAAACCACAGAAAACAGTGCATCCTTCTCAGGAGGCAAACAAAATGACATCTCAGGACTAGTGATGCCAACTTTGACCCTGTGGTAAGTAAGAGGTGCTGGCCAGGCCTACATGCTGTCATTCCTTTTCATTAGGAAGTACCTTGTGTGGAAATTTCAGAATATGTGTCCTGGTTCTTGTCACAATGCTATCCACTCACTTTACCTCATGCCAAAAACAGAATTACTGCAGCACCTGCCAAATGTTGAGTTTCTACTTTTACCCCTTTTACACTTATTGGATCCTTCTGCAAGGAAGGACTTCTCCTCTGTCCTGCTTATTTATTTAATAATTTAATTAGTTTGGACCCTTGCACACTTGTTTTAGCCCATGGACAAAGATGTAATACCACCATTGATTGCCATTCAGAGTGCAGGTAGATATGACAAAATTCTGCATGTCTGAACTAAGAAAAGGTTGTCATTGTGCATTAATGCCATGCTTTATGTGATCTCACTGTTTTCTTTCAACTGAGAGTAACTAGGGTTGCATTTGTGGGAGCCTTGGCTGGGGTTTACGGTGAAGTCTAAGCCCATAACTCCTGGCAGCTAATTAGCCTTCTTCAGAATCTAATTTTGGCCACTTTAGCCCAGGCATTAATTATACTTCATAACTAAATATAAATTCTAGAAAATGCTAAAAATGTGGCAGCCCAATCATCAAACCCATTAATGATACTTATTTTTAAATACTTATTACAGCTACTATTGTTGACTAATATGCACTTTATAAAGTTCAGCCTTGTTGTCAAAAGTAATTAAATATATTGGCACTTATAACAGAAGATTGAAATTTAACTCCACATGATTTATAAAGAAACCCAAGACAAGAGCATAAATGGGCAGGTGCAAGTCTAACCATCTTGGGATAGTTATCTAGCACTAATTTCGTAAGAGGTCCAGTGCTTGGATTCTGTGGAAGATATAGAGGGAAGGCCCCTACATAGGACAGGAATCAGCAATGGACCTTCACCACAAATCGTGGTACCATTGGCAGAGCCACACAGGAGGGATGTAACAATCTAGGTGAAATGGTCCTCGCTGCACAGTCTCAGTTATCTTAATTTCCTATACCTGTTTCTCTCTGTAAAACTGGGCTAACAGTAATACCTACAACTTGGTGGGCAGAGAGTGGCCAAAGATTTAAGAAGGTACATGTAGAGAGCAGTGGCTATCCAGCAGGCTGGAAGTACTTTACTGATGCTCCCCACAATGACTATGAATTGTGCTTTACTCTGCTCCACTCTTGGCATGGTCTTTAGACACATGCTTATATTGATTAGGAAAACATTGAAAGTGACAACAGATCCTTTAAGACCTATTATTGTTACAGTCCAGATTGACAGTAACAAACACTTTTTATGCTCACCTGTATTTTTGACTCCAATGCTTGAAGGGATTGGACCACGGGGATGCAATAGGCAAGGGTTTTACCTTTAAAAAGAATATAAAAGCAGTTAAGACAGAAACAGGGTCTGCCTTGGATAGTGCTAAATCTAGGAGAAAGTAAACTCCACATTCTACATCCAAGTGAGGTGAAAAGGTACCTCTCCCATCTGCCATCATGCCTAATTTTGCTGTGTACATTCAGTATTTCAAAAAACCATGAAGCTTCAGTTCCTTTGCCCATCCACAAGGGAGCTAATAATAATGTTCCCCAAACTACACCCAAGCTCTGCCTGGGGAAGCTAGGAGTGCCTGCCTTGAAGTCCTCCTTCACTTTTATGATGACCTGCAATGGTCAGGAAAATAGTCTCTGCATGGCTGTATGTTGAGCATGAGCCCACACCAGCCTCTGAAGACAGAAAAACCACAGGAAAGAAGCTCTGGGTTCCACCCTCCTTTACCACGCCTGGCAGGAGGGCAAAGTTGGTCAGCAGAGCAGTCCAAGTAGACATTGGTCTATCCCTGAGATGGTGACTGTGCTCAGGTTAGAATGTTTTCAGTCATTCCCAACCAAAGTGAACACAGGCTACTCTGGCCACAGATGGTGGAGCCTGTCAAAGCTCTGAAATTGATGCCTAGGAAAAAGCAGAGCTCAACTTCTTACTGATCATTCTTGACCAAAGGACCATCACCTTCCTTCCTTTCCAATCTGTGAACAAATTTGGACCTCTCATCAAAAGTGAACATGGGGGCTGGAGAGATGGCTTAGCAGCTAAGGTGCCTGTCTGCAAAGCCAAAGGATCCAGGTTAAATTCCCCAGGACCCAAATAAGCCAGATGCACAAGGTAGCACATGTATCTGAAGTTCATTTACAGCAGCTGAAGGCCCTGGTGTGCCCATTCTCTCTCTGCCTCTTTCTCTCTCAAATAAATGTAAAAAATTAAATAAATAAATTTTTTAAAAATGCGAGACGTGGTGGTGCACGCCTTTAATCCCAGCACTTGGGAGGCAGAGGTAAGAGGATCGCCAAGAGTTTGAGGCCACCCTGAGACTACGGAGTGAATTCCAGGTCAGCCTGGGCTAGAGTGATACCCTACCTTGAAAAAACCAACAAATAATAAAAAAAAAGAAAAGGAAAAAAAAAGTGAACATGGCCACCCTCCCCTATACAAGGTGAAACAGGGGCTGCCACCACAGATAACCTCCAGCAGAATCTAGTTCATGACCATGGGCCTGGGTGCCACAGGACAAAGGGCACAGAGTAAGCAGTGACTGACCTGAACCCGTCTGGGAACGCACAAGGGCATCTCTGCCTTCCAGCAGCACAGGGATACTTTGCTTCTGAACACTGGACCAAAACAAAGAAGACATCTCATCTTTACCACAGCTCCTTCAAGTGAGCAGCCAAAGACATTGGGTACTTAACAAGCAAATGCCCCAGGCTTGGCTTTGCCTACCAACTGGCCCCTCAAAAGTTCCCTAAACATGCAGTGAAAGTGTTGAGAAAATTCTGATGATTAGGACAAATTTCTGGAATGTGGCTTAAAACTTGAAGAAAGCCAGAGAGTGGGCACTATAGAAACTAATTTTTCAAAACATTGGACTGCTATAACAACAAATTAGAATTACTATAAGAGTGCACCACATGTTCTCTGGTCTTCTAAATACACACTCTGGGACACAAACACATCAGGGACATCTCTGTACAGAAGGGCAAGAAGAAGCTTGCAGCTCTCTGGACAGCAGCAGCAGCAGCAGCAACAACAACAACAACAGTTCTTGCACTCAAAACTGTCACAGACATTGAGGAATATGTGTACAAGTACATTTAAAACACAAACACCAAAAAAAAAAAAAAACCACTGAAAAATGGCTGATAAAACAAACAAACCAAGAGAGCCATGGTGGCACATGCCTATAATGCCAGCACTTGGGAAGCTGAGGCAGAAAGACCACAAATTCAAAGCCAGCTTGGGCTATTAAGAACCTATCTCCAAAAAAAAAAAAAAAAACCACACACCAGAAAAACCTGGTGGCTCCTTTTTCTTTAGTACTCTTTTTTACTTATAAAAGCAAAAAGTGACCATTATAAAAGTATACAGAAATAAACACATTAAAAACCCTTTTGGTTCTGTATTCTAGTTCTCAGGAGTCACCAATGTAGCAAACATTTAAAATACTTTTTTACTGTTCTCCAGACACAAACTGGCTGGTGCATTCATGACCTCCATGGTTACTGTTACCCCCACAAGACCTGCACAATTTTAAGCCCATCAATATTCTGACAAAGAAGATGTAGGAGGACAAAAACAATGAATTATTACTTGGAAAGAGGAATAACGGTGGAATGGGTAGGGGCAGGGGGAATAAGAGGGTAATGGAAGGGGAAATACAATCAAATTATAGCATGTTCATGTATAATAAAAATATTTTAAAAATAAAATTTAAAAATATATTTTCAGTACATCATTATACACAAGAAATGACTTGCTCCCATCTTTTTGGTTGACCTCACTCTTATTACTAAGACATGTCATGGTCAGTTATTTCCGGGGAAGCAGAGAACAGCTATTTCTTATAGATGACAGCTAAGCAAGCACAGCAATGGACGTTCAGCAGGCAGGGAGAGCCAAGGTTAAATGCTATGTCAACTCCTCTAAGCTCATCAACCTGCCACAGATATGCTCTCCCCTCTACAACTTGGATTTCATCTGGTTATTGATACTCATGGAAGCCTTAAGAATATCAAGTATAGCCTGAAACTCTTACCTGGTCATATGGGACATTTTTAAGACTGTATTTATTGTAGAAATCTAAAAGAGAAGGTGAAAAAGAAATGTGCCATGTTTTTACAATACATTAATGACATAAAAAAGGAAATGCTGGGATTACCATGACTGAGTAAGTCCCACCAACCCAACAGTTCTCAACTAGGAGTGATTTTTGTCTTCTCCCACTACAATACCTGAAGAAACTTCTTGTTTGCTAAATCTGGGAGGGGGAACTACTGGTCCCTAGTTTGTAGAGGCCCAGGATGCTATTAACCATAGACAGTGCACGAGACAGTCTCCATGAGTCATTTAACACAAAACATCATAGTGCTAAGGTCAAACTTCACTCTAATAACAATCCTATGTAACCCACCCTAAAGAAGAGGTGAATAAATTGTGCCCATTTGACAAAAGAAACCAAGGCTTCCAAAAGTGAGTGTATCTTCTTCTCTCCCACTCATAGCAAATCTAGATAACTCCTTCATAGTATTAAAACAAAAAGGAAAAGAAAGGTCCTATTTGCTTGTAAAACTGGAATCAAAGCAACCACTTCCTTCATGAACATGCTCCTTGATAGCAAGAAGCCAGCTCAGTGCCCTTTCCCATGGCCACTGACATGCCTGCCATCACATCTATCCAGTAATTAGGAAGCTGTTTTAAATCCAATAAAGAAAACCAATGGGGAAGGAGGTGAGGGTCTCAGTATACCTGCATAGCCCCAGAAGAATGAGCAAATCTGAGTTCACTGGGGTCATGAAGAGCAGAAAATAAACACTGAACAAGCATGCAGACCAAAGGACCCATGAAGCACTGTGGGATACTCACCAGATGCGGGTGGAGGCCCAGCTCATGGAAAGCCTCTGGAGTGAACACTTGCTCTCGCGCCTGCTTCACTACAGGTCTGCGGAGGACAGAAAAAAAGTGGTGTCAGTGTCAATGGTAGAAAGGGAAAGACAACACAAGACTCCTTTTATCCCTGATGCACACCTGCACCTCAACATACCTGTGGAGCTCCGGGATCTCAGGATTGTTTTTAAACAACGATGACGTCTTGATGCATGGTTTTTCCCCTTGCTCTCCCCCGTCTGTGCTATCCAAATTCTTCTTTGGAGAAAATGTTTTATGTGCGCTTCCCTTAAACTTCATTTGAGTTTCTTTACCACTAGTTTTCTTGGCCGGGAGGAAGGCTGTTTCATTCCTCCGTTTTGCTGGGGGAGCCTCACTGGACTCTTCTTGGTGTTTGTTCTTGGTAGCCTTTGCTTGCTGTATTGTTCCCAAAAGGAAAGATCGAGAGGCGATGCATTAGTCCATGAAGACAGTCCTCAGAGTGAAGCCTGACTGCCCACAGAATGGCATCTCTTCCTGCAGAGATCATTATGCCCCATATGCCAAGCAACAATTGAGTTTGCAATCAGACTTTTTGACAGCTTTTTCCAAAATGGCAAAATGAAAAGAAAAAAAAAAATCTCAGCTCATTCATCTCTAAGACCTCACAATCCATAGTAACTGTTAAGTCACCCGTGATGAGGGTAAGGCTTAGGAAGGAAGAGATGTTTTTTCCAGTCAATAATCAATTTGGTTTGTTCTAAGGGAAGAGAGAACCTACCTGTCAAGGATGTGTGCATGCTAAATCAACCCTAGGAGCAGAGGAGCATGAGGAAATGGATCCTTTCTCTCCACCAACAAAGCATGTTAGGATGAGAATGGAAAGACAAATGGGGTGCCACATCCCAGCTCATGCCCAGGAATCAGAAACAGTCATTACTGTCTACCTGAGTGCTTGGATCTGCCATCCTCTCCCCTCAAGCTGCTCCTCCAGATTCAGATGGTCTGGAGACAATTCCTCCTTTCCATTCCCATTCCAAATGAGAGCACTGCTCCATCCATCACTTCCACTGCATTATTTCCAACCTTCTTTGCCTTTAGAGTCCCTGCTTGCTGATCACAGGCAATACACCATTAAGCATTTCTGGCCTATAGCTTATCTCCATAATATGAATGTGATTAAATGGATAGTGTTCACACACCCATCTAGGAGAAGAAACATCTGATTCATCTATTTTCTTTGGTCTTTTCTTCCAATTTGCACTCAGCTATATAAGTGCATCCCTCGAGTAACCAGTGCTTATTCTGGACTTTTGGAATACATTTTCCTCTTTGCCTCAAATAATGGCCTGTAGCTTATACACTAGCTTGCTTTAGCCATGACTGCCAACTTCACACCAACCTACTAATAAAAATAACAAGACTTTTTTTCTGGCAGCCATAAGAATTCCTTCAAGCAGGTCAACAAATACAACTTTAAACAATGGGTATTAATAAAGTTAAGTGCTGGCCTACATTTATGAATTTTTCCAATCAAAGAAAGAGATGAAATCAGGCTTCAGGTCTAAAATCACTGACAACAGAATGAAATTTGCAGACTTTTCTTGACTTATCAGACAGGCCACTCCCACCACACAGTCTTCCTTCTACTGGTTCCCTGGTCCAACTCGGCTCATATGTCTCCTACATGCCAGGAAGCAGCCAATCCTGGGTTCAGGAAGCTTTTACACCAGACAAGATCTGCCTCCTTGAGTATCTACATGCTAGTGTGAAGAATTTGCTGCCTCAGGTAAACAACACTCCATCATTTCCTACAGTCTCTCCTTTGGACTAAGCACTCCAGGAGTACACAAACTTTATGCAACCTTAGCATCCCATATGCCTTTGCCAACATCTATAAAAACATGATTCAGGGCTGGAGAGATGGCTTAGCGGTTAAGGTGCCTGCCTGCTAAGCCTAAGAACCCTGGTTCCAATCTCCAGGTCCCACGTTTAGCCAGATGCAAAGTGACGCAAGGGTGCAATGCCGCACTTGACCACAAGGGGGTACACACATCTGGATTTCGTTCACAGGAACTGAGAGACTGCTGGCACGCCCATCTCTGTCTCCTTCTCCCTCCGTCTCTCTCTCTGTCTCTCTCCAAAAATAAATAAAATTTAAAAATTAAATTAAAAAAAAACATGATTCAGGGCCTGGGAAGATGGCTCAGTGATTAAAGATGCTTGCTTGCAAAGCCTGCTGGCCCAGGGTTCAATTCCCAAACCACCCACATTAGCTGGATCATGTCTGGTGTTCCTTTGTAGGAGCAAGAGACCCTGGCATGCACATGGTGCATATACATACACACACTAAATAAATTTTTTAAAAAGCTGAGCTGGGTGTGGTGGCTCATGCCTTTAATCCCAGCACTCAGGAGGTAGAGGTAGAAGTAGGAGGATCGCCATGAGTTCAAGGCCACCCTGAAACTACATAGTGGGTTCCAGGTCAGCTGAACTTGAATGAGACCCTACTTCAACAACAACAACAACAACAACAACAACAACACCTGTAAACCCCACACTCAGGAGGCTGCCCATAGTTCTAGGCAAGCCTGGGCATGTGTTCCAGGCCACCTAGGCTATAGAGTGAGACCCTATCACAAACAAACAAACAAGGACATTCTCAGAGAGAAGCAGGCTTTCCATTACTCATAGGCTAAAATTCAAAATCTGTGATGGATCTACAAAGCCCTCTAGAAACCTCTGCCCATCTCACTGACTTCAAGCTTCAGTCTGACCATCATCCATTCTGGTCCTAAAATGTTCCATGGTGTTCCATGACCATAATGCCCTATTAACTGTGTCCCATATGAAGTTATGAATTGTTTTCTAGAAGCCTATTATACCAAAATGTTAATGGTGAGGTTTCATCTTCTTTCCAAATATTCTAAATGAATCTGTATTAATATAATAATCAAAGAACATCCTTAGAAAAGATTCTGCACAGAGTTAAGACAGAGCAGCATGATTTTAAATGTCAAGGTCCTTCTAAATCCAGTCTTTTAACTACCTATCCTGAGTCAGGCCACTGGCACAATGGATCATTCTATCTATCACTACCACCCAAAACATAAACCAAACCTCGGCTGCAGACAATGCTTCTTTGAAAAAAATTATTTATTCATTTATTTGCAAGCAGAGAGAGAGAGAAGAGAAGAGAAACAGAGAGGATGAGCATGCCAGGGCCTCTAGCCACTGCAAATGGACTCTGGTACCTGTGTTATCTCTTAAACCAACTGGCTTTTATTTTTAGTTTTTAAAAAGATTTCATTTATTTATTTGTAAGGGGGGGAGAGAATGAGAATATGGGTATACCAGGACCTGTAGCTTCTGCAAAGGAACTCCAGATGCATGTGCCACTTTGTGCATCCGGCTTTATGTGGATACTGGGGAATTGAACTTGAGTTGTTAGTGCCTTAACCACTGAGCCATCTCTCTGGCCCCCAGCTGCCTTTTGATAGTAGTTTAAGGAATCATAGAACCAGATAATCTGTATGTTTAATTACTTAATTGACTCAAAAGGTTTTGGGTTTTCTCCCCTTCCCCCCATGGAACCCTGAGCCTGGAGCACTCTACCACTGAGTTAGGTCTACTAGAGTCTACATGACACAAGCACCACACTGACCTGATGGACCTACAGATTACCCAAAATGGAGATGATACTTTATTTTTTACTGCATGCATCTATTAACTGCCTCCATGGGCCGCACAATGTACGGAGTCATTATATTAACTCACTGGATCCTACCAATTATCTTATATGAGACAGAAATTATTGTTCTCATTTATAAATGGGAAAAAGTGAGAAGTGATGTAACCCTCCCAAGATCATACAGTTAGTCTTCCAAAGCTGGCACCCAATCCCAGGTCTACCCTACTCCAAACCTCATGTGTGTGTCCATGCTACCCCTGCCCATCTATGTATTTCTCCTCCCACACAGATTCAACTACAGCTCTGGCTCGTTGAAGCATCTAAATTCTAAAGGCCTCTCTCACTCACAAGCAGCCACATCACCACACAAAAACAGTAGGTGTTAGATGATCAAAGTATGGAACCTTTAACACTTTAACTGCTTGACCTGAACTAAAAGCAATTGATTTTTCAATGGAATTATGTATACAACATCTTTTAGACAAAAGGAAGGCGGGCAGGCAAACAGGAAGGGAGGGAGGAGCTCCCAAACTGTATCTTCCCAGATTTATGATTTTACAACAGACTCAGTTCCCTTTTCTGGGGGATAACCAACCTTGGAAACCAGCTTTCAGGTCTTAATTTAAGGCATCTCTAAGCAAAGGGATAATGTAGATGAATCACTCCCTCCAACATTGCAAGTGGATGAAAACCTCGTGTAAAAATAAATAAATAAACAAATAAACCTTCCAGAGAAATATCTAGATTGCAGTCCTCATTCCTAACGGAAACGACCCTTCTTTAATGGTGATGGAAGTGACAAGTGAAGTCGTGTCCAGGTGCGTCCTCCAGAGCAATCATCCAGCTCATCCTGGGCCTGATCAAGTCCACCAAGCAGCCACGGGAGCCATTCCCGCTCCCGCCCCTCGCTCCCTCCCCACCCGCCCGCGGCGGCGGAGACACGACTTTCCAAAAGCCTCTCCTCCACCAAGGCCTGCGCGCTCCCTCTAAACTCCGTGAAGAATTCGAACCCGACCCGAGCAGCTCGCAGCGCCCGGGGATCGGCACTCACCGGCTCCTCTTGGGCCTCGGAGACTTCGGGACAGGTCTCGGGGGCCCCATCGGGGAGCGAGTCGCCAGCAGCAGCAGCAGCGGCAGCCATGGCCAGAGCTTGGAGAACAGCGGACGAGCGGGGCGTCGACGCTAGAGAGCCGAGCCACGTGGACGCGCGAGGACCCCGAGCAGCTCTGCCCGCTGGAGATCGGGAGGTTCGGGCGCTCGCGAGCCTCCTACGTAAGGCCTGGGGCGCCAAGGACGGCTAACGCGGGGCCGGGGATGCTAAGACGGCCCGAGGCACCGGAAAAGGCCGCACGCCGCTAACCCCACTGTCCTCGCTTAGCCGCCGCGCTCGTCTCCGCAGTATTTTAAGTGACCGTGACGGAGCTCGTCCTCCTCTCTCAACCGACCTGGTGCTCAGTGACTGGGAGAAGGAATCCTCCAGACTCCCCAGTCCTTCCGTCCGTCCACCCGCAGCCCAGCCCCGCCAGACAGGCGCGCTTTCTAGACAGGCAGTTCTGTGGCCACCAGGCAGGGGCTGCGTCGCCTAGCAACGGCGGGGTCCTTCCTGGCTCGGCGGCGCTCTGGGCCTGCGGGGCGAAAACTGCCGCGGAGGGCGCTGGGGGCGGCGCCGCTGCTGAGCTGGAGGCAATCAGGGCGAGGGCGACTAGTGTTCGGTGTACCTGGGGGCACCTGAGGGAAGAAGATGAGCACCGCGGACCAGGCCGGGGTGGGACCGGAGGCCGAAGAGCCCGCTCCACCTGAGGAGGAGGAAGAAGAGGAGGAGGAGGAGGAGGAGGAAGAAGAAGAGGAGGGAGAAGGGGGTGGGAAGGAACCAGCGGCGGATGCGGCCCCCGGGCCCAGCACCGCGTTCCGCCTCATGGTGACTCGGCGGGAACCCGCCGTGAAGCTTCAGTATGCGGTGAGCGGCCTGGAGCCGCTGGCCTGGTCCGAGGACCACCGCGTGTCGGTGTCCACGGCCCGCAGCGTCGCCGTGCTCGAGCTCATCTGCGATGTGCACAACCCAGGCCAGGACCTGGTCATCCACCGCACCTCGGTGCCCGCGCCTCTCAACAGCTGCCTACTCAAAGTAAGTCACATCCCAGGCTCAGCCTCGGGGGTACCTCCTGACCCCGGGGAAGCCCGGCTTCCACCTGGCTCAGGAGTTCTCTTTGCACCCAAACTGTTGGGAATTATTAGGGTACCAGGGTCGGAAAATAAAAAGCTTTGTAGCTGTTGGTACTGTTTGTAGGATCACACACAACACACACTTGCCTAAGATTCCTCCCCCCACCGCCAGGTTCCATCCCTCCTTTCTCTCCTTGTGTCTGGTGAGCAGCTGGCGCCGATTACTCGGGTGCTTTCTTAGACTCCACCCCCTGTTGACCCAACCCGAGACCTGCCTCTACCATTGCTCCTATTGTCTGGGGCCGACTTCTGAGGACCTTGGCTGGCTTTGTTTACAGTGTTGCGCCCTCCTCTCGCGCCACTTTTGCTTCGAGAAGAAAAACTGATCCATTCCATTGTCTTATCTGTTTGACGGTTTCTTGGTGTATGATCCTTGTGTCTCACCTTGGGCCGACAGGTAGAGCCGGGTTGTATTTTAATTTTGCTTTATTGGATAAAAATCTTTGGGACGTGGAATTTAATGCAATGCCCCAAACTTCCAGAAAGTCCAAGGTCTCGCGTAAATTTAGTGCTTTCCGGTTCATATAATGCAGATTTGCCTCAGAACTCTAGTTTCTGAAGTTTTACTGTATGACTATCACCATTTTAAAACTCAGCTTCTAAAAGTGGAGAGCGATAGCGTTCATTTTCATAGCTTTCTTTTATATCCTTTATAGTACATAATCTGTCAAACAGACCATTCATGGGTGAATCAAGGTGCTGACCTTGATTCTGGAAATAGAGCAGTGTTCACAACATTCCCTGCCCTCATGGAGCTTACATTCTTTAGCAAGTCATGAATAAGTAATAATGTGATCTACTAGTGCTAAGTGCTGTAATAAAGTGGTATAGCCATATAACTACGTTTATTTGAAAGTAAAAAGTATTCTCAAACTCTCCTTGTAGACAGCCATTCCAAACATGAGTCATTAGCCGCGAACAGAGTGCCAGTAGCCCTCATCACTTTTTAACAGGCTTAACTCAAGTTGTAAAAACAACTTAGTGTTTAGTTGTGTCCTTTTTATTTCATTTGATTTTAGGTTTTGGTTTTTTGCAGGTAGGGTCTCACTTTATCCCAGGCTGACCTGGAACTCACTCTGTAGCCCAGGCTGGTTCGAACTCAGCTATTCTACTCTGCCTCCCCACTGCTGGGATTAAAGGCATGTACCACCACACCTGGCTTGATACATACATACATATATATATATATATATATATATATATATATATATATTTTTTTTTTTTTTTTTTTTTTTTTTTTTTTTTTTTTGAGGCAAGGTCTTGAGCTCAACAGTCCTCCTGTCTCTGCCTACTCAGTGCTAGATTACAGGCTTAGAGGTGTGTGCCACCACACCCAGCTTGGCAGACTTGAATGGCTAATCCTGGTAAGGTCTTCTTGAAGAAAATATAAACAAATTGGCTCAATTATAAGACAGATGCTGTAGTGCTGCACAATTCCTGCAAGGAAGGAAGCAGAGGAAAGGGGTTCTAAAGACTATCCTGTGATGAAAAGGAACTGCTGCTTCCAAGGATGCACATGTGCACTCCAGCTGGAGAAAAGTGTGTTTACATGGTAAAGACTAACTTCAGCAGAGAGAATTTAATGAAAGGAAGGAAAGGAATAGTGAGAGGAGGCCTTGTATCAGGGAAGAAAGATCACATCAAAGTCCATCCAGGTAGCAGGAATGTGGCGTCCTGTTTGTGTATGTGCACATGTAAGTAACTCATGGGTGTGACTGTTGCTTGGGCAATGATAGATCAACAGGTAAGCTGAAGTATCTCTTAGAGTCTGAGAAAGTAATGAGGTCAGTTTGGGAACTGTGCAGGTCAGTCTAGGAAGCTCCTTACATTCTCTTTCAGTTTCATAAGGATAGGATAACCTAGTATAGTTTAGATTACAAGTCAGGATAAGATGGGGGTTCATAGGGCTGGAGGGATGGCTTAGCCGTTAAGGCATTTGCTTGCAAAGCCAAAGGACCCAGGTTTGATTCCCCAGGACCCACGTTAGCCAGACGCACAAGGGGGCACATGCATCTGGAATTCGTTTGCAGTGGCTGGAGGCCCTGGCGTTCCCATTCTCTCTCCCCCCCTTCTCTGTCAAATAAATAAAAAAATTAAAATATTTTTTTTAAAAGGGGGTTAATCGACTGGGCATTGGCACAGGATAGCCCTATCTATGAAAGAGAAATAATGCAGCCAACCTTGTTAAGGCTTTATGGAGGATTACATTTAATTCATGCACATAATGTCATTTGGCATCATCACTTAATTCCTGGCATTGAGCATGTGTAAATAAATGGTTAGTATTAGAAGATAATATAGCCAGGTAGGAAGGCAAAGTCAGGATTAAGTGTGGGCTAAAGACCATATCCATAGGATTCTTAAGATTTGCCACAACTGTTTAATTGATAACAGGAAACTCTTATCTAGCCTGTAATAGATAAAGAGGCCTTCAGATAAAACAGGTATGATAGGGATGGAAAGAAATCTGTTTGTACTTGGGTGTTCTGGCCATAAATGGTTCCTGAGGAATTTCAATCTCCTCAGTGCTGTCCAGCTGGCTTTTGCCAACTTCAACCCAAATGATAAGATGGTTTGCAACTTAGATCAGTTTTAATGTGAGCATGGCTAAAAAGCTAATGCGAACGATTTTTAGGCTTTTGCTCTATGATTCTGTTATTTACATTTTGGATTTCTTTTAGGAAAGCTGCATCTAAATAACAGCTAAAACATGGATTTTCAGCTATTTTTAAATTACTGTCTTGGGTACTGGAATTATGTGATATAAAAGTGATTAATATAACAGCCGGGCGTGGTAGCACACTCCTTTAATCCCAGCACTCGGGAGGCAGAGGTAGGAGGATCACAGTGAGTTCAAGGCCACCCTGAGACTACAGAGTGAATTCCAGGCCAGCCTGGGCTAGAGTGAAACCCTACCTCAAACAAAACAAAACAAACAAACAAAAAAAAAAAAAGCCAGGCGAGGTGGTGCACGCCTTTAATCCCAGCACAAAGGAGGCAGAGGTAGGAGGATCACCATAAGTTCAAGGCCACCCTGAGAATACAGAGTGAATTCCAGGTCAGCCTGGGCTAGAGTAAAACCCTACCTCAAAAAAACCAACCAAACAGGGGCTGGAGAAATGGCTTAGCAGTTAAGACGTTTGCCTGCGAAGCCAAAGGATCCCAGTTCGATTCTCCAGGACCCATGTCAGCCAGATGCACAAGGGGGCGCATGCATCTGGAGTTCATTTGCAGTGGCTAGAGACCCTGGCGTGCCCATTCTCTCTCTGTCTGTCTCTTTTCTAGCTCTCTCGCTCTGCTTGCAAATAAATCAATAAACATTTAAAAAAAAAAAAACCAAACAAACAAACAAAAAAGTTCAAATGAGTTTTCATTTGTCAGGTTCTTACAAAGTGCTTAGCTATTCCTGGTATTAGTGGTCAGCTGGAAACTCGGTAGTGTACAGCTTTAGGCCAGCCTCTGGGCCTGACTGCTGGGTGGTTCAGTTCCTTAGGTATCAGTGCTTGTTTTCTTGTTAACTAGCATTGTGATAGGGACAGTTGAGAAGTGTAGTAGTCTGTTCTCTAGGGGAACAGAATGATAGATTGGATAGGTGTTATAAGAGGTTTTATTAGATTAGGCTGTAGGATACAAGCCAGGTAGTACAACAATAACTGTCTTCAGGCTGGAGAGTCAGAGAACTGGGTAGCTGCTCAGTCCAAGAGGCTGGATGCCTCAGCAGTCCCAATCTGGCACTGAAGGCCTGGAGGATTCTTGGAGAGCTGCTGGTTTTCAGTCCACATTGGAAGAATGATGAAGCTGTGTTCCATTGTTCATGAAGGATGATAGCAACAAGATAGCTTGTACACACCACCAAGTAGCATGTGATCTCCTGGAGCTTCTATACATATAGTCTACAACCAGAAGGGCCGCCTACTCTGGGGGGAAGGTCTTCCTCCATCCATCCATCCTTCTTGGAAACACCCTTACAAACCTGCCTAAGAGGTGTGTCTCTTACTTGATTCCTAATCACAACACAACTTGACCTTCACAGGAAGTGTAGCCGGTTACTCTAGTTGAAGTGTATTAATATGTTAGAAATGCAGAACCATCAGGCTTTTCCCTCTTGGTCAAGGTCCATGTTGTCCTCCATCGTGTCAAGAATTCTTCCTGCAGCGAGTGGGTTGAAGGAAGGGTTTTTGAGCTTCCTTTATTTCTTTTTTTCTTTTTTTTCTTTTTTTTTTTTTTTTTGAGGTAGGGTCTCACTCTGGCCCAGGCTGACCTGGAATTCACTATGTAGTCTGTAGTCTCAGGGTGGCCTCGAACTCATGGTGATCCTCCTACCTCTGCCTCCCAAGTGCTGGGATTAAAGGCATATGCCACCACACCCGGCTAGCTTCCTTTATTTCATCCCATGCTGAGGTTCTGAGTTACAGATGTATGTTTACTTGTGGTTCTACAGTAGTTTGCATTTGAATAAATCATGCCTATTTAAGATTATTATTTATTAATCATATTGTAGGTTTTGATGAGCAATTTTATATCTCCCCTTCTTTAAAAAATTTTTTTTTAAGTATTTTATTTTTTTGAGAAAGAGAGGAAGAGGCAGAGAGAAAGAGAATGGGCATTCCAGGGCCTTTAGCCACTGCAAACGAACTCCAGATGCATGCGCCCCCTTGCGTATCTGGTTTTACGTGGGTCCTGGGGAATCAAACCAGAGTCCTTAGGCTTCACAGACAAACACTTTAACCACTAAGCCATTTCCCTAGCCCCCCCCCCCAAATTTTTATTTTTATTTATTTTGAAAGAGAGAGAGACAGAGAGAGAGAGAATGGGTGCATCAGGGCCTTCGGCCACTATAATCGAACTGCAACACATGCGCCACCCTTGTGCATCTGACTTACGTGGGTCCTAGGGGAATCAATCCTGGGTCCTTTGGCTTTGCAGGCAAATACCTTAACTGCTAAGCCATCTATCTCCCCAGTCCTTCCCCCTTCTTTTGATGTACCACTTTGCATCTACCTTGAACTTTACATGTTTGTCTCAGATCTAGTTAACAATTGCACAATTCTCAGAATATTACTAATTATCATAGCTAACATTTATTGAGCATTTACTAATGTACTTTTTACATTTGTGCACATACCCATAATCTACATGTTGACTTACTGAGCCTTCTTAACTGTGAGACATATATAATTCTTCTTTATAAACAAAGAGCTAAGGACAAGATCTGGGCTGGAGAGATGGCTCAGTGGTTAAATGTACTTGCTTGCAAAGTCTGGTAGCCCAGGTTCCATTCCCCAGTACCCATGTAGAATCAGATACACAAAATTAGCACATGCGTCTGAATTTCATTTGCAGTGGCAGGAAGCCCTGGTGCTTGCTCGTGCTCACACTCTTTTGTCTTTCTTTCACTGATTAGAAATAATAATATTAATAAAAAGAACAGAAGTTTTAAGTAGATTATGTGCAGTTGAGGAGCTAGCATGCCATGGTGCCAGCATGTGAACTTGGGCTGTCTGGCATGATAGTACATATTTTCAGTCATGATGCTGTGCTCATTATGTCTTTAAGCTTAGGGCTTATTCTGTTACTTAGCTAGCCCTTACAGCTCGTTTAATTGTGATTTTCAGTACATGTGTCTCCAGCAGGTCCGTAGCATGTTGAAGAGACTACCTCAGATGCCTTTTTTTTTGGGGGGGGGGGTTGAGGTAGGGTCTCACTCTCGCCCAGGCTGACCTGGAATTCACTCTGTATTCTCAGGGTGGCCTCGAACTCATGGCAATCCTCCTACCTCTGCCTCCCAAGTGCTGGGATTAAAGGTGTGTGCCACCACACCCAACTCAGATGCCTTTTTTAACATCAAAATATGCTCACTACATCACCATTTCTAAAGTACTATTGAGAGTACTGGATAACAACTCTCTAAAAGATTCTACTTTTATATTTTATTTTATTTTATTTTTGGTTTTGCAAGGTAGGGTCTCACTCTGGTCCAGGCTGACCTGAAATTAACTATGTAGTCTCAGGGTGGCCTCGAACTCTCGGTGATCCTCCTACCTCTGCCTCCCAAGTGCTGGGATTAAAGGCATGTGCCACCACGCCTGGCTCTCTACTTTTATTTTTGAAGTTAATCATTCTTAAATTTTTTATTCACAATTTCTACACATATATTTTTTGTTTTTTGCTTTTTTTTTTTTTTCCTGAGTTAGGGTCTCACTCCAGCCCAGGCTGACCTGGAACTTACTCTGTAGTCTCAGGGTGGCCTGGAACTCACAGTGATTTGCCTACCTCTGCCTCCAAGTGCTAGGATTAAAGGTGTGTGCTACCACGCCCAAACATATCATGTGTTTTGGTTGTAGTCCCTTTGTATTACCATCTCTTTTTTTAACTTTTTATTAACAATTTTCAAACCATGTACATAATGTATTTTGATCATACTCGCCTCCTTTTTTTTTGGTCTTTCCAGGTAGGGTTTCATTCTAGCCCAGGCTGACCTGGAATTCACTATGTTAGTCTCAGGGTGGCTTTGAATTCATGGCAGTCCTCCTACCTGTGTCTCCCAAGTGCTGGGATTAAAGGCGTATGCCACCACGCCCAGCCTTCCTCCCATTACTTTCTTTTGCCCCCCTCTCCCATCCCCTTTCCACTGAACCTCTTCTTTCCAACTAGTTCCTCTTCCGTTTTGATGTTTTTTTTCCCCTCCATCATCCATGATAACATGTTGATGGTACTGGTATTGTGTAAGTAACAACAGCTTCTGTGAGGTCCTAAATACAACAGCCACCTTGAATTTGGAAAATGGCATTCCAAAGTACTCCTCCCCATTCTGTATCTTTCATTCTTTCCGCCACCTCTTCTGTGATTTCCCTGAGCCTTGGAGGGCATGGGAATGATGTCTCATTTAGTACTGAGCACTCAGCACTTTGATCAGAGTTTTGAGTCTCCGCAGTACTCACCACCATCTGCAAAAAGAAGCTTCTCTGACCAAAAGTGAGAGCAGCACTAATTTATGTACATAAACATAAATATTTTGAGGGCAATTTGATAGGCACAACCTACCCATTTAGCCAAACAGCTGTAGTAACTCACCACCCAGGGCCTGTGACCTTCCCACCCATAAGTTTAGAGTCTACTATTAAAAAGTTGTTTGCCAGCCAGGCATGGTGGTACATGCCTTTAATCCCAGTACTCAGGAGGCAGAGGCAGGAGGATCGCCATGAGTGAGACCCTACCTCAAAAAACCAAAAAAAAAAAAAAAAAAAGTTGTTTGCCTAACCCTGGTTAAACAAGTCTCTACAGTAGCTTCTAGACCAAGGCTTATTGTATGTTTCTGTAACTTTTCAAGAACTAATGGATAATATTTTGCATTTCTAGAACATACTTGGCTCCAGAAGTCTTCAAGAACAATTTGTGGGAGCAGCACTCTATAAATCACTTTTAGGAATAGTTAGCTAACTTAAAATGTCATTCAGTGGACAACTCCTTATCTGCTTTTCATTTCATATGCTTCCTTATTATCTTATCTGGCACTTTTAGCAGAAGAGAGCATAGACTGGTCTAGTTACCATTGGACAGTTTCTGATGACTGCTGCCTCACAGTCTGTTTTATTTGTTGCTGCATTGAGAAATTTTATTTTTAATTGGGCTAACAGCCTCTATGTATTTACCAGTTGGAGGCTCTTTTAAGTCTTTGTTGTACTATAGTTTTCTGATGCATCTGAAAGTTGTTAGCGTGTATGTAGGAAGTGGTTCTGAGTTAGGTTTCCAAGTTCTTTCTGTCCTGGATCATCATAACTCCAATGCTTTTAAAAACTCGTTAAAAATGAGTAGCTTGACTGGGGACTATCTCAGAGGTTGAATATTTGCCTAGCATGGACAAGGCCCTGGGTTCAATCCCCAGCTCTAAAAAAAAAAAAAAACAGCAAAAAAGGTGCTTGCTTGCAAAGTCAAAGGATGCAGCTTCAATTCCCTAGGACCCTCATAAGCCAGATGCACAAGGCGGCCCATGTGTATGGAGTCTGGATTTTGTTTCTAGCGGGTGGAGGTCCTGGTACACCCATTGTCATTCTCTCCCACCCCCCTTTCAAATGAATAAAGGAAAAAAACCTAAGAATGAATGGATTTTTGTTTGTTGGTTTGTTTCAAGGTATGGTCTGCTGTAACCCAGGCTGACCTGGAATTCACTATGTAGTCTCAAGATGGCTTTGAACTCACAGTGATCCTCCTGCCTCTGCCTCCTCAGTACTGGGATTAAAGGCACATGGTGCCATGCCCAGCTGCATGAATGGCTTTTTGTATGTGCGCAGTGTGTGTGTGGCACAAATGCAGAGGTCAGATTCTCTATCACTCTTCCTTATTCTTTGAGAAAAGGTCTCTCCTAAACTTGCAGATTTCACTTTTTTGGGGGGGGAGGGGTAGATTGGCTAACCAGCAAGCCCCAGAGATCCTCCTATCTGCCCACCTCAGCACTGGGATTGTAGGCATGCATAAATATGCTCAGCTTTTTAGGTAGGTGCTGGAAATTAGTCATGTCTTGGGTTTGCACTGCAAGTCCTCTTACCCACTGGGCCATCTCCCCAGCCTCTAAGGTTACGATTTGATTTGAGAGAGAGAGAGAGAGAATGGGTGCGCCAGGGCCTCCAGCCACTGCAAACAAACTCCAGATGCGTGCACCCCCCTTGTGCATCTGGCTTACATGGGTCCTGGAGAACCCAACCAGAATCCTTTGGCTTTGCAGGCAAATGCCTTAACTGCTAAGCCATCTATCTCTCCAGCCCTAAAGTTACTTTTATTATATCTCTGTGGGTTTGGGGCCTGAACTCCATCATGTTCTGTGTTATCCAATTTTAAGATCACCCTCTTAAAAAGCACTAAAAGAGAAGCTGGGTGTGGTGGCCCACACCTTTAATCCCAGTACTTGGAAGGTAGATATAGGATTACTGTGAGTTAGAGGCCACCTTGAGACTACATCCTGAATTCCAGGTCAGCCTGGGCTAGAGTGAGACCCTACCTTGAAAAACCAAGCGGGGGAGGGGGAGCACTAAAAGAGGAATTAAAAGGTCTTGTTTTGATTTCTTTGTTTTGTTTTGGGGAGGCAGGGTCTTGCTATGTTGCTCTAGCTGGCCTGGAACATGCCAGATAGAACGAGACTTGAATTTGTAATCTTCCTGCCTCTATCTCCCAAATGCTGTGACTACAGGTGTGTGCCACCACACCTAGCTTTCTTTTCTTTTATCCATTTCTGTAAAAAAAAAAAATAGACCAAGCTCTTCCTGCTTCTGTAGTAACTAAAACCATCTTTTTTTTTCCTTTTGGTTTTTCGAGGTAGGGTCTCACTCTAGCTCAGGCTGACCTGGAATTTACAATGTAGTCTCAGGGTGGCCTCGAACACATGGTGATTCTTCTATCTCTGCCTCTCGAGTGCTGGGATTAAAGGCGTGCACCACCACCTGGCTTAAAACCATCTTTTAATTGCCCTTTGATCTGTTTGGCTTTAGCCTTTCCTGGCCATTATTTTATGGTTCTAGAATACTTGTTTTTAGATTACCTCTAAGTTGACTCTTTGAAATCTTTTAGTTATAGACCTAGAAGAGGAGACAAGGAAAAGCTAGAATGACATGAGAAGGTTTCATAAAGAGGCTTGGACCTGGTAGGATAGATGGGAAGCGGGGGCGGAGGGGATCTAGGAAAAAGACAGGTGTCAGTATATTTCAGAACTACATGTAATGTAGTATGACAGGAGCCATCTTTCCTATAGCAAGTATAACACCAATTTTTGTCATGGTATGCATTTAAAAGATAAGTTGGTAGGCCAGGTAGTAGTGCATGCCTGCAGTCCCAGTACTTGGGAAGCTGAGATAGGAAGTTACAGGCCAGCCTGGCTTCAACGGTATCTCAAAAAAACAAACATATGTTAACTGTCATTGTAATTTGTCACTGAAATTGAAGATTAAAATCCTGAAGTTAAGCTGGTTATATAGCCTAGAGTGCTGACCTAGCTTATGCAAGGCCTTGGGTTTGATCCTTGGCCCTGGGGAGGAAGTTGATGTTTATGTGACAAAGCTATTGTAAAAATTCAAATATCTGATTATGGCAAAAATGGATATAGATGCATATTTTCATAATTTTTAAGACAGCTATAGCTTTGTGACTAACTCAGCTAAGTGCTCTGGTCACTCTTATGAGTCAGCTGTCTTTATTCCTTATGCCAGGTCTCAAAAAAAGACTGGGAACCAGCCATGTAGGATGACAATTATTCTGTTTTAAAATTGCCATTTCAATAGGCTGGAGAGATGGCTTAGTGGTTAAGGTGTTTTCCTGCAAAGCCAAAGGATCCCTGTTGAATTCTCCCAGACCCACCTAAGCCAGATGCACAAGGGGGCGTGTACATCCGGAGGTCATCGGCAGTGGCTGCAGGCCCTGGTGCACCCATTTTCTCTCTCTCTCTCTCAAATAAATAAATAAATAAATAAATAAATAAATAAATAAATAAATAAAATATTTTTTAAATTGCCATTTCAAGCCAGGCATGGTGGTGCACACCTTTAATCCTAGCACTCAGGGAGGCAGAGGTGGTAGGGTGGTCATGAGTTTGAGGACACTCTGAGACTATAGTTAATTCCAGGTTAGCCTGGGCCAGACTGAGACCCTACCTTGAAACACCCCCCCCATTGCCATTTCCTTGAGTCTTTAGACCTGTACTTAATCTTTTATTTTTAATGTATTTTTGGTTTTTGAAAAAATATTTATTTGAGAGAGAGAATGGGGGTGCCAGGGCCTCCAGCCACTGCAAACAAATTCCAGACACGTGATACCCCTTGTGCATCTGGCTTATGTGGGACCGGAGAATTGAACCGGGGTCCTTAGGCTGCAGGCATGTGCCTTAACTGCTAAGCCATCTCTCCAGCCTTTGTTTTTGTTTTTTTGAGATAAGAGTTGAGTGCACTATATAGGCCAAACTGGCCTAAAACTTGGGATCTTTCTGCTTTGGCCTCCTGAGTACTGGGACTACAGGCATGCACTACCATACCCAGCTATTTATTAATCTTTTAAGTGCACACCATACCAAAAAATGGGTAGAATTGTTATGAAAGTGCTTCCTATATTAATGTGAATTAATTAGTACAGGTAAATATCTGATAGTTTCTATATCTATCTTATTTTCAGGTTGGCTCAAAAACAGAAGTTGCTGAGTGCAAGGAGAAATTTGCTTCCTCTAAAGACCCCACTATCAGCCAGACTTTCATGTTGGACAGAATGTTCAACCCCGAGGGGAAGGCCCTGCCTCCCATGCGAGGATTCAAGTACACGAGCTGGTCTCCCATGGGTTGTGATGTGAATGGTAGGTGCCTCTTGGCAGCACTGACCATGGACAATCGCCTGACTGTGCAGGTGAACCTCAACAGATTGCAGTGGGTCCAGCTGGTTGATCTGACTGAGATTTATGGAGAACGCCTGTATGAGACCAGTTATAGGCTCTCTAAAAGTGAGACTCCAGAGAAAAATCTTGGAGATTTTGCTGAGTTTCAGAGGAGACACAGCATGCAGACGCCGGTCCGGATGGAGTGGTCAGGCATCTGTACCACTCAGCAAGTCAAGCATAACAACGAGTGCCGGGATGTGGGCAGTGTGCTTTTGGCTGTCCTCTTTGAGAATGGTAACATTGCTGTGTGGCAGTTTCAGCTGCCATTTGTAGGAAAGGAGTCCATCTCTTCGTGCAACACTATTGAGTCAGGAATCAGCTCTCCTAGTGTTTTATTTTGGTGGGAATATGAGCACAATAACAGGAAAATGAGTGGCCTTATTGTGGGGAGTGCTTTTGGACCTGTAAAAATTCTCCCTGTTAATCTCAAAGCAGTCAAAGGCTATTTCACCTTAAGGCAGCCTGTTGTCTTGTGGAAAGAAATGGACCAGTTACCAGTGCACAGCATCAAATGCGTGCCACTTTATCACCCTTACCAGAAATGTAGCTGTAGCTTAGTGGTGGCTGCCAGAGGCTCCTATGTGTTTTGGTGTCTTCTTCTGATCTCCAAGGCAGGTCTGAATGTTCACAACTCCCATGTCACAGGCCTTCACTCACTGCCCATTGTCTCCATGACCGCAGACAAACAGAATGGAACAGTGTATACTTGTTCCAGTGATGGAAAGGTTAGGCAGTTGATTCCCATTTTTACAGATGTCGCATTAAAATTTGAACACCAGCTGATTAAACTCTCAGATGTGTTTGGCTCAGTGAGGACTCATGGCATAGCAGTGAGCCCCTGTGGTGCATACCTGGCTATCATTACCACTGAGGGCATGGTCAACGGCCTCCATCCTGTTAACAAGAACTACCAGGTTCAGTTTGTTACTCTGAAAACCTTTGAAGAGGCAGCTGCTCAGCTCCTAGAGTCCTCAGTTCAGAATCTCTTTAAGCAGGTGGACTTGATAGACCTAGTACGCTGGAAGATTTTAAAAGAGAAACACATCCCTCAGTTTTTACATGAAGCTCTAGAAAAAAAGATTGAAAGCAGTGGGGTCACCTATTATTGGCGTTTTAAGCTTTTTCTCCTGAGGATTTTATATCAGTCAATGCAGAAATCACCTTCAGAAGCCTTATGGAAACCTACCCATGAGGACTCAAAGATTGACTCACCTGGGATGGGTGATGGCGAGGATGAGCAGCAGGAAGAAGGTACTTCTTCAAAGCAAGTGGCTAAGGCAGGCCTGCAGGAGAGGAGCAAAGAGGGGGATGCAGAAGAGCCTCCTGATGACTCTCTCGCTCCAGGGGGAGAGGGTGGTGGCCGTGAGCCAATAGAGGAGAAACTCCTGGAGATCCAAGGGAAGATTGAGGCTGTGGAGATGCACCTGACTAGGGAGCACATGAAGCGGGTCTTAGGAGAAGTGTACCTGCACACCTGGATCACGGAGAATACCAGCATCCCCACTAGGGGACTCTGTAACTTTTTGATGTCTGATGAGGAGTATGATGACCGGACAGCCCGGGTAGGTATTTATTAAAAAACAACTAGCCCTGTGGACAGTCTGCTTTCTTAGAAGGGTCTTAGCTTAGATTTCTAAAGCTCAGCTTCTGCTTTGGCATTTTAAGGTAACTGATTGGCATGAGGTATAGGAGAATACATAGTAAATATCATTTAATGCAGAGGACACAGGCATAGCACAAAGAATGCTTCTTTTTCTCTCTCTGTGGCCTTGATTGACATGCAGGGACTTCCAGATGACATTTCTAGGCTGAGGTTGTCCATGGTGGGGCCATGTGTGATAGGCAGTCACAGCAGTGGAGAGGTCCACTTGTTTACTAGGTTTCTTTGTGGGGACACTTTCCATTTGAAAGGACAGAAGTTTTCTGATTTTTGTCAAAGAGAATATAAAAGGAAACAAAATATTACACTTATTTTTTACAAAACTGAGCATTATCTTTATTTTGGTACTACAACAGTCTTACAATGTTGTCTACAATGTATTTTGTAGATTTCAAGGACCCTGAGAGTATGGGGAGTATGGCAAACTCTTGTACTCTTAAAGTTCCCAGTACACATTTATCATTCTGTGGGTTCTGAGAATTCTTGTAGAAAAGAAACAGTTACCTTTGCCACCTAGACTTCTTGATCAGAGAAGCATTTTTAAAACCCTGATGCACCCTACCAAGGAGCACACTGTATACCAAGACATTCAGAACCACAAAGCTTGTTCCCTTTTGCTCAGATTGATATTAACCGAAAGGGAGAAATTCAAATATCTTCATCCCTAAGCTGGATTATTTATAAGTTACTTGTACAATGCATTTGTACACCCCTGAAATGATGCTCTGCAGTGATCTTAAGAGCAGTTAAGATGGTCAGGAACTTTAAAAGTCAACTTTTAAGACTTGCTTTTGTGTGTGTGTGTGTGTGTGTGTGTGTGTGTGTGTGTGTGTTCTAAATTGTGTGGAAGAAAATTGTGGTTTTTTTCAGTGTAATGGGACTAGTTAAAATCAATATAAACCAGTGAAATAGGAAGCAAAGACATTTTCTCAGTGGATTCAAATTCGTACCTGGATTCTTTGTGTGCTGGGACCCTGTGTGTACATGGTTAGTAGTTCTAGTTCTAGCAGAGCCACTTAAAAATAAATGGAAAGACCATATCTGACCTTTTGGTAGGAGCTGTGTTCTGATTAAAGAATGCATTTCGTATCTTAAAACATCTAACTGCTTCAGATGAAGACCTTTTTATCCTAAGATGTTGGTTTTACCAATAGTTTGAAATCATTGCTGTGATTCTCCACCTGGCAAGCTAGCATCTCATCTTCCCCAGGCCAGTTTTGGGCACTTTATCTCCCCTAATTTCTCCTGGCCATGAAATGTTCATACCAAAGACTTGTTATATATTTGTTTATGCATCCCATATGTGTATCTGTGCTTTATATATAAAAAGGTTAACGAGTCTTCTGAAAACTAGTATTTTTTTCCCCTGAAAACTATCATTGACAATGCATCCACCTAAACAGTTGTCTTTATATGATCAAGGCCACAAGGAACATGCAGAAGTAGTCCTTCCTCATGCAGCTCCTAGGCCTAGCTCTGTGCCCTTTTCGCTGTTATACGCCTTTTGGGATGTTTGGAACGGAGGCATGAGTGTGGCTACCCTTGCTGTGAGGAACTAAAAAGGCTAAAAGTTGGATGAGATCTGAATTGTAGATTGAAGGCTGGAGAGATGGCTTAGTGGTTAAGGCTTGTAAAGCCAAAGGACACAGATTCAATTCCCTAGTACCCATGTAAGCCAGATGCACAAGGTAACACATGTGTGTGGAGTTTGTTTGTAGCAGCTAAAGGCCCTGTCACACCATTCTCTCTTTATCTGCCTCTCTCTTTCTCTCAAATAATAAATAAAAATAGCAAAAAAAGTAAAAAAAAAAATACATTTTTAAAAACTTTATATGACACCCTTTGAAACTTAAGTGAATTCAATTTAGTGGATTAATCCAAAATATAAAAGTTGGTGGATTCTTCTGGAAGAGGTAAAGCATAAATGTATTCACAGTTGGTAAGGGTACTGTTTACTCTAGTAAGAGAAACTAGTAAGGGTCGGTGTTTCCCATGTCTCCAGGTGACATAGCCAGTGAGGTGGTGATGTTCTTTTTTCCCCAACAAGATAAGAGAGTAAATTTGTGTCTTATGATTTTTTAATTATTTTTTTACATAGATGTATGCACACACCAGGGCCTCTTGTCACTGCAAACAAATGCCAGACTCTTGTGCCACTTTTGTGTCTGGCATGCCCATTCTCTATCTGCTTTTCTCTCAAATAAAAAAAAGAAAAGTCTGGGAATATGACTCAGTGGTAGAGTACTTGCCTAGCATGTACATGGCCCTAGTTTCAATCCCCAGTAATCTTCCCTCCCCAAAAGTAGTCTTTTTTAAAAAATATTTTATTATTTATTTGAGAGAGAGAGGAAGAGGGAGATAAGAGACAAAGAGAGAATGAGCGCACCAGGGCCTCCAGCCACTGCAAACGAACTCCAGATGCATGTGCCCCTTTCTGCATCTGGCTTACATGGGTCCTGGGGAATTGAACTGGGGGTCCTTAGGCTTTGCAGACAAATGCCTTAACTGCTAAGCCATTTCCTCAGCCCCCTGTTGCAGACAGCTTCAGGTTCGCTGAGATGAACTTCCAGACCAGGCACAGTTATGGAGGAAGGGATATTATTTATTGAAATTTACAGATCCAGGGGAAGTTCCATAAAGGCAGAAGTAGCGGCCTGCTCTCACAAGGCCAAGCAGAGAGAGCAAAAGCCAACCAGCCACCACAGCACACAGAGCAAACAAACTACAGCCAAAAGGTCACACAGCAGACTTCAGGAACTCCTGCTAGACACATTTGCATATCTTTACAATGGAATCTCAAACCCATCACCACACCTTAAGACCGGCCCCCAGTGACCTTGCCTCTAGCAAGGTGATTGCAGATGCAAACTATAAACTAATAAAATACTGAATATATTGGGGGACATATATTCAAACTACCACATTCCGCCCCTGGCCCCCAATATATTTAGCTCCTGGTCCCCAATAGATTTATAACTATCACACATTGTAAATTGTACTCAGTCCAATTTCAAAGGTTCTCACAGTCTTGATCAACTTAAGATAGTGAGTCCTGTACAATCAAACAAGTTAAATACTTTCAACATGTAAAGGCACAGAGTAAACATTTTAACTGTATAAGGAATAGCAAGGAGAGACTAAAACAATGCAAACTCAATCACCATCAGCCATCATCAAACTTCTGCAGTTCAAGTTCAATATAACCAGAGACTAACAGTCTCCATGTTTACCAATTCCGCCCCTCCAGCTGGGCAGAGTCGCCAGGGAAAACTTTCATCCCAGTTCAACACTGCACTCCATGGTAGTCCTTTTGCACAGTCCTGGTATATCCAAAACATCTTCAGGTCTCCATGCAACCCACAGTCCATCTTCCAAAAGGCTCTTCCAGCCTATTCCTGAGGGTCTTCATGCCCTGCTTCATGCCGCATCTCAGCAGCGGCTCCTGGAACCGTGTGCAACTCATGACCATTCTATGCATTTTTCATATTTCCAAAACTAATACCAGGTGTGCAGGACACAGCCATATTCTAAATCCAGGGACAAAATAAACCATAGCCTTGAAAAGCAGGTTCCTTCTCCAGTCAGCTCTTTCCAAGAATTTGCATTTTTAACAGTCTTTCCTCAGGCATCCTCTCCATTGTTTTAATGTAAATCAAGTCAGGCCACCTTCCTTCCACCTTCCTTAAGATTGCTAATGTGTAGACAATAGCAGCTTAACCAGTCTCAGTGCCTCTACTTTTAGCTTGCTTCAGGTTTTCCAACTCAAAAATCTTAAAATTTCAGTCCGATATCTTTAGCCAAGCACATCAGTCCATTACAAATTTAACCTTGATCAAACTCTCCGGACCTGGATAGCAGAACGTAGCCATCCCTTATGCCAGTAGCCCAGTTCCAACAAAGTCCTCTGCCTTCTTTCCTTCCCCTTAGAAAACTCATAAGCCAAGCCTCGAAGTTCAATACTATCTGCACTTAGCATTCTCAAACTCTCATCAGAATAGTCCATAAAACTTGGCTTACCACTCCAGAAGGCACCTTCAGTTGCAAGCACCAAGTCCATGCCCATTCCTCCAAAACAAAGGTTCCAAAAGACGAATATCCACACGGTCAGGTTCATCTCACCCCACTCTCGGTACCACTTTACTGTTGCAGACAGCTTCAGGTTCGCTGAGATGAACTTCCAGACCAGGCACAGTTATGGAGGAAGGGATATTATTTATTGAAATTTACAGATCCAGGGGAAGTTCCATAAAGGCAGAAGTAGCGGCCTGCTCTCACAAGGCCAAGCAGAGAGAGCAAAAGCCAACCAGCCACCACAGCACACAGAGCAAACAAACTACAGCCAAAAGGTCACACAGCAGACTTCAGGAACTCCTGCTAGACACATTTGCATATCTTTACAATGGAATCTCAAACCCATCACCACACCTTAAGACCGGCCCCCAGTGACCTTGCCTCTAGCAAGGTGATTGCAGATGCAAACTATAAACTAATAAAATACTGAATATATTGGGGGACATATATTCAAACTACCACACCCCCCAAAAGTAATTTTAATAAAGCAGAGAAAAATGGAGCTGAAGTTAGAACAAGGCTAGAGCTTGCATTGCCATCTGTCTTGCCATCACCTTTTCCTTTGATGTGTCCCACAATGGCATTCATACATGTCAGATGCAGGGTACTAAATTAAATTAGTCATGGGTCTGTGGGCCACTGAAGAGAGAAATTATTTTTATTATTTATTTATTTATTAGAGAGAGGGTGAGGGCAGATAGAGAATGGGCACACCAGGTTCTCCAGCCTCTGCAAACAAACTCCACATGCATGTGCCACCTTGTACATCTGTCATTATGTGGGTACTGAGGAATCGAGCTCAAGTCCTTAGGTTTTGCAGGCATGTACCTTAACCACTGAGCCATCTTTCCAACCCAGGAAATTATTTATGTATTTATTTACTTATTTATTTACTTATTTATTTATTTTTAAGCAGAGAGAGATAGAAGAGAGACAGAGAATGAGCACTCTGGGGCCTCCAGCTGCTGCAAACGAATTCCAGACATATGAGCTACTTTATGCATCTGACTTTATGTGGGTATTAGGGAATCAAACCCAGGTTCTTAGGCTTTGCAGGCAAATGCCTTAACTGCTGAGCCATCTCTCCAGCCTGGGAACTTATTTTTTTAGACCTATTACTCCTTTACTTTGTAAGTAATTACTTTCTCTCTTTAATTTTTTTTTTTTTCCATTTTCTGAGAGAGTATGGGCACAGCAGGCTCTCCTGACACTGCAAACAAACTCCAGATGCATGTGCCACTTTGTGCACTTGGCTTTCTGTGGGACTGGGGAATCAAATTCCAAGTGGTCAAGCTTTGCAAACAAGTGCCTTTAACCACTGAGCCATCTCTCCAGCCCAGTCTTTTCTTTCTTAAAAGACTAGCCGGGTGCACACGCCTTTAATTCCAGCACTTGGGAGGCAGAGGTAGGAGGATCACCATGAGTTTGAGAACAGTTTAAGATTACATAGTGAATTCCAGGTCAGCCTGGGCTAAAGTAAGACCCTACCTCTAAAAAAAAAAAAGTAAAAAAGACTAAACATTTCTATAATTCTATAAAGTTAGCAATATTCCACATATTTTGTCTGTGGGAATTATAATTTTCCTTCCTAAAATCAAAACATCATAAATAATAAGATTTTGGTTTTCAGAACAGTTTTCTCCTTAGAGCCTAGAGTTCACCTTGTCATCATAGGGTCTCTGAATGCATTTATTTTATTTAGCTAATTTGTACAGGGTGAAAGTACAGCTTTGATATATTTTTGGACAGCAAGCTTGATCTGTAGAAATACCCAACTGTCCCTTGCACAAGTCCCAAACATCTCATTTGAGTAGTTCTTGGTCCCAGAAACCTGAGCTCACCCCTTTCTCTGCCACCTGTGGCGGTGTCTCACCAGGTGCTGATTGGGCATATCTCGAAGAAGATGAACAAGCAGACCTTCCCCGAGCACTGCAGTCTGTGCAAGGAGGTCTTGCCCTTCACGGATCGCAAACAGGCCGTCTGCTCCAATGGGCACATTTGGCTGCGGTAAGCCATCTAAAGCAGCTTGCCTGCACTGTTCAGGTCTGTGCAGCACAGACCACTGGAGAGTGAATAGAACACCATCCAGGACTTTACTTGGGTTACTGGTTTCCTTTCAAATAGCATTCAGGTACATGATGAACTCATGTATGCTTATATGCTTTTGAAGGGTTGAATTGCATAAGAAAAGGTTGAAGCCTTCCTTCTCTCTCCTTAGTGTTGTCATACAAAGTAACTCCGGTGACCTCTTTTTTGACCCAGAGACCTGTGTTTGATAGCTATCACTCCTCCTCCCTGAGACACTCCATCTCCTGGCTCCCAGAATGCCATACTACGTGGTTCCCTTCTTTGATTCTTCATTCCCAGTTGTCTTTGTTGTCCTTGCCTTACCTTATAATTATTAGTTCTTGGGTCTGTCCTCTTTCTGTCATTCTTTCTGAGGAGTTTTCTTACTATGAGCACATGAGCTTTTGTTTCTCCCCCAGTCCAGACCTGCATCTGTAACTTACTGCCTGGCCAACTTCCTTGTTTGTGTGTTGGAATCATCCCTGTCAGACCTAGACACTTATCATCTCTCACCCATATGATTGTGGCTGTCTTCACCGGGGTGTGCTGCTTCTGTCCTTTCTCTCCTGTCCTGTGCCCATGGGATCATGGTTCTCATCAGACTTTGTCAGCTCTTGTCACCCCCCTCTACCCAAAATTCTCCAGTAGGGCTGGGTTGTTGTCCATGGCAGAACACCTGCCTAGCATTTACAAGACCCAGGGTTCTAGCCTCATCACTGCAAAAACAAACTAAAAAAGTGGTGGCTACCTAGTAGTGGTCCATTTCTCATGAATCAAAAAGCTAAAACCCTTTCAGTGACCTGTAAGCCTCTAATAGCCTGGGCCCTCTTATTCTCCATGTCCTCACTCTGACCTGTCTTCTAAATTTCTTGTCCTGATCTTTCCATTCCAGGAAAACCAGCCAATTGGCTCAGCTTAGTGAGGCAGCTCTACCATGTGAGGACAGCCACACTGGCCATCCCTCCACAGGGACACAGCAGATGTCCTCATCTTCCTTAGCTGTTGGCTTTCTCAGTTAGGCTTTCCTGACCACACTGCCAAAGTCTCATCTCCCCTTGCTTTCAGTGTGTCCTGCATTCCTTTCTCACACTGTTTCTCTTCTTAAAAATTAGTTATTGCGAGGCGTGGTGGCACATACCTTTAATCCCAGCACTTGGGAGGCAGAGGTAGGAGGATCGCTGTGAGTTCAAGGCCACCCTGAGACTACATAGTGAATTCCAGGTCAGCCAGGGCTAGAGTGAGACCCTACCTGGAAAAAAACAAAAAAAAGGGGGGGACGCTGGAGAGATCGCTTAGCGGTTAAGGCGCCTGCCTGCTAAGCCTAAGAACACCTGTTAGATTCTCCAGGTCCCACATTTATCGTGACACAAGGGCACAAGGTACACTTGCCCACAAGGGTGGGCACGTGCCTAGAGTTCATTCACAGCAGCTGAGAGGCCACTGGCGTGCCCATTCTCTGTCTGTCTGTCTCTCTCTCTGACTTTCTCCAAAAAAAAAAATTACTGTTATTGGCTGGGCATAGTGGCACATGCCTTTGATTCCAGCATTCAGGAGGCAGAGGTAGGAGGATTGCTGTAAGTTCAAGGCCAACCTAAGATTACATAGTGAATTCCAGGTCAGCCTGGGCTAGAGTGAGATCCTACGTGAAAAAATAAATTACTGGCCAGGTATGGTGGCACACACCTTTAATCCCAGCACTCGGGAGGCAGAGGTAGGAGAATCGCCATGAGTTTGAGGCTACTTTGAGACTACATAGTGAGTTCCAGGTCAGCCTGGGCTAGAGTGAAACTCTACTTTGAAAAACCAAAAAAATAAATAAATAATGTTGTTATTTAGTATATCTGTTTTCCCTTTTTCTTTCTTCTTAGCTTTATTTGTTTTGTTTTGTTTTTTCAAGGTAGGGTCTACACTCTAGCCCCGGCTGACCTGGAATTCACTATGTAGTCTCAGGAAGGCTTTGAACTCATGTTGATCCTCCTACTTGTGCCTCCTGAGTGCTGGTATTAAAGGCATGCACCACCATGCCCGGCTCTTTCTTGTTTTGGAATTGGATACTCCATGAGGGCAGGGAGTTTTGTGTTTTGTTCACAATGCCTGTTATATGGTAGGCATTTAGTAAAATTTTACTGAAACAGTACTATGCTATGTTGTTTTCTCAGGTTGTGTGTGTGTGTTTATTATTTGTTGACAGGTTTCACTTTATAGCCCAGGCTGGCCTCTTAATGATCTTTCTGCCTTGACCTCCCAAGTGCTGGGATTATAGGCATGTATCACCATGCTCATCTAGAATCCCTTTCTTTTGCTTAAAAATGAAAAAAAAAGTATGTGTTTGTATGTGTATGTAGGTGGAAGGACAGACAATCTTAGATGTTGTTTCAGGTACCATCCACCTTATCTTAAGACAGGGTCTCTCACTGGACTAGGGCTCACCAAGTAGGCTAGACTGACTGGCCAATGAGCTCCTCCTGTCTCTACCTCCCCAGCACTGGAATTACAAACATGCATCAGAATGCTTGGCCTCTTCCCCCCAGAATGGGTTTTGAGCAAGGTAAGCTGTTTACCAACAGAGCCATTCCTGAACCCAGACTATCTCATTCTTAGTGGAGATCATGTTTTAGTCATGTGGATGCTCTATGAGGGGGAGGAATAAGAAGCAAGCTCATAGTAGAGTTTCAGTGTATGATCAGAGTAATGTTTTTTTGAGCACTGTCATGTGCTGGCACAGTTGAGGCAGCACACATTAAGATACCATATCTTTAACAGTAGCCATATACAGAAGGCCCCATGAAGACTTCCATTTTTATAGATGAGGAAGCTGTCATCTGGGGAAATAAAAGAATTTGCCAAAAGTCACCCTAGTAGCTGGTGGTAGAACTCAGACCCTGGCATTTTGACTCACAGCCCATTTGTAACCTCTGCATATTAATGTCTCCCAGAATTGTAGGTTCTTTCACAAAGTTGTTTTCCATTTTTCTGATTAAGGTTAGTACCAAAATGCCTTCGTATAATTTCTCTCTGAGACTGGGTGTTTGCTGTCCCCCAGGTGGAATCTTCCTTCCTGTATACCAAAGCCTCAAGGTAAACCTGCTTGGAATCCCTTTCTTAAGCTTCCTCTTTTGTGTATTTTCTACTCCTTAGCTGCTTTCTTAAAATGCTACCTTTTGGGGAATCTTTCTCCAGAGTCTAGATGAGCTTTCTTTGCCATCTCATTGTATTCTACCTGCCCTGATAGCCTGGTCCTGGCAAGTGCTCTGTGAATGTTCATTGAACAGAATTGAACCTGTGGACATTTGTTTCCCCCTTTTTTTTTTCATCATTATTTCCATCTTTAATACCTTATCTTAAAAGTAACTGACAAGGGGCTGGAGAGATGGCTTAGCAGTTAAGGCGCTTGCCTGCAAAGCCAAGGGACCCAGGTTCGACTCCCCAGGACCCATGTAAGCCAGATGCACAAGGGGGCACATGCACCTGGAGTTTGTTTGCAATGGCTGGAGGCCCTGGTGTGCCTATTTTCTCTCTCTCTGTACCTGCCTATTTCTGTATCTCTCTCTCAAACAAATAAATAAAAATAAAAAAATTTTTTTAAAGTAACTGACAAGGCTGAGCATGGTGGCTCACACCTTTAATCCCAGGACTCAACAGAGGTAAGTGGATTGCAATGAGTTTGAGGAGCCAGCCTGGGACTGCATACTAAGAGTTAAACCAGTCAGGGAGGAACCATCTAAATTCTTTCCATTGCTGTAGTCAGAAAAAGCTGCAGTGACTTTCTGGATCTGAAGCTTTGTATCCCTTTGCTGAGTGACACACAGAGCCACTTCCCCCTCATCAAGTGTGGTGATGTAGGTTTGGCTCACCCCGAGGGACACATTGTTGCCTTGATAACGGTCTGTACTGGAGTTACTCTCAACACTTGCTGCTTTCCGGGTTCCACAGAACCCAAGGGAGCCCTGTCCCCTTACGACAATCTGTGTTCTTTCAGGTGCTTTTTAACCTACCAGTCCTGCCAGAGCTTGATATACCGAAGGTGTTTGCTTCATGACAGCATTGCCCGGCATCCAGCTCCAGAAGGTGAGTGCTGGCCTGACCTTGGGAGCGGGTGCAGGCAGACAGTATGCCGTCACTCCTTACAGAGGCTAAGATCAGGCTTAATGCCCTTCTGTTGGAACATAGCAGACTCATTCTACTCTCTACAGTTACTATGAAGCCAAAAGTAATTCACAGATAATTCCAGGAATATGTTGTGTTGCAGTGCATTCTATGTGTCAGCATTTGATGAGATGGGTTTTCTGCTGCTGTCCTGCTCCTGCAGATGGGTTCTTCTGTCCAGTGTCAGGGCTCATTTCATTTGTAGTATAGGGATTCCCACTACCAGGATATGCACTTACAGCACCTACTGTTATTCTAGGAGCCTGGTGGGTTTCTTCCTGGCTGGTCAGTGGCTGAGAATATGGGAATGCTTGGTGTTTTTGTTGTTGTTTGGTTTTTTGTTTTGTTTTTCAAGGTAGAGTTTCATTCTAGCCCAGGCTGACTTGGAATTTACTGTGTAGTCTCAAGGTGGTCTTGAATTCACAGTGATCCTCCTACCTCAGCCTCCCAAGTACTGGAATGCTTGTTTTTAACCTGAACTTCATTAACTTTATACACTAACCAAATAAGCTAACAAAACACAAGCATATGGAATCATACATATTTGGGGAGATTCATGGCCTCAGTGAACAGAAACCAAAAGTATTTTATTGATAGCTGTATCCTTATGATTTTTGCCCTAAACTGGCTGAAGCTCTAATTTTTTCTTACAAGTTGTTGGCAGCTTGTGTTCTAGATTAACATTTTATAGTGGAAGTACTGTCATACACACAAGCAAGGAAAAAATATTGTAACCCTCTGTATCCCTGTCACTCAACTTCAACTCACAGCCTTTCCTGCTCCATCCATAGTGCCAGCTACTGCAATTGAAAACTGATATGCTATTGAGGCAGGGAGAACTTTTAACCCCCACCCCCCCCTACAGACACACATACTTCATTGGCTCAAAGTTGAATCACATACAGCTTTTGGAAATGGCAGGGAACTGCTGAATCTAGAGGCAGCATTGGAGTAGAGCAGAGCATTTCACAGACCAGGCCCCTTCTAACACAAGTCTGTTACACAAGAGAATATTTAATATTAACAGTGTATGAGCTGCGTGTGGGGGCACACACTTGTAGCCCCAGCATAGGGAAGCTGAGGCAGGAAGAACAAGAGTTCAAGGCCAGCCTGGGTTACATAATGAGACCCTGTCTCAGAAACCAAACAAAAAAATGTATGAAGGATTCACTCAATAAAGACTTTCATTAACTTGAATAAATGTAACTGTATGAAGTACCCACTTGCTGCCCTTATTTCTCATTTCCTCCCAACCTTATAATAATGTTGGAAACCAAAACCTTAAGAGAATGAGGTGGAGGCCGGGCGTGGTGGCTCACGCCTTTAATCCCAGCACTCGGGAGGCAGAGGTAGGAGGATCACCGTGAGTTCAAGGCCACCCTGAGACTACAGAGTGAATTCTAGGTCAGCCTGGGCTAGAGTGAGACCCTACCTCGGAAAAAAAAAAAAAAAGAATGAGGTGGGGGCTGGAGAGATGTCTTATCAGCTAAGGCCCTTGCCTGCAAAGCCTAAGGACCTAGGTTCAATCCTCTATTACCCCCATAAAGCCAGATGCACAAGGTGGTGTGTGTGTCTGGAGTTGGTTTGCAGTGGGTAGAGGCCCTGGTGCACCCATTCTCTGCCCCCCCAATAAATAAATAAATAAATAAATAAATAAATAAATAAATAAATAAATAAATGGGTATATGTATGTGTGTGTATATATATATTTGGTTTTTCAAGGTAGGGTCTCACTCTGACCCAGGCTGAACTGGAATTAACTATGTAGTCTCAGGGTGGCCTCAAACTTATGGCAATCCTCCTACCTCTGCCTCCTGGGTGCTGGTATTAAAGGCATGCACCACCACGCCTGGCTAAAATATCATTTTTAAAGAGTAAGGTGCTTTGTGCAGGGACATAGAGCTTAGGCCAGTGTCCATTTCCTGACACTCTCATCTTGATGGCCTTCTTTGAGGCTAATGCTTGGTCCTCCCCCTTGTTTTCCTCTCACAGATCCTGACTGGATTAAGAGGTTACTGCAAAGCCCTTGCCCTTTCTGTGATTCTCCTGTCTTCTGAATGTCAGTGGTGGAGACTGGAAAGATGTGACCTCCACTGTAGAAAGTGCCCTGGAGCCTGTGGAGCAGGTGCGCTGGAGAAAGCCTGGCCATGGCCAGTGGAGAGGCACTTCCTGGGAGCTCATTTCCCATGTGCACATGCTATCCCTCTAGGGACTAAAGGATATCTTTGAAATGACTGAACAGGAGAGTTTTAGTCATTTTGAGGTTAACATTAGCCTCCCCCTGACCTCCTTACCCAACAAGAAACACTTTATTTTTCAAGTGTTCTTGACTAAAGCAGAACAGTATGGACAAAAAAGAATGTCCTGCTGTTTCTAGAAACATACGGTCTCTTCTAGAGAGTTTGTATGAAGACCTTGCTGGAATGGGATAGCTTTTAATCCTTGCTTTGGTCTGGGACTTCCCTGTGGCTCTAGAGAGCTAACGTTAGTTGGTACGTGACATTCCATGTGCCAGCAGATATTAAAACTCCGTAAAACAGTGTGTGGGCTGATGTTCTGCTTGCAATAAATAGCTGCAGACCTGTGTCACACTGACTTCATGAGTATGGAAAACATTTCCTAAAGCTATATTTTTGAAGCCAAGTCTAAAATTGATCTTAATGTATCCAATGATCAGGTGACTATTAGAAGTTAATTGTTGTGATTTATTTTTCTCTCCTGTGTCATCAGATGTGCTGACCCAGCTGCTCAGTGTGTATAGAGGTCGAGTCCTCTACTTCCCCCATCTCAGCCCTGCTTCAGACTCAACTGTGGTAACCTAGATATTTGTGCATAGATGGGGAAATATTTCCTCCTTTTAGTATTAAATGAAAGCTTCAGTATTTCTAATTTTGACATTTTTAGACATTTCCCTGACTATCTGGGGAGGAGTCTGTGGACTTCTGGAGAGAGAAGGGCAGTGTGGAGGTGGAGGCCCTTGGGCTCTGGTGCAGCAAAAGAGTGCAGCTCAAATGAACAGAACTTCCTCTCCCTTCAGAGGTCCTTAGTATTTGGAATGCAGGTATTTTTGTTTGTTCTGTAAAGAGGAGACATCAGCCATCAGCTTTTATTAATAGCTCTTAATCCAAACCTACCATAGAACTTCTGGATTTCTAAGTGAGTTTCCTGGGGATTGGTGCTAATTAGCTGGACTGTAGCATGCATACTTTGAATGGCATTTTTTGGAAAGTAGGGTGGAAAGAAGATAGAGAATTTTTTACACACTTCATGCTTTTTTTTTTTTTTTTTTGCTTTTAACATACTTTACTGCTTTGATTTCGCATCCTTAATGAAAGACATTTTGTCCTGAATTCAGAAATAATATCTTGGTACTTGGGTACCACAGTGAGAGAGACAGACCAACCACAGAACACACACCATCCTAATGCACTTCTCACATTGCCATGCGTGACCTGGACTACTCTGAGATGCCCTGTTAAGATTGTTGTGTATTTCCCCTGTTTAGTTATGTATTGGCTGGGTCATTTCGAGAATAAAATGTTAATCTAGACTTTATGGACCAGCATGTAAAGCTGATCTTGCAGCACTGGGCTATTGAATAACCCTGCAGAGAGCATGGCATGGGCAGAGCTGTTCCTCTTTACAGCGAGTACGGCAGTGAAAGGGAGATCGTGTCAAGGACTTACTCCAGGCTTGACAGTCATGAAACTTGGTTTTATTTCTTTCTCTGTTCCAGTAAAGGTCAGTAAGGGGTTCTTATAGGGGATTTTATGCTGCCATTTAAACCTTAAGTTGGCCTCAACCATTAGGAGTGAGTGAAAAGAACTTCTGGGATTGATTTGTATTTGTCTACAGGAGAACATGGCAATAGTTGTAGAAGAACATGGTTCTTTGCAGGGGCTTAGCCCAGTGGCAGCCTTCAGACTCTGAAATCCAGCCTTAACCATGTGTCTTCATAGCCAGGAGAGATGTTCCCCCAGCCCAGTGATGTTGATCCTTGGAACTGAGTGAACAGGAAGAGAGGGGTTGATAGCCACCTCATAGAGTGTGCTTACAAACTTCTCAAAAGAGCTAGCAAACAGAGCTATAGAGGCTTGATCAAGGGACCTTGAAAAAGTGGGATTGATGGGATGATCTAGTTTCCTCTCCTAGCTTAAACTTAGCATGCCTGCATACCCTTGAAGCTTTCCTCAAATTTGCCTGGCCTGTTTGGTGGACTTCGATTGATTTCATTTGTAGCTAAAATAGCTGTTTGAGAGATGGAGGAGTCATGGAAGTGGTATTGCACCCCTGCATTTGAAGTGCCAGAACAAAGAGTTTGCACTGAGACTTCTGAACTACAACTGTGGCACATTTGAGCCATGTGATGCCCATGGGTGTATCCTGTCTTCTGTGCCTGGGGTGGTTAATTTGTTCCTATTACTGTAGGTAGGAAATTGATAGCTTGTTATGCTTGATGCTCAAGTCCTCATAAGTCTATCCCTAGCCTTCAGTCTCTACCAACTACTACATTGGCCAAAACCACCAATTATTTTTCAGTGTCAGAAGTTATTAGAAGAACCAGCAAAGCTGGTGGCTCGGTGTGACATTTTCTGCTCCCTCTAGGTAGGTTTTGAGAACATTTCTGTCATCGCATGTAGGCTGGACCTATTAGCAAGTTTAACAGGTTAATTAGGTTAAGGAAAGGTTAAATTAAATATTAAAATAGCTTGTTTTAATTATAGTGGTGTCAAGTAAAATGTGGCTGATGCTGGTTCAAGGGATACTGGTTTGGGAGAGCTCTGTGCCTTCCCAGCAGCTAAACTTCCTGGTGGTTTAATGAATTGAAGCAGTTTCTGGATGGAACCAGGTATCAGGTACTGGTCAGTCCCTGCAGCATCTGTCTGCTCTTAATCTCTCTCTTGCCTAGTGTTCTTAAAGAGGTTTTCATGGTTTCCACCCTTCACTCTCTCAGCATATATTCCAAGCAAAGGTTTCTAAATCTAAGTCATGAAGTAGCTTGCCTTCCTAGAAGAAACTTGAGCAGTAACTGCTTTCTAAAGGTGGTGTCGGAAGCTCAGTAAGCTTTATCTGATTTTCTTCCACACTTTTTTGTTTTGTTATGTTTTTTGTTTTTGTTTTTTTGAGGTAAGGTCTCACTCCAGCCCAGGTGACCTGGAATTCACTATGTAGTCTTAGGCTGGCCTTCAATTCACAGTGATCCTCCTACCTCTGCCTCCTGAATGCTGGGATTAAAGGCATGCACCACCACGCCTGGCTTCTTCCACACTCTTAATGGTAATTTTCTGATTTGAGTGTTGCGTATCCTGAGTTGGACTTAGGGCCAAGGGATGGATGGAGTCTAGCTCCTTGCCACCACCACCACACCACCCTGGCCAGTATTATTACTCGTACTGTGTGCTGAGATGAATGGAGTATATTTCAAGTCAGTGTGGTCAGCAAGTAGCCAAAAATAAACTTATGAAGTTCTGCTTTTAGCACACCCTGGACTTCTAGAGTCTTAGCCAGGCTTCAACAGCCCATCATGGTGTATCCTTGTCTGCACGTTGGTGGAGTATAGTAATTCAATGAGAGTGGAGAGTCCACCCACAAGGTGGTTGGATTTGAATGATGCCTCTCCAGCTGTAACTGAAGTGAATTGTTTTTACTTCAGTTATTAGTGAAAGTATCAGTGGTCCCTAAAACAGATTTTAGACTGTGCTTCAAGGCTGTTATGAGTATTCGACTCTTAGCTGCTCTCTGTTGAAGCCAAGAAGATTTTAAAGTTAATGTCTACTAACATGGTGTCTGTTGTCAGGCTAAGTGCAGAGCAAGCAAAACATGTCCTTCAAAAGAATCCCGATGAAGCAGCAGGGTTCTTCTGAGGGAGAAAAAAAAACAGTGTTAGCATAACTTGTTCACTTTGAGGCAGTATGTGTCTTGAGGGGAAAAGATCCAGTCTGTAGTCAGGATCTTCATCATGGTGAGTTTGTTTAGAGTAAGTTGATGTGGTTTGCCAGCAAGGTCTGAGCTTACTCATTCACTGTGAGCTTGAGGAGAGATGAAAAAGAACTGATACCCACTGGAATCAACAGTATAGGCTCCCTAGCTGCAGTGGTGTGATGTGTTGGTAGAATTAAGTTTGGGAGTTTTATGTCTCCTGTTTATTTTTAAGGCGCTGACATCTGAGTTTGGTCAGTAGCTTAGTGATAGAGCATTGCCTAGCTTTCATCTGGCCCTGGGTTCTATCTGCAACCACACTGTCATAAAATCCTATTACTCTGATAAAGAAAAATACCCTGTGATGGGCTGGGTGTGGTGGCACACACCTGTGTACTGAGCACTTGGGAGACTAGAGCAGGAGGATCAAACTAGAGGCTAGCCTGGAGTACATAGACCCTGTCTCTCCCTCCCCCCCCAAAAAAAAAATAATTGGTCAGATTGGTCAGTGTAAAAGGCAGTGATGGCTTTGAGATGTTTCATACTTGATCTGTGTTTGTCTGACAGGGTAGGGTTTGGGGCACGCACTCATGTTCTCTCTGACTAATGAAAAATTAATGGAAAGTGTTCTATGAACTATGTCTTTCAAGGCTTTGTCTGATTTGTACTTTGATATATGAAAGTGAACATCAAACTTGTTTATACAGAAATAAGTCTGTGTTGTGCATAGTGGGATATACTTGATGTTTACCCAGTGCCTGTGCTGAAGTTTGTGCTTGGCTTTGAATTAATTGTATGTTTACACCTGACATTTTTTGAAATAAAGAGAAAAACTTAATGCTTATGGAAAGGGTGTGTCTTTTAATTTTTACCATCTGACTAGGTTAGGTATGTTTTAGAGATTCAGTATGAACTCTTTAAGCACAGAGGAGCTGGGAATGTGGCTCACCTGACAGAGTGCTTGTCTAGCATTCATGAAGCCCTGGGTTCCATCCTCAGAGCTGCATAAACCAGATGCAGTGGCCCACACCTATAATCTCAGCATTTAGAAGGTAGAGGCAAGAGGATCTTCAGTGTCATTCTTGGCTAAATAGAGAGTTTGAGGCCAGTCTGGGCTACATGAAACCCTGTCTTAAAATTACTGTCAGTATCCAGTCCTGTGGGCTGTCCCTATCCTAGTTATTACTAAATTAACAGATGATCTGTTTTTTACCAATTAGCTGGTTGGCCATTTATCCAGTAAATGTAAAACCACTGGTTTTAGCTTCTCTTTTTGGATCACTTGTGCTTATAGCTCTGGTGTGGATGTAAAGTGCTGTAGCTGCCTGTCATGGCAGTTCTGTGAATGAGATAATGTCATGTTACATTTCGTATGCTGAGCCGCTAGTATTACGGCCACTTTTTATTCAAAATAAATAATAATTGTTTACATATTGTCTGTCTATTTTATGGCATTCACACAGTTTATAGCAGGGCCAAGACACCTCAAACCCAGATCACCTCTATGAGGTATTGGCCAGGCCCTGTGGAAGAGAGGAAAGGACTATGTCAGGGAGGGGTTAGTGACTGCCCACTGACAACCACCCTGGCATCCATTCAGTGTTTTGGTTTATTCTAGGAAAAAGTGAAGAATGCAAGGGGGAATTGATACACATTCACTAAGTGTATTACTTTTACACTAATGAATACATGAGTCTATCAGTTCCTTTTCTTTTTTATTTTATTTTTATTTATTTATTATTATTATTATTATTATTTGTTTGTTTTTTTTTGTTTTTCAAGGTAGGGTCTCACTCTGGTCCAGGCTGATCTGGAATTAGCTATGTAGTCTCAGGGTGGCCTCGAACTCATGGCAATCCTCCTACCTCTGCCTCCCAAGTGCTGGGATTAAAGGCGTGCACCACCACGCCCGGCTTCTTTTTTATTTTTAAAAATTATTTGTTTATTTGAGTGAGAAAGAGGCAGGTAGAGAGAGAGAAAATGGGTGCTTTGGGCCTCCAGCCACTATAAATGAACTCCAGACACATGTGCCACCATGTGTATCTAGCTTATGTGGGTCCTGGGAATTGAACCTGGGTCCTTAGGCTTTGCAGGCAAGCATCTTAACACTAAGCCATCTCTCCAGCCCTTAGTTACCTTTCTAGTTGCTGTGACCAAACACCTTACAAGAAGAAACAGCTTAATGAAGGAAGAGTTTATTTTGGCTTATAGTTAAGTGATTCATTCTATCATGGTGGTAAGGCATGGCTTCAGGAGTGGGAACCAGCTAGTAACAGTCAGGAAGCAGAGAGCAAACAAAATAGGGCTGGACTGTGAAACCTTAAGGCCCACCCCCAGTGATTCACCAGCAAGGCTCTACCTCTTAGAGGTTCCACGCCTTCCCAAACAGCACTACCACAACTTGTGGGAATATTTCACATTCAAACTACAATGTTAAGTATGTTAAAAACAGGTTTTTCATTTGTTTTTAATTGCAGTGCTAGAGATGGAACCTAGGACCTCACACATGCTAGGCTAGCACTCTACTACAGAGCTACACATCCAAACCCAGACCACCACAATGCCAAGTAGATAGTATTCAGTGAGGCCAGTGACACTCAGAAATGCCATCATGAGCCGGGCGTGGTGGTGCACGCCTTTAATCCCAGTACTCAGGCAGAGGTAGGAGGATTGTGTGAATTCAAAGCCACGCTGAGACTACATAGTGAATTCTAGGTCAGCCTGGGCTAGATGTAGAGACACTACCTCGAAAAAAAAAAAAAAAAAAAAATGAAATGCCATCTAGAAAGCATCCTGCGTTGTTGGTGAAATAGCTAGAGGCCGTGCCAACATGCAGCTCATCCTATGCTTGGAGAGGCTCCACCACCATCAGCCTTAGATTTCCCTGAAGGACTCGATGACAGGTCTGGGAGAGCCTGACAGCTGGCATTCTGTTTGTGCTCCTGGGTGGTGGTCCAGCCCCCTTGCTCATCTGCCTAGTGATTTTTGGTCTTCGTAATATTGGGATAGAACCCAGGGCCTCACATATGCTAAACAAGTACTCTATCACTGAGCTATATCTCCAGCCTGGGCTGTTTTAAAAACTGTCCACAGATGAGCTCAGACTATGACCTGTCCCAGCCCTCTGGAACCTCCATGGCTTGTGTACATGGACCTTGTCAGTGCAGATGCTCTGAGTGTCTCACAACCCTGCCTGAGAGTCTCAGCTTCACGTCAGCTCTGTCTCGTCCTACCAGGACAGGGTGTGACTGCCATTGTTTCTAAGGAGCACAACTGGTCTAGCTACTACAGCATACCCTTCCTCTCTTGAGTTGAGCTCAGTTCACTCCTCAAGGGAAAGAAAGCTAGTCCTTCCACATGTGAAGTTTTCCCCTTTCCTGTCTCACTTTCTCACTGGGGATCCCTTCCCAAATACACCCCATTTCATAGTTTGCTGGTGTGTGGGGGAATGCACTTAACCGAAGACCATTGGTACCATAAGCAGCCTAGGAGACAGTTCTCTGGAATAGTTTCCTGGCCAAGCAGCAGCAGGTCCCACCAAGCCAGTGTGAATGCCTGGGATTAGCAGTGCATAGCCAAAGCTTCTCACACCCCAAGTTAGGTTCCTGATAAGGGTGTTGAAAACACAATCTCCAGTTCCATGGGCTAGCAGACATGTCTCCCAGTATCGAGAAAGGGAGAGTACCTGCATCCCTGGATACCTGCAAAGGTCCCTTCTCCTCCCCCCAGTATATAGCTCAGTGATAAAAGTATTGGCTTACCATGTACTAGGCCCTGGACATCATCTCCAGCACTACCATTTTTAAAAAGGGGGTGGGGACTGGAGAGGTGGCTTAGCGATTAAGGCATTTGCCTGCAAAGCTGAAGGAACTCAGTTCAATTCCTCAGGACCCACGTAAGCCAGATGGACAAGGTGGCACATGTGTCTGGAGTTTGTTTGCAGTGGGTGTGCCTATCCTCGCTCTCCAATAAATAAATGTATGAATATATTTTAAAGGGGGGGGGTCTGGAGAGATGGTTCAACAAGTAAAAGTGCTTGCTTGCAAAGCCCAACTGTCCAGGTTTAATTCCCCAGTATCCATATAAAGCCAGATGTACAAGGTGGCACATGCATCTGGAGTTTGTTTCCAGTGACTAAAGGTCCTGATGCACCCATTATCTCTCTATCTGCCTCTTTCTCTCTCTCCCTCTTCAAGGCGTGGTACTGCACACCTTTAATCCCAGCACTCAGGAGGCATATAAAGGAGGATTGCTGAGAGTTTGAAGCCATCCTGGAACCACAGAGTGAGTTACAGGCTATTCTGGGCTAGAGTAAGGCCCTTCCTTGAAAAAATAAATAAATATTAGGGCTGAAGAGATGGCTTAGCAGTTAAGGTGCTTGCCTGCAAAGCCAAAGCACCCAGGTTCGATTCCCCAAGACCCACATAAGCCAGATACACAAGGTGGTGCATGTATCTGGAGTTCTTTTGCAGTGGCTGGAGGTCCTGGAGTGCCCATTCTTTCTCTCTCTCTCTCTCTAATAAATTTTTAAACAAATTATAACCAGAGGCTTGAAAATACACTGCTCATCTCCTCGATCTGGATTGCTGTGGATAAAGGACCAAGTGGAAGTCCCCAAACTATAGCCACTAACTGAAATAGTAATCTGGGATAGTTTCAAGACTTGCCAGGTGTGGTGGTGCACACCTTTAATCCCAGCAGACAGTAGACAGGCAGGAAGATCACCCAAAATTTGAGGCCAGCCTATTCTACCTAACAGGTTTTGTCTCCAACAAAAAAAAAAAAGGAAGAAGGATGTGCATAAATTACATGCAAATACCTGTTTTGGAAAATATGGGGATCTCAACTAATCTGCAGATACCAGCCAGTGAGTGTACTGTTAATTGATGAAGTCTGTATATATATTATTTCTCAATGAAACTGCCTCATATGGTTGGGCATGGTGGCACACACCATAAATCCAGCACTCAGGAGGCAGAGTTAAGATTGCCGTGAGTTTGAGGTCAGCCTGGGCTAGAGTGAGATGCTACTTTGAATAAACCAAAACAAAATTGCTTTGTATGAGAGCTGGGGAGATGGCTCAGCAGTTAAAAACACTTATTTGCAAAACCTGTCAGCTGGATTCAATTCCCCAGGACCCACCTAAAGCCAGATGCCTCATCCATTTCAAGTAAACATGTAGATGAGTGATGGAGGAGGGAGACCCAGACTTTCTCGCTTGGCTACCACATGCACACATATACACAGAGCATGTGTTGTGATAGCTTATATGGAGGGTCAACTTCATAGGACCTAGAATCACTGGTGAGGGATTATCTATATTAGGTTAGACTCTAGGCATGCTTGTGAGGGCCTATCAATTCCCCAATACAGCACAAAATCAGATGTGATGGTGCATGTCTGTCATCCCAGAACTTAGGAGGTGCAGGTAGGAGGATCAGAAACTTAAGGTCATCCTTGGCTCTACAGTGAGTTTGAGGCCAGCCTGGGCTATATGAGATCCTGTCTCAAACAAATAAACAGAAACACAGAAATCTCCATGGGGCTAGGGAAATGACTCAGCAGTTAAAGTTGCTTGTTTGCAAAGACTGCTAACTCAGGTTTGATTCCCTAACATCAAGGTAAAGCCAAATGCAAAAAGTGGTGCAAGCATCTGGCATTCATTTGTAATGGCAAGAGACCTTTGTGCATCTGTGGTGTGTGTGTGTGCAAATATTTTTTAAAATCCAGACATGGTTGCACATGCCTTTAATCCCAGCACTCGGGGAGCAGAGGCAGGAGGATCACTATGAGGTTGAGGTCAACCTGGGACTAACAAGTGAGTTCCAGGTCAGCCTGGGCTAGAGTGAGACTCTACCTCAAGAAAACCAAAAAATAAAAAGAAAAACTGAAGGGATAAGATAGGTACAGCTTGCTTCACTCTATTTTCTACAGATTAACTTTTTTTTTGGTTTTTTGAGGTAGGGTCTCGCCCTAGCCCAGGCTGACTTGGAATTCACTATGTAGTCTCAGGGCGGCCTCGAACTCACAGTGATCCTCCTATCTCTGCTCCCCAAGTGCTTGGATTAAAGGCGTGCAGATTAACTTTCTTTTAAAAAAAATAATATTTGGGGGCTGGGGAGATAGCTTAGTGGTTAAGGCACTTGCCTGCAAAGCCCAAGAGCCCAGGTTTGATTCTCCAGTACCCATATAAGCCAGATGCACAAGGTGGCACATGCATCTGGAGTTTGCTTGCAGTGGCTGGAAGCACTGGTGCACCCATTCGCATTCTCTCTCACTCATTCGCTCACTCTCAAATAAATATATAAAATTAAAAAAACAACTATTGGGCTAGAGAGATGGCTTAGCTATTAAGGTGCTTGCTTGCAAAGCCAAAGGACCCAGGTTTGATTTGATGCACAAGATAATGCATGGGTCTGGAGTTTCTTTGCAGCAGCCGAAGGCCCTGATGCACTCATTCTCTCTCTCTCTGCCTCTTTCTCTTTCAAATAATTTTGTAAAATTTATTTGCAGTCAGACGTGTGTGTGTGTGTGTGTGTGTGTGTGTGTGTGTGTGTTATGCCAGGGCCTCTTGCCAATGCAAATAGACTCTAGCACACATGCCACTTTATGTATCTGGCTTTATGAGGGTACTGGGGAATTGAACCAAGGCTGGTGGGCTTTGCAAACAAGGGCCTGTAACTGCTGAGCTATCTCCCCAGCCCCCAGATTAACTTTCATTGCAGTGCTGGACTCCAGCCAGATGAACCCAAATCATCTCCTTTGTGGGAGAAGCTGGTTGGGTAGCTGGGGTTGGTGTAGCCTTCATCTTGTAGGCAGGGCACAGGTCCCATGGTAAGATACCTAAAGAGGTGTCTGGGGCAGGAGGGTGGGTACACACCTTAAAGCTGCCTCTAGTACCTCATGGTCTTCACCCTGCCAGCAAGAGAGGGAAACCATGCTAACCCAAGCCTAACCAAACGCAATGCACCCGGCAGATGTGCAAAGGGGAGTGTGCGGTCTTAACTTACGATGAAAGAATTTGAAAATGAGCTGAGGGGCTGCATTGATGACAGTATGGGAAGTGATATGTTCTCTTGCAAGTTGACATTAATCAGACCTTGGTAGTTAACCTCCAGCACAGCAGGCTGATGTGTAAGTTAACAAGATGTTTACCCTTCAGCAGTAAGAGCAGCCTCCCTGGAGCAGGAAGCCTGGCCACCTCCACAGACAGGGCTGGATGTTGATGACTCCAGCCAGGCCTCAGCTCCAATTAGAGGCCCCTGATTCCTTTGCTTCCTCCAGAGCCAAACACATGGCCTCACAAAGATCTGGGAAGGGTAGCACCATACCGAGACCAGGGAAAGCTGCTGCTTCAGAGGGAGCGACCAATCAGAGCCTGAGCACAACCCAGGGAGGGGCCCCAGAAACCCATGCAAGGTGCAGCTCAAGGAAATCTGCCCTGTCCCACTTTTACAGCAGCCACAGTGACAGCATCTAGGTGTGCGTAATTCACACCCTGATAGTCAAGAACCAAAGATGCAAGGGATGGGGAAGGCAGTTTGTCCCAGGGAGCTCCCCCACGGTATAGGGCTCCTACAGCTGGCTCCAGCCCAGCCTGGTGGAGCTTTAGGGGACGCAGGGTGCTCTGAAAGCTAGGATGCACCATCCAACTTATGGTAAGAAAACCGGGGGGCTGCAGAGATGGCTTAGCAGTTAAGGCACATGCCTGTGAAGCCTAAGGACCCCAGTTTGATTCTCCAGGTCCCACGTAAGCCAGATGTACAAGGTGGTGCATGCGTCTGGAGTTCGTTTGCAGTGGCTAGAGGCCTTGGCATGCCCATTCTCACTCTCTCTCTTCCTCTCTCTCTGTCTCTAATAAATAAATAAAAATAAAATCTTAAAAAAAAGAAAACAGATAGTGCCAAGGCCCACTATCCAGTGGAGTTCAGAAATCATTGTTAGAGAACTTGGGCCCTGTTTCCTCTGGCACCATGTGTAGCTATGGGCAAGTTACTTAAATTCTCTCAGGATTCTGTGGAAAGCAGAGGAGATGGTGGTGGCTTTCATGAAGCATTTTCTGCGCTCTGCCCTATTCCCAGTTTTTATGTACATTAACTCAACTTCTCTCAGGGTACTTCTAGGAGGCTATTACCATTTTATTCTCATTTTTCAGGGACCTGAGGAGGTTAAGTAATTGTAATGATGGTTAATCTTTTTAAAAAATATTTTATTTATTTGAAAGAGAAAGAGAATGGGCACACCAGGGCCTCTAGCCACTGCAAACAAACTCTAGACGCATGTGCCACCTTGTGCATCTGGCTTACATGGGACCTGGGGAATTGAACCTGGGTCCTTTGGCTTTGCAGACAAGTGCCTTTGCTAAGTCATTTCTCCAGCCCATGATGGTTAATCTTTGTTTTGTTTTGTTTTTTTGGGGGGGGGTTGCAAGGTAGGGTCTCACTCTGGTCCAGGCTGACCTGGCTCAGGGTGGCCTCGAACTCTCGGCGATCCTCCTACCTCTGCCTCCCAAGTGCTGGGATTAAAGGCGTGCGCCACCACGCCCGGCGATGGTTAATCTTGATTGTCAACCTGATAGGAATAAGAATCACCATGGAAGAGCCAATCCAGATGTGGGCAACACAATCCCCATAAACAGTTGTCCAGGACTGAATAAAAAGGAGAAAGCAGGCTTGGGAAATGGTTCAGTGGTTAAGGCACTTGCCTATAAAGCCCAACAACCTGAGTTCGATTCCCCAGTACCCATGTAAAGCTAGATGCACAAAGTGGCACATGCATCTAGAATTCATTTGCAATGGCACTATGCCCTGGTGCACCCATTCTCTTATCTCTCCTCTCTCTCTCTCTCTCTCTGCTTGCAAATAAATAAATAAGCCGGGTGTGGTGGCACACACCTTTAATCCCAGCACTTGGGAGGCAGAGGTAGGAGGATCGCCGTGAGTTTGAGGCACCCTGAGACTACATAGTGAATTCCAGGTCAGCCTGGGCTAGAGTGAGACCTTACCTTGAAAAACCAAAAAAAGACAAAAGAAGAAGAAGAAGGAAGGAAAGAAGGAGAGAGGAAGGAAGGGAGCGAAAGAAGGAAGAGAAGAAAAGGCTGTTTCCAGAACCACAATGCTCAGTAGGATGGCCATCAGTGCCACAAAGGTATTTAAATTCAAATCCTTGAAAACAATCCCTGTGGTGGTGCATGCCTTTAATCCTGGCAGAGGTAAGAGGATTGTTGTGAGTTCAAGGCCACTCTGAAAGGTCAGGTCCAGGTCAGCCTAGGCTAGAGTGAGACCCTACCTTGAAAAAAAATCCCTGAAAACATAGCTTAAAAAGCATTTCTTCAGGGCTGGAGAGATGGTTTAGTGGTTAAGTTTCTTGCCTGCAAAGCCAAAGGACCTAGGTTTGATTCCCCAGAACCCATGTAAACCAGATACACAAGATGGCAAATGCATCTGGAGTTTGTTTGCAGTGGCTAGAGGCCCTAGAGTGCCCATTTTCTCTGTCTCTTTCTCTCTTAAAATAAATTTTTAAAAAATTAAAAAAAAATAATAAACTTCTTCAGTGGTAAAGTCACAGCACAAATGCCCCAAGACCACTCTGTGCTCTATGGCTAAAAGCTGCCCAAGTAGAAAGTACAGAGAGTAATGCCTCTCGTTCCAGAGAATTTTGTTCTACTGGGTTCTCCTCCCCTTTCCTAACCTCTCCTTCCTCTTTCATCTATCTATCTATCTATCTATCTATCTATCTATCTATCTATCTATCTATCTATCTATCTATCATCTGTCTATCATCTGTCTATCTATCTATCTATCTATCTATCTATCTATCATCTATCTATCATCTATCTATCTATCTATCTATCTATCTATCTATCTATCATCTGTCTATTATCTATCTATCTATCTATCTATCTATCTATCTATCTATCTATCTCCTCTTCCTCCCGTTTCCTTCTCTCCCCTTTCTTTCCCTCCCCCTCCTTTTTTCTTCCTTTTTCTATTTTCTTAAAAATTTAAAAAAATTATTTATTTGAGAGAGAGAAAGAAGCAGATAGAAAGAGAAAGAACTGGCAACACCAGGGCCTCCAGCCACTGCAAACACGACGCATGCACCACCTTGTGCATCTGGCTCAAGTGGGTCCTGGCGAATCAAACCTGGTCCTTTGGCTTTGCAGACAAGTGCCTTAACTGCTAAGCCATCTCTCTAGCTCTCTCTTTTTTATCTTTGTTTGAGACAGGATATCATGTAGCCCAGCGTAGATCCCATGTGCTGGGATGACAGGTGTGAACCACCATGCCTGGCTCTGGGTGCCACATTCTAAAGCTGAGCTGGCTGTGCACTGGCCCTGTGCTAAGGACTCTGTGTCACTGCCTTGAGTCTTGTGGGAACCACACCCCACTTCTGGTGTGAGTACTGATAAGGATTTGAAGAGTGAGCAGCAGCACCCCTCCCGCTATGGACCCATAGTGGGCTGGTGCTGAAGCCCCCACTCCCAACCCCAGTCTGACTGCAGAGGTCCAGCCTGTAACATTCCACTGTGCCACCTCCCCGGCCTGTGTTCCCAAAACCTCAAACAAGGCCACCCTCCAGCCACTGCACCTTCAGGACACCCAAGGCTGAGTATATCACTCTTTATTGGCTAGGTGGAGTCTCCCAAAGGCTGAGGGCGGGGGTTGTGAACCTTTCAGGTAAATTTCTTTGGCAGGGGGTTAATGATTCCACTCTCTATGTACTCGAAGACTGTGTATGGGTCCTGATCCCCGTTGAGGGAGATGGCACTGTTATAGAATTGCTCCAGCTCCTCACAGTTCTGGTAGAACAGGTCTATTTTGAGCTTGACTTGATCCTCAGAATCCTTAGGGTTCTGCAAGAGACGGGCCTGGACCTCCATGGTGGGAGGAGGCTTGTACATGAGGTGGTACCTAGAAGGTAAGAGGTGACAAGGCAGAGATGACAAGGGGGCCCCGCTTCTTACATACCCTGACCCCTGTTCACTATCCCCACCAGCCACAAACACTGGCCACACCAGCTCTGTGCGCACCCTGGAAGATTAAGCCCTGGTCTCTGCTCAGAGGAAGGGCAGAGATCTGTGATGGGAGTACAAGATATGAGGGCATTGTCAGAGCCAGATTAATTTCTTTACTCCTCCATTCTTTTCTTCCTTCCTTCTTCCCTCCTTCTCTCCCTCCTTCCTTCCCTCCCTCTCCCTCTCCCTCCCTCTTCCCTCCCCCCTACAGTTCCTCTTTCCCTTCTTTCCTTCTCCTTTCCCTTCCTTTGTTCTTTGTCCTTTTGTGCATGTGTGTGTGGTGTGTATTGCATATGGACACAAATGTGTGGGTGCAGGTGCATATGTGCACACATGCATGCAAAGTCCAAAGATTGACTTCAGATACTTTCCTTAATTACTCTCCATCTGGTTTTGGAAGCAGGGTCTTTCAGTGAACCCAGAACTCAATAATTCAGCTAAACTAGCCAACAAGTGTGGGGACCCTCCTGTCTTCACTTCCCCAGTGCTGGGATTATACCCCCATGCTCAGCATTTACATGGGTCCCAGGGATATGAACTCAGGTTCTCATGTTTGCATGGCAAGTGCTTTATTGACTGAGCCATCTCTCCACTTTTGTTTTGTTTTTTTTGTTTTTTTTAGAATTTATTTATTTATTTGCAAGCAGAAGAGAGACAGAGAATGGGTACCCCAGGGCCTCTAGCTGCTGCAAACAAACTCTAGCTGTATGTACCACTTTATGCATCTGTCCTTACTTGGGTACTAGGAAATTGAACCCAGGTCGTTAGGTTTTGTACTGTAGGCAAGTACCTTAACCACTAAGTCATCTCCCTAGCCACTGTTCTTTTTTTTTTTTTAATGAGGCAAGCCCAACAGGCTGGCCTTTTTTTGAGAGAGAGAGAGAGAATTGGCATGTCAGGGCCACCAGCCACTGCAATCAAACTCCAGATGCATGCACTACCTTGTGCGCATCTGTGACCTTGTGCAGTTGCATCACCTTGTGTGTCTGGCTTACGTGGGCCTGGAGCATCGAACATGGGTCCTTAAAGGTTTCATAGACAAGCGCCTTAACCACTAAGCCATCTCTCCAGCCCAACTGTGTTTTGTTTGTTTGTTTGTTTGTTTGTTTGTTTGTTTGTTTGTTTTTGTTTTTTTTCAAGGTAGGGTTTCGCTCTAGCCCAGGCTGACCTGGAATTCACTGTGTCGTCTCAGGGTGGCCTCGAACTCTCGGCGATCCTCCTATCTCTGCCTTCCGAGTGCTGGGATTAAAGGCGTGCGCCACCACGTCCGGCTCCCAACTTTTTTTAAATCCTCCCAGGCAATATGTGTTAAGCATTGGTAACCAGCCCACCTGATGTAGCCACTTTGCACACTGGGGCCCAGGACCAGGTCCTGCTGCAGGACCATGGACATTCCTTTCCTCGTTACTCTCCCAGGCAGAGAGAGCCCTTTCCCTTCTTTTGTTCTCTGTTCCTTTTTCTTTAGGTGTATATGTGTGTGTGCATGGTGTGTGTATGCATGTTCATATACATGTGGGCATGCTTGTGATGTGTGTATATGCATGCTCATATACATGCCTAGCAGCACTTGCTAAGCAAATCCATCCCTAGCCTCTATCTAGAGGACCAGGTCTACTTGGACAGTGACAGTGGCGAAGAGAGGAGGCTCCTCAAGGGACCCAGTTGCCGGCAGCCTTCCATAATCAGTCCCTGAGAGTTCCCAACCAACCTTTCTCCTGTGACTGGGTCAGTTCTCCTCAGAGTCAGGCGCTCAAGGAGGGAATCTAATGGCACATTCAGGAAGAACACCCTGCAAGGAGAGAACATGGTGGTCGTGTTTGTGATGCTCTGTACTTACAATGCTTTGACCTCCTGGGCCTTTGAATCCTTGGGAGACTGCCCCTCCTCTCCCCTCCCCAGGCTGATTGCAGGAGATGGCAAATAACAGGCCTGTGAACATGACTTTCAAACACTTGCCACTCCAAATCGGTCCAGAGCCCCCAGCTCCATCCACCGCTTCCATCAAACTCATGCTGTAAACCAGTATTCCCCACCCCCCGCTCTGAATCATCAGGGCCAGATGCCAGGTTGACTAGAGACACCCTAATAGCCTAGAATTTTCCAGAAGCATTCAGAGTCCAGCCTGAAGCTTACTGCAGCCTGCTTACTCTGTCTTGTGTGTTCCTTCCTGCCAAAGCCACACAAAGGTCCCCAGCCAGTGTCCCCTCCCTCCTGTGGCCTCCTCTCACGTGGCCCTGCATGGCAGGCTCTTTTGGCACAACCTTCTTCTGGGGACCGAGAGTAATAAAAAATAAGCTTTTTGTTCAATGCATTGGCCTCTCTGTTGTCACTCCTCCACAAACTAAGTCTTGCTGTAATCAAGACAGGATGAGGGCTTGGAAGATGGCTCAGCAGTTTAGGGTACTTGCTTGCTAAGCCTGCCAACCCAGGTTCAATTTCCAAGCCACCCATGTAAGCCAGATGCAAAAAGTTGTGTCTGCAAAATGGCCTTGATATCCATGACCTCTCAGTGCCTGACACTATGTACACAAGACCATCATGATGGAGAGGGTTTTCAAAGGGGAAAGTGGGGGGAGGGAGGGAAGTACCATGGGATATTGTTTACAATTAAGGAAGTTGTCAATAAAAATAAATTAAGCGGGGCGTGGTGGCGCACGCCTTTAATCCCAGCCCTTGGGAGGCAGAGGTAGGAGGATCACTGAGAGTTCGAAGCCATCCTGAGACTACATAGTGAATTCCAGGTCAGCCTGAGCTAGAGTGAAACCCTACCTTGGAAAAATTAATTAATTAATTAATTAATTAATTAAAAATAAATAAAAGTTGCATCTGGTGTACATTTGCTGAAGCAAGAGACCCTGATGTGTCCACATCCCCACATAAACAAACAAAAGACAAGAATAAGCACCATGGTCACCTAGAAGGACCATGAGCTGGACTTTTGTCCTTTTCTCAACCTGGGGTCAGGGATGACATATTCTCCTCATGTGGAGAGAGCCCATCTCTCAGAGGCCCTGGGATATCTAACTCAGAGGTTCCCCAGAAAGAGATGTGGGGAGGGAGGGCTCCCTGAACGATGCTCTCGGCTCCCCTGGCTCATAGGCAGCTTTGCAGCCTCAATACTCTAGGGGTGGGAATGGGGGCATAGTTCATTCTTGTAAGACAGTAACATCTCTAATGTCACATGGGCCTGGGTTAAAGTCACACATCCACCATAACCCACTCATTCAATGTCTTTCAGATGCGATTTCCTCCATGATAATATGGGGCTAAGCCAGGGATGGTGGTGCATGCCTTTAATATCAGCACTCGGGAGGTGCGGGTGAGGGGCACAGGTAGGAGGATTGCTGTGAGTTAGAGGTCACCCTGAGACTACATAGTGAATTCCAGGTCAGTCTGGGCTAGAGCGAGACCCTACCTGAAAAAAACAAAAAAATGTGGCTAATAACAGATTTTCTTGTGTAGGAGATTTAATAGGATAAAATGTGAGAAGCTTAGTGTGGGTCTGTGCAGACTCCATGCCCAAACGTGACAGCTGTCATTTAACCATGTTCTTCCTGGGAGAGCAGAATCCTTTCCGCCCATGTCCTTCTGGTTGGTCTCGCTCTTCCTCACAGAGGAGCCCTGAAAGCCAACAAGCCCAAAATGGAACCTCACCGAAAAGACAGTGCTTGCTGCTTGTTGCAGACCGGAAACACTGGGAATCCACCTACTAACCTTGCCCCAGTGTTGATCCCAAACCAGTGTTCAGTAGGGTTGTTGTCACTCACAGTGGGGTTCTCTATGACTGATGCATGTACTTTCCACCAGGGGCTACAACAGTGACATCAGTGACACCAACATTATTGACAGCAAACACCCCCTGTGCAGTCAAAGCCTAGGCTTGAAAATCAATACGGTTAGGCCCGAAGAGCCTCTCGGTGCAAGAAAATTCGTTAACACCCCTGGCTTCACTCTCTGGGAGGAAGCAGAGTATTCTCCATGTCAACCAACAGAGGAAGCCCTCTCTGGAACAGGAGAGGTGGCTCAGCCGGTAAAGTGCATCCCACGCAAGCATGAGGACCTGAATTCAGATTCCCAACACTGACATAAAGCATACCATGTGGGCTGGAGAGATGGCTTAGCAGTTAAGGAACCTACCTGTGGAGCCGAAGAATGCTTGTTCAAATCTCCAGGTCCCACATTTAGCCAGATGCAAAAGTGACGCAAGCGCGCAATGTCACACGCGCACAAGCGGGCGCATGCATCTGGATTCATTCACAGTGGCTGAAAAGGCCCCTGCACGCCCATTCTCTCTCTGCTTCTTCCTCTCTCTCTCTGTCTCTCTCCAAAAATAATAATAATAAGCATACTATGTAATTCCGGCACTTGGGAGGCAGAGGCAGCTCATTCCTGGGGTAAGCTGGTTATCTAGACTAGTCAAATTGGTGAGTTTTGGGCTCAAGTGAGGCACTGTCTCAATAAGTAAGGTGGAACGCAATCAAGGAAGACACTGGATGCCAACCTCTGGCTTACACACATATACCTGCAGACGCATGCAACCGCATTCATATGAACATGCATACATCAAGTATGCACACACCACATGCATACAAACACAATACAAGGTGGAGGGAGAAGAAGAGAGAAGCCTACTGACATCCTGAGAATTCTCCAACATATCGAGTGAGCCTCACTCTGGGAAGTTCAGTGGGACAGTGCTCCCTAGCCTCCTAGTGCCAGGTGCTGCCTGAAACGGCCAATGCAGTGTCAACCCCAGTTAGCGCCCAGATTCTCAGCAAGTGCCCAGGGAGCACCCTGGAGGAATGCAGTCTTCGTGGAGAGGCTGGTGTAGTCTTGGTACACTGAGAGCAGCACTACAGCGGGGCTGGAGGCATCTCACGGCTCACAGGGAGCCCTGGACCTGGGATGCAAATGACCTGGTTCAGGCAAACCAACTGGAGGGGCATCTGACATTGGAGGGAGCCCCATGGTGCTCCTTTGCTGAACCCAGCGCCTCAGAGGACACTGTGGGGATGTTCTGTGAGGGAGGCCTGTGGTCCTGAAACCTCTAGGAGATAAGATACAAACTTGAGGGGCTGGAGAGATGACTCAGTGGTTAAGGCGTTTACCTGCAAAGCCTAATGAACTGGACTTGATTCCCCAGTGCCTACATAAAGTCAGATGCACAAAGGGGTGCATTAATCTGGAATCCATTTGCAGTGGCTAGAGGCCCTGGTGCACCCATTCCCTTTCTCTGTCTTTCTCTGTTTATGCAAATAAATAAATATTTTTAAAGACCTTGAGCATGCATGCTCTTCTGGGGGTTGGACTGGTTTATGTCTCTTACTGGGTTCTCCCAGACTCCAGTGCCCAAAGTAGTCACAAATCCCTGTCTCAGTTCAAACTTCCTGTTTCAGAGAGCCCAGGCTGGCCCAGCTACCTATGGAGGTGGAGAAGCTGGGGCTGCTCAGAGCCCACACACTGTCCTTGCTCCATTTCCCTTGGCTCATAGACACCCTTTTCCCTGATTCCCATGAGGGAGCCACTCTGGCCTTTTCATCTTGTGGCTTGGTTGAGATCAACTTGGCCCAAGGCTGAAGGCCTGAGTGTGAGGAAGGTGCTGAGGCAACCAGGCCAATGGTTTCTGGGCACATTCTTCCTCTGTCCATAGGGAATGGTACAAGATGCAGGGCCAATCTGATTCAGACTAGTACAAGGCAGTGCCATGCTAGCTGTGAAGAGCTTGCTCTCTGCTGAGGCTCCAAAGTGGGTGGGGTGGAAGCCCACTCTTTTCACAGAGCTTCCTTGAGAAAGCCCAGCCAAGACAGCATGGAGGTGGTGGCTCGCTGGGATCCTGAATCAGTCTGTTCCTGCAGCTAACTCCTTAAGGTTTGGGTGACAAAAATGCATAAATCTCTTCTTTTTAAAAATTTCTCATTTAGTTTTCACAACAAACATTTAACTTTTATTTTATTTACAAGCAGGGGGAGACTGAAAGGAGAGAGAGAGAGAATGGGCATGCCAGGATCTCTAGCCATTGAAAACAAACTCCAGATGCATGCACCACATTGTACAGCTGGCTTTATGTGGGTACTGGGGAATAGAACTCAGGTACTCAGGTCGTTAGGGTTTGTAGGCAGGTGCCTTAACTGCTGAGCCATCTCTCAGGCCCCAGAACTCTTCTTTTTGCTTTGGTTTCACCTGGTTTCACAATGGCACACCTATTCTCTCCAATGCAATTACTGGCAAAACACACCCCCAATATTCTCTCTGGGAGGCAATGCCACTGGTCATCAGCTGGAGACCTAGCATTCAAAACGTGTGTTGTGTTTTTTTTTTTGCATGTGTATGTGGTGATTATGTATGTGTGCATGCATGTTTGTATATGTGTTCTTAAGTGTGTAGGTGAAGTTCAGTGTCTTTCTAAATCACCCTCCACTTTATTTGTTGAAACAGGGTCTTTCACTGAACTCAGAACTCACTGATTTATCTAGACTAGCTATGCAGCTTGTCCTGGGGATCTGCAACCTCCCAAGCATTAGGATTATAGGGGTGAGCCACCACGCTGGGCATTTACGTGGGTGCTAGAGATCTTCATTCAGATCCTTGTGCTTGCATTGTAAGAGCTCTACCATTTCCGCCATTGCCCAAGCGCACTTGTGTGAATTTGAGAAAAACCAACTGTGGCGGTTTGATTCAGGTGTCCTCCATAAACTTAGACGTTCTGAATGCTAGGTCTCCAGCTGATGACAATTTGGGAATTAATGCCTCCCAGAAGAGTGTATTATTGGGGGCGCGGGCTTATGGGTATTGTAGCCAGTGCCCCCTTGCCAGTGTTTGGCACACTCTCCTGTTGCTATTGTCTACCTTTTGTAGGCCAAGGGGTTATGTCTGCCCTGTGCTCATGCTATCATTTTTCCCCTGCCATCATGGAGCTGCCCCTCAAGTATGTAAACCAAAATAAACCTTTTTTCCCCACAAGCTGCTCTTGGTCGGGTGATTTCTGCCAGCAATGCGAACCTGACCACAACACCAACAAATCAACTAACAAGCAAACACTGGCTGCAAGTAAACTGAATCTAGCAATGCATAAAAAGAATAATCCATTACAATTAAGTGGAATTTACCCAGGAATAGAAGGCTAATATATATATTTTAAAATAATCAATGTTGGGCTGGAGAAATGGCTCTGTGGCTAAGGCACTTGCCTGCAAAGCATAAGGACCTAAGTTTAATTCCCCAGTACCCACGTAAAGCCAGATGCACAAGGTAGTGCATGTGTCTGAAGTTCATTTGCACAGTATAGAGGCCTGGCACACCCATTCTCTCTCTCTCTCTCTCTCTCTCTGTATCTGCCTCTCTCTCTCCATCATAAATAAATAAAATATTTTTAAAATAATCAATGTACTTTACATTATCATTAAACAGGGTCTCACTATGGAGCCAGGCTGGCTTGGAACAGTGTTAACCCTAATGGGGAAACTACTATTATTGTCTGGATAAATGGATACATTACACTTACCAAATACTTATGTTTATGATCATGTATATATTTTAATTTTATGTAAACCCAGGTTTGATTCCACAGTACCCATGTAAGGTAGAAGTACATGATGGTGCATGTGTCTGGAGTTCATTTGCAGTGCCTAGAGGCCCTGGCACACCCATTCTCTCTCTCTTTTCTCTCTCTGCCCTTCTCTTTCTCAAATAAATAAATACACACACACACACACACACACACTTATTTGGGCTGGAGAGGTTGCTCAGTGGTCAAGGTGCTTGCCTGTAAAGCCTAAGGACCCCAGGTTCTTACTCAGCACCCACATAAGCCAAATGCACAAGGTGCACATGCATCTAGAGTTTGTTTACAGTGATTAGAGGCTGTGGCGCATCCATTCTCTATCTATCTGCTTCTTTCTTTCTCGTTCTCTCAAATAAATAAATAAAATATTTCAAAGAAATTTTGAAAAAATATATACTTATTTATTTGAGACACACACTTCAAACCAACTCCAGATGTATGTGCCACTTTGTGTATCTGGCTTTAGGTGGGTACTGGGGAATTGAACCTAGGTTGTCAGGCTTTTTGCCGATGAGACATCTCTCCAGCCCTATGCCTATATCTTTTTATTTGTTTATTTGTTTTTTGAGGTAGGGTCTTGCACCAGCTCAGGCTGACCTGGAATTCACTGTGTAGTCTCAGGGTGGCCTTGAACTCATGGTGATCCTCCTACTTGTACCTCCCAAGTGCTGGGATTAAAGGTGTGCACCACCACGCCCAGCTTATATCTTTTTTTTTTTTTTTTTTTTTTTTTGAGAGAGAGAGGGAGAGGAAGACAGATAGAGATGGGTGTGCCAGCAGCCTTTCAGCTGCTAAGAACGAAATCCAGATGCATGCGCCCCCTTGTGGTCAAGTGTGGCATTGCACCCTTGTGTCACTTTGCATCTGGTTAAACATGGGACCTGGAGATTGGAACCAGTGTTTATTTGGCTTAGGAGGCAGGCGCCTTAACTGCTAAGCCATCTCTCCAGCCCGCTTATATCTTTTTTTTATAAAGATTTTATATATATTTATTTGAGACAGGGAGAGGGAAAGAGAGAGAGGGAGAGAGAGAATATGTGCGCCAGGGCATCTAGCCACTGCAAACGAACTCCAGACGCGTGTGCCCCCTTATGCATCTGGCTTACGTGGGACCTGGAGAATTGAACTGGGGTCCTTAGGCTTTGCAGGCATGTGCCTTAACTGCTAAGCCATCTCTCCAGCTCCAGCTTATATCTTAAGGCTACTCTCACTTTTGGTTAGAGAAGCTTCTCTTTTCAGATGACAGTGACCACTGGAAGACTCAAAACTCACCAAAGTACTGAGAAGAAATGAAAATGGTGTGTTCAGTACTAACTGAGACATCTCTATCACACCCTCCAAAGCACAGGAACCATTGCACAAGAGGCAGCAGAAACCATGTAAGAGCCAAAGGAAGGGGAGGAGTGCTTACAATACTGTCTTCCAGACCCAAAGGGGTCATGGTATTCATGATCTCACAGTGGCTGATGCTACCTACACAAGACCTGCGTAATAGGACAGAAAAAAAAGGATGGCATCAAAATAGAGAGACTAGTTAGAAAGAAGGGGGAACTTGGGAAGGAGAAAAGGAAGGGTGGTGGGAGGGGATTATTATCATGGTATATTATCTATAGATATGGAAGATGCCAATAAAACATAAAAAAAGACTTAATACGAAACTATAGTAATCAAGACAGTGAGGGTGTTGGTGAAAGGTTAGGACAGATAATCAAAGAAACAAAATAGAGTTTATCAACAGAGCAGATAGATGTGGCCAACAATGTAGGCTCACTTTTCTTTTCTTTCTTTTTTTTTTTTTTTTTTTTGTTTTGTTTTGAGGTAGGGTCTTGCTCTAGCCCAGGCAGAGGTAGGGTCTTGCTCTAGCCCAGGCAGACCTGGAATTCACTATGCAGTCTCAGGGTGGCCTTAAACTCACTGCAATTCTACTTCTACCTCCCAAGTGCTGGGATTAAAGACATGCACCACCATACCTGGCTGTAGGATCACTTTCCAACAAAACTGTCAAAGCAATTCAATGGAGAAAATACAGTTTCTTTACCCAGTGGTGCTGGAAAAATTGTATATCCATATGCAAAATAATAGTAAACATTTGATCTATACTACATATACACTATGTAAAATTTTCAGCTAGGGCTGGAGAGATGGCTTAGTGGTTAAGGGGCTTGCCTGCAAAGCATAAGGACCCATGTTTGATTCTCCAGACCTCAAGGTGGTACATGCATCTGGAGATCGATCATAGTGGCTGGAAGCCTTGACATGCCAGTTCTCTCTCTCTCTCTCTCTCTTGCTCTCTCTCATTTTAAAAATAAAAGTCCAGTCTTCAGGCATGGTGACACATGCCTTTAATCTCAGCACTCTGGAGGCAGAGGTAGGTGGACTGCTGTGAGTTCAAGGCTACTCGAGACTACACAGTGAATTTCAGGTCAGCCTGGGCTGGAGTGAATTCTTATCTTGAAAAACCAAAGGGGGAAAAAAGTCCAGTCTGTTGGGCTTGCTTCAAAAAAGAAAAATTTAAAAAATGTTTAAACTAAAATGAATTACAGGCCTAAATGTAAAACCTAAAATTATTAAGTTTCTAAAAAGAAAATACTTAGGATTTGAGGCTAAAAAGTTTCCAACATGTGATATCAAATTTGTGAACCATAAAAGAAAAAACTTAATACATTAGATTTCATTAAAAGTCGAACAATTATAAGTTGGGGAGATAGCTTAGCGGATAAAGCACCTGCCATGCAAGGGTGAGTACCTGAGTTCAGATCCCCAGACTCTACATAAAAGCCAGAAGCTGTCATGAGCTTCTGTAATCCAAGAATGCCTATGGGGAGATAGGAGGCAAAGATAGGAGAGTTTTCCAGAATCCTAAGAATGAGTTAGCCTAGCAAATGGCACAGTGAACAACAAATCAGAGACCCTGCCTCAAACAAGGTGGAAGGTCTCAAGGACTGACACCTAAAAGTTGTCTTCCAACCTCCTGTGGTGGTTTGATTCAGGTGTCCCCCATAAACTTAGGTGTTCTGAGTGCTAGGTTCCCAGCTGATGGAGATTTGGAAATTGTTGGGGGCGGGCTTATGGGTATTATAGCCAGTGTCCCCTTGCCAGTGTTTGGCACACTCTCCTGTTCCTGTTGACCACCTGATGTTGGTCAGGAGGTTGATGTCCACCCTCTGCTCATGCCATCATTTTCCCCTGCCATCATGGGGCTTCTCTCGAGTCTGTAAGCCAAAATAAATCCTTTTGTCCCCACAAGCTGCTCGTGGTCGTGTGATTTCTGCCAGAAATGCAAACCTGACTACAATACCTCCCCACACTCACACACATATAATTAAAAACTTTATCAAGGATATAAATAAGTCCTATGGAAACCTACTTTTCTAAACAATGGAACACTCAGAAGCCATAGATTGTTACTAGAAAAAATTCAGTGCCAGGGATGGGTACCTTCCAGTGAGTTGTTGGCCAGGGAGGTCACTGATACTCCCAAAACATTATAGGCCATTGCCAAAGCCCTTGGTTTCCCACCAAGAATAGATGGTAAGACCCTATTGCTGAAGACTCCACATACTTGGGCTGCAAAGGTCACTGGGAAATCCTGCTGGAACTGAGCTGAAAGCCTCCTCCATGTGGACCAGCTGACAGAAAGCTGGAAAAAGCTACACTGCATGCAGTTCAATGGGAGAGAGAGAAATCACCAGTGAAGATACTCAACAGTGGCCACTGCAAGCCTTAAATTTGATCAGCCAGGCCAAATGAGCCAATGGGTGCAATACTGGCATGTCTGTTATGGGGGAAACCAACCACTCTCTAATTGGACTGGAGGCCCGCTCCATGGAAGGGAACACATCCCTGATACTGAAAACCTACAACAGGGGTAGTCATGAGCCCTAGGAGAGTAACATCTGCTGGTGTCTGGCTAAATGTATATACTATGCTCAGCAAACTGCCCAGTAAGCACTTCTCTTAATGTCTACACCCATATATTAATGCCACTCTCACTTTTGGTTAGAGAAGCTTCTCTTTTCAGATGGTGGCGACCTTGGGATGACTCAGAAGATACCATGGTGCTGAGAAGAAGTGACAGAGGAGTGCTCAACACTGAAACATCTCTAACACACCTTCCAAAGCTCAGGGTCCATTGCAGACGAGGGGGCAGAAAGAATGTAAGAGCCAAAGGAAGGGTAGGACTCCTTACAACATACTCCTCCAGACACAAAATGGCCTGGATATCCATGACCTCACAGTGCCTGATACTACCTACACAAGACCATCATAATAGGAGGAAAAGATCATGACATCAAAATAAAAGAGAGACTGATTGAGAGGGGGAGGAGATATGATGGAGAGTGGAGTTTCAAAGGGGAAAGTAGGGCCTGGAGAAATGGCTTAGTGGTTAAACACTTGCCTGTGAAGCCTAAGGACCCCAGTTCAAGGCTTGATTCCCCAGGACCCACGTAAGCCAGATGTACAAGGTGGCACATGCATCTGGAGTTCATTTGCAGTGGCTGGAGTCCCTGGTGTGTCCATTGTCTATCTGCCTCTTTCCTCTCTCTGTCACTCTTAAATAAAAAATAAGCAAAACAATCAAAGAGGAAAGTGGGGGGTGGGGGTTGGAGGGAATTACCATGGGATATTGTCTACAATTACAGAAGTTGTCAATAAAAAGTTTAAAATAGCCGGGCGTGGTGGCGCACGCCTTTAATCCCAGCACTCAGGAGGCAGAGGTAGGAGAATTGTCGTGAGTTCGAGGCTACCCTGAGAATACAGAGTGAACTCCAGGTCAGCCTGAACTAGAGTGAGACCCTACCTTGAAAAAAACAAAAAACAAAAAAATTAAAATTAAATAAAAAATAAAAACTTTATTAAGGGCTGGGAGATTGCTCAGTGGTTAAGGTGGTTTTCCTGCAAAGCCTAACAACCTGGGTTCAATTCCTCAGTACCTATGTAAGCCAAATGTACAAAGTGGTGCATGCATCTGGAGTTCATTTGCAGTGGCTAGATGACCTGGTGTGCCCATATTCTCTCTCTCTCTTCCTCTTTCTCTCTGTCTCACTGTCTGCATCTCTCTGCTGGCAAATAAATAAATAAATATTTTTTAAAAGACTTCATCAAAATGAGAAACCCTTCTACACTGTTGCTGGGAATGCAATCTGGTCCAGCCATTGTAGAAATCAGTGTGGAGATTCCTGAGACAGCTAAAAATAGATTTACCATATGACCCAGCTATACCACTCCTAGGCATATATCCTAAGACTCGTCTCACAACCTTAGAGATACTTGCACAACCATGTTTATTACCACTCTATTCACAATAGCTAGGAAGTGGAACCAGCCTAGATGTCCCTCAACTGATGAGTAGATAATGAAGACTTGGCACTTTTATACAATGGAATTCTACTCAGTGGTAAGGAAAAATGAAATTATGAAATTTGGCCAGGCGTGGTGGTGCACGCCTTTAATCCTAGCACTCGGGAGGCAGAGGTAGGAGGATCGCGGAGAGTTCAAGGCCACCCTGAGACTACATAGTTAATTCCAGGTCAGCTTAGACCAGAGTGAGACACTACCTCAAAAAACCAAAAAAAAAGAAAAGAAAAGAAAAGAAATTTGCAGGGAAATGGATGGATCTGGAAAGGATTATACAAAGTGAGGTAACCCAGGTCTAGAAAGCCAAATGTTGCATGTTCTCTCATATGTAGATCTTAGCTACAAATGTTTGGACTTGTATGTCAGTTGGAGTAAAAAAATTGGTAGCAGAGACCAGTAAGCTAGAAAAGGCAATAAGGGAGGGAGGAGAGGGGAGGACTTCAGGGGATGGTATTGTATATATGTAAGTAGAAGAACAGATTACTGGGGGTGGATACCTAAGCGAGGTCAGAGGAAGAGACTGAGTATAGGAAGGATGGGGGGAGGGTTAATCAAAATTCAAGGTATTGTGAATAAGTCATATGAAAACCTACTTTTTTGGATAATGTCACACCTAGAAGCCACAGACTGATACTAGAAAAATTTCAGTGCCAGGGATGGGATACCTCCCAGTGAGTTGTTGGCCAGGGAGGTCACAGATACGCCCAAAACATTACCGGCCATTGCCAAGGCTCTTGGTTTCCCACCAGAAATAGATGGTAAGACCTATTGCTGAAGACTCCACATGCCTGGGTGACAAGCTCACTGAGAAATCAAGCTGGGGCTGAGCTGAAAACCTCCTCCTTGTAGACCTGCTGAGAGAAAGCTGGAAAAAGCTTCATTACATGCAGCTCCATGGGAGACAGGTCATCAGTGGTGAAAACAGTGGACACTGCAAGCCTCAAGTTTGGCCAGACAGGCCAAATGACCGAATGGGTGCAATAGTGGCATGTCTGCTCTGGGGGAAACCAACTGCTCTCTAATTGGACTGAAGGCTCACTCTATGGGAAGGAATACATACCTGGTACTGAACAACCTAATCAAAAGTCTATGTCAGGGGAAGTCATGAGCCTTAGGGGTATAAAGCCTGCTCTTGTCTGGCTAAATGTATATATTATTCCCACCAAACTGCCCCGAAAGCACTACACTTAATGTTCATATATTAATTCTACTCTCATCTTTGGTTAGACAAGCTTCTCTTTTCAGGTGGCAATGACCACTGGGATGACCCAAAAGGCACCATAGTACTGAGAAGAAGTGACAGAGGAGTGTCTAGCACTGACATCTCTGTCATACCCTCCAAGGCTCAGGGTCTATTGCAGAAGAGGTGACTGAAAGAATGTAAGAGCCAAAGAAAGGGTAGGACTCCTTACAATGCAATTGTCCAGACAGAAACTGGCCTTGAAATACATGACCTTGCAATGCCTGGCATTACCTTCACAAGACCCTCATAATAGGAGGAAAAGATGATGACATCAAAATAAAAGACAGACTAATGGAGAGAGGGAGGGGATATGATGGAGTGTGGATTTGTGAAGTGGAAAGTGGGGGAGGGAAGGGGATTATCATGGTTTATTGCCTGTAAGTATAGAAGTTGTCAATTTAAAAAAAAAAGTTTTGTTTTGTTTTTTAAAAAAAGATTTCATTAAGGACTGGGGAGATGGCTCAATGGTTAAGGTCACTTGTTTGCAAAGCCTGTCTGCCTAGATTCGATTCTCCAGTACCCACATAAAGCCAGAAGCACAAAGTCGTGCATGCATCTGGAATTTGTTTGCAGCAGCAAGAGGCCTTGGCATGCCCATGTTCTCTTTGAACTCTCTCTCTGTCTGCTGGCAAATAAATAAACAAAAATATATGTTTTTTTTTTTTTTTTTTTGAGAGAGACACAGAGAGAGAGAGAGATTGAGCCAGAGAATGGGCGTGCCAGCTGCCTCTCAGCCGCTGTGAACGAACGCCAGATGCATGAGCCCCCTTGTGGGTAAGTGTGGCATTGTGCCCTTGCATCACTGCGTCTGGCTAAATGTGGGACCTGGAGAATCAAACAGGTGTTCTTAGGCTTCCCAGGCAGGCGCCTTAACCGCTAAGCCATCTCTCTAGCCCAACAAAAATATTTTTTTAAAAAAACATCAAAATACACTCAGGAAATAAAATCCAGAGACTGGAAGAAAATATTTGCAAAATTCATTATCTATTTGATTAAAGATTGGGATACAGCCAGGCATGGTGGCTCACACCTTTAATCCCAGCACTTGGGATGCAGAGGTAGGAGGATCGCCATGAGTTCAAGGCCACCCTGAGACTACTTAGTGAATTCCAGGTCAACCTGAAAACAACAACAAAAAGATTGGGATACAGATTAAGTAGAGTATAAACTGTACACAGCAAGTGACCAGCAGGCAGGTCCCTCACTACAATATTTTCAACAGTATTTCTGAAGTTGAGATCTAAATGGGAAAAGTGTGGTTTAGGAAGCTAGTTTCTTGAAAAGAGGTCCAAGTTACCTCCTCTTTCCAACGTAGTACAGGCTCACTCTCAGTCATATAGAGTTCCCTTTTCATGCTGAACTCTGCACTCAATGCCCACCCTTTCCAGGTAGGCTGTGGCCAACACTGACATAGAATAAGTTGTGGGGGTCTCCTCTCAGGAAGAACTTTGCAGTGAGAACCACTGGAGAAGGAAGAGAGAGAGAGAGAGAAAATGAGTTACTAGTGACCATGCAAATGGCCTCATAGACTAACACCAAGAATAGTTTATGAGTCATTGACCAATGTGTTACCTCGGACGTGTTAGTGTGGGGACGAAGCAGGATAACTACCTGCCAAGTTAATCTTGTACAAAAGCCAGTTGTGGGCTGCTCCCAGAACACAGAACAGGACTAACCAGTTTCTTATAGGCTTGTTAGGACAAGGTCTCCATCTAGTCTAAAGGCAGAGATGGGCAGATTCCCATGTCTAGCGAGGACTACATTTGGGGACAGCAGTGAGCAAAAGCTATGGGAATGAAGATGAAGCTGTGCTGGGAGTGTGAGGAAGAAAGGGGACTTGGAAAGGGGCAGTGGATATTAGTCAACTAGCCAACCATCAAGTGAGAATGAGCTCACCTGCTGACAGAGTCAGCATTCAGTCCGTTTTCTGTTAGTCATATAGTTTGGTTTAGGTTTTGCTATTTTATTATTTATTTGTGTGTATGTGTATGACGTGTGCATGAATGTATGTGCCAAGGTGCATGTGGAGGTCAGAGGACAACCTGGGAGAAGGTGATTTTCCTTTCTCTCCACTTTGTTTCATTCATTTTCTTTACTTTGGTTTTCTTCCCTTTCCTTTCTTTTTTCTTTCTTTTTCTTTCTTTCTTCCTTTCTTTCTCTCTTTTTCTTTTCTTTTTTTTTAGTTTTGTTTTTCAAGGTAGGGTCTCACTCTAGCCCAGGCTGACCTAGAATTCACTATGCAGTCTCAGGCTGGCCTTGAACTCAGAGCGATCCTCCTAGCTCTGCCTCCCAAATGCTGGGATTAAAGGTATGTGCCACCACACGCAACCTTAATTTTTTTTCATTTCATTCACCTATTTTTTAAAAAACATATTTTATTTTTATTTATCTGAGAGAGAGAGAGAAACAGAGAGAATGGGCACACCAGTGCCTCCAGCTGCTGCAAATGAATTCCAGATGTGTGTGCCCTTTGTGCAACTGGCTTACATGGGTCCTGGGGAATCAAACCTAGGTCCTTTGGCTTTGCAGGCAAGTGCCTTAACAACTAAGCCATCTCTCCAGCCCTCGTTAACCTATTTTGAGACAGGGTCTCTCATTGGTCCAGAGCTTGCCAAATAGGCTACACTGGCCAGCAAGATCAGGGCTCCACCTGTGTCTGTCTCACTGGTGCTGGGATTACAAGTGTGAAGCTACACTGTACCTGGAATTTCTACATGGGTTCCAAGGGGTTGAACTCAGGTCCTCCTGTTTGCATGGCAAGCACTTTATCAACTAAGCTATCTCCTGGATTTCTAAAAATATAGTTATTTAGTTAGTTATTTGAGAGAGCAAGAGAGACAAAGAGGCAGGTAGAGGGGAAGAGTGAGTATGGGCACACCAGGGCCTCCTGCCACTGCAAAGGAACTCCAAGTGCATGTGCCACTTTGTGCATATGGCTTATGTGGGTACTGAGGAATCAAACCTGGGCTATCAATTTTTGCAAGCAAGCACCTTTAACCACTGAGCCATCTTTCCAGCCCCACTCAGGATTTTTTTTAAAGGCTATTTTTAAAATTTATTTATTAGAGATGGAGAAAGAGAGAGAGAGGAGAATGGGTGCATCAGGGCCTCTAGCCACTGCAAACGAACTCCATATGCATGCTCCACCATTTGCATCTGGCCAACGTGGGACCTGGAGAGTCAAACCTGGGTCCTTAGACTTCGAAGACAAGCGCCTTAATGGCTAAGCCATCTCTCCAGCCCCACCCCCACCCCTGCTCAGGATTTTTAAGTGCTTGCTATGTATATGTCTTACACAAGGATAGCATTTGAAAACTCAAGGCCAAACATCTCCACCTCATTGTCAGATCCTGGGCATCCTATCTCTGGCCCTCAGGTAGTTGGTTCAATTCCCTTCGCTTCCAGCTTCCCAGTTCTTAAAAACAGGGGCCCCACTGGTCATTTCTTGTTTAAGACTCTATAATTGATGTTGACAAACCCACTGCAGCTGTTTCTGCTGCCTCTCCAGGGCTAGGCAACAAAACGCCCTCTCTGACTATCATTAACTAGTAAATTAGCAAGCACTGCTGGCAGTTTACCGAGTACCCTGCAGAATGCAGCAGTCTGGTTGAAGGAGAGTGACCCAGGATCACATTCCTGCATAATCCAGCTCTTTCTTAAAGCCTTCTTAAAATGTCTGCCTTCTTTCCCACCAGAAAGAAGAAGAAGAAGAAAAATCTTCCCTCTGCACACCACCACCGGGGTGCTCCCCAGACAATAAGGAAGAGCAAATTGTCGAAGGCAGAAAGTTCTGCAAACTTTTTCCCAAAGAGAAAAGCAAATGATCTTAAGGAAAAGAAATGAGTGGGAAGCTAGCTGCCACCTCAGAAGCAAACCTTTTAGAAGATTTCCCAAGGGACCAAAGAGATCCCAGTCCATCCTAAGGGCATGATAGTGATAGAGGGACCCAGGAGGGACAGAAAATATATAGCAGAACTTTCTGGTAAGGCCTTATCCAGTATAAGTGTAGCCAGCATGTGATCTGCACACTGGATTTGGGTCAGGAAGCAGTGGTCAAGAGCTGACATCCACAGCTCTGGGGCCAGGAGGCTGAATCAACAGGACACAAGACCTATTCTGAGCTCTTCAGGTATCTGTGAGTTTTAAAATCCTAGTAAGGATAATTGGGGCTGGAGAGATGGCTCAGCAATTAAGTGTGCTTTCTTGCTATGCAAGCATGAGGGCGTGCAATCATCAGAGTTCTAGTCTCTAGATCCCATGCAGACAGTAGGCATGACCACGTGCACCTGTAACTCCGATCCCACAGGAGAGCACAAAACGGAGAATTTTCAGAGTTCTGCAAGGTCTGGAATCAGTAAACAGACTAGTTCAAAACAAGACCAAGCTGGGCGTGGTGACACATGCCTTTGATCCCAGCACTCTGGAGGCAGAAGTAGGAGGATCACTGCAAGTTTGAGGCCACCCTGAGACAGCCTGGGCTAAAGGGAGACTCTACCTCAAAAAAATCAGAAAAAAAGAAAAGAAAAGAAAAGACCATTATAACACACACACACCACATTACACACACAAAAAGAAAAGAAAGCTGGCAGTGGTGGTGCATGCATTTAATCCCAGCACTCGAGAGGCAGAGGTAGGAGGATTGCTGTGGGTGTAAGACCAGCCTGAGACTACATAGTGAATTCCAGGTTAGCCTGGACTAGAGCTAGACCCTACCTTGAAAAAAAAATAATAAGGTGGAGAGCAATTGAAGAAGATACCCAAAGTCAACCTCTTGCCTCCATGTGCATGTACACACACATGCATGCACACCTGGACACACATGCACTCACATACATATAAATATGCATGAATGCGTGCCACACCCACACATGGAATTAACTATGTAGTCTCAGGGTGGCCTTGAACTCATGCCGATCCTCCTACCTTTGCCTCCCAAGTGCTGGAATTAAAGGCATGCGCCACCATGCCTGGCTTAATAAATGCTTTTTTTTTTTTTTTTTTTTTGTGGTTTTTCAAGGTAGGGTCTCGCTCTAGCCCAGGCTGACCTGGAGTTCACTATGTGGTCTCAGGGTGGCCTTGAACTCATGGTGATCCTCCTACCTCTGCCTCCCGAGTGCTGGATAAAAGGCATGCGCCAGCACGCCCGGCTAATAAATGCATTTTTTAAAAGCCTAAGATGTGGAGCATGATGCCAGTTACTCAAAAGGCAGGCGTGGGAGGATCCCTTGAGTCCAAGGATTTGAGGCCAGCCTGGGCGGCATAGTGAGCCATCTCTCCCACCCAAAAATCTGTAATATTAAAGATGGGGCTGAAGAGACAGCTTAGAGGTTAAGGTGCTTGTCTGCAATTACCCACATAAAGCCAGATACACAAAGTGGCACAAGCTTCTAGAGTATGCAGTAGCTGGAGGCCCTGATGTGCCCATTCTCTCTCTCTTTTGCTCTTTCTGTCTTACTCTCTCTCTTCCTGCCTCTTTAAATATTTTAAAAAATTATTCAAAGATGATCGTTCCTTTACATTGGGATGGGGGTCATGGCAAAGTATACACACTCAATTGGTCCTTGTCCTTGCTCCAGGGTTTGCTGGTCATCTGACTTCTGGCACACACCTTTAATTTCAGCACTCGAGAGGCAGAGGTAGGAGGATCACTGTGGGTTTAAGGCCAGCCTGAGACTCCATAGTAAATTCCAGGTCAACCTGGGCTACAGCAAAACCCTACTTCAAAAAGACAAATAAGAAAATGGGCATAGCTGGATCTCTTGTCACTACCAATGAATTCCACCTGCATGTGCCATTTTATGCATCTGGCTTTGTGTAGGTACTGGGGAATTGTACCCTGGGCAGCAGGCTTTGCAAGCAAATTTAACTTCTGAGCTATCTCCCCAACCTTTGGCTTCCATTTTGATCCTTGGCCTTTCGTTCATCACCAGCATCATCATCATTACCATCATCATTACCGCCTTCACTACCATCATCATCACCACTAACATCATCACCATCACTGAAGACCTTTCTCAATGCTATGTGCCAGGCACTTACATCATCATCATCTTTACTGACATTGTCATAATCATCACCATCATCATCACCATCATTGAAAACCTTTATCAACACCATGCACAAGTCTAACTACACCTCATCTCATCACCTCATGAGAAGCACCTGTCCAGGTGCTGTTGCACTGCCATTTCAAGGTTCAGGGATAGGTGCTATCTTTAGACCGGGCTCCAACTCCATCAGACTCCAGGATGCTCCGTTGCTGCTCTGCTATGTTCCTATGTGTCAAATAATGTGCTTCCTTCCTGAAGTGGCTAGAACATTCCAGAACCCTCAGGGAATGCATAATGCACAGTGAACACTGAAGCTACTTAATTCGTGGGGTGGGGCTGCATCAGCACTACTAGTGCCTCCCACACTCCCAGGTCTCTGGACTCCTGCCTCAGGCTCCTGTGTCCTCTGCTACATAAAAGACAGCTGGACTCTGCCCAGGTACAGCTTCCTCTCTTGGGGGCCCATGACAAACAACACAAATTCCAAAAGGCCCTTCACCCACCCCCTACACCATGACTGCCTTGCCTAAGGAATCTGCCACTGTGTTTGTTAAACCCACACTTTAATTACTCCAAAATTATGTTAAATCCTTGCATAAATATTGCAGTGGCATCTTCTGAAGAATTTCATTACAGTAAGTTGGGCTGTTGCCAGAGCTCTCAGTTAAAAGAGAAGAGACATATGCAAAAAGTAAAAAAAAAAAAAAAAATAGAGTTTTCAAAATAAAAAGACGAGGAGGTCATCTTTTATCAGCTTAGTCAGGGGTCAGACTCTCAGGATAGTGGAAACCTCCCATTTTACAGACGGAAGTGGAAAAACATCACCCTTTAGCTCTGCAATCTAATAGGTTTTACTTCTGGAAAAAAAAACTAAGCCTAATTAAATATTAATAACCGTGGTATTAATTAAGGGGGAAGAGTCCATCAAGAGAACCCCAATATGTTTACAGTGTCCCCAGGAAACTGGGAAAATTCACAATCAAGTGTGTAAATGTTCTAAAAAAGGGTCCTGAATATTTTATGAATATTTGTCATAAAACAGAAATAATAACCACTGTGCAGAGCTATTAGAATTAATATTTATGCTGCCCGACATGAAATATTCATGGGGACAGAGAAAGGGGGGCCGTAAGACAAGAATTAATTTACATTGGGCTCGGTTTACCCGCTGGCTTGATGTTTAAAGCCGGTTGACAAGCCTCCATATGAATCCGCCAGTCACTTCCCGCTGTCTGTGGAGTGGAGGGGGTGGGGATGGGTCCAGGCGGCTGACAGCTCACAGATTGAGTTTCTGACAGCCCTTAAAAAACCTAAACGGCCCCCCACCTTTTTTTCCTTCTTCCATTGCCCAAGGCGCTCTGTTCACCACCGTTCATCCCATCTCCCCGTCCATCTGCTGAAATTAACGAATTAATGAGTGCGATACACTTTACGGTGGGGCCCTATGAATGTTTACAGGCGATTAAATTATAATGCAGGGTGGCTGTATAATTCATGAACCAATTAAAGGAAGTGTTAGTTGATTTGATGGGATGAGGACGTACAAAATGCATTTAACTAATGGGGAGCCACGGGCTGCTGAGGGCCGGCTCCCCCTCTCAGATTACACGGCTAATTGCCCGACTTTGCGGGGCTGTCACAGATAGCCATGCATATTTCATTGTTCTCAAATACTTCAATTGTTTGCGTCCGTGTTGTGGCTGTAATGTGGAGGGGCTGAGCCAAACTTGGGTGTAGTTACAGTGCGGGGGGCCTGCCCTGGCCCGAAACCTGAGCTGGAGCTCTCAGGCGACTCAAGTGTCCCCAGCCATTAGGTGATTAAAAGGGCTCAGCATGTGATCGTCTTGTTTTATTATGGGACACCTGGATGCTGACATCAAGACCTGGGAAACACTTGGTCCTTGACCCCTGCTTTTTTGTTTTTTAAGGGGAGACAGGAGGCAATTCTGCAGTCCGCTGGTGTTGTTTCTATCCATGTGCCCTCCTAACCCAGTGTCCAGAGTGTAGGGGTCCCCTGGGTCACCCAGGAGCCTTGGTTACCCTTAAGGCAGACCACCCAGGGCACTTGCCGTGCTAAGGGGCTGACTTTGTCCATCCATACAAAGTGGCCACTTGGGGCTTAATTAAATTCAGTGAGTGGTAAATGTGGACTTAAACTTGAATTTCTGTCATCAGATCCTTGGAGTTCGCTGGAAGAATAGGTAGAGAGCAAGTACACCTGTCCAGGGAGCGAGAGGATCCTGGCTGGGGAAGAGGGAGGGTCAAGAGGAGGAGAGTAAGGTGACCCTCTCCCCAGCTGGAGCAGAAGGGTGCTAGAGAGAGGACTCACCTTCAGACCCCACCCCACTCTGCAGGGACTCTGGGGGCTTCCCAGCTCCTCCTAGATGATCAAAGCCAGGTTGCAAATTGGTACGTCCTCCATAATATTCTACTGTCACCTCCGGCTTCCAAGCTGAAGTCTGGCTTTCACACGAGGGAAGCACAGATGAACACATGCACACACAAGAACATACATGCACACAAGCATCTGCATATAAACTAAACAAAAACCTGTGGTCTGGACTGGAGAGATTGCTTAGTGGTTAAGGCTCTTGCCTACAAAGTTAAAGGACCCAGGTTGGATTCCCCAGTACCCATGTAAGCCAGATGCACAAGGTGGCCCATGCATCTCAAGTTCATTTGCAGTGGCTGGAGGCCCTGGTATGCTCATTCTCTTCCTCTCTCTCTCTCTCTCTCTCTCTCTCTCTCTCTTTCTCTCTCTGCCTCGTTCTTTCTCTCAAATAAATAAATTAATTAAATATTTTTAAGAAAAAACTATGAAGCCAGGCGTGGTGGCACAAACCTTTAATCCTAGCACTCGGGAGGCAGAGGTAGGAGTATCAGCATGAGTTGGAGGCCATCCTGAGACTACATAGTGAATTCCAGGTCAGCCTGGGCTACAGTGAGACCCTACCTCAAAAAAAAAAAAAAAAAAAAAAAAAGAGAGAGAGAGAGAGAATTGAGAATTGTGGTTACCATGTTCTGTGCTCCCACCCCCCAATACCTAAGACTTCCTTTTGCTCCCATTTGCTCCCAGCAGTGAGGTGGTCCAGGGCAGTGGCAGTGACTGCTCATCATCGATGTCACATGCTTCCAAGTGAGTGATGGTGGGAAGCCTCAGCAAGCTCATCTGAACTGGGGTAAGTACGGGGCTGGCAGTGACAGCCAGCTGAGCCAGGGGTTTAGCATGTGGCCTAGTGAGTGATTGTTTGCCTTTGGTTTTGTTAGACATATGTTATAGTAGAACCTGCTGCCAGGGAGCTGGCCTCATCTTCCCTCCACAAATACACCAGCCTGCAGCAGAGGTCAGCCTCTGCTCCTCCGTTGCACAGTGGTCATTGTGTAATCAAGTGCTGCAACCAGTGGTTTGTACTATAAGAACACTCTTGGCAGGATCTCTGGCAATATGCAGAGGGTATCCTCTGGACTAGGTCATAGGAACCCAAGAACTGAAGTGAGAACACCCTAACAGTGGCCATTTCAATTACATACTGAAAGTGAGTAAGTCTGTCTACAATGCTTACTTAGGGCTTTGGTTGTAAGTGGCCATTGGCATCCTGGCTTAAAATAAAACCAAATTATTCATGTGCCAGGTGCACTGCTGTAGCAGTTACTTTCTTTTTTTAAAAAAAAAATCTCTTTTTATTTATTTATTTGAGAGAGGGAAAGAGGCAGAGAGAGAGAGAGAGAGAGAGAGAGGGAGAGAATGGGTGCGCCAGGGCTTCCAGCCATTGCAAACAAACTCCAGATGCATGCACCCCCTTGTGCATCTGGCTTATGTGGATCCTGGAGAATCGAACCGGGACCCTTCGGCTTTGCAGGCAAGTACCGTAACAGCTAAGCCATCTCTCCAGCCCAGCAGTTACTTTCTTATTGCTGGGACAAAAACACCCCACCAAAAAGCCAAAACAAAACAAAATCTGATATTGCTATGCATGCTTTAATCCTAGCCCTTAGGAGGCAGAGGTAGTAGTGAAGGGACAAACTTGATCCATGTTTGACTAATGTGACTCTATCTTGTGTACTCCACCATTTTGTACTTAACCCCTCACCCAGCCCCAATTCCAAGAAAAACCACAATTTTCCCTTGAGCTAAAGAACAAACAACTCCTGCCTCCTGATCAAAATAAAACCTTGAAGTTTGTTGGTGTCCTAACACTGCAAATAACATGGGGGGCTTCCACCAATCATGTTAAGAGTCACTCTGTTCTCCCTAGGTAAAATGTCCTTGCAGCTGTTTGTGGTTTTTCCCTTTAAAAACCCTGCTCCCCTACCCTTGAGGGGGAACAGTTCAGTTTCTGATACTTGCTGCTTTCCCAATCGATCAAAATTGATTGGTTTCCTGTGGCTTTAATAAAATCATAAGCTGAGCTCAAACCTCCAACTCTGTCTCCATTACTGCACAACTCGAACCCTAACAGTAGGATCCCTGTGCTTTATGTGAATACTGGAGAATCGAACCCAAACTGTCAGGCTTTACAAGCAAGTGCCTTCAACCACTGAGCCATCTCTCCAGCCTCCAAACAAAAATTTTAAAATATTTTGTTTTTATTTATTTATTTGAGAGAGAAAGAGAGGGAGAGAGAGAGAGAGAATGGATACGCCAGGACTTCCCGCCACTGCAAACAAACTCCAGATGCATGAACCACCTTGTGCATCTGGCTTACACGGGCCCTGGGGAATCGAACTGAGGTCCTTTGGCTTTGCAGGCAAGTGCCTTAACTGCTAAACCATCTCTCCAGCTCCCAAATAAAATTTTAAAAAACTCAAGAAAACACAAACAAAAAGGCTAAAGCCGGGATAGTGACACATGCCTTTAATCCCAGGCAGAGGTAGGAGGATTACTGTGATTTTGAGGCCAGCCTGGAACTACAGAGTGAGTTCCAAGTCAGCCTGGGCTACAGTGAGACCGAACCTCAAAATTAAATAAATAAATAAATAAATAAATAAATAAATAAAAAATGCCCGAGCAGAAACAGTTTATGGGAGGAAAGGGTTTTTTGGCTTAAAGTCTTAAGGAGAAGTGACATCATAGCAAGGGAAGCACAGCAGAGCAGAGGCTGTGTTGTGTGTCTTCTTGTCACATCAGCTGGCACATCAGCAGCAAGAGTGAGCTGGGCTCTGAACCTTCAGTGAGCTAAACGAATAAACCCCAACGTCTACCCCAGTGACACACCTTCTCTGGCAAGGCTCCACCTCCCAAAACCTCCTCTAATGGAGGATCAAGTACAAGGCTTTGTCACAAACACATAAGGGAAGCTATAAGGGACACTTCACATTCAAACCACCACCACTGCCTTACATTGAAGAGGTTACCTGGTATCATCTTACAAGACAAATGGTATTTTCAATGTATAGAAAGGATAACTGAGGCTGGAAGGAACCCAAGCATCTTGGTTCAGGTTTTCTTTGGCAAGCACGCACAAGTGTGTGTGTGTGTGTGTGTGTGTGTGTGTGTGTACATGTTTGCATGTGTGTGTGTACGTATTTTGAGGGGGGTGCTTGCATATGTGTGTGCATGCTTGTGGAGGCCAGAGGTTGATGTCAGATGCCTTCCTCAGTTGCTCACCACCTTATTTTATAAGGGTCTTTCACTGAAACTAGAGCTCACCAATAAGGCTAGTTTAGTTAGCCAGTAAGCCCCAGGGATCTTCCTATTTTCACCTCCCCAGTGCTGGAATTACAGACACACACCATCACTCCACATTGGTGCCGGGGATCTGAACTCAGGCACTTTACTTACCCAGCCATCTCCTGAGCCCCAAATTTCTCCTAAGCAGATGCAGATATGTGCACAATGCAAAGACATGTGAGCAAGAATTCCCATTGTAACAGCACTGAACTAAACACCCATGTATGTCCTCAAGTAGAGAAAGGCTCATCAAGCTGTGCTACACTCCTATTTGCCACTATTAAAAGAAAGAAAAAAGGTGTATGTGAGGGATTGACATGAAAGAAAAACCCAAGACACAATCTAAAATTAAAAAAAAAAAAAAAAGCCAGGTGTAGTGGTGCACACCTTTAATCCCAGCACTTGGGAGGCAGAGGTAGGAGGGTAGCTGTGAATTCGAGGCCACCCTGAGACTACATAGTTAATTCCAGGTCAACCTGAGCTAGAGTGAAACCCTGCCTCGAAAAACAAACAAAAAAATAAAAAGGAAAGAAAAGAAAAAAAAGGGGAGCTGGAGAGATGGCTTAGTGGTTAAGGTGCTTACTTGCAAAGCCTAAGGACCCAGGTTTGAGTCCCCAGGACCCACGTGAGCCAGTTGCACGAGGGGGCGCATGCATCTGGAGTTTGTTTGCAGTGGCCTGGTGTGCCCATTCTCATTCTCTGTCTCTGTTCTCTCTAGCTCTTTCTGCTTACAGATAAAGAAAAAAAAAAAAAAAAAACCACAGGGCATGAGGGCCTGAGAGAGCCTGAGATTCCCAGCACCAGTGTAAACAGCTGGATACACACACATCTGTATGTGGAACCCCAGTCCTGTGGGGTGGGGGACAGAGAGGAGAGAATTGCTGGGGCTTGCAGACAAGGGACAGTGGATGGAAGTAAAAAACAGGGAAAACGGCAGCTCTGGGTTGAGTGAAGAAACATGCAGATAAGTGAAAAGAGGAGGACTCCCAACACTCTCCTCTGGCCTCTGCATGCCCGGGCAAAAGGAACGTGCATCTGCACACACACTACACACATCTCATTACACACCGTACCACATATATGCTCTACACATACATGCCAAATGACAAAAATAATAAAAGCAAACACAAAATTTTTATAGAAACTATATAATGACATATGGGTATATTTATGCTCAGCAAGGAGCACACATCTGCTTGGACATGTGCCCGATTGATCATAAATGATTTTCATTTTGTTTTGTTTTTCGAGGTAGGGTCTCACTCTAGCCCAGGCTGACCTGGAATTCACTCTGTAGTCTCAGGGTAGCCTTGAACTCAAGACGATCCTCCTACCTCTGCCTCCCAAGTGCTGGGATTACAGGTGTGCACCACCACACCCAGCTCATAAATGATTTTTGAGGGGAGAGGGAACCAGGAAAGAGGGCAATAAAAGCGACTTGTAATTTACACATGTCTGTTTTTTTGTTGTTTTTTTTTCAAAGTAGTTTCTTACTCTAGCCCAGGCTGACCTGGAACTCACTGTGTAGCTCCAGGCTGGCTCTGAAATCACAGCAATACTCCTACCTCTATCTCCTGAGTGCTGGGATTAAAGGCATGTGCCACCATGCCTGGTGTGGTTTTATTTTTATTTATTCATTTGAGAGAAAGAGGCAGAGAGAGACAGAGTGAGCGATAGAGAGAATGGGTACATCAGGGCCTCCAGCCACTGGAAAAGAACTCCAGATACATGTGCCACCTTGTACATCTGGCTCACAAGGGTCCTGGGGAATCGAACCTGGGTCCTTTGGCTTTGCAGGCAAACACCATAACCACTAAGCCATCTCTCTAGCTCTATTTCTATTTTTTTACAATGAAAATATACTACTTCTATATTTAGGAAAAATACTATTTACAAAAGCATAAGGGTGTGTGTGTGTGTGTGTGTGTGTGTGATGCTGATAGAACCCAGGATCTTAAACCTGTTAGAAAAGTGCTCTACCAGCCGGGTGTGGTAGCGCACACCTTTAATCCCAGCACTCGGGAGGCAGAGGTAGGAGAATTGTTGAGAGTTTGAGGCCACCCTGAAACTACATAGTGAATTCCAAGTCAGCCTGGGCTACAGCAAGACTGTACCTCAAAAACCCAAAATAAATAAATAGGTAAGGAAGACAGATGCTCTACCCAGCCAAAACAGGTTATTTTTAGAAAGAAAAAGCATCCATTTTAAGTGAAAGGACCGACACAATGGGAGTGAAACGTGATAGGGCTAGGCTGCCCTGCTCAGCTCACACAACATACAGAATGTGAATGTTCTGGTGGCACCAGGGACTGAACCCACTCCACGACCAAGCTACATCCCCAGTGATGGGATTAAAGTACAATGTGTTTGAGTGTCACCTCAGTCTCCTGGCAGACCCCCCCAATATGGAGCCATCACCCCATTACTACAAGATTGTGCAGACCCAAGACAAACACACAGCATTTGGCCACTGAGAGAACAATGGACAGCATGGTTCTTACCTGGGCAACAGCCTGACGTGGGCCATGGCCAAGAGGAGGCACGAGAAGAGAGCAACTCAGTGCCAATCAGCGTGTGTGGTTTAGGATAACCAACTTCTGTTCATCCATTCATCCATTCATTCAACAACATATCCCTGAGGAGAGTAAGTGCCCCACAGGTCTGGTCATGAATTAGCCCAGCACATTCCTGTCCTCACCCAATCCACCATGGCTGCTACTGTACAGGTACATGGTCTACCTGCTCCTGGAACCTGAGATACAACCCACAGTTAGATGCAATACATAACGGGATCTGACAGAAACAAGCAAAGGGATCAAAAACAAAGGTTATGGGGGCTGGAGAGATGGCTTAGCAGTTAAGGCGTTTGCCTGCAAAGCCAAAGGATCCCCGTTCAATTCCCCAGGACCCACGTAAGCCAAATGCACAAGCAGGCCCATGCATCTGGAGTTTGTTTGCAGTGTCTGGAAGCCCTGGTGTGCTCATTCTCTCTCTCAAATAAATAAATAAATAAATAAATAAATATATTTTTTTAAAAAGGTTATTTTGGCTGGGTGTAGTGGCGCATGCCTTTAGTTCCAGCACTCGGGAGGCAGAGGTAGGAGGATTGCTGTGAGTTCGAGACCACCCTGAGACTACACAGTGAATTCCAGATCAGCCTGGGCTACAGCAAGACCCTACCTCGAAAAACAAGAAAAAAAAAAAAAGGTTATTTTGTAACTAAGGGTTGAGAGGAGGGTGGAGTATACCTCTTGCCTTGGATGAGTATATTTTTCTGAGTACCAGTATGTCACATAGCATTACCTCACAGAATCTTCTTCCAGGATGCTCTGAGCATGACTGCTGTCCCCCATTGGATAGGGATAGGAGCTGGAACTCCCAGCAACAGGCCAAATTCCCCAGTCATATCCCTGGTACAGGCAAACCAGGTTCAGGCCAGTAGGATGCTCAGTGTGAGTGATGCCTGTTGGACCCCACTGAATCTCCGGATAATGGTGTGTGAGACAGATGCCTTGTAAAGAGCCCTGGCTCTTCCGAATCTGTGTCCCACACTGTGAAGTCAGGATGGAGGTGGCAGTGTTGTTCCTACTTTGTGGTGGGAGACTTGCTGGTACCAACTAGTAGGCTTGGGACCCATAGGTGCTGGGCTTCCAAATGTGCTAAATATCCAAGTGCTTTGTTGTGCCATCACACTCACTCCCATTCTCTCTTCAAGCTGCTCATCACTTAGTTTTTTTAAATCATTTTGTTTTCTTTGGAGTAAAGGCCTCCCCGTTCCTGAAGTATTGACACGCGTGTTAGATTTTCCATTTGTGGCAGTTAACTTAGCGTTGCTGGGACAGAACACCCAACCAAAAGCAGATGATGGGAGGAAAGGGTTTATTTCATCTTATAGGCTTTTTCTTTTTTCTTTCTTTCTGTCTTTTTGTTTTGTTTTGTTTGTTTTTCGAGGTAGGGTCTCACTATGTAGTCTCAGGGTGGCCTTGAACTCACGGCGATCCTCCTACCTCTGCCTCCTGAGTGCTGGGATTAAAGGTGTGCGCCACTACAGGCTTCAGTTTACAGTCTTGAAGGGAAGCATCATGATGTCAGGGAAAGGATGGTAGAACAGAGGCTGGACATCATCTCCTGCCACAGCAGGTGGAAAACAGCAGCAACAGTGAGCTGGTGAGGGGGAAGCTGGCTGTAACACCTGTAAGCCAACCCCCATAAACATGCCTCCTCCAGCAAGGCTCTACCTCCCAAATTACTACAAGCTGGGAACAAACGTTCAAAACACATGAGTTTACAGGGGGCACCTGATTCAAACCAGTATGCCATTGTATGTACAGAGGACCAGGATATGCCTGGGAAAGAGAGCCTCATGGGCCAGGCTCTGCAGCCCCTCCCTGTCCCCACCCAGGCTAGCCACTCCTCAGTTTTTTTAATTATTTTATTTATTTTTGGAGAGAGACACAGAAAGAGACAGACAGAGAGGGAGAGGGAGACAGAGAATGAGCACGCCAGCAATCTCTCAGCTGCTGCGAATGAAATCCAAATTTGTGCGCCCCCTTGTGGGCAAGTGTGGCATTGTGCCCTTGCGTCACTTTGCATCTGGCTAAACGTGGGACCTGGAGATTGGAACTGGGTTCTTAGGCTTAGCAGGCAGGTGCCTTAACCGCTAAGCCATCTCTCCAGCTCCACTCCTCAGTTTTTGCTCACAGCCTGGCCAGGCCTCCACCCTCTTCTCCTCCTTGCATGATGTCTAGCATGGAGGTGGCAGAAGCCTACGAGAGGCACAGCCTGGGCCTTCTCAGCACCAGTCAAAGGACTTTCCTGACCATTCACCCCAGGATGGACAGTCTAAGACTCGTTGATAGGACAAGAAGCTCTTATGCACTCACTGCACATGGGTCCAGATTCTATCATATCAAATATGTCTTCATCCAGAAAACCTATCATGATGTCGGGCTGGAGAGATGGCTTAGTGGATAAGGCGTTTGCCTGCAAAGCCAAAGGATCCCGGTTCAATTCTCCAGGACCCACGTAAGCCAGATGCACAAGAGGGAGCATTTGGATTTATTTGCAGAGGCTGGAAGTCCTGGTGCGCCCATTCTCTCAAATAAATAAATAAAATATATTTTTTAAAAAAACATATCATGGTGTCAAAGAGCTTCCATAGCCTCCTCCCCCTCCTGAATCTATACCTCACCCCACAGAGGTACTCTAAGACCCTAGAGACAGATGACCCCTAGATGGGGTTCATGGCCACTGGAGCAATCTTTGATTTGGATGGGTGAAGGACACCCACTTGGGAGGCCTAACACAGCCCCACCATGTGGCCTGTCTCTGAAGGACCCACTCCAGCCACTCCCCTGAAAAGCCGCTCAGCTCAGCAGCAAACCTAGGAAGGGAGACCCGATGCTCAGAATCTGCAGCAGCCACACCTGGAGAAGTGGGCATGCCCAGGACCTGGAGAATGATGCACTGACTGGATGAGGTCCTGTGATGTTTCCCAAGCACCTTGGCTGCAAGAGCCACGGTGAGCAGGTCTACCCACCAAGGGACAGAGAAAGCCCAGAGGGGCATGGAGAGGTCTCTGAGGTTAGAAAGGATGTGGGACAGCCCTCCAGGCTTAAGAGTGATTTATTTTATTTTATTTTATTTTATTTTATTTTTTTTTTTTGGTTTTTCAAGGTAAGGTCTCACTCTAGCTCAGGCTGACCTGGAATTCACTATGTAGTCTCAGGGTGGCCTCGAACTCATGGTGAGCCTCCTACCTCTGCCTCCCAAGTGCTGGGATTAAAGGCATGCACCGCCATGCCTGGCTGGTTTTTTTTTTTGTTGTTGTTTCTAAAACTATTTTATTTATCTATTGGAGGGAGGGATAGAGGGAGGGAGGAAGAGAGGGGGAGGCAGATAGAGAATATGGGTGTGCCAGGGCCTCTAGTCACTGCAAATGTACTCCAGACACATACGCCATCTTGTGCATCTGGTTTACATGGGCCCTGGAGAATTGAACCTGGGTCCTTAGACTTTGCAGGCAAGTGCCTTAACTGCTAATCCATCTCTCCAGCCCTCAAGAGTGATTTGGACCCATTACATCCCCCCCCATGAATATTAGTGGCATGCAGATGAGGGAACAGAATGGAGTCCCATTCCTACGTATTTGGTATGAGGTATATCAGAAGACCCAGAAATGTGGAGTTTCTATCAAGCAGAGCCAGAGTCTCACCTCCCCTCTCTGTCATCTTGTCTGTGACTAGATTTCTTTCTGCTGCTGTGCTAGGAAAAGACACTTCAGCAGTAATAGCTTCCTCTTTCTCCTCCCGTCTCATCTTGTCTCATGCTGTGGACTGACATTTTCCAGCTCAATTCTACTTCTTTCTCACCACTAAAAGGAAAAGGCCTTGCAGCCAAAGCCAACCTGAGCTACTTAGCACACTTCACTGATGTTTTGGTCAGCATCTCCCCTCCATCCAGCTGACAAGAGGGCTGGGATATCCAGGTTATCATTTGCCTGCATAAAATACTTAACAGGCTTTCATATTTTCCATGTGTCTGGAACCTGACCCCCAGCATTGGCTCTGTGATGGTTGATCTCGGGTGTCAACTTGACAGGATTTAGAATCTCCATGGAAGCTGGGTGTGGTGGCACATGCCTCTAGTCTCAGCACTCAGGAGAATGAGGTAGGAGGATCATCATGAATTTCAGGTTAGCCTGGACTACAGTGAGACCCTACCTCAAAAAAACAAAAAACAAAAACAAACAAACAAAAAAAAAAAAAAACAAGGCCTGGGAAAATGGGTTAGCAGTTAAGGCATTTGCCTGCGAAGCCCATGGACCCTCGTCCGATTCCCCAGGACCCACGTAAGCCAGATGCACAAGAGGGCACATGCATCTGGAGTTCATTTGCAGTGGCTGGAGGCCCTGGTGCATCCATTCTCTCTTTCTATCTGCCTCTTTCTCTCTCTCACTCTCTCTCTCAAATAAATAAATAAAATATTTTTTAGAAAGAAAGAAAGAATCACCATAGAAACAAATCTCTGAGCTTGTCTGTGAAGGATTAGTTAATTGAAGTGGGAAGACCCACCCTAACTGTGGGCAGCATCATCCCACAGACTGGGGTCCTGGGCTGAATAAAATGGAAGAAGTGAGCTGAGCACCAGCATCCATCTCTCTCTGCTTCCTGACTGTGGATGCAGTGTGACCAGCCGCCTCACGCTTCTGCCGCTATGCCCTCCCCAGTATGATGGAACTGTGAGCCAAAATAAACCCTTCCTTCCTTAAGTTGCTTCTTGTCAGATATTTGTCACAGCCACAAGAAAAGTAATAATGTAGGCTCCATGGTTTTCTTGTCAATGTCTTTCCTCTTTCCTTCCTTCCTTCCTTCCTTCCTTCCTTCCTTCCTTCCTTCCTTCCTTTTTCTTTCTTTCTTTCTTTCTTTCTTTCTTTCTTTCTTTCTTTCTTTCTTTCTTTGAGGCAAGCCCAACAGACTGGCTTTTTTTTGGTTTTTCGAGGTAGGGTTTCACTCTAGTCCAGGCTGACCTGGATTCACTATGTAGTCTCAGGGTGGCCTCGAACTCACAGTGATCCTCCTACCTCTGCCTCCCAAGTGCTAGGATTAAAGGCGTGCACCACCTCGCCCTGCCTTTTTTTTTTTTTTTTTTTTAAGTGAGAGAGAGAGAGAGAGAGAGAGAATTGGCATGCCAGGAAGGGCCTCCAGTTACTGCAATCGACTCCAGATGCATGCGCCACCTTGTGTGCATATGTGACCTTGCACACTTGCTTCGCCTTGTATGTCTGGCTTATGTGGGACCTGGAGAGTTGAACATGAGTCCTTAGGCTTCATAGGCCCTCGCCTTAACTGCTAAGCCATCTGTCCAGCCCATTGTCTTTCTACTGTATGTATGTGTGTATGTATGTATGTATCATCTATCTATCTATCTATCTATCTATCTATCTATCTATCTATCTATCTATCTATCTATCTATCTATCTCATGTTGAGTGGCCTTTCCTGTCCTGGATACTGTGAGGAGCTCTGTTTAGCACATGGTCACTAAACATTTGTTGACTGACATGAGTTCAGACTCAGCTGAGTCCAGAGCTGGTCTGGGATGATAAGAACCATTTTAGGAGACATTGCTGTGGAACCAGCACTCTCCTGGGCCCTTCCCATTGAACGCACTGGTTGAAAGTCAGACTTACTTCCAAGAGCACAGCTTCACTGGCTGGCAGGGACAGGAGCCCAGGTAATTCAGAGAGTTCCTGGGGGGAGGAATTTGAGAGGCAGGATCATGGCGCTTAGTTTTGCAGCTCTAGAGTGGGCCTTAAGAGGGGTAGAGTTAGGGTGACTGGACCCCTGAAGGAAAGTTTTTCTTATCACTTGCCTAGTTTCAAAGAACTGTTTTTCCACAAACAGTCAGGACCCCTCCTGGGAGGGAGGTCTTTCATAGGATTTAAATATTGTGGTTGGTCAAATTCAGCCCCCGCCCTACCCCCCCCTCCCCCCACAGCTAATTTCTTCCTAAAACAGCCCCTAATCCTAACCAAAGGACAGCCCACTCCCTTTGCAAGGGAAAGGCAGGCTCTCTGGCTCTCTGATCACTTAGGAATTTCCAGCTGTGAGTGAGTTTTTCCCTCAGCTGGGCCCAGGCCCAGGCCCAGCCGGGAGGCCCTCTAGCCCTTACTCTCCTCACTGGCTCTTTATCCTCTCCAGCTCCCCACATGGCAAGCTCTCCTTGAACTTTCTCTTCTTTTTTTCTTTCCACGCTTCCCCCTCCGCCCCCGAGATCCCTATCTGGTCACATGGACTCCCTGAGGCTCCACGTGGTGTACATCTCTTCTCCCCACTTTGTTTCCCCTTACCTCCCAGCCTTCCCCTTTCTGCACTCCTTTTTAAAATCTGAATAAAATGTGGTATTTAAAAAATCATTCTCTTGAATCTGGAATTGCCAATTCTTTGGTTAGTTTGCAGATATGAATTCAGGGCTTGGGGGTTCCAGGAAGCACTCCAGAACCCCAATTTCCCCGTTACAGGCCAGGTGGGCACATAGCCTTTGTCATAGGACTTAGAGTTTGCTGACTGAATAAAATGACCTTCCTGTATACGGACATCTACAAATCACCAACTATCAACACAGCAACCCCAGCAGCAGCTGCATTGTGACACCCCAGGGCCAGAGAGCTCCAGGAGTCCTTACACTCTATAAGCAGACTCACTTTCAGCCAGTGACTTTCTCCAAAGAGTTTTATCCTGTGGGCTTTACTGTATTTTTTTTTCCACTCATATTTATACCTTATAGACCTTTTAAAAAGTTTTCTGTTTGGACTCCAGCTGATCCCTTTCCATTCTGGACTCTTTGTTCCCATCTTAGAGAAAACAGAAAAAAAGCAGCAGGTTATTCTTGGACACAGAGTTATCTTCCAGAAAGGAAGCTTCTAGATGCTGATGGAGCAGCTTCTAGGGCAGCAGCTAAGCCCCTTCAGTGGCATCTAGGAAAAGTACACCTCTGGGTGATCAATGGTCCCTTGCAGAGTGCCTGCAATGTTCCAAAATGCTCATTAAATGAAGCATGAGCACACTGCAAAACTTTCACGTTCTTGGTAAGAAATTCCTTTGAGGAGCTGGAGAGATGGCTCAGTGGTTAAGGCACTTTACTTGCAAAGCCAAATGACCTGGGTTCAGTTTTCCAGTATACACACAAAGCCAAATGCACAAAGTGTCACATGCAGCCAGAGCTTGCAGTGGGCTAGGGGCCCTGGCATGCCCATTCTCAATTCTCTCATTCTCATTCTATCTGCTTGCAAATAAATACAAATAAATAAAAATATTAAAAAATTACTTTGAAACCATCTTTGCCCACAATCATAAATCCATGTCTTGCCATATGAACAAGGAGAGAAGCAGCCAGGGGCCACCAATCCAAAACAAATCAAACCTGAACTGCTCTCTCATCAAAAATGCCAGCACCAGCTGGGTGTGGTGGCACATGCCTTTAATCCCAGCACTTGGGAGGCAGAGGTAGGAGGATAGCCATGAGTTCAAGGCCACCCTGAGACTACATAGTGAATTCTAGGTCAGCCTGGGCTAAAGCAAGACCCTATCTTGAAAAAACAAGGAAAAAAAATTCCAGCACCCTGATGACATGATCCAAGACTCTTTCTAAACCAGGCATGATGGTGCACACTTATAATCCCAGCACTCAGGAAGCTGAGGCAGGAGGATTACAAATACTCAGGCCAACCTGAGCTATATAGTAAGATCCTGTCTCGACCCCCACCCAAAAGACAACCTTCTGGCCAAGCAAGAAGGTGATGGTTGTTCCATTCTTTGGAGCTCAAAATGGGCTTCTGTAAGCACCTTATTCCTCACCATGGGTGCTAATATCACCCATTCCACTTTGTATAATGAGCTGCCCAAGGTCATTATACATACCTGCAAAGCAGAATCTGAACCTAGACAACACTTAACTGGGCAGAGCAGAGGCTCCTTCCTTCCACACACTGAATCCACCCAGCCTGAAGGAACCGCAATAGATCAGCAGTTTGGGGGCACATCCTCCACCCTGTGCAGCTCCCCTAGCACATCATAATGGATATAAACGGATCCTGAAACCAAACCACTTAGCTGCCCACTAAGCTGGGCTCTAGGGTGCCTAGTTAGTGCTGGTGAAGGCTCATGCCTCCTGCAAAGGCTGGGCTGACCTTCCCCCACCCCGCCACCCCTGGATTCAGACAAGTGCAGGACACATAGCTCTAGGCAATGTAGCCACATAGCCCTCATGGTGTGTCTTTCAAATGATCATCTGCATGCTCGTAAAACAGCTCACTCAAGATCATTACCAACTCTACATATATGACTCCTCGGATTGGTATCTGGACAGCTCCGCCTAGCTGATTCTTCCTGTTCCTCTAACTGCAACATCACTAAATGTTTCACCAAGCCATTTCCTTCTCCTAACAGTTATGGTCTCAGATGTTTATTAGCCTCTCTATCATGATCAAGATTTTATGAGCACTCTATTCCAACTGCGAATTAAATGCATAATTCCGGACCTGTCGTCTTCTGGTTTGTCTCTATTATGGCGCAGCAGTTGCCATAGGCACCCGACAGATGACAACTGAACATGCATGTCCAGGGGCAGCCAAAGTGACTGATATGTCAATCCAGGAGCAGCCACAGGGATTACTGCCGTTAGCAGGAGCGGTCTGTATGGCTTGTGAGGATGGTCGCAGGGCTCAGAGCTCAAGAGGGGCTTCCTCCTGCCCTGTCTACTGCAACAGGAAACCTTCCATCTACCTGTCTCTGGTTGTCTGGTTGGTGCTGGGATTAAAGGCATGCGTCACCACCCTAGGCCCATGGATTACTGTTCTTAGGGCTTGTTCCTGGCACTCATAAGATGTATTACTTTTTAACCTAACTAAAAAAAAAAAAAAAAAAAAAAAAAAACCCTAAAATCATCAATTTCAATTTCTCTTTTTGCATGTGTGTAATATTATGTGGTATGCATGCATATGTGTATGCAGGTTCATGTGTATGTGAGCCATCTTCATCTTCCCAGCCTTAGACCAGTTGTTCTTTTTTTTTTTTTTTTTTTTTTTTTCAAGGTAGGATCACACTCTAGCCCAGCCTGACTTGGAGTTCACTATATAATCTCAGGCTGGCCTCAAACTCACAGTGATCCTCCTACCTCTGCCTCACAAGTACTGGGATTAAAGGTGTGCACCACTATCCCCTCCCCCCCCCACCAGATCAGTTATTATCTTAAGAATTATTTTGGAGGCTAAAGAGACAGTTTAGCAGTTAGGTGGATTTTTCTGTGTAAGATTGAGGACCTGAGGGGGCCTGAGATCACAGGTTCAAATCTGTAGAATCCACATAAACAGCTGGGTGTGGCCACACATGTCTGCAATACAAGTTCTGTGGGGAGCAAAGACCAGAGAATCACTGTGGCTTGTGAGTGGCAAGTTCCAGAATCAGTGAGAGCTCCACTATGAGGAAAAACAGGCAGGTAAGTAATGGAGGGGAAAACCTGATGTTCTTTGCTGGCCACTGCACACAAGCTCGCAGGGTGCTGCAGGCTAATACATGGGGCACCACATCAGCACATGCACACGCACATGCACACACCACACACACATACTATGCATGTCAAAAAATTATCTTGTCACTGAATACCCATTCTGACTTCTTTCAATTGAAGTAATTAACTTTGTAATTGGCACAGCGATTCCATTTCTGTGAATTCTCCTTAAAAAGATGACTAATGCCGGGCGTGGTGGCGCACGCCTTTAATCCCAGCACTGGGGAGGCAGAGGTAGGAGGATCGCCGAGAGTTCGAGGCCACCCTGAGACTACATAGTGAATTCCAGGTCAGCCTGGACCTGAGTGAGACCCTACCTCGAAAAACCAAAAAAAAAAAAAAAAAAAAAAAAAAAAAAAAGATGACTAATGCAGCCGGGCGTGGTGGCACACGTCTTTAATACCAGCACTCAGGAGGCAGAGGTAGGAGGATCACTGTGAATTCAAGGCTACCCTGAGACTACACAGTGAATTCCAGGTCAGCCTGAGCGAGACCCTACCTTGAAAAGCAAAACAAAAAAAAACACAAAACAAAACAAAAGATGACTAATGCAAAAGCCAGTACAAATGCATGTACATGCCGGTGGCTACAGGAGAAAACTAGAAACAACAGTCATGTGCTGACAGAGGGAATTTACATGTGTCCTAACACCTCTGGACAGTGCAACTAAGACTCAAGAAACTTGATGTCTTACAGCTCTAGATAAGGAAAGATGCCTACAACGTTCTGTTAAATGGAAAACCAAGTTAGAGCAAGATATATTGGTGATTGTCTTTTTGTGTTAAAAATATCCATGTCAGGCCAGGTGTGGTAGTGCACGCCTTTAATCCCAGCACTCAGGAGGTCAAGGTAGGAGGATCACGGTGAGTTCAAAGCCACCCTGAGATTATATAATGAATTCCAAGGTCAGTCTGGGCTAGAGTAAGACCCTACCTCAAAAACCCAAAAACAAACAAACAAACAAAAAACATGTCAGGGCAGGGGAGATGGCTCAGCAGTTAAATGCATTTGCCTGCAAGACTGAAGACTGGAATTTGATCCCCAATTCCAGACACAAAATGGCACACACATCTGAAATCCTGATGCCCTATGGCAATGGGAGGCAGAATCAGGAGACGAGGCAGAGCCCTGCCATCCCTGTCTGGCAGATCCCCTGAACTCCAGCCTCCCTATGCTCTAAGATGTTAGGAATCCACTGACAATCTCTTAGGATGCTTCAAACTGGGAAATTCTCTGCTAACCCTCCCCAACAGCAAAGGCTGACTCCCCAGCCTCTGTGGTAAATAAGGCCCGGCAGCAGAGGGAAACTTTCTGGGGAGCCCCCCCTCAGGGCAGGGCCCATAGGCTAGGCCACACGTCCCCAGCCTGGCACACAGGAGACATGCAGTGAATGCTGGCAGAGGAGTGGCAGAGAATGAACACTTCAGCGAAGGAAGTGTGTGTGCATGAAGCACTGTACAAGGCTCAGTGGGTAAAGCTCTTGCCAGGCAAGTATGAGGATCTGAGTTCAATTTCCAAAACCTGTGTTTTGTGGGATTTTTTGTTTTGGATGGCATTAGCAGTTAAAGGTGCTTGGTTACAATGCCCAATGGCCTGGGGCCAATTACCCAGTACCAATGAAAAGCCAGATGCACAAAGTGGCACATGCGTTTGGAGTCTGGAGTTGCAAGAGGCCCTGGTGCACCTATTCTCTCTTTTCCTCTCTCTCATCTGTGCAAATAAATAAAATATTTTTTTAAAGGCTGGAGAGATGGCTTAGCAGTTAAAGTGCTTGCCTGCAAAGCCAAAGGACCCAGGTTCAATTCCCCAGGACCCATGTCAGTCAGATACAAAAGGTGGTGCATGCATCTGGAGTTCATTTGCAGTGCCTGGAGAGGGCATACCCATTCTCTCCCCACCCCCGACCCTCTGTGCCTCTTTCTCTCTCTCATAGATAAATAAATAAATAAATAAATAAATAAATAAATAAATAAATAAATAAAATATTTTTAAAAAATACTTTTTAAAAGCCAGCATGGTGGCCAATGCTTATCTCGGCAGTGGGACTCCCTGGCCAGCCAGTCTAGCCTATGTGGAAAGTTCCATGCTAATGAGAGACCCTGTCTCTAAAAGGTGAACAGCCTGGCCTCTGGCTTCCACGTGCAGACACATACACTCACATGTGTGGGTGTACACACACATATACCCAGGAGGGCCCCAGCAAGAGTCTAAAGGAAGGTTTTTCCAAAATGGTTCCTGTAGGTGACTATGAGCTTGCCGCTAACCTAGTCAAGTGGTCAGAGCAAAAATTATCATCAAGGGCTCCTCACTTTCTAAGAAGCCGAGCCTTTGTGAGGCAGCCCACGAACCATTCCAGCGCCGTAACCAGATCGCTGTTAATTAATAAAGCTGTCAGCCGAATGGTTCTCTCTGGTCATTAGGATCCTTTCAGAAACCCAATCCTGCCACCATCACCCATCCGACCCACCGTTTGTGGCGCAATTAACTTAATGGTATGCAAATGAGAGGTTCTTCTCATCATTAGCTTATAGCTAATCACATAATTGGGCCTTCAACAGGGTAATTAGACACGATCTCCTCCATTAGTCTTACAAGGCTAATTATTGCTGGGGGGGCGGGGCAGTACTCCCTGAGCTCCTTGCCAGGCCAGCATCTGGCTAAAGCAACAATGATGGACAGAGAATCCAGCTGGTAAAACACTGTCCATCCCATCCGTGGCCATGACCCCATGGGAAAGCCTAGGGATGGGGTGCCATGGTAAGGTGGGTAGCTCTGTCCCTTACTTAGGTGCTGGAATAGAGAAAAAAATATGTACATATAAGTGGCCTTTGGTCTGGGATGATGGCTTACTGAGTAAAGCACTTATTGCACAAGCATTGAGCACCAGGGTTTGGAACCCCAGTGCCCACACACATGCCAGGCAGGCATGGAAGCCCTCCTATAATCCCTGGGCAGGGATCCCCAGGGCAAGCTGGCTAGCCAGACTAGCCAAGAGTCAACTAACTCTGGGCTCAAGTGAGAGATCCTGCTTTAGTTAACAAAGTCGAGGGAGGCACTCAACCTTTGGCCACCACATGCACACACACTCATGTACACTCACACACAAAATGTGACTCCACATACACACAAACATGCATACATGCACATGCTTGTACATGCACATACACACATACAAGAAGAAAAGGAATTTAGAAAAGCTGGGTGTGGTGGTGCACGCCTTTAATCCCAGCACTCGGGAGGCAGAGGTAGGAGGATCGCTGGGAGTTTGAGGCTAGCCTGAGACTAAATAGTGAGTTCCAGGTCAGTCTAGGCTAGAGTGAGAACCTTCCTGGGGGCGGGGGAGGCATTTAGGAACAAAAACAAAAACCTTACCTACTGCCTGCCACCAGCCGTAGCAGGAGGCCTAGTTCCAAGTAAGTCTTTGCTAACAAGATCACCCAGAGTGACTGTCAGTTTAGTCTCTCTGGACCTTAGTTTCTTCTACTGCATCAAAGGAGCTTTTATTTTTTTATTTTAAAGAGAGAGAAAGAGACAGAGAAAGAGAGAGAGAGAGAAGATAGAGAAAGAATTGGTATGCCAGGGCCACTGAAATTGAACTCTAGATGCTTGTGCCACCTAGTGGGCATGTGCAACCTTGTGCTTGCCTCACCTTTGTGCATCTGGCTTATGTGGGATCTGGAGAGTTGGACATGGGTCCTTAGGCTTCGCAGGCGAGTGCCTTAACTGCTAAGCCATCTCTCCAGCCCAAGGAGCCTTTTGGATGTAACTTTCCATGATTGGAATCTTTGAAGAGAAAGAGCCTAGAGTCTTGGCTGTGGGCAGGGACTATTGGGAGAGGTCCTGGACTCCTGGCTGTAGCCAAGGAACAGGTGCAGGAGAAGGGAAGCCTTGCAAGACTTCATCAACTAGAAAGAAGGTCCTATTTCCACCAGCAGATAACTGCCTGCTCTATGCCCTGAGCCAGCAGGGGAGGCCCTGGTGGAGCCGCTGAGGAGTATATCTTGGGTGGGAGAGGAGGGGAATGGGGCTAGGCCAAAAGCAAGGACAATTCCCAAGACCACCTGTTGCCTTGCAAATCCTGGAGGGCTGAAGCCACCAGCCTGGAGCCCTGCCAACCCCCAGTTCCTGAAACAGCAGCTCTGGTGAGTGGCTTTCCATCTCCTCTCAGGACCCAGAGGGCTGAGGAGTTGGGGGAGTTTCCTCACATCCCAACTGAATGGGGGTAGCCATGCCAGAGAAGTGGGATTTTACTGGGCACAGCCATAGGAGGTTGCTGTGGGAAGGTGGCAAGGCCAGCTGTGGACTTTGGGCTGGGCCTTGTGCCATGAAGACTGGGCTACAATGGTAGAGAGCACTGGGGGCCAAACCCTGCTCCTCTGCCACAGCTTGCTGTGTGACAAAGGCAAAACCTCCAGCCACTTTGAGCCTCAGCTGAAAGTACAGGTGTGGAGGCCCTTCCTACATATTGTCAGAAGAATTCAGTGAGATGAGCTAGGTCAGGCCCAGAGCCCACTGGAAACAGTTACAGTGGAGGGAGGAGGGCGCCGTGATGGAAGGTGGTCATGAGGTTTGTTCTCGTACTGTATCTCTGACATTAGAACAATGCAGGCATCCTGTGAATGGAAGTGGTCCGGCTGTTTTCATGGGATTTGGATTATGAAAGCTTTCCACCACCCAGAACTGCAGCCTTCCTATCCCAAAGCCCCTGCAAGCACTCAGCAAGGACCTCACAGGACCTCGATGGTCCAAAGACCTGCTATAAAAAAAACAAGCTGAGGTGTCCCCAGGTTGGGCTTGTAAAACACCACTGAGGAGCATGGGACAGTACAGTCTCCTTCTTTCTAGAACATTTTGTCTGAAACTCTCTCAAGGCTTCCAGCCTTCTCTGTGCCTCATTGTGAGCGGGCAGGTCCATTGTCCAGACATGCCATGTGGTGTGGCATCACCAGAGGAAAGGAGAAGCTGGAGCTCCCTTCCAGAGGTTGGGGGATGCTATTGCCCAACTGCAAATGAGCCAAGAGTGCTGATTTCGAAAACTCACCAGCTGGACATGCTCTTTGTGAGTCTGCCAACTCCCAACTTTTCTCTCCAAGCTACATACAGACTCACAGCCGGCTTCCCATTTGGTATCCCACTTGGTGTTCTCTGTACTGGATCATGGTCCCTGCAGATTGACATGGCAAAGCTCCCACCCCCAGAACCTCAGAAGGAGAATGGATTTGGAGACTGGGCTTGGTAGAGGTGATTACAGTACATTAAACTTCTTGGGGGCCCAATCCAATGTGATAGGCATGTCCCTGTAAGAGCATGGAGTGTGAGTACACAGATCCACCTAGGACACGTGTGTACAGAGTGGTGACCATATAAGGACATGTGGGAAAAGCCCTCTTTGTTATCTTTGAAATTTATTTGGGCTGGAGAGATAGCTCAGCAGTTAAAGGTGCTTGCTTGCAAAGCTTGATGACCCCTGGTTTGATCCCCCATTATCCATGTGAAGCCAGATGCAAAAATTGTATCTGGAGTTCATTCACAGTGGCAGGAGACCCTGGCATGTTCATATTCTCTGTCTCTCTCACACTCAAATAAATAAATATTTAATAGGGTTAAATTTATTTACTTATTTAGTTTTTGAATTTTTTTTTTTTTTTGAGAGAGACACAAAGAGAGACAGAGAGAGAGAGGGAGAGGAAGACAGAGATGGGAGCGCCAGCAGCCTCTCAGCTGCTGCGAACGAAATCCAGATGCGTGCACCCCCTTGTGGTCAAGTGTGGTATTGCTCCCTTGTGTCACTGCATCTGGCTAAACGTGGGATCTGGAGATTGGAACCAGCACTCTTAGGCTTAGGAGGCAGGTGCCTTAACCGCTAAGCCATCTCTCCAGCCCTTGAATTTTTTTTGTTTGTTTGTTTTGTTTTTTGAGGTAGTCTCACTCTGGTCCAGGCTGACCTGGAATTAACTATGTAGTCTCAGGGTGGCCTCGGACTCTCGGCGATTCTCCTACCTCTGCCTCCCAAGTGCTGGGATTAAAGGCATGCGCCACCACACTCAGCACCTTGAAATATTTTTATTTATTTGCAAGGAGAGAGAGACAGAGAGAGAGAGAGAGAGAGAGAGAGAGAGAGAGAGAGAGAGGCTCTCTAGGGCCTCTTGCTACTGCAAATGAACTCCAGATATATGTACCATGTTGTACATCTGACTTTATGTGGGTAGTAGGGAATGGAACCCGGGCCATCAGGCTTTGCAAGCAAGTGCCTTTAACCATTAAGCTGTCTCTCCAGCCCTTATTTAGTTTTTAAGACAGTCTTGCTACAGATCCCAGGCTGCCCTGGAACTTGTGGCAATTCTACTTCCACATATCCACCACTGAGATTACAAGGATGAGCTTCCACACCTGACTTGAATTACCCTCTTCAAACATAAGTGAGGCTTGGGAGGTGGTTCAGTGGGTAAATGCTTGGTATGCAAGCATGAGACTTGAGTTTAGCTCCCCAGAACCTACATAAAGCTGGATGTGGTAGTCTGAGCATCTGTAATCCCAGCACACCTTGCAAGATAGAGGTGAAGACAGGAAAATCCCTGGAAGTTCCTGGGTCAGCTAGCCTGGGATAAGTGACATTGAACAACAGGAGATCCTGCCTCAAATAAGGTGGAAAGTGAGGACCAACACCCAAAGTTGTTCTCTGACTTCCACACATGTGCCATGACACCTGTGTATACACACACACACACAGAGAGAGAGAGAGAGAGAGAGAGAGAGATTTATGTAGTCTCAGGGTGACCTTGAACTCACTGCAATCCTCCTACCTCTGCCTCCCAAGTGCTGGAATTATATGGAAGATATGCACCACTATGCCCAGCTATTTTTTTAAATTTTAATCTATTTTATTTATTTATTTATTTATTTATTTATTTATTTATTTGAGAGGTGAGAAAGGAGCAAAGCAATAGAGAGAAAGAGAGAGAGAAAGAGAATGGGCACGCCAGGGCCTATAGCCACTGCAAACAAACTCCAGATGCATGAGCCACTTTGTGCATCTGGCTTTATGTGGGTACTAGGGAATCAAATATGGGTCCTTTGGCTTTGCTGGCAAGCAGCTTAACCACTAAGCCAGGTCCCCATACCGTTTAAAATTTTTTTAAATATTTTATTTATTTGAGAGAGAGAGAGAGAGAGAGAGAGCAAGAGAGAAAGAAAGAAGCAGATAGAGATAGAATGGGCACACCAGGGTCTCTAGCCACTGCAAATGAACTCCAGAAGCATGCACTACCTTGTGCATCTGGCTTACATGGGTACTGAGGAATTGAACCTGGGTTCTTAGGCTTTGCAGGCAAGTACCCTAACTGCTGAACAATCTCTCCAGCCCTAATTATGTTTTAAAATTTTAAAAAAGTGATGGCTGGAGAGATGGCTTAGTGGTTAAGGCGCCTGCCTGCCAAGCCTAAGAATACCTGTTCCATCTCCAGGTCCCACGTTTAGCCAGATGCAAGTGACACAAGTGCACAATACCAAGCTTGCCCACAAGGGGGCACACGTGTCTGGAGTTCATTCACATTGACTTAGAGGCTGCTGGTGTGCCCATTCTCTCTCTCTTTACCTCTCTCTAAAAAAAAAAAAATAAGTGAGATAGATCTTATCATTCATGTATTCACTGTCCACCCTCCAGTCAGTGCTACTGCCTGCCTCAGAGAAAGAACTCAAGATGCTAAGTGGGGGCACCTCCATCAAAACTCCCTTCCAGGTCTATAGTCCCTGCTCTATCAGTAAAATCCTCCTTTACTTTCCTTTAACTTATCAAGCACCTTCCTACTTATAATTCCCAGGCCAAAACTGCTCTTCCCCAGATCTATCCCTACCTTATTCACTCCACTAAGCCTCTGCTCAGTGTCATCAGAAAAGCCTTCCACTTGTATTCAACACACTGTCCCTTGGCCTCTCTCCCAGACACTCACCTCCGTGTCTCCCTATGCCCAGTTTTACTGTTTTGCATAGAACCCAGTATATCCTGTACCTACTGGTCCAGCCTTCCTCACTCTAGCCAGGATATAATACACATGACGGTGAAGAGCTTTGGGTCTTGTTTCCCTTCTGTCCTAGGAACTCTAGCAGAGTCTACTTCTAACAGATGGTCCATCAACTAAACCTCTCTTTGACATTTAACAGTCATTGTCATCTTAGTATCAGAAGCTGGAGCTCAGAGATAAAACCACCTTGGGTTACATAAATGGCTCAGCAATTAAAGCACTTGCCTGAAAAGCCCAAGGACGCAGGTTTGATTGGCCAGTACCCACGTAAAGCCAGATGCAGAAAGTGGCACATGCATCTGGAGTTCTTTTGCAGTGGCTGGAGGCCCTGGCACATCCATTCTCTCTGTCTCTCCTCTCTCTCTCCATGTAACTAACTAACTAAATAAATAAATAAATAAAAATGTTTTTAAAAAATCTTCCCAGCATTGCAGCCTGCATGCTGCACAGCCTGGATCCTGACCTTGCTGCCCCACTTCAGAGCCTCTTGCTTAACCACTAAACCAACACGCCAAGAATAATGCAGGTGCAGAACGAGGGAGAACATCAAGAGGCACTTCCTAGAGGAGTTGGCCTTTGAGCTAAGCACTGTAGCAAAGACAGGATAGGCAAGCATGAGAGAAACACCACCACATTTAGGAAACAGGAAGCAGGCAGGTAAGCCAAGGTGTGGGGGACAGGACAGATGGGACTGGAGGGAAAGAGGAAGCTCAGAGCTTCCCCCTTGACTGGTGGGTAGGTCTTGTTCACATGACCCTTTCCTAGGTTCTAGAACACACACTGCTGAGACAGAGGCCCAGGAAAGCAGTGGCAGGCGCCATGCTGGAGCCGGCAGATAGAACTTCTGTCCGATGGCTGGCCAGGTGGGGCGGCTCTGTCCATGCAAGAGGTGAGTCTGGCATCTGTGGAAATCTCAAAACCAGAAGAAAGACAGTGCCCAGAGTTTTCCATCTCACGAGAAGCAAAGCTGCACTTCTGTTTGTGGAACACTTTTTCCCAAAGTTTTTGATATTAAATAATTTCTGTGATATTTAGGAAGGACAGCCTCACGCGCTTAGCCACGTGCCACCCCCATCTGGCAGAGGCCTCGGCTTTCCTGCACGAGGCCGGGTTCAGCAGTTCAGAGCTTTATTTATGCCTCTGAGGAAGCTGGAAATTGAAGTCCACTCTGATGTCTCCTGAGTCTCCTCTGGGTAAAGAAAAACAAACACGATTTCTTCAAGTCGCTCAGCATCGTCAGGCGCACTTGCCTGTCTCTGGGAAATGAATTTGAGTTAACGGGTCGAGCATCGCGCCTCTTCCAAATGGGGGCATCTCCATCAGAGCTCCACTCAAATGCCAACTGCCCTGGGCTCTGTTCTGTTAAAGGTCACCTGTCATTCTCCACCTAAGGCAGGAGATTGCTTTGGATCTGATTTCTGCCATGCAGAAGGCATGTTTATCTTCTTCAATGTCTTATTCACTGCTGGCTTGGGCCGACCTAGTGCTGGTTGGATGCAACCCATTGAGCCCCTAATGAGCACTTGGAATCCACAGGGGGAAGGAATTGAGATGGGCTTTGCAGTGAAGAAAAGTAGATCTTGGATTGGAGAGGTGGCTCAGTAGTTAAAGGTGCTTGCTTGGAAAGCCTGACAATCTGGAGTTTGATTCCTCCGTATTCACATACAGCCAGATGCACAAAGTGGTGCATGTGTTTAAAGTTTATTGGCAATGGTAGGAGGCCCTACCATACCCATTTTCTCGCCCCTCTCTCTGCTTGAAAATAAATAATAATAAAATATATTTTTTATAAAAGTAGATCTTGGAAGGGCACAGGAAGAAGAAAGCCAGATAGAAAGGGACATTTGTGGCTGTGAAGGTTAGCAGGCTCTAACACAGAAGTCCAGAAAGGTCATCCCTTTCTCTCCAAAAGACACATCTACCTGGAATCGTGGATTAGCTTCTTTGCTGTGCCAAGTACCTGACAAGAAACTACTTAAGGGAAGGAAGGATTTATTGTCACAGTTTGGCGGCAGGAGCATGAGGCAGCTGGTCACGTTGCATCAACAGTCAGTAGGTAGAAGAGCTGAATGCTGGTGCTGTTTGTCTTCAGTTCATTCCGTCTGGAATCCCAGCCCATGGGACAGTGCCGCTCACATTCAAGACAAGGCTTCCTCCCTCAGTTAAACCTCTCCAGAGACACTGTCAGAGATGTGCTCAGGTGACTTTAAATCCACTTAGGTTGATAAGGAAACTGGATCATCACGGTATAAGAGGAGCAAATTACCCTGGAGACCTCTTAGGGGTTCAAGAAAGTTAGGTCAGCATGGTAGATAGGTCTGTGCATCTGAAAGCTCTTAGGAAAAGTATTTGATAGCAAATATGCTGAATTTCAGTACACACCTGAGGCTTAGTTCTTTTTTAAAAAAATTAAAATTTTTAGGGTTTGCGTATGATATGTGTGTATGCATGTTCGTATGTGTGAGTGTGGGCTTGCATGCCACAGCATTGTGTGGAGATCTTGTTTGTTCCCATTGTCACTGCTGTGTTCACGAGGATAGCCGGCCTATGAGCTCACTTCTCATCTCATTATCCGTGAGCTAGAATGGACACAGCTTCTGGGTTTCTATGGGCTCTGTGGATCCGAACACAGGTACTTGGGCTTGAGTGGCAAGCACTTTATTCACTAAGCCATCTCCCCAGCCCTTAGTATCTATCCTTAACTGACAACAACAACAACAACAACAACAATAATAATAATAATAATGCACTAGGAAAATGTCACCCAAGTCCTTTGTTAGATGGTCTGCACCATACCCTCCCCAAAACCCGATTCCCCACAGGACAGGTTCCTCTCTCCACAGCTCACTCACAGCATCTCACTACCCTAAGACTGCAGGAAATGTTTATCCCAACCCCCAGCAGCCCTGGGGGACTCCAGAACAATGCCTGTGGCCATCTGGCCTCTCTGTCTCTGGGATGCACTGTATTTCAATACTCAGAGAGATCCTCAAGGCCGCAGGCAGAGCACAAAAGTAAGGGATATTTTTAATACCATTGCTGCTAAAGTAATTGCTCCTGTGCTCTCGGGGACAGATGACACACTGGCAACAGACTGTCATAAACTAAGTCTTAACCCAGGGAAAAGGCAGTGTGACTTTCCACATTTGCTCAGAATCTTCCTCCCCAGACTTCTTACACAAACATTGAAAATAAGCGGTATAATGTCAATAGTCCCTCGGCAGGAAAATAATGGGAACACGTCGTTGTGAACATCTTATTTGATGAATGATTAAAATGCTACAACCGCAGGGGTTGTGAGCTGGAGGCCCCTCATCACCATCACTGCCCACCACCCTGGGCTTGAGGCTCAGGACACATGGCTATCCTCAGCTCCATACTGGTATCCCTGGACCACTGGTCCTTTCACCTCCCCAAGTTCAGGCAGTGTGCTGCAGCCTGTGGAACCTGGTGGATCAGGGAACACTTGGATGACGCCTGCAGAGAGCCATGCTCGTCAGAGGGCTGTCTGTCATCAAGCTCAGAGGACTATATAGTGCCCCAGGCTCCTTGAGGTCTTGAACAACAGAATACTTTGACTCTCTGCCAGCTGATCCTGAGCCCCACGGTTGTCAGGTGAGTAAGAACCAGCCCAGAGAGGAGCAAGTGCTGAGAGAGGAGCAAGTGCTCAGAGAGTAGCTGACCCACAGGTGCATTGCTGGTATCTGGGATGCTGTGCAGGAATCCCTCTGCTCAACTTCTTGGGAGTGCCAAGCTTCCCAGAAAGGCACAATGTTCCCATTAGATCAAGAATAAACATGGACCCCATCTGGGCCAGGGTCTGTGCCATGTGCTTCCACATCATGACACTCAGCTTACCCCTGACGTCCTAAAACTTCCCTCCCTAGTTTTTGGTTCAGGAAACTAAGATGTAGTCAGGCAAATAATGTTCCCAAAAGGCAGAACTGAGCTGATGAGTTCTCAGACCATGTCAGGCTCTTTGCCCCACACCTGCAAGCTGTGGAAGGAGTAGGGCAGCCCACTGCAGGAAACTCAGATGGCAGCTGTCGGTCTGCTCAGACCATTTTCCTGGCCATACAGAGCACATGGCGATTCTTAAGTCCCACCCACACAGTTTCCCCCAGCAACATTTGAATAAGCCCAGCCAAGGGGAGGGTAGGGAGAGCAGATCTGTGATAACCCTTCTTCCGTGGTTAAGGTCAAGAGAGGCGATAGATACAGTTGCCCTCAAGACACTGGCTGGGAAGGTGGCAAAGCAGGAGTGTGGGAAGCAGGCAGGGAACTCTGGGAACTCCAGAATGAGGAAGGCTACCAAATGTTTAGAGGAGGTCTCCCAAAGTGGAAGGCTGTGGACTGGCTCCTACCCAGCCCCAGCACACGTCATACTTTTCCTTTCACCCTTGACTCAACACACTTAAGTGAAACCATGGTCACTTTCTCCAAAGGGTCTCACTCTGTAGCTCAGGCTGGCCTGGAACTCACTACAGTACTACACTGTCCAGATGGGACTTGAAGTCATGGCGATCCTCCTGTCTCAGCTTCCTGAGAGCTGAGATTACAGCTGTTAAACCAGCAGGCCCTGCTCAAAGCCATCCATTTTAAAGCCAACGCCCACAAACCCAGAATAACACCTGCTTAGAGGTGCAAGTGGAAGTTGCCAGCCCTGGCTGTACCACTGCTGGTGTAAAACAGGCAATGTGGAGAGCCCGTGGTTGGATAGCTCCGCTTTTAGGAAGGGGTCTGTGACTCACGTACTGGTCCTCAGGAAAGAACTTTTCCCCCAGCAGAGGCACTGCGGAGTACCGTCAGCGATAAGTATTCCAGCCCATGTCTGGCAATCTCGGCGACGACAGCAGCAAGCCAGGGTCACCCAGGTTCTATTAGCTCAATTAATGAGGAGTAAGATAAGGCTAACACCCTGCTCGTCGGGCGGCTCAGGCACAGAGCTGCAGTAATGGAGTTATTAACCTCCGCCAGCCGCTGAATTTTGCTGTGGAGTCCAACTCCATTTCCTCGTTCAGGCCTCCATTAATGGGCTGTTTATTATCCCTAATCCTTATAAGGATCAGCTGAAGAAACGTGAGAGCTTCCTGGAAGGACCAAGTGATAATGAGAGACAGAGAGAGAGAGAGAGAGGGAGAGAGAGGGAAACGTCCATACACATACGAGAAATCCTACTTTGCATTTTAATTTCCTTTGGTCTTCTGGCTGCCCTCTTAAGAATTTCTAGCATCCTTCTCACTTTGGAACTATTAGAAATGGCAAAGCCATTATCCAAGGGCTCCATCGTGTTCTTCCCTCAAAGAACTTGTCACATAGAATGAAAAAGTAACAAGCTTTGAAATCAAATTAGAGAGCTCGGGCTTAGAAACGATGTGTCAACTCAGATTTAAATTTCATAGTAAGCCATAATATTCCACCGCTTCAAAATTAACAAAATTAGCCAGGTGGAGTGGTATATGCTTATAATCCCAGTGCTTAGGAGGTAGAAGCAGAAGGATTGCCCCAAGTATGAGGCCAGCCTGGTCTACATAGTAAGTTCCAGGCCAGCCAGAGTTACATAGCAGACTGTCTCAAAACAAAACAAACTGTTAATAGAATTAAAACTAAAAGCCAAAGAAATGGCTCAATGGATAAGAGTGTTTGCTATATTGGCATGAGGACCTAAGTTTGGTCCCCAGACAGTGCTGAAGGGAAAGGACACAGGAGGCTCACTGAAGCTCACTAGTCAGCAAGAGCTTCACGTTCAGTGAGAGGCTGTCTCAGAGAAATTAAGCAGAAGAGTCATTGAGGATACTCAGTGTCTTCCTTTAGCTTCTGCATGTATTTGCACAGGGTGCAGTCATCTGTGTGCGCGCACACACACACACACACCACTAATACTACACAAACATATACACATACACCCCACAAAACAAAAAGGGCTGGGCTGGAGAGATGGCTTAGGGGTTAAGGTGCTTGCCTATGAAGCCCAAGGACCCAGGTTTGATTCCCCACATAAGCCAGATGCACCAAGTGGCACATGCATCTGTAGTTCATTTGCAGTGGCTGGAGGCTCTGGCATGCACATTTTTTCTTGCTCTATCTGCCTCTCTCTCAAATAGATAAATGAAGGGTGGAGAGATGGCTTAGTGGTTAAGCGCTTGCCTGTGAAGCCTAAGGACCCTGGTTCGAGGCTCAATTCCTCAGTACCCACGTAAGCCAGATGCACAAGGTGGTGCATGCATCTGGAGTTCATTTGCAGTGGCTGGAGGACTTGGTGCACCCACTCTCTCTCTCTCTGTCTCTCTGCCTCTTTCTCTCTCTGTCTGTTGCTAGTAAATAAATAAAAATAAACAAAAATTCAAATAGATAAATGAAATATTTTTAAAATATTTAAAAACCAAGAATATAAATCAGAGCCAGATTTTAGCAGGGCTTGGTTTTTTCAGTGCTAGGGATTAAACCGAGGGGCTTATAAATGCAAGGAAACTGCTGCACCACTGAGCTACACCCAAGCCTTGCAGAATTTCATCAACATTATTGAATGCTTTGATTAAAAGTTTGTGCTGTGTTGGGACCCAGCACTAACCTTGACTCTGAGAAGGAGTGCACAGCAGGCTCATGCCAAGGGCTCGTGTCTACAATCCCAGCACTTGGGAGGCAGCGGCAAAGGCAGGGAAATGGTGAATTTGAGACCAGCTTGGACCATGAGTAAGACCTGATCTCACTTCACCCCCAATTTCTAATTTGCTGGGGCTCAGTGGGGGCCTGAATGATAAGACGGTGTCGTCTGGACTACTTCAGGATTGCTCTCCTGCCATTCCAGCTACCTTCCCCAATTCTAAATTTAGGAGTCTTTAAAAATTTTATTTATTTATTTGCAAGCAGAGAGAGAGATAGAAGAGAGGCAGACAGAGAAAGAATGGGCATGCCATGGCTTACGTGGGTTCTGGAGAATCAAACTCGGGTCCTTTGGCTTTGCAAGCAAATGCCTTAATCGCTAAGCCATCTCTCCATCCCCCAAACTTAGGAGTCTTTAACAGACAGACCTTCTATCCATTCCATCCTTAAGGACAGTGAGCAATGTGGTTAGAGTGAAACATGTTTTGTTTAATTATTTATTTGACAGAGGAGGAGAGAGAGAAAGAGAGAGAATGGGGGTGTCAGGGCCTCTAGCCACTGTAAAGGAACTCCAGATGCATGCACCACTTTATGCCTCTGGCTTTATGTGGATTCTAGGGAATCAAACTGGGTCCTTAGGCAATACAGGCAAGCTCTTTATCTGCTGAGCCATCTCTCCAGGCCCCAAATATGTTTTTAAATAGTAATGAGGTGACGACTAGGTAAGGAGGCATATACCTGTGATCCTAGCACTTGGAAGTTAGAAGCAGAAGGATCAGGAATTTGAGGCCGGCCACAGTGACATAAACAAGTTCAAGACCTACCTGCATCACATGAGACCCTGTCTTTACAAAATGGGGTGGGGAAGGCTGCTGGAGAGAGAGTTCAGTCAGTAAAGTGCTTACTTTGCAAGCATGAGGACTGAGTCTGAGCCCCTAGTACCCATGCAAAAATGCAAGTCCTAGCCGGGCGTGGTGGCGCATGCCTTTAATCCCAGCACTTGGGAGGCAGAGGTAGGAGGATTGCCGTGAGTCTGAGGCCAGCCTGAGACTACATAGTGAATTCCAGGTCAGCCTGGGCTAGAGTGAGACCCTACCTCAAAAAAAAAAAAAAAAAAAAAAAAAAAGGAAATACAAGGTCCACATCTATAATCCCAATGCTGGTGAGTCAGAGACAGGAGGATCCTTGGGGTTCATTGGCTAGCTTGTCTAGCCACATTGGGCTCCAAGCCAATGAGAGACTCTTTCTCAAAAAGAGGTGGACAGGGCTGGAGAGATGTCTCAGCAGTTAAGGTGCTTGCCTGCAAAGCCTAACAGCCGGAGTTCCTGAGTTTGATTGCTCAGTACCCACATAAAGCTAGATGCACAATGTGGCATATGTATCAAATGTATGAGTCATTTGCAGCAGCTGGAGGCCCTGGTGCACCCATTTTCTCTGTCTCTCTTCTATCTCTCTCTTCTTGCAAATAAAAAAATAAAAACAAACTAACAAAAGAAGTAACGGCATTCTTGAGAATAACACCTAAGGTTGTCCTCTGGTCTCTGCAGATGCACACACACACACACACACACACACACACACACTTTAAAAAAAGGCAATAAGCTGTTCACACCATCTATGATTGATGACCAGCCATCCCTTTGACATGAAATGGTTCAGCCATTTATGCCTCTTCACTGAACAGAGGAATTCAACAGCACCTAGTGACCACCAATAACAATGACTTTACATTGAAGGTGTAGTTGGCATAGATGGTGTTGGCAGGATGAGTGTGTAACTTTCTCCAGGAGACCACAAGCTACACCATATTTGGAGGAAAGTTCCCTGAACATCCACCTATCTGCACTGCTTGTTCCGATCACATGCCCTACTCCATGTTCCTCTCACGCTCCAGAGCACTGAGGCTATAAGGTTGGAAGAGCAGTAACTACTGCTTCCCTTTATAGACAAAGAAAGTTTATAGATGAGGAAACTGAGGTTAAATGTGGTGTCTCCAGCTAGCCACAGGGACAAATGCTAGTCTCATTGCAGAAGGGATGCAAGGGGACAGTGCAAAGAGCGGGGTTGGGGGTTGGACTCTGCAGGTGCCTCCCCTGGGTCAACCTACTTTGTAGCTATTAAATGGATCCAGGGAACATGTAACTAGCACTTGGGGCTATCCTCATTCCTGCTAATCATGAGAGAGGAGACATGGGAGAGGCAGGGGAAAGAGCCACCATTAAACTCAAAGCAAATAATGAGAAATCAAACATGCCAACTAATACATGGGCTAATGAAACCCAAAAGATGAAATACAAATGGCCAATAAATGTAAATAAGTTCAACATCCTTAGCCATTAGAGAAATGTAAATTAAAATGACATTGAGGGCTGGCAAGATGGCTCAGTGGGTTAAAGGCTCCTCCTTGCAAAGCCTGCTGGCTTGGGTTCAATTCCCCAGTAACCATGTAAAGCCATATGCACAAAGTGGTGCATGTATCTGGAGTTTGTTTGCAATGGCAAGAGGCCCTGGTGTGCCCATACTCTCTCTTTCTTGCATATAAATAAAATAAAATAAAGAAAAGAAAAGAAAAGAAAAGAAAAAAAACTAGGGCTGGAGGGATGGCTTAACAGTTAAGGTGCTTGCCTGCAAAGCCAAAGGACCCATGTTCGATTCTCCAGGACTTACGTAAGCCAGATGCACAAGGTCTGGAGTTCTTTTGCAGTGGCTAGAGGTACTGGTGCACCCATTCTCTTTCTCTCTCTCTCTCTCTCTCTCTCTCTGCTTCTCTCTGTGTCTCTCAAATAAATAAAACTACATTGAGCTGGGCATGGTGGTGCATACCTGTAATCCTAGCACTTGAGAGGCAGAGATAGGAGGATTACTATGAGTTTGAGGCAACCCTGAGACTACATAGTGAATTCCAGGTCAGCCTGAGCTAGAGCGAGACCCTACCTCAAAAAACCAAAATAAAATAAAATAAAATAAAATAAACTACACTGAGATTCTATCTCACCCCAGTCAGAATGACAGTCATCAAGAAAACAATAAATGATGGTGAGAATGTAGACAAAAGAGAACTTTAAAAAATATATTTTGTTTATTTATTTGAGAGAGAAAGAGAGAGAGAATGGGCACACCAGGGCCTCCAGCCATTGCAAACGAACTCCAGATGCATGTGCCATGTTGTGCATCTTGCTTTACATAGTACTGGGGAATTGAAGCCCAGTCCTTAGACTTGGCAGGCAAGTGCTTTAAGTGCTGGGCCATCTCTCCAGCCCAAAAGGGAATTTTATACACTGCTGGTCAGAATGTAAACTGGTTCAGCCACTACGGACATCAGTATGGAGGTTCACAAACAACTAAAAATAGTCCTGCCATATGACCCAGTTATAAAACTACTGGATACATACAAGAAGGACTATAAGTCGACATTCCACAGAGATACTTGCACATCCATGTTTATTGCAGCACTACTCACCACAGCTAAGTTATGGAACCAATGACAGAGGAATGGATAAGGCAAGTGTGGTATATGAATACACCATGGGACTTTTTTCAAGTGTAAAGAGGAATGAATGAAGTCATGCCGTTTGTGGGAAAATGGATGCAACTGAAGAGAATCAGGCTAAGTGAATTAAAGCCATCTCAGAAAGCTAAATACTGTGTGTTTTCTCTCACTTGCAGGTTCAAGATGTCATAAAGATATGCAAAATCACACTTACGTAGATAACACAAAAAAGTGAAACTGCCTAGGAGAACAAGGGAGACTAACAGGAGAATGAGGGGCAAGAAAGGAGAAGGAAAGGGAGTATTGGGAGGGGGTGGCATATGCTCAAAGTATATTATATACCTGCATAAAAGGGACCTTATATGTGCTGGAGAGATGCCTTAGCAGTTAAGGCACTTGCCTGCAAAGCCAAAGAACCCAGGTTTGATTTCCCAGGACCTACATAAGCCAGATTCACAAGGTGGCACATGTGTCTGGAGTTCGTTTGCAGCAGCTGGAGGCACCCATTCTCCCTCCGTCTCTCTCTTTCTCTCTCTCTCTCCCCGTCTCTCTCTATACCTCTTTCTCTCAAATTGATAAATAAAAATTTAAAAAAGAATGAAGAGGGGCCTGGAGAGATGGCTTAGCGGTTAAGCGCTTGCCTGTGAAGCCTAAGGACCCCGGTTCAAGGCTCAATTCCCCAGTACCCACGTAAGCCAGATGTACAAGGTGGCACATGCATCTGGAGTTCGTTTGCAGTGGCTGGAGGCCCTGGTGTGCCCATTCTCTCTCTCGCTCTATCTGCCTCTGCCTCTTTCTCTCTCTGTCTGTCTGATGCTCTCAAATACATAAAAAAATCAAATAAACAAAAAAATTTTTTTAAAAGAATGAAGAATTTTTTAAAATGACCTTATATAACTCAGTATATAAATAAGCAAGTAAGTAAATAAATACATACATACATACATACATACATACATACATACATACATACATACACATAACACAAGCCTCATTGGACACTACTTAGGATGTAGGTGGAGAGGTCCACCTCAGAGCAGAGAATAAAGAATGCATGGAAAACCTGAGAGAAGGCAGGATAAGGGGTCCTGCTGGTCTGGGTCTGGGACCTGAGATGGTCTGGCCCCAGGGAATCTAAAAGGAAGGGGACAGGGTCATCCAGGGCACTTGGGTGTGGCCTCTCAGCTCCACCCCCACAGGACTGGTTGCCTAGCCTCCCTCCCCTTAGTGGCTAGTCTCCACCTCCATGGAGGAAGCAGTGGTATGAAGTGTGAGATGACAGCAACAAGAAGGCCAGAACCAACAGGGAGCCTTCTGCCTTGCCAGAGACCACCGAACCTCTGGGCACCTCTGCATGCAAGACACAGACCTGTCTTATCTAGACAATGGCAAAACTGTAAATTCAAACTCCACCCCACCCCCCACAAAGGAACTAGACAGCAGTTTCTAATTTGTACAATACAGACCGAAGACACAAATGAGTTAGTGGAAAATATCCTATGATTGACCTAAAATTAATGCAGCATGATGTAGAAAGAAACACTACAGAGAACAGCAGGAATAGAAGCCCTCCTGTCGGGAGGCACTCGAGAGGCAGAGGTAGGAGGCTCACCATGAGTTCAAGGCCACCCTGAGACTACCAAGTAAATTCTAGGTCAGCTTGGGCTAAAGTGAGATTCTACCTCAAAAAACCAAAAACCCAAAAGCCCTCCTATTGTCCTGCTAAATCTCATTGACACTGACCCATCCACAGTCCCTCCTTTCACCTCCTTATTCAAGATTCTCAAAGAGATTATGACCAAGACCTTGGCAGGAGAGTTGAGGTCACAGCCTCCCCACCTCCTGCATGGAGGGAAAGTGGGGCACAGACACCCAGCTGTCTGAGATGCTGCAGACTTCCCGGTGTTGGGCAAAACCCTGCGCTCCCTTCTCTGTACTGAACATGAATTTTAAAAGAAAATACGGTTCTGCAAACTTCCAGCTTGAAATGAATTATTTTATAGTCAAGCAGAGGGCAGCTTTCTGGATGCAGCCTCCGATAGTTCTTTCTTTGTTTCCTTTTTTCCTTCCTTTTTTTTTTTTTTTTTTAGTATTATTACATTTTAACAAACTTTATAGCCCATTTTATTTGTTCTCAAATAACTTTTTCTCCTTCCTTTCAACACATCAATTACTTGGTCTGTTTCCCTCACCGTGTGATGTTGGAATCAAGAGATTGATGCTGCGCGGCGGAATATAATTTAGTATTATGTGCTGTGGGTTTATGAGGTACGAATCTGACAAAAACATTGCATTTGAACACTCTCCATTTATTAGCTCTAAGAAGAGATTTATAGTTGGCAAGGAGACAATAACTTTGCTTCCTGATAAGCCAAAGAGGTCTATTTTTGAGTCCGACACACAGAGTAACTTGCCCTTCCCCAATAACTCTATTTACTAGTGTGAATATATTTTAATAATAAAATTGATATATATGTAAATTTGTTTTAATCTAATTTCATCGAACCCTCCTTTGGAGATTGTTTTCATATTTGAATTATGGATTTCTGTATCGTATCCCTACCAGCTTTAAGGCTATAATTCTGCCAGGATTTCCTCCTGGTGTCAAACCTGCGGCGCCAGGCTGGAGTATTTTATAATTGGTGTCACACCCGAACCAGAATTACAGTCCTGGTGTTCACCCCAGCGCTGGGTGGACTCGTTATGGAACATTGCTCTTCCTTAGCCTGTATCTGGACTTGATAAAATTGCATTCTGAGGTAATCACCAGGATGTTGGATCGGAAAGCAAATGGCAGTGGTGCAAATGGAAGAGACAGGGATGAGAAGGAAGGGAGGAGACCCAGAATGGTGTTTAACCTGTGACGGGGTGGGGGGTGGGGAGAGGGAGTCTGCATTATCAATAAACATCTTCTAAATTTTCTGCCTGCCCTGTGTCCTAAATTAAATTAAATAAATAAATTAAACTGGAATTATTTACTAAGTCTTTAGAAAGTGATTTTTTAAAAAAACTCCAGGTGAATGGAAACCTATTTACCTACCAGCCTATCTGAAATCAAACAGCTTCTTGAACATTCTTCCCAGTGTGCTTTAGAACCCACTGTGCCCTCCCTGCATTGGTTCTTTGGTATTGTTTGGGTGCCTGGGATCAAGACATAAAAGTTACTTGTGGGTTGGTGTGAGGACTCGGTGGAGAAGAGCTTGCTGCACAAGCGTGAGTACCTGAGTTGGGATTCTGGGAACGCACATAAAGCTGGACACAAACGTCTGTAGTCCCAGTGCACCTGTGACAAGAAGGGAGCTCGAGAGTGGAGAATCCGTGGATGCTCACGGGCGAGCTCGCCTGGCAAACCCAGTGGTGAGCATCAAAACCAAAACCAGAGACTCTGCCTCAGACAAGGTGGAAAGTGAGGGAGGACACCTGGAGTCGTCCTCTGACCTCGCATGCACGCACTGTGGTACATGCGTGCCTATACTCACACGCACATGAACACACACACACACATGGTCATTTTCTTTAGATAGCTGGCACTTGGTTCCTTCCCCTAGACTGTTAATAACACCTGCAATAGCCCCAGTTAAAGGGATATTTTGTGCACGCCTTTAAACCCAGCCCTTGGGAGGCAGAGGTAGGTGGATCGCCCCGTGAGATCAAGGCTACCCTGAGACTACATAGTGAATTCCAGGTCAGCCTGAGTTAGAGTGAGACCCTACCTCGAAAAACAAACAAACTATAAAAGGGATATTTTGTACCCTGGAGACACTCATTTTGGGAGCTTTTGACCAGGCACTGGAGCACAGTGCTGGTGCTGAGTCTATTAATGTATTAGGAAGGACAAGGATGGGAACACAGACTTTAACCTCAGTCCCTGGACAGCCCCAGGCAAAAGGGAATCACAGGGTTTCCTTCCAATCCAAGGAAGGTTTACACCACCCCGAGTATGTAGGTACGTAATTAAATGGGTATACATATCAAATAGTTACTGATAAAAAATAAAGAAAGAAAGTTTGGGGAGATAGCTCAGCAGTTAAAGGCACTTGCTTTCAAAGCCAACCAGCCCAGGGTTCAATTCCCCAATACCCACATAAAGCCAGATGTGCAAAATGGTATATGTGTCTGGACTTCATTTGCAGTGGCAAGAGGCCCTGGTGTGCCTATTCTCTCTCTCTCATACACATAAATTTATATATTTAAATCACAAAAATTATCTTAAAACAGTTCTTTGGTATGCATTAAATTTTACCATTTATTTATTTATTTTTTTTAAATATTTTTAACTTTTATTTATTTACTAGAGAGAGAGAGAGAGGAAATGGGCATGCCAGGGTCTCCAGCTACTGCAAATAAACTCCAGATGTATGTGCCACCTGTGCATCTGGCTTACGTGGGTCCTGGGGGGGGATTTGAACTTGAGTCCTTTGGCTTTGCAGGCAAGCACCTTAACCAATAAGCCATCCCTCCAGCCCCATTTATTTATTTTTTATAAAGGAACACTGGTCCACAATGGTCCCCTGCTCCTTTGAACTCTTTATTTATTGATTAATTTAAGAGAGAGAGAGAGAGAGAGAGAGAGAGAGAGAATGGGTGTATCAGGCCCTCCACCCACTGCAAACAAACTACAGATGCATGCGTCACCTTGTGCATCTAGCTTATGTGGGTATTGGGGAATCAAACCTGGGTCCTGAGGCTTTGCAGGCAAATACCTTAACAGCTAAGCCACCTCACCAGCCTCAAATTTTACCAAGTTTTAAAGCTGAAAGAAAATTTGCATTACTAATGAGGTGGATATGCTTGTTTGTTTGTTTTGAGGTAGAGTCTTGCTCTAGGCCAGGCTGACCTGGAATTATCACTTCATGTTAGCCAAAAGCCTGAGAAGTGATTGTCTTGGAATTCTCTATCTAGTCTCAGGATGGCCTCAAACTCACAGTGATCCTCTTACCTCTGCCTCCTGAGTGCTGAGACTAAAGGTGTGCAACACCACACCTGGCTAGAGAGAATGGGCACACCAGGGCTTCTAACTACTGTAAATGGACTCCAGATATATGTGCCATTTTGTGCATCTGGCTTTATGTGGGTACTGGGGAATTGAACTTGGGTCATTAGGCTTTGCAAGCAAGCACCTTAACCACTGAGCCATCTCTCCAGCTGCTGTTTATTTATTTATTTTTAAAGATATTTTATTTTGTTGATTTGAGAGAGAAAGAGGCAGATATATATATATATATATATATATATATATATATATATATATATAGAGAGAGAGAGAGAGAGAGAAAATGAGCATAACAAGGCCTCTAGTCACTAAATGAACTCCAAACACATGTGCCTCCTTGTGCATTTGGCTTTACATGGGTACTGGGGAACTGAACTTTGATTGTTAGGCTTTGCAAGGCAAGCACCTTAACCTCTGAACCATCTCTCAACCCTTGTTTATTTTTTACATGAGGAATTCCATCTTGAGGGTATATTTGATCCTGAAGGACACTGAGTACCTTCAACATTTTTCCCAGTTGACTGACATTTTGATTTTATAATTGTCAATGCTGAGAACACCACTTCACATAATACATGTTTAGGGTCATTTCAGAAATTGTTAATTCTGTCCTGATCCAAAGCCAAACTTCATTTGATGAAGGAGGAGCCACCAGCAGAAGAGAGTGGCTGCCTCCAAAAGCAGGAAAAGTCAGGGAAGGGACAGTGTGCATCTCCCCTGCCCTAGCCTCCAGAGAGGAACACAGCCCCTCAGTATGTCTGTGCACTTTGGAGCTGCCAGGTGCCAGGTTTGCAGTCATTTATTCTGGACACTGTGAGAAACTAATATAACCCGCTCACACTGTTGTTAGACACACAGGCTTTGGCAAAAATAGGTGATTTGCAATATTTCTATCTTGGATATAGATACTCTGCAAAAAGGGAATGAGAGGGTCATAAAATTTTCTTTCTTTCTTTTTTTTTTTTTAACTTTTTTCAATTTTTTTTTTGTTTTGTTTTTTTGTTTTTTTTGTTTTTCAAGGTAGGGTCTCACTCTGGTCCAGGCTGACCTGGAATTAACTATGTAGTGTGAGGGTGGCCTCGAACTCATGGCGATCCTCCTACCTCTGCCTCCCGAGTGCTGGGATTAAAGGCGTGCACCACCACGCCCGGCTTACTTTTTTCAATTTTTAAAAAATATTTTATTTTTATTTATTTATTTGACAGAGAAAGAGGGAGAAATAGAGAAAGAGAATGGGCATGCCAGGGCCTCCAGCCACTGCAAATGAACTCCAGACATGTGTGCCCTCTTGTGCATCTGGCTAATGTGGGTCCTGGGGAATGGAACCTGGTTCCTTTGGCTTTGTAGGCAAATGCCTTAACTGCTAAGCCATCCCTTCAGCCCACTTTTTTCAAATTTTTTTGATGTAGGGTCTTACTCTAGCTCAGGCTGACCTGGAACCTGGATCCTCCTACCTCTGCTCACGAGTGCTGAGATTAAAGGCATGCACCACCATACCTGGCTAAAATTAATTTCTAAGTTTTTAAAATTTTTATTTATTTATTTATTTGGGAAAGAGAGAGAGAATGGGTGCACCAGGGCCTCTAGCCACTGCAAATGAACTCCAGATGCACGTGCCACCATGTGTATCTGGTTTATGTGGGTAACTGGGGAATTGAATCTTGGTCCTTAGGCTTTGCAAGCAAGTGCCTTGACCACTAAGCCATCTCTTCAGCCCTAAAGTTAATTTTTTTTTGTTTTTTTGAGATAGGGTCTCACTGTAGTTTAGGCTGACCTCGAATTCACTATGTAGTCTCAGGGTGGGCTCAAACTCATGGCTATCCTACTACTTCTGCCTCTCAAGTGCTGGGATTAAAAGAGTGCACCACTATTCTTGGCATTAAAGTTAATTTTTAAAAAAGAGATAATAAATACGCCGGGCATGGTGGCGCACGCCTTTAATCCCAGCACTTGGGAGGCAGAGGTAGGAGGATCACCGAGAGTTCAAGGCCACCCTGAGACTACATAGTGAATTCCAGGTCAGCCTGGACCCTACCTTGAAAAACCCAAAAAAAAAAAAAAAAAAAAAAGACAGAGAGAGATAATAAATACACATTGGAAGAATGACTCCTCAAAATGTAAAAATATTTTAAACAAAATCCCTATTAATATGCTCAAAGTGACTTAGAGAAGACAGGCTCCATAACATAATAAATCAAGGAGAAGATGATGAGGTCTTTAATTAAGTACATAATTAATTAATTTGCACACATTGTGGGGGCCAACACCTTTTGTTGCTACAAGTGAGCACCAGATGCTTGCATATGGTTTACATGGGTGGCTTAGGAATGAGCCAGAGCTGTCAGGCTTCACAATCAAGTGCCCTTAGCCATTGAGTCATCTCCCCAGCCCCAAGATAAAAATTTTTAATTAATTAAAAATTATTTATGTATTTGCAAGCAGAAAGAGAGAGAAAGAGACATGGGCTGGAGAGATAGCTTAGTGGTTGAGGCACTTGCCTGTGAAGCAACTTGCCTGTGAACCTGAAGGACCCAGGTTCAATTCCCCAGGACCCAAGTAAGCCATATGCACAAGGTAGTGCATGCATCTGGAGTTTGTTTGCAGTGGCTGGAGACCCTTGCACACCAATGTGCATGCTCTCTCTCATAAATAAAAAAGTAAGTAAATAAAATTATTATTAGGCCAGTAAGCTAGAAAAAGGCTATAAGGGAGGGAGGAGAGGGAAGGACCTAAGGGGATGGTATTGTATATATGTAAGTAGAAGAACAGATTACAGGGAGGGGAAAGGCCTAAGCGAGTCCAGGGGAAGAGAATGTGTAAAAGGACAGGGAGGAGGGCCGATAAAAATTCAAGATATTCTGAATAAGACATATGTAAACCTACTTTTTTGAATAATGGCACATCCAGAAGCCATAGATTGTTACTAGAAAATGTTCAGTGCCAGGAATGGGATACCTTCCAGTGAGTTGTTGTCCAGGGAGGTCCCTGTTGCCTCCAAAACATTACAGGCTATTGCCAAGGCCCTTGGTTTCCCTTGAGAAACAGATGGAAGACCCTATTACTGAAGGCTTCACTTGCCTGAGTGGCAAGGTCACCAAGAAATCAAGCTGGTGCTGAGCAGAAAACCTTCTCCCTGTACACCAGCCAACTGAAAGCTGGAAAAAGCTGCACTACATGCAGCCGTATGAGAGACGGAAGTCATCAGCAGTGAAAACAGTGGACACTGGAAGCCTCAAGTTTGGCCAGACAGGCCAAATGACAAAATGGGTGCAATAGTGGCATTTCTGCTCTGGGGGAAACCAACTGCTCTCTAATTGGATTGAAGGCCTGCTCTATGGGAGGGAATACATGCCTGGTACTGGAAAACCTAGTCAAAAGCCCATGGCAGGGGAGGTCATGAGCTTTAGGTCTATAAAGCCTGCTCTTGTCTGGCTAAATGTATATATTTTTCCCACCAAGCTGCCCTGAAAGCACTACACTTAATGCTCATATTCACATATTAAAGCTACTTTCACTTCTGGTTAGAGAAGCTTCTCTTTTCAGATGGCAATGACCACTGGGATGACCAAAAAGGCAACATAGTGCTGAGAAGAAGGGATGGAGGAGTGTCTAGCACTGAAACATCTCTATCACACCCTTCAAGGCTCAGGGTCCATTGCGGAAGAGGTGATGGAAAGAATGTAAGAGCTAAGGGAAGGGTACGACTCCTTATAATACAACTGTCCAGACAGAAATTGGCCTCGATATCCATGACCTCTCAGTGCCTAGCAATACCTTCACATGACCCTCATAATACAAATTAAAAGAGAGACTAATGGAGAGAGGGTGGGTATATGATAGAGAGTGAAGTTCTGAAGGGGAAAGGAGGAACAGGAGGGAAATATCATGGTTTATTGTCTGTAAGTATAGAAGTTGTCAATAAAAAATAAAAATTAAAAAAAAAATAAGGGCTGGAGAGATGGCTTAGCAGGTGCTTAAGGTGCTTGCCTGCGAAGCCTAAGGATCTATGGTTGACTCTCCAGATCCTACATAAGCCAGACGCACAAAGGTTAGGCAAGCATAAGGTCACACATGCCCACTAGGTGGTGCAAGCATCTGGCATTCAATTGCAGTGGCTGAGGCCTTGGCATGTCCATTTTCACTCTCTCACTCTCTTGCTGTCTCTCTCTCTAAAATAGTAGTAGTAGTAGTAGTAGTAATAATAATAATAATAATAATAATAATAATAATAATAAGAGAGAGAGAGAATGGGCACACCAGGGTCTCCCACCACTGCAAATGAACTCCAGAGGCATGCACCACCTTGTGTATCAGGCTGTACGTGGGTGATGGGGAACTGAATCTGGCTCATTAGGCATTGCAGACAAGCATCTTAACTGCTGAGCCATATCCCCAGCCTAAATTAATGTTTCTATTTGCATATGTGTGCGCGCGTGTGTGTGTGCATGTATGTGTACACACCAGCATCTCTTGCCACTGCAAATGAATGTCCATCTAGCTTTATGTAAATGGCTTAGGATTTGAACCTGGCTGACTTTACTTGGGTGGCTGGGAACTTGAACCTGGGATGGTAGACTTTGCAAGCAAGTGCCTTTAACTACTGAGCCATTTCCCTAGGCCCATGGTGAAGTTTTGTTTTTTTAAAAATATTTTATTTTTATTTTATATTTATTTATGTATTTATTAGAGACAGAGAGAGGGAAAGAGAGAGAGAGGGAGAGTGAGAATGGGCACGCCAGGGCCTCTAGCCACTGCAAACGAACTCCAGACATGTGTGCCTCCGTGTGCATCTGGCTTATGTGGGACCTGGAGAATGAACTGGGGTCCTTAGGCTTCACAGGCATGCGCCTTAACTGCTAAGCCATCTCTCCAGCCCCTGGTTTGTTTTTTTTTAAGACATTTCTTTTTTTTTTTTCAATTTTATTTATTTATTTATTTATTTGAGAGTGAGAGAGAAGAGACAGACAGAAAGAGAGAGAGAGAGAAAGAATAGGTGTGCCAGGGCCTTCAGCCACTGTAAACGAACTCCAGACACATGCACCACCTTGTGCATCTGGCTTTGGGTCCTGGGGAATCAAACCGAGGTCCTTTGGCTTTGCAGGCAAATGCCTTAACTGCTAAGCCCTCTCTGTCCAGTCCGATGGTGAGGTTTTTAAAACTATGAGAAAACAAAAGGAGAGAGAGAGAAACCTAAAGGGAAAATAAAAGCATTATAGGACTAAAAGGTAGTGTCAACAAGAAACAAATACAACAGAAAATAATCAAAATTGTCATGAAGGACAGATAAATAAGTAATACAGAAAAGAAAAAGATGGACGCTAGCAGGATGAAACTTCATTATGGGGTGATTAATATCCAATACACACACAATGGGTCTTCTTGAAGAAGCAAGTGACCAGGAAAGTATATGGACTAGAGGAGTATTTTCCCCAAACACCTTAAGTGGGAAGGATTCATAACATCCAGAGAAAAAGCAATAAAGAGAAACAAGTCTGAGCTGCTGCCTGGTGAAAGTAAATGAACTTGGGAAACGGGAGACAGGAGGGGTGGAGTGAGGGAGGGAGAGAACAAAGGTGGGAGGAGAGGGAAAGAGGGACAGAGAAGGAGAGGGAGAGAGAGGGAATAATCCTGTGAACATCCAGGCAGTGGAAGCAAGACGGTATCTACAATGGAAAACAATCCTCATGGCCCAAAGTGTCCCTGCCAAGATGTGAGACAGGGCGAAGACGACTTAGGATGCGTGGGGGAGGGGGGAGGAGGGGAGGGGAGGTGCAGGATGCGATCAAAGGGTTCTTTGCCAGATGCTGTTTACAAGTGAAGATAACAGACAGACATGCTCAAGGATGCAAGAATTAGGAAGTTTGGTACATATGAACCCCTGCTGAAAATGACTCCAAGACATAATCCATTCAGATGAAAGATGCATCAAATTCAATAAATGCAGAGGCGGCATTGTGTAAACAGCTGGTGTTCAAATCAGAGAGAGTGAAAACTTCATAAGTATAGTCGTAGATAAAAACAGAATATAAACTGTTACTGTTTCAGCAAGGCATGCTTAATCAGTGAAGATTAAGAATGACAATCTATATAACAGGCTGGTACAAAAAAATTTCAGAATTGTCCCTGCCTCATCACCCTCAAAATGACAGTGGGAAATCGGACTGGAGACCCGCTCCATGGGAGGGAACACATCCCTGATACTGAAAACCTATAACAGGGTAGTCCTGAGCCCTAGGGGTGTAATGTCTGCTGGTGTCTGGCTAAATGTATATACTATGCTCACCAAAATGCCCAGTGAGCACTTCTCTTAATGTCCACACCCATATATTAATGCTACTCTCACTTTTGGTTAGAGAAGCTTCTCTTTTCAGATAGTGGCAACCTTGGGATGACTCAGAAGGCACCATGGTGCTGAGAAGGGACAGAGGAGTGCTCAGCCTGAAACATCTCTAACACACCTTCCAAGGCTCAGGGTCAATTGCGGAAGAGGGGGCAGAAAGAATGTAAGAGCCAAAGGAGGAGTAGGACTCCTTACAATGTGCTCCTCCAGACACAAAATGACCTGGATATCCATGACCTCGCAGTGCCTGACACTACCTACATAAGACCATCCTAATAGGAGGAAAAGATGATGACATCAAAATAAAAGAGAGATTGATAGAGAGGGGGAGGGGATATGACGGAGAGTGGAGTTTCAAAGGGGAAAGTGGAGGGAGGGAGGGAATTACCATGGGAGATTGTCTAAAATTATGGAAGTTGTCAATAAAAAAAGTAAAAATTAAAAAAAAATGACAGTGGGAGCTGGGCATGGTGGCTCATGCCTCGAATCCCAGAACTCAGGAGGCAGAGGTAGGAGGATCACTGTGAGTTCAAGGTCAGCCTGAGCTACAGAGTGAATTCTGGGTCAGCCTGGGCTAGTGTGGGACCCTGCTTCAAAACAAAACTAAACTAAACTAAACAACTAAACTAAACTAAATAACTAAACCAATCTAAACTAAACTAAACTGTGGGTGGAAGGACAGGAAGGTTGCCCATGAATGAGGGGAGGGTACTACTTTTCTCATTGCTGTGACACAATACCTGACAAAAACAGCAAGGGTTTATTTTGGCTCACAGTTGGCAGGGACAGCCATGGAAGGCACAGGGCAAGAATACGAGGCAGCTGTCCTCAGCGGAGCCTTTCTTATGGTAGAAATCAGTGACTTAGTTTCAAAACAGGGAAAAAAACCCACAGGTTATCTGTAAGACAGGATAGAAAGACAAGGGAAATGAAGGGGTCATAGGAAGGGAAAGGAGGGCTCACTCTGGAGTCTGGTTGGAGTCTCTCCCTAGCTGAGAATCAAGGATTCCAACACAATTAACATTTGCTGTGGAGGTCGCTTGCATAGAAACAACATCCCTTTTATATAGAGATTTTTTTTTTCAAATAGGAATGTTAAAATAGCAATAAACATGCTTAAAGCCTAAGCATATATGATTTTAGAGTATAGCCCCCATTCCTTTCCCAGCTGAAAACCTGCAATTTTCTGGGAATCTCACAAAGGCTTTGTTTATAGTAAAAACACATCTTAGCTTCCCTGTGCACACCTTGTAACCCATGGTTTTACCTCATCAGTCGCAACCTTATCCCAGGCACCTCCTAGAAACACACTATGATCTCATTTACCAAAAAACAAAACAAAAATTTCTTAGCAATCCTCTGATTTGTAACTCTAGAAACCACCAAATCTCTCTCTCTCCCTCTCCCTCTCTCTCTCTCTCTCTCTCTCTCACACACACACACGTTTTTAAAATTTTTAAATATTTTATTTATTAATCTGCAAGCATAGAGAGAAGAGAGAGCAAGGATGGGCACACCAGGGCCTCTTTTTTATTTTATTACTTTTTTTTTTTTTTTTTTTATGTAGGGTCTCCTTCTAGCCCAGGCTGACCTGGAATTCACTATATAGTTTCAGAGTGGCCTCAAACTCACAGCGATCCTCCTACCTCTGCCTCCCCAGTGGTGGGATTAAAGGCGTGCGCCACCATGCCCCAGCTTTGCCAGGGCCTCTTGTCCTTGCAAATGAACTCTAGATGCATGCACCATTTTGTGTATCTGGCTTTTTACATGAGTACTGGAGAATCAGACCCAGGCTGTTGGGCTTCCAAGCAAGCACCTATAACCACTGAGCCATTTCCCCAGCCCAGGACTACCTATAAGACTCTTCAGCCATCATGACTTTCATTGAAAAGCTCATATTCACACATGAGTATGTGCTATCCTTCCCCTGAGATGCTCTTTCTATTAACCCTCATGCTTAAACCTCTGTTACAAGAGCCCCAGAATGCATGTACTCACTGGGCAGGTGTGGCAGCCCAAGTTGTAACCTCAGAACTCTGGAGGCAGAGACAGGGAATTCCCCTGGGAAAGCAAGGCGCTCTGGGTTCAAGTGAGAGACACTGACTCAGTAAATAAAGTGAAGAGTGACCAAGGAAGACACCCGACATCAATCTGCAGGCTCCACATGAACGTGCACACATACCTGTATGCTAACACACACATAAACATGCATATAGCCAGGCACGCCTTTAATTCTGGCACTTGGGAGTTCGAGGTAGGAGTTGCCTGTGAGTTGAGGCCAAGCTGGAGCTATGGAGTGAGTTCCAGGTCAGCCTGGGCTAGAGTGAGACCCTGCCTAGACAAACCAGCCAACAAAACCACAAGCATATAAACACCACACACACACACACACACACACACACACACACACACACATGCAAAAACAAATAAATAAAATCTCTCCTGAACTCCAAACATGCTTCACATTGACTCATCCTGAAATTCTTTTCTGCAGTTTAGTCAGAGGGTCTCGGAGCCCGCTCCACAGGCAGCTGCAGCCGGTGGTGTGGAGCTGTGTCACTGGTTCACACCCACTGCCTCTGGAGCACTTGTCTCCAGGTAGAAGAGCCCTGCTGTTAAACCATCCTTCGAGAAGCAACTGAAGGGCATGTTACAGAAGGCACAGTCTGTCAAGCCAACGGACCACGTGGGAAAGAGAAGATATGCATTCAGGAGGTATCAACAACTCAGAAGAAAGACACAGGACTTTTCCTGATGCTAGGGGTTGTAGTCAGCTTCACGTTGCTGGGATGAACCTTCAAACCAGGCACAGTTTATCAGAGGAAAGGGATTCATTTGAAGTTTACAGATCCAGGGGAAGTTCCATAATGGTGGAAGAAGCTGCCCTCTTTACACAGATCCACACAGAGAGAAAATCAGTCACCAGCACCACCATAAGCAAGCACACTCCAGGAACCCTGGCAGAGCTCAAGCACTCTGCATACCTTTGGGCTGGAAACTGATCCGCCTCCAGTAACACCTTAGGGCTGCACCCCAGGATCCACCCACAGTGACACGTCCTCCAGCCAGGAGGCTGGAAATCCAAGCTTGAATGAAACTCCTAAATCTCAGCCAGGTGCACGCCTTTAATCGCCATGAGTTCAAGGCCACACTGAGACTACAGAGTGAACTCCAGGTCAGCCTGGACTAGAGTGAGACCCTACCTCACAAAAACAAAAACAAAAAAAAACTCTTGAATCTATTGCAGGACATCCATTCAAACTACCACACCAGGTTAGGAAAATTCAGGGATCAGTGACACAATGTAGAGAACAGCCCGTCAAAAGTGAGGGGAAGTTACATCATCACGGTGTCATGGTGGGGAAAGCGCGGCAAGAGCAGTCACACTTGCATACCAGCAGGGAGGAAGTAGAAAGTGCAAGCACACCAAGCAGGGCCCACCCTCAGTGACACGCTTCCTCCAGCAAGGTTCCACAAACTTCCCAAATAGCATCACCAACTGGGGAGCAAGCGCTCAAACACATGAGTCTCTGAACAGAGTGCTGACATAACTAAAGTTGCTTGACAGCGTGGTGCTATGGAGAACAGAAAACGTTCAGAAACACACCCAAGTATATTGAGGGCCTGGAAGTACACATGGAGAATGGTCAGAACATGACATCCACATAGAACTTGAACCCACAACCTAAAGCAGCCAAGGAAGCCAACCACAACCTTTGCTGCAATTCACCCCCAACCAGACAGGACTTAATAAAAACAGATAGGCACCATTTTTGCAACTGTTTCCAACATAGGATCAACCACAGAAGGCCAAATATGTTCCCTTAACCAATTTCACAGGCTGCCCCCACTTCCGGCTTAACTTGAGCCGGCTTGCCCCTACCAAGAACCTTCAATCAGGGCCTGTCTGGACTGAAGTTTCTCCTCTGACCCTCAGAAAACTATCCTGGCTATCAGTCTCGGCCAAGCCCTAGGGGAATTGTCCCTGGCAACCCACAAGCTCTGACCAGATGATAGTCCTTGCTGGTGTTCTTGGTGTCCTCCTAACACTGTGGTTGTTCCCATGCTGGAACAGTCAATGTTGTTTTGAACAAGTGTCAATCACTTGGGGAGAAAAGAAGACTCACACAAAAATGAATACATCCATTAGATAAAGTGCAACCATTAGTTGAAGAAAACACCAATCGTTTGCACAACAGTCCCACCAGGGAAATAGGACTGGTGTGAACTACTGTTTTATGGATGTGGAAGTCCAGGTCCAGTAAGGAGCACATAAGCCAGGATTTGAACTTGAGCCTTCCTCCTGGTTCACAGAGCCAATAGGGAGGATGGGTGGGGATGGGATGACTAGGGCGGGATCTACTTCAGGGACACTGGAAACTGCCAAAGGGACCCTATCACTAGAGCTCCTGGAGAGAGGGTAGCCAGGATGTGACCAGGGCTGGGGCTTCAGTGAGCAGCTCACCTGTTGGGGTCGAGGCCCATGGAGCTCAGCATCCGCGCCTGGTCCAGGTATCGAGGAAATCCGTGCAACACCCAGCCTTTCTGAACGCAGTCTCTCTGGCTCAGGCGCTGCTGCAACACCTTTATGATGATGTTGTCAGGGACTGCAGAAGGAGAACACATAAGCGCTCAGCTGCTCAGGCAGTTACAGCTTTAGTCTTTCTACCCTTCCTGGACCACAGCTGGAAATACTGAAGAGGAAGTTTTAGGTGGAGACACTTGGGCCAGGCGTGGTGGTGCACGCCTTTAATCCCAGCACTCGGGAGGCAGAGGTAGGAGGATCACCGTGAGTTCAAGGCTACCCTGAGAATACAGAGTGAATTCCAGGTCAGCCTAAGCTAGATGAGACCCCACCTTGAAAAACCAAAATAAATAAATAAATAAATAAATAAATAAATAAATAAATAAATAAAAATAAGGACACTCACCCCTCCATGAAGGCTCCACCCTAATGACCCAGTCACCTCCCAATGGGGGCACAAACACTGGGATCATAGCACCTCGTGAGGGGACCAGATTCTACCGCTGTTTTTCAAGGCAGCACACGAGGCCCCAGGTTTTAGTTTTCCTCAGTGGGATCAAGATGCAACCCCACTCCTCTCCCTCACACCTCCAGCCCGTTGTTTTCCACATCCCGATCTTTACAACCTGGTCTCTATAGAGAATCACAGCTCCACTCATACCTGGAGACTGAAACACACCCCATGCAGAAGATATTGAGAAGTCTTGTTTACATTGCTGCAATTGACATTTCCTTGAAATTTATACCTCTCTTCTCAGACTCATTAAATGTCCTATGTTGCTAATGTACTGCGTTCTGGCAATTTGCACTGCATTGCCTGCACTTTGCACTCATTTTCCCAGAAATACTTGGTAAATAGTACCACTGTTTGCTGTGAACATGCCCCCCACCCCAAGTAGGGCTGCTTTGCTGGCGGTACAGTGACAGAGGGTTTGGCAGTTTCTCTGGAAGCTTCTACACAGTTCCCTTCCTATCAATATCCATGGGTTGGGCAAATGTCCTTAGAGCACCTTTCTGACACCTTCCAACGCCCCCACTCCCCTTCCAGGTTGCCAGCAAGGCGCCAGGTGAACTTAGGAGAGGTGCTTTCCTCCAAATTGCAATAACACTGTGGGTGTGGACACGTCTCCAAACAACCACAACCTTATTCTTAGTGATGCACACGTGTTCTTTTCAGCAGGTGCAGTGGTGCATGTCTGCAACCTCAGCAGCTTGGGAGGCTGGGTGAGGGAATGGCAAGTTCAAGGACTGACTGGGCAACTTAGTGAGACCTTGGCTCAAAATTTATTTATTTATTTTAATGGGAGAAGGGGCTGGGGAGATGTGTCAGTGGTTAAAGCCACTTGCTTGCAAAGTCTGATGGCTTGGGTTTAATTCTCCAGCCCATCTACATAAAGCCTGACATAAAACGTAAACCAAACACATGGTTTTTTGTTTGCAGTGGCAAGAGACCTTGGCATGTATCTACAGGAATGTGCACACATGCAGATATATTAATACATAAATAAGTAATTTGGGACTGGGATCAGTGGTTAATGGACTTGCTTGCAAAGTCTGCTGCTGCCCAGGTTCAATTTTCAATCCACCCATGTAAGCCAAATACAAAAAGTGCAAGCAAGTGTCTGGTTTTCATTTGCAGCAGCAAGAGGCCCTGGCACATGCACACACACACAAATAAAAATGAAAATAAAAAAACAATAAGGGCTTCAGAGATGGCTTAGCAGTTAAGGCGTTTGCCTGCAAAGCCAAAGGACCTCGGTTCAATTCCCCAGGACCCACATAAACTAGATGCACAAGGTGGTGCATGTGTCTGGAATTTGTTTGCACTGGCTGGAGGCCCTGGTGTGCCCATTCTCTCTCTCTCTCTGCCTCTTTCTGTCTCTCGCACTCTCAAGTATATAAATTTTAAAAAGTTAAAAAAATTAAATCAAAAGGGAAGGAAAAGAAGAAAAAGTACAAGGAAATGTATTTAATTTCTAGTATTGCATAATACAAAATGGTGTGTGTGTGTACGATGCATGTGTGCTCACGTGTGCATGCAGGTACATGCATGCCAGGATGCATATGTGGAGGTCAGAAGTCAACTTTTGGGTGTCAGTTCTTGCCCTCCACCTCATTCTGAGGCTGGTCTCTCGTTATTTACCACTCTCTTCATCAGGCTAGCTGGCTTGCAAACATCCAGATGTTCCTGTCTCCACCTTCTCACCATAAGCATGCTTGGGATTACAGTCACCCACTGCAGTGTCTAATTTACTGTGGGTGCTGGAGGTCCCAACTGAGATACTCACACTTGCACAGCAAGTGCTCTATTCACTATGCATCTTCCCAGCCTTCTCCATGTTCTTTGAGATAGTCTCCCACTGAACCGAGAGCTCAGTGAGTCCTCTAAACTAGCCGACCAGCCAGCCCCAGGGTCCTCCCCAGCACTGAGATTGCAGACACATAACCATCAGGCCCGGCTTTTTATGTGGGTGCTGGGATCAAACTCAGGTCTTTATGTTTGCAAAGCAAGCACTTTACCCACTGAGCCATCTCCCCAGCCCCATAAAAATGCTTCTGAAAATTGGCCTTTCTCCATGTCTCCACTGTTCTCTGCCCTCCTCCCTCTACCCTCACTCCCATCTCCAGCAGAATCTCTTTTCTGCTTTAACAAGAACACCTAGGCCAGGCCTGATGGTGCACACCTATAATCACAGCTACTTGGGAGGCTGAGTGATAATGAGGACCGTAAGTTCAAGGCCAGCCTGGGCTACAGAGGAAGTTCAAGGTGAGCCTGGGCAACTTAGTGAGACCCTGTTTCAAAACAGAAACGTAAAAAGAGGGCTGGAAATGTTGTTCAGTGGTAAAGTGTTTTTAGAAAAAATCTATTTTTTTTGAGGTAGGGTCTTGCTTTAGCCCAGGCTGACCTGGAATTCACTATGTAGTCTCAGGGTGGACTTGAACTCATGGCAATCCTCCTACCTCTGCTTCCTGAGTGCTGGGATTAAAGGCATGCACTACCATGCCTGGTTCTAGAAAAAAATATTTTTATCTATTTATTGTGAGTAAGTGCTCCAGGGCCTCCTATTGCTTCTGAAAATGAACTCTAGACACATGTACCATTTTGTGCATCTGGCTTTACATGGGTACTGAGTGATCGAACCCAGGCTGTCAGGCTTTGCAAGCAAGCACCTTTAACTACTGAGCCATCTTCCCAGCTCTTTATATATGTTTAAAAGTCTTCCAATTAGCCAGGCATGGTGGCACACGTCTTTAATCCCAACACTTGGGAGGCAGAGGTAGGAGGATAGCCATAAATTGGAGGCCACCCTGAGATTACATAGTGAATTCCAGGTCAGCCTGGGCTAGAGTGAGACCCTACCTAGAAAAAAAAAGTTTTCCAATTAAGTTTTTTTTTTTTTTAATGGACACTTCTGCCTGAGGAGGTTGAGTCACTGTGAGACTGTTCCACTGAGGAAAGGGTGGAATTACCCCCCAAAAAAGGGCCTCCTTGGATCCTACAGGAGGGTCCCACACCAGGAGAGACTCAGGGTATGAGTGCTCCATCCCTTTCCTTATCTAGCTCCACCAGGCACATGAGCCTGGCATCACATGTATTTGCCCAAATCTGCTTGCCCTGTGTTATCCTAGAAGACACTCTGATCCTTACACACCATAGAACAGTGATAAAAAGCATAGTCTCTTCAGGGAGGCATAGCTGAGGAGAGTGGAGGTTCTCTCCCACATGGAAGTCTTAGCACAACACATGAGAGGTCTCCTCTGAGGATAATGGCCGTGTCTGGGTGGAGGAGAAGAGTCGGGAGCACTGATGATGTAGGACAAATGACAGACCCCTCAGGACACTGCTCTGGGGCCACTGACCTCCCCATGCACTGTCTATCCTGCACAGAGAGCAGAATCCATTGGAGAAACCCAACCTTGAAGACTGCAAACCCAGTCCAAACATCCACACCAGGCATATGAGGCACCCCTGTGCCTCTGTGTCACAGCTGCCCTTATTCCCTGGCGCACTTGCCCAGCCGCACACCGTCTGACCCGCTGGTTCAGCAGCCGTGTGCTCTTCAGACCAGATCTCACTTGCACTGTGTTGCTGCACATTGAAAGTGTCCTTGATAATGTGTGCATCTGCCCTTAATCCTCCTTTCCCAGAGCCTTTTCACCATCTAAAGCCTTTCACCATTAAGTCAGATGCCTCGGGCTTGATTTCAGGGCCTGACAGTTAACATCTCACCCTTCATACCAGCCACTGCCAAGGGCTACCTCCCCAGAACGTTCTGTCAGCCCTGAGTTAGCAAAGTGCAAGAAATCAGGGGCCTATTATTCCATGAGGCCACACTACATGGCTTTAGTGGGTTTTTTTTCTTCTTCTTCTCAAGATCTTTCATGAAAGATGGCAGTCCTTGAGTTGACCTACGGGTTATTAAAATCTCAATCTACTGATTCCCTGCAGCGCTGGTCGTGCTGGCTTGGGGTTAGTGGGGAGCTCCCAGGCCCAACAGGACTCCTGCCGGATCCCCCAGCCAGGATCTTGCACATCCTCCTTTCCTGAAGGGGGGGAGGTCACTGATTAAAGACCCTAGCCCCACCTCAAGCCCCTGAGGATCAATTCTATGACTCCAGATAGGAGAAAGTACCAGCTGAGGGGGACCATTTGTGAAACATAACTGATTTCTGCCTGGCTGTGCGTGTGACATCTGTCATCCTCACTCTCTTCCAACGCAAGAGAGCTGCTATGCAAGGGCTGAGGGCAGCTGCCCAAGACAGCACCCAGACTGCTGGGAGACCCCAGTTCCACCTGTCTTACACACCCCCAGGAGGGTCCTACTGGCAGGGATGAAGCCTTCTGCCCATCACTTCATGTCCATGGCCAGGATCCAGGTTGGGTGGAGGATGCAAGAGTGACAAGTTTTCTAGGGTGGGCCTTGAAAGGTCAGACATAAATAGGAGGAAGCAAAATGGCCCCCTCAGTCCCTAGGTATCTAAAGGTAAGAAAGTGTGTGTGTGGGGGGGGAGAAAGGATATAATAATATAAACTTTAAAAAAATTAATTAATTAGATTTTTAAAAATTCAAAATACGAACATATTGAAAACAAACAAAACATGTCGTTTAACCCTCCTGGACACCCAGAATCTTGGCATCTCCCTCCTACACTCTACTCACACTGCCCTCCATGCTCTGCCCACAAGCTCCCCCTAGGACATTCTTCTCTCACCTCAATCCCCTCCACCACCACCCCTCCTATTTTCTGCAGCTGCTTCTCTGACTTCTTTCCTTCTCCTAGCTCTTCTGGAAACCCTGTGAAAACAGTGTCCAGGTTCAAGTTACCAGAATGGGCCTCCTTCCTCCTTCCCAGCACAGCCCCTGGGGCCCCCAAGGGGCCTCTGGCAGCCAGGCACAGAGGCCTTATAAAGAAAGAAGGAGAAGAGAGGGACGCCTTTGTGTTCATTGACATTTGCTGATGCTCTGAAGAGAAGGGGCTCACAGGTTCCCCCAGAGTACTGCGCTTGGGCCCCTCACTCGATGAGAGCTAAATCAACAATTTCTGGGAGGTAACCACTCTCCTGACCCGACTGCCTCGTGGCAGCAGCGGCGGCCTGCAAGTCCTCCCCATGCTGTAACCAGAAGCCGGAAGTGTCCCCAATACCGGAGCAAGACCCAAGGCCCTGCAGCACTCAAGTGCCAACTGTCACTGATGCTGTTTGTTTATTATGTACTGCCACCTGCTGGTCAGTTGTGGGTCCTGCACCCAAGTGAGTGTTCTAACGCTGTACAGAGTATTTCTAAAACCTATGAGGCAGGGTTACCAAGGAGAGACCGGCATTATTCTATCTGCTACTCCCTGAAGTTCTGCAGAGGCAAAAGCCCTCTAGATCTAGATAGATCCTTGGTAAACTGAAGTTACGTGTTTTTCTGGCCTTGATCTCCTAGATACAAGATTAAACAGACAGATCTTCTAAGGTTTCATTAGATTCCAAAAAGCTTTCCTGTTCTTTTTTTAATTGGTTTATATTAATTGTGCAAAATAATGGTTTTCATGACACCATCTTCATATGTGTATATAATATACCTTAAGTATATTGACCTGGTTACTGCCCACCTTTTTCTTCCCATCTAGTCCTACCCACTTCTACTTACATGCCTTTTGTTTGTTTTTTAATGAAGGGTCTTGCTCTAGCCCAAGATGAACTGGAAGTCACTATGTAGTCTCAGGCTGGCCTCACAGTGATCCTCCTGCCTCTGCCTCCTGAGTGCTGGGTTAAAGGCGAGTGCTACCATGCCTGGCAATTTTTTATTTGGTGGTGTTTTTTTTTTAATTAAAAAAATCTAGACTCCATATTTGATGGTTAATCTCTGTTGTTAACTTGAAAATTTTAGAATTTCTATGGAAAGAAACATCTGGGAATGTCTGTGAAGACTTTTCTAGATTAGATGAATTGAGGTAGGAAGACCCACACTAACTGTGGGTGGCACTGTCCCCTGGGCTAGGGTCCTGAGCTGAATAAAAAGGAGGATGCGAGCTGAACACTAGAATTCGTCACTCTCTTCTTCCTCACTGTGCTGGATGGGATCAGCTGCCTCTCGCTTCCCCACCGTGTCTTCCCAGCCATGAAGGACCATAAGCTCAAACTGTAAGCCAAATAAACTCTTGCTTCCTTAAGTTGCTTCTTGTCAGGCCTTTGGACACAGCAACGAGAAAGTAACCAATACACCACACACGAGCGATCATATTCCGTATTTGTTTGAGTCTGGCTTATTTACCTTCTCGTGATGATTTCCTGTTCCATCCATTTTTCTATAAATGACATTATTTCATTCTAATTTCAACTCATTTCAAAGTCTGATATCTTCATTGCATAAGAGTTGGATATTGTTTTTTTACCCCTAAGTCCAGAAAAGTACACTGGACCTGGGTTCTTACCTATTACAGGAGCCCTCTTCAATGCTCAGCCCTCAGAGTGGCCACTCACTCTCTGCCACTCGGTTCTCTGCCATGGCTACTCAGGCAAGAAGCAAAGACAACCAGCATGCTTATCACTGGGAAGCAGAGATGCCAACCGTGGACATCTCATTTTGTCTAGTGATAGTTTACACGAAGAAAAAAAAAAGCCACTCAAGCCCAGGCATTCTCCTATAAACAAACAGTACTTCACTTAGGGAAATAATAAGACTTGTTTAGCTGTTCTTGAAATGAATCTTCCTATCTTATCTGGGAAAGCGAGGCCTGGACTGTCTGAAGATACAGCACACTGGCTGAGTGCATGCCACAGAGCAGAGTCCAAGGACTGCGACTGTGCTTCCACTCTGAGCATGCAGCCCATATGCAGTTATTTCTCCCACATCTCATAGGCAGTGGGGATGCTGTTGCCCTGGCAATCTGTGGGAAGAAAGTGGGCCATGGTGGGGAAAGCAGGAAACAGAGCAGTGAGCCCAGTGCCCTGAGACGGAGAAGGGCTATGTGAGCTTCTGTAACGACATGTGTGCTCTGGTCTGAGCGTGTGTTCATTCTAACTCACGTATTAATTCATATAATCGTGAAGGCAGTAGTGAGAGCACTGTCTTTCAGACTGGGAAACTGAGGCACAGAACGATGAAGTCACTTGCTTAGGGCCACAGAGCTAGCAGGCGGTGGAGCTGGCTCAGATCGGAGGAGGCTCATTCAAGCTCTGTGCTCTGCCACCCCTTTAGAAGGACTGCACAAGGGTGAGCACACAGGGCCCACATTTTGTCACTCTCTGCACTTGCCCTGCAGCCTGCCCCCAGGAGTCACTTGACCTTCCAGCTGGAGTACCACACTCCTGAAAGAACACAGTTGTTCCCTGCTCAGTCACCCTGTGGGTCCAGTCCGGAACAAACCTGAGATGCTTGGATCAAGCTTTCCTGGGTGGGACATGAAGGATGGCCATGACTCTTTTGCTGTCCTCCCCACACGCCTCCTCTGACTCAGTTGGCTTTGTTGACCAGCTCCATGAATGGACCAGGCAGATGTGGGTTCCGGGACTTCTGAGGGTAGGTCCTTGCAGCTCTCCCCACCCTCCTATTCAATCCTCACTGCCCTGTGACACCCCCTCCTTCCTTCTCCTCCCCCTGCCCACAGAGTGCTTGAGCTAGGGGAAGCCAGCCACGGTGTGAGAAGTTCTAGTGGCCTGCGATTACCACGCTGTGAGGAAACCAAGCTGTCCTAAGCTTGTCATCCTACGCACAAGGCACAGAGGTGAGGAATTGGGTCAGTCACGAGGAGGGAAAGGAGAGGCAGATAAAGGCCCCAAGGGGCAGCTCAGGCCATGCCAGCTAACCCCAAGTTAGCACAGAGCAACGGTAAGCCCTCCCTACCCCAAATCCTGCACTAAGTCAGGAGCATGTCTAGCAAGCCTCCGCCTCACGGCACTGTAGGCCAGCTTGTTACTTGCCTGGTTACTCACTGGACTAGATGGTGGACAGTCCCCACCGGCCACAGAGACCAGGCATCTGAAGCTGGCGGCCGTCACAGGACAACAATACGACATCAAAACCTCCACATGTGAGGATGACGGGGTCTGTGGCTATGAATCATAGTAGTGAGTGACACCATGGACTGTGCCAAAAGTTTCATTGACGTGTGTTCACTGTGTACAAAAAGGTACCAATGACGTGGTGTAAGCTCACATGACAGATGGGGAACCTGAAGCCCTGAGATGGTAAGTGGATTGCCCACGGCCACAGAGCCAGGACATGGCAGAGCCTTGGGGAACTCAGTCCATGTGATTCTGGTGAGCAAACCCCAACAGGAGCTGCTACCATCTAGACCATTGGCAGGTGGCCATCCCTCTAGAAATCTTTCAGGCCACGCACTGCCTCCTGCCACCTGCCTCCTCCTTGTTCCTTCGCACCTACATAGATACAGATAGCAGAGGGTGGAACCTGGCACCCCAGTACCAGAGGGCAGGCCTTCCTGGTACTGTCTAGAGTATAGGGGGCCTGGGTCACCTGTCATCTGTCCACTCTGTTGTTCACAGATGTTATCTGATCTACCCTCATGGACCGTGCTCCATCTGGGGCTGGGCACTGAAGGATGGCTCACCCAGCCCCACCCACCTTCAGAGCAGACTTGGCCAGGCTACCAGAGCAGACATGGGAAGGTTCTGGAATGTGGAGTCTCTCTGACCTTCCAGGAATCCAGTCATGTCCAATAGGTTGAGAGGAGTCTGGCTGTCAAGGTCAGGAATGTTCAGGCAGGTTCCAACCCTGGACTACGGGAGGGAGGGGCAGGCACTTCCTTCTCTATGCTTGGGGAAGGTCTTTCCTCATCTCCCATCCCCCCATGTCACTCAGTCCCTACCCTGCCAGTACCCTCTTTATCCAGTGTCCCCTCTCACCAGCTATCCCTTACTGCCCCGTTGTCACTCAGGACAGCAGAGACAGGTGTGAAATTGCAAGCTGTGTCCTTGAACTTCCCTTCCTCTGTATCCAGCAAGACTTCACCAGGTTCCCTCACACAGAAACGTCCAAGCTGACTTCTAGGTGACAAGCTCCTGCAGGGTGCATGTCCTCAATGTGGGTCTGAGGGTATAGAGGCCACAGGAGGCCAAGGTAAGGGCAGTCTCCATTCCACAGTTCAGGCCTCTGCAGGCCTCACTCCCAGCTCTTTGAGAAAGAAGTGATGTCACTCCCTGTCAGAGGACATTCGCCAAGGGAAAGGGGTTTCCAACTGCACCAGCCTTGGGAAGAGACCGGGGAGGGGGGCATGAGAAGGGGACTTGAATGTAGCTCTAGCCATGCCAGGGGCTGCCCAGATAGCTGCACCAGGGAGCTTCCACCTGGAGGAGCAGGCTGGGCCTCCGGGTCAGGCCTGTCGAGGACAATTTCACAGCTGAGTGCACCGCAGGTTTCGCTCTTCTCTGAGGCCAACGTGGCTGCCTCTGGAGAGGGAGATGTTTCCAGAAGCTCTGCTCAGAGCAGAGCAGGAGGACGTCTTGTGCTCCTGGACTCTCCTTGGACTTCCTAGAAACATCTGGGTTTGTTTGGTTTGGTTTTCAAGTGGATGCCTGATATGGAGTACACGCTCAGTAAACTTCCAGTGTGCAGGAAAAACTGAAGTTGGTCCTATGGTGCTAAAAAACAGCCTCGCATAAGCTACCAGGCTCCTGCTCCTGCTGTGCCCACTCTTGGTGTGGACAGAAGTTTGTTAAACAGATGCATGAAGGGCTGGGCATGGTGGCACATGCCTTTAATCCCAGCACTTGGGAGGCTGAGGTAGGAGGATCGCCAAGAGTTCAGGGCTACCTTGAGACTATAGAGTGAATTCCAGGTCAGCCTGGACTAGAGCAAGACCCTCAGAAAACCAAAACAAACAAACAAACAACAACAAAAAAAAAAACCAGGTGCATGAATGAATCAAGCATTCCCAACTGCCTCAGTTTCCCCAGTAGACTAGCCACTGGATGAAAAGCTTCATGACTTTTGGGTGCCAAGTACCACCCCTCCAGCTGACATCATTTTGATAATGTACAAAGATACAGTGTGCTTTGGCAATGAAAAATCAAGTTTTTTTAAAAAAAAAAAAACCAAAGAAATGGGCTCCCATGGGGCATGAACCTGTTGATGAAGGTGGGGTGGGGGCTGCGTCTTGACTCCCTTTATAGAACCTTCCTCATTAACAGGCCCTCAGGCCCTCTGAATGCAAATGGCACTTTTATACCTGTGGCCCTGTTTGGCTAGCCTGGCCGCCGCCGCTTTCTCCCTGGCTGAAAAAGACTTCTATCTATTTTCCATAAGGAAATCTTTGTAGCAGTCCCAGTGGAAAAGTCAAAAGTTGATTTGAAAAAAGGAGCTACTTCAAAAGCATTGTCAGTCGGAGGTGAGGCTCCTTGAGAATGCATACATTACAGGGGGCATCCATTAATTCACCCCCAGGCCACCTTCCAGCGGGGCCTCTGGCTAGGGAATGCTGGGGGACACATGCCGACATACCTGGGGGAGGCAGCCTGAAGACAACCCATGTTGAATAAAATAGTAAATTAATGTGTTTATGACTGACTGCTTGGACTTGGACTTCGTGTGTGTGTGTGTGTGTGTGTGTGTGTGTGTACATGCACGCGCACGTGTGCGTGCTCGCGGGTGCAGAAAAATGAAAGAAAAATGTAGAGTTTTTTTTCCCCCAATAATAAAAAGGGAGTTGCTCTGTGGGGCCCCTAAAGCTTGTGAAAAATTAAACTCGACGGATTCAAACTGTCCTATTTCCACTTCAAAAGGGAAGAGGCACTGAGCTCTTCCCAACTTAGCTTCAAACGCCCAGCACCCTAGAAAGTTTCTGTAGAAAAATAAAGGCTGCTGTTCCCCCAAGCACTGTACCGGTTACTGTGCCCACTGTCTCTCCCTCCACTAATTATACCCCTGTGAGTCTATTAATCAACTGGTAAATTATTTAGAGAGGCCCGCGCTGCCTTCAGCGAGTACAAACACACCACACGCGAAGGCTGCTGGTAGCGGCTGAGTCCCCCAGGGTCCCCCTCCGCGGGAAGACAGCTTGCAGCTCGCCCAGGCTGTGCGCTCTAAACAAGAAACAGCATCCGCTTACCTCCTCAGATGGGGAGGTTTACTGGGCCTTTCAACTCCGCAACTCTTTGCAAGTTTTTAACAAAAGAGAAGAGCGGCCTATTGTTGGCTCTTTAGTGTGTATTTAGTGATGAGAATATTAATTCCCCCTAAAAAAAAAAAAAAGAAAAGAAAAGAAAAGAAAGGAAAAAGAAAACACTTTGGCTGAGCTCTGATCCGGGCCCACCTGGGACCTGGACTCGCAGAAGGCTCTCAGAATCACTCAGAATCAGCCCAGTTTGGGCTCTGCTGGCTGGTTTTGCCAGGTGAGGACTCGTTACCAGAGTGTATCAGTGTCTCAAATCTTTCTCAAGTCTTCCACCTCGGTTCAGGGTCTGTGTGAGGTCATAAGGGACCTGGCAGGCAGAAATATTTGGGAAGGATGCATGGAAAGAAATGTAGGGAACACTGGGTGATGATCTGTCTTCCATGTTATCGTTCCCCCATACCAAGACTGTCCTTTTTAGGGGGAAACTGCTGCATCAGTTAAATAGTTATAGTCTCGCCTGGAAGCCAGCACATGCCTGGGGGTGTGCCGAGGAATGTGGGCCTTCCTCTAGGTGCTGAGTAGCTGGCAGCAGGAGTCAGAGCGCTGCACAACCTAACTGAGATCCTGCTGCGTGGGGCTGCGATAATGACTGTTGGGTTCCAGGAGAGACTGGAGAAGGGAATACTAGAGCCCAGTTCCAAAAGCCCCAGTGTGGGGACACATTTGGCTGGCTGGGTCTGATGGGACCAAGAATGCTACAGGCAGCTCGAGATGAACATTTCCCACGCTTAGAGCAAAGACTCAAGCCAACAAGGGCAAAACTTCTCCTTTGGTTGTTTTTAATTTCTTCTCTGGGTAGCTGTTCTCCAGTAAAAGCCCAAGCGATGCGTGCAAATGAGACCAATCTCCAAGATACGGGGTCGACTCAACTCTCCCTCTGAACTGGGGAGGCAGTGGCATGTCACTAATTACACCCACAGTCTGGAAGCGGGTTACATGCAAAGAGAAGTCAGTGCACACCTTTCCCCAGCTAGGTGAGTTGAGGCTTCATGCTACGTGACACACAGAGTAGACACTGGCGGGGTGGGTGGGGGAGGCAGTCAGTGGCTACTTCCTGTGGAAGCTTTTCCCTGTGGAATTCAGAAGCCCCACGAACAGGAACAAAGCTGAGGGGTGGAGCTACACGCATCACTTGGAGCAAAGAATTGAGACCTTGTAGCTTCCTTGCTTGTTTGTGGGAAAACAACAGCACACATGTGGGCTGACATAGCGGTCACGGAGACAGTCCCTGCCAACAATCTCATTTTCAATGATACAGAAATGGCTGGGAACTCATCTTCCCCCAAAGTCCACAATCAAACTGACTTGTTTCTTAGCCAGACAAAAGTGCCGGGAGCTTCCCAGCAATGAAGGCGACATGACTGACACTCAACCCTGCTTGTCGTATGCAGACCGAGCCCTGTCGGTTTTAATGGAGACTGCCTGTATAAAGAACGCCACATGCGGGACCCTGGGGAATAAATTTGTTCTGTTTGCCAAGTCAGAACTAGTCGAGGAGGTCAGACCTGTATATTTCAAAGTCCAGAGAACAGATTAAGCACCTCCCCATCTATCCCTCTGTCCACGAGAATGTCACCAAGAGCTAGGATCAAGAGATTCAAGATAAGATAGATGCCCGGAGTCCTTTGCCCAGAAAATTTGGAAAGATGAGAAAATAGCATGATTACTAATTTTGCCCCTGATTTGAAAGAAAGAGGTGTTGATAGCAACTGGGAGGACAAACCTAGAACAAAACCAAGTCTGCAGAGGTCACAGCTAGCCCAGTGAAGGACACAAGAGGAAGGGGCTCTGTGGGAGGGAATGACATCGGGGTCTACTAGGCCAAGCCAGAGACAGTAGCAATGAGGACAGAGGGTGGCAGACACACAGCAGCAGCAGAACTGTGAGGGTCTGGGCCGCGCAGATCCAAGGTGAGTGGAGAGGAGAAAGCCCTTGTTTGTTGTGCCAGGAAGGCCTGAGGATGACAAAGGTGGCCAGGAGGCCAAGGCCTGGGTGCATGGGTGGAGCAGAGTGCTCAGAGATGACAAAGGAAATGTTTCCTATTTATGTTGTCTGGCCTGGGGTTGCTCAGGATGGGGTTTCTATGCTGGGGTGCTTTCTGGTAGGAGTCTCAGGCATTGACATAAATTAGCTCAGAGGTGCAAGGGCTTCTCACTGATGAAGATGTCTATTTGACTTTTGTTTTCCATTTTGAGACAGAGTCCTTTGCAGCCTAGGCCAACCTCAGACTTACTATGTAGCCACAGCTGGTCTTGAACTCCTAGTCCTCCTGCCTCTGGCTTCTAAGAGCTGGGATTACAGGCATGTGTGGTTACCATGCCCACCAACTCTTTGTCACTATAATACTCTCTGGCTGGTTAGCCATGCTCCCCCATACCTTGGAGGACCTGATTCCACTGGTGAAAACCCAGAATCTGGTCCTCCCACCTGCCCAAGGTGCTCCTGGCACCTAGGGCAGTGGTATTGGGATTTCAATTTACAATATGAAGAGGGGCATCTAAGATGCCTCCATGGACCCCCAAAAGGGAGAGGGGAGCAGCTGTGGCTTACGTCTTCTGAAAGATCTCAAAGGGTGATGGTACCCAAACCTGACCTCTAGCATTCAGGAAGGACCTTCTGACCCAGTGTGAGGAAGACTCCCTTCCATTGCTGTCCTGAGCAAGGTCTAGCCCTACTGTCAGGATGTAATCATTTTGGGGTAGCTTTTCCCAGGCCTGGCCTTAGACCCATATCTCCACTTGCTGGTCCCAGATGGGGGCACCCCTGCTACTCTAGGGACTGCCTCCTCATGGGCTCATGGGCTCAGGGCTCATTGTTGTCCCTAAACCTGAATGGCAGCCCACCTGTGGGCAAAAGGACCCCTGAGTTACAGATGCCACTGACCACTGACCCTCTAGGCAAATAGGTTGCCAACAACAGTTATACAGAGAGAAGCAGCTTCCTGTTCCATCTGACTTCAAAATTGAATTATTGGCTGGAGAGATGGCTTAGCAGTTAAAACAATTGCCAGCAAAACCCAAGAACTCATGTTCCAATCTCCAGGTCCCACATAAGCCAGACATACAGTGATGCAAGCGTGCAATGTCACACATGCACATAAGGGGGTGCACGTGTCTGGAGTTCATTTGCAGCAGCTGAAGGTCCTGGTGTGCCTATTTTCTCTCTCTCTCTCTGCCTCTCTCTCTCTCAAAAAAAAAATTTTTTTTTTTTTAAAAAGCTGGGCATGGTGGCACACGCCTTTAATCCCAGCACTTGGGAGGCAGAGGTTAGAGGATTGTCCTGAGTTTGAGGCCATCCTGAGAGTACATAGTGAATTCCAGGTCAGCCTGGGCTAGAGTGAGAGCTTTCCTTGAAAAAAAAAAAAAAAAAGATAAGAAACTGAATTCTTGCATGTCTTTAATCGCAGCACTTAAGAGACAGAGGTGGGAGGATCTCTGTGAGTTCGAGGCTACCTTGAGAAGACTACATAGTGATTCCAGGTCAACCTGGGCTAGAGCAAAACCCTACCTCCAAAAAAAAAAAAAAAAAAAAGAGAGAGAGAGAGAGAGATGAATAGGAAGATAAAAAACTGAATTTTGCAGAGAATCCTGCAGTGACCTTCCTGTCCCAGCTGGTGGAAAATGGCCCTGTCAGCCTAGGTGGTTGCCAAGGCCTCCTGTGTGAACCCCAAGTGTTGGTTGGCTTGGCAGTTTCTCCATGGCCCGCTAATGAGGCCCTGAGTGGTGGCAAATGGAAATGTGTTCCTTGTTATCCCTGCGAGATCAGGGTTAGCGGGATGACAGAATTTATTGCTTCTGTTGGGAAAATATGATATTGATTGTTGTTGTTGTGTCTTTAATTTTGTAGGAAGAGCAAAACTATAGTGCGACATAGTCTAAATAAACACAAGGCAGTGAAGAATATAAATTAGCACAAAACACTGAGGAGAGAGGCTGTCTGGGGAAATGTGTGCTCAGTCTCCATGTCCCCACCACCACCACCAAACCCCAGTCCACAACATAACCAAAACCTATCATACAGGTCCCTGCTAAAGGGCCGCCTTGGGTTTTTTTGGTGAATGAAGCCACTGAGTATAGCTGACACACTTGGGCCTAAGGAAATTGTCTTCTCAAAAGGAGGTAACTAACCATTGCTCAAACCTACCCTCAAATAATTTGAGTGAGGACCCTATAAAGAAGATACAGTCAACGTTCTAGGAGGACCTTCTAGGTGGCCAGGACACACCACAACACCTGAGAAGTGAAGGGCTGAAATCAGTCACCATGCTCTTCCCCCACAATTCTGAAACTACAAAACTAGAACGTGACTTAGACATATAGATAAGATACAGAATACAGGTATAAGAAAGCCAGTGGGGGCTGGAGAGATGGCTTAGCAGTTAAGGCGCTTGTCTGTGAAGCCTAAGGACCCAGGTTCTATTCCCCAGAACCCACTTAAGCCAAATGCATATGGTGGCCCATGAGTCTGAAGTTAGTTTGCATTGGTGACAGCCCTGGCATGCCTCCCTCCCTCCCTCCCTCCCCCTCCCTCCCTCCCTCCCTCCCTCCCTCTCTCTCTCTCTCTCTCTCTCTCATAACTAAATAAAGAAAGAAAGCCAAAGGGAAAATTAAGTAACATGTTTATGTAAAGGGCATTTGCAAATGAATTAAGACAAAAAGTACCTTCATTGAAAGATGAGAGTTAGGGGGTGCTGGAGAGATGGCTTAGTGGTTAAGTGCTTGTCTGTGAAGCCTAAGGACCTGGGTTCAAGGCTCCAGTCCCCAGTACCCATGTAAACCAGATGTACAAGATGGCACATGCATCTGGAGCTCATTTGCAGTGGCTGGAGGCCCTGGTGTGCCCATTCTCTCTCTCTCTGCCTCTTTCTCTGTCACTCTCAAATAAATTTTAAAAATTTTTTAAAAAGAAAGATGAGGGTTAGGGATGTGACAGAGGGTTTGCCTAACATGTGTAGTGCTAGGTTCCATCCCCAACACTGCAATAAATAAATAAAAGCAAACAAGTAAATAAAAATTGGACACAGAGAAACACTAGTCAATAAGCCAAGCCAATTTACAAAAAAATGAAATACACATGATTGATTGCCAAAATATATTCAACCTTACCAAACTCACTAGTAATCAAAGACCACAATTAAAAACAAGTCATGCTTTTAATCCCAGCACTCGGGAGGCAGAGGTAGGAAGATCACCATGAGTTCAAGGCCACCCTGAGACTACAGAGTGAATTCCAAGTCAGCCTGAGCTAGAGCAAGACCCTACCTCAAAAAAACAAAAAAAAAAAAAAAAAAAAAGTTTTTTCGGGCTGGAGGGATGGCTTAGTGGTTAAGGCATTTGCCTACAAAGCCAAAGGACCCAGGTTCGATTCCCCAGGACCCAGATTAGCCAGCTGCACAAGGTGGCGCACGCATCTGGAGTTTGTTTGCAGTGGGTGGAGGCCCTGCTGTGCCCATTCTCTCTCTCCCTCTTACTCTCTGTCAAATAAATAAATAAAAATAAAAATATTTTAAAAAGACAAGTTTTTCAGTGGTTAAAGGTACTTGCTTGTAAAGCCTGCTAGGCTGGTTCAATTCCCCAGTACCCATGTAAAGCCAGATGCACAAAGTAGTGCGTGCATCTGAAGTTTATTTACAGTGGCTAGAGGCCCTTGGCACGCCCATTCTCTATCTGTCTCTCTCTCTGCTTGCAAATAAATAAATAAAATCTTTAAAAAATACAACAAAAACTCAAGTCTTAAACTGGAAAGATGGTTGAAAGTGCTTTCTTTCAAAGCCTGACAACCCGAGTTTGATTCCCCAATAGCCAGATGTACAAAATGGGGCATGCATCTGGAATTCATTTGCAGTGGCAAAATGGCATGGCCATTCTCTCTCTCTCTCTCTCTTTCTCTCTTTTGGCTTGTAAATAAAAATATTAAGTCTTTTTTTTTTTTAAGCCTTCTGTTGGTCAAATAGCAGCAGAGGAATGCTGGCGCAGTCTCTAGGAACTGGGGAAGGAAAGCAGGCCGCCATTCTTTCCCAGAGCCTGAGCAATCTGATGATTCAGGGCTTCTGACCTGCAGAACTATAAGAAAATAAATCTGTATTCTTTAATTTTTTTCTTTTTTTAAAATAAATATTTTTATTTTTATGTTTTTATTTGAGAGACAGAGAGGGAGAGAGTGGGTGCACCAGGGCCTCCAACCACTGCAGATGAACTCCAGACGCATGTGCATCTGGCTTATGTGAGTCCTCAGGAATTGAACCTGAGACCTTTGGCTTTACAGGAAGCACCTTAACCTCTAAGCAATCTCTCCAGCCCATCTGTGTTCTTTTCAATCACTAAATCTGTTACAGCAAATGTAAACAAATGTACTGGTGACAGTCAGAGATTCCCAAAAGATGAAGGAGGCAGGCACACTGGCGCAGAAATACACATCAGGACAGCATTCCATAGTCCTGTCGTTAGTGGGCATAGCCTTTGGCCCAGTCCCTCAATGTGTCCTAAGATGATCAGGGAGGACTGTAAGCTTATGCACATGGGAAAATGTGCTTGGTACTACTGAAGGAGTGTGAGCTTAGAAATCACTTGAATATTTACTTTTTGTAATTTTGAATTTGGGAAACATTTTCACCCATGCAGAGGCATTGCAGGACTAGACAAAAGATTCCTGAGCACCCTCCAGCAAGACTTGTTGCTAACACTGCCTCCTTGGTTTGGTCACTATCTGTCTCTGATCCCCTGGGTGCTTGCTAGCAGGGAGTTCAGCTTTCCCGTAGTCATGAATGGCAAGCCACAGGACAAAAATCAAAGCCTATCAAGCTCTGTTCATTCACTTATCTCACAGATCTGCAGGGCATGTATGACCAGCCACCTGTCTCCCACCTGAGGATGGGCGCATCAGGTGCTCCACCACAGCAGTTGCTCCTATGAAATCCCAGAAGCCCTTGATCCTCCTCTCGGCCTCTGCTCCTGACAGCACCATATGTAGGGATATCTATCTTCATCTCACCAGCCTTTAAGAGGTACCAGGGGGAGGGATTCTTGGAGACACGTGGCTGGTGAGCACAGCACTGAACCAGACCGGGAAGTACCAAAGCTCTCAGGATGCCCCACGCCTCCTGCCTTGGCCTTGTTGTGGGTACTATGATGGTGCCTTGGGCATGGGCCCTCATGCTCACCTATCCCAGCATGTTGGGTTTCATAGAGCTTTCTCTACCCGACTTGAACTTCACTCTGGGGTCTTAGGCATCTTATGGGGGACTTGGGAGTCCTTTCAGCTGTTCCCGTGTGATTCCTCATTACCTGATTCTACCTAGAAAATAGCAGGAGATGTCACAAGCATCCTGCTGGCAGAATGTCCCAGTCACTGCGTGCACTGCCCCCAGGATGGCTGCTTTGTTTGGGGTCTGTTTTCTTCCTGATAAGGATATGGTGTCAGTGGCGGTCACTGAGCTGCCATGGCTGTGTAGAGGCAGTCTAGCCTTTCATACAAGAGAGGAAGATGCCACACACTCACTAGACTGCTTATGTGGTCTCAGCAGCTCAGGGTCCTCCATGTGGCTTATCAGTGACCTCGGGAAAAGCTGGACTAGAGTGAGGCCAAAGGTGCCTTTCTTGGGGGTCAGAGCCAGGCATGCTTTTAGACTGTAGACAATAGGAGATGTGAAAAAGCTCTCTGATCCTCCTTTGTCATCAAGCCTTCATTTGCAAAACTCATCTGCTGGCTTCTGGCGGTCACCCCACACGTGAAGTGACACGAGGCCTCCCTGGCTGCGGATGTCAAGTGCTACCAGTTGTGAAAAAGCAAATCTTCCTGAGAAGTGAAAACATCCCAAACCACCCGTGACAATGCCACCATGTCCACAGACTCACCTTGGTTGGGATCAGGCATGGACTCTGAGCGGCCTTACCAAGGAACAAGCCACGGTGTTTCTCTCTCCCCAAACACCCAGTTCCCCTTTCCCTGACCTTGAGCCCCAAGGTGTGCACAGCACTCCCTCAACCGTCACCTCAGCCCTCCAGGAGGTGGCGGTTAGCTGAAGTGTGGCCTACCTGTCATCTGCTTTTCAAAGAAGGGCTGGATGACCACTCCAAGATTTGACTTGTCTGCCACGGCCTCTTTCAGCAGTTGCCCACAGCAGACTGAGGGAGAGAGGAACAGAAGACACTGTTAAATTTTAACTAGAAGAAAGGAAGAGAAAGAAGAAACTGCAGTGCATGCTGACTGCTGAGGGGAGGAGGTCACTGAAAAAAATATAAAAGGGTTCTTCTGTGTGCGGGCATGTGTCCAAGAGAAAGTAAATATTAAAAAAAAAAAGGAGTTCAGAAATAAGAAGAGAGGGGGGTTGGAGAATGAAAAGGAATGCATTTGGCAAAGAATGTATTAAAAATGAACTGTGAGGGAAGACACTAACGAGGCTGTTGTCAACAGGGAGACTCCAGAGGGGCCCCGGCTGTACCAGGAGCTGCTGAAGGAACTTGGCTTTCTCTGATCCACAGTGGAGGATTCACACACATGGGGAGACCTGCTGTGTTTGTGGTCACCGTGCTTTCACATGGGGAGGATGTCAAGCATGGTGTAGGTACGCCAGGATGATGGATCCACAAAGAGACCAGTAGATTTGCCGAATGACCTGACTCATAATTAAAGGCTCCACATGGGAGTCACCTGGTGATTGTGCTGTCCCACTCGGGTGTACATCCATGACAGCAGGGGACGTTTTCTGTCATGCCCCACTGTGTCTACATAGCCTGCCCATGGGAGAGGTTGGCCAGTGGGAGGGAGCTGAATGAATGAACCCAGGCTCCCATTTTCCAAAGCCAGAAGATTTAAGCTGAGTTGTGCCACCTTGGTTTTCTAAATATTATATTTATTTTTATTTTTTATTTATTTTATTTGAAAGAGAAGGAGGAGAGAGAGAGAAAGAGGCAGAAAGCGAATGGGCACATCAGGGTCTTTAGCTGCTACAAACGAACTCCAGACACATGCGCCCCCTTGTGCATGTGGCTTACGTGGGTCCTGGGGAGTTGAACCTGGGTCTTTGGCTTTGCAGGCAAGCACCTTAACCACTAAGCCATCTCTCCAGCCCCCATTTTGCTTTTCTAACCTTCAGAGTTAAGAACTCCCTGCTTCTACTAAAGAAACCAAAATCATCCTGAACTTAGCTGGATAACATAAATGTTCAAGACAAAGGCCATCACCAAAGACTTAATCCTTAATAATGACATGCTTACTGCACTGTGTAAATGGCAGCTGGGATGTGTTTGTTCAATAAGGAAATTGAGACCCAAAGAGGTGAAATGACCTGTTCCAGGCCCAGAACCAGTAGGTAAAGTGTGAACCCAGACACAAATCTGTGCATAATGGTGCACGCCTTTAATCCCAGTACTTGGGAGGCAGAGGTAGGAGGATCACTGTGAGTTCAAGGCCATCCTGAAACTACAGAGTGAATTCCAGGTCAGCCTAGGCTAGAGTGAGACCCACCTTGAAAAATAAAAAATAATAAATAAAAAGATTTCTCAGTGGTTAAAGGTACCTATTTGCAAAGCCTGCTGGCCCAGGTTTGATTCCCCAGTACTCACATAAAGCCAGTGGTGCATGCATCTGGAGTTTATTTGCAGTGACAAGAGGCTCTGACATGCCCATATTCATTCTCTCTCCTTCTCAAATAAGTTTAAAAAAACTTTAAAAAACTAGAGAAGATAGTAGCAGCAGAATTTCAGGTTTAGTGACAAATAATTCACCCATAAATTTGTGAGTCTGGTACAGAGTGAACACAAAGTAAGCCACCCCTTTATACACAAATTGCTGACTGTTAAAAAGAGAGTCGTAAAAGCAGGAAGAGAAGAGAGGTTGCATATAGAGGGTAACAACAGTACAAAAAGGTAGTCTCCGTTCTCATCAGAAGAAACACAAGCCAGAAGACAATGGAATGACATCTTTAAAATGATGAGGGGAAAAAAAACCCCAACCTGTCAACATAGATTTCAATATACAGCAAACACATCCTTCAGAAATGAAAGCAAGATAATGATATTTTCAGACACATAAAAGCTGAGAGAATTTGTCAACATAAGATTCCAACGAAAATAAATGTTAGAGGGAGTTCTTTACACAGAGAGGAACTGGTATCAGATGGAAACTTGGACATAAACCAAGGAATGAAGAATGGCCACATGCAGGTCCATGGAAAGGTCTCCTCTCCACCTTGTTCCTCAAAGTCTTCAAAGGACTTTGGGGCTGGGGTGTAGCTCAATGGAGAAAGTGCTCACTGCTCAGGCTGGAGTACCCGAGTTCAAACCCTGGAGCCCACATAAAAAGCCAAAGGCTTCTATAATGTCAGCATGCTGACACTGATGATAAGATGGGAGGTGAAGACAAGAGGATTTCCCAGAAGCCCATAAGGAGTGCAACAAAGAACAGAAGAGTGAGAATCAGAGGGAGAAATCCTGCCTCAAATGAGGTGGACAGGCAAGGACCTAGTTGAAAGCACCTCTGATCTCCACACCTGCGCCATGGAACACATGCACCTGCACTCACACAATAAACACATACACACACATGAACACACACACATTAAAAACGAATAGATATAGGGCTGGAGAGATGGCTTAGCAGTTAAGGTGCTTGCCTGCAAAGCCTAAGGACCCATGTTCTACTCTCCAGGTCCCACATAAGCCAAATGCACAAGGTGATGCAAACATGCAAGGTTGCACATGCCCACTAAGTGGCACATGCACCTGAAGTTCAATTGTAGTGTCTGGGGGCCCTGGCACACCAATTCTCTCTTTCTCTCGCTTGCTCACTCTCTCTCTCTCATAAAAACAAAGAACAGGGAGCCGGGCATGGTGGTTCACACCTTTAATCCCAGCACTCGGAGGCAGAGGTAGGAGGATTGCTGTGAGTTTGAGGCCACTCTGAGACTACATAGTGAATTCCAGGTCAGCTTGGGCTAGAGCAAGACTCTGCCTAGAAAAACCAAAAACAAACAAACGAACAACAAAAAAAAACCAAACAGGGCTGAGCCAGGCATGGTGGTGCATGCCTTTAATCCCAGCACTCAGGAGGCAGAGGTAGGAGGATCGCCATGAGTTCGAGGCCACCCTGAGACTACATAGTGAATTCCAGGTCAGCCTGAGCTACAGTGAGACCCTACCTTGGAAAACCAAAAAAAAAAAAAAAAAAAAAAAAAAAAAAACAGGGCTTAGTGGTTAAGGCACATGCCTGCAAAGCCTAAGGAGCCAGGTTCAATTCTCCAGGTCCCACGTAAGCCAGATACACATGGTGTCACATGTATCTGGAGTTTGTTTGCAGTGGCTAGAAGCCTTGGCATGCCCATTCTCACTCTCTCTGTCTCTAATAAATAAAAAAAAATTTTAAAAAAAACCTTAAAAAAAAAGAATAGACATAAGACCTTGGGCTGGGGTGTAGCTCAGTGCAAAGTATGTACCTAGCATGTATAAGGTCCTATGTGTTTGATCCCAGCATTACCACCAGAAGACAAAAGAAAGACTATCAAGAAAAAAACATTTACAATATATTGCTGACTTTATAATGCATGTCTAGAAGTGATGTGGAAGGTAGCAATAGTACAGAGAACAAGAACAAGGTGACACAGGAATACATGAACAAAAACAGCTATGACAAGTTCAGGTCACATGTTTACTCTTCAGAGCAATCAGTAACAAAATACAGCAATGTGTCCAAGGAAGAAATGAAATAGATTACTAAAATCTAGTTGTGTGTGGTGGGGGTGAGGGTGCGGGGAGATGACTCAGTGGCTAAAGACACTTGCTTGCAAAGGCTGTGAGTGCTGTGTTCAATGCCCCAACCACTCACATAAAGCTGGATGCAAAAAGTGGCGCCACCATCTGGTATTCCATTTGGAGTGGAAGAGACCTTGGTGGGCGCGGGCGCGAGTGCGCGCGCGCACACACACACACAAATACATAGTATTTTTTTAAAAGTAGTTGGTTACTTAAAAAATGGCAGAAAAAGAGAACAGGTAACATACATAGAAAACAAAACTCAATAGACTTTCAAAAAGGCAAAAAAAAGTCAGACTATATATATATATATAGAGAGAGAGAGAGAGGGTGGGGTAAAGTCTCACTCTAGTTCAGGCTGACCTGGAATTCACTATGTAGTCTCTGCTATCCAAGTGCTGGGATTAGAGGCGTGCACCACCACACCCAGCTTCAGACCAGATTTCAAGGTAGGGTTTTACTCTGCTCCAGGCTGATCTGGAATTCACTATGTAGTCTCAGGGTGGCCTTGAACTCACGGTGATCCTCCTACCTCTGCCTCCCAGGAGTTGGGATTAATGGCGTGCACCACCATGCCCGGCCAGATCATATTTTTAAAAACAACAAAGTCCAACTGCATGGTGCTATAAGGAACAGACTGAGACATGAAGATGCAGATGAACTTAAAAGAGGGACATGAGATATTCCATTCAGATGGCAGTCCCAAGAAAATTAGGATGGCCATACGTACACCAGACCCAGCAGACTCCAAGAAAATCAGCACTACTAGGAGGGAGAGGAAGATTTCCTACCAGTAAGAAGGTCATTTCACCATAGTCTCAGGCTGGCCTTGAACTCACAGCAATCCTACTTCTGCCTCCAGATGCTGGGATTAATGGCATGCATCACCACGCCCAGTAGAGAGAGAGAGAATGGATGTTCCAGGGCCTCTAGCAAACAAACTCCATACTTATGTGCCATTCTGTGCATCTGGCTTTACATGGGTACTGGGGAATCAAACTAAGGTAGTTAAGCTTTATGGGCAAGTACCTCAACTGCTGAGCCATCTCTCCAATGCCTCTTCACATTTTTTATGAGCATAGATCAATGTACCATTTTTTGTTTGTTTATTTTTCAAGGTAGGGTCTCGCTTTAGCCCAGGATGACCTGAAATTCACTATGTAGTCTCAGAGTGACCTTGGACTCACAGAGATCCTCCTACCTCTGCCTTCTGAGTGCTGGGATTAAAGGTGTGTGCCACCACACCTGGCCAACATACCATTGTTTAAAAAAAATTTTACTTTATTTGAAAGACAGAGTGAGAGAGAGAGAAAAGAGGCAGACACACACACACACACACACACACACACACACACACAGAGAATGAACGGGTGTACCAGGGCTTCCAGGCAATGCAAACAAACTCCAGACACATGCACCACCTTGTGCATCTGGCATACACGATGAGTCCTGGGGAATCTAACCTTGGTCCTTTGGCTTTGCAGGCAAACGCCTTAACCACTAAGCTATCTCTCCAGCTCCCATTTTTTTTTTTTAATTTTATGAGAATGGGACAGAGAGAGAGAGAGAGAGAGAGAGAATTGACGCGCCAGGGCTTCCAGCCAGTGCAATCGAACTCAAGGTGTGTGTGCCACTTTGTGCACAGGTGCAACTTGGCATGCTTGCATCACCTTGTGTGTCTGGCTTATGTGGGATCTGGAGAGTCAAATGTGAGTCCTTAAGCTTCATAGGCAAGCACCTTAACCACTAAGCCATCTCTCCAGTCCAGTTTTAAATTTTTCAAAAATATTTTATTTATTTAGCCGGGTGTGGTGGCGCACGCCTTTAATCCCAGCACTTGGGAGGCAGAGGTAGGAGGATCACCATGAGTTCAAGGCCACCCTGAGACAACATAGTGAATTCCAGGTCAGCCTGAGCTAGAGTGAGACCCTAACTCAAAAAAATTTTTATTTATTTATTTATTTAAACCTTTTCTTGAATGAGTGTGTTTGCATAAACAAAACAAGGCACAGAGACAATGATTTAAACTGAGCCAGGCCTGTGCAGAGAGGTAGTTGTGTTTTGGGGCCCTCCTTCTGGTGTGAATGTCCTTGAAACCGTATCTCTTCACGTTCCCTAGGTGATAATCAGTGAAGATCCTTGACTGAGCATGTAGGTACAGTTACAGACACCATTAAGACAGAAACCTAAAAACGGCCTCATTTGAAAAACTCTATTTAAAAAAATTGATGTAAGACAATGCATTTCTACCCTAAAGCACATAGAATCTTTCCATCCTAACGACGTCTGCAGAATAAGTGTTCAGTGCACAGTATTTATTTTATGGGTGTGACTTTTGTGATGGCCTGCTGGCTAGTCCCCTTGACTTTGGAATTTTGGGGGAAATCTAATTAGAACGGGATCCTTCTGGGATGGTATCCACATGGACATATTTGTATTCTGTTTCTAGATCTATTTGTACAATGTGTATGTATAATTTCAGGATGCGTGTGTATGCCTATTTGTATATTTGGAGCACAAGACTCATTTTCTTAGTAGATGGAGGTTAGGTGGGCTGGGGTGTGGAGGGAGGGGGCAGAGCCTTTAACTCCCCCCAGCCCCACTTCTATGGATTCACTACAGCACCTTCCTCCTTCCCAGCCCTTGATCCTGCTGAACGCAGGCCAGCAGCATCCGAGACCGCCTGGGATCATCTCAGCAAAGACCTGGAGAGCCTGATTTCAATATTTTCTCTCCTCCTGGTAAAATATTTATTGAAACTGTGCAGAGTGAGAAGTCTTCCTCTGGTTAGGAAATTGTTTGCCTATAGACATACTGACCTGGGGAGGGGAGCAGAGCAAGGTGGGAGCAGATAGATAAAACCATAGTTATGCCTATGACGTGAGACCTGTGAGCAAGCCCTTGGGGGCTGGCTCTTTGAGTTGTGGACATGCTTTTATTGGTTCATGTTTCTATGGTGACACTCTTGAGGAGGAAAGAAATCTTATCCTTATCAATACGGGTACGTGGATATGGTTAGAAGCCATGAGCAGGAAACAGCATTGTACTGATCTTTCCCGTCCTCCCACCAGCTTGTCCAATGAGAAGGGAGGGAAACCGGGTGCTTCTGGCACTCACCATTGACAAGACCATATTTCTGGGCCAGGAGAGCAGCCTGCAGTTTCTTCCCACAGCCCACGGGCCCGCACAGTAGCACCTTGGGGGTGAATGGGGCATTGCATCGGTGGCCAGTCTGGACATAGGTTAGAGCTGGAAAGAGAGGACATGAGGGTAGTAAAACAGAGCTCTAAGGGAAGAGAGGCCAGCTCACACCTCTCTTGGGCTCTGCATGGCTTCAGTATTTCTGTCTTTCATAGCACTATGGAAACTGTACATCTGACACATGGCCAAACAGGGGGAAGAAGCTGGGGGAGGAATTGTGCATGGGGCCTGGGCGCCAAGCTAGCAGAGGAAGACTAAATCTACAGAAGCCACCCTGGGAGCGCTGCTCAGCCTGAACTGCTTGTGTCTTGCGGGTGGGAGACCGGCCCTGGGTAATAAAGCTTTCCCGCATGGTTCTCTGCTCAGTTGGGAGGTTTCCAGCCTGCATCCTGCCTGAACCTCTGACCTGAACCCCGGGGACCAAGCTGGTCTCCTAGGGAAGATGAGTGCTCTGTATTAGACAGAGGCTTTGATAAGTGCGTTGGGCCAGGAGGGAGCCTAGCATGCAGCAACTTCTAAAGGACTCAGGCTTCAGTGGAGAGTAATTTGTGCAGCCACACTCCTGTGACACTAACTTTACTGAGAGTCTCAAAGAAGCAATAATGAAAATGGTCACGGGAGCAGGCAGGTGTAGCCGCATGGCCCTGACCTGAGATGTGCCCCTGGCATTTGATGAACAAAGAGGTGGGAAGAAAGGGGTGAACATCTAGAACATTGAAGAGACTGTACTGTAGGGGGTACTGACTGCCAGGAAGTTCTAAGGATGAGCCACTGAACATCAGGAAGGCCCCTCCTGCACTGTGAGAACAGGTCATGCATGGACTGCCACAGAGCAGCCTTTCAGACACTGTAAAGGACGGCTGCCTGCCAAAGAGGCCACAGACTTGTGCCAGCCCCCAGGCCAGCCTTCAAAACAAGTTTTCCTCTGTCTGGCCTCACCGCCTGCCCAGGCCCCAGGCCATCCTGTGCAAGGCCAGCCAGGGAGGGGTCTACCACTCTGTCATGGTCAGCATTCTTCCAATGGGTGGATCCTGTACTGGAGGAAGGCTAGGGACTGATTGCGGAGTTTCCCAACTTTGACTCCATGGACTAGGGGCCTGATGGTCTTAGCTATTGACTGTGGGATGTTGAGAAGCATCTCTGGCCTCCGCCCAGTAGGTGGCAGTAGCACAACAACAACAAAATGTTTTCAGGGCTGGAGAGATGGCTTAGTGGTTAAGGCGCATGCCTGTGAAGCTTAAGGACCCAGGTTTGATTCGCCAGGTCCCACATAAGCCAGCTGCATATGGTGGCACATGCATCTGGAGTTTGTTTGCAGTGGCTAGAGGCCCTGGTGTGCCCATTTTCACTCTCTCTCTCCCTCTCTCCATTTCTACTAAATAAATAAATAAAAATAAAAACTTAAAAAAAATGTTTTCAGGGCTGTAGAGATGGTTTAGTGGTTAAGACGCTTGCCTGCAAAGCCAAAGAATTCATATTCAATTCTCCAGGTCCTATGTAAGCCAAGGGCACAAGGTGACTCAAGCGCACAAGGTTGTACATGAATGCAAGGTGGTGTGTGTGTCTGGAGTTCGACTGCAGTGGTGCCAATTCTCTCTCTCTCACACACATTAAAAGAAAAAAAAAGGCCAGTCTGTTGGGCTTGCCTCAAAAACAAAATGTTTTCAGTTGTCAAAAATTTTACTCTTGGGGACAAATCATGGGGAATGGGGCAAAACGGCCCTGAGAACTAGTGATGATTCAGATTAGGAGCAAGTTTTTTTAATTTTAATTTTTTGTTTTTGTTTTTAACAGCTAATCAGCTAGGGACTAGCTCAAAGAAACATGGATACCACCCTGCCCCGGCAGGGTACCTATTTTGTAAAAATGGACCTGAACCAAGCCTTTAAGATTTTTTTTTTTCCCTACACCTTTCTCTCCCCTTTCCATGCTGCTGGGAAGAGGGGAGCTCCTCTTGGTTTTGAACCTTTCCTGCTTTTTCTTCTCTCTTGTTTCCACTCTCTTAAAATAAATCTTTCAAGCCGGGTGTGGTGGCGCACGCCTTTAATCCCAGCACTTGGGAGGAAGAGGTAGGAGGATTGCCATGAGTTCGAGGCCACCCTGAGACTACAGAGTTAATTCCAGGTCAGCCTGGACCAGAGTGAAACCCTACCTCGAAAAACCAAAACCAAAATAAAAATAAAAATAAATCTTTCATAATTTATGCTTCTCTGTGTCCACGTCTCTCAGTTCTTTGCTAAACGTGGGCAAGGACTCAAGACTTAAGAGCCACTGGCTCAAGCTCAAGGGTTCTAAGCGCATCCAGAGCTGTCTTCCACAACACTAAGATCCTTTCATTATGCAAAATTTGAACTCTAGAATCTGTGTGTGTTATATATAGTATATGCTAACATGTGTACAGCTGTGTGCATAACATGATGTGTGTGGAGGTCAGAGGAGAATGTCAGGTGTCTTCATCTCTTGTTTTTCTACTCTATTTCCTTTAGACAGAGTCTCTCTGTGAGACTGGCTAAACAGCTCCAGTGATTTCTTTCTTTCTTTTTTTCTTCCAGGTAAGGTCTCACTCTAGCTCAGGCTGACCTGAAATTTACTCTGTATTCTCAGGGTGGCCTTGAACTCACAGTGATCCTCCTACCTCTGCCTCCCAAGTGCTGGGATTAAAGGCATGCGCCACCATGCCCGGCTTCCAGTGATTTCTTTTGTTTCCATCCACCCTCAGCACTGGGGTTACAGGCATGCATGGCCATGCCTGGCTTTTAACGTGGGTGTTGGGGATCCAACTCTGCTCTGCATGCTTGTGTAGTAAGCAGTCTTGTCATCTGAGCCATCTCCCTAGCCCCTTGAACTCTGGAATCTTATAGAATTATTTCACTGGATGAATAAAACTCTACAGTTCCCTCTTTTTAGAACTAACAGCACAGGTGAATTGGAGTTGACTGTCTTCAAGACTATGATCAATATAAGAGTATTAAATGGGTATCTGGAGAGATGGCTCAGTGGTTAAAGGTACTTGCTTGCAAATCCTGATGACCCAGGTTCAATTCTCCAGTACCCATGTGAAGCCAGATGCACAAAGTGACTCATGCATTTGGAGTTTGTTTACAATGGCAAAAGGCCATGGTGTGCCCATACTCACTCTCCCTGGCTGCCTCTTTCTCTCTGTCTTAAATAAATAAATAAATAAATAAATAAATAAATAAATAAATAAATAAATAAATAAAAGATTCTGGGCCAAGTTTGGTAGAGAAATGCTAAAGCAGGAAGGGTTATTATGCCATGGAAGAGCATGGTGGGCTTCTGAGAAACAAAGTGAGTTAACCCCTTCTTAAAAGTTTTCAGGGCTGGAGAGATAGCTTAGCAGTAAAGCTCTTGCCTGTGAAGCCTTAGGACTCTGGTTCAAGGCTCGATTCCCCAGGACCCACGCAAGCCAGATGCACAAGGTGGCACATGCATCTGGAGTTCATTTGCAGTGGCTGGAGGCCCTGGCGCACCTATTCTCTTTCTGTCTGCCTCTTTCTCTCTCTGTCTGTCACTCTCAAATAAATAAATAAACAAAAACTTAAAAAGAAAAAAAATGACAGTTAAAAAAAAAGTTTTCAAGGGAAGGAGAAGGTCCATGCCACGTGACTCAGCCTATGTGCCAGGAGCCTTAGTGGCCTTGAATAGGGATGGGACAAGTCAGAAAAGCACTCAGTAGAACCCAAGACCATAACTCAAGTGGCTTTGGAGCCCTTTCCTACTTAGCCTAAGGCAGCACCTGGCCTCTTAATGTAACTGTAGCTGTGTTCCAACAGTCCCCAGCATCTTTATTACCATCCCTTTATTACCTTTATTACCATGGCTAGTGTGTGTGAATTGCTGCTTTGATTGGCCCACGAGCCCATGGGGAGGTACAATTCTAGACCCACTGTACAGATGTGTCAATGAGGTTCACAGACTTTGGGAAGTTAGGGCAACTCTCCCAAAGCTGTCACCCAGGATAAGCAGTCCACTGCCAAAAGAACCCGAAGCAGGGGCCCCTGATGGGCTCTCTGATCTCAGGCCTTCAGTAACCCAGTGCCTCTGAAAAGCACACATGTTACAGGCAAGGCAGCCTGCTTACAAATGATGCTTAATTTACAGTAAATAACTAAGTTAATTAGAAGTAATGATCCCCCAGACAGTCTCAGCATCTAATTATTCTTTGTAGAAATATATGGTTGCTGGATGCATGGCAGAGAGATTAAAAAAACAACACAGAGAGAGTTTTGCCTCCCGATTTTCAATTTATCTCTCCGCATTATTAATTAATAGTAATTAATATTCAGACACTCACATTTTTATTTACAATTCCAGGCATGAATTCTTTATGAACAATCATATGAACTTTTAAATTTAATTAAGTAATTTGGAAGTAATTAATGTGTACATTCAGAATCATGGCATAAGATAAATGTGGTAGATGTTTATCTTAACAGTGAGTGTTTGCTAAAGACCCTTCCCAGATGCATGCCACTGGAAATCACAGGCAGCCTGTGCTGGTAGCCCTCTGAGGGTCTGGCTCTGCAAAGCATGGAGAGAGGCCCAGCCACAGACAGTAGCCAAGGGTTGGCAGAAAGTGTCTGAAATGACCTCCCTATCGAAACAAAACTTTCCTTTTTAAATTTTTTTTTCGAGGTAAGGTCTCACTCTAGCTCAGACTGACCTGGAATTCACTGTGTAGTCTCAGGCTGGCTTAGAACTCACAACGATCTTCCTACCTCTGCTTCCAGAGAGTTGGGATTAAAGGTGTGTGCCATCATGCCTGGCTATTATTTTTTTTTTAAATTTATATATTTATTTTCAAGGACAGAGAGAATATGGGCATGCCAGGTTCTATCCACTGCAAACAACCTTCAGATGCATATGCCACTTTGTGCATTTGGCTTTACATGGGTACTGAGGAATTTAACCTGGTTCGTAAGGCTTTATGCCTTAACCACTGAGCCATCTTTCTAGTCCCCTTTTCATTTTTTAAAAGTAGAGGTCGAGTCTCCAGATATAGCCCAGGCTAGTTTCAAACTCTTCAGTCCTCCTGCCTCAGCCTCCCATGTGCTAGTATTACAGGTATATACCACCATGCCTGGCTTTAAATAATTTTTTTTCTTAAAATAGTTTGAAAGGGTATATGAGAAAAGGGCTTCATAAACCATCAAGGCTGCAAATGTCTGATGTCATTTCTTTTCTTTGTTTGTTTGTTTTTGTTTTTATGAGGTAGGGTCTCACTCTAGCCCAAGATGACCTGGAATTCACTATGTAGTCTCAAGGTGGCCTCAAACTCATGGCGATCCTCCTACCTCTGCCTCCTGAGTGCTAGAATTAAAGGCGTGAGGCATCACACTCAGCTCTTTTTTTTCTTTTTGGTTTTCCAAGGTAGGTTCTCACTCTAGCTCAGAATTCACTATGTAGTCTCAGGCTGGCCTTGAACTCACGGTGATTCTCCTATCTCTGCCTCCTGAGTGCTGGGATTAAAGGTGTGCACCACCACACTCAGCTCCAGCTCATTTTTAAAAACTATTTTTATATTTTTATTTATTTGTGAGACAGTACAGGTGCACCAGGAAATCTTGCCTCTGCAAATGAACTCTAGACACATGTGACACTTTATGCATCTGGTTTTATGTGGGGACTGGGAATCAAACCAGGCAGGTAGACTTTGCAAGCAAGTACCGTGAACTGCTGAGCCATCTCCCCAGCCCTAATGTCAGTTTTGTTTTTATTTATTTATTTATCTCAAGGTAGGGTCTCACTCTAACCCAAGTTAACCTGAAGCTCACTCTGTAGTCCCAGGCTGGCCTTGAACTCACAGCGATCCTCTTACCTCTGCCTTTTGAGTGCTGGGATTAAAGGCGTGTGCCACCACACCCAGCTCCTAATGCCATTTTATTTTGTCCAAACACATAAAATGCTGTTTACCTAGCATTGGGTGCAAGGGGATAAATTGATTTTGAGTCAGTAAGACTTTTAAATAGTATAACACAGCTACTTTGGGATATAATTATCCTAACTTGCCAAAGTGATCCCAGCACCTGAGAGGCGGAGACAGGAAGATTGCCATAAAGTTTGGGACCTATGTACTGAGCCTGGTCTATATACTGAGTTCCAGACCAGCTAGGGCTATACACAAGACTCTGTCTTAACAACAACAGCAGGGCATGGTGGTGCACACCTTTAATCCCAACACTCAGGAGGCTGAGATAGAAGGATCTGTACGTTCAAGGAGAGCATAAGACTACATAGTGAATTCCAGGCCAGTCTGGGCTACAGAGTGACACTACCTAAAAAAAAAGACAAAAAACAAAAAACAAAAAAAAACCAACCAAGAGTTATTCTAACTCTCCCTTGCCTTTTTGGACAGGATGTTGAATAGCTCTAGCAGCAATGACATTGGATATGCATCAAGCCCTTTCCCTGTACCAACCATGATAGATACTGCTTTAATCTTTGCTTGCAGCTGGAAGGAAGGCACAAATTTTGCTCCCATTTTAGGAATGGTAAAACTGAAACTGGGAGAGGTAGAGAGTTTCAAAAGACCGCACAGCGAATATGTGGTAAGGTTGAGGCTTCAACACACATCATGGAGCTCTGTAATCTCAGCAACCTCTCTTTCCCCATCTTCCCCCAGGCTTCTGCAAGGCTGCTCGTGATCATCTGCCACTTCTGAGGGCAGCAGGGTGGTGCCAGGGGTGGGGCTTCTTGTCCATGCATTCACCATGCCTGTGTGGTGTTTGTTTTCATCTTAATCTTTACACATTTTTCTCTTCCTTCTCCAAGGTCAGGGCTCAAATTTCTGCTGCCACATTTCTATGACTCCATCTCTCCTCATCTCTCCTCCTCCCTGTCACTAGCAAACCATCTGTGGGTTGGAGATAAGACCATGCCTAGCTGTAGGACATTAGCCCAGGGTCTCTAAGGGACACTACCAGGGACCCTGGATGGCCCATCAATGACTTGACTTCCCCGGGTCCCTACATGTTATGGCTGCTGGGTATTGGGGAGAGAAGGGTGGGCAGGGGTGTGGGTGGCCCTGGGAGTTGAGTGGGTCTGGGACAGGGTTGCCCACTGTGTTTACCCTGGTAGAAGACATCTACACATGGTTGGTCAGCGCTGATGCTTTTCAGGATTTTGGGGTAAGTGGGAAGGATCCTGATGATGTTCCTGTGGTAGTCCATTAGCTTCTGAGCTGTTTCGAGCTCCGAGATGCCCTCTGGCTCCACCAGCCGGTTCTGGATTTCAGGCTCAGGGGGCCAGTCAAATGTGGTATGATAGACCTCTGGCCAGAGAGAAACACATGGTTAGAGTCACCAACTCTCACCTGCCAGCAGTGCTATGGGAGGCTTCAGCAATGGAATGGCTAACGTTAACATACCAGTAACAACACCACACACTACTAGTAGTAGGAATATAACGACAGGCAATGCTGGGGCTACAGATGTAGCTCAGTTGGTAGAGCGTTTGCCTAGCATGCACGAGGTAATGGGGTTGATCTCTAGCAGTGTGTAAATGGGGTCTGATGGCTCATGCCTGTAATTTCAACACTTGGGAGGCAGTGACAGGATGACCAGAAAGCTCAAGATCATCCTTGCTGGGCTGGAGAAATGGCTTAGTGGTTAAGGCATTTGCCCGTGAAGCCAAAGTACCCAGGTTCAATTCCTCAACACCCACATAAGCCAGATGCACTGGTAGCGCATGCATCTGGAGTTCATTTGCAGTGGCTAGAAGCCCTGGTGCGTCCATTCTCTCTCTCTCCCTCCTTCTCTCTATCTGCCTCTTTCTCTCTCAAATAAATAAATAAAATATTTTTATAAAGATCATCCTTACCTCCACGGCAAGTTCCAAACTAGCCTACATGAAACCATGTCTCAAAAAATCACGCGGGGGGGGGGTGCTAGAGAGACGGCTTAGTGGTTAAGGTACTTGCCTGCAAAGCCTAAGGACCCAGGTTTGATTCCCCAGGTCCCATGTAAGCCAGTTGCACAAGATGGCATATGTGTCTGGAGTTCATTTGCAGTGGTAAAGGCCCTGGAGCACCCATTCCCTCTCTGTATGTGCCTCTTTCTCTCAAGTAAATAAATTAATAAAATATTTTTTTTAAATAACCAGAGGGGCTGAAGAGATGGCTCAGTAGGTAAAAGTGCTTGTTGCACAAGCCTGATTTTTTTTTTTTTTTTTTGGTTTTGCAAGGTAGGGTCTCACTCTGGTCTAGGCTGACCTGGAATTAACTATGTCATCTCAGGGTGGTCTTGAATTCATGGCGATCCTCCTACCTATGCCTCCCGGGAGTGCTGTGATTAAAGGCGCCACCACACCGGCTTGGAAAGATTTATTTTAAGAGAGTGGAAACAAGAGAGAAGAAAGCAGGTGTTACCAAAACTAAGAGGGGAGCTCCTCTTCCCAGCAGCATGGAAAGGGGAGAGAAAGGTGTAGGGAAAAAAAAAATCTTAAAGGCTTGGTTCAGGAAATATTTTAATAATACAGTAGCTTTAAAGAAGGACTGGATCTTGTACAACAGAAGATAAGAAATGTGTTTATTAATTGTTATCCTTCCTTAACAATTATTCTCATACTGTTTCCTCTCCTGTATCTATGGCCTTGGATAGAATCATAATATATCTATTATATGTCCTGTTTTTCTCACAATATATCATAGATACCAGAAGCCCCTTTTTAAAAAAAAATATTTTATTTATTTGAAAGAGAGAGGAGAGAATGGGCGTACCAGGGCTTCCAGCCACTGCAGACAAACTCCAGACTCATGCACTACCTTGTGCATCTGGTTTACATAGGCACTGGGGAATGAACCTGTGTCCTTAGGCTTCACAGGCAAATGCCTTAACCCCTAAGCCATCTCTCCAGCCCTCAAGCATCCTTTTATATTAGTATGTCTCTCTGTTGCCTCTACTTTCCAGGGCTGTGCAAACTCACTAAGAGTTGTCATGCAACAGCTGCCCACAACTGAACATTGGGACTGTGAAGTTTCTGCTATCATACATAATGCTGTGATGGGCATCTTGCATACAGTCTTTTCCACAGCTCTGAATTCTCTCCTAAAAGGAGTTTGGCGGGCGCAGGCACGCCCTTAATCCCAGCACTCAGGAGGCAAAGTAGGAGGATCACCGGTGGAATTTGAGGCCACCCTGATACTACATAGTGAATTCCAGGTCAGCCTGAGCTAGAGTGAAACCCTACCTCGAAAAACCAAAAAGAAAAGAAAAGAAAAAGGAGCTTCTGAGGGCTGTAGGTTGGAGAAATTTCTCAGTGGTTAAAAACACTTGCCTCCAAAGTCTGCTGACCTGGGTTCAATTCCCCAGGGCCTAGATAAAGCCAGATACAAAAGTGGCACAAGTATCTGGAGTTCATTTGTAAAGGCAGAGGCTTTTAGTGGTCATATGCACCCCTCTGTCTTTCTCTCTCCTTCTTTCCTATTTCTCTACTTGCAAATAAGTTTAAAAAAATTTTTTTAAATAGAAGATCTGGCTGGGTATGGTGGCACACACCTTTAATCCCAGCCCTCAGGAGGCAGTGTTCAAAGCCAGCCTGAGATTACTTAGTGAATTCCAGGTCATTCTGGACTAGAGGAGACCCTACCTTGAAAGGCCAAAAAAATAAAAATAAAAATAAAAATAAAAAAATAGAAGATCTGTAGATGAGGTAGCCGAATGGTCAAGGCAATGAACTGCTAAAAAAATTAGATCTATTTGTGCCAACTCTGACATCCAATTATGAAAGTAATAAGATCACTGTAGAAGGTGTGGAAAATTCAGACATACTTGGCGCACGGTGTGAGTCGCTGAGGATACCACAGGACCCTAACAAGCCACTGTCAGCATGTGGGTACATTTCCTCCCAGGCTCACATACAGTTATCTCCTCCACCCTCCACCCTTGGGAGCAGGAAGGGGAAGAATCACACACACTGTACATATTACTGTCGTGTAACCTCTTCACACCACAAAACCATTTTATGAGCATCTTCCCATGTTATTAAAACGCTCCCTGGGAAGTTTCTGCGCTGCCTGACTTGAGAGCTAATGCACAATAAGCATCCAATACTTCCATGCTCCTGCACTTTGAATCAGCTTGCCACCAAGTTGTTGTTTTTCTTGCAAAAATAATAATCAAATCAAGTTGAAGTGTTTATTGGAGTGTTCTACAAAAGTTTCCAGTCACAAAATGTATATTACAAATCAGTAGGGGAAAAGAAAAGTATGGTGTGTATCTTAAAAAAAGAAAAACAATCTTGGGTTGGACAGATGGCTTAGCAGTTAAGGTGTTGGCTTACACAAAGGACCTGGGCTTGATCTCTGTGATTCATATAAGCTGTGATGCACAAGGTGGCACATGCATCTGGAGTTCGTTTGCAGTGGCTGGAGGACCTGGAGCACCCATTCTTTCTCTCTCTTGAATAAATAAATAAACAAACAAACAAACAAACATTAAAAAACAACAATAGAATTTCAGTTGGGCATGGTGGCTCACACCTATAATCCCAGCTTTCAGGCTAGCCTGGGCTACAGAGAAAGTTCAAGCAGCCTGGGCTAGAGTGAGACTCTGCTTCAAAAACAACAATCTCTGCAACAGTCCTGCCTGAACTCCTTGCCCAGTAGGGCTGCCCTGTAGAATCCTGGGTAGACCAGTCAGGTCCTGGCGGGAGGATGGGCGCCAACTTCTGCATTTTAAGTGGCATACAGCTAAGCAACAAGCAGGAGCTGTTCCCACACCACGTCTAAACTGACACCCCATGCAACTTAGTACTTGACCACCAATACCACTTCCTATCCCTAGAGGCCACTCCTGCTCTTTCCCCTCCTCGCCTGCTGGAGCACCCTGTGGGAGGGGACTAGCTTTCTAGGAGCAATTTCTAGCAGTGTCACAAACTGAGGTCTGACCAGGGACTATATGCGACATCCTAGGCTTGTGGGGAGGGGGCTTAAGACCTAGACCTGACCTCTAAAAACACAATATGATGTGACTCAGGCACCCCAAGAAAAAATGCACTCTCCGACATCAAGGTGGAGTTTAAAGTAGGGTCTCCCTCTAGCCCAGGCTGAACTGAACTTACTCTGTAGTCCCAGGCTGGCCTCAAACTTACAGTGATCCTCCTATGTTGACCTCCTAAGTGCTGGGATTAAAGGTGTGTATCATCATGCCAGGCCTGCCAGTATTTTTTAAAGGCTTGGTTCAGGAAATATTTTAATAATACAGTAGCTTTAAAGAAGGACTGGATCTTGTACAACAGAAGATAAGAAATGTGTTTATTAATTGTTATCCTTCCTTAACAATTATTCTCATACTGTTTCCTCTCCTGTATCTATGGCCTTGGATAGAATCATAATATATCTATTATATGTCCTGTTTTTCTCACAATATATCATAGATACCAGAAGCCCCTTTTTAAAAAAAAATATTTTATTTATTTGAAAGAGAGAGGGAGAGAATGGGCGTACCAGGGCTTCCAGCCACTGCAGACAAACTCCAGACTCATGCACTACCTTGTGCATCTGGCTTACATGGGTACTGGGGAAATGAACCTGTGTCCTTAGGCTTCACAGGCAAATGCCTTAACCCCTAAGCCATCTCTCCAGCCCTCAAGCATCCTTTTTATATTAGTATGTCTCTCTGTTGCCTCTACTTTCCAGGGCTGTGCAAACCCACTAAGTGAGCAAGCCACAGTAACAGCTTTACCCACAACTGAACATTGGGACTGTGAAGTTTCTGCTATCATACATAATGCTGTGATGGGCATCTTTGTGCATACAGCTTTTTCCACAGTTTGAATTCTCTCCTAAAAGGAGCTTCTGGGCGGGCGTGGTGGCGCACGCCTTTAATCCCAGCACTCAGGAGGCAAAGTAGGAGGATCACCGTGAATTTGAGGCCACCCTGATACTACATAGTGAATTCCAGGTCAGCCTGAGCTAGAGTGAAACCCTACCTCGAAAAACCAAAAAAAGAAAAGAAAAGAAAAAAGGAGCTTCTGAGGGCTGTAGGTTGGAGAAATTTCTCAGTGGTTAAAAACACTTGCCTCCAAAGTCTGCTGACCTGGGTTCAATTCCCCAGGGCCTAGATAAAGCCAGATACAAAAGTGGCACAAGTATCTGGAGTTCATTTGTAGCTGCAAGAGGCTTTAGCATGCCCATATGCACCCCCTCTGTCTTTCTCTCTCCTTCTTTCTATTTCTCTACTTGCAAATAAGTTTAAAAAAATTTTTTTTAAATAGAAGATCTGGCTGGGTATGGTGGCACACACCTTTAATCCCAGCCCTCAGGAGGCAGTGTGTTCAAAGCCAGCCTGAGATTACTTAGTGAATTCCAGGTCATTCTGGACTAGAGGGAGACCCTACCTTGAAAGGCCAAAAAAAATAAAAATAAAAATAAAAAAATAAAAAAATAGAAGATCTGTAGATGAGGTAGCCGAATGGTCAAGGCAATGAACTGCTAAAAAAATTAGATCTATTTGTGCCAACTCTGACATCCAATTATGAAAGTAATAAGATCACTGTAGAAGGTGTGGAAAATTCAGACATACTTAAGTAATGGTGTGAGTCGCTGAGGATACCACAGGACCCTAACAAGCCACTGTCAGCATGTGGGTACATTTCCTCCCAGGCTCACATACAGTTATCTCCTCCACCCCTCCACCCTTGGGAGCAGGAAGGGGAAGAATCACACACACTGTACATATTACTGTCGTGTAACCTCTTCACACCACAAAACCATTTTATGAGCATCTTCCCATGTTATTAAACGCTCCCTGGGAAGTTTCCGCGGCTGCCTGACTTGAGCTACCAAACGCTCGCTAATCCAATATCGATGCTCCTGCACTTTGAATCCAGCTTGCCACCAAGTTGTTGTTTTTTTCTTGCAAAAAAAATAATAATCAAATCAAGTTGAAGTGTTTATTGGAGTGTTCTACAAAAGTTTCCAGTCACAAAATGTATATTACAAATCAGTAGGGGAAAAGAAAAGTATGGTGTGTATCTTAAAAAAAGAAAAACAATCTTGGGTTGGACAGATGGCTTAGCAGTTAAGGTGCTGGCTTACAAAGCCAAAGGACCTGGGCTTGATTCCCCAGGACCCATATAAGCCAGATGCACAAGGTGGCACATGCATCTGGAGTTCGTTTGCAGTGGCTGGAGGACCTGGAGCACCCATTCTTTCTCTCTCTCTCTTGAATAAATAAATAAACAAACAAACAAACAAACATTAAAAAAACAACAATAGAATTTCAGTTGGGCATGGTGGCTCACACCTATAATCCCAGCTTTCAGGCTAGCCTGGGCTACAGAGAAAGTTCAAGCAGCCTGGGCTAGAGTGAGACTCTGCTTCAAAAACAACAATCTCTGCAACGAGTCCTGCCTGAACTCCTTGCCCAGTAGGGCTGCCCTGGGTAGAATCCTGGGTAGATCCAGTCAGGTCCTGGCGGGAGGATGGGCGCCAACTTCTGCATTTTAAGTGGCATACAGCTAAGCAACAAGCAGGAGCTGTTCCCACACCACGTCTAAACTGACACCTCTATGCACCCTAGTACTTGACCACCAATACCTACTTCCTATCCCTAGAGGGCCACTCTGCCCTTTCCCCCTCCTCGCCTGCCAAGGGCACCTCAGGGAGGGGACTAGCTTTCTAGGAGCAATTTCTAGCAGTGTCACAAACTGAGGGTCTGACCAGGGACTATATGCGACATCCTAGGCTTGTGGGGAGGGGGCTTAAGACCTAGACCTGACCTCTAAAAACACAATATGATGTGACTCAGGCACCCCAAGAAAAAAATGCACTCTCCGACATCAAGGTGGAGTTTAAAGTAGGGTCTCCCTCTAGCCCAGGCTGAACTGGAACTTACTCTGTAGTCCCAGGCTGGCCTCAAACTTACAGTGATCCTCCTATGTTGACCTCCTAAGTGCTGGGATTAAAGGTGTGTATCATCATGCCAGGCCTGCCAGTATTTTTTTTTAAATTTATTTTCAATCAGAGAGAGAGGGAGGGAGGAAGAGCGAATAGGCGCACCAGGGCCTCTAGCCACTACATAAACTCCAGACACATGCACCATCTCGTGCATCTGGCTTACGTGGATCCTGGGGAATCAAACCTGGGTCCTTTGGCTTTGCAGGCAATCACCTTAACCACTGAGCCATCTCTCCAGCCCTCCACCAGTTTTTTTTTTTTTTTTTTTTTTTGGTTTTGCAAGGTAGGGTCTCACTCTGGTCTAGGCTGACCTGGAATTAACTATGTAGTCTCAGGGTGGCCTCGAACTCTCGGCGATCCTCCTACCTCTGCCTCCGAGTGCTGGGATTAAAGGCGTGTGCCACCATGCCCGGCATCCACCAGTATTTTTTAAAATGCACATCAAATACACTCAGGATAAGTCTCTGAAAGTTTGTATCTTCTGTTGTGGCCTCTGCTATGTTCTGCCCCATCACACTACAGTTTGTACATGCAATGGCATGGCGCGTTTCCCTCCCCTGCATCGTTACCAATGCTGGACATGATCTTAGGGGAAAATCTGCTCAGCAATTGAATACACCACCGCTGCTTTAGTTTACATTGACTTCTTTGATCATTAGTAAAGAATAACATTTTCCCCATATGTGGATTGACTATTTGAATCTTTTTCTTCTCCCAAATATCTATTCATGCCATTTCTGCACCTTCCCCTGGGGTGTCATCCTTTTATTTACAAGCACTCTTTACATATTAAATAAAAACATTTTGGCAAGCATTTCCACAAACTATTTACACAAATGGTTTGAGGCAAAAAAAAAAAAATGTTGCCAACACTTTTTTGCTTGTGAGGTTTGCCTGTGAGCTTTCAATTTTGTATGCAGTGTTGACTTGAGCACGGGGCTTTCAGCTAAGTCAATCGCTGTTTTCCCTTTTTGGATGATGGGATGTGTGGAGATAGAGAAAGGTCTTTCCTGTCACAAAAGCTGATAAATAGTCCCTTACATTTAAGCTATGGTCTCTTTCTTATGTTTTCACTCTTGCACCTAAATGTTTAATAGTCATATTTTCTTTTGTGAATGACAAGAAGGACAAGAAGCTATATCTCGTTTGTTTCCTCATGACACCCCAGCTGTCCCAATCCCCTCTACATCTTCCCCCCTCAACATCTCTCTTCTCACTGTAAATATTGGTAAGACCCTGGTCTTCACGTCTATTTGCGTATCCAATACTATGTTATTTGTATTTGACCTTTTCAATTACTGTGGCTTTATAATTTATTGTTACTGTTTTTAGAATATACTTTCCTTTCTCTCTCCACCCCCCCAATGTATTCTTCCAGGTAAGCTTCAAAACACATTTTTTCCCCAAGTTCAAGGTAGAAATTCTACAAGGATTTTAGAATAGTATTAACTGCATAGATGAATCCATGAACAAGTTACACTTTTATTGTAGCAAATCAATGCAATGCCTTCCCCTTTGCTTGTTTTCTGATGTCCCTCTGCCATGTCTGAATTAAACCATTTCTAAAGTCCTGTCAAGTCCCAGGAGCACAGAGTTCATCACTCACACATGCTGCTCAGTGAGTCTGCAGGGAAAAAAGTAAACACAGAGAAGGGAACCTGGCAACTATGAGCTGAAGCTGAGGCTGCTGGAGCCCCCAAGCAGTCCCCTTGTCAGAGACCCTCTTTCCAGGCATTCCAAGGTTAGAAGAAACAGTCCCATCTGCAGAGCATTCAACAGTCTCCGAGTTCAGAGGATGGAACTCAGACCCAAGGCCCTTCCTCCAACTCACAGGATGGAGGGTAGGCACTGACAGGGGATGTCTTTCGTTAAAAACAAAACAAAAACCGAGAGAGAGAGAGAGAGAGAGAGAGAGAGAGAGTGCTGTATTTCTGCAATCTTAAAATATTTAGGTTCCAACAGCCTCCACTGATAGTTAAAAGAAAGCCAAACAAATTTACAGCCAAAGAGTGCTGGGAAAAAAAAAAAAGGCAAGCTTTCATTAATTTCTTATACAGGGAATCACAGCCACAGAACCCTGGTTTCTGGAACTAATGAAGCAAAAGTGAAAAAAAATTTTTTTAACAGCCTTTTGCTCCCTCAAGTCCTTGTTATAGGCAACCAAGTGCTGGGCTGCAGCTGGGAGGAGGAGGAGGAGGAACCCCTACAGATGTGATCAACTGCAGGAAGGGGAGGCGCTGCAGCTCCCTCCCTGCCACCCTCCCTCCCATCTGGAAGCAGAACCTGCGTCCTGGGGCTGGAGAGATGGCTCAGTGGTTAAAGGCTCTTACTGGTAAAGCCTGATGACCTGGGTTCAATAGCCCGGTACCTATGTAGAGCCAGGCCACAATGTGGCGCATGCATCTGGAGTTTGTTTGCAGGAGCAGGAGGCACTAGTGCACCCATTGTCTGTCTGTATCTCTCTCTCTCTCTCTCTCTCTCTTCTCTCTCTCTCTTTCTTTTTCAAGGTAGGGTTTCAGTGTAGCCCAGGCTGACCTGGAATTCACTATGTAGTCTTAGAGGGGCCTCGAACTCCCAGCAATCCTCCTATCTCTGCTTCCCAAATGCTAGGATTAAAGGTATGCACCACCACACTGGCCTCACTCTCTCTCTCTCTCTCAAATAAATCATATTATTAAAAATTTGCATGTGTATGTATGTTCAGGTGTGTGTGGGTGCAATGCACATATGTGCACGTGTGTGGAGAACAGAGAACAACTTCAGGTGTCATCTTCAGGAGCAAGGCCCGTCTCCTTTGGGACAGATCTCTCATTGGCCTGGAGCTCACTGACTAATCTAGACTGGCCGGCCAGCATGCCCCAGGGATTCTGCTGTTTGTCTCCTCAGTGCTGGCATTACAGGTGTACACCACCATGTCCAGCATTTTTACATGGATTCTGAGGATCAAACTCAGGTCCTCATGCTTAAAAGGGAAGTATTTTACTGACTGAATTACCTCCCTAGCCCCCACTTATTTTTTTAACTTTATTTTATTTTATTTATTTGAGAGAGAGAGAGAGAATGGGCATGCCAGGGCTTTCAGCCCTCGTAAATGAACTCCAAATGCATGGGCTACCTTATGCATCTGGCAAACATGACTCCTGGGGAATCAAGGCTGGGTCCTTTGGCTTTGCAGGCAGATGTCTTATCCACTAAGCCAACTCTCCAGCCCCCTCCCACTTATTTTTGATACAGGGTCTAGCTACGTAGACCAGGCTGGCCTCAAATTTGTAGCAATCCTCCAGCCTCAACCTCTCAGGTGCTAGGATTACAGTGTGAGTCACTTTTGGAAGAACCGGAAAGATGGCTCGGTGGTTAAGGTGCTTGCCTGCAAAGCCTAATGACCCAGGTTCAGTTTCCCAGTACCCACGTAAGGCCAGATGCACAAGGTAGCACATGTGTCTGGAGTACCTTTGCAGTGGCTAGAGGACCTAGCATGCCTATTCTCTCTCTCCCTCCCTTTTTCCTTTCCTCCCTCCTCCCTCCCTCCTTCTCTTTCCCTCTCAAATAAAATATTGCCTGGAAGTTGAAAGAAGGCTGGCGCAGAAAACAAAAAAAGAAAAAAGAGAAAAACCTGTGCTTTTAGGCCCAGAGAGATGGGTCAGTGGTTAAAATCAGCGTTTATTTGCAAATCTGTCAGCCTAGGTTCAATTCCCCAGTACCCACATAAAATACATTTTTGGAGGGGCGGTTTCGGGGTAGGGTCTCACTCTAGCCCAGGCTGACCTGGAATTCACTTTGTAGTCTCAGGGCCTCAAACTCATAGCGATCCTCTTACCTCTGCCTCCCAGGTGCTGGAATTAAAGGCGTGCGTCACCATGCCTGGCAAAATATAATTTTTAATCATTATAATCTCCCCCATAAATCTGCACTGGAAATTAGCATATTTTTGCAGCTATTCAGGAGAGTGGCTCATGTCAACTTCTTAGGAGCAGGAGCACAGGGCTCCCAATTACCAGGAAAGCGAGAGAGGCATACTTCCTGGCGACCTGGGCTCTCAATAGCATGCTGTGCAGAGAGGAGACTTCAGGAACGAGCAGGGGGCCTTTCTGGGTCTGCTCTTTGTGACCTGGGGAGGTAGTGCTTAGGAAGGAGATCACAGGAGCACCTTTGGGGCAACCCCTGACCTACAGGGCAGGCAGCCATGGGCATCCTCATGCCTGTGCTGGCCCATGTGGGTTTACAGTGATTTTCCCGGAAGTGACAGTACCTTGATGCAGGCCTAAGTGTGAGAGTGAGTCGGACCTAGAGCATCCCAAGATGGGAGCACTCAGAAAGGCCTTCTTTCCCCAAGTCTCATCCATATCTAGAGGTTTCTTGCGCAGTAGCATGATGGACTGCACTTTCTAGGGGAAATCTTCACTGTGACACTCAATGGCTGTAGATCTTGGCAGGGCAAGTTGTCATCCCTCAGGAAGAGGCATCCAGTAACACACATACATCTGCATTGGTGGTTCAGTGGTAGAACCTTTGCCTGCCAGTAACGTCCATGACAGGGCACTGAGGCATTTGCCACAACTGTTTGCTAGATGCATGGGTCCAACGTCCAGGAGTGGCTTGCTGCAGGAGGTATCAGTCAAGCCTTAATTAGAATACATTATCCATCTTCCTGACACTTCAGTGAAATGTCTATTCCACTCTGAAGCCTCAGCTTTGTTCCGAGCAGGTTAATTGATATTCTGATGCCTTCACTCGCCATACCCCCGTGGCTCGGTTCTGTTTTATCACACATCAAAAAGGCCGTATGCTCAGGGCACTCTGTGCACCAGCGCGGAGCTGCAGGTCCGCACAGCTGCAAGGGGTATGGTATCACAGGAGGGACAAGCACCGAGCAGATGTCACAGATGGAAAAAAAAAAAAAAAAAAAGGCAAGCAAAGAAGCCAGGCAGCCCAGGGAACTTGGAGAGGTGCAGCGAGCGTGGCCTGACGCAGCAGGGCCCGCACTGCTTTGTGCAGAACACTGGCCCTTTGTGCCCTCCTGACTATTATTAAAGCTCAATTAGCAAGGCACAGGGGAAGTTCTGCTGCCCTCTGGGTGCTACCTTTGTGATGTTACCCTCTCCTCTCCTCTCCTCTCCTCTCCTCTCCTCTCCTCTCCTCTCCTCTCCTCCCCTCCCCCCCTCCCCTCCCCTCCGCTCCCTCCCCTCCCCTCCCTCCCCTCCCCTCCCCTCTCCTCTCCTCTCCTCTCCTCTCTTCAAATGCCAGAATGTGGGCAATCCCTTAAATGGTTTATTTCATCATCATCATTATTATTAGTTTATTATTATTGGTCTCTCTCTAGCCCAGGCTGTCCTGGAATTAACTATGTCATCTCAGGGTGGTCTTGAATTCATGGCGATCCTCCTACCTCTGCCTCCTGAGTGCTGGGATTAAAGCCATGCACCGTCACGCCCAGCTTTTCCCCTGAGTGTTATACCAGTCCCATCCCTGATGATCTGGATCCCAGCTCCAGCTGGCAACCTCTAGCAGGTTCCAGGGAGGCATCTTGGAGCTGCTGATTCCTCAGGATTCCCAGGAAGCCATAAGAGGCTGGAGACTTGAATTCCAATCATATGCACTTGGCTGAACCAAGACAAGTACCACAAGAGACATGTCACAGACTTAACACTGCCACATTTTTTTTTTTGTAATGAAATGTGAAGTGGTTCTCCACATAGATGAGAAGAAAATATATTTTATCAGCCAGGAAAGGAATGCATCTTAAATGATCAAGCTTTGGGGCTGGAGAAGGACCCAGTTTAGTAAAGAATCTGCCTAGCATAAATGAAGCCCTGGGTTTGATCCTCAGTTCCTCTTTAACTGGACACAGTGGTACACACCTGTAATCCCAGTACATACTTGACTACACAGCAAGTTGAAGGCCAGCTTGTGCTACATGAAATCCTGCCCTCCCTGCAAACAAAGGATCAACTTTGAGATACTGGCCAGGCATGGTGGTGCACGCCTTTAATCCTAGCATTCAGGAGGTTGAGATAGGAGGATCGCCATGAGTTCAAGGCAAGCCTAAGACTACACAGTGAATTCCAGGCCAGCCTGGGCTAGAGTGAGACCCTACCTCGAAGAAAAAAAAAAAACAAGAAAAAACCGGGGTGGGGTGGCACACGCCTTTAATCCCAGCACTCGGGAGGCAGAGGTAGGAGGATCACCGTGAGTGAGGCCACCCTGAGACTACATAGTGAATTCCAGGTCAGCCTGAGCTAGAGTCAGACCATACCTTGAAAAACCAAAAAAAAAAAAAAGTTTGGAATACTGACATTTTCTAAAGCTATTCAGTGAGAACAGCACAATCACAGCTATCTGCAGGGGAGCAGGGGACATCTTAAAGCCTCCCGCTGGATACCTCAACTGTGGATAAGACCAAACTCTGCAAAACTATGACTTTCCTTTACCTGTTATCCATGATCACATTTAACTTATAAATTAAGTCATGCATGGTGGCTCACACCTTTAATCCCAGCATTTGGAAGGCTGAGCTAGGAGTTGCTATGAGTTCTAGGTCAACTTGGGTTACAGACCCTGCCTCAAAATAATAATAATAATTAACTAATAAATTAGGTATAGTAAGAGATTAAGAACACCTAATTATAAAATACAGCGGTTATAAAAGTAATGTGGAAGTGGTCTTGCAATATATCTTATTGTACCAGTAGAACTTAGCATCCTCGGGGCTGTGCAGATGGCTCAGTGATTAAAGGCACTTGCTTGCAAAGCCTGATGGCCTGGGTTCAATACCCCAGTTCCCACTAAAGCCCGATGCACAAAGTGGTGCATGCATCTGGAGTGCCTTTGCAGTGGCAAGAGGACCTGGAACACCTGTTCATCCTTCCTCTCTCTCCCTCTCCCTCTCTCTCTTTCTCTCTCTCTCTCTCTCTCACACACACACACACACATAAATGAAATATACAGAACACTCACCTTTTTACTTGTAGGAAGTATTGTATTTCTTTCTGGTATACCTGAATTGCCAGTAGCACTACTCTTGTGCTCTGGGGTCACTCTTTTTAAAAAAAAATATGTATTTATTTGTTTATCTATTTATTAGAGAGAGGGGGAGAAGTATGGGCACACCAGGGCATCTTGGTGCTACAAAGCAACTCCAGACACATACACTTTGTGCAACTGGCTTTTGCTTGGGTACTAGGGAATTGAACCTGGGCCAGCAGTATTTGCAAACAAGCACCTTTAACCACTGAGCCATCTCCTCAGACCTCGTTCTCTTTAAGAAAACATTTACTTGCACATGTGTACATATATGGGCATAGCCTTTTGCCAGTGCAAATGAACACCAGACACATATGCCACTTTGCATTCAGTGCTATGTGGGTACTAGGAAATTAAACCTGGGCTGTCAGGCTTTGCAAGCAAGCCCCCTAAACTGCTGAGCCATCTTCCCACCCAGGTTTGCGGTCATTCTTTTTTTTTTTTTTTTTTTTTTTTTTTTTTTACTATTTTATTTATTTAATCAATTCATTATTTATTTGAGAGAAATAAGCAGGGGGAGAGAGAGAGAGAGAGTGGGCACACCAGGACTTCCAGCTGCTGCAAATGAACTCCAGACAAATGCACAACCTTGTGCGTCTGGTTTACATGGGTCCTGGGGAATCAAACCTGGGTCCTTTGCCTTTGCAGGCAAATGCCTTAACCAGTAAGCCATCTCTTCAGCCCTGAGGTCATTCTTAAAGGTTACTTAACACAAGCCCTGTGATACTACAGAAGATACCACCGCTGAGTGACTAAAGAGGAAAGCACGAGACATGAGACTTGGGTCACACTACACCAGGAGTTGGCCCTCACCACAGCTGGGATGGAGCAGGACTGTGTGAGATGTCACCATGCTACTCAAAATGACATGCGGTTTAAAACTTATGAAATGTTTGTTTCTGGAATTTTCCACTTAATAGTTTCAGATCAAAGCTGATCTCAGGTAACTGAAACCAAAGAAACTGAAACTTCAACAAATGACTGTACATTGAGGAACACAAACAGACTGCCCTGGTACCAGTTTATACAAAGCATGAAAACCTTAGCCTGCCAGCTAATCTTGGGAAGCCTTCCATACTAGCCCATCTGAAGGATGAGTAGCAAGAATTTCTACTTTCAAGTCTAACCTCAGACAATGCGTGACACCAGTTGGGGCTCCTTGCTCATGCTGAGATGGTAGCAGGTTCAGTTTCCTCCTTAACTTGCTCCCAGATGACTCTTTGTTGCCTGGCTCCAGCCCAATGCTGGTCACATTCTTGAAACATGCCTGAGTGCCTTTTCTATTGAACAGTACTGAATTCCATCCTGCAATCTATGAGTACGTGTGGAATGGCCTGACTCCCAGGTCTGTGTTTACAAGCTAGTGATCTCCACAACATTAAGTGTGGCAAATCATAGATGGGAGCATTCAACGGGCTTAAAAAATATGCACATGTGAGGCTAGAGAGATGGCTCAGTGGTTAAGGCACTTGACTGCAAAGCCTAACAGCCCAGGTTTGACTCCCTGCTACCCACGTAAAGCCAGATGCACAAAGTGGCACATGTGCCTGTAGTTCGTTTGCAGCAGCTGGAGGCCCAGGTATGCCCATTCTCTTTCTCTTTTTCTTTCTTTCTCTCTCTCTCTCCTTGAAATTAAATAAATAAATAATTTTTAAGCTGGGCATGGTGGCGCATCCCAGCACTTGGAAGGTAGGAGGATTTCTGTGAGTTTGAGGCCAGCCTAAGACTACATAGTGAATTCCAGGTCAGCCTGGGCTAGAGCAAGACCCTACCTTGAAAAACCAATATGTGTGTGTGTGTGTGTGTGTGTGTGTGTGTGTGTGATGTGGGAGGGGCAAATGTGCCACTGTATGCGTGAGGAGATCTGAGGACAAGCTGGGTATTTGTCATCCCCTTCTGCCTTGCTTGAGATGGTCTCCCTTGTTTTGCCCCCACTGCCTGTGCACTCATCTAGCTGGCCATTAGCTTCCAGATTTTGCTGGCTCCACCTCCCATTGCCATAAGCACACTGGGATCACAATGAGTCACTTTTCATCCAATATGTAGGTGCTGAGACATTGAACTTGGGCCAGCAGGCTTGCGAGCACTGAGCCTCAGGTGTGTGTGTGTACGTGTGTGTATGTGCACCATGGGTGCACATGTGTGGGTGCGGAGGCCAGAGGTGGACACTGGTCATCTTCCTGTTACTCTCTATGTTATTGACTGAGACAGGGTCTCTCACTTGAACCCAGAGCTCACCAATTGAGCTAGTCTAGGTAGACAGCTTGCTCAGAGGATTCCCCATCTCCACCTCCCATTATCTGGGATTATAGGTGGACACAACGCCCACCCAGCATTTACATGGGCGCTGAGGATGGAACTCCAGTCCTAGTGCTCCTGAGCCAAGTGCTTTATCCACTGAGCTATCTCCCCATCACTGGATAGGCTTTAAAAAAATTTTTTTAATGAAAGAGAGAGAGAGAGAACCCTAAACAGGCTTTTTTTTTTTTTTTTTTTAATTATTTGCCAAATGTGGTAGCACATGCCTTTAATCCCAGCACTTGGGAGGCAGAGGTAGGAGGATCGCCATGAGTTTGAGGCCACCCTGAGACTACGGAGTGAATTCCAGGTTAGCCTGAACCACAGTGAGACCCTAAAAACCAAAAAAAAAAAAAAAATTATTTACTTATTTATTTATTTGCAAACAGAGAGGGAAAGAGAGGTGAGAGAGGGAATGGGTACATCAGGGCATCTTGCCACTGCTGACAAACTCCAGAGCCATGTGCCACCTTGTGCATCTGGCTTTACCTGTGTACTAGAGATTTGGGCCATCAGGTTTTGCAGGCAAGTGTCCGTAACTGCTGAGCCATCTCTCCAGCCCATGGATGGGCTTTTTATTGGTTCACAGATAACTGCAGAGCTCTGTCAACTCTGGCACATATGCATGTGAAGTCCCTGAAGCCAGTGCTCAGAGATGATGAGAAGACTGCACTGTGGCGGGGATGCATTTCAGAGGTCTTGCTGCAGCATGGCTTACCCTGTATGACCACAGTCAGTGTCAGCTTCTGTGGGAACCCTACACACTCTTTTTTTTTTTTTTTTTTTTGGAGACAGAGAGAGAGAGAGAGAGAGAGAGAAAGGGAGAGGAAGACATAGAGAATGGGTGCTCCAGCAGCCTCTCAGTCACTGCAAACTAACTCCAGATGTGTGCGCCCCCTTGTGGGCAAGTGCAGCATTGCCCCCTTGCATCACTTTGCATCTGGCTAAATGTGGGACCTGGAGATTGGAACTGGCGTTCTTAGGCTTAGCAGGCAGGCGCCTTAACTGTTAAGCCATCTCTCCAGCCCTCCCTACACACTCTTGACCATGTGTGTCTATGGGCAGATCCAGCTCTTCAGAAACAAAAGATGCCCTTTGAAGGTCTATGGGGGTGATGGCCCCAAGCAGAGGCTTTGGAATCACAGCCTGTGCCACTCCCAGTTCTGTAACATGCAACCGACCACTTCCACCCCTAGGGTCTTGTTCTCTTCCTCTGCCCAGTGGGAACTATATAGCAGCAGTCTCTCTTGTGGTCAATGGGATGATTAAACAGAGCTACACGCCAATAAATAGCAAAACAAACATGGGTGACAAAGAGATGGCCAGAGCTAACTAGTTTCATTATGATAATTATAATTTTGAGAAAGGTGAACTACTAAGTGTGTTTGCTTGCTTGAGATAAGGTCTTATGTAGCCCAGACTGGCCTTGAACTCAATATATAGCTGAGGATGGCCCTGAACTCCTGATCCTCCTGCTTTCTGCCTCCTCAGGGCTGACAAGTCAGGCCTGTGGACTACTCTTTCTCTCTGTCTGCAAGGATGAATCCTACTTCAGCCTGCAGAATTCAGCATAGAGGAAGTGTCAGAAAGGGGCTGTCCCTGGGGCTGGAGAGATGGCTCAGCAGTTAAGACACTTGCCTGCAAAGCCTAACAACTCCGGTTCAATTCCCCAGTACCCACATAAAGGCAGATGCACAAAATGGCACATGCATCTGGAGTTCGTTTTCAGTGGCTAGAGGCCCTGGTGTGCCCATTCTCTGTCTCTTTCTCTCTACTTGCAAATAAATAAAAATATTTAAAAAAAAAAAAAGAAAAGAAAGGAGCTCCCCAAAGGAGAGCATTGCAGACACCAGATGAGGGAAGATCTTTCCCAAAACAGGACTTGGAACAGTCACATTTCAATCAGCCTGAGGGCGCTGGTGAGTAGTTGACCCAAGGGCTGCTTCAGATTTATATCACCCAAGTGCTCTTGGCATCTGCCCCTTCCCACTCCCCACTTGACCAGGCTTGCCTGCCCTGAAGACTCCTGGTCTGAGGCCACCTGGCTGCTGGCCAGGGTCCACCATGTGGCTAAATAATAATGACTGAGTGAAAAGCATCAGTTGGTTGTGTCCTTTCACTCCCTCCTCTCCCACCTCCCACCAGGGTGCTTAGACATCACATCACATCACAGGGCACTGTGCTTCCCTGGGAGAAATGTCAGCAGGGATGGTCCTGTGCTTGGGGTGTGTCCAATGCATCTGACAACTGTCTGTATCTGGTTACCTAGCTCACCACCTCTAAACTCTGGCTTAACCAGCTCCATTACTTAAAGTGTCCCCACCCAACTAGCTGTTTGGCCATTCTGAGTGTAATTAATAATTATTGTCCAATGAAAACAGGTGTCAAGCAGGCGGAACAGTTGCTTCTAAGGGCCTTTTTGCACATGGAAATCTCATAATTTCTTTTCAGGATGAGTGTGGGGGAACCTTGTCTGTAATCCCAAGCACTTGGGAGGCTGAGGTAGGCAGATTGCCAAGAGTTCAAGGCCAGCCTGGGTTACATGAGAGCCTGTCCCCCCCCAAAAAAAAATCCAAAATAAGCAAACAAATAACAATAACAGAGCTGGGACTGGGTAGACTGCTCTGCAAGTGAGAGTGCTTGCTGTGCAAGCACGAGGACCTCAGCTGTATTCACAGCAGCAGTGCATCAAGAAAGCCAGATGTGGGCTGGAGAAATGGCTTAGTGGTTAAGGCATTTGCCTGCAAAGCCAAAGGATCTCGGTTCGATTCTCCAGGACCCATGTAAGCCAGATGCATGAGGGGCACAATGCATCTGGAGTTCATTTGCATTGGCTAGAGGCCCTGGCATGCCCATTCTCTCTCTGTCTGCCTCTTTTCTATCTCTCTCTGCTTGCAAATAAATAAAATTTAAAAATTAAAAAAAGAAAGCCAGATGTGGCCACGCACACCTGTAACTCCAGAGCTGACTGGGGCGGACACAGGGGTTCAATGGAGCTCCTTAGTCACATTGAACAAACAGTAGTGTGAGCTTCAGGTTCAGTGACTCTATCTCAGGGAAATAAGGTGGAAGAGCAATAGAGGAGGCCATCTGATGTTCTCCTCTGATGTCCGCACACATTCCCAAGGGGTGTGCGAGTGCGTGCACACACCCACACCCACACACACCACCTTCTAATTTCTTTTCCTCACACAGCCCAATTATCTTCATTTCTTCCAGTTCCCTAAAACAGTGCAAAGAAGGGACAGTTCCCATAGAGAACAGGAGAGGTCATGATGCTGGAATGGGAACAAGCCACATAGGTCTGATCAACAATACAGTGACTCATCCCTTGGCCACATACCAGTCACCTCCTCCACAGGCTGCCTCTAGCATATCTGGGTTCCCCCATCCGAACAATACCCTTATTCCTACTATATTTCCTTTCCATGCAGAATTTCAATCCCTCCCTGCTCCCAGACCAGGGCTACTTCCCTGGCTTCCCAAGTCCCAGGAAAACTTCAAGCCAATCCATGATCCATGGTTTGAGCAAACTCACAATGAAATTTTCCCCATTGAGACCCCTTTGAAAGTGGGAGGACGGGGAGGAGGACAATGGAACCAATACTGATTGTAAAATCAGAATAATATAAATAAAAATATATATTTATTAAAAAAAAAAAAAAAAAGAAATTTGGCAGCCTGAGCTAGAGTGAAGACCAGGTCAGCCTGAGAAGAAAACCCTACCAAGAAAGAAAGAAAGAAAGAAAGAAAGAAAGAAAGAAAGAAAGAAAGAAAGAAAGAGGGGTTGGAGAGAGAGTTCCGTGGTTATGGTGCTTGCCTGTAAAGCCTAATGATCTTGGTTTGAAATGACCTTGGTTTGATTCCCCAGTGTCCATGTAAGCCAGATGCACAAAATGGCACATGCATCTGGAGTTCATTTGCAGAGGCTAAAGGCCCTAGGGCATCCATGCTCTCGCGCGCTCTCTCTCTCTCTCTTTCTCTCTGCTTGAAAATAAATAAGTAAAATATTAAAAAAAAAAAAAGGAAAGGGGGCAGGGCTTGGTGGTGCACGCCTTTAATTCCAGCATTTAGGAGGCAGAGGTAGGAGGATCGCCATGAGTTCGAGGCCACCCTGAGACTACATAGTGAATTCAGGTCAGCCTGGGCTAGAGCAAGACCCTACCTTGAAAAAGAAAAAAAAAAAAAAAAAAAGGAAAGGGGAAAGCTCACACTTCCAGCCACCACACTCTGCCCGCTGCTTGGCATGCAGGCAGATGGCACACACATGCCCTTAGCCAGTCCTGGATCATGGTGACCACAACCTTAACCTGAGCATCCAAAGCCCCACAAAGCAGTGAAACGACTCTGCACTCTGCCTCCAAACCTCTGCCTGGCTCAGTGCTTGCCTAAATTTTCTGAGCAGAGCTTGAACCTCCCTTTCCTTCCCAGCCTTATGATGTTTGTGCAGAGGAAAACACAGCCCAGGCTCACAGAGTGTGGATCAGTAAGGATGGGCTCCTTGAGGATGCCAAGAAGAGCTACAATCCCTTGAGCCCCAACAATGGCCAAGAAATCCCACATGGCTGGGGTGAGGGAGGAAGAACTGATGCCAGCCTGGTGACACCTGGGAGAACAAAGCAGGCAGCCCCTGGTTCTGTGGAGTGTGCATGGGGCGCCTCTGTTCTGCTAACATTGTGGTCAGGGGAGCAGAAATCTACCACCAAAATGGAGATCGAGGACTTAGAAACCCACCACGTAAACTTAAAACGTCTGGTTGTAAAGAATGGGTGTTCAGCATGTCCCTTTCACCATGAGGTGAGATCAGAGCCTCCACCAGGCTCCGTGAGCTCTAACGGACACAGTACAATTCTGCATGGTATATCCACAAAGACAATGCCCAAGCCACTTCCACAACTCTCTGGGGGTGGGGACGTAACACTGCTTTCAAATTAGGCCAGGCCCTTGGTTGGGCCTGACAGAAATGGGGTGGTTTCACTGATGGTCAGAGTTTGCACCCAAGGTCAGCTCTTTCTCCAGCTCCAGGAGGGAATGTGTGGACCAGCCATTCACAGCCTCATGTCCTGCCTGCTTTCCTTCCAGGCAGTGGGTGCTATACTTCCTCTGGGTGAGCGGTGAGGTCCCACTGCAGCCCTCCTCTGCTCTTTCTCTCACGGGACCCTTGTTCAGACTCACTGGGTGTGGTGGTTTGAATGTGAAATGCCCCCCACAGGTTCCCGCGTTAGAACACTTGATAGTCAGGTGGTTTGGGAAGGTTGTGGAACCTTTAGGAGGTGGAACCTTGCTGGAGGAAGTGGGTCATTGGGAGGCGGACCTTGGGGTCCCCACTTCCTGTTCTTCTGCTTCCTGTCTGCAGGTGGGATGATGTGATGCGGGCTTCTTACTCAGGACTGTCATGTCTTCCTCACCGTGATGAATCTCTGCCTCAAAACTGTAAAGCTGAATTAAACCCTTTTTCCTTCCATAAGCTACTTCTGGTCAGGTATTTTGTCCCAACAGTGAGAAGGTAACTGATTCACTGGCAAGGAGCCTGGGAGTTTGGCATGGCAGTTGGCACACTTCAATGCTGGCTGGTCACTATTTGTATTTTAATCTTTTAAAATTATATATATTTTTTAATGCATGTGCACATGCACATGGAGGCTAGAGGACAGCTTCCTCAGGAATGTCACCTACCTTTTTTTGTTTGTTTTGTTTTTTTGAGGTAGGGTCTCACTCTAGCTCTGGCTGACCTGGAATTCACTATGTAGTCTCAGGATGGCCTGGAACTCAAGGTGATCCTCCTACATCTGCCTCCTGGGATTAATGGCATGCTCTGCCACACCCGGCTCTTTTTTGAGATAGGGTCTCTCATAGGCTAGACTGGCCAGCCAGTGAGCTTCAGGGATCCTTCTTGTCTACCTCCCAGTGCTAGCATTCTAGGCACACGCTATCACATCTGGCATTTTTAGGTGGGTGCTGAGGATCAAACTCAGTGAGGCAAGCACTTTAACAAATTGACCTGTATTTTCATCTTAATGGACCAGCCCCGCTCTTCCCCGCTCAAGTTCAGATTCAGTTCAGCCTTCACTTGTCTTCTCACACACTATCTTCTTCCATCCACTCACCCAGATCGGAAAAGGAGAAGCCCACATGCCGAGTGCTTGACTTCTTACATTAACATCTTATCCTTTCTAGCTCGTCCTAACCTCCAGCACACAGGAAGGAAAACTTGAGGCAGAAGTGGATAGAAGCCAGCCTGCCCCTGACTGCTCATTCTAACCTGTGCAGTGTTGTGGGGTACCACAGAACTCACTCAACAGTGTTTCTGAAAACATGCTGTGAGGCTCATTGGTAAATCATGAGTCCACCCTGAAAGTGTGCAGGATTCTGCCTCTCTCTTTTTTAAAAAATATTTTATTTATTTATTTATTTATCAGAGAGAGAATATGGGCATACCAGAGCCTCTAGCCACTGCAAACAAACTCCAGATGCATGTGCCACTTTGTACATCTGGCTTACATGGGTACTGGGGAATTGAACCTGGGTCCTTAGGCTTTGCAGGCAAGTGCCTTAACCACTGAACCATTTCTCTAGCCCATCTGCCTCTCTCTTTCTGACAGAGATGTCTCTGTCAGACCACAACCAAGTCTCCATTTCCATCCAAGCTCAGCTTTCTTTAAAAAATTTTTTTTTATTTGCAAGGAGGGAGGGAGGGAGGGAGAGAGAGAGAGAGAGAGAGAATGAGTACACTAGGGTCTCCAGCTACTGCAGACGAACTCCAGAAGCATGTACTATTTTGTGCATCTGGCTTTATGTGAGTATTGCAGAATCAAACCCAGGTCCTTAGGCTTTGCAGGCTAGTGCCTTAAACTCTAAGCCATCTCTCCAGCCCCTCAGCTTTATTTTTGTAAAAAGTTGTAGGCAGGATGACTACTGATGTGAGAAGTACGTGTGTGTTATGTGTGGTGTATGCATGTGTGTGTATATGCATACTCTCCGTGTGCATGTATATGAAGACAAGAGGAGACTGTCGGTCATCCTCCTCTATAGCTCATGCACATGTTTCTTAGAGCAAGGTCTCTCCCTAAACCCAGAGCTGCAGTTCTTCAGACAGACTGGCTGAGCAGTGAACCCCAGCAATTCTCCAGTCTCTGCTCTCCCCAGGAGTTAGGTTATAGGCATGTGTGACCATGCCTAGCTGTTTATACAGATGCGAGGGAATCGAGCTCAGGATGAATCAAGCCACTTAGGCCCTCGTGCTTGTGTGGCAAGCGCCTTCACCTGCTAAGCTATCCCCACAGCTCTCTGAAAATAGTTTTTTTAAAAAAATATTTTATTATTTATTTATTTATTTGAGAGAGAGAGATACAGAAATAGGCAGGTAGAGAGAGAGAGAGAGAAACAGAGAGAGAGAGAGAACAGGTGTGCCAGGGCCTCCAGCCACTGCAAACGAACTCCAGATGCATGCACCCCCTTGTGCATCTGGCTTACGTGGGTCCTGGAGAATCGAGCCTCGAACCAGGGTCCTTAGGCTTCATAGGCAAGCGTTTAACCGCTAAGCCATCCCTCCAGCCTGAAAATAGTTTTTTTAAAGATACTGAGAAAGGACAATGGGTGTGGTCTCACACACCTGTAATCCCAGCGCTTGAGAAGGTGAGACAGGAGGGTTGCTATACGTTTGAGGCTAACCTGGGCTCCACAGTGTGTTTGGGGCTAGACTGGGATATAGTGTGAGACCCTGTCTCAAAAAAAAAAATTTTTTTTGAAGCAAGCCAGGCATGGTGGCACACGCCTTTAATCCTAGCACTCGGGAGGCAGAGGTAGGAGGATTGCCATGAGTTCAAGACCACTCTGAGACTACATAGTGAATTCCAGGTCCGCCTGGGCTAGAGCAAGACCCTGCCTTGAAAAACCAAAATAAATAAATTAAATTAAAGATAAATTTTAAAAGGCAGACAAAAAGACACTGAGGAAATAAACTGTAATCCCCCCCCCACCAAACGGCATCGCTCATGTGTGCTGCGTGTATTTTGTGTCCCAGTGGCCGACCAGATTCCTGTCGACTGAGGGAACAAAGAAGAATACAGGTAGCTCACAGCACAGGGTGTCCACATAATTGGGAGTCTGGTTCTCCAATACTTGAATACCAAGCCCCATGGTGTGAACTTGACCAGGGAATAGAATACAAGGCCAAGAGGGAGACTTGAAAACACTAACCATGGAAATCATGTTAAAATGCAAAGAGGGGAGCCACAAAACAGCACCCCTCCCTACAACTCACCTAAAACCACACCAGGGCAACAGCCAGAACAACCTCCCCAAAGGAAGACACATTCGTTCCTACAGTTGAAACCCCTCCCCACTAAAACCTTCCAGTCCTACTACACGGTGCTGTTGGTTTTTTAAAAATCTTCCCCTCCCTGAGCCAACAGCAAATTGGAGAGGATTTCATTGCCATGGTGATGCAGAACTGGGGAATGATCCAAATGGCATCCATCCGTCGGTTCATTCTATCAATATTTACGGAGCATGGAGTCTATGCCAGGTACCATGTGAAGCTGGGGATTCTGCCATGACCTCTCAGAGCTCACGTTCCTAACTCCAAGTACGACAGTGCCCAGGAAGAGAGCCGAGTGCTGTGAGCATGAGGAACAGCAATGGGACTTGATAAGCAGGGGGCTTGGTGAGGCCAGAAGGGGCTTCCCTGAAGAAGTGACCAGAATCCAAGCCCAGGGCACAAGAAACAGTTGTCTGACACAGGGCTGAGGGTAGCCCAAGCAATAAAACGTGCATTTACTTCCTATTGTTGCATAGCAAACTCAGGGGCTTATAACAACCTGCTTAGAAGTTCTGTGTCTCAATGGGTTGGGATCCGAGCAAGGCACTGTGGGAACCCATGTCGAGGCTGCAATGGAGGAGTCAGCTGACACTGGCTGTGTTCTTGTCTGGAGGCTCCACTGAGGAAGACCCTCCCTTCTAGCCCATCTGGGTTGAAACAGAATATATTTGCTTTTGCAGTATGACTGAGGGCTCTCTCTCTCTCTCTCTCTCTCTGGGCCATAGGCTGGCAGCTGCCCTCAGTGCCCAGAGGACCACCCCCACCCTCCATGGAGGCTTCTCTAACACAGAAACTTGCTTCACTGTACCAACAAGGAGACCGTCTATCTCTGATCGAAGACATGTTATTTTATATGATGAAACCACAGAAGTGAGACCTCCGACCTGTCCTGACCCACGCCAGAGGAGGGGACTGCACAAGGCTTGGGCACTGAAGGTGGGAAATCAATGGCAATCATCTCAGAGTCTGTCCTCAGCAGAGTGCAAAGGCCCCCATGTGGGGTGCATCAGGCACAGCTGGAAGAGGACTGAAAGGGCCAGGTGTCCAGGGGGGATTAGAATTGGTGGGATGAAGCTGAACTCAGGCAGCCCCTGACCCGCAGGGCTGTAAGGATGCTTGCCCTGTCAAGAGGAATGGGGCACAGGGGAGGGACATAACCACATTTGCTTTAGAAAAAAAAACCCTGCTTCTCTGTGTATAAAATCATCTTCTGGCAGCTGAGGATAATGCTCAGTTGGTGGAGTGCTTGCCTAGCATGCACGAAGCCCTGGGTTGGATCCCTGACATTGCGTAAACCCTCTGTAATTCTAGACTTGGAAGGTAGAGGTCAGAGAATCATGACTTTGAGGCCAGCCTGAGCTACATGAGACACTGAAAAAAAATATTTTAAATTCAATTAAAATCACCTTCTGGGCTAGGGAGATGGCTGAGCAGTTAAAGGTACTTTGATTGCAGAGTCTGCTAGCCTGGGTTGGCACAGGTTTGAGTCCCCAGTAGTCACATAAAGCCAGATGTACAAAGAGGTACATGCATCTGGAGTTTGTTTGCAGTGGCAAGAGGACCTGGAGTGCCCATTCACTCTCTCTCTTTCTGCTCACAAATAAATAAATAAAATTATATTTAAATAAAAATGAAAATCACCTTCTAAAGATGAGATTTTAAGCCAGGGTTCCTGACAGTTGTCCCCAGAAAAGGAATCCAGCGGCTGGGGCTGGCAGAGGAGGGCTGTAAGGTACCTTTTGAATTCTGAACTATCTGAAGGGATGTATAGTGGCCAATAACTCACTCCTTCATATTTTTTAAAAAATATTTCATTTATTTATTTATTTATTTATTTATTTATTTATTTATTTGAGAGAGAGAGGCAAGTAAAGACAGAGAGAATGGGCATACCAGGGCCTCTAACCTCTACAAACTCCAAACGCATGTGCCACCTTGTGTACCTGGCTTATGTGGGTCCTGAGGAATTGAACCTCAGTCCTTTGGTTTTGCAGGCAAGCACCTTAACCGCTAAACCATCTCTTCAGATCTCCTTCATATTTTTTAAAAGGCATCTCTGCACAACAAAGTGAAGAAAGGCCTGGAGAGAAATCTGGACGCTTCAGAGGAGCTGGAGTAGGAAAGCAGGTCTTAGTGAGACAGAGAAAATGGAGTACAAGTCATGACTCAGGTCAAGGTTCAACTGAGACTCTCTTTCTCTTTGATCCTTCTTTCCCTGCACATTTCAGAACCCTCTGCCTCTGTTCTTAGCTCTCCTTTGTCTGAAGACTTGTGCACACTCTGGCACACTCTAACCTCAGGAATGTGACTGTCCCTAAGGAATAGCCAACAGGTCTTGGCAGGTAGAACTTTTCATAGTTCTTGTTCAAACTGCTAATTTTCTTCCTCTAATGCATTTGATGGTCACTTCAAAAACAAAATTCTTCAAAGAGACTGCAAAAAGAAGAAGAAGGGGAAAAAAGCAAGAGAAAGAAAAGAAAAAAAAACAGCACTAACTACAGAATCCTGATGGGTTATGATTGCATTATTTTTCCCTGAACACTTATTCCCTGCATTCTTCTTGTGCTCTAAATTACCAAGTCTAGTCCCTGTGTAGCTAAATAATAATAATTACCATATAAATGAATATGCATATATGTCATTTTTCTCCCTAAAAGCAAGAAAGCCTGTTTGTTTTGGATGAGGGTTTGTTTTGCTTTTGAACAACCAAAGCACTTAATTAGAAGCCTCACCTCACTCTGGAAATCTGTCTCCACCAGGGAGAGATGAAAAAGGCTGGGGGTGCCCCTTGAAGGTTAAAAGAAATTTTAAAACAAATTGAAGGAGATAGCTCTTTCCATTGCAGGTAGCAATGGCTGGGACACAATCAGAATCACAGAATGGTGAGGTGGGGAGGAACTTCTGTGCTCCACCGACCCTGTTGTTGTGTGTATGGGGAAATGGAGACGCAAAGGAGCAGAGCTCCTGCAGAGGAACACTGCACTGCCCGCCTCCTCCAAAGACAAGTCCACCATGATGCTGGAAAGAAGAGCGCTCTGCCACCTTTGTGTCTCCATTCTGGGACTCTGTGGGACCTTCCACCACAGGCACACCTCAACAGGTCCAAGATTTTGCATCTGTGAGTAGGGGTGGCAATATGGACTATTCCATAGGGTGCTGTGAAGGCTGGATGAGGAGCTGGAAGGACCACTCAGTGTGTCCACAGATTTCACTCACCAGATCAGAGGAGACCACCGTGGTTTAGTACTCACAGCCTTTCTGTACTATGAGGCGTGGCTGCAAATGAAGCTGCTACCATCATCAACAGAATTACCATGGCAATGGGCTGGAGAGATGGCTTAGCAGTTAAGGCGCTTGCCTTCGAAGCCAAAGGACACAGGTTCAGTTCCCTAGTAACCACATAAGCCAGATGTACAAGGTAGTGCATGTATCTGGAGTCCATTTGCAGTGATGGGAGGCCCTGGCACACCCATTCTCTCTCTTTCTCTCTAATAAATAACTGAAATAAAACAAAATAAATTGCCATGGCGATAACTTATCAGTGTTAATGTGATAGACAATATTAATTATAGCACACTGTAATCACACATCATGTAATATAGTCAATAACATCAATTCTAGTACAAAGAATATTAATAACACTCACAATACATGTGGCTGTCATTTGGATGATGGTGGTAACTATGGGCAAGGACTCTGGATGCCCTGGCCTTGTACTTGGTCTATGTTACAGGGGTACTGCTCAAAGTGGTTGCATGGACTGCTGACAAGCTGGGTGTTGTGGCACACGCCTTTAATCTCAGCACTCAGGAGGCAGAGGTAGGAGGATCACTGTGAGTCTGAGGCCTGCCTGAGACTAGAGTGAGTTCAGGTCAGCTTTGGCTAGAGTGAGACCCTACTTCACAAAAACCAAATAAATACCCATTCTCTCTATCTGCCTCTCTCTCAAATGAATAAATATGTAATATTTTTAAAAGGGCTAAGGAGATGGCTTAGTGGTTCAGGCATTTGCCTGTGAAGCACAAAAATCTAGGCTCAATTCCCCAGTTCCCATGTAAGCCAGATGCACAAGGAGCCACTTGCATCTGGAGTTCATTTGCAGTGGCTGGAGGCCCTGGCACACCCATTCTCTCTCTATCTGCCTCACTCTCTCAAATAAATAAATAATATTTTTAAAAAACCAAATAGATAGATAGATAAGAATGGCTGACAAAAGTTATACTTTTCAACATCCTGGAGAGAAGGCAAGCTCATGAGACCTGGTTGAAATTAGAAAGAACCACCATAATTTTCCTGAAACTGTTACCTGGCAATGTGTGGTGGAGACATGGTGGCCCAGCCTAAGTTGTGTGGCATCTCTAACACTTTAGAACAGAAACAGTGGGCAGCTGCATTCGAAGGAAGGTACCTTGCTGGTGGGACACACAAACCACCCAGCCCAAGACTGCTTCTGTGAATGCCAGGCTGAGCTTACACACCAGAAACACACACAGCCAGGGGGTGGTGACCTGCGAGAAATTGCTTGTGGAAACTAGTATTGCTCTGTCTGCTCAAGATCGGAGAGGATGGCGGCTCTGAGAACTGCCTTGGCTACCATGTCAACAGCCAGTTCAGGGTCAGTGAAATGTCAGCAGGGTATGTTTCTCTCTTCACTCCTTGCCAATCCCACCTTCTGGACTCCCCAACAGCTATGGGTTGGGGAATGGGAGAAGGCCCACAAAGCATCCCACAGTCACGTGCTCTCCACCATGACCACCAGGACTCTGCTGTGCTCTCTTGCATGTTTTTCCTGATTTATTCTCCCAAGGTGAGAGTCTGTGCTCTTTGACAGAAGGTGTCTCTTTTTTTATTGTTGCAGAATTGACTCGGGTGTACTTGGGAACAGAGTGACAAAGAGGTAACTTGTCATTCTGTTCCCAAGAACATTTCAAAATGAAGATTGATGGCTAAACTGGCCTTCTTTCAACCATTTCTGCGTCATGCTTCCTAGGACAGTGGTCCAAAGCTGCTACGAAATGAATGCTACCATAGGTTGCCTCCCAGGGCCAGCAGGAAGCAAAGAGTATCTCATCCCGGCACAAGCACCACTGCTGAACAAGATCAACACCAACACCACAACCCAGAGTATGCTGGAATCCAACAGGACTAATCACCTGCCAAGACAAAAATACCAACATCGGGGCTGGAGAGATGGCTTAAGACATTTGCCTGCAAAGCCAAACGATCCTGGTTCGATTCTCCAGGACCCATGTAAGCCATATGCACAAGGTGGCACATGCATCTGGGGTTCATTTGCAGTGGCTGGAGGCCCCAGCACTCTCTCCCTCCCTCTCTCTCTCTCTACCTCTTTCTCTGTCTCTCACTCTCTCAAATAAGTTAATCAATTATTTTTTTAAAATACCAACATCAGCCGGGCGTGGTGGTGCACGCCTTTAATCCCAGCACTCGGGAGGCAGAGGTAGGAGGATCACCGAGAGTTCGAGGCCACCCTGAGACTACATAGTGAATTCCAGGTCAGCCTGGACCAGAGTGAGACCCTACCTTGCAAAACCAAAAAAAAAAAAAAAAAAAAAAAAAAAAAAAAAAAAAACCAACATCAGACAAGACCCAGAGTCTCATAACATGACAAGTGTCCAGGATACCAGCCCACTTAGCCCAGAGAGAAGCAGACAAACCTCAGGTCATGTGGGAAAAGATAAATGCTGTCACCATAGCATGATTTGGGTGCTGAAATCATTGGATGAGGTCTAAAGCAGTGATTATAGAAAAGTCCATCCAGTAAGTGAATGGAAGGATAGAAAGTTTTGGCAACGAAATATAAGGTAGGAAAAAGAATCCATTATTTTTTTATTTTTGGAGAGAGACAAACAGAGAGACCGAGAGAGGGAGGTGAGGAAAAAGCCTCTCAGAATCCATTATTTTTTATTTTCTGGCTAGAGAGACAAACAGAGAGACCGAAAATATATATATTATTTATTTATTTGAGACAGAGAAAGGAGACAGATAGTCAAACGGGCATGCCAGAAGCCTCTCAGCTGCTGTGAGACAAGCTGTCATTGGTCACCAAAAGGGGACCGCCCCATACACTTAACAGGAAAACCCATGTACACTTCCTGAATAAACGCCGCCTTTCACCCAACTCCCGTCTGTGTCGTGACTCGGCTGCTCTCACCCCAATTCGGCAGGGCAAGTGAGGCCCTCTGCCCGGCGTCGGTTGTGCCCCCATCCGTGCATCACTTTTGCATCTGGCTAAATGTGGGACCTGGAGATTGGAACCAGGTTCTTCAGGTGAGAGAAAACGGCTAACTTGCCTGGGGGCAGGCCCCCTTACCCCCTTTTCTTTGTTTGTCCTCTCCTACCCCCTGTAAGGCACACACTGCTGCACAGCCATCTGGCTCCAGCCCTCCATTGTTTTTTAAAAATATATATATTATTTATTTATTTGAGACAGAGAAAGAGGCAGAGAGAGAAGAATGGGCAAAATTAAAACAAAAAGACCTCCAACCACTGCAAATGAACTCCAGATGCATGTTCCCTTCAAAGTTCGTTCCTCCCAGCCCCCCTCTTACATCTGGCCACCACCACAACCCCTCCTTAACCACCCCTCCCCTCGTACCCTTGGTCCTGGGGAATTGAACAAAAAGGAGGATATGTATGGCACAATACAGGCCTCCTTAGGCTTGATGTGACAGGCAAATGCCTTAACAAGCTGTCATTGGTCAAAAAGCTATTTCCCCAGCCCCAATTGTTGTTTTTTGAAACAAGGTCTCATATAGCCAAAGATAATCTTGATCTTCTGTCCTCCTGCCTCTACCTCCCAGGGATTGTGCATATGCATCACCACATCTGATTCATGCAGTACTAACCATTGAAACCAGGACTTCCGACATGCTAGGCAAGCACTCTACCAACTAGGCCACATCCCCATCCCCCCAACTGAAAATTTCAGAAGCAGAAGATACAATAACCAAAATAAAAACTTAGCCAGGTTTAACCTTTCATCCCAGCACTGGGGAGGCAGGGGTAGGAGGATCACTGTGAGTTCGAGGCCAGCCTGAGACTACATAGTGAATTCCAGCCTGAGCTACAGTAAGACCCTACCTCAAAACACCAAAAAGCAAAACAAAACAAAACAAAAAAAACAAGACAAAAAAATACTTACTGGGTGGGCTCAATAGTGGAAGGAAGAGTCAAGGAACCTGACAATACTTCATTGCATACTATCAAGTCTGATAAGCATAGAAAAATAAAATTTAAAAATAACAGAACTCCAGGGGCTGGGACCACACATTCATGTTGCTGGAACACCAGAAGGTTCCTGTAGGAATTCAGCATGGTGTGAGACTCAGCCAGCTTGGATAAAATGGCCATTCTGCCACCAGGTCACCCTGACATGAATCCCAAGCCTAGATTGCTGGCCAAATGTCCTGTACCAGCCTCTGAGGCTTGATGTGCTTCTTAACCCATATTGGACATGTGAATAGGTTTTGAAAAAGGCCAGGCTAAGTACATTCTGGTTGACCATTGCCCACCTATGTATGTACTGCTTAGCATAAACCCCTTCCTCTGATTTTGGGATGTAGAGGTCCACCTAACTTGCTGTCACCCAACACAAGCATCAGTCCCTAAGTCCCCACTAAATCTCACTTTGTACACTCCTTGATGTGTCTGCCTGGTTCTCTGGCCCCAGGGTATTTACAGCAAGTTCTCACACTGGGATCAGGTTTTCTGAAACACGGCAGGAGATTATTTGAAGAAATAAAGTCTAGTAACCCTAGGTCCTTCAGCTCCTGCCCCCCACCCCCATCCCACACACACTTTGGCAATCATCCCATCACAGATGCTCTCCTGAGACTACTCTCAGTGGGCCAGCTGCTCCCTACAGGAGCCCCAAGAAAGCATGACCTTCACAGCTACTTGTCCATGTTCACAGACTGATCTTGGCCAAGCTCCTGGTTACCTGCTTTGCCTTTTGTACTCTCTGATTGTCACCCTTGGAGATGGACATGTCCCCAACCCCACAATCCCTCAGCTGGTGACACCCAGGCCTTACCTTCCTGATGCAGTCCTCCTCATTCAGGCGCTCTTGAATCAGGTTGATAAGCATCACGCTGGGAACTGTCTGAAGGAAGGACACATGGAGTGAGGACTCTACCCTACATCTCAAACTCAGCCATGCAGGGATGGGCAGCATCCCTGACTAAGCCCCTCCTAGGTATTTTCCCATGCCAGGCATGCCCACCTTATCATGGACCTCTGCCCAGATGCCGTCTCCAACCTCCATGCCTCCTTCCCAGTCGCAGCTCTCCCTGGCCCCCGACGTATGGTCAGGTATGGCTCTCTGTACCCCATGATCCCAGATGGTGAACTTGTCATTACACAAACCACATGAGGCCATGTCTGTCCTCACTAAGTATGATGCTCCTTAAGGAAAGGAGCGGTGTAGCTGTGTCTTATGATCATTGTGCCCCACTCAGGAGGGAGCACACTGCTGTCCAACAGCACACTCCTCAGTGACTTCACACTGGTGACTGAAAACCAGCCTGTGGGAGTTTACATCACAGAAATGGGCAAATGCTATGAACAAGAGTTTTCTTGCAGAAATCTCAGGGGTGAATGCTGACCACAGACCATCATCCCAGTACCAAAATGGTGCCAAGGACAAAAGCAGTCTGATGAATGAATGACACTTGCAATTCCTGAATTCATTCAACACATTGTAGTAATCCCAGCTGGCAGCTGAACAGGGACAATGTGCCAGAGGGTGCTGTGACCAATGCTTCAGTTGAATTATTCCTTTTTTTGTTTGTTTGGTTTTTCGAGGTAGGGTCTCACTCTAGCTCAGGCTGACCTGGAATTCACTATGTAGTCTCAGGCTAGCTTTGAACTCATGGTGATCCTCCTCCCTCTGCCTCCTAAGTACTGGGATTAAAGGCGTGTGCCACCACAGCTGATCAGTTGAATTATTTCTAACAGATGAGGAAACCAAGCCTCAGAGAGGGGAAGGGATACTCCTAAGGGAGTATGGCCAGACAGGGATGGTCTCCCCAGAGCCCTTGTGTCCTACCCAGTCACCTCCCTGTGGGCCTAGTCAGCCTTAGGTAAGGATGCAGGATTGTGGACAACAGAAAGTGGCCTTCTTCCAGCTTTCTCATTTTGGAACTTTGTGACTGAATCTGCACACTAATGTCCACACTCACAAGGCCTTCATTTCTCCACAGAGCAGCTTTGGAAAACAAGCCACCAGTTCCCTTGGCCTGGTGATTGAGCCCCACACCTTCTTTCTCAGGTGACTCTGGGCCAACTCCCAAACACACCTCCCAAGCTACTTCCAGGCCAACCCAATCCCCAGAAACTTCAGGGATGGGCTTCTGCGGGTACCAGCCACTGCCATTAGGGTCACAGGCACACTGGGCCCCTGCTGGCTTCACACAAAGGTGCTTAGCTGAGGGGGTGAGGGAGGAGACCCTCTATCCTCCATACCCTCCACTCTTCACCAAGCCAAGGACATGGCTGAGGCCCAGGGTAAGGAGTATCTCTCCCTGAACACAAGTGTCCTTAGAACTGGTGACTACTCTGGCCACATTCTGATGCGGCCCAGAGAGAGGCCTTAATAGCTCATTCTAGAAGCAATGCTTGTGAGGGTTTAGAGTGCCCAGGCCCTGCCTCAGGATAGCCTTGAGTGCTGTCAAGTGGATGGAGAGCTGCAGCTCATGGAGCTTCATGAACAGCTGACTTTGAGACAGTGCTAAGTGTCTAAGTGTGAGACAGACTCAGCCCATGCTCAGCTCCCCGTCTTCCCTGGTGATCAGGGGCAGGTAACAGACAGCCTTCAGCCCCCATCACTACTGAAGCTTGCCATCACTCAATCCCAGCATCTGTGCCAATGAGCAGATCCACAGCTCATGGACCTTAGAGAGGGCATGGGGCTCCCAGTGCAGACAGAGAGAAGCTGGGCATGGGGGAATCCCCCAGAAGCTGAGTTCCACACACTCCAATCTTCTTAGAGCTAGCTGAAGGGGTCCCTGGATGGGAGCTGGCTGAGCTCAGAGAGCTGTAAAATAAGGCACTGAGGGGCTGGAGAGATGGCTTAGCAGTTAAGTTGCTTGCCTGCTAAGCCTAAGAACATCCATTTGATTCTCCAGGTCTCACATTTAGCCAGACACAAAGTGACGCAAGGGTGTAATGCTGCATTTGCCCACAAGGGGGCGAATGTGTCTGGAGTTCATTCACAGCAGCTGAGAGGCTGCTGGCACACCCATTCTCTATCCGTCTCTTCTCTCTCTCTGACTCTCTCCAAAAAAAAAAATAATAATAATGAGGCACTGAAGAGAAATAGTGCAGGGCACAGAGACAAGTGGGAGGGGAGAAGGTAGAAGGGGCAGGGGAGGGGCCAAGGCCTGGCGAGCTCTTAGGGAACAGCTGCATTAGGGTGGACTCAGACACTCATGGATGAGCCCTGGATGCTCACTAAGTGTCCCTGGACAACTGGCTCCTAGGCTCTAGGCCTCAACCCCTGCATTTCTTCCATAGGCCAGTGCTTTGCTGTGACCACAACACCTGACAGACACGATAAAGGGAGGAAAGCCTTAATTTGGCTTGTGTTTTCAGGAGCTCAGTCTATCATGGTGGGGAATACATGGTGGAGGAATTCAGTTCATGGCATCCAGGACATGTGGTAGAGGCAGCTCACATCACACACATTTAGGATTCCAACCATGACAGCCAGTGGTTCTCAACTTAAGCATCCAGCTGAGTTCTGGGAGCAGCTATCAGAGCACCAACTGCCAAGGCCTCCAACCCAGGAGTTCTAATTCAGCAAGTCTGGGGAAGAGTCAAGAATCTGCATTTCTTTACTCTTTTTGGTGTGTGAATTCATGGGGTGTGTGTGTGTGTGTATAAATAATGTTCATGTGTGTGATGTGTGGAGCTCAGAGGACAACTTGGGGTGTTGGTCTTCACCTTCCACCTTTTTATTTGTTTGTTTTGTTTTGTTTTTCGAGGTAGGGTTTCACTCTAACCCAGGCTGACTTGGAATTCACTACATAGTCTCAGGGTGGCCTTGAACTCACGGTGATCCTCCTACCTCTACCTCCCGAGTTCTGGGATTAAGGCGTGCACCACCACGTCTAGCTTCACCTTCCACCTTTTTGAGGCAGGGTTTCCCATTCACCACTGCATTCACCGGGCTAGCTGGCTCAAGAGCTTCCACAGGATTCTCCTGTCTCTGCCTCCCTTCTCGACATAGGCATACTGGGATTACACATGTTCCATCTACAGCTTCTGGCTTCACATAGGTTCTGGGGATCCCCTGGTCTTCATGCTTATGTGGCAAGTGCTTCACCCAATGAGCATCCCCCAAAGCCTACAGCTAACACTGCTTTTTTTTTTTTTTTTTTTAATGAGAGAGTTGATGCTAGGACTTCAGCCACTGTAATCGAACTCCAGGCTCATGCTCCACCTTGTGCTCATTTGTGAGCTTGTGTCACCTTGTGCATCTGGCTTATGTGGGACCTGGAGAGTCAAACGTGGGTCCTTAGGCTTCGCAGGCAAGTGCCTTAACCACTAAGCCATCTCCAGCCCTACATCTGCATGTCTAACAAGTTCTCAAGCAATGCCTGGCTCTCCCTGAGCCTCAGTGGAGAACCACTGGCCTAACATGACCTTCCCTTTGTGTCAAAGGGCACACCCAGCTGGGGAGCTGCTACTCACTTCCTCCATGGTGTTTAGGGGCGCTCCCCTGGGTTGGCAACGAGGAAAGTGGGCAGGGAGCAGCCCCCTCCCCTCATCACTTTCCTGTCCTATCCCCTCTTGTTCCCTCCTGTCTCCTACTGGCTGGGCATATTACCAGGCTCACCCTCTTCCTGACAACACCCACTCAGACAGCATTCAAACAGGTACAGCCACACAGGGGGTGCCACCCAGACGCAGGGGGTCCGAGCAGTCAAAGAACACGGTTGAAAGACGGCAGCCTCAAGTGGGGCACAGCACCTGCCACAGCCAGTGCGGCAGGGGCCAGGCGGCAGCTTTGAGTGAGCCCATTCAGAGTGCCCCCCGCCGTTCCCTGCCACTGTGCTGTCTCGATGCCAGCTTTGATGTGTCACATCAGTACGGGGGCCTTTCCAGGCCGCTTCTCAAAGCCCTGCCAAACTGTCTTTGCGGGAACCAGGCTTCCTTCTTCCACAGCTCCGTGGTGTGCCCCTCCTCCACTGCAGCTCTGGTCTGGCTTTAGGGGGAAAGGCAGGAGCAAGTGGACCCAGCCCAGGGCAGCCACTCATGGGCACAGCTATGAGCTACTGGCCCTCATCTCAGGCTCACTGGCAACATGGCACCCAGCCTGCTTCCTTTCCACCAAGGCAGGATCAGTTGCTCGGGTCTGGACCTATTCTCCCCCCTCACTGTTCTGGGTGCTGGCTCCAGTAGCTTTGAGGGCTCCAGGGGTGGAATGGCTGGCCTGCTACCATGAGATAGCCACTCTCCTGTGACAGACACTCAGATTAGTTATTCAGAGGTGCCACATGTGCAGAACACATCTGGAAATAGTCCCAGAACTTCCAGGATTGGGCTTCATGTGGGTCACCTGTCAATATTCTCAGAAACCTTAATGTCACTAGGTCACCTTGCTGCAAAAATCACAGGGCATTTTGGTTCACAGTGTGGACTTCCACAGTACACTGGGGAAGGAATTGCTGAGAGCCCCCATGGGGATGGCAACTCCAGGAACTGTCTAGAATCCATTCCAGACGACTCTCAAACAAAGCTCCTGCTGTTGTGGGGAGTTGTGAAGAGCTGAAGGGATGGCAGGAGCTGTTCCCCTATATGGGAGGGAGAGAGTAGGCCTGGAGACAAGGGAGGGGACAGGAAGAGGCAGCATCTATCATGTCAGCCAGTAGGGCCCAGGGAAGAAGTGGTGGGAGGGCACCTGACCAGTATAGGCGCTGTGGTCTGGACCTCGGGTATCTGAGCTCCCACTCTCCAGAGTAGGGCTGACATAGCCACCTTTGGTTCTCAGTGGAGAGAAGGAGGGAGAGAGGGATTGGTGCTTTGGGGACAGGACCTCCAGAGCAGGAGCTCACAGGCTGCCTCCCAGAAAGATTCAACCTCTTCGGAAGAGGCCATGTTTCTCACAGACACGTAGACAGAGGCAGGATGAGCACTCCAGTTCTTTGAGGTGGATGTTAAGGAAAATGGGGACTGGCAGTTGGAGTAGGTGAGGACACTGGGCTGCAGCAGAGCCTTATCTCTGCAGCCGGGGCATTCTTCCTAGCCCACACTAGTGCCCATGGCTGGCAGGTGGTTAAGAAGTCATCTAAGGGGCTGGAGAGATGGCTTAGCGGTTAAGGCGCCTGCCTCCTAAGCCTCAGAACGCTGGTTCCAATCTCCAGCGGTTCCAATCTCCAGGTCCCACATTTAGCCAGATGCAGTGACGCAAGGGCGCAATGCCGCACTTGACCACAAGGGGGCGCACACATCTGGATTTCGTTCTCAGCAGCTGAGACTGCTGGCGTGCCCATTCTCTGTCTCCTCCCTCTCTGTCTGTCTCTCTCTGTGTCTCTCTCCAAAAATAAATAAAATAATTTTTTAAAATTAAAAAAAAAGAAGTCATCTAGGGCTGCAGAGATGGCTCAGCAGTTAAATGTGTTTGTTTGCAAAGCCTGATGGCCTGGGTTCAATTCCCCAGTACCCATGTAAAGCCAGATGTGCAAAATGGTGCATGGGTCTGGAGTTCATTTACAGTGGCAGAAGGTCCTGGCGCACCCATTCTCCCTGACTGCCTCATTTTCTCTGTATTGTCAAATAAATAAGTAAATAAAATAACTTTTTTAAAGTCATCGAGGGCTGGAGTGATAGTTTAACAGTGAAAGCACTTGCCAGCAAAGTCAAAGGACCCAGGTTTGATTCCTTAGTACCCAGGTAAAGCCAGATGCACAAAGGGGTGCATGTGTCTGGAGTTCATTTGCAGTGGCTGTCATGCCCATCCTCTCTCTCTCCTTCAAATAAATAAAATATTTTCTTTATAAAAAGTCATCTAGCCTGGCGTGGTGGTGCATGCCTTTAATCCCAGCACTCAGGAGGCAGAGGCTGGAGGATCGCCATGAGTTGGAGGCCACCCTGAGACTACAGAGTGAATTCCAGGTTAGCCTGGACCAGAGTGAGACCCTACCTCGAAAAAAAAAGTCATCTAAATGAGCAGGTGAACCAACTAGTCAGCTTGGCTGCCACAAATGAAGCCACATGGCTCCTCCTCCTGGCCTGTGCTTACCTTATGGTATTGAACATGCCCCTTGGCCAGAAGCTCTGAGGGGCAAGAGGGTCAGTGGCCTGCAGGAGGGAATCATTTTGGAAGTGTTTTCAGATCCCATCTGGAGATACTAAAATAGAGATGCCTGGTGAATACCAGCAATGGTGAGAGACATCTGCCTTGGAGGGCAGAAACGAGATAAGCAGGAGAGAACTGGATACTGGGGGCATTATTGCTATGTGCAAAGGATGCTGTAAGGACTCAAATCAGCAGACAGTCTGAAGAGGCCATTTAATGAGAAGCCTCACCTGGCAGGAAGCCATCTAGGCCCATGTGCAGGTAAGTTCAAGCCCAGTCCAGTCCAACCCTCCCAGTTTAGCTCTTCAGAACGGTTTGCTCCTTGATTAGGTCTCTAAGAAGAAATGGAATGAGCCAGGAACCCCCAGTGCAAAATCAGCACCCTTCACTCTGTGGCCTTCTCCACCAGGACTCGGCCAAGAGACCCGAGTTCCAGGTTCATTCCATCCTCCCATCACCTCCTTCTTGTTTATTTTACACATGGATTTTTCCTTTCCTCCCAGTTAATTCAAAAAAGAAAAATTTAAACTAGCTGAGCAAGCCTAGGGTGGCACTCAGTCCCCATGTCATTTTGTCCCCTCTGTGTCCTGGGGTCAATCCTACCTTATAAACAGTGTAATGTTTCCTGGCCTCCTTAGCCATAGGGGACAACTCTCTTCCCATTAAATTCTCCTTGGTGAGGAGATTACTGTTCAAATGTTTGCAGAGCCACATTGCCTGAGGGAAGTAAAGAGGGAAAGCACACGTTAGTGAACACCATACGCACATTAAGAACAGTTTCACCCAGGTGCCCAGTGTGGTGGTAGACACCTTTAATCCCAGCATTTGGGAAGCTGGGGCAGGAGGAGCACCGGGAGTTCAAGACTAGCCTGGTCACTACAAGAGTGAGTTTTCCAGGTCAGCCTGGGCTAGAGTGAGACCTTACCTCAAAAAAAAAAAAAAAAAAAAAAAAAAAAAAGACAAAAGAAAGGAAAGGAAAGGAAAGGAAAGGAAAGGAAAGGAAAGGAAAAAAAAATTTTTCCACTCAAGGACCAGTGTAGTGGTACATGGCTGTAACCTCAGCACTCAGAAGGCTGAGATAAGAGAAGGTTCAAGGCCAACCTGGGCTACATAGCAGGAATGTATCTCAAACAAAACACCAGAATAAGTCCATTCAAGTTCTTCCACAGTGTGCTAGAAAAAGCTGGCTGAGGGGATGGCAATATATCTCAGTGGTATAGCACTTGCCTAATATATGTGAGGACCAAGAAAAAGTAGAAGAGGGGCTGGAGAGATGACTTAGTGGTTAAGGCATTTGCCTGTAAAGCCAAAAGACCCAGGTTCGATCCCCCAGAATCCACTTAAGCCAGATGTACAAGGTAGTGCATGCATCTCCAGCTGTTTGCAGTGGCTGGAGGCCCTGGCACACCTATTCTCATATATATATCTTTCTCTTTCAAATAAATAAATAAAAATAAAATATTTTAAAATTAAAAAGGTGGACTTGAGGGATTGCTCAGTGGTTAAGGCACCTGCCTGCAGAGCCTAAAGACCCAGGTTCCAATTCCCTAGTACCCATGTACAGCCAGATACACAAGGTGGCACATGCATCTGGAGTTCATTTGCAGTGGCTGGAGGCCCTGACACGCCCATTCTGTCTCTCTTCTCTCTGTCTCCCTCTGCTTGCAAGCACATAAATAATTTAAAAAAAGAGAGCCGAGCGTGGTGGCGCACGCCTTTAATCCCAGCACTTGGGAGGCAGAGAGAGAGGATCGCCAAGAGACTACATAGACCAGTGTGAGACCCTACCTCATAAAAACAAAAAATAATAATAATAATAATAATAATAATAATTTTAAAAAAGAGAGAGAGAGAGAAGCGAGCCAGACATGGTGGTGCACGCCTTTAATCCCAGCACTTGGGAGGCAGAGGTAGGATTGCCATGAATTTGAGGCCACCCTGAGAATACAGAGTGAATTCCAGGTCAGTCTGGGTTAGAGTTAGACCCTACCTCAAAAAACCAAAAAAAAAAAAAAAGAGAGAGAGAGAGAGAGAGAGAGAGAAGAGGCTGGCTGTGGCTAGGGGGAGGGGTCACAAAGGAGGCAAGCATACAAGAATCCTCTCAGACTTAGATTCCCATCCTCCACCCACACACACTTTCCTATCCCTCCTCTTCCACCAACCATTAGCTCTGCATGGAAAGTAACCCATGGGCCAGGCTATGGCTGGAGTTCTGTGGACCACAAGTTTCACTTCCAGAAAGGTTTAGACCAGGAAAGGTGGGTACAAGAAGTAAGGTCTCAACCCACACTCAGTGATTGTTTACTTGTTTTAAATATTTGGACATGATCAACTGAATGTTCGGTTTATTGATGGCCACTGGGTATAGACTATAAGAGAAGAATGACCTTTCAGGAATAACCACATATTAAAATACTCTTGGGGGCTAGGGAGGTGGCTGTAAAGCCTGCCAGCCCATGTTCAATTTCCCAGAACCCAAATGCAAAGTAGTGCACACATTTGGAGTTAACTTACAGTTGCAAGGGGCCTTGGCACACACCCATTCATTCTCATTCCCATTCTCTCTCTTCCTCTCTCTCAAATAAAATTAAAATATTAAAATGCCATCAGCACCAAAATCTACTGGTGACCACATTGACCCTGGAATGATCCTGTTAGCCCTGCTGGGAGAAGCCTCTGAGCTGCTGTGATCTTGAACTCTCCTTGTTCCTCCTTCTAGGAAGAACCAGGGGCAACACTGGGAAAGATTTTGGACTTTACAGTGTATCAACACTAGCTGCCAGGACCTAGGCATGGCCACAAACTCAATGGCCTTACTCTCAACAAAAGGTCTCTGTGGGCATAGCATACCCTCTGCAAAGAAGAATGTGCGCATGACATGGATTGTCCCAGCAGTTTATTCATTGAGCCTTAAGGTCAATGTAGTACATTTTTAAATATATATATTATTTGTTTATTTGAGCGAGAGTAAGAAAGAGAAGAGGCAAATAGATAGAGACAATTGACATGCCAGGGCTTCTGGCCACTGCAAACAAACTCTAGACACATGTGCCACTTTGTGTATCTGATTTACATGGGTACTGGGGAATTGAACCTGGGTCCTTAGGCTTCTTAGGCAAATGCCTTAACTGCTAAGACATTTCTCCATCCCCAAATGTAATAAGTTTTAAACTTTTATTCTGAACTTTTCAAATATGTCTCCCTCTTAAGAGAGGACAAGAAGGTTCTGGCAGATCTGTTCAGCTATAAGGATAAATATTCCTACTACTACACGGCAGGCTGGCTTGAGGGTCATAAGTGAAATGCCTGATATAAATGTGAATGATAACTAAATTCAGAATCATATGGAGAAGGCAAAAAGGAAAACAGAGGTTTGTGGATGCTCATAGCACACTGTGAATCTCATGTATATCTGTGATCATTCATAATACATTTTTAAATTTTTTTTATTATTTTTTATTTATTTTTGGAGAGAGAGACAGAGAGAGATAGACAGAGAGGGAGAGAGAGATGGGTGTGCCAGCAGTCTCTCAGCTGCTGTGAACGAAATCCAGATGTGTCCGCCCCCTTGTGGGCAAGTGTGGCATTGCACCCTTGCCTCACTTTGCATCTGGCTAAACGTGGGACCTGGAGATTGGAACCGCTGGACATTCGGACCAGCGTTCTTAGGCTTAGCAGGCAGGCGCCTTAACCCCTAAGCCATCTCTCCAGCCCCATAATACATTTTTTAGGGTACATGAACATATGTATGTCAATATGTGTGCAAGTGTGGGTGTGAGCAAGTGCACATGTGTGCATGTGCATGTGGAGGTCAGTTGCTCTGTACCTTAGTTTTTGAGACAAGGTCTCTCACAGAACCCAGAATTCATTGATTGGGCTAGACAAGCTGGCCAGCAAGCCCTGGGGATCTCCTGTCTCTGTCTCCTGAGCACTGGGATTACAGGTGCATGCACTGGTATGTTACACGGGGGCTGGAGGTCTCAACTCAGTTCCTCATATTTGCACAACAAGCAATTTACCCACTGAGCCGTTTCCTCAGTCCCTTTCTATGCATTTTTTGTTAAAAATACTTTACTTATTTATTAGAGAGAGAAAGGGGCAGATAGAGAAGGAGAATGGGTACACTAGGGCTTCTAGCCACTGCAAACAAACTCCAGACACATGCGCCACCTTGTGCATCTGGCTTATGTGAGTACTGGGGAATCAAACCTGGCTCCTTAGGCTTTGCAGGCAAGCACCTTAACCACTAAGCCATCTCTCCTGTCATATATATATATATTTGAGAGAGAGAAAGAGGCAAAGCGAGAGAGAGAGAGAGAGAGAGCGCACCAGGCCCTCCAGCCACTGCAAATAAACTCTAGATGCATGTGCTCCCTTGTGTATCTGGCTTATGTGGGTCCTGGAGAATCGAACCGGGATCCTTTGGTTTTGCAGGCAAAAGCCTTAACTGCTAAGCCATCTCTCCAGCCCCTTAATATATTTTTTAAAGTGGAAGATATTTGACAAAATGTGTATGCACTATCTGCAAAAAGAGTAGCATGTGGGGGTGTGGTATGTGTGTACACTAATAAATCCACTGAAAGCTGAAAATAAAATTAAATCTGAGGTCGTGGAGCCAAACTATCAAAACCAGAAACCTAAGAAGCAAATAAAAAAATGTCTAAATTGGAAAGTAAAAAAATGATATGGCTTTAATCCCAGCACTCGGGAGGCAGAGGTAGGAGGACTGCCGTGAGTTCGAGGACACCCTGAGACTACATAGTGAATTCTAAGTCAGCCTGGGCTAGAGCAAGACCTTACCTCAAAAAAAAAAAAAAAAAAAAAAAAAAAAAAAAGATATGGAAAAAAAAAGATATGGGACAAATGGGGACAGGTAAGGGCACTTTTATTCTATATTATAAGGGCACATGTGTACTTCACATTATAAAAAGAGATATGGGCCAGGTGTGGTGGCACACACCTTTAATCCCAGCAATCAGGCTGAGGTAGGAGGATTGCAGAGAGTTTGAGGCCACCTTCAGACCACATAGTGAACTCCAGGTCAGCTTGGGCTAGAGCAAGACCCTACCTTGAAAAACATGGAGAGTGAAGTTTCAAAGGGGAAAGTGGGGGAAGGAAGGGAAGTACCATGGGATATTGTCTACAATTAAAGAAGTTGTCAATTTAAAAAAAGAAAAACAAAAAGATATAGATGTCCACACTGTAAAGAGCTTAGCACTTCCACACTGCTAACAGTTTATTTGTTTGAAGTTAACCTCTGACCTAGATGGCGCCTTGGGAGGAATGGGAGACTTGCTATACAGGGACGGATGGTAATGAGGGAAGAGTGGGATGACACGGAGAGAGGCACCAACACCATGAATCTCAGAGACAAGGCTGACCACCTGACCAGAGGGTTAAGACTGAACTTTGGAATGATCAACTGCCTTTGCTCTGATTCTCTGAGATAGGGGCCGGGGAGCACAGATCTTTTGGGATGTTAGTCTTCTAGCTTCTCATATAGATAAAAATTTCTGAATAAAATGAGCTTAAAGGGCTGGAGAGATGGCTTAGCAGTACTTGCCTGTGAACCCTAAGGACCCATGTTCGACTCTCCAGATCCCACAAGCCAGACACACAAAGGTGAGGCAAGCAGTAGGTGGCACATGCCCCACTAGGTGGCACAAGCATCTGGAGTTCGATTGCAGTGGCTGAGGCCCTGGCACAGCAATTCTCTCTCCCTCTGCTCTCTCTTTTTCTAAAATTAAAAAAATATAAAAATTTTAAAAATAGAGCTTAAAGATCCATTTCCTGTGTTGTTTGTGTGTGTAGTGACACGCACTGTGAACTCTGAGAATCTGGTTACAAAACGATCAGGATGAGGAGGAAGAGGAAGAACAGGAAGAAGAGGTGGAGGAGGAGAAAGAGGCCTCTGTGCTCCAAACACGTTCTGCCCAGAAGATCCCTCCTGGTGATCAGAAACAGAATTAGGAATGAGGCAAAAGTGGTGCCAAGGGTCACATACAAAAGCCATTCACAGGACTGGGAAGATGGCTCAGAGGTTAAAGGTGCTAGTTTACAAAGCCTGACAGCCCAGGTTCGATTCCCCAGCACCCATGTACAGCCAGGCTGCAAAAAGTGCTGCATGTATCTGTTCTTTGCAGCACCAAGAGACTCTGGCACATGTGTATGTACACACACACATCTATGCAAATAAACAAATAAATAAATACTATTTTAAAATAAAAATAATATCAAAAAAGGAGACCTGCATGCTGGGCATCTACTCATGTTAAGAACATAGCTGGTGTTCTGGACTCTGTCCCAGGGGATTCTGACACTGCCCATCTGTACAGGAATATAGGATCCTGCAGTTTCCACAGCCCCTAGTAATGCCAAAGACAGGTAGGTGGGAGTCCCTGGTTTTCAACAGTATCATAAATGGGGCTGGCTGTGGAGAGTAGCAGAAACTGATAAAGAAACAAAAGCTGCACTCAGAGAGACAGACAGGTGAAGATGAATACAACAGCTATGCCGACTCCTGAAGCACTGACAGCACAGGTTGTTTGGTGCAAGGATCCGATATCATAGTTCCTTTTGGAACTATGCCACTTAATCAGGGAACAGCCTGGCCCCACTATGACACAGACTCAAAGCAGTGACTTAGGTCATCAGGAAAGGCCTTAATAATGTTTACCAACAGGCTTTTAGAAGGCAGAAAGAGGCCCATCACAGATGATTACAATTTTAACATATTTTTTACATTTCAGAAATGGACCTGGAGCCAGATATGGTGTCATGCTGTACTCCCAGCAACTGGAAGGCTGAGTGAAGAAGACTACTGTAAATTTGAGGTCAGTCTGGACTACATAATATGTCCCAAGCCAGCTGAGGCTGCATAGCAAGACCCTGTCTTTAAAACTGGATGGGGCTGGGCTGGAGAGATGGCTTAGCAGTTAAGGCGCTTGCCTATGAAGCCAAAGAACCCAAGTAAGCCAGATGCACAAAGGTGAGGCAAGTGCAAGGTCACACATGCCCACTAGGTGGTGCAAGTGTCTGGTGCTTGATCGCAGTGGCTGAGGCCCTGGCGCGCCAATTCTCTCTCTCTTCCTCTCTCACTCTCTCTAAAATAAAAAAATAATTATAAAAAATTTTTTAAAAGTGGATGATATAGACTTGTGTGTGAACTGGAGCCAAAAATAGGTATCAGAAACCAGTAAGCTGGTAAAAGGACATAAGGGAGGGAGGAAAGGAAAGGAATTAAGTGTATGGTATTGCACATATGTAAGTAGAAGAACAGATTATAGGGAGGGGAATGCCCTAAGTGAGGCCATGGGAAGAGAATGCGTAAAAGAAGGGCAGGGGGAGGGTCATTCAAAATTCAAGATAGTATGAATAAGATTTATGTAAACCTACTTTTTTGAATAATGGCACATTTAGAAGCTGTAGACTGTTACTAGAAAATTTTCAGTGCCTGGGATGGGATACCTTCCAGTGAGTTGTTGGCCAAGGAGGTCCTGGTAGCCTCCAAAACATTAAAGGCTTTTGCCAAACCCTTGGTTTCCCTTGAGAAACAGTAAGACCCTATTGCTGAAGACATCTCTTGCCTAAGAGGCAAGGTCACTGAGAAAGCAAGCTGGTGTGGAGCAGAAACCCTTCTCCCTATAGACCAGCCAACTGAAAGCTGGAAAAAGCTGCACTGCACGCAGCGTATGGGAGACAGAAGCCATCAACAGTGAAAACAGTGGACGCTGAATATTCAAGTTTGGCCATACAGGCCCAATGACTGAACAGGTGCAATAGTGGCATGTCTACTCTTGGGATAGCCAACTGCTCCATAATTGGACTGAAGGCTCTCTCTACAGGAGGGAATGCATACCTGGTACTGAAAAACCTAAGTAAAAGTCTATGGTAGGTGAGGTCATGAGCCTTAGGGGGTATAAGCCTGCTCTTGTCTGACTAAATGTATATTTTATTCCTACCAAGCTGCCCTGAAAGCACTACACTTAATGTTCATATTCACATATTAATGCTACTCTCACTTCTGGTTAGAGAAGCTTCTCTTTTCAGATGGCAATGACCACTGGGATGACCCAAAAGGCAACATAGTGCTGAGAACAAGGGATGGAGGAGTGCCCAGCACTGAAACATCTCTGTCACACCCTCCAAGGGTCAGGGCCCATTGCAGAAGAGGGGGCAGATAGAATGGAAGAGCCAAAGGAAGGGTACTCCTTACAATGCAACTGCCCAGACAGAAATTGGCCTCGATATCCATGACCTTGCAGTGCCTAGCAATACCTTTGCAAGACCCTCATAATAGAAGTAAAAGATGATGACATCAAATTAAAAGAGAGACTAATGGAGAGAGGGAGGGGATATGATGAAGACTGGAGTTCTAAAGGGGAATGGGGGGAGGGGAAGGAAATATCATGCACTTTTTGTATGTAAGTATGGATGGAAGTTGTCAATAAAAAAATAATTATTATAAAAAAAAGTGGATGGGGCTAAGGAGATGGCTCAGTAGTGAAAGGCACTTTGATTGCAAGCCTGCCAGCTAGGGTTCAATTTCCCAGGACCCATGTAAAGCCAGATGTTCAAAGTGGCTCATGCATCTGATGTTCATTTGCTATGGCAAGGGCTCTGGTGCACCCATTCTCTCTGTCTCTCCTTAAAATTAAATAAAACATATTTTTTTTTAAAGGGCAGGAAACTGGGATTATGGTTTACTGGAAAAAGCTCTTGCCATGCAAGTGAGAGGACCTGAGTTCAGATCCCCAGCATGCACATTAAAGCCAGACACTGAAGCAGGCATCTGTATTCCCACATGCCTATGGCAAAAGGGGAGGAGACAGGAGAATCCCATGGAAGCTCACAGGCTAACTAGCCTGGTGAGTGGAGACATAAATAATAAAGAGATCCTGCCTCAAATGAGGTGGAAAGCTAAGTCTGAAGTTGTCCTCTGACCTCTACATGCCTGCAGTGGCATGTGCATGCCCACACTTGTATGGCACAATGGAGGTCTGGCCCCAGCCAGTCCGCATGTCAGAAGAAACCAGGAAGTGGCTTCTGTGAATAAATGAGTTTTGCAGCAGCTCACCCTCTGCCTGCTTTCACCCAACTCCCGGAGTGTGTTTCGTAACTCCGTGCCTCTCACCCCCCAACTCAGCAGAGACCCTGCCATCCCTCCTGGGCTGGCCCTAGGAGGGACCCCAATACACACTCACACACGTGAACATGCACACACAAACACCCATTTAAAAAAAGATCTGGAGATTAGAGCCGTCCATGACATGCAGCACACCAGTTCCCAGCCAGTGTCAGACTCAGGGGCCAAGACAAAGGAGAGAGAGAGGGGGGCTGAGGTGTTTGCTGCATCTTTAAAAATACAAAAAGAGGGCTGGAGAGATGGCTTAGCGGTTAAGGTGCCTGCCTGCTAACCCTAAGAACGCTGGTTCTAATCTCCAGCGGTTCCAATTTCCAGGGCCCATGTTTAGCCAGATGCAAAGTGACGCAAGGGCGCAATGCCGCACTTGCCCACAAGGAGGTGCAAGCATCTAGATTTCGTTCACAGCAGCTGAGAGACTGCTGGCGCACCCATCTCTATCTGTCTCCCTCTCCCTCTTTCTCTCTGTCTGTCTCTCTCTGTCTCTCTCCAAAAATAAATAAAAATAAAAATAAAAAATACAAAAATACATGTGCATGTGTGTATGTGTTTATGAATAAGAGAATGAAACAGAGAGACACTATGGGCACACCAGGGCCTCCTGCCACTGCACACCTAACTCCAGGTACATGCACCACTTTGTGTAGCTGGCTTTATGTGGGTACTGGAGAATTGAACCACAGGCTGAGAAACAGTAAGACCCTATTGCTGAAGACATCTCTTGCCTAAGAGGCAAGGTCACTGAGAAAGCAAGCTGGTGTGGAGCAGAAACCCTTCTCCTATAGACCAGCCAACTGAAAGCTGGAAAAAGCTGCACTGCACGCAGCGTATGGGAGACAGAAGCCATCAACAGTGAAAACAGTGGACGCTGAATATTCAAGTTTGGCCATACAGGCCCAATGACTGAACAGGTGCAATAGTGGCATGTCTACTCTTGGGATAGCCAACTGCTCCATAATTGGACTGAAGGCTCTCTCTACAGGAGGGAATGCATACCTGGTACTGAAAAACCTAAGTAAAAGTCTATGGTAGGTGAGGTCATGAGCCTTAGGGGGTATAAGCCTGCTCTTGTCTGACTAAATGTATATTTTATTCCTACCAAGCTGCCCTGAAAGCACTACACTTAATGTTCATATTCACATATTAATGCTACTCTCACTTCTGGTTAGAGAAGCTTCTCTTTTCAGATGGCAATGACCACTGGGATGACCCAAAAGGCAACATAGTGCTGAGAACAAGGGATGGAGGAGTGCCCAGCACTGAAACATCTCTGTCACACCCTCCAAGGGTCAGGGCCCATTGCAGAAGAGGGGGCAGATAGAATGGAAGAGCCAAAGGAAGGGTACGACTCCTTACAATGCAACTGCCCAGACAGAAATTGGCCTCGATATCCATGACCTTGCAGTGCCTAGCAATACCTTTGCAAGACCCTCATAATAGAAGTAAAAGATGATGACATCAAATTAAAAGAGAGACTAATGGAGAGAGGGAGGGGATATGATGAAGACTGGAGTTCTAAAGGGGAATGGGGGGAGGGGAAGGAAATATCATGCACTTTTTGTATGTAAGTATGGATGGAAGTTGTCAATAAAAAAATAATTATTATAAAAAAAGTGGATGGGGCTAAGGAGATGGCTCAGTAGTGAAAGGCACTTTGATTGCAAGCCTGCCAGCTAGGTTCAATTTCCCAGGACCCATGTAAAGCCAGATGTTCAAAGTGGCTCATGCATCTGATGTTCATTTGCTATGGCAAGGGCTCTGGTGCACCCATTCTCTCTGTCTCTCCTTAAAATTAAATAAAACATATTTTTTTTTTTTTAAGGCAGGAAACTGGGATTATGGTTTACTGGAAAAAGCTCTTGCCATGCAAGTGAGAGGACCTGAGTTCAGATCCCCAGCATGCACATTAAAGCCAGACACTGAAGCAGGCATCTGTATTCCCACATGCCTATGGCAAAAGGGGAGGAGACAGGAGAATCCCATGGAAGCTCACAGGCTAACTAGCCTGGTGAGTGGAGACATAAATAATAAAGAGATCCTGCCTCAAATGAGGTGGAAAGCTAAGTCTGAAGTTGTCCTCTGACCTCTACATGCCTGCAGTGGCATGTGCATGCCCACACTTGTATGGCACAATGGAGGTCTGGCCCCAGCCAGTCCGCATGTCAGAAGAAACCAGGAAGTGGCTTCTGTGAATAAATGAGTTTTGCAGCAGCTCACCCTCTGCCTGCTTTCACCCAACTCCCGGAGTGTGTTTCGTAACTCCGTGCCTCTCACCCCCAACTCAGCAGAGACCCTGCCATCCCTCCTGGGCTGGCCCTAGGAGGGACCCCAATACACACTCACACACGTGAACATGCACACACAAACACCCATTTAAAAAAAGATCTGGAGATTAGAGCCGTCCATGACATGCAGCACACCAGTTCCCAGCCAGTGTCAGACTCAGGGGCCAAGACAAAGGAGAGAGAGAGGGGGGCTGAGGTGTTTGCTGCATCTTTAAAAATACAAAAAGAGGGCTGGAGAGATGGCTTAGCGGTTAAGGTGCCTGCCTGCTAACCCTAAGAACGCTGGTTCTAATCTCCAGCGGTTCCAATTTCCAGGGCCCATGTTTAGCCAGATGCAAAGTGACGCAAGGGCGCAATGCCGCACTTGCCCACAAGGAGGTGCAAGCATCTAGATTTCGTTCACAGCAGCTGAGAGACTGCTGGCGCACCCATCTCTATCTGTCTCCCTCTCCCTCTTTCTCTGTCTGTCTCTCTCTCTGTCTCTCTCCAAAAATAAATAAAAAATAAAATTAAAAAAATACAAAAATACATGTGCATGTGTGTATGTGTTTATGAATAAGAGAATGAAACAGAGAGACACTATGGGCACACCAGGGCCTCCTGCCACTGCACACGAACTCCAGGTACATGCACCACTTTGTGTAGCTGGCTTTATGTGGGTACTGGAGAATTGAACCACAGGCCAGCAGGTTTTGCAAACAAGTGTCTTTAATTGCTGAGCCATCTCCCAGCCCCCTGCAGCTTTAATGCTCTTTGTTTTTTTAAAAAATATTTGTTTAAGGCTGGAGAGATGGCTTAGCAGTTAAGGGGCTTGCCTGTGAAGCCTAACAACCCATGTTCTACTCTTCAGATCCCATGTGTAAGGTTTGGGAGTGACCAAGACCACGCAAACCACTCTGAGGCAAAGATGAAAGCTTTTATTGTGGAAAAGCACCAGCTGCCAGGGCAGACTCACAAGAGAGGAGCACAGCCCACCTGAGTTTTCAGGTAGTGGGCTTTATAGGGCTTTTTCAGTTGGGGGAAGGTAAGGAAGGAAAAAGAACTCCTTTGTTAAGTTGAATAGAAAAGTTCCTTTAGGGAAGATCATTTCATTAACCATTTAAAAGAGCTAGGATAGGCCAGGCGTGGTGGCGCATGCCTTTAATCCCAGTACTCGGGAGGCAAAGGTAGAAGGATCACCATGAGTTCGAGGCCACCCTGAGACTACATAGTGAATTCCAGATCAGCCTGAGACAGAGTAACACCCTATCTCGAAAAAACCTAAATAAATAAAATAAATAAAAGAGCTAGGGTGTGACACCATAACAGTGACCATGTGACTTAGGAAATAAGGGGGTTAGGGAACCATGACCTGGGGCATTGTTAGGCAAGGAGAGGATAAGGACTGGGTGGTTTCTTGAGGAATGTGGATAATCCACTTTCCTATGCCTCTCTCACCATTCTGCTGACCTTTGTGACTCTATCTTGGGAGCCCATCCTGACCTAACACCATGTAAGCCAGACATACAAGGTGACACAAGCACGCAAGGTCACATATGTGCACAAGATGGTGCACATGTCTGGAGTTTGATTGCAGTGGCTGGAGGCCCTGGCGTGCCAATTCTCTCTCTCTCTCATAAATAATACAAAATAAAAATCCATTTATTTATTTGAGAGAGAGAGTAGTATGGGCAAACCAGGGCCTCCTGCTGCTTCATGCAGCATTTTCTTTAAGATGGAGAGAGAGTAAATAGCAAAGATGACAAAAAAACAAAGCCAGGCATGATGGCACATGCCCAGCACTCACTCAAGAGGCAGAGGTAGGAGGATTGCTGTAAGTTGGAGGCCACCCTGAGAATACAGAGTGAATTCCAGGTCAGCCTAGACTAGAGTGAGACCCTACCTTGAAAAACCAAAACAAAAAACAAAACAAAACAAAACAAAACAAAAAAAAGTTGACAAAATGATAACCTCCACAAATGTGTGTAACATCTCCGAGCTGGACACAGGGATGTCTATGGCAACGTTTTTTGTGTTTTCCTGGTTGTTTGAGGTATTTCATATCAAGTTGTAAGACTGATTCTTTAGACTCCATACCAGAAGCCCTTAAAATATGCTTGCTCTTTTTAAAAAGGGCAGGAAACTGGGGTGATGGCTCAATGAAGAACACCCTTGTCACACGAAAGGACCCAGTACTCCTCTTTCTAGAAATGCTTCCTTCAGTGGCTACAGCCGAGGGTGCACTCATGACGGGAGGTGTGAGAACACTCTAGAAGGGGTCTTGCCAACATGGTGAGGTGCTGCTCATCTCTGCATGGCTGTGGAAAGGTGCTTTTGAATTTTCTAGGTTTCTTGATATGAACACACATTGCCCTTTGTAATAAGAAAATGTGAAGGAAGAGAAGGAAAAGAAGAAGAAAGCTGGGTGTGGTGGTTCACGCCTTTAATCCCAGCCCTCCAGAGGCAGAGGTAGGAGGATCATCTTGAATTCGAGGCCACCCTGAGACTACAAAGTGAATTCCAGGTCAGCGTGGATCAGAGTGAAACCTTACCTCAAAAAAAAAAAAAAAAAAAAAAAAAAAAAAAAAGGAGGAGGAGAAGAAAACCTCAGTTATTTGGACAATTCACTGAGGTACAGCCTTCTTTCGGAACACTGGAGTATGAAGGAGACATTGCAGCATCACAACACTTAATAGAATGCACTTACTATTGTGGTTTTCCCCGAGGCGGGTGGACCTAATATCACAATCTTCGGCACTGTGGAATAAAAAGATTTGAATGTCACTACTCAGCACGACAAAGCAGCCTCCTATGGCTGAGCTACTCTGGGTGTATTTATTTCTTTCCTCCGCAGATTTCATTTCTGCCCATGACACAGCCATTTGTAACCGCGCGGCTGGGAGACGCTGCACACAGAACACATTCTCTGTGTTTAGAGAGGTAAGCGATCACTGAGATGGTTTATTTTTCTATCTCCACGGGGACACGGACACGGTAACTTGTTCACCAAACTAATAAATATCAAGAACAATTGGGGTTTCAAACACCATAAAGCATTTTAAACAGGGACTTTGTCTCAGGGACACTCTCTCAAATAAAGTTGTATTTTATGTAAATCAACTTTCAATTTTTTTAAAAAAACATATATTTATGCCTTTTTATTTAGAAAATTGTATCCCCCCCCCGATCATTTTACAAGGGAAAATAATGGAAAGAAGCATAGAGTATATGGGCCAGATTTATAAAACCCAAGGTAGGCAAGTCTTTTTTTTTCAAATGCAGACATTTCCATGCAAATGGAAAGAACTGGCAGCCTATTTGTGGCTGTAAATTCCGGCTCTGAAATACCCCTGGTCCTGCAGAATGCCTAAAGTGCCTACCAAACCATGCGGTAGGTACTGGTGAGTGCAAACGAGGAGACCACCATGGTGAAAAGGGATGCAGGGGTAGGGGGTGTGCACTGATTCGGATGGGAGGAAATAGAACAAGATGTCTGGATACTGAACACAAGGTGACTGTTTGATTTTGTCACTTCCTTCCTACTTGTGGGGAGCCTGGCCCTGTCCTAGGGGGACACATGAATGCTGTCTGACCCTTCCCATTTGAACCTCTACTGTCTACATGTAATGGAAAAGACTCTCCTCTATGCAGACATATGACCAGCTCCTCTGTGGACAGACACGGATAAGGAACTAAATGGGGTCCTTTTGGCTAGAAATGTTAATGACTAGCATATGGACACCTTGCCAGGCTGCTTGGGTTTAAAAAGACCTCTTCCCAAATTCCCAGCACCTTCTCACTGCCCTGGTGGAGGTGGAGGAGGAGGTGGGTGTAGGAGGAGGTGGGAGGTGGAGGTGGAGGAGAGCCCCACCAAGCACCTCCCATGTGCTTGCTTGCATGCAGTGAAGCAGTGGAGGACAGTGGGAGTGAGCAAGACTCCAGGTGGCAGGTTAGCCAGGCCCCGCTGCAGCCCTCTCCCTTGGGCATGGCTCTCTATAGCCTCTTTGGTTTCTGGTGTCCCTAGATTTGCTTTAACCCTGGTGTTTTCTACCTCTGCAAACATTCCTAAGGCTGGTCCACTGCTGGTCCCTGAAGCCTGCAGGGTGCTTCAGTCAGGTGCCTGGAGCCCCACACCCACCCCTTGCCCTACTCCTGTCTGGGAAGCACAGGGCACCAGGACACTCTCCACATCAGGCTGGACTTTGATACTTCCTGCACACTGTAGTACTGCATGCTTTTGCTGGCCCAAGCTCTGGGTCCCTGTAGGTCCCCTTGACATGCAGGAGATGGGTCCTATTCATCCTAACACCCCAGAGTCCATAGAATCCCCAGGAGTCCCAGCTGATCCCACCCTTTGACCTGAGGTGCTGAGGAGGTCTCATTCTTCCTACAGAAGTCCCTTCTACGCTCTCCCTTGTCATTTGTCATGCCCCTTTAAGGAATGCCCTCCTTGCTCCCACCCACTCCAGACCCCCCACTGCTTCCTCCTCCATCAGATGGCACCCTGGCTCCCCTGTGTTCCTCAAGCACCTCACAGTTAACTCCTTTCCATCTCGGTGAGCTTCATCCCAAAGCCTAGGTGCAGTGGCTTGGCTGTTCCCAGTGAGTGCCATGCCCCCCCACTGCCACTAAGGACAGGCACCAACTATCATCCTCCTGATCTGTCTCCCAGCAGCCAGAACTGTGGGATGTTACCCACATAGCACCACTTGCAGAGGCCTTCTTGGCTACCCCCTGTCCATGGATACTGTTACCCTTGACACCACCATCACTTTCACCTTACAAAGGACTCCCTCTACCAGTTGGAGAACAAGATGAGGAGCCCAAAGGCTTCTAAATCAAGACAGGCTTTAGTTAAAAGTCAAAGGCTAGGGTTGGAGAAATGGCTTAGAGGTTAAGGCATTTGCCTGTGAAGCCAAAGAACCCAGGTTCAATTCCCCAGGACCCCCATAAGCCAGATGCACAAGGGGCACATGCATCTGGAGTTCGTTTGCAGTGGCTAGACACCCTGGCATGCCCATTCTCTCTCTCTCTCTTTCTCTCTTTCTCTCTCTCTGCTTGAAAATAAAATAATTTTTTTTAAAAGTCAAAGGCTGGGCTGGAGAGATTGCTTAGCAGTTAAGGCACTTGCCTGTGAAGCCAGGGACTCATGTTTGACTCTCCAGATCCCACGTAAGCCAAATGCACAAAGGTGAGGCAAACGCAAGGCTGCACATGCCCACTAGGTGGTGCATGTGTCTGGAGCTCAATTGTAGTGGCTGAGGCCATGGTCTGCCAATTGTCTGTGTGTGTGTGTGTGTGTGTGTGTGTGTGTGTGTGTGTGTCTCACTCTCTTTAGAAAATAAAAATATTTTAAAACCAAAGGCCCATGGAATCCAACACAAGCTGTGGAGCTAGTTCATAGTCATGCACACAGGAATGTCACTGCTCTGTGGTCCACAGGGATGACACCAGTCACACTGTCACTGCCAACCAGGAACCACGGCTCTGTGGAGCCATTGGGAAGAACCTCTGAACAGAGCAGCACAGGGAACAGGCCATCACCAAAACTGGGGAGCATTTTCACATGTAGGAGTCCAACACAGCACCTGAGCCAGGGGGGCCCGGAGGCTTCATTCCTCCTCTGAGCTTGTAGGCTAGGGGAAGGCCTTCCAGGTCTTTCACCTGTGTAGGAGAAGCCACTGCAGGTAGAAAATACTGCTGGCAGACCAAGTCCAGAAACGAGGTGGTTTGGGGAAGGTTTGGTGAGGCGAGATTGGAGATGTGGTGACATGGAGGGCTTGGGGGAGCAGGGAGGGTAATCACACACAGAGGAGCCTCATGCCAGGAAGCAAAGGGCTTACTGGGACCACAGGAAGAACACCTACTTGTCCCAAGTCATGGTGAGGAAGGGGTAGGGAGCATGTTCGAGCATCCATTACTCTTAGACAGCCGTAAGCACAGGCTTTCCCCATTCCTCGGGATGCTGGCCAGGCCCAGTAGGGCCCAGTGCTAGGGGGCAGGGAGGGTGCTGAAAAGGAAGGATACACCATGCATTGAGTGTGCGACCAGGGCATTCCGGGACCAAGTGCAACTCCCAAGCAGTGTGTTCCTTTTTAGCAAAGGCCCAGAACTGGGGATGCAGGGGAAACCCTCCCTTGCAGGCTCCTGTAAATGGCACCCAAATTGTACACATCTATGAAAATACTTTAAAAGGGGAACATCGCGGCCTTTCTCCCCACCTAATTTCTCGTACTCATTTATGTGATTAATTTCAGTTTCTTGAAATCTAACACCTTGAAACTCCAGCCCTGCTCATGAGTAATTATTTATAAACAGTGTCATAAAAGGCTGCTTGACTGCCAAGAGTAATCAACTTCCTCCCACCACTTCAAAGGAAATCAAAGAACCTTTCCATCCACGGAGCCTTTTGAGGTTTAACTACGAGCACGATTTAAAATTCACAAGAAAACCCTTAGGTATTGGAGCTCTAATACACAGCTTTCCTGGACAAACGTTTGATAAGAAACGAAACACACCATTATATCCACCACCACCCGCTCTAATATTGCCCAGGGCCACTGTAAATGCTCACTTTGTACTAAATCTGCTTTTCTCATGGTGAAGGGGCTGATAGCCTGTATGCCAGTATCCTCTGCTCCCTCCTGCGAGTGCTCATGGGCAGAATGGGCCTGGAGCCTTCCCTCTTGCTACACCAGTCACTGGCCAGAGTTGTACATGCCCACATTTACCTCATGTTCCAGAAGTCAGGTGGGTTGTAGTCCTGGCGCCGGTTGACACAGGTCATTGTGTGATCACCAATCTAACTGGGAGCCCAGGGCAAGGAGAATGCTTGTTGGATATCATAGGCCCTGTCCAAGGGCCTCCTATGAGGAGTGGCCCAAGCTGACCTCAGGTTTCTTGCTATTTCAGAAAAAACATCATAATATCAAGGTCATCTCCTGCCTCCTCTCCTCCTCCAGGTTCCACTTCGTGTGTGTGTGTGTGTGTGTGTGTGTGTGTGTGTGTGTGTGTGTAGGGAACGGGCGCTTGACGAGAGGCAGGGAGCCCATGAATGTCCCTCTCCTCTTCTCATTTGAGCAATTGAAAATCAAGCCAACGGGCATAGATTCTCCCATAAACATGGTAGACCAAGGCCTGGGAGTAGAATGGAGAAAATGGGAAACCGATTAACCTCCCAAACCAATGCTACTGGGAATCCAGCATCTGCCCCCTGGGAGCCGTAGAGCTAGAAAATAATGGGAGGCATTCAGGAGTCAGGCAGGAGGCTGGCTGGCCACTACTAGGATCTCACAGAGCGGGTATAGATTATTCTTCTCTGCCTAAGAGCAGTGAAACAGGAACCCTGTGGAACAAAGAGAAAGGCTCCATAGAGGGTAGTCTGCAATGAAGGTGACGTGGGAACCATCACAAATGGAGGAGGCAGCTGTCCAGGCATCATCAACTCCACTGCACCCAGCCCTGAGGGATGATGACCTGGGAACTTGAAAGCCCTGGAACAGGGTTGTCGTTCAATCTGCCACCAGAGCAGAGTGGAAACAGGAAGAGGATATGGAATCAACCTCTGGTTTCAGCTTGGGAAGCCTGGCAAAGCCCTGAGGTTGGTAGCTCAAGAATGCCAGGCAGGACACAGGTGCCTGGGCAGGATGTTCAAGTCCACAGCAGAAAGGGCCGGTGCAGCTGCACAAACTCAGCCCCTCCCCACACTGTGAATTTGGAAAAGTCTCACAAGGCTTTTCACAAACGGAAAACTCAACATCCCATCATTTGAAATCCCCGAGCCTCCCCTGTGAGCGTCCCGGGTGGGATGATCACTCCCTGTCAGAGCCTGATCTTCACAGCTTTCACCTCTGTTTACTGAGTGCATCTGCTTTTCAGATGACCAAACAGGCCACTAGAGAGCAGGGAGCCCTCACTGTCACTTCCCACACCGCAGGGACATTCTGAAGACAGTGGAGTGACGCTCCCTGGTGGTGGGACTCAGGGCCTGCAGCTCAGCTCAGGCCACTGTGGCCTCCCCTGCTCTCACTCCCCTTTGCTTCCCATTCATTTCCCTTCCACTTTCAAGTCACTTTTCCTATACTTGCCCTCCCCTTCCCTCCTCCCCCCAGCCCACACTGCCATCCTTCATGTATGGGGCTGGCAGCATTGAGAGTGAGCCCGAGAGAAAATGCTGCCAGCAGCACAGAAGTGACACAGGACAGCATGGTGACACCCTCACTCTGGCTGTGGCTCTGCCTCAGAGCTGGGGGAGGGAAAAGGGGAGACTTCTTCCTCTGGCAACCTGGGCAATGAAGGAGAGGCTGGGGGAGGGGTGAGCCTCAGTGTATAGCAGTGAGAACCCCTGGGAAGGAAGGGTAGGCAGGCAGTTAGGGTGTTTGTTAGGCAGTTAGGGTGTTTGTTAGACAGTTAGGGTGACTGGGCCCCTGAAAGTGAAAAGCAGGAATGTGATCAGAGAGGAAGCTAGCTTCTCCTCATCTCTGGCCTAAAGGAGTTCCCTAGATCTGCTTTGCCACAAACTATCTGAGCCCCTCCTGGGAGGGAGGTCCCCTTTCCTAGAATTTAAATCGAATCCTGACATTATGGTTGGTCAAGTTCAGCCTCCAGAACTCTGTGTTGTAGCTAACGTCTTCCTGAGACAGCCTGGAGCCTAGACCAATCAGCTGTCTGGCTCACCTGAGTAGGAAGGTAGCGCCCACTACAGTAAGGTTATAAATATGTTTACGAGGGGAAGGCAAGCTCTCTTAGCTGCAGACTCATCACTCCTGAACCCCAAACCCCTCTCTACCCCCTCCTGCCCTCCACGTGGCAGGAGCTCTCTGTACTTTCTCTTTTTGTCTTTATCTTAAATCTCTTTTCACATTTCTTTTAGATCCACATGGGCTCTCAGACCACGTGGGTGTATTCATTTTCCTTTCCTTTGGTTTTATACTTTCTAAAAATAAATATAATAATTTAATAATTATCCTTCTCAGTTTGGTTTGCCCAATTCTTTGGTTAAATGCAAACATGAACCTAGGGTTTGGAGTTCAAGGACTCTATTCCTGAACCCTTAACACCCTCCCACCCCCACCCCCGTTTCACACCCATACCAGCCAACCAGGAAAGAAGCAAAGTAGATCGCCTCAGGAAGGCGAGGCTGAGGAGAAGCAGGTGGGACAGCTGGGAGACAGGTTTTCTTCCTCCCTCCATTACAGCTCAACCTCCACCCAGGCCTATGGGCTGAGCCAACCTCAGCTGACTGATGGAATGCCAGACTTGGCCACTTGTGTCCCAGGAGGACCTCAGAAAAGGGCACTATTGGGTTCTCTTTGAACTCTCTGCGTAGGTCCATGCCTTGATCTTGTGATACAAGCAGTCCCTTACTTTGATGTGCCACAGCCAAGCCTGGGATCACACATCAGGACATGTGGGCAGGGCACACAGAAAAGGGTGGTGAGCTGAGCACTTCTGCAGATGTGTATGGATGTCCGTGCAGATGCACATGCAAGTGTGTGTGTTTAGAGGCCAAAGGTTAAAATCAGACATCTTCCTTGGCCACACTTTATCCACTCTTTATCTTCTTTTTTAAAAATTTGTTTATTTATGGGGGCGGTAGAGAAAGAGAGAATGGACGCACCAGGGTCTCCAGCCATTGCAAGTGAACTCCAGACACATGATCCACCTTGTGCATCTGGCTTACATGGGCACTGGGGGATCAAACCTGGGTCCTTAGTCTTCGCAGGCATGCGCCTTAACTGATAAGCCATCTCTCCAGCCCTCTTCATCTTATTTTTGAGACAGAGTCACTTGCTTGCTGATTTGGCTAGTCTTGCTAACCAGCTGCCTTGGGAAATCCCCTATCTCTGCCTCTCATGATCTGTGATTACAAGTAGGCTACCATGACTACCTAGTAGGCGTTTAATGGGTGGTGGGGATCCAAACTCAGGTCCTCACCCTTACACACCAAGCGATCCCCCAGCCCATTCTATATTTAAAATATTATTTATTGGACTGGAAAGATGGCTTAGCAGTTAAAGCACATGCCTGCGAAGCCTAAGGACCCAGGTTTGATTCTCTAGGTCCCATGTAAGCCAAATACACATGGTGGTGCATATGTCTGGAGTTCGTTTGCAGTGGCTAGAGGCCCTGGCACGGCCATTCTCTCTCTCTTTCTCTTTCTGCCTCTAATAAATAAATAAATAAAAATTTTAAAATAGTATTTATTTAAGAGAGATTATGGGCATCCCAGGGCCTCTTACCACTGTAAATGAACACCAGATGCATATGCCACTTTGTGCATCTGGCTTTAAATAGGTACTGGGGAAATGAATGGCTGAGCCATCTCACCAGCCTCTCTTTACCTTTTTGTTTTTTTAAAAAAACACATTTTAATTTAATTTACTTGCAAGCAGAGAGGAATGAATGTGTTCACCAGGGCCTCTTGCCACTGCAGACTATACACACATGCACCACATTGTGCATCTGGATTTACTTGAGTACTGAGGAATCAAACTCAGGCCATCAGGCTTTGCAAGCAAGCACCTTTAACCATTGAGCCATCTCTCCAGCCCTGTCTTTTTTACTTAAAATTTTGCTAGCGTCATTTCTATTTTTTTTCTTTGCTTTTCAGAAGTAGGGTCTCACTCTAGCTCAGGCTGACCTGGAATTCACTAAGTAGTCTCAGGATGGCCTCGAACTCACAGCGATCCTCCTACCTCTGCCTCCCCAGTGCTGGGATTAAAAGGCATGCGCCACCACACCTGGCTCATTTCTATTTTTTCAATATTTTATTTATCTATCTATTTATTTATTTAAGAAAGAAACAGCTACAGAGAGACGAGGGGGGGAAAGAATGGGTGTGCTAGGGCCTCTAGCCACTGAAAACAAACTACAGACTCATGTGTCACCTTATGCATCTGGCTTACATGGGTACTGGGGAATTGAACCTGGGCCCTTAGGCTTCGCAGGCAAATGCCTTAACCATTAAGCCATTTCTCCAGCCTGTTAGCATCATTTCTAACCTTAAGCAGTCTGACATCATCACGGAGACATCTGGGCCTCATCCTACCCCTCCTTGGAGTTGCACTGAATGCTGGTGAGCTCCCTCAACTAATTGTCCAATAGAAGAAACCCCAGAGTAAAGACACCACTTCCTCCTGCCTGCTCACACTCAGAGTGGAAGGACCCTCCCTCCACTTGGCAAATTCACCAGCCTGGAATGCTATGTGGGGCCCTGTTTGCTTGAGCACCTCCCTCCTCGAGTTTCACATACTGGTCCAAGGTCTGGCTGTCCTGCCCTGCCTTGGGCTGAGGTTTGGGGAACTTGGCAACTCATTAGTGGACATGAATAATGAGACCATCAGAAAAGCTCAAGTGCTCACTTGCCTGTCTAGGTAGACCAGAAACGAAACTTCACCTGACAAGTGGAGTGATCAGAGAGCTTAAACCCAACAAGCAACATCAGCGAGGGCAGGAGGAAGCGTTAATAATTGATTCTGTGGGACATTCTGGGGTTTGCATTTTAATAACTTGGCAAGAGCATTTCTATTAGTTAGGCTCCAAAAGAAATGAAGGCATTTTCCAATTAACCATAGCAAGTTGTCAAAGCCTTCCCCTCCTCACCCTATTCTGACCTCCTTCGGACACAGACAGCATAGAGGGCATCTGGGCTGTGCCTGAGGTGGTGGGACAGTGTCCCTGGAGGTGGGGGGTGGAGCAACAGTGCAGGGGAGTAGGGGAGTGACCACTCACCATTGTCATTGTTCCGACGCAAGTGCTCAATCATGAAGGGGATAGGGTCCTGGGGCTGGTGGATCAGCAGCTGTTCCAGCATGTTCTATGGGCACAGACACCCAGGTGGTTAATATCTGTAGGGCCCTGGTTGCCATGGATACTAGCTATTGGTCTGCTTTCTCCACTGCATTCCCACAAAACATGCCCAGGACCTGGGATCCAGCCTCTCTGCTCCAGTTGGCATCTGCAGAGGATGGAGTAGGGCAGGGCAGAGTGGGTGATGCCTGGTGGGAGGCCCTGCAGGCAGCCCGCCTCCATTCTCTTGCCCTCCCCACAGAAGCCTTCTTCTTGCTTCTGTACTGCTGTCCTGGCTTACTCAGGGACCTGGTGAGTGCTGGGCTTCCATCTGGAAAACAACCTCTTCCTTGGTCTGGCTGACCTGTGCTTAGTACTCAGGTTGCAGTTTACCAGCTAACTCCCTGCTGTCCTGTGCTCCTGCCCAGCCCCGCATGTGCCCTTGGTCCTTGCCTCACCTCGCTCTTGCTCTCCCAGCTGCCTATGCCCCTGCTGGCCATGGGTTCTATGGGCTTCCCTCTCTGTCAAGACCCTCTGCAGCCCCAGGGCCTGGCACAATTACAGTAAGTGCCCAGTGCAAATGTTGACTGGGGACATGGCCACCATGACTACCTGGGGTCTCTCTAGAGTGAAGCAGCAGAATATTTATTAGCCAAATTATCCAAATAGTCCTGGGATTCTCTGGCCATTTAACCCAACTGAGCACACACATCAGGGGGAAGCAGCTTCCAGGATATAAGTACAATGTTCAGAAAGAAAGGGGAGCTGGGCTGCTGAAGCAATAGGAAGGGGTTTGGTTCTCTGATGGTGGGGAGAATATTCGGCATTTAAAGGCACAGACAGAGCCAGGCGTGGTGGTGCATGCCTTTAATCCCAGCACCCGGGAGACAAAGGTAGGAGGATCACCATGAGTTCAAGGTCACCCTGAGATTACAGAGCGAATTCCAGGTCAGCCTGGGCTTGAGCGAGACCCTACCCAGAAAAAAAAGAAAAGCACAGACAGTGGGTAATCCTGGCTCTAGTCCTGCTGCAAATCTCACCTGCAAGTCCCTTCCCTTTCCTTCTTGGGGCACAGGTTGGCTAACTCCACACTTGTGTGTGTGTCATCTATATGATGTTCCCCCACAACTCATGACTACGTGGTTGTATAGGTAATTGTATTTGGAAAATAAACAAATATCAAGTCTATCATTCCAAGGATATTCCTTGGGATCAGACAAAAAGTAGCAACAATTTGTAAAAATGAGTTGGCGTCATGGTAGTGGGTGTGTGAATCTGATAAAATTCACTTATACCTGATAACATTTCACTGAGCCACACACAAAACCACCACAAAAGCCTGAGTACAAGTGAGATGGATGAGATCCAAGTGGGGCCTACAGTAGGGGCCATGGAACTGTTTGCAGTGTGTTCTCCTGGCTTCAACAATGTTCTCTGGGATGTTATATCATCACAGAGGAAACCTGGGGCAAGGGTATTCCAGAGCTCCACAACATATTTATAACTCCGAATCTCAACTTTCTGAAAATAAAATGCTTTGAAAAAAATGGAAATGGGGAAGCTGGAAAGATGGCTCAGTGGTTAAGGCACTTAAGGCCTATAAAGCCTAACGACCTGGGCAGCCTGAATTCAATTCCCCAGTACCCACATAAGGTTGGATGCGCAAAGTGGAATTTGTTTGCAATGGCTAGAGGCCCTGGTGTGCCCCTTCTCTCCCTCTCACATTGCAAATAAATAAAGCTGGGCGGGCTGGAGAGATGGCTTAGCGGTTAAACGCTTGCCTATGAAGCCTAAGGACCCCGGTTCGAGGCTTGATTCTCCAGGACCCACGTAAGCCAGATGCACAAGGGGGTGCACGCACCTGGAGTTCGTTTGCAGTGGCTGGATGCCCTGGTGCACCCATTCTCTCTCTCTCCCTCTCTCTCTCTCTACCTGCCTATTTCTGTATCTCTCTCTCTCAAATAAATAAATAAATAATAAAATATTTTTTAAAAAAATTAAGCTGGGCATGGTGGCTTATACGTTTAATCCCACCACTTGGGAGGCTGAGGTGTGAGGATCACTATGAGTTCAACACCAGCCTGGGCAAGAGTGATATCCTGTTTCAAAGAAAAAATGAAACAGAAATGATCAAAACCATAGTGAGAAAACCCACATGATGGTGCACTGAGCTAAAAATTCTCTGGGGTAATAGTTTAGCCAGCCTCAATGAATGAACACAAGCCAGGTTCTCTGGGGGTGTCCCCAGGAGCTCTGAATATGGTACCTCCCAGCCTGGCTGTTTTATTTGTGAACCGCCACTCTCTCTTTCCCTGTAACATTTACACCTTCCAAAGGAAGCCCGTTTGCTAGAGATCTGAGTTTCTTTCCCTGAACTTATACATCATTGTGGTTGTGCTTCCTGAGATAGAATGTACTCCAAAAATGTTTTGGATGAATGTTCTGGAAACTGAGCTCCAGTTCTCCTGGGCAGTCAGAAATATTTTTTAAATATTTTTATTTATTTATTGAGAGAGAGAGGGAGAGAAGCAGAGAGAGAGAGAGACAGAGACAGAGACAGAGAGAATGGGCATGCCAGGGCCTCCAGACGCATGCACCCCTTTGTGCATCTGGCTTCTGTGGGTCCTGGGGAATTGAACCTAGGTCATTTGGCTTTGCAAGCAAGTGCCTTAACCGCTAAGCTATCTCCTCAGCCCCAGAATTTTTGAGTGGCTAAAAGCTCTTCAGCCCAGCTTCTAAAAGCCTTCTGTTCCCCTAAGGGGCCCAAAATGGAAAACAGGGCCACACATAGGTGGGACAGGTTTTGGTGTAAGGCCATACAGTGGGCTAGGAGATAAGCCAGCAGGGCCTAGGATGAGGAGAGAGGACTCCCGGGTGTGTGTGTGTTGGGGGGGGGAGCCTAGGCCTTCATGAGGAGGGCAAGATGGGAAGTGCTGTTGTCCTGGAGGAAGCCATCTGGACAGGGATGCCACTTTGAACTTACATGGCCTCCAGCTGGGACACCTTGTGCTGAGGAGACTCCCCACACATTTCCAGCAGACGGGGCACTGAGAGGAGCCCCTTGGACCATTTCTTGCACATTGCACAGGTGGGGAAAAGTTCAGAGACTTATCCCACACCGTGATGCCAGTCGGTGGTAGGGTGAGGCCCAAACCCTGGCCCAAGAGGCCTGTCCCCTTCCTCCCCCACCTCAAGGGTCCACAGGGCCAGGGCGTCCTAGCTGGACTTCCCAACGGGTCTGGGGTCACCTGCATCATTTCGAAGATGTGGTTCTCTTCCCCGTACTGGGGCATTTCCGGAGGGATAAGATGCGGGGCTGTGGTAGCGTCCATGTCACCCCTGGTGCGCTCCCTAGTAACCGCGTTGCTATGACGCCCACTGCGTCATCAACGCGCGCCGAGGCCGGACGGGCTTCCACGTCCCCTGCCCTGTCCCTGTGGGCCACATTCCCCAACACCCCCCACACACACAAACAATATGTCTCCTAAAAGCCACTGCTCGGGGACCCCCCGAGGACACCCCAGAGGCCGAGTCCTGCATCTGCCACTGCACCTGGCTGTGCTCCCTGGGCCTCAGTTTCCCCATCTGTAGCGTGAAGACGTATTGGATAGATGTGGGGACGGACGTTGGAAGGAGGAGGGACCTCCGTGGGGTGGGGTGGCGGGGACCGCGGATCCCCTCCCTGGAAACTGGCGGGATCTGCAGCTTCCGTCCTCTGGGCGGGGGTGGGGGGAGGCGGGGACGGGGAGAGAACGGAGCGGCCACGTGACCCCGATTGCCATGGCACCGTGGGTCACAATGGCGAAGGACGGACGCGTCTCGCCGGACCCCACCCCACCCTCCCTAGCTCCCCCGAGTCTAGAGGAGGGCCTCCCCGCCCTCCGGGGCCCACACACCCTCGGAGACACTGCAGCTTCGGGGTGCTGTGAGGAGGAGGCCAGCCCAGCTGAACTCAGGGTAAAGAGGGCCGGGATGCCGCCCAAAACCTTGATGGGGGAGCAAAGATGGAGGTGTCCCAGCCCCTCCCGGGTGGGGAGGGAGCTCAGTGCGGTCCCCCGAGGAGCAGCCGAGCCACGGAGGGAGCAATGCAGTGCTCCAAGCACCCGCTCTAACAGCCTAGCTGTGTGTGAGCCTTCCTTGCCAGCCCTGTGCACCAGGATAGCTCAGGCATCCTGGGTACTGCTTACTGTATTGAAGAAGCATTAGACGTCACTGGCATGGGAGTGCGCCGTGTGGGGGGGAGGGGGTGCTACTGTTTGCAGGAGTATCTCATTTAATGTTGAGATGATGAACCTTAATCTGAAATCTTTTTTTTGTTTGTTTGTTTTGTTTTTCGAGGTAGGGTCTCACTGTAGTCCAGGCTGACCTGGAATTCACTATGTAGTCTCAGGGTGGCCTGGAACTTGAAATCAATCTCCTTGAATAGCTGTAGCTCTTTTATGATATGCCCCGTATCCACAGATCAAGAGCCAAGAAGTCAGGTTTGCTCCCAGGGCCCCCCAACCCAGACGTGCTGAAATGAACACTTCTGTCCTCATTTTGCAGAGAAGAGACTGGAGGGTTCCACAGGGAAGGGTTGTTGGCTGGGTGACTGAGCAAGTTGTGTGAAATTTTTTTTCCTGGGGAGACGCAAACCCCAGATAGGGCACAGACTATAGACCAAAGCTTGACTGTACCAAAGCCAATTTTGGTGAACCATTGAGTTTGTTGGGGTTACTCACATGGAAACCCCAAACAACCATAACATGGAGAAGTCTCGTCCCAGCTTGGGTGTTAACCTCCCCACAGATGAAGCTGTCTGTCCCTTGGTCTTCTGTCCTCCGTACTGTACATCTCCCAGAGGCCACAAGAACTTTGCATCATTGCATACATCCACACAGGAGGCACCCGAGCGAGATCTCAGGAGAGGGAGGGTGTGACCACCTTCCCCATGCCTTTTCTTCTATAGAGGAAATGTCAGCAGGCCCAGTCTAGAGTGGCTCTCGTGGCTTCTTGAAAATACTTGAGAGAGTGTGTCTGTGTATGGGCATGTCAGGGCCTCTTGCTTCTGCAAAGAAACTGCAGACACATGGGCCACATTGTGCATCTGGCTGTAGGTGGGTACTGGGAAATCAAACCTGGGCAGGCCAAGTTTTAGACCTGTTTCCCTGCTCCCCCCAGTGGGTTTTTTGTTTAATTAAGTATATACTTTGTATGGACACATCATGTGTTGTTACTGTCCTTTCCTTTCTCCCTGTCCCCATTCCATTGAGGCCCCCCCTAGCTAACAACAATTGTTTTCTCAGAGGAAGTTCATACAACAGGGGCTCAACAGTTTAGAATTGGGAGGAATTTGCTATACAACACCAATTATTTCCCTTATCTGGACCTCTTTCCTCATCGGGTGCTGATAGAGCCTAAGAATCAACAGGCCCCCTTACAGAGTTCCAAGCCAAACTCCCTGCCTTTACACACACACACACACACACACACACACACACACACACACACACACCAAGGCCTAGCCAGGGGAAGAAATTTTGCCCAAGGCCACCATGGCAGAGCACCCAGAGGCAGAGCCAAGGTCAGAAGTAGGCATTCTGACCAACGGCCAGAGACACCCTCCCACATAGAGTCAGCAGCTCTGCCCCCACCCCTTGGCTACTTCCTCAAAGCACCCACACTGGTACACCTGTCAAACCCAATTGCAAAGGCAGCGGAGGAAGCAAAGGAAGCTGCTTCTACCCCCCTACCATACCCCACCCCCCAAAAAAGGAACGCAATGCGACAACCAAGCTGCAATTTGCACCAGGGAGCTTCAGTTTGCTTCCTGGACATTTCTGAAATGATTTGCCTTTCTCCTCATTTATTTTAAGCCCTAGGCACTTTTCATACCATGATTTAATCTTCTATAGCAGCCTGGAAAAATACAAATCAATTAAAGCCCAAAACCTATGGGGTAATCAGTTTTTCCTTCCTCCTCCCCAGAGCGAGAAGTGTCTGCACTGGGGCCTTTCATCCATCCTAATTTGGCTGCAGAGGCCCCACATTCAAGGGACGATCACTTTGGATAGCTTGTTACAGCCCCTCTCATGACATTCCTGACGTGCGTGTCATAAGTTGCTAGGATCAAGAACAGAGCCAGGTTTGCTCTAGGGGGCTCTTGGGGCCACCAGCCAGGTAGCGCTGCTTTCTTGAAGGACCTGATGACCCAGGAAGCCCCAAGAGGGTTTCAGGGAGCTGGACACACACAACCCAGCCCCCAGAGCGTGACTCCTCATTGCTTTGGAATTGGTGTGGAAAAGGAAAAGTTGTGGGACGGGAAGCAGGGCCCAGGGTCTAGCTAATGGGGGAACTCTCAAAGCTGTAAAGCAACCTTTTCAGATCCTTGGTAGCATTTCCTTCCTGTCCTCCAGCAGCCAAAGCCATGTTTGTCTCTAAGGAACACCAGGGAGGGGAGGAGCCCAAGTGAAGAGCCAGACTGTAAAGTCTGGCAGGCAGGGGTGGCTGAGGTCCAGGTTGACTATTTCCCAGCTTCCTGGTTTTGGCTTCATCCCTCCCAGTGGGATAATGATCCCTCCTTCTAGGCTGGGGTAGGGGTTCTCTGGAGCTACATCTAGTGGGCAGCTGGTCTTCCACTATCACCAGGCCAGCATCTCATGGAGGGCTACAGCATGCTATTGTTCTCGGCAGGTGCCCCTCTGACAGACCGCACGTGGCCCTTTACCCCCACATCCCCTCCTCCTTGCTCCACTTCCTTTGAGGTCTTCCCTTTCCTAATTTCACTCCAGTCGTGTTCACTTGGGGCAAGGGCTGGAACATTCTATACTCTGCTGCAGAGCCCAGTACCTGGACAGTGACTGACCCAGGGCTGGAAGGACAAGTGTATGACACTCTTCACCCCGATGGCTTCGAAACCCCCAGCGGTTCTTCTGAACACCCAGCTTGACTCTGTAATCCCTTGGCCCAGCGCTGTCTAGCACCCCCACCCCTGAACCTGGTCTATGGCCTCACCCCCATGGCCCACCTCCCTTCCTTTTCTTTTCAACATCTCCTATACCAGGAGGCTTAGCCTCCAGCAGCCCCTGCTTCTCTTGAAGAGTACACCACTTCAAGAGTCCCCAGCCATCACCTGCATACTGGTTCATCCTAATAGTTCCGAGGGTTCCTGTGATGGCAGCACCCCATTTCAAACTCTGAGGCCTACACTGGCCTTTTGCTTTTGGTCTCACGACACACCTGTCTCAGGCAGAGTGGCTGAAGTTGCTGTCTCCCTACGACTTGTGCTCACTGACACTCAGACTCTAGGAGCAGCTCATTGTTAGAGGACCACAAAAAGGGTGGGCACAGGATCTGAACCCAGGACTGTGTGCCTCCCAGACAGCCTTGACCACTGCCAACCAGAGCATTGAGCATTATAGGCAAAGCCCAGGCCAACTGGGAGTGCTCTCCTGTTTCCCTGGACACCCACACCCATATCTGTTGTTCTTCTGACATTTCAGAAGTGTTCCATTTGAGTCAGTTGTAAAGCCTGGGGTTGGTGTAGGGTGAGGCAAGTAAGACACTTATTTGGGCATGAAACATAAAGGCCTCCAAATCTCAATAGTCAAGATATAGATTGCATGTACCACTTTGTGGACACTGGGGAATTGAACCTATGCTATCAGGCATTGCAAGCAAGTACCTTTAACTGTTGAGCCACCTCTCCAGCCCAAGATAGATATTTTAATGCAATTTTTTTTTGAGGCAAGCCCAACAGATTGACTTTTTTTTTTTTTTAATGCAAAAGAATGAGAGCAAGAGCAAGAACAAGAGAGATAATTGGTGTGCCAGGGCCTGCAGCCACTGCAATCAAACTCCAGACGCATGTGCCACCTTGTGTGCAAGTGCAACCTTGTGTGCTTGCATTACTTCATGCGTCTGGCTCATGTGGGACCTGGAGAGTTGAACATGGGTCCTTAGGTTTCACAGGCAAGCACCTTAACTGCTAAGCCATCTTTCCAGCTCTAATGCAATGTTTTAGAAAGCTCAAAATGAATGCCAAAAATCCAATTAGAATAAGCTATCAAAACTTGATAGGGGACTAGAGAGATGGCTTAGCAGTTAAGGTGCATGCCCACAAATAAATAAATAATTTGACAAAGATAAGCTCATTATTACTGACATTTTCCCCCTTCTACCTCAGCTCCAGTACAGTATAGCAGTATGAATTTTTTTTTTTTTTTTTTTTTTTTTTTTTTTGGTTTTCCACAGTAGAGTCTTACTCTAGCCCAGGCTAACCTGGAATTCATTATGTAGTCTCAGAGTGGCCTCAAACTCATGGTGATCCTCCTACTTCTGCCTCTGGAGTGCTTGGATTAAAGGCGTGCGCCACCATACCCAGTGACAAAATCCTAATGTTTTATTCCTTATGGACTTTTGCTTCTTTAAAGTATTTTTCTCTTTTGGATGGATGCTGAATTTTTTGGCACCCTTCTTCCCCACATAAACTTTGCCTCCCTCCCCTTACCTTTGGTTTTCCCTAACTCATGAGAAGGGGCCAAGGAGATGGCAGGTGTTCAATAAACAAGGGCCCCAGCCCTTCCTCACTTGGCCACTTGAGGCAGGGTGTTGAGAATGGGGGCACCAAGGAGGAAGGAAGGGACTGGGCCCACTCAGAGATAATTGTCAAGCCCCTTCTATGGTGACCCCGTGTCACTCCAAGATTTCTGTTCTGGGGCTTCATGGAGACCATCTTCTTCTAGTCCCCTTTTGCATTTTCCCTTCATCCTCATACCGGTGTCCCCTCCTTTTGCCATAGAGGTGCCCTCCCCAATCCAGCCCTGCTTGGGGCTCAGGATCTTGAGGGAGACAGAACAGAAACAAACACTATAGTGGTTTGAATCAGATGTTCCCTCATAAACTCACGTGTTTTGAATGCTTGGTCCCCAGCAGATGGCAGTTTGGGAGGTGAAGCCTTGCTGGATTAGGTGTTTTACTGGAATGGGTTTAGGGGTGTTATAGCCAGGTCCCCCTTGCAGACCTCAGCTCACTCTCTTGCTGCTATCTTCCACTTGACTGTGGCAAGGAGGTGATGTCCAGCCTCTGCTCTACCATCTTTGCCTAGCATCATGAAGCTTCCCCTGGAGACTGTAAGCTGAAATAAACCTTTACCTCCCATCAGCTGCTTTTGGGTGGGTGTTTCATTCCAGCAACTGGAAGGTAACACCACATGCCTCTCATCGCCACCCTGTCCTCAATCCCTCAATCCCTGCAAACGTGCCTTCCCTACACCTGACTTTGCTGTCTTTTGGCTCTTCCACTTCCAGCATCTTTCTAGGGCCTACCTTGGCACATCCTCCTCTGAACCCACTTCAGGTGGTACAGGCTGTCATGTTGGATCCTGAGCTCCACATGCACTGGGGCCTGGTGGCAGTGGAGAGGCAATCAGATGTGGGGCAGAGAGGATCCTAGTTAGACATCAGGAAGCCTGGGTCTTGGGGTGTCTCTGGCACATACTTGCTGTGACTGTATAGGAAAATTCCTTATTTCTAGGCTCCCATATGCCCCTGGAGGTTATGGAATGTTGGCCATCCGAGGTCCCTTCCAGTTCTGACGTTCCTTAAGTCAGAGTGGGAGCACTTTGCCCAAGCTTAGCAAAACTGTGATGTCACGGTATAGGGGCATTCAGCCCTTTCTGCTCTTGGGGGATTCTCAATGCTCCTGGACTGCCTGCAGTCCAGGGAAAGTCTCTGGGGCATCAGGGGAGCACTCCCTAAAGATGATCTCACGAATCAGTCATACTGGCCATTAACATAGGAGGAGAAGGATCCCTCAAACCTGAGGCTGGGGCTCCTGCATCTGGCTTTATATGAGTACTGGGGAATCAAATGCAGGCTCCTGCCCCAAGCCCTGAGTGTAGTGATGCAGCTTCTCACACTGGACACCCAGGAGCTGACACTTCCCCTGCTTATCCCACAGGGAGAATCCCCAGACTCCCAGCAACTGCAGAATGGCAGGTGTTTTTAAAATAATTGGTCTGATGCTCTGCTAGTTTTGGGCCCTGTGACATGTCCCTTTACCCCAGGTTCTGCTGACACAACAGCGAGGTCCTGGATGCTGTGATTATGCACATGTGTTTAAGTGTGCATGTGTAGATATCCACAATCTAGAAACTGCTCACAGCTCAAGAAGGATAATCACATTTCAAGGCAGATTGTGTCCTGGGAGGATAAATAGATGAGGGTCAGGCTTAGTACCTCTGTGGACAATTTGGAGGACCTGGAGCAAGTATATGGCCTTCTAGGATCTGTTCCCTTCTCCACAGGGTGGGGCCAAAACAGTCCCTTTTCCCCAGAGCTGACCCATGCTCCTCTGCAGAGAATTCTTCCCACCAGGCTTCAGGCCCAAAGCCTCAAGGCTCTTTACTTCCCTCCCTCCCATAGATCTCTCCTGTTCAGAGCGCCCCAAGCACGACAATGAATGAGGTGAAAGAGACCTTGCGTGGTATCGAGCAGAAGTACAAGCTCTTCCAGCAGCAACAGTTTACCTTCATCACGGCCCTGGAACACTGCAGGGAGAATGCCCATGACAAGATCCGGCCCATCTCCAGCATCGGACAGGTGGCATCTGGCGAGAGCACACGGGTCAGGGGAGCATCTCCCAGCCCCGTCCTTCTCTGGAAAGATGAAACAGTGAAGCCCCAGGAGAGGGAGGCATGTTTGTGCCAGAATGAGGACTCATCCTAACTGATGGAATGAGCCACTCATTCATCGCCCTACCAGACACGACTTAAAATGTGCTCCAGGCTCAACCAGAGCTGGGCGTGATGGCTCATGCTTCTAATCCCCCTTGGGAGGTGGAGGTAGACGATGATGTGAATTGGAGGTCAGCCTGGACTAGAGTGAGACCCTGTTTTGAGGAAAAACTACAAAAACAACAACAACAAAACAACTCAGACAAGGCTAAAGAGATGGCTCAGTGGTTGGAGGTGCTGGCTTACAAAGGCTGCCCTCCTGGGTTCAACTCCCCGGGTACCCATGTAAAGCCAGATGCACAAAATGGCACATGCATCTGGGGCTCTTTCAGGTGTACTCAAACTTCTCTTTCTCTCTGACCTTGCAAATAAATAAAAAAATAAAAAAAAAACGGGCTGGAGAGATGGCTTAGTGGTTAAGGCACCTGCCTGCTAAGCCTAAGAAGGCCAGTTCTAATCTCCAGGTCCCACGTTTAGCCAGATGCTAAGTGACTCAAGGGTGCAATGCCGCACTTGCCCACAAGGGGGAGCACGCATCTAGATTTCGTTCACAGCAGTTGAGAGGCTGCTGGTGTGCCCCTTCTCTCTCTGCCTCTCCCTCTGTCTCTGTGTTTCTCTCTCAAAAAAAAAAAAAAAACATCAGTCAGCCAGGGCTTAATTAAGTCCTTGTGCCACCCCATGACCTTGAGGCCAGTGATTTTACTTCACTAAGCCTCTGTTCTTTCCTCTATAATGCGATGTAGAAGCATGTGGGGAAACCCTAAGGCCCATACTAGACACCCAAATATGTCATCTGCCAGCACTGGTCAGGGCACTGAGGATTTGTTGGGTGATAATGACAACGTAGATAATGGTCCCTGCCACCAGATTCTGCTGGGGATTGAGAGACTCAAACAGGCCAAGCACCCTACTAGAGATTTTTTGTTTGTTTGTTTTGCAAGGTAGGGTCTCACTCTGGTCCAGGCTTACCTGGAATTAACTATGTAGTCTCAGGGTGGCCTCGAACTCTTGGCGATCCTCCTACCTCTGCCTCCCGAGTGCTGGGATTAAAGGCGTGCGCCACCACGCCCGGCTTCCTACTAGAGATTTTTGAAAATGCTTTTTTTCCTCCTTTGGTTTTCCAAGGTAGAGTCTCACCACGCTCGGCATGAAAAATGCTTTTATTTAACCCATATCCTCAAGGGTGAGCTGTAGTCCAAGTTCACTCAGCAGGGGGCCTTCCAGGAAGTTAGGAGCCCAAGCCTCAATGCAGCTAGGAACACACAGACAGGCTTGGATACTTGGAATAAAGAGAGATGCCACTGGGAAGGAGTCAGCTGACTGAGGGGATGGGACAGGAGCCGACTGCGGGTTCAGAACTGCTTAGGGGAAACAAGCACTGCTTGTTGGCCGCATCCTTTACTTTGCTAAATCACATAAAAATTTACTCTCCCAGTTTGACTTGAGAAGAAATGCTGACCACACAGACAAGGTGCCTAAACGACCTGCACCCTCCCTACTGGTTCATGTACTGTCCGGAAACTAACTGAAAGGCAGTTGGCTATACCCCCAGGTTTTCAGTTTTTAAAAGTAGGCCAGGGCTGGAGAGATGGCTTAGCGGTTAAGGCTCCTGCCTCCTAAGCCTAAGAACGCTGGTTCCAATCTCCAGGTCCCACGTTTAGCCAGATGCAAAGTGATGCAAGGGCGCAATGCTGCACTTGACCACAAGGGGGCGCACACATCTGGATTTCGTTCACAGCAGCTGAGACTGCTGGCGCGCCCATCTCTGTCTCACTCTCCCTCTCTGTCTATCTCTGTGTCTCTCTCCAAAAAATAAATAAAATAATAAAAAAATTTAAAAAAAATCTCCATAGTTAAAAAAAAAAAAAAGTAGGCCAGGTTCCAAGCTGCTTCAAGCACTTGCAGGAATGGCATGGCAGGTGAGGGAAGGACTTCCTGTGTGGCTTGATGTGGAGGCTCTTGTGAACCCTGGCCTTGTGTTTGGACTCCCCACCTGCCCTTCCAGAGCCAGATGCGTCCAAGGCCACCCCCAGACACCCAGGTGCTCAGGGATGCCACTCTGTTGTGGTCACATAAGGATGCCCAAGTTCCTGGGCAGGTGACAGAAGTCTTCAAACTTTGGAGGAATCACTCAGACCACTTAACAATAAGACAACCCAGTCTAGGAGATGGTTTGGGCTATTGGAGATGAATGGGTCAATTAATCAAGTCTGTGGCTGAGGTTCCTCCCTAGCATGAGATCCTTGCACCTGCATCTCACCTGCCAGGGCTCAGATACAGAGTCGCTGGGTGGTCCCAAGTAATGAAAGAAAGATCCTGACCCACAATGCATTCCCATGCTCCATCAAATGAGAATACTGAACACAGATCAGTAAATAAAAATTCTCCGTTAGCACCTTGTATGACTCTCCTTTTAGGAAGATCTCAATACTTCCTAAGCAGTCACATGGGAGTTCAAAGTGTTTGTGACACTGCTGAAGTCTATCTTTGAATATGAGGTGTGGCAAGGAGCACCTCTCCTTTTTCCCATGTGGATAGTCTTTTTTCTTTTTCTTCTAGGGTTTCACTCTAGCCCAGGTTAATGTAGAACTCACTCTGGCTGGCCTAGAACTCACAGCGATCCTCCTACCTCTGCTTCCCCAGTGCTGGGATTAATGGTGTGTGCCACCACGCCCGGTGGACCATCATTTTTACCAGTGCCACTTACTTGTCCCTTCTTTCTCTAACTCATAAATATAGCATAGCTAGCCCAAAGGAAGCTCATTACTTCTGTTTTCTCCTCAGTGGAAATGTCCTGACTCATCAGGTCTCAGGGTCCTCAACGTGGATCAGCTCCCTTTGGTTTTAAGTGCTGGCTGGCCCAAGGTCACAGGGTCCAGAGCCACTGAGTCAAATCAGCTGAGCCACTTCCATTGGTGTCCCAAGCAGGTTATCTTTTTAAAAAAAGATATTTATTTATTGATTTGAGAGAGAGAGAGAGAGAGAGAGAAAGAGGCAGATAGAAAGAATGGGCATGCCAGGGCCTCCAACCACTGTAAACAATTGCCAGATGCAAGTGCCCCCTTGTGCATCTGGCTTATGTGGGTCCTGGGGAATTGAACCGGGGTTCCTACGCTTCACAGGCAAACGCCTTAACCTCTAAGGCATTTCCCCAGCCCTAGGTTATCTTTTGTTTTTTTTTTTTAATTTTTTTTATTTATTTGAGAGAGAGAGAGAGAGGGAGAGACAGAGAGAAAATGGGCACGCCAGGGCCTCCAGCTACCATAAACAAACTCCAGATGCATGCGCCCCCTTGTGCATCTGCCTTATGTGGGTCCTGGGGAATCGAACCTAGTTCCTTTGGCTTACAGGCAAGTGCCTTAACTGCTAAGCCATCCCTTCAGCCTTTTTTTTTTTTTTTTTCTGAGAGAGAGAGAGAGAGAGAGAGAGAGAGAGAGAATGGACACACCAGTGGCCTCTCAGCCCCTGTGAACGAACCCCAGACACATGCACCCCCTTGTGGGCAAGTGTGGCATTGTGCCCTTGCATCACTTTGCATCTAGCTAAACGTGGGACCTGGAGAATCGAACAGCATTCTTAGGATTGGCAGGCAGGTGCCTTAACCACTAAGCCATCTCTCCAGCCCTTTAAAATTTTTTTTTTATTTGAGAGAGATTATCTTTTTTATGTATTGAAAACTTTAATATATGAACACATAGTAATTTCATCAATTTGTCCCAAGGACCCTCCTCTTTCAAGGTGGTCCTTCCTCTGTTTTGTTCTTGTTCATTTTGTCCTCCTCCATGTCAATATGTTGATGGACTCAGAACCGTGCTGTTCATGAATGCATCAGTGAATTCATGACTGAAGAACAGCACCCCAAAGTACACCTATGTACCCTGTGGCCCTTACATTCTTCTTTTTGGGGGGGGCGAGTTTCGAGGTAGGTCTAACTCTATGTAGTCTCAGGGTAGCCTTGAACTCATGGAGATCCTCCTACCTTTGCCTCCCAAGTGCTGGGATTAAAGGCGTGTGCCACCACGCCCAGCTTCTGCTCTTAGATTCTTTATGCATACTCCTCCACAACGTTCCCCAAGCCTTGAAGGGTGGGATAAAAAAATCTTGTTTAGTGTTGAGCTCTTGACCTTACTTTATAAAACTTATTTTATATATAACAGGTTGGACACTTTTATCTTCTTGCCCCAACTCCTGTTACCCTGGGAGCCCTTCACTGTGGGGTTATGGCAATCATTGTGGGGTCATGAAGGCCTCAGTTCCAATGGGGTAACCAGGTACTGTGCCTCAGGGTATTCCTACTTAGTGAATCTTACAGTCTTTCCATCCTCTCTTCCACAATGTTCCCTGAGCCATGGCAGGCATGTTAGCAGTCTGATTTAGTGTTGAGTTCTTTGTAGCCTCTAGATTTCTGCTTGCATAGGTTTTTTTTTTTTTAAAGACATTTTTTTATTGATATGTATGTACATACGTATATGTATATGTAGAGAATGGGTGCACCAGGACCTTCAGTCACTGCAAATGAACTCCAGATGCATATGCTACCATATCTGGCTTACATGGGTCCTGGCGAATGGAACCTGGGTCCTTTGGTTTTGCAGGCAAGCGCCTTTAATTGCTAAGCCTCTCCAGCACTGCATAGGTTTTGATTATTCTAAGTGTCATTATCACCCTGGCAATTTCTTGAGTTCTGGCAGATGTGCTGGAGGTGGCAAGACTCATGGTGGGCAGTCAGCTATCTTCGTTTTTTTAAATTTTTAAATTTTTTATTTTTTGGAGAGAGACACAGAGAGAGAGGGAGAGGGAGAGGTAGACAGAGAATGGGCACGCCAGCAGTCTCTCAGCTGCTGTGAATGAAATCCAGATGCATGCGCCCCCTTGTGGACAAGTGCGGCATTGTGCCCTTGTGTCACTTTGCCTCTGGCTAAACGTTGAGACCTGGAGATTGGAACCGGATTCTTAGGCTTAGCAGGCAGGTGCCTTAACCGCTAAGACAACTCTCCAGCCCTTCTTGTTTTATCAATGGATCTAGATTCTCCTCCATTTTCTGTCATAATGGCAGGGCCCTGCTTGCAGCTCCACTTCACCTGGCTCATCCCCTTACAGGCAGCAGCTCCAGAATCTGCTTCTTTTCTACTTTGATGAGTTTTGAGTCTCCTCCACAGAGACAGTTCTCTGACTAGCAGTGAGAGCAGCACTTCTATTTCTTCTGTGACTACCTGCGTAGTGTTCCCTGAGCCCTGGGGGTGGGACAGAGATGACTGGTTCAGTGCTAAGCTCTGGGCTCTCTCTCCTTGTCATTTTGATGAGTCTTGGGTTTCTCTGGTATTTGCTGTGTCTAGGGCCCAGGGCAGCAGAGCCAGGGCTGCCACGCTTGGTGCTTCCCATTCCCACCACTGACCTGCCTTGCAGGTTTTTCTGAATCTCAACACTCACTGTATTTATCTGTAAAATGAGGCCTTTAAGAAAGTAATTGACCTACTATGTAGAGTTTAGGTGAAGAGCAAGTGAGAGCAGGCCTGGGACACAGGAGTTACTGGCTGGATGCTGTGATTCCTAGGTGCGAATACTTCGAGCCTGTGAGGTCTAGAGGGTGGGGGTACCTCTCTAGCTCACAGCATGCTGGTCTTTGCAGGTACAGAGCTACATGGAACACCACTGCAACAACGCCACAGACCGGCGCATCCTGCTCTTGTTCATAGACATCTGTTCGGAGCTCAATAAGCTCTGCCAGCGTTTGAGGCCCTGCATTCTGGCACCCCAGTCACCAACAACCTCCTTGAGAAATGCAAAACTCTGGTTAGCCAAAGCAACGACCTGAGCAGCCTCAGAGCCAAGTAAGTTCCTTATGGTCCTGTTGGTGAGGCCTGGGCGCATGCATAGGGCGAGGCCTCTGCAGAGAGGGCAAGGGACCAGCTCTGAGCTGGCTCTTTCTTATCACCTGTTGTTCAGATGTTCCTAGGAGAGAAACACTAGTTCCCATTAATCTACTCGAACAACAGCAGGTCAAAAGTGTCTACCTGGACCTCACACCAGGCCAACGGAAAGGGAGTGCTACAGAACCGAGACACCACAGCTGCATCCCTGGGGGCCAGCACCACCACTGTGGGTTTCCTCATCCTGACCCCAGAAAATCCACAGCATCATGCACCAATGCTTTGGCAGGATACCCTGGGAGCCCTTCACTGTGGGGTTATGGCAATCATTGTGGGGTCATGAAGGCCTCAGTTCCAATGGGGTAACCAGGTACTGTGCCTCAGGGTATTCCTACTTAGTGAATCTTACAGTCTTTCCATCCTCTCTTCCACAATGTTCCCTGAGCCATGGCAGGCATGTTAGCAGTCTGATTTAGTGTTGAGTTCTTTGTAGCCTCTAGATTTCTGCTTGCATAGGTTTTTTTTTTTTTAAAGACATTTTTTTATTGATATGTATGTACATACGTATGTACGTATGTAGAGAATGGGTGCACCAGGACCTTCAGTCACTGCAAATGAACTCCAGATGCATATGCTACCATATCTGGCTTACATGGGTCCTGGCGAATGGAACCTGGGTCCTTTGGTTTTGCAGGCAAGCGCCTTTAATTGCTAAGCCTCTCCAGCACTGCATAGGTTTTGATTATTCTAAGTGTCATTATCACCCTGGCAATTTCTTGAGTTCTGGCAGATGTGCTGGAGGTGGCAAGACTCATGGTGGGCAGTCAGCTATCTTCGTTTTTTTAAATTTTTAAATTTTTAATTTTTTGGAGAGAGACACAGAGAGAGAGGGAGAGGAGAGGTAGACAGAGAATGGGCACGCCAGCAGTCTCTCAGCTGCTGTGAATGAAATCCAGATGCATGCGCCCCCTTGTGGACAAGTGCGGCATTGTGCCCTTGTGTCACTTTGCCTCTGGCTAAACGTTGAGACCTGGAGATTGGAACCGGTTCTTAGGCTTAGCAGGCAGGTGCCTTAACCGCTAAGACAACTCTCCAGCCCTTCTTGTTTTATCAATGGATCTAGATTCTCCTCCATTTTCTGTCATAATGGCAGGGCCCTGCTTGCAGCTCCACTTCACCTGGCTCATCCCCTTACAGGCAGCAGCTCCAGAATCTGCTTCTTTTCTACTTTGATGAGTTTTGTGTCTCCTCCACAGAGACAGTTCTCTGACTAGCAGTGAGAGCAGCACTTCTATTTCTTCTGTGACTACCTGCGTAGTGTTCCCTGAGCCCTGGGGGTGGGACAGAGATGACTGGTTCAGTGCTAAGCTCTGGGCTCTCTCCTTGTCATTTTGATGAGTCTTGGGTTTCTCTGGTATTTGCTGTGTCTAGGGCCCAGGGCAGCAGAGCCAGGGCTGCCACGCTTGGTGCTTCCCATTCCCCACCACTGACCTGCCTTGCAGGTTTTTCTGAATCTCCAACACTCACTGTATTTATCTGTAAAATGAGGCCTTTAAGAAAGTAATTGACCTACTATGTAGAGTTTAGGTGAAGAGCAAGTGAGAGCAGGCCTGGGACACAGGAGTTACTGGCTGGATGCTGTGATTCCTAGGTGCGAATACTTCGAGCCTGTGAGGTCTAGAGGGTGGGGGTACCTCTCTAGCTCACAGCATGCTGGTCTTTGCAGGTACAGAGCTACATGGAACACCACTGCAACAACGCCACAGACCGGCGCATCCTGCTCTTGTTCATAGACATCTGTTCGGAGCTCAATAAGCTCTGCCAGCGTTTTGAGGCCCTGCATTCTGGCACCCCAGTCACCAACAACCTCCTTGAGAAATGCAAAACTCTGGTTAGCCAAAGCAACGACCTGAGCAGCCTCAGAGCCAAGTAAGTTCCTTATGGTCCTGTTGGTGAGGCCTGGGCGCATGCATAGGGCGAGGCCTCTGCAGAGAGGGCAAGGGACCAGCTCTGAGCTGGCTCTTTCTTATCACCTGTTGTTCAGATGTTCCTAGGAGAGAAACACTAGTTCCCATTAATCTACTCGAACAACAGCAGGTCAAAAAGTGTCTACCTGGACCTCACACCAGGCCAACGGAAAGGGAGTGCTACAGAACCGAGACACCACAGCTGCATCCCTGGGGGGCCAGCACCACCACTGTGGGTTTCCTCATCCTGACCCCAGAAAATCCACAGCATCATGCACCAATGCTTTGGCAGGACTCTATTTTTATTATTTATTTTTATTTGAGAGAGACAGAGACAGAAAGAGAAAATGGGCACACCAGCAGCCTCTCAGCTGCTGTGACTGAACTCCAGATGCATGCGCCCCTCTGTGGGCAAGTGCAGCATTGTGCCCTTACCTCACTTTTTGCGTTTAGCTAAATGTGGGACCTGGAGATTGAACGGGCGTTCTTAGGCTTGGCAGGCAGGTGCCAACTCTCCAGCCCTATTTTTATTTCTTGTATATTTTATTTATTTATGAGAGAGAGAGAGAGAGAGAGAGAGAGAGAGAGAGGAATGTGCACATCATGGCCTCTAGCCACAGCAAAGGAACTCCAGATGCATGAGCCACACCTTGTGCACCTATCTGCCTTGATGTGGGTACTGGGGAATCGAACCTGGGTCCTTTGGCTTTGCAGGCAAATGCCTTAAGCCATCTCTCCAGCCCCTTTTAAAAATTTTTATTTTTTAAAAAGTTTACTTGCACATGTATGTGCATGCATATGTGCCAGGGTTTCTTGCTGCTGCAAACTAATGCCTAGCCAGCTTTGCATGGGTGGATAGGGAATTGAACCTTGGTCAGCAGGCTTTGCAAGCAAGCACCTTTGACTACTGAGCCATCTCCCCAACTCCTACTTATTACTTTTATTTTGGAAGGGTTCTTTAGATGTTAGGATAAGGAGGACTGAAGGGACTAACCAGTCTTTTGAAAAGGAACAGTAGGTTCCTTAGTCTCTTGTCCCAGTCCCACCTACATATTTCACATCAGTCCTTGACAGCTCTTGCCCCTCCACACTGGAAGTATCCGAGGCTCCTGGCCCTGAACCTGCTGAACCAAAGCCTGACCATGTTTGTGTGTCCAGTTCTAAAAGCTCCTGGGTGGACTGTAGTACGTGACATCTGGCAGCTGCTCAGCCCCATGGTAAGTCCCGGTGGCAATCACTCACCACCTGGTGCTCATCTCGCAGGTACCCGCACGATGTGGTGAACCACCTCAGCTGTGATGAGGCCAGGAACCACTACGGAGGTGTGGTCAGTCTCATTCCCATAGTCCTGGACTTAATGAAAGAATGGATTGCCCACTCCGAGAAGCTGCCCCGCAAAATGCTGCAGCACGTGAGTGCGTCCCTGGCTGGTCAGGGAGCCACCACGACAGCCACTTTTCCTGCCCGGATCACAAGCAACCAGAGCTGGCTAAGCAAATTTAAGTGTAGGCAACTTGCAAAAGAGAACCTCAAACTCAGGGGGAAAGACAAAGGCTGCTCAAAGCCTCCCTGGAGGCCACCCAGTGGGAAACTGTGAAACCCAGCCAGTGACCTGCTCTGGCAGTTAGGTTTCCCCCCGGGTGGCTCCACTCTCATTGGAGTCCCTGCCAAAGGGGGGGGGCAATATACTATTGTGAACCTCTCTCCCCCTTGCCTTCACTTCCGAATTTCCTGTCTCTGAGCTCTGTGTTGATCTAGAATAAGTCCACTTACAGAGTTTCCCAAGCAATGTGGTATTGGTAGATGATTTCCCAGAGGGAGAGCACTGGGCCAGTGCCCAGGTCTTCATGAGCCACAGCTTGCACAGTGCCTGGCCTGACCATGCTGTGGCACTGGCTTTGCAATGAGCCAATGGGATAGGCTCACCTAGCTCCTTGCTTCAACAAAGGCAGCTGGAGGTGAGGCACAAAGATTGCCCACAAAGGTTGAACTCTATGTGTTCAATTCCCTGGACCCAAACAATGAACCCATTTCTCTCCCTCTCTTACTTGGGAGATGGAGACCACGGCAGATGCCTCTATTTTGTGGCTCCTGAGCAAGCACAATGGCCTGATATTCACAGCATAGTCCCAAACACTGTACAATGTATCCCTGGCTCCTCAGCTTGCCAGAAGTAAGGTCTGACTGTTGGTTTTTCCCTTCACAGGGGACGACTTAGCTTCTGTACTGTTGCTTCCTCAGGGGGGGACAGCCAAGAATAAAATGTTCCACCCACCACCTCTCTGCCTAGCTTGGTTTCCTGGGATTTATCCCTGAAAGAAAACCTGCACTTCTAAGACATCAAAGGACACTGGGTGGTGAACACACAAGCAAAGAAAGTACTCTTGAAGACAGCAAGAAAGCCGCTATAGCCAAGTAGGCACTCACCTTGAGGGGCTGCCTCTGAGAGGGTCACACCAGTCCACAGAAGGCCAGCCTGCAGTCTTTTCCAAGGGTGACAAACTCCTTGTCTAATAAGGGACTGTTTAGAAAAAAAAAATCCCTGAATTTTCCAACCTCTGAGTCTTGCTTTAAAGGAGGTGCCTCCTACTGTTAAGATGGGCAGTGCACACTGAATTCCAGATGCGGTCAAGGATAGCTCCTGAAATCACATTGCTATGCAGCTCATATCCGGCTCTTTTCCCAGAAGTCCCAGACCAGGTTGATTTTAAAACTATGTAAAGAACATCTCCTGCCTCTGCCAAATGCCCTGTGGTGATGGTGGTACACCATTCCTTGGCACACACACAAACATGGCTGGCAAGGCTCAGGGTTAGCAACTGGGAACCACTGGGAACCAAAAGTACTTCAGGAAACCCATCCTGGCCAGCCCTACGGGATGCAGACACAGGTGGCAGGCTGAGTGGCAATGCATGTTGACAGCCTCCTGCTTTCAGATGGGATGAGTCACCACCTAGTACTCGCTACTCTCTGGAGAGGAGCATGCATCTTACACAGATAAAATTACCCACCAGCTAGGAGGTGACTTGTCACAACATGAAGGTTCTTAGAGACTAGATTCACCACCCACGCCCAGGTAAGCACCTTAGCACAACCCCCACCCCCCCGTCAAGACCAGCATTAAGTCATTCTACATCAACACTGCAGAGTAGTGCAAAACAATAAATTTTTATTTGTTCACAGTTAAACACAAGCAACTGCCTTGACATTTTAGAACCTTCTAAGGAGGACAGCAAACTTTTGATTCCCATTCCCATCCACTGAGATTGTACCAAGTTCTCTCACAGTTCATGTTCATGGCATCTGACATGGATTGTTTGACATGCTTTTAAGATCAAGGTGGGAAAGTGGAAGCCTTTGAGAATAGGTGACTTTCTTCCATTTATCTAAAAAAATTTTTTTTGAAATCTGATTCTTTTCACTGATGGGACCCCTTTAAATTCCAAGTTAGCCACATATGATTCATCCATGATCAACTAAGAATCTAGATTACATCTTAACAAACCTGCTTCTTTCTTCACAATATGCCTGTGTCCCACAGAAGTGAGAAGTGATCACTGATTCTTCCTGGTGCACAAACGCCTGGCTGCCTCTATGCCAGAGTGCTGCCAAATCCTCCCATCCAAACACTGTGTGAGGTGGGGGGGGTAGGGTGGGGCAGGGATTGATCTGGGGGTCCTTGGACTCCCAGTATCCTCTAAAAGGTCTATTTCAGTGGCTTGATCAGCCTACTTACCCCAGAAAGGGGATAACGCTGTGGCGCTGGGAAGGGACAGAGTGCCTTGGCCTTCATTAACTCATTTTGAGGCCAAAAGTGGTTGGGGCACAAGCTTCCCTTCACAGCTACAGCTACTTGCCTCTACGTGAGCATTTAGAGACTTCAGGGCAATACAGGAAAGACAGAAACACTGCTCCCTGGACACACTGGGGAGTCAGACTGGAAGCAGGCTGCATGGAGAACAAGGGTCACAACAGCAGCCTAGAGGCCAGTCCTGATCTAAACTTCTTTTACCTCTAGAGACATGCTAAATCTAGGGCAATCAATGACTTTGCAGCAATCTGGGGTGGGGTGGGGTGGGGGACAAGTGCCACAGACCTCTGGATGTAAACAGATACAAAAACGTCCTCATATCCCAACACACACTGCAGTCACTTTTACAGCACGGACCTCAGAGTTGAAGGTGTGGCAGATGTACGCTGCCACCTGGATCACTGCCTTCCTATTATGGCAGTCTGCCAGGTGGATAGCACTCCATCTGTCCACAGTGCCTCCCACCCTCACTCCTCAGTGAGACCCACCAAGCATTTTCCTACAGTACTTCCATTTGCTCGTTTCTTTCTGGCTTGGGTGGTAGGTGCTAGTATTTGATGGAAATTTACATTGGATGGTCTCAGCATACTTCAGTTGTCACACAGAGGCACATACCTAGCTTTCTATTGTCATGGCCAGTGTGAAGTCCATGGGTCAGCTCCTTTTTCACGTCCACTGACCTATGTAACTCTTTCTCTCCAAGAGCATGGGAGCCCAATTGTGCTGCCATAACTGGTGAATCTGGGGCTTGCCACCTATGGTGCTGCTTCTGCCCACTGATCCCTGGCTATGGCAGCATGAAGGGGGATGAGGGCAGGATAATTTTTCCATCAGTGGCTTCCAGGGCTTTTCCTGAGTTGTGGCAGTTTACCTTTATAAATGATGGGACTATTTTCCCCTAACCATATCACATACAGTTAGAATCTTGTGCAGCTTACTCCTGAAGATTAGACAATCTCTACTGAAAGCAGTTAGCAGATCTAAAGAAGTCACTGGCTACCCATCTTAGTACTCCACTCCAAGGACACCTCCCTACCATCTCAGGAGGCTGCCTTCTCATGTTCACAATCACACACTTCTGCTCCCCACTAAGTTGTTATGGACTTTATGGGACCTATATTAGACATAGATGTGTGCTCATAGACTGCAGCGAGGGCACCATCCTACTTCTCTCCTACCCCATCTCCAGTGACATTCCAGTGCTGTTTTTAAACAGATTCCATACTGCACAAGAAACAACCTCCAGCCTCTTCAGGTCCCAAGGAATCATAGGAGGGAGGCCATTCAACCAACATTCACAGGTACAGGCTGCTCCAGATGGTTCTGCCCATGACACCAAAAGTTCTAATATCTCTGCCTGGGTCTCAACTGCCTCTCCAGAGCTCCTCTCCTGCCTGTAGCAGTGTCACGTGACCCACTGACTCCTGGTAGGTCCATCACTGCTCTCAGAACAAAGGCTGGAGTCCTTTGAAACAGAAAAGACTGTCCTCAGGTTGAGTTCCTTCACCATAGCACCAGGTCACAATACCCCAATCCTGACTGTAAGAAAATCTGGACAGCCTCCTAGATTGCAAAGAAGCTCAAGGTGGAGCACACCAGGATGACTAGGTTGTACAGCTGGGAGATGAACACCCAGCACACAGGAATGTGCAGAGGACCCAAGCAAAGCCTGTGGGAGACTCCAGCCTAAACCTCAGTCTAATTATCACTGCTTCATTCCTGCCCTATAGTTAGTTCCTAACCTATGCATTTTTAAGGTGTCTTTAGAAAACACGCGCGTGCGCGCACACACGCATGCACGCGCACACACGCGCGTGCGCGCGCGCACACACACACAAAAATAAATAGTGTTCTCTTCTTTCTTATGCTAGTCTTTCTTTTGCCAGTTAAGGAAAGGTTTTGTTCTGTGGCACAGATCTCGGGGAGACAGGGCACTTACAACCAGTTCCAACAGTTAACCTGTAAGATCTTTCTTTCCTCTATGTTCTCCTGTTGTTCTTCCCTAAAATGGAATCAGGAAATTAGAGCATATTGGATTTTAGGCTTTCCTTTGGACAAAGCTGAATTAAAAGCATGGTGTCCCTAATCCTCCACTCTAGGAATCCAGAGCCATGGCTAACCTTGGCTGGGCTGAGAGCATGCCCTCATGTAGACTGAGTGCCAGTTATAGCAGAAATCCTGGCCCCAGAAGGTCTTCAGCCAGCCCTGCCATGGTGGCATGACAGCATCTCTAGCTGTCTGGTTCTTTTAGTTAGTTAGGTATGCTAGAGTATTTACTGCCACAGATAAGAAAAAGAAAGGCTTTCACCTTCATGTGCAGGAGGGTTCCATGAGCAGTAAGATTTCGTACCATTACAGTTTCTTAACTTCTTCGTGGCTAAATCCTTCTATCCTCTTTCTGAAAGAGAGAGCCAAGAAAAATGAATTCATTGGCTCTTTTCCACCAAGTCCTTCCTTGCCTGGGCTAGAACATCAGGTAACAATTCTTAGGCATCTAGCATTTATACCAGGAGCATCTGTTGAATTTGGGGTTCTATGCTGCCCCCCACTGATAGGTGTCACCTCTTATGAGCATGTGGGCAGCCCAGAGGTTATAAGCAGGTAGGCAGTTTTCACCAACACCCTCCTGCTCTGCTCTGCATTGCTCTGTCATGCCTAAAATAGGAGACTGTGAAAACACCAAATCTTTGGGAGAGTTCTTAAAAGTCAGAATTGGTACGGCAAAGCTGCTACCTTTTTGTGGTGGCCTGGAACTACTAATGTGAGGCACCTCAACAGCTTAAGAATACAAATCTGAGCCTTTCTGCTGCTGGTCACAGCAGCTATCATAAGTAAATGAGTGTGACTCAAGGGAAGGAAAACATTGGAGGGTCGAACAGATGGCTCAGCTAGAGGAGACCAGCCCAGAGGTGCACTCCACGTGTACAAAAGCTTCCTGGGCATCTCTTCAAATGACCTTTCCTTGCCATCTGTACAGAACAGGACTACCCACCCACTTGTGGACATAATGGTACCAACATTCAAGCAAACACCAAATAAATAAGAGGTAGTGGGGGAAGGAAGGGCAACAGGCTTTTCCAAAAGGCAAAGAAATACAGCCTCCAGTGCCAGCTAGACTGCTGAAACAACAGGCATTTGTTCTCAAAGAACTTTCTAGGAAGCTTATCAAATCTGCTAAAAGATGGTGAGGAGGAAAGAAACATTGTGTTTTTTAGATCTGCTGCTTTAGATGCTGAACTTCAGAACCAAAAAGCACTAAAGAAGTCTCCTGTAACAGCTTTCCTCTGGATAGCTTTGCAGGCCACGTCCTCCTAGCAGGGACAGAACTGGACCTTCCTACAATGCCACCAACTGTCTGGTCTAATGAGGAGCCACCCAGTTATCTGAGCTTCAGGAAAGCATGAGCATGGTGTGTTGGACTCAAAAGATGAAATTTGGCCTCATATTGCACAGGTTCAAAGGACACGACCATCTGGGAAGAAAAGGAAGAAAACAAAGCCACTGAGGAGCACAAGCTGGCCCCAGTTAGTACACACTGCTTGGTAAATGAAACAGAGGTTGGGGTGGGCTGAAGGGAAGGTTAAGAGGCACCTCAATGCCAGATCCAAAACCGTTTTTCAACATTCGGTCAGCTGTCAAAAGGACCTCTGCCATTCCCACCATGTGAGCAGCCACTCAGACCCTGGAAACAGAAAAGCCTAGAACGTGCATTCATACTTTCTGTTCTATACCAATGAAGACGCACGTTAACAATGACTGACCCCTCTTAGCTGTGTTCATGATGAGCTTCATTGTAGTCCATGATGCGGAGCTGTCCAACACTGTCTGGGTTTGGGGGAGATGGGTGAGGACCGTCTAGGCTTAGAGGAGTCTTGGCTTCCACACCCAAGTCTTTGCCCAGTTCCATCTTTAGGGTCTCAGAAAGGCTACTGATGGTCAGGCCGTCCTCATCACACTGGCTCTCACTCTTATTACGGAATAGCTCCCGGGCCTTCATGCCCAGGAAGCTTTTGGAACTGGGAAGTGAGCCCACAGTCGTGGGGATGCTGGTGGAGGGCTCACCCATGGTGGTTTCCCACCGGCTGCTGAACCTCTGGTTTGGGGGTTTCTCTGGGGTAGAAAGCTCACTGCTGCTGCTGCCACCTCCAGCGCCTCTACCTCCACAATTGCTCCGGGTGTTGCTGTAAGCCTTGGGAGTTTTGGCCTCACCATTATGGCCGGATACGTCATCATTGTGCCCTACAAAGGAATCTGAGCAGCCGTCGTTACAACAGTCAAGCCTGTAATGAAAGCCGGGGGGCAAGAGGAAGAAAGATTGGAGTTGGTCACTATAGTATCCAGGTTGGAAGATGTGAAATTACTTACTACACTTGTTCCCTGAACCCTGCTTGCTTGCTGTTTTGTACCAGCACACCCAAGCAAAAGTCACATCAAGTAAGAAACCCAAGTCATAACTAAAGATGCTGGATGGCAATCTGCAAATGCTAATGGAAGATCAGGTGATCAAAGTCAACAAACCAAGGTGGAAGACCACTGGCATGTGAGGACAGATAAATCAGGGTGGCACTCTAAAAGAAGTGGGCTGAGTACCATAGCCCTGTCAGATGTCACTGTCTCATAAGCCCTGCAAAGAAGCCCGACCTCTGCATGCAGCACGGCATTGTGGGGTTACAGTGCAACCCTCTGCTCCTACCTTTCCTCTGCTGCTTCTGCTGCTTCTGCTTTCTCCTCTTCAACTTTTCGTAGGAGGCCATCTTTCTCCAATCTACCATATAAGTCTAGGATTTCCAACTCAAACACCTGGGTGATCTTCCTCTGAGCTTCATACCTGCTTTCTGAAGCCAGCAGCTGACCACTGAAAGATACAGACCCATTCAGAATGTAGGGGGTTCCATTTCATTAAGAGCTATCAGTACCCAAACCTTTCTGATGTAGTTACCTCGCCTGGCTCTTGACATCCTCCAAGTACTTCTTCTGTTCCAGGAGAAGGTGGTCTTTTTTGGCCAGAAGAGATTCCAGTTCCAAAATCCGTTTCTGTGAAGTATCCAGCCTCTGATTCTGCTGGAGTAGGTGGCTTCTGTTTTTTTCTAGTTCTTTCCGATACGCAGTTTTCATCATTTCCACTTCCTAAGAAAAGGTACTGGGGTTAGTTCTTGTAGACAATAAGAACTTGCTCCCAAACAGACTCTTAGGATGATGACAGCAGGAATGAATGAAGACAACACTCTGGAAAGAAGGCTAGCTGGGCCTCTACCCACTGACCCTTTAACATCTAAGAAGTCACCTGATACAGGAAAAGACATTTTGAACAACAATCACCACAGCATTTTTGTAAAAGTCAAGAACCAGAAATGCCCTTAAAATTAACACCAGAAGGCCAGGCGTGGTGGCGCACGCCTTTAATCCCAGCACTTGGGAGGCAGAGGTAGCAGGATCGCTGTGAGTTCAAGGCCACCCTGAGACTACAGAGTGAACTCCAGTTCAGCCTGAGCTAGAGTGAAACCCTACCTCGAAAAACCAAGAAAGAAAAAAAAAATTAACATCAGAGAAGCAGTCTGACAAAATATGTAAGTCTGTGGAGAGGACATACTATCAGTAAAAAGACACAAGCAGACAGCAAAATGCATAGTACAGTTGACCACAGAAACATATACATGCACAATACACTAAACGGAATGAGCTAGTTCTCAGTCATGACATTTAGTGGCACTGTGGGTTATTTGCTTTTTCTTTTCCTTTTTTCCCTTTTTTAAAAAAAATTTTATTCATTGGGGGAGGAGAGAGGAAGGAAGGAAGGGAGGGAGGGAGGAAGGGAGGGAGGAAGGAGGGAAGGCAGGCAGGCATGCATGCATACTAGAGCAATTCGGGTGCTGCAAACAAACTCCCGATGCATGTGCCCCCTGGTACATCTGGCTTATGTGGGTCCTGGGAATTGAGCCTGGGTCCATTGCTTTTGCAGGTAAGTGCCTTAACCACTAAGCCATCTCTCCACCCTATCTTCCCTCCTCTACTAGCAGCTGGAGTGGCAACGTGAAAAAGTAAGTCTGCTCAAGAGTAGCAGCAATTGCAGGCTGGTCTCTTGCTGAGTTTGTCAATCAAGCCAAGGCAGGTGGTCTTCTTGGCAGTTGCAGATGGAGAGCAAATATAGGCTGATTTGCAGGGGAAAAAAATGATGCAAAGGATACTTTTCTAACAGCATGTGTTATTGTGGGTAACACCTACATGAAAAAAGTATAAAACCTGCCATACATGTTTTTCGAAAGGCCATAAACTGTAAGGAGCAAGGATCTTTATAGGAGGCATCCAAGCCATGATGGTAGCCACCAAATTAATGTTTCCAAAGTGCAGAAGGCAACAGAATAACTCAACTGGCTGGCAGAAAACATGTGCAGTCCAGCTGGCTGTAAACTTCAAGAGGCTAGGTGAACAAACACATCTGACTTTTGTCATAAGCAGCAGCATAGTCAACCCTCCATATCCATGGACCCAACCAACCGCCAGTGAGAATTCTTAGTGTCTGTACTGAGTATGACATTTTCTTGTCATTATTCCTGAAACAATATAGTATAACTACTGTTTAGAGAGCACTCATTATATTGGGTATTTATACATAAATGACCTAGAGATGATTAAATAGACATCGGAGGATGGACAAGGGTTCTATGCAAACTCATATAAGAGCCTGGAACAAATGCTACAAATATAGGGGGACACCTATACCTATTTATGAATAATCACACAAGGTATTAAAACAAGGAGGGGCTGGACATGATGGCATATATCTTTGGTCCCAGCACTCAGGAACCTGAGGTAGGAGAATTGCCATTAAGTTTTTTTTTTTTTTTTTTTTTATTGACAACTTCTATACTTACAGACAAAAAAAAAAAAAAAAAAAAAAAAACCATGATATTTCCCTCCCCTTCCCCACTCCCCCTTCAGAACTCCATTCTCCATCATATCCCCTCCCTCCCTCTCTCTCTCCATTGCCATTAAAATTGAGGGTAGCTTGGAACTACAGAGTAAGTTCCAGGTCAGCCAAGGCTTGAGTGAGACCCTGCTGCAAAACAAAACAAAAACAAAACAAAACAAAAAAACAAAACCCAAAAAAACCAAGGGTTGGAGAGATGGCTTAGTAGTTGAAGCACTTGTCTGAAAAGCCTCCTGATCTAGGTTCAACTCCCCAGTACTCATGTAAAGCCAGATGCATAGGGTGCCACATGCATCTGGAGTTTGTTTGCAGGGGCTAGAGGCCCTGGCGAGCCCATTCTCTCTCTCTGCTTGCAAATAAATAAATAAAAGTATTTTTTTTTTAAGACCAAAAAAAAAAAAAAAAAAAGAAGAAGAAGAAGAAGAAGAAGAAGAGCAGCCCCAGCTCCTGGTTAGAGACATATCCTGGCCTGTCCAAGGCCCTGGCAGGCTAGTAATGAGCAAATCCTGCAACAAGGAAAATGGAAAGTGTAAAGAGTATTTTTGGGAAAAGTTTCTTCACTGAAGGACAGCCATGTGAAGCAAGAGATGCTTTCATCCATGGTGTCTGTCTGGAACATGTGTACCAGGGGTATCTTGCACCTGGTGTATGAGCATGGCAAGCTGGAGACCAAGGCTGACAGCCTTCCATGTTCATGGACAAGTAGAGCATGGAAGACCTTGGTTCCCTTGCACTGTTCCCAAATAGCCAACTTAAAACTTGAAATTCACCTGCCTCAGGACTTCTTATAAAATGCAACAAAAAAACTCTTATTTAAGCCACTTTGTTTTGTTCTGTGATTTATAATGGAAGGCATCCTAACTAACCCAAGGTTGTATCCTCACCATTCTCAACTGTGAATCAGGTCCCAAAGAGGGCACACAGCTGCTCTAGTCTGAGTCCAAGGGTGCTAACAGAAGCCCACAACAAAGAACCCCACTTCTCTCTGGAGGCCTCAGAAACATGTTTCAGTGAGCTCTTTTGGGGTGGCAGAGTGTTATTTCTGTTCTTTTCTTCTCTCAAAGCCTTTCTGCTTCTAAAATAAGTGACAGTTGGATTCTAGAAAGTTCCATATTCAACATCTTCCAGGGGGAGTGTGATTCCGAGGCTGAGAGGAGCTGAGAAATAAGAAGCAAGTATGCTATGCAAATTATGTATCCCTAATTCTAAGATAACTCCATTTGGCCAAAAAAGGCACTTTACAAAGTGTAAGCCCAGAAATCCTAAAGGCCTGTGTGTGAAGGAGAGAGCTAGTGACAGGCAGCATTTGAGTATTTACTATTAAAATTCTATTTCCAATTCCTTCACTAACATTACCTGAGGCTATCTGTAAAATGACATGAAACTTCTGTTTGACACCATTAGCAAAGCACTAATGAATGTATGAGCATTCTGGGGCTGGCCTTGCTGCCAGGACTGAAGGACCATCAGGAGAAACCACATTCAACATGAAAAAGGAAGCAAAACTGGCATGTGCACTAGTGGACACCAGGACACACCCTCAGTCTTAGAGGGCATGTTAGAGTTGACTCCCATCCTCCCTCCCCCTCTGAAGGGGCACAAGGAGAAGAGGGAAATCCTTCACTCTCACTCTGCAATAGTCACTATCAGGTGCTTTCACGGACACCCAACTCCATCCCAAAGCCATGCATGCATGCACTAAAATGGTGGCTGGGCCTGGGGGAAGAGTGGGTGGACACAGTTGCTCCATCTTTGGGGAAGCAATTCCTGAAGCTTCTTTACACCCTGCCTGGGTGCAGAGATTTTCCAACTTGTGGTGCCCTGGGGCTGCATACCTCAGTGGTGTCTGAATGCTTGTTCTGCAGTTGTTCCAAATACAGCTCATTGACCTCTCCAAGCACTAGCAGCTGCCTGTTCAAGAACTCCATCTGCTGCTGGACAGACTCACTGTTTGAGAGCTAAACAAGACACACAAACAAGCAAAGTGAACATTCGGCGTAGGAAACTAGCAAACAGACACTGAATAGGGATTTAGGTACCAGGCCTGGAGTTCAATGCAGGGCAGAAAAACTATACCCATTGTTTCCAAGTCCCTGACACCATGGTTGATAGGGAAGAAGGCAACCCAAGGACAACAGAAATTGACAGAAATGTACTACAAAATTGGGCTGTGCAAAGGGAAATGACACATACGCACTTCATCAGGACTAACTGCCCAAGAATACTGGGACAACTGGACAATCATGGGATGAGGTCCCAAGAAATTTACCTGTTCTTGAGCAAGTGACATACAGAGTTCACCTAAATGCCATAGAGGGAGAATCACAGCTCCAACCCTTAATCTTTCTACACTTACATAAGCAACATACTAAGACAGGGCTCCACAGAACATGCATGGCCCAGGCTAGCTGCTACTGGTGCACTGAAGGATCAGGCAGTACCTGTAGCCCCCACTCACTCACTGCCAGTAGCCTGATATCTCCAGACATTGCCAAACATTCCCTTGAAGCTGGGGGCTAGGTAGAATCCCTTCCATGCTGGGTACTCAACATAGACAAGTAACCATCTCTTTGGTCTGCAGGTGATTTCTTGTCTTACCTTTTGAGAAACCTGACTGAGCAGCAGTTCGGTGTGACACACCTTGTTGTTGGCCTTCTTCAGCTCTAGCCGCAGCTCCGTAATCATGTTCCTGCAGTCCTCCAGCTTTGTCTACCCAAAGACACATGACTGTGAAGTTCTGACAGCACCCACAGGCCTTCCTGGCCATCTGCCCACACAGAACTGGGACTGTCCTGTTTCTCAATTGTTCTCCAATTCTTAGACCATCAGCATTTGACTTTTAGTTTTAAAAAGTTATGGCTCATTTCTGAGTCCCTTGCTATTTAACAGTAAGAGAATAAAACCAAACAAAACAAAGCAACAACAACAAAAAAAAAGACCTTAGGTCTGCAGTTCCCAAACTATGTGCCAAAGAGCCTTGGGGTTAGGCAGCAATGCACAGGGATGCTCCTGAGTTTTACACATTTGAGGGAGGCACAGCGACATCTGCAGGACATCATGTGAACTACTACTTAGTTGGAGGTGGTCTGTAGCTCAGTAGTAGAGGGTGCTTGCTATCCACCTGTGGGCAAAGCTACATCTTGGCAAAGCTGGACTTTTGTTGGCTGCTGTGCCAAGTAACATGACAACATGTGTAGGCATATTTTATACTGATTCCTGGAGGGGGGGGGTCAGGTAGCTTTGTTAGGCAGTTAGGGTGCCCTGAAAGTAAGAAGGCCTAGATCTAGATCTGTTTTTCTACAACCAACCTGTGCCCCTCCTCAGAGGGAGGTGTCTCCTAGGATTTAAATCTGATCCTGACATGTGGTTGGTCAAGCTTATACCCCAGAACTTGGCGTCACGACTGGCCTCTTTCTGAGACAGCCTCTAGCCCAAACCAGTCAGCTGTCCTTCTGACTCACCTACTCCGGAAGACAGGGCCAACCATCATAAGGTTAAAAATATGTGAGGGGAGGAGGGTAAGCTCTCTGGGCTGCCTGACCTCTCCTGAACCTCCAGCTTCTGGTGAGTTTCTCCTTGGTCAGCCCAGCTGGGCCAAGCAGAGATGAGAACCCCTTTAGCCCTTACTTTCCACAAGGGCTCTCAAGCCATGTGAGTGTCTTTCCTTGGTTCTGTACTTACCTAAATAAATGTAGCAACTGAATAATTATCTTCTCCTTCAAATAAATAATAAATTCAATTCTTTGATTAAAATTAGATATGAACCTAGGGTTTGGAGTTCAAGGACTTTCCTGAACCCCTAACATCCATTACAATTCCAAGGCCAAGACACTGAGTGGTATCATCAGGATCACGTGGCCTTAAAATGATGGCTATTAAAAACTGAAGTTTAGGGCTGGAGAGATGGCTTACTGGTTAAGGCGCATGCCTGTGAAGCCTAAGGACACCAGTTCAATTCTCCAGGTCCCACATAAGCCAAATGCACATGGTGGCACATGCATCTAGAGTTCGTTTGTAGTGGCTAGAGGCCCTGGCGTGCCCATTTGCACTGTCTCTCTCTCGTTCTCCCCTCCTGTCTCCGATAAATAAAAAAATAAAACAAAATAAAATAAAAAACTGAAGTTTAAAAGGTCATTGCATCATCAGGACATCAACATTCATTGAGTTGTTCAGATCTACTGAAAGGAACTGGCCAAGTGTTTGACTCCAGTGTACTGGGACATTAACAGAGCTATCAAAGAAAGTTGGGAGTCTCTGTCCCCAGTAAGTTGACAAGAAATATAACTGTCATTTTAGAGAGCAAAATATTCATCTCAGTTAAGCTAAACAAGACAAAATTTAAGCAACACTTCTATCCCCCTCCCCCCAGCCCCCTGCCCTCCCACCGCAGGTTGTTTTCCTGTTCTCATTTGCTGCCTGGTACTGTAGTTGATACCTGCAATTCCTGGCTCTGGTTGTAGAATTCTTCTCGGTCATGTTGCAGCTGTTTGATCTGGCTGTGCAGTTGGGTCACCATGGTGTCACGCTGCTCCTGAAGCTGATTATATCTGGCTTGTTCTTTCTGCAGACTCACCTTCCATATCTGGATATCCTTCTCTTGTAACTTCAACTGATCTTTCTAGCAAAGACCCAAAATGCTGTCATTTAGCTGCCATCCAGTGTGAACAGCAACACTCAAGCTTAACAGACATGGCAAACATTTCAACAGCCATGCACTAACCTGGAACTGTAATGACACAATCAGATGCTTACCTACAAGCCTTAGGTCAAGGTTTCCCAAATGGAGTAAGTTACTTAAAGAACTTTTCTCAGAGATAAATTTGATTCCGACGCTTCCAAAAGTCCTAACCATTAACACTGTAGTAGACCTTAAATACATGGTACTGATTATGCTCAATAACATGCTAAAATTGGGCTGGAGAGATGGCTTAGTGGTTAAGGCAATTGCCTACAAAGCCCAGGGATCCAGGTTTGATTTCCTAGTACCCACATAAACCAGATGCACAAGGTGAGCATGGAGTTCATTTGCAGTGTTTAGAGGCCTTAGCAAGGCTATTCTGTCTCTTTCTCCTTCAAATAAATATTTTTTTAAATGCTGAACTTTTCCCATGTGCTCAGTGTGCTAGACACATAACAAGTTTCTACTAGTATGATTTAACCATCATATTTTTTATTTATTTAAAATAAGAGAGAGAGGACCTCCAGCTGCTGCAAACGAACTCCAGATGCATGCGCCACCTTGTGTATCTAGTTTATGTGGGTTCGGGGGAACTGAACCTGGGTCCTTTGGCTTTGCAGACAAGCACCTTAACCACTAAGCCATCTCTCCAGCCCTTAACCATCATAATTTAAAAAGCAGGCCTGCCACTATTTTTATTTATTTTTGAATGTGTAAGGAGGCTACACAAGACCTACTTCATTAAAAAAAAAATATTTTACTTATTTATTTATGTGAGACAGAGAGAAGCAGATAGAGAATGAGTGCGCCAGAGCCTCCAGCCATTGCAAATGAACTCCAAACATATGCACTTCCTTGTGTATCTACTTTTACATGGGTATTGGGTAATCAAACCCAGGTGTTTAGGCTTTGCAGGCAAGCGCCTTTCCCACTAAGCCATCTCTCCAGCCCCTACTTCCTTTTGTCAAGCTCCAAGTCTGATTGGCTTTATACTATGACATCCTATATATCAATTCTAAACCACGAAACTAGTTTCACATTAGGAAAAATGAACTTCTCCGACCCTCTTATCATCATAGCTACTTATAAGCAGACACAAAAACCACTTGCCCTCAGTTCCTGAAGGCTATGGGAATTCTGAGATCCAGCTACCACCTACACCAGAACTTAGAGAGACTAAATGGCCTGCTCCCAGTGAGCAGGGCTGGGACCAGTACCTTAAACCTCAACTTGGGAGCTGCTGTTCCAAGCTACCATGCTGACTGGAAGCTTAACAGAGCAGGAAACCCTCCACCCGCCTGCTCACCATGGCAGCATTGTGTTCCTCCAGGGCTGCGGCTCTGATCACCTTGCGCAGGAGCCGTCTGTTGCGGAGAGCATGCTGCTGCCTCTTAAAACGCTCGTAGAGTAATTGGTTGTGCAGTAGAAGCAACTGGTCACGGAGGGTGCGGATTTCATCTGAGGGAGGACAGCCTGATTTTAAAGCAGAGGGAAGGTGGCAGAAAGGCCTTTTACACATGGTACCATTGAGGCCCTTCCAAGTGTCTTAGCTTAAGAAGCATACTTTCAAAAACAAATGGAAGGCCAGGGACATGGTTCAGTAAATAAAGTGCTTGCCACACAAGCATGAGGACTGGAGTTCAGATCCCCAGAACCCAATAAATGTCAGGTGTGTGGTGGCCCACCTTCTAATCCCATCACTGGAAAGGCGGAGACAGGATTCCCAGGGCAAGATGGCTAGCTATATTAGACAAATCAGTGTACTTTGGGTTTAAGTGAGAGATCCTGCCTCCATAAATAAAGTGAAAACTAATTGAGAAAGACATGTGATGTCCACCTGTGGCTTCCACACTAATGGGCACTCACACAGGTGTGCCTACACACACATACATGGAAGCATACCACACACATAAAACACACACCAAGAAGTTGTTTTTAAATTGACCTGCAAGTGATCATGTGGTTGCCAGCACCAGCCATTGTTAGGAGAAGTGGAACTAGTGGAGAGCTCTTGGAGAGCCAACAACCCTGCAGTACAGACTCCCTCTTCCCTGCTGCTGTTCTCTCACTGATGTGCTCACTCTCCCTCAAGAACACTCCACAGTGCATTCCTGTCACTTGGGACTTTTCTAGGGAAGCCTGGCAAGAAGTCTGTACCTTTTCATTTCTACTTCCAAGTTCAAATTGCTGCTTTTCAAAAATAGGAATTGCTGACTTGCAAAATACGGGATTCTCTTGCCAAGCAGATAAGCTGGCAGCAGTGGGAGCCAAGGAGAGATACTTCTTAAGGGCACCTCCTTCAAGGACAGAAAAGGAATGAGTGGAGCTGGATGTGGTACAAATGTAACAACTTTACCTCCAAAGTGGGTCCAGTCAACAGACTTGCTGGGTAAGGACAACCTAAGAAGAAAGTTTTTAAATAATGAAGTTACCAATTTGATCCAGAAAACATGAATCTGGACTTAAGTGCAGCAAGATTAGACAATGTCCTTGTGGTCAGAATCTGCAGCAGCCCAAGAAAATTCCAAGCTTCATGTCCACATGGAGCTGAAAGTAGAGCCTTAGAAGCACCCTATTACACATGATCAAATGTCAGAGGAAAAGCCCTAACACTGAACTCTTGCTCAATAAGTAGCCTGTGTGCGCCCTGTGCCTCAATAACCTTGAGTGGAAAAAGCAGGGAGCTATTCCCAGCCCTCTCCATGCACAGAAGGGGTAGCTCTCCCTGAAGAAGCCACTGTTCCCCTTGTTTAGGATAAAAACAGGTCATTTATCTGAGCCTCTTAGACCAAATTTCATTTAGAAAGAGGAATTGGTAAGTACTACAATTCCTGTCCAATTCCACCTTAGGGTGCACATAAAAGAAAGAGAGGGCTGTAGAGATGGCTTAGGAGTTAAGGGCCTGCCTCCTAAGCCTAAGAACACTGGTTCCAATCTCCAGGTCCCACGTTTAGCCACATGCAAAGTGACGTGAGGGTGCAATGCCGCATTTGACCACAAGGGGGTGCAGACATCTAGATTTCGTTCACAGCAGCTGAGACTGCTGGCGCGCCCATCTCTGTCTTCCTCTCCCTCTCTCTCTCTGTCTCTCTCTGTGTCTCTCTCCAAAATAATAATAATAATAAAAACTTAAAAAAAAAAAAGAGAAAAACTCAATTAGCCAAGTGTGATTGATACACCCTTGCAATCCTAGCACTTGGAAAGCTAGGGCAAAAAGATTGTGAGTTCCAGGCCAGCCTCAGCTACACAGTGAGACTCTGTCTCAAAAACCCATGATGATGGGAGAAAAGGAGAATTAAAACCCAACATTTTGGGGATGCAGAAGATGATTTAGTGGTTAAGGCATTTGCCTGCAAAGCAAAAGGACCCCTATTCGACTCCCCAGGACCCACGTAAGCCAGATGTGCAAGGGGGTGCATGTGTCTGGAGTTTGTTTGCAGTGGCTGGAGGCCCTGGCATGCCCATTCTCTCTCTCTCTCAAATAAATAATTTTTTTTAAAAAAACTAACATTTTGGGCTGGAGAGATGGCTTATCGGCTAATGTGCTTGCCAGCCAAGTCAAAGGACCCAGATTTAATCCCTCAGTACATATGTAAAGCCAGATGCACAAGGAGACACATGCATCTGTAGTACATTTTCAGTGGCTGGAGGCCCTGGTGTGCCCATTCTCTCTATCTGCCTCTCTCTCTCTCAAATAAATAAAACATTTTTATTATTATTATTTTTTTTTGGTTTTTCAAGGTAGGGTCTCACTCGGACCCAGGCTGACCTGGAATTAACTATGTAGTCTCAAGGTGGCCTCGAACTCATGGTGATGATCCTCCTACCTCTGCCTCCTGAGTGCTGGGATTAAAGGCATGTGCCACCAAGCCCGGCTAAATAAAACATTTTTAAAAATATTTTTAAAAAAGGGCTAGAGAAATGGCTTGGTGGTTAAAGCACTTGCTTGCAGAGCCAAAGGACCCAGGTTCAATTCCCAGGACCCATATAAGCCAGATGCACAAGGAGGCACATGCACCTGGAGTTCGTTTGTAGCAGCTAGAGGCCCTGGCGCGCCCATTCTCTTTATCTATCAGCCTATCTCAAAAAATATTTTTAAAAAACCACTAATATTTCTCATGCTGGGTATGGTGGCACACACTTTTTAAAATATATATATATATTTTATTTATTTGAGAGAAAGAGGCAAAGAGAGTGAGAGAGAGAGAAAGAATGGGCATACCAGGGCCTCCAGCCACTGCAAACGAACTCCAGATGCATGTGACCCCTTGTGCATCTGGCTTACGTGAGTCCTGGAGAACAGAACCAGGATCCTTTGGATTTGCAGGCAAATGCCTTAACTGCTAAGACATCTCTCCAGCCCTGGCACACTTTTAATACAGGCACTTGGGGGACACAGGTAGGAGGATTGCTGTGAGTTTGAGGACAGCCTGGAATTACAGGGTGAGATCTAGGTCAGCCTGGGTTACAGTGAGCCACTACCTCAAAAAAAACTGGAAAAAAACATTCAAACAAACTAAAAAAGCCAAAACAACAGCCAAAAAACCTAACATTTCTCAAGAAGTGTGGCAGAGGATTCAAACTTTGGCCAAATAAATCTCAACTTTTTTTGCACTTTTAAAAATTATTTTTATTTATTAGAGAAAGACAATGGACCGTGCCAGGGCCTCCATACACATGCACCACATTGTATTTGTCTTACATGGGTACTGGGGAATTGAACCTGGGTCCTCTGACTTTGCAGATAAGAGCGCCTTAACTGTTAAGCCATCTCTCCAGCTCTTTTTGTACTTTTTTTCTTTTTTTGGTTTTTCAAGGCAGGGTCTTGCTGTAAGCCCAGTTTGACCTGGAATTCATTATGTAGTCTCAGGGTGGCCTGGAAATTACAGCATCCTCCTACCTCTGCAACCTAAGTGCTCTGATTAAAGGCATGTGCCACCATACCCAGCTAAATCCCTTAACTTTTTTCCTGGAACTCTCTGAGTAGGGTAATAAAAGGATTGAAGGCCAATAGAGATGGCTTAGCAGTTAAGGTGTTTGTCTTTGAAGCCTAAAGACCCAAGTTTGATTCCCCAGGACCTATGCAAGCCAGATCTGGAGTTTGTTTGCAGTGGTTGAAGGCCCTGGTGCACCCATTCTCTCTCAAATAAATAAAAGAAAAAAATAAAAAAGAAGATTGAGGGCTGGAGAGATGGCTTAGCGGCTAAGGCGCCTGCCTGCTAAGCCTAAGAACGCTGGTTCCAATGTCCAGCGGTTCCAATCTCCAGGTCCCACGTTTAGCCAGATACAAAGTGACGCAAGGGCGCAATGCCGCACTTGACCACAAGGGGGCACACGCATCTGGATTTCATTCACAGCAGCTGAGAGACTGCTGGCGCGCCCATCTCTGTCTCCATCTCCCTCTTAGTCTATCTCTGTCTCTCTCTCCAAAAATAAATAAAAAATAATAATAATAAAAAAAGAAGATTGAAAACAGTGTCTCCACATGCATGTGCATGAGAGACAGAGAGAGAAAAAGAGAGGAAGAGAACTGGTGTGCCAGGACCTCTAGCTACTGCAATCAAACTCCAGGTGTATGCGCCATCTTGTGCATATGCATGACCTTGTGCACATGTTATTGTGTGTGTCTGGCTTACATGGGTTCTACGGAGTCAAACCTGGGTCCTTAAAGCACCTTAACTGCTAAGCCATCTCTCTAGCCCAAGAGAGGGAAATATTAAATGAGTCTTTATTCTTTGAGATACTGTAACCTTGCCAGTTGTGGTGGCACATGACAATAAATGTGGAAACATTTGAGTGGCTTCACAGAACAGCAGCACAAATGAGCTGTATTTAAGACTCAAGTTAACATGGAAGCCACACAGATCATCAAAGTACACAGGCCTGTAGAAAAGCAACTCTGACAAAACACAAGAGAACCAGCTCTCTCTGGTCCATGAGGGAGTTGTGATTCTTGCTCCCACCCTCAAAACTTCCCATGCTTTCTAAAACCTGGGCCAGGAAAACACAAAGACAAGGGCATGTGGGTCTTACTTGCTAAGTTCCTTGCTGTGTGCATCTGCTCCCTGCTGTATCAGCCTGTCCAGTACTTCCATTGGGGAGGTAGAGGGCACATAGTCTTCCTCAGGGCTTCCTTTCACTTTCTTTAACAGTTCCTGTGTCTTCTTGCCGACAAAGTGACGGGCAGTCTTTGGCAAGGCCACCTCGAAGAGATGATCATATGGGGGAGGCTGCCCACTTCCAAAGCCCACTCCCCTCTGAAGTGGAATTTTGCAAGGGCTAGGAGTGAGGATACTGGTCTCCAGAGAAGTCTGGCGGTCTCTGTCACCAGCAGAGCTGGCATCAGCACCACCAGAAGGTGGGTCTATGGGAGTAAAGGCTTGCTTTGGTGTGTCAGGCCCACGCTTGTCCAGAGAGGAGTGCAAAGGCTCAGGGTTCACATTGGAGCCCTGAGTCCCAGAGGTTGCTGAATGTGTCTTCCGCTGAGAACCTGGGAGACTGTCCCGGTAGAAGGGAGAGTCAAAGCCCCCTCGAGGAACCACAGGATCTGCCTCTGAGGTGGTGATCTCTGAAAGCTCTTTAGATATCGCAGCTGAAAGAGAGTGTGGGAAAACAAGGGAAGAAGCCTCTGTAAATATTAGCCAGGCAAGTCTGCTCAGGGCTGTGTTGCCAAGTAGCAGTACACCCATAGGGGAGTAAACAGTAGCATTCCTTTGCCTAAAAACACACACCCAACTTTTACCTCAAGAAAAGAAAAACCAACCAAGCCTATGAATGCTGACTCTTAGATCTTGTTCTGTGACAGAACGAGGGTCATTTTCATCATCTCATAGCAATCCCATATATATTACCTTCTTCCTTATCTTTTTCAATACTGTCTTCCTCAGAGGCCAGATCACCTAAAAACCCTGGGAGATCACTGAGAGTAACGGAACCTTTGTTTCCAGGTAGCTCTTCTGAAGAGAAACAGAGACAACTCAAGTCAAAGAAGTCCATGACTCCCTCAAAGTGCACAGCTGCCCTCCTGATGAGTAGTTCTTCCCAGCTGGGAAGAACTCTCCCCTGGGGCTACTACAAAATCATCTAATTGAAGGTACTAAAACCAATCCCACAGAAAGTAAAATTCTCAGGGCTTACTGTTCTCAAGAACAGATAAAACCACATGGCTTGACCAGATCAAAAAAAGTGATACTTTAGAGCAATAGCTAGAAAGTTTTTCTGACATTATGTTGACTTCGGAATTTACCTCATGGTTCAGATCTCTAGGCATCAGTGTTCTGTGGTATCCCATTCAAAGAGACAAGCAGAACTAGCTTACCTAATCCTCTGTCATTTGGAAGATGGTGTTGTCTGTGTAGGCATGGCCTTGCTAAATCTGTTCTCTCCTCCTGAAAGAGAAACACCATTTACATCATGCAATCAGAAAGGCTGGACATGGGCTGGAGAGACGGCTTAGCAGTTAAGGCATTTGCTTGCAAAGCCAAAGGACCCAGGTTCAATTCCCCAGGGCCCACATAAGGAAGATGCACAAGGGGGTGCACACATCAGGAGTTCGTTTGCAGTGGCTGGAGGCCCTGGCACGCTCATATTCTCTCTCTCTCTCTCTCTGCTTATTTCTCTCTCTCTCTCAAATAATAAATAAATAAAAATAAAATATTTTAAAAGAAAGGCTGGATGTTTTGTAGCATGTAGTAAAGGAGTTTAAGGTGGTTCCAAAATCCCTTTGTAGTCTTAAAAAATAAAAATTCCAAGAGCTTCTGTTTACATGGTTAAATCTGCCAACTTACTGTATTAGACATTAAAATAGAAATTACAGAAAATTAACTTTACAAATAACAAAATCAAGCCCAAGTATAGTGGTACATGCCTTTAATCCCAGCACTCAAGAGGCTGAGGTAGGAAGATAGCTGTGCGTTTGAGGCTAGCCTGGACTAGAGAGAGACCCTGCCTCAAAAATAAAAATAAAATCTATGACACGTTAATGTATATAACATTTTTATGAGAAAACAACAAATTTACTGAGAACTGTCACATTTTTGCAATCTCTTTAATATCTGTTTTAATAAAAAGCAGTTGAATTCTCTTTTCTGCTTCTACATTTAATCTGTTGCTGGGCATTATTCTGGCTGAAATATATGCAGAAAATCTGGGGCCTCACAGACAAGTAGTAGCAAAAAGAAAATGTATTAACAGACTTTTCATGTACTATGGATAAGCATCCTTGATACTACACTGGAAACTGACAAGTGGTAGTTTCTTAAGAGTCGCAGAGTGGAACCTAAAAAGAAATATTCATTTTTCATACTGTGTTAAAATCGGCTATCCAACTTCTACCCTATGTGTGTATGATGTATATGTACAAGTCCACATGTGTGTACTTGCTGGTGAGTATGGGCATGTGCACACCACAGCACACAAACAGAGATCAGAGGACAACTTCTGAGAGTCAGTCCTAGCTTTCCACCTTGACAGAGGGTCTCTTGTCTACCACTTCATTCACCAGGATAGCTGCCCCATGATGTTCTGGGATGATTCTCCTGTCTCCACCTTCCTTCTAGACAGACACCTGCTACAGTACAGGCGTTTTATGTGGTTTCTGGGGATCTGAACTCAGGTACTCACACTTGTGCAACAAGCACTTTATCCACTAAACCATCTCCCAGTCCTAGCTTGTTTTCGAATGCACTTTTCACTTGTGCATTGATTCAGTAGCATCATACATTGGAAATTAGAAAACACTGGTTCAACAGTTTCATTCCAAATTTTCAAACAACTCATTATACAAAAAAACCAAAAAAATCAGGGCTAAAGAGCTAGATTTGTGGTTATTAAGGCACCTGCCTGTGAAGCCTAAGGACCCAGGTTTGATTCCCCAGTACCCACATAAGACAGATGTACAAGGTGGTACATATGTCTGGAGTTCATTTGTAGTGGCTAGAGGCCCTGGTGAGCCCATTCTCTCTCCCTCTCTCAAATAATAAATAAAAGATATTTTTTAAAATTCAAAATTATTAAAGTTTTCCCAAGATTTTTGCTTGGTTTACCAAGGTAGGGTCTCATCCTAGCCCGGCTGATCTGGAACTCACGCTGTAGTTCCAGACTGGCCTTCAACTCACAGTGATCCTCCTACCTTTGCCTCCCAAGTGCTGGGATTAAAGTACCACCATGCCCAGCAGTTCCAAGATTTTTTAATCTTGTCATAAAGGTCTTGGGGACACTGTTGAGCTCATAGTGGCAGATTCATTTGTTTTTTAATGTCTAACTTTCATTTCAAAGTTGAATTTGATTGTTGACTATATATACTTCCAATTGACAGACTTGGTTTGATGCTTAAGAAGTTGTCTGCCATAGAAGTGAGCAGCAAATATAAGTAGAATGAGAGATAAGTATGAAAAAGTCATACTGATCCAGGCATGGTGGTACACACCTTTAATCCTGGCCTTCAGCACTCAGGAGGCTGAGGTAGGAAAGTTGTTAAAAAAAATTAACTGAAAAGAAAAAGAAAGGGTCTGGGGATAGAACTCATTTCAGTGCAAGGTCATGGGTTCAGCCCCCAGCTCTATATAAAGTGGGTGAGGTGGCACAAGCATGCAATCCTAGCACATGGGAGATGGAGACAGGAAGATTATGAGTTCAAGGTCAGCTTCCATTATATAGTGAGTTTGAGACTAGCCTGGGCCACCTGAGACCTAACTCAAAAAATAAAAATTAAAAATATAGGAAAAGAAATTTCCTGCCAAATACCCAAGTCTGAATCATTTGTCAGTTGCCTGTGCTTTCAAATAAAGTTGGTGTTCCGTAAGAAGCAGCTAGTTCAGCTCCAACCCAAGTAATTGTACAGAAGTCTTGACTAGTCTCTTGTCTGATGGGCAGTGAATGTGCTTTGTATATATTTCTGTGTGTGTTTTTGCCCTCAGACTCCCAAGTACTGGAATTAGATATGTGCCACCATGGCTAACTCTATTTCCTATTTTGCAACAAAGTCTTTTTTCTTTTCTTTTTTTTTTTTTTTTTTTTTTTTGAGGTAGGGTCTCACTCTGGCTCAGGCTGACCTGGAATTCACTATGTAGTCTCAGGGTGGCCTCGAACTCTCGGCGATCCTCCTACCTCTGCCTTCCGAGTGCTGGGATTAAAGGCGTGTGCCACCACGCCCGGCAATGCAACAAAATCTTAAATACATATATTCTCAAGGGCCCAGATTTAATAAAATTTAATTATTTCTACTGCTTAGTTTAAAATACTCATGCCCCCCCCCCATTCCTGTTTTTAAACTTAAAGAACATGCTGAGGAGGAATACAATGCCTGCCGGTACAGCCTGGTTCCTGCCTCAATTCATGCCACTATTTTACCTGCCACTGTCCTGTAAAATCAGTGGGAATTACAGGATCAAAGGAAGGGCAGACAGCAATCAGTGATGATAGGAAAGCTGGTTTTACCTAATGAACCAGGCAGGCTCTAGGGAACCCAAGTATTCTGATTCCATCTCACCCATCCCATCCCATCTGGGGTCAGAGTTACATCTGACAAAATTAAGCTTTACAGAGTGAGATTTCACTGAGTCATTGCTTGGCAGAAAGACAGCAGGTGAGCTGGCACGCACCTTCCTGGGGGGTGTGGCTATGGCCTGGGAGACTGAATTGTGCACACAGTCATCTGGATGACAGAGTGGAACTGGAGGAGGAGAGGTGGCTGGGGTTCCCAGAGGAGTTCCTTTTCCACCTGCTCAGAAACAAGGACAAAACATAAATGAACACTGAGCCCAATTAAGAGAAATACTGCCAAATTTTTCTCAGCGTAACTATCACTACAAATAAACCTGTTATTGTAAAATTCTTAGGGATCCAGATCTATCTCCCTCCACCTCCCCATCACACATACTTTTCATGCTGAAAAACTCAGAAATTTAACATTAAGTTACAAAAAAATGGTTATTACTGCCAAATGGCTGGCCCATAAACTCACTGTGAAACCTAAGAGTACCTCCTATCACAGAAGGCTAGTCCAAACCAACCAATCCAATCTAACTAGGATCTACATACCAGTTGTACCAAAGACTTTACTGTATGGGTGTAACAAATCAGGAGGGACATTTCCAGGAGACGTAGGAGGAGTGGTCATACCACAAATCATAGATGGGCTCCAAAGAGTAGCCTAGAAAATAATAAAGTACATCAGTAACAGCAAATGAGTACTGCATCCTGCACAAACTTCCACCCAATGTTCAGCTTAAATTTGGCCTTTGCCACTACAAAGAGGCAGCTTGTTAAAGCTTTTAATCTTGTGTTTTGAATGTCTGGACTCCAAGATGCCCAAGTGGCAAGAGAAGCTTTCTTTTCTCATATCAAGGGTGCTTAAAGGGGCCTCCTGAAACACTGTGTGAAATTTTCCCAATGACATATTAAATCCTGACCCAAATGGTCAGCTTCACAGGAGGCAGAGGAGAGACAGGTACATAGTGGGACTCCATACTTGTAGCGGCTCAGTTAACAGCCGTGTTGACGGGGAACTCAGATTCTGAGGTAGCTGCCCGGGTGTACTGAACAACATCAACCGTGAGGTGGAATAAGGGGTAGAAGTAGTGCTCCCTGAAACAAAAGAGAACACAGATGAGTGTGTGAGTTTCAGATTATTCTGATAAAAATGGCATTCCTCTAGACCTTGGAGGGCTTCCAGACATCCTTAGGAACAAAGGAACAATATTTAAAGATTGTTTTTTGGGCTGGGGAAGATGGCTCTGCAGTTAAAGGCATATGCTTGCAAAGTCTGCCAGCCCAGTTTCAATTCCCCAGTATCCACATAAGCCAGATCATTAAAGACTGATTTTTGTTGTTGTTTTGAGACAGGGAATCACTCTATGCCAGGCTAACCTGGAACTCACTCTGTAATCCCAGGCTGGCTTTCAACTCACTTTGATCTTCTTACCTCAGCCTCTCAAATTCTGGGATTGTAGGAGCAAACCACCACACCCAGATTAAAGATTCTTTTTTGGGGGGGTAGGGTGGGGGGTTGAGGTAGGGTCTCGCTCTAGTCCAGGATGACCTGGAATTCACTATGTAGTCTTAGGGTGGCCTTGAACTCATGGTGATCCTACCTCTGCCTCCCAAGTGCTGGGATTAAAGGCGTGAGCCACCATGCCCCAGCTAAAGAGTCTTCCCCCCCCCCCCAAGGTAGGGTCTCACTCTAGCCCAAGGCTGACCTGGAATTCACTATGTAGTCTCAGGGTATAACTCACAGTGATCCTCCTACCCCTGCCTCCCACATGCTGGGATTAAAGGTGTGAGCCACCATACCCGTCAAGATTTTTTTTTTAATTTTTTTTTCATTTACTTATTTGAGAGAGAGAGATGTTATGTACCACTTTGTGCATCTGGTATGGGTCCTAGGGAATCAAACCCGAAGCTTTAGAAGCAAGTGCCTTTAATGGCTGAGACATATAATGCTTTTTGGAAGTTAAAGTTCAAGTTAGTCTGACATCTGTTAAGCCCCAGGATCATGTGAAAAGGTGCACAATGCATGACAGCTTGAGTATAGCCTACAGCTAAAGCCAAGAGACTGGGATGAAGCCAGCCCTGAATGATCTAATTTCACTCAAACCGTCAGCGCTACAGCCCAATGGGCCGCATGGGAAGTGCCTATAAAGTTGAGATCCCTTCATGACGTAGAGCCCAGCTGTCAAGTACCTGAACCCTTACTTTGTTATTGCAAGAGGATATAGTTGTGGTCTCACTACACAGTGGGTGATCCAATCCATGACTCTACTATTAGGCAGATCAAGTACCAGAAAGTTGAAGGATAAACTAATTTGAAGAAAACAGAGGCAAATTCCAATTTAAAATATTTGGAGATGGGCTAGAGAGAGGGTTCAGCAGTTAGGTGTGCTTCCTGCATAAGCACGAGGGCCTGAGGAGTCAAATTTGAAACTTCAGAACCCATATAAACAGCTGTCTGTGGCCATGCACACCTGTAAGCCCAGTCCTGCAGGGGAGTGGAAACCTGGAAATTGTCAAAAGCTTGCGGGGGGGGGAACTAGTAAGCTCCAAGACAACTCTGGCTCAAACAAGAACAGGCAGAAGAGCAATAGAGTGGTACACCAATGTTCTGCTCCAGCTGTAGCTGGCAAATGCATGGAGCACTGCAATGACACATGCATGCAACATGTGCATACACTACATACACACACACATTACACAAGCACAATGAAACAAAATGGTTCGGGGAAAGTTCCTAGTAAGTACAGTAAGCTTTCCTCTAGGAAAAGAACTTTAAAAGTTAACAAAGATAAACAATGTTTCCAGAGACAAAGTTACAAAACAGATAAGTACCAAAGTTACTTTTTACCATAGCTATTCTGTGTGTCAACATAAGGGCTGGTGGTGCTATCAGCTGGACGATGAGGGAAGCGGGCGGAGAGCTGGTGAGACACAGAATAGCCATCTTCATATGAGGCTTCTGTAGGGTCCAGAGAGATTTTGGCACACTCTATTACAACATCGTGGGTTTCTAATCTCTTCCACCTGGAAAAGGCAATGGAAGTCAAGAGAAGCAACAACAATGCATTCAATCACATCAAATGTACAAGAGACCAACTCAATACCAGCCAGCACAGAAGGTACATGAAGACCTGGCCATCCATCTTACAAACCTATACCTCTCCTGGTTAAGACAGCTATGTCAAGATAAGAGAAACTAATCTGAAAGAACAACTTCATCAATATAGACCAGGTCATATAACAAATGCAGGTAGCTGCCAGGGGATTCTCCTCTGGAATAAAGCTAGCAAAAGATCAGGGACAGATGACAGTGTCAGGCAGCTAAGGCTGACTTAAGTCTCCAACCAATGCCTCTGGATTTTTAAAAATTAATTAATTTATTTGAGGGGGGAGTGCAGCAGATACAGAGAATGGGCATACCAGGGACTCCAGCCACTGCAAACGAACTCCAGAAGCATGTGCCACCTTGTGCATGATATTTTTGAGGCTTACATGGGTACTGGGGAATTGAACCTAGGACCTTAGGCTTTGCAGGCAAGTACCTTAATTGCTAAGCCATCTCTCCAACCCCCTCAGGATTCTCCTAACTTATACCTGGACCAGAGATATGGTGCAAAAAAAAAAAAAAAAATCAGACTAAAGGATGTCTAAAGAACTGCCTAAAAAGTTCCTGTTATGCGAACCATGACTATTGAGTATTTATCATGTAGAAGCAGACACACCCCTGAGCACTGCATGGCTTGTGACAGAGGAATAAGAAAATAAGGCAAAGGCCACCCAAATGAAAGCACCTTGTATCAGAAATGGCAGCACGGTGCAAAGAGAAGCTCCAACATGCTGATCATGATTGCCAGGGGCAGGGTGCAAAGAACTTCTTGGATGTTTTCTGATCACAACTTTTGTCAAAGCTTAACAAAAACTAATTTTATTGTGTTTATGCCTTATTAAAGCTTATTTTTAAAAATCATGTTTTGTTGAGACATGCTTCCATTCTGTCACCCCGACTGGCCTGGAGCTTGTTCCTGCCTCTGCCTCCCAAGAACTGGATTCAAAGTGTGCACCATCAAATCCAGTTAGAATAGAACCTTAAATGAGGAAAGGACACAAAACTACTCAGAGAGTTCCCCTGCAGGTCTGATAGCATTGAGTACTGAGAAGAAGTGAAAACTAGAGTCTAGGGTGTAGGTCAGCAGTGAGTATCTGCTCAGTGGTTTCGAGGCCCTGGGTTCAATCTCCAGCACCACAGGCAAAAAGGAAGAGGAAAGGAAAAAAGAGGAGGAAAAGAGAAAAGAAAATGGAAGGGGACAGGAGAGAGAGAAGAGGGGAAGGAAGAAAAGGAAGGGGAAATGGTGCCATGGGGGATGTTTATTTTCTTCCTTTCTTCTTTGACCTCTTCTATATCTGCTAAGTGTTCACAAGGCCTAGTAATTAGTAGAAAATGAAACACATGAACACTTGCCCAAGGATAAACTTTTGTTTATGGCACCAGACTTGCTGTCTACACTGTCACGGAGGCTGCGGCAGTACTAAGAGTGTTCTATGGGCTCATCTAACAAAACACATGATCCACACAAGCTCATGGGATGTTGGCTCATTCCCACATGTTTGAAATGTGCTAAATATACAAGAGGGTATGCAGAGCCTGGGAGAAAGCAAGCAGTGGCCCTGACTGGCAAGTTCTCATAGTACTTGCTCCTCAGATTTTGGCTGTGTGTATAGGGAGATCCCCCTTCCTTGCTCTCAGCATGGCTAGAAAGGGATTAAGTAAGGAGAAAGTCTGGATGCATATGTACACATAAGAAGACTGATTTTAGAGAAGGAAATGAGAATCATGATAAAGAAGAAAAACATTTGTTTTATTTATGCAGTGCTGGGACTGAACCCAGGTCCTAATAAATGATGGGAAAGCACCCAGTTACATGTTTTATTTATTTTGATTTTTTGAGGCAGGGTCTCACTATAGCCCAGGCTGATCTAGCACTCACTCTGTAGTACCAGTCTGGCCTTGAACGCACAGCAATCCTCCTACCTTGGTCTCCTGAGTGTTGGGATTAAAGGCATGTGCCACCACGCCTGGCTAAATGTTTTAATTCAAGTAATATAGGAACCATATTTCCTTGATTCTTTCTTTCTTTCATTTTCTGAGCCAAGGTCTCACTCTAGTCCAGGCTGACCTGGAATTCACTATGTAGTCTCAGGGTGGCCTTGAACTTATGGTAATCCTCCTACATCTGCCTCCCAAGTGCTGGGAATAAAGGTGTGTGCCACCACATCCAACTCTGGATTCTTTTTTATAAATATTTTTATTCTTTTATTTGCAAGCAGAGGGAGAGGGAGAGGAGAGAAGACAGACAATAGAAAATGGGCATGCCGCGACCTCTAGCCACTGCAAACAAACTCCAGACATGCACCACTTTGTGCATATGGCTTTACATGGGTACTGGGGAATCAAATGGGTCATTAGGCTTTGCAGGTAAATGCCATAACCACTGAGCAATCTCTCCAGCCCATCCTTGATTCTTAAAATGAATTCTTTAAAAATCTCATTTAATCCAGTCTGGTCTCAAACTCACTGTGTAGCTTAGGCTGGCCTTGAACTCCTGATCCTCCTGTCTCTACTTCCCAAGTGCTAGGATTACAGGTGTATGCCACCACATATGGTTGTTTTATTTCTATGTATGTATTTTTTCATGTGTGAATGGGCTGCATGTAGTGTACCTGTATGAGAACATATGTATGTGTGTATGTGGAGACCACAGGTAGGTGTCAGACGTCTTTCTCAACCACTCTGCACTTTATTTACTGCAGCAACGTCTCTCTCGCTTGAGCCCAGAGCTAGCTTGCCACTTGTCCTAGGGATTCCATCCCCACCTCCTTAGCACAGGCTGGCCTTCCATGCCCATCTACCCATTTACTTGCTTATACTTCTGTATCTCTGAAATTTGGAACTACAGTCTTATCAGCTGCGTATCATTTGGCATTTTTTCTTCTAAAAGTACTTAAAACATTTATGTTTGGGAGGTTTTATTTTTATTTCTCTGAAATTTTTTTCCTCTAGTTTTTTGAAATCTCACAATGTTGAGACTTAGTGGCATTCTTTTGCACTGACTGAGCCATGTACTAGGTAAATCCTTAAATCTGAAAGCTCATGCCCTTCAACTCCCGAAGATGTTTTTGTATTATCCTTTCATTTACCACTTCTTCCACCAAAGTTTTCTCTACTCTTTTTAAAACTTAAAAAAAAAAAGTTGTTGGGTTTCTTTCACAAATCATTCTAAATCTTTTCTTGTATTACCCATCTCTATCCTTTGGTTCAGCTTTCAGAGATAGTCTCAGGTTTTTTTTTTTTTTTTTTATTTTTTTTTTTATTTTAATTATTTCAAGCAGAGGAAGAGAATGTGAGGGAGGGACACAGGTGTTAGGGCCTCTTTCCACTATGAACAAACTCCAGATGCATTCACCATATTGTGCATCTGGTTTTACACGGGTAGAGGGGAAATGAACCTGAGCCATCAAGCTTTCAAGCAAGAGCCTTTAACCACTAAGCCATCTCTCTGGCCCCAATAGTCTCAATTTTATCCTCTTTTTGTTTGTTTGTTTGTTTGTTTGTTTGTTTTTCGAGGTAGGGTCTCACTCTAGCTCAGGCTGATCTGGAATTCACTATGTACTCTCAGGGCAACCTCAAACTCACTGTAATCCTACCCTCTGCCTCCCAAGTCCTGGGATTAAAGGCATGCACCACCATGCCTGGCTTCTATTTCTTTTTTAAAATATATTTTATTTATTTATCTATGCAGTGGGGAGAGAATGGGCATGCCATGGTCACTAGCCACTGCAAACTCCAGATGCATGTGTCACTTTGTGCATCTGGCTTACATGAGTACTGGGAAATTGAACCTAGGTCCTTAGGCTCTGCAGGCAAGTATCTTAACTGCTAAGCCTTCTCTCCAGCCCTTATCCTCTAATTTTTCAGTTGAAATGTTTATGTGGGGTATCATTTTCTAAAGAATATATTTACTTATTTTATTTTGAGAGAGAGAGAGAGGGAGAGAGAGAGAGAGACAGAGAGAGAGAGAGAGAGAGAGAGAGAATGGGCATGCCAGGGCCTCTGGCCATTGCAAACAAACTCCAGACATATGCGCCAATTTGTATATCTGGCTTATGTGGGCACAGGGGAATTGAACCTGGGTCCTTAAGCTTTTCAGGCAAGTGCCTTAACTGTTAAGCCATCTCTCCAGCCCCTGGGGTATCTTTCTTTTCCTTTCCTTTTTTTTTTTTTTTTTTTTTTTTTTTGAGGCAAGCCCAGCAGGCTGGCCTTTTTTTTATGAGAACGAGAGAGAGAGACAGCGGGGGGTGATAATTGGAGCACCAGGGCTTCAGCCACTGCAATTGAACTCCAGATGTGTGCATCCCCTTGTGTGCACGTGCAACCTTGCATGCTTGCATCACTGGCTTACATGGGACCTGGAGAGTTGAACATGAGTCCTTAGGCTTTGCAGGCAAGTGCCTAAACCACTAAGCCATCTCTCTAGTCCTGGGATATCATTTTCAATTTCAAGAGTTCTTTAGTCCTAGACTGGCCCTGCAATGGAAAGTGGTAAATGACATGTCCAATCCAAGGAAGCAAAGTCCTAACCACAAGTGCTCCAAAGCAACTTGTCATCTGATACATACGGCCATCCTTACATGCCAAAGAACTCACAGCATCCAGAACTTCTGAACTGAAGGTGAGTGACAAGTGACTAAGGAAGAAAAAAAAAAAGGCATCTAGGGTGGAATCTGTTGAAGCACTGAACATCCTGAAGTCCCATCCAAATTCTGTACTCCCAGGCAACATCTCTTTTCTCACTATGAATCTGGATTACTCACTGGAAGGGAAGTTCTCTCAAGGAAGCTAAAAAATCAGACTGGAACAAAACTAGACATTGTTCCAAGACATTTCTGGATGAGGCATTCCAGAAGAGTTGAGGATGTGACTATATGCTAGGATTCTAGGCAAGGGAGTTACACGAGGATGCGTTCTGAATGCCAAAACCACCAAGACCTCCATACCTACCCCTCTTCCCTCAGTGGCAGCCAGATACTCACTAGCTTGGAGACTGGAAGATTCACTAAAGGTCTGACCAGATCAAGAGGAGAACAAGACCTTAGGCATTACTATCTCTCTCCCAGATGCTTAGCAGCTCCAAGTCAGTAAGTCCCATTACTTGAGCAGAGACATTTTAGTCTCCTCATCCAACACATATGAACTACCAAATCCTTATAGCAGAGATTTAAGTCTCAGATACATACACACACACACACACACACACACACACACACACACACACACACACACATGGGCTAGAGAGATGGCTTAGAGGTTAAGATATTTGCCTGTGAAGCCCAAGGACCCAGGTTTGATTCCCTAGTACCCACATAAGCCAGATGCACATGCATGTGGAGTTTATCTGCAGTGTCAAGAGGCCCTGGTGCATCCATTCTCTCTCTGCCTCTTTCCTCCCCTCTCTCAAATGAATAAATAAATAAATAAATAAATAAATAAATAAATATTTTTAAAGTCCCATTACTTGAGCAGAGCCATTTTAGTCTCCTCATCCAACACATATGAACTACCAAATCCTTATAGCAGTAATTTAAGCCTGAGATTATATATATATAAAATAGGGCTAGAGAGATGGCTTAGAGTTTAAGATGTTTGCCTGTGAAGCCCAAGGACCCAGGTTTGATTCCACAGTACTACATAAGCCAGATGCACGAGGTGGCACATGCATCTGGAGTTCATCTGCAATGTCTAGAGGTCCTGGTGCATCCATTCTCTCTCTCTCTGCCTCTTTCCTCCCCTCTCTCAAATGAACAAATAAATTTAAATATCTATCTATCTATCTATATATTGGAGAGAGACACAGAGAGAGACAGACAGAGAGAGAGGGAGAGGAAGACAGATAGAGAATGGGCGTGCCAGCAGTCTCTCAGCTGCTGTGAAAGAAATCCAGATGTGTGCGCCCCCTTGTGGGCAAGTGCAGCATTGTGTCCTTGCTTCACTGCATCTGGCTAAACATGGGACCTGAAGATTGGAACCGGGTTTTAGGCTTAGCAGGCAGGCGCCTTAACTGCTAAGCCATCTCTCCAGCCCTAAATAAATATTTTAAAAGAACAAATAAAACAAACAAAAAGCAGCTTTGAAGTAAAAAGTATTCAGAGAAAGCAAAACAACAAAAAACCAGGCTCGAAAGATGGCTTAGTGGTTAAGATGCCTGCCTGCTAAGCCTAAGAACGCCTGTTCCATTCTCCAGGTCCCATGTTTAGCCAGGCACAGTGATGTAAGGGCGCAATGCTACACTTGCCCACAAGGGGGCATACACATCTGGAGTTTGTTCCCAGCAGCTGAGAGGCTGCTGGCATACCCATTCTCTGTCTGTCTCTCTTTCTTTCTCTGACTCTCTCCAAAAACAAACAAACAAAAAACCACCTTGGGACTAGTGACATGGCTCAGCCGTTAAATCTGCTGGCTTAAATGTCACATGTTCTCTCTCATGTGGATCCTAGCTACAAATGTATATACTGTGTGAGCTTGAAGCAAAAATCAGTAGCAGAGGTCAGTAAGCTAGAAAAAGGCTATAAGGGAGGGAGGAGAGGGAAGGACAATATACATATTGTATATATGTAAGTAGAAGAACAGATTATAGGGAGGGGAAATGCCTAAGCAAGACCAGGGAAAGAGACTATGTAAAAGAAGGGCAGGGGGGAGGGTCAATCAAAATCCAAGATATGCTGAGTAAGATATGAAAATCTACTTTTTTGTATAATGGCACATCCAGAAGCCATAGACTGTTACTAGAAAATGTTCAGTGCCAGGGATGGGATACCTTCCAGTGAGTTGTTGGCCAGGGAGGTTCCTGTTGCCTCCAAAACATTACAGGCTATTGCCAAGGCCCTTGGTTTCCCTTGAGAAACAGATGGTAAGAACCTATTGCTAAAGACTTCACTTGCCTGACAGGCAAGGTTACTGAGAAATCAAGCTGGTGCTGAGCAGAAAACCTTCTCCCTGTAGACCAACCAACTGAAAGCTGGAAAAAGCTGCACTGCATGCAGCTTTATGGGAGACAGAAGTCATCATCAGTGAAAACAGTGGACATTGGCAGCCTCAAGTTTGACCAGACAGGCCCAATGACTAAGTGTAATAGTGGCATGTCTGTTCTGGGAGAAACCAACTGCTCTCTGATTGGACTGAAGGCCCACTCTATGGGAGGGAATAGATGCTTGGTACTGAAAAACCTAATCAAAATCTATGGCAGGAGAGGTCATGAGCCTTAGGGGTATAAAACCTGCTCTTGTCTGGCTAAATGTATATACTATTCTCACCAAAATGCCCTGAAAGCACTACACTTAATGTTCATGTTCATGTATTAATGTTACTCTCACTTCTGGTTAAAGAAGCTTCTCTTTTCAGATGGCAATGACCACTGGGATGACCTCAAAGGCCACACAGTACTGAGAAGAAGGAACAGAGGAATGTCCAGCACTGAAACATCTCTATCACACTCTCCAAGGCTCAGGGTCAATTTCGGAAGAGGTGTAGAAAGAATGTAAGAGCCAAAAGAAGGGTACAATTCCTTACAATGCAACTGTCCACACAGAAATTGGCCTTGATATCCGTGACCTCACAGTGCCTAGCAATACCTTCACAAGACCCTTGTAATAAGAGAAAAAGATGATGACATCAAATTAAAAGACAGACTAATGGAGAGAGAGGGGATATGACGGAGAGTGGAGTTGTGAAGGGGATGGGGGAACAGGAGGGAAATCATGGTTTATTGTCTATAAGTATAGAAGTTGTCAATAAAAAAATTAAAAAAAATAATAAATGTTAAAAAAAAACCCTGCTGGCTTGCATAGCCTGCTGGCTCAGATTCAGTTCTCTAATACCTACATAAAACAAGATGTACAAAGTGGCACATGTATCTTGCATTCATTTGCAGTAGCAAGAGAGCCTGGCATGCCCATACCCCACCCCACCCCACCCCCAAATAACAAATATTTTAGAAAATAAAAAAAGCAGTTAAAAAGATTTTTGAAGAGAAACAAAACTCACCAACATTCTCAAAAGCAGTAAGAGATTGAACCCATGAAAGAAAAATAGGTTCTGGGCTGGAGATGAAGGCACTTGCCTGCAAAGCCACAGGATTCAGGTTCGATTCCCCAGGACCCATGTAAGCCAGATGCACAAAGTGGCTCATGCACCTGCAGTTTGTTTGCAGTGGCAAGAGGCACTGGTGTACCTATTCATTCTCATTCTCTCCCCCCCCCCCGATTGCTAATAAATAAAAAGTATTAAAAAAAAAAAGATTTCCTAGACTTAAAGAGCTTCTAGGTTGAACAGTGAAAAGATTCACATCAAGAAGCATCATGAGGAAATTGTGGTGCATATGTTTGGAGTTTGTTTGCAGTGGCTGGAGGCCCTGGCATGCTCATTCTTCTGTATCTGTACCCCTTCCTTCCTTCTTCCCTCCCCACTCTTTCGAATAAATAAAAAGAAAAATAGGTTCCTATAAAAAAAGATTCTGAGAACTAAAGAGAGTTCTTAGAAATTGAAAAGATGCTGGAAGTGACAACGAAAATGGAAAGACTAAAAGTGAAAGATAAGGAAATCTGCAAGTAGAAAAGGATAGAAAGAAAAAACAAGGTTTGATGGCTGTCTAGGCGCTCTCAAAGGAAAGACAGAGAAAACCAATCACCAAATACTAAGATTTCTGGAGCTGGAGAGATGGCTCAGTGGGCCCAGGTTTGAACAACCAAAATAGATTCACACTAAGGAGCATCACAAGGAAATTTAGAGTATCATGCCAACAGAAATTTACTTCTCTGCCAGTTCCTGCAGAAGAAACAACTGACAAAGGAATCCTGCCTCCAATCACTGAATGAAGACTCACTCCCAAGCTAGCAGGCTGACCCAGACAAACAACTGCTTCCTTCTTCAAAATGCTAGAGGATATAGCCCATCAAAACCAGAGCAAAGCAAGAAAGAAGACAAGATATAGGAAACAGAAGATGCCACCCAGGAAAAAAGCCAAGCTGACATAGAAGAATGGGCTGAGTTGAGCTCAGAAGAGAACTAGTAGAAAAAAAAAAAAACAAAACAAAAACCACTTTGTAGGACATCTCCAAGGGTCTTACTGCCCTCACTATACTTTTTGCCAAGAGATTAAAAACCAGATGACCCAGAGAACTTTCCTCATGATATACTGATGAAGCTCCCACTCTCCCAGATCAGCACAGAATATTCATTTTTACCTGTAAAAGAATTCTGTTCAGATCTGTATTGGAGATCTGGAAGTAGCCAGTACTGCCCAGCACAGCTCCTCCATGAAGTGGCCTCATAAGAAACCCCTGCCAGACTCCAACAGGGAAAGCCTTATGCTCCCCAGACCTCATCTGTGACTGTGCAATGACTTCCCCAAAGGCACTCACTTGTCCAAGAAGGTGAAGACAGACCAGACCAAGGCTCAGACCCTGCATGCTCTAGGTACCTGCCTCTAACCACAAGGGAACTGCCTTCCTTTTCCAGGCCTAGTTTCCCAGTCAGCTTTACAGAACAAAATAATACAAGTGGCAAAACTATACAGATAAAGGAGAACAATAAATACAAAGCAAGAGTAGCTATTGTCTTAGAGGTTGAATTCATAAATGCCATCCTGGAACATTGTGTGTGTGTGTGTTTTTAAGCATCTGTGTGCTATTTATTCTACATTGCTCTTAGCTGATGTTGGATCCAAGGAGGCCCATGGCTCCAAATCAGCCACCAACGTTACCTCCTGCTCCACCCACACCAGCAAACAGAAAGCCTCCCTAGACTTCTAGGGATGACGTCAGCCTGTGCTGCAGCTTCCTCTACTCCGCAGGCTACAAAGTCAGTGTCCTGCTTACAGCATTCACAGTTCCAGCTCATCTTCTAACACAAACACCTGGATTCCCACCTGAACTCTAGATCACATTTTCAATCTCATAAGAGATGCTAAAGCTCTGTTACTAGTTTAGTTTCTGTACCTTCGAGGGTCCAGTTCATGGTCCTTGGATCCAGTCACTAATTCCGGGTGGATTCGCACATGCTCCATCATTGGCTAGAAGTGTGGGTTGACAAATTATAGGTATGACATTTTGTGGCGGAACATTACTAACGAAAGGGAAAGAAGTACTGTTACATGTTACAATACAAGATGAACCACAAAACATGTCAGGTGACAGGAACACATGTTATACAGTCCCATGTATCTGAAAGGTACTGGACAGTAACTCTCACTTCCATGAATCAGAGAGCAAATCAATGCTTGTGTAGGTTTGAGGTGAGGGCTTTGAGAGAAGACTCAATGTCTATTCAAAATTTCCCTGTCTACCATGTAATACAAAAGCAGTAAACAAAAGCTGTTGGGATAAAGATTAAGTATCAATAAATGGTCAGTTTTAACTTACCTTGACCACTTCTTCAAAAGTCTCCAGGTTTTCCTTCATACTATAGTGAGAACGCAGAAACGACACGAAGTTGCAAGGGTACATTCCATAAAGGCGATGAAAGAGGGCGTACACACTGGCATGAAGATGGACAAGGTAGATTTCCGTCACGTGGCCTAGGAAGGGCAGTCAGTGAGAGGGGACATAGTCTACAAGGTTGGTGAGCACAAAGCAGACATGTGCTCATGCTTGTCAGTGTGCTTCAAAGATATAAGACAGAGTGGTTCTTCTCAAATGCCACTCTAGACACCCCAAATCCCCTTACTTAAAATCCAGTGGCACCTTTGGTTAAATTCCAATCTGCTTCATGTGACCTATAAAGGCTCTTACTGATCTAATCTCTACCCTGCTCCTCCTCTCCAGCCATCCCTCTCCCAGTAAAGACCCTAAACATTCTTGCAATACTGAACTACCTCTATGACAGTCATTCTCCTTACAATTTACAGTTACATTTCTCTCTGCTTAGTTCAGTATGCACTTCTTGAAAAAGAGGACAAGTCTGTACCATTCTTTACCCCAGTGCCATGCAGTGCTTGGTATATAGTAAGCATTCAAATGTTCGGGGAATAAACACGCAAGACATTGAAAATCAAGATGTGTAACTAAAGAGCAAAAGAAACCTATAATGCAGAAATGAGTTTAAATTGCTCAAGTGGGAAAACTGAAAGATCCATTAATATGGCCTTATTTAAACCCTGTGGAAACCCCAGCTCCTCCATAAGAGTAGACAGACTGTCCCCTTCTCTCAAAGTAGAACCTACTAAATAAGCTGGCACCACACAGGCCTATGCTTGCTGGTAAACTGTGTCCTCTCTCACATATCTTATATTCTTCTTCCTCTCAACATGAATATTTCATATGGGATTACCAAAAGATCTGAGTTTCACAGGCTTACAGCTTCTGAGTCACATAGACACAGCTCAGCTACCTGCTGACATGAAAATCCCAGTGCATGTGGCACTCACATGCTGTTAGGACATGCTGCAGTTTCCCTTTGCACAGACAATGAGCAGGCTCTTATGACCCAAGTCTGTGTTCTGGCACAAAACATTAGCACAGCAGGACAGAAATGCTCCCCAAGCTCAGTCATATCAGTACTGACAGATCAAAGTTGCATTTCAGTTCTACTAAAGAAAATCAGGAAGCTGTATACCCTATCCCTAAGTTTCTGTGACAATTCTTTTAGACCAACAGCATAAAGGAGGCATCTCTGCAGCCATGGCTCTTCTGTGTGCCTCAAGTATAAGTGTCTGTCTAGTGGATACCACTCACTTCAGCCATAAATCTTCAGGCATCCTCTCCCACATACTACAGCTGGACCAGTAAGGAAAGTAGCAGCCATCAAGTACAGCCTGAGGAACACTGAAATCTGTACCTGGTTTCTTCAGGCACCATGATGAAAGACGACCAAAGATATCAAAGAAATCAAGAAGGTGCTGCTTCCCCGACTGCGGGATCATCGGTAGCATGGTGATCAACACCAAGACGCCTGTTGTGAGGACGATGACGTCAGTGTCCATCTGCAAAAGGGAAGGACAAGCAGATGTCAGGCATGACACTAGGCTCAGCACTGAGTACTGTGTGAGGCTGTCCTAAATCCTAAGAGATCACAGATTAGAGACTTATTTTTTGTTATATCAATTACAAAAATCACTCCACATTGACAAGCAGTTCATTGTTTTCTTTCTGTTTCTGAGACTCTTCACCCCCAGCCCAATGCATTTTCTTTTAAAGAATACAAGCTGTGTATGGTGGCTCACACCTGCAATTCCAGCACTCAAGAAGCTAAGGCAGGAGGATTGTTTTGAGTTCAAGGCCATCCGAGCTAAACACTGAGTTCCTCATCAGCCAAAGCTATGTGGCAAGACCTGCCTAAAACTGAATCAAACCAAGCCAATAAAATAATATAAAAAAAGATACAAGGCTACCACAAAAGTGTAAATGAAGAAGAAACTGAAATAGCATTACCAAGTCAACTTATTGACTCATCTTCTCAGCAGTATTTAGAGGTCTGCAAATAAACCTTTGACCATGCTTTCATTTTAAACAGCAAGTCAAATAACTTTCAGCTAATTGACACTCAGTCCCTTGTGGACAGCAGTTTTGCACAGACCAGCTACAGCAGCTCACCTGACTCACAATTAAATCATGGATATTTGCCAAGTAACTGAAATTAAGATTTATGAAACCAGGGCTGGAGGGATGGCTTAGCGGTTAAGGCATTTGCCTGTAAAACTAAAGGACCCAGGTTCGATTCCCCAGGACCCACGTTAGCCAGATGCACAAAGGGACACACATCTGGAGTTCGTTTGCAGTGGCTGACGGCCCTGGCTCGTCCATTCTCTCTCTTCCCCTTTTTTTTCTTTTCTTTCTTTCTTTTTTTTTTTTTTTTTTATTTTTGTTTTTTTGAGGTAAGGTCTCACTCTTGTCCAGGCTGACCTGGAATTAACTATGCAGTCTCAGGGTGGCCTCAAACTCATAGCGATCCACCTACCTTTGCCTCCCAAGTGCTGGGATTAAAGGTGTGCACCACCATGTCTGGCCCTCTTTGTCAAATAAATAAATGAAAATAAAATATATTGGAAAAAAAGATTTATAAAACCAGGCATTAATCAAAAGACTACACATGTTTAGACATCCATTATTCCTACTAGAAAAGGAATCTGTGAGTACGGAAACAAAGCTTTAAATATACTTAGTTTTGATATCAAGCATCTTGCTGTGATATTTAGTAGGAAGAATACATTGATAGGAATACTGAGACTATATAAGGAGAAAATCATAATGAGCTCCAGCAAAAAGAACTCACTCTAACTTCAGTTACAACCATGTTATTAGTATCCCAGATTTATCCTTTTGGAAAAGTGCATGCTTTGCAGTTTGGAGTAAATGTTGGGCCTCAAAGCAGGAGAGTCTTCTCATCAATCACCAGTCCCTAAGTATCCATACTATTCCTCCTCTTAGGTTGACCTGGAATTTACAATGTAGTCTCAGGGTGGCCTCGAACTCACAGTGATCCTCCCACCTCTGCCTCCCAAGTGCTGGGATTAAAGGTGTGCACCACCACGCCTGGCTCCCTCCTCTTTTTTTAACAGCAAACATAACAGGTTTTTGGTTTTATTTGTTGGAGGGAACCTTGTCCTATAGCTTAGGCTGGCCTGGAACTTACCATGTAGTCAAGGCTAGCCTCTAATTCAAGAGCCTCCTGCCTCAACCCCACGAATGCCATGTTTACAGGCATGTGCCACCATGCTCAGCTTAAATGCCTGTTTTTAAGATATCAACTCAAGTTCTTGGGACCCACCCCTAAGGATAATAAAATCCTTCTTAGTTATTCATTTATTTATTATTTTATGAGACAGAGAGCAAGAGAGAAAGAGAAAGGCGAGTTTGGGGGTGGGCAGACAGAACTGGCATACCAGGGCCTTAGCTACTGCAAATGAACACCAGATGAGTGTACCAACTTGTGTTCATGTGTCACCTTGTGCATCTGGCTTACATGGGTTCTGGGGAGTCGAACCTGGGTCCGTAGGCTTCACAGGCAAGTGCCTTAACTGCTAAGCCATCTCTCAAGCCCAATAAAATCCTTCTTGACAGACACAAAGTCAATGTGTATGAAAGGCATCAGAATAGTCCAAAAGTATTCCCATTTTGGAATATGGACCATTGCAAGACACAAGTACTTAATCTAAACCAAGTGTTCTTAGTTTATGGGTAAGAAACAAATCCAGGAACCAAAACATATTAAGAAAACAGGGGCTAGAGAGATTGCTTAGTGGTTAAGGTGCTTGCCTGGGAAGTCTAAGGATCCAAGTTCAATTCCCCAGTACCCACACAAGCCATATACGCATGGAGGTGCATGCGTCTAGAGTTCATTTGCAGTGGCTAGGGGTCCTGGTGCACTCATTCTCTGTCTCTCTCTCTTTTTTTAAAAAAATTATTTTATTTTATTTATCTGAGAGAGATGGAGGGAAAGAAGAGTAGACAGAACGGGCACGCCAGGGCCTTCAGCCACTGCAAACGAGTTCCAGATGCATGCACAACCTTGTGCATCTGGCTTACGTGGGTCATGGGGAATCAAACCTGGATCCTTTGACTTCGCAGGCAAATGTCTTAATCACTAAGCCATCTTTCCAGCCCCCCCCCAAATAAATAAATATAAAAATAAAATATTCAGCCAGGCATGGTGGTGCATGCCTTTAAACCCAGCACTCAAGAGGCAGAGATAGAAGGATCACTGTGAGTTCAAGACCAGCCTGAGAGTACATAGTGAATTCTAGATCAGCCTGGGCTAGTGTGAGACCCTACATCAAAAAAAAAAAAAAAAAAAAAAAAAAAAAAAAAGAAGATAAAGAAAATAGTCCTGCTAACTGTGGTATGTGGTAGAATACATTTATGATGCCAGCATTAAGAGGGGTAATGCAGAAACATACTGAGTTCAAGGCCAGCCTGCTCCATTTAGCAAGACTGTCTCAAAAAAGAAAGAACCTGGGCTGGAGAGATGGCTTAGCAGTCAAGGCGCATGCCTGCAAAGACTAAGGACCCCGATCCGATTTCCCAGGTCCCACGTAAGCCAGATGCACATGGTGGTGCATGCATCTAGAGTTCGTTTGCAGTGGCTAGAGGCTCTGGCACGCCCATTCTCTCTCTCTCTCTCTCCCTCTCTCTAATAAATAAATATAATAAAAAAATCTTTAAAAATATTTTAAAAAGAAATAACGAACCTGTTATATAGTTCAGTGTAAAAGATCTTACCTAGCATATGCACAAGGCCCTGGGTTCCATTCCCCACACAAGAAAGAAAAGAGGGGAGAAGAAAATAAGGAAATGTCCTCAATATTTCAGTGAGCTGCTATCAACACTAAAACCAGAGCCAGGTGTGGTGGTGCATGCCTTTAATCTCAGCACTCAGGAGGCAGAGGTAGGAAGATTGCTGTGAGTTCGAGGTCACCCTGAAACTACATAGTGAATTCCAGGTCAGCCTGTGCTAGTGTGAGACCCTACCTTGAAAATCCAAAAAAACTAAAACCAGGACTGGAGAGATGACTTAGTAGTTAAGGTTCTTACCTGAAAAGCCTAAAGACCCAGATTCAATTCCCAGCACCCACATAAAGCCAAATGCACAAAGTGGCATATGCATCTGGAGTTCATTTGAAGCAGCTGGAGGCCCAGGCATGCCCATTCTCTCTCTCTTATCTTTATCTCCCTCTGCTTCCAAATAAATAAATATTAAAAAAAAAAAAACCTAAAACCATAATGTTTGTTCTATGGTCGGCCTGATTCTCAAAATAGAAAAATGTGCCCAATTTTGGGGAAAACAGTGAAATGCAATTCAATAGGATTTGTATCAACAAATTCTTTCATTATAATTGCACCAGAGCATACCCCTAAGTGGTTAAAAGAACATTTTGTCATTTTTCTATTAGCTAAAACAAAACTTGCAAACAGAGATTCCCAAAAGAGATTTAAAACATATTCTTAGCTGAGGGAGGCTAGACAATGATGAAATCAAAAAGGGGTGGAATAACATAATGCTGAAACCATCTGATGGAAATTTACCCACAGCTGCTCATATAAAGGATATCCAATAGTCACAGCAATGCATCTGAGAATTACTAGGTACCAACTCTGAATTGTATTACATTAGAAAAAAACAGAAATGCCTACAAGTTTTAAAATTCTAATTATTATTAACATATAACCTGTATGAGATTGCTCAATACTTCAGCAACAATATTCAACACCTTACAAACAGCCTACCTTGAGACATTTCAGTAAAGAAGGCAGAAGAGGTGCTTGAGAGAGCTTATGCTTCCAAGATGGCTGCAGCCTCACGACATGCCCCAGCAACAAAAGGATGGATAAACGGGTGGCGGCTTTGCCCACATATTCATTAATTTTATCCAAGAGGTGCTGAAAATGCAATAGATCAAGGGTAATCTCCTATGGATGTATGAAGTTAACTCAAATACAGGCAGCGGCAAGGAGCTACCATCTCAGGTCTTCCCTTCAGTTCAGGTCTATATAGAGTTATTCAGCCCAATGTAAGGGCTCCAAAACCACACTGGCAAACAAAACATGGACTTCAGGTGGCCTGAAAGAGTAAAGTCAGTTACCACGGATGCCCAAACTACAGGATTCAGAGAAAGGTGAGACATGGTCACAGCCTTTCTCTCCACTCTATGATGACCACTGATTGCTAACCTGTGGCAGGTTACTGAAGCCATGATGGGTCTTATGGTCTTACCTTTACTGCTGTAACAGCCCCAGCATACATGCTTTGGCCCCAGATAGAAACCAGGTAATAGTAGAAGTTACAATCTGGTCCAGAGGAATAACGTATTGTTAAAGAAACACACGATCCTAAAAACATCACTCTCATACATAGTCAAGACTCATCAGAGTTTGCAAGCACAGGGCTTTCTCATCACCACAAACAGAAAGAAGATATGAAGGATCCCCAAAAGGGCCTGATACTAAAAAGAAGGACTTGCTCACTAGCCACATGAGCTAGCAGCACTTAAGAATTTTCCATATGGATAACATTGGGGCTGGGGAGATGGCTCTGTGTTTAACGGCACTCACTTGCAAAATCTGATGGCCCAAATTCAATCCCACAGTACACATGTAAAGCCAGATGCACCAAGTGGTGCATGCATCTGTAGTTCATTTGCAACGGTAGGAGGCCATGGTATACCCATTCTCATTCTCTTGTATTTTCTCTCTCAAATAATTTTTTAAAAATAATTTCCTTTTATTTATTTATTTATTTGAGAGAGGGAAAGAGGCAGAGAGAGAGAGAGTGAGAGGGAGAGAGAGAGAGAATGGGTGCGCCAGGGCTTCTACCCATTGCAAACGTACACCAGATGCATGCACTCCCTTGTGCATCTGGCTTACGTGGGTCCTGGAGAATCGAACCGGGATCCTTTGGCTTTGTAGGCAAGTGCCGTAACAACTAAGCCTTCTCTCCAGCCCTCAAATAATTTTTATAATAGTAAAAATCTAGGGCAGGGGCTGAAGAGATGGTTTAACGCTTAAGGCGCTTACCTGCAAAGCCTAAGGACCTGGGTTCAACTCCCAGAACCCACGTAAGCCAGATGCACATGGCTGCACATGTGCACAAGGTGGCACATGTATATGGAGATCAATTGCAGTGGCTGGAGGCCCTGGCGCACCAATTCTCTCTCTCATAAATAAAATACAAATAAATAAAATAAAACATCCAGGGCTAGAAAGGTGGATGGCTCAGTGGTTAAAGGCACTTGCATGCAAAGCCTGACAGCCCAGGTTCCATTCCCAGTATGCATGTAAAGTCACATGTACAAAACAGTGGTTGCATCTGGCATTCATTCTGGCACACCCATACCCCTTTCAACCTCTCTCCCCTAGCAAAGGAAAACTTTTTTTTCTTAAGTATCTTACTTAGAGCATAGATTCAAAGACTATTCCATTTGAGTTAAATCATCACTATATAATTAGAAAACTGGAATTTTAAGACTTCTGTAAAAAGCAAGATCTATAAAAGCCTCTGAAATAGTTTTTATTCTACAAAGTTCTTAGGCTGTACAAATTATTTTTATATGTACTTACACTCTGGGAATAATGTCACAGAAGTCAAAGGAATAAATTCTAGATAAACTGTGCAGGGGACTTTCACAGACACTGTTACATGACTCTTTGAACCATATTAAATGTCCTTCTGTTGCATTTCAGCAGTTACCTTATCATGTGGCTCTTGCAAGGTAGTCAGGATGTGCAATACCGGCTGAGAATTAGTTTCCAGGTAATAATCCACCAACGTGTTTACAAGCATAGGACCACGGTCTAAACAGAGAAAAGGATAAGTCATCATAGTTATTTCCATTAACAGTCTAATGTACCTTAACAGGTGCCTGATGTAAAAACCAGAAGATGTTCTTTATACACCAGTTTAATGCAGAACTGTGTCTGTCTCCTTACATTCATTTATGTCTAACAATTTAATTCCAAGCTTATTGCCTAACTATCTATAAACACATACAAAATACTATCATTAAAAAAAGGAATTCTGGAGTCAGGTGTGGTGGCACATGCCTTTAATCTCAGTACTTGGGAGGCAGAGGTAGGAGGATCACCCTAAGTTCAAGGCCACCCTGAGACTACATTGTGAATTCCAGGTCAGCCTGGACTAGAGTGAAACCCGACCTCAAAAAACAAAAACCGAGCTGGGCATGGTGGTGCACGCCTTTAATCTCAGCACTCGGGAGGCAGAGGTAGGAGGATCATCACGAGTTTGAGGCCACCCTGAGACCTCATAGTAAATTTCAGGTCAGCCTGAGCTAGAGTGAGACTCTACCCCAAAAAAAAAAAAAAAAAAAAACCGAAGAAAAAAACAAAACAAAATGAAATTCTGGGTTGGAGAAATGGCTCAGCTGTTAAAGGCACTTGCTTGCAATGCCTGATGGCTGGGGTTCGATTCTATATAAAACCAGATGCACAAAGTGTTGCAGGTATCTGGAGTTCTGTATGCATCTGGCATTTCTTTATAGCAGTAAGAGGCCCTGGCATACCCATACTCTCTCTGCCTTGTTCTGTCTCAAGTAAATAAATAAAAAAAAGAAATGCTATCATTTAGTACTTTGTATTTATAAAATATAATTCATATCTAGTGGTAAAAATTGAAGACTATATAAAAACATGTAAATAAAAGAGAAGGGCTAGGATGTGATTCAGTGGGTGGAGTACCTGCTAATATGCACAAGGCTCTGGAGTTGATCACACCATATATACACTGGCTGTGGTGGTACATGCCTATAATCCTAGCACTCAGGAAGGGGAGGCAGGAGGATCAGAAATTTAAGTTCATCCTACATGGGATTAGCCCACATGTTCACAGAGACACAGTTTATATATGCTTATTTTTCCACATTTAATGACATGGTGTAAACACCCTCTATGATAGCACCTATGACCTACTTTATTCTTTTGACTGACTTCTCAATGCTCTACTGAATAGCTCTACATAATTATTTAACAATTTACCCACGGGAGGGCCCTTGGGATTCCCACTTTTTCATCATATTTCATTCAAGGCTATGAAATTCACTTATAAGTGGGCCCAATGATATGTATTTGTAACTGAATGACAGACACTCTACAAAGGCTGGACACAAAACTACAATGCCAGACACTCTACAAAGGCTGGACACAAAACTACAATGCTGCTAACCAGGGACCTTTCTCAGATCAATATTTGATTCTTATCAATCTGGTAAACAAAAAAAGGGGGGTTACTAATAAAGATTGGAATATCTCTCTGTGTTTGGTCCTGAGAAAGCAGGCCAGCTTCTTCTACCATTATGGAACTTCCCCTGGATATGTAAGTTTCAATAAATCCCTTCCTCCATAACTGTGCCTGGTCTGGAAGTTCATCTCAGTGAACCTGAAGCTGTCTGCTACAGAAGTTGGTACCGAGGAGTGGGCAGAGATGAACCTGACCATGTGGGTTTTAATCTTTTGGAATCTTTGTTTTGGAGGAATGGGCATGGACTTGGTGCTTGCAACTGAAGATGCCTTCTGGAGTGGTAAGTCAAGTTTTATGGACTATTCTGATGAGAGTTTGAGAATGCTAAGTGCAGACAGTATTGAACTTGGAGGCTTGGCTTATGAGCTTTCTAAGGGGAAGGAAAGACTGCAGAGGACTTTGTTGAAACTAGGCTACTGGCATAAGGGTTGGCTGCATCCTGCCACCCAGGCCCAGAGAGTTTGATCAAGGTTAAATTTGTAATGGACTGATATGCTTGGCTAAAGATATTGGACTGAGAGATTTCAGATTTTAAGTTGGAAAACCTCAAACAAGTTAAAATTAAAGACACTGAGACTGGTTTTAGGTTACTGGAGCTGCTATTATGAAACACATTAGCAATCTTACGGAAGGTGGCCCAATTGCTTTACATTAAAACAATGGAAATGCCTGAGGAAAGACTGTTAAAAATGCAAACTCTTTTGGAAAGAGTTGACTGGAGAAGGAACCTGATTTTCAAGGTTATGATTTATTTTGTCCCTGAACTAAGAATATGGCTGCATCCTGCACACCTGGTATTAGTTTTGCAAGCATGAAAAATGCATGGAGTGGTCATGATTTGCACACAGTTCTGGGAGCTGCTGCTGAGATGTGGCATGAGGCAGGACATGATGCCCTGATAGGCTGAAAGAGCCTTTGGAAGATGGACTATGGTTTGCATGGAGACCTGAAGACGTTTTGGATATACCAGGACTGCGCAAAAGGGCTACCATGGAGTGCACTATTGGCCTGGGATGGAAGTTTTCCCTGGCTACTCTGCCCAGCTGGAGGGGCAGAATTGGAAAACCTGGAGAATGACAGTCTCAGGTTCTATTTAACTTGAACTGCTGAAGTTTGATGATTTCTGATGGTGCTCGAGTTTGCATTGTTATCTCTCCTTGCTATGCCTTATACCAGTTAAAAATGTTTACTCTGTGCCTTTATAGGTTGACAGTATTTAATTTGTTTGATTTTATAGAACTCACTATCTTAAGTTGGTCAAGACCATGGGGACCTTTGAAAATGGACTGAATACAATTTATAATGTGAGATAGTTATGAATCTATTGGGGGCCAGAGACGGAATGTGGTAGTTTGAATAGATGGCCCCCAATATATTCAATGTTTTATTAGTTTGTAGTTTGCATTTGAAGCCACCTTGCTGGAGGCAATGTCAGTGGGCAGATCTTAAGGTGAGGTGGTGGGTTTAGGATTTCAATCTAAAGATATGCAAAGTGTGCCTAGTTGGAGTTTCTGAGGTATGCTATGCTGTGTGGCTTTTGGCTTGTGGCTTTCTTCCTCTCTGTGTTTGGTCCTGTGAAAGCAGGCCAGCTTATTCTGCCATTATGTACCTTCCCCTGGACCTGTATGCTTCAATAAATCCCTTCCTCCAAAAAAAAAAATAAAAAATTGGAATATCTTCTGGGCGTGGTGGCGCATGCCTTTAATCCCAGCACTTGGGAGGCAGAGGTAGGAGGATCACCGTGAGTTCGAGGCCACCCTGAGACTACACAGTGATTCCAGATCAGCCCAGATTAGAGTAAAACCCTACCTCTAAATAAAAAAAAAAAAAAAAAGGAGTATCTCTGATTAAAGAAAAGTCAATCAATGTTCACACTAAAAAAAAAAACACATACATGATTTACTGGTAAAACGTCTCCCATGTTCTCTAAAATTTTTAGGATAGAGGGGAGTCAGACAAAAAGAAAATGAAGGCTGGAGAGATGGCTCAGAAGTTAAAGGCTCTTGCTTAAAAAGGCTGTTAGCTCAGTTTGATTCCCTAGTTCTTATATAAAGCCAGATGCACAAAGTGGTACATGCATCTAAAACTGTTAGTGTACAGTGCCAAGAGGCCCTGGTGCACCCATTCTCCATCTCAAATAAATAAAATAAATTTTTTTTAAAAAAGAAAATGGTCAGGAACTGTGGTGCATGTCTTTAATCCCATACCTGTAGCTTGGATGGATGCTCTCCTTAGGGGTTAAAAAAAAAAAAAAAAAAAAAAAACTTTAATAGGTGCAATAGTGGCATGTCTGTTATGGGGGAAACCAACTGCTCTCTAATTGGACTGGAGGCCTGCTCCGTGGGAGGGAACACATCCCTGATACTGAAAATGTATGACTGGGGTAGTCATGAGCCCTAAGGGTGTAATGTCTGCTGGAGTCTCGCTAAATGTATATTCTATGCTCACCAAACTGACCAGTAAGCACTTCTCTTAATGTCCACACCCATATATCAATGCTACTCTCACTTTTGATTAGAGAAGCTTCTCTTTTCAGACAGTGGCAACTTTGGGATGATCAGAAGGCACCATGGTACTGAGAAGAAGTGACAGAGGAGTGCTCAGCACTGAAACGTCTCAAACCTACCTTCCAAGGCTTGGGGTCCATTGCAGAAGAGGGGGCGGAAAGAATGTAAGAGCCAAAGAAGAGTAGGACTCCTTAGAACGTGCTCCTCCAGACACAAAATGGCCTGGATATCCATGACCTCACAGTGCCTGACACTACCTACACAAGACCATCATAATAGGAGGAAAAGATCATGACATCAAACTGAAAAGAGAGACTGATTAAGAGGGGGAGGGGATATGATAGAGAGTGAAGTTTCAAAGGGGAAAGTGGGGGGAGGGAGGGAAATAACATGGGATATTGTCTACAATTAAAGGAGTTGTCAATAAAAATAAAAATTAAAAAAAAAAAAAAACTCTGGGGCTGGAAAAATGGCTTAGTGGTTAAGGTACTTGCCTGTGAAGCCTAAGGACCCAGGTTCAACTCCCAGAACCCATGTAAGCCAGGTGCACAAGGTGGTGCATATGCACAGGTGGCACATGTACACAAGGTGGCATATGCATCTGGAGTTCATTTGCAGTGGCTAAGGCCCTGGTGTGCCAATTCTCTCTCTCTCTCACAAATAAAAAAAAAAATTTTTTTTAAATCTTTGTAAAGCCCAGTGTGGTGGAGCATATTTGTACTCACAATACCAGGAAGGCTGAGGCAAGAAGGTCAAGAGGGCCAGGTCATTTGATAGGTGAGTTAAGATGAGGCCCAGACAATAGGGATGCAAGGGTTTGGGGGAAATAAAAACTAAACTAAATTCAAAATGCATTGGTACCATTGAAACATTTCTCCTTGATGGTGTACTAAAGATTTAACCCTCAAAGGAGAATGGGGGGATCATCTGGAAGGAAGGGCCCTAGAGAGGGTGGACTGAAGCTGAATCTTAGATCATTTGGTTCTGGCCTATAATTCCCAGTACCATTAATTGGTTGCTACCCACATTTATCAGAGAGACCTACGAGGTCCCCAAAACAAGACAAGCTTCTGTCAAAGCACTTGATTACCCACCTGAGGTAAAAAGTAAAACCCTACTGCTAAAGATACCATATGCTGCTGACACAGAACACCGAGAGACATGGCTGGAATCTGCAAGGGAGCCAGTCTCCAAATGGTTAGCCCGTTTAATGCTGGAAAGTGCTACATGAGCTACTAGAGGAAAGAATCCAACAATGGTGTGAGCAAGCAGGGGTCAAAGACACTCAGAAGCAACCAGCCTGACATGATGTACACACCATTGCAATAGGTGGCACATAGCCTCGGTGGGTAACCAATGGCTTTCTGATTGGCTAAAAGATCCACTCAGTTCAAAGGAACTCATGGCTCAAATTGGGAATCAGGTCAGAATCCTCTGGGGACCAAGATTATGGACTCCATCAACAAGCACCCACTAGTCTTTGGCCAAAAGAGGGGCTACATCCCTCAAAAGCTCCCTAAATTAACAATGCTTATCCCAATTAACCTTTGCTAACTTCACTCTCCATTGGAGAATCTGTTTTTCTTTTTCAGAAGGTAGTGAGACAAGGAGATAAACCACCCCTTGCACCTCAGCAAAGGCCCAGGCGAAATCACAGAGGAATTGGTGTGATGAGCAAGAGAGCTGCTTCCATAGCGAACCTAACAATCAGTGCCAAGGCAAAGGAGACAGATGCAGAGGGTACTCAACACATACCAAAGCAGAAATACAGAAGCTCCTGAGAGTTTTTTACCGAAGTAGTCTTAAAACACACCCACCATGGCTCAGGGAATTTTATGGAAGGTGGGGGATAGAAAGATTGTTAAAAGCCACAAGTTGGGACAGCATACCCAGAGGCATTGCACCCCTCTCTATTCTCACAACTCATAACCCCAAACCCCATGGGGAATACCAGCAACTCCACTAAGGAGGGCCCTCAGCAGAATGGGAGCAGGAAGAAGGGAAATGATAGTACCAATACATGATGTGTCCATACAAAGTGTAGCAGACAGCTTCAGGTTCGCTGAGATGAACTTCCAGAACAGGCACAGTTATGGAGGAAGGGATATTATTTATTGAAGCTTACAGATCCAGGGGAAGGTCCATAAAGGCAGGAGAAATGGCCTGCTCTCCACAGGGCCAAACAGAGAGAACAAAAGCCAACCAGCCACTACAGCACACACAGCAAAACTACTGCCAAAAGGTCACACAGCACACTTCAGGAACTCCTGGTAGGCACATTTGCATATCTTTACAATGGAATCTCAAACCATCACCACACCTTAAGACCGGGCCCCCAGTGACCTTGCCTCTAGCAAGGTGATTGCAGATGCAAACTATAACTAATAAAACATTGAATATATTGGGGGACATATATTCAAACTACCACACAAAGTATATTCATAATAATAATGATTTTTTTAAAAAAAGAGGGACAGGTCAGCCTGGAATACATACTGTGACAGGCATGTCTCAAAAAACGTAAAACAAGCCAGGAGTGGTGGTGCACGCCTTTAATCCCAGCACTTGGGAGGCAGAGAAAGGAGGATTGCCATGAGTTCAAGGCCACCCTGAGAATACATAATAAATTCCAGGTCATCCTGAGCTAGAGTGAGACTCTACCTCAAAAAAAACAAACAAACAAACAAACAAACAAACAGAAAGTAAAACGGGGGTTGGAGAGATGGCTCAGTGGTTGAAGGCATTTGCTTGCAAAACCTGTGGCCTGGGTTCAAATCCCCAGTACCCATGTAAAGCCAGATGCACAAAACAACCCATGTATCTTATAGTTCATTTGCAGTTGCTAGAGGCCCTGGTATGCTCATTTCCTCTCTGCTTTCATATAAATATAAAATTTTTAAAAAGTAAAATAAAAATTTAAAGTTCTCTTCAGAAGATGAAATCTGGAATTTGCCTGCCCTCTGAGTCAATCTCTTCTTGTGAGCAAAGAAGGGTATTACCAAGCTTACCAGAACTGAGGCTCTCTTTAAATACAGCTGTCACATCATCACGCACACCCAATGTGGGAGAGTCCAGCATAGAGAGCAGCTCCCCAATGGCTGGCTGGGCCATTCTCTCGCTCAACTATGCTATGCCGGCTCTGGACGTGTGCTAAAGGCCCGGACAACTCTTCATGAGGGCTGCTACCACCCTGCAAAACAGGAAGATGGAGGGTATGACAAATGACTCCACTTCTCCTACTCCCCCCCCCAAAAAAAAAAACCCAACAAAAACATTGCCTGCAAGACAAACCAGTATATGTGTTCAGTGAGTGAGGAGCACTCTGCCAATGAAAGATGACAGGGAATACAGGTGAATAATTCTATCTCTGACCAATTTATGCAGCAAGTGCAGCTTGGTGGAATGTAGTAGACAAAAACTAAGACCAACACCATCTAGAACGGGTCACCACACCAACCTAATACTAAGTTTTATTTCTATTTTTACCTTAGGTCCTGGCTAAGACTATTTCAATTCACTGATTTTAAAAGTAGACAAGGGGGCTGAGGAGATGGCTCAGTGGTTAAAGGCATGCACTTGCAAAGCTTGCCAGCCTAGGTTCGAATCCTCTATACCCACACACACAAAGTAGTACATGTTTGTTTGCACTGGCAAGAGGCCCTGGTGTACCAATTCTCACTTGTAGTCTTATTCTCTCTCTCTCTCAAATATTTTTTTTTAAAAAGTAGACAAGTTGGGCTGGAGAGATGGCTTAAGGGTTAAGGCGCCTGCCTCCTAAGCCTAAGAACACTGGTTCCAATCTCCAGCGGTTCCAATCTCCAGGTCCCACGTTTAGCCAGATGCAAAGTGATGCAAGGGCGCAATGCTGCACTTGACCACAAGGGGGCGCACTCATCTTGATTTCGTTCACAGCAGCTGAGACACTGCTGGCGCACCCATCTCCGTCTTCTCTCTCTCTCTCTCTCTCTCTCTCTCTCTCTCAAAAAAAAATAATATAAAATAAAAAGTTAAAAAAAAAAGTAGACAAGTTGTTGGGCTGGAGGGATGGCTTAGCGGTTAAGGCATTTGCCTTCAAAGCCAAAGGACCCAGGTTCGATTTCCCAGGACCCACATTAGCCAGATGCACAGGAGGGTTTGCAGTGGCTGGAGGCCCTGGCACACCCATTCTCTCCCCCCCCTTTTCTGTCAAATAAATAAACAAAAATAAAATGAAATAAAGTAGACAAGCTGTTGTCACAAATGAGACTATATACATACAGTTTTGTTCATAACTATCCCATCAATATCTAAAGGTTAGAAGGGCTGGTAAGGCCACAAGTTCAACACCGGTGGAAACCAGAGACCATTTGTGACTTTAGTGTATACTCCTTGTCCTAGACACTCCTTGCATACCCACTGGCTGTTAATCATGGGCAAGTTGCCACACACTGAGACATCAAGGAAAAAGCTCAACTCTTTATGGTAGTAGAGGCTTCTCTTTTAAATACCCAAAACAGCTCATACCCCAGGTGTCACTATCCACACTTGTGGCAATCTTTTTAAGGCTGTATTTGGAAAAAAAAAAAAAAAAGAAATAGCTATTATATATGAGGAGCACTGCCTACCTTTAAAAATATCATTGCACATACTTGTAATACCACCAGCATATATTAATATTTATGTCTGCATTATACAGACAGGGAAACAAGTAAGCCCTTTGCTCTTGGTCACAAAGCTAGCAAAAGGTAACATCAGAGGAGGAAAGGATACACAATCATTTGTAGTGGCTAGATGCCCTAGCCACAAGGATAAATAATTTTGCAAGTCACATACTAACTTAAAGAGTAAAACTCCTAGGCCAATGATGGTACATGCCATTCACAGCCAAAGTAGAATACATCCCTACTTGTTTGCCTTGGAGTTCTTGGGCTTTATTTAGTTGGTCCAGGCACCTGTATCTTTTAAAAAATATTTTATTTGTGAGGAAAGAGATACAATGAGAATATGAATGAATGGGTACATCAGCCTCAAGCCACTGCAAATGAACTCCAGATACATGCACCACTTTGTGCATCTGGCTTTATGTGGGTACTGGGGAATTGAACTAAGGTTGTTAGGTTTTGCAGGCAAGCACCTTAACCACTTGAGTCATCTCTCCAGGCCCCAAATCCTTCTTTTTACTAATTGATTTTGTGTGTATTGTGGTGAATTGAACCCAGGACCTCACACATGGTGGGAAGGCACTCTACCACTGAGCAATAACCCCAATGCTCATCTGTATTTTTACTTATTTATTTGAAGGGGGGAGGGGGAGAGAGAGAGAGAGAGAGAGAATGGGCACACCAAGGCCTCTAGCCACTGCAAACAAACTCCAGATGTATATAACACCTTATGCATCTGGCTTACGTGGGTACTGGGGAATTGAACCTGGGTCCTTAGGCTTCACAGGCAAGCACATTAACCACTAACCCATCTCTCCAGCCCCCTCATCTGTATCTTTATATATATATATAATTTTATTCTTATTTGAGAGAAAGACAGAATGGGCACACTAGAGCCTCCAGCCACTGCAAACAAACTCCAGATGCATGTGCCACCTTGTATATCTGGCTTATGTCAATCCTGGGGAGAACCTGGGCCCTTTAGCTTTGCAGGCAAGCGCCTTAACCACTGAGCCATCTCTCCAGCTCAGTGTAGATGTTGCTGTGCATGGTGCACATGTCATTTTCTTTTCCCCTGAGGTAGGTCTTGCTCTAGTCCAGGCTGACCTGGAATGTATTATGCAGTGTCAGGTTGGCCTTGAACTCACAGCAATCCTACCTCTGCCCCTCTACTTCTGCTGGGATTAAAGGCGTGCACTACCACGCTCGGCTCTCACCTGTATCTTAATAACCCCCAGGTGCTGCTGCTGATGTTTCTCCTCCTCCTTTTGAAGGTAAGGTTGTACTATATTGCCTAAGCTGGTCTTGACTCCTGGGCTCAAGTGATCCTCCTGCCTCAGCCTCCAGAGCACTAGGATTACAGGCATGCACCACCACACCCAGTTCCATATGATTCTTTTTTGTTAATATTTATTATTTATTTATTGAAAAAGAGGGTGTACAAAGGCCCCTTGCCACTGCAACAAACCCTAGATACATGCACCACTTTGTGCATCTGGCTTTATGTAGGGAACTAGGGAATCAAACTGGGGCCAACAGTTTTTGCAATTAAGTGCCTTTACCTGCTGAGCCATCTTTCCAGTTCCCAGATGATTCTTAAATAAGTAGTACACAAGTCTGTTTAAGCAACACTTTATTTTTAAAAACTCCAGCTAGTGAGTTTGGAGCCACCCTGAGACTACATAGTGAATTCTAGATCAGCCTGGGCTAGAGTGAAACCCTACCTTGAAAAACCAAACCAAAGCAAAACAACTCCAGCTAGCCAGGCATGTTGGCACACATCTTTAATCCCAACACTTGGAAGGCATAGGCAGGAGGAGCACTGTGAGTTCCAGGTCAGCCTGGGCTAGAGACCCTACCTGTCAGCCCAGTACTTTTGTAAGGATTACCATGCATTCAAGGCCATACTGGATACATAATGGGTTCTCACCAACTTGGGCCACTGTTGTGAGTCTCTGTCTCAAAAAAAAAAAAAAAAAAAAAAAAAAAAAAAAAGAAAAAGAAAGAAAATACCAAGGTAAAGCTGCCAGGCATTAACTCAGTATGCTCATTTAACTACAACCTGGTGACAGTCACTGATTTAGCTATTGGTGATAAGAAGTTCATCAGGAAAAAGGAAAATCAATCAAAATATCTACACCCACTTTTTTTGGGGGGGGGGTTGAGGTAGGGTCTCACTCTAGTTCATGCTGACCTGGAAATCACTATGTAGTCTCAGGGTGGCCTCAAACTCATGGTGATCCTACCTCTGCCTCCCGATTAAAGGTGTGCGCCACCACACCCAGCTTTACACCCACTTTTTTTTTTTTTTTTTTTTTTTTTTTTTTTTTTTCAAGGTAGGGTCTCATTCTGGTCCAGGCTGATCTGGAATTAGCTATGTAGTCTCAGGGTGGCCTCGAACTCATGGCAATCCTCCTACCTCTGCCTCCCGAGTGCTGGGATTAAAGGTGTGCACCACCACACCCGGCTTTACACCCACTTTTTATAACAAATCATACTGTAGGAAATTGCTGGCTCATAACCATAAGTATGAATCTTGCAAATAAATTACAAAGGATTTCAAAAACTAAGGAATACGGGACCACAAGTAGTAAAAATCTACTGTAGAAGAGCTCAGAACTGGGGCTAGGGATATAGGTCCTTGCCTGCATTCACAAGGCCCTGGGTTTGAACGCCACTACTATAAAAAAATTCTCAAAACTGAAAATGGAAATAAAGTGTTGGAGAGATGGCTCAGTGATTAAAAGTGCTCGTTTGCAAAGCTTGACAGCCCAGGTTCAATTCTCCAATACCCATGTAAAGCCAGATGCATAAAGCGGCGCATGTATCTAGAATTCATTTACAGTGGTGGGAGGCCCTGGCCTGACCATACTCTGTCTGCCTCTTTGTCTCATTGTCTCAAATAAAAAAATTAAAAATAAATGAAAATAGAAATAAATTTCATCTTATTATGAACTGGATTAAGCTTATAACTGAAGATATTACCAACTAGTTGGCCTTTACTCCTCACTAAAAGGATTCAGTAAGGCAAGGTGCAGAGCCTGTGACACAGTGCCTGGTGCATTCATTACTGATAGTTCCTGTGTACACCCCAAAAAGGCACTAATAATAACCACTATGCCACTTTGACAAGTTTTTTCAAGTTTTTATTTTATCTGCAAGCAGAAAGAAAGAAAGAGAAAGAAAGAAAGAAAGAAAGAAAGAAAGAAAGAAAGAAACAAACAAACAAACAAACAGACAGACAGACAGAGAGTGGGAGGAGAGAATGGGCATGTCAGGGCCTCCAGCAACTATAAACAAACTCCAGATGCATGGACATTTTGTGTGTCTGGCTTTATGTGAGTACTGGGGAATTGAACTTGGGTCATTAGGTTCTACAGGCAAGCACACTAACCACTTAGCCATCCCTCCAGCCCCAACTTTAAAAAAAATATTTTTTTATTAAATAAATAATAAAAGGGGTTGGAGAGATGACCCAGTGGTTCAGCGCTCGCCTGCAAAGTCTAAGGACCCAGGTTCAATATTCTAGTACCTCTGTAAGCCAGATGCACAAGGTGGCAAATGCATCTGCAGTTCATCTACAGTGGGTGGAGGCCCTGGCACATCCATACCTCCCCCAGCCTCTTTCTCTTTTTGAAATAAATAAATATTATTTATTTATTTGCAAACAGAGAAAGAATAAATGTGCATGTCAGGGCCTCCAGCTGCTGCAAATGAACTCCAAATACATGTACCACTGTGCATCTGGCTTTACGTGGGTAGTAGAGAATTGAACCGGGGTCCTTAGGCTTTTCTGGCAAGCACCCTAACCACTGACCAACCTCTCCAGCCCCAGCTTTTTAAAGAGAACATTTATGTAGTTAATTCCCACACTGATTTCTACTTCCAGTAAATTACAAATGAATCCTCAATTCATTGGTCCTGGGGAGATGGCTCAGTGAATAAAGCTCTTGGCCTGCAAGCATGAGTTACCTGAGTTTGGATGCCCAGGAACCACATAAAAGCCAGACACCACAATGCTAGTGTCTATAATCCCAGCTCAGCATGCCTCAGATGAGAAAGGAGGTAGAATCTATAGCCATACCACCCTGAATGTACCAGATCACATCTTATCTCAGAAGCTAAGCAGGGAAGGGCCTTGTTAGTACTTGGATGGGAGAATGGAGGTAGAAACACAATTACATCGAAGCTCGCAAGCCAGCTAGTCTGGCATTCAGAGTTAGTGAACAAGAAGAAACTACTTTAAACAAGGCTGAAGGAGAGGACCTCTAAAGTTGTCTTGTGACCTCCACACACGTGCTGCAGCACATGTGTACTCACGCTCACACATATGAACATGCACACACACACATACAAAGAATGAAATTCATAAATTTAAAAGTATTATGTCCCAAGTTTGGCCTATTGTAAACTAGTGAAACTTGAGTTGGCCTTAATCTGATCCTCCAAAAGCAGGAAGTCCAGAGCAGGATGGCATGAGCTCAATGTTGAACAAAAATGGTGCTCCTGGGCTGGAGATATAGTTCAGTGGAAAGTGCACTTCCTGCATGAGCTTGAGAACCTAAGGGGCCTGAGACTACCTGAATTCAAATCTCCAGATCCCATGCAAACAGCTGGGAATGGCCATGTGTGCCTGTAACCCCAGTCCTGCAGGGGAGAATCCGTGGAGCCTGCAAGCTCTAGAAACAGTACAAAAAGACTCTGGTTCAAGACCTTCCAACTCAGTCCACAGCAGGAAAGCAATCCCTGCTACAATTGGGTGTATGGGGTGCTGCAAGGGCACATACATATGCAGACACCACACATAACACATTACACAAACAAAATTTTTTTTAATTGAAAAAATGGCAGGCTGGAGAGATGGGTCAGCGGTTAAGGCACTTGCCTGCAAAGCCTAACAACCCAGGTCCAATTGCCCAGTACCTATGTAAAGCTAGATGCACAAAGTGGCCCCTGTGACTGGAGTTCATTTTCAGTGGCTAGAGGGCCTGTTGCACCCATCCTTATCCACCCCCACCTACATCTCTCTCTGCTTGAAAATAAATAAAAAGATAAATTAAAAAAAGAAAATATTCGTAGTTTTTTTTTTTTTTAAAAGGCACTCATTCAATCAATTTGGTAATAGTCAGGGCTAAGTGGCAGGACTATCTAGCTTGTCTATTAGTAAATGTAATTTAGGTGAAAAGTAGATTTTGCAACCTACTCTTTCCAACTGATTTATAGAAAGAAAAGATAAGTTTTATTCTAAAATACTTCAGAGTACTTTTAACAACAAGCTATGGTTCTAAAATCTGACTTTTAACCGTATTTTTTTTTAATTCCTAGGAAAAACATAAATCTTGGGCTTTTCGAGGGTTCTTCATATTAGTTACCACAGTTCAAGCATTTCTGACATTCTAAAAACTTCAAGTGAGAGTTAAATAATAAGTTTTTGGAATCAGTCCCATGACTGGAATACTCTCTCTTTTAAACCCATTCAAATATTTCTCCAGGAATGCAAAGTGTAACGTCCTGAGACATTATAGTTGTAATGAAAACTTTTGTGTGCTCTAGTAGAAAAATGGATGTGGTTGAGCAGATGCATAAAGAGGAGAAGAAAGCATCAAGTTGGACATGAATGATGGTGGAGACATACACCTATTACAGCTGAGGAAGGTCAGCACCACAGACACGGTGGAGCACCCTCTCACAGCTGAGGAGGGCAGCACCATGGACATGGTGGAGCACCCTCTCACAGCTGAGGAGGTCAGCACCACAGACACAGTGGAGCACCCTCTCACAGCTGAGGAAGGTCAGTACCACAGACACGGTGGAGCATTCACTCACAGCTTCCATTTTGGAAGTAGCCTACTATAGAAAGGAGCATTCAGAAGTAGAAAGGCAGCATGTGAGGAATACATTTCTGTAGACTGCATGGCAAACCAGTATTTCATAATTTAATGCTACCTTTGGTGGCTACACAGTGCAATGTAATAGATAGTATGGCTCATGCTAAAGAATGATTACCTTCAACACCAACTCCTAAGCCTTTTGCTTTGCCAGTCTTCTAGATCTCAATAAAAGGTGCTATCATTGTCCTAAAATAAATATACCCTGAATAGCATACTTGTCTCTCCAACACTCCCATCTCCAAATATACAGTAATCTGCAACCTATTCATTTTGCGATGTATCTCCTTTGTCACAACCCTGGTACAATCCTACCATATTTCTCTTGGACACAAGAGAGCAGCAGCCTCCCTCATATTCTCCACATTCTCTGTGTTTGTGCCCCTTTACAAAGTATTCACTGCCAAACCACAAGAAACTTTGAAATAGGGAGATCAGAATCTCATTCTCCTGTTTCAAATCACTCAGTTTCGGCCTGGAGAGATGGCTTAGCGGTTAAGCACTTGCCTGAGAAGCCTAAGGACCCCAGTTTGGAGGCACTATTCCCCAGGACCCACGTAAGCCAGATGCACAAGGTGGCACATGCATCTGGAGTTGGTTTGCAGTGGCTGGAGGCCCTGGCACGCCCATTCTCTATCTGCTTCTTTCTCTCTCTGTTGTTCTCAAATAAATAAACAAAAAATAAATAAAATCACTCAGTTTCTTCCATGGAGGAAACAAGAGCCAAAGTCATGAGTGGACTCCAAGGCCTTATGTGCTATTAACTCCTCAGTTTCTGTCTGCCTCTTCACTTTCCTGCATTAACTGCATCTTGTCAAACATATCAAAATTGGTCCTGGGCTGCAGAGATGGCTTAGCAGCTAAGCACTTAACTGCAAAGCCCAAGGACCCAATACCCATATAAAGCCAGATTTACAAGCTGGTACACGCATCTGGAGTTTGTATGCAGTACCTAGAGGCCTTGACCATTTGAAAAATGCTCCTCAGCCGGGCATGGTGGCGCACGCCTTTAATCCCAGCACTTGGGAGGCAGAAAGAGGAGAACTGCCATGAGTTCAAGGCCACCCTGAGACTACATAGCGAATTCCAGGTCAGCCTGAGCTAGAATGAGACCATACCTCAAAAACAAAAAAAAAAAAAAAAAAAAAAAAAAAACAGCTCCTCATTCAGGATCATTGCACTTGCTGTTCTATTCCAAGAATACTTTCTCCCACATCCTTACACAGTTAGCTGTCTCTCTCTCCCTTTTTCCCCATCTGCTTAAAATGTCACCATCTCTAAGTAGCTTTCCCTGACCACTTTGTTTAAAGTGCAGGGGGCTGTTGGCCACCACTTCTGAATAAATGATCCTTTCTAATCATGAAAAACCTTGAGCAAAATCGATACTCGTTCACTGGCCAACATCTAATCCTGTTGGGAAAGTGGAGACCTAGCAAAGCCAAGTTTCGGTCTCCACTCATCCAAAGTCTGGCTTTGGCCCTGGGAAGGTCTGAAGGCTAAACTGTCAACTGCCTAAGTCAGTATTTTTGGCATCCTCTGCCTATGTGATAAGTAACTATATGGTTCATATCACTCCCATTGCAGCTACCTACAAGATGCTGGTGATATGGACAAGATATGTATTTGAAATATCTAACAATAAGTTAGCATATGAATATTTATTCGAATAAAACATTCTTTTTATAATATTTTTATTTTACTTATTTTCAAGCAGAGAGAGAAGAGAGACAGACAGAGAAAATGGGCACAGCAGGGCCTCTAGCCGCTGCAAATGAACTCCAGACACACGCACCGCTTTGTGCATCTGAGTTTACATGGGTACTGAAGAATCAATCCTGGGTCCTATGGCTTTGCAGGCACCTTAACTGCTAAGCCATCTCTCCAGCCCCAAACAAAACATTCTCGATGAAGCATCCAAATTCTTTATGCATCTTATAAGCTGACATTCTGTCAGTTTAAGTATAAAATATATAATTATGAAAGTAAAAATTATTGCTGAACTACATACCCAGCCCAATTAAGAACATTTAAATTAGCTGGGCATGGTGGCGCATGCCTTTCATCCCAGCACTTGGGAGGCAGAGGTAGGAGGATCGCCATGAGTTCGAGGCTACCCTGAGACTACATAGTGAATTCCAGGTCAGCCTGGGCTGGAGTGAGACCCTACCTTGAATAACCAAAAAAAAAAAAAAAAGACCATTTCAATTATTTAACATATTAACTAATAATATGAATACTGATAGTAGTTTAGGAGTTGGCTTAATTAGTTTAAAGGGCCTGCCATGTAAGTATGAGGACCCAAGGTCAGATCCTCAGCACTGGCACCCAGAGTAAACAGCCTGGCACAGTGGTGCACACCTGTAATCCCACTGCTGTGGAAGCAGAGTCAAGAGAATCCTCTCAACTTTCTGGCTAGCTAGTCTTGCCAATCGGTGAGCTTCAGGTTTAGTGAGAGACTCTGTCTCATAAAAATAAGGTAGGGCTGGAAAGACGGCTTAGTGGTTAAGGCACTTGCCTGTGAAGCCTAAGAACTCATGATTGAATCTCCAGGTCCCACATAAGCCAGACACACAGTAACACAAGCACAGAATGTCACACATGTGCACAAGGGGCCTCACGTGTGGTGGTGCATGCCTTTAATCCCAGCACTCAGGAGGCAGAGGTAGGAGGATCACAGTGAGTTTGAGGCCACCCTGAGACTACATAGTTAATTCCAGGTCAGCCTAGACCAGAGTGAGACCCTACCTACCTCAATAAAACAAAAAACAAACAAACAAACAAAACAAAACAAAAAAGAAGGGCATGGTGACACACGCCTTTAATCCCAGCACTCGGGAGGCAGAGGTAGGAGGATAGCTATGAATCTGAGGCCAGCCTGAGATTACAGAATGAATTCTAGGTCAGCCTGGGCTAGAAGGAAACCCCTCCCTCAAAAAATAAAAATAAAAATTTTAGCTAGATAACCTTACAAATAATAGTACATGCTTTATTTATATATTTGAGAAGGAGAGTAAAGGCAGACAGAGAAGGAGTATAGCCATGGTAGGTTCTCCTGCTACTGTAAACTACAATGTATATGCCACTTTATGCATCTGGCTTTAACTGGGTACTGGGGAAACACACCCAGGCCATCAGGCCTTATGAGCAAGCACCTTTAACTGCTGAGCCATCTCTCCAACCCTAAGTCCTAATTTTTATAGAATAGTTTTGGGGGACTTTTACTCTGAGGTAGAGTCTTACTCTAGCCCTGGCTGACCTGGAACTCACTCTGCAGTCCAGAGACTGGCCTTGAATTCACAGTGATCCTTCTATCTCTGCCTCCAAGTGCTGGGCTTACAGGAATATATCACCATGCCCAGCTTAGAATTGTTTTATAATGTTTATTACAAACAAATAACCTTTAAGAACTACATTTAATTTGTATTCTTTCAAGAAAATGTCATGGTTGAAGTACTTTACATCTTGTGAGATGACATCTTATGGGATTAATTAAAAATAAAATGTCAACTAATTCCCTCAATCTCATATAAAAAAATTATACAAAACAATCTTGGCTGGTGATTCTTCTGTACCAGCATGCCTGCTGCTCTCTTTGCAGTATGCTATATAAACTTGTCCTTTACAAATGGGACTTGGGCTGGGGAGAGGGCTCTCTTAACCCAACAAAATAAAAATTTTTAAAATATTATTTATTTACTTATTTATTTGAGAAAGAGAAAGAGACAGAAAGGAAGAAACAGAGAATGGGCATGCCAGAACTCCAGCCACTGCAAACAAATACCAGACACATGTGCCACCATGTGCATCTGGCTTTATGTAGGTACTGGGGAATCAAACCTGGGTTCTTTGGCTTTGCTGGCAAGCACCTTAACGACTAAGCTATCTCTCCAGCCTTAAATAAATTTCTTTAAAAAAAATTCATAATCACAGCCAACAACATAAACAATATAGCTAGGCACAGTGGCGCTCACTTTTAATCCCCACACTTAGGAGGCAGAGGTAGAAGGATCACTGTGAATTTGAGGCCAGAGCGAGACTACATAGTGAATTTCAGGTTAGCTTGGCCTAGAGGGAGACCTTATCTCGAAAGACAAAACAAAACAAAAAAGTACACATACACACAAAGAGGTCTGGGGAGGGGGTGGATGGAGACATGGCTCAACAGTTAAAGGCGCTTGCTTACAAAGCCTGATGACTGGGGTTCAATTCCCCAGTTCCCATGTAAAGACAGATGTACAAAGAGGCACATGTGTCTGGAGTTCATTTGCAGCAGCAGGGAGCCATGGCATGCCCATATTTCTCTCTCTCTGTGTCTGCCTCTTTCTCTATGTCTCTCTTAATAAATAAGCAAATAAAAATATAAATTAAATTAAAAAAAATAAGAGGTCTAGGAATGTAATTTAGAGCTTTGGCCAGTATACATACAAAAGAATGCAAAGAATGTGAAGAAAAACCAAACCAATATTAAGAAAAAAATAAAATACTATTCACTAATTTTAAGTTTAAAAATGCTTTATATGATAATCTCTTGCAATTTTGAGTATACAGAAAATTATGGTACATCAATAAAAAGTTTGTCAAAACAACTGCTGTTAAGCTGTGCACCAGGGGGCACATGCATCTGGAGTTCATTCTCAGGGGCATACCCATTCTCTGCCTCTTCCTATCTCTCTCAAAAAAAGAAAAAAAAAAAATTAAAGGACTCTCTCTCCCTCCCAAGCAGGGTATCACTCTAGCCCAGGCTACCTGGAACTGACTCTATAGCCCCAGGCTGGCCTTGAACTCACAGCAATCCTCCTCCTTCAGCCTTTCAAGTGCTGGGACTAAGGGTATAAGACATCATGCCCAGCCTGGACCTTTGAGGCCTTCTAAGCTATGAATCTCTAAGGAAATCACCTACTGGAAACTTGCCTAATGAGTGTCAGTGGGATAAGTGTGCCAGCTCAGGAGGAAGTCACACACACTGAGCACAGTACCACAGGACAATCTAGTAGCTAATGGTATTCATAAAGTACTTTTCCTATGCTAAAATTTCAAACTTCAATCTGACTACTAAAGTGTATACAATTACAGTGATGACAAATGTTTAATAAAACCTGAAAGATGAGCTGGGCATGGTAGTGCACACCTTAATCCCAGCACAAGAGGCAAAGGTAGGAGGATCACCGTAGAGTTCGAGGCCACCCAGTGACTACATAGTGAGTTCCAGGTTAGCCTGGACTAGAGTGAAACCCTACCTCAAAAAACAAACAAACAAACAAACAAACAAACAAAAACCTGAAAAATATTCTACTTAGGTGTCATTGATTGATGAGGTCACTAAAACTAAATTCAGATCTGCAAAAGAGCTTCACATTTATGAAGGGCATATTCTGGGATTTTGAGAGTCTCTTGATACCTAAAAACCACCAAAGCAAATAACTTGTCCAAAATAACTTAAGATGACTAACAGATATAAACACAGCAAGATATACATGCTGGTGCACTAGCTCAGGAGTTCTTGTCCAAGGTTCACATCAGCCAGGGTTCAGAATCTCTCCACTGGCTAAATGACACACCCCTTCAATCCCAGTACTTGGGAGGCTAAAGTAGGAGTGCTGTGAGTTCAAGGTCAGCCAGAGACTACATAATGAATTCCAGGTAATCCTAGGCTAGAGTAAGACCCTACCTCATGGAAAAAAAAAAACAAAAACTAGAGATTTAATATGAATAATCAAAAGAGAGAGTGTTGGGGGCTGGAAAGATGGCTCAGTAGTTAAGGTACTTGCCTGCAAATCCTAATAACCTAGATTCAATTTTCCAGTACCCAAGTAAAGCCAGATGCACAAAGTAGCATGTGTACCTGGAGTTGATTTGCAGTGGCCAAAGGCCCTGGTGTACCCATATTAATTCATATTTTCTCCCCTGTGTATGTGTGAACTCTCTGCTTGCAAATAAATGTTTTTTCTTAAATTAGAATTGAGGGCTGGAGGGATGGATTAGCAGTTAAGGCATTTGCCTGCAAAGCCAAAAGACCCAGGTTTGATTCCCCAGGACCCATGTTAGCCAGATGCACAAGGGGGGCACATGCGTCTGGAGTTCACTTGCAGTGGCTGGAGGCCCTGGCACACCCATTCACTCTCTCTCTCTTTCTCCCTCTTTCTCTGTCAAATAAATAAATAATTTTTAAAAATTAGAATTGGCTACTACATAGAAATGATGAAATGATTTACATGGAAGGTCCCCCAAGTACTAGCCATATGAGAATTACTTAATGTCTCTGAGCCTGGCCTGTAAAATGGAGATACACCAAAAATGTGGTTGTGAGAAAGAAAATAAACAATGCACAGAATATACTCAGCACAGTGTGTGTGAACAAGCATTAAAATAATCTGGGTAATTATTTCAAAGGCCTGGAGAAATGGCTCAGTGGTTAAAGGCACTTGCTTGCAAAACCTAACTGTCTGGGTTCAGTTCCCCAACACCCATGTAAAGCCATATGCACAAAATGGTACATACATCTGGAGTTTGTTTGCAGTGGCAAGAGGCCCTAGCATGCCTATTCATACTCTGTATATGAAAAAAATTCAAAAATATTTACTTCATGAAATAGTCCACAGGTAGCTAAAACCTGGATACCAAGAAGCATATGCATACCAAGGAACCAACAGACAAAATGAGAAGCCCCTACCCCAATCTCTCAATCCCTGGACTGATTCTGTACCTTACCTGCTTGGGAGACAAATGGTACTTCAGTTTCCTGTTCTTTCAGCCTGGTGTCTTTCATGGTCACTAGAAGGAAAACAAACACATATATGGGTATGGATACAACAATCTTGTAATGAAGTAAAACCCAAGACTCAATAAGAAGTTAGGGTTCATGGGGAACAACTCACTTCCACTATCACTGACACATGGGCATTTACTATCCACTGGAATGAGCACTTACAATCATCGGAAGCACGTGCCTCTCATCTGCATTTCTGAACACTGGCTGCTGGAACTTGTAATCTCTCTCTTTTGTTAACTATTAGAGCTATCAATGAGTGGGCAGAAAAGGCTCTAGAACAAGTTCCTGATGAAATATGAGCTCAGCCACTTATTATTCAGTAACTTTGGCTATTTATCTTACGTCTCTAATGTCTCACCTTGAGTTGTCTTATCTATAAAGTGAGAATATCCTTAACTTCAACCCAAGTAGAGGAGCTTTGTCAAGGAGGTCCTACCTAGTAAGGAGACCAAGAGGTCTAGGAGCTGAATGGGCCTGCATCCTCCTCTCACAGACAGCCCTTGCAGCCCTACCCTGCTTTCAAATAAATTCCTGGGGACCAAGTATATCCAACCCATACCTAAAAGACTGTCTTCTTGGCAAACTCTTCAACCTGCACTTCTCAGCTTAAACACTCCCATCATCAGAGAAGCCTACCTAGACCCCTCCTCCATCCTACTGCCATGCCCCGGACTAGTTCAGGCCCCCTGATGTATCAGCAGCCTATATTTCTTGTCACTTTCCACAGCACAATTAAGTGTAACTAGCTATTGAGCATGTTAGGGAGAGACTAGTTCATTAAGTACTCTATCACCTGATCTAGTCACCCAAGGTTCATGGGCCCAAGCCAGGAAAGGGATATGATCCAAGTGAGTTGCTGATTTCCCAGAGGATGGTAGACTAATAAACTAACATTGCAAGATGAGATTCATGGCTGCAACTACCACAATACCTGGCACTTGCTGACTGAATGACAAGGAGTTAAAATATTTCTTAGATAAATGTACAAAGTCTAATTCTGCCTTCAAGCAGCACAGTCTAAATATTCATGACAAGAATATACCTTCAACAGCAGTTATCTCTTCTTTCTTTCCCTTTATCTCATTATCCATGTTTAATGAGAATTTGTAAATACATTCCAGTTTGCTTTTAAAATAACGGCCCTTCAACCTAGGTTTAAGTATGATTTAATTGCAGGACTGTAAACTCCATGAGGGCAGGAGCCATTATATTTGGTATATATATGTGTGTGTGTGTGTGCGCGCGCGTGTGCTTGTTTTCCCTCCGCTGACCATGAAAAACATCAGGCTGACAAAATTATCTTGGTACCTGGTACCCCCTGGGCAGCTCCCTAAGATCCCATTAGCTTCCCTAACAGGCATTCCTGGGTTGAATCCACAACATGAAAGCTGAGCCTCACACCCTCAACATCTAATAATACTAAGCCCAGCAACAAGTTTTGAAACACACAACCCTGGTCAAAGTCAAACAAGAAAACTGAGCAAGTCTCTTATGTCTCTTGTTCTAGGGTGATCGCAGCACCACAGGTAGTACACACAGGGAATTCACGCCAGTAGTCTCAGTTGTCCCTATAAGCCTGTGAGCAGAGCTGCAGGCCGCATCCCCTTCACAGGGGCCTGCCACACCTTGCAAACAAGTTAATGCTACCTGGCCACTTTTGCTCCACCAAGTCACATAGCTGGAGCTGGTACAGGAGCCCCTCAGCTTCAACCCTAATTCAGTTGTTCACCAGTAAGTCATACTGACTTCTGCTTACAATTCATCCCAGTTGGATCTTTTACCCAAAAAGAAATAATCTGGGCTGGAGAGATGGCTTAGCAGTTAAGGCGCCTGCCTGCTAAGCCTAAGAACCTGGTTCCAATCTCCAGGTCCCACGTTTAGCCAGATGCAAAGTGACACAAGGGCACAATGCTGCACTTGACCACAAGGGGGCACACACATCTGGATTTGTTCACAGCAGCTGAGAGACTGCTGGCACGCCCATTCTCTGTCTCTCTCTGTGTGTCTCTCCAAAACTAAAAAAAAGAAAGAAAGAATCTAAGACAAGGAGGAAATTAGGATATTCCAAGATGAGATCTTGCAGCCTGCCAAGGTCACTGTCTTAGACAGCGCACTACCATGGGAAGAATGTGTTTTTGTCCAGTACTCAACATTAGGACCTATCACTTTGCTTAAAAAAAAGATGGGAGGACCAAATTATCATTGGTTTTCTGCAGTATGCCACAGGCTACCTACCATTATTGTATTTTTAAAAATTATTATTTTTTTTTTTTGGAGAAAGACCCAGAGAGAGACAGAGAGAGAGAGGGAGAGGAAGACAGAGATGGACGCGCCAGCAGCATCTCAGCTGCTGCCAACGAAATCCAGATGTGTGCGCCCCCTTGTGGTCAAGTGTGGCATTGCGTCCTTGCGTCACTGCATCTGGCTAAACGTGGGACCTGGAGATTGGAACCAGCATTCTTTAGGCTTAGAAGGCAGGCACCTTAACCACTAAGCAATCTCTCCAGCCCCATTATTGTATTTTTAAGAATCTACTTAAAATTGTCTATACTAGCCAGGCGTAGTGGCACACACCTTTAATCCCAGCACTTGGGAGGCAGAGATAGGAGGATCACTTTGAGTTCAAGGCCACCCTGAGAATACATAGTGAATTCCAGGTCAGCCTGGGCTAGAGTGAAACTCTACCTCAAAAAACCCAAAAAAAAAAAAAAAAAAAAAAAAAAAAAGTCTATACTAGCCTGGCATAGTGGCGCACGCTTTAATCCCAGCAGAGGCAGAGGTAGGAGGATCACCATGAGTTCAAGGCCACCCTGAGATTACACAGTGAATTCCAAGTCAGCCTGAGCTACAGTGAGACCCTACCTCAAAAAACCAAAACCAAACCAAAACAAAACAAAAAAATTGTTTATACTCCTAGGCAGTTTTCATGTCAGTACAACAAGATGTAACTTGTGGACCTACATGGAAGTGAGGGGTGTCAATGGAAACACCTGTCAGAACATAAAAGCAGCATCCACTTCCCTTATCTCCAAAAGCCATGGGGAAAAATAGAAACATGGCCCTTGATCTAGAATCCTCTCTTTGATGATAAGTGACTAAAGTTGTGTTTGTTCTAACTTTACTTCTATAACCAGTATTTCTGAGTAAAAATAAAGGGCAAGCCTGAGGAAGATAAAGCTCTATGAGTTAGCATTGTGACTGATAAGAAGAAAGCTTGTCCATGTGTTTTCACAGTTCTTATTTTCAGTCTTGAGCTGTTTCCAGATAGACAGTTGTTATGCTTGGGATTAAAACCTAATCCAGAGAACCAGCCGTAGACAGCTGTCAGTAGCAGGACCTGCACACATTTCCTTCAGCATCTCTGCCATGACAGTGACTTGGATACAATAGGTAACTCATGTGAAACTGCCTAAGATCATTTTGTAGACAATGTGTCTGGGTGAAGAGAATGTCAATAGCTCTTGCTATAATCTGTTCTCTATATTCAAGGTTTTATCCACAAACATTCAAACAATTCAGATTTACATGCAGAGGGACTACTTCCTGATCAAGTAATTAAGAGCAGACATGCTACACTACTAAGTTAGTATTCAGCTCTCACTCAGGAACTCTCAGGTGACTTCTTTTTTAAAAAAAATATTTATTTGCAAGACAGAGAAATAGATTATGGGTACACCGGGGCCTCTTGCTACTGCAAACAAACTCCAGACACATGCAACACATTGTGCATCTGGCTTTATGTGTATATTGAGGACTCAAACCTGGGCCTATAGGCTTTGCAAGCAAGTGCCTTAACTACTGAGCTATCTCCCCAGCACTCAGGTGATTTTTTAAAAAACTGTATCATTTACCTATTTGCAAGGAGAGAGAGAGAAGAAACAGAGAGAATGGGCACATCAGGGCCTCCAGATGCAAGTGCCACTTTGTGCATCTGGTTTTACTTGGGTATTGGGGAACTGAACTTGGATCATTAGACTCTGCAGGCAGGTTCTTTAACCGCTGAGCCATCTCTCTAGCCTTCAAGTGGTTTCTGAAGAGTACTATTCCATCAAGCGAGCCAAGCTGCCTTCAGCATTAACACATCTAAAGAGGTAAGAAAAGAGATCCAATTCTCCTTCTATGGACACAGAAGGCAGAAGAAAAGGTAAACACTGGTGGACAAGCCTATCAAAAGGCTTAAAATGGTGTACACACAAGATTTACCCAGCTCAGCAGCTATGGTCCCTTCCCAGGGTCACAGAAGCTGGGGCAGAAAAGCTCCAACACACCAGCCTGTCCATTCAAAGTTTCTGATCTACAGGATCTCGATGGAGGATGGACAGTTCATTTTGCTCATACTACACTCCAAAGTGCCATCCTCTAATGACAGGCCTGGAAGACTGCAGTTTGGTTCTGGCAAGACAAATTTCTTTTGTAAGTATTCTAGCTTATTTCTTAGCATAAAAATTATCTACCAAGAAAATAAGACCAGAGGCAACAAATTTCTTTAAGTTCCAGGACAACCAGGGCTAAATAGCAAAGCTCTGTCTCCCAAAAAAAAAAAAAAAGAGAGAGAGAGAGAGATAGAGAAAGAAAGAAAAGAAAAAGGAGCCAAATGATAAACCATGTAAAAAGTTAAAAAAATAAATAAACAAAAAGTCATCAAGTAGAACTTCCTGAAGAGAAGTATGGTCAAACTGTAAACTGTGAGGTATCTGTAGATTTTAAGTTTACAGAAATATTCTAGGGGAGCCAGGAGTGGTGGCTCATGCCTTATAGGTATTATATCCCAGAACTCAGGAGGCTGAGTTAGGAGATGATTTTTCTGAAATATTCTATCAAGTGAACTGAGCTGCCATCTACACTAATGCATCTAAAGAAGACAGATCACTGGTCCAATTCTCTATGGGCACAGAAGAAAGAAGGAGTTGAGGCTAGCCTGGACTACATAGTGAGTTCTAGGCCAGCCTAGGCTACACAGTGAGATACTGAGGAAGACTCAAAAAAACCAGAAAAAAATTATTCTACTATAGAAAAGCACAGGGCTTGATAGGACAGGACAGTGGTCTTCTTACCACCAGTATTACCCAGGGTTTGTTAGACATGTAGATTTTTGGGCTCTGCCCAGATCTCTAGGTAAGATTCTTTGGAAATGGGACCTCTGAGGTGATTCTGATACCCACTAAAAGAATTCAGGAAGAAGAAAGAGGGACAAAAGCAAGAAACATTCATTAATCACTCAACTCTGCTTTGGGGCTCAAAAAAAAAAAAAAAAAAAAAAACTAATGGAATTCTTCCAGGTGCTAAAGGTGCCAGCACAGACTGAATGCCAAGTCTGACAAGTGTTTAGTAAGTTACCTGACTGTTTTTTGTTTTGTTTTGTTTTGGTTTTGGTTTTTTTGAGGTATGGTCTCACTCTAGTCCAGGCCGATGCAGACTTCACTATGTAGTCTCAGAGTGACCTCAAACTCACAGTGATCCTCCTACCTGTGCCTCCTGAGTGCTGGGATTAAAGGCGTGTGCCACCATACTTGGCTACCTGTGTTATTTTTAATTTAATTTATTTTTTATGAGAGCAAGAGAAAATTCCATTTAAAAATTTTTATACTAAATTTTTTAATTTTGCTTATGTGTTCGTGTGTGAGAGAGCAGGTGTGCACATGCCACGGCTCGCATAAAATTAGAGGAAAACGTCAGTATCAGTCATCACCTTGTGTGAAACAGAGTCTCTTGTTCACTGCTAGCTAGCTCCTGAGCTTCTAAGAACTCTCTCTTCACCTCCCATGGGATTATACTGGGGTTACTGTTTGCTTCTCTATGAGTGCTAGGGAACCAAATTCTGGTCCTCACACTTGCACTGCAAGCACTTTTATTCACTGAGCAATCTCCCCAGCTTGTGACTACTAAGTTCTAACTTTTTTTTTTTTTCATATGGCACCTAAGGTTAAATTCCCAGTGAAATAAAGAGAACCTTCCAAAACAGAAGTTTAAGAAAATGACATAATATAAACATGTAACTATACCTTCAAAAGGTAGGCCTTTCCTACCCACTGGTTTAAAAAAAGAAAAAAAGATTGTCTTTAATAAAGTTCCAGTGCATTTTAAAAAGCTGTAATCTATCTAAAATGACTGGCTTCAAGCAGGACCCATGAAGCCTCTGAAGCTATTTCCAAAATTATCTATAGACTTTTGGTTGTGTCGGGACATTAAGGGTAGCAGAAGGAACATTGTCCTACAGCTTTTCACAAATTTTCAAAGGAACAAAGTCTTCCTTCACTCCCAAAGACAGTTTAAAAAAATTTCACCTAGCTTGGTCACACCTGTAATCTCAGTATTCGGTAAACTGGGGCAGCAGAATCAGAATTTCAAGGCTAATTTCAGCTCCATAACAAGCTCAAGGCCAACCTAGGCTACATGAGTCTCTAACTCAAAAAAAAAAAAAAAAAAAAAAAAAAAAAAAAACCGACCAATGAGTTAGTTCAGGAGATTAGCAGACTGAGTAGTTTATTAAAGTAGAATATTAAATACTTGGGTTCACATCCCAAGGCAGCCACTGAATGATCTTGGGGTACTTTACTTCAGGTCTCAGTGTCCTTTCCTATCCTGCTTTTTAGACTGCAGGAAGAGGAAAGGGGACTTGCACTTATGTAAGTACTTTAAACTTTTTGTAACGATATTACTACCAAGCAAAATGTATCCCTGAAAACATGATCCTTAGCAGCCTAGCCACTTAAAGGCTGGTATTCCAAACACTGATTAAAAACCCCTGCGTAACTTCAAACAGATACACTTGGTTTCTTGCTGGGAGCACACAGTGTAGAAGAGACCTTAAGGACACAGGAAAAAGGGCATCCATCTTTACTTCCCATCTCACCGAAACAAGGAAAACTAAGACTGCCTTTCATTACTCAAACACATCAGGGACACTACATTCACTTTACAGAGTGACTTGGGAGTTGAAGGCCAGTAACTACCATGCCTTGTTTGGAATTAAAGCAGCAGTTTTTAAAAAGGGCACTTTATTCATTAGATATCAATCTGAACTCATTCAACCTTAAAAAACATATTCTGGGGCTAGAGAGATGGCTTAGCAGTTAAGGCACCTGCCTGCCAAGCCTAGGAACACCTGTTAGATTCTCCAGGTCCCACATTTAGCCAGATGCAAAAAGTGACAAAACGGTGCAATGCCAAACTTGCCCACAAGGGGGCACACACGTCTGGAGTTTGTTCACAGTGACTAAGAGGAGGCTGGTGCATCCATTCTCTCTCTCTGCCTCTTCCTCTCTATCTCTTGCTCTTTGTCTCTCAAATTTAGAAAAAAAAAATATTCTGGGGCTGGAGAAATGGCTTAGCAGATAAGACACAGTTCAATTCCCCAGGACCCACATAAGCCAGATGCATAAGGTGGTGCATGTGTCTGGAGTTTGCAGTGGCTGGAGACCCTGGTGTGCCCATTCTCTCATCCATTCTATCTCTATCTGCCTCTTTCTCTCTCAAAATAATAATTAAAACAAGTGTTACATTTGCTATTTTCCTGTATTAAAAAAAAGTTACTGCTCTATAAAAGTGACAAGAAAAAAAACAAGGTCCTATAATCACTTATCTTTTAGATATAGGTCAATATATGTTTCACTCTCCTTCAAAGTGGTGTTAAATTACTAATTTTTAGCAACTACAGGCTAAAGAAGTAAATTAATGAACAATCTCAAATTGCTTATCAAAAATATCTTCAAACCAATTAAATGAAAAAATGAGTATTTAATGCAAACCAAATAATACAGTCATCAACTGATGGTTTGAGCTTTTAAAAAAACTAAAGTGTGGGCTAGAGAGATGGCTCAACCATTAAGGCACTTGCCTGCAAAGCCTAAAAACTCAAGTTCAATTCCCCAGTACCCACCTAACACCAGATGTACAAGGTGACACAGATGTCTCGAGTTCATTTGCAGTAAATGAAGGCCCTGGGCATACCCACTCTCTTTCTTTTTTCCTTTCTAAGAGTTTTTAAAAAAATATTTTATTTATTTGAGTGATAGAAAAAGGAAGATGGGGAGAGAGAGGATGGGTGTGCCAGGGCCTCTAGCTATTGCAAATGAACTCCAGGTGCACACCCCACCTTGTGCATCTGGCAAGCACCCTTAACTGCTGAGCCATCTCCTTAGGCCAGGGAATTACTTAAAAAAATTGTATGATATAAAGGATAAACAAATTCACCCTATCAGGTAGCCTAAACATCACCAATTCTCTTGGTTAGTCTACAACTATTAACACAGAGTCAATGGACTTAGTTAGAAAGTTTACTAAAGGCCAGGATGAGTTTAAAATCACAGAAATCTAGCATTCAAAAATATCCAATTAGTTGCAGGAAAAGCTAATTTCAGTTTACGATGGCACTGGAACCCACGAACAAACATACCTATAACCAAATTTCGAAGGAAGACAAAGCTAGATGAAGTCAGCTCTACTTCAGAGCTCAAAACTCACAACTACACACATCAGAAGCTAGAAGCTATTTTGAGAAATGCCTCTGCAATAAATTATAAATTGAAAGAAAAGCAAATAGCCAAAATGATACTGTAAGCCAGTGATCATCGACCTCTGGTGTATATCAGATCCAGACCTCTTCCAAAATGCATGTACAGACAGGGTGTCCTCCATGGCCAGATGTATGCGTGCACAGAGGATCAGATGAACACTAGTTTGGGATCCCTTGTCTCTGGCAACTTCATTATCCTGTAAACAGGACACATACAGGTTTGTATTAGACATGCCCTGGTCAATGTCTAGTTTCATCTCACAAGTGAAACCAAGTATGCACAGAAGGCATCACATCACAGCACAGCACAGCACAGCAGCAATAGGGCCAGACTTCTGCTTAGCCCAGTGAGGAAGAGTACAGGATTTGAGACACTTCAATTTAATGAAAGCATGTAAGAAGGCTGGCAGCCTGATTCTTTCTAACTAGGAATTTAGAAACATACCAAGTGTTTGTTTATGAAGAAGGAAAGAAAGCTTACATCAAGTGCCCTTCTAAGCCCATGATGTAAGAGTGTTTTTGGATAAAATATTAACTTTATAAGAAGATATTTTCCATTTACATTCTGGATAAATACCCCTTAAGTTTATACTAGGTGGTTAGAAGCCATGTCTGCAGCTCCCCGGGGTAATGAAGGAAGAATGGTTTGGTGTTCCTGAGGCCTCATTTGCCTGATGCATGATTGTTAAAGGTACACTTCCCCACAAAACCCTAAATCAGTTTTCATATTTGCATATTCCAGGTTTATTCAGGAATGCTCAACTTGAGTCACAGGTGGTTGCTCAGTAAATCAAAGGTTCCCAGAAGATTATGTTTGGCTATGCTTTCTGAAATTTACTGCTCCACTTTCCCAGCTTGTTTGAATGCAGATGACTCTAAGTTGATCTCAAAGTTATAAATCAAAGTATCTCAGAAGAGTATTAGTCTATTTTAGTACTTTTACAGCTTACTCTATGTAAAGTGAAGCACTATCTCCACGTTTTCTATTAAAAAAAAATCTAGCAAGGATTTTAACATTTCTTTTTGCAGTTAACGCCACCGTTTTTTAAATAAAAATATAAAATACTTTGCAACCTAATTTGCCAAGGAGGGACTAATAAATTCACAGGCTTGTACAACATTACCATAAGAAAAAAAAGTATAAAGTGTACAAGACAAAGTGCACCATGTTCAAAATTAATACACACACACACACACACACACACACACACACCCCTTGGGCCAAATGTTAACAACAATCACTTAATGACAAACCAGCTTTGATCAAATAGACAAATGGAACCAGTCAGACCTCAATTCCACTGCTGGCTCAGACAAGGGGGTGTGACCTTGGGCAAGTTACCCCAATCTCTACAGGCTTTTAGTGTCTTTGAGAAGGCCAGAGACCGCCCCATTTCTTTGTCCAGAACTAAAGAGGTGATGACTCCCAAAACACTCTGTGGTACCGGGAGAGCCTCGCCCCCCCCCCCAAAAAAGTAGAAAACTAGCTACTGTTACTCACCAGGAGCACCACGCCCCTCTCACATCTCCCCATCCCAGATCCAAAACATACAAAGCAAAACTCTTTTAAAAAAAAAAAAAAAGCCCGGGGGGGGTCCTCCGGGATGGCAGGCTCTTCTGGGTTCCACCAGTTCCTCGAATGAATGAATGAATGAATGAGTGAGTTAGGTCTAGCAGCGGCTCTGCAGAATAGCTTTCTCCACTGGCTCCAAGGTAACTGTCTCTCAGCATCCATGAAGCACCCACAAGCACAGCCCCACAGAACACTCCAGCTGTGCCCATGTCCGCGGAGACACCCGAGTCCCGGGGACTCCCCGAAACCCACAGGCGGCCTCCATTCATTCTCCCCCCACACACACACATCACATCCCGGCCGTTCCATCAAGCCGGGGGACCAGCCCCAGCCCTGCCTCCCGCCCGCCCTCGCCCCGGCCCAGGGTCTCGGTCCCCAGCGCTCCGCATCCCTCGGGAACCTGTCACCCCGAGAGGGACAGACTGGCGAGGGGGGCCCGTCTCATCCCGGCCCTCCTCACCGAGGGCCCGGTCCTGTCGGCCGCCGACGGGGGACGAAAATGCTCCCCGGGGCCGTCTCTGCTCCTCTCCCCCACAACCCCCCGCCACACGCACCCCAAGGACCCTCCAATCCCCGCCGGAGACGGCGCGTAACCAGAGGGAGGGGAACACTCTCTGAACCCCCCTTTCCTCGGACCCTGCAATCCAGCAGCAAGCGAGCCCCCGGTTTCCACCTTCTGGGAACCCCCCCTCACTGAGGTCACGTTGCCAAGACGGTCTCGAAAAGCTCCCCTAAAAAGAAAAAAAAGAAAGAAAGAGGGGGGAAACACCCCCATACTCACCCACCGTCTCCTCCCCCTCAGCTGTTTACCTCACAGTTCCTCCAGCCTACAGGGCGCCGCCATCTTGGACGTACAGCACCTCCCCCCTCCCTGTCGTAAAGCGACACGCGCGGTCCGCCACGGAAAAGAGTCCCCCAAGCCACTCGAGTGTAAGGATAAGAGAAACAAGATCGGCAGTCTAGCACAACGGGACACGCCGTTTCACTAACTACTGATGGCACAAGCTGGCCATGAAAAAAAATTTTTTAAAACAAACAAACCTAAAGAGTATTTTTAAGGTGGGGGCGGGGACGGCGGAGGGATCCCGAAAGTTGGACCGCTGAGAGATCTTGTGACTCTGAAGGAGGCAGAAAAAAAAAGGGCCGGCCCGGTGGGCGGAGCGACCCGAGAGTCCGAGGGGGCGGGGCGGGGTCACGTGGCGGGCTGCGGGCGCGCGGGGCGGTGTAATAAACAAGCCCGTGCAATGGGTGTGGCGGCGGCGCGGTGCCCACCTGTTCTTCGAACTGTTGGCCCCGGCCACACCTGATGCCACTGGGATCTCCTTGTGTGCGGCCACGATGCCGCAGTCCTGTTTCCTAAGGGGACTCTGGGGGGGAGGAAGGGGGTCCGTGTGTCACCTAGGCAGGAGCGAAAGGAGCAGGAGTCGCTCTGGCTTGGGGTTTGGAACACCTACTGCACTTACATCTAAGGGGAGGCAGAACACCTAGTCTTTCATGCTGGCTCAGGTCTGTAATCCTTGCTCTAAAAAAGGCTGAGGTAGGAAGATCGCTGTGAGTTCCAGGCCAGCCTGAGCTAGAGTGAGACTCTACCTCAAAAATAATAAATAAATAAATAAATAAATAAATAAATAAATAAATAAATAAATAAATAAATAATAATAAAAGCTGGGGAGATGGTTCAGTGGTTAAGATGCTTGCCTGCAAAGCTTAACGACCCGAGTTCAATTCCCCAGTACCCATGTAAAGCCAGGTGCACAAAGTGGAGCATGCATCTGGAGTTCATTTGCAGTGGCCAGAAGCCCTAGTGTGCCCATTCTCTGTAGCTTGGCATGGTGGTGCATGCCTTTAATCCCAGAACTGGGATGGCCAAGATAGGAGACTACATACACCCTGAGACTACATAGTGAATTCCAGGTTAGCGTGGGGTACAGCGAGACCCATCGAAAAAACAAATCAGAACATGGTAATTGATTTCCTGTGCGTTATAGTGTGGTGTCAAGTCCGTCCAAACCTCAGTTTCTTCCTTTGAAATGTGATAGTAGTGTTGAAGGGAGGAATCAAGACCACATGCATGGAAAGTGTTTAGCACAGGGTCCAATACCTAGCACATGTTCAGTGGGTGTTGTCCTGCAGCATAGGACAGGTTATAATAAAAGGGAGATGGTTCAGTTGTGTTATCTAAAAGCCTGCTGGGGACTGGGGAGGTGGCTCACCTGTTAAAGGTGCATAGCACACGTGTCTGGAGTTTGCAGTAGCAGGAGGCACTGACATGCCTATATACACTCATCCTCTCTCTCTCTCTCTCTCTCTCTCTCACACACACACACACACACAAATAAAAATATACTTTTAAAAATCTAAGGCTGGGCTGGAGAGATGGCTTAGAGGTTAAGGCGTATGCCTGTGAAGCCTAAGGACCCCAGTTCAATTATCCAGGTCCCATGTAAGCCAGACGCACATGGTGGCACATGCATCTGGAATTCATTTGCAGTGGCTAGAGGCCCTGGCACGCCCATTCTCACTCTCTCTCTCTCTCATTCTCTCTGTCTCTAAAAAATAAAATTAAAATAAATAAATAAATAAAATAAATAATAAAAACAAAGGCTTAGGCCAGGCATGGTGATGTACGCCTTTAATCCCAGCACTTGGGAGGCAGAGGTGGGAGGATTGTCCTGAGTTCAAGACCACCCTGAGACTACATAGTGAATTCTAGGTCAGCCTGGACTAGAGTGAAACCCTACCTTGAAAAACAAAACAAAACAAAAAAATGAAGAGGAAGAAGAAGGCTTGCTGGGTGTGGTGGCAGATGCCTTTAATCCCAGCACTCAGGTGGCAGAGGTAGGATTGCTGTGAATTTGAGGACAAATGGGAACTACAGAGTGAGTTCCAGGTCAGCCTGGGCTACAGTAAGACCCTTCCTCAAAAGAAAAAGAAAAACAATGAAGGCTTTTTGAAGGAAGGATAAGATTTAATTAAGGAAGAAAAGATTTAATTTTTAATAGTTTTTTTAAAATTTCTACTTTATCATTTATTTGCATGTGTGAAAGTGTGTGCCACAGTGTGGATGTGGAGGTCAGAGGACAACTTGTGGATCAGTCCTCACCTGTCCACCTCATTTGAGGCCAGGTTTCTCCTTTTTGATTCTTGCTCTGCTGTTTTTTGCTGTGCTAACCACAGGCTTCTGGGAAATTCTCCTGTCTTCATCTCCCATCTGGCAGTCAGTATCAGTATGCTGGGATTACACAAACCTGCCACAGCTTCTGGCTTTTTACCTGGGGTCTGGGGATTGAACTGAAGTCCTCTGGCTTAATAAGCAATGAGTGCTTTATTCACAGAGGCACCTTTCCAACCCAGATCTCTCATTCTTTAAAATTTACTTTAAAATTATTTATTTATTTATTTATTTTAGAGCAACAGAGAGAGAGAGAGAGAGAGAGAGAGAGAGAGAGAGAGAATGGGCACATTAGGGCCTCCAGTCAGTGCAAACAAATTCCAGATGTATGCGCCACCTTGTGCATCTGGCTTACATGGGTACTGGGGAATTGAGCCTTGAACTGGGGTCCTTAGGCTTCACAAGCAAGCACTTAACCACTAAACCATCTCTCCAGCCCCCCTTTTATGATTCATGCACTCTTTTTTTAATTATTATTACTTTTTATTGACACCTTCTATACTTACATACAAAAAATATGATATTTCCCTCTCCTTCCCCCATTCCACTTTAAATTTTTTTTATTTTTTATTTATTTTTTGGAGAGAGACACAGAGATAGACAGAGAGGGAGAGGGAGAGGAAGACAGAGATGGGCATGCCAGCAGAGTCTCAGCTGCTGAGAACGAAATCCAGATGCATGCGCCCCCTTGTGGTCAAGTGCATCACTTTGTATCTGGCTAAATGTGGGACCTGGAGATTGGAACCGCTGGAGATTGGAACCAGCACTCTTAGGCTTAGGAGGCAGGTGCCTTAACCCCTAAGCCATCTCTCCAGCCCCCATTCCACTTTAGAACACCAATCTCCATCATATCCCCTCCCTATCTCCATTAGTCTTTCTTTTGATTTGATGTTATCATCTTTTTCTTCTATTTTGAGGGTCTTGCAAAGGTAAGGATCAGCCCCCTTTTTAATTGACTTTTGATACAAGGCCTGACTATGTATCCCAGGCTGGCCTTCTTCTACCTCGGCCTCCTGGACTCTAGGATTACAGACGTGTTCTACTTTCAAACTGGTTTTTTTCTTCTTTTTTAATTTTTTTGAAATAGAGTCTCACTCTAACCCAGACTGACCTGGAGCTCACTCTGTAGTCCCAATCTGGCCTTAAACTCACAGTGTTCCTTCTACCTCTGCCTCCTGAGTGTTGGGATTAAAGGCATGTGCCACCATGCCCAGCTCCCTTTTAAAAAAAATTATTAATTTATTTTCAAGCAGAGAGATATAGTCACAGAGAGAGGGTAAGTATAGGTATGTCAGGGTCTCCAGCCACTGCAAATAAACTCCAGATGCATGTGCCACTTTGTGCATCTGGCTTTACATGGGTACTAGAGAATTGAACCTTGGTCATTAGGCTTTGCAAGCAAGGACCTTAACTACTGAGCCATCTCTCCAGACACTCAAATTGGATTTTATTTATTTTATTTATTTTTATTATTATTTTTTTTTTTTTTTTTTGGTTTTTTGAGGTAGGGTCTCACTCTAGCTCAGGCTGTCCTGGAATTCACTATGTGGTCTCAGGGTGACTTTGAACTCATGGCAATCCTCCTATCTCTGCCTCCCAAGTGCTGGGATTAAAGGCGTGCGCCACCACACCCGGCTTTCAAATTGGATTTTAAAGGAAAGCTAGATTTTATGAACTAGAAGTAGGAGAGGTGACTTTGAGGAAAGAGGCATTCCAGGCACAAGGAACCAAGGTAGAAAAATAATGCTGGATGAGTTATGAGAATAGCTTGGTTTTTTGTTTTTTGGGTTTTGTTTTGTTTTGTTTTGGTTTGGTTTGGTTTTTTGAGGTAGGGTTTTTAAAAATATTTATTTATTTATTTATTATTTATGAGAGAGAAAGAGGCAGAGAGAGAGAGAGAGAATGGGTGTGCCAGGGCCTACAGCCACTGCAAACAAACTCCAGATGCATGCGCCACCTTGTGCATCTAGCTTATGTGGGTCCAGGAGAATCGAACTGGGATCCATTGACTTTGCAGGCAAGTGCCTTAACCGCTGAGCCATCTCTCCAGCCCCTGAGAGATTAGCAAGTTTTATCATGGGAACTAACTGGGCCACAATGCAAGACAGCCTGTGATTGAGAGACCAGATATGTGAGTGGCCGATTAGTGGATGTTGCCAGAATTCTGAGATGGCCCTGGATGGAGCAGGCTAGGGCTGTTGTTAGCCTGCTGGTAGAATGCCTTTGTGTACTTAGAAAAACAAATGCACTTTGTGGGCCCATTGGCCCCATGTATTTTCTGATACTTGCCCACCTCAGCTTTTCTGGGGGCCTTGATGCAGTGAATAGTCTTTATAACAAGAGGTCTTGAGGTGGCAATGCGCACTTCTGAGGTAGGTGGGAAGGGACCTGGGACATCACAGGTCCACCATGGTCACAGAGACAGTTGAGGGAAGTTCTAGATTCTTTTTTTTTTTTTAGTTCATTTATTTGAGCAGGAGGGAAGGAGGGAGAGAGAGAGAGAGAAAGAGAGAGAGAGAGAGAGAGAGAGAGAGAGAGAGAGAGAATGAATGGGCACACCAGGGCCTTAGCCACTGCAAACAAAATCCAGACACTTGGCACCACTTTGGGCATCTGGTTATGTGAGTACTGGGGAAGTGAGCCTGGGTTCTTAGGCCCTGCAGGCAAGGACCTTAACCACTAAGCAATCTCTACAGCCCAGAAGTCCTAGCTTCTGATTGGAGTTTGGGTACAGGTTTCCACCCTTATACTGACTCAGCTAGCCTTGGGCTCCTCACCTGCAGCATGGAGTGATGACAATGGCCAGGAACTTTGGGACAGATCCAAAGTGAGATATCAAAACTGAGAATTCAGACCTCATTCAGTCACTTTCCTGTTTGGTTAACTGTGCTCAAAGCAAGGCGTCCATCAGACCCTGGAGTTGGTCCACCAAATACTAAATTCTTCAGCTGCCCAAGCATAGGCCGCCCCTTGGGAAGGCTGAGGGAAAGCCATTTCACAAGAGCGGGTTCCTGCCTTTGCACTAACATCAGTGTGGGATTCAAGCATCTTCAGAGCGTTCTAAGACCACCACTGGCTGGGAGACTTACTGTGATTTAAGGAGTGGGGTAGGGAACGACAGTTCCAGAGGTTGAGGGACTGAGGAAGACCCCCACCCCTTCTTGCCCTGCTCTGCCCTGCCTGCTTCAGCTCCCTGACCTCATCCTGCTGGAATTTGCCCCTCTGCAGAAGGGAGAGGTGAGACACAGAGCTCCTGGATGTTGGCTCTCAGCGGGGCCATAACTACATTGTTTCTGTTTATACAACGTCTGGAAGAAGAATGGTAATAATTATTTTCATATGGACCACCAGGGGCTGCTGGGAAGAAGAGGCAGAGAACCCTGCTACTAGCTCTCTAGCCAGTCTGGGATTTTTTCCCTGGAGTTGATTTTTGTCATTTGCTAAGTAGCTGCTCATTAGACCACCTCCTTCCACACAGCACCTTGGAGCATCCCTGTGGCAAGTGTTTCCCACCTGAGCCCCATGGGGGCAGGTGGCCCTGACTCATAGCATATGGTGGGCATCTGTCACTTGAATCTGTACAATCTCTTTGCTTCCATCTTCTAAGGAAGTAAGTTGCCCTTCTCCTATTCCACCTGTGCTGGTGGGCCTGACCATCACCGTGCCACCCCAGGTCACTAAACCTAGATCAGGTCTCACCTATAAGAGAGTCCCAGGTTGAACATGTGAGTGGAGCCTAGCCAATAAAAGTGCTTCTGGCTGGAGAAATGGCTTAGTGGTTAAGGCGCCTGCCTGCAAAGCCTAAGAACACCCATTCGATTCTCCAGGTCCCACTTTTAGCCAGACACAAAAGTGACTCAAGGGCACAATGTCACACATGCACACAAGGGGGGTGCACATGTCTGAAGTTCATTCACAGTGGTTGAGAGGCTGCTGGTAGGCCCATTCTCTCTCTTTCTGTCTCCCTCTCTCTCTTTTTTTCTCTGGGTGATTAGATATGGATGCTAAAAGAGATTCTTCTCTTTCTTTTCTTCTGGGATCACTAAAACAAGGAAGCTGTAGCCTCTCTCTTCTTCTATAACAAGATATGAGAGAAATCTGTCCTAAAGAAGAGATACTGAGACAGAAGAAGATGAAGGGTTAGGGGTGTCGTCAGTAGGAGTGATATGGAGGGTTTGGAGTTTAGGCAGAGCTATGAACCCTAACTTTTGGGCTCTTGCCTATTTTAACAAAGAATTGAAATAAACAGACTGATAAGGATAAATTATAAATCATTAAATTTATTCAGGGGCAAGCTGGAGAGATAGCTCATCAGTTAAGTCACTTGCCTTCAAAGCCTATTAACTTGGGTTCCATTCCCCCGTATCCATGTAAAACCAGATGCACAAAGTGGCGAATGTATCTAGAGTTCATAGGCAGCAGCTGGAAGCTCTGGAATGTTCTCTCTCTCTCCATGCAAATAAATAAAATATTTTAAGATAATTATTGGGGGACATTGTGAGTCCAGGGAGGAGATTGGAATGGATATAGATGCCCACATGGAGGCAGGACCTGGAAGCCCATGCATGAAAGGGGCTTTCCAAGGGGGGGGGGAGACTGCCAGAGCTTAAAAAGAAAGCTATGAGGGAGTAAGACAGTAACAAAAAAAGAAAGAAAAAAAATACCTTCCCCCATATTCATTCTCTCTCCTTCATTCTCTCCCCATCTCTGTTTACAAATAAATAAAAAATTTTTAAAAGAACCAATTATTTGTTAAGGACATTAAAAAAAAATCAAGAAAAAACTTTGATATTTGCTCAGCTATTCTACTGTGTAAATCTGAATTTCCAACTGGTACTGTTTTCTTTTCAGTTTTCAACTTTTATGTGCTTGTAATTAAGTACCTAACATTTACTTGTCTGAAATCACATTGTGCATTTATTTGATCGATCAATTGACTCAGGGTTTCACTATGTAGCTCAGGCTAGCCAAGAGCTTGTGATCCTTCTGCCTCAGCCTCCCAAGTGCTAGGATTACAAGCATGCATCACCAAGCCTCTGATGTCAATTTTCTTTCAGCTCTGTAGAGATGTCATTCTTTTTGAAATTTTTATTTACTGAAGGGTTCATAGTCTTCTCTGAAAACTAAAGGGAACTGAAGAGTTAATAGCTATCCCTAAAGCTTGCAGGCAATAAAGAAGTTTGACAGCCTTCCCTGATTGATATACCCCGTAGCCTAGATGGCCTTGAAGGACCAGAGACCATATGAGTATCCCCCCCACCCCCCACTTAGACATTCCTGGCTGAAGAAGCCTATTCTGAACAAGGACACAGCTACAATTTCCTTATCAGTTGCACCTGGTCAAGTCTGTTTTTCTTAGGATTCTCCTTATAAACTTACACCCTAGCCTGGCTCAGTGCTTCAGCCTTCATCCTGCAGAAAAGCTGAGGCCCCTTGCTGTTTCTCCCAATAAACAGTCTTGTCTGTAGAGATCAAGTCCGGTGTTCTTTTTACTTTTCTCTTACACTTTCCTTACATTTACCCATGTGTGTGTGCACATCAAGATTTCATGCCGCTGCAAATATATGCCTGTCTCACTTTATGTGAGTGGCTGAGAAATTGTACTCGGGCTGGCAGGCTTTGCAAAAAAGCACCTTCAGCTGCTGAGCCATCTCAGCCCCTGAGATTGCATCCCATTGTCTCCTAGTCAGCAGAATTTCTAAGAAGAAATCTCTGGAATCCTTGGTTCTATTTCTTTTTTTCTTTTTTAAGTCATTTAGGTTCTTAACATTAAATGTGTGTTGTGTTGACTGAGCTGATTGTTTTGAAACCGTTGTGGGTATATCAGTAAAGGTTTCTTCAGAGAAATTGAACAATAATGTGGTGATTTGATTCAGGTGTCCCCCATAAACTTATGTGGGCTGAATGCTAGGCCCCCAGCTGGTGGAAATTTGGGAATTGGAGGCTCCTGGAGGTGATGTTTTTTGTTTTTGTTTTTCGAGATAGGGTCTCACTCTAGCTCAGATTGACCTGGAATTCACTATGGAGTCTCAGGGTCACCTTGAACTCAGTGATTCTCCTACCTGTGTCTCCCAAGTGCTGGGATTAAAGGTGTGCACCACCACGCCCGGCTCCTGGAGGTGATTTATTATTGCCTCTCTCCTAGCTTCTGGTGCTTACCATGTTCCTTGGCTTATGGCTGCATCACTCCAATCTCTGCCTCCCAGTGTTATGCATGCATATATGTGTATGTTCATATGTGTGGGGTAGGTTCATATTAACATGTGTGCATGTGAAGGCCATATGACAACCTTGGATGTCATTCTTGTACAGCTCTTTTTGAGACAGGGTCTCTTCATGGACTGGAATTCACTAATTGAGCTATTCTAGCTAACCAGCAAGCCCTAGGTATCCTTCTGTCTCTACCTGCTAGCACTGGGAGTACAAACATGCACCACCCCATTTATGTGGGTGCTGGGGATCAAACTCAGGTCCACATGTTTATGAAGCAAGCACCTTAGGTCTGAGCCATCTCCCCAGTGCGCTGTTGTTATTTTGTTGTTTTTCAAGAAAATACTTCATTTTATAGCTCTAGCTGGTCTGGTACTCACTAAGTAGCCCAGGCTGATCTCAAATGTATGGCAGTCCTCCTACCTCAGCCTCTTGAGTACTGGGATTACAGACATGCCACCATATCTGCCAACTGTCCTTTATTTTTCTCATAAGAACAGCTATCGCTGGATTTAGGGCCTACCTTAATCCAGTATTCTTGATGAATTATTCCTGCAAAGACCTCTTTCTGGGCTGGAGAGATAGCTAGTGGTTAAGGTGCTTGCCTGCAAAGCCTAAGGACTCATGTTCAACTCTCCAGATCCCATGTAAGCCAGATGCACAAAGGTGTGGCAAGTGCAAGGTTGCACATGCCTACTAGGTGGTGCAAGCATCTAGAGTTCAATTGCAGTGGATGAGGCCCTGGCGTACCCATTCTCTCTCTCTAACAAACAAACAAAGCAACAAACAAAAAAAGACCTAATCCCAAATAAAGTCACAATTGGAGGTTGTTGGCAGGCATAACTTTAAGGGGATCCTATTAAATTTTCTGTCAAACTACATGGGGTCCAAAAGATGAGATGGGAGAAGGACCAGCTGTCCTGGGATAGAAATCAGGTCCAGGCCAGAGCTGACCAGCTAAGTGCTTCAGAAGAAAGGGGAAAAGGTCAGAGTGATATGGCAAGTATTGCCAAAGGCGGGATTTGAACTTGGCTTTGAATTTGGCTTCTGATTTAATCAAGAGCTGGGAAAATGGTGAGGATCTTGACAGACTCTATAGAATGACCTAGCTTGAGCAATGACCTGGAGAGGCAAGAGCACACTGCCTGATGGTCAAGTTAAAGATATTGTATAGCAATTTCCTCTGGATTGAAAAACTTCCTCATGGAGGGAGTTCCAAATTGAAGCAGAGGCTGATTAAAACACTGAAAATAAACAAGACTTAGGATATAAACAGTGCCCAAGACTCAGGAAGTTCCTCAAACTTACAAGACTCATAGGTCCCCTCCCCTGGGTTAAAGGAGAAGAAAGACCACCTGGGCAGAGAGACTTTCCTGCTGACTGACCTGCCTGCAAGCTGCTCAGAGAGCTTTCTGCTGGTGCAGCTGCCTTTGAGTGGTCCATGCTCCTAACCCAACTAAAAAATAGTTGTCCACATCCCTGCCAAGAAAAGCTGATACAAGAGATAGAAAAGAAATAGGGGGTAGGGCAGGCAGCATAGGGCGGATCTTGAGCTAAATAAGAAACCAGAACTACAGTGACAACTGGAGAAACTAAAAAACTCATTCTGAGAAAAAAGAGACAGTGACATGTTCAGCACTAAGTGAGACTTCTCTGTCATACCCTCCAAGGCTCAGGGACCATCTTTAGAGAGGTGGCAGAAAGAACATCAAAGGAAGGGGAGGCGCACTCCCAATACTGTCTTCCACACACAAAGGGCCACAGCACTTATGACCTTATGGTGGCTGACACTACCTACACAAGACCTGCATCATAGGAGGTAAACATGATGACATCAGATGGAACAGGAACAAGTTGGAAAGAATAAGGGATTCAGTAGAGGAAAGGTAAGGAAGGAAGGACAAAGGAGAGTGGTGGGATGGGATTATGAACATAGTATATTGTGTTTATGGATGGAGGTTACCAACAAAAAGGTTTTTTTGTTTTGTTTATGTTTTTTAGCCCAGGCTGACCAGGAATTCACTATGTAGTCTCAGGGTGGCCTTGAACTCATGATGATCCTCCTACCTCTGCCTCCCAAGTGCTGGAATTAAAGGCATACACCACACACCCAGCTATTAAAAAGGTGTTTTTTTTTTTTTTTTTTTCGAGGTAGGGTCTCGCTCTAGCTCAGGCTGACCTGGAATTCACTCTAGTCTCAGGGTAGCCTCAAACTCACAGTGATCCTCCTAACTCTGCCTCCCAAGTGCTGAGATTAAAGGTGTGTGTCACCATGCCCAGCAAAAGTTTTTTTTTTTTTTTTTTTTTTTTTTTTTTTTTTTAAATTGGGCTGGAGAGATGGCTTAGCAGTTAAGGTACTTGCCTGTGAAACCTAAGGACCTACATTCAATTCCCCAGGACTCACATAAGCCAGATGCACCTGGTGGCACATGAAGCTGGAGTTCATGTGCAGTGGATAGAGACCTTGGCACACCCATGCTCTCTATTTCTAATAAATATAAATAAAATTAAAAAATATTTTAAAAGTTTTTTTTTATGTTAGAGAGAGACAGAGACAGAATTGGCACGCCAGGGCCTCAGCCACTGCAATTGAATGCCAGATGCTTCCACCACCTACTGGGCATGTGTGACCTTGTGCTTGCCTCACCTTTGTGCATCTGGTTTAAGTGGCATCTGGAGAACCGAATATGGGTCTTTAGGCTTTGCAGGCAAGTGCGTTAACTGCTAAGCCATTTTTCCAGCCAAAAAACAACTTAATAATAATCCAGAACTGAGGTCTAGGCATGGTGGTACATGCCTTTAATCCCATTAATACCAGCACTTGAGAGGCAGATGTAGGAGGATCGCCATGAGTTCGAGGCCAACCTGAGACTGCATAGTGAATTCCAGGTCAGCCTGTGCTAGAGCAAGACCCTACCTCGGAAAATCAGAAAAAAAAATAATCCAGAACTGGATCTGCAAGCCTTAGGAAGCCCCTAACGGTTCATGAGTGGAGGAAAGAAAGAAAGAGAGTTACTTGCAGATTTAACGTGGGCTTATCCTGGACCACAATGCTGCCAATTTAGCTTTATGGTCCTAGGTAGCTTATGTCCTTGGGTGACTACCTTTTAATTCAAAACTTTGATCACATTGTGAGACAGCCTTGCAGTACTATGTGCCAAACTAGCCAGGCAAGGCATGCTTATAATCCCACCACTGTGGAGACATAGGTAGGAGCATTGTGAATTCAAGGCCATCCTGAAACACATGGCAAACGCTGTCTTAAGAAACAAAACTGAAGAAAAAAAGGAATGAGACCTATTGCAGTTAGCTTTCAGTTGCTGGCAGAAGACACCCCACCAAGAGCAACTTGTGGGAGGAAAGGGTTTATTTTGACTTAAGAGACTTGAGGGGAATGATGGCAGAAGAAAATAATGGCATGAGCCAAGGCTGGACATCACCTCCTGGCCAACATCAGGTGGACAACAGAATCAGGAGAGTGTACCAAACACTGGCAAGGGGGACCTAGTTATAACACTCATAAGCCTGCCCCCAGTAATACATCATCTCCAAGAGGCTCCAATTCCCAAACTGCCACCAGCTGGGGACCTAGTATTCAGAACGCATAAGTTTATGGGTGACATCTTAATCAAACCACCACAGGGCCATAGTATATAGTTGGTTGGACATTGAGGGGGATGAAAAGTGCAGAAAAAACAATAGTGGCTATAAACATAATATCCCGCTGCCTTATGGGACACACAAACTGAGCCGCCAATGCAAACTGTGGTTGAGAGTCTGTTTGTCCTGTACAGAGGCAGTGAGATCCAAGGACAACCAAAATTGATCAACAATTCCAGAAAAGATACCTGAACCCCCTATCAAAAGATGACCCAAAAGCCTGGCATGGTGGCAGATGCCTTTCATCCCAGCACTCAGGAGCTAGATATAGGTTTAGGATCATAGTGAATTCCAGGTCAGCCTGTGAGTTTAAAACCACCCTGAGACTACATAGTGAGAGTTTGAAAACCTTCCAGGTCAGCAGGTTTCTAGAGCTGCCACTATTAGAACAGACTTATCACCAATGCCCAGGAATTGTGGGAAGAGAAGGGGAAGAGGCAGAGGGTGTGCGGCAATATGCAGAGGCCTTGAGTCTCCCCACTGACAGACTGCTGCTCCCACACTCATACCCCATAACCCCATTGTGAATACCCACCGTGCCATGGGATGGTGGCAGGTGTAGGGAACTGATGGTGCCAACATAGGGTGTGTCCTTACAAAATTTCTACTGAAATCCAATAAAGAAATACTAAATAAACTGGGCGTGGTGGTGCATGCCTTGAATCCCAGCACTCGGGAGGTAGAGGTGGGAGGATCGCCATGAGTTTGAGGCCACCCTGAGACTACATAGTAAATTCCAGGTCAGCCCCTACCTCAAAAATCCAAAAAATAAAATTAAAGACATAAATAAATAAAAATTAAAGAAAATTTCCACTGTGTCTGGGGTTCAATCTTTGGATAGGAATGTCGTGGTCCCATGTCAGCGTTGACAAATAAACACTGCTGCTCCACGTCAGTGTTGGGGTCCTGCCTCTCTGTCAAGCACCCTGCACAGACATCCCTGTGGGCTTAAGGAAAGTTGATTGATTCTCATCTTCAGTGACAGTGATGATCCAGTAAAGTAAATGAACTCAAATCTCCTCTCACATTTTTTGTTTAATTAATTAATTTATTTATTTATTTATTAGAGACAGAGAGAGGGAAAGAGAAAGAAGGAGAGTGAGAATGGGTGGGCCAGAGCCTCTAGCCTCTGCAAACAACTTCAGACGTGTGCGCCACATTGTGCATCTGGCTTATGTGGAGAATCGAACCAGGGTCCTTAGGCTTCACAGGCAAATAACTTAATCGCTAAACCATCCCTCCAGCCTTTTTTTTTGGGGGTTCAAGGTAGAGTCTCACTCTAGCCCAGGCTGACCTGGAATTCACTCTGTAGTCTCAGGCTGGCCTTGAACTCACGGTGATCCTCCCACCTCAGCCTCTTGAGTTCTGGGATTCAAGGCGTGTGCCACCATGCTGGGCCTCCTGTAACAATTTTTTGTTTGTTTTGAAGCAGGGTCTCACTCTATTCCAGCTGACTTTGAACTACTGGTGATATTTCTCCCTCAGCCTTACATGCATCATCACAGTTGGGGTGTGTTATTGCTACAGAAACACACCCCGCATAGCCCGTTCAACCATATTTCACACACCCCAGTTACTGCAGGC